>JAZHEH010002393.1:5000000-10000000 GCA_036589455.1 Ateles fusciceps
CAATAAAGAGACAGAAATATAAAAGAGAGCAAAACAGAAATTCTGGAATTGAGAAGTAAAATAATAGAAGTAAAAATTTTACTAGAGGAGTTCTATAGAAGATCTGAGCAGGCAGAGTGAAGAACAGCAAACTTGAAGATGAGTCAACTGATGCTATCAAGTCTGAGAAAGAGAAGGAAAACAGAATGAAAAAAAAGGAACAAAGCCTCAGACACTTGGGGAACACCATCAAATATGTGCACAGTGGGAGTCACAGGAGAAGAGAGGAAGAAGCAGAAGAATATATAGAGAAATAATGGCGAAAAATTTCCAGTTTGATTTAAAAAATCATTAATCTATACATCCAACGAACTCAACAAACTCTATGTAGAATAAAATCAGAGAGATTCATACCTAGATGCATCATAATTAAACAACTGAAATACGAAGACAAAAAGAATCTTGAAGCAGCAAGAAAGAAGTGACTCATTATATTCTAAGGATTCTCAATAGGATTAGCAGCTGATTGCTCATCAGAAACTATGGTTATCAGAATGCAGTGGTATAACATATTCAAAAAGCTGAGAGAAAAAAAACCAACCAAGAATTCTACATTAAGCAAAACTATCCTTCAAAAATGATGGAGAAATCAAGACACTTTCAAATAAGCAAAAAAACTGAGGTAATTCATTGGTAGCAAATGTGTTCCTCAAAAATACTCAAGGAAGTCCTTCAGGCTAAAATGAAAGGTCAATAGACTATAATTTGAATCCACATGAAGAAATAAAGACAACTGGTAAAGATAACTATATATGTAAATATAAAAGAAAGCACAGATTTCTTTTGGTTTATAGCTCTTTATCGTATTTGAAAGATAACTTTATGAAATAGTTATTATAAATCTGTGTAAATGTATATACAATGTACAAAGATGTTATTTGTATGACCAAGGCAGCACAACAAAATACAGAGAGATTGGAGCTATATAGGAGCAAAGGTTTGGTATACTATTGAAATTAGGTTCATATTAATCCAAACTAGATTTCTGTAAATTAAGATATTAACGGCAAGCCCCAGCTTGCCTACTAAGAAAATAACTTTAAAAATATATTAATGGTGTAAGAAATGACAAGAAAATTAAAATGGCACACTAGAAGAATTCTACTTAATATCAAAACAGGCAGTAATGGATAAATAGAGGACAAAAATAACTTAAGACATATAGAAAACAAATAGCAAATGACAGATATAAATCCTATCTTATCAGAAATTACATTACATGTAAATGGATTAAACACTGATTTAAAGTTTAGTTTGCCATAATGGATTAAAAAAAAAAACCTGATCCAACTCTATGCTCTCTATAAGAGATGCACTTTAGATTCAAAGACACAAATAGGTTGAAGGTAAAAGGGTGGGAAAAGATATACCATACAAACAAAAACTAAAATAGAGCTAGAGTGATTACACTAATACCAGAGAAAATAGACTTTAAGAAGAAAATTCTTACTAGAGACAAAGATTATTTTATAATAATAAAAGGGTTAATCCACTAAGAAAATATAACAATAATACACAAATGTGCACCAAACAACAGGGTACAAAAATACATGATGCAAAAACTTACAGAAGTAAATGGAAAAATAATAGTTGAAAATATCACTATCCCACTTTCAATAATGGATACAACAGCAGAGAGAAGATCAATAAAGAAATAGAGAACTTGAACAACACTATAAACCAATTAGACCTGACATGCATATACAGAACACTTCACCCAATAACAGCATAATAACACATTCTTCTCAAGTGTACATGGGACATTCTCCAGGATAGACCCTGTGTTAGGCAATAAAACAAGTTTCAGTAAATTTAAAAGAATTAAAATGATGCAAAGTATATTCTCTGATAGCAATGAAATGATATTAGAAACCAATAATAGAAACATAGACAAAAATTCAGAAATTTACAAATACATGGAAATTAAGCAATGCATACCTAAATAGGACAAAGATCTAACAAGGAAATTAGAAAATACTTTAAGATGAATGAAAATGAAAACAAACTATACCAAGCCTTACTGGATGTAGGTAAGCAGTGCTTAGAGTGAAATTTGTAGGTGTAAAGTTCTATATTAAAAGAAAGAAAGATTTTAAATCAATAACAAGACATTTCACCTTATAAAACTAGAAAAATAAGAGCAAAATAAGCCCAAAGAAGGCAGAAGAAAGAAAATAATAACTATTAGAATACAGATAAATAAAATAGAGATAGAAAATAGAGAGATCAATGATTCATAGTTCCAACATAATCTCTATCAAAATCCCTGCTGCTTTTATTTTGCAGAAATTAATAAGCTTATTTTAAAATTGATATGAAAATTCATAGGGCTAAAATAGCCAATACAATCTTGAAAAAGAAAAAAAAAGGTGGAGGACTCACACTTCCCCATTTCAAAAGTTACTACTCAGCTAAAGAAATCAAGACAGTGTGGTACTGGCCATAATGTAGACATCTAGATCAATGAAATGGAATAGAGAGTCCAGAAATAAATCCTTATATCTATAGTAAATATATTCTGACTGGGCACCAAGACCATTCAATGGGGGAAAAGAATGGTCTTTTTAACAAATGGTTCTGGGGCAACTGGTTATCTACATATAGAAGAATGAAGCCATGTTTTCATATAGGTTTTTAAGATTATTTGGGCATGGCAAAGCCAATAGATCAGAAGATGACTGCCATTGCAAAGACAGTTTGTTATACTCACAGATCCCAAAAGAAGAGGCACACCACACCATGGAAGGCCCCACATGGAAGATCCAGGATCACCAAGAGGCAGAGGAAAAGAAAAAATTGTGAGCAAGAGCCTTAACTGTGATTTCTGTGAAAGGAATAAGCGAGGCAGGGTAAGCAGATGTAGGATTGGTTACTTTGAATAATTTTTGTGGGCTTTGGAGCATAGGGGAAGTCCCTAGTTGTATGATACCTGGCCGTGAGCAATTAAGGTAGGTGGATAGCAGTCCAGAGTGTGAGAGCTAGTTAAAGAAGGTGATTGGGGTTAAAAGCTCTAGATTGGGTGGTTAGCATTTGAAAGAAATCCTCACGGGTTGGTTGTTTACTATACCTAAGAATTGACTAATTCTAAAAGAGTCAGTTCCTCCAGCATCATCAGAGCCCAAGACACTAAAGCATCAGGATACAGAAAATAAAAGACATGTTTAATACAAGATGGATCTCTACTTTACATGGTATACAAAAATCAACCCAGAATAGAATAAAGGTATCAGTGTAAGAGCAAAAGCTATAAGACTTCTTAGAAGAAAACATAGTCATAAATTTTCAGGACCTTAGTTTAGGCAATGGTTTGTTAGATATCAACAGAACAAACAATCAAAGGGGCCAAAAAGATAAATTGGACTTTACCAAATTTAAAAACTTTGTGCTTCAGAGACCATGATCAAGGAGTTAAAAGTCAACACACTGAATAGTAAAATATTTGCAAATCATATATCCAATAGGGAACTTCTTTCTATAATACACAACTCTTATAATTAATAAAAAGACAAATAACCTAATTAAACAGTGTACAAAAAATCTGAATAGACATTTTTTTCCAAAGATGATATACAAATGGCCAAAAAGCTCATGAAAAGATGCTCAACATCATTAGTCATTAGGGAAATGTAAATCAAAACCATAATGGCATATCATTTCACACCTCCTAGGATGGCTAAAATCAAAGAGACAATAGCAAGCATTGGCAGGAATGTAGTGTCACTGGAACCCTCAGACATTGCCACTGGAAATGTAAATGGTACAACTACTTTGGAAAACAATTCCTCCAAAAATTACACATAGAGTTACCATGTAACTTAGCAATTTCACTCCTAGGTGTATACCCAATTAAAAATAAATGTCCAGACAGAAACTTGTACATGAATGTTCATAAAATGTTTACAGCAATAATATTTATAATAGCCAAAAAGTTGAAGCAACCCAAATGTGCATTAATTGATGAATGGATAAACAATTGTGGTATATCCATACAATGGAATATTATGCAGTCAGAAAAAGGAACGAAGTACTAATTCATGCTGTAACATGGATGAACCTTGAAAATATTATTCTAAGTGAAAAAAGCAGACACAGGAGTCCACTAACTGTATTATACAAAACATCCAGAATAGGCAAATTCATAGAAACAGAAAGTAGATTAATGATTGCCAGAGGTAGGAATGAAGAGTAACTACTAATGGGCATGGAATTTCTTTTTGAGGTGGTGAAAATATTCTAGAATTATACAGAAGTGCTTGTTACACATCTTTGTAAATACATAAGGGTGATTTTTATGGTATGTGAACTATGTCTTAATTTTTAAAACAGGCCATTGGGTTGGTATTAGCTCCCTGTGGTTGCTGTAAAAAAATTACCACAAACTCAGTGGCTTAAAACAACAGAAATTTATTTTCTTAGAATTTTGGAGTCTATAAGTCAGCAGTTTCATTGGGTAAAAATCAAGTTGTTGGTAGGGTTCACTCTCCCAGAAGGATCTAAGGGAGAAGCTGTTCCTTGACTCTTCCAGCTTCTGGTGGCTGTCAGCATTCCTTGCCTTGTGGCTATTTCACTTGAATCTCTTACTCTGTGGTGACATTGCCTCCTCAGTGCTTCTGTCAAATCTTTCCTTGCCACTCTCTTATTGGGACACTTGTGATTGGATACAGGAGCCACCTGGATGATCCAGGTTAATCTCTCCATCTAAGGATATTTAACTTAATCACATCTGTAAAGACCTTTTCTTCCTTATTAGGTAACATTTACAAGTTCCAGAGAATAGAATTTAATATATTTGAGTGGCCCATTATTCAGCTGACTGTGGGGTCTGATAGAATTGAAAATTACCAATCTACAAGATAGGGTCTCTTTAGCATGACATACAAGAATTTGAATTTTCCTCTGACCTCCCTTTGTAGCTTCATTTATTTCCTCCTTGGATTCTCTGATCTAGTCACATTGAACTTAATGAAGTCTTTAATTTTAAAATATTCAGTTCTTCTGTTCTTTAGAGAACATTTTAATTTTCTTTCAGAAAACAAGAATTCAAATTGTATTGGATGTTGAATACCAGGAGTTCTCCCAATTTCCCCCTGCTCCTTTTATAATAACCTTAGGTTGACATTGATTTGTAAGGTAAATTTCACCTTTAGGAAAGACACACTTCAGAGAAATGCACTTGTGATTATTCTGAGAAAATCAATTAAAAAAGCAATGTGACAAAAAATAGAAATCAACATGCTTTCCATAAACCAAAAGTTATATATCCTGTACTAAATAGTTTACATATTCTTAGTAAATCAACCATAATAAATATTAAGACAGGTCTTTATAACATATGTAGAAATTCAGTCCTAGAAAATATTGGATTAGTTGAACAGAACTCAGTTACTCTTAGCATTCACAGCCTCAGAACGTCAAAATACTAAACATCAGAATAGGTTATTCTAACTATTTACTGAAAATGAGTTCTTTAGTAAATTACAAGTTAGTCAGAGACTTTCTTTTTCTGACTGTTCAAGATTCCACATTGCCAAAGTATTAGAATTATCATGGGCAATTCTCTTGCAGTTCTACTGTAAGTTAAAAGCTATTAGAGATACAGGTGAATATGGCCAAATCCTAGGAAATACCACATAAAACGATATCTTATATCATCATTTTGTTGTTGATATGCTCATTTTTAAAAGATGATGTGGGGGAGGATTCTGGGCAGATAACAGTATAGATGTACTTATATTCTATAAAAACAGAACAACTAGGATAGTGAAATAAAAGCCCACAGACAACATCTAAAGCAAAATGAGGTGACAAAATAAATGTATGTGCATAAATCCTCATATATGGTTGCTGAATTGGGAGGGTGTTTTGCCTAATCCAACTATAGGTAGTGCACAGTGTCTGTGACTCATTTAGTTGTGATGGTGCTAGATCAATCTGGGCCAGACAAATTCTCAAAACCGATTCACCAAAGCCCCCTAACAAGACAGGATCCTATTCCACACTACAGAGAAACTCCTGGAAAGAGAATTCAAATTGAATAGGACTGGAGCAATAAGACAGAGAAAGAGAGGGCAGTTAAAAATGGGGTAGGAACAGAGAAAGCAGATTTCAGAAAGAATGAGAATTTTTTTTGATCATACCTTTCAAAAGAGGGAGCTCTAGAGTTCTGAATCAAAAAAATTTATTCTGTCTTGCACCTCTCTTCTCACAGTACAGAAACACTTTTTCACCGAAACCAACTGAGCTGCAGAATAAAACTGTCCATACAAAGGCATTATAAAGACAAAATAGAAAGGGCAGAATAACTTATCTACAGTTGATGAAAGTATTCCAGAGAGACGTATATGGGGGTTCTAGAAGAGGAAAATCAGAGCAATGAAACAGAACAAATACTAGACTTTTTTTTTTAAAGAAATATAATTGACATTACACCCTGAAAAAGTGAATCATGTCTCCAGGAAAAAAAACCCCAATAACAGCCATTGCTGAGACATACTCTAGCAAAACTATAATCTTTAATAGTTTTACAGCTAAAGTTTCTTTTAAATAATACTAATAAATCATTTGAGTTTCCAAGCAAAAAGACCAAGTCATTTATAATGAAAAGAAATTCAGATTATTATCAAACTTTTTGACAGCAATATTTTATGCAGAAAACAATGGAGTGTGAACCAGAGACTTTATATCTAGCCCAAATGATATTCAAGTAAAAAAAGATGACAAACTATAATAAACATACAAGAACTCAGGAAATATTGTTTCTGAGTACTGCACCTTTACTAAGTAATCTCTAAAAGTATAAGCTTTAGACAAGCAGTTACGAATGAGTTATTGCCAAAAGTACTGATAAGCGGCCAATTAGTTAACAAGTGGAATGTGCTTTAGAAATATTATAGTGAATAAAGTAAAACATATTTTTTGCAATTCCTAATGAATTAGTGGACCTCAGCATAGCTAATAACAGCTTATCTCCTGATAGAAGAATACAGTACTATAAAGTGGTCTCTCATGTCCCCCAATGAATCTGATCAAGCCTCTAGATGTAACCATCAATTTATAGGAAATACAAGACCCAGATGAATGTTAAGTGTCATCATGGGGACTCGTTTAGCAAAATGCAGACCACAGAAACCATACAGGGCAAAAATAATCCTTGGATTCTTCAATAAAAAATTACAAGGAGAAAAAAATGAGAAAAAACCCATAGATTAAAAGAGACTTAAGAGACACATAAGTTAATTACTTAAATTGCAATTGCATTTATATTGCAAAACCTTATTTTGATCTTGATCAAACATACAAACTTATACAAACATGTGCCCATATGAAGATCAAAGAAATATGAACACTGGCTGGCTATTTGATGATATTAAGTAATTATGTGATGGGGTACATGTTAAATAGAAATTACTGTTAATATTTGTACCTGTGATAAATTTTGTTATGGCTTAAAACAAGTACCTTTATACACTGAAATATTTACAAATAACATGATGCCTGAAATTTCCGTCAAATAATTTTGGGTCACATTGGGAGTATAGATAAAACAAGGTTGACTATATGCTGATTAATTGCTGAATCTAGATTCAATATTCTTTGCTCTCTATATTTGCACACACTTGAAGATTTATATAATAAGTTTTAAAATTAAAGACAATTTAGAGAAGAAGGACCTACTTTAATTAATTAAAGGATTCTTGTAGCTTTGTTTTCCTGGCTGACTAAAATACATAAATTTATCTAGCTTAATATAGGATGGGCTATGCCTGGAGACTTTACCTGTAATCCAGGGGCTTTGCAAGGATAATGCAGGAGGATCACTTGATCTCAGAAGTTTGAGACCATCCTGGGCAATATAAGGAGACCCTGTCTCTACAAAATAAAAAATAATAAAAAATGATTTGCATGTAGTGGTGCATGCCTGTAAGGCTCAGCTATCTGGGATGCTGAGGTGGTAGAATCACTTAAGCCAAGGAGTTCAAGGTTACAGTGAGCTGTGATCACACCACTGAACTCCAGCTTCTGCAACAGAGCAAGGCCTTGTCTACAGAAAACAAAAAAGGACAAAAAGAAAAAAAAAAGAAAGTAGTTCTATAATCCATACTACTTGTTGATAAGACTGTAGAATTTACAACAAAAGCAGTTTTCTATTAAATTCCTTTAAACTTATAATTTTCATATCATTCTCATTGGCAATCCTAGCTAGTTAATTTTGTTAGTATACATGAGGTATGGTTGAAAGGCTTCAGTGTGTTGTAGAAAGGGCCTGCAACTGAGAATCAGTTGACCTTGGTTTTAATCCTGCTTCTGTTCCCAGGAATCTCTGTGACCTGGGACAAATTGTTTAATCATTCTAAGCCTGTTTCATCATCTGGATAATTAAGGAGTTCACTAATCTTCTCTACAATTCAGACAATACCACCTCTAAGGTGTCTTTTCCCCCCCCAGATATTTTATTCCGCTGAAAAAGTACTATAGGATTTTCCTAAAGTCAAATAGGTAGAAGTTTGAAATGAGGTATAAACCCCTAAGTCATAGGCCAAGTGACAATAGAATAGTAATTTATCCAGGAAACATAATTTTTCATTAGAAGATGGGGGAGAACATGGCTTAAGTTTGATGGGAAAGGTCTAAATATCAGAATGGATCCTAAACTTACCAGGAAATAGCAAAATAATGCTATTGTGGAAAAATGAAGTTTGGTAACACAAGATGAATAAAGAACTGCAGCAAAGAGAAACCAGCAGGTAACCCAGACACTTGACTCAGCACTGCCAAAATCCTACCTAGTTTATTCTTAGGCATTAAGTGAAATACAGTGGACTTGGGAATGACAGGCATGAATCTGTTGAAAGGGCCACAAAATAGGCAAAGCTAAGGCAACTAAGATCACTTGGCTCAAGGAATGCTGAAGTGGAGGAAAGGTGTAATAACAATCATTCAAATTGGCAAATAAATATTCTCTAGATGAAGATAAGGAGCTATTTTAGTCAGCTGGGCAGTATCTGGGCTTATATTACAGAGGAAAGAATTATAGTTAGGCTTTGGAAAAACTTCCTGGCATCTGGCAATTGGAGATGTTCCTTCTCTGGGGATGTTCAAGCATAGGACAGAATACTACCTTGAAATGATTTTAGTGTAGCCTTCTTGAAGTTGTGACGATAACCAAATGATGCATATCTAATGATTTATGTTCAAATCTCATAGATGTGGGTAAACCTAATTGCTTTGGTGCAGATACAATTTTGGCAGATACAATTTGGGCAGATGTAGATCGGGTCTCATTTCCTTCTCTGATTATTTCAATTTCCTGCTCCCCTGAACTGTCATAATTGTCAACATCATTTTTTAGGTCTACTAGTAATTGTTTTAAAAATTTGGGAGCTCCAGTGTTAGGCACATATATGTTTAGGATTGTGGTATTTTCCTGTTGGACAAGGCCTTTTACCATTATATAATGTCCCTCTGTCTCTTTTAACTGCTGCTGCTTTAAAATTTGTTTTGTCTGACATAATAGCTACCTCTGCTCCCTTTTGGTGTCCCTTTGCATGAAATGCCTTTTGCCAGCCTTTTACTTTAAGTTTATATGAGCCCTTATGTGTTAGATGAGTCTCCTGAAGGCAGCAGATGGCTGATTGGTGAGTTCTTATCCATTCTGTGGTTTCTGTATCTGTTAAGTGGAGCATTTAGACCATTTACATTCAATGTTCATATTGAAAATGAGGTATCATTGCATTCATCATGCTATTTATTGCCTGTGTATTTTGTTTTTTTGTTTTTGCCTTTTAACTTATATTTTTGATTTATAGGTCCTGTGTGATTTATGTTTTAAAGAGGTTCTTTTTGATGTATTTCCAGGATTTGTTTCAAGATTTAGAGCTCCTTTTAGCAGTTCTTGTAGTGGTGGCTTGGTAACGGCAAATTCTCTCAGCATTTGTTTGTCTGAGACAGACTGTATCATTCCTTCATATATGATGCTTAGTTTCGCTGGATACAAAATTCTTGGCTGGTAATTGCTTTGTTTAAGGAGGCTGAAGATACAGCCCCAATCCCTTTTAGCCTATAGGGTTTCTGCTGAGAAATCTGCTGTTAATCTGACAGGTTTTCCTTTATAGGTTACTTGGTGCTTCTGTCTCACAGCTCTTAAGATTCTTTCCTTTGTCTTAACTTTGGATAACCTGATGACAATGCACCTAGGTGAAGATCTTTTTGTGATGAATTTCCTGGGTGTTCTTTGTGCCTCTTGTATTTGGATGTCTAGGTTTCCAGCAAGGCTGGGGAAGTTTTTCTCAATTATTCCCCCAAATATGTTTTCTAAGCTTTTCGAACTATCTTCTTCTTTAGGAACACTGATTATTCTTAGGTTTGGTCATTTAACATAAACCCAGACTTCTTGGAGGCTTTGTTCATATATTCTTATTCTTTTTTCTTCGTCTTTCTTGGATTGGGTTAATTTGAAGACCTTGTCTTCATGCTCTGAATTTCTTTCTTCTATTTGTTCAATTCTATTGCTGAGGCTTTCCAGAGCATTTTGCATTTTCAAAAGTGTGTCCAAAGTTTTCTGATGCAGTGTTCAGGGAACACTTCTACACTGCTGGTGAGAATGCTAACTGGTACAGACATTATGGAAAACAGTGTGGAGATGGGAATGTTAATTAGTATAGCTGCTATGGAAAACAGTGTGGAGACTCCTTAAAGAACTAAAAGTAGGACTACCATTTGATCCAGCAGTCTCACTACTGGGTATCTACCCAGAGGAAAAGAAGTCACTATTCAAAATGACACTTGTACACTCATGTTTATGGCAGCACAACTCACAACTGCAAAATTATGAAGCTAACCCAAATGACCATCAATCAACAAATGGATAAAGGAAGTGTGGTACATATATGAGGAAATACTATGCAGCCATAAAAAGAAATGAATTAACAGCATCTGGAGTGACCTGAATAAGACTGGAGACTATTATTCTAAGTGAAGTAACTCAGGAATGGAAAACCAAACATCGTGTGTTCTCACTGATATGTGGGAGCTAAGCTATAAAAATGAAAGGCATAAGAATGATACAATGGACTTTGGGGACTTGGGGGAAAGAATGGGAGGGGGGTGAGTGACAAAAGACTACAAATATGGTGCAGTGTATACTGCTTGGGTGATGGGTCACCAAAATCTCACAAATCACCACTAAAGAACTTACTCATGTGACCAAATACCTCCTGTACCCCAATAACCTATGGAAAAAATATAGTTGTTAACATCAAAAACTTCTTAAACTCTGTGTGCATGTGGAATATGCCAGCCCACTACCAATGAAAAGAACATAATATCTATCCTTTTGAGTATCTAGTCCCTCTTCTCATGAAAAAAATGCAACATTTATTGTTTTTGTTGCTAGTTTGGTTTGGTTTGTGATTCATTTTTCTATGGCTATGCTCTCTTGGATTCCTTTAGGATGAGAGGGTGAGAAAAAGGTGGTTATGTTATATATGGACGATGTGAGAGAAGAAAATTAATGATAGTACTAAGAAAGAGAAGGGAGTGAGAAGGAAACTGAAATTATCATGAGAAAAAAAGGGAGGGGAAAATAGCAGAAATGAAGAAAGGACAATTCTAACTTCTTCAGTAGGTCAAAAAATACTTACTAAGTACCAGGAATACAATGGTAAATAAAACAGTCATAGTTCTACCCCCTGTGGTACCTACTGCGGCCCTACTACAGCTGCTGGCCCAACCTAGGGAATCACAATTGTCAGAGCTAAAAACAATAGCTGGTCCCTGAGGGCACTCTGGTTTCATTATTAGCATTTGCTCTGTAACACATGGAAATCTCTTTGTGTGCAAAACATGAATGACATAGGTGACCTGACTTGAAGATTGGGTCAATATATAGCATAAAAATGCTTCCATCTAAGAAAATAATTATAAATATAAACTTTGGCTCTGCTGTCCTCTCTACTTTTGCGCTGGATTTTTAATGTAGTTGCCTTTGCCCCCACCTCCCACCCTCCCTCCTAGTAGTGTGCTGATGAAAGATGAAAGAAAAAGCAAGTTCTTAAAGAGATAGGGCACACATTATATACATGCAATTATTAAATGTGTTTAAACTATATATAGTTCTGCACCTTAGTTAAGGATGTCTAGAAATTGGCCAAAATATATTTAAAAGAATATAATCATGGTGGGTGACTTTATGTAGAGAAGAATTGTTCAGTTGAATGTGAAAGCTTTTGTTTTTCCACTTCCTTTTGTTTTCTTCCTTTTTTTTTGTTTCATCTACAAGCATTATGCAATGAGATGAAACTTCTCTTTCCACATTTCAGACACTGAGTAATACTGTTGCCATGGTCTGAATGTTGGTGTTCCCCAAAATTCATACGTTAGAACCTAATATCAAATATGATAGTAGTAAGAGGTGAGGTGTTTTGAGAAGAGCCCTTATGAATGGGTTTAGTGCCCTAATAAAAATAAGTCAAAGGGAGAAGCTGCCTTGCCCTGACTGCCATGTGAAGACACAGCAAGAGATAACCATCCTGCCTCAGCCTCCTGAAGTACTGGGGTTACAGGTGTAAGCCACTGCCCCCGGCCAATAGTTTTTTTTTTCCCATAAATTACTCAGTCTAAGGTATCTTGTTATAGAAACCCAAATGAACTATTTTCAATTTGGTGTTTTATATAATGTAATTTATTTATTTGGAAACTTTTTTTTGGTTTACTGTTTATTTTTTATAATCATCCTTGTTTCAAAAAGAATTTTTAGTACATTATATTTCTCTATGAAAAGTCTGATTTGTTTTAATTGGGATTATGTATTCTTAAATGATGTGTTGAGAACAAAACCTTAGTGAAGACCCACTTCTGAAAATGCACTTTAAATAAATGGTGAAATATGATTACTATTAGTAAGTTATATTTCTCTATGAAAAGTTTGATTTGTTTTAATTGAGAGAATGTGTTTTAAAATGATGTGTTGAGAACAAAGTCTTAGTGGAGACCTGTTTCTGAAAATGCAATTCAAATAACTAGTAAAGTATGATTCACTTTACAAAGAATGTTACTTTCTATCAAATTATGTTAAGGAAATTATCTACTGTTTAAAATTTTTTCATACATATGATGTGGATGAGAACAGATGAAAATCTATACATAATATCCTTTGGTCATTAGTTGATTGTGCACTGAAGCCACCTTTTTCAATTAGAGGAATCACAAATTACTTCTCATTTTCAGGTATTATATAAAAATACTGTCACAGTAATGCAATTAGGAAGTTATTTTAATTAGGCTTATTTATCATTCGGGTTACAAAATCTGGAAAAGAACATGTGCAAGAACACATCTCTAAATGCGTTAAACATGCATTTCTCCACCTTGTGCCATAAGAACAAAGCATATGCCAATGAGTTCTACAGGAGTTGGTCACCACACAGTCTGTTAGCCAATCCCATGGCAATCCTTATGGCCTCATCTCACTGTGTGCTCCAGATAACTTACATGTGAGCATTTGATTATTGCTCCATGTTCCAGAACTTAAATATGCTCTTATATATTTTTTTGCTTTTGAAAAAGTAGAAGCTGTTTCTTCACTGGACCACAGGAAAAAAAAACAACACATGTTCTACACATGTTTGTCTTTAGGCAGACTCTAACTCTGTTTCATAGTGCCTTCATTATTGATTGTGCAAATCTTCGCCCTTACTCGTTTCATTCATTCTCACATTCAGACTGACTTAAACCCCATCTTCTGTTTTTTTCCACTTTTGTGTATGCCAAAACACTAATACTCATACTAATACTCATGTAATTATGCTAACACTAACACTAATACTCATATAATTAGGCCAACAAACATATATTGAACATATTAGGTTTCAGGCTCTATGAAAAAAATTGGGAGCAAAGATACAGTTCCTCATGGAGCACATAACTAATTTGGAAGACTGATAAGGATAACTAATGGTTAAAACGTAATATATGCATTAGATGATACTGAAGCACTTCAGAGTGAGATCCAACTCTGTCTGCTTCAGGAAGAAGAAAGGTGTAATGGTGAGCTGAATCCGGAAGAACATACAGAAGTTTCCCAGGCAGAAAAGGGTGTTCCAAGTAGAACATGAGTCACAAACAATGGCATGGAGGTGTGTGAGTGCACAGAGCAGTCTGGGAACTAGGATCATTCAGCATGGCCAGAGTAAAGGGTGAGGGAAGCTTTTGTGGTTAATGAGGGCAGAGAGATGAGCCTGGGTCACATCATGTTTAGAAGTGTGAACTGTTTATCTGACAGATCACTAGATTCCACTGATGAATTTTAAGAAGGAGGGTGATATGATCAGATTTGCATTTTGGAAAGTCTGTAGGTGGTGAGTGGAATGAAGCCATGAGAGACTGAAGGCAGAGGGGTCAGGTGAGAAGGCCACTGCAATAATTAGAGAGGAGGCCTGAAGTTACGGCAGTAGTAGTACAGACAGAGAAAAGGGGAATCACAATGGAACTCTTACATGGATCCTATTATTTTACTATGTGCACCAGGCTTTAACTTCATAAAATCCTTAAGAACAATAATGTAAGTGGGAGTGTTGAATGAAGATACAAACACCTCATTGTATGGATGAAGAAACTGACTGACGTGTTAAGTAATTTGCTCAGGTTCACAAGATGACAAAGATAAGATCTACATATCTCTGGTTCCAAGCTCAGTTTATAAATGTTTAGAACTCATTATATCATTGAGATGAAATCCAGGGAAGGTTGGAGTTTTAATAAAGATAGAACAATCAATAATATCAACTTCTGCAACAAAAGTTGAAAAAAAATATATACCCAAGCAATGTTCAAAGGATTAGGCAGTCATACATGACCTCATAGGAAGGTAGTTTCTAAGCAGCCAGGAGGCTTGCAGTCAGATGGCATAGGGAAGAGAAATGAATGAGAGGTGAGATGATGTATAAACCTCAAGACAGTTAGCAATAATAAAAATAAAGTGATCCTACATATTCTGTAGCTTCCCAATTGCTATCTATAGATTAAGTTTCAAAATTGTGAACTACTCAAAGTAAAGAGTAGTTACCCCTGCCTAGGATAAAATCTGGCAAATAGCAGATGCTCTTTAAATATTTGTGAGTGAATAAACTTTGATCCTTAGCACTGATTCAGAAGAGAAACTAGAAATATTTAAAGCATATGTTTTGGACACAGATCTGTTGATGATGTCGAGTCCCAAAGGAAAAGTATCCATTCAATTCCGTGTTTAAGGATTCTCTTATGTTCCCTTAAAAGTGGGAAAGAATGTCAGTAAGAGGAAAATATGAAGTCAGATTCACTGTCTGAGGTCATATAATGCATCAAGGTGGAGGGCTGAGACAAAGGTTTCCTGGTTCCCACTTGAAAGCATCCAGATACCTTGCTCCCATATCCTTCTGCTCCAGCAGTAAATGTTTTTTTCTTTCCTTGATCTTTTTGCATGCTCTGTCTGCTCTTCACTAATCTTGATGTTATGTCCCAGCTCAGTTAATAGCTTTTGCTGGCCTGCAGCTTCTTTCATTTATCCCATGTGCAAATTGGAACTTAATTCCCAACATTACCTGACATGTATCCATTCACTTATTCTACAAATCTTAAGTGCCTTTGTGCTAACAACATTGCTTCTGGCACTGTGAAAATAGCAAATGGCAACATGTTTCCCATCTCTCATAAAGCTGACTCTACTTACTTTAAAAAATTTCTCACCTACTCGGTATTACATCTACTGGATTTTACATCAACTGGATCTTACACCATCCCTGCTCTGTGTTTGTGGTCTTCCTCCAGGTATAGCTGACCAAATGCTCACTGTTCTATCTGTAGCTAGGTCCAAACTATTAGGCATCACTGGGGTGAAATGATGCGGTTGTGTTTTCCACTTAATTTTAAGGGCCTCTTCCTTCCTCTTTCAGATATCTATTTTCTATGCTTCCGTGGTTTTTTGGTTGACAGATAGGATTTGTTTGCATTGTCTCCAATCCTTCTGCTCAGAAATGTTTCAATTTATGAGTGGCTCCTGCCCTATTTTATTCCCTATTCCTCTTGAGGGCAGTGAAGAAGTTTCCCTCTGTCAATAATTTGCTACTCATCATTTGAGTATAATAGGTAAGTTACTGAGAACCTGGAGCTTATTTTGGTCCACTAATTTTATATTTCATACCAAAAAAATAAACAGCCTTCATAATCACGTGTACCAAAATAAAATACATGGGAAACACTTTCTAGCTGAAGAAATTAATATAAATATCATGTCATTTTCTTATTTACATTGTTTCTATGTACATATACTTTCCATTTTAAAGAAATTTTAGAAAGTTTTTGTTTCTTTATATTTTGATACCTCTTCACCATGAAGCAAATATTCTGGAACTATGTGGTCTTCTGTTAACTTATCTTTAGAGACTGTATCATTACCATTGCAAGAGTATAATAAAACAGGCTTTCTGTGACCATAAGAAACCTAGAGTTGATGAAACATAAGAGATTAGGAAATCTCAATGGCTTAATTTTAGGGTTGAGGAAACTAGCTTGGAAGGATGAGGCTGTTATTTAAAGACTGGTTTTAGGGTATAGTTTCCATTTCTTTTCTTTACAACTGCTTATACGATGGGATGTTATTGCAATATCCCTATGTGCGTGTATACATACCTCTTATCAGATTCTTGAAGATTAAAAACTACTATTTGAGACTGTTGATTTGAGAGTTCAACTTCGACTATGATGCCCTCTTATGTGAAATCTGAAAATATATGTATGGATTTTGCTCACTGTGTATATGAAAAAATTGCAAAGGCAGAAAGGCCCTTTTGAAGTTAACAATCAAATGTGGCCGCTGGTAACCTTTTGGAGCTTTTTGACTCTTATTTGAATAATATATAAGATGGGAATTAGAAGTAGTATAAGTATTGAGAAAATTCTCTTGCTCCAGAAATGGTCCCTTCAGTCAGCCTGCCCATTAGAGATTCATTTAGTTAACCAAAATTGTCTTTTGTTTGATTATAATTTGTTCACCAGACTGATTCTGTGCCTCTCACATCTACTACAATGAATAAACAGAAGTTTGGTCTGGTCAGGGAGGAATGATTTTGAGAAGAGCAAGCAGGAAGTCAGACTGTGAGTATCTAGAGCTCTCAGAAAGATGAGTAGAGAGAAAACTGAAAAGGTGCCCAAAATCTCTGGGTTTTGATGCTGCCTTAACCAAAATACTGCTTAGATGGAAAGAAAGCACACAGATACTGTATGTATGAGCTCTTAGTAGACAATGCTCCTGGCATGTGGGATGGTCCTTCTTTGAACAAAGATATTCCAGGGTGTTGGAAAGGTAAAAGATTCACTGAGGATCAGGGTAAACATTACTGGGCATATGGGCAAATGAACTTGAGAAAGGGTTTTGTGGAATGGTAAAATATTGATTTCTCTTTGCCTATAAACAATGTCAGCTCCTAACCTCTCCCCAGATAAACAATTGATGTTAGGAATAACTGGAGCTCATTATGAAGTTTAGGAAAGATATATGGCATTTGATTGAAAGAACTGGCATTCAAGAATGCACTGAGGTTGTGTTTACTTCAGAAGATAGATTATTACTTTTGACTAGATTGGCTAGACTGATGATTTCTTATCCAAAACCTCAGCCATCCCATTTATTAAACTGGTGATTTTTCTAATGGCGTTTTTTTTCCCTCTCAACCAACTGATCAATATAGTGAATATAATGACACTGGTTTGTGTATCTATAGAATAAATATAGTGAATAAAATGACACTGGTTTGTGTATTGATAGAAACACTCAAAAAAAGTTAAGTTTATTATCATTTATTAGTTATGTGATTAAGCAAATTACTTGGTCTCTTTAAGCCTCAGTTTTGTCATTTGTAAAATGGTGCTAATAATAGTCCCATCTCATTGAGTTGCTGTTAGGATGAAATGAAATATGCATGTATGTTTCTTAGAATAGTATTTGGTACACAGTAAGTACTCAACCAGTGTTAGCAATCTTGCTCCTAGACTAGAGTGCTCACAGATACACAGATAAGTTAACCTGAAAGTGAAGATCAGGTGGTAGAGAAGACTACATCATTAACGTTTTCTAGCAGTCTTGTCCTCCAGGTTTCCCCTCCCTGTGACTGATCTGACTTCTGAACTCTTCAGTGTGTCTGACCTGTGGGCTCCTCCTTCCTTGTCCTCCTTTCATTTTCAGTGTTTTGATGGCAGTTAGCATGACAAAGCCTGTCTCTGACCTTCATGACCCCCACTTCTTTTCTTGTTTCTGTCCTAATGAGTCAGGACACATTAAAAACTCCCACTCTCCTTTGCTTGGAGATACTATACAATGAATTCTAGGTAGGTGAAGGTTTCAAAATTATTCAGTTGCTACCTGATAACCTGATCTTATTTTTTGTCTTTGTTCTATGAAGAAAAATATCTGAATTATACTAATTGGCAAAGTCTATTAAATTTCTTTAAGGACTTTCATTTTTTTATTTTCATATGTGTTTCTTTCTTCAAACGTTTTACAACAAGCATATGCCATTTTTGTACTTGAAAAGCCTCACATATGCAAATATAATCATATTACTTCTCTGCTTAAAATTCGATTTGTCCTATGTGTCCTAGCTCCCATCCAATTGAAAACTAGATTAAACAGGATGGGGCAATTTTACAAATATCATATTGTCTTTTTATAGCAATGCAGTTGCTGAATGATTGACTCAATTCTTGGGAACCCAGGAACAGACTATTGGGGTCTCAAGATGATCTCTTCCCAGTTAACATCTGGGGCTTAGTTAATGGCAAAGATCAAATCTTTTAAGTTTATATTTATTGTTTATAGACCAGATTCTTGTCCTATATCTCTCTATGAGAATTTCTGCAAGGAAGGTTTCTGAATTCTTTCACAGATTTCCCTATGGGAATTCTCAGAGAGTTATATAGGATGAGAATCTGCCCTTCCTAGACTTTATGATATGTTTGGAAAGGGGAGTGGGAGCCCAGCTAAGTTATTTTTATTTTCTGCAGTATTCTTCTGGGAGAACTTGTAATTTTTGAATTAAGATTTTATATGTTTTGAAATTTCCAAAGCCTTTTGAACAGCAGGGTCTAAACACTATCGTATTGTTTAGTAGTCTCAAACTTGGATTTGTACATGTGGTTTGAGAAGATATTTTACAAGTCTTTTAAATTTGGTGTTTCCTTTTATATGCTTCCTACAGTTAGAAAATCTTGGTATAAAATGCCATATTTACATTGGAATTTGAATTTAAGGGCCTTTGATTAATAAAGTGGTTCTTTTTAAAACAACAGGAGTCCACATTTATGGGGGAATTTTTATCAGTAAAACTTTACATAAAACAGCTGTAAATAGTCTACTATGTTAATTTGACAGGCAAATTTAAAAATGGTATAACAGTGTGAAAGATAATACAGCATGTTTCCCAAAAAGGTCAAAGTGCCAACAGAGCTGAATAAAATGGTACTCTTTTTCCTTGAGGCCACTCAAAGGCCAGCTCCTGAAATATGAGCCATAGCCCTTTAAATGTCTGTGTTATTATGACAATGCCAACGACTTCAGCCATAACTTCCACATCTAGCCTAGAGGATGGGAACAAAGAAAGTGCATTAAAAATGTTATTCAAGCTTAGGACATCAGCAAGTTATTTTCTTTGGAATCTTTACCATTTTATCTTTTTGTTGTCCATTTGTCATAATTTTATGTACTATGGAAGCCTTCTTTCTAAGATGCAGATACAAATACTGTTTTAAGTGATTGTGTTGACATTCCTGCCTCACTTTATGTTGTATAATTACTCACTTTGCCTTTTGGAGTTAGTGATTTGAAGCTGATTTCTATTGATTTTTAAAATACACAAAAATATGCACATAATGAAGCCAAGTTTTAGTAAGAATGTCCAGAATGGAAAGTTCAGAATGGAAAAAATTAGCTTTCGTCTTTTTTTTTTTTTTTTTTAATTCCTAGGTGGAGATGCAGGAGTAAGCAGCCACATTTTTGCCTCATTGAATCTAAAGATTCAACAGAATTTTTTTTTGCTGCATGCCTATATGTACTAAATGCTTTCCCATGTTATCTAATGTGTTTCTTGCAACAAATTAGTTAACCTGATAAGTAAGAATAACTAATTTGGAGTTAAAGTTGAGGAAATAAAAGCTCAGAGGTAAAATGACATTTCCTTGGTCACTCAGATGTATGTGGCCCATCAGAAACTTGTCTCTAACCTTGACTCCTAATACTGGGCTCTGCTCACTATAATACAACATAAAACTTGAAGATGGTATATTAGTTTAGACAACTGCATTGTTAATCCACCATATTGTGCTATACCTGTGAACACTTTTTTCATTATAATGTGATTGAAAATAGCAGTGTTTCCTCAACTTTAGCCATCCAAAATGGCTGTTTGTTTCATCAAAGGCTTACAAAATCTGATGTTAAAAATCTCCTGAAGAAATAGCTAAAAAGGCTCTCATTTGAGATGAGAATCAAACATACAATTTCTTTCTTCTGTTTCTATTGGAGTTCTCACGGAATTGCACAAGTGGTTCAAGAAGTCAGGATGTTAAGTTGGTTAAACATCTCCATCTGCTAAAACTTAACCACATCTCAAGGTATGTGTGTATACAATGGAGTATAAACTACAAATGTCATTTATGTTCCTGGGATAAAGAATTCTTTACAAATGGTATGGAGAACCTAGGAGTTTTCTATTACAGCAGATAATCTGTGGGTTCCCAGGGGAAAGAGAGTCCTTTCCATAAAGGACTGTGTTCTCAAGTATGTACTATAGATATCCCTAAAAGACAATTTTCTAAATGACTTTGCTCTCAGAGCCTGGCCTATTCTCTCCTATTCTCTTGCAGAGCCCCGAAGGCTGAGCCCTAACTTGAGCAGAGTTGCTTAACCACTCCATTGGCCAAACTTGAGGTTAGGGAGGCCTAGATGCCTTAGGACTCCCTTTAAGTCTGACAGTACCTTAGATTGTTTGCTAAAGTCTATTGCAGGGTTCACATGGTGCAAAATGGGGCATTAGCAGCCCCCTCCCATCCACGGACATACCATCTAAGTACAAATGGTGCCCTTGCTGTGCAAATGGTATTTAAAGGAAATCTCCTAGCTCTTCCTTCCAAGAAAACTGATGCTTCTGAAACCTCTAAACCCAGAATTAACTCTGGCCAATAGGAACCCAGGAACATAATGCAAGAATTCTGTCTTAGAGGTCATTCATATGGCCACTATCAGAAGACACATGCAACTAGCCTATCAGGGGCCACTCTCCCAGGACCTGAGTACGCTTCTGTCCATCCAGAACTCCTTTGACCTCTCCACGGAGAACAAGAGGTGAGGGGGAGAAGAGGAAAACAAGACTGATCCAGTGTTTTCTTTTCCAAGTCACTATATTTATTTTTCAGATTTAATTCATTTCTTCTTATTCTTTTGCATTTTTTAGAGATGTAACAATCAAAAGGAAACAAAACTATTAAAATATTCAGTTGCCTTTTGAAAAAAAAAATTGATTTCTTCATTCCAAATTTTGAAGAGTGCTTTCTTCCTTATGATCCCTTTCTGCTGCATGAAGGTACTTAATAAAAAGAGCACTAGATTTAGAGAGTCAGAAGGCTCGATCTTGGCTCTACCTAGATATGTGGTTCATGTCTATTAAGATCCTGGAGGAGGGCCTAGTATAGAGTAGGCACTCAACTGATAGAGCCAATATTTATATTATTATACATAATATCGTGCAAAGACCAGATCTTCCTTTTTGGTCACCAGAGTGCCATATAAATTGTTAAAACTTATAGTCCATTAACTATAAAGCCGGCTGATGCTAACTGATTTTCAATACAGCTATCTTAGTTTTCTAGGTCTACTGTATAAATTATCACAAATTTGATGGCTTAAAACAATATAAATTTATTCTTATACAGTTTTGGAAGCCAGAAGTCCAAACTCAAGGTGTTGTAGGGTCCTACTCCTTACAGAGGCTCTAGTGGCAAACCTGTTCGAGTTTCAAATGGTTGCTGGCTTTCTTGACTTGCAGCTACATCACTCAAGTCCCTGCCTCTTTTATCACATTGTCTTCTCCTCTGTGTGTCTCTTAGGAGGACATTTATTGTATACAGAGCCCACCTGGATAATCCAGAATGATCCTCATCTCAGGAGCCATAAATTAATTACATCTGCTAAGACAATTTTTCCAAATAAGATAACATTTACAGATTCCAAAGGTTAGAATGTGAACATATGTGAGGAGGAAGCAGCCTGCAATTTACTACAATAGCAGTTTGAGTTTAGGAATGAATGCTATGTTTGAAGTATAAGGGTATGACTGGCTTTGGCTATGTTTTAGAAAGTTACTTTTGCCTGAGCACATCACCTGAATGCCTGGCTACTCTTAATCAGATAAAGTCTATACCTATAACCCTAAAATAGAGAGGGCTCAAAGGTCCCCTTCTTGGGAAGTCTCAGGCAAGCCATTGCATGTGAACCAAACTGTTTCTGAGGCATGTGCTGAGACCACTGAGGAATGTCTCACCACTGTTTCATAGGATAAGGAAAGTACCCATTCCTTGGGGGACCAGAGGCTGCATGAACAAGCCCATCACTCTCTGCCAGCAAAGTAACAGCCTGGAGAGGTAACCAAACCCTTAATCCCCCCCTTTTCACTAAGGGTCCTCCCTTTTTTTCCTTACTGGGTTTCAGGTGAACAGGAAGCATTATTAATGTTGTTGATGATATTTTACCCATAGCCTATGATTCTGTGTGCCCTGTCCTTTCTTTGTAAAGCCCTACTCATCGAACAAAAGAAGCTTCTCTTTATTCACCTCTGAAAGAAAAATATATAGCCTTTAATCAGACTAGCAAACATTAACAATTAAAGATCCAACATATTGCTGGTTACCCAAGCTTTAAAAGTAAATCATCTGTGACATGGCCTTGTCCCTCAAGCTGTTACTCTGTAGGCAGTTCCAATATCTTCAAAAAGTTTCTCATATGTGTTCATTATCACTGCCATCTCCCCTGGTGTGTGTTGTCTACATGTCTGGACTTGTAAAGTGGTCTAATTAGATCACCTGCCTCTAATCACTCTCCTTTCTAAGGAGAGTATTGTATTGTATCTTATTATTGAATTAATCTTCCAAAAATACTCATCCTTTGCTCCATTAGGTATATGATCATTCAAAAATCTCCAATGGATTTCATATCATGGCATTTAAGGTTCCATGTAACCTAGACATAACCTGTTGCTCCAGCCAGTCTGATCCACTGTTCCAATTACCTTTCCTCTGACTTTTGCTGCTGGTTATTCTACCTAGAACATTCTTTATCTTCCACTCCTCCTACTCTTGTAAGAAGGTCCCCATAAAAGCCCCACACATCTTTGTCCTCTTTACTGATCATTATACAAGGTCAGGCTACATTGTGATTTATTTTTGATGTGATTTATCATGTCTTGTCATCTTATCTTGACTTGATTTCTCAAGGGCAAGGTTTTGTTGTTTTCTTAAGAATCTCTTCATACGCTCAACACTTCTACTGTCCTTCTTCATAAGTAGCTAACTCTTGAGAAGGATACAGCTTCTGGAGGGAGAGGCTCTATCTTTATTTCATTAACTTCTACTCTGTTTAAAACAGTCACTTAAACATTAAATGATAGCTCCAATACTAAAGGTAGCTGTCCTATAGGAAAAATGAGAATGCACTATTCCCTGATATCTTATCTTGTTTTCTGCTAACACTGCCTTATTCGGTGCACTCATGATTTAAAAACCATTTTATATGGAAGGATGGGGCATATGAATTAGAAGCCTCAAAGAAAAAGGAGCTTCCAGGAGTTATATATAACACTTTGTATTTCAGAACCAATCTACGCCTTACAGCAAATTACTAAAAATATTTCAGTATTCCCTTGAAGGAATAAGGAATGGAATTTTGTGATGGCCTGGATTTATTTCCTTTAATGAAACATGGTTGAAGTATGCTGCTTCCTTATACTTTCTTCCAGGTACCTGGAAATTTTGAGGTTTAACTAATTAAGCTTCATTAGGGTCTTCTGTTTTTACTAATTGTGGCTAAACCTCAGAACCTTAGGTTTAAAAGTGTTCCTATTTCATGATTTGGCCTTCCTCAAGTGACAAGCTTAATAGAAATCTCATAAAAGATAAGATTAAGAAAGAACAGACCAGGCACATTGGCTCACGCCTATAATCTCAGCACTTTGGGAGGCCGAGGTGGGCGGATCACGAGATCAAGAGATAGAGACCATCCTGGCCAAAATGGCGAAACCCCGTTTCTACTAAAAATATAAAAATTAGCCTGGTGTGATGGCACGTGCCTGTGGTCCCAGCTACTCAAGAGGCTAAGGTGGAAGAATCACTTGAACCCAGGAGGTGGAGGTTGCAGTGAGCCAAGATTGCGCCACTGCACTCCAGCCTGGTGACAGAGCAAGACTCCATTTCAAAGAAAAAAGAACAATGGAAGAAATTATTTTCCTTCTGTTTTGTTGGCATTATATAGTTATTGCCATTTTTCCAGTTAGGTGTTTTTTTTTTTTTTTTTGTGACAAGGTCTCATTCTGTCACCCATGGTGGAGTGCAGAGGCATGAGGCATGACTGTTGCTTATTGCAGCCTCAAACTTCTGGACTCAAGCAATCCTCCTTCCTCAGCCTCCTGAGTAGCTAGGACTACCAACACATCCATCTGGTTTTTAATTTTTTTTTAGAATGGTCTTGATATGTTGCCCAGGCTGTCTCGAACTCTTGGCCTCAAGTGATCTACCCACCACAGCCTCCCAAAGTGTTGAGATTACAGGTGTGAGCCACTGTGCCAGGCCTAGATGGCTTTTATAAAGAAAACACTTTTCAAAATGCAAGAAACATTTGTTATGAATTCAAAAATCACTGAATACTAATTCTGTTTTAAGGTAAGGCATTCTATTCTCTACATGCTTCCAAACCATCCTACATGAAATCTAATTTCTGTTTTCCCTAATGGTACTGTTAAAAACCCTGAGTTATAGAGAGTGGCATAAGTAGGCTTGCTTGCATATATGCTACACATATGCTGACATACAACCTTTCAGCATTTTCCATATCTCTTATGTCATTAAAACAGCCTCTATTTATTTGGACCCAGAGTTTTATCAATAGACACTGTGGTACAGCCAGCACTCTTAACACTCCTTTAGAAACTAATTTCATGGAAGGGGACAAAGACTAACTTTGTTAAGATTAATTCCTCAGTATTCACCACATCTGAAGGAATATTGACCAAGAGACTTGCTTTACTAAACAAGGAGTGTGGTGCTGAGTTTATGGATTTAAGAGTCTCCTGAAATTAGCACAATTTATACTTGCAATAGATTTGTCAGATGCAATCTCAGATTTCAGACTGAGGCTTTTATATAAATGCTTACAAAGCCTACTTATTGGATTTAAAAAGAGCTGACTGTATTGGCAATCTTGGTATTTATCTGTTAAACCTTGTTTGTTGGTTGGTCTGTTTTCAATCAATAGGACTATGCATTGATACTGCAAATTCTCCTCAATTTCTTGTGTCCTTGCACTGTGTTAATTCTTAATGCAGTGCTGTCTATAGCAGGTGTCGACCTTTCCCCTGGAAATATTCTCAGCTATCCATTATAGAATGGCGTGGGGTCAAGAGCACAGTTTGGTACAGTGTTTAAGAGCTCTTGAGCCAGGCATCAGGGCTTTGAATCTGGATTGGTCACTCACTATGTGACCTAGGGACAAGTGTCCCTCCCATGTCTTTTTTTTCTCATCTCTCATGTAAAGTCTTATCTCACTACCTCATTTCCACCTTCCTGCCCTCCCTAACCCTGTTATATTTTCCTTCATGGCTTTGATTATCACCTGGCATGATGTGTGTTTGCCTACTTTGTTAACTCTCTGACTCCCTCCATCAGAACTGAAAGTCCATGAATGTTGAAACTTTGCTTGTTCAACCAACACACATACTAGTGCCTGGCACATACCAGGTACATCTATATAAGTTGACAGAGGGATGAATGGATGAGTGAATGAAAAATGGATATAGCGGCTGAATGTAATGTAAATGTAAATTCTTTGTGATGCTTCTGGAAGACTGATCAGATTAAGCAGAGAAAAACTGGAAGTTCAACAGTGAATAAAGGAAATAATCCAGGAATGGGAACAAAAGGTGTTTGATAACTAGAGGGGAGGAATAGGTGGCTTGAATATAGTTTCATAGAAATGCATGGACTTTGAGTCTGTCAGATGCACACCATAAGAAAAGCAGCATGCCAAACAGAGATGAAGTAGAGGTTACCTGGAGGAGATGGCTCTATGCCTAGCTGATGACTTGAGGCAGCCCACACCAATCCTAAAGTGTTCTATCACATCCTAAAACAAATGGGACATCATTCTCCTTTGTGGATATACAATCAAAGGCAAATGTCAATAGGGTAATGAGTAAAGGAAGCTGCTAATCTAGCCTCCATGTAATGCTGACACATTACTTAGGTGATAGTAAATACACAATGATTAGATGTAAAAATTTTTAATGCATGAATGCAGAGTAAGGAAAATACATAGGATCAGATGCCGTGGAGCACTGAGGCAGAGGAAGTGTCCAGTATAAAAGACAACCTTGGTCCTTGGCACATCATCTGCTGTGCTGCTTTGAGATTTGCAGCAATGGCTGGTCATGCTTTTTTCTTTATCTGCATTTTAAGAAGACTCATTCACTAGAATATAAAATATGTAACAAGAATTTACATGACCTTCCAGCATCCTGCTCATTTTTTTACACTGCTTTGGATGTAGTGGCTCCATGTATTAAGATAATTAGGATGCTCAAATATATTGCCA
The DNA here is from genome assembly GCA_036589455.1 of Ateles fusciceps. Classification (NCBI taxonomy): domain Eukaryota; kingdom Metazoa; phylum Chordata; class Mammalia; order Primates; family Atelidae; genus Ateles; species Ateles fusciceps. The sequence continues at coordinate 5,026,918 of JAZHEH010002393.1, forward strand.
CACACTGTAAAATTGGGTGATATCCATGACACAGCCATTAGCAGCATATTCCTGAAAGTTTTGAAGGGGGAGGAAGGGAACTGTGCATATAATATTTCACCCCCGTCTATTCTTTCCCCATGCTTCATCAGAACAGATGGCAGAGATACATTAGTTGTCTCATGTTTTGTTTTGAAATGTTTCATTGTCTAATTTTATGTAATAACAAAAACCCTACTAAAACAATTCTTCGGTAGGGTTTTTGTTAGTACATAAAACTAAAGTTAAATGCCTTTCCCCAATTACTCCTGTCCCAAAGCATAAATCAAACAAAAATTAAAAGATGCATCAAATCAAATACAAATAAAGCAAAAAGTAAAAAGGAACTAATAGAGCTGAAACTCTACTGGCAATGTCTATCTTTGTCCTAATGTGTTTCAGTATACTGAATCTTCCCATTTACCACAAATGAATGTTTTCATTATGCTGCATTTAGTTTTATATTGCCTGGCAGTATGTTTAAGGTGGCTTTGAGCAAGCCACCCCCATCAACGATGATTTATTGGGTATTGCACCTAGTGTGAGGTACAGAAGTATAAGACATGATCATTGCTCTCAAGGAATTTAAAATCCGGTTAAACATTTTTCTTATAAAATGATAGCTAAAAAATATAAAACTGTATGTGTTAAATGACAGCTAATTGGTTTAGCCATCAGCTGCTATAGAAGGTCAGAAGATGGTGAAATGACTTACACTTAGGATAGAAAAAACCTTCATTTGAGATGTGAGCTAAAGATTCAGGTTAAGTAGAAAAAGACACTCCAAAAAGAATGTTAAGAACAGGCTATAGATACAGGAAAACACAAAGTGTGTTTGGAGTAGGGGGGTCAATGAACTGTGTCAGGAATGATGAAATTAGAGAGGTAGAAAGACCCAGAATAGAATGCATGAGTATCCTTGAAAATTTTAAAGTTCCATAATTATCCCAAAACTAACTTGGAAGTTTACTCTGTTGCTGGACAGAGGGCTAGAATACTATACTTTCAATGTGACTTTATTCATTCATTTATTTTGTTATATGGCAGTTTAGTGGTATGTGTATTAGGTGCTGTAGACATAGTGAAATTAGGATATGACTCTTTGTGCTCAAGAAGATCACAGTCAAATGTGGAACACAGAGAAGTACACATGAATTAAAACCCATAGTAAAGGTCACAGCATGTCAAACTTGGGGCACTTTGGCAGTTCACCAAAATCCTGTTTGATGAAGCAGCCTCATGTGAATAATGGGGAACACAGAATGGAAGCCAAGGAGGGAGTCATCATCATTCATATCTTCAACAATGCAACATAGGACATTTGTACTGACAACTTATGGAGGCTGTAAGTTATATACAAATAACATTCCCCCCCAAACCCCACTTTTTTTTTTTTTTACTATTGGAAAAAAAGAAAAGAAGGAGATCAAGGGGGGAGAAACAACCTCACAAGAGGAAGCCAGGCCCCTTAATAAGCAAATGTTTTCAGAAGAGAAAAAAAATGAATAAATTTTGTTATTTCTAATTGCTAGCATTTAATCATAGCTAGCACTCACAGATCACATACTACTTGCCTGGCACTGTTCTAGATGCTTTGTATGTATTAACTCAGTTACCATAACAACCTCATGAGACAGGTACTATTATTATCCCCTTCCATAGGTACCTCCTTAGAGCTGGCCAAGGCACCAAAGACAACAAGAAGGAGGAGCCAGGGCTCAAGTTCAGCCCTGTTCTTAACAAGTACACAACAGAGCTGTCTCATAAGTGTGAAGATCCTAGGGGGTAACAGTGGTACAGGGTGAGGGGAAGCCATCAGAAAGATGTCAGATAAAGATCAGTTAAACCTAAGAAAAGCTAAAATGGGTGGAGCAAATTGATGTGAAGAGCCTACATTGTTTTTCACTTTGTAACAGTGGTTAGAATTAAACATAAACAGGAAACGAATTCCTTTTAGGTAACTAATAAAAACGGTATCTAATATTGATTGAACATCTATAAGTGTTTGGTACTCCCTACAGGTACCATTATTACCACCATTTTGTAGAAAGATAATTGGAGACTCATGGTTAAATAGAGGTCTGTTTAATCTTTAGAACAATTCACACAGTTAGCAAGGACTAGTGTGTCTAATCTTTACTACCCCACTATATTCATTATCCCTACAATTACCCTATGATTACCAGCCTTGTGGATTCTACTGATCTGTTAGGATGCCAAAAGTCCTACTGTGCTGGAGTGGAATCAGGGTATGGCACTGAGGAGTAAGGTTTTAATTCCTTGACAGCATGGCTGGTTTTTTATGACATTTCAGAACAAGAAGAATTGAGATTTTGGATTATCTATGCCTCTACCTCCACCCTAAGTGCGGACAATTGTTGATCTCTTTCCAACATCTAATACTTACATATTAACTGTTCTTTCTCTTAAAGTAAGATATTTTACCTACCCAACACATTTCAAGTTATAAACTCCAGATGCAGACATGAAAATAATATCTCTTTTAAGTTCCAAGAACAGAAAACCATAATCAACTATAGTACAGAAGTTGGAGATTGCATTATTCCTGTTAAATTCTGGTGGCCAAATAAAAATCTGTTTACTACTTGATACAAATAAAGGAAAATGTATCAACAATTCCATAGAATAGAGAGAAATCAGTCATATTCTTAAAGTCACTAAAGGGAAAAGATACAAATGATGTTCACTGGAAGTCTTCCATATGCCATGCATTTTACATATTTTATAGTAACTCATGTTCTCAGAGTGACCCATGGATTATGACCCCATTTCATATAAGAACCAGCTGAACCACAGCATAGTTAAGTAAGTTCCTCCCAGTCAAAAAGCTGAGTGGTGGAGGCAGCTCAGATATACTTAAATGCTTTCTTTGTATTATGTTGCCTTTACTAGGTGAGAGTAGAGTAGAAATCAACTCTCTGTTTCTACCAGAATTGTTATGAAGACTGAACATATCCTGAACAATAATTTAAAAAAAGACCAGAGGTTTAAAGGCAGAAATAATGCAAAGCAAAAGGGCAAAGACTGTTGTTAACACTGGACAAAAGATCTATATGTTAGCACTTGAAGTAAATAATTTTACTTCCAATCATAATTCCCAAATCTCTTGCTCCATTTCCATTTTTCATGATGATGTGCAAGTATGATACTGAATTTATTTTCCAAGGAAAAGAGCTAGGACTGTTACTAATAAGAAAACACAGTTTTGCATTTCCATAGATAGTTTTATGAAGTACCCCCGACCTCCTTCCAAATGTTAAATGCTTGACTATAATGTGAACGGCTCACTTTTATTCATTTACCTTTCTCAAATATTATCTTTTGCAATAAATGTGCTGGTCTAAATTGATTCTGTTAACGACACCCTATTTAGTCTTTAAATGGCTTAACTGTGTCTAGGAGCACAACTGAAGACTAATCTGACTGAGACTGATAAGACTGTCCACGTGGTTTTGACCCTTGGAGAGGATAGTGGGAGGATATTATCCTTTCTACTTTGTGCTGTTCTCAGAGGACAGTCACAAATGTGTAAACAAATATGAAAGAGAAATAAAGGGGACAGCCAGATTGCCAGAGATCCATTACTTTACCCCTGGGCTATGTGGTTATTATAGAACTGGGGCAAATGCCAAGAGCACTGAATTCAAAGGGACGCTCCCTGAAGTGAGTCATCTACTTAGACAACATCAGAGGAATATCAGATCAGATCCTACTGTGTGAAGAGGTTACACCATGGGCATTTGGCAGTCACTTTGAGAATTACATTAATTTACAGAAGCCTGAGTACAAAGTGGCAACATGTCATTAAAGGTGAAGGCAGAATCTATTTCTGTTCAAGATGGAAAGGGCAATTGGTTGTGCATCTTTTCCTTTCAGCCACACTTGCAAACATAGATGGTAGCCATGATGGGTTTGAAAGATAAAGGTTTACTAAGTAACATTCTGGTGTCTTGAAAGAGTTAATGCTGTCATTAATCTTGTCTAGTAAGAACTGACATAAGGAAGCTTAAAAAAAAAGAAAAAAAGGACCAATTCACCATTCTGTAAAGAGAGGCAAAGTGAAACAAGAGAAAAACAACCAGGTCAGGGAATCAAGGTTGGAGCCAGGGCCATCACTTTCTAGCAGTGTAATCCTGGAAAAGTAATTAAACCTCTCTGTGCCTTAGTTTACTCAGGGACATACTAACAACATCCTCTTTAGAAAGTTGCTGTATAATTAAGATGACATATAGAAAATCCATCTATAATTTGAACTCTGCTATACAAAGTTTAGTCATTATTACTCTATTTAAAAGTAAAAACATACAAACAAAAAGAATTCCTTTGAATGTAATTCAAATTTTAGTTTCCTGAACAGGAGTGTTGAATAAATTTGGAGTTCATATTCATCATCTGTTCTTCCAGAGTTTAAAAGGACAAAGGTAGCTGGAGTCATATCCTGACCCCAAATCCAATTATCAATTTGTTCTTTTATGTATCATATTTTTGGTGTTACATCTAAGAAATCTTCACCTAATCCCAAGCCATAAAGATTTATTTCCTATGTTTTGTTTTAGAAGTTTTGTAATTTTAGCTTTTATATTTATGCCTGTGATTCACTTTGCGTTAATTTGTATATGTTGTGAGATCAAGATCAGAGTTCAACTTTTTATTTTTTATTCTATAATTCTTTTTCTTGCATGTAGCCTTCCAACTGTTTCAGCACATGTTGAAAAGACTATAGTTGCTCCACTGAACTGCCTTCACATGTTTGTCAAAAATCAATTGTCAATACACAAGTGAAATGATTTCTATTTGGTTCCACTGATCTTCTTTTCTATCTGTAGGCCAATACCGTATAGCTTTATGATATTCTTGAAATCAGGCCATGTTAGCTCTCCAACTATTTTCTGTTTTCAAGTTGTTTTTCCTATTCTAGGTCCTTTGCATTTACACATGAATTGTAGAATCAGTTTTCAATTTCCACAAAAAACCTGTAGGGAATTTGATTGGGACTGCATTAAATCTATAAATCAATATGGATAGAATTTTGATTCTTCCAAGCCATGAAAAAAGTATTTTCTTTTATTTGTCCATTTACTTAGGTCTACTTTATGTCTGTCAGTAATGTTTTATAGTTTTCCATGTATAGATCTTATGTATCTTTTGTCTGATATATTCCTATGTTTCATTTTTAAATGCAATTATAAATGTATTCTTTAAAATTTTTTAGATTGTCATTACTAATATACACAAATACAGTTAAATTTTGCATATTGATTAGTAGATAGTAACCTTGCTCAACTCACTTATTCTACTGTTTTTGTAGATTTAATTGAATTTTCTACATAGACATGTTATCTGTGAATAGAGACAGCTTTACAACTTCCTTTCCAATCTGGATACTTTGTTTCTTTTCTCCCTATTGTACTGTCTAAACCCCTAGTATAATGTTGAATAAAAGTAGTGACAACAGTCATCATTATCTTGTACCCCATAGTAGTAGGAAAGCATTTGTTTTTTTTAATATGAAGTATGGTGTTAATTTTTCACAGATGCCCATCGATTGAGAAAGTTCCCTTCTATTCCTGGTTTGCTCTTCCTGGTTTGCTAACAGTTTGTATCAGAAATAGATATTGAATTTTGTTAAATGCTTTTCCGGCATCTATTGGGATAATCATAGATTTTTCTAGTTTTTTAGTATGGTGAGTTAAATTGAAATCTGAATGTTAGACAAACCTTGCATTTATGGGATAAACCCCATTTTCTCATGGTCTTTTGTATATGTTGTTGAATTAAATTTGCTACAATGTTTTTCAGAATTTTTATTTCTCTGTTTATGAAGATACTGACCTATAGTTCTGTTTTCTTATAATGTCTTTGCTTTTGATATTTGAGTAATGTTGGCTTCATGAATTGGATTGGAAAGCATTACCTCTAATACTTCAATTTTCTGGAAGAACTGTGTAGCATTGGTATTATGTCTTAAATATTTGGTAGAATTTTTCCAAGTAAGCTATATAGTCTTGGAGTTTTCTTTGTGAGATGGTTTTAACTACAAATTCAATTTCTTTAGTAGGTATAGGGCTGTTCAGGTTATGTATTTATTTTTGAATGAGCTTTGGTAATTTGTGTTTTTCAAGAAATGTATCCACTTCATCTAAGTTGTCACGTTTATAGGCATAAGCCACTCACAATATTTATTTATTGTGAACTCTGTAGATACAGCAATATCTCTGTAGACTTAGTAATTATGTTATCTCTCTCACTGCTGATATTAGCAATTTGTATCTCTTATTTTCATGATCAGTCTGGCTACAGAATTACTAATTTTACTTAATCTTGTCAAAGAACCAAATTTTTGTTTCATTGTTTTTTCTATTTCCTATTCATTAATTTCTACTTTAATCTGTATCATTTCATTTCTTCCTCTAACTTTGGACTTTCTTTGCTCTTTAATTTCTATATTCCTAAGGTAGAAAGTGAGGTTACTGATTTGAGACCTTTTTTCTTTACCACAATAGGTACTTAGCACATAAATTTCCTCCCACATATTTTTTTTTAGCAGTATCCCAGAAATTCTGATATGTTGTATTTTCATATTAATTCAGTTCAAAATACTTTGTAATTTCCCCTGCTGACTTTCCCCTTGGGCTATTTGAAAATGTGTTACGCAGTTTTCAAATATTTTGGAGATTTTTCAGAAATGTGTCATTGATTTTAAATTTAATTCTACTGTATTTAGAGAACATACTTTGTATTACTTGAATCTTTTAAAGTTTACTGACAATGTCTTTATGGCCCAGGATATGGTCTATAATGGTAAAATTTTTCATGCACATTTGAAAAGAATGTGTATTCATCCTTGTTGAGTGAAATGGTCTATAAATCAATTGGGTCAAGTTGATTTATAGTGTTATATCATTGATGATTTTATGTCTTTTTGTTCTATAAATTATTGACAAAGGGGGTATTGAAAACTCTAGCAGTTATTGTGAATTTTTGTCTACTTATTCCTATGGCTTATCAGTTTTTTTTCATTCTCATGTATTTTAAAACTTGGTAATTAGGTATACATGTATTTAGGACTGTTTTGTTCTTTTGAATTATCCCACTTATCATTATGAAATGACCTCCTTTATCCCTGTTAATATTCTTTGTTCTAAAATCTACTTTATCTAATGTTTATATAGCCACTTCAGCTTTCTTTTGATTAGTGTTGGCATGGCATGTATTATATCCTTTTTACTTTTAATCTACCTGTATCTTTGTATTTAAAATGTGTCTCTTTTTGGCAGCATATAGTTATGTCCTGATTTAAAAAATCTAATATAACAATCCTTGTTTTTTTTTATTGGGGCATTTAGACCACTTACATTTATTGTAATTGTTGGTATAATTAGGTTTAGATATCATTATCACTTACTATTTGTTTTCTATTTCACCACATAATCTTTGTTCTATTCTTTTTGTGTGTGTGTGTGTCTTCTTCTGGATTAACCAAGCATTTTTTATGACTCCCATTTTATCTCCTTTGTTGGTTTATAGCTCTTCGTTTTGTTATTTTAGTGATTGTAAAGCAGTTTTTAAAGTCAAAAGTTTTCCAGTAAAATGCCAGGGCAGATATAAATCTGACTCTCTGTAAGACTCTATGGTTATGTATTTTGTCTTCAATTTTTGGAGGGGTACTCAATGAATGGACTGAAACCTCAAGATAAAATTAATGTTAGCAATTAATAATCTCTTAAATGGGGCCAAGATTCCAGAATATAACTTATTGTTTTAAAACCAAAATCAATCATAGCTACTACAGAGTTGAAGTGAGATTTTTCAACTAGCTGAAAATTCCTATTTTGAAATGATTTATAGCCCTTAGTGATGCCATGCTGAATTTCTTAATAAGTATTAATCATTAGAAATTGTGTTTACTCAGGCAAAAGATAAATAGCTGGCACTTAAAATTACTGACTAAAAAGTCATATTAACCTAGAAGTCACAGGAAGAAAATTATTTTGGTAAAATAAAGAGAAACTCCAGATTGTTTTACATATTTATGTGATTTTTCTGCTGGATATACAGGTCTGATGATTTGAGGTAGGAGGACAAAACAGGGAAATTCCAAGAGTTCTGTGATGTCAGTGAATGCTAAGACCCAAATATCTATAAGAGATGAAAAATCCCAGTAGTCCAGAATTGTTCTTTTGAGCATTGCTGGGGAAACAAGGCAATGTGGTATAACGATGAGGGTTCAGAGAGAGATGGCTAGAGTATGAGTTCTGGTTTCATCATTGGTCACTTGCAAGCAGTGCTACCCAGAATGAGTCCCTTAACCTTTCAGAATATATTCCCTTATGTCACTATCAAATTATCAGAATTAGATATCATCTAAATATCATAATATTTATTTTACAATATTTTGATTGGGGTTAAAAGAACCAATTTTACTAAAAATTATCTAGAATTAAGCAGTATCAAATGAAACTTATTGTTCCCATTATTTACTTCTTTTGCTTTTCATTAGTACAACAACAGAAGTTAGGCAGTAGAAATGTAACAAATGCAATATTAGCAATCATAACAATGAAGTGAGTGAGTACTTAGATCAAACCTCTTTTTTTTTCAGCAGAGGCAATGGCATTTATGTCAGCCATACCCCTCATCACTGATATCTAATGCTTTCTACCTTTATACTCTCCCACTGAGAGTAAAAAGACCCAGGTAACAGTGCCCCAAATCAAAATAATATAATGCAATGTGCTTATAATTGTATCATCCCAGGCTTGGTATTTTTTTCTCTGGTTGATAGTGACAGTCTTTTGGAAATTGGCAGTTGCAACGTGGTTGCTTAAGAGAAGCTTGGTGTTATATGAAGTGTCTAGAGGCAGCCTGGTCTACCAGACTTCAGACTCCCCCAGTTGACTAGATTCTTCAGTAAGTTTCTGAGTTGTCAATGTTTTCTCTTTGATACAGCTGGCTCTTTCTCTTTATTTCCAAGCACATTGCATAGCTACCTTAAAACAAAGATGTAAAACTTTTGGAGCATCGAGGCCATATTGGAAATCTTTTGCAAACCTAAGGGCTAATTCTTTGATGTATGTTTGCATGAAACATCAAGGCACTATTTGATGTAGTCATATCAAAAACAAGCCAGGTTTTGCCACTTGCAATCTCCCAATAGTGCAAGGGTGTGTGTGTGTGTGGGGGGTGTGTGTGTGTGTGTGTGTGTGTATTAAAAGATGATTTTGAAAAAAGAATAATAACAGGGCCAAGGCCTAGTATAAACATATATAAGCTGGTTGAGAATTAAGAAACTTTGTGTTCTACACTGTGAGGTCTTGCAGTGTGGGGGGCAAAGCTTTTTTGGTACCCTGAGTTATTATTATGTGATGTTAATTATTTGCTGCACGTGTAAAAATATTTGCTACTTGACACTATTCGATGTGAGTTCCTGAGCTAGTTGCTTAATATTGCTGAATCTGTTTCCTTATCAATAAACTGGGATAACATTCATAGTATTATACCTTACAGGTAATACTGTGTGGCTCAAATGAGCCATTTTATGTGGTAATATGTAAACTGAAAAGCCTGTATTAAAAATAGAGAATACATATTAGTTGGACACACAGGCTCTAGTATCAGAGGATTTGGTTAGATTAGATACAGTTTCAGATTCTTGGGTACATTCTTTAAGCTAACTAAAGTTATTTAATCTGTAAAATAGAAATAAAGATTGCATTAAAATAGTTGATTATATCAAGGAATCTCTGCCTCTTCCCATACAAAATTCCCTGAATGATAGCAAGGGTATTTAAAAAATAATAAAACCACACAGCAGTGGAAAATAGGAATTTGTGCCAATAAAGGGCTAGAGATTTTGAATCATTACTGAAAGTCAGAAATCAAATGGAGACTAAGACTGGAGGAAACCATGCCCCCAGATACAAGCAGAAGAGCACCTTCTGAAGGAGAGAGGAGTTAAAAAAATGTGCTCTGTACTTAGTGTAAACCAATATAAGTAGCAGAAGCATGTCTGTATGACTAGTCGGTGAACTAAATTCTGATCAGCTATCATGTGACTACCCTACTGTGCCTCTCCCATTTGCTGAAACGGGAGAGAAAGAGCCCTGGTACTTGGAAGACAGGTACCACTAAGTATAACTGGAAACTTTTAGGAAATGCAAGGCACCTCCAAACCTAGCGGGAAAGTTTCCAGCACACTACAATGAGCATACATATTTCCTTTTCCTTTTATTTCAGGCACCAATAATTAGATCTACATCTTCTCCATACCACTCCCCACCAAAAAAGATTTTCAAACACTAAGAGACAGAAATCAAATTACCAGATATTTGGGGGTAAACCAAAACAACATTAAAACATGAAAAAAGGCCAAAAAATAATTTAAATTATAAGAAAACAGAACTAGTAGAATACTTCAATACTTTAAATAAAAACAACATTCTAAGAATCCTGAAGATAGCAGAGGCATAAAATAAGAAAAGCCTTAGGAAAATGAAACATTAATGCATCTGGAATTAGAAGTTTCCAGACAACACAAAAAATATCTCAGTAGATGGATGGATAGCGAAAGAGACACAGCTGCAGGGCAAAAGGGAAAGAATATTCAGGCACAAAGTGGAAATAATGGTGGTGACTCCTGATAGTGCTACTGAGAGGATTAAAGAAGAGAAACCATGTACGATTGCCTAGTCCAGAGGCTACCATATGGAAAACTTATAACAAAGAGCAATTTTATTATTATTGTCGTTATCCATGTTGTTGTTATAGTCATACTCCATACTCCATTCCCGGTTACTAATGTTGTAACAGTTATAACTATTATATATAATAGTTATAACAGTTATAACTATTATTATATTATCAGTAAAATGAGAAGGTATCAATGGGTGATCTCTCTGCAAGGTCTCAGATTTAACACTAAGAATTGATGACATTAGGAGGGAGACAGAGGTGGGGAAGGAGCCAGGGAAGTGTGATGACAGGATCCTGGAGCAGAATGATGACATTCATGAGAGTGTTGGTAAGGGACTGTAGGAAGCCAGGTGTGAGGACAAGAAAGAAAAGGACATGAGAAAGTAAAGAGGAAGCCCTCACCTGCTCTTCAGAGAGGACCAGCCACTGGGTTAGTATTGTGGGCTCATTCTGAATTCTGATAAGGTAACTTACCTTCACTAAGTAAAAGTGTGATGAGACCCAGGGGCTGGATGGAGGCCCTGCATGTGTAGGATGCCACACAGAGGGTCAGCAATAGACTTATCCCACAGCCTCTTATTCCCTATTCTCCAAAGATCCATATTGCTACTTTCAATCAGAGATAACCTTGGGCCAGATGGGTCTCCCAGGGGAGGTTCTGAATTAAAACCAAATTCTAGCCCTCTGTCCAACAGCAAATCCACAAATTTGTGCAAGTTGTATATTTTATATCTGTCAAGACTCACACAGCCACTCACAAGATTGACAAAGCCACTCTTAATCAGTCCAAGCTTTTACCACTTAATATATATATTGGCAGCAATGAAATTTTCAGTTTGCTAGTGAGAAATGTTGCCAGGCTACAGACCATCATATGCATCCACAAAGTCCCAAACCTCTAAGTGCCTTTTAACAGATTTGTTACTATAAAACTATGCTTTGGGCGTCAAGTTGGTCTTTGTCCCTCAGAATTCTATCATTTACCCCAATAATTAGATAAAAGTCTTTTTTTTTAAAGAGGGGAATGCAGGAAAGCTTGGGACTCATTTTTATATTTTCATAAAGAAGTCAGCCAACTAAACCTTATATTTTATTACCATTAAGTGCCCAATAATAAAATCAGTTTACAGATACAATCTACATTTCCATATATTATTTATACAAGCTTGAGGTCTGTAATTTCAAGACCAAAAATGTTGGTAGGAATTTGCATATTATTGAAATGGCATAATTTATTGACGAAGTACACAAATAATAGAGGTGATGCTTACAGGAGTTTGGGGGCTAATGTTTAATTTACAATACTAAACAACTTCATGAACAAGAGTGAAAATTGCACATTAGGCCCTGCCTGAAAAATACTAGCTATAAAACCAAGACATTTTAGCATTATTTTTTGTAACAAGGGTCTCTTGATGGGAAAGTGATAGACTGTTGCTCTTCAATCTGTATTAATCTGCTTGAAAAGAGAAGATCGGAAATCATCTTCCTGCCTGCCTGCCTCTCCAGTCCAACCTTTCATTAACATTTGCTTGCAGAAAAGATATCAATAAAAGATTGCATTTAATGCCCCAAGTAGATGGGGCTGATTTTTAAATCAACAAATGTTGCTCAAAACCAGACAAATTTATGGTAAAATTTATTTTAGAACCAAGATATTTATCTTAAAATAAGAATTATTATAATCATTGTATCTAAGGTTTATGTCTTAGGGAGAAATCCAATTCAAAGTTTACCCAATGGACCAGTTTTCTACAAAGCATTTCCAGATTCCAGGATAATGGACTGCTCTGGACATGGTTGGAAGCCTTCCCAATTCTTATTTCCACACTCTGTTTTCAAATAAAACATTGATTCCATTCATTAACCCCCATGTAACTCATGAGTCATGCAAGGTTGACTTTGTCCTCATTTTCAGGGAATAGAGGGAAGACGTTATTTAGTTTAAGCCTATCCTGGTACTCTCATTCCTGGCTCTTATGAATGCTGCCGAGGTCCAATCCTATCCAATGAGATGTGAGGGAAAGTCTGCTGGGTGCTTCTGGGAAAGGTTTCTCCACTCCTAAGAAAGAAGCTCAGGAAATGTTGGGCCCATTCCTTCTTCAGATTTTGTCATATCTGGATGTGATGCCTGAAAATGCTGCATCCACCTTGCAGCCATAAGTCAATCCAGGCAGAAGGCAAAATTGGCACTGAAGATGGCAGAAGGAGAAACAGAAAGAACCTGGAGCATGGTGACTTTATTGAGTGCATGATTCAATCCATCTTAAAGACTGCCGCAACTTCAGACTTCTTGTTATATAAATGAATAAGTTCCCTTCTTATTTATGTAAATTTGAATAAAAATTTATGCTACTTGTAACTGAAGATATTATAATTTACCTACAGATCATTTGTCATTTTTTGACTGTCCAGCATTTGTTCCCCCACCCTAATGCCAGCTTTTAGGAATTTGCTTATTACTGTTGTATAGGGTAATCTTGGTAACAGAGTATGCTTCCAAGTAAAGAAACAGAAAAGGTCATATGCTATCTTTCCCTCTCTCCCAAGAATCACAGAATAAGTGGGTGATCTGAGTTTGGCTGAATGTTTCATCCTTTGCCTTTAAACAGATGGTGTAAGAATAAAAGGAATACAGGTAATGATATTTATTGTAACAGTGCTGACTGACCAGAAGTCTACTGGAGACTTTGGTTGCCCCTCTTGGCTCATTGGAGGTTCCTTGGTCTCTGCACATTTCCAAGCCCAATCTTTTAGTCTTCTTTTTTGTTCTTCAGGCTGCACTTAATACATATATCCATATTTTCACAATAAATTCCCTTTTGCTTAGGTTAACCGGAATCAATTTCTGTATTTTGCCAAGAACTACAACAAGTAACTGACTGATATCACCGGGGGGTTTTATTTTCAGCACCAACAGCCAAAAGTGAACTTGTACTGATACACACAGGTCAATCCAACATATTCTCATGTGCAGCATAATAGTTTTGCTTCCTATTACATTTTGTTTATTTCCCTTCTCTCATATATCAAAACCCATTTTAACTTTAAAAACACAGCACCAAACTATAGAGTCTTTTCAGTCATAAAATATTAGACAGTTATTGTTACTGTGGCTGCTTTAAATAAATCTCAGAGAACTGCTAGTGGATATTCAGTAAGAACATGTAATCTTAAGCTCCAGATGTTGCTGGTGTAATTTAATTTAACCTTCTACTTATTGCTAGTAGCATAAGCCCCAAAATTCCAGGTAAGTATCTCAGATAGTAGGAAATATAACAAATGTCTTCCTGTTTTCCTCAGAGCAATTTTAGGCTCTGAAACTAACAAAGGGACATCATCCTGCCACGGTGCTTTGCTTGTTAACTGGTGAAAACATTGTTGTGAGTTAGGATGGTTTTGAGGATCTATTCAAGAAGCACAAAATTTAAAAAGGAATATATAAGTACAATTAGGGTCAACTTTTGGCCACAGAATATTGTAGCAAAATTTATGGTTAAAAAAAAAAGAAGTAACTTGTGTACAGTATTGGCATCTCTTGAGACATTTGTAGAATCATGGCGTGCTGGAGTTGGAAGATCGCTTTTAGATGACTCACTCAAATGCTTAATTTACAAATAAGGAAACCAAGGTACAGAGTAGTGTGCAATGATTTTCCCAATGTGACAGATGAAACTCAGATACAAGTTTCCCAGCTCTGAGTCCAGAATAACACTCAACATCCAGGTCTTGCTTTATTGTTTCTTTCACTTAAATTCACTACAAGTTTCAACTGTCTGAACTGTCCTTTCCCCCATTCTTGAAGTCCTATCTACCCAGATCCATGGCAGATGTCATTTTCTGTCTGAAATCTTCTCCAATTCCTCCTGTAAGAAGTAATCATGGCTGTTCTCAAGGCTGTCTACGCCACATTGATTCCTTCATGAATTGTTTGTCATATCCCTGTGTGTATATCTGTCACCCCCACTAGATTATAAAGGTTTTGGGGGCAAGGACTATATCTTCATCTTCAATTTTATTTTCTTTATAGGTCCTAACAGGATTTATGTGATAAATGTTTGTTGAGTCTCTCTGAAGTGTACTCAACAAACATTTGTACTCTCATAAATGTTTGTGGAGAATTAATGGTTGAAGATGTCAGTCCTCTTGACATCCTGACAAGCACCTTCATGGCTACACAGTGCTTTAACCTAAAGTAGTCATTAATGGTCAGGATTTCAGGTCTGGTGTTAGACTGGTAGAAGAGATCATCTGTGGTTGGTACTCCTCCAGTCAAAGCACTGGAGCAGGCACTGACTTCAATTACCTACAAGTCTGCCCAGACATACATATAAAATAGTAATCACAAATGTATAATTCAAGATACCTTCAGATGCAAAGAAAGAAAAGCGCTACTTACTTTGACTTAATTCATAATGATATAAATTATCTCATACAATGGGAAGCCCTCGTAGAAGAAAGACTTCAGGTTTAGATGATTCACTGGCCATATCATGTTCCCCTAGGCTAAATTCTTTTTATCCCTCACCTCTGTAATCCTTGGTGTTGGCTTTTTCCTTAGTGGGGTTCCCCCTGCTGGTGATGAGAGATCTGCTGGTAGCAATGAGGACTACACACTTCCTTAGTCAATGTCAAGCAAGAGAAAGAAAACTCTTTCCCAACTAGGTGATAGAAATCTTTCTATTTGGATTGAATCCAGGCCATATGACCAACACTAGACCAATTACAGTCACTACAGGACAGTATGATCCTGCTTGGCTGAGAATTCAGAACTGTCTCTAGCATTACTTAGTGTCCCCCTTAGTCTGCTGAGATGCTTGAGGGAGGGGGTGGATAAACAAACAAATTTAGATTCTATTCAGAAGGACAAAGGAAGAAAGGATGCTGCTAGGGAATCATCAGTGTACACGATCTAAGGGCAACAATTCTTCAAACTATACAGCAGCACAAAAAAACCCTTTTATGGAATTATGAGTTAAGACAAATAAATCGCTGTTTCCTTTCTTTAAAAAGTCATGTGTTATAAATAATAGATATTTCAGTGTTATCTTTTCATTGGATTGAGTGACTTATATCCTAGTGTCTTATGAACTGACAGATCAGGGGAAAATTCTTCTTTTCTATACCTATTAATGTACGTTTGGGAACCCATGGCAATTTATAAACCCCTACATCGAACAATCATTTTATCAGAAAATTCACTTGACTGTGCCTTCCTATTCAGGCAGCACTTATTTAGAGCAAGCTCTTCCTTCCCACCTACTTATACACAAGTTGATGGTGACTCACTGAAATCGTGCTTTGCTGATCATGGTGATTAGAGAATGAGAGGAGCACATTATTGTGCTGGGGGAGTAGGCATTTTTTCTACAGGATAAAAAAAAATGATACTGAAAGGCAAATTACTTATGAGTCTTAAAAGTCTCCTAGCATATCTGCAGTGTTCAGTGCTGTCCTCTCTTTATAGAGTAGGTAAATGCTAGGTCTGGGATGCCTGTTGCTTCATGATTGGGGATATTTAGAGTTAATTCTGTTTCCATAGTGAAGCCTGGGTACAGTTTCTTCAGTCACAGAATGGTTAGCAGGCACAGCATGGACGGCTGCCTTTCTATGGTATGTGAAGTAATTCAGGGGGGTATATTTCCTGGGAAAGAAATTGTTCTGTAAGAACTAGGAATATAATCAAACAAACATCTAAGATGGGTCAGAGATGCAATGGCTGCACTCAAATGTTACTGTGTTTATTCCAGGATTAATAAACATAGAAAAGAAGTAGAAAACCTTGACAGATCTTAATGGGGTTCTTGAGGATGACAGCTCTTAGCTATGATGCCTTCCTTACCCATGCAGGCAACTTGAAAATTCTTGTGTGCAAGGAAGAAAATAGCTCCTTTGAGGCAGAGGCAACAGGACTACTGTTTCCTATGGTGACGTCCTCCCAAAAGCTTCTCTGCAACAGGAATGACAGGCTCACATAACATGACAGGAGGCTGGGAACATTTCTTTGGAAATGTTTAGAAGCCCTTCTGCAGAGACAGGGATCCTCATGGGTCCTCAGTCATATAATATATAAATTGAAAAGGAGTTATAATTCTCTTATATGTAGAATAATATGTTTCAATGTAGGATTTTGTTGCTGCTTAGCATTTTCAGAAAGCAGAGAAAAAGCAAATAGTTTATTGCTGAAGAACATTATTCTCTTAGGTATATTATTTATTTATTTTACCAAAACTTCATTTATTTAGAAAGGGTGTCTCTGTAAGGAATACCAAAATGAATTTCCCTTATATCCACATGATTGGGCATTCAGATGATTAAAACTTGGTTAATGTTCAGAATATGGCTTAAAATGAAAAAAAGAAATCCCTTCATTAATTCAATACCTCGCTTTCCTTTCTTGGTAATCGAGAAAAAGCAGAACTCATGACCTATTCTCTCCTTATGCCAGAGCCCTGATGGTTTTAATCTTCACTTGCTTCCTAATTATTTTCTGCTTTTATTTTACAGGTCTCTGCTGACCACACGTTTCTTACCTCTCTCATCCTTGGTTTTTGTGCCTTATCTACTTGGCTCTCCTCCTTTACTCTCAACAGTTCCTTCTTACTTGCCCGTGAGGATTCTTTTCTTCTGCCTGTACTATGTTCCCTAGGATTCTTCTCTCTGCCTTTGACTTCTGTTTGTTGCCACACTCCTCCTGATTGATCATCTTGCCCACACTCCTGCTGTCAGCAGTCACTTTTATGTTAGCTCCTATCAGTACTTTTCAGCTCCAACACTTGGCTGAGCCACAGATCCTAACAAGAGGCACTCCACCACACATCTCTATTTCATGTCCCTTGGGTATGTCGAATTTAATACAGCCAGATATGAACTTGATATTTCCCTTTAAATTTGGCCTTTCCTGATCCAGAGATTGAAACTATTTTCATAATTACTCAATGACTTTAGAAACCTCAGTCTCATTTTCCCTCTCAACTTCCACATCCAATGCCTGAAGATTTGATCTGTTAAACATCTTCTATTTCTTCCCCCTCCTTTGTATTTCACTGTCTTTATTTGGGTTTTTACCAGTCCCTATACAAATTTTGCAATAATTTTCTAACTTTTGTCCCTTCTAATTGGGATTTCCCATAAAAATGCAATCCATTCTTTCCATTTTCTACACTGTGGCCAGAGTGAGTTTTCTAAAACTCTGTGTATTTTATATGACAGTACCCTCTTTAAATTCCTTTTGTAATTTTTCAGAGTTTTCAAAGTTAAATTCAAACTAATAAGCACAAAATGTCTTCTGGATCTATTTATTGAATATTAATCTCATCTTTCCACTGCCTTCCTCTCTCTGACCACCAAAGACTCCTTATTTCTTCTGGGCACAATTAAATACTTGTCATTCCCAAATATACTTCCATTTATTCATGTATGCAGATCCCTACGGATGGAATAAAACTCTTTTCCACATGTTTAATTAGCTGAACAGGCAAAACTCAGCTCAAGTGTCACCTCCTCTAGGAAGCTGTTTTGGATCCCTCATTCTGATTTATATTCTTCTCTGAGTTATCTTGGTTTTACTTTCTACTTTCCTTAGATTAACTAATAATAATTTTTATTAACTCATGAACTCATGAAGGGCAAGGACTGGTATTTATCTTTTTGTCAACAGCTCTTAGTATTCGATAAATATTTGTCTAACAGACGAATACAGGTGCTCTGAGGAATACAAAAGATGTCTCTGACTTATTCTTTGCCCTAAAGAATCTTAAATTTTTAATACTAGAGTTAAAACATTAGAGGACAATTAAAAAATGGAAGGCCATATAATTAAAAATTGAAAACTGGTATGAGCTACTAGTATAGCAAAATAATGATATAAAATAAAATGTATTCTTCCTTTTATTAATTTTGTAAGTATCTTTTGGTCTTCCTAACATTAAACTAAAGAATGTTGGAGCTTTCTGATTCTGGGAGGGTAGAACACAAAAGAAGCATCAAGAACAAAATGTCTAATTATTGGCTTGAAGTTCCAAAATACATCCTTGAAATTTGTGACAGAGTCAACAGTTTTGAAAGTCTAAGAACTTTTGATTTGCAAGAGCTGGGTCTTCTGAGAGAAAAAAAAAAAAAAAGATCTGTAAGTTGTAGTAAAGTCTGGAAGCCTTAACATGTGGAAGTTATATAAGAATCTTAGAGTATGGTAAGCTACAGAATATGATACAGGACATAGAGAGGAAATCAACACCCTCTAAGAACAAGGAGTGGGGACTGGAGAGAGAATGGCAAAAGATGGAAGAGAGTCTAGACATGAGCATGGGCTGCCTGCTCTCTGTCTCCCACTCCAGGCTGAGTTCTTTAGAATTAGATGACATAACATATCAGATAAGTTGGAGAGATAGAAAATAGAAGAGAATCACAAGGTAGAGCCAGGGAAGCCTGTGCTTATCAGAAAATCCTCATTCTGACACGACATCTGTAAGCTAGTGTCTGGGCAGATGAATCTCAGGTCAGGCTCACAGGATTCTGCACATTCCAGCAGGGTGTGGAGAAAGCAGCTGAGAGGTTTTCTGTGCCCTTTATGGAAGGCCCATAAGTACTGAGAAGGCCATAAGACCAGAAGTAATAGGGGACTATGAATACTAGAAGATACCAATACATACTGGTACAGACCACATACAACTGACATTGGTCAGTGAGGAAAATGGGGCCTGCAGATCAATCCCCTTTTTGGAAGACAGATCATTATCCAAAAGAAAGAGAAGAAAATGATGGAAGGGAGTCTTGAATCAGTAACACAAAAAACTTCAACTGACCCTAGAAATGACTTGTTTACAGTAAATTGACAGGATTAACTCTATTAGCAGAAATGGAGGTTTATGTGCAAAGATACATTTAGTTAAAATAATTAAAGAATATCATATCTTTGTACATGAGTTGTGAGTATAAATAACAATAAATAGGAGAGATTAGGATGGGGGAGAGTTGTCAGAGAAGGGTTTGTGAAGGAAGCAGAATTTGAGACGACTGTTAAAAAGGCAGGAGAACGTGTCTCAGGAGGAGCAAAGAATGTGATAGGAAAAAAGAAGTTGTCCAAAGGCCTAAACCTGGGACTAGCAGGAGTCAGTAGGACTCATAAGAATACAGAGGATAGGATGTAAGAGGTGAGATCCAAGTGTCAGATTATGAAGGTCTTTGGGTGTGAAGATGAAGAGCATAGACCTTTAGGACTTAAGCAGTCTGAGTGGCATTTGTGAAAAGATTCATTCATTAAAGGTCTGCCCAGGAGGAAGAAAGAGGATCTGCCTCCCAAATGACAACTTTTCCTCTACCTTCTGGTAGGCACAGTCCTACCATATCATGAAGACTAAGATAGAGGCAGTTTTATTTACCAGAACTTGGAGTTGGGGATAGAAGTGGCTGGAGAAGATATGACTTGGCTGGACCATTACCTGTGAGAGAAGCACCCACTGCATGGGGCTGTGTAGCATATGTCTGCAGCCCAGTTTTTGGAAGGAACTGGGAACATGAGGAACTGATCCATGAGATGGAAATGTCAGAGAGAGAAAGGAGCCCCAGTGAGCAATGTAGCCAAAGAAGACTTTGGGGAGAATTCAGATGTCTCATGGCACCTTGAATTGTCTTCTGGGTAATATGCAATGTAAATTTTCTCATCTATATTCCACAATATCTTCAATAAAATATAGAATTCTTCAAAGTAGATGTAAGAAGTGCAGAGTGTAGTTTCAGGGTTGGTGCTTCTGTAGAAGCTGTAGGTAGCACTGAATCAAGAGGGTCTATTCTCTGCCCGACCCCACACATCAACCCTGAATACACACATATAAAACAAGGAACTTGACCCTATTACCTAACTGGCTTAAAAGCTAAACATCACAGGAATGATCTACACCCACTACCTTTATGTTTTCTTTCTTCTCCGATACTTTTCTCTGATGCTAGGTTGAGACCATGGCAACTGGTATAGTAGAAATTACTTGGGCTTCAGAGTCAGGCTTTTGTTCAAGTCCCAGGTGAGCCAATTCCTGGGGCATGACCCATTGCAAGTTTCCTAAATAGAAGGAGTCTCTGTTTTTTTCATATGGAGAACAGGAATAACACATATTTTACAATATCCTTGTAAGGATTAAATGAGATTATTATATGTGTGGAGGTCAAGCAATACCTAATTTTAGGGGGTAGGTCTAATCTTGGCTCTCACAATTATTATGTTATATGACACTGGTACAGTAGAGAACGCTTTTGAGACTCAGATTTTTTATCTGTAAAATGTGGGTAAGAGGTGACTAATGATAGCCTGGTACAAAGATCATATCAAGTGGTCATCATCTTGTTAGGGTTCAAAAGTGGGAACCATGGTGATGTAAAGTGCCTAGTACACTTTGAAGGCACATTGAAGGTACACATAAATGGAATTCATTACTGGATTCCATTTTGCATCCTCCAGAAGTTGCTGGCTTGACAGAGCAACAAAATGGTCTGTTGAATGTACAGTTGAGGTATCAGTTTAGAGAGAATTCCCCGCAAGGAAGAGTTCCATCCTTCAGGATGTAGTGTATACTTTATGTATGTCCCTAGTAGGAATCAAACATGAGAACCAAGGTGTCAAAGTGTAAATGATCCAACTTATCATCACTCCTAAGTGACCCACAGCTGTTCCTACAACTCTGGGTTCTATGACTTAGAAATCCTGGTTTCTAAAAGGGAAATGCTTCCTCTAGATAATACAATAAGAGGCCCATTAAAGCTCAAGCTATGGTGACCACCCTGTCACTTCATGTTGCTTAAGACAAGACCCAGCAGGCAAGAAGGGTCAACATCCTGGCAAATATAACCAATGTGGATCATCAGGAACAGGTTAGGCTGCTGCTACAGAATGGGGACAGGGCATATGTTTGCCAATCAAGTAATTGGGTGTTTCTGGGTACTCTCTTGCTCAGTTTTGATGATAAACATACAAGCTCAGTGCTATGGTCTCAGAAGAATGTGGTAATCATGTCCAGATCATCCCACATGTAAACCATCTAAACAGGCAGAGGTACGAGCTGATGGTGAGGAGAATTCTGAATGGGTGGATAGTGGAGAAGAACCATAAGTATTAGTTAAGGCCTTGAGACCAGCTGCAGTGGCAGGAACTGTGGCTCATCTCACAAATCCACCTCAACACCTAGTACTTATTATAAGAAGCAAGTGGGTATGAGTGGTTGCAAGGAGTACACTGTAGTGGATACCATGGAATACTCCCTAAATTTCTTCCTTCAAAACTAAAGTACTTACACCCCCCAGGTGCAGGAAGTTTTAGAAATCAATAGCTCTTAGTGAAGTCCCTCTAAGGGTCATACTCTCAGCTCAAGGAAACCACCTTATCCAAAGTCATGCTCCTTCCCAGAGGTAGCCCACATCCAATGACTAGTTGATAGAAGGGTCTAAAGGCCTATCCCTTTGCTTCCCATTTAGGAAACTTTAAGGGGTTATTGAAGCTGCAGAGGTCTCACTGGCATCAGCAGAGGCTTTGTTGTGATTGAATGGCAGTTCAAGCTGTCTTGAGCCCAATCCAGTTTCTTTCATTCTCCCATAGGTATCCATCCTAGAGCATCCCCCCATTACCTTTCTGCATGCAAATCTTGCCCAGAGCCTGCTTTCTGGAAAATCTGACCTGTGACAAACATGCTATTTCTGAGTGTCTGTAGATCACTCATGTGGAGATATTTGCCCTTATTTACGTGTTCTGTGCTGGTATTATTCCTTCTACTCTCCTAACAAAACTAACTGCTAACAAGCATTTTAGAATCACCGATGACATACTTTCTAAGTTCTTCCTCTAAATTTCCTGGTTTGATCTGAGTTTCCTTATTTAGTGCTTTCAAAATATTCTCGAGTATTACCATTCCAATCTGTTTACATCACCTGTTTTATAAAAACAGAGACTCTTTGTATTCTCACTACTTACTATGACACAGTAACTTGTTAAATATTTGTGGAATTAAAAACAAACAAGAAATATTGATCTAGAATATGAATAGCGATCTGGTTGGCAATATCAGTTTCATGGAGTTATAGGAATACAGACTAGAAACTATGGGAGTGGATGAGACTGCAGATAGATTATGGGTAGAGTTAAAAGAGAAGATAGCTTATCACAGAACCCTGAGAAATACCAACACCTATGGGGTGAAAAGAGAAGAAAGAGTACATGAAAGAATGCTTGGTGAGAGAAGAGAGAATTCTGGAAGCCTAGGGTAGAGAGAAATTCAAGAAAGAGTATTCAACAGAGTCAACAAACTATCAAATAAAACAAATGACTATCAGATTCGAAAATTAGGAGGTCTTGGAAACATTTTCCAGCCATATTTTGGTTCCAATTTGATCCATATCAATACTCATTTTTATTGGTGGGAGGAAATATACAGGATCAATTTTGTATGTAGATCCACCTTTTCCTGTAGGTAGTTGCTGCATCCATGCCTGGAGAAGTAAGAGGAAGTACGGACTTCAGCTTCCTATTTAAGCCATGTTCTCACATCCCATTTTAGCAGGGGCTTTGTTCTTTAGGAATCCACTGGGGTTCCATTAATAATTCTGTAATATCCACATGGCTCTTTGTGTCTGTTTTCAACGGTTAAGAATTTAGAAAGGGCAGGTATATGATTATAACCTTCAAACCTCCTACCAGGTCAACTCTCTACTGAAAGTTATAAAGCCTAACCAAGAATTACTCAGAGCTCAAATACACCAGAGGTGGTTAAGTCACTCAGGGGGAAACATATTAAGTCAATTACAACTCAGTCTGGGTAGATTTATCAGACTTCTTTCCCCTGTGACCAAAGAGGAAGGAAGTAGAACTTGTTCCAAAGTGTGGGGAAAAATGTAGGGGTGTATGCAGGTCTGGTAGATAACATGGAAGCAAGGAGACTAGATGATTCTTGCCAATTTCCCTAAAAGTCAGTTAAGCAAGTTTGGACATATTTCCTGAATTGGAACTATTTGATCCCTATAAATACTCATTTTTATTCAATTCAACATATATTTATTGAATACTGTTATCTGTCAGGCAGCTAACAGATATCTTAGGAACTGAGAAACAAGACTGAAAGAATAAAAACAAGCATAAAAATAAACAACATGGGCTCTGTTCTCAAGAAGTTCACAGACTAGTAACTAGAGAAGCACACAAAACTGCCATATAATTTCAAAGGCACTATGATAGTGGTATGTACAAAGTACTAAGCAGCCACAGAGAAGTGGGCAATTCAGCCAGCCTTAGGAAGAAGGAATAACCAGGACAGTTACAGGTGTGGAGGTATCTCTTGCAGGTTGATTGGAATAATGGACAAAGTAAAGGGGAAAAAATCAATTGCTTTCTAGAAAATTTATAGAAATAAAAGTTCTAAACCTACTAGGGCAACTAGTTCAGATATTTAAACACCCATGCAAGCAAGGAATTCTTCCTGTAATTACCTCTAACTACATGGCCTCATAATTAATTTTAAACCCTCCCTTTTCTTTTTTTCCTCATGAGAAAAAACTGGGAACAGATAGTCAACACCGTATTTACATTTCTGTTAGAAAAAAATCCCAATGACTCGGTTATTTCCCAGAAAATGAAACAAAACAAAAATCACTTTATCCCAATGCACACCCACTCACCATTTGATCTTTTTGTTTTAAAATGAATAGTAATCTACCTCCATTAAAAGCCTCCCAAGAGGCCTTAGCTCCAGTGAGCATCCAACAGTTTTAACTGATGGGCTTAAGGGATGGAAGAAGAAGTCCGAGATGTCAGCAAGAACATTCTTTGATAAAACAGTCTAAGCAGAATTCTTAAGATTTGGAAAGAAAATAATTTTGTCTTACTGCCAGAAGACTCCCTTGTTTCCTGTTTCAACTAAGCAAATTAGGAATGGTTATTTCCATGGAATGTCTCCTCATCCTGGGCACTAAAACTCAATGCACTCCAAACTATGTTTCTAAGAAGGTTGAATAAACACCCAAAGCTTTAGCAAAATTAAAATTCATATGTGTTTCCTGAGGTATACTTTCAGTTTACTTTTATTAGTATTACATCTTTCCTTAATTATATACATATATATATAATTTCTATCATATATTTCCTTGATGAGATATATATACATATACATATATATATATATATATATATATATACATATACATATATATATGTATATATATATATATACTTACAATGTACTATACTGGTAATGACTACAAAATCATATTCAAAAATTCTCCAGCAATATTAAGAGAGGGTAAAAATATGAGTATGAGAAAATTTTAGAAATTGTAGAGACCATGGTGATTATTGACAGATAAGGCAAAACCAAAGTTAGATAACTGCCAAAGGTCAAGTAGCAATTTAAGAGCAGAGTTTAGAATCCAGGTGAGGAAATCAGGTCCTGTGCCTATGACATCACAGGCAGGGCCGCCCACTACACCACTCCAAGGGTAGCATTTATACCCTGAATGTACAGGATAGGTACCCTGAATGTACAGCACACCTTGAATGTACAACCTATCCTGAATGTATAGCAAGGGGCCAGGCCTGGAATCGAGCTTAGAGGGAGATCTGATGAGTCCTATAATACAGCAGCTTCAGAGTCACCAGAAATCTTTCAATTGTCTTATTATTCTACATTTGAGGTACTTGATCAATTTTTTTAAAAAATTCAAGGTAGGTGGTGTACTGTCAGTTTTGGTTCTACCATAGGGTTGGATTCCTCCAGAAATGGAGGCTTTGTAGTATACCAGTGTACCTCACCATTAGAATTCTTAAAATTTAAAATGTTTTCTTCACTGCCTTCTTGCCCATCAGTGGCTTTTAGATGGATCCTACTGAGTCATACTTATAGGATTTACAAAATAGAAAATATTTACAAAATAGAAAATAAAGGCAGCCTCCCTCCTTCACCCACGATATTTTTTTAAATCCACAAGTTTTAGGAAAAAATCCAGCTCTAGCTAAAATCCTTGAAGCCCTTGTGAAACCTCAAGTTATTCTTCCTCACAGTGACCCATGAATTTGCATTTGGTGGTTTGGCAGTGGCTTGAGGAATTTTAACTTGAAGCAGTTTATCCCATTTACTCTGTTGTTTGGGTAACATAGTTGATACTAAACTACAAAATTGCTGTACCTCCCTAAAACATGAACATATAATGGTTGTTTTGTAAAGAGTCAGAAGACACATGCGGCTAAAAGAGGTAATAAAGTACAGTAAATGCTAGCTCATTAACTGAAGCATTGGTCCACCTCAGTGAGAAAAATATCAGAAGTGGGGGTGGCAACAATGAGAGATAAAGATGACGTAAATCATTAAAGAAAACCATTTGCCACCTCAACTACATAATAAACTCAATACAGCCTGTTGTAGCCCTACATTCACAGTAAACCTAACAGATTTTCTAGTGAAAAATGCAATGACATTCAAACCAGTGTAATGCACTGTCTCTGGTGTGAGGTACCTTACAAGAAAAAGGATTTAGAGTTTATGAGGTTTCTGTTGTTGATATTTCATAATTTTTAGTAGAGCATTGGGTTTTAACTCAGACCCAGGAGATGCGTTTTATTAAATAGAACATTTAATCCTTCCAAAAGGCTTTGTGAAATTCCTCTCCTTCGATGTTTCTCTATCCCTATGAGTCTTCAGCATCTAAGTGTCTCCATCAACAAAGCCTCTTGAATTTTCAAACAGAACCTTCTAAAGCAGATTTGAAGGTCTTGAAGTTAGATTTGACGTCACAGACAGAAGGCAGCACAGAGGAGACCCGTTGGTCAATCAATGTGCTGCCTTTCTTCTTGGAGAGTTTGAGGCCAGGAAGACTCCTTGAAAACAATGCTGCCTTTAATATATACCCTTCAGCCTGAATGGTAACCTTTTGTATATTTCTACTGATTCCTCACCCAAATTCTTTTCCCTTCAATAAACCTGTCCTTTCAAGACAGCCATCATGGGTTGGATGTGAGCCCATCTCCCACCTGGGCTAATTTTGCCCTCTAGAGCGACATGTTAGCCAAGTGGATTTCAAATTATTCTCATTGGTCATTCCTCACAATCTGCCAACTAGGTACTGCCACATCCATTCTGTAGATGGGAAGCACATGTGTGGCAGAAGCATAGCAAAACCTACCAGTGCCAAGATTCCATTCTGTTGGGCTGATTCCAAATGGAGCTCCTTTCTGTGAAGCAAGGACTCTCGTGCACAGTTCCTTCCTCCTCTAGTAATGTCTTCCCCCTCCTCTTTACTTCCTTTCCATGTCTCCATCTCTAAACACTGTCTACATTCATACCCACCCAGCCCCTCTGAAGGATTCGTCCTTCCTCTCTAGCTGCACCAGCCTGCACAGTTCTTTCTGCATTTTCTGCTGAATTCTCACTGGCATTTGTGGTAACTGTGCCGGTAACTGTCTTATACTAGATGTACTACTTGGTGTGGTTAATTTTCTTTTTCTATATAGAGGTCTTGAGTTCAGTATGCTATAAACTCTGAAAAATGGGGCCTTGTCTAAACTGTCACTCCCCCCCACCCTCTATACAGGGTCTAGAAGGATACTGCACACAAAGGTTCAAAGAAGAATAGTATTTGTCTATGGATTATGGCAGGGAAAAAAAACCCATGATAACAGTTCTCAACCTGGCTTTGAAAAGAGCAAGTATGTTCCTTAATTCTAGTTTTGCCTTGGTTGATATTTTAGATGTGAAGCTCTAGCTAGAAATCTAAGGGCATATTTTCACAGAAAAAAACTAGAAAATGGCATACAAAAATGGACATCAGAAATGTTTTTCAAGTGGAAAAGGAAGGAGGAAAAAAAGAAGGGCAGACTACCTGGTGGCAAAGGCCTTTAGAGCTAGAACTCTCACTCAGTGCTTCCAACATTTTTTCATAAACCAGAAAACCAGAAAACCAGAAATTTACTCTTCAATAATAGAAACAGATGGTGTGAAACTTTCTAGTTTTTTGTTTTTCTTTTTTTTGGATGGTAAAGAGGTAGCAAGGAGAGGATCTAGACGGGGGAGGTGAGTAGGGACAAGAAGAAGGGGGAATAAGTGTTTTCAAAAAGCTTTTGGTAGATAAGGACTTTATCTCATCCATTTTTAAATTTTGCTATTAAAATATGTACTTTGTAGCTTCTCGATTTTATAAGAGGTACGTTTTTTGATGAAAACATGTTCTGGTGTGCACAGTGATTAAGTCGATTAGTGGATAAATTCAGCATTCACTCAAGCGACCACGCCATAAGACCAAACCCACTACTTTTACTGGAAATCCTAGGGCTGAGAAAGAGAGGCCATTTGTTAATGCTAATTTTATATAAAGGAGTTTGCTCTTTTTGTCTGTTTCGTATTTTACCACTGCAGAAAGGTTGAGTGTACCTCTGCTACTAAAACAGTCCACGAGCCCAGGGAGTTTGCTAATCAATTTTAGTTAGAGTCAACAGAGCCCCAGGACACCATTAAGAAATTCAAGGTTTTCAGGGACAGTTGAAGAAGAAAACAAATGATTGGGCATGTTCCTCTCTCTCTGTGTTTCCCTTCCACTGCTTGGAAGAGGACAGTGTTCACTGGCGTTGGACAACGTGATGCTCCATTGACTCTTTCCAGCATAGTTTAAGCTATCAGGTCAGTTCACTGAAAGACATTTGTGTTCCAACATAACTATACTCACAATTAAAGGGCACTGGATCGCTCTAGACCTTTAACAGCACTAAATGGACTACTAGGCAAAATTGAAATTGAGGTGACCCCTACAATTCACAGCTCAGAAATAACATGGCCACTGAATATTAACTCATATCCCAAGACACTTTCTGGTGCTTTTAGCCTGGCACTGGAAAAAGAAAGCAAAAAGGGAAAAAAACTAATACTGATAAAGCATTTGTTGAGTTCAGCGTGGTGTTAAGCAGTTTATTAGCTTATTTAATTCTCGTGAGATCCTTCAGATGGGTAAGTTTTTATGCTTCTTTTACAGAAGGAGAAACGAAGGTTCAGGTAGGTAAGAGAAGCTTGTCACTCTGAGAGAATGTGCTGTGGCCACGCAAGACGCCAGTAAAACATCCCTCCAGAAAATCTATTTATTAATAGACAGGAGAGAAATCTGACCATTACATTTTTCTTCTTTTCTAACTTCTGTTTTCTTGCCTGTTAAATGAAGAATGATGACATCCCCCAAGTGGTTGTTGTGAAATATAAAGAAAATAGCTCTTCTTATCTTTACATTTGCAGTTCCCTCTGCCTGACTTTTTGCATAGCTGTCTCCCACTCATCCTTCAGGTCTCAGCTTAAATGTCATTGCCTTCAAGAGGCCTTCCCAGATTATCTATCTGAGATCTCATCAACCTCATTATCACTATTGCAACTCACTATCACATTTCCTGTTTATCACCTTAATAGCACCTATCACAATCTGTAATTGCCTCATTACTATCCCTCTTACCCATTAGAATAAAGCCTCCATGAAAGAAAGGAACATTCCTATTTTGCTCATGTTCAATGCCTAGCACAGTGCCTGGCATATAGTTGCCATCCCCAAATACTAGTTGAGTGAATGCATGAATGACTGCCTGGAATTTAAAACTACCAAATAAATGAAAGTTCCCTTCTATTTCCCACTTCCCTCTGACTGTTTTTGGGTTCACTTCCATTTGACCTCTTTTCATCTCAGTCACCAGTGATCCTGTATCATGTTACACTGAACTTCAGTTGATGCAGGAGAGGAAAGCTGACTTTACTCCTGCTCTGTAGCAAAAGGACTTGAGCTGTTTTTCTCTAGTCTCAGGGAAGAGGCCTGTCTATACTGGGCTTGAGTAGAGGACATTTAAATGGGTAGAGATGAAAGATCTGGTGACACCCTGTGTCTGCGGAAAGGTGGAGATATTTCACAATGGGAGGGGAAGAAGTAGCTTCTATGGTGCAAAGAAACTTGCCCTGACCTCCTTCATCCTTTTCCGGGACTTTCTGAAAATGTTTCTCCACAGTACCAATCTGCCCTTAGCTTTTGGGGTCATGCAATGGCTGAAAGTCCTCACTGGATACTGAACTTCTAAACTCAAGTTATATCTTCAAGGCTCAGCATCTATCCAGAGCTCAAGCAGAAATTAAAGGTTGCTGAGGGCTAAAAGAGTGGGAAGAGTCTTTGGGGTGCTTTTGGTTGTGCTCTGCTCTCCTTGCATAAAATTGCTAACCATTCAAAGTCAAGTTGAGGTAAAAATGGATGGTCTGAACACCCCTTTAAAGTCCACCAAATTTAAAGCAAGCAGGCTTTCTCCATGAAAGTCAGCTCCTCTTTTACTTAGGTAACCTTTCAGTTATTATAGATCAAAGCCCAGGCTGAACATTTCTGTCCTTTAGGAAACTTTCTCTGGTTTCCTCAGGCATATAGGAGAGTGCTACCCTTTCCCACAACACCATGTTTTGCCGCTATCAGGGTTTACCTATCTTGTGGAATAGTCACATTCTTATGTGTCTTACAACCACATCTAGCTGTTGGTCCCTGGAGGAAATGTGTCTCATACATTTTTGGACCCTTCAATCAAGATCCTTGTATCTTGCAAAATGCTAGGAATATACCAAGTACACAATATATAATGTAGGATGTATATTTGAATAATAACATTTTGGAGATAAAAGGGTTCCCAACTAGTGGTTTGATATTTTATAAAGCCCAAAGAAAGATAAAGTTATTGCCCAAGGTAGCCACAAAATAACAGATAGGATCTAATAAAATAAATATTATTTATTACTTGAAATTACGTCATCATGAAAAAGACTTCCCAAAAGTTTAAAAATGTAAAGCAACTTTAAATACTTTCTAATTATAATGCTTACATTTTATTTAAAATCTTTCACAGTTTCAAAGGACCATATGCTTTATGCTTCTAAGAATTTGTCAAATAGTGGTTCCCCTATAAATAAGTATTGGTTTTTCTATTACTTTTGAAAATACCTGCTTGGTGAATACTAATTTGGGTTAATTATTTATCACTTTATATTTGTGTGTTTTGACAAGCCACTGAGCAGACACTAGGTATATAGACTATATTAGATATATATTTTTTACATTTTAAACTTGCAATTTTTGTGGGTACATAGTAGGTGTATATATTTCTGGGGTACATGAGATATTTTGATACAGGTATGCAATGTGTAATAACCACATCAGGGTAAATGGGGTATCCATCACCTTAAGCACTTATTCTTTGTGTTACAAACAATCTAATTATACTCTATATATTAGATAACATTTGATTTGAGATACCTTCTAGTTCTAAAAGTATCTGCCTCTATAAACTCTTCTATGTTGATGTTATCTTTAATGAACTTTGATTGGATGTTTAATGTATCCCAAGAATTATGTGCAGGATTCTCTGCCAGGTACTAGGAAAATAATATACTGTCTTAAAAATAAGATACTCACAGTTTAATGGAAGACTCAGGCATTAAAAAAATGACTTTAATGAATGCAAAATACTATAATAGAGGCATGTATTTAATATTGTGGAAGCAGAAAAAAGGAAATAATAATCTGCCAATGGGGAATTAGAGAATGCTGCCTTCTAAATAACCTTTTAAATAAAGTGAAGCTGGAAGCTGAGGATCAAGAACTTATCAAGAATTCACTCAAAGTGAATGAAAATATTTGTTCTGCTAAGGAAAAAGAAATAGACAAGAGGAAAGCCTATAAAAATCAAGTCAGTATCTCAAGGTGATGAAGCAATTCTTTATATTCTTAATCTCCAGGTAGTGTGGTCTTGAATTAAAGGGACTCTATTTAAAAGTACATGATGGATTTAATGGTCTTAAATGATTAAAGTAAATACTTGCCACTTGCATTTTCCTTTCCAGATAGATGGGAAATCATACTGCCTATATTTAGATTTTTCCTGTTTAATGTCACTAAACAAAGCATTAACATTTTCTTAAGTCGACTGTGTTATGGGTTGAATCTATATATTGAAATTCTAAGCCCCAGTACCTCATCATATGACCTTATTCGGAAGTAGGGCCATAACAGCTGTAATTAGTTAAGGTAAGGTCACACTGGAGTAGGATGGGCCATTAACTCAAAATAACTGGACTGGACATTTAGACTCAGATATGCATGCAATGAGAGTGCTACGTGAAGATAAATGCAGAGGTTATGGTTATTCTTTTACAAGCCAAGGAATGCCAATGATTGCCAGAAAACCACCATAAGCTAGGGGAGAGGCATAGAGTTTATTTTCCCTCATAATCCTCAGAAGGTATTAACACTACCAATACTCTGAAGACTTCTAGCCTCCAGAGCTGTGAGACAATACATTTCTATTGTTTAAGCCACCCAGTCTGTAGTACTTTGTTACAGCAGCCCTGGCAAACTCATACAAAGGATAAATTCTTGGAAACATGATGAAGGACCATGGAAGTTTTAAACTAGTTCTACACAATACTGTAATATTAACTTCACTAAGGAAAATATACCTAAAGGAGTTAGTTGAAAGATTACTACTCATTTTTAAGTTTGTGTAGTAACTCAGGGCATTTAAATATATTATATATTTTTTCTTTTCAACATTAACTTCAGGTCTAGCATTTGGCTAAAAAATAAAATACAGTTTTATAGCTCTTTATCCTAGGTTCCTAAGCTACTTGTATGTGTGTTTGTCTCTGTGTGTGTCTGTGTGTGTGCATATGTGTGTGTCTGTGTGACTTTTTTGAAACTTAAATCTACAAGGACTTTGAGATCTGAAAATAATTGCCTTTTAGCAAGTGAATTTATCTTTAACTCTTCTTCCTAAGGTATAATATTGACCATCATCTTAAACAAACAAACCTTCAGTATGTAGAACAATAAAAAGAGTGCCAAACTAGATATCTGGAGACCAGGAGTCTAGCCTCAGTTTGGCCCTAACAAACTGTGTGGCCTTAGACAAGTGCTTAATTTTCAAATAGCTGTTAGCTCAAGAAAAATGTGCGCCAGAGCAGCTTTTGATATTGCCTATGATCCACTATTTGCAAAAATTGCTAATATCCATGCATTAAAATGAAAAGAGCTCAGCAAAAAGCTTGTAGAAATAGCATTGCAAATCGATATCATCAGCAAGGGAAAGAAGTGATGACAAGAAAAATATCCCTTTATTTTCTTCAATTTAACAAAGGAATCTCTGCTTACCATTTTCCTCTTCTCAGTGTACAAGGGCAGCTTTAAAATGTGAGTTAACAAAAGCAATTGGTTCGGAGCTAATATTTTGTTGTCCCTGAAGTTACAGCAGCATCAAATAATTTTATAGCCCATTGGGGCCAGAAAAATCACTTGGAAGCAGAGTGTAGCTACGTGAGCAAGTTGTACTACATACAGTGACAAATGATCTTAGACAATTACAGAAACCTTTATATCTCAATCAGTACCCTGGAGACAGCTGATAATGTTTGCACATACTTCTAAAACTGTCAGCAATAAGATGTGAGGAAAACCCAAACCAAAACCTTTTACAAATTATGAGGTACTGAAAAAGAGCAGAAACCTCTGTGGTAATGGCTTACATTAACAATACAGCTGCCTCTTAAAGCTCCCCCAAGTCATAAAGCACTAACAGCAAAGAACTGAAAAAAATTATGTGCACACTACAAGGAAAATGAACATCAGTGAAAATGGACTTCACAAGGAGTATGGTGGCTGCCAAACTAAATGAAATGCTGAAGACTGGCAATCCCGATACAAAATCAGAGTCAACCATGACATACTCATAGAGAAGGACCTCAGTGGGCCTGTTTATCTCATCCACACAGCATGGTGCCTAAAGCTGGTTCAAACCAGAATGGCTGGGTTCAAACTACTAGCTGTGGCTTGGGCAAGTAGCTCAGTTTCTTTATCTGTAAAATACGAGTAATGGCAGTGCTCACGATATAGGCTGCTGTGAAGATTAGATGAGCTAGTAAGAGTAAAGCATTTCAAAGAGTGTCTCCTAATTGAATACTCAATAAATGTTATTACTATAATGCCTATAATTGCTACCAGTAGGCAATGAGCTCTTGTCAAATAAAACAAGATCACATCTTTCAAAATATTTAATTAAAATCAGAATGTATTCGAGAATGCCAGCAAGTTAATTCAAGAGTTTTTATTTAGAAACAAATCTCTAAGTTTAAATTCTGTTGACTTGTTCATTTTGTTATTGATTTGTACAACAAATAATTCTTGAGTATAGTGCTAAGGTAGTGTCTAGCACTAGGGTTCCAACATTGAATAAGATATATAGTCTCTGAACCCAAACAGCTCACCCAAGTTGGTGGAGAATAGACAGAAGATTCCAACGATCCATGTTTGAACTATGTGGCTCAAGCTCTGTGCAGTGCCAGTAAAAAGAGTGAGGAGAGAGGCAAGAGGATCACTTGATCTGGAATAGGTGGGTGGGGGGGGATGGTCAGGCATTATTCCCTAGAAATGATAGCTGGAATCAAACGTGGGGTAACTTGGTTTTAGTTAGAATAAAGATGGCCAATCAAATTGAGGCTAATAGCCAGAATACCTTGAATCCCTTAGTATGGTTGAAAAAGAGCCCAAAGTGTGTTCTTAAAGTTAATGCCTGTCTTTATCTTTTTCTACTATTGGTAGTGGCTTATGAAATCTTTATATGTCATAATTTTATATTACTTGCTTATCAAAGGAAATACTACTCTTAATGATTGCAGCATACAGTTATAAATAATAATTTGCTTCAGTCGCACTTGTGCAAGGTCTTTTGGGATACATGGAGTCCAAGGGCTTCGGGTCAACCACTACTGGCCAGTAATGAGGTTCTCTAGACCAAAATCCTGGGGGCAGAGCTACTCTGCCACACCATTGTATAACTGAGGTTTAGTTATGCCATAGTCAGGCATGAGATAAAGGTGATGAGTCTTGTATCCATTGTTTTAAAAAAAGGGCAAAGGATATGAACAGACACTTTTCAAAAGAAGACATTTATGAGGCTAACAAACATATGAAAAAATGCTCATCATCACTGGTCATTAGAGAAATGCAAATCAAAACCACATTGAGATACCATCTCATGCCAGTCAGAACGGCGATCATTAAAAAATCTGGAGACAACAGATGCTGGAGAGGATGTGGAGAAATAGGAACGCTTTTACACTATTGGTGGGAGTGTAAATTAGTTCAACCATTGTGGAAGACAGTGTGGCGATTCCTCAAGGATCTAGAAATAGAGGTGCCATTTGACCCAGTAATCCCATTATTGGGTATATACTCAAAGGATTGTAAATCATTCTATTATGAAGACATGCATACATATGTTCACAGTGGCACTGTTTATAATAGCAAAGACTTGAAACCAACCCAACGCCCATCAATGATAGACTGGATAAAGAAAATGTGGCACATATACACCATGGAATATTATGCAACCATAAAAAAGGATGAGTTCATATCCTTTGCAGGGACATGGATGAATCTGGAAACTATCATTCTCAACAAACTGACACAAGAACAGAAAACCAAACACCGCATGTTCTCACTCATAAGTGGGTGTTGAACAATGAGAACACATGGACACAGGGCGGGGAACATCACACACTGGGGTCTGTTTGGGAATGGGGGGGGCCAGAGGAGGGATAGCAGAGGGTGGGGGAGATTGGGGAGGGATAACATTAGGAGGAAAACCTAGTGTAGGTGACAGGGGGGATGGAGGCAGCAAATCACCATGGCATATGTATACCTATGTAACAATCCTGCCAGATCTGCACATGTACCCCAGAACTTAAAGTAAAATTTAAAAAAGGAGACAAAGAGGGAGAAAAGGACACTCACTATGAGAAAATGGTATGCCAGTCCTGCCCAATGTACTCATTAGAAGGACAAGTTAAACTGGAGAAAGACAACAGTTCCTTTCTGAATATGGGGGAGATAGTTATCACTGAAAAAAAGTCCCCCACCAATAAGCAAAAATAAAAAAAATTCTGTCATGAGGCTGGGCATGGTATAATAAATAGCTCATTTCTGTAATCCCAGCATTTTGGGAAGCTGAGGTGAGAAAACTGCTTGAGATAAGAAGTTTGAGACCAGCCTGGGCAACATAGCAAGACTCTGTCTCAAAAAAAAAAAAATTCTGTCATGAAATTGATCAATGTTTATGTTAACACAGACTTATGACAGACATTTTAGAAAGAGCCTTGGAAATTTTTCAGTGAAAGCACACAAATCATGAATGGGCTTCCTATTGTTCAATTCAGATTACTTTCCTTTGCAACCTGACTCTACCTTTAAAAATGAGCAACAGGCTCAATGTCTTCAAAGATGGAACCTTGTCCCACCCTAGTTCTGCACAGGAAAAATAGCACAGAACATTTTCTCCCTTTTTATTGAGTTGTGACCCCAAAAGTGCATTTTTTAAATTCAAAGAGTCCTCCAAACATTTGGTAATTTAAACGTTTGGTTTAAAAATGTATGAACAAACTAGGTTGCATTTGTTAGAAATCAAGACCACTTGGGAAAAAATAGAGAGAAATGCAAAGAATGTCTGAGCATAGTGGATGTTTCATTCTTTTTAAAACCACACTTCACTTGCTGAATGAAAAAAAATGTTCTTTTATTTTTAAAACCCCTTTTCAAGCTGAAATTGTCTATGACCAAGCCATAGCCTAGAGCACAATTTTACAGCCGAG
Organism: Ateles fusciceps; assembly: GCA_036589455.1. Taxonomy (NCBI): domain Eukaryota; kingdom Metazoa; phylum Chordata; class Mammalia; order Primates; family Atelidae; genus Ateles; species Ateles fusciceps. The sequence goes on from JAZHEH010002393.1 coordinate 5,063,307, forward strand.
TAACAAACCTCTTAAAACTCAGATTTATAATGGAAATGCTGTCCGAGAGTTAATTACGGTGGACTCCAGTAGGGCATAATTTTTTTCATCAGTTTGGAGTTTGGAAAGCTCACCAGCCTGACATGACCATATTTATCTCAAACCTCAGACTCCATTATTTCATTGTGTTGGGCTGTAAGGCATAGGCTAGTGAGTAGGTCCCTCTTACCCTTGCTTTATAGCCTCGGTTTGCCTGAAGGTTTCAGAAAAAGAAAAGTTTTTTCAAAAAAGGCCAGGCTCTACACTAGTGTTGTGTGGAAAATTTTAAAAATAATAATAATAAAAGAAAGAAAAAAAGAGGCCAAGATCAATAACAGGAGTTTTAAATTAGGATAGCCTAAGGGCAGGAAAAACTCCTGCCTGCTCTTAGGGGAGAAAGCACAAACACACTCAAGAAAAACAAAACCAAAAATTTTTTTAAAATCTTAACAACTATCTTTAGACTTCTTTTAGGACTTTGACAGGGTAGGGTTTACTCTTCCTAGGAAGTCTGTTTTCCAAAAGCACACCTGGTGCCTCATCAATGACTACGGAATTTAGCTTGTGACCTAAGAGATTAATTGAGACAATTTACCAACCTTTTGCTCTAAGCCAGTCCCTCTCAAATACTGGAATCACCTGGGGGAATTAAAAAAAATGCCTGAGTCCCAACACTAGTGATTCAGATTTAATTAGCTTGGGTGCAGCCTGGGTGTCAGGAGACTTTAAAGTTCCCTAGTGGATTCTAACGAGCAGCTAAGACTCAAAACCAGTGCTCTTGGCCTTTCTTTAAAGTGGGGACCATGGACCAGCAGCATCAACATCAGGTGGAGGCTTATTTGAAAGGTAGAATCTTAGGCTCCACCTGCTGAGTCAGGATCTTTATTTTAACAAGATCTTCAGGAGAGATGCATACATATTAACATTTGGGAAGCACTGCCCTTTGCTACAGCCATTCCAAACAATGTATTGGCAGTCTTACAGGAATTCCAAAATACCCACTGAAAATATGACCTGCTTAACATTCCATGAAATAAAAATAAATAGAAAGTGTTTTTTGATCTAATTAGGAGTTGAAAAGAACAACAGGATGAGACTGATGGAAAGAGCTTGGTGCATCTCAGGTAAAGACAGAAAGCTTTAACCTCCTTAGAGAGCAAATAGTAGAACTAGATTGCTTTGCTCAGCACTCAGAAATCAGCAAGAAAAAAAAATGCTCTGGCAGGGGCCCAAAGAAAAATGATTTTACCAAACATCTAATGACTAGTATAATAATGATCACTGATGAATTGTAACTCATTTCAGCCACTGTTGCCCCACAACTCCCTAATCCCACTTCCTGGCTCTGTATCTCCCTTGAACCCAGAGCACAGAATTTGACTTTCAGTTATCTGGTAACCTAATGAGAAAGAATGTCAGCGATGTTGACAACTAGTCAACATGATTTATAGGAAAACTGATCCTGGATTGGTAAGCGGCATCTAGACTAAAAGAACTACAAATAACTGATAGGAACCACAGTTTTGGTCTTCCTGAGTGTGCTGCTCTTGTAATTAGATGTGTCCTTTACAGGGACCTTGAAAGCAATGCTTATAGATTTGCTGTAAGAGCTACTGGCTTCTGTGAGGAAAATAAGGCTTTTAAACCATGAAAACTCCTGCACTTACCTAGTATGCATCTCATCTCTTTGCACATGAGCTGCTATGGGCTGCTGCAAGGACTCCTATAGGAAAGGAATAACCATCACTGACCTTCTAGGAAGCCATGTTCCCATATTATTTCCCTTTAGAGTAGAATGGTGTAAAATGGGCTTATGAATCTGAATGTTGAGATGAACCAAGATCTCTTGATGCAGAATGTGGAACACAGAGTTTTTTTTAACATAGTACAAACTGGGAACAAACTAAATGCCTAACAATAGAGGAGTTGTTTATATAAAGTATGGTTCATTCATAAACGGCATATATGCAGCTCTAAAAGCTCATGTTTTTGAAGAATATATAATGTCAGTGGAAAATAAGTGTCCACGATACATTAACTAAAAAATATGTGAGTGAATATATGGTACATATATACAATATTTGTTTTATAGAACACACAAGGAGCTTCAAGAAAAAAGTGCAGAAAAGAGAGTAAGGCAGCATGTCAGACATCTCATATATTGTCATCTTTTCTCTCCTTCTTTTCCTTGCAGAAACTCATTTTACTCACTAAAATAATGTGATTCATGCCGTTTGGTCATCACAAAGTTCAGTGCCCTGGCCACAGTGCTCAGCCCAGGATCCAGGCTGATTAATGGAGGTATCTTATCCCCTTTTCCACAGTGACTATTTGAGGCATGTGGCTCAGATAGAGCCAATCAGAGTCATTCCCGGGATCTTGACTGTACAAATACTGGGACACAGAAATAGAGGCTCTTGAAATATCTTTGGATAGAGAGATGAGAAAGTATTTGCTACCAGTCTCCATGTTCCTATGATGGGAGAAGAAGCAGTGTTCTGTGGGCTGCCCAGGTTTAGAAAGTCAGGTGGCAGAAGCATTATATAGTTGATCAATTAAACAAATATTGAATTAAAGAAAGAGGTTTATTGTAGGGCTTCTTTGATGAACATATTTGCACTAGGATAAGGAGAGGATGCAGTATACAGTGTTTGTCAAATTTACTTAAACACCAAAACCTTTCTTTTTTCTTTTCCTTTTCTTTTTTGAGAAGACTTGCTAGCATCTCTGCTGATACAATTGTTCTTAGAAGACCCAAAAAGTATGCTGCTCCAAGGAAACAGTATATCTATCTATGCATCATTATTTGCATGTGTGTTTTGTTCCATCTTCTAAATTTCCTACAGCTAAAGTTATGCTTAATACATAAATATATTCAGATGTATATAAAGTATATGTATGTAGTATCTTCTATGTATATATACATATCATGCATATTTATATATAGTCTGTTTCTATAGGTGAAAGGATCCAAGTACTCTTTATTTTCATAAATATATTAGTAGTATTTATAACATATATTAATAGTTTTTTATTGCCCAAAGTTTAGAATCAAGAGTCCCTTTCCTTTACCGATGGAAACACATAGTTTTTATTTTTAATTTCAGCTCTCTGTCATCTGTTTTTTTAAAAATAAAACATGTGCAAGTTTGTTATAGAGTAAACAGCATGTCACAGGAGTTTGGTGTACAGATTATTTTGTCACCCAGGTAATAAGCATAGTACCTGATAGGCAGACACATGAACACTTACATTCATTGCAGCACCATTCACAAAAGCAAAGACATGGAATCAATCTAAATACCCATCAATGGTAGACTGGATAAAGAAAATGTGGTGCATGTCTTCTCTGTTTTATATGCCCTGTATAAGGGCAACCAAGTTAATCACATAATCATCTTTTAGAGTATTTAGGAGAAAAGAAGTTACCTGTTACCTGTTCTATAAATTAATAAATATTTCTGCACTTTTGTTTCCCATGCAAATGTACATATACATATATATGGTTTACAAAAATGGCAACAGACTATAAAAATGGTTTGTAATTTTAATTTTTAAACTTAATGATATATGATAAGCATCTTTCCATGCCAGCATACAGAGTTCTACCACTCTTTGTTAACCCTACCTGGCATAAATTGTGTGGATGGAGTCAATGTATCTTAGCCCTGTGATCTCATTTAACTTCTAGGTACCTCAATGTTTGTCTAAGTAAAGGTAACCTACCTACAAGCAAGATTTTCAAGTGAAATGTTTAAGTAAAGCACTTAGCACAAGGCTGGAACAGAATGTGCTCAGTACATGGAGATATATCAATATATCTATCCCATAATATTACTATCAAGGGATTATATTCTATTAATATTGCCATTAATGGATAACTGAATTATTTCCATTTCTGACTTCAATAAATAAGATTGCAACACACTAAATGTAGCCTTGCCTGAGTATTTCTATAGAATAAACTCCAAAAGAGTGAAACTGCTAGGTCAATGTTATGCCCATTTTAAATATTACTAACAAGGCCAAATTTCTTTTCAGAAAAACATTTCCAGTGGGCACTCTCACCAGCAGAGGGTGTTGCTTGCTGGCTATCTTTTGGGGAAGGAAAGGCAGGGGGAAGGCATTTTACCAGTCTCTGGAAGAATGTATAGAGTACTGTGAGGCAGAAAAGAGAGGGCCATTCTGTTGAGAGGTGTCACAGGTTCCCAGGCTTGGTGATTCACGAGAAGAACTCACAGGCTTCAGAGAAGCTGTTAAATTCACAGGTTATAGTTTACTATAGGGAAAGGATGCAGATTAAAATTAGCAAAGGAAAGGGAGAAGGTACAGGTTTGGAAGTCCAGAAGAAACCAGGTGCAAGCCTGTGATCCCCCTCCCCATGGAGTCTCATGGGGATGTGCTTAGTTCTCCCAGCAACAATATATGACAACACATGTTCACTGGTGCCAAACAGAAAGGCTCACATGAGCTCTGGTGTCCAGAGTTGTTATTGGAGATCAGTGATATAGGCCCCTTAACTGACCTCAGCTACTGAGATTCCTGCCTCCCCCTTACATAAAAAAAAAAAAAAAAAAGCCTTTACCATAAATCACATTATCAGGATAAACTTATCTGTACAGCATGGTCCAAGGCCTTAGGCATACAAAAAGACTCTTATCTGGAAGAATATTTCAAGAGCTCAGAGGTTAATTCCCAGGAGCTGACCAAGAGCTAGTCCTGAAGGCAGGAATTTCTTTGAAATGTGCAGGGTTTGAATAACCCAGGCCTGCTGAGTTAACCCCTTCCTTCCTGCCCAGGGTAGGGAAGGGGATGGTATAAGCAAAGACAATGAGAAGGAGGTGTATAAAGCACAATTAGGTACAAGAGAGAAGGAGATTAACTGGAAAAGTAGACTGAGTCAAATAATGAAGAGGCTTGAATAGAGAAAAGCACAGGTTTGAGGAGGATTAATCTGGTAGTGGTCTTAAAGCTGAGTTGAAATAAAGAGGGTCTGGAGCCTGAGAAAACCTGTTAACAAACCAGGAGACAGGAGGTGCTAAAGCAGCATGATAGGGCTGAAAACGGAAAGGATCTGCCCATAAGAAGACTTCAAGAGTTGCTGAAAATACGTAGGCAAAGGTGAGAGGAAGGAAAAGGTAAGAATTTTCTAGGTTTATAAGCTTGTGTCATTATAGGTAAAAGCCTCTGTTGACAGGAATAAAGCCATTAGTACAGCCACATTCATATATTCATATATTCACATTCATGTATTCACCAACTATTTATTAGAGGCTTATGAAGTGCCAAACTATTTGTCTTCATAGCGTGTTCCGTGAACTACATGTACCCCATCACCTGGGGAGCTTGCTGACAAAGCATTTCACTCTTCCCAAGAGCTACTGAATTCAAGTCTCTAGCATAGGGTTTGGAAATCTGCATTTTTAACAAGCACTCAGATATTCTTATCACCCACAAAGTCTGAGATTCTCTGTTAATTATGGGTCCCAGAAAATCATCTATGTTGGAAATTTAAATAGTCATGCATAGCTTAACTGTGATGATATGTGCTGAGAAGTGTATTATAAGACAATTTTGTTGTTTTGCAAACATCATGGAGTGTACTAACACAAACCTTGATGGACAGTCTACTATAGACCTAGGCTAGGTGATATAGCCTATTGCTCCTAGGCTATAAACCTGTACAGCATGTTACTGTACTGAATACTGTAGGCAACTGTAGCAAAATGGTATTTGTGTATCTAAACACAGGTAAATATGGAAAAGGCATAATAAAGATATCATATGATAATCTTACAGGACCACTGACGTATATGTGGTCTGGTGTTGACTGAAACATCATTACGTGGAACATGACTGTATATCACAGATGGTGAAAATAGAAAGAAGAAAAATAGCCTAAAGAAAGATCCTCTTTCCTGCAGGAAAACTCTCAAGATGAGAGTTTGTCTTGCACGATATGTGTTTCAAAGGTAGGCACTTGGGTGAAGCTGAAAACTACCATTTTTTTTTCTGGCTAGCAAAAAAAAAAAAAAAAAGCAAACAAATATGGCACACAGGTCTTGATGTTATGAAACAATGGCTAAATTTTGGAGACTTGGGTCATGTTCAAGTGTACAATCCAGGCATGCAGTCTATAATTATGAAAAGCATAGCCCTCCTTTACCAAGAGCAACAAGGTCTTTGCTTAGTACAACCTATGAGTGCTACAAAAAATATATACATTGCATTTGTTTTAGAAATAAGCACATTAAGATGTGTTTATAGAAACTAGAAAATCTTATTTAAATTTGAGCAACCCTTTAGACCTTAGAATTTTTATGAAGGAGATATTTTAAAAATAAAGTTTCAGAGGAAGCAAACATTGCAAGTGACAGTTCAGAGCTCAGTGTATAAGACTAATTAAATAAAAAGCAACGTATATATATTTTTTCTCTATCTTCTTCACTAAGCTTCTCCCCTTCTCCTTTTCCTTTCCTAAATAAGTCTTTTCTGCTCCTGGTTGTCAGTGCAGAAGACAGCATGTTCCAGAATATGCAGCTTTCCTTGTTTAATATAATGTTGATGGTTTCTTTCATTAAGTTTTATCATCCTTGTGAAAATCTGGCAAATACTATGATACATGCTATCTCCATTAAATGTATTAAAATAACATTCAATCAGGAAATTGGCTAAGTATTCTCTAAATAAATTATATTTGAGATGTTGCATATAAAATACGGTAATTCTGTGAGCAAATCAAATTATACATGATATTTTAATGTTCTGGTAGATGAAGTTGAATTGAGTAGAAAAAAGCATAAGCTTTAGAGCCAGACAGATTTCAGTTTGATTTATGGCTCCACATTCAGGGAAGTTATTTAGGCTTTCTGAATCCATTATTAAATTCTCATCCATTATCATTGTTTCTGAATGGGGCATTATTGGCATTTGAGGTAGGAGAATTGTTTGTCGTGTGAGGTATTTCTTAGCATTACAGAGCAGTTCCCACACCTATGTCCCTCCTTCTTTTAGCAATTAAATACTAGTAGCATTCCCCACCTCCAGTATTCCCACAACCAAATACCTGAACAAATTTGCAAATGCCCCCTAGGAAGGCGGTGACTCTACTAGTCCAGAGCAAGTGTATTAAATGGATTATAATAATACCTCTTCAAGTTGGAAGGTTTAAATGAGAACATCTCCCCTGGTACTTTTGAGTAAACAAAAAGGTAGTTGAGAAAATGTGTTGAGGTCAGTCAGACCTGGGCTCTGTCCAGCCTTGTCAATAGTGTCTCTGTGTAGCAAATTGCTTAATCTAAACCTGAGCATCTCATCTATAAAATTACAATAGGCGTAATACCTGACTCAGAGGATTATTTGAGGATTCAATGAAGTAACATATGCCAAGCTCTAAGCATTCATCCTGGTGCAATCAGCATTCAGTCAAATTCGCCATAGTTGCTGCCTCGTTATTAAGCCCAGACTCCTGAGACTGGAAAAGCTAGGTAGTAAAGAAATAGGATGCCTTGTTTGAGAAGTTTTACAAAAACAGGAAATAAAAAGTAGTTGGAGAGAGTAGTCAGCTCTCTCCCGCACCAAGATAGTGGACTCCTGTGTATATTTGAAGGCAGAGGGGAAGGTAGACACTGGGGGAAACTGAGGCCGAGAACCATGAAGATAGAAAGGGTGACAATGTGTGTGAGAAGTAATGAGGAAGTCAGCAGGCTTGGACACACAGGGCGACAGGACAGCCCTGGCATTCATTGTGGCTTTTCCAAGCATGAAGCTGTGTTTACACATTCATAGTATCTGCCCAATTTCATTGGGATTTTCACCTGCTCCACACTTTATTAGCGCCTTACACTAAAAGTGACGACCAGCAACCAGCAGAGCCGCTTTAATGTTATTGAACTCAAGAGAAAGGAATCTGGAACTGAGTGTTCTGGCTAAAAATAAGGAAGCCCAAATTATGTTGAAATGAAGCAATCTTCTCCTTAAAAATTCTTCCTTGGGCTAGATCTTAGCCTCAGAGCCCCGAAATCTAATAGCAATTTAAGGAACACTTTATCATTTTCTTTAAGTACCTTTTCAATGTTTTTAACCCTCAGTTGTCCTTTCTTTTTTCTAACTTCTATTAGTAGCATTAAAAAAACTTTTCAGATTCATTCCAATGTTCTTTCAGTCTCTAATCTCACTTTCCTATGCCAAGAGGTATTTTGCAACACAATTATTTTCAAGACATCCTTCACAAAAACTGCACTGGTTCCCTCTACATTCTCTGTGAGGATCCAGAGATCATAGGAAAAACATAGTCTCTGGCTTTTGGGGGTGGGACTTTGTGTCTTCTTGAGCATTTGGTCAGCTTTTTAAAATTTTTAAATGAGAACATAAAACATCCATGAAATTAGAAAAATAGTAACATTGATTACAATGGTAACATTGCAGGTCATGTTTCAAAAATTAAAAAAATTAAGGGAAAAAATCAAGTTTTAAAAATTACAGTGCTATCCTAAAGCTGCATAGGAAGCAACTGAAACGTTAAAAATAGCAAAAAAAAAAAAAAAAAAAACCAACTAACTCTTTTGGTAAAGGATCCTCTATAGGACAGTACTCTTTGGAAATGTTCTACAAATCCAGGGGTTTATGATTCAGGAGACTCTGCTTACCTTACCTTCACTTGGAGGTTCACAATGCATATCCTGGGAATCCAGAAGATAAGAACTTAAATGACTTATTTTATATCAGTTCCTTCCAAACTTATCTAAGGAAGAGATGTGTTTTTTATGGAATGCCTATTAAAATCTCACAGAACGGTATGCTGAAGAAGAGAATTTACTTTTTATTTTTGTTTTGGTGGTTATCGTTTTTCATTTCCTTAAACTTCTAATGCATTGATGACTTAAGATTTTTATTAAATACAAAAATCATATATTTGGATGTCATGACAATACCAAATTACTACAGAAGTTTTCTAATCACCTTTCAATATGTAACTGATTGTAGACTAGTTACATATAGTTTGCTAATGGGCACTGGTCCCTAGACCACACCAAGGAGCTGTTCTTTTATCCATGGTGTATACTCTTTAATCTTGATGCATATTACTAGGACAGGGACAATAGAGTAAATAAAAAGCTTTCTTCTCTAAAAAGTAGAATAATGGGTACATGACATATTGAAAAGCAACATTCCTTTATCTTATTCATCAAAGCCACTGGATACACAAACAATCTTGTAATATTTCAAAGCAGAAATCAGGACAAAATATAAACTAAGTTGGTGTTTAAAAAAGAACACATCTTCAACAGGAAGCCCCTTTCCCAAGAATATACATATTTAACAATAATAAAAAGATGGTCAAATTCTTTTCATTATCTCTTTTTAAAATTCTTGCATGAAAGGGTTGAGAGGTAGTTCAGAAGGGCCAGTTCTCTGCTCTTCATTTACCAGGGTGCTGATATTCGTAAAACATGCAAACCCAAAGTATGGCTAAACAGCAAAGTTAATGTTGTTCTTATGCTGCAGGCCTGCTAAATTCAAATTTAATTAAATTTATTTTAAACAGAAGATAGGCCTATAAATGCTTTATGTTGTGCAGTTTTGCCATGAAAGGTAAGAAAGCGATAATAGTGTGGCCTTTTTTTTTCAAGCAGTTGATCTGCTATATTATAAATGAAACTCAAATTCTTGGATTAACCCAAAACAATAGTAATTAATTACATTTTTGTATCAACATCATTAAATAATGGATACTATCTATTATTAGAACATGAACTGGAAAATGGTACAGTGTGACCTAAACTAACAACAACCATTCCAAGACTGTTCCATGTGCACATTTGCCCTATGGAAAAAGTGCAAAGTGCTGATATTCAGGATTTGTTTACAGAAAAACTGATGAAGAGCAAAAAAGCAGGTGCCTTGACAGTAGGAGGAGGATGATCAGGATGATGGTGAGGTTAGGGATCAAGGTGACAATGGGATATCAGTATGTTGGTGATGACAGGGATGACAGTGAAGGACAGAAAGATAGTGAAGACAAAGATAATGATGATGGGGATGATGGTGATGGTGGGAATGAAAATGGAGATGAGGATGATGATAGTGACAACAGCAATGCTGATGTAAACACTGACAATTGTGATGATGGTGAAGACAGGAATGATGGTGGAACAAGGATGGCAGCAATGACAAGGTTGATAGTGATGACAGGAATGATGGAAATTTGAAGACCATGGAAGATAACGATGGTAACTAACAGATAACACTGATCATCTTCTGTGTGCCTGATGCTAGGCTAAAGGCTTCTCATACATCATCCTACTTAATTTCCATGACCTTCCTATGAGGTGGGTGCTATTATGATCTTTGTTTCACAGCTGAGAAGCTTCAGAATCACAGAAGGTAAGTATTTTGCCAAGTTCACACAGCTGTCCAGAGCAGGAGCTGATATGGCCCAAGTTCTCTCTGACTCTAGGGTGCACACTATTGATTACTAAGCTATGCCACCCTCTACTATGCAATACTGGCTGGAGGTTTACAGCATGTGTCCGTTGAATGCATTCATGCATGGAATCTTATGAGGCCATATGGTGCAGTGCCTATTTCAGATATATTAACATTTATCCTGGTTAGTATTTTATCTGGTAACTTCTTAAAGAATTATTAAAACTTAAGATTAGCTGTCTTAAGTCCTATTGTGGATTGAGGTCAGCTATCAACAAGGACTTTAAAATCCATTGCAAAATGGCTCTCATGTTATCTTTCAAACATTTAAAAAACATTTACTTTCTCCCACCTAGATGCATTCCTTGTCTCAGTTTCTTGGTGCCACAGTTAACCTAGTCTCCCGTTTCTTACGCTGGAAAACGTGAGCCAATCTGACTCCTCCCTCTCTCTTATTCCTTCTATCCAGTCAGTCTCTGATATTTGGTAATATATCTTCAACATTTATGTCAGATTCATCATTTTCTTTTTAGGCCCACTCCCAGCTTGCCAGTAGTTTATCACCTCAGGGCCAATTGCTAACTTTAACCAGATGGCTGGGTTTCATTATGACACATGATCCTTCACCACCTATCATCTCAAGTTCAAAAACTCACTCCGTTATTAAAGATCCCTTTATATGTGGCCCTACCTTATCTCACATATGCCTCTAGTCATCAAAGCATGCCTGGGCACGTTGGCATACTTGAAGTCTCTCCACCGTTCTCCCAGATAAAAAATAAACCCACAAGACACAGGGCTTATCCATCTTTAACTCCACCTTCTGTTCACTCGAAATATGTTCTGCTCATTCCCATACAACTTATAATGTACTCTGTACCATTTTCTGGCACCCAAACCCATCACTTTAAGGATGCAGAAGCTACTTGTTCAAGCTGGTTCAAAATGACTTTTCCCTTTTCCTGACTTCAAATAGCCTTAACTAATTTACCTTGCTATCTATCATCTATCTGTCTGTCTGTCTGTCTGCCTATCTATCTATCTATCTATCTATCATCTCTCTATCTCTCTGTCTCTCAAGCCATGCTGAGGAGCCCAAGTACCTGGGTTTGAATCCTAGTTCTGTCATTAACTAGCTTCTATTTCTTCATCTATAAGATGAGGATGATAGTAGTTACTTCATGGGGTTGTTGTGAAGACTAAATGAACATACAGTGATCAATAAACATTAGCTTAAACTATTATTAGAACATTAAATATGTTTGATTCTTTTTTCTTTTTTGTATATCCTAGCATGGCATCTGAAACCATATTAAACATATAACAGGTATTCAACAACCTCTTGTTGCCTTTAAATATATCAGAGCAAAAAGTTAATGGCTTTGCTTTGAGGCCAATATTCCCTTACTTGGTTCTTAATGATCATGAAGCATTGTTACATAGAATTCCTATAATTTTAGTAAGACAAATAAACCTTGGCAGCTAGAGTGTTGCAAAGCATTTCCACGTTTCCACCTGAAACAGTAAGTAGGACACATTTTAATAGCACTGTTTTCATCTAAGGAAAATTATATTCAGTTTCTAATCTGAAAAATTGAGCTAATTTGAGTATTCACCATATAACATGACTATGAAGTTAAATAAGGCAACCCAGGTAAATGGTAAGCATTAGTCCTTTATAAATATTAGTGCCAATTTTAGAAATATCATCATCATCATCATCATTGGACTTGTCTAAGCAAAGACAACCTTGAATTAGAAATAACAGCTGTTGATTCTTAGTTTTAAAAATTATGCTGCCATCTCTTACCCTTTCCCATTTACAGAAAAGTAACCCAAATTCCTTTTATTTGCCCTTTTGAAGGACCTATTTTCCATTCATGACTTTTTCATATCAGCCATTCTTCTCTGCACTTTCTTTTAGTTCCTGCTTTCTAAAATGTATAGTAGAAAAAAATCTAGATGCAACATATAAATACAAATTAACTAAAAGACCATAATAAAATGAATCTTCCTTAAAACTTGTATGCCACACTCTTTTTAAATAAACCCTTGCATTGTATTAGTTCTTGCACAATCCTACATTCATCATGTGTTTGCCTATTAGTTTGAGCTCTTTTTCTGTGAAACTTACACTTACTCAGTCTTGGTACATCATGTTCTCATATTACTGAGTTTTTGCATTGTACTTGCCTTGCCAGAACTTCATCTAATTTGCCTAGGCCTATTTTTCTATTTAATAACATATTTTAAATTTTACTTCTACCTTTGAGACAACTTAAGAAATGTCACCTCATATGGGACCTTTAACTCTAGTAGGCATATTCCATGTTCCTTTACCTAGGTAATCAACTGAGTACAAATTCTTAGACACAGCTTTAGGCTGAATTTGAGAGGTTCTTCAAACTTGAAAACCTCTGATAATTATCCCTTAGGGGAAATCTTTAGTCAAATTTATAATTTTCTAAGATTTTTGTGAGATCATAGTCAAATCTCTCCTTCCCTAAGATTTATGGGAAACAATAGTCAAATTCATATTTTTCTAAAATTCTTATGGAACTGCAATTAGTACTGTTCATTCCTATGTCTGTGTGTGTATGTGTGTGTGTGTGTGTGTGTGTGTGTGCATGTGTGATATTACAAATGGAACTTATATTTGTCTGGTATATTTTTACACAGATATTACTAGTGACTACCAAATATTTTATGTTTTTTAGTTGACTGAAATTAATCAATTCAGTTCCATGATTTGTTCTATTTCTCTTTTCAATTTTGTCAGTTTTTGCTTCATGTATTTTGGGGCTCTATTGCCAGGTGTGTATATATTTATAATTTTTGTATATTCCCTGTCTATTGACCTTTTATCATAAAATAGCTCTCTTCTCTATGCATATTTCTTGTCTTAAAGTCTATTTTGTCTGCTAACAGTATAGCCACTACAGCTTTCTTATGGTTACTGTTTGCATAATATATTCTTTTTCTAGCTACTTACTTTTAATTCGTTTGTGCCTTTGAATCTAAGTTGTAAATCTGTAGACAGCATTTTAGTTAGATCTTGCTTTTTAAAATCCAGTTTGTCAACCTGTGTCTTCTGACTGAGATATATAGGCCATTCACATTTAATTAACATGGCTGTACTTACATTTGCTATTTGTTTTCTAAGTCTCTTGTGTTTATTGTTTTTCTATGCATCCTTTACTGCCTTTTTTTGTGTTAAGCATATTTTTAGTGTGCCACTTTAATTCCTATATTGATTTTCTAAATTTATTTGGAATTATTTTCTTAATGGATTACAGTATGCATTGGACTTATCGACTGTGGACTAATAATAGATAATTCCAGTGAAACAGAAAATCTGCTCATTTATAGCTCCATTCTCTCCCCATTCCTTGCAGTACTACTGTCATATAAATTACATATATGTATGTAAACTTAACAATAAACTCAGTAATAATTATAATAACTGCTTTATGGAATCCTATGTATTTTAAAGAAGTTACTATATGAGAAAAATACAAAGCTTTTTATATTAACCTACATATCTACCATTTCCATTGCTTTTTTTTTTTTTTGAAGTGAAAGGTCTCACATATTTATTACTGAACCCAGGCAACCAAAGCCTTTTTTTTTTTTTTTTAACATGAATAATGGAAGCACTGTGGGTTGTACTAACTAATGCCTTCATAACAGATCCAGAGAGGAAACTGTTCAAACTTCTCCAGATAGCGGTGACATTTCTCAGCTTGATTTGGTAACACAATTGTGAACTTCAGACAGCATAAATATGTGTGCCATCTCATGTGTAATTTCCTATAGACCCAGCTTGGTTCTTCTCCAATGTCTCCTTTTGCAGTTGTACCTGATTTTATTACCAGTTTTCATCCAAATCCACTGGGGGAATGGGACGATTTTGCTTTTGTTTCTTGGCCAAGAATCACTTAATCCTGAAAGTCTTGTGAGAAGACATGGAGAGAAACTGAGTAAAGCACACACCACAATGGCGGAGAAAGGAAGAAGGAGCTGCTTTTCATTTTTTTCTGTGAATTTGAGTTATCCTCTGGTGTCACTTCCTTTTAGCCTGAAAGACTTCCGATGGTATTCTTGTAAGGCAGGTTTGCTAGCAATGGATTCCTCTGTCTTTTTTAAATTTCGAGTTGTCCTTATTTCACTTCCACTTTTTCAAGGCTAGTTTTGATGAATACAGAATTCTTGGTTGATATTTTTTTTCTTCCAGCATCTTTCAAATGAGAAGTCTGTCATTAATTGCATAAATTCCTCTCTATGTCATGAGCTGTTTTATATCTTGCTGCTTTCCAGATTTTCTCATTTTCTTTGGCTCTCAACAGTTTGACTATTGTGTGTCTAGATGTGGATGGTTTTGTGTTTATACTACTTAGAGTTAATTGAGTTTCTTGTATCTGTAATGTTGGCTTTCAAAATTGGCAAGTCTTGGCCACGACTTCGTCACATTATTTTTTTCTCTCTACTGCTTTCTCTTCTTCTAAGACCCCTATTACATCTATGTGGGTACACTCAACGTTGTCCCACTGCTCTGCAAGGCCCTGCTCATTTTCCTTTGGTCTTTTTCTCTGTATTCTTCAGACTGAATAATTTCTATTGGTTTGTCTCAAGTTCACTAATTCTTTCTCCTACCATCTCAAATCTGCTAATGAGAGACTCTAGTGGAGTTTTTATTTTACGTCCTGTATTTTCAGCTCCAGAGTTTCCATTTAATTCTTTTTTCTTTATAATTTCTATCCCCTTATTGAGATTTATTACTTGTTGAGTCATGTTGTCATAATTTCCTATAATTCTTTAAATCTGAATTTTGGTTATTTGAATATGCTTATGATAGCTGCTTTGAAGTCCTTGTCTACAAAACATAACATTTGGGGATCCTCAGATGCAGTTTCTACCGATAATTTTCTACTGATAATTTTAATGGAAACTTTCTAGTTTATTTGCATGTCTCTGAATTTTTGTCAAAAATAAAACATTTTAGGTAATAAATTGTAGCAACTCTGGAGTATGATCTTTTCCCTGAAGGTAGTTGTTTTTATTGTTGTGATTTGTTTTTTGTTTAGTAACATGCCAGGGCTAAATCTGTGAAATCTGTCTCCCTGTAGGGTGTAGTCATGGATATCTCTGCTCAGTTTTCCTTCCCTTCCTTCCTTCTCTCCCTCCCTCCTTCCTTCCTCCCTTGCTCCTTCTTTTCATTCCTCCCTCCTTTTCTTCCTTTTTGTAGAGACAGGGTCTTGCTATGTCTTTTTAAAATTCTTATTGTAATTTTTAAACCTGGATTCCTGCAGGTTACACTCTGACTGTATAGTTTAATGGGCAGCCAATGATTGGACTAAGGTTGTGCTCCAACACCTCAAGCCAGTACACTGTTCATCCTCTGGAAGATTTCATATATTCAAAATTTAGCAGTTTTTCAAGGATAAAGTTTATCAGATTATCATATGCCTTTGTTTGATTCCATAGCACTTAAACGGTTATTTTTGTCAGTTTTTTTCCTGCTTTACAACCCTTTTTGTGGGAAAAGCATCTTCAAGCCAATCCTTTGGCCACAGCCAGTAGTCTCTGAGATTGGGATCTTGACTTTCCACTTTTATATTCTAGGACTTAGCACACAGTAGATGCTCAGTAAATGCTGGCACAATTTCTCTTTTTAATTTCCTTTTCCTAAGATAGATAAATTTCCTAAAAACCGCTTGGAAAACTTTCTTGTCAATTGTGATTTTCAGTTGATGGCTACTGATTTTGTAATAAAATTTACAAATTTCATAATTATCATATGATGTATGTCATAGGCCTTGCTTACTTGAACAATTTTAGTCTTTCTTGGTACTCTTAATGATTTCTTCTATTATAGAAGTTGTGTTTTTAATATTTCTGTTTCTCAAAGACCAAATGCCATTTTTTCTTGACAATTTCTGGTTTCCATTTCTTTGCTTGCTATATTTTGTTCACACTTCTTTCAAAGAATCAATAACCTCATGCCACATATTTTGTTTTAAAAAACAACCTTCATATTTTGTACTGTGCAAGTAATTTTACTCAAAATTTTCTTACACAAGAACCTTACAAATTGGTAGTAGTAACTGAGACTCTTTTGCAGATTACCTAATTCTGAAAATTATCAAGTGAATACAATCAAGATAATTAGGGATATTGTATCACAGTATGTATTCTCTTTATTTATTGTACCACAGACATCATAGTGTTAGTTATGTCTTACTGAAGATGCTCTTGTGAATATCATAATTTATTATATCACACAATTCTAAAAAGTCATCATCTTAGTAACATAATACTTCAGCTATAACTCATATCGAGTCTTTGACAAGATGAAATCCAAAAACAAATTTTTGTAAAAATTATTAATCTTAAGGATGAAGGAAAAATAACACAAAAGTTCATGAGAGTTTTGGCAACAGCTTATTTTAACCTCAACAGCTACAAAACCAACTTTATTAGATAGTTTAACCAATTTCAAAATTCTAAATCTTTATTATAATGACAAATTCTTCAGGAAGATAGCCTTCCTTGAGAAATGTACTTCACATATTTTCTGAGTATTCACTGATAAAACACATTAACAGATTTAGAAGGCAGAATCTGATATTTAAATGTGGATATTGGTACTTTCCCACTATTAACAATCCTTACTCATCCATGATAATGAGGAACACAGAATGGGGACAGGAAGGATAAGTGAAATCCTGAAACACAGCATTCAATGTCTTTTTCCAAAAAAGGTTTTAATAACAAGGGGAAAAAGAACTTATGAGTTCATTCTCTTTTCTTCTCCTCACTCCTAGCTACTACAGAAGATGATAATGAGAAGAGTAAGTGCCACAAGGCAGAAAAATGGAAGAAGAGAAAAAACAAAGTGCCTGTATAATATATAGAGCAGTTAATGATTCCATGAATAATTTATTCATAAACACTACTTTTCTAAACTTTCCATCAATCACTCTTTCATTAGTAACTGAAGGTAGAGGTAAATAGCACACCCTTAAATTTATCATGTCTTCTTTAAAGTTGGACTGCAAGACAGAAAAAAAAAAATACAAGACATAAACCATGGCAGAACTTTAAAACTGTCAGTTGAGGCATATATCTCCATGTATTTAAGTCTTCAATTTTGCTTAACAATGTTTTTGGTTTCAATGTATATATCTCATATATTTTATCAGAATTATCCTTAAGCATCTCCTATTATTTGGTGCTTTTTCATAGGTCAGAAGACTCAACATTGTTAAGATGTTAATTATATCCAAATTTATCTATACTGTCAACATAATCCCAATAAAAATCCCAGGAGGTTTCTTTGTAGAAATTGAAAAGCTCATTCTAAAACACTTAAGGGATGGGAATGAACCTAGAATTGAAAAAACAACTTCAAGAAGAAAGAACAAAGTTGGAGGAATATTAGGTTTCAATATTTATTATAAGTCTATACTAGTTAAGACAGTGTGGCATTGGTGTTAAGATAGACAATCAGGTCAATGGGATAGAATACAGAGTCCAGAAATAGACCTATACATATTTGGGCATATTTTTGACAAAGAAAATTCAGTGAAAAAAGAAGAGTCTGTTCAAAAAGTTGTTCTGGAACAGCTGGATAGCCATATTAAAAATATGAACTTTGAGTCTTGACTTATATATAAGAATTCATTCAAAATAGATTAAACGCTTAATGTAAAACTTAAAATTTATAAAACTTCCTGAAGAACAGTTTTAAAAAAATCTTTGTAACATCAATTCATGATAATAAAATAATTAATTTGTAGGGTCCCATCAGCTTTACTCCAGTATTGCCATCCCAGGTCACTCTTCTCTTTCATTGTAACAGGCATTATAGATATTAGGCTGGTTGAACTTTATATACAATGAAAAAGAAAAAACCAAATATGAGCCATTTGCAGTTAACATAAGTTACTGCTATAATCACAATATTCTTTTTCTGGTATGAGCCCATTTTGCAGGTTAATTATAACTGTGTGAGAATAACCTACATCTAAAAAATAAAGACATATTAATTTTTAAATAAGTATACATAGACTGGAAATCTTGACATCAAAAATTTCTTTCAAAAGGAGAAAGTACTAAAAATCAATAAAATTGTACCACATGAAATGTATAAAGTTAGTCATTATTCAATAAAATATTAATTCTAATAAAAGAACAAATAAATTGAACTTCTTCAAAATTAAAAATTTTTACTTTTTAAAAGATAAAGTTAAGGAAAAGAAAAGATAGTCATGGACTGAGATAAAATAGTTGCAAAGCATTTATTTAATGAAAAACTTGGAATATAGACTATGTCAAAAACAAGCAATGGGGAAAGGACTCCCTATTCAATAAACGATGCTGGTATAACTGTCTAGCCATATGCAGAAAACTGAAACTGGATCCCTTCCTTAAACCATACACAAAAATTAACTCAAGATTGATTAAAGACTTAAACGTAAAACCCCAAACAATAAAAACCTGGAAGACAACATAAGCAGTACTATCCTGGACATAGGAACGGGCAAAGATTTCATGACAAAGATGCCAAAAGAAACTGCAGCAAAAGTAAAATTTGACAAATGGGATCTAATTAAACTTAAGAGCTTCTGCACAACAAAAGAAACCATCAACAGAGTAAACAGCCTGCAGAATGTGAGAAAATATTTATAAATGATGTATCTGACAAAGATCTAATATCCAGCATCTATAAGGAACTTAAACAAATTTACAAGAAAAAAAAACAAAGCAACCCCATTAAAGAGTGGGAAAATGACATAAATACCCACTTTTTGAAAGACAACATATGTGCAGCTAACAAGCATATATAAAAAAAAGCTCAACATCACTGACCATTAGAGAAATACAAATCAAAACCACAATAATATACCATCTCACACCAATCAGAATGGCTATTACTAAAAAGTCCAAAAATAATAGATGCTGGTGAGGTTGCAGAGGAAAGGGAACACTTATACATTGTTGGTGGGAGTATAAATTAGTTCAACCATTGTAGAAGACAGTGTGGTGTTTCCTCAAAGACCTAAAAACAGAAATACTATTCAACCCAGCAATCCCATTACTGGGTATATACGTAGCAGAATATAAATCATTTTACCATAAAGACACATGGACACAAATGTTCATGGCAGCACTATTCACAATTGTAAAACATGGAATCAATCTAAATGCTTATCCATGACATATTGGATAAAAAAATGTGGTACATATACACAATGGAATATAATGCAGCCATAAAAAAGAATAAGATAATGTCTTTTGCAGAAACATGGATGAAGCTGGAGGCTATTATCCTTAGCAAACTAACACAGTAATAGAAAACCAAATACTGCATATTCTCATTTAGAAGTGGGAGCTAAATGATGAAAATTCATGGACATAATGTGGGAGCAACAGACACTGGGGTCTAGTGGAGGGTGTGAGGAATGAGACAGGTAGAAAATATAACTACTAGGTACTAGGCTTAATGCTTGGGTGCTGAAATAATCTGTACAACAAACCCCCAGGACACATGTACTGAACTAAATAAAAGTTTTAAAAAGTCACCTTTGAAAAATAAAAAAAAAAGCGTTCTTAAAACTCAAAAATAAGAAGCAACTGGTTAAAAAATGCACAAAAGATTTGAATAGACATTTTACCAAACAAGACATATAGATGGTAAATAAGCACATGAAATAATGTTCTACATCATTAGTCATTAGAGAAATGTAAATTAAAACCATAATGAGACAGCATTACACATTGGTTAGAATGACTAAAATGCAAAAGACTTATTAGACCATGTATTGGCAGAAAGGTGGAGGTACTGGAACTCTCATATACTACTAGTGGGAAAATGTAAACTAGTAAAACCACTTGGAAAATAATTTGACAATTTCTTAAAACATTAAGAATATATTTAACATATGATCCAGCCACTTCCCTCCAAGGTATTTACCTAATAGAAAAGAAAATACATTTTCATACAGACTTGCCCACAAATAATCATAATGGTTTATTATAGTCCCAAACTGGAAACAATTCAAATTTTCATGAACAGGTGAATGAATAAACACGGTTGTATATTCATACAAGGGATACTAAGCAGCAATAAAAAGAAATGAACTATTGATGGTATGCACTAATGCAGATGAGTCTTCAAATTATCATAAGTAAAGAACTAAGACAAAAAAAGAGCATATAATCTGTAATTCCATTTATATAGAATTCTAGAAAATGCAAACCTGTCTATAGAGAGAGAAGGCAGATACGTCATTGCCTGAGGATGCAAGGGCTGGAGATGGGAGAAGGTATGAATTACAAAGAATCATGACAAAATTTGGGGGAGTAGTGATGGATATATTCACAATTTTAAGTGATTTCATGCATGTATACATAATATAAAACATTAAACTATACACTTTCAATATATGCAGGCTATTGATGTCAAATATACCTCAATGAATCTGTTAAAAAATGAGCAGAAATTACCTTAAAAAACTTCAAAGAGGTAGTAAATGTAAAAAACAATATATAAATTAGAGAAAATACACATATTAAAATATGAGCAAGCAAAATGAAAAATTAAATAAACGGGGGGAAAAAAAGGTTGAAGGCTAATAGAGCAAAAGTGCCAGAAGCCAAATTTTCCATGATTACAGTCACAGCAGTGAGTGTGCTACATTATTATGTAAAAACAGAAAGTGAAGTGATTTGGCTTCAATTAAAATGTTTGAAGGAAGAATGTGGGTCATAGTTGCGAAAGGCAAAGCTGTCAACATTTCAAATGAAGTGTATGCATCTGAATATTTAAAAGACCTTAAAAAAATTCTTTGTAGTTAGTTCAGACTGCGTGGCCTCTTTTAAACTGCAAAATGCTTTTCAGGACAGATGAGTGATTAAAGAGAGGGTCATTATCTGTAATAAGACACACTGTACAAAGTGGTCTTACCTCTAAATTCAAGCATTCTGAGTCTTGGTCCCAATTCCATTATGGTCCTGAAGTCATCTTGAGAGCAAATGATTTGTCTTTTCTATATTTTCAATTTTAAAAAGAAAAAGAGAAGCCTGTGTTCTATATGTGGGGGAGGTCAATTAAGGTTTCCAATATTTTTGGTCTCTGGAGATAGTCACTGCCGAAGTAAAGTTATTAATTAAATGGCATCTTGGCTTTATCATTTCTGTTCTCATAAAGTAAATAGTAAGTGTCCTCTCACTACCATTACTTCTGAGAGGACTGCTTTTGTCTGTTCAGAAAATGAAAGAGAAAATCAATCCTCCAGTACACTGGCTGATTACCTATGTATTTCAATGGCACTTTATCACCATGGTACCCAGGTACTCGGATCCTAGCAATAAATTGGGAACAAGAACATCAAAACCACAGCTCTGTGTGATGAGGCTGGTATGAATACTAGGGTATGAGCCCTTTGAAGCTGTTCCCTTTGTGTAAACAAAGAAAATACCAAAATGGATGTGGAGCCTATGGTTCCCAAGGTGATTAAAATTAAAACTTAATAGCAAGGACCTCATCAGTTTGAGTTCCTCATTTTCTCACAAGAACAGATACCTCCTGCAGAGAGGGCCACATCAATGCATCAGTCCTGTGACAGAGATGCGCATGTCAGCTAATTTTACCAGATAGCCACGTCTGTTGGATCTGTAAGGCTCAGTGCATCATCTGAGATTTGCAGAGTGTTTCAACCATCAATTTGTATTCTAGAGCTTTTTCTACATCAGAGCAAGGAATTCAGGCTGTAATTTTTTTGTGAGGCAAGATGGAAAATTCAAAAGTCTGGCCTTGACTGAACCCTGAACTCTTTTATGAATTACTGATTTTCTATGTTGAGCAACTAGAGAAGAGATACTGCTAGAAGGCTGTCCATTGTATGGCTAGAGGGACCAGCTGTATTGGCAAATTGACTAGAATAACATGAAAAGGCTCTTAAAGCTCTTTTAAAAATAAACGTTTTATATGGATTTTTGGCTAGGTCTTATAGGGAAAAAATATGCTGCAAAATGCTAATTTCAATTTGTTCACTTAATAGTCATCCAAACGACATGATTTAAGCTGATTTTGGAGCAAACTGTAGCAAAACATTACCCTTAGAAACTGAATTAGTGAAATTAATATGCAGTGCTTCAAGGTAATTTTCTAATATGTGATTTATAAGTTCATAAAATATCAAATAGTCTGAGGTTATCTTAAGAGAGGCAAATGCAGTGTGCAGTTACTTTAATTGCAGCTAAATCCTCTATTGCATAATTTTCAACTGAAAGATTTTCATTAATCTTACCTCTGAACCACTCTAAACGTAGAAGAATGTGCACATACAAAGTGAACATCAGCCAGAACTCTAGTAATAAATTACTAAACAAAACCAGATAATACAGAGAGTTGTCTACTTTGATATAGTCAAGCATCCTGTTTATTGTTAGCAAATGTAAAACATACTTTTTGCAGGAGTAATATCTTCTAGATTTCCTAAAAATAACTTTATGAACTGTAAGCTACAGTAACAACCTACTTTAAAAATATACTTATTTTTTTAAATGTTCATTCATTCATTTTCATGTGCAGCCAATTCCAAACATCAATTTCTTTTCACCTAAAACAGGGATTTTCAAAATGTAAAACTTTTTCTTATAACATTTCCTGAAGTGACTACAGCTACACGGGTAAGCCACAACATACAAACCACCTGAGTTGTGACATATTGAACCCTCAAACAGCAGGGGAAAACAACTAAAACCCTGGGGCATTTCAAAATCCTATCAAAAATATTTTCTTTGTTATGGAGCAAAAATAGATTAACATAGACTATCAATTTATATAAAATGAAATAACAATAAAATGTTAAAACCCTGTGTTTATCTTCATAGTATCCTTGTAAGTTGTGTGATAAGAGCCATGCCACGTTAATTTTTGTATCTCTAAAAAAGCATACAATGCCTTACAGATTGAGGGGCTTAGAAAATGACTCTTGGTCATGGCAAACCTGTGGATGACAAGGCTCATTATCTCCCTTTTTTGAGGGAACTGAGGCAGAGGGGGAGCAACCAATCTGCTTCAGAAACACTGCTAGTGCTAGTGGTTCATATTTAGCACCTCACACTCTAGGTTTCTTTCCAGGATTTCCAGTCCCACTCTTCTCTGACTGATTGCAAAACACACTGAAGAGAGGAAATGGTACTGGATTTAGAAGACTCAGTAAGATACACACATTATTTTGGGATAAGAGTGGCCTACCTGCACCTGCTTCTCATCTGCGTCTGTTAGGAGAGTGGATGTGGTCCACGGCCCTTAGTGGATGGGATTATGGTATAGGTGCATACAAGGGAGCCGCTGAATGCTTGGCTTTTCAGGAAGTTATAGAACTATAAAAACTAGGCCTAAAAATATCTAGGGCTGATGGCAGGGATATGTTTCTGAGTGCCACAAAAACTCCTTCAGAATGCAGAAGTGAGGCAGAAGTTTCCATTGTCTCTTGAATATGTAAAAGCTTCAAACGAATGAACAAACTATTCCCAGAGAAAACCTATTTAGTACTCTGACCTATATTTCAAAACTGTATTAAATGTACAACTAATTTCTTATTAGCCTACTATATTATTTATTAAGATTTCCTCATCATAAACAAACAATGATGAAAAGACTCTATCCACATACCCAAGTATCTGTGGCATATGTGGAAGAAGTGATTACTTGATATAATTTTGTTATATTATCACTGATAAAAGATCTTGAAGAGCTACTGATGATATGAAGTGGAGGTAATAAAGGACCATTAAGATGAAGGCTAAAGGCTCCAACCCTATTCTCACCCAAAGTGAGAATATTAGTTCTCATTATGTGTTAAAGAGTATTAGGGTGAAAACAGTTTTTTTGTTTGTTTGTTTTGTTTTGTTTTGTTTTAAAGAGGCAAAATAAAATCAGTAGCTTAAAATAAAAGGTTAAAAAAGTATAAAGAAAAATCAAAACTAGGTTTGAGAAAAGCTAGAATAAACAAAGTTAATAATCTGCTTTACAGCAGAGTCATTCATATACTAGTACATGCTATGTATTTTGAGAGAAAAATAGATTACATGAGAACCTCCCAGACTGATTTTCCCAGCAACCTGACCTCTGCTGCCATTGCTTCTCCACTCTTTAGGGCATTTCCTACCATACACTCTGGGAAAACATGTGTTTTAGAAAGAAATTTTTTGGGTAGCATTTAGTCCTCTTAAGAAACATCAGAAAAAATCCAATAAGTGGTACTGGAGGCAGTTCTGGAAAATGGCATGCAAGCTGCTAACGTATTTATAGAAATAAAATGTAAATTATCCACCTGCTTTTTAATTTTTTCTTTCTTTCTTGTGTGTGTGTGTGTTTTCCTTTTTGAGATAGAGTCTTGCTCTGCCACCAAGGGTAGAGTGCAATGGTGTGATCTAGGCTCACTGCAACCTCCCAGCCTCAAGCGATTCTCCCACCTCAGCCTCCCAAGTAGCTGGGATTAAAGGTATGCACCATCATGCCTGGCTAATTTTTGTATTTTTTGTAGAGATGGAGATTCTCCATGTTGGCCAGGCTGGTCTGGAACTCCTGACCTCAAGTAATCCACCCACCTTGGCCTTCTAGAGTACTGGGATTACAGATGTGCGCCACTGCACCTGGCCCTTTTAAATTTTTTAACATGATTTTTTTCTCCCGAGTTTTGTGTGTGTGCAGCTACCCAATTCTTTTTCAATCTCATAATTCCCAAATATTTACTAAAGGACAATTTATGAATGGTTCCTGAAAGTGGGGAAGCAGAATGACAAAACTTAGAGATACAGTATTTTCTCTTGTCTCCAAATGTTTGCATCAGTTCACTTTCCACCAAGGATAAAGTTCTGAACATGGGATTTTTAATATTTGAAAATAAAGAAATGTATGAAATTATTTAAGTACATCTATACAGCTCAAAACATTTGTGGATAAATGTTACCTACACCAATTGACATTTTATACTAGTTATCTTTTTTGGTCATTTGAGAAATTAAATCAGTATAATGGACTCCTACTTCTTATTATCCTACCAGAACACGTTATTTCTACTCTGGCACATGTATATTTGTAAACCAGCTGTAAATGAACCATTATGATAATCTGGTGCATAGTTAGGATAGATACTAAATGGATATTTAATAGGAGTTACATGTATTATAATTTTTTCCATCAATGATGGTTTTTCTGATATCCTAACAAAATAGATAATAATTATAGTAAATGGATATTTAATAGAGGCCTAAGCAGATTATAATCTTGTTTTTCCCCATTTCATACAGATCATTATCTGATGTTAACATAAATCATATATAAGAACAGAGGGAAGCATGTAAGTTGAGCATCAGCTATTGGTCAATGAATAGCTACAACATGACATCAATTATTGTGATTTAAAAAAACACTCGGCAAATTGCCCTCTCTTATATAATTTTCTAATTTGAAAGTTTCTCAGTTTTTTCCTGAGCATTTACTTTTTAAAAGATAAGTGATCTATTTGTTCTTGTCATTTTATAAACCAGCTGTGTTACATTATTGCAGGAATATACTATGAATTTAGGGGCTTTGTTTTTAGCTGTGAGAGAATAAAGTTTCCCTTCCATTTCTCTCTTTCCTTCTCCTCCCTCTCTCTCCCTTTCACTGTAAGGTCAACAGCTTAAGAGGAACAAATCTCAACTACTGTGATTGTTTCCTTATACGTGATGGGGGATATAAAGTCATTCAGAGCTGCATCTGTCAGTGATGCTTTCTACCACTGCTGACAACTGGGTTATAAAAACATTCCTGAACAATTCTGAACACTGGGAGACCATAAACAAAATGAAGAACACTGGAAGACATTCAAATGATGATGTCTTAAATTCTGGCTCTAAAATTAAACTAAAAGAAAACTGATTATCCTTTGTCATGATACGAATGCCAAGAGTTATGCATGATATATACAGTAGATACACAAAAAAATAAGGTAATAAAAATAAGAAACATATGGATTCTGTTAAAACACATGCATTGACAGTGACAGATTTTGAAAAGAACAAGGAAAGCAAGAGTTAAGGATGTTCAGATTTTGAACAGTACTGTAATTAGCTTCAGAGGAGAGAAAGTTCCACAATAGGAAGTTAGAAGGCAAAATGTTACATAGGTTTGTAAAAAGGTGAAAATATGAAAAAGCTTAGTGGCTTTCACTTCCCTAATAATCAGCATGTAAATGGAATGTGTGTTCACCTATCTCTTCAGTAAAACATTTTCTTCAGTCATGCTGTGAACAGTGTCTCTCCTGGGCCAGTGGGGGGGACAAAAGAATAAGTAAAGAGCTTAAATGTGAGTGAATAAAATTAATAAAAGATTCTGTAATGTAATAGAACCATATTTATTATTTTATTTTCATTTCATCAAAGTATTTATTTGAAGCTCTACTTACTTTAAGAAAATATTCATTGCATTGTTTCTAAAGTGACTTAAGATTATTCAGAAATTATGTGTTAAGTCTTTCTCAATATAAGTGGTAAATATTCAAACACCAGCCTGGTGGAGGAACTATTTTCAAGGAGTAATATTACCAGTGTGGTGGAGATATATCAGAAGAGCATTAGATTTGGGCCTAGAGACCTTGGCCAATTTGTGGTACCAATGTTCACCAATTGTGGGATTTGGAAACAACTCTGATAGGTGTCTACCAAATTTAGTGGTAAACCCTTTCTCTAGATCAGACTTAAGTTTTGGTTCTTTTAAATTAAACAGTTAAGCGGAAATTTCAGGAAACCAAGAAAGCAGCCAAGGGTTACTCTAAGGTCCTTATATTCTTTACTCAAGAGAATGATTAACAGCATTCAACTACTGCCACTTTCTTCTTATGTCTGAAAAAGTCTAGACATCCTTCTGCAAATTTTTACAGGTTTGACACTTAGATTTGCCTCTAATTCAGCAACTACTTTGAAGGGGAAAGATGTCCTATATATTTTTTATAACCTCTCCTACAACAGATATAATTCCTAGTGATGACAGCAAATCCTATTTCCATTACCTAATTTTAGATATGTTAAAACATCCCACTCTTTTTAAAAGAAGCAATGTTAAATAATAAACTGGTATAACTTCTGGACAAAGATTTTTGTACAGGGACATCCCAAGGATTGCATGTTTTAGTTGTTGCAAAAATATAAAAGTTATTTTTTGAGAAAGGTGCACACAGATGTTGATATAACTTGAGAAAACCAGTCAATAGAGTCAATTTGTTATCTTTATCTTTAGTTTCAAGAGCGGGGCAGGATCATTAGATAAACCAACTATGACAAGGAGACTTTGGGTCTATAACTCTTAAGGCAAATGATTATATTATGTCAGACAAGTAGATTAATCTTTGCAACCTTCAGTTATTATCTTTGTAAAAAAGCATATATAATGCATCTGGCTCTCACTACCTCACAGGGATTATGTCAAAATAAATAACCTCCATTTAAGTGAGTGGAACATACTGAAAAGGAATTAAAAAGGGCTACCAGTGGGGGGATGAAAGGGGAGGAAAATTTGTGGAGAAAGGAGAGAATGTAGAAATGGAAATGAGAGAGAGCAGTGTATTGAAAGGTGGGTGGCATAGGAATGAGTAAAATATAATGGGGCAAGAATGGGAGGAGAAATGAAAGGGATATGGAAACTTGGTTAGGGTTTAGCTAGGGCAAAGCCCAAGTGACAAGGAATCCATTGTTAACAGCAGTAAGAGTAGAAATGAGCAAATTTAGGAATGTGCATCTCAGCATTTTTTCTTTTGGTTCAGGATTTTGATGACTGTCAGGTGTCGGCTTCAAGTGGGAATTTTGAAAGAAGGAAAGACAGAACATATTTGAAAAACTGGGGCAGGATAGAGGAAGGCAGCTTAAAAAAGTCGTGGCTGGGGGATGCAGAAGACAAAAGGGAAATAAGACAAACATTTTTAACTTGTCTGTTTTGCCTTCCATATGGGTTGCAGAAGGCAAAGGGGACAGAAGGAAGAGGGGGAGAGAACATTTATGCAGCTTCTGGAAGGGGAGAAGTACCCAGAAAAATACTTGTAAGGGAAAACAATTTGAAATTATTTATCTATGAAAGGTGGAGAGCAATTACCCAACAGACAGAGTGGTTACAGACAAGACTGTATGAATCCAAGACAGTAATTAAAACCCCAGGAATTAAGGAATTGATAAGATCTTCAAGTTGTAAAACTGAGTTCCCTTGAGGGGTTATATTATGAGAAAAGAACTCAAAATTTCCAAGAGAACTATTTAGAATTTCATTAACCTGGCAAATGCTAAGCCCAGTGCCCACTTCAGGAATGGCACAGCAGAAGGAAGATGCAGTGGCTTGATGCTTTACTTCTTCAGACACTAAAATGCAGAAAAACTAGCCTGGTTAGCTTTTGGACTGGGGAATATGAACTTGAACCAAAATTAGAGAAAAGGAGGCAGGATGCTCTTAAGAATTTGATGAAACTATAAGCTCTCTCTCAAGAGAAATGCACAAAAGTCTGCACACAATTTCTAAGACTTCAGAAGTTATCTGTGGCCATGTTCCCCATCGCTTCTCCACATGCAACAGACAACACACAGCATTCCTTCTACAGAACACTTGGTTTCATAGAGGACAAGGGCTAAAGCTGGGATAGGCAAATACACGGTATATGATCCAAATAATGGTATTAATAGTTTAAGGGCATCTTTTTATGATGTGCAGCCATAGAAAGTTTCAAGCTTGAGAACTACAATCTATAAGGTTTCAAGTTTGAGAACTATAATCTACTTAGTCTTTCTTATGAGGGATACTATGTGGAACTTTCATGGCAATATAAACATAGCTATGGAGATGGTGAAAGAGTAGGAGATTCTAAAAGGGAAGAAAGGATAGGCACACTAAATTTTGAGAACCTCTAAATGAATTTATTGTTACCTGGGAAACATATTAAAATTAAAGGAAAGGGAAAAATTACCATACTATATGAGTCTCAGTAAGAATGAACCTGACAGCTAGTAGCAACAGATGCTGGGGGTGGATATGGAGTCTTAGGTAAATGGAAAATGAATAAATTAATTTTTAAAAATGAGTTCAAAGTTGTTTTGGAAGACAAAACAGAAATTGTTGAAAATATTGGAGAAACACAACTTAACAGTAATACAGATAATGAACACAAGTCAGTTTCCTGGAAGCAGAGGGGTAGACAGAAATAGTGCAGAATTTCCTCATTCTAATATTTAAAATTCTAAGTTTAACATTTAAGACAGAAGAAGATGGCAACCCCTGGAAAGCAGGCTTCAAATTGCAGTAGCCCTACTGAAAGATTTATAATGCCTTGATTTTGGTTAATAGGTTGATCCAAATACATACATAAATATAAATAAAATAGCTTGAAGAAGGTGATTTTCAAAAGCTAAAAGGGGAGAGATACAAAAAGGGAGGATAAGTAAAACAAATAACATATTTGGAAAATAGATGCCATTGGACTTAACAACAAAAATGGGAAAGCCTTTTACCAAGAGTGATGTCAAATGCTAAACTTAAGAAATAGAAATGGATGGACTGAAGGATGTGGTCATAACAAAGAAAAGATTTTTGTTTAAAAGCAGGAACAAGCAGGCAAAAAACTGGGACAAAGCAGAAATGTCATGTGAAATAACTTACATAACAAACTGATGGCTTAAGCCAATAAAAGTTGTGGGAGAAAAGAAGCACCTGTCCAAGGAAAAGGTGTGAGGAGGAAGAGACACAACAACACCTGGTCTCTGAATATACCGTAAAATTTTTTTGAGCCAACTAGCTATAATTTTGGTTAAAAAAAAAAAAAAAAAAAAAACAACCTTTGAGTAAAGTAAATTTGTAAAATAAATGTTTGTGAAGTTATTTAGGAGAAAAAAAAACCCCAAAACGTCCTAGTCAAGAGCATAAAATTTATTTGTATATGATTCAGGCAAAATCAATGGATGCTAAAAAGCAGTAGATGAAAGTTTGATGAGAAACAGGATATTTACATAGTTTCAAAGTATCTCCCAACAAATTACTTATTAATTACAAAGGTAAAAACAGTAGCCTAAGAATGAAGAAACTTGACAAACCAGCTAGACCAAGTGATCATCACCAGTTAACATCACCAAGTTAACATTGCCAGCGAAGGATATAGCAGCATTATGTGTCTCCTTAATATAAAGTACTGAGAAGGACACAATTTGACATCTGGCTCAAAAATGCAAAGCCTGAATCTAATCGTGAGGAAACATCAGACAAATGGAAATCAAGGGCCACTTTGGATTAAAATTGTCTAGTATTCTTCACCTTTTCAAAAATACCAGGATCATGAAAGAAAAGAAAGACCAAAGAATGGTTCCAGATTAAAGAAAATCAAAGAAACAACTATACATAATATGTGCTCCTGAAGCAGAAAATATATATTTTTTCTGTTGTTATAAAGGACATTACTGAGACAATTGGCAAAATTTGAATAAGGTCTGTATACTAGGTAATAATATTGTATTTATGTTAATTTCCTGATTTTGATAATTGTCCTATGCATGGTTATTTATGAGAATGCCCTTGTTTTAAGAAAATGGAGTACATAAAAATATGAGGTGTCACTTCTACAAACTACTCTTGAACAGTTCAAAAAGAAACACTAATGTGTGTATATATGTAGAGAGATTGATAAACAAATGTGGTAAAGTGTTAACATCTGGGGAATCTGGGTGAAAGATGTATAAGAATTTTTTGTAAATCTTTTTCTAAGTCTAAATTTATTCCAAAATTATAAATTATAAATGATCTGGAAAGAACAAACTAAAACAACTCATGAACTTTGATTAGATCTTGGTTCAGGGAACAAAACAGCTATGAAAGACATTTTGACAGAAGTGGGAAAATCTGATTATAGATAAAATATGAGATGAAATTATGGAAATATTATCATTTTTCTCAGCTTTGACAACAGTAGGGTGGTTATGCAGGAGAATGTCCTTAGTCTTAGAAGATGAATGCTGATGTGATTAAAAGTAAAAGTGTTATACACATGGAGGAGTCCACTATAGCTCACGAAGTGTGACAGTAGCAGCTAGACACTTCCCCCACTCTCTGCCAGACACAGTATTCTCTACCTTCCTTACTTAGATAGGCAGGGCACTTCTCTGGTAGTGATTGTCTTGATCTCTCAGGATGTAAAACTTCCCATTTGTTTAACATTGTTAGAAGGGTTTGTTTTTTTTGTTTAAAGACGGGGTTTCACCATGTTGGTCAGGCTGGTCTTGAACTCCCGACCTCAGGTGATCCGCCCCCCTTGGCCTCCAAAGGGCTTGGATTACAGGCGTGAGCCACCACACCCAGCCTTAGAAGGGTTTTAAAGTAGGATCTCTCAGTTCCAGTGAGTTTCAAAATCTAGTGAAAATGGTTCCTCAGCATTTCTCTATAGTTCTTTCTCTCCCTGCTCCCCCAGATAACCTGCCCCAGATTCAGGCCTGTGTTCGTAACAGCTAATATGTTAGAAGTTCTTACAAAAAATATTTGTTATTGTGAATGCTTTATCAGATCTGGCTTTGTTGTTGTTATTGTTGTTGTTTTCTGCAGGGGTGGGATGAGGCACAGGATGTGTTCTTCCCTTCTCCCTTCTCCCATATTAGGAGGTTTCTCAGCTGTTCTCTAAATAGCTTTCTTGGGACCATCCCCCACAGTAACCAGATCCATGTGAACCCCAAAAGTGAATGCTGCCTGAGCCAATTCTTAAGAATATTTTCAGTGCTTCTCCCTAGTCTACCACCTCAGTAATCAACTTCTGCCAGCCCTGACCCAGCACATCTGTCTTCATATGCCTGTGCCCCAGCAGTGGGCCCCACTTATCATCCAGCTGAAATTCCCAGAAGTACATATAAGAAATAGGCAATCAAGAAAAAAGGAAATACAGCAGTCTAAAGACAAGTGTCAAACAGATAAAAGAGGGTAAGCAATACTTTTCGCATATACTTATAAGCTATGCAGGTTTTTGGAAATTCTCCTATTGGCAGGTGAGACATGGAGAAAGAATTTTAAAAATGTATGATCATAAGTAGCCTTTACAGTCAACCTAATAAAGACTTACTGAGCGCAAAGCTCTGCTTCTAGTTAGTATACAATTTAACAGTGTTTACTAAGCAACCATTTATGTCGATGCACCAAACAGAAGTTCTGAATAACAAGACATAAAATTCAAGGGCCTATTTTCAAATAATTTAGTTTTAAGTTAGTTGCTGGTATAGTCTGAACAGGAGATCACTGATTCATTATTTACTGACAAATCATCTCCCACACTAATTCCACAGGAGGTGTTCAGGAGAGCCATATGACTCATTTAGAACACTGAGATTAAGACAAAAGATATAATTTGTTCCAGCTAAATGAACTCATCTGCATTTGAAGCATTTGTATTTTCCAGACTAGAAGTAAACTTTCCTCTTCAATGATTTTGGACTAACTTGGAGTCAGTTCTGAACTCTTGTTTAGGAACACATGATGGGGTTGTGAATGTTTCGCTAATCATCTGATTTTTTAGTTGCATTTCAACTCTTATATCCTTGTTTTATTTCACTCAAGACAAAAGCAATATTTTTAAACTGCAGATACAAACTAAGGCAAGCAAATCATGCTATTTAGTGTTGACAATTCTCTGAAAATAGAAATATATTAGGTTGATGCAAAAGTAATTGTGCTTTTTGCCATTTTACTGTCAAAACTAGTAACCTAATAACTTTCAATCATTACTGTTTAATCCAAAGACTCATTTTACATAATCATCCTCTCCAAAAAGTTTGGCTTGGATGTTTTATTTCTCCTCTGATCTTACCCCTTTAAGAGATTACTCACAAGTAATGTAGTAGTAGGAAATATGCAATAGTTGTGTAACTTGATCTAGCAATTGCATAAATTGGATTTGCTTTCCCTTATCCTTAATAAACAGCCATCTATGTAATGAGATTATTGTTTTAAATTAGGGGGGATATATAATGTATGTATATATCTCTCTTTACATATATGTGTGTGTGTGTGTGTCTGTGTGTCTATATACACACTAAACACCATACCTAATTCATAAATGCTTAACATAAGTTAGCTATTATTTTGATACTAATGAACTAGAAGCTTCTTCTTGCTTGACTATTATTAGAAAAGGTTAACATCAACAATATTAACTCCATACCAAAAGAAAACTCATTTGATCATTTGGGGATATATTTTACTTGATCAATAGTTATGAATTAGTTGTAGAAGTCATTATCTTTAATCGTTTAGTCATTATCTGTTTCCCCATCATTAAAATGGTGATATTACCTATATTTCATAATTTGGTTGTGAAGAAAAGATTTCGCATTAGACATTCAATTAACTGTTAGTTCTCTCCCCAAATACTATGCCCTCCACAGCAATGCAAAGAGTAGTATATAATTTTATTCACAAAATCCATTTTACTTGAACAATGAGGTGGCCAAATGGTAACACCCGAATACTCAATAGTTTGGATTGTTAAACACTCTGTCGGTATTCCTGAACAGATTGGTAAAATTAAAATAATGACTGCCCATTGCACCCCTGAGCTTCCCTAAGGTCTACCAATACATTTAAGTGAGTTGATCTTCTGAACTGCAATGTGTTAGTTCTCATAATATGTTCGGCATTTGCACATTTTGTATTCAAAGCACGTGGATTCCTCTTTAATCCATAACCTAAAACCCTGGTACTCATCAGACATCAACTATAAAATGAATAATTTTCAGCACTTGCCAAGACTAGCTTGAAACATGTGATTCTTTAGAAAAGTAAACAATTGTATATTTCTCTATATTTCCAAAGCTCTCTCTTATTTTGCTCATCCAGACAAGAAATTTGCTCCATATGATCTTCACTCCCTGTTGTGACCTGGTATAATAATATGAAAACAGCCCAATTCTGTTTACTCCTATTATAATACTTATTGCATGTCTATCTCCTCTATTAGTTTACAAGTTTCTGGAGGAAATGGAGCATAATATAAGAACACCACATTCATCTTTGTATCCGTTGTTCTGCCTTACTTATAAGAGTGCCCTTACTGTATATCCATATTAAGATATATCAAATTGGGGTCCATCTATCATTGGAATCAGAAACACTCAGGAGTACTTGTTTAAAAAGCAGATTTCTTTATTCTATCCAAATATTCTACATTATAATGGCTGTGCTATGGTTTGAATATGGTTTGTCTCTACCAAAACTCATGTTGAAATTTGATGCCCAATGTGGCAGTATAAGGAGGAGACATTTGGGTCATTTGGGCAGATCCCTCATGAATAGATTAATGCCTTTTAGCAGAGGTGGGGTAGGGCTGAGTGAGTTCTCCCGGGGGGAGGTGAGGAGGGAGAATAGATTCCTTCCTGAAAAGCAGAGAGCAGGTTGTTAAAAGAGGGTGGCTTCCTAGGTTTACCTCTTGCCTTCTCTCATCCTTCCTCTCTACATGATCCCTTTGCACAGGCCTGCTCCTCTTCACTTTCCACCTTGAGTGGAAACAGCATGAGGCCCTCACCAGACGCAGCTGCCCAGTCCTGGACTTTACAGCCAACAGAATTGTTAGCCAAATAATCCTCTTTTCTTTATAAATTACCCAGCCTCAGATATTTTGTTATAGCAACACAAAACAGACTAAGACAAGCTGGTATTGGGAACTGGGACATTTCATCACGCTCTACAGTTGATTCTGTGTACAACACAGTTTTGGAATCCTATCACAGAAGAAGGGCTATGCATTAGGAACCTGAGGTTCTTCCTAATGACCCAGAATACCTGATAGTTCTCAGAATAATGAGTCTGTTTTCTCCCAATGACCAAAAACACATATTCTTTTGTCACAATAAATCTTTAAAGACAAAAAATAAACATATAGGGCGAGAGAAGTTTTTTTTTTCTTTTATCTTTTGCTTATAGGAAAACTTTAAACAAATACATAAAAGTAAATTAAATACCTCAGTGAGTCCCCCATACTGGCCCATCACCCAGCTTCACCAATCAACTTGTAACCAATCTTTTTTTATCTAGCACCACCCATGTTCCTAACCCAAACAAGCTTTCTTTTAAAATCATTGTCCTGGTCAGGTGTGGTGGCTCATGCCTGTAATCCCAGCACTTTGAGAGGCTAAGGTGGGCGGATCACTTGAGGTCAGGAGTTTGTGACAAGCCTGGCCAACATGGTAAAACCCTGTCTCTACTAAAAATACAAAATTTGGCTGGGCAAGGTGGCTCATGCCTATAATCCCAGCTACTCGGGAGGCTGAGGCATGAGAATCACTTGAACATGAGAGGCAGATGTTGCAGTGAGTTGACATTGCGCCACTGCACTCTAGCCTGGGTGACAGAATGAAACTGTGTCTCAAAAAAAAAAAAAAAAAAAAGAAATTAAAAAAAAAATCACTGTCCTCAAAGCAAAACAAAACAAAAAGTTGAGATACTGAAAAACAGAGATGTAAGACAATCTACTCAAATGTACTTTAAAATTGAATATAATTATACAAATAGATTTATAACCTGGAACCGTCATTAGAACTACCAAGCTGCAATTCAGTGGATGTGTAGTTCTACTCTGGAGCAAGTACAAGACGGTTGTTAGGAGTTCAATGAGATAATATTTGTAACAGCATCTAGCAAAGGTGCTATCATATGTAGAACAAATGTTGTGAGCTTGAGGTCTCTGAATAAGATAATGTGGTAATTTTCAAGATATGTTCATGTATTTTTGACATTTCTCTTTTCAACAAGTAGAGAGTATTCCCTCCCCTTCCCTTGAGTATGGGCTGGATGTGGTGATTCACTTCTAGTTTAATAAAATATAGCAGACAGAATTGGATGTCTCTGCTAATATTAGGTTATAAAATGACTATGGTTTCTACCCTGGATGTGGGGGATAGGTAGATGAATATGCTTTCTCTCTCATCATATTCTAGAGGAAGATAGCTACCATGTCAGAAAGCAGCCCTGGGAGAGGGAAGCCAACTGCCCTGTCTTGAGGATACTCAGGTAGCCTATGAAGAAGTCTAAGCAGCAAGAAAAAAAAGCCTGCCAGCAACCACGTAAGTAAGCTAGGAAGTAGAGTTTCCAGCCCCAACTAAACCTTATGAAAACTGGCCCATAGCTTTATTTCAAACTCATGAGAGAGCATGAATCAAGATAGCTAAGCTACTTACATTACTTGTAACAGCAAAACTTTGGAAACAATCTAAATGTCCATTCCTAGGAGACTGGTTAAATTACCTACAGTGCATCCACAATGGGTTATATGTAGCTGTGAGAAAGAAGAAGGAAGATCTTTACAAGTTGATATTAGGGTGATTCCCAGGATGTAACATTAGATTTTTTTTTTTAAAAGGGTGCCAAAGAGTGTATACTGAATAATATGCCTCTTTTGTATAATAAATAGGGGTAAATGTTTATATTTTTGTTTACTTCTATCAAAAAGAAACACAGGAAAATAAACCTGAAACTAGTAAATACAAATAGAATGAAAACTTTTCCATTTTTAAGTAGTTTTAACTTTGACTATGAAAACATTTTACATTTTCAAAAATTAAAATAGTTGGAAAAAGCAAACCCTAAAAAGGGAATAAAAAAGAAACAATTGTAATACACTGTATATCAAGTTGATAACACACACAAAAATGATAAAGGAACTCTTGAATACAGCACTCAGACTGTATACACTCTAGTAAATTTGAAGGACGATAATTGTGCGAAAATCTGATTTTCTCAGTAGTTTCGTTATTGTTGGTTGAAGTATTACTGCTGTAATTCTGAATCTGTTTTGTATGTATTAGACAAATTAGACAAAGAGAAAGAAGAGAGAGAGCGTGCCTGTGTGTGTGTGTGTGTGTGTGTGTGTGTGTGTGTGTTTTTATTTTTTTAAGTATAAAAAATACTTAAAAAAAGGTTCTCACTGTAGACAAATGTGGATGCCAATAAGATCTGGGGGAGGTGATGAAGAAACCTGTGGTGCTACATTTGAACTGGAGTTTGTCAGCATGATCTCATTCACTTCTTACAAAATTACATCTATGGTCTGTCTTAGTAGAAAAGACATTCCAATTAGCAACAAGAACTTTGAAAACCCAGATATTGGATTTTAAAGAACATTCCCATTAAAAGAAACCAACCAAAAGAAATGGTTGATTCCAGATCTAGGGCAGAAAAATAACAGGATAAGATTTGAATACTTTTGCCAGAAAACAAGGAAGTGTTTAACAATAGTTATGGTATCATCTCAGAAGGACACAGGAGAAGTTTTCAACTAAAAAAATTGAATCTAGAAGCTTCAAAAAGAATAACAATGATAATAAATCATAACACTGAGAGGTAAAGAGAGGGAAAGAGGGAAAGGTAGAAGAAGAGAAAGAGAGGTAGCAGAGATACTCTGTGTGTTTGTGAATGTGTGTGAGACAGAGAAAAACTGTGCATGTGTGTTGGAGAAAGGGAGAAAGGGAAGGAGAGAGAGAGAGAGAGAAAGGAAGAAAGTGAGGGAGAGAAAAGGGAGGATTCAAGGAAGAGAAAAAGGAGAGGGTGTGAGAGAAGAAGGAATAATAACAAAAAATGTTTTTTAAAAAACAAGGACAATTAGTTCAGGCAAGGACCATCACTGGATGTTAAAACCTGGTTGTTAAGGAACAGAAATTTATATCACCTTCCCCCTGAAGATTATTTATTAATTTCAGATAATAAACCCCACAGATAACTTATTCATTACAAAGGAGAAAAAAAAATGAACATTTACAATGGAGAGATCTAGCAGTCTCTACACAACAAAAGGATCAAACTTGTCACTAGTAGCAAAACAAGATGCCACATTTGTCCTTGATATAATGTAATAAGGAGTGTACGTGTTATCTATGTGAAAAATGTTAACTCAGCGGTTCTCAAAGTGGAGTCCTGAGACAGCGGCATGGGTATTACCCGTGAACTTGCTAGAAATTCAAACTAGACTGGGCTTTAATACAGACCCCAGGAACTCTGGGGGTGGGGCCAAGCCATCAATGCTTAACAATCTCTCTAGACGGCTCTGAAATGCCCTAAAGTGTGAGAACCACTGGTTTAACCTGAATTTAATAAGGAAACAGTGAGACAAATCCAGACCTTCATATAGTCTACTGACCTGAACTTTTCAAAAAAGTCAAGGTCACAAAGAACAAAAAAAAGTAGAGCCAGGAAGAAATTGTGGAAGGAAACTTTAGATTAAACTAAAAAGATGTAACAACCTAATACAATGAGTGGATTTTAATTGGATCCTGAATTAAAAAGAAAATTAAAACTGTAAGATAATTTTCAAGGCAGCTGAGAAAATTAAAATACGGACTTATGTTAGATGACAGTGTGCATTTATCATTACCTATCTTAGATGTAATAATGTATTTTGATTGTAAAACAGAATATCCTTATTTTTAGGTGATACATGCTGAAGTACTAAGGAATAAAATGTCATAATACCTACAACGTAGCAACTTACTTTCAAGTGATTCAGGAAAAATAAAACAAATGAGCAAAAATAAACAAAAATTTAAAAATAAAATCCATACATTTATATCTATATATATGAAGAGTAAATAAGTCAGAAACAATGGTAACAATTGATATATTAAGGCAAAAGATGTGTTTTTTCCAACTGTTTTTCAACTTTTCTGTATTTGAAACATTTTCACAATAAAAAGGTGGACAAAATTTCATGCCACACATGTCTAGAAACTGAAAAGGGGTGAGTATTTAAAAAAAACAAAAAGTTAAAAACCAAAGCAAGTCTGAAAGTTTGTTTTCAAAATGAAAGACTAAAGCATTCTGAAGCAACTGAAATGCTCAACCACTGAAGTGGCAGAGTTGAGGTAACAGGGTTTGTCACTTACTGAGCTTTGACAGAATTTCCAGCTCATAGCTTATAGCCACCCACACGTGAACTATATTAAAAAAGTGCTGCACTTCCAGTTTTCCCTTCACCACAGAGGAAATGCAGAGTCAATAACATCATCAACCATAAGCTTTTAAGGTTCCGCATCCTAATAAAACTGATGAATCTTGACTTGCAGCCTCAGCAGTTAAATTACTGCTATGAAAATCACTGCCAATGGCCAAGTTGCAAGAAAGAATAATTATACATGTTTACTGTTAACCATCAGTCAAGTCCAAGAGCTATGAGAGATGAAATATGAAATGTAATAAATGTGAATGTGCCATCTGAGGGCACACCTGTCCCAAAGATACACACACACACACACACACACACACACGTGCACACACACAATGAATATAATAATTTTCTTCAAACATTTTTCCTAGTAATTAAAAAAACTATTGAAAAATACAAAACAGTAAATCCTAAATGATACTCCTAAAAGAAAGAGTCCAATCAGCTGTAAACAAATCAATAAGAAAGTGCGATGATAGGGTAATGCTAATAAAGTATTAAACCATTCCTTTCGCAATCATTTGTTCTTGAGCAACTGTACTAGCCATAGCAAGACACTCTCCCCATATTTAAAGTGCATGATTTATGGTTCACTTTCTTCCATAGCTTTTATGAGAAGGCATTTTTTAGATGTCCCATGTGAATTGCCAACATCTGCACTGATGAAAGAACTGTAAAGAGCAAAATTCACAAAGGATTACCGCTATCAGATATTTAAAAAGAGATGCAATACATTATAATTTGATGTACTGATAGCTTTTGAAGTACTTTGCAATGTAAATGTCAAAAGATCATAATGAATATTTAATTTCAATCACAGCACACATTGAGAGTTCAAAATTACTGGCCACTAGGAAACTAAATCTACTGATAAAAGAATGCAACCACTTATTACAGCCACAAGCATGATTTTGAGCTGTGATTATATGTAAATCTAATGT
This sequence comes from Ateles fusciceps, assembly GCA_036589455.1. Classification (NCBI taxonomy): domain Eukaryota; kingdom Metazoa; phylum Chordata; class Mammalia; order Primates; family Atelidae; genus Ateles; species Ateles fusciceps. Next base: position 5,103,682 of record JAZHEH010002393.1, read on the forward strand.
CTCTACAATTGATAACTGTGGGATTAACTGAATACTTCTCCAACCTTAAAATAGGGTAAACAGTCAATAGTGAGAGGAGTTAATCAGTTAATAGCAGTTGCAGCTGCAAAATGAATCACCATTCTTTGAAAATCTGAATTTTAATCTTGAGTGGTCTCTATATTTTAAGTAAGCAATATGTTGAAGGCTTTTATTAGTAAGTCTCTTATCCTGTCATCAGTGCCAACTGTGTACGTGCTAGACTTGGGAAAAATAAATTCTAATTGATGAATAGCTTGAAATGAGAGTTCATGAGTGAGGTAAAAGGTCAGATTCTGAAGAGGAAAAATAGCTTCATGGTTATGAATACATTCTATGCAAATAGACAGATCCATGTTTCAATAACTCCACCACTTACAAGCTGTGTAACCTAAGGAAAATTACATGATTTTTCATGCCTTTATTTCCTTATCTGTAAGATGGGGACATTAATAGTTTTCTACCATGTGGATATGTTGCACAGACCCAGTGAAATAATGTATGTTCAAGTCCTTGCTACAGTGTCTGGCACATAGTGAGTGTTCAGTACCTGTGGCTGGCATTATTGCTGCATGTTGTAATTTGGCACCAGTGTTTGGTATAATCTAATGACCTTTATTAGTGTTTTCCTATCAGTAGCTTGTGAGTTGTTAGTAATGATGGTGGTAGTGGCTGCAGCAGCCCACAATGGGAATATTTGACATTATTGGTGCCAATGTTTCTTTAAATTCTGGCAAAGTTTGGTGAAGAGTTAAAAGACTACAGCCTTGTCTTTTGGTGGAGGCCCATTTCCTACAATTCCCCTCTACTGCTTTCCCAATACTCAACTTAAGTTAGGAATATCCCTTTCAGACACTGTTTATACAGAGGAAAACTATGCAAAAATTTTTAAAAAAGAAACATTAGTACCAATAATGTCAAATATTCCCATTGTTAGCTTAATCCCTAAAAATAACTGCCAGTTTCCTGATTTACTATCACTGTCCATCCATTCTCAAAGGCACTGAACATTTTCCCCGGGTCCTGGAATATAATCATTTTAGAATGACTACTTTTCCTTTGGCAAGACATTCACTTTTTTGGAGGGGAGTGGGGCTGGTTCATAAACCCCTTCTAAAATTGCCTGTGGAGATCTCCTCCTTCATTCCTGAACAGAATTCCTCTGTGGCTCTTATTTGGCTCACAGTAAAGTGATGTTGAACAAAATGTAGAACTTTGAGGTTCAATGTTACAACACTAATGAAAACCCAGATTGACTCACCACTTTTTAAAAAATTGTATGATTATTATTTTGTGATGGGCTGGTCTTTGACACTGGCAAACAAAGACAGGCAACTGTCACACATTATCCTAAATGAGGGACAGAACTGCACTTGTCTGTGAATTCGATTTGAAAATGGACTGCATGTATCTTGTTCCCCATTGCATTCACAACATGTAGCATAGTGGCAGATCTGGGTAGGTTTAGAAAAAGTATTTGAATGATAGAATTAATGGAAGAATGGAAATAGAGAGAGAGAAAGAAGAGAAGAGAGGAGAGGAGAGGGGGAGGGGAGGGGAGGGAAGGAGAAGGGGAAGGGAAGGGAGGGAAGAAGAGGGGGAGGGGAGTGGAGGGGTGGGAAGGCGAGAAAAGAAAGTAAAAGGGCAGTTCTAATCTCAGTTCTGAATTCAGATTAAAATATATAAAGCATCTGATTGCCTTTTAAAAAATGCCACAAAATGGTTAAGTTGAATCTTTAAGAACATTAGCTTAAAAACGGAAAGATTAGGAGACAACTCAAAAATAAATGCAAAAAGTTATTATATAGGCCAGGTGTTCTCTACCAAGCACATAATAAAAAGGTAGGCAGGAGGAGGGGGAGAGGAAGGCTTAAATAGTAACACCTATAAAGAAACATTAAGGAAACATTTCCTCACAGCTATGATTATTAAACACTAAAATAAGATACCAATTGGTCATATAACCTTTCTTCCTCAAATATCTTTAAAAGCAACAAGAGCAATACTCATCTGCCTGGAACAATATAGGACTGTTTCTGCCAAGATGACTTATCAAACCCCATTCCAACTCTAATAAATTTTTCATAGTCTACTTTGTAGCTATGTCAAAATGACCATTGTAAGTAATCCCCTAGGATATTAACATTTGGAATACATACGCCTACTGAGGCTTTTAATATAAATGAACATTTAGAAAATAATTTAGGATTAGAAGTCTCAACCATTTCACATTTCATGAAAGTATGTCAAATTTATGTTAGGCTTTTAGCTGAAGGACCATATTTTCCCCAATAGAGTAGCATGAGGTATATATAAATTGAATGTGCACTTGGGATAATATGCAACTGCATTGTGTAAATGTGGAGAGGACTCCACATTTTAAAACATTTAAAGAAAAAAATTGAGGCAGATAATTCTAACTCCCCTGATATAAACTGGGAAGAAAATAGACAAAAACTAAAACATATAATTTTTAAGAATTATTCAGACTAGCAAGAAATATTTTGATAGTTTCCATTAAAAACTCCACTGACTCACATCACAAAGCAGCTTCAGAACAAAGCTTTTGCTAAACTTCTCCTATCTCTAAAATGCTTAACTCAGTAGTGATCAATTTATGTAAGTATCTCTATTATAAAGAGGATATATTTGTATCATCAGAGATAAAAATAAGTAACATTTAAATAATTAATATTTTATTAAGTTTAAATAATAAAACTTTATGTTCTTTATTTTATAATATAAAATATTAATATATTAATCAGCACCTTACCTACTTTTAAAAATTTGATTCACATAAGAAGACAATATGAGGTCCAGGCAATTGTTATGCCCATTTTACAAATGAAAAAAAAAAAACCTGAAGTCTTGAAATGAAACAATGGGAGACATAAGAATATGGATTAGAACGAGGCAGAAAATCTATTTTAAAATTTGAATTCAATGGGGGATTATCTCCTTCCCTCACTATGAGGCCAACCATTGTTAAGTTCCAAGCCTTCTACAGCTGCACTGAGAAACTAGTCTTTCATTTCTCAGGAAAGTGTTGATTGCAATGGCTCTCTCACTTCCTGGGTAACCAAAATGTGACATGTCAAAGAGAAGAGCCCAGGATAATGGCATGACTTTTGGCCTGAGCAACTGGAATCAGACAGACTTGCCATTTTCTGAAATAGTGAAGACTGTTGAAGGATGTTTGTAAAGGAAAGAATCAGAAGTTTATCTTGCATAAGTTCAGTATGGTGCGCTTACTTGACAAGCAGGTAGAATTCCTGAGTAGACTAGAGTTCAAGAGCGATACCCAAGCTGAAGATGTATGTTCTGAAACTGGATGAGGAAGGCATAGATGGGGAAAAGCAGAGAAAACTGGATTGAGTCCTGGGTTATGCCAACATTTACAGGTCTAAAGAAGATGAATGGGAATGAGGAGACCAACAGAAGAAAGAAGAATTCAAGAGGGAGTGCTGGCCCAGAAGCCAAGTGAAGACAATATTTAAAGAAGGTGGGAGTGATCGTGATCTATACTCAAATGCTCCAGGTGAGTCAAGTACAAAGATAGCTGAGGATTAATAGTTGGATTTAACAACCTGGAAGTCACTGATGTTCTTAACAAAGCAATAGTCATGCTGTAGATACACTTTTGTTTTCTATTTTTTTTATTTGCCATTAAAAACTCTTTGAAATCCTGTTTTTGATGCCTCCATAACATCCCATAATATAAATGCACAATAATTTATTTAAACAAACTGTATTGTGAATATTTAAGTTGTTTACAATTTTTTACTTTTATAAATAACAATGTAAAATCATCCTTGAATGTAAATCAGTAATACTATATTTAAATGAATTCAAGTGAGGGTTATAGCATGCATTAAAATGCTAGGGAAATTTTGCTAGTAAATAGCATGTATGTATGTTAAATATTGCAACAAAGAAGTTGGGAAAATTCTGATACCTAGATATCCCTCAATAGTGCCAACTATTTGTATTAATTTCTTTTTAAAAGGAAGATGTGAGTTAGAGAAAAAAATGAGAAGCGTTCTGTTTGCACCATTTTATGTTAGAAATAAGTTCTCTTGGACACAATTCTTTCTAGATTAAACTATCCGTGTGTAGTTCTATTACAGAAAAGTAGGATCTTATTTGTAAGTGTATATAAAATGTAATTTATAATAATGAAAAGCGCTTTGCAGTTCATAAATATTTCCTATTCATTATTTCACAGATGCTTACGACACAACATAGGTAATACATGCTCCCCATTAAGCCAGTGGCCCAAACTTGTCATTTTTTTATGCCTGCCTATCCTTCACAATACAGGATCAAAAAGTAATTTTTAAAAGCTTTATTTAACATCACCCATAGCTTCTAAGTATCAGTAAGACAGAGTATACATTTTATAATGTAGTGTCTAAGTTTTCTTTACACTCTGGCCTGTAGTTTCATCTATCTCTCTCCCATTACTCTCCACAATGCATCCTACACTCCAACTACTCTGTATGCTCACAGTTTCCCCATGAGCAATTCACTCTCCCACCTTTGTGCCTTTAGGCTGACTCCTCTGTCTGGAATGCAGCACTCCTCTCTTTACTGGCAGCACAAAGATACACCTATGTCTCAACTATGCCTTTCTCCTTTATTAGTTGTATCGTGTTGGATAAATTATTAAGCTTCTCGGAACCCCTCCTCTACTCAAGTGCAAATGGTAATAATAATAACTACCTTGCAGGCTGACAGTGAGAATTATGTAAAGCAAGACATCAAAACTATCTGGCCCAATAAGTATTATGTTCTTAAACTTTACCCCGGAGTGGACAGTAAATGCACATGATTCAAAATTCAAAAATGTAGAAAAAAAATACCTCCCCCTCCACTTCTTCCTCCAGAAGAAGTTCTCCTACCAGAGGCTATATTTTTTTTCCCAGTTTTTTGCATATCCTCTCAGAGATATTATATACAAATGGTGGCATACATACTACACAGTCTTTGACATCTTTTTTGTTTCACTTCATATCTTTCAGAGCCCTCCCTATCTGGACATAAACATCTGTCTCATTCTTTTTTAAAACAGCTGTCATATTCCATAATATGGATGCACTATCACTAAGTAAACCATATCCCTGTGGTAAGACTTTAAGATTATTAGCAATCTTTTCCCCAAACATTTTATTATAAAAGTTTTCAAATGCACCCAAAAGTTGAAAGAATTTTATATTAAACACTCAGACACCAACCAGATAGTTCATGACCAAAACACCAAAAGCAGTGGCAACAAAAGCCAAAATAGACAAATGGGACCTAATCAAACTCCACAGCTTCTGCACAGCAAAAGAAACAGTCATTAGAGTGAATTGGCAACCAACAGAATGGGAAAAAATTTTGCAGTCTACCCATCTGACAAAGGGCTGATAACCAGAATCTACAAAGAACTGAAACACATTTACAAGAAAAAACAAACAAGCCCATTCAAAAGTGGGCGAAGGATATGAACAGACATTTTACAAAAGAAGACATACATGAAGCCAACAAACATATGAAAAAATGCTCATCATCACTGGTCATTAGAGAAATGCAAATCAAAACTACATTGAGATACCATCTCACGCCAGTTAGAATGGCGATCATTAAAAAATCTGGAGACAACAGATGCTGGAGAGGATGTGGAGAAATAGGAACGCTTTTACACTGTTGGTGGGAGTGTAAATTAGTTCAACCATTGTGGAAGACGGTGTGACAATTCCTCAAGGACCTAGAAATAGAAATTCCATTTGATCCAGCAATCCCATTACTGGGTATATATCCAAAGACTATAAATCATTCTACTATAAGGATACATGCACAAGAATGTTCATTGCAGCACAGTTTACAATAGCAAAGACCTGGAACCAACCCAAATGCCCATCAATGATAGACTGGACAGGGAAAATGTGGTACATATACACCATGGAATATTATGCAGCCATCAAAAACGATGAGTTCGTGTCCTTTGTAGGGACATGGATGAACCTGGAAACCATCATTCTCAGCAAACTGACACAAGAACAGAAAATCAAACACCGCATGTTCTCACTCATAGGCGGGTGTTGAACAATGTGAACACATGGACACAGGGAGGGGGAGTATCACACACTGGGGTCTGTCGGGGGAAAAAGGGGAGGGACAGTGGGTGGTGGGGGAGTTGGGGAGGGATAGCATGGGGGAGAAATGCCAGATATAGGTGATGGGGAGGATGGCAGCAAATCACACTGCCATGTGTGTACCTATGCAACAATCTTCCATGTTCTTCACATGTACAACCAAACCTAAAATGCAATTAAAAAAATAATAATAATAATAATATTTTAGTACTAATTGCTTTATCATATATCTAATCATCCCTTCATCACTCTGTCAATCCATTGTAATTTTTTATTAATTTCTGAAAAACTTGCAGATAACACTACACCTCCCCTGAAATACAAAATGTATATTATTTACTATTAGATGTCAAACTTTTGTCATTACAATTAGTACTATAATGAAAACTTGTATAAACACCATTTCATGCACATATGAATATTTCCTAGAAATTAAATTGCTGGGATCGTACATTTATAATTTTGAAGGATATTGCCAAATTTCACTCTGTCGAGACTGTAACAGTTAACACTCCCACCAGCAGTGTAGACGAGTGTCTGCTTTTCTTTGCCTTTATAATACACTATCATTAAATGTTTAATATATGCCAACACCAAAGGTGAAAAGGCATCTTGTAGTGTTGTTCTACATTTATTTTAAGTGAAGTTCAACATTTTTTTTCATGTTTAAAAACTACCTGCATTTTTTTCATATACAACATTCTATACAAAACACCTTCAATTTATTTGTTTTATTATGGTAAGAACATTTAACATGAGAGTTACTGTCTTATATTGGTCTGTTTTTATACTGCAATAAACAACTGCCCCAAACTGGGTAATTTATAAATAAAAGAGGTTTAATTGACTCACAGTTTCACATGGCTGGGGGAGGCTTCAGGAAACTTACAGTCATGGCAGAAGGGGAAGTAAGCATGACTTACATGGTGGAATGTGAGAGACAGGAGGGAGAGAGAGAGAGAGAGAGAGAGGGCAACAAGCCCCTTATAAAACCATCAGATCTCGCAAGAACTCACTCACTATCATGAGAACAGCATGGGGGAAACCACCCATCATCCAATCACCTCCCACTAGGTCCCTCCCTTGACACATGGGGATTATGGGGGATTACAATTTGAAATGAGATTTGGGTGGGGGACATATAGACAAACCATATCGCCTCTTAACACGCCTGTAACCCCAGAACTTTGGGAGGCTAAGACAGGCGGATCATGAGGTCAGGAGATCAAGACTGTTCTGGCTAACATTGAAACTCCATCTCTACTAAAACCACAAAAAATTAGCCAGACATGGTGGCATGCAACTATAGTCCCAGCTACTCAGGAGGCTAAGGTGGGAGAATCACTTGAACCCAGGAAGCGGAGGTTGCAGTGAGCTGAGATCACACCACTACACTCCAGCCTGGGTGACAGAGCAAGACTCCATCTCAAAAAAAAAAAAAAAAAAAAGTTTAAATATACAATACAATATTGTAAACTATAGGCACAATGCTGAACAGCTAATCTCTAGAACTTATTCATCTTGCATAATAAAAGTTTTATACATACTGAACAGTAACCTCCATTTTTTCCTCTCCCCCAACCCTTGGCAATCACAATTCTACTCTGTTTTCTTGTGTTTGACTATTTTAGATACTTCATATAAGTGGAATCATGTAGTGTATGTCCTTTTGTGACATGCTTATTTCACTTAACATAATGTCCTTCAGGCTTATCCACATTGCAGCACATGGTAAGATTTCTTCCTTTTTTAACCTTGAATAAGTTAAATTGCCTGTATAGACCATATTTTCTTCCATATCTTGGCTATTGTGAAAAATGCTGCAATAAACATGCGAATGCTGCTATCTCTTTAAGAGACTGATATCTCTTCAAAAGAACCCTCTTAGGGTTTTTTTTTTTGGATATATACTCAGAAGTGGAATTGCTGGATCATATGATAATTCTATTTTTAATTTTTGGAGGCACTTCCATATTGTTTTCCATAGTGGCTGTCCATTCTACATTCTCACCAACAAGGATTCCCATTTCTGCATATGTTCACCAATACTTGGTTTTTTAAAATAATGGCTACATTTTTTTTTCTTTCAACTCTATTTCATTGTGCATTTTTCTACTATATTACTGGCCTTTTCACACTGATTCATAGAACTCTGTATATTAAGGAAACTAGCTCTTTCTACTCTGAGTTCCTAATATTTTTTCCAAGTTTGTCATTTCTATCTTGATTTTAATATAACTTATTTTTCCAAGCATAAAATTATTTTTATGTAAATGTATTTGTAAGCAGTACCAAATATTGATTCAGTATTTCTCCAATACTTACTGCTCCTGTCTCAACCTTCAAAACTGCTTCACTTAAACTCTACTGAATTACTTGCAAGGTCCAATTATGCCATGTCTTTCGCATCTATGGGCTCTTGTATATGTTGCTTATTCATTGTGCAACATTGTGCAACATGCTACTGATCATTCAAGATTTGGCAAAAAGGCTGCTTTTACAGCAAAAGTTTTCCTTAACTCCTGAAGGCTGGTTTCAATGGCCTTGCCCTATTTTTTCAAAGCATCTTATGTGCACTCTGATCAGAACATTACCCTTCTGAAATGTAATTAGCTACTTCCTTGCTTTCTCCCTTAGATCATTAAGGGAAAAAAACTATATTTCATTCATTCATCATTGTATCTTCAGCCTCTAGCCCAATGGCTGGCATACAAGCAGGTGCTCAATAAATGTTTAAGAAAAAAGAAAGAAAATAAGAAGAAGGAAAGGATGGAGAAAGAGTGGGGACTGAAACATAGAGGGTGATATGAAAGTTTATGTATTGAAGCCCTAACCCCTAGTATCTCAGAATGTGACTGTATTTGGAGATATAGCCTTTAGAAAGGTGATTAGGATAAAATGAAGCCTTTAGGGTGGGCCCTAATCCAATTTGACTGGTGTCCTTAAGAGAGAGAGAAATTCGGACACCAAGAAAGACACCAAGGATGCGCACACACAGAATAAAGACTGTAAGGACACAGAGAGAAGGCAGCCATCTGCAAGCCACGGAAAGAAGCATCAGATGAAACTAAGCTGATGACACCTTGATCTTGGACTTACAGCTCCAGAACTGTGAGAAAATAAATTTCTGTTGTTTAAGCTACCTGGTCTGTGCCATTTTCTTATGGCAGCCCTAGCAAACTAATACAAAGGGTTAGAAGATATAGAAGGAAAAATGGTTGGATAAGGAACCACCTAAATGTGGACATTAGAGGGATACAGAAACATTCATGAGTTCTGGCAAGTTTGTCACGACTGAGGAAAAAATAATAATTCTTTATTTTCCATTCACGACAATGAGATAAAGCTGATTTTAAACTAAAACTTTTGTTCTTTAGATTATAATGTGAATATATAAATTTTATTTTGATTAGGCAAGGCTCTTTCAGTTATAATTCTTATGGATTTAAGTCATAAACTACAATGGAATTACATGGTATGAGAACTTAGTCTGATTATAATAAGCCACTCAAGCTTAAGAAGGCACATGTATTCATGGCTACATTTCATTGTTGAGACTGTAAAGAAGTCCCTAAAATTTCCAGTCTGTCTATAAAGTTGTATTTTTCTGATTTAGTGTTTTCCTCTTTACTGCTGGGTCAGTAGGTTTGAAAAAGATGTTTTTCTTAGAAAATGAAATTTGACACAATGGCATACTAGATGGCATTATTAAAAAAGAAAAATTAGTTATTGGACATGAAGTCTTTGAGAGTACTTTTGTGGTCATATGTTTCATCTCTGTTGACAGCTGTATTTTTGTACAGCATTTAAAACCATATCCTGACTTTGACAAACTGTTCATTTCCCTTTAGATATACTGACTTTGACAAACTGCTCATTTCCCTTCAGATTTTGGGGAATTCAGTATGTCTATGACAATACACTAACCATTAAGTGAAATCAAGTCATATCTAGTTTTCATTTCAAAATATAACAGAACTGTGTGGAATTATATTCCATCAAATTATGATAGCTATGATCTGGAAGTGACATGGTTAATTTCCCTGGAAGACTATAAAATCACCCAGCTAGGAATGGTGAAAGCTGTTAATCAGGAAGATAACCTTTGAAAGCCTTACCCCTTTTCATAATGGTTGCTAGTTAAATATGAACATCTGTGAAACCATTATGAATTCATTGTGCAAAAATCTATTGCCCTATGTACAGAACTCATTTTATTACAAACAGACTTTACATAACAAGGAAAAAAGAAGTGTATCAACTTTTCATTTTTTACCACGCACTTATTTGATGCACCATTTATTAACAAAATCGACATTGCCCTTGGATGTCCATAACACTGGCTATAAAATAGGGATAATAATATTTAGTTGAGAACATATCTAAAAGGTTTAATGTTTTAGCAATGCTTTGTAATTTTAAATGGTTTGAATGTGCTAATTTTTATAATACTGTCTCAAAGGTTCACTTTTATATTTATTTTATGTCGTGTATAATGTGAACTGAGAAAAATGGCCTTTTGTTTTTTACATGCATACATAAAGGCTGATAAATTTTAAAAAGTGACTTCCATGAACCATTTATTCATCAATTTTTACTGACAATTTTAAGATAATCTTTCAACATGGGCACCTATGCTATGCAGTTAAGAAATTTCTTCAAAACTTCTTATAGACACAAATGCCTGAAGGCCTAAATTACTTATAAAAGTGAGAAGCCAAAGAGACTAATATAATCTTTAACTGAATAAATATTTTTCCACCTAAACAAACATGACTGCCAACACCAGAAGGTTAGGAGAGAAAATTCTCATACCATTTAAAAAGGAACACTGAATTTTACACAATTGCAAAAAAAATAGATAATAGTTTTGGCTAACGGTATTAAAACATTAAGATTCTTTTGTTACAAATCTTAATTTTCTGAAGTATATAGGCCCTAATCCCAAATGAAATTTAATTGAAAGTTGTTTTTAAAAACATGTTAAGAGATATTTCTCTTTTAGTATTGTCAAATAGAGCTGACTCTGGATGCTTCCTCATTGTCACTTCAGCCAAGTTAGGCCATAATGAGAGCCAGTGTTTTTGTCTTTAATCCAACAGCTTAAATAAAATTTAAGCCCTAGATTTTTTATTAAAATACATGAAAAAGGGGCATTCAAAAAAACTTGGCATTAAGGGTACACATATTTACCCATAACAGTAAGTAGCATGCATATGTATAATATAACCCACAGGCAAAATATAGTATGCATCTGTTCATTTATACTTGCGGATGAGGGATTTTTATTCCCTACAGTAAGACTTTCTACATTAACATTGGAGGAAAAAAAATTATGTCAATACATCAATATGAAAAAAGGATAGCTAAAGCAGAAGACTAACATACACTGTAAATTAGGTTAGAAAATCTTATTGGATATCCTCATAACATGTCATTTACATTTGTGACATTTAACAAAATCGCAACTGAAATGAGTATCAATATAATTGGTTTGCTGTTTGTCTCTTCCATTTTACTATGAACTTCAAAAGCTTCACCTTGAGTATCTAGCAAGATAGGCACATGGTCAAATATACATAGGTGAAAAGTTAAAGTCCACGGTAAACCTGGGGTGCTTAAGCACTTGTTTTGGAAAAAAAAAAAATAACGTTTTCTAGACAAAGGGGAAAAGGAACAGTAAGATGTAACATGGATTGTACTACAGGTCAGCTCCTATGGTATAGATGTATCACTTCTGTTAATATAATAGCTCTGGACAGAAAGTATCACAGCCTCCATTAGACAGCTGGGAAACTGATAAGAAAGAGTTTAAGTGACACTCCTCATTAGTAAAGTCCAGGACTAGATTCCTATACTCTTTCAATTTGACCACTGTGTATCTCTAAAGAAAGAAAAGATAGTCCTTTGGCTTTTAGTTTCATAAAGGATAAAACTAGTACTTTCTCCATCTTCCACATCACTGATTCAAAAGCTTGTCTGCTCATGAGAATCATTTGAGAACTGTTTAAAAAGTATCTGAGTCCTACAACCAGAGATCCTGACTCAGAGACCTGGGATCTTCCCAGGCATTTCTGTATTTAAAAAATATTCACAGGTGAACCTAATGTACATTCAGGCTTCAACTGCTATTCTTTTCCAAGGCTATCTAATGTTCTATCCTTATCCTTCCCTGAATTTTAAGCATCTTCCTGATTGAAAGGAGATTAGAAATGTCTGCACACTTCTAAATTCCAGGCACGGTATAAAAGGGTTTCATATACATATTGTCTCCCACATGTAATCTCATTTAGTAGACAGCAGACTAATGCTCAGGCATTAGTAATTTTCATTCCCTTAATGATAGGCATAATTATAATTCCCTTAATCTTATAAAAACAACATATATATGTATAATTTCTAAAACATACCTTGTGTCTCTTTTAACAATGTCAGATATCATTGTTCATTTCAAGATGTCTTTAACAACCAAAAAAAAAAAAAAAAAAGGAAGAAAGGAAAAAAACCTTCCTCTAAGCCCAAGAAACTTACTAATTCTATTTGTGCTACCTCCTGGTCCTACCTATTAAAATGCAGTATCTCTAATGTCCTACAAAGCCCTTCACAAATATTTATGGATCTCCAAGGGTTATCTCATGTGTGCTCTTGAATAAGCACTGCCAGCTACTATGCATATATATGATACCTAACATTTTGTTGTCTTTTCCTGCACTAGATATCCCCCACATCCATGATGTCTGAAATAGCCTCTGAGGTCTTCAATGGTGTCTAAATGTATTTAGCAGCTGCCTCCAGCTGACATACCACTAATTTACCACTGTAACTTGCTGGATACCGCTGCCTTTGCCAAACATTGTGCCCATGTCTTATGGATACCACAATCTGCTGCTGCTTTCTTGAAATCAGAGTCCCCAAAGACCTAAAGCTGCTTTGGGTTCTCTGAAATTCATAATATGTCGAAGTTACTCTGTGTTGCACGAAAAGTGGATGACTGGCTGGATATGTCTCATTCCCTGATTCGGGGACGTACTTTTCCACACAAATACTGAAGCAGTACTACTCCAAAAGGCTTCCAAGACTTTAGTGAGAAGTTCTTAGATTTTCTCTACAGTTCTTTCCTGGCTATCTCTAAGAATCACAGAGTATTTTAAGGTGTAATGGCCAGTAGATGAATCAAATGATGGGCACAATGATATTCTCAGAAGTATCACTCACAATTATTAAAGTTTTGTTACTAGTTCAACTTTGTCTACCTTCATCCTCCCTGTGAAGGAGTTCTCTCCCCAGAAATGCTATCTAGTCTCTGTTATGAATTGTCTTCTGGCAGGTCAGTTTCACCAGTCTCAAAGACATGCCCAGACATATGGGCATTTGGGTGATAGGGCTAGCTTAGGCTCAAGCTAGGGACACCATGATATCCACATAAATGTGAAACTGTTTCCTGGCATATTACTTAAGAAAAGAAATTGATGACTGAGGTGGTAAGAGGCAGGTAATCCTATACTTTGCCTCTTCTTTGCCATCTTCTATATTTCACACATATGGCACAGATGAGCCATATCTCTGAATAAGTATTTTACTTAACATATGCATAAAAACCTCCTCCTGGAGGAAAAGTTCTAAATTCAGAATAGAATAATGTCCCCAGAATACTGGCCTATTCAAACAAACTTGGAAGAGTTGTAGGAAGGGGTAAATTATCAGATGCCAAGATCCTATATAAATACTAGCTTATATGACCTTAACAGTCATCCTAGAGATTTCACTTTTTTCCCCCTTCTATGAATCTGTTCTTTACTCTGCCTCCCTCTCTCTCCAACCATCAAAGTCTTGGCTGGGTTCCTCATTCTTCCTCATGGGGTATCATTTCCTATCCATGTATGTTGTCTACTCTAGGTCTTTATGAAAAATGTGCTTAAAATTTCTTCTGTCCAGTCGTCTTATTCCTGAGTCAGTTTCTTCCGGTTTAGATCTTAACCCTCGGTAACCTATTTACCTTGTCCCACTTTCAAAGATACTAATTTCTAGGAGTTTCTAAAAATCTCAAGTTTCCATGAAGGTAGAAGCTTCTACCACAATAAAAACATAGTGATTTCATCAAGTCTTATAATGTCTACACCTGCATCACTCTAATTCTTTAACCCACTACACATGAGCTATGTTAGTTTACCTGATAAAGACTACTGTTTGACAGAATTGATCGGATGATTGGAGCAATGGCAAAAGCAAGTTTCTAGAATAATTGTGTTTAATATTCTGATTGTTTTGTTCACAGGTTCATGTGGTCTGAAAAGTTTGGACTTCCTCCTGCAGATGATGGGGGAACTACTAGAGGTTTAAGATCAGGGTTATATAATATAATTCAGTCTGTCCCTAATGGGCAATATGAATTAATAAAGGAGGACACTAAGGCAGGTGATTATTAGAATATAACAGAATAATAGGGCAACAGAATTTTTAAAAGTAAATGAGGTTTAAGGTGAAGAATGTGTGTGTCAGCTATGGAAATGCAACTATCACAACTGGCAACAATTTGAAAGAGAATAAAATGTACTAGGTTTGGGATAAAACACATTTCAGATAATGGTATTTAGGTTAGCTGATGACACAGAACTGGGACTTGGAGAGAGAAAGTACAAACATAAGTACAAAGAAAAAGAGTTAAAATTGTGGTACAGAATTATGTCACCAAAGAAAACAACAGAGAAAATAGAACACCAAGGACTAAGTCAACCTGGGAACACCCATAGTTAGCAGAATGCCAGGGAAGAAAAGTGAGGTTCAGATTTTAGCCAATAAGTGGACATTAGAAGGCTGATTTCCATCATAAAGCTTCTTAAATGGTGTAACCCAAGAAACAATAACTCTTATTTCACCTTCCTTCACCCTGGAGCTAATATTCAAACCAGCTTTGGCAGGCTCAGTTCATTGGCTGGTACTATACTAGAACTCCACTCTAATAATATTTTTGAAGACTTGTCTTCTAATGAGATGTTTTCCATAGTTCACTAACTGCAGTTTCCTGAAATGGGGCTAATTCACCCTTGCTTTGGGCTGAAATAAGGTTGTAGTGTGATTCCAAAGTATTTGTCAATACATTAATAGTTTGCATGGTAGTAATACAGACAGTGCCTGAAATAAACTGGCTTAACAAACAGATGTTGAAGAAATAAATGACTGATTGGACATGCAAAAATTTAATCCTATACAAACTGGGTACAGACATATGAATATTGAATAAAAATTCTTAATGACGATAATATTGTAGGAGTTGGCAAATAGATGCAATCATAAAGATTCAGTAGTGTAAATTTCCCTAAGCAAAACCATTCTGAACCAATAAAGATTTAGCAGGCCTGGTGTTGGTGTTGTGTCCATGATATGAAAACTTGAGCTCCTATGAAAACTACAGGTTAAATAGAAGCCAATGATGTTATGCTATAATTTAAAAACCAAGATTTATACAAGGATATTTTCAATAAGAAATACAGGGCAATTATCTCTTTAGGCTCACCACTCATCAAACCTCTACAAGAGTACGTATTAGGTTCAGGGTTAGGCCCACAAACTAGAAACCTCTATAAAGGATTTGGAAGGAGTCCCGAGGAAACTAATCAAAAGAGTTTAAAGGAACAAAAAAATGATAAGAAAATTGGCCCCACAGAGAAACACAAAAGAAACACCATTTATTTAACCTAAGAAGGAGAAGCTGAAAAGCAAATAACAATCTTCAAATATTTTGCCAATGTGGCCAGCAGCTGTTCTGTATCACTGTAAGCAGGACAAAAGAAAATGAACTTCCAGCGCAAAGGTAGCAAAGTGCAAATGCACCACTGGTTTTCCCCCCAAAGAAGAACTTCCTGGCTGCAGGAGCTGGGACATACTGTTTGATAGGAACCCAAGAGACAGTGGCATTTCCCTCTCTCTGGACCTTCCTTAGCATGACTGTGCAGGTATATATCTAAACAGCTGTCCAGGGAAGAGGGGAGCAATTCTACAAACAAGCCAAAAAAAAAAAAAACAAAACGTTTTCTATCTTTATAGTTGTCAAAACCATCACATACAGTTAAGCAACAAGAGATGTGGAAATAAACTTTCAGAAGAGTCATTTTTCTCAAGATTCCTAAAAGGGAGAATTCTGAACCTTCATCATTAAAATGTTTTTTTAATAAAATAATGCTACTGATTAGCTATAAGTCTGCTTTCTATGCATCCCACTGTGCCATTCAGAAAATAACTGGATTGTATATTATAGGCAAGTATAAAAGGACACTCTACTTTCTATTATTCCACAGAGCTGAGAGTTCATAGAATTTTTGAAAATAGTTACATACTTTCTGAAAAGAATTATTCAAGTGTCAGTTTAAGCCTACAAAGCAACACAACTAGATGGCATTTATTATTATTCCATTTCACTTTCTTTCTTCTTTAGGAGCAAGGGATCACTTTATATCAGGTTCCAAGCTCACAAACATTTGGCTACAGTCCTTTCTAATCTTTGAGTTACAAAATTACAAAGAACAAAATAAAAGATTATTCTCTCACATCTCTTTCATGGATTCCAAATTCTCATTGAAATCCAGGAAAGAGTTATTATAGTGTTTTGATCGGAGATTCCGTTTTAGAAAGAAACCAAAGAAAGTCCTTTGTAGATACTGCATAGAAATGCAGAATCTAGCTGGGATTCTCAAGGCTAGAGTAGTTTCAGAATCACCTGCATGTTAGCAGAACCACTTCTCAATTTATAAATTCACTCCTTCCTCCCTAACCATTGAGCCAGGACAATACATAAGGAAAATGAGTGGCAGGTCCATACCTCTGCCGACCTGCATCTTCCTGCTACATGGATTTTCCCCAGGGATCACTGTCACTCAGCTCTAACATGGAACAGTATTGTATCTGGTTAAACATCAGCTTCCTGGAATGTACTTTTGACTGTGCTAAACTTGCAATAATTTCTGCTTGGCTTTGGCCCTTGTCTGTTATATCTTTTGAACTCTATCTTCTGGTAATTTTTGACCACATATCATTCCTTCAGACTGATTATATAAAAAAAAAACTTTAGATCTCCTGGCTCTGTCCTCTTTCCCTGGCCATAGGCAGTGCCCCCTGATGGCTTCCTGTACCCTGCTCCTCTATCCTGTTCTGTAACAGCAATAAAATCACTGGCTCCTTCCAACCTCAATTGGTAAGCTTCATGTACATGTGGTGATGTTAAAAAGGTTTTCATTTATTTGGAGCCCAATCAGCAATAGACAACTTATTTACCTTGGCATCTAGAATAATATAGTAAGCATAGTACATATAGTAAGTTCTTAACATTTGTTGAGTATATATATGCATGAATGAAAGAAATCCTTACCTGTGCCATAGTCAAGCTGCTAAAGCAATTTTGTTTTAGAGACTAGATCTGCTATGCAAATTAATTTAATTCTATTATCTATATTCCCAAGCAATTGTAAAAGAACCCTATTTTCTATTAGCTATTTAAATTAATTAAAATGAAACAAAATTTAACATTCAGTTCTTCAGTTATACTAACCACATTTCAACAGTTAAACAGCCACATGTGCCTATGTCTACCATGTCAGACAGTGCAAATATAGACATTTCCAGCATCAGAGAAAGTTCCATTAAACAGTACTAGATTAGATCATATTCTCATTTGTTGATATGAACACTGGTCCTTTATATAGTCTTCTTTCAAAGGCTATATCTACCCTTCCATATACTTCTAGTACTAAAATTCCTTGCCTTAATCCAAAATAAAATCACACTTCAACTTATTTTCCTAGTCTGGCAACCTAACGGCAAGGATCATCTAAACTCCATGTATGCCACAAATATATATACCTACTATGTACCCATAAAAATTAAATAAATAAACTACAGTGAGGAGAAACTTTAGTTGCTCAAGTTATCTGAGGCATAAAATATGTTTTTGTATCCTTTGTTTTTTTTTGTGTGTGTAAGAGATACTTAAACCAAACAATTAATACCATAATTAATTATTTCATTCTATACCCTGTCCCATAAAAATCCTGATCTTCCCTAATATGAAATATATTCTATGGAACATGAGAGAACCTATAACTCTCCATTTTTTCGCTAATATAAACTTTCCTCATATTTATAAAGGCACTGGGAAAGCCCTATATAACTGCATGCAGAGCACCTAAGTAATGAAATAGTTCAGATGACTGAATCTATAGCAATGCACAAGGCCATTCAATGCTAAGGGAAGGTGTTTTTTCTAAGTAGAAAGCATGTTTTTGGCAGGCCTCATTTTAACTTTTATTTATTTTTGTTAATATGGAATTATGTTTACAAATAGTACTCCAGAAGTTTGCAAGGGCTTCCTGGGTCCTGCATATGTAGTAGTGCAGTTACTACATATGCAAACATTTACTGGTATTCAAACTGATCCTGTGCTGAAGAAGAGATCCTCATATCTTCTAGACCATAGTATCTTACTAATTAGATATTCTGATTTGTTATTAAGGTCTTACAAACAGATATTCATCCACAAAGAGAAAATTCAGGTCAAGTAGGTGGTAAAGAATATTACTTTTTATTTATTTGACTAGAGTACTGCTGTGGAGTACAACTAGGCTAATAAAAACATTATATGTTCTGGTACATTTCTGTATTTATAACATTAAATCACAATTTTTATCAGACACTAGAGATTATAATACCTCCCGGTAATAGTACAAATATGAATTAGCTGCCCAGATCTACTCAGCCCCACAGGAAATCATGATACGACTCACTAGAAGAACTGGCCCAATGCCCACAGAAGCCAATCAACATTTGTGGGATGAGGTGAAGTCCAAGTGGCACTGCTTACCAAGGTGCAATGAATCCAGCAAAGCTGTAACTTAACTCTTGTTTAAACCTACTTCATCTTCACAATCTTACAGTGACCCATAGCATCTCAACTACTGCAAATAAAAATCAAAAACAGACTCTGCTAAGTCTTTTGATTTTATACAAAAGATCAAAAGAATCAGAGCAATCAGTGCAGCAATGGCCACCTTAAGAAAAAATACAGCAAATCTTTAACACATTTAGAAGTCATAGAATGAATTTAAGCAAAAAATCAGAATTTCAGAGCTTCTGCCCTGAATGATAAAGAAGTTAGGAACTTTCAATTAAGCATGAAGAATTGAGCATTGTGTATATTTATGCTTCCTTATTATTTCCCACTAAAATTACAATAAACACATAAAAACTGAAAAAATACAAAAGGACAAAGAAAACTTGAGAAGAGACAACCACAGACAAAACAGCAACAAAATTTTAGAAGCTGGATGGGCACACTAGCTCAGGTCTGTAATCCCAACACTTTAGGAAGCCGAGGTGGGAGATCACTTGAGGCTAGGAGTTCAAGACAAACCTGGGCAACACAGGAAGACCCCACCTCTACAAAAAACTTAAAAACACAGCCAGGCATAGTGGCTCATGCCTGTAGTCCCAGCTACTCAGGAGGTTGAGACATACAGATCAACTTGAGCTCAGGAGTCTGAGGTTACAGTGAGCTGTAACGCCACTGCGCTCCAGCCTGGGCGACAGAGCAAGCCTCTGTCTCAAAAACAAAAACAAAAAAAACAAAAAGCAACTTTGGAAGCTACTGAATAGTTGGAGAAAAGGTAACTGCCCTTCATTAAAGAAAGCTCAATTCTAAGTTTGCAAAGAAGGTTAGCAGTGGGAAACCAGTGAAGCTGCAGCACTACAGAAATGTTAAGGAACTGGAGGTACCAGGTGTCTGTGGAGGCAGAGATGGAGGGTAGAAAAAAAGAGGGTAGTTAAGTGCTTGTGTTCAAGGGATCCCCATGTTTCTTCTTCCTTCCTTTACAATCAGAAGACTTCTCAACTTCATCAGAGAAGAAGACTGAAAACTTGTTCTCTGAAGATGCAGAATCACCTAGGCATGGAAATCTGTGGGTCACTCTCATTCACTTAACTAGGGAATTGAAAGTCCACAGACATAATGGGGAGGCACTCTCCCCTTCCCAGCTTCATTTGTCTGCTTGGCTTCCAGAATGCTAGGAGCTAGACCTTCAGTCTCTCCCTACACTGAAACCTTCCCCACCCCTAGGCAGAACACTAAAGGTCTATCTCTGAGAAACTGGCCTGTTTAAGAGAAAGGCCTAAACATATTAACATTTGGGAGCAGGAGCCTCACATAGTTTCTCCAGTTTTTATCTTTACCAGGGACATTGGCTACAGGTGAGGGATAAAATCCAACCCCTCTTCCACTTACCAAGCCCTGTGCCCTCCTCCCCCAACATACACACACATACATAGAACTTCCAGTTGGCATTTTAGTAGTGCACCTTTAAAACAGAATGGACAGCCAAGGGTCACTCATTATGAAGAATATCTTTAACACCAAAAGCAAAAAGACTCAAGTGAACCAAAAAAAAAAAAGGAACTGAAAGAAAAGAAATACAAAACTTGAAAAAAATAAAATAAAATTCGGAAAAAAGTTTGTTATCCTTAGAGAGATAAGATACTGAATCCAGAATATGAGAAAGGACACTACAATAAAAATTTTTTTAAATTGTAAAAGAAAATTCAGCAAAAGGTTTGAAAGATAACATAGAGAAAATCTAAATGGTAGTACTAAAAGTCAGAAGGGTAGAAAATAGAGAAGAGTTACTAAAATGTGAGACTGAGTAAACAAAAACAACATTCAGAAAAGAAAAGAAAAGAAAGGATATACATGTATATGTATATTGGCACAGGGCTATAAAATTTCAGAAGACAATGAATAAAGAGAAGAATCTAAAAGCTTCCAGGAAGAAAAAAAGAACTTAGACAAGGGCTAAGAAATCAGAATGATGCCACATTTTTAGCAGTAAAACTAGAAGGTGCAAGACAAATAAATATCTTTAGAAATCTAAGAGGAAATCATACTTAGAATTCTTGCCTAGTCAAATTACAGCTCAAGTAGGAGAAAGATAGGCCTGTGTGAAATATGTATGTCCTATGTACTTATTAGGAAGCTGCAAAAGGAAGTACTCTACCCAAACAAGGGGATAAAGTAAGATAGCAAGATACAGCATAGGGAACAGGCGATGAGAATGTCCTGGATGATAACGAAAGATGTCAGCTATGAGGCAGATCCAGAGTACAACTAGTCCTAGAGAGTAAAGGACAGGGCTGGGCGCGATGGCTCACGCCTGTAATCCTAGCACTTTGGGAGGCAGAAGTGGGCAGATCACTTAAGGCCAGGAGTTCAAGACCAGCCTAGCTAACACGGTGAAAGCCCTTCTCTACTAAAAACACAAAAATTAGCTGGGATTACGTGCCTGTAATCCCAGCTACTCAGGAGGCTGAGGCAGGAGAATTGCTTGAACCCAGGAGGTGGAGGTTGCAGGGAGCCACGTTCACACCACTGCACTCCAGCCTGGGTTACAGTGCAAGACTTCATCTCAAAAAAAAAAAAAAAAAGAAAGAAAAAGAAAGGACAGAACTAAGAAGTAATGTCTCCAAATAAATCCATCCATCAATCAATAGAATATCTAATGTGGTTGACTAGATTGAAAGAATGTTTTTAGTTGTGCCACAATTTGGCTATAAATTAATGCTAGGAATGTCCTCAAAATTCCTAATATCCCATGCAACTGGAAGGCACAGAAGACAATTATTTGAGTGGATTAGGGGAGAGTGTAGAAACATTTTTTCCTTACTTTTCATACTCTTCATACTTCCATTAGGATAATTTTCTCTAAAAAATTCTCCATCCCTCCTCCCACTCCTCTATCCTCTACAGAGGTGAATTTAGGAGAGAGGGTGGGACTTGAAGGAGGAACTGGGTATGCAAAACCCAGCTCCTTCCTCTATTTCTGCAGGAAATCTTGAGTTTTGTCTACTTCTCCCTACCATAAATTGTATAAGGCCAGGTTCTCCCCCTGCAAAGGTCTGTGGTTTTCTAGTGCTGCCTCTGATTGGTTGGGCAGGTCTGTTCAGTATTAAATGGCTACGTTTAGCCATATACATTCTTCCAACATGCTATATCAGTAACAAAGGTGGTCTGCTTTGCATTTCTCTGATTCCTTTGTCTCTTTCTCTCTAAGTTGCTTCTAAATTTTGATAATGAAAAGGGTTGTTATTTGTTGCTCTCCCAAATATCAACACTCTTACGATTTTTTATGTGTGTAATGACGGGTAGTAGTGTATTTTACTGAGTGAACAATATGCAAAAAGGGCAATTACTTATATTTAAAATTCAGCATTAAATGTCTAATTTCTGAAGGTAGAGAAGAGAGCAAAGTCTACTTCCTATAATTGTTTCAAGAGAAGATACTTTAATTATGAAACATTCCAAATATATGAAAGGAACAGAGAATACTATAAAAACACTTACAGATCATCATTCAATTTTAACAAATCTGAATATTGTTATTTTTGTTCATATACTATATTAAAAGAAACCAACACAAAATAGATCTGAAGTCCTCTGAAATCACTTACTTATTTCTTCTCCCTCTCCCACTATCCTGAAATTGACAGATATCATTCTGATGAACGTTCTTCAAATACATTTACTATACACACAGTTATACACAATATAGTATTGTTTTATTTACTTTAGCATTTAAATATGTGGTATGATATGGCACATATAATTCTGCAGCTTATGTTTCCCAGGCAACATTACCAATAAAAAAGCAATCTGAGTCAATGGAAGTCAGCTCAAGAGGGCCTGACCTGGATCAAATACTGGTTCCAAGAACTTTAAGGCAAGGGACTTCATCTCCACATTGATATCCTCATTTACAAAATGGTAATAATAACATCCCTTTCTCATGGGCCTGTTGTGAAGAGTGAATGAGTAGATATGGACACAGCACTCAGAACTGCACCTGGCACATACCAAAGTATCTGCAATAGATCTTGTTTCTAGATGGTGACTTTGATCTGTTGACAAGATGTTGACTACAAATACACTAAACTTATTTCTACCACCTTATTCTTTGTTTCCTGTTTCTTTTCTCTCTTTTTGTGACTTTTAGTGAACTAACATTTTCTAACTTCCATGTTTTTTCCTCTGTCGGTTTAGAAGTTATAATTTTATTTAGTTATGTTTTTGTGGTACTCAAAATTTAGCCACTCGTTCAACATATATATACATACCTCTTTGTTGTTGTTTAACATTTTAGTTTAATGTTTAAAAAACTAAAACAAAAAACTGCTATTTGTTTATAGCCAACAGCTAATTATATTTACAAATATCTTTTTGTGCTCACCATTTCTCCTCATGTCTCATTTTTTTCCTTTGCTTTTGCTTTTCTTAAACGTATCTTTTGATAATTGTCATAGTGATTGTATGTAAATGATAATAATCTATTAGTATTTTTGGTACTGAAAATATAGTATTTTTCTCACAAAATATGGCTTTGATTCTGGCTAAATACAATGCCATGCTCAGCAAAAGCTGTCTCCTAATAAGTACATGCAAAAAGAATTAACAAATGAATAGGTAAATCCATAGGAAACAGAGAGAGGGAGCACCAAGGCAGGATCATCAAAGAGGCTAAGGAGATAACATAATGTTTTCACAAATGCCTGTTAGTTCACTCTCTAATAAATAAGAAATAAGAATTTGCTTTAAAAAATAAAAAAAGCTAGATGGAAAGGAAAAAGTTTGAATTAAGTATTATTTAACAGAAGTTAAACTGAGCAAATGTTCTCAGTAAATGTCCCTAAAGCCACTGGTCCCAATATTTATAAGTAGAGGAATCAATGCATTACACCTGGTGAGTACCAGAGCACAACAGTTTTCATGATTACATGGAGGGATATAGAAGTATACCATAGGTCAGCCTTGCTTTATCAATATCCCTGCAAGTTTGTAGGCATTGATAGGCAACAAAGACAAACACAAAAGCAGAAGGCCTTGTTGAAGTACTGAATAAAAAAAGGCAAGTATAAGAGAATGGTTTGTAAACTCATCTTTTAGATAAGTTGTATGTATTTTAATTTATCTTGACTCCAAACTGAATCTGAGTATTTGAAAAACCCACATTAGATTAGGTATATTATGATTCCATTTAGTTTAGATAAAAGAAAGAGCAAGGACATTCAAGTTGGAGGCAAAGTGCTTTTTTTCCTGGTTAGATGTTAGCAATGCAGGCAGTCTCCACTTAAGCCACTTTGTAGATCTCAGGGCCACTCAATCACACCTGCAGATTTCCACCAATACTGGATTTTTGCAACCTTTATTCATGCAGTAATTTTTATATAATAACACATACTAAGTGAGGGCACCATCTTCCAGAAATTCCCTTTAAAAAAACTCATTCCACTATCCTAGAAGTAGTTGTTACGGCTTTCCAATGATGTGTGAAGTATTCCCATGACTAAATATTAGGCAGATTTACATTATTTTTTGCTCTTGTGTAGAATTTCTTTGTCCTGAGACTGAATACCTTTAACTTGAAAAAGGAGAGAGTGAATGAGGGAAATTTTAGATCAGCTCTTTAGTGGCCAAAGCAAAATCATTATCCCCCTAAAAACAAATATTGAGTAATCCATATAATTAGATGAGGCAGAACTAAGTTCATTGGAATTGTTTGCTTCCTCCAACTCTCATCTCTACTTAGGAGTAAAATGAAGGATCAGCTCAAGTCTTAGTTGAGTGAAACTTCTGAAAGAATTAGGTCATTAAAGTCATTCTCCAAAGCCCCTTCTAAGTTTTACAAGAGTGTTTTTTGTCAGAATCTTAACTGATATTTATGACAGCATTCACATTTCTGTCAAATGAATAATCTAATTTGTATCTTTACATTTTATATACATGTAATACACACAATCATTGTATAATACACTGATGAGTACTTTACAAGACTTAAAATATGGAATATGTTTTTATTACTTTAAGTTATCACAGAAGACTTTAGGTATTATAACTTTTATGATACTCCAACGGTTATATCTGAAATTGAGTCTGATAAGGAATGGAAATACGTATTAGTATACTGCTCTTATGGGAAAAATAAATGATTGATTTTTCCATAATCTAGTGTTATGATATTGTTTCTAATGATGAAATATAACAAAAAGCAAAAGACTGGTTCCCAACAATCAACAATAGAATTTAGCAAACACTTATAAAGCTTTTACTATGTATGAGCTATTCCCAAAAATTCTGTAGAGGGTACAATTTAAAACAAAGCATAAATCTTGCCTCAAGAAACTTAAAACTTTTTAGAACAGATATGTACTCAAACACTTAGACCATGGTAAATACTATAGCAAACCTAAAGATAAAGCGTTACGTAATCAGAGAGAGTTCTGCAGATTGTCTAATAATTACAAAGTCAGTGCTAATCTCCTGAAAAGAGAAATCATAGATATTGAAAAATCTGTACATTTACACAAAGTCAATGCAAATAGAGATGGCAGAGACCACTCAAATCACATGCAAATGAGGATTTGGAAGAGAAAAACCAGTTATGGGAATAAGGACTGACATGATACTTTTAAAAATCAAATAATTAGAAGGTGCTCTAGGTAAAACTGAGTTTCTATAATACTTTTTCATAAAACATTTATGTTGGTCCTACAAAAGTCAAAATCATTTTACTGAATTATTCTATCATGCAATTGTTAGAAAATTATGCCCAAAACAAAATAAACTTTTTTTTTTTCTTTGCTTCAGCAACAGAAAAATATTGTCTCTGTTCTGGACGGGAGAAATCTACAATCAAGGTACCTGCAGCATTTGTTCCTTGCT
The DNA here is from genome assembly GCA_036589455.1 of Ateles fusciceps. Lineage (NCBI taxonomy): Eukaryota > Metazoa > Chordata > Mammalia > Primates > Atelidae > Ateles > Ateles fusciceps. Next base: position 5,129,584 of record JAZHEH010002393.1, read on the forward strand.
AAGGCTGTGGGAGAAGCATCTATTCCAGGCCCATTTCCTTGGCTTGTACACAGCTGTCTTCATATTCACATTGTATGCTCCCGGTATGAATGGTCCCGGTATGAACTGTATGGTCTTGTGTCCAAATTTCTTCTTCTCATAAAGCCATCAGTCACCCCGAATCAGGGCCCATTCTAATGACCTCATTTTAACTTGATTACTTCTGTAAAGACCCTATCTCCAAACAAGATCACATTCTAAAGTACTAGGGGAGAAAGCTTCAACATATGAATTGTGGGGGACACATTTCAACACATAACACACCCCTTTCAGAAAGGGGAAGCAATCCTTGATGTGCTGCCAAGCTTTTGTTAAAAATGAATTCCTGACCCATGGAGGCTTATAATTACCAGGGCTGACGTCTCCATTTTCGGATGGGTCAACCAGGACGTGACAACTACACAACTACAAGGAAAGTGGCTCCCACCCTCTCCCCTTGCCATAACTCACCCCTTACTCATGGCTCACTGTAAAAGCAGTAGGTTTCCTAAGCTCAACGCTGCTCAACTGTAACACAAATCCACTGAGTGCATAGCACTCATTTCGCCCATGCCCATCTTTGTCACCTCGGTGAGTTTTGGAGGATGTGGGGAATTAACATCACCACACTCATGCTGCTTGCTATGCTGTGAGTAATAAAGCCCTCTGGCTCCGATGTAGGTGTCTCCAGTCTTCTGTAATAGGCTAACGTGTTAGCTTGCAAGTAAGGTAAAATCCCAGACCCTTCACAGACCCTGACCTCATGGGAAAAAACATTAGAGTGAAAACCCTGTAGTTTCCAAAGGTCTTTGACAAGGACATGCTAAGCATCTGACACTTGGCTGATTTGTAAACCTAATACTTGGTCTCCCCTAGGTCACTGCTCTGTTACAATAACTCAGTTGTCCATTCTTTCAATTGTTTCATTCTCCCCAAAGAGATATTTATTCTGCATACAACACTCTTGTCAGTCATTAAAAACAATAGTAACAACAGCAACAAATACTTATGGGGTGAGAAGCATTTTTCTAAAAATTTGAGGCATTGTTCTATACACTATATTTCATCTTTAATCTATAAAACATCCCTCTGAAGGGGATATTAATACCTCCAGTGTACAGATCAGGAGACTGAGGCACAAGTCACACAGTTAGACTGAGGCAGAACTGGGATTCAAACCCAGGCAGTCTGGCTTTAGTCTTCATTTTTAACTACTAGCTACATGCCTTATAGGAGGACCTTCTACTCCCAGGGCTGTAATGGGCTGCAGAGGCCTAGACATCTTTGTCTGAAATCTCAGGAAAATAATTTGGGTCAAACTTTTAAGACTTGATTTTTTGACTTGCAACATTTTAAAATGTTTTTTACAACCTGTATTAGGCAATTAGATAATCTTCTGCAATGCTTTTACCTTTTCTGTCCAGCTATTGTCTAAATCCAATGTTAAGTTTTCACACTCTGTTAGTTTCCTATTTTGGCTGAAGTCGAGCATTTGTAAGCACTAACTCCTTTTGATTTTTCATGTTTTCATTCATAGATTTTGAAAATATAAACTCCTTTTTGACCTCTTTCTGGGCCTTGCTCTCTTAGGACTGGACTTGTAGTTTGAATGTGTTAGAGGACACTCCCAGGTGAAAGGGTTAAAGGTGGAAGCCAAACAGAAAGAAGAGATTCCTTATGGGAAACCACACTGGGCAGCAGAGGCCTGGGGGATCAGGCCATCCGTGCCCAAAATAAACATTTTAATTGCTCTTTGTATATTCTAAGAAGTAGTGTTATATCCGAGTGAGTTGTTAGGAAAGCACCATACTCTGAAATCTGATTGTGAGTCCTTTATTGCCAGCCACTGAGAGTCAGCTCACACTCAAAATCTCTCGGTCCCAAGGAAGGGGTTTGATTTCCTTTTATATGTTGCTCAGGTTAAGGGGACAAAGCGGACTTTTACAGAAGCAAAATAAGCAAGTTTTGAGGAGGAGGCTGGTAACTAGGAGGCAGGAGGCTCCCATGATTGTTGATTAACTAAGGAGGGTATACACAAGCAGTTCCCATGATTGCTGGTTACCAAGTGGGGGCATTCAGTACTTTCCATACAATCAATCAGGGAGTATTCACAATAGCCAGTGAGCTTGTCAAGCAGGATAAAAAAAAAAACGGTTATATGTTTCTATAGCTCTAAGTACAACATGACCCAGCACAGGAACATGACCCAGATATGCACTCAAAGGAGAAATGGTGGTGGGGTGAGGCAGAGGTTAAGATGCAATCTGTCTAACTCTCAGCAAAATGGAGTCTGTCTGGCTAACACAGGGTAGGTTAGCACAGTAGCACATAATTTCAATTACAACCTAAATTTTACTAATTATAAATAAACAGGTTTGTAATGTATAAGCTTTAGTTTCATTTTTCAAGTTAGAGTGCCAATCAATTATTTTATTCTTATTTATTAAGAAATGTTGGACATGGTTCTGAGTGAACTCTTTTTGCTTGGCCTTTTCTTTCTTTCTTTTCTTTTTGTTTAATTTAGATTTATTTTTTATTGACAAGGTTTATAAGAACAAATATTTAAAATCAAAGGCCAATTATTAGGTCTCATTTAGTTGCTTATTTCATTCACTTGCATTTACCTTTCCCTAGTGTCTGAATAACTATCAAGAAACAAGTCAAACCTGTGAAAATACCTGTTAACATTCAACATATATTTTTATATATTTCTGTCTGTGATGCAAAGATATTTTTAAACACTTAATTGGTACATCAAATATCTCATTCTGTCATAAGCAGCATGTTTTAAAACTCAGATTTAATAAACTGATTTAAGATAGCAAATTTGAAAGACAAAATTAATGTCATTCAAGAGTGGTCCATTATGTTGATCATCTAGAATCTTGATTAGCCAAACTTTAAAAGCCAAGAGCCCCAACTCCAGAAACACATTAAATTTCTTTGACGTAAAAGTATATTATCATTTTTGAGACCCACTTTGTAAAAGATATCCACCACTGCCTGTACATTAAATGCTGACATCATAATCTAGTACTTTAATCATAATTACGAAGGTGGCTAGGTTTCCGGTAAATATCAGCATTTTATATGGGCAAAAGCAGTTAACACAGATTGGTTCATTTACCATAAGACAAATGTGCTTATACTTAATCCCACCCTTTCCCAAAGTTTTTGAAGCTTTGATTTTTGGTCTGTCCTTAATATAAAACATACCTACAGATACTTTTACAGAGTTAATACTAAAGTTATAAATCGATGACACTTTTGAGGCAAAGCAGGAGAACTGTCTATTCCTTCAGTGTTCCCATCACTGAATTGACTTTCACTGCTCCATCATATTATCTGGCTGAATACTGACATTCCATAGTCTACAACTGTAAGGATACCTACCTATGTGAGTTAAAAAGTGATACACACAAAAGAAATAAAAAAACTATACACAACAAATTGGTTTTTAAAAATACAAAAATGGCATCTGTCACTTTTGTCATGCTGACAATTTAACATATATACACATGCAGGAGAAAAGTTCCAATCCAGTTATCTGGACAACTGTAGCTTACATATTTTTAATATGATAAACACACTGCCATTGAATTTTCACATGATGATGTGTATTCAAAATAATTCATGTACTAAATACTGCAATAACTGTGTGTATAAATGCCAGTCATAGTTTTCGTTCTACTTGATTAAAAGTATGTCTTAAGAAAGCTAATATTAAGTGCACTAAAAACCACAACAGTTCAAGAATCTATGATGACCTTACATAAAGAAATCCATAATGTACAAAATACAACTATAAAAGCAAGAACAATTAATGCCCTGCAAGATTTCAAACTAAAAATGGCATAGAAATGCACTTTAAAACAGCAAACTCAAAATCACATAGCACTCAAGATAAAAAGGTCAGCAGTAAAGTTCTACTAACGTTGCTTAACAAGGATTTAGAAAAGGAAATACATTCTCTTTGCTGGTACAATGGTATAAATCAGCTCTTCAAATCTATTAGAATAAGTCATCTTCCCTGTCCACTTATCTCAAGAAATTAGCTCTTTTACAGGGTTTTCATGAAATCTTTTCTTTCAGTTAAGTCATAAGCAGGATAATTTTCATAGATCTTTTTGCAAATCTGTTTAATTGTGACTTCTTCCAAAATAGAACTGGTGCCTGGACTTTTCTTTAGCACAAATCATCATTGGTTAAAGAGCACCACCAAGTATTACTTTTGGCTGAGGACAGAAGAAAAGGATAAAAGGAAGTGACCTTGAAGGATAAACTGAGTATTAATAGAAATATGGAAACACTTTCTAAAAAAAAAAAAAAAAAAACTATTAGAAAAAAGATACAGAAATGGAAACATAGACATATCAAGAAGAAAAGAAACAGTCTGATTTAACCTGAAAGGTCAGTTGAAATCAGACTTTTAAAAGGCCTTTGAAGACCCAATTTCAGTCAGTAAGCACTCGGGAACCCCTCAAAGTTTATTTGCAGCACAGGAGAGCAAAATTACCTAAGGTACCATTAGAAATAGTACTTTAGTTTCAGTTGTGAGGATGGAGTGAAGTTGGATTTGTTTAGCAATAGGCAGATCCCTTAAAGGGCTTCTATACAAGAGCAGGCAAGAGGTAAGGGAAGCAGGGGATCCTGACAAACAGAAAGACAAGCCAGAGAGTGACACTGCACTGAACATGAAGAGAGAAACAGGTTTGGTGAGGACAGGGATGTCTAAAGTAGCCATACACAAGTAGAATCCTACAAGTAGTCTAAATCCTAGGTCTAAACCTTAGAGGAGAAATCAGTCTAAAAATAAATATTTGAAGTCTTCAGCACAAAAAGCCTTGGGATAGATGAAATTGCTAATGAAGGCAGCAAAGAAAAGGGAGGTCCAAGACAAACCCTTGAGAATTGCCTATATTTTAGGAGGAGAGAGAAGAAATAACTAACAAGAAAGAAAGAGAAGGTGTGATCAGTGTTAGAAGGAGAACAAGGAGAGTTTCAGTCCTGATTAGCTAAGGGAAGAAGAAATTCGTAAAGAAGGCACTGAAACAAGAAAAGCAGAGGCTATAGGCTAATTTAGATGACATGATGAGGAGGTCACTGGGGATGGCCCTTAAGAGAATGATTTAGCAAAGGATTAACAAAAGTGGTCTAAATTTGTTTTATGGACATATTCATATACCTATCTCCTTAAACTGGAGACTTGCCGTACTATGTAACAGAGAAGCCCTGAATTAGGCAACATTTAGCAAGAGTTCTACCCTTGGCTACCCTTGGTAGCTGTGTGACTTAGTACTGGCCATATAACTCCTCTGGACATTAACATCCTCACCTTTTAAAATAGGAGGTAGTGGAGGCTTGAAATAGGGAATTGCCCCCAGCTGGCATTTCATACTAACTACAATTACAAGAAATAATAAAAAATAATTCTGCAATGAACAAAGATTAAGTTATTAAAAGCATTGGCTTTAGTGTCAGATACACCTGAGATTGATGCTAGCTTGAACCCCTACTAGTACTGAACAAATGGGTTAATCTCTAAATTGTGGATTCCTCTTGTGTCAATGAAATCAGTATCAGCACCTTCATTATGGGTTGTGTTGAGAATTACACAAGGCATGAAAAGATAATAATATAATTTCTGGAGTCTAAAAAGGCTTCATACATATTTGTTGACTAAATGAATAAATCACAGCTTGTATTCTTAGAAAGGACCAAAAGCAGGATAGAATCCTGCAAGGAAATGCCATCTGGAGGAGGTGGAGACATTGAAATAAACATGAAATGTGGGAGTGGGAGGGAGACATTTACAGGGACACTAACAGACAGTCAGGTATCAACTAGGTTCAAATATCAGCTCTGTCATTTAGTAATAGTGTGACTTGAGCAAATCACCTAATTCTAAATGTTGAGGACAGAAAAAATCAAAGCAAAAATGGCAAATACATAAATAAAATATGAGAGATGGGTCCCTGAGTGTCAGTTATATTGTTCATGTGCTTTTAAAAATATATTTGTAACATTTCATGATTTAAAAGTTTTTACTAATTGGGGCAATAATATCTACATAACATGAAGATTATATGAGGATTAAATATAATAATATTAAAAAATCATGACAGTGTTTTTCATGTAGTTCTCAATAAATGGTTGCCACTATTTCTTACTGTAATTATTGTTATTGTCCCATTCTAGGAGGAGATAGAAGTAAAGACAAATAATGGAATAAACATAAGTGTGTAATGTGTATAAATGAGTATGTGTGGTGAGAGGAGGAGAGTTAACAAAGCAGAGATAAAATCAGGTTGACTAAAACTAAGAAGGCAGTCTGGTAGCTGTATAGGTTGGAGATGGGAGAGGGAAGAGGGATCTATTATACAGAGGACTTTAAAAGCCAGATAGTAGGGGAGGGTGGAGGAAGGGGAGAGAATCAGGAAGAATAGCTAATGGATGCTGGGCTTAATACCTAGGTGATGGGCTGATCTGTGCAGCAAACCACTATGGCACACGTTTACCTATATAACAAACCTGCACATCCTGCACATGTACTCCTGAACTTAAAATAAAAGTTGGAAATTAAAAAAAGATAAAAAATAAAAGCTAGGTGGCAGGATTCATTACAGATAAACAATAATCAGTCCCTACAGCTAAAGTTTGGGTCAGAGGAAATACAAAATGAGACTGGTGCTTGATGAGTCAAATGACAGAAATAATAAAGAATAAACTAGAGTAGAAGAAAATGTTGAGAAACTATTTCAGTAACCCAAGTCAAAGGGGACCAGAGCTAGGATTCTAGAGAATGTTGAAAGTGGAAATGGAAAATCTCAGATGAACCTTTCCTTAGAAAGAAATCTGCAAAGAAATAAGATGACTTGAAGGCTAGTGAAGAAATAAAGAAAAAGTAGAAAGAAGAATCAAAGATAATGCTAGGATTTTGAAGATGAAATATCCTCCATCTCAGTAAAAGAAAAGAGAATTGAGAGATCTAAGAGATGGTGCTTTAACTTCTCTGAGCCTGTTTCCTTGGACATATACTTGGTATTCTAGTGGTATGTCCCTCACAGGGGTGTTATGAGGAATACCTAATATTTGGAAAAGTATTAGCATAGTCACAGTCACCTTTACACTCCTTGTTCTCACACCATATATCCAATCCATCTGAACATCCCACTAAGACTACCTTAAAAAACAAAAAGCAACCCTCAGCTCTCACCCCACTTTCTCCTTCGTGTAAGTCATTGTAATTTCTCACTGTCTTCTCCACCAGTCTTCTCCCTGCACTTTCCAGTCTTGCCACCTTCCCCCCACCACCAATCTATTCTCCACAAAGTAGTCAAAGAGAGCCTTCGAAATACAGATCAAATTACATCACTTTGATTATTTAAATCTTTCAGTGACTTCTCATCTTATAATGAATGTTCTACAAGATCCTTTATACTCAAGCTCCTGTCTACCTCACCAGCATCATCTCCTACTAGGCTGTCTCTCATTCAGTCTGCTCTGTGTCACACTGGCTTCCTTGCTGACTCTCAAATACACAACACACACTCTTATCTCAGGGCCCTGGCACTTGTTCCCTCTGTCTGGGGCATTCTCCCCCCCATATCAATATGGCCTCCCTCCTCAGGTCTCCACTGACAAGTAACCTCTCCAGAGACCATCCTTCACTACCCTATCCTTCACAACAGCATCCCTCCCTTAAAACCAAGTTGTCAACTTTCCCCTTACCTTTACCTTGTTTTAAATCCAAAGCACCTGGCATTACAGTCAATATCAGTTTACATGTGGATTTTCTGTCTTCCACTGTTCTTTATCCAATTTGTTTATTGTTGTATACTCTGCTCAAAGTGAGCTCTCAACAAATATCAGTTAGTGAATAAATGAATAAATGAACAAGTAGCATATTATCAATTTTTGAAAGTAACCTGGATTATTAAGTAATGTGGGAAATAATGGATGTTTAGCAATGGTTCTAGAGCTCCTAAACCTCTAGAAATCTTGGAAGGTAGCAATGAAAAATCCAGGAGCTATTTTCTGAGTTTCTAAATGTCTAGTAAAAAGCAAATCTTTACCCATAAGAGGGATTAAGAATATAACTAAAATCTTAAGCTTCTATACTTCAGGAAAAAAATTACTATCAACTCAATACAGTAACTCTGATTGATTCATGCTGATCAGAAATTGAGTAATATAAGCTTTTCACTTATAAAATTGAAAACTAAAATATGTATAATTGCCTATACCCAAGTATATATACAACACAAACATATACAAATTGTTCAACATGAGGAATGTACAAGAATGTTCATAGGATCACTATCTGCAATAGCACAGACTGGAAAACTACCCAAATGCCCACCAAGGGTGAAATGGATAAATATGCTATGTCCATACAATGTGATACTGCACAGTAGTAAGAATGAACAACATCCAACTTCATGTAACATTAAGACATTACTCAGAAATAATGCTGAGTGAAAGAAACTAAACATACAAGAGTACACACTGTCTGATTTCATTTAAATGAAGCACAAAAACAGGCAAAAAATAATCTGTGCTGTTAGAAGTCTGGGTAATGGCTACTCACTCAGGGTGGGGGAATGAGAGAGTTAGGGGCTGGAAGGGAGCTAAGGGGTGCTTCTCAAGTGCTAATGTGTTTGTTTCTTGATTAGGGTGCTGGCTATATGGATTTGTGTTCAATTTGTAAAAATTAATCAAGATGTGTACTTAATACAGTTGTGCTTTTCTATGTGGATATATTTCAATAGAAAGTTTTATAAAGGCAATGAAAAAGATAGTGTTGATGATAATAATTTTGCAGTCAACTCTCTCCAAATCAGGGATCCCTAGGGGAACTTGGAGAAAAAAAGAATAATGCCTCTTACAAACTTTTTGTACTTGTGAAATCACTTGAGAGTTTTAGCAATGGGAAAATATAATTAATGTTCAGAGATGGTTAATGCAGCACAATTATGTGGAAATAATTTGTACACGAATTCAAAACAAGCCTCAGATGCAGAGAGCCAGATGGGGTCTTTATTTACTCATTTGTGATTCCAAATGAAAGCAAGCTTTCTTTGGAGATTAACCTGTGACTCCCACAAATACATGAAAGTGTCTGGCATGTACATAAGGGAAGATTGACTCTTAGCCCAGAAGTTTGCTGATTTTGAAATGCATGTGCTAAGAAAGAACCTTATTTAAAAGAGATGACGAGAACAGCTGCACTTTGTCGTCAGAATCAAATCCACAAGTATTCTAAAACTTCAAAAAATACAACAAACAATGTGACCTCATTAACCTTTAGAAAAGACATTTCTGCCATTGCTGTATTTGATCATCATTTATCTCCCCTCAAAATCTCTTGCAATGCCTGTCTTCAGAGATTCTTCCAGAAAAGTTTAAAAGAAGTAAAATTTGAAAGAAATAATAAAATACTTCTTCATTCCTAGAGATAATACCAGTGGAATCTGATTTTATTTTTCTTTTCTTAATAAGTTTTCAGCATGTTCCACTGCAGTTTAATCTTATGAGGGTCTAACTATGGATCGAGGCATTTAAGGCAAAAGGAAAACAACAGAAAAATTAAGAAAGATTTAGGGGATGGTTTTAGACCTTATTCTATCATTTCTTTTCTTTCAGTTTTCCACCCTATGAAATTTATTTAAGAAAACATATGACTGCTGACTTGGGTTACTGAAAGAAGTTATAACATCTAACTGATAGAAAATGTTCAATGTAAAAGTTACTAGCCCTACTTAATTATTTGGAATCACTTCTCCCCCCAAAAGGAGGTGGCCAAATAGGGGTGTCTTCCAGATTTATGACTTCATTTTGTTTTCTGCTTCCATAAACAATATTGAGAGTCTCTCTTTAATGGGGTGACACATTCTGTGCCCGCCAGAAACCATAAGGTCAAAACCATAGTAAACATAAACTGTAGTTTTAAGAGATTTGGAAACTCTTTCTACAGAGACTAAGGAAGATGGACAATGGATAAATTAATCAGTGAATTCAGGCAATTTTAGAGAGGGAGAATAAAAGACCTTCAGAAGAGCAGTTGTCTCATTATCTGCATAACTAGGCAAGTCTACATTTACTCTGTGTACATACACCTCAAGCATCTTCTTTTTGAATAACACTGCCTTAGAGTTTAAAATGTTTACAGTTTACAAGTTACTTTCACATATAGTATGTACATATAGTATCACATATTGAAAATATGAAGAATTGGAGGGGGAAGGACTATATCAATTAAGATGACAAAGCAGAATGCAGATAATAATAGCATAAATTTTGATCCAGAAGGGTTTTAGAGACAGAATACAAATTCATCACACTTTAAATAACAGAATCCAGATATTTGGCATTAAACTTTTCCATGGGACACAGAGTTGCTACAGAGGTTTTCAGTTTGGCCTATTTCTCGGTAGCCCCACACTCACTTGAGTATGAGCTCCACATGGCAAGGATGCTACCTATTTTTCCACCACATTATCCGTAGCATCTCAAGCAGCCTCTGGAACCACAGTACTCCCTCAGTACATCTGTGTTATGAATTAATCTCTGTAAATATCTAACTTGCTTTTTAACATGGGACATTTAATACTTTCTTGAATCTGATTTTAGGTTCATGATTTTAGAGTCATAACATATTAAAGTAAAATCACATAAAATAAAGATTTATAAAAGTCAATCTGTATTTATTTTTAAATATCCAGCAATATAATTTATCAAATATCATACATGATCTAATTTTCAATATTCATCTTTATTTGTTCCATCAACAGATTTTTAACCACAGTCTGCAGACAAGATACTATGCTATCTGCAATGTATAACAATCACATCAGGATATGTGGTGTATCCATCACCTTAAGTGTTTATTCTTTGTGTTACAAACAATACAATTATACTCTTTCAGTTATTTTTAAGTGTACAATTATTTTTGAACATCATCAAAAAAAAGATACTATGCTATCACTTTAATAATACAGCCTATAAACTAACAAAGGTGAGTTAAATTAGACACCACCTTCACCAAAATAATGGCAATATAATTTCAAATATAAAAGTTATATTGTAGTAAAAAGTATCTCAAGCAATTCTCTGATTTTCAAAATATATGTATTTTCTATTTTCTGAAGCTTCACTTTGTTAACACAGTTTTACTACTAAAGCATATAGTTTCTAAAAATGCCTGTGGAACAACTGCAATATGCTATGGTATCATGCAAAATTACAAGAGCACGTATTCCTCCAAAGGTCAAAGACAAGCATTTCATAAGTTACCAGAACAGCAACTGTATTCAGCTGTAAGAAAGTAAAACTTTTCTAAAACAAGGCATCCACTACTTCACCCTTGGAGATATGACTATAAAAGTATTATAGTTTTTCAGGAAAGGTAGCAATTAACACATCCAGATGATTATGCTGTTTCAAAAGTGTTGCTGTTTTACCAAAGTTGTTACTATTATAACCATTTTGAAAGTCCCCTCTGGAATTGCTTTTAGAGAATGCAGCTTAATCATTTGACTATCTGAAAGCAAAGCAAATCTTTTCCCTTTGAAAGTGGAAAATAGTTGTAGGATAGTCAACAATTATTCAGGCCATGACAAGTGAAGTAGGTGTGTATCGCAAAGAATGTGTGGCTACAACAATTTGAAGAATTTTTCCAGAGTGGCTTCAAGTTCCCAAATCTATTCCTACATTGTGTAATAAATTTCAAATAAATTATTAAAAGAATTGTGGAATAAGTATACTTTTCCAGAGGAATTCTCTCAAGGACAACACACATTTTTAAGAAATTAGAAATAACATAAAAACCAAGACTCATTACTTTACAGGCATGCTACATATAAGTTTCTTCACACATCAAATCTAGATTAAGCAATGTGTATCATACTTTGCTACAAAGAAAGAACTTTGCTACCCTCAATCAAAAACTGAGTTTTGGAAACTCCAGGTTTCTATCTCACCATTATCAGTGTCACATTTTGATATACTGTGGTTACCATAAGTCCCTCCTTACTGCCAAAAAAAAGGGGGGGGGGGCATTTTGAAACTAGCTTGAAACTAAAATTCTAAAATATGGTTTATGTACAAAATGTCAGCCTCGACTAGTTCTCACCCTTGAGAAGGCTCTGCTAAAACTGCAGCCTGACCATTTTTATTATATAGAAAGAATATTTAAACTTTATAAGCAGTTTCAGAATGGAATATAAATAAATATAAAAACTGATTCTAAAAGTTTTATAAGTTCAAATTACAAGTTTAATACTTTTGTCTAAACAAGAGTATTTAGGTAACAATCGAAAGGAATGACATATCTGTGTAGGTGTCTTAACTCTTTTTCACTGCTTCATTATTCATATACTTCATGTTGATTTTGGTAGATCCTGGCCTTTCACAATGAAAACATATAGATACTTGGCCATGATCTGAAATTAAATGCTGAAAGAGGATGAAACATACTCTTGAATTCCCACATATCCTTTTTATTAATATGTCTGCAAATGACCTACAGTGTCTGACACTTTCAACCTCTTTGGCCTTTGACAAGTAGCAACAAAATAAGAGGCACATGAACCTCTCTAGACTCTTCTAAGAATTTCTTGAGAACACATTGTACTAAGAATCAGGAAATCAGGGTGAAAAGATTTTTTTTTTTTACTTTTTTTTTTTAAAGAGGGGTTTCACCATGTTGGTCAGGCTGGTCTTGAACTCCCGACCTCAGGTGATCCACCCGCCTTGGCCTCCAAAGTGCTTGGATTACCGGCGTGAGCCACCACGCCCGGCCAATTATGTTTTTAAAAGAAAATAATCGTAAACTTCTTTAGCTTTAGAAGACAGTTTACTCTACCAACGGCTTCTTCTTTAGCCTTAAAATTGGAATATACGTATTCTTGTCTGGGTCTGGGTCAAATTGACCTTTGAGGCAAAGAGAAATATCCTGGTTGTGTCCCTCTGGGTCAGTGTAGGATACAAACAAGCACTTCCTGCCTTTGAAGTTTATTTGAGGGTTCTTTACAGAGGAGGAAGCCTAGGAAGGTGATGTGTCCCTCTGGTGAGAGTTGAGTATGAGGAGCTAGGGAGCTGCAAGAGATGAGGATAATAAATGGAGCCCTCCACAGCATAGGCCAAGGACATCACAAGGTATTTCTGGGGGAGAAGTGGAGAAAGAAAAGACATCTTTACATTTTGCTTGGAGGATCAGTTCTATGACTGTCAAAGTCCCTTTCCACTGAGTTTCTGTTTAGTTACAAGCCTTGTTTCAAGGTAGATCTCTGTGATGTAAAAATTCCAAATTACAGTGAATGAAGAGCTATCATATCAGAATAATGCAGGCCCCTCTCTAAATCCTTAAAGCTCGCATCTCAGAATCAGCTCTGACAGCCTGAGTGTGAGGCTGGATTCAAGCATGATTACTCCATGCTGCAGGCACAGGAGTTTTGGTGAAAAGAGAATGAAGTCCTGGGTGTCGGCACACATCTGAGAATGAGGACAGGTTTCCCTTTTTGGTTCTGTTGTACACTCATTAAGTGCACTTGAAAAAATATACTCTTGTTTGCCTTTGTTTTATCTAAAAAGACAATGTGTACATCTTCTAGAAGGGGGAGCACATTCACAATTCCAGCACAAACTTTTTCTGTCAATGGGCAGCCATACTTGGTGTGACACTGATGACCTCACAGTGAGGCCTGTGCATGGGGCAGAAAAGGTTAAATGATTAATTTGCCAGATTCAATTGCTAGGAAGAGATGGGATGATTCCAGTCAGTATAAATCAGCTAAGCATTTAGAAACTATTATCAGGAGCACTAGACAGCACTGCATGATAGTCTGCAAACCACAAGTGATGTCAAAGCTGCAAGGCTGCTGAACTGCCCAGGGTTGAAGCACCGATAATAGATGCTAAAATTACTGCTGAAGAAGCATATTTGATTACAAAGCGCCCCTAGAGCAGTAAAGCACTTGGAAGGCTTCCCTCTGAGTTTTACAAGAAATATGATAAGCAGCATCTCCAACTGTAATCACAAAATATAATAAAAAATGCTCCGGGTTCTCATGAGACACGCAAGTGTATTTTCCTTGAATGATATAAAACCATTCTGTTTCCTAACACACAACAATTAGGACAAAGTTACCACTAAACTGAGGCAACATCTAATTGGTAACACAGACAACTCCATGAAGAGTTTTGTTTTTATTTTTCAGTGTGCTTTAAAAAGAGGTGGGCTTGGCCAGGTGCGGTGGCTCACACTTGTAATCCCAGCACGTTGGGAGGCCAAGGCAGGCGGATCACAAGGTCAGGAGATCAAGACCATCCTGGCTAACCCAGTGAAACCCATATCTACTAAAAAATACAAAAAAAAAAAAAAAAAAAAAAATTAACCAAGTATGGTGGCACACACCTGTAGTCCCAGCTACTCAGGAGGCTGAGGCAGGAGAACTGCTTGAACCTGGGAGGTAGAGATTGCAGTGAACTGAGATTGTGCCACTCCACTCCAGCCTGGGTGACAGAGTGAGACTGTCTCAAAAAAAAAAGAGCTGGGCTTATTTAAACTGACCTCAATCTATGCATTCCACCTTTCTACTCTTTCCCTTTGTCGTCAAGCCTCAGTTATAGACTCCTTTCTGCTCAGTATCTCCAGCCTAATTCCTCATGGTATTTGCTGACCTGATGTTGCTGCCAGCCTCTTTCTTTTGCCCCACGTTGACTCTATCCTTTCCTCATCCTCCATTCTCATCCACAGCTCCCAGTGTTCCCATCCTAAGTCCTGCCTAAAGTCTCCCTCTTCTCATTTGTAAAGGAGAAAGTTCAGGCACTGATAGCTGTCAGAAACAACCAAACACCTACATAAAAGGAAATTTGCTCCAATATTTTTTTAATGTTCTAAAATTGGTTATCAAGGAATTCCCCATCTTTTTCAGAAATATCTTAATTGCTACTTTATATTTTCTTGTTATATATGTTTTGCAATTTAGATGAACCAATGGGCTTTCTAGTGGTGAAAGTCATAATCCAAATTTTTTTTAAGAAAATTGTGTCTGATTAAAAAAGACACATAGGAGATGAATTAAAGTTTCAAGAAAATGTTTTAGGAAGAGCAAACCTAAAATACACGAAGACAATTATTTAACAGAAACAACCTACTAATAGGTACTAAGGACACACAAAAATACTTCATATGCCTCAAAATTTAAAATCAACCATAATAAAATGCAAGACATGCCAAATGCAAAGATTCTGAATGCATTAAAATGACAACAGAAGGCATCTTTAACCAGTAGGTTCCTACAAGCTAGCCACTGAAAACCAATTTGTAAAATAGGTCTTAGTTGCTAATGGACTATATAAAATCTGAATGACCAAAAAGAGATTTGAACCCTCAAATAAAATATATATTATTTGCTTGAGACAGCATAAGGGTTTTGGATAGAATTGTAAGATCTTAGTAACCTCACTATAGAAAAAACACTCTATTGAAAATAGAAAATCTATTTTCTGTTAAGTCTGAAAAATCCAAGGCAAAGCAGTATAGGTCGCTAGAGTCAGATGGCCTGGGAAGGAACTCTCGCTCAGGCTCAGTCACTTATAAGCTATGTGACTGGGCAAGCTATGTACCTTTTCCATACTTAGGTTCATCAGGTAAATGTGATAATAATGTAAGGACTAGCACAAGAATTAAATTAGCTGATATATTTAAAACACCTTGAAGCAGATCTGGTGGATGGTAAGCACTATTGAACTGTTAGCTATTCTTTTTGTTTTTCCTTTCTCCTTTTCATTCAGAGACAGAATTTCTCTACGTACTTCTAAGTTTGCCTCATTTAAAAGTACACGGCAGAATAAGGAAGGGTAAACATCTGCATATTTTTTCCCTATTTGACTGCTCTGTGGCAGAGATAAACTCACACTTCCTCATTTGTTTCTACCGCCAGTTTCTCCCAGAGTGAGGCACTGATATTTGTCAATCTTCTCTTTTATATTTCTGCTTTGTCCCATTTCCTCTTACTACGTTCATAAAACAATTAGACAAAAGTCTGCTGAAACTTGTGTAGAGAAAAACTTAATAAAGTAGGTCTAACTATTTGGCTATCAAACTAGAAGTTTTAACTCACAAGACTCTTTTCCAGAGTTTCTCTGCATTCAGATAATCCAAAAATGACTTCGACTTAAAATGTCAAGTGTGGTCTATGGGTAAACAACGCTGAGAATGGACATGTTGCGTGCTTTGGTTTTGAATTTACAAATCAATATGGGTACCTGAATGGCATACAGCCACTCTAGGAGACAGAACTTCAATTCATTAAGTGTATTTAGATGAACTGTGAATTTCAGTCTTCTTTCATGGTTTTGGTGAGATATATGACTATGGAAAGGATGCTTTTGTATAGAAGACAAAGGTTTGAGTTTGATTTTTCAAATGAAAAGTTTGAAAGATGGTATGCCATTTGTATGTCTACCATAAAACCCATGAACCCCTGGGATAATCACATTTGGTAGCTATTTGATAAGGACAAATATACTCCAGGGTGTGTTATCCAGGATACCTCTGCTTTTTGCGTGTCTTACGTTAGCAGCTTGTCTGATAATGTTCCTTTGCTTTTCTTACTCTAGAAGCACCCTTCTTAGCCAGAGCAATTCTTCTAAGCTTATTAATATTCAGGCATTTAACACTACAATCTGTATTTTCAATGTAGTAAACTACTAAGATGTTATCCTATCTTGAAAGTTTTATCTTCACTATTCTAGAATACAGACCAAAAATTTAAATAAACAGAGAAAGATTAATAAAAGAGAAAAAGTAACTATATTAGTCCATTCTCATACTGCTATGAAGAAATACCCAAGACTGGATAATTTATAAAGAAAAGGAGGTTTAATGGACTCACAGTTCCACATGGCTGGAAAGGCCTCACAATCATGGAGGAAGACGAAGGAAGAACAATTTCATGTCTTATGTGGCATCAGGCTAGAGAGCATATGTAGGAGAACTGCCCTTTATAAAACCATCAGATCGCATAAGACTTACTATCATAAGAACAGTATGGGAAAAACCTGCCCCCATGATTCAGTTACCTCCCACTAGGTCCCTCCCGTGATTTGTGGGGGATTATGTTAACTAAATTCAATTGGAGAATTGGGTGGGGACACAGCCAAACCATATCAGTGACAATACACAGTCAAAATAAATTGAACAGTACAATTCAGCATTATACTGCTATTATGTTAAAGGGCTGACAGTTTAGTTTCCAGGAATTTCATTAAGTCAAAAGATCATTTTTCATTGGTTTCTGCCATATCTATATATACATCCAAGTAAAAACATAATGTGAGACTTGGTTGTTTCAGGTAAAAATATCCAAATTTATATACTTTAAATGGAAATTTTAAGTAAACACATATTTTCTTTATCAATAGCACTAATGAATGATAACAATTAGCTAAGATGACCATTCTGAGGTATTTCGAAAATCTGAATCACCTATTTTTCCATTCATTCAATAAATAATTATTAAATAAAAAATTATGTGAAGGGTCATGTAAAATTAAGTGCCCTAAACTGGCAGATGGGAGGGACAGTGAGAAAAAATATATATGACAAGTACAGTGCCATTAAGTAATTATGAGGAATATAGAATATTTTCAATATTACATTTTTAATAGCAGGAAAATTCTGCAATTACTCTTACAATATAAGTTAAAATTAAAAATTTAAAACTATATAATTAAGTTTCATAAGTATATTTGACTTTCTATGGTTTACTCATATAAAAATATATAGCTCCATATTCAACTTTTATATCCATCTGATTATAAAATCATTTTGTAAATGTAAGACTATTTTGGCACTGTTGTCCATTCAGAATATTTTATATTATTATAAAAAGAAAAAATGATTTGCTGATCTTTTCATCTACTTGAACCAGAAATGAAAAATATAAAATTCTAAAATAAATAATGGTGACTTAAAAACTCTGAAAAGTTGATACAAAGACAGCATTCCCTGATTTATGTTAACTCTGAGAATGAAGTCAGAGAAATAAGTTTTGCCCTTTGTGCTTATTGCTAATAGACATTTTGGTTTTTTTCCTTTTTTCATATTAGAAACAATGAATAAGCCAATGAAAACACTATTACTGGAGAAACTTCTGATAATGACAATGGTAAAATCTAGACCAGATTGTTAGCTTCATGTGAGGGGAAAAACAGAAATTTTGTAATCTTATTCATGGCTCACTAAACTTGTGTCATATGTCGATAATTAAACAAGAAATTATCCAGGCAAAAAATGTTAAAATCTTTGTCAACTAGCCATAAACTTATTATTGAATGGACTAGATAAAATTTCTAGATGAGTGTTAGAAAATTCAACAATACTACTTCAAAGGCAGCCAGACGTTGCCAAGTCCAAAATTAATTTCTTACTAAGAAACACAAAATAGGTAGACAGCAGACTCTACCACGTGAATGATGGGGAAAAAAATTACAGAAAGACTGTGATGCATCTAATGCAGATATCTAAAATATTTATTGGGCTAAATTGATAGTGTGTGCCGTGTGCTTTATTGTTTGGGAATGAAAGGTTGAAGAGGAGTGTGAACTTTTTCATTTCATTAATCTGAAGCAGTGGTCCTGAAGAAGATAATAACACCTTGAGATAATCTTCAGAAATGTCAGGTCCTGAGTTCAAGTCTTCCTTTTCCTAGTTATTTTAAGTGATTTGCCTTTTTCACATTGATTCATGATAGCACTAATCCAAAGAACACACTCGAAATTCATGATCACTGTGCTCAAAGTGGAAATATGTGTGTAAGTGCACCCATCTGCCTGTCCTGGCATGTATATGTTAGCCCTGGTATGCCATGCTGAACTTTACAAATTTGAAAAGCAAATATTTCTTCAAATATTCTAAACTAATAAGGTTTTACAAAATCTACTAATACACATATCCTTGCAATGTGCTAAGAGAAACTAAATACAGATAAAATAGACTTCATATTGGTTAAAGTAAATATATTTCCAAAACATCAGCATTTTGAAACTTCAGAGAAATTTTGTTTTTTCCAATTATGGGTAGGATATACATAATAGTCCATGAAGGAGCAAACCTTTTTCTCTAGACATAAAGAGAATTATCAGCATAGAATTATAAGCATAGTACTAAAATGTCTACACTTAAATGAGTCCCTAATCATTTCCAAGTGAATTGTTCAAAAGTTCTTAGAAGTTTTAGTGACCTATTGCATTGCATGGGGATCACAATTAATAATAATGTATTATGTATTTCAAAATTACTAAAAATAAATTTTTAATGTACTCACCACAAAAAAATGATAAATTGTTATTTATAGATATGTTGATTGGCTTGATTGAATCTTTCTGCAATGCATACATAGATCAAAACATCATATTGTGCCCCATACATATACACAATTATTATTTGTCAATTTAAAATAAATTAATAGAAAAGAATCTACCTTGAGGGAGTGGAATACAAAAAGAAAACAAGGTCATGTTCAGTTGCTCACACCTGTAAGCTCAGCAATTTGGGAGGCCAAGATGGGCAGATTGCCTGAGCTCAGGAAATTCGCAACCAGCCTGGGCAACACAGTGAAACCCTGTCTCTACTGAAATACATGCAGTGTGTGCCTGTAGTCCGAGCTACTCAGGAGGCTGAGGCAGGAGAATTGCTTGAACCCAGGAGACGGAGGTTGCAGTGAGCCAAGATTACACCACTGCACTCCAGCCTGGGCAACAAAGCAAGACTCCGTCTCAAAAAAAAAAAAAAAGAAAAAAAGAAAGAAAACAATTAAATAGGATAAGTGACTTATAAGCTGTCAAATAAAAAATCATATATAAAAATACAGTTTTCCTGTAATCCTAGCACACTGGGAGACTGAGGTGGATGGATGACTTGAAGTCAGGAGTTGGAGACCAGCTTGGCCAACAAAGCGAAACCCTGTCTCTACTAAAAATACAAAAATTAGCCAGGCATGGTGGTGGGTGCCTGTAATCCCAGCTACTAGGGAGGCTGAGACACAAGAATTGCTTGAAACTAGGAGGCCGAGGTTGCAGTGAGTCTAGATCACACTACTGCACTCCAGCCTGGGAGCTGGAGCAACACTCTCTCCCACTCTCTCTCCCCAAATATATATACATATACATATATATATATACATATGTATATATACACACACATATATATGTATATATACATATATATGTGTGTGTGTATATATGTGTGTGTATATAGTAAGTACATATATATAGGGCCATATGTGTGTGTGTGTATGTGTGTGTGTGTATATATGTGTAGGCCTATATATATAGCCATATATATACACATATATATGTGGCCCTATATATAAAATAGAATATTTTATAGTTTTCCATAATTCTATAATTCTGAATAAATCTGTATCTTGCAAAAAAAGTAAAGTAGACATATAAAACTGTCACATTATAATAGTATCAATTGTACTTAGATATGCTGACACAGAAGTATTAATAAGGAGAGTGGGCTGATACAGGTGAATTTATAGCATAACAGCTTAGGTAAGGTCTCTTATTTCACATGTGGTGGAGTGATATTGGCAGGACTGAATGCTTAGAAGGTAACAGATGGTATTCAATGTGAAAAACCCCTTTGAATGCCTTAAGGACTATTGGGTCATAGGAACAAACTACAACTTTTATCATATAGTTGTAGCCCTATACTGTCTCATCTCCTAAAACTTGGTGCTACATTTCAAAATACAAAACTTTTGCCCGTATATGTAAAAATATTATTTGAAAAATGTCCAGTTTGCTCCCTGTTTTTAATTCTTCCATAAAGTATACTACAAAAAAAATAATAATAATTCTTATGCTGGGCATGGTGGCTCATGCCTGCAATCCCAGCACTTTGAGAGGCCAAGAAAGGGTGATCACTTGAGGTCAAAAGTTCGAGACCAGCCTGGGAAACATAACAAGAACTTGTCTCTACAAAAATTAAAAAAGAAAAAAAAAAAAAGCCAGCTATGGTGGTATGCACTTATAGTCCTAGCTACTTGGGAGGCTGAAGGAGGAGGATCAATTAAGCCCGGAAGTTCAGGGTGCCAGTGAGCTATGATAGTGCTACTACACTCTAGCCTGAGTGACAGAGTAAGACCTTGGTTCTAAAAATAAATAAATAAATAAATTATTTTCCAGAAGAGATGAATAGAACATGACAAAAAAGCAGTGTAAGGGAGATTAATTTAAAATAGAAGAATGCCACGCTAGAGTCAAACTATAAAGCCAGTATTACAGTTGACTGATCAGTTAACTTACATTATCAGCAAATACTTGTCACTAAAAGAATCTGCAACATCATTTATCCTAGTCCTCTGAGTTACATTTAAGGAGGCTGAGGCCCAGAAAGAGAAGTCATTTAATTTTTTATATATTCACAAATTAAAATATATTTTTTAAAACTTCTCCATGTACAGATTATCAGATTTAAAACAACTAATGTTGAAATGTATTGTTACACTTAATACTAAACTCATGAGTTGCTTCACAAAATATACAATACACAACTAAAATTCCATTCCCC
The DNA here is from genome assembly GCA_036589455.1 of Ateles fusciceps. Taxonomy (NCBI): domain Eukaryota; kingdom Metazoa; phylum Chordata; class Mammalia; order Primates; family Atelidae; genus Ateles; species Ateles fusciceps. Next base: position 5,151,191 of record JAZHEH010002393.1, read on the forward strand.
TTCCAAGACAACACCCACACTCATATACACACATACAATCTTTAAAGTTTTTGGGATGGGGGTTGTTGCTATGTTTTGTTGTTACTTTATATATGACTTTAAAAAACAAATCAGGAGAAAAGTCCTATCCAAATTTCTACTATATTTCATTCAGTAGCCTTATTGTGTAAGTAAAACTCCTTAGCAGAAATAAAGATTATTTATGTTTATAAATTTCAAAGAATCACTCTCCTAGCCATTAAAGATATTATAGTTTGCTTTTCTTAATGAGAGATCACTGAAGGGACAGAATAAAAGGAATTTGTTTTCCCTTGGTAACTGATTTTTTTTCCTTCAATATAACTTAGGTAGATATTAGATGATGGAATAGTTGAGGCCAAGAAAGAGTACAAATTGAGGGAGTCTAACTTTCTCCTATTTGTCTGCAATATTTAATCAAGTACAATAATGGGGGATTTTGTCGTTCAATTAATAATTCATTCATTTAAGAAATATTTACTTGGGGAAGTACAAAGTAGTAAAGATAAAAACTCAAGAAACTCAAATTAGGGATGAAAGAGACAAACTATTTTTCTTAATCCAATTGAATCCTGGTTTGAATATAAGCCTTTTTGTTTCCTCCCCCGCAAAATCTAATGTATTCAGCAAAGGTGTAAATGTGTTAAGCAAGGTATTTACAAACAACAATAAAATATTTCTCTCTCACTCACCCACATTAACATTTTATAAACACATTTTCTGACATCTATATTCTATGAACTTGGGTTCAAGTAACTCACACTTCAAACAGCAATTACACACACACATAAGCCTGCCTCTTCAGAGAATCACTTTAGATTGGATTTTGATTAAGAAGGTATCATAGAGATCTAGGGTTAAATGATCTCATTTTACAGAGGAGAAAAATGAAGTCCAGATAGTTTGGCATTTGCCCAGGGTAACCATTTAGAGGCTGATATTTAGGATTCCATATAGAGCTGTAATTATTCCAATTGAATTTTATAGTTTGTTCAGTTTTTCCACAGAAAATACACACCCACAAATTCCCCTTTTCTCAAATAAGGAACTCTTGATATATTAAACTCAGAAGGCATGGCTCAGCACTTGAACCACATGGATCAGCTGTCCATCTCCTTAATTAAGTATCTCTTCTTTGTGCCTGATGTCCCCAGGCCACCAGGGACCAACATATAGAAAAAAAAAGAAAAGCCAAAAAACTACTCTACTGAAGCTAGCATAGGTTTTCCAAATTTGTCTCATATGACTAAAGTTAAAATAGCAAAACAAACCTCTCATTAAAAATCAAGGTAAATTTTATTTAAAATTTTTAAATATTTTCAAACATCTAATGAAGGAAACCACTGCTTCTCCCTTTAAAAACAATTCTACTTTCCGCTGATACAGAAAAATCAACTGATGTGGATGGCAAGATCTGAGAACTATTTAAGGAACTTTGGTCTGTCCATGGACTAATAGCCACACTTATTTATAAAAATGCAGATTTCTATATTTTAACTTCTTAATGGCATCACTGGGCATATGGATTTGAATTGGTGCTCAAGTGAAAACTTCTACTGCTTCTACTTTGGAGTTTGTGCTCAGATGAAAACATCTAGTGTTTGTGATCATAATATACATGAATTTTTCAAAAAAAAATCTTTAAAATATTTTAGAATTGGAAGAGACTAAAGAAAAATGACTGGTAGTAAAAAAAAAAAAAAAAAGACGAGCTTTGCAGTCAGTATTTTGACTCTTCTGGTGGGTAGTTTTGCAGGGTTAGAAAGTCACTTTTATCTTGCTCATCTTTCCCTATATGGTGGGGATAATAATAATGCTGGGTTGTTTTAAGGATTGTTGACAAGACATTTAAAATATCTAGCACATAATGGGTACTCATAAGTTGGGGCTATTGTTATTTACTCTAGTTCTAAATTTCCATCTGATGATGTGTTTGAAGAAAGTACAGCAGCAAAAGAATGAAAAGGAACTAAAGTTTGTTTCTTAGCAATTAAGTGCCAGGCACATAATGCACACAAGTCAAATGGTAGCAGCAGTTTCTTTCATTGACCACTTACCATATGCCAGCAATTTTTTAGATGCTTTAATATATTATCTTATTTCATCTTCCCAAATGTCCGGATGAGGTAGGAATTATCACTTTATCACACAGAAGAGGAATCAGAGACTCAGAGAGATCAAGTAACTGACCACAAGGTCACAGAGCTAACAAGCAGCAGAGCCAGGACTGGTAAGAAAGGCAGAAGAAATGAGCAGAGGCTGCCTTAAAGCCACCTTGTAAATAAAGCAGGGAAGCTCAGAGCAACTAGAAGAGACATGCAACAGACATGTCTTCCCACTGTGAGATACTTAAGAACCAGGCTAGATCTCGTTAGAGGATGGAAGCCCAGACTCTGGGACAATTCCAGGAACACAGAGAGTGTTGAACAGAATAAGCATTTGGGTAATAAAGAATCACATTTGCTCCAAGCAAAGTGTTTGTGGTAACAGCAAATGTAAAAGGTAGAAGAGTAGTAACAACATTCATGCTTAAGGACCATAGTTACTGATTAAAGTATTTTATACATCTATTGTCTGATAATGACAACTGTATTCATAGATTTTTCCTTTATTATATATTATTATATAAAGAATTCAGTCACTGAGTATTATCATCTTAAAATGTGAAGGACAGTAATGAAGATACACACACACTCTATACACACACATACAGGGAATGGGTTAAAATGTACTCTATTGTATATGCTATATGGGAAAAATCTACATCAAAGAAAATTCTCTATGAAAGTTGTAAAAATAAGTCAACAGCTTAGTTTTCTTTTATTCAAACAATACCTATGGCTTAAAGTCATGATAAAAATCAATTCACAATTTACTAAGTTAGATATGTGCAACTACATTTATACAAATAAAACCTCAGTAATTTGATAGCTTATTCTTTTGGGTGGAATAAGGACTATTATGAAAACAAAGAGAACCTTAGTCTATTAGAATTTTCAAAAAAAAAAACATGGGTCAAACTAAAATTCTCCATAGGAACAACCTACATACAGCCACATCCAGTGACTAAATTGTGTTTACGTTTTTCTTAAGCAATGGATGGAGTTCATTCTGACAATTTGTTTACTAAGAATTGCACCAGAAAACTGCCTATTCATTTTCTTTCTGTTTGGCAAACAAAGCATGACACATAGCAATATAAAAGAAAAATATAATCCTGGGATGCATTTGCAATCATTGCAGAGAACTGCCCTAAATTGTCTTAAGCCTGTGGCATTGGCTTTCCGAAGAACATTTAAACACTGCCACATGCTGTTCATCTGTGTGTCCTGCAGTCTGAGAGTTCCAGGTCCCCCTTTGGCCTCAATAGAAGGTTGAATCACAAGTACTGTCAGGCTTATGAAACTCTTAATTTCTCAAAAGCATCAAATGATCTTGAAAAAGGTAAGTATAACAATTTTAAGAATCTAATAGTAATTTATCATTAAGATTTTTATATAGCACACAACTGTAGTCATGACAAAGCACAGTCTCCATGAGCACACTGCTTCCTAGTAAAGGAACAGAGACCCTACAAGTAAGATTTTACATATAATAGACTAAATTTACTAATGTGTTTGAATTTTTTCTTTTATGAATTTCATAACATTCCCTCTTTATTAATGCTAATTCTACATGGTACCACATAGAAGCCTGGTTCTTTAAATATATTCGTTCAAGTGTATCTCTATATACTCTAAAGAAACATACACCCACCTCTTCTAAAAAACAGAGTAACATCCAGGTGCCTATAATATACTTCAAGGTAGAAATCATGCTTTATTCAGTCTTGTCCTTCCTGTGACTGGTAAGAAAAGAGATCCTAAGAAAATATTTGTTGAATAAATAAATATATACATGAATATTTAAGTATAGTTCATAATTTTAGAAATTTCTAAAGAATGAACATCACATCCTGAAAGAAACTACCATCTACTTTTAGTTTCCTTTTTTATAAAAATGTATATGAAAAGATTCAAAATTAGTTGTCAATTTTACGTCCTTCTCCCGCAATGAGCAACATCACCAACCAAAAAAAAGACACTGAATCATTGTTGAAATCATTGTTAATTTTAATTACTTTGATCCAAAAAAAGCTGAACTAGGGTATGTTATTCTATATTCTTATCTGAAGTCCTTAATTTTAACATCTGTTGTATAAAACATTCCAATTGAAAACATATAAATAGTAAATGGAAAAAATCTCGTATGCAGCATAAATAGTATTAACTCACTTTTTGATTCATTTATTCATTCACTCAAATAGTTAAAATCTGTAATGTGCTTAGAGAAGTTCAAGTAGTAGAGGGGAAAAATGTTGACTGATTGCATTTTAAACGTGTGATCACCAATTTGAATTGAGTCGTAGTGCTGCCTAGCTATCCTACTATATTCTACTCAATTCACCCTACTACACGACCACAGAACACCTCCCCTCTCTCTACAAATCTTCAACCTCTTCAGCCCCTCTTCAATCTCAGCTGATGATCTTGCTTCTTGTTTCCCTGGGAAACCAAATCAACCAGAAGAGGACTTCCACAGTCCCTCACCTCCAAAGGTATCATCTACCTGTGTTGACGTTCTCTGCCCTCCTTTGTTTATTATTTTGGGAGAACTGTCTGAGGCCCATTCTCTGTCTCCTACTCAAGACCATGACTTCTGTAACTGTTCGATCTTGCTCCTACAAGATCAATTTTCCCCTTTCTACTAGATTGTTTCCATCAGCACCTAAACATATTATAATATATCCTATCTTGAAAATACAATACAGTACAATACAATACAAACTTGAACCAGCCTCATCCTCTAACAGCCCAATTATTTGCCCTGCTTCACAGAAAAGCCCATCTAAAAAACTGTCTATTCCATGCCATTCTCAATATTAGTGATATCACTCCAAAAGGTCAAAAATTAATTCTTACAGGCAAAAATTTCTAACTCTTTTTATATGTAAGGCATAGATATACATGCAACATATAACAGAAGTATACCTGTGATACTGGATTTCATGAAGAGGGGGAGGATTAGAAAAAAATGTCTAATGAATCATGAAAAAGTGAGAAACACTGGTCTAAACACACTTAGTGTCCTCCCTTCCTATTTGTTTCTTGAGCCTTCTCCAATTTGGCTTTTATTACCAGCATCCCATACAAACTGCTATTGTCAATGTCACCTTTATCCTTTGACATGATTTTCATGTTTGTCCCCTCCAAATGTCATGTTGATACGTGATCCTGAAAGTTGAAGGTGGGCCTAATAGGAGGTGTTTGGGTCATGGGGGCGGATCTCTCATGAGTGGCTTGATGCCTTCCCTATGTAATGAGTTCACATGAGAGCTAGTTGTTTAAAAGAGCCTGGCATCTCTCTCCTGTTCCCTCTCTCATCATGTAATGCTCTTGCTCCCTCTTTGCTGTTCGCCATGAGTAAAAGCTTCCTGAAGCCTCACCAGAAGCTGAGCTGTTGCTGGTGCCATGCTTGTATAGCCTGCAGAGCCAAAATAAATCTCTGTGAGCCAAATAAATCTCTGTGAGCCAAAATAAATCTCTTTTTTGAATAAATTGCTCAGCCTCAGGTATTTCTTTATAGCCATGTGAAATGGACTAACACACCCTCCACATTGCAAAATCCAATGGGCAACTCTTAGTTGAAACTATAGGCAGTATTTGGCATAGCTGATGACTTCCTCCTTCTTCAAAACACTTTGAAGTGTTTTGAAGAAGGAGGAAGTCATCAGCTATTCCAAATATTGTTTGAAGAAGGAGGAAGTCATCAGCTATGCCAAATACTGCCTATGGTTGTGACTTCCTCCTTCTTCAAACATATACGGGACAACATATATGTTTGGTTTTCCCCCTCACTCATGGCATCTCCCTCTCAGTCTTTCTTGGGGTTCCTCTTATCTTCTTGTTTTCAAACATTACAGTTTCTCTGGGTTCAATCTTGGACCTCATCCAGTTCCATGGCTTTAAATACCATTTATCTACTGATGATTTTCAAATATACACTGCAGCTCAGGCACTGCTCCTGAAACCTTCTGTATTCAACTGCCTAAGCATTTCCACTTGAATCTCTAGTAAGCATCTTAAACATGATCCAAGACCAAATTCCTATTCTTGATTCCCAGTGCACAACCTGCCTTACAAACCCACTTCCCCCTCAGTTTTCTCCCTTTGGTAAAAGACAACTCTGTTTTTGCAATTGTTCAGTCCAAAACAGTGGTTTCACTCTTGAAACCACGGTCACAGTCCATATCTAATCCATCAGCAAATCATGGCAGCCATACCTTTGAAATCAAGTATCTCTAGCAACCTGAACTGATGCAAAAATGAGGGATCTTTGTACATCTGGATTGCACCTACTGCTCCACATACCACCAGTATTGCTGTAGTCCATGGCACCATCATTTCTGGTCTCTACAACATCAGGTCATCTGATCATCCCAGCCCTCTTACAGTTTAATTTCCAAACAATAGCAAGGTAAGTGCATGATCCCTAAATCTAAGTCAGATCACGTCTTTCCTTAAATGGCTTTCCATCTAATGAAGAGTAAAATCTAATGTCTCTATTACAGCCCACAAAGCCCTATGCAATCGAGCCTCATGCTTCCTCTCTGCTCTCATGTTCTACCACTGTCCCTTTCTTATATACTGCATGCCAGCCACACTGGCCTCCTTATAAAACTGCTCATTGATTGGGGCTTTCCTACTTGCTCCAAGGAACTTCTGTTTGGATATCCCATCAGAGATTCTCTTGGCTCACAATTTCACTACCTTCAGGTGTCTACTGGTTAAAAATCACCTTGTCACAAACCTGTTTGCACTATATACAAGAGTATTCCTTGTCATTTTCTATTTCTCCTATTTTGTTTCCTCTTCCCCCAGCATGTAGTATAATTTACTACAGATATTTCTCTTCCTCCCACTGGATCAAACACTATACAATATTATGCCTCCTTCCACTAGAATAAAAGTTCCTTGGAGCTTTCAATGTTTGGTTCACTGCTGTACCCAGGGGTGTCTGTCTAGAACAGTGTCTAGCACATAGATGTTCAATAAATATTTGTAAAATAAAAAAATGAATTTTACATCTAAATAAAAGAAGACAAGTGCCATCTTAAAAAAATAAAACTGAAATTTAATTTCTCTTCTTGGAGTAAAATCTCATATTTTCACATGAATTTGGCAAGTAAAATTATAAGATACAAAAAGATCTAAAAAGTCACAAAAATGGAAAGCAAATTCTGCTTTGGATACAATGATTTCCTTTGGCTATTTCATGTAGCAAATTTTGGAGAGATCAACATTTAAATATCTTACTCAAACCAACAGAGACTTCTAGACTAGCATATATTATCAAAGTGTTCTGTGCTGGCTACTCAAATACATTTTAGATTTTCTTTCATTATTTTCTAGACATAAACATTCAAGTCAGAATGTGAAAATGTGAGACTCTGGAAACAGGACTTCAGAGGAATAACAGTCAGAAATGTCCAGTAAGTGTATACTCATGTCTCTTAAATCTGAGGCAATATAATGCAAAACTTCTTAAATAAGATACATTTGTGTTCCACAATGTTTGAACTAATTTACACTCCCACCAACAGTGTAAAAGTGTTCCTATTTCTCCACATCCTCTCCAGCATCTGTTGTCTCCAGATTTTTTAATGATCGCCATTCTAACTGGCGTGAGATGGTATCTCAATGTAGTTTTGATTTGCATTTCTCTAATGACCAATGATGATGAGCATTTTTTCATATGTTTGTTGGCCTCATGTATGTCTTCTTTTGTAAAGTGTCTGTTCATATCCTTTGCCCACTTTTGAATGGGCTTGTTTGTTTTTTTCTTGTAAATCTATTTTAGTTCTTTGTAGATTCTGGATATCAGCCCTTTGTCAGATGGGTATACTGCAAAAACTTTTTCCCATTCCGTTGGTTGCTGATTCACTCTAATGACTGTTTCTTTTGCTGTGCGGAAGCTGTGGAGTTTGATTAGGTCCCATTTGTCTATTTTGGCTTTGTTGCCAATGCTTTTAATGTTTTAGTCATGAAGTCCTTGCATACGAATGTTCATTGCAGCACAGTTTACAATAGCAAAGACCTGGAACCAACCCAAATGCCCATCGATGATAGACTGGACAAGGAAAATGTGGCACATATACACCATGGAATATATGCAGCCATCAAAAACGATGAGTTCACGTCCTTTGTAGGGACATGGATGAACCTGGAAAGCATCATTCTCAGCAAACTGACACAAGAACAGAAAATCAAACACCGCATGTCCTCACTCATAGGTGGGTGTTGAGCAATGAGAACACATGGACACAGGGAGGGGATCATCACACACTGGGGTTTGTCAGGGGGAAATAGGGGAGGGACAGCTTTGGGGCAGGAGTTGGGGAGAGATAGCATGGGGAGAAATGCCAGATATAGGTGATGGGGGAGGAATGCAGCAAATCACACTGCCATGTGTGTACCTATGCAACAATCTTGCATGTTCTTTACATGTACCCCAAAACCTAAAATGCAATAAAAAAAATAAAAATAAATTTACTGACTGTCCACTATTGAATGAGACCTATGGCATGTCCTTCCTTCCTTCCTTTTTTTTAAATAGATAAATAAATAAGATACATTTGTGAAGAAGAAAACAAATTTGGACTAAAGCTTATCCAGTGAAGAATGCTGGTATTCCTCCCATTCTTTTCTTTTTATCCTTCCCTTCCTCTCTTTTCACTAATGTTTAGAATTCCCTACTTTAAAATTAGTAGTTGATTGTGGTAATACTTTCTTATTTAGATTTAGCACGTTATATTTGAATCTTCAGAGATTTCTGCCAGAAAGCTAAAATCTTAGGTCTCAAATTTCTTCTCTCTTGAAAATGCCTTTGCCAGCTCAGATGGGGAAAAGTTTAATTCCATTCAGTTGATGACTCAGTTGGTGATAATGACGTAATTCCATAAATTATAGCTCTCTGCTCTTTCATCTCATCCCCATGTCTAACATGGACATTTCTTTTTAAAGCTTTTCTGTTATCAAAGAACTCGAAATGAAAAATAGGGCTCCAAGTTCTAAAAGAAGTACTCAGTAAGACAGCATTAAGAAGGAATCTTTCCTTCTGTTAGGGTAGCAACCTGGTAGCCTAGTTTAAAACATCACACATCTACTGACAGCATGTGTATGAGAAAAAAAATGTGAAAATATTTACATCATAATGCATTTGTATCAAGCATGGAGAGATCACACACATTGGTAAAGGATAAATTACTAGGAGAGGGACAAAAATGTATACTGCTCCAATTACTGAAGCCTCGAGAAGAGCTGGATTCCATAAACGGTTCTACCACTCAACAGCTATGGAGCAAGTTAACATAATTTCTCTGCGCCTCATTTTCCTCTCTATAAAATGAGAATAATATTTCCCATGAGGTGATTGTGAAGGGTAAAAATGATAATTTAGCAAAGTGCGTAATATAAGTGTTCACAAAATGGTGTTGATATTGGAATTATCATCTTCTTCCAGCTATCCTCAACTTTAAGTTGTTATTTTTTTTCTGACACAACTAATTAGTTCCCCAGAGGGACATTTAAGTAGGGAAACTCCCTCTTTCCTGCCAGGAGCAGAAGTGAATAATAAGAGCAATAAGAGGAGTGGCCAGATCACCCTAAACTCCAAGATGATGGGAATCTCTGCTGTTTCCACTGACACCCCCATTTGTGGAAAATGGCAAAGAGGTGAAGATTAGCTTGGGTTGCCCCTCAGGCACTTAGAGAAAGAAAGATTAAATAGAACAGACTCCCAATCTGCCATTTTGCAAATAATAAATTTAAAAAATCAAGAGAATTAGGTAATAATAAATGTAAAGAGACAAGAGGAAATATCAAAGGTGAAGATAAAGATTTAATTAACACATTAAAAATGTAATGCTAATAATTGTTTTTTTCTAAAATTAAGATCCCAGTTTATAAGTTTGCAGGCAGCCCAACAGACCAGCTCATGTCAGAAGTTTAGAAACTGAGTATTTTCCTTTCCTGTGGAGATGGTCTGCTGAAAAATGCAACGAAGCATACTATTTGATGAATAAAGGACTTTTATTCTTTGTGCTTTTAATAAAACTCTTTTCAGCAAAATGTCAAGGAAAAATCAAGAATTTAAACTTCTTTTACTTTGTTCTCATTTTTCCATCAAGAGTGATGGAAAATTCTAGAATTTATAGAAAGGAAGTTGAAGGTATTCATTATGGGCAGTATTTTATCATTATATTCTACAGTGCATAATAAGTTCTGATATTTTGCATCTTTATAGTATAGCTTATCCATGTTTTAAGGGTCTGTTTAAGCATATGGTAAGGTTAAAAGCCTTTAGAACAACATTTCTCAAAGTCTAGTGTTTTCTTTCTTCCAATCTAATTAGGCAAAGTTTTTTACCACCTCAACACATCCAGCCAGGTTTTGAAACATAGATTCAGTATTTCTGATGAACCCTGTCATTTGTTCAACAGATGTTCACCTTCAAGACTCACCACAATCTGCCCTAAATCCATCTCGTTTTATCTCCTAAAATTCCTCACCACAAAGCCTAGCTTCTACCAAGTCAGTCCATTTTCAGTCTCCCAAATATAAAATGAACATTTCTATTTCCAGCTTTACCATAAGACCTTTTTCTCTCTAAAGCATTCTCTCCCTTTCCCACTGAATGTCCTTCAAGACGTCTTTCAGACTGTTTCATTCATTCATTCATTCAATATAAACTGAGAGCCTACATACATGAGGCACAAGGGATCCTGGAAAAACAGAAACAGGTAAGTCTAAGCGAGAGTGGACTTTATATTCTACCAGAAAAGACACACATTGCACAATGGATTAAACTGTTAATTAATTACAGTTGTGATAAGTGTTAAAAATATGAGGCATCAGAAACTACGAACACATAATGGGAGAAATGGCCTGGTTTTTGGGGGTCAGAAAGACTTTATTTTTTCCTTGTATTTTTTATTAATATATCAAATATTTTTGTGTTGGAGACATTATAATTCTTCTTTTTTAACTACTAGGAAGACTTTCTTGAGGAAGTGGTTTTGAGCTGAGTTTGAAGGATGAACAAGGGCCTAAAGTAGGGCAGAGGGAGGTTAATAAACAAACCTTCATGTTGGTTATTATAAAATTATAACATTTTAGTAAAGATATGGTAAGAAATTTCTTGCATTCCAGGCATTAAAACTTATTACAACAGTATTTCTCCCAATTATTCTTGCTTTCTGTAAAGCTGGGGACAAAAAACAATAATGATCCTACATTTAAAGTTTAAGAAGCCACCAGGAAAAGCTGCTGGCCAACAGCCCTTGAAAGATCTGGGAAATGATCAGTCAAAACTGGCCTTACTACCCCGAGCCCCACTGCCCATGAAATATAGGAATATTTAAATGGATGTGAAAGCTTGGCCCTACAGACAGTGCCATATTTTTGGAGAGAAGCTTTATTTTCCAAGCCCTGTAAGCAGAGAGTGGTGGCTCCTCCTTAGAGCCTACCGGAGAATGATTTAGAAGCAAACTCTGGGAGGGAGCTCCCAGAAGGAGTAACAGAGACCTGGTTCCTGGCTACCTACTTACTAAACTGTTGAACCCATGGGGCCTAGGGCAAAGCTCTGCTGGTAGGGTTGCCTATAAGGAAGGGACTGTTAACAGCAACAGAAGGGCTCATGGGATGCTAAACACTATACACTGGCCAAGAAAACATACCACACATATGGTCTACAGATAGACCATCACTGAGGAACAGGCAAGAGAAGGCAATTCCCATCCCTACCACCAAGAAGCCAATCTCAGAGACAGCCAATGGTTCTGTAAGCTTATAGTCTGTAGACTTTTAGAACACACACACACACACACACACACACACACACACACAGACTGACAAACAGACCCCCATAATCCACTCTGCCACAACTCCCTAGCACCACAGGTGCCAGAGACCAGTCTAGCTGGAGTTTAGGGTAGAGAGAATAAGCTACAAACTGAGACTAAAGTTTAAACATAAACACTACGAGTCTTCAAAACCAGTGGTACTGGTTTCTAACAGCCAAAAGTGACTAAAAGTTGTAGCAAAGGATCAAGATGCCATTAAGGAATCCTCTCTCTCTAGATAGACATGGAGTTCAACATAGAGATGTTGAGGGCAGTTCTGGGAAAAAATAAAGCTGTCTCATGTTTACAGCTCAGATAGCTCAGACTCCTTAAAAATGACTGAAAACCACAAATTAACTATAATGAAAACAATGACAGTATTGCCACATGAATAAATAAAGGAAACAGAGCAGATAGCCAGAGACAGTTTCAAGTATATATGAAATTTAACATACGCCATATGAGGAATTTCAATTTAGTGGAAAAAAGAAGAATCTCTTATTAAATAAATGGTGCTGATATAATGGATATCACTCTGGAAAAAAAAAACAAAGCTAGATACCTTTCTCATATTTTATATAAACATATATTCCATGTAAAGATTTTAATGTAAAGCATACAAATTAAAAATATTAGGAATATAATTCAGAATACTTATATGATTTTAGAGTGAGGGAGATAATCTTTAGCAATCAGGAAATCAAGTATTTATTAAAGAAAAAGACACTTGACTAAATAAAAATCTTAAGAAATTATTACGGCAAATGAAATAATAAAAGCAAAAGACAAATGCTAGTCTAGGAAATATTTGCAATACTATATAACACATATTGATATCTTACATGTGTGAAATGCTCGTAAAAAAACAAATAATACACTAGAAAAATAAGCATAGGAAATGACTGGGACATTTCAGAGAAGAGGAAACTCTAATGACCAATAAGTTTATGAAAGAGGCTCAGTTTTACTTTTAATCAAGGGAAATGTAAATTAACCTGTTTTTACTTATCACTTTGGCAGAAATTTTAAAAGATTGATAAAAATATCCAGTGCTGATGAGTATATAGGAAAAAAGGCATTGTCAAACATTAAGAATGAGAATCATGACAAACTTTTTGGAAGGAAATATGGCAATACCTATTCACTTTGGGTTTCTTACCACCCAATACAGCATTAAAAGCACCAGTACTTAACAATATACAAATAAGGATATTTATCAAGGCATAGCATTTAATAGGGGAAAAAACTGGAAATACATGGAAGTCCACTGATAAGCAATAAGAGATGAAAGATTAAATTCCAGTATTTGCAAACAGAAAAACTTTATGCAGCTGTTAAATAAAAATAAATCAGATGTGTTTATCTGAAAGAATGTTGAGTAAATAGGCAATGTGCAAAACAATAATTTTAGAAGGCACCCATAGTCATCCAAAGCTTTATATGGTTGGAGCAAAGTCTGGAAGGGTACTCACTGAACTGCTAACATCAGTTAGCGCTAGGGAATGGAAGGAGGGCAGGGCCAGGAATAAATTATTAGTTCATCTTTGGATTGCTTCATTTGTTATTCGATTACATATCAGCTTTGAAAAGTAATAAAAAAATTATTTGAGGAAGAGAGGGAAATAACTAATTTAACCTACTGAACAAGATCTAATATGGTAAGCATTCAAGAAATATTTGTGAACTGAAGGAGGAAGGGAAAGGAAGAAGGCAAAGTAGGTTATAAATAGATTTGTAAGGGACAAGAAGATAACCATGAATGAAATGATAATTTACTGGAGATTCTATGAATAGACTGTGAGGGAAGGAATAAAGAGATACTTGATAAAACCAGCAAAAATTAAAAAAGGGAAAGAGTGGGAAAAAAGTAAAGTAAATAGTAGACACCAATAAAAAGGTTAAAAACAACATAGTAGTTACCCCAATAAATGTAAAAGGGTTGAACTCCCCCTATCAAAAGAAAATAAATAGTAGATATCAATGGAAAAGATAAAAACAACACAGCAGTTATCACAATAAATATAAAAGGGTTAAACTCTCCTATCAAAGGAAAGAGATTTTTCATGTTGGATTTAAAACTCAGCTAGGTATATAGAAAGAGATTTTTCATTTTGGATTTAAAAACTCAGCTACGTATTGTTCCCTGGAAACATCTAAAACCAAGTAACCATAAATCAACAAAAGTTATCTTATTCACAATCTCCATAAATATCATAAAATATTTCTTAACATGCCTACTAAGTAATGTGTAAGATCTCATGATAAAAGCTATAAAATTTTACTGAGGACATTAAAATATCTAAGTAAGTGGAGAAATGTTTCATTTTCTTGGATGAGAAAAGGATCTATTATAAACATGCCAATTCTTCCTAAACTAATGCTTAAATTGAGTGTAATTCAAATCAATATTCCAACAGGAGTTTTTAATGAAACCTGATTCTAAAGTACACTCAGAGAAATAAAACATAGATTAGCTAAGAAAAAAACAGAACAAAATCAAGAGGGCTTTATTCTACTCTACATCAACATAACTGTTTCCATGAGGAAAAGAGTTTGTGAAAAGAATCTTTATTTCATGTTTGCAGTTTTAAAGCCATACTTTGTGAAACTGGAAATATCCTAAATGCTCATCAAACTGATTTACCTTACTACATTAAGGTAAATCAAAAGAGTTGAGCACTACATAGTAAAAATAACAATGCACATGAATACTCACTGGCACTGGAAAGATATTCTTAATATACTGTAATACAGTTTTGAAAATCCACTGAATAGGCTGGGCATGGTGGCTCACGCCTGTAATCCCAGCACTTTGGGAGGCTGAGACAAGTGGATCACCTGAGGTCAGGAGTTTGAGACCAGCCTGGCCAACATGGTGAAACCCCGTTGCACACCTGTAATCCCAGCTACTTGGGAAGCTGAGACTGGAGAATTTCTTGAACCTGAGAGGCAGAGGTTGCAGTGAGCTGAGAATGTGCCATTGCACTCCACCGTGGGTGGCTGAGCAAGACTTCATCTCAAAAAAAAAAAAAAATTCCACTGAACAATTTTGCATACGTTAAGTACAGCATTAAGGTCTAAGTTGATGATTGGATAGATGAAGCCAGAGAATGTAGCCAGGGGTTGGAAAGAACAGAGTGAGAGAAGGGCATGAGAAGCTTTGTTTTGCTTACTAGAGCATTACGTGAGGAAAGGAGTGAGATGGTACACAGGTCCCCACTGAGAAAGCAGTTATTAAACCGAGAATCCCTGGAAAGTTAAAGAAATCTCCCCCCCACAAGATCTTTATTTTAATAGTTCATTTAAAAACCTAGCATCTGTAAGTTTATTGGAACTTTTAAAAACTATTATACTGAATGAACAAGTGCTATAATTTTTCAATGTAAGCAAAATTATTTGGTCAAATAAATAATGTCTTAAGAATTGAAAACTTTTCTACATTGAAATAAAGTAGTGTTTCCTTAGTCTTTGTGGTTGTATTCTAGAATTTTAAAAACAATTCCATGTTCTCCTAAATTATAATTAAACATATATATGCATATCTGTTCTACATCTGCATCTATTGCCATTGTCGAATCTGTGAAGCTCTGCATTTCTAGATAGAGAAATTTAATTTCTGTTATTCATATATTCATATATGGATATGATCCTTTGGTTGTTAGAGTTTGCCTTCTTGAGATCTTCTCCACTCTTATTACATCTTTCCTATCACATAGCAACTAGAAATTAAAGAATTTACCAGCCAGGCGCAGTGGTTCACGCCTGTAATCCCAGCACTTTGGGAGGTCGAGGTGGGTGGATCACGAGGTCAGCAGATCGAGACCGTTCTGGCCAACATGGTGAAACCCCGTCTCTACTAAAATACAAAAAATTAGCCGGGCGTGGTGGCAGCTGCCTGTAGTCCCAGCTACTTGGGAGGCTGAGACAGGGGAATCACTTGAACCCAGGCAGTGGAGGTTGCAGTGAGCTGAAATCGCGCCACTGCACTCCAGCCTGGGCGACAGAGCAAAACTCTGTCTCAAAAAAAAAAAAAAAAAAAAAAGAGAATTTAGCAGGATAAATTATTTAGGGTAAACAAACTCCTTTCCCCATCCTCCAATCTAGGGAAGAGATGCTCAACATTGTGTTTTGAAAGGCTGGAATGACTGCAAACACACACACACACACACACACACGAAAGTAAAAGTAAAGCATCTTTCTCTTGCAGGATCTTAAGATGGATTAAACTGGTGAATCCCTGAAAATCAGAGGATCAGGGTGGAGATGAGTGCTTTAACTGGAAGCACAACTAGGAGGCGAGATTAGGAATTCCTGAATCTAATGTTCAAGGGACAGGGGTTTGAGGAATTTCTGTGCATGGTAGAGAGCAAGGTAAAGTACACATGGTAGAGCTATGCATTACAATGGTTATGAGTACAAGCTCTGGAGTCATATTACTAAGGTTCACATCTCAGTTTCACCAAGAATAGAGATAATAATAATGCATAGGACTGCTTTGAGGATTAAGTGATATAATCTTTGTAATATTAATATATAGAGAGTAGCACTATTATAGAACCAGAAAGTAAATCATAAGAGGGTCACAATATGATACATGAGGCTACTCTATTCTCCCAGCTGGGAGAACGTTTCATAAATGTAATAAACAATTCACAAAAGAAAAAACAATTAGATCTCTTTCTTGCATAAGAAGCAAAATAGAGAAAGAGTTGGACGACAGAAAATCTAGACAACTCTATAATGGAAAGGGAATTCTTTCACATAAGATATACTTATGTTAATGCTAAAGGTTACATATGATTAGAAAGACAGAATGAGAATGAGAAGAAAAACACAGAAAACTAAAGACATGGGGCTGTTCACAATCTGTACAAATGTGAGACATGTAGTACATTCCTAGTTCTGTCACTCATTAATCAAGCACTTTTTGGTAAGTTACTTAATTCTAATGGGCCTAAATTTATTGCCCTGTGATATGCAGTTTTGTGAATTATATTATAGTGTTATTCTACGTTTCTGTCATTTTCATAGTCCTCTCTAGTATGGATTCTAAGGGGAACTACAGTATATATTTCACACACTAGATGGCAATATATGGCTTTGTAAATGGATATACTTTTCATAGAAGCCTAAGATGTCTAATAATCAAATATGAGCTGATTTTTCTCCAGAAAGCATAGAGAGAAGGGTAGACTTTAACCGATTCTTCATACTGAGGTCATTATTGAGATTTATAAAGTAAACAGAAAGCACATGTTTTAATACCTTTGATTTGACCCACAGATGTTAAAGGATCTTGTTGGGATATTCTAGTTTAAGTCTTTAGTCCTAGAGAGAGTTATTTCATAACAATGAAGTAAACACAAAATGATTTGCATGGGGGTCCAAACCGAACTGAGACAATACAACATCCAAAGACCCTGGGGTTATAGGCATAAGCCACCACACCCAGACAATGTTATCATTTTTTATAATAAGAGTAAACTATTATTATTTTTAAAGTTATGCTTATTCAAAAAATTGTAAAGAAGAAAATGAAAATCATATCAGAGCAATAGCCAATGTTAATATGTTTGTCAAATTATTTTTAATAGATATGAGAAAAAATATAAATACAAATTTTAATATTTTTTCCAAGTTAAAAATATTTATAAATCTTTCTATTAATAAATATTATATTAATGGTCACTACCATTCTATTGTTCACAGGTATATATTTACAAAATGTACATGGGAAGTATCTCTAAGAACACATACCTTAACTGAAAAGTCTGGTCTTGCCCAAAACAGTATTTTTCACAAAATTGACAGAACTGGCCCCATTTAAAGATGAGTAATGATTAACAAGAAACCTATGCAGAGAAAAGGAAAAAGTCAACAGAACACAACAGAAACCAAGAAATGAGCTGATGAAAAATATATATCAGAAAAATTTTGCCAGGAAGCAAATTAGTTCAACAAACACTCGGGCATTAGTTCAGTAACAGTAAAAGAATACATGACCTCTTTGAAACAATACCTTAAGGAAGGGGCCAAAAGGAACTCTTGAAAATTACATGAATGACATGGAGAAAAGGCTAGAAAAAAGTTAAAAGTAATGCAAAAATCAAAGTTGAAAGTGAGTTAAGAGAAACAGACGCTTTGAGAGGGAGACACTTTAAGCTTTTGTAGATACCCTGAGATCATAATAAATGAAACAGAATAAACCTTCAAATAAGTATTAGAAGGAAAAAGCTGAATGTTCAAGGCAGAAGTGGACAACATGGCCCATGAAAAATGAACACAAAATTAGTAACAATAAGATATACACTTATGAAATTACTGGGCTCAAAGATGAAAAATATAAAAGAGGTAGCTCTAATGTAAAATATCCCTGAAAGGTTTACAGCAAAAAGCATACACCAGAAAAATGAAAATAAAAGAAAGAACATTTTATTTATCAAAGTTTATTTGAAAGCAAAGTAAAATTAAAGTGAGATTAAGAGAGAACTTTGTAAGTCAAAGGATATAATATTAATGAAGGTCTAGTACAAATCAAATCAAATCATAAAGCAAAAATTGCCACAAAAAAACCCAGGAAAGACAGAAAGAAAAGCAATGATAGTAGGTGAGTTATCTTTCTCAGCCAAACACAGCTCAAGTACATGCACAAAATAAAAGATGCAAAAATATCTAAATAAAATTATTAATTAGCAGATCCTTAAACACATTTAGGAATCAGTCTATGACATGGTATTGCTTTAGATGTCACTAATACAAATGTTGAGAAATACTTCAAAATGTAATGTTAAAGGGTCTTTCTTGATATACAAAACTATGCAGCTTTTAAATATTGGAATATGAAATTTATAGCACAAATGAATGCGCTGGCTGATGGCTATACCGTATTTTTATAAAATGTTACAGTATGTTATTAAAACAATCTCAAAATCCATCCAATTATTGCCAACCTCCATGGCAATAAATTATCCTACTTTAAATATCTTTGGCAACAAACTTGAAGTAGATTCATGAAGAGATCATTCAAATTAGTCTCCCACTTTGCCTATGGGTATCTAGTAAATATTCCAATTCCTTCTATACTATTATCGAACACTGTACTAGAAAATAAGCTATATTATTTCTTCATAGAATTGATATTCAAGGAAAAAATCGCTTTCAAAATTTTATGCCCTTCCTCAGAAAACAATTTCTTCTATAGTTCTAAATCTAAGATCTATAAAACATATGTATTACTGGTTTTCTTTCTACTAGGGGCATAAAAGGCCATTTCTCTATCAAATCCAATGTCAATGTTAGCTGTGCAACAAAGTCAAAAGCTACAGGCACGTCAATATCCATGGCAATCCCACAATCCTGAAGCCTTGTCCACCACCACCAGACTCTGTTATAACTCATGAGCTTCAAGGAAAGATGAGGTACCTTCTACAATTCAATGACTTGGGCCAGGGTCAGTGAGACATGATGAAAGCAGGAGAAAATAAGTGAAATCTGTGCAGATTGTGGCAAAACAGAGCCACAAAAAAAGTAAGAACATCCCGTATTTGGTTTTCTGTTACTGCATTAGTTTGCTAAGGATGAGGGCCTCTAGTTCCATCATGAGCTTTTCTCCAGAATCCAGGTAACAGGGAAATTTATAGGGACAGATAGCAGATTAATGATTGCTTAGGCCTGGGGGCAGGAATAGGGATGGAGGGATGGAAGTGATAGCTAAAGGGGACAGAATTTCTTTTTGAGGTGATGAAAATGTTCCAAAATTTACTAATTACAGACATTGATAATGGTTGCCTATATCAGTGATTGCACTAAAAACCACTGAATTGTACATTTTAAATAGGTTAATTGTATGGTATGTGATTTATATCTTAAAGCTGCTTTTTTTTTTAAGAGGTGTGTCTTAGGGGTTGGGGAAGAAGTCAAGGAAGACAAGAGCCAAGAAGTCCCAAGCAGGGAAAAGCATAAGACAAAGACTCAAGACCAATCCAAGATGAGGTGTGTCAGGGGTTCATGTAATCAATACATGCAAAGCAAAGGTGCAAATGTGAGGAAAAGAGATACAAATTGTTTGGACAGGCTGATACTTTATGACAGCAATTCTCAACCCTGGCTGCACAGTAGCATCACTTGTTTACAAGGTGAGTCATGTTTTGAAGATACATCTGTTGCTCTGTTCCAGAAACAAGTATATTTGCTAAGGCAGGGTATTAATAATAATTCTTACAGTGTGGCTTTGAACCAAATCTTCAGCATCACCTAGAAACTTGCAAAAAATGCAAAATTTCCATGCATACCTACCTCCATACAACCAAAAACTCAGACTGTGGCCCAGTAATCTGTGTTTTAACAAGTCTTCCAGGTGATTCTGACGCATGCATGTCTCATGTGGGTTTAAAAACAAACCAAAACAATAGCAACAAAAATCCACCAAAGGCAGGATGAACATTCTGCCCCCAGACCTATTTTTGTCAGGCCTAGACATAGCTATTACCAAGCAATTTTTCTAAAAAAAAAAAAAAAAAAAAACACCTTTGTTTTAACCTTTGTTAAGGGAAGCAAAATCTTCTTTTCAGCTATATTGTTCAAGAGACCTGAAAAGGTACTGAAATAGATGTTTTAGATATTTAATGTTTTAACGGGAAAGTATTCCAATTTAAAAACCAAGATGTCATCTTTTTTTCTTTTTATAACAGCAAAGTTATGAGAAATCTGAAGTTATCTCAAAGATTTAAGATTTCAATTCTAGGGCATATAGATATTAGATTGGACTTCCCAGACACACTGGATGTAAGAGAGAGAGCAGCTGGAGTACCAAAAAAAAAATGTCAATTCATATTCCTGGCATGATTCAGGACACCCTTCTTACCTGGAAAACAGGGCTTCATACAGAGCAACATACTATTTGAAAACAAGTAGATTGATAGAAAGTAAATGGATTAAAATGAACATATAGAACTAATTAAATTAATGAAAGTCAAAGGATTATGTAAACACAATTTTGAGATCTGAGCTCAAGTATAAACAACTAGTATTTTAAATAATAAGATCTATTGCAAAAACAAGCAATGGGGAAAAGAATCCCTATTTAATAAGTGGTACTGGGATAATTGGCTAGCCATATGAACAAGATTGATACATGTTTACCTATGTAACAAACTTTCATATGTACCCCCAAACCTAAAATAAAAGTTAAAAAAATAAAGATTATATCATGGTGTTCTAGCACATTGAACACAAAAGAGCAAATGAAGAAATCTGATAGGTTTAAGAAATGGAATCTGTAAATTAAAATGTTACCACAAAGAAAACTCTAAACCTAAATGGTTTTACTAGTGAATTCTTCTAAACATTTAGGAAAGAAATAACACCAAACTTGTATAAAAATGCTTCCCTAGAACAGAAACAGGAAACATTTCCCAAATAATTCTATGAGGACACATACTTCCATGTCCAACAACTAGAGGAATTAATAAACAAAAAAATATTATAGCTCAATCACTCTTGTGGACATGAATGCAAAAAATCCTAAACAAAATATTAGCAAACCAAATTCAGATGTATATTAAAAGCATTAAAAATAAGGTCCATGGTCAATATAGAAGTTTTCCTTCCTTCTTCATACAAATCCACATTTAATGAAAATAGAATATGAAAAAAATAAGGAAAATGTCTATCATGGGATTCTGTTAATGAGATTTTTATAGAGAATGTGAAGAGGTAATATGGACCAGTGAACTTAATTAGCTCCTTAGGTCTTTTGGAAACATATTCATTCATTCAGTCAGTCAATCAGTCATTCACTCATTTCACAAATATTTAAGAACACCTATGCAGTGATCACTCATTGTTCTTGATTACTAGGCACACAAGTTCTCTTCATGACAGTACCTATATTTATTTTGAGATGTTACTTTGTCCCACTGATTACATGCAATGCAATAGGATTACAATCCAAGATGCTGCAATTCCCTAGACATGGGGTAGGAACAAGACCCATGTCAGGTCAATAGGATGCTCTCTTCACATACATACTAAAAATTTTAACGTGGCCAAGGGCATGCTCTCTCTGCTTCCCACTATCCCCAGCATTTCTGGCAGTAAAAGCGCGAACTCTACCACTGCCATCCCACCTGCACTGAGTTATATCTCGCCTGTGCTGAGTTAAAGTGGCAGGAAAAAGATGTATGTGGATTTATCACAAGTTTCTGGTGGCAGTGCACCAGTAACCCTCAGGAATCATGAAGAAAATCTTAGGTATCTACCTAAGAAAATCCTAGGTATCCACCTCCAAGAGTAAATAGCTATTGTCAACTAGGAAAGATATAAGCATGTAAATGACATTTCTAAATTGGCTATTTGTAGATTAGAGTCTACTTTGGGAAAAGATAGGAAATCAGACCCTCTGCATCCACTTTCACCACCACAGGTTTTCTATCAAAAAGAAATAAAACAAAGTTTACTAACTAAGATAAAGTGAATAATGCTAAACCAATTGCAGTAGCCAAAGACTTAGAAAGGGTAAAAATTCTCTTGGAATTTTAAGTTCCTTTACTAAAATTTGGCCTCTCATTCACAAAAGGGCTAGGCAATTGCCTCAAACAGAAGTACATATGATTAGAGAGCAACCCAGAGAGCAAGAACACAGGAAATGAGGCAATCCAAGCAAGTACTTATATATTAAAAACCTTTTCTCAAAAATGGCCATTAAAAACTGCTCTTTCTTTAGGCAAAATCATGTATATCCATCAACAACACTGATTTGTTGAAGACATCGGCAATAAGAAAAGCGTTCAACTTTTAACCAATTTAAAAAGAAATTTTATGGGTTTCACCTTGGCCTAGTTTCATGAGGGCCATAAGTGTTAGTTTTTAAGACAGAAAAATCAATAGAGTCTATCACCTGACCTTTGCTAAGAGTTAAGCCAAATTGATGCTTTATCAAAGAAATCCCATTCTCTGAGGCAAGTAAATGGCAAATGCAGACTCACAGTTGGTGATGTCACCTTGAAGCTCCAGAATCTGAGGGACTGGCATTGTGAGAATAATAAGATCAAACTGCTCAGGGGAGCCTGTTTGTTTGGAGACTTCCCACTTGTCATTTCTCAGGTTGATCTGGGTCACACAATGTCTGAAGTAGACTTCTGCGCCTGTTCCAAAAGCAAAATCATAACCACATTATCACAATTTCATATATGAATGAGGGGGATGTGAATAGTCACAAACTGAATCCTTTCAAATGAACAACATGGCCAAGACTGTCTTCTACTGTCTTCAAGCTCTCTTCCTTTACTTTCTTTCTAATTTAGTGAGAATTCATCCCTATATGGCATCCTTGGACCTCCCTATCAGTGCCTGCTCTGAATAAAAAACTACTTCTACAATTAATGATAAAAATAAAAATAATAACTGTAGCTACTTTTCATTAAGTAGCTACTATATGCTAACTGTTTGGTACACATTATACTAATTTATTTCATGGATAAGGAAACAGATTGAGAAGTATCATGCCATGATTTAAAACCACACCCATCTGACTCTAAAGCTCATCATCTTTGCAGAACAAGTATACATTTAAGTAAACGTGTTAGCAATGAAACAAGAAGGTCAATATTCCCTATTAAAGGAATTAATATTTCCCATTAAAGGACCTGAAAAATGTCACTGTAAGGGAAATGCAATCAATAGATCAATTGCCTTCCTTAAGAAGTATCAAAATTTGGAGAGAGATCCAAGATGGCCGATTAGCAGCAGCTCAGGATTGTAGCTCCCACTGAAAGCGCAGAGAGTGAGTGGACGCCACATTTTCAGATGAATTTTTATTGCCCACAGACCAAGAGATTTCGGCGGAGGAGCCCCACGGGTCGCCAGCATGACTCTTTGGCTGGCGAGACCGTTTTGCAGACGCCCCGGCACGGCGGTTCTGAGTCTGGAGTATACGGGACTCAGTGCCCTTTTGGTTGGCGTTGGAGCTCTGGGAAGGCAGAGTCTCCCATTCAGCTGATTGAAAAGCGGACTGAAGTGGGGAACCAGACCAGGAGATTCCCGGGCGGAAAAGCGCGACGAATCTTAACGCTGCTGTTTCAGCCGGTGTAGTGGGTCCCCCGCAGGGGGAGGCTGGCCCCCCGCTCCCGACAAAAAAAACAGCAGTTAGAACTGCTGAGGATTGAGAGTTTCACAGCAAGTACAGCTGAACCTGGGAAGGGCCAGCTCTGTGGGGGGAGGGGCGTCCGCCGAAGGGAAAACTAAGAAACAGAAAAAACTTTACCACCAACAAGCTGGACGTCCACTGAGACACCAAATCTGAAAGTCAGCAAATACACAGACGACAGGTGGATAAATCCACAAAGATGGGAAGAAACCAGCGCAAAAAGGCTGAAAACACCCGAAATCAGAATGCCTTTCCTCCTATAGAGGATTGCAGTTCCTCATCACCAATTTGAACAAGGCCTGATCGAGAATGAATGTGAGGAATCAATAGAATCAGGCTTCAGAAGGTGGATAATGAGAAACTTCTGTGAGCTAAAAGAACATGTTCTAGCCCAATGCAAGGAAACTAAGAACCTTGAAAAAAGGTTTGACGAGATGTTAACGAGAATGGACAATTTAAAGAGGAACATAAGTGAATTAATGGAGCTGAGAAACACAATACGAGAACTTCGGGAAGTATGCACAAGTTTTAACAGTCGAATTGATCAAGCAGAAGAAAGGATTCCAGAGGTCGAAGACCAACTTAACGAAATAAAACGAGAAGACAAGATTAGAGAAAAAAGGGTAAAAAGGCAAAGTCTCCAAGAAATATGGGACTATGTGAAAAGACCTAATCTACGTTTGATAGGTGTACCTGAATGTGACGAAGAGAATGAATCCAAGCTGGAAAATATTCTTCAGGATATTATCCAGGAAAACATTCCCAACCTAGCAAGGCAGGACAATACTCAACTCCGGGTCATACAGAGAACACCACAAAGATATTCCTCAAAAAGAACAACCCCAAGGCACGTAATCATTAGATTCACCAGGGTTGAAATGAAGGAGAAAATACTAAGGGCAGCCAAGAGAGAAGGTCAGGTTACCCACAAGGGGAAACCTATCAGACTCACAGCAGATCTCTCAGCAGAAACCCTACAAGCCAGAAGAGAGTGGGGGCCAATATTCAACATCCTTAAAGAAAAGAACTTTCAACCCAGAATTTCATATCCAGCCAAACTAAGTTTCATAAGTGAAGGAAAAATAAAATTTTTTACGAACAAGCAAGTACTCAGAGATTTCATTACCACCAGGCCTGCTTTACAACAGCTTCTGAAAGAAGCACTATATACAGAAAGGCACAACCAGTATCAGCCATTCCAAGAAACCCATCAGTAAGCTGTATCCAGACCCATCTCACATGCAAGGATATACAGAGACTCAAAACAAAGGGATGGAGAAAGATTTGCCAACCAAATGGAGAGCAAAAAAAAAAAAAAAGCAGGAGTTGCAATTCTCGTTTCTGATAAAATAGACTTTAAAGTAATAGAAACCAAAAGAGATAAGAAGGACATTGTATAATGGTAGAAGGATCAATGTAATGGGAAGAGCTAACGATCCTAAGTCTATGCCCACCCAATATAGGAGCACCCAGATACATAGGGCAACTTCTTGATGACTTACAAAGAGACTTGGACTCCCACACAATAATAGTGGGGAGACTTTAACACTACATTGTCAATATTGGACCAATCAATGAGACAGAAGGTTAACAAGAATACCCGGGACTTGAACTTAGACCTCGAATAAGTAAACTTAATATTTACAGAACTCTCTACTCCAAATCCACAAAACATACATTTTCTTCAGTAACACATCACATCTATTCTAAAAGTGACCACATGGTTGGGAGCAAATCACTCCCCAGCAATTGCATAGCATTTCATAGGTTTAAATGAAATATTGGTTGGCTGTTTGTTTGTTATTTTTCCTCCCTTATTCCTTCCTGTCTCCATTGTATAAAATAATTATTAGTATAAAAGAGCTTTTCAATACGTATTTTTAGACTGCATTCTAGCCTGGGCAATAGAGCAAGATTCCCGTTCTCTCTCCCTCTTTTTCTTCTTCTTTTCCCCTTTCTTTCATTCTTTTTCCTTCTTTCTCTTTTTTCTTTTCTTTTTTAAAAAAAAGAAAAAAAGAGAAGTATCAAAATTTAGAAACATACTCTAGAGTACCCTCCCATCACATTTTCCTTCTTAGCACTTAACACAAAGATATTTTAATAATTATTTCTTTAGTATTGTCTTTCCTTTTAATCTGTAAACCCCATGAGCTACAAATTATGCCTGTTGTTTCTATGTATAGCATTTAGTATATATATAGCATAGAATTTACTAGGTATTTATTTATATGAAAGAATGAATTATGAGGCCAGGCACGGTAGCTCACACCTGTAATTCCAGCACTTTGGGAGGCTGAGGTGGGTGGATCACTTGAGGCCAGGAGTTCAAGACCAGCCTGGCCAACATGGTGAGACCTCATCTCTACTAAAAATACAAAAATTAACTCGGTGTGGTGGCAGGTACCTATAATCACAGCTACTCAGGAGGCTGAGACATGAGAATCACTTCCAGGAGGTAGAGGTTGCAGTGAGCTGATATCGACCACATTGCACTCCAGACTAGGCAAAACAGTGAGACTCTGCCTCAAAAATAAATAAAATAAAAAGAATGAATTATGAACCATAAACTGAAAGAAAGTACACTTGGGTCATTAAGTCTCTTTAGTAAACTAGTACTTACCTTCCAGTTTTCAAAAAATTTTGATTTACAAGTAAATCTACTTCTATTCAGCTTTGTGTATAGAGAAATAAAGAATTGAAGATGGAATGAGGGAGGAATAAAGCACAGGCTGAAAGATCCTGTTCATCCTTACCTGGGAGAGCCCACGTTCCTAGTCACTAAAAGCTTAAGTTCATCCTGAAGCTTCCTTTCTGTAGCCACTCTAGCTCAGTGTGATCCTTCCTCTCTATGATATTCTTCAACCATCACTACATTTACTACTCATTTTGACATTGATTCAAAATATCTGCATGCTTTAATTGTATCTTATCTATGTAATAATACTCAAGGCTCCTTCATGTCAGGTCTTCAGATCTCATACACCCTAATCTCTTTCATTGTCCCTTAAATAATGCTATACCATAGTAAGCATTCCAATTTTTAAAAAATGAAATGTAAATGTTAGAAGAAACATGGTTCTAGCTAGCCCAAGGGATCAATCTCTGTTCAAGGCAGTGTGCATCATTGTGTTCTAATCTCAATGATTGGAGCAAGGGGCTTATAAACAATACTCCATCTTGCCTGAGGGCTTTTCTAAGGCCCCTGCTTGGGGAAGGTACAAATAATCTGCACTTTCAACACATGTCCACCATCTCCTTTATTCCAACAATAGCAGCTCTGCTTCACTTTGTTTTTAGTTATTTAAGATATCTTACCCTACTTGCCTCACTTAGTCCATGGCCCTGTCCCAGACCTCAGCTAAGTCAACCGATTCTTATGTTTTCTCATAATATTCCTTTGAAGAGAGCAATATGCTGTTATCGTTGGTAGAATGTGTGTGTGTTTCAGGGGACTTAAGGTCACAGTTCTAGAAAATTCTTCATGCCTCAGATGAATACCTTGAAAAGGTATCCCAAAGGCCACAAGATGTTCTGCATGGTGTATATGTGTATATATATACATACACATACATACATACACACACACATACACGTCAGCAGTTCTCTAAATATGGACGGCAGACCAGCAGCACCTATATACTAGAAAATGCACATTCCTGGGCCCTAAACCAACCATATTGAATCAGAAACTCTGGGACATGAGCCTAGTAATCGTGTTTACCAAGATCCCTTAGTCTCATCATGATGCACATTAAAGTAAGAAAACCACTGGGGTAGGTGGGACAGGCCCAAATCAAATACCACTGGTAAAACCACCCAAAAAGTAGTATTTATTAAGAGGCAGAGGAAATGGTATAGCCTCTCTTATTAACCAGAAAAGTTTCCTTTCCAACTGCTAGGAGCAAAGTTTCTGGGAAAGTGGCATTTCCTTGTGAAAGTAATGAATAACTTTCATAGGGACTACATGTTTAAATCTACAAGCTCAGGAAAACTCAATTTTAAAACAGATAACTAAATAAATTGTCTTAAGAGTTACTTCTGAGCTTAGTAAACTTGACCATGTCCCTCTCTTGCATAAAACCCTTCAATGGCTTCCCATTGCACTTAAAGTATAAAATCTTTAACGTGGCTTACAAAGTCCCATATAATCTGGCCCTGCCTTAGTCTCCAGCATCATCTTTTATCACTTCCTCCCTTACTCCCTCCCCTCCAGTCACAATGACCTTTTATTCCTTGAATGCACTACCTACCTCCTGCTACTTCAGAGCAGTTCCAATTTGATGTGCTCACTGCGTGGAACTCTAATCATTCAGCTCTCAGCCTAATTCCCTCTTGCTCACCTTTCAGGTACCCATGAAAATGTCAGTTGCTTAGGGATGCTTTCCCTAACACATCTCCCCCACTACTCCTCTAAAACCTAATGGTCTAGGTCCTTTTCTTGCAAGCACTCTCATAATGCTCTCATTCTTTCTTCTTAACATTTATCAGGTAGCTTTTCTTTGTATGTATAACTAGTTCAATGTATTTTCCTCCCACTACATTCTACATTAACAGAGCCGAGGATCATGTCTCTTATTGACTCTGGGTTCCCCAGCACATATTTAATTAGAATAAAACAATCTGCAGATAGCTATAAAGATATCAGAAGTTAAGCAGGTTTAAACATTTTACAAAGGCAAATGTGTTTCTGTTATATATTTATTCAATTTTATCCCTGGCCTTCCTCCATTTTAGGGAGAAATCCATGCTTATTTTTCTCCTATGATTTCCCACAAATAGGTTTTAGTGAGCAACAGTCAGAACTGCTCTGATGGGGCCTGAAGCGATGTGAACAATGTCTAACTGAATACACAGCTTGAAGTAAATAGGAGAATGCTTAACCTGGTTTGCGTGCCATCCTCTAGCTTCTTTAAAAAAGATACTGTTATGGATGAGTGCCAGGATCACTCACCAAGAGAAATTTTGAGACAGAACCACCCAGACTCACTTCCCCTCTATCAATTTTAGAAAGAAAATAGGCACAAAAGTAAAAAGGGAGAGAATAATAAAAGTAAATATTACCATACAGAAGCCATCCTAGCTAATGGCATCTGTGACCTAAACCATTTTTTCTAATACATTGATCTTGTCAACTTTGACAGGTTACACTGCACATGTTGACTTTCCAGATGACTAGCCAATGTCTTTTTTAGGTAGATGATAAAATAAAAACAAATAAATGCAGCAACAGTCCTCCCTCTTGGTAGGCCAAACTAAATAAAAGTTTCTTACTCTGTGTGCTGGAGGCTAACTTCAGCTTTTTATGAATAATTTAATAACATGGGATCTTATTCAAAAGCAAAAGGACCTGCCCCATCATTTTCCAAATGTCATAGGGAGGAACCATCAGGTGACCAATTTCCCAGGTTGCATAAAGAACTAAGGTGGTATTACTCTTTAATATCCCCTTCCCTCTATGTCAGGAATTAACTGATGAAAGAGGGAAACTAGGGACACAGGGAACTATGAGGTTGTTCTATTGAGCCATGTGTCTACTGACATGTAGCACCAGGTGGAATGGGTACAATCTTCATACTGTAGGAAAATAATCAATAAGGAAAAAGAAGGCTCTCCAAAGTAGATGTTAAATTGGAGAATATGAGCAACTCTCATTGCCCTCCATGAGAGAGTTAATAGAAAAAAACAACAGGGTTAATTTCAAGGGCACTCCAGTTCTGTTACCAACTAGCCAGGCCACCTTAGGCAAAGTACTTAGTCTCTCTGAGTCTCATTCTTTGCATTTGTAAGTGGGAATGATGATTAACTCCCTTGAAAGTTTACTGTGAAAATTAGAGATTATGTACGTAAAGTACCTAAGGCAGTGTCAGATAAATAGCACTTAATAACTGATAGCTAGAATCACTTTTGCTGTTGTAAATTATCTCCCCCCGGCGCAGTGACAACTATTATTAAAAAACAAAAAAGAACAATAGAACATCATGCTTCACTCACTCAAGAAGATTGTATTAATGGGGAAAGCAGGCGGGCAATGAAATTGATGACAATAAATACAGCATTCTCTGCAACAAGGTTAATGTGAACACATCAGACAATAAATAAGAATAGAACATAAGGTCAAGAGGAAAGTGTCTATTTCCCCTACCCTTTACTACTTGTTCTGGGAAATTGGTCTAGTTAAATATTGCCTTTACAGGTTTGAACCTTTTCTAAAGCATGCCTGATTAGGCATATCCCAGACAGGTAATTTCCCTGGGAGTCTGGTTCCAATGTATATATGACCACTGGTTGGTCCATCAGATTGTGGGGTTTAAAACTCAACTAGATTCCAAAATATACAGTATTTTTTAAATGAGTTGGCAATTTGATTTTTTAAAGTGAGGAATATGTGAAGGTCAGCTTCATTCAAGCAGAATATTTTTTAAACTAACATTTATCCAGAGATTACTATGTGGCTGGCTTACTATGTGCTTAAATTTCAGTGCATTATATTGTTCATTCCTCACAACACTTTGCCATTACAACATTTTGTAGTAAGTACCCTCACTTTTTCATTTCATTATCTTCATTTTGTCAATGAAAGAACCAAGGTACAGATTTTAAATTTTCCTAATATTACATGGACAGAAAGGGATGATAGGACATTAACTGGAATGTAGGTCATTCTGATTCCAGGGACTATCTTTGCTTATAGTGTGGAAAAACCAAAATGTTTTTGTGGACCATTTATAGAATAGAAAGCTTTAAAGGGACGTAAAGAATGTTTAAAAGGGACATAATTATAAAATGAAAAATATTACAGATAGGAGCCAACAAATCCTATAATAGATCAGGGTAGAGGAGAAAAAGAATCTTGAAGTATTACAAAGACAACATTAAAATAAGCAAAGAAAAATTTATATATAAACTCAAGTTAAATAGACTATGAAATGAACTCCATGTAAAATAAATTTTTAACATCTATGCCACTCTACCTACTATGTACAAGGTACGATTAGGTCTGAGTGAGCTACAAGGAATTAAAAATAATCTCTTCTCTCAAAAGCTTACAAAGCATAATTGGAAGTTAAAACATATGTATTTCCCCAAACACCTAACAAAATAAGGAGACAGATGCAATGTATTCAAAGATGTTTCTCTGCCAGGATATCAACTCCGTGAAAGCAAGGACATTGGTTCTTGTATCATTAGTACCTAAACAATGTTTGCCATTATAGTAAGTATTCAATAAATGTTTATTGAACAAAAGGATATATGTATGCATGAAAGCTCAGTAAAAAACAACTGACAAAAAGCATAATAGAAGAAAAAGCATACACATTTATTTAATCATAGTTTTGCATGACACAGAAATCTTCAGACTGAAGACCCAAAGATACAGGAGTCAATTTTTGTGCTTAGGTTCAACAAAGTACGGACAGCTTTGCAGCAATATGATTGGACAAAGGGTCATATCTATTGCTAACAGACTGGTGAAACCCATCAAGGCCTGTCTGTCTAGATTCTTCTTGACCTCTTTGTGCAACATTCTTTCTTCATGGTTACAAGTCATGACCCTCTCTGGAACTGTCACAAACTACAATCAAACATGGTAGGTCAGATAATTTCTTTATGACCAGTTTTTACAAAGGAAGGCAGGGGAAAGTTAGAGTGATAGTTTTAGGTTTTATGGCTGGTTTGGGGAGAAAGGGCTTCTTATTTCTATGACCTGCCTTGGGAAAACAGATTCTACTTTCTAGGGCTAGCCTCGGGGATGAATGCAAAGCCAGAGACAGGAGAGCAGGAAAAGGTCAGAGAGCTGCTTCTGAGGGCTTCATTTTGGGATATAATTTTCTAAGCTCCTGCACGTGCATACATGCACATCAGTTAGTAAGTACCTTATGATTTCAATAAGTATACTCATCCAACCTGGGTCAAGGGTAAATCATGGGGAAGATTAGATTTTTTTAAAGTGATAAGGCGACATTATATGAAGCTAATGGTAACATTCTACAAAATGTCCAATAGTGTCACCATCTCTGATAGTCAATTTTATGAGTCAACTTGACTTGGCCATAGGAAACCCATATATTTGGTAAAATATTATTCTGGGTGTTTCTATGAGCTTGTTTTTAGATGAAATTAACATTTTTCATTAGTAGATTGGGTAAAGCAGATTGCCTTGCCTAATGTGGGTGGGCCTTCTCCAATCAGCTGAAAGTCTAAACAGGACAAACCCATTGATCCTCCTTCACATGAGGAGAATTCTTCCTGCCTGAAAGCCTTTGAACTGGCTCATCAGCTTTTTTCCAGCCTTCAGAGTAGAACTGAAACACTGCCTCTTCCTGAGTCTTGAGCCCGCCAGCCTTCAGACTAGAACTACACCACCAGCTTTCCTGGGTGTCTACCTTGCTGAATCACTGCAGATCTTGGGACTTACTAGCCTCCATAATTATGTGAGCCAATTTCTTATAATAAATCTCTCTCTTTATTCGTACACACATATATTTTATACATGTGTGCACACAGATATATTTTATACATGTGTGCACACAGATATATTTTATACATGTGTGCACACAGATATATTTTATACATGTGTGCACACAGATATATTTTATACATGTGTGCACACAGATATATTTTATACATGTGTGCACACAGATATATATACACACACACACATATCCTATTGGTTCTGTTTCTCTGGAGTAGTTTAATACACCATTATATACTTGACTAGAGAAATGGTCTAAGCCAGAATGGTATTTATTATGTTCTCATGTTGTTTATTCAATCCCACTGACCTCTCTGTTGCCCAGTATCCAGGATTCTTGGGGTTCTCAATAAGTAATATTTGATGATAAAAACCAAAACAGTAATTATGGTGGGAATGGCTTATTAAAAAAAAATTCTTAGCCTATATCCTTTCTCAGTTATCTTGACTGAGAAGAAGCTTCATTCTGTTTTAAAAATAATTATCTATGCTCCAAGAAAAATTCTATTTTCTTTTTTAGAAGATCTATTTTCAAAACACTCAGATCAAACATGGTAGGTGAGATAATTTCTTTATGGCTGGTTTTTACAAAGGAAGGCAGGGGAAAGTTAGAGTGATAGTTTTAGGTTTTATGGCTGGTTTGGGGAGAAAGGGCTTCTTATTTCCATGACCTGCCTTGGGAAAGGAGATTCTACTTTCTAGGGCTAGCCTCGGGGATGAATGCAAAGCCAGAGACAGGAGAGCAGAAAAAGGTCAGAGAGCTGCTTCTGAGGGCTTCATTTTGGGAACAAAATGAAGGAACAAATGAAAATCCTAATGGAAAATAGACAAAGGTTATAAATAAGACATTCACAGAAGAAAATTGCAAAGAGCTGGCTAATAAAACAAAAAATGCATAAACTCACTTATAATTATAGAAATGCAAATCAAAATCACAAAGGATCCCATTTTTAACCTATTACAATGGCAAAAATTTAAAATTTCCATTATAACCAGATGTGGAGAAAGAAACATTCCCATCACTATTGGTGAGATATTCTTTAAGACGAATACATGGCACAACCTAGTTAAATTAAAAATGTACATACCGTTTGACATAGCTATTCTTCTGTGAGGAACTGATCCTAAAGATATGTTTACAAAAGCATGTCAACAATAGACACACAGCAATGTTTGTATTAGCAGAAACCAAAATAATCTCCCAACCCCATACAGCCTAAATATTTACCAGAAAGCTAATAGTTAAATGATGGTACACATATGTCATAAATACTAGACAATCATTAAAGAAAATGGATTACACTAACTTTGCTGATGTGAAAATAGATCCAAGATATGAGCCAAACAAGGTACAGAATCCTTTATATAAAATTATCCCCTTTGAGTATATTTTATAAGAATATAAAGAAATATGTGTGTATATATATTTATAATATTTATATTATAAATAGAGACAGCCACATAGCTTAATAGAGAGATGCATAAACATTGTTGTGGAAATATACACTGGAAATTTATCAATGATTACTTTGGGGAAGGACTAGCTATTGGTCAGTGAATAGGACATCTACTTTTTACAACTCTCTGTATAGTATTAATATGTAACTATGTGTATAACTTGTTTTTAAATGCTATTTTAAATTTTAGGCAGAGAAAATCTTACTCCCACCTGATTCTTTCAAGTAATGCTTAATAATTGAAGAAATTCCTTGAGATGCCACAAAGTTACAGTCTCCGTCTCTCATCACCATTCCTTCAATAGGCGAGGTTAGAGGCCTCAAAACGCCATGGGCTAACAGTTCATCATAAAAACTGAAATAAATCAATATGTATATTTAATGTAATTATAAACCACGATTAGCTCTAAAAGACTATATTCTCTTCCAATAATTCTCAGAGGTTATAATTCATTCATAATTGGAAATATTCCTATAGTTTGCATTAAATAAAATGTATATTTTGTGTTAAATAAAACATAATACAAGTGAAGAAGAGAAATGTTTTGAGAATCTGTAGACCTTTTGCCAAAGGCCTATTTCTCTGTAAGTATATTTTAAAAGTAAAGTTAATGAAAACAAACAAATGTATTTAGTACATCAATTTTAAATTTGGTTAAGAAGATTGACTCCCATCACAGCTAGTTGCCTTCTTCCATAATACCAACACATGGGTTGATTATTGAGCCCTTACTATGTTCCATTTATCAGCTCATCTAATCTTAACAACAATCCTATGAGGTAGGTGTTAAGAGTTTCCCATTTTGCTTAACTTTTTACTGCTAACACCATCAACAATGACATGTTTCAAGAGGCAAGTTTAATCGTGTTAAAAATGGATGATTCGCATCTTTTCACACCATGCAACTGCTAAGATTGATTCCACCTCTTGCAACTAACTCACCTTTGGTGAGTTTTGGCATAATGAGGAGTGCAGGTGATGTACTGAGCACCCAAGTCAGCTGTGCACTGAGGATTATGAGGACTGCTGGCTGTAGTCATTCTTCCCCCTTGAATTAATCCACAGGAAAATGTCTTACTGCATTAGAATGAGCCTCAGCAATTAATTCAACCCACCCTAGGCTACCCCAAATGGATTACTTCAAAAATACCTTAATTTTTTTTAAGCTGAAGTATTTGATCAGATTGTGAGATTTTAGAAGAAAAGGAGTCAGGAGTAATGTAGCAGCATCCAGCACCATTAAAGTGCATATATTTAGTAATAGGAGTGAAGGGACAAAACTAAAAAAGATTAATTAAATGTCAGAATAAATGAGTCAACTAATGCTCTTTCATTTATGCGGTCAATCTTCATCAGAATGACAGGATTCTGCAAACTACCTCTTCAGAAACTCTTGGTCTGTGATCACTTTGGGAGCCTCATAATCTGCAGAACTGCAAAGGCAACAGACAGACCAAGGCAAAAATCTATTTATTAGGGACAGCACTAGGCCTAAGCTTTGCAAACCTGGGTCAGGCTCTCTCCCACGCCGCTGTCTCCAGTCTCCCTCGGAAAAGCGCAGAGTACTCCTGCCCCTCCCCAACCCTCGCCCCCTCTTGGGCCTTTTCCCAGGCGGCGGAAGTTCCCGATCACGTGACGAGGCCCGCAGTTCAGCGCGTGGGCCGCTCTCAGGGTGCTGAGGCTCTAGCGTTTTCGCCTCAGACTTACTCAGGTGCTGGCCCACACCACCTCAGCAGCCGGGCCGGCCAACCTCTTTTCCCAGATTTTGGCGTTTAGACAACACACCTGAGTCCTCAGCCTTGTCCCATACAGCGAGGTACAAGGGACCGGACGTCTGCCTCCTCAGCAGCGCAGCGCACAAGCTTCCTGTCAGCCCGGCTCCCACGACCAGCACCCGCGCCATGGCAGAAGGGATCCACGATCCGCGCCGAGTGTCCGCAGCGGGGCCGGGCGGCCCGGGCTTTGTGGAAAGGCGGCGGAACCGGCGCTAGCGCTCTTTGGTTCCGTGCTCCCTTCGCGGACCCGGGCCCTGGGCGGTCCCTCCAGCTGGCCTGCAGGGGGCGGAGAGGCCGCGGCCGGAATGGAGAGGCCAGTCGGTCCTTGAGGAGCAAACCAGAGTCCTCAGAGAACCTGGGCTGTCTGTCTCCTCTCTTTGGGGGCCGGGCTGTCTGTCTCCTGTCTTTGGGGACCGGGCGCAGCCAGATAGGTTCCACACTCCGGCCTGCCCCTCGCCCAGAAAAGCCTGGAAATCGTGTGGGCTATTGTTGGGAGAATCCGCCTCGCCACAGAGCTGACGTTGACTACAGCGGACAACCAGCCTAACCCGTATACTGCGATAACTCTCTTGCCTGTTGGGATTTTTGCTATTTTAATATTCTAGTTTTGAAAATGGGAAGAAGAAACACCAGCGATACCACGGGAAAACTTTCCTCTAATGCTTGAACAGCTACTATTAGCATAATAGAAACATACTCTGGAATCTGGGAGACATTTTTCTTAGACCTGAGATTTTCTGTAACTTTCCTGAACCTCAATTTCTCCGTCTAGAAAATGGGAACAATAACGTATACATTTCAAACATGTAAAGATTAAAGATACTTGATTCATCAGAAAATTACAAATTACTCTTCAATAAATACTAAGTTCTATGTCAGAACGCATTCCATGTGTTCTAAGGAATATAAAGATGAACAAGAGAAGGATTGGTGCCATTGCCATTGTTTTTATTCCTCCTCCTAACATTGTACTGGAAGTTTTCAATGAAACAGCACAAGGCAATGAGAATACTGAACTATTAAATAATTAAGTTCACTGACTTGCAGATAAATTATTACCTGGAAAACTAAGAAACCGATTAAGTATCAGCACCAATAAGCAAATTGACAATGGTAGCCAATTAAAATGGAAACATTTAAAAATCAGAATATTGACTACATGTCTACATCATGAAAAAAATTACCATGTATCAAATGGGTGATGAGTTAATAATAGACGTATCTAATAAAAGAACTAAAAGAAAATGTAGCTGGGCATATATGACTAAGAAAATATTTTTAAGCGTAAAAATCAAAGATGGAATTGAACAGAAAAACATTAAATACATAATCATTTACAACTTGTACCAAATATACAAGACAAAATACAAATAGTAAATTTCGGAAAGGTATATGAAAGATTAAAGTTTGTATTATTTAAAGACATTATACAAAGTCTTAAAGACACAAATGACAAAAGCCAAAAGGCAAATGTGTGTATATTGGATAGAGTTCTTGAATCAAAGGAATACATAAGTCCAATAAGCGCGTGTTTAATTTTTTATATTCAAATACAAATTAAAAGGAGGTACTATTTTTCATTTGTTGGGCTTTTTGGTTTTTTTTGTTTGTTTTTTAAACCTGAGACAGGGTCTTGCTCTGTCACCTAGGCAAGAGTGCAGTGGCATGATCAGGGCTCAACTGCAGCCTTGACTTCTTAGGCTCAAGCCATTCTCCCTCCTCAGCAACCGGAGTAGCTGGTACTACAGGTGACCACCACCACACCTGGCTAATTTTGTGTGTGTGTGTGTGTGTGTGTGTGTGTGTGTATTTTTTGTAGAGACAAGGTTTTGCCATGTTGCCCAGGCTAGGAATGACTTTTGTAAATGTGAAATGTCTTCATTTGTAGGGATACAGCAAAATATACAATAGTATATTACTGATGGAAGTGTACTAGAGAAATTTTTCATAATACAGTTTGATACTCTGTCAAAAGCCTTAAAATATGACCTCTAAAGCAGACATTTATCTTGGGAAAATAGTGTACAAGTATATATTAAAGTTTATGATTTTTCTGAAATTAAAAGTTCAGATGTCTCTGAAATTAAAGCTTAATGTGATTCACAGCCATAGAAAGCCTTAAAATCTCAAAATTGTCTGGAAAGGACATTTGAATTAATCTATTTCAACTGCCCTCTGCAACCATTTTATACATGCTAATACAGACACTAAGTTCAAGTGAGTTTACCCAAGCTTACCTATTATCTCAGTGGTGAAGCAAGGGCAGACCTTCATGGTCTTCTGAGTCTGCTCTCCTGCTCTTTTCCATCCTTCCTGCTTTCTCACTTCTGTTAATAATTTGATCCTCTTGGACAATGAGACTTGAAACTTCATAATTATCTTCTATAGCTTCTTTTTCTCATCCTTGATACCTATCAGTCCTCAGGTCTTTTTGATCCTTTCTCCATTGTCTCTTGAATCCAATCACATTAGATTGCACGACAGAAAATTGCTCAAATTCCATTTCACCAGCAATGGTAGAAAACAGATAGTGAACAGATAGAATATTGTAAAGTCAGAACATTTTCTTCATTGCACTCTGCCAACTGTGAACATTTAACATTGCAAAGAGTAATTGCCAAAAAATTAATTCACTACTTGAGTTCAAGCCATCAGATTTTTTTTAAGCCAGTCAAATTTAGCACTGGAGGGTTGTATACCAACTTTAGTGACACTACTGTTAATAAATTCTGATAAGCCATTACCATCGGACCTGTCCAAGCCATCAGTTCTTACCTGAATTATTACAGTAGCTTTCTAACTAGTCTTCCTACTTCGCAGTTCTGCACCCAGCTTCTAGATGAGTCACCACCATCCTCAAAAACTTTCTGTAGCTCTGTTTCATACAGAATTAAGTTCCACTGCATTAACTTGGCACAAAAAATATTCAATAATATATTCTCATTCTATGGTTATCTCTTACGTTTGTATCTCCATTTCTTCTATGCTGTGGCTAAACCGAATTGTTTTCTTTTCCTTAAACACACTTACCTATGGCAGAAGAAAACCTTTACTTATGCTGTTCTCTGTATATAGAGCATCCTTTTTTGACTTGCATCTCCTGCAGTTGTGAATTTGCATTAACCCTTCACTGTCTTTTTACTTTCTGCCTATGATCATGCACTCTTTCAAAACAGTTATCCAGAATTTTGAATTGCTATGGCCATCAAATGGAAGTAGCCATAGTGGCTTACCATTTCTCCTTATTCCCAACCTCCAGAATGGATTACATCTGATTTCACAGTTAATAGAGTAATGGGTCCATGACTACTTGGCAGTAGTACATCTTTCTGGAAAGGTAAGAATGACTAGATGACCTAGAGAAAACTAGGATTGCAAGATAGATGAGACAGCCTCCTTGTCTAATATTTATTCTTCCTAATCACCTTGACCTTTTCCCTTGACTTTTTTCCTATTCTTGATCTTTTCAAGGCTGACTCCTTGAATGACTTCATTCAAATCAGCTTAAAAGTCACCTAAAAGTGGTCTTCTTTGACCACTTGACCTAAAAGAGCCACCCAGTTACTCCCTATTTCATCAAATGATGGAAAAATGAATGCTTTATTTTCTTCATCTCAATCCCTTTTTAGAAGTAATTTGCTTCTTTACCTGTTTACTTATTTATTGTTTATTTATTGTTTTTCTCCTACTAGAATTTAAGCACCAAGAGGGTAGAAATTTTGTCATATTTAGTACAGTTTCCCTGGCAACTAGAATCAAAGATAGAATTCTCAGAGACTATGAGGGTTCACTATCTGTTTGCTAGAAGATATACAAGACTTTTGTGGTTAATACTTAAAGCAAGATAGGCTGGATGGTAATTCAGGTGGATAATGATCAATGACATTGAGCTTTTTTTCATATGTTTGTTTGCCACGAAAATGTCTTCGAGACCTAACAATACTTTTAAGACTGTTGCTTCTATATTTGAACCCCTTTAAGTCATTTTTGACTACATATTCACTACTTTTTTCTGTTATTACAATAACTGTCAGACAAAAATAAATCTACTTCAGACTTTTAAGGAAGTTTCATATCTTAATAATTTTAATTGCTTTTTAATAGACATTTTAATTGCTTTTTAACTATTGGGAAACTACCACTGACAACCTCTGTGGTGGTTTTCTCATTTTGGGGAAGATGTGAATGTATTTGGAGTAATATATGGGAAAGGGGCTTGAAAAAAAATAGGAAGCTGGATTCAACATTGCCTTGAGTTAAATGTTCTCTTTTTATTTTGTTTTTTAGTATAATGTATTTTTCTTAGCTTTCCTATGACTCTACTTAGCAAACTTTGCTAAAAGAAACACGATGATTGACTACTTTGAAGACACATACACTGGACACTTAAAATCAACAAAAGCAGAGAGGTATGACATAATACTTTTCATTGTTGTGTGTTGTATCTAGAATCAAACTAATCATTTTAATGGCATAAAAAAATAATTCTCAACGGGTGCGTTGGCCCACGCCTGTAATCCTCGCACTTTGGGAGGCTGAGGCTGGTTCATCACAAGGTCAGGAGTTTGAGACCAGCCTGGTCAATATAGTGAAACCCTGTCTCTATGAAAAATACAAATATTAGTCAGGTGTAGTGGCACATGCCTGTAGTCCCAGGTACTTGGGAGGCTGAAGCAGGAAAATCGCTTGAACCTGGGAGGTGGAGGTTGCAGTGAGCTGAGACCCTGCCATTGCACTCCAGCCTGGGTGACAGAGTGAGACTCCATCTCAAAACTAATAATAATAATAATAATTAATCTTCAAGTCATCTTTTAGGAAATTATATTGTAGTTATGCATTAATATTAATATTACAGATATTTGATATTTTCATATTTTAAGTACTTTTGCTAAATGGGTGATAGCTTTTAAAAATCATTATTCAAAATTCTGGCAACCTCCAGTTTTAGTGCTGTGGTATAAAACTACACTTTTACTCACTTTCATCTTTGACTGCCTTATGAAAATTTGACTCTGAACAAAGTAAATCACCAGTGATTTGCTGCATGGAATACTATCTCACCACGCAGCCAGCATGGATGGAAAATTATGGCAAGTAACTTATATTGAAATAATAATGATTCCTTGCTGCATTAGGTACAAGGTTTACAGTACAAAATAATATTTTAATGTAGTAGTGGTGATTACTTCTATAGCAAACCATTTTATCCAAATTATCATTTCAACACATATTAGAAAAATTTTTGATGAGATATTTTACATTTTTTTTTTTTTTGTAAACCCTCAAAATCCAGAGTGTATTTTACATGCATAAAAGATCGTAATTCTGGAGCTAAATTTTTTTGAGCTGGAATCTCACTCCACTGCCCAGGCTGTAATGCAGTGGCACAATCTCAGCTCACTGCAACCTCTGCCTCCCAGGTTCAAGCAATTCTCCTGCCCAGCCTCCTGAGTAGCTGGGATTACAGGCATGTACCACCACGCCCAACTAATTTTTTTGTATTTTTAGTGGAGATAGGGTTTCACATATTGCCCAGGCTGATCTTGAACTCCTGAACCTCGTAATCCACCAGCCTTAGCCTCCCAAAGTACTGGTTACAGGCATGAGCCACCACACCTGGCCTAGAGCTAATAGACACACTTGAGGTGTTTTTTGATTTCATAAAATTTATACCTACAAGAGTAGTTTCACATACCTAAATTGTTTTAAATATATTTAAAAGTTTCAGTAACTGAATTAACTAACAATAAATCATTTTCTTAAATGACTATCAATAAAACTTTTTTCACTAGTTGCTTTGTATGGTTGATGAGTCACTGCAAATAATAAGGTTAATTTCATTCAATTTAAACATTATGACAAAATTATTTATCTTTTTTGGAAAAATTTTCAGACTTTGAGGTAAAAACATATTAACTTAAAGTTAATATATAAACTTAAGTTCTATCTCTCCAAGTTAAGTATATTTAAATCGCTCATGTCAACTTAAAATTATTAATATCAAATTCAAATTTGAGTTGCAAAGCAACTCTAAATTTATCAATATCAACTATTTTTTCTTGTAGTTTTGTAGCCAATTTATATAAATGCTGTTGTTTATAATTCAAATCTGCATATTGATTCATGTTAGAAAAGTGTGTAAATCATTATTATTGAATTGCATTATGTAAAGTTCTCATTTCAACATAAAGTCTAGTAGCAGTTGACTAGATATTTGAGGCTATAGAATTACTGCCCAATTTATAGCCTCAAAGCAATGTATTAAGATAATAAATTAGCTTTTCCATTCAGCATGATATGGATGTAAAATCATGTCATCTGCCATATTTTTGTTTTCAATTATGGGATATTTAACAAGTATTGCTTTTGTTTGAAGACAATCTTGAATTGGGATTAACAATACAGTAAATCTTATAAAAATTTAAAGTTGTGCTTAACAGAAAAATATTTTATACTGCTTCAGCTTTCATATTACAATTAATTTAACTAAAATAAAATATTCAGTTTCTCACTAGCCACATTTCGAGTGATCAATGGCCACATTCTAGACTTTAGTGAAGGTTTTCGCTAGTCGCTTTATATGGTTGATAAGTCACTGCAAATAATAAGGTTAATTGTATTCAGTTTAAACATTTCCCATTAGTGGTTATTAGGTATACCAACAACTATATATTAAAGGTTGATCCTTCTGTGTTTTCTTTGTATAAAAATATTAAAATTTTGTGAAATATTTGAGGCATAAATTGGGCAATCATAACGTACAGGTGCCTGGAACAGTCCAGATTATGCCTGTTTTCCCAAGATAATTGTCAATAGAATTTCATTTTCAAAGATATATTGTTTCAGATGATAGTCTATACATTCATTCTAGATATAATGCAAAGTACTTTAAAACCTCGGCTAGGAAGGAAGCAGTGTGTAGTAAGCTACAATATCAGTTACTACATGTACAGATAGAGAAAATATTCCTTCCCACACTATTTCCATATACTTATCTGAGACAGCCCATGAGGACAGAGGACTGAGTAAACTTGCTGCCTGCTGAGCAGTTTTCCAAGAATACAACCAAAGAGGAATATCTAAATGTGATTCCAAATGTTATAAAGTTTTTCCATGTGCAGTTAAATTAGCAACTCTTGTTCTTCTCTTTGGTAGAAAATATTGATAATACTGTTTTAAACTTTGCTGTTGCCTTCAATGAAAACCACAGATATTATACCAAATATAAATATTTGGACCAAGGGAGAAAAGTGCAGCTTCTGTAAATTAAATTTTTAAGTTAGAAAATGTTTTTTAAAAAATGAATACACTTTAAAACTTTCAAATCTACATACTTTTTTTCAAGCTATCAATGTACTGGAGACTGGACTAATAAATACGTAAGAAAGACATATCAATTAGGTGCATGTAAATTATGTCCCTAAATTGCTTGTAAGTAATTTGTTCTCTTGAGTAAGGAGGATTGTTACGTATTAATATCAGCTATGTGACAGGTATTACACTAATACATCATATTACATTTATCAAATTTAAGTTTTGATAATCAAAATTATCAAATCCTGAGAAGTAGGTATTAGTTGCATTTTGTAGGCAGGGAAACTGATGCTCAGAGAGGTTAAGTAATCTGCTTTAAGTCACCTAGCTAGTGAGTGGCGAAGCTAGGGGTTTGTACTCCTTGGATCATGTCCTTCCGGTATAGTGTGTTGGTTTATTATACAAGACTCATGAGATTTGCAAGTCATTATTTTTGGAGGAAAATCTGGATGGCAGCCTCTGTGGCTCCCTGGTTTATTGTTTTTAGAAAAAACTTAAGAGTTCCGGTTTCCCAGAATTTAGGAGACTCAAAAATCACCTATCTGTAAACAAAATAAAATGCCGACCCTGAGTGCTGAATGAAAGTTATCCAAGCTTCCAAATCTTCCCCTTCTTCCCCTCCTCCTGCAAAAAAAGTAAGCATACATTAAATGAGTGTTAAGTTAGTAATAATACTATTACAGTACTACTTCAGACATCAATTAATTTGTAATACATGATAAAGTTCTCAGAATTGGGCTGAGCAATACTATAATGGAGACTTCTGAGAGGGAATTTATCTACAAAATAGAGTAGCCAGAAAAGCATGGACTTTGAAATTAAGCAATCCTGAATCTGAATTCTGACTGCCAGTTACACATTTTATGTTTTTAGCCAAGTTATTTAATTCTTCAAAGCCTCAGTTTTCTCATCCGAAAACAATAATATTTCCTACCTCACAGGATTATTTGCTGCAATTTTATAAAGGGTATTATTTGCTGCAATTTTAATTGTATAAACATCTCCCTTTTATACATAGGCCCCAAATGTGGTATCTTTTCACAATAATGTATTTTATCTGAATTCTTGGAATTACTCATGGTATTTTTCAAA
This sequence comes from Ateles fusciceps, assembly GCA_036589455.1. Classification (NCBI taxonomy): domain Eukaryota; kingdom Metazoa; phylum Chordata; class Mammalia; order Primates; family Atelidae; genus Ateles; species Ateles fusciceps. The sequence goes on from JAZHEH010002393.1 coordinate 5,195,407, forward strand.
ATTAAAGATCTGTGAACCCTGAAGCAGATATGAATATTGTAAGTTGTTAGAAAATAAATCTGGACTGCTGAAATAACAGAGAATGCTACTCTTCAAATTTGGAATTTTAATTGATTTACAGTCAAATGTCTATGTCTATATTAAAGTATTTTTATATGGGTTAATGTTTCTCATCTGCTATTCTATAACTCAGTTTCTTCTTCAGCCTTATTCTATCTTTGTAATGAAAAATGTGTAAATATATTCATACCTTCACATATTTGAAATATATTCATACCTTCATATATATTTATATATATATACCTCCTTCTCTTCTACATATTTACCTACATACAAATTTCAGATATAAGATTAGATATATGCATAGACATGCAAACATTTACAGATGCACATATATTTTAAAATTGTATATGGGTGGGTAGGTAAAAGTATGAGAGACTAGTAGTTAAAAAATAAAATATTCTTGAGATATCTTTTTGAAGGTAGGGGTTTGATTTTTATTTATTTTTTATTTATTCTTTCAATCCGTAGTTTCTAAAACTGCTGTTCAGCAGGTGTTGTATAAATATTTGTTATCTGAATGAATCACTAAATTAGTAAAAATAAAAATAGGCCTGAGGTTGAGAGAGAATAACAATATTCATTATTACATAATAGGTTAGAAACAGTAAACCATTCAACTTAATTGGATAACAATTTTATGCTAAAAGATTTGTTTTTTCTTAATCTAGAGCCAAATTATTTCCTGGGGCTACCCTGATGAAGAATGTGATATTGTAACCGAAGATGGTTATATCCTTGGCCTTTATAGAATTCCTTATGGGAAGACAAACAATAATAAAAATCTAGGTAATATTCAATCGAAGATGGATTGGTGACTGTCTGGGGTCGGAAGTTCTTAATTGTTCCAGTCCCCAGAGAATGTAGGACAAGAAAAACATCTTAAGATTAAGTGAATAGTTAACTTCTCTTGTATCTTCCCACATGCCGCAAGAAGAAACATGCAGGAATATACACTGGCTTTCTGGTCACAGAGAGGTTGTGACAGAACACAAGCTGTTCTTCCCAGGCTTCCTTTATGGATCATTTTGCCCTTACATGTTGATTCTCTAGAATTTTCTTCTACTGATGAAAGATTAGAAATGCTCTGAAGCACAATAACATTATTATGCTCCAGGTTTGAAGAAAGGCTTGTACAAATTTCCTTCTTTGTGATTCTCTCCTCTAGTAATAGAGCGATGAGGTTGGTAGCAGCCTCACGGCTCTTTATTCCAACAGTAAGTACATTTGAATCATCAGAATCATCAGAGTGTGGTACAAAATGCACTGGAATTTGTTAGGAGATCTGGGTTGTAATCTTAGATCTGCCACTTACTAGCAGAATATGTAATGGATTACTTTTGCTTATTCATATAATTACCCAAATAAAAGGCAAGTATTTTCTTTTCTCCTTAACTTTTCTCCTGAAAGAATGTTTCTTTCAGAAGGAAACAGGTTGTGAAAAAACAGAATGTTGATTATATTATAGGGCATTCTTTCAAGTTATTTTGAACATTAAAGTATACTTCAGAGAGGATAATTTGAAACAACCTCAATTAACATAATTTTGCATATTTATAAAGGTTACACCCAGTAGCAGAAAATCTTAACATAGATTTTATATAATAATAGTAATTATACCCCAAGATATGACCTCATTTTGCAAGTACTCTATTAAAGATTTAAAGACAATTTAAAATACAGGAAGTGCCTAGAGTGTTCTAAAGGCAGAGCCTGGAGAGAGGGGTTCAGGTACATGTGACTAATTGATGAAATACTGTCAGGAAGCAGTAAGGTGGAAATTAGGATAAAGTAGGATGAGGAGTTAAGGGATAATATGACTCAGCTTGGGGCTAGCTGCAAAATGATCTCAGAAGAGTTCAAGGTTCCCATGAAAATTGCACTGCAGAGGTGAGATTAGAGAGCCAGGTTTTGCCTTCCTATGCCAATTAATCATTGTCTGAAGGCTACCCCTAGAAGGAGGTATGATCTCTTAGGTGAGGCAGTTCCAATTTGGCCATGGGCAATTCTACAGAGAAAGGAGCAATCGTAAACCCTTAAAAAGCAACACCTAAGGCCATAACTAGTACTCATAAATTTCCTCCTCCACCATCCATTCTAGATTTCTCTACCTCTCAGCTAGCCTGCCTGATAGGGTAAGCCAGGCCCTCATCCCTAAGGGCTAACATATTCATATCAGGTGATCATTGTATTTGTTCATGTACAGTTAAAACAGGGCATAGGAGTAGGAGAAGATGACTCAGTGGATCACCTGAAGAGCAAATGTATTTCTCCCTTTCCTCATTTTGTATCAGCAGACCTACTTCCTTATGATTATGGTCAGTGAACTTCCTGGTCTTCAGTAATGAAGAGCCCACAGTGACTAGGCAGTGGTCATAGCTTTAAGTTTGTTAGGATGCTTATAGTACCTTGGTGGGAGCATTTTCTCTCTGAGGACGAGGGCCTCTAGATATGTAGAGGCTGAAATTGCAAGAACACAACCCTGAATGGGTTACTAGGAGTGATGGCAAGCTCTTGTTCCTCGGACTCCTATATTCTACTTAATGGGGAATGACCAATATATTATCACCATTTAAAAAAGATGTACAATAAATCCTGAAGGATAGTGCCCATACTTACAGGATGTCGTCTCCCAGCTGTCATCTTCCACTGAGCATTCAAGGGGTTGTTTCATTTTTCTATCAGGTTGGCAGCCTCTTGATAGGTGTTACATGGTAGGACCAGTGGATACCATAGCCATGTGTCAATGAATATGTCAACTTTGCTGTGTAACTGATCCCTTATTTAAAATGTGTTATTTAAAATGTGTACGAGTGCTCAAATTACTATAAAATTTTTGATTATTCTCTTTCAGTAAAATTTGTAGATTAAGTGGGATGTGACCTAATTGCCACATGGTTATTTGAAAGACATCCGTTAGTAAATTGTATTAAACAGCTCTAGCATACAATGGAAATAAATATTAGTAACTTTACCTCACTTATGGAAACAATTTTTAAAAATCTTTAAACTGTCATATATTAAAAGTTTGAATTTCAGAAAAGAGATTTTCATATAGATAACTACAAAATTTATAAAGAATTTTCTGCATTTTTTTTTTCAGTTCAGAGGGTTGTATACTTGCAACATGGTTTGTTTATATCTGTCAGCAGCTGGATTTCCAATCTTCCCAACAATAGTCTGGGCTTCATTCTGGCAGATGCTGGTTATGATGTGTGGATGGGAAATAGCAGAGGAAATACCTGGTCCAGGAAACACTTGTACCTAGAAACGAATTCCAAAGAATGTTAGGTTTTCAGGTACGAATAAACTAAAGTAACGTTTCATTTTATAAATGTATACACAGTTTTCATTTTGAATGAAATAAAATAAAATACAGGTCTCACTCTTTTCACAACTTAGGACTTTCCGTAGACCATTAAAATTTATGTGAATTTTGGCTTGAAAATTAAAGAGTACTTGCGTGATTTTGAGTTCTTTTTTATGCTTCAGCAATAGTCTTTATTTCTTACTTAGTACCTTATTCACCAACCCCATCCTTCCTTTAAGTACTCTCTACTCTATAGCTCATATATTTTGTCTACCCTACTCTATTTTTCATATACAAACACCCTCTTTATAAGACTGCTTTGTAATTTTATTTCCTTGACTTTGAGTTTCTATTCAGAAGATATATTATACGATATAACTTCCTGATTAGTAACAAAAGAGAGTAGAAAATTGCTTTTATTCATTTACCTATTCATTATTTTCAAATATCAATATAACATTAGTAGAAAGTGCTATTTTTATTTTCCTCTTTCTTTTGTAGTTTTGATGAGATGGCAAAATATGACCTTCCAGCTTCCATTGATTTCATTGTGAAGAAAACCAGACAAGAGGAAATATTTTATGTAGGCCATTCACAGGGCACTACTATTGGTATACCAAGAAATATTATTGCTAATCTCCCTTGATTTCTTTTTTAAGGTTATGCAAATACTTCTTAAAACTGTAGATAAGCTTCTAGACCTGTAAGTAAAACAAAAACTGTGAGACCAACATAGTATAGCAGAATGCCCTTTGTGGGATCAAAGCAGAATCTTACATGCTGCTTTGATCCCACATAGAGTCTTCTCTAATAGCAAATAATTGATTGTAAAGACAAGGTTGGTTGTAGTTTTGTTTGTTTCAAATTGTGTAAAAGTTGGATATCTATGTTATTTAAGATCAAAGTGAGATTACCACTATTATTTGTTCTACAAATAGATTGTTCACATTATTTTCCCTTTTAAAAATGTAGCATAGGATTTTATCAGTAGAAAAGACAAAAAAGCTTTGTATGTTTTTGCATTTAAGTCTGATTAAACTTAAGAAATGCACAAAAATTAGGAAATTCTTCTTTATTTAAAGATGACAATAAAAGAACTTTAGTCAGAACTCTAATGCCTGTCTAATACATAACAACTTTGCTTTCAGAAATAAATTGCCTATGACATAACATAATTCTCTGGCATACTATAAACCTCTTTACTTGTGTTATTCCACTTTGCAGGGAGAAAAAGCCATCTTATAATAGAAACTAATATTAAATAAGTCGTTTCTAAGCTGATGACTAAAATTTTCTTATAAAAATAATCCACTTTCTACTAGAAAAAGCATGTTGAGTAACAATCTAATCCCATTTTCTATAGATCTTTTCTCTGACATGTATTATGTCATATATGTGACTTTGTCCAAATTATCATCAACTATTCAATGATCTAAAACCGGGAATGGCTAAAAACATAGAAATAAGAAAAAAAATGAGGACCGAGTGCCATAGCTTAATTGTTTGGTTGTTTGGCTCCTCAGAACCTAACCTAAATAAATAAATAACCACTCAGAATATTGATGTGTAAGTAGATAGCTTGATAAGATGGCAAAGGGAAAATTACATTTTCACATTAATGCCTCTAAACTATTGATAAAATAAGATGCATAGTATCCTCTGATAAAAAGATAAGGAGTTTTAAAATATATTGAAGCTAAATATTAAAATGATGTGACATTTGTTGAGTACGTCACCTAAAGTATAAGAGTCATCTGTCTGGAAATTTCACATATTTCATTTTTACCATTGCCCCCTAATAAAAAATGTTCAATATTGCTCCTAATCTTTATGGTGTTACATGTCTGATTTATTGCTAAATTATCATTATTTACGGTCTATACATTGTAGAAACCCTAATTATCAGTATTATGTTATGATCAATATATTATATACTGGATGATTAAAAAGTGTTTGATAAGTGAATTAAGAAATAAATAAGTTAATTGTTCGGAAACTATTTTTTAACTTACTCTTATTCTCCATGGTGTCATCTCTTACATGGTAGTAATTGTATAAGAATAGCTTAATAATTTATATCTTCTTTTCTTTTAGGTTTCATAACATTTTCTATTATACCAAAGATAGCTGAAAGAATCAAAATATTTTTTGCCTTAGCACCAGTTTTTTCCACAAAATACTTAAAAAGTCCTTTAATTAGAGTGATGTACAAATGGAAGTCAATAGTGAAGGTATGTTACACCTTTCTTTTACATCATTGATAACCCAAAATGATAATTCTGTGCTTTCAAAATAAGAGATCTTGACTATAGTAAACAACCACATGTATGAATTGAAATGTTTGGTTTCATTTACACTAGATTTTTGCCTTTATTTCTACAGAGGAATACGATTTTACTTATTATACCTTTAGAACCTCATTGTGAGAGGAAATCCAGTGGCCAAACCATCTCTACACCCTGCTTCCAAGTTTATTCCTTTATTTAAAATTTTCAAACTACTGTGAGATAATTTGTTTGGTTGTATGCATAGTGAATTACTACATCATTTCTATGTTACTGTACTACATCATTTCTTTATTACTTATTGTGATCGTCCAAATGTGGATAAAATAAATTTATTTTACAGGTGTTTTCTGGCAACAAAGACTTCTTATCTAAAACCTCATTTAAAAAAATTGTTGGTTCAAAGCTGTGTCCACTACAGATTTTTGATAAGATTTGCTTCAATATCTTATTTATGATGTTTGGATATGACCCAAAAAACTTAAATATGTTAAGAACAACTTATATTTGAAATAGATATTTTCCAACATTTGAAAAGTATAGTAATAATAGTGCTTGTATTATACCTTGTGTCATTTTGTGTTTCCTCCACATACACTAGTAGTCAGATTCTTAGTCTATCTGATTTTATGACTACACTAACATTGTACAACTAATTTGCATTAACATGCTGGGATTGTTTTACCTCCATATTTGTCTTGCTGTCTGTAAATATTCAAAAGCAGCTGATGTGATGGGTATCTTTATTGACCTTTGCTATTGGGTATTAGTTTCCTGAGACTTCTAAGATGTAGGTCCTCTTCTATTTATTTGTTTCCCATAACTCCTCCTCCTGGTTCCTAATACTCTTTCCCATCCTTGTTCATCCTTTCATAATTAGAATTAGTGCCTGCCAATTATCTTTCAGTTTCTAGCTTGTATCAGTACTCTTGGAGTGGGAAACTATTGTGGTACTCAAGCTACTATTACCAAAACCTTTGGATTGATTGTGTATAGGTTCTTTTAAAGATATAGGCATTTATTAAAAATGTTTTTCATCACATTAAATTAAACATCTAGATTTGGAAGAAGCAAATGTGGCAATTGGACTAGTGGTTGGTTTTTGTTCTTGGGCCCTTTAAGAACGTCTCAAAGAGAGCCAATGTATACATTCAAAGGAAGAGAGTGTTCTCTTAATTCCCAAACACGTTTTAATGCCACAAGGACATGTTTGTTGACTTTGTTGAATTTGTTCAATCTTACCTTATTTTCAGAATGCTATAAGAAATAAACTCAGTTCTCTTCCACTCATAAAGATATGAGCAATGTACCTTCTGCCATAGAAAGCAAAAAGGATTACTTTCATATTCCCTTTTTCATATTCTTCTGTTCATGTAGTGTTAAGCACCTACTATGAAAGAACTGGAAGAATCATAAATATAATGTTTATTTTTAATTGCTTTATCCATTAATTCTATGATTTGGGTAGTATATTTAGCCAATTCTATATTTTTTGTAATTATAACGTGATGTCTCTGAGAACTCTTTTTGTGTGTGTAAATTATTATTTGAAGGTTTTCTAGCCTTCAAATCTGTGGCAGTTCTTCTGCAACAGAAGTTGACAATGTTGTAGATTGTAATATGACTGTGTCTTAATTTAGCTGGAATTGTAGGAAGTTGGAAGTAGAAAATTTTCACGCATAGTGTGTTTGGAAATAGTAATTGTGAAACTGTGGTTAAGCTTGAATCAGTCTCTTGAGCCTAGCAAGATCTGTGGAGGAAGTAGGGTCTGGCTTAAAATTATTTTCCTAAAGCCAGTAGGGAAAACCAAAAAAAGAATCTGGTAGTTTATAAAAAGGCTGTGAGTGGAATCTGATGAATGTCACTTGGGTATGAAAAATCAGCCACAGAGAATTGAAAGCAAGTCATGATACAAGGAAGAACAGATGATGAAAATGCTCAAATGTAACTTGGAAAATGTATCATCAAACAACCAAAATGTTGACTTTGTCCAGGTGTTACATTTTTTTTTTTATGATTTACAAAAAGAAATTGTAACTCTTATAAAGGGAAATGAGCCTGAGATATCTGAATGCAGCTGTCAAGGGTGTGTGGCTACAATTTAGGTCCTTTTCAGGGAATGGATTCCTTCTTATCTTTCTGATAAAGGTGAAGTAGAGACTCTGGTAAACATTTCAGATTGCTCATAGATAGGCCTGATGGGTGTTTATGAAAGCTACTGTGCACTTCTTCATCCAGAAAGATGAACAGAACAGTGTGCTTTGTGTTGTATAAGCCTCTGACCTACATTAAGGTAAACAGTAGTGACCCAGGATGGAAGGAATATCTGGAGTGTACCAGAAAACTAAGCGTTATATTGGAGCTTATTTCAAACACAGAGAAGAATTATAATCAGAGGACATAATAAATACCTGAGTTTTAATTATGGAATGTTTCTGTTAAAAATTTCTGTACAGGCTATTTAAAATGGTCCTGTCAGAACTTTATTTTTGACAGTTTCAAGCAGCCTGAATGGCAATGAAAACAAAAGAAATTTTCTCTTTATTGAGGTACAATTGACAAATAAATACACTGTGAAATAATTGCCACATCAAGTTATTAATACATCTATCACCTCTAGTCACATTTTTGGTGAGAATGCTTAAGAGCTATTCTTTTAGAAAATTTCAGGTATACAGTACAGTATTATTACCTAATCACCATGCTGTGCATTAGATCCTCAAAATGTATTTACCATATAACTGAAAGTTTGTACCCTTTCACCACCATGTCCCCATTTTTCCTACCTGCCAGACCCTGGCAACCACCATTTTACTCTGTTTCTATGAGCTCACCCATTTTTATTTTTTGTTTTTTTTCTTGATTTAAGATACTACATATTAGTGATATCATACAGTATTCGTCTTTCACTATTTGGCTTATTTAACTTAGTAATACCCTTCACGTTCATCTATGCTGTCACAAATGGCAGAATTTTTTCTCTTCTATGGCTCATTAATATTCCATTGTGCATATATATATATATGTGTATGTGTGTGTGTATATATATATAAGTGGATATATAGATATATATGTGGAGATATATATATATATATATACACACACACACACACATCTTCAATCAGATGGGTCAATTTTTATGGTTGTTTTTGTTCTTATTGCTCCTGGAAGATATTATAAAGCTTGTATTTTATGTCTTCAGCTATAATATTAACAATATTTTAAAATCCATTTTGACAGTCTTTGCCTTTTAATTGGATTACATTTAGTAAATCTATTTTTATGTAATTATTAAGATTAGATTTGTGGCTATCATCTTGCTATGTGCTTTTTATTTGTCCTATCTGGTGTTCTTTATTTATCTCCTCAATTTATTTTGGTAATTTATTTCTATCTTGTTAGTTCTTTAATGCTTTCAAAAGGTGTTTGTGTATGTGTGTGTATAGTTGTTTGTCAGTCACATTTGATTATTTTTAGTAGGGTGACAGACCAAATAACTTAGAAATTCATTAATAGCGGCTGGGCACGGTGGCTCATGCCTGTAATCCCAGAACTTTGGGAGGCTGAGGCGGGCGGATCACGAGGTCAGGAGTTTGAGACCAGCCTGACCAACATGGTGAAACGCTGTTTCTACTAAAATTACAAAAAATTTTCCGGGCATGGTGATGCGTGCCTGTAATCCCAGCTACCCGGGAGGCTGAGGCAGGAGAATTATTTGAACCTGGGAGGCGGAGGTTGCAGTGAGCGATCACATCCATTGCACTCCAGCCTGGGCGACAGAGTGAAGCTCTGTCTTAAAAACAAAAAAGAAATTCAATAATAGCTTTTATATTAATGTAAAAATTGTGCAATTTAATAAGCAAATTTGTATATTTAATTAAAATATAATTTGATGATTTGTTTATTAATGATTAATTTAAAATTAATTTTCTTGAAATAATTTAGTCCAATAAATATTAAGAGATTATGCTTTCTATGATTCAACTAATATAAAAATGCTTTTGTTTTTAACCCCTCAGAGTCGTTTGGATGTATATTTTTCACACAATCCAGCAGGAACATCTGTTCAAAATATGCTCCATTGGAGTCAGGTATAACTGCTAAAGTGTATTTCAGTACAACTTAATTTACACTAATCATGGTTTACCTCATTATTCTAGGGATCAGACCATAGCCATAGAGTAATAAATTTATAAGGATAACATGAAATTATTATATATTTGTATAATTCCTTATAGTTTATAAAATACTGGGGCCAGGCCTGATGGCTCATGCCTGTAATCCCAGCACATTGGGAGGCCTAGAGGGTCGGATCACCTGAGGTCAGGAGTTTGAGATCAGTCTGGCTAACATAGTGAAACCCAGTCTCTACTAAAAATACAAAAATTAGCCAGGCATGGTGGCGCATGCCTGTAATCCCAGTTACTTGGGAGGCAGAGGCAGGAGAATCGCTTGAACCCTGGAGGTGGAGGTTGCAGTGAGCTAAGATCACACCACTGCACTCCTGACTGGATGACATAATAAGACTCTGTCTCAAAAATAAAAATAAAAATGTTAGTAGCATAATTTAATAATCCTCTAAACCTAAACAGTGTTACAGCAATATAAATATCTATGCTTTACAATTGAGAAAATGATAGAACAGTAGACTAGGAATTATCTAGGCCATGTCCCGCAACCGACTTGACCAATGATTCAAAGCTATTTCATTTTTAAAAATCTGATTGGAACACAGTTATCCTGATGCCTACTCTGAAATGCTTTCACTAGACTGCTTTTTCTCTTCTGTTGAATTGTTAACTCCTTGAGGCCCATGAGAAGTTTTGTTCACTTTTGTATTTCCAAGGCCAACAGTTCTAAGCATATGGTAGATACCCAATTAATATTTGTTCAAAAAATGATACTGATACAGAAAAATCCAACGTGAACGTAATCTTAATGTTGAAAACCAGGATAACATAGTATAAAGAACACTTTTCTCAGATCAAAAGACCAGAAATTAAATTATTTCTCTGGACCTCAGTGGCATGATGACATTGAGCATCTCATTTAATCTTCCTGAATTAGTTTCCTTTATTTTTAAAGTGAAATTAATAATTTTCTGATTTTACTTAGAAAAATATTGTAAGAATCGAAAAGACTAATGATTATGAATGTTCATTAAAGTTCATAAACACTAGGTAACTTTAAAGTATCATTAAGATATTGGGTAAGGCTTTTTCGTTTACAAAATGTTTAAATCTATAATGTAATTGATTTGATATAAATTATTGAAAACATTTATTATCACTTATATTTAGGTAAGATAAGTTAAACTTTCTTCTCTGGTGATGGCTAGACTAGAAAAATCTAAACAACTTTTGCAAATATTTATCCATTGCAACAATATTTATTTTATACCTACCATGTCTGTGTACTATTCTGTGTTCATGGGCTACATCAGTGAACAAAACAAGAACTCCTGTCTTCCTCAAGCTTACATATTAGTAGGTACATAGATAATAAATGATAAGCATGTCAACTTTAAAAACTATTATAATGTGTTAGAAGGAATGAATAGAACTATGGAGAAACTACAGTAAAACAGTAGGGAAAAGGGAGTAGGCATGTTGGGAAGTGGGTTGTATTTTTTAACAGAAAGGTTAGGTCAGGCTTCAATGAGATGGTGACATTTGAAAAAATATTTGAAGGAGGTGAGGTAATTAGCACTATGGATGTCTGGGGCTGCCATAACAAAATACCATAGATTGGGAAGCTCATAAACAATAGAAATTTATACATTTTTATTGTTTTATTTATAAACAAAAGAAATTTATTTCTTATTCCTCACAGTTCTGAAAGCTTAATCTTGGAAAGTCAAAGATGAACATGCTAACAGATTTGGTGTCTAGTGAAGGCCCACTTTCCAGTTCATAGATGGTACCTTCTAACTATGTCCTCAGATGGTAGAAGGGGCAAAAGAGTTTCCTTGTGCCCTTGTGACCTAATCACCTCCCTCAAAGGCTCCACCTGTTAATACAATTACTTTGGGGATTAGGATTTCAACATATGAATTTTGCAGGGACACAAGATTTAGACCATACACAATGGGGGGGGGGGTGGGGGCAAACATTTCAGATAGAAGGAGTAGCCAATGCAAAACCCATATTCAGTAGCATTTCTGGGAGGCTCAGCTAAGAAGCAAGTGTGGCTGAAGTAAAAGAGAAACTTAGAGAAAGGAAGCAAAAATAATGAGTAGGAGGTATCTGTATGCCATTGTAAGGACTTTGGCATTCACTCTGTGTGAAATGAGTAGGCACTACATGTTTTTGAGCAGGGAAGTGACATGATATAGTTTACACTTTTAAAAGGAACACATTGCCTGCTATATTGAGTAGACTATAGTGAGACAAGAGTGAAAGCAGTGAGAGAGTTAGGAAATTTTTGCAATAATCCAAATGGGATTTAACAATTGCTTGGACTGATGTATTGACAGTGGAGGTGGTGAAAATGAATAGAGTCTGAATAAACATATGTATATCGTGAACATGCAGGCAACAAGGTTTAACAATGGACTCTATAATAGGTGAGAGAGAAAGAGAGTCTTGGATGATTTTAAAGTTTCTGACTTATGTAATGAAAAGATAAAATTGCCATTAAAGGAGATGAGGAAGTTTGATGATAGAAGGGTTTGAGGGAAAGGTAAAATAAGTTTTAGATATTTAAGTGATGACATTGAGTAAGCAGTTGTATATAGGAGCCTAGAATTTAGGAAATACTTATAAAGAAGATAAGCATTTTGAATATAAATGACATATAAAGCCAAGAGAGTGGGTGAGAATACAAATGAAGTGAGTATAGACAGAGAAGAGCAAGATCCTTTCGAGCAAGGATTGGGTACTGAGATCTGAAAAGATGAACAGGTCAGATGGCAGAAACTAAATCAGCTAAACAAAGCTGAAAAGGAACAGTAAGTGAAAATGAAGATCAAGAAATTGTGGTGTTCCAGAAGCTAAGTGAAAGAAAGATCTCAAGGATGAGGGAATGAACAACTATGTCAAGTGCTGCCAATAGATAACATGAAAAAGTTCCTCAGAATTGATCAAAGTGCTAGAAATGTCAAGATCATAAGTAACTTTGGCCAGAAAGTGGTGGTGAGGCTGTGAGTATAAAGGGATAAAGCAAAAAGTGACTTCTGAGACAAACTCTTGGGCCCTGTTGTTTGAAGCAATGTGTTTTAGGCATGTGTTATCTTAGTCTCAGTACAAGACACTCAGTGATGATCTCTGTTGATGAAGCTGAAAATTTGAGGGAGCCTGATGTTACTTTTCCCAAAAGAGGCTCCCCTCCTGGTAGAAAAAGGCCTGGACATATGTACATTTATATAAAGACAATGAAATTATATTCTTTAGATTCCCCTGCCCCCATCTCCAACCCCTTCTATTTATTTATGTATCCAAAGGAAAAGAAGAACAAAGAAGCCCAGCTGCAATAAATACCAGCAAACCCAGTACAATGGGGGTGGGTATATATGCATTGCATGCTTAACTTGCTCAACTGCCACTGTTATGAACAAATGATATGGTCTTCTTGTTTGTTTCTCTTTCAGCTTTTAAATTCTACTCATTTGAAAGCTTATGACTGGGGCAGTCCTGATCTGAACTTGGTTCATTATAATCAGGTACACAATTCTCTATAAAATAAAAACTCTCTCCCTTCCTAATTGTTCAGATGACTTCGCTATAGATTAAGGATAGACTATAAATCCCCAGAGTACAATAACACACTGACAAGGACCAGCAGATGAAGATAACGTTTATTTGAATACATATTGCCACAGCCAACCAAAGTGGCTTTTCCATGTTTTCTATGTATTTTAATAACAAATATTCTGGATAAGTCTAGAAAAGTTGACAGGCAGTAGAAGAAGTTATTGTCTCTCAAGAGGAAAAATATTGTGTTTTTTATATGCATAGCTTTACATTTGGTTAATAAGAAATAATAGGCATTATTTATTTATTGACCCTAAAACCAGTTATTCTATTTGGAAAGATAAGAAAACATATATAATAATTAGGAAAAATTAGAAGTCAATGAGAATGTGGTAAAAATTGTATAATGACAAAATTATAGAAGTACTAGAACCCAAGTCTGTCTGACTTCAAAGTTTATGCTTTTCTTCCATACTTTTTCTGCCTCAGCTAAACTCCAGGCCTCATGTGATTTGTTCATACAAATGTCTGATCTTCATATAAAATTTGAAGATCAAATTTAGTGAGATCAGAGTTGACACTGACTGCCAATATTTATAATTTATTGACCAACATATTGATAGTAATATTGCCACAGAAAATTTGATTTAAAATCTTTTATGTTTTATAAATAGTACTGAAATTACCTCTGTGAAGTGTTTGGATATTCTGAATAGAGCAAACTGTCTAGTTTAAATTTATGTATGATTTATTTTCAAGTAAAACTTGTAATGCCTATTCATACTTTTATACCTTTGTTTCAACAGATCCATTAAGTTGAATCCATTAGATTTGACTTATTTTAAAACAATATTTAAAATCATCATTTTTAAACAACTAGTAATGAAAACCTTCTAATGTATCATCTCCTATGAAAACTCTTTTTCACTCATTTATTTTTAGACAACATCTCCATTATACAATGTGACAAACATGAATGTGACAACCACAATTTGGAATGTTGAAAGGGACTTATTGGCAGACCCCGAAGACGTTAAAATTCTACATTCTGAAATCACAAACCGCATTTATTATAAAACTATTTCTTACTACAATCATATAGACTTTTTGTTTGGATTAGATGTCTATGATCAAGTTTACCACGAAATCATTGATATTATCCAAGACAGTCTATAAAGAACCATGGCACTGTGTGTTTAAAGATCTATATCATTCCTACTAAAATGCAATTCTTATATTTTTAACTAGGTATGTTCTTTCATTTTTAAAACTAAAGTATGTAGTTTTTCCCTGTATATTCTCATTCACTTTAGGCCCTCCGGTCATTAAATCAGTGTCATTTATCTTCTCAGGGGGAAATGGCAGATTATAAATCAGTCTAAGAAGGCTGTTGAGTTTCAAAATAGAATTGAGATAACTTATATCAAAAACAATAATGTTTAACAATTTCGATTGCAAGAGATAACATTTCAAGAAAGTTTTTTACCAAAGTACAAGGGCTTATAAATTTTATAAAAAAATAGAGTTTCGAGTAATACTTGATAATATGAAAGCTAATGTTCCTCTATCCTAAATAAAGAGTAAAAATGCTTTTCAAGTTTTATAAAGGAGTTTGGGAAGAAAAGAAAAAGAAGGAAAGCCTGGATGCCAATGTAATATTGCCGCCTTGTGACCATTTCAGGTAAAGTCCAAGATGTAGGGGCTGTGCCTCATTTCCCGGAGTGTATAGCTTGAGAAGAGGGAAGTTGCCTTTCCAGCCTATTGTGTGTTAAGAGCAGCAGTGGTTGAGTTATATTCCTAGGTAACTAGATTTGAGGATAGATTCATAAAATATTATGCACTGTAGCTTATTGCATATAAGGTCCAAGAATTTCTTATACATGAGACGTAGATATATTCAAGAGAGTACTAGAAGATGTAAAAAGGATTAAGATTTGAAATGAAAGGATACTGTCAATAAATGCAACACATATAATAGGAAGCACAGACTGTGGCAAGACAATGGGCATAATCAAGAAATGTACACAAAATTGTATGCAGACTTCCTGTTTCCAGTTCCTCATATAAGAAAATTGGAAGTTACCACTCAGTCCAAACAACAAACAAAAAGTTCAGTAGACTGAAAAACCAATAATTCCTCTTGTCAGTCTTTTTGACACTTACACACTTTTGTAAGTTTTACCTTCAGGAGTTTACTCAGGTTCTCACAGTAAATAATAGAGAAAAATTCTCTCATGCTCTAGCAGAGAGAGAAGAATAGAAACTATTTTGAAATAGGTGACAACACTCTGCTCTTAACAAGGCCTGTCCTCAGAAGAAACTAGTTAACCAGAGCCTAACCAGCAGGGTTTTATCAAAGCCTAATGAACCTGAAGGAAAGATCATACCCAACTCCTGCCTACTCTAGCTATCTCATCAAAGTGGAACTGAGAAGCACTTCTGAAGTTCACAGTCCAGAGGCACAGGCTCATTAAAAGACTGAGACTTAATAATGTGATTGTAGAGTGCTTTCCCCTCCCCTCACATCTCACCACCTACTCTGGTGGAGGATGGTGTTAATGAGGGAGGCTATGCATGTGCGGGGGGGCAGGAAATATATGGGAAATCTTTGCACCTTCCTTGCAATTTTGCTGTGAACCTCAAATTAGCCTAAAAAACAAATCCTTTTAAAAAAAATCGCGTGCAAGGATATATGCCATAGGGGAAGATAAACATTTCTTCATTCCATTTCCTGAATAATGCATAACTTCCTGGGACATTTGTAGTCCCTGGAGAGACCAAGATGCTAAGAAGAAAGTCTGGAATTGAGTGTGAATTTATCACATGATGACTAACAAAAACAATCCATAATTTGCTGAATTGGAGAAGTAAGTTTTCTGCATTAAGCAAAACGAGTTGAAAGCCAAGTTTAGCTAGTTTTGAGGTTGCTAAATTTGTAATTAACATATGCTTATGGACTTCTGAAATTATTATACAAATGAGACAGGAAAAACTTAGGTCCAGAGGCAGGGAACCTAAGGACTTCCTAGAACTAAATCAAATGGAAAAAAAACTCCAACTTTCTAGAGCAAGTAAATAACTTTGTAATTTCAATTCAGCTGTGTCAAGAAACATTCTCTTCATTTGCATAGGGTATACACCAAGTAAATCACTTTGTAACTTCACTTTATCCTCTCCAATTACACAGGGCGTACTCCAAGTAACCAATGGGAAACCTCTAGAAGGTATTTAAACCCCAGAAAATTCTGTAACCAGGTTTTTGAGCTGCTTGTTCAGGCCTGCTCCCACTGTGTTGAATGTACTTTGGTTTTCAATAAATCTCTTCTTTTTGCTGTTTCATTCTTTCCTTTTTTTGTACATTTTGTTCAATTCTTTTTTCAAAATGCCAAGAACCTGGACACCCTCCATGAGTAACACAAATATAAATTAAACATATAGATAGAGAAAGAAAATATGTGTATAGGTTATTATGAATGCAACTAGGGAAGGTAAATAATAATTTGTAAAATCATAGTTAAGGCTATGAAGAAGTCCTTGTATTCTTTGGTAAACCTTGACACTAAAATAATAGAGTACTGATAGATACATATTTAGAGATATCTTTTTAAAGAGCTTCAGAATGTTAATATAAATTAAATGTTACTTCAGTGGTTTCAAATGATCTTTCAAAGAAGGCAAATATATGGGATAATAATTCAGAAGAAGTACTCATGTTTATATTTAAATAATAAATTGTAAGTCTCTGATAATGGTGGACTAAATAACTTAGATCTGGAGAAAACATAAGGAGTATCTATTTCAAGACAACAGAAGCTAAAAACACAATGAAGAATTACAGTCAAGAAAAGGAAACTCAAAGAAGTGAGGGAACACTTTATGTATCTATATCCTAGCAACAGCTACTTATTGGGGAAATATGACTAAAAGCTCCTCCAAATTGATGGAGAATAGAAATTGGAATTCAGTACACCAACAGGAAGTTTCCTCTGATAAGCCTCAATCCTCAGCCTTTGAGTCGTAACCCCAGAGTACTCTACCCCAAGAATAAGGTTAAAATGGAAATTGATCACTTATTTAGGAGCTGTAGTCCAGCTTTGATTCACAAGAATTCCTAATGTACTAAAGTAATCTAGAACTACTATTGCCCTAGCTGTCAGAAGCAAAAGTAAATCCTCTCTGGCAGAAAGTTAAATCATCCAAGATGCTAGAAGTAATGCTGTAATTTTGACGTGCCACAGAATAGTTCAAAATAAATTATATTTTTATGTACTAACGTCATCAACTGCAAAATGAAATTGAAAATATGCAATTTTCAATATTATGAAAATATTTAAATACTTAAAAATAAAGTTAAATACATTCACACTGGCAGACACAATATTAAGATATCCACTCTTCCCAAATTTATTCATATATTCATAGCAATTCTAATCAAAGTCCCTGGGCTCTTTTTTTTAACCATAGAAATTGTTATATTCATTCTAAAATTTTTATAAAATTACAGTTACAATTGCCAAAACAATTTTACGAAATTTTATAGAATTTACACTACCTAATTGCAAGACTCACCACAAATCTGCATTAACTAAGACAGTGTGGTATTAGCATAAAAAGATGTCTACATACATGGAACAGTACAGAGTTTGGAACTAGACCATACCTATGTAGTCAGTTGATCTTCAACAAAGATGCTTAGGTAATTCCATAGGTTAAAGAATTGTGTTCAGAAATGGACATCAAAATGAAAAACAAAGATAAACTTTAACATCTACATTACATCATATATAAAATTTAATTTGAAATGAGTCATAGACTTACATCTAAAATCTAAAACTATAAAACTTCTAGAAGGAAACAGAGGAGAAAGTCTTTCTAACGGCAGACTAGGCAAACATATCTTAGAAGAAACAGAAAAACTGAAGACCCTCACAGAACCCACTTCACTCCCCCTGCTACCTCCACCAGAGCAGGTGCTGGTATCCACGGCTACAAGACCTGAAGATGGATCACATCACAGTTCTCTTTGCAGTCACCCCCAGTACCAGCCTGGAGCCCAGTAGCTCCACTGGGTGGCTAAACCCAGAAAAGCAAAAGCAATCATTACAGTTTGGCTCTTAGGAAGCCCCATTTCCAGGGGAAGAAGGAGAATACCACATCAAGGGAGCACCCCATGAGACAAAGTAATCTGAACAGCAACCCTTGAACCCTAGATATTCCCTAGATGTACCCAAATAAGAGGGGAACCAGAAAAACAATTCTGGTAATATGACAAAACAAGTTTCTTTAACACTGTAAAAGATCATACCAGCTCACCAGCAATGGATCCAAACCAAGTTGAAATCTCCGAATTGCCAGAAAAAGAATTCAGAAAGTGGATTATGAAGTTAATTAAGGAGGAACCAGAGAAAGGTGAAATTTTACTTAAAGAAATTACAAACATCATACAGGATAAGAAAGGAAAATTCTTCAGTGAAATAGCATAAATAAAAACAATCACAACTTATGGAAATCAAGAACACATGTAGAGAAATGCAAAATGCACTGGAAAGCCTCAGGAATAAAATGGAACAAGCAGAAGAAAGAACTTCAGAACTCAAAAACAAGGTGTTTGAATTAACCCAATCCATTAAAGACAAAGAAAAAAGAATTTTAAAAAGTGAACAAAGCCTCCAAGAAGTTTGGGACTATGTTAAATATCCAAACCTAAGAATAATTGGTGTTCCTGAGGAAGAAGAGAAATCTAAAAGTTTGGAAAACATATTTGAGGGGAATAATCAAGGAAAACTTCCCCAGCCTTGCTAGAGATCTAGACATCCAAATACAAGAAGCTCAAAGAACAACTGGGAAGTTCATTGCCAAAAGATCATCACCCAGGCACACAGGCATCAGGTTATCTAAAGTCAAGACAAAGGAAAGAATCTTAAGAACTGTGAGGCAAAATATTACATAACCTATAAAGAAAAACCTATCAGATTAATAGCACATTTCTCAGCAGAAACCCTACAAGTTAGAAAGGATTGGAGACCTATTTCTAGCCTCCTTAAACAAAACAATTATCAGCTAAGAATTTTGTATCCAGCGAAACTAAGCTTCATAAATGAAGGAAAGATACAGTCTTTTCCAGATTAATGCTGAGAGAATTCGTCACTACCAAGCCAGCACTACAAGAACTGCTCAAAGGAGCTCTAAATCTTGAAACAAATCCTTTGAATACACCAAAATAGAACCTCCTTAAAGCATAAATCTCACAGGACTTGTATAACAATAACAGAATGAATTAAAAAACAACATATTCAAGCAACAAGTAGCACAATAAATAGAATGGCACATCACATCTCAATAACATTGAATGTAAATAGCCTGAATACTCCACTTAAAAGACACAGAATGGCAAAATGGGTAAGAATTCACCAACCAAGTTTCTCCTGTCTTCAGGAGACTCACCTAACATATAAGGTCTCATAGAAACTTAAGGTAAAGGGGTGGATAAAGATATTCCATGTAAATGGACACCAAAAGCAAGCAGGAATAACGATTCTTATTTCAGACAAAACAAACTTTAAAGCAGTTAAAAAAGACAGAGACATTATACAATGATAAAAGGACCATTCCAACAGGAAAATATCACAATTCTAAATATATATGCACCTAACAGTGGAGATCCCAAATTTAGAAAACAATTACCACTAGACCTGAAAAATGAGAGAGATGGCAGCACAATAATAGTGGGGGAATTTTAATATTCCATTGACAGCACTAGACAGGTCATCGAGACGGAAAGTCACAGAGCAGCTGACAGTAGTTGACTGACTGATTTCTGGAGTACGAAAACTAGACTTCTTATCTCCAGGTGGAACACTCATGCTTCAGAGCTACGGATTCCACTAAGACTAAGCTTCTTCCTCTTCTTTATCCTTCTCTCATGTTTCCTTATAGATTTTACCTGTGAAACTCCCTCAGCAAATCAGTTAGATAAGAACCCCTGTCTCAAGCTCCGTTTTCTACAGACTCAACCTAAGGCACTTAGGGAAAATATTTTAAGCCGAGGAAACAATTAAGGCAGTTCTGAAACTATATCCTGCGTCACAGCCTTTCTCACATTTGGCCTTCTCACCAGCTGAGTGTCCTGTCAGCTCGTGGGTTACTTGAGCACACTTCCCACTTTCAAATTTATGCCTTTGTACATATTCAAGTGTATTGGAGAGTCACTATAAATTAGTGAAACCATAATAAAATCTAAATTTCTAAATTTGACTGTAATAGAATATGGATCATGTGGTTGAGTCTCAGAGAAGCAGTCCAGTTAAAGACCCAATGCAGATTTCAAATTAATAACATCCTTTACTTGTATTTTTCCCAAACACCATGAGGGAAAAATAAGTCTCCCACAAAATGTTTTTGACTTGTTTTTGTGCTGTCCTCTTCTTGATCTAATGGCTATGTAGCACAGTTGTTCTTTTCAAAAACATTTACAAATTACTTTTCCTGGGATTCCTTTTTGTTCATTTTTTCCTTGTCATTGTCTCTAATTCTTCATCATAGTACAAACGTTTTGTCCCAGGATAGTAAGGCTGGGTCCCTTATCCTGAAAAGAGATTGAATTGTCTTTATAATTCAGTAGAAAGAAGGGGAGGAATGGTAACATTTGTGAATTAATTATCTTATCAAATGAGTTGCTGTTTTTTAAAGACAAGTTGAGATGTGTTGTGACAACATGTGATCACTTAGTAAGTAATTTCACTAAATCCCAACTGGAAACAAATGTATGCCACTATCTTATCTATGCCATCAAGAGACCTACTTAAGAGTCAAAATGTTTAAAAAATAAATTACATTTATACCTAATAGAACCTTGACTTTCAGCGTGTGTGTAAGTCATAAAATTACTCTTCTCCCTTGCTCCCATCATGTACCTCACAAAGAGATAACACAGGCCTGCCTCAGCCAGAGAATTTCTAGGATGTCTGGTGTGGAATAACAAGGGAAACATAGCAAAATGTGGAAGTCAGGTAGTAGCAGGAGGTCAGATGGCATAGGGCCTTATAAACCATTGTTAGAATTTAAATCTTTATATGGAGTGAAATCAGAAGTCATTGCAGTGGTTGTAGCACAGAGGGACATGGCTTGACTAATAATGTCTTAGAAAGAATTAAACACATTGCATTAGAATGGACTGGAGGCGAAACAAGTGAGAGCAGAGAGACCAATTAAGAAAATGTTATGATAGTAATCTACAGGAGACATGGTATGGGAGGCCAAGGTCATAGCAGTGAAGGTATAAAATATAGATGGTTCACAGATATATTATTAATGCAATGCCCATATGATTTCCTGACTGAAAATGGGATGTGAGAGCAAAAGTAAAGTACAACTGTAAAGTTTTTTTCCTGAGTGACGGGAAGGAAGATTTCATAGAGAAAATGCCAATTTCAAGCCTAGGGAGAAGCAGGAGCTCATTAAAGAGGTGAGAAAGAGCCCAATGCTCTGAGGTCTGATTAGTTCAGGAGAACCTGATAATGAGGACTTCTTAAACGGAGGTGCTGATATCCCGTAAATTACACTGACAGGAAAGAGGAGGTATCTGAAGTCACCAGATAAACAAAGATCTTCCTTCTACACCCATTTTACTCAAATGGTAAATTATTTAAATTTTTATTTTATTGTGTACATTTATGAACCAAAATATAAAAGTCATGTAAGTGTTGAAGTTAAATCAAGAGAGTCCAAACAGCTTCTCAAATGTGGTGTCCCATCTGAGTGTGTCAGGGTTAAGAAAGCATTCTCCTAAGAATGACGCTTGAAGCAACCTGAAGGACAAGAATTACCTTTTAAGCCCTTTGGTTAAGTTTAAAACTGTTGGAGAGGTTTTCAGCCAAGTAGTTTGGAGCTAAACCCAAGAATAATTTACCAGTTCAAAAACAGATTTCCCGGTAGCCTCTTATATCTTTCTTTTTCAATTGTTAATGGTCACATGCTAGTTTCTTGTGAAATAGAAAATAAAAATGTCAAGGTAAGGAGAGTAAGGATATGAAAATGTCAAGTTAGTGATTAATTATAGTGTGTACTTCTCTTCGTTGATAGAGATTCCTAAATCAAACAATGCTTTAGGGACTTTGTAACTTCAGATTAGAGGCCTTGACTACTTTTTCTCCATTGTCCATCATCTCAGAAACATCAATTCTCTCCCCCCCGCAGTGGCTTTTCCCTTAAAACAGGTAAGAGGATATAGAGGATTCCTTACTCACGTTAGAGGGAGATGTCAACACAAGTATAAGTGACATCTCTGGACATTTCATAAGGTTAGTATATTTTGTTAGGTTTTATGTAAATAATAGTTCCATAAATACTAAAAAAATGAAATAAATAATTATGAAAACATTTATGTCCCAAATATCCTGAATTTGTTATATGTCATTTTGTTTTAGTGACAAAAAATTCTAAAAATTCTTCTGAAATTTCATTAATGAAATGAATACATAGATATAAAATGTAGAATGTATAATTTTCCAGCAATCTCCAGTTAGTCTGAAAGAGGCAGCTGAATACAATAAGAGGAGCAATGGTCTGAGTCAGGAAAATTAGTTTTAGTCCTGTGCGAGTAACTAGGTTTCTTCTGTTCTCTGATGAATTAATCTGTTCCTAGGACTGTAGAAACCATGATCTTTATTTAGTACTATATTTTGTTACCCAAATTCTCTATATTTTATTATCAGTTTGATACTTTAATTAGAGGCTAGAGTTTATGCCAAAACAAGTATTTTATGAGTCATCGATAGAGTTATATAGAGGCTCATGGATATATTCATTGTAGTATCATTTGTTGTGTGTCTTATATTTCCAGAATAATTCAAAAGTTTTGAGGAAGACATTAATTTTCTTAAAACAGTGCCTTTTTAAGTGATACAATTTAAGAAAACACAGTAAACAATGGATTTATTTTTATAATCAATGCTTTTTCTAAATAACAGTAGTAAAATTTATAGGATGTAATCAATTATATTTGTTAGCATGACTATATCTTATAAGGATATGCACTCCTTAGAACAGACAGTATCTCATTTAAGATGTTCTGAAATTGAGAATCAGAGGAAAACTCAGAAAAGAAAAAATAAAAACATCAAGGCAACATGGTGTCACTTATCTGTCTATCTATCAATTATCATCATCACTATCTCTATCTTTCTACATACTTACCTATCTGTATACCTATCTTTGGCTAACATTTGATGTTAAATGATCCCATTTCATCCTCCATGCACTTGTCCCAAATTCCAATATTTACCTCTCTCTAGATTTAATTCATTTTATTGTATTTGTACTGGATATATTCAGTATTATAAAGAATAAGTAGGCCAGTTGTGTTGGCTTGTGCCTATAATCCCAGCACTTTGGGAGGCCAGGGCAGGCCCATCTCTTGAGGTCAGGAGTTCGGAAGCAGCCTGACCAACATGGTAAAACCCCATCTCTACTAAAAAAAAATACAAAAAAAATAGCTGGGCATGGTGGCACACACACCTGTTATCCCAGCGACTAGGGAGACTGAGGCATGAGATGGTTTGAACCCAGGAGACAGAGGTTACAGTAAGCTGAGATAGTGCCACTGCACTCCAGCCTAGGCAACAGAGTGAGACTCTGTCTCAAAAAAAAAAAAAAAAAAAAAAAAAAATATATATATATATATATATATAAGTATATTTGTATAAACTGAATGAATGTATCTTACCATTCAAAGTAAAAATTCAGTAGTTTAAAAAAGATGGGCCTTTCTTACTATAATATTTAAAACATTTTATATGCAAAAATAAATGAATCAAAAATAAAAATCCCATTTATATATTAAAAAGTAAACGTATATATGAACATATACTTAAAAAGCAAAGAAGGAAACATAAGTTATAAACATTGATTGCCTCTAGAAAGGGAACAAGGCTTCCTCTCACTATAGAATTTATTTTTGTGTACGGAAAGAACACTTAGCAAGAGATCTATCCTTTAAGATTTTTCAGTACACATCATGTTTCTATTAACTACAGGCACTATGTTGTACAGCAGACCTCTAGAGCTTATTCATCTTGCATCATTGAAACTTTATACCCATTGAACAGCAACTCCTAATTCTCCCTCCCTCTAGCAACCATCTTTCTATTCTGTTTCTATGAGTTTGACTATTTGACATATCTCATATATGTGGAATCATGCAATAGTTGTTTCTCTGCAACTGGCTTATTTCCCTTAGCATAATGTCCTTCAGGTTACCCATGTCGTTGCATGTGGCAAATTTCCTTGATTTTTGAGGCTGAATAATATTCCACTGCTATGTACATACCACATTTTCTTTATCAGTTCATTGGCTGGTGGACATTTAGGTTGTTTCTATATTTTGGTTATTGTAAATAATGCAGCAATGACCATAGAGCATATATCTCTGAGATCCTGATTTCAATTATTTTGGATATGCAGGTTAAGTATCCTTTATGCAAAATGGGTGACACATGAAGTGTTTTGAATGTCTAATTTTTTCACATTTTGGAGTATTTGCATTATACTTACTCGTTCTGCATCCCTGATCCCAAAATTCAAATTCCAAAATGCCCCAATAAGGACTTCCTTTGGGTGTCATGTTGGCACTCAAAAAGTTTCAGATTTGGAACATTTCAGATTTTGGAGTTTTGGATTAGGAATGCTCAATCTCTACCAAAAAATGGTATATCCACTTTTTTGAGGAATTTTTGGAAATGCCAAAATTAAAAATGCTGGATCATGTATTAATTCTATTTTTAACTTTTTTGAGGAACCACCAAACTGCTTTCTATAGTGGCTTTATATTTCCACTTTATGTCCCCATCAACAGTCTCACTGTAGAATTTGAGAGCAATATTTTTTGTTTAAAAATATAATTCATATTGTGGTTGTGTAATTTCTATTAATTTTTGTAAAATTTTTGTGAATTCTTGAAAATAATATGTTTGGTAATTGTGTGTACAAGTTGTATGATCATTCTTGCAATTGTTTTCTCCAAACTCCTATGTTGCTATTGATTGTTTTTATTGTTAGATTGATGCACTCATTTATGAAGCAGCTGGATTTAAGTGTCTTATAAGCCAAGTATATAATCTCTCTAATGGCTTAATAGTCTGAAGTTTTAAATGTGAGTTTAATTTGGTTAAATTTATCAAGATAATTGAAATAGTTGTATTGCTACCACCTTCTTATTTGTTGTTTCATTCACCAATTTTCTTTGCTATATTTTTTGTTTTATTGGATTTTATAGAATTGGAAAGCTTTTTATTTTTTTTTCCTCTACTGTACTGAGAATTACAAATTGCAATGTTCTGTTTTTAAGGATACCCCTTAAAATGTTTAAAACAATCTGCTTACCCATCCATTTTCCTCATGTACTTTTAAGTTACTTAATATAATTAGCCTCATACTAACCTAGATAAGAAATATGCTCTAATTAATCTTTTTCTAAAAAAAAAATTTACTTTAAGTTCCAGGATACATGTGCAGAATGTGCAGATTTGTTACATAGGTATACATGTGTCATGGTGGTTTGCTGCATCTATCAACCTGTCATCTAGATTCTAAGCCCAGCATGTATTAGCTATTTGTCCTAATGCTCTCCCTCACCTTGCCCCCAGAGGCCAGGGTATATGTTGTTCTACTCCCTATGCCCATGTGTTCTCATTGTTCAACACCCACTTATGAGTGAGAAGGTGTGTGTGTGTTTTTTTTTTTTTCTGTCTGTTCCCATGTTAGTTTGCTGAGAATGATGGTTTCCAGCTTCATCCATGTCCCTGCAAAGGACACGATAACATTTTTTTTATGGCTGCATGGTATTCCATAGTACATATGTACTACGTTTTCTTTATTCAGCCTATCATTGATGGGCATTTGGGTTGGTTCCATGTCTTTGCTATTGTAAATAGTGCTGCAGTGAACATATGTATGCATGTGTCTTTATAGTAGAATGATTTATATTCCACTGGGTATATACCCAGTAATGGGATTGTTGGATCAAATGGTATTTCTTGTTCTAGATCCTTGATGAATTGCCACACTGTCTTCCACAATGGTTGAACTAATTTACATTTCCACCAACAGTGGGATATATATATATATTTATATAGAATAATATATTCAAGACATATATATGTTTATATAGAATATATATATATATATATATATATATATATATATATTTACATACAGATTTTGAATCTGGGTGCTCCTGTATTGGATGCATGTATACTTAGGATATTTAGCTCTTCTTGTTGAATAGATCCCCTTACCATTTAAAAAAATTATTTATTATACTTTAAGTTCTGGGGTACATGTGCAGATTGTGCAGGTTTATTACATAGGTATACACGTGCCATGGTGGTGGTTTGCTGCATCCATCGCCCTGTCATCTACATTAGGTATTTCTCCTAATGCTATCCCTCCCCAATCCCCCCACCCCTTGCTATTTCTCCCCAGTCCCCACCCCTCAGGCCCTAGTGTGTGATGTTCCCCTCCCCTGTGTCCATGTGTTCTCACTGTTCAACACCCACTTATTAGTGAGAACGTGTGGTGTTTGGTTTTCTGTTCTTGTGTCAGTTTGCTGAGAATGATGGTTTCCAGTTTCATCCATGTCCCTGCAAAGAACATGAACTCATCCTTTTATATGGCTGCATAATATTCCATGATGTATATGTGTCACATTTTCTTTATCCAGTCCATCCTTGATGGGCATTTGGGTTGGTTCCAAGTCTTTGCTATTGTGAACAGTGCTGCAATAAACATACGTGTGCATGTGTCTTTATAACAGAATGATTTGTAATCCTTTGGGTTTGTACCCAGTAATGGGATTGCTGGGTCAAATGGTATTTCTATTTCTAGATTCTTGAGGAATTGCCATACTGTCTTTCACAATGGTTGAATTAATTTACACTTTCACCAACAGTGTAAAAGCATTCCTATTTCTCCACATCCTCTCCAGCATCTATTGTCTTCTGATTTTTTAATCATCACCATTCTAACTGGCGTGAGGTGATATCTCAATGTGGTTTTGATTTGCATTTCTGTAATCACCAGTGATGATAAGCTTTTTTCTATATGTTTGTTGGCTGCATAAATGTCTTTGAAGTGACTCAAGCCTGTAATCCCAGCACTTTGGGAGGCCAAGTCGGGCAGATCACGAGGTCAAGAGATCGAGACCATCCTGGCCAACATGGTGAAACCCCGTCTCTACCAAAAATAAAAAAAAAAAATTAGCTGAGTGTGGTGGCATGCACCTGTAGTCCCAGTTACTCAGGAGGCTGAGGCAGGAGAATTGCTTGAACCTGGGAGGCAGAGGCTGCAGTGAGCTGAGATTACGCCACTGCACTCCAGCCTGGTGACTGGCGACAGATCAAGACTCTGTCTCAAAGAAAAAAAAAAAAAAGAAAAGAAAGTGTCTGTTCATCTTCTGTGCCCACTTTTTGATGGGATTGTTTTTGTCATGTAAATTTGTTTTAAGTTCACCATAGATTCTGGATATTAGCTCTTTGTCAGATGGGTAGATTGCAAAAAATTTTTCCCATTCTGTTGATTGCTGGTTCACTCTATCAATAGTTTATTTTGCTGTGTAGAAGCTCTTAAGTTTAATTATATCCCATTTGTCTATTTTGGCTTTTGTTGCCATTGCTTTTGGTGTTTTAGTCATGAAGTCCTTGCCCATGCCTATGTCCTGAATGGTACTGCCTAGGTTTTCTTCTACAGTTTTTATGGTGTTAGGCCTCATGTTTAAATCTTTAATCCATCTAGAGTTAATTTTTATATAAGGTGTAAGGAAGGGATCCAGTTTCAGCTTTCTTCATATGGCTAGCCAGTTTTCACAACACCATTTATTAAACAGGGAATCCTTTCCCCATTGCTTGTTTTTGTCAGGTTTATCAATGACTGGGATGGTTGTAGTTGTGTGGCATTCTTTCTGAGGCCTCTGTTCTGTTTCATTGGTCTATATATCTGTTTTGGTACCAGTACCATGCTGTTTTGATTACAGTAGCCTTGTAGTATAGTTTGAAGTCAGGTAGCGTGATGCCTCCAGCTTTTTTTTTTTTGCTTAGGATTGTCTGGGCTATGTAGGCTTTCTTTGGTTCCACATGAAGTTTAAGGTGGCTTTTTCCAATTCTGTGAAAAAAGTCAATGGTAGCTTGATGGGGATAGCATTGAATCTACAAATCACTTTGGATAATATGGCCATTTTCATGATATTGATTCTTCCTAACCATGAGCATAGAATGTTTTTCCATCTGTTTGTGTCCTTTCTTATTTCCTTGAGCAGCAGTTTGTAGTTCTCCTTGAAGACGTCCTTCATATCCCTTGTTAATTATATTCCTAGGTATTTTATTCTCTTAGTAGCAATTGTGAATGGGAGTTCACTCATGATTTGGCTGTCTGTCTATTATTGGTATATAGGAATGCTTGCTATTTTTACACATTGATTTTCTATCCTGAGACTTTGCTGAAGTTGCTTATCATCTTAAGGAGATTTTGCGCTGAGACAATGGGGTTTTCTAAATATACAATCATGTCATCTGCAAACAGGGACAATTTGATGTCCTCTCTTCCTATTCAAATACCCTTTATTTCTCCCTCTTGCCTGATGGCCCTAGCTGGAACTTCCAATACTATGTTGAATAGGAGTGGTGAGAGAGGGCATCCTTGTCTTGTGCCAGTAGGATCGCTCCTGTATAGGGTGTCTGACAATGCCTATTTGCATCAGTTTTCTTGCTTATAAAATGGGAACAATGTTACCTTTGAGGGCTACCTAAGTTGTTGAATAATCAGTAATTTGACTCTGGATTCCTAGAAATGTCATTGCTACCTTCTTCCTTTCTTCAAGTTAAAGTCACACCAAATAGGCAGCAGAGCCAAAGCTCTGGGCAGCCCAAGTGCAGAGCTCCTCACAGTTGCCCCACTGCTGTCCCAGCCACAGACTCCAGAAGATTTTCAATTTACATTGTTGAAGAAAGTAGTGATTCCATGTGAGGAATCACTATTTATGGCAGCAAAAGCCTTATGAAATGTATTTTTTAAATAATTGGATTTGAAAGTTAAAATTACTCCTTGATACATGTGCTACAGAATAGATAGTGTGGTAGCAAGCATGACAAACAAGTTAATCTCGTTGAACATCTCCACCAGAGTTTTTGGGGGACCAGGTGCATTGTCAAGAAGCAGTGATATTTTGAAAGAAATCTTTTTCTCTGAGCAATAGTTCTCAATGGTGGGATTAAAATATTCAGTAAATCATGCTGTAAATAGACATGCTGGCATCCAAGCTTTGTTGTTACTTTTATAGCGCACAGGCAGAACAGATTTAGCATAAATTGTTAAGTGCCCTGGGATATTCAAAATGGTAAGTGGGCATTGGGTTCAACTTAAAGTCACCAGCTGCATTACCCCCTAATAAAGCCTGTCCTTTGAAGCTTTGAAGCCACACATTGACTTCTTTTCTCAAGCTACGAAGTCCTAGATGGCACTTTGTTCCAGCAGAAAGCTTTGTCTACATTGAAAAATTTTGTGTAGTGTAGCCACCTTCAAAAGTTATCTTAACTAGATCTTCTGAATAATTTGCTGCAGCTTTTACAGCAGTCCTTGGTATTTCACGTGGCACTTTTATATTGGTACATAATGGATGCACATATTTTGGGGCACATGTGATAATCTGATATATTCATATAATATGTAAAGATCAAATCAGAATAATTGTGATATCCCTCACCTTATTTATCTTTTATTGATGTTAGAAAAATTCAAATTATTCTCTATTTTGAAATGTACATTAGATTATTGTTAACTGTGTCTGTTTGATAGATCTACTGATAGATCAGTAGATCTATCAAACACTAGGTCTTATTTCTTTTATCTAACTCTATACTTGTACCCATTAATCAACCTCTCTTCACCACCTCCTCTACCCTACCCTTCCTGGCCTCTGGTAACCATCAATCTACTCTCTGTCTTCATAAAATTCACCTTTTTTTTTTTTTTTTTTTTAGCTCCCACGTATATGCGAGAACATGTTATATTTGTCTTTCTGAACCTTGCACTTTTGTGTTACGGCTGGTTTGATGTTTTACCCAGACCACTGAAACTTTTTCCATATAGCCATAAATCTGTTTCACTTTCTTATCACTCATGTCTTCACTAGGGTAACACTTTTAATTTCTTTCAACATCTTTTCCTTTGCACTCACAACTTGGCTAACTCTTTGTCACAAGAAACCTAGCTTTGGGCCTATCTCAGCTTTTGACATGCTTTCTTCACTAAGCTTATCATTTCTAGTTCTTTATTTAAAATGAGACTTTTCTTTTCACTTGAACAGCTCAGAGGCCATTGTAGGGTTATTAATTGGCCAGATTTCAATATTGCTGCCTCCTAGGAGAGGGAGCAAAATGAGAGAACAGCTGGTTTCATAGCTATGGTTTTCTAGCCTCTTATCCAGACCCAGATTGCTGGTTAAAGTGAAAACAACAGTTCTGATTACATTTTGATATTTATTAGTTTTCCCTAAGAAGTCCTCAGATTCTTCCTTCATAAAGGTCTTTGTGTACATGTATTCATAGGAAAGAGAAAGGAGAAAGAAAAAGAAAGAGAAGAGAAGACAAGGGTTATGGAAGACAGGAAAGGGAAAAATGAGCAGAATTGAGGACTGCTGAGAAAATAATCTAAGCACAGCCATTGCACGTCTTACACAACTATTTGTATTTTATTTCTACCTTTTGCAGAAATGTCCTCAAGATAATTTAGAATGTTCCTTCAGGTGTTACTAATGTTAGCTCACACTGAAATAAAAAGTAGTATTAAAAATCACAGAGAACAAAAGGTATTAAAATGTCAAACTGTTTAAGAAGTCCAAACAATAAGTCTTTTATTTTCCTCTATGCACCCACTTTTTATTTACCCAGCAAGTAAAATGTAGTTAATTTCAAAGCTAAAATTTTCTACACAAGATTATCTTATCTTCATCTTCCAGTCAATAGCCCTCAGAAGTGCATGCTGGTTTTTTCCTTAAACTTGAGGAAAAGTTGAAGGTTATGTTAACTGTACCAAGTTGACATCATCCATATTGTACACTTGGGGAACTGAATGTTTTCAAACTGTTACTCATTGTTCTCCTTTCAGCAGTTTTTGCACATAAGGCAAAAGCTTCTAATGCTTTGTGTTTAGTGATCTTAGAGCCATCCTGAGTTATGTATTATAGTAGAAAGTTCACAGGACTGTATTCTAGTTGCAGTCCTGCTACTAACCAGCTATATGTGCTTTATGGACAAATCACCTTACCGCTCTGTCTCCACATCCTCCTTTGAAACAAGAGGTTTTGGCTAGATGAGTCTAAAAGTACTTTAATTTCTGTCCTAAAATGTTTTTATAGGACAATATCATTAAAATTAAAACTGATTTTTCAAGGTGAAATTGCTAAACTGAAAAACATACAGGGAGACCAAGCCCTATTTTTCTGGGTGGTAGAAAGCTTCATTTCAAGGGTTTATGTGGGTGCTCCTTGCACATAGCAAAACAAAAGCAGGAGAGTTGAGACATGATTAAATAAATTGTTTTCTTCTCTATGAAGTATGTGTGCTCTCTGCTTCTTGATCTTGGAGGTGGAATCATTATCTAGCAAGCATTAGGAGTCTTTTTTTTTTCCTGTTTAAACTTTTCAGTGGCCCTCTGGTGAATATGAGGGGATTGTGAATAATAGAGGGCAGCATTAAGAGAAACAGGGAGGAGAAATCGTTATTTTCAACTTAATCTTTAAGTAAGTGTTTATACCTTTATGATCTACCTCCATCCTCAGAATATTACTTGTGTATATGGTGTTTCCTATTTCCTATGCTCTTTGAATGTGAGAGATAATCTAGTTGGATCCTGGTACCCAAAAGCAAGCAATAAACTTGAGACAAGAGTGGAAATTTCCTTTCATTTATAGAACTCACGCCTGTAATCCCAGCACTTTGGGAAGCCGAAGTTGGTGGATCACTTGAGATCAGGAGTTCGACACCAGTCTTGCCAACATGGCGAAACCCCGTCCCTACTAAAAATACAAAAATTAGCTAGTCATGGTGACACACACCTGTAATCCCAGCTACTTGGAAGGCTGTGGCAGGAGAATCATTTGAACTGGGAAGCAGAGGTTACAGTGAGCCGAGATCACACCACTGTACTCCAGCTTGGGATACAGAGTGAGACTTAGTCTTAAAGCAAAGAAAAAGTACTTGTTCTTGGGTCATTACATAGGCTGGAATGTGAGGGAGTGAAAGCAGACTTCATGTTCATGGACGCTTCAAGTGATCCATGCCTTCTACTCACAGAGCCAGGAAGTAATAAACATTACCCTTGATGTTTGAGCTAAACCCAAGATGGAGGTGACCAAGGTGATCAAAGCTATGAGTTAGATTTTCTGTGGCTGGATACAAAGGTGTTTCCAGTGCCCTGAGGCTAAGTGGTCTATGGTTAATCACAGAATCACTTATTAGAATCAACTCCAAATCTCCATTAAGAGGTAAGAACATTTACATCCCAAGAGGCTGAGATAAGTGCCCCAGCAGTTGATAAGAGTTTGATTCTTGGCTCAGTAATTTTTGTCTTGAGTTCTGTCTACTATCATTCTCTGACCAAAATCTTGGCAAGTTACTAATTTCATAATGACAAGTTGTATTTCACCCCATGTTTCATGGTGTAAATTAAAATCAAATATCAGTGAATGCATTTAAAAATTTATTTGGTCATCAATAGAAGATACAAGTGGTAAATTATCTTGACAAACAGCTCTATATGACTTTCCCAAATTATTCTCCTAAAGAACCTGAAGACTAGCAGATGGGGTTTGTGTTCCTGCTTATTGTTTGATGTTCATATTATGTTATCCTCTTTCATCTTTTAAAAATCAAATGACTGAAGGATTAATAGTAGGTTCTCTTCTCACTGTAAACTTTATAAGATATTACAACTATTGTTATGGCTTCAGGGGCTATTTTTATATTGATGACTTCAAAATGTATTTCTTCTGCTCAATCCTCGTCCTTTAGTGCCAGATCTATAGCTTGAATTTCCTTCTCAATGACTCAATGTGAATGATTCACATGTGTTTCAAACTAAACACACCCCATCTAAACCTATCATCTTACCTTTCAGCCATGACCCCTTCAGGGCACCAAGTCTCTGTAAATGGCACATCACCAATGTGCCCAAGACAGAAACTGATCATTTTCCTTGTCTTGGCCACCTTATGAATCTTTGTAGCCAATTAATCATTAAGTTCAGTTGATTCTGTCTGCTAAATGTGTTTTAAACCTGCCTTCTTTCTTAAATATAATCATCCTTTTCCAGGTCACTATCATATTTCACCAGGAATCCTGGAAGAACTCTGTAAGTTTCCCAGAGGCAGTCTTGCCCTGGGTAGTGTAGAAATTCTCCACACTACCATTAGAATGAGGTTTGTAGAAAGCAAATATAATTTTGTCAATCCCTTCTCTGATTAATACAACTCAATGGCTTCTTTTGTGCTTAAACTCCAAATTCTAAACGTGACCCATAATGTTCTATGAGATATAGTCTCTGTCATTCTAAGTAGTCTCACCTTTGGTACTACCTTGAAAATTAGAGCTTCATTCATATTATCCTTCTTTCAGTCTTTGAAATTATCATTTTCATGCCACTATAGGGGCTTCATAGATGCCATTTCCTCTACCTGAATTATTTGCCTCCATCAAACTAACTTTGCCAAAATATTGCTTTCAAGATGTGTCAAATATTTCTTACTCATTCTGCTCATCCAATGTGAATGTGATCTGTTCAAAGTCAGCATTTCCTTAATTGACAAACTAGTTTATGAATCATCATTACACTATTTTATAATACAACACACTTCTCTTTAGTGGCATGTAACACTGTGCAAAGCTATGCTTAAATAAATACAGATGTTTGAAGTTATGGCTAAAGTCAGAATTTTTATTTTGCATCATTTTTTGTCAAATGTTTGTCTTGTTGACTAAATACCATGAATGTAGAAATATAGAGAAGGACTGCAAGGAGGAAAATTAAAACCAATTTCTTCTGAGAAGGAAGAAAAATAAGGACAAAGGAATATATGGCTACTACTAGAGGAGCTAGAAAGTTTATGGAAAAGCGATACACCTAAAGAGGAGTTTAAACACTTTCAGACTGCTATGGAATGTAAACACTCTTCTCAGTCTCCTTACAAATTTTAGTTCATTTTCTGCTTTCATATTACTGCTTTCAGAGTTGGAAGTTTGTTGGTTTCATAAGAAGATTGCAGAAGCCAGGCGCAGTGGCTCATGCCTGTAATCCCAACACTGTTGGAGGCTGAGGCAGGAGGATACTTAAGAGTCCAGGAGTTTGAGGCCAGCCTGGGCAAGATGGTGAGACCCCTTTCTCTATAAAATACCTAATAAAGTCTGCTTCCAGTATCCAGTTATATAGTGTTAGTGAAGAAAAGACAAGTGCACCAAACGTCAAAACAATATGATAGAAGTTGTACAAAAAGTAGAGCCAAAGAAAAATAATGGCATAAAGGAGGAATGGCATTTGCTTGGGGGAGAACATAGTAGAATCCATAGCAGAAATATTTGAAATTGATCTCAAATAAATAATAGAAGTTGCTCACATGGAAAAATGGGATTAAAATCATTTTAGGACAAGGAAGCGAAAGTGCCAAACTGAAAGGCGAACAAGAACATAGTGCTCTTTAGAATGTATTAGCAGTTCGATGTATAGTCATGATTCTCAAACTAGCGATCTCCCAGGGACACACCTAAATATCAGAGACAGGAGCAAGCAATGTGAAACTGAAGGAACAGAGGGAATGAAGGAGGATAATGATGCCAGGGTGGATAACAGAGTGATGGTGAAGAGGTGGTCATTTCAAACTTAACATGTCCATATCTAATCTCTAGATTTCCCTTTAATAACCTGTCAGTTTCCTAGTCTTTACCAACTCATTAAATGGCAAAATAATTTCATTAGGCCAGGTGAGAAATCTGTTTATGTCTGAAGCTCCAAGTCTAGCTCATTCTATCTCTTAAATTTATCTAAAATCTGTCTGCACCCAGGCCATCCCTCTCGTCCAACCACTGTTAGTTCTCTGCCTTTGACCTGTGTTTATGTCACCCCCCTCTCTGACACATCTTTCTCATAGTTGCCAGAGCAATCTATTAACAGGATAAATAGTTTATCATCATTCCACTCATCTCACACAACTGTCATCCTCATTCTTGATTCTTTAGTAATTGGGCCTATTTTCAGCTCCTCAAACAAGGGTCTTCCAAGCTGAAAGTTTTAAGTTCTGTTCCCTGAAATTATTTCCCTACACTCCTCACCTAGCTAGCACCTTCTCATCCTTCAGTTATCATATTTAAACATTACTTTCTCAAATCATTCTCTGACTATGAAAGCAGTTTGACTTTTTCCTTACTTCTACACTTTAGTCTTATTGTTCGTGTATTAATCTCATTGCCCTTATAAAACTGTGTGCCAACTTGTTTAATGTCTGTCATAAGCCACTATACTGTAAACTCTATAAGGACAGGAAACATATCTGTTTTGGCATGATTTACTTGATGTAATGTCTAGAAAACAGTAGATTCCTGATGAATCGATCCATCAGTGATAAAACTTGTGTCACTTGGAGTGCTTATTTACATAAATCCCAGGCCCCATCCCAGGAAATTATGATTCAGCAGGCCTGAAGCTGAGTGAAGGAATCTACAATTTTAACCAGCACTTTAGGTGATTTAGAGACTGGTGACCCACAGTACACTCTAACAGAAACAAAGAGTTTGGAGTCTGATACCATAACAAAGGCAAAATAATGAGGTTTTGAACTAAGGTGGAGGAATTGAATGGAAGAAGTAGCCAGTGAAACAATAACACCTTTAATTCGCTAAGAATTAGGAATGTTACTGCCTACATATTGTGATGTAATGGGTCTCAGAAATACCCTTCAAATTTATTTCCTGTATCTTTTTTCCTGAATTCTTCATTTTTGCTATCACCTCTTTGGAGGTTTTTTTTTCTTTTTATCTGCAAAAGTAAGGCAAAAACCAGTGTATATATCAGATAAAATGCATTCATGTGATTAAACCACAATAGCCATTAATACCCAATAGACCCCAAACCAAAAGCAGAAATTGCCAAAGGCCCAAAGTATATGAATAAACGGAGTATGTAAAGGGAGGTAGCATTTGTTCTATGGGAGAGTGAGAGATGCTACAAAACTGGAGAGGATGGGGCAGATTCCACTGTGAACACTGGGATCAGGGGATAAGGAAAATTGAACAAGAGAAAGGAACTCAAAAGATCAGCTCTGCTTCTTGTGTGGTATCCTAAGAACTGCAGCAGAAGGGAAGACATGCAAGAAAAGAGGATTTGGGGGATGGACTCAGAGATTCATTCAGGGAATAGACGTTTTCCCTCTTCTCTTTCCCTTTTAATATTCTGACATTTGTGTAATATTTTGATGTATAACAGGTAACAAATTGTCAAGTTGGCAATAGATTCACCTCTATAAGAATTGCTTATGAAGCCTTGATTTAACGACTCAGGTCATTTAGTGGCCACAGTAGGCTCAGATGATAGAGCCCATTTTCCTTCTTGCCATTGTCCATTCCTCACAAGAAAAACCCTCCTTCTCAGTCATGTCATCTTTACTTCATAACATCTCCACTTATTGAATTGTTTACCAACAAAACTTCAGTTATAAATGTAATCCCAGATAATTCACCAAAGTCACTGTCCTAAATTAGGGCTGATAAAAGAAGAATATCATTTTTAAGGGGCATAGAAAACATGAATTACAAAATTTAAGCACTAAATTTAAATATGAATACTGAAAACTACACACTTTGGGCATTAGACCAATGATTTAGAACTATGGTAATTGCTTTCAAAGTAAAACTGTTTATCAAGTTTAAATCAAGTATTTATAAGAGATGACAAAATGTGAAAAATAATACATAAAAATATTAAATTACTTTGTATCATTTGAAAGAGGGCATTGGTATAATGAAGAGAGAAGTGACTTGGCAGTCTTCCCTGACTCTATCAATAACAAGTTTTGCAACATTTCACAACTCTGTCACTCTCCTAGAGCCTTAGTTCCTAGTCTATAATACTTGAGGACCTGAGGCAAACCAGATAGTTCTCTTCTACTCTTAATATTTAATTCTAGGTCTTGCAAAAAGAATGCAAAAAGAAGTTGATGTATTGCTTTCCTTTGAAGTACCCACAGCCTGGTTTAGGAGATCACAGAAAACAAACCACCCCATTTATAATTTTTCTTTGTTCTTAATCACAGTGAATAAATGCATAATCAGTTGTAACTTGTTTTCTATGTCTGCCTCTCTCACCTAATTCTGAGTGCCACAAAAGCAGAAACGATGATTCACTTAGTCCCAGCGATGTGAGCCTGGAAGCTGGAACACCTTAAATGCTTAGTGAATCTCTATATAAATGAGAAAATTAAAAAAGAAAGAAAGAAAGAGAAAGAAAAGAAATCAAAAGAGAAGAGAAGAGAAGAGGAGGCTCAAAACAAAAAACAAAAAACCAAAAAAAGTTGTCATGAAATCCAGGAAAAACTGAGTGTGCTCTTCTTGAACCTGACACTTAATTGTCTCCATGCTCCTGCCAATCCCTCTACAATAATGCACGCATGTATGCAAGTATACACACTACAAACAAGGAAGTCTGTCAAGCATTCCATATGCCATGAAGATGAGGGAAAATGTTGGCGGAAGGCTTGGAATCAGCTGAAAGGGGGAAGATGCTGAGGGCACCTGGCCAAGAACTCCCAGGTCATGAGGTGGGCAGAAGAGGCTTTCTCCATAGTTCTCTATATTTTATGGGAGGGAAAATACTCATTAGTCTCTACTTCTGTAGTGTACAAATATGGTGAAAATAAAGTAAGTAATCAACCAGACTTAGATTCTTTCAGCACCATGTACCCTCTCCTATTCATTCATAAATTTGAAGTGTTAAGGTCTCACACTTGCTATGAAACTTCCTGTTGAGATGTCCAAGAGGAGAAAGATCATTAGAACTGGGGCTGCTGGAAAATTCTGATTAGTCATTTAAAGTTGAATTAAGACCTATGGCCCTCTTCACAGAACTAGAAAAAACCACCTTAAACTTCATATGGAGCTAAAGGAGATCCTGCATAGCCAAGACAATCTAAGCAAAAAGAACAAAGCTAGAGGTATCATGCTACCTGACTTCAAACCATACTACAAGGCTACAGTAATCAAAACAGCATGATACTTGTACCAAAACAGAGATATAGACCAATGGAACAGAACAGAGGCCTCAGAGGCAATGCCACACATCTACAACCATCTGATTTTTGACAAACCTGACAAAAACAAGCAATGGGGAAAGGATTCCCTGTTTAATAAATGGTGTTGGGGAAAACTGGCTAGTCATGTGCAGATAACAGAAACTGGACTCCTTCCTGGTACCTTACACTAAAATTAACTCCAGATGGATTAAAGATTTAAACATAAGACCTAATACCATAAAAACCCTAGAAGAAAACCTAGACAAAACCATTCAGGTCATAGGAATAGGCAAGCACTTCATGACTAAAACACCAAAACCATTGGCAACAAAAGCCAAAATAGACAAATGGGATCTAATTAAACTCTAGAGCTTCCGTACAGCAAAAGAAACAATCATTAGAGTGAACTGGCAACCAATAGAATGGGAAAACATTTTTGCAACCTACCCATCTGACAAAGGGCTAATATCCAGAATCTACAAAGAACTAAAACAGATTTACAAGAAAAAAACAAACAAACCCATTCAAAAATGGGCGAAGGAGATGAACAGACACCTTTCAAAAGAGGACATATATGGGGCCAACAAACATATGAAAAAATGCTCATCATCACTGGTCATTAGAGAAATGCAAATCAAAACCACGTTGAGATACCATCTCATGCCAGTTAGACTGGTGATCATTAAAAAACCTGGAGACAACAGATGCTGGAGAGGATGTGGAGAAATAGTAACATTTTTACACTGTTGGTGGGAGTGTAAATTAGTCCAACTATTGTGGAGGACAGTGGGGTGGTTCCTCAAAGACCTAGAAATAGAAATTCCATTTGACCCAGCAATCCCATTATTGGGTATATATCCAAAGGATTATAAATTGTTCTATTATAAAGACACATGCACATGTATGTTCACTGCAGCACTGTTTACAATAGCAAAGACCTGAAACCAACCCAATGCCCATCGATGATAGACTGGACAAGGAAAATGTGTCACACATACACCACAGAATACTATGCAGCCATAAAAAATGATGAGTTTGTGTCCTTTGTAGGGACATGGATGAATCTGGAAACCATCATTCTCAGCAAACTGACACAAGAACAGAAGATCAAACACTGCATGTTCTCACTCATAGGTGGGTGCTGAACAATGAGAACACATGGACACAGGAAGGGGGAGCATCACATACTGGGGTCTGTTGTGGGGGACTGGGGGGTAGGGAGGTTAGGAGCAATAAAATGGGGAAAATGCCAGATATAGGTGATGGGGGGATGGATGCAGCAAACCTCATTGCCATGTATGTACCTATGCAACAATCTTGCATGATCTGCACATGTACCCCAGAACTTAAAGTACAGTTATATGTATATATATATATATATATATATATATACATACACATATGAAGAAAGAGTCCAAAAACAAATTTAAAAAAAAGATTGAGGCTAAAGGATCTCCTTTACTCCTTCACACCACCATTCCCAAGTCTAAAAACTTGCTATTTCCAAACTTTCTGCATTTCTTTAGACGTTGACATTGAGTTGTCAGGTACTGAGGGAAAGAAGAAGAAGAAAGGGGGTGTTTCTGAGGAAGTTAAAATATGTTTTTATCTCAGACACACACAACTTTTAAGAATGCAAATGACTAGAAATGTAAAATTGTGTGGTTTCTTTAGAAAAACAGTTTAGCAGTTTCTTAAAAAGTTAAACGTACACTTACCACATGATCCAGAAATTTTACTCCTACATATTTACTCAAAAAAATGAAAGCATATGTCATTCCAAAGACCTGTACACAAATGTTTATAGCAGCCTTAATTCTAATAGCAAAAAAAACACTGTAAACAAAGTATCAGAAGTAAATAGACAAATCTGTGGCATATTCAGACAGCAAATACTACTCAGCAGTATAAAACGACAAACTATTGGTACATGCAACAACATAGATGAATCTCACAGCTACAATGAAGAATGAAAAAGAATACATACTGTATGATTTGTACTGATTGTAGGAAAACAATCATATCAATAGAAATTAGGTTACTGTTTGCCTGGGGAAGGGGATGGAGAAAGATTGACTACAAAGAAGGAGCTTGAGGAAACTTTCTCGGTAGATAGCAATGTTCTAGAACTTTACTGGCTGGTGGTTACATGGATACAGAGGTTGTCAAACTCATCAAGTGTTCACTTAAATGGTGTGAATTTTATTGTATATAAGTTAGACCTCAATAAAATTAATTTTAACAAAATTTAAATTACTCTGAAGCTGAAGTTTTGTGGTATCCTTTATGGGTGTCAGAAGAGAAAAGAAAGTACTAGATCCACATAGTTAATCACCACCTACCAGCTCTCCCCCAACTCTAATCACCTATATAAATCCCAGGGAGAAATTGGTGATTAAAATATGTAATGCTGAAGTCAAAATGAGAGAAATTGGAGCATAGAGTATGCTATATAGAAAGTAAATTAGGAATATATTTATTTAAACAAAAATAGTACTGACATAAATTTTAGAAGATTGATCAAAGCATCAATCTGAAAGTTGTTTAATAATCTAGCAGGGGCCAGGCATCACTGCTCATGCCTGTAATCCCAGCACTTTGGGAGGTCAAGGGGGCAGATCACTTGAGGCCCGGAGTTGGAGACCAACCTGGCCAACATGGTGAAACACCATCTCTACTAAACAATACAAAAATTAGCCAGGCATGGTGGCAGGCACTTGTAATCCCAGCTACTCTGGAGGCCGAGGTGGGAGAATCACTTGAACCCAGGAAGCAGAGGTTGCAGTGAGCCAAGATCGTGCCACTACACTCCAGACTGGGCAACAGAGTGAGACTTCATCTCAAAAAGATAAAAACACCAATCATCATCATCATCATCATTCAGTAGGAAGAAGGCTAATGTTACATATCTTCATGCAGTAAGGAAAACTAAATAGCTGGGACTGAGGTGGGAGGTTCATCTGAGCCCAGGGAGGTTGAGGATGCAGTGAGCACAGATTACAACAACACATTTGCATGCCAGTCTGGGTGACAGAGTGAGATCTTGTTAAAAAAAAAAAAAAAAGAAAGAGAGGAAGAAAGAGAGAAAAGAAGAAAGGAAGAGAGAGAGAGAAAGAGAAAGAAAGAAAGAGAGAGAAAGCAAGAAAGGAAAAACTTAATAGTGGTCATAGTAATTATCATTAATTGTATGCCTATTGTATGCCAGGCACTTTACATACACTGTCTCACTGAATTTTTAATACTTTGCAGTAGGTATTAACAATCTTATTTTAGAGTTGAAGAAGCATATTTATAGTGATTAAATAACTTGCCAAGGATCCTACAAATAGTAAATAACAGAACCAAGATTAGATCCCAAAACGACAGTTGGATATATGGTAATGAAGTTTAGGAGAAAGATTGGGTTAGAGATATTGTTAGTCATTTCTGTACCAATTAAATGGGCTGGACAAAGAAAGGATGAGAAGAATGAGGAAACCAACAAGATGATGAAAGGATGTTACAGTGCTGGACCTGAATACACATATAATACATATAGGTAGCAAATATGTATTATATATGTATATAATATATATACAAAAAATATAAATAGTAGATATGTATTATATGCATATATAATATATAGTAATAATATATAGTAAATATGTATTACATATACATATATGTATTATATATACAAAATATACTACACACACATAAAGTTATTTAATTGTTATTTATTTTCTCTTTAAAGAAAAGGGCATTCTGCATCTAGGAATTGTGGAGAGAATGTTGCTGTGGGGCTTACTTGGATTTCTAGTCCTCGCCCTTCTATTAACTATGAACAATCTTTAGCAAAGCTCTTTGTAACAGAGCTCCTTCCTTTCTAATGACTTAGCACCTGTAATTCTTTATTTCCAAATAGCCACAAATTTCTCTTAAATTTTTATTTTATCTCTTTATAATATAAACGTATTCTAAAAAGAAAATAGTTACACAATAACTATTCTATATATTATTGTCTTAATCACATCTTTTCAATATGAAGAAAACAAAAAAAGAAACTACGAATTTTATTCTACTTGAATGATTTTCCCAGAAGAATTGAGCTGTGTATATCAAAATCTGGTCAGAATAAAGAAGTTACTCTAAGTATTCCAGGCAGAAAGTGTTCTTATATGTGGAATTAGATGCTTACACAACTGATGAATTCTCTTAAGCAATGAAGGTCATAAAAGTAACTGCTAGAAACGAGTGACTTATGGGAATTTTCCTGGGAGTTGCTGCAAATGAAAGCTCAGGAGTAAAAGGGGAGCCATGATGGCAATTTCAACTGCCTGCAGCACTGTGTGGGTGATTCCCAGGAGCTCACCCAGAAGCCACCATAAGCTTCTGTGACTTGCCTGTGCACCTGCTTGCAACTACCCCAATGAATGAAAACCTTTTATTAAGACAAAAGCAGAAACACATTACAGGAAAGAGAATTCAAACTTGCTCCCCTTCTAAACAGAGGAGAATATAGAAAGGATTTTGGGTGATGTCAAACTAATACCATATAATCCAACCCCCAGAAATGATCAGTTTTTAGATTTTGCTCTGGGTAGCTGTATACAAATCAAATCTAGGATTTCCAGCAAACATAAATATATAAATGAAGTGATGTAGATGTGATAGGACAAGTTGGACTAATTTTATAATATACATAATGAATTCTTTAATTGATTATGAAGATTTTAATAAAGTATAATTTAAAATACTTTCAAAATCATATGAATAATTATTTGTTT
Organism: Ateles fusciceps; assembly: GCA_036589455.1. Classification (NCBI taxonomy): domain Eukaryota; kingdom Metazoa; phylum Chordata; class Mammalia; order Primates; family Atelidae; genus Ateles; species Ateles fusciceps. The sequence goes on from JAZHEH010002393.1 coordinate 5,238,837, forward strand.
TTTCTTACTCTCATTGTTTTATCAGTGTACAGTGGAATTTTCCATGAACCTCCATGACATGTTATTGCAGTAGATTGAATGCAGACACAAATATAAAAATCCAACTGCTTTGTTAAGCCAGACATTAAAGAGATTTGCAAAACTATAAAGCAAATCCAGCTGCTTTGTTAAGCCAGACATTAAAGAGATTTGCAAAACTGATAGGCGTATTTTCTTGTGGCATATCTTCAAACCACAAGTTAACTTCCAGTTTTATCTTACACTAAACTTTTTTAAAATCTCATTTTTTAAGAAAAGTTTGCACTGGCTGTGGCATTTGCCAAATAGCTTCATGAATCACAACTGAAGATAGGTTACACATGGAAAATTCAAGAGACCAAGAAACCAACTGCAAGGAATGAAGGACTTCATGAAGATAAGTGATCTAAGCTCCAAAACAGCCTTTGATTTTCAAGAGAAAAATAGAATATAATCTAAGCTTTGACTAATTCCACATATTATGTTCTAATTTATGTAAAATCATTTTTGGATTAAACATAACTTTTTCTTGGACTCCAATTTTTTTACTTATCCCTGACATCAGAGGCTGTTTGGCCTCTGGAGCCAGAGTACAAAAATGCAGAAGGAAAGCAGGAAGCAAAATTACAAGGCTGGCTTTGGAGGTTGCACTATCAGATCAAATTAGCAAAGCACATAAAAGCAAGATAAGATTTCAGTACCAGGAATAAATTTGCTCAGACAAGGTTATCCAAGCATTAAAAAAAAAACTGCCAGGATTTCTTACATGAAAATATGTATCTAAAATAACCACAACCTCTGAAATAAGAATACTGGAAAGCTCCTTACACATTTAGCACATTTATATACAATTGCATTTTGAAGTTCTGATATCAATGTTCAGTTCTGCCTAAGTTTGTCCTTTATCTCAGCAATCAAAAATAGCATTTTCTGTTTATTTCTAAGCTTTATTAGATGTCGTCCCATTCTTGTCCCTAGCTACTTTGTGCTAGGATGATCATTTATGTTTCGTGGCTGTTAGTGCTCTTGGTAGATGTCCTCAGTTTCTGCTAATGTAATTTCCAAAATTTATTCAAATACAGATTATTTGTATTTAATTTTCTCCAGTGCACTTTGAAAAATGCTTGGCACTATTAATCTATTAACCCAGGAATTGCTTCTAGATTTAAAATCTTGAATCTTGCTTTCTGTTTTTCTCTAACTCCCTGTTTCTCTCTGTTACCTTTCTCCTTAATAATGGGAAACCCTACTTCTTTCCCTTTGGTATGATGTTCCTGTTTTGAATAAGAGTAAAAAATTAATTTCCTGATGTAAAATATACATTTTTGAGACAAGAGTCTTGCTCTATCTCCCAGGCTGGAGTGCAGTGGCACAATCCTGGCTCACTGCAACCTCCACCTCCTGGGTTCAAGCAATTATCCTGCCTCAGCCTCCCAAGTAACTGGGATTACAGGCACACACCACCATGCCTGGCTGATTTTTGTATTTTTAGTAGTGACTGGGTTTCACCAGTTGGCTGGGCTTGTCTGAAACTTCTGACCTTACGTGATCTGCACACCTCAGCCTCCCATAGTGCTGGGATTATAGGCGTGAGCCACTGCGTCCAGCAGAAATACACATTTTATCACACATAATGGGAAAAATCATTAAACATTCCTGCTAGTTAATTTAGATCACACTTTTCACTGCTTATTTATTTTAATCCCAGTATTTAAGCTATATCAAAAATAGTTTACTCAGTAAAAGATACAAAAATAAATAAATAAATTGGGGGAGGGGAAAAGATAGACAAAGGAAAATATTGGAGACAGTTAGAGCGGCAGATTGACCTAGGCTGAGAAACACCTCTTTACTGTTTGCTTCATTCTGACTTCATTTTAGCTTTCTTCTAATGAAACCTTAAATTTTCAAGCTGATTTTAAGCAGGATGTCTCCAATAAAATCAACTATAGTTGAGCAAATACGGATGACTGATGAGACTGATGTTTCAAAAGTATGTTTATCACCAAGCGGAGATTTTTAACTCCAGTGCAATATCCCTTAGAAGGGTATTGAACAGTAAAAATGGAGAATAGGGAGATGATTAAAGGAAGGTGCCTTGTCCTGCTTTTCAATACTGATAAAAGCCCCTAAAAGTCTTAACTGGATCATAGCTGTTTTATAGCCTATAAGGAGACATCTTTCCTCAGCTTTGCAAGTGCTTCATATACTACTGAGAAAAATCAAAATAATCTCATTCCTTAAAGAGAACGTGGTTTGGCTTAAGGAAAAAAGATCAAAAGTGCTCAAATTTTGAAGTTGTGTAGCTTGTATAAATACAAGAGTTTTTTTTCTTCAAAATTCTATGTAGTCATCGAGTACATGTAAAGTTGACTAGGTCATTAAAAATGGATTGTGGGTATAGCTGCCTCTAAAGACTCAAATACTGGAAGAGCCTTAGTTAAAGTAAACTCTGGTTTATTCACATTTATATCTAAAACTAAAAATACTTGTAAAAAATGTTGTTTTTAACTTTTAGCCAAGTCAAGTAAACCTAGAATTAACTATTGAAAATCTTGCAAATATAATGTCTTGGTAGAAATATTGTTTTTTCCAAGATACCAAACCAAGTCATTATATCGTAGTAAAATTTAATGGGTGATATAATTTTATTAAATAAATAATTTGACTTTACCTGATTACTAATTTTATTTTCTTAAATAAAATATATTTTAATAAGATATATTTATTATTAAAAGAAGATACATTTTACTTGTTTTATTTGTATTTGTTTAAATAGTGTACCATGACTACAGTATGATTAATTTTGCAAATCTGTGTGATATGACTGGCCTTCTGTATTCTTAAGTACACTGGTCTACACAAGAGGTAATTGTGGAATTTTCTTTCTTTCTTTCTTTATTTTATTATACTTTAAATTTTGGAATTTTATAATGTTCCCAGAGGATGCCTAAGATTCAGTGGAACTTTATTCTTTTCAGTAAATATAAAAGAGAAATTTGAGATTCTTTCTATTGTGGACAATAATCTCTGAAATTTGTTTTGGTTAATTTAATGTCAAGTAACAAAGGAATTTATAAATATCTCATTAAATGTGTTCTCTGAAATGGTTTATTTAGCATTGTTTCTAATAGAATATTTCAGATGGAAAATGTGCCATATATTAAGAATTTTGCCAATTAAAGTTCTAATTACCCCAGGGCATATAGCCACCCTTAACTTCCCTAAATATTTCTCTGGATATGTGAAGATTCATCTAAAGCATAGATATTCCAATCAAGTTGTTAACCAATTAGTTTAAGATCCACAGACTCTAACTGCAACTCCCCTCAAAGCCACACATTTCACACATAGCTTCTGCGGTTCTGGAAATCTGAGCCAGCACTTCTGATACTAAGAAAGCTTCATGGATTTTACCTTAGGTCATAAGAAGAAGCAAGTCATATGCTTGCTTGGGCACTGGTCTCTCATTTGGAATGGGTCTCTCATTTGCTTTGCCTTGGAAAACTTCTCAGGAGTCATGGGCTGACAAGTGAACTTTTTATAACTACTGGGTTCATAGCATTATGGAATTACCTAATTTTTAGTTTTCTGAGCTAATATTGTCAAAAATTTCTTAATTGTTGACCTTAATGAAACGAAAGTTCTAAGCCCCACTGTCATTTATTTCTGCTCACAACCAGGAAAACAAACCAAAGAAAAAACTGTAAAGTTTGGCATGACTAAATATTGTTCTAATTGAAGCTAAAAAAGATTCATTTTTGATTTTTAATATTCAAGTTTATATTATAAAAAGAGTTTCAGGTACTGCACATTTCATTTTATCACACAAGATTTATAAATATTAAGTGAATAAAAACATAGTTTTGTTATTGGTGACTCTTATGGTCTGAACCGTATCATCCCAAAATTTATATGTTGAAGTCCTAATCTTCCGTATCTTGGAACGTGACTATTTTTGAATAGGGAGTCTTTAGAAGGTAATTAGGTTAAATGAGGTCTTCTGGATGAGCTCTAACACCATATGACTGGTGTGCTTATAAGGAGAGGAAATCTGGATGCACCAGGTACAGAGGGAAGATGATGTAAAGACAGAGGGAGAAAATTGCCACCTACATCAAGGACACAGGCTCCTCAGAAGACACTAACCCTGGAAACACCCTGATGTTGAACTTCCAGCCTCCAAAATGTGAGAAAATAAATTTCTGTTGTTTAGGCCACTCGGCCTGTAGCATTTTGTTATGACAGCCCTAGCAAACTAATACAGTGACCTTCAATGGATGTTCCAGAGAACCCCAGAGTAGACCAGAAGATGAACTCAGTTCATGAGCAGAAACCCTGCTCCTAGCTCCTCTAGTCTCAAGCTGCATGCCCTGAGTCCAGTGGGCCTACCTGAGCTGGTGTTCACACCTGTAAACCAATGACATTTAACGGCTACCTCAGGTTGGCTTTAAAGATTGCATATAATAATGCAATTAAAAGTACATATAATGGACAAAGTGTTGTCTAAAACTAATGAAACCTTAATATTCTTGAATCTGTTTAACCTACTGTAGTCATCATATGACATAACCAAAGACAATTTTGTCTTCATGCTTCTGCCATATTGCTTGGGTATTGCCTGGGGCAGCAGATTCTGTCTATAAGTTCATAGTTAGAGCATCCAGGGTTTTCTCTCCCCCAAGGTAGTTTTTTTACAATGCCCTCTCAAGACTGTTCTGTCTTTTCGGCAAAGCCTCCTCAGCTTCCTTTCTTGGCTCACCACTTGCCTCCTTTGTGTCAGGGACTCCTTGAAAACTTTTTACCCAAGTAATGTTGAGGGTGGGGTGGGAGGCAGACCTAGGCTGGATTAGGGCTAAACCTTGTTTACTCTAAGGAGTGGAGTCAACACCTTTATCATGAGACCCAAAGGATCAATTTAGGATACATTGGCCAGAGTAGGAGACTAGCCAGCCACCCAGAGTGGTCTTTGTCTAGAAATTCTAAAACACACCTCTCATTATCCCTTCAGAAAAGTCAACAAAGCAGATCCGGTTTGATTTTTAACAATCTATTTTACTGCTGCCTTAAAGATTAGGAATAAAAATATTGTCCCACTTCTAATCTCAGTCGGTGCATAGAAGGACACCAAATAACTTGCCAGGTGTAGTTGACCTACTCTGATTTGGACCTTTTCCATTTTGCTAATATGAAAGCGGTCTTTCTTCTAGAAGCTATACATGTTAAGGCCAACTCACTTTCACTAATAATAACATACAAAATTAAGATATACATTGTCTTCTAGCAAAAAGTGGTTTTACAAAGACCTAATAGTACTTTTAAGTGTGATTAATTGTGAAATCTCTTTTCTTTCTTTGTATTCATTTAGACGACTCCTCTAGAATGTCATGTAAACAACAGAGAAATCACAGCTGTACTGTGAATGGGAAAAAATCTTACTGTCTGACCCTAAAGATGTCAGCGACTTACTCTATCAAATCCCTGACCTCATTCACCATCTGTCTCTGCCTTCCTGTAATCAACTGGATTTATTCTAAAAGCATGGTGCACTTCAGGATATTTACTCTTAAATAATAGAAACAATAAAGAAGATCTTACTATATGCAAGGCTCCAAATATTTTTCTACTACTTCTATTGCCATCACTATTTTTTAAGAAAAATATCAGACTTTGTTGATAATGGGATTTTTTTTCTTGATGTTATTATACATACCTACCTTTTATATGTTTGCAAAATATTCCTTAAGTTTCACTGTAATATTTTAGTACTCTAAAATAGCTACAGAAATAATCATTATTACATTTATGACTTATTCTTTAATGCTGACATTGACTTTATAATGCATGTAAAATAATCTTTTGTGTGACGTTTTTCTTGCAGAAAATCCTTCTATTGTCACGAATATTTTTCTTTCAGTTTTTCATTGCCACTCAATCTCACTCATGCATTTATTGAACATGTTGTAATTGTTATTTGAAAGATTGTTAAAGTCTTTACAATTCTTAACCTTTTTATAGGTGAAGAATAAATTTGAGAGTCTAATGGAAGCCATGAAACTACTCACCTTAGAAATGCACACAAATTTACATGAACTTCAGGTTACAAATGACTGCCCTTTATAATGTCACTATCAACTATTCAGAGTGACAAGAGCCAACCTAGGCTTCCAAGAAGAGTTGTGATGACAATGCAATCAATTGCCCACAAGTAATTATTTTAGAAAAGACTTTGGAAATTAGTGAAGTCAATCAAATAAACTCATTTGTTAAGCACCTAGAGTTGTCTCATGTATTTGTGAAATAATGAAGGAAATAAGCTAATTTAATATTTAAAATATTAAACACCTGTAGAGTGAAAAGTCCTGCAATGTGCTCTGTAGTGATATATTCTAATGAAGTTCATTTTCTTGAACTAAGAGGGCATGCTCTTAAGAAGCAATATAAAAGTATAGAGATTAAGAACCAAGATGAGTTTGTTTGTTTGTTTTTTGAGACAGTCTTGCTCTGTTACCAGGGGCCAGGCTGGAGTGCAGTGGCGCAATCTTGGCTCACTGCAATCTCCGCCTCCTGGGTTCAAGCAATTCTCCTGCCTCAGCCTCCCAAGCAGCTGGGACTACAGGCACGCGCCACCACACCCAGCTAATTTTTGTATTTTTTAGTAAAGACAGGGTTTCACCATGTTGGCCAGGATGGTCTCCATCTCCTAACCTTGTGATCCGCCCACCTCGGCCTCCCAAAGTGCTGGGATTACAGGTGTGAGCCACCACGCCTGGCCCCAAGATGAGTTTTATAGTTTCCAAAGTGCAATGGGAGGTCATAGGAAACAAAGGGATGAACTGGGGTTGGGAATTTTGGAATACTCTTGTTTAATGGAATGGAGGGCATTCTCTAAAAATGCCTATTTGTTAAATGAAATACATTCTTTGCTATTTAAATTCTATTCGTGAGACAGTGAAAGCCATTTCTAATTTTCAAGCCAAAGGTGATACAATTGGACTTGGACTGTAAATTGAGCAACAGTTTGCTAATGCACTGAATAATGGAAAAGTAGTGCCTGGAATACCAGTCAAGAGTGACAGCAAAAATCATAGGTAAAGTGTAATAAAAGCCTAGAACAAAAAAAGGGAACAAGGAATGAAAATAATAATAATAATAATTTAAGAAGACGCATCAAAGATAAGCAGTAGACTTGGGGACTGATTGAATGTAAAGACAAAGGATGTGAGCTTATAAAAATGATTCAAGGCCAGGCATGCTGGCTCATGCCTGTAATCCCAGCACTTTGGGAGCTGAGGCAGGAGGATTTCTTGAGCCCAGGAGTTTAAGACCAGCCTGGGCAACATGGTGACATCCCACTTCTACAAAAAAGACAAAAATTAGCCAGGTGTAGGGGCACACACCTGTCGTCCCAGCAACTCAGGAGACTGAGGTGGGAGGATCAGTTGAGCCCACAAGGTCGAGGCTTCAGTGAGCCATGTTTGCACATTTGCACTCCAGTCTGAGTCACAGAATGACACCCTGTCTCGAAAACAAACAAGCAAATAAACAAATGGTTCCATCATTTTGAACTTACACATCTATGAAAATACTTCTACACACTATCAAATTAGAGAAAATAGAAAGGGAAACATTATAATCTACATTACAAATAGATTGATTCCTAAGAGATGGTAGCTCAGCTAGAACAGATATTCTCAACATGTATGGACTTCATGGAATCTGCACAAGCCCTCAGAAATCATAGGAAACATGTTTTGTGAATTTTTGGGGAGGCCTAAATACAAAAGGTAAAACAATAAAATTTATAGAGAAAAACATAACTTCATGACCTTGATGTAAACAAAGATTTTCACATATTAAAAGCACCATAAAAGAACTGAAGAATTGGATTGTATTAAAATTAATGGTCTTTCCATCAAAATATATCACTAAAAGACTGTAAAAGCAAGCTACAGAGAAACTAGAAGAAAACATTCACAACACATGCATCTAGAAAATCACCAATCTCCAAATTATATACAGAATATCTGCAAAGCAACAATTAAAGGAAAAAAAAGTTGGTCGGGTGCAGTGGCTCCCGCCTATAATCTCAGCACTTCGGGAGGTGAGGCGAGTGGACCACTTGAGGCTGGAAATTTGAGACCAGCCTGGCCAACATGGTGAAATCCCATACATTAGCCAGGTGTGGTGGCGCACTCCTGTAATTGCAGCTACTTAGGAGGCTGAGTCAGGAGAATCGCTTGAACCCAAAGAGGCAGAGTTTGAAGTGAGCTGAGATTGTGTCACTGCACTTCAGCCTGGACAACAGAGTGAGTCAGACTCCATCTAAAAAAAAAAAAAACAGGAAGAAAAAAAAAGAAAGAAAGAAAAAGAAAAGTCAAAAGAGGATAACTAAATGCCCAGTAAGTACATTAAAATGTCTCTCATTGGTCAGGAGTTCAAGACCAGCCTGACCAACATGGTGAAACCCCATCTCTACTAAAAATACAAAAAAAATATCTGGGTATAGGGTCAGGTGCCTGTAATCCCAGCTACTTGGGAGGTTGAGGCAGGAGAATCGCTTGAACCTAGGAGGTGGAGGTTGCAGTGAGCCGAGATCGTGCCATTGTGCTCCAGCCTGGGCGACAGGAGCAAAACTCTGTCTCAGTGGGGGGAAAATGTCTCTCATTATTTATCAAGAAAGGCAAAGTAAAACTACAATGAATACCACTTCACACCCACCAGAATTGCTACAAATTGAAAGAATGACAATATTAAGTATTAGTGAGTATATGGAATATTGGAATTCCCATTTATTGCTGGAGGGGGTGTAAGTTTGTCTAATCACTCTGGAAAACTGCGTGGCAAGGTCTTCTAAAGTTAGTTGTAGACTTATCCTAAGGCACCAGCAATTCCATTCCTAGAAAAATACCTAGTAGAAAAGTAAACATATATCCATCAAAAAGTCACGTAAAGAATGATTATAACAGCATTATTCATAAGTGCTGATAAAGTAGAGCAACCCAAATATCTATCAATGGGAGACTAGATGAATTGTATTCACTAAGTTTACGCAATTGAAAACTATAGAGCTATAAAAAGAACAAGCTTTTGATATATGGAATAACATGGATGAACTCACAGAAATAAAGTTGAGCAAAAGTAGCCAGACACAAGAGTACATATTTTCTGATTCTTTTAAAAGGAGTTTAAAATGGGCAAAACTAATCCATGCATAATCAGAAAATTGGTCTTCCTGGAGGTGTGGGAGATATGAATCTGGAAGGATAACAAAAGATCCTTTTAGCGTGTTGGAAAGCTCCATATCTGGATCTGAATGGCAGTTACTTTAGTGTCTACATGTACACAAAGTAATCAAAATGTGCACTTAAGATGTATACAGTACACTTTATTGTGTATATACAATGCTTCAATGAAAAAGAAATTTTAAAGCACTACATCTGTCCTTAGCATACCTGACCTCTTGATAACATTGAAATCAGTTAGCCACACTGTTTTAAACACTTTCCTGTCTTGTCTATTTTCATTCTTTTTGGCTGCTCCTTGTCAGTTCCCTTTACTGGGAATCTTAGTTCTCTGAGTATTGTAGTGCCTCAGAGCTCAATCGTGGGCCACTTTCTCTTCTGTAAAATCTCTCCCTGTGTCAGTGGTTCTCAGCACTCGTGAATGTGTCAGAATTAACATAAGGGTTTCTTTTTTAATGTTGATGTCCAACCAGCACCCTAGGTCTTCTTATTCAAGTGATCAGGGTTGGGATCTAGCCATCGATATTTAAAAGTTCCCCAGGGGAATCTAATACATAGTCAAAATTGACAGCTACTTCCCTAAGTGATTTTATCCCATTCCAAGGCTAGATACCTACCATTTGTGTACTAATTACATTCACATTTGTTTCCAATACAAATGCTTCCTTAAACTCAATAGTCTTATGAAAAATATCTATTCCATATTTTCATCTATGGGTCAAAATATGCAAAATGGATTTCCTGACTTTCTACCTCCCACCCCATCTGCTCCTTCCTTAGGCTTCCCTGTGTAACTGACCATCCAATCCACTATCCACCAGTTGGTTAAAGCAAAAACCTATGAATATCTCTTATTTCTTCTTTTTTCTCTCACCCTGACCTCTCCTGAATCTAATGTTAGTAAATTCTATCAGACTAACACCCAGAAGATACCTTGAATCAGCTCTTATTACCTTCTCTGCTACCATTCTGATCAAAGATTTATCATCTTTCTGCTGAAACATTGCAAAAGCTCTAACTGTGGTTCCTGTTTCCATTCTTTCCTTTCTTTCTTCATCTGTATACAGTCTCCAGGTTGATTTAAAAAAAAAAAACATATAGCATATCACTACCCTGCTTCAAACCCTTCAGTGCATTCTATTTTTCTTAAAATGAAATCAAACTCTTTATCATGAGCCTTATGATCTGGTCCTGGCTGATTTTCCAACATTGCCTTATACCACTCTCACCCTCACTTTCTGTGCCTCAGCCATATCCTGGCCACTCTTCTGTCCACTGAAGATGACAAGTCATTTCCCACTTCATGTCCTTTGAACTTGGCCTGGAATGCACTTCACTGGCTCTTCACAAGACTGGTTCCTTCCTGTCATTTAGGTCTCAGTTGCTTCCTGAGAGAAGCCTTCCATGGCTACTTCATCCTAAGTGATGCACTCTGCTTATTATCTTTCATATAACTCTGTTTCTTCACAGTGCTTTTCATGGTCTGTTTAAGACTTTTGTCCATTTGTTCATTGTTTGTCTCTCTGCAAAATGTAAGCTCCTACTGGACAGGAATCGATTTTGCCTTTTTAATAAGTATTTCTACCTTCTGAAACAGTGTTGAACATGCAATAGACACTAAATAAATATTTGCTCAATGAATGAATGAGGTCTTGAGAAATGAGTTCATTTATTCATTATAAAAATAAAAAGTACCATTTACTGAGTACCTATACTATGCCTTTTGCTAAGTATATTAGGAATTATCTCATTTAATTTTTAACAACAATAATCTGAGAGGTAGGGCAATGTTATTTCAATTTTATAAATGAAGGAAATGAGAGACTGAAGTTGATATAAATTCATACAGGAAGCAGGTGGTAGTGCAAAAATTTGAGCTTAATCAGTTTGACACCAGAGCCCATGCTTTTGTGCCTATGCTATTCTTCTCCTGTCAGAAAAAAAAAAGTAAAGAAATCTTCACAGTATATAAAGGGCAGCATCTGTCTATGAGCAGGTTGGGGCACTCTTGTGGATCTTGCTATGTTTCTTCAGTGAGGCCAACATGAAACACTAGTGATAATACTATCTTATATTTATTTCCTGAGTTCTTTAAATTTTCTAAAGTATATGCTATTATATTATCTTCTTTGATCTCACTCATGTGCTAATTTATTAATCCATCCACCCTTTCATTCGTTATGCACAGTCTAGGTAGGAAACAGCTTATATTTATAGCACAAAAAGTGTGAGAAGTGTGGTATGGCTGAAAACCTAGAAAAACCAGGGGAAGAATGAATTAACTCTGTTGGACAATTCAGAGAAGTCCTCATCATGGAAGTGACATTTGAAACTTGAATCTTGAATCTTGAGTAAAATGTACCAAGCAAAAAAAGTAAATAAGGTCATTTATGTATCAAACCTATCATGTAGTTGGGCAGATAGTGTTATTATTACTATGATTTATAGTATTACATTAATAACTATGATTATTACCATGATTTTATGTTATTATAGTATTATTACTATTACTATGATAGTGGTATTATTATAGTGTTTATTATTACTATCATTTATGTACAGTTTATTACACAAGTAAGGCTTAAGTGAATACATGATTTGCCTAGAATCACCTAATACATGTCTTTATGCAGACAATCATTCCGCCTGCTCTTGACCTCTTACCATTACAGCCTAATTAAAGATGATTTCCAAATTAGATTCATGTTTCCATTTGTCCTAATTAAGAGCCTCAAACACTAAATGCATCAATGATGTTTGCTGATGTCTCTCTCACATATCTTGAAATCAAGGTGGTTTCAATGAAACAGTTTGTGCAAGACTTAAACTATATTTTTTTCCAGCAGCTTATAAATGCTTTTCTATTGTTGTTACCAGAATTTCTTATCATTGACATCAGAAAGAAGAAATAGTAATACTCTATTACATATGTGCTTTTCTCACACATATTTAAATACCCTTCTTCATGTTATACTCACATTTAATTAATTACACTATTTTAAAAATCTCTATTAGGTAGTTTACTACTGCAAAGCGCACATTTGGTATGTCTATGCCAAGCAAATGGAAAGAAAAAAAAAAGAAAGCAGGGGTTGCAATCCTAGTCTCTGATAAAACAGACTTTAAACCAACAAAGATAAAAAAAGACAAAGAAGGGCATTACATATAATGGTAAAGGGATCAATACAACAAGAAGAGCTAACTATCCTAAATATATATGTACCCAATATAGGAGCACCCAGATTCATAAAGCAAGTTCTTAGAGACCTACAAAGAGACTTAGACTCCCACACAATAATAGTGGAAAGACTTTAACACCCCACTGTCAACATTAGACAGATCAATGAGATAGAAAATTAACAAGGATATTCAGGACTTGAACTCAGCTCTGGACCAAGCAGACCTAATAGATATCTACAGAACTCTCCACCCCAAATCAGCAGAACATAAATTCTTCTCAGCACCACATAGCACTTATTCTAAAATTGACTACATAATTGGAAGCAAAACACTCCTCAGCAAATGTAAAGGGACAGAAATAATAAACAGTCTCTCTGACAACAGTGTGATAAAATTAGAACTCGGGATTAAGAAACTCACTCAAAACCACACAACTACATGGAAACTGGACAACCTACTCCTGAACGACTTCTGAATGATGAAATTAAGGCAAAAATAAGTAAGTTCTTGGAAACCAATGAGAACAAAGACACAATATACCAAAATCCCTGGGGCACAGATAAAACAGTGTTTAGAGATAAATTTATAGCACTAAATGCTCACAGGAGAAAGCGGGAAAGATCTAAAATCGACCTAACATCACAATTAAAATAACTAGAGAAGTAAGAGCAAACAAATTCAAAAGCTAGCAGAAGACAAGAAAGAACTAAGATCAGAGCAGAACTGAGAGACAGACATGAAAAACCCTTCAAAAAAATCAATAAATCCAGTAGGTGGTTTTTTGAAAAGATCTACAAAATAGATAGACCACTAGCCAGACTAATAAAGAAGAAAAGAGGGAAGAATCAAATAGACACAATAAAAAATGATAAAGGTGATATCACCACTAATCCCACAGAAATACAAACTACCATCAGAAAATACAATAAGCACCTCTATGCAAATAAACTTGAAAATCTAGAAGAAATGGGTAAATTCTTGGACACATACACCCTCTGAAGACTAAACTAGGAAGAAGTTGAATCCCTGAATAGATTAATAACAAGTTCTGAAATTGAGGCAGTAATTAATAGCCTACTAACCAAAAAAAGCCCAGGTCCAGACAGATTAACAACTGAATTCTACCAGAGGTACAAAGAGGAGCTGGTATCATTTCTTCTGAAACTATTCCAAATAATAGAAAAAGAGGGAATCCTCCCTAACTCATTTTATGAGGCCAGCATCATCTCTGGATACCAAAACAGGGCAGAGACACAACAAAAAAAGAAAAGTTCAGGCCAATATCCCTGATGAACATCGATGTGGAAATCCTTAATAAAATACTGGGAAACCGAATCCAGCAGCACATCAAAAAGCTTATCCACTATGATCAAGTTGGCTTCATCCATGGGATGCAAGCCTGGTTCAATATATGCAAATCAATAAATGTAATCCACCATATAAACAGAACCGACAAAAACCACATGATTATTCAATAAATGCAGAAAAGGCCTTTGATAAAATTCGACACCACTTCATGCTAAAAGCACTCAGTAAAGTAGGACTTGATGGGACATATCTCAAAATAATAAGAACTATTTATGACAAACCCACAGCCAATATCATACTGAATGGGCAAAAGCTGGAAGCATTCCCTTTGAAAACCGGCACAAGACAAGGATGCCCTCTCTCATCACTCCTATTCAACATGGTATTGGAATTTCTGGCCAGGGCAATCAGGCAAGTGAAAGAAATAATGAGTATTCCAATAGGAAGAGAGGAAGTCAAATTTTCTCTGCTTGCAGATGGCATGCTTGTATCTTTAGAAAACCCATCATCTCAGCCCAAAACTCCTTAAGCTGATAAGAAACTTCAGCAGTCTCAGGATACAAAATCAATGTGTGAAAATCACAAGCATTCCTATACACCAGTAATAGACAAACAGAGAGCCAAATCATGAGTGAACTCCCATTCGCATTGCTACAAAGAGAATAAAATACCTAGGAATACAACTTACAAGGGCTGTGAAGGACCTCTTCAAGAACTACAAACCACTGCTTAAGGAAATAAGGGAGGACACAAACAAATGGAAAAACATTCCATGCTCATGGATAGGAAGAATCAATGTCAAGAAAATGGCCATACTGCCCAAAGTAATATATAGATTCAATGCTATTCTTATCAAGCTACCATTGACTTTCTTCACAGAATTAGAAAAAAACTACTTTAAATTTCATACAGAACCAAAAAAGAGCCTGTATAGTCAAGACAATCCTAAGCAAAAAGAACAAAGCTGGAGGTATCACACTACCTGACTTCAAACTATACTATAAGGCTACAGTAACCAAAACAGCATGGTACTCTTACCGAAACAGATATATAGGCCAACGGAACAGAACAGAGGCCTCAGAAATAACATCACACATCTACAACCATGTGATCACTGATAAACCTAACAAAAACAAGCAATAGGGAAACGATTCCCTATTTAATAAACGGTGTTGGGAAAACTGGCTAGCTATATGCAGAAAACTGGAACCAGACCCATTCCTTACACCTTATACAAAAATTAACTCAAGATGGATTAAAGACTTAAATGTAAGATCTAAAACCATGAAAACTCTAGAAGAAAACCTAGGCAATGCCATTCAGGACATAGGCGTGGGTAAAGATATCACAACTAAAACACCAAAAGCAATTGTAACAAGCGCCAAAATTGACAGACAGTATCTAATTAAACTAAAGAGCTTCTCAACAGCAAAAGGAACTACCATCAGAGTGAACAGGCAACATACTGAATGGGAGAAAATTTTTTCATTCTATCCATCTGACATAGGGCTAATATCCAGAATCTACAAGAAACTTAAACAAATTTGCAAGAAAAAACAACCCCATCATCAAAAGGGCGTGAAGGATATGAATAGACACCTCTTAAAAGAAGACATTTATGTGGCCAGAAAAAATACGAAAAAAAGCTCATCTTCACTGGTCATTAGAGAAATGCAAATAAAAACCACGATGAGATACCATCTCACTCCAGTTAGAATGGTGATCATTAAAAAGTCAGAAGACAACAGATGCTGGAGAGGATGTGGAACACTTTTGCACTGTTGGTTGGAGGGTAAATTAGTTCAACCATTGTGGAAGACAGTGTGGCAATTCCTCAAGAATCTAGAACCAGAAGTACCATTTGGCCCAGCAATTCCATTACGGGGCATATACCCAAAGGACTATAAGTCATTCTAATATAAAGACATATGGACACATATGTTTATTGTAGCACTATTCACAATAGCAAAGACTTGGAACCAGCCCAAATGCCCATCAAGGATAGACTGGATAAAGAAAATGTGGCACATACACAGCATGAAATACTATGCAGCCATAAGAAAGAATGAGATCATGTCCTTTGCAGGGACATGGATGAAGCTGGAAACCATCATTCTCAGCAAACTAACACAGGAACAGAAAATCAAACACCACATGTTCCCACTCGTAAGAGGGAGTTGAACAATGAGAACACATGGACACAGGAAGGGGAAATTCACACACTGAGGCCTCTTGGAGGGTGGGAGAAGGGGAGGGGTAGCATTAGGAGAAATACCCAACATAGATGACAGATTGATGGGTGCAGCAAATCACCATGGCAAATGTATACTATGTAACAAATCTGTACATTCTGCACATATATCCCAGAATGTAAAGTATAATAAAAAATAAATTAAATAAAATAAAGCAAAAAATTTCTAAACATAAATCATAAATAATTTTAACAAATTAAAATATAATTCTATTTTTCTTTCACTGTGAGCAACAGATGCTCATGATGGTTTTAAAGGATCAACTGTGTTTAAAAAATATAATTTAATATATTTTTAATTGTACAATTCATTTATAACCACATTCACATTGTTCAAACTCTAACCAATAGATATTTTTGTTTGCTTTTTTTCTAACTTTTATTCTAAGTTCAGGGGTACAAGTGCAGGTTGTTACAAGGGTAAACCTGTGTCATGGAGGTTTGTTGTACAGATTGTTTCATTACCCAAGTATTAAGCCTAGATTTCTTATAAAGAAAAAGACACCACATATATGTTCTTAAAGGTCAAGGGCTGGGTTTTGTATATTAGCTAGACCATTATCTGTAGGCTTTGAGACCCTGGTCAAAGACCATAATAAAATATTAGTCTTTGCTGAACACATTCACTTATCTAACCGTCTAGTCAGAATAGCTTATGTACTGCAATTTAAAGAATAACAGGTGGCCTTTTGTCATTTTATGCCTTTTTATCTGAGCCAAACTATATAATCATCTGCATTATACCTTTGGCTCAAAAACTTTTATATGTTTAGGCTATCAAGGATTATTTTTAATGTTTTCTAAATCATTTTAATCCTCAGAACTACTTTGGCCAATATTTGTGTTTGTTAAAAGTTAAAGGTGAACGCTCAATACTATGTGAAAATGAATGCAATATTTAATTTCTAGTTTTGTCCTGTTAACATTAGATGATGCCTAGATATTAAGTCTTTTTGGTAATGTGATCAATGGATGAGTAATCTGACCATTGTTGAAGGTTTTGTATATAAGAAGTCAGTACAGCATTAACCAAAATACTAACCATCGAGAGAAACATAATCCTATTTCTGAGGAAACTGTAAGTATAACTTGTGCTGAACAAAACTGTAATTTGAATTATTAGATTAATTTTTTCTTTAAGTGTTGCATTTTTTTTAAGGCTTAGATATTTGTTGCATATTCACCTCTATAAATTAATCTTTTTGAATTATGGCTTATACCTCTAGGATTTGATTTTTTCTTTCATTTCTTTTTGTATGAACATGAGATTCTTAATTATCGAATGACAAATTTGCTTATTATTGCAATTAGTGCCTAATGTGAAAGTCTTGTAATTTCTTATTGAATTACAAATTTGTTTATTAAGTTCCCAATGTGAAAGTCTAGTCTCTGTGATTCTTCTTTTTGAGAAGGAATAGACCAGTACTCTAGTGTCATATAATTGGCTGTATTAATATGCTGTGTTGAATATTTAGTATCATCCAAATCAACTGCTGTTGATCATATTAATACTATTGTTAAACTTCATAGGTTACTAAAGCATTTATTTAAATTATAAATTTTTCAAAATAGAAACCTAGAGCAAATTACATAAATGTCTCTGGGGATGATCTCCCTATAAAAGCTGGCCCAGGGTCATATTGAAGAAGTGTAACAGTGGGAAAGAACATAGTCTTTGGAAAGAGACTATCTAGTTCCAAATATGGGCTCCACTACTTTCTATATTTTGGTTGGATGAGTCCTCTTTTAGCCTTACCTTGCTTATCTGTAAAATGGATAATATAATGCTACCTACTTCATAGAGTTGCTATGAGAATCAAAGGAGATAATAATAATAACTATATTTAAACAATGTTTATAAGATGCCCAGCATGTTAAGAATTCTACTTTTGTTATCATAATTAATTCTTCTAACATAGAGAAATGTACTGTTACAGACCCTATTTTATAAATGGGAAAAAGATAGTTCATTTCATGTATACCATGTTGAACACACAGTTCAGCACACCATGGATCCTCTGTACATGTTAACTACTGGTATTTTCCTAGGACTTGGTAACAAGCATTTTGAGAAATTTATTTGCCCTTGAACACCTTTGAGGCTGTTGGGATGTACTCCAATGCAAACAGTAGGTTAAGTGTCCTCACTTTACAATGGCAAATCACTTAATGGAGGCCTTGTGGGTTCCTGAAACATTTGATGAAAGCCTCTGGTTTGAATGTTACAATACTGCTGGTTAGTTTTTATATACAAGTTTATCTCTCCCTAAAATATCATGGTAAAGACAAGGCTTAAGTTAAAAACTGACTTTTAAGAGACACCCCCTAAATCTAATTCTATACTAAACCAGTGGCCAAACTATTAGACCAGAGGGTCAGATTTAGATCTTGAGAGTTCTGGTCTGGCTTTATTGTAAATCAGGAACTATGCTATATGCTCTGCATGAATTACTATAAATGGGTTTTGTTGAAATATTATCAGGAACTGAGAAGTCCCCACTTTTCAAAGAATTTCACTTGAATCCAAAGATTCAAATATTACAACTTCTTCACTGTATTGAAGTCAAATATTTCTACATATGACCTCCAAATATTGCTAACACAGTTTCTCAATAAATATTTAATGAATAATTTATTTCTGACACACTAAAAATAAATTGATTTAAAACTGTCCTCTACACAGCTTCCCTTCAAATATTTGAGGACGATATCACTTCTCCATTGAAGCTTTTTCACGAGCTTAGTATCTGAAGATTCTCAAACTTATAGTTGGTGTCTACAACATAGAAGGAAATCCAAGCGTTGTAGGTCTGATATCAAATGTTGTCTACAAGGCCAGATGTGGTGGCTCATGTCTATAATCCCAGTTGTTTTGGGAAGCCCGGGCAGGAAAATACCTTGAGGCCAGTTCGAGACAGCCTAGGTAATGTAGGAACACCCAACTTCTAAAAAAAGAGAAAAAAAAATACCTAGATGCACTCCTGTAGCCTCAGCTACTATGGAAGCGGGGCCGGGGGACAGGAGTAATCACTTGGGACCACCAACCAGGAGGTCAAAGTTGCAATGAGCTATTATCATACTACCCTGGGTGACAGAGTGAGACCTAGTTTCTCAAATATATATATATTTACATATATGATATAGAAATATATTTATTTATATAAATATGATAATTTACATAAATATATTGTGTAATATATGTATGTACTCCTGCCTGGGGGACAGAGTGAGACCTAGTTTCTCAAATATATATAGAAATATATATATATTTATATATGATCAGTTTGAGAAACTAATCTTATGATATATATAAATGACATATATAAATAATATGATATATATAAATAAATATATATATATATCATAAGATCAGAAAGTTGGAGTCCTACAGAAATGATCTTGGGAAAAAATGGTTATGAGTTGAAATTTCGCTCAAAATAAAAAAATTGAAAGGAGCATGAGTTTCATTCTAAATTTGCATGTATATGAAATTCCTAGTTATTGTACAAGAGAAAATGCTGACTAGTTGCCCCAAGGACCACATATTGACAAGCAAGGCTGATAAATTTTAAGATAGGTAAGCCACTTTAACCTGGAACCTACTCAGCTTTTATGAGGGGGTTAGATTTTGCAGGCTCATCAGTTAGGCTATTTTCAAGCAAGGTCACACATGTACAACCATCTGATCTTTGACAAACCTGACAAAAACAAGCAATGGGGAAAGGAGTCCCTGTTTAATAAATGGTGTTGGGATAACTGGCTAGCCATGTGCCGAAAGCAGAAACTGGACCCCTTCCTGATGCCTTACACTAAAATTAACTCCAGGTGGATTAAACACTTAAACATAAGACCTAACATAAAAACCCTAGAAGAAAACCTAGGCAAAACCATTCAGGACATAGGCATAGGCAAGGGCTTCATGACTAAAACACCAAAAACATTGGCAACAAAAGCCAAAATAGACAAATGAAATCTAATTAAACTCCAGAGCTTCTGTACAGCAAAAGAAACAATCATTAGAGTGAATGGGCAACCAAAGAATGAGAAAAAAATTTTTGCAATCTACCCGTCTAACAAAGGGCTAATATCCAAATCTACAAAGAACTAAAACAGATTTACAAGAAAAAAACAAACCCATTCAAAAGTAGGCAAAGGATTTGAACAGACACTTTTCAAAAGAAGACATATATGAGGCTAACAGACATATGAAAAAATACTCATTCTCACTGGTCATTAGGGAAATGTAAATCAAAACCACACTGAGATATCATCTCATGCCAGTTAGAATGGCGATCATTAAAAAATCTGGAGACAATAGATGCTGGAGAGGATGCGGGGGAAATAGGAACACTTTTACACTGTTGGTGGGAGTGTAAGTTAGTTCAACCATTGTGGAAGACAGTGTGGCAATTCCTCAAGGACCTAGAAATAGAAATTCCATTTGACCCAGCAATCCTATTTTTGGGTATATATCCAAAGGATTATAAATTGTTCTATTATAAAGACACATGCACATGTATGTTCACTGTGGCACTGTTTACAATAGCAAAGACGTGGAACCAACCCAAATGCCCATTGATGATAGACTGGACAAGGAAAATGTGGCACATATACACCATAGAATACTATGCAGCCATAAAAACGATGAGTTTGTGTCCTTTGTAGGGACATGGATGAATCTGGAAACCATCATTCTCGGCAAACTGACACAAGAACAGAAAATCAAACACCACATGTCCTCACTTATAAGCGGGTGTTGAACAATGAGAACACATGGACACAGGGGAGGGGAGCATCACATACTGTGATCTGTTGGAGGGGGAATAAGGGGAGGGACAGTGGGGGGGTAGGGAGGTTGGGGAGGGATAACGTGGGGAGAAATGCCAGATATAGGTGATGGGGGGATGGAGGCAGCAAATCACATTGCCATGTAGGTACCTATGCAACAATCCTGCATGTTCTGCACATGTACCCCAGAACCTAAAGTGCAATAATATATATGTATACATATATTTTATAACAAACACATTTTGTCACTGGCCTGTATTGCTCTTGACCTGTATTGCTCTACACCTCAGAAAGCCTAACAATTTTGATAGAGTACTTATATAAAAGACCGATTATTTAAATAGCATCACTAATTCAGTTTACTTAGAATTAGCATTGTTATTAAAGAATTGAGTTGTTATTTCTCATTTGTAAAATATGTGAGGATTGAATTAGAAAATCTCGTGGATCCTTTTCAAATCATGATACTAATTTTCCTTTTTATTGTTAAATATTTGTTAAAAAGGATATTGGACCATCCAATACATTGCCGATTTATAATTTTCAAGGCCTACCTAAGTAATTTCAATTTAAATTTTCAGCAAAAATTTAAAAGAGCAATAACACTCCTGAAATTATATTCACACATAACTCTGGTTATGGCACCATTTTGAGAAGGTGGTAGCAGCTTTTAAATCCACATATGACCCCCAATCAGTAAATGTTTATGGAATGACTATTATAAACAACATTTAAAATTATCATATTGACTTTGAAGCACATTACATAGAGACTGGAACTAAAGAAGTCAATGCCCACACATCCCCCACCCAAATCCGGGCTCTCAAAAGAAAGTGGCAAAAGTCTTAAACACAAAGCTTAATAAGAATACATTGTTATGCCAATTAGAGGAAATTTTTTGTCAATTAAGATTAATTCAGTATGACTTGAAACCAAGTGGGAAATGTTCTTAAACAAAAGGAATCAAATAGTGAAAACATGTTAAGCATTAAAAGCATTGAGATACCTGTGCTGACATTCACGTGTCGCAGTTTATTGCCCAACTGAATATAATCAAACCCAAGCATTCCTCTACGTGGCACAAAGGTAAAATTGGCATAAAATATGAGCATCATGAAAGTATAATGGGTTAACTCTGGCACGGGTTATTCTTTTCTTTCAGGCAGGTCCAAAATGTGGCTGCTTTTAACACTGGCAAGTTTGACATCTGTACTGGGAACTACACATGGTTTCTTTGGAAAAGTAAATTCTGGAAGCCCTGAAGTGACCATGAACATTGTAAGTTACTCTAGGGAAGAAACTCTGTACAACTAAAAGATACTATTATTTAAAATCATGATAGGTTTAAGATTTTATATGACCAGTTAAAAATAAACAGCAATATTTATTTATTAGATGTATCTAAAAATCAACTAAAATGTAAAGTTTTGGGTTTTCTTCCTCAGAGCCAGATGATTTCTTATTGGGGATACCCAAATGAAAAATACGAAGTTGTGACTGAAGATGGTTATATCCTTGAAGTCAACAGAATTCCTTATGGGAAGAAAAATTCAGGGAATAGAGGTATATATAAACTTCTTTTCTTCCTTCCTTTCTCTATTTTTTCCTTTCCTTCTCTCTTCCTCCTTCCCTCCTTCTTCTTCCTTCACCTTTTCCTTTTTTGTTATTTCCTTTTTCCTCCCTTTATTTCTTCCTAAAGATTTTATGTCTTGCTCATTCTGGAAATGCAACAATAACTAAGCTGCATTTTCAGTCTTCAAGGAGATCATCATCAAGCCAATCAAATAGATAAGTAAATGGGTGATTGTAATAATATGTGCTTAAGCTATAACTGTACATAGGATATTAAACTGAAAGTTTTAATGAAATCACCTAACCCAGCTAGGGGAGTCAAGGAAAGCTTGGGTGAAGCTTTAACTGGATGAAGCGATAACTGGATGAAGACCTAGAAGATCAGGAAGAGTTAGCCAGGGTGTGTGTTGCAGAGGGTAGGATAGGGAGCCAATTCAAGGCCCATTTCCTAAACACATACAGGCCAATTTTCACTAGTACTATTGAAAGTTTATCTTTTTCTCCTTGTAGAAATGTTAAGTACAAAAAGAAAAAAAAAGATTACTCATAATTTTACCACTCACAGTTTACCTAACTTAACATTGTGCTGAATTACCTGATAATATAATTTTTCAATAGTTTTATTGAGATGTAACTGGAATATAATAAACTGCTCATATTTAAAGTGTACAGCTCCATAAGTGTTGGCATCTGAGAAATCAACTCCCTGAGAAATCATCACCACAGTTAAGATATTCAAAAATATTCAACTCACGGGCAAATGTATTTAATGCTAGTCATATGGAAGACTGTTTCTAGCCTCACGTTTATCCTAGAATAAGGAATGCATTTATGAAGTTTATAAACATTTTTTTTCTTTAGGCCAGAGACCTGTTGTGTTTTTGCAGCACGGTTTGCTTGCATCAGCCACAAACTGGATTGCCAACCTGCCGAACAACAGCCTTGCCTTCATTCTGGCAGACGCTGGCTATGATGTGTGGCTGGGCAACAGCAGAGGAAACACCTGGTCCAGGAAAAACTTGTACTATTCACCGGACTCAGTTGAATTCTGGGCTTTCAGGTAAAGAAAAGGGACAATTAAAAATAAACACTGGGCTTTAAAAGCATGGGCACTCCCCCCTTCTAATCCAGTCCCTTTTTAACAAATTACATTCCAAGTAGGAGGAGAAATAAATCATTTTCATTCTAATCCATTCTTGGATTCTTCCATGTACCTCATTCCTAGGGCAGGTTTTCCTTCAAACTTTCTGTGATCTCAGGAGTCTCTAAGGGATCCCAGAATGTGCTTTTCCAAATGGAATGAACAATATGGCTGAAGCAAGGAAATTCACTGCCCCTGGAAAATTCCAAAGGAATGTCCATATGGATTCAAGAGGGATGTCAAAACCCAGTTGGGGATAGGAGAACAGCAGTCTGAGTCATCATCAATAGGAGGGGGTGGGGAGAATGAAATTCAGATACCATGGAGAGATTATCACAGGCTTCTCTCACTGGTCTTTTTGTGCCTTATTCCTGGAAATTACTGATGGAGGTGGAGAACAGAAGAAAATCTGGCTGCTGTTGCTAAGGCATGAAAGTGTTCCAAGAGTTCTAGGAGCTGAAAGGAAACCTGTATATCCCAGGTGTGCTGGGAAGAGGGAGAATGACCTGAGTAAAGACTGAGGTGCTGACAGGGCTGTAGTGGTGTTAGTGACTCTTGGGCCTCATTCTAAGTACACTGAGAATTTTTAAATAGGGAGGTAGCATAATCCAGTTTTCATTTTGAAAATATCATGTTGGTTGATTTGTGAATAATGAAATAGAGAAAGATAGGATTTATATAAAATAACACTGGAACACAGCATACACATTATTATTAAATATGACATTCCATTTCAGGGATAGAAATAATTCCCACCTGCAGATATTATATTGTTTGGATTCAGTGGCGGCTGCAATGCTGTGCTTCAGAAATGATGTCAGTTGTTTATAAGAAGCCACCCCAAAGGGCACCTGACACTCACTGATGGTCTATAAGCATCAATATTTAGAGAATACAGTTTTCTATATCCCAAAGGGATCATTGGCTATGAATGCTTGAATTTTAGAAACTATAGCAAGGAAATGTATTCACTTTCATTTTGTGTTTTTCCTTTCAGCTTCGATGAAATGGCTAAATATGACCTTCCAGCCACAATCGACTTCATTGTAAAGAAAACTGGACAGAAGCAGCTACACTATGTTGGCCATTCCCAGGGCACCACCATCGGTAAGTAATGGCAGTCAAGGCCAAGTGGTTTACTCCTCATAAACATTTTCCCAGTGGTTATGGCAGGCATGTTAGCAACCACACTAATTGCTTTCCATTCATTTAATGCCTCCAACAACACAATGACATAGGGACAATTATAATTCCTATTATATGGGAAAACAAAGCAAGGGGATAAACAGTCTGTGCAAGGTAACATGGATTATTACCAACAGGATAGATCAGGCAGTCTGACTCCCAAGCATATAGTCTGAAACATTATACCACATGGCCACTGAACTGAGTTTATTCTATTCATTTGACCATATTTATGAGGCAGACTCCTATGATGTATCCAAAGAATACAACAATAAATGAAATAGATGAAAACTTCTGCCTTTGTACCACTTACACTCTAGTGATAGAGGCAGTAGTATACTAGCAGATGAGGATGTGATCAAGTAGTTTAAAAAAGTAAAATATAGGCTGGGCGTGGTAGCTCACGCCTGTAATCCCAGCACTTTGGGAGGCCGAGGCAGGTGGATTAGCTGAGGTCAGGAGCTGGAGACCAGCCTGACCAACATGGAGAAACCCCGTCTCTACTAATAATACAAAAATTAGCCGGGCATGGTGGCACATGCCTGTAATTCCAGCTACTCAGTAGGCTGAGGCATGAGAATTACTGGAACCTGGGAGGCAGAGGTTGCAGTGAGCTGAGATTGCGCCATTGCACTCCAGCCTGGGCAACAAGAGTAAAACTGTCAAAAGAAAAAAAAAAAAAGTAAACTATAATATATTTTAGATAATGGTAAAGCTATGGAGAGAAAATAACCCAGGGAATCATATTATAGCACACCAGAGGGGTTCACAGCAATTGTAGATAAGTAACACAAGCACTCTCTAGGTAAAGCCATGATGGAGGTCAGAGAGTGAGCCATGTGCCTACCTAGCAGGCTGGTGTTCCAGGAAGAGAGAATAGCAAGTGAGAAGAATCTGAAACTGGAGCATACCTAGTTTGTTCAAGGAATAGCAGTGAGACCATGCCTTACGTGGATGAATCAAATTGAGAAAGAGACAGAGAGAATGAGAGATGAAATCACAAACGTTGGAGAGGAAAGACTATTTAGGGCTCTTTGGCTGTTGTAGGGATTTTAATTTTGACTCTGAGAAAAAAAGAAAACTGCAGAATAATTTTGAATCGAAGAGTTACATAATTGATAACAGTATCCCTTTTGTCGCTGAAGGGAAAAGGGGGCAGGAGCAGAGAACCAATTAGAGGACTCTTATAGTACCCATGAAGAAGATAGTGGCGACCTGGATGAAGGGTGTTCTTGGAAAAACCATTCTTCCACAAAGAGAATCAGGCTACATATTATACAGTTGTCTAGATCAGAGAGGGATTTTTTAGGCCATTCTTGAGTCTCATCAATATGTCATTATTGACAGGGAGAGGGCCTTGCCTACGTAGTTATACTGCAGAGTTAAACTTGAAAACTACATAATGATATCCTCACCTGCTAGTATATTACTGCTTATAAAATTAATTAATTACTGAAAGTCTTTAAATGTATAGATATTTGATTTATCTTGGGTCCTCATTTATCAAGTATTTACTATGCGCCAAGAATCATGATAAATTCTTGCTTTACATGATTTACTTCCTTTAGTTCCTAACAACCTAACGAAGCACTGACCACTAACCTTGTATTTCAGATAAGGAAACAGCAGCTCTTAGAGATTTGGTGACTTGTCCAAGGTCACAAAGCTAATAAGCCACAAAGCTAACAAACCACAGAGCCAGGATTCAAATCCAGTTTGGTCATATTTTAAACTTCTACTCTTAACCTTTCCACTTACATACTCTACTCATATTAAGTGTTAATTAATTATCTCATTGTGATGAGATAAATTTAAATTCATAAAAATATCTAGCATAAATAACTATTTTTGTAACCATATGAGTGTCCTAAATTTGGCCTATTTTCTAAGGTCAAATAAAGGTTTATGATAACTTTTAAAACATTCTAGCCTCATGTCCCCATAGAAAATCTATGAAAATAAAACAAATATACAAAAATCTAATTGCTTTCAGCCAGCAGAGATGCCAGTTTCTCACGTTTTCTCAAACACCATCCTTAGTAAGTCCAAAATAATGTCACACTTGTAAAAACAAACCAAACAACAACAACACACAAATACGTACATACCCCCTTTCACCAGTTCCTTGTTCTTTTTCAGGTTTTATTGCCTTTTCCACCAATCCCAAACTGGCTGAAAGAATCAAAACCTTTTATGCTCTAGCTCCAGTTGCCACTGTGAAGTATACGAAAAGCCTTTTAACCAAACTTAGATTTATTCCTCCATTCCTCTTCAAGGTATTTGATTCTCTTTAATTAAGTGATGGGTCAGCAATGCCTGGGAGTAGTTTTGCTTTTTCACAGATGGTTTGTTTATCAAGCACTCTATACAGTTGTGTCAAGGCTGTGATTCCACTCCAGGAGAGGGAGGGGGGAAGTAAAAACAAAACAAAATAGTCAAATAAGAAGATTAACACACTTGGGCCAGAGAGACTAGAAAGAGGAGGGAAAGGAAGGGAAGGGAAAAGGAGAAAAGGGGGAAATAAGTCAATGATTGAGTGGGGCAAACACCTTGAGATCTCTCATGGCTTTCCCTTTTGGCTTTCCTAAGAGCTCCTTCATCCTTAAATGGGCATTTCATAAGACAGGAATGTGGATTTCAATAAATTATAAATATTAAATGCGTTATGCAATAGGCACACATGTTATGGAAGTAATAGTCCTTTTGTTTGCTGATACTTATACACTAATTCTTTTACCTAGTAAAACACGCACACACACACATACACACACACACACACACACACACACACACACACACTTTCCTTTAGGAGAATGCTTTAGCCTCAGGCTATAAAATGTAATGATGCCATTTCCTTCTATAGTTTTGTATTGTTCATCTCTTTCACTCTGTATTAACATGTATGTCTAAAGCCTAATAGAACTTGCCTTTCCAAAACTACATTTGGAAAACTTGTATTAAAATCTAAAGTTTTGTGGTGACCCAAATATATTTATTGGCTACACTGATTGAGAACTTATCTCCTACTTGTACACAGATTTTCTGATAGGCAATGCAGACATTAATTAAAATTTAGAAAAGCACTAGACCTCAAGTTAGAGGCTTGGGTAAGGATTTTAGATATAACTCAGCTCTAATTAGCCCAAGATGCTGACTCATGTTAACCTCATGTTTCCTCATGCATAAAATAGAGATAACAAATTATTTGCCTTCCTCAAAGAGAGTTGGAACAAACTCTTTCAATTCTCTTTTTTTTTTTTTTTTTTTTGAGATGGAGTCTCACTCTGTGGCAAGGCTGGAGTGCAGTGGCGCGATCTCAGCTCACTGCAATCTCTGCCTCCCGGGTTCAAGCGATTCTCCTGCCTCAGCCTCCTGAGTAGCTGGGATTACAGGTGTGCACCACCACATCCAGCTAATGTTTTTGTATTTTTAGTAGAGATGGGGTTTTACCACATTGGCCAGGATGGCCTCGATCTCCTGACCTCATGATCCACCCGCCTTGGCCTCCCAAAGTGCTGGGATTACAGGCGTGAGCCACCCGGCCTGGACTTTGATTCTTATACTGAGCCTCATTGCCTCTATAAAGGCTTTATTGAAAATATGGCCAAGTCACCGTTTCTCCTTCCAAACTTTTCACAATTCTTTGCTGAAATCTCACATTGTGACACTTCATTATGACAGTCTGCCATGTTGTTTAAAGATTTCATCCCACAACTCCTATCACCCCAACTAGATTGTAACTCTTTGTGTCTTTTACTTCCTGTTAGCAGTCAATACAGTTCTGAATGCCACAGTAGATACCCAGTATTGATATCTGTGCTGCCCATTTCACAACTTTATTGAGGGAATTGACTAACTGAAAGTATTGGAAATTCCTAGAACAACATGTAAAAATTAGAATATATCATCATCCTAATCACACATGTACAAGTAGATTAGATAAATTCGTGAGTCTTTTCTCCAGCTTGATTGCTACAACCCTCTAATATTGCCTTTATTTTTCAGATGATATTTGGTGACAAATTATTCCTCCCACACAACTTCTTTGATCAATTTCTTGCTACTGAAGTGTGCTCCCGTGAGACAGTGAATCGCCTTTGCAGCAATGCCTTATTTATCTTTTGTGGATTTGACAGTAAGAACTTCAACACGGTTTGTATTCATTGCAATTTCTATATTTTGAGCAACATCTTTGATTACTTGTTTCATTGCCACTTAGAATTGGTGCTTTATGAGAACTAGGAATAGGTTCAGAACTGATATGCTGTTAAACACAAGAGAATTCACAAATCATTGCTCCCAATTTCATCATTTCCGGAGTCCTTCCATTACCCCGATTGCCCCTAAAATAAATAACATGAAAAAAAAAACAATTCACTACTTACTATGACCACCTAAATAATAGGTGTTACATTTAAATTCTGTGAGAGAATGGACTGAACCATATATTTTGGTAGGCTCCTCTGTAACAAAAATGTCTAGGTATTGAATAAATGTTTTCAACAAAGATTTTTAACACTGATAGTCATTTCCATAAATCTTACAGACCATATTTCTGAGCAACTATTTATGTAAGACTTTGCCCATATTCTTTATCTACCTTTTTACTCACTTTGTACTGAGTTGGGGTTTTAAAACATACGTGACAAAATACACTACCATAAAGTAGTTAAGAGTATGGATTTAGATCAGTTTAAATTCAAACCCTACATTTGGAACTGACTTAAACTCCTCTGTCTTGATTTCCTCATCCACAAAATCCGTTATTGTGATGATCAAATGAGTTAGTATGTTTAAAGCATATAGAACATTGTACAAAGCATCTGGCACATAGTAATATCATATAAGGTTTTCTACTGTTATTCATAGACAACTGTCTTCACTCAAAATTATATCGTTTATACCCCTGAACACCTAAGAAAATTATGTTAATTGATAAGAAGGTATAATTCTATGAAGTGTTGTAGTTACCTGTCATTCCATATGTGGAGTTTAACAGAGTAGCCTATCCTCATCACACTAAGAAAAGGCAGAACAAATTGCTGTATTCCATTAGTGAGAGTCTAATAAGAAAAATAATAGTAAAATAAGACAAAGGAAACAAAGGAAATTAGAAATTTCATCGTCTGCGTAATAATTTGCAGAAGAGAATCTTCAGTCTCCAAAGAAGATGGCCAACTTGTTTCACTCTGGCCACAGTCTACTATATGAATGGCATTAAGACCCACTGTGGAGTGGCCCTCTGCAATTGGAGCAAGGGACTTCAGTTTGCTGTCTGGGGTTCTGCAAAGCAAAAGGCCTGTGTGTGAATATTTAACCTACAGCACTCTGGCATTGGGTACAGAAGCATAAAAGCTGAGAATTTAGATTCGGAGACCTGCATTAAAGTATCTGGCTCTATTCTGTGTGGATATTAGACATTTCTCTAAACTTCTTTGTGCCCCAGTTTTCATTTTGATAAAATGGAACTAATAAGCTCTCCTCAGTAGGCAGCTACAAATTAAATGGGTTAACACATGCAATTGCACTTTGCAAATTCTGAAGTGACATACAATTGTGTTGTTCATATCCTACCAGTAAATGTTACCTTTAAACACTTGACCTGAATCAGAAAACATAGATCTTAACTGTTTTTGAGATACTGAGTATGTCGAAGTACGTATATGTTATGTGTGCATGTTGATTTCTAGAGTCGCTTGGATGTGTATCTATCACACAATCCAGCAGGAACTTCTGTTCAAGACATCTTACATTGGACCCAGGTATCATTTTTCAAATACTGTTAAAATTTATTTTGTGGGCCTCAACCTTTTACACTTTACCTAAACACATTCTTAAAATATCCTGCCAAGTGCACCTAGAAGGTAATTTTTCTGGCATTGACTACCATACAAAAATAACTATGAATTTATTTCAAAGAAGTAAATGCTTTTTGTTACTTGGCATGCAAGAAAAATTATTTTGAGTAAAGCTGCACTTAAACTTACTTAAATACTTTGTTCTAGATTATAAATAATCTTTTGGAATAAGAAAAATGTTTCATAATTGTTTAAATTGAAAATAAACTGCTTGGAAATGTTTGAATTTTATTTTTCACAATATAATAATTTTTATTTGTTTTAAATTTCTGTACATTAGGCTGTTAAGTCTGGGAAATTCCAAGCTTATGATTGGGGAAGCCCAGTTCAGAATATGATGCACTATAATCAGGTAAGCTTCTTAAAGTCGGAATTATTGACATTTTAAACAACAATATTAACTATGTAAATGTTAAGGAAGAAATTATGTTAACTGCACATCTATTTTCCAAAGGAATGTTGATGCCCTGTCTTTCATTCTCACACGACTATGCATTCATGCTCCGGTCACTATGCTCATTTAAAGAGGTTTACAAAGCTGCCCTTGAAGTACAACACCCCCATGTGTGAGAGACTTCCCAGGACTTACCACTACCCATTGCCATTACACTGACCTGTCCAGTATCCCAGATCCCCAACACACTGTCCTCTCTTTCTGAAGTACAAATACCTAATATAATAAGCTGATAATTCTAATCATTCATGAGATAGAGTTGGAATTTCTGGTCTTCTTAAACAATACCCCTTCCTTTGTTGACAGCCAGAGGAGTGATTTCACTGGAATATATGCCCACATAGAAGAAAAATATGTTGTACTTGCAGGTCAAGGCTGGAAATATTTTACAACAGGAAGAGGCCTTTAGCATAGACAGACATACTAAGCAGTCCTCATACTTATCATACTAAGAATCCAGACGTTGGAGTTTATCTTATCTGCAGTCAATATGAGTTTGGGCAATCATTTCTTCATCTCTCCACTTGGGCTCAGGAAGGTGTTGACAGGATTTCATGCTATAACATCTATAAGCTCTTAGCTCAGGGTATCACTGACTAATTTTGAACAAGGGAAGTACCCTACAGTATTTGTAACCTTCTATTTTTCCTTTTCACCACATCTAATTTTTCCATCCAAGTAGTAGCTGAACAACTCCACTAATCTTAATGTATTTCCATGACTCAAAATTTAGAAGGGATTTATATGCTTTAATAACAGTATCCTATGTGTAGAGAAGATGCCCCCCCATCTTGATTTTGCATTTTTTATGTCTTTAACGTTTTCAGAATAGCATGAGATCAAACTTTTGTTGAAAACATTTTTTCCTCCACCATAACCTTCTCAAACCTCCACACAGATTTGCTTTGAGTCTCTCTTTCTGCTGGGCTCTAATACTCATAATCAGAGGACTTCATCTCAGAGAAACAAGTGAGACCTAGAAACCCAGTCCCCAAGTCCACCCTTCTTCCAACCAAACAAATAACATATCAGGTTGATCTTTAACTAACTGAAGCAGTGACACTAATTTAAGAGCCAGGGCCAACATCTAGAAAACTCTTTGAATAATGGGATGTAAGTAAAACAAAGTGGGATTATAATCATGAATATTTTCCACACTGCTCCCTTTTCTCTAATATTTAGGAAATATAATAGAAATTATGAAAATATTAGGGAAATTAAATATCATAAAATATTTTGCTATGGCAAGCTGGCTATTACAAAAGGTGAGAATACAGAAACTTTTAGTATATTGGATTACTATTCTTGAAACTACGATCTGAAAAAAAACTAATAAAATTCTCTCTGGGCAGCAAGAAAATTGGAGATGATTCTCTTATTCTCTTTTCTGCTTTGTAAATCTCTTTAAAATTTATGTGTGATTTTGATTTTCGAGAAATAGTACATGGAGATGATAACACCCTTTCTCAGAATTTGAAGCAACATTTTGTAACTATTCAGGTAGCTATTCAACAATTACAGCGCCATAACTGAACCAACTGACCTATCCCCCTGACCATACTGGGAAGTCAATACAAAGCCGAAATAAACGACTTGGGACATTTTGAGATCATACTTTGGAGTGTTTAGGTAGAAACAACCTATTAACATTTAGAATCTAATCAAATCCATTTCCCTTAGCTTGAGTTGCAATCTATGTTCTTAATTTGTAAGACTTACTGTCTAGAGCCTTGCTATTCAGAGCATGGTTTGGAGCCAATGGCATCAGCATCACCTATGAATGCAGAATCTCAGGCTCTTCCCCTGAATCTACTGAATTAGAATCTTTATTTCAACAAGATCCTCAGGTAATTCACAGGCCCATTAGAATTTGCGAAGCACTGATCTAAAACGTTATCGCATTCACTTTGCTCTGTGGATAAAGGTGGTTTTCTCTGTGCAGTCACTGCTAGAATTCACTTATAAAACTGTCAGTTAATGTTTTACACTATACTTGAAGAAGAAGTACTGGCTTTAAAGTGTGGTTACCTAAACTCTGATTCTTTCTCTTGTGTTTTCTAGTCTACGCCTCCCTACTACAATGTGACTGCCATGAATGTACCAATTGCAGTGTGGAATGGTGGCAATGACCTATTGGCTGACCCCCAAGATGTTGGCATTTTGCTTCCAAAACTCACCAATCTTATTTACCACAAGGAGATTCCTTTTTACAATCACCTGGACTTTATCTGGGCAATGGACGCCCCTCAAGAAGTTTACAATAAAATTGTTTCCATGATGTCAGAAGACAAAAAGTAGTTCTGGATTTAAAGAATTATCCATTTGTTTTTCCAAAATACTTTATTCTCTCACACATGGAGTTTTGTAATGTTTGACATGCAGTACTTCTTTCTGTAATTTTGACTTTAGAAATATACTAGCATCAACAAACTTCCATTTGTCATTTGAATTATTTTAATTTTTAAAAATTTAATTTTTCACCTGGAAATTTATCTAGAAACACTTGAGAGAACATATTTCTGGGGAGATGAAACTTCTCTTCCCATTTTCCCATTCAATTTCTCTTCTGAACTCACTTATATATGAGCTGTGAACCATGAGTGTTACTAAATGACAGTGTTGGCTTCATACTCACTCTGCTCATGTACACTTGATACCGAGTATATCGCTTTCTATTGTTGATGATGCTGAGTCTTTCCATCTGTGCAGTAGGGCTATCACTTGCTCTTTTGCATATTTAATCTTATGGAAAGTTCAGTTGGGATGTAAAATAAATCAACTCACTTTCACTTCCCAGGGAGAGGAGAGCAAGTGTAGTTTGGGAAGTAACAGTGACCTCAACCCTGATTCAGGAATTTGGGAGGCAAAGGATATGCTGTGCTACTATTATTATTGTTCTGCCCTCGTTTTTTGGGTCTTGACTACCAAATAGACACCAGCTAACCAAACTATTTTTGAAATCCCTGCCACAGGGTCCAGAAACATTCCCATGATATATAAATTAGGATGTACGACTGCCATCAGTTAGTACCAAAAAAAAAAATGCTAACTTAACTTTTCAAAATTTCTAAAAACATACAGCCTTGCCTTACCTGGGAAATTTTATTAACTCCACAAATTTGTGACTTCATATTTTATGCAATTAATTTATTCAAGTAACACCTATTATGCTATGTTAGCATTTGATGTATAAAATATAAACGAGGTAAGGAATATCTTGTACCCAGAATAATGTATAGAACATAGTGAGTATTCACAAAAACCTGCTAACAATGTTTGTTATATTGTCGCATCCCTCAGTCTTTGTTAGGAAGCCCCAAACTTAATTTATTTTAAGCAAGAAATTGCTAAAAGAAGATAACTTGGGAGTCTTTATTTCAATATTTCAGTGCCAACTTTGTTGGCAGACTATTAAACTGACATGATCATGTCAGTGACTAGCTACAAACGTACATGTTGGAGGAAGCAGGTAAGGACTCAGATGTTTCATCAACTCTACCTTCTTGAGAAAAGAACAATCATTAGATTCTTGCAGTCTCTTATGCTTTTTCAGCTAACCGCCTTTCTTTTAGTCTGTACTCAGCAGCTACAGGCTGTTCTGGTTTGGATTTTGAACACAATTAAATACTATCTTATTGCTTCCACAGCAGCTTTGCTGTCTCTCATTTGTTAGTTTGAACTGTCAATTTATCAGTTAATCTTCAAGAGTTTATTTCTGTCTGCCTGTTGTAATCACTCCTTGGGCAACCTCTTGCCATGTCAAGCTCAATCATTTCAAACTCAAATTCATCATCCCCATGTCTCTGAGCCAAATAAATGTCAAGTTAATGAAGTTCTCCCAGTAGCCAGGGAGTGAGACTCTGGAATCAACTTTGAATACTGCCTCTCCTCTAGCTATCCTTTCCCTTTGTAATATAAAAAAATGTTAAACATATATAATTTTAGACAGAAGAGTTTAATATTCCCTTTGTACCCATTACTCGGCTTCAACTATTATCAATACATAGCCTTGTTTCATAATCTGCAGGAGGTGAGACCCTGGAATCAACTTTGAATACTGCCTCTCCTTTGTAATATAAAAAATGTGAAACATATATAATTTTAGACAGAATAGTTTAATATTCCCTTTGTAACCATTAGTCGGTTTCAACTGTTATCAGTACATAACCTTGTTTCATAATCTGGTTTCATTTGTACCTCTAGCCACTTTCTCTCCTCTCATCCTAACTTGAAACAAATCTCAAGCATCACATATTTCATCCGTGAGGATTTCAGGATGAATTGCTAAAAGATAAAGTCTCTTTTTAACAGAACAATACTGTTATTACATCTAAAACTTTAAAAATATCTAGCTAGTCCTCAAATTTCCAAATGTCTCATAAATGTCAAAATGTTTTACAGTTTCTTTAAATTGAAATTCAAGTAAGGCCTTTTTCTTTTAGCACTTGATATTGTCTCTTGTTTCTTTAGCTCTATAGGCTCCTTTGCCCTTTCTTTTTCTTTTCCCTTGTATTTTGTTATTGAAGAAACTGTATTTTGTGTTGTAGTTTCAAACCATTGGAATTTTGGTGATTATATTCCATGTTCCGTGCCTTTCATATTTCTTGTAAGGATTATTATCTTTACTTATATTAAAATTATACCCTCTGTTGCTTGTGAGAGCTTCTGTAAGTTAGCTCCAAAGTTCTTTTGACCAAATCTGTCATTCTGAATGTTTGCTGCTTCTGCTAATTATTTCCCAAAGAGGTCCTGATTCCTTTTTATGTGGAATTGTACAAGATCATATTCTATAAGTGAGGATGATCATTGTTATTAGGCAATTATTTGTAGGCCTTTTCAATGCAGAGACAGGAAATTTTTTGGAGCTAAGACATATCAGTACTTCATGTTCATTTTTTCTGTCAATTAAAAAAAAAACTTAGCTCTTCATCTCCTTCTCCATCATGATAGCTGTCAACACACAATGCTTGAACTGTTAAAGTCGGATCTTAAATGGTCTTCCTTTCTCTTGTCTCTGCTTAACATTCCAAACTGTTTCCTAAAATCCTCTTCATTGTTCCACCAAAGTTCAAATTGTTCAACCTGCCATGTAAAATCCTCATAAAGTTGGTTACTTACATATACTATCTCTTTTCCAACTACCTTAACTAGTAGCCTCCCTTTCAATCAAGTTGTCTGTTTATTATGCCTCAAATACACCTCTTTAACTTGTATCATCATACTGTTGTTCACATTTCCCTTCAAAATTCTGTTTAACTTGTCTTGGGGCTGCAGGTAGTTTTCTATGCTTCTGTGCATAACTCACATGAAAACCAGTATATGTGAAACCGAGAACAGTGTTGCAGTGCTAAAACCCACTAGAAATAGCATGACTCATATTTTTAAAAATCATGGTATTTTCAAATTTGAAGAGATCTAAGCTATTATCTAGTCTAATACTATTATTTGCCAAGTGAGGATATTAAAGTTAATAGAAGTTTAGCACCTTGATAAATATCATACAGTTGGCATTGTCAGAGATGGAATCAACATCTCCTAATCCAAGTACTCTTCTCCTTTAGCTGTGCAAGGCTGATACAAATCGCTCTGTTACAGTGTCAAACACTTCTAGAGTTGTCTGATGGAGAAAATGGAAGAGGAGGGTTTCTAAGAGTTTTAAGAAGTATTACAGGGTAATACTGGGTATCTTAGCTCCTAGGGTTACACACAGAAATCTGGTGAAAGAAAAATGCCAGTTGAATGTGAGCTTTCTCTGAAAGTGTGAGAGAAAGTGAGAACTAGCCGTTAGATATTATAAGGAAAAAGAAGGAATGGAGGCAAGAAGGAAGTAAAGGAAGATAATAGAAGACACAGAAAGGGACTTGAGCTTCCAGATGCAAACATTACCTGTATGTCTCAGTTGGCCATTATCCTAGCCCTACTGGAAAAATTCTAATTCTAAAAGCTATATATAATCTAAGCCAAACCAGAAAAGGTATTTAAAGCATAGAGCGAAGATGCCATTCTAGAATATTCTTTTGAAAGTAACACTCTGAAGAACAAATAAAAATACAGATGAGGCCAGTTGCGGTGGCTCATGCTTGTAATCCCAGAACTTTGGGAGGCTGAGGTGGGTGGATCACCTGAGATCAGGAGTTTGAGACCAGCTTGGCTAACATGGTGAAACCCCATCTGTACTAACAATATAAAAATTGGTAGAATGTGGTAGCACACACCTGGAATCCCAGCTACTTGGGAGGCTGAGGCAAGAGAATCACTTGACCCAATGAGGCAGAGGTTGCAGTGAGCCAAGATAGAGCCATAGCACTCCAGCCTGGGCAACAGAGTGAGGCTCTGTCTCAAAAAAAAAAAAAAAAAAAAAAAAAAAAAAAATTACAGATGAGATTATTTGCTGAAATAATCCACCCTATTCAGTAGTTTGCAAGTGGGTTGCTGATGATACCTATGAGTCCAAAATTTCCTCAACTATTTTAAGTTATCCCTAAAATAAACTATAAACAATGCAAAGTATCATAACAAGGCAATTCTATAATAAAATCTATAGTAGGTATGGATAAATGAAAACCTAAAACTGAGTGTATTCTAGCCAGTGTGAAGGTGGAGAAGAGTACATACATACATTTTCAAGCAAACCATTTAACAAAATTGTTATAAACAGAGAGAGTCAGAGTGACCTGGATTTGAGTTCCTGGCCAGCCATTTAATAAATGGAGAAAGTTATTAACTTCATGAGCTTTAATTTCCTTCATGGAAATAATGAGTGTCTACCTCCCAGAGTTCTGGGGATTTTTGTGTTTATTTCTTGAACAAATATATAATGAATGGCTTCTTTATATTGAGCATTCTAATATAATCAGTGCATGATCTGTGGTATCGCTCAACTAAGATTACCCATTATTATTAGTTTTATAACTGTATTACTTATTAAGATTATTATTCCTTTTCTCTTACATATCAATCTTCTTGTAATAATGTATAGGCTATTATAAGTTATTACAACTTATAATAGGTGAGTCAAGATAGACTCATCTACTAAGTGGGAAATTGTTAGAGCAGCCTAAATAAATATCTGATTACGGAACAGTGGATAATTTCTCTGCACACATAAAAGATGGATACTCTGGCTTATCAGGTCTTCTTTGTGGTTTTGGCTAGTATAAATCAGTTCCTAGAAGCCTGATTATTTTTCAGTAACATAATAAAAACATATTCATAAGCGTGCAAAGCCAAAGCTTACATACAATTATGCAACCAAGTTAGGCTGAATCTGAGAAACCAGCTTCCATTTAATAATTTTATTTTAATATTTACATTTTGGCACTTAGCAAATTATATTTCTCTGAATTTTAACCTTCCTGTGTAATTACTTCAAGGTTTGTTTTCAAGACTGAGAGCATGTGAGAAATTTTGTCTTCCTGTATTCATTTGGTTTCCCTGCTTAAGTTCTCTTCTCATCTGTTCATGTCATCCAGTTAATATATGTGAGTTAAATATTGAACTTATAGATATGGTTGATCTGGAGAGTCAGCTGGATGATATGAATTGCCATATCTGTGAGTTCGATATTTAAGAAAAACATCTATGCTTTTCTAAATTTCCTCAGTTAAAGGTCTTGGTGCTAAGAATCCGTTGTTCTTTATTGGAGTAAACCCAGTTCACATGTGCCAGTAGATTACCTGACTTACTATCTTACTTTCAATTTACGTCACTGTAGCTAAGTCAGTGCCTACTAATTGGAAAGGTATAATCCAAGAATATTTACTGGGAGTTGGGTAGCTCTGTATTGTGAATCCTTATCTCAAATATTTTAGATAAGGTTATAAGACACTGGAGATGAAGAACATATGCTCATTATGTGAGTGTATATATGCGTGTGTGTATTTGTATACACTACATATTTGTAAATACACATTTACAAATAAATATACTTTTACTGAGAATGTGTTTATATAGACATAGGCATACAGTCAGAAAAAATTAAATTTCTTTCAATAAATATTCTGTCAAATAATTTTAATGATATAAGCTTTAATATTCCTTTTCTGAGAACTTCAAGAATGTGCATTCTAGTGAATTTAGAAGTCTTTACTTTATGCCTTTAGTTTTCAGCCCCT
The DNA here is from genome assembly GCA_036589455.1 of Ateles fusciceps. Classification (NCBI taxonomy): domain Eukaryota; kingdom Metazoa; phylum Chordata; class Mammalia; order Primates; family Atelidae; genus Ateles; species Ateles fusciceps. The sequence goes on from JAZHEH010002393.1 coordinate 5,277,951, forward strand.
CACAGCAAATATTTACTATTCTTTAGAATTCCAAAAGTTACTTGAATTCAAAACAGGTCAAATCAGCAAAGAAAGTTAAAATATTAGAAGATCTGCAAATGGTTTGGCTCTAAAGCAAGTTCAAACCAAAAATGAGCTAAGAAGTCATTGGAAATTATATATCTTCAGGCTAAATAATTAATATGCCTTCTGCCAGATGCATGTCAAGTTAATGATATAAAATGTGACAACTTACTAACAGGCCAAAAATTGATCTGATTGAATTAAAAAAAAAAGCTTCTTGGTCTATTAAATCTACACTGCTTGGGAAATATATATTCATCTAATAAATTTAAATCATATATATTATATTGATATTTGTTTAATAAATATTTGTCTAATGAATATTTATCAAAACAAACATTGTTCTCTTTGTTCTAGGAACAAAAGACAAACTCCTATCCTGACAGAACTTACATTTTAGTGGTGGAGATTGATAATTATAATCAGATATATTATGATATCAGGTAAGAATAATTTCTGATAAAACACAGTAGGTTATAGAGTAAAAATGAATGGCACAGGCACTGTTTATTCTTTTTTGAATTATTATGGGTATATAATAATTGCATATATTTATGGTGTACATGTAATGTTTTGTTACAGGCATAAAATATCTAATAATCAAATCAAGGTAGCTAGAGTATCTGTCACCCAAGCATTGATCATTTCTTTATGTTAGGAACATTTCAGTTCTAATTTTAAAGTTATTTTAAAATAGATAATAGATTATTGTAACTATATCATCCTATCGTACTACAAAATACTAGCTCTTATTCATTCTAACTGTATTTTTGTGTCCATTAATCATTTCCATTTTATTCCCACCTCCCCACTACCCTTCACAGCCTCTGGTAACCATCATTTTACTCCCTCCATCTCCATGAGTTCAATATTTTCCATTTTTAGCTCCTATGTATGAGTGAAAATGTGAGAAATCTGTTATTTTGTGCAAGATACTATTTTAAATAGAGTGGTCAGAAAAGGCTCCCCTGGGAACTGACAACTGAGCAGAGAAGTCACTAAAGTGAGGACGATCCATTTTAATGGATCTGATTGAGTGTTCTGGCACCACAGCTCTAAACTGCAAAGGACCACAAAGAATCTTACGGGCTAACAAGGTAGCCTGCCACAATGTCACAGATGCTAGCAGGAGATAAGAAACTCTGGTTCAAAGACAAAGGATTCAATTATTTGTATCACAGCACACCTCATGACCTTCACATTCTCCTTGTTCCCCAAGTCTGTAGAGGAGATGCAGAAGTGGACCCAGGTGGATGTTGCATATACAATAAGTCTATGTCACAGTGAAGAATTCCAAGTTTAGGAACCTCCCAATCTTCTAAAGAAGCTGCCAGCAAAATTGTCCCATCTTTGCCCCATATGAAGACATCTTTATTATACTGGCTAGGAACAAATCTACCCTCTACACTGGAAGGAGACACTTCTACCTTTCAAGGCTTTTCACTATACACACATCCTTCAAAAGACAGTCTGGGACAAAAACTGATCTGAGACATGAAGAAATGACCTAGAGAATAGTCTCCTAACAACAAACTTTCGCATACACCAGAATCACCTGGAGTTTGCCAATCCCTGGTGTTCCTGCATCAGTAGGTCTAGGGCCAATCTAAGGATTTGCATGTGAAACAAGTTCCAGAAAATGCTGATGCCACTGGTCAGGAATTTCTACTTTGAGAATTACAGTTTTGAGTCTATTAAACACATCACATTTTGTTGCAGTATTGTTGATTTGCTTTCATTTGGCTGTGCCTTATAATCAGCAACTCACAATTCCAGATTACTTAGACCTATTATTTTTGATTTCATTAAATATAGTGAATGATATATCTCTTATTAGAGACAACTCTCATATCTTACAATGTGGTTGAGCTTATATATTTCTTCTCTAGACAAACCTTTGCTAGTATCAACTCCAGATTTTCCAGATATGAAACAAAGGAGGAGACAATAGAAATAATGGAGAATAAACTCTGCTTCCGGTAGCATCATAATAATTGTAATATTAACCTTGTATCGAGTGTTAGTATTAATGACATTCTGGTCTCTGGCTACAAAATGCACTACTTGAAGCATAGATGATGTGTACATTTAAAGAGTGTTGATAATTTTCTTTTTTCTCTCTCTCATTTTTTCTGTAACATACTCAGTTTCTTCATCTTTAAAAAGCTTTTGAAGTCAAAATTGAGTTTAAATAACCAAATAGTATTTTGACCTTTCAAATTACACACAGCCCAGAATCTATGCCATTAATAAGGAAATTATACTTTGTGATTACATCAGAATTGCTGCAACTCAAGCAGTGTTTTGTTTTCACAGCTCTAAAATTTAACTGCTTTTTGAAATTAGTTCCATAAGTGACCAAACAGAGCATGCAGCTAATAATTCTATGAAAAAAACCTATTATTAAAAATAACATTTTTACATTCACAATCTATTTTCACAGAATTTCATAGAACTATGCAGTTATCCAGATTTGCCACTAGAGGGTAGGGTAGATTTGGAGGCTGCATGTGTTTTTCCTCTTAATCCAGGGGGCATTTACCCTATTTAATCAATAGATGGTGTCTGTACTCATTTTACTTAGCATGTCAGCTCCTGTATTAAAAATTGTGAAAAAAAAAGACTATATAAATAAGCAAAATCCAATCAGGAATTAAATCTTAAAGACGTTCTCAGACTGAAGATAGCTAACACTCTGCTAAGCACTTTACATATGGGATAACACTTAATACCTACAAAAGTACTATGAAATTGGTAATATTATGCCAATTTTGTATTAATTATACAAACATATGCATAATATAAATATTGGTATAGTGGGCCAATTTTGTTTTATAACATGCAAAGTAAGGGGATGTAGGATAAATTATATGTGCAAATCCTCATTGAAATTAGTGAAACCAGGCTATGAATTCAGGTGTTCCTGGCTCAAAAACCCAAACTTATTCAAAATATCACATTAGCAGATCAAATCAAGGCTTAATATAAATAAATCTCTCACATGAGCTCCTGCTAAACATTATATTTGTTACCTTTGTTACCAATCTTACTTCGTTTTCTACAGTAAAAGTATGTGTGATTTTTTTTTTAATCATTCTTCTAGATTTGTGAACTCTATAAATTCGGGTAACCCATGTTGCATCTCATGACATGTCCTCTACTGCATGGCACAAACCATCAACATGGGAGCTCTTCTTTAATTATTGAAGCTTATTATTATGTGCCTATATAATAAATGCCTTATTAGCAAATAATTTAACTACTAATTGTTTTTCTCCCTGTCGATGATCTGTTTTTTTCTTTCATGTGCCAGATTATTTTTTAAAATCACATTTAAATATCAAACATACTTGAGATTGGTTTAATCATTACAAAACGTAGTCCCAGATCCATGGCTTCAGGGAGGCAGAGCAAGATGGAAAGCCAGAGCACACAGACGCCTTTACCAATCGTCAGAGCAAAAGAACAAATAGAAGCCTCCACTGATCGTCCTCCCCACAAGAACACCAAATTTGACAACTATCTACAGAAAAAAGCACCTTCACAAGAAGCAAAAACCAGCTTAGGTGCCAACTTAACCACAGTGAGGTAGAGTAACAAACAGGCACTTGCGGTCTCCAATTCCAGGCCTTTGCTCTTGGATGTCATTTCTGGAACTGCCCTGGCCCAGAGGCAAGCCCACTGTCCTGAAGGATGAGTCTCAGGGCTGGAAGCATTCACCACAAGCTGACTGAAGAGCCCCTGGGCTTGAGTGAATATTGGTGGTAGCCTGGCAATACTCACCACAGGCCTCGGGGTGGGGTGGGATGTGGCCATGGGGGAGAGACTCTTCTGTTTATGAAAAGGGGAAGGAAGAGTGGAAAGGACTTCGTGTTGTGATTTGGGTGCCAGCTCAGCTGCAGTAGAATAAGGCACACCAGCTGGATTCCTAAGATATTCGACTCCAGGTCCTGACTCTTGGATGACATCTCTGGACCCCGTGGAGCTGGGGGTGACTTGCCACGTTGAAAGGAAGGACATGAGCCTGTCTGGCTTCATCATCTTCTAATTGTAGAGCTCTGTGCCCCTGAATAAACATAGGCAGTAGCCAGGTAATGGTTACAGCGAGCCTTGGGCAAGACCCAGTGCTGTACTGGCTTCAGGTCTGACTCAGTGCAGTCTCAGTGGTGGTGGCTACAGGGGGTGCTTGTGTTACTCCTCCCTCAACTTCAGGCAGCTCAGCATAGAGACAGACACTCCATTTGTTTGGGGGAAAAGTAAGGGAAAAGAACAAGATCCTCTGCCTGGTAATTCATAGAATTCTTCTGAATCTTATCCAAAATCACCAAGTTGGTACCTCTATAAGTCTGCAAGAGCTACAGCATTACTGGGCTAACGATGTCCCCTAAGGTAGATATGGCTGCAGTGACCAAAAGCTTAGATCACAGCACTCAAGTCCCTCTGAATACCTAGAAAACCTTCCAATAAAAATGGGTACAAGCAAGCCCAGACTGTGAAGACTACAATGAATACATAACTCTTAAATGTCCAGACATTGATGAATATCTGCAAACATCAAGATTATCTAGGAAAATATGACCTCACCAAATAAAATAAATAAGCCACCAGGGACCAACCCCAGAGAGACAGAGAAATGTGACCTTTCAGCTATAAACTTGAAAATAGCTATTTTGAGGAAACTCACAGAAATTCAAGACAACACAGAGAAGGAATTCAGGATTCTATCAAATAAATTTAACAAGAAGATTGAAATAATTACAAAGAATCAAGCAGAAATTAGAGTTGAAAAATGCAATTGACATACTGAAGAATGCGTCAAAGTCTCTTAGCAGAATTGATCAAGCAGAAGAAAGAATTAGTAAGCTTGAAGACAGGCTATTTTAAAAAACAGTGAGAGGGCTGGGCCCTGTGGCTCACGCCTATAATCCAGCACTTTGGGAGGCTGAGGTGGGTGGGTCACCTGAGGTTGGGAGTTCGAGACCAACTTGACTCACATGATGAAACCCCGTCTCTACTAAAGAAAAAAAAATACAAAAAAAAATTAGCCAGGAGTAATGGCAGGCTCCTGTAAATCCAGTTACTGGGGAGGCTGAGGCAGGAGAATCACTTGAAACCAGGAGACAGAGGTTGCAGTAAGCTGAAATCATGCCACTGCAATCCAGCCTGGGTGATAGAGCAAGACTCCATCTCAAAAAAAAAGAAAATACAGTCAGAGAAAAAAAAGAATGAAAAAGAACAAAGCACACCTATAAAATCTAGCAAATAGCCTCAAAAACACAAATCTACAAGTCATTGGCTGTAAAAAGAGGGTAGAGGGAGAAATAGGAGTACAAAGTTTATTTAAAGGAATATAAGAGAACTTCCCAAAGCTAGAGACTGTTATCAATGTTCATGTACAAGAAGCCTATAGAATACCAAGCAGACTTGTCCCAAAGAAGACTACCTCAAGGCACTTAACAATCAAACTCCCAAAGGCCTAGGATAAAGAAAGGATCCTAAAAGCGGCAAGAGAAAGCAAAACAAAACAAACAACAAAAAACACAAATAACATACAAGGGAGCTCCAGTATGTCTGGCAGCAGACTTTTCAGTGAAAACCTTTCAGGCCAGGAGAGAGTGATATGACATATTTAAAATGCTGAAGGAAAAACAAACAAACAAACAAACTTTTACCCTAGAATGGTATATCTGGTGAAAATATCCTTCAAACATGTAGGAGAAATAAAGACTTCCCCAGACAAAAGCTGAGGCATTTCATCAACAGCAGACCTGACCTGTAAGAAATTCTAAAGGGAGTTCTTCAATTTGAAAGAAAAGGGCATTAATGAGCAATAAGAAATCTGAAGGTACAAAACTCACTGGTAATAGTAAGTACACAGAAAAATACAATATTATAACACTGTAATTGTGGTGTGTAAACCACTCACAAGTAGAAAGGCTAAAAAAATAAAAAATAATAACTACAATTAACTTTCAAGAAATATACAGTACAATAACATATAAATAGAAACAACACAAACTTTATAAGCAGAGGATGAAGTTAAAGTGTAGAATTGTTATTAGTTTTTCTCTTTGCCTATTTGTTTATGCAATCAGTGTTGTCACCAGTTGAAAATAATGGGTTATAAGATATTATTTGCAAGCCTTGTAGAAACCTCAAATAAAAAAAACACACAACAGATACACAAACAATGAAAAAGCAATAAATTGGCTGGGTGCGATGGCTCAGTAATCCCAGAATTTTAGGAGGCTGAGGCAGGTGGATTACTTGAGGTCAGAAATTCAAGATCAGCCTGGCCAACATGGTGAAACCCTGTCTCTGAGGCAGGAGAATTGCTTGATCCTGGGATGTGGAAGTTGCAGGTTGCAGTGAGTCGAGATGGCAACACTGCACTCCAGCCTGGGGTGACAGAGCGAGACTCCATCTCAAAAAAAAAGGGAATAGATTAAGACATACCACCAGAGAAAAATCATTAAAATAAAGACAGGAGAGAAGGAAAGAAGGAAGAGAAGATCACAAAACAACTAGAAAACAAATAACAAAATGGCAGGAATAAGTCCTCACTTTCAATAATAACATTGTAAATGGACTAGACTCTCCAATCAAAAGACAGGGAGTAGCTAATCTTGTCATCTGCAACAACCTGGATGGAACTGGAAGTCATTTCGTAAGTGAAATAAGCCAGGCACAGAAAGACTGACTTCTCATGTTCTCACTTGTTTGTGGGAGCTAAAAATTAAAACAACTGAATTCATGGAGATAGAGATTAGAATGTTGGTTACCAGAGGCTGGGAAGGGTTTTTTTTTTTGTAGGGGAGGGGGAGTGAAGTGGGGATGGTTACTGAGCACACACACCCACACACACACACAAAATAGAATGAATAAGAGATAGTATTTGATAGCAGAACAGGGTGACTATAGCCAATAATAATTTAATGCACATTTTTAAATAACTAAAAGTATATACTTGGATTGTTTGTAACACAAAGGATAAATGCTTGAGGTGATGAATAATTCATTTACCCTGATATGATTATTACTCATCATATGCCTGTATCAAAAATATCTCATGTACCACATATATATATACCTATATATCCTTTAGTATGATGAATTTTTCATGAAGAGATCTTTTATTGTCTTCTAAACTTCTCAATAATTTCTTCAGGTTTTTTATGACCTTTGGAGTTAATGTTGATCATTTATTATTTCCTGATGAAGTTTTCCATTTCATCCAGAAGCATATGAAAAGCTGACACGCATTAAGAAGCTCTAAAAGCACAAAGTAGTTTTTGAAAATATTTTTTGTCCATGAACATGTTGTTGTTAACTCATTCCTTTGTACAACTCTTTTTCTAAGTTATACACTTTGAAAAATGCTAACATGATGTCTTAAAGCATTCCTTTAAATTGTTTTCAAATTGTCTCTGCACAAAGAATTAAATTCCTTTTCTTAGTCTGAATCTTGTATATTACTTTTTCTGTTTATTTTATATAATTGTTAATATTTTATCCAAAGAATTAGCTCTTTAAAATATGTCTTAATTCTTCTATTTTCCTAGGGTTTTTTTCCTTTTAAAATATTAATTCTTAAGGTGTCTATAAAGACAGGTATTGTAGGCAACGAGTCTGTGGAGAAAACATTTCGAGAGGAGGAGAAATTTTATTTTGCCTTCTTCCGTTTTATAGGAGGAACAGATTTATACTTTGTTTACATATGTAGATTATTGGATAATAGCATGAACATAAATAATATTGACTTAGAAATACCATTTGAACTAAGTTATAAATTGTATTTCTTAGTATGTAAGAAAGGGAATATAATTTCTACATTCCAAAACATGTGTACTGTATTTACAGGTAGCCATTTGGACTATGAGACTGATAAAATATCAAGTATCTATATAGCAGAGCAACCAGGCATTTGGTGCTCTACGAATTAAAGGTCTCAATGAAGGGCTGTATGTTATATTATTTATCCTCCATCTGCCAGTTCTCTAAGCATGTTATAACTTCTGGGAATTTCAGTTTCCTCACCTGTAAAATGGAGATTACAACACCTCCTGTGCAAAGTTTGGGTAACAATTAGAGTTAACTATCTCAAGACCCTTTCCTAGTAGCTGTGGCCTCTTAAAGCCCCCTATAAAATTTAAAAAGAGATCTTTGAGCCTTGCAAAATCCTAGGTAATTTCACTTTATAGTAAGCCAAAGCATGTGAGTGTTTTAATTCATCTATGAATCTGAATCATAAAACAAATCCTTACGAAGAGTTAACAGTCCTTGCATTAGAATAAACTATTGTTTATTGATTTCAAAGTGCGTTTTTTTCTTTTCTTTTTTTTTTTTACATTTTTGTATCTCTACTCAGAATGCTCCTTAAAATTGATGTCATCTTACAAATACAACTGACATTGTTTTTCTTGTCTAAAAGCATGTAATGTAATGGTACATTTTACAAATGAGGACATACTAGGGTAAAAAAAAAATACTGTAATAACTTCCTCAGTCTTTTTCCAATTTACCACCCCCTTACTAGGAAAATCCACATGCCTTAATGAATTGCTATAGTCATTAGCAAAGGAAGTTTTGATGTTTGTCTTCTCTGTGGGCCTTGTTTCCCTCTGACTCATAAGCTCTAGTATACTCCAGCCATTCAAAATACCAGGTCCACATACATACGTGCACTTACAAAAGGTTCTCACTGCACATCATTGAAGAATCACATACTCTAAATTCGAGATTTTAAACCTCAGACACAGATAGCCTAGGTCCCTAACAACAGGCTCACAAAAAATGCAAACCTCAGGGGATGGGACTCTAAAGTAATTAACCAAAACAAGAGTAGTTGTTATGCACACATCAAGGAATTTAATCTCCTTAAGAAAGCAATAAATTCTTGGTTCAGACCTAAAGGCACAGATTTTAAAATGTGTGTAGACCAGAGACTCAGCTCTGCTCCATTCTAAAAGATGCATTCCCTGTAAGACCTCCCCAACACCTGGAAAGCAAGCAGCTGGGTAAACATCCTGGTCATGCGGAATGGACAGCATGAATTGGTTAGGGGCAAGGTTCTTTCTCTTGCTTCGCCCAAATACTTTGGGGGGTGTTAGAAACCTTGATGGAAATGGGAGATAAAGTGTTTCATGGAAAAACACCTACTCCATCCACATGATAAGGCAGGGAGAGGGAGTGAAAGAGAGGATGAGCCCCACCCTTCTGCAGGGCCCTAAATCCACTACCATGATAGGAGAAAGGAAAGTCCCTTTTCCTCTTTATTTTGTGCCCTAAGGTTGGAGAAATAATTTTTTAAATACCTTAAAATCACAAATATTACTTTACAAGGATGTGTGTAAACAGAGAAGGAGTTCTGTTCAATGAATTAAATAATAATGAAAATAGAAATTGTTAGGTGTGGTGGCTCATGTCTGTAATCCCAGCATTTTGGGAGGCTGAGTTGAGTGGATCACTTGAGATCAGGAGTTTGAGACCAGCCTGGCCAATATGGCAAAGCCCTGTTGCTACCAAAAATACAAAAATTAGCCCGGAATGGTGGTGCATGCCTATAATCCCAGGTACTCAGGAAGCTAAAGAAGGATAATCACTTGAACCAGGGAGGCAGAGGTTGCAGTGAGCCAAGATCAAGCCACTGCACTCCAGCGTGGGCCACAGAATGAAACTCCATCAAAAATCAAAAAAAAAAAAAAAAAAGGAAAAAGAAAAGAGAAATGATAGACAGAAATAAACTAGCAAACTGAATAGAAAATGAATACTCAGCACTGTTGATGGAAGTACGTAGCCTTTTCTGGAATAATCTGGCAATACCTCTAGTAAAATTGAGCAACCATATGATCTATGACCAAAAATTCTCATTCCTACTGTATGTCACATACACTATTCCATCATGGGGCATATTAATGCTGATATTTTTAATGGTGCAGAATTTAAGGAAATGAAATTATCAATCATTGGGGAAGGAATAGTTAAAAGGTGGAGGTTTTGCAGTAAGAAGTAACAAAAAACATATGCTTAATGCAACATGTTGGATTCTCACAAGCAGGGCCTGCTTTATGGATGTGTGAAATACGCAACTCAACAGGGATAGAAGGTGTGGTTAAAAGGCCCTCACACTTAACTACTTTGCTGTCACCATCTTCAAATTATTAATAATAAGAAGCTCCATATTTACAATTTTGCACTGGGCCCCACAAATTATGGAGCCAATCCAGTTCACAGGCATAGTATACAGTAAGAAAAGTAGGAAACAATGAGATTTATAATAAAATAATATATGAAAGGCTCATGTATGCTATGTATTTTACAATGATATGGTCACTTTTTTTTAAAATCATACTTTAGGTTCTGGGGTACATGTGCAGATAAAGCAGGATTGTTTCATAGGTACACACATGGCAATGTAGTTTGCAGCCTCATCCCTCCGTCAACTACATCTGGCACATCTCCCCATGTTATCCCTCTCCGACCTCCCCACCCACCCCACTGTCCCTCCCTTGGCCCCCCCCCAACAGACCCAGTGTGTGATGCTTCCCTCCCTGTGTCCATGTGTTCTCATTGTTTAACACCTGCCTATGAGTGAGAACATGCAGTGTTTGTCCATGTCCCTACAAAGTATACAAACTTATCATTTTTTATGGCCACATAGTATTCCATGGTATATATGTGCCACATTTTCCTTGTCCAGTCTATCATCGATGGGCATTTGGGTTGGTTCCAGGTCTTTGCTATTGTAAACAGTGCCGCAATGGACATACGTGTGCATGTGTCTTTATAACAGAATGATTTATAATCCTTTGGGTATATACCCAGTAATGGGATTGCTGGGTCAAATGGAATTTCCATTTCTAGGTCCTTGAGGAAGCGCCACACTGTCTCCCACAATGGTTGAACTAATTTATATTCCCACCAACAGTGTAAAAGTGTTTCTATTTCTCCACATCTTCTCCAGCATCTGTTGTCTCCAGATTTTTTAATGATCGCCATTCTAACTGGCATGAGGTGGTATCTCAATGTGGTTTTGATTTGCATTTCTCTAATAATCAGTGAGAATGAGCATTTTTTCATATGTCTGTTGGCCTCATATATGTCTTCTTTCAAAAAGTGTCTGTTCATATCCTTTGCCCACTTTTGGATGGGTTTGTTTGTTTTTTCTTGTAAATCTGTTTTAGTTCTTTGTAGATTCTGGATATCAGCCTTTTGTCAGATGGGTAGATTGCAAAAACGTTTTCCCATTCTGTTGGTTGCCCGTTCCCTCTAATGATTGTTTCTTTTGCTGTACAGAAGCTCTGGAGTTTAATTAGATCCCATTTGTCTATTTTGGCTTTTGTTGCCAATGCTTTTGGTGTTTTAGTCATGAAGTCCTTGCCTATGCCTATGTCCTGAATGGTTTTGCTTAGGTTTTCTTCTAGGGTTTTTATGGTGTTAGGTCTTATGTTTAAGTGTTTAATCCATCTGGAGTTAATTTTAGTATAAGGTGTCAGGAGGAGTCCAGTTTCTGCTTTCTGCACACTGCTAACCAGTTTTCCCAACACCATTTATTAAACAGCTAATCCTTTCCCCATTGCTTGTTTTTGTCAGGTTTGTCAAAGATCAGATGGTTGTAGATATGTGGCATTGCCTCCAGGGTCTCTGTTCTGTTCCATTGGTCTATATCTCTGTTTTGGTACCAGCACCATGCTGTTTTGATTACTGTAGCCTTGTAGTATAGTTTGAAATCAGGTAGCGTGACGCCTCTGGCTTTGTTCTTTTTGCTTAGGACTGTCTTGGCTATGTGGGCTCTCTTTTGGTTCCATATGAAGTTTAAGGTGTTTTTTTCCAGTTCTGTGAAGAAGGTCATTGGTAGCTTGATGGGGATAGTGTTGAATCTATAAATTACTTTGGGCAGTATGGCCATTTTCACAATACTGATTCTTCCTAACCATGAGCGTGGAATGTTTCTCCATCCATTTGTGTCTTCTCTTATTTCCTTGAGCAGTGGTTTGTAGTTCTCCTTGAAGAGGTCCTTTACATTCTTTGTTAGTTGTATTCCTAGGTATTTTATTCTCTTTGTGCAATTGTGAATGGGAGTTTGCTAATGATTTGGCTCTCTGTTATCTGTCATTGGTGTACAGAAATGCTTGTGATTTCCGCACATTGATTTTATATCCTGAGACTTTGCTGAAGTTTCTTATCAGCTTAAGGAGATTTTGGTCTTCTAAATATACAATCATGTCATCTGCAAATAGAAACAATTTGACTCCCTGTTTTCCTAATTGAATACCCTTTATTTCTTTTTCTTGCCTAATTGCTCTGGCTAGAACTTCCAATACTATATTGAATAGGAGTGGTGAGAGAGGGCATCCTTGTCTTGTGCCAGATTTCAAAGGGAATGCTTCTAGTTTTTGCCCGTTCAATATGATATTGGCTGTAGGTTTGCCTGAAATAGCTTTTATTGTTTTGAGATATGCTCCTTCAATACCTAGTTTATTGAGAGTTTTTAGCATAAAGGCTGTTGAATTTTGTTGAAGGCCTTCTCTGCACCTATTGAGATGATCATGTGGTTTTTGTCTTTGGTTCTGTTTATGTGGTGGATTACATTTATAGACTTGTGTATGTTAAACCAGCCTTGCATCGCTGGAATGAAGCCTACTCGATCGTGATGGATAAGCTTTTTGATGTGCTGTTGCAATTGGTTTGGCAGGATTTTATTGAAGATTTTTGCATCTATGTTCATCGTGTATATTGGACTGAAGTTTTCTTTTTCTTGTTGAGTCTCTGCCAGGTTTTGGTATCAGGATGATGTGGGTCTCATAAAATGATTTGAGAAGGATTCTCTCTTTTTGTATTGTTTGGAATAATTTCAGAAGGAACAGTACCAGCTCCTCTTTGTATGTCTGGTAGAATTCAGCTGTGAACCCGTCTGGACCTGGACTTTTTTTGGTTGGTAGGCTATTAACTGCTGCCTCAACTTCAGCTCTTGTTATTGGTCTATTCAAGGTTTCAACTTCCTGGTTTAGGCTTGGGAGGGTGGAAGTGTCCAGGAATTTATCCATTTCTTCCAGGTTTACTGGTTTATGTGTATAGAGTTGTTTGTAGTAATCTCTGATGGTAGTTTGTATTTCTGTGGAATCAGTGTTGATATCCCCTTTACCATTTTTTATTGCATCTATTTCATTCCTCTCCCTTTTCTTTTTTATTAATCTGGCTAGCAGTCTGTCTATTTTGTTGATCTTTTCAAAAAACCAGCTCCTGGATTTATTGATTTTTTGAAGAGTTTTTTGTGTCTCTATCTCCTTCAGTTCTGCTCTGATCTTAGTTATTTCTTGTCTTCTGCTAGCTTTTGAGTTTTTTTTTGATCTTGCTCCTCTAGCTCTTTCAATTTTGACAATAGGGTGTCAATTTTAGATCTTTCCACACTTCCCATATGGGCATTTATTGCTATAAATTTCCCTCTAGACACTGCTTTAAATGTCTCCCAGAGATTCTGGTATGCTGTGTCTTCGTTCTCATTGGTTTCAAAGAACATCTTTATTTCTGCCTTCATTTCATTGTTTATCCAGTCGACATTCAGGAACCAGTGGTTTAGTTTCCATGAAGCTGTGCGGTTCTGAGTTAGTTGAATTCAGAGTTCTAATTTGATAGCCCTGTGGTCTGAGAGACTGTTTGTTATGATTTCCATTCTTTTGCATTTGCTGAGGAGTGATTTACTTCCAATTATGTGGTCAATTTTAGAGTAAGTGTGATGCGGTGCTGAGAAGAATGTATGTTCTGTGGATTTGGGGTGGAGAGTTCTGTAGATGTCTATTAGGTCCACTTGGTCCAGATCTGAGTTCAAATCCTGGATATCCTTGTGAATTTTCTGTCTTGTTGATCTGTCTAATATTGACAGTGGAGTGTTAAAGTCTCCCACTATTATTGTGTGGGAGTCTAAGTTTATTTGTAGGTCATTAAGAACTTGCTTTATGTACCTGGGTGCTCCTGTATTGGGTGTGCATATATTTAGGATTGTTAGCTCTTCTTGATGCATTGATCGTTTTACCATTATGTAATGCCCTTCTTTGTCTCTTTGAATCCTTGTTGGTTTAAAGTCCATTTTATCAGAGGCTAGGATTGCAACTCATGCTTTTTTTTGCTCTCCATTTTCTTGATAAAGCTTCCTCCATCCCTTTATTTTGAGCCTGTGTGTGTCCTTGCACATGAAATGGGTTTCCTGAATACAGCACACTGAAGGGTCTTGACTTTTTATGCAATTTGCCAGTCTGTGTTTTTTGATTGGGGCATTTTGACCATTTACATTTAAGGTTAATATTGTTATGTTTGACTTTGATGGTGCCATTTTGATACTAGCTGGACGTTTTGCCTGTTAGTTGATGCATTTTTTTCATTGTGTCGATGGTCTTTACCATTTGGTATGTGTTTGGAGTGGCTGGTATTGGTTGTTCCTTTCCTTGTTTAGTGCTTCTTTCAGGAGCTCTTGTAAGGTAGGCCTGGTGGTTGATGAAATCGCTCAGCAATTGCTTATCCATAAAGGATTTTATTTCTCCTTTGCTTATGAAGCTTAGTTTGGCTGGACATGAAATTCTAGGTTGAAAGTTCTTTTCTTTAAGGATGTTGAATATTGGCCCCCATTCTCTTCTGACTTGTAGGGTTTCTGCTGAGAGATCCGCTGTGAGTTTGAGGGGCTTCCCTTTGTGGGTAACCTGACCTTTCTCTCTGACTGCCCTTAGCATATTTTCCTTCATTTCAACCTGGTGAATCTGTTGATTATGTGTCTTGGGGTTAGTCTCTTGAGGAATATTTTTGTAGTGTTCTCTGTATTTCCTGGACTTGAATGGTGGCCTGGCTTGCTAGGTTGGGGGAAGTTCTGGATAATATCCTGAAGAGTGTTTTCCAGCTTGGATTCATTCTCTCCATCACATTCAGGTACACTTATCAAACATAGATTAGGTCTTTTCACATAATCCCATATTTCTTGGAGGCTTTGTTCATTTCTTTTCACTCTTTTTTCTCTATTCTTGCCTTCTCATTTTATTTCACTGAGTTGATCTTCAATTTCTGATATCCTTTCTTCTGCTTGGTCAATTCGGCTATTGAAACTTGTGTATGCTTCGAGAAGTTCTTGTGCTGTGTGTTTCAGCTCCATCAAGTCGTTTATATTCTTCTCTAAGCTGTAAATTCTAGTTAGCATCTCATCTAACCTTTTTTCTAGGTTCTTAGTTTCTTTGCATTGGGTTAGCACATATTCTTTTAGCTCTGAGAAGGTTGTTATTATCCACCTTCTGAAGCCTGTTTCTGTCAATTCATCAGATCCATTCTCCATCCATCTTTGATCCCTAGCTGGTGAGAAGTTGTGATCCTTTGGAGGAGGAGAGGTGTTCTGGTTTTTGGTGTTTTCATCCTTTTTGCGCTGGTTTCTTCCCATCTTAGTGGCTTTATGTACCTGTGGTCTTTGCAGTTGGCAACTTTTGGATGGGGTCTCTGAGTGGACATCCTTTTTGTTGATGATGAAGTTATTTCTTTCTGTTTCTTAGTTTTCCTTCTAACAGTCAGGCCCCTGTGCTGCAGGACTGCTGCAGGTCCACTCCAGACCCTGCTTGCCTGGGGGTCACCTGTGGGGACTGCAGAACAATAAGGGTTGCTGCCGGTTTCTTCTTCTGTTATCTTCGTCCCAGAAGGATACCCGCCAGATGTCAGCCTGGGCACTCCTTTATGAGTTGTCTCTTTGGATATATGGGGGTAGGGAAGCTGCTTGAGGAGACAGTCTGTCCTTTATAGGAGCTCAAGTGCTGTGCTGGGAGCTCTGTTGTTCTGTGCAGAGCTGCTGGGCAGGTACTCTTAAGTCTGCTGCAGCAGAACTCATAACTGCCTCTCTTTCCAGATGCTCTATCCTAGGAATGTGGGCTTGATTTATAAGTTCCTGTCATGCTGCTGCCTTTTTTCATAGGTGCCCTGCCCCACATGGAGTAGTCTAGTCACAGTCTGCCAGCAGAGGCGTTGCTGAGCTGCTGCAGGCTCTGCCCAGCTGCTCTGTGAACTGCCTCGGTATTGGTGGTCGCCATTCCCCTCACTGAATGGGACCGTCCTGGGTCCAGCTGCACTTACTGCGAACTCTTAATCCAGAGCATTTCAGAGTGCTTGTTTGTGGGGGTGGTACCCGCCGAGCCAGATCACCTGGCTCCCTGTCTCTGCCCCCTCCCTTTCAGTTGAATGGGCAGCTCTGTCTCCCAGGCGTTCCAGGCGCCAGTTGAAATGACTGCCCAGATTTGTGTGAGTTTCTGTGCCCCAACCTGGCACTGGCTGGAACCACCTCACTGAAAACTTGTGGCACTTTTCGGCCCAGGAGTCTCCTGGTCTGTGAGCAGTGAAAATTTGTTTGGAAATGCAGTGGGCACTCACCCTCTGCATTGTTCTTGCTGGGAACTGCACTCCGGAGCTGTTCCTATTTGGCCATCTTTGATCCTCCCCCCCCGCCCCATTATGGTCACTCTTTAGGACAAACTGCAGATTGAATGAAAGTGGGGGATCAGGGACAAAGGCCAAAATAAATTAAATAAGAATAATAAAAAAAAAACAGTAAAGGGTCCTTATATGGATGAATAACTCATTCAGTGTAAAAGTGCCCCAAACTACAATGATTTGGATTTCCTGTGTGTGAGGAACGCACTGCAGAAAATGGTTGGCAAAATAGTTCAAGATCAACTATGTAATAATTGAAAATTCCATCTTTTTTATGCCCAAGAATATCTGTGTTTTCTAGTATAGAAATATCTGTATTTGCTAGCATAGACTAGATTCCAGCAGTTTATATATTGCCAACACATGAACTATCTTTCCAACTGTTATGTTTTGTTCAGAGACTCACAACGGTATGCCAGTAGAATGTAGTACATTGTAAGTGGAATTGTATGTTAAAAATATAGGAATATAGAACTTCTAATAAATCAAGTAAAGCTGTATATAATTTAGTTAAATGGTTGAAACTATTATAGTAACAGAAGCAAAGCCAATTCCAACTACAATTTCCAATCAAACTAACAGAATCTAGTTAGCAACTGACATAATCCAAAGAAACTTGAAGGTATTTAAACTAATCTCATGCCACTAAGTCCTGCCTGTCTAAAATGCACGTTCTGACACAAGTGTGTTTGCAATTCTTTCCTATGCTCTGGATGTACATAGACATGTCTGAATCAATGATGAAAATTCAGGAACTAAGTCATGAATACTCTTCCTCTTCAGATGACTTTTAAGCATGTAAAATACTAGTTTTGAGATTTTAGAAATTTGATTGGTTTAATTTAACCAAACTGGATCTGCATCCTTGTAATTTTCCATAAATAAAGGCCTTCTACTGAAAGTAGAACTCTATGCAGTTCTGGAATTCCAGATCATCTGATTTCAAATTTTCATGGAGTGCAGACACAAGACTGCTTACATGGCAAGAAAGTGACTGGTTAGAGAATACAAAAAAAAAAAAAAAGCCTGTTTTGTTTTTATTTGCCTTTAGCTAGCTGGAGATCTTGAAAGAGCTGGATATACTCTTTCCTGCTGATTCTAATGCTCAATTTACATAACAAGGTAAAAGAAATTTAGAAAAGCAAAAGCAATAATTGGGAATGTGGTAGCATTAGCGGTGTTGCAGCTGGATGGGGCAGGAGGATGCAGCATTTTATAGAGATGCTCATAAGACCGGGATCATTTCACCCACCCCCTGGTGGAAATTATTTTCTAAATAGAGTCCAAATAGAGAGTCTATTATTTTCTAAGTAGAGAGTCTCAGATTCTGCTGAGAATCTTCCAATTCATCTGACCCTTGAGGCATGGAACACAAGGACTGGCTTGGCAAGAGCGAGAATTTTAGTCTCAGTCACACTCTTTTCATCACTGGCTAAGAACTCACTTAACAAGTTTACCTTGGTAGCATCTGTCATATTTGAAACCATGATTAATCTGCTTCCAGTTGAGAAATTTCTAATTGCAACATCTTCTGAGCTGTTTATAACAGAGGATGTTCCGCTGACAATTGCCTCTGGAAGAACGTGGAATGCACTGGAATCTCCCAGGACTTGAAGACAGACCTCCAAAGACTTGAATCGGGTAATGACTTTTCATCTATTTGCAGAGCCTGGATCATAATATATTAGTGAGACATGGGAAACGTTTAGAGGGACAGAACTTTGAATGTTGATGCTGAATATTGTGGTTTGATTCTATCAGGTTAAGCAAGATACAGCAAGAGTATAATGTGACGACTTCATATGGAGAGTCTTCTAGACATGTTATGACAAGTTTTCCCTTTCAGAAAGCTGTAGCATATAGAAAGCAGACATCACTATATTTGAATCTCAGTGAGAGGAGTTATCACAAGTCTACACCTGGAAAAAGCTAGCAATAGATTTTTTTTTTTTATTATGTATTTTTTTTTTTATTGCATTTTAGGTTTGGGGGTACATGTGAAGAACATGGAAGATTGTTGCATAGGTACACACATGGCAGTGTGATTTGCTGCCTTCCTCCCCATCACCTATATCTGGCATTTCTCCCCCATGCTATCCCTCCCCAACTCCCCACCCCCCACTATCCCTCCCCTTTTTCCCCCGACAGACCCCAGTGTGTGATACTCCCCTCCCTGTGTCCATGTGTTCCCATTGTTCAACACCCGCCTATGAGTGAGAACATGCGGTGTTTGATTTTCTGTTCTTGTGTCAGTTTGCTGAGAATGATGGTTTCCAGGTTCATCCATGTCCCTACAAAGGACACGAACTCATCGTTTTTGATGGCTGCATAATATTCCATGGTGTATATGTGCCACATTTTCCCTGTCCAGTCTATCATCGATGGGCATTTGGGTTGGTTCCAGGTCTTTGCTATTGTCAACTGTGCTGCAATGAAAAGAAAATCTAGGCAAAACCATTCAGGACATAGGTGTAGGCAAGGACTTCATGACCAAAACACCAAAAGCAGTGGCAACAAAAGCCAAAATAGACAAATGGGACCTAATCAAACTCCATAGCTTCTGCACAGCAAAAGAAACAGTCATTAGAGTGAATCGGCAACCAACAGAATGGGAAAAAATTTTTGCAGTCTACCCATCTGACAAAGGGCTGATAACCAGAATCTACAAAGAACTGAAACACATTTACAAGAAAAAAACAAACAAGCCCATTCAAAAGTGGGTGAAGGATATGAACAGACACTTTACAAAAGAAGACATACATGAAGCCAACAAACATATGAAAAAATGCTCATCATCACTGGTCATTAGAGAAATGCAAAGCAATAGATATTTTTTATGAACCTCTTTTTTGAGTCTTGCATCTAGGGATTTGGGAAATAATGTTTTCAAAACCGTTTACCATTTTTTAGAAAGCCCGTTATGTTCTCATTCCAATGGCCTTGAGCATGAATATTCTTTTTTATGATCAGGGTCATCTGAAGAGGAATATGAAGCAAAGTGATTGTCAAGAGTGACACCCCTGCTTATGAAATTAATAATTTGTGGAGGACACACCATTCTCCTTTTCTGCTGCTTTGTAATAGATAGCATTACTGGGTGAGGCGTGAAAATGTGGTTCACATTAATTAATGTTGATATTTAAGAGTAACATTCTCCTGTCACCCTCTTAATTGTAGACCTGATTAGAAGCTAGAAAGATGAAGATGAGCCAGTTGGATGGACTAATATCCCCTCTAGACAGAGAGAGATTAAATAATTATTCTTTAATTCTATGTGCCAAAGTCACGCTGTTATTTTTTGTTTTTACAAAACAGCTATCCTTTATTTTCTTTTTCTAGAAATAAGAAAGCAGTTTTTACCAGGCTTTCTTCAAGTCTGAAAAAATAAATCAATTCAAATATATAGCACTTTGGCACATTTAGTACTGCAGACTGGAAATATGAGAATATGGAACTGAATTTTGGAATAACAATATGAAATTAAAGGTGTCATTTTACTCTCACATGACTTGGTCTGATTCCTTCACTGGTCTATCCTATCTCTCCTTTACTTTGTAAGGAAATTGAGGGGAAAAATTATTTCCTCCACTGCTCTCCCTTTGTGGCTTATTTTATTTAATATTTGTCTTTAATTTGAAGCAACATTCTTGCAGAACCTATTTTGCCAGGCAGGACAAGTGCTTTGTCCTTCATATTATAGAATACTTGTGAAATATAATGCTCTTTTAAGATGTTTGTTATTCTGGTTTTTTTTTTTTTTTTTTTTTCTGCCCTGGCATTTTATTTCCTATTCATCCTAAGACTTTTTTTCTTTTCTGCTTGCTTCTAGGCTTGGAACACAGAGCTACTGGCCTCTTAACCTATTTGAAAATTCCATCAAAGGTGCCTAGTCCTTATTCCTGATTCAAATGTGCTAGGTGCTTAATTCTCAAATCTACAGTTTTTAGGACTGGATATCCTGTTATGCAAAGATTTCCTTTTATTCACTTGTTAATAGTCTCCTCGCTCTTCCTGATTCATTGTCTTTCACTCTGTGGGTGGGGAAAAACAGGGAAGCAATTTAAATCTAGTTTCTGATGAACTTAACCACTAATAGTTGTGAGTCACTGTTTTTTGGTAAGAGATTAAAAGTATTAGAGCTTTATGAAGGATGCTGAGGTAGGAGCAAGACAGATCCTAAATCTTTGTAAACATCCAGTGGGTTTTAGATTTAAAATTTCAATAAAAAAGAAAATGTGGCAGATGCCAAAACAGTCTAATTGATAAACAACAGGCTTCTGGCAAACCCAGTCATTTGTATGGCTGCCAAGAATTCCTTAATAAACAAAAACTATGGGATATTGCAGAAATGATTATTACAAGATGGAAGTACTAAAACTTCTGAACTTTGCTACTAAGAAGACATCTAGGACATTCACTCATAGGTCACTGAGTTTAAATTTACACTTAATTAGTTCTAAATGTCATAACCTTTGCTATTATTGAGGATAATTCAAGCTAATAAATTTATCAAGCAAAATACATAACTGATAAGCAAATTAGTGGAAGAGGGAAAATGTGTATTCCCAGTGATCAAATATAACCATTTCATTTTGGAGTAATTCTTCTAGTCTTTTTTGAAGACCATACTTTTTTATTTATTTGTTTTAGAAGTTTAAAAACAATAAAAATTTAAAATATATAATAGTTGCTTAAAAAATATTTTTGCTTCTATAGCCTCAAAGTTTGCAAAACTCTGTAAGTGACTGCAAATTTTTAGATTGGCATATAAAATTTGTGTTATATTTTTAAATAGTTGCTAAGGATGCACTTTATGGCACATTGTAAATATTAATAGTTTAAAATTAAATTGTTACACATTTTTCAAAATGAATCCAATAGAATAGTGATTTGATGCCTAATATCATCATGCCTAATTTTATATATATATAATTTAGAAAATTTTATGTATATATAGATGTACATATATAGAAGGAAGTCAAGTATGACATGAAAATTTTATATATATACACTTTAGAAAATTATATATATGTATAAATTTTAATCCCATTTGTCACATCTTCCTTGGGCTGTGAGAATGTCACATATTTTGCTTGCATTTTATTGCACATGTTGACATCAGCTTTGTCTTGTGTTTTTTATTTGTTTACCAGGTAACCTGTATACACGAGATATTTTCTATTTTCATATTTCTGGGCCCTATTCTATTTTTTACGTTGCCACTCATAAGAATTTTATACTCAAATCTGTTAAGACAAAATTGCTACTCCCTTGTAATCTTCCAATGAGTTACACTGTACCCAAACTTTCTAACCTCCATTAATACTTTGAAAATATTTTTATAGGGGGGAGTAAGACTCAGTGAAAAGAAATTGAGTAAATAGATATTGTTCAAATTCTAAATTGACATTTGCTAGCAGTGGAAAAACAATGATTATAATGACTAAGCCTACAGATACTCAGTCCATAGTATATAAATTATAAATTAAATAGCTAAAGTATTCTATATAGTTAAAAATGAAAATTATTAGAACTAAAAAGTTAACAGAAATTCTTGACTGGTCTTAAATTATTCTATTTGAGAAGTGTTGGTACAAAATATGTTGCTATTTTTCATAAGTCAATTGAAATAATTGTACCGTATTCAGTATGGGCAAAACTAGAGACACAAAAAATTTAAAAAGTTATACATACGAAGTATTTGTATTTATAATATAAAGTATAATATGTGGTTCTTGACCTTAAGAAGCTTATGAATTAGTTGGAAAACCAAGACATCCATATGAAATAATCACAGAAACAGAAGATGTTATAACAATAGCTACCATTGATTGAACGTCAAGCATTGTTAGATGTTTTATAGGCATTATTTATCATCTTATTTATCACATCTTCATCATCTTAAGCCAACCCTACATGTAGGTGTTATTATTCTCACTGTACAGATAAGAAAATCAAGTTTCGGAGAAGTTTAATTGCCTAGCAAGAATTAATTGCCACACAACTAATAATAAAAACAGTGACAGCCAGTAGTTAGGAAGTGTCTACAATGTGTGGCTTCATTAGGAAGCTAGTGATGCAGTTGAGACACAGGAGCTGTGGCTCATCGTCGAGTTTTGCTCCCCCGCAGTTGAAGCTCTGACAGCTGCATTCTCATGGCTGCCATATCTTCTGAAGAACAGAGTTAGAATTTTAACTCAGAATTCTTCACAAAGCATTCAGGAATTCATCATTAGCGTTATATTACCATTGATCAAACCGAGATTCATCAGAGAGTCATCTGTAGAAACTGATCTCTTTGCATTTTCTAAACTTAAGAGTTTTCCAAACTTAGAGCTTAGAGTTTCCTGTAGGGTCTTTGTACTTGCACACTCTGGCCAATTCTCACCTCCATTTATGAACATAGTGAAGAATTAGGGTGGGGACTAGTTAAGAATGCTCTCCAAGCATTGCCGTAAGTGTTCGCTTAATGAGCCTGATAGTTCCTATTACAGGGAAATAAGAAAAGTAGAATTAAGGTCTCTATTACTTCTGACACTCTTTTGTTGAGAAATTGCTATCCTTGATTTTACCATCAATGTATTTGTCAGTGCAAAATGCATTACTTATGACAGCTGCATACATATAATCCACATGCATTTCATGTATAATATTTTTACCAATATAAAATCAAACATGCATCAAGGCAGTACTTTCTTGAAAGTCTCATATTTCCCTCTGTCTGCAGTAACTAGAGAGGTTGGGGGCAGGGAACGAACAAAAAACAACTATTGGAAAAGGGAGATTTTTGAGCATGGGAGGAAAGTCTTACAAGTAATGTACCTTTTTCCAACCAAATTACAACCAAATTTGAGTAAAACTAGCAGCCGTCTCCACAGTCATGTAGAGCATCTGTCTGAAGAAACTTTTGAAAGGTAAGTTTCCAATTTTTGCCCACTTATTTGAGCCTTTCCTTCATTATATAGATCTTTTGGTATAGTAAATAGAGAAACAAATATTAAATCAGCATTTAATAACTCATGGACTCAAAAAGGTGAACAACAGACACTGGGGCCTACTTGAGGGTGGATGGTGGGAGGAGGAAGAGGATCAGAAAAAATGACGATTCGGTGCTAGGTTTAGTACCTGGGTGACAAAATAATCTGTGCAACAAACCTCCATGACACAAGTTTATGTATATAACAAATATGCACATGTACCCTTGAACCAAAAATAAAAGTTTTTAAAAAGACTGAAGAAAAGTAGGTTAAATAAAGATAAATAGAGTCTTGATTGCAGGACTACAGTGAACTTTAATTATAAGCTAAGATTCTCCAAAGAAGTGATGTTTATATCATTTATATAAGTATATACATATCCATGTGTGTGTATGTGTGTAGTCTGACTCTCCAAGCAAGTTTTATACACACACACACACACACACACACACACACACACACTCTCGCTCCTCTCTCTCTCTCACACACAGTCTATGACTCTCCAAGGAGGTCATATATATAATATGCACACATACATATATAGTTCAACATATATTTGTCCATGGCCTTTTTATATAAATAGCATTTTATGGGAGTCATGTTTTGCAGGACAACAATGTGAAAAGCTAATTTACAGTGATAAATCAATATAATCTATTATAGAGTATATCTATAATAAAATATACAATAAATAAAATCTATAGTGGTTTAATCTGAGTACTTGCAATCAAGGGTCTCATCTTTAAAAACTGAGGATCACCTGGAATTTATCATTTCTGGTTTTTTCTTAGTCTCATATCCTTATATGCATTAGTGTGAACGAGTAGAATGTTGATGTGGGATGCATGAGAAGGCAATATTCATCAGAGAGCTGTCACAGAAACAGGTCAAAGAAATAAAAAAAACTCAGTATTATTAGGAGAGGTTCCTGAATCAAGCATCCTTGCCCAACAATTATAGTTAATACTATAAGGCTTGGACAGGCAAAGCGGGTAAGAACATCCCTCATAAGAGGTGCTGGAAGACAGGCTGTTTAGATTGGACTTGACACTCCTTACTAAATGGAAAATGTAGACTCCTCTTGCTGGGGTGTGTCATCTTTCTATATCCAGATCCATATAACACAGGGAAATGAAATAAAAGCGGCTGATGGGCTGTATGTCATGATTACAAAAGGCAATCTGTCATGGCTAGTACATCCTAGCGCCATCCTTTGGGGCTAGATCCCAGCTCTTCCTATAAGCAGCCCATTGTGCTAGCCACACAGCCCTCTTCCCCTGCAACGTTATAGCACCCACAGGCTTAGCCATTTCAGAAGAGAGTTGGATCTGCTTCAACACAGGGGCCCCAGGTTTACTTACCAGTGATCCTGACTCAGAGGCCTCAAAATGCCAACCACTCAGCAGAAATGAGAGCATCTAAACTGTCAAAGCCTTGAGAGAGAAGACCAATTTTTATAAATTTCCCTACTACTTTGTCATAAAATATAATCCTGAGGTAAGGACCTGATCAACATTCAAAGCTTACTCTCAGTGAGGAACGATAAAGTGGAATAAAATCAAACCAGTAAAGCAATATGTAATATAAAACGGTGAGTCAATCTGGCATAGTTATTAGATTAAATAACATATTCATTTACTCCTTCATCCATCCATTTTGTTGGCAAACATTTATAAAAACCTCCATCCTAGGTCTTAGAGAAACAGAAATGAGAATGAAACAGTTTCCCTTCTGAAAAAATCCAACCAGTCTGGCTGTTGTTTAAACTTTAGAATGCATATGAACCACTTGTAATGATGGTTTAAAATGCAGATTCCTGGGCCACACACACACAATAGATTCTCCTTCAGCTGTGCTGGGGTGAGGTCTAAGGTTTTCAGTGTGAGGTCTAAGAGTCTTCAGTGTTTTTCACGGTGATTATGGATGCCTGTGGTTTATGGACCATACTTAGAAAAACACTAGTTAGACACACAGAAGCCAGAGAGCCCCAGTAAAACTAGCCTGAATGGACTGAGTGGTTAAGAGCATAGTCTTTATGTGCATTTCCTAGAGTCAGGCAACCTGAGTTCAGATTCTGCCTCCATGACCATCTGTTGACGTTGAACAAATTACTTGACTTCTATAAGACCCAGTTTTATTTTAAATAAAATGGGGACAATGTTTCCTGTCCTTTTTCTTTCTTTCTTTCTTTTCTTTTTTAAGACAGGGTTTCACTCTGTCACCCGGGCTGGAGCACAGTGGTGGCACCATCACAGCTCACTGGAGCCTCAACCTCCTGGGCCAAGGTAATCCTCTCACTTCAGTCCCATGAGTAGCTGAGTCTACAGTTGCATGCCACTATGCCCAGCTAATTTTTTGTACTTTTTTTTAGAAACAGGGTTTTCCATGTTGCCCAGGCTGGTCTTTTACTCTTGGACTCAAGTGATCTGCCTACCTCTGCCTTTCAAGGTGCTGGGATTACAGGCATGAGCCACTATGCCCAGCCCAATATTTCCTAACCTTTAGAATTATTTTGAGGCTAAAATGAGATAATATATGTCTGACACATTACTTGGTACATAATAGGTGCTCAATACATAGTTGTAATAACAAAAATAATTATTGCTTCTGAAGGTGATATTATTGCTACCATAGAGATACACCAGAATTAAGCTATATTAATCTGTATTAATTTATATGTCAATATATTACTATGCAATAACAAAACAGATTAGCAGGGAGGGTGTGTTTTCTAACATAATTTGAATATCTGTATTTTATAAGTAAGAATAAAAGGAAGCTCTTCTGAAAAACATTCTCCTTGGTTGTTTTTGCAAAGTTGTTTTTTTGCTTTAAATTTAAGTAGTTTCAAAGACAAATGAAAAATACTCATAATCTTTTTTCTCTCTACAATGTTCATAATTGTTTAAAAAAGCTTAAATAATAATGTCTTTCTTATGATAAAGTAATACTGAATATAGAAAATTTAGAAAGTGTGAAAAACACTTTAAAAATGAGAAAATAATCATCCAAATATTCACCATCTAGATATAACTATAATTACAATTTGGTGTTTAGACTTTTTTTGTATTATGGTTTGAGTCATCATTGAACTCAAAATATACTCACAATTTGAATTCTGTTTTTTTCTATATATTATATAGTAGGAATTTTTACATATCACACATTAGTATTTGATGACTGAATAATTCCATTTTTCTCATCCGTAATTTAGGCCACTAGTCTCTTACTTTGGGAAATTTTACTGTCTTAAGATATATAATAAGAAATAATTTTATACCTAGTGTTTATATATACATCATTTTTCTTTTAGATAGATTCCTGAAAACAAAATTATGCAGTGAAGGTTATGAATACTTTTAAATTTACATGTCAACACATTTTTTTCATAAAATTTTTGCCAATGCTCATCTCTACCATCAGAAAAAAGTACCAAATAATCTAACAACTAGAGATACTAAATGTGCTTTGATTAATTTCTTGGCCATTATATTTCTTTTCTACAAATTATCTATTCCTTCTTTTGTCCAGTTATCTACCAGAAACTTGATTGATTGGTTTCTATGTTCCTTTCCATTTATTCCCTCCTTTCTTCTTTCCTTGTGGCTTTTCTTTTCTTACTAAAAAGTCATTTTAGATTTTCGTGGAATGAATGTTGTATAATTCAGTATTCTACTGGTTAAAGCATAGTCTAGAAGTATGTTTCCGCTTTCTCTCACAGGAGTGTTTTAAAAAGATTATACCAAATTTCACTTTGCGGAATTTCTCTTTGATGACAAATATATTAAATTTCCTTTCTCAGGCAGACCCCAAATGTGGCAGTTTTTAGCAGCAGTATGCTGGATGCTTCTTCTTGGATCTGTGTATGGTTATGATAAGAAGGGAAGCACCGCAAACCCTGAAGCTAATATGAATATTGTAAGTCATTTATTAAGAAAAATGCTAAAATAAGGAATTCTTCATATTTCATCATTTTAGATACAACTGGTGTGCCTTCTTAGTTTTCAACAATTCCTCCAGTGACTAAATCTGTGCTTCCTCCCCTGTTCCTTGACATGGCTAACTAGTCTAAAAATTAAAAGATCTGATCCAAGTTGGAGCAGAAATATTCCATCTCTTTGTGGTTTGAACTACCATACAGTAGTGGCTTTCTAAAGAGAAGTTTCATGAGCTAATATGGATGATCTCTACAGAGTATCTTTGAGTTTTCCCTGAGGTTTTTGATAGAGCAGTTCCTTTGATTTTTGTGAGCTATGCCAATGCACTTTTTTGGTTTAATAAGTCAGTGTTGGTTTCTGTTGTTTATTACCAAAGTATTTTAACATTCAGAAATTCATATCAGAAATGGAATGAAATAGTGTTAGGCAAAGAAAAAAAGGACAAATGGCAAATAGCTACTACAGACTTCATTCTGATAATATGTTCCATTCTCCTACATAAACGGTGTACAATTGCTGTCCGGTACCATACCCAAGCTGTATTAGAACCATAAGAAGAATGAAACTGCCGAAGTTTTTAAATTAGTGTCTCTTCTTGTTCCTCTCTCCAAAGTATCCAACAAGTACTCCTGATCTCCTACCATACTGCTGAACTGACATAATTTTTCTCTCTCTAGTATGAGTGATTTTTGGTTTTTAATCCTTCCATAATGATAATAAGAACAATCATCTCTAAATCTCTTGTTTTACGTTAGGCATTGTTCTACACATATTTCATATAATCCTCACAATGTCACACACACAGTCTGTCTCCAGAGTCTGAGCTCTTCGTCACTGCTCTATGTAGCCCATAATTTACACATGCATCTCTGTCTCTGAGATGGGAAAATGCATAATCCTTTGATAAAGGCATAAGCTTTAGAGTTAAACTTACTTTAGCATTAATCTTGTTTTTATCTCTTTCTAGTACATAATCTTGGACAAATTGTTAATCTACCTGAACGTCAGTTTTCCCACCTGTAAATGGTGTAATTCTATCTCAAAGTCCTCTTGTAAGGTTAATGAGAAAAGGAATGTAAACTTCTATGTAGAAGATAAACTATAATCACTAGTTCCACTCTTTTTTGTGTATCTGTGGGTGGGGTATCTTCCTGACCCCTCTAGGCTCACTCTCTGTTCTTTAACACCTTTCTCTCTGCCCAAGAGGCTGAACTGTAAGGACAGGTCAACAAGCTCCCTTGGCTTTTGGTTTTCAGTTCAGTTCAGCCAATGGAAATTGTGAGCAAGAGATGATAAGGAAATTGGCAAGTAAGGTTTGATTTTTTTATTGCCCTGGCTTCCTTCCTGTGAAGTCAACTTAGATAAGCTGTCTCCCTCAATTTGGTTACCTCAGCTTGACTTTCTCCTACTGGGTTCTGGTAACTGCTTCCTCCCATCTTCTTTCAAGTCTGTTTGCTCATAGATCATTTGTTATTAGCCACAGGGTACTACACAGTTCCCTGTGGTTTCCCTCATTAGATGACCATATAATTTTTCATCAAAACAAACTAGGGTGCTTTAATGATACCAGGACAACAGGCAAAACCAGAGTATCCTGAGCAAACAAGAGTATAGGGTCACCCCACCCAGACTTAGCTATGCCTCTGTATGTAACTCCTTCTAGAAATCCCTCTTAAATTATCCTCATAGGAATATTACATGTTGTCACAGCACATAGACTGATAAATAGTAGGTGCAACTTAGAGTACTACATTGTGGCCAGGAATGGAGATTCACACCTATAATCCTAGCACTTTGGGAGGCCGAGGCAGGGAAATAAATGACTTGAGCTCAGGAGTTTGTGACCAGCCTGGGCAACATGGTGAAATCCCATCTCTACAAAAACATACAAAAAATTTAGCTGGGTGTGGGGGCGGGTGCCTGTAGTTCTAGCTACTTGGAAGTCTGAAGGTGGGAGGATTGCTTGAGCCCAGGAGGCAGAGGCTGCAGTTAGCTGAGATCACGCCACTGCACTCCAGTCCAGGGAACAGAGTGAGATGCATCTCAAACAAACAAACAAAGTTCTATATTGTAATGCGTGTGTAAAAATTAAGAGATGATGACATGAAGTTATCTATTTCCTTTCTTCTTTTTAGAGCCAGATTATTTCTTACTGGGGTTATCCTTACGAAGAGTATGACGTTGCAACAAAAGATGGTTACATCCTTGGAATTTATAGGATTCCACATGGAAGAGGATGCCCAAGGAGGACAGGTATAATTTATTTTATTGCGAAAGGAAAAATGCCTAAAGCAGAGGTACTTAGATGTTCTGGGAGAAGTCAAGCAGTTTTTGTTCTGAAATCCTTAGCAGGCCCTTCCATTGAAGGAGAAAGATCACCCCCCACCTCTCTGTTTAATTTGTATAGCTTTGAAGTTTTAAGTCACTTTTACATACACTGTTTATTTGGTCTCGACTTTTCTTCATGACTTGTCTTCCTTCCAAGCAAACACGAAAACACATCGTGTTCTTACCTTAGTGAAACCACTGTCCAGTTTTGAAAACCAGGAACCTAGGGGTTATCCTTGATACCACCTTCTTCCTCACCTTCTGCATGCAACCTGTCATTGCCATCTATCAATTTTGCCTTCTAAATTTCTCTCTAATCTGAAAACTTTCAGCTTCAATAATCGTTCAAATCCAGGGGTGGACATAATGTCTTAAACTACTATGATGCCTTCTCACTGGTATTAAACTACTTGTAGTCAGTTGTGGATCCAAGTCTGTGTGATTTTATTGTTTAAAGTAAATATGACCCTATTAGCTCCAACCTAGCTGCAACTTCTCAGCTCCTCAAATCACCATTTAGTTGAGCCTAATTGCCTTCACTCCAGCCTCCACCATGTCCATCAGGGTGACCCAGAAGTCCTACAAGGTGTCTACCTTGGGCCCCCCGCCTTCAGCAGCTGTTGGTACAGGAGGGTACCCAGTGCTTGTATGAGCTCCTTCAGCTTCTTCCAGGTGGGCAGCAGCTTTCTGGGTGGCCTGAAAGCCACCAGCATGGGTCTGGGTGAGGTCTATGCTGGGGCTGGTGGTATGAGAGTCTGCTGAGCTCCAGAAAGCTGGAGGTGGATCCCAACATCTATGCTGTAAACACCCAGGAGAAGAAGCAGATCAAGACAAGTTTGCCTCCTTCATTGACAAGGTGTGGATCCTGGAGCAGAAGAACAAGATGCTGGAGACCATGTGTAGTCTGCAGCAGCAGAAGACAGCTGGGAGCAACATGGACAACATGGAGAGCTGCATCAACAACCTTCTCTGGCAGCTGGACACAGGGGACCAGAAGCTGAAGCTGGAGGCGGAGCTTGGCAACATGCAGGGGCTGGTGGAGGACTTCAAGAGTAAGTACCAGGATGAGATCAACAAGCATACAGAGATGGAGAATGATTTTTCCTCATCAAGGAGGTTGTGGATAAAGCTTATAGAACAAATAGTCTCGCCTAGAAGGGCTTCTCCAGAAAATGAGGAGATCCATGAGCTGCAGTCCCAGATCTCAGCCACATCTGTGGTCCTGTCCATGGACAACAGAGTCCTGGACATGAATGGCATCGTTGCAAGGTCCCCACCTGTTACCAGGAGATTGCCAGCCGCAGCTGGGCCAAGGCTGACAGCATGCACCACCAGATAGGGTATGAGGAGCTGCAGACTGGCTGGGAAGGCTGAGAATGAACTGATCACAGGAAGAGGATCTTCCAGATGAACCGGAACATCAGCCAGCTCCAGGATGAGACTGAAGGCCTCAAAGGCCAGAGAACGCGGAGCAGTGTGGGGGAGTTTGCCATTAAGGGCTCAACGCCAGCCTGCAGAGCTGGAGGCCGTCCGGCAGCGGACCAAAGGGGACAGGGCGCTGTAGCTTCGCGGGTACCTGGGAGCTGTCGAATGTCAAGTGGGCCTTGGGCATCGAGAGCGCCATCTACAGGAAGCTGCTGGAGGGCAAGGCGAGCCAGCTGGAGTCTGGGGACAGAGAGCAGGAGTATCTATAGGAGGACTAGCAGTGACTACCCAGGTGGGCTGGGCTCGGCCTCACAAGCTCTGGCCTCAACTATGGCCTGGACTTCCAGTGCAGCTTTGGCTCTGACAGGGACTCTGGCTCTTTCTGCTGCAGCAGCTCCTGCAGGGCCATGCTGTGAAGAAGATTGAGACCTGCAATGGGAAGCTGGTATCTGAGTCCTCTGATGTCCTGGCCAAGAGAATGGCCACAGCAGCCCTTCTCAGCTTACCCCCTCCTGTGGCTGACCTACAGCCTGCTGGGGGAGGCAGCTGTGCAGGGGAGCATGGGCAACTGGAGACCCATCGGACGCACCGTCCTAGCCCTAGGCCCACCCTAGAGGGATAATTTACTGCCTAGGGTACACCTCTTGCCCTTGCCTCCAACTAAAAAACTAATTCTATTTTTTTTTTTCTACAATAGAGCCTCAGTTATCCTCAGGAGTCTCTGAAAAAAAAAAAAAAGACCCTATTAGTTCCCATCAGTTCTGTGCTTAAACATCATTAAAGAGCCAATTCTTGCTCCCACAATGCAGGTGGCTATCTGTGTGTGTGTGTGTGTGTGTGTGTGTGTGTATGTGTGTGTGTGGTGGGTGGGGGAGCGATGGGGTTGGGAATGAGCAATTCATTCCCCAGAAACTATTTGCTTTTGCTTTCTTCTCTCTCTTCTTAGCTCATTTTATACTTTGACATGTCGAATAACAAAAATTCTCAACATCAGAAAGACTAATTATTTAAAGAAAAACTCTAGATTTCTAAAAAGAGAGGAAGATATAACGGTGTTGCTGGCTTTACCAAGCCAATCGTTTCCCAAAATAGCTCCATAATTACAAATAATTTTGTAAATACTCAAGAGAACTTTTAAGTCTCTCCAGACTTTTCTCTAATCATTTTTATGACATAGCTGCCAAAGTGCATGTGACAAAAAGCTGTACAATGAGAAACTGTCTCTGTAATCTGAGATGCCTGTGATCTGTCTCAGACACAGATCAGAGAGGCCTGATGGTACTTAACTATTTAATGATACTTAACTTTGGCAGAGTTAGTAACACTTCTTCTTTCCCTTTATTCCAAAAGGTGGACAAATGGATATAGACTCTTAGTTCCTTGTTCCCACTGGCTGAAGGTTCTCTGTGAGTCCAACCTACTCACTCTCAGGAAGCCATTCTAGCTCTAAAAGTGGCCGGAGGTAGGGTCCTGAGATATCAACACAGCATCACAAACCACTTATAAAGGAGAGGAAAACCCTTGTCACTTCTTCCCTCTCTTCTCTCTTTTTCAACACTTTCTCACTTCCTTCTTTTTCCTTTTTCTTTCTTAGTTAAAATGTTCCTATTTTACATTGGGAATAGGATTTTTGAATCATATTATCAGTTTTAAATTGTGTAAATTTCTACCTATAACCTTGCTTTTTGCTAACAATTCAAATGAAATGAAGCAGTGCCTATAAAACCTAGCACAGTCCTTGACATTCAATAAGCATTCAACAAATGGCATTTTTAAATTGTTTTTATTTTGAAAAAAAAATTAAGTTTTTAATCAGATGAGCCTTGAAAAATATGCTATTAATATGAATAACAGTAATAGAGCTAATATTTACTGTGCCAGACAGCCTTTTACATGTTTTAGTTCTCAATGAATTCTTATAAATACCCTAGGAGATAGCATTTGTTGTTATTTCCCATTATACAGATAGGTTAACTGAGGCACAAAGGAGTTCATGCATATTAGAAGGGATTCTGAACTAGGGCAATCTAACTTCCACACGTACATAACACAATACATTATATATAATCCTTTACAAATGAGAAAACAAGACAGAATATAAATAACTTACCCAAGTGAGAAGCTCAGAAGGGACTAGGTCCCAGGTTTGCCTGGCATCAAATTTTATCTCTAACCTTTCTTCTATGCTACAGAAATTCAGGATTGAGATTTTTTTTTGTAGACACTGAGGATGTTCAGACATGAAATTCTTGTTACCTGTGTTTTGCAGCTCCAAAGCCTGCTGTGTATTTGCAGCATGGCTTAATTGCATCTGCCAGTAACTGGATTTGCAACCTGCCCAGCAACAGCTTGGCTTTCCTTCTGGCAGATAATGGTTATGATGTGTGGTTGGGGAACAGCCGAGGAAACACTTGGTCCAGAAAACACCTTAAATTGTCACCCAAATCACCAGAATACTGGGCCTTCAGGTAAGGAGAAACCTACTAATGAATAAAGTGTGTACTTTGCTCATGTATATGTATAAACACCCAGTGACTTTTTTTCTTTTTTGTGTCCAAATGCACGCAATGGCATCCATAAGAAGGAAACAAACCTTTCTTTTTCTACCCAGACTTTCTTCACAGGCTCTAAAGAACTGTCATTATTATTGCATGGCTGTTTGAGAACTCCTGTCTCCTTCCTGGTGTCTGTGTGTGAGTGTGTGTGTATATGTCCTGGGGGGTAGTAAGAAGGAAGCCTGATTACAGAATGGCTAAGCAGCAATGTCACCAGCAGCGGCACCTGGGGGTGCTGTCTGCTTCAGAAGCCATGCCTACCTGGTCACAGGGGCAAACACATGCATTGGCATAGGAGCTAAGAACCATGCCTTGGAGGTCATAAAAAACCCTGTGTTCCTTGGCCTCCTTGCCTGCCTTCTTTCTGGAAACCATTGGCATTTCCTAACTTTATACCACAGTCCATTGCACCCTTGTGAATGACTAGATAATTTCCTAGGTAAGTATTTCTTAAACTATACAAAGGATCAGAAGTAGATGAAGTCATTGATAAATATACAGATTACTGGGTCTCTTTCCAGGAAATTCTGATTCAGTCAGTCTGGGCTGAGGTCTGCAAATCTGTTTGCTTTATTATTCTTTCTTTTAGATAAGCATTCCAGGTAATTGCTCTTTTCAGAGAAGTTTGGTAAATCTGTCATAGAATTAATGACAAGTAAAGCAAGAAAAGCATCAGTAGGCCT
The DNA here is from genome assembly GCA_036589455.1 of Ateles fusciceps. NCBI lineage: Eukaryota > Metazoa > Chordata > Mammalia > Primates > Atelidae > Ateles > Ateles fusciceps. Next base: position 5,312,369 of record JAZHEH010002393.1, read on the forward strand.
TGACAAATCAGATTTTTCTGATTTGAGTTTCTTAAAAATTTTGACTTGCAATCAAGGTGACACCCTTTAAAGTTGCATAGATGCCTAATGTCATATATTAAATATATGTTAAATATAGTCTTATATTTAACAAAATCAAAGTATTTGTGTCTGCACTGAATGTGTTTAAATGTTCTAGGCCTAACAATGAGATGACTTTTCTAATTGTGTTATTCCTTCTTTTTGGTAGTTTGGATGAGATGGCTAAATATGATCTTTCAGCCACAATCAATTTTATCATAGAGAAAACTGGACAGAAGCAACTCTACTACGTGGGCCACTCACAAGGCACCACCATAGGTGTGTTTGGGGCAGATGTAATCAGAGACTGTCAGGGGCTCTTATTCCATATTCATGGAAGAGTGTCAGTATTTCTCTCTGTGCAGTCTCTAGCTTGGGGGCTTGAATTGGGAAACCATTTCCTCTGGCTAATTTCTGAAGAGTAAATTAAATAATAATGACAATAGGGAATTTTCCTTCAATACTAAATTTGGAGGTTGATAGATAAGCCTGAAAGAGGGAGAATTATTCATTTATTTGTTTGTAAACCTAACAAACATTTGTCAGACAGTGTTATATGCTGAGGAAGCAGAGATAAATATGGTATTCATTCTTTCTTTGAATATCTCACGGTCTAGTGAGGGACTCAAAAAAGAAAGCAGAGATTACAAAACTCAGTGATTATATGCTACAATCAGTATGACTTTTAGTTGTCAGGGAGGCATTGGAGTAGGCCAGGTGAGGGTAGGGCTATGCTGGCAGTGTTGTGAGGCCCATTTGTCTCCCTACTGTTTGGCTAGAGAACTCAACAATACCAACAGGATTTCCACCAGTCTGTTTTCTATATCTTAATTATAATCAGGATTCTCGTATGAAGTAGGTCTTTACATAATTGTACTGCATCACACATCTTGCATACATTCTCTCACTGGAAACTGTAAACATCTGAAACCACTATCATCCACACTCCACAAATGGTTGAATTGAAGAATTCTTTCTAATGGTGATATTCCCAAGTAACATCTTACATTTCATATCTTTAATAAAGATTATATACACAAAAATCATCCTATAAGGATTTTATAAATCATCTGATTTGCTGTGAACTCAACAATTACTGCCCCCCCAAAATTAGGGGTCACCAGAAGGAAATTTAATCTACTAAATTCAACAAACCAATGCTTTTATAAAAATCATCCTATAAGGATTTTACCATCCACATTCACAGTCTGAGAAAACCATGACTCACAGAGGGGAGGTCACACAGCTAGTAAATAGGAAGTCAAAATTAGAGCCCAGTTTTGTCTGATACCAGGATTATGGTCAAGCTGGAATGGGCTTTGGAGTTTACCTAGACATGCCCCACAGTAGATGCTTGAACCCTCTCTCCTTGCACTCTCCAGGGAACACTTTATGCTGAATTAGCCAATTCCACTCTTGAGAAATTGAGAAATTATTCTCTACAAATGGTAATAATTGTATGTTGTTTTTTGTTTTGTTTTTAATATGGTTACTTTTACTATCACTTAAAATGAACAAATAATTATCTGAAAACTATGAACTACTGTCTTCTTCCATTTCAGCTTTCATAGCATTTTCTACAAACCCAGAACTGGCTAAAAGGATTAAGATATTTTTTGCACTGGCTCCAGTCGTCACAGTGAAATATACCCAAAGTCCTGTGAAAAAACTAACAACTCTTTCCAGGCAAGTAGTCAAGGTATGTGACTTCCCAAGTTTTAATCCGAAATAACTTAAAGTAGCTCTGTTTCCACTGATTTCAACAGAAGACAGTGAAATTTTACAAACTTCTGAAAAAATAATAGGTATTCAAGATATTCATGTAAATTCACTGGTGATGTGTGCAACATTATTGGCAGAGTTCAGGGAATTCCCCCGTTGCTAATCTACCCTACTTTCTTCATCTATGTCTAGAAATGTGTCTCCTGTACCGTTCCTGAACCACAGATAGAGAGAGCCTATTTGAGTGATTGGTTTATTGAATTTAGTAGATTAAATTTCCTTCTGACGACCCATAATTTCTTAGGGGCAATAGTGGTTGAGTTTACAGGATGGAATCAGATGGTGTGGATTTGAATCTTATTTCTGTGAATTTGCTAGCTGGGTAAATTTGGTCAAGACCTTAAGTGCTCTTCATCTGTAATGTGGAGTAACAATAGTTCTTACTCATAGGACTACCATGAGGGCTAAGTGATTTAATACAGTACATCCTTTAAAACAATGTCTTGCATATTATAAACTTTTAATAAATGTTAACAAAGGCCGGGCGCGGTGGCTCACGCCTGTAATCCCAGCACTTTGGGAGGCCGAGGTGGGCGGATCACGAGGTCAAGAGATCGAGACCGTCCTGGTCAACATGGTGAAACCCCGTCTCTACTAAAAATACAAAAAAATTAGCTGGGCGTGGTGGCGCGCCTGTAGTCCCAGCTACTCGGGAGGCTGAGGCAGGAGAATGCTTGAACCCGGGCAGCGGAGGTTGCAGTGAGCCAAGGTCGTGCCACTGCACTCCAGCCTGGCGCCTGGTGACTGAGTGAGACTCTGTCTCAAAAAAATAAATAAATAAATAAATAAATGTTAACAATTGTTTTTGCTATCATTGGTTTTATAGAACATACCCTCCTCCATCACTAAATGCCCAACCTTGTTTCATTTCCTGGGGTACTTTACATGCTGCCATTTTGACAATTCCCAACACCTAGGCAAAATTCTAGGCCGCATAGTCTCCTCTAGTTGACAGCTAACTAATCTGATCCTTTATCTAGTCCAGGTGAATTGCATTGCATGGGTTGGTGTGTTTTCTTCTTGTATTTTAACATGGGCTTCTCCCATGTTAACACTTCCCATGGTGGTGATTGTAATGTTCAGTGATTTCAACGAGACCAGATGAAAGTGAAACAATTCTGACAGAAGCCCAAAGATTTACAGAAGCTGCTTATTTTTGAGAGCTAAGCAAATTAGCCTGTGGTGATTGAAGTGCTTATGTATACATCCCAGAAAGACAAGCAGCAGAAAAACCACCTGAAAATGAGAAAACATGCTTACATTGCCTGTTGGTACTTGGGCCTCTTATACCATTGAGATTTCAGTCTGGCCTGGTCCTACTATTAAGTAAACAGTATCAGACTTATTGCATTATTTCTGTATTCCTACATAACTAAGAGATATTTTGGGATGGTGGGATCTTTCCATTCCTCTTCATTTGCACAGTTCTCTTCAAACTTCTCCATAGCCTGACGTGTGTAGGATTTGGTGCAATTCAAGTTAATTCAGCCAAAAGATATCTAGGAGCTATTTTAAGGCCCTGGCATTAGGAAATAGCTATGCCTACAAGGAAACTTTTCAGCTAGTTGGTATGGGTAAAAACTAGGATGTATGTGAGCGTAGAATGGGATTCAATTAAGAAGAGATTAGGAGACAATGGAAGGAAGTTGTGTCATGTCTAGGAGTTTAGACTTTTGTTCTGTTAAGGATGAGAGGCATCTGAAGAATATCAAATAGAAAAGTGGCTTGATCACATTTGTAATTTTAGAAAGATTGCCCTTTCTAAATTATAACTCCAATAGAGGAACTATAGTACCAACAGAAGAATTGCCACATATGACCTACTAATTCCTAGTAGAACCTCTGGTATTACAATGATAGAGCAAAAACATTGCTAGGCAAACTCAGAAAAAAGCAAAAATACTGCTAGCTGTTGGAATCACAAAAGACTTTTTGGGTAAGATGACATTTTAATTTGGACTTAAGGGTAAGATTTCAATATACAGTGTGGTATAGAAAGGCTTTCTGAAATAAGAGGGAAACATGAGCAACACTGAGTGGTGAAGCTCAGGCCATGGAAAACCACACATAACTCACTTTACTGGAGCTTGTATTAGTATTTGTAAAGAAGAGTATGAGAAATCATGTTGGAAATGTAGAGGCAGATTCTAAAGGGGTTTGAGTGCCAAATTAATGAGTTTGGAATGTATTTTACAGGTAATTGGAGCATGAAAAGTATTTGCACAGAGGAATGACATGCATAATGCCCCTTGTTAGAAAGATTCCCCTGGGAACCAAATGTAAGCAGATGAGGGTAAAGGACATCAAGAGGGGTGAAATGTTAGGAGAATAATTTTGGGGTTACTGTTAACACATCAGCTGATAGATGTTGGGGAATGGAACAAGAATTGTGCACCAGTGAGAATTATTATGGGGTTATTGTTAACACATCAGCTGATAGATATTGGGGATTGGAACAAGAGTTGTGCAACAAAAAAATAACCTATAAGATATGACAGTGAAATGATAGACAACGTTTAGGTATGTTTTCGACTTTTTGAGGGAGGGGCTTTCTTTCTCCTCTCCCATCAGTCAGATGTTCACAGGCATGCTTGGTGAAAGTCTTCATTTTTTTTTTATGGGAGGTTCTGGAATGAGACAACCATTTTTCTCTGTGATTAGCATTTCCTTTTCATTGATACTGCCAGTTCTTTCAATTGCTCCGTTTCTATTACATTCAACTCAATTCATGTACATCGAATTGAATTGAGTATAAAGCATAAAGACTTGAGTCAGACAGAACTAGTCACGTTCTACCTCTGTCTCCTGCCCACTGTAACCTTGGACAAGTTATTTAACCATGCTAAGCCTCAATTTTCACATTGATAGAATGAGTAGAGTTTGTGAAGTTGGGAGATTCATTCATCCATTCCCCCTTCCTCACCTCCCATTTTGCCCCTGGACATTTATGCCTTTGTGTTCTTGTCATTCTACTTTCTTTCTGATGTATAACTTGCTTTAATCCATTGCTTTGACAAGTCTCTACAACATTAAAGTTGTTAGTACTGTCTCCGTTTCTTAAAAGAAGAACCTGAGGCTCAGAAAGGCTAAGCAGCCTGTCCCAAGTAAATCAGCTACTGGATGGCAGAGCCAGAATTTGAACCCAGATGTGACCAGGCAACCCATGGTCAATGGTTTTTTTATATGTGGTGGTTTTTTCACTTTTTCAGTGCCAGCCTGAAGAAGTTAGTGCACAAGGGTGACCAGCTCAGTCAGCTGTTGAGGGCTGAATCAAGCCCATGTTCTGCTTGGCAAGCCATGTGCCCTGGCATGGGCCCATGTTGCCAGAAAGAGAGGTGCCTTTTCTAATTCTCACACATACCCAAAGAGCTACTAGAAGAAGCCTGGCTCCCTGCTGTTATGTGACAAACATGCCCCCTCCAGAGCCAACTTGGAATTACATCTACAAGTTCGCATGTTTGCTACCCTGTACCTGGTTGCTATATTGCTGGGTGGCCTGTTTTCATATCCTCCCTTTTAGATTAGGGTAAAGGAGAAATTATTCACCTTTGGGTAAATGCATAGTAGTTTTGCTGAGTCACTCAGCCATGGATATTGAGGTAGAGTGGAGTCAGAGAATGTCCTGCTAATGTACTCCGTATTTGGGAAAGCCAACTGCAGGTTTCAGAACAGAGAACCAAGAATCGATTATGGTAGATGTTACCTGTTTCTTAACACCATATTGTCATTGTTCATTACTTGTATGAACTGGATATTTTCTTTTACATGGATTTTCTTGCCAAGCATGGACGACTAAGTTATTGATAAATAAAAAGTAAATTTGTTTACTGGTTAAAGTCAGATCCTGCCTTTTACTTTAATTATTTATTCATGTGACAATCTATGTAAGTTGTCACACTTGAAAACATGAACTAAATGTCAACATTCTTTTAAAGGATAAGCTCATTTTATGAATGTATGCTGCTACTATTATTAAATTATTATGGGGACATTTACACAGGAAGAATTACAATTTGGCAAGTTAAATCAATTATCTAGTGTATTACCCAAGTGTCCTAGGGATTGTGACAAAATGAAGAAGAGTCTGGAGTCAATCAGATAATATGTACAAGGCTTATTATTACTTTCCAGACCTAAAGAATTGAGATATGGTTTGAACTAGTTTAACTTATTGTTGTCCTTCCTTTCCCTTCCCTTTTTCTTCTTCTTCCTCCTCCTTCTCTTCCTTCTTCTCTCCCTCTTCCTCCTTCCCTTCCTCTTTCCCTGCCTCCATCCCTCTCTTCCTCTCTTGGGCATGAAGAGGAATATGAAATCTTGGTATTTCACATATTCCATTAATATTCCATGGAATATCAAATATTCCATTAAATAAAATTTATATCTGACTATACACAATAACCATTTCTAAAACTCAGAATTTAATAAGCTATACTCAGTAGGAATTTACTTGATCTAGTTTTCCAGAGATAGTAGGAGATCTTAAAGTGAATTAGATCTTAAGTGAACAAATGCCAGTTATTATTTTTCTTTAGTTGTAATTGCTGGTTAATAAAGAATTCCAGAAGAAATGTGTGTTCATTTTTTACTGTAAATGGGTGTTTCCAAAGTTTTAAGAACTGAAAAATGTCTTTTTATATTTATATCTAGTTTATTATGCTAAGATTATAAAACTAGTAGCTGTTAAGCAAAGGAATTCACTTGCAACGCTGCCTGAAATTCCACTAGTAAGGATTCATTTATGTAGGTTAAGCTTTTGCCTATAGAAAGAATTCATTAAAGGATTCTGGAAGAAATGACTCAAGTCTGTATCAGTCACTAACTATAGTAGTAATGATCATTACATTAATTTATATTTTAATAGAATTTTTTCATGTGTTCCAGATGCTAGGAACTGCACTAATTGTCTTTTAAATATGACCTACTAGCTTCACAACATTCCTATGTATTAGAAATTTTTTCTATTTTATAGATAAGAAAATTCATAATAATAATAGAAATTAAATACTCTCCTAAGGTATAGAATGTTTTTGAATCCAGAATGAGACACATATATGCCTCACTCCAAAGTCTTACCAATTTCCTGTGGGAACTAGTTTCTCAAGGTATTATAAAAAACACCCCAATTAAAGGTTTTTGGGAAAAGCCATCAAGAGGTGCATTGGAAAGATTACAAAGCTAAAATTTAACAAGCCTCATGATTTCAGTAAGGACCAACACTGAGCAGATGTCACCTAGTACCGTGCAGTCCTTGTTTGAACTAGCACTCTTTCTCCACTTTTGATATCCACACCTATGAGATTTGATGGTGTTTTGAAATTATTTTGTAGGTGTTGTTTGGTGACAAAATGTTCTACCCTCATACATTGTTTGACCAATTCATTGCCACCAAAGTGTGCAGCCGGAAGCTATTCCGTCGTATTTGCAGCAACTTCCTATTTACTCTGAGTGGATTTGATCCGCAAAACTTAAATATGGTAGGTGTAAATAATTTGGTCTGGGGAAACCAATTGTTTTGTTGCACAGAAGTGATGAAAGTTCATTCTGGATTGTATGAAAACCAAAATCCAACGTTTCCTTTTTGCATTTAGAATGTAATTAGTACATTCATGGCTTCCAATGAGGGCTGAGAGTCAACTTGCTTTCATAGGAGGATTTGAGAAAAAAGCTTTTCTGCCAACAATTCTCCTCTCTTCTTACCTGAAACGTGCTTTGTTTAGATAAAGGCTATGGTTTTGATATCTATCTTGCTGTGCCTGAGCCTTATTTCAGACCTACTGAAGTAGACTCTCAGGGGGTGAGTCCAGACATTTGTATTTTTATTTTTCACTGGTTTTCCACTTTCACAGGTGATTTGGTAAGTTATTTTGTGAACCACTTACTTCAACCCAAAGGCATAAAAGGAGGGATGGTTCTTCAATAACAGCTACAAATTTATTGTTCAAGGGGTACCAACAAGGATCAGTGTCAGGGTTCTTGTCAAGTAATTTCTGACTTAACCAAGATTCTTTCCATGATGACCCAAAGAGTTGGGAGAGGGAAGAGGGAAGAGAGGAGACGTGTTTGAAGTCAGAGGTAGGATCAGGCTGAAGATGTTCTCCACCTCTCTTGCAGACTTCTGCTCAGAGCCTACTCTCCATCAGTGGAAAGCACTGATTAAAATTTTTCTTGCTTTCAAGCAAGATTTATAAAAGGCTTTTTATGCAAAGCATGCCTTAGCGACTGCCTATGTTCTTCTCTCACCTTCTCAGTGTACCATGGAAACCATGCTTGACTACTGCTTAGATGCAAGCATATGTGTAGATGAAAGCATATCATGTAGGCAGAGCTGAGTAAAAAGACCTTGAAGCAAACATAAAACAGTGTATTTTAAAAGCACCCTTTCAGCATAGCCTAAGAGTTTGCTAAAGAAGTACATCACAAAATAACACCCTTGACTATTCATTGGCCTTTGTTGTCCATATGGACACCTTTTGTCAAATCACCTTTTGTCTTCCTGCCAAAAAGCAGAGCTTACAGAATATTATAGCACCTTCAAGGACATTTGTTTCAGTGAGCCATAACCAGGGGTGCATAAGTAAAACTGGTGGAACTTTGAAAATTTCACATGTCCAGAACTCAACTTTTGAGATTTTTTTATTCAGTGCATTTGGATAGCTTATAAGTAGGTTAATATATTTTTAAAGCTCTAAGGTGTTTCTGATGCTTACTTTGGCAGAAAATAGTTCTTGCTTACTTTGGCAGAAAATAGTTCTTTTTATTTAAAAAATAGTGCAATGGAAAATACGGAGAATCAAGAGTTTGTGTGTGTTTTGTTTTTGCTCTTGTGTGTGTATGTGTGTGTTTATCCATAAGATATTTAAATATACTGACTGAACTGATTCTGCCCCCACAACCTTTCAGAGTCCTGTAGAATATTTACCACATTTTAAAATTCAGAAAACAAAAGGCAACAGTTAGATCAATTCTCAGTGTCTTAGGGTCAACAGCTTTCTTTGAATGTCCTTTGGGACTTAACACGGGGTGAAGGAAGAGATCACCAGAGTTTTTATCCTTTAATCTCCTACACCCTTAGACCTAGAGAGTTGAGTCTGGAAAGAAAGATAGATTTCCTTTTGTTTTTCACCAGTGGGATGCTCTTGGTAAGCTTTCTGAAGATATCAGTGAGAATGGGGACAGAGCTAGTGGAGGAAGAAGTCCTTAAAGATGGGCTTCTTTGGTTAATATGTCTTCAGAGTATATGGTACATGTTTTTTTCTTAAAGAAAGGAAAAAAAGGAAACTAAGAAACTATTTAAATTTCTCTCAAATGTTTACTCATGATATGATGATACGATTACCCTCTAGATAAGAAATAATCTCTTTGCAGAGTCGCTTGGATGTTTATTTGTCACATAACCCTGCAGGAACATCTGTTCAGAATATGCTGCACTGGGCCCAGGTATGTGCTTCTTATTCCTGCTTGATGCACACATACCTCTGCAAGACCCTCAAGGAGGGCTCTCAGAGAGCTCACTGCAGGGTTCTGCAGGCACCTGCCACTGTCACATTGATGGTTTTGGAATCAGCATCAACTGTTCATTTTTATTTACTGCATTCCCATTTCTTCTCCTTGTCCTCAGTGTCTGGGTTTTGAGCATAGTTCTCAGATAATCTGACTGAATTCTGATCCTTAGATTTTTCCAAACTGCCTTTTCAAGGGAAGGCTTTTATTTCCTCTTTCAGAAAGTCATCAGCTCTAATAAAACTTTATATAAAATAATGCAGCTTATTCCAGAAAGAGCTATTCATCTTCCAATCAATATATGGGGCATTTTGCAATGCGGAAATAATGCTTTATTCAGAGCAAATTGAATGCTAGGGAAGAATTAAAGTAAATTTATGGCTTACGTTTTACCCTCAGTTAAAGTTTTATTTGTTTTGTTATATTGCTCAATATTCAGAAAGCTCAAAGATAAGTCAAATTAAATTGGTATGGTTTTCTGAGCTGTGTGTGTGTGTGTGTGTGTCTTTGTGTGTGCATGTGTGCCCACATGCATGCACATTCATTTGTTTATCATGTAATTTTTGCCTATATTCTTGGCTGGTGGCTCAGACACAACCCCTTTTGAAAAGTGAACAAAATATACATAATTCTATGTCAGGAAGAAGGGTGGTTTCTGCTCAAAGTTTTAATATATTCCCCCTACCAGGGAATTTGCATTTTAACATATATCCTAACAAATTTGCTCCCTGTTTTAGAGAATCACTACTATAGATAGCCTGAAATACTAGGCGAGGGTTTCTGAAACTCTTGGAAGACTTTGACCCCCAGGAGATAAGGCTTCAAGTTCCTTCAGGAAGAAAGATGTTCAGGATATAGGGCCTCCTATTGATGAGGAGACAGACAGGTCCTCTTTTGAGCACATGGTCTTCCAGATAGTACACGTTGAATTTCACAGTTAATTGAGCACTTAATATGTGCTCTCTTGCTGCTTATACATATAATTTTATTCATTCTACAAATATCATAGCATATTCTTTTTTTTTTAAGACAAAATAAAAAGTGTGCAGTGATACAATCATATTGCCCAGGCTGGAGTACAGTGGTACAATTATGGCTCAACCACAGGCATGCATCACCATACCCAGATAATTTTTGTTTCTTTTTACAAATATGAGGTCTTGTTTTGTTGCCTTGGCTAGTCTTGAACTGCTGGACTCAAGCAGTCCTCCCGCCTCAGCTTCCCAGAGTGCTGGGATTACAGGCGTGAGCACTGCACATGGCTGCCTATTCCTTATACATTTTACAGTTCACTTCTCTTAAGAAAAACTTTTCTCCTTTGACAAGAAGCCCTTTTCAGAATAGAAATAAGTAGGGATGGGGATGGTAAATATTTGGTTATAAATTACATAGGCAGCTAAAGCAAGGGTGACGATCATGATGATAATAGTAATACTAGTTTTAAAAAAAGCTATTTGTTGAGTATTGCTAGGTGCTACATGCTTTTCTTCACAATCCTAAGAAAGAATGTTACTATCATTTTCATTTCACAAATATCTTACCTTGAATCACAGATTCAGTAATCTGTCAAGCCTGGATACAAATGAGGTATATTAGTCTCTTTCACACTGCTATAAAGAACTACCTGAGACTAGGCAATTTATGAAAACAAGAGGTTTAATAGACTCACAGCTCCACAGTCTGTACAGGAAGCATGACTAGGAGTCCTCAAGAAACTTAAAATCACCACAGAAGGCAAAGGGGAAGCAAGCACGTCTTACCACGGAAGAGCGGGCGGTGATGGGGGGGAGAGAGAGAGCACAAAGCAAGAAGTGTCGCACACTTTCAAACAACAAGACTTTGTGAGAACTCACTATCAGATGAACAGCAAAGGAGAAGTCCACCCCCATGATTCAGTCACCATCCAGCAGGTCCCTCCCCTGACATGTGGGAATTACAATTAGAGATGAGATTTGGGTGGGGACACAGAGCCAAACCAAATCACCAGATTTGATCCTAGAGCCCAACTTTCTAACTAGTACATCCTATCGCCTCCCATTGCTAAAAGCTTTCAGAATTTCAATAGCAGCAGACTGCTGCCTCTCTGAATATAAATCATGATGGGAATATTTTAAAACTAAAAATCAGGACTAAATCAGTAAGTGGGAAAAATATCTGAGGTTCACGCTAAGATAAACACAGAATAGTCTGAGAATAATTTAATGAAGTGCTTGACATAAACATCAAAATTACCTGCCTCATCAATCCTATATGGGTGCCAAATAACAGAAAAAGGAAATGCTGTGTGTGTGAATGTTTTTACATTCTATTATTTGAAGTTTCAATGCCAAAATGCAAAAGCAGTCATGCACAGTGTCTCAGTCAGCCCATGGCTCTGTATGAACATCACAGCAACTGGCTTGCCCCCAAATATGGGAGGCAGACAGCAGCCATGTACTTCACACAGAACTGGGGAAACAGTGGGTGAATATTTCTTCTAATAGTGAAAAGAATGTTTAAGGATGGGAATATAATCATAACAGCTTAGACCCCATCATAAGGATTAGGTGCAAAGTTGTGTAATAACAATAGCAGTAATTTTTAAATGTAGGAAACTAATAGCTAATGACTTTTTTAAAAAATTATAAAAATTCCTGAAGCTAAGATATTCAAGAATCATTCAATTGTGTACCTTTAAAAAATATTTCTATGTGTAGCATGGTAACATTTAAAGGCATTCGATTTAAATGAAAACTCTGAGGATTTTCATTGGAAAGATACAGGAGTAAAAGATTGCACCAATTTTGTGAATTACGATCAATTTTATCATTTTTTTATTACTTATTTTCTTTATCTTTATTGAAATTTAGCTTATGTGTCTAAAGAGTGGGGCATAATGTTAATCTTCTTTGTATATTTCTTGTGTACTATCTTTAAATATATTCTGTTTACTTACATTAATATGTTCATTTTATTTTAGGCTGTTAATTCTGGTCATCTTCAAGCTTTTGATTGGGGAAACTCTGATCAGAACATGATGCACTTCCACCAGGTACAAAAATAATCCTTGTAATCAGTTACATGCTGCAAATGAACTAACAAAAATAGTATCCACTCATTAAGCACCTGCCACTTCCCATGTACCACACTGGATACTGCTTATTGCTGTTCTCACAGGCTGCTTATTGGGTTCTTGCCATGTGCCATATCATTATTTCTAATTCTTAACAAGGACCTTGCAAGGTAAATATTATTATCCCTATTTTTTTGGAGGCTCAGAGAGGGTAGGTAAATTACCGGAGTTATTTATCAACCAGGGAGAGGGGCTCAAGATGGCTAGATACAGCCAGGAAGAGCTTCTCCCACTAAGAGACAAGACCATCAAGAAGACTGGAACACTCTGAGCCTATCTTCAGAAGAAAGTCATTGAGAGTGAATGGAAGGAGGATGCTGACCCTGAGCTGAAGAGGGAGAATTCTAGCAACACTGCACAAGGTTGCTGAGCACCAGGACTCATTCCAGGGCCTGTGTAGCTCCTGGGGAAGAGGTGAGTTAAGCAGGAGTGCAATGACCTACTCTCACTATGGACCTAGCTGCAGGAGACCCCATGACCCCCACAGACATTTCAGCTACTAGGCAGAGCTGACTGTAGAGTTGGCAGGGACAGGACTCCAGCCTGTGCAAAGCCCAGAGAGTTTGGTGCAGGAATGGTTGCAGTGAAGTATGGCCAGAAACGTCCATTGCCCAAGGCTTGCCAAGCTCCTCTAGGTGGCATTGGCCTTTGTTGACTGTTGAACCTTAACAGAACAGGGCTATCTTACCCATGAATGGGGCCAGTGTGATCTGAGCACATCCCTCTCTGCTGGCCTCTCTCAGAGTTCCTGCCTGGCTGTACCTGCTTGTAGTGCAGCCTCACATGACCATCCAGGGTGACTGTCAGTGGTCACTGCCATGCCTCCTTCATTGGCAGATTCTGCCTAACCATAGGAGAGCTTTTACACATGGGCCTCTACCAGTGTGCAGCCTCCCCCTGACTGCTTTGCAAGCACGCATGTGTGCAAACCTTGCCACCACCACCACAATGACATGCTTTTGCCCCATCTCCTATCAGAGTGTTGTTGCCAGTGTATGAAGAACATATCAGCCCCTCCAGTATAGCAGTGGCCAGAGGACAAAGCTGTGGACATGGTTATAGCAAGGTTATAGCACACAGCCCAGGAGTGCTGAGCTAAGTCCTGGCACCTTGAAAATCATTCAGAAATGAAGCCAGTCAGCTAAACACAACTTATATCACAGTCAAATTTTCAAGGGCTTCAAAGAATATAAAAGCAAAAAGCCTCATCCAAAGGACAGCAACTTCAATGATTAAAGAAATATCAGCCAAAACAGTTGAGAAGGAACCAGTGCAAGAACTCTGTAACTTTGAAAAGGCAAATATCCTCTAAAAAACCACACTACCTCTCCAGCAGTGGTTCTTAACCAGACTGAAATTACTGAAATGACAGATATGTAATTCAGAATATGAGTGGCAACAGAGATCATTGAGATTCAGGAGAAAGTTGAAACACAATCCAAGGAATCTAAGGAGTCCGGTAAAATAATTTAAGAGCTGAAAGATGAAATAGCCATTTTAAGAAAGAACCAAATTGATCTGCTAGAGCTGGAAAACTCACTATAAGAATTTCATAATACATCAGAAGTATTAATAGCAGAATAGACGAAGCTTAGGAAAAAAATCTCAGAGACTGAAGACTGGTTATTTGAGTGAACCCAGTCAGAAAAAAATAAAAAATAAAAAATAAAAAAAAGAATTTAAAAACTGAACAAAATCTGCAGAAAATATGGATTATGTAAAGACACCAAACCTACAGCTCACTGGCATTCCTGAAAGAGAAGGAGAAACAGTAGGCAACTTGGAAGACATATTTGATGATATTGTCCATGAAAATTTCCCCAACTTCACTAGAAAGGTCAACATTTAAATTTGGGAAATTCAGAGAACCCCTGCAAGGTAGTACAGATGACAACCATCCCCAAGACATATAGTCATCAGATTTTCAAAGGTCTACATGAAATAAAAAATATTAAAGGTAGCTAGAGAGAAGGGACAGTTCACCTACAAAGGGAACCTCATCAGGCTGACCATGGACCTTTCAGCAGAAATCTTACAAGCCAGAAGAGATTAGGGGCTTGTATTCAACATCTTTAAAGAAAAGAAATTCCAATCAAGAATTTCACATACAGACAAACTAAGCTTTATAAGTGAAGAAGAAATAAAATATTTTTCAGACAAAATTGCTAAGGGAATTTATTACCACCAGACCTGCCTACTAGAGGCCCTTAATGGACTGCCAAACGTGGAAATGAAAGACTGTTATCAGACACTACAAAAGCATACTTAAATACATAGACCATTGACACTAGAAAGCAGCTACACAATCAAGCCTACATAACAACCAGTTAGCAACACGATGAGATCAATGTATATAAATATTAACCTTGAATGTAAACAGGCTAAATGCCTCACTTAAAATGGAAAAAGTTGCAAGTTGTATAAAGAAACAAGATCTAACTGTATGCTGCCTACCTGAGACCAATCTTGCATGCAATGACACCCATAAGCTCACAGAAAAGGAATGGAGAAATATGTATCAAGCAAATAGAAAAGAAAGAAGAGCAAGGGTTGTTATTCTTGTTTCAGACAAGACAGAATTTAAATAAACAATTATCAAAAATAACAGTGAAGGACACTAAATAGTGCTAAAGGTCTGATTCATTGAATTTAACAAGAAGACAATTATCCTAAATATATATGCACCCAACACAGGAGGACCTAGATTCATAAAACAAATTCTTAGAGACTTAGATAACCACACAACAATAGTGGGAGACTTCAACACCTCACTGACAGTACTAGACAGATCTTTGAGGCAGAAAACTAACAAAGATATCTAGGACCTAAACTTGACACTTAACCAAATGGACTGAGAAGACATCCAGAGAATACTTTACCCAACAACAGCAGAATACATATTCTTCTCATGTGCACATGGCATATACTGTAAAACTGACCTCTCACTCAACTATAAAGCAATTCTCAACAAATTCAAAAAAAATGAAATTATACCATGTACACTCATGAATCACACACAGTACAATAAAAGTAGAAATCAATATCAAGATGATCTCTCATAACCATGCAATTATAAAGAAATTAGACAATCCTCCCCTGAGTTGATTTTGAGTAAATAATGAAATACAGACAGAAATCAAGAAATTCTTTGAAACTAATGAAAACAAAGATACAATATACCAGAATCTCTGGGACACAGCTAAAAGAGTGTTAAGAGGAAAGCTTATAGTGCTAAACACGCAGTCAAAAAGTTAGAAAGATCTCAAATTAACAACCTAACCTCACACCTAGAGAAACTAGAAAAACAAGAGCAACCCAACTCCAAAGCTACCAGAAGAAAAAAACAACCCAAATCACAGCTTAACTGAATAAAATTGAGATGCAAAGAAATATACAAAAGATCAACAAAATCACAAGTTAGTTCATTGAAAGAATAAATAAAACTGATAGACTGCTAGCTAGACTAATAAAGAATAAAGAGAGAAGATTCAAATAAACACAGAAATGACAATAGGGACATTACCATCACCCCATAGATATATAATAATCCCTCAGAGACTATTATTAACACCTCTAGCCACACAAATTAGAAAATCTAGAAGAAATGCATAAAGTCTAGGAAGCATAATACCTCCAAAGATTGAATCATGAAGACACAGAAACCCTAAACAGATCAATAACAAGATCCAAAATTGAATCAGTACTAAAAAACTACCAACCAGAAAAAGTCCTGGACCAGAATGAATTACAGTCGAATTTTACCATACATGTAAGAAGAGATGGTACCAATCTTACTGAGATAATTCCAAAAAAAATTGAGGAGGAGAAGAGATTCTTCTCTAACTCGTTTATGAAGCCAGCATCATTCTGATGCCAAAATCTGGCAGAAACACAGTGAATAAAGAAAACTTCAGGTCAACATCCCTGATAATCATACACGCAAAAATTCTCAATGAAATACTAGTGAACCTAATACAGCAGCACATTAAAAGCTAGTCCACAACAATCAAGTAGGTTTTATTCCTGGGTTGCAAGGTAGGTTCCAAATATGCAAATCAATAAGCGTGATGCATCACATAAACAGAACTAAAAACAAAAACCATAAGATTATCACAATAGACACAGAAAAGACTCTTAATAAAATTCAACATTCCTTTATGTTAAAGACCCTCAACAAACTAGGCATCAAAAGAACTTACTCATAATAAAAGCCATCCCAACAAACATGAAAAAATGCTCAACATCACTTATCATCAGATAAATGCAAATCAAAACCACAATGAGATACCATCTCACACCAGTCAGAATGACGATTATTAAAAAGTCAGGAAACAATAGATGCTGGCAAGGCTGGGGGAGAAATAGGAACACTTTCACACTGTTGGTGGGAATGTGAATTAATTCAACTATTGTGGAAGAGAGTATGGCAATTCCTCAAGGATCTAGAACCAGAAATACCATTTGATCCAGCAATCCCATTACTGAGTATATACCCAAAGGAATAGAAATCATTCTATTATAAAGATACATGCACATGTATGTTTATTGTAGCACTATGTATAATAACAAAGACATGGAACCAACTCAAATGCCTATCACTAATAGACTGGATTTAAAAAAATGTGGTACATATACACTATGGAATAGTACTATGCAGCCAATGAGATCACGTCTTTTGCAGTTACATGGATGAAGCTGGAAGCTATCATTCTCAGCAAACTAATGCAGGAACAGAAAACCAAATACTGCATGTTCTTACTCTTAAGTGGGAGTTTAACAATGAGAACACGTGGACACAGAGAGGCAAATAACACACATCAGGGCCTGTTGGCGGGTGGATGGTGAGGAAAGGGAACTTAGAGGATGAGTCAATAGGTGCATCAAACCACCACGGCACATGTACATCTATGTAACAAACCTGCATATTCTGCACATGTATCCTGTTCCAGTTGGGTGGATCACTTGAGGTCAGGAGTTTGAGACCAGTTTGGCCAATATGGTGAAACCCCATCTCAATTAAAAATACAAAAGCCGACCAGGCATAGTGTCTCATGCCTGTAATCCCAACACTTTAGGAGGCTGAGGCGGGTAGATCACCTGAGGTCGGGAGTTCAAGACAAACCTGACCAACGT
Organism: Ateles fusciceps; assembly: GCA_036589455.1. Lineage (NCBI taxonomy): Eukaryota > Metazoa > Chordata > Mammalia > Primates > Atelidae > Ateles > Ateles fusciceps. The sequence continues at coordinate 5,329,956 of JAZHEH010002393.1, forward strand.
GGAGAAATCCCATATCTACTAAAAATACAAAATTAGTAAGGTATGGTGGTGCCTGCCTGTAATCCCAGCTACTCGGGAGGCCGAGGCAGGAGAATTGCTTGAACCTGGGAGGCAGAAGTTGCAGTGAGCCGAGATCACGCCATTGCACTCCAGCTTGGGCAACAAGAGCAAAACTCTGTTTAAAAAAAAAAAAAAAAACAAACAAACAAACAAAAAACATTAGCCAGGTATAGTGGCAGGGGCCTGTAATCCTAACTACTCAGGAGGCTGAGGCATAAGAATAGCTTGAACCCAGGTGGCAGAGGTTGCAGTGAGCCAAGATTGCCACCACTGCACTCCAGCCTGGGTGACAGAGCTAAACTCAGTCTCAAAAAAAAAAAAAGAAAAGAAAAGAAAAGAAAAGAATAACGATAAGCTCCATCTATGACTCACTCACAGCGGACATAATACTGAGTGGGCAAAAGCTTGAAGCATTCCACTTGAGAACTGAATCAAGACAAGAATGTCCACTGTCACCACTCCTATTGAACATAATACTGGAAGTCCTAGCCAGAGCAATCAGGCAAGAGAAAGAAATAAAAGGCATCCAAATAGGTAGAGAGGAAATCAAACTATCTCTTTTCATGGATGATGTGATTCTGTATCTAAAAAATCCACAGTCTCATTCTAAAAGCTCCTTAAGCTAATAAACAACTTCAGTAATATTTCAGGATACAAAATCAATGTACCAAAATCAGGAGCATTTCTACACACCAACAATGCCCAAGCCAACAACCAAATCAAGAACTCAATCCTCATCACAATAGCCACAAAAAGAATAAAATGCGAATACAGCTAATCAGGAAAATGAAAGATTTCTACAATGAGAACTTTAAAACACTGCTCACAGAAATCAGAAATGATACAAATGGAAAAACAGTCCATGTTCATGGACAGGAAGAATCAATATTATTAAAATGGTCACACCATCCAAATCAATTTACAGATTCAATGCTATTCCTATCAAACTACAAATGATATTCAACACAGAAGTAGAAAAACTATTTTAAAATTCATATGAAACCCAAAAGAAGCCTGAATAGCCAAGGGAATTCTAAGCAAAAATAGCAAAGCTGGAGGCATTATTTGACTTTAAACTATACTACAAGGCTACAGTAACCAAAACAGCATGGTATTGGTACAAAACAGACATGTAGACTAATGGAACAGGTTAGAGAACCCAGAAATAAAGCTGAACACCTACAATCATTTGATCTTTGACAAAATTGACAATAACAAGCAAGGGGGAAAAGACTGTCTATTCAATAATTAGTGTTGAATTATGCAGAAGATTGAAACTGGACCCCCTTCTTTCCACCATATACAAAAATCAACTCAACATGGATTAAAGATTTAAATTTAAAACCTAAAACTGTAAAAACCCTAAAAGAAAACCTAGGAAATACCATTTTGGACCTAGGACCTGGAAAAAATTTCATGATAAAGATGCCAAAAGTAATTGCAACAATGACAACAAACACTGACAAGTGGAACCTAATTAAACTAAAGAGCTTCTGCACAGCAAAAGAAACTATCAATAAACAGACAACCTAAGAATAAGAGAAAATATTTTCAAATTATGCATTTGACAAAGATCTAATATCGAGAATCTGTAAGAAACTTAAGCAAACTAATAAGCAAAACCAAACAACCCTATTAAAAAATGAGCAAAGAACATATACAAACTCTTTTCAAAAGACGACATACATGCATCCAGTAAGTATATGAAAAAATGGTCAACATCAGTAATCACTGGAGAGATGAAAATCAAAACCATGATGAGAGACCATCTCACACCCAACAGAATGGCTATTATTTAACAGTCAAAAAATAACAGATGCTGGTGAGGCTGTGGAGAAAAAGAATGCTCATACACTGCTGGTGGGAATGTAAATTAATTCAGCCATTATGGAAAGCAATGTGGCAATTTCTCAAAGAACTTAAAACAGAACTATGATTTGACTTATGAATCTCATTACTAGGTATATACTGAAAGGAATATAAATTGTTCTATCAAAAAGACACACGCACCCATATGTTCACTGTGGCACTATTCACGATAGCAAAGACATGGAGTATAGATGCCCTAAGAGGTAGACTGAATAAATAAAATGTGGTACATATACACCATGAGATATTATGCAGCCATGAAAAAGAATGAAATAATGTTCTTTGCAGCAATGCGGATGTAGGTGGAGGCCATTATCCTAAGTAAATATCACATGCTCTCACTTATATGTGGGAGCTACACATTAAGTTTACATGGACGCAAAGAGGGGGAACAATAGACACTAGGGCCCACTTGAGGATGGAGAATGGGAGGAGAGTGAGGATTGAAAAACTACGTCAGGTACTGTGCTCATTACCTGGATGACAAAATCGTTTGTAAGCCTAACCCTAATGATGCACAATTTATTTATGTAGTAAACCTGCACATGTACCCCTGAACCTAAAATAAAAGTTGGAAGGGGAAAAAACAACCAGAATATGACTCAGGATTCCTGGATCTAACGTCTAGTCTTCTCCCACTATACTTATTCCTTCTCAAAACAAACAAACAAAAACATACAATGTTTGCTTTTAAAACATATTCTCTGACTTCTTATCTATGTTTAATAACTAAGACTGTCCTAATAGTTCTTTGGGATGTCATTTACTAGCCACTTTTAAAAATACCATTATACGGATCATTAAAGATACATAAGTAAAAAGTATCATCTTTAGGAAGTAGGATTATCTGCCAGGGATAGTGTGTCTGGCACACTATTCCATAAAAATAGTACTACTTTTGATCTGGTGTGTCACCAGATCTATGAAAAGTTTTAGAGAAAAATTTTACATTAAAGAGAAATGTGTATTGTTGCTATTATTTTATTCCCAAGTATGTGAGGAAGCTCATTAATGATTTTGGCTTTTTGCTGATAGACGGAGCTTAAATTGAAAAAGTAGTCATCAGTGATACTTAGGTTTTTCAAATCTAGGATGTAGAAATTTGGAATTTTTTTTTTTTTTTTTTTTTTTGATACAGGGTCTTCTTGCTCTGTTGCCCAGGCTAGAGTGCAGTGGCGTGATCTCAGCTCACTGCAACCTCTGCCTCCCAGGTTCAAGCAATTCTCCTGCCTTAGCCTTCCAAGTAGCTGGGACTACAGGCACACACCACAACGCCCAGCTAAGTTTTGTGTTTTTAAGTAGAGATGGGATTTCACCATGTTGGCCAGGCTGGTCTTGAACTCCTGATCTCATGATCCACCTGCCTTGGCCTCCCAAAGTGCTGAGATTACACGCATGAGCCACAGCACCCGACTTCTTTCTTTTCTCTTTTACCTTTAAAAATAAAGTCAGGGTCTCACTATGTTGCAGAGGCTGATCTTGAACTCCTGGGCTCAAGTGATTCTCTTGCTTTAGCCTCCCAAAGTGCTGGGATTACAGGCGTGAGCCACCATGCCCAGCCAAAAAATTTTTAATGTGGGAATTTTTAATGCCACCATAATAACTACTATAACAACTATAATAGTGAAAATGTATAACTCTAATTCTTGTGAAAAATCTGACTTTTCTCCCCAACTGCTATAGTTAGATGTATATGGCAGGAGTCGGGTGGGGGAGTAGCACACACACACTATTTCAGAACACTGTTTTCTCTTGTGAGGAAACAGTGGTGACTAGATGGACTTAGTTCATACAGTTCTTCCAATGCCCCCTCACCTCACCCCCACGAAAAGATACCATATTCTGAATGGCTATGGCAAAATGTTCTAGAAAGAACTCTGGCCCAGTTTTAGTCACATGCCCATCTCTCATACAATCACTGTGGCCAGAAGAATGGAGGACTAACTGGCCAGACCTGGGTGTCTGGACCAGGGGCTGTGTTGGATCAACACAAGAAAGAAGTAGTAAGGGAAAATTTGCTGGGAGTTTATAGACTTTAGCCACTCTAATGTAACAGACTGACTCCTTTTCTTTCTTTCTTTCTCTTTTTTTTTTTTTTTTGAGACCTAGTCTCGCTCTGTCACCCAGGCTGGAATGCAGTGGCATGATCTTAGCTCACTGCAACCTCCACCTCCCAGGTTCAAGTGATTCTCTGGCCTCAGCCTCCCGAGTAGTTAGTACTACAGGCACGTGCCACCACGCCTGGCTTTTTTTGTATTTTTAGTGGAGACGGGGTTTCATCCTGTGTTAGCCAGGATGGTCTTGATCTCCTGACCTCGTGATCTACCCGCCTTGTCCTCCCAAAGTGCTAGGATTACAGGCGTAAGCCACTGCACCCGGCCCAGACTGACTCCTTTTTAACATCATGCTTCAAATGTCTTTCACGCATTGGTCTCAGTTCTCTCTGAAGAGTCTGTTTATTCCCAGCTATTAATAATGCTACTGAGCCCAGATTTGTGCCTACAAGAAGGGACATTTATCCTATCCAACATTTAGTTTGAAAAGGTAACATTCTGAGATCAAATGCTAAGTAGAAAGATGATCCCCTATGGGAAAAAGAACCCTCTTCCTCTAGAATCTTTTCTTATTTTCCCAAATGTGCGAGTCACAAATATAATAGTTTTTTTGATTCACAATTCATATTAGTACACAAAAGTGGTCAAGTATTTTTAACATTTTAATGTTTATATATCATTAAGTGTAAACTAATTGTACACTTGTAGCATGTAAAGAATTTGCTCAACAGCTGACAGTGAACGTTACTTCTATAATGTAATTTTCTGTAAAAACTCTTTTCTATCTCTTTCATTGTGTTTAGCTTACACCTCCTTTATACAACATTACTAAAATGGAAGTTCCAACAGCAATCTGGAGTGGTGGATGGGACATTGTGGCTGATCCCATGGATGTCGAAAACTTACTTCCTCAAATTTCCAACCTTATTTATTACAAGCTGATTCCACACTACAATCATGTGGATTTTTACCTTGGACAGGATGCACCTCAGGAAATTTACCAAGATCTAATTAAATTGATGGAGGAATATTTACAAAATTAAATGCACTTTCCTTTCTCCAACCAAGTGGATTTTCATAAAAATAATGAGATGAACAGGCCCTAGAGTGACCCCCAGTGATTTCCATCTTCTAGTATCTATGCCTTTGTATAATCTCCTCCCCTTCAATGTGGGTGGGATATAAGACTTTGTTCAAGCAAACAGAACTGGAAAAGGTGTAAGATGGCACACCCTTGATTAGGTTACATCATATGGCAAAGGTGATAAGATGTCAATCCCTGATTACATTATACAAGAAGTCCACTGGGCTTGGTGGCTCACACCTGTAATCTCATCACTTTGGGAGGCTGAGATCGGAGAAGCATTTGGGGGTCAGGACTTCCAGAGCAGTCTTGGTGAAATCCTGTCTCTTCTAAAGATACAAAAATTAGCTGGGTGTGGTGGTACATGTCTGTAATCCCAGCTTCTTATAAGGCTGAGGCAGAAGAATCGCTTAAACCCGGGAGGTGGAGGTTGCAGTGAGCCGAGATCACACCACTGCACTCCAGCCTAGGCGACAGAGCAAGACTCTGACCCTAAATAAATAAATAAGCAAATAAATAAGTCAATCAGTCAGTCAGTCAGTCAGTCATCGTATTATATTGGAGCAAAATATTCTTCTTGTTAGCATGATGGAATAAACAGATGTGTTGAGAAGTGACCTTACAAGGAACTGACCATAGTTTTTAGGATCTGAGGGTGGCCTCCAGCTGATAAAACAGCAAAACACCAAGGCCTTCAGTCACATAACCACAAGAAAATGAATTCTGCCCAAACCTGAATAAACTTGGAAGCCCATTCTTCCCTAGTAACCTCCCACTGAGAGAGCATCCTGGCCAACACCTTGATAGTAAGACCCAGTTATGCTATGGCTGGACTACTGACCCACAGAAACAGTGAGATAACAAATGTGTATTGTTTTAAACTGCTAAGTTTGTGGTAATTTGTTATCAGCAGTAGTATACTACTACTACCATTTGTTATCATGTAACAATTATATGAATTAAATATTTGATTACATTAATTATATAACATACTATATTACTATATAATTTATAATTTTATATGTATTACAATATAATTATGATGTATTAAAGAATTGTATAATGTATAATAAATATGTAATATTATATAACAATATGTTATCTGCCATAATATAAAATTATATATAATATTGATAAATAATGATAATTATTATTCTGTCTCTGGTTAAAAGTCTGATAGATCTAAATTCTTGAGTAATCATTTTAATATATAGCTTAACATATTTTCTGTTAATTCAGTCACCTCTATAATTTGGGAATTTGTTCTATAGATTAATTTTTCTCCTAGTTATGGGTCCTGCCTTATTGCGTGCTTAATAATTTTATATTGGATGCCAGACATTGAATTTTGCATTGCTGATTGCTGAATTTGTTTTTATTTCCTTTTATAGGGTTGGAAAACAACCACCCAGGCAGACAGTCAATGATCAATGAATACATGTTTGGTAACTGGGGAGTGTCAAGTGTTATGAAGCACTTGATTGGGCCCTATAGAAATTGGGGTATTTTACAACATGTAATTAATACAAATGTGGCTAGACTCATTTATCAAGAATTTCCTGGCATAAATAAAGGGGCTGTAGGCATGAGGGGGGAGGGGTATTAAAGGAGATCTGAGTCTTAGCAGGGGAAGGCTAGCTGGCAGGGTACCAAAAGGCTTCACAGGTAGACACCTCTTTGGTGACTGTGGCTTATCAGACTTGCATATCCTGACACTGATCTTGTCACTGTCCCAGAAATGACTGCACTTACACATGCTGATTCATGTGATTGAAATGTACAAGGAGCTGCAGAGCACAAAACAAAATACATGTTTAAAATTTATATCAAAAACTACAATTCGGCCAGACTAGTGTTTTCTTTTCCTGTAATAAAATACATGGGAAATTCTAGTATGAAGCTGTTGCTCGGTGTACATGGAAAAAAAACAGAGAAGCATATAGTTTGACAAAAATTGTCACCTCCATGATCATTCAAGTTCACTGAGCCTTTTTCATAAAGAAATAATAGTGTAAGCATTTTACATGAATTTTATCATTTAATCTTCCTGATAGCCTTATAATATGATAGCCTTATCTTTTCTTTACAGATTAAAAAACTGAAATTTAGAGATACTGGGAAACTTGCTTTAAAATATTAGTTCTCTGAACTCTGAAACTTTGACTTTAGGTAGCCAAGCTCTTAACTTTATGCTTTAATGTTATAAGAATGTATTATAAATTAACTAGCCATTTAGAAGAAGAAGAAGAATAAGGAAAACACTGCTCCTGCCCAAGTGGAGCTCAGAGTAATGAAAATGTCAGATACTATACAGCTATAGTTTGAGTATTCTATATCCCAAATGCTCAGGACCAGACCTATTTTGGATTTTGGAATATTTGCATATCATAATAAGATATGTTAGGGATAGAATCCAAATCTAAACATAAAATTTACTACATTTCATGTACAGTTTATACACAAAGGCTTAAAGTAATTTTGTATGGTATTTTAAATAATTTTGTGCATGAAAAAAAGTTTTGACTGTGTTTTAAGTGTAATCTATCATATGAGATCAGATATAGAATTTTTCACTTGTGTCATGTCAGTGCTAAAAATATGTTGGATTTTGGAGCATTTTAGATTTGGGATTTTTGGCTAAGGAATGGTCAACCTATACTAATTTACATCCTTAAATTTTAATTGTAATTTAATAATTGTGATGAATCCATCAAAAAGAAGTACACCCTCAACAAGGTGGACAGAGAAGTCTTCTCTGAAGACATGAAATTTTGGCTGCCATCTGTGACATCTGCCAGATATTACAGGTAGGGGACTAGCTCAGGTGGTGAGGAGCTGGGCTAAATGAAGAAAATTAAAAAAGCCCAAGGAGCCAAGAGAGAATGGGGTGAGATGAGCTCAAATGGATAGGCAGAGTCTGGTTTTAGGCCCTCCTAGCCACATACAGGATTTTGAAGACAAAATCGTTGAAGTCTTATTCTCAAGACTACTTAAAAGATAAGATCAGTTATGTGTTTTAAATGATGATAATAGCTATGAAGTGGAGAATAAAGAACTTCCTGAAACTGGGTAATATATAAAGGAAAGGGGTTTAATTGACTTACAGTTCTGCAAGGCTGGGAAGGCCTAAGGAAACTTACAATCATGGCAGAAGGGGAGGTAAATATGTCTTACATGGTGACAGGCAAGAGAGAAGTGCAAGCAGGGGAAATGCCAGATGCTTATAAAACCATTAGATCTTATTAGATCTCACTCAATATCACGAGAACAGCATGAGGGACATCACCCCCACAATCCAATCACCTCACACCAGGTCTCTCCCTTGAGATGAGATTTGGATGGAGACACAGAGTCAAACCATATCAGAAAATATCTCGTTAATAATAATATCGATTATATGTGGAAATGATAATATTTTGGACATATTGGGTTAAATAAAATGCATTTAAAATTTTTATTTCACCTTTTATACTTTTTTAAAATGTGGCCATTAGAAAATTTAAATTACATATGTAGTTCACATTATATTTCTAATGGATCATGCTGAGACAATGAAAAGAGTAAGGTAATTATCCCCTAAAAATCCTGGTTATCTGTAGGAAAATGGAATAGCTTTGCATTTATAAGTTTTTTTAATGTATGGAAAAATGAAAGAACACAGACTGTGTAAAAGATATCAGATTGTGCTATAGCAGTTATCAGGTTTAAGGATAATTTGGAGGCTGAAAAATAGAAAAACTGCTATCAAGAAGCAATTTTTAAATTGTATTCGTGTGCTAAGCAATCTGTAAATAACAATGTATCTCTTCCAATTTATTTAAAAAACAGGACAAGAGTGAAGTTTTCCTGTGAATTTCCTGTTTTCTATTAAATTAAGTAGGTAATATCAAGAAAAATTTCCTTTGAAACACATCTAACAGCAAAGAGAGCTACTGGAATTTATAGCCAACTTGGTAGCATATTAAAGTAAAATACCTGACACATACTAAGTACTAAATAAATAATAATTCACTATTATTATTTATATTAACATCATTAGTATTTCTCAGTAACTAAGCTGCATTCTCTGGACTTCTAGAATCACCCATTCAATCACTCTTTCACTCAATCAGCAAAAATTTTTGATGGTGATGGTAATTAGAGGAGGAATGAAATCAAGAAACTCTAACACTAAAAACCATTTATCTATTTTCAGGGTGCTGGTAAGATTTGAAGGTGATTTAACAGTAAGTCAACATAGAATAGTAACTCAGGAAAAAAACAGGAGCATATATCAAAACAACCAACGTTATCTCTTTGCACATTCCAATCACCATTTATTTACTCATGCAAATTGGATGGGACAATCTAAAACTAGATCCAACTCGAATGTCTAGCTAAGTGTCCTATGTCTTTTTTTTTTTTTTTTAAAGAATCTACATTTGAATATGTCTCCTACAGAAATTCAAATACAAAATGAGCTGTAGAGAATACCATACATATATGCTGTATATTAAGCAGGAAGTGAGGCAAGTAAACTTCTCTGGAGGAGGAAAATGATATAATTTTCCTCATATTCAATAGTATGGCCCTTCCCCTTCATTCTAACAAAGATTTGACCTTTGTCACAAACGTGGACAGTCCTGATCCTGCCACTCCAGAACATGGATGTTATCAAGGACAGATGCCAGCACTCTTGGTAATAACTTCTCTTTAAATGTAAGTGATCTTTCCTTTAAACATTTTGAGTTGGGATGGGTGTGTGTTCAATAAACTTATTGTGTCTCTTCAAAAATCTTTAATATTTTAATTAATTATGTTTCATAGACCTTTTATCATTTCTCTCTTCTCTCCATTATAGCCATTACTGTTTTTGAAGATGGATGTAATATAGATGGCACTGAAATAGAGATTCATTTTCACTGACACTAAAGGAAGGATGTTCTACTCTAACAGATAATTTCAAAAACAATACTGTTTCTTGTAGAAATTATGAATATTGCCAACTTTGCTTAATGGCTAAAGAGGGAAAATTTTAAAATATAATTAAAGCATTTTCTCTTAAGCCAAAAAGTACTAATTAATAATTTTACATACATAAACATATACGCTTATCCACACTTATGGTTCTATTAGATACTGTTTGAATTTTAGGATGCAAAATAAGTTAAATTATCTAGTGAGCAAGAGACAAAATCCAGATTCTTGCTCATCCATAGCCTTTTACTGTAGGGTGAAATTTGTCCCAAAAGTGTGAGGTTCAAATTATTTATTTTTCAAAATTCTCACCAGCTTCTATTTTGCTAGTTATGGCCTAACCTTTTTAACTTTCAGCTATTTTCAAGAGAAAATTTGAAAAAGCTGCCTTTGGGGAGAAAGAGAAATCCAACAAACAAAAAGATAACCACACTGTAATGGCAAATGTGTTTTGTATTAGAACATTGGAAGGGAAATAGTAATCATTTTTTACAGATCAATCCCAGAGTCAAGGATCTATGTTCAACCACATATTTTTTGCCGTCTTCATAATTCAGTGGGTAGCCATCATTAAGCAGTTTGCTTAGGCTGTAATATGATTCTTGGACCAAGACTGCAAAAATACCACAAGCCTCCTGAAAGGTTACCCCTTTTTGGTTCTACTATCATCTAATTTTATTAAAAACAAACAAACAAACAAAAAAAAAAAAAAACAGGAAAAATTTGGGTACCATTTTGTATTCCACAGGTCCAAGGAACAAGTTTCAATTTTTTCATGTAAATTAATTTCAGTATTAGTATTGAAATCTATAATAGAAATATAACATTTTCTACATACTGTTATATAGAAAATATATAATATGGAATGTATTATTGAATATTACAGAATATATAATATAGAAAAACATAATATTCAATAATATATTGACTACTTATTAAAATAGCAAGCTTATACAGGAAGAGTGATGGAGCATTATGAGAAACTTCAGCTTCATTTTTTTGACATGACATTTTTTTCTGTACAAACAAAAGAATTACAAGATTTTTCCAGATTATTCAAATAATTCAAAGTTGAGGAAGGAATATAAATCAATGATGTAGAAATTCTTTTAAGATTTGAGCTAGTCTACAATCTGTAAAGATCTGAGAAGTTGAATTATATTTGTGCTATTTCCATATTAAGGCAACAAATCAATATTATTAATAATCACATTGTGCTTCCCAGAACTTTCTAAAGAGTCCATTAAAGTTTTATTAGAAAGGATTGTTTTTGAAGTTAAAAACCATGAGAGATTCCAGGAAAATCCACATACCTATGCCATCATACTATCAATTAGGGCAAAACATGCTTGAGGCTTTCATCAAGACTAAAGGATTAAGGAGTGGTGCATAACTTTTCCCTGTTCCAACAAGCTGAGCACTTCCTTTTATTCCACATTTGTTTAATTGGCTTGAAATTTCTCACTCCTAAGAACAGATTTTAGGATTTGGACAACATAAAATATCACTTGAAAGGATTTGAAAATAAATCCAAACTAACAGAACTGAAACTCCTATATTATTCTGGGTAGCAGCTTAGTTTTCCCCACCCTTCTTCATGCTAGGAGATGAAAGAGATTCAGTTACTGCTTAAGCTCCATAGGCATACAAAGCAAAGCAGAAAACTGAGGCACATGTGCCTCTGTTATCTGGTATTTCATGTGGCGCTTAGAGCTACATTGTCATTATCTCTTCAGGCCTCCATTCCTGCCTTTAATCACTGCCTTAAACAGAGGTTACTGTGCCAAAGTTGACAGCAAGACAAATCCCTTTGGCATGTAAGCTAGTTTCCTCTGCCATACTGCTAGTTCCAAACTCCTTCTGGTTTCAGGATCCAGGAGTCAGGGTTGCCTCATCTTCTCAACTGAGTTACAATCACACATATCCCTACACACTGCACGGATGACACTAGTTCTTTAACATATGTTATTCCGTCTGATCCTCATGAAGGATCAAATGGGGAAGGGAGATACTATTATCTCTGATTGTCCATTAAGATCTTGAGTATGTTCTACTTCCCTGTTTGACACACTGGTTTGAAAATGTTACTAAGTCCTCCCAACAGTGACAGACACTCATTAGAAACATGAAGGATTCTGTCAAACTGGTTATTTGGCATCATGTAGACCACTATTTCCCAACCTGCAAGTGCACTGTGGCATTTGTTGTGTCAGGGACACGCCTTGGGTGTGTGTCTCAGTCTAAAGCTTCCTTTTTCACAAGCTTCTTGTTTCTCATCTCTCTAGCTTCTAACTGTCACTGTAACCATCTCTTACTCTTCAGCCTGATGTCAAAAGCAAAAGTTCAGTTCCTCATCAATAAGGAGTCCTTGGGGAGCAGGTGAAGCTCATCTAACTAGGTAAGATAAAGATCTGTCATAACCAGGAGGCAGGTTGGAAGTGGCAGTCAGGTGCAAGAGCTCTGCAGTGAGGCTGCCTGACTGTCCTTTTTAGATCTGTCACCTGTTGGCTCTGTGACCTTGAGCAGGTCTTAAATCTCTCTAAGCCTTTGTCTTTTTCATTGATAAAATGAAGATAATAATAATACCAACTTTATGGAGTTTTTTGGAACTTAAATAACATATGTGAACTATTTAGAGCAATGCCTACCATAGGAGAAGCACTCAGTAGATATTGGTTATTATTAGTTTCATACAATTAGAAAAGTTATATAACATTAGCCGATATAAAATTGTCTTCAACCAGATAGCTAATGTATGGAAAGCTATTTAGCTTCAAAATTAAACTCGGCATTTCTAGAAGTTAAATATTAATTTGTAATATTAAATTATCTTTAATATTACTCTCTTGTTCACTTTTATAAGAAAAATAGTGAAAGCATTTATTGAGAACTTACACTGCACTAAATGTATATTATATGACTTAATCCTCACTATAACCCTATGAGATAGGTTACATTGTTGTCCCAGTTTTACTGACAAGGAAACCAAGAGACGAAGCTACTAAAATACTTGCCTGAGGTTAGGCACCTTCTTTTGTGGTGAGGCTGGACTTCAAATTTAGGCCATTTGACTGCAGCACTTATATGATGAGCATGCTGTAGTGTTGGTCTACCTTTGAACAGACATACTTTTAAACCATGGCAAGGAAGTGAGACTGCACATTGAGATATGCAAAGTTTGCCTTTGTGTGCCACATGAGAAATAGTCACATCACTAGAAATGTATCATAAGCTTTTATGTTTGGTTAAAGTTTTATTTATCCATTTTTCTTGCTTATTTTGTGGGATACTGGGCTTAACTAGGAGATAACTCCACTTTTCACTTGCTCATGGTATGAAAACTTGTCCTATGAATCTTCAGATATTTTGGCGAATTGTAGGCAAAGACTTAAAGCAATTCAACCTTGATTAAAATAAAATGCCTCCATACTTGATTAAATTTATTTCATTTTAGGCACTGGATTATGATCAAGACAACTTCTATATGAAAACATGGATTACTAGTGCTCCAAGTTAGTTCACTATATTTATTCCCATTTATACATTATCTGCTTTCAGGGCTATTCAAGTTTTCATTAACCATTAATAATTTCATTACTCATTTTATTTCATTAATCAACATTGATATTTCATTAATCAGCATTGATAATCTGTGAACATTAAATGTTTTATGCCAGGTATTTCTATGATGTGGCTGTTTTTGACCACAACTTGTTTGATTTCTGGAACTTTAAATGCTGGTGGATTATTTGATTTGGAAAATGAAGTGAATCCTGAGGTGTGGATGAATACTGTAAGTCATGGAAAACTTTGAAGAACATCAAATAAAGCAAGATTAATGGATTATGAGGTTATGAAAGGTTATAACAGAAAATCTCTGATAAAACAGATAAAAATGTAGATGGTTTTTAACCTTTGCAAGAGTCAAGCTAGGTAGATGTGCTCCTTTGGCTGAAAAACTAATACTTTCTAGTAATGAAAACCAAAATTGTGCTATTCTGCTATCTATCTATCTAGATAGATAGAATCTCTACTTTTGAATTTATATTTTAAGAATATTAAGCTATTTGTTGATATAGATGATTTCCTTCTACTGATCTATAGTTCTATTACCTTTAAACCAAGAGAAGTCTCAAAAGACAACTGACTTGAGAATGTAGCTTTGTCAGAAAGAACGAGTCGATGCTAAATGTTCCCCTACCCCCCCCCAAAATATTTGCCAGTAGTAGATATTTTTAAACATTCTACTTATTTCGTATTAAGACTTTATTTATTAAATTAATTTTACAGTTACCTGGTGATACAAATTTCAGATAATTCACCCAAATAAGCACACAACAGATGCTTTGTTTTCATTCCTTTTGATAGCCTTTGGAGAAGTTCAGCTAATGACTGTATTTTTACTGGGCAGAGTGAAATAATCGTCTACAATGGCTATCCCAGTGAAGAGTATGAAGTCACCACTGAAGATGGGTACATACTGCTTATCAACAGAATTCCCTATGGGCGAAGCCATGCTAGGAGCACAGGTACAAGATATGTCTCTCCTGAAAAGCAGGACAGCATTGACCTTCTCCTTTTCAGGAATTTTTATCAGGAATAATTTAGTGCTAGATATGCTTCAACAGAGTTTATCAAAATTGGTTTGAATTGTTGGATTAGTCTTTAAATAGTTAACAGGAAGGCTTACTCTTTTCCTGATAATTCTCTGAAGACAGACAAGAACCTAACAATACAAAGAGCAAGACTGATCTTGCTAACTGCGACCAGACGTACTTGTTAGGGTGTAAACAGAAAGGTGGAGACTATATTTTGTCAAGTCGTTACTGATTTAGCATGTGGAAAATTGCTTTGTCCCAGGAAAATAGATCTCTTCATTGTTAGGAGAAGATTTGCTGGGTTGTATGAAATTGACTCTGGGGCACCCAAGAAGAGCTTCTTTTGCCCCCGCTAAAATGAAGGAGCCTCCCTCTGCAGGATAAAAATAAAATCTAGTTAAATGACAATGGCATTTCTGAAAAGTTTTCCAGGATTGAAAACCTTAACATTCACGTACACTTTGATCAAAGGGACACACTGGTTCATGGAATGAAAGAGTGTGGTGTCAATAAGGCTTGAATTCTAGAATGAGGATCTAGCCATGCCATAGCAGGGGAATGACACTCCTTAAAATGGAAAATTTAACTGCAAAGCCTCTGAAGAATAAAAGATAAGAATAAACAAAATATCTGCATTGGCTCAATAGCAAATAATTTATTGGCAGCGCTTACCATGTTCATTTTGCAACTTTTCTCCCACCATACACAGTAAGCAGCAGCTGAGGTCATGTTTGACATTCTCTCCCTCTTATATCTCCAGTTTCAGAATAAAAAATGAGAATGATATGAATAGTTTTACTAGTTAAAATATGAAACACCCAGTTAAATTTGAAGGTCAGATAAACAGCAAATAATTTTTGTATGTCTCATTTTAAGATATACTAAAAAGTTATTCACTATTTATCTTAAATTCAAATTTTGTAGAGCATCCTGGATCTTTTTGCTTATTTTTGTTTTTATTTTTTGCTAAATCTGGCAATCCCAGGTACAGGTGTGAGGGAACTATGAAATATAAAAGGAGAAACTTTTATGGGAAAGGTTTTGCTTAAGGAGAGATAATTTTGGAAAGACTTAGAATTAAAGATCATTTATTAGATGTAATGTTCTAAATATTTTAAATCAGTGAAACCTCTCATCAACAATATGAGATGGGTACCACTAATAGTCACCATTTCACAAATGATGAAACTAAGGCAAAACTGGTTATGTTAAGAGGCCTGAAGCACACATAGCAAGCTGATAGACCAGAATTTTAGCCCAGGAATCCTGGCTCCAGAGCCTGTGCTCTTAGTCATTAAATTATAGTGCCTTACTTGACCTTTTGCCCTGGTTCTTTGCATCTCCCTAAATGCCTTCTCTTCCTCAGGAATCTGGAAGTTGGCAGAGGGACATTGAGCTGAGTATACTATTGTAGTTTTTGAATGCTCTCCACTGGGCAGAGGATGGGGATTTGAATAGAAGTTTGGTGAGGAACTAATCGGTATCCATTTACACTCACCTCCTCTTCCTCCCTGGAAGAGCTATAGGACTTGAGTAAGCATGATAAATTTCACGTCTCTGTAAACCACACCCAGGAAGTTTGTATATACAAATACATAGGGCAGAGCAGTTACCAGTATAGGCTTTGACATAAAAAAGAAGTGGGTTTGAGTCCCTGCTCTGTGCCTTCTTACCTGGGCATCAATCTGGGAAAAATACTTAACTATGTAAGGTTTGGTTTCCACATCTATAAAATGAGGATTCTCAAAATAGCAGCTGGTTTATAGAGCTATTATAAGAATTTAGTAAGCTAATACATATAAATAGGTCAACATAGCACCTAGGTACAAAGTATGTGCTCAATAAACTGAAGTTATGCGATTATAATGCTCTATACTACTAACAAGGGAAAAGTAAAAACAGTTTTTGTTTTACCATGTGTGTGTGTGTTTCTGTAATGTTTCTGATATGCTTTATTTACCATAAGTTACTCTCTCTTTCTCTTTCTCTCTCTCTCTCCCTGTCTCATCCTACCCCCTTCTCCCCCCAGGTCCCCGTCCAGTTGTGTATATGCAGCATGCCCTGTTTGCAGACAATGCCTACTGGCTTGAGAATTATGCCAATGGAAGCCTTGGATTCCTTCTAGCAGATGCAGGTTACGATGTATGGATGGGAAACAGTCGGGGAAACACTTGGTCAAGAAGACACAAAACACTCTCAGAGACAGACGATAAATTCTGGGCCTTTAGGTAAATACTAGCTAAGAAAACTCAAGGGGGAAGTTGGAAGCAATTTCAAAAAAATAAAAAAATAACACGGATGCTATTAATAATCATCTTTGACCCTTGAAGTCATATAGCTCCTTGCAGTTTCTGTTAACATCTCAAAAGAGGGAAACAGCAAGAAGCTTTGATTTTCACTGATTCTCTCACAGGCAAAGTATGGCATTTCAACAAGATCATTTTAACATCCAATTTTATCAATTCTGTGCATTAAAAGTATGTCCAAAGAGGGAGACAGCTCAGGAAATTATCATGACCAATGTGTACATTCTTTCAGCCAGTGTTTACTGAGTGACTACTGTATGCACTGTTCTAGGCTCTGAACATTCAAACAGAGAACAGACCAAATTCTGACTTCACAAAGCTTATGTTCATTTTAGTGATAATATTACAAGTCTTTTCTCCTGGATAATCAACTGTGCGAGGATGGTTTGGACCAGGACTGTACTGATTTAGAGAAACTGTGATTGAGATCGCACATAGTATCATTTTCAGGAAAACTCCAATATTAGGTTTTAAGAAACCTTGTAAATGGGCAATGGAGAAGAATCTTTTTGATATCTTAATTGTTTATTTTAAGGGAAAAGTTTTCTGCTGTCACCAGAGGACAGGCCGATGCCTACAGTAGACTTTCTCTCTTCAGGCCTAAGCTCCCTGTTGGTTTGTAAACCTGCTGCTAGAACAGTGTGTATTCCTATCACATTAATAAAATATTCAGTACCCACTGAAAGTTTGAGAAGAATGGAGGAACAGAGTAGAATGTTATGGTTCCTGGGCAGGGGCAAGCATCAGGAAATATTGTATCACTGGTCTTTGGGAGGCATCACAACAATTCTATTCTTGGAAGTCCCAATCTATAGATCTCCTCACATGTTCTTTTAAAAAACAGGCTTCTAGTTTATGGAATACCTGCTTTGATTAAATGTTATATAGGCCTTTTGTTCCTCCTGTCTGAAGAACAAAATACTGGTACTAGGGAATACTGGTATATATTAAATATATATCCATATATCTATGTGGACAGGAATACTACTACTTACATCATCTTACTTAGTGCCTACTAGTAGCCAGAGTCATTTCTTTCATACTATTAAACCCTCTTAGCAGCCCTGTAAACCAGGCACTACCCTGTTTATTTCTCAAATGAGAAAACATAGGCTCAGAGCATTTCAGTAAATTTGCAAGAGTTGCAAATCTCATAAATGGTAGAATCATGATTTACAACAGTCCTGTTTCCAAAGATGGGTATTAAATGGCACTAAGAATTGTGAAGCCCCATGGAGGAGTCAGAAGTAGAAGCACACAAACTAGATGGGGAAAGGGAGGGCAAAGAGAAGCAAGAGAAGGGAAGGAAGAGGAGGAATCATAAGGTTGAACTTCAAACAGCATACACAACTCTTGAAAGTGCTCCTCTCATGAGGAAGTAAAATGTATATATGCAGAAAAACAAAAAGCTTCAATAGCCTGCATTTAATTGGATAAATGAGATACACACTGAATCTAAGTAAGCAGCATAGAATTCTGTGTGTAAAAAAGAAGTGAGCAAGTGCTCTGAGTTTTAAACTTATACTTGGAAGTATTTATAAAAGCCCCTGTTTTATTTTGCAGTTTTGATGAAATGGCCAAATATGATCTCCCAGGAATAATAGACTTCGTTATAAATAAAACTGGTCAGGAGAAATTGTATTTCATTGGACATTCACTTGGCACTACAATAGGTATGTTTTTGAGGGTCAGTGTTCTCAGAGTCTTACAAGAGTTCACCTTTATGTTAGAATAAAGTAACTGCTACTTATAGGGCCCTCGATTCTCTGGCCTCTGCTGGGAATAACCCTAGTACTCTAAGCAGCTGTGAGCCTGCAGTACAGAGACTATATGTAGGACAAACCTTTCCTGGGTCTCTGGTCACAGCAGCATATTGGCAATGGTGATGCAATTTCCCAGGAATAACATGTGTTCCAAATTCAAAGAAATAATTCTGCAGAGTAAGTTTCTAGATTCCCTCTGAGATGAAAAGGTGAAGTTTAATGCCATGAAATATGGCTGAAATATAATAAATTTGCATCAGTCATCTCTTTCTCACAATCCAAATGGGATTTTTAAAAAATAAAAGGAAGGTGCTTATACTTCTATTTGAACATGTTGAAAAGACATGGTTGTATTTGTGGGTTGGCACACAAAGCTTACTATAATAAATCAATTGAACTTATGTATTTAGTGTGTGATTTCACATTTGTTAAATAGAAAGTAAATGTAAGCACTACTTAGAAAATTTTAAGGTTTTTTAACTTGACAATTTAATTCTTAATTGCTCAGATAGTTTGGAAAGAAAGCAATAATCTAGTTCAAAATAAAAGTTGAAAGGAACCTACACTAATAAAAGCTTTAAATTTGTAATTGAACTTCCACTAAAGTTTCCAATTTTAAGGGAATAAATTACATGAAAATGTAATATTTTAATTTAGGGAAATATTTTCATTATCCACTATCATCAGTAACAAACATATTCATTAGTACTTTATATTGATAGGCACTTTCGAATCTTCAACTAGGCAGTTAGCATCAGAGAGCATATACTAAAAAAGTATCCAAAAGCTCATAGGAGATCACAAATGCCACTAATAGGCAAATAATTATATTATAATATCTAACACTTATTGAGCATTTGTTATGTGTAGGGTCCTGTGTTTAGGACCTTTCCCACAGTATCTCCCTGTGATCTTCAAAACAACCCGATTATTATTATCTCCATCTTATAGAAGAAGAAACACAAGTTCAGAACACAGATTCAAATCAGGTGTGTCTAACTTCACAAATGGTATGTGTAAGGATTCTGGAAAAATGGTATAGAGAAGTAATAACTTTAGTTGGTTTTGGAAAAGTCGGCAGGACTTGGACGGGATCTGCAAAGAAAACACAGGGAATGTGATTATCTGTGCTCTGTGTTACATTTAGGGCATAAAGTTTGTCAGTGAATGTTGTTTGCATTTTGGACAGAGAAATTTCTGTTATGTAAGGAGCATAAGTGAGTGGTCTTTGTAGGACATTTAGGTCCCAACCCATTAAATGTTAACAGGGCTCTGCTGTGTGACCCCTAAAAATCCCATCTCCACACATTTCCAAACACCCTCTGGAAAAGTACTATTCCTGATTCAGAGTCTTTTTATCAATTGTTCAGTCAATTATTTCAGTTCCTCTTTTCCGGCCAAGACAGTTTTAATGTTTCAAAAGTGTTTCAACACACACACACACACACACACACACACACACACACACACACACACACCAGTGGAAGCCCAGGAAGGGACTTGTGGAAACCAAATTATATGGATATATCTCCTAGCCTACCCAGTATCGTCCTGATCTCCATCCTCACAGAGATATAAAGGGGTGCAATGCTGCTGCTGAAAGAGCAAAGCAAATGGAGATGCCTGGTCCTTACTGGGCCATTGAGGATGGTAGGAAAACCCCTTTCTTTTTGGAACCAGGGGAAGAGTTTGAAGGGTTGATAAACATCCAGCAAGGCACTGGGAGCAGTGAAATTTCATTCCATAGTGAGAAAGAAAATCTGTTGGAATAACTGGCTGACGCTGGAGAATGAAATCAATTCACCTCCTGTGAACTGATTATTTGCTTCTGGAAGTTCTGTGATTCATTCTGGCATCTCAGAGTTAGGGATGAAATGAGAATGTTGCCAGCATTTACCCCATGCTTGGGAAGTAAGGATGCTTTCAATTCACACAGCAGTAGCTACTCTGGCAGCTTAACCCACACCTTTCCCTTGCCACCTACTCCATTTCCCCAACCAGGTCAAATTGTCCATAAATAGAAAAAAATAAAATTGGAGACTTAAGAGCAGAGAGGACTGAAGGCAGATTATCTTTGCAGAATAACTCAGAAGACTTCTAGTCCATCCCCAATATGATTGCAATAGAAGGAAAAATGACTATGCAGAGCCCCGCTTTTGTTAGAAACATTACATAAGTATTTATTTTTACAAGACTGTCTTGTCTCCTGTTCTCTCAGGGTTTGTAGCCTTTTCCACCATGCCTGAACTGGCACAAAGAATCAAAATGAATTTTGCCTTGGGTCCTGTGATCTCATTCAAATATCCCACCAGCATTTTTACCAGTTTTTTTCTACTTCCAAATTCCATAATCAAGGTAGGCTCCTTTCACCAAAATGTATCTAAGGATCTCATTTTGGATCATAAATCCTTATTATTTTCAAATCTACAGTAAAGTAAAAGGAAATTTAGATATAATCTATAAAACTTAGACTGTGGACATGTGCTTGTGTTTGTGTGTCCCCGTGTGTGCTCATGTCTGTGCCATAGTATCTGCAGTTTCTGTAAAACAATTTACTATATGAGGTCATTAGCAGAGCTGAGTACATGTCAGAATTTCTAGCTGAGCTGAGTGCTATATGACAACAAAGATTTTTCTTGTTTTCACAGGTATTTTGTTCCATTTAGTCAGGCAGGTCAATGAATTCACATTGCCCAAGTGAAAGACACTGTTACCCATAATCATTGAAGTATCCAAATTTGACATTAGAAAAACCTAATATACTCCTTCCAATATGGGAACTTGTCCTAATTTACTAAAGCTAAGATTCCAAAGTATAAATGTATTACAGATCAAGTATTAATTCAAATATTTATCAGTTATTTTTCAAGAGTTGAAAAAGTCATTTGGTTGCTAAATGTGGATCTGGAATTTTATCTATTAAAGGGTTTTGTTTTCTCTTTGCTTTTGTTTCTCTAAAAAGGTCATTGCCGCAATGAACATAGCATTTAATCAAATTCAAATTGGCCTTAGAGTTTGGGATGATGGATAAAGTAGATTTGGGCCAAAATTGAAGGCAAGGTGACCAGTTAGAATACCAAAATAACTCATATATAAGAAAATGAACCCTTGGTTTGGGGTGGAATGGTAGAAATGGAAAAAACTTATTTGTGAGCTAACACAAGGAAGAATTTCCATAGGGCTTAATGATTGGTCTGACAATAGTTTTATTGTATTGTTTACTGAGAGCACAAATGATGTAACTTCTTTATTAAAGAGCTTTTCTAGTTTATTTCAAAATGTTGTTGATATCAGTTATCTTTTAATATTTTCTATATTTGGGCAGAGCAAGCAAACTAATTTGTTAAATTAAAATCATAGATACATACATCTATCTGTAAATACATGTATGTGTTGTATGTGTTGCTCTTCCTACATAGGTCAGCGATAAGGCAAATAATGTTCCTGGCTTATCTCAGTTTCACATTTCCCACTGTCAATATTCCTGCTACTTCAATTGTGCCATCTTTGTGACATTATCATATCTTTTCTGTTCAATGGTTCCTTCCCTTTGGTTCACCGTTCTCTACTTTTCAGCCTGGTAACTAGCTAATCTGAGACAGTACTAGAATGCAATGTGCACATGGGTAATATGGAAAACCCCAATTGTCCCTCATATTCAAGGTATTCTTTGACCTTAAGAAGAAACTGTTTTGCCTTTCTTACCAATTAATGAGAAACAAATATTGGTAAGCACTGATTCGGCAGAATACAGAGAAGTTTCACTATGGAGATGTGAATTTGGGGTTGAGGGCCTTTATTGCAATCTCCTTGTAAATAATATTTGATAATATTCCTCATTTGGAGATAGATTCTGAAGTCACTTTTCCTCAATAATTTGGTCTCCTTGACTGAATCAGCTAGTACAAACAGATCCCCCAAAGCATGGCTCATCTCTAGAATGAAGGATATGTCAAGAATTCTGAAGATGATTCTTGAATTTTGTTTTTTTTTTTTGATATTGCTGTTGGGGCATATTGTTGTTTTTGCTATTGACTTGAGCTCCTTACATATTCTGGTTACTAATCCCTTGTCATATAGGTAGTTTTCAAATATTTTATCTCATTCAAAGATAATTATTATTTACCTTCACAGGCTTTTTTGGTACCAAAGGTTTCCTTTTAGAAGATAAGAAAAAGAAGATACCTTCTACCAAAATCTGCAACAATAAGATACTCTGGTTGATATGTAGAGAATTTATGTCCTTATGGGCTGGTTTCAACCAGAAAAATATGAATCAGGTATGTGTGATACCTTAAGAAATTCCAGCTTTCCTTTGATTCATTTTGATATATCTATATACTGTATAAATTCATATGGTATTCCAAACTTTTAAAGGCAGACAGATTATTTTTGCTTTTAAAAAATGTTTATGGGTATATAATAGTTGTACATATTTATGGGGTACATGTGATATTTTAATACAAGCATACAATGTGAAATGACCAAATCGGGTTAATTGGGATATTCGTCACCTCAAGCATTTATCATTTCTTTTTGTTAGAGGCATTCTAATTTCTTAGAGGCATTGTATATTTCAAAATACTCTTCTAAGTATTTTGAATTATTATTGAATTATTATTTCAAAATACTCTTCTAAGTATTTTGAATTATTATTTGAATGAATTATTGTTAACTATAGTCACCCTATTGTGCATGCTAGATTTTGTTCCTTCTAACTGTATTTTTGTACCCATTAACCAATGCCTCTTTATCCTTCCCACACCCCGACTACCTTTCCCAGCCTCTGGTAACCATCATTCTACTCTCTATCTCCATAAGGTCAGTTTTTTTTTTTTTAACTCCCATATATGAGTGAGAACATGCAGTATTTGTCTTTTTGTGCCTAGCTTATTTTACTTAATATAATCTTCTCCAGTCTCATCCACATTATTACAAATGACATGATTTCATTCTTTTTATGGCTGAATAGTATTCCACTGTATATATATATACCACATTTTATTTATCTACTCATCTGTTGATGGACACTTAGGTTGATTCCATATCTTGGTTACTGTGAATAGTGCTATAATAAACATGGGGTTACAGATGTCTCTTCCATGGATTGATTTCCTTTTTTTTTTTTCTTTTTTTTACTATATACCTAGCAGTGGAATTGCTGGGTCATATGGTAGTTCTATTTTTAGTTTTTTGAGGATCACCCATACTTTTCCCCATAGTGCCTGTACTAATTTACATTCCTAGCAACAGTCTGTGCAAGGGTTCTCTTTTCTCCACATCCTTGCCAGCATCCATTATTGCCTATCTTTTTGATAAAAGCTATTTTAACTGGAATTAGATGGTATTCTATTGTAGTTTTGGTTTGCATGTCTCTAATGATTAGTAATGCTGAACATGTTTTGAATGTACCTCTTGGCCACTTGTATGTCTTCTTCTGAGAAATGTCTATTCAGATTTTTGCCCATTTTTAAATCAGATTTTTTTTTTTTTTTTTTTTTTTTTTTGCAATTGAGTTGTATGAGCTCTTTACATATTCTGGTTACTAATCCCTTGTCAAATGAGTAGTTTACAAATATTTTCTCCAATTCAATGGGTTGTTACTTCACTTTTTTGATGGTTTCCTTTGCTTTGCAGAAGCTTTTTAGCTTGATGTAATCTAATTTGTTAATCTTTGCTTTGGTTGCCTGTGCATTTGAGGGCTTACCTCAAATTGGCCCAGACCAATATCCTGAGTGTTTCCACAATGTTTGTTTTTTAGTAGTTTCATAGTTTCAGGTCTTAAATTTGTCTTTAACCCATTTTTATTTTATTTTTGTATATAGCAAGAGATAGAGATCTAATTTCATTTTCTGCATATGGATATCTAGTTTTCCTAGTATAATTTCTTGAGGGAAATTGTCCTTTCCCCCAATGTAGGTTCTTAGTGCCTTTGTTGAAAATTAGTTGACTATAAATGTGTGGATTTATTTCTGGGTTCTTTATTGTGTTCCATTTTCTATGTGTCTGTTTTTATGCCAGTATTATGCTGTTTTGATTACTACAGCTTGTATCATAATTTGAAGGCAGGTCATGTGATGCCTCCAGCTTTGTTCTTTTTGCTCAGAATTTTATATTTAGAAAAACATAAAGACTCCAACAAAAAACATGCTAGAACTGAAAAACAAATTCATTAAATTTGCAGGATAAAAAATCAACATATAAAATTCAGCAGCATTTCTATATGCCAACAGAAAATAATCTTTAAAAAAAAACAGAAAAAAAGAAAGTAATCCCATTTACAATAGCTATGCGTAAGATAAAATATCTAGGAATAAACCATACCAAAGAAGTGAAAGATTTCTACAATGAAAACTATAAAATACTGATGAAAGAAATTGAAAATGACATTAAAAAATGGAAAGGTATTCCACATTCATGAATTGCAAGAATTAATATTGTTAAAATGTACATACTATCCAAAACAATCTACAGATTCAATGCTATTCCTATCAAAATACCAATGGCATTCTTCACAAAAATAAAATTTTAAAAAGCCTAAAATTTATGTTGAACTATGAAGGTAGATGCCTGCTATACATAGAAGATTAAGTACTCAACAAAACTTGAATGTGAAGACTGGGGAAGTGAATAGGCAGCTTCATTCTTCCATTCCCTGGTGAAATTTAGGAGAACGGATGTTTTATAGTGGGTAGTAGTTACTTATGTGTTTTCAATCAGCCATAACTTACTACAGTTAATTTGAATTTATTTCATTTGAATATATTGCATTAAAAATAAAATCCTAAAAAAAGAGAGAAGCATGTATAAGCCTTGATCTTATTTCACATATTCCTTCCTTTGTGGGTGACTTTTGTTTGAAATAAAACTCACCACTTAACCTGGAAAATAATAGGACAGGATGGACGGAGATGGGAACCCCTCTTTATGAAGAAGCACAGTCCTGTTTTATCACCTGTTGGTTTTCTCTTATTGAGAATTCAAGAAGAAGGAGGAAGAAGGGTTCCACATCTGCAGACTGGTGTGGTTGAATAATTGTCTCTACTGTATTCCAAACAGCAGCCAATGAGGCTGTTACAGTGAAGGCACTCCCAAGAAAACTGTTGTCTACCCCTGTTCTCTAAGAAGCTGAATTGTGTTAGACTGAAAACCATAAAAAAACCATTGTTCAAAGTTGGCTTGTTCAAAAGTAAAGATTTATAATAGTTTCCCTTAATTAGATTCATTATTTTCTAAGACGTAGAATTATGATTACTATTTTATCTCTATAATTTTTATCTCCATAGTGTTTACAAAGATTGAAATAACCTTTGGGAAAAAATGGCTTTTAGCTTTACATTTGCAATGTTTTATTTTATTCCCATAAAAGACTAGTAAATTGGTAGTATGACTTTCAATATGTTCATTTAATAGATGAAAAAAAGAAACTCAAAGATGTTAAATGTGGTGGCCAAGTTTACAAAGTGGATCAGTAGAGACAACAGGACCTGAACTCTGGTTTTTTGATCTAATCTGTGACAGTGCACCTGAGTGTGCAAGCATGCATCACCCCCACGCTTGCACATAGAACCTTTCCTAGTTACTTTGACCCATGATGACCATTACTGTTCCTTCTACCTCAAAATAAGCAAATTATCCTACAGATTCAGAGCTGATGCAGGTTTGCTGTCAAGCAACCCATTCTGCTAGTCAGTTTGTGGTTCACTCACATTCAAGTATTGACATAAATGGCATATTTATCCAGATAATTCTACCTCATTTTCAAATCCCCAGTTTTGTTTGCTAATTCTATGCATCATTTTTCTCTGATTTTGAAAGGCAAAATTTATTTTGTTTGGCAATTGCTGCTGTAATATGAGTTTTATTTCCTTTAGAGTCGAATGGATGTGTATATGTCACATGCTCCCACTGGTTCATCAATACAGAACATTCTGCATATAAAACAGGTAGAGTCTTAGTCATGAAAAAACCATTCCAATTCTTATTTCCATTACATTTGAAAAAACAGAATGACCCTGTTAACAGGCCTACCTTAAAAATCGTAAGAGTTTGCTTCCAGTTTGTCCTTGCTGCCATCTTTATGCCTTGATTTCTCTGGAATTTAAGAGAAAGTATTTTATGGTATAGACCAAGTAGATGACATAATGAATACCTTCTTAAATCAGAGTTTTTAAAATAGGCCCTGAACTGAACCAAGAGGTAAACTAGGGAAGCCTCAGGAGAACTGAGACTTCTCCAGAGGGAAGTATCTGGGATTTAACTTCTTTTTAATGAGGCTTGGCTTTCCATGAACTTTTTCTTTAAACCAAGAGGTGGGGGGGGAGGTTATTGCTTGTCTTTCTGTTGAGCCCCACTTGTCATAATTGTAAAATGGTATTTACATTTTTCTGGTGATCTAGGAGCCCTATTTTCTTCCTAGCATGCACTATTTTTCTAAAATTTGCTGTTAGCTATCATGAGTCTTACCCTAACTATACTTTTTCTAAAACACATTTGTTTCAGCTTTACCGATCTGATGAATTCAGAGCTTATGACTGGGGGAAATGAAGCCGATAATATGAAACATTACAATCAGGTGAGCTATTTACAGTAACCCCAGAATGGTGAATTTGAGAAATTATAATAAAAAATTATTTGAGTGTGGAACGAATCCTACCTGTCATTTGGTGGCATTTATACCGATAGAACTTTTGTTTTTAAAAAAGTTTAATTTTAATTTGCATTTATTTCAGAAAATTTATAAATAATAAAATCATATATAAAGGAAATTAGATCATGTGTAATCCTTCCATCCAGAGATAACTAGATGTACTAACATTTTGGTGTATTTATTCCAATTTTCTCTGTATTATATTGCTTTTATACAACTTTTAATCTTTCTATTTTACCTATGCTATAGTAAGAGATGACCAGTGTTACTGAGAGATCTTTTTAATTTATTTTTCTTTTTGAGACAGAGTCTCGCTCTGTCACCCAGGCTGGAGTCAGTGGCGCAATCTCTTGGCTCACTGTAACCTCCGCCTCCCGGGTTCAAGCGATTCTCCTGCCTCAGCCTCCTGAATAGCTGGGACTACATGCACATACCACCACGCCTGGCTAATTTTTATATTTTTTAGTAGAGACAGGGTTTCACCATATTGGCCAGACTGGTCTCAAATTCCTGACCTCGTGATCCACCCGCCTCGGACTC
Source organism: Ateles fusciceps (assembly GCA_036589455.1). Lineage (NCBI taxonomy): Eukaryota > Metazoa > Chordata > Mammalia > Primates > Atelidae > Ateles > Ateles fusciceps. The sequence goes on from JAZHEH010002393.1 coordinate 5,357,836, forward strand.
TCAAAGTGCTGGGACTACAGGCGTGAGCCACTGTGCCCTGCCAAAAAATTTTTAATGGTTGCATGATAGAAATTGTTTCATAAAAATCTTTACAGCATAAATGAATATACACTTTGTAATACCAACAGAAAAATTAGAATTTCACATGAAAGTTGAATAAGTATTACCCAACATTAAAGACTTGGGTCATAAGGCATCTTTTCCCATATAGCTTTATGACATAAAAATCCGTAGACTCATTTAACACTGTACTTTTAATTAATTCTGTCACCACCTTTCTGTTCTCATTGTCAGGGACTTAGCTTATAAGTATGAACTAAGCACATTAAATTGTTTTCAGTGTTTTCCCAGGCTAACATATTTTAAGCTATTTACTGGCACAACCATAGATCAATTATTAATAAGTTGTTTCTGAGGATCAAAACAGTCAATCAGACTAGCCAATTTCTCAATAATGAATTGGCTGGTTAGAGGAATAGCTCTACTAATCCTTAAAACCACTACAAGAGATAAACTATGTGTATTTTCTTTATTTTTAAAAGTCAGTTTAAGATGTGATTTTTACATACAATAACATGTACTAATTTTATGTGTCCCATTCAATGAGTTTTGACAAATATATTTATTTGTGTAACCACACCGCAATCTAAATATAGGACGTTTCTGTCAGCCCTAAAAGTTTTTCCTGCTCCTCAGACTATAGACACAAAGGCATGTATTTGCAAATGCTAAGAAAAGGACTAGAAAAGAAACAATAAATGTTAAAGTGCTTATCTTCAGAGAGGAGAAGAAGAAGAAAAGAAGTATTGTTTCATGATGGACATGAAACAGTAAGGGACTCTCATTTTGGACTTTACATGTCTTTTTTTTCCATTATTTTTAATAAACATGTTATATTTATAATCTGTTTATATTTACAAGAGAATGAAACAAAATACACACACACACTCAAGATCATTATAGTCAAGTTCTAAAGTATGTGAGAGTGTTAATATTCTTGGAATTTATCTGTTGTTAGCTGGTCCTACTTGATAGAGTTGATGCTCTAAGTCAGTCCTATTTTGTGAATTCATCTCATTTGATGGCAATTTTTTATCACATTCCCTCCAAAAAAGCTAGTCTCAACAGTTTGCCCTCTCCTCAAGTTTGCAGCACCATCTCTGTTCCCACTCTATGTTTTATTGAGTATAGAGGATTAACCCATGTAAACTCTATGACAGTAGGGATTTCTCACCGTTTTGTTCACCAGTGTTTTCTCACCTGGAAAACTACATGAAAATTACTGGACCCTCAATATCTATTTGTTGCATGAAGGAAATTTCTTAATTTTTCTCTTACCTACCTCAAACTGTCTTTATCTTCTTGATTCTCTCCTTCCTCTCTCTATCAGAAAATGATGGTCCTCTTATTTTTTAAGTTATCCCAGTCCTGTGCCCTTGATCCCATCTCTTCTCACTTTCCCTTCTTCCTGGCTCCACTCTCCTGTCCCTTATGAAAAACAAGCAAGACCATCAATTATATCAAGTTATCATTAGGTCACTCTGTTCTAATCAACATATTTTCAATATTGAAGAAGCCTTCTTCCACTCACTCCTCAACCTTGTAAAATGTAGTTTAGGTCTTCATCTTTTTGTTATAGCTACCCTATTTAAAGTCACCCATGGCTTTTAATTGCCAAATTCAATGGTCTATTTTCGCCTTTTGAAATGTGTTATGTTAGTTACCACAGTCTCCTTGCTACTCAGTCCCCCTGACTTGGACTTCCATAACACAATGATCTCTGATTTTTACCTTCTGTTTGTGATTGCTCCCTTTGTCCCAGGCACTGACTACTCCTCTTCCCACCACTCTGAAATAATTAGCATTCCCCAAGGATTCTTCAAAACTCTCTTTCTTCCTTGGAGAAGTCAGCCATACCCATAGCTTCAATTTGGAGCATTTCTACTGCTTGTCTAGATTTTTTTCAGGACTTACCTTCAAACTATTCTTTTTTTTTTAAGTGACACTTTTCCTTGCTTTAATATTTGTTTTTTCTGCTTTTGAAATGAACATTCAATTACAAAATACCAAACTACACTCAAAAGAGGGTGTAGAAAAAAGCCAGCCATTGGTGCAGCATGGAGAAGCCCACAAGTAAGGACAGATAGCAGCAGCAGGTGGTGAGAGGTGGGGAGGTGATGGGAGCAGTGGTTACAAATGTTCACAGGAAGCTTAAACTATCCAACAGGTTGTGCCCTAATGTTAGCACAGGTTAGACTAGTTACTACCTTGCTGGGTGGCCTCAGTGTGTTTGAGTTCAAATTCTACACAGCAATACAGTTTCTTCCAGTTAAGAGTTCTTGGCTTGCACTGATCGCAGCATGATTGGAGGGTACTGGACCAGTCTTGTTAGTTTTTCACAATGCTGTCATAGACCTGATAGATGCATTGAGAGACTTAAGGAGCTCTACACTTCAGTGACAGCATGCAATTGGGGTTTCCTGGCTGGATACGTAGCTCGGCCAAAATCCAAGGTGATCCCACTAATCATTGCCTATACAATAGTCTGAAGACAGATCTCTGAGAAATGACCCTTCCTTGTCCCCCTAACTTTCAAAACATGTCCAAATTTCCTAGCCTGACATTCAGACCTTGATTATCTGCCTCCAAGTTTATATCCTACCATCTCCCTTTACATATTCTTTTCCCCAGGTACAATGGAAAGCTTGCCATTCCTGATCACAGCCTACAAACTCTTCCTGCTTCCCACCCACCCCCATTTCTGCCTGTCAAAATGCAACCTTCCCTCAAGAGTCATTTCACATGACCTCTTTTTTATGAAGCCTTCAGGTAGAAATAATTTTTTGTCTTTACTTTCATTTTATTTTGGGAGTGTTTATGACACTTAATGTACTTTGTATACAAATACTTGTTTAGCTATCTTGCCTTGTGCCCTCTTTTGCAAACTTCTTGAAGTTAGAGACCATTGTATGTTTTCTTCCTATGTCTCTTGGTACCTAACAGAACTATGGCCATAGTCCATATTTATTTAGCAGCCTTTCTAGTTATTGCTTTGAGGAGCTTCCTCTCACGAATGCCCTTGCTTTCTCTCCCACAGATTCGTCCCCCTATATATGACCTGACTGCCATGAAAGTGCCTACTGCTATTTGGGCTGGTGGACATGACATCCTTGTAACACCCCAGGATGTGGCCAGGATACTTCCTCAAATCAAGAGTCTTCATTACTTTAAGCTATTGCCCGATTGGAACCACTTTGATTTTGTTTGGGGCCTCGATGCCCCTCAACGGATGTACAGTGAAATCATATCTTTAATGAAGGCATATTCCTAAATGCTATGCATTGCATTTACTTTTCAGTCAAAAGTTGCTTCCAAGCCCATAAGGGACTTTAGGAAAAATGCTAACCAACAATGAGGTTGTCCTTCAGAACCCTGGGGGGAGAAGCCTAATGAAGTTTGTTTCCCAAGTTCATTGTGTTAGTGCTATTTATGTTTAGAGACATCTCTTCATGGGACCATCTACAGGTCCTTACAAACAATGAGGCAGACTGGGCAAAAAGATAAATAAGTTGCTATTCTATTTGGTATTTAACTCCAATTAAATTATAATTTTTAGTGTCTACCATGAAGTATAGAAATGTCTGAAATTTCAAAGGAACAGTGAAATTCCACTAAGGTCCTATATGGAAACTTCTATGGTCATTTTATTTATATGGGTTGCTAGGGCAATGGATAGAGTGTGGGATTAGGAGGCAGGCCTATAACTTCTTTATAAAATTTTCTTGGGTATCCTGAAGATGTACTAGACATTTTTACTTTTTTAGGTATTTTCAACATCAGAAATTCAAAAAAGTCCCCAAAGATTCTTCCAGAGAAGTCATCGCTTCTTATAATCTTATCCCTGGCTATCTGGATAAATGAATTCTTGAACCCATAATAGGATACATGTATAAAATCTTCCCCATTGCAGCAGAAATAAATTGTGCAGCATCTATAGATCAATATCATTTTATAATCATAGGAAGGCTTGTTTAGCATGTAATGACCCCTTTACAGGCTTTGTGTTCTTTGAGGGGTTTGAACATTCCGTGAAAAACTGACAGATAGGAAACTGACAATGAAAGGTTAAGCTAAAGATGGAAGCAGAAAGTACAAGGCTAGCTAGTCTCTAAACATTAAAGATTTTCTTCCTTTATCTTAAAAGCAGTGGAAAGCCACAAAAATATTTTACCTAAGGGAAGCCTGATCACCATATTTTTATAAATATCACTTTGGCTGCTGCATAGAAAATGGATTAGAAGATGACAACAAAAGATGCTGAGCAAGTTTGTAAATCTGATCAAGTCATCTGATGCAGGCTGATATCCTTCTTCTGTGCTCTCGAAGAGAGATGATCTTAGGAAAATCCAGAGCCCGCTCCATAATACTGCCCTGCCCTGTTGGCAAATCTATAAGCTGCTGGCCCCTGGAGACATTCTTCTCTCAAACCTAGCATTCATTAATTTAATGTGTATGTATTGATGGGGAATAATGGTCACCATGAAAACCAGGTGGTAATCTGGGAAAATACCCATGATATAATGTTATGTGACGAGAAGAAAATGAAACTGGTAGAACTATGTGATCCCAAATATGTACAAATATTAAATCAATTATATGACTTTATAAAACATTTGTATAAAATAAAAACTGAAGTCATATAAAAAATAAAATTAGTTGTGTCAGGGTAGTAACATGATGAGTGATTTACACTTTAAAATTTTTAATATAGTAATGATATAATGTTACAACTTATCTAAATCTCACGAACTTAATATTCAGTAAAGGAAGATAGACATAAAAGACGTAGGCTAAATAATTGATGGCTCTAGAAGCCCTAAAAAGTTTATTTTTAGGAGGAGAATCCTGCATTGGAAGCCTCTAGGGTCCAGAAAAATGTCCTAATACTAGAGCTAGGTGCTAGTCAGATTAATTATAATACATTTCTTATTTTATCTGAAATACCAAGATCACTTCCAAGCAAGAATAGAGTCTAGCAATACTTTACTGATGGGGAACTTGGCCACATACTTGTAATATAAATTTTTAGATATGTTGACAATGTTTCTCCTTTTATTTTCTCTTATACAAAGCAAGAAACTTGGCTCACAATCTTGTAACAAACTTACCAGGTTACTCTAGTTTCTCAAACCTCAAGATCCTGTTACTATTTTTAATAGAACAAGATAAATCATAACATTAATGTAATTCAATACAAATTAATGTCAAATGTAAATTCTGACTCTGAACTTTGGTGAAGTTCCTTCAAATGTCATAATCAATTTCAGAGAGGCAAAATCTTGCTCAAATGATGGCCTTTCTGAGACTCATTAACCGAAGAACAAGGAAAGTATTTCACCGCCAGGGATTTGTTCAACTTTAATCACCTCTACATTCTCCTCTCTTCCAATGTCTGGCCACATCTTCCAATGTCTGGCCACAATACCACCAGTTCTGAAACGTTTTCTTTGAACTATATGCCCTAGAATTACTGTTTCTTCTTCTAAATCACTTTTTATTATGCTTCCGAATTATCTTTTTGGAGTGTTGTGTAAGTCTGCCTCCCTAATAAATCTTAAGTAGCTTGAAAACAGAAGAAATTAGATACAAAACTGTCCATTACCACACTAATTTCACTCTTGCTATTCCTTTATGGTCCACAACCACCACCACCACCCCCAGCTCTCCTTGAACTTGATTCCTGACAACCACTTATCTGTTCTCTGTCACTATAATGTCTTATAAATAAAATCATGGAGTATGTAGCCTTTGGATATTGGGTTTTTTCGCTCAGTATGATGTCCTTGAGATCGATCAAAGTTGCATGTATCAAGTTTGTTTCTTCCTATTGCTGAGTAGCATCCCATGGTATGCATGCACCACAGTTTGTTTAACCATTCACTCACTGAAAAACATGTGGGTTATTTCCAAGTTTTGGCTTTATCTTTTTGACTTCTCACTGCTTAGTGACATGTCTTGAAAATAAAAACACTCAGTTCAGATTTGAATTAATTTGAATTAATTGCAAGTCCCACCCAAAGCTAAGTTTTCTGTGCTAACACCTTCTGTCATCTGTACACTGCCTGAAGGGAAAATATGTTACTCAAATCAGAGTTCCCATTGACTTGACTACACAATCCTTCACTCATATTTTAATTTGACATTTAGAGATTGCAAAACAGTGGCATGGTTCTCATTACGTATTAGAGTTCTCATGCGATTTAAGAAGTGCTTTGGAGTAGGGTGAAAACAGATTGCTGGTATTTATACCTTGATAGACTATGAAGTCCTTCCTCCAGCCATTGTCAAGATGTGACATGTCTTTAGCTCTGTCAAAACCTCCATCAGCATCATCATATCTCCCACAGAGCCAAACCAAATGAAAATAATAATCATAGTAATAACAATAGTATACAATCATAAAAATTTATGTGAAGTATTAATATAAATAAAAGCACTGACAATTTTTTAGTGTATAGATATAAAAAAGGTAAATTCTATAAAAACAGTAAGCTTTCTATGGAGTGCACCTTCAAGAAAGTTTCATAGTTCTCCTCCATTCCATGTCCAACAAGATTGTCCATAAATTCCATCTATGGAGGAATTCTGGAGTCAAATCCTCCTTTTTGAACTTTCTACCCATATTTGCCATTTTAGTTTGTGTGTGAATTTCTTTCCTTAACAAAGCAAACAACTTAGCTAAGAAAGGTTGTTTATTTGGGATACAATGTGCCCTTAATAAGCTTCATCAAAATTAGCACTTTTATAGTATTTGATAGCACAAAAAGGTGACTATAGTCAGTAACTATACATTTAAAAATAACCAAGAGTATAATTGGGTAGTTTGTAACACAAAGGATAAAAGTTTGAGGTGATGAATATCCTATTTACCCTGGTGTGACTATACATCGTATGCTTGTATCAAAGTATCTCATATACCCCATAAATATATATATACCTACTGTGTACCCCTACAAAAATTAAAAATTAAAAACAAAGATAAGCACTTAAAAAATACCTTCCATATCCTGCCACTCTACTCCTACCTCAAATGAAAACCTGGTCCTAGACTCTATGAAAGCATGGCATCATCAGCGTGTGTTTCAAAGAGTTCTGAACATTCAAAACAAAAGCAAACAAATCAGTATGAGGATGAAGCCAAGGGAAGATTACTGACCACATACTCCTCAAGACTTGTCTCAGGTGTACATGGAACCTGAGAATGTTTAATGTTGTAATGAGATACTTATTCATATTACAAAGTAACACATGTGTATTTTCATAATTATAAAAATGCAAATATCTTAAGTGTAGTGTAATAGTAGCTTCAAGTGGCTTTTTTGGCATTGGCATACATAATACGTATATATTTTCCATAGTTATTTACATTTATCTAATTTTAACTTTGTCTTCCACTTTTTTTAACATACCTCTTAGCCGTTTGGTATGTTTCAAGTAATTTTTTTCAGGAAGAGATATGTGTTGAATATTGTTTGCACCCTTGAGTGTCTGAGGATGCTTTCTTGTTGCCTTAATACAAAAGGTTAAAATATCTTTCTACCACAAAATTCTGTAGACATTTTTCTATTTTCTTCTGGAGTTTAGCATTACAACAGAGTTGTATAAAGTCACCTTAGTTTTTATATATTTGTAGGTAACCTATTGTGGTTTTTTTAAGAAAATAATTAACTTTCTGCTTATATACTTGCTTTATATTATTATGGTTTTGTTTTCATCTCTATAATGAAAAGAACTTAGCAAGCATATGTTTTCAAAGGTATCCCCCTTGATTTTAATTCTACAGTGAACTCTTTCAGTCTGCATTTATATGTTTCTTTAACCCAAGTTTTCTTCTAGCATGCCTTTGAATATTGATGTGTCTATTCCTTTGTTTTAGTTCTTTGTTTTAATCTCATCAAAGAATCTGTTACCTATATGTTTCTTCAATGTCTATCATCTTCTCTGTCATTGTTTTTATCTCTTTGTCTTTTTCTCTGACCTGTGTGCTTGGTAATAAAGTTTTTCTCAGAATCACTAACGTACTTCTATGCAATTCTGTCCATTACAGCCTCCAGTGTTATTAACTAATAATTTTTAGTTTTTTTTCAGTTTTTCTTTATCTTGTCCAAATTTCTTTATCCATCAAACTATTGCATTTTTATTATGAACAATTGCAGCCCTGCAAAACCATATAAAGTTCATTACATTGAACACCTATATTTAGTACCAGGTTTTGGAAATTAAATATTGCAAATGATGTCTGTCTCACTGCATCAATTTTGGTACTTTTTCCACAATATTGTTTGTTTCACCTAAATTTATGTATCTTTCTATCTAAGTATATTAATATATATATTAAATTATACATATCCATACATATATTTCTGGATATGTGTGTACATAAAATATTACATCTGAAAGCCACCTTTTTAAACATTTTTCTTTTTATTTCATACCATATGCTTTTTATTTCAGTATATTCTTGTTTCTTATATTTTATTCTGAGTTTTACAAAAACAAATCTTAGCATTAGCTGTTCTAAAAGATGAAAGTACTCCTGCAAGAAGATGCAATATTTTTATCAGCTGTGATTCACATGTGATCAGGCTTTAGTGGTAACCACATCCTTCCTGAGTGACCTTTGGAGATCATCCACCATCTCACCTAGACTGGTAGGTATATTTCTCAGCTTACTCCACATGTTTTCTTCTCTTTCCAGAATGGGAAAAGCCTGTGATTGGGAGTCAGGTATCTTAATTTCTAAAAGCAAGAATCTATATCTGTTTAGTTTATTTGATTTTTGGAGGTTTATTTTGTTTTACCTTGAGTGAGTCACATTTTCTGGGCCTCATTGTCTTCCACCATAAAACAAAAGAATTTCATTAGATGATTTTTGTTGTTGTTGTTGTCTGCAAATAAGCACCTTATTATCAAATAGTTCAGCATCCGAACAAGATTCCTAATTCCAAAGGAGTTTTATTTATATAATATTATATTGTGAGATACATATTAGAAGAATCTGACACTATGTTTCATTCCTGTTTCTCTTTTGCAATTACGTAACTTATTTTGTTCTAAAAAGTAAAAATTCTCATTCCTGAATTCCAACACTTTGGGAGGCCAAAGCAGGCAGATCACTTGAGGTCAGGAGTTCAAGACCAGCCTGGCCAACATGATGAAACCCCACCTCTACTAAAAATACAAAAATTTAACCGGGCATGGTGGTGCATGCCTGTAATCACAACTACTCAGGAGGCTGAGGAAGGAGAATCCCTTGAACCTGGGAGGCAGAAGTTGCAGTGAGCTGAGATTGTACCACTAAACTCCAGCCTGGGCAACAGGGCGAGACTCCATCTCTAAACAAATAAATAGTATAAATTTATCTCATGCTTATTAATGCTGTCCATGAAATATAAGTATTAGTTCCTTTTCAGATAGTGCTTTATAATTATACTAGTGGCAGATTTAAAGACCTATTTTATAGTTACATGGAAGTCAACTACAAGCAAAACACATAGTCATCTTCACTTACAGAGGCAAATCCCTCTTAACACAGAGAAAAGGACCTTATGTCATTACGTCAGGCAGATCAGTCCAGGGATTTCATTCAAAAATAATACTTTATACTCAATAATCCTGTGTGAGAAATTAATGACTCAGAGTAAACAGAAAATCAAAATTAGCCCTTGGATCTTGGACAATTTAATAGCCAAGGCCTTTTGGTGAATTGTAATTAATGCTCTAAATTATTTCTCAGAATGATGTACCAGAAGAATAAGAACTTCAATAATTACAGAGTAGTTTAGATTTATTTTGTGCGAGTTATTCCTTCATCCAGTACTCCACAACTAAAGCTATTATCTGGGCATACTAAAGATTTATAATAAATTGAGTGCCTACTATATGCAAGGCACCATGCTGGGTACTGAAAATGTGGTAGTTACAGCACTCCTTATCAGGCTGTCTTTGTGTTATCAGCCTGCTGAATAATGGAACATTTGGGCCGGAATAGCATATACCGAGACCAGGGTACAAAACATATCTGGCTTAAGTGATGCAAAAGAGGAAATGGTAAATAAGATATTTTATTTCTTTTTCCTTGACCTTACTCACATCTGGTCAGAGTACTCAATGCATTCTACATAAACTCTGGATTTAGGCAGATGAAAATTACCATCATCCTTCTTTTGACAGATGCAAGTGCTCAGCCAAATGTAACTCTTCATACGTTCTATTAATTCAAGAGAACTTATTTATCTCCAGCTTTTGCAGGGGAAACAGAAAGGTTCAGAAACTCTTTCTCTGAAGATGGGATCCATTTTTAAAGGCTTCAACTCTGCTTTCTTTGCTGATAAAGTTCTTCAGGAGATCATGGTCTATTTATGCAAAGCCCGAAATTTGTTACTATAGTCAGATGGTTTATGCAAAACCTGAAGCAGAATTCTTCCAACTCACAGGCGTCATACTTCATAGCAGCTGAGAGCAGAGTGATTGCATTCTGCTCGCAGATGCCTTGCTTGATAGTTTGTTGGCAAAACTTTTTTCAAATGATTTTCTTTATAAAATGTAGCCAAGTCTAGAAATCCTACTACCTCCTCAGGACTGATGCTGTCTGTGTACAGGTATTCCAGGAAGGCCCAGTAAACACAGTATGAAAATTTTTACATTATTTACATTTTTACAATATAATCCTCATTGTCTTCCAACAGTGAATGAAAATGCTCACATACACCAAATTTTGAGAAGGACTTTATGTGCATAAATGTACTTTCCATCGACCACAAATCTCAAGACTGCAGTGTCCAGGTTGTCAGATTCCTTCTTTAGTGATTCAGCCACTGTGAGATGGGGTTCCACAGAGAGGAGGTTCCATGTGATGACAGGAGCAGCAAAGCAGGCAAATGTGTCATCACTGCAGAAGTGGGTGAGGTGAGGGAGGATTGTCAACTGGCCCTGGCACTGGCCCCACATGTACACGTGCCAATCCTGGGTCTTGGCAGCAGATATGTGGGAAGAGTGACAGACTGCAATCTCTATAATCCTGTCCTTTTCCACAATGATGAAGGTAGGATAGGAATGGTTGCTTTTATTGCCAGTGCCCAACTGCCCATAACTGGCACCCCAAGGATATGCTTGGCCTTCATCTGTTAATATTAACGTGTGTCTGTAGGCACAGGCAGCCTTCTCAGTGTCCACTGCCACCATGGAGCACACCTGTCCATGTGTTGTGTTCACAGCCTCTTTTTTCTGTAAGTAGCCAGTGACTCTTTGAGCCACTGGCTGATTAACTGTTGATTCAGATCTTACATGCCTAGACTTATTATAACCCGAGGTAAATACCTCTCCATCAGATATTAGCACCAAAGAATGGTGAGACTCATAGGCAACTTAAATGGCTTGTTTGACAAATTAGTGGAGAAGCCATGATTAGTTGTCCCAGTGCCCAGATGACTATAGGACTTATGACCCCCAAGTAAAGACTTCTCCTTCTTTTGTTGCAAGGACAATGTGTATACCACTCCCATAGCTAAGGCTGGCTATCTTTTTGTCACTTAAAGAATCCAGTCTCTGAGGTTTGATGGTGCTCTGGATGTTACCTAACTCCAAATAGTCATAGTAGTTTGTGTCGGGCACAAAAATCTCATCACTTACTGTAGTATATAAAACTTCATGATCAGCACTGCCAAAGCCACAAGCCTGATGAATTAACTGCAGTTCTTCCTCAGAAAAAAGGTTAAAAAAATAAAAAGGTCACTTTCCCACATCGGACTTACTCAAAGATGACAGAGTAGCCTGCATTGACTTACAGGGATTTCCTACCATTATAACATTTTGTATGTAATAAAGTAATTTTATTGCTGATTCTGTGAATCCATTCATTTATTTTATGACCTTGTCACTTTCTTCCTAGAGAAGATGAAGTTCTTCCATATGGACTCAGTCGTGGGCAGTTCCTGGGTCAACTTTTCTCTGGAATTGGAAAGTTCCAAATCACTGTGAAGAGCAGACTTCTCAAGTCTCAGCTCCACTGAAGAATGTATGATCTGCTAAGCTGATAGTTACAAATTCTGGAGCCTAGTATTCAGTCATCTTTAATCCTGCCCTTTTTAGCTCCTTGTAAAGTTGTCTTCTAGAACAAAGTTAATGTGACTCAGTGCAGCCTAAGCCATGCACACTCTGCCTTCTGGGTCACTGTTACTGCCTGGATTTTTTCTTTAACTCTAAATATTAATGAGTCTGGCTATATACTGATCTGTCCAATACAGTAGCCACTAGCCACATATGGCTGTATTAATTTAAATTTTAATTAAATCAAATAAATTTAGTCCTCAGTCTTAGTCACATTTTATATGCTTGATACTTCATGTAACTAGTGGTTATGGCACACATATGAAATATTTCCATCACTGCTGTCTGTTGGACAGCTCTGGATGAAGCTCTAGGAAGAAGCTGCTGAGTGAGATGTTATAATGTATAGCTGAAGCAGGACACATTGACACAGAGCTTGATTAGTTCAATTAGTTTCAGACTGGGAGAAGCACCTAAGGCAAAAGCCTCTGAAATCAGTTTATTGTAGAGGAAGCTTATCAACATTGCAACCAGACAGCACTTAAAGAAAATGTCTGCTACTTACAAGCTATATGATCTCAGGCAAGAAACTTAGTCTCTCTGAGACTCAGTTTGCACTTTTGAAAAACGGAAATGAGAAAACCAGCCTTATCACTTTAGCATTAAAAGTATAGTAGCACCTAAAGTGTTGGTGATGATGAGGCCCCCACCATAAATGCTGCTTGAGAAATTCTTGGCAAAGTTTCCGAAGAAAAACTATCTTCACCATGAAGAGTTTCCTGATCTTCCCTATTCTCACTCTATTCCATCCTCTGCTTCCAACTAAAACGATCACCTCTCTGTCTGAATACCATAGCACGTTATTGTTCCTTTTTCTATGGATCCATCCCTTTTCTGCCTTTAACTGCTCTGACTTGTAGTCCTCTACCAGAGAGGGGCCACATGAATGCAGGGACTTGCCTTAACTCTCAGCAAACCTTGCAAGGAGATTTGCATATAGCCAATGATCAATACGCAATGCCCCAGAGATTTTCCATTGTCAATTTTTATTCTTCATACATAAAAAGGATAGTACCTCTCCCTGTCTTACTGGTTCACCCTCTACCCCTGTAGAGAATCAACTGTCAAAAGAAGCAGAAAGAAAATAGTATCACATCCTCAAGAGAGGCCTCATGAAGAGCTAAGAGAAGGAGTATAGTCATCCCCAAACAACATGACTCTTCCCCTAATCTTAAGTAGAGCAGTATTCTCCTATGGCAATATTTCCCAAACTTTAATCATTCACATTCCTCATTCACAATGTTTGCCAAATCTGCATGCTACCAATAACATTGTTTATTTAAAAGTTTCAAAATTGATTCACTAGTACACTTTTTAAAAGAAATTTTATGCAACTATACTATAAATAAGAAAAACAGAAGTATCATTTGCCAATACTTGAAGGTAACCATAACATAATAAAAAGGAGATGACTGATAATAAAGTAGATAGATGCCATGACTAGACAGTGCGCCCGAGTTTAATATCTGCCTTCTTGTTGTTAAATACATGCTCTTTGTTTGAAAGGGATATCAGCAAGTTCTAGAAACAATGACATAAGCAAAACTAGACTTCCTCCTTGATGTGCTCAGAAGACTGAAGGAAACTTGATAGGGAGACTGTAATAGGATGAATAATGGCCCCCAAATATGTCCACATTCTAATCTCAGGAACCTGTAAATGTTACCTTATATGGCAAAAGAAACTTTGCATATGTGATTAAATTGGGATTTTGAAGTGAGGCACTCATCCTGGGTCTTCTGGGTTGGCCCAGTGTAATCACAAGGGTCCTTACAGAGGAGAGGTAAGTAGGTCAAAGTCAGAAAGGGAGATGTTACAATAGACCTGAGGTTGGAGTGATATGCTGGGGACAAGGAATGCAGGCAGTCTCTAGTAGCTGGAAAACACAAGGAAATGAGTTTTCTGGTCTCCAGAGGAATATAGCCCGACCAACACCTTGATCTTAGAATTACGACCTCTAGAATGTAAGAGAATAAATTTATGTGCTGTTTAAGCCACTGCGTTTGTGGAAATTTGTTACAGCAGCAAGAAGAAATGAATACAGAGACTGATTGGCATACCATGTTATTCAAGGTCATGTAATATCATGTATCAGCAAAAACCTTCCATAGCCCCAGTGATGTACACCTACACATGGGGACACTGCCTAATGAACGCCAGTAGGCAGACAGCTATAGAACAATTTAGGCCTGAGGCAGTGAAGCTGGTTGCTAAGGTGATGGCTGATTACAGGGAAAGCTCTGCATGGCTAACATCCTGTTTCCTCCACTACTTTAGCTTTCCTTTATAGTATAGCATCTGATCTGAGGAAAAGCCATTCCAGAATCAGCCCTCCTTCAACAAATGGACTCTGCATTTAGGTAGGTCATGCCTATGGGTCTTTCCACTCCTAAACTGAACTATGGTTCTGTTAGATTAAAATAGATTTGGCAATACTTTCTTAAATTAAAAAAATGTATTGTACTTTGTCTGATTATAAAATCTGCTTATTATAGCCATTTTAGAAAATAGAAACTAACAAAAATTAATTAATTAATTTCCATTTCACCCAGAGAAACCTACTTGGTTAATATTTTGATAGATTTCTCTCTGGTCATATTTCTGTTCATGTCCATTTATAATTTGAAAAGTATTCAATAATTATTTAGCAGCCTTCATTTTCCCTGTTAAAACATATTACGAACACTTTTGCACTACCTATATATACCTCTATATTTTTGTAATGACTGAATAATATTTTGTTATAGACATGAATTATAATTTCTGTAATCAGTTCACTCACATGGATATTTATGCTACTTCTAATTTTTCACTACTTCCTTATAAATATTTTGGCTCACTACAGAGGACTCCTAAAAATAAATTTCTGAGTTAGGAGTATTTAAATTTTTTACACAAATTGCCAAATTTCCCATCAGGAAGTTACAAAAATTTATCTATAAAAAATAATAATTTTAAAGGGAATTAATTACAAATTTTGGTAAATATAAAAGGAAATAAGTGGTAAGCTTTTGGAGGGGAAAGAGAGAAAACCTTTTATTTTGTATTCTTGTGTTAAGCCAGAGAATCTGCTTGCCTTCCTCTTGACCTAACAATCTACTGGAGAAAGAGGGAAGAAAGAGATGTATGGAAATGGAGTAACTTCTTAAAGTAGGAAAAAATAGGTGAGAACATTTTCTCCTAGAACATCTAGATGAATTTAAAAACACTACTATGGCCAGGTGCGCTGGCTCCACCTGTAATTGCAGCACTGTGGAAGGCCAAGGCGGGCAGATTGCTTGAGCCCAGGAATTTGAGAACAGCCTCCTGGGCTTAAGAAGCAACATGGCAAAACCCTGTCTACAAAAATCACAAAAATTAGCCAGGCATGGTGTCATGCTCCTGCAGTCCTAGCTACCTGGGAGGCTGGAGAGGAAGGATCACATGAATGTGGGAGATCAATGCTGTAGTGAGCTGTGATCACACCACTGCATTCCAGCCTGTGCAACAGAGTAAGACCCTGTCTCAAAAAAAATACAGTAAAATAAAAATAAAATCACTACCAGTATCAGTGTTTTTGGGTGTCCGAAACGTGTAGTGGATGGGGACAAATCTCATTATGGCGAAATGTAGAAAGTCTTTTAGCTCGGCCTATTTCAAAATTCTCTTGGTACATAGCCAACCAAGGATAGATGTGATGATTTAATCAATGCAAAGAATCAATCTGTGTAGCCTTAAAGTACATTTATGCTTTGGCTGTCTACACAGATTTCTAGATGGAGAACATCCAGATCACTCACTTGCTAAGTACTGACATGGAAAAGCTCATAGCATCCACAGCAGCTGAGCACTGGGCCAGCTTGAGCTAAACCCAGCCCCATAAACTGTACTTACTACAGAACGTGGTCTATTGTTGAGATTGCCTGTTCCAGGATTTCTATATATTAATATTTTAACTAAAAATGAGATAGAAAATTTCTAAGTAATCGGCTTTACTTCTATTTTGTTTCTATCTCAACCCTACAAAATGATGTTCATCCTAGTAATAACAACAATAAATAGCGACAACATCTTAAGTAGCTTCTGTACGCCAGACACTGCTGTGCATCTCACACATATATTTTACTTAGGCTTTACAATAGTGCTGTGAGGAAGATGCTGTTATTATTAGCTATTTATGAATGAGCAATCTGAAAATCAGAAATGTGTCCAAGGGCCCATAGCTGGTGAGAGGCAGAGCTGGAATTTGAACCCAGGTCTGTTGAATTCTACTCTTCTCTACTGTGTCTTCTAAGTGAGACTCTCTACTAGGTGACCCTGTGGCTTTAGGCTTCAGTTGGGATTCCCAGGCACCAAACCAAACCTGCACATCTTTCGCCTGCCCCTCTAGTGGCCCTGGGAAAAAAGTTTTGGAGAAACCTAATGACAGCTGGAGTCTTGGAGTCCTTTCTGATACCCAATTGTTCCATCTTTCCTTAGGTATATTACAGATTTGAAGGGGTGGGAGAGGGGAAAACAATTTTCTTGTATATCTTTAAGGGCACTGTTTTTTAAATTGTCTACAAAGTTTCTGGATTTTTTGTTGTGCATTTTATTTTATTTATTTTTTTGGTATATATTAATGTGATTAAGAATAGGCTCCATTTCCTCTGGTGGAAAAATATGCTAGACATCACAGACAATTAAATAAACATTCTAGGTCAGGAGCTTTTAGGGAAAAGCTTCTGGGAATGGTATATGTCAACATTAGTGACAGGTCAAGGTAGGCAACATACTGATATGTTCTGGAAATGGAGCTGAGAATCCCAAGACCTCAATCCAAAAGCCAGAATGCATAAGGAGAGGCAATCTCTGAATACAGACACTTACCATTTATTTCTTTTAAAGGGCAAGAGTGAATATTACTGGGATGTCTCCTGAATGCTCTGAGGTGCTTTAAAGGGCCTCTTCTTACCCTACTTGCTCTCTCTCCTCTCTCTTTCATTTCCTTCTGCCCCTTGTTTGCCTTAGCCTCCGTCATGCTGAAGCTGATCTTAAACATTTGGGCAAGTTGTTTCCTTTTTCTTGGCCCGAATTTACTCATCTGATCTGCCAGGGCTTTTTCAGCCTCAACACCATATAGTCCTGTAATGTGATCACTTTAAAAATCAGAGCAGGACAACAGCAGAGTTGCACAACATTGTCCTTCTGCCCCACACCAGCCACGGAAATTGCAGTCCCTGCCTGCCTCTTCAGTGTCTGGGCGATTCTCCCACCATATAGTTCCCCTCTTCTTAAGGGTTTGTGCTGCTTCCTAGCTGATCTTAAACCCTAAATTTGGAAGCCGCACAAGCCTGACTTCCCTCTAAGTACTTCAGGACTAAAATAATCCCCAGCCATTTATCTGCTTCCTACATCAAAATTTCCAAAATCACAAAGGCTGAAAAAATAAGTCGATATTTTCTAATTTTTTAAAAGGATCTAGATATAACGTCAGAGGAGAGAAGGATTATAGAAACCAACTTACCCAGTGACATTTTTAGAAGCAAAAAATCTTTTCAAACAAAAAAATACTGCAGAAGCTGCAACACACATAAAATAAACGAGTCACAGTAGTATACATTTATCATATACAATTCAAATTTATGACCTTCACGTATTACAAAGTACAGTGATAAGGGTGAAGCTACTTTAGTAATCCCTAAAATTAGAAATGGGATTACAAATAATAGAACTTCAGTTATATCCACCTAGACTTACACTGTAGTTCTCTGTTTTATGTGACTATACAATATGATAGAATCTGCACAGATGATACTTGAAGTCATAGCTGTTTTTAAACAAAAGTTTTAAAAAACTTCAATTATCTTGTATAAGATAGCAGAGAAAGTTTTACTTGAAAGTTCTGACAGTGAATATGTGGCCACTGATGTTTTGCAATTTGATAATATACACTTTGGGATTAAAAGTGAAGCAAAATGCATCTATATGTGGCATTAGGTGATTCACATCATTTTCCAATTGGAATTCTGCAGACCAAATCCATGTGATCTTATTCTCTAGTCTTTGCTATATTTGTTTGTTAAATGCAAGCTGGTTTTATGATTCCTAATTCATATTTAAACCCACTTTGAGATTAAAGAAAACTGAACCAACATAAACTATCATTAGCTGTCATAGAAATGAGTAACCCGAATGGGTGTGTCTTCAATCTCTGTAATTTCTCCTTACACCATTTAAAAATCTCAAAGAGGTCATGGTTAGTATGAGTCATCATTTTATTACATTTTTGATGTGGTGAATATAGGAAAATCTTTAACACTAAAAAAAAAACAGTCTTCTTTTACTTTATTTTTATTTTTAGTTCCTTCACTATCCTACCACAGACATGTATCTTTCAGTTTGTGAGACCAAATTCTTCTCTGGGGAAAGGAGCCAAGCTAGGAGAATTTGCAGTGCGGGGATTAGAGCATCTCTTCCTGCAGGTAGCATGCCTGTGAGTGTGGCAAAGCACTGGCTTCCACACTCAGCTCACCCTCAGAATCATTTGATTCACCTGATAAAAATACAAAGTCCTGGGCCCCAAACCTGGAGTCTCCTTCAGTGGGTCTGGAGTGGGACCTGAAATCATTACCATTAATTTGGTGCTTCTGATGATTCTCTGACTTTTTTTTTTAATATGAAAGGTAAAGTCATGGTTGAAAATTTGTTTCCACTTGGCAGGATTAAAACCAGTGCTTTGAAAACAACACACAATTATGATACGCAATTGCTGTCCAGAGGATTCAACATCTGTTCTAGAGTTGGTCAGGAAGACAGGGAGCATTTCATAGAAATGAAGTAACATTGCTCCTGAGACAATGGGAAAAGTTCACATCTCTTTCTCACCTGGAAAATGGACATCTACTAATTCACAATGGCAAACTTACATGAAAACAACTTTTGGAAGATTTATAAATAGATACCAAAAGTTAATAATTTAAAATACCTTAAAATGTTTGTATACTTTTATTAATATTTTTTAAGACCAATATTCATATACTGTGATGACTCCAAGATTTCTCAACCTCAGCACGATTGACGTTTTAGCCCTGATAATTTCTTGTGGGCCCCGTCCAACATCCCCGGCCTCTACCACTAGATGCCAGCAGCACTCGCCTAATTACAAACAAAAATTTCTCCAGACATTGCCAGATATTTCCTGGCAGGGCAGATCTGCTCCCAGTTGTAAAGCATAGCTCTAGAAAAATCACATAATCTCTCCGGGGCTTCAGATTTCTATAATGTAAGATCAGGGAGTAAAGCAGTATTCATAGCAGTAGAATCAGAAAAGACTAATACGGGTAAAATTAAATAACTGGTTAGAAAAAGAATAATTCAGATTAATGCCAACCCATACTGAAAAATAAATCTCAAATCATCTAGAATTCCAAATGAAAAAAAAAGTTAAAATCTTGAGAAAATATAAAGAATATATTTAATAGCCTTAGGGTAAAGAAGACCTGCCTAAGAAAAACAGAAAACCTGGAAGCTAAAATTGAAAATCTCAAAAGACTTAACTCTACAACGTTTTATCACTTCTCTATGATGAAATAGTAAGTAAAGAAAGGCAAAACATGCAAAATTTTAAAAAGGGAAAAAGAAAAAAATATTTGTAACATTAATAACAAACTGAAGATCAATATTCATAATAAAGAAAAAGCCCAAGCAAATCATTTAAAAAATTTAACAAAAAACAGATAACAAGTTAACAATTTGAAAAAGCAATTCATAACAAAAAATTAAATAGCCAAAATACATAAAATTTCAGTCTTGTTATAACTCAGAAAAATACAAACCAAAACTACAATGAGATATTTGATCCTATCATATGGGCAAACTTAAAAATATTTGTGAGAATTAAAAACAATTTATGAAAGAAGGCATGGAGGAACAGCCATATTCATGCCCTATTTTGTTATATTGGTTCAATCTTTTAG
Organism: Ateles fusciceps; assembly: GCA_036589455.1. NCBI lineage: Eukaryota > Metazoa > Chordata > Mammalia > Primates > Atelidae > Ateles > Ateles fusciceps. Next base: position 5,377,941 of record JAZHEH010002393.1, read on the forward strand.
GGGCAATTTTGCAGTAGCTGTCAAAATGTAGACTTGCAGATGACTTTTCACCTAATGTTCTACCTCTATACATCTAGTCTATTAAAAACAGTTTCATACAAGGATTAATTGCTACAGTATTGCTTTTTTTTTTTTTTTTTTTTTTTTTTGAGACGGAGTCTTGTTCTGTTGCCCAGGCTGGAGTGCAGTGGCATGATCTCTGCTCACTGCAACCTCCGCCTCCCGGGTTCAAGTGATTCTCCTGCTTCAGACTCCTGAGTAGCTTGGATCATAGGCACGTGACACCACGCCCAGCTAATTTTTTTGTATTTTTAGTAAAGACAAGGTTTCACCATGTTGGTCAGGCTGGTCTTGAACTCCTGACCTCGTGATCTACCCGCCTAGGCCTCCCAAAGTGCTGGGATTACAGGCATGAGCCACCGCACCCGGCCAGTGTTGCTTTTAACAGCTAAACATTGCAAGCCAACTAAGGGCTATGACTGACACATCATCATATAGTGATACATTCATATAAAGTAGCTTTATGCAGTAAATAAAATAAGCCATATTTAAAATATTGAAAAGGACTTTTATATGACAATGTTTCAGAACCATATATAAATATGTAAATATATACATATATTTTAACAATCCATTTATGTAACATTAGATATGTTTATCTCTGCATATAAAATTATGTGTATATTTATACACACACAAATCTCTTGAAGCATACACATCAAATGATTCACAGAAATTAATTTCAGGGAGAAAAGTGTCATGTACATCTTATTGTATGTATTTTGTAGTGTTTGAAGTTTTACCACAAATATGTATTTTACAATTTTTAATTAAATTATATATTTTTAAAATAAATGCAGATATTGAATTAAATGATTTCTAAAATCTATGACTCCAGCCCTAACACACTGTGATTTAATTAATTCTGGTTTAGAAATAACATGGGAAAATTTAGGCTGGGCACAGTGGCTCATGCCTATAATCCTAACACTTTGGGAGACCGAGGCAGTGGATTGCTTGAGCTCAGGAGTTTGGGTCCAGCCTGGACAACATGGAAAAACCCTGTCTTTACAGAAAATGCAAAAAGTAGCTGGGCATGGTGGCGTATGCCTGTGGTCCCAGATACTTGGGTGGCTGAGGCGGGAGGATTGCTTGAGCCCAGGAGGTTGAGGCTGCAGTGAGTCATGATGATGCCACTGTATTCCAGATTGGATAACACAATGAAACTCTGCCTCAAAAAAAAAAAAAAGAAAAGAAAGAAAAGAAAAGAAAATTTGAGCTACCAAACTGGTGTTCATACTACAAGTTCCTTTAAGGAAGAAAAGGCATTATAATTCTTTAAGCACCTGATATGTTTGTTCCATATGGTGTAGATTTTTACACTGATCCTCACAGCACCTTATTTTAGTGCTATATTAACTGAGGCTCAAAGAGGTTAAGTGGTCTGACCAAGATCATTGGCTCAGACAGGGAAAGAGCCAGAATTCACACTTGAATCAGTCTGTGGGGAATATTACTGCTGCTCTGTACAGCAGATGTTTTGCAGTTTCATGAGTTGATGGAGAAAGTCTGGTTTATCTTACAAACTTCAGGGCAGACAGCAAGAGGCCATGGTGGAAGAGCAACTGTCCAGTAGCATAACCATCATGACCTGCATGAAGTAAAATTGCTGAGATGTGGTGGCTGCTTATTCTGCACCAGGCCCTGCATTCATACCACACTTAACCCTCACAGCAGCCTTAAGAGGGAGGTACCATACTGTTGCCATCTTGCAAATGAGAATGCAGGCTCAGCAAAGGTAGGAAAGTTGCCCAAAGTCACATATATAGCAAGTAGTGGAGCTATTGGTCTGACTCCTCTTCCTATGTTAATTTCTGGATACACAGACTAGTGTAGAAGTTATTTGCTACTAGCTAGACTTTGAAAAAATAAAAAACCTTAAAACTAAGATGGTAGGTGTTTAAGCATTTCAAAGGCTAATGCTCAGAGTCAGAGATAAGTTTGTTAGTTTACTTTGATATGGAATGGTTTGCAATATTTCAACACTGGAGTTTAGTATAAGAAGAACAATCACATGTAGATTGATGTAGTTAAGATACCCATTAGAGTCTAAGTGCACATGCAGGCATGTTTGACAAACTGGGAGGGCAAGTAAACCAAATACTCTGAAGACCGTTTGCCTGAAGATCTCAGGGTATCTCATGAGATAACTCATGTTAAGAGAAGGAGTGGGATATAAGCCTGACTCCATACAACAGTTTTGGTTATTATTATAGACTGGTTCTAACAAAAGCATTGACTCTGACTTTCAGATTGGTTCCATGGCACAGCCCACATGAGACTAAAGGGTGTAATTTTTAAAACCTGAAAGAATAGTTTTAATAAAACTCAGTAACTCAGTTCAACACTGGGGTAGAACAGTACTATCCTGAAAGCGTTCTCACCTGTAACTCAAAAAGAAAACAGAAATTCTCCCCAACTTTGCCAAAGGACTTCATACAGCTTTCACATTTCAGATGTTCTAGTAATTCCTCTGTGACAGGAAAGGCAGACATATAGGGCATTCCCAGCATGTCTATCTGGAGACAGCAGACTCCTGAGGAAAAGTGGAAGTGAGCACGAATGTCCAGCAGGAGATGGGGGACTGCCCTGTTGATCCAGAGGAGGCAGCGTATGCCCAGCAGGTCAGCAGCAACATCCACAGGCCTGTGCTTGTTGTGAACAATGTGAGACATGAGATGGGCGACCCTTGAGGACATTTTGGAGCTTCTCCAAATCTTGATTTAAGTGAGGATTCAGGAGTCAGAATGTACTAACGTTTTCTTTGTTTGTTTGTTTTTTTAGGTGGAGTCTCACTGTCACCCAGGCTGGAGTACAGTGGCACAATCTCAGCTCACTGCAACCTCTGCCTCCTGGGTTCAAGTGATTCTCCTGTCTCAGCCTCCTGAGTAGCTGGGACTACAGGCACATACCACCATGCCCAGCTAATTTTTGTATTTTTAATAGAGATAGGGTTTCACCATATTGGTCAGGCGGGTCTTGAACACCTGACCTCAGGTGATCCACCCGCCTTGGCCTCCCAAGGTGCTGTTATTATAGCATGAGCCACTGCTCCCAGCCTAGAAAGTACTGTTAATGTGACCCAATTTATGCTTTCAGTTCATGAGATATAGATTCCAGACAATAAGGAAGAATTCTTGTACTAGGAACTCAATGTCTGCAAGAGCACAAAGTTGCAGAAAGTGAGCAATATCTAACAGAGGGTAATTTGGGAGATTGTTAGGTAGAGGTGAAGTATAAAGCCTCACTCTTGAAACTAAAACTTTGTCATTGAATAAGGGAAATGGGAATGAATGAATAATAACAACTCCTTTGTGAATAAAACATTCTCAGATGCAGACTCATTCAGACACCCAACCAAGTTCAGGTTTGAAATGGAAGATAAGGCAGTAGTGTGACCAAGCAGAGGGTGGTATAGATGCCTTCTGGTGAGAAGGTGTCTCGTGGTTGGCAGCCTTCAAGTATCCCCAACAAGATAATAGGCAGCAAATGAACTTTTAAAATGACACCCAAAGACAATCAGTTACTTTAACATAGGAGCCAGACCAGCAATGGAATTATTTACAGGAGAGGCTACTCCTAGCACAGTAGCCAAAATGCTTTACGTCCCTATTCCAATGTAGCTTATTTCTAGTTTCTCAAATTACCCAGAACGACAAATTACCAGTTTCTTATAACCCAAGAGGTTGCTTTGTCAGTGTGGAAGTAAAGCAAGGGAGGTGACAGCCTGGTGGACACTGTGTCAGCCTGTGGAGAAGCCTGAGGACTCACCCCTGCTAAGCAGAAATCTCCCCTGGGGGAAGGCATTGCTTGGGATTCCCAGATGTAGCCCAGCAACTTCCTCATTCTAATTCCCACCCAGTTTCTGCTATGGCTAAAGTGTCTTTAACTATCACAAATGGCCTCACAAAATCACCAAAAGTGATTTTAATGCGCTTTAGTTTAAAATGTATATGTGTATACATTCCCTAGCCTACGTTTTGAAGATATATTAGAAAACTAAACAGATAATATCAGAATTATACACCTTACACTGACTGAGAGTCACCAATTTAAGACCCAAATAGCAAAATTCAATAACCATGAATGGAGTTTAAAGATGAGGGGTCCTTGAGATACATGTAGGTTATAACTTGGATCGGCAGTGCTTTTCACCCTCTGGTTCTTTGGCTGAGTCCATGAAGCCTGTATTAGTCCTAATTAGTTTAGGAATAAAGACATTCCTAAATCTCCAGGCCTGTGATGGGAGGGGCTGCCGCAAAGGTCTCTAACATGCCCTGGAGACATTTTCCCCATTGTCTTGGTGATTAACATTTGGTTCCTCATTACTTAGGCAAATTTCTGCAGCTGATTAGAATTTTTCCTCAGAAAATGGGATTTTCTTTTCTATCACATTGTCAGGCTGTAAATTTTCTGAACTTTTATGCTGTTTTCCTTTTAAAATGGAATGTCTTTAACAGCACCCAACTCACCTCTTCAATGTTTTGCTGCTTAGAAATTTCTTCTGCCAGATACCCTAAAACATCTCTCTCAAGTTCAAAGTTCCATAAACCTCTAGGGCAGGGGCAAAATTCGGCCAGTCTCTTTGCTAAAACATAGCAAGAATCACTCTTACTCCAGTTTCCAACAAGTCCCTCATCTCCATCTGAGACCACCTCAACCTGGATTTCATTGCCCATATCACTATTAGCCTTTTGGTCAAAGCCATTCAGTAAGTCTCCACGAAGTTCCAAACTTTCCCACATTTTCCCGTCTTCAGAGCCCTCCAAACTGTTCCAACCTCTGTCTGTTACCCAGTTCCAAAGTTGCATCCACATTTTCAGATATCTCTTCAGCAGTGCCTGACTCTACTGGTGCCAGTTTACTGTATTAATCCATTTTCACACTGCTGATAAAGACATACCCAAGAACCAGCAATTTACAAAAGAAAGAGGTTTGTTGGACTTATAGTTCCGCGTGGCTGGGGAGGCCTCACAATCATGGTGGAAGGTGAAAAGGATGTCTCACATGGCAGCAGACAAGAGAAGAGAGCTTGTGCCAGGCAACTCCCATTTTTAAAACCATCAGATCTCATGAGACTTACTCAGCATCACAAGAACAGCATGGGAAAGACCTGTTCCTGTGATTCAACTACTTCCCCAGGTTCCTCCAACGACACGTGGAAATTGTGGGAGCTACAATTTAAGATGAGATTTGGGTGAGGACACAGCCAAACTACATCAAAGCCCAAGGGCTCTACAGAAGAAATGCAAGAGGACCTTGTGTCCCTTGAAAAGTTATGAAATTTTGCATAGAAACGTAAACATATAGGTTTCTGAGGACACAGTCTTGTTTTTGTCAGTTTCTCAAAAACGTCATGTAACTTGAAAGTGTTTAGAAACAATTGTGGAATTTTGATCTTTATGTATTCTAAAGCCAAATAAATGTGGGGGAAAAATATATTTCAGTGCATAAATACTAATAGGGATACTCACAAACTGTGGGCATAAATTGGGTCACATTAATAGTACATTGTGACTCTTGTATTCTCACTGGAATCAGGTAGAAGATCTACAATTTTTTTTTACTATTTCATTAATTTTTGAAAGGAATTATTTCTTATGTCCAAATAGAGCTAACCCTTGGTAGTTTGATCTCATATCTAAAAGAGGAAGGGAAATGTTATTTTTTTACACTGCATGGTTCAAATAAAATGTAAAAGGGGCTTACTTAGCCAGTTTGAGGTGAGATTTACTGGGAACCTTGCATAAAGGGTGGAAGTTCCTGAGGCTGATCTTGACATGTATTCTTTTCTCCTACCCCTTTCCTTCAGGTTAGGGAAGTTTTCATTTTTATACTTTCAAGGTTTTTTGTTTGTTTGTTTTTTCTTATTCTTGTGTTGTTGTTTTTGCTTTATACCATTTTATTTGTTTGGTTTTTAGCTGTTTTGGTTTTTACAGTTTTTACACATGGCATATGAGTGTGTAGGGCCACAGGCTGATTTTCATTCACTTTTTAATTAGAAAGATTTTTCTTAATGTTTATTCTAGTTGACCTGTTGTTTTTCTGTATTTTGATATTTAACTAATTTATAGATAGTGTATATTAAAGGAGATCTTTTTTTTTTTTTTCATTTTAAGAAGTCCAGATACTTCAGATCCTACTTCTTTATGTACTCAGATGACAAAAACCCATTTCCAAAGGTCACAGAGTTCCTAGATAGAAGCCTCTAAAAAGAAATCTCTCAAGATTCAGCACCTTGAAGTGGGAGGCCACATGGCACACCTGGACTCCCATCTCTTTTATAATGTTTCCGATACTCTCCACAGGCTGGGGATTGCTAAGGTGGCAAGGGTGTTATAAAATTCTGCAGTGGGGAAGAACTATACTTATTTAATATTTGCTCAAAATGTCGCTTTTTGAACTGACTTGGGATATGGCTTTGCCTGCTTCCAAAATGACAGTTATAACCTTGTAAAGTTACCTAGGAATTTGAGAGCCAAACTCAATTCTGTTTTCCCCCACAATATACTTAGTACCCAAGGAGGCCAGCCACAGCTACAGAAAGCTAAAAGAAAAAGAAAAAGAAAAAAAAGAAAGAAGAAAGGAAGGAAGGGAGGGAGGGAGGGAGGGGGTTTGGGGTGGGGGTTGAACCAATCAGTTTATTGCCATACACTCTCTCCTAAAAAAGTCTCTACAGTATTCACAAGCATATTAATCTAATGTGGGAGTTGATTTTACCTGAACATATTGCAGCAAAGTTGAGTAGATGGTACCTGCCAAACTCATAATGACATCATTGAGAATTATTCTGAATTTTAAATCCAGAAGATAACTTTTTAAAGAGACAGTTCACAGAGATCGATATAATTGCTTCCTGATAGTAGGTTAGGCTTCATCTTTGATGGAGAAGAGGACATCAAAGTTTACATATTTTCCCATGTAGTCATAATGCTGAACAGCAAATTAAAATATCTGAATCTCAGTTCTGGCCTTGCCACAATCTAGCAAGGCAATGTTTGGCAAATCATTTAATGTGTCTTCACATTTCTGAAAATGAAAGCTGAATGAGATCTTTTTTTCTAGCTATATAACATTTACAAATCCTAAAATGTGAGTGATGGGAGTCCACATTCTTTTCTGAAATCTCATCTTGCCTACCTTGAGGGGAGAACTCATGGGGTGCTGAAGACACAGGGCTCTGCAGTGTTGGATAAGTGTTCTCTCTGCTCTTCTAATTAGGTCAAATGGCTCCTCTAGTAGGCATCAAATTAACTGTGCTAGTGACGTTCACACTGGTCCAGATAAGGATACAGGCTTACCTCTTCACACCTATGCAACCAGCCCAGAGGGGGAGGAGGCTGAGTCATATGGGCAGATGTGTTCTCACAGACTCATCTTTCTAGTTCCAGCATCTGGCTCCCTCACCCACCACATTCCAAAAGTCTGAATATTGCTGTGGCTGCTGTTAGCTCAGCCTTGAAGAACTGATATAATAAAGAAATATTTCACTCTAAGTAATTTTTTTTAACTTCTAACACACGCTTTTCTTAAAATGACAAACAAATTAGCTCTCCTGGCCTGCTCAGTTATTAGTATGCTAAGGAATTGCTCACATTTGCCTCATAGTCAATTGAACTGGATATTTAGTTCATGAAAATAACTAGGCTACAACCCATTATTTTAAACAATAGCTGACAATTTATTTACTAGATAATCTAATCAATATTCCAGCAATTAACTAGTGATTACAACCTAAAATAAAAATTTTGTGTATATCATTTAATTGAAGTAGACAGAAATGGGCTTAACGTGGAAGATTTGTTTTCTTCTAATTAATGTTCTCACCCATCCCTAAAAATAGAAAATGTCCATAATATTTTAGATATTTAGAATAAAAGTACTTATTACAACACTTATCTTTAGCCAAATAACAGCGATCATTGAAGTCCTAGAATATGACTATAGTGCTTTCTGCAGACTCCATCTTTTGCTATCTAAGAAAGAAAGATAAAAACTAGGAGTGGAAGGAAAGAGGTTCCCTATAGTCTTTATTACCTGGTGATAAAGTACAGGAGTTTTTATGAACTGTATCACATGCACAAAACTCCAGGTTGGATCAGAGAAAGTTCTATACACCTGCTGAAGGATCAGGGATTACAAGTTGTGTGAGGGAGGAATGGGAGGAGCCAGACAGTATTGGGACATCCTAGGCAATGTTTCCAGCCTATTTTGTGTTCTCCCTTCCCTATCAACTAAGCTTGCTTAATTTGCTTCAGAATTGGGAGAAGGAATTGCAGCTGGAAAATATGTGAAAGAGTTCTTAAACCTACAGATTATTCTTACTTTAGAATGAGTTGTTATATTGGCAGGAAAAAATAAATGCAGATGTTGGATCATGTTGGAAATCTTGTCAAGAGAGTGGATTGTCTCACACAGAATGGAGATGTGGCTTCTGATTCTGGTGGCGTATATGTTCCAGAGAAATGTGAATTCAGTACATATGCCAACTAAACCTGTGGACCCAGAAGCATTCATGAATATTGTAAGTTGGGATTTTTGGGAAATGAGGTACTGTACATGTTAATGTTTGTATCTGTGTATTATTTGCATTATGTATTACATTTATACATGGTGGTGATTCATACTGGAAGAGCATAGTGGTGAAGTAGCACATTGTACTGGAAAGAATGCTAAATTGGATGTCAGTAGATCTGGGGTCTCCTCAGACACATTTAGTAAACTTGGGCAAATAACTTAATCCCTCTGGGCTTCAAACACAATTTAACTTTTCCTTGAACACTTTGGTTCATTCTATGAGTGGAAAAATAATTGAGGCCTTTTTAGCTAACCTCAGTCCCTTGATTATTTCCATTTTGTCTGTACTTTTTGTTCTTTTTTCTTTTTCCATATTGTAAACATGTCAGTCTTTTTTATTGCTATTAGGGGACCCACTTCTAGTAGCATCTTATACCATTCTATTCTACTCTTCTTATCCTGTTTTTAGACTGCTGCTTCGCTGAATACCAATAAAAGGACCCTGAGTTAGTGCTACAGAGAACCTCCTATGAGTAAAATGCATAAATGACAATCATCTCTTTAGGTTTACCAGGATTTTTTTTTTTTTTTTTTTTTTTTTGGAATTCTTTCAGATTCTAAGCTGGGTTTTAATAATGGCCACCTTATGGTAACACTGATCCCACAGCAGGCATTGTGATACAAGCTGGAGAGATACTATTCTATTTCAGTTTCACTGCCTTGTGCATTAGATATGATCATCCACATGTTTCAAGTCCAGAAACTGAGATTAAAGAAGTTAAACAAGTTGAACAAGGCCACACCAATGTAATAGCATAGCTACTATTTAAATTCAGGACTGCCTAAACACAAAGTCTGTAATTATAAACACTATGCAATAAACCCTCCCAGATGAGAAAGAGGAGAGGCTACCTCCAGATGAGTAAGATGATCATGGGCAATGTCCATGTTCCACATATTTATCTAATATACTCTCAGGAAATGGAACTTTAACATGTATTTATACTGATTTAAGATCCTTTCTACAGAAGCTTCCTTGTATGGGTTCAAAAACTGACAGGCCATAGAAATATTCTGTATCTGCATGGTGCTGAATATTAAGTTTCTTTGACCATTCCAACAATTAGGTGGTTTGTCTAGGTAGTTAGCTCATTGGTGGCAGTCCTCGGAAGCCATCCTCTGGCCCTAAGACTGTCCCACACATATTCCTCTGATTTGGAGGTGAGGGGAATCTCTGTAGTGGCAGACAGAGACCATCTTCCTGGGCCCCACCCACTGGGTATACCTGGCACCTACACACTGTTGGGGTTTCAGGAGCCTGTAGGCTAAAGCGCATTGAATTGGGCTTCTGCCATTAAGCAGCTATGTCTGAAAAAATAAAGTAAAATAGAACATTCATATGATTGTTGGTATAAATTCAACAAAATAGAATAAAAGTAGTTGAGAGTTTGAACTGTTTCTGAGGTAGGAGACGGGCAGGACTTACTTTCTGGTCCCAACAGGATAAAGTGAATAAACAAGCAGAAAGCAGCAGGTGGTGAAAAATCCAGCAAGAACCAGCAGATGGCCTAGAAGGCATCCTCTAGTTGCCCTGGCTGCTCATTAGCATAAGACACTCTCACCAGCACCATGACAGTTTACAAATGTCATAGCAATGACCCACAAGTTACTACCCATTCCATGGCAATGGCCCAAAAGTTACTGGCCCTTTTTTAGAGATTTCTGAATAACCTGCCCCTTAATTTCCATGAAATTAAAAGTAGTTATAAGTGGGCATAAATACAGCCGCCAATAGCCCATATACTGCTGACTCTGGGAGCACTGCCTGAGTTAGCCCTGCTTTTCAAGGAGCAGTACCATTCAGTAGAAGATTATTGTCTAACATTACTGGCTCACTCTTGAATTCTTTCCTGGGCAAAGCCAAGAGCCTTCCCAAGGTAAGCTCCAATTTTGGAGCTCACCTGTCCTGCATCGGTTTGACTCTGTATGCACATCTACATGAATTATGGTCTATCTTACACTTTGATAAATAACTGGCTTCATGCATGTATTTTTTCAGCAAGTGTTTATTGAGCCCCTACTAGGTCCTTGATATTGTGCTATGCACTAAGGTTAGAGAGATCTAAGAATATCAAAGGCCCTGACTTTATGGAGCTTATAGTCCAGCAGGAAGGACAAATACTCAATTAATAATGATAAGAGCAATGAGATAAAAGGAGAAAACATAAAATAGGGGGAACTAATCCAGAAAGCTTAGGAAATCTTTGCTGAAGAAAGGTTTCAAAGCCTGAAATCTGAGAGATAAATAGCAATTACTTGAGAGGGTGGTAGCAAAAAGATCAGCACACAGGACAGCTGAAGCAGCTAATGCCAAATTCAAGGAGCCGAAAGCAGCCTGTCTCTGAATGATCTTTTAAACATTGACTTTGTTTGTACTATTACAAAAGCAAAATATGCTCATTATAGAAAATTTAAAAAATACAAAAGAATAGTCACCAATGTAGTCTGCACCCAGAACTAACTACTTTGTCATGTCTTTATCTTCATTCTAAATCTGTGACTTTTTGTTTCCCTACAAAGAGATGTCATGCACAATTCACTGTTTTCCAACATTTTTTTTCCACTTAACAATGTATATCATGAAGAATTTCCCAAGGTTGTAAATACCCTTCTACAACACCACTTCACCTTGCTGCATTATGTTCCAATTTTTTCAATAAATATTTGCTCCAGGTTGGATTCTCTGGGGGACAGACTCTGAGGTAGAATTCATACAAGAAGGTTTATTAAGGAGAATCATCATTTGTGGAAAGGAGGTACAGAATCAGGAGTAAGCAAAGAGAGAAATCAAGTTGGGATATAGACTCCAAAATAGCCTCACTCAACCTTATGATGAGCTCTGGGGTTAAAACTGCTCTTCAGAGATATCCTATGTTGGGCTGAGATGACCAGGCCTTTAGACTGCAAACAGGTCAGTCACTGGATGTGCAGAAAGGGACGTGAACTTGGAGCAGGTGGCTTTCTAGAGCTAAGGCCACTCCTACGGAAGAAAACAGCCAAGCGTTATCTACTGACAGCACTTCTGGTGGATGGGACAAACCCTTCATTGTCCTGCATAAACTTTCCTGCCAAGTATAGTGCGTTGACCATCTTGCCACCTATAAACAACGTTTGCAGCATTTGTAGTTCTTTTTCTTCTCAGATGTCCATGTCCCTATCCCTACGTCCTTGGCTCTTTTGAGTAACTTTTATTCAATCATCAAGGCCCAGTTCAAATTCTTCCTCCATAGACCTTTCCTTACCAGCCCTGTTCATATTGCTCCTCCTGCTCAGAATTCCTTTGCTCCTTCCTTCACTAGCATCCTTCATCCCTCATCTGACACATTACACATACCCTCTCAATAACTACTAGTCAGATGTCCTCCATCCTCATGTTTATATATTATAGTTGTCTTATCTCCCCAAATAATCAACAGTTGTTCCTGAAGGGTAGTCATCAGATCAGCAGCATCTGCTTTGCCTGGGAACTTGTATGTCAATTATTTGGATTTAACCTAGACCTGCTGTATCAGACTGTGAGTGGGGTCCAGCAATTTGTGTTTTAACAAATCCTCTAAGTAATTCTGATGCATGCTAAAATTTAAGACACTTCTATACATTTTTTAAGTTTAAGTATACAATGGTGTCTCATACACATACATGCACACATATACACTGCATTCCATAAAACTTGGTTAATTAAGTTTTAATTATAGTGGTAGTTAATGCTTATTGAGTTCCTACTATGTGCTGGGGATTACAGTTAGTGTTATATGTGCATTATCTTTTTGCATTTATTGCAACAGTCCCATAGAGTATGAACCACTAGAATTCCTAATATACAGATGAGTGAACTGAAGCACAGGAACAGTTCAACTAAATTTCTCAAAATCATACACCTTAGTTTGTGTCTTAGTATTAGAACCAGGGTTAAAACTCAAGCAGTGGAATCCAGGAGCTTTCTCCTAATGACTACGCTTTTTTTGCCCTATATTTTACCTGGGCATGTGATACCTGGCCTTCTTGCTCTTTTTTAAAGCAGCCCCTGATGGAAATGGTTCTCTCTTTCTCTGAGTGAAAATAATGGGCAAAAATAGTGAGTATGGTTGGGAGATCTTTGCAGCTGCAAGTTTTCCAAAGAATGTCTACATGTAACTACTGTATAGAGTAGTTAGCCAGGGGTTTGTATATAGGCAACAAGATATCTGAAACACCTGAAATTAAATGCAAAACCATGTTTGTATATTCATTGTATATTCATTTTTATAGTTCTCCTCAAATTCACAAAGGGAACTTTAACCTGAAAATGTTAGGAATCAATGCTCTTGAGTCTGTGGTTTTAGAACTGGAAAGAACCTTAGGAAATGCATGGCCCAGGGATGCTCATAAGTTGTCCTGAAACAGGTGCCCCACTGGCTGCATTAGAACTACCTGATGTGTAACCTGAAGTGGGCTCAAGACTCTGTATGTTTCAATGCCCAGATGATTCTGATACACAACAAGGTTTTGGAATCAGGGCTCTGGTCCAGTGGTTCTCAAACATTAGGGTACATCAAAATTTCCTAAAGAGCTTTTAAGGCACAAACTACTGGGCCCAATCCTCCAAGTTCCTGATTCAGTAGGTTTGGTTGGAACCTGATAATTTGCATAGCTAACAGATTAGTCCAAGTGATGCTGATGCTTTTGTCCCAGGGCCCATAATTTGAGAACCATAATTCTAGTCCAGTCTCCATATTAAGACAAAGAAAGTAAGGACTAGAGAGGGTTGGCAGATTTTTCTAAGTTAACATGATTAGCTAGGGAAAAGCAAAGACTTTGACGGTGTCTTACAGCATCAAGGAATCTACTCTTACTTTTGGATCACTGAGAATACAGCCACAGAGAATTGAACTCAAAAGAAATTGTGCTTTTTCCATAGAGTGAAATCATCCAACATCAAGGCTATCCCTGTGAGGAATATGAAGTCACAACTGAAGATGGGTATATCCTTTCTGTTAACAGAATTCCTCGAGGCTTACTGCAACCTACGATGACAGGTATGGGTCACCCCATGTCACCGCAACACAGTAGTCTTCTCTGTAGTCACGACTTCCTCGTGATTTGAATGTAGAAGACAGCCTGGGTTCTTAGTGCAGACTGAGGTCCATTGTTCAGGTCAAAGGATGGTGTCAGTTCCTCCATAATCTCCATCACCACCACCCTATCCCTCCCCCACTGCCACCAATTATCTCAATTAAACATATAGTGTTTGCTTTTAAAACACACCTTCAAGAAAAGTTTATTTTTTGACTTATTTTAACACTTAACCCATTCCCCAAAACTCCTCCTATAGAGACATTTTAGAATATTCACTGACAATTCCTTGGACAGACCATAACAACATCTGCTCATAAAGAATCAAACCTTCATTATGGCACCTGATGCCCAATCCTGTATACTCTGTATTCCTCCTCTAAAGAGCACTTAAAATATTTAAGATGTTGCCTAGCTTTTTACTAAGGGTTTCTGAAAAACAAAGTTCTATACACACATTTAAAATTTTTGATATATATTTCCATAGTTCATACAATGCCACTCTTTTGTATGTGGAATTTTCAGCTATTGTTAGCTTTTTAAACATTTGTCTCCATTACTAAAATATACCTATTTTTCATTTCTATTTGGCTGGATTCTTTTTAATACTCTAGCAGTGTGTTTATAGTAGCAACTACATTGTCTTCCACATGTACATATAATTTCTTGTTATTTTGGTATGCCAGATACACTGATAAGTGCTTTATTTGCATTAGTCTCATTTAATTTTCACGATTACCCTAAGAAACTGCTACTCATAGATGTTAAGCAACTTGCCCAAAACGTCTGTGCTAGTGCTTGCTAGTGAGCTGTAAAACCTGCACTCAAATCTGTCTCTCTGCCACTATAGCCAATGTTCTTAACTAGGACCAGAAAATGCTGGGCAAATGCTATCGGGCTTTGGTGTAAAGAAACTTTGGGGCTCTATTTTACTCTAATTTGTACTTGTGTAGCTTTTTGAAAACCACCTTTTTTTGTCACTAGCTGCCCCTCTGTGCCTTACACATGTCTAGCATGCACCTACCTCAGCGTCTTCGGACTTAAATTTCTCTCTGGACCGCTGTTTCATCAGATGTCTATGCAACTTGCCTTAGCCCTTCTTTCAGTCTACTTTATCACAGTTCTTCCCTGGCCACCATATTCAAAACTGCAGCCCTTTGTTACCTATTGAGTTCTCGCCCCTTCCTCTGCTTACTTTTCCATACAGCGCTTTCCGTCACCTGATGTGATATTTGTATGTTTGTCTATTGTCTGTCTCCCCCCTAATCAGAGTGGAAACTCAATAGGAGCAGAGACTTCATTTGCTTTGCTCAAGGCTATAACCAGTAACTGAGTGCTGAGCACATTCTAGTGCTAATAAATATTTGTGGGGGTGAATTATGGATTTTGTATAAATAAATGGACTGGGGACACAGCCCCACAAATCCCAGGGGAGTGGGCAAAGCACAGTTCTTCCAAGAAGTAGAGTGACAGCAATTATTAAGCATGGGGGTTACCTGCAGCCCCTAGTCATGGATGAAATTTGTTTTCTTACAGCCTGTTAACTCAGACTGTTCACTCATTGCCCAGGTGTTTGAGGTTCAAGGAATCAGCCTCTTCGGCCCAGTCGGAGCAGCATGCTTCCCTCTGGTGGCTGATGTTGTTCCCATGTGCCTCTTCAGAGGCAATCTCCCGTATCAAAAAAAAGAGATTTTTTTTCACCAACTCTTCAAAAAGAGAGCCAATGAAATTCATACTGAAAACAACTGAAAAATGTTTACTGAAAAACTTAAAGCTTGTGGTGGCAGCCTTTTTATCTTTATCAAAGAATCTTAGTTGGCTTCAGTATCGAGAGAGAAAATAGGCTGGGCCATCCTCAGAAATGACAGCTGTGTAAATGTAGCCCTTACACACTCACCTGCTGGCTGTAATTTAACTAGAAGACCGTGGCTCTAGGGGATGTTTGAAATGATGTAAATGAGCCAGTCCTCCTGTTAGGGGAATCACAAGAACAAACTGTATGGCTAAGTAGAACTCAGCTGACCTCAATCATGGGAAATGCCCTAAAGACTCTCAGAGGGAGCATTGATTACCTTGGTTTGATTGTCCTGTATTATTAACACAGCTGAGGTCACTTTCCTGCATGCGAAGAAGATGACGAAATGATCAGGTATCAAGGAAAACCTAAAATAACCCTGAGTTCCTTTCTCCTGGCCTGGCACTCACAGTCCTCAGTGACCTACACATTCTCTCGCCTGAGAGATAAAATAAGGCAGATGGAATTCATGAAGACTGTCAAGATGCTGGATGAGTTTGCTGCAGAAGGGCTTTTGTTCTACAGGGAGACTGCATGTGTGTTTGGTTCCCCTTTATAGCAATAATAACAAGAGCTACCTATCTGATATGAGGTCGGCAGCATGCTGAGTGCTTAATGCACAGTACCCGATTTAACCCTTTTCTGCCAAAACCCTGTGAGGTGGACAATTGTGTCCTCATTTTGCTAGTGAGGGCTCTGAAGCTCAGAAAGTCACTTGCTTTAGAGAATTATGACAATAATAATGAGAGCAATAAAGCTGTTTTTTACTACAGGCTTTTTCTAAGCCAGGTACTGTGGTACGGACATTGCATTCATGATTTGATTGAATTCTCCAGTCCTGTTGCGGGCATGATATAGTTTTTCCTCCCAGTAGGGCAGCACTTTATTAATCTTTCAGTCAAATTTGCTAATGTCAAAATAATATATATGCCTTAATTTATGAACATACTAGAATTCTTAAAACCCTTTATCCTTCTCCATTATCTACTGATATCTTTATAATTCTTTATTTTGATGTAATTTCCAATTTATGGAAAAGTTCTGAGAATAGTACAAGGGACATCATATATCTTTTGTCCCAATTTACCAACTGTTTACAGTTTTACCCCATTTATTTTATTATTCTCTCTCCCCTCATCTCTTACGTGTATCTTAATAATTTTTCGAAAACCTCTGATGGTAAATTTGAGACATACATTATGCCCATTTGTCCCTAAGCACTTCAGCGAGTGTTTTCTAAGAACAAGAGTATTCTCTTCTATAACTGCAATACATTTACCAAAATTAGAAAACATTGATTGACATTAGTATTTAATTCATAGTCTGTATTCAAATTTGTCAATTGTCCCAAAGTCCTTTATAGCTGTTTTCCCTCCCCCGGTCCATAATCTAATTCAGGATCTTTTACCACATTTGGCCATCAGGTCTGTCTCCTTCACAGACAAAGAATTCCTAAGGTTTTGTCTTCTTGATTTTTGCGTTTTTGAAGAATTTTGGACGAGATTTTAATTTGGTTTATCGGCTGTTTCTTCATGGTGTGATTCAGGTTATATGTTTTTGGCAAGAATAACACAAAAGTGAAGTTATATCTTTCTTTGTTCATCATATTATTAAGCCAATAAGTTGGCTTGTTCCAGTATGGATATTAACTTTCATGACTTTGTTAAGGTGGTATCTGCCAGGTTTTTCTAAAGTTAGTATTTTTCCTTTTGTAATTAACAAATAAGTTATGGGAAGATGCTTTCAGGATATGTAATATTCTGTCTTTAAACTTTTACTCACTAATTTTAACATTCACTGATAATTTCAATCTTTCTGAATTTGTTAACTGGTATTATATTGTAAATCAATGTTTCGTATTTACTATTTGGCATTATTCAGTAAATAAGAGCTTTTCCTTCCCTTCTAATTATTTATGTGTTCATTCATTTATTGGTCTCTATATGGACTTAAGCATTCTTATTCAGTGGGATATATTTCTTTACTATCATTTTGATGCTCGATATTTCTGTATTTGTACAGTGGGAGCTCCTTCAAGCTGGCTTGTGGGTCCTTTTGACATGAAGGTCTCTTAATCACTAAACCATTATATATATGTGGTATCCATGTATCTAATCATACTGTACCATCTACTGGGGCACTTTCAGTATTTCTTAAGAGCCTGGATATGTCTGATAATAATTACACAAACTAGTGACAGAAGTTAAACTTTATAGATTCCTTTTCTGCCAGGCAACATGCCATCTGTTTCTTGTGCTCTATTTTATTAAAGCATAACAAAAATTTTATTTTACTGATGAGGAAATCAAGATACATGACAAAGCTTAAGTAATTGGCCAAGATAACTAAACTAGCAAGCAGCTGAATCAAGATTTAAACACAGGGTTGTTTGATCTGAAAGCTCTTATTCATTATTGGGTAACAAGAAAGAGAGAACATTTCACACAGCTGAAATTTTTTCTTTATGCAGGTTCCAGGTCTGTGGTGTTACTGCAGCATGGCCTAGTTGGAGGCGCTAGCAACTGGATTTCCAACCTGCCCAACAATAGCCTGGGCTTCATTCTGGCAGATGCTGGTTTTGATGTGTGGATGGGGAACAGCAGGGGAAATGCCTGGTCTCGGAAACACAAGACCCTCTCCATAGACCAAGATGAGTTCTGGGCTTTCAGGTATATGAAAATCTCAAGAATGGAGGTAGACATTTCTGCCTTTCAAAGAACTTGGTAAAAAATTATGGCTTCTAGTGTTTGATTTATTTTGTTTGAGTCATCATTATCCTAACATGATATCCTCCAATTTTTTTTAAATTAACTAGTGATACTTTGGTTGAAGTAGTGAGGAATATCGAGGTCCCCATGCAGAAGGTTGGGTCTGGTTAATAGGGTGAGAATGGTGGTTGATACCAGGTGACTGAGATTGGAATGAGAAAAGTGTAGATCCGTTTCCTTGTAGGAGGCTAATAGTATAATAGTACTCCCGAAGGAGACGAGACTCAGGCAGCATTAAAAAAGAAGAAAAACTATTAAGCCTAGTGTATTAGGCTGTTTTCACACTGCCATAAAGAACTGTCCGAGACTGGGTAATTTATAGAGGAAAAGGTTTAACTGACTCACAGTTCAGCGTGGTTGAGGCCTCAGGAAGCTTACAAGAAGGCGAAGGGGAAGCAGACACACTCTTCACAAGGCTGCAGCAAGACATGTTGATCAAAAGGGGGAGGAGCTCCTTATAAAACCATCAGATGTTATGAGAACTCACTCAGTATCACGAGAACAGCGTGGGGGAAACCACGCCTATGATTCAACTACCTCCACCTGGTCTCTCCCTTAACACATGAAGATTATGAGGATTACAATTCAAGATGAGATTTGGGTGGGAATACAAAGCCTAACCATATCACCTAAGGACCATCAATTTGACTTACACATCTCTCATGCTTGTACAAAAGATTTTTAATGCTTTTATTTAAATTACCTATTGATGTTCAACTTACTTTTTATACTTATCAGAGAAGGGTCCCTCAGCATCTTTACAACTATTCCTATAAATGAATCTGCATGGCCCTGTGCTGATCTGTTTAACAGTGGGACAGGACACTTACATTAGGAGTTGGGTTATGTGCTCAGTAAATATTCACTGAAAATGATTATTCCTATATGATAACATCTAGAGAAAACAGCAGTTGTTGTTACCTTGTGACTACAGAGATAACCATGTATCACAGGTTTGAAAGAAATCCATTCTGAGTATTGCGAGGGACACAGTAACAAGCTATCAGGGCTGACAATTCAAGTGCTTGTTTGTAAACCTGACAGGGAAGGGGGAGTGCTTTTGTTTGTTTCTGATTATAATTTTTCATATGACTTTGTCTTTTCCCCTTGTAGTTATGATGAGATGGCTAGGTTTGACCTTCCTGCAGTGATAAACTTTATTTTGCAGAAAACAGGCCAGGAAAAGATCTATTATGTCGGCTATTCACAGGGCACCACCATGGGTAGGTTGAAAGTAAAGCAGGTTTGTATACTTGGAAGAAATGTGAGCATACAGCACTAGCTATCCCTGAAATCAGTCACCTTGTACTTCCCTCAGACCCGGTCTTGTCATCTTCAGAAACACGTAGTCCCCAGCAATGTGTCTAGTATATAGTTACCTCTCAAAATAAATATTTTCTCAAAGCCAATATCATTATATTCAATTATTTAACTCATTAAGCACCTCCTACTTGAAAGCAAATATGCTGGTGTCATAAGGACCTTATAATTTTATAGGAGAGGTAAGATACAATCACATATATGATTATCAAAATATCCTGTTAAAAACAAAATATACATTTTATGAGATCTAAAATATTCAGCATTCATGTTGACATATTTCTTCTTTTGCAGGGTTTATTGCATTTTCTACCATGCCAGAGCTGGCTCAGAAAATCAAAATGTATTTTGCTTTAGCGCCCATAGCCACTGTTAAGCATGCGAAAAGCCCTGGGGTCAAATTTTTGTTGCTGCCAGATATGATGATCAAGGTATGTGACTCCTCAGAAGATTTCCTGTGTACGTTGAAAAATCTTCCAGCCCAATTTCCTAAAACATAAACTTTTAAATTACAGCCACTCCTTTTCTGTCTGTCATGTAATGACTACCATGGCACTTCATATTTTTACAGGGATTATTTGGCAAGAAAGAATTTCTGTATCAGACCAGATTTCTCAGACAGTTTGTTATTTACCTTTGTGGCCAGATGATTCTTGATCAGATTTGTAGTAATATCATGTTACTTCTGGGTGGATTCAACACCAGCAATATGAACATGGTAAGTGGAAGCCTAGTAAATGCATCCCGGCATAAAGCTGGGAGCCATATGGCTCACTCCTGGAGGAAGAGCTAATGCCAATGAAGACTCAGAGGAATGATATATTCCCAGTGACTCGGTTCTTTCCAAACTGTAAGGAAATAAAGGAAATGCTTCCGTATGGACTGAAACTAGGTTAACATAAGGGTATTGCTAGATATTAAATCACAGATTATAGATGGAAGAAATTTGAAAGCAGCTTTACTACAGTGAATTAAATTTAAAAGAGCAATTAGCACCTATTAGTCAACAGAGAGAACCGTCATATGTCATCCACCTCTACCTTCCACTGGGGTCCTTTCGGCTTATAGTTTTAAGTTCTTTGATGGAACATCAGGGACTTTCATTTTGGCTTAGGCTACCAGTTGGTATCACTAGGTGAGTTCCCTAGGAATCATACTCTGAGATGGAGATAAATCACAATGATTTGGGCTCTGCTCTAAGGATAATACCTAGAGAAGGAAAAGAAACAGGATTAGGTAGGTAGAAAAGTCAAGTAGTGATGCAGCCTCAGTAGGAGGCTTAGTTGATCCTGCAGGGATTTGTGAAGGCAGGATGACCCTTCAGAACTGTGTCAAGTTAGGAAAAGAGGGCTGGGTCTTTATATACCAAACCAACCAGTCATTTAATGTAGCCACGCCAATAACAGGGAACACTGGGCAAGGTATCTCCCTGCAACTGGAGCAATCCTCAAAGCAGGCTGAGAGTGGAAGGCTGTTCGTCAGCAGCACTCCCAGCAGCTGGGGCAACATTTCTTTAATCTTGAAGATTTTTTCTTCTTTAAGATCAACAATTTGATTTATAGTAACCATTTGATAAGCATATATTGTGTACCAGGCTAATTTATTATCTATACCAAGCCTATGAATGTGATTAATATCCCCCACTTTGCAGATTAGTATACCAGGATTTAGTGGCTTAAAGGACTCACCCAAATTCACCTAAAAATTAAACTGTAGAGCTAGGATTTGAATACAGGCCCAATAATGGAGCCCTCATCCTAAATATCACTGGTTGACTTTTTTTTTAAGTAGAGGACAGATCTCTGATGAGAAGTTATTCTCAAATGAAAAATACAGATGTCTGGCAATACATTTAGTGACCATTTTATTTATGTGCTTGTATATATTATTGTTTCATAGATAATTGCTGATAATTTAATAACGTTCCCATTTCTTAGTCTGACACCCTGGAGATTTGGTCTTGACAAGGCATACATCTTGTAAGTTTTTCTATGTCCCAAAAAATGCTCATGCTTTGTTACAGAGCCGAGCAAATGTGTATGTTGCCCACACTCTTGCTGGAACATCTGTGCAAAATATTCTACACTGGAGCCAGGTAAGAATGTTGAATTTACAGTCTTTGCTTTGTGTCCTTTCATATTTTATCTAAATAGTCAGAGGACACCCTTTACATAGCCCAGGGATGATTTCACACTTATTCTAAGATGAAATGCAATATCGTCAATGCTGTTTTTTTAAAAAAAAAAATTCTATTTTTTATTTTTATTTTATTTTATTTTATTGAGTTTTAGGTTTGGGGGTACATGTAAAGAACATGCAAGATTGTTGCATAGGTACATACATGGCAATGTGGTTTACTGCCTTCCTCCCCCATCACCTGTATCTGGCATTTCTCCCCATGTTATCCCTTCCCAACTCCCCCACCCACCACTGTTCCTCCCCTTAGTTCCCCCCCCCCCCCCACAGACCCCAGTGTGTGATGCTCCCCTCCCTGTGTCCATGTGTTCTCATTATTCAACACCCACCTATGAGTGAGAACATGTGGTGTTTGATTTTCTGTTCTTGTGTCAGTTTGCTGAGAATGATGGTTTCCAGGTTCATCCATGTCCCTACAAAGGACACGAACTCATCGTTTTTTTATGGCTGCATAGTATTCCATAGTGTATATGTGCCACATTTTCCCTGTCAGTGCTGTTTTGATGGAGAATTTGATCTACATCATTGAAACTTCTCAGGAAATGGGAGGAAAGGACAGAAGTAGCCTAAGGACTTCTTTAGTGGATCTTAAAATCGTGAATTTAGACAATCCAAGTGAGACTTCTCAAAGACGTGGCTGGAGAGGATTATGTTTCTATATCTTCTCTTCAACTCCTCCAGCCATACAGTCAAGTGGAAACAAAAATGCTAAGGTGGGGTCTAACTGTCCTTCACACTGCAAGCTTTACCTGCAATTACAGGAAACACACACCTCTGTGTGTCCATGTGGCGTGTGTGAAAGAGAGAGGGAGAGAGGAAAGGAGAGAGTTCTGTCTGTGGAAAAGGAGAAAGAGAGAGAGAGCAAGCGAGAAAGTGATTGTACCATCAAAACCAGAGAAGAATTCTAAGTTGGATCAAATTTTGGTCACTATATCCCAGGATCACCACATTGCACAATTCCAGGGCACAATGTCCCATTGTAGCTCACACAGTTATGGAGGATACCCACTTACATTAAGTACAATGAGGATGTACTTCCTGGAGTTGATAACACAATGATCAAGAATTTATGTCTGTCTTTCTCTCAAAAGGCCTCATTCTTGCTTAACCATTTTCCTGAGACGCTTATCCCAACATTGAATAGAAGAACAGCTCCACCTTTGCTCTCTGCTTCCCTCACAATTGCACACTGGATGGCACATTTCCACCACCCCACCAGCCTTATCCACTGAGACGTTGGAATACCTTGTAAATTTTTGTTTCCTTTTAGGCAGTGAATTCTGGTGAACTCCGGGCATTTGACTGGGGGGAGTGAGACCAAAAATCTGGAAAAATGCAATCAGGTACAAAAATCAGATACCATCTGCTGAAAATATATGCACTGGAAATGTATGACAGCAAAGTTATAGTGACAATTTATTCTAGATATGGGAACAAAATATGAAAATTTAAGCAGAAAATAATAGTTCATGTTTGACTCCATTTGAAAATGTTAAGTTCGCAGCTTAGCCAAAAAACCTCTCTGCTTTTACAAGGGAGTATAAGGCCTTTTTTTTTTTTTTTTTTGCTGAGGTTATCTCCCTGAACAAGGCACTGGGCTTCTCAGGAGCAAGATGGGATAGGCTTAATCAAGAGAAGAGTATAGTCTATGGTGGATACCAAAAGGATTATTTTAGAATTAAAAAAATGGGATGGTGGGAGAAAGTTTGTTTCATGGCACAGTATAAAGAACATTAAATGGCAAGAGAGGATCACTGTATAAGTTTTGCCTCTGCACTATAACCTTCTGTAATAGGAGGTAGGCTGCTTTAATTTTTCAGGCTTCAATTTCTTTATCTTTAAAATAAAGAAATTTTGGGCTTGGAAAATCCATAAACAGCTGGGTGCGGTGGCTCATGCCTATAATTCCAGCACTTGGGAGGCCGAGGCCAGCAGATCACGAGGTCAAGAGTTTGAGACCAGTCTGACCAACAGGGTGAAACTCCGTCTTTATTAAAAATACAAAAATTAGCCAAGCGTGGTGGTCTGCACCTGTAATCCCAGCTACTCAGGAGGCTGACGCAGGAGAATCTCTTGAACTCAGGAGGCAGAGGTTGCAGTAAGCTGAGATCATGCCACTACACTCCAGCCTGGGCAACAGAGTGACACTCTGTCAAAAAAAAAGAAAAGGAAGGAAGGAAGGAAGAAAGAAAGAAAAACAAAGCCCATAAGGATTCTCCCTGGTTACACTTTCAGTGAATCTGTAATTTGCAAGTTAAAAATTTTTTTAAATGTTATTACATTACCCAAGAAAATATGTAGCTAATGCTATGAACTAAAATTAAAAATCAAAGTGTGGAGATTCAGAATTGCATAGGTATGCTCTTTTGAACATAAAATCTTCTGGAGATTTTTGGTAATCATGTGTGTAAATGTAAATAAATATTTACCATACAAACAAAGCTGAAAGGGGAAGATTAGACACAGCTTAGTCTTTCTTTGAGAGTCTCACATCATAATTAATAACCACTGCCATACATCTATCTAGATGTAAAATGCTAGGGAACTGGACAAACTGTGCAGTGTCCCTGGATAGCAAACTCTCAGTCTTTGGTATCAGCTGCTTCTCTTGAGGTCCTTCTTCACTGTTTCCTAAAATACGTCATTAGAGAAAGTATTCCTGTTCTAAGACGGGTTTTTTTTTTTTAATTTTTTAAAATTTTGTTTTGAGACAGAGTCTCATTCTGTCACTCAAGCTGGAGTGTAGTGGTGCAATCTTGGCTCACTGCAACCTCTACCTTCCAGCTTCAAGCCATTCTCCTGTCTCGGCCTCCCAAGTAGCTGGGACTACAGGCACATGCCACCACACTCAGCTATTTTTTTTTTTTTTTTAATGTTTAGTGGAGATGTGGTTTCATGTTGGCCAGGCTGGTCTCAAACTCCTGACCTCAAATGATTCACCCACCTGGGCCTCCCAAAGTGCTGGGATTACAGGCATGAGCCAGCATGCCTAGCCCTAAGATGGTTTTAATTTATCAACATTTAATGGACTGAGTTCTAGAGAAATTGATTCATGCAGAATAGGAACCAAAAAATGGGAGTAGAAGGGAAGAGAAAACAAACACACGAAAAAGTATCATAGAATCACAGAAACTCAGAATGGGTCATGACATTTAGTTCAATCTTTTTCACCTGTAAGATGACAAAAAAAAATACTACTAGCCCCATAGAATTTTTCAACTTTCCTTATCCAAATTAGGCCATAACTCTAAATTCCTAGGGAGCCACAAAGAGAAACCAGAGCATCTAGAATTGGAGTCAAAACTCTATGGTGGATCTCCTGAGTAAGAAAAGGGCTTTACCATTTCTGTGGAAAGTTCTAGATGCTGATTAATCTCAAGGGCTCAGCTGGCCAGGCCAATTCTACTAACACTGCATAAATACAGAAAGTTCTCAGGAATTAGGAATACTAATTGGTATATTTGGTGGCTGTGGGGGGCGGGGGAAAAGGGTTGGAGCTGGTATTTAACTTTTACTTCCCTTTGGCTCCAGTCACCTGAGTGCCATAGGCCATGGTTCTGGAAATGCAGTCAAGCTGGGATCAAAGAAAGACTCTGTAGATGCAGAGCCCTTCCCAGCAGGTTCCTTGCTTTTCTCTGCGGAATATAATTCTTGTCTCATGAAATGTTTGTGGAATTATCTTTTAAAAAAACCAGGGCATTATTTTTTAAAAGAATTTATTTACAAAATATTTAATAGGAAGAAAAACGAAGTACAAGGCATTACGTGTTTTCATGTGTTTTCTCACTTGACCTACCTAGTTATTACAAATATTATCTCCATTCACAGAAGAAACTGAGGTTCCATAATGTTAAGTAATTTTACCTTAAAATAAGGGCAGGAACAGAAATTCTTAACAGAGTCTGTGTGGATTTAATACCTGTGTACCCTTCACCGCAGCAGACGGCACGTTTATTATATGTATTTCAAACATAAATTATGAGTCTGAAAGTCCAAATGTTACCTAGACTTAAGAACTATTCCTTTTCTTTAGCCAACTCCTGTAAAGTACAGAGTCAGAGATATGACGGTCCCTACAGCAATGTGGACAGGAGGTCAGGACTGGCTTTCAAATCCAGAAGACGTGAAGATGCTGCTGTCTGAAATGACCAACCTCATCTACCATAAGAATATTCCTGAATGGGCTCATGTGGATTTCATCTGGGGTTTGGATGCTCCTCGCCGTATGTACAATGAAATCATCCATCTCATGCAGCAGGAGGAGACCAACATTTCCCAGGGACGGTGCGAGGCCGTATTGTGAAGCATCCGATACTGATGAGTCTAGGACAACCTCATGAGGGAGGGGGCTAGGACCCATGAAGGCAGAATTAGGGAGGACAGAGACCTAGTATACATTTTTCAGATTCCCAGCACTTGGCACTAAATCTGATATTTACTTTTTTTCCGTAAAGTACTCATTGGGTAAAGAGGTTTTATATGCTATTATATATTCTACCATTTTGAAGGGTAGATTTTACCTGACAGCCAGAAAGTATCTAGACATTCTCTACAACAGTTAAGTAAATCTCTTTAAAGCATTGATTTTTTTCCTTATAAGCCATATTTTTGAGCACTAAAGTAAAATGACAAATTGGGACAGATATTGAGGTCTGGAATCTCTGGATTGTTGTTGACTTTGACAAAAATAGCTAGACATTTTCACCTTGTTGCCATAGAGACATAACACTACCTCAGGAAGCTGAGCTGCTTTAATAACAACAAAATCAAGGTTACAGTATAGATGAAATATATGTTAGGCACTCTCAGAATAAGGCCAAGTTTTACAGTTGGATCTCAGGGCAGAAAATTTTATAGGATGTTTATGAGTTTTCCAATAAATGCATTCTGCATTACATCAAGTATATATGTGTGTTTCAATGTCTAGATTCTAGTCCAAGCTTGCTGAAGGGTTTACAGCTTGTTGCTAGGAGACCTAATGGCTAGAAATTTCTGGCTCAATTTTCTGCCTCCAAAAATTTAAAGCTAGGAAGAAAATTGCATAATGTCATGAGCATGATGAAACAAATTGTTGTATACTTTATCCTTTAAGCTTGACAAAGTTAATGTCAGACAGTCACCACAACTCATTCACAAACCATGAATTATTTCTTCAGAAAATTATTCCACTTTTACACAGTTTCAAAGATGACAGTTGTAAATTACATTGGTATTACAAATTACATTGGCAAAATCTCTGAAACCAAATCCAAGATTAGTGCATGTCAAAAGCATATTGTTGAAGGTATACTGGTGTGTGAAGTTCACTTGTATGGTTTTTCTGTCCCTAAGGATCACTTGGTAGCTCAGTTCAGTGCCAGTGAATCTTAATTTATGAAGACACATTTAAAGGCTTCAGAATCTATATCTACACACTACCACTTCCTTCATAAAATAGGTTTCTTAAAGGCCTGTACACAGTTCAATATATATTGCTGGATTTGATTTTCATTAGACCTTTCAAGGACGGTAAATCTTTCATTCTTAGACTGTACTTGTTACTACATACAGTGTGGCTGGCTTAGTCTCTGTCTGAAGCTATATGAGATTCATTCTTGATTTGTAAAATTCAATCATGTTTTTAAAATGAATTTATTTTTACTCTGCCTCATTCACAGAGGAAGTGAGACAGATATTTTGATATTCACAATCTCTCACTTAGACAAATAATCCAGATCCTACCTCATAACATAGCTGTTTCTTGTGAAGAACTTTATCCAAATAAGTTACAATAATATTTTACATTTATCAATAAAATAAACAAAGCTAACAAGCTTGGTAAGCACTTTGTATATACAAAGGGATCATGAAGTTTTTTAAACAAACATTTTCATGGTTGCATAGTCTTGCTCAAACCAAGATGGCTTTTATTTTTAAACAAAAATCTCTAGTGGGATGCTGGTAAACCAACTTTCTGGAAACAAACAAACAAAAGCCCATATTCATCAATTTGCCAGTTTCTGTGGTGTAAACGTGCGCACCACTGACACTTGATGTTTTTATTGGAGTTGTTTCACCAAAGGAATATTTACATGTGAATCTCTAAGCCCACATACATACATATACCATTCTATACAAATGTACATATTTAATACTTTGATTTTTCTGCTCAGTATTCAGAGGGTGCCGAGAGGAACAGTTTATCTCCTGGGGCATGATAGACTGGACAGTCTTTTTATAAGAGTGATGCAACTAGGAAGGGAAGAGAAAACACTGTCTCAGAAGATAACTCTGATATTCTTCTTCAGGAAAGACTGCATTTGGAACACGGGGGCTTTTTTTTTTTTTTTTTTGAGACAGGGTCTCACTGTTGCCCAGGCTGCTCTCAAACTCCTGAGTTCAAGTGATCCTCCCACCGCAGCCTCCCAAGTAGCTGGGATTACAGGCATGTATCACTGTGCCTAGCTGAAATATCAGTTTCTGACTGAAGTGGAGACAGCAATAACTTTAGTGTTTCACTTAGAGGGATTATGGCCATGGTGAACTTGATTGAGAAAACAATGCTGTAAACAAAAAGCTCTTCCGAAACATTAACCAAGATAATCATCGTCATCCCCATAAAATGGTGGCAGCCAGGTGGCCCATGGACCAACAGTCTAAAATGAAGATAGAATCCACTCTTTAACTTTGTCTATATCTCCATCGGCGTGGTCACAAGGATTACGATGCTTTCCTTAGCATTAATTCAATCTGGGAAAATTTTAATCTCCGTGCAATATCCAGTGAGCTCTCACCATGCTGATGGGGGAGAAGAATACATTTATTTCCAATAGAGTACCCAAGATCTTGTAAATAGCTTAGACCGATTGACTCTGATTTGGCAAGGGCTTTAAAACGAAGTCAGTCCTAATAGTAATAGGATAGCTTTATTCCTTAAGGAGGATGATTAATTTTACTGTTTACATCAGAGGCAAATAATTTATTTCAACATAGGGTCTAGATTGGAAGATGCTGCTGCTAGAGGAACCTCAGTCCATGGTCCACAGACCCTTACCTTATTCTTTATTGTGGGGTCTGCATGGGCTTCCAGGAGCAGAGGGATAAGAGACTGGTTTTTCATCTCACAGGCGTAATGTAACGCGGTACAGCCGTACTGAAACACAAAGGCCCAAAGCTTCAGCTCATCAGTCGGGCTCTCCACAGACAATAGCATGTGGCTTCATTGACAAATCCTTTTCATACTTTGTGGTATACAACTAAGCAAAAAAAACCAATCTGCAAGCCATTGATAGATAACTGTTTCAAGTACTTAAGACATTTTCTTCTCTGCCTCAATGTATATGTATTTGGTGTCATATAAGCCATCAATCTCTGCCCTTTTGTTTTTCATTTTCTGCTCTAAACTGAAGAATGCAACTTATGAAAAGCTGATGCTGAATTGTGCCAAGGTTTCTTTGTAGTAGGCTATATGTCTCGGTGATCATCACCTTGATCATGTCACCATCTTTTAAAGAGTCGTCACATGGACCTTTACATAAATATTATCCTCTGTGGTTTTGATGATAATTCCTACTGAAGAAGATGAGTGCTCTTACTACTGCAGGACACCTACAAGATCAGTTCTGCAGAGATGTCTCCCAAACGTGATTTGTTACAGCTTATATTATGTGTTATAAACTAGTGCATCTACTCTGTCGGTACTCATTTAAAACACTACAGGTCAAAACAAATTATAGCTAGGGTATTAGTGTTCAAAATTCGGCCTTTGGAAAAGTAGCCGAGCAATCATGGTTTTGGTAAGTGAAGAAATAATATCTTTGACTAACAACACTAACCGTTAGCTCTGGATCATATTCCCTAGAAACACCTCTAAAATTATAGGAGATCATGTTGCAATTACTTATTTTTATTAAGTGGTAGAATGACAAATGGAAGCTTTGGTTCTGATTTTTTCATGTGAAATAGAGTCTAATTACCCAAAAATACAAAACACTATCTTACCTAGAAAGTGGATTTTAATATTCAGATAGCTTTTGAAAAATGTTTGGTATCAGAAGTGGGTGTCTGTGTGTGTACATACATGTGTCTCAAACTCCTGAGTTCAAATGATCCTCCCATCTCAGCCTCCTGTGTAGCTGGGACTATAGGCGAATGCCACTGTGCCTAGATAGCAATATCTCTATCTAGAGAGAGAAATACACATAAATAGCTGGGAAAATATCCTAGAGAAATTTTGGTCACAAGCACAAAATTTAAATCTACTGAATGTAAATGAAAAAAAAAAAAAACAAGAAAAACCTTCAACAAACTTTTAACTTAATCTTTAACAACCTCTTAATATATTTCAAAACTATCTAAAGGAATGGCAATGCACAGTAGCTGTCAATACAAATTTATCCAAAAGTTCTATTTGAAATAAAAGGAAAATATTCTCTTGTACACATACACACACACACCCACACACACACACCACACAAAACTACCTGCATTTAAACATAATACTAGCATAGGCAAAACCGAAATGATATAAATAATTCATAGAAACAGGAATGGGGACACGTTTCTCTGTAATAAAACAATGGTAATACACACAGGTGTGCACACACATAAAATACATTAGGTATCACAAATAGAATATTAGTATTTTGGAATCAAATTTCCAATTGCCTACTTTTTCAATAAAGAACTGAGAATCTAAAATTTCATTCAATCACCATAAGCAAAACATCATACAAATAAACTTCTGTCTTCCTGTGATGGTTTAGAAAGGAAGATGAGTGCAAGAGCACAGAGGTGAAAGCGAAAACAAGACCTTACACTCACAAACAGGAAGAAGTGAGCGGATGCTGCTACTGTTGCTATCACTGCTTTTACCATCATTGGGATTTTTCTTGACCTTTGTCTTATCTCTTTGGTTTACACATGGGGCCTCTCACCAGTGGGTTGGGATTTTGGCTGCAGCGGCAGCTGTTGCCATTCAGTGAGCACTTACTACATTCCAAGCATGTGCTAAGTGCTTTACATGAACCAGCCCAATAAAATTAGTACTATGCATATCCCCATTTTACAGATGAGGACATGGAGAGTCATATAAGTTTACAACTTGCTCAGACTCATAGAAGTAAAAAGTGGCAAGCCCAGACTTACTCATGGGCATTCTGACTCCAGCTCCTTAACACTGCTGTGGCTGGTATTTTGTTATTAGAGCCTTCATTTTCCTTAACATCCCACCAATGTTAAAGCCAATTCGTTCTGCACATGTACCCCAGAACTTAAAATATAATAATAAAAAAGAGCTCATATAATAAAATAGATGCCTAAGATAGAAAAAAAAAAAACACATGTAGGAGGATTGAACTGATGACAATCATAGTTAGAGATGATCAATAATTGGCATATAAATATGAAATTTTACTCAGATATAAGACAAATGCATACCAAGGCTTATACATATTCACAATCTATTCATCAAATGGGTCTGGTGTAATTTTAGCTGAAATAAATAGTTCAAAATTAGGTAATTAACAAAACTCATTTCCATCCCATCTGTAACATGAATCCTGGCAGCAGCCAGCTATACAACAGGAGCTAGTTTTGGTTATTTTTAAATTGAACCAAAACTTTCAAGCAGCCAGGACCCAAAAGTCAGGTGGCTTTGTTGGTCTGAGAGCCTCTTACTGGCCAAGACACCAAGATTCCTTCTAGTTGCAATGGTCTCCATTCCTCCAGGCTAAGTAATGGCACCTGGACCATACACTGAGGAAAGGCTTCCAGGAGATTCAAGGGAGGTAGTCACACCTGGTTATGTCAACATTCTCAACCTCCACCAGGCCACAGAGCACTGATTCTTGGTTGGGAAGTTCTTTAAGCCCAGTTTCTACAATCATGCAAATGATTCATAAAGGATCCCAGAACAGTTAGAAGAACTTCCCAGAGGAGTAAGCACTTACCCATTCCCTAGCCCTTTTGGGGACCAGACTTCTAAAGTGAAATCTTTGGGTGTCAAGAAGAGCTTAAGCCAAATCTAAAATTCCTCACCGACTCTGTCTATTGTTGTGTTTTTTTTTTTTCTCGAGAAGCCTGCTTGACACTGCACATCAGCCAACGTTCTGAAAGCATGCAGTTGAAGCATGGTACTCCTTTTGTTTTATATATGCATCATTTTTTATGTTATTGCATACAAATTAAAGATTATCTGCATAAACTGAAAAAATACTTTATAATCAACAGATATTATTCTCATGAATTTAGCAGAATATAATCTCAAGTTTGCCTGTCAGTGAAAAAAAAAGGAAAAAATAAAAGAAAACTAAATGTAAAATTGTCAAGGAAAATAAAGCAAGCAACTGTACACATGACAAACACACTAGCTACAAATACCATTTGGAATACTTTTTCAAAATGTCTAAAAGTATAAACTTACACAGTCTGTAGCATTAACTTCAACGCCAGCATTAAGTAGCATTCGTACAAGAGCCTCATTCTGCTTTGTCTTTGATACCTATTACAAATTATAAGAAAGGTTTATTTTCAAATAGTTTCTCCAGTTTATGCCTGAGACTATTTAATCAATAGGCTTCATTTGAATCCCAACACTCCTATGCATGTATGCATATTTCCTAAAATTTCCCCCAGCTTCTCAGCCCCTCCAATATCAATTAATTAAAGCCAGGTTCTCAGACTGTGGTCCCGAAGTAGCAGCATCAGCACCTGAGAACTGTTAGAAATGTACTTCCCAGGTCCCACCCAAAACCTACCTAATTCCACTGAGAATGGGGCCCAGTACTTGTCTTTCGCTTCCTGGCTCAAAGCTCTGTAATTACTTCCCATTGCTCTGAGGACAAAAGTAAACTCTTCAGCATGGCCTACAAAGCCCCTTGCGTTTGGACTCCACATATGGCCCTGGCCCCTCTCTCACTCTGCGCCTCCTGGCTCACTCTGTTCTACTTACTTTGGCCTTTATTAGTCTTTCCTTCCCACCAGGGTCCCTCTTGCCAGAGAATCATTGAGCAGGAAGTTCCTTCTGCCTAGAAGCCTCTTCCCTCCCTTCTTTGCCTGGCATATTCATCTTTCATTCATCAGCCCAAGTCCCTCTTTCTCCAAGAAGCTTTCCCTGACCCACCTGACCAGGTGAAATCCCTCTTTCTTAGATATCCTAACACCAGTCACCTTTCTGTATCACCTCACCTGCTTCATGGTAATTTTACATATGTTTGTGCCATTTGATTAATGACTCTCCTCACCACCTCCTAACTCTCATGGGGTCAAGAACTACGCCTATTTTGTTCATCATTGTGTCCCTAACACCTGGCACAGCACCTGGCACATAGTAGGTCCATAATAAATGTGTTGAAGAATTGAACAAATGAATGAAATTAACTAGGGCTCCTCAGAAATTCACTTTTCCTTCCTAATCTCCTGAGATTCTGACCACAAGCCTGTTGGAGTCTTCCTCAACTTCCAGTCTCCTGAAGAAGCAAAGCAGTCCCTGCTCAGCTGGGTATAGTCCTGGAGTTCGACCCTGTTATCACACGGGAACCTCCATCTAGTTCTCTCTCCTTAGTCTTTCCTCTTGTGTCACTTTCTAAACTGCCTTTCTCTGCCTACCTTTCTCTGAAATAACTTAATGCTTTCTTGTCTCCTCCCCCATCATTTCCTCTCATGTCACTTATTTTTTTATGCATCACAAATTTACAACTTTAGGCCCCATTAATAAATTGCATGTACATGCAATTAGAACCGAGCTATTCATTATGATTAGTATTTTTGCTCAGGCCTCCAACTCTAAACATTGAACCATCTTAGAAAGCAGAGTTGTGTGTCAATAAATTCTGAATAAGCCTTCTAATCACAGTTGTGATTTTTATCTTTAGACTTTCTAAAAAGGTTTGCAAATAAATGACAGATTTTCCCTGCCCCCAAACTGTATATATTTAAATGCTAAGTGCTAAATACACAATGAATTTTTAAAGAACTCTTTGAGGATAGGAGCAGATTATGTTTTTATTAGTGATTTAAAGTTCTTTTCTCTCTCCTATAAATCCAAATAATCAAAATCAATATTATCATGTTTAATTATAGTTCCTCAAATTCTGTAGCATTTAAATACCCAATGAAATAATAACATTTTTGACTGGCAGACTTGTTCTGGGGCTTATGTTAACAGGTGTAACCAATATTCACAGTTTATCAGCTACAACAAGGAGGGAGCTTGGTCATTTAATTAGAGCAAATCGTGCATCTCTTAAGTCATGTCTGAGAGGTGGAACTGAGCACAAAGGAAACTGGATGGATGAAAGTGAGTAAATCAGTGGGCATCTGTTATCCTGTTGGAAAAACAAAAAGCAGCTCAAGCTTCATCTTCTACTCCTCATATGACAGCATCCCTATACCAACTACACCTTTATTCAAGAAAACTGCCATCTGCCAAGAATCATCCAAGCATGAAGAAATTCATGAAGGTGAAAATAGGCTTAAATTCTCAACAAGTATCTTCTGTGTGTGACAGCTTCTGGATGCAAACTCTTAGGATCTGTTTTTTAACATACCACCAGAGGAGTACTTAAAAATCAGAAAGCCAGAAAGATAAATCCCAAAACACAAACTCCTCTTACAAAAAAAAAAAAAGGAGAAAAAAAAAGGCAGGAATTTCTTTTAATGTTCAGATTTTTTTTTTTTTTTTTGCTCTCTTCAGAAGAGTCTTAGTTAAGGTTGAATTATTTTTCTAAATCAAAATTGCACAGATTATGTTAACATTGGTTAACTGTTTTTCCTACCTTTCTTCTTGCTGTACTTCAATTATAGCATTGCATGTGTGTTCAAACATGTCAATTACAGAATACAAACCAAAGGCTTATTTTGTTATTATTTCTTTTTAACATGTCACTGGCCTGGCAAGAGTCAATGAGTCACATTATCAATCTCCACATTTGCCCTTTGCTCTAACAAGTTTTGTACTCACCATGAGGAAATACCCAATGAGCAGAACTGGCATTAAGAGGATAATAAGTAGATAATCAATGAAGGTAAATTTTTTCTTCACAGCATAATGCAAGCAGGTTCTCTCTTTCTAAAAGTTAAGAAAAGGATTCATTACTAATAAAGCATTTCAACTCAAAATTTACATTTTCAGATGACCATCTCAAAAAGTTTAGTTTGTGCTTTTTATTTTTCCAGTACCCATGACATCTTTTCCTTCAGGGGTCTGATTAATGAACGCAGGTTTCCAGTGAGCAGAACAAGGAGCACCATCCAGTGTAAAGGAAAAGTTAGGGAGGGGCTCCTGGAAGACAACAAAGGTGAAATGTACACAGTACAGTTCATCAGAAGACAGATTCTCAGGCCCATTTAGTTTCTGGAAAAAAAAAATACGCTGAGATATAAACTTAGGACTGAATTT
Organism: Ateles fusciceps; assembly: GCA_036589455.1. Classification (NCBI taxonomy): domain Eukaryota; kingdom Metazoa; phylum Chordata; class Mammalia; order Primates; family Atelidae; genus Ateles; species Ateles fusciceps. The sequence goes on from JAZHEH010002393.1 coordinate 5,413,087, forward strand.
AGTATGAAAAGTGATAGTTATCCCTTAATCATCTATCATGTACGATGATCCATTTTGTGATTTGTTCATAGGAAAACTCTTAACCACATGGCTATTTTCATGTTCCTTCATGCGCATAGTCTAGAAAAATGCAAATAACTCAATTTTATTCTTCAAATATGTGAATATTTGTCAGGTAATAGATGTAAGTTTCTAAGGGTTGTGGGAGATGTGAACTCTTAGGGCCTCATAATCAAAGGTGGACAGAAACATGCACAAATCAATATAATACAAAACAGACTGTTGTAATTGTAATACCAACCAAATCAATAAGAGGGGGAAGGAGTGCAAGAGAAAGAAAGAAGGGAGATTAGTTTCCACTTATGCGAGGCACTGTACCTAAATAAGAATACTTTTTATTTTTCTAATATCAATGCACTTATATTTTCTGTAAAAAATTTTAGAGACTAGACAAGAATATAATGATAGAATTTAAAATTGCCCATTATTAAATGGCCCAGAGTTAACTGTTGACATTTTGTTATATCCTCTTTCAGTCTTTTTAAATGCGTAAGTGTGGAATTTTAAAATGTGGGGTTATATTGCTTATGCAATATCATATCTTGCTTTTTTCACTTTAGAAACGCATATTTAGAATATGTACATTTTCCATGCCATTCAGTATTTTCAAACATGTGATTGTAATGGCTGCATGGCTTAGTATTGGGTAGAACTACTCTATTTAGCCAAGCTCTGTCTTTTCAACAGTTCAAGGTTTTTAGGGTTTTGTTTTTGTTTTTCTGTGAGACAGTATCTTGCTCTGTCACCTAGGTGGGAGTGCAGTGATACAATCCTAGCTCACTGCAGCCTCAACTTCCTGGGCTCAAGCGATCCATCAACATCAGTCTCCAAAGTAGCTAGGACTACAAGCATGCGCCACCATACCCAGATAATTTTTTATTTGTTATCATTTTATGTAGAGATGGGGGGGGTCTCACTATGTTGCCCAGGCTGGTCTTGATCTCCTGGTCTCAAACTATCCTTCTACCTTGGCCTCCCAAAGTGCCGGGATTCCAGGCATGAGCCACTGCTCATGGCCCATTTCAAGTTTTTAACTTTTCATTTTTGTAAATAATATTGCCTGAGCCTACTCATTCATAAAGCTTTGTCAACATTTCCAAATTTGTGCTTTGCATACATTTCTAAAAATAGAATTCCTAGCATAAATGGTATTAATGCTTTTCATATTGCGCTACCAAATTGTGTTCTAATAAGACAATAATAACTTAAACTTTCTGATCAACATTTGTTTTCTTTTTTAATCTTGGTCAGTTGACAGACAAAAACAAGGATCTTTATGTTTTAATTTAATTTGCCTTCCATAGAATCCATGTTTTCTATAGGCTGTGCTTCTGAATTGCCAGCAGAGCTTTTTGTTTATTTGTTTTAAGGCCTTTGTTTGTTTAGTACGTCTGGAAATAATTTATAAACAGATTTAAGAAATGGTAAATCATCAATTCAAATTATTAACTTTGGAGATTAATATTTGGAGAAAAAATATTAAATGTTAATACATTAGAAACATTTTAAAAGTGGAAAATGCAAACCAAAAACTTCTGATAAAATCTATTAACCTAATGTATCCACTAATGTCTTTTTCATGGTTCATATGATACCAGAAAATCCTAGCAGGCTGGCTAAGGCCCTCCTCATCTGCAAAGCAGAGATAAAGTGTCTCCTCAGCCTTGCCCATGGGCTGCCTAATGTCTCCTCCCTCAGTTTCCTAATGAACCCATCTCTTAAAAGAGCACAGGAACCCACAGACATCTGTCTTCTGTCTTCTGGCACTATCATTCACCACAACTCCACATACCTGGTTTCTCAGCAGTGATCTACAAAGATCCTATTATACTCTACAATGTTGCATATGTTAGATTCAGCACGGGCATGACTTGCTTTTAATCCCAGCAAAACAAAAAGTAGTAAGAACAAACAAGAAAGTCCAGTAGTGATCAGTTTTCTGGTAATACATTGTTACTCCGAATGAGCTAGTCTTCAAATGACTTAGAAGGGTGAGTGGGGGGAATTCCAGTGGTTTCTCACTTTGAATGCATATGAGTGGGTACAGGACAGTCATAATGATTGCAAAAAGTGACTTTTAATATTTATTCAGTGTAATTTAAACATTGCCTTCACTACGATGCAAATGCTAGATGTTCAGAAAGGGCTCCACAGGGATTTTCACAGCAATACACACATATTCTTCTCTTCCTTGGTCCTGAAGACTCCAAAGTAGCTGCTATTGCATCTTTAAATATATTCTTCACACCTTTCTGTGTGATTTCAAGAAACCTCTGGTTCATGAGCTTATTTGGCCTTGGTAAATTTCTCAGTAGTATTCTTTCATTCTACAAGCACACTATAGGATCTTCTGGAGATCAGGACAGATCTAATGAAACAGCATTTCTTTTCCAAGAAATTCTTGCCATTGCTTCTGTAATGTGATGAGGAAGATGGGAGAGGGAGAAAGGAGGATGAAGAGAGGAAGAAGGAAAAAATAGTTCTATCGAGCCAAATGAGTGAACCATTCTCTTCCTCCTCAGAAGTACAAAGACATAATTAATCACAAATTACGACCGCTGGTTGAACTATGTTTTATTTTGCTGTTTAGCCTAATAAAATGTTCTTGGTATGTGTCACTCTCTCTAAAGTAAGGCTAAGATAATTGTTGGTATTAGGAACTACAAGCAATTTTAAAAATGACATGCACCACTTCTAGTGATTCAAGGAGAAAGGAATTACCATGAACAATTACACTCTCCACTCGTGTCATGACCTCACCTGGTTTTTGAGGTTGACATTAGCATTTCTTCTTAAAAGGAAGGAAACAATTCTCACATGCCCTCGCCTGCAAGCACAGATCAGGGGAGTGTCTCCATTGAAGCCATCTTGAACGTTGGCGTAGCTGTTGTCTTCCTTCACCCACCGCCACACTTGTCCAAAGTCATTCTGATAGGCTGCTTGGCAGATGGGCTGAGTCGGGAAAAACAAAAGCAGGTTTTGAAATACTGGTGTAATTAAATCACAAAAAGGAAAAAAAGTCATAATCCAATACATTAAAATTTAATTAATTTTTTTTTTTTTTTGAGACAGGGTCTTACTCCATCACCAGGTGCCAGGCTGGAGTGCAGTGGCGTGACCTCAGCTCACTGCAACCTCTGCCTCCCAGGTTCAAGCAATTCCCCTGCCTCAGTCTTCCGAGTAGCTGGGACTACAGGGGCACACCACCAAGCCCAGCTAATTTTTTTTGTATTTTTAGTAGAGGCGGGGTTTCACCATGTTGGCCAGGATGGTCTCAATCTGTTGACCTTGTGATCCGCCCGCCTCGGCCTCCCAAAGTGCTGGGATTACAGGCGCGAGCCACTGCGCCCAGCCTAAAATTTAAATGTTTTAGAATTGTAATATATTGCTTTGTAGATGACAGTTTTTGGTGTCAGTTATGCCTAGCCTTAAGTCTAGAACAAGAATTAGCCCATGAGGAACCTCCTACATTTTCCTAAATTTGCTTGGCACACACTTATGTTCATCAAATAGACAAATGGGTGAATAAATAAATAAAATACTACAAATTCAACTCAGTAAGGAAACTGTGTATAGTGCTCACAGGTAGGTGAACCTGTCAGAAAAACAGATGTTTTCTTTCTAAAGATAAAATAGAAAGCAGGCATATGGGGAAAAATGTAGGGCAGCACCAGTGATGAAATAAGACCTACATAGTACCTTGTATTAAACAAGCTCAACATAGCAGAAAAGACAGGTTTTTAGGCGAATAATATCCAAACAACAAATTATATGATTAACTGCAATTGATTAGATGCTGTTTTTAAAAAGCATTATGCAGAGCTTCATAAGGTACCATGGGAGTTTAATAGCAAGACTTCAGGTAGCCTCATCTTGTCCTCTTTTCCTCCTCTGCTCCAGCCCTCATCGACTTCTGTTCTTCAAAGTTTGGTTGAACCAAACCATGTTTGGTACCTTCCATCTGGGCATCTGCCCTGAATACTCCCTCCTCATAGAACACACCCCCTGCCCTTCATCTGAATAACACCTAGCTCACCCTTGATGTCATAATTTAAGTTTTACTTTATCCAAGAAGTCTTTTCTGATTCCCAACATTCAGTATCTCTTCCTGACAGCAACTGACATAAATGTAACTCTTTTCTTAATTATGTACAATCAGTATTTTGGGGTAGCATCCATCAGAAGAGGTTTGAGGTGGTGCTGAGAAGGAAGGCACTGAAGATGAGGCTGTAAACCCCAGGCGGCTAAAGGATATGTCCATTCAATTCACTGCTATTTCCCAGCATTCAACACAGCACTTGGCCCATGGGAGGCAAACACCAAATATTTTTAGACTAATTTTCATTACATAATGTTTTCTAAAAAGCATTTAGAATAATACCTGGAATATGGATGGTGCTTAATGTATGAAAGTTATCATTATTGCTGTCATTCTTTAATAATCAAGTCAAACTCCTACTTGTGTGCCAGTCACAGGTGCCAGAGAATAGAGTATAAAATATGTTATCTTATCCATGTAAAATGTATCTGTCAAGTGGAAATAGGACAGAGACACACACACACAGAGTAAACAACAAGGAAAAAATTTTTTAGGTAGTGGTAGGTACATAAGCACCTGCGGAAACTGGGACAGATCAAAGGGAAAGTCAAGTGGGTGTATTTGCTAATAAACTGTGGTTCTAACATAGCCAAATATCACAATAAGTGAACTCTAATATACTTTTAAACCTAAAGGCCTACTTATGAAAGAAATATCCTAACAGAAAATTAAGCAGCAATTAAAGGCAAACTTCTGTACCTTAAAAATGAAATAAACATGATACATGGGCTTTAAGTTTCGCTAGAAATGCACAATTACACAAATCGCCTATTCTGTTATCCTGAAGTCTTCCCTTTGCTAAGCTTTCCATCAGTTGGGCACTTCAGTGTCTCAGCGTACTGTGTGGCTGATGCAGAAAGGACTGGGACAGTTGAAATACTTACCTTGTGTCAGAAAAACAGGATGTAATTGTGGCTCTGTTACTACCTCCCCCGGTGACTGTGGATAATTCACTTCCCTACTCTATCTCTGTGCCCTCAGTCATTAAATGAAGGAGAAAAGCAGAATTTCCTTTGGGTTTTCACATTCTATTACTTCTGGGACTCTAGTCTCAACCAACAAATCTTCCATATCACTGCTGGAGTCCCAGGTTATGTCAACATAACAGTGCTTTAAAACCTTCAGTGACTTGCCATTGTCCCAGCAGCAATGCCCAGTCATTTGGATTTCAAAAATAAGTAAAACAAAACTAAATGTAACAAGGCAGTGTAAAGTCACCAACTATTAATTTTGCCAATTAAGTGTATTAAAAACAATACTATTATTTCATAAAAGATATTTTAATAAATGCAAAGATAAATGAAGAATATTTTAACAAAATATGTAAGGATATAATCACCAGGGGGTGGGGGAAGCAGTTCTTTATCTTGGATAGATCTAGTTAGCTTTATAAAAAAATTCGTTTTATTGTCCTTTTTAAAGATTTTACTATAAACTAGTGAAAAGTTAATAATAGGGTGATTAGCAGTGACCACTACTCATGAAGCATTTGAAAATTGATGGTCTACCATGAAGCGCTTGAAAACAAGTGGCATTAGAACTTTTTTCTTTTCTAAAATATTTAAATTACTTTACAACATTAAAAAAACTAGAATATTTCATGTAGTAATCTGGCTTTCCAGCTTCTCTTTAAAAATAAAAAGTTTTGGCTGGGTGCGGTGGCTCACACCTGTAATCCTGCACTTTGTAAGGCTGAGGGGGGGTGGATCACCTGAAGTCAGAGTTCGAGATCGGCCTGGCCAACATGGCAAAACCCTGTCCCTAATAAATAAATAAATAAAATTAGCCGAGTGTGGTGGCCAGTGCCTATAATCCCAGCTACTCGGGAGGCTGAGGCAGGAGAATTGCTTGAACCTGGGGGTGGGGGCGGAGGTTGCAATAAGCCAAGATTGTGCCACTTCACCTCAGCCTGGGTGAAAGAGCGAAACTCTGTCTCAAATTTTTTTAAAAAAGGGAAAGTTTTGATAACACTGGGCCTATATTCCTGTGGAATACCAAATAACTGGTGCTCAGTGGCAGTGACTCCAATTCTGCACAGTCACCACTACTCCCCATCACATTACACTGGCTCATTTCACTCCTCTATGTTACCTGCCTGGTAACATAGACCTACCTTTGCCTCCAGAAGCTCTCTGCTTGGGATTCTCAAAATCTACACTGAGAGTTAACCAAAAAGAGGAAGAGGAAAAGATGGGGAGTTGTTTTGCAAGAGTCACTCACTGCTTTTGAGGACGTTCTCAACCCAGTTTGAGCAATATTACTTAAAATACTAACCCTATCTTATTTTTAGTCTTAGGCATTTTAGATCCGAGACACAGAGTCACCAGGAAGCTAAGTGTCTTCCTTCTCGGTTGAGATGTACAAGTACAGTCATCCTTCACTTCATGACAGGGATACGTTCTGATAAATGTGTTGTTAGGTGATTTTGTCATTGTGCGAACATCGTAGAGTGTACTTACACAAATCTAGATGTAGAACCTATTATTAATATGGCATAGCCTGTGGCTCCTAGGCTAAAAACCTATACAACATGTTACTGTACAGAATACTGTAGGCGGTTGTAATATAATTGTATTTGTGCTTCTAAATATAGGTGAACATATAAAATTATACAGTAAAAATATAGTGTAAAAGGTAAAATGTCACACCTGTATAGGGCAGCTCCATTATAATCTCATAGGACCACTCCTGTATATGCTGTTCATCGCTGACTGTGACATCTTGTGGTGCATGACTGTGATTTAATATGAGAGTCGCACTAACAGCTGAGAAGACTCTATGCTGTTATGAACTTTCGTTTTCCACTAGGGGGCAGCTCAGCGTAAGAAAAGCACTGACAGCCGACAGAACGGAAGCCCTGTAGAAAGTGCTGGTTGACAAGCCAGGAAGGAAAAAGTGAAGGGGCTGTCCATTTGGGTTGCTGGAAAAGCTATCATAAACCCTTTTCGACCCCTGAAGCTTCTGGAATTGGGGGGGCACCATGGGTGTAGAAGAAACACACCTGGGAAATTATTATAATAACTATCCCCTTAGAGTCTCAGAACCCTTCTGTCCATCCTCACTGCTAAAGTGCTACTTCAGATCATCATTCTCACCAAAACTATTGCACACAATTGTTTTAATCTCACGTTTCCCATATGCCGTTTTTCCAACTTCATCTCCTACCACTCTCTTATCCAAACCCCTGACCTAAATAAAGGTATGTGTTTATTTGTTTGTTTGTTTGTTTTTTGAGACAGAGTCTCACTGTATTGCCCAGGCTGGAGTGCAGTGGAGCGATCTCGGGTCACTGCAACCTTCGTCTCCCAGGTTCATGCCTCAGCCTCCTGAGTAGCTGGGATTACAGGCACGAGCCACCATGCCCGGCTAAATTTTTGTATTTTTAGTAGAGACAGGTTTCATCATGTTGGTCAGGCTGATCTCGAACTCCTTAACATCATGATCCACCCGCCTTGGCCTCTCAAAGTGCTGGGATTACAGGCGTAAGCCACCATGCCCGGTGAGGTATGTGACTTATTAACAGCCATCTCCTCAGCTAGACTGTAAGCTATATAAGGGCACTATAGTTACAGGAGGCTACATTGTGTCTGTACTGATTCATCATTGTAGCCCCAGTATCTAACAAAGTGACTGACACAGGGTAGGTCTTCAATATGTATTTAGTGATTAAGAAAAGGAACAAATTACAAGATGAACTAACAGTTATTGAGTAGCTCAATTATTCTACTTTAATCCTCACAACAACCCTATAAAGTCATATTAATATACCTATTTTGCACGGATAAAACTAAGGGAAATTGTCTTCGTTGGCCAAAGTCGCATAGTTCACAAATGGCAGGGCCAAGAGTCAAATCAAGGGGAATGACTGTAGAATGCGTACATTCCATCTCCAATTACTTCCGTCTTGAAAATCAGCCTTCAGAATGTCTTCTGGCTACAAGATTTTGCATTTGAGATTTGCAACCAAAATTAAGCTACAGTCTACACTCTTGGGATATTGATCTGTCCGCTTGTGGCATTGGCTTGCTGGTGCTTGGTTATACATCCAGGCTCCTTCTCCAACCTGACCTAGAATCAGCAATATCCACCAAGAGATAAGAAGTGTCATCAGAGAGCCTGCAGGAGAAACCAGAAAAAGATAAGACCCGAAGGCAAAGGAGTGAAAGTTTCAAGAAGGGAGACAGAAAGATCACGGGATTTGACCATTAGCATCCATGCAGAGGCCAATTTTCATACAGTGATGGGGCTGAAGGAAGAATACAGAGGCCTGAGTACATTGTCAATGAAGAATTAGAAGATGCAATTGGAGAGGAATTGTGGTCAGTTTGGCAGTGAACAAGCTGTGAGTGAAAGCTAAAGACTTTGAAGAGGTGGTAGCAGTGTCCAGCCAACGTTCCGCATGTTTGTAGGCAAAGTGGTTACAAATCCAGGCTCTGGAAGCAAACTCTCTGTGTTCCAATCTCATCTCTGCAACTTAACAGCTGTGTTATTTGGACAACCTACCTAAACTCTTTGTGCTAAGCTTCCTTCTGCTTTTGATAATCATGCCTTCTTTATTAAGTTTCAGAAATAATTAAATGTAACTCTGTAGAGGAAGCACTTCGCTCAGATGTGAGTCACAACAAACTCTCAATTAATGTTAGCTACTCTTATAATTATTAAAGCATAAGGAGCCAAGGAAGATGGACAGGAGCAGTTATGAGAGGGTAAATAATTGCTCAAAGAGAGTGAAGAGATGGTAGGATAGACAGCATTAAAATGGAAGCATTAGTCTCCTACACAGAAGGAAAATTCTGGCTCTGAGATCAAAGCAAGGGAGAAAAGAGAGCTTTATGGATGGAAAGAACTTTAGACTGACTGAAATTTTTGCCAGGAAGTCGGAGGTTTGGTCTTCGTTCATTATACTACTATATATTTGTCATAAATAGATATAGCTAGATAACTGATATGCTTTGGCTGTGTCTCCACCCAAATCTCATCTTGAATTGTAGCTCTCTTTATTCCCACATGCCGTGGCAGGGACCCGTGGGAGGCAATTGAATCATGGGGGTGAGTCTTTCCTGTGCTGTTCTCATGATAGTGAATAAGTCTCACCAGATTTGATAGTTTTATAAAGGGGAATTCCCCTATACAAGCTCTCTCTTTCCAGCTTCCGTGATTGACTTTTCTCCTCATTTGCTTTTTGCCATGATTGTGAATCCTCCTCAGCCATGTGGAAATGTGAGTCAATTAAACTTCTTACTTTATAAATTACTCAGTCTTGGGTATATCTTTATTAGCAGCATGAGAACAGACTAACACAATAATTAAATAAATAGCATTGACATTGAAACAGATGAATGGATTAATGACAGGAGATGTGACTGAGGCAAGGGTAGATGAGGCTTTTAGCATGGTAGGGAAGATTTTGGATAGTTATGATTTACCTACATGAAATGAATAAAAATATAAAATGGCTTTGAAAACCAGGCTGTAGAAACACAATATAATAAGGTGCCGTTGACTGAGCCTACAGTGCAAGTTTGTGATTTTCTTCAGCAAACCTAGGTGAGGGGAAGAGTGTAGAAAGTAAAGAGGCCAAGAGCAAGAATTAGCAAACATGTCTGTCAGGCAAAGGAAATGAGAGGAGAGTGGTTTACCATGAAATTCAGACTGAATGGGCATCATATGTAAGCCAGGTAAAGACAAATGAACTTGAAAAAAAGAGAGAGAGACAAGCAAGTAGAAACACAGAGAAGGATCAGAGCAGAGTTTATACATCTGGTCTGTTAGAAAAGTAACCAGTTAAGAAGTTATAATGAGAGATATTACAGATAAACTCTGTCTGGAGATGAGAAGTCAAGGGTGGGCTTGTTGAGTGTCTGATCTGGAGTAGAAACACAGGTCAAGAAGGGAGAATGAGGCTTATGGATGTTGAGGTCACTGAAGATGACCCCAGGGGACAGAAAGAAAGGGGTACTTGTGCTCCAGGGAGATGGAAGTGGGCCCTGGAATACAGTGGACAGAAGTGAGAATATAGAGAAAGGGTCATAAGCAAAGACTTCAAGTAAGAAATCGAGCCATGGTCAAAAAATGACAATGGTGGCCAAGAAAGAGATTGAATCAGCAACCACCATGAGAGAGGGTGTCCTAATGCCCAGGAAAAGCCAAGTTTCAGTGAAGGCACAGAGGAAAACAGGCAAGTAGGTGAGGAAAAGATTGAAGGGAAGCAGTATTTACCCACAGGGTGCATGAGTTCCCATGGGCTAAACTGTGAACAACACTCCCTAGAGATGTGCTCTGGACCACCTGAGAAGCTAAGGCACAGGATTAATAGGTCCCACTTACTAACGTTTCTCTTCAATCTCATCTATCAATCTCCCCTTTGCTCATAATTTTGTGGTGATTTCTGGGGCATTCCAGGTTCATTTCTGTCTTCTGGCCTTTGCACTTGCATGTGACCTATATGGCTGGCTTTCTGCTAGGCCAGATCAAGTATCAGCCCATGTATCACCTCCTCAGAGAGGCATTCCCTGACCACTCAGTCTCCCAGCCCAGGCACTCTCTCTCTCACATCATCTTATTTTATCTTCTTAAGTTGCATTAATTGGTATTGAAATTGGATGTGCTGTGCCCAATTTCCTAGAGAGTGAGGTATCTATGACTTTTGCCTGATTTTTAAAGTGTCCCTCAGTGGGCCAACTGTGTGTAAACCCTGCTGTTCTGCAAGCTCTCCCATCTCTGATAAGGTTAATCTCCTCACTTCTATGTTTGGGCTACCTGCTTGCCACACTTACACCTTTTAAATTGTGCTATCCATTTTTCAAGGCCCATCTCACGGTTCATCTCCAAGAAATCTCTTTCATATTTCCTACCTGCAGCAGGAAATATACAGAACCTCGAGCAGCTCATTGGCCTTAAATGAGCTGGTGGGTTAAATGCAGTCTTCTTAACTAGACTGCAACCTTCTGGAAGTTAGGCTTTCATGAGGTCAGGCACCCAGAACATGGATAAAAGTCATTTGTTGGTTGACACACTGATTCATCCAACTTGGCTGGAAAGTGAGGCTGGGGAAGGGGTTGATGCTTAGACGGCAATAGATCATATAAGAAGCAGCACAATATTTCACCTCAGTGGTTCTCAGCCTTGGCTAAGTAATATTACGGCACTTTAAAAACTATGGCCCAGGCCCCACTATTGACCAATTAAATAAGAATCTGCAGGAATAGGAGGGGGAGCATTAGCACTATTTAAATTTCCCTGGTGATTCTGACGCACAGTGAGCGTTGAGAATCTCTGCAAAGGTAAAAGAAACAAGCCCCCAAAATGGAAGTAAATACTTAATGTAACATTGCAGCTTTTAAATTCATATTAGCTAAGGAGCATTCAAAACTCTGAAATCATGGAATATTAGGAATATTTTTTTTGTACCCTTTAGCCTCCCCACATGTCTTTCTTTAAAAGTAGCCAAGAGTTTGGTGGTAAAGTTTCACTCTGTCCACTTTCCATCTTACCTGTACAGGCACTAAAATTTAAGAAGTGTCCATGGGTAGAATATGATGCACCCGGTATATTGTTGATTAACTCTTTGTATTACTTAATAATGTTTTACACTGCTGTAAGTATAATAGATCTCACAGCTGGAAAAATACTTGGTATTATTTTAATAATGTAGAAATATCTGAACAACTTGTACCATTATGGATGTCTTTAAAAGCAAAGCTTCTCCCAAATTACCCCCACTTTTTAGTGTTGTTTTATCTAAAATATAATGGAGCTTCTGCAATTTCTAATTTAAGGAAAGACTATGTAGAATTTCACCTGTGGCTCAGATGAATTGGTTCACTGTTTATTAGCCATGTCCGTGCTACAAGCTCCCCTTACTTAAAATGTTCCATAAAAATTTCTGACATGGATTTGTAGGTTTTGGAGCAAAATGATTCCAGTAAAAAGCCTTGTGATTCATGAAATGTCTTCTCAGAAAAGGAAGGAAAATATTGTTCTTCTTTCCAAGTTATGAAACCTTGGGGAATGATAATAAACACCCATTGAGTTTAATTTGATTTCTATAATTAATCCCAAGTCTTTACTTCTGATGACTCATTCTTCATGTACTGCTTTTCATAAATTCCTTAGTAAATCTCTTTTTTCAGACAAATAAAAAAAGGCACAATAGTTTTCTAAAGGGTGTTTTAGGCCTACTCAGACTTTACGTAACATGAAGGAAGGTCCCAGCTCTACGTAACGTGTAGAGCAGTCATAGTTCCTCATGAACAGTAGCAGAAGGGGAAATAGATGCAGGGAACATATTTATCTATGTTTTCGATTCTTTCTTCAGAAAGGTCTGCTTGAGAACGTGATGTTATGTTCCTTGCCAGGAAGCTAAAGAAACCCCATTGCCACACTTCTGACTCCAGAACATCAGAAACTCTGACGTCATGAGGACCAGGGAGAAGCAGAAGAGTCTTCACCTCCAGTGATGAGGAGAAAGAGTGGAGGAAGAGTGGTTTCTGGCTGCTAGAAAATGGCAAATCGGAAGCCCCGATACCCTCCTACTACCTCAGACCACCACAGAGGTAGATGCAGAGAAGAGAAAAAGCAGTAGTGTGCTCATAACTGGGTAATATCCAGTTCTATAAAAGAAAGGAGTAACGAATGAACGAATGAATGAACGAACGAATGAATGAAAGAGAAAGAAAGAAAGGAAAAAAAGAAAGAAATAGGAAAGAAGAAGGGAGGGAGGGAGGAAGGAAGGAAGGAGAAAGAAAGAGGGAAAAGAAAGAAAGAGAGAAAGAAAGGAGGGAAGGAAGGAGAGAGAAAGAAAGAGAGAGAGAGAAAGAAAGAAAAAACCTTCTTTGTGGTCTTCGTCCATTTCATTGGTGTAACTACTCCCACCTGGTTAGTTTCAAGCTACCAAGGAGAGGGCACTGACCTCAGAGTTGGGCAAAACTGGCTTTCACAAACCAGTTCAAGCTGACTCTGGCCAGCTCCAGCCAGCTGCAACACACCAGCAATAGGAACTGGCATATATTTCCGTTAAAGTAAATTATAATGGAGACTGGGCTTTAAGAATGTCTGGACCAGACAAATCCATTTAACCTTCATAAATAATCTTAACCTTGCTCGATTTGCAAACATAAGCAAAACTTAACTTAGGCTATTTCTTGTAAATCCCTATATTAAAGAAAAATGAAACAAGGTTAACTAATAACAAGCCTAACTTACATAGAGACTTTTCAGCAGAAACGACCAAATAAAGCAACTGTATAACTACAACCACTCAAATATTTTCTTTGTTTTACTTTCTTGTTCACCCTATAAAAGCCTTCTTTTTGCATCCCCCTCCAAGCAGCCCCCAAACCACAGCTGTCCAATTCATGAACTGGTATTTGCTCAAATAAACTCTTTTGAGGTTTACTGTGCCTCAGTTTACCTTTTGACATCCCAAGACTTTTCTGCACTGTCTTATTCTCACCCTAGAAAACAGTTTGGCTGGGGAAGGGCCCAGGCCTTGAACTCTTAGAAGCCAATATCTCTAAATATTTAATGGGTCCAAACAGGTATTTTAGCACTAAGTCTCTAAATGTAAGTCTCCTTTGGGAAAAAATAAAAAATAACAGTAAAAAGTTTAACAGTAATAATAACTACTATATACTGTACTGTTTTTATATGTCATCTGTAATGCTACGCACCTTAGCAGCATCTTATTTAACTGTTACAGCAATCTTAGAACAGAAATAATATTAACCCACTTTACAGATGAGGAAACAGGCTCAGAGCTGTTTTTAGCTGGTAAGTAGCATAACTAGAATTTATACTCTGGTCTATCTAACTCCAGAACCAGTGTTTTAACCCATTAAGCCTGTCTTCACTCCTATGCAGCTCCGTGCACTAATTTACAATAAACTCTACCCACAAAAGTTCCAGGAGTACCTAGAGTCCTTGGTTATTTTCTTCAATTATTTCAACAGACTTTGAGTTCTCAATACTTGCCAAGAACTGTGCTAGGCTCTAGGAATACAGAGATGATTAAAACCCAGTAGACACTCAGAGTAGCATTCATCACATTCTGTATCACATTATATGACAATCCTTCCCCAGTATCTGCAGAGTTAACAAAATTACTAAAATTCCCTTAAATTCAGTTAAAGAATTTGGGTTAGAGGACTAGCATGCAAGTAAACCTATAAAAATAACTGCAAATGTTTCACATACTTGGAAAAATACTGATAGGAAACAAAATACAGTGACATTTCACACATTGTAATGTAGTAATAATAGACAAGGTGCTATGAATTTTGACTTACCAACTCCTGCTTACAGGAAATTTTATAGGTCTACTCTGATTTGTAGGTTCAATAATATATTTGCAAACAGTTTTACTCCATTTTGGATCATACACATATTGAAGACATTTATTTTTTTCCTCTCTGGTTCTTCATCCAAATGTATGATGACTTTCTGATTTTATGTCCCAGAAATTACCACTACTTCCCAGATAGAGGCTGACTTCCATTAGAGTGCAGCTCTGAAGCCACTGTTTCTTGTGCTCATCTTCATTAACTTTTCTCAAGGAAGGCTTCTCTATAAAAGCTTCTTCTCTCGCCTGTCATCTACTTCACCTCCTTTTCCTAAAATCAACTCTTACCTCCAATTTCTTGTGTCTTGAATACACTGTTGGGGAAAAATTGTTATTCACATATATAGAAATGGGAAGTCCCACTGTTGCTGATAGACCTCATCCCATCTTGTTTTAAGCATAATACGATCTTGGTACTGTTGGTAAAGCCATAAAATCATTCATAAATAGGGCTAAAATTCAGTTTCAAGTCCTCATCACCCCTAATCTTAAGCATGTTAGGAGAAAACATTGCCTTTGCAGAAATGCTTGCTTGATTCTGAAGATTCATGTGGTCCGCTGGTGCATCAAGGCAATGAGCTTATTTTTCACTCTTCAAATATTTTACCTTAGTGGCCCCAGTTAGCTAGAAAAGGGTGTGGACATTAGGGTTCCAGGATTAGTTGTATTATTTCAGTGTAATAAGTAACTTTTTGGTTATTACTATAAAGTCTAATTAAAATAAATTTGACCATTAAAGTCAGGAAAGTTAAGTTGTGGCAAATTAGAAATCAACTAACATCAAGAATTTCCCACAAGGGAGACTGATTGGGAGAATTATTTGTGTCTGGTCTTATGACCGCAGTAAACTCTTTGGAGAAAACAAGTGTTTTATTCTCATAAGACCACAGTAAACTCTTTGGAGAAAACCAGTGTTTTATTCTCACATTCGTATAACTCTCACATAACCTACTATATTATTTTCTACAAGGTAGATGCATGTTTATTAAACTGAAGCTATCATTATACCTTCCTCTTCAGCATCCTGCAAACGGAATCAGGGAAATTGTAACACCTAGGACTCTCAAAATAAATCAACTTTCATCTAACAAACTCAACATTTTAAAAAAGTTATAATACTTCAGTAAAGCACAGTAAGAGAATACATAGAGAATGACAAGGCCACTCTTTTAGATCTCCCGAGGGTGAGATTCAAGCAGAGATTCACGATCTGTCTTAAATGAATGAGTGAGCCAGGTAACTTTCAGGGGGGAGGAAACTTCCAAACAAAGGAAACCCAACTGTCAAGTCCTTTGAGACAAGAGCTTGATTTGATGTGCTCTAGGAATAGCAGGAAGGTCAGTATGGCTGCATGAGCAAGGGGAGAGGCAAGAAATTTGAGAGGCAAATGGGACCAACGAACATTGGGCTTCATAGGCCATGGTTAGGACTTTGAATTTTATGTTTGATGGGAAACATTAGCAGCGTTTTGACACAATCTACCTTAAATTTAGAAATTTAGTTTTAAGACTTCCCTGTTAATTAGTATTCGAACCATTTTGTTGTATTAAATAGTACTTTGTGGGTTCCCAAATAGTAAACACTTCCCATTCTCATCTCTTTTTCGGTTTTCCAAAAAAGGTATTTCTAATCTTAATAATTTTAAGAGTAAGGGAGCTATGTATTAAAAGCTGTTTATATAACATAAGTAAGCATTACAGACTTTTAATTAAAATAATTATTGCTTAGAATCTAAGGAATCTTTATGGCTAAAAGTAAGAGATCTCTTTTATGCCTTCTTATCTCATCTCAAATAATCTAGATTTTCTTTCAAACATTGCAAGTGGAATTTCCTTAGTTGATTAAAAAAAAACCCTACAATTTATCTAGCTGAAAATTATTTGTTACTTCAGTATATATATGCAAACATATATGAAAGAAAACTTATATTGTAGAAGGCATATGTAAATAAAATGACTTACTTTTCCCCTTAGAAAACAAGTTTATTGGGGAATTTTTTTCTCTCCCACTTTTTCCTTGATATTAGTGGGGGATGAGCTTTGAACCTGTCTTTCTGAACCCAACAGCTGGCTTCTTAACAACTATACATTCCTACTGTTGGCTCTTAGACAAGCAGAACTTCTGGGGAACATGCTGTTTTGTCCTGTCCTGTCCTCTCACAAAACTTGAGAAACTCATTTTTTTCCTCATCACTTTTGGTATTGATCGTCTCACTTTATATACAAAAGTTGAAACTCCCTAAGTTTTCATTTTTGACTAAGGAAGGATGTGTTTCCCTCCGCCCAGAAAAAATCTCACGTTTGACTAATGAGTGTTACAAGCTCCAAGGTTCCCAAGGGAGGTTGTCCTCTAATAGTGCCTTCCATCTCTGGCAAAACCATACCTTCCTATAATGACCTGGGAGCCTTTGCTATCTCTACATTCTTTCCATACCTAAACTCATCCCTTCTTTTGGCTTTAAATACCATGTATATGCAGACCACTCCTAAATTATTATCTCTTGCTGGAGCCTCTCCTTAAATACATTTCCTGTATTCATCTTCCATCCCCCACCTAGATGTCTCACAGGCACCACTAAAGTACCATGTCCAAATAGAACCCTGAGAAGTGTCCTTCCTTCTGCCCCTCTCAGAGTGTTATCTCATCAGCACTACCATCCACTGACTGGCCTAAGGCAGAATCCTGAGTATCAACTTTAATTTCTTACATTCCTTCACTGCCAACCTACAAACCAGGAAATCTTTCAGTTAAAAATTTATCTGAAATTTATGCATTAGTCTAATGCAATGATCATTATCACTCCATAAACTACTGTAACAGCTTCCTTCCAGGATCCAGCTCTTCCTCTGGCATCTCTGTACTTTATTCTCCCATGCTACTTTTTAAACCCTAATCGTAATATTGTTCCTCTTCTTAAGATCCTTTACTTACTTTCCATTGCGTTTTGCATAAAATCTAAATTTCTCATGTTGGCCTACAAGACCTACATGATCTGGCCCTTGACAACCTCTTTATGTGTTAACCATCATCCTTATTATCACTATTATCACAATCACCTTGAGTCAGAACCATTTTTTTTTAACCCTTTGTGGACTTGTTTTCATGGGGAAATTTGGGTGTGCATCAAGAAAATATATCACAGCTGAAAGGGGCTGGGAAAGTCTTTTTCTCTTGTTAATGCTGAATAAATTGTGTGTTGTGCACCTGCATTTTGTCTGTGACCCATCACATGAAGTCAAATAGGAAATTTTCTACTGTGTCATGTTGGTGCTCAAATATTTGGGGTTTTTGAGCACTTCCACTCAAATTTTCAGATTAGGGATCCCAACATGTACATGCCAGAAACTAGCAGATGCCTGAAATATAGTATGTACTCATTAAATATGGTTGATTAAACAAATGGATGATGAATGAATAAATAAATAAATGTATACAAATTTTCAATCCTGGTTTCTTTTCATATGTGAAAGTTATCATTTTCTCTCTGAACTGTTGTGAATTATCATAACATTATAATTTATAAAATTACTTTCAATATACAAGGAAAGAATTAGAAAACCAATTGGGATAGAAACGCCTGATGCTTTTCTTGCATATGTTGTTGAATACCAAAAACCTGCTAGGAGTTCATACTTAAACAAAGTAGATGGAGAGAGCTGGGAAGATGGTGAGAATGCAGTTTTTCTCTACTGTCTCTGCCTTGCCTTTCTCCTATCACAGAATGACACAATGTTAAATGTTAAACCAGATCTAATTCAGCTCTCTTGTTTTATGATATCAAAATTGTGACTCAGAGAGATTAAATAACTTCCCTTCAAATCCCACGAAGCTCCTGGCACAATCAGGACTAAAATACAGGTTTTCTTGACTTTCAGTCCAATGGTCATTCAATTAGTCACATCTCTATTCCTGTAGCCCCTGAGTTCTCCTCCTTAACTGTACCAGCTTTCCCAGTAAAACTTGCTTGACCTAAATTTCTCTCTCTAGACATTGTATATTTCAAGACAATCTTTCTGTTTTTTGAACTATATTTTCTTTTTCTATAATAACATCAGCTTCTCTGAAAAACATATCCATCGCCAAAGGATTAATTTTAAGTGTGTATGTGTGTGTGGGTGTGTGGGTGTGTGTGCGTGCATGCATCCTTTTACTCACAGCCTTATAATGAGACCTTCCCAACATTTAAAGGGATACATCATTTAAGATATGATTTTCAAGAAACGCTTTTTGGGGCCTGTGTCTGCAGCTGACAGGATCAAAAGTCTATAAAAGACTCTTTAAGTCTCCAAAGTATTAGCTCCTGAACTCTTTAAAGTTCTCAGCATCTTTCTTCTTTCCAATTTTTGTACTACTTCGCAATGCAACAGTTCTCTGTTGCAAGGTAGGAGTAGAATGTATCTCATTGGACCTGGATTTAGTTTACCCATTCTTTCCACTAAGGGAAAAGGGCACCATCCTAGTGAGAAGAACACTGGCAGAACAGCAGAGTGGTTAAGACCAATCTCTTATGGAGCATGACATTTCTGTTAAAATAATAAGTAGTAAAAGAATTTAGTAGGTCAGCAGTGATATAAGAAGAATCTCTTGTATGAGTAAACACAGGACCTATATGCTAGCCACTAATCTCCAGCCGATAAGCACTTTTCAACTGTATAACTCTGAGCTAGGGACTGTCTTTTCCTGAGTTTTTTCATTTGTAAAATAAGGATACCAAAAATGACTCTTATAAGATTGCTGTGTTAAATGAATTAATACATATAAAGCGCTTAAAATAGGGCCTGATATATAAGAAGTCCAAATAAATGTTTGTTACTATTATAAATAGTATGAACAAGTATCTTTGATAAGGGTTTAAATGAATCAGGCTTGTTTAAAAGTCCACCTTACGCAGTTGGAGTTACTCATTCAAAATTAGGGCCTCTCCCTGAGCTCTAAGCTTATCTTCTCATGCAGATTTCAACACCAACTCTCCGGGATCCTCCCTCATTTTCTCCTTCTTTCTTAAAAATATATATTACATAACTATTAGCACTGCAAAGCTCTAAGGAAAAATGATAGTCCTATGTCCCCAATCTAGAGGAGCTTCCAACACTCAAAGTAGGGGGAGATTTTTTAAATATAGATTCTTCCAGGCAACATAGGACCAGGGATACAACAGGCTTTTTTCTTGTCCTGAATGAGTAGCTCACACAGTCTTTATCCTTAGGAAACACAGAGCAAATGGTATATAACAAATGAGTAGACTATGTTTAAATATGTAAGCGATATTAAGAGATTACTATTTAATTTTAAAGAGTTTCTCAACCTCTTTAAAATTATAGATGAAGGGTCCTACTTCAGACTTTCTACATCAAAATACCTGAGGAGGAGACTGAGCTTTTTTTTTCTTTTTTCCAAATCACATATAATTCCCACATGCAATCTGAAAAAGTAACCAAAATGCAGAATCTTAGGTCCCACCCAGATTTACAGACTACGAATCTGCATTTAAACAAGACCTTCAGAAGATCTATATGCACATTAGAATGGGAAAAGCACTGGCCTGTGGTAGTCTTTCTTCGCAGCATGGTGGTAAACAGATCACCCCTGTGTCAGAACCACCTTCTGTACCCTACCACAGACAGTGAAACAGACCCTCTGGGTTGGAATCCCTTGAAATTGCATTTCAAACAAATTTATCTCCCTGACACTTGGGCAATCTAAAGTTTGAGAGTTACCAGAGTAGCATTTTAGAATACTACATGCTGGTGTCATTTTTGTATATATGATCTCTTCATGATACTAAAATCACTGAGCAAGACATACCTAGAGTTATAAACCAAACAGTACATTTGTACACACAGAGAGATATACACACACATGGTGTTAGAAATAACTGAAGGAAACTGTCTTTAATACTAGAAGATCAAAACTATCCAAGGAGGTTCCCCCTGAGCACCTGCAATGAAATGCAGACTAACCAGTTAATTGTGTCAGAGAGGAGAGGAAGTAAATTATGTATAATGATATCATTACACCTCTTGTACTCTTGTTTAAACATTACTGGCTTGTACTTTCTTGAAACATTAAAAATCCATTTGATTCTAATAAGTTACTTCCAATACAAGTAAAAGTACTTTCTATCCAAAAGATGTGAAAAGAAAATAATCAAAATACCAAAATATATTGTTATTATTTCTCTTCTACATAGTGACGGTCTTTACTAATAATTACTGAAGGTGAATTTCCCTTCAAATACCAAGCTGAAAGGCATTACTCTGGTGATGTGGTTTCATAAAAGAGGCAGCCAGTCTTTTAGATATTTAGAAAATCCAGTTGGGTACAATTTTCTCTTTTTTCTCTGAGCGTCATGAGAAAAGCACAACTCAAACTCAGTTTTGTCCCAGTTATCCCTGCAAACATCTGGACACTATGAAATGTGTATCATGCCCATCTCAACTTACATCTAGCTAACATTTTAGAATTACAAAATAATTTATCTGAAACTATTAAGAATATCACAAAGAATAACACATAGGACTTTATTTTTCTGAGTTAATGCTCCCCCAGGGAATTGAACAGACAAAAAATATATATATATATACACTAACAGGAATAGAAAAATTGCATTTGAAAAGCATGAGCAATTTTTAACATCTTTGGAACTCTGCTATCAGAAAGGTGGCATACCTCAGAGTATAGGATTCCCATGCTGGTCCTTCACAGGCTTACTTCACCTCTACAGCTCCTTGACTCTTCCGGAGGTATTTCTGATGAATATCAAAATCCTTCCTGGCTGAGAGGAAGGTCCCTAGAAGTCCAAGCTGGTGGCAAGCTCCAGGAATGCTTTTCTAGCAAATACCTGTGAGTGCTTTTCTAGCAGCTCAGGCAGCAGCACACCTTCCAGAGAGCCCAGCCCAATGAAACAAAGGCACTGGTGTCATGTGTAATGACCCAAGCCTGTAATATCTGATGTTACAACCCTGAGGAGCCGGTTTCTGAGTCATATTTGCTCTGCCAGTGGTAACATGCAGGAAAGAAGGAAGCAAAGTTAAGGGAGGAAGAAAAGTTCTTACGTTGGCAGGAAGGACTCAGGGTTCAAACCAAGGTACTGTATTTCAGACATTTCCTAATCAAAATCTGGTTTTCAGTGACCATTGAGAAAGGCTAGAGACCAACAAACTTGCTTGTGAGAGCCAGATGTGTCTAGCAAAGAACTTGAAAAATAGTCTTCAAAATTCTCAGCCTAACAAATAACGCTTTTCCAGCTATTTATCAGTTTTGTACACTAATAAATTTACTAACATAATAAATCTTAAGTTGTCTTAAATCTTACGATACTATTCACACATTTAGTTAGCCAAATTACTTTATAATATTCAATTTAAACATCGTAAGTCTAAAATCAGTTACTCTATTTTGCATTTTAAATTGCACCATCAATTTATTTATTAAACATACTTGTATGCCAAATGTCTTAAACATGATAAACATTTTATATACCACATATCATAACAATTATTCATACATTTTCTCTGAACTGAATACAATCACATCAAACTTTCCCAGAATTAAAATACCCAATCATCCACACACCCATTATAATCAGGGGACCAGCCCAAACGGGGCCTACTTTGTTGATAACAAATGTCAAGTTACTTTGTAACAGAGCCAAAAACTGTAAGTCATTTTGCCCAGCCATGTACAGTAAAAATGCTTTTGCCTCTAACAGCACCTACAAGCAATGATCCCTCTCTGGGAACCAAGAAGATGAGGACATGACTGGAACCTGAATGTAGGAACTTTTTCAAAAGCTACAGGCTCATTGGCCCAGAAGATCCAGGGCTAAAATCTGCCCTCAACATAGTTTACCTTAAATGGTCAAATATGAAGCCCTTTAATCAGTCCCTGCCAAGCCAACATTCCTAAACCCTTGCCCTTGCCCTCTGAGCCCATACATTTGCTCAGGATTCCAAATCAGGGAGACAGATTTGAATCTACCTCCTGTCTCCTTGTTGGCCAGTTTTGCAACAAAACTTTTCTTTCCTCAAAACCCAGTATCCAGGTATTGGCTTCTGTGAGCACGGGGCAGCAAGCCTATTTGCTCAATAATATCATGGAAGAAATAGTTCAACCATCTCAAACAAATTGACGTGATTTTCCCAATCAGTTGCGATTCCTTAGTGGTCAGAAACTAGTGACCAGGATGCTATGCCTGTGCTTATAAATATTCAGGGAAATTCTTCTTACTCCACTGGTGAATATACTGAGCTATTTTTATAGTTATTTCAAAGATTTCATGTTTTACTATGCAGTTGGCATCAAGGCCAGCCTCCCTGGGGTTTAAGAATTAGCTAATTCTTCCGTTGGAGGAGAGGGAAGTTTGCAATACCCACTAAGATTGCAGCTGACTTCCTCTTCAGCTTGGTTTCATTTTGGATTTCTGTAATCTCTTAAGACATTTAAGTGTCTTCCCATTGACTTAGAAAAACATTAATGGTATATCCATTGGGTAGGTACTTCACTCTGCTATGCAATATTTGGTAACCCCTGGTAGCCTCTTTTGTAACCTCTTTCAACTAATTTATGTGGACAGAACTCTTCACTGTCATTACTTCTCTGCTAAGGTTGCTGCTAACTTACTTCTTTAAGCTTCTTCTTCCCTGACTGAGCTCTGAATGTTTTTTAAATTTTCCATCAGGACTAGAACTCATCTCATTAGATTCTGCATCTCTTGACAACATCTGGTTCTAAAGGAACAATACTCAATGTAATTGCAAACAATGTAGGATTGGCTCAAAAAACAAACCAATGAGAAAAGCAGTGGACTCATTGCAATTGGTAAAACACTTGGATTTAATTCTAGGCTATTGGTTCTCAATGATGGGTGAACTTGCTCCCAGATGGACTGCAGATTTAGCAACTAAAAAGATAAAATCTTCAGTTATATTCGAATTTCAGATAAATTTCTGAAATGTCATATGGGACATACTTGCACTAAAAAATTATGTTTCTTAACAGAAACATTGTTTTATTGGAAACTAAAGGCATTTGATAATGTCTGGAGACATTTTTGGTGTTCACAAGGAGTGGGCGCATGGCACTATAATGTGGGGGGCAGAGGCCGGGATGCTACTAATCATCCTGCAGTGCACAGGACAGCCTCTCAGAGCAAACAATTATCCAGCTCAGAATAGTACTAAGGTAGAGAAACTCTAGTCTAAACCAGAAGGAGAATTAAAGGTGAAAAAAAAAGACTTGGCAAACTATATTGTCAAATTGGAATATGGTGATATACTGTCAGAATGAGATTGGATAAGCAGATATATTTGTAAGTGTTTAGGGTTCTTCCTCTGGCAATGTGAGCCTATAATTATGAAGATGGATAAAGAAAAGAAGTTTCAGAAAACAACTTTCTCAAATAAATGTCTTCTGTCAAGAATGCACCCCAGAGCTTAAAGTACAATAAAAAAAAATAAAAGAAAGAAATAACATCTGAATCAAACACTGAGGCCTTAAAATGAGTGGCATCCTTTGATGCTGGCTGTAGATGCAGCCAACCTCACCGACCAGCAGCCAACTGTCTATGAGGAATGAAGAATGCCAGTTGTCTATGAGGAATGCAGTGGCCCACCAGGATTTGGGAGGAGAACATGCACAATGTGTTTAATGGAGCTGTACACATGCTCACTTGAAGCAGTCTTTCCTTGCCAGCTGAATGTCCCTAGGAGGAAATATACCAGTTAAACTCAGCCATTTTGCCTCTTAGTGTGCATGCTTGAGCCCACCTGCCCAACTCCTGAAATCTTACCAGGAAGCTACTGATCACCAGTTTCAGGTTTTATCTATCTATTGGGAGACTGCCTTTCCCTGACACTGGCTGTGACCTGTTATTATTTTATTTTATTTTATTATTATTTATTTTTATTTTCATTGAGATAGGGTCTTGCTCTGTTGCCCAGGCTGGAGTGCAGTGGTGCAATCGCAGCTCATTGCAACCTCTGCCTCCCAGGTTCAAGCAATTCTCCTGCCTCAGCCTACAGAGTCGCTGGGATTACAGGTGCCCACCTCCTGTATTTTTGTATTTTTAATAGAGAAGGGGTTTCGCCATATTGGCCAGGCTGGTCTCGTACTCCTAACCTCAGGTGATCTGCCCACTTCGACCTCCTAAAGTGCTGGGATTCCAGGCATGAGCCACACACCTGGCCCTCAAATATTATTTTAGAGGGAAAGTTAACAACCTCCTTACCATCACCTGGTGTTCACCTAACTTTCCTGGTGGGTGGGGGGAACCTCTCCTACTCTGCTCATTTCTGACTAGCTACTTAATGTAAAACTGGCTCCCATTGGAGAGATTTAAGTAGAGGAGTGTTGTGATCATAATTTAATTTATATATTAAGCTCACTCCGGCTGTTGTATAAAGAGCGGATCTGAGGCAGGAAAGAAGAAATAGCAAGTACTTAGGAGCTGACCTATTGCATTAGGTCAGCTGCATGATAATAGCTGCCTGTGGCAGAAGAGCAGCAGTGCAGATGAGAGAATAGGATCAACTCTAGAGTTTAGGAGGCAGAAATAACAGACTTTGCCAACTATGAGTTATTAGGCTATCTCCTAGCGTCAAACATATTTTTCTATGTTTGGTTCTTCAGTGCCTACCCTGGCATCCTGCAGGCTGCTTTTTTTTTCCTGCTGGTCTGTGGAGACAAAAGTGACTTCATCTTGGATGCTAATCCACCATGTTCATTTCCCATTAATCTGCATTTAATAAATGCCTTCTGCTTCCTACTTTATTTACTGCCCTTAGTGTAAGAACAGGTACTCATTATAAATCCTACGTTTAGACCAAAGTAACCTTGATGTTATTACACAAATGATAGGTTGTGATGCACATAGCACTCTTGCCTGTTCTAGGGGGTTGTCTTTAATTGTCTCTATAGAGCATGTGTCCCCTTATGCTATATGAGCCCTGGGTCTAGGAAGTAATGGTGTGGAGATCTACCTGTCTTGCTGCTGCAGACCACACTTCTGTCTGCAAGTTTCCCCAATAAATTACCCTTTATCAATAAACTGATTTTGTCTGTCTTGTTCTTTGGCTTCTTGGCTCCTTTCTTGTTTGGAGATTGCTTTGCATATATGGCTCTTTCATGGAACATGGTCTATTTTCATAAGGAGCACTCCAGGTGAGATTACAATGCTAAAGAGGAAGAAAGAGACCTACTCATTTCTATGGCTTGCAATCCTATCGGCTTCATCTCACCAATAGCTCTTCATCCTAGAAAAAGCAACTGATCAAGCTTATTTTCCACATTCCTAGAACCAGCCTACGTATACCTTTCGGGATACCCAGCACTAACTGTTTCTCTCCCTGAACCAATTCATGCAACTCCTCCTTTGCAATTCTGAGGTACCAGCAGCTACCAAGAAGTGGCCCCCCTCCTCAAGGCCCAGAATTTCAAGGCCTTTTTCTCTCCTAAGTTCTAAGAACCCCAACCTCGCTCTCTTCCCTCAGTCCAAGGGGTGGTAGCTGCTCCTACAATTCTATATCCGTGATACCTTAGTATTCTCTTTTACTTTTCAGTCTTCCAATATTTACTTAACCAATTCCTGACACTAAATTATTTCTGTTTAAATAACTAGGTTATTTTCTTTACTTAAGTTGGACTGATGTAGTACTATGGAGATGTTTAGAAGCTAGAAATAACAGGAATTACCATCTAAGACACATGGGAAATGGCAGAACAAGGATAATATGCGTGTATCTGGCTTGGGAAATTTGGTAGATTTTTATCTTTCACAGAAAACTCTGGAAGAGTAAGATTAGGGAAAGGCTGGGAAGAGATGATTAGCTCAGATTTGCACAAATTTTATTTCAGAAACATATTTTTAGCACACTAAGTGGAGATGCCAATAGAAAGCTTATATGATTCTGGAGTTTTGGAGTAGGACTACACTAGATATTAAGATTTTGAGGGTCATTAGCATGTAGATTAATAATCCTCAATGTAAGAAACAGAAGAGTTGAGAAACCTTATTAAAGTTATTTTTTCCCTCTACAACTTTATAAAGTCCTTGGTTGTACAGAGTTATTGCTTCTTTAACTAACTCAAGGATATTTTTTATTTTATACCTTTTTATGTTGATAGTTGCTATTTAATCAAATAAGTACATTTGCTACTCAGGATGTTTATGTTTCTGAGTTTTATGCATTGGACCCTGCTATCTTTTTCTATTATTCTCTTACTTATGGAGGCTTTCTGATTTTGTATGTTAACTTTAAATTAAGTACAGGGGTCAGAGGCTAAATTGCAGTCATTATTGCTTTACACTAACATAGGGTCTTTACTCTTTTTAAAAGGTAAACTGAGGCACAATAAAACTCTCAAGAGTTGATTTGAACAAATAACAATTCATGAATTAGGCAGCACCAAACCGGAAGTGGTTTGGGGGCTCTTTGGAGGAAATGCAAGGGAAACAAAGATGAAAACGGAAGTAAAGCAAAGAAAATATTTGATTGATAAAAGTAATGCAGTTGCTTTACTTGGTTTATTCTGCTAGAAAGTCCCTAGTCATATGTTAGCTGGTGACTTCTGATTAGCTAACTTTAGGCTTCCTTTTTCTTTAATATAGAGATTTAAAAGAAATAGCCCAAGTTAAGTTTTGCTTATGTTTGCAAATCAAGCTAGGTTAAGGTCACTTATGAGACCTAACTGACTGTGTGCTCAGGGATTCTTCAGGCCTGGTCTCTAGTTTAATTTACTTTAACTCTCCCAAGACTCAATAAATCTTGTAAAATTTGGAATCAATATTGAACTTTCCAGTAAATAAGAAACTTATGATAATGGTGGAGGAAATGGCATCAGCCAGCCCTTAAAATAAAAATATTGGCATTGTAAGTTTAAATTTCATATAAGTCACTTAATTGTTAAGTTCTTATGCAACATTTAATTTCATGGTGTGTTCTATTTCTTTGTCATCTTCTACCATGTACTCGCAGCATTAGTTATTATCATATGCTTTAATCAAAACACCAAGAGTACATCTCACAATCAAGTTCCTATAGTCATCAATGTTGTGATTTGTGTTTCTTAATTTTTGAGATACCTTAATTTATCTAAGACAAGGGAGTTTATATTTCTTGGTAAAAATAGAATAAGAAATAGCTCTATTACCTATAAACCCTTACTGAGAAAGCCTGTTGTGGTGCATGACTGTTTCCAGAGATAGTCACCTGCTTCTGCAAACTGTGCATTATTCCTCCAGTGACTCAGAAATTTTGCAGTAAAACCAGTTTTACAGTATAAGACAAGCTATACTCTTAGGGTATAAGTCTACTACTTGACCTAAGATGAAGGGTGCTGCCTACTTTAAACTTTGCACTACATATTTTTTCTTACTCCATGTGCCTTTGCAGGTTGAAAAAGAGATGCTGTATCTCAACTCCCTTGCAGAACCTTAATATTCATACATCACATTCCATTCTGAGTCTATGAAATGTAGTCTCACATTTTCACAGGGTTTTGTCCGTTTATTTTTTTTGTCCTTTTTATAATATGTAATAAAGGGTTATTTAGACTGCATTGGAGAAAGGAGGTTTGCTTGTCTTTTAAATTAAATTGTTAAGGTCACGGGGAGTTAGCCTTTAGGTTGACCAGATGCCTATCCATCCTCTCTAAAAGCTGACCTACTTCCCCACTTCTTGGTGATACCCAAACATTTTACAACCAACCATTTATTATGAAATAAGGCAGATCTCCAAAGAAATAGTATCATGTACCTCATTATCAAATCAAAACATTCTTTTCCTCTGTCATTAACAAATCCACCAAGACAATGAACAGAACCCATTCAACAACCTGAAATAAAACGTTCTATCCTGTCAATTTTAAAATTGCTTTGAAAGAACTGAGAATAGAGCATCTAAAAGACTTAAAAACTGTGACTAAAACTTCATTCATGACCAACAATTTTATAAGGCACTTAGCATACTACTATATAGAAGGTTTTTCCCGTTTTCTTAGCCTCTTTTCTCCTCCCCTATTTTACATTTCTCACCTCCACAATTATGTTTTGAGCCAGGTGTATGATGCAGTGTTTAAAAAGACTAATAAAACTGTGACAGAAATTTGACTGACATTTAGCGTATAAGAGACATCATACATCTTTATTTCTTAAATCAAATTATAAGTGTCTTGAGCCTTTCCAAAGCCCTGAAGAAATCCAGTGTTGGACCAATTTCCTGGGATTTCCTTTTCCTTGAGATAAGCAAGAACTCTTGGTGTCTGACACACAGTAATCCCTCTATGTATTTTCTCTACCTTTGTCATTAGTATCATCCTCCTCATCATTGTGTAACGTGCCTAATAATAATTTTGGGGGCCAGGCACGGTAGCTCATGCCTGTAATCCAAGCACTTTGGGAGGTTGAGGTGGGTAGATCATGAGGTTAGGAGTTCGAGACTAGCCTGCCCAACATGGTGAAACCCCATTGCTACTAAAAATACAAAAATTAGCCAGGCGTGGTGGCGCAGACCTGTAATCTCAGCTACCTGGGAGGCTGAGGCAGGAGAATTCCTTGAACCCAGGAGGTAGAGGTTGCAATGAGCCGATATCGAGCCACTGCACTCCAGCCTGGGTGACAGAGTAAGACTCCATCTTGGGAAAAATAAAAGAATAACTTGGGGGCTTACTAAAATGTAAATTCCCCCACCAACCCACGTGAGAAGTAATGAATCAGAATCTCTAGGTGAGGACATGGGAATCTGCACTGGAATAAGCATTCCAATAAGTGATTCAAAAGCTAGGGATACAGGGCCACTTAGGAAAAGGCAATTTTTGATCTCTCCAACACAAAAGCCTAGAGAGGAAATAGCACAATGGTAAATTTCACATTTCATCTGGCTCCAGGTACAGTTTTTCACTTATATTTAAATGTGTTTGGGTTTGAGATTCTGGTAATTCTTCACATAAAATTAACAGAGGTGTATAATGAATAATGTTCCTAGTCTTACTCTTTCAACAGTTGCACTCATCTTTTGATGGGCATTTTTGGGGCCAGAGCTGCCTGCTCATTTCTATTCCAGGCATGAAGCTCCAAACAGCCCTTATGGTAAATAACCCATGAAATATCAACAGGTTTGCATGTGTGTCTGAATTGCTGCTACAACGATTTTGACCTACTAAACTTCTTAGACACTATCTTTCTTCCTTGACCATTAATATGGGGTTGTTTTTGTGTTTTAACTCATACATTCTCAATAAGGGTAATATTGTTTTCCCAGGAAATGAAATTTGTTCTTGAGGGGGGGAAAAAAGTATATTATTTTCGTAAACATGGCACAGGTACAAATATAATCTGCAGGGCAGGGGGAAAAAACCTTTCATCTACCTTCTTTATGTTTAGTCATCAGGGCCTGTGAATCAGACTAACAAAAGACAGATTAACAGGAGAAAATTACAGAGTTTATTCATTCATGCAACATGCATACATGTGGGAGAGTTTGGTGATGAGTAACTCAAATAGGTGGTTAGAATTTGGGCCTTATATACCATTTTAATAGGTGATGGGATAAAGGCACTTATGGGAAACAAATGACTTTTTGAAAAGATAAATGCATTTGCAGGAGAACAAACAGGCAATAAGAAAGTTTGTGAAAATGCCTACACAGGAAAAAAATGATCTTTCATCTCCTTCAGGGTCATAAAACCCTACCGGAGGAGAGATTTGGTGTAGATTTTATTTGCTTTCTCCCTTCTGGGAGTAGATCTGCCCTGAAAAGGATTTGTGGCAATCTTGTTTCCCAGAAGTTGCTTCTTTACTCAGAAAAGCGAAGCTTCAAAATGACTTTTTTCCCCCCTCTTCTAAATTTGTTCAATCCCAAATGTCTTCAACTTAAAATAATCTTTTTATCAATGTAGCATATTTTGGAATGACATATTCTGGTTCCTTTCAAGTACATAAATGGATATATAGTATATACAGGGTAATAAAATTTATGGAGGAAAGACAATTTAAAAGAAAAAGTCTACAAAGATTCCTTGGGGAGGGACAATGAAGAAAAGATTGAGAAATACTGCTTCAACTTATCCCAATTGATTTTCTAGTCTTTAAAATAAAAACTTTGAAATTTGGAAAATAGAAAAGAAAGAAAAATCCAAGAATTCTGCCACATACATATAATACACACACATAGTATCTTCAAACATGTAGATAGTATTTGTTGTGCCAGAAAATAGTCTAAGACTTTTATATGTATTATCACCTTTAACAGGATCAACAATCCTATGAGGTAGATACCATTATCATCCCCTTTTTACAGATGAGACAGCTGAGGCACAGAGACATCAAGTAATTTGTCTAGAGTCACACAACTAATAAATTATAATACAAAAAATCAAAGCCAGGAGATTTAGCTTCAGTCTTTATTATTTTAACCATTAAAGTATATGGCATCTCTTTGGGTATATATTTTAATCTCTTTCCTATGGATATGTACACAATGTATGTATTTGCAAAAAATTGAGGCTTTGTGCACATTTTACAATCTACATTTGCCTTTTAAAAGTATATAATGACATCCTTCCATGTTATAAAATAGGCTTCAATATCATTTTTAGTGACTACCTAGCATTTTCTTGATATTGATAATAATAGCCCTCATTTATTTAGCACTCAACATATTCTGAGCCCTCTGTCACCTGCCTAACACACAGTGTCTAGTTCAATCATTATAATAGTCTCTTTAGATAGATAATAATGAAAAATAGTAGCTAATTTTTTGGAATAATGTAAGAACATAATAATGGCTAGTATTCATTGAGTTCTTACTGTTCACTGGATATATCTCATGAACCTTATCCACATGACCTCCTGTAATGCTCTTTTACAGTAGCCCTGTGAGACTGGCACTATTATTATTCCCTTTTTACTGATAAGGAAATTAAGACTCTGAGAGGTAAAATTATCTGCTCAAGATGAACAGACATCAGGTGGCAGAGCCTGGACTCAAGCTCAGATGTTTGTCTCTAAAGCCCTCCTCTGTACTATTATACACTCCTGCTCCCTCTAGGACCTGTAGTTTATTTCATTTGAATGTGCTTTATTCCTTAAAGGCAAGTAGACTTTCTGCTATCATAATGGTTTCTTGGCTTCCAGACCTTGACTGCTTTGGCCCCCACAACCATTGAACCACTGACATTCCATATTGCTAATTGCGA
Source organism: Ateles fusciceps (assembly GCA_036589455.1). Taxonomy (NCBI): domain Eukaryota; kingdom Metazoa; phylum Chordata; class Mammalia; order Primates; family Atelidae; genus Ateles; species Ateles fusciceps. Next base: position 5,444,778 of record JAZHEH010002393.1, read on the forward strand.
TCTTGCACTCCCTGACCCTTCTGTTATAAAATGCAACTTAACCAGCTATTGTCCTGTTGCATTACAACACTGGTGTTATTAACACTATATAAATGTCATGGTGGACAAATTCACAATTCTTAATCTTTCCTTCTCAGAGCAAAAACCCTCTGACACTAGCCCAGTGGCAAACAGAATGAGGCAGCATCCTTTACAGGTGGTCCAACAAGAAGGCTGAATTAGCTAGGAGCTGATGTGAGATTTTCTGTACATTTTCCCAGTCCTTCACCTCAGGGCTCCTCTCTTCCATGTCTCCTGATCACATAGAACAGGTGGAAACAATCATTAGTTCAACTCTGCCTCCTGGATGGCCAAACACACCCAAGGGGCTCAGCACTCTGCAGGTTGTAACACTGAGATGAGAGAATGAGGAGCCCTGCAGGCATGGCCACAGATGCTGAGTTTTTTGGGTGAGCTGGAGTGGAAGGTGCTTCTCTGGGGCTTTGAACATCTCAGACCAATATGGGACCTTGGTTCAAGCTCCTGTTCTGATCCCTGTATGAATATAAACCTATTTAGGCTTCACTTTTCTCATCTGGCCCTTGAACTCAAAGTTGTTTAAATTTACACCCAAATTGTGTCCTAACCAATATTGCAAAAATGAGAAATGCTGTGGGTAACTAAAAGAACACTGTCTTTGAAAAGAGAGAAAGAGATACCTTCCCTGGCTTTATCATTACAAGATTGACGACTTTGGGCATTTATTTGACCTACAGATTTCTGAACATCAGTTTCTTCATCTGAAAAGTCAAGAATAAGCTGGACACAGTGGCTTATGCTTGTAATCCAAGCTACTTAGGAAGTTGATGCATGAGGATGGCTTGAACACTGGAGTTCAAGAACAGCCCAGGCAACATAGCAAAACTTTTTATTGGAAAAAAATAAAACATCAAATTTGCAGAACAGTGAAAGAATAGTCATCAAAATTATACGAACTAATGATTTGAAGTACCTAGAATATGAAGAGTGTGGGAAATTGTCTGCAAAGATGGCCACCAACAATTTCTTCCATTTATGTGCCTGCAGGGCTACTCTTGCAATCAATATGGGCTAGTCTTGGGATTTGCTTTGACCACTAGGATGTGCCAGAAGGGATAGTATGCCAGTGCTGCACCTAAGTCTTAAGAGCTTCTGCCAGCTTCTTTTCTACCCTCTTTTGAAATCTGGCCACCACATAAAGAAACCCAGGTTAGTCTACCAAATGATGAGTGGCCACTAGCTTTCCCTGTCCTCCAACTTTTTCCCATATAATCAGACAATGAGAAAGTAGGGATATGACTGTGGTACATGTATTCAAAGTTTCTCCACAGATACAACTTACCCTGGAAACAGAGGGAGAAGCCAACCTTATCAAGTGCGCTTAATATGAGTTCTCTCGACTCAGGAAGAGGCTAAGCCTGGGATGAACAAGAGACGAGCCTTAGATGGGGTAACTCACTGACCCTGCATGTTCCTTCCAGCTCTTAATTCAATTTCTTGGATCCACAGCTGGATTATTCATATGGTATAGTCAGGATATTAAATGGTAGGTCCAACATGCTTGGTTGAAATGACTGCCACTAATATATTTCCATCAATACATCAACAACTCAGAGATCCCAGAAAAAATTTGGATTCTCCTTTTAATGGATCTCTTCTCCTTCCAATCTCCATTCATCTCTTCTCTCAATAGCTCTTTTTGTATCTTAATTTTGGTACAGCCTCATTAATTAGTTTAAAGACTGAATTGAACACTTCTCTTCAATAGTACAGTGTAGAAATTAAAAGCACATAATCTGGACTCAGAGTTGTGTCCACTTGTTGTAGAACAAATTACTTACTTTCATTTATTAATTCTGTCAATAAATATGTATTGAGCATCTATTTTGTGTGAAGCATGCTGGTCTTCCACATTTAACTTCAGTGCAGGTGGGAGTATACATTACCATAAAAACTCTGGATTGTTTGGAAGTATCTACTAAATTTCTACATATGAACATCCTATGACCAAGAAATTCTCCTAGAAGATACCCAACCAAAATATAAACATGCCTGCATCAAGACGTACAAAAACGTTCAATTAGCATTATTTGCAATAGACAAATATTAGGCTTAACCTTAATTCCATCAATTGCGGAACAGTTAAATAAAATTTGATATACTAATATAATAAAATACTAACGTAGCAATAAAAATTTTAAAATTGTTATTACCTTCAAAAACATAGATAAATTGCACAGACATAATATTGACTAAATAAGCCAGACACAAAAGAAGATATAATTCCATTTTGATAAATTTTTAGAAGAGGCAACGTAATACATGATGGTAAAATCAGAGTAGTGGTTATTTCTGAGGAATGAAAGAGATAGTAATTGGAAAACAGCTTTTAGGGAGTGTTGGCAATGTTCTATTTCTTGATCTGGGTTATGTTTTATAGGTATATTCACCATAGGATTATTAATTGACCTTATGATCTGTACATGTTCCTGTATTTATGTTGCTCTTAAATTTAAAATAAAACACACACAAAGACACACAAACACACACACAGGTTGAGCAGGATAAAGGAGCTTAAAATTAGTTGGCAAGAACTGTGATTTTTCTAGGACCCTCTACCCTGAGTGCTGCTTTCCCATTCCTACTAAGTTACCATTCTCTAAGAGAATTTCCTCCTCAGTCTTTCCATCTCCTTGTTGTCCCAGGTGCAGGTGGCTGGGTCCCACCTATGGTTATGTAAGGGCTTGGACACCCTTAGTACATGCCTCATCCAAGCTCTGAATCACCCATGACACCACAGGAAACAATCTTATTAAGAAGCATGATAGGAAAAACTGGGATGTATCCCTCTACTTTTCCTACTTTTCCTGTACTCTGATGTGCACTGACTTGTCCTCTCATCAACAGGCTATGGGGAATAAAAACACTTCATTCAATTTAGTTAGAAAAAACAGAAGTAGAATTACAGCTTAGAGTGCCATCTGGTGTATTTTGCCAAGTGACACAAACAACTCTACTAAGAGCCATGGACTTTAAAGCTTTTCCCTGAGAGATGTTATAGACCTATTTTTGTTGTTGTTGTTGTTGTTGGAACGAGCCTTTGACAGAGTCAAATTCCTATTATGTATCAATTTAAAAAATACAGAATGACTACTAACAGTAGACATTTGTCTATGATTTTTGGCTGTGGTCCCAAGCAAGCTATATTTAGAGAATGTCCTACCATGAAAATTGTAAAAAAGAAAAAAAATGTATTAGACTTCTTAGACTCCTTTTCACTTTAGACATATGACCTGGGGTCCAACATTGTAAAACAATTAGAAGTACCTGCCATCTGAGCATAGCATTAGAAACTCAGAAGAGAAGAAATTGCTATTCTGCCATTTCCATTCTAGTGTCTGCCCCTAGTCTCTAAAAGCAGTAATGTCAAGAATTCTAGCAGAAAGGTGCAAAAACTGTGAAGGTTTTAGAATTTTCACTACTCGCTGGCTACCAGGTTAATCTGCCAATTTAAGGAATGCTGGCAGAAGACATGAGACCCATGGGTCATAGACAAAAGTCTCTACTACTCATGGCACACCAAGCCAAGTGAACATCAGCATGTACCCTGTTCCCCTTGACCTGCATTCTCTTAGAGATGATGTGGATGGGCTCATATAGATGCCTGAACACACAATGGCTGTGTTAGAAAAGAGGAAACTGAATCCTTTATAATGAACAGTAAGCACAACTGCCCCTTGCTCTGGAGGAAAACACTGTATCTTCCAAGGCTTTTGTACATGAACATACTTGAAAAGTTAATCTGGAACAAAGCCAAACCAGTGCTTCTGCTTCTGCTTGCAAGATGTGCAGAAATGCAAGACACCAATGAAGAATTGTCTCCTATGACAGGTTTCAATAATCAGTGTTGGCTCAATGATCAGTGACTCAAACTGACAATGGTGCCAGTGGTGTCTCCACCAGATCAGTTCTGCAGCATAATTTTCATCATTGGCCCTGGCTGCACTGTCTGCAAACCTGATTCTCATCTGGAGTTTGTGAGTCTAGCCAACATTTTCGCTTGGTTCCTTTCACAAGTATTAATCCTGTATAAAACACTAAAGAAGTGATTGCTTCTTCCTGGTAAATGCCTATACACACCCATTTCTTGTCCTTTATTTCCATTGATTCATTTAGCCTCTTAGACATTGGGTAAATCATCTGCCTTCCCACTACCAAAGCCAGGTGTAAGATCTATCCTAGGTTCAGTTATTGATATCATCCAGAAGGCCCGGACCTGGGGTAAAATCTTCGAATAATACAATTTCTGAAAGTGTTAAACTCCTGACCTGCAAGTTTTTAGAGCCTTAGAGATTTTAGCTTAATCTATACGAAAAAACATATCTTCATGAGGACCACTGATGAGAATAGCTGTTTGTTGATTGCTTACTCTGCAACAATGCTTCCTGGAATAGTGTTTCTCAGTTCTTATGAGACACAATTTTTGTTCATTGATTTATACAAGTACATTTATACTAGTTGAGCAATGATCTAAGTTTTAATATTTCTTGGTTCATGTACACTTCAATGCTGATATTATAAAATAAAGTGTTATGCCTGAAGGATTGCTTCTCAAAACGTTCACAATTTAATATAGACTTTCTGATCCAAAAATGTTTTGCCTCATCCTTATAGTAAAACAAAATAATATTTTTCTAGCAATTTTCCAAAGTGAATTATATGTATTATATCATCTTCCTTCTAAGATAAGCTGCTTTGATTATGTTCCCATTTCTATGGTTTACATTAATTAAATGTCTGTCACATTACACTCTCTTAAATAATTATAGACTGTTAGAGTCAGAAAGGGCCTTATGGATCATATTCTGGTTTACTGCTCAATTTTAAAAAGAAGAGGGGAATTCCACATGCTACAAATTCTTATTTGTACTCTTTTTTTAAAAAAACATAACATTTGCTAGATTTTGGTCAAAGCAAAAAATAACACTTGCTTATTATTTTAATTGGAAAATAAGAAATATGATTTTAAAAACTCATCCAGGGAGAATTCACTATCATTATCTATGTGCATTTTTTCCAAACATTTTATTTCTCTCTGTGTATATTTTCACATAGCTTTTTTAAAATACATATTTCATTTACATATTGATTGTTTTCCCTCTAAGCTGCATGTTCCTTTTTGTTATTTAAGCGTCAATATTTCTAAAGATGTCCTCCCTCTTTCCCTAAAGTGGTGAGAAAAGTGTATTAGTCAGGGTTCTTTTAGAGGGACAGAACTAATAGGATATATATTATATAGAAAGGGGAGTTTATTGAGTATTAACTTACAAGATCACAAGGTCCCACAACAGGCTGTCTGCAAGCTGGGGAGCAAGGAGAGCCAAGCCTGACTCCCAAAACTGAAGAACTTGGAGTCCAATATTCAAGGGCAGGAAGCATCCAGCAAGGGAGAAAGATGTAGGCTAGGAGGCTAGGCCCATCTGGTCCATTCACATTTTTCTGCCTGCTTTATATTCGCTGGCAGCTGATTAGATGGTACCCAACAGATTAAGGGTGGGTCTGCCTTTCCCAGCCCACTTACTCAAATGTTAATCTCCTTTGGCAACAACCTCAATATTTCATCCTTCAGTCCAATCAAGTTGACACTCAGTATTAACCTTCACAAAGTTAACTTTTAGAAAATAATTGTATGATATTAAATCGTTTTCACATTTATTTTTCACTTTCATATGAATAGTCTGTTGTTAATTTTTTCCTAAAAGTAACTTTGAATTGAAGGGCTTCCTTAGATTTGAATGGAATGGTAGGCATACAGCGTATGATCAAATGTAAAGTTAGATTTTATGTGTCTTCACTGATGTAAATGAAGACTGGGCTGGTTATTTCCAGACCAACATAGTTGCTAATGTGCTGTGAAACTATACAACCCCCCAAGAAGGGAAAATAAAATGGAAATTTTCACTGGAAAATGAAATACTGGGTCAGGATGACAGATGCCTTTGAAAGATATGGTAGAGACAGGCTCAATAATATTATAAATAATGCTAACAGCGATATTTAATACTGACTGTTTACATGCTAGGAACCTTGATCAGCACCTTAAGTGCATTACCTTAATGAATCACCCCACAAATACTGAAGTCCATATAATTATCATTACTATATTAGAGATCTGGAAATTGAGACTTAGATTCAGTAACTTACCTAAGGTAAAGAACTTGTGAGAGGCAGAACCAGGACTCCTGCAGCATCTCTCAGTGATGGACACTTAGAAGTCATCTGGTGACAATTTGTTGAGCTGATGTAATTGGATGTAAAGATTATAAGAATATATTTTTTAAAAGGTAGGAAAATGTTCTCCATATGTTAAAAGAAAAAAGTTGTTAAGGAGCATGTGTATTCTAATACTAATTTGGTAAAATAAACACATAGAGTGATATGTGGAATAGTATGTGTGTGTTTGTATAGTTAGATGTAAGTGCTGGATCTTTCTGGGTGGTGAGATCACAAGATGATTTTAATTTTTTTCTTTTATATCTCTATTTTAAAAACATTCTAGTTTTATAATAAGAGGTATGTTGTTGGCTGTTTGCCTCAAACATTGGTTGGGTAATTGGTTAAATGGCATCCTAAAAGTTTGGGGATAAGAGAGGTGAAATGTTTGTTCCATCAGAAAAGGGGCAGTGTAGGAGGCAGATGTGAGTCCCAGCAGTTTTTCCAGAGCCCCAGGGCCTCATCCTAGACTTCTCTGTCGGGAACGCCTAGTTTAAGGCAAGGCCCCTAGATCCCCCTCATCAGAAGACTCACTGGAGGTCCTTAGCTCTTGTGAATCCTTTAGAGCAATCAGATTTGTCTCCTACAGCATTAGATATCTTTATTCTTCAGTGAGTAGGAACCAAATAAAAACATACTGGGGGAAAGACCTAAAGTGTTACCATCTTAAGCCCAGATGATTGCTTTGAGTCTGTCTCCTCTCCAAATCATCTTGAATACAGTGGCCTGAAGCCCCTTTCAAAGTGGCCTTTTATACTGCTGTATTAGCGAGAGCGAAGATGTATTTTTTTACAACTTTAAAAAATTTTTATTACTATAAAATTAATAGATCTTTTTCAGAAAAATTGGAAAAGTGGAGGAATAATGTCATTCAAAAAATAAAGAAAAAAGAAGAAACTGAAGATCACACATAATTCCATCCCCTATCATCCAAGAACTTCTGGAATTCAAATCATTCTCCAGGCACTGAGATAATGCTGGAGGAAGTTATTCATATTGCAAAAGCTTCCTTAGGCTAAGTTAATATAGATTTTAATCAAGCTGTTATCAAATCTTAATGAAACATGTACTGATAGGTGCATTTTGTTTCCTTTGTCTCCTAGCCTGCATTGCAAATGTCTCTTTTTGGCCCTGACATCAGAACTGAAAGAGTAACCAAATACTTAAGTAAAGTGCATCGTTGTCCAGAAAAGTAAGCTTGGATATTTGCATGCTAAATGCCATGTAAATATAAAGTCAGATTTTGCTTCCCCACCACACACAACTTCTTATTGCTGTGTGTGTGAATTAATGAACTTACAGGATAGCTCAGGGATGTCTCTTCATCTGTTTCAGCCTTAACAACTACTTCCTAATTGAGAATTGTCTTTTACTATGAACTATGATGATGATAATTTATTGGGTATCCACCCAGACTAAGCACTTTAGTAGACCAGCTCACGAATATTTACAAACTCTCTTTAAAGTAGGATTATTCTCCCTGTTGCATAGATGAGGAAACAGAGAATTTTACTGGCTCAAAGATCACACAACTGCAAAGTGGCAAACTAAGCTTCCCAGGTCTGTCTGACTCCAGAGTTTTTTCTCTTAACCATTGGAGTAAATAGCTTCACTTTCTGCCAAAGTGGCTTGTGCTTATAGTTCCAATAATTCAAGTACAGAAGAACATTTTGGATCAAGAGAATGTAAAGAATCATCGACTCAACCTTAATTTTCTAAAGATCACACCTTGTGACCCAAAATTCAACTTTCTTGTGGTCAATAATGGCGGTTTGGTTGAATACAGGTGTCTATATAAATTTTTTATATGTATACTTTAAGTTCTGGCATACGTGTGCGGACGTGCAGGTTTGTTATATAGGTACACATGTGCCATGGTGGTTTGTTGCACCCATCAGCCTGTCATCTACATTAGGTATTTCTTTTAATGCTATTCCTCCCCTTGTTCCCCACCCACTGACAGGCCCCAGTGTGTGATGTTCCCCTCCCTGTGTCCATATGTTCTCATTGTTCAACTCCCACTTATGAGTGAGAACATGCGGTGTTTGGTTTTCTGTTCCTGTGTCAGTTTGATAAGAAAGATGGTTTCCAGCGTCATCCATGTCTCTGCAAAGGACATGAACCCATTCTTTTTACGGCTCCATAGTTTTCCATGGTGTGCATATGCCACATTTTCTTTATCCAGTCTATCATTGATGGGCATTTGGGTTGTTCCAAGTCTTTGCTATTGCGAATAGTGCTGCAATAAACATATGTGTGCATGAGTCTTTATAATAGAATGATTTATAATCCTTCTGGAATATACTGAGTAATGGAATTGCTGGGCCAGATGGTATTTCTAGTTCTAGATCCTTAAGGAATCACCACACTGTCTTCCACAATGGGTGAACTAATTTACACTCCCATCAACAATGTCAAAGCATTCCTATTTCTCCACATCCTCTCCAGCATCTGTTGTTTCCTGACTTTTTAATAATTGCCATTCTAACTGGTGTGAAATGGTATTTCATTGTGGTTTTGATTTGCATTTCTCTATTGACCAGTGATGATGAGCTTTTTTTGGTATCTTTTCTGGTTGCATAAATGTCTTCTTTTGAGAAGTGTCTGTTCATGTCCTTTGCCCACTTTTTGATGGAGTTGTTTTTTTTTCTTGTAAATTTGTTTAAGTTTCTTGTAGATTCTGGATATTAGCCCTTTGTCAGACAGATAAATTGCAAAAATTTTCTCCCATTTTGTACGTTGCCTGTTCACTCTGATGATAGTCTTTTGCTGTGCAGAAGCTCTTTAGTTTAATTAGATCCCATTTGTCAATTTTGGCTTTAGTTGCCATTGCTTTTGGTGTTTTAGTCATGAAGTCTTTGCCTATGCCTATGTCCTGAATGATATTGCCTAGGTTTTATTTTAGGGTTTTTATGGCTTTAGGTCTTATGTTTAAATGTTTAATCCATCTTGAGTTAATTTTTGTATAAGGTGTAAGAAAGGGGTCCAGTTTCGTTTTCTTCACATGGCTAGCCAGTTTTCTCAACACCATTTATTAAATAGGGAATCCTTTTCCCATTGCTTGTTTTTGTCAGATTTGTCAAAGATAAGATGGTTGTAGATGTTTGGTGTTATTTCTGAGGCCTGTTCTGTTCCATTGGTCTATATACCTGTTTTGGTACCAGTACCATGCTGTTTTGGTTACTGTAGACTTGTAGTTTTTATATGAGAAATTTGGTAAGATAAATTCTGTCTCCTCTCTGTCTTTATGATGAGACTTCAGATAAAATAACTTCATATTGGGATGGATACCACCACATATTTTTGGCTCTGCACTTTTTTCTTCATCCCTTTCTTTGGCTTTGGCTGTATATGTGGCAAGGATACATGTTTATACATTTTTTTTTTTTTAAATAAATAGGGACTTTCTCTATGGCCCAGACTGGAGTGCTGTGGTGGGACCTAGGAGCTCATGGTAACCTTGAACTCCTAGGCTTAAGTGATCCTCCTGCTTCGGCCTCTTGAATAGAGGGACTAAGACACATGCCACTGCACTTGACTGTCTATACATTTTTGCAGTTGTCCACTCTTCTTGGACTTGGAGAGCAGCAGGAAGTGATGAGAGGCTTCTTGTTTGCTGAGCTAATTTCTGGTCCTTCCTTGTAGGAATCTGGATAAGGATAACACATAATGGGAAATAAGTCTAAGAGGCTACACTGATTTACATAATAAAGAGCCAGACCAGAAAAAAAGAGAGGAAGATGCACACACATACCCAACCCTGCACAGGCTGTGTTTGAGAGATACTGGTAAAGTTTGGAGTAGGGGAGGAATATAAGAAAAACCTTGGAGCAGCTGCCATTTATAAGGTACTAAAAAAATTTAGCACTACACAAACCCTTTCCTTGGCATATTTATGACACACAGTAAATTTTCCTTGCTCTCTAAAGTCTGGATGCCATATAAATATTTCTTGAATGCAAAAGAAATACTAAGAAACAGTTACAAAGTAGCAGAACTGACTCTGGTTTGTTCCTCTTCCTCCGGAAAACCAATCCTCCTTCCTGCACCCAGATCCCATCCTGTCCTGCCTCCTTGAGGATCTTACTTTCTTTAACATCTCTGTCCACCGGCTATAGTCTTGTTTCCCACTTTCTACCCTCTGCTTTCTCCACCTGAAGAGAAGTACTATGTCCTCATGGCCCCCGATGACTAATCTAGTCCTCGCCTTCCTTTGGGATTACTGGCTTGCAGTTGTCACCCCTATTTCCTTCTCAAAATTCATTTCTCAATTACCTATAACCAGGCTTATGTGGCCACTCTTTTTCTGAAAATTCACTCTCTATGACCAGTAAATTGCAAATCTAATCACCTTCTTTCCGACTTTGTTCTTCTTGTGATCTCTGCAGTGCGTGGCCCTGTTCATCATTCCCTATCCCTGAGATTCTCCCCTCTGGTGGTTCAGAGCGCCAGTTGTCATCATGGCTGCATCACTCCATTATCTCATGTACAAATGAGGAAGGGGATAACATGGTCTATCTCATAGGATTGTGTGGACTAAGTGAGATGATGTGGGCAAATCCCTCATCATAGTACCGGGCAAAGAGAAGGGTCAGTAAGGGTTAGCAGCTATAATTACTGTTACCATCCTCAGTTATTTCTGGATCTCACTACTGAGATCATCCTTCTCCAGGCCTTCTTCCTTCCATTGACAGGTACAGGTGGGCATTTGTTAAGGTCCAATTCTTGCTGCTCAGGCTTTCCCCAGTCACTGTCTTTGAGGCTCTGATCTATTACCTGGGTTTTACCTATCACCACTTGGCAGATGATCCTAAATTTATACCATGAGGTTGATTTCTCAGGACTACTAGACATTTCCATTTGATTCCTCTGCATTCATCTTAAATACATAACCATCTTACTATAGCCTATACTACTGCTTGATTTTTTTTTTTTTTTTTTTTTTTTGAGACAGGGTTTCTCTGTCACCCAGGTTAGAGTGCATACTATTGCTTGGTTTCTTTTTTTTTTCTTTTTTTGTTTTTGAAACAGGGTCTTACTCTGTCACCCAGGCTGGAGGGCAGTGGTGCAATCTCAACTCATTGCAACCTCTGCCTCCTGGGCTCAAGCGATCCTCTCACCTCAGCTGGGACTACAGGTGCATGCCGCCACACCCAGCTAATGTTTGTATTTTGTATAGACACAATGTTTTGCTATGTTGCCCAGGCTGGTCTCAAACTCCTGGATTTGAGCAATCTGCCCACCTCAGCTGCCCAAAGTGTTGGGATTACAGGCATGAGCCAACACACCCAGCCTATTTTTCTTTTTCTTTTTTTTTCATTTATAAAAATGATAACATGATTCCTTTTGTAGTCTGGGCTCAGAAATCTTGGATTCCTTCATATCTTGGACATAGTACTAAATGCATTATAGATGTGATTTTATTTAAACTTTTCATAAGAGTTCCATTGTATTTACTCATGAAGAAAATGAAGTTTAGAGAAACTAATTTACCTACCCTTGAACTATAATCCTTTCAACCAAAAGTGCCCACTTTTTGTGCTTACTCTGCCAATTGATATCTAAATTTCATAATAACTTATTCCTTTATAATATGTAAATCATGCCCATTTGCTTTCACATGGCATTTCAGTTCCACTTTAATTTTGACTCTTATTGTCACACATTTTACAGATTTGCAGTCACTTCTCATCCATTCTTTTCTGTGCACTACTTCTAGAAACAAAATTTTTCATCCTTCGGCCTAATATATGTCATTCCTACCTCCCAGGATTGTTAAGGGAACCAACTGATATTTTGCCGAGGAAAATAATGTACAATCAGTAAAAGTAGAATCTAAGAAATCTAGGTGGTAGCAAGCTAATCATGTTTCCTGATCAGAATGGAACAGATGACTAGATGTAGTACAGTCTTCTATGACTTGGGTAAGTCATTGGCACTTTCAAGATCTGTTTCCTCATTTATACAGTAAGGAAATTGAACTAAATGATATTTTTGGTACCGTCTCATATTAAAACTCGAAGGTTCTTCTTGTTGAGAAGTCACCCTGTTTTCTACCTCAAAGAATGATAGTGATTTCTCTGATTAAAATTAAATTATTAAGTCAAAGACAGTATCTCCTCTTTTTGGAGAGGGGCCTTTGTGTTCACTCAAGCCTCTGAAAAAATAAGTAATATATTATGACAGAGTGAATCATGATGACAAACCTTGGCATTTAATGAGAGAAATTGAATAAATCAATGTATAAAATGACAAATCCATGATTATACTCCTTTGTAATGCTGTAGCTTCTCAGAGACTGGTATGAAACTATGCGGCTTCATCCTTACTTTTGTACTTACTTTCAAATGGCAAATAACATATAACCTCCCAAAATTAACATGTTAAAGTTCTAACCCCCAATGTGACTGTATTTGGAGATAGGGTTTTTAGGAGGTAATTAAGGTTAAATGAAATCATATGTGTAGGATACCAATCCGATAGGACTGGTGACCTTGCAGAGATCTCGCTCTGAACCTTATGAGGGTATAGCTAGAAAACAGCAATCTGCAAGCCAGGAAAAGGACCCTCACCAGGACTGAATCAGCAGGCCCCTTGACCTTGGACTTCTCTCTTTCCAGAACTGTGAGAAATAGATTTCTGTTGTTTAAACCAACCAGTTTGTGACATTTTGTTACGGCAGCCTGAACAGACTAAGACATAGCATTATAATATTATGAGCCTAAGTGTTAAGCCTAGCAGCACATGCCCGACTATGTACTTAGGGATTTGCTATTTTTAATATTTGTCCTTGGAAAGGTCATGTCTTTGCTGATATAGCCATAGATAACTTCAAGAGTTGCATTTTAAGATACTATTATTTACTCCAGTAAAATATCCAGTGGTCACATTTTTCTTTAAACAGATTTATTTTTTCCTGACCAAAGAAAATTTAAATTTAAATAGCCAATACAGTGCCATCTTGTATATCTACCACTTTTCTTTTAAAAGGAAGTTGCTCAAAACTACTGTATAGCTGTTCAATAACAGCAAAAGTCTGTGATGGAAGGATTTCTATTGCATTGGAGCAGCCCCAGGGGAGATGCATTTTTTACAGAGTATATTTATATATTTTGATTGTGGGGGATCAGATGCCGTTCTATGAACTCCTGCCAGGTCTCCTTCCACCTTTTTGCCCTTCTACACATATATTTTACATTTGTAAATAAGCCTGCAAAAAAAGGTGTTTAAAAAAAATCTAACACCCGAAACACTATTACTATTTGGTCCACATTTACCAATGTCTTATGTTTCTAAATCGAAGGGGCTAAATAATATCAGCAGAAAAGAGAATTTACATTTTTCATCAAATGTCTGCCTGTATATTGAAATGTTTAGTAGTGGTAAGCCTTATATTAATATCCGCAAAGCACATTATAATTTTTCTTTATGCTTTTTCACTTGCTTCATAACCGCCTTAAAAGCTATCAAGAGTCATTATTCCCCAGTTTCCAATGGGAAAAAGTAGGCTCAGGTAGATTAGGTCCAGGACAGTTTGTAAATGGCAGCAGAGGAAAAGGTTTCCTGTATTTCCCAAGCCTCATTCAGTATCTGCATATGGGGACATAATGGATACAAAATTGTCTTTGTTTAAATAACAGGAAGAGAGCACCAAAATAAATCACATGAGTGGAAAAAATCAAATGTGCCTGCAGTTTCCAGTTTTGAAGCATTTGCTTCCTGCATTTAATGACACAGGCTAAATTACCATAGTTATAGTTCCTCAAATAAAAAATAGGTTATTTGGAATGTACTACTCTTTAATAGCATAGAGTAGTGTTTCTCAAACCTTTTGGCCTAAAGATTTCTTTATGTTTTTTAAAAACTATCTTTAAAAATGATTGAGGATTCCAGAGAGCTTTAGTTTTTGTGGGTGATATCTACTCATTTTTACTGCATTGAAAAATAGAGCAAAAGCTTTAAAAATCTTTTATTAATTTATTAAAAAATAGTAAACTAACATGTTAAACTAAATATTCACATTTTTATTACAATTTATTGCCCAAAACAAAAATTAGTGAAAAAACTGTTATTGCTTTCTATTTTTACAAATATCTTTCGAGTTTGGCTTAACAGATGACTGGCTTCTCCTGTCTGCATCTGCATTCTAGCTGTGGTGGTATCATACATGTAGCTGAGACACTCCTCTGCAAATCCATGAGAATGAGAGTTAAAAAGACAAATAATGTGTTTGTGTTTTTTTGAAAATAGTTTTGATCTTGCAGACTGTCAGGATCCCTGAGCCATATTTTTAGAACTATTGGTATAAACAATAACAAAACCAGAATTTTAAGAACATGTGTTTTCAAGAATATAACAATTTCTGAGGTACATACTTTTAAGGGCATAATTATCTCTGAGAAGAATATTTTTTTCCAATAGAATTATTTGGGTCTTAGTTCTTTTCTTTCCCTGGATGCTTTGTCTTTAGAGATAATTCAGAGCTGGGAAATTGTAAATTTAAAACAAAGAACAAGGACTTCAGCTTATCTGGTGTCAGCAACAACACCCAGTGAGAACCACCACTTTGTGTGCATATACCAAACAATTCCAGAACAATATATGAACAAGGTTTTAATCTCCTGATAAAGGTAAATTCAACACTAAATATTTTCTTTTTGCACCATCAGTTCCAAGAAATAAGATCTTAGTAGGACATTGCCAGATGGGGAGATGAGTGATTACCCCAAGCTCGTGGCCTTTGGGGTATCTTAAAGATAGAGTGACAGATCTCTGTATTAAGACCGGTCAGAGGCAGGAAAGATCCTCTTTGTCTCAGTACCAACACTTGAGTCTATGCCAGTTTCTCAGAACAGACCTAGTTCTGATGTTGCAGAACAGAAAAAATCTGAGTGCTGGCTCCATATTCCCCATTCAGTGAGAAAGGTATTAATGTCTTGTCACTTGTCAGCAGTTGGGAAATACGCAAAAGCAGCATTATTTAGTGAAACAATTTAGAATGTAATGGCCTATTTCTATGTATGCCATCAATTAAGCAAATGGCAGGGCAGTCACAATCCCTCAATTCATCACTCTTTGTGAGGTAATGTGCCTTCCCTTCCTTCCTCCCTTCTTTATTCTTACCTTTGTCCTTTTCTCCAATATTTATATTTACCCATCATGAGTGAGGTACTGTGGCAGGTTCCACCTCATATTTATCTGGCTGCCAAATCTGTGTGTTTTAAAAATTTTTTTATTTTTGGAGACAGGGTCTCACTCTTTTGCCCAGGCTGAGTACAATGGCACTATCACAGCTCATCGCAGCCTCAACCTCCCAGTCTCAGGTGATTCTCTCATGTCAGCCTCCTGAGTAGCTAGAACTACAGGCATGCATGGTTAATATATGGTTAACCAGTTAAAATAACCATACCCAGTTAATTTTTTGTATTTTTAGTAGAGGCTGGCCTTGAGTTCCTGGGCTCATGTGATCCACCCATCTCAGCCTCCCAAAGTGCTAGGATTACAGATGTGAGCCACCATGCTAGGCCTGTTTATTTTTTAATTACTAAATGTTTTTTTCTTCTAAAATAAAAGCACATCCTTTAAAGAAAAATTAAAATTGCAGTAAAGTATAAAGAAGTAAAACATAATTGCCCATAACCAATTTCTAGGAGGCCATTTAAATAATTTATCCTAGATTTGTTCCTGTATTCTCATCTATTTGAGATTTATCTACTCAAGATTTATATGCACGCAATTTTGTATCCTCGTTTGCTTAACATTGTATCATAAGCAGTTTCAACGTCATTAAAAGTCCATCATAAACATAATTTTAATACCCAAAGTTGGTGATAGATATCTCAGTGCAGGAATCTTATTCTTTATTCCAGATTTTCTTATGATAATTGCTTCTTAGATGTGGACTTACTGTGGGGGATGGGAAGATAAATTTTAGAATGTTCCTTGATACACTAACGAATTCCTTTCCAGCAGTGTAGCAAAAATCACACCACCAGATAAGAGCAATGATTTCATTGCACCCTCACTAGTAATGAAGAAATGTTTATTGATAAGCAATCTTTGTTAATATGACTGGTAAGAGGAAAAATCATATCTTTTAAAAGCATCTGGAGTTGGTATAGTCTGAGACTCCAGATGAGTTCTTCTGCCAGCCGGGCAGATTTCAGTGTATCCCGGGATAAGAGACTCCAACTCCACCTGCTGCCACTGTCCTGTTGGAGCTGAAAGATATCTACTTACAGGTAATATTGTGAAAACAAAAGAATTTCAGCATAAGAAGGTGGCTGTTGCATATAATCTTCCTGGCACGAAAGAAATCTATTTTAGAAACTTGGAAGGGAAATTAACCTAGAACAAGCTCATCTTGAAGGGGAAGTTGAGAACCTTACTTCATTTGTGTGAGTCCTGGGACCATATGGAGCTGGCTAAAAATGTCACTTGCAAGTACTATGCAGAAAACAGAAATGTCATTTTGGTGGAATATAAGTGTGGACCACTTTTCATAAAACTGTTTTATGAGTCGGATCTTGAGGCATCTGCAACAGAGCTCATAAAAGACGAGCATTTACAAGGGTTCTCAGACTCCACACTGAATTACTATTTTGATGGATATGTTATTTATCAAAGGCAAAAATAAAAGTGCTTTGGAAATGTTGACAGAGATGAAAAACCCAGATGTGAAGTTCACTAGGATATCTATGTTCTGTCTTTTGCAGTTGGCTATAAACTGAATAGCTCTGAATCTTTCAAAGTCTGTACTACATAAAGAAAAGAAGCCCTAACCAAAGGATTTCTCTCCAGGAAAGCATCCTGTTTTCTGTGGCATTAGAATCAGGTGGCAAAAGCTGTGTCCATTTTTTTTTCTCACATCATGAATCCAGAAAGCATAAAGTTCACTAACTTAAATATGATAATCCATATCCAGTCAAATATGTTAGCAACTGTGATAGAGACACTAAAGGCATTGCAGAAGGAAATGTATCAAGATTCCAGGAAAGACGTGTGTTTTCTGAGGAACTGCTGGCCAAAGTGAGGAAAAAACTGAAAGATGCGCTTGTCTTTGTGGTCAGATTTCACGAGATGTATGGAAAACTGCACATTGCTGTTCAGGTCACCACTTACATTTTGGATGCTCTGCTCTGCAACATCCCCAGAGACAGGAAATCCCACATGTTGCCATGAAACAACAGGATGGTCAGCTGTTAGACCTTCCAGCAAGTCCCTGTTGGCTGAGTAAACCCTAGTTCAATCCACCTGTGGGTATGAGGGGCCTGCTTCTAATCAGTTATTGGCTTCCCTAAGAAGCAGGCATCGCACTTCAGCAGACACTACGCTGACACTTGATTTCCTCCCTAAATTCACTGAATGGTGGCATGCTGCTCTCTGAGAAGTTATGTGTGCCACTGTCAAGATCTAGATACCAGCACAGAAAGTTCAGCTCCCTCAGAAAGCAGGCTTCCCCTATGCACACTGCTGAAGATCCTTCAAGGAACGTGGTCACTGTCTCCAGTCCAGCTTCCAGTAATGCAGTGGAAGCCAGTAGGCACCATCAGGAATGAATTTCACTACAAGTGTGGTCAACTCTGATTTTCAAGAGAGTAATTACTTGCAAATTATACTCTTGCTGAATTCAGGAGGTCCGAAACCCTGTTCTACCATGTCAGAAAATAGCCCAGGATTTCCTCACTGCTCTGCCTTCATGTATTCTGTAACATAAGCCTTCATTTTCCTATCTGCAAAATAATAGTGCTTATGTGTATTTGGATATAGATTTGAAATCTTCATTCAAGGTTTAGTAGGGTAAAATTTTCTCGAAAATAAGAGAAATAAAACTTCTTGAGCAAAAAAAAAAATCTGGATTTTAAGTTGCTGAGATTGAATCTTAAAAAATGCAAGTAAAACTATAGGTCACTTAAAAATTCTCTAAGATAAAAGTTGTATAAATACACTGGAGCCTGCTCTTCATTAACTCAATTAATAAAAGGGAAATAGCTTAAATCACACCTAAAGTTGCTGTATCAGAGTTCTTGGTTGCAACACTGAAATCATTTCTGGCTGACTTAATCAGAAGACAAATATATTGCAAAGCATTAAGTAGCATAACAAAGAGACAGGAAGTTTGGCAAATCAAACTCCTCGCACAGGCAGGGAAGCTTAGCAGCTGAAATTAAAACAGGTGGGTCATTACACCATTCAAACAACCCACTTAGGACACCACTGGCATTGCCACAGTGTCACCTCTGGCACTACTACTATCCCTGAACACAAAACCCACTTCACAGATAATGGAGGTATTTCTAAAATGTTTCTTCTTTAAAACATAGTCCAGATTCACATAACTGTACACGAGTCTCTGAGGCTGACACTGGGTCACAAAATGGTGAGTATTGGGCCATTTTGGCTTTTATGAGAATTTGGATGCTAGATAGCAAGACCATGATCAATGACCATCCTAAATATGTATGTGGAGTTATTTGTTCCATAATGCTTTTTAGAAATCTCATTAACCTTAATTATCACTGAATTTTAAATTGTCCAGTAGGTCATAAGATTATCTGATCCAATACTGCAAACTCAAATGCCTACCATATTCTCAAACGTCAGTGAGTTGGGGATGTATGGGAGTGGTGGGGGCTGTGGAAAACTGAAGAGTGTCTTCACAGTCTAAAGGGACCCCTGCTATTCAGCTCCAGCTGATGCTGCTAGAACTCGCCATGGACCAAATGTTGTCTGATGTTACAATTTTAAAGAAAATGTTAAAAGTCTGAATTTCTGTGAAATTTCCTAACCTCAAAATTCACAACCAACTTCAAAATAAGAAAAATAATACTATTGCTTCTTAAAAATCAAGGCTGCAGGCTGCCTCCAACAATCAAACCTCCTCATTTAAAAAAAACAATGCAGGGAGATGAGGCCTAAGAAGGTGAAATGCCTAAGACCAATAACTCAGTTGGCGGCTCACCCAGGGCTAGAATTTTGGTTTCCAGAGGAAAAGCTAACTAAGAAAAGCCAGTGTGCCCCCACCCGACTCTGCAGTCATTTCTCTCACTTGGAAGTAAGCTCCCAACCAAGCTCAAGAAAAGGACTCTATTTCAACCAGCAGCAACAGTCTTCATAAAATGTTTATAAATTAATAAAACCTGTCAAGCCAATAGAAACAGCTTTCAGTGTTGGATCACTTTAAATTTTAGCTTCTACTACTGTCTAGGTGAGTAACCTGAGATAAATTATTTTACTTCTCTGTCTCTTGTTCATGGAAAAAACAAAAACAAAAAGCGAGTCTCTTTTATATATAGGGTTGTAGCAGATGGAATAAGATTTCGTGTACCGACTACCTGACACAGAGCCAGAACCGTAGTGAGAACACCGCCTGTGACAGTAATCTAATAACATCCAGGAGATATCCTAATAGCTCGTATTTTCCAGGTACACATAGATTGGGGATGGGGAGAAGAGCTAAGGTGCTTCGCGGTGGGCGTAGCCGGTTATGAATAAATGTCAAAAAGGAATTCCTAATATGAGGTAGAAGTGGGATTTTCACTAAAACCCTATCCTTCCCTAGACTCCAGTGACAGTTTAATGGTCAAAACCAGCTGCATCGAGGCTTGTGTACTTGTGCAGTCGTCAAGGCGCCACTCTTGTCCATCTCCGTGAAATTGATGGTGGAGCAAAAGGGAGTTTAGGTGGTTCCGGGATGGGGAGGAGGCGTGCAGGGTTTCCGAAGCGAAAGTAGCACCTAACCGCTTCACTCTCGCTCTAGGCCCTCCGCAGGGACCCTGCTTCCACCTGCGAGCTTTTCTGCAGACTGCGGGGAAGCCGCCGCCGCCGCCACGGAGGAGGGGGCGGAGGCAGAGGCGGAGGCGGCACCCAGGGGCCGGGGCAGGGGAGGCCGGGACCATCGCAGTGACAATTTCTTTTCCTGCAGCGGCGGCAGCAGGGGACGGCTGCTGCAGGCTCGGGGTCGGCCGGCCTGCGCGTGGGTTTGCGAGGACGCTGTTCCTTCCCTGCGCTGGGGTGTCCGACAGCGAGGAGGAGGAGGAGAGCGACGCACGGAGCTCGCGCGAGTGGAACTAGCAAAGGTCCACCGGTCGGCGGGGGGAGAAGGGGGAGGAGGCACGGCCGAGGCCAGCGAGCGGGCGCCTCCTCGCCGGGTGCCGGTATCACCCCGCTGCAGCGCCTTCCAGCAAAAGCCACCGCGGCCCGGGTTGCAGCGGCCAGACGGATGCCAAGGCCACACGGTAGGCGCGGGGGCCGCAGTCGCAGTCCCACGCGGGCTGCGGACATCGAGGATTGCTGGTGAGTAGCGGCGCGCGCGCGAGTGAGAGCGCGCCCTGGCCGGGGAAGTGCGCACGGCGGGTGCGTGTGCCCCGTGGCCTGGCGAGTGTGTGTGCCCCGTGGCCTGGCGCGCGCCGGCCCTCCTTCCGCTGGCGGCGTCCGGTCCCGGGCTGGCTCTGGGGGGAGGAAAATGCACTTTGGCGGCTGTTCGCTTCCTTCCTGCCAGTCCTGCGTTCGGCCGCCTCCGCTGGTGCCGCCTGCTTGCGCCCCTCCACGGGGCCCTCGGGGGTTAGTTTCACCTTGATAGGGAGGCAGGAAGCCCTGGCTCCCGGCGGCGGGGCGGGACTCTGGCCGTGACCTGTACGTGGGTGCGCGTGTGTTTCTGCTTCAGCCGTGGGTTGCAGCCTTGAAGATGATGTCGACCTTCAAGAGACCACCGCGCTGTCTCTAGCAGCGCGGTGTGGAGGAGGGAGGGGGCGAGGGTTAGAAAAAACGGACCTTTACCCCGGCCGAGCAGGTGCCCTGCCTTTCCAGATGATGTTACTTTTATGCCGTTTATGAGCGACTAAGACATTGCCCCTCACCTAAATAACTTAAAAGCTTCACCGAAAGCCCCCCCCAGTGAGATGCACAAAGAAATGGAATATCTCCAAAACGTATTTTTTTCAGAACTTTCTCTAAAACAACCCACGCTGCCGATACCCACCAGAGCCTAAGGTGCCATAATTGCTGAAGTTTAAAAGAAAATTTGTATAAGGAATAAGTAATTCAGGAAATGGAGCCCGATCTAGAGGTCTGAAAAAACAAATTTTTCAAGTGCCTGGGAAGTGGGGTAGGGTGGCTTGCTTTCTGGAAATCAGTGTTCGGTAATAAGTAAAAAAGACAGCTTTCAGAGTAAGCCCCAGTGAGCACACTGCTTTCCAAACATCCTGCTCATTACTGAGAATAGCATGAAGTCCTGGATTTTAAGGCATTTCCGAAGACATAATGGATATCACTAGGATGCTGGTTTATGATCTCATGATTGAAGGCCCTGTCAAGGTGAATAAGGTAGATTTGTTCCAGCAGATAGATTACACCTGAATGTTTGATTGGCCATTTCCATTTTTTTGAGGGTGGTTTTTGACGATTGTTTTACACAGAAATTAAGCCACCATGTTTTGTTTTTTTCCCATCCTTGTTTCCACTAGCAATTTTGTGTTTTCAGGATGGATACTACATTACACTTCAAAAATATACTCTGCCACTGGATTATAGTGGGCATTGTGTAGCTACACTATACATATCTTTATTTTTAATACAAGTTAATGTTGAGCAGTAGGCTCTTTTTGTTTACCATGTGCGTCGTGAGAGCTTCTTCATTCAAAGGCATAAAATGTTATCGGAATCTACCTGGAAAATGAATTGGCTTCTTGTTTTCTGTTCAGGCATGCATACAGCAAATTGTTTGCCACCAAGAATCTGCTTTTGAATACACTTTAGCTGTAATGCATATAGCAACTGGTTCTTGGGAATTTCAAGAAGAAACTTCTTTTCTTATCCCCCACCTGTAAAGTAAGCACCAAAATTTAAATTATAAGGCAGATAACCTAAGTCCTTTAGCCCTATCTCAACCTTCAAGGCCTGTTTCTTGGTATTCTTGCCCTGTTTCATAGGATTCTTATGGTGTGGGAGGTTTGGAGGGAGTAGTGAGGGACCTGTGTCCTGAGGATGTCCTCAGCAGAGAGATTTGCTTCTGGAGAGGAGGGTGTCTTTGGGGTTCATTCCTAAGAAGGACTAATAAAAATAGTGATAAAGAATTGTTAATAATAGTTCCCTCTTTTACTTTCAGCACGTAGGACTTAATTAACACCATTTGATCATTTCCTTCCTTTAGACCCTTCCCAGCTGTAAGAATTTACAACTACAATCCAAGAAATGAGATTGCATTTTAAAAGAAAAGAAGGCTGATAATTCTTGCCCAAAACATGAGAAGTAGAAGGAATGTGAGAGAAAATAATGTAGATTCTGCCCAGGAAGTGCTAGGTGTACATTTACCAATCAGAGACATTTTAATTAATCTACTGAATTTGTGATTCTAATACTAACATCTTTTTCTTGACCTTTTGAAAGGTTTATAGATGGCTTCAACTGAAATTACAGGAAATGACTCATGTATCACTGAAGATATTAGAGCCAGCTTTCCATTCCTTAGGGTTGATGCATAGCAGCTGTTTGATAATATTTGTTAAATAAATGACAAATATTAGAATATCTTCCTAACCAAACTACATCACCTCTTCTGCTATTGATTGTTTTAATCATAACCTTACATGAATCACCAAACATTTCATCAAATTGAATCCCAGTTCATATAATCAACTAAGAAGGCCAACATCATCGATTGAAGAAACAATAACAAAAACAAAATGCAACTCTAAAAACAAAAGCAAACAAAAAAATACTATTGGTACCTGTTGACTTGCTTATTCCAGCTATCTGAACATGTGAACTGTCCAACTGAACGTGTGAATGTACATTCAGAAATCCTGACTTGACATCAGAATGTTCAACTCGGGAATGATCTGGGTGTAGCTACATCTGGATGTGGCTTTTGTCAGAAATTATTTGCATTTCTAAGCAAATCAGATTAACTTCTAGTACAATCTTGCATCTCTGCATGCCAAGTGGACAGGCCAATTTAACATTTGGCATATTGCTGAGTCTTCAAGGCACATATTGTTTGATTTTCTTTCTAACTTTTAAATTAAATCCATGTTATTTTTGTCCATTGATGTGGTTGGTTTAGAGACATTAAATCAGACTAGTGGTTACTTAGTAACTTGTGTTTATTAAAAGCAGCCCCTTGATATAAGCACCAATAATTCTTATATTTTGATTTGCTCTAGTTAACCTTTCAAGGTACTCTTGGAAATGGGTGCATTGTTTGGTCTTGAATATTAAGGATGTTATAACTCCTTTTTTTGTTTGTTTTTGTTTTACTTCTGACTTTCCATCTTTCATCATTAGAAAGTCTCCTGGTTATTCAGGTTTCAGTTTCAGGATGAAATAATAGAAAGCTATCAGAAATTTACCTGGATATTAACCTTCTAGTGGGTAATGATAATGCAAATTTATCCTTGAAATTCTTCCCTTTATGTCCTTCTCTGATCAAGCTTGTTTCTTTCTGAATAAAAGTAAAATGAGATTCTCAAATTTTTTTTAATTGGGCTATGTCCAAAGATAAATACATAAAAGTAAAATATTATGTAAAATAAAAAACTGCTTATCACTGTTCTGAAGTAGTGCAATCAATGCTATTCTCTGCATAATGAAATGTGGCCATTTCTACCAAGTATTTATTTGATAAGTAGGCACTTGAGCACTTGAACAGGAGGTGTCCTCCGTGTCTGATTAAGGCCCTTGAAAGCTAGGAGTGGAATTTTGATATGATGTGGTAGCCAGTTGTAGGTTCCTTGAAAGCGAGCAAGTGAGGAAAGTACTTTGTCCGAAGAGCATTTTGGCAATTGGATGGAGAGTGGATTAGTATCAGGGAGTGGAGGTGATAATCCAGTGTCTTATGATGACAGTCTGACCTCAGATCCCAGGGACATTGAGATGGATAAAGAAAACCTCAGACAGATGTCAGGATTCTTTGTTTTATGTGAAAGAGAGATTGAAAAGCTGTGGCACAAGTGTGATCACTAATACCTTCCACACCTGCAGAGACATCAACAGTGAATTACAGCATTCTTTCCTGCTGAAGCTTGGTATAACCTCAGACTCTTGCAAACATTTGACAAATATTTATTAATAACTCTTAGTTATTGAAGATGTGCTATATGCCAGGCACTGTACTAAGCCTTAACACAAGTTTATCTCAATGATGATGGAGTGGTTGGAAACAGGATTTTTTTTCCTCACTAGTCTCATGTCCTTGGACAACTTACTAACTTCTCTGAGTCTCAGTTTCCTTGCTTTTCAATTAGACATTAGTTTCTATCTTAGAAGGTTTTAGGGAGGAAGAAATAAATAGGTGTAAATGCAAAGCATTTAGAACAATATCTGGCATGAAATTAAGTGCTATATGTGTTTGTTGTTATTCTTGTTATTATTCTTTAAACAACCTTATGCCTAAGTACCATTTTGCAGATAAAAAATTGATGTACAAAGGAGCGATGTGAATTGCTCAGCATCACAGGCTGGTAAATGATACAGCTGGCTGTCAAACCCAGACAGTATGACCCCAACACCTCCTTTCCTAACTTGTATGGATCCTTGTCACCTAACCTGCATGCCAGGTGCTGGAGATGGTGACTGGAGCAAGAAAAGCAGGGACTTGCCCTCATGGAGCTTCAGTGTTCAATCCTCTCCAATGTAGGTCTGCTGTCTCCAGTGCAGTAGCCAGATTATTACTGTTTTACCTTGATGTTTTGGTATTTTGTAAGTAATGTTTTTATTAAGTTCTTTATTAAGAATTGCTCTCATTTGTGTTTTCACATATGCTTTAAAAAATGGATTATTTTCTGTGTCTTTAGCCTAAGACAGTTGGCATATACAATACTTATGTTTCTCCTTACACTCTGGCTTCTTATGCCTCCCTCATATAATGCATCAGATTCTGGGGCAGGTTTTAGTATTCTGAAAAACTTCTTTGCCATCCACTTCCCCCTACACTCCCAGTCTTAGATATCTCCCATTTGTAAGCTGTGGTGGAGTGATAATGACATTTCTAACCATCTTTTAATTCAGCTTATTCAGAATATTTTATAGAGTAATGGCAAAGCAAATTTTAGCTGTTCTTTGACTTGTCAAAGTAATTATGTCTAATTATAAGCCAGATTTAATTTATAAGTGGGAAGACACCTGTGGCAGTGAAGAAAAAGCAATTCTTAACTCCTTCAGAGCTTTAGGATGGAATCTGCCATCACTGATTCCACTATTTTGACTTTAGTGCATTCTTGCAAATGTTTGTTCTCATAACTCTGAGAAATCTATAGCTAGTATTGCTTTTTTTTTCCTAAGTAGGTGAAACTTTTTCTTGGTCTTGTATAAAGTTGAGTAATTAGTTTAACATATCCTCATTGTCTCTAGCAAAGAATCATTGAGTATAAAGAGAGGTATAGTGTATGTCAACAGTGTTAGGCAAAACAAAAACAAAATAATCCATTTTTAAAGCATATGTGAAAACATAAATTGGAACACTTCTTAATAAAGAACTTAATAAAATCCATTACTTGCAAAATACCAAAACATCAAGGAAAAATAGCAATCATGTGGGTACTAATTTTACTCTGAAGATGGTAGATCTACTTTGGAGATGGTTGGAACCCTGAAGTGCCGTGAGGGCAAGCCCCAACTTTTCTTGCCCCAGTCAGTATCCTCGGTACCCAGTATAAAATACTAATCATTTTGTTGAGGCAAATTTTGAAATCTCACCATTAAAAATATACTCTGTATCCTTTGAATTACCCTTTTGTATAAATTACACATTATATTACTTAGCGAAAGTTCTATTCTTTTAAAGAAACATGTTAAATTTCGTGAGTTTAAATATGATTAAAGATGAAAAAATTTGAGATTTGGTGAATTTGGCTTTTTGGTTTTTAAACCTTGCAATACTTAGGTTTCAGTGGCATCACAGTAACTAAACCAGATTCAGCAAAAGCTCATGCAAGAGGTGACTGTTAAGAGGCCTGTCAGGAATTATTCATTCTAATTGTGTGATTTGATGCTTCTCTGGGTTAATTGAGAAACTGGAGGCCAGTGATGACTCATTTTTTTAACCCTTTCTAACTCTCTTCGAACACTGCCCGCCCGTTTCTCATTTGCCTATGTTCAGAGACAGGCTCAGGTGCAAGTTCCCTTTGAGAGTGTTACATTTCAAACTTGCCCGGCTGGTGCACTAATCAGCTATGCACCTTTAATTAAAAGTATAAGGAAAACTACAGCCAGGAATGATGATTATGGCTAAATTTGGCTCATCTAAGGACCCTGTGATTTTATTTATCCTGTCACTACGACTATTATCATTTAACACTGGAAATACAGAGGGGCCTTTCTGCCTTTGGGCTCATGCTTCAGTCTTCTGGTGGGTTGACTCTGCTTTTTTTTTCCCCCAATCTGTTTTGTCCTTGAAAGGTTAGTTTATAAATTGTTCCACAAGGTAAGTTCTCTTTAACAATAGGAACAAATGGACATGGTGGATGGAATGAGATTAGGAAAGAGAAGCCTGAAATAAACCCTTACTGTGTTAATGTTCCTGTTAACTCAGGCAAAGAAACTGCTTACTTAATCTATAAAGTACTTAAGCTAAATAAATAAATTGATAAATAAGATGAAAATTACTCAGAATAATTGGTGGGTATAGAACTTTGGTTTTTTCAATTCATGAAAAATTCAATAAATTAAAATGTGGATCTTGAAAGAAATATAGCTATCATATTCTTATGGCATAGTTATCGTTCTTTTGTCAGGTATAGTACTATTGAATGACTTAGGTAACTAGGGCAGTGATTCTCAAACTAGGCTCAAAATAAAAATATATCCTCCATCCCACCCCTAGAAATGATTATTCAAAAGGTTTGGGTGAAGCCTGGCAGCCTTCCTTTTTTATCTTTTTAAAACATAGGGTCTTGCTCTGTCACCCAGGCTGGAATGCAGTGGTGTGATCATAGCTTACTGCAGCCTTGACCTCATGGGTTCAAGCAATCCTCCCACCTCAGTCTTCTAAGTAGCTGGGACTACAGGTGCGTGCTGCCGCAGCTAGCTATTTTTTAAAAATCTTTTTTTGTAGAGACGAGGTTTCACTATGTTGCCCACGCTGACCTTGAACTTCTAGGCTCAAGTGATCTTCCACCTCAGCCACTCAGAGTTCTGGTATCACAGGCATGAGCCACCGTGCCCGGTAGCCTTTAACAGTCTTCTCAGGAGATTCTGATGCAGGTGCTCAGTAAACCACCCTTGTGAGAAAAATCTACTTAAGAGCTAAATCTAATCTTATATTCAAATTCTTTCTTCTACTTTTATGTTTTGAGCATTTATTCCTCCTGATTTCTATAGACATGTTCATGTAATAATGTATATGTCAGTGCTGACTTGGAGTTCTCATAAAGGTTAGATATATTGCCTTTCCTATTCTTAATATGGCCTATCTTTTGATGGGTGGAATCAGGGAAACCACAAGGTTGGTGGGACTTTCCAGAGATAATGTTGTACATTCTTCTGAGTGGCAGATGTTTAGATAGGGAAGAGATGGGTTTGATCAAAGGAAAGTAAGAGAAGACATATTAATGAGTAGTGAAAGACACAGAGAAGGGGAAGGGGCTCAGATAACAGGACACTGAAGGGCTGGTGAGGGTTTAGACCTCTTTGGCAGGCACTGGGCTACCACAGTGCATTTTTGAGCAGGGGACTAACTGGATGCTAAGCACACCTGAGCTAGAGACACACAGTACCTCGTCTAGAAACAGAGGAATAAGGAACAGATGGGTGAAGCAGGCTAGTTTGTCACCATAAAGGCAGAAAGAAACAAGGGTGAGGTCTTGGGGCCCAGAATTTGGCAGGACTGACTTTCAAGGGTTTATGCAGTAGGGTTCTCCAGCTGTGTGTTCCTGAAGGTCTACAGCTGGTAAATTGCTTTTTTTCTGCTATTGAATTTATGGTGTGTACCTGAAGGCCTCCCAGCTCAGCCTCAGGCCAGGATTTAGAAAGTTTTTGAATAATTGCTACAACTACTACTACCTTAATATTGCAAGGCAAGGAAGACACAATTATTCTTAACTTTGGACCAGAGAAATAGACTCTGAAAGTAAAGTAATGTACCGGAATTTACACATATAGAATTGGCAGGGCTAGGATTCAAATTCAGGGCTATCTATTCAAAACTTCTAGGCTTTAAAAAAAAGTTTAATTTGTCTGATTACAAAGTAATACATATTTACAACAAATTATACAGCAACAAATAAATAGTGAAAGTCCCTCATGATCCCACTCTCAAGAGAACAGCTGAGAAAAATTCAGTAAAGGTTGTTTCAGACTTTTTTCTTGCAAAATGCCAGTATATGTAATGAATACATATGTATTCATATTATAAGGATGGAACCATATTTTATATATATATATATATATATATTGCATTTTAGGTTTGGGGGTACATGTGCACAACAGGCAAGATTGTTGCATAGGTACACACATGGCAGTGTGATTTGCTGCCTTCCTCCCCATCATCTATATCTGGCATTTCTCCCCATGCTATCCCTCCCCAACTCTCCACCCCCCGCTGCCCCTCCCCTTTCCCCCCTCGACAGACCCCAGTGTGTGATGCTCCCCCTCCCTGTGTCCATATGGAACCATATTTTATATGTTCTTCTACAGCTAGCTGTTTTCACTTAATGCTCTAACTTGGATGATATCCTAGTTCAGTACAAATAGATGTAAGTCCTTTCTAATGGCTTCATATGCTATAGAGATTCTTCAGTTTAAATATTCCTCTTTTGACGGCTATTTTTATTTCCAAAATTTTAATATTTTAAAACCATGCTGCAGTGTGTGTGTATATTAAATGGACAGGGAAATCTATGGAGAAATCCTAAAACTGGAATTGCTTTGTCAATAGGAATGAATATTATTTTTAAAATTGACAATATTTTCAATCCTCATCCACACTGAGTTTGACTAATCCTGTAAATGGTATCAGTCAAATACATTAAAATATCTTGTTTAAATTCAGTTTCTTAATTACTAGTGAATTTAAATGTTTATTTCCTGTGACTTAACTGTTTATATTTCTCTTACGACTTGCTTATGTCACTTGCCCATTTTTACTCAACTCTTTTTCTTACTGTTATGCAAATGTTTCCTATAGTTTAGAGATAATAGATATTATAGCTGTCAGCAATGCAAACTTTTTTGTTCTTTTACTTGTTGAAAAGATTTTTAAAGTGCTATTCAAGCACTTTAAAAATATTTTATTTTAAAATAATTTTAGACTTCCAAAAGATTGTGGAAATAGTACACAGTTTTTATACAATCTTTACACAGATTCCTCAAATATTAACACCTTGCAAAACCACAGCAGTTGTCAAAATCAGTAAATTAACACTGATACAGTATTATTGTCTAATCTACAGATCTTACTCAAATTTCACCAGAGTCCTTCTGAGCAAGGTTCCTATCCAGGATCACACATTGAATTCATTTGTTGTGCATCCTTAGTCTCTTTTAATCTGTTAATCTTCAATAGTTCCTCAGTCTTTCTGTCTTTCATGATCTTGACACTTTTTAAGAGTATTGGCTGATTGTTTCAGAGAAAATCCCTTGATTTGGGTTCATTTGATGTTTCTTCATGAGTATGTAATCAAGAGAGTGACCTAGTTTGATGATGTTCAAAAATAACTTGCCTGAAGAAGAGAGGCTTAAGCTAACACAGGAAAGATGGGTAGAAAGTGGAAGTGTGAACTGAGGATTGGGTGCCTTTGCATTGACTTTGCATAGTGCATTTCAGCAACTGAAAGAATCCAGTGGAGGAAGTGGTGTGAAAGAAGGCTGTAAGGAAACAGTCCAGTCAGACCCAGCTTTGTGGGACTTATTAAGGATATAGGGTATTAACAGCAATGGAACATCATTCAAGGGCTTTAAGCGAAGGAATGGCAATATCTGAATCAGATTTTTTAATGATCACCACAGGTAGATTCTTCACCAGGTAGAATTAATCAAAGGGGGAGCGGAGATGGAAATAAATACAACAATTAGAAGACGATTCTACCAATGCAGGCAGAGAAAAGGGTGGGGTATACATTAAGGAGCCTCCCCAAAAGTTGGTGAAAACTGCCATTTTGAGAGATGTTTTGGAGGGTGAATCTGAATCTGCACATGCAGCTGGTAGATTGGATGTGGGGCTAAGGGAAGGGGGTAGATGCAGGGTTGTTAATTTCAGGGTTTGCCAGATTTTGTGTAATTGATTGGATGTTGGTACCATCCATGGAGATGAAAGAGACAATTCTTCACCTCTGATGGTGAACTCAGAAGCATCACCATCTCCAGTTCTTTTAGATGCCGACAATATAATATCTTTGTTTCTGCTCCTGTATCTCATTATAGCCAATTTAGCTTCCAAGTTCTATGGTTTTTCCTCAGAATCTTCCTCAATAACCATTTATCCTTCGCCATTCCTTTCACTGCTCTTCAGTTCAGACAAGGGCTTCCTGACTCCAGTGTTGCACACTTGCTTCCTCTCTGGGCCACCAATTCCTCTCCTCTCTGTAAATTTACCTCATCGCTGCCAGAGTATTTGCATTTAAAAATATGTACTAAATGCCTCATTTGGGCAGATCACCTTGTTGGGGAGAGTTGGAAATTAAGTCAGTTAAGTATATTTCAGGGAACTGGAGTCAATTCCCAATTATAATTGAGGCAGAAGGAAAGAAGGCCATTTTGCCTAGCAGTCAAGAAAGGACCATATTCTTCTTTCACTCCTATGTAAAAATAAATTCCACACAGGTCAAACATATTTATCCTAAAATGGCTAACCACAGAAGTACCAAAGAAAAGATTGGCAGACATATTTTAAAATTGTTTATGATGAGTAAGTTTAAAGGCCTTTTAAAGAATGTTTAGACACCTAGATACCATAAAGAAAACAGGTCCTCTTGAAAGCTTAAATTTTAAAAAATCAAACAACTTTCAAGCAAGAATGTCAACTGAACTAATAATTATAGAAGGAGTAATGGAACAGAAAAATGGCCACTTTCAAACACCACAATAATTGTCTCAGGGAAAAAAAGTCTTCAGATGCTACAATTAATGGAAAACAGTATATTTGCATAGTCTCCCTATTAGACACTTTTCAATAATAAATAGAAAAATAGTATCGGGAGAGATCTGACAGATACAACTTAAACAAATGATCAAGATTAAAATCACTAATAGTTGAACAATTCAATGACATATGTCTCCTGATACATCATGAAGGATACACCGTCATGTAGAAGGTATTTTTTGCCAGAAAATGCATAACTCTCATTGTTTTTTGTATTTCATCTTTGTCACAGTTCCACAATCTTTATTAAATAATTGTGTAGATAATTGTTTGTTATTTTTACACCTCTCTGCCTCACTCCTGGCCCCTAGCAGAATGTAAGGTAAAAAAAGGCACAAAGTAGGGGCTTTATAAATAACATTGAATAAATGAATGATTGAATAAATTTATCTGGAGCTATCAATATTTGCAGGAAAGATGCATTTAGCCTTGGACTGTACTGAATGAAAAATCACAGTTGGGTATCCTGGTGGAAATGGATGGAGGACATTTGAAGGTACAATGCTAAAGCTCAAATTAAGCTGAAGCCCTGAAAATAAAAGGAGCCTTATAGAGTAAAGCTACATCAAGAAAAAAAGACGAGAATATTAATATTTGAGATGCAGAGTGAGGGAGGAGGAAGGAGAAGGGAAACACCTCCACTTCATAGAGGCCAAGGCAGGAGTTGATTTTAAAATAAGGAATGTTCACCTGATCAGGGCCTGGTGCTTAGTGGGGGTTTGGAACTGTTTGATGCAGTGAGTCTCAAGTTTTAATGTGTGTAAAAACATCCTGGGCTGCTTGATAAAACAAGAGATCACTGGGGTACCCTTCCTAGAAATCCTGACTCAGTGGGGCCTAGAAATCTGTGTGTGTGTGTGTGTGTGTGTGTGTGTGTGTGTGTGTGTGTGTCCAGCGCACCCCTCCTCCATCAAGTCATTGTAATGCAGGCAGACTAGCCAGGAACCAATCCCAGAGGGAACATGGCTTCAAAGGCAGGGGGGATGTCAGCTGTAGGGAAGGAAGGTAGGACGGGGATGAGTGGTGAGCAGATAGGAACAGCAGATGACCACTTGCTAACAACTTTGCCAGAATAAAGGACTCTTCAAGAAAACTCTTTAAAATAGATTGCCAGGGAAAGTGAAGGAAGGAAACTGTCTTTCTGCTTCTGCCTACTGCACTAAAGAGAGTGTCCAGTGCAAAATCAAGTATATGAATACAGCCTCCATTGGGACCCGTTAAACAGTTAAGATTCTTGTGGTTGAAGAACACTGGAGAAGCAGTGGATGAGAAGCACTTCAGGATAGCCAGCTGTCTTTTGCTTTTAAATAATAGTGCTGGACTCAATTCATTTTGTTGAACTACTGTCCTTAAGAAAATTAAATAAAATTGATTAATAATGCCCAAGGACTAACTCCATTTCTGAGCTTTCAGGCAACTGGCAGGCAGGAAAATGATGCTATTTAAAACATTTTATTTGTGACTCATTATACTTCATTGAACCAAGTATCTTTGGGATAGTATTTTGTTAAAAGCAAATTGCAATAAAAAAGGAAGTCTATTAAAAGTACATTAAAGTTTAGTGCCTTTTGGGTAGCTTATCTTTAGAAATGCATTATTTCTAGGAATTTATAGCATTTTAACAGGAGAGTACAATTAGCAAGTTCACATGAATTTAAAGATTCCAAAATTAGTACATTGATGAGCATATGAAATGCCTTTCATATACAACAAAATTTAGAATTTGTATTAAAAACCAGCAAATATTTTGAATTGAACTGTGTCTTGATAGAATAATTATGGATTTGAATTTCTTAACTGTATATACCAGGTGGTCAGTCCACAGACACTAAATCATTCTGCCAATGAAAAAAGTGAAGGGGGCCAGCCTCGGTGGCTCACACCTGAAATCCCAGCACTTTGGGAGGCCGAGGTGGGTGGATCACCTGAGGTTAGGAGTTTGAGACCAGCCTGACCAACATGGTGAAACTCCATCTCTACTAAAAATGCAAAATTAGTCAGCTGTGGTGGCTTATGCCTGTAATCCCAGCTACTTGGGAAGCTGAAGCAGGAGAATCGCTTGAACCTGGGAAGCGGGGGTTGCAGTGAGCAGAGATTGCGCAATTGCACTTCAGCCTGGGCAACAAGAGTGAAAAAAAAATGCATTGAGGAGATTGTCCAATGCAAAACCAAACATATGAATACAGCCTCCATTGGGACGTGTTAAATCACATTCCAAAAAAAAGTGAAGGGAATGAATGCCCTTTTATTTCTTTGTAGGGAGGAGATTATGAATCAGATATTTGTAATGCTGAACTGAAATCTTCATTTCCAGAGTAAATTTTGTCACTCTTGTCCAAGGCTCGAGGATGTGACCTTCTCTTGGATTTTGCCGATTACTATAAGAGACCATGCGCCAGTGTTGCTGTCTGACTGAGAGTATGAGCTGTGGACTGGTGGGCACCTAGAGTCTCTGCTCTGTCATTTGTTTAAGTTACTTATCTCTTCTAGGCTTTAGTTTTCTTATCTGTAAATGGAAATAATGGTAGTAATCATTTGTTGAGTGTTTACTGGCACCAAGCATTGTGCTATATGTTTTACAGGCATTGTCTTACTTTACCTTCTCAGTACCCCTATGCATTAGATACTATTATCAACCTCCTTTGCAGTTTGGGAAGCTGCAGTTCTGCAGTTAGCGGTTCCTGGAGCCGGAATTTGAATTCAGGTGTTCTAACCCTGAAGACTGCATGTCTAATCCCAAGGCTCAACTGCCTCCTATTGGAAAAGGCTAACTGAGATCATATGTGCTTATGTATCCAGTTAACCAGGGAAGGAAAGCATTCTGTTAATGGTACTTATTATTATTATACACTTTTTTTTTTTGCTATCTTTCTCTATTAAAGGTGAAACAGTACCTTACCTGACCAGAATTCAGCTCACTCTTACCTAGAAGACAGTCTGAGAAAAAAACAAGTAAGAAAAAAGGCTTTTTGAGCAGCAAAATTAGAAATCATGTAGCACATTCACTGTAATCAACAGGTAATTCACTCACAGAAGATCTCTCCTGATCCATCCCAGTCTACACTTTAATTCTACAAATAGTCTCAGATAATTTTATCAGTGAGAGAAAATAGATTAAAGAAGGAAAAAGACCAAAGAAGTTTAGTGAATAAGTTGCCTTTTAATTGATTTTTTTTCTAAATGAATAACAGATGAAACAGCAAATTAGAAATGGAAGGAAGTATTGTTATTGGCAGGAAGCACTGTTACTGCCAGTGAGCCACACCTACTTATTCAGGTCACTAGGGCACTCAAGTTGAAATAAACTGTTGAATTATCAAGAAAGGGTTAATGTTTCTATTTTAAGTTAAGGAGTAAATAATATATCTTAGAACTGTTTCCTTCAAAAATATTTAAATCTCATAACCTTTTTTTATTGTTATTTACTATTTTAGCTATCAGAATCACCTCTTTTGTCATGGGATTTATATAGCTAAAGATTTTCTTATATTTCCAGAGGAATCCTATCCTAATTAGGGAGCATATTACAGAATCCTAAGAGTGCCTTATGTAATGGCATTTAAAATCGTGTATAATAACAACTCAGAAGAGAACAGTTGCAGGAAAGATCAGCAGCTCAGCCATGTGAGCAAGGAGACAGGCTCCTTCCCGCCTTGGACTCTGCCATCCTCCAGCCACTGGCTGTCCTTGGGCTTGACCCTTCTAGGTTGCAAAATGGCTGCTGCCTTTTGAGACTTATGTGAAATCACATGTTCAGTTGATGAAAGGCACGTATTCCCTAGGTTATCTCTTTTGTATTAGAGATGAAAATGTCTCCCAGAATCCTCCCAAAAGATTTCCCCTCGTTCTCATTTTCCAATATTTGGTCACTTGCCAACCAGCCAAGCCGTGGCTGCAAGGGAGACTGAGAAAGTGAATATCTCTAGTGGGACTGGGCCCTGCTGGTGAGGAAGTAGTGGTGGCTAGGGGATAGATAACTGTCTGTCAAAAGCTCATTGTAAAGAAGCAAGTAGTTACAAATCGACTAACCATCTGATATCTGTCAACTTTTAGGAGAGGTCATTAAGCTCACCTCTCTAACATCTGCTATGAGAAAGAACTGATTTTCTTTGAGTTTCTTCCTGCAAGCTGGGAACTGTAATGGAACTTTAATATATTACCTCACTTAAGCTTTAGTTGAGTTCTGGAAAGTTATTGTTGTCCCTATTCAATGGATGAAGATAAGGTGCACAAAAAAGTTAAAAAAGTGTTGTAGCACTCCCAACTAGTGACAGAAACTGGATCTTCTTAAAGTTGTATATCGCCCCCAAACCTTCAGGCTAAGGGCACTGAACCACTTCATCTTGGTGGCTGGATAAAAAGTTTGTACTACACTATGCAAAATAATTATTTTACGGTTCAGTGTCTGACTTGATTATACTCAGAGTAGCCTATATCTACCTCAAAGTAACTTAACACATGCATCAGGAGTGATTTATTTTATCATCTTTCCTGTAGCAACTGCATTCTTGCTCATTGATCTAATACGAACCATTCTATTGTATATTTAACGTGCAATATACCTCTAGAAGTAACAGACAAGCACCTGGCACCTAGTAACTGATCATATATAATACTTACAATATAGGGAAAAAATATCTCATAAAAGCTATTTCTAATATGATCATTTCATTTTTATCTTATCAATATTTTAGTACAAATAATGTATCATCTGGGTCTCAGCATATTTCTGATTGCAGATACTACAGAAGATAAGGGTAAAAAAAATCAATGTGATCTTTGCTTTTGATATCTGAATTTTAAAAATCTTTCAAAAGGGGACATGAAAGGTAGGCCTAGATTTATTTACTTTTCCTGAAGTAGGACCCAATCTGTAAGTGTGATTCAGGAGATCCTTCTTTGTATCTTTGTCATTTAAGACATGGGAATGACCCTTTACCTCCCTTTATCTAAATCAAATTATGTCAATGCAGCCTACAGGCTGGGTTACAATAATTTTCTTTCTCTATCTCTAGCTGAGTAAATTGCACCATGTTCTTCCTGGAAAACATGACCACTAACCCAGTGGCTATTGATTTGAGCAATTAGAAATGAGATTCCAGGAGGTGATATAAGGTGCATATAAGGTGCTCTGTCCTTTCTTAACTGCCAGTGGGCCACACCTACTTAACCAGGTCACTAGGGCACTCAAATTAAAAGAAGTGCCTGGGAGAAAATGGCACATTTGGGTGATGGTCTCCCTGGCTGTTTACTGTATGCTGAGTCTCTAAGGAGACTGTTCACTGCCTGGTAGTCACCTCCTTTCTGAATTCTGGAAAATATTGCTTTGTGGGTGAAGATGGGTCAGGATTCTGAACTTTGCCACCACCACCCCTACACACACACACACACACACACACACACACACACACACAGTATTTTAAGAAAAAGAAAGAAAGAAAAGGAAAGGAAATTGAGGCTGAAAAAGTCACAAAATAAAACACCATGCTAGATCAGATATTTTCCTCTGTTCATTCTTGCATTATTTGCTGCTGGTTTTAAAGGGCAGAATTGTTGAGACTCTTCCACATTTTCTTGGGGGACTTCAAACTTGGAGACATTGCAGGGACACAAAAACCAAGAGGATTTTGCTATGGTTACATAGAGAGTAAATTGTGATAAGCTCAGAGCTGTAAAATATCAGTTTGGAGAGGGTAGTTACCCCTTCCCAGGCCACTCACTGGATGAGACCACATTTTTGCCACATCCCCTCTGGGCACAGTTGACTGCTCAGTTGGTTCCTGGAGCTACTTGTTAGCTGAATCTCTGGGGCAGGGGTTGGCCTCTATGTGTTCATTGTGAATATGTATGGTCTGACACTGTGATTCCCCCACACCCTTGTGACTCAGGATTAACAGAAAGCAGACTCTCTTCTACGCCTCTGTAAAAGGTCAGATTAAAGAGAAAAATGATAATATCTTTGGAGATTGTGGTCAGTTAAAGGGGCTAGCCATAAAAGCAAGAAGGCAAGAGCTCTGAAGCAAGAACTCTCAAGAGGTATCTTACAGGTTAAATAGATCACAAGCCTGGAGTTCAGATGTTATCAAGCCACAAGAATGTGAGGTGAGAGGTGAAGAGTAGGCTGAGATTAAAGCAGGCATTTCTGATGAATGTTTTCTATTAGTTTTAAGCCACTCTAAAATCAGAGAAGTGGGACTGTGACAAGCCCCCTGGCGAATGAGGAAAGTGAGCCTTGGAGGGGCTCAGTAAAGGATATTTAGCAAGCAAATGATAGAGCCTAGACTCACACCCAGGCTTGTCTCACTCCAAAGGCTGTTGCACCATGTGCTTTATAGCACTTTGGACCTCCACTTTGGAGGGGGAATTTGTTTTATTCTTGGATGATATTGAATACTTCCCATTCGTTAGTGTCAGTGTATTTCAAGTGCAATGAGGTGAAGTACCTCTTACTGTATGCTCAGTTCAAAATTTCTAATTATTTTAGTAAGAGCACAGTAGCATAAATGGAAAGTGATACTTGCCATTAATTTTTTCCTGTTTTAGATTCTTCTGGCCCACTTTATTCTGATTAGATTGAGGTGGCATGGTGATTTTTTGTTTTGTTTGCATTATTGATCTACAGCCACGGTTTTCAAACTTTATTGGTCTTAGAACCCCTTTATACTCTTCATTACTAAGGACACTAAAAAGCTTTGTTTAAGTGAGTTATATCTATTTGTATTTCCTGTACTAAAAATCAAAGCAAACTTTTATAAGAGTATACAAGTAAGCATTCCATTAACTCTTGTATCCTCTGAAAATCTCCACTATACAATTATGAAAGACTGATATTTTAAAAATCAAATAATGTTTTAGTAATATTATGAAAGTAATATTGACCTCACAGACTCCCTGATGGGATCGTGGGGAACCTGGGCCACATTTTGAGAGCCACTGATCTAGAAAACATACCTGTTTATGTTGATGTTGGCAATTGTTTATAATGCAACTATAAGTCCCAGGACTAGGGGCTAAAAAACAAGGGAATTAAGACAGGACCATCAGGTAGTAAATGGTTCAAAAAATAAGTTGACTGACCAGTCTGTGAACTTCTTTCATCTTAGATTTAAAAGGAGTTATCTTTTATTTCTGAGTTAGTAATATGTTCATATATGGGAGTGAATAGCGATTGTTTTTATCTATACTAATTTAATCAATTCTGATGTTTAAGATATGTTTAAACATTTCGTACAGATAGAAGTTTATTACAGAGATGTTTGTTTCATTGTTTCTACTCACATTTAAGCATTGTTTTTTGGTCACCCAGCCCTGAATCCACCTTTTCTCTCTTGGCATATCCCACTGCCGCCTGCAGAAGGCTAAAGTGCTAGATACTTACACCTTGGCCATCTTTGCATGCCTGCAGGCTGCAGGCATGTGACCCAAACTCTGCCAGTCAGACACCTGCATCTCATGCTTTGAAATAGAAACTAGGGACATATAGAAGTACATGGTGGCTGTACATCATTCCCAGAGCAGCAGCTAGTTGCTGGAATTGCTGGTGTTTGTAGAAGAAGCTGTAGAATTCCCTGTTCATCAGGTGATAGAGACAGCAGGGGTGTTTTCACCAGGCCAATGCTGCTGTGTGGTTTGGGGCAGTGTTCTTGGATGTGTAGCTTCTGAACCTGATTTCTCTGGCCCGCCTAGAAATTTGTGTTTTTTTCATTATCCTTCTACGAATTCAAGAGTCAGACCTTTGCCTGCAGGTAAGAATCCTGCTTAATCCATTCCGAAATGCAGTGTCTCTCAAAGTATTGTTTGGAAACCTCATGTATATGGAATCACCTGGGCTGTATCTGACAAGACCTACTTGTAGACTTAGAACTGATGGATTCAAAATCCTTAGGGTGGGTCTTAGGAGACTGCATTTTAAACAGATCTCAGGTTTATGTGATTTTAGATGCAGTAAAATTTAAAAACCGCTACCTGATGTTTACAATTTTTTAAATGCTATGTTCTCTCTTTATGGATATGAACAATCATCAGAAGAAATAATTCTACTCTTTTATTTATTTTTTTTTTCAAGATGGGAGTCTTGCTCTGTTGCCCAGGCTGGAATGCAGTGGCATGATCTTAGCTAACTGCAGCCTCCACCTCCTAGGTTCAAGTGATTTTCCTGCCTCAGCCTCCCTAGTAGCTGGGATTACAGACATGCACTACCACACCCAGCTAATTTTTCTATATTTTCAGTAGAGACAGGGTTTTGCCATGTTGGCCAGGCTGGTCTTGAACTCCTGACCTCAGGTGATCTGCCCTCTTCTGCCTCCCAAAGTGCTGGGATTACAGGCATGAGCCACCAAGCCCAGCCAATTCTACTCTTTTATAAGGCCCTAATAAATGACTTACTAGTGTTTCCTTTTTGCCCTCCCTCCCCTGCTTCACATTCCCCATAAGCCTTTGCTCTGTCTTTTTAACTCTTTTAATGTCTTTTTCCCGGGTTTATTTTTTCTCACTGAGAAGTGTTAATTCCTCAGTTGAGACTGCCTATATTCAGTAGTGCCAGAATTGTTAACTCAGCTTCTAAACTACACTGTGATGGAGCATGTCTTTTCTTTCTTGGGCATTTTTGTAACCCCGCAGGCGCAGAGCTCAATGTTTACCCCAGGGATTACTGGAGACAGTGGAGGGGGAAAGACTGGAATACAAGAGTAATTTTTCTTGAAGGGTTCCTTCACCACACCATGGATTTAGGCCAGAAAATAGCACTGGAGGTGTTGATTGATTTACTTCTGAGATTTCTAGAATCACTGATTGTTATAACTGAACAGAATCTATCTTAACCCCTTGTTTCCTAAATGAGGAATGGAGGAGAAGACCCACATCCAAAGCCATCTAAGTGATGAGTGGGGTATAAAGGACAAAATAAATTTAGAAGTGGAAAGTGGCAATGCAGAGCTTGACCTAGACTAGCATAAAACAGAAGGGAATTACTAATATTTATTGAATTAATATTTGAACTTGGGTATATTCACTTGACTTCTTTGAGCCTCAGTTGTCTAAACTACAAAATAAAGATTCTATTAATAGCCAACATTGATAAATATTGACTATATGCTAGGGGCTATTGATATTCTAAGGACTTTATGTGCTAACTCATTTAATCCTAGCACAACCACATGACACAGGAACCGCTGTTTCTCCCATTTTGTAGATGCACAGAAAGGCTACATAACTTCCCTGCAGTCACACAGCTAAGCATATTTGTTTTCTATTGCTGCTTTTCAAATTTTTATGAAATTAATAGCTTAAATATACATTTATTATCTTGCTGCTTTTCGGATCAGGAGTCTAGGCACAGCTTATCTATGTCCCCTGCTCATGGTCTCACAAGGCAGCAGTTGAGTTGTTGATATGGGCTAGGGTGTTATCAGAGGCTTGGAGTCATCTTCCAAGCTTG
Organism: Ateles fusciceps; assembly: GCA_036589455.1. Lineage (NCBI taxonomy): Eukaryota > Metazoa > Chordata > Mammalia > Primates > Atelidae > Ateles > Ateles fusciceps. The sequence goes on from JAZHEH010002393.1 coordinate 5,485,577, forward strand.
TGTGGTCATTAGCAGAATTAATGTCCTTGCAGCTTTGGAACTTGGGGTGGCTGAGTCTTTAAGGCCAGCAGGAGAGAATCTACTTCTTTTAAAGGTCTTACCTGATTAGATCCAGACCACTCAGGATAATTTTTCTTTTGATTAACTTAACATCAACTATTAGGGGGATTCATATATCTATAATATCTTTTCATATTTGCCATATGTTTCAACATAATCACAGGAATAATATTCTATGACCTTTGCTATCTTCTATTGGTTAGAAGACAATTACTAGTCTTAACCATACTCAAGTGGAGAGGATTACATAAACCTACAGATATCAAGGGGCAGGAATCACAGAGCTATCTTCGAATTCTGCCTGTTATAGTTCTAAGATTGAGTTTAAATCCAGACTGGCTCTAGGTTTAGAGCTAGTCCATGCTCCTAACCAATATGATCTTCTTCTTCCTTTGAAGAAAGTGAACCTACTTTATAACCCTGCATAGAGTTCTAAGTAAGGTAGCCCCAAGCAGATTCATACTGGGTGCCAGTCAAATGTGTATTATTTTCACACCTTCACTTTTAAAGGTCGGCTTCAAGAAACCATAACCACCTGTAGTTTTGTATTTTCAGGAAGAGATTTCCAACAGTCTCTTTAAACACTGAGGTTATATAAGTTATTTCAATTTGTTCATGTTTTTCTGAAGCAGAAATAACCCTGGGGTTTGGGATTTCAAACTTGGGTCTCAAAAAATAACTTTAGCTCTGCTTCTTGTTTTTGAAACAGATGAAGTGATTGAGAAGAAACAGTGAACATCCTCCTTTTACAGATAAGACAACATGGATCAGCCTTTTACTGTGAATTCTCTGGTAGGTCACACCAGCTGATATTTAACATTTGGTTGAAAAGCCCAAAAAGAAGAACAGAAACATACAAATGTGAAATGAGTCACAATTACTTTAAGAAGTTTAGCACTTGTAGTTTTTCATCCATCTGTGTGGTTGTCTCCTTTGAGGAAGTGACTAATAAAGCTATCTTTGTAAGACTTAAAAATAAATTTTATTTTCCACAAAAGTCTAAAATTTTAGTTTATCTGGATAGATTCCGGGAGTATAGTCCTTTGGTAAAACCCTGGAGAGAAGAATTTCAGAGTTGATATCCGAGGAGCTACTTAAAGCTCTTTGTGCCTCAGCTTCTTTATAGATAAAAATTGGAGACTCACTTGATATGGTGATAACTGAGAAAAACATACATAACACCTAGGTATTGCTTTGGAACCTTGTGTAAATGTCTTTGTACTTGAAGCTCTTGTGCTTCTCACTTTTCCCCCTCACTTCCCAGCACTGTGCACACTTTCTCTACCTATATCACATGGGCTTATCCTGTGTCCTAGATCAGCCTGTGAGCGGGAATATAGGCACAGTATGTAATCTCCATGGCTCTGATTTCGTACTTTGTGCCCGGTGACAACTGGAAACAATATTTTTGATGCTTCTAGCCTATCATGATGGTACGATAAATAGAAACTGTCATTCCCATTTTCCTCCTCCTGATGACCCTCCCCAACCACTCACAGCAACCTTGTAGGAGTAGGCCCATGAGCTGCAGTATACTAAATACCCTACATGCACAAAGCCGAGCACCAGGACATAAGGAAAGAGAGGTCCTGGCTCTTGTTCTGAAATAGGTTGTGACCTCATGTTTTTCTTGACCCAGAAAGTCCTTCACAGAGCTTAGTTGTTTTCAGAGTATGTTTGGAAAGTGGACAATTGTAGAAATGTTTTCACTTTCTGTCCCCATGTTGTTGTTCCACTATGGTTGATAAAGGCTGACCCATTTCCACCTCTGCAGGGCAAAGAGTCATCCTTATAAGATGTCTTCTGTGTTTTTCTAGAACATTATATAACAATAATTAAAATTATTAAAAGTATATGTCACTGTAAAAATGAACACAAAGGCTTTTTATCTGGAAAATTTGTGTTTTCATCCAAGAAGCTTACATGCAAATGAAATATTATATATAGATTGATGAAGACTTTAGGTTATTTTCCAGCTTATCTTTGAAATCAATTTTAAATTTGGGAAAGATAGGACCATTCAGAAGAGGAAAATCAATCTAATTTTAATATTCAGGAGAAAATCTAATTATAGTGTCTTGTTGCTTCCTTTTTTCTCTTTCTGACTCCTTTCTCGCTTTTATTTGATGTACTCATTAATTATCACCTATGTGGCAGGGAATATGCTACATTCTAGGAAACAGAGATAAATGGAAAATGATCCCGTTTAAAACCCCAAGGAGTTCATAAGGGATTGGACATACTTGTGCAGAAATAATGATAACTCAGTGTGGACTATATAGTAGTAAAATATGAACACATTACTTTTATACATGTGAGAGGATGGAACCCCCTTTAGAAACCGTTCTGATTTTCATAGATATTTTTCTAGTCATTTTCTGATGTCATTGAAGCAATTATCTGTGGTCAAATAAGAATATTTTCATTTGGTGCTGTTGAGTTCTACAGATGAGTGTGGTTAGGGGAAAAGTGGATGGATTGCTGTAGGATTTGAGACATCTCAGTTGGAAAAGACTATATACTGAAGCCTGAGGCTCAAAGTTCAGAAACTCCAATTTCTGTCTCTGAAGTGGGGAAGCCACATAATAAAACGTACAAGGGACATGGCATGCTTCTTACTTAATGAAGCCTTGAGAAACAAGTTTATAGCTCTCTGGTTACATATTAAACCTTTAGGACCAAGAATCATTTCAGATCTCTGGGGTTCTATTGGCTATAAAAATACCAGCAAAGTAGACCAGATGGCGTTGGAAGAACTCCAGATATCTAATTCACTATACTTTGCCCCCGAAGGTCGGCTCAGTAATTCATGGCCAGACTAACAGTATGCCTACCTTGACTCTTGTAGCTTTCTACAGACCTGAATTAGGTGCTTCACCCAGACAGTAGTCAGACTTGCAGCTTACCCTTAAATGACCAAGGAGACTTTGAGAAGCTAAATTTGCTCTAGGCTAACTCTATTCTGGAAGCATCCAGCAATGGTAGAAGTGGTTGGTCTGAAGCTGTGCTTCTCAAGCAGTGCATGCCTAAGTACCTTGGAAAGATGGATTAAAACATTGATTCTCCAGCCTAACTCCAGAGATCCTGACTGTAGGTCTGAGGAGAGACCTATTGGAATTGGCTTTTTTAAGAAACTCCCGGTTGATGCTGATGCTGCCAGTCTATGGACCATGCTTTGAAACATGCTGATCTAAAGCAGGGGTCAGCAAACTATCATCTAAGGGCCAAACCACCTCCTTATTTTTATAAATAAAAATTTGGGGGACACAGCCAGAGTCATTTTTTTCCATAGTATTTATGGTGGCTTTCATGCTGAGAGCTGAATTCAATTTGCAATGGAAACCATATGGCTGGCAAAGCCTAAGATACTGGCTATCTGGCACTTAACAGAGAAAATTTCCTTTCTAAAGCACTGACTTTTTATTGAATAATTATTCTGAATTATATATGTTCTATATACCAAATGTGTATAGATGCTGTTTTTATTAATAAAATTCTAATTACTATCACTGACATTTCTTAGTAACATATCATTATTTTCTTAGTCAAGAACTAATTTAACAGTGTACTTACTATTATGTGGAAGTCTGAGAGTTTTTTTATGTTTAAAAAAAATGGGAGGGGTGGCTGGGCATGTGGCTCACACCTGTAATCCCAGCACTTTGGGAGGCCAAGGCAGGTGGATCACCTGAGGTCGGGAGTTCGAGACTAGCCTGACCAACATGGAGAAACTCCATCTCTACTAAAGATACAAAATTAGCCAGACCTGGTGTCACATGCCTGTAATCTCAGCTACTTGGGGGGCTGAGGCAGGAGAATCACTTGAACCCAGGAGCCGGAGGTTGTGGTGAGTCCAGATTTCACCACTGCACTCTAGCCTGGGCAACAAGAGCAAAACTCTGTCTAAAAACAAAAGGAGGGGCATTCTTATGCTTGAAAAGTCTTCTCCAGGATTTATTCGTGGGTTTTTTTTTCCACTTAATGAAGATGCAGCGAGGCCCTAAAAACTTCTTATTAAACAACACTTATTCTGGAATATAACTGAATCTTTATAGTAACTTGAATCCAAGTTACCTCCTTGGAGACCCTGACATAAACCCTACCATGGCAAGAATTTATTTCATGACCGGCTTCACATGATCCCAAATAGAAACATGCACAGGGATATGAAAAGCAATGGTATTTTACCTAAAATGACCTGAAACATTTGCATACCCTGGAACTTCCACATAATTGTACCCTGAAACCTAAGGTGAGATCCCACTCCAATAGCACTGAATGTTTTTACCCTGGATGTTTGTCTTTTTGTTGTACAGACCATGTGTTTAAGCAAAGATACTTTATTTTGATCATATCATTAACTCTTATGAAAAGATTTCCTTAGGTAATGGTGTTAGGTTCCTCATAAAGAAAATACATCCATAATAATCAGTCATATCCTTTTCTTACTATAATCAGTGATTAATCAGTGATTTAAATTTTGCTTTGCAGAGAAAGTTAGCTGCTATGCCTGACCATACGGATGTTTCCCCTGACCCCAGAGGAGCGAGTCCGTGCCCTTAGCAAGCTTGGTTGTAATATCACCATCAGTGAAGACATCACTCCACGACGCTACTTTAGGTCTGGAGTAGAGATGGAGAGGATGGCGTCTGTGTATTTGGAAGAAGGAAATTTGGAAAATGCCTTTGTTCTTTATAATAAATTTATAACGTAAGTGTTTTAAAGGCCTCTGAAGTGAGAAAACTGGAAAAAATGTTGACATACTTTTATGTGGCAGTTTGGGTATCAGTCATGTTTTCATATTTAGACCAATTGCACAGTCTCTAGGAGCATTACATGTTCCGATTTTTAAATTACCAAGTAATGTACTCACGAGCATCCCAACATCATCTCTGAGGTGTAGGGTCAGGGAGGGCGTGAGGCTCAGGGTTATCAGATTTCTTCTCCAAGGCCAGTACAGTAATCTATTTAATACATGTTTCACTCTTCATAAATATAATTTCTTTTTTCATGCCATTTTCCCTGACAGAAATTGAAGCTTTATGAGAGCAAGAACTATAGTGCAGCTCCATTTACAGCACCTGGAACATGCCATCAATATTTTAGAAGGTTGATTTGGTGGGTTGAGTCTAGGGAGCAAGTTGGGAGATACAGGAGAGATCTGATCCAGGTGCAGGGATAGGGTGCTATGGTCAGTTTCACATAGCACTTATTATTTCTTTTTAAAAAACATTTTATTTGGCTATGTAAGAACACCATGTACAAAAGAGCTTTCAAAATGTTGATTAAAAGTGGCTACATCAAAACGGCCATGTCAAAATGTCACATTTCTTATCAGATATTTGTTAGTGACATATCCTAGTTGAAGTGTTAACGGAAAAGGGATTTGGACTTTCCTTACTAATTTGATAACTTACTGGTTGAAATGATGTCCTGTTATCAATAATTATATAATCTAAGCTGAACCCTCTATTTTTTATTTTAATTGGAAGTCACACATTGATTACTTTTGCTAGCTTATTCATTATTTATTAATTTTACTTAAATTGACAAATGAAAATTATATATATTTATGGTATGCAACATGTTTTGATACATGTATGCATATATTGTAGAATGACTAAATCAAGCCAATTAACATGTTTATTACCTCACAGGCCTTTTTTTGAGATAGGGTCTCACTCTGTTGCACAATCATAGCTCCCTGCAGCCTTGACCTCCCCAGGTTCAAATGATCTCCCACCTCAGCTTCCCGAGTAGCTGAGACTGTAGGCATGTGTCACCATGCTCAGCTAATTTTTTATTTTTGTAGAGATGGCATCTTACTATGTTGCCCAGGCTGATTTCCAACTCCTGAATGTAACAGATCCTCCTGCTTTGGCCTAGCAAAGTCCTGGGATTACAGGCATGAGCTACTTTGCCAGGCCAAACTGCATTATTATGTAATACATTAACTATAGTCATCATATACACTGGACCCCCTGAACTTATTCCTCCTGTCTAACTGAAATTTTGTGTCCTTTGACCAACATCTCACCCCCATCCGTACCCTCTGGAACCCTAATAGCCACTCTCTGCTTCTATGAATTCAACTATTTTAGATTCCTTCCACATTGTAAGTGAGATTATGCAGTATTTGTGTTTCTGTGCCTGGCTTATTTCACATATAATTTCACTAGCTTAGTCAGGGGCCTAGCCTGAGAACATTTAAGAAGTTGAAAAGATACAATATTTTAAAAATTGCATTCCATGATTCTACCAAGGGCAAAATTAAAGGCAGTTTACATGGTATACAAATTGAGATCTGCATTTTATTCAAGTTACTGAACTTGAAAATTTAGAGAATGGTTGGCAGCCTTCACCCTGCCTGAGAAAATCACTTCTTTTTAGAAAGTTAAGTAATAAATATGAAATTAGAGGTTATTATCCACCATTGATAACCAAACTTTTCCAATAATTTTTGTTTCTGAATAAGTTACCAATTAATAATTTTTTTTACCTTCTGCTCTGATTTTGCTTATGTTACTATGGAATTGTAGGCCTGGTGAAAGAGAAAAGGTCCCTATATCTCAGAATTACTGTGTAATCAAAATATTTGAATGCTCTTGTGTTATTAGTGGTGTGATAATTTATAATTCGTTTATTCTTCCTGAGCCTTAGTTCCTTGTCTACAAATGAAAGATTCATGGGAGAAAATCTCAGAGGTCCCCTCAGCTCCAAATATCTTTGAATGTATTCTATTTATAAAGTCTTAGGTAGCTAACAACTTTTAAAGCCTCTTTAAGCCTTAATTTTCTCATTTAAAAATGGAGATTATGCTAACATTTCTGTCTAGCCTATAGCCTTGTCATCAGGTGAGATGAAATGATGAGTATATGTGTGCGTGAATTGATTTACAGAATCAGTAAGTATAAGATATAACATATTAGTTGATCAGAAATAGCATTTTCAGATCATTATGATTTATCAAGGAAGGGTTATTCATTCATTTTGCAAATATTTATTGAGCTTATGAGGTGGATGCTATTCTTCAGGCTGAGGATACTTCAGTGCATAAAAAGAGAATTCCCTGCCCTTGTGGTAGCAGTTTCTTCACTTTACCTGGAAGCGATGCACCTGATTTGCTGTAGGAATTTCCCTTCACTGCTGCTATCTTGTTTCCCAAAAGGTGATGAAAAATAATGAACTCCTAATTAGCACCTCCTAGGGATTCTGGTTGTCATTTCTCTTAGTTGTGGGTTTTCTGTTAAGAGTTTTTTGATATATACACGATGGCACTGCTGATTCATCAGTGGTTGTTTTGAGTTTTTTCCAAGAATGAGAAGGGATTTACATGACTCTTGTCATGCTCTGATGTTTTTATGTGATCCTCTCTGTTGCCGGCAGTGCAGAAAAATAAGATGTGCTCTTATGGGGTTAAGCATGCAGGGCCTGAGAAAGATCAAAGTGACTTGATTTGTTTAGAGAGTAACCTGACCTTAACCTTGTTAACTGTGGTGCTTAGTTTGTTGAGTTTAACCCTTAATACCAAAATAATACTCATGCCAGCCTTTAGTGAAAAGGCAGATGGAAAGACTATAAGTAAATGAATAAGTTATTAAACATGTCATTTTTGAAAAAGGATGCTCATTCCCATATTAGAAACCACTATTGAGCTTTTGCTGTCATATAATGCTAAGGACATGTTTTCTCTTTTCTTAGCTTGTTTGTAGAAAAGCTTCCTAACCATCGAGATTACCAGCAATGTGCAGTACCTGAAAAGCAGGATATTATGAAGGTATTGTGGGTTTGCTTCTCCACGGTGGGATCAAATGCTCCATAAGTATCCATTATTGATTCGCTCTTCCCCTTCTTCCCCTTTCTCTTTCTCTTGAGAGTTTGAGCACAAGAAATTGATTCCATTAACAATGATGTTTTGATTTTTTTCTTAGACATTTAGTGATCATTACTGAGCCAGTGTGGTTTGTCTAACTGATGCTGGCAGAACAGAAAGAAAGAAAAATATTACCTTATGGTGTGAAGAAGGAATTATTTTACAGTTCCTCCCAGAGATTAAGAGAATGTTATATATTTCTTCGAATTTCTTTCAGACAGTCATTTTGCCTGGTTTTAACTATTTTATACAACCCTGAACTCAATAACTATTTGAAAAATAGTGTTAGTTATTAAGGCAGCCACAAAGTTCTAGCTATTTACATCTTAGAGAACTGGAATTATCAAGTGTGCTGTGGGAAGCAGGAGGTGGTGCGATAAAATACTATCAAGGAAAAAGAGTGTTGTAATTTATCATCAATTTTTTAGTGATTTATTTATCACCAATAATTGCTATATCTGTAATTTTCGTTATGTCTAGCTGTGAACATATTCTTTTAAATAAACATTTGCAATGTTTCCCATTTGTTTGTCTTTAATAGTTTGTGTTGATTTTATATGACGGAAGATAAAATCACATATACAAAGCCAATCATAGCATGAAATTTTAAATAATTTTTGAAAAACATTTTACCCCATAATGAAATAAAAGCTTTTCTACAAGTCTTTTCAGACCTGAGGATGCATAAGCAAAATGCAGATTTTGTCAAATGATGATCTACATTTTATTTATTTGCTCTGTCACCCAGGCTGGAGTGAAGTGATGCTATCTCAGCTCGCTGCAACCTCTGCCTCCCAGGTTCAAGTGATTCTCCTGCCTCAGCCTTTCAGTTAGCTGGAATTACAGGAGCCTGCCACACCCAGCTAATTTTTGTATTTTTAGTAGAAATGGGGTTTCACCATGTTGGCCAGGCTGGTCTCGAGCTCCTAACCCCAAGTGATCCGTCCTCCTCCACCTCACAAATTGTTAGGATTACAGGTGTAAGCCATCGTGCCCAGCCAACTTTTTTAAAGTTTACAGTCACTTAACTGAAGAATCAATTATTTTCATGTCTTTGTGTAGCATTTCCTCTCAATTATTTTGTTCATTCAACCTCAGAGAGTTCTGTTTGGAAACCAAAGGTGCCAGGTTGCAAGGGGATTCATGTACTATAATTTAGGGTTATGCTTATTTTTTGTAGGAGAAAAATTCTCCAAAAGCATATACATTTCTCTTGTTTATGCTTATCGAATAAATAGATAGATGAATAAGTAAATGAATGAATGATAAAAGATTAAGAGATTAGAAACTTGGTGAAAGAGCTAGAGTCAGAAGACTTGAGTTCCAGTCCTAAATGGGCCACTAGCCGGTTGCATAATGCCCAACAGGACTTTCAGTCTCTCCTGGCCTTTGTTTCCTCACCTCTAAAAAGGAAGATGTAGTTGCACTATATAAGAATTCCCAGCTTTTGCTGCCATTAAGAATCCCTGAGGAAATTGTTTGAGATCTAGAATCCCAGACCACTTCTCTAGAGGTGTTAATTCAGTAGATCTGGATTAGGTTGGGAATCTGTATTTTTATAAAAAGTGTCCCAGCTGTTCTTTTTACAGTCTAGCATGTCTAGAAATCCCTATCCACCACATACTCTCTCACATCCCTTCTAATTCTGATGCTACATGATTTGTGTACTATAGAATGTATGATTGATCTCAAACCCACTGCCTAAAAATGGGGTGCCACAAAGGTAGCCACAAAGTTCTAGCTATTTACATCTTATAGCATTGGGCTATAACAAAATGCTTACCTAATCAGTAGAGCCAATAAAGGTCTTACAAAAGGGATAATAGTGTTTCTTTCCTGCTGGAAAGTTATATTTTGGACCCATCAAGAGATTTATTTTTCTGCCATCATTGGTTACTCATGACTTTATTTGTAATACACCTACCAGCTGTTTTTCTTTCTCACCTGATGATCTGAAAGAATATATTGAACATCCCACTAATCAATATATGTATATATTTTTAAAAGAAACTGAAGGAGATTGCATTCCCAAGGACAGATGAATTGAAAAACGACCTTTTAAAGAAATATAACATAGAATACCAAGAATATTTGCAAAGCAAAGTAAGTTCAGTTGGTAAATTTATTTCATGACTATTTTATGTACAAGTATTTTTTGAATTTTATTTTTATGTGATGAGTTTTTCAAATGTTATGTGCATTTAAATTAAAGATGCAGTGATGTGAAACAATAAAAAATTTATGCTGATATCCAGGTTAAGCAGTTACACCAACAATGTGGTATTTCTGTTTTCCTACAACATCCGATAAAGCAATGTGTTAAAAAACAGATTTCCTACAGCGATTTAAGTAGAACTTTTTGATCAACATTTGATTATATTTGCCAATGTAACCTTGAGCCAGCTGAACAGCCAGTAGGAGGTAGGGAGAGCAGTATATGGTTTTTGATGTGTCTAATTATGTAGGCCTTAGAAATGTGAATTTGATTCTTAAAATGTTACAGTCAATATTGAGTGAGATGGAATAATAGCTAACCATGTGGTTGAAATGTAATTGTATCACCCAAAAGTGGTGGCTTCTGGATTGTTATTAATAAAGAATGAACATAACGATAATATCTGAGAGGCAGAAAGGCATTAGAAGAAGAAATTGGCCAGTCAGTGTATAGCATTATCATAAGTGCTGTTTTGCTTTTTTGTGTTTTATTTGCTTTGGAGGTTACCGCCTTCACTGACTCTCACTTCAGTTCAGTCTCATCAGCTCTGAAAATGGTCATTGAGCTTTTTGACTTTCTATGGGCATGGCTGGAAGGCTGGTTTGAGTGATGAGTTTTAACCAAGCGGTAGAGGGGATGTTGAAATTGAATGTCCCTCAAGTGTGTGTATTAATGACTTGAAATATGAAAGCTAGAAATGATCTTGGAGGGTAACACAAAGCAACAGCAAGGGAGATGAAAGCCCAGTTCAAGTCTCTTTTCCACAGTCAGCAATGTGTATGATCTTCCTCTTCAGGATCTTCCTGGGAGGAACAGGCTCTGCAGCTGTTCCATGTTCTGCCTTTGATACCTGTCACTTCACAGCCTACGGTAGAATCTCATGTAGAAATCTCTGGGGTTAGAATAGCAGCACTAAGCCTAGGAGAGATGGACAGATATGCCTGTGAGCCCTTGCTTCAGCCAGAATTAGCATCATTTGGAAGCTTGTTAGACATGCAGAATCTCAGGCTCCACCCAGACCTGCTGAATCAGGATTTGCAACTGCAATTAGACCCAGGGTGATTTGTATGCACCTGAATGTGCCGCTATAAGCTGTGTCCCTCATGCTAATACCATCTTAACGGTAGCTCCCAAATCTAGTTTCTATCAAAATCACCTGGAAGGCTCATTAATATTTCATATTATCTGACCTAATAAGCCTGGATATTTTGTTAGGACTGGAGAGCTTGGGATTCCTCATTTTTAATAAAACTCTTGATTAGTGGTGATAGAGAAGGTTGGAACACATTTTAATAATCATTTTTTAGTGATTCCTTCTTATCCATAAATCTCCAGCAGAGTATGAGTTCTAGAGTCAAATGCCAAAGGTTCTAGGACAGCACTGTTAGATAGAACTCCCTGTGATGATGAAGTGTTCTGTTTGACACTTTCCAATATGAGTACCCACTAGCCACATGTGGCTACTGGGTACTTAAATGTGACTAGTGTGCCTGAGGTACTAAATGTTGGTTAATTAATTCTAATTTTGTTTCATTTTACTCAAGTCCAAATAATCACATGTGGCTAGTGGCCTCTACATTGTAAGCGTAGTAAGGGTGAGATATTTTGTTTCATATGGTCTTGTCAGTCTGACTGAGCAAACAACCTTGACCTTGATTTTCCACTATTTAAAAGCATAAGGGAATGGAAGGATCCTGCTTGTCATGGCCTATCATCTCTGATAAAATATCAGTGGATTTAGAACTACTATCTTAATCATATCAAGGAGGTTTTACCCTGGTCTTATGTATTTCTCTCATTGTTCCCTGAGTGTCCCTGTAGGAATACAACAGTATCTAGCCTTTTCCCCTGTCTGCTTGAAGATTGAAAACATCTAATTCCAGTTCAATGTTTTTGCCTCGGAAACTAACCTTCTCTCCTGGCTGCCACATTTTTTAGAACAAATATAAAGCTGAAATTCTTAAAAAACTGGAGCATCAGAGATTGATAGAGGCAGAAAGGAAGCGGATTGCTCAGATGCGCCAGCAGCAGCTAGAATCCGAGCAGTTTCTGTTTTTCGAAGATCAACTCAAGAAGCAAGAATTAGCCCGAGGTCAGATGCGAAGTCAGGAAACCTCGGGGCTGTCGGAGCAGATTGATGGGAGTGCTTTGTCCTGCTTTTCCACACAACAGAACAATTCCTTGCTGAATGTATTTGCAGATCAACCTAATAAAAGTGATGCAACCAATTACGCTAGCCACTCTCCTCCTGTAAACAGGGCCTTAACGCCAGCTGCTACTCTAAGTGCTGTTCAGAGTAAGTGATGAAATGCACCCCTGTGGGACATTGAGGCTCACTGGATAGAACCATATTTCTAGAGCATCTGGGAGGGTCCTCCTCATTTCATTAATTGTAGTAGGACCCCTACAGAATATGGTGTGAATAACAGAAATGACTTTCAATACTCTCTGACTTTACTATATATAACCTTAAAATTCAGAAAATATGATTTGCCCCCCAATAGAGCAGAGACTCTATAATAAATGGGAAGTATTTTATCATTGAGCAGAGATTTTAAATGAGACAAATTTTAAGTATTTCTATCTTCTATGTATTTTAACTAAGAAATACATCTTAAAGGTAAACACTTATACTGGAGAGAAAAGATGGTGAGAAAATTGTTTATCCAGACCATTGCTCAGCAATAAAATGTTTATACTCAGCATGTTTAGCATCCTCCTTGGACGGAGAGAATCTCATACACGTAGATAATTAACTTCCAAATAGACTGTGTGTTTCTGCAAGAATTAGTGCTGCTCAGTACTGCCAGATCAGTGCTGGCAAGTTTCCAAAATACAGACTTCTTCCTCGCAGACACTGTCAGTTGAAATTTGTGTTTCCATTTATTTGAAATGAGTTACAACAGGCAATCATTTTAAAACTCATTTTACTGCTAATTGTTTCCCAAAACGTTGTGCTTTTACTTACTGATCACCAACTTTCATAAAGATATAAGTAACATGGTAAACAGGATGTTTGTCCTATGTCTTATAGGATATAAAATGCATTCTATGCAGCCTATGCAATTTAACCTTATATTTGCTTCATGCCTAAAGATAACATAGCAGGTAAATAGTTTACCCAGGGTACAAACATGTAAAAGTGCTTGTACCTTCTCACTTTGCTTATAAAATAACTTATATACACAATGTAATTTTACTTCTAGTTAATGTTTACTTTTAAGAGTTTTAAAATAAAATGTGGAAAGTGGAACACCTGATACTTTTATTTTTGAAATTTATGTCCACCTGCAACTGCTTGCCAATAACAGTTTTGAAAGATGGAACATACAGTTTGTTTTTTAGCCTTTTCTTCCTTTTTTGTTTCTTAGATTTAGTGGTTGAAGGACTGCGATGTGTAGTTTTGCCAAGAGATCTTTGCCACAAATTTCTGCAGCTGGCAGAATCTAATACAGTGAGAGGAATAGAAACCTGTGGAATACTCTGTGGAAAACTGGTATGATCTTTATATATGTATACATATCTCTGCACAGGATACTTTTAATAGTACTAGCTTTCTTCCACAAGTGGAACAGAATAAAAACATGCTGAGAGTAAACAATATTATGAAATTAACTTTATACAGATTAATTTTATAAAGCTACTGTCATTATTGATGGAATAACCCTTCTATAAAATAGATTGTAAAATTTAAGAGACACTATAAAATCTTGTCCTGAAGAATCAATTAAAGTATAAATTAAATCTTTGATTAGAAAAATAGTATGGAATACAGGACTTCAGATTTCCAAAGCCATCTGATTTACCAAATCAAATTTTCATTGCAAAAATTGTTAGTTTCACATACATTCATATAATTAACTTTATCTGGGGCATGTGTCACCTTGCTATCCTTTTTCAGATACACATAGAATAAAACTAGGGTTTCGTTGTTTTCTTTAGTTTAAGGCAGTATCTTCAACAAAATAAAGTCTATAAGCACAGGACATTTTTAATTATGGAAGATGTCATCATAAGTATGTGATGAAAGACAATGTCATAATAGAAGGAGATGAAAGAGAGGAGATGCCTTCAATTTCCTATCTACAACAAAGATACATAATGTTTCTTTGGACATGTCCTTTCATAGTTTTCAGTACCAGTTTATATAACTGGGTCCAGGTATATTTTCAGTCCTCAAAATTTAGCTTAGGAACGTCTGCTTTATTGAATAATACAGTTTATTCAGTACACAATCTCCTGCTGCATTCCAGTGTTTTGGCATCATTTTCCCTCCAAGAGAGAGGAAGCCGTTGGTGGCAAGCACAGGAGAATGGGTATCTACAGTCACCTCTGTTGCACTTAAGGGAACAGTGTGCTATTGAAGCATGCACCCCCCACATCATGTGTTGTATTCAGATTGATTGATTCATTCACGCATGATTCATTCACTCCGCTGTCAGACAAACATTTACCGAATGTCTAAATGTGCCAGGCACTGTTCTGGGTGTTGGCATTCGGTGCCCTGCAACAGCCACAGTCCCTTCCTCATGTTGCTTACCATGCTGTGAAGACCCAGAGGACTAATTGTAAATGGGGCTGAGTGCTGTCTGTGCAAGTGCAGGGCATCATGGGATTGTGTAACTGGGAAATCTAACTTTGAGGGGTCCAGAATGGTTTCCCTGAGAAGTGATATTTGAGCTAGGCCTGAAGAATACATAAAGGAGGAGGTTGGATGGAGGGATGAGTTGCAATCAGGGTGAAAGAACAGTGTAAGTGTATGGGAAAGCCCTAAGGCCAGAGAGAGGATGGTGCTGTGTAGGAGAGAAAGGCCAGTCTGTCTGGGGGAAGGAAGACAGCCTCTCATTGCACAAGCATCTCTCTCTGAGGATCCCAGGGCACTTCACAACCCTCTTCCTCTCAACTCTTATCTTTTGCCTAAAGGAGTAATTTGTTTTTTCCTTTCTCTTTATCTGATTGCAAATCCAAAACATTATCTTAATTACAGAAGATCCTACTGAGTCCTCCCAATATTCAAAGAATATCTTAGGGCTTAAAGTGACATTGAATATAATTAGTAAAATAAAAACAAAACCATCAACTTTCACAACCCTAAGAAATGCCGTTTGGGAACACCACAAAATTATTTAGCTAGTATCTCCCCCCTCCAAATAAACCTGCCCTTGTTTTGTTCTAGTTTTTCCATTATAAGATATATCAAGAAATCATTTATTAACTAAACTTCCACAGACCAGCCTGGAATGGGAATTCTTATTTATGTTACATTTTCTATTGTGAAAGTGAGTTTCAAGCTACAAACAACTGACTATCAAACTTTTGGCAAAGAATCCATTTTTACTGTTGGGACTTTGTTTTTGAATTGGGAAGGGGTGTGTGTCCGGGTACAGGGAGGGGATGATGTAAGTGGTCCCTTTACCTGGACACAACCCCCTACTGGGGGACACTCTAGCCTTAAACATTGCACTTCCTGTTCAATTATTATTATTTCTTTTTGTCAGATGCATGTCATTCTTTCTGCTACTTGTTTTTTAGACACATAATGAATTTACTATTACCCACGTAATTGTGCCAAAGCAGTCTGCGGGACCAGACTATTGTGACGTGGAGAATGTGGAGGAATTATTCAATGTTCAGGATCAACATGATCTCCTCACTCTAGGATGGATCCATGTACGTTTGACCTTTTGGGTTTCAGTTTATTTTTGAATGGCGTGCTGTTTTCCTCCTTGAAAGAGTTTAGCTTCATTTAAATGGCTTCTTCTTTTTAATATTTTCAAATATAATAAAGGTTGTCATTTAAGTAGTCATTCTCAAGCAAAAAGAATAACAGATATTAGAAAAAAATAAAGGTCAGCATATTATAGCATGTTTTTCAGTGCTAGACTGTATCTAAATCTGTCAAATCTGGATTTGGAGAACGTATATCTTATGCTTTTTTGTATCATCCAAAGTTAAAAGATATAGAGAGAAAGAAAGAGTAACATTTGGAAATCAGGTGTTTTTTTTTTTTTTTTTTAGATGATTTTACATAGCCTAGTGAAGGCTTAGCCAAATTGTTAACTAATTTGATTAGACAACTATTAATGTGGGTCTTAATTAGATTATTTTGAAAATTTTTCTTTTAAACATGTATTTGTATATATCAGTTACACTCCCTGACCCCCCTCTGATAGGCAAAGGATGTATGGATCACTGTATAAACAGCTATAGAGTAAAGCAAGAGGATAGGGCTCAAAACACTGAATTCCAACATCCACTAGGCCGTCATGGGAGCAGGAAATGGCTTACAAATCAAATAGACATGACGTTAAATCTCGACTCTGCTAAGAATTCTCTGTAGGAGCATTGGCAAGTTATTAAGCAATCTGAGCATCAGTTTTATCCGTAAAGTAGAGCTCATAATAATTGACTTCACAGAATGTTTCATATTAAATGAGATACTATTGGTGAATTTTATTGCACATATTTTGAGGGACTCTGAAAATTGTAGCTGTTATAATTGGTGATAATAATCTATCCTTTCTAACCATAGTTCAATCCATCTGGGGAAAATTTTTTCCATTCAGTCTCACATAGCTGGATCTAGGATAATGTCTTAGTGTATTTTTGCTGCTATAATAAAATGCCCTATAAGGGTAATTTACAAAGAACAGAAATTTGCTTTGTTTGGTTCTGGAGACTGGAAAGTACAAGATCAAGGCACCAGCACTGGTATCTAGTGAGGGCTGCTCTCAGCTTCCACGAGCAGCCTTCAGTAGACACCAACGGCACCTTGTTGCTGTATCCTCACAAGGTGGAAGGCAGAAGGGCAAGAGAGCACGCCTTCAACCTTGAGCCTTTTCACAAGTGCCTTAATACCATTCATTAGGGTGGAATACTCATGACTTAATCACCTCCCAAAGCCCACACTTCTTAATACTGTTGCATTGAGGATTAAGTTTCATCATGAATATTGGTGGAGACCCCACCATTCACAGCATAGAAGGTAGGGATAAGTCATCCAACTGAGATGGGATACTGGCCAAGAAAATTTCCAGAACACATTATGAGTACCTCCAAGTATACTTGAGGAATGATACATAGTCATTTTATATTTTACTTGCTTTATAGAGGAGCACTCCTCAGTGCTACACACACACACACTCTTGCTAAGCATTTAGTATTATGCAATTCCCTAGGGTACAGGAGACTTTAGTCCCAACACCACCTGTAAATTACTTTGTGCTATCAGTCAGGACTTCTAGCCTCATTTCCAGATTCCTTCATTGACTGAGTGAGGCTAATGAATGCCTTCTGTCCTCACTGAATTTCTGTGAACAGGAAACAAGATACCAGGTGTGAAAACTCTTTGAAAAGTATAAACTGCCTCTCAAATGCAAGAAATTATTTATAATGAAGAGTTTGCAAAACTCTTCATATGTCTAATTGCCTTACTTAACAGTAAGTAATATGCATTACAGTTTGCCTGGACATTGCTTTATGATTTAGCTTAACATGATTTCTGTAACAAGAATTTTAAAGCAAAACAAATTCTAGCAAGAATGACAGTCCATTAAATTATGCATTTACATTGACAAGTCAATGTTAGTTTATCTAACAAAACATTTCCCGAACTAGAAACAAAATTTTCCCCTATGACCTTCTATGGACATAATACATACAATTATGAAGGTAAGTTATTTAATAAGTTTAGCATAATTCTGGAATTCTAAGACTTCTTGTTAAACTTATTTCACTGAATCAAATTATTGTAGTTGGATGAAAATACAAAAATGTTACATTTCTAAACCTCAGTGATTGTAATGACTTTTTATAATGGTTTTTATTAAGCATAATAGCAACAAATTCCAGAGCTGACTTTTTCAAAAACAAATTAGTCATAGGAAAAAAGGTCTGAAACATAATCAGACAGACCTGTATTTGAATTTAGACTTTTTGGTTTAACTAGCTTTATGAACATCAGCAGGTAAGTCACTTTTCTGCTTACCTCAGTTTCCTCATCTGCAAAAGTGGGATAATAGTAGCACTTATCTGGTTGCCGTGAGAATTCAATGATATGACTCATGGAAAGTTAATTCACATTATTCAGTTGCAATAAATGGCATCTGCTTCCACTGTTACCATCATCATCATCATTTTCATATCCGTAGAGTAAGGGAATGGGAGCATCATTCTCTCATGGGAAAACTGTCCTCATTGGAATAGACATAATTCCTTTTGGCAGAAATGAAGGACTCAGGTCATGTGGTGTGCATTCCGTGTGGAAATAAATTGACAAGCAGAATGATTTGTCTGTTTGATAACCTGCTTGCTCCTTCCACAGCATTATAGTTTCTTTGAACAATTTTTAATTTCTCACCAAGACATAGAAGGCTCTATTTTACAAAGAGAAGGTATTCCTTGTAAGATAACAGGCTATCAGATACTCCCACTCATACCCCTACTGAAGATTTGCATTTTAAAAATTATAATAATTTCCATTCCTTTGTTGATCTAAGTTTTTATAGACAAATTGTTATTTTTTTCATTGCAGAATATGTATCTTTCTATAAATAATCAGCTGATTTTACATTCATTCTATTAAAGCAGAAAAAAGGTTTTCTTGCCTTTTTTTTTTTTTTTTCTTTTCAAGACAGGGTCTTGCTCTGTTGTCCAGGCTGAAGTGCAGTAGAGTGATCACAGCTCACTACACCCTTGACCTCCCTGGCTCAAGTGCTCCTCTCACCTCAGCCCCCTCAAGTAGGTGAGACTACAGGCACATGCCACCATCCCTGGCTAATTAATTTTTTTTTTTTTTTTTTTGTAGATATGGAGTCTACCTATATTGTCCAGGCTGGTCTTCAACTCTTGGGCTTAACTTATCCTCTTGCCTTGGCCTCCCAAAGTGTCGGGATTACAGGCATGAGCCACTATGCCTGGCCTAAAAATAGTTTTAAATTCTTACATTTCTTTAATAGAATATAGTTTTGCATAAAGGCATTTAGCTACTCCGATGGATCTGTGCCTTTTAGTTAATAAAGATGACATTGAAATAACAACAGCAATAACAACAGCTAATGACTCTGATTTCTGTGGGCTAAGCACTGTTCCAATAATTTTAATGGACTGTCATTTGATCTTCATAACAATCCCATGAAAAAAATATTATCTCAATTTTACAGATGATGAAATGGGCAAGAGAAGGTTAAGAAATCTTCACAGTGCCATTTAGCTAGTGAGCAATGGAGTCAGGACCTAGACAGTGGTGCCAATAATCTTTGTTTCATGATTAAAATAGTCCCATTCTTTTTTACCAAGAGCAATTAGGGTTTAAGATGAATTTTTAAAATAACTATGTGTGCATTTATCTTTTATGTTCAAATATGAACCTCTGATTGGCCATGCAGAAACACATTTGTATGTAGCCAGAAACTTGGCAGATTTCTTTTAATTTATAATCCCCCTTTCTTTCTCCTCATGTGAGTATTTAGTTGCTGTGCAAGATTAGTCCCAAATACCTTCGACAACTTGGAGTCTCCCATTTACAGGAAATGGCAATCCACAAAAGGATACACAGCAACATGTGGTCTATTTAGTGAAAACCTTCTTTTAGTGTCCATAGTGTTGTATATAAGTATGTTGTGTCCAGGGTTTCCAGTCACAGCTCTGCTCCTTACCAGCTGTGTTACCACAGGCATGTTAGGTAACCTCCCTTAGTTTTGGGATCCTTGTATGTAAAATTGGTATAATAAAATAAGTGTCTCATAAATGACTTGTGATAATTATATGAGAATCTATTTAAAGCCTCTGACAAATTAATTTCCAGCTCTTTTTTTCCCCAAAAGGAAGAAAGTACACTAACACTTCTAGGAGCCTTTTCTCAACGTCGTAGTTATTCCAAAATAGCAAATAATAGGAATGCATAAAGGAAAGGATTATGTCAGCAAAACCTTTTTAAAAATCCTTATTTGATTAATGATGGTAAGATAAATAAAAAAGCAGATAAATAGAGTTTTCTCTCAAAATAGGCTGTGGCCTTGGCTGAGACTCAGTTATCCTAACAAGATTGTCTTCTTTTCTGTTTATAGACACATCCCACCCAAACTGCATTCTTATCCAGCGTTGATCTTCACACTCACTGTTCCTATCAACTCATGTTGCCAGAGGCCATTGCCATTGTTTGCTCCCCAAAGCATAAAGAGTAAGTGTAACTCTTCAGGGCAGCCCAAAGAAGGCTTTGCCCAGGGCTGCGGGGTTCCTGTGTGTCCAGACACCAGGTTGTGGCACTTAGATAGCAAGCACACAATGCCCTTGGGAAAAAGAGATGAATGGCAGCCAGCTGCATAGACCTACAGCTCTGCAGTTTAAGGTCCTTTCAGTGGCAGAATTTCTGGTTTTCTTTCTTCAGTTAGCGTGACCTTGAAGTGAGTAACATTTAAGAAGGATGCTATCCCAGTTAGCCTTTTGAGGTCTTATTTCTACTGTATCATGTTCTACCATAAGAAACGTTCGAGCCTTAGCTGAGAAAAAACCTTTCTACTTTTGGGAGACAATGATTATTGTAGAGTAGTTATGAGCATAGGAATCAAACAAATGTACTGGAATCCTCGCTCCACCCCCTCAAGTGGTGTGTTAGGCCGGATACTTGACCACTGTGGGCCTCAGCCTCTTTGTCCCTGATACCTGCCCATGAGGGATGGATGTGAAGATGAAATTCGTTAATAGTTTATGTACAGTGCTTAGCATAGTGCCTGGTACCACAGCAGGCACTCAATAAATATTTGCTGTTGCTATAATCTACATTAACATTATTAGAAGAATTAGAAATATCTGCCACTTGTAATTTCCTTCCATGGGACTCTCCGTTGGGGCCTTGGCCTTTCCTCTAGGGTCACACACAATAGCTTAGCTGCCTTGTCCCCTTCACGGTCCTGCAGTCTCTTAGGAGCAGCTTTGCCTCCTCCTGGGTTTCTCTCCTCTGGGCCAATCATTGGTTTTTTTAAAAAATCACTACGGAATTCCTAGTTTGTGATTTCTCAATCCCATTTGAGGAATATGTATGCATGTGCTATTCAAATAAAGCATCTGGAATGCCCAAGTGATCCTAATTTTTCTACTTTGTTTTCACTCTGAAATTTAGCACTGGCATCTTCAGGCTTACCAATGCTGGCATGCTTGAGGTTTCTGCTTGTAAAAAAAAGGGCTTTCATCCACACACCAAGGAGCCCCGGCTGTTCAGTGTGAGTACATCATATTAGTTGTTTTTGCAGATATTTATTGTTCACTGCCCACCCCCAACCTTTTTTTAAGGAGAGAAATAGTAGCAGTCTAATATAAGTTAAAACACTGTACTGCTTAGTTTGGAGTTTTATCTCAGAGATTAATTTATCTGTATACTTAATTTCTGATTTATTCTCAAAATAATTGTATTTATAAAAAAATCAGTATTTCTATAACAGAATTAATGATGCACAAAGTTACCTTTCCACTTATATATATGTATGATATTTAAACATTTTCTTCAGAGTCCAAATAAGTAAACAGTTATTACAGAAGATGATATTTAAAATGTTGCATGAATTCTTTCTGCTTGATGTGGCCAAATCAGTTTTTTCATAGCAATTGGATGAAAACTACAGTCATACTTCTTGATTACCTTTGCATAGTCCAAAAGAAACATATGACTACACCTTTTATTTTTCTAATTTTCTTGGTGATTCTGTGGAACATCAAGAGAACATTATATTGAAGTTAGAATTTACCTAAAATGAAATTGTTTGGCAACCCCTGTAAATATTTGTGTTGTTGTTGAAAATGAATAAATGTGATTATATTTGTTCTGACTGGAAATATTTTAAAAATCAGGAACAATTTAAAATTAGGAAATCTGTACTCCCTCCCTAAAGAAAATCATATGGTAAACATTATGATAAAATTAAACCTATGGTAAAACCAATTTTTTCTTTCCTAGATATGCAAACATGTGTTGGTAAAAGACATAAAAATAACTGTGTTGGATCTGAGGTGATATGTTCTGAATGTAAGCACTATCAACATCAGACACCTACCCATGGACAAGTGGTTGCCGGATTTTCTTAAGATGTTTCCAGAAAAGACTCATATTTTATATTTATATATTTTAGATTAGAAAGCTTGATATTTATTGTTGTTGCACATTTTGAATTTTTTTTTTTTGGTTGCTCCGTGTCAAGAGAGGTTACATGGTGTTAAATCATTAATGTACCCAAATACTATGACCAGGTAATAAATTGTGCTGCACACAACATGTCTGGTATTTATAGAGGTCTCTGCATACATTTTTAGAGCTTTGGATGTTTTGCTGTATTTTTTATTCATGTAAAGTGTAATTCCAAATAAGAAATTCTGAGTGTATGTAGTCTCTAGGGCAGGCCATCTGTTTCTGAAACCTTCCCCTGAGGTTCATGAGCAGTTTCTATGTGTAGATGAAATATGGATGCCATTGATAAAGCTTGTTCTGTGTTTTCAGTGTCATGAAATCCCAGGCTCAGAGAGATATCCCTGCAGTGAATCATTGTGTAAGACACCAGAACCACAGGCTTCTACTCAGGGATCAGGTGTCAGAGGGCCTGGGATAGCAGACAATTCATTAACTTGATTTAGAAGACTAAAAGTATCAAAGCTTGAGAGAGGAATTTTTTTTTAAAAAGGCTCAGATAAAAGTAGAAAGCCTTTTACTGTAAAAATGAACAGGGAGGATAGGAAGAAGAAATGAGACATAAGAAATAACTGATAATTCTTAGTCAAAAAGAATAAATAAGAAAATAATTTGGAAAGTTTTGCCATTAAAGGTATCTATATAAAAATTAATACACAGAGATGAGAATCGAATAAGTTTGAAACTGAATAGGGTGACATAAATATAATGTTTGACTAAGGCTTAGAATGGCATTTGTGGCTGTTACCTAGATAATAAAAGCATTTACCTGGATAAAAAGAGACAGATTAAATAGAAAGAATGGGAGACTTGGGTACTCTGTTAGCAAGTTGAATTGGTAGGAAAAACCTGAGGATGAAAAGTATGGAGAAATTTTAGCTGCAGATGCACAGAGGGCAGAATGGAAGTGATAATTGTTGAGTTCCTTGAGAATAGGTAAATATCCTTCAGGACACTGAAGACTAGTTCTGCAGGTGAAGTCTTCATCTTGGAAGACATCACTCTCGGGCACCTTGGGAAATCCTGGGCGGCCTCCCTTTCCTTGATCAAGAAGCTTGTGGTCACTTCTTAGTCTCCTTTCTCATCCTTTAGGGCCTTACCTTACTCTAGGCTAGCTTTCTCCTTTTTGGTTTCAACATTTAAGTTTCCTTCTCCAGCCATCTCTCCCTGGATCTCCGGGACTTTTCAACAGGGCCAAGCTAATTCTATGTAACCTTCTGTCTTCCCAATGTCTTCTGTGCCGGCCACAGCTCTCCTTCCCTTTGCCTTCCTTCTGACATTGTATCTGAGTTGCCTAAACAACTCATGTTTGCATGTACTAGCTCTCACTGCTTAGTTCAGTGATTTCCGTATTCCAAAGAGTGGTATTTCCTGTATTCTGTGTTTGGATGGGTTAACATCTGACACGGTATGGTTGTGTCCCCACCCAAATCTCATCTTAAATTGTAGTAGGAGGGACATGGTGGGGAGGTAATTGAAGCATTGGGTGGTTACCTCCATGCTGTTCTCATGGTAGCGAGTGAGTTCTCAGATATCTAATGGTTTTATAAGGGGCTTTTCCCCTTTTGCTCAGCACTTCTCCTGCCATTATGTGAAGAAGGACATGTGTTTGCTTCCCTTTCTGCCATGATTGTAAGTTTCCTGAAGCTTCCCCAGCAATGCAGGACTGTGAGTCAATTAAGCCTCTTTCCTTTAGAAATTACCCAGTCTCAGGGTGGGTGTGGTGGCTCACGCCTGTAATCCCAGCACTTTGGGAGGCCGAGGCGGGTGGATCGTGAGGTCAAGAGATCGAGACCATCCTGGCCAACATGGTGAAACCCCATCTCTACTAAAAAATATATATATAAAAATTAGCTGGGCATGGTGGTGCACGCCCATAATCCCAGCTACTCGGGAGGCTGAGACAGGAGAATTGCTTGAACCCAGGAGGCGGAGGTTGCAGTGAGCTGAGATCGTGCCACTGCACTCCAGTCTGGCACCTAGCAACAGAGTGAGACTCTGTCTCAAAAAAACAAAAAAAATCACCCAGTCTCAGAAGGTGCTTTATAGAAGCATGAAAATGGACTAATACAACATCCCTCCCTGCTGGTCTTGTCCTCAATTGTGGTATCATGTCACCTGAATTCTGTTCCTGTTCTTATTTATACAGAACCACCTACTAAGGGCAGATCAGTGGCTTGTTTCTGTTTATGGCATCTTCCAGCTGTGGAGAGCTTAGGTTTTAGACTTCAGCAAGGCTGGCCCTACAGATGCCTCACTCTTTCTTGAGTGCTGTCCTCAGTGTCTTAGCACTAAAACACACCATGGTATTCTGATATAATTGATCAAAGGAAAAGATTATATACTTTGTTTAAGTAAAAATGATTGTTGGGGCAATGGATAGTTGAGAAATGAGTGAGATCCTCTGTATAGAATTAAAAATATAGTAATACACTAAGAGGATGTAAAATGAGAGCTGTCTAGTGAAAAAACTATGGACATTGAATGGTACCTAGAGATAGGAAGGATTCAGTTGACAGCCAAGAACATTCAGCATGTTAGATTTCCAGAAAGATTAAAAAGAGAAGCTATAAGTATGCAAAACCAATTATATACCTTCTGAATAGCAAATTAGAAGAGAATTCGTTTTTCACTAAAAAGGTATATTGTGTTTCCTAAGTAAGGGCAACATTCTTGGCACTTTTATCTCCTTGCAAAGAGAGGCAAAACCTTGGGCCTGAGGTAAAGTTTGAAATGTTATTTTTGAAGGGCATGCAGTTCTTCATCTTGCCGAGTACAAAGAAAATTAACCAGACTTCCCAGAAGGATCTCACAGAGTGGAACTGTTGGAGGCAGCAAACCAGGAACCTGACTTTGACTGTCAGAACAAGGCCTTGGGGCTATGTCTGAAAGAAAAACCAACAGAAATGTGACCACATCACTGAGGAATGGACTGGCCATGAGGCAGAGACCATGTTAGCCAACCAGGAGATGCCAGTACATACACATGTGCATGAGCACTAGTGTTCATTGGATAAGCTATCTGTGGAAGATCTCTTTCGCAACAGGCAGACAGCACTTTCCTTTTTTTTTTGAGACAAGTTCACACTGTTGCCCAGCCTGGAGTGTAGTGGCATGATCATGGCTAACTGCAGCCTTGATCTCCCAGGCTCAAGCAATCCTCTCACCTCAGCCTCCCAAGTAGCTGAGACTACAGGCACTCACCACCACACATGACTAATTTTTTTTTTCTATTTTGTAGAAATGGGATCTTGCTGTGTTGCTAGGGCAGGAGATCCTTCTTTTGGATATGAATCAGTTCCAAAGCTCCATTTGCCACATCCTAAGGCAAAAATGATTCTTGATTTCTTTTCAGATTTGTGTTTCTGTAGAGAAAATGAACCAGTTAGGGACTTCTTTTGATTTTCAATGCTAGTCTGTTTACACACAGTGCCAGCCACTTATGTATTTGTTATAGGCTGAATTGTGTCCCTCAGATTCATGTGTTGAGGGTGCTTAACCCCTCAGTACCTCGGAACATGACCAAATTTAGAGATAGGGTCTTTACATAGATAATTAAGTTAAAATGAGGCTAGTAGAGTGGGCACTAATCCAGTATGACCTGTGTCCTTATAATTAGAGATTAGGACAGATATACACAGAGGAAGACCATGGGAAAACACAGAGAGAAAACTGCCATCTACAAGCCAAGGAGAGAGATCTCAGAAGAAACCAGCACTGCCAACACCTAGACCTCAGACTTCCAGCCTCTGGAACTGTGAGAAAATAAATTTCTGTGTTTAAGCCATCCAGTCTGTGGTATGGCAGCCCTCACAAACTAATGTAGTACCCAATAAATATTTACTGAAGTTGTTTGTTTTTTTGGACTGAATTGGAAATGGCTTTGTTGTCATGCAAGGCAGAAATCATCCTTTCCATAAACCTTGTCAGTTGTAGAAGAGCAAAGTAGAATGTTTGTGGATTCTTTTCAGCTACTCATTGTTCCGGATGTCTTTTTAGTAGGATTTTGCTTGTGGAAATTTGACATTTTATTTGAGGCCACATTGGTTCACTTCTGTTTTCTCCCAATTCATTTCACATTGCAACCACATCAACTGTGCCAGAGACTGTGTTATTACAATGATTTGACCTTAGATTGAGGTTTCTGATGCAAAACCAGCTGAAGAGGTCCTAAATGTGGAAAGCAGATGTTTTCTCTTTGGCATGTCTTGCAGAATTATCTAGCTAGAAATGTCTTCTGTGAAGAGAATGCTTGAGAAATGTCATGCAGTTAGCAATGATTAAGGAAGAAAGGTAAATCTTCAACTCCTTGTTCTTAAAAGAATTTGGCTTGTTATTTATTGGGAAGACAACTAAGATGCAAAGAACTTTTCTGCTCCTTTAAGAAATTTGTTTTCTTTTCTACTTTTTTGATTCTTCATAAGGCCAGAATATATTTTCCTTGGGGACAGCTGACAAAAACATAATTTAGTGGCTTTTAGAGAGTTAGCATACTGATATCCAAGAAGACATTGTTGTTGCTTTTTAAATATCAAAAGGCAGGTCTTCATTTGGATGGCTATAACAAAAATGCCATAAACTGGGTGGCTTAAACAACACTATTTCTGTCTCCCAGTTCTGGTGGCTGGAAATGTGATATCTGGGTGCCACTATAGTCCGGTTCTTGATGAGGACTCCCTTCCTGATTTTGCAGATAGCTGCCTTCTTGCCCTACCCTCAAATGAGGGAAAGGGAAGTCATCTCTCTCATGTCTCTGCTCATAATCATGAGGGCCTTACCTTACCCTCACGCCCTAATTATCTCCCAATGACCCCACCTCCAAATACCATCACAATGAGGATGAGGTTTCAACATATTAATTGCGCCAACATTCAGTCCATAACTAGGTGATTGCCAACAAGCTAGTTTCTTGTCTGTTTTCAGTGCCATATGGAGGCTCTGCTGTACATCTTCTGAGATCCCATAGTTATTATATTAAAAAGTACCATTCCAATGAGAATGTGAATAGCTTTTATTATATTACTCCTGATTCGTGTGAAGATGCCTTCAAATAGATTTAAGAAATTACTTATTAAAAGGATATTTTTCAAAAGGAATTGCCAGTTGATTAAATTATACTAGGTATTAAATTTCACCTCATGGAGGAACAAACTTCTTTGACAAAAAACATTTCTTAATTAAAGCCATATCTTTTCATATTAGTAATGTTGTTATATAATTATAAGGTTTTAAATTTTGCAATGTTTTTATAATTAAAGGACTTAGTATAATCTATACTCCTGTATATGTTTGAACAACCAAGAGAGAGAGAAATGGAAAAGGGAAAGAAAGTCCGGGGAAGGGAACACTATTTTGAAAGGAAGCCTGTGATACTTTAAAGGTCTGTCACCATTGCTTGCTGGATTTCAGGATGAGGGTAGGAGATGCAGAAGACGAGAGAGAAAACACAGAAGGACCCTGGGGCAGGGAAGGTAGATTAAGAGCATTGCACACTGGCTTTATTTAATTTGTTTGTTTGAAGTAAATGCCTTGACATTATCTGGACCACGAGACATTCTCAAACCAAATGGAGATAATTAGATTTATTTTTCTCTATCAAGGAGGATTACTTGTGCATCTCTATCAGGTAAACAAGAGTTGGCAGTGAAAAATTAGTTGTTTACATGAATTAGTCATTGTCTCACGGGGTCCCAGATGTGCAATGGAATACATGGTGAATTCATATTCTTGAGCCTGAAGAGGATGTTTAAAAATTCTTCTCTGCACTTCCTCCAAGAAAAAAAGGCATTTACAGATTGATTAAAGAAAAAGACTCTATTATGTTTTCTCCTAATATAAAGGCTGGCAGACAAGGAAAGCAAAGCAAATGACTAGAAGACATTTGCTGTGCTCTGACTTTCGGAAAGGCCGTGGGGGAAATTATATCACTTTTTTGGAATTTAATGTCCTTACCTACAGAAATAAGGCATATGAATCAACTGATTCAGCAGGCTCTCTTCAGCTATCAAATTTTGTAATTATCAGCGTTCTTTCCAAGGCAATATGTTTTTTATTAAAAAAAATAATTTATTGAAGCACAGTTCACATAACTTAAAATTAACCATTTTAATGTGAACAATTTAGTGGCATTTAGCACATTCATTGTTGTGCAACCACCACCCCTATCTAGTTCCAAAACATTTCTGTCACTCCAGAATATAACCCCTTGCCCACTATGTTAGTCTGTCTTCACACTGCTGATAAAGACATACCCGAGACTGGGTGATTTATAAAGAAAAAGAAGTTTAATGGACTCACAGTTTCACCTGCCTGGGGGAGGCCTCACAAACATGATGGAAGATGAAAGGCATGTCTTACATGGCAGCAGAGAAGAGAGAATGTGAGCCAAGTGAAAGGGGTTTTCCCTTATAAAACCATCAGGTCTTGTGAGACTTACTCGCCATAACAGTATCAGGGAAACTACCCCCATGATTCAATTATCTCCCTCTGGCTCCTTCCCACAACATGTGGAAATTATGGGAGCTCCTCCCAGCTCCTAGCGACTGCCAATCTTCATTCTATATGGATCCATCTATTTTGAATATTTCATACAAATACAATTGTACAATGTGTGAACTGTTGTGTCTGGCTTCTTTCACTTAGCATATCAATTTTGAAGGTTTATCCATGTTGTAGCATGTATCAGTTCTTTATTCATCTTTATGGAATAACATTCCATTTATGTATATACCACATTTTGCTGATTCATCCATTGATGGACAGTTAAGTTGTTTTCCTTTTGGTTATTGTGAGCAGTAGTGCTGTAAATGTCCATGTATGTGTATTTGAGTACCTGTTTCAATTTTTTTGGATCTATACCTAGACATGGAATTGCAGGGTTATCTGGTAACTCTAGGCTTAGGTTTTTGAGAGACCTACAAACTGTTTTGCACAACAGCTGTACCATTTTATATTCCCTGCAGCAACATACAAAGTATCTGATTTCTCCACATCCCATTATAGCTTTCCTAGTAGATATAATGTCGCATCTCATTCTCCTTTTGACAGTGCAATATGTGATCAGCTTGATTCCTCTAAAGTCAAATTTTAATAGTAAAATAAGTTGATGATGAAGATGTCTGAGGCCTCCAGAATTCACTCACTCCCATCAATCTCTTAGTGCTGTGGGACAACAGTCCTGGGTCTTTATCAAGGTCACTAGCACCATGTTTAGAGAGAGAATTTAATCTTATCTAGGATGGTCCGGTCAGTTGTTTCATCTGAGTAGGATTAGAAATACAAAGACAGAGCAACCAACGGAAGGCACTAGTCATAGCACTTTAGAACACTGCTCTTGTTTTCCATCAAAGTCAGTGGTTTAAGCCTTCATAAGGAAGAATACTACGTTGAGGCATCTCTCTGAAGTCACAGACTTTTTAAAATTTTAAGAGCAAAGGCTCATTCTAAATTTGAAAAATAGAATTTATCTGTTTAATATCTTTTTGCTTAAGTAGGTGATGCCATTTTTTTTAAAAAGGAAGTCCTGAAGTCACACAATTTTAGTTCATTTTGTAGGGAATTTCAGGTTGTAGCATATGCAGAGAGATCTAAAAGGAGGAAAAATAATTGATTCAATGAAAGGACAGAGGACTGAGGCTCAAAACTAAATGTGGAGAGGAAGAAACAGAAGGCAAGATCTAAGAAGAGTGTGAAAAGAACAGCTTTTGATGTGGTGTGTCTGCAGTACCACATACGTTTCTCCAAGGATAAGGAAATTTGCTTAAGGACCCCTGAGTTTAGGCCTTTGGAAAACTGTCATTAACTTCACCATATGGAAGCCTGTTCCATCATCGGTTTTCCTTGAGGACAGTGTTGTTTCAAACCCAGACAAGTAGTAATCATTTCTATTCCCTTTAGCCCAGAAGAGGCTAGAAATTGCTCTATGGAGAACATTCTGGAAGAGCTGTAGCGTCCATGAATAAATTAGAGTGAGAGGTGGTGATGTTTGCATGTTCATTTCCCAAATAGGAGATGACTAATTTAACCTGAAAAGGTGAAATGCTCAGGAAAAGCAGATGGTCCAGAGATGCCAAACTTCTCATTCAACATTGCCTCCATTGCTTGAAATTGCTGTCTGATTTCAAGAGGAACATTTCATTGAAAAAATGTTATGAATCTTAGTTTGGGAAACTGTGGTGAAGTCATGGTCACACTTCCGGGTGTGGTCCAGTTCTCTGGGGTTCTCTTTTTCCCAGGTACACAGCACTCTTACATCTCTGGGCCTCTGCTTGGAACACATCCATGCATGTCCTACATTCCCTTCCCGAACCTCAACCCCCTCTGGCCCCCAGTCCTTATTTTGGTCAATTCTTACTCTTTAAGCCTCTGCTTAAGCACTGTCTTTTCAGGGAGGCAGCCTCTCCTGAGCCCCTGGCTCAAGTTAGAGCCTTTGGCTATAAAAGTCAGTACCCCATATAATTCTTCTTTTGAAGCCCTTACAATGTGTCCAAGTGCTTATTTAATGCCCAGCTTCCTCACTGAGCTGCAGGTTCCATCTAGGCAGAACCTTGTCTAGTTCTATTTCCTTGACGCTGCTCTCTGTCCTAGCTCATAGTGCTCTTCAAACTTAAGTTGACTCTGCTCTCCCAGGAATAAACGTTACTTAAGTGCCTGATTTTCGTACTCTGATAAGGAAGAACCCTATCTCAGGCTGCCCCATTCTCTCTCTCTCTCTCTCTTTTTTTTTTCTGGCTGTCTCTTTCTGAATAAGCTGAGCTGCAGCAATGGTTTCTGGTTGGACTATGAGTGTATGTTGGTCCAGACAGCCTGCTCCCTAACTACAATCAGACGTTCTTCTCCAGGCTGTTCTGTGTTAGAAATTCTTCTAAAGAGAATTTCCTGGCTGCATAAATGATACCACATTGACAACAGAGGATTATTTTTAGGTAAATAATGCCTCTTCCCGCACATCTGCGCACAGCAAAAGCTGCATGATGTGAATTAATGTCCTTAGAAACCCTTGTTGTCCTCCAGAGTTGCAGAAGCCTGTCATGGGAAAATTTTGTAGTCATAGAAGGGTGTTCCCCCTCCTTTGAGAGTCTGGTTTGCTATTTTTAAAGGAGAGAAGAGGATACAGAAGGCTGCCAAACCTATATGTTGCTGGTTTTATCTCCTCTGGAGATTGGTGTGATGCTCATGAAGGGGACTCAGCCACCCGTGCAAAGCCCAGATCCTTAAGTCACTGGGCATCACTGGAATCAGGGGATGAATTAACGACTGATGACTGGGAGGAGGTGCTTAGGCACTGCAGCTGAATGGCTCACAAGGACCAAAGGTTTCACTAATGCACATTCAGTGGGTGGTTCTGCTTTGCCTGATTTTTGCCTCAGGGCATGGCTGTTTCAGCTGGAGAGGCTGGTCCAAGCATCTTTCTTTACTAGAGAGTTCATGCCCTCTGGTGGTAAATATGAAGTACAGCAGTGCAACAGACCAGTTTTACTCCCAGGAAACCCTGTAGAGATGACAGCAATGGTTGGTGATTTCTGCCTCAATTATGAAAGTGACGCTAATCCTTAAGTTTAAATCTAGTGGCTATGAAGTGTCCCTGCCTGGTAAGCATGAATTTGCAGCTGGAAGATTTCCCTCGATCATATTCCAGTGGTTCTCAAATGTTGATGTGCATGAGAATCACCAGGGAGATCTGATTAAAGTTCAAGTTTCTAGCCTCAGCTCCAGAGATTCTAGCTCAGAGGGTGTTAGATGTGACCCAGGACTCTGCCCATTTAAAATGAGCCCCCCGATGAGGTTGGTCTGTATAGCCTATTCTTTGAGAAATGCTAGCCTAATGGCTGAAAGTATGAGTTGGAAACCAAGCACAAAAAGGAGTAAACCAATACTTCTGCCAGCAGCATAACATCGGGTCGCTGCTGGCCTCAGTTACTCCTCTGTAAATAGGCAGTAATGGCCAGGTGCTGTGCCTCATGCATGTAACCCCAGCACTTTAGGAGACCAAAGCAGAAGGATCATTTGAGCCCAGGAGTTCAGGATCAGCCTGGGCAACATGGCAAGACCCCATCTCTATTTTTTTTAAAGGCAGACCAAATTCATAAGGCTGTTGTAGGAGAAAATGAGATTCTAATATAAAGAGCTTGATACAGGGTCTGGTCATGGTGGGCACCAGTACGTACCAGCTCTTATTATTTGTAGTATTAATCCTGATTATCTGCAAGTTACAGGGCCAGAGAAGACTAGGGAAGTTTGGGTTTTTTGGACCAAACAGACACTCAATCCTGGGCCTAGAGGTCTCTGCAGTGAGGTGCTGCCACAGACAGAGCCACCCTCACTCCTCAGGACAACCAGTGGCTTCTAACACACACTGCTGACATGTGTGCACTGGAGGGCAAGCAGCTCCCAGCTCGGAGCCACTGAGGATGGTCAACAACCTGGGCAGGGGAGCGCTCTGAGGCTAAGACCCCAAAAGGCAGAGATGGTATTTTATGTACATATATATATATATATGTATGTATGTATGTGTGTGTGTGTATGTATATATATATATATATATATATATATATATATATATATAATCTTTGTGCCTCTCAGGCCAAATGGGCAAAGGAACAGCTGAAATTGGTAGCTCTCCTATCTAATTGCATTTCTGGAGCAATCTCTGTCTCCTCATCTATAAAGTGGGCTGATAATAATACTTCCCCAGATAGTACTGAAGAACAGCTGAGAGATGATATGTGTAAAACCCTTCACCTGATGATTGATGCTAACAGTCCTTGGAAGGTATTGTTATTTCTCTCATTCCTTCTGGTATGAATATATCCATAGTATCCTTTACAAAGACAGATAAGATCAGGAGAAGGGAAACAGATGGTCCAAATGTGTAGTGAGATTTTAAGGCAGTGTTTCTCAATGTTTAAAAAATAATCCATGTTTCTCTCAATAAACATAAAAGTTAGACCTTCTGTTTCTATATTTATATATGTATGTGTGTATATATATATGTTTAACACAAAGTATATACATTAAAAGTTATATCTTGTACATTAAAAGTCATACACATACATATGTTTATACATGTGGGAAATGTATCTATATGTGTGACTTCTAATATACAAGATATGACTTTTAAGATATATAGGCACAGTGGCTCATCTGGGAGGCCAAGATGAGAGAATCGCTTGACCCAGAAGTTCAAGGCTGCAGTGAGCTATGATCACACCATTGCACTCCAGCCTGGGAACCACAGTGAGACCTTATCTCCAAATATATATATATATATATATATATATACACATATTTATGTGTGTGTATATATATATTTATATATGTGTGTGTATGTATATATTTATATGTGTGTGTGTGTGATTGTTATTTTATTTTTACCTATCAGGTTACCAGTAATGGGATTACCAATATAAAGCAATATAACCACTTTGCAACTTCTGAGGTACTGTGGATTATCCCATACACTTTAGTCCATGTTATTTTTTAAATATCCCATGTATTCTCAAATTCTTCCTCTTTACAGAACCCAAGTGCAGCTCCCCACCTTAGGTAACGATGTGATTCTACCCTTTGCCTGAGAAACATATCCATCCTAATTGTCATGTGCTCAGCTGGACCACTAGAGGAAGCCATCCTGTAACGGGTGAGGTGCAAGCTAACAAGTGCTCTCAGTCCGGTATTGATCAGAGGCCAACACTGGAAGTTACCAGTAGCATATTTCAGATTTATTAAAAAACACATAGGTAACGAGTCAGAGCTTTGGCTAGGAATGACTTGGAAAAGAACTGAAGGCATGATTCCACAGAACATTCACAGTTGTGTGCTAGAGACAGAGAGGAGCGGGGGAAGTGTTTTAGAAGCATTTGCGGTGGACAATGGAAGGCCCGGCTTCATCGTATTCCTGTTTGCTGATCCACATCTGCTGGAAGGTGGACAGAGAGGCCAGGATGGAGCCACCGATCCAGACAGAGTACTTGCGCTCCGGAGGGGGCAATGATCTGTCAGTCAAGATGAAAAAGAAGGCTCATTAGTGTCATCATTAGTGCAGTTGTTAGTGCGGTAGGACAGAGAGCCTGGGCGTCTACCATGGCAGTAGTTTCTTGTTCAGCAAGGACACCGGCTTGTCTGTTAGATGGCAATTGTGTCCTAATTGTGTCATGTTCTTGGCAGGACCGCCAGAGGGAGCTAGGGATTTAGAAATTCTTCGGTAAGCACTCCCGTTTTTCTCATCTGTAACTCCTTGACCACATTATTGAGAAAACTGAGAGTTGGCCCCAAATCCAGCCATGGCCCCCACTTAAGAGCCCTGGCAATGCCTCTGATTTCCATGAGCTCTGCCTCAGAGTTCAATACGACACACTTTCTGTAGAAATAAACCCTAGCCTATTCAAAAAGAAGTTTTTGTTTTGTTTTGTTTTGTGTTTTTTTTTTTTTTTTTTTGAGACAGAGCCTTGCTCTGTCGCCAGGCTGGAGTGCAGTGGTGCAATCTCAGCTCACTGCAACCTCCGCTTCCTGGGTTCAAGGGATTCTCCTGCCTTAGCCTTGCAAGTATCTGGGACTACAGAAGTTTTAATTGTGCTAGGACTTAACTATACAAATATTTTTCCACATGGTGAAGTGAACTACCACTCTCTGAAATTTCACCCAGATGCTCTGTTTAGCACTAGGGGACTCAGGGTCTCCTGTTGGGGACATTCCCTTGCAAAATGTGCCCCTTAAGCTGCACTGGTTGGCCTTTCTGAGTACACAGACCTAACGTGCAAGGCATGCTCATGTTTCTTAAATGAATGAATGGTTTAGGCACACAGAACAGTGAAAACTTTTTAATCTTTATCTTCTGAGC
The DNA here is from genome assembly GCA_036589455.1 of Ateles fusciceps. Taxonomy (NCBI): domain Eukaryota; kingdom Metazoa; phylum Chordata; class Mammalia; order Primates; family Atelidae; genus Ateles; species Ateles fusciceps. Next base: position 5,520,738 of record JAZHEH010002393.1, read on the forward strand.
TCTGCTTGAGCATTTACTTCTTAATACAAAGTACTGATATTTACTGAGCACTTAACTATATACCAGACACTATGCTAAGCATTTTACATGTATTATCTCATTTAATTCTCATAAACATCTCGAAGAATAAGTCTTAAATTACTACCATATTACATATGAAGAAACAGAAGCTGAGACAGTTTAAGTAACTGGCCCAGGTAACACTGGTTACAACAGTGTCAGATCTAATATTCAAACCTGGGTTCTCCCAGGTGTTTTTTGTTTTGCTTTGGTTTGGTTTTAAAAATAACCTTTTTATTCTGGGATAATTCTAGATTTTCAAAAAAGTTGCAAAGAATTTAATATTGTTTGGATGTCTCCTCCAAATCTCATGTTGAGATGTAATCCTCAGTGTTGGAGGTGGGGCCTGGTAGGAGGTGTTTGGATCACGGGGGTGGATCTCTCATGAATGGCTTAGCGCCCTCTCCTTGGTGATAAGTGAGCTCTCCTTCTGAGTTCACGCGAGATCTAGTCATTTCAAGCTGTGTGGCACCTTCTCCCCAGGCCTGCCGTCTCTGTTGTTCCTGCATTTGCCTGCTCTTGCTTTGCCTTCCACCGTGATTCTAAGTCTTCTGAGACTGAGGCCGCCCCAGAAGCTGATGCTAGAGCTATGCTTCCTGTACCGCCTGCAGAACTGTGAGCCAATTAAATCTCTTTTCTTTGTAAATTACTCAAGTCTTAGGTATTTCCTTATTGCAATGCAAGAACAGCCTATTACAAATTATGTGGGAGTTCCCATAGGTCCCTCATCCAGTTTCATTTTTGCCTAATATTATAGTCTTCTTGTCCCGGGTTTTTCCTTGTTCTCTATACAATCTTACTACCTCAGGGCCCAAAGGTTCACATTCATTTCTATTTAAGAAGCCACGTTTGGAGAACTAGGAACTGCCCACGACGCTCTGAAATCAACCCTCAATCAGATTAACTCTGTAGTGAGCCCACCTGCTGGCTTCATTTTGCCTCCCTCTGGTGTGAGAGTCAGAGGGGGTAAGAGCTGATCAGAACAGCATCTGAGAAACACAAACTCTGTTGGAAAACAGTCTCTCTTCTCTCACCCTGAAGTCTTTTAAGGCAGGACTACCCAGAGCCTATCATGGAGAGAGAAAGTGCATGTTTTAGTCAGCACGCTCTCTAATGTTAGTTGCATACCCCTTCTAAAAAATAGAAGGGAGAGCAAAGAGGAGATAATTTATTTAAATATCCACACATGTGAACTGCAGTAGACTTGCCCTTCTGTCTGCTTCCTGTGATATGGATCAGAGGGACCCAAATGTGGCCTTCTGGCTTCAGAGAGTGATAATAGCCTTTGTGAAGTCACCAGCTGCAGGTAAGTTTGCCTACAAAGAATTATCTCCATTGTTTTTGCAGCTGCTGAAAGTAGCTGATAGACAAGGATAAATATAGATCAAATTTTGTATAAAGTCACTCAATTTATCTTATGAACTGGATTGACTTACAGCCTGTAAAATATTTGTGTCTACGACCTACCCCTAAAACCCACAATTGCATCTCACCAAAATACAGTCTCTGAGGAGTTCTTGTCTGTGGTTATAGGGCTGACCCTGCTGGCGGCATTGCCACTGGGTCTGTCACTGAACAGTACCTTGATCTTCATGGTGCTGGGTGCTAGGGCTGTGATCTCCTTCTGCATTCGGTCAGCAATGCCAGGGTACATAGTGGTGCCTCCTGATAGGACATTGTTAGCGTAGAGGTCCTTCCTGATATCAATATCACACTTCATGATGCTGTTGTAGGTGGTTTCATGGATGCCTGCAGACTCCATCCCTGGAAAGAGACACAGGCCATGGTCCTTAGGTGGAGGGTAGAACCCAGGCTAGGCATGGAAGACCAGACTTGAGCATCTGGATAGTCTTGCAGTGGACTGAGGCTGGGAAGACATAGTCATCTAGGAGCCACCTGTCTGAGAGACCAAAGGGCCTTGTCGTGCTCTATGTCTTCCTGACTCTCTTCTAATGAGGGAGCCCTGCTATAGTGTCCTGAGGTGCGGGCTACAACAGGGTATCAGGTATCACTGAGGTTTTTTTTTTTTTTTTGAGACAGAGTCTTGCTCTGTCGCCCAGGCTGGAGTGCAGTGGCGCAATCTCGGTTCACTGTAGCCTCTGCCCCCAGGGTTTCAGCAGTTCTCCTGCCTCAGCCTGCTGGGTAGCTGGGATTACAGGCACATGCCACCACACCCGGCTAATTTTTGTATCTTTAGTAGAGATAGGGTTTCTCCATGTTGGCCAGGCTGGTCTTGAACTCCCGACCTCAGCTGCACCACCTGCTTGGCCTCCCAAAGTGCTGGGGTCACAGGTGTGAGCCACCGTGCCTGGCCTCACTGAGTTTTTAATAGACTCACTACTTACTCTGTGTGGTTTAAATAAGGAATGAAGCCTTCTGATTCCCTGGAAAGTTTCCATACTGAGACAGTGTTGCAGCCACTCTGCAGAGCTCTCCCAGGTCTCTGTTTCACAGCTACCTTACATCTGCCCCAACCCCTAAAGCTAATGGGGCTGGATTATCAGGAAAATGTTTTATCCTATTTAGGCAAAGGCTCATTTTTTCCAATCTTGTTAACATATTTTTTTTGGTGGTGGGTCTGGACTTTTGTTAATTTCTGATGCAGGTGTTTTGAAAAAACCTGTAGGTGGCCCTTCATCTTCTGCAGTGCTGTGACATAATGGTACCATTAACGATAGCGCTACCTGATTATTAATTATTAGTGATATCTGATCATTATTGAATGCCTGCTTTTGCCAGGCAGTGGGCTAAGTGCTCTGTATCTATCTCGTGTAATTCTCACAGCCATCCTAGGACATAAGGAGTATTACAGTCTCCACTTTGTATATGAGGAGACCAGTTTGGGTGGTTAAGTGACTGTCCCAAGATCAAGACAACTAAGACTGAAACCCAGGCTCACCCCTCTCAGAGTCTTCCTCTGTAAACAACTATGCGAACCTGTCTCTCCAAGACAATGTGAATGTAGGAGCAGACTCACTTTGGGTGCTCTTCTGTTTTTCTCTCCTGCTAGCATTCCCAAATTCTCATCATCAGCACATCCTCCCTACTCTTTCCACTGTCTCCAAAGCACAAGCATTATTTAATTCTTTCATCATACACCAAGAATTCGTTGGGCTTAACTGTGACATAGATAGTGTTTTCTTAGAAATAAAACTTTCCTGGCCTCAGTATGTCTTCTCACCTTGAAAATGCGGCACTTTCCCTTTCTCTGGTTTAGAAATGCTTTTGGTCTTGGGGGAACTGTCACTTGTCTCCATGTGCTGGAGGCTGGCTTGATACAGGAGAAGACAGTGACTCCCCTTCCCAGGAAAAGAACATTGGTTGCCTACCGATGAAGGATGGCTGGAACAGGGTCTCTGGGCAGCGGAAGCGTTCATTTCCGATGGTGATCACTTGCCCATCAGGCAGCTCGTAACTCTTCTCAAGGGAGGAGGAGGATGCAGCAGTGGCCATCTCATTTTCAAAGTCCAGAGCTACGTAACACAGTTTCTCCTTGATGTCCCGAACAATCTCACGCTCAGCTGTCAATCAGATACAGACATTGTGGCAAACATTAGGGTCTGCACAGGTGGAAAGATCCATCTGCCCTACTTCAGTCTCACCCTCAAGACTTGGGCCTTCAAAACATGCGTCAGTTCAGTATTCTGCAATCCAAAATCCATGATGATAATGAGGTACTAGGGCCACCAGGGAACCACCTCTGTTCCTAGCACAGTGTCTCACACACAGTAGGCCCTCAGTATGCACTGTCTGGGGAATGCATAACAAGAATAAAATGAGCTAGCTAGAGAAAGGCACACAGTAGGGAATCCTTTTGTACCATAACTATTTTTTTTGTTGTTTGCAGGATAACTACCCTCTTTATATATGTTATTTTATAACAGAGAGTTTATTTTCAGTTAACCAGGAAGTCTTATGCGGAATCAGCTCCTCAGGGGCCTCACAATTTTCAGAAAGCCCGAGATGGTGTTGCCTAGGGTAGTAGATAGCAGCTCCAGCCTCTAGCACATTTCTCACCCTCCAGTAAAAGGTGGTGCTGGCTCAGGACCAGGCTAGTCCAAAAGGTTTTAGTGGTGCATACAGAAAGAGATATGGAGGAAGTAGGCAGGCAGAGACCTTTCAGACTTCCGCTCTCTGAAGTTCTAGGCTCTTAGTTATATCTGAGGCTCTGGGAACCTTTTAGAGGTATCTTGGGATTCTTTGTAGGGAGCAAAGAAGAAATGCAATTATTCAACTTGATATTGCAAGTGGGGGACTTTAACATTGGCAGGGCTCAAGCTTGGAGATTAAAATAAGCCTCAAATTTGGAGCATAAAATAAGCCTCAGGCATGTTCAGAAACCTAAACATTTGGACAATACCAAATTGCTGAGGGGGAGGGCAGGTAGCTAAAGCCACCAACACTGAGGACATACTGTGTTTCTGGCAATGCCTGACACTTTCCTCTAGTGAGGGAGGACTGGGTATACAGTCTTAGAATCTGAATACGCATATGTCACTGTGTTAGCTATTAATATGTATCACTGTTAATAGCTAACAATTATTGAATGCTTACTCTGTGCCAAGTATTCCACATGCATTCTCTCATTTAATATTCATAACAATCATGTGATATAGGATCTATTATTATCCCCATTTTACAAATAAAGAGACTATGGTCGGTTAACTTGTCCAAGCTCACAGAGCTACTGAATAGCAGAGTTGGGACTCAGGTCCTGTCACGATGTCTCCTGCCAATCACCATACCATGCCATCTGCACAATCTTCTTCTATTTGTTAATGGAGGGGATTAAAAAAAAAGGTCAAGTATACAACACTGACTAAGGCATAACACTAGGTGTCTGTAATTGTTCTCCTCAAGGAAATAGTGTAATCGTTTTACAATTTCACATAGCAAAGAAAGATGTGCTTTGCTGTGTGCATTAGTGCCAGGCCTTGTCATTTGCAAATCTTCATCCCATCATCTCCTTGCTTAGTGAGGATGGTCCTGGAAGTTCCTGAGCAACACACTGCTCCCCTCCCCCTGTGTCTCCCACAGGCCTCACCAGTAGTAACGAAGGAATAGCCACGCTCAGTCAGGATCTTCATGAGGTAGTCAGTGAGATCTCGGCCAGCCAGATCCAGACGCATGATGGCATGGGGCAAGGCATAGCCCTCATAGATGGGGGACGTTGTGGGTGACACCATCTCCAGAGTCCAGCACGATGCCTGGGAGGCAATTGGGTATGATAGGAGTCACTACAGCAGCTGGCATGTGGTGACTTGCTGGTCAAGTAGAGGGAAGCCTTCAGGGAGGGGGAATTTCTGAGCCTCTTATTTGAAAAGAGAGAAAGAGGGCATGCGATGGGAGAGGCGAGATGGGACAGGGCTCGGGGAAGATGAATAAAAGGGAAGACCAGGAAGAGGAAAACAGTACAAAAAGTTCTGCTAGAAATGAGAGGTTAAGGGCCTATTTTGAACACAAGAAGATCTTTTAGGGAGGGCTGGGTTCAGCCCCATCAATTCTAACTCAGCCCCAGTCATCACCCCCACGTGTTTATGACCATACAATCCCGTCTCTGGAGGTGCACTCCGACAAGCTTCCCGTCCCTCTCAGCCACCTACCGGTTGTGCGTCCAGAGGCGTAGAGGGACAGCACTGCCTGGATAGCCACATACATGGCTGGGACATTGAAAGTCTCAAACATAATCTGCAAAGCAATCCAAAGAGCTGAGTAAGTGAAGGTGCCCATCTGACAAAGAATGGTCAGGAGAATACACCTGGTTGATGGATGCAGAGGGGCCTGATCCGTTCTGGGCAGAGGAGGCCAAAGTAAGAGAAGGATCAGAACATCCCTGGTCACGTAAAGAGGAGAAATGAAGGTGTGAATGGGGGAGCCATCACATTAGTGGCCTGGCAGAGTGGAGAGGGGGAAGAAGCAGTGTGCACACAAGGCTTGGCCAAGGGAAAGGAACGTCTAGCTTCTGGCTCTGATCCTGGCTTTGACTAATAGTCACCAAAGTAACAGTTGACTAATAGTGGCTTCATTCCAAGTCTCTTAACTGGAAGAGGAGTTTGGATTAAATGGGCTTTCCAGCTTTTCCAGTGTAGACAGCCTAGGGCTTGTTAACTATGTCAAAGCCAGAAGAAAAAGAGAAGCAACATCCAGGTTTTGATTTCTCTGCTATAAACAAAGAGCTGTTTTAAATCTGAAGCTCAGACTGACTGGGATTAGCCCCATTTCTGTGATTTGCCTGAGGTTCCATTTAATCTGTTCCACTTTTTTATATAGTTGTGGGTCAGTGCTGACTCTAGAATCTGAGGCCATTCTGACTGCAGTGGGAGAGGCCTTGAATCCTGGAAGACAGGAACTGCCCACTGGTAACAGAGGACCACACAGAATGTCAATGCCCTAGTTCATGCAGTCCAGGGACAAGATTAGAACTCGAGCCCCTCCAGGTCACTGGTGAGAAGTTTGTGCATCAGGAGATATCCAGGGGTCTTCATTTCTCCATCTGTAAGACCCTTCCTGCTCTATTAACCAGAATGTCTGACATCATTTGCTAGCGAGCCATAATTTCCAAACTTTTTTTGTTTTTTTGCCTTCACACCATTCTCAGGAGGAATGACTCATCAGAAGCAACATCTCTTGCTACATGCAGTGATTCCCAGGCACACAGATGTTCCCCTGTGGAGAACACGTGCTAGTGTGTTGGTACAAGCACCAGGATCTACTCTGAGGGAAAGGCCTTGCAGTTATTTACATTTATAATTCTCCAATGCTGGAAGATCATGGATCAATCCCAGGCTCTGCCAGTTCTAGCTGTGTGACCCTGGAAGAATCACTTAATGTATCTGAGCCTTGATTTCTTCATTTATGTAATCAGTATAATCATAGTTCCTGCTTCACATTGCTAGAACTTAAAGAAACAATAAATGTAAAATGCTGAGCCTAGTACTTGACCATAGCAAGTATAGAATTGACATTAGATGTTGTTATTTAATAACTCATCCAAACTAGAAAACTCCTCTGTCTGGTGGACTGGATGGGATTCTATTCTAAGGTCTTGAGCTTCAGACAAGTAACAATAATGACAATAATTATTATTATTTGTTGGGTGTTTATTAGGCACCATGTGATACATCTGTCATTTCACCTCATTAATGTTCACATCAATCCTTTGAAAATGATACTATTGATATTACTCCCAACTTATAGACAAGGAAACTGAGGCTCTGGGAAATTAACTGGGTTCTTTAAGGTCACACAACTAATAAGACATATCCTAGATATGCCTGACTCCAGAACCCAAATTCCTATTGTATGTGATGCTACATTTTGAAGTGACTTCTCCTTAGACATTTTAACTTAAACATAGCCCCTTTTCAATGAAATCTTTTAAATTTCCTATTGCTTTTGGAGGCAAAGGGCTGGTCCCTGCAGGAAGGCTGCAAGTACCATCAGGCTGTTCCTCTTCTTTGGAATCCCTGAGTTCACTGAAGGTTGTTAGTCTGTTGGTATACTGCTGGCTCTGGCCTTCTCTCTGCTGCCCCGCATAGCCTCTTTCTAACAGAACGTTCCCCAGATCCCAAAGTGTTGAGTGCTGGGGTAGATACATACCTGGGTCATTTTCTCCCGGTTGGCCTTGGGGTTCAGGGGTGCCTCTGTGAGCAGAGTTGGATGCTCTTCAGGGGCAACACGAAGCTCATTGTAGAAAGAGTGGTGCCAGATCTAGTGAGTTGGGGGACAGAGGAGAATCACAATGATGTGCTATCATGAGGCCCTGCATTTCCCAAGAGGGACCAGAAGCTACCTGAAACCAAGACCAAAGGAAATGCTGCAAGTACTCATCATGTGTCCATGGTTTTATAGATGCAGAGACTGAAGCTCCAAGTGTGTGGGTACCTTCCTGAAGGATTCACATCTAGTAAGTGAGCAGAATCCCTAACCCAGATCTGTGAGGCAGGATAGTACAGTGGTTAAGGCCACAAATCTTGGCCCGACTTGGCTATTTCTTGGTTGTATGAGCTTAGGCAAGTTTTTAACCCTTCTCAGCTCCACTCTCATGATTGGTAATAGGGAGATGAAAATACTTAGTGTGTACCTCATTGGGTCTTTGTGCAAATAAATAAGGTAATGCTCGAAGTTATTGTTTAGCCCAGTGCCTGGCCAAGAATCAATATTATTATCATTCAACTCTATTTTCTTTTTTCTCTCTTTCCATTTTAGTTAATGTTCATGGGAAAATGATTTAATTTTGTAAATAAAAAGACAAATTAATGTATACATGAATAAATGAAACTTACTTCAAAACCTAATTGCCACTTTTAATGCTTCTAGAGAAGTTGCCCTTTGCAATGTACATGGAGAAGAGAACTGAGCTCTTTGCCTCTTGCCTCCATGAAAGTAAACATGAAAAAGGCTTCCTCTATCAGCACACTTTGGATCTTCCACTCACAGTCAGACATTTGGCCTTAGATGTTTCCAAAAGGCCCATTCCTGTGTATAGTGTATCTATGTGAAGGTACTTTGGACATAACTACATTTGCTTTATGGTCGGGCACTCTCTTAATTCCTGGATGCCAAAAAGAACAAACCATTGCAAAAAGGACTAAATTAATTAATCTTTAAAAGCATGAAAATTCTCCACCAAAGCCGGGAATATGACATTCATCCAAAACTAAAACAGAGCAAAACAAGAACTGCTGGTAAAAGCTTATAAATTAGCAAAAACAAGATTAGCTTTAAAGACTATCTTATTCCAGTTTCTCTTGTTTTGGATTTGTGGTTTCTAGAAAGGAAATGAAACTTCTAAAAGTTTTGTTTCTTTGGTGGAGTGAAAGCAGCAGAATGCTTAAGAAATCCTGCCAGTCACAGCAAGCACCCCTTCTCCTTCTCTCTTTCTCTTCACTGCCACCAGAAGTTACTTTGCATTTAAATTTTAGAAATAAGGAAATTTTTTTTGTTCCAATAGTCTCTCCCTAGGAGGATACATTCTAAGATGCTATCAGCTCCATGGAGAAATTCTAGAGTATTTTCCTACTGATTTTAATATTTTTTTCTCTGTGCAAACTGGGAAATTTTACCAAATCTAGAATCCTCAATTAAGCAAATCAACTGATATGTAATTTTTATAGAAAGATAGAGTTTGAAAGCATTACTACTGATAAATTATAGTAACATTATGTATTTTTCTTTCTGTGTGTGTGTGTGTGTGTGTGTGTGTGTGTGTGTAGTAGTGAGCTGAGAGATAAGTAAAAGGCCAGATGTTGTGATTCTGATATACCTTACTGCATTTAACATTTTTTATGTCACTTCCTCATTATTCTTTCCGTTTTCTCTTGATCACTGGTATCTGTAATGTTTAATGACCAACATCAAAATCTTAGAATTTAGCTCTTCTTTTCATTAGCTCTTTTTATAAGTGTTTAGGTGATAAGGCCTCATTTAATGCAACACAGAGAAATAATATTTAAAATATTTATTGTGTCGCTTTTTTCAGTGGCTATTTTGTTTCAATGTGTGGAGAGGCATTCGAGAAATGTACCAAATCTGCAATGCTACAGTCCTGTTAACTACAGTGAAAACTAAAACACTTTTAATTTAGATATTTAGAGTGAATTAATGAAAACCTTTCAGGAATAGGCTGATTAAGGCTATTCCCAGCATTTCAGCTCCTCTTTAGCTGTATTACACTGAGAGGGATAGCCATGCAGCCCCTGATGAGAATGAAAGGAAGGTTATTCTCTGAGCTGCTGCTCATGCACTGCTTGTCCTAGGAGAGTAACTGAGTTGACATGAGCAATAGATGATTAATTCCCTGCAGTGGCAAAGGGCTACTCTTCTAATCTACAGAACTGTCATCCTCTAATTAGTTAATAAACCCTAATAGGCAAAGGCATTGTTTTTCTTTTTAGAGACAGAGTCTTACTCAGTTGCCCAGGCTGGAGTGCAGTTTATGATCAGCTCACTGCAGCTTTAAACTCCTGCCACATATGGTTAATTAAACATTTTGGGTCTCGAACTCCTGGCCTCAAGTGATCCAAAGTGTTGAGATTACAGGTGTGAGCCACTGTACCCTGCAGGATTTTTTTCTCTTTTTTTGAGATAGGGTTCACTCTGTCACCTAGGCTGGAGTAGGATCTCAACTACTGCACCCTCAATCTCTCAGGCTCAGGTGATCCTCCCACCTCAACCTCCCAAGTAGCTGGGACTGAGGTGTGTGCCACCATGCCTGGCTAATTTAGTTTATTTTTTATAGAGACAGGATCTTACTATGTTGCCCAGGCTGGTCTCAAACTCCTGGGCCAAGTGATCCTCCCACCTTGGCCCTCCAAAGTGTTGGGATTACAGATGTAAGCAACCATGCCTGGCAAGGGATTTTTTTTTTTTTTTTTTTTTTTTTTGGTAAAGATTCATTTCAGGATTTTTTTTTTCAATGGGTAATAACCCAGAATGAACATTAACAAGTAAAAGCACAGTTGAGCAATGTGAGCCAGTTATTTCCCCCAGCAGACGTGTGGGAGTTTGTATCAGAGAATACAGGGAGTAGTACGCCTCCTGAGGGCCCAAGCTGCAGCAAACCTCCATACCTTTTCCATGTCGTCCCAGTTGGTGATGATGCCGTGTTCTATCGGGTACTTCAGGGTCAGGATTCCTCTTTGCTCTGTGCTTCATCACCCACGTAGCTGTCTTTTGTCCCATTCCCACCATCACCCCCTAAAAAGTTTCAACACATTATGAGTTGGCATCTCCCAAAACCTATGAATTGATTACAGTCAAGCCACAAAGGTCAAATCATTGAGATGGAAAGTTCCTCTTCTGATTATCAGTAACAATAAACATATCGAGTCTCATTGTCACTATGCTCTTAAGCAACATTCCGTAATTGATTGGAAAAAGACCTGGAATTGCCTCCAAATAACAGGAGGTGTTGGGTGAAAGTCAACTTTATATTTTTTATCTCTTATGTTCCTTGATGAGCTTTTATAGGGCAGAGACCACGTCTGTCTTGTTCATCACTATAGCAAATTGCATGACACATATTTTGCACTAGATAATTATTTGTTGAAAAAATGTACACAATTTTACATATTTGTTAAATGACATTTTGTATCCTATAAATCCTTTAAGCTATACTTTTAAAGTTACTACCTACCCAAAAGAATATGAGTATTATTTTCTAACTATTACAAGTGAAAGCATTGCATCTACAAATAATCACTTGAGGCTTGATTTCTAATGGATAAATTCATACTGATCAACTGTGAAGACATTTGCTTAAACTAGTCAGCTGCATTTTTTTAAAAATCATTAAGATGAAGCTTTTAAAAAATTATTGTTACTAGATTTTAAATCACACTGGAGTAACTGTTTTAGAACTACAAAACAGCCATGGCTACTATGGATCCATAAAATAATGGCTTGTGCAAAATATCTGCACTGCATAAAAATCAACAAATTCAGACAGACTGCATTCACTGGGAGAGGTTTCTGTTATTTATTCTTGTGACTATATCCCAAGCTGAGAGGCATAAACACCCATCAGATAGCCTCAATGCACAAAATACACTTCTGATGTGAAGGAGAATTTCTGAGATGCAATTACTGAGTTTACCATATGACTGTCACCAGTACTTCGTTTACACATAATATGTAAAATTACCATGTGCCTGCCCAAATATATTTTGTTGACAGCTAATATTATATAAAATTGCATTTGGTATCAATGCTTGCTTTCATCTAATATCAAGCTCTGTATGGCTAAGTGACCTGGGCTTTTATTTTAGTTTCTTTCCAAGGAGTAGTTTTGGTATACATCAGGATAATGTATAAGCATTTCTGATGGTGATGAGATTATTTTGATGATGATGATGATGACTATATTTAGACCAAAAGGACACATGAAAAAGAGGCAGACTTTGTATCCAATAGACACCCATTAGATAATCTGTCTACCTTGTATGTGAAATTGGCATTTACTCTGGACCTTAATCATCAGAGGTATATTTTTAACAAGGTTACATAACTTCTGGGCAGAAAGAGATAGACAATCTGTGGATACACATGGACACAGAGGAACCTAATCTATAGCCCTGTTCTGTTCCAATCATAATTTTCCTTACCTGATGTCTGGGACGTCCCACGATGGATGGGAAAACAGCCCTGGGAGCATCGTCCCCAGCAAAGCCGGCCTTACAGAGCCCAGAGCCATTGTCACACACCAAGGCAGTGCTGTCCTCTTCTTCACACATAGCTAGAGCTGCTTCACAGGATTCTATAGAAAACAGGGAGGAAGCAGCCTCAGCTGTAACTGGGGCATTTGCGGCACTTACCTGACAACTCCCACCTCCAAGGCTGGGTTTGGGGCCCTTCCTCTGTTCTCCTTGTGCTCTCTGCTGACCCTTATCTAACATAGCATGTATCTGGAAGTACTTCAGTTAGACTGTAAGCTTTCAGTAAGGTGAAACTCTGACTTCCAAAACTCTAACTTCCATGTTTATACAACCTTAGTGTCGTGACCGGCATATCATGTGTTCTCATGAGCACTTTAGAGGTGGACCAAGCCAGTGAATGAATTAACAAACTGCAGAGCACAGATGGGAATTCCAGACTCTGAGACCAGATCTTTGCAGAGACAAGTTGCCTACCTTATGTTAGAGAAGCATCAAGATTGTCCTGTCTGTATCAACCCAAATGCACATTTTTCTAGATATGCTATACCTTTTAGAAATTTTTTTCAATGCTAGACTTTTGAGGGAGAGGCAGCATGTGAAAATTTAGAAATGTTAAAATGGTAAAGTGTTTAATGGAAATGTTTAAAGAAAGAATCTTTTTTGAATCATGAGGACTTTATTTTACCTCAGAGAAGTGTTGAAATAAGTCAAAATTTTCTGAGAAGGTGCTTTAAATTTTAGAGGCTGCAATTATCTGCTGTTTATAAAGGTCACTGTTAAGCTAAAAGTCCAACAAGTGAGGGTGAGCCTGATGGATTATATATCATATGGTAGACTACTGCCATTAAAAAGGTTGAGTAAAAGTATAAGCAAAAGGTAGTTCTTATGTAAGAGTAATAGGTTAGAGAAAGTAGCATTGTACATCCCATTAAAATATATTTTTATGTATTGCAAAAAGATTAATCATATTTACCAGGATGTTAACTGGGGTTATTTTGAAGTGGTGGATTTTGTAGGTGTTTTTAATTATCTTCCCTTGGTTCTGTCATATTTTTAAAATTTTCTAAACTGAATGTGTATTTCTTTGGTAATAAAGAAATTTTAAATAACCCGCTTTATACTTGGATGCTTTCATAAAATTAGAAAGCCTGGAGCAGAATATCAACTTACAAATTTGAGAAATGGAAGGCATATCAGAGGACATTTTCATCCAATGCTCTCTCATTTTCACAAATAAGAAAATAGGGAAGTGATTGCTCAAGGGCACACAGGGCATTGGAGGTTGAGCTCTAGCCACACATCAGGACCCTCTGGCTACCCTTGGCTTCCAGTTCAAGATCTCTTCTGCTTTTCTAATCACAATTATTAGGTGGAAATGTTCAATTAAGAGATGGACACTCAGAGTTCTCTGGCTGGCATCGAGATCTCAATTAGGATTTCAAATTGAGAAAATGTCTTCTTTTAAATGGGTGAACTGATTGCACATCCAAATCCATATTTTAAAACAGGCAGTTATTTTAAGGAAACTTCTGAGGAGTAGTGAAATAAAATAGCTATCACAGAGTTGGAGTTCTGCCAGAACGTTCCCACAGAATCAAAGCTGTGTCTTGCCAGAGGCCTAGAACTTCCTTAGCAGTGCTTCATGTAAAATAACCCTTTGCAAAGAACATAAAGAGATATGTTTTAAAGTCAAGGCATGTAACATTATCTTCAACTGACAAGGAAATCAAGGTTTAAGGAGGTGAAGTGACTTGTCCAAGAACCTTGAACTGATGCACTTAGGACAACGGAGATTTCAGATCACAGTGATTATGAGCTCAGGCTCTGAAGTCAGAAGACTGCTTGGATTTGAGTCCAGGCTCCAACACTTAGAAACTGTGATTTTACTTATTTAACATCTCTAAACCACAATTTCCTTACTATAAAACAGTAATGATCTCAGGACATACCTCAAGGAGTTCTGATGGATATTGCATTTTTTTAAGTGTTTAATTTATAGCCACAGAGATGCTATAAGTTCTTAATAAATTATAGTTTTATCATCATTATTATGACTATAACTGCGTGATTATTTTCATTATCCAGATCTTTTTGTTTCTAACCTTTGCTTTCTTACCATACTGCTCCAGGCTTAGAATAAAAATACTCAACGTGTGGATTCCACTTGCAAGAATGGAAATGGGACTTACAAATGGCTTGCCCTTTCCTTTCCCACCCTTCTTTTCCTTTCCAGATGCTGAATTATGTTTGGCATTCATGCGATTTGGCTTCCCTCATAGCAGATTAAGAAGCTTTAGAAGAGAGGTGAGAACGATAAAAGAGACAAAAGGGAAGAAGCCTGAGAGCCTGGGTTATCTGTCAGAAGCAGCCAGCCCCAGGGGATAAGCAAGCACTCTATGGATGTGCTAAGCGCACTTTCTAAACCAAAAGTAAGGGCTGAAAACAGGATAAAACATTTTAAATAAGGATGGTCTCTGAAAATTGGAAGGCATGGTTATAATGAATGCAGGCATATTTTTTAATAACCATTTTGTAGGGCAGTGATGGCTTGAGAGGAAGGGTTGACTATATTCAGAAAAAGTAGGCTGATCCACAGCATCAGCAAGAATGCAGAAAAATCGATCTCAAAGTTCAGCAAATTTTTTTTTTTACTTGGCAAAGAAAAGAAAAATGGAAAGAAAATCCAGGAAGAACGTTATAATCAAAAGGAGCACTGTTACTGAAGAAGTCACTGTGTCCCTGGAAGACTCAGTTCAGTGGTTTACAGCTCTTCTCTAACCTGAATGAGCAGCTCGATTTGGAGCACAGCATTTCCTAATTAGGTAAAACACGCTGTGTCTGCTTTTGGAACTGCACCCGGGTCAGGGGGTTTGCTCCAACTGACTGGAGTGCATCTTGTGCCAAAAATGAGTCGTTGGTGGGAGGGGAAAGAACATTACAGTTCCCAGCTCACTGGTCTTGAAATGCAAACCATATTTAGTCATGAATCACAAAATCCTAGGAAAACCTCAGCATGAAAACTCCAGTCTGGGCTGAAGCTGCCAAGCCTTGATTTACAGTGAAGTTCAGCCTGGAGTGGCAGAGCTGGCTCCACAGTCACACTTGCCTCACCAGACTGAGGGGAGCATTAAGCTGAGAGAAATCCAAACCAGATATTGTGCCAGGAGGTACACACAGCTGTCAGATGCAAGCTCTGTTCCCTCCCTCTTTCTTTGCAGAGAAAAATTCAATTGGTCACCTGCTGTGCTCTGCTGCAAATGACCAGTGATGCAGATCTGAATATGTAAGGTCACACATACACATTTCCAACAAAAAACAGATGTACATTTCCAACAAAAGACACTACCAGTTAGAGCCAGGGAAACCCAGAAGCGAATACACAAATTCAGGCACAAAGACTAGGCAACTTTTCTCTGTTCACTTCTAAAATCCACTTCCAGACATCTTAGCTGCACCAAAAATACAGCCCAGTGAAAAAGATTCCTACACCAAATCAGAACGAAAAACAAATCTCAGAGTTTCCAGTGCCTAAATATAAATGAATGTATAACTTACTGCACACAGCTAGCCTGCATACCTGTGTTGTGCTGCAAGATCTGGGCTGTTGGTTTAGTATGAACATTTTACAGGTGACATGCATTAATAAAATTTCCGTATTCTTCTGTACTCCCTCCATCAAACCTCCATCAAATGATTTAATGTTAAATCATTAAAGCCAAAAGCTACAATCATTTTAGTAGTACAATCTTCATTCAGAAATATCAGTGCATGAACCCAGCCAAATCTCTTCAGATGATGTCTTATTATACTGGGTAATTAAAAGAGCCACTGTAATCAATAAGTCACATCCCTGGGCTGGCGCCACTTACCCTGACAGTGCTTGGCTGGGCTTCTCCGTGCTGGGTGGTGTTCAGGGAAGCTGAATGCTGAAGGGTTATATAGCCCCTTGGCCTGCTCTCCTCCCACTTGCTTCCCAAACAAGGAACAAAGACAGACTTGAGCCTGTCGTTCAGTCTAACACAACCATATAGGGACCTCAGCACAAAACTCTCTAATCTGGGTGGCCGGAGGCCTGGGTCTCTTCCACTGCATTCCACTGCTCTGCTCATGAAATGGGAGGCAGCTCAGCTGCCTGTGGGAGATAAACACGCCAAGCCTTCAGAACAACTGCAGAAATGCCCAGAGATACTGAGCTAGGGTAATGGGCAGATGCAGGCATGGTTTGCACATTCCACAGAGGATGTCAGCTTGCTGTCATGCTGGCATTTCAGGCCATTTCCTAACAAACTGAGAACAGAAAGGGGTTGCCTCTGCCTAGCAGGGACTTTTAAAAACTCTTCTACCATGGTAGCATGCAAGGAAGAAAGATATTACTTCAGTCATCTATAAATACATAGAGGGAGTGATGATTTTATGGTAGTCATACTGTATAAATCAAGTTCTGAGGGACGTGAGTGGAAACAGGAATTGAAGTATAGAGTCGTTGACAGGCCTATGTTTTACAAAGAGGAATTTGGATGTTAGCATTACTATAACTACATTCATTTTTTTGGTGCATTAGCTTTGTCTACTAATTTGTCATTGAGCAATTTAGCAGCATAAGTAGGGACCATCCTTTGACAAGAGAGACTACCCAGCAACCTGTCACAGAAGCACTTTGGAAAAGAAAGGAGATTGTTCAAAGGAAGCCTCTCTAGCCCTCCTGTTTCCCCACTAACCTACTTTACAGAAAGTAGAGAAATCAGGTGACATGGTTTGGTTCTATGTCTCCACCCAAATCTCATCTCAAATTGTAATCTCCATAATCCCCATGTGTCAAGAGAAAGGCCAGGTGGGGAGGTGACTGGATTGTGGGGGATGTTTTCTCCCATGCTGTTCTCATGATAGGGAGTGAATTCTCATGAGATCTAGTGGTTTTACAAGGCAGTTTTCCCTGCTTTTGCTTGCTCTCTCTTGCCTGCCATCATGTAAGACACGCCTCTTCCCCTTTTGCCATGATTGTAAGTTTCTTGAGGCCTCCCCAGCCATGCAGAACTGCGAGTAACTTAAATCTCTTTTCTTTATAAATTAACCAGTCTTGGGTATGTCTTTATAGCAGTGTGAAAATGGACTAAGATACCAGGTGCCCCTGTCATTTCTCAAAGATATAAGCCATCATCTCAAGCATCAATGGATAGCTTTGATTATTTTACATTTGTCTATTCCCATCCTCCAAGCCAAGGTTCTCACTGAACACATAAAATAAATATTTTTGTGGATACTATGAGTATTTCTGGACTGAGGACATGTGAGAAAAATCCCAGAATGAGTGGCTTTATTTTACAGTCATGACCAGCTGTTCACTCGTGTTACTATGTCAGATCTTTTTGATTTATGGTGCACACACATATACATACATATATATCTTTGAAGAACTGCACTGCTGATTATTAGAAAATGTTAAATAGCTTTAAGACTAAATAATAACAGGATTTCTCTATACTGCTCAGGATTTGTCTAGTTTTACCAACCAGAAAACACAGCTTGAATGTTCAAATATAAAATCTACACAGTACAATATAAACTTGGGCCCTTGGGGTTAATCCATTCATTTTCATCACAGGAATCATGTGAAGCAAACTTGCCATATTTTCTTGAGTAGGAGGGCAATTTGAGTAGAGGAAGGATCCCCCCTTCCTCCTGCTTCTGACTGAAGCAGTGTCGGTGTAGTCCTTGGGATCTTTATGAAGTAACTGTCCATTTAAACACCAAAGAGAAGAATTTTTGCATTCACCTTTATGATTCTTACATCATTTCTTCCTTGATTGTGGTAGTGTATACCCAAAGCTCTGATAATAGTTAGACTATGATGAAATAAAGAGACATACTAGAAGATGACTTAAGGTTTAGCTTTTCTTTCGAGGTTTTTTTTTTTCTCCAAATAATCTATGACAAAAACCAGAAAGAACTTATAATTGAAAATAAATTTCTGAGCAACTGATTTAATGATCTAAATGATATTATTGCCTGGATTTGAGATTTATAGTTTCACATCCCATTCAAGTCTCTTCAGTGAGAGAAACCAGCACCGTATGGGTATGAGTGTGTGTGCAAAGGTGTCTCCAGTCCAGCAGCCAGATATTTCCTGGGGCCAGCAGCCATGTATCCAAGGAGTTATGGAACAGTTATGAAAACAGTAGTGTCAAGAAAAAAATAAGAAGGAAAGAAAGAAAAACAGTAGTGTCTGGTAACTTGGTTGCAGTTCAGGGACACTATAAAATAAATTGCAAGCTAAAGCAATATCCAAGAATCATCTCCAGATATGTTGTTCTGCAAACATCATGTACCATCTTGGTAAGATTATTTAGTTATAATTTATTGTAAATTCCTTGAACACTGGAGCAATTTTAACTCTCTTTGGAGCCCAGAGCTAAGTAAGCAGGAGGTCCTCAATAATTGTCTAACAATTTCTTGATTTTTCTTTATCCCCAGCACTTTGTAGATTTAGATTAGGCCATATAAATATTGGCAAATATCCATATAATATTGATGTCTGGTAAGAAAAATGATTTCCTGTTGCTGCTGAAAAATTGGACTGTAGAAATTATTTTTTTTCTAGACTGATCACACTCATTAGCTATTTTGTTCGGCACATAAAATTCATTTTTCTGAGAAGACACAATGAGATCAAGGCTCCCTTTCCATTTCCCATCTTTGGGATTCTCCAGGAGAGTCACAAACTGAGTTCTCCTAAGACAGCTCACGAAGACAGAGGTATGGAGCCTACGCTAGCACAATGGCCATCCCATCACATCTGCAGGGATTTGCCAGGCTCTGCTCTGTTCCTCATTTGAGCATAATTAATATTATTTATGGGAAATTTGATTGGACACTTTACATGAGGGTGTAAAGGCTAGTATTTCAGGGGTTTATTTTCATAATGTTTTCATTTATTTCGAAATGTGAGGTCAGAGAGAAGATACATGGTGTATGAAATGTGAGAAGAACCATGCAACATGAGAACATGAGAAAGGAACGCAGTGACAATTGACCCTCAGACCTTGACTTTGTGTAAAGGCAAACATTTTGGATCAATACACAGGGATTATGATTCAGAGTTGAAATTCCAAACCTATCATTTGCTATCACTGTGTCCCCTCTGTGCCTTAGCTTTCTTATAAGAAAAATAGGGTTAATAATCATGCCTTATCACAAGGTGGCAATGATATGAGGAGATATGAGGAGTTAACAGGTTAGAAGCACCTAGAACACTGCCTGGCCCATGGTGAGCACTATGTAATTATTAGCTATTATTATCGTCAGGTGCTCTGTGATGAGGAAGTTAGTTCTAGAGGTGAGACAGACAGTTTTTCAGACAAGAAAAACACAGAGGTAAGCTCTTACCCAGAAGACTGTGACACCCTGTGTTGGTTTCCTATCCCTGCTCTAACAAATTATGACAAACTTACTGGCTTCGAACAACGCAAATTTATTCTGTTACAGTTCTTGAGGTCAGAAGTCCAAAACAAGTTTTCACTGGGCTAAAATCAAGGCCTCCCTTCTGGAAGCTCTTGCAGGGGTCTATGTCTTTGCCTTTTCTAGTCTCTAGAGTCCACTTGGCTTATGGCTGCTTCCTCCATCTTCAAAGCCAGCAGCATAGCATCTTCAAACTCTTTCTGGTACCAATCCTCCTGTCTCCCTCTTAGAAGCACCTTCATGAATATATTGGGCCCTAATGGATAATCCAGGATAGTTCAACATAATCTCCCCATTTTAAGATTATTAATTTAATCGTATCTGCAAAGTCAACTTTTTGTGTGTAAGTTAACATATCCATAGGTTTAGGGGATTAGTAGGTGAACATCTTACAGGAAGGGTTCATTATTCCACCTATTATATACCCCCATCTCACTACTCAATGTGTTTCCCATTGCATGTCAAGGCATTTATACCAGTTTCTCAGTTTCCAAAAAGGATTTCTACCAATGGTGTTGACATCCGACGTACTTACCACACTTAATAAACACTACCTTAGCCTGTTTGTGCTGCCATAACCAAATAGCTGAGACTGGATAGTTTATTTAAAAACAAGATTTATTTCTCACATTTCTGGAAACTGGGAAGTCTAAGATCAAGGTGCCAGCATCTTATGAGGGCCTTCTTGCTGTGTCACCCCACGGTGGAAGAAAGGGTGAACCTGCTTCCACAAGTCCTATTTATAGTGGCGTTAATCCATTCATGGAGGTGGAATTAAACACCTTATGAATTAAACACCTCCATTAGGCCTCATCTCCCAACACTGTTGCACTAGGGATTAAGTTTCCAACACATGAATTTTGGGAGACATATTCAGATCATACCAGACACCTAAGACATGGTAACAAGTCTTATCTTATGAAAGGGATCAGAAAACTGTAAAGCTACATGGCCATGATCCTGTAATGGGCAACTAGGAAAGTGGAATAAACTTGTATCACTCCTTTATGCTTTTCAGAGTGTCTAGATAATGAAGTGTACTTATAAGATTCACAAAACATCTTCAAGAGCTTTATTGTATTTTATTTTTGTTTATGAAAAAACAAAATTCATGTCAGATTGCAGATTAGCACCTGTTAGATTTGGGAGGCAGAACAACTTCTGACACTCTTTGTCACCAAAAGACAACTTGAGAAATTAAATTTAACCATGAAGAACAGAGAGCTTTAAAAGATGTTTTAAATTCCTGGAAAAGAAGAATAATACCTATTACTCCTTTGTCAACTGCATTTACATTTTTCCTGCCTCTCCTGCCTTATCTACCCCAACTCAGAACCAGTATGTGCCAACACTGCCCAGTGATATGGAACAATGGGCTTTCCCATTAAAAAGCCAGACAAGCTCATAACTGAGGACCTTTGCTTATGCTGCTCCTCTGCCTGGAACAATATTTCCCCCGTTCACTCCTCTAACACCTTTCCTAATGCCATTGTCTCTTTTAGCATACTCTATATATCCTCCTCAACTCAGTTTAAGTGTCCCCTTCTCCTAGAAAGCATTGTCTTCCCTCTTCTACTTCTTCTATCGACTTCTACCCACCTCTGCTTCATAGCACTCACTATATTGTTTTGTACTGATATGTCCAACTTTCATGCTATAATATGTTTGAAGGCAGACTAAATTAACTTCATCTTTGCATTCCTGAAGCCTGGAACATTCAGTAAATGTTTCTTGAACTGAACTAAATTAAGCACAGAAAATACTTAGCAAATGATCAAGGATACTCTGAAGAGGGGGCAAATAAAAATAAATTAATAGTTATCAGACAATGCTATGAGCTATTTGCTCTACATACATAAACTCATTTAATCTTCACAGCAGCCATAAGGAATACTGTTCTTCCCATTTACAGAAGAGGAAATGGAGGCTCAAATAAGCCAAATATCTTGCATGGCCCCAGAGCTGGTAAGTGGCAGAGCAGAGATTCAAACCCAGACCCATCTGACACTAGAGACTGAGTTCAACCACATGCACAGAGGTATGGATAGTGACCTGTATGTCAGGCTCCACCAACGTAGTAGGGAACATGAGGTTAAATCATCAAGCAAAAGTAGATGACTTCACTATTCAACGTCCCTGCCTCATGAAATTCTGGGCACACAGGACAATATTGGCACCAGCTAGCTCAAGTGAACCCAGTATCAGCTCTTTTCTTCCAAGCCAACTAGACCCAACTGCCCCAGCTTCCTACTAATTGAAACTCTCCTTCACAAAAGACCTTGGATCTATAGGATGACCATGGTTCCTTGTGTACCTGAGAGGTTTACTCAGTACTTGGGGGAAGAGAGGATATGGGTCTTTCAGAGCTTTAAAAAGTCCCAGGAAATCCAGGACAAGTTGGTTATTTGAATCATCACCAATGATTAGAGAAGCCTGTCCTGTACATTACTCATAGGGACTCTTCCTTTCAGAAGCCTTTGGGGAAGACCACAAACAGCCATTTATACCAATGGTATTGACTAGCATTGTCCAACAGAACTTTCTGCAATGATGGAAATATTCAATATCAGCACTGTCCAATACAGTAACTACTAGCCACATGTGACTATTGATCATGGAAATATGTACAGGAATTTTTTAATTTTATTTAATCTTAATTAAATTTTAATTTGAATAGCCACATGTGGCTACTGACTTTCATATTGGACAGCACAGGCATAACAAATAAGTTTTAAATTTGGCTGCAACTGAAATTGCCTAAGGGGCTTAAAAAATCCCAATGCTCAGGTTGTACTCTAGATCAATTAAATCAGAGCCATTTGAGATGCGACACAGGTGTCTAATGTGTATCTAAGAGTAAGAACCTTCAGAATAGACCAGGAATCCCAAAGTATGGTCTGTGAATTGGCTGCAAAGGAATCAACAGAAGGGTTTATTAGTAATATGCAAAGTGGACTCTCTTTTCCCTTAAACACACCTCCTAAATTACAATCCTTGAAGAAGATCCTAGAGTCAATTTTCCAAAATAAACTTTTCATCTTAGAATAGATTTAAGTTTACAGAGAAGTTATGAAGATAGTACAGAGAGTTCTCATTTACCCTGCACCTAGTTTCCCCTAATATTAACATCTTACATTAGTGTGGCACATTTTTGATAATTAATAAACTGATATTTATACATTATTAAGGAATCTTCAGAAGTCATTCCGATTTCCTCAGCTTTTAATGTTCCTTTTTGTTCCAGGATACCACGTCGCATTTAAGCCAAGTCCCCTTAGTCATGTTCTGTTAGCTGTGACGGTTTCTCAGACTTCTTTTATTTTTAATGACCTTGACAGCATTGAGGAGTATTTTGTGCACTATCTCTTAGTTTGGATTTGTCTGATGTTTTTCTCATAATTAGACTGAGATCACATATTTTTGGGAAGAAGACCCTAGAGGTAACTTGCTATTGTCATCCCTTGATATCAAGACAGGATGCTACCAAGATGACTTATCACTATAGATGTTCATCTTAATCACTCGACTAATGTTCCCCAGGTTTCTCTACTGTAAAATGATTTTTCTGTCAACATCTTCCATACTGTACTCTTTGGATAGAAGTTACTAAGTACAGCACACACTTAAAGAATGGGGAGTTATACTTCACCTCCTTGAGGACAGAGTATTTACATAAATTATCCAGAATAAGATCTATTTTTGATACAATCCTCAATGATTCTTATTCATAATAAAATTTGAGAATCAGTCAGACAAACAGTTGAAGAAGGCAGAGCCACATGACATCCAGTTTGACCCTGATTCTCTGAGTGTGGATAACATGGTGTACTGGCAGACTTGCTGGACCTCTGTGAAGACTAACTGATAGTCACTTATTTAGTCTGGAAACCAAATCACTGCTCCTCTAAACACAAAACAGTGAATAAATATAGAATTGTTGATATTACCACCAAGGAGTGTTTTGGAGTTGGAATCCAGCTATCAGAGGAGGAAAAAAAGCCACACCAAGAAGGATATATACAGTGCTTTAGACCAAACTCATAGCCACCAAGAGGCATTCCCTAAAAAAGAAAAAATATCAGTGGTATCAGAGAAATAGGCAACTGGTGGCCCAAAGGATGCTGGGATATATATGGCCATGTGAAGAGGACCACGAGGCCCCATGGGCATGTACAGGGCACTTCAGAGCTACAATACCATTATTGACAACAAGGATAAACATCCGCTAAGTCATTAGCAGAATTACAGTGTAAAGGGTGATTCAGAAACTCATTTGGATTCCTTGAACTAGTAACAAAGCTACCTTACTAAAGGGAAAGTGTTTTACTATTGCTGTTTATAAGCCACAGAAAGTCTCTGTTCTCTGGATTTCTGCTTGGCTTTGGTAAAGCTACAGTTAGAGACTCAACCTCTTGGTTTCTCAGGACATTAATTAGTACATTGTTCAATTGTAACGATCAAGGAAATCACCAGGAATGCGTGTTGAGAATTGTGGGAGGTTTAGAAGCCTGGCCACACGCAGGAGCACCTCTGAGTTAACTGAGAATGCTTAGTCAGAAGTGAGAACTTCAGCGAGACACAGAGGCTGCCTTAATGCACTGAAGTGATGGGAGGTAGAAGAGTGAGCGTCTTTCATGTTCCTTGTGAAAATATAAGTAGCACTCATGGGTTATGTCTACAGAGAAATGGATTTCCTTCACCTTCACCTAGAAACATAAGTTAAAGTTTCTAACAACCTAGCAATACAGAGGACAGATTGCCTTCTGGGATAGTGAGTGTTTTCTCCATTGAATTAGGTAAGTGGATGCAAGATGGCCTCAGGGCTGTTATAAAAAAGATTTGTGTTCTATGTAGAAAATGTGAAGAGACTTTTAAGGATCCTTTAATTCTTTCACTTTCCATCCTCTTGATATAGTATGAGTGACACCATGCCAGCTGTCTGGGATGTCACTGCTCATCTCTGTTTCTTCATCAATGTTAGCTGTTAGAAATATGCAATGTGCACTTAAAAGAGTGTGTTGCTTTTCTTAAACTGGCTGATTTATATACATCAAAGGAAGAGATAATTTAGGCAAGAATAGCCACAGAGGAAGAGAGAGACCCTCAGTATAGAGATCCACAGTCCTGACTTTGCCACCAAGATGCTTTTATGAACGAGGACAAGATCTTTACATCTCTGAATCTCAATAATCTTTCTTAAGATGAAGACTTTGTGCTAATTCATCTCCCAGTTCTCTTCTAGTTCTGACATTCTGTGCAGTCTTCCATTTGTCCTTATTCTCAAATGATGTTTGCTAGATTTCAGTTTAAAAAAGTATGAGGCTTTATTATTCAATGAAAATCACAAACCTTGAGATTAGCGTTTACTGCTGGCACTTTAGAAAACATAAATGATAGGATTATTATGGCCCTACTGATTTGCCTTTCTACTTTTTAACTTCTCTAAATGTGCACACCCTTTACATGATTTTTTTGTCATGCATCAGTAATCTATGTTGCAATATCTAGGACAAGTTTTGCAAATTGAGATGCCTATAGGGACAGGGATGACTGAAAAGGCCAAGTGGTACTTCTGATAAACAGAGGACCTAGGTCTCCAGCAAGGAGTTGGCCACCAGTCAGCTTCATCTGTTGCTGTAATACGAGTTCAGAGTTGCCATGTCTTCCATTTTTTTATGAGAAGGTAGAAATTGTAACTGCTATGCAAAATCCCTTCATTTTAAAATGATGTCAATTAACTAACATTTAAAAAAAGGGCAATAGGCTAAATCAATGTTTTCTGTGGGTCTTTAGTTTGTAAACTGAAGACTACAAACAACAACAATAACAACCAATCCAATCACAGCTCCAGTGCTCCGACACACCACCCTACAGTATTTCAATAGATAATTAAATAAGAAGAAAACAAAAGTATGAAATGTTATCAAGGATTAGTGGTTTAAAAAAAGAGAGGAGACAGTCTGTTAGGATATTTCAGACAGGCATCTTCCTGCCTTACTTTGTGATAAGCTTCTTAGATGTGGTTCTGTAACTTTCACTTAGGAAGTAAGTAGTAACAAAAGCTCTTGGCTCATTGTTTTTGGTAACAAATGCCACAGATGGTGTTATATCACATGTGTGAACATAAGAGTGTCACACACTATTTCAGTGTCTAAAATAAAAAGAAATGACTATTTAATCAGCACATGATTACCATGATGTGGGAATAAATTTCATAAGTGCATTCATCTGTTCCCATGCTGCTAATAAAGACATATCTGAGACTGGGTAATTTATAAAGAGGTTTAATGGACTAAGTTCCACATGGTGGAAGGCAAAGGAAGAGCAGAGGGACTTCTTACATGGCAGCAGGCAAAAGAGTGTGTGCAGGGGAACACCCCTTTATAAAACCACCAGATCTCATGAGACTTATTCACTGTCCTGACAACAGCACAATAAATACCCACCCCCATGATTCAATTACCTCCCACCAGGTCCCTTCCATGACCTGGGGATTATGGGAGCTACAATTCAGGATGAGACTTGAGTAGGGACACAGCCAAACCATATCTATAAGAAAATCGGGGACATTTTCCTGGATGCCAATTTTCTGGGTAGCTTTTGAGGAGCAAAATTTTGGAGAAATTGCCTACTAATGTCTTAGTGTAAATTTACTTCCAGAGATTCTCAGAGGAGAATGGAACTTACATTTATTTAATGCCTACCATGTCCCCAAGTATAGTACTTATTATATAGGTAATAAGATGAATAAAGTAGTTTCTTTCTTACCTTTCAGGATTAAGGGATTAAACAGTAAATCCGACTTACTAGGAAAGGAGTGACTAGAATCTCATGAGAATTTTAAATTTTTTACACTCATCTTATTTAGTCAAGTCATTTTTGTCCTTCTCCTAGAGGTCACTCTGGGAGTTTCAGCAATGCTTAGCATTACGCAGATTTTTTGGACCTATTTAAACCAATAGCAAATACTTTTGGATCACTATAGTGTTGGCAAGGCTTTTTCCCTGGAGGGTGGATTTGATTTTTGTCTGCAGTCAAGCGCTATTCTCAGTGGAGGCTAGTGAAGAAGGTGAGTTGACAATCTTGGGCATTACCATTTTGGATCAAAAAATAAGTAGGTTCTGGAGTAATCAAACTGATATCCGTGTATGACTTGTAAAGAACCAGGATGTACAGTCTCCATTTAGCTATAAATTCTGGCAGATTTTCTTAAACTTCTCTTTTTTTTTCCCCTGCATGTCCACACTTTATTATAATGCTACAGTTTTTGTTTTGTTTTGTTTATTTTGAGGCAGAGTCTTGCTCTGTTGCCCAGGCTGGAGTGCAGTGGTGCGATCTTGGCTCTCTGCAACCTCCACCTCCCAGGTTCAAGTGATTCTCCCACCTCAGCCTCCAGAGTAGCTGGAATAATAGGCACCTGCCACCATGCCCAGCTAATTTTTGTATTTTTAATAGAGATGGGGTTTCCCATGTTGGCCAGGCTGGTCCCGAACTCCTGACCTCAAGTTATCTGCCTGCCTCGGCCTCCCAAAGTGCTGGGATTTTCAGGTGTGAGCCACCACGCCCGGCCAATGCTGCAGTTTCTGATTATCTTTTAGCTAGGCTAAAAGGTTCTTTCCTACTTTGGTGTCTAATTTTGTATTCCTATTTTTCCTAACAGGCTTTATCTAAGTTGAGTTCTATATATTTTAGTTTAGTTTACTTTGGCTTAGCTTCATATGTTTTTATATTATTTTTAATTTATTATTTTTGTATTTTTATTATATATATATATATATATATATATATATTTTTTTTTTTTTTTTTTTTTTTTTGAGACAGAGTCTCTCTCCGTCACCAGGCAACAGGCTGGAGTGCAGTGGCGCGATCTTGGCTCACTCAACCTCCTCCTCCTGGGTTCAAGCAATTCTCCTGCCTCAGCCTCCAGAGTAGCTGGGACTACAGGCATGCACCACCATGCCCAGCTAATTTTTATATTTTTAGTAGAGACAAGGTTTCACCATGTTGGCCAGGATGGTCTCGATCTCTTGACCTGGTGATCCGCCCGCCTCGGCCTCCCAAAGTGCTGGGATTACAGGCGTAAGCCACTGCGCCCGGCCTGTATTTTTATTATATTTTTAGTTTAGTTTAATTTCATATATTTAGTTTAATATATTTTAGTTTCGTTTAATATATTTTAGTTTAGTTTCATGTATTTTGCATTGTATGGGAGGAAAAAATAATTCTGTCTCTAGTCTTCTGAATTCTTATCTGGAATCCCTGCAACAAAAGGCGGATTAAAAGAAAAAAGCAAACAGAAGTTTATTAACAACTAGACTTCATGTATATATGGGAGATACCCAGGGAAGGAGCAATTCTCAAAGAGATGGCTTAGAATTCTGGTTTATATGGCATCTTCAACAAAGAACAAACATTGGTGGGGAAGTGACAAGACAAAGGGAAAGAATCTTGAGTTTCTACATGACTAATTAGAAAACAAATACATGGGAAACTAATGGTAGATAAAGGTTATACAGTAAAGTTTGTTATGTAGATTCCTCTGTGCCATCTTCAGGGAGGCAAGGGCCTAAGGTCATCCTTGGTATCAACCTTTGTCCTTCTTGGTAGAGAGGGAAGGAGGGACACCTTTGTAAATGTATGTCTTGCTTTTAAGCAAATAGGGGTAGGGAAGAGAGAGTTTTTTTGTATCTACTTCTCGATTGCTTTCAGCTCAAAATAATCCTTATGCCAGAGAGGCATATTTTGAGGTGGCATATTCAGCTACCCTTCAGCATATAGTATCTACATATCTTGTACCAACTGGTCTCTCCCTCTCTGTTGCTATAGGAATTAAACTATTAGGAAAGCCTGAACATTCAAAGGAGGTGCCCTTCTACCCCTCCTGTTTGCTGCTCCTTTGCAATTTTCGCTCCAAGCTTTACAAACATTTTTAGTGTCTTAAGTTTCCTCCTTTCCCACAGTAAACAAATTCATATAGTCCAGCTCTTGCATATTCTATTTCCAGAGCTGAGGATATCTCCCCTTTCTTATTCTGCCAAATCATGTTTCTGCCTTATTTCAAAAGCCTACTCAAAATTAATCTACACAAAACCTTAGATGCATTTTTTTCCCACAGGGAGAATGCTTCAATTGCTCCAGTTATTTCATCAGCACATTTACTTGATGTCAGCTCTTATAATTTCTCACATTTGCAGTATATTCACCATCAGGTTGCAGACTTTTGGAGGCAGCCAGTGTGTTCATTTTTCCCTTAGGGCACCCGGCTCTTCTACATCTAGTAGAGACTTGGGAATTTAGTTAAACAACTTCCTATTTTCCCCAAACCTTAAAAAAACTGTCTGCAATGACCATCTCAGACACTGTTATTTTCAGAAAGTTTCCCTAATTTATTTTAAGGAAAGAACAGATAAGATGTAAAAGATAAGGGACATTCTCTGGCTGCAGGCTTTCTTTAGCACATTTCAGGATTATTACAACATAAAAGCTTTGCCCTATTTTCCTTAAGCAGTACATGGCTGCCTAGTGTACTTGCTTTAGGAGGTCAAACACATTAGATATAACAACATATCGACCACCAAAAGCAATGCACAGAACAGAGGTCCTTGAGCAAGAAGGCTGAACCATAGTTCAGCAAGGTCAGGTCATTAAGCAAAGCATCCAAGGGTGACCATCATGTTTCCCTCCGCGTTTCTGCAAAGCACAGATTTTCCCAGGGATTAATGAGCATCAGCCCCTTACTAGAGAAATAGCAGACTTCATGGAAGAGTCTCAGTTTTATGATCCACTGCTGGTTTGGGCTGATTTGCTTTTAACTAATTATTGATCACCATACTGACTAACTTTTGAGAGAGCCCTGGCAAAAATAAGTGTTCCTTAAATGAGGTACACCAATGTTTTCCCATTCCAGTCCTTGAAAACAGTGAGTTAGAGCAGAGTTTCCTGAAGCATGGCCTGAATTTACAAAACTATAGTCATCAGAATCACTTGGGCAGTTTGTTAAAGTTTATTAGGTTGGTGCAAAAGTAATTGCAGTTTTTGCCATTGAAAATCACGTTCCTGGGGCTCACCTGAGCCAGGCTGTCAGGCATAGGGCCTGGAGATCTGCATTTAAACAAAAGCCACACAGAAGCACTTGGACAGAGGGTAAGAAGGGAATGTGACATTGAACTCTTGAAAGTACAGCAGAATAGTGAGGAATGATCTTCATCAATAATATCATAGCTTTTTCTTGTTAGATTATAGCATCCCAGGCTTATATCCTCAGAGAACAAAGTGGAGAGCATATTTATAGACAGGGAAGGGGATTGGACAGGACTGCAGACCTGAGTTCTATTTTAGGCCCTACCTCTGATTGCCTGTGCAGCTTTGAAGAGTTCACTAAACCCTTTGCCCTTGTTTTGTAATCTGTAAGTGTGTGGGCCTATTATTTTAATATCCTGTCTACCTCTAACAATTTCTGATTGAAATATTAAATTTGAAAATATAAATAGGCAGTATGTCTGTGAGGTAATAAGCAGAAGAGGGTGACAGTTTCACAAAAGGAAAGCATGATTTAGATAGAGTGCCTAAAATTCTGTCCTGGGAACCAGGACCTTCTCACCTACTGGCTGTCTGTGTTAAGGCAATAACCTGCATCTCCCTTTCCTCATCTGCAAAATGACAATGGCACTTGCCAGCCACCACTTTTCAGGGCTCCTGAGCAGGTCGAAGATATAACCTGCTCAAGTGTTTCGAAAACTATAAAGTGCCAATCAGATTATCAGTTGTCACTCAAATTTGGATTAATTAGGGAAAATATTAGGTGACAGGCGGTGTTTAAATGCTTGTTGTCCAGAGTGACATGGGAAGCAGTGGAATCTTAGGGTTCCAGTAGGAGATCCTGAGGCTTGAGTGAGAAGATCCCATAAAGAGCAATGCGGTCCGAACAGTGCCGACAGGGCAGGCTGTGTGCCAAGATCAGCCTGGGAGTTTATACAACACTTATTTTAGCATCAGACATACTTTAGCCCCTAGAAAAGAAAGTGAACAGGAAGAGACCTTTGAGATATCTTTGGAAGCGTAAAGAATTTTAAAAGCTGCAACTTGGAATTCAAAGCATTCGCTTCCTTTTCCAACAAAATTGAGACCCTATAGGGTAATTTTTATACTGAAGAGCTCCCACTTCTTTAAACCTGATAGAAATTTGAGATAGTTGGAATAGGACAAGACTCTTGTTATCTATGATAAAAGGCACTGTCAGGTAGGGGCAAGAGTATGGACTTTGGAGGTAGATTGGATTAAGATCCCAGTTTTCAATGATTTGAGTCCCTGGGCAAATCATCTAACATCTCACCTCAGTTTTCTCATCTATAAAATGAGAAGGATGTAACACCTGCTTCATCAGGTGGTGATGAGGACAGATGAGAGAATACAGTTGAATACTGAATTCAAGTGACTCAATGTTCTGTTCCTCAGCTCTGTCCCATGCTTACATGCATTTTATAACAATGCACATTACCTAAACCCAAATTATTAAGTGCAACACAGCCTGGCAACTTTCAAATACTAACCAAATCAGATATCGGAGCCCTTGTTTCTTAAACTTTCAAAGACAGAAGATGAATATACAAAATAGAACATTTTGTTTCATGATTTTCTTACCATAATCCTTGTCTGGTAAAGGCTAATAAAAAGAAAATGAGCTGAATCTCTGTGAATTACATCAGCAGGTCCAGAAGCAACGATGGCTGACACACCTGAACTCATTTCAATCATCACTAAACTTAAAACAGGAAAATGGTTGGCAAAGTTGTTCCCTTTCTTCCCCTGGAGAAACTACTTGAAATAAACATAAATTTAAATTTTATATGAATGATATCTCAAGAGTTTGTTAGTATGATCATCATACTGCAATTTTATGGCTTATCCAGAAATCAACAACTATAGTAACCAGAGAAAACTGCTTTTTTTTTTTCTGTAACGTGTAACAGTAGTTGGAGTTTTCTACTCATGACTTAAAGGTATGTCATGGTCTTGACATTTCTTCAGAAGTAAATATTCAATTCAGTAGTTTCTGTGTTTGTAGTTATTTGTATTTAACTTGAACTTTTTGTATTTAATTTGTATTTATAAATCCTTAAAAACTGGTCACTCAGAAATGTGAGATACAGTCATCCTCATTTATCCGAAATATTTGACTAACCAGACACCTATATGTTTTGAGCAGTCCTATCTATGCATTCAATGAATGTTCTTATTTTGTAGCCAGGACATGTAATACAGGTGATTCCTTTCAGCGACAGGAACTGGACAAATCTATATGCAGGGGTTTTGGTCATCTTGGGTTTAAAACTCATAATGGAACAATTAAAAACATGTTTGTTTTCCTGAATCCATGACAACGAGAACTTTATCCAAAAACCAGCTGTGAATGTTGGTAACACGGGCACTCTGCTGACCTAAAAGAAGGCAGGAACGGTCTGCATTTTGCACACATATTTGTCGGTAGAGTACTTTTTTGGTAGAGAGAAAGAGAAAATTCTGGCTTCTTTAGAGAAGTGGATGTAGGCAATCCCTCCTCCAAAAGTAGTCAAAATGCTGCTCTGGAGAACCTTGACTTTATAAGGGAAGGCAGCTTCTGAATCACTGAAAGGCTTTTCCTCCTTAATTCTCACTGGCTGGCCTAGAATGAGGCTCTGCTAAAAATGTTCAGGCAGCTGTTGATGCAGGCATTTCTGTCCTCTTTTCTAGTAACATAATGTGCACACTTTAGGGAGATTCTCCAGGTCCTTTATACCTTACCCCTTTTAAAGTCTTCTTCTTGGAAAGTAGATGTGGAGGATCTCCTACATTTGGAAAAGTTTCTAGCTTTCAGAACTTTGTGTAGGTTTGGTATTCATTACATTATTTGATTTTCCCCCTAATACTACATAGAGATGAAAAATGTGTTTAGGTAGAAGATCCTCCTAAATAAGAAGGAAGGGTTTGGAAAGCTATTATCTGAGTTATATTACAACTTTGTGATTTTTTTCTCTCTCTTATTGAATAGCGCTCAAGACAGATACTTTTATAAGTAGGATCTTGATTATTGAGGTAAGAAGTAGAATCCTAAGCAGTGATAATGGGGGAAATTGGAGCATATTGTTATTTCCATAGGATCAGCATACATTTTTGTAATGTCCAAATTACCCGGCCACTTCTTTCATTTTCCCCCCAAAAAAGGTCTTTAGAGTCAATTTTCCATCAGAAAAATTATTTGAAAGAAGTATTTCCACATTCTGCTATGCCTTAGGGCATCAGCTGTGCCCAAGCCCATGCTGGCAAGGCTGAATGGTCACTCTGCTTTTGGTGTCTCTATTTGAAAAAGCTTATAAATCCAAAGAAAGCATGCCCCCATTGGCATAGTCTCTGTTATGCAAAGGAGACTTTCAGAGCTTTAGGCTCCATCTGTCGTGTTCATTTTTCAAATAGACTATTTTTTAGATGAGTTTTATGTTCACAGCATCAAGATCACCTTTTTGTGGGGCAGGGACGGGTTTACACCTACTCAAATTTTGTTTAGCTCTTTGGTATGACCAGTTTCTCAAGGAAAGAAGCCTCCTCTGACCACCATACCATCCTTCCAACTATGTCTTTTTATGGACATTAATAGCACTCTATCTTTCCTTCATAGTACTTATAGTTTGTACTATGAAGTAATACATTTGATACAATTATTTCATTTGTATCCATCTTCCTCACCAGCCTAGGGCAGGGACTCTGATTGTTCACTATGGTATCCTAGTATCTAGCACAGTGCCTAGGGGGATAGGAGGGGCTCAGTAAATTTCTCTTACAAGGATGTTGTTAAATTGTAAACTCTGCCAAGACCTTTATGTTGAATGAATGAATGAATGAATGCCTCTGACTCTTCATAAAATAGACACTTTTTGAAAAAAATATGCTCATGGCAGACCTCAGATGTAACCATGCTATTAACTGGAAAGAAAAATGAATTTAGATGGGTTTATAGAGATAGAACAATGTTTCTAATATTCAAGCGTGCATAAAACCCTTATACTTAATGTTAAAATTCAGGATGTAATACCTAAAAAAAGATTTTACTTTATGTACCTGGATCAAGGCACCTACTAACTTTTTCTCTACTCATAGGCAAAGTCACTACCCTACTTAAGTAGGTCTTGGGATGTTTTCATCCCAAGAAACATCTCTTCAATCGCTGCCTTGTATTCCACCTTCCAGAACCACCCAGAAATTCCAGTAAAGTCTTATTGACCAGATTGTCCTCTTCACTGAGTTCCTTTTGAATGCAGCAAATTGCTGTGCCTTTTTCTGACTTCCATTTCACTTTCATCCAGCTTCATAGGAGCTTAGGCCTCTGCTTGTTGAAGAGGGCGTTGAGTTAGCAGGGGCCATTGCCGAGGTCTGGTTCTAGCTACTCGCAACTCAGAGGGGTAGTGAATGCTTGGAGGTAGGAAGAAGGACATTAGACCAGAATATTAAAATTGCATTTAGATAGTCTAGAAATTAGACAGTTTGCATAGCATTAGAATTCCCCATTTAACATTTATACATCCAAAAACTGACAAAAAGAATGTTTGAGCTTATGTCTGACATTCAGATTCCTCCACCAAAAGGCAATAAATAAAATTATAATAAAATGTAAAGACAAACCTTTTCTTCTCTGGTCATGATCTATAGGAGGCACAAATAATAGACATTTTCCTGAATAATGGAGTCTGATTTTCAAGCAATGCTTAGCCAATTGTAGATTTAGGCAGAAAAGGTTTGTGCCAAGCATTTGAGCTGGAAAAGGCAGATATTTTTCTTGACCTCACTTTTCCTAAAGTTCACAACTTCTGCTACTTAAATGGGTATCGCATCTCCAAGTGTGTGAAGTAACAGATGTATCTGTTTTCCATCCTCAAAGAGTTAACTTGATAAAATAAGTACAGCTAAGGACAAACACAAACACAAAATGAGAAAACTTCATGCAGCATGTTTTGTAAAGGGTGTCAATGGCATGGAGCCAGCTGATTCTGTTGCAGTCTTTGGCAACGTGGTCCATTTAAATTCAAGTTAGGATCTGAGTGTTTGTGTAAACACAATAAGCTGAGAATGGGAGGCAGACATGTTCTTCAAATCACATCTGATGCAGGTTTAGATCCAGATTTTATCATTTGACTAACTCCTTCCTTTTTTAGATGATTTGGATTTGCCTTTTTTTTTTCTTATTATAGAAGTCATAATGCCAACCACTTTAAGAGTTCTTTTGCTCCTCTTTTTTGTTGCTATCTTTCTGTACCTAACAGGCCATCTGTAGAAGTAAAACTATAATACAGACAGGAGTCATAGCACGTAATGGCTTTGGCAATTTGTGCAATATCCATCTTTTTGTCCTTCCTGCCTATTTTCCCCTTAGAAAGCAACCAAGAATTGGTATTCAGAGGGTGATGCTCTGATGGTGAGCAGATCTACAGTTCACTTAACAGTTTATTTGAGCCAAATTTATAGTTTCTGAAGAGCTAGAAGGCTGCTGCCCACAGGGACTACTTATTAATTGGCCATTTTAAAGGAAATGAAACAAAGTCCTAAATTGCTAACGATTAAGGGGAGAGGAGTGTAAATTCAGTTACTGTCTGGTTTTCAGGCAGTGGGAAAACAAGGGATTGATAACTGTTATTTGTAATAGTGAGTGATGTCACAAAAGGAGTTTTGAGAATAGGGAGTTTAGGAAGACAACTGACCTCATTTTATTTTTAGTCTGTTAATATTTAGTGTAATATTTGATCCAGTTCTATTTGGGTTTGCTGTTCTATGACCTATTTTTATTTGCTATATTTTTGTTGTTGTTCTCTTTCTTCTCTCCTGCCTTCTTTTATATTGTTTACATTTTTTTCTAAATTTCACTGTAATTTATCTATTAGGCTTTTAACTATATCTTTTGGTATTATTTTTATGGAGTTGCTCTAGGAATTGCAATATACATCCTTCAATACTCACCATCCACTTCATGGAAATTATTGTAACCTTACAAATGT
Source organism: Ateles fusciceps (assembly GCA_036589455.1). Lineage (NCBI taxonomy): Eukaryota > Metazoa > Chordata > Mammalia > Primates > Atelidae > Ateles > Ateles fusciceps. Next base: position 5,556,427 of record JAZHEH010002393.1, read on the forward strand.
ATAAATCGATTTTACCCCTGTTCATCCCATTATAATGTATATTATAAGCCCCATACAATGGTATGATTTTTACTTTAATATTCTCTGCATTGTTTCTAGTTAAGTACATGTGCAATCAAAGTGAGACCCCCATTCATCTTTAATCTGTTTCTGATTGTTTTTCCAATGTCTATTTAACTGAGACTCTTACAGGTAATTTTGTAGGATTCTAGGTGTTTTCGATGGCAAATACAAAGATTGTGTTTGTGTTTGCGTAGATTGTGTTTGTGTATGTGTACATTTTCATATGTGAGGGCCAATCTATTGAAAAGAAGCATTGCAGAATACTAAAGCAAAATTGAAACCATATGGAATTTGTAGTTGTTTTATTTTAAAAGCTAGCCTTGCAAGGTCTTTCAAAAAATAATTTTAACTTCTAAGTTTTATTTTTCTATTTCAATTTTTCCTGGACCTTCCCTGCCAATCCTCCAACCCTCCCTCTCTTTCTTCTGTGTGACCCATAAAGTCAGAAATTCCTTGTTGGGATAATTTCTGGCACTACTTTGGATATGGAGCCCCTGAAAATTGGCTATGGACCAAATGGATTCCCACTCTTGGGGATCTCTAGGTCATCATCACCATCTGAACAGCTCTGAGAGAGACAAGAAGTGGAATGTCCTAATGGAGAAAGTGATTTGTTAATACCAGAGTTGCCAGGGAAACAATTGTGAAATCCTTTTATAGAGTTCCTGATGAAGCAAACTCTTATTAGCCATTATCTTTACCTTTCCTTTCTAAAGAAAAACATTGTTTCATCTTGATTATCAATTTCTCAAGTACTCATGGACGTGAGGCCTGGTACCCTGTCACCTTGGCTGTGTTTGGGATGCAGTGTTGTGCTTTTCCCCCACTCCCCCACTTCCCCAAATCGTCTTTAACATAGACAATTCATTCTTCAGGTTCAAAGTGCTTAAGCTGAACTAACCTCAAATGGCCCTCATTACTTTATAGACATTTGAATAACCATATTCATTTCTGCTACTTGAACCAAAGCTTTTTCCAAAAAAATCATCTAGCAAACTAGCTTTTGCCAGGCCAAATATTAACAGGTGTATATATGCATACATAAATATTTACCTCTATGTTTTGTGGGGTTTTGGCTTTTTTTTTCTTTTTTTTTTGAGACAGTCTTGCTCTGTCGTCCAGGTTGGAGTGCAGTGGCACAATCTCAGCTCACTGCAACCTCCACCTCCCAGGTTCAAGTGATTCTCGTGTCTCAGCCTCCCGAGTAGCTGGGACTATAGGCATGCACCACCACTCCCAGTTAATTTTTGTATTTTTAATAGAGATGGGGTTTCACGATGTTGATCAGGCTGGTCTCGAACTCCTGGCCTCAGGTGATCCACCCACCTTGGCCTCTCAAAGTGCTGGGATTACAGACATAAGCCACCACGCCCAGCCCCTGTTTTGTGCATGTATGTAAAATACATGCCACCAGAGCTTTAAATCCTTCTTGAATTTTAAAACTAGAACTAAACTAGACATTGAGAGGACCCAGAAATACAGCCTGACTAAAGTGGGTGGTATTTCATTTGGCTTGACTCTTTGGTTAAAAAAAAAAAATCAGGCTCAGAAGACCTCAATTTAGGAAACCGATGGCAAATAGAAAAATGTTCTTGACATTTTCCTCAAAATAGATGTCTAAAGTTTTTGCACTTTAAATTGGTACTTTATATATTAAAAGTGATATTGAAACTAAATTTCTACCCAAATAGTTGGAAAATATGAAAAAAGCAATTGCCATAGAATGCAATTTATTAAATGTTGGTGATCTTTTAAAAAACAAATTCCTCTTGTAGCCAGTGAGATCAGTTATTTATTTATTTATTTATTTTAATAGAGACAAGTTCTCACTATGCTGCCCAGGCTGATCTTGAACTCCTGGCCTCAAGCTATCCTTCCATCTCAGCTTCCCAAAGTGCTGGGATTTTAAGCATGAGCCACCATGCCTGGCCAGTTAATGGTTATTAAGTAATAAAAACATTTCTGTGAATTCCACAGAATGATTGACTTTGGCATAGTTCATTTAAGACTCTGGTAAAATAAATCTCTTTCACTTTAATTAGGAAGCATTTTTGGGAACCTGATAAATGCTCTAATGTTGTGGGGCTAAAAAATATGTGGAATGCGGCCCTGCAGTTAGATGAGCTGAGATCACTATGGTACTATGTAGCACTCTAAATCCTAGATCACTGCAATGCTCTACAGATCAGCTACTTGCTGGCTTTGTGACTCTGGGCAATTTACTTCACTTCTCAACAGGCATCCTTAAAGTGAGGAAAATAATGTTATTTTGGGAATTAAATTAGATGATGCAAATTGTTTACTGTAATTTCTAGCATGTAGTTTGTGCTGCATGCATTTAACTATTATTACAGGTTGTATTAGTATCACATTAAATTACCTACTGAAGTGAAAGTGAAACCAGAATGCTGTCATCGATTTAAAAAAAAACAAACTCTCAAGCAAGAGCAAACAATGATACTGACTCTACATTTTCCAAATCTTTGATCACTTGTCTGTTTTAAGGTTTGAGAGGAAAAGATTGCTAAATTTGTACAAAAGGAAGGAGATAAATCGGAGGCAGAAGAAACCGTGTGCAGATCAGCGTGTGCACTTGAATAAAGTATTAGCTCCATGCAGAAAAGTTAGTTGAGGACAATAGTACTGTCATGCTTTTTAAAAATTGAAAGTACTGAGAGTATTTGTTTTTTGCTTACTACAGATTAAACTTAATAAAAATTTTCCTGTCATTCCTGCTTTCCCAGTGCTCCAATACATAAAGAATCACGTGGAACAGGAGAGACGGTAACAGGTGAGAGGGTACAGGAATGGGCGTGGAGAGCAAAGGGAGCTATTAGTAAACAGTTGTGCAGGCTCTGGGCTTAGGACAGTGGGGGCCCTAACTACTTTTCCACTGGATCATAAGTTCCATGAGGGTAGGAATTTTTCTTTTTTTTTCTCAATTGGTCAATGCTGCTGCTCCGGGTCATAAAACAGTGCCTGACACGTAGCCTGTTAATAAATATTCTAGAATTAAAGTAAGGCTACAAACTGGGAGATACTTGACAGTTAGAGAAGGAGGTGCCTTGGTGACTTGAGCTTTTGAGGCTCACCTCCCTTGAGTCTGTCCTCTACTCTTACATTTGGGGAGTGCTTACTGTGCTATTAGTATATAGTACTACTCCCATCATGCTATACCATAATACTATGCAGCTATAATTCAGTTAAACTAATAGAGGCCTCATCTGGTTCCTCTTCATTTGACTGACAAATTAATTGTCACCAAAATCTGATGTCACTTTCAAGTTTGAGGCAAGGTCAAATGACCCAGCCACTGAATCTTATGTCCCATCCAGATTAGGACCCCACCATACATTACTATTATCAGTTAATTATAATGATAATATAATGTACAATACAGGGGTGTCCAGTCTTTTGGCTTTCTTGGGCCACATTGGAGAATAAGAATTGTCTTGGGCCACACATAAAATACACTAACACTAACTATAGCTGATGAGAAAAAAAATATCACCAAAAAAGTCTCATAATGTTTTAAGAAAGTTTCCGAATTTGTGTTGGGCTGCATTCAAAGCCATCTTGGGTCACAGGTGGCCCACGGGGCTGTGGGTTGGACAAGCTTGGTATAATAGATAACATATAATAATACGTCAATATTATCACAAATGCCAGAGTAAAGATGGGGACACTAGTCTCTAACAAAAGGATGGATATGGTCAAGGAAAATATATTGGTTTATTTTGAAGATGATGCAAAATGGAGAAAATCAGTACATTAACCACATTTGAATATTCCTTTCATTGTACTGAGCTAATTCAATTGTTTTGACCCAAAATTTTGTAATTCTATAACAAAAACCCACTTCCTCTTCAGTAATTTGAAAATGACTAACATATCTCTAATCTACCCTGAACATAATAAGCAGAAATTCAGTGATATTGTGTTATTTTAAAATACATACCAATTTTGAGATTGATTATAATTTTAAATTAATACAATTATATTCATAATTAAGAAGCTGTGATATAAATAAAGTGTTGAACAGAATTTCTTGAAAATATTTTTACCAAATAAAACCAAATGTAAATGTACAGGTGTTGGGTAGAGTTGAAGTTCTAAAATTGAATGAAATAATTATTTCATTAAATAATGTTAGAGCTTCTTAAAGGCTCAGATCAATGCTGATGTTTGTAGAGAAGTTGTATTGTGTTTGAGATGCTTAACTCTGGTGAAGGTAATATTTGCCCATGTTCCCCAGATTCCTTTGGATTAGCAGCAAAACGTACTCATACATATCCTAAAGAAGAAGCTTATTTTCTGCTCTTTTGACATCTAATCAATTAATGCTTATCTGGACTGAATTGTTAAAAAAAAAAAAAAAAAAACTAAAATAAGCTCTTGACTCTCCCTTTTACATAAGCGAGTGAAGGTGAGAAAACATAACCGAATACATTTGTTGGACTCAGCTAATCTGCCCAGGCTTTCATCATCCCTGCTCTGACCTGTCAGAAAGTGGTGAGAGAAAGAAAAAATTCTGTTCTATTGAAAGCCAATCTCAAAGGAAAGAAGTTACAACCAGTCAGATTCATGCTGAGAATGAGGTCTAGCCATGAGCCAGGCTCAGTTCATTTGCACCAGAGCTCCAGCTCACCCTACTACTAGGGAAATCTAGGTGTCTGGGTCACCCTGAGAGGGGGAGTTAATTAAAATGAGTCCTCTCTTTTATAAATTCATGCTAAATTGTTCCACATCTAATGGTAATTTCTCCAAAAAGCCTTCTATGACCCCTGAAGCTATTAGAAGCAACCTTTCTTATTCTTTCTGTCTTCAAATTTGATCTCTTCTATATTATTATTATTTTTAGGAACTAATATTCGTGAAGAATTTACGATGTTTCTCTGGCACTGCGTAGCATCTTTTCTATAAATTACCTCCTTTCATCCTTCTAATAAGCATATGAAGTTTATTCTGTTAACATTTGTTTTACAAATCAAAAAACTGAAAGCTCAGAAAAGCCTTTTTATGTTTAGAAACACTGTCCACTGCCTGAAAAACAGAGTAAAATTAAGTACAATTAAAATTATAGATTCTTTAGCTTCTACTAAGCTGGTTTTAATGAGTTTTTTATGATGTTGTGAGTGAGTGTAGGGGTCTGGGGAGGAGAGATTAGGGAGGGAAGAAAATGAGGACTGAGATAAAAAGCAGAAAAAAAATGGAGTCAGTGAGTTTCCTGGCTCTGCAGCAGGGTTCCTTGCCAGCCTTGGCTCCTAGGAGGGAAGACTTGTGACTTACCACAGACCAGATTCTTGCTGACTTCAAAGACAGATGTTCACAAGGAAAAGATGCCAGCATTCAGGAGTGATGAGAGTCTGGCCAAATAATTGTCAGGAACGCTTAAAATGCAGGCTACTCATCTTGGGATGATTTTAAACAGTAATAAGTGTAGGCATCAATAACTCTAATGAAGTATGGGAAAAGAGAATGTGAGAGTCTCAAACTGAGGTTATTCTCTCTCTCTCTCTCTCTCTCTCTCTCTCTCTCTCTCTCTCTCTCTCAATTGTTAATGATGACATTGGTTTTTCTTAGCAAGTCTATACACCCTGAGAGATGGGGGGAGGACAGCATAGATGCAATGGTTTTGATCCTTCTATCAAAAATCAAACAAAATCCAAACCTAATTTAATCAGAAAATGTTAAATGTTTTTGATTGTATAATTTGCTAGCCATCTGTTTAATGCTGACTCTATAATCAAATGCCAGGAGGATCCAGAGAGCAGCAGCAAAGGTCATTTCTAGTGTCTGTGTCCTCACCATACACCTCCTCACACATGTGTGAGGCACCTACAAAGGCTTTGGGGTAGACCCTGGCAAAATGAAACAGTAGAACATATAGTTCTTACATTCAAAGAACTTCCAAGCTATTTTTTTTTTCTTTTTTTGAGGCAGAGTTTCGCTCTTGTTGCCCAGGCTGGAGTGCAATGGCACAATCTTGGCTCGCTCACCGCAACCTCTGCCTCCCGGGTTCAAGCGATTCTCCTGCCTCAGCCTCCCCAGTAGCTGGGACTACAGGCATGTGCCACCATGCCCGGCTAATTTTGTATTTTTAGTAGAGACAAGGTTTTACTGTGTTGGTCAGGCTGGTCTTGAACTCCCGACCTCAGGTGATACGTCTGCCTCAGCTTCCCAAAGTGCTAGGATTATAGGCGTGAGCCACCGTGCCCGGCCCTTCGAAGCTATTTATGGGGCTTGACAGATACAGAAAAAGGCAAAGCTAATTTGCAAAGTCTGTAGTTTCAGAAGATGGCCAGATGAGCCAGAAGATAAAGTAGACTTCTTTCCACTTCAAATTTTATTTCATTTATTAATTTTTAAGTTTTGTTCACCGCTTCTATTTTTCCCCCACCCTTCTGGTCTGGATACAGATAAAATAGTTCAGTTTTAGGCACGATAAGAATTCAAGGTGGTGAGTGGAACATGAGCAGGAATTAAACATAATGTACTTTAGATGTAAAACTAAGTAAGTCAGGGCATGAAGTATAGATTTGAAGAGCATCTGGGAAGAGGTGATGGTTGACACTTCAGGCCATCTTTGAAGCCAGGGGGATCTGAGGACTGAGGAGAGCACTTTAGGAAGCATCAGGACACTGAGCATAACCACAGTGAAGGTGGCAGAGAAGCAACAGCCAGGAATAAACGAGAGCCATAACTGCGGTGTCTGGTGAGCCAAAGAGAGACGCATTTCACAGGCAGAGAGAGGCCAGGCCTGATGCTTATAATTACTCTAATTTGTCATCCCCAGTAATCTGTAGAGTCTAGGAAGGCAAGGAATGTTCTTATCCTGCCTACTGCTATTCCCTGAGGCCTAACACAATCCATGGTACAAAGTAGGTACTCATAAGCATTCGTTTAGTTAAGGAAAATTGTTGGGATCTTAGACTTAAGCTCAAAAAGACTCCATTCAAAGAAAGTGGCAAATATGTCCCCCTCTGGAGCAAGTTGCATTATGATTAGGAAAGAGATTCATGCCATATAAAGCCAAGTACAGTTACAAGGCAATGATAAGAAAGAATGGGAGAGTTCAGTTCTGAATGAATTTGGATTTATCTGATGTGTAAGTTTAAAAGAGAGATAATTTTCCCAGATTCGAAATGCCAAATCAGTTTCACTCCGTTCTCAAAAGTGCTGAGAAAGTTCTAAATTTGGAAAGGTCACAAAGGGATAAAGTGAGTCAGAAGAGGCTTTGGTTTTGCCTTATATGAAAAGTGAGATTTGGACTGTGGAGGAAGAGGTTCCTTCCGGAAGAGACCTTTGGATGACAGAGTAGGAACAGGGCCTGGGGGAGGCCGGCTGCAAAAAAGTCAGGGAAATGGTGGGTAAAAGATGGGCAAAGTAAATTTAGACCAAGTCCCAGATACCACGTGTTTCAGTCTGTGCTCAGGTATGTGTAAAGGTTTCAGATGGGCTTTTTATGAAAAACAGCATGAGGCAAACCGCCCTATTCACTAAAAAGACAGGAATTATCATGATACTGTGCAAAGAGTCCAGGCTTTAGAGTCAGGCAAATCTTGATACCTCTACTTGACACATGAACTTCATCGAGTTACCTCTTTATATGAATCAGAAAAGTTATTCTTTCCCCCATAGATGTGGGTATGATAATTGAATGAGTTAATATATATAAAACGGTCTAACACATAGTGAGTGCTTGATTAACTGTTATGTGTGGATTCAAGAAGGCAGTATGTTGTTAAATGTGAGAAGCAATTGCTTTGGTTTAGATCTGAGCTCTATAACTTACTGGTTGTGTGACTACTGCAAGATCCTCAAGTGCTTGGCCCTGGTTGTTCCACCTACGTAGTGCACTCAATACGCAGACCTACCTCCCAAGATTTTTATGAGCATTGAATGAAATCACATTTATAAAACCCACTGAATGGTACCCGGTTCATATTAAGTGATCTAAATGGAGAGGTATTACCATTAAGAAGCAATTAAAACCTGCATGTGTATGAAGTTAACAGCTCATAACATAAAAGACAATGGATTATTTGATGAGAGATCTCACCGAGCTTAAATGTTTTTGGAAAAGAGGAAAGTAAGACATAAAAGGCAGAATATGTGGGACAGAACTGTAAGATACATGTCCCCCACGGCAGAAATAAAAAAAGGCAGAGATTCACTGAGGGGGGAAATTCATGGACATTTATGGTCACATTATTCTGATTGGCTGAGGGAATTAGCAGGCTTCTAGCCAGGTTTCTTGCTGTTCACAGAAATAAAAACTCAGTATCTTTGAAAATGAACTAAGTTTTTTTTTTCTTTTTCTTGAGAGAAAATGGTTTTTATGTAGTCAAGTCAGACTTGTTTCTGCTAAGTAAAATTCAACCTAAGTAGTATAATATTAAGCTAAATGGAAACGGAATACAAATATGTTTATAGTGAGATTACTGAATTTGTTGATTTCCCTACGTTTTCCATCTACTACCACTGAAGAAGTGCTCTAATAATAAGACAACTGGCCAAAGTGGTACAAGTGGGGTTAGTTCGTCCTTATCTATTTGAGGTAAACCACTGGACTGATGGGTAGTTTCCCTGAGTAGGCCAGACTCTTGCTTCATTATGTGTCCTTTCCAGAAGGTGGCATCAATATCACATGGGAGCTGGTGAGAAATTCATAACCTCGCACTTCTTAGACCTACCGAATCAGAATCTTAATAATACTGACAGGTAATTTATATCCATATTGAGGTTTGAAATGTACTGAGTTAGAGTGTGGTGTTATGGCCACACTATCTTAATTAGATTATCTTTATTTCAACCCAATTTGCATGGTTATGTGAGCTATGATTCTTAGATAGGGGAATGGATATAAAAAGCAAAAATTCTTACTTAACACTCAGTGCAAGGAAGAGTTCCCTTAGCTCACTGTGTTATGATCTTGGTCAATATGACCTGGAATTTAAGCAAATAATATGACAAGAGTATGTTCTTAATCAACAGGAAAGCATGTGTTCAACAGAATGACAAAACAAGAAGGTTTGTACTTCCTTGGGGAGTTTATATCTTGATCATAGGCCACTGAGGGAATTGTTTGAAGTGAAAATGGATTCAGCACAGGCTTTGGAAGTTCTCCTCTGTTACCTTGTAACTGTGTGACTTTGAGCAAGTCATTCCAAGTTTCTTTTCTATAAAATAGGATGGTAACAGGATCTATTTTATGGAGAGTTGTAAGGTTCAAGTAAGTTAACAGGTATGCAAAAAACAAAAAAGACACGCACAGACACACAAATGTTCTGGGCATTATATAAGCATTATATATTACTGCTATCTTTTTTTTTTTTTTGAGACACAGTCTCGCTCTGTTGCCCAGACTGGAGTGCAGTGGTGCAATCTCGGCTCACTGCAACCTCTACCTCCCAAGTTCAAGTGGTTCTCCTGCCTCAGCCTCCCAAGTAGCTGGGATTACAGGTGCCTGCCACCATGCCCAGCAAATTTTTGTATTTTTAGTAAAGATGGGGTTCCACTATATTAGTCAGGCTGGTCTCAAACTCCAGACCTCATGATCCACCCACCTTGGCTTCCCTGCTGAGATTACAGGTATAAGTCACCATGCCTGGCCCCTTATTTTTGTTTATTTTTAAATGCCTGTCTCTTTAAACCATTCCTCTTAACATATTTGTGTAATTTAAATAAAAGTGAGTTTGAAGAATTTTTAGAAAGAACTTTGATAAACCCATTGAATGACTAGGAAATTCTAAGGGGATTGCAAAGCCAGGTGGAGGAATGTCTGCTTAGTGTCTTTCCTCAGTGCAAAGGCTGATAAAGGTCTCAGTTTCTCCCTCAGTTTACTATGATAATAGAGTCAGACTGCCTACTTATCCTTGTTGCCTGGATGAAAAACTCTTTAGATGCAAGTTTGTGTAGGGTTTGTGGGGAGGTTTTAAACAGTAAAATGCCTCTTCCTGTCTTGGGTGAGGGGGAGGGTTACTATCATTCATTTTCACAGAGCTATTCCAGTTCTGTTTACAAGTAGTGTTCTTTGTATAGTGGATGTTGAGCAAACACTTGTCAAACTATAGGAAATTATAACATCGGGAGGATTTCTGACCACTGCAAAGTGTTCTGACATGTAATAAATTGCCTTGGGAAATAGGAGGAGCCAGTGCTGGAAGGAGTCAAGCTAAGGCTGGCATAGTCTCCTAGGACTGTTGTAGTGAAGTGTCTAATTTAAAGTGGAAGGTGTTAATCTCATGGTCCCAGAGGTCTCTCCCACCCCACCTTTTTGCCTCTATAGGTTAGAATCTATTAAGAGTGAGTAGGAATTGATTATACCTCACATCCATGAAGGGCCTCAAATGATAGCAGCACACTAGTGTCATAAGTCAAATGACAAATGACAGTAGCACCAAACGTGATTCTGCATTTAAGTTCTAAGTATTAAATGCATCCATTTGCTATATGAAAACACAAGATATCCCACAGTGTTTGCAAACTGGTTCGATATGGTTTTTGTTTTGCTTTAATATACTAAGGGAACTTCAAAAGTCTGATGTGGTTCATGCTCTCTGAGCCAGGCCTCTCTTGACTTCTTGTGTTCAGTTATTCATGAAACCACTGGGCCTGTCTAAATGGCCAAGTCATATAGGAAGAGACAGAGTGAGAGGGAGAAGAAGAGCAAGAGTGAGAGAAAGAGAGAGACATCTTCTTACCTTCAGACCTGATCAGAGCCAATACTGGGAGACCATGGGAGGGGGAGAGCCTGACCCAATGATTTCTTTATAGTTATTTTCTGGAAAGTTTAAAAAAACATGGTATTCTTCATGAAGAAGCCAAGATGTGAGGCTGCAGGCAATGCTTACGCTCTCTAACCTAGTGAGGAGGAAGCAGTATAGGTAAATAAAAGGGCATTGAGTTGGTAATATAGGCAAGTCCTATGTCAATTGTCACCTATAAAAGGTGTTGGTGACGGTCTTTAGGGGGCCATTGGTAAATTGCTACAACAAAATAATAAAATAAATAAAATAATAAAATCCAAGTTTATCTCCCAGAATCTGTCTGGGCAAATTATTACTCTTGGAAAGATTTATGTTTACCAGGTGAGAAAATTGAGGCTGAGAGAGGTTAAATATTATGCACAGCTTTTCACAGCTAGTAAAGAAACTGAACTAGGATTTAAATCTAGGGACTCTATCCTTCACAGGACAGGTTGCCAATTTGGGGGTGTTCTCAGGGACAGGAAAATGTCTACATGATCATATGCACAGATTATACAAATCAAAACTCTTTCTCCTCATTCTCCTTTCTCAGATAAACTAGCTATTAATACCACTACTGTATTAGTCGAGTAAGGTTGCCTTCTGCAGAAAACCATCTACCTCTCCTTTCTCCCCAAGTGCTCTGGGCTCTAAATTGGTCTTTGGCTCCCCTGTCCTTTCTCCTCCAACATCCCATTCCACATTCTTTCTCTATCTCTGCAGGACTCCCTGTAGTCCTCCCTGACCATCTACCATCTCCCTCAAGCTGTCCCTCAGCCTTTTCTAACAGGGAAAGACTGGTGCCCTGGTGAAGAGTCTCCCACCCTCATCCCACTCCCTTGGCATGAGATGGGTTTGGGGAGACAATGACTGCCCCTCCCTCATGCTGTTCTGACTTCTCTTGTTCCTTCCAGTCACCTCCCTTCCAGTCCCATGGGGAGGGCCTGAGGCCCACACTAGCTAGTCTTTCCTCTGGAGGTTGTTTGGGGGCAGGGAGGAGTCTAAAGCAGAGAGAAGGCACTGCCATGCCTTCAGCCAACCTTTCCAGAAGTAGAATGCCCTTGCCACTAGTAGTTTGGGAAACAATTTTTATTGGCATGCAGGCAAATACTTTGTTTCAATAGTGGCATATTTATTTTTATGAATAGCCTCTATTTTTGGCAAGGAATGCTGATTTTCCATTTATGGTTATAATGTAATGTTTTATTTTAAAAACAAAATGACTTAGGGAACAAAGTAAGTTGATTTAAAAATATGTATTAGTTAAATATATATTTAGTATATACAAGTAGACTACAGAAATGGCAAAAGGTAGACTGAGGTTAAAGAAACATCAATTTAAGCTAAGCCCACTCAGGACTGTCTTATCTGCCCCAAATCAACACCTCTAGAAAAGTGGTCCCTATCTTTCCTTGTGTCAGTTCTGAACACCTGGGGGGTAGGCATGCTTCTCATGTTTAGTGTCACAGAATATCTGTGTTTTCAGGGCACCACCATATGCCAAAATGTCAGGGGACGGGTACTCAACTGGATTAAGAAGCCAGGGCCCACAGAACAGCTGTTTTCACCCTACTAACCCAATTGTTCTTTGCTTCTTAGTTGCCACAGTCTAAACCTTCTTTAATGCATTGTCTTTTTCAGCCATTGCTCAAGAGGTAGATTAGTGTACCAGTTTTCATAGTGGGAAAAATTGGGAGACTTAATAATTTGCTCCATATCTTGGTGGCCAAGCTTTCCAGCCCTGGTTAGGCTTCAGGACACTTTTCCCAGAGCTGTGCTGCCCCAGCCTTCAGGAATGTGAGCATGGAAGTAGTACAGAAAGGAGGTAGTGCAGGAAGGAAGAAGTACAGGAAGGAAGTAGTGAAGGAAGAAAGAAGTACAGGAAGGAAGTAGTGAAGGAAGAAAGAAGTACAGGAAGGAAGTAGTACAGGAAATAAGACGCACTGGAAGGAAGTAGTGCAGGAAGGAATAAGTACAGGAAGTAGTACAGGAAGGAAGTAGTGCAGGAAAAGTGTTTGTAAGCCATTTAACTTGCTTTTTTCCCCATCTGAACTGTGACTCCAAATTATCAATTTGTCTTGTAAAAACACTCCATTTTGGAAAAGCAATGTAAAAGTAAAAATTAGTATTTATTGTGTGTACTAGGTGCTTTGTACACATCATTTCTTTAACCCTGTAGGAAATAGTTCTCTGGGAGGTGAAAATGTCTATATGATTAGATTAACAGATTAACTATCCAAATCTAAGATCTCCCTCCTCTCTCTTCCTTTCCCAAGAACCCATACATATTTCTATTAATTGGTAGAAACAATTATTAATAGAGTTTGTCACTTGGCCACTGTGGGGCTCTGACGCCCTCTAGTGACAGAAAAATTCTTTGGTAGAAGAAGTAATGTCCCTAGATAGCAGTCTACAGAATTGTTTAGGCAATTATCCATACTTAAACTTGAAACTGGAATAGCTAATTTGTAACAATTCACTTTTGTAACAAAAAATTTATTATACTGATCAAAGTTCTGATAACTTATCAGTTAAGATTTTTTCAGTTTTGAGAATCTGGCTTAAGTAAACACTGAGAATTTGTAGAGTTGGGTAACTGTGGGTGGTCCAGGTTCAATTAAATGCATCCAGAACTTGGATGGCTCTACCAACCTTTATCTTTCAGCATGATTTCCTCTCAGTGTGGCTTCCTCTCAGCATGAGTTGACTGCTTTCAGCTCTGGCAGGGCCACAAGCTCCCTTCACAACCAACCACATCAGTTTCACATCTCACATATTTCTACTTCAAATCCAATGGAAAAGAAAGGGTTTGTGTCCGAGCTTTTCCAGTAAAGGTCCCAAGATCTACTCCAACTGAATGTGATGTGCTGATTGGCTTAAGCCAAGTCACATTTCCCACCCACTACCTTCTTCCACCTACATCTATACCCAAGCCTTGGGATTGCCAACAATGCCACTGTGATGGTTAATTTTATGTATCAAATTAGCTAGCCCATAGTACTCAGCCATTTAGTCAAACACTGTCTTAGATGTTTCTGTAAAGCTATATTTTGAATGGGATTAACATTTAAATCATTCCACTTTGAGTAAAACATTTGCCTTCCCTAATGTCAATGGGCCTTATCCAATTAGTTGAAGGCCAAAAAAAAAAAAAAGACTGACTTCCCCTGTGAGAGTGAGAATTATGCCAGCAGACTGCCTTTGGACTTGAACTGTAACTCTTTCATGGGTCTCCAGCCTGTTGGCCAATGCTAAATTTTTCGACTTGCCAGCCTCTACAATCACATGAGCCAACGTCTACCTATCTATCTATCTATATCTACCTATCTATCTATATCTATCTATCTATCTTCTGTATTTGTATTCATTTTCTTGGTTCTGTTTCTCTAAACAACTCTGACTGAAAAAACCACTCACATCAAATAGTTAAGAAGAGAGGAGAGGGACAGTTTTTCTAAAGGCAACTTGGAAGTACTATTAGCAGGTGGAAGAAGGAGAAAGGCAGGATAAATGATCATGGATATCCACTATAGTTGGGAGTTATTAAAATCAACTTATTCCTATTTAGTAAAAGCAATTTTGTTGACAACAATTTTTTAAACATTAGGTCCAAAGGGGAAAGGAAAAAAAGTCTTAATGGTAAAAAGATGTAGACGATTTTGTTTGTTTGTTTTGTTTTTTAACCCTCCCAGTTTTTTACATAGTCGGATATTTGTTTGAATGTTATTCAGAATATTCAGAAACCAGGGTATCTTTTGAGTCAAAGAAACAAGCTTTAACTTATATGGTATGGTTTGAATAAGGATGGTTGTCTAAAATATCTCTAACATCTGATAGAGTGCCTCAAATTCATTATTAAAATTTTATTTCTTTGCCCTTGAAGGCCTGAGGTCTCTCAGAAATATGCTGGTAAAATAAAAATAACCTTTAGAGATGCCCAAATTGTTTTCTCCAGAACACCAGCATTCATTAGGTATTCATTCAACAGATTCTTCAAAGAGTTCCATAGACAAAGAAGTTTGGGGAATAGTATATATCATTACACCCCCCCCCCCCTTTGATGTTAGCATATTAAAGGCCCTGAGAAGTTTTGAGTTAGGAAACTTTTCAAATTAAATTAACTCAAAATTTTCTAAGATTATTTGACCATGGAACATATCTCTCCCCCACAAAGCACCGATTTCTATCCCACTGAACTTGAGGATAATTAGATATACATGGGTGGGGTAGGGGAAATGGGCATGGCATAGAAAGAGCAGGGCCTTGGGAGCAAGAATATCTAAGTTTAATTCCTGAATCTGCTATTTATTAACTAACCAACTTTGCCAGTGTTGCTTAAGCTTTTTTGGCTACTTTTTTTTTATTGGTAAAGTAAATTTAACAATCAATCACCTCACGGGGCTATAATGATAAATATTAAGTAAGGAAGATCAGTATGTGTGAGTTGCTGGCTTATAATTCACACTCAAGAGACATTGATTTTGTCAATTGTCCTTTCCCCTTTTTTTTCTCTCTTCCTTTCTTCCATTCCTTCTTCCCTTACTTCTCCTTTCCTTCCCCTCCCACCTCTTTTCCTTCCTTTTATATATATATATATTTTTTTTTAATTTAAATGATCTTTTTATTTTGGAATAGTTTTAGGATTTCAGAAAAGTTGCAAAGATGATACTGAGAATGCCCATATACCATCCTCCCTATCCCACTTCTTTCTGTGTCTATTAGATGCTCAGAGTGTGCGCACAAGGCTGGCATACCCAGGGTCCTCCTCATAGCACTAACAGTCTACTAAAAGGTGGGACAGAGACAAGCCAATCAACACCTACAAGACCGGAGGTTAAGTGCAATGACAGACGATGCAAAACACAGGGTGATGGAAAGCATTCAAGAGGGTAACCTAACCTAGATTTGAGGACCTGAACAGGCTCCAGAAGAAAATATCAACTAAGAGGAAGCCTGAAGGATGAACAGCAGGCCAAGCAGCAAAGGGTTATGAATGTGTTATTAATGGGTTGAATCTAATTGGGAAGGGAGAGAGGCAGCAGAGTGAGGTGCAGAGCTTGCTGGAGGAGGCCAAAGGAATACTGAAACCTTCCTTGTGTCCAGTCTGGAACTGCTTCCAAATTCAGGTTCAGTAATGATGTCATTATCCAAACATACTTTCTGTAAAATTTATGCAAAACTACCCAAGAGCTATCTACTTTTCCAATACAGTAGTGACTTTGAACAGTGTTCACCAGAGCACTAACTAATTACAAGATTTTTTTTTTTAAGAAAATTGGCCAGGAAATAATGAGTAATGAAGGACAGGAAGTAATCGTGACTGTTTAATATAGCTGGGGCTGTGCGATTTGCCTTAAGTTGTTAGCTTGTTTTCCTCTTGAGAAATAAAGACTAAGGGGCCCTCCCTTTCAAAACCCTATGATGCAATATCTGTACTTTTTCATATGGTTAATTGTCCATCCATACACTATTCAGGAACATCCATGAGCCTCTCATGTTGCAGCCACAACATGGACAGTCCAGTCAAATGCCCTGTATGTCTTCCTTTGTTTGACTCCAGTAATTAGCCAAGGCTCCTGCACCCAGGCAGGACCTGTGCGCTCTGAGCTTCATTCTCCTTCAAGACCTCCCCAACCTTCCCAGGTTGAACTATAGCGGAAGCCTTTATTCTCAGCAAACTGGCACAACAACAGAAAACCAAATACCACATGTTCTCACTCATAAGTGGGTGCCGAACAATGAGAACACATGGACACAGGGAGGGGAACATCACACACCGGGGTCTGTCGTGGGGTGGAGGCTAGGGGAGGGATAGCCGAGGGTGGGAAAGTTGGGGGAGGGATAGCATTAGGAGAAATACCTAATGTAGATGACGAGGATAAATGCAACAAACCACCCTGCCACGTGTATACCTAAGTAACAAACCTGCACGATCTGCACATGTACCCCAGAACTTAAAGTATAATAAAAATAGAAATAAAGAAAACGCAGCAGGCAGGCTGTCAGGGTCCTCACCTAAATTGAGCATGCCAGCCACTGCGGGAACGCCCCCGGGACGGGGAATGCCCATTTGTGCAACAAACCCTGACACCTTTCTCATCCTGGCTTCCCCCCCCTCCCTACCCCCCACGCAGGCCAAGTTGCTGAATCAAGGGAGCCCTCCCCAAACCGGGCGTTTCCTAGCGAGGCTTCCTTCCCATCCTCCCGACCGCGACCACGGGGGCTTTTCGTGAGCTTGGCTCTGATCTCTCGGAAGAGTGACACACAGGTGTTCAAAGACGCTTCTGGGGAGTCAGGGAAGCGGTTTGCGAGTGACTTGGCTGGGGCGCCGGGGGCGGGCACTGGCACTGAACACACCCCGAGGCCAGCCCTGGCCTGCGGGTTGGTGAACCGCTCGGCGCGGAGTTGGAGAGGCGCTTTCACTTCGGAGGATTGCTCCACAACCATGCTGGGCCTCTGGACCCTCCTAACTCTGGTGAGTCCTCTCCAGCCCGGGTGGAGGCTTATCCGGTCGTAGTCCCGGGGATAGGCAAAGAGTGGGGCAGGTGCGGGACGCCTGCGGGGCTGCGGCGCACGCGGGCGTCTAGGAGCGGCGGGCTGGGCGGGAGGCGTCGGACAGACTGGCTTCCGGGGGCTGCTAGGACCTTCCTGCGGCCGGTGGTCTGAACGCTGGAGGACTCGCTTTTCTTGGGCCTGGATGCGAAGTGCTGACCCCGCGGGGCAGACCGGGCAGCTCCGGCGCTCCTCGGAGACCACTGTGCTCCACGTAGAGGTGGGCGTGGGGGCGGACAGGAACTGAAGCGGGAGTTTGGGAAGCTTTAGGGTGGCTGGAGGGGGACCCTGGCCGGAGAAAGGAGCGGAACTCCCAGACAAGCCCTGACAAGCCAAACCAAAGGTCTGCACTGGCGCGGGTGGGTGGGTGAGTGCGCGCCGCCCGGCGGGGGCGGGGAGAGAACCTGCAGCATTCAGAGCAGATACTGCTCATTTTCTGGCAGTTCTCAGACTTAGGAAATAAGTCAGCCTAGAGGCAGTGGTTAAACCTGAGGACTCGGAAGAACCGTACCGTTTCTTTCTCGAAAAAGTTATATGGGGGCTGAATGAGCTTCTGGAGGCTTGTTTATCTTTTTTATTGTCACCTAGAAAAAGAAACCGTCTTGTTTTCCTTCTGGGAATTCCTCTCCTTAAGACTTAGGTCGCTGCCTGAGTAGTTTTATTTTGTTTTGTTTTTCTGTCCCTCTCTTTCTTATTTTCCCTTTCTTGACTTGCATTCCCATGGTAGTTTCTGCTTGGTGTCCCGCTGGGGTTGGTGGTACCGGTTCCCCACCCCACAGAACCCGGGGACTGTTATTGGCCAAGAAACGTGAGCAGCCTGTTTTGGAAAGTCCCTCGTTCAGAAATGCCAGCTTGCAGATGGCTAATCGACGGGACATGGATCCAAGAGGTTCATTGGAGTTCCAAAGCCTCTGAGAGTCCATGAATTTTTATTTATTGAGCCCCAACAAGTGCCAGGTATAGCGACGGAAGGGTTTACAAATGTTTACAAATGTGGTCTCAGTGGATTCTCACGAGAACCATGTAGTGAGGAAGGTGACCACATCCCCATTTTACAGATGGCGAAATGAGGTTCAGAGAGCGTCACTAACTCAGCCAAGATCACACAGCTAGTAAATGGCAGATCTGAGATTGGCCTCAGATCTAATTCCAAAACTCAGGCTGTTTGCTGATTGCATGATTGCATCTACTATCCAGATTACACTATGAGACAAAAGAAAAAGACTGAGATGTCTGCGTCTATTTTATGATTAGAAAAAAATCCTTCTGTTCCTTTCAGAAATAATGTACACTGTTTGGACTTTTTTAGAAACTTCCTTGGAGAAAATTTATGAGTCAAGATTGAAATATCATTATTTAACCTCAGACCACACCCCCTCTCTCCCTTGTTATTAACCACTGCATGACCGCAGTGTTGGCTGTTTTGAAAATCTCTTAGTTCTTGGACAGCAGTATTAGAAAAGTGTAAGAAAATCTGCAAAACCTGGAGCTATGCTTGTTGAACTTTTGTACCGATAGCACCTTTACCAAAGGCTGCATGT
Organism: Ateles fusciceps; assembly: GCA_036589455.1. Lineage (NCBI taxonomy): Eukaryota > Metazoa > Chordata > Mammalia > Primates > Atelidae > Ateles > Ateles fusciceps. The sequence continues at coordinate 5,575,334 of JAZHEH010002393.1, forward strand.
TTAAAGCCCGAAGAAAGCTTTGCTTTTCTGAAAGAATACACACACACACACACACACACACACACACAGAGGCATATATAAACATACATTTATGTATATGTATATATTATAATACCTATAAGTTAGGTATAATTTATAATATTTGTATAGGATATATGGCCTAGGAAGTTAAGGTTTATTAAATAAAATTTGTAAATGCAGATGAGTCAAATACAAAAATCAGACACAACCCTATCACCTAAGTAATCATTTTGTTTACGTTTTGCAGCCTATCTTCCACTTCTCTCCTCTAATATGATTCTTTTAAATTTAGTTACACAGAAATTGGTTTTGCACCCATGACATGCCTAACATCAGGCCTTTATTCTTAAAGAAGTTTCATGACTCTTGTGTCACCTCATGTGTCTCCAAAAAATGCTTATGCCTTCACACTTAGTGCTTTCTGAGTAGTAGCGATCAATAAAATAAATAAAATGGAGACAAAGTGCTAATTACTTGGAACAAAGAAGCAAATTTTGCTTAATTCTGTTAATGGGCTGACTTAGACGGTGGGGGAGCTGTGTTCTGCTTTTCCTCTCTTACCCTCGTCCTCTGAAAAACCCCCATCCTTAACCCCTTTTGCTCCTCTTTCTCTTTCCTTCTCTAACCTTCCTGGTGTGTGTTTTCTCTTTCCTATTTCTAAGTGTTTTTTTCTCTGACACTTAGAATAAAAAAGTTTCAAATCCCAAAACTGGCAAATTTCTAAAGGAGACAGAAAGAGTCAAACTTACTTTACAAATTTGTTGGATAAATAGCTGTGGGTAGCTTTTTTTTTAAATTGTGCATGACCCTTACAGGTTCTGTCTTGTATTATTTAGGACATTGGCCAGGCAATCACTGGACAGCCAGTTTGCTCTCCTTTACATTTTTTAGAATGGTTATCTTATGGTCAAAGGAAAGGAGAAGGCCTTTGGAAAATAAAGCAGTGTATTTACAAGTAATCCTACAGAATAGTTTTGTGGGGAAAATAAAGAACAGTTATTTAATTTGTAATTTCATCATTTTTTCTTAAACCAACCCAAGACAAACTATTTAATCATTTTTGTCGTTTAATTTGTAATGCAATAGTTTTTCTTAAGCCAACCTAATGAACGTGAATTGGACTATTTATTTTCATTTTTAAATGGGCTGCACTTACATCACAAAAGACTTGAGAAGTCTTATATGTAATAAAATGATAAAATGTAAATTAAGACATTTGCAACCAGAATGGAAAAACACAAATTTATAAATGACAGCAAGGTTTGCAAGCAAAATGTAATTGATAAATGGAGACCATCAGCACCCCCACCACCAGCTACAGTAAGATGAATGAAAAATCCTCTAACGTTAATGCCTGAAATAGTTACCACCCTTAGCAGCAAATTAGAGTTTAATTTGGAAAAAAAATATATTTATTGCACTGAGTTCAGATAGGGAAAAAGATGAAATAATTAGAGGCAAAAAAGAACTGGAATTTGGACGTTGTCTCTGAGTAAGCTCTTTGAGATACCGGACAAGTAATTTCCTTCTGAATACTCTGATATTGACATAGAAGTGTCAGTGTTTCAAAGGAACCTCTTTGAAGGCTACTAGAATGCTTTAGGGATACCAAATTACTACAGTAAAACTGCCAGTTTGAGAGAATAACTGTTTCCTAAGAGATGGTCTGAAACCTAAGTAAGGAAATTCCCCCCCCTTGAAAGCCCCTAGTAAGTTAATTGCTATTGTTGAATTATCTTGGGTCCCAAAAGTCCCTTGATGAGCACATGTTTTGTAATAGGTATTAAAGACTACTTACTTATGATGAAAAATAAAATAACACAATTTAAAACTTGAAATTGATAAAAAGCAACTTGAAACCAAATTTAGGACAGTGAACCCATCCCCTTCTTCTTTTTACTAGGTAAATGTAGAAAAAATGACCATATAATGTGAAACAAAAAGCAAACATTTAAAAACTACATTTACACATTATCTCACTGCACTAATGTAAAAAATTTTAATTTTACTTATAGCTTCCTAGCCTTGTCTATACATATACATAATTGTATGTTTAACTTGAGCTACATATAATCTGCTTTTTGTTCTTTTGCGTGTTACAAAAACCTTTTTCTATTTCTGCATAATTTTTGTGTCATATTTTTATTGGATACATTATAGAGAGGGCATTTATTAAATGAGCTGGGATTACTATAATTTTTATTATTTAATTTATTACTTATTTTTATAATTTACTATTGGAAAAAAGCATTTTTAAATGTACTGGGATATATATAACTTTTTCTTATTAGTGAAAAATTACTTACAGAACTTATATATGAAAATTGTAGTACATATGATGAAAAATAATATAATTAGATAATTTAAAACTTGAAATTGATAAAAAGCTACATAATTTTGTATGTTATACCTTAAGGTACAATACTGCAAGAACCTTAGTATAGTTTTCTATTCTTTTTGCTATGTGTATATATATATTCACAAAAGTTGAAAAATAACATTTAACTAATAAATCTTCTTCATTTTCTGGAACATCCTTGCTTTAAATAAAAAGTCTTTAGCTTTTTATATAGTTAGACTTCTAACACCGATTAAATATCTTCAATTCAGTCTCAAGCAGGAATGAATCATGTTTTTCAAGTGACAGTGTGAGTAGTAAAGCCCAAATTAGTTGACTTTTGTCAGATTGGTAACTTCACCTTCCCCAGAAGGAAATGAGATGATTCTTCCCTTTGATCGCAACTGCTTTCTTGATTTGAAATAAACTGTTGTACAACCCAGTCATCCCCATCTATAGGCATTTAGAAATGGCAATCATAGTTATATAGGACAACTGGCCTGAGTCCCACTAAGTGGAAGCAATAGTGAATTTAGTATAAGACTATACCTTTAGGCTGGGCGGGTGACTCATGCCTGTCACCCAGCACTTTGGGAGACCACGGTGGGCGGATCATGGATCACTTGAGGTTAGCAGTTTGAGACCAGCCCGGCCAACATGGTGAAAGCCCACCTCTACTAAAAATACACAAATTAGCTGGATGTGGTGGCACACCTGTCATCCCAGCTACTTGGGAGGCTGCAGCAAGAGAATCGCTGGAACCTGGGAGGTGGAGGTGGCAGTGAGCCAAGGTCATGCCACTGCACTCCAGCCTGGGCATCAGAGTGAGACTGTCTTAAAAAAAAAAAAAAATAAATAAATAAAAGATTATGCTTTAGATCAAGGCCAGCCTTGTAAATTAGCAAATATGACTACAAATTCAATCGGCAGATATACTCAGCCCAGCAAAGTAAGCAAGCTTACTGTAGGTTGTGTTAAGCCGTGGACTTGGATAAACTGGCAAAATTAGAGTAAATTTGGCAATTTGACATTGGATTCATTAATGACAGCCTGTCCTTCAATAAAGTCATGCAGAATTGTGTTTCTATTCACCTCTGTGTTTTGTGAGGCTACAGAAATATAAGATGTGAGAAGTGTGAATACTGTTGATTTGTGAGGACAGAGATCTTGAAAAAGAGAGCAAGAGGAAGTCAGAATATGTGGGTTAAGGCTGTTGTTTTTTGCTGAGGATTTAGCTTTAGTTTTTAGCCCTTCTCACAAAGAGATCATTGGTCCTAAGTAACTGGTTGTTGTTTTTTTTTTCACATGAATGTCTGTAAGGATTTAGGCTTGATTTTAAAAATTGGGCCTATGCTCACAGAAAGACAAATACTGCATGATCCCACTTATGTGTGGAATCTAAAAGGTTCAAATCCATAAAAGTAGAGAGTAGAATAGTGGTTACCAGAGGCTGGTAGGGGACAAAGTTGGGGGGAGTCAGGGAGATGCTGGTCAAAGGATACAAAATTTTGGTTAGGAGGAATAAGTTCAAGAGATCTAGTGTACAACTTGATGTCTATAGCTAGTAACGATGTATTGTATACTTGAAAATTGCCAAGAGTAGATTTTAAGTGTTCTCGCAACATAAAAAAGAAAATAATAAGTATGTGAAAGAATGATCAGTGTTAATTCGCTTGATGTAGCTAATTATGTCCCAAAATATGTACATAATTGAAGATATCATGTTATATACCATAAATATATATAATTTTTTATTTGTCAAATAAAATAATACCAAAACCCCTGGGCCTATACTGCTCACAGGCACTCTTGTTAGCCTGCATGGTATTGACAGATAAAGCATGTATGCATGTATCACACGTGCATTTATTTATTTTTAATATTAGTCCCCACCATTTAAGTGTTGGGAGATTTTGGTTTCACTTGAAAAATGGAAGATCTGGGCTCCCATACCACATGGCCCCTACTCCCCTGGGGGTCAGCAATGGCTGCTTCTTGGGACCAGGCAGAGCTGGTACCAAGCCCCTCCCTCTCTCTGTAGTCCCTTTTACCAGGTTACTTTACTCTTGTGTGACCCAGGTGGCCCATCTGGGCTTGTAAGGGATCTAGGGCTCTAATTTAGGACTCTATAGCCTTTACATTACCCATTTCCTCCACCAAAGGTCGTTTCTCTTCCCTTCAGGCTTATTTTCGGAAGGGTGATTATTTCTTCATGAAAAGTCAAATTCTGATTTGCAAGTGCTGAACACAGATGCTGTTAGTTTATAAAACTCTTCTCACATGTAAATGTAGTAACCTGCTAACCTCAGATTTTGCTTCCTCTAACCTAGTTGCCCTGCAACTGTGATGAGCATCAAAATCACCAAGGGTACTTCTCCATTCTCAGAGATCCTGATTCCTTAGGTCTGTGCGGGGGCCTTGGCACTTTTCAATAAATGATGCATCACTACAGGATTCAGATGTCTGTCAGGGTCTTGAGAACTATTTTTCTAACTCTAGCACTAAACTCAAAATGTAATTTCAGTTGGAATTTCCTAGGCTCCTTCATTTTGTTTTATTCATCGCTTGGCCAGTCATGGATCTAACCAGTGACTTGCAACTGTTGCTTCAACTACCTCTGTCCTGGACTTTCCAGAGATTGGCCTTAAGAAAGAAAGAGGACACCTCTGGGATAAGATTAGATTACCGTGTGTATTATTATGTACACATTTTGAAAAACATGTAAATGAATGGGATCTTTGCTTATCTCTTTCATATAGAAAAATTTATTTTACTTTTATTTCAGGTTTTCAATAACATAGTAGGGCAAGATGGCATCACTATATCCCTGTTTTTTACACAGATATATTAGAGATGCATTATATTACTGGAAATTTTAAATTATTAAATGATAAACTATTAGTCTTTTAGAATTTCTTTTTCCTCAAGTGTTGATAAGTAAGCAGATAAGCAGAATTAGTCCGTGGAACTTCATTTCTTGCTCCATTTTTGTCCTCAGCAGTAGAGGGTAGTGAGATTTCAACCCAGCCTAGCAGGACCAACAAGTCTGAGAACAGGTAGCTCCAGTTAATATTGGCACCTGCTAATTCCAGTTATGAAGACCATGGGAAATCTCTTTTCTATTTAGCTCAATGATCATCTAAGACAGGAAATTCTTGGGCTCAGCTGTGAGGGGTCCCAAGTTTATATGTACCACTAATGTCTCACAAATCAAGAACCCAAGGAAATCAAGAGGCTGTAGTTCATTCCTTATATTAAATTCTTAGGACTGCCGACTGGGTGGGTACAGTTTTGGGGGCTAGAAGTCTTATATCAAGGTGCCAGCTGGACTGGTTCCTCCTGAGGACCATGAGGGCAGGATCTATTCCAGGCTCGTAGATGGACTACTTTTCCATGTACCTTCACATTATTTTCCTCATTTGTATGTGTGTCCGAATTCCTTCTTCTTAAAAGGTCACCAGTCGCATTGGATTACTGCTCACCCTACTGACACTATTTTAATTTAATCACTTCTGTAAAGACCCTGTCTCCTAATACAATCACATTTCAAGGCGCTGGAAGTTAGGGTATCACTATATGAATTTGGGAATGGGGGTTGGGGGGACACAATTTAGCCCATGACAGTCCTGAATCTCCTTTGCTAGATGTATGACTGTGGGCCAGTCACTTTACCAGTTGGGGCATTGTTGTCTATCAGATAAGTGGTTTGGGCTAGGTCCTTTATAAAGTCCTTTCTGCTTTAAATTGTAAGCATAATGAGATACCAACTTTTAGTTTAATTGTTTAAAATTTTAGGTGTTAACTGGATGCTTTGCTGATGTCTACACCTCCTTTAAAAAAAAAAAATTCTCACTTTCTGTTTCTACTCTTCTCTCAGGTACCCCTCTGCCTTCTGTTACCTCTTTGCTGAATTCTGAGAGGACTGGGGTGGGGAACACTCTTTCCTGTAACCCATAACCCATCTATTTTCATCAATCTATTTGAAATTCAAAGCCAGGGGTTGAAATGTCCACTTTCAATTTGAGATGTCTAACTTTCAGATAAATCCATTCACATGCATTTCTAAGTGACTTTTAAACTAAGCATTTTATTTTATTAAGCTTATATATGGGTAACTATTATACTTGTATAATAAAGTGCACTTTAAAAAATAATCGGTTCAATTAGAAAATAATATTCATGATATTTTGTGACAAACCTCCTAGAACTTATACATATACATGTCTTTCTCCCCCAGAGTAGTCTCTATGGGTACCTAAACAATACTGCATTATTAGATTTTTTTCAGTTTATAAGCCACACAAGAAAGTTAGCCCATACTGTCTCTCGAGGCAAAAAAATAGACAATGTTCTGAGAAATATCTGTTTATTCCTAGTTCAGTAACACCACAATGAGATCCTAAATTATGAGATACTTTTTGTTTATCTTACTGTCTCATTGGCAGCCAGCAACTCCTGTCGCATTTTTTGACATAGGAACCTATCAGGGTGTGGTTAATAAAGTACATTTCCGTGGTAAGTATTCTTTAACAAAAAATAAACCAAAATTTAATCAGAGATAGAACTTACTGCAAACTGTAGTTTCCACTTTCTGTTAATTTGTATAATTGAGCTTTCAATTTCATAAATTAAAAAGTTCTCTTTTGTGTGACATATTTTTATATCCAATAATTTTACTTAAAAATAAAACAATTTTCTTTACCATCAAATAAAGTTGCTATAATAAGTAGTGATATATTTAGTCCTAGTGAATCAAAGGGAAATAAAATGTCTTGATTATGCTGGTTTAAGGAAATATATCCAATTAAACAAAGGTTAATATTTATGATGTTTGATTTAGTAAAATTATAAGACTACCAAAGAAAACTAGAAGAGCAAAAGAACCAAAATTTATATAAAGAATTAAATGCTAATAATTCAGAGGTTTAGAATTTTTTCCACCTTTCAAATACTAAGTTGCTCTTATAGACTTACTACCATTATTATCCAGATTTTCCATTTTACTAAAAAACAATAACACAAGTTATTATGATAAATCAGTATAGATCTTTAGGCTCAACATAATCCTACCTTTTAATTTTTTTATTATACAACAACACATGTGCATTATAAAGAAATATGAGTTAGAAAAATGAAGAAAAATAGTCTTAACAAATAGAAATAAGCTGACAAAGGGCTAATATCCAGAATCTACAAAAAAACTAAATTTACAAGAAAAAAAACAACCCCATCAAAAAGTGGGCAAAGGATATAAATGGGCACTTTTCGAAAGAAGACATTTATGTGGCCAACAAACATATGAAAAAATGCTCATTATCACTGATCATTAGAGAAATGCAAATCAAAACCACATTGAGATACCATCTCACACCAGTTAGAATGGCAATCATTAAAAAATCTGAAGACAACAGATGCTGGATAGGATGTGGCGAAATAGGAACACTTTTACACTGTTGGTGGGAGTGTAAATTAGTTTAACCATTGTGGAAGACAGTGTGGCGATTCCTCAAGGATCTAGAAATAGAAATTCCATTTGTCTCAGCAATCCCATTACTGGGTATATACCCAAAGGATTACATATTAGTCATTCTGTTATAAAGACACATGCTCACGTATGTTCATTACGGCACTGTTTACAATAGCAAAGACCTGGAACCAACCCAAATGCACATCAGTGATAGACTGAATAAAGAAAATGTGGCACATATACACCATGAACTTCTACAGAGCCATAAAAAGGATAAGTTCATGTCCTTTGCAGGGACATGGATGAATCTGGAAACCATCATTCTCAGCAAACTGACACAAGAACAGAAAACCAAACACCACATGTTCTCACTCATAAGTGGGTGTTGAACAATGAGATCACATGGACACAGGGAGGGGAACATCACACAATGGGGTCTGTTGGGGTGTGGGGGGGCTAGGGGAGGTATAGCAGGGGGTGGGGAGATTGGGGAGGGATAACATTAGAAGAAATACCTAAGGTAGGTAATGGGGGGATGGAGGCAACAAACCACCATGGCATGTGTATACCTATGTAGCAATCCTGGAAGATCTGCACATGTACTCCAGAACTTAAAGTATAATAATAATAATAAAATAAGCACCATTAAAATTTCTGTGTGTTAAAAGATAGTATGCTGCTGAAATTCTTTTCTTCTTGAAATGTCCCTCTTTTCTTCTCCTGCTTTTCACTTTCTTAATCCTTAACCTTCTAGTGTTGAATTATCTGGACCACCGTTATACCCCCTCATCAAGAGGGCATTTTTTTCTGCAGTAGCTGAGCACAATGGTCATATGGAAGAAATTCGCTTGTGGAGCTTTGCTTAGAAGTAAAACCCACTTGGCCAGGCGCATTGGCTCATGCCTGTAATCCCAGCACTTTAGGAAGCTGAGGTGGGCAGATCACCTGAGGTCAGGAGTTCGAGACCAGCCTGGCCAACATGGTGAAATGCTGTCTCTACTAAAAATACAAAAAATTAGCTGGTCATAGTGGCGCACGCCTGTAATCCCAGCTACTGAGGAGGCTGAGGCAGGAGAATCGCTTGAACCTGGGAGGCAGATGTTGCAGTAGGCTGAGATCGAGATTGTGCCACTGCATTCCAGCCTGGGTGATAGAGCGAGACTCTGTCTCAAAAATAACAACAACAAAGTAAAACCCTCTTCACTGTGATGACTATAAAGCTTGCTGTTGCCTCTCTGTATCATAACAAACCATTTGCAGTCTGATGCTTTGCTCAGATTTGAGAATTCTCACTGACTGTTCCAGGTATCTGTCTACTCATTCTTGCCATGCTGAAAACTGTCATTTCTCACCACTGAATGCCTTTTTTTTTTTTTTTTTGGCTGCTTTTCAAAAGTCTTTTCCTGTTTGCTTTGAACTTCAGTAAAAAAGGGAGTAAAAAGGTAATAAAGGTAATAGGCTTTTATTTTGTTTTTCAGGTTTTTTTTTTTTTCTTGTTTTGGTTCCTTTTAATCCAAGCTTATCAGGGCCATTTGCCACACTGACACTGGAATAAGCCTGGATGGGGGTCTGCATTTCTTCCAGTAGTTAGTTTAATTCAGTCACTGAGCTGCTGCTCTATTTGTAACCACCATGCTAGATCCAAGGGCTGACCATTCCTGAGAAAATTAGGAGAATCCTTTTCAGACTGGCGTGGTGCTGGGGCAGGGGGTCAGTCATCATCTTCTGTGTCTGCTCATTCTTGCATCGTTTCTTCTACTCTGTAACCTGGTTGGCTATGAAAAGTGATTCTGCTTCACTGATGCTGGAGGAAATGGGTAAATATCCAATTTTCTCTCAGTTGCTTGCCATCTGATACAAAGAACAAATCTCATGTGTCCCTGTTTCTGAGAGGTTCAAAGGAAGCAAATGCACAGATTCTAGCAAAGGATGAGTTCCAGTTTCTAACTATTTGTCTGTGCATTCCATTTCCTCACCCCTGTGAGAGGTTGCACTCATGGTCATGACTGTTCTGAGAAGTTCAGTGCCCAGACTGGAGGGAGGGAAACGCAAACTCAGCTTCTTCCCAAGCTTCAGGCCTGGGCTGGCAAGTTTTGCCTTCCCCTGCCAGCAAGAGCCCTGGCTTTGGGTGTCTTGCTGCAGTTTTCTCAGATTGGAGGACTTGGGGCTGACTTCTAGTTCTTAGTGAATTCTTGCCAAACACCTCCCCCTTTCCCTCGTATCCATTTGTCTTGAAGGTCCTTGGCAGGCTTCTTGCCAACAATTGTCTAAAAACAAATGGAGTTGTTTGTATGCCTATATGGAGTGCAAGTATTTAGGAAACTCTTACAGCCCAGATTTGGGCCAGAAGTCCTGGTTCTGAGTCTTTACTTAGCCACTCTTAACTGTGAATTACTGGACAAATCATTTCTTGTACTCTGTGTAATCTGTCACCTGGGTACTTGAAGATTTAAACCAGGAATTGTGGACCTCCTAATAATACTGTCTCCTAAATATTGGGTGAAATGAGCATATCAAGGAGGGCAGGGTGCTATACCCATAGGTGACTCTCTTTGTCTCTTTGTCTCTCTCTCTCTCTCTCTCAGATGTTCATCTTTGGTGGCAGACCTGGTATTCAAACCACAGATGTTTTGAAATTTCTCTTTCCTACTGCACTATGCTGCCCCTCCCTGAAACTTTAATAATAAAAATAGCACACTTATTGGGCACGTATTTGTTATGTGCCAGGTTCTGTGCTAACAGCGTTAAGTGCATTATTTGACTTACCTTTTCACAACAAACCTATGAGGAAGAGGTTATTTCCACTTGTAGATAAAGAAACTGAGAGTTGGAGAATGTAAGTGATTTTATTCACAAAGACAGGGCAGTAAGTGGGAGGCCCTGTTCACCTCTGAGCAGAGCCCTGGCTTCTGTCATCCATGGTGCTGTTTCTAGTGTGGCTTGAAGAACCTGTGGTCTGAACTGTTATACAGGTGACCTGCTGCTTTCTTGGAGAGAAATCTGAAAGACAGTGGAGCCCTCACATCAGCTTTGCCTGTGCACAGCAGATACCGCCAATTTTGAGCGCGTTACACTCGTTTACCACATTGCTTACTTCAAAATCAATAAAATTCTCTTCATGCTTTCATTTTACAGGTTCTTAAATTATTTGGATTATCGTCCAAAAGTGTTAATGCTCAAGTGACTGATATCAACCCCAAGGGGCTGGAATTGAGGAAGACTGTTACTACAACTGAGACTCAGAACTTGGAAGACCAGTATTACGTGAGCCAATTCTGCCGTAAGCCCTGTGGTCCAGGTATGTTACACAAGACATCCAGAGATTACAGTGAAAGTCACAGTTAGGAGTAGCACATAGTAATAATTACTATAATAATTTTACAGCTTTTGGTTCTCCTATATCATATAGTGTAAGTGGGAGAAAAAACAACTATGAAATTATTTTCCAAAGACGAGTTTTATTTATATTTGTCACACTTATTTGATGTGGTTATGGATAAATATAATTTACAAGTGACATGCACCTATGAAATGAGAAGATTGGTCTATTTTGCTTCATTTTTTTTCTAAGCAAAAATGAATCATTTGTGAATATGAACGCTTATGATGTCAAAACTGATTAGGGTCTCTCATAATAATAGTGGAACTCTGAAAGCAAGGGACTTCTACTCTTCAGGGACATGTCTCAGAACTTTCCTTCAATCAGAAGGTCTCTAAGAAAGCTTTCCTGGCACTGAAGCCTGCAAAATATATTTGCATTTTGCAGCTGAATAACTAGATGAAAAAGAAAAGAAGCAAGCAGACACACACAGCCTTTTTTTTTTAAATCAATACTTTGAAAGGCAAACTAATTTCAGAACAGAAATCCTTCAAACACTGGTAAATTAGAAGCTAAGCAAAATGCAATTGTGCAAACATTTTTTCAACTTTGAGTAGAGTTGAAAAAAGGAAAACTGTCACACGGGTTCATGTGATAGATTAATAGAACCAAAAGAGACTGCAGTACATTTCACAGTTGGCCTCCCAGGCTTCCAGCACCCAAGCTGCAAAACAGGATGGGTCCTGTTTGTGAAAAGATTCTACCAGTCCCCCTGTGCTTCCTGTCCAGATTTTAATAACCCTTATGGAAAAATCTTCCCTGTAACTCAACCCATTAACACTTAAACCCATTACATTTAAATCTTCTCCAACACGAATAAAAAATGGCTTCCTGGCTTTATGAAAACTTCTAAACACAATCAATTTGCCCTATAAATTGAAATCTTTGTTTATAATTTTAACACCTAAAACGCAAATTAAAATGAAGAAAATATGCTTTGCACATCAAACTGTCAAGGATTTTTGTTTGCTGCCTTTTTGGTTTTGCTTTGTTTTATTTTCATTTAAGAAGTAAATGTAAATTGTTATAAACTTTTAAGAAAGAAATTTGGATATATGAGTCAAAAATTTAAAAATGTGTATACTCGCTAAGATAGCAATTAACTTATAAGAAAATGCCTTGAGAAAATAATAAAAAATAAAGGAAAATATTGTACACATAATATTTCATTATTAATATGATGTGGGATTGCTTAGGTAAATTTAGGGATATTCAAAGATTGAAATAGTACGTATCAAACAAAGTCATGTTTTCTGATATATTTCTAATATAATCCTCAATTATATAAATCTTCTTAAGTCATTTCCAACTGATCTGTCTGGATTAATGATTCTCCTTGATCCCTCTATAAAATATCCTGGGTGGCATCCAACCATTTAAATACTCCTCCCACTTCAATTCCCTCTTGTTGAATTTTAGGCTTATCAATTCAAATTGCTTCCAAATCTGTTTATGCTCATTGGTATTGTGATATTCAAATGTAATTTCATTGAATATTGCATATTTCAATGAAATACAAATACAGAGAAAAGACAGATTTTATTTCTATGAAAACTAGGTTGAGTGCTTTGGAGAATTCAGTAAAGATGAGCTGCTAAAATGTTGATGTGAGGGCAAAATAAATGTTAAATAGTAGAAAAAAGTCACAAAAATGTCTAAAGCCATGCAAACAGATTACTGGTGTGTTTATGTTTTCATTTCATCAGGAAGGGGCTGGGCTTGGTGGCTCAAGCCTGTAATCTCAGCACTTTGGGAGGCCAAGGTGGGCAGAGCATGAGGTCAATAGATCGAGACCATCCTGGCCAACATGGCGAAACCTTGTCTCTGCTAAAAAAAAAAAAAAAAATTTAGCTGGGCATGGTTGGTGTGCATCTGTAGTCCCAGCTATTCAGGAGGCTGAGGCAAGGGAATAGCTTGAACCTGGGAGGCGGAGGTTGCAGTGAGCCGAGATTGCACCACTGCACTCCAGCCTCCATCTCAAAAAAGTGAGACTCCATCTCAAAAAAGTAAAAGAAAGAAAGGAGGGAGAGAGGGAGGGAGGAAGGGAGGAAGGAAGAAGGGAAAGAAGGGAAGGAAGAAGGGAAGGAGGGAAGGAAAGAGGAAGGGAGGGAGGGAAGGAGGAAAAGAAAGAAATGAAGAAAGAAAGAGAAAAACAGACAAACAGGAAATTATAGGATGTATTATGGATGTGACTTAAGTAGGAAAAAACCTGGGATTCTAATAACTTTTACGTCACAAGATTGTCAAATGATTATATAGTTATATTTTATAAATTAAAATATTTACAGTATTTGTAAGTGATTTCCTATGTAAATTGACATTTTTTATTAAATGATCAAAGAAGTCCTCCCACATCATCATATTTAATAAGAAGGATTCTATGGTATACTGCATACATGTTTCACATATGCACATTATACATACATATATATATATATATATATATATATACACCTGTTATGTATATGCTCATGTATATACATATATGTATTTATATGCATAGGAATGCAACAAAATAACAGTCAATATCTCAGGATTTTTGATATATAATTGTTGTTGTTTTTGTTTTTGCTTTTTGTTTATTGTTCTTGAGATGGAGTCTCACTCTGTAGTCCAGGCTGAAGTTCAGTGACATTATCTCGGCCCACTGCAACCTCTGGCTCTTGGATTCAAGCGATTCTCCAGCCTTAGCCTACCAAGTAGCTAGGACTGCAGGTACACACCACCATGCTGGGCTAATTTTTTGTGTTTTTCATAGAGACAGGGTTTTGCCATGTTGGTCAGTCTGGTCTCAAACTCCTGACCTCAGGTGATCTGCCTGCCTTGGCCTCCCAATGTACTGGGATTACAGGTATGAGCCACTGTGCCTGGCTTGTTATGTAAGTGCCTATTACACTTTCCTGCCTTTTTCAAATTTTCTGCAATAAGCATATGTACCATTATACTAAAAAAGTATTTTAAAATACTATTTTCAATAAAACAACCATTCATTTTCTTATTTTAATAAATTGTTTTCATACTTTGAAAGAAAGAAGGAACCTTTGGTTTATTGTATCTCCATCATACCAAAGATGTTGTGCTAGGCACATTCTGCAAGATAATTCATTAAAGAGACCACTTCATTCAGAGACCAGTAGAATATCACTAGCAAAAAATAAAATTATACTTGGATTTGGGCTCTGTTTTTTTAAAAATATTGCTACAATCTTATATAGCCCTAAGCACTACTTTCAAATTTTGTTCTGGGAATCTTCAGTATGTTTATTTTTTTCTATTGACAACTATCATCTTTACTTACTAAAATAGCATATACATTTACATGTCATCATTTGCTCATGTAGTAAATATTTTGTTTTATCAAAAACAATATATGAAGTGATTAAGGAAGTCATGTACCTACGAAACACAGCAGAAATTCTTTTTGCTGTATATATGAGCAAAGCAGGTTAGACTGCTTATGTTTTTTTTTTTTTTTTTTTGAGACAGAGTCTTGCCCTGTTGCCAGACACCAGGCTGGAGTACAGTGGTGCAATCTCGGCTCACTGCAATCTCCGCCTCCTGGGTTCAAGCAATTCTCCTGCCTCAGCCTCCCTAGTAGCTGGGACTACAGGCACGCGCCACCACACCCAGCTAATTTTTGTATTTTTTAGTAGAGACGGGGTTTCACCATGTTGGCAAGGATGGTCTCGATCTCTTGACCTCGTGATCTGCCCACCTCGGCCTCCCAAAGTGCTGGGATTACAGGCATGAGCCACCGCACCCGGCCTAGCCTGCTTATTTTTTAAAAATTAGTTATACCATTAACAATTAGAGTCACTAATAATGTTTTTCTCAGACACTTCCCCTGATATTTTCTGTCACTTTCTTCTTCATTCTCTATTCCCTTACCTTCATCTCGCTTTCCCCATAGCATTTTTTAGCACTTGATATCAATATATTTATTTGAGTATTGTAAATGCCTCCCGCCTGAGAAGGTAAAGTCATTGGCGATCAAGGCTTTTTCTCATTTCCTGCACAATATCAAACTTATGAAAAGTTCCTAACACTCAATAGGCATTTAATAAACACCTATCAGATAAATGAATTTTTCAAGAGAACACATTGGATAATATTAACAGCAATACAGTGAATCACTTTATTTTTAAAGTAAATTAATACAAATGTGTATATTATTTAAAATTGTTTGTTTTAAGATAACAAACCAGATAGATAACAAATTTTGGTTTAAGTTTATTAATGCTTATCAAAAATCATCAATATGTACCCTGTCTTTTGATGAAAAAGCTATAGAAAAGGGAGAACAAAGGTGCTCGCTAGGCAGGCTGAATGCAGTTCTGACAGCAATGGAAGAGAAATATTTCTATCTCCATCATATGCAAGATGAAATTTATGCTCGGAGAAAGCAACACTTTGTAAAAGATTTTACAGCTGCTAAAGATTTGACCAAGACCTTTAAAACTTCAGATGTTCTTTTCCTTATTACACTGTGCCTTATCAGGATCTGTGGACTTTGGAAAGTAAAATAAGAAGTCAGAGCAATGAGTTAGTCTGATATTCTCAGTGACCAGTAGCAACTATCCCCACTCTGAATATATACCTACCAACCTCTCCCCTTTCTCCAAAGAAATTAGTTGTTGGCAAAGGCATTTTGTCCAGTGGATTTTGTCATTCTAACCTTCCTTTTTTTTTTTTTTTTTTGTATGCTCCTGTTGTTAATCATCCTATTTCTATAGGTATATTCCTTCAGTCACTCCTTTAGCTTTTGTCTTGGGAGACTTTCTGACTCTTGACATGACTTTTACAATAATTTTCTCCCCCATTGTATTTATAAATCATTAGCCTATTGCCATTTCCCTTGTGTTTTAGAAGGTTTTATTGTCTCTCATCCCTGCATGCTTCCCACCCTGTTGCTGGCTCGTGTCCTGTTCAAACACTTGCCCCTTTTTGCCTTGGACAGGCGAAAGAAAGCTAGGGATTGCACAGTGGATGGAGATGAACCCGACTGCGTGCCCTGCCAAGAAGGGAAGGAATACACCGACAAAAGTCATTTTTCTTCCAAATGCAGAAGATGTAGATTGTGTGACGAAGGACATGGTAAGAGTCTTAAAAAGCAATTGAAAGAGAACGATCTTGGAATTCCATGTAGAGCCATTTACAAGACAATTTGAAATTAGGACCTACTGTGGTGCTACATTGACATACAGGAAAGGGAAGGATAGGTGGCTAGGTACCGCAGGACCAGGTACCGAGCTAATTACTGATCTAGATCTTTATGAGTAGGTCTAGGCAATTCTTCCAGATGTAGAAGAATGACTAAATATGAACCCTAGGAACAGGGTTCATCAGCTCAAATCAAAACCTCAAAATTTATTTTTTTTCTGGTCTTGATTTATGCTTGTATAATGGTGCTTGTTCATGGCCAGAAAAGCTCAGAAACCTGCAGATACAAGAACATAGAAATCTAACAGGTGGGTAGAAATGCTCCCCATTTCTCTGGGGATTTAGTTTGTCCTGATAATTCCAGTTGGGGACCTGAATTTTCATGGATATCTCAATCTATTCTAAGGGCCCAGATTAAAGTATAAAAGAAGTATTTCTAGTTTGGTTTGATATGAAGAAACCTCTGGACATAAAGCTTTTCTTGTCCCTATTCAGGCTGTAAAGCAATGTTTCTCATCCCTGGCAGTGCATTAGAATTGCTTAGGGAGCTACTAAAAATGTTTAATGTTTAGGTCCTGCCTCAGGGCGATGAAATCAGCGTCTCTAAATGAGGGCATTGGTATTGTTCTGATTCAGTCTAGGGTAGAGTCTAACATTCTGCATGTTTTTTCTTTGAGGCAGAGTCTCATTCTTTCAGCCAGGCTGGAGCGAAGTGGTACAATCTTGGCTCACTGCAACCTCCACCATCCGGGTTCAAGTGATTCTCCTGCCTCATCCCACTGAGTAGCTAGGATTAGAGGCGCCCGCCAACATGCCCGGCTGATTTTTGTATTTTTAGTAGAAACAGGGTTTTACCACATTGGCCAGGCTGGTCTCAAACTCCTGACCTCAGGTGATCCACCCAAAGTGGTGGCCTCCCAAAGTGCTGGGATTACAGGAATGAGCCACCGCCCTCAGCCCATTCTGCATTTTTAACAAGCTCCCAGTCGATGCCGATGCTGCCAGTCCCCAAGTCACTCTTGAGTATTAAGGCTGTAGATAAGAGGAACAGGGGAGCCATATAAGGAATGGTGAGGTTTGTCTTGGTGGCTGCTAAATGATTGCTGGCTATTTCAATCTGGGGGTTGCCTGTTCTGTGTTTAAACCCCAATTGTATTACGAGTGTCATGCTGTGACTGTTGATATAAGCGGTAGATCTCAAAAATCCGTGCAGCTCCTGCCCACCATTTTCATAGTCCATTTATAATTAGCTCCTATAACTAATAGTTTGCAAATTGATTCTCTAGGCTTAGAAGTGGAAATCAACTGTACCCGGACCCAGAATACCAAGTGCAGATGTAAACCGAACTTTTTTTGTAATTCTGCTGTATGTGAACACTGTAACCCTTGCACCACGTAAGTTTTAGTCTTTCTCTGATTAAAACACTAGATATAACTTGAATTATTGTTTTCCTGGGGAAGTAGCACTGAGAGTTAAAAATTAGGGTTCTAGTCTTGCTTTGCCTCCAAGCAATTAGATGACCATTTGCTCATTTAAACATTAGTGAACACTTCCTGTATAGGTGACACTGTGCCGGCCAGTTAAGTTAAAGATATGAGCCAGACACATGCCTGGCATCAAGGTATCACTCCAGAAGCACAGACAGTCGAGAAAAGCAGTGGTTATTGTGTATCAACAGCATGAGAATAGCATCAGAGGAGACTTATGTTCCAGGTATTACAAATTATACAGGAAAACTTTTCAACTCTGCCTGAGGAGATGGAGGTGAAGACATGAATGTATCTCATGGCTTCAGTCTTGAAGAAAGAAAAGAAAGAGCATTAACAGATGCACATGGATGGAATGCACATTTGAGGCAGGGGAAGAGCAGCTGCAAAGAGACAAAGGAAGTTCAGGAATACAGGGTACCTGGCTGGAGTGTAGGAAAGACTGAGAAGGGCTGCATCATGAAGGGCTTTGTCTTTTAGGCTAACGAGGTTGGTTTTGATCCAGAGTTAGAGAACCTGACTTGCAATTCATCTTGGGAAGATTTTAGGAGTTTATCAAATAGGCTTAAGAATTAAGGACATGGTACTTTCTGTTTTATTTGCTAGAAAAATTTTATGTGCAGTTGTCCCAGGCTCTCCCCTGGCCCCATGTCTCTTCAAGTGCCCCTATAATAGCAGGGTAGGTAGGCATTGGGGGAAGGAGCTGACTTAGTAAAATAATAACAATAGTAGCTCCAAATATTTCATAATCTTGATATAATTTTCCTTTCATCATAACATTTTGAAATAGATACTATTATTTCCATGTTATTGATGAGAAAATAGGCTCATGGCAGTTTGACTTCCCAAGCTCACCTAGTCAAGTAATGGGCAGAGGCTGTGAACTTAGGCAACCTGACTGTCAATGTTTGTCTGTCTGAAGGAAGTCGCACATGAACCTCTTGTGTCTCCTGATCACCACCGGATGCCAAAAATGGCAGCCTCTAAAGGCCAGCTGAGTAACCTCCATAAACTGCATCATGGGCATGGCTGTCGTCAGGCCATTTTCTTGGTCTAGGGGAATTTTTGAAATTACTTTTGGCAGTTTAAGAGCTTTTGGCAGTTTAAGAGCTAGTTTACGCTATAGGATTTGTGTTCAGTTTATTACCAGGTTTAAGTTTATTTTTGTGTCTACTTCATCTCTCTTGTGTATCAGCATTTTCCTATCTTCCTTTAAGTCTTGAAATTTTAAAATAGAGTCATTCCTTATGATATTTTTCATCTAGCCATCCAAATTATATTAACTTGTGCCAGCTTTAGATACTAATGTAGAAATATTTGAGGGAATACATTTGCCAGAGATGCAAAGATGAATAAAATGGCCTCTAATTTATAATGTGCCATTGAAAACGATAAAGGAATCATTCCACCAGGCTTTTGAATTTCCTCTGTATTTTTTTTTTCTAGATGTGAACATGGAATCATCAAGGAATGCACACTAACCAGCAATACCAAGTGCAAAGAGGAAGGTAATTTTTTTTACAGTTATCTTCTCCTTTTCCCCATCCCCATGGAAAAATGTGAAGAAAAAACAATCATTTTGATTATTTGAGAGTCCTCTGTTTAATCTTAAAGATTGCTCATTTTCATATAAAATGTCCAATGTTCCAACCTACAGGATTCAGATCTGACTTGCTGTGGTTGTGTCTCCTTCTTTTTGCTAATTCTACCAATTCTTTGGGGTAAGTTATTGCTGTGTTCAAACTGTAGATTGAAATAACTTAGGAAGTAGTTCACAAAAATATGCCTCACTCCTACCTATAAAAATCTACCAGTTTGGTAGATTGATGTATTGTTAATTTCTTGCCCCTGAATGCAGCATTGAGAGCTGATTGATAAGAACAAATGAAATGATCCCTCAGCTAGTTTCTGAGCAATAGTTTTGGGGCATTGAGTGGTATTCCAATCCTCCCTATGAATAAGGGTTCTCTGCAGCAGCAGAGTTGGCCAAAAAACAGAAGTAGTTATTCACTGTTTATTGAGATCTCCCTAGGCAAAAAGAAGACACAAGAAGCAAATGCATTCCCAGGAAATATATTGCAGGGAACACTTGAAAAAAAAAAAACTTGTCCTTCTCTTCCTCCTCTTCCTTGCCCAAATTGCTTGTTTTTAATTATTTCACCTTCTTAACTTAAAATACTATGGGGACACATGTTATACAAGGATGACTTAGGAGTCAGCAGATAAGCCAAAATTAGGTATAATCATAATTAGTCTAGTAAAATCCCTTTAAATCATCCATAAACTACAGGGTCATACCAACTTTCAGTAACTTAGAAGCATCGAATTTTCCCTTCTTTGTTGGAACAATGCTCTGTTTCTTCAGTTCAGTTGAAGAAGAAAGTTTGCCTTGCCTTTAGCATTGTTTAGCTGAAAATATATTCTGGATGTTTAAACCACTGTAATTGTGCTCAGAGACATGCAGATTCTTCTACCTCACATTGATTTTAATGCATACACCTATTGAGTACGTGTACATGAGTTATTTGCATGTGTGTTTAAATTTCTGGGCATCCATGGCAAGTCAATGTTGACTTGCTCGTCCTATGGCTTCTGTGTCCTGCCGTCTTGCCACCCACATCTTTGCTGGAGAGGAAGTGGTGCTAGCCATATGATAAGTCAAAAGCCATCTCCATGCTAGGCCAACGTGTGGTAATTACATGACTAATTAACATATGTCCTTTCACTAGAACACTTGACTCAGTGGTACGAGAATTCGAAAATCAGCTGCTTCCTGCAGTGTTTCTCCACTTTTAAGTTTCAGTGAATTTTTCCTTTTTGCTTTTTATACTTCTCTTGCGTGAAAGTGGTCAAAGTGTGAAAGTATGTTCTCACGTGCATTCTACAGGCTGAGACCTGAGTTTGATGAAATTTATTTGTTCTTTCAGTGGTGAAAAGATGCATAAAGCACAGAAGGGAAAACCAAGGTCATCATGAATCTACAACCTTAAATTCTGTAGGTATTGAAATAGGCATCAGCTTTCCTTGAAAAAAACAATAGAGAAATTAGTGATTTGGATTTTTTAACTTCCTTTTGCTTTTTTGTATCTTTTAATTTCATTTTGTTTGAGATAGAGTTTCGCTCCATAGCCCAGGCTGGAGTGCAGTGGTGCAATCATGGCTCGTGCAGCTTCAAACTCCTGGGCTCAAGTGATCCTCGTGCCTCAGCTGGGACTCTGGGACTACAGGCATGCACCACCATGCCAGGCAAATTTTTTTTTAATTTTTTTTAGAGACAGGGTTCACTTTGTCGCCCAGACCGGTCTCAAACTTTTGGCCTCAAGCAACCCCTCTGCCTCAGCCTCCCAAAGTGCTGGGATTATAGGTGTGAGCCATCACATCCAGCCTGTTACTTTCTTTATTTAAAGATTGATTATGTTTGTGTGTGCATAGGTTAAAGGGGCCTCACAGATGAATGATGATATGGTACCCAATTTAAAAGTAAACTTCTACACAAAAACCATGAGAATCAATAAAGAGGGAATTGAGAGTGTGCTGAAAATGAGTTGAAAAAAGATCATGGCCAAACTCCATGTTCCGTATTGTTGTTATCCCTGCGGAGAAACAGCCTTTACCAGGCATGGGTTCAGTATCCAAGCCTGAGCAAAGAGATTGCTCTTAAAGTTTGTCATAAAGGCACAGCTTAACTTTCTCTGCCTGCCAGTTGACCTTATGTCTCACCATATCTTTTCCCAACATGGTGTCAGTACATTCCAGATAGCAAAAATACACTGAGAAAAGAAAACAGTTTCACTAAATGGAATTATTTTCTTATTTGGGTCCAGGGCTCAGTGGGAGTTAGGATTCTTTAAATTAAAATGGTACAAAAAATTTTAATTTGAACCATTTTCTGGTATCAAAAATAAGAATAAGTTACAGGGGAAGAAAATTTTAGAGTGATTATATTTATTATTTTAATAAGTCTGTATGAAAAATAACCTCAAACTACTTTATGAATTCTTTAGGTTTCTTGCCTTTAAAAACTAAGACAATGTTGCCTAGTTTCTGGCAAGGCTGGAACCTTTCAGAATCAAAGTTGAATGGTGAAAGTATCCTTCTTAATCACTTACTCTAGTTTTCTAATTTTATACATCAAGCAACTCATTGTACATCTTTTTCCAAATTAAGGAAAAATTAGAAGTTTACATTTAGAATATTCTAAACATATATTTTTATTTGTCTTTCTCTGCTTTTATTTTTTGTTTTCTAGGAAACAGTGCCAATGAATGTATCTGGTAAGGCTTTTATCATTTTATTTCATAGAGATCGCTTCTTTTAGAGTAATAGGCTAATTTCAGAGTCAAATGATGTTGCTAATTTCAATGACATACTGTGGGATCTTGCTATTTCTCATACAATTGTAACTGCTCAGCATAAAGCATTTATTAGGCAGTTTGTTTAAATTTATAATGAATACTCATAGTTAAAAATAAATCAAGTACCAATAGGATACAATAGTCTGAGGCTTAAGAAAATTTTCCTTCATAGTCAACTAGATGTATTACAGAATGCTGCCTAAACAGATCTAGAGTTTAAAGTGAACTGTAGACTCAGGTATTACTGGTGTACCCAACTCTATAACAACATACATGATTGCATTCAGTTGTTCTTTGATCTGTGATTTAGAAATAAGATGATCATAAACTCTGCTTATACTTTTAGATTTGTGGGTCATTGATCATTGGATCCATAAGGGGTGTTATAGGTGATCTTTTCCAATCCTCTTATTTTATAGATGAGAAAAGAAGATACAGAAACGTTATGTTGTGTCAAGGTCATATAGCAAACTACTGGGTACATGGCAGGATTTGGAGTAAGAACTCAAGGTTGTCTTGTTTATGAATTCCCCCAGTCAGCTCTTTATAGGTCTTCAGGACTTAGCTATATTCTAAAGTACTATACAAAGAGAAATAAACATGGTTTTCAGTAATGGGTATTTCATTTAGAAAAACAGATTTTCAGACTATTTTCTATTTTTCAGACATTGACTTGAGTAAATATGTCACCGTTATTGCTGAACACATGACAATAAGTCAAGTTAGAGACTTTGTTCGGAAGAATGGTGTCAATGAAGCCAAAATAGATGAGATCAAGAATGACAATATCAAAGACACAGCAGAACAGAAAGTTCAGCTGCTTCGTAATTGGTATCAGCTTCATGGGAAGAAAGATGCATATGACACGTTGATTAAAGGTCTCAAAAAAGCCAATCTTACTGCTCTTGCAGAGAAAATTCAGAATATCATCATCAAGGACTCAGAAAATTCAAACTTCAGAAATCAAAATGAAAACCAAAGCATGGTCTAGAGCAAAAAACAGTGAATTCAGTTCTCAGTATATACAATTAGTGTTTGAAAAAGATTCTTAATAGCTGGCTGTAAATACTGCTTGTTTTTTTACTGGGTACATTTTATCATTTATTAGCTCTGAAGAGCCAACGTATTTATAGATTTTGAATATCTCATGATTCTGCCTCCAAGGATGTTTAAAATCTAGTTGGCAACACAAACGTTATCAAGAGTAAATGCGGTGGCCTGCTAAGTACTGAAAGATTAAGATTATGCTTTGGTATCTAACATAAGATCCTGTAGTATGAATGTAATCAGTGTATGTTAGTACAAATGTCTATCCACAGGCCAACCCCATTCCATGAATCAATAGAAGAAGTTATGACCCTTCATTGAAATGTAAGTTACTGAATCAGGCCACTTTGCCTCTACATTACCCCTGATAATTCTAGAGATTTTACCATATTTCTAAACTTTGTGTACAACTCTGAGAGGAACACGTTTATGTAAAGTATATATATTTGAATGCAGAATTTAAATAAGGCTCTACCTCAAAGACATTTGCACAGATTATTGGTGTCTTATTAGACAGTATTTCAAATGTGAGTTCACATAAAAAACATTAAATTATGGTGTTTGAATATTATATATGTGTATGCATTTTACTGGCTCAAAATCATTTACTTCTTTCTCAGGTATCAAAGAAGCCAGAGATTATTACTAGAGCTTTGCCACCTCTCCAGTTTCTCCTTGGTGCCCATCTTAATGACCTGATACACCCCAAACATGAAAGTATCACCAAAAAATACTGAATAATCTAACAAAAGGCAAGACTGCCCTTAGAAATTCTAGCCTGGTTTGGAGATAATAACTGCTCTCAGAGAAGGTAGCTTTGTGACAAATCATGAACCCATGTCTATCATCAAAGATGATAAAATAGATTCCTGTTTCTTCCCCTGCCCCCTGAAATGTTCAATAATGTACCATGTATGTTGCTACAAATTGCAGCTTATACATAGCAATGGTAAAATCAACATCTGGATTTAGGAATTGCTCTTGTCATGCCCTGAAGGTTCTTAGACTTACAAGCCTTCCCCTTAGAGCTATCCTACATTTAAATATCTTTGAAAGTTTGTATTAAATGTGAATTTTAAGAAATAATACTTATATTTCTGTAAATGTAAACTGTGAAGATAGTTATAAACTGAAGCAGATACCCAGAACCACATAAAGAACTTCCATTTATGGAGGATATTTTTGCCCCTTATTTTGGAAATATAAAATATAGGTAAAAATACTTAATATACTCAATTATAATGTTTTTGGCATTTCTGGTTTTCTCTTTTTTGGTAGGGGCTTGCTTTTTGTTTTTGTGTTCCTTTTCTCTAACTGTTGCTAAATATAACTTGTTTATGAATCTTTAATGCTTCTTGGGTCTCTTAGAAGGTACTTCTTTTAACCTCCCTTTAGTAGTTAAATAATTATTTACATAAGTTGCTACTGCCAGGAAGACCTCTTCCAAACAGCACATGATTATTTGTTAAACAGCATCATATTCCAGATACTGGAAAGTGGATAAGAATGTATAAATTTCAAGGGATAGGTTTTATTAGTAAGAAAGCCAAATGCAGATTTTGAAATACTCTTTCCTGCATATTTTTCATTCTAGCTACATGCTGGTCAGTAGACCATCTTTCCTTTTTAAAATTTAATTTTAATAATGTATTCTATTTAACCCATGACTGCCAAAATATTAGCATTTCAGCATGTAAGCATGTCAGTGAAATAACTGTGCTTTGCTTAGGGTTACCCCCTGTGTTGTGGTCTGGAAAGTGTCTTTAGGTAGAAAATCTGAGTGATCATAGGGTTCCCTCATTAATTTCTCTTCTCTGAGCAATCACAGTCTGTGCTGCCTGCCCTCCAGTTTTCTACTTCTAGACAGAAGGAGGGCAAGTTAAGTACTAGTTATTCTTCATGGCCAGAAGTGCAAGTTGTACTTTGCAAGGCAAAATTAACTTAGAGAACACCCTATTCCACTTTGGTGGGTTCCAGCCAAGAACTTTGAGTTCCTTTGGGAGGAGGGCAGTGGAGAAGTCTTTGTACTTGGTGGTGTGGTTTTTTTTCCTCATGCCTCCACCTAGTGGCCCCAAGCATGACTTCTCCCATGTCAACAATCACAGCCATGTTTCTGAGTTGAAGTGACCTCGTTGTCCAAAATCATCCTCATTCTGGTGAACCTGGTGCTCTTTATGGTAGGTATACTGGGTAGGGGAATCACCCCAAGGTCAACCATGAGCTGCAGAAAAAAAGGCTATTTGCAGAAGGAGCTCACAAGTCACATTGAAAGCATTGCATATTCAAACATCTTGGTCTTCCTCATTGGCATTCCTACAGATTCTTCTGACCTCTGATTTGATCAGATGCTTTTTAGCTATTGAATGATCAGTTTGGGTACAACTATCTGAATAAGGCACATAACCAATGAAATTTAGAATTTTTTCTGTGCTCACTCCTGAAGGTTGTTTGGGTTTAGAATTCTATACCATGGCATTTGTAATTTTTGTCAGCACTTTCAAAATATTAAATCACTCTTAACATCTGTTGCTGTTGATGATGTCTGCTGTTGGTGTAAATATCATTCCTTTGTAGGTAATTTTTAATTTGTTTTCCTGGGGTAATTTTTGAAGCTCCCGCCACCACTTTCCTATGTGTTCTGCAATTCCACAGCAATGACTTTCAATGTGGATTTATTTTTACTTAACATATTTAATAAGATTTAATTTAATTAGGAAGACAAGGCTTTCATCATTTCTGGAAAAAAATCCCAGCTATTTTCTCTTTGAATAGTGCTTCTTTACCACTCCATTCTCTTCTTCTGAAACTCATTATTATCTGTTGAAGCTTCTCGAGTTATTTTCTAGGTCTCTTAAATATTTTTTTAAATGTAATTTTCTCTGTATGTTGCATTTTAGGAAATTTCTCACTACTCTCTTTAAATTAACTCTTTCAGTTTTTACTAAGCCAGGCTAGAATAGCATAGTCTATCCACTGAGGCATGTATTTTGTTTTCTATATTTTTCATTCTTAATATTTCTTATTGCTCTTTGCTCTTTTTACATTTTTACTTGTATATATTTCATTCCTGCTTGTTTTTCTTTTATTTCTTCTTTCCTTTTCTCTCTCCTCTCTCTCTCTCTTTCTTTTGGCAGTGCAGACAAACTTTATTAGTAGAGCAGAGGTGGTCACAGAGCAGGTGGAAGGGATCAGTGCCTGGATTTATCCCTTCCTCTTCTGTTCCTGCTGGGCCCTAGGAGGATGGGGCCTGGCCTGGACCAATTTCTCTTGCTCTACCTGAAACACATGAGAATGAAGAGCTCAGGGCCTGCCCTCTTGTCATAACTGGAGTGTAATCACTTCAATGAAAGTATAAGATCTCTCCTTTCCCAGCCCCTAGGCAAGGAACCCCAGCCACTACAGAAAGACAACTTTGTGGGGCCTGGACTTAGGAATATCCTTGAGACACCCCCACCCCCACACCCTTTAGTTCTCTGGGGCTCAACACACTTTCTTTATTGTATTGACAATTTATCATAGTTTAATAAATCTTATTCCATTATTTATCTCCTTGAAGATACTACTCAGTTATTTTAAAGTCTTTTTTAGAATTGCTCTGTTATTTTAATTTTAACTGCAGTGATTTCATGCTGACTTTGTAGGCTGGCTTTCCTCATGTGATTTTCTTCATGAATTTTTGAAATTTGTAGGCTCACCTTGAGCAGCAGACTTTTTTTCTCTCTGCACTCACCTCTCCTTATCTAATAGTTTTGTGTGTTCTTTTGCCAGATCTTCCAGAGTCCCCAGTTCTGAGCCAAGATTTACTGAGATAATTTTGGGGCTCACACCTCTTGGTGATATTAGGGCTATCACAGATTCAGTCACGCATTTGGGGCAGCTTGGCTCAGCCATTCATAATAGGCTGTGCCAAATATTCCCAGATCCTTAGGCCTGTAGCTTTCTAGAAGCCACAGTCCCAGGGAGTGTTTGGCAGTAGTTCTGTCTTAGCTGTCTTCCACAAGACAGAAAGTTCTGAGAGAGAAGAAAGGAAAAAAGACCGGTTAGGCAGACAGTTAGGATGGATCCTTGGTAAAATTCCTTCAAACAGAGAAGGAGCCTGAAAAACAAAAGCTACAGGCACAGATATAGCAACCTGGAAAAAAATTAAGCTGTAGCTTCTGAGATAAGGCAGCAAGGCCCAACAAAAAGAGCCTTTGTTATTTGCATAATCAGCAAACTCCTAGGAAAAAGTTTCCTCCCCTTTTCAGGCATGTACATGGTGGGCTCTATGGGAACTTGCACAGGGAGAGGGGCTTACCTAAAACAGACCCACAGTTACACAAACAAGAGAAGCTGTCCTTTGTGCTTACCTGAGACATACCCGCAGTACACAGATAAAGAGAGTTACACAGACAGCTACTACATAGATAAGGGAAGTTACACAAACAGCTAGAGAGACGGAGTTTTTTTTTATAAAAGCTTTTGGATTCAACTGTAAAGGTGGCAACTCTCTTTCAGGCCCCCTCTTTGCTACGGAGAGCTTTCTTCTTTCAAGTATTAAACTTTCACTACAATCTCACCCTTGTGTCCAGGCTCCTTAATTTTCTTGGTCATGAGACAAAGAACTCCGAATACTACCTCAGGCAACAAGACTGAAACACTGTGGTCCACTGGCAAGACTGCAACACTTCTACATCAGCTTCTGGTTTTAAGAAAGGAGCCTGGTTCCTGTTCTGCCTCAGGTGGGGCACATTTATTCTGTACCAAACCTAAAAGTAGGCTTTGCTTTTAGTACTGATCCAACTAAGTATTGATCCAAGTAAGCATTGGCTTGTTGTGCTCATCATCTTGCAGTTGTATCCATTCTTCTAGCATGAAAATATTTCTCTTATTTTTGAGCTTCACTGTGCCTTTTTATTTTCCTTTAAAGAGGTTCTATGTATCACTGCCTTTTGCTCAGAGTGGTAGAAGGTGGTCCTCAAGAAATGAACTTACAATTCTGTATTAACCCAGGCCCGGTTTAGTCATTAGATAACTAGAAATAATGCTTTGTTTTGTTTTACATTTTTAAGTTAAAACTAAGGTTCAAGTTGTTTTTCAGTTATATAGGGCCCTTTGATCAGACTTTATATGGTTTAGATCTGTGTCCCCACCCAAACCCCATGTCAAATTGTAATCCTCAATAATGGAGGTGGGGCCTGATGGGAGGTGATTCGATCATGAGGGTGGAGTTCTCATGAATGGTTTTAGCACCAATCCGTTGGTGGTGTTCTTGTGATACTGAATGAGTGATTGTGAGATCTGGTTGTTTTAGAAGTGTGTAGCACTGGCCAGGCATGGTGGCTCATGTCTGTAATCCTAGTACTTTAGGAGGCCAAGATGGGCAGATCACCTGAGGTCGGGAGCTTGAGACAAGCCTGGCCATCATGGCAAAACCCCATCTCTACTAAAAATACAAAAAATTAGCTGGGCATGGTGGCACACACTTGTAGACCCAGCTACTCTGGAGGCAGGGAGAATCACTTGAACCCAGGAGGTGGAGGTTGCAGTGAGCTGAGAATGCACCATTGCACTCCAGCCTTAGCAACAGAGCAAGACTCCATTAAAAAAAAAAAAAAAAAACAAAAAAAAACGAAGTGCGTAGCACCTCCCCTGACCCTTGCCCCTGCTCCAGTCACGTAAGAGATACATGATTTCCCTTCACCTCCTGCCATGTTTGAAAGCTTCCTGAGGCCTTCCCAGAAGCAGAAGTGGCTATATTTCTTGTACAGCCTCCAGAACCATGAGACAATTAAACATCTTTTATGTATAAATTCTTTTATTTATAAATTATCCAGTCTCAGCCTGGTACGGTGGTTCATACCTATAATCCCAGCACTTTGGGAGACTGAGGTGGGTGGATCATGGGTCAGAAGTTTGAGGCCAGCCTGGTCAACATAGTGCAACCCCATCTCTACTAAAAATACAAAAGATTAGCCAGGTGTGGTGGTGGGCACCTGTAATCCCAGCTACTTGGGAGGCTGAGGCAGGAAAATTGCTTTAACCTGGGAGGCAGAGGTTGCAGTGAGCTGAGATCACGCCACTGCATTCTAGCCTGGGTGACAGAGAAAGACTCCATCTCAAAATAAATAAATAAATAAATAAATAAATAACCCAGTCTCAGGTATTTATACCAATGCAACGATAGACTAATGCAGGACTCAAGAGAAAAGAACAGAGACTGTGGGTTTTCCCACATAGACCTGCATCTTATGATAGTGGTGAATTGAGAGTCATGCAGATCTGGGATCAAATATTTACTTTCCTCGTAATGGTATAAACAAATGGCTTAATCTCTTTGAGTTTTAACTTCCTTGTTTATAAAATGGAAAAAGTGTTTCAACATTTTCTGGTTTATGTGAAGATTAAAGTGTATAGGAACTATACTCCATAGTGCTTAGCTCTTTACCTTGATAGATAGATGGTAACAACAACAATAAAAAAAACTCAGATGCTTAAGCAAAATGGAATTGACATATCTTACTAGATGCTCAGATATGGAGTGGATTTGCTTAACTTAAACCAGGTGCCTCCAGTCGAGATTCCTTGTTATTTTCTTGAATCTACCCTCTTCATCTATCTACTTCTTATCTATCTCTTCAAATATTTGCTTGCCAAACTGATAGTGATAAGGTGCCTGCAACCATTCTGGACCTATCCACATATCACAGTCCAGAAGAAATGACACTTATGCCTCCAGCCCTCCAAGCACCTCCCCCTGACCCTTGCTCCTGCCGGTCCTTGCTTCTGACAGCCATTCTTATTGAACTGTTTAGATCATAAACAACCTCTGAATCAATGAATTATGATTGGGGAATTGGATATGTTGATTGGCTTAATCCACAGGCCCCATTCTTGGAGCCTGCGGTATGGTCAACTTCCACTAAGTGTCAAAAGATTTGGGGGGTGGGGAGGCAGGAGGACATCTTTAAGAGGGTGATAGAGGGTTCTGAGTAGGAATGCCAGGTTGTGTTTAGGCACTCAAGCTGGCTTAAACTACAGAAAAATGTATTACCGCATATGACAGGCATTCCAAAGGTGTGGCTCACTGAAGCCTGTTTGTACCAGCTCACAAGAGCCAATTGTTAAATTCTTAGGAATTTTGAAAGCCAATTGTTAAACTGTTGGTAGCTTGATATTGCCATACTGGGAGTATTCCCACTATAGATATTGTCAAAGTTTACAGATCAGGAATCTCCCTGACCCCCACAAAGCCAGTTACTGGCTACTGGGCAGAAGTCAGGGTTGGGTGGTTGATTCAGTGCCTCAATGATATTATCAGGGACACAGGATTATTTTCCAGTTTTCCCATCTATAGCTACAACATTGGCATTAGACTAGAGCTATTTGTTTTTGCATGATCATTGAATGGCTTTATCAATGAATCAATAGCATGATTCCTATCCATATCCAACAGCAAAGAAAAGAGGGAAAAACAGGAAAACAATTCTCCCCTCAGATATGGATCATATACCTGGACTTTTGGTATGATTGAGCCAAATTTAATCATCTGCCTACCCATGTGGTCTACCATATACTGATTGACTTAGGCAACCCAGGAGCCACCTCTGGAGCTGTGGACATGATCAGTTTCTGCTAAGTTTTATGAGTTATGGGAAAAAGTAGATCAAAATGCAAAATTCTATTAGGAAAACAAAAAAAAGGTAAAATGGATGCTGGATAGTTTCCACCATAGGAGAGAACCAACATTATAAACTACACATATTCTTTATGTCCCTGACAAGCTGAGTAAGTACTTACTGAGACAATCTGGATCCTAGGACAAAAGGAATTTCGTTGTTATTGGCCTTACTATGTTTCAGAACCTCTGAATGAGACACATGGACTTTTTATGAAGTAGTCAGAGATCTTCAAGAATCTTTACACCTTTTAAATGACTTTCAGCTGAGTGTAGGTCAAGTCATGGTTACTAGAGAATGCTTATGATTGGATTCCTTCAAAAGAAGCCTTGAGGCAAGGTTTGGCTGCAGGTCGTTCATTGAAGAGGTGATTCCAGGAAACCCCACCTCTACTAAAAGTATATAAATTATCCATGTGTGGTGGCACATGCCTGTAATTTCAGCTACTCTGGATGCTGAGGCAGGAAAATCACTTGAACCTAGGAGGCACAGGTTCCAGTGAGCTGAGATAGTGCCATTGCACTGCAGCCTGGGCAACAGAGCAAGATCTGTTTAAAAAAATAGAAAGTGGCAAATGAATCCCAATCTCTGTTCAAAGGTAACTCTTATGAATTTTTAGATATCTACACACAAAGTTAAAGAAAGGTGATCACACCATACATGCTTATAAACTACATTTTACTCAACAATGGGTTATGGTTGCTATTCCATGTTAATAAATAAAAATAATTTCTTTTAAATATTCCGTTTAAATTACATAATTGTTATGTCCTCACCCAGATCTCATCTTGAATTGTAGCTCCCATAATTCCCATGTGTCATGGGAGGGACCTGGTGGGAGGTAACTGAATCATGGGGGCGGGTCTTTCCCATGTTGTTCTTATCATAGTGAATATGTCCCATGAGATCTGATGGTTTTATAACCATCTTGTCTGTCACCATGTAAGACATGAGTTTGCGCCTCATTTGCCTTCAGCCATGACTGTGAGGCCTCCTGGAACTGTGAGTCCATTAAACCTCTTTCCTTTATAAATTACCCAGTCTCAGGTATGTCTTTATTAGCAATGTGAAAACAGACTGATGCAATAATATTCTTTTTTGGTACATAGTATTCTACTGCTTTGGGGTGTCATATGTTGGTAAAATTCAAATGTTATCATAATTTATTTTGCTGAAATATAAATGTTATAAAGGAATGTGAAGACATTTAACCACTGTGGGTCATGAACACTTTAGTTCTTACTTGACTTGTTTAACCTAAAGACTTGGTGGAGGAATGCAAGAAGGTAATGTCCGAGGAATTGGGCTAGGTCTGCTGTTGGCAGGCTCAGGTGAACAGAGTGTCTCCAGATGGCTGAGGAAAGGGAGACCTCTGGACAAAGGATGTAAGAGAACAGGCTGATGTTGAAATGAACTTCCCTAGGTAGATATACTTGGGTCAGCCCTGTCTGGGGCTTCGGGCCTCTCTAACTCTCAGCTCCCAGTATAAACCTAAGCCAAGTTCAAAGATACAGGTTCTGGAGCTACTCCCAGCAGAATGAGGTTATTTCCGTTGTACTCAATACTGGCCAAACAGCTTGCCAGCAACTTATGGGGGAGGAGGAAAACAAAAGAAAGTACTTAAAGAGGGAGGAAATTAACTTTATTGAGTGCCTACTATGTACCATGGTATATGCTTACACAAAAAAGTATTTGACAAAATTCAATATCTACTTAGGACAAAAATTTTCAATTTGGTGAAGTGCATCTAGGAAAAGCCCTTGACTAACATCCAACTTAATGGAGGAGAATTAAATGTATGTTATCTGACTACTCCATCCAATGGTCCTGTTACCCCACTTACAGATAAAGGAGGCTAGGGCTGAATATATCAATGAACTTGTATAAAATTATACAAAGAAAATTCTAAGAAATCAGGAGGCTATTGTTAAGAAAATTTGCAATCTTTAAAGTCCTACTAGGACCATAAAATTGGGTCTAACCTCTCCCTACTTTGATATTTTAGTTTGACAGCTAGGGCTTCAGCAGCAACTTGGAGACGCTAAACAACAAATGATGTTAGATTCATTCTGGAGGCTATAGTGGACTGTTCCTCAAAGACATGGTTTGGAAGATGTGATTTTAGGGGAATAAAATGTGATTATTGGACCAGGATTAGCCCTGTTTATGGGTTTATTCATTCATTCAATAAATGCTTATTGTATTTCTACTCTGTGCCAGGCACTGTTCTAGGTCTGGCTTATATACATGGCTACCTCCTGGAACCATTAGTCAAGAGGCAGACACTAATGGGATCGTGACACAGTTAAATGCTAAACACAACTTTGATAGATGCCATTAGAAAAAAACTTAATGGGGGAGTATGACAGGAAGATTTGACCTAGTGTATGAAGTCAGAAAAGTGACCAAGGATCTGAGATCACAAGGAAGGAAGAGCTTGCTAAAGGTTCCCCAGCAGGAGCAAGCAAGTGGAGCAGAGAGATTGGAGGAAAAGTCATGTCTTGCTAAGGAGATCAAGAACAGCCTGAAGCCAGGGAACATGGTGGCGGTCACTGACTGTGGCTTTACTTATACAGCAGCTTGGGAGGTTTGCCATTCAAGGCAGGAGTAGTTGTAAAGATTGCCCAAACTAAGGACTTATTAGTAACTGACAATTTGTACAGATTCCTGGGATAGCTTGAGCAATTTTTTTTGTTATCTGGAAGGCTGAATATTTCATGTCCGCCTAGTCATACAGCACTAGCTGTGTTTGGGGCTCTCCAGGTAGTTCTGTGGTCTGTATCATGTGTCTGGCAAGTGCAAACCCCACCTTGAAGATTTTCTTGTGAGTTTGCAGAGGTTAGTGTGTTGCAGTTGAATGGAGAAGAGTCCCTCTTATCTCTGTATATTCCTGGGAATTGAAAGGGAGGGCCATCCATCCGTCTTCCCAACATTGAAATCAAGAGCAAGATCTGTTTCAAAAAAATAGAAAGTGCAAATGAATCCAAATCTCACTGTTCAAAGGTAACTCCTGTGAATTTTTAGATAACTACACATACACACAGTTAAAGAAATGTGATCACGCCATACATGCTTATAACTTGCATTTTACTCAGCAATGGGTTACGGTTGCTATTCCATGTTAATAAATAAAAATAATTTGGCTTCTTCAGGAAGATTTTGTAACCATGACAAAAAATAGGAAACAAAATATGTATTTTTTAAATTTTCATTTTAAAGCCAAATATCTAGAAATCTAAGGATATGACATCTGCAGAAAGTATCCACCAAAATGAATAGTCTTCTCTCTGCTGGCTATGGCATGACAGGATGACCTTGTGTTCCCTGCCCTAAATGAGTCAATTAACCTCAGCTAGGAGAAAAAAATCTTAGCTACAAAACCAAAGGTCAAAGTCCAAAGGACGCATCAGCTGGCCTTCAAATGCATCAGCAGAGAGTGAGGATAGCTCAACACAAATCCATCACTGAAAGCAGAGCAACCAACGCACAGGTGAAGGCAGTGGGGGAGGGGAGGAATCAACTTCTCCAATGACAGACAAGGCTGTGCTTTACTTCCAGTTGGCCACAAGGTGGCAGTATTTCTCCTGGTACTAAATTTGCACGTGCTTGTCTTAGAAGACTTTTTCCCTGTGGAAATAATGTCTGTCATTTCACATTTTGGTTCATTTCTTTTTTCCCCAACAGAGGAACAGGCTAGCATGGGGTAAGGCAAGGATTAAATCTGAAATCAGGTAGTCCATGTTCTAATTCTAGCTCTGCCGTGAACTAACTGTATAACTGGATTTAACATATCTGAGTTTCAATTTGCTCATCCACAAAATGAAGATACCTCTCATCTGCTCTTATAATTGTCAGACACAAGACTAAACTATATATGCAAGTGTAATCAATTATAATGTACTATAACACTGGTTCTCAACTTTTAATATAAGAATCATATGAGGAAATTTTAAAAATACACACCCTTAGTCCCAGCTTCTAAATACATTTCAAGTAGTCCAGGACAATGCCTGAGAGTTTGCATACTCCTACCTATTAATCTGCAGTTATCAAGATGATGAAGGCCCAGGGAACACAATTTGAGAAACTGCACTATGCAAACACATACCAGCAGAAGCTGAGAGGTTAAGGCACAAAAGTTTCTCTTATCTTTTCTTATAATGGTATTTATTTTTTGCTAATTTGAATAAAAGTTTTGCAATCAATTTACTGCTCTTAGATTAGCTTAGGGCAGAAGTCTATATTTTGTTCACTTCCTTATGTTCACAGCAATTGTTGGGATGTTAATTGGATAAGAATCGTAACCATGGTTACCTGAACCTTTGATGGAGGTAGTCTGTAGAGCATCCCTAGCAGTCACTTCACTTATAGGGATATTTGGTGATAGGACCTGGTAGGCTCAATAGAAATGACCTGAGCTTTGCCTTTGTACCCCCATGGGCTCATTTTTGTTACCTAGAAAGTGACCAGTGCCGTTTAGCAATGGCTGGTCATGGACTTCACTCTGCTGAAACAAACAGTTGTGCAGGACATTTAGCAATGGGTTTCCATAAACCTCCTGGAGTTTTCTGTCACTACGGATATCACAGATCACCAGGGCTTTTCAACCAGCTCTGGCAGCATTTCAGAGTCTTTAAGAGAGACTTAGCCCCCTTACTCCTCAGAGGGTGCTCCCTGCTCATCTGCTGCCCTGAGAGAAGGTCTAGTTCAAAGGTGAATATATCAGGAGAGACCTGCAGACTGGCACCTTGGGCCTGTGGCCAGGGTGTAATAGAATAGCTTGAATGTGATATCCCCAGCACCTGGATGTGGATATTCAAATCTCATCTTAAGTAACAGCAAGCAGGACTGTCAGCAAAGTTGTCAGAGGCAGCTACAGAAACTTGCTGTATTCGAATATCACATTGATAGAGAAAGGAAAGTGCTGTATTCACATTTCACATTGATAGAGAAGGAACGTGCTTAAATTGAACCATGGGCTTTTAAATCTTTCAGCAAATATTTATTAAACAATAATTGCTTTTATTCTGGGCCCTTAATTAAAATGTGAATAGAATATCCAAAGACTCTGCTATTGTGAGGCTGAGATTCTAGCAGCAGGAGATAGATAAATAACAAACATAATGATTGCATAAAATTCTTTATGTTAGGAAGGGATTTGTAATCTGATAAGTAATGCAGGGTATGGGAGAAGGGGGAGAAGGCAGTGAGGGGAAGGAGCAAAGTGTATTATTAAATAGGATGGTAAGGAGAGGCCTCTGTGGGATTGGAGCAAAGACCTAAAGAAGAGTTGTCCAAACAGAGAAAATCGCTAGAGCAAAATTCTAAGGCCAGAGCATGCCAGGCACTCAGGAGGCATAGCAAAGAGGCCAGCGCAGCCACAGTGGATGAGCTCAGGGAGATCACGGGAATCCAGACCACATAGACTTGGTCCTACCAGAGGACAAGAATTTTGCTGAAGGCATCTTTGTATCCTCAAGGACGAATATTGTGTTTTGCATGCACCAGATGCTCAAATTGACTGAATTCAGGGTAGGACAAAGCGTTGGGAAGGTTGTGCCACAGGAAAGAGCTGAAGGGCTAGCCTTCAGGGAATGGACACCCCTTTTTAGAAAAGAGAGAATTCATGAAAGGCAGGTATAGTATGAATGCTGGACTCAGTTGCAGCATGGAGAGCTGCCAAAAGGACTTTCTCTACCCCATCCTCCCACATCGTACTTGTGCCTGTGGCCTTTTCTCCACCCTGCCCCCCCCCCCCCGCCTCCACAGTCCACTTGCACTCAACTGACCTATGTGTGTAACACCTTATCCTTTCACTGAGAAAGGACTTTCTTAAGAACTTGGAATTTGGAAAGTCCCTTTCTCCTTTTTCCCCTTTCTGTTTTTAATTGAGGTGAAAATCACATAACATAGAAATTAACTGTTTTAAAGTATACAATTTTGTGGCTTTTAATACATTCACAATGCTGGGCAATCACCACTTCCACTGGTGCCAAAACATTTTTCATCACTTTTAAAAGAAAATCCATTGAGCAGTCACTCTCCACCCCTCCCTTTCCTCAGGCCCTGCAAACCACCAATCTGATTTGTGTCTTAATGAGATTAACTCTTCCAGATATTTTATGTAAATAGAATCATATTCTGTGTAGCCTTGTGTGTCCAGTTTATTTTGTGGAAATGCATTTCTTAACTCTAAAAACAATCTAGTAAAGAGGCAAATTTTAATTACCGCATAGTCAGAAAAGGTAATGTAATGGCAGCTAGTTGTGTCTGATGGCAGCAGTCCAAGGCTTTCTAGATTTCTTCAACTTCCGAAGGTGACAGGAGGAAAATGAAATGTACATAATGC
Source organism: Ateles fusciceps (assembly GCA_036589455.1). Lineage (NCBI taxonomy): Eukaryota > Metazoa > Chordata > Mammalia > Primates > Atelidae > Ateles > Ateles fusciceps. The sequence continues at coordinate 5,612,596 of JAZHEH010002393.1, forward strand.
TTGTCAGATTTCTATGTCCTAGAGCCAGTATGCTTTGGATGAAGATCCAGAATATGGATGACATCTGTAATAGCTCTGATAGATCACCTCACAGTCTAACCTTGTGTTCTGCCCTTGACTGTCAATAACAGCAAGTGTTAGAACAGGGAAGTTTACTCTGCTGGTTTCCCGTGGGTGGTGGGAGTGAAGAAAGGTTTGGGGTTGTCTTATTCTTTAGTTGGTGGTGTATTATCAGTCCAAACAAGAACACTTGAAAAAATTTTCCATTTATGTATTTTATTCCCAGACCCCACTGCCATTGGCATTCCTCATAGGTAGCCATTCTAATGTATTTAAAATGTACCTTTCTCTTTGTATGTAGTCATGTGAACTAGTTATTGCTGTCTTTCTTGTGTACCCACATTTTTAATTTATGTAATTGATTGTATGTTAATATATCTCATGGCATTTCCACTCAATATGATGCTTTGAAGATCAATTCATATATGTGTATATAAGTAAGTCAATAAACTTTTGTATATTAACCTGTATATGTAATTTATATATTTGTATGTATCATATATATCACACACATGCATACAGATATATCTAATATATGCATCATATATTATCTATCATATGGCATCATATGTCATATCTGTCACAGCACCCTGCAGAAATTTGGTATTAAATAATGTCAATAGAAGGATCAAGTTTTGCTTTTCATGCCCACAAAATAGTTTCTTTCTAAACTAATCTACCTTTTTGAACTGAAGGATAAATATAATATTATTACTCAAGGTAAGAAAATCACTTCACACACACAAACACACACACACACACACATAGTGGAGGACAAGGACTTTGCTAAAGGCATCTATGTATCCTCAAGGATGAATATTGTGTTTTGCATGTACCATATATATATATATTCCATGTTATGGTGGGTCTTATTATCCTCATTTTTAAGATAAACTGAGACTCCAAGAAGGTGACTCTGTACATATTCACACATCTTTCTGCTGACAATTCAAACTGAATTCTTGTACTCCAGAAAGATTCCTAATATCATGAGTAATGTCATTTGTAGGATATCATGGTCATGCATTCACTGGAAGCCTAATGAACTTTCACTGAAAACCAACAGGCATCTGGCTAATTAGAGTTAGCTGAGTGGGTGCCTGTCCCCCACCCTGAGTTAGTTCTCAATTGTCCCTTTTTTTAAGGGTGAACAGACCAGGCTCAGGTCGGCCAGGTATCTTCCATGCCTCACACTGTCTTTCACAAATGTGTGGTGTGTGTGCATGTGTATGTGTGTTGTGTAGTCCCTATCCTGTATTCTGTTTTAAGCTTCCAAAATCCAGTGGTTTCTAATAAGAGCTACAGTGGCATTGTTTATGTCCAGGTGATTCTTTCTTGATGGCATTTGGCAATATTGAGACAGCAGCTCCCTGACTTTAGAAATGTACAAACTTACCTGCAATGTTACCTTTTGTTAACTGAAAAAATATGTATTGAATGTTTGTCCAACTATATCCCAGCACCCTATCTAAATGCTGGGCACATAGCAATGAACTCAATGTTATTACCACGATGAACTAAGTTTATCTCAAAATGAAAATATACAGCAGAAAATAAATGTAATAATTAATTAAATATGTTTCACTCTAATAAGGAATATCAAGAGAAAGTACAGATGCTGTGAACTGATATAGCAGGAAAACCTTATTTAGACTGTGGCATGGGTAGAAGATGAGGGTGGGGCTTCCCGAGGAAATGACCCATGTTTCCTTCCATATCTAAATGTATCTCTATATAGACATGAATGGATAATCATGAAAACTTAAAGGTGACTATCTCCAGGAAGTGGAATTAGGAAGGTTTATTTTTTCCACATATATGTGGAAAATAATATATATAATACGTAAGAATATGTGGAAAATAATATACATAATACGTAAGAATATATTATATATCATTAATATGTAATATGTAACAATATATATTACTAATAATATATAACATGTTATTAATATATAATAATATAACATATATTATTAATATATGATAAATAACAAATATCTATGTGTGTATATATATGTAATATGGGAGGAGGTTTTCTCAACCCTCTTAGGGTCCCTGACAGAGTCTGAAAATAAAACTGACAAAGACAGATTAGCAGGAGAAAAGCATTACACATTTATTTAATATAAGTTTGATGTGACATGGGAGCCTTCAGAAATGGAGATCCAAAGGCCTGTTGTCCCAGCCACTGGAGAGGCAGAGGAGGGGGAGATCACTTGAGCCCAGGGGTTTGAGGCTGCAGTGAGCTATGATTGTGGCACTGCATTCCAGTCTGAGAGACAGAGCTAGACTGTCTCTTAAGGAAAAAAAAAAGGTCCAAAGACACAGGTAAACCTGTTTAGTTTTAATGACAGTTTTGATGAAGTGAATGGACATGAGCAAGTAGAACTGGACAGCAGTAGTATGATTTAATGGTAATAATCGAGACGAACTTAGCAAAGCCTGTTTGTTCAGACTCCTCTTGACATTTCCATGTCTTTGAAGATAAGAATGCTTCTTTCCTCTGGGTATAGGGAAGGCACCTCTTGAATGAGGGTCTTATGACCTGCTTCCGCGGAGAAGGCAGTGTAAGGTGAGAGTGACCTTCCTGCTTCTGCTGTTTTTTTCAAGTTCCAAGGGGCCATATTTTGGGGCAGCATGTCCTGAATCCCATCAATATCCATGACAATTATATTTCAAAGGCATTTACTATGCAGATAAGGTACATAGGCATTTGTTGAAAGCACAATTGAATCAAATCTATAGGGAGTTTAAACTGCTGATTTTGTGCCTTTGACTTTGTGGCATAGACTTAATAAGGAACTATTGATGCTGACAGAGGGTCTTGGGGAATCTCAGATATTGCATTTTTCCAAGGAACAGATTGCAAAATATTCATTACAAACTACTTTATAGTCATGCAAAAAGGTATGTGTGCATTTATAGGTGAAGTGTGTTTCTGGTAGGCCACAGATCATTGGGTCTTGTTTATTTATTCATTCACCCACTCTATGTCTTTTGATTAGAGAGTTGAGTACATTTACATTCAATGTTATTATTGATTGGGAAGGACTTACTCCTGGCATTTTGTTACGTGTTTTATGGTTGTTTTGTGGTCTTCTCTTCCTTCTTTCCTTACTTTCTGTCTTCTTTTTTGTAAAGACAATTTTCTCAGCTGGTATTTCTTGCTTTTTATTTTTTGTGTACCTGTTGTATGTTTTTTGATTTGAGGTTATCACGATGTTTATAAATAATATCTTATAACTTACACTGTCTTACTACTTACACCTATCTTTAAACTGATTACCTATAATTTATACTATCTTTAAACTGATAAGAACTTAACACTGATTGCATAAACAAACAAGCAAAGAAAAAACTAATAAAAACTCCACACATTAACTTCATCCCCCCCCACTTTTAAACTTTTTTGTTGTTTCTTTTTATGTCTTATTATATTGTCTGTGTCTTGAAATGTTTCTGGATTTATTTTTGTTAGCTTCATCTTTTGGTATTCTACTGACGACATGAGTAGTTTACATACTATAATTCCAGTTTACAATATTCTGTGTTCTGTGTACTTACTATTACTGGTGAGTTTTGTACATTCAGATGAGTTCTTGTTGCCCATTAAGATCTTTTTCTTTCAGATTGAAGAACTCTCTTTAGCTAGCATTTCTTGTAGGACAGGCCTGGTGTTGATGAAGATTCTTTTTAATTATTTCACTCTCTTTGTTAAATTTATCTGATAGGATTCTGAATTCCTTCTCTGTGTTATCTTGGAGTTCATTGAGCTTCTTCGAAACAGCTATTTTTAATTCTCTGAAATGCCAAAGATGTCTGTCTCTTCAGGATTGCTCTTGAGGTCTTATTTAGTTCATTTGGTGAAATTATGTTTCGCTGGGTGGTCTTGATGCTTGTGGATGTTTGTTGGTGTCTGGGCATTGAGGACTTAGGTATTTATTATAGTGTTCACAGTCTGGGCTTGTTTGTGACCATTCTTCTCAGGAAGGCTTTCCAGGTATTTAAAGGGACTTGGGTGTTGTGATCTAAATCCCTGGTCACTGCAGCTATATCTGCTTTAGGGGGCACTTCAAGAGCCCAGTAACACTGTGGCTCTTGCAGACTCACAGATGTACTGCCTTGGTAGTCTGGAGTAAAATTCAGGAGAATTACCTGTTTTTACCAACAATTACTCTTCTTCTCTTACTTTCCTATTGATAAACATTCTGTCTCTCTCTCTCTGTGCTGAGCTACCTGGACCTGGGGGGAGTGGTGACACAGCACCCCTGTGGCCTCCATCCCTGGTACTGCACTGGGTCTCATCCAAGACTACAGTGACCAATGCCTGGCTATTGCCTCTGTCCACTTCAGACCCAAGGGCTCTACAATAGCAGGTGGCAAGTCCAGCCAGACTTGCGTCTTTCCCTTCAGGGCAGTGAGTTTCTCCCAGCCCTGAGTGGATCCGGAGACACTCTCCAGAGCCAAGGCCTGGAGACAGGAACCTTAGGAATCTACCTGGCACTCTATTCTACTCTGGATGAGCTGGCACCTAAGCTACGAGACAATGCCCTCCCTACTCTTCCCTCCCCTTTCCTCAAGCAGGATTTGCCATGGCCACCATCACTCAGGCCCATGGTGAGTATTGCCTGGCTACTGCCAATGTTCACTCAAGGCCCAAGAGCTCTTCAGTCATTATTTAGTGAATGCTGCCAGGCCTGGGACTCTCTTTAGAGAAGTGGGCTCCCTTCTGGCCCAGGGCAGTTCCAGAAATGCCATCGAAGAACCAAAGCCAAAAGCTGGGGACCTCAGAAGTACACTTGCTGCTCTACCCCACCGTGGCTGAGCTGGTACCCAAGCTGCAAGGCAAAGTTCCCTTTACTCTTCCCTCTCCTTTCCTCATGCAGGAGTCTCGCGCTGTAGCAGCCCCAGCTGAGCTGGATCACACCCAAATCCAGCACAGCTGAGTCACCCAAAGCCTGCAGCGAGTACTGCCTGGCTACCGTTGCTGATTATGGAAGGCCCAAGGGCTCTTTAGTCAGCAGGTAATGAATTCTGGGATTGCAACATTCCTTTCAAGGCAGTGGGTTCCCTTCTGGCACAAAGTACGTCTGTAAATGTTGTCTTAGGAGCTAGGGCCCGGACTCTGCCTGGTGCCCTATCCTACTGTGGCTTAGTTGGTGTCCAAGCTGCAAGACAAAGTCTTCCTTTCTCCCATTTCTCTTCTCAAGCAGAGGGAAGGAGTCTCTCCCACAGAGGTGAGCTACACTTTCTGGGTTTGGGGGAGGGGGAGACACAAGCACTTCCTTGACCGGTTCAGCTGGTATCTCACTAGGTCGTGTGCACCCCGAGTCCATGGTCTGTGAGTCAGCGCAACACCAGAGTTTGCCCAGGAATTGCAGTCCTTGTAGACTAGACTGCTTTTTAAGTGTATTATGACCCTGGGGAATTTTAGCTCTTGGTAGCGGAGCTTGACAGAACTGTTTCCAGTAGCTGGGATGGATGATTTGCCTCTGACTAGTCTAAATTCTTCCTCTGTATTTGCTGGCTAAGTTCCGCCTGGTATTGCTTTCCACTGTGACAGGTCAATACTGAGCTCCAACACAAAGTCCTACAATCATGAGCTCTCCCTTCCCCAAGTTCACAGATTCTGTCTCTGAGCCATGCAGCCACTGCAGGGGAATCAGGGAGGGGTGGTGTAGGCAATTTAAGATGACCTTTATGCTCCTGTTCAGTGCCTCTTTCCTTAAATTTATGTCAAAACCAGGTATATGATTGCTAATCTGATTGTTGGTTCTTAAGATAGTGCTCTTATTTGTGGATAGTTGTTCAGTTTGGTGCTCCCGTGAAGGGGATAATCACTGGAGACTTTTATTTGACCATCTTGCTCTGCCTTTTCTTCATAACTTTTTAAAAACAAACAGATTTTACTTTTTTCAACTTTTTTTTAGATGCAGGGGGTCCTTGTGTGATTTGTTTGTTAGATGGGTAAATTGTGTATCAATGTAGTTTGGTGTACAAATGATTTTATCACCCGGGTAGTGAGCATAGTACCCAAAAGGTAGTTTTTTTGATCCTCACCCTCCACCTACCCGCTCCCTCTAAATAGGCCTCAGTGTCTATTGTTCTCACCTTTGCGCCCATGTGTACTCAATGTTTAGCTTCCACTTGTAAGTGATAACATGTGGTATTTGTTTTTCTCTTCCAGCGTTAATTCACTTAGGATAATGGCCTCCAGCTGCATCCATGTTGCTGGTAAGAAACTGATTTTGCTTTTTCTGTGGTTGTGTAGTATTATATGCTGCATATGTGCCACATTTTCTTTTCAGTCTACCGTTGATAGGTATCTAGATTGATTCCGTGTATTTGCTATTGTGAATAGTGCTGTGATGAACATATAAGTGCATGTATCTTTTTGGTAGAATGATTTGTCTTCCTTTGGGTATATACTTAGTAATAGGATTGCTGTGTCAAATGGTAGTTCTGTTTTAAGCTCTTTGAGAAATTTCCTATCTGCTTTCCATAGTGGCTGAATTAATTTACAGTCCCACCAGCCGTGTATAAGTGTTCACAACCTCACCAACATCTGCTATTTTGTGACTTTAATAATAGCCATTCTGACTGGTGTGAGATGGTATCTCCTTGTGGTTTTGATTTGTATTTCTCCTATGATTAGTGATCATGAGCATTTTCTCATATTTGTTGGCCACTTGTAAGTTTTCTTTTGAGAAGTGTCTGTTCATTTTCTTTGCCTGTTTGTAATGGTGTTTTTTTTTGTTTTGTTTTTTGGTTTTTTTTTTTTTTGCTTGTAAATTTAAGTTCCTTATAGATTCTGGATATTAGACCTCTGTTGAATACATCGTTTGCAAGTATTTTTTCCTATGCTGTAGGTTGCTTATTTACTCTGTTGATAGTTTCTTTTGCTGTGCAGAAGCTTTTTAGTTTAATTAGGTCCTGCTTGTAAATTTTTAGTTTTGTCACAGTTGCTTTTGGAGTCTTCATCATGAAATCTTTGCCAAGGCCCATGAACAGAATTGTACTTCCTAGACAGTCTAGCATTTTTACAGTTTTGGGTTTTACATTTAATTCTTTAATCCATCTTGGCTTAATTTTTGTATATGGTGAAAGGAAAGGATCCAGTTTCAGTCTTCTGCATATGGCTAGCCAGTTATCTCACCACCATTTATTGAATAGGGAGTTCTTTCCCCATTGCTTGTTTTGTCAATTTTGTCAAAGATCAAATGGTTATAGGTGCATCACTTTATTTCTGGATTTTCTATTCTTTTCCCTTGGTCTACGTGTCTGTTTTTATACTAGTACCATGCTTTTTTGGTTACTGAAGCCTTGTACTATAGTTTAAAGTTGGGTAGTGTGATGCCTCTGGCTTTGTTCTTTTTGCTTAGGATTTCTTTGGCTATTTGGGCTGCTTTTTGTTCCATATCAATTTGAGAGTCTTTTTTTCTAATTCTGTGAAAAATGATGTTGATAGTTTGGTAGAAATAGCATTGAATCTGTAAATTGCTTTGGGCAGTATGTCCATTTTAACAATATTGGCTCTTCCTATGGATGAATATGGAATGTTTTTTCATTTGTGTGATTGCCAATTTATTTCAGTAGTATTTTATAATTCCTGTTGTTGAGGTCTTTCAGCTGTTTTGTTAGCTGTATTCCTGGATATTTTGTTTTTTTTAAGGCTATAGTAAATGGAATATTGTTCTTGATTTAGCACTTAACTTGAATGTTACTGGTGTCTAGAAATGCTGCTGATTTCTGTACAGTGATTTTGTATCCTGAAAATTTACTGACGTTGTTTATGAGTTCTAGGGCCCTTTGGGCAGAGACTATGGGGTTTTCTAAGTATAAATCATATCATCTGTGAAGAGAAATAATTTGACTTCCTCTCTTCCTATTTCCATGCCTTTTATTTCTTTCTCTTGCTTGATTGCTTTGGCTAGGACTTCCAGTACTATTTTGAATAGGAATGATGAGATTGGACATCTTTGTCTTGTTCTAGTTTTCAAGGGAAATATGAGCAGCTTTTGTCCATTCAGTATGAACTTGATGTTGGCTGTGGGTTTGTCATAGATGGCTCTTATTATTTTGAGGTATGTTCCTTTGGTGCTTTGTTGAGGGTTTTTAACACAGAGGAATGTTGAATTTTATTGCAAGTTTTCCAGTGTCTATTGATATGATAATGTGTTTTGGTTTTTAGCTCTGTTTATGTAATGAATCACATTTATTGATTTATGCATTTGAACTAACCCTGCATTTCAGAAATGAAGCCTATGTATCATGGTGAATTAGCCTTTTGATTTGCTGCTGGATTTGGATTGCTAGTATTTTTTTTTATTTTTAGGAATTTTGTGTCTATGCTCATCAGAGATATTGGCCTAATGTTTCATTATTTTGTTGTTGTTGTTGCGTCTCTCTCAGGTTTTGCTATCAGAATTATGCTGGCCTCACTGAATGAGTTAGGGAGGAGCCCCCTCCTACCACATTTTTTGAAATAACATCAGTCAGATTGATATTAGCTCTTCTTTGTACATCTGGTAGAATTCAGCTGTGATTCGTTTTGTTTCAGGGTTTTCTTGGTTGGTAGGTTTTTTATTAATAATTCGATATCAGTACTCATTATTTTTGTGTTCCGGATTTCAATTTCTTCCTGATTCAACATTGTGTGTAGTTTTTGGGATGCCATTAGCTTCATAATTCTTTAATAATTACAGAAGCCAAGAATCATTGCATATGTAAAGTAACTCTTTTATTCATACTATGTAGATTCCTACTTCATTTGGAGAAAATAGAATGGGCAGGAGATTTTAGTTCAGTTTTCTGAGACATTAAATTTTAACATAGGCAGTATGTTATCATGTAGCCTATACAAGGACAAAAGCATAGAAGTTTGAGCCTCATAAACAACTTTGAGTTATCTATTAGATCAGTGTGAACTATATAAAAATCTCAGGTGCTAGAACCAAGCAAACTGGGTTCAAATTCTAGCCTCAACACTTACTAGCCATGCAGCTTTTGTTAACACATTATATCTCTGAATCTTAATGTTCTTATGTGTAAAATGTATATAGGGTTGATATGAAGATCAGGTGATATGTATCAAACACTTAGTGTGATTCCTTCGGCAGTGAAAAGAAGATAAATAATGCATGGGGCATGAATCTTATGCACTCTTTCCTTCAGTTTCCTCCAACTCTACCTGTCTTCCCAACTACTACCCCACCTGTCACTCCCCTAATCTCTCCTTAGTCCTCATTGTTCTGCTGCCTGAGACACTCAGTAACTTTCCCTGAGTGTGTTGGATTTTTTGCTTTGGCTGATCACATGTACACTTGGAGTTTCTGGTTCTGATAATCAGTTCTGGTTTTAAATAAACACCACACAGCAAAGTTTGGGACCTAGCATCTCAAGATGTCACTGAAGAGACTGGATGACACAACCCAGAAGTTCAGGGGCTTTATCTCCTTGTGGGACAAAAATTTGACCACAGAGAAACAGCAGTTGGGAAGAATCTGGACAGACAAATACTTTCTCCTTCCTGTTTTCCTAAAGGATAGTTTCTCCTTGCCACCCAAATGAAGAATATCTGATTCGACATTCCTTCTGAGCAATATTTGTGTCTTTTCATGACTTGGCTTGGAGCAGTACGCAGCATCATTTCAGGACACATTCTTCCTGGTCAGAAATACTTAGACATGCATTTCAGAAGAGTTCAGGTCTACGTAATATTGCCATCAGTTCCCATCTTGGGCTAAGATGTTTCTATGCAGATTCTGGGCAGGAAATTGCTAAGACCTATGACACAAACTGATAAACTAATAGAAAACTCGTTTATTGAACATATTGTTCGGGAAGCCTCTTTTGCAGAAGATTGGCTTCTCTGCAAAGTTAGAAATAGTAACATAGAAGAAACATCCCAGCTGTGTGTTTCATCTGAATGAGGAATCATTTAAGTTAGAAAACTCAGGCATCATCACCTTCTTTTTCTCTCTCACTTCTACATCCTATTTATTACCCATACTGGTCAATGTAACTTGTTAATGTTTTTCTAACCCATTCCCTGTTCTTTGTCTCATTATAGTTCAGACTCATTACTTTACTGGACAAAATCCTCAGACCTTATGGTCTCCTAGCCTCCAATCTCACCTTACTTGAACCTCTTCTCCAAACCATTATCAGATCAGTCTTTCTAAAATATAAGGTGGATTTCTTTGCCCCTTTACTCACAATTCCTCAATAATCCCTTACATCCTTTTAGAGAAAGCCTCAGGTTAAATTTATTCTATGACCATTCCACAACCCCTGACCCCCTACTATTACAGAATAATTCCAAAACAGTGTGATAAATATTGCAGAGGGAAATGCTGACTGCTATTCTCTGTTATTTATCAAAACAGTATGCACTCATGAATGGGATTAGTGCCCATAATAAAGAGACTCCAGAGAGCTCTCTCATCCCCTTCCACCCCATGAGGTTGCAAAGAGAAGATGGCCATCTATGTACTAGGAAGTTGGTCTTCGTCAAACACTAAATCTGCTGGCCCCTTGATCTTGAACTTCGCAGCCTCTAGAATTATAAGAAATAAATTTACATTGTTTGAAATCCACCTAACTTATGTTACTTTGTTATAGCAGCCCAAACAAAAATAATACATAAGTTTATAAGATTCACAAAAGATATAAAACCTTAAAATATAGGTTTTAAAATTTCTACTGTAATAAATAAATATTAATTTAAATCCCAAGTAGCTTCAAATAGTTTCTTTAAACTTGAAAGCTTTCCCCTGAAGACAAAAACTGGAGATTAGAAACTCAATTTCCAATTATAAAAGGATAGGAATTTCAAGTCAGAAACTATTACAATTAGAATTAAAGTTCTTTTATTTATGAGATGACAAAAGAATAATCTGAGTAATTTTGCAAAGACTCAAACAATATAATAGCCATATACCCTTTTTAGGAAAAAAAATGGTTCAAATGTAAATTTTTAATGGCAAGGGATTCATAAAAGTAAAAATATCAGAAATAAAAATGTGAATGTACAAATTCCTTACAGGTCTTCATCTTTACGATCAAGTTAAAACTAAAAATTTCAGAGGAAGATTCTAGAGTTTGGGGGCAATGCTTGGCTGTGTAGTGTCTTACTTAGTTTTCCTCTTCTGCTTTATTCTCAGTACTGAGAAATGTGTTTTCTGGAACCACATTCTTCATTCCATTAATTGGTTGGAATCTCTTGCCATTTCTTTGAGTAAAAGTTACAATCATCCTACCAGTAATATTCTATTAAGTAGCTGTACATCAATAATGGCTTAGCTTTTTATACCTTTAGGTATTGGTCTATAGAATTACAAAGAAAAAATGTACAATAACCACTTTAATTGCCAAGTAATTTGCAAAATTATTTTTTAAATAAAAATGTTATATTAAGGGATTTGAATCATTGATCACTCTATTTCTCCTTTTAATTAGAAAGAAACCAACAAATAATATTTTCCATATTGTATTCCATTGAGGACCAAAGAATGTGTTAAGTAAGCTCAACATATTAAAATGTTCATTCTGAGTTGTGTATTTTATATGAGTTTAGCTTTTTATGAATTTTGTATTATTAAAACTATCTCTCATAGCATGCATTACTTTTATAATTTGAAAAAATTAACATTTAAAAATGAATATATGCAATATTCTGAATGCCATATAAGATTTCATACTTACATAAAAATATATGCCCTGCAGGAATTAACTAAAATAGTTACCAAAGGCTAAAGCTGGAACAATTTGAGCAACAAAATAATAAAGTATTGGCTAATAACTTAAAGTAGAAAATAAATAGCCACAAGTCCACACTGATGTAAACAGATAATTGAATAAATTAATAAACAGAGGAAAAGAGACAAATTCTGTATGAGAAAAATTCCAAATAATTGATGTAGACAGTCCCCGTTCCTTAGGCATGGGCTGTGCATGGTGACTTCCTTGCAAAGAGATAAGGGTTGGTTGGGGTGGGGGAGAAGTAACTTTACAGTGAAAGAACTAAACAAACACTATCACATCTAAGTAATTGAGGTCAACATCAAGGTCATTAAGCATGTTGATAGTATGAACCCTAGATATGGTGTGGTGAGAATGGCACTTTACCTATGTGATTGTCCTTCCCAGACCCATAAACCCAGTATAACAAAGAGAAAACATCAGAAAAATTCCATCTGAGAGACATTCTACAAAATACCTGACATGTAGTCCTCAAAACTGCCAAAGTCATTAAAAACAAGGAAACTGTCACAACCAAGAAGAGCCTTAGAAGACATAACAACAAAATGTAATCCAGTATCCAGATTTGGGATCCTGGAACAGAATAAGGCAAATGCTCCCTGTTCCTGAGACCATCTCTAGATCTTATTAATATTTAAATTCATGTTGATGCTGGGTGCAGGATGTTGCTGTGAGTAGTGTTCCTGGTGCCAAGAATTTGGGAGCACAATAAATGGGGAGAAGTTTGTGTTTACTCTGAAAAATTTAAATGTAATACAATACTATATATTTTATATTTTTATAGTATATAGAAGTATAACAATAAATCATATAGTACATTAATGAAATATGTTCTCATTACAAAGTTGTAATAAGTATCAGCAGTTAGTCATATTTGTTTCAAATTTTAATAAAAGAAAAAAATTAAAAATATTTTCCCGAAATAAAAACACTTATAAAACACACAAAAACTTCCATTCTAAGAATTTATGCTTGTGCCTTGAATCAAGTAGGAAGTTAAGATTTACAGCCTCAGGAAAATTAAAATGACAATTATAATACAAAACTCTAAGAAATAGGAACTTATTTTTAAAATTGTATACTTAAGAGAAAAGAAAAATATCACATGCAGTTCCTCTTAGAGTATTAGGAAATCATTCACTTGAAAAAAATACGGAAAGACTAACACACAATGTTGGCTCTACCTTTCCTGGAAAAACAATAGAGGTGCAAACACACATACAAACACACACACGCACATACACACATGCCCTCTGTCTTTCTCTCTCTAATTTGCTCCAGTGTTTTTTTCTTCCTGGAACTTCCAAAATCATCAAGAGGTCACATCTATTTTATTTCTAGTTCCTTTGGCTCTTAGTGTTTAAACAACCATCACCTTATCATTTGTTATGACATTTTTTGATTTAGACAGCTAAATGGTTTATTACGTAATTCTATAATGCTGTTAGGTCTCATCACTAATCATTTTATAATTTCATGTCTTATCTCTTCAACTGGGTTATAAATTATTTAATAAAAGCTCGAATATTATAATTGTGGAGTCTCAGAGTTCACTGATTTAAGAAATTGTGCATATTATAAATAATGATTCAATATATATTGCTTAAGTGAACTGCTATTTTTAATGTACATTATCAATGGGTTCTTTTTAACTTCCTGTATTAACTCAGAGCAAATACTTTCTATTCTTGAGACCATCTTTAAATCCTAAAAGTCCATCTCAAGTCCATACTTCCATATGAAGCCTTCTAAGTCCCTCCAAAACCACAAACATTGACATTTTTAATCTGTACAGTTCATTTGTAAGTTTGTCAGGTACTTTTGGGGATAAATCTTATATTTTAGTTTACTTGGTGCATTGTAACTTATATTTTCACATTTGTACATTTTGTAACTGTATTGTTAGCAATTTGACAGCAGAAATATCACATTCTAAAGGCAGAGGCCTGGCTCGGAACCATGGTTCAGTCACTGGTTGGTTACAGGACCTCGATAAGATGACTGGCAGGTGCTCCCTAAATGTTTGTTGGATACATGAATATGTAATTTAAACCATCTGAGTCTCAGTTTTTTCATTTATTAGAGGAATATTATGAAGACCAAAAGACATACTGTATTAAATATAATTATCTATAATATAAAATGTTTATTGCAAGACATACTACAGGCATTTGCCTGCCTTTAATTTTTCATAGACTTAGTGTTTTCTTTGTTAGAATTCCCAAGATGCTTTCCTTTTTGCCTTTGAAAGAAAATAAACTCAGTTCATCCTTCATTCCTTCCTTCATTGTACCTCATTTATTGCCTTCACAACATTTACCCTGATGCATGCTTTTTGGTGTTCTCAGGACTTTATTGTTCATGTGCTTCTCTAAACATCCAACCACACTGTGTGTTGTTCACCTGTATGACCCATGTGCATCTATCTTGGCCAGAGCCTGCCAACCCACCTGGACTCCTTCTCAGGCTGATTAAATCTAGGCTGCACTCCTGGGTCACTTGTGTGAGCAACCCTCAGGATAAGAGGAAGGAACATCTGCTGCCAGCCCAAACCTATGGTGAGATACCGAGAATGAATTATCATTTCCTAGGAGGTGGTGTTGGAGGGTCCCTGGCAGGGACTTGTGGGAAATTCCCCACCAAGGCCTAGAAGTGCATTTGCTCCCAAGAGGTCTATTAAATCCTCCAGAACAAACGGACTCATTCCTCAAGGATCTTCTTTAGCAGGAGTTTTCTAATATTCAAGTGTATGAAAATACTTGAGTACGTAAAAACCACCAAAGGAATTTGTTTAAAAATTCAGATTTCCCAGGTCCCACCTGTAGGAAGGCTAATTTGTGAGGAGTACCACCCAGGAATCTGCATTTAACAATCACAACTCTTTCCCCTGCCCATTATATTGACGCAGGTGGTCCTCTGGCCCCAGTTCAGGAAGGAATGTTGTCTTCAGGTAGCTAAATCAATGTTCTCACAATGTTTTGAGGACGTGGGCTAGGTGGCAGGGCATTCGTCTATGCAGCGCCAGGAATGCATTCATCCCGGCAGATTGCATCCTGATCTACACCCAAGTCTCACTGTGTTCAGCTCAATGATTTGTCTCATAAACACTGCTGTGATTACTATGGCATCAGTTTATAGCCAAAACAAATTTAAGTAATGATCAAAATTTGGTCAACTCTTTGAAATTGAGAATACTATTTTACTCTGTAAGTAATTTCAAATTGTCCTTGTCCTTTCCTCATTCTATCTCCTGGTCTTTGCTGACGGAGTTTCCGTTCCCTAAAATGTCTTTCTGCTGCGTTATCTAGTGAATTCCTACTTATTTTTAAAATCAAGCAATTCCTCAGGAAATCCTCCTTAATTTCCACACAGAGCTAATTCTCCATAGGTCTTGTGGTTCTGCCTGCCTTGTGAGTGAGGCACTGGCTGTCCTGTTGTTCCTTTCTTTTTAAGAATGTTTATATGGCAACTAGCTTTAGAAGATAGATGTAATGTCTCCCTCTGAAGGAAATAGCAGATTTGCTTACCGAGTGGTATGAAAGACACAGGCTCCCTAAGCTCAGTTGCCCTCAGCTGTGAAACAAATCTACTGCTTGTTCAGCATCTATCTAAAGCCCTCTTGTGGGAATGGTTGGGAAAAAGGAACTGAAGCAAAGAGGATACTTATGTTTATGTCATGAGTAACGGAGTTCTTTGTCTTTGATGCTAGTGTCTTGTGTCTTTTACCAGCTTCTATGAAATCGTGGTAGATTAATTTGTTAGCCTGCTAAGAATATAAAATCCCAGATCCTTCACAGCTCTTGATAAGTGCTTCCCCTGTGGATTGCTTTTATGATAGTATTATTCATCTTATTTGTTGAAATACTCAGTTAATATTGTGAGATTCTCAAGGGAAGTGGCTGTTTTATTCATCTTTGTTCTTCCAGCATCTAGTACATGATGAGCTCTCTCATTATATAATAGAAGGGCTCTGGGCCCTGCTCAGTGGCTCAGCCTGTCATCCCCGCACTTTGGGAGGCTGAGGCGGGCAGATCACTAGTGGCCAGGAGTTTGAGACCAGGCTGGCCAACATGGCAAGACCCCATCTCTACTAAAATTATGACAATTAGCTGGGCATGGTGGTGGGTACCTGTAGTCCCAGCTAGTTGGGAAGCTGAGGCAGGAGAATAGCTTGAACCCAGGAGGTGGAGGTTGCAGTGAGCTGAGATTGCGCCACTGCACACCAGCCTGCCGACAGAGTGAGACTCCATCTCAGAAAAAGTGGGGGGAGGATGCAAGCTTCTGCCTAAGAACAAGGGAAGCACCATAGGCTGTTTTTTTTTGTTTTTTGTTTTTTGTTTTTTTCAAAGTTTAAAGTGACATACTAGTGAAAGAGAGAACTATCTGTTAGTGGTGGAAAGGGTTGATATGCTTTTGCTTGTATGTATATCTTGTGTGAATGTTTATACATTTAAAAATTTATAACTAGAGGAATTTGATTCACTTCAACTGACTAATGAATTGTGTTGAATTAAATTCAATTATTATTTGCAATTCCTCCCTCTAAATGCACTTGTTGAAAGTAAACTTCTTAGAATAGAGAAGATTAGGAGAAATGAAAATGAGAGTGAAGTTATGAAAAAATCAGGAGCAGTTTAAAGACACATATTTAGGGCTGGGAGAAAGGTCCTTCAGAGAACAAGAAATGGATTGGTCCTAAGGGGGCATTATTACATTATTATCTCTAGCCAGCCAATGTTCAGTTAGGAGCTCCCTACTCATATTTTTCACCTAATTTTTACCCTTACTTATTTCCTAATGGTTATCAGCAATCTCCCATGCCTTTTCTGATTCAGTACCATAAACAACAAGAACATATATAGACCCAGGATCAGAATCGGCACTTACTGCAACACACATCCATAATGAACACTGATAACCTATCTTAGCATTCTTTTCTGCTAAAGCAGGAATCAGTTTATCAACCTGGTTCTCCAGCTACCCATACTCATCAAGAGGAGTTGATATACGCATTAAATCAATATGGCATTCCAGATAAATCTCGCAGGAATAATTTTGTGGAATGTGGTATACATACACGATAAACCTACCCAGAAAGGTATCTCTGAACTAATGATAAACCTAGGCACCAGGCCCAGAAGAAATGCAAAAGGTAATTTTCAGAATGAAGAATCAAACTCCTGTGGAGATGAGCACCATCTTCCATAAAAAGCAGAGAAACCCTTGACCACAGCAGCTCCATAGCTCTTTGGCTCACTGTTGTCCTTTGCCTCCTCAAGTGCTTTTACTCACAGAGATAGGAGGAGGGAAGGTGAGGCTGGAGGAGTTACTGTCCTGCCTGTTTACCACATAACTAAGCCGTAGTTCTTGGAACCCAACCATTTCTTCTCTCTCAAGGGTCCTTTCCCCAGCATAGAACCTATGTCCCTAAGCTACCACCAATACTCTCAGCACAGCCCCGGCTCTGTGATTACCGTCCCTCACTGTGTGCCCCTGAAGTTTCCCTGTAACACTGGTACTTGGCCTGTTACAGGCTTACACAATCTAAGTCAGGCTCTCTGTGCCTTCAGTAAAGCTAATATGATTTAATCCATCCATGGTACTATACTTGTGTCATAGGACCTCACTCTCCTCAGAGGTTACAAGAGTATTTTAGCAACAGTCTTCCAAATGAAAGGCCAGCAACTTTGTTGTCTTCTCAAAAGAATGAGTCTTTGGGAACAGTTCAGTATAAGCAGGATTATCTCTGGATTGTATAAAAGGCTCACTGAGAGAGGAGGAATAGTGGAACACCACATTTAAGAACTTTGGCTGTCCCATCAGATGGACTGTGTTTAAATCCTAGATTTGCCACTTATTAACTGTGTGGACTTTAGCAAGCCATTTGGTTTCTCCCAGTTTCCTTTACTATAAGGTCAAAATGAAAATTACAGTGAATGAAGTCCTGCGTTATACGTGGCATACTAACTGGTACCTAGTAAGCCCTCAATAAATATTAACTGGTCTCATTATTTTTATTACTACTTACGTCACGTCTCATTTCACATCACAGAAATAACAACATATCTGATAGTATAACCTATCCAGAATGGATCCTGTTCAGGAAGTCTCCTTCTTGACATTTTTACTGTTTGCTAGAAGCCAGAGTTCTTGTCATTTCCTTTGTCCTTTTTTTCCACATGGAATATGCATAGAATAATTTTTTAGTAGACCTTACAAAAATTATGGATGATGGATTTGACCTTTTTCTATGTTGTTGGTTGACCCAGCGTTT
Source organism: Ateles fusciceps (assembly GCA_036589455.1). Lineage (NCBI taxonomy): Eukaryota > Metazoa > Chordata > Mammalia > Primates > Atelidae > Ateles > Ateles fusciceps. Next base: position 5,630,696 of record JAZHEH010002393.1, read on the forward strand.
TCTTTGAACTATTTGGGAAATCATGCAGATACCAAGACTTGAAGATTTAAAATTTGCATCTTAAACTTTTACTTGATCTGCTCAGACAGCTATGGTGACAGATAAATGACTTCAGACCAGGAAGGTCTTTTTCTTTATGACAGAGCTACCGTCTCGATATCCGAATTTGAAATCCTAATAGCTTTTGCCTCTTTTTCTTCCCCTTTTGCTTTATTTTATTTTAGGAGTGACCTTTTAATTATAAAATTATCCATATAAAAGAAATACATGTTCACTGTAAGGAAGCTGAAACAATTAAAACATACATAAGGTAAAAACAAAAGTTCACTCTACTCAACAATAATTCCATTTCTCCTATATTTCCCTCTGGCATATATTTGAAATTACATATAGAAGTGTCAGCATAACTAAACATCAATTTATTTTTGCAAGATAATGTGGTAATATTCTAGATATTGTGGTAGGCACTGCCAGTTGCCCACTCAATATCTATTATCCTTTCTTAACTAACAGAAGCTTCCATTTTGTTCAAAGCAGTCATGTACACAATTCAAAAACTACTTTTCCTAACCTTATTTATAGCTAGGGATGGTCTTGTTACACAGGTCTAGCTAATGAGATGGGAGTTGAAATCTGCTGAATATTTCTAAAAGTTTTGCCCTACTGATTAGGTGCCACCCCTGCCTCTTCATTTTTCCTTTTCCCTCCTGCCTGAAAGGAAAATGAAAGACCAGAGATGAAACTTGTGACCACTGAGTGACGACCAAAGCTTCATGTTAAGGATCACAGAGAATAAATATAGGAAAGAGTTGGGTTCCTGATGAAATTTGTGGTACTTTACACTAAGTTCTCCTTGGGTTTCTACCCTTTGATTCCTTGTTATAGAAGAAAAGTAAATCTTACTATGTTATAGCAGGGTCATAATTGGGCTACAGCTATGCAGATATATTGATCCTTGCAGCCCTCTGAGTTGAAATGTAAGAGAGAATGAGGGGGCCTGGGCAGAGAGGTCCTTGATTGACTGCTTCAGTCCACAAGTAGCCCTCCCCCTCACATATTTTATAAAAATATAATTGTGTATGAGTATTATGATGTAAAAAAGAAATGAAGGTTGGGTGCAGTGGCTCACACCTGTAATCCCAGCACTTTGGGAGGCTGAGGCAGCCTCACCTGAGGTCAGGAGTTCAAGATCAGCCTCACCCATATGATGAAACCTCATCTCTAGAAAATATACAAAAATTAGCCAGGTGTGGTGGCATGCACCTGTAATCCCAGCTACTTGGGAGGCTGAGACAGGAGAATTGCTTGAACCCAGAAGGCAGAGGTTGCAGTGAGCCGAGATTGCACCATTGCACTGCAGCCTGGGCAACAGGAGTGAAACTCTGTCTCGAAAAGAAAGAAAAAGAAGGAAGGAAGGGAGGGAGGGAGGGGAGAGAGGGAAGGAAGGAAGGAAGAAGGGAGGGAGGAAGGGAGGAAGGGAGGGAGGGAGGGAAGGAAGGAAGGAAGGAAGGAAACCTCCATGTGTAGATTTCTGTATTATATTTGAATCAATCCTACTTGATACAGCTATTGGTCTTCATTTTCCTTTTTGTACTGCAGAGTATCTTAACTATCTATACATTCATATATATAGCATTTTCTTTACATATCAATACAGTATTCTGTGCCATGGATTTAGTATGGCATCACATTCTCTACATGATAGTTGTTCATTTTCTTTTTTCTTTCATTCTCTCTCTCTTTTCTCCTCATTTCAGCAATACTGCACTGAGTATTTCTGTGAGTATTGTGTACTTTTATAATTTTCCCTTCAGAAAAAAATTCACAAAAGTGGAATTGCTTGGTGAAGAATATGTATCATTTAAGTGTTTAACTGCTCACAGATACTGACATAATCAAATTGCCTTTCAAACTGTGATATCAATATACATTTCCACCAGCGGTAAGCCTGCTTCTTTTCCCAACCCTAGCCTTTATGGGTTGCAATCCATCTTTTTACTGATTATCAACCTATTTTTTCTGTTTTGCCTTCTTTGGTCTGAAGGTTGAAAGCAGAGAAAAAATAGAGATTGATATGTCTAAAATCTACATCCCATCATATGACTGTAATATGGGAAAAACATGAAGCAGCATCTCCTAAAGAGCTTATGTGGCACTAAAGTTTTCAGGAGAAACTTGGGAAAATGCATTTCATATTTCTGGGGAAAATTATCAAATGCAATTTATTGCCAACACCATTTAGTGTTTCAGAGAATATGAGAAATGGGCTCTTTCTTACAATACTGTGGTTTATATCAATTCGTGCTACATTTCAGAGTAATATAGCAATGGGAATTAAACATTAAAAGTGTATCCACTTTCTATTTCAATATTTTAAAAAAACTCTAATAGTCATAAAATCAAATATTTATTTACAAGGATGTTTGCTATAGCATTACTCACAATAGAAAAAAATCTGAAAATAAAATTTGAAACTACCAATAAGTACTGTATTAAATAGTTTATTTGACACTCATACATTTGATGCCCATAGTATTATTTAGTAATTTTAAAAGTCATGTTTAAATGACAATTTTTAGGAAGAAAATATTTCTGAAATATTGTTGAGACAAAGAAAGATACAAAAGAATATATATATATAATATGATACCATTTTAGTGGTATATATGTAAGATAATTACACCAAAATATTCCCCAGGAGTATACAAGATGTAATATGGCTTGGATCTGTGGCCCTCCCCCAAATCTCTTGTCAAATTTTAATCCCCAATATTGGAGGTGGGGCCTGGTGGGAGGTGATTGGATCATGGGGGCAGGTTCTTATCAATGATTTAGCACCATCTCTCTTAGTGCTGTTCTTGTGATAGAGTTCTCATGAAATCTAGTTTGGTAAATGTGTATGTAGCACCTCCCCCACCTCTCTCTCACTCCTGCTCTGGTCATATAATATGGGCCTGCTTCCTCTTTGCCTTCCTCCATTATTGTAAGTTTCCTAAGGCCTCCCTAGAAGCCAAGCTGATGCCAGCATCATGCTTGTTGTACAGTCTGCAGGACTGTGAGCCAATAAGCCTGTTTCCTTACAAATTACCCAGTCTCAGGTATTTCTTTATAGCAAGGCGAGACTAGACTAATACAAGATGGTTGAGATAATGAATGAAATTTTATTGACTTTCTCTCCTTTTTAGTAGTTTAAAGTTTTATACTTTAAACAATTATTCTTTATGCAATCAGGAAAAGAATATATTAACAAAATAGTGAAAAACTTAAAAATAGTAATGATCTTCCTTTAACTTGCCTAGGAAAGATGGTATGGCCTTTTTATTTTCATATCACACAGGTAACATGCCACAGTCATAACAGTTTTTGAGGGGAAGCGCATCTCACACATGAGCCTAAAAACCCAGTGACACTTATGAAATACAAAAGAATCAATGTGGCCTTTTGAGAAATATAAGTAAGTTTGAGAAAAAGCTGAAAGTCTAATAAATAAGTACTAAAGCCATTCTAATGAAAAAAGAGATTCAACATGGTAAAAGTGTCTACAAATTTAATGCAAATTCAATCAATTTCAAACAAGTTTGTGTGTATGTGTGTGTGTGAGTGTCCACATGCAGAAGTTAACAAGATCTCTCTACAGTTTACACCAGAAATGCAAAAATCCAAGAATAACTAAGACAATATTACAGAGGAAAAACAAACCTTACTAGTTTATACACTACTAGATATTAGGAAATGTTGTAAAGCAATTATGCAGTTTCAGTGGGGTACTTGTGCAAGAATAGACAAATAGACCAATGAAACAGATAGAGGGTCCAGAAACAGACCTACATGTTCAAGGTCACTTGATTGTTGGAGTGCAGTGGGAAAGGGAAAGGATGCTTTTAATAAATGATGCTGGGTCAAGTGGATATACATATTGAACGAAATCCATTTTCATTCCTAATTTTTGTTTTCACTGTAAATAGAAATTAATTTCAAATGGAGAGATGGTAAACTGAAATGTGATAGGGAAAACAAGAGCGTTTCTAGGTTAAAACTTAGAAGAATGTCTTTATGACCTTGAAGCAATCTAGAAGCACTACCATAAAGAAAAAAAGATACATTGGACTATACTATAATTAAGAATGAGAGTCCATCAAATGATATTTTTAAGGCAATGATAAAAGAAGTCACAGAATGAACAAAGATATTGTAATACAGATATCACCAAAAATTTCATATACAGAATATATACTTTAAAACTCCCAAAAATGAATAGAAAAAAATCAGATAACATAATGGAAAGAGTAGGTGAAAGAAATGAAAAAACACTTTACAAAAGAAGATACTCAAATGACCAATCAACATAGGAAAAGTGTTCAACTTAGTAAGTTCAAATGCTGATTGAAACCAATATCATTTCACAATTATGAGAATGGCTAAAATAAATAAGACAAACAATCCCAAGTGTTAGTGATTTTGTGGATCAAGCAGACTCTCCTAAATTCTTGGTGGGAATATAGGTTGATATAAATACTTTGAAATACTACTTTGCTGTATCTAGGAAAGCTGACTATGAGCATCCTCTATAACTTGGCAATTTTCTTTGTGAGCATATGTCCAGAAGAAATGCATACATATAGTCACCATAAAACATGCATAAAAATGTGCATGGCAGAATTTTTTGTGCTAGTACCAAACCAAAACTAATTGAAACATCCATCAAGAATAGAATGAATACCACTTTGGGAGGCCAAGGCAGGCAGATCACCTGAGGTCAGGAGTTTGAAACTAGCCTGGCTAACAGGGTGAAAACCCGTTTCTACTAAAAATTCAAAAAATTAGCTGAGCGTGGTGATGTTTACCTATAATCCCAGCTACTTGGGAGGCTGAGGCAGGAGAATCGCTTGAACCTGGGAGGTGGAGGTTACAGTAGCTGAGATCACACCATTGCACTCCAGCTTGAGCAACAGGAACGAAACTCCATCTCAAAAAAAAAAAAAAAAAAAAAAAAAAAAAAACAGAATAGAATGAATGCGTAAATTGTGGAAGTTTCATACAACAGCAGAAAAACAATGCTACATGTAACATATAATTGTCACAAATATAATATTGAACAAAAGAAGCCAATATAAAATGTATTATTTCACCTGTATAAAGTTAAAAAACAGGAAAAAGGTAATCTATATGTTATAAATCAGCATAGTGGCTATTCTTGGAAGACTAGTGTCTGATAAGGGGCATAAAGGTACTGATAATATTTTATTTATTGATTTGAATCCTGGTTACCTGGTATGTTCACTTGTAAAATTTCACTAAGCTGAACACTTGAAAGTGTGTGACACTTTAATAAAATGCATACTTTAAGAGAAGTTGCTAAGAAAACATTTGTATGTTTATATCAAGTTACCTGGTAGAATAATGAGTTAGAATATGATTTAAAAAAATTTTTTTAAGATTAAGATAAACCTAGTTGCCAAAAACCCAACTTGGCCTCAAGCTTCTTTGAGTGTTGAAGTCTTGAGACCTAGGCAGGATATAGGTTCCAAACATATTTTCTTCTTCAAGTTTCCTGATCTCTGACTTGGCTCTTCCAGTAAGTTTTTGACTTGGCCCTTCTTGGTAATTGTCTGATTTTGGTGTTTCAGTCCTTGGCTTCCTGCCTGACTCCAGCTTGTCTCAACCCCAGTGTATGATGCCAGGTTCCACCCCATGACTGACTTTTTGTCTGAATCAACCCATGGTTTTATCTCCCCAGTTTCTGCCCCACACCAGCAGTCTCTGATAAGCTTCCAACATGGGTTGATAAAATTACTTTTCAGATAAAACTTGAGAGAAAATAAAATATTGAAAGGGATTTGTTTTATACACAAGAATAGGTTTTTCTCTCCATTATGACTTTTATAAAATAAACAAAAGCAGAAACAAAAACTTTTGTCTTACTATCCTTTTTCTGTGATACAGATTCTTTGCTTTGTCAGAAACAAAAGGCAAAGAATCTCTACCACAGTAAAAAAGATAGCTAGGCAAGAGCTGTAAGCACAGATGCCCAAAGAAGCCAGGCAGACTCTTTTTTTAAAGATTTGATTTTTATATAAAATAAACTTTCTATTAAAAGAAAAACAGATTATTTTTTTAATCCAGTCTATCATTGATGGGCATTTGGGTTGGTTCCACATAAACACCATGGAATAGTTATGCAGCCATAAAAAAGAATGGGTTCATGTCCTTTGCAGGGACATGGATGAAGCTGGAAACCATCATTCTCAGTAAACTAACCAAGAACAGAAAAACAAACACCGCATGTTCTCACTCATAAGTGGGAGCTGAACAATGAGAACACATGGACATATGGAGGGGAACATCACACACCAGGACCTGTTAAGGGTGGGGGGCTAAGGGAGGGATAGCATTAGCAGAAATACCTAATATAGAGGATGGGTTGATGGATGCAGCAAACCACCATGGCACGTGCATACCTATGTAACAAACCTGCATATTCTGCACATGTATCTCAGAATTTAAAGTACAATAATAATAATTAATAAAAGAAAAACAGATGATTTTTTCCACTTTTTCTAGTATTACACTGCTCTCAGTATAAATTTGTATCACAGAGAAATATGTGCTTACTATATACATGAAAAAAAACAGTGCAAATACCTACTAATAGTAATTTCTTTTAGGACAAACATGGACTGTAGTAAGGTGTAGAGCCTATGCCTTATCTAAAGTAAGTAGCTTCTATTCTGTTCTGTGTGTGATACTGTGGAGAAGTACAGACCTAGTATAAGAAAAGACAAAATCTACGATTTTAGGTAAAATTTCCTGGTTCGTAAATTTGAATTAAAACAACTTAAAAGACTGTGAATGTCAAATAAAAAAAAAAGTTTGGTGCTAGATTTGGCTTAGAGACCAGTAGTTTGTAACCTCTTCTAAGGGCTAGTTGCATATCCAAGATTTCTTCATTAAAGAAATTCCAGAGGACTATTCCTGATGAAAATAACTAGAGATTTCAGTGTCCTGTGCAAGTCTTGGACCACCCAAGGAAAAGTCAATGTCAACCACTTTTTTTTTCTGTAATTCAGAGACAGAATCAGATTTAAGTAGATTAGCCCATCCATTCACCTGTTTATTAAATAAACAAGCATTTATTGGGCAGCTGCTCTTTCCAGATGTACCTCAAGTTGTTTCCGATTCAAATTATTTAATTATTTTCAAGTGGAAAATCAAATGAAAGCAAATTCACAGATAATAAGAGATTTTGCTCAAATGAGAGCCCTAGACTTAAGTTTCAGAAACCATGACCCCTCTCTGGAAAAATTTTTTGGCATCAATTAGCTTTTATGGTAGTAACTTAGGGGTTATTTAAGGCATCTAGAAGGAAATAAAAAGCCTCCGAAAGCTGATTTTTCAAACCAAAGTCTTGTCATTGCTCAATTTGAATTCAAAATAGATAACAGGGAAAAAAGACTCAGTAGGCACAAGCGATTAAATAAATGAACGTATGCAAGGAATGATATTTGGAAATGAAAATAATGATTAGGGCTAAGGTTCTAAGGGTCAAGGAGAGTTTTAAAAGTTAAATTTTGTACATATCCATGGGGTCTCACTATTTCACTTCCAAGTCTATTTTTGTTTTAAAGGGAAAGACGTAATGAATAAAATGTCAGTCACCCCAACTATCTTTTCTTTTTGCTTTGTGTGTGTGTGTGTGTGTGTGTGTGTGTACTTTTTCTTCCTTAATAGGAGGAGAGTTGAGATCCCTCGTCTTTTCTCTTGTTATTGTCTCTGGGGTCTAGTTTTTCATTCTACAGGCCAATCTTTAATAAATATTTTTCTTCTCACAATGTCACTCGAAGAACCCAAACATTAATTCCTTTAAATGACAATGATTACCCTTTTATGTAACATCACTTCTCCAAGCTACGCAGGGGCTTCCCAGAGATGTTGAAGCTGCCAACTCAACTTGTATTGAGAGGAGTCACTGTGAATCCTTTCCTGGAACCAAAGTGCGTCTTTTCCGAACTCTGTTTACAAAATTCAATTTCTTGTCTCTTCAGTTCCAATACAGCTTCTGACAAAGAAAAATGAGCACATTCTTTAGTAATTCCAAGGTCAAGATAAAGGGACAAAAGGGCTCTGTGGTTTGTTCCTTCTTACCAATGTCTTGTGCAGATGAAAAAGGGCTGCTAAATTTCCCTATAATAAGGTAGTCAAACTCATGTTTGATTCAGAGGAAAAAAAATGTGGACTATATTTTGTTTGCTTAGCCCTCATACTAAGTAGAAAAGAATGGAAATGATTGGCAAGCTCTCCTTGTCTGCCTGTAACTTCCTGGGCCTGTATTCCCTTCTCACACCTGTTTGTCCTGGCCTCACATCTGCTGATATATGAGTATAGGAGGATGAACGGTGCTTTGTGCAAAGGAAGTTCTCTATCAATGATGGCTGAATTTGAATTCCTAAGAGAAAGGACATCTTGAATGTTGATCATGTATTATTTGCAAAACTTCAAGAGAACAGGCAATGCAAATTATCCATAAATATGTCTCTTTTCTTTTTCCAAAAAGAACTGAATACATTAGAATGTTAGTAAACACAAATTATTTTGTCAAAATAGACACAGACTCCCAAATTGTATAGTTAGTAACACTATCACTGGAAAACTTACATTTTTCTCCCAAAAGAAACCTACATAAGCTTTGAAATTCCAAATTCAACTCTCCAGAAAATTAATATAAAGGTCAATACGGGACAATCTTTCTAGTTGAAAATACTATTGATTTTCTTTCATTCAACCATTTTAGAGACCTGAAAAATAGGTTAACAAAATTTAAACATTCACTTTGGTCTATCTGGTTCTTCTACGGCTAAAATGTTATGGCATCTGGCCACGCTTTTCTCTGGAATCAAGGATCATTGTCTGAGAAAGATCAAAACCACTCACTGTCTTAAGAGACTGACAGTTTGCCCTATTCACTGAGACTCTGCAGGAAAACTTTATACATGTACTTTAAAAACGTTCTATTGAAGTACAACATACCTGAAGAAAAGTATGTACATCAAAAGTGTTCAGCTCAATGAATGTTTACATATCCAGAACCTAAAGGAAAAATCAAGATAACACCAGGATCTCAGAAACCACCCCCATGCTCCTTCTAGCACTGCCCATCCAGGGGTAACCTAGCAGCATAGAGGAGTTCCACTAGTTTTTGTGTTATATAAAATGGTTCATACAGTATGTTCTTTTTTTTGGTCTGGCTTCTTTTGCTCAACACCATGTCTGTGAGACTCGTCCATATTTTTGCATGTATCTGTAGATCAACGTAATATTTCATTGTGTGGATATATCACCATTTGTTTACCTATCATGCTGATGGGTATTGGGGATTGCCCCAAACAGCCAGTTTTTGGCTTTTACAATTAATACTGCAATGAGCATTTCAGTGATTATACTTTGATGAACATATTGCATGTTATTTTGTTGGTTATATACCTAAAAGTGGAATTGCTGGATCAAAAAATAAGCACATCTTTAGCTTTAGTAGATAATAAATAATAACTGTACAAAGTGGCTATTTCAAAATATACTTCTAACTGCAGTATATGAGAATTCTGATTGATCCACATATTCATTAATTCTTACTATTATCAGTCTTTTCTATATTAGCCATTCTTGTCTCTGTATAGTGTTATTGTACAGAAATCTCATGTGTATTTATTTTCAAATACATTTATTTGTATGAAGAAAAAAATGATATATCATCCTGATCCTGAAGAAGTGCAACCAGAGAAGGAATTTTTAGAATCAATAATTGAACTCCCACATAGATGAACTACCAACATATTCTTCACGGTGACATTTGACCACAGCATAGTTGTGAGCTATTGGTCACAGCTTAGAGCTTTTGAGACCAAGGCTTAGGTAGGTTGAAGCCACAAATGAGCAGGTTAACTTTCCATAAAACAATTATTTTCCTCTTCAGAAGTGGTATACCTAATGTTTGCCAGCAACCTTGTAAATAGAGGCCAGTCATTCCCAAGAACTGTGGAATACAGTAGGTGGATGAATCACCACAAAATCATCAAGGACATCACTAAAAACTCATAATTATGAACTGTATGCTCATGTAACCTCTGTGAAATTCACCATCATATACTTGACATAGAATTTGTTTACTCTCTTAATGTGCTTATTAAGCATGTAGTCTGGAACCCGGCTCTCAAGATTTATTCTGAGTCTACCACTTAACTGGCTGTCTGACCTTCCCTAAGTTTCTTAGCATCTCTGTGCTTCAGTTTCCTCATATACAAAATGTAGATAATAATAGTATCTACTGAAATAGTGGTAATGGGAATTAAATGCAAGTTAAATGAGTAACATAAAGTGCTTAGAACATGTGTAGCATATTGTAGGCATTATATAAAAATTTGCCATTATTTCATAGTATTATGTCATTAAACTATGTCCCATCAACTAAGATAACTCCCCCAGTGGTTCTTAAATATGGTATTATATGTGGGCAGATTCTCCTCCCAGAGAATTTCATAGGCAAAGGAGGAGAGGTTACCAGCCTTAAGCTGAATCAGGCATCATGAATTACCAAGTCGACCATGCTAATAAGTATGACTTCTGAATCATTTGTGAGATTCTCTAATTCTTGAAATTTAGAAAGCCAGGAAGTGAGGTTTTGAACAAATGAGATGGTTTACTATTTGGGCTTGCCAACTTTTTAATCTTGGAACTTCTTGCCTGTTTCAAAGTCTGGGGATGAAATAGACCGTTTAACCCAGATAGAGAAGACCTGTTTTTAGAGACCTTTTCTAGAAGTCAGTTAGGACATAAAGATTAGTCTATTGAAGCAGTTGTATCTGTGAGGATGCATGGTTAAAATAATAGAAACCCAACTCAAAATGACTTAAATGATGAAGGAAAATTGTCTGTGGATAATCAGGCTTCAGGCATTTTTTGATCAGTGCTCTAACACATCCAAGGTCAGAGAGAGTGTCTCTTCCCACAGCAATTAAACCAAAGTCCTAGGCAGCACCACAACTGGACCTGCAAGATTGACTCTGAGGCAAGTGCCATGGTGAAGAGGACAGAAATGACTTAAATAGCCTAATATAACCAAGGTACACCTTGGAACGTGGGATAAGGTAAACCACATCCAAATCTCAATGGTGCAAGCTTGGACAAGTGTGGAATCAATATGGGGATGGATGGGGACAAAAGTGATGCTCACCGCATGAGAGGAGGTCACGGCATTAACATAGATGTGAGGGATTGAGATGAGAAGTAAAGAGAGGGGTAGGCATTGGGGTCCCATAAAGATCATACCTGAGATCAGTTTTATTTAACCTGTTCACAATATATTAGGAAGACAGAACCAAGATTGGAGATTGGAGGAATCTTCCAATTTGCTGATAATACTAACATTCTTATAGCAAAACACATAAATTGGAAATAAACTGGGCTGAGCTTGCGTATTTGGTACTTGGCTTGTACTTTACCAGAATAGATCCAGGCAGACCTAAAGTATTCAGTGAATAAACAAGATTTACATATGGTTTCTGCCTAGAACTCAGTCCTTTTGCAGCACTTCTCCTAGCTCCTGGCCATAAGAATAGAACTGGAGGAGAAGCTTTGGATATTTCCTCAAAAATACAGTCAGAGGAGAGTGGGTCTGACTACGTCACCTCATTCAAGGTGAAAAGATTTGGCAATTCAAAAAACAAAATTATTTCCCTGGCCATTTTGTGCTAAAAAGTTTTTAAGTTTCATCATCCTGTTATACATTTTAAAATAATTTAAATAATAAAATCTTCCCTATCAGAACTAAGAAGATTAGTATGACTCTAAAATACCAAAGCTATATTTTGCAAGAAATGTCTCAATACACAAGCAGACATGAGATTTTCTCTATTGCTGCTGGTTATTTTTTGGTGAGTTGGATCTCAGAAGCAGAGTTGTGGCCATCGTCGTCTTCAGTCTATGCCATGTTATCATTATCATTATTGGTCTATTTGCAGACATCTTCCTTTTGTTTAATTAATTTATTTAAAAATTATTTATTCATAAAATATATGTTATCTTATATGCAACTCTCCTAGTTGCTGTTCAGAACTCCGTGGTTTACATCCCTCTCATTTTACCTCTTGAATTCCCTAGTGATGAACTTGCAAGTCACCTGCAATTCCAAGCCACCAGGAACAATGCTGAGATTGACATCATTGTACATGTCCCCTTTTGGACCTGTTTGGGACATAATCTCAGGAATTGAACACTGAGTTACAGGATATGAATATAGTTGATTTAATGTAGATGTCAGGTTGCTCCCTAGAACAGCTGTCTGTCTCTGTCTCCATTAACATCAACCATGCAGAAGCAGTTGTGATTCTATAACCATATATTTGCACATGTGTAATAATATCCAGCTTCCTAATTTGGCCAGTCTAACTTGTAAGGTGACAGCTGACTTTTTTAAACTTTGAATTTTTCCAATTATTAATGCATTTAGTTCTTCGTCTGTTTTTGTGTTTCCTCTCTTGTAATTAGCTTGCTCATCTCCTTTGTCTAGTAGTCTATTACTGTTTTCCTTGTTGATTTGCAGGAGCTTCTTGTATTTTCCAGATATGAATCCCTTGCAAGTTTTAAATACCAAAAGCTTCTTATAAGCAGCCATATTTATGAATTATTTATAGTACTCATTTAATATTTCTAAATTTGTGTTGTGCCCAAAATCCTTTTTCATTCTGTTTCATTTATACCTTCTCTTTTTTATTATTGATCAATCTTGCAAATAAATAAGAATGCTATTTATAAAAGGCTAAATGTAGTGAACCAGAGCTATAAATGTATTATCTCTTCTCAAAATAATTTCCAAGCTTAAGACTTGAAAATATTAATTGAAAATATCACTAGGTGATTTTTAGAAACCTGGTAGAATGATTTCAAAGTTCATCTGTATGAATAAAGATAATGGAGTAGTTAGGAAAAAACTGAAAAATTAAAACAGTGAGAATTGACCTCAGAGGTATTAAAATGCTTTTGAAACTACCAAAAGAAAGAAAGAGAGAGAATGGCATTGATCCATGATTGAACAGGAAGACCAGCATAGCAATTAAAATGATTTGAGTATATAAACTCACATACATGTTAAAGGAAAATCACATATCAGCAGGAAAAGTTTACATTATTAAATAAATGAGATTGAAAGGCAATATAGCAAAGTGTACCGTGGACTCTGGAGCCCACCTGCCTAACTTCAAATCTTGGTTCATCTATTTACTACCCTTTTTTTTTTAACCTAGGATAAGTCACTTCACTTCTCTGTCACCATTTTCTCATTCATAAAGTGAAGATTATTAGTTATTACATGAAAAAATGCTTTGAACAGTACCTGGCACACACAAAGTACTATTTAAGGGTTAGCTATTATTTTTCTCTTTTAAGGTGCCGGATTAAAGTTCTTACTCATTTCCTTCTTTGTGATTCAATACAAAATCACAAGGACAATGAAATACAAAATCTGTAACCAAAGCGATAACAGAAGTAAGACTGTCAAGTGTAGGGAAGATCAAACTAAGCTTTGACATGCCGCTGAAGGAGAATACCTAAAGCTGGCAGAGAAGGGGATCCAAAGAAAGTGGTACAACCCAGGAGGCAAAGTCAGCAATTCTTTGTTTGGAGTGGGGCATAAAGGCCAGAAGCTGAAGTTTCCTAGTCTCATTTTGTTCCATGGAAGAGCAGAGAAGAGTTAATTGAATGAGGAAACACACAAACCCACAATCTTTGTAGGAAGCAATCTGTCCATGAGACGGGGAAAGTAAAGAGACTAAATTCTGAGCAACTCTGAAGTTGCTGTCCTTGTTTTCTGGGAAGAAGTAACATTAATAGCTAAAAGAATTCTCTTTAATGGTCTTTTATTTGGTGTGTGTTTATTTAACAAACACAATTTGTTGATTGTGTTTGGTTTTTAGTTATCTTCACTAAATAAAGCCAAACACAGATAGAGAAAGATTAAAAAAAAAAAAAAAAAGAAGTGAAAAAAGAAAGCACAACAAAGTTAAGACCTAACATATCTGTATTATCAAAAAAATGTAAATAGGATAACCTTACCTACTGCAGGGACAAGTTGATTTCTGGACAAAAGACTTTAAAAGAGACAAATAAGTGCCCTATGTAATGATAAAATATCAAATCCATGTAGATGAATAATAGCATCAATATTCATAAAGTGAAATTGTAGAAAACACAACAAATAGAAATATAGTCATAGCTGTAGATGTTAATGTATATCTATTGACCCACAACAGGACAAATTCAAAAATCTGAGAAACAGAAAACAAAATAATTTAATAGATTAAATTAGTACATTCTTTTCAGTGATTATGAAACACTCAAATTAAGAGATCACATATTAATATACAAATAACACTGAATAAATTCCAAAAAATAGAACATACACTGATATTTCCATAATATAATAAAAATAAAACATAAAAACAAAACTAGGAAGACAAGCTTATCACCTGTATATTAATTTTCTTAAAAAGCCCTCTTCAAATCTGAGAACAAAATAAAAGTCAATATCTAAATTATTAAAAAATCTAGAAAATATTAGTGAAAATTGTATATAACAGACCCTATGGAGATATAGCTATTCTGCTCAGAGTGGGGAAAATTAAGTTGGGGAATTCAGATACTTGGGGATAAATTTTTTTAACCTCTTAATCTGAAACAAAATAAGCTTGAGATGAGTTGAAGAATTAAATGTATTTTATTAAGAAGTTGGAGAGACACTACAAAAGAGACAGAAAAAAGGAGTATGATGGAATAGTATACAGCTGACAAACAGTTCACTGAAAACAATTAGACCAGAGAAAAACTAGCAGAAAGCATCTGCTTTAAGCCACGACAAAGTTTTCAAAGTAACTAGAACCTAAGACAAAATTCAGAGACAGGATCACTGCAACAGAGATGAGCTGCAATTTTGAATCAATTTTTTCCTTCAAGCAATTTGCTACTAAAAGAAATTAAGTATTCGGGTAGAAGGCTCAGGCCACCTACCAGGAAGCAGAAAAGCCAGCAAAGCTTTTGGCTGACTCTTTGGATTAGACTAACTAAAATTAGAGACCTTGAGGGCTAAGGAGTCTCCTGAGAAGGAAAGGGTAGCGGATTGAGTCCAATACACATGCCATGTTGGTTTGCTGCCTCCATCCCCCCATCACCTACATTAGGTATTTCTCCTAATGTTATCCCCTCCCCCAATCTCCCCATCCCCTGCTATCCCTCCCCTGGTCCCCCACCCCTCAACAGACACCAGTGTGTGATATTCTCCTCCCTGTGTCCATGTGTTCTCATTGTTCAACTCCCACTTATGAGTGAGAACATGCAGTGTTTGGTTTTCTGTTCTTGTGTCAGTTTTCTGAGAATGATGGTTTCCAGATTCACCCATGTCCCTGCAAAGGACATTAACTCATCTTTTTTATGGCTGCATAGTATTCCATGGTGTATTTGTGCCACATTTTCTTTATCCAGTCTATCTTTGATGGGCATTTGGGTTGGTTCCAAGTCTTTGCTATTGTAAATAGTGCTGCAGTGAACATACTTGTGCATGTGTCTTTATAATAGATCTATTTATAATCCTTTGAGTATATAACCAGTAATGGGATTACTGAGTCAAATGGTATTTCTATTTCTAGATCCTTAAGGAATTGCCACACTGTCTTCCACAATGGTTGAACTAATTTACACTCCCATCAACAGTCCAAAAGTGTTCTCTCCAGCATATGTTGTCTCCAGATTTTTTAATGATTGCCATTCTAACTGGTGTGAGATGGATCTCAATATGGTTTTGATTTGCATTTCTGTAATGACCAGTGATGATGAGCATTTTTTCATATGTTTTTTGGCCGAGTCCCAGTGTTCTGCTAGCTTTCTCCTTAAGACATTTGCTGAATTCTGAAGTTGCACATGGAAGGAGGCTAGGAAGTGGAACCAAAAACCTCTGAGAAGTAGAGAGGCATTAGGGCAGTTTCCAAGTGTTGATAAGACAGCTAGAATACAGGATCCACCTGTGCTAAGAGGCCCCAGAGACCAATCCTGTATTTCAAGTAGGACACTGGGAGACCATATTGTGTTAACAGGGTCCCTGAGTCCCTGAGAAATGAGCACCTTGCCTACCTGGTGTTCAGTCTCAGGGGTTGATTACTTAGGATTTTAGTCCTGGTGACCAGTTGTAATAGTTCATTTTATGTTTCAGCTTGGTGAGGCAATCGTGCCCGGTTATTTGTTTGAACACGAGCCTGATGTTGCAATGAGGGTATTTTGTAGATCTTATTAATCTTTATTGTAGATCTGATTAATCTTTACAATCAATCTATTTTACATAAAAGGGTTTATTCTTGATAATGGAGTGGGCTTCATTTAATCAAGATTTAAGAGCAGAAACTGAGGGTTACTGAAGAATAAGCAATTTCACCTCAAGACTGACACATGGAAATCCTGCCTGAGTATCCAGTTTGCTGGTGAGAACTACATGTTTTAGACTCCAGACAGACAGTTCCAACTCTTGCCTGAGTTTCCGGCCTGCTGCCCACACAAGACAGTTCAAATTTACCAGCCCCACAATCATGTGAGCTGATTCTTTCAATCTCCCCCTTTCTCTTTTCTTTCTCACCACATATATTAATACATGATATATATAATACATCCAGCCACCAATCATAACAAGCCCCTCACCTAAAGGAGATCCCTTAACACATGTCTGAATTCTGAGGATGCACAAATAATGATACTTCATCAGGGGAAACTCAATATATCACTTGTAACTTATAAACTCACTGAAGGCAAATTTATTAAATGAGACTGACAGTATCTTCATTTCAATATGAGGCTGTGTTAGGCTGTGATTAAACAGGTCAAATTGGGCACTTTTAAATGACATATTTAACAAACCCATTTACTGTAGCTTAAAGGACCAGATGTAGACACTTCTAATATAGCTGCTTAAACCAGCTGCAATACCACAATGATTATTTTCAGATTGAATTGCTTACATTTTATCCTAGTTTATGAAACATTTTAAGGTCTTAATTTATATTAATAATAACATTTATTGTATTTAATGCCATAGCCCACAGAATATATTGCAGTGATGGATTTAATTTAAGCTAAAAAGTCTTTAATTACTGCATAAGAAATGACCATGTTGAGTGCAGAAATTAAACTTGTATTCTGGGGCCAAATTTCCATGAGAGTAATAAATTAAAGCTGAAAAAATGTCAGTGTTTCTCTTTAGTTACTGCCTAAGGAATAACCATATTGAATGCAGAAATTGAACTTGCATTCCGAGGCAAAATTTCCATGAGAGTAATAAATTAAATTAAAGCAGAAAAAGGGCCAATGTTTCTTTATTGAGTCAAAATATAATATTTGCTTTGAAGCTATCCATATTTTGTATTAAGCACCCTCTCTTCTATCTTTGCAGCTGTAACTCAAGTATGTCAATCATGGGGAGACCACTTTGGAACTCTGTCCCCTCTCTCCTTTCCCATCTTCCCCCACACCTTGAGCTCCTCCATCAGCCTCTCGTAGACTTCCTCATCTTCAATATATGAGATGGGTTCTACCTAATAGCACTTTCAAATCAGTTAAAATGAATGGTAGTCACATTTCAAACAATACACTAAGCTACTAACTTCTCATTCTGAAAGTTCATATTCAAAAATGGAAGTTAGCTAAAATATATTTTTATTAATATACTATTTTTCTTTGTTAGAATCAGAGGTAGGATTCAAACCCAAATATAAATTCTCTGAAGGCCAAAACTTATTCATTACTATTCAATGAACCTTAAAATTTTCCTCTATAATTCAAACACAACTTTATTATGGATTTTAATCACTGTACAGCATAATTTTTTTCTTTTTGAAATATTTATTTAATTGTGGTAGAAATACACATAACGTAAAATTGACCCCCTTAACCATTTTTAAGTTTACAGTTCAGTAGGGTTAATTACATTGTGTGCAACCAATCTCCAGAGTACTTTTCATCTTGCAAAATTGAAACTTTGTATTCATTAAACAAGAAATCTTGTCTCCTCCAAGCCCTTGGCAACCACCATTCTAATTTCTGTCTTTGTAGATTTGAATACTCTAAGTATCTCATATATGAAGAATCATACAATATTTGTCTTTTTGTTGCTGGTCTATTTCACTTAGCAAAATGTCCTAAAGGTTCTTCCATATCATAGGATGTGTCAGAATTCCCTTTCTTTTAAAGGTAATTTAATAAATAATATGCCATTGTATGTACCTGATATTTTTATTATTATTATTTTTTTTCATTTCAGTAAGTTTTGGGGGAACAAGTGGTGTTTGGTTACATGAGTAAGTTCTTTAGTGGTGATTTCTGAGATTTTGGTGCAATTGCTATTGCAAATTGTGCTGCTATAAATATGCATGTGCAAGTATCTTTTTTGTGTAATGACTACTTGTCCTCTGGGTAGATACCCACCAGTGGGATTGCTGGATCACATGGTAGATCTACTTTTAGTTCTTTAAGGAATCTCCACACTGTTTTTCATAGTGGTTGTACTAGTTTACATTCCCACCAGGAGAGCAAAAGTGTTCCCTTTCCACCACATCCACACCAACATCTATTATTTTTGGATATTTTGATTATGGCCATTCTTGCAGGAGTAAAGTGGTATTGTATTACGGTTTTGATTTGTATTTCTCTGATAATTAGTGATGTTGAATATTTTTTCATATGTTTGTTGGCCATTTGTATATCTTCCTTTTAGAATTGTCTATTTATGTCCTTAGGCCACTTTTTGATGAGATCTTTTTTTTTTTCCTCGCTGATTTGAGTTTCTTGTAGATTCTGGATATTAGTCTCTTGTCAAGCACTCCATTGCATTAGCCATATTCTCTTTATTAGAAGTGAGTTACTAGGTCCTGCTAACACTCAAGAAAGGGAGATTGCACAAAGACATGAATATTAGGAGGCAGGGATCAGAGGCCCTTTGTAGAGGCTTCCTACTGCTGTACCCAAACATGGCAACAATAAGAGAGCTGGCATTTAATGTGGGTTTACCACCTACCAAGAAAAACACACTATACATATTATTCTCACACAGTCCTGTGAGGGAGGTAAAGTTATCAACCTCATTTGATGAATGAGGAAACTGAGGCAAAGAAAGATTAAATAAGAAAGTCCCATAGTTTGTGTGCAGCATCCTCAGGCTTCAAAATGTGACAGTCTGACTCCAGACAGCATGCTTTCAACCTCAGTGCTAAATGTCCTCTCACTAAATGGCAGTCATTAAATGCAAGGGCAATGGATGTTGCAAAGGATATTAAAAGAGGAGAGCAGAGGGGAAAGAAAACCCAGGAAATGAGTTCACCAGCTATCCTGGGTGCTCTACGCAAAAAACTGAAAAAGAAGATGAAATCCCCTAGCCAGGAGATAATATGGAAATTTCCCTTGGGTTAAGTCCAAAAACCACCGTTAAGTCTTAGAGACTACGGTTATCAGGAGAGCATCTTTGAGGCTAAAAGGCAGGGGTCTGACTCAGAAAGAAAAGAGCCTTGCTAAAGACAGCACTGTAATCTCAAGAGACAGGACGGCGTCCTAGACACGGATACTTGGGAAAGAGCTTTAGAGCCTTAAACATCTGCAACCAAGTTGTGATTTTTATTTTCTAACTCAGAGGCCTTTGGGGTAAAAGTTTTGGCCTGGAACTCCCAGATAAGGATTGCTTCTGGCAAGAGAAAAAAAAAAAAAAGTATTTACTGAAATGACATGTACTCTTTCATCTGTTTCCTTATATTAAAAAAAAAAAAAAAAGTTGTTTCAAAAAAGATTCATGACTCAAAGGCTAAGATTGCAATACTTCCCTGGAAAGGAAATAATAGCCACGCACGTGACACCTGGCAAATGGTTCTACCACCCAGGGCCTTGGGAACACTTATCATTCTAGCAAAAACTGGCTTTTGGGGAGTGAAACAACAGCCTGTGTTTTCTAAGCCAAACATGTGGTCAGAACATTTGGTTAGAGGGCAGGAAACAGCAAATAAAGGTAATTTCATTTGAACTCATGCTCACTAGTTACATCCAAAAGAGATTCTTAATGGAAGTCACAGCTGGTTCTCAGATAGTCAGTCAATTGTGCTAGCAAAATTATAACAGAAAGTGGCATATGTCATTGGATTTTTTGAGGAAAGAGAAAACAAAAATCACTTCTTCACTACTGTCTAACTCGGGGCCAGAATATGGAGTGGAGAAGTGTGAATAGCATGTAACAGGCTCTTCTTAGCTCTAGGTATGGCTCGCTTTAAGAAATGCAATGTGAGTTTTTTTCAATTGGAGAATGAATTACTTTAAGGATGACTACTTTACATTTATAAGTATTGTTTAATTTAGGAAAAGATTCTGTTAAGACTTCAGAATTCCCATCCCTCAGAATTTTATTTGGAATCATGCTTGAAATCATGGCCTTGCAAAATTTTGAAGCTTGAGGAAACACTGAAGGTCAGCATAGATCTGGGAATTTTAGGAATTGTTGTTTGACGAATAAGAGACCGGGGAAGGAGATCAGAATGCTACTAGCAAAATAAAACTTTCCTTAACTTGATTGTGACTGGTCAGAAATAAGGCTGGGACAAGAGCAGGCTAGATGCATCCATGGAATTTGTTTCTTTCCCTAATTAATGGCTGTAGTTTGAAAGAAAGATGCACCCAAATATTGTCTTTTAGAAGTTTTTGCCTTGTATTTACTGGATTTTCCTCATCCCAAAGCAGTTTAAAAGAACTTTCTTATACCTGAAGAGAATCTGAGATCCAAGTTCTAGTAAAGGGGTGAGATCTCAGGTGTGTTGAAAATTCTTTGATTTTCTTCAATTACTATTGTACCACTAGTTCATTCTTCACCACCTCAATCAGTATAAAACATCTAAATACAAATTATTTTAAGTCAGACTTCAGTCTATGTCATCTTTGCATTTGCCATTCTACCCAAGATGCTTAGCATGTTGCTGTGAATGCTGAATGGTAAATGGTAACACTTTCTAGTATGTCAGTAGTGAAGGCTCAGATCAGACACAATGCCTGCAGCCTGATACCAACATCCTCCGCTTCTCACAACCTGAGCAAATTACACCCAAATACAAGGAGCTGAAAGCATTGAAGGAAAGTGTTTTTAAAATCCTAGTTGATCCACAAGAGCATGCACCCATTAATTGACTTTTAAAAAAAATTATTGAACACCTGCATTTCAGACACTGTCCCGGGTGCTGAGGCTCACAATATAAGCAAGACACAATACCTTCCTAGAAAAGAACTCTTTCTCTTACATTAAAAACATAATTTGATTTATACATACTCTGTTTACACTTTACTTATCAAAAATATGTCAATTTTACGTACATCTGTTTATATCTGTAGTATCACTTATTATTAAAATACACCAAATAATATGCAATCTGGCCCTGGAATTACCTCATCATCTTTCCTTAAAGGTGGAAATGGTGAGAGCTATTACTTTGGGAAATGATTCTGGTTTCCTCTGAAATAATTTTGCTCCTTTTTCTTCTAACTCTTTTTGTATCTTCTGTATATAGTTTGGTCAAGCCATCTGCTTTGGAATAATTATTTGCAGGATAACTTTCAAATATATTTTATAATCCGTATAGCTCAGGTAAAATGGGCTGTAGGCCATGGGGCTGAAGCCCTGTTCTGAGTGCCCCTTGTTATTCTGGATGTATTTGCTTTAGATTCTGAGTCTGGAGGGAATTCAGAGAAAGGTCCTGTGGAGGCGGTTACAGTGTTAGGATGATGGAGATGTTCAGGCTCAGGACAGTACCGACCTACCAAGCTATAAGGGAATATCTCAACATTTCCGCAGATGGCATAGCTGCACCAGACGCTAAATAAAGCATCTTTGTAGCTAGTCTCTGGCTACTGCAGAGTTCAATGTAATGCTGAGTTTTAGGAAGTCTTACTCTGCCTCCATATACTCTGCAAAATGAAACTGGCCACCACTATAACCCACATTTCAAAGTGTCATCTACATATACAAGCTCTTGACTTTCTGTTAAAATGATAACTTTTATTTTGTGCCTACCCCAAATGGCTCCTCTTTGGGTAGAAATTACAGCCTCTTTTTGTTTCCCATTCTCCCTGGAAATAGTAGCTTCAACATGTTATGCCTGATTTCTTATTGTTTATACACATAGACCTAATCATCATGTGGATTTCTCAGACTGGCAGGTCATGCACTGAAAGTTCTAAGAAGCTGACATTTCAGCTGCTGTTATACCTTGTTTATGCAGATTGTTATTTATTTTTTAAAAATCATATGGGTTTCTTCGGGTTGTTTAGAGTAGGAGGAAGAATAAAGAGGGCAATAAATAATTGTTCTTGTCTAGTTCAAAACACAGAGATGAGCTCATTTTGCTGTAGAGGTTTGAGGGATGCCTGGAGAAGCCAGAGAGGTCAAGTGGAGGCCCCCTTGGAAGGTGGCTGCTCCTGAGACATGGAGAAAGAGACAAGGGCCAAGGGCAGGAAGGCCTACCCTGTGAGGAGATGCAGCCTGGTGGGTGGCCTGCTTTTTGCAAAGTTTGAGGAAAAGTTCACTGTGTACTAAACTGAGAAAGACCAAGAGAAAAAGAAACAATTCTGAGAAATGTAATGGAGAAAACAGTGGGGTGGGAGGGCTCATACCTATAATCCCAGCACTTTGGGAGGCCAAGGTGAGTGGATTGCTTGAACGCAGGAGTTCAAGACTAGCCTGGGCAAATGATGAAACCCTGTCTCTACAAAAAAAATACAAAAATTAGCCAGGCATAGTGACACAGCCTGTGGTCCCCGCTACGTAGTAGGCTAAGATGAGAGCATTGCCTGAGCCCAAGAGGCAGAGATTTCAGTGAGTCGAGATCATGTCACTGCAGTCCAGTCTGGATGATAGAGTGAGACCTGTTTAAAACAAAAATAAAAATAAAAAATAACAATAATGCAGAATAGTCCTGTTTTACTTGGACTTCTAACTTTGCCCAGATTAATGATTAATTGTAATATCAATTCGTTTAGCACAATGAAACAGTTTTAACAATGTTAACAAAATAAAGTGGGAATTTTGACCTATCGAAATAAATTATCCATCCTCTTCTCTTTCCTTCCCCTTCTCTATTGTTTTCTTCCCTCCTCTCTGCTGATTCCCTCACTTCTTCCTGTTTTCCTTTCCTTTCTTTTCCCCTTTCTCTCCCTTCCTTCTCCACAGGAAGAAGAGACTTTTTAGTTGGCCTCCCACAAGGCTTAACTGAGAAATGCAATACTCAGCTGTGCTCTCTAGAAGTTAAATCTCACTAGTAACCAATGCACATCTAGCACCTAGTATGTTTAAATAGATAACTGCAATATTTGGCAAGGCTTTCCTGTTTGTCAGCTTTACCCACACCCCACTCTCCAACCCCAACCCAACACACATACCAACATAACCTTCAATTGTCACCTTAAGCTGAGAAGAAATCCGTGACTTGCTGATTTTTGGAATACAGCAGACCATCAATGCTGTCACCACTGTTTCTCCATTTCCTAGTATAGCACCTAACATAAAGGAGCTATCCAGAGAAAAATTCTCAGGTAAATTATGACAAAGTCATACATATTGTCTAACTACAGAAAGCACAAAATGTAAACTTCCTATAGTGCCACAATTTCATGAAAAATCTTCAGTGTTTCCTGAGCAACTTCACAACAAAAGTTCATTGATTTTAGCAAGTTTTATTCCTCACCTCGTGGTTATTTTTACAACAGATCGTTTACTACTTGACAAGAATTATATGGTGGTAAGCAATAAGTGCAACATCAGAATTCCTTTTTATTCATCAGGCATTTATCATGTTAAACACTGTGATGGGTGCCACGGATAAAATCGTGAAAAAGATAGAATCAGTTTGTGTCCTTACAGGACTTGTTTTCTCATGAGTAGTTAAACTGCCCAGACTGGGAAATGGCCCAAACTCTTCAAAGCTGGGTGATTCTCTCCAGTATATTGTTTAAAACTTTTAATTACTACATGTGATGGATAGTCACTGACTCTGGCAGCAAACTGTAGAAGGGTAAGGTCATGAATGCTAAAGTACATGCAAAACACATGTACATCTAAGCACTTAGCACATCCAGTGCCTCTAGAAGATGGTCTTCTCTTTCTCCTAGAATCAATGTCCCTTCCTTATATCAATCAGGGAAGTGCTTTAATATGCATCTTAACTTGTTAGCTCAGAAAATAATAATCCGGAGTCTGGAATTTGCTCCATTTTCAAACTGTCCGAATCCTCAGTTGTCAGTTGTCTTAATGTCAAGGTTCGGACAACTGACCCATACTCAGTCCAGTGGGCAAATAGAGTTATTTTTTCCAAGAATGACATAGATTAGCATTATCTGAACCACATCTTAGGGCAAGTTTCCTTTGGAAACAATTGTTAACATGTGAAAGTCAGACCATGGGTGTGGCTCATGTCCTGGAACAAGTTTTTGCCAACCCAGGGTGGGAAATGGCCTGTGGTGGGTTTGAAATCACTGCTCAACTCATTCCCAGGCTCAACTCAGGGCCAGGTTTTGCCCATGGAACTGCCTGTGTGTGCAACACACAGTGAGACATGGCTTCAGTCCCGACTAAAACAAGAAAACAAACATCATTACTGGCAGAGTTGTTCACGGAATAATTAAACCAAAAGCAGACATCCAAGATAAAAAAAAATTTAAGTTGGAAGCATGGGGACCAAAACAAAATAAAAATGGTAGAGTAGGAGGAGTCTTAACCTCTAAATCTAATTTAATTTCCAAATTCCCAAAGAGAATTCTTTTCCAAATAAATTTCAAATAAATGTCTTTTGATGTACCATCCATTTAGAGAAGCTTGCGATGAGCAAGTTGCTTGATGAGCAAGTTTTAAATAGACCAGTCTTCTAATTCTCTGACAAAGACACAAACAAATAAGTCAATAAATTAAAAATGAAGATAAAGTTGCTTTAGGTGAACCAGTGGCCTCCAGTCTTATAAAACTGGAGTGTGCCTATTTATCTGAAAACTTGACCTAATATGTAGCATGTGATGAAGTCATTTAAAGAGACCTAAAACACTAAAATTCATTGGTATTTCCTGGCTCTCTCAGTTATTTTTCAAACTATCTCTTACATGTCTCTATTGTAGCACATGATACTTTGTCTTCTAGCTATTATTTATACATGTGCCAGGAAGCTATTCCAAAGGACTAATAGATGTGCTCCTGTTCCTCCTGCCTCCTCACCCTCCAAATCCTTAGGTTATTCCAGTCCTGTTCTTGCCTAGGACATCATGTCACCCATTGACTTAGGAGGGATCAAGTGTCAGAGAAAAACCACAGAAGCAGCATCCCTGGGCTGTGAATTTAAAAACTGAGGGAAAGGGGTAAAACTGAAAGATATGGAAGAATAGAGGAACTGTTTCCTCCTCCTAACATCTACTAGACCAAGAATGGGGAATGGGGAGAGAGAGAGATTCCAGGAAAGGGGAAAGACATAAATGGAGAAGAGTGAAGTTAACATAAAGAGACAATCTACCTTCATGCATTCATGCAACTAAACATCACTAGTTGCCAACACCAGGAAATTTTTTGGGTGTTGAGTTTGAAACCATCAACCTTAGAATCTCCATTTGAGGACATTGCATGTGTGCAGCTAGGGAGCACTGCATGGGTTTTCCTTCTCATTGTACTCTTTCAAGAAGCAACCATGAGTGATAGTCAGCATCTCACCTGTTGACCATCCTACAGCACGAATGCCCATCTGTGTTCCAAAACTTTGCTTGGGAACTACTCCCAATCAAACTGCCACCTGTTGATAGCTCTTTATTCTGTGGCCCAAGTCATTTATAGCTATCTCTTACCCTCCAGAAACTTAGATTGGAGTTGATATTGTAGAAAGAAAGTGCTCTCACACCTAAACAATTTGGGGATAGACATTTGTGTTTCATGTTGAGTCATTTCTGGTTTATCATACTTTTCTAGTAATTTCTTCTTTTTTGTTTAAGTTTTTAAAGTTGTTCACTTATAATTATTAATATTACCTTATCTTTTTTTAACTCTCTGCTATATCTGTAGTAACATATTCTCTTTTTCTCATATTATTATGTGCTTTTTCTAATTTTTTTGCGACTAATCTCAGAGCTTGGTCTAGTTTATTAGTTGCTTTTTGTTTTTAACAAAAACAACCTTTTGCTTTTGTGTTTTTTATATGATAATTTATTTTCTACTTTATTGATTTCTACTGCTATTTTAATTATATCTTTCCTTCTACTTTGGGGGGTTTATTCTACTTTTTTTTCTTTTCTTATTTCTTAAGGTACACATTTAGCTCATATTTTTTTATTCCTCCTTTGGTTTTCTAATACAATTATTTATGGTTACATCTTTTCCTCAAAACGCCAGTTTTTTCTATATCTACAAATTTTGTTAGTCTTTTAAAATATTTTATAGTACTAAGTCCTTTAAAATCTTTATTATAATTTCTTTTACAGACCATGAATTATATGGAAATTTGTTTTTTCCTAAATATGTGAGGTTTACTTATTAACATATTTTAAATGACTTTATAACTTACACTTGTGGTCAAAAATCATGGTCTATGTGATATCGATTCTTTGAAATTTGTGGAGGCTTTCTTTATGGCTTAGTACATGATCAATTCCTATGTGTGCGTGAGAATAATGTATATTCTCTATCAAATGTAGAAATCTACCTGTGCCTATTAGGTCAATAATTTTTTTGTATTATTTTTATCTTCTATATCTTTGCTGATTGATGTATGTAACTTAATAATGGAGAGTGATATGTTGAATCACCTTCTATGATGATGAGTTAATAATTCTATTTCTACAGTTGTATCAATTTTGCTTTATTGCAATACTTTTATTAGACGCATACATGTGTAAGATTGCTCTATATTCTTAGTAATTTAACACTTTCATTTTTATATAGTGATGGTCTTCATCACTAAAAATATTTTTGTTTTAAAGTCTATTTCATCTGATGTAAGTAGAGCCACACCAGCTTTCTTGGGCAGCTACCCTAGTTCAAGATCTTGTCTCTATCACTTACCTTCCGAAGAAACTGTTTTGGAAATAATCCCCCCAAAAGTGCATGTACGCATACACACACACAAACCCACACCCCCCACACACACATCCATACTCATAGACGGATACATACCTCCCCACTGGACAAACAAATTTTAACTCCGGAAAGTTTAAAGAGCATTTGGGATGAATCATGTTACGCAGGTTTACATTGTGCTATCACTGTGCTTCCTTATTCCCATTACTCCCTTTCCTTTCTAGAAGTGAAGTACTTTTAATACTATTGTATGCTCTTAGCAAATATTGCTTAACTCTCACATATGCATGTTTCAATTCACCAGCTAGATTTTTTATAGGAATTCTAAACAGCCAAATTCTATGACCTGATATTCCCCATATATTCTTGCATCATCATATGAACAGGTGTTCCCCCTCTTTTGACCACAGTTGAGGCTGCAGGTACCCTGTTTTCAGCTGGAAATTGCTCCAACTTCTTCCTCTTTGAATTGTGCTTCTTTTTTAAAGTATTTCCTTTCTCCATCCTGTTTGTGCCTACAAACTCACTTTCTGCCCAGCTATTTTTTTCTTTATTATGCTTCATTTTTTAATTTTGAAGATAATTTTAATTATAAAGTTATATTAATAATGAGTAATATAAATAAGATATTTTAAATACAGAAAAAATATTAATAGCTCCAGTAATCACACCTCTTAGAGACCACCATTACTAATATATTGCTGTTTCCCCCTCCAGTGATTCATATATATAATATATATATATTTTTATATATATATATGTATATATATATGGTTTCTCATATATATATATATGGCTTTTTCATTACCAAACTGCCATTACTTTCTACATTCTGCTTTATGGCTTTCTTCTTACATACCTAAGATTATATTATAAGTATTTTATCATGCCAATAACTACACTTAAGGACATATGTTTATGTTATCATGTGGTTGCAGTTCTTTTTCAGTCATATAGCTATACCAGAAGTTATTTAATCCATGTTCTGTTCTTGGACATTTGGGCTGTTACCAATTTATTAATATTAGAATGCTGATATGAAAATGCTTGCTTGTAAATTCTTGCATACATCTTTGATTGTTTTCTTATGACAAAGTCTTAGAAGTGGATGTTAACCAAGTGTTGTGGTTGTTGTTTTTTTAATTTCACCGGGTTGCTATGTTTGTAATATCCCCTTTGACATGTGACCATCAACTTATACTTGTGAAATATTGCATCCCAGTCAGAGTCTATGGCCCTACCAGGCCTCTGTTTTTCTGGGGAAAGAGAAGAGACGCATAGCAGATGCTCCTTTGAATTTTATTAACGTGTAAGTCTTCTTGTGGTCATAAACGTAGCTGATCCATTTAAAACATCAAATTCACAGCAAGAAATAGTGAGAAAAGATCCTTTCTAACCCCCCCTTGGCTAGCACTTACGATATGGGAGCACTGGCTGCTTTAGCTTCAGCCATCCTGTGCCTGGTTATGAAAGTCATGCTTAAACGTCATGACTTTGAGATGATTTGAAACATTTGGAATCCAAGTTTGTTTCTTCTTTTAATCTAGGTACAATTGCTGATATCTCCTGATGTTCTACATTTCCATAGTTAAAATTTGGGCTGAGCTTTAGGGAAATTAAGGAAAGACTACTTTCACCTTTTGATGCTCCCACTGATCTGATATGCGGGCTTGAATAGCTTGGCTACGGGACAGTGCATTTTTCATTTCTCATTTGAAACCGGAATTTGAGCCTGTATTCAATTACTGAGACTAGTCTCTGAGGCAGTAGTCTCTGATCATCCACTTCAACTGCACTCCTGCATAATACCCTTAAGTTTCTGTTGCCTGTGTTGAGGAAAATCTGGGACATGAACACATGTGGTAAACTATAGAACGATAGTAATAAAATAGTTTTCATTTGTCAAGCCCTTCTTTGTTCTAGAAGCTGTACTCTATACTTTTCAGGCCATCTCCTTCAGTACTTTAATCACCAGACATCACCAAGAGGTGAATATTGTTGTTCCTTCCACTTCACAAGTAAGAAAACTGAGGCCAAGACAGGTGGGTAGTTTAAGACTCTACCTCAGGAGAGGCATGTAGGATTAAAAATAAATGTAGAAACTTGCAGCTCACAGCCCACGCAGATATCATTGACTTTCACTTTCCACAGTTGCATCAGAATAACATATGAAATAGAAATTGAAAGAACTAATGACAGAACTTTGAGCAATATTTTAGTGTCAGGAGAAAATAGATGAGTCAATGAAGGTGACTACACAGAAACAGTCAGATTAAAGAAAAACCAGAAGAAAATGAAAAAGGAGTGGTGATTTTCAAAAGAAAGGAGATGTCAACAAATATTACCAAACACCAGAGTAATCATGTAAGGTCTAGAGATGTCTTTTACGCAAATGTTCATCAGTAGGAAAAATGTATGAATAAAGTGTATTGTATTTGCATAATGGACTAGTCATTATATCGCAGTAAAAATTAATAAAATCAATTGACATGCAACAGTATGGATGAATCTTAGCAATATGACATTAACTGAAAAAGAACCGTTTCTAAAATAATTGTACGTATTATGATACTCTTTTTAAAAAATGTTCAAAACTAAAATAAAGGCATGACGAACATAGCATTTAATATAATATGTTACCTGGGCAAAGAGAGTAAGGGGAATGAAATGGTGGGTTTGAGCAGAGTTAGGTGTAGGTTATTTTTGAAGCCTTGGCTTTTATTTCGTTGGTGTATTTTAATAATACTTTATCAAAACTAACTAAAGGCAAATGGGCATTGAATGACCAATAACAAATATGGCATGAACCAGGATTATGACTGACCCAATTCAGTACATCAAAGGAACAAGAGAAAGAATGAGAGAGTGGGGAGGAAAGGGAAAAAACATATCTCTTGGCTTGAGCAAGCCAGGAGTTAGTCACCAGTGAACTTAAGCAACAATTTCAGAGAACTGCACAGGCAGAAGACAATTTGCAATGTAGAAAGTGTAAGTAGTACCCATGTTTCGAAAAGCTTGGTTGAGAAGTAAAAGGAGAAGGTAGAATGTTGAAGGGGGAGTATAGAAAAGCTTGGTGGCCTTTATGCCAGACTTCCTGGGCCCGATTCCTAGCTCTCACATTAATTAATAAACTAGGTGATGCCAGGAAGGTTACTTAACTTTTCTGTGTCTTAGATGTCTCAATATGAAACTGAGAAAGGGAATGTTTAATAGTATCACTATGAGTAGCAGATGAGTTATGAAACAATTGGAACAATACCTGACACAAAACAAATGCTTTATATATGTTTGCTAGATAAGCATGGCTAGAGGAGATGCAGAGTAAAGAAAGATTTGATTTTTTTTTTTCATTTTAAAATGAACGATATTGGAGAAAAGGTCATCTATAGAAGAGAAATGAAGTAATTAATGGAGTAAGGTCTTGGGAGAGATAGGCAGGAATGAAGTCTAGAGGACAGATAAAGAGATTTTTTTCAGATAGGGAGAAGATCAGAACTTGTCCTGAGAATAGAGAAAAGCAGTGATGAGCGCAGGAGTAGAGACTTTAAGAGGCGGCATAGGTGAAAGGTTCTAAGATAGGAAGTTTTGCCCCATGACTCTATAGTCATTATTATTCTATAGACCAAGTGTGCAGAGGGACTTGCAGCTGAAAGGCAGAATTTTAAATGTTCTCACCAAAAGAAATGATAAATATATGAGGTGGTGGATATATCAATTTGGCTGATTTAATCATTTGACAATATATGCATGTATTGAAACATCACTTTGTGCTCAATTCCAGAACTTGCTGGAATGTCCACCATGAGTAATGAGAGAGAAAGCTTATTAGGGGTACACACATTCACGCATACACACACACACACACACACAAATTGGGCAGTGGTGGTGAATATCCACTCAAGTTGGATAAAAGCAATTACAATAATACCAATGTCCATAACTCACTCACTTTCTCTGTGTGTGTGTGTGTGTGTGTGTGTGTGTGTGTGTGTGTGTTTCAATAAGTGGTGTAGAAGCAGAGAAAGCAGAGAGTTTAATGTCGCCCAGGTTCAATACTTACAGGTTGGATGTTTAGGGCAGAAAAGAGAGCTGGAATGTTGGAGATTCCGACAGGAGGATGAAGTGGATTAATCAGTACCTCATGGAAAGGCTTGCACACATAAAGAAGTAAAAAAGGAGAGGGTAGCATTTGGGGAGAAAAGGTATTTGCAGAGGGACTAGACATCTTCATTTGCTTAAAGTCATGTCTTATGAATAATAGAGTTAAAGGGAAAAGAGGCTATGATCAGAAACAGCATACTAGTTTCTGCTGTAGAACATCTCCAGTTGATGTAAAGAATAAGTGTGACATTAGAAAAATAGAGAAGAATGGAAATAAAGGCCATTGTAACCATGAAAATCAAGAAAAATTGAAATGAGGAAGCTGCCTCAGCAATTCCTCCACCAACTTATCTAAATAACAGAGCGTCTACCCTGCCTACCAGTGGGGTGCCAACTGCTTACTGGTAACAGTTGTGGTGACAGAATGGACCTCCATCATGGAAATAGCCATTATATTCTCAGTAACCTAATGATATGATGCAATCGAAAATGGACTGCGAGCTTACAGTCTGGAGAATCTTCAGACCTCTTGGATGAGGACAGCTAATGATGCAAGTCAAAGGTGGGGGTGGAGCAGCTGGAGAACCACAGAAGGCACAGCAGAGAGTCATGTGAGCACTTCAGAGCAGGCTGCTAGGGCTTCACCACGTGCCCTCAGCCATGGCAGGCAGAAGTTCTAAAAATGTCCAAAAGGAACTCAGTCCCAAACGCAGCACCACTTGTGGCAGACTGAATCCTCCCTCCCTAAGTGCTTTTGGAAATTTGGGAACAAACATTTTCTCTGGTCTCCAGAAGAACGTGTTAAGACTAAACAGCTGTGTGTCTTGGGAAAAGCTTGATGTCAGAAATGCTTATTCTCTCCAGTCACTGGAACTCATTCAAATCAGTAAATGCTTTTTGCTTAAGCTTCCTCATTTCCTTGAATGTAGGAAGTCAAACCTTATCAACACGACTTTCTCCACCCAGCTACACCATGCAACCTTTGGGGTCAGATGTTGTCAGTTCCAGTTAAAGTCAGTACTTGGTAACCCTGCTCTCTTAAAGACACCAACTGTTGCCACCCATGGAACACACAGAACGTACACCCGTATAAGAAGATATGGAAGAAGTAGTGGGGGAGTGGGGAAGGGCAATGTTTTATGGTTCTGTGCAATGGAAAATATGAATCCCAGAGCCTGTTAGATTCCTGAATGTGAATCCTGGCTCTATTATCTTAGAAAAGTAACCTCTTTGAGCCTGAATATTTTCATCTGGAAAATGGAAACAATAATATTTTATGGAATTAATGGCAGGATTAACATGATAGCATGTATAAAATGCTGTATATGCAGCCAATATCATACTGAATGGGCAAAAACTGGAAGCATTCCCTTTGAAATCTGGCACTAGACAAGAATCCCCTCTCTCACCACTTCTATTCAATATAGTATTGGAAGTTCTAGCCAGAGAAATCAGGCAAGAAAAACAAATAAAAGATATTCACTTAGGAAAGGAGGAAGTCAAATTGTCTCTATTTGCAGACAACATGATTGTATATTTAGAAGATCCCATCGTCTCAGCCCAAAATCTCCTTAAACTGATAAGCAACATCAGCAAAGTCTCAGGACACAAAATCAATGTGCAGAAATCACAAGCATTCCTATACACCAATAACAGACTAAAGAGAGCCAAATCAAGAGCAAATTCCATTCACAATTGCTACAAAGAGAATAAAATACCTATGAACACAACTAACAAAGGATGTAAAGAACCTCTTCAAGGAGAACTACAAACCACTGCTCAAGGAAATACGAGAGGACACAAACAGATGGAAAAACATTCCATGCTCATGGTTAGGAAGAATCAATATAGTTAAAATGGCTATACTGCCCAAAGTAATTTATAGATTCAATGTTATCCCCATCAAGCTACCTATGACCCTCTTCACAGATCTGAAAAAACCACCTTAAACTTCATATGGAACCAAAAGAGAGCCCACATAGCCAAGACAATCCTAAGCAAAAAGACAAAGCCAGTGGCATCATGCTACCTGACTTCAAACTATACTACAAGGCTACAGTAATCAAAACAGCATGGTACTGGTACCAAAACAGAGATATAGGCCAATGGAACAGAATAGAGGCCTTGAAGGCAATGCCACACATCTACAACCATCTGATTTTTGACAAGCCTAACAAAAACGAGCAATGGGGAAAGGATTCCCCTGTTTAATAAATGGTGTTGGGATAACTGGCTAGCCATGTGCAGATAACAGAAACTGGACCCTTCCTGGCACCTTACACTAAAATTAACTCCAGATGGATTAAAGACTTAAACATAAGACCTAACACCATAAAAAACCTAGAAGAAAACCATTCAGGACATAGGCATAGGCAAGGATGTCATGACTAAAACACCAAAGCATTGGCAACAAAAGCCAAAATAGACAAATGGGACCTAATTAAACTCCAGAGCTTCTGCACAGCAAAAGAAACAATCATTAGAGTAAACCAGCAACCAACAGAATGGGAAAAAATTTTTGCAATCTACCCATCTGACAAAGGGCTAATATGAATCTACAAAGAGCTAAAACAGATTTACAAGAAAAAAACAAACATATTGAAAAGTGGGTGAAGGAGATGAACAGACACTTTTCAAAAGAAGACATATATGAGGCCAACAAACATATTAAAAAATGCTCATCATCACTGGCCATTAGAGAAATACCAATCAAAACCACATTGAGATACCATCTCATGCCAGTTAGAATGGTGATCATTAAAAAATCTGTAGACAACAGATGCTGGAGAGGATGTGGAGAAATAGGAACACTTTTATACTATTGGTGGGAGTGTAAACTAGTTCAACCATTGTGGAAGACAGTGTGGCAATTCCTCAAGGACCTAGAAATAGAAATTCCATTTGACCCAGCAATCCCATTACTGGGTATAAGGATTATAAATCTTTCTATTATAAAGACACACATAGACATATGTTCATTGTGGCACTGTTTACAATAGCAAAGACCTGGAACCAACCCAAATGCCCATCAATGATAAACTGGACAAGGAAATATGGCACATATACACCGTGGAATACTATGCAGCCATAAAAAATGATGAGTTCATGTCCTTTGGATGAATGTCCTTTGGATGAATCTGGAAACCATCATTCTCAGCAAACTGACACAAGAACAGAAAATCAAACACTGCATGTTCTCACTCATAGGTGGGTGTTGAACAATGAGAACACATGGACACAGGGAGGAGAGCATCACACACTGGGGTCTGCTGAGGGGGACTAAAGTAGGGACAGTGAGGGGTAGGGAGGTTGGGGAGGAATAACTTGGGGGAGAAATGCCAGATATAGGTGACAGGGGGTTGGAGGCAGCAAACCTCATTGCCATGTGTGTACCTATGCAACAATCCTGCATGATCTGCACATGTACCCCAGAACCTAAAGTACAATTTTAAAAAAATGCTGCGTATGGTAAAAATAGTCAGTTCTTATGTTCTATCGCACCATACAGTGACTGTAGTTAACAATAATGTATATTTCAAAATATCTAAAAGAGAGGATTTTAAATGTTCTCACCAGAAAGAAGTGATAAATATTTGAGGTGATGGATATGCCAATTTGACTGATTTGATCATTCCACAATATATACATGTATTGAAAAATCACCTTGTACTCCATAAATATATACAATTATTATTTGCCAATTAAAATAAAACAAATTAAAAATAGTACATGATCAGGTAATGAGCCTACATTTTCCCCTCATATTACTTTTCATAAGTGGCATGTTCTGGGAACTGTGACATGGCAGAACATGACATATCACCTTATATTCTGCAATTAAATTCCTAAGACTATAATACACTCATAATTTTTCTCCTGTGAGTTGATTTTTACATTCTCTCAACTGTTACTTACTTCTCTGTTGACCTCTACTTCCTTGCATGATTCTTCATCTCCTGTCTTTAGATGGTGTTTACCATAGGAAGACAAGCTCTTTGGGATAACAGTCTCTGGAATACTAGCCGACAAGAATGCTAGATTCATGTCACTGCCAAACTCATGCAGCACACACCCAAGGGCTTTTGAATTATTAATCCTTTTGAAATTAACTTCACAATATTAAATTAACTCACTACAAATGCATGTCAATATAAGACTAACTTTTTAAAATGTGTGATCTTGTTAGAAATCTGAGCATTATATATGCAAGCAAAGATTTTTACATATTATGGTTAATTATCCTTCAGATTTTCTTCAATCATGCATTAGAAATCAACTGGGACAGGAGTTCTCAAACTTTGCTGCACATTGGAATCACGTGGGGGACCTTTAAAAACATCGGTTACTCTTTGCCACTTTCAGACATCTGTAACTCAGTTGTTACAAGGCATGACCTGAGCGTCTGGATTTTCCCAGATAACTCTAACATGCAGCAAAATCTGGGAACTGCTGTTAGCGTCTACTGTCCACTCAAGGACCATCATTAGAAGATACTTACATCTGTACACATGTGTTTATATTAATGTTTCTCAGCTTACATCTACTGATTCATTTAATAAATATTTGTATAAGACATTAGGAGATACAATGTTGTTAAAATATATTGTTTTTAAGAGTTCTACCTCCTCACAGTTTGTTACATAATTAGGGGAAATCACCTCATTCAAGATGCAGCATAACATTTATTAGTCAAGAAGAGGGTTTCTTTCAGTAAAAAGATAAACCTTACCAACTATATGACAAAATAGTCTGCTATCATTTTCTCTTTCCCTCTCTCTCTCTAACTTTTAGGTTCATGGGTATATGTGCAGGTTTGTTATATAGGTAAACTGTATGTCACAGGGATTTGGTGTACAAATTATTTTGTCACCAGCTAATAAGCATAGTGCCATACAGGTATTTTTTGTGATCCTCTCCCTCCTCCTCCCACCCTCCACCTCCACCTCCAAGTAGTCCCCTCTTTGTGTCCATGTGTTCTCATTATTTAGCTCTCCCTTATAAGAGAGAGCATGTGGTATTTGGTTTTCTGTTCCAGCATTAGTTCACTTAGGATAATGGCCTCCAGCTCGATCCATGTTCTCTCTCTCTGTTTTTTTTTTTTTGGAGATGGAGTTTCACTCTTGTTGCTCAGGCTGGAGTACAGTGGCACAATCTTGACTCGCAACCTCTGCCTCCCGAGTTAAGCAATTCTCCTGCCTCAGCCTCCCAAGTACCTGGGATTACAGGCACCTGCCACCACACCCAGCTAACTTTTTGTATTTTTCGTAGAGATGGGCTTTCACTATGTTGGCCAGCCTGGTCTGGAACTCCTAAGCTTAGCTGATCCACCCACCTCAGCCTCCCAAAGTGCTGGGATTACAGGCGTGAGCCACTGCACCCAGCCCTTCTCTTTTTTAAACTCTGCCTTTAGCCATACAAAAGTATAAAGCCAAGTCAAGTGGAGGGGAGTGTGTGTGTGTGTGTGTGTGTGTGTGTGTGTGTGCGTGCGTGCGTGCTCAGGTACAGCAAGGGTTACTTATGGCTTGTAAAAGCCACAGTGACATACTTCCCAGTTTCCTCCTACTGGACCTTCTCTATTTCCTCCTCCTGTGCTACTCATACTCAAACCCTTTTCACTTTCCATTTCTCTCTACCTCATCCCCCACTCTCCATAGAAATGACAGAGCACTCATCATGCACAAGATTATGGAATGAATGACTGCCCACATCTTTCCATCTTGTGTATTTGACTGGAGATGTGGTGGAAGATTAAAAAGTTGAAATAAACTGAATATGGGCATCAGAGCCAAAATAACTTGTTAATTTAACATGCGATATTTGTACTTTTGTGTCTGACTTATGTCACTTAATAAAATGTCCTTTAAGCTCATTTATGTTCTTGCAAATGACAGAATTTCATTCTTTTTTTATGGCTTAATATTATTCGTGTGTGTGTGTGTATTATATATATTTTTATGGTTTAATATTATTCTATTGCATGTGTGTGTGTGTGTTTGTGTATCAGATTTTCTTTATCAATTCATACAAGTTGCTTCCATATCTTGGCTGTTGTGAATGGTGCTGCAGTAAACAGTGCTGCAGTAAATGTGAGAAGCAGTTTTCTCTTTGAGATACTGATTTTCCTTCTTTTGGTTATATACCCAGTAGTGGGATTGCTCAAGCCTATGGTAGTACTATTTTTAGTTTTCTTAGAAATCTCCATACTGTTTTCCATAGTGGCTGTACTAGTTACATTCCCACCAACTGCCACAAAGTATTTTGGTAGCTCATTTTGGTGGTGTTAGGAAGGAAGATAGTAGTAGAGATAAAATGTTGACATAACAGATGAAACGATGAAGAGCTTAGGAATGTTATGAAACGAGATCAAAAGCAAGTAGCTATGATTGTATTTCTAACAGCTTGCCTCTATTCAACCACATAGATGTGGTTCACATATCAGTACAATGAGCTTGATATTTAGTTACCTATTTACAGGACCTCTTATTCTCCAGTTCAAGGAAAAGTAGGCTAGTAGGCTATAAAAAGCAGAACAGAACATCTTCTTTTTATTTATTTATTTATTATTTATTTATTTATTTTTATTTTTTTATTGCATTTTAGGTTTGGGGGTACATGTGAAGAACATGGAAGATTGTTGCATAGGTACACACATGGCAGTGTGATTTACTGCCTTCCTCCCCATCACCTATACCTGGCATTTCTCCCCATGCTATCCCTCCCCAACTCCCCACCCCCCACTATCCCTCCCCTTTTCTCCCCCCCCACAGACC
The DNA here is from genome assembly GCA_036589455.1 of Ateles fusciceps. Taxonomy (NCBI): domain Eukaryota; kingdom Metazoa; phylum Chordata; class Mammalia; order Primates; family Atelidae; genus Ateles; species Ateles fusciceps. Next base: position 5,668,709 of record JAZHEH010002393.1, read on the forward strand.
CCAGTGTGTGATACTCCCCCTCCCTGTGTCCATGTGTTCGCATTGTTCAACACCCACCTATGAGTGAGAACATGCGGTGTTTGATTTTCTGTTCTTGTGTCAGTTTGCTGAGAATGATGGTTTCCAGGAACATCTTCTTAGTACTAACTTCCTCTGTTCTAAGAATTCTTTTGTTTAATCAGGAATATGTGACCTTTCATGTTAATTATCAAGAATGGACAAATAATTTTCTAACTAAATTCAAATCATTTAGGTATATTTTTTAAAGGAAAAGGAAACTTGGGCTGTTTATCATAGCAGTTATACATATCCAGAGATAACTTCTGTCATTCACACAAATCTGTAGGCTAATCTTTCATTTTCCCTGTCTGGAAAGAACACATAGAAGATAATGCTGTCATGCTCTGGTTTTCTTTTTTACCTAAAACCTATGAGAGGCAAAATTTCTGAATTATCCAAAGAGAAATAACTAGGTTGACAGAACACTGACATTTTGCTTGAAAGTCATTACACGCATCCTCTTGCATAATTTAGATGTTTTAGCTCAGACAGGCTTGGTGATCATTCAACTATGAGTCATGCTTAGGAGAGAGACGTCAAACCTAAATTTGAAGGGATCCTAAGGACACAGTTTGCAGCCTAGACATCTCTGAAAACAATTATGGCCACTTTGACTAAAAGCCTGGCAGTAAGGAAAAACAAATTTGTTTTTATGTCCTCTTCTCCCTTTCCATCGTCTAGCATAGACTTAACTCCCTTAAGCCCAGACATCTGTTGGGACCTGACCCCCAGTTGTTGGTTACCAGTGTGTCAGGCAATCTGGACTTTCCAGTGATATAAGCCCAGACATCTGTTGGGACCTGATCCCCAGTCATTGGTTACCAATGTGTCAGGCAATCTGGACTTTCCAGTGATGCCACTGAGATGGCACCTGACAAAAGAGCAGTGGTTCCATTTCTAGATTGTAGATCTTCAGATAAATTCCGCCATTTTCATTTTCCTTCCTGAAAGTAAGGGTCCGCTTGTGAAAAGTTGCTAAACAACATGCTAAATGTGAAATGTCAACCCTCACTCTAAAATTTCCCTGTCCAGAGCATCAGATGAAGACTTCACTGGGTTTTATAGTGGCTTTCTGATTTTTGGTAGTTCACCAAAGAAGGGAGTTTGAAAGTTGTTGTATACGGCTAACGATTGTCTGCCATGTCCTGCCTGAAATGCCATGACTGTTTATGGAACATATCTTTAATAAAGCTGGATACAGTTTGAAAAAAAAAAAAAACTCAACCTTTGGAGTTTCTATACCAGCAGAGCCTCTGGAGGGGTTGCTCTTACTCTGCCTGGTGGCTTAGACATGAGGACAATATCTCCTTGGCTTCCTAAACTGAACTGCTGCCATTCAAATCCAGCTGTTCTAGGGGCTAACTGGACTAGTGCATGTCAGCAGCGGGCCCTGGGAGGCTGCAGAAAGGGAAGTTATTAAAACATCAACTGCAGTAGAGGAGATTCCAAAGTGACCTAAAGAAAGGTTGAATTTCTTCTGCGTCATTTCCTGTACCCTCAAAGTCAAGACCCTCCTCTGTGTCACTGTCTCCTGCCTGCAAAGAAGCATCATTTAGTAGTGGTCCTCCTTGCCTTAGCTTCGCTCTCCAAGCTTTCTCTCTCACAAGTGCTGCCGCAGCTTGTCACACCAAAGCATTTCATGGTCCTGTTTTTTGAGGAGCAAAATAATTTCCTACACATATACAACCTGCCACAAGATGCTAGTCCTTTTCTACAACCAAAATAATTGGGTGTTGTTACTCATAGTATGCTTTTTTCACTTGTCCTTTTAAAAAACAAACAAACAAAAAAAAAACTTGCTCCTGTGGCCACACCAAACATACTAGGCTATAGTGTATGTTAGAGAATATGCTATGTGCTCTTCCTTTTTGTCCCTATGGAATAAACTATGCCCAGATCTCTCTCTCTCTCTCTCTCTCTCTCTCTCTTTCCTTATTTATTTATTTATCTATTTATTTATTTTGCTTTTACAACTTCTCTTTTACTATCACAGTGTACATGTGCAGGTTTAAAAAGCCATAGTGCATGATGCTGATGCTGAGGTTTTGGGTATGACTAAACCTGTCACATAGGTAGTGCACAGAGTACCCAATATGTAGTGTTTTAGTCATTTCTCCCCCTCCCTCACTTCCCTGCCCTGGTAGTCCATGGTGTCTATTGATCCCATCTTTCTGGCCATGTGTACCCAATGGTTCCACCCAAATCTTTATCTCCGGGTTTGCTCTGCCAAGCATCTGCCTCTGCCAAGTCCTCCTCACTTGGGATCTTGGTTAAGGCACTTTTCTCCATTTTAACTCAGTATTTTTTCACTCCTAGCCTTTCCCCCCTCTCTATCCCTGACCCTAGGTCCATAAAGAGGCAGGAGCTCTTAGTTTTGGGCTCTTTAGGAGGGAGGTGACATTTCCCATCTGAGCTGCATGTCATCTGATCCTCACCAGTGTCCTTTCTTGAAGAAAATTGGAATACTGAAGAGCCAGTGCTTCTCTTTTGGACCCCTTGCTTGTATTGCTACAACGAGTTTAAAAAGACTTGATTGTTACTTTCAGTTCAGTTCATTGTCTTAGCTGAGCATGTTGACACTTAGAAGCTGGACACATTACCTGCATCATCATGGCTGTGTAGAGGCATTCACGTCCAGCCGCTTGGCTATCACAATAATTGTATATTGGACTTCAGTGTGGTGTTCTACTAAGTACTGGAAATTCAATAGGAAAAAACAATCACAAAAATTTCTGTTAGATGTTTGAGATAATTTGGTGGATAATTATGGGCCTTCCTGTTACTGTTGGAGACTAGCAGTTGTCATGTGTGATGCAAGTACAGTTGTGAAGTGTGGTTTTGTGCATTCTTCAAAGATAACTAAGCATCTTTCATGTGGTAGGATCTATGTAGTCCTGAGTGATGAATCAATTTGATCCTTGAGTCAAATGGTGTCTTAGGTGAGAGAAATACAAACACTTATGCAATGGAATAAGGGCTATAATTCAGTTATCTAGGATTCACTTATTAAGAATCTACTATGCACTGGGTACTGGAGAGGGGGCTAGGCCCTGGGGAAACAGAGATTAATCCCTTTGAGTATGGGCCAGCCTTAGAGACTTGCTTCTAATAAATGGAAGCTGCTTAGATGAGGCTGCTGAATTCCAGGTCAGTTCATAAAAGGCATCCTGCTTTCACCTGGTTCTCTAACCGTCTTTCTGCCACCATTTTGTAAGGAAGCCAAGCAGCCACATGGAAAGACCACATTTAGGTGTTCTGAACACAGTCTCAACTAAGCCAATATCAACTGTCAGACATGTGAGTCTAAGATTTCAGATAATTCTAGCCCCCAATCTAGGAACTGCCACAGTTGGCAATGAAAGGACCAGAGATGGCTGGCAAGATGGCTGAATAGAACAGTTCTGGTGCACAGCTCCCAGCAAGATTAATGCAGAAGGCAAGTGATCTCCATATTTCCAACTGAGGTTCCACGTTCACCTCAGTGGGACTGGTTGGACAGTGAGTGCAACCCAAGGAGGGCAAGCTGAAGCAGGATGGGGCATCACCTCACCCCAAAAGCACAAGGGGCTGGGGAAATCCCTCTGCTAGCCAAGAGAAGCCATTAGGGACTGTATCCTGTACTCCGGTCCAGATACTGCACTTTTCCCACAGTCTTCACAACCCCCAGACCAGGAGGTTCCCTCTGGTGCCTACAACAACAGGGCCCTGGGTTTCCACCACAAAACTGGACAGCTGTTTGGAAAGACACAGAGCTAGCCACAGCATTTATTTTCATACCCCAGTGGTACCTGTAACACCAGCGAGATAGCCCCTGGAAAGGGGACTGAAGCAAGGGAGCCAAGTGATCTGGCTCGGCAAGTCCCATGCCCACAAAGACCAGCAAGCTAAGATCCACTGGCTTGCAATTCCTGCAGCCAGCACAGCAGCTTGAGCTCGACCTAGGACACTCAAGCTGCAGGGAGGGGGAATTCTCCATTGCTGAGGCTCCAGTAGGCAGTTTTAACATCACAGTGTAAACAAGGCAGCCCAGAAGTTCTAAGTGGGCAGAGCCCATGGAAGCTCAGCAAGGCCTCTGCATGCAGACCATGTCACTAGATTCCCTTCTTGCTGGGCAGGGCATCTCTGTAAAAAAGGTAGCAGCCTGTTAGGGACTTACTAATAAAGCCCCCAACTTCCTGGCACAGAGCAACTGGGAAAAGGGGCAGTTGTGGGTACAGCTTCAGCAGACCTAAATGTCCCCACTTGGCAGCTCTGAAGAGAGCAGCAGATCTCCAAGCGCAGCATTCAAGCTCTGATAAGGTACAGACTGCCTCCTCAAGTGGCTCCCTGATCCCCATGTATTCTGACTAGAAGACACCTCCCAGTAGGGGCCGAAGACACCTCATATAGGAGAGCTCTGGCTGGCATCTGGTGGGTACCCTTCTGGGACAAAGATACCAGAGGAAGGAACAGGGAACAATCTTTGCTTTTCTGCAGCCACCTCTGCTGATTCCCAAGCAATGCAGGGTCTGGAGTGGACCTCCAGCAAACTCCAGTAGACCTGCACCAGAGGGTCCTATTAGAAGGAAAACTAACAAACAGAAAGAAATAGTTTCAACATCAACAGAAAGGACATCCACTCAGAGACCCCATCCAAAGGTCACCAACTTCAAAGACCAAAGGTAGATAAATCCACGAAGATGGGAAGAAACCAGCACAAAAAGGCTGAAAATTCTGAAAACCAGAATGCCTCTTCTCCTCTACGGGATCAGAACTACTCACCAGCAAGGGAATGATCCAGACAGAGAATGATCTTAATGAACTGATAGAACCAGGCTTTAGAAGGTGGGTAATAACAAAATTCTCCAAGCTAAAGGAGCATGTTCTACCCAATGCAAGGAAGCTAAGAACATTGAAAAAAAATGTTAGATGAAATGCTAACTAACATAACCAGTTGAGAGAAGAACATAACCTGATGGAGCTGAAAAACACAGCATGACAACTTCGTGAAGCATAGACAAGTTTCGATAGCTGAATTGATCAAGCAGAAGATAGGATATCAGAGACTGAAGATCAACTCAATGAAATAAAGTGAGAAGACAAAATTAGAGAAAAAATAGTGAAAAGAGATGAACAAAGCCTCCAAGAAATATGGGATTACATGAAAAGACCAAATCTACGTTTGATCAATGCACCTGAAAGTGACGGGGGAGAATGAAACCAAGTTGGAAAACACTCTTCAGGATATTATCCAGGAGAATTTCCCCAACGTATCAAGGCAGGCCAACATTCAAATGCAGGAAATACAGAGAACACCACAAAGACACTCCTAGAGAAGAGCAATCCCAAGACACATAATCATCAGATTTACCAGGGTTGAAATGAAGGAAAAAATGCTAAAGGCAGCCAGAGATAGTGTTACTTATAAAGGGAAGCCCATCAGACTAACAGTGGATCTCTCTGCAGAAACCCTACAAACCAGAAGAGAGTGGGGGCCAATATTCAGCATTCTTAAAGCAAAGAATTTTCAATGCAGAATTTCATATCCAGCGAAACTAAGCTTCATAAGTGAAAGAGAAATAAAATCCTTTACAGACAAGCAACTGCTCAGAGATTTTGTCACCACCACACCTACCTTATAAGAGCTCCCTAAGAAAGCACTAAACATGGAAAGGAACAACAAGTACCAGCCACTGCAAAAACATACCAAATTATAAAGGCCATTGACACTGTGAAGAAAACTACATCAACTAACAGGAAAAATACCAGCTAGGATTATAATGTCAGGATCAAATTCACACATAACAATATTAACCCTAAATGTAAATGGGCTTAGTGCCCCAATTAAAAGACATAGACTGGCAAATTGGATACAGAGTCAAGACCCATCAGTGTGCTGTATTCAGGAGACCCATCTCACATGCAAAGACACACATAGGCTCAAAATAAAGGGATGGAAGAAGATTTACCAAGCAAATGGAAAGCAAATTTTAAAAAGCTGTGATTGCAATCCTACTCTCTGTTAAAACTGACTTTAAGCCAACGAAGATCAAAAGAGACAAAGAAGGTCATTACATAATGGTAAAGGGATCAATGCAACAAGAAGAGCTAACTATCCTAAATATATATTCACCCAATACAGAAGCAGCCAGATTCATAAAGCAAGTTCTTAGAGACCTACAAAGAGACTTAAACTCGCATACAATAATAGTGGGAGACTTTAACATCTCCCTGTCAATATTAGACAGATCAACAAGACAGAAAATTAACAAAGATATCCAGGACCTGAACTCAGCTCTGGACCAAGCAGACCTAATAGACATCTACAGAACTCTCCACCCCAAATCCCCAGAATATACATTCTTCTCAACACCACATCGTACTTATTCTAAAATTGACCACATAATTGGAAGTAAAACACTCCTCATCAAATACAAAAGAATGGAAATCATAACAAATAGTCTCTCAGACCACAGTGCAATCAAATTAGAACTCAGGATTAAGAAACCCACTCAACTGCACAACTACAAGGAAACTGAAGAAACTGCTCCTGAATAACTACTGGATAAATAACAAAATGAAGGCAAAAATAAAGATGTTCTTTGAAACCAATGAGAACAAAGACACAACATACCAGAATCTCTGGGACATATTTAAAGCAGTATATAGAGGGAATATAGCACTAAATGCCCACAAGAGAAAGCAGGAAAGATAAAATAGACACCCTAACATTACAATTAAAAGAACTAGAGGAGCAAAAGCAAACAAATTAAAAAGCTAGCAGAAGACAAGAAATAACTAAGATCAGAATAGAACTGAAGGAGATAAAGACATGAAAAAACCTTTAAAAAAATCAATGAATCCAGGAGCTGCTTTTTTGAAAAGATAAGCAAAATAGATAGACTGCTAGGCAGACTAATAAGAAAAGAGAGAAGAATAAAAAATAAAATAAAATAAAATAAAGAGAGAAGAATAAAATAGATGCAATAAAAAATGATAAAAGAGGATATCACCACTAATCCCAAACAAATATAAAATACTGTCAGAAAATACTATAAATGCCTCTATGCAAATAATCCAGAAAACCTAGAAGAAATGGATAAATTCCTGGATCCTTACACCCTCCCAAGACTAAATAAGGAAGAAATTGAATCCCTGAATAGACCAATAACAAGGTCTGAAATTGAGGCAGCAATTAATAGTCTACCAAACAAAAAAAGTTCAGGACAGATAGTTTCACAGCCAAATTCTACCACAGGTACAAAGAGGAGCTGGTAACATTCCTTCTGAAATGATTCCAAACAATTGTAAAAGAGGGAATCCTCCCTAACTCATTTTATGAGACCAGCATCATCCTGATTTAAAAACCTGGCATAGACACAACTAAAAAAGAAAATTTCAGACCAATATCCCTGATGAAAATTGGTGTAAAAATTCTTAATAAAATACTGGCAAACCAAATCCAACAGCATATCAAAAAGCTTATCCATCACTATCAAGTTGGTTTCATCCCTGGGATGCAAGATTGGTTAAACATATGCAAATCAATAAACATAATCCATCACATAAACAGAACCAAAGACAAAAACCACACAATTATCTCAATAAATGCAGAAAAGGCCTTCAACAAAATTCAACAGCCCTTTATGCTAAAACTCTCAATAAACTAGATATTGATGGAATGTATCTCAAAATAATGAGCTATTTATGACAAACCCACAGCCAATACCATACTGAATGGGCAAAAACTGGAAGTCTCTTCTTTGATAATAGGCACAAGACAAGGATGCCCTTTCTCACCACTCCTATTCAACACAGTATTGGAAGTTCTGGCCCAAGCAATCAGGCAAGAAAAAGAAATAAAGTGTATTCAATTAGGAAAAGAGGAAGTCAGATTGTCTCTATTTGCAGATGACATGATTGTATATTTAGAAGACTCCACCATCTCAGCCCAAAATCTCCTTAAGCTCATAAGCAACTTCAGCAAAGCCTCAGGATACAAAATCAATGTGCAGAAATCACAGGCATTCCTATACAACAATAACAGACTAACAGAGAGCCAAATTATGAGTGAACTCCCATTCACAATTGCTACAAAGAGAATAAAATATCTAGGAATACAACTAACAAGGGATATGAAGGACCTCTTCAAGGAGAACTACAAACCACTGCTCAAGGAAATAAGAGAGGACACAAACAAATTGAAAAACCTTCCATGTTCATGGTTAGGAAGAATCAATATTGTGAAAATGGCCATGCCCAAAGTAATTTATAGATTCAATGCTATCCCCACCAAGCTACCATTGACTTTCTTGACAGAATTGGAAAAAAATACCTTAAATTTCATATGGAACCAAAAAAGAGCCCACATAGCCAAGACAATCCTAAGAAAAAACAAAAACAAAAACAAAGCGGGAAGCATTGTGCTATCTGTCTTCAGACTATACTACAAGGCTACAGTAATCAAAACAGCATTGTACTGGTACCAAAACAGAGCTATAGACTAATGGAACAGAGCAGAGGCCTGAGAAATAATGCCAGACACCTACAATCACCTGATCTTTGACAAACCTGACAAAAACAAGCAATGGGGAAAGGATTCCCTATTTAATAAATGGCATTGGGAAAACTGGCTAGCCATGTGCAGAAAGCTGAAACTGGATCCCTTCCTTACACCTTATACAAAAATTAACTCAAGATGGGTTAAAGATTTAAACACTTATTGAGAGTTTTTAGCATAAAGGGCTGTTGAATTTTGCCGAAGGCCTTCTCTGCATCTATTGAGATGATCATGTGGTTTTTGTCTTTGGTTCTGTTTATGTGACAGATTATGTTTATAGATTTGAGTATATTGAACCAGCCTTGAATCCCTGGGATGAAACCTACTTGATTGTGATGGATAAGCTTTTTGATGTGCTGTTGCAATCGGTTTGTCAGTATTATATTGAAGATTTTTGCATTGATGTTCATCATGGATATTGGCCTGAAGTTTTCATTTTTAATTGTGTCTTTTCCAGGTTTTGGTATCAGGATGATGTTGGTCTCATAAATGAGATACGGAGGATTTCCTCTTTTTGTATTGTTTGGAATAGTTTCAGAAAGAATGGTACCAGTTCCTCTTTGTATGTCTGGTAGAATTCGGCTGTGAACCCATCTGGACCTGGACTTTTTTGGTTGGTAGAGTATTAATTGCTGCCTCAACTTCAGACCTTGTTATTGGTCTATTCAGGGATTCGATGGACTGCATCTCAAAATAATAAAAGCTATTTATGACAAACCCACAGCCAGTATCATACTGAATGGGCAAAAACTGGAAGCATTCCCTTTGAAAACCGGCACCAGACAAGTGTACCCTCTCTCACCAATCTTATTCAGCATAGTATTGGAAGTTCTAGCCAGAGCAGTCAGGCAAGAAAAACAAATAAAGGGTATTCAATTAGGAAAAGAGGAAGTCAGATTGTCTCTACTTGCAGACGACATGATTGTATATTTAGAAGATCCCTTCATCTCAGCCCAAAATCTCCTTAAGATGATAAGCAACTTCAGCAAAATCTCAGGATACAAAATCAATGTGCAAAAATTACAAGCATTCCTATACACCAATAACAGACAGAGAGCCAAATCATGAGCAAACTCCCATTCACAACTGCTACAAAGAGAATAAAATACCTAGGAATACAGCTAACAAAGGATGTGAAGGACCTCTTCAAGGAGAACTACAAACCACAGCTCAAGGAAATAAGAGAGGACACAAAGGACTCAAACAGATGGAAAAACATTCCATGCTCATGGTTAGGAAGAATCAATTTCAGGAAAATGATCATACTGCCCAAGGTAATTTATAGATTCAATGCTATCCTCATTAAGTTACCATTGACCTTCTTCACACAACTGGAAAAAACCACCTTAAACTTCATATGAAACAAACAAACAAACTCCACGCATAGCCAAGACAATCCTAAGCAAAAAGAACAAAGCTGGAGGCATCATGCTACTTGATTTCAAACTTTACTACAAGGCTACAGTAATCAAAACAGCATGATACTGGTACCAAAACAGAGATATAAACCATGGAACAGAACAGAGGCCTCAGATATAACACCACACATCTACAACCATCTGATCTTTGAAAAACCTGACAAAAACAAGCAATGGGGAAAGAATTCCCTGTTTAATAAATGGTGTTGGGAAAACTAGGTAGCCATGTGCAGAAAGCTGCAACTGGACCCCTTCCTTACATCTTACACAAAAATTAACTCCAGATGGATTAAAGATTTAAACATAAGACCTAACACCATAGAAACCTTAGAAGAAAACATAGGCAACACCATTCAGGACATAGGCATAGGCAAGTACTTCATGACTAAAACACCAAAAGCAATGGCAACATAAACCAAAATAGACATATGGGATCTAATTAAACTTAAGAGCTTCTGCACAGCAAAAGAAACAACCATTAGAGTGAACTGGCAACCAACAGAATGGGAAAAAATGTTTCACAAGCTACCCATCTGACAAAGGGATAATATCCAGAATTTACAAAGAACTAAAGCAGATTTACAAGAAAAAAACAAACAACTCCATCAAAAAGTAAGTGAAGGATATGAACAGACATTTTTCAAAAGAAGACATTTATACAGCCAACAAACATATGAAAAATTGCTCATCATCATTGGTCATTAGAAAAATGCAAATCAAAACCACATTGAGACACCATCTCATGCCAGTTAGAATGGCAGTCATTAAAAAATCTGGAGACAACAGATGCTAGAGAGGATGTGGAGAAATAGGAACACTTTTACACTGTTGATGGGAGTGTAAATTAGTTCAACTATTGTGGAAGGCAGTGTGGCGATTCCTCAAGGATCTAGAACTACAAATACCATTTAACCCAGCAATCCCATTACTGGGTATATACCCAAAGGATTGTAAATCATTCTATTATAAAGACACATGCACACCTATGCTTATTTACATGCAGCACCATTTACAATAGCAAAGACCTGGAACCAACCCAAATGCCCATTAATGATAGACTAGTAAAGAAAATGTGGCACATATACACCATGGAATACTATGCAGCCATAAAAAGGATGAATTCATGTCCTTTGCAGGGACATGGATGAAGCTGGAAACCATCATTCTCAGCAAACTGACACAAGAACAGAAAACCAAACACTGCATGTTCTCACTCATTAGTGGGGGTTGAACAATGAGAACACATGGACACAGGGAGGGGGAGATCACACATTGGGACAGGGGGGTAGGGGATTAGGGGAGGGGATAGCATTAGGTGAAATATCTAATGTAGGTGACGGGTTGATGGATGCAGCAAACCACCATGGCACATATATAACTATGTAACAAACCTGCACGTTCTGCTCATGTACCCCAGAACTTAAAGTATAATAATAACAATAAAAAGGACCATAGATGAATTATCATTGCTAAGCCAGATTCATACTGCAGATATTTGAGTAAAATAAATGTTGCTTTAAGGCTTTAGGCTTGAGACAGCTTATTACATAGTTATACATAATAGATAGAAATATACTTCTTAAGAAAATATAATGTTTGTGTCTGCATTTAGTTATTTTCTGTCTCTTTTCATTTGACTTTAAGTAGTTTGAGGGCAGAGAACCTGTTTTCAGTGCTTAGAACAGTAGCTTGCATATAATGGTTAGTTAATATTTCTGAAAAAATGAACAAATTTATTATATGATATACATCTTAGAAAACACCATTCTGGCTACAAAAAGATATATAGATCCAAGACAGGAAGGCAAGCTGGGAAACTTACAATAATCCAGGTAAGAACTCACAGTAGAAACTGTAGATATTACTGAAAGTACTTGGCAGAAAATCTAGAATGAGGAGGAAAGGAAAAGAAAATCCAGATCAAAACTTCAAGAAAGACAAAGCTCAGAAAAGAGTAATTAAAGGTTAAAGATCTTTTTAAAAAGTTTGTTAATTAAGGAAAATTTCAGATATTCCCCAAAGTAGACAGAATAGTAAAATGAACTCTTCTGTATTCATCACTAAGTTTCAAAATTTAGCCATTTTGTGCTTCTTGCATTTTATCTATAATTATTTTAGGCTGTTCACAAGGATGTAAGATTCAGTCAATATTTCATGGTGCCTACTATTGAGAAGGACTATTTAGTGGTTTAGGATGATAGAAATATGAATAAAACTGGGTATCACAGACTTCAGATTTCTGATAGAGAGTTGGGAAAGTGTGCTATATCAGCAAGTCCAAGAGGAAACGTGGGCAAACAGGATATTTAAGGAGTGTTTAATAAAGGAATCATTTACAAAGCTGTGAGCAAGTTTAAGGAAAGCAAACAAGGGATGGTAAAGTACACCAGGGATGGTAAAGTACACCAGGGCTAGCAAGAGCAAGGAGCTGTTTCTATCCTTAGGCCTGAAGAAGCAAAGGGAGAGAGCTCAGAGAGGGTAGCTGCAGCCTTTGGACAGGACCAGCTAAAAGAGCCCTTTAATAGAGGGAAGCCGTTAATAGTGGGAAGCAGCCAACTAAGAGCAGCTGGCAGAGAAGGAGGGAGTAAATAAATACTCCCTCTCACTCTCCTTTCACTCTGCTCTTGCTAGTGCTTCCTCTTGGTTGAACCCAACTGAAGTAAAAGTAAGCTTACTGATACACTCAATCTGGAAAAGCTTCCTGGAATACAGGGTGTGCCAGAAAAGGAAGCAAAGGGAATCTAGAGCAGCGAAGAAAAAAACAAAAACAAAAGAAAGAAGAAATCCAACAAAAAGGCAGGTAGCCCTATACATTTCAATTCAGTGTGACTAAAGCAACTACAAAGAAAGAATGCATGCAATACAGAAATACAATACAGAGAGCTAGAAGTAAATAATTCCCTTTATCTTGCAAAAGTAGTGCTTGAATTGACTTTGGGTTTTCTTTCAACTTTTTGGTAAAATACACTCATAAAGGTGAAAAAATCATAATATCTCAATAAATTTTCAAAAAGTGAACACACATACATAATCAGCACCCAGATCAAAAAAGAAAACACTACCAACATCCCAGAATTCCCCATATTGCCTCCCTCCAGCCACTGTTCTCCTCACAGGAAACCGCTATCCTGTCTTCTAATACCACAGAAGAATTTTGCATGATTGTTGAACTTGATATGAAGTGAATTAAGTAGCATCTATTCTTTTGTGTCTGGCTTGTTTTGCTTAATTATTTGTGAGTGTTACCTATGCTGTTGTGTGTAGTTTTAGGCTGCTCTATTTTGTTGTTGTATAATACCCTATTGTGTGAATATACAATTTATTCATTCTATGGTGGTATAAATCCATAAGACTTCCAGTTTTTACATATTAAAATAATACAGTGATGAACATTTGGGTTTTGAACAAAGACTAGGAAGTGCCATTTGCAAAGCAGACACAGAGATGGGACTTTCCTGTGAAAGACAAACCATAAACAATGGGATGGAGGCATGAAATATCACAGCACTTTTGGGCATCTCTAGGAAGTCTGGCATCACTGGTCGTGGCAGGTGAGGTGAGAGTGATAGGACCTGAGTCTGGAGAAGCAGAAAGCATCCAGATTCTTCAACAGGGTGTGGGGATGGGCTTCAGTGAAGACTGAAAACAAAGGCTGGCTGTACCTGATGAGGATTTTTAAAAAATCACTGTCACAGTGATATTGAGAATGGATTGGAGTAAGAATCAGATGGAAAACAGAAGGGCTATTTCATGGGTTTCTTTCACATTCCAACACAGATAATTAACTGTACTACGATGTTTAAACATTGGAATTTCCCCAGTCTTTAGAAATATCTTCCTTAGGAATGCTGCATTCTTGTGTCCTCAACTTTTGGAAGACTTTGGTTCTAGGTCAGCTTGCATTCTCTTGGGTCGTTAATTGCAGCAATCTGCAAAAGCCACTTGAGCCTCAGCACAAAGTGGAATTTTCACTATAGTTTTATTTATTTATTTAAGTATTTATGGGGAAAATCTGGCTTCTTATGTATATGCTGGATGGGGAATCTAATCAGGCTAGGGCAGGAGAATTTTGTCCATCATAAAGAGTAGTTACTTCCCTTTTAAAAGGCAGCAGGATCCCAATGGCAATAGTTTAAGTTGAGCAAAAAGGCCAGTAAGTCACATGGAGGGAGTGGTTCTTATAATAATTTGGGGGTAGTCAGTAGGTAGACGGTGTTGTATTGCCTCCACTACATTTTTTTTTTACTTTTTTGAAAAATAGTACTTATATGAAGATTTATCTATCGACAGTAAAATATTAGGTTCATGCCTCACACCTGCATATGTTGTGGTTCAAAGAAAGTCCTGGTGAAATATAACCAAAGGACACAAAACATGACGTATTACTTTCATGAGTGAGCAAAAAATAATGAGAGAGAGAAGTAGATGGACAAACATATAAACAGTATCATTACAAATAATGAAAGTGCTACTTACAAAGACAAAGCCAGTTAGTGCTCTTTTGCAAGTCAACACTAAACCAGACTACGATTAGTGAATTTAGTGACCTTTAAGAAGTTAAGAGGGGTGATGTCATCAATTTAGACAGAAAAGAGAACAAATATTTTTGATGCAGACTGTGCAGAAGTGGTGCATAGTTCTGAACTTCCCATGCAATCAAACAAGTTCATGGCCATGTTGGGTGTGGAGTCTATCACCAGCCAGAAACTCACAGTCCCGGCAGCCATCTGGAAGTACTTACCAAAATTAAAGTTCTTTAGAAATCACAATATTTAATTTTGTGATCTGATGGTACCTAAAATTTTAATAGGATCTGGGGCTCAGCAAAGGAACTCATGACCAAAGCTTGGCAGTTCACCACATTCCGAAGAATGATTAAGACAAGTAGCTTTTGAGTTTGATTATGTATCTAGCTCTTAGCAAATAAAGAAAAGGAGAAAAATAAGACGTGTGTCCTATTCCTCTCACATACACTCTGTTATCAAATATCAAACTGCAAAGAGGGGGTCATAAATGTTCAGTAATAAGAGAGATCAATTAGGATGAAATGGAGAAGACTTTGGAACAAATATGAGGCTAAAAGAACTGGTAGAACTTGGATGTGTGAAGAGGGTGAAACCAGTTTTTCTGGAGTAGAGTGTGTATGTGTATGTATGTATTCTGTTCTGGGAGGTTTAGAGAAAGTGACAGCACCAATGTGTCTAGAAGAAATGAGAAGTTCTCAGCCTCAGAGATTCAGATGATGAAGGCCCTGAACAATGAAGCAGGACAGTGGGGTTTGTTAGGCCAGTCAACAATGAGTCATTGTAATTTATTGGCTAGGAAGAAGGCTTGGTGTATTCGTTTCCAGTTGCTATATAACAAATCATCACAAATTTAGTGTCTTAAAAACAACACAAATTTATTATCATACAGTTCTGGATGTTAGAAATCCAAAATGAGTCTTACCAGCCTAAAGCCAACGTGCAGGTAGGACTGTACTCTTTCTGCAGGCTCTCGGAAGCAAACTGTTTACTTCCCTTTCCAGTTTCTGGAGGCTACCTACATTTGTTGCCTTGTTGCCCCTTCCTCCAGCTTCAAAGCCAGTAATGACATCACTCCATCCTCTGCTTCCATCCTGATTTCTCCTCTGACTCTCTTGCTTCTCCCACCTCTTGCAGATCTTTGTGATTATACTAGGCCCACCTACATAATCTAGGATACTTTCCCTATGTTAAGATTCTTAACTTAATCACAACTGCCGTGAAAGGTACCTTATTCATAGGTTCTGGGGATTAGGATGTTGATGCTTTTGGGGGACCATTATTCTGCCTGCCTCATGGTGACCTAATCCTAGCCCTGACTCAGTAAATAGATGTCAGCTCTTAAAAGTTGTCACCAATGAAAAGATACTATGGAGGAATGTATAACAGGTCTTAATCTTTATAATGACTGCTTTGGTCCCCCTGTGTTTCCAATGCACATAATAATTCCAGAAACAACCTGCATAGAAAAGAGTACTGTGTGCCTAAAAAATACACGTTTCTCTCCATTCCTCACCACAGGCAATTCACGCTGGCCCACAACTTGCAAATTCTGCAAGCACAGACAACTTGGAAAGGACAGAATCCCCAGAAGATGGAAAACTCAGTACACTGAGACTTTAGGAAATGGTCCAGACATAGCTAAAGTGAGTGACCATAGGAAGGAACCAGATCATGTTAACAAATCCACTGAGTCCTAGATTTCACTTCTTCTTTTAACATTAGTTTTATTTCCTTCATCAGTTACAAACATAAGTTGTTACTGTGGTCACATGAATGGAGGAAATGTCCATGTGTCTACTCCATTGCAGTGAGAAGTAATGAAGTTTCTAACTTATTTCATAGTAATAACTAACAGCTGACTCAACAAATACATATTACAAACTAACTTGGTGGGAGACACAAAGGACAGAAAACTGAGCATGAGCCAATCCATTTCCTCTTGTTTCTAGTAATCTTCACAGTAGTCATGTGAGAGAGTCGTATTATCTCCCATTTCCAGATAAAGGAAGAAAAGCCTCCAAAAAGTTAAATAACTCATCCTAGGACGTATAAGCTAAGAAATAAAAGAGCAGAAATTTAAACACAGGTCCCCTTGTGACTAAAATCCATCTTCTTCCTACCATACCATGCAGCCTTCTCCTGGCCTCAGACCCTTTTATAAATCCTCACATTTTTGGTTCATATTCTGCCAAATGCTTATATTCACTAACATGTACAGAGTCCATAACATTGCAAAAGCTTACAAATCCTTTTTTTTTCAGTCAGTCATATGTAACAGGATCCTAGAATTCTGACTTCTATTGACTTAGGTGTCAGCAGTGTTTATGGTATGTTCAGCCCACCTTACACTGATACATACAGTTGATAATTACAAAATGCTCAAGAGAACTTTATAGTCAGCAAATGCTGCTGGAGCTCAGAGCGGGCACATAGAGCTGTTGCTTGGGAAGGCCAGTGAAAGCTTCAGGAAGGAGATCAGATTTTTAACTGAGTCTTAAGGAGTGGTTCAAATTTGGATAGGCAGATGGGGTAAGAGCAGCCAGATCAAATGAAGAGTAAAAGGCAAGAAAGATGGGAAGCCCATAGCCTTTTCAAAAACAATGAGACAATTAATTTGGAAGGAGAAAGTGATATGCAAATATAGAATGTAATCTAAAGGATTGTACAAAAGCTCTTAATCCTTCCAGACAATTAATCCCTTCCTTCTCTATGTTCTTATAACATTTTGAAAACATATTTCTATTGTAGCATTTAATGCTTTGCATCACAAGTGTTTTCGTGTGGTATCTATTTTACCATATACCTCTTCCATTAGTTGTGAAGTCTAAAAACAAGGCTTGTCATGGGGAGAAATGCCAGATATAGGTGATGGGGAGGAAGGCAGCAAATCACACTGCCATGTGTGTACCTATGCAACAATCTTCCATGTTCTTCACATGTACCCCCAAACCTAAAATGCAATAAAAAATAAATAAAAAATAAATAAAAAATAAAAAAGGCAGGGCGTGGTGGCTCACGCCTGTAATCCAAGCCCTTTGGAGGCCAAGGCGGGCGGATCACCTGAGGTCGGGAGTTCAAGACCAGCCTGACCAACATGGTGAAACCCCGGTCTTTAAAAAAAAAAAAAAAGTATATATAAAAAAAAAAAAACAAAAAACAAGGCTTGTGTCTTACTCATCTTTGTATCTCTAGCTTTGAGCCAATGCCTGTATGTTCTCAATAAATGTTCATTTTTATGAATTTTTATTCATTTTGAGAATGTTCATAAAAATGAACATTTATTCAGTCTAACTCCTACTCATTCTTTAGGATTCTCCATTCTTTCCTTCTTTCTTTCCTCCCGTTTTCCTCCTTTGAAGTTGTTTCTAATTACTAGCCAGACAAATGTAACACAAACCCAAAAGTAGGCAACTCTCCCTTCTGCACCAGTAATTCCCCATGCACAAGGGTGCTATTTACAGTGGCGTGCTGAAGCCACCTTATATCATATTGTGAGGGCCGATTATAAATGATAGGAATTTTGCAAGTCAGTTGTTAAACCTAACCATCATAAAAGAACAAATTAATGACATTTTAAAACTCATTACTTTGTGATTATCTTACTGTTACCTATGCCCCTGTGATTATTTATGCTGATCATAACTATATGGTAAAAATATATAATCATAAACTACTGTGCATCTCTTCTCAATTCCATGTTTAGCGATGTCATGTAGGCAGTTTAAAATTGGCCTTGGAGTATTTACAAGTAAATTGTCAAGCACTATAGAACAGAGTGTGATTTATCATTTTGTTGATTGTCTATATCATTGATTAGCAGACCTTTTGTATAAAGAACCAGGTAATAAATATTTTAGACTTTATAGGCGATCTCTATTGCAACTACTCAACTGTGTAGTTGTAGGTTGGAAGCAGCTACAACTAAAAACACAGACAACATAAAAACAAATAGGTATGCTGTGTTCTAATAAAACTTTTTTACATAATCAAGGTGGATTTGGATGATAGGGGTAGTTTTGGTTTTAATTTGAAAATACTTGGTCTATACCTAAGAAAGCAATGGAGAAACATTATGCAGATTAAACTTAAAAGTGGGTCACAGATTTTACATTGGGAATAGTACCAACAGTTAGGAAATATTCCTTTATTATTCTGAAAACAATTCAGCAACAAAGCCATACACAAAATTGGTGAATGAGTGAGGTTCTAACATATACATTGTTTTTTCACTTTCATCTTACGCATTAATGTACATGAAGATATCAGCAAGCATTCATATCAAAGCTACCTTCTTTTGTCAGTTGTAACCAGAAGTTAATGATGGATACAAGAGTTCAGCTAAAAACCAATAAAAACATTCTTTGAGAATAAATTGGTTATATAAAATTTACAATAAAAATTATTGAATATTTTATTATTGGTAAATTGTGTGCTACATATCCTTTATATTAGTAAAATTTATCATAATTGTACGTATGTATACATGTATTCCCCCCACCCCCCATATTGCTGGTTGTTATGCAATACCAGTGCACCCTGGTACTATTATTCTACACAGTAATTTCAAATGGTTTATATACATCTTCTTATTTTTCTCAAGATTTTGAGCATCTTGAAAATAGGTACGATGTCTTTACTTATTTCTTTGGTCTCTGAGTCTTAGACAATGTTTAATTCTTATTAACTCAGTAAAGATGTATTTTTGAAAGTAATTGGGTTAATGATCATAATGGCACTGCCTTTTGTGTACTGAGCCTTTACTATGCGACAGGAACAGTGCAAAGTATCTTATATGTGCATTTAATCCTCATAACAACTTATGAAGTAGATGATATTTTCTCCATTTTATAGCTGAGGAGACTGAGGATTTGAAAACTTACATGGCTTGTTCAAAGCAATACACTTAGTAAAGAGTGAAGCTAGGATATGAAACCAGACCATGTCACATTACAAGCTGAACCCTCAATGATGACTTTGGAGCTTTCATACCACCTCCCATTTGTAATCGTATCTGCATAATATTTTTTAATTTATTCACTTCTTTCCTTTAAATGTGGTTAACCTCATTTGTGAAATCACAGGTTTGATAATCTGCCCATATATTTCCAAATATATTAAAATATACATGCAACTATAAATAAAAATATTTCAGCTTTCATGGCTTACTTTTAGAAACATTAGTCCCTTCTATACTGCTCTGTAGTGTGGCATCTACGAAAATATCTATTAGAATACCCTAAGCCATCACCCTATGACACCCCAGTAATGAGTTAGCTGGCAAAGATTTCTCCTGAAGGGCAATGGCCCCTGTTTGTCAACGTGGAAGACAAATATAATTTGGGGTGTTAGACTGGTATTTGGGTTTAGAAACAAGAAAGAGGTTGCTTAGCACACTAGCTAAACCACTTTTTCAAGTCTAGGTTACCAGGGCTGTATGGATTATGGTTTTGGACCCTAAATGAGATTAAATTAAATTTTTTTCTTTTCCTGTCCTTGGTTCTCAGCTATGATTCAATCTGTGTTACTTAAAAGGTGGAATTTAGTTATATCTGAGTCTTCTGGCCATATGACACTGCATGGAACCCTAATCTCAAATTAGTATCTAAAAGACAAGTTTTCTGAAACCAACTCCATGCCTGACACAGACAGTATATGGAGAATTAAATTTTAAAGAGAATTAAAGATCATTATGAAATGGCTAAAGTCTTTAAACAAAAGTCCCATGTAAATGAGTTTTACTACTATTTGATCTGACATATGTAATCCAGTCATCTTTTATTTTGTAGGAACACAACTGACTCGATTAACTCCACTCCGGAGTTGGTTTAAAAACGAGAGACAACATTCTGAGACAGGATGGCTTTAAAGCAGAGAGATGGTATTTGATCACTCACCCTGTCCCTTTGCTTTAAGAAACCATTATCCCTGCCAAGAAAGACATTCCTAGTTTGTTTAAAGTATCAAAGAGTAAAAGATTATATAATAGCTTGGAATCAAAATGTAGTTTCGATGAAGAAAACACAGTAGTTGAAGAAAAAACCTCACCATAAACAGATAGAAGGGAAAAGAAAATTACACTGACTGCTGCTCAGCTTCAGTGCTCAGACAGGTCTTCAAATGAGTGTGTGTGACCAGCGTGATCAGCTCAGAACCATAAGCATCTCACAACAGGCTTCCCTGAGAAGAATTAAGTGATGCTCCCAAGGAAACTCAGCCCACATCCCCTTAGCACGATCATGTGGGGGAGCACTCTAGGCTGGCAGTTACCATATTGGATTACCATTGTTTCCCCTGGCTATTGCTCCATCTGTGAACAACTTGGCATGAAAAATTATGTCCTAGTTACCTTTGTAAATCAATTCCTGAAATATTTGCTGATGCATAGTCAATGTCCTATAAAAATGTTATTGCCTGGAGGCATGAAAGTAAATTAGGGAGCTTCTGAAAAGGTTAGGTATTTTATTACCAGTTTTAGTCTTGTCACAATTTACAGGTCTTATCAAATAATACTGTGAGAGTGAGAAGGCAGAAATAATTTAAATTATTTGATGAAAAAACTGAAACACATGGAGGTTGAGTTTGACTAGTCACAAGATTGCAGGTGGAAGATCAAGAATAAACTTCTAGACTTTATGCAAAGAGTTGAGCTCTAATCATGACAGACAGGAAATTTAGGGGGCCAAATAGGGCATAATTTTGATAATTAATGGATTATAGAAATTGTAGATGAGATGTAAGAAGCTTGACTTAAAAAGAACATTCAATAATGTTAGAGAAATTAATAATGAGAAGTTTTGTTTGGGTTGACTCAGGCAGTCAGATACTTGAAAATTACAATAATTAGAATTATTCCATAAAGATCATCTAAAAGAATAAGTTCGCTTTGCCTTTCCTTAAGGCAAAATGATTATTTTATCCTTTTAGCAAGGATTGATTTAACTAATTACCACACTCCATTGCTAATACATTTTAAGCTTCAAATACAAGCCAGGCATACCCAGAAAAGGGGTAGGCACGTGTGGCTCTGTTTAGGGCAATAATTCTCAATATTGACTATTCAGCAAATCGCCAGAGGGACTTTTAATAATACAGATGCCCAGGCCACAACCAGAGCATTTAGGAATTACACCTTTGGGAATTACACCTCAGGCATCTGTCTTCTGAAAGCTTTGCGGATAACTGTAATGCACAGGGAAAGTTAAAAATCACTTTACTCGTGGGTCTTAGCATTAATTTTATGGGTCACAACCATCATTTTATAAAATATTGGTTGTAAAAGAAACTATAAGACAGTATTCTGAATAATAAATGTAGAATTTGTTTTGTAACGGTTTTGTAACTTCTATTTCAGCTGTGTGTGTGCTCTCATTGTGTTGCAATGCACAGTACACATACTATGTGTATGGTCCAAAATGTTCAGTATATACCAATTTGAGTGGATAAGACTCTGTGATTGAGAGTTCTAGCAGGCAGAAACAGCAGGGGAAACAGGTAGATAAGACAGTATTCTTATTTCCTTCTCCATTTCACTTAAACCAGGTTTGTGGATCAGTCATACTTCAGAAAACTAAATCCACAGGGCTAGAAGGAGCTTACTTTTTAGTAAATTACCCTCATTTTATGGATTGACATATTTTCTTAAAACAATGAATCTGTCTTTAGTGGTATAAAAGAAAAAATTTGTGTTTCAACAGAAAACTACATGTTGTCTACAGCATACTCTTCTAGGATTTCTTAATGTAATTCTGCAGAAATTACTTCACAAATCTGAAAAATATGAATAACTGACAGAAATAATTTCGTGTTTATAGACCCGCAATGTTGTCCTGTCTAGTAGAGGTTTAATTGGCTTCTCTCTCCAACGAGGAAGAAATCAGTGTTGCCTCCTCATGCACATTCATTTCAGAATTCCTTTACTTAATATAAAAGTGTGTTTTTGTGACTTCTTTGAACTGCTTAGAACATTTATATAGTTATAACTGTATAAGTTAAATAAGATATTTAACTCACATTCATTTTCATCTCTGTAAGAGCCATGATCCTCTTATCCATTGTCCTTTATCCTTTTTTTGAAAATTAACTTTTAACAGTGATAATTCTCTTTAGAACAACATGGCAGGTCTTTTTACTTTCTGGTATCTCTTTCTGTGGGCCAGATAACCACCATTTCCTGATCCCATTCCACTGATACAACCAGCCATGGTCCAGCCACAAACAGGATCTGAACTCACCACAGATGTTGGGCCTGGACCTAACCCAAGAAAATCATGCCCATGGCTAAGGTTGAGTAACACTATGGTGTGTCTGTGGTTTCATGTAAAACAGAATGCATACTGATGAAATCTTGGAAATCAAATTATATATAAAACTAGAAAACTGCTGAATTTGCTAATTCATCTTTTATTTTTTCCCTAATGAACTCAATTTCCAGTATGTTTTCTAGTCATGTGCCTTATTCATTTCAACCAACGTTTTTAGGGGACTTTCTTTTCTAGCACCACGATGAAATAGATACACTGAAAAACTTCCCCTTTAAAATAGCTGAAAATGACGGGAAAATCAAATCAGGATCCTTTTAAATACACAGCTAAGCTAAAAGAAAATAGGACAAATAGTGCTGAAACAATTGAACATCTACATGAAAAAAAAAACCTAGACATACACCCTACACTCTTCACAAAAATTAACACAAAATGGATCATAGACCTAAATGTAAAGCACAAAATTATAAAACTCCTTAGATGATAGCATAGGAGAAAATCTAGATGACTTGAGGTATGGTGATAACATTTCAGATACGGCATCAAAGATGCAATCTGTGAAAGAAATAACTGATAAACTGAACTTCATTAAAATTAAAAACTCTGCAAAAGACACTGTCAAGAGATTGAGACAAGCAACAACTGGGAGAGAATATTTGGAGAAGATAAAGAATTGTTATCCAAAACACACAAAGAACTCTTAAAATTCAACAATTAAAAACAAATTTAAATGAAAAAGATCTGAACAGGCACCTCACCAAAGATGATATGCAAATGATAAATAAGCATATGAAAAGATGCTCAAATATCATGTCATTAGAGAAATGCAAATTGAAACAATATTAAGATATTAATACCATTACATATCTATTATAATGGCCAAAATCCAAAGCACTGACAACATCAAATGCTGGTGAGGATGTGAAGTAACAGGAACTCTCATTTATTTCTCGTGAAAATGTAAAATGGTACCCCTACATGGGACAACAGTTTGGCAGTTCCTTATAAAACTAACCATATTCTTACCATATGATCCAGCAACTGTGTTTTTTGCTATTTACCCAAATGAGATGAAAACTGACGTCCATACAAAAAGGTTTTGTATGAACACATAGATGTTTATGGCAGCTTTAGATGGATCATTTGGCAATTATAAAATTGCCTAAACTTGAACACAAGCAAGATGTCCTACAGTAGGTGAAGAGATAGAAATTCTGTGGTGAATCAAGACAATGGAATATTATACAGAACTAAAAAAAAAAAAAAATGTGCTTTCAAACCATGAAAAGACACGAAGAAACTTTAAATATTTATAACTAAGTGAAAGAAACCAATCTGAGAAGGCTAAATAATTCCAATTACATGACATCTTGGAGAAGGCAAAACTATGGAGACAGTAAAATGATCAGTGATGACCAGGTGCGGTGGCTCATGCTTGTAATTCCAGCACTTTGGGAGGCTGAGATAGGCGGATCACTAGAGTTCAGGAGTTCGAGACCAGCCTAGCCAACATGGCAAAATCCCATCTCTACTAAAATTTAAAAAAATTAGCCGGGTGAGGTGTTACACACCTGTAGTACCAGCTACTCTGGAGGCTATGGCAGGAGAACTGCTTGAACCCAGGAAGCGCAGGCTGCAGTAAGCCGAGATTGCACCAGTGCACTCCAGCCTGAGTGACAGAATGAGACTCTGTCTCAAAAAAAAAAAAAAAAAAAGATCAGTGATTACCAGGGCAAAGTAATTACCATATTATCAGAATAAGAAAGCACAGGGGATTTTTAGGGCAGTGAAACCATGGTGCTGGATACATGTCATTATGCATTTACCCAAGCCCACAGAATGTACATCAAAAGTGATTTCTAAAGTAAACTATGGGCTTTGGATGATAATGATGTGTCAATGCAGATTCATCAATTGTAAAAAAATGTAGCACTCTGATGTGTGATGTTAAGTCCAGGATGTGTATGGTATGGAGGGTGCAGGGGATATATGGGAGATTTCTGACTTTTCACCTAATTTTACTGTGAATCTAAAACCACTCTAAAAAATAAGTTCTATTTTTTAGAAAGATTACAGAACAGAAAACATGAAAATTAAAGCTAACAAATCTTCCTACAAAGAAAATGCCAGTCCTAGACAATTTTAGAAGGGAAATATTCACAAATACTGAAATAATGCATAATTATAACTTTACACAAACTATGTCATACTGTAGAAAATTAAGGAGCACTTCACAGCTCATTTTATCAATTTTGCACAATCTTGACAGCAAGCTCCAAAGAATAGACAATATCTTACACTCAGCCTGGACACTATGAATCAAAACCCCACCTCATGGGCTATGTTATCATGACTTGGTGCTATCCCTTTGTCTTCATTAAAATGACTTTTGCCTTCTGGGAGTATCTTGCTCAGGCACATGGTTTTCTGATTCTTTATTATAGAAAGTTCCTAAAAGGCCCAATAACTTTTCAATGGTAAATATCAACAGAGAGTTTGCACCCTGCAGTTGTTTGAATCCTTCCTAGTCTTTTCCCATGCTGAACAGTTATATCTGATGTTTACCCAATCCTAATTAGCCAGGCTTTACCACCTTTGAAAGAGTCTTCTTAAATCAACTTCCAATTCAATAAATCTTACCCTTACCTCCTATCTTCAGAGACATTGCTAAAGCTTTGCAGATTTAGTATACTGCTGTAAGCATTTGTCTCATCAAACTGTCAGCTTTGTCTCATGGGGGGTCATGTTGATAATGTTTAGGGAGTCAGCTTTTGACATCTCAAAACAGTGAGCTATGATCACGCCACTGCACTCCAGCCTGGGTGACAGAGGAAGAATTATAGGTCAATCCTACTCATGGAGATAGATGTAAAAATTCTAAATGAAATGTAACATAACAAATATAGTAATGTATAATGTATAACTTAGTATAATGCAGTAACAATTAATATGTGATGACCAAGTTCTGTTTATCCCAGGAATGTAAAGTTGGATTAATATTAAAATATCAATTAGTGTAATTTACTACAATTAATAAATTAAAGAAGAAAAATTATTTGATCAACTTAATGCAGAAAAACCCTTCCAATAAAAGTCAACATTCTTGCACATAATTAAAGTAAATCTAAAACCAAATTTGACCACAATTACAGAAAATTATTAAGCAAATATATTTATAAGCAGATTCAAAACAGTTTGTGTAACCTGTCCTAAACCTTGTACCTGGCCAAATAGACTTAGGTCAGTTCAGCGCTAAGGATAGGTAAAGCAAACATATTTAATAGTAAAGTGCTGAAAATTTTTCCTTTTAGATCAGAATAAGACAAGGGTACTTTCTATCACCATCTTTTCTTTTCAATGTTGTATTAGAAGTCCTAGCCAATCTAGTAAGAAAATAAAAGGCTATAGATTACAAAGAACAAAATAAAATCTCTTTAATTAGATGATAAAATTATAATCTTAGAAATCCAAGGAATCTTTAAAATTATTTGAATTTATCAGAGTTGGACTGATTAAGTGGCTTGGAAAATTTTTTAAAGAGGAAAAATGAATTTACAAGAGTTTAGCTAATTGTAAATTCAGAATAGCAAATTGTTCGCATTTCTATACAACACGCAGAAACTATAATTTTAAGAAAAAACATTGTCATTTACAATAACTTTCAGAAATGTAAAATACCTAATAGTATAGCTAACAAAAAAACGTGTACGATATTTATGGGGAAAAATTAAAACATTATTCAAAATTGTTTTTAAAGGCTTAAATAGAGAAAAAACAGGTTCGATGTATTAGAAGATGTAATACAATAAAGAAGTTCATTCTTCCCCAAATTCATCTAAGAATTTAAAGTCATATCAATCAGAATACAAGCAGTTTTTTGTTTTTTGTTTTGGGGCGTTAATTTTTTAGAAACTGACAATGTAATGTAAAAAGTAAAAATTCTACAAATGGTCAAAACATTCCTAAAAATAAAAGAACAAGGAGGGGCAATGGCCCTTACTAGATAGCTAGAATTATTATAAAATTATAATTATCAAAACCATGTATTATTAGTGGAAGAAAACCGAAAAAGTGTGAATGAAACAATACATTGCCTAGATATATGTGGCTGTGAAAATCAGGGTGGACAGTTTTTTTAAGTGTGCTGGGAAAATTGTTATCTATATTTTTAAAAAGTAAAATTGGATCACTAATCAAAATTAAATCAAAATCCTAGCAAGCTTTTTTTTTTAACAGAAGCTGACAAACTGATTCTAAGATTTATATGGCATTTTAAAAAGGCCCAGAAGATCCTAAACTATTTACAAAGAGTAGGACAAAGTAGCAAGATGTATATACCTGATTAAAAGTTAACTACACGATTACAGAAATAGAGTGTGGTGTTGATGTCAGAATAAGCAAATAGGTCAATGGAGCAGAATGGAAAGTCCACAAATAGATGCACACATGTATACAGTCTTAACTTTAGGCCAGCTGGGAAATGGGGAAATGGAGAAAGGACTGTCTTTTTTTAAAATGGTGCTGAAAACCTTAAATCTCTATACGAAAAACAACAAACTTCAACCCTTACCCTCACAACGTGCACAATAATTAACTCAATATAAATCCAAAATTTACATTTAGAATTTAAAATTATAAAATTATAAAGCTTTATAATTTATAAATTATAAATTTATAAAGGGCAGGAGCCTATAAATTATAAATCTATAATTTTATAAATTATAAATCTGTAATTTTACAAAGAAAATTATAATTTTTATTCTATAAAATATAAATTTTATAGATTTTTTAGACAATCTTTGCAAAATAGGGTTAGAATTTCTTAGATAGGACAAAATCACCATGAACCATAAAAGAAAACACTGATAAAATTGACTTCATCAAAATATAAAACAACTTCTTCATGAAAGACACTTTTAAGAAAACAAAAAGGCAAGCTACAAAGACAGGTAGAAAATATTCATAATAAGAATACTCAAATAATCCTTATAACTCAATAATAATAAGAAAAACACATTTTTTAATATACAAAAAAATTGAATAGACACTTCATAAAAGAAAGTATATGAGACTGGGCTTGGTGGCTTATGCCTATAATCCCAGCACTTTGGGAGGCCAAGGCAAGTGGATCACCTGAGGTCAGGAGTTCAAGACCAGCCTGGACAACATGGTGAAACCCCGTCTCTACTAAAATACAAAAAATTAGCTGGGTGTGGTGGTGCACACCTGTAATCCCATCTACTCGGGAAGCTGAGGCATGAGAATCACCTGAACCCAGGAGGTGGAGGTTGCAGTGAACCAAGAGAACATCACTGCACTCCAGCCTGGGCAACAAAAAGAAAGTATATGAATGGTCATAGGACATAAAAAGATTCTCCACATGACTAGTCTTGAGGAAATTTCATTTTAAAACCACAATGTACCACCCTACAGCCACAGAACAGCTAAAAATTAAAAAGACTGATAATTTCAAGGATTAATGAGGATGTAGAGCAACTGGAACTCTCATATTTTGCAGATGGATATGCAAAATGGTGCAACCAACTTTTAAAAACAGTTTAGAAGTTTCTTATAAAAATAAACTTACACTTACCTGACTTACCTCCACACTCTTGATATCACACTGTGTAACACAGCTTTGAAAATATTTGTATTTTTTAAAGCATATGTAATATTAATATGCCAACTGATTAGAATTATGGTGATAATTTTTTTAAAAAAAACATACACTTGCCATAAAGCTCAACAATTCAACTCCTAGGTAATTATACAAGAGAAATACTTATGTCCACTCAAAAAATTGTTTATAAATGCATACCAGCTTTACTCATAATATCCCCAAACTGGAAATAACTCAAATGTTTATCAATTGATTCATGAATAAGAATAGTTGTGGTATTGATATATTCATATCATGGAATTCTTGGTGACAAAAAAATTGATACACACAACATGGATGGCTCTCAACAATATTAAACTACGTGAATGGAGTTAGACACAAAACAATACATAATGGTTTATTTAATTTTTGTGAGGCTCTAGAAAATACGAATCTCATCAATAGTGGTAGGAAGCAAATCAGTGGTTTCTTGGGACCATGATGAATGGGTTTTGACTGCAACGAGCATAAGAAAACTATGTTGGGCAAAGATATATTCTATGCTATGTCTGTGGTAGTGATTAAATGATTGCATACATTTGTAAACTTGTATACTTAAAATTGATAAATTTTATTATGGGTAGATTAAACATCAATAGATGAATGGAACAAAATAGAAAGCTCAGAATTAAACCCATCCATATATAGTCTGTTCTTTAGCAAAAGTAACTTTCATTTTTAAATAAACACAATAATAAAAATGAACTAAAATATTGGCAATGATATGCAAAATTAGACTGATGAGATTTAAAGCATTATTGCACTAAAATACTAAGGGTATTGAACTATTTAGGAAGAGTACAGATGTTTATTTACTTGATTTTCTAAAGTGAAGTATACATTTTTAAAATGTTAAGTTTAGCCACAGAAATAGACTGTAGTAGAACTAAAATGTACAGCTTCAAGCCACAATGAGAAGTAAAAATAATTTTTTTAATCCATCCAAAAGAATTCAGGAAGATTTTTTAAAATAAGGCATAGAAAAACAATTTAAATAGAATCAAACAAAACTATAGAAATAAATTCAAATATGTCCATTAATCACAGAATATACATTTGCCCAGTAAAAGACAGATAGTGTCAGATTGTGGTACCTGCTATGTGCCAAGGATTATGCAATGCAGAAGGGGTAGCAAAGGTCAGGAGCTCATGATACAGTAGAAAGTCAGGCAATAATTACTCCATCTTTAGTACCATAAGATTAGTCTGAGGGTAGACATTATCCCAGGGTGTTACAGGAGCACTGGCAAGAGGGGGCACCATTCTCTTTGTGAAGTCACATGTCTTGGCAGGTAGCCACTAAGTTGAGTTGCCCAGGTCAAGAAGTAGGGGAAGGCCATTAAAAAGTGTGCAAAGGACATGAACAGTCAATTCTCGAAAGAAGACACTCATGTGGCCAACAAACATATGAAAAAAAAGCTCAACCTCACTGATCATTAGAGAAATGCAAATCCAAACCACAATGAGATACCATCTCATGCCAGTCAGAATGGTGATTATTGAGAAGTCCAGAAACAGCAGATGCTGGTGAGGTTGCAGAGAAAAAGGAAAGCTTTTACACTGTAGGTAGAAGTGTAAATTAGTTCAACCATTGTGGAAAACAGTGTGACGATTCCTCAAAGACTGAGAGGCAGAAATACCATTTGACCCAGAAATCCCATTACTGGGTATACACCAAAAGGAATATAAATTATTCTATTACAAAGACACATACATGTGTATGTTCATTGCTATTCACAATATCAAAGATATGGAATCAGCCCAAATGCCTATCAGTCATAGACTGGATAAAGAAAATGTGGTACATATGTACCATGGAATACTATGCAGCCATAAAAACTAATGAGATTATGTCCTTTGCAAGAACATGTTTGGAGCTAGAAGCCATTATCCTCAGCAAATTAATTCAGGAACAGAAAACCAAACACCACATATTCTCACTTGTAAGTGGAAGCTGAATGATGAGAACACATGGACACAGGAAGGGGAACAACATACACTGGGGCCTGTTGGAGGGGAGGGGTTGGGGGAGGGAGAGCATCAGGAAAAATAGCTAATGGATACTGGGCTTAAATACTTAGGTGATGGGATAATCTGTGCAGCAAACCACTATGACACACTTTTATCTATGTAACAAACCTGCCCATCCTCCACATGTACCCTAGAACTTAAAATAAATGTTGAAGGAAAAAAAAGAAGTAGGGGAAAGACATCTTTGGCAGAAGGAATAGTTTGAGCACAAGCACAGAGGAGAGAAACAGCATGCTGTTTTAGAAACAAATACTATCGTGTCACCAAAGGTGAGTTTTGATGATGATAAACTGATGCACTCTTATGTGATGTCAGAAGTTCATTTCATTCTCTATCTCAGAAGGACAGCATTCCAGAAGATTATCCTGAGCATAGTACCTAATTCAGTGGAATCCCTCCACAGTGGAAATCACTTGTTATTGTTAAATAAGGATCTTTATCTTCAAAACCTTCCGTGCCTCAAAGAATTTGTGTAATTAGTACATGTGAATTCATAAATCCAAGTTTGCAAATTGAGTGGATTTTGATGATTCATTTCTGTATCCTATTTAACCCTTAAGACTGAAGCCACTTGTTATCCTCTCTATGAAATTTCTTTGAAATAATTTTTTCTGAGCTGTTAGTATATTTACATTTAGCTTAAGAAACTTTCAGTTTTCTACCTCATTCCTTACTTATTCATAACCTCCACATTTCTGCAATTTCTTGGAAGACAGAGACCATGTTTATTTTATTTTGGTTACAATGCCTATACATAGTGGCTAGGTACTTTAAGAAGATGAAATAGTTGATAAACTTTGCAATTTTTTCTCTTAAAGATAATCTTAAAATACTATGTTGCTTGCAGTCATTAGTGATAAAATCAAATTATGCCGTTAAATGAATTGTAATGGTTTTTAATTCTCTAAAATAGATTTAAAATGCTAAATATGCTTTTCCATATAATATTTGAAGATCTAGGAGTTGCAATAGTGATATTTCAAGGTAGTTTAAATAAAGTCCACAGACAGACCCTTCTATAAGACAGCTTTACCTCATCCTTTTGGTATTTCCTATTGCCCAAGAAAAAAAAATGATTTATGGTTCCTTTGAATTTCTTCTATTCTTCAGTTATGCCGCAGGCTAAAGGCTAAATTAACTTTATTGCTAGATTCTGGATACTTAAGATGCTTCTTTTAAAGTTGTTTTCTATTAACAAACTTCACGTAATAACCCCAGAGATAAGGAGGAAAGGGAAACAAAGACGTACAGGGTGCCTCCTCCATGAAAGATCCCGTATTGTGTGTTCTCACATCTGTGTCTCAATCTCTTCTCACAAAAGCCCTGTAAAAAGAGCATTAATATTAATGATAAGAGCCAACATATATTGATCTCTACATAGAACATCTCATTTGTTGGAACACCAATCTTAGGAAGTAAGGTTAATCTCCCAGTTTTATAGATGAGAAACACTAAGGCTTATGGGAGTTAAAAACACAACTGGGAAATCATAGCCTTATGATTTAAGCTCTTATATTAATCCTTCCAATGGCCATGCTTTTAACATGAATCGGTACTACTTATCTGTAAATTAGAAAGCATTATCTCCATTTTAGAGATGAGAATATACTAGGTTGGTACAAAAGTAATCGTGTTTTTTGCCGGTAAGTGATGGCAAAGCTACAATTACTTTTGCACCAAACTATAGGTTCAAAATGTGCTCAGATCACACATTTAATAAATAGCAGGGCCAAGATTTAAAACTGATTACTCCTAACTCGCAAATCTGAGTGCTCCACCTTGCACCACACCTTGCTGATGCAAAGAGCAAGTTTTCAAGCTGGACTACAATGAAGCTGTTTTTCCATTTGAGTCTAGATGTGGGACTAACTTTGATATATTATACTACCGAGGCAGGGAATGAATTGGGATGAGCTGACACTTCGTCATGACTAGAAAAGCCTGTCTGGCTGGGCGTGGTGGCTCATGCTTGTAATCTCAGCACAAGATGAGAGGATCGTTAGAGCCCAGGAGTTGGAGGCCGTCCTGGGTAACATAGCAAGACGTCATTTCTACAAAATAAATAAATAAATTTAAGACCAGCCAGCTGCAGTCGTGTATGCCTGTAGTCTCAGATATTCAGAAGGCTAAGGCAGGAAAATCACTTGAGCCCAGGAGTTTGGGGTTGTAGTGAGCTATGATTGTACCACTGCACTACAGCCTAGACAACAGAGGGAGACTGTAGGAAGGAGAGAAAGAGAGATAGGAGAGGGGAGGGGCGGGGAGGAGACTGGAAGGAACGGAAGGGGAAGAAAGTGGAATGGAGGGGGAGAGGAGGGAAGGGGGAGGGGGAGGGGGAAAGGAAAGGGGAAAGGAAAACAAAGGGGAAAGGAAAGGATAAGGGAAAGGAAAGGAAAGGAAAGGGAAAGGAAAGGAAGGGGAAAGGAAAGGAAGGGAAAGGAAAGGAAGGGAAAGGAGAGGAAGGGAAAGGAGAGGAGAAGAGAGGAGAAAGAAAAGGTAAGGAAAGGAAAGGAGATGGAGATGGGAAAGGAGAAAGGAAAGGAGAAGGGGAAAGGAGAAAGGAAAGGAGATGGGAAAGGAGAAAGGGAAAGGAGAAGGGAAAGGAGATGGGAAAGGAGATGGGAAAGGAGATGGGAAAGGAGAAGGCAAAGGAGAAGGGAAAGGAGAAGGGAAAGGAGAAGGGGAAAGGAGAAGGGGAAAGGAGAAAGGAAAGGAGAAGGGGAAAGAAGAAAAGGGAGGGGAGAAAAAGATGGGAAAAGTAGAAGGGAAAGGAGAAAAAGGAGGGGAGAGAAGGAGAGGGGGAGGGAAGGGAAGGGAAGAAAAAGCCCGTCTGGCCCAGACACTCTTCTGAGATGGCCCAGTGGGGGACTCTTGGTCCTTCCAATGGGCTAATAATGAGCATATGCTTTGGTGTCCCAAATCTGCCTGTGCCACTTTCCTCAAGATTCTTCCAACAAGACAGCAGGAAAAAAATGGTGGTTTTCCTTCCTCCCTGGGTTTCTCTTTGGGTTTCCTTGGTTTCTCTTTCACTTTGGTTTTTCTAATTTGTAACCCAACCAATATCATGGGAGGACACATGGCACCTATAAAAGGGACTTGGGATTTTCGTCAAACAGGCCAGAAATCCAGTACAGTCCACGTAATCTTTTCTAGACTCCATTTAGTCATCGTGCAGTCCAGCACCATCAGCATCACCTGGGAGCAAATTAGGAATGCAGATTCTCAGGACCCCGCTCAGACCTATTGAATCAAAATCTGCATTTTAACAACATCCCCAGGTGAAGTGTACACACATTAGAATCTGAGAACCTTGCTATAGAGCATGATAACTAACATTCCAAGCCCCGGTTTTCCTTGTCTGTAAAATGGAAATGATAAGCAGGGCATTTAGAGGATGATAATAAATGCAAAGGGCCAAGTACAGAAACCTGACTCACAGAAGACATTTAATTTAAAAGATCAGTTATAATTTTATAGTAATATTATCCCAATTCTCTCTAGATACTATTTCATTATTCGGAAACCTCATCTGTTTTTCCTGCTCTACTAGATTTTTTCCACTGACATGGAGACATATTTGGGACTATTTTCCCCATCAGAATAATAAATAGAACTCCTGTCCTGATGCTACGTTGTCTCCATCATAGCCACATTTCTCTCTCTCCTTCCCTTGATATCGAAGCTTCTCAAACAAGTTGTCTAGACATACTCTTCTTCCTTCATTTCCTTACTCTCTTGCACCCACTCCAAGCAGGATTTTGTCCCCAACACTCCACCAAAACAGCTTTTCCCAAGGACGCCTGTGACCACCATGTTTCTAAATCCAGATTTCCTTTCTCAGTCTTCATCGCACTTATTTAGTGTATCAACAGTACTTTCTGCCTTAACATACATTTTCATTTTGATTCCAGGACACTGCACTCACCTGGTCCTCCTCTTACATCATTGCTATTCCTTCTCAGTCCCATTTACAGGCACCTTTCTCTTTTATATTTGCACATAATGACATGCTGTAGGTCTCAGTATTTGGACGAATTTTTTTCTGTCTACAAATCACTCCCTGGTGACCTCATTCAACCTCAATGGCTTTAATTATAATATCAACTATGAGGTGATCACTTCTAAATTATATCTGTAGCTTGGAACTTTCCCCTAAATAACAAGTCCATGTATATAACCACCCACTATCGCCCCCAGCCATCTGCATAGGTCGTTCCTTCACTTCTTTAGTCTCTTTACATAAAAAAATCACTTTCTCATTGAGACCTACCCTGGGCATCCTAAAATTCTAACTACCCTTCCTCCACACGAAAATACACATCTTCCTTTCCTTTTTATTTTTTATTCCTATCACTTATCACTATCTAATGTATTACGTGTTTTAGCTTTATATACCTTGCTTATTATTTCTCCCTCCTCCCTCACTTGAATGTAAGTGCCACTGGAAAAGGATCTTTGTACCTGACTTCAAACTATACTACAAGGCTACAGTAATCAAAACAACATGGTACTGGTACCAAAACAGATATATAGACCAATGGCCTCAGAAATAAAGCCACACACCTACAACAATCTGATCTTTGACAAACCTGACAAAAACAAGCAATGGGGAAAAGATTCCCTATTTAATAAATCATGGTGGGAAAACTGGCTAGCCATATGCAGAAAGCTGAAACTAGATCTCTTCCTTATACCTTATACAAAAACTAACTCAAGATGGATTAAAGATTTAAACATAGACCTAAAACCACAAAAACCCTAGAAGAAAACCTAGGCAATACCACTAAGGACATAGGTGTGGGAAAAGACTTCATGACTAAAACACCAAAAGCAATGGCAACAAAAGCCAAAATAGAACAAATGGGATCTAATTAAACTAAAGAGCTTCTGCACAGCAAAAGAAACTATCATTAGAGTGAACCAGCAACCTACAGAATGGGAGAAAATTTTTGCAATCTACTCATCTGACAAAGGGCTAATATCCAGAATCTACAAAGAACTTAAACAAATTTATAGGAAAAACAAACAACCCCATCAAAAAGTAGGTGAAGGATATGAACAGACACTTCTCAAAAGAAGACATTTTGCAGCCAACAAACATATGAAAAAAGCCTCGTCATCACTGATCATTAGAGAAATGCAAATCAAAACCATAATGAGATATTATTTCACACCAGTTAGAATGGCAATCATTAAAAAGTCAGGAGACAACAGATGCTGGAGAGGATGTGGAGAAATAGGAACGCTTTTTACACTGTTGGTGGGATTAGTTCAGCCATTGTGGAAGACAGTGTGGCAATTCCTCAAGGATCTAGAACTAGAAATACCATTTGACCCAGCAATCCCATTACTGGGTATATACCCAAAGGATTATACATCATTCTATTATAAAGATACATGCACACCTATGTTTATTGCGGCACTGTTCACAATAGCAAAGACCTGGAACCAACCCAAATGCCCATCAATGATAGACTGAATAAAGAAAATGTGGCACATATACACCATGGAATATTATGCAGCCATAAAACAGGATGAGTTCATGTCCTTTGCAGGGACATGGATGAAATTGGAAACCATCATTCTCAGTAAACTAACACAAGAACAGAAAACCAAACACCACATGTTATCACTCATAAGTGGGAGTTGAACAATGAAAACACATGGACACAGAGAGGGGAACATCACACATTGGGGCCTGTTGGGGGTTATAGCATTAGGAGAAATACCTAATGTAGATGATGGGTTGATGGATGCAGCCAACCACCATGGCACATGTATACCTATATAACAAATCTGCATGTTCTGCACATGTACCCCGACAACTTAGAGTATAATAATATAATAATAATAAAAATAAAGGATCCTTGTTTTCTTTTTTCTCTACTGCATGCCCTGTGCCTAGAATACTGCATGGCATATAGTTGTTGCTGAACAGTCACTAAATAAATGTAGGATTCCATTTTACAGCTACAGGAACACAGGTTCAGGATGGGCGTTCCCAAGGCCACAGAGATAGTCGATTGCAAAGCTGTGAACTGAATGCTAGTCTGACACCAAATCTCCATGTCAAATACTGCCTGTATTTGAAAGAGTTTTCCGTGGTGACTTTCATTCTTCAGCTTTAGTTTTTGTAAATGATAAGTTTTGTTGGACTCAGTGCTCTCCTCTTCAGCAGGACTACATTTTTAATAAGACATGTTAACATACCATCAAATAATTAGGAAGTATCAAGTTATCTCACCTGAAGCACCATGTTCCAAGTGATCTGTTTCAGAGAACTTGAATCAAAGCAAAAAGGGAAATGAGTAATGCTTCCTCTTTATTCCTTCCTGTCTCCTCCTCTTTCCTCTGCCTCAACAAATAGTCCTTGAATATTCTTCACACAGAAACAGCATAGGAAGTAGAAGTTTGTCATATTCTATGGCTCCTCTAAAAATAAGGTTTGATTTAAAACACCAGGAAACACACCTTTTCTCTGACTGCAGAGTTAGCAGTCAATATCCTTTTCTCTTCCTGCCACTGCAGCCACACCAATAGGACTTGTGGAAAGTGAGTCTAACTCATGCAAGATGTTACTCCTAGCTTTGCCATTTTCCAGCAGGGCTGTCTGGATTTCAAGTTTCACTGTCCCCGTCTAAAGTGGGAATAATAGCACTCCTTTGAAGATTGCTGCAAGTAAGTATTAATAAAGATAACACACACAAAGAGCTTAGGGTAAGGTTTACAAGTTGTTATAAAAGTCAACTTTCTTCTGACTACAATGAAATCAGATCATATTTGTAGGGCTTGTTGCTGCTCATTCACTCCAGCAGTATAAAGCAGATGGACTGGGTCCCTTGGGGGGGAAAACAAGGAACCAGCATCCATGTAGCTGTGGAGGTGCTTGGCACATACTATCTATAGTTCTCATAATGGAACTATAATGTGAGTAGAATTAGCTCCATCTCAGAGAGGAGAAAATTCAGGTTCAGAGACAGTAAAGAATTGGCTGTGGGTCACCGATCCAACAAGGAGCAGAACAAGGATTCAAACTCAAGCCTAACTCCAAAGAGCCCGTATTTCCACCAGAGCAGCACTTCCATTATCCCTCAGGCCCAAGTAGCCCCTTTCCCAGACACAATTTGCCTGTAATGGACTCTCCCAGCCTTGGAAAAATATCATCACCCAAACAGGCCCAGCCATCACCCAAACAGAAAAATGTATATCTAATTGTATTAATTTTACTTTCCTAAGGCATTTCATATCCATTGTGTCTTCTCCATCCCTGATACCACTGCCTGTTCAGATGTCCATACCTCTCACCTGAGTCATTATAATATCCCCCTAACCCGTCTCTGTGCCTCCAGTTTCCCAGCTACATAATTTATCTTCATGTTGCTGTCAGATAAAGCTCACTGAACACAGGTGGGGCCTTCTCTGTCTCTGAATTCTTTGAAAGCTCCCAATTGCCTACAGAGTAAATCTCTAACTTCCTGTCATGACATGCAACCATCTCTCCATGCTCACTTCCTGCAACATCTGCCAAGTATCTTTTGCTTCTTTCATAGTGGGATCTTTATTATTCCCCAAATATGTTGGGCTCAAGTCATGCTTGTCCATGCAGTTCAATAAACTGAAGTGCTAGTCTCTAACCAACAAAGTCTTTCTCATTGTCATACCCTTGCATATGGGAGTATGATTGAGGACAGATTTTCTAGAAGACTATTTGGCAAAAGATACCAGAATGCTTGTGAATATCTAAATCTTTATCCCTATGTTCCACTTCTAAGAACTTATCCTAAGGACAGTTTCCGAGATGAACACAAAAATGTCTAATGCTGTTTGTTTATAATCCTTTCAAGTTGTATGCAATCTGAATGTCTAACCAAAGGGAATTTATTTTAAAAATATAAAAATGTATAAATTATTATATATTCATATGATAGGAGCTACTGGGTCTTTAATTGTGATTTTCAAAATGTTTAGTGACCTGAAAATATTCTACAGTATAAGAATGGAAAAACATAGGTTAAAAAAAGGGTGCATACCTTCTAATTCCAATTCTACTAAGGAAAAATATAAATACACACGTATGTGTGTGTGTATATATATGTATGTATGTTCATTAAAAAGACTAGAAGCTATGCCAAATACATTGATTATCTTTTAGTGTAGATATTGTAAGTTATTTTAATTTTCTTCATTTTTATAAATTTTTAAAATATATAGTGAGTGTATATTTCTTTATATGCAAAAAAGAAAAAAAAAAAAACTTTAAAAGTTCTTATTCAACCTTCAAACCCTAGCACAAAATCCTCCTCTGTAGCCTTCCCTAATTCTCATGGTCCAAATAAATCCCTCTTCCTTTCAACTTTCAGGGTGGTCTTGCTCCACTACATCTTATAGTAAGTTATTTATATGTCTTATTTAACAATTGGACTGAGAGTGTCTGCGCACAGGCTCCAAGTCGTACTCACCTAGCACAAGCTTCACCCATTCCAGGACACCTTCCTCAGCAGGGACCTAATGAGATATTTACTGAATGCCAGGACAAATAGAGACAAACACATCTTTTTAGATGTGGCTTCATAACTAACTGACTTTATGTCTGGGATTCATTTGGAACAGAAATGGGCGTATGCAAGAAAATATTTGGAATTTTATGCTCAGAGTTGGAATGTCTGGTTTCTGATTGCAATTTCCTATACCCTTATTTCTCTCTCTCATGAGCACAAGTTTCCAACAAACATAAGTCCATGCTGCTCATACACCACTGTCCTACGTTGTAAGAGAGAGGTGAGGGACATGGAAATCAGGAACCATGCAGGGGTGAGTGTGGAGGAAGTTTGTATGGAGTTGAAATTGAGAAGCAAAGAGAGAGTCTTCATGACAGCCATGGGTTGAGAGATCTTAAGAGCAAAAGAAATGAGAAATAAGTTTCTTTCCTGACTTTTATTTTCGGTTCAGGTTGTACATGTACAAGTTTGTTAGATGAATAAAATGCATGTTGCTGAGGTTTGGCATACGAAAAATCCTGTCACCCAGGTAGTGTACATAGTTAGTACCTGATAGATAGTTTTTCAACCCTTGCTCCTTCCCACTCTGCCCCCTCAACTAATCCCCAGTGTCTATTGTTCCTACCTTTGTGTTCACATATATTCAATATTTAGCTCCTGCTTATCAGTGAGAACAGGTGGTATTTGGTTTTCTGTTCCTGCACTAGTTCAC
This sequence comes from Ateles fusciceps, assembly GCA_036589455.1. Taxonomy (NCBI): domain Eukaryota; kingdom Metazoa; phylum Chordata; class Mammalia; order Primates; family Atelidae; genus Ateles; species Ateles fusciceps. The sequence continues at coordinate 5,708,413 of JAZHEH010002393.1, forward strand.
TTAGGATAATGGTCTCCAGCTGTATCCATGTTGCTAAAAAGGACATGATTTTGTTCTTTTTTATGGCTGCATAATATTCCATGGTATATATGTACCACATTTTCTTTATGCAGTCCACTGTTGATGGGTATCTAGGTTGATTCCATGTCTTTACTATTGCAAATAGTGCTATGATGAACATATAAATGCATTGGCCTTTTTGGTAAACAATTTATTTTCATTTGGGTATATACCCAGTAATGGGATTGCTGGGTCAAGTGGTAGTTCTGTTTTTAGTACTTTGAGAAATCTCTACACTTCTTTCCACACCTCCTAAATTAATTTACATTCCCACCAGCAGTATATAAGAGTTCCCTTTTCTCCACAGCCTCACCAATATCTGTTTGTTTTTTGTTTTTTGTTTTTGACTTTTTGATAATAGCCATTCTGACTGCTGTCCGATGGTTTCTCATCGTGGTCTTGATTTTCATTTCTCTAATGATTAGTGATAGTGAGCATTTTTCATGTGTTTGTTGGCTGCTCGCATGTCTTCTTTTGAGACGTGAATGTTCATGTCTTTTGCCTATTTTTTTTTTTTTTTTTTAGTTTTTGTTTTTTATTATACTTTAAGTTCTGGGATACATGTGCAGAATGTACAGGTTTGTTATACAGGTATACATGTGCTGTGGTGGTTTGCTGCACCCATAAACCCCTCATCTATATTAGGTATTTCTCCTAATGCTATCCCTCCCCTAGCAGCTATACCCTCAACAGGCCCCAGTGTGTGATGTCCGCTCCCTGTGTCCATGTGTTCTCATTGTTCAGCTCCCACTTATGAATGATAACATGCAGTGTTTAGTTTTATGTTCCCATGTTAGTTTGCTAACAATGACGGTTTCCAGCTTTATCCATGTCCCTGCAAAGGACATGATCTCATCCTTTTTTATGGCTGCATAGTATTCCATGGTATGTGCCACATTTTCTTTATCCAGTCTATCATTGATGGGCATTTTTGTCTATTTTTAAAGGGGTTATTTGATTGTTGCTTGTAGAATTGTTGTTTGATTACTGTAGCTTTGTAGTATAGTTTGAAGTTGGGTAGGGTGATGCCTCTGGCCTTCTTACTTTTGCATAGGATTGTTTTGGCTGTTTAGGCTCTTTTTTGGTTCCATATGAATATTAGAATAGCTTTTTCCTAATTCTGTGAAAAATGATGTTGGTAGATTCAATAACATTAAATCTGTAAATTGCTTTGGGCAGTACAGCCGTTTTAACAATATTGATTCTTCTTATCCATGAACATGGAATGTTTGTACATTTGTTTGTGTCATCTCTGATTTCTTTCAGCAATGTTTTGTAGCTCTCATCATAGAGATCTTTCACCTCCTTGGTTAGTTGTATTCCTAGGTATTTTATTCGTTGTGTAGCTATTGTAAATGGAATCATATTCTTGATTTGGCTCTCAGCTTGAACATTATTGATGTATCCTGAAACTTTATTGAAATTATTTATCAGTTCTAGGACCCCTTTGGCAGAGACTATGAGGTTTTCTAAGTTTAGAATCATATCGTCTGTAAAGAGAGATAGTTTGACTATCTTACCATCTTGCTATTACTCTTGCTATTTAGATGACTTTTATTTCTTTCTCTTGCCTGATTGCTCTGGCTAAGACTTCCAGTACTATGCCAAATAGGTGTAGTGAGAGTGGGCATTCTTGTCTTGTTCTGGTTCTCACTGGGAATAGTTCTAGCTTTTGCCTGTTCAGTATGATGCTGGCTGTGGGTTTGTCATAGATGGCTCTCATTACTTTGAAGTGTGTTCCTTCAACACCTAATTGGTTGAGAGTTGAATTTTATTAAAAATGCTTTCTGCATCTATTGAGATAATCGTGGTTTTTGCTTTTGATTCTGTTTATGTAGTGAATCACACTTATTGACTTGTATATATTGAACCAACATAAAATAGAATTTTATAAAGGAATAAGAAATGAAAATTTTGCTGTGCGATGTAAATTCTTGTAAAACAGATGTTTTACAAGAGATTTTAATAAATATGGAAAATGCTTGAATCCGTTTCATTTGGCAGACTGTGTTTCTCTGAGTGAGATTCTATGCTAGGCTATGAGAAGCCCCAGCTTTTATTTACTTAGCACAGGTAGTAGAGAGGCCCAGAGCTTTTCTTCAGTCTTTTGACTAATCTAATGAAATAGTGCATCAACCTTCAATAAGGATCTGACACAGACCCAACTATGACATTTCCTCACTTTGAACTGGACTCACAGTAACTCAGTGCAACACATTTGTTCACTCATGCTGATCAGACTAATTTATATGTTTCTATACCTATAATAAGTACTTATAAAATCAAATGTATTGATTAATATATTCTGTTTGGTAGCCAAAAGAAATCTTTTAAATTCTGAAGTGTCTGCAGTTAGGAAAAATACAAAAGGTGGGGGGTGGCATTTGTGATAGAAAAGTTTGAAGCATGCAGGTCAGGCATTTAAATCCTACAGCATGGTGAAGCAGATCATTTATTCAAGAAGCATAGAACCTGGCTGCTAGGATTATGTTTCTACATTTATTATAAGAAAGATGGTTATCCCAGTGAGAGCTCCTAACAGCCAAATAGCAGAGACCACAAAGCTGGAAGGTGCCAAAAGCCAGATCAAAACATGTTAAACCCAGAGAGGGGTGCCTCTAGGCAAAGATATACTACTAATAATTAGGACTATGTCAACCACTAATTCTATAGGGAATAACACCTAACCTATTTCTAATTCATTTTTTTATGTAAGCATTTGCTTTATAAAAAAGTGTTTAATATTCTCACATAAGTCAAGTACTCCTGGATTTAAAATAGTAATAGATAAATAGATAGATGATAAACTGATAAGTGAGTAAGTAGACAAATTAAATGAGTGATCCATACTAATTATAAACTCTTAAAAAAAATAAGGTAGCGATACATGCATGGACCTAGAAGATCTCTAGGATATATTACTGTGTGGGAAAAAAACAAATTGCGATAAAATATGTGTAATATGATTCTATTTATTTTTTAAATTCACAAAATAACACTCTACACCTCTACGGATAGATAGAAGGATGAATCTTATAAAATAAAAACTTATTACATGTAACACCTTTATACACTTGTGAAAATAAATAAAGGTAATTATGCACAATGATATTTGATCATTTGTGACCTACAAAAGCAGCAATTTTATGTATATAAATTCTCTGTAATTGTTGATATAACAATTTTATAATTGTTGATCTAACAACAATTATAGAGGAAAAGACATAGAAGGCTCTGTATCAACTAATAACCCTGGTAAACTCCAGAAAAGAATACTGGGACTAAGGGGTGACACTTAAGGTGACATTTTGATTATCTGAATTGTCTGAATTTTTGTAATGTGAAGTATGTATGCATTACTTAGATAATTACTTACATAAAGGTGAGATTTACATTCAATTATGAAAAAAGGAAAGAAGACAGGCAAAATGAAAATCATTATGTGTGTGGAGGTTTAGAAAAATTGGGGAGCAATGAGGAGAAGGGAAAGGGAGAATTTCGAAGACAGAGACACATTGAGGTAAGGATGACTCAAGAGAACTTTAAAGCAATATAGATATGATCATGTATCCAGTTTTTGCTCTCCACTCCCAAACATACCTGTTGCAAGATTAAACAAGGATGAGAGAGTTGGAGTTAGAAATGAAGAAGCTATGAGATCAGTGCCATGGGGTGAGTTTCAAACAAATCATTATACAAGTCACGTATAAAATGCTAATTAACTCCCAGAGCAAATTATTATGGTGGCAAGACAGAGAAGAAAATCATTCACACATTTTGTATGAATGATTTTAAATGTGGGGGAAAAGTACTCTATGAGGCAGGGCTGTAATTCCAAACATCCTACTCAGCAGTTAGTCACCAGTTAGATACCACAACCATTTCTCAGGTTACTCTCTGGAGCCCACAGTTGTATAATTGCATATACAAAGTGCTCAGTAAGTAACGGATAACTTGGTCTTGTCCACGAGGACTTAGCTTTTAAGCTTTGTGGTTTGCTTTGGAATGAAAATGACTTTGAAGTCAATCCCAAACACTGGGATTGGAACCTGACACGTATTATCTCATCCAATTTACCTAATGATCCCAGAGGAGGAAGACCTTATTGTGGTTCCTAAAAGAGGAAAATGAAGCTTGCGGATATCATATAACGTTCCCAAAGTCACACAGCAAATAAGCAGAGTGGTTGGGAATTGAATACATAGCTGTCTAATCCAAAGCCTGGGTTCTATTTCAGAAGAAAACCAAGTTCAAGATCACCATTTCTCTATCTCCAGACCATACACCACTTGGGGTAAATTCTGACTGTGTCGGGCCCAAGCATTTAGTCCTGGCCCACTCCTTTGTCCTTCTGCATCTGTGGCAGAGAATTTAGAGAGCCCTCCTATCTTGATCTGGATAGAGAAATTCCAATCTAAAGAATATAAAAAATACATATGTTTACAAACATGTACTTGTGTGTTCATTTATCAAGATAAGTTATTACATATAAGTCTGGGTGCAGTGGCTCATGTCCGTAATCCCAGCATTTTGGGAGAAACAATACCTGTTGTTTTCCGTTTTTTTGATAGTATCCATCTTAACAGTTATAAAATGATATTTTGTTGTAGTTTTGATTGGAATTTCCCTGATAATTAATGATATTGAGCATCTGTCCTATGGTTGTGGTATATCTTCTTTGGAGAAATGTCTATTTGAATCCTTTGTCCATTTTTAATTGATTTTTTGGGGGGCTGTTATCGAATTGTAGTATAAAATACTTTTTATTTATTTATTTATTGAGACAGAGTTTCTCTCTTGTTGCCCAGGCAACATATATACTTCACATTACAAAAATTAATTCAATAATCAAAATGTCACCTTAAGTGTCAACCCAGGCTGGAGTGCAATGGTGCAATCTTGTTCACTGTAACCTCCACCTCCTGGGTTCAAGCGATTCTCCTGTTTCAGGCTCCGTAGTAGCTGGAATTACAGGCATGTGTCACCATGCTTAGGTAATTTTTTTTTTTTTTTTTTGTATTTTTGGTAGAGACAGGGTTTTACCATGTTGGCCATGTTGGCCAGGCTGGTCTTGAACTCCAAACTTCAGGTGATCCACCTGTCTCAGCCTCCCAAAGTACTGGGATTACAGGCATGAGCCACCATGCCTGGCCCAAAATACTTTGTAAACAAAGAAGAATGAAATGCTTATCTTTACATTTTAAAAAGTAGTATCCATCTCTAGGGTTGTTTTGAGAGTGAAATTGGAGAGTGAATGTAAATCATGTAGACAGTCCATGGCACGTGATAGCTATTCAATAAATGTTAGTCTTTTTTCTTTGGCATCTTGTAGCCAAATTAATTCTTTTCTTTCTTTCTTTTTCTGTTTGCAAGCATTAGGATAAGCTTCTCCCACTGTCTTCATTAATATATTTGTACATCTCGGAAGTGTATCATTGTTAAAAAAGTTAAGTATTTTATGGTGTTTTGAAGAGTTGAGGCTGATGTATATTTGCCCATGCAAAATTATTAGTTGAGTACGATACTGTGTGATATCTCCCAGCAATCAAGTAAATGCTAGACAAGATTCAGGCGCATCTACTTTTCTCACATATGGTTGTGCAACAAAATATGAACTCCAAATATTATATGACTAATATATAATAATATATTCATAGTAGTCCTTATCACACATTGTAGTTGCACATCTGACATTTATAATGTGCTACAATCACTTGCATGATGTTGTTGATAATTCATTCAATCGCATTACAAAACTTTGTGAATCACCCCTGATTCAAAGCACTGACATTTTATGAGGTAGGTGTTATTTTTATCACCATTTCACAGGTGAGGAAATTATGACACAAAGAGGTTAAGTTACTCACGGCCCACATATCTAATAGGTGGTACAGTAAGGCTTTCACCATTATGTCTTCACCATTCTAGGGGAAAAGACCAATAGGTCTCTGGGTACCAAAAGAGGGTAAGGAGTTACCCTAAGAGAGAGAAATGAGAGGACTAAAGAGAGCATTTCATCTACTTTTCAGTTGTGTCTAAGAATGAAGAAGGAAAGAAGAAGAATAAAGGCCAATGATAAGAGAGGAAAGTAGAGGTGAGGTGAAGTGTGGGACCTGGACAGACTAAATTCTACAATGAATGAGAGCGAAATGTAGACCCTGGAACTGCCAGGGCCAGGATGAGGCAACCCTAGGAACGTGGAGGTAGGAGATTCATTAAAGAATAACTGAGAAACAGGAAGGAAGAGGGTACAATCTAGCTCATCTTCTTGCCTGGTCACTCTTCCTGGGGGCTAATGCTGTGTAAAATAATCTGTAAATACCAAATATGTTATCATCTATCCATGGATGCCAGCAGTTTTGTTATAGAGGGCCAGGACTGTTCCCAACATGAACAGAAAAATTAGAAATTATATTTTACAAGTATTTGTTGACACAAGACTCTGAGCCAAAAGTGGTCAGATCCTAGAAATTTTTTTGATGAAAGAGCTGACAGAATTTTCTGATGTATTTACATGTTACGAAAGAAGGAGAAGCATCAAGGATTTGTTTTTTAACTGAGCTAGTAGAAAAATGAAGATGCCATTTACTGAGACAGAAATGACCGTGGAAAGATGTGACCATGGAAAGATGCATACTTGACTGAAAAAAAGGGCAAACAAGAGTTCAATTTTGGATATGTATAGTGGAAGATGCCCATTGGATATTAATGTGAAGATGTTGTTTTGTTTTGTTTTTTGAGACAGAGACTCGCTCTGTTGCCAGGCTGGAGTCCAGTGGCATGATCTTAGCTCACTGCAACCTCAGCCTCCTGGGTTCAAGCAATCCTCCTGCCTCAGCCTCCCGAATAGCTAGGAATACAGGTGTATGCCACCAGGCCTGGATAATTTTTTGTATTTTTAGTAGAGATGGGATTTTACCATGCTGGCCAGGGTGGTCTCGATCTCTTGATCTCGTGACCTGCCCGCCGTGGCCTCCTAAAGTTCTGGGATTACAGGCATGAGCCACAGCACCCGGCCTCATGTGAAGATGTTGATTAGGTATTTGGATATACACGTATAAGACAAAGAAGAGGTGCAGATTGGAGATACAAATTTGGAGGTTATCTGCCACAGGGTTAGATGCATTTACTTAAAAGATCTATGTTGATAGAGCAGTGAAGAGATTTAAGGATGGAACTCTGAAGTTCTTCAAAGTTTAGAGTTTGAGAAAATGAGCAACTAAAAGGAGAATGAAAAGGCGTTACTAGTGGGATGGGAAAAGCCCCATGAGAGAGTAGTTTGTGGAAGCCAAGAGATGAATAGGTTTCCAAAAGAAGAAAATAAATCTACTATTTCAGTATATAGAGTAAGGTGAGGCCTGAGAACTAATCATCGAATGTATCCTTGTAGGGCTTATTAGTAACCTTGAAAAGCACTGTTTTGGCAGAGGAGTGGGGATGTAGCCTCACTGAAGAGATTCAAGGGAGAAGGAAGGAGAACTGGAGACAGTGAGTTTAGACAACACATTCAAGCAGTTTTGCTACAAATAGAGAAATGGGGGGGAATTAAGGGGAAGGGGGAGAATTAAGAAATTATTTTTTAAAGATTGGGGTTATTAAAGCACATTTGGAAGCTGAATGGAATGATCCTGTAAAGGGAGAATAAATGAGTGATACTGAAGTAAGAGGACACAATTGCAAGAGCCCTGTCTCTGAGCGGGAGAGGTGTGCCAAATGGAGGAATTGGCTTAGATACGGACATGGCCACTCATCCTTAGAAGGAGGAAAAGCAGTCTAGGCTGTGAGGTATGACGGTGTGAGTGCAGGAAAAGTCTGTCCATGTGGCTTCCCTTTTCTCAGAAAAATAAGAGAAAAGGTCCTCAGATGAAATGAGAAGGGTAGAGGAGGTTCTGAAATTTGAAGAGTGAAGAGAGGCACTTCAGACACTTGGTGAATGATTGGACTGAAGAAAAGATAGAAGGATTATTGGTCCTACACACCCTCTTGAGGTTACTAGTGAGTGAAAACATTGGCCGGTGATACACTAACATTTTTGTTACTAAGTTGGCAACATCACTTGATGGAATTTTTCAAATTAATTAATGATCTTAAACGTATCCGTAAGAAGTTTGTCTCAAATAGTATCTTATTCTATACTTGTTATTAAATGTACAAATTGATCATTTTTAAGAATATTATTGTAATCACTTGGAAGTTATATCTTTATTTCATGGATCTTCAGCAAAAGTTGGGACTCAGAAATGTAGACACAAAATATGTGCTGATTGTTTCATTTATTCAACTTCCTTTTTTCTTAAATAGAGACAGGGTCTTGGTCTGTCACCCAAGCTGGAGTGCATTCGGGACAGTTATGGATCACTGTAACCTTGAACTCCTAGCCTCAAGCAATCTTCCCACTTCCACCTCCAAAGTAGCCAGAACTACTGGCATGTGCCTCCATTCCTGGCTAAATTTTTGTTTTTTTTAAGAGAAGTCTCACTGTTACCCAGGCTAGTTTTAAACTCCTGGCCTCAAGTCCTCTTTCACTTCAGCCTCCCAAAGTGCTGCTATTACAGGCGTGAGCCATCATGCCCAGCTCATTCATCTTCTATGCTTCCCTTTCAAAACATTGCCCTTTCAAAAACATGGCAAGTGTTTATCTTAGAATCCCCCACTTACTCTGTGTCTCTCTGTCTTTAACTGTGATAACTAGTACTGCATAATTACCAGACTTCAAGTTTGTTTCAGTATCTTGAGGAACTAACCTTATAACTTCTAAAAGAGTGTAATTTTGATTGGTTGTCTTATTTAATAATATTATGCCCTGATAGTGATATTTAAATTTATATCTCTGTTCCCTGAAAAAAATAAATTCTTTGAGTTTTCTTTAAGTCAGAACCTTAGTTTGAAATTCCTTTGCCTCCCACACTGCTAGAAATTTAAAAAATAAAATTAAATCTAAGATTGTTGTATTTCTTCTTTAAACAAAGAGTTCAAAATTGTGATCTTATTTAAATTAGCAATGATTAACTCAAGGGAATTTTGATGGTAAAAACCTGTGTTTAAAAAATTTATTTCTTTAAGCAGGTTAGGATTAAGCAATGATAAAGTCTAAGCCATTTTATTGGCTATTTTTTTTATTTGAGACTTGATTCCAAAATTAGTTTAACAGATACTAAGGTTTCATATATTTCTAACCTCAAGATAAATCCTATCAACAATTTACCCAATATTTTTAATTAATAAAATAAGTGTTACATTTATTAACTCTAGAAAGAATAATTGGCATGAGGGTCCTATATATACATATTTTACTATGTGACTCATTTTGTTTTATAAAAATCACAAATACTAACATGACGAAATTGACTTGCTCTTTAATCGTTCCCACATTTTACCAGCTATATCTAACATTTAGACTTCGTAATATTCTTGGGAAAATGGGCCTTCTTATTGGGAAATAGCTTTATTTTATTTGGGGGGGAAGAAAAAAAAGAATGAGAAGATTGATTCATGAGCCTGCAAATCAATAAAACTGAAAATACATAGCATATGGTTTTCATTGCTTTCCAAAAAACCACGCGTGTTTTACATCACAGGGAGATCAGCTAAACAGAAAGTAATCTGGATTCCACTTCTTAACAAGCCTGGCTTTTCTGATTCTAGCAGGAATGAGACCAATTACTGACAGATTTTAGAGTCATGGCTTCAAGGAAAACAAATCAATAGGATTGTGGACACCACTGTAATGAAGGAAGACTCAGTTCTACTGATAGGTCAGGAATGACTAACTGCTACAAGAACATTTTGATATAATTTAAACAAGAGTATTTCAGGTAAATAAAGAGGATTTCAAAAAATACGCCACCACCACCCCGCCCCCGACTGGGTATATGTGTCATAATATGGTTATGGACAGTTTCCATGTATACATTAAAAAATTTGGATGTTTATAAAAATTGATATTTGAAGAAAGAGAGAGAGAAAGAGAGGACGGAAGGAAAGAAAGAAGGAAGGAAGAAGGGAAGGTAGAAGAGAGGGAAAGAAAGAAGAATAGAAGTGAAGGAAAAAGGAAAAGAAAAAGAAAAAAGAAAGGCTAACTAGATATGAGACAAAATGATTTAGGAATAGGTAAGAATGAACTCTATGGTAGATCTCAACCTTTCATGGACTATAATTCGCCAATCACCCCATCAAAGTAATTGTATCTAAAGATATCGGCAATATTAATAAAAGTAAAACTAGCAATATACCAAGAACATTTTATATTATATAAAAATACATATTTATATTATTTAATTTTTACAACTCTATGAGTAGCTTTTAGAAAAAACTTTATCTTAAAGTTGAAGATAAACCTAAAAGAGGGTAGACAACTTTTTCAAGGTCACCTGACGAGTAAGTTGCAAAATTGAGACCTGAATTAAGCTGCCTAATGCCAATGTTTTTCTTTCCTAATCCTTGCAAGAATAAGACCTGTTAGCCACTACTACTCTACCTCCTTCAAATTTGTCATTTTCTGGCAGAGTATACATGGTTTTATAATTCTAAGTAATGCTTGTATGTTTCCTGGATGACCTGTTTCTTCTATGTTATATGTGTAGTAGATGAGAGCCAAGGAACAAAGGGCTGCTATGGTTCTACCAACTTCATTTTGGAAAAGAAAAAAAATTCCGTACCTCAGTTCTACCCAAACCAATTAAATCAGACTTTCATTAGAGCTCCCACGTGATTCAAATGTGTAGCTAAAGTTGAAAATGTATATATCTGGAACCTATATTTGTCTTAATGTAGCCCATGATACCATTAACTATTTTGGTAGCCACGTCACATGAAAGATTTTGATCATAATACGTTGTCACAGATACTGTTTTAAACCACAAATTCCTCCACACTGAATCTTTGCATATGCCTTTTGGGATTTCAGAGCAGATCTTACTTTTAGCTCAGTTGCCTTTTCCACCATGTTAGGTGGCTAAGAGATTTTTCAACACAGTTTCTACCAATGGACCTGATATTCTTCTCAGTTTCATGTCATACTCAAACCTGATCATCAAAATTTATGGATTTTTCTAAGTTACTGACTAATACAAAACAAGTTAGATCTAAGAGTAGAACCTACATGCACAGTATGAGAGACCTCCCTCCAATCTGATAGTCTGCTGATTAATCATCTCCTTCTGCCATTCATTCCATCCAAATTCTGTCAACTTTTCTTGTTTTCATAAGCTACTTATAATACTTTGACCATAATGACAAGATGTCTTAAAATGACTTCCTTCTAGGAAGGTCTTGAGTGCCCCTGTGGCCAATGAAATGGTAACACTTCTGGTATAAGAACTTTACATCCTAGCTGATGAATATCCAGCTCACAGTTGATCAAACTCTATTGTCTTTTAATGGGCAACATTCTCTACTTAAAATGGTATGACTCCTCTGACTCAGGCTTGGCAATTAAAACTTGAGTGGCTGCTAACTAGAACAGGAATTTCCATTGGGAGTTAATATGAAGAAGAATTAGAGACATAGCCATACGTGCAAACAGCAGCCTCACCACTGAGGATGGCTAGCTGTGTTTGCAGCATGAATGGGCTCCTGCTTAAAGACACACCTCTCCAGGACAAAAGACCTGTTCTCATCACCAATCAGCTAAACATAGCCTTTTTAATTTTTTCAGAAAAAAAAATTAGCAAGATAGAACTTTTGAAATGAAAAAAAAAAAAAAAGCCTTTGTGGGGCTGGGCATGGTGGCTCACACCTGTAATCCCTGCACTTTGGGAGGCTGAGGTCAAGAGTTCAAGACCAGCCTGGTCAACATAGTGAAACCCCGTCTGTACTAAAATTAGTCTGGCATGGTGGCGCACACCTGTAATCCCAGCTACTTGGGAGGCTGAGCAGGAGAATTGCTGGAACCTAGGAGATGGAGGTTGCAGCGAGCTGAGATCATACCACTATACTCCAACCTGGGCAACACTGTACACCACGCCTGGCTAATTTTTGTATATTTAGTAGAGATGGGGTTTCACTCTGTTGGCCAGGCTGGTCTTGAACTCCTGACCTCAGGTGATCCACTCACCTTGGCCTCCCAAAGTGCTGAGATTACAGGAGTAAGCCACTGTACCCAGGCTGAAATTATTAAATTTTTAAAACAATCTTACAAGGTAATGTTATTACTCCCATTTCACAAATGAAGAAGTTGAGCTCAGAGTTAATGAACCTGCCCAAGAGACTGAAATTACATGACCTAAACTCAGGCCATGGCCTTGGTGCTGGTGGCTGAGGCAGGACTGGCCCTGGATAGAATGTAGTAAGTGTGGGTCTCAGCTTGTCACTTTCCAGAGGCAGCTTTCTATTCTCCTTCCTGGTAAGGCCAATCTTAGCAGTTTCCTCTATGTAAAGTAGAACTATGTTCTGTGCCAAACAAGATAATCAGCTCTATGCATGTCTCTGAGAAGCTAAAATAGTGCCACTAGCGATCAACTCTCCAAAGCCAAATAGATTATAATCTAGATTCAGAAAGGAAAAAGTGACTAGTTGTCTGAAAGAACTGACATCACCTGCAAGATAAGTACCTTTTCCTGTAACTGTGGGCTTTCTACTCAACCTGGCTGTCTGCTGTGCTCACTTGTACCAGATGGATGGTGAAACAAGATTTGCCAGGAAACCGAAACTTGCAACCAAACAAGGGAGACCAATTGCCAGACAGCATGTTTCAACACTGCTCCGCCAGCACACAACTTACATAATCGCTTGTTTATGCAACAGGGTATGTAATTTTTATTGATAGAACTGTTAGGTTTGATTTGGTGTCATCTAATAGAGAGTTCTTGATTGGAAATTCCACTTATGGTTCTACCACTAACTTTGTGGTATTACGGGGTGGGAGGAAAAGTCAGAACCAGCTCTGTTTGTAAGAATGCAATACTGCAAGTCAATGTTGCGTTTAAGGAGAAAAGGAGTGAACAGAGGGATGCTTTTCCAAAGTTTCACTCATTGGAGAAAATGAAGAATTTGTAGCAGGATTATAGAAAATACAATAAGATGTCAAGAATCTTATAAGGTTGAAGGAACCAAAGCCGAAACAAGAGTGTAAGAAAAAGGAAGCCGTGTCTTTAGAACTAACTGTAAGTATGAAGTTCTCCACAGAGGAAACATCTGTACACTTAGGTCTCACTTTAAATATCAGATCCTCTAGGTAGCCTTCCGTACCTCCTCTATACCCCAACACTGACTTGGAGAGATATTGTGTGTGTTCAAGTAGCACCTTCTCTCCCACCTGTTATAGCCTGCATTGCACAGCATCCTAATCTTCGGCTTACTTGTCTCTGTTTCCACAAATGTCAAAAATTTACCATGGCAGGATTGGGACCTCACTCACTGTCATAACCCTTGCACCAAGCTCGAATCCTGGTATGTAATGAGCACCTCAGAAGAATTTGTTGAATTAGCGAACGGTGTCCCATGTTTCACACAATAGTGATGATCCCACTGAAGACCATCAAAGCCAAAGATGAATGGAATGTAAAAAAAGATGCAGAACAACAAGAAGGAAGAGGAAAGGAGTTGAAGGGAGAAGAATTGGAGCAAGGAAAGGAGGGTGAGGAGGGTGAGAAGAAAGGAAGAAAGAGGATGATAAGGAAGAAGACGAAGGGAAGAGGAGGAGGGGAAAGGAGAATAAGAAAATGGAAAAGAACAGAAAGAAGGAGTGACAGGAGGCTCAGAATAAGAGATGAATGAAGAGGAGGAGGAGTAAAAACAGCGTCAAAGAAAAGAAGCAGGAATAAACTCTGCCTCACAAAATATCATGACAGACATAAGGCTCATCCTTCAGATGAAAAAAAAAATGCAGAGCAATAGAAGTACTTGGAGGATCCCAAGCACTTCCAGGTCCTGGTACGCAGTCCTGCAGTGGGAATGGTAGCAGCTGTGTGGAGTCCTGTTGTGGCAACTAGGGATGTCTTATTGGAGTGAGTGTACATGAGCTATCTGAAACTTATCTCACTGCTCTCTGCAGCTGAGTCAGGGAGCAGATAACTCTCTCAGAAGGATCTGAGGGACAAGGTGAAGGTTGAAAGGAAGAAGCTAAATGAGCTAAAGAGACATAGAGGAGCAACATGGCACCTGGTGGCCTAGGTTTGAGTCCTAGCTCTCTCAATTATCATCAAATGGTCTTTGGAAAATTATTGCATTTTCTGTAGCCACAAAAAAACCATTCCCTTTGCATTGTAATAATGATTAAATGAGATAGCATATAATTACCATAAAGTATCTAGCCCAAAAGCTCCCAATATGTAGCAGTCACTCAACACATACTTGTTTCCTTTCTTCCTCCTGGTTGAAAAAAGGTTGCATTTTTCTTATTTCTTCCCAAATGTATTTGGAATTCAAAAGGAAAAATCTGATGGGAATAGCTGCTCTACAGGTGGTAGTGGATTTGGGGAGATCTATTGCTGGGATCTGTCCTCAGTGTTATCCTGTTTACATTTTCCCCCCCAATGACCTAAATGCAGTTAGAGAGAAACTGAATATCAAAATGTATGAGACAAAAAGCCAAGTTGAATAGGACTATGAATGATGGCAGCATTAGGTTCCAAAAAGAGTTCAGCCAGAGGAACAGGCCAAAGTTCAGAGAATGCAATATGAAGGTGTAAGTTCCCACACCTGGGTTCAACAACTCCAGTGTGTAAAGATAAACATCATATGTAGATTGACTGATACTGAACACTGTTTTTGTTATGGTTTACACTAATTTGTATGTAGCATGAAACCTCAGTCAAGTGTAACTATATGAAATTTGGCACCTTCACTTGAGTTTAAATTTATGGGGAAAGTAAAATGAATTTCATGCCTGCATGACTCGAATAGATGGAGTGGTCTTTTTCGTTTTCCCCAAATATCTTCAGGCTGTTCTAACACAACACAGTCAAGATGACTCAGAGGACAAAGAAACCTGACCTATCCTCCTACACAAGTCTTATGTTTCCTGATCATTGCTTTCTTATAAGCCTGAAAGAAAGACACTCAGAACCTACACTTACCCCTGGGAAAAGGCCAGGCATGGTGGCTCACTCCTATAATCCCAGCACTTTGGGAGGCCAAGGCTAGGATTATCACCTGAGGTTAAGAGTTCAAGACAAGCCTGTTCAACATGGCAAAAACCCATCTCAACTAAAAATACAAAATTTAACCAGGCATGGTGCCACACATCCATAATCTCAGCTGCTAGGGAGGCTGAGGCACAAGAATCACTTGAACCCAGGTGACAGAGGCTGCAGTGAGCCAATATCATGCCACTGCACTCCAGCCTGAGTGACAGAATGAGACTCTGTCTCAAAAATATTTATTATAATAAATACAGAAGGCATAATAGGGATGATATTAGGTGAAATTCATTTTACTCTTCCCATAAATTTAAACTCAAGTGAACTTGCAAAATTCCGTATAGTTACACTTGGCTGAGATTTCATGCTACATACAAATTAGTGTAAATCATATCAAAAATATAATGTTCATTATCAATCAATCTAGGTATGATGTTTATCTTTATACAGTTGAGTTGTTGAACCCAGGTGTGGGAACTTATACTTTCATATCGCATGAAATATCATGCAAGACTACACCCAGCCATTTCCCAGGAATACGTGTAGGTTCAGAGTGTCTCTCTTTCAGGCTTATAGGCAAGCATTCATCAGGAAAGATGAGACTTGTGTAGGAGGATAGGGCAGGTTGCTTTGTCCTCTCAGTCATCTTGACCGTGTTGTGTTACAACAGCCGGAAGGTATTTGAGGAAAATTAAAAAGACTATTTGAGTCTATTTGGGTCTACATCTATTTGAGTCATGCAGGCATAAAATTCATTTTACTTTCCCCATAAATTTAAACTTAAACCAAAGTGCCAAATAAGTACAGTTATTTGAGCCAAGTATAACGGAATATCACTGTTACAGAGCCAAGAAGCAACTTGTATATGAAAACATCTCTGATTAATGCTGAAAATGAGAAAATTAATAGTTCCTTCAGGGCAATTTTGGAGATACATGAGTACAACAGTCCGATTCTCCCCAGGAACTAAGAAATAAGGGAAATTAGGGTTGCCCTTTGAGACTGGACTTTTACGATGAAGAGAAGGAAAATATTCTAAATCCATAAACATAACTACCTCAGTGGGAATGGCTATCTAGATTAATGAGGAATAATAATTCAAGTAAACCAAGAATGTAGCAATGGATGAGGTTGAGAACTTAGAGAAATGCAGTTTGGAGAAGCAAAGATGAGGTGAGGATGGCGTATTAGAACCAGCATGATGGAGGTAGCCACCACCCGGCACCTACTGCAGCTTTTAGCTTCTTGGGTGCTGAAATGCTACAAACTGGGCACCATGGATAAAGGAATTCCTTCCTCGTTAATTATGTTTTGATGAACTAATTAATTCATGGGACTTTCCAGTAAAGCTGGTAATCTGGGTTTGCCGTTTGAGTCCAGAGTCTGGACTGTGTACCTGATGCTACACAATGCTGCATTCACTTTTATTTGACAAATATAGCTCTGTAGATCCAGCATCATGCCAAGTTCTGAGAATAAAGAACAAGACAAAGATCCTATTCTCATGGAGCTTGTGATCCAATTTTGTGCTGTAAGATTTCTTCACAGGTAGCCAGTTCCTTCCTTGGAAACAACCTCACAATAACCAAGACCCCAAAAGCAGTTAAATCTGGTTAAAGTTCCCAGACACTGATGACCCATCCGAGTCAGGCATAAGAAGTCAGATTTCACTCTCCTACCTCACAGAGCTTTCAAGAAATGTAGGCATGCACTCGCTGTATTTAAATATCTTTTAATTTCAGTATTAGTGACTGAATATTGAAAATAAACTGGATGCACCAGGGATTAACACTAGGGGCTTGCTCTCCCTGGGCTTCCAGATACAATCCCACCAGGAAAGCATGCCTTCTCCCTTTACTTTGTGTAATACAAATAGTAAAATGAAAATAATGGAAAGTTACTGCTGTGTATGTGTTGGATATATGAATAGTGTGGAGGCATTAAAAGGGGTTTGTAAACTAGGGCCACACTATGGATCTGACTGGGAAGATAATTCTTAATTTCAAGAAAGTCGCATTGTACTGTGTAAAGAAAAATAAACTTTGTAATTGAAAGTCCTGGTTTACAGCCTAGCCCAGTCATTCTGTGACACTGTATCTTTTGCTGAGGATTTCTTTATCTTAGAAATATTATGTACCTAATCGTCTTTCCAATTTGAAGTAACCATTTTCCTTACACAAATGAGAATAAGAATTAAAATTTATAGAAGAATAAGCCCATTTCTCCATTAGACAATTTGCTGTGAAAATGAGTCTGGGCAAAGGTATGGCACTGAGAGACGGAGGTGGGTTACCACAGCAGAAATTCAAGTAAACCTCTCCCAATTCATAGCCTTTGACCAGCCCATCCCTCCAAATAATCTCTACTTGGAAAGAAATCTCTGGCAGGCCATTGTCACACTGAAGAAAGAAATGCCTTGTCATTGCATTTGTGAGGAAAAAGAAAAAATCTTGTAATGATTTCTGATTGGATCAAAACCAGAACACTCAGTTACCAAAACTAGGGCTAGCACCTTTCCAAAGACAGAGACAAAATTTGTTCAATGCCTGGCATCATATGACTTCTCTTCAAACAGATTTTTGGCCAGAACTGCAGTTGGATAGGAAAATCTAAACACAGAAATAGGCCAGGCATGGTGGCTCATGCCTATAATCCCAGCACTCTAGGAGGCCGAGGTGCGCGGATCACCTGAAGTGAGGACATCAAGACCAGTCTGGCCAACAGGGTGAAACCCCGTCTCTACTGAAAATACAAATATTAGCCACTTATGGTGGCATGTACCTGTAATTCCAGCTACTTGGGAGACTGAGGCAGGAGATTTTCTTGAACCCAGGAGGCGGAGGTTGCAGTGAACTGAGATTGCGCCACAGCACTCCAGCCTGGGCGACAGAGCAAGACTGGGTCTTAATAAAACAAAAACAGAAATAAATCAGAAGCTGGTGTTGGAATTATTTGCCAAGAGATGTTAACTATGCAAAAACAGTTCTGTGTCCAGTAAACTTGGAAAAATGTTGTAAACCAGATTATCTCCTTGAGATTCACATTTCACAAAAGCACATCAAAGTTTCTTTCCTCAATCTCTATGCTTGACTTGCATTGGTCTTCTTTTAGTCACATCAACATATGAAGTGAAGATTTCAGAATGAGCAATTCCCTCTGCTTCAAATTATCTTCTTTCTAATCATCACATGACTGCCTCTTTCTTGTTATTAGAATCTCAGGTTAAACGGCACCTTTTCAGGGAAAGTTTCCTGAACACCAACTTTAAACTCACCGTTAGTCCACTCTGTCATATTTAGGGATGCCAATTTTAATTTTCTGCATGTTAAGTAAAAATTACAGGTAAACACGAATCTTTTCTTCTTTGTTCACCACTGTATCCTTAGCACACAGAAGTGCCTGATACAAATTTAGCACTCAAAAAGTGTTTGTGATAAATTGTTCAAAAAACATCAGCTGTTTCACAAAATATAGTTAGGAAAATAAGACCTAGTTTCAACCTTTTATTGTGTAGGTGGGAAAATGTTTGCCCACAGAGGTGAATTGACTTGCCCAAGGCATAACATCTACTGGAAGCACAAGAACAATCAAGACAGGCTTAAAAACCAGAATGTGGGAGACGAAATATACATTTATTGGGTGACCGTTCTGCATTTTTCAGTGGTAGAACTTATATCATGACTTAATACTTAAAACAACTGTACAAGAGGGGCATTGTCATGTTTATTTCTTCAGATGAGGGAGAAAGGGCTCAAGCTAATAAAAGGGAATACTAAAATTTGAACCCAGGTGAAAGGCAGTCCAAAGCCTATGACTATGACATTGTACCACACTGCTTTTTTGGGGTAGAAGGATCTACCATAGCATTAATCATCTGGACTAAAAAGTGGGAGTATGCCTTAAACAAAGGAAATGCAAGTGCCTAGCACAGGCACAGAAGCCTAAAGTCAGAGCATGCCCAGGAACAAGTGACGCCTTCTGATTACCCGAAACTGCGGAGTGAAAACTTCTCAAGTGCTGCCTTCCAGAACAACACTGGAAGGTCCCAAACTCTGAATTAGAATTAGCCTGCAGATAGGAGCCAAGTTCCTTCCACTTAAAAGGTTTCTATGTGCCACATTTTCCCTGTCCAGTCTATCATCGATGGACATTTGGGTTGGTTCCAAGTCTTTGTTATTGTAAACAGTGCTGCAATGAACATACGTGTGCATGTGTCTTTATAACAGAACGATTTATAATCCTTTGGATATATACCCAATAATGGGATTGCTGGGTCAAATGGAATTTCTATTTCTAAGTCCTTGAGGAATCCTCAGCACATATACACCATGGAATAATATGCAGCCATACAAAAAAAAAAAAGATGAGTTCGTGTCCTTCTTAGGGACATGGATGAACCTGGAAACCATCATTCTCAGCAAACTGACGCAAGAACAGAAAATCAAACACCACATGTTCTCACTCATAGGCAGGTGTTGAACAATGAGAACACATGAACACAGGGAGGGGGAGTAACACACACTGAGGTCTATTGTGGGGGACTAGGGGAGGAACAGTGGGGGGGTAGGTAATTGGGGAGGGATAACATGGGGAGAAATGCCAGATATAGGTGATGGGGATGGAGGCAGCAAATCACATTGCTATGTATGTACCTATGCAACAATCCTGCATGTTCTTCACATGCACTCCAGAACCTAAAGTGCAATAAAATATATGTATTTTTTAAAAAAAGGTTTCTAATGTGGGACCAATAAATAAGGCAGGTCGTAGTAAATACCTTTGCCAGGAGTTGGCTTGGAGCAAACTAGGAAGCTAAAAACCCACTGCAGATGTTCTGGTTTACTTATTTATGCAATTGACACACAAATAGGCAATTTATGCATCATTTATCCAACAAATATTCTAGTGTTTTCCATATCCCAGGCACTGTGATAAATGCTGGTAATATAGTAGTAAACAGGACAAAGAAAGTCCCTGCCCTATTCAATAAGTAGTTCATGAATGAATAAATCAATGTAGGAATTAATGAATATGTTTGAAGATTTGGAGGGCATCAAGGGATAGTAGCTATGCTTCAAGGGTTATGTACTTAGCTATGGCAAAAAATAACTAACCTCAGAAAACGCATTTTAGTACCTCACTGCTACTCATCTAAGTGTCATGTACCTTGGGTGAATTTGGTTTTGAGCTTTGCTCCAAAGGAAGCTATTATACTGTGCCTCTGTTTCATGAGGCATGTCTAATGAAGCATCAGCTACCACCTGCTTCTTCTCATCCCTGGTAAACCAATATCTGATAACTTATCTGAATGACTTTCATTTAAAAGCCATTGTCACTGTCAGGAAAAGATGTAATATGACCTCTATATCTTTCAGGGTTCTCCAGAGAATCAGAACCAAGAGGAAAATATGTCTTTATAGAGATGTATTTTAAGGAATTGGTTTGTGCAGGTGTGGACGTTGGCAAGTCCTAAGTATACAAGGCAGGCCAGAAACCTGGAAACTCAGTATCTATTGATTACTAAATTTCTCATATATAATTTCTCTGAAAATTCCTTTACTTTATCTTTATTTTTAAAAGATATTTTAACTGAGCTAAAAATTCTAGGTCAGTAGTTATTTCTTAATCAACAGTTAGCATTCTACTGGTTTCTACCTTCCACTTTTGTTTTCATTGGGTCAGCAATTATTCTAATGGACATTGCTTTGAAGGCAAGATGCCTTTTCTCTGGATTCTTTCAAAACTTTTCTCCTGGCTTTTGGGTTTCTCTAAATGTATGATGTCTAAATGTAGATTTAAAAAAATTTTTATCTTGCTTGCATAGGCCTATGAATGGTTGAGTACCAACAGCTCTGGAAAATTTTCAGTTATCATCTTTGAAAATTTGCCTTTGCCTTATTTTTTCAGCAGTCAAACATATATTAGTACTTCTGTACATGTTCTGTACTGTATCTATTAGTAATTCTTACAGTATTTTCCATATTCTTACTCTTTCCTAAATTTTTCAATATTTTGTCACTTTGTGCCATAATCTAGATAATTTCTTCTTCTCTATCTTCTAATTTACTAATTCTCTATTCTGTAATATTCAATCTGTGCCATATCCTAAGTTTTAATTTTAGTTCTTTTGTTTACCATATCTATTTTTTCCCCAAATTTGCTCTGTGGTTTTTCTAGTGGCCTGTTATTTGCAGATATTTCCAAACCCAATGAATTATTTAAACCTAGTAAGCATATTTTTTTCAATCTGCCTCTAAAATGCCAATGCCTGAAGTCAGTAAGAGTCTTTTCCTATGTCTGTTGTTTTAGTTTCTTAGCAGCCATATAGCCTTTTCTCCTTGTATACCTGTTAAATTTACCTGCATGCTAGTCATTGCTCTTGAAAAAAAATAATTTGTGAGCGATCCCTGAGGCCTAACGTTGAGTATATCCTCTTTCGGAAAGTCCTTACCTTTGCTTCTGACAGATACCTCTGGTGTTTGTAGCTGGTGGCAACCTCAAGTCAAGTTCACTGCTCAATGTCCCCTGGCAGGTATGGGTGGTGTGAACTCAACATGCAGATCCACATGAAAGCCAGTTTACAACCACAAATTCCCAGGGGTGTCTTTCCTGCTCTTTTTCTTTATTTTCTGCATCTACCACAAGGGCTTTCTCTAAAGTCTCCTAAAATTGAGGAGTGAGAGGGAGTTTAGTTCTCACTCTCCTTTATGCCCAGGGTCATGTCCTCTTTGGATGTCATTTAATTCAGAGACAGTTTCCTTTAAGATTTCTTAGTTGCAAACCACCCCAAAACTTAGGGGCTTAAAACAACAAACACCTATTCTCAAGCACATGAGTCTGCAGGTCATCAAATAAGGTCATCTATACATGGGCTAATTTTGAATGAGCTTGACTGGGTAACTCTGCTTCAAGCTATACTTTGACTAGGCTTGGCTTCAAGCTGTCATTTGGTTCAAATCTCTTCCATGTGTGTTCATTCTGGGGCACAGACAAAGAGGCAGCCGTGATCCTTCCATGTTCTCAGAAGGATCATCAGAGCACAAGGAAGCACCCCCTACCAGACATCTGAGTCAATATTACCAGACATCTGAGTCAATATTACAATTGGTAATCAGGAATTACCCGATTCCTCTGTGGACTATCTTTTCACTATTCTATTCCCATCCACTGCCAGCTTACTGTATACTCTATGTGAAACAAACCTTTGTGTAGCACTTTAAGTGCCAGACTGCTTAAAGACATTGTCTCTTTAATGCTTAAATCCACCCTAGGAATTTAGTAGTATTGATGTTTGGAGAGGACAAGTAAACTTGAATAAGGTCACACATCCTGTACATAGCAAAGTCAAGATTCTGTTTCTAATATCTGAGTCTTCTCCATCTCCTCATGGTGATGAAATGCAGAGAATGGTTGCATTAAGAAGAAGGTGCCCATTTGAGTAGAGGTTAGTCTCTGGAAGTCAAAAGGTAGAGGCAGGGTGCAGTGTGTGTGTGTAACATCATTCACTCCTACATGGCATTTTGTCCTCAGGACTATCTTGAAGATTCATATTCTCATATTATAGCATATAAATAGTATATGAGAAGAGGAAGAATGCTTATTATTTGCCAACAAAAACAAGGATCAGAAGAGTAAAGCAAATTGAAATCATACATGGGTTACATATTTTCTTCAGATTTTTATTTAAATTGAAACAACTGCAGAAAGATCAGAGAGTTCCCATCTACTGCTATGATCAGCTCATTATAAAAATAATTTGCATCCACTGAGAGAGAAAGAAAGAAGCATTTAGATATTTTTTAACCTCTTAGCAAGAAATATACAATAAACAAAAGGGATTTAGGAATGAATGAGTGTTGGGGGCCAAACAACAATGGTAGCCATGTAGTGTTTCTACCATGGTATTTGTAGACAGAGGATAGGAGAGGAAAGGCGGTTTAGAGAAATTTGTGATGTTAGAGGCCACAGTATAAGAGACACAATTATTAACAAGTGTCTCTAGAAGATTAAAATATGAAAAGTAAAACCATAGTTGGCATTTTAAAAAGATAACTGTACATGCATAATTTATTTTTACCTTAACATAACCTTGCTGCATAGAAATTGTTTTATGAGTCAGCATTTTTTTCACTCTTGAAATCATGCAGAGGAAGAGGAAAACAAGGAGGAGGAGAAGGAAGAGGAGGAGAACAGTGACTGTAACAAAAGTATATTTTCAGTAAAACTAGGAAAGAGATGTGCAAAAACTCCACAATGGGTAGAATATCAAAATGTAGGTAAGATTGGGTAGAAGTCACTCAAGAGGAAGCATAAAGAATTATAAGAGAACTAGCAGTGGCAGATCTTAGAATGTGCCAGCAAATAAATTTTCTAAAAGAGAAGAGCTCATTTTGAAAACCAAAAGCTGTATCTTGTTTTCAACAAAAGTTGAGGGATAAACCAATATAGAAATAGATAAAGGAAATCCAAAGAAGACAGAAACAATGAAAGTGTGAAACATTTACAAAGATAGACTATAAAATTTATGATTGATTAAATTGTTAAAATAAATGAAGTAACAATCTTCATAATGGAAGAGTACAATGTACTCTGGAAAATGACCCAGAATTTATTTGGACATAAAGACATATCCTAATAAAGTTATGCATTTCAAAGATTTTTAAAAAAATCATTTGGACAGCTAGGCAGGAAGACCAAATTACTAAGTGGTGGAAAATCAGGTTGACCTCAGATTTGTCCATAGCTACATGCAGTTCTAAAAAAAATGTAGAGCTATTAATACCACAAGATACTTGAGAAAATGTGAACCAAGGATTTTATATCCATTCAAACTTTCCTTCAAAGTATAAACTCTGCAGAGCAATCTATTTTAATATGGGAAAACTCAGGGAGCAGTTTTCTAGTGAGTCCTTGAGAAAACCACAGGAGGGTAAATTTTACCCAAATAAGGGATGACTGAGTAAACTATAGGAAAAAAGATTGGTGATAATTAATATATTTTACTATAGAACTAAAAATAAAACAAATGTAGTAGGTGCAATGTAAGTTTTCTAGACCCTGACAGTAATGGAATATAAATTTTCTAGACTCTGACAATGTAGAAATGAAGAAACTACAAAAAATTAGGAATGAAGGGGAAAGAAGGGAACACATAAGTAAATTTGCTCATTGCCTCATCTGCAAAACTTGGGAGTCAGAGATTTTTAAAGCTGACAAAATCAGTCATAGATGTGGTAACATATTAACATTATGAACAAAAACACCAAGAAAAATGATTTTGACTAAAATGACATGATGGGAACTAATATATAATGTCTAAGGAAAGAGAGTTCTAAAATTACTATGTATATGGCTAATCACTAAACAAAAATTCAACTCTTCTTAACTATTAAAAGAACTAAAAACAAGAAAGGACAAAATAGTCAATAATTTTAAAAGAAATCATAAAAACAGACATGATGTAAAGTAATATGGCAAGATTAAGATCAAATATATTTGTAAAACATTAAATATAAATGTTTTTAACACGTCAATTAAAAGAAAAGGATTTCAGAGTGGAACACAAAACCCAAGTAAGCTAAATAGAAGTCACACCTAAAACAAAGCTCATTAGAAAGACTGAAAATAAATATATGGACAAAGTAATAACAAGGAAATGTAAATGAAAAGAAAGTAGAGGTCATTATTTTAATATCAAACCTGGTGAAATTCAGGTTGAAAAATACTAAAAGAGACACACAAAGAATACTTCATAATGCTAAAGAGTACAACCCATAATTAATATAAAATAATTATATATATCTGTAGGTAAAATAATATTGTAAGAACATTCATAAATCAAAGCTATAGGAAATATGATAAGAAATAGGAATTTGAGAAACATTAATTCATCTCTTTGAGTCCATGAAAAATAAGTGGATAAAAAAGTAAGAAAACATATACAAGATCTAAATAACAACCAATAATTGTTGATTGTATATACACACATTCTAAAATTAGAAAACATTCTTTATTTTCAAGAGTCCTTAAAATAGCCACAAAATTGACTATTGTCAAAACACCCAAATTTCCAAAACCACAAAAATAGTAAAAAATCAAATCAAATAAAGCCTCTACCATAAAAGTTTAGAAAAAATAACAATATAATAAATCAAAGAAAGCAGGAGGAATTAATAAAGATAAACCCAGAAATCTATAAATTAGACAATTTAAAAAAGATAGAAATAGTAAATATATAAGTTAGTTATTTTAGGAAAATACAAAAAAATAAGCCACCAACAAATCTAATCCACAAAAAGGATGGGCATGGGGAAAAGGAGTGTTTAATAGACAAATTTCATGTTTAATAGACAAAATATGAATTAAGAGAAAGAAAATAAACTCAGAAACAATAAATTAAAACAATCATAAGAGACTATTTTGCTAAACTTTGTGCAAGTAAATTTGCAAATCTGGCTAAAATTAGTAGCATTCTAAGAAAATGCAAAATGATTAATTTTCTTTCTTTTTTCTTTTTATTATACTTTAGGTTCTGGGGTACATGTGCATATCATGCAGGATTATTGCATAGGTACATACATGGCAACGTAGTTTGCTGCCTACATCCCCCCTCGTCACCTCATGGGAGCAGAAGGCCACTGAAACACGATTCCTGCCTTTGAGGTGTTCGTAGCACTGAAGAGGAGATGCTAAGTCAACACAAATCACAATAACACAAAACATTGGTATTAAGTGCTATGACAAGGGGTGGGCAGGGAGTGATAAAAATCTCAAGGCAAGTTGAGTTGAGAAGACTCAGAACGTGTGGGGGAGTAACCACTTAGTGTTAAAAAAGGCAGACTCAGATTTGCTTAACTAGGGTCAGAACAACCGGAGAACAGAATCTTTACACTGGATTTAAGTGACTACATTCATTTATTTTGTGTAAGTCACTGGAGATTCCGTGGTAAACATGGCACACATGGTCCTCCCCCACAATGAGGTTTACAGCCAAGTTAGAGACAAAAGTGGTTTTGAACTGGGTTAGAGATGTCAATGTAAGCATCCAAATCAAACTTCAGAGCTTAAGGAACTATGAAGTCTGTAGTCTAATTCAATTAGATCTGTTAAGAAAGAGATTTATGGGTTACAGTTTTATGTTAAATGAACTCAATGAAGCTTTTATCTAGGAATATAATTTTTAACCCAGCAGCCCATGAAAGTTTTGCACTCTTTGGCTGCCTAAAATGATCTTACTGAACTCTGTGGAAGAAGGGTGCATTTTGGTGGGGGTAAGGAAGGCATCAAAGGAGAGCCCACGGTCCCCAAAAATTAACTCTATTGAGTAACCCTTGAGAAGATGTAGAAGAAAGAGTTCCAGTACTAAGATATTGTTAAAGAGCGGTATTTATGATGGAGGTTCAGGAGCTAATATAAAATTATCAAGGGTGACCTTATGGAGGAAGTTGAATTTTTGACAGCTTTTAGGATGAGTTTAAATGGGGAAAAGGAAGGAGTAATTTGCCAGACTAGATGTACAGATGGTGTTCTGAGGTCTGAAGGAGAAGGTCAGCCTCACAGAGCACAGCTAAGCTGTCCAAGGCCATGGAATCCTATACCATTGCTGATCTTTAGCTCCGCATACAAGTACGGCTTTATTGGATATTAAAATATTGAAATCAGTCATCCTCATTCTTCTCAGACTTCTACTTGCTAAAATGTATATGTAACCTCCAAAATCAATAATTATGGCACTTTTATTGTCATTTGTGGACATGCTCAGAGCAGCAAAATGTTTGAGTTACCCATCGGGCACATTCCCAGCTGAGGTCAAACAAGGCAATGTTCTATCTTCTTGCATTAGCTCTCTTTCTGTAAACACATGTCCTTTCTATGGTCTATTTAGTGGCATGTTTTTCACACTTTTGTGTTTTTTGTTGGTGATTTTGCTGTTTAAAATGGCCCCAATCATAATGCTGAACTGCTGTCTAGGGTTCCTAAACACAAGGAGGCTATGCTGTGCCTTATGGAGAAAATACATGTATTAAAAAAGCTTACTTCAGGCATAAGTTATAGTGCTTTTGGTCATGTTTAATATTAATGAATCAATAACATATCCTAAATAAGATGGTTTTAAACAGAAACACACATAAAACAAGGTTATCTATTGATCAATTGACAAAAACTCTTATGACCAGAAGCTCTCAGGAACCCAACCCTATATTTCCCCTAGGAGCAATAGTTCAGGATTTACTAATTCAGTGCTTGTAGCAACTTTATAGGACATACTATGAATACAAGAACCAAATGTACTTCCACACTCCTTAGTAGGTAGCTACTAGTCCTGCCCATGAAGAGTGTTTTCCCATTGCCTTGGCTGCCCTGACCTCTGCCTCCAGCCACACACTCTTCTCAACCTCTCCATTGCCTATCAGCTGAAGGCCCAAGAAGGGCCTCTAAAATGCAGAAGACCACCATTCTGATTGGTTAGTACCTGTGCTGTGTTTGATGTTAGGTATTTTTAATATCACCTTTGTGTATAACTATTTCATTGACTTCTCTCCAGTAGGGAATATAATAAGCCTTCCATTAAACGGAACTTGCCAGAAGAACTTTTATTCAATCAAAAGCATGTGAGTTCTCTCCTTTTAGAAAGGGAGACATAACTCACAAGAAAACAAAAATAAAAAATTTGCGAAAATAACAAATTTTCTGACATTCATTAATTTTCAGCCAGCCTCCTAGGCCATCTAAAAAGTCCTGACAAATGAAATTGAATCTGAGAATTATTTTTCTTGCCATTTGCTCAAAAGGTTAATTTCCTGATATTCTAGGTTTAAAAAAACAGGAGTGAGACGGTAATATGTGAAGGAAATATCTGATGCTTGAAATAATTCAGAATTTGCCATGTGGGAGAGATATTTTAGAGATATCTTATCAAGGATACTAGGATTTGACAGCAATGAGAGTTGAAGAGGTGTTCTAATTCTATTAATGGAGTCAAGTACGAAAGCTCTAGGATCACAAGAAACTTGAATTCTGTTGACTTAAAGAAAACATTAAGGTTTTAAAAAATTAAAGTTTGTTTCATTAATTAATTTGTTTATGAATTAAAGTTTGTTTTCAGAAGCCTTAAGGGCTATCAGTTGAGAACTACTTCCCTGGAAGAGTCTGTCAGAGAGGTTCTGTCTGATGGCTCTGACACAGTATTCCAGCTCGCAGCTTACATACAGGTAGTGGAAGTTCAGTAGGTGTTCAGAAGTTACCTCAAATTTGTTCAAAAGTTGCATTAAAGCAGAATCACCTAAAGTTTAGGTACAAGAGTACATCTGGTTAGAGATTACAGAGGCATAATCACTAACTGTCAGACATTATCTTATGTGTAGGGAAGAGCAAGGACTACCATTATATATCTTTAAGGATGTAGTGACTTGGGAAAGAGACATGAGGGGCCACATACTCTATCTTGTTTTGCTTTCAGAGCATTCTTCTATAGAGCTGCTCATAGAGTCAGGGTCTTTGTAAAATTATGCTGGAGAGCAGAAATGAACAAATATGGTTTCTTAGGTTTGCGACTTTGTCTCACAGTTTAAATCTTGGCTTTGCCATATGTTTCACATATTCAATCTTAGGTAAGTCACTGAACTAAAAAATTGATAAGCCTGTTCCTTAATTGGTTAAATGTGGATAATCCAAGTTCTATTCTCACAAGGTCTTTGGGGGACAAAAAATTGACAATGGCTAAGTACTGGGCACAGAACTTGGCACAGATAAAGTTGACAATTATTAGCAGTTATTATTAAATTTTTATATGACATTTATATTTCTTTTAATATATAAGTAATACATGCTTTTTTTTGAAAAAAATGGAAATGTAAGGAAAGAACATATAAAGAAACCATTATAACTTTATCATCCAGAGATCACCTCTTTAAAATTTTGGTGTATATTTTTTAGACTATATTACAACTCTATCATTTTTTTAAGTATCTACAAATGTTGTAGCATTTGAGTGTAATTTTAATGGGAAACATATATAATGCAATTCTTTAATGAGAAAAATGATTGGTTTCCTAGTGACTCCTTAATGTAATGATTTGCTCAAAGTGCTATTCATCTGTAGCATATTATAAGAATTGGAAAACATGTGTCGGTCAAGGACAAATTTCATACAAATACCAAGAATAATTTAGAAAGAACTTGTCCTGTGACTCTTCTCTGCCATTTTCTGTTCCCATGGAGCTATTAGCCTATTCCTTAGTTGCTTTTTGTCAGATCAGGAGGCTCATATTCAGCTGCAGGATGATAGTTCAGTCAGCATTCCCAAAAGGGCAAGAATTACTCAGTCCTCATCAGCGTGTGCACACATACACACACCACTGTCTGCGAAGAGTACTGCTGCAAGCTGCTACAACCTATGTGCCAGCTTCACATGCAGCTATTTCTGAAGACAAGCTGACAGTATTGAGGGATAGATGAGATGATAGACGTCAGCAATAATCTACAAATATTTTGGCTATCAAAGACTGATTATTCCCTATTTTGTTCAAACAAGCATACCATAATAGATCCATTTCAATGACACCTGATGGCACTAATTTACACCTCCTATACTCATGCCACTATTGCTCAGAATATTCTGGGAGAGATATCTCTCTCTCTTGAAACTACCTTCAGGGGCTTTTGTTTGTTATATGGTATTTTAACCATTTTCCCAGGTATTAAAAAGCTTTTCGACATTGGAACTGACCATAGAACCAAAGCCGTTTAAAATGGTATTTATTTTTTTTTTAATACACTTGATACTCCAAAGTCAAATCTGCCCTTGCCTCCCTTTTCAAGGCTTCTTTGTAGACTGATTAAAATAGTCCTTTGTTAACACATTGTATACAAATACAGGTTGTTTTTACCATGTATGCCTTTACAGTCATAATATTTAGCAGCCAGAAAATACTGTAAAAACAAAGGAATTTCGTTTTGCCATTCTGTCCTACTGATGGACTTGAATAGACTCTGCTAGTAAAGTGACTTTCTCTATAAGAATGTAGTTACAGAGAAAGTTGCTCCGTCACTCTTTCCACACTATTTTGACTTCATTCTGATTATTACTTAATATTTTTGGAGCCTGTTCCAAGCTTTGGAAAGGAATCTGTCAACTCTAGGCTTCAGCTACAATCGGAGTCATCTTCCCAGGCCTCCATCCCTGCAAGCCCTACCGCAGCATGTGAGCTGGGAACCTGCAAAGCAGAAGCTACCATTCTGAGAACCTCTAGAGGGCTGGGGGTACTTCTAGGGCTGCCCTCATTAGTGGGGTTTTTGGTTTGCTGAGAATTCACAGAATCTGGAAACACAGTTGTCCCTTCAAAGAACAAACGGTTACTTTTCAACTGCTGCACTTTTCATCCAGTGCCATCAGGGTTTCTCAAATTGTGGCCCGTGAACCATTTATATAAGAACTCTTGGTCCTTACTCTAGACCCACTGAATCAGAATCTCTGGGGTTACAGACTGTGAATCTTATTCTGTGTGTGCTCTTTTGGTTTTGTTTTCATTTTTGCAGTTTTCCCTGGTGATTCTTATGCATTCTAAAATTTGCGAATCATAGTTTGACGGATTCTTTTAGCCTGACTTCTAGGGTACAATATGAGCTAGACCTGATAATTTGTTACTGTAAAGCTGTGTTGAACTGGAAGATGCATTAATGTTATGTGTTTCATTCTTCATTAAGACCAAATAGGTAGGAAATCACGAGGACATCAAGGCAACATCAGACCCACATTCTTTCTCCTTAATGTACTCACTTTCAGTTCTTCCTTGGTTCTAGATGCCTTTGATCACTCAAATGCATAGTTTTAAAGATGAATTATTTATTCGACAACTATGAATCAGCCCCTACGAGACCTGGATCATGTGCTTGTCAACAACAGTATAGAGATTAATGAAATTGGATGCTTCCCATCAAAGAGTTAGAATCTAATTTTTTTTTTCCTGGTCTCCCCCAGCAATGACTGGAGAACAAACACCTTATTTCAGACAAAAAAATTCTAGAAACCCCCTAGTCCACTGGTTTTTCACTGTGTTCCCTAGAGTTCTGAGGTTCCTCATTGTTCCCCTGGGGATGCATGAGTGGCAAGTCAAGCAAGCTCTGTACAGCTACTTCCCATTCAACCATAACAGCTCCAGTGTTCTCTATTTTTATTACATTTCCACATAAGCTTTCAGTTAAGACAAGACAGAAAGTTCATAAGACAAAAGTGTAGAACTGACATATTTTAAAATATTTATCTCCAACAAAGAGTTTCCAACTCTATATTCAACTCTCCCCTTCTTGCCTTCTTTCAGTGTTTCTGGCAAATCAGAGAAAATATGCCTCAAATTGGTGCTTACTTGCAAAACCTCTTTCCCTACCAGCTAAGCTTTCTTTCTTTTTTTTGAGACAGTCTCATTCAGTTGCCCAGGCTGGAGTGCAGTGGTGTGATCTTGGCTCACTGCAACCTCCACCTCCTGGGTTCAAGTGATTCTCCTGCCTCAGCCTCCCGAGTAGCTGGGATTACAGGCACCCACCACCGCACCTAGCTAATTTTTTTGAATTTTTAATAGAGACGGGGTTTCAGCATGTTGGCCAGGCTGGTCTCAAATCCCTGACCTCAAATGATTCACCTGCCTCGGCCTCCCAAAGTGCTAGGATTACAGGCGTGAGCCACCATGCCTGGCCTCTCACCAGCTAAGCTTTCTACAGGTATTTGCCCTCAAGTGAGCTGGAGGCAATAGAAATCTTAACTTTCAGGGAAAATACTGCCCTCCTATCTCACTTGGAAGACATTTTTGAAACCATGTCAAGCCACACAGGGATATTTGAAGCTACCAATGTTAATATTCCCATGTCCTGAATTATCTCTCATTCTAACCTGCTCCAGTTTTTCTTGGTCTAGGCCAATCTCTTTGCTTAACTCTGCATTGAACTGTGAATTAGCACCAACCTCCATTTTCCAAAATACCGTTTGCCTTTCACGTCAAGAGCCTTGCTTCAAGTTTGTTCAATTGTTCACAAGAACTTAGATGTTGAAAAAGAACAAAAGCCTCTTTAGCATCAGTGAATCACGTGTAAATATGCATGGTTCTAGCAACCTACACATTTAGACACAGAAGACCTGTGCTTCCTAGGAGACCACATTTTAAGACAGGAGTAGTAGACAAGACCAATCGGAGTTGTGAACACAGGTCTCCTGGAGATAATAGTTATTTCGAAATCCCAATGGATGAAAATAACATCATAATCTGGCTGCATGGCAATCAATAGGCTGGGCTGTTTGCACTCTAGCTACCTATAACTCCATAGGCCAATACAAGGCCAATGTAAAGTTTACTTTGGCCTCCTATCACACTTCTTTTACATCCCAATGTAAACACTCCATGTTTACATTGGGATGTGAATATCTGCTTGGTCTTGACATAGTCCTTGTTGAAGCAATTCTTAATAGACAATTATTGAAGTTCTTCCCACTTACTGTTTATGTTGGCACTTGCTGTTGAGATAAAGGGCTGCTGTTATAGAAAGGGCTATTTCTGGATAAGGCTGCTTACACTGTTAGGGATTTACTCTACTGGAATGATCACTCAACTCTAATTAGTCTAGAATCACTATAATAATTTGGAGAGGTTTTAAATGTTATCCATCTTTGGGTTTAGGACTAGAGAAAGCAAAGGATTTAAGTCTCCATGACCTCCAAATGGATACAGCAGTTGCTACTGGGATCCTGGAGAGAAAGTAAAAATGTTTTGTGAACTTGGACATCTTGTTTGACATCTCTAGGTGCAGGCTCTAGATTGCTTGTTTGCTAGATGAAAAATTATCTAACAATCTAACCTCACAAGGTTGTAATATATATAAACGTTCCTGACTGAGAAAGCATTCTATAATACTCTTTATAAAGGTAAGGGAAAAATAATATTTTTGTAACTACTACTGAGATAACTAAATAAAATCATTAACTGGGCCCAACCCAGACCCTAGACCCTACTCAGTTGCACCAAAAATGTTTCGACTGCCTCCACTCCCTTCAGTGCAAACACCTTTATTAAAACCTAGCTGGTAGGAAAGGCTTCTATACCATAGCATTTAGGGAGCTGTCCTAGAAAAGAAAGAAATACGGCTAATTGAAAAGTATTCATGTTCTCTAATTTATCCCTTAATTCATACTTCCTCCTATATATGGATGAAGTCATATCTTACAGCCAAAAGCACAGAATGGTGCTAATGTGCATTTTCTGGAATATAAGACATGAAAGGGCTTCTTTCTTGGAACAATGCCTCTAAGACTTTTAATGGTTTAAATATTAAGGTAATCTGTCAAGACAAACTCAAAGATAGCAGTTCAGCTTTTGCCTGTTTGGTCCTCTTCCTGCCAAATCCAGCCGACTTCTTTCACAGCAACTTTTGAAAGCTGGCAGGCAGGTAGAAACATGTGGAAAGCAAAAACAAATGCAGGCATACGAATTACCACAAGGTTGTGAAATTCCCACCGCATGGTTAGAGGTGGTGTGATAAGATTCCTTTAGGTCATTTACTCAGACTTGTAAAAGCATTGAGAGCAACTCCAGAATGATTGAAAGAGGAAGGCTGGGGTAAGGATATGGTTGTCTGTAAAATCTTCTTGACTCTGAACAAAACACATTACAGGCTCCAGGGCCTCATCATACAGCTCTGCAAATTGAGTAATCCACACCTCTAGGGGGCGCCATTCTCATTACCGCCTATAAAAATGACACTTCTGGAGTTGTTCATTGTACAACCTGCAAGGCTGTACATAGCTGACCTAGAGAGCATATTAGCGGAGGAAGGGGGAGAGAAGAGAATGGGTGGGAAATACAGGTTTTACTTACAAACTGAATTTGCATGCTGGTTCTCCACATACACTCTGGGTGATAAGTCATGTAATCTTTCTGAACCTCAATTTCCTCCTCTGGCAATTGTGAAAAAGATCTTATGAAGTTTCTGGGTTAATGAGGGCTAAATGAGATGATGTAGATAAAAGTGCCTGATAAATGGAAGGAATTTATTAAATAATATTTATCTGTGATGACTTACAGGCTGCCAAGCAGATACTGGAGAAAGCAAGCGTCCTTTATTTGAAAGAAGAAAAATAAGAATAAGGAAAATGCCCCACATTTAAGTAGTGCTTTATGTATTACCATCAAAATAAACTTTTTTGTAGGTACTATAGTAGATTGATTGTACAGGTTAGTTAAGTCGCTTTTTCATAGTCACAAAGTTAGTAGGTGAAAAAGCTAAAACTCAAATCCTTTCTTTTCATCAGAAGTCCAGTGTCCTATCTCTAAGTGATTCAGCAAGAAACAGAGGGGGTTTGGGGAGGCATTTGAAGAAAGCTCTATTGGCCAACTGGAGTTGACTACTGAGCTTCCTTGGCAATGGCTTTTATGGGACTCGCTAAAATATTTTTAAGAGTATCTTTTCTTCTCATCAGCCACTTGGGACTGCTTTTGTGTAACCCAGGGATAGGAAAAGAGATCAGCTCTAAGACCACACATACCTACGGAGAGAGGAGAAACGTGAGATTTAGATGATGGCCCCAAGCTAAATTACTCTTATCTTGCAAGAAAATATGTTTTGTGCTTTCATCTAATAATTGATATGCCGTGATTTGAACCAGTTCAACAATTACTACAACAAAGGCTCAGTTTCCAAGGGAACTTCCTATTTAATCATTTTCCTCATCCTGTCCTTGCTCTAAGTTCAAATCCCCTCTCCACACCTAAAATAACATACTAGTTAAAATTGAGAGCACTTCAGCCTCATGCTTGGGTTTTTATTCTGCTATATAAAACTTTGTGCGAGATTCTTTACCACTTTGTGTTTCCGTTTTTTCTCCTCTTTAAAAATAAGATGGCATTTACTGAATAAGCTTTTAACAGTAAAGGCATTGATGTGTAAAAAGCAAGTAGAAGAATGTCACATAGTAGTTGCCTGGTAAATCAGGAGTGCATTATGATCCTAAATTTTTGTATATCTCGTATAAAGGTACACCTCACAGAGTTCAAAATCAATGAAGCAGAAACTGATAAAGCTAAAAGAAGTAGAAACGTCTACAATTATAATCAGAGATTTCCAAAACCCACTTTCAATAATTGACAGAACAAGTAGAAAGAAAATATGGGTAAAAGAAACACGGAGTACACTTCAGTCAACTTGATATACTTAACAACTACAGAATACTCCAATGAAGCATTGTTCATTCAACAATACTTGAAAAGAAGAGAATACACATTCTTTTCAAGTATTGTTATAGGCTGAATGTTTGTGCCCTCTCCAAAAACAATTTATATTTTGGAGCCCTAAATATTGAAACCTTAATCCTCAATGTGTTGCTATTTGGAGGGGAAACTTTGGGAGTTAATTAAGTTTAGATGAGGTCATGAGAGTGGGGCTCCTATGATGGAATTTGTATTCTTATCAGAAGAGGAAGAAAGACCATCACTTGCCCTTTCCGCATCATGTGAGAAGGTGGTTGTCTTCAAGCCAGGAAGGGGACTCTCCCTTCCTGGGAGAAACTGAATTGGCCAGCACCTCATAGCCTCCAGAACAATGAGAAATGAATGTCTGTTGTTTAAGCCAGCCAGTCTATAGTATTTTGTTACAGCAGCCCAAGCTGACTCATACAGGCACACGTGAAACATTTTCCAAGATAGATCATATTCCTGACCACAAACAGACTTCATAAATGTTAAATTATTCAAAACATACAAAGTAGGAGTTGAAATAGAGGGTAAGAAACTCAAAACATTATCCCTTCTTAAAGGTAACCGAAAAACTATCAAAAACTATCAGAATCTCCCAAAGGCTCTGCCTCCAAATATCATCACATTGGGGGTTAGGGCTTCAATATTTAGGGCTCCAAAATATAAATTTTTTTGGAGAAGGCGCAAACATTCAGAATCAACATTTTCCGGAACTTTGGAAACTAAACAAAAGCTTGAAAGAACCAGGAAAATGCTTAATGAATAAAAATTTGCTGACCATCAGTAAGAACAGAGAACTTCTTGTCATTTTAATTTACGCTGGCTTCATGCCCCACTTCCCAACTTAACAGTTGCCTTAAAGATAGCATTCTGCATTCCCATTATAGGCACTCGTACTGGCAGGAGCAGAATAGACTTCATTTTCAAAGAACTGTGGTCATTTGTGATGACTAGTTTGGTGTCTCCCTGGAAGATAAACCCAAAAGACTTGCCTTTATTTAAGCTAACTTGGACTCACCCAGTGCTGCTGCTTGGGTAATAGATAGCAATTGGGCAAGCAATAAACTAACCAAACTGTGGGGGAGGAAAGACTTGAAAGCTTTGGAGAAGAAGCTGTCTCAAAAAAATATAGATAGATAGATAGATAGATAGATATTTTTATGAGAGACAAAAACGATTGTATTGTGATAAAATATTCAATTTATCAAGAAGATATAGTTATTCAACACACATATGCACCTAGCACAGGTCCCCAAAATGTGTGAACCAAAAACTGATAGAATCGAAGGGAGAAACAGCTTAACAATAACTTCAAAACCCCACTTTAAATAATGGATGGAATAATCAGATGGAAGATCAGCAAATAAATAGAAGACTTTTTTTTATATGTTGCAGGGTTTATTACTTTTGTTTGTTTGTTTGTTTGTTGAGATGGAGTCTCGCTTTTTTGCCCAGGATGGAGTGCAATGGCCTGATCTTGGCTCACTGCAACCTCCACCTCCCAGGTTCAAGCAATTCTCCTGCCTCAGCTTCCCGAGTAGCTGCGATTACAGATGTCTGCCACCACGCCCGGCTAATTCTTGTATTTTTAGTAGAGACGGGGTTTCACCATGTTGGCTAGGCTGCTCTCGAACTGCTGACCTCAAGTGATCCACCTGCCTCAGCCTCCTAAAATGCTGGGATTACAGGCGTGAGCCACCATGACCTGCAGGTTTATTACTTTAAAAAACATTATTTCCATAGGTATTTTGGGGAAGAGGTGGTATTTGGTTACATAAGTTCTTTAGTGGTGATTTGTGAGATTTTAGTGCACCCGTCACCTGAACCCAATTTGTAGTTTTTTATCCCTCACCTTCTTCCCACCCTTTCCCCGCTGAGTCCCCAAAGTCCATTGTATCATTCTTATGCCTTTGCATCCTCATAACTTAGTACCCACTTATGAGGGAGAATCGTACAATGTTGGGTTTTCCATTTTTTAGTTACTTTACTTAGAATAATAGTCTCCAATCCCACCCAAGTTGCTCCAAATGCCATTAACTCATTTCTCTTTCTGGCTGAGTAGTGTTCCATCATTGTGTGTGTGTGTGTGTGTGTGTGTGTGTGTGTGTGTGTGTGTGTGTACATACAACAGTTTCTTTATCCACTAGTTGATTGATGGGCATTTGGGCTTGTTCCACATTTTTGCAATTGCTAATTGTGCTGCTATAAACATGCATGTGCAACTATCTTTACTGTATGACTTCTTGTCCGCTGGGTAGATACCCAGTAGTGGGATCGCTGGATCAAATGGTAGTTCTACTTTTAGTTCTTTGTTGTCTAGTTTCTATTCCTCCAAGCAATAAAGAAGTGTTCCCTTTTCACAGCATCCATGCCAGCATCTATTATTTTTTGATTTTTTTGATTATGGCCATTCTTGCAGGAGTAAGGTGGCATCGTATTATGGTTTTGACTTGCATTTCCCTGATCATTCCTGCTGTTGAGCATGTTTTCATATGTTTGTTGGCCATTTTCATATGTTTGTTGTCCATTTGTATATCTTCTTTTGAGAATTGTCTATTTATGTCCTTAGCCCACTTTTTGATGGGGTTGTTTTTTTCTTACTTATTTGTTTGAGTTCCTTGTAGATTCTGGATATTAGTTCTTTGTCTGATGTATAGATTATGAAGATTTTCTCCCACTCTGAGGGTTGTCTCTTGACTCTGCTAACTGTTTATTTGGCTGTGCAGAAGCTCTTTAGTTTAATTAAGTTTGACCTATTTATCTTTGTTTTTATTGCATTTGGTTTTGGGTTCTTTGTCATGAAATCTTTGCCTAAGCCAATACCTAAAAGGTTTTTTCCGATGTTATTTTCTAGAATGTTTATAGTTTCAGGTCTCAGATTTAAGTCCTTGCTATATCTTGAGTTGATTTTTTTTTTAAAGGTGAGAGATGAGGATCCAGTTTCGTTCTCCTACATGTGGCTTCACAATTATCTCATCACTATTTGTTGAATAGGGTGTCCTTTTCCCAACTTTACGTTTTTGCTTGCTTTGTCAAAGATCAGTTGGCTGTAAATATTTGGGTTTATTTCTGGGTTCTATTTTGTTCCGTTGGTCTATGTGTCTGTTTTTATACCAGTACCATGCTGTTTGGTGACTATGGCCTTATAGTATAGTTCGAAGTTGAGTAACATGATGCCTCCAGATTTGTTCTTTTTGCTAAGTCTTGCTTTGGATATGCAGAATCTTTTTTGGTTCCGTATAAATTTTACGATTGTTTTTCCTAGTTCTGTGAAGAAGTGGTATTTTGATGGGAATTACATTGAATTTGTAGCTTGCATTTGGCAGTATGATTATTTTCACAATATTGATTCTACCCATCTATGAGTATGGGATGTGTTTCCATTTGTTTGTGTCATCTATGATATGATTTATTTCAGCAGTGTTTCGTAGTTTTCCTTGCAGTGGTCTTTCACCTCCTTGGTTAGGTATAGTCCTAAGTATTTTATTTTTTGCAGCTATTGTAAAAGGGCTTAAGTTCTTGATTTCATTCTCAGCTTGGTTGCTGTTGGTGTATAGCAGAGCTACTTCCCTTGGGCAGGAACTCTCCTTCATCTCCCAGTTCCTCTCCATCACATCAACCCAGTTCATTTTTTAAGAACCTACAAAAGAAGAGCAAATTCAACTCAAAGTAAGCTGAATACAGGAAGTAATATGAATGAAAATAGAAATAAGCAAAATATAAAAATAAAAACAATACAAAAAAATAAAGGAAAGCAAAAGCAAATTCTTTGAGAAGACTGATAAAATTGATAAACCTCCAGTTAAACTGATGAGGAAAAAAAAGACACAACTTATCTATGTTAGGTTTAGGGAGGTGACATAAATGCACATTCTATAGATAAATTCACGTTCAAAGGTACATATTCAGATACACATACAGATACACATTCAAGGATAATAAGAAAATTTTATTTTTAACCTTATATCCATTTTTTATTAAAAACTCTCAGAAAACTAGGAATAAAAGAGAATTCTTCAATCTGATGAAGGGCATGTACAAAAAATTTGGAGATAATTTCATACTTAACCATGAAACAATCAGCGTTTTTTCTTTAAGATTAAGAACAAGGCAAGGATATTCTTTCTCATTATTTCTATTCCATTTTTACTGGAGGTTCTAGCGTTCTAGCCAGAGGAGAAGGCAAGAAAAAGGGAAAAAATGCATCCCAGATTGGAAAGGAGGAGGTAAAATGCCGTTATTTGCAGACATACTTTATTTGCATACTTCCATATCCCGACCTGTCAGAGTTTAGTTATCTTTATTCTGCAGGCTGGGACTTGGGATGGAGTGGAAGCTCTTAAGCCACAGGGGAATCCTGCAGACAAACTGCCTCTGCACAAGGCACACACAACCCCAGCCCATGGTTACTATGGAGGCTGGATACCACTTTAGAAGATAATCTCTGTCTAAGGATAAAACCTGTCTTAACAACTGGCTAATTAGCTTGAACCTGAAAAATCAGAGGTCAGAGAGGAATGGATAATAGGAAAGGAATTCGAATGGCAAGCGCCCGAAGCGAGGAAGAACACCTGGACAGGTGAAGCAATGGCAGCTCAAAGAGGGCATGACATGCTGAGTGAACACATTGGAAGAGACTGAAGCAAAGTGACAGGACCAGCCTTGGCCCCAGCTCTGGCTTTTACCATAGAGCTATTTGCTCTTAGGCAATTACTTTAAATTTTCCTTCTTGTCTGTGAAATAGGAATGAACACACAATGTACGTCACCTGGCTGGCTCCCTCTTGTCATTCAGGTCTCCTCTTAAACATCACTTTCTCAAAGAGGCCTTCTCTTGTCTCCCTTCTGCAGGACCCTCCCCACCTCCAAGGTCCTCTCCATCACATCAATCCAGTTCATTGTTTTTCATAGCATTAACATAATCTGAAATTAATTTGTTTGTATATTTGTTTATCATCTGGGGTGGATCTTTTGAGATAAGTTAATGAAGGTATTACTTAACCAAGAAGAGTGTTAGCTTTGAAAATAAGTTTTTTTGGCTGGGCGTGGTGGCTCACACCTATAATCCCAGAACTTTGGGAGGCTGAGGCAGATGGATCACCTGAGGTCAAAAGTTCAAGACCAGCCTGGCCAACATGGTGAAACCCCGTCTCTATTAAAAATGCAAAGATTATTCAGGCGTGGTGGTGTATGTCTTTAATTCCAGCTACTCGAGAGGCTGAGGCATGAGAATCACTTGATCCTGGAGGTGGAGGTTGCAGTGAGCTGAGATCATGCCACTGCACTCTAGCCTGGGCCACAGAGTGAGACTCCATCTCAAAAAAAAAAAAGAAAAAGAAAAAGGAAATAGGTTGTTTTAAGGATAAAAAGGAATCATATGTGCAAAACATTTAGCAGAACACCTGAGCCATAGTCAGCAATTGTTATATAATAGCCATTATTATCATTATTCTTGTCACTGTTATCATGATTATTTATTATCATACCATAGGTGCTCATTAAGGTGTTGGTTGAATTGAAGTACTGAGCATTAGGTTAGGGAGGCAATGTAGACTAGTCCTGAGTAGCCTGATGTGCTGGGCTCTGGGCTGGTAACATGATCAGAGAGAAGCCCTCGACCAGGGCAGCCACTAGGAGGGTCAAATCAGAAAGAAGCCCTAACCTTGGACAACCAGACCGTAGCTCCTGGCTGGATGCACAGCTGGCTGGCTGCTCAGCTACCAGGACTCAGTCTGAAACCCATCTCGGCAGTCTCTTTCCCATCCCTCTTATTGCCTTTTGGGAGGTCTCCACCCCACCTCACTACAATAATGTAAGTTATACCTGCACTGTATACAAAAGTTTTTTTGCAAACTT
The DNA here is from genome assembly GCA_036589455.1 of Ateles fusciceps. NCBI lineage: Eukaryota > Metazoa > Chordata > Mammalia > Primates > Atelidae > Ateles > Ateles fusciceps. The sequence continues at coordinate 5,749,642 of JAZHEH010002393.1, forward strand.
TTTCATTTATGGTCGACTTTTTTCTTTCATCAATGAACACTAGTTCCCCCATCCAATCTCAAATCATCCCCATGAGCAAGTCTAGTAGTGGGTTATATGGGGAAAAAACTGCCTATGGGCATATCCCTTTGAATGGTTGATTCACAGTCTAACTTCTTTTTTATGAAAATATAATCTGTGCTTGTAGCAACTCACCTTTTCCTTGCAGAAAAAGGAACAAGTTCTCAAAGACAAAACTCTTCTAAGCACGCTTTGACTTATTTTTCTATGAGATCATGAGAAGGAGATGTGACAAAGAAAAACTTAGCTCCTGAGGGATGGCAGAGCCCAGTGATGACAAGTGATAAGGGCAGGTTCTGGAAGGGTGTGCCTGGTGTGTACCACGGCTCTGCCACTTACTAGCTAAAAGATACGAGGCGAGTTTCTGAATGTCTCTGTGTCATTCATGGGTTGCTATCAGGAATTAAATGAGTTATTAGATGTAAAATAAGTTGAGAGAATCTCGTACCTAGTAAGCATTTGATAAATGTCAACCAAAGAACAAAACAAAAGAACAAGGCAGCAAAAGAGATACAGCTGGAAACAAACACACAGAGACAGGAAAAATACCAAGAGGCATCAAGATATGTCAAATGGAAAGTTAGCCTAACAGAGGAAGTCAAGCTATGTGTTAGGAAGCTGCTAGCATCAGCTGGGACCTCAAACTCATGGGGAACACAATGTGGCACTGTAGGACCTGTTACCCTTAAGAGGTCTGTTAGGAAATAAGGATATGCTCTCTATGGGGAGGATAGGATTCAGGTAAAGTTTGGGCTTCCAAGTAGGCTTTGGTTCAAAGTCTTTTTTATGAGACTTGAGATGCCTTTAACAAATATTTGGAATAAACTGTGCACTCGAATTGCCATAAAATGGCACTTGCTCACCTTGGGTAATAGAAGGTCAAAATGGGGTTGGCTTGTACTAAATAATGTCAGAACACTCATTTGGTTCTTCACATTGACCCCTAACAACCACACATAGTCAGTTTGCCTTCCTGGCCTGTGGAGCACCACAGCTTTTGGCTATCAATTAGGATGTGGCTATTCATTGTCCACTGATGACAACCACTCATAACCTCCTATACTGGTTTGCGCTAAGGGTCTTCTCATACAATCTAAAGGCAAAAGGACACCACAGAACCCTCAGGTTTCAACCAATGTCCTCTTTACATACAAGAACCAGAAAGGTATTTAACCAGCCCAAGAAGAGGAATCTTTTAGAAAGTTATGGAACCCAAAGGCAAAAAGTGTAGCAGGTTTAGGGCCTAGAACCTGGGCCTAAAGAGCTTCCGGACCCCAGGGCACTGGTCTGCTCCCAGAACTCCATTCCCCTTCCACTCTTTCCAGGGCTATGTGTCTCTTATTTCCCCTCCCTGAAAATCTGTTCCTCCTCCTTTCATTCTATGTACAGATGGGCTTTCTTGGCATCATTACTCACACAGTATGAATGGCAGCCCCAAAATTGTCACCTGGATCTGCTGGCTTACATATCCTAAATTCCTGAGAAATAGCCTAATTCTTCCTATGTGGATCAGATTTCCAACTATGGTACAGAAAGCTGTGGCCATGATGTAGGGATCACATAGTATAACAATAGATACAGGGGCCCAATCTGTGTTTGTGTGTGTGCATAGTGGGTGTTAAGGAAGTTCTTAAAGAAAGGGGTCTGAGTTTTGTAGGCTCCCAGACACGCCTTCTTCCTCCTGAGAGGTTTTCTCTGGTAGGTCAGGAGAGACGATGAGCAAAGGATGAATTATAGTCTCTCTCTCTCTTCTCTTTCTCTCTCTCTCTCTCTCTTGTGTGTGTGTGTGTGTGTGTGTGTGTGTGTGTGTGTGTGTGTGTGTTCATGATAAATTGGCTTGAAAGCTAAAACTCAGAACATGAGGTCCTAGATTAATTTATTATCATCATCATCATTATCATCATTTGGTATAACTGACATACTACAAACTACACATATTTAACATATACAATTTGATAAATGTTGGCATTTGTATGCACCTGTGAAACCATCCCCCGCAATCAAGATAGTGAAACATATCCCTCATTACTAAATGTTTTCTCATACCCCTTTGGTAATTCATATTTGCTGCCCTTCCCTTCCTCAAACAACTACTGATCTACTTTCTGTCCCAATGAATTCATTTGCATTTTCTGGAGTTTTATATGAATTGAACTGTATAGTAAATACTCTTTTTTGTCTGGCTTCTTTTACTCAGCATAATTAGGATGCATCCTTAGTGCTGCATGTATTAATCGTCTTTTTCTGTTTATTGCTGAGTCATATTCCATTGTGTGAAGATTTTTTAAAACATTTTTAGACAAAGCTTTTCAGAGTTCACAGGAATAAAAACAATGTTCACACTTCCTACCCACAAAAGTTTGTGGCAGGGTAGATCTTAGCAAAATTTGAAATAAACACGTCATTCAAGTTGCTGTAAGTCAGCAGAGCTATTTATGTTGGGTTTATGCAAATGATTAGCAAAGAATATTAATTGCAGCAATTTCTAAGTAGTGTCCAATAACTGCATTCTTGATACTCACCAAGAGACAATAAGAAACTTGTTCAAAATCACGAAGTTCATAGGCAGTGGAGCCAGTTCATAAGATTGGAACCCAGGCAGAACTTGCAACAGTCTCTTACCTGGAATCACTGCCACTGTTCGCTGCTGCCAGTTACCTTCTTGAACCAGATCTAGCACCACTCCCTTGCTTGAAATCTGTGGACCACCCTCCCCCACTCTCTCAATTGCCCAAGTCCAGGTTTCAGTGCATTTATCCGTCTATCCATTATAAATCAACAAATAGTAACAAGCTGTAACATTTGTTTCAAAGCAATTTTACATACAAGTTCTGAAAAGCCCTGGGACATAAGCAGGTGAGCCAACAGTTCTAAAAAGTTTCAATGGCTTGTGAAGAGGCAAGACAACAAATGCTTGTTGCTGGGACCCAATCCCAGGCCCTAACTGCCTTGTTGGACATATGCCTCGAATGTCGGACAGATTTCTTCCTTGCTCATTCAGTGCTCGGAGCTTCCTGACTTGTTTCAAGAATGTCAAGTCCTTTCATTCCTCTCTAGTTTTGCAACTGCTGTTTCTTCTGCAAGGTATGCGCTCTACCCTGCTTAGTGAAGACACAAAAATTCTTTGTGATTTAGCTCAAATGTCCCATCTCTTTTGGACTCCCTTAACAACCTGTTAATATCCTCCATTACAGCACTGGCCACATTAGATTAAATGCATTTGCTTGCCCGACTCTCTTCCCAGTATACTGTGACCTCCTCTAAGAACAGAGATTATGGGTTGTGAACATGGCCTGAGTTAGAAATCTGGGATTGACTAGTGATGGAAGATGGATAAGAACAAGAAGGAATGGATGAGGAATGCATGACTTTTCAATTATTATACTTTAAGTTCTGGGGTACATGTGCAGAACGTGCAGGTTTCTTACATAGGTATACACATGCCATGGTGGTTTGCTGCATCTATCACCCTGTCATCTACATTAGGTATTTCTCCTAATGCTATCCCTCCCCTGGCCCCCCCCACATCCCTGCTATCCCTCCCCTGGCCCCCCCACATCCCTGCTATCCCTCCCCTAGCCCCCCCAATCCCTGCTATCCCTCCCCTAGCCCCCCAATCCCTGCTATCCCTCCCCTAGCCCCCCACATCCCTGCTGTCCCTCCCCCTAGCCCCATACCACCAGACAGGCCCCAGTGAGTGATGCTCCCCTCCCTGTGTCCATGTGCTCTCATTGGTCAACACCCACTTATGAGTGAGAACATGTGGTGTTTGGTTTTCTGTTCTTGTTGTCAGTTTGCTGAGAATGATGGTTTCCAGCTTCATCCATGTCCCTGCAAAGGACACAAACTCATCCTTTTGATTAATGGCAAAGGTATGTTTCTAGTTCTTCCAGGATTCAGGCAACACTAAACCAATGTTTATTAAGAACTGGACATAGTACTAGAGGCAGAGATAAATCGCAGATAGGACAAAAATAGTTGTGTGTTTGTGTTTATATACATGGAGAGAGAAAAGGAGGTATAGTGTATGTGTACACATGTAGTACAAATATAGCAGGTTTGTACATGTTTACATATATGGTGTATGTACATATAGTGTATACACATATAGTATGCTTATACAATATGTGCATATATACAGTATATGTACATTGTGTATAAATACATGTATTATACATATAATAGCATATCAATATATAGTTTGTGTGTAGTGTGTGCATATATAGCATGTTTACATGTTATGTACATGTGCACACATACATGGTGTATGTGAATATGCACATGTACACACATTGTGTATAGAGTATGTAAGCAGATAGTAGGAAAGATATTAATTATATGCAATACAGGTATTTTTTAGTAAAATGAGAAGCACCTTGAGGCTTGCCTTCCTATTGTGGTGAGAGGGGGCCATTGAAGAGAGAAGAAACAGCTGGAGAATGAGGAAGGAAAGGAGTTGAGAGAAACCTCACTAATGCCACACAAGAACCACATTCTAAGATAAACTGGTTTGCAAAAGCAAATTCCTTCAAAAAATGAAAGCCAAGGAAATGGAAAACCAAAGGGGGAAAAATCACTGGATTTGACAATTAGAAAATTAGTAGGCAACCCAGAGCAAAAGTTTCCGGAGGAGTGGGGAGTAGAATGACTCAGAGGTAAGGAAGTAAAATCAAACAAAATAGATTTCTGTCTCTTTTCAAAACTTTTGCCTTGAAAGGATGCTAGGAGAAGCAGCTTGTGATGGAAGCAGAATCAACGGTTTGGCTTTATTTGGTTCCCTGGAAGATGAAAGAGCACAAGCATGTTTGTGAACAAAAAGATTACCATTCTGAACTGCAGTTCCAGTGCTCACATTGGGAAGCATCAGTCACAGCAAACATGACTCTACAGTCAGATATTGGATGCATCTAGCACTTTGCTTCTAGTAACTCAAAAATCCCTCACAACAACTCTTAAAGGGAGGGTCTATGATCATCCACATTTTACAGATAACGAAGCTAAGGCACAGAGAGATTAAGTAACTTGTCCAAAGTCACTCAGCTAGTAAGTCCCAGAACCCAGATTCCCACCCAGGTAAGCTGGCTGCAGTAGTTGGGTTTGTAACACAGGTGCAATGAAGGTGCAGAAAACACAGTCCTTGACATGCCTCCTGTTCTCCCAGGTCCTGCTTAGACTGGCCTTGATCTACCTCTCCTGGATTTCTCTTCTACCCAGGCAGAGGCTTTGGCAGGCATGTGGAAGTGAAGTCATGGGCCAGGGTAACAATGTTTTAGGGGTAGTAACAAAGGAGGAACAACAGAGGGAGGCCATTTGTTGGTGTTGCAGGGTTTGCAGCTCTCTGGCAGGTATGTTATCAAAAGAGAGGCACAGTATACACTACCAGACCTAAGTTTAGTAGAACTGGCTCCCACTCCTCATATTTTGTAGCCTGGAAAAAGGTACTTAACCTATGTGGGGTACCAATCCTCCATCCATAACATAGGATGATGATGATAATGATGATAATAACTATTCTACATCCCTTACGGTGGTGTTGTTAGGAGCAAGTGGGAAATTATGTGAAAGTGCATGCACATATGAACTTTTTATTTATTGTTTTTATTAATAGGTTCTCAAGCTATCTGAAAAATTTCTCATCTTCTCCACTTCCCCAGTTCTACCTCCTAAGGCATTAAAAATTATTATGACATTTGATTGTGAGAAAGTGTTTCTAAATCCAAATTGTGCAGTTTCCATGTGTACAATTTGCCCCAAATCTAAAATTCCCTTATGTAATGATGCAACATGATACATTTTTACAGTTCTCTGAGGATAAGCTGTGATAGATTGTCATTATCCATGATTTACAGGGCAACTTTTGGATGCCTACACTGCTTACAACTAATAGTTGCACCACAGATTCCACATCTGCCTGTTTATCCTTCTCTTTCTTCCTCCAGGCGCCACATGATAATAATATACTACTGCCAACGTAGCATTTTCCCCTCACGTCTCACTTCCTCTTTTCATGGATTTCACTTTTATAAATCAATGTCGTCTTTAAATCCCAGCCTGATCCTGATACAGACAGAGGGAAGACGTAACTTCAGTCAGGAAGCTAAAGGAACACACACGTTGAAGGGAACATGGGAAAACTGTCTGTGCGGCTCCACCTTCTGGGCTCATTCTGCCAAACATTTGGAGGGCCTAACCATGTTTCTTGGGAGTCTCATATGGCTGACTGTGGAGACCAGGTCTCTAGATGGATGTTTTACCTTTAAACGTGACAATTTTGTTTTAATATAACGAGCCAAGAATTACACACAAAGCTGCCAGTCTTTATGTTTTGTCTAAATTGTCTTGATTTTTAACTTTACACTATATAAACTATATTCCAAAAACAAAATTAAAATGAATAGGCAGGAGTTAGATGGGGTACATGATGGATGCTGGGTGTATAGTTAGTAATAGGAACATTTACTGCCATCTACAAGAACACGTGGGGACGCTTTCTTGTTTTCTAGATGAAAAGCCAGGGATTCAGGGCCAAATTTCACTTTATCTTTCTTTTAGAAAGGGCTGTACCTGTTGCATATATGTTTTAATTAAGAAAACTGAATATAAAAAAATTCCAGATTTCAGAAGCAATGTTTTGATGGTCATTTGCAGTAGCTAAGGATGCCTTCATGAAAACAGGGGCTTCCTAGAATCCCCTTCTGTATCTATCAGCCGCTCTAGTGTATGCAATTGACTTACCAGTTTTGCAAAGCAAGGCACACCTCCAATTCTATTCCTCCCCTAACCAATCCTTTCTCACAAATAATAAAATGATTGCCCAGTGTTAATCTCTCTGTGAAACTTTGCAGAGTAATCCTATCATTTGCCTGTTATGCAGAAATGAGCTGAAAGCATCAGGAACATTAGCATATTTTTCCTCCATGAAATTTCCAGAGCACAACAACAAACAGACACCCTTCTCCTGCCTCCTCTCCAACAACCGCGGACAAAACACCCTGCACCCAGATTCCTCTCTTTCTGTGGTAAGGCTGATGGAGGCTTAGAAGGACACTTGGTATCCCCCACTCCCTCTTCCCGTTTTAATCAGTCAAAATGCCAGTGAAATGTAAGTCAACACATGTTCTTTTTTTCTTTTTTAAAGCATGAAAAACATTTCTTTCAAAATAAATATACAGTTCTATAAAAAATATAAAAAGGCACTCTAATCTTGGCTGCTGTCCAGCAGAAACATGTTCAACTGTTTTTAGAGTCATCCATAAAAATATGTTCTTTTAGCCAGGTTTTAAAACACTTTCAAACATAGGAAATTCCTTATTCTACAAGCAAGTCCTTTTAGAGACTCTAAATATGCCTGTGATGAAAGTCTTTTTCACATCCAGGATTCAAGGCTGTTGAAGTGAGCTAGACTAAGAATACCAAGAACACAAAACTGTATTGATACACAAACCGTATGTAAATTATTTTGTCAGACTACAAAAATACATCAGGTTTTATCTATGGTTTTCATCGGTTAATAAGTTAGTTGCTTAAAAAATATATGTATATATTGCTCAGGTGTTTCTCTAATTCAAGTATGAAAGGCAGTCCCGAGTCTTAGGGGCACCCACCGCAGCCACATTACCGCACTGGGACAGATGCAGGCCGCAGCGTTCCCAGAATTTTGTCCCAGTGTGTGAAGTACGGGGGCAAAGTTGCAGTTAAAGTGAGAGTGATGCAGGTCGTGGTGCGCCACACCCCCGTACCACCCGAAGGGCACCAGTCTGTGAGTGGACCAAGGGAAGTTGTAGCCGGAGTGGTCCTCCACGGACAGCCAGATGTTGAGCACGTGGAAGGTCAGGGCAGTGAGCGGGTGGCACCCGAGCAGCGTGACGTTCATCATGTCGAAGACGCCCAAGGAAAACAGTTCCCAGACGCTCATGTACTGCGTGGCCAACGCGAACGAGGACGGGTTCTGGTGGTGCACCTTGTGGAAGGTGCGGTACAGCCAGGGCACCTTGTGATGAAGCAGGTGCCACACGAAGAACTCCGTGTCGAAGAGCAGCAGGCAGAGCAGGACGTGGTGCAGCAGCAGGAGCAGCTCGGGGGCTTCGTGGGGCAGGAGGGCCGGGCTGCAGGCCCAATGCAGCAGCGTCACGGGGAACACGAACGTCACGTGCTGGTAGAGCGTCTGCCACAGGCAGGGCAGCAGCTGCCGCGCGGACGGCGAGAAGTCCGGGTGGATCTGTAACGTCGCAGCGCGGGCACCCAGGAGCACAGGACGTCCAGCACCACGAAGGGCAGGCAGAAGCCCACGTATGTGGTGATGGAGAAGATGACCGGGAAGAAGGGCGACAGTATGAGGGCCTCCCAGCTCCTCACGCGGTCCCAGAGGGGCTGCAAGAACAGCTGCTCAGAGCTGCAAAGGACCTGGGGCTGGGAGCAGTTGTGGCAGCTCATGGCGAGGCTGTGCGGGCAGCAGCTGCTGCTACTCGAGTCCCACCGACTTTTCACAGGACTTCGGGCCCCGCCCCAAAGTGACGTCAGCTGCCTTTCCATCGCTTTCCCTGCGGTGCGAAGCCTGAGTAAGTAATCCACCCGGCGGAGCCGCGCTTGATTGCTGTAAATGTGCTCATCTACAGCCGCATCTCAGCGGCTTTTTTACGTGCGTGCAGGCAGTGGCATTTAGTATTTTTCATCTATGTTCTGGTTTTTCAGTTGATGTACAATTAACACACGATGCAATGTACAGATCTACCATGTGGAGTTTCTATGAGTTTGGCAATTCAGTTCACGTGTGTCATCACGAGTCTCAAACTAAACGGTTTCCATTGCCACGAGAAAGCGCATCTTGGCAATCAATGCATAATTGTTTGTATTTTTTAATGCATACGTATAACTACATCCAGGTGCTTTCATAAAGACGCAAGCATAACCGCATTTTTAAAAATTGTTTAAAGCGGCAAGCGGTCTGTAGCTCGGGTGTTTTCTGTCTGCGAACCCGGTTGCGGTCTATCCAGCCGCGAAATGGAAATGATCCCTTCGCACGGGGAACCGCGGGTCCCCGACCGCCGGCAGTGACCGTCAGCTCAGGAAATCAGACTGGATAGGTGGCCGGATGGGAACCTCCGTCATCTCCAGCTTCTCCCGAGAGAAGCAAGCTGGAGAATCCCAGCACGCAGTCTCTCCGGGAGGGGCCGCAACCCGGCCGCGGAACTACACTTGGCGGAGCTACCCTCGGCGGAGCTTCCCGGGGCGCCCGGCCCGCGATCGGAACGGGGAGACACCACACAGGGGAGAGAGGGCTCCGCTTTGCCGGGGAAGTGCTGGATTTAACGCCCAGTCTGCGCCAATCTGGCTAAAAAGCCGTTGTATTTGGGGGTGGGAACCTTTAATTCAGCAAACCACCTGCGTTGTTCATCAAGGGGAAAGAGATGCGCGTTGCTGAAGCCTCCCCTGGAGGCTGTTGAAGGGGCAGGTGAGATGGCCACTACCCTGCCCTTCCCCCTTGTTGGTTTCGCTGAGCCGGCTTGCCCCGCCCTCCGCCTCCCTTCCGCGAATCCACTCCCGGCCGACAGAGCTGGGCTACGGAGCTCGTCTCTATCCGGTGCGTTCCTCCACCACCCCACTGGGGTCCTTGGGCCAGGGGACACCGAGCACAAGGAGGTCAGTACTAGGAGAGCTCTCGGGAGACCCTGGGGAACAGCACAAAAATCCTCGCGTTCAACCCATGACACGACACAAGGGTCCCTTAGAGGATAGACATTTTGGACACAAGCTTTGAAGCCAGGAAGCATTCCCAACTCTTTCTTAGTGTCTTCTATCTGTGTAGTTGGGGTCAGCCCTTCACTCCTTGAAGCTTGCCTTTTCTTATCCCCCACAATTCCCTACAAAGGGAAATTGAGAGTATTAAATGGAAAAATAATAAGTCTACCGTGTAAAGTCCACCTACTAGGTGCCACGCATTGGCTAAACGTTTTATTTGAAGTGATTTCATCCGATCCTCAAAAGAGCTGGCTTCCTCCCCCTGCCAAGAAATAGGATTATTATTACTGCTGTGGGTTTACAACAGTAAAATCATAAGCCCTAGCACACAGCAAACACACAAAGTAATATGCATACAGTTTCAAATTTGTACTCCACATGTTACCTGAAGGATAACTGAGTAATTTGAAATTAAAATCAAGTAAGATTATGTAAAGAGAAATAAAAAAATACAAAGCCATTTATTATGAGGAAAGAACAAGTACTACAAAAATATGGACCAATACATGGGCTTAAAACTACAATAATATATAGCATATACACATACATATATAATAGGCAAATTCATAATATATAATATATAGCATATAGATACATATAATAGGCCAATTTGTAATTCAGAATCTTCTAACTGTGTGTGTCCATTAACTGCCACTGATGGAATCCTGACATTCCTTAGATGCTCATTCCCAGGAGCCCTCAGCAGTAGCCTCTAGCCCTACAGCAGCCTTTTTTAACCCAGTGTGCCATAAAAATATTACTGTATTCTACTGACATATTTGCTGTTGATGAGATAAAGGTTCAGAAGCCGCTTTGAGCTTCTTGACAGCCAATGCAAAAGAGAATGAGGATGTATTTTTCTAATGCTGCTGCTTTGATTTCTAGATGGCAGAAAATAGGTATAATGCAGGCCCCTGGGTTCTTCCAATTAAACAACCTCTCCTTCCTAGGCTGTTCACCTTCACCCATACCCCCCCATCTCCTCCCTTCCCCAATGCTGTTTTCATGTCACTTTTAGGACAACCCAGAAACTTTTCTTTCTTATTCCCGCTAGACATGGTCCTATCCTTGATGCAGAGTTTCAGAGAAAAGCTTCCTTCTTACTACTCCAGAGGAACCATTAGAGCTCACTTTCTCAGCACTAAAAACGAATTTCCGCTTGTAAGTAAAATGTCACTCATATTTACCCTCAACAGAAGTTAACCCTCAAACTTCCTTTCGCACACATTGTCCTGTTCTTGTGATCTGTTATCATGCTTGGGTGCTTTGGATGCTCTTGCAGAATTGTTTTTTAAGTGAGTGGCATTGGCAGGTTTGCTTAATTTGAATTTAGCTGCTAGATTTGCTGTCAGGACTGTCTTCTTTGAGCCACCCCAACCAACCCATTCGTTTTCTGCTTTGGTGCATCCATCTTCTATCGCTGTTAGAATAGTCTCCATATGCTGATTGCAGAAAGCTGTGGGCAGCAAAACCTGAGAACTGTGGCTTCAGTCTGCTTTGTCGGGGCTCTCCCCACTGACTTCATGGCACTTTGAAGACTAGCAACTAGCTTCTCTGCCATCTTTTCACTTGCAGCTGACCAGGACAGAAGTTTTCGTCTAACTATCCCAAGGGAACCATCCCAAGGGAAATGATGAATTACGGTTGTATTAGTTCTCCACTCTCTATCATGGGGAATGCTGAACAATATGTCAGGTAACCAAAAATGGCATCACTTGATGGACCAAAATAAAATTGAACACTATCAAGAACTAAGATTGTATCATTTCTTCAGTTTGGCACACTTGTACCTTTAGACAGTTTTTATTTGCACAAAAATTTAATAGCTTGCTAGATGAATAGGTCTTTTTAGAGCACAGGGTATCTCTTCTAGGACTTTTTCCCACAGTACCAAGCACTGCGTCTTGTATAAAATCAGTGTTCAAAAGATATTTGTAGACTCAAGATTCATTTTAAAGGATATTGGCTCTAAATTGAGGCTAAAAAATAAAATCTTTTTTTTTTTTCCTGGAGTACTGGTTGATGTAGATTGGATCTACTTACCTATAAAGATGGTTTTCCCTAAAGTGGGGTGTTTTCTGATAGCATTAGAACTTTGGCCACATTTCTTGTTCAACTGATGGTTTTCCACAAAAGGGGGTGTGTTGTGACAGATGGCATTAGACCTTGGCCATGCCATCTCTTCTCCAGCTGATCATGATATCATTTTTGTCTTGGCATGGTTTTTCTGGCAGGGTTGGAGGACAGGAATCCTTTATTTTCTGCTTATCACAGAGGTCAAATCACTTTTCTGAGAGTACAACAATCAAGTCTCTGCATACTAATCACAATCTCAAATATATATGGCACCAACTCACCAAAAGACTGTGGATACTGCTCCCTACTTCCCGCAAATAGAACATGTAGTAGCAAAGCCTGTTACCAATCATATAATCCCTTTCTAAAGTAACCTCTATGATTTCTTTTCTTTCTCAAATTAGGTAAGGCCTAATTTGTAGGTAAGGATTCTGTCTAACTAAAACTGTTCCTGGATATTAGAAATGTATAGTGTTGTGTATCATGGAACACTCATAGAGGTGGAATGATCTCAAAGACCAAAATCTAATCCTTCATTTTAAAGACTAAAGATTAAAAAATGCAGTCTCAGAAAAGTCAAGACAAGACTAGCTGGGGTTAAAAAAGCAAGGTGCAGCCAAACTGAGCAGAAAAGGGCCAGTGTTGGTTCTAAGGTAAGTATCTCTTCAGGAGGAGTTTGGTGTTGGAATGGGGCATTGAAGCTGCTTTTATGTGACACTTTACAAAAGACTCAGAAAACATTAATTAGCCATGCCAAAAACAATAGGAGATGCTGATGAAGAACGTGGGGGATGTTAGCTCCCTCCAAACACTCCCTTGATGCTCCTATTAGTCCAACACTCCCTTGATGCTCCTATTAGTCCAAATACTGGTGCATATTTGGTTTTAAACACTTTATATTTCGATCCACTTAATGTCACATGTAAATGGGTGCTTCTACTCACTCATACTGTTGAAACTCTCAACTTCTCTGAAAATTTTAAGGCAAATAAAATCATCCCCCATTAAAAGGCACACCCTTGCCTGGAAAGTAGAGAAACAAATACTCGCCTCACCTGTCAAAGGGGTTATTGCAAAGATCGAAGCCTTATGAAAGGTTTTGAAACCCCACAAGGCACAATGCAAAATGCAAAGTATTATTTTTAGTAATGCTAAGACAATTTGACAGAGAAAGAGTTTTACTTGCTTAGTTCAGAACTGAACTTGAAATCTGCACCTAGCACAACATAATAAAATACTAATTGAATCACTTTTTAAAAATCAGAATAATTACTGTTCAAAGTTGCCTTTCAGTGTCACAACAGATCAAGGTGACTTCTCTTTTGAAAATATCTTCATATGTTAAAAAATAAATGTTTACATTTAACAAATTACCCCTTTTAATGCCTACAAACACAAAATAATCATTATTTGGGGGATGTCACTAGTCTAAATTTCAGTCCTATATATGTGTAAGGCCTGAGTTAAAACCTTTTCCTCCTGCCACCCATCCCCCAACCACATCCCAAGTTCTGATCAGTCATTTACCTATTAGGCAAACTTTTATTTTCAGTTTACATTTGAGGGGCAGCTATTCCTTGAGAACGTCTTCCAGATGTTATCCGCTAGGCAAGAATTAATCATACTCCTGAACAGAAATACAACCTTGGCTGGCCATCAAATTACCAACTGGCTCATAATGCAACAAAGTTCTCTACCTTCCCTAGAGGAAGACACTGGAGAAAATCTTAGAAAAACTAGTGAGGGAAGGGGGCATGGGAAGATTTGCAAGCAAAGCCAAGAGTGCCCTCTTGTGGCAAACAAAAACATGATTTTTAAACATCACTCTCATTGTACTTGGTAGCCCTTCGTTTCCCAAGTAAACACATTATTTTAAAGAAGAGCTCCAAGTCCTGCCAAGAGAGAAAGGGAAGAATTGAATGTCTATTAAACAAAAGATAAAAAACATACACACAATTCTTTGGGCCTATGAGGCTCACTCAGTTTTATTGAAAATTTAAAGTAAGACTTTAAACGTTACAAAGTAGTATTCTGCCTGCTTCTATTAGCCAACACCAAGCACTGTATTGTTACTGCAGCTAAAATAACTAGATCAGAAAAACATATCAATTGTCATTTTGTCCACTGGACAATACTGTAAAGAAACAATACTACAAGAAAAGCATAAAAATATGGACTTCCCAACACAGGGATGCTAAGCAGGTGTATTCAAAATAAGGACACATATAAAACTTAGACATAAAATGAATCCCTGAGCTGAGCTTTCATCCGAAAACATCATGTTCACACTTCATTTGAGTGAAAATGAACTAGGACACTTCTCATGGGCAACCACAGGGCTTTGGCTTCATACAGATATGATCAATAATGACAGTAGCTGATTCCAAGAGTGTATTAATCTCAGTAAAAAAAGAAAAAAAATAGTGATATAGTCTCCACAGGGATTTGCTTCTCAGATACATAGAATTATGGCCTGGCATGAAATTTGGAGTTCATGAATATAGATGGTTGAGTGTATCAGTCTTTGAGTATTTAAAACATATTTTTTTTAATCAGTGCAATTTGTTTTTGAAGACTCCAGAATATCATTTCATGTAACCTGAGCAATTAAAACGTGTCAAATCACAGTTGTCACAGTTAGGTTTGATAAAATTCATTGTAGAATCTTTGTTACTGGCACAGCTGTGATATTTCTGGATTTGCCTATGCACCTACTGCAGGAAAACATGATCAAATGTCATTTAGATCTCTAACTACAAGGCCATTAGACTAGAGAGCCCTTTAACGCAAGGACATGAAAACTGTGTACTTTTATACCTAACTCAAGTCAGTGACAGATTTACCAATAACAACACAATTTAAAAATTCCAACATATGCATTAATTTGTCCTGTGAAGGGCAAAAAGTCAATATAGTATATTTAAAATTTTAAGAACAGAATGGATATAATGACCTTTTCACACATTAATGATATTTAAAAGACTTAAAGGGACAACACCATGGTTGAGACACTAGCTTCCTATTCCAGCCCTAATTAAAGAAAAAAAAAATAGCTAGTGTGTTTCTAATTGTAACTAGAGAGAAGAGGGCATCCTCAAAGTTATCATTTTCTTGGATATGAAAATACAAAAGACCTGGGAAAGGAAAACGTGTTTCACAGAAATTAAGCAAACACATTTTCACATGACGTGCTCACTGACTTGATGGTACACAGCTCAAGTCCAGCTTTCACTGATATTTCCTCATTAGATTAATAATTTTATTATACAGCCGCCAAGGGGCATCCAGGCCCCAGATGAAGTCAAGATGCTCCCACTCTGGAATGCTCTCGTGGGACACCAAGTTGGTGATCTGAGTAAGTAAGATATCGATGTCGTAGACATCTGCAAGCCAGTCATGACCCCCACTCCAGACTGCAGTCGGCACAAGCATATCCTTCACATTGTACATGGGAGGGTAACTCTACAATGAAAAAGAAATACAGAAAGCCTCGTTGTTGTTTTAGTTTTCAAAGTCATAATAAACACAATCTCCATTAAACATTGTCTAGGTTTGACTAAGAATAACAGACTAAATTATATATATATATATATATGTATAAATATATACATATATATATATATATATATATATTTTATTGCACTTCAGGTTCTGGGGTACCTGTGAAGAACATGCAGGATTGTTGCACAGGTACATACATGGCAATGTGGTTTGCTGCCTCCATCCCCATCACCTATATCTGGCATTTCTCCCCTTGTTATCTCTCCCCAACTCCCTACCCCCCACTGTCCCTCCCTTAGTCCCCCCCCCCCCAACAGACCTCAGTGTGTGATGCTCCCCCTCCCTGTGTCCATGTGTTCTCATTGTTCAACACCCACCTATGAATGAGAACATGCGGTGTTTGATTTTCGGTTCTTGTGTCAGTTCGCTGAGAATGATGGTTTCCAGGTTCATCCATGTCCCTACAAAGGACACGAACTCATCGTTTTTTATGGCTGCATAGTATTCCATGGTGTATATGTGCCACATTTTCCCTGTCCAGTCTATCATCAATGGGCATTTGGGTTGGTTCCAAGTCTTTGCTATTGTAAACAGTGCTGCAATGAACATACGTGTACATGTGACTTTATAATAGAACGATTTATAATCCTTTGGATATATACCCAGCAATGGGATTGCTGGGTCAAATGGAATTTCTATTTCTAGGTCCTTGAGGAATCGCCACACTGTCTTCCACAATGGTTGAACTAATTTACACTCCCACCAACAGTGTAAAAGTGTTCCTATTTCTCCACATCCTCTCCAGCATCTGTTGTCTCCAGATTTTTTAATGATCACCATTCTAAGTGGTGTGAGATGGTATCTCAATGTAGTTTTGATTTGTATTTCTCTAATGACCAGTGATGATGAGCATTTTTTTCATATGTTTGTTGGCCTCACATATGTCTTCTTTTGAAAAGTGTCTGTTCATCTCCTTCACCCACTTTTGAATGGGTTTGTTTTTTCTTGTAAATCTGTTTTAGCTCTTTGTAGATTCTGGATATAAGTCATTTGTCAGATGAGTAGAATGCAAAAATGTTTTCCCATTCTGTTGGTTGCCAGTTCACTGTAATGATTGTTTCTTTTGCTGTGCAGAAGCTCTGGAGTTTAATTAGGTCCCATTTGTCTATTTTGGCTTTTGTTGCCAATGCTTTTGGTGTTTTAGTCATGAAGCCCTTGCCTATGCCTATGTCCTGAATGGTTTTACCTAGGTTTTCTTCTAGGGTTTTTATGGTGTTAGGTCTTATGTTTAAGTCTTTAATTCATCTGGAGTTAATTTTAGTGTAAGGGATCAGGACGGGGTCCAGTTTCTGCTCTCTGCACATGGCTAGCCAGTTTTCCCAACACCATTTATTAAACAGGGGATTCTTTCCCCCATTGCTTGTTTTTGTCCAGTTTGTCAAAGATCAGATGGTTGTAGATGTGTGGCATTGCCTCCAAGGCCTCTGTTCCGTTCCATTGGTCTACATCTCTGTTTTGGTACTAGTACCATGCTGTTTTGATTACTGTAGGCTTGCAGTATAGTTTGAAGTCAGGTAGCATAATGCCTCCAGCTTTGTTCTTTTTGCTTAGAATTGACTTGGCTATGCGGGCTCTCTTTTGGTTCCAAATGAAGTTTAAGGTGATTTTTTTCCAGTTCTGTGAAGAGGGTCATAGGTAGCTTGATGGGGATAGTGTTGAATCCACAAATTACTTTGGGAAGTATGGCCATTTTCACAATATCGATTCTTCCTTACTACGAGCATGGAATGTTTCTCCATCTGTTTGTGTCCTCTCTTATTTCCTTGAGCAGTGGTTTGTAGTTCTCCTTGAAGATGTCCTTTACATCCTTGTTAGTTGTATTCCTAGGTATTTTATTCTCTTTGTAGCAATTGTGAATGGCAGTTTGTTCTTGATTTGGCTTTAAGTCTGTTATTGGTGTATAGGAATGCTTGTGATTTTTCACATTGATTTTGTTTCCTGAGACTTTGCTGAAGTTGCTTATCAGTTTAAGGAGATTTTGGGCTGAGATGATGGGGTCTTCTAAATATGCAATCATGTCATCTGCAAATAGAGACAATTTGACTTCCTCCTTTCCTAATTGAATACCCTTTATTTCTTTTTTTGCCTGATTGCTCTGGCTAGAACTTCAAATACTATATTGAATAGGAGTGGTGAGAGGGGCATCCTTGTCTAGTGCCAGATTTGAAAGGGAATGCTTCCAGTTTTTGCCCATTCAGTATGATATTGGCTGTTGGTTTGTCGTAAATAGCTTTTATTATTTTGAGATACATTCCATTGATACCTAGTTTATTGAGAGTTTTTAGCATAAAGGGCGGTTGAATTTTGTCAAAGGCCTTCTCTGCATCAATTGAGATAATCAAGTGGTTTTTGTGTTTGGTTCTGTTTATGCGGTGGATTACGTTTATAGACTTGCGTATGTTGAACCAGACTTGATCGTGATGGATAAGCTTTTTGATGTGCTGTTGCAATTGGTTTGCCAGTATTTTTTTGAAGATTTTTCCATCTATGTTAATCATGGATATTGGCCTGAAGTTTTCCTTTCTTGTTGAGTCTCTGCCAGGTTTTGGTGTCAGGATGATGTTGGTCTTATAAAATGATTTGGGAAGGATTCCCTCTTTTTTATTGTTTGGAATAGTTTCAGAAGAAGTGGTACCAGCTCCTCTTTGTATGTCTGGTAGAATTCAGCTGTGAACCCATCAGGACCTTGGCTTTTCTTCGTTGGTAAGCTATTAATTGCTGCCTCAACTTCAGCCCTTGTTATTGGTCTGTTCAGGGTTTCAACTTCTTCCTGGTTTAGGCTTGGGAGGGTGCAAGTGTCCAGGAATTAATCCATTTCTTCCAGGTTTACTGGTTTATGTGCATAGGGTTGTATGTAGTAATCTCTGATGGTGGTTTGTATTTCTGTGGAATCTGTGGTGATATCCTCTTTATCGTTTTTTTATTGCATCTGTTTTCTTTTTTTTATTAATCTGGCTAGCAGTCTATTTTGTTGATCTTTTCAAAAAACCAGCTTCTGGATTTATTGATTTTTTGAAGGGTTTTTTGTGTCTCTATCTCCTTCAGTTCTGCTTTGATCTTAGTTATTTCTTCCGCTAGCTTTTGAGTTTTTTTGATCTTGCTCCTCTGGCTCTTTCAATTTTGACAATAGGGTGTCAATTTTACATCTTTCCTTGCTTCTCATGTGGGCATTTATTGCTATAAATTTTCCTCTAGACACTGCTTTAAATGTGTCCCAGAGATTCTGGTACGTTGTGTCTTCATTCTCATTGGTTTCAAAGAACATCTTTATTTCTGCCTTCATTTCATTGTTTATCCAGTCAATATTCAAGAGCCAGTTGTTAAGTTTCCATGAAGTTGTGCCATTCTAAGTTAGTTTCTTAATCCTGAGTTCTAATTTGACTGCACTGTCGTCTGAGAGACTGTTTGTTATGATTTTCATTCTTTTGCATTTGCTGAGGAGTGATTTACTTCCAATTATGTGGTCGATTTTAGAGTAGGTGTGATGTGGCTGCTGAGAAGAATGTCTGTTCTGTGGATTTGGGGTGAAGAGTTCTGTAAATGCCTATTAGGTTTGCTTGGTCCAGGTCTGAGTTCAAGTCCTGGATATGCTTGTTAATTTTCTGTCTCGTTGATCTGTCTAATATTGACAGTGGAGTGTTAAAGTCTCCCACTATTATTGTGTGGGGAATCTAAGTCTCTTTGTAGGTCATTAAGAACTTGCTTTATGTATCTGGGTGCTCCTGTATTGGGTATGTATATATTTAGGATCATTAGCTCTTCTTGTTGCATTGATCCTTTTACCATTATGTAATGCCCTTCTTTGTCTCTTTTGATCTTTGTTGGTTTAAAGTCTATTTTATCAGAGACTAGGATTGCAACTCCTGCTTTTTTTGCCCTCCATTTGCTTGGTAAATCTTCCTCCATCCCTTTATTTTGAGCCTATGTGTATCCCTGCATGTGAGATGGGCTTCCTGGATACAACACACCAATGGGTTTTGACTTTTTATCCAATTTGCCAGTCTGCGTCTTTTGATTGGGGCATTTAGCCCATTTACATTTAAGGTTAATATTGTTATGTGTGAATTTGTTCCTGCCATTTTGATTCTAGCTGGTTGTTCTGTCCATTAGTTGATGCAGTTTATTCATTGTGTCAATGCTCTTTACCATTTGGTACATTTTTGGAGTGGCTGGTACTGGTTGTTCCTTTCTATGTTTAGTGCTTCTTTCAGGAGCTCCTATAAGGCAGGCCTGGTGGTGATGAAATCTCTGAGCAGTTGCTTGTTCGTAAAGGATTTTATTTCTCCTTCACTTATGAAGCTTAGTTTGGCTGGATATGAAATTCTAGGTTGAAAGTTCTTTTCTTTAAGGATGTTGAATATTGGCCCCCACTCTCTCCTGGCTTGCAGAGTTTCTACTAAGATATCTGCTGTAAGTCTGATGGGCTTCCCTTTGTAGGTGACCTGACCTTTCTCTCTGGCTGCCCTTAGCATTTTTTCCTTCATTCAACCCTGGTGAATCTGATGATTATATACCTTGGGGTTGCTCTTCTTGAGGAATGTCTTTGTGGTGTTCTCTGTATTTCCTGGATTTGAATATTGGCCTGCCTTGCTAGGTTGGGGGAAGTTCTCCTGGATAGTATCCAGAAGAATTTTCCAGCTTGGATTCATTCTCTCTGTCACATTCAGGTACACCTATCAAACGTAGATTAGGTCTTTTCACATAATCCCATATTTCTTGGAGGCTTTGTTCATTTCTTTTTACTCTTTTTTTCTAATCTTGCCTTCTTATTTTATTCATTGAGTTAATCCTCAATCTCTGATAACCTTTCTTCTGCTTGGTCGATTTGGCTATTGAAACTTGTGTATGCTTCGCAAAGTTCTCTTATTGTGTTTTTCAGCTCCATTAAGTCATTTATATTCTTCTCTACACTGTTTATTCTCATTAGCATTTTGTCAAACCTTTCTTCAAGGTTCTTAGTTTCTTTGCATTGGGTTTGAACATGTTCTTTTAGCTCAGAGAAGTTTGTTATTCCCCACCTTCTGAAGCCTGCTTCTGTCAATTCATCAGACTCATTCTCCAACCAGCCTTGTTCCCTTGCTGGTGAGGAGTTGCAATCCCTTGGAGGAGGAGAGGCGTTCTGGTTGTGGGTGTTTTCATCCTTTTTGCACTGGTTTCTTTCCATTTTTGTGGATTTATCTACCTGTGGTTTTGTAGTTGGTGACTTTCAGATGGGATCTCTGAGTAGATGTCCTTTTTGTTGATGATGAAGTTATTTCTTTCTGTTTTTTAGGTTTCCTTCTAACAGCCAGGCCCCCCTGCTGTAGGACTCCTGGAGGTCCACTCTAGACCTTGCTTGCCTGGGGATCACCTGCAGTGAGGTAAGGGTTGGTGCCAGTTTCTTCTTCTGTTATCTTTGTCCCAGAAGGATACCCGCCAGATGTCAGCCTGAGCTCTCCTTTATGAAGTGTTTCTTTGGATATACAGGGGTCAGGGGAGCTGCTTGAGGAGACAGTCTGTCCCTTATAGGAGCTCAAGTGCTGAGCTGCGAACTCCATTGTTCCGTTCAGAGCTGCTGGGCAGGTATGTTTAAGTCTGCTGCAGTAGAACTCATAACCACCTTTTTTCCCAGGTGCTCTGTCCTGGGAAGGTGGGGCTTTATTTATAAGTTCCTGATGTGCCTTTTTTCAGAGATGCCCTGCCCAGTGAGGAGGTAGCCTAGTCACAGTCTGCCAGCAGAGGCATTGCTGAGCTGCTGTGGGCTCTGCCCAGCTGCTGTGTGAACTTCCTTGCAGTTTTGTTTATCGAGGTATAGTTAGAACTGCCTCAGTAATGGCAGTCTGCCTTGGTAATGGCAGACTGCCTCAGTAATGGTGGACGCCCTTTCCCCAACAGAGCTGGACCGTCCTGGGTCCAGCTGTGCTTGCTGTGAAACTCTCAATCCAGAGGGTTTCAGATTGCTGGTCTTTGTGGGGGGTGGGACTGGCCAAGCCAGATCACCTGGCTCCCTGTTTCAGCCCCCTTTTTTTAGTTGAATGGGTGACTCTGTCTCCCAGGCCTTCTAGTCGCCAGTTAAAACAGCACCCAGAATTTTGTGTGGAGACCCACTGAGCCAGCTGAAACAGCCATGCTGGAGACTCGTGGTGCTTTTCCGCCTGGGAATCTCCTGGTCTGTGGGCAGTAGAAATTCATTTGGAAATAGTGATCACTAACCCTCTGCATTTTCGCTGGGAACTGCAATCCAGAGCTGTTCCTATTTGGCCATCTTGGATCATCCTCTGCACCAACCCAGACTACATTTTTTAAATCCCTTTGAGTATCTTTTCAAGTTACCATTACCAGCACCAAAAAAAAAAAAAACCTAACCCCAAATGAAGGAATCCTAATTATAATCGCCACTAGCTGTGGAGCTGCTGCTGTAGGCTGGGCACCAAAATTAGTGTTTAATCCATGGCAAAGAAGGCATTGTACTCCATAGGTAGTAGACGCAAAGCAATAGAACCCAATGGTTGGAAAGAGTTTGGAGTTACACCCTCTTACTTCCTCCATTTGAGTGTAAGACAAGTCACAGAAATTCTCCAAGCCTTACTGTCCTCATCTTTAAATCAGAGATAATCACGCTATGTCACAGAGATATCCTGGGAATTAAGAAAAAAAAAAACGAGCAAAGTATTTCACACTTTAGTGCATTTAGTGTGCTTATAAATGCTAATTTTATATATACAGAGAAGAACAAACTTAAGCAATGTCATTTGGCCAGGGCCCCACAGCTACCAGATAACAGACCTAGGACTGTCTGATTCTACAGGCTGTGTTTGTGATCACTCTGAATAATGCATAACAGTGATGACTCTTATTTAGAACTGGGGAAAAGACAAAGAGAGGAGGCCCAGTCTACAATATCAGCTACAAAGCTTGGGTTGTTCTGAATGGACTGATGGAAAACAAACAATAGTCAACTCCCCCAAATATTTCCCACAGCAGCTGAGCCTGGCCAGAATCCTGATAGGCCAGACTGACTTTCTTGATGAGTTTTCAGGGCACCCTTTAATGAAAAAACTGAAAACTTTACCTGGTTGTAATGAAAGTAATTCTTGGCACTGCTTCCCCAGTCAAAAGCTTGAAACTTTTGGAATTTAACAGCCTAAAAGAAGATAATTTGGGAAAAAAAGTTATCTGACGTCGAAGTTAGAAATAACATCATAGATAGGTGGCTGGAGCCAGCCATGACCTCAAAACCAACTTTACAGCAATAGCCAGAGTTACTCTTTATTTCCAAGGCATTATTTTAAATAAAATGGCACGGTATTGTTCTACTTTACTGAATGACTCAATTTCTCATTGTATGATTTTTAAGCAGCTACTACCTGATACAAGAAAGCAGCTATTCACATAAGCTGTGAATTATACTAGATCAACAGTTGCTCCTGCTAGGGGAACTTTACGCTGACATTTTCTATTGGAATTTGCATCCTAAACTTTTTCAAAGAGTTAGTGATTTTACTTGGGAAATATAGATATGCAGATAGATACATATATACATATATATGTATATTTATAGAGAGATGGATATAGAGAGAGAGATAAAATAATTATACAACTGGCCCTCCATATCCACAGTTTTGCATCTGTGGAGTCAACCAAGTGATATTTTGCAAATTGAAAATATTTGGAAAAAACAATAAAAGATAATAAAACAATAAAAAAATACTAATTTTAAAATACAGTGTAACACCTACTTACATAGCATTTACATTATATTAGGCTTCATAAGTAATCTATATAAAATTTAAAGCATATGAAAGGATGTTCATAGGCTATATGCAAATACTACCCCATTTTATGTAAGGGACTTGAGTATCTATCTCTAAATTTTGGTTTGGAGGGAAGTGTCTGGAGCCAGTCTGCAAAGATACTTGAGGGTCAACTATATAATATTTTCTATTTACCCATTCTACTTGTCTAGTTATATTACTTAGTCAAATTTTAATGACTGTATTGATTAAACACTTTTTCTTGAGTACTGGTACCAGTAAAATCACTAAGTAGGACTGCATGCCAGCACAATTCTAACTAGTTAGGGATATTAGAGCCATGAAATTGAAATCGCATTGAAATTTACATTTATTTATATTTAAAATCATATAAAAATGTTAGCAAAAAGTCACTTATTTTTTAAATTCAAAATAATGCAAATCCATATTTCCTCTACACTCTCATATTAAATATATGTCAAGAATTAAACCCATAACTGGCGAGCCAAATGAATTGAAAATGGTAAGTTTTGGCCACAAGGTGGCGCCTGGTGAAAAGAAATGTCCACACATTCTTTGTCAAAACTGCGTTTGATTTATGTGAAGTCTTTTCTTACCAACTGCATAAAATTCTGTTTTATATAATAAAAGACAGAGAAAGATGATATACTACAGGAAAAATGTTTGGCATCTGCTTTTGCCATTGCAAATGACAGCTATTAAATACCTGTGGCATATTTCACAAGCAATACAAAATTTGGATTCACAGCACCTGTTAATGCATCTGTTCCCCATCTTTGTCAGTGAAAGTATATTGATGCAAATTATTCTGCCACTGAACACAGACAGCAGTTCATCACTTTATGACATATCCTTCAGCATTCATATAAAGCACCAGCATGAGCATAGGAAACAAAGGTGAAACTTGCCTATAGCTCAGACTGAACTTCTAAACTTGACTTTGTGCTCAGACTCACTTAGGATTTCAAGCTATCCACTTGAAAGGATGTTTCAAAAGAAAAGTGTTAAGATGACTTATAGTAACAAAAATCTGGAAATAAGCTAAAGCCCAATAATAGATACTTGGGTAAATATGTTATATCAGTATACACAAGGAGTATGCTGCTGTTATAAGTATGACAAAGTAGAAACAAAATGGCTTACAAATGATCTCATAAATATTAAATGGAAAGAGAAAATGAAACTGAATATGCATCAAGGTTATATTTCTGTGATAATCGTATCACAGAGAGTATGTAGATAATGATCAGGAGGAAATGCTTATAGTATTAGGGTAAATGGTTTTAAAGTGACATTTAAAAAATTATATTTAGGTCTTGAATGGTAATAAAAATGTAAACAGGTTCAACTTTTCTAAAGTACAGTATGTATCAGAAGTCTTAAAGCTATACCTACCCTCTCACTACTAAGTCTACTACTATGAATGTATCACCCTAAGAAAATACTCTAACATGTAAGGACAGATGATATATGACTGCAAAACAACTATCAATCACTGCAAAAAACAAAATGATAATAAAATTCAAGCAACAGAAAACTGCCCTTTATGACAAATCCTGGAAAGGCATTTTTAATTATGGCAGAGACTGTCCCCCGTGCCCATTCTTGCCTCTTCCTTTCAGTAACAGAATCCCTAAAGCTTTCCCTAAGCACATGGCTGCCAGGATAGAAACCACATCCTCATCCTCCTGCAAGCAGGCAGGCTATGGCCATACTGCTCACTCTGAGTTATCTCCTTCACACAAAACCACTTGCCCTGAGCTACCTCTCTCCTGCCTTCCTGTGGGTTGGAAGAGACACGGAGGTGACCCAGCTGCAGCCAGGCAGAAGAGGACAGCACCCTGAGGATGGCAGAGCTATAGTATGGAGGGAACTGGGTCCCCCACATGACCTCACAGAAAGCAGCCACAATCCCCTCTATCATCAGTCTGGGGCTCTGCTCTCTGAACTTTATTATAAGAAAGAAACTATTTAGCAGGTGTATTTTGGGGTCTCTAATATAGCAGCTTAGCTTATGTCTAACAAATATAATGGTATTTCATTAAATGAAAATTTACTTAAAAGCAGATGTAGTATGATCTGACTTCTGTAATGGAAATGATTATATTATAAAATTGTAAGATTATACCAAAATATTAATAGTGACTATTGCTGGGTGCTAAACAGTCATTTTTCTTTCACTCACATATTTTCTAAAATTTCATAAAACACATTACACGTATAACAAAAATTATCCTGAATATCCTTTTTACGGTGTTCTTTAGAAGTCTACCAAAAGTATGTTTTTTTTCCTTTAAAAAAAAAAAAGAGCACATCAAAATCATCTAAGGTACTTATTCAAACATAGATCCCAGGATCACAGCCCTAGGAATTCAGAGTCTCCACAGGACTCAGGCCCAAGAATCTGTATTTTTAGTAGCACCTTAGGTAGTTCAGAACAACACTGGAAAGATATGATGGGATAGCCTTCTTCAAACAGGCGTGAGTACCTGGGCTCTGGACAGGGCCAGTAAGAAAGTGAGCAATAATATCAAGTCTTGACTCTGGGGAGCTTCAAAATTCATCAGGTTTAAACGGGGAATGGAAAGATCAGTACACTAAATTTAAAAGCTCACTAAAGAATGAGGTATGGCATTTATTAACAAGTTAATACACATTATTTAAACAAAAAGTCAACTTCTTCTTAATGTACTGTAAATAAAATGGCCTTTAAGGTCAACCCCAAACTCATACCATAAGAGCCCTCAAATGCCACACCTGAATTCTAGCCTCAGCCTGCCTGGCATCCAGACCTGCCCACCTTCCACAGAAGCCTTTTCCTGGGCTGCCTCTTGGAGCTTGCAGCCTATACCAGTGGCAGCCCCCGGCCAATAGCCCAGAGGAGGGAGAGCCAAGGGGAAGATCATATAAAACGGCTGCACAGAGCCTGAGGCCAGGCTCTTCCTAGTTCCTTAGAGATGAGCCCCAGGGAGAGGAGAACTATAGCACTGTTGGAGTTCCTGGGGCAACTGAAAGTATCAGGATGTCCCAATCAGTGACTCCCAAACCTGGTGGGGGCAGAAGACTCTACCAGGCAGATTTTTTAAAAATACAAATCCTCAAAAATAAAAAGGAATGAACAACTGACATACACAACATGGGAAAATCACAAAACAATTATGCTGGGTGGAAGAAGCCAGACAAAAATAAGTATAAACTGCATGGCTGTTCTCATACAAGCTCTAGAAAATGCAAGCTAAGCTACAGTGACAGAAAGCCGATCAGTGGGATGGGGGGAGGGGTAGGAGGAGGTGTCACAAAGGGGCAGCAGGGACCTTTTAGGGTGATGATATATTCACTGTGTTGACTATGGTGATGGTTTCACAGGTGTATACAAACACTGAAATATATCAAATTGTACACTTTAAATATTCTATGTCACTTATACCTCAATAAAATTTAAAAAATAATAAAAGTGGCGAGGCACAGTGGCTCACTCCTGTGATCCAGCACTTTGGGAGGCTGAGGTGGGCAGATCACGAGGTCAGGAGTTCAAACCAACCTGGCCAAGATGTTGAAACCCCATCTCTACTAAAAATACAAAAATTAGCTGTGCATGGTGGCGGGTGCCTGTAATACCAGCTATTCGGGAAGCTGAGGCAGAGAATTGCTTGAACCCGGGAGGCAGAAGTTTCAGTGAGCCGAGATTACGCCACTGCACTGCACTCCAGCCTGAGTGACAGAGCAAGACTCAGTCTCAAAAATAAATTAATTAATAATAATAATAAAAGTACAGATTCTCTAGTCCAAATGATTGGGACACAGGACTCTTTGTTTTTATATGCCTGGATGGTAGCCAATCTGAAGAGTTCCACTATAATCCCAATTCCTATTACCTTTTTAAAGCAATGTTTCATTAAAGGGTGTACTTTCTAAAGCAATTCAGTGATTCTTATGCAAGCAGTGACTGCCAGGTGTTCGGAAATTACTATTCAAGACACTTACAGTATCTTGGTTTAGGACTTAAATGGTGAGTTGTTTCATATTTAAAATCAACTTAGCTAAAAAAGAAATTGCACAAAATTATGTCCTGAGGTGGAAAGAAGTTCCTGTCATATTGTCAGGTGAAAAAAGCAAAGCAAGCTGTAAAATGGTAAGCAGGAGAAAAATCCATCTGTTTCTACATCTACTATTGCTATCCCATGTCTTTAACAGCATCTTTTTGAAAAGAGGTATAGAATAGACTGTAGAGACATTCAATATCTATGGATATGCATTTCCTCTCCATCTAGGGTTATAGAATGATTTTATTTTCACTTTAGATTTTTTTTTTCTAGATGTAGTTTCTAAATTTTCTAGAATGAACATGCCTTATTTACATGATAAAATAATCAAAACTGTATTTCAATAGTCAGGGGCCTCCATTCACATCTATGATTGGTTTAGCTCCAGTTTATCCACTGCTGTTCCAAGCATATTGTGTTCAGGGCTCATGTTGAAACAGTGCTTCCTATCTCCAAAACCACTTTAAAATCACTCTTTATCAAGCAGCATAGAAATAAAATAAATCTAGGACTCAGTGAGAAACAGATGGAGAGGAGGAAAGAGGAGGAGGAAAAGAAAGGGGGAGAGAAGGAAAGGGAGAGAATATATAAACCTGAGACTTGAAGAAGGGGAAAGGAGGGAAAAGAAAGAGGTCAACCCAGTAGCTGTCTGTGAACCCATGCATAACACAGTATGTCCCACCAAGGGTATCAAAAGCAACACAAGCGCTATGACAAAAACCCAAGACTCTGGGGGAAGAAAACCAGATCAGATTTGTAAGCAGATGGTCTTTCTATTTGGGAAGGGTTTACATGCCCAGACCTTTCTGAAGTTGATTTTACATGAGCCCAGCTGCACTGCTGGCATGCCTACCTGGCTCCAGTGTAACATGTTCTGCACAGAAGTTCCAGCAGGAGAATGGGTTGTATACACATCCACTCTAGACTGCAAAATAAATACGTTGAAATGAATAAAACAGCATTAAGGTGGCATTGATAATAAACATTGTATTTTGCCCTTCAAATCACTAAAAACTACAGCCATAATCTCAAGTTTAGGCGATCAAAGGTAGAAGAAAATTATTTGACTAAAAATCTGTCCTATAAAAATACATACAATCACACTCAGAGTACATGTGAAGGAGGTGCAACAATATGGTAAGCATGGGACTATGTGGGTGGTGTTTACAGGGCATGTTCATTTTCTTCTTCATGCTTTCCTGAATTTCCCAAATTTCATATAACAATCACACCTTGCTTTAATTATCAGACAAGAAAAATGGCACTTAAATTCCTTAGGGCCTTTATTCTAGGATTTTGACACCTGTTTTCAAAATGCCACATGACAAACTAACAAATATATTTAGAAACACCAGCATAGTATTGGCCAAGGGTTTTTACATTTTATAATTTTTTTATACATACACAGACACAAGTGTGTGAGTGTGCAAGTATATACATAGTGTATGTAAATGGCCATTCCAAATTTAAATACTTAAAGTAATTTTTTTAATTTGTGTATTTTAGATTCAGGAAATACATGTGCAGGCTTGTTACCAGGGTAGATTGCATGATGCCGAGATGTGGGCTTCTACTGATCCCATCACCATAGTACTCAATATTGGCTATGGTACTCAACAGGAAGTTTTCCAGCCCTTGTCCCTCTCCCTCCTTCCTTTTGGAGTCCCCCAGTGTCTATTGTTCCCATCTTTATGTCTACCACTTACTGTAATTTCTAAAAGAAACAAATCACTAGAATGAATATAAATATTACAACTTAAATTGTGACAGATCTCCTCATTCAATAGTCTCCATCTAGGTACAACACAGGAAGGTGACAGCCGCCAGCCTGAGGATAGCAGCAGGTGGTACTGTATTTCTGGCATTGGCCAAAGTTCATTCTTGTGCCTCTCAAAGGAAAGACCCTTTAGAGTTCTGATGAGGTCAATCCTGCCTCTCCCACATCATTCAACACAAATAAGCACATTTACAGATAAAATAAAATCAAATCTTAATATAAACAGGCATACCATATTTAAATTTCTCTCATTAAATCCACACAGAAGAAAAAAGAGATTTCCACAGAGCTCCTTCAGTATGACATGAGTGCAAATGTGGGTACCCAGCCACTTCAAAAATGCACTCTGGGGAAGAAATTCTTTGTCTCCAAATAAGTCCTACAAAATAAAAAGAAACCCAAGAACATCTCAGCATTTCATTCTGGTTCACAGGTCTCCATGACTCAACTCAGAAGCAGAGACAAGCACCCAGTGTCTCCACAAACAGACTCAGGAGAGACTGGCAGCCAGTGGACATTCAAACCAGGATGCTTTTGCAGAAGTTTACTAAGGCAAACATCACACACTACAGAGGTGTATTTAAATTCCCCAGATGAAGAGAAGGAGGCAGAAAACAAAATAAGTTTACAGCAGACTTCTACAATGGGAAAGGGCCTTAATGATCCCCCATCCCAGGGCCATCCCCAAGTAGTTTTCATCTGACTCTGATGGGTCGGTCGTTACTTCTAAGAAACAGTCAAAGCTGTGATTGATCAGCAATGTCTGCTGGAAGTATATCCATCTAATTCAATGCTACTGGCCAGCAAGCCAAATCCAGCCCACTCCTTGCTTTTTATTTTTTAATTTTTTTTTATTGGCCAGGAATCATGTCTCATGCCTGTAATCCCAGCACTTTGGGAGACGAAGGCAGGAGGACTCCCTGAGCCCAGGAGTTTGAGACCAGCCTGGGCAACATGGTAAGACTCTCACCTCATTAAGTTTAAAAACAAAAACGA
Source organism: Ateles fusciceps (assembly GCA_036589455.1). Taxonomy (NCBI): domain Eukaryota; kingdom Metazoa; phylum Chordata; class Mammalia; order Primates; family Atelidae; genus Ateles; species Ateles fusciceps. The sequence continues at coordinate 5,779,647 of JAZHEH010002393.1, forward strand.
ACAAACAAAAAAACATTTTTATTGTGGTAGAACATACATAATATAACATTTACCATTTTAATCATTTGAAACAGGGATCCTCAACTCCTAGACCGTGGACCAATTCTAGTCCATGGCCTGTTAGGAATCAGGCCACACAGCAGGAGGTTCGTGGCTGGCAAGTGAGCCTTACCACCTGAGCTCCACCTCCTGTCAAATCAGCAGTGGCATTAGATTCTCATCGGAGCATAAACCCTACAAACTGCACATGCAAAGGATCCAGGTTGCAAGCTCCTTATGAAAATCTAATGTCTGATGATCCTAGGTAGAACGGTTTCATCCCCAAACCATCTCCTACACCATCCATGGAAAAATTGTCTTCTATGAAACGGGCCCCTGGTGCCAGAATGGCTGGGGACTGCTGATTTAGAAGAGTTCAGTTTAGTGGTACTAAGTACATTCACACTGTTGTGCAACCATCACCCCTATCTTCAGAACTTTTCAACAACTCCCCTTCCCCCTCTCCACAGCACTGCCTATTCTTATAAATAGTTTTATTGGAACACTACTACACTCATCTCTAGATATTATTTCTGATTGCTTTCATGTTATAATGGCAGAGTGGTGTTTTTACAAGAAACCAATGGCCCACAAAGTCAAATATATTTACTGACTGGCCCTTTAATTTACTGACTGAAAAGTTTGCCAACCCCTGGCCTACACTGTTCCTAATCAATGGTCAGGGAACCTATGTGCAAGTATTTGTAGGGCAATCTCTACACTCTAAAGGAAGATCTTCACATACTTGTGCAGTGGAAAGAGGAGAAAGATCTTCCTTATATTGAACCCAAACCTGCTCCCTTATAATTTACACTCTTGCTCATGTCTATCCTCTAGAGGGACAAACAGAAATAAACAACCCAAATGCCTATAAAGACAGTTTTAGGAGTTGAATTGTATCTCCCTTAAAAAAGTATAATGAACCCCTAACCCACAGTATCTCAGAACAGCCATATTTGGGGATAGGCTCCTTACAGAGGAATCAAAATGAGGTCATTAGGGTGGGCCCTAATGCAATATGATTGCTGTCCCTACAGAAAGGGGAAATTTGGGCACAGAGACAGACATGCACACAGGGAGAATGGCATGTGAAGATGAAGGCAGAAATCAGGGTGTTGCTAACAAGAAAAACAATATATTTCTTTCAGTACATCTGTATGTATGTAAATTCACATAAAAGATCTTTAGGAAAAGACCCCAAAATGAGCACTGTGTTTAATTCTGAAAAAAAGTGGTAGAAGAAGGCTTGATAGTTGAAGAGTACTTTATTTGTAATCTCTGAACTGTTCATAATGAAAATTCATGCTTCCATTACCCAAAGCATTAAAAATAAACTTAGAGGGACTATGTCTTATCTGCATGCTCTGGTCACTGGTGCAGTAAATCTCCTATTATGTGAAGTCAGGTTTTGAGATCAGAGTGTAGGCCATCTTTCCTATTAAAGTTTTCTAAATGGCCCATGAGAGACATTATACCTGATTTCAAATATATATTTCTATATAGGATTTCATATGTGTGTGTGTAAACATATTTCATAAAAGACATATAATGCATGCATAACAGACCATCTGGCCTTAGCTGGCTTAAAACTCTTTTTCATGAAATCTGTTTCCTCCTTGAATAGAGCTTGGAGTCTCGAAGCTTTAGGGCAGACCCTGATGAAGCTACTGGCTGTGTTTAGGAGCCATATTATAAAATATGGTAATGATGGTGTTAGGTCTCCCTCAGTGTAGCTAGGGATGGGCTTTTGAGAAGAGCACATTTCCTTTCTCCCGTCTCCTACTTCCTCTGTGCATGAGCTCACCTCATGGGATAAAGGGCAACTCCACCAATGCTTAAACTATTCTCTCCCCAGACCCTCCTTGCTCTCGCTATGAAGTAGGCAGAGCTATAATGACAATGCTAACCATGAGTACACGTGGCACCAGTGTGCAGGGGAACGACAGGTGTCCCTGGCCACCCCTGGGTCTGGAAGGAGAGGTAAATGGAAGAAGAAACCCCATTGCTCCACTGATATTAAAATGCAGGGGAGGAAGGCACAGCTTCTCCCTTCACTGGCCAGTTCTTCTGATCTGAGGAGGAAATCTGTGGGAGAGGAGAGGGATGGGAGGGGGTCCAAGTACCTTAATGAGAAGATCTGGAAAACGTCCTAATTTGGCCAGCGGGCTAGTACAGAAGTCCACGGAAGCCACAGGAGCCAGGGCAAAAAACATTTTAATCCTTTTGGCCAGCTCAGGGATCTGTGAAAATGCTATAAAACCTGTGAGAACAAAGGGAAGAAAGCTGGAATTCTATCTTCTGGGGTTTCCTGTTCTCAGAAAAGACAAAGGCCATCACCCACGCTGCCCTCTCGCAGTGGCCTGAGACCACGTGAGCAACACCACCAGCAAGAGGCAAAACACTTGACATGGGGCCCTCTGAACTTCCGTGTGCCCTAACATTGAATTTGATTAAACTAGCAAATCAAGCATTTGTTAATGCTAGTTCCAAATCTCAACCTAGATAAGTGCTGAAAGAAATCCAGGCTGGGAGAACCAGAAAATCTTTCCAGTTCTGTTTCCAATTTCAATCACAGACTGTATTTCCAAGAGCCTCACCCCATCACCTTTATCCCCCACCATGCCCCTTCCCCAAAAAACAATTCACAGACACCACATTCAAATAAACCACCAATGATTTCAAAGGAACTCACAGTTAGAATCCCCTAGCTTTAAAGTATTTTTTAACCCTTGATATGGTTTGGCTGTGTCCCCACCCAAATATCATCTTTAATTATAGTTCCCATAATTCCCATGTGTTGTGGGAGGGACCTGATGGAGGATAATTGAATCATGGAGGTGGTTCCCCCATGCTGTTCTTGTGGTAATGAATAAGTCTCGTGAGATCTGATGGTTTTATAAGGGGAAACCCCCTTTCACTTGGCTCTCACTCTCTCGTCTGCCACCATGTAGGACATCCGTTGCTCTTTCGCCATGATGGTGAGGCCTCCCTAGCTCACCATCCATTAAACTGTGAGTCCATTAAACCTTTTTTCTTTATAAATTGCCCAGTCTCATGTATGTCTTTATTAGCAGCGTGAAAACAGACTAATACAAACCTGGCCCCAGAATGTCACTTTAGGAAGCAGTGGAGCAAAGGGCACAAGTAGAAACTCTTGCTTGCTATAGTTATGGGCAATTTTTATTTTCTTTAACTTTGCTAAATTTTCTGTTTTTCTACAGTGAACACATATTACTTAAATAATCAGCATAAATTAAGATGCACATAACTTTTCAAAATTGTTTGTAAACCAAATGTAACTTGTACCTGTAGTTAGTTAAATTCCACTTAACTTCAGAAGGCAGTACATTTTTTTTTGTTTTCTTTTAAAATGTCTCTGAATTTAGAAACTACTTGTTTTCTACCCTCTCACATCCCCATCTTGCTTTTTCTAGGAAAACATCTAATATATTGTGGCTTACATTAATTTCAATTTCGAGAAAACTATATACCATTAATTTTCAGAGAAGACTAAATGTTACCAAAATTCCTTATCCTATTCATTATTTCTGTTTGGCATTTTAAAATAAACTGTATTTGAACTAACATCTTTTTATGTTTCACTTTTAAGTATAAACTCTGTAATGAAGACTTTATATCAACTTCTGATCTTATTTACATACATACCTATGGTGGTGCCTTGAGAATGACCCACATAATACACTTGTTCTTGGCCAGTTTTATTCAGAATGAAGCTAATAGAAGCTGGTAGGTCATATTTTGCCATCTCATCATAACTGTAATCCAAGAAAAGAACTCTTTCATTGAAATAGTCCATACAATAGAATAGCACACACATACTGAGTATGCAGTTTGATGAGTTATCACAAACTAAACACAGCTGTGAAAACCAGCAATGAGTCCAGGAAACAACATCAGCAGGACCGCAGAAGCCCCCTTGGGCGCCCTTACAATTGTGTCTCCCAAAGGTAACTACTGTCCTCATTTTTCACATCATAAATTAGTTTCAGCCATTTTAAATATTTCTGTAAGAATTATACAGTGTGTATTCTTCTGTATCTGGTTTCATCCATTTTTTGCTGCATATAATTGTAGGTTGCTCATTCTTATTCTGCTATATAAATATACAACAATTTATCCATTCACTGCTGACATGCATTTGGGTAGTTTCCTGTTTTCTGCTGTTACAAATAGTGTGACAATAAATCTATTATTGTATATGCCTTTTGGAAAAAGCTCTCATTCTTGTTTTTCAGGTCCTTAGAGTGGCCTCTGGTTTTACAAATGGGAAGCAAGCCCAGAGGCTGCTATTGTGCTGCTGACTTTCTCTAATACCTGAAACCAAAACATAGACCAAAATCCAGGTGTGCATATGGGCATGTGCGTGTGCCCGTTGCCACTGTCAGGAGAAGAGCCAACACCTAGCAAGCTCCTATAATGTGCCAGGCTCTGTAGAGGCTCCTTCTCTGCATCCTCTCTTTTAAGCCCCCAGTGACCTTACAAGGTAGGTGTTTATTATGCCCCATTTTACAGATGAGGAAACCAAGACACAGGGGGCTTATGTAATATGTCCAATGTTGTACAGCAATTAATTTGTAGAGCCAGAAGTAAGAGAGAGGAAAGGATAATTTCTGGAAAGAAGAAAAGTGAACATCTGGAGTACGTATTTATGGAGAAAGGAGGAAAGTTATGGAACCGCATTTACCCAGCAGCTCCCATACCACCAGAAATGCCAAAATAACTTAAGAATTCCTAACTAAATCTAAATCTTAATGTAATCATTTTCTTATAATTTACCTTACTGCTAGTCATTAAATTCCTAGCAATGTTTAAAAACTTTCAAAAGACACCAGCTTCCCCTCTCATACAACTTCAATGTTACCCACCTATCTGCCTCTTCTGCTGGAATCCCGTATGACTGCTTTAAGAGTACTAAGGAAATACAGCCATGCCATTGTCAATTCAAATATACCTGAAAGCCCAGAATTCATCCTGAGAAACTGAGAGTGTCTTATGTTTCCGAGACCAGGTATTTCCTCTGCTGTTGCCCATCCACACATCAAAACCAGCATCAGCAAGAATGAAGCCCAGGCTGCTGTTGGCAAGGTTTGTGACCCAGTTACTAGAATCCGCCAGCAAGCCATGTTGCAGGAAGACAACTGGTTTGGGACCTGAAAAACATTCATTGTTTAGGAGGTAGAAGCACCAAGCTTCAAAACAAACATGCTATCTTGCTAAACAGAACATTCGTAAAAGATCCATAAGCAAATAATGAACTAGAAGTAAATTAAAATCTTGAGGTAGCGATGTACTCCCACATGACATTAGTAAAGAACTTTTTTTAAACAGCACTGGCAAGGTAGCAGTGAAACTGGACCATGTTTTGCATGTCCAGTAACGAGACACACTTACCTAGCAGCATAAACAAAAATCAATATATTTTTAAGAACGTATAAGATGTTTTCACAATTTGCTTTGGTAATTGCATCTCTCACAATAATTCCTAACAAAATAAACCAAAGGAAAGAAAAAGATCACACATGATGAGACACCACTATACACATATCAAAATGACCAATATCCAAAAACACTGAAAACACCAATTGCTGATGAGGATGTGGAGGAATAGGAACTTTCATTCATTGCTGGTAGAAATGCAAACCGGTAGCACCACACTGGAAAAGTTTGACAGTTTCTTACAAAACTAAACAGACTCTTACCATACAATCCATATAAAATACCACATAATTCCTAGGTATTTTACCCAAAGGAGTTGAAAACTTAACGTTTACACAAAAACCTGCATACAGATGTCTATAGTAGCTTTACTCATAATTGCCAAAATTTAGAAACAACCAAGATGTCGTCCAGTAAATGAATGGATGACCAAACTGTGCTACATCCAGATGATGGAGTGTTGTTCAGCCCTAAAGAAAAGAGGCTACAAGCCACAAAAAGACATAGGAGGAATCTTAAATGCATTATTACTAAGATCTATAAAGGCTGCATTCTATATGACATGCTGGAAAAGGCAAAACTAGAGAGACAGTAAAAAGATACTGGTTGCCAGGGGTTAGGAGAGAGGAAGGGATTCATAGAGCAAAGAAGATTTTTTAGGGCTGTGAGACTACTCTGTATGATATTAAAGTGATAGATACATGTCATCACACATTTGTCCAAAACTATAGAATATACAACATAAAGAGTGAACCGTAAAGGCTGGGTATGGTGGTTCACACCTGTAATCCCAACACTTTGGGAGGCTGAGGCAGGTGGATCACTTGAGGTCAGTAGTTCGAGACTAGCCTGGCCAACATGGTGAAACCCTGTCTCTACTAAAAATACAAAAAAATTAGCTGGGCATGGTGGCGTGCACCTGTAATCCCAGCTATTCAGGAAGCTGGGCAGGAGAGTTGCTTGAACCCAGGAGGCAGAGTTTGCAGTGAGCTGAGATTGCACCACTGCACTCCAGCCTGGGCAACAGAACGAAACTTCATCTCAAAAAAAAAAAAATAACTGAGACTCCATCTCAAAAATAAAAAGTGAACCGTAATGTAAACTATGGCCTTGTGTCAATGTAGGTTCATCAGCTATAACAATTACAATTCCACTCTGGGGGACATTCATTACAGGGGAATGTGGGGGCGGAGGGTATATGGGAAATCTCTGTACCTTCCACTCAATTTTGCTATGAACTTAAAACTGCTTTTAAAAAATAAAATTTAATACAAATTTTTAAGCTAAATAAAAAAGTTATATAGATAAAAAGGCTCACACACACAAATTCATAAATATCTGTGTCTGTGTCTGCCTGTGAGAATTTATTTTCTACTCACCTGTACCTGAGACAGTGATACAGCAGAAAAAAACAGGCCAGGCGCAGTGGCTCATGCCTGTAATCCCAGCACTTTGGAAGGCCAATACAGATGGATCACTAGGTCAAGAAAGAGAGACCATCCTGGCCAACATGGTGAAACCTCATCTACTAAAAATATAATAATTATCTGGGCATGGTGGTGCGTGTCTGTAATCCCAGCTACTTGGGAGGCTGAGGCAGGAGAATCACTTGAACCCAGGAGGCAGAGGTTGCAGTGAGCTGAGATTGCACCACTACACTCCAACCTGGAGACAGAGAGAGACTGCATCTCAAAAAAAGAAAAGAAAAGCAGGAAAGGAAAGGGGAGGGGGAGAGGAGAGGAGAGGAAAGGAGAGAAGAAAGAAGACAAAGACATGGGAGCCAAAGAAACTTGACCTCAAGCTGCTTCTCTAATGCTGATACCTTTCAGTTATTCGTGAAACAAGCCTTTATTGAGTACCAACTATGTGCCAGGCATTCTTCTCGGCACTGAGAATACAGCAGAGAACAAAATCAAGAGGAAAAAAAAAGTACCCCCATAGAGCAGACATTATACTGACCATGAGTTTCATTTTATTCACTTATGTGATTGATTGATTGATTGAGAGAGATAGGGTCTTGGTCTGTCACCAGGCTGGAGTGCAGTGGCGTGATCTCGGCTCACAGCAACCTCCGCCTCCTGGTCTCAAGTGATCCTTCCACCTCAACGTCCTGAGTAGTTTGTGATTACAGGCACATGCCACCACAGCCAGCTGATTTTTGTGGCTTTTGTGGAGAGGATGTTTCACAATGTTGCCAGGCTGGTCTCAAACTCCTGGGCTCAAGTGATCCTCCCACTCAGGGGCCTGAGGAGCTGGGATTACATGCATGTACCACAACATCCAGCCAATTTTTTAAAAAAAAAATTCATAGAGATGAGTTCTTACTGTGTTGCCCAGGATGGTCTCAACCTCCTGGCCTCAAGGGATTCTCTTGCCTCAGCCTCTTAAAGTGCGGGGATTACAGAAGTGAGCCATCATGTCTGGCTGCTGTGATTTTCTCATCACAAAATAGAAATGCCAGGGTCATGTAAATGAACTTCTAGACATGGGGAGAAAATAGAAAGCAAATAGGACAAGATTAGGGCTACTTTATGTGCTCATCTTCGCCTTCAAAGGTTCATTTTAATGCAATATTAACAAAACTGAATTTACTATGAAAAGTGTATGTGGAAGGCACTGTGGTAGATACAGCGTCTTATGCACAGGCTTCTTCAATGAAGATGATAATCCAGCTAGGAAAATATGAAAAATGATTAAAAGTTCAAAATTATAAACTTCAGTGTAAGTGACAATAATAATCACCAAAATTAATTCACCATTAAATTATAGTTGAAAAAGTGTTTTGAATAATAGTTCCTCCAAAGTAGGGCTGCCTCATTGGGCAACTGCAGGCAGCATCATCATCTCATGGTAACTATACAATGCAGTGTGAATGGTGCCTAGGAGCTGTACAATGCAGTGGCTCTGCTCTACTGATGGTGCCTAACACTTTCTAGAAAGAAGGGCTTTCCTGCTCATGCCACAGCTCCTTAGGTATGCTGAGACCCTTTTCACACATCGAAAGTGACTGGGGGGCTAGGCCATGAGGAAGGCAACTTGACTTTCAAAGGCCAGGAGCAGGATGCTCCCACAGGTCAGGTCATTTCCAACAAAAACAACTGCAATTGTCTTCCCTCAGGATGGAGAGTCAGAGTAAAGCAAGAGGAAGGCTCCATAGGTAGCCTAATTCTTGGCACTTGTTCCAATCTGTGCCTCTGTAGCTAACAGTGGAAAACCTGAGGCTGCCTGTTCCACTTCTCAGGGGAGAGTGTCCAGAGAAAGGCAGGAATGGTTTGAAACCAGAGAGGGCCCTGGGGCAGGGATAACTGAGAGAGGAGGAGAAGGGCGATGTTTGGCAGCCAGGTCAGAACAGAGGCTGGAAGGGAGATGTTGGCCAGCTCATGGGAGCAAGACTCAGCTCCCCACCTTCTCTCCATGGGGAATTTTTTAAAATTTCCCTGAAGTCTCTGTACTTCCCTCTCTAACCTCCAGGAGCTTTGAAGAGGAAATGTGGAAGTGGACAAGTCGAAGATATATCAGGAAAGTCTTTAAACATCCCCAATAAATAACTTCTGGATTCCCCAGGAAAGTCTTTAAACATCCTCAATGAATAACTCCTGGATTCCCAAGGGCAATGAGGAGCTGCTGCAGTTTTCCTGGCAGGTAAGTGTAAAGCAAGGAATGGCATGTGAACAATTGCATGTGGACAGCTGGAGCACATGCTACCCAGGAGACCATGTCTAAGGCAGCTGAATGGCTTCTAAGAACACCCCTAAATACCCTTGTTCCACCCAGACCTAATTCACACCTGTACAACACTTTTCTCAGGGAGTTACTTCATCCTTTGAAGGAGCCTTCTAAAAAGTTACCAGACCTTTACTCTACCCTCCATGAAAGGTTTTTCCAAAGCTCCTGGATTTGCCCCATATATTACATTTCTGTGGATTTGACCTTGCCCAAAACAACCATTACTGCAATATAGGTTTTAAAGAGTTCATGTCTGACAGAAAAAGAAACAAGGAAAATAACAGTTTAGCAACATTAAAATAAACTATTTACATGAAGGGGTTATCTGTGGATATTCATTACCCTTAACTCAATGCCACAAGCGGCTGGGCACAAAATGGGAGTGACAGCTCAGGGATAAAGAGAACACAGCGGCACACACGCATGTACGTACACAGGCACACAAACAGACCTGCTGGTGTAGACCCCAGAGTGACAGCAAAGCTGTCCAGTGGGACTGACGGGGAGAGTGTGGACAAAACTCAGGGATTTGTTAAGACATCTGTAATACAGAAAGAACAAGTCAAAGCCACTATTTTTCTAATTGTTTTGCTTGTTTGTTTGAGTTCTTCCATCCCTCACTTCAAGCAGAATACAAGAGCTCAATGAACAACAGACACAAAAGATGCACCAGATGGGAAGGAGACAGTGAATCTATTCTTTGCAAGCTAAATGTTTTCAAATCTGGAAAATCTGGGCCAAGCACTGCAAAGGGTACTGCAGACCACACTGTTTTCTCATGGGAAATACTGACAGATGAGGAAAGGGGCTGATAAAGAAAGGCATGGCTTTGGAGTAATGGAGGCCACTCAGCTGTGACCTCCACATTCAGGTGAAGAATTTTTAATGAGAACATGCTGTATCTTAGGCAGTGCACTAGAAGTTAACATATCAAGAACTGATTTGAAAACACACATTATGTTTTGTGTAAACCTTTAGTGATGCCTACTGAGTAGCAGCCACTGTGCTATTAGGTTGTTGCAAAAGTCATTGCAGTTTTTGCAATGGCAGGCCAGGCACAGTGGCTCACACCTGTAATCCCAGCACTTTGGAAGGCCGAGGCGGGTGTATCAACTGAGGTCGAGAGTTTGAGATCAGCCTAACCAACATGATGAAACCCCGTGTCTAATAAGAATACAAAAAAAAAAAAAAAATATATATATATATATATATTAGCCAGGCATGGTGGTGGGCACCTGTAATCCCAGCTACTCGGGAGGCTGAGGCAGGAGAACTGTTTGAACCCAAGAGGTGGAGGTTGTGGTGAGCCGAGATTGCACCACTGCCCTCCAGCCTGGATAACAGAGCGGGACTCCATCACCCCTACTCCAAATAAAAAAGTAATGGCAAAAACCACAATTACTTTTGCACCAACCTAATAGATGCTGGGAATGCAAAGACAGGTAACCCACACTCCCTCCCACAGGGAGCTCCATCGTCTGGGGAGACAGACACACAATGAACAGCCCAGCAAGAAGGCTAGAGCACCACTCAGGAAGATCCAGAAGAAGGAGAAAGTTACTCAGCCAGAGGGAGAAACATTTGACCTAGATCCTAAGAGACAGATGTTTCCACAAAGGGTTCTGGAGAAAGCACAGGAGCCAAATAAATAGAGAGCTGACACCGCACCCAGGCCTTGGCTGGGTGGGACCCCATGGTGCCCATGAAGGGCTCCCTGCCTGATTCTGATGTGCAGCCAGGCTGGGGAACCACTAGGAAAGTCCAGTGCCTCTTCTGACTTGGGGACACGGGGTATAGGAAGGACTTCATGGGGTACACATCTTTCCAGGCTGGGCCAGTTTCCTTTCATCCCAGAACAAAAAAAGGCCCTTCTGAGGAGGGAGATGCAGAGGATATAACTTACTGAGCTTCCACAGACAGCGGTTCCATTAGGCATGATGGATCCTCAACAAAGAAAATAGTATCGAATCCTGGGGTGGAAAACCTTTAAAAATGTCTGCTAAACTGCTTGTCCCTTCCCTCTGGCATTGGGTGAATACCAAAGGGTATGGAATAGACTGGGCACTGGAAGTAGGCCCAGCCAACTGTCTGTCAGCTTCCCTCACCTGCTCCCACCCAGGGGAAGATAGTAAGGTAACGTGTGGTTCTTTCCCCATCCCACCACCAAACAAGGATTTAAAGATTTACTGGCAAAAGATGTTTCACTCAGGGAGGGTTAAACCTATTGCCACTCACATCTTCCAGTGGACTATTTCAAATTTCACTTCACCTTGCTGAGAACAGCTGATTGAAATGATAGCTAGCTCCGATTGTATGCTTATATGCTTTACGTACTTCAAAATCCTTTGAAGTTGGCACTACTGCCATTTAACAGAACAGGGAATTGTGGTAGAGAAGTCATGTAACTTGCCCAAGGCTGAACGAGAGCTATGAAGTGGAGGAGCTGGAGTCTAACCAGGTGTGTCTGACACCACAGGCCATGCTTTTCACTGCTTTGCTAGGGAAGAAGGTTAACAAGAGAGAAGTCTCTAGAATACACCGAGGCCTTCTGGCTGAAGGCAGGAAGCTATTTTGAAAGGATGTGGACAAAGTGCTTGAAGAAAGCAATCTCTAGTAGATGGAGGGGATAGGGAATGAAAGGAGGGGCACTCACTCGGCCTCACCTGTTCAGGCAGCTCCTCCAAGGCCCAGCTTTCTCAATGCACTCAGGCACCCTGAAGTCCTGTTTGTCTGAGCAACAAACCAGCATGACAGGTGAAGGGCTGCCTTCCCCAGCTGTGCCCTACAGGTGGCTCTAGGAGGGCTGGGGATTAAGGGAAAACACTAAAGGATCATTTCTCAGCCTGTAGATGGCAAGTAATTTCACCATGATGAATTTAGGACAAATCTGGTGCCAGTTCCATGATGCTGCCTTTCCAGTGTGGGTGGAAGCCAGGAGGGGATTACTCAGGCTCCAAAACTGAATGTGCTGAGCACACAGTCCCGCAGAAGGAAGATGACCAAGTGGGTGGGGAAGTTCCTCCTGCCTTCCAAGGCACTGGCCTTCTCTGCCAGGATGCTGAGTCCAGATAAGACTTTGTCACATTCCAAAACACATGTGAGAAACCAGCTGAAGTCCAGGGCAGAACCAAAAGAGAGAACAAGGAGGAGGTCAGACACCAGGGCGATAGCATGAAGAAGACCTCAGTTCTTACTGGCAACAAAACTTTGCAGGATTTGCTTAACTCTTTCCGAAGTATAGGTGTCCTTTTCTAAAGTGAGGGTGATGAACTAGTTAATACGTAGTAAAGCTGAATAAATAACGGTCCCTGATAGTAACAATAATACATATATACAGTTGGCCCTTAAACAACACAGGTTTGACCTGCACAGATCCTCTCATCTATGGATTTTTTTTCAATAAACATTGAAAAATTTGTTGGAGATTGGCAACAATTTGAGAAAAACTAACAGACCAACTCTGTAGCCTAGAAATAATGAAAAGCTACTAAAAGGATAGGTATGTCATGAATGCATAAAATATATTTAGATATTAGCCTATTTTTTATTTATTACCATAAATATACACAAAGTATAAAAAGTTAAAATTTTCTTTCTTTTTTTTTTTTTTTGAGTCAGAGTCTCGCTTTGCCACCCAGGCTGGAGTGCAGTGGCACGATCTCGGCTCACTGCAACCTCCACCTCCCAGGTTCAAGCAATTCTCCTGCCTCAGCCTCCCGAGTAACTGGGATTACAGGAGCCTACCACCACATCCAGCTAATTTTTGTATTTTTAGTAGATACAGGGTTTCACCATCTTGGTCAGGCTGGTCTTTATCTCCTGACCTCATGATCCACCTGCCTCGGCCTCCCAAAGTGCTAGGATTACAGGCGTGAGCCACCACACCTGGCCAAAAAGTTAAAATTTTCAAAACTTAGACACACGCTTACAGACCACACATGATGCCATTCACGGTTAAAAGAAATTTAAACAAACGTAAAGATGTGATATTAAATCACAACTGCATAAAATCAACTATAGTACATAATGTGCTACTGTAATAATTTTGTAGCCACCTCCTGTTGCTCTTCTGGTGAGCTCAAGTATTGTGAATATCTGCTTAAAACTCCCGTGACACTAACCATCTCCAGATGAGCAGTTCATCTCTCCAGTAAATTGCATATTTCAGTACAAAGTGATCTTTTGCAGTTCTCATATGTTTTTCATCATGTTTAGTGCAATATCATACACCTTGAATAACACCATGGGTCCCATGCAAAGAACTAATAGTGATCTAGGAGTGCTCCCCCAAAAGCAGAGAAAAGTCCAGATATTACAAGAAGAAGCTGAATTGCTTGATATGTGCCATACATTGAGATCTGCATTGTCTGCATTTCAAGATAAATGACACATAAGGACAATTGTTTTAAAAAAAGAAAATTTTTTTTTAAATTTATTTTAAAAAAAGAAATGTAGCACTTCCGCCACTCCTGTCATTGCACCTATGACAGCAAGTGCACAAACCTGGCACTTTTTCTGAAATACCTTTTATCTCATATTGAAAATGCAGCTTTTATGTGGGTGCAGAATTGCTCTTCTATGATTCTAGACCCTAATACTCAAGGAAAAGCAAGAATAGATTCTAGATTCTAAGATTCAAGAAAAAAAGCAAAGTCATTATATGACAACTTAAAGAAAAAAGCAGGTGAAGAATCTAAGCTGGAGAATTTAATGCCATCAAAAGATGGTTTGATAATTTTACAAAGAGGTTTGGCTTTTAAAATGCCAAGACAGAGCAGGCATGGTAGCTCATGTTTGTAATCCCAGCACTTTGGGAGGCCAAAGTGGGAGGATCTCTTGAGGCCAAGAGTTCGAGACCAGCCTGAAAAACATACTGAGACCCCATCTCTAACAAAAATTGTTTTAAAAGTTAGCTGGGTATGGTTGGTACATGTCTGTAGTCCTAGCTACTTGGAAGGCTAGGTGAGAAGACTGCTTGAGCCTAGGACTTAGAGGTTACAGTGAGCTATAATCGTGCCACTGCACTCCAGCTGGGTGACAGGGCAACACGCAGACTCTAAAAACCAAAAATTAATTAATTTTAAGAATTAAAAAGTTAAAAAAACAACTTTAAAAATATGTCAAGATAACAGAAGAAGCAGCTTCTGCCAATCAAGAGGCTATATATAAGTTCCTGGAGGAAAATGTATCTGCCTGAACAGGTTTTTAATGCAGATGAAAATGTTCCATTCTAAAAATAAAAAATAAAAAAAAAAAACAACAACAACAACCCACAAAGGACATTTATTAGTAAGGAAGACAAGCAAGCAACCAGATTTAAGGCAGGATGGGATAGGCTAACTCTACTGCTTTGTGCAAATACAGTAGGGTTGATGGTCAGGTCTGCCCCTGATCTATAAATCTGCTAATCCCTGAGCCTTGAAGGGAAAATATAGACACCAGCTGCCAGTCTTTTGTTCGTACACTAAGAAGGACTGGACAATGAGAACTATTTTTCCAGATTGGTTTCACCGATGCTTTTTTCCTGAAGTCAGGAAGTACAACTTTGCCAGTAAGGGACTTTCTTTTGATATTAGACAATGCCTCTAGCCACCCAGAATCCCATGAATTCAATACCAAAGGCATCGAAGTGGTCTACTTGTCCCCAAACACATCTTTAATTCAGCCTCTAAATCAGGAGGTCATAAGGACCTTTAAGACTCATGACACATGTACACTATGGAAAGGATTGACAATGTTATGGAAGAGAACCCCAATAGAGAGAACATCATAAAGGTCGGGAAGAATTACATCACTGAAGATGCCATTATTGTTACAGGAAAAGTTATGAAAGTTATCAAGCCTGAAACAATGAATTCCTGCTGGAGAAAATTGTGTCCAGATGTTGTGCATGACTTCACAGGATCCATGACTTAGCCAATCAAGAAAATCAAGAAAAAGATTGCGGATATGGCAAAAAGGTGGCAGGTGGGAGCAGGTAAAGTGTTTCAAGATATGCATCTTAAAGAAAGTCAAAAGCTAATAGACATACCAGAGGAATTAACAGAAGATGACTTAATGGAGATGAGTGCTTCTGAAACAGCTCCAGATGATGGGAAAGAAGACATGGGAGAAGCAGTGCCAGAAAACAAACTGGTATTAGACAATTCAGCAGAAGGGCTGCAACTGCAATTATTCAAGACTTCTTTTACAACACTGACACTTCTGCGACACAGGCACTGAAACTAAGGAAAATGATGGAAGAATTGCTATTCTATAGAAACATTTCTAGGGAAATGAAAAAGTTAAAAGGACAGAAATTACAATGTATTTTCATAAAGTTACCCTGAATGTGCCTACTTCTCCTGTCTCCCCGTCCACTTCCTCCCTCTCCCACCTCTGCTACTCCTGGGACAGCAAGACCAACTCCTCCTCTTCCTCCTCTTCCTCCTCTTCCTTAGCCTGTTCCAACATAAGAATGAAGATCTTTATGATGATCTACTTCCACTTAATGAATAGTAAATACATTTTCTTTTCCTTATGATTTCCTTAATAACATTTTCTTTTCTCTAGCTTACTTATTATAACAATATGGTATATAATACATATAACATACAAAATATATGTTAATCGACTATGTATGTTATAGATAAGGCTTACAGTCAGCAGTAGGCTATTAGTTAAGTTTTGGGGAATACAAAAGTTATATGCAGTTGTCAATAGCCCCCATGTTGTTAAAGAGTCAACTGTAAACGTAATAAAATATTATTAGAACATAACCACTATGAAGAAGGATAAAGTGAAGTGGCATTCTTTAGCCCAGGTAATATAGCCATAGTAACAGCAAGAGCATACTAAGTGTTGACAATGTGTCAGGCACCATGCTAAACACTTAGTGCTTTACATGTATTATCTCAGATAAGTCACCTAACAGCTCTCTGAGTTGGTACAGTAAGCAGAAGCCAAGCTGCAGAACATGTAAATCAGATACTTTCCATAGTGTGACTTTATCAGGGACATCACATCTGTTCTCAGACCTGAGAAGAGGGCCAAGTGGGCAGGGACAGTCACAGGCTGTATGACTCCTGTCTTCACTACCCATCAGCTGCTTTATTTTGGACAAGTTAATTAACCCCTATAAACCTTGGTTTCCTCATGTGTAAAACAAGGGTAATAGAGGTTCTTATGCCCTGGAATTGTATGAGAGTTCACCAGATGATTCACACAGAGCACAGCGCTTGGCCTGTCCACAGGACATATTCAGAGAGTCACGTGGCCTTTGCCACTGCACAGTCCACTGAACTCACACTTCACTGTCACCCTGCTGGGGGAGCAGGTAACCTGCAGGAGAGAACACAAGAGCACCCTGCATCACAGAGCAGGGAAGAAAACCATTCCATGCCTCAGAATGCTATTCTCCCCACCACCAGCAATAATTACTCTGATCACCAGGCAACATGAAGGCAGTGATGTGGTCTGTCTTGTTCACTGCAGAACTTTCTGGAATATTGTCATAATTAGAGTTTTTCATGCACCCAGGATGATGCTGGGCCATTTACATCATTGTTCCTCCTTTGGGGCCTCTGAGGCTTAGTGAGAATAAATAATTGGCCCCAGGACACACAATTAGTATATGATGAAACTGGGAATCAAACCCAGGTCATGTGACAAACATGCCCATCATCTCCATCTCAAACTGCCCTTCTGTCTCCCCCTGCCCCTCTGTGCCACCACGGCCTGTCTTCAGATAGCTTTGCAACACAGCAACTTGAGTTCAGAGTTTCACAGTTGACCAAATTTTGGGAAATTATCCAGCTCCCATCCAAAACGCTCCCTCAACAGAAGGAGCAGAGGGGCCACAGAAGAAAGCACCTTCAGGGGACACAGGGCTAGAGAGAACACAGTGCTTGTCACCTGACCCCCAGACACAGTTCTACTACATTTCTTACTTTTCTTACTTCTGTCCATTGTAAACAAAGGCATCTTCCTCCTTTTTGTATAGTTTAGAATACATCCCTGTCATGGAGGGCTGAATCCTGAAGAAGCTAGTATCAGAGACCACCATCAAATCCATGTTAATATTTCACAGTTAAAAACCAAGGCTGGGCACCATGGTTCATGCCTGTTCCCAGTACTTTGGGAGGCTGAGGCAGGAGGATCATTTGAGGATGCAGTGCACTATGATCGCACCACTGCACTCTAGCCTGTGAGACAGGGTAAGACTTTAAAACTATTTATTTATTCATTCATTTAAATATTTTAAACAAATAAATATTTTAAAAGAAACTGTATCACCTGCACTTATTGTACTGTATATATTTCACAGGCCTTATCAAATTTTCACAACAGCCTATGAAGTAGCCAGCATTATTCTTTCTGTTTAATAATTGAATAAATCAAAACTTCGAGAGCTAAAGAAAATTGCCAAGGTCACACAGCTAAAGTAGTAGAGCCAGAACTTACACCCACGGCTGGTGGCTCTTCACATGCTCACCTTAACCACAAGGCAATAAAGCTTCAAGTTTTACCCACCACAGGGAGCCTTCATGTTGTGTTTGGGGATTCCTAGGAGCTCAGGAGTAGGGAATCCTTAATGCAGTGTGGCATTGAGCAAGGGACACTATTGAATTGCAATGCTTTCCTCAACCCAGTCCCAGGAAGGCTGCGGAAACGTGCTTGGGTAGACTGCAGCCTGGAACTAAAGCAACTTACCAGGTAAACAGAATCAGAAAAGTCTTCACCTCCACAGAGTCTGGTGAAGATGACAGAGGTCACACACATCATCACCTACATAAGATATTGTTTACTGTCTTAATTGCTATGGAAGAAAAACACAGAGAACTATGAGAATAGGTAGCCAGAGGTCTGACCTAGTGTGAGGCTGGAGAAATCCTCCCTGAAGATGACAATTAGGTTGAGGAGAGACAAGGCAGTTCACCAGCAGGAAGAGGAGGGAAAGGGACAGGGGCAAAGCACTGTCTTCCTTTCCACTCCGCTCTCTGCTCTGGTCCCAACCTGGGTCTACAAGACAAACTGTATGGCTAACCTCACTTATGCTCCTCCATTAGGCAATGGTTCCTGACACAATCCCTTACACAATGCACCATCACAGTGCCACATGAGCCTGAGCTCAGCCCAAGTCACCAAGCTCAGGCATTGATTAATGAACCCACAACTGTTCAGCACCACCAGGGGTGAGGAATTATATACCAGATTACCAAGGCCTATGTGTAGCCTGTTAGAGCACTGCAGTGATTCAAAAAACAATTTCTTTGGAAATGAAGGATTCTTTTATAAGGAAAGAAAAATCTAGAAGTCAAGCAGAATCCTAAGATAAACAATCAAAGCAAACTACAAGCTGATGGTCTCCTTCTAAAGACTTAACTCACAAATCATGCTGTGAATTTTCAGTTAGGACTCAAACAGTTCAGCGGGAAGCCTCTGGGGAATCTTTGCTAAGGCCACAGTTGAAAAGCCTGTTTCAGCATGCTGAAGGCAGTTATTCCAGGCTTTCACAGTCTAGAATGCCACTTCTCCCACTCGGCAATCAGATGTGTAACTTTCAGATACGAATGTGCCACTCTTCATGTTTTGATGATTGGCCAATTTCCTAGTCAGACAATAAGTAAATCTGCCTTGTTGTTGCTGTTTTACGTATTTAATGCAAGACCAGTATGTATTTCCTTGTTTTAGTCAAATAAAATCTATAGTGTGACTATTATGGGATCAACTGGGTTAATATTTATTATGTAAGGCCACATTCTCCAGTTCAAAAATCACTGAATCTGTAGTCAGACAGGCCAGGCCATGACCCTCCGACCTGAGGCAAATTCCTTTCCCTCTTTGAACATGGCTGTCTTATCCAACAACATGAGGGTGTTAGTCTAGAACACAGGTTGCCAAAACCAAGAATTCTACGTTGGAGTCCATCAGCAAACTGTGTTAAAAAAAAAAAAAAATCCCTAGCCCAGACAGGAATCTGGGATCCCTCTAGTGCTAACTCCCCATGACTTTCTGAAATAAGGCTGAGCAGATGAAAACAGAACTACTTCCCTATGAAGGATTAATTTCTGAATTTCAATTCCCTTCAGGAGCAAAAGCAAAAAGCAAGGGTTGCTCAACACTTCCTAAGAAGGTTGCTTAATGGTGGGAAACAGCACACACATACTGCACAAGCAGCCAAGGGTTACCACTATACAGAATATAGGTGAAAGGTGCAAATACCAGCCAGGACAGAATATTAAGGAACAGTGTGCATCTTCATTTCTGAGACCCCTGAAGATTGCTGAATGGCAGTTTCACATAATTACAGCTGGGCTTTAAGAAACTTAATCCTGCAAAAACATGCAGGATGAACAAGAACAGGAAAGCTGGCAGAGAAGACAGCAGTTAGATAAAGCTTGTAGGCAAACATGGGCAGAGAAGCCATGTGGCTAAGCCCTGTGTTCATAAAAAACATGATCTCCAAGTGAGGCTACACAGTTAGTCAGAGGCCCACAGCGACAGGACTGAAAGATGCTCACCATTCAGCTGTAGACTCAGGTTCCACAAGGAATGCGCTACCAAAAACGAATAACGTTTTAATATATTTTGTAATTACTTGTAAATAGCATGGATGTATGGCAGTAGTTTTGCGTGTATTAAAAGCATTGATTTCTTAAATTATATAAGCAGACTGAATTTCCATAATCCTGTTTTGAAATTCTTTCTTTTTGTTAATATATGGGGAGCCTTAAAAATGGAAATGGCTCAAGACTCTCTCAGCTGCTGAGTTTATTTCAGGTGCCCAGTTAAGTGGTAACAAGAGCCTAATGTAGAATGGTGGTCAGGGAAAGAGAAGAAAAAGATGAACTGAAGCAATTTAACGTGGGCAGCCTAGAGAGGAACGATGGTCAAGAATGATTCTGCAGATTCCAGGCTAGGTCATTAGGAGGATGCTGGTGCTATTAATAATAGAGGAGGAAGTCGGAGGGGGAAGTGGTGTGCACGAGAAGAGGACGTGTTTCACTTTGGGTATGAAAGGCCTTCTCCATTCTTTTTATCTACTTGCCTTTAAGCAGCCAAAATAACACCAGTGGCAACAACCCTGCTCTTGAACAGGAGTGAAGGACAGTAAAGAGCCTCTGTCCATGCTCTGTATTAGATTGTGGAAATGCAAACCATCAGAAAAGCACCTTTGCAGTTCTTAGGAAAATCACAATTCCTTCAATTCCTTCAGAGAATGGAGTTTTTCACCGTAGACTTCCTTGAAAACTCCCCCACTGAGGTTAGCTCATAGCAGGTATGACATACACATCACTGATCCCCTACCGGGAAGGCCTCTTCAGAATAGGGAAAGAACATGAGGACCAAATGCTATGAACAGATCTAGCTTAGAGTAAGTACTTTCAGTCTACATGCCCCCATTCTAAAGACCTAGACTCTTCACTCTCCCAACCCTCAACCCTCCTGCCAAAAATAAAGTATATATCATACATCCCACAGAGGTTAAAAAAAAAAAAGTACATAAGAAGTCAAGGGCAGATCCAGGTCTAGCACAAGGTCCCCTAAGTCTCCTTTCTATTACGTGGAAGAATATCAAGATTTATGCTCACTTTCTTCATACTCCAGGGCACTACGCCTTCACCTCCAACAGTGTGATACGCACAGGTAGGGCATGTGACCCTGAGTGTTTTAACCGCTGTATGGAGAGAGAAGCCTGAAGGTGGATATAGGAGGAGAGCTCTCAGCATGTTTTATTGAGATTCTTAGCATCATCTAACAGTGATTTACACTCCTAATTAAACAACTATAATTTTAAGAAAAATAATATAAAACATTTTTCTTCTACAATATCTGAAATCAGCATACAGTATTTATTCTTTAGGGGCGAAAAAAAAGGAAGGAAACCAAGATCATATGCTCACTCTGGCACAAAATATATGTTTTGAGTGTTTTGAAAACAGGAAAAACTAAAAGCTCTCACTATAACTCACCACTCATTTTATAACGTGTTTATTTTTAAAAAGGAAGCTTAATGGCATATATCTGTAAACCATAAAAATCTCAAGAGTTAGAAATCAAATTTCAAAAAAAAAATGGTTGTCATAACCACCTAAACATTATTAAAATCCTTATTATAACTAGAACACATGGAAGAAAAAAGTTAAATCAGATTAGACTAAGAAAAAACAAAGCAGAAAATAATACAATGTTCACATTAACACGGAGGGTTTCTAAGTTTGCTTTGAGTAACAATTTAGGCAGGAATTGAGGCAAAGGCGGCTCTTCTGCCCATATAAGAATAAATAGTTAGCTAACTACCTTAATCGAAACCTTAATTTCTCCAAGAAAAGTTTCCAGAAACAAAAACTGTTAGAGAATAAGCTACATTTTACTTGAACCAGGGAGGCGGAAGTTGCAGTGAGCCAAGATCACATCATTGCACTCCAGCCTGGGCAACGAGAGTGAAAATTCGTCTCAAAAAAATAAATAAATAATTATAAGCTACATCTGAAGAGATAATTTAATAAAGATCAGATCCTTCCTCCAATACTTGCTTAATAATTTCAGTCAGTTTGTCTAGAAATTCCTTTTTCTGCACTAGAAACTGCAATTTTGCTTGAGTTATAAAATGAGACACAGAAAAATGATATAGATATATATATCTACATATATGTACATATATACTTTTTAAGCCAAAGCTCCAAGAACTTTCATATATTCCTAGTGACAGTAATTATCAGGACACGTGCACATAAAAATCAACTTAGCAATATGTATCAAAATCACAAATGCATACATCCTCTGATCCAAAAATTCCATTTCTGGACATGTATCTTATAAATAAACTTCCACACACAAAAGCTTATTTACAGCAGCAATATTTGTCAACAGAAGACTGGAAATAGCACAGATACTCATCAATAGGACACTTGGTATTAGCGGGCACAGTGGCTTATGCCTATAATCCCAATACTTTGGGAGGCCGAGGCAGATGGATCACCTGAGGTCAGAAGTTTGAGACCAGCCTGGCCAATATGGTGAAACCCTGTCTCTACTAAAATTACAATTAGCTGGGTGTGGTAGCAGGCACCTGTAATCCCAGCTACTTGGAAGCCTGAGGCAGGGAGAATTGCTTGAACTTGGGAGGCGGAAGTTGCAGTGAGCTGAGATTATGCCATTGTACTCCAGCCTGGGCGACAGAGAGAGACTCTGTCTCAAATAAATAAATAAATAAATGATAGGACACTTGGTAAATAAATCATGATACAGCTGTATAGTGAAACACCATCGCCTGTAGAAAATGTGCTTTATGTATTCTATGGAAAGATCTCTAAGACATTAAGTAAAAAATTCAAAGACCAAAATAGTGCCATATTTTGCATTAAAATGGAAGCAAAGGGAAAATAAGAATCTGTGTTTGTATTTGTTTCTAATGAGATTTTTGGAAATAAAAAAGATTTTAAAATGAAGTTATTTTAGAAAGATACACAAAAAAGTAGGAAGTAGGGAGTGAGACAGAAGAGAGACATTTCACTGCATGTCTTCTAATTCTCTGATTTTTAGATTATGTGAATTTTAAAAAAATAAATAATTTTCAAATAGCAAAAGCCATCTATTTAATGCTCAAAACATTTCATTAAATAAGATGCTTCCTTAAAAACACAAAGCTGCAGAGATTTTAGCACATCCTCAAATGCTTCTGACCTTTGAACAAAACTTGAAATTAGATGACTCTTGCCCTTACTTCTTTAAAAGAAAATGTATTTTTCTATGCCTTGCAAAACTGTAACACATTTAGTGCTTTGGTCTAAAAATAATCCCATTTCAATGTTTTCAAGTTAAATCTGAACTTGGTTACTAACACAAAAACTGGCCAAATTCTGGTTTTTACTTTTAAGAGCTTTCCCATACCTTTGTCAGAATGGTTCTTCCTCCCATGAGGAATTCGGTTAAGGCACAGAATATACCCATCTTCTGTCTCAACTAGGTATTCCTCACTAGGGAATCCCCAGTAAGAGATAATTTCACTCTGTAGAGAAAAAGGACAATGGAAATTGGGTGAACAGAATCTGAAACAGTCCCATACATTAACAAGCAAAGGAGCAGATAAACTATGTTTTCCAGGCTTTAAGAAAGCATTTGTCATTGAAAGTTTAGTCAGTTAAATCTAGTAGCCAACCTCCCATCAGAAGCATAAATCCTCCCTTGTTTCACGCTTGTGTTCTACCTACAGGTGTTTGGTCACACTTCAGTTTCATCATTCTAGCATGTTTTATACCAGATGTGTCTAACTTTACCACAGCTTGGGCCTCTTTGCTTCCATCCTGCCCACCAGGCACAAATAAACACTCATTTCTTTCTTTTCTAAATATGCCAGCTAGAACTGTGAAAGTATAAAACACTTTCTTTGTTTTGAGAGATCCCCTGCTGGCCAATAAAGCATAAAAAATATTAACCTGTTTTTATCAATGGACTAAAAAAATTACACTAGAATGTCAAGGTGGGATGGAAGAAAAGCTGAACAAAGTATAGAATTATGGTCACCGTCACTTCTCTATAAGGAACGATTCATGGAACAATTGTTAATCAAGAGCTCAGTGGGATACGGATAATTCAATTATCCAGAGTATTTAATGTAGGTAAGTGCACATACCCGCTCTATGATAAATACTTGAAATAATTTAATTTTATCATTCTTATAAAAAAATTCTTTTAAACGTTGGAAAAGTTGGGAGGTAAAAGAAAAGCTTTGGACTAAGAAGTAACTTTAACACCCTGTTATCAGGTCATGCTCTCTTGGCTCACTCTGAATTTCTCTCCAAGTCCCTAAGCTTGCCTGATTCTTCAGCTGGGTCACTGCAACATCCATTTTAAAGCTGCTGTTTTCTTTAATAATTTGTACTTTTCTGATATTTTGTGCCTAAATGACATACTTCCAGATTTTATTGTTTACTTATGATTAGTAACTTGCAGGTGTTTTAGTCAAGTGGTTATTTTTGCATATTCTAACAAAAGTTTGTTCAGATACTTTGACTTCTGTATATAAATATGTTCCCTGGATATTCTTAATCACAATCTTTGTTCAATGTACTCTAAAACAAGCACTCAGTAGCAGTAATGTTCTTGCATAGTTCAAATACGTTTTTATTTTTAAAACAAATTTAGTAAGACTTTGAAATTAATAAAAATCATAATTTATCTTATTAAGAAGTATATATAACAGTAAACTGAGGTTTGTTAACTACATATTACCTGGTGAGAAAAGTCTAGCAAACTGAATCTAAGATTCAGAGAAATTGGGCACAGTGTGGTGGCTCACACCTGTGATCCCAGCACTTTCCGAGGCCAAGGTGAGCAGATCGCCTGAGCTCAGGAGTTCGAGACCACCCTGGGCAACATGGTGAAACCCCATCTTTACTAAAATACAAAAAAAAAAAAAAATTAGCTAGGCATGGTGGCTCATGCCTGTAGTCACAGCTACTCAGGAGGCTGAGGCACGAGAATTGCTTGAGCCCCGGCGGCGGAGGTTGCAGTGAGCCAAGATCACGCCACTGCACTCCAGCCTGGGCGAGTGACAGAAAAAAAAAAAGATTCAGAAAAATTGAAAAGCAAAGGGGCTATAAAGAGATGAATGTATGGCTTCATGTAGGCTACATAACTGGATCTAGGAAAATAACATTTGTCACAGATGCATTTTAAAAGCACAAAACTTTGAGAAACTTACCACATTCATCTTTGTTTCAGGATCCACAGCTGTCAGTTTCCCTCCAGACCCCTCAGAATGCGGGGTCCAGAGAACCAAACAGACCACCAACCCCAAGAGCCACATTTTCATTCTGTATAATAAAATAGTCTATTATTATTTGCTTGAATTTTAGTACACAAAAATATTCTGGTAGATTAACGCTCCAATAAAAAGTTCTGAACCAGATTTAGGGCAAGTAAAAGGTGAAGGGAAAATATGAAACAAATGACTCCAGCCATATCTGAAAGGAGAAAATAAGGATTTTTTTGTTTTGTTTTGAGACGGAGTCTCACTCTGTCGCCCAGGCTTGAGTGCAGTGGCATAATCTTGGCTCGCTGCCACCTCCTAGGTTCAAGCGCTTCTTCTGCCTCAGCCTCCCGAGTAACTGGGACTACAGGTATGCGCCACCGTGCCCAGCTAATTTTTGTATTTTTAGTAGAGACGGGGTTTCACCATATTGGCCAGGCTGGTCTCGACCTCCCGACATTGTGATCTGCCCACCTCGGCCTCCCAAAAGAATTATTTTTAACTAAGAAACCTCTCATCTACCACCTCCAGTTAATATGCGACCTTTGGAGTCCAGCATACCCATTCACCTCCTAACCCCAACATTAAAAAACAAATTGTTCCTGGAGAAATAACAAAAGGCAAGACTTAGAAGAGGATAGTTTGAGAAAAAGGAAGAGCCACAAAATTTCTGAGCTTACTTATTTCCCACCTCTTGCCCTCCACCTGTGCTTTAGACATGTTTAAGTTCAACCACTATTAGCTCTTCCTCCTACTTATTTAACCACTTCTGTTCTTGCCCCAAATTATATGTCAGCATTTAAATTTGTCATCATGGGGGAAAAAAGTGAAATGAAAGAAAATAGAGCCTTCAAAAGAAACAAAGAGGAAGAATTTGACCCATCTTTCTCCTTCTGAAACTCTCTAACCATCAAATCAACAAAGACCATCTTGGTTTCTGGCAGTGATGACTCAAAATCACAGCAAAGACCTTGAGGTTGCTGAAGGCAAAGTTAAATGCCTCTCCTAAGAACACACAAAAGGTTAGAGAAAAACCTAGGACTAGAGCCCAGAACTTCTACATTTTTAAAAAGTAAGTAGAATCACTTAAAAAGATGCAGGCATGTATGTCCATACAAAGGCTTGTACATAAATGTTTATAGCAGCTTTGGATGTAATAGTCAAAAACTGGAAAAACCCAAATGCTTTAAATAGGTGACTGGATAAACTGTCGTATATACCTACTACTCAGCTATAAAAGGGAATGAACACAAAACAATATAGATGAATCTCAAAATAATCATTCTAAAAGAAGCCAGATCAAAATAAAGAAATAAGTACTGTCTGACCCCATTCATATAAAACTCCATAAAATGCAATCTAATTTATATTGACAGAAAGCAGATCGATGTTTTCCTAGGGAGAGAAGGGGCAATAAGAAAGGATTACAAAGGGGTATGCACAAAGAATCTTTTGGGGGTGATGTACAGGTTCATAATATTGAATGTACTGATGGTTTCATAGGCATATACATGTGAAAACTTACACAATTGTACAATTGCAATATGCCATGCTATTGTATGTCAATAATACTCCAATACAGCTGTTTGTTTTTAAACAGTCTTGTGTTTAAACTGAGTATTCCACAAGTCTTAAGAAATTGGTTTTCAGAAGGTTGCAAAAGTGAACTGAATCCCTTCTGTTGATGCAATTCCTCCTGGGATTATTTTTCCAAGAAGTAGTTAACCCTGAAATTCTAAACAGGAGCAAACATTATCTTCAGTGTACATTGGCAAAGCAAGGCCACTGCTTCCACTTAACAACTTTGCACTTCTTTATGATAGCTAGGAAGGATTGTACAGCCCCAGGCTTCTTTTTATCATAAATGCAACCTCCCAAAAGTCTATTATTACTAGAGAATAAGGAGTAAACCGAAAGGGAAAAAATTAACGGAATTACCACAACTGAAAATAGAGTAGCATCTGCAGCAGCTGCATTCATTTAGTGCTTTTCCTACAGAACCTGTCAACTGCCCAGAGGAAGCTCCATGGGAATAACAGCTAAAGCTACTCAACTGAAAATCTCACCCAGTTAAGTTTCCCTTCCAACACAACACTACATACTTAGTATGTTTTTCTCAAAATACTAAGCCAAGCAATTCTTACAAAGAAGGAGATACTGTGAAAATCTTGAAGTGGGGGAGTGGCGGGGGAGGGGGAGCTCTCGAGGCTGAATTCAGTGTGCTTTTCTGGGCTGCATCAACACCTTTATCTCAGTTCTTTAGACTTTGTAACAATCCAATTAAATACTTGCCTCTCCTCATTTCACCCAGTCCACAAGGCACAGCCTGAGTCTGATTCAACTTTGTACCCCCAGGACCCAGCGAAATGCCACATACGTATTAGATGCATAGTACAGATTCTGAAAAGATAGGAGCAGTCCAACAGTTCCGTGGCAGAAGAAAAGGCCCCAATGCAGCATGCCATTTAGCTTTCTAATAACAATTATTAAGACTCCCATTTAAGCTCTTGCGAGGCGCCAGCCACCGCAGGCAGCACTTTTGATCTACTATGTCAAACTCCTCCACCGACCCTATGGCAGTGCCATTAATTCCATTTTTCAGGAAACTGTCAGCTGCTTAAAAGGCAGTATCGCTGGGATTTTAACCAGGATTGAAGCCCAAGTCTGCTCTCGACCACGCCGTTGGCTAACAAGAGAGGTAGGACGCGATGCTTGGAGGAGCTAATGGGAGAAGGCACGAGGATGCAGAGATAGGAATCAGGCATCCCTGCTGTCCCCTCAATCCAGGAGTACTGGGCAGCCTCACTGACCGCCGACCGCGCCTGTCCAGGAAAGCGGAGAGCGCCCAGGGAAGAGTGGGCAACT
Source organism: Ateles fusciceps (assembly GCA_036589455.1). Classification (NCBI taxonomy): domain Eukaryota; kingdom Metazoa; phylum Chordata; class Mammalia; order Primates; family Atelidae; genus Ateles; species Ateles fusciceps. The sequence continues at coordinate 5,807,470 of JAZHEH010002393.1, forward strand.
TCAGAGAGCCCCCGACTCCTGGTTGATTGGCAGAGGCCTTGAGCCAATGCCCGCAGAAAAGCCACCTTCAGGCACCCCAGGCAAGACTCGCCGGGTCCAACGCAGAGGGCCCTGCTGGCCTGCAGCGCCGCGGGGCGCGGGACCGAGCACCCGAGAGAGGAGCGCGGCCCTCCCCTTGGTGGAGGCACCACCTTCCACGCCGCACCCGCACCTGGCAGAGCGCGGAGCCGGCACTCACCTGGAGCCGTCCTCCCGGGCCGCTGTCTCGAGTCGCAGTGTCAGGTCGCAAGGGCAGGGGTGAGGGTGCGGATAGGGTACCTGCCGAAGGCCGGGTCGGCCTTGGCGGGAGGGCTGGTGCCCACCACCCTCGGGCTAGTTGTTCAGCCAATCAGAGCAGTCAGCTACCGGGAAGTGCCCCGGAGACTCCGCCCGGCCCAGAGCCGCCGCTTGCCAGCCAGCCAGTTGACCCTGCAGAGCATGCGCCGTAGGCGGTCCTAAGAGACGGGGCCCGTCCTCCACCTCCCCGGCTGGCAGGTCTCCAGCTCTACCAGCTCGCCGCCCACACCTGCTCTCTTAGCGGAGGCTCTTTAGGCGGCCTTCTGCTCGCCCCCCCGAGGCTCCCGCAAGGCTGGCACCCTCTGCACCTGGCGGAGAGCATGCAGGCTCTATCAGTGAAATTGGCCGGGCGCGGTGGCTCACGCCTGCAATCCTAGCACTTTGGGAGGCCGAGATGGGTGGATCACCTGAGGCCAGGAGTTCAAGACCAGCCTGGCCATCATGGTGAAACCCCATCTTAAAAATAAAATAAAAAAAGAAAGTGAATCATATGCTCTATTTAACATGCTTATGATTGTGCCTGATGCAAAGCAACCTTGCTGCTTTTAATTTTTTATTATTATTAAAGATTTGTTAAAAGAGGAAACAATATTCAATATGCACTATTATTTATTAATCATTTCTTGAAACAAAGATTTTATTGAGCACCTACTAAATGCCAGGCATTGGTAAGACAGTGGAAGTATAGAAACCAACCAAACAAGGCTCCTGTTCTCTTGTTTATATTCTGACAGGAAGAGACACATCATGAATAACTATGTAATAACTGAGGTGGTGATAAGTGCTATAAAGAACAACTACAAACACACACACACACACACACAGACACATACACACAAGGGGCCAGGCACAGTGGCTCACACCTGTAATCCCAGCACTTTGAGAGGCTGAGGAGGGCAGATCACCGGAAGACAGGAGTTCAAGACCAGCCTGGCCAACATGGCAAAATCCCGTCTCTACTAAAAATACAAAATTAGCTGGGCATATTGTTGCGCCACTGTAATCCCAGCTCCTCAGGAGGCCAAGGCAGGAAAATCTCTTGAACCAGGGAGGTGGAGGTTGCAGTGAGCCAAGATCACACCACTGCACTCCAGCCTAAGCAACAGACAGACTCCATCTCAAAAAAACAAAAAACAGGGATAATGAAGGAGGATGATATGTGAATGGTAATCAGAAAAGGACTCTGATGAAGTGGCATCTGAGCACAGACAAGGAGGTAGTCAACAGCCTTAGATACTGGATAAAGCACATGCTGGGTGAAAATAGCAAGTACAAAGGCCCTGTGGTAGGAATATTTCTGGTGGGCTCTCGCCAGAGTGGTGAGGTCTTTGTGGCTAAAACAGAATGTACGTAGTAGAAAGTAGTAGAACATGAAGTCCTAGAAGTTTGGTGCATTGGGAGCACTTGTCAAGATTTTACCACATCTTCTGACTAAGATGAGAAGCCAGTGGAGAATTTTCAATAGAAGGGCAACATAATATAGTTTAGAAAGATCACTCTGAACTACAGAACCAGGGAGACAAATTAGAAGGTATATTAGTCCGTTCTCATGCTGCTAATAAAGACATACCCAAGACTGTGTCATTTATAAAGGAAAGAGGTTTAATTGACTCATAGTTCCACAGGACTGGGGGAGGCCTCACAATCATGGCAGAAGGCGAAAGGCACATCTGTGGCAGCAGACATGAGAGAAAAAAACAAGTGAAAGCGGTTTCCTCATATAAAACCATCAGACTTCGTGAGACTTGTTCAATACCACAAGAACAGTATGGGGGGAAACTGCCCCCATGATTCAGTTCTCTCCCACCGGTCCCTCCCACAACATGTGGGAATTATGGGATCTAATATTCAAGATGAGATTTGGATGGAGACACAGCCAAACCATATCATTCTGCTCTTGGCCACTCCCAAATCTCATGTCCTCACATTTCAAAACCTATCACACCTTCCCAACAGTCTCCACAAGTCTTAACTCATTTCAGCATTAACTCAAAAGTCCACAGTCCAAAGTCTTATCTGAGACAAGGCAAGTCCCTTTCGCCTATGAGCCTATAAAATCAAAAACAAGTTAGTTGCTTCCTAGACACAATGGGGGTATAGGCGTTTGATGAAAACACCCATTTCAAATGGGAGAAACTGGCCAAAATAAAGGTGCTAAAAGCCCCATGCAAGTCCAGATCCATCAAAGCAGTCAATTCTTAAAACTCCAAAATGACCTCCTTTGACTCCATGTCTCACATCCAGGTCACACTGATGCAACAGGTGGGTTCCCATGATCTTGGGCAGCTCCACCCTGTGGTTTTGCAGGGTACAGCCTTCCTCCTGGCTGCTTTCACAGGCTTGTGTTGAGTGTCTGCAGCTTTTCCAGGTTCACAGCGTGAGCTGTCAGTGGATCTACGATTCTGAGGTCTGGAGTGTGCCATAGTACACTATGTGCATATTTTTCTTGGGGGGAGGAGAGAAGGCTGGATGACAGAAGGGCATGGGGGAAACTTGGAGGGAGTAAATATGTTTGTTATCTTCACTGTAGTGATGGTTTCACAGGTATATACACATGTCAAAATTCATCAAAATGTACAATTTAAATATGTGCAGTTTAATCTTCGTAGTCATACTTTGGTAAGCCTATTTTAAAAAATATTAATAGTTACTATTTTTTGAGCTTTTGCTATATAACAGATACAATCCTAACACTTTGTATTCACTGTCTTGTTGAATCAGTAACATTCCAACAGAGGTGTTTTCTCTTCTTCAGATGGGGATACAGAGACTCAAGTCATGAAGATGATATATACACTCAAGTAGCCTGATGCCAGAGATCCAACTTTCTTAACTACCAATAATTTAACCCATTTTCATTCAACAAGTTCATATCCTTGTTCAGCTCTGAATCTCCAACCCTCAGTGACAGGCCACTCTCCTGGCTCCTGCCCTCAGTGAATAGTGGAGGAAGCAAGAAGCTGGAGAACCTGAGACTCAAAACAGAAAGGCCCAGCTCACCTGGCTTGTGGATGAGAGGTTGGGTAGCTGTGGAGAAGATTGGCTAAGCTAATTAGAACTGAATGTTGTCTCACCCTTCATTGCCAGCAGGGGACAGCAGTTCCCCAGGAAGACTGGGTCTGGGCCTATGCAAGTTTGGGGCTCCTCCTGGGAGGTCCTGACACATTTTGGTACTTGGGGCTTCCGAGTCTCAATGGGCTGTCTCTGGTGGACTGTGTTTTTCCCACCTCTACACACATTTTAGTGCTTAAGAATTCAAGGCCCTCCATCTCCATGTGCTCAGTAAAGGGTGGGAGGCATTTACTTAGTACACACAGGAAAGGTGGCACACATTTGATATACAGGGCAAACTGCCCTGCCTCCCAAAGGGAGACCGTTTAAGCATATCCTGTTCTGTTTTTTTCCATTGGAAGTGCTGATGAAATGCTTACTAGCATGCACTTGAAGATGGTGTTCATGTATCCAGGACGCTCTAGGCTTTGACCCGTGATGGTGAGCTAGGGTTCCTCTTCCTTTTCCTATGCTGGGCTTCTCAGTCAGTTTCATCACAAAAAGTGAAAGGTAACTAGCAGTGACACATTTTAGCACTAGAAGAATTTCTAGAAATTATTGTCTAAGGGCCTTTAATTTCCAGCCCACAGTTGCCTTTGATTCCTGTTAACATCAATGGACACCTACTAAAGAATTAGCCCGGAGCTGAGGACACAGAAATGACTAAGTCCAAGCTTTCAGTGCCCTCCCACATAAATGTGAGTAACTGGGTGTGATGCTTAGTCCAGAGGTCATACCCAGAGGCCCTCAGATATGCATCCTTTGTCAACATAGCTGGACCCTCTGAGTGTTGCAGAAATTTGAACTAGTAGTCAAGAGTTAAAAATCAGAAGTGCTCACATAAAAATATATAATCCTGGCTTCTCTTGAAAAACAGAGAGAATGCTAGCTCTTGATTATAAAATAAAATAAATATCTTAGAATTGTGGGAAAACGTATTGGCATAGGTCAAGTCCAGCCCCCTCTCAGTGCAGAGGAGAATAGAACTCTGTTCTCATCCTGTACCTTCTATAGTTTATTCTTACTCTTCCTTGTTCAAACATGTGCATTTAACACTAACTTATATTGAATAGACCGAACTTGCTGGGATGCATCAGGAAATTCTTTCTCTCTATGACTGTCCTGTACCTGCTATTTCTGAGCTCCCTCCTTAACCCTTCACAGCCCCTTAGGTTGATTTTTTTGCCGTAACCAGTCCAATTCCAATCTCATTTTTCAATTCAAAGTTTCTCCCCCTCTTTTATTTCAGAACTGCTTAAGATGAATCCAGCCATGGGAAGGGGTATGTGATCTCTTCTTTTCCTTTCCCAGGTCTTTCCTTACCCATTTACCCCATGCTTACTGCTGGCTTCTTCAAGCTAGAATCAGGAAAACATAAGATAATAGAAAAAAATTTTTTTACTGTTACCTGACTAGGGCTGAGGACACATATACTCTTGGTATTCCCTATGGGAAGGTATATGATTGCTAGCGCTCTCATTTAGCACACACAAATTGACTGAACTTTCCAAAACAAAAAACCAGAATATGCCATCTGACAGTGGCAAGCTACTATGCAGGCAATAAGGCATGAATTAAACAGGACTGAGTGTCTAGAAAGCCTTCCTTCAGTAGCCTCAGGTCATCCTCAGAGTCTGTTCACAAGCTGTTCTCTTTGTCTCTGCATTCTCCATTCAGCTGTTGGAGTCTCTCTTTTCCTTGTGTCTCTATACCCACAGCCTAAGGCTCCTATATGACCCCACAATAAGCAAAGGGTCATGGAGACTCAATATCTTCTTCCTGTCTGAATCACAGCTTTGCTAAGCAAACCTTGACATTTTTATATCTTCATTTTGTGGATGTCATCAGACTATCCCAGCCTTTTTACAATCTTGCTACACAAAGAATGATCCCTGGCCCAGCACATTGTAATCATCTGGTAGTATATAAGAAATGCCAAAATTCTGGCCTCACCTCCAAACTACTGAATCAGAATCTGCATATTTATCAGCTCCTCAGGTGACATATGAGGGATGTTTGAGAAGCGCTCTCTACAAGATTCTATCTATTAGATGTATTTTTCATCTTTGTAGTAAATTTCATCAAAAGTTAGTTCCAAACCCTTTCCGCACATTTCCTCAGAAATCCTAGTGGGCCCTTGTCTAGGAGTTCTCTCAATTGACAATCCCTTTCGTGACGGGAACAGTAAAAACTGCCAAGCCCAATCACATATGCAGTTGTTGGAGTTACTTTAAAACATACTAACATGTTGCTATTGGCAGCTGAGGCAGAATAAAGGGGATAGGCAACTAGAGATTCCATCAAGTCTTCATGAATTCCTTACCCCTTTCTTCCTAGAACTGCTTTTCCCATACAAAATAGGTACCAAGGTATCAGGGCCAATTTGGCTTTGACTTTCCCTTCTCTTCCTCCTAATCGCCATTCACCACCTCCAAAACTTCCTCAGGGAACTGCAAGCTTATTGGTCCATGAATAGATGCTGAATTCCTGTTAGATGACAACAGGTTTGGTTTTGCTGCAGGGATGGTGACCTTATTCCAACTTTAGAAAGATTACAAAAGCAGGAGAAGGCTGTGTTAGTGGCATTAGACTTTACTTACTAAGTGCTCCATTTTGTGAGAAACTACCAGAGATTTTTGGTGGGTTGCTAACAAAAACTACGAATATCACTTCTAATATGCTTGCATCTTTGGTTGGTTTTATGTTCAGGAAAACACCTTCATCTCTGTGGTCATTTCTATTTGCCATGGTAAAAATTCTCCCCCTCCTCTAATCCTACCAAACATATCGTGCAAAAGCAATAAAAAACCTACGCAGAAAGTTATGATTAAGCAAAGTTGCTTGAGAAGCATGGATTTAGTTTTTAAAAGTACTGATAGAATATGGAACTGTCACAGGATCCTTAGGGTGTCACTTTTCCAGCCAGAAGCCTGTTTGGCTGGTGGCACCTTTGCCTGAGCTTTACTCAGAGCCACTGTGCTTGTTTTGTCCACTCGGCGTGGCAGGCTGTGCTCGGCTCATGCTAACCAGTCAGATCCCACGCCTGCCCAGGGCAAGCCAGGTGTAGAGTGACAAGGGATGCGTGAGCAAGTGAGTGTGGGGGCTGGCCACTGTGGAGAGCCAAGTGTCTGAGGATCCCCAGTTCTGCAACCACACATCAGCAGCTGCAGCTGTGCCTGGGAGGGCGGGGCCCCTGCCCTGCCAACTCGGAAAAGGGCAGGGCTCCCGCCAGCTCCATGGAGCACCGATCCTGTCACACCTCCCCTGATGCAGCTGGCATCTTTGCAGAGGCCATTCCAGATGGGCTGCTGCTGCCATCAGAATCAGTAAACATATCGTTTTGTGGAAAATTATTTTTGAACAGTGTATAAGTAGCTTTCAACTACATAAACCAAATGATACAGAAAAGATTCTTTTGTTCTTTGGGACATGATATGGATTTTACTTTTCTTTTACATTTTAAAAAAGTTGTTCATAGAGTCAATTAATATCTAGTGAGTATTGATAATGTGCAGTCTAGTGTCAAACACTGGAAAAGATTGGAAACTCATCGAAGAAGTTGTGCATGGTGCTTAACTATAGACAAACCTTTTCCATTGACTCCTCCTAAACTGCAAGTTCTCCAATTTTTGCTGTGTTCAGACTTGTAAAATAGCTCACTAGGTAATGAGAGAGACCTCACTATTTGAGGACTAAAAACTAAAGAAAATGCTATGTTATCATTAACGGTGGAGAATCTCCATTATCCAAAAATCCAAAATCGAAAATGCTCCAGGATTCAAAGCATTTTTGGGCCAACATGACACCACAAGTGAGAAATTCCAGTCTGACCTCATGTGACAGGTTGCAATCAAAATGCAGGTGCACAACACACAGTTTATTCAGTATCCCTAAGGAAAGAAAGACCCTCTCAGCTTCCTTCAGCTGCGATCCAGATTCTCACATAAAAAAATGCCTTATACAGTAACTTTTTAATCAAAACACAGAATCATAGGTGGAGACTGAAAGCTTGCTGTGGTTTATTGTTGCTGTCATTTAACAGCTGATGCAGGCATTCCAGTGATGCTACTGTACTGTTACCCTGAACATGTTCTTTTCTCACTGTGTTAATGATATGTCATTTTAACTGTAAATTTTTTATGTGTGAATTAATGTAAGAAAATGACTGCTTATTGGTAGCATATAAATTCAGAGTCGAGAATGATGGTGATGCCAAAAAACCACAGACTGTCCACATGTGTGACTGAAATAGTGACACCTTGGCTTTCCGATAATGGTTCAATGTACACAAACTTTGTTTCATGCACAAAATTATCTAGAATATTATATAAAATTACCTTCAGGCTATGTGTATAAGGTGTATATGAAACACATATTAATTTCATGCTTAGACTTGGATGCCATGCCTGAAATATCTCATTATGTATATGCAAATATTCCAAAATCTGAAACACTTCTAGTCCCAAGCATTTTGGATAAGGGATACTCCATCTGTACTTTGTTATCTTGAATAGAAAATAAGGGGGGCTTTATTAAAAATGTTTTACTCATGTCTATTTTCCATTCCTCAGTTTCTAATTAAAGAGGGTCTAATGAGTAACCTCATAAATCTGTTACAGATCCAGAGTGGTCTGTAAAATGCTCTGTGACTTAATGTCTGTGCTTGCCAGAAGCTCTGTGTATTGCCCTGAGAACTGCAGAGAAAATTGCTTTTGCATAATTATCTGAGATAGCGGTGCCTGTAGAACTGCAGAGTGCATCCAGATTATCATGCAACGGGCTTTACAAACATTCCTGAAGCATATCTAGTCTATCAAGAACAAAGAAATAAGGAATGCGGAATAAGGTATGGGTGGTTATGAATGTCAAACAAAATTTTTTGTTTATAACCATCAAGTTTACTCCCACAGATTGTTTATTTTTATATTGTCTTCAACCCTCCTGTTCATGTGCTGTGTTCCCAAAATATTCAACGTCAGCTTTATGAACACAGGGATTACAACTTGTATGTCAGGATCCTAACAAGGGAATTCAAAATGGAGTGATTCAAAGAGAGCTGATTTGCAAACAGACTATTTAACAGTTGTTCGGCAGGGGAACCACAAGCTAGTGCAGTAACCCCAGGTAGTAGCAGTTGAGCTGTTAACCACCCTTAGTCTCAAACAGATGAGATTGTTACTGGAAAATGGAAGGAGAAAGTCTCAAAGAAGCTTCCGTGAAAGGAAAAGTATCCCTCAACAGACTGACACAGCCTGCTCCAGGCAGTCTCTGCAGGGAGAGAACCCAGGAAGTAATTACTCTACCATCACTTTCCCTTCTTTTCAATCTCCTGCAGGTGCTGCCTGTTGACAAAACCCAACTAGTAGCCGAGGACACTGGAACCTGCAAGTATAGTCTCTGCTGTAAGCCTCCCACTTTATAGGGCAGGGTGGAGAATGATGGAAAGTGGAACTCAGGGGAGATAAGCAATGAGGAACAAGCTGTGGGTGGCTATGAGTATGAAACTTAAAATATCTTTGTTTATGACCATCAAGTTTATTCCCACAGATTATCTATTTTTAAGTTATCTTCAACCATCCTGTTCATGTAATGTGTGCCCAAAATACTCAGTGTCAGCTACATGTGAGATATCCTTCGCATGATCTTTATCCACTCTCCTTTGGAAGAGGAAAATAGGAGGTCCAGGACTGCAGTTAGGAGTGCAGACTCAGGGGTCAGGCTGCCCACGTTCAAGATAACATCTACAATTTGCTGGCTGCGCAATCTTGTGTAAGATTTTCAACTTCTTCTTGAGTCAGATTTCTCATCTGCAAAATAGAGTTAATATTGTCTAGGGACTTCTCAAAGTCTGAACAAGATAATATATGTTAAGTGCTTAGAATAGTGCCTTGCACTCAATAGATGTTAGTTGATTGTTTTACATTTTTCCTGACACTAATTTTTTTTTATAAATCCAATTTATTTGCTGATTATTAATGGCTTCTAGTTACTATGTAGGTTCAATATAGTTACCATTTTGGTATGTACTTTCAACCTTATTTTCCTCTGATACATAATTTCACAAAAATAGGCTCATGCTATATATATTATTTAGTTATTTACTTTTACTCCCACTTAATAATAGAAATATAAATGTCATTAAATATTTTTTGAAATTATTTTTAATGGTTGCATGTATTATTTTGCCATTTGGAGTTATAATGATTTACTTTAAATCATTTGAATGATTTATTCTGTTTAAAAGTACTTTAAATGATTTACTTTATTTAAAAATACTTTAAGAAGTTTAGTTTATTTCTATTTTTTAAGCAAGGATAAGCTCTATATCCATGGTAATTTCACAAGGATAATGTCCTAGAAACAAAACTTGTAGGTCTAATGTAGGCATATCCTTAAGGATTTTTTTGGCTCTAATTAATATTTTACTCTTCTTTTCAACATTGTGTAAAAGCTTCAACATAATTGACAAATAAAACTTTGGTGACATAAGCATTAATTCCTCTGTAGTCAACCATATAGTCCTTTACGATTACATGAAAGTTTGCACATGTAAGACTGGAGTTTCTGAAGCTTATGTGTTTCTCTTCCGGGGAAATTCAAAGTGATGCATTGGCAAGACAACAATGCAATTGTAGTTTTAAAAATATATATTTCCTTACCAAAGTTTAATGTCCTATAACTGACCCTCCATACTTTACTATATTTAAAATTTGGGGGGAGGATGAGATTTTTTTAAACTTTATTCTTTACTAAAAAGTGAGACTAATTCTTAGCAATGAATCCGCAGGCACAGATTTGTAGGTGGCAACTTAATGAGATTACAAAGCCACTAAAGTTTTAAGTTGTGGGTATTTGGGCTTAGACATTGGAGCTACACAGACTGCTTTGAATTCTGATCAGACATAAGTTGTGTGACCTTTACTCCAATTTCTTCCTCTTCAAAGGATTGCTCAGTTATATCTGTGCAAAGTGCAGATGGATCTTGGTTAATAGCTGTGGATTATTATCAACTTAATCATGTGGTCACTCCAATTTAGCTACTATTCTAAACGTAATTTTGTTTTTGGAGAAAACTGACATGTTCCTGGCATGTGGTATGCCACAATACATTTGACAAATGTTATATTGTCTATGTGTGTTAGTAAAGATTAGCTGAAGTAGTTTGCTTCCAGCAGACAGGGTCAGAAATCCACCTTCATTGTCCTATTTTAGGGATATATAATTCTCCAGAACTGCAAAGACTTTTTACCTGCAAAAACTTATCACTTACCCATTTCACAAGACATCATGTGGTCCAATGTGATACTGATAGTATTTGCTGATTTAGACCAAGTAAGCAGGAAATAGCAAGCATTCTAGACACCTTGGCAAGACACAAGTGGGTGGGGAAATAAACCCCTTAAAAACTAGGGGTCTTCCACCTTATTGCAATTTCCAGGGGTCCATTGTCTGGAGCATGTTGACATATCCTTTCCAGTGTGAAGGATACATTTCTGTATCTGCTTTCTTCTACCACTGAAAAAGAGGCACTGATCCTAGTGGACCTCTTTGGAGGTCAACATATACCTTATTTGGGCCTGCTCCTCTAACCCACTTTCTGAATAACTGTAAAGGCTGCCAGTTGTGAGTAGGGCCCAGAACAAGAGAATGCAACAGCTCTAAGCTAAAGGCAAACTGCTCTGCTACTCATGTCATACGACCCAAAAGATCTGATGGTGCTCAAAGTGTCTGTGACAGCTAGGGATGCTCTATGGTGCCTTTAGCAGGTGGATCACAGACAATGCCCTTAGGATCTTGGAGCACAGCTATGTTATCCCCTGCAGATAACTGTTCCTTTGATGAACAGTGTCTGGCTTACTTTGGGGCTCTAGTAGAGATTGAATGTTTAACCATGGCCCAAGACCTGAGCTATGAATTGATGTCATCTGACACATCAAACCTTAAAGTTGAGTGTGCATACCAGCACTCCATCACATGAAGTGGTAAATGAAATTTGACTTATGTAGGTCCTGAAGGCACAAGTCACATGAGCAAGATTCCCATGACCCCTAATCATACTACATTGCGCCTTCTCTGTCATCTGTCTTCTCATGGGGAGTTCCATGTGACCAGTTGACTGAGGAGGAGACTATTTGGTCCACTTTATAGATGGGTCTGCACAATTCGCTGGTGTCACCCAAAAGTGACCAATGCTGTACTCCTGTCACATTTAGGGATGATTCTGAAGGACAGTGGCTGTGGGACATTCCCACAGTGGAAAGAGCTTTTAACAGTTCACCTGGATGTTCATTGTTCCTAGAAGGAGAGATGACTGGAGTGATGGGTTTACATTGATTCGTGGCTCCATTAACCTGGAAAGTAAAACTGTCCCCAGCCACTTTGAGCTCTTTATGCTAATTAACCAATAAGCTAAAAAAAGGTGATTATTGTTCTGATGGGGTGATTTATCCTGGCTACAAAGGGAAAATGTGGTTGCTACCACACAGTGTGGGTAAGGAGGAGTGTGGTGGTTTGCAAGAAGTCTTCTGCAGTGCCTCTTAGTATTTCCATATCCTGAAATCAATATTAAAATGAAAACAGTTCAATACAGGGAGGACTGCTAATGGCACTGATCCTTTAAGAATGAGGGTTTGGGTCACCTCACCAGATAAGGAGTCATGACAAGAATTGGTATTTGCCAAGGGCAAGTGTAATATGGAATAGGTAGTAAAGGAAGGAAGTTATAGGCTGGGCACCGTGGCTTACACTTGTAATCCCAGCACTTTGGGAGGCCAAGAAGGCAGATCACTTGAGCCTCAGGGGATCAAGACCAGCCTGGGCAACATGGTGAAACCCCATCTGTACAAAAATAAAAATAAAAAACTAACCAGATATACTGGCACACACCTGTAGTCTCAGCTACTCGGGGGCTGAGAAGGGAGGATCACTTGTGCCTGGTAGGCTAAGGCTACGGTGAGCCAAGATTGTACCACTCTACTCCAGCCTGGGCACATAGAGTAAGACCCTGTCTTTAAAAACAAAGTTTTTTTAAAAACTTTTAAGTTCAGGGGTACAAATGCACAATGTTCAGGTTTGTTACTAAGGTAAATGTGTGTCATGGGGGTTTGTTGTACAGATTCTTTCATCACTCAGGTATTAACTCTAGTACCCAGTAGTTATTTTTTCTGATCCTCTCCCTCCTCCCACCCTCTGCCCTCCAGTAAGCTCCAACGTGCTTTGTTTCCCTCTATTCATCCATGTGTTCTCATCATTTAGCTCCCACTTATAAGTGAGAACATGCGGTATTTGGTTTTCTGTTCCTGCATAAGTTTGCTAAAGATAATGACCTCCAGCTCCATCCTTGTCCCTGCAAAGGACATGATCACGTTCCTTTTTATGGCTGCATAGTATTCCATGTTGTATGCATACCACATTTTCTTTATCTAGTCTATCATAGATGGGCATTTTGGTTGATTCCATGTCTTTGCTATTGTGAATAGTGCTGCAATGAACATACATGTGCGTGTGTCTTTGTAACAGAACAATTTCTATTCCTCTGGGTACGTACCCAGTAATGAGATTGCTAGGTTGAACGGTATTTCTGTCTCTAGGTCTTTAAGGAATCACCATACTGTCTTCCACAAAGGCTGAACTAATTTACACTCCCACCAACAGTGTAAAAGTGTTCCTTTTCCCTACAACCTTGCCAGCATCTATTATTTTTTGATTTTTTATTAATAGCCATTCTGACTGGCATGAGATAGTATCTCATTGTGGTTTTGATTTGCATTTCTCTAATGATCAGTGATGCTGAGCTTTTTTTCATTTGATTGTTGTCCACATGTATGTCTTCTTTGAGAAGTGTTTGTTCATGTCCTTTGCCCACTTTTTAATGGAGTTGTTTTTTCTTATAAATTTGTTTAAGTTCCTTACAGATGCTGGATATTAGACCTTCGTCAGATGCATAGATTGTAAAGTTTCTCCTATTCTGTAGGTTGTCTGGTCACTCTGAAGGTAGGTAAAAGAAGGAAGTAATAAACACTAGCTACAACCTTGTGCCCTATCACAGACATGAGGACTAAATAGTTAACATTAGAATTCCTCTTTTGGTGGCGGGGAGGAGAGCATAGGGAATTCTTTTTCATTTCTTTTCTTCTCTTTTCTTTTCTTTTTTGTAAAAGAAATTAACTTGATACATTTTCTAGAATCAGAGTGGAACATTTTGTCCCTCATTATAGGAGGAAGATGAGAGGAGGAACTGGGTGTCCTCTGGAAAAAGGGAGTCAGAGATAGGGAAATCTGGATGAGACAGAGTAAGCATTTGTGGTACTGTATGTGAATATTTTTGGGGTGTTGGGAAGAAGTGTTAATTTCACATCTGGATCAACACAAGCAGCATAAACACGGTGTCAGGGAAGCAGGAGCTCAGGAGGCCGTGAGCACTGGAACCCAATTTACCTAGGGCTTCTGTAAAGCATTAACAAAGACTCTGAGAAAACAGAGCTGATGGTTAAGAACATTTTTGACACCCTGGAAAGTGTTGCGCTGAGAAAAATATTGTGAAGCGGGGAGTTTTGAGGAGCCTGCTAGGGAGAGAAGAAAGCCACAACTGACAGGACAGTACTCATAATCTAATCAAAGGATTTAGCCAATGTAAAGACAGATAGCATGTGTGGGTATTCATTGAGATATTCCTGAGCTGTAGGTCATTTATAGCAAGAAAGCAGATTTGAAAGAAAACTAAGTATTTTATTAGGCCTCATTTATTCAAGATGCTCTGTGAGCATGAAGAACTGACAGGGCTAGAGAGCAAAGGTTAACACACTACAGCTCATGGGTGGAAACCAGTCTGTCAACTGTCTTTGTAAATAAAGTTTTATTGGAATTTGTATTGTCTATGACTGCTTTTACACTACAACAGCAGAGTTGAGTAGTTGATACATAGACCATACTGCCCACAAAACCAAAGAAAATATTTACTATTTAGCCCTTAACAAAAAAAGTTTGCCATTCCCAATATAGAACAGCATTATAGCCGCGAGTCATATTCCTGGGATCCATGAGACACACAAGACTATAGGAACTACTGGAGTTTGTGTGCCAGTGACCTTTGGATAAAGTAGAGAAGTTCACTGGGGGATTTGTTAGTTATTTGAAATGATTCAGCATTTCCTGTGAGATATGATTTAATTAAGTAATAAGTGTCTAAAGTAGAGCAAAGGGTTTCGTTCAATTGTCTCTTTAGAGAACACAGGAAAGTCACCTTTTAGTGTTCAGATGATAATGAAAAACTTATATATGGATGCCATCATTATCAATCATTTGGAGATGATTAGAGAAAGAAACAGTTCTGAAAGGCAGCCCAGAAGTTAAAGAAAGAGACTGTTGCATTGAACATCTGAGAAACTAGAATACATCACGTCTTTATAGTGATTTGATTAGAATATAAATGATTTCTTTGGAAAATGCTTTTGACTGATGTCTGTCCCTTAATATTCTGGACCCACTGACCCAATAAACAATCCCATTTATTCCTGTTGAAATCTGGCAGGGTAAGAGGTATTTCCCCTAATCCTTGAACAATGACAAGAGACTAGGGATAAGGATGGCCACCAGGACTCCCAGCAGGAACTGGCATTTCCATGTCTGATGGGAGGGGAGCTGACCTCTGTTGAGATAGACTTTCTTGGAGTTTTCTTCCTCCCAGAACACACAAAGATGCAGAATGACTTAATTAGTTGATGCTGCTGCATTATTAGAAGAGGCTGCTGGTGCTGTGACTTCTATCATTGCAGAAGTCAAGAATGCATTTTATTCTTGAATGTTTTCTTAAAATGAAAAGGCATTCTATCTTAAGAGATACTGCCAAAAGGCTCACATGACAGTGTCTGAGCTAGGCAAAGAAGTGGAGTTGAAACTGTAGGAACTTTATAATAATGTGTCAACTCAGGTAGGCTGAACTGTGTTTCCCAGAAGTTCCTTGTGTTTCTGGTCAGGGTGAGTCAGTAGACATTTTGAATGTGATTCAGAGGGTGGAAAAGAAGCAACTATTTAGCCTTTTTATGCTTGAAACACCCAAGCAGGTGTGTTTGTGACTCACAGAACACGATGGCCCATCTCCTAGCTTAACTCCTTGGTGTGCCAGACCTGTAACTATTCCACCTTCCCCTGAATCCTCCTTCAGCATCTCTGAATCCTGGGCCAGGCATGTGGTTAGCTCCATGATGAAGGGCTCCTACTTTTCCTGCAGGAGGAGTTAGAGGCAGTGAGAGCTGACATGGGTTGTAGTCTATAGTTGTGGGGCTACAGCTCGTGGATGTGGTTCCAGCCTGTCCTTGCTCTGCCCGCTGGACATCCAACCATCTTCCCATTTCTTCCAACTGCCTCATGTACTTGAAGCTCCAGCACCAGACATGAAATCAAAAGCCTTACAAAAACTGCTTAGCCAGCTCCCACAACTGCATAAGATCAAATACCCGTAAGAAACATGTATATATTCCTTCTAGTGGCTCTGCTTCTGTCACTGAATTTTGACTAATACACAGAGATATCAAGTGAAACTAGGAGTTAGAAAATTAGTGATCTACTTTCATTTCTGCGAATTCTGGCTCTGTCACTTTGTGAAAATTATTTTACTTTTTTAAGCTTCAGTTTCTTTAAAGTTGATGCCTTTTTTTTTTGTATTTTTTTTTTTTATTGCATTTTAGGTTTGGAGGTACATGTGAAGAACATGGAAGATTGTTGCATAGGTACACACATGGCAGTGTGATTTGCTGCCTTCCTCCCCATCACCTATATCTGGCATTTCTCCCCATGCTATCCCTCCCCCACCTCCCCACCCCCCCACTGTCCCTCCCCTTTTTCCCCTTAAAGTTGATGCCTTTTGCCAAATGATCCTCTTAAATTTCATTCCAGCTCTAGGGCTATCAGGTGACTTGATGATTGTATGTCCAGGTATACCAGATGCCTCATAAATAACTCTCTAACTTCAATGTATGGAGATTATGTTATGATTTCATCTATTTTTACACTATCATTGATGCCACATAGCTTGTGTGACAGAAAGCCCAGCTCAGGTCACAGTATGACCTTCTACTCCACAGTATAATTTTGTAGAGGATGTTAAGCTTTAAAGGGTAGAGTTGTAGAAGGTAGGCTCTGAATAGGGCTGTGACTAGACAGGTAAGGTAAGCAAGGCACTTAATGCACATTAAGGAGACACTCACTCACTCTCAGGTCTTGCAAGCGTGGGGTCAGCACTTGCATTACCTGCAGAGTGAGTGTCTCCTTAAATTTTATGCCCTAGGCCCTCACTCACTTTACCTTCATCCAAGTCCTGGTTTCTGGAGCCAGACTACTAGGTTTAAAGCAAAGATGTTCTACTTCCAAGTATGGCTGTACTTGTAGCCTGTGTTATTTTGTTATAGAAGCCTGAGCTAAGACACTGCTCAACTTTTTTCCAAAAACTCAATTAGCAGCCAGGCTCTTTAACAGCAGATAGACACTAATGCAAAAGTACCACACTGCATTACATTCCACATACAGTATTGGTTAATTATGATTCACCAAGCAATGGTGTCTGAAGGTCACTGCCCTATCTTGAGATATCTTTATAGATTAGATAGAAACATTTTAAAATAATAGCTGTAAAACTGTGCTGTTGTAGAACCTTAGATGATCAAATGACCTTAACCAAGTTTCTGATTAGTTTAACAGTATCGTTGTAAGAGACTTATTCTTCCGTGTACTAAACTGTAAGGTATTTGAGGGGTAGGATCCATCTAATAATAATAACATATGCCAGTTATTTAATATTTAGTGACTACAAAGTGTCATTCTAAGTGGTTTGTATATATAAAGTCATTTAATCCTGACAACTCTATTAGATTTTTTAATGAAAATTAGATTATCAATTAATTAATAACTATTATTATTCCCATTTGATAGAGGAGGAAACTGCAACAAAAATACTAACGAATAGCTAGAGGAGCTAGCGAGTGGCTGGTCTGGGGTTGAACAAAGGCAGCCTAGCCCCAGAGCCCTGTCTCAACCCTCTGTCTCATTCACTACTGAATCCCTAGTACTCATCCCAGAGCTCAACAGTTGGCTTCACTAAATGTTTATTGAATTAATGGCTATTTTTATTAGATGAATGCCAAAACCAGTCACATAAACTTACTATGTATTAAAACAAGAAAGTACCCAGGAAATGGGGGTGAAATTGTCATTTAGGAACAGAGGCAGAAACTGATGGAGGAATAAAGCCTGCAGTAGGAAGGTTCACTGGGAGTTGGGTGGCTGCAATATGAGAGGAAATAGCATTACTGCATTTCTGCATTACTGCATTTTTACTTGCAAGTGTGCAATGTTATACAAGTTATGTAATCTTTTTGAGTCTGTTTTCTCATCTTTAAAAAGGAGATAATCACAATATATATCATAAAGCTATTTCAGAGGTTAAACACAGTATTTTAAGTAGAACACCTAAAAGAGTTTCTGGCACATAAGTAGGGATCGATAAGTGTTAGCTGTCTTTATTTTTACTTTCACTATATGCAGAACATTAGAGGCAAGGAACAGTGTCTGACACGTGGTTGAAATTCAATATATATTGACTGAGTGAATTAATGAATGAATAATGAATGAATAAAGATGGATCCATAAAGATAAATGGATGGCTAAATGGACAAAGTATGTTTTCTGAGTTCAGCATTCCTAAATTTTTCCTCAGTCATTCAGAAAAAGACAAAGAAAACAGAGAGAACAATCACTGAAAAATTATTGGCAATTATCTCTATATTGGAGGAAACAGTTTAGAACAACCTCTGCTGGTCGTGATTGGGTTTAGGGACATGACTGGATTGGAGACAGTAAGGTGCCTTCTTTCATTCACCTTCCACGAAAACAAAGTACTACTATATTTGAACTTACCCGGTGGCTTTTACTCTGTGTTACTACTTTCTTTTTTCCAAACATAAACAAACCCTTCCCCCACTCTTTCCTTATGTAAATATGCTCCTCTTGTTTTTGTTTCTATTGTTTTAGATGTTGCATGCTCACTTGCCTATATTACAAAGGTAACTTGGAAACACAGAGGGCTACATAAATGTGAGGGATTTGTACTTTTACCTACATAAATGTGAGGTACAAGGGATTATGTACTGCCATTTTGAGAACCCCTCATATAATCCTGCCTCTCTTCTTCAGTTTCCCTCTTTTTGATCAGAGTATGGCTCCTGGTGTGAATCAGGCACAGGACCATGAGTCCTAGTGGGACCAGCAAGAGGGTCACAGTAGGAGAAAGAAGAACAGTTCCTACCAAAACATGTTACTAAGTTTCTTTTTCTCAGGAAGTAATAACAGGAATGTTTTCATTTTCTCAGTTCTAATGATTTCATACTGAAAGACAAAAAAAAGGCACAAGACCAGTGATCTCCATGGCTGGATTGACTCCAAGAGCTAAAATCCAAGATAAGAATAGCTGGGATTTGAGTCACTGGACCCAGTTCTGCCAACATCATTCAGGAGGTAAGTTTTTCTGCTCTGGTGTGGCAGAGAGGTGAGGAGGGTCCACTAACATGTATTAACAGGGTGCAGTTTGCCAGGCACCATCCTTGGGGCTTTTCTTGGTTAAGCACATTTAATTCTTATGATAAACATCTGTGATAGGAAGCAGAGGCAAAGAGAGGTCAAGCAACTTCCGCCCAGGGCACACAATTAAAATGCTGCTCTATTTTGCTTTAGATCTGGAAGACCTGGCAATATTATATTAGTTTGGAATATTAACCAAAAATATAAAATTACAAGGACAGGCTCCAAATAGTTCTTTATGCTTTGGAAAAGTAAGAAATATAATTGAATTGTGAAAAATGTAAAGTCTTCAGTCTAGGTTTAAAAAGTAATTACGGAAGAACATAAAATATATGCTACTTACGTATGTGTTATAGTAATTTTATTTATATATATTCATATTTTAAAATATATAATATAAAATTAATTTATATATAGTATAATTAAAAGAATATACATGGTCTAAATATATTATAATAAAAATATGATAAAATAATATGCAGTCTTCTTTCATATGTACACACACACAGAGACATATACATAATGGAAACATACAGAATGGTAAGAGGTTTTTATCAACAATTGCTTGGAGCTAAGGTATAATATACTTGAGAAAAGGGCTTCTGTGAAAGATCAATCAAAATGATTCGCCCCCAGAAAAGTAGCCGCCATTCTTGACTGCATTAATAGAAATAGAATAACCCCCAAAGGGAGATGAGAAGCGTTCTAAGCTGTACTAATCATGAGTTTCTATGTGATGCGTTGTGTCCATTTGGAGCTCCAGTGCTTTAAAGCTGTACTGAACTCTGGCCTTTCCACCACCCTCCTTGCCCTTAATATGGTATATTCTCTTTTCCCTTTCCTCTTAGCTTATTGAGAGTTTAATTTCCAACCAGTTAAGCCAAAGAGGACTATTCTCTAGAAAAGGAGAGAGAATGAATTAGCAGATAAATGAAGAGTGTGAGGGAGGCCTTGGGTGGTCCTCAGGTTGGGAGAGAGTTTTGGAGAAGCATCCAGGGATTTGCTTTCTACCTAAGTGGCAGGTGCCAGAAAATAGTGAAAGACAGGAGTGTAGGGGGTTTGCATTTATGGAAGGATTCTAGATTTCCAAATATATTGGCAGGAGCCAAGTTCCTGTCACGACCCTTGGTTGGAGACCAGGGCTCCAGCCAAACCACAAGGGATGATAGAGAACAATTGATAGAAAAATACATTCATTTCCTGAGAAAGCAACAGGAAAATGTAAACCTACAACCAAAAAGTGACCTTCCCATGCTCCCGAGAGGTAACAGATTTGACAGTGGAAGGAGGGGTTTTCTAGGCTAAATCTGGGTTATAAGCACTGTACTTAGGTAAGGAAGTGAAAAATGGTAGCCTATGGTTATTGTGTGTGAATTAAATATCAACTCAACACCATTTTGGACAAAAAATAGGGCCAGGATTTAAGACATGGTGTGAAGCATCTAGTCAATTTCTTTGACCCAGAAATTCTAATTTCTGGAATGCATCCTATTGAAAAACCCACACAAATTGTACAAAGACAGACATACAGTGATATTCATTTCAGCATTGTTTGTAATAGTGACAATCTGAAAATGACTTAAATGTCCAGCAAAAATGGATTAATTAAACATTAAAATATGCCTATTAAATGTTATCCTTGAAAAGAATAGCAAGATTATCTATAAGTACTAACATGGAGAGAGATCCAATATTTATCATTGAATTGAAAACCACAGCTACAAAACAGCATGAGTGGGGGAGAGATGCAAGAATATTATGATCCAAGTTTAACTTCAGACTTTTGGCTGATGCCAAAACTCATTCTGAACAACAAATGAAAACAGATACTTTTATTGAATCCATTATGTGCCAGGCACTATTTTAAGAGCTTCACAACAACCCTATGAAGTAGGTGCTGTCACTCTTTACAGATGAAGAACTGATGCAAGTTCACACAAGCAGTGCATTTTGGAACTGATATCAGAAACCCTATAGTTTAGATTCAGAGAGTTGCTGCACTTAAGGAACACACTGAACAAGGGAAGTTCTAGAGTCGGACAGACCTGGCCTTCTCTCCTTGGGCATTCCACTTAAGTTCTCTGAATCTTATCTTACTCATCTGTTACATGGCCATATTTCACATGGCTGTAAAATGGAGTAAATTAGGTGAGTTCTATAAAGCCCTGAGCAAAAATTCCCAATCAATATTAGTGTTAAATTAAGTTTTGCCTAAAAGCTGCCTCCTTTCATATTTTAAGTTCATCATAAGGTTTCTCTATACGTAGTAAACTATAACTTAACTGGATGTGTGAACAGACTGTAACCTACTCCAATCAAAGGTGGCCAACCATTCAAATCATGATAAAATAAGCGCCCCTGGTAGGAGGGGTTGCCAGAAGGGAGGGGCAAATCTATTTCATTCCATCCTGGAAGGCACATTTTCATCAGTTAAGGATGCAAACCAGGCTGAAACATTTTTAACAAGCATTGTGTTTCTGTTTTTCATTTGAAAGAAAGTCAGAAGCATGGGGCTATTTCATCATGATATTCATCACAGAGGCAGGGTTCCTCTTTGTCAGAGCTCAGCATTGGCAGCTCTAGCAAAGTATGGACTGCATTTAGCTGATTATTTTCTAAGGAGCCATAGTCAAGCGCTAAACCAGAATCTACACCTCTGAGGCCCCCATATATATATATACACTATAAAAAATAGATTCCTTTGGAAAAAATTTCAGAGTTAAGGGCGTACGTTACACCTGGTTTCAACTTATCCTCTCACTTAACATTATATTGTAAACGTTTTCTATTATTAAAATTTTTCAATGACATGGGTATTGAGAGCTTCATAATAATATTGCAAAATATGGATGTAGGATGTAGGATGACTTCTCTGTCTCCTTTTCTTTGTTGTTTTCTTCATTTCTTCTATCCTTCCTTCCTTTCCGCCCTCATTCCTTTTTTCCTTCCTTATCTCCTCTCCTCCCTCTTCTTCCTTCCTTCGTTTCTTCCCTCCATTCTCTTTCCTCTTTTTTTCTCTTTCTCCCTCTCTTCCAGATTCCTTTTCTTAAGCTTAATTAAATGTACACATTTACATCATTTAAATAGTCAACACGATCTACAAGGTAGGAGACATAGCGATCCCCCCCTCACCATTCCACCCTATTTCCCATTTTCCAGAGGTAACCACATATAACCCTTCTAGTGCCTATTTTGTGATTTATTGCCATATCCTTAAATAATATAAGAATATTGGTAGTGCTTTATTTTCAAAATTTTAAGCATTATCTATTGGTTTTCTACCATAACACCCTACTGCAACAGGTGCATATGCACACAAACAAGCACACATACACCTCCTTTCCCATATCTTCCCTTCCCAATATCATATTGCAACTTCGGTTAGATTAATATTAGGTATTTATAATATTACATAAAAACTATTCACAAAGGAGCCATGTCTTGCTTTATACCAGCCTTAACTTTTTTTGTACTTTTGCATTTTTTTTTTTCTGAAGTTAAAGGAAACAAACAAAACAGTTGTTTTATTCTTTTGTTTCCTTCTCTAAGTGCTTATAACTATCTTAGCTCCAAACTCTCCTCTAGGTGAATAAATCTTTCGATATTTTTAAGCAGGAGGTAAGCTGCCAGTTTCACATTCCTATGGAAATCGCTGTAGAACTGTTTGACCCACTCCCATCTAGACTGTTTATTCTTGTAGGAGCCAAAGGAAAACTTCCCCTTTGCTCTCTGAAGGTTCATGAAAATCAACTGACAAAAAGCAGGTTAGTTGGAGAGAAAGCATACAAGTTTATTTGATCATAGTTTTATGTGACATGGGAATGACCTTCAGAATGAAGATCCAAAGATGCAAAGAAAACTGTGCAGTTTTATGCTTAGGTTCAACAAAGTATGGCAGTCATATAGAAATACAACTGGACAAAAAGAGTATGACCTAATGGTATTATACTGCATGGGAAAATCCAGCAAGGCCTGTCTGTTTAGACTCTATTTGGCCTCTCTTTCCAGCATTGCTTTCTTCTGGGTCTGAGGAAGGACCCTCTCTGGAATGGGAGTCTTATGGCCTACCACCAAACAAAGTAAGTCAGATGATTTCTTTTCATCCAGTTTACACAGAAAGGCAGAAGGAAGTTAAGAGTAATATTTTTAGGTTTTATGGCTGGCTTTGGAGGAAAGGGGTTCTGGTTTCTATGACTCGCTTTGGAGAAAAGCGATTCTAGTTTTCAGATAGCCTTGGAGGAGAATGAGAGGACAGAGACAGGAGGGCCAGAGAGATCAGATAGAGCTGCTTCTGAAGTGTGTTCACTTTGGGGTGTCATGTTCTGAGCTTCTACACTCTCTAGGCCTGCTGCCAAAGTAGCAAGTCCATCTTCACCTTCATGTGGGCTTTCCCTCCCCTCTCTTGTAGGAAGTCTCTTGCATTGGAGCCTGTATTTCCTAACTCCTATTTCTTCTTTTGCCTATGTTTACTCCTAGATTCTGATGAAGCATCTTCTCTCAGCTTCTTGAGGAACCATGCATGTACATTTTTTATCTACATGTAGGAAAATATCTTTATTCTATCCTCACAACTAAATGATTATTTCTATGTTTAGAATTCTAAGTTGAAAATCATTTCCCCACAGCATTTTGAAGATATTTCTTCATTTTCTTCTAACTTTTAGTGTTGTTGAGACATCTGGTGACACTTGGATTCTTGGAGAATTTTTTTTAGTTTTTAATTTTTTGTTTGTTTGTTTCAATAGTTTTGGGGGAACAGGTGGTATTTGGTTACATAAATAATTTCTTTAATGGTGATTTCCATGATTTTGGTGCACCCAACACCCGAGCAGTGTACATTGTGCCCAATGTATAGTCTTTTATCCCTCACCACTCCCCACCCTTTCCCCTGAGTCCCCAGAGTCCAATCTATTATTCTTACGCCTTTGTGTCCTCATAGCTTAGCTCCCACTTAGAAGTGAGAACATACCATGTTTGGTTTTCTATTCCTGAGTTACTTCACTTGGAATAATAGTCTCTAATTCCAACCAGGTTGCTACAAATGCCATTATTTCATTCTTTTTAATGATATATCATTACACACACACACACACACACACACACACACACACACACACACACACACACACAGTTTTTTTATCCATTCATTGACCAATGGGCATTTGGGTTGGTTCCACATTTTGCAACTGCAAACTGTGCTGCTATAAACATGCGTGTGTAAGTATCTTTTTTGTATAATAATTTCTTTTTCTCTGGGTAAATATGTAGTAGTGGGATTGCTGGATCAAATGGTGGGTCTAATTAGTTCTTTAAGGAATCTCCACACTGTTTTCCATAGAGGTTATACTAGCTTACATTCCAACCAAAGTGTAAAAGTATTTCCTTTTCCCGGATCCCTGTCAGCATCTATTATTTTTTGATTATGGCCATTTTTTTAGGAGTGAGGTGGTATCATATTGTGGTTTGATTTGCATTTCCCTGATAATTAGTGATGTTGAGCATTTTCCCATATACTTTTTGGCCATTTGCCAGTAAGGATCTCGCTCCTGCTGAGAGATAGGTGCTCCATCTACAGTACAGCAACTTCCAGCAGTACCAGAGGATATGTGACGACGCTGCCATCCACCATTACCTGAAGTGCTCGAACATAAACGGGACATTGGTTGAGAAGGAGAAATGATCCTACACCTAAGAAGAATTGCCAATAAATGACTCTCTGAAAATGCCTCTGATGCTGGGGGTTGGCAATTCTCTCGACTCATTCGTGAGCTGAATAGAAAAAGGGCACCCAACCACTGACAACTCTGAGGGAGGACTGGGGTGTCTATTGGATAATCCAGCCTCAGACACTGGCAGATTTGTTCCCTCTGCATCTGAGAAGGCTGTAAGGAAATCATAGTGAGTACAGGTGGGGGCCCACCATCCAGAAGAGCAGAAGGTCCAGAGAAACCTTTCTGCCAGGGCTCTGGGCCTCAGAGAGAGAAGAAGGACAGGAAGAGAGAGGGGTAGGAGGCTTGGTTTGACATTCATGAAGAAGAGGAAAATGGGGAGATATAGAACCTCCAGTTCACAAGAGGTAGGCCAGACAGTTGGGCTTTTCATTTTTTTGCTGTATCTTTTCCAGGTCCTGAAATTCTACCCAGATCTGGAAATTCAGAATCACTTTGCTTCTGTCATAGATATTTTGAGCAAAAGCCCCTTTGAGGGGAAAGCACTTGCTTTGGGACTATGTGATTCTGGTTCATTCTCAGCTTGCATCCAATTTCCCAGGACACACAGTGCCTTGCACATGGCCTAGCAGCCAAGAAACACTCAATATTTGCCAAGTGAATGATCTAATGGAACTCCACCAGATGTTAAAATTGAATTAATGTTCATGAAGCTTTGTTTGTAATAATAAAGAACTAAAAACACTCAAAGGACTGAAAACAACTCATTAGAGGACTCATTAATTCAATTTTAACATTCTATACATAGAATAGCATGCAGCTATTAAATAATAAAAGTAATTAGGCAATTCTAATTGTAAAAATGTAGAACTCTATCTCTAAGGTATATTTAATATATAAATAAATAATGCAGAAGTGTGCATAACATGCTAACATTGTTCAAAGGAAGGAACGGGAGGAAGAATGGGGAGGGAGTGAGGGAAGGGAGGGGTAAGGAGGGAGGAAGAAAGAAATGAAGGAAAGGTAGGAGGGAGAAAGAAAATAGGGAAAGTATACCCCAAGTATGCATAAATACTTTGGGAAGGGTATTTTTCCCGCAAGATAGCCTTTAGAGAGTGATTCTGGTTGTCTGGGGGACTGGATGGGAGAGAAGGCTTATTTTAACAGTGTATCTCTTTGAACTTTACATTTGGTACTAACAGTATATATCAATGGTCCCCAACGCTTTTGGCACCAAGAACCAGTTGTGGAAGACAATTTTTCCATGGACGAGGGGGAGTTGGGGGTCGGGGCTGGATGGTTTCAGGATAAAACTGTTTCACCTCCCATCATCAAGCATTAGTTAGATTCTCATAAGGAGGGCACAACCTAGACCCTTGCATGGGCAGTTCACAATAGGGTTCGCATTCCTCTGAGAACCTAATGCTGCCACTGATCTGACAGGAGGAGGCAGAGCTCAGGTGGTAATGCTCACTTACTGGCTGCTCACCACTTTTTGTGTGACCCATTTCCTAAGGGGCCACAGAGAGGTACCGGTCTGTGACTAGGGGGTTGGTATATATAATATAGTCAAACTAAGTAAGCAGTAAAACAAAATTCGAAACAAAGATGGTTAGATTAGAACACCAACATGTTTGTGAACACCTCCTTAGTGTCCATTCCACAAACTTCCTACTGTGTACAAGGCCACACAAATCAATGTTTGAAAATCTCTGTACATCATTGACTAGTTTGTATTTCCAGGTCTCTCCCCTGGAAAATCTGTACCACCAGCCATCCGCTAACCCTCCTCACACTCACACAAAATGCCCTCCAGTTCTTTTTACTAGTCCATAATTGCATCTATCTCAAAACTGATTTCTGAAAAATTAATCTCCTTCAGAAAGACTGCTCTGACCACTGTCCTCTGTCTATCATACTCTGCTCTGGTTTGTTTTGCTATCAATGTTAGGGAATTTACTTTTTGTGCAAAAAGCTTTTATTGGGCTCCCAGTGTTTGTCAAGTAATGTGATAAATGGGAGTGTAGCAAAATGAAAAGGTGCATGCCTAACTAGAGCAGTTCACACTACAATATTGTGCTGTTGTGCTCCAGTTGATAGCAGTTCACATGACAATACTGTGCTATTGTGCTCTGGTTGAGAACACACAGTATGAAATTGTCACCAGGAAGGGGGCTTCCTATTCTACAGCTACATGTACTAACCTTCATCTTGATGTACTGATGTATCTTAGTGCCAAGAATGGTGCCTAGCACATAGTAGATTGTCAGTAAGTATTGACTTGATGAATGAATGAATGAAACAAATACTCCTAGTGTTCTAACAGGGAGCAAGAGAAGGTTGAAGTCATCCTTTTATATGGAACTCAGTCCCTCAATAATGGCATTAATCTATCCATGAGGGAAATGCTCCCATGACCCAAATACCTCCCATTAGGTCCCACCTCCCAACACTGCCACATTGGGGATTAAGTTTCTAACACATGACCTTTGGGGGACATATTCAAACCACATCAAGAAGAAATGATGTTTAATTAATTTTTGAAAAAAGAATAAGCATGGGGAGCTGGCCAAGTGCTGTGGCTCATGCTGGTAATCTCAGCAATTTGGGAGGCTGAGGCAGGAAGATTAGCTGAGCCCAGAAGTTTGAGACCAGCCTGGGGAACATAGTAAGACCCTATGTCTACAAGAAATAAAAAATTAGCTGCGTGTAGTGGCACTCACCTGTGATCCCAGCTACTCAGGAAACTGAGGTGGGAAGATCACTTGAGCCCAGAAGGGAGGTAAAGGCTACAGTGAGCTCTGATTGTGCCACTGCACTCCAGCCTGGGTGACAGAGCAAGACTCTATCTCAAAAGAAAAAAAGAAAGAAAAGGAAAGAAAAGAAAAAAAGAATAGGGAGCTATTTTATTAACTATATCAATATTTTTGAAGTTCATTTGGAAGATCATTTTAAACATGTCTATTTGTGAATGTGTAAAGAAAAGAATGTTGTATAGGTGAAAACGTATTGTTTCCAAATTATAGTCCATTGTGGTGATCAAGAGAACCCACTAAGCTACCTAAGTATTCCTCTAACAAGTGTGAATGCTGTTGAACTAGTGACCAGCTCTTCCAGGTGGACAAAACTACAGTTAAATATAGACTCAAAAAAACAAAAGAGAGGGTCAATTTTTTTTTAATCTCAAGGAAAAAGCATAGAGTTTCATTTTACAGAAATAAAAGTATTTTCACTTACATTCAATATGTTATTTAGTTTTCAGACTTTAGCACGCATTATAATTATCTAGAAGGCTTATCAACACCTAGATTTCTGGGTCCCACACTAGAATTTTCAATTCAATCAGTCTAGAATGGGGCCTAGAATTTGCACTTCTAACAAGTTTCCAGGTGATGTTGATATTGCTGGTGGCAGGTCGCAATATGAGAATTATTGCATTATACCACCTGTAGTTGATGTAACCCATCTCAGGAACAGGAAGCAAATCTATATTCTGTATAAACGAAATCTATTGTTCTAGGAAATATGAACAGGGGCTTATATTCTTGGAAAAAGACACATACGTATTTGTAGGAACCAGGGTAATCAGAACTCTTTTTAAATAAGTTTTATTTTCTCAAAATAGAAATAACACCAGGAAAAAGTTGGTTTTCCCTTTCAGTTTCTATTTTGCAATCACATTGCATGCACAGTCTCACACTAACCCAGCCACTACATCAGCTGATGCATCCCTGCTGTAGTAACATCATGCACAGGCACTGGGCATACAAATTTCTGAACTGTAAATCAGTATCTCAACTCATTGCAAAGCACAGTGACCATTGGTAAAACCTTTCTCCATGCTTCTTCCCAGCCAGTACCTTTATTCATCAGATTTTAAAATTTCTATCCAATAGTTTTCTTGAGCACTGAGTCCAAAAAATAAATCAAACCAAACCTACAGCATTTCCACTTTCCTATTTCAGCATTTCTTTAAAAACCTAACATACATTTCTATAAGTACCTAACAGAACTTGTAGAGGCCAGATGCTGTGGCTCATGCCTGTAATCCCAGCACTTTGGGAGGCCAAGTTGAGCAGATCACTTAAGGCCAGGAGTTCAAGACCAGCCTGGCCAACAGGGCAATACCCCATCTCTACTAAAAAAACAAAAATTAGTCAGGTGTGGTAGCTGTCGTCCCAGCTACTTGGAAGGCTGAGACACAAGAACTGCTTGAACCTGGTAGGCAGAGGTTGCAGTGAGCCAACATCTCACCACTGTACTCCAGCCTAGGCAACAGAGTGAGACTGTCTCAAAAAAAAAAAAAAAAAAAAAAAAAAAAAAAGAAAGGAACTTGAAACTCTTAAGTAAGACCACAAAAGTAAGGGTTTTCAACTGGGACAGGCTTATCTGTGCATCCTAATCAAAGGGTGGAGACTTTTTAGGAAGGATACTTTCTGCTTCCACCCTGCCCTAGGCAGAAAAAAATTATGATAAATAGCTTTTCCCAAGACTGAATAACTTGCCTTAACAACCTCAGTTTTGCTGGAGAATATGTTCTATCTGTGCTTTGTGTAATTTCCTGACCTCAATCTTTCAGCTACTGTTATTTTCACTTAGGTCTATATACATTATTATCCCCTTTGTGACTAAGGCTATGAATAAAGAAAAATCAAGGAAAATACATTTATTCTATCATTACAAAACACTCTGCCTGTATATTGCAATTTGGGGATGCCAAATACCAGAGCAACAAGCAGGGATTTAAAATATGGTGGGGATTCTGGTCCAAGATGGCTGACCAGAAACATCAGACACCCACCCTCTTTAGAAAGAAGAACCAAAATTATGAATAGATAATCATACCTCAAATAGAACATCTAGAGAGAACACTAGAATTCAACAGAGAAGTCACAGGAAACACCCGAGGCACAGAAGAAGAATGAATCAAGTGGCCAGCTTGGCTGAGATTGGCCAGGAGACCAGAGAGGCTTGGCATTTCAGGAAAAGGGCAAGAGAGAGAATTTGAGCAGTCTACATCCCTCCTGCAAACTGCTGCACCACAGCCACTGCCAACATCATTGTGCACCCATCAGAACCCAAGGGGTTTCCCACCGTTGCTACTGCCATTGCCTATACCACATTAGCTGCCCAGGGACCTGAGACCCCACTCACCCAACTGGCCCACTGCTGTCACTACCAGCATCTGAGCAAGCTATCTGGGGGTCCAGGAATTAACCTACCTGGTCCCACTAACACCAGTGCCAGTGTATGTTGTTCTGGGGCCCAAGATCAGCACCCACTGCTGCTACCACTGGAGCCTGAAGACTGGTCTACAAGGCAACCCTGTCCCCAGTAAAATGTCATGATAGCCTCCACTAATAATCCCCGCTAAACCATCAAGGAAATCACAGATATCACTGATCACAGCCAAAGAAATTGTACATAGACTACACTACCATAAACATTCAGAATCAAAGCCAAAGTGCCTTACCCAACCAATATTGTGCATATATCTTCAGGAAAAAGTCTTCCCCTACAAAAGCAAATTCAAAAAACTGAAAGAAGTGACTATTATACCAGATGCTCAGATATAAGTGAAAGGACACAGGAAGCATGTAAAAGCAAAGAAATAGGATACCTTCAAAGGAATACAATTCCCCAGCAACAGATCCCAATTAAAAATAAATCCAGGAACAACAACTCAAAATTATGATATTAAGCACTGTGGCTCATACCTGTAATCCCAGCACTTTGGAAGGCCAAGGTGGGTGGATCACCTGAGTTCAGGAGTTCTAGACCATCCTGGCCAACACTGTGAAACCCCGTCTCTATTAAAAATACAAAAATTAGCCAGGCATGGTGGCACATGCCTGTAATCCCAGCTTGGGAGGCTAAGGAAGGAGAATTGCTTGAATCCAGGAGGCAGAGGTTGCAGTGAGCGGAGATCACACAACTGCACTCCAGCCTGGGCAACAGAGTAAGACTCCCTCTCAAAAAAAAAAAAAAAAAAAAAAAAAAATTATGATACTAAAGAAGCTTAGCAAGATATAAGAGAATTCCAAATCCAATACAATTCAAACAATATACAGAAATCAGAGAAACAATTCAGGATATGAATGAGAAATTTGCCAAAGGAATAGATATCATAAAAATAACCAAACTAAAATTCTGAAACTGAAGAATTCCTTGAGTGAAATATAAAATATACAAAAAGCTTACAATAGACTAGGCCAAGCAGAAGAGAGAACATCAGAACTTGAAGACAGGTCTTTTGAAATAACCCAGTAAGACAAAAATAAAGAAAAAAAGAATTTAAAAGTATGAATGATGTCTTCATGATCTACGGGACACCCAAGGTGATCAAATATATGAATTATCAGTATCCCCAAAGGCAAAGAGAAACTGAAAGGATTTGAAAACCTATGTAATGAAATAATAGATGAGAACATCCCAAGTCTAGTAAGAGATTTAGACATACAGATACAGGAAGCTCAGCAATCCCCCAATCAGATACAATGCAAAAAGGTCTTCTCCATGGCACATTATACTCAAACTATCTAAAGTCAGTGACAAAAAGAAAATTTAAAAAACAGCAAGAGAAGAGCATCTCATCATCTATAAAGGAGCTCTGGTATATGTGACTAACAGGTATATGAACAAATACTCAACATACTCAACCCCAAGGAAATCCAAACAAAAATCGCAATGAGATATCATCTCATCCCAGTTAGTATGGCTATTACTTTTAAAAAATAACAAATGTTGGCAAGGATGCAGGGAAAAGGGAACTCTTATACACTGTTGTTAGGAATGTAAATTAGTACATCATTATGGAAAACAGTATGGAAAGCTCTCAAAAAACTAAAAATAGAATTTTCATAAGACCCAGCAATCACACTACTGGTTATCTATCCAGAGGAAAATAAATCAGTAAATCAAAGGGATACCTGCACTCACATGTTCAACACAGCGCTATTCATAATAGCGAAGATATGAAATCAACACATCAGTGAACAAACGGATAAGGAAAATATTACATATACACACAATGGAATGTTATTCAGTCATTAAAGAGGAATGAAATCATGTAATTTGAAGCAATGTAGTTGGAACTGAAGACCATTATGCTAAGTGCAATAAGCCAGGCACAGAATGACAAATACTGCATGTTCTCACTCAAATGTGGGAGCTAAAAAACTTTATCTCATGGACATTGAGAATAGAACAATAAATACCAGAGACTGAAAAGGGGGGCGGCGGGAGAGATGACAGTTTGGTTATGGGTACAAACATATCATTAAATAGAAAAATAAATAAATTCTAATGTTTGATAGCAGACTAGGGTGACTATACCTAGCAACAATATTACATATATTTTAAAGTAACTAGAAGAGAGGACTTGAAATGATACCAACACATAAAAATGATAAACACTGAAGGTGGTGCATACCCCAATTACCATGACTTGATCGTTAAACATTCTTTGCATATAACAAACACTCACAAGCAACCCTCAAATATGTAAATTATTATACATCGATAAAAAGGGGGAAAATATTGTGAGGCTTGGGGAAGCCAAGAACATAAAGAGACGTTGGGAATTGTTTGACTTAGGTGAGTAATCACAATGGCTTGTTGAATATCAGAGGAAATAAAGTGCTGGAAAAAGCAAACATCGAAAGTTTCCCCTGGCCAGGCGCGGTGGCTCACGCCTGTAGTCCCAGCACTTTGGGAGGCCAATGCGGGCAGATCACCTGAGGTCAGGAGTTCAAGGCCAGCCTGGCCAACATGCAGGAACCTTGTCTCTACTAAAAATACAAAAATTAGCCAAGTGTGGTGGTGGGTATCTGTAAACACAGCTACTCAAGAGACTGATGCAAGAGAATCGCTTGAACCCAGGAGGTGGAGGTTGCCGTAAGCCAGGATCTTGCCACTGCTCTCCAGCCTGAAAAAAAGAACGTTTCCCCTCTGATTGCTTTGGTTAATGATTTTAGTTAATAATTATAACAGAAACTAACATTTACTTATTACTGCCAGACATTATTCTAAGGACATCTCACATATTCCCTCATTTCATCCTCAACACCGCAATGGACCTGTAGTGGTATAATTCCCAATTCACAAAACCGAAGCAGAGACATTCAATAATTTTCACCAGAGTTTCATAGCATAAAAGTGAAGGCTGATTTCAAATCCAGATAGACAGACATTACTGCCCATGCTTCTAATCATCTATTCATTTATTCAACAGCTACTTTTGGAATGCTTGCCATACCATGCAACGTGCAGGTAGTTTGGCAGGGACTGGAGATGCAGCAATGATTCAGACTAAAGTCCCCTGTCCTGTTGAGGCTAGATAACCACTCCTTACAGTGGTCTGCGAATTATATTGGTATAAGGCAGAGCAAAGATGGGTTAATATGGTAATCACAAGGCAGGGTGCTTTGTAAATGTGTCCCTCTCCGAGTTGTGCTCCCTTGATGTCATAAGAGGAAGTTCCACAAAGAGGAAGTTCTTCTAACTCACTACTACCCAGCTGGGCTTGGCTCTTAAGATTCCTTTCCTGGTAAACAGTCCTGCCAATTGCACTTTCTAGTTTCACTTTCCCATTTGTAACGTCAGCTGAAGGGAACCAAACAACAACAAC
Organism: Ateles fusciceps; assembly: GCA_036589455.1. Classification (NCBI taxonomy): domain Eukaryota; kingdom Metazoa; phylum Chordata; class Mammalia; order Primates; family Atelidae; genus Ateles; species Ateles fusciceps. The sequence continues at coordinate 5,840,725 of JAZHEH010002393.1, forward strand.
AAAAAAAAACAGAGGCCGCTTATATATACAGGTCTCTCTAGCATTCATTGGAGGCAGAAGAGGAAGATTTCTGAAGAGTGCAGCAGCCTGAACCGCAGCCCTGCTGAACAGCTGAGAATTGCACGGCAACCATGAGGTAAAGATTTTCCCTTCCTATCGGATTGTTCAGTCAGTCTCGTCCACTGCAAATCCTGAGTAGCTGTGCTACTAAGGAGAGCCAGCTCCGTTTTAGTGTTTGTTTTACAGCCTTACTATGCCTTTACCTCTGTCTGTCGTAAATCTGTCTTACTAATGCTGGTGTGTCCCCCTCCTAAACAATTTTCTGCTTCACACTGGCAGGTTTCCCAAATTCATCTCCAGAACTGCTCGCCTGGGTAACTGAGTTGTGAACAGAGAAAGAAGGCAGCAGAGAGGGAATGTTTTATCAGCCTAGTGTGTCAATTAAAGATGAGTCTGAGGGAATTGCTCTTGTGCACTGTCCCTGTCTTATTTCATATTTGAAAGGATTAAGTTGGGGACTGGTAATAAAATTATTTAACAAAATGGGTTTTTTCAGCAGATACTGTTAAAGATATACATAGAATAGCAAACCCCACTTCCTGCTAAGGTGAATTTTACATTTAATGTAGTCTTTCATCTCAGATTTGCACAAGGGCTGGTAAAACTAATTATTATCACCCCAAAATGCTACTGATTGGCTAGAGTCCTCCTGAGTATGAATTAGAGATGGAGTGCTTGGAGAAAATAGTTCTCACCTCTAACATTTCCTTCTATTCCCAAAACATGAGACTGCCCTGGAGAGAAAGTATTAACTCACTGAGTAGGAAGGAACTGTTTTCTCCAGTTTGAGGGTGGGGTGGCCGGACATGTTTGCCTAACCCTCATCCTGGGAGATCTGGGATCCTGTATTACCAACCACAGTGCTCACTTCCTGTGAGATACCTTGCCCTCTTCTGTGAGGTTCCTGATCTTTCTTTTTGAAATGATATTATTTCCTGCTAGTCTAAATGTCTGCCTGACTTAAAAAAAAAAAAAAAAGATTTGAGATATTTACAGATTTCTTTGTCTGTAATAGCCCAGAATCTATAGAACCCTTTTCTTATTTCTTAGAATTTTAGTATGGTCTTACCTTAGAATTTTTCCCATTGTGATACAGACTCATCAGTTCTTCTCACTTTCCTTAATTCTGTATCTATCGTGACTTTCACTGGGCATTGCCCTTGTACTCTAAGACAGTGGTTCTCAAAATTGAGCATGCATAAAAACTGCCTGGACAACTAATTAAGGAGAGAGTCCTAGGGTCAACTCCCCAGAGAGTCTCATTAAGAGGGTCTGGGTTGGAGTCTGAGGATGTGTGTTTCTAAAAGACTCCTCAGTGATTCTGAGACTGCTTTAAGAAACTGTAGTGGTAACATTAGTTTTGAGCTCGGTTGATAATGTTACTGTGGCTTTTATCCAGATAAGAGGCAAAGGAAGAAATTGTTGTTGTTGTGTATATGACTGGAACTTCTATAGGAATCAGGAGAGTAAGTCCTCACAAGCCAGAGCCCAGGAAGCAAGTGTCTGGGACCAGCTTCTCTGACTTAACAGTGGAAATAAAAACCCAGGATCAAGCAGTGAAGTGGGATGACTTTTAAATGGCTGCTCAAAGGGATTTTACATAAGTGTGTATATTAAATGTCTCTATCCTGCAAAGGCACAATTGACTATATGTTTTATATAGTGGAGATAATCTCAACTCTATTTATTTTCTTTGTTTCTTTTGTAAAAGGAGCTAAGGAGTTCATGTGTTAAGGGAATCTTCCCGTAACCTCACTAAGAATAAAAATAGATCTGTTTGGACATGAGCTTTTCAAGGGGAATGCTGCTGCCATTAGGATGCCAGATACCAAGCCAAGCACCCTCTCCTGGGCTTCTGCCCCTGGGGTTAGTTGCATCAAGAGACTTAGACAACCTAGCTCTTTGCTAAAACCTGTTTGGAGCTTTGAATGGAAGGTGGGTCCTTCCTATAAACTCCTGCCTATTTTCCCTCCTATTTTTGTCATTTGTTTGTTTTTTCTGGTTGGGATAGTTAAGTCTCCATTTGTTTCAAGAAACAGAGATGAGCAGAAACTAATTTAAGGTTCCTGAAGTGCCTGATAGGACCATGGATAGGACTGTAGTGACCCCAGGATGATCAGAACAGGACACTGGGGGAGCTTGGAGGGCTCAGACCCTGTGTTTTCTCCATGTGCATCCAAGTCACACTCTCTACTGCATTCATTACAGCATACAATGAGTCCTACAGAATATGGCCACCCTCAGACCCCAAGCGTGTGCAGCACACCTCCTGACACCTGAAGACTCACTCCAGCTTCCTTGCTACCTCTCAGTTCCATTTCCAGCTTCCGCTCAAGTTTGGGTGCTCAGCCCTGTTCCCAATCAAAATGGAGGTGGAAAGGAGTGATACAATAAGTGGGAGAGAGAAGGACAGTTAGAAGAGGGGGGCACATAATCTTCTATCTAGACATATATCTCAAAAGTGATCCTGCCACATTACATGACATTCCAGATATCTATTGGTTGTGTAAGAAGCCATACTATTTAGAAATATAACTCCTGATAGGAGGATTGATTTACAGATACCACAAAAAAAAAAATTTTTAAGTGAGAAAAAGCAACATTACAGAGACTCCAATACACAGACAGTGTTGAGAAATAATTTGTGGCATGGAATGCTACTCATCTCCAAAGTAATTTGAAGTACAGGCTTTTGCCCATTTGTCTGTTTGCTGGAGTTTTTTCAGTTTTTTTTTTTTTTTTGGCTTGGTTGGTTTTGTTTTATTTATTTATTTTGAGGACCAACACTGAAGGGAATGGAAAATCTTTCCAGGAGAGTTGTAAGGGTACCATAAAGAAAAAAGAGCTCTTCGATAAGAAAAGGAGCTAGTGGTCTTGTGAAGCCTTCCCCTGTAGCCATACTTCTTGCCCCTTGTTATTAAAGCAAAATCCAGAAGAGAAAAATAAAATTTCATAAAAAAATTAAAACAAGTACAAAATTATTAATTAGTAATAGAGAAACTCAATGAGATGTGTTAAGAACAGAAATCACCAATCTAAGAAGTGGAGGTATGAGGGGGGGGAAAATAGAAAAAATATATATATTTTATTCCAAAATAAGTGTTTAAGATATTGCTAATGTAAACAATAATTGAAATTAAATGGGAGAATAATACAAAAGCAGAGAAAATGAGTAAAAATTAAGAATGGTTGAAAATAAGATTCAAATGGTTAAAATGGAAAAATTCACAGAAAAAAATGAGAATATAGCATGTTAAAGTAATAAACCAATACAAAATAAAACAAATCTGATAAAAGCTCAGAAAGTTGGAATAGACAAAATAAATGAAGTATATATTAAAAGCTGAAATAGAAAGAAAATTAAAAGTGATAAAGATTTCTTTAAAAGCAAATATAGGAGAACTAAGTAATTAAGAATATCAAAGATAAAATGAAGCTGCATTTCAGAGGGATGAGAAATTAAAATCAGCATGGCAAAACACCAAAAGAATAAAAAATTATAAAGCTAAAATTTTCAAAGTACGAAAGTAAAGCTAGGGAAAAATGAAGAACAGAAACAAAAAACAATGAAAAAGACTTGCTTCTTTAAAACTGCATAAACAAAACCAAGTCTCCACAGAGGCCCTCAAGAGCAGACGGCAGAGCTATTTAACAAAAAACAAAAGCCTTATTCATGAAAACCTACCCACAGACTAAGAGAACAACCCACTGCCCTCACCCTAATTCTTCTGCTGCCCACTATCCCTAAACTCCTGCTGCCACATGCAGGAATTAACAATAAGCCAAAACATAGTATGGAAAGAAAAGAAGGAGAGTTTCTTTTATTCATGTTAACAGCCTTTAGGAGGAGGAGAATTTTATTTGCCATGCTGCCATTTCTTGACATATAAATCTATGTCTCATAGTGTCCAACTTTCTGTTTTTCCCTACAGTGAGAACACAAAGAATTCCTTGGAGAGCAGCCTACGGCATCTAAAATGCCATTTCACCTGGAACTTGATGGAGGGAGAAAATTCCTTGGATGATTTTGAAGACAAAGTATTTTACCGGACTGAGTTTCAGAATCGTGAATTCAGAGCCACAATGTGCAACCTACTGGCCTATCTAAAGCACCTCAAAGGCCAAAACGGGGAAGCCCTGGAATGTTTACAGCAAGCTGAAGAGTTAATCCAGCAAGAGCATGCTGACCAAGCAGAAATCAGAAGTCTGGTCACCTGGGGAAACTATGCCTGGGTCTACTATCACATGGGCCGACTCTCAGATGCTCAGATTTATGTAAATAAGGTGAAACATGTCTGTGAGAAGTTTTCCAGTCCCTATAGAATTTGAGAGTCCGGAGCTTGACTGTGAGGAAGGGTGGACACGGTTAAAGTGTGGAGGAAACCAAAATGAAAGAGCGAAGGTGTGCTTTGAGAAGGCTCTGGAAAAGAACCCAAAGAACCCGGAATTCACCTCTGGACTGGCAATAGCAAGCTACCGTCTGGACAACTGGCCACCATCTCAGAACGCCATTGACCCTCTGAGGCAAGCCATTAGGCTGAATCCTGACAACCAGTATCTTAAAGTCCTCCTGGCTCTAAAGCTTCATAAGATGCATAAAGAAGGGGAAGAGGAAGGTGAAGGAGAGAAGTTAGTTGAAGAAGCCTTGGACAAAGCCCCAGATGTAACAGATGTACTTCGCAGTGCAGCAAAGTTTTATCGAAGAAAAGATGAGCCAGACAAAGCTATTGAACTGCTTAAAAAGGCTTTAAAATACATGCCAAACAATGCTTACCTGCATTGCCAAATTGGGTGCTGCTATAGGGCAAAAGTCCTCCAAGTAATGAATCAAAGAGAGAATGGAATGTATGGGAAAAGAAAGTTACTGGAACTAATAGGACATGCTGTGGCTCATCTGAAGAAAGCTGATGAAGCCAATGATAACCTCTTCCGTGTCTGTTCCTTTCTTGCCAGCCTTCATGCTCTAGCAGATCAGTATGAAGAAGCAGAGTATTACTTCCAAAAGGAATTCAGTAAAGAACTTACTCCTGCAGCGAAACAACTGCTCCATCTGCGGTATGGCAACTTTCAGCTGTATCAAATGAAGTGTGAAGACAAGGCCATCCACCACTTTATAGAGGGCGTAAAAATAAACCAGAAATCAAGGGAGAAAGAAAAGATGGAAAACAAGCTGCAAAAAATTGCCAAAATGAGACTTTCTAAAAATGAAGCAGATTCTGAGGCTTTGCACATCTTAGCATTCCTTCAGGAGCTGAATGAAGAAATGCAACAAGCAGATGAAGACTCTGAGAGGGGTTTGGAAACTGGAAGCCTCATCCCTTCAGCATCAAGCTGGAATGGGACTGAAGAATAGAGATGTGGTGCCCATTAGGCTACTGCTGAAAGGGAGCTGAAACTCCTCCACCAAGTTGGTATTCAAAATATCTAATGACTGGTATGGCAAAAGATTGGACTAAGACACTGGCCATGCCACTGGATTGACGTCTGAATTGCTGGGTCTTTGGAAAGCTCAAGGAGTTATGGGAGAGGGACCAGATTGGGAGGTAGGTCCAGGGGTTTGGTGATAGAGTTATTTCTCAATTGACGTCTTGAGTGCAGCTTGAACTGTAACATTTGCTTAGTCACCTTTAGTGGAGTAATCCACTGGGCTTGTTTCTATGTTTATATAAAGCAGCCAAATCCCTCACATGTTATATCGAAGTCCATTTTTCAGTGCTGTTCCATACTTGTAGTCATTCTGGATCCCAAAGAGGTTAGTCCTAATGTGCTGAGTTCATCCAAAAGCTGGGGCACCAAAGTCTAAATAGGGCTGGTATCCCCGCCTCTCACCTCTGCCTCTTTCCTCCTCCTTCTAAGCCTATCATCAATCTTGAGTATTCTACAGTATGTGAATTCAAGTGCCTGATTAATTGAGGTTGCAACATCGTTTAGAAGAGAACAGAGAACAGGAAGTGACATGGCTAGAAGCAACGGGTACAAAAAGCAATGTATACAAGACTTTCAGCAAGTATAGAGCGAGTTCACATCCACTCTGCCCTCCTCATAGTCATAATGTAGCATGTAAAGAATGAAAAGGGATTCTGTATAATACACTAGAAACCAACATACTGTATTTCTTTAAAACCTGTGTGAAAAAATAAATGTTCCATCAATAGGGATAGGGGAAAAGTAAGCAAAAGAGAGAAAGAAGGGAATACTGGTTTATCTTTGTAGATTGTAATTAAAGGGAGAAATTTTCACTATTTTAGCCACTATTAGGAACATTTTTTTTTTTTTTTTTTTTGGTAAAATGAAGATTGACTTTGTTCAAATGCTTTGATGAACCTGGTTTGAGATAATAGGAAAGCAACAAAATGGGGGACCTAGTGACCAAGGGCCTAGTGCAAGGTCTTGTGAAATGCCATTGATAATAGATGGTGGGGTTCCCCCCCCATTAGAAATGTTGTATATTAAGTGATATAAACACTTCTTTTAACTCTGAAAATCTTCAGAGAAATCACAAAATTCATGGTATGCTTGAAACAATTGGGATTTTCTAGGTGGATACTGAATGGCCTAGACATCAAAGTTGGTGTGAACCAAAATAGTGTCAGCTGACCCAGCATGAAACCATCAGCCACGCTCTGGGTTGGAAATGCTTGCCTGCTGGAATTAAGTTTAAGTATATATATTAACATTATTTTATGGAGCAATTGAAACAATAAAAAATCAAGGTTTTTTAAAGTTAAAACTTCTAACAACTGTAACTGGTTTTTGTGTTATTTTCTGTATTAAAAATCTTGTTGCATGCATTTGAGGTCATCAGTGTGCACAATTTATATTCCTGAAAAAGTCATACATTTTCATTTATACATTAATAAATAAATATGATAAAACATAAAGCAGTGATCTGGTTCATCTGGAATTTTGCTGTACTTTAAATCTTTCAGACTCCACTTTAAGAGTCCAGGGCTTTGTTTAACAGTTGCCGTCTCCCACCTGCTACCATTGACCTACATGAAGACAGACACTCTGCCTCCACCTTGATGGTGGGTGGGCTGCTGCCCTTTTCTTTGTTAAATTTTGTGCTTTTGTCACATTTTCTCTATTCTGACCTCTATTACGAGAAGTAAGTTTCACTGATTCCATTTTATGCCCCATCTTGGACACAGTCCAAATGTGTGTTAGAGAGTCTTCCCAATTAAGTAAAGAATAGGAAGAGACAGGAAGCCCTGAAGTCTCTGTTGCTTTTTAAGAGGCCTCTAGCGGAAAACACAAATCACGTCAACTGCAAAGGTAAACTCATTTCATTGGATCAATATAGACAAGTGTACGTTTCAAGGGAAGATCTAGCTCACCTTGCCTGAATAAATTAATCTGGTGCCTGGGAAGGAACACCACACATATTCTGAGTGGAAGGTTAAAATGGAGAGGTATGCTGACCTTGGGAGAGGACCATTGACCTGTGTGTACTAAAGATGGATGTATGTAATCTTGTCCTTACATGTCATGCCACCAATCCCTTGCTGGAACAGGACCCTGAGTGGGAAAACTCCAGGAAGGGTAGAAAAGGGAAATATAACATATTACACTTAATATTTAGTTGAGGACTTAAAGTTAACAAATGATTGGAAAACAATAAAGAAAAATATATACGTAGCTCCTGTTTCCTGAAATATCACTATCCAGAAATAACAAATGGAGTCACATTAATTGGGCTTGACTTGTAATTCCCTGCCTTTTAACCACATTTTCCAGGGCAGGACATTTGACCCCCTTCATATATTCAAGTACTGAACACAGCAGGCCCCTAGTAGATGTCTCCCACATGCTAATGAACACATCTGTCAGAGTTATCTGATCACATCTGCTACTTGTGTAGCTTCAGCACTCATATCCATCAATGACCATTGCCCCTAAAACTGCCTTCAATACATTTCACATTCTCTGTATTTGATTTCCACCTTGAGAGTACTAATATCTCTGCCAACAATGTTTTCAAGTGTGTTAATGCCAGTGAAAGAGTAAGAAGAATTCCTCTTATCTCTGTGTTGGTTCCAAGTAGTTCTTACTTATTTCTCAGCCTCAGAGTCCTCAGTGGAAAAGATTCATCAACTTCTGCTTGTCTTTCTCCATAGAGCTCAGACACAGTCCGGGGGGATGGCTGACCTTGAGTCATGCTCCACTTTCACCTTTCTTCATACCCAATGTCAACTGACACAACCAGTGCAACTGGAAGACTGGAAGTATTAGAATCCTGATTATAACACAAATAGGCCTTGTGTTAGGATCCCTACCATATGTGCAATCAACCTTGGATGCCAACCTGAGTGTCGTAGTTTCCAACCTGATACCATATGTGCCCATTTCCTCGTTTCGTCCATTTGCCCCATCGCCGATTTTGGAAAAAAGACTAACACATTCATGTGTAAGAAATTTTCCCTATTATTAATAGTGCAGCTACCTCATTGCCGATTATCTACACTTTCTAGGGAGGCTCCAAAAAGGGAAATTGATTAAAATCCTTAGATGTACCTAGGTGTATGTACCTGTAAGAAAGACATTCTCAGCTCTACATGGGGCCTCCCTTCAGCTGCTTTACAAACAGACTGAAGACTAGAGAAGAGACCAGAGGCAGGATTTGTTGGAAGCCTGTGGAAACAAATCCCAAACAGTTCTGCTTCTCCTCTGGTCCTCTGCAGGCTGCTATTGAAAGGGAAGTGAACAATACATATCAACCCCAGAGCCTTAGTTTATGTCTACTTGTTTTGGAAACATAATGAGTCAAAGTTTGTGTTATTTCTGAATTGGGTAAAATATAAAAATATATAGTAAATTCTACCCTGAACTTGGAAATTCCTGAAACCCTTCTAGAGACCTGGAAATTGGCCCCCGTGTGTTTACACAGATAAAATCTAATTAAATATTTGAAAAGTCTTTCTGTTACCTTTCCAGCATCCTGGATATCCCAAGTAAATGAGCCTGTTTATATTCTGCTTTTAATTTACAGATATTACGCAGCAGAGACACTGTGATATAAAAGCTATAAACCACTGAGCACACATTTTCCTCTTTCTCATTTTTAAATTAAACTTACTAATTGGACGTTAAGTACTACATTTAAAAACCTAAACCTGGGCCAGGCGCTGTGGCTCACGCCTATAATCCCAGCACTTTGAGGGGCGGGGCAGGTGGATCATGAGGTCAAGAGATCAAGACCATCCTGGTCAACATTGTGAAACCCTGTCTCTACTAAAAATACAAAAATTAGCTGGGCATGGTGGCGCACGCCTGTAGTCCCAGCTACGCGGGAGGCTGAGGCAGGAGAATTGCTTGAACCCAAGAGGCGGAGGTTGCGGTGAGCCGAGATCACGCCATTGCACTCCAGCCTGGATAACAAGAGGAAACTCCGTCTCAAAAGAAAAAAAAAAAAACCTAAACCTGGCGGGGTGCAGTGGTTTATGCCTGTAATCCCAGCACTTTGAGGGTGAGGAGGGTGGATCACCTGAGGTCTGGAGTTCCAGATGGTGAAACCCCGTCTCTACTAAAAAAAACAAAAAACAAAAAAATTAGCCAGGTGCGGTGGTGTGCACCTGTAATCCCAACTACTCAGGAGGCTGAGGCAGGGGAATGCATGAAGCCAGGAGGTAGTGGCTGCAGTGAGCCGAGATGGCGCCACTGCACTCCAGCCTGGGTGAGAGAGGGAGACCCTGTCTCAAAAACAAACAAACAAACAAAGCTCAAACCTACTTTTACATTTTTTTAATTAGTGAAAAAGCCTACATAAGTTGGAGTTTTAAAACATATGTATAAAACTATGTAACATATCTTCTAATTGTTGGTTAAGGAAAACTAGTGTTTGGTAGAATATTTTAAAATATGAAAACGTTTTAAATAATGAGTAAGGCTTTTAGGTTAAGGAAAAAAGTTGATTTGTCTCAGTGTTAAAAAGGAAATTATTTCCACCAGCAAGATATAAGAAATATTGTTTCCAGCATCTTCACCACTACTGAATATTACCAGTCTTTAATTTTTGTCAATCATATTTCCAAAAAAGGCACTGGTACATAGATGGCAGGTAAATAAAATGTTCAACTATAGATTCTGTATGATGGAAATCCTCTCCATACCCAGAATGCTAGTTTTCTTGCCTCTCTCTCTACCCCCCACCTCCTCTCTCTTCCTTTTTCTTTTCTCTTCTCACTTTTATCTTCCCTTTATGTCTTCTTCCTTCAAGTTTCTCTTTCTCGAGATGACTTTACATCTCTGTGCATGAAGTGGAAAACATCCCTTCCAGGTTACCTATCTTTTCTCCTAGTAATTCAATGAGGCCAGGTGCAGTGGCTTATGCCTGTAATCCCCCACATTTTGGGAGGCCGAAGTGAGGGGATTGCTTGAGCCCAGGAGTTTGAGACCAGTCTGGACAACATGGTGAAATCCTATCTCTACAAAAAATACAAAACTTAGCTGGGCTTGGTGGCATGCACCTGTAGTCCCATCTCTTGGGATGCTGAGGTAGGAGGATCACTTGAGCCCAGGAGGTGGGGTCTTCAGTGAGCTGAGATCGTGCCACTGCACTGCAGCCTGGGCAACACAGTGAGATGAGACTCTGTCTCAAAAATTAAATAATAATAATTCAACAAAGACTTTCTAGAATCACTCCCTTTCTGATTAAAATTCCAAAGAAAAATCTGTCTGTCTCATTTCAAGTAACTATCCATTACCGATAGAATCCAGTTGACCAAGAGAATGAGATCATAAGCCAGACAAAGCAGGGGCTTCGAGTGTAGGCTTTCTGCAGGAATGAGCGCAAATTGTCCAAGAAGGAGACGTAGGAGCAGAGTGGAAATGACTGGCAGAGGACATGGCTTACATACCTAGAATACACTTACTTTAGCGTTCAATCACATGAGCACACAATTTTGTGTGTAGTCCAGCACTTAGTCTTACATGTAGAATATCTAGAGTTCTAAGTAGACCAATATTTCTCAAACTTCAATGTGCAGTGCCTACTTTCATGTGCACAATCACCTGAGGATCTTGTTAAAATGTAGACTATGATTCAGTAGATCTGGATGGAGCCTGAGACTGTGTATTTCTCACAAGCTCTCAGATCAAACCAATGCCACTAGTCTGTGAACTACACCTTGAATAGCAGAGGTATAGACTGAACTGCAACCAGTTCAATGTCGTCCCATTTTTCAGTTTATCCTTTAGTCACAAATGAAGGTCATACCAGCACATTTTCCTTCCTACAGCCTTCTCTCTCTTTCAGTAACTCATCTCTTGAGAGCTCAGATAAGAAAATCTGTATGACCTCAAAAATAAGTATGGTTAATGTAAAATGGTGCAGCCACTTTAGAAAACAGCTGGGCAGTTCTTCAAATGGTGAAACAGTTACCATAAGACCCAGCGATTCCACTCCTAGATACATACCTAAGAGAAAGGAAAACATATGTTCACACAAAACTTGTGCATGAATGTTCATAGCTGCATTATTCATGATGGCCAAAAAGTGGACCCATCAACTGATGAACTGTTATATTAAATATGGTATATCCACATAACAGAATATTCTTTGGAAAGAAACATAATTGAAGTACTTACTGATACATGATACAACACAGATGCACCTTGAAAACATGTGAAGTGACAAAAGAAAGTTTAAAAATGTCACATATTGTATGATTCTGTTTATATGAAATGTTCAAAGGAGGCAAACCTGTAGCAGTAAAATATAAATTCGCAGTTGCCTAACACTAGGGGAGGGGGGCGGGTGGATGGAAGATGGCAGCTTGAGAACGTTCTATAATTGATTGTGGTGATGGTTGCATAACTGTGAATATAATGAAAGCTATTGAATTGTATACTTTAAATGGGTGAATTTTATGATATGTGAATTATATTTTATTATAGCTATTAAAAAATGGGCACTCTTATTCCAAATATAATAAGGAAAATTTTTCTCTTGTTACCTATTTTTACTTCTAATTTTGTTTTTATTGTGTTGTACCCACATTACTAGCATTTTGAATACTGTTATTGCTTTCCCATTCCATATATATGTTAGATAAGTTATATATTCTATTTTCTGAGTTGGGTATGATACAAAAATCTGGTCCCATCTGATTTTATATTTAAATACTCATACGCAGGAACCTTACTCATTGGCAAATTGGCACAAAGAAAGAGTCCAAATACAGAAGAAAATGTGACTCCATACGTAAGTTCAAATCTGCATGTGTACAAGTTTAGGAATAATATGAATTTCTGGGTTTTTTTGGGGTTTTTTTGTTTGTTTTTTTCTGAGACAGAGTCTCGCTCTGTTGCCAGGCACCAGGCTGGAGTGCAGTGGCGTGATCTCGGCTCACTGCAACCTCCGCCACCCAGGTTCAAGCAATTCTCCTGCCTCAGCCTCCCAAGTAGCTGAGACTACAGGCACGCGCCACCACACTCAGCTAATTTTTGTATTTTTTAGTAGAGATGGAGTTTCACCATGTTGGCCAGGATGGTCTCGATCTCCTGATCTTGTGATCCGCCTGCCTCAGCCTCCCATAATATGAATTTCTTAATGATATTATTCAGCCACCATGTGCAACTGCTGCAAATATTGTGCTAATCCATGAGTACTTTTCAAGTCAGGAATTAGAACAAGAAGAAAAGCAAGAAAATGGACAAAAAATGGTGCTACTGTACTGAAAAAATAATTCCTCATTACATAAGAATCTATTGCATTCTGGTGAAAGAAAGGCTTTGAGCAGTTTGCTGAATTTGCCTTTTCTCTGATATTTATTGCTACTATCCTCTCTAAACTCCAAAGTGAATCTGTCTCTAAAAAACAGCTCCCTCACAACGCACAAACATTCATGATATAATCTCCATTCATTGTGAGCAAAGAGATAGACAACGTTCCCTGGGCTGAATGTTTAGAGTTTCAAGTCCAATTCTACCAGAATTAGGCACCAGATTCTGAGTAATAGAGGTGCTATTTGTCCTTTCAAAATTTTACATTTTTGTATCTGTGATATGTGGGACCCTCTAAAGCATGGGACCACAGGCAGGGCACCTCTTAACTACATATAAGGGCTGCATTTATACCTTCTATGATATCACATATATTTGTACCTTTTATAAAGATATGTCACTTAAATTATCACCAGGAAAACAAATTGTTAAGTAAAACAACCAATCAGAATTAGACTTTTCCAAGTTGCAGGTTACTTTCATGGAATATAACAACCTCTGAACTCGAAGTATCTCATGAGACTCTGTTGTTGAAAACCTACATATCACTTCAATTTTGCCACACAAGAGTCTCTGCTTTGTGCAGCTACAGGATGGAGGGAACCCTTCTAGCTAACAATTCCTTCATCATCAAATTACTCATGAGAACTATATTCCCTGAGTTTTTATCAAAATTTACGTCACAGTTGGGAAGTATTGTAAAAATGGGAAAAAAATATCTCTCAGGGTAATATCAACTCCTTCAGAGCTCAAAGCATAAATACATAATCTATCCATTAAACAATAACATGTGTATTAGTTTTGCCTATTTTACAACTGGGTAAACTAAATTATCATCCAATACCTTGGAGAGCTAAACAATTCAGAGATCCTCCCAGGGCCTGGCTTCGTATGTTTAGTATGGACAAAAAGGAAATTCTGGCTCAATGATTTGGCTCCTGGCAAACTCCAGAGCTAGTAAGGTAAACAGAGAGAATTAAATCTAGGAGTCCAGGTCTAAATTTGCTTCTGGGGGACAATTTGCTGGACAAAGTACTATTTTTTTTTTTACAAAATATTTTGGAAGTCTTTCATATAACAGGATCCCAGAAACCCCCACATCAGAATCTCCTAGAGACATTATTAAAAATGCAGTTTTGAGCTTGGGGTTAAGATGGTGGACTAGAAGCAGCTCATGTGCCAGGCTACCATGGAAAGGAAACAAAAGGGCTAGTGAGCACTGACCCTGCAGGCCAATCATCTGAGAAATTATGTCAGGGATTCGGGATCCATCAAGGCGTAAGGGGATCACAGAGAGCAAAAAGGGGTGAAGCTAGATACCAGCCTGTCTGGGCTCAGTGTGGAGCCAGGAGAACTTCTCTAACACTGGAAAGAGTGAGTGAGTGAGAACCCTCCAGGGGATTCACACTTTCCACAGAGACCTGTGCAAAACTGGAAATGGGAGAATCCTGCTGAAACTCCTGTCCACCCCCTACCCTACCATCGTGCTTCTAGACTGAGGCAGAAAGCCACCCAGAAATTTTTCAGGGGCAACTCTCTAGTCCAAGAAGACTTCTGCAAGCCTTGTGCCCCTAAGAAGACCAGCACTGGTGCCATAGCCCAATAGAGGCTGCAGTCCCAGTGCCTAGGAGCAGTAAGACTGCCCCATCCCAACCCCTCTCCAGATGGGGCTTGGTGCCAGCTTCTAGCTGAGTGGTCCTACTTCTCTGTCTGAACTCAGCCAGTGGCCATAGCCTCCTGTTCTCCCAGGAAGCACCTAGAGGGCAAGACAGGCAACCCCACCCACCCCTGCCAGTGGTAGCCAGGCAGGCAACACCTGCTAGAGCTTCCATCCCAGCAATTCCACTTCTGTTTGAATTTAGCCAGTGAGCACAGCCTCCTGTTGTCCTAGGAAACACTCACACGGCAAGGTGGGCAACCCCCACCTACCCTGGCCTCTTGTAGCCAGGCAAGCCACACCTGCTAGAACTTCCAATTTATATCCCACAGCAAAATTCGCATTTCTCACTCCTTTACAAAATTCTTGTTTCTGTTGGTTCAACATATGCAAATCAATAAATGTGATTCATCACAAACACAGAACTAAAAACTGAAACCACATGATCATCTCAATAGATGCAGAACAGGCTTTTGATAAAATTCAACATCATTAATGTTAAAAACCCTCAACAAACTAAATACTGAAGGAACATACATCAAGATAATAAGAGCCATCTATGACAAACCCACAGCCAACATCATACTGAATGGGCAAAAGCCGAAAGATTTTCCCTTGAGATCCAGAAAAAGACAAGGATGCCCACTCTTAGCACTCTTATTCAAACGAGTACTGCTAGCATGAGCAAGCAGGCAAGAGAAAGAAATAAAAGGCACCCAAGATAGGAAGAGAGGAAGTCACACTATCTATTTTTGTAGACAATATGACTGCATACCTAAAAAACCCCATAGTCTCTAACCAAAAGCTCTTAGGTCTAATAAACAGCTTCAGCAAAGTTCCAGGATGCAAAATCAACATACAAAAATCAGTAGCATTCCTATACATCAACAACATCCAAGTTGAGAGCCAAATCAAGAAGCCATACCATTCACAAGAGCCACAAAAAGAATAAAATATCTAGAAATACAGCTAACCCAGGAGATGAAAGATCTCACAATGAGAATTACAAAACATTGTTCAAAGAAATCAGAGATGACACAAATGAATGGAAATGTTCATGGATAGGAAGAATCAATATTGCTAAAATGCTCATACTACTTAAAGCAATTTACAAATTCAATGCTATTCCTACCAATGACAGTCTTCATAGAATTAGAAAAATCTATTTTAAAATTCATATAGAACAAAAACTGCTCAAATAGGCAAAGCCATCCTAAACAAAAAGAACAAAGCTGGAGGCATCATGTTACCTGACTTTGAACTATACTACAAGGCTACAGTAACCAAAATAGCATGGTACTGGTACAAAAACAGACACATAGACCAATGGAACAGAATAAAGAGCCCAGACATAAGGCCACACATCTACAACCATCTGATCTTCAACAATGTTGACAAAAACAAGCAATGGGGAAATGACTCCCCTGTTCAATAAACGGTGCTGGGATAACTGGCTAGCCATATACAGAAGACTGAATTTGAATCCCTTCCTTACATCATATATGGAAATCACCTCAAGATGGATTAAATGTAAAACCTAAAACTATTAAAACCCTGGAAGATAACCTAAAAAATACTATTCTTGACATAGAACCCAGCAAAGATTTCATGATGAAGACACCAAAAGCAATTACAACAAAAACAAAAATTGACAAATGGACCTAATTAAAGAACTTCTGCATAGCAAAACAAACTATCAACAGAGTAAACAGGAAACTGACAGAATGGGAGAAAATATCTGCAAACTATGCATCTGCCAAAGGTCTAATATTGTGAATCTATAAGGAACTTAAGCAAATTAACAAGCAAAAAGCAAACAACCCCATTAAAAAGTGGGCAAAGGACATGAACAGACACTTTTTAAAAGAAGACATGCATGTGGCCAACAAGAATATGAAAAAATACTCAATATCACTAATTATTAGAAAAACTCAAATCAAAACCTCAATGAGATAACATGTCATGCCAGTCAGAATGACTATTATTAAAAAGTAAAAAAAATAAATAAATAACAGATGCTGGTGAAGTTGCAGAGGAAAAGGAAAGCTTATAAACTGCTGGTGGGTCTATAAATTAGTTCAGTCATTATGGAAAGCAATGAGGCAATTTCTCAAAGAACTTAAAACGGAAGTACCAATCAACCCAGCAATCCCATTGTTGGGTACATACCCAGAGGAATATAAATCAGTCTGCCATAAAGACACATGCACACATATGTTCATCACAGAACTATTCACAATACCAAAGATATGGACTCAGCCTAAATGCCCATCAACAGAAGACTGGATAAGGAAAACGTGGTACACATACACTGTTGAATACTATGCAGTCACACAAAAAAAAGAACGAGGTCATGTCCTTGGCAGCAACATGAATGGAACTGGAGGCCATTATCCTAAGTAAACTAATGCAGAAAGAGAAAACCAAATACCACATTGTTCTCAATTATAAGTGTAAACTGAACATTATGGACACAAAGGGGAACAGACACTGAAGGGAGAGGATTGAAAAACTACCTATCATGTACTATGCTTACTACCTGGGTGACTAAATAATCTGTACAATAAACCCTCATGACATGAAATTTACCTAAATAACAAACCTGTATATGTACCCCTGAACCTAAAACAAAAGTTTAAAAAAAAAACCAAAAACCCTACAATGAGATATGATCTTACTCTAGTTAAAATTGCTTTTATCCAAAAGACAAGCAATAACAAATGCTGGAAAGGATGTGGAGAAAAGGGAACCCTTGTACACTGTTGGTGGGAATGTAAACTGTTATAACCACTATGGATAACAGTTTGGAGGTTCATCAAAAAAACTAAAAATAGAACTACCATATGAGCCAGTAATCCCACTGCCAGTAATATATCAAAAAGAAAGGAAATCAATACATCAAGGAGACACCTGCACTCCCATGTTTATTGCAGCACCATTCACAATAGCCAAGATTTGGAAGCTACCTAAGTTTCTATCAGCAGAAGAATGGATAAAGAAAATGTGGTACATTTACACAATGTAGTACTATTCAGCCATAAACAGAATGAGATACTGTCATTTGCAACAACATGGATGGAACTGGAGGTCATTAGAAGTGAATTAAGCCAGGCACAGAAAGACAGATTTTACATGTTCTCACTTGTTTGTGGAAGCTAAAAATATTAAGACAATTGAACTCAAGGAGATAGAGATTAGAATGATGATTACAGGCTGGGAAGAGTAGTAGTGGGGGAAGTGGGGGATTGCTACAAAAATATACTTATGAAGAAGGAAATTAAATAATAGCAATAATAGTAAAAACAAAACCTTATAATTTGTAGTTGCTAGATAATAAAGTAAATTTTGCTGTGTTGTGTGCTGTTTAATAATCTAACTCCCAGCTTTGCTTAAAATTAACTAACTCCCTGTAAAACTTACCTTATCTCTTCTCCCCACATTCTCAGCAAAGCTCCCAGGCATCTTAAGACCTGTTTTTCCTGCTGACCAGCTGCAAGGTCACAGGGCAAGATAACACCTAAAGAATGTACAATGCGTTTCTCAAAATGCTATTTTTCAAATGTAACGTACATCACAAGACATATTACAAATTAATTAACTGTTTTTTGTTCTGGTTTCCGTAAACCTATTAGCTGCTACATCATCCTGAATGTATAAAAAGTCTCTTTGCTCAGCCTTGGAATGCTAATCCACTGAGCTGGTGGCCACATTAATAAAATCCTCCCGTTTCACCCATTGGTTTCTCCAATCTCCTGAATATTCTGCAACACTTACATAAAATTAATAACATCTAATGTTTCTTAGAACAAAAGGATGACTATAGTCAACAATAATTTATTGGACATTTCAAAATAACTAAAATGGTATAATTGGATTGTCTGTAACACAAAGAATAAATAAATGTTTGAGGTGATTTACCTGATGTGATTAGTAAGCGTTGTGTGCTTGTATCGAAATATCTCATATACCTTCTATGTGTCCACAAAAATTTTTAAAAATAAGGATTGGCTTAAAAAATGCAGTTTCCTAGGCCCTAACCTAGACTGATGGTCAGATTCCTAATGTTGAAGAAAAAAGTCAAACTCTGTAAAACACTTGAAAAGATTTATTCTAACGCCAAATATGAGTGACCTATGGCCTGTGACACAGCCCTCAGGAGATCCTGAAAACATGTGTCCAAGGTGCCCAGGCCACAACTTGGTTTTATACATTTTAGGGAGACATAAGGCATCAATCAATACATGTAAGGTGTACATTGGTTAGGTCCAGAAAGATGGGACAATTGGAAACAGGGGAAGCAGGACAGCTTCTAAGTCATAGGCAGATTCAAAGATTTTCTGATTGACAGTTAGTTGAAAGAGTTATTATCAATAGAAAGGAATGTCTGGGTTACAATAAGGTGTTGTGGAGACCAAGATTATGCAGATGAAGCCTCCAGGTAGCAGGCTTCAGAGAGAACAGGTTGTAAATGTTTCTTATCACACTTAAAGAGTGTGTTCTGGCTGGGTGAGGTGGCTCACGCCTGTAATCCCAACACTTTGGGAGGCCAAGGTGGGTGGATCACCTGAGGTCAGGAGTTCAAGACCAGCCTCACCAACATGGCGATACCTCGTCTCTACTAAAAATACAAAAATTAGCCAGGCATGGTGCTGTGCACCTGTAATCCCAGCTACTCAAGAGGCTGAGGCAAGAGAACCATTTGAACCCAGAAGGCAGAGGTTGCAGTGAGCCAAGATCACACCACTGCACTCCAGCCTGGATGACAGAGTAAGACTCTGCCTCAAAAAAAAAAAAAAAAAAAAAAAAAAGCGTTCTCTATCAGTAATTCCAAAAGGAAAGAGGGTGTAATGAGACATATCCAGCTCCCGCTTCCTATCAGTTTTCAGGTTAACTTTGGAATCTTCTTGGCCAAAAGCAGGGGTCCATTCACACAGTTGGTGAGGGTTGCCTTAGAATTTAATTTTTTTGGTTTACATTAGGAATGCTTCCACATTCTCTCAAACAAATTTTAGTCATGGTTTTATACAATGTACTCTGGCTAAGCCATTGCTGATCTAAGCTGTTAGGTTTCATTTATCTCCTCCTGACGATTCTAAATCAGTTTCACTTTTCAGTTTCCTCTTCCCTGCCCTAAAGGCAATTACTCAGAAACAGGGAGAAAACATCAGCTGATGCATTCCCCATTCTCCCATTCCTTTTTATAGTTCTGTCAGTGTTTACTTGAGGCAGACGGGAAGACTTCTGAAGAACAAATCAGCCTGGTCACCAGTTTTTTGGAACAGCAGAGACGCAGAGGGCAGTCATGAGGTCAGTGAAATACGAATGCATAATCATGCTTGTTTTTGAGTGCAGGTTGTGCGCTGAGCTTCTTACCGTGCAGGCAAGTTCCTGAATTGTTCTAATGTGTATAGATTCAATATGCCTTTATCAGTTTGAGCATTTAAAAGATCTTTGAGGCTTTTTTCCCTGTGGCTTTTTCTGGTACACAAACAGGCTTCTTAAGTTTCTGAAACTGTTCCCTAAGGAACTATGTAAGGGGGAGGCAGAGTGGGGAATGCATCAGCAGATGTTTCCAGAGCTATTTCCTGCGATGAGAGGAAGGCTTGGCAGGTGCAGTTGTGTTTCATTCAGCCACAAACTTTGTGATTCAAGGGTAGACCTAAGGGAATTACTCTTTGTGTGCTTTTCTGTTATTGTCACTTTGTTTGAAAAGATTAAGTCACGGGTTTTTTTCTTGTAATTTTTAAAGGAGGCATTATTTTCAACAGACATTGTGAAATATAAAATCAGTACTGCAAACCCACTCACAAAGAGGGCAATTTTGCCCTAAAACGTTGCATTACTTAAGGTGGGAAGTAGAAGAAACAATTTTTACAAATGGGCATTTTTGTCATTTCTTATATAAAAACAAACCCAAAGCTTAGCATTTATTTTTATTGACATAATGGAAGTTGATCAGCAGCAAAAAAGAATTCTCCTCAAAAACGTAATGACCTAATCTCTTATCTAATACTGGTCTAATCTCTAATGATGGAAAGCAGATCCGTGGTTGCCTGGAGGTGGTAAAGATTGAGTAGGAAGGCTCCCTAAAGAATCTTTTGGAATCATAGGAATAGTCTATAGGGAGGTAATGGCAGTGGCTACATGAGCATAAACATTTATCAAAACTTATCAGATTATACACTGAAAATGGGTGCATCTTGTTGTATGTAAAGTATAATCTCAGTAAACTTGATTTTTAAATATAAATATTGACCTCCTGGAGTTTAGGGAGAACTAAGAAAAGGATGTCTTTCCCACCAAGCATCAATGGGGAAGAAGTAAGGAGGTGAGATTGCCAGGGAGGGAAGACCCCACTGACCATTCAGGGGGGCAGAAAAGGAAAACTGGATTCCCTACCTTCTGCCCCAAGGACTTGAAAATGCTCTGCAATGTCATGTTTGGGGATGGGATGGGTAAGAGGAATTCACTACCAAATACCTTATGCTAACCCTTTTATGTAGAATAAGTTTCTGGTCAAGAGTGACATAAATTGTGTCTGTGTGAGTGGGGTTGACCAGAAAACCGGGCACTACCCAGCATCTTAGTAGTCAGCTTGCAGGAGAGGTTTTACAGTGTCCTGTCTTTAGGTGTGTCTACAGCCACAGACCTTGAGGAGGTCTGGCAGAGGAGCGGTCTCTGAACTATGCGGGACTCAAGTTCACATCAAGGTGCTCCTATTTCCAGAGGTTGTAGGAACAGGAGGAGGTTGGGCTACTCCTCCCCAGCAGTGCTAAAAATTTCTAAATGGGAAAATCACCTGGAGAACTCCCTGGCACCTGCCAGCTGATGGGCATCCTCCTCTGCCCCATCCTCTGAGGAACTCTGTTGCCCCCTTGACGCACTCACAAATTCACTTAAAATTATTGCACAAATATATTAATACCAACAATCATGGTGGTAACATTTCTTTGTGATCTGTAGTTAGTGGGCACTGTGTTAAGTGCTTTTTACACATGACCTCATATCACCCTTGCAACAGCCCTGGGAAGTAAGAGCTGTTATTTCTATTATTAGTCTCATTTTCTAGATGAGCAAAATGGGGCTTAGAAGGGCAAATTACTTGCCCAAGACCTCACATAGAGAGCACGTGTCACAGCAGAGTCATTAGTGGAGGTGCCAAACTCTATTGCTGATCATCTGACTCTGTGCCCAAAAGCCAAAAGGTGAAAAGATCTTAATGCTTTCAACTATGCTCACTTTAAAGTGGGGGCCAGGGATGGGCTTCCTATCTGGAGAGTGAGAGCTGGTCTTTGATCGTTACCCACCCCTTAGAGTGGCCAAAGCCACAGAAGCTGAACCCAGATCTTGGAGGAGGGTGAAAGTGGATCTCCCCAGGGTATAATTTTCCATTATTTGGATGGAGGGAAAAAGGAAACTCATCCTAAGGCATTTTAAGGATATGGGAATGAGGCTCAGTGATGTGACTCAAGAACTAGTCAAAGAGGTCACTGAAATCCAGGTGTCCTGTGGTTTTTTTCCCTTCACTTGAGATTGTCCATTAACACTGTTTAATTCACCACATTAGCTCCACAAATAAAGAGGAAAACTGCTTTTTAAAATACCTCTATGACAGCACTTCTCAAAATGTGATACAGGAATTTCTGCCACTGAATTTCCAGAGCACTTGTGAAAACACAGGTTTCTAAGCTCACATCAGATTCACTGCACCAGAATCTCTGGGAGTAGGACCTTGTAATCTGTACTATCAACACACAATAATCAGAAGGCTCAGGATCCAGTTAGAGTTTATTCAAGTGAAAAGTTGAGGGCAGCAGTCCCAGAGTAGAGCTACACCCAAGAATGGTGAACAGTACTTCCAGTGTAGAGAAAAATGAGGACTGTTTACATAGGCAAAGACAGAGGTGTTGAACAGAGTCACAACTTTTGTTGTTGCTGTTATTGTTTTTGAGACAGGGTCTCACTCTGTCACCCAGGCTACAGTTTAGTGGCCTGATCATGGCTCACTGCAGCCTTGGACTCCTGGACTCAAGGGATTCTCCCACCCTAGCCTCCCAAGTAGCTAGGACTATAGGAGCACGCCACCACACATTGTCAATTTTTTGTATTTTTAGTAGGGATGGGGTTTTGCCATCTTGGTCAGGCTGGTTTTGAACTTCCGACCTCAGGCAATGCACCCACCTTGGCCTCCCAAAGTGCTGGGATTACAGGCATGAGCCACCATGCCTGGCCAACATTTTCCATACAGAGGCTAACATATAGATAGACAGTTTGATTGGCTACTATTAATTAAATCCAAGGGAATTGCTTAATATTCTTTTGTAAAGAGGTTAACATGGCTGGCCACGGTGGCTGCGCCCCTAATCCCAACACTTTGGGAGGCTGAGGAGGGCAAATGCTTGAGCTCAGGAGTTGGAGACCAGCCTGGGCAACATAGTGAGACCCTGTCTCTACTAAAAATACAAACATCAGCCGGGAGTGATGGCAGGTGTCTATAGTCTCATCAACTGGAGTTTATTTTATTTTTGGTTATTTTTAGGTCTCACTTTGTTGCCAACACGGGTCTCAAGCTCCTGGACTCAAGCAATTCTCCTGCCTCAGCCTCCCAAAGTGCTGGGATTACAGGCTTAGTCACTGTGCCCAGGCACAAGCTTTGCTTTATTTTAACATTCCTCCCACCCCCTGAAATGTGAAGGAGGGATTTATTCCTTCACATTACACACATACAATGCAGGAAGCCTTATATGCATGAGATGGGAGGATCACTTGAGCCTGGGAGGCAGAAGTTGCAGTGAGCCGGGATCGTGCCACTGCACTCCAACCCAGGTGACAGAGTGAGATCCTGTCTCAAAAAAAAAAGGTAACAGTCAAAAGGGTCTCTATTTCCACAACATGAGGTCTAGGTTTTAATAAAGATAGGGAGTCTGGTTAACATGTAACCTCTCACCACACAGGTCAGAAAGCAGCAGTCATGCACCTGAGGGAAAAAAACAGTCCTGTTACGAGAGTCAGTTTTCAGGACTTAACTTTGCCTCTTGACATAATAAATTTGGAAGGTTCTAAAATGTTATTTTCTCTTTACAGTGCCTTTTTACAACTTTCAAACCACATTTTTCTGAATCTGTTTGGAACATCTTCCCAGTGTGAGTGAGCTCAATTCTCACAGATTCAGTTTGAGTTTCCCCACAACAGGAATCTTCATAGGGTTTCGTCAGTTTCACTTTCCTTTCCATTTCATAAAAGCACAGACCTAACAGCACCCTGGGCAGAAACCTCTTCAGCATTTGCTTGGAACCAATAAGCTAAAAATAAAAGCAACCGGGACCCCAGCTTTTCAGAACTTCAGGGAAACAGCCATCATGAGGTAAATAGTTCCTGCTTCTCTGATAGGAAACAGAATTTCTTATATACAACTTCCTGACTTACGCTATTTCAGTGTTTGCTTAGAGATTAAATATGCATTTATCTAATTCAAGCATAAACCTATCTTACCAATTTGTGCATTTTTATTTCTGTGTGGCTTTTTGTGATATATAGAGTCAGGCAGCCAAAGGACACAGGGAAATGGGAGCTGGGAGCTGGGAAGGGACCAGGCATATTGAGAGAGCCCCAAGATGTAGCCAGTTGGAGCATAACCAGCATATGTGCAGGACAAGTTGCCTCAGAGATTTCCCTGGAAATGTCCACTGTTACCACTTTAAGAAGGCCACTTTCTGAAAATTTCAAGATTCTACTCTAATGGCTTTGACTGGGAAGGAGATGTGGCATCTACCCTGGAGTCTGTGGGCAAGACAGGCAGTCATGATCTGGGTTAAGTGAGAGATGTACCTAGGTTGATTCCGGGAATTTCCTAAGGACTAGCGGTGCTAACTTTAACTGCTATAGTAAGCGAAATCTCATGTCTGCAATCTGAGGCCAGGGAAAATCTCTTTCTGGACCCAAGGAAATCCTATCTCTAGACTAAGGTATTCTACTAGGTGCAGACCATCCAGGTAGGACTGGCATTCTATTCACATTTCACCTGAACCTAGCTATTCTTTATAAATAACTGTAGTCATCATCACACCTGCCTGCTTGTATTTCCTTTAAATATCTGAGTTGATTACTGTTAACTAACTTATTTATACATATAAGGAATATTTAGAGTAACTTTCAAAAACATATCTGAGGTAAATTATTGAGGAAGCCTTGGCAATTCGAGTATTTGTTTTAAGAAGATGATAGTATTATAATGCAAACCTCCTGAACTCTGGCTCTGGGGTTCATGTTTCTTCTTATCCAGATCTTAGGCCTCCCAGTCCAATATATTTTGCTCCAAATTTTACTTCAAGGAGAGATCAGTTACCAAATACTTCATCAAATTGAAGACTTTAGGGAGTAAGACTTAAGAAAAATCAAGGGAATCAAGGGACCTGAATTCCAGTTTTCAGTGGCTTTCACAATCGTAAAGCCACATGAATAGTTGGCTATCTTCCTGAATACATTGCTCCATGTTATCATTAAATGTCTCAACCTGGCCAGCTCTGGCATGGTAAAGTGTTGGTGGGGATGGAATATCCCTGAGAAATCCATATTCAGAGCTCTTCCACAAGTCCAGAAATGTTCAGTGTGCTTTTCTGCTTGTCCAACCCTTTCTTGAGCAATTGATATCTTCTGAAGCTGATGCATGACAGGGTGGAAATATGTTTCATCTTGGAGGGAGAATCTTGAGCTATAAGTGCTTAAAATTTAGTTTGTTAAGATATCTGGTACACTGATACATCAAAGCCCTCTTGCCTCCAAAAAAAAAAAAAAAAGAACGAGAAAGATAATGTCATCAGACATACAAGGTGGTTTCTGGTTTTGCTGAGGCAAACACATCCAGCATCATCTGTCATTCTGTGGGTTCACTGGATACTCTCTATTAATTACTAGAGTGTTCAGCTATTATTTTCAAGCATCTATATGTACCTACAAATCTGAAGAAACATTATAGTCATCTGAAACTCACCCTTTCTCTCTCCTTTCTCTTTCTAATCTTCCTAATTCACCCACTAGCAAAGTGAACTCATGTTTTCATGACTTTATTATGACTTAGTGGCATAACGGATATAAGCAGAGTTGTTCAATTATTGTTGTCATAACTTACTTTTAGTATTCATTTTTTAATAAGTGCTAACTTGACTTTCGACTCATAGTCCTTCATACAGGGTAGTTAGAGCCCTCAGGTAAAGCCAAAGTGAAAACCCGTAGGGCCAGGTGTGGTGGGTCACACCTGTAATCCCAACAATTTGGGATGTTGAGGAAGAAGGATTGCTTGAAACCAGGAGTTTGAGGCCACTCTGGGCAATATAGTGAGACCCTGTCTCTATAGAAAAAAGGGAAGAAAGGGAGGAAAGAAGGAAAATAGGGAGAGAGGGGAGGGAGGGAGGGAGGAAGGAAGGAAGGAAGGAAGGAAGGAAGGGCCCTACAATGGTAGAACAGACAGGGAAGATACTGATGCTGGAAGGAGAAAAGGACCCTAGAATAGACAAGGAAGATACTGACACTGGAACCCTACATAGGGACCAAGAAAAGGAAAGGAACTGCCCCCAAATTGAGGCACCTACATAAAGAGGCTATCTGGATATAGATGGCAACTTCCCCTCCTCACTCTCGCTGCCTTGAGTTGATTCTGCATCTCTTACTATAAAGCATTTCATGTGCAATCATCTTGGGTCAGAAATGGTTTAGATCAGTGTTACTAGAGAGAGAGACATGTAGTATAATAGATCAGTGCACTTGCAGTAGCAGTGTGGAGGCCAGTGCTGGTGCATGGTAAATCACAAATAAAGTTAGTGGCTCCTTACAGAATCAAATGCATTCAATTTAGAGAACTTTGTTTATTCTGAGATTACTTTTTCAGTGACAATGAAGATACTTTCTTTCTTTTCTTTTAAAATAAAACATTGGTCAAAATAGATGGTTGATGTCTTTTTGGATACATTAGCAGCCCTATTTGGTTCATAACTTTTCTCTGAAATTGTACTTGTCTTCGAAATCCAAAACTGAGGACAACACTTGCTTTAATGGTTTAATGATTTCTGGAGGTTCTTTCCAATCTTATGGTGCCATGAGCCTACTGGTAAGAAGGAAGAAGCACAAACTCAGAGTCTGGAACATACAGCCCAAGCCCTGGGCAAATGTAGATATGGGAATACACTTTGAGAACTCTTGCAATTTATCCAGCTAAATAGGGCAAGTGATCTCCTTTAGTGTCTTCCAACTACAAAACAAAAATGTGTCCATTTTGTTTGTTGAAACAAATTCATTCTCCTGGGAATCTGGGTTGTGTGGTAGCGAGACTACTTCAATCACACTCAAGCTGAGCCCCCGTGGGTCTGTTTGCAAGTGGTGGAAAAGATGAAGGGAAAAATACCTAAATCACATAACATGTTGGCAGACATACCTGGGCTTTTATTTCTTTACATGTCTCCTAACAAAACTGCAAGCACCTGGGGGGGCAGAGAAAGTTGGGATATTCTCTATTTTTCTTAGTGTCCGTAATAGCTAATAAAATGACAAAAAGAGGTAGCCCAATAGTCATTGGATGGCTAAACAAACCTTACCCAAAATGTACAAGGACTGAGAACTGGCTTGGTTTGTATGTATGTATGTATGTATTTTTTTTATTGAGACAGGGTCCCACTCTATTACCCTGGCTAGAGTGCAATGTTGTGATCTCAGCTCATTGCAACTTCCGCCTGCTGGGCTCAAGCAATCCTCCTGCCTCAGCCTCCCGAATAGCTGGCACTATAGGCATGTACTACCATGCCTGACTAATTTTTGTATTTTTAGTAGAGACAGACCTTCACCATGTTGTCCAGGCTGGTCTCGAATTCCTGGGCTCAAGTGATCTGCCCACCTTGGCCTCCCAAAGTGCTAGGATTACAGGGGTAGAGTCACCACTCCTGGTCTGACGTGGTAATTGAGCGGAGTGAGAGACATCTCAGTTCCTGTCACTGAAGCTGTGTTCTTATCCATCTCACCTCACCTATATCTGCTTACATAATATAAGAGAAGTGTTTTGTGGATGTCTGCACAGAACATAGCTATAGAAAAGTGAATGTAGGAAGCAACTTACAATTTTTTCAACCTTGCGATGATACAAAAATGATACATTCATTCTTGTTTTTCCCTTACAATACAGTATTCAATAAGTTACATGAGACACTCAACACTTTAGTATAAAATAAACTTTGTGTTAGGTGACTTTGCCCAACTGTAGGGTAATATAAGGGTTCTGAGTGCATTTAAGTTAGCCTAAGCTATGGCGTTTGGTAGGTTAGATGTATTAAATGCATTTTTTGATTTGCAATATTTTCAATTTATGATTGGTTTATCAGGATGTAACCCCATCCATAAGTCAAGGAACATCTGTATATAAAGAGATTTATTATGTGGAATTGGCTCGTGTGATTATGGAGACTGATAAGTCCCATAATCTGTTGTCTGCAAGCTGGAGACCAAAGGAAAGTAGAAAGATGATGGTGTAGTCCCAGTCCAGGTCTAAAAGCCTGAGAACCAGGCAAGCCAGTGGTGAAAGTTCTAGTCCAAGTCTAGTCCAAGGGCAGAAAAAGATCAATGTCCTAGCTCAAGCAATCAGGCAGAGGGAGAATTCTCCCTTCCTCTGCCTTTTTGTTCTATTAAGGCCCTCAATGGAATGGATGAACGCCCATCCATATTGAGGAGAGCAATCTGCTGTACTCAGTCTACCAATTCACATGTTCATATCTTCCAGAAACAACCTCACATACACACCTAGAAATAATGTTTGATCAAATATCTGGGCATCCTGTGGCCCTGTTCAATTGACATACAATTAATGATCACAGGGGTGCAACGCTTAGCAGTGTACATCACAGTGATTATGTTTATTTTCTCCACAGTGAGGTCACCAAGAATTCCCTGGAGAAAATCCTTCCACAGCTGAAATGCCATTTCACCTGGGAACTTATTCAAGGAAGAAAGTGTCACAAGGGATCTAGAAGATAGAGTGTGTAACCAGATTGAATTTTTAAACACTGAGTTCAAAGCTACAATGTACAACTTGTTGGCCTACATAAAACACCTAGATGGTCAAAACGAGGCAGCCCTGGAATGCTTACGGCAAGCTGAAGAGTTAATCCAGAAGAGCATGCTGACCAAGCAGAAATCAGAAGTCTAGTCACTTGGGGAAACTATGCTTGGGTCTACTATCATATGGGCCAACTCTCAGATGCTCAGATTTATGTTGATAAGGTGAAACAAACCTGCAAGAAATTTTCAAATCCATACAGCATTGAGTATCCTGAGCTTGACTGTGAGGAAGGGTGGACACAGCTGAAGTGTGGAAGAAATGAAAGGGCGAAGGTGTGTTTTGAGAAGGCTCTGGAAGAAAAACCCAACAACCCAGAATTCTCCTCTGGACTGGCAATTGCGATGTACCATCTGGATAATAACCCAGAGAAACAGGTCTGTGACGACGTTTTGAAGGAGGCCATAGAGCTGAGTCCCGATAACCAATATATCAAAGTTCTCTTGGCCCTGAAACTGCAGAAGATGAATAAAGAAGCTGAAGGAGAGCAGTTGGTTGAAGAAGCCCTGGAGAAGGCTCCTGGCCAAACAGATATTCTCCGTAGTGCAGCCAAATTTTACAAAAAAAAGGTGACCTGGACAAAGCTATTGAACTGTTTCAGCAGGCACTGGAATCCACACCAAACAATGGCTACCTCTATCACCAGATTGCGTGCTGCTACAAGGCTAAAGTGAGACAAATGCAGAACACAGGAGAATCTGAAGCTAATGGAAATAAAGAGAAGATTGAAGCACTAAAGCAATATGCTATGGACTATTCAAATAAAGCTCTTGAGAAGGGACTGAATCCTCTGATAGCATACTCCGAGCTTGCTGAGTTCCTGGAAGCAGAATGTTATCAGACACCATTCAATAAGGAAGTCCCTGATGCTGAGAAGCAGCAATCCCATCAGCGCTATTGCAAACTTCAGAAATATAACGGGAAGTCTGAAGACACTGCTGTCCAACATGGTTTAGAGAGTTTGTCCATAAGCAAAAAATCAACTGAGAAGGAAGAGATCAAAGACCAACCACAAAACGTATCTGAAAATCTGCTTCCACAAAATGCACCGAATTATTGGTATCTTCAAGGATTAATTCATAAGCAGAATGGAGATCTGCTGCAAGCAGCGAAATGTTATGAGAAGGAACTGGGCCGCCTGTTAAGAAATGCCCCTTCAGGCATAGGCAGTTTGTTCCTGTCAGCATCTGAGCTTGAAGATGGCAGTGAGGAAATGGGCCAGGGAGCAGTCAGCTCCAATCCCAGAGAGCTCGTCTCTAACTCAGAGCTCCTGAACAGAGGAGAAAGGAGAGAGTAGAAAAACAAGAGCTTCAGAAGCCTGCAATGGTGGTTGTGAGGGGTAAGAGGATAGGAAGACAGGGGACCCCAACCTGGGGTTGCTGAGTAGGGAAGTTATGCACTTTGCTTGAAGGTACATTTTTAAAGAGTTGTTTTCTCGTGTTCGTTATAGTTGATTAGAGTTACATAGTCAGAAGGGCTTACAGCTGGTCACTAGTAGTAATAAATGCTTCAGGCCTACGTGATGCTGATTAGTTCTCAGTTCTCATTCAGTTCACCATATAACCCTCATTTCTGCCCTCTCCTGCCAAGGGTCATAAGGGATGACTGCCTAGCAACAAAATTTGCAGTCTCATCTCATTTTCATCCAGCCTTCTGGACCTTGAAGATTAAGTTTTGACTAACCCGGAAATATCCCGTCTCACTTACGGCTTCAACCATGTATTTATATGTATTCTTGATAGCAATACTGTAATCAATATGTATTGATAGTAACGCTACAATAAATCTAAACATTTCAACTCTATCAGAATAGAGGTAATTGTGTGGTTTGTGTGTGGGACTATGACAGTAATATTAATTCCCAAAGTTTCTCCTACTAGTGACAGTGGGTAATTGCTAAGCTGTACCATGCTATTCTCAGCCATGTCCATTTGAGCTCCTTCCTCAGAATGTACCCCTCCCACTGTAGCCAGCCTATCCTTACATTATAGGAACTATGACTGTCTTTCCAGCCCAGGAGTCCCAGTTAAGCCCCGTGCCCAGTTAGCAGCTCATTTGACAGGGTTGCTGTGAGCCCAGGTTAGTGCCCAGTTGACAGGGTGGTTGTGAGCCCAGGAATACCTGGGCAAATGCCTCCCCTGACAGAGTGTGAGGGACACCAGTGTGAGGCTGGGCAAAAGGGCAGAGATCCATCCAGGTCTACAGCAGTCCCTTTCAACCTGCTAGCATCTGACATAGTGAGCTCCATTTTGTTCAGGTAAAAGTCAGACCTGGATGGCAAGGGTCTCTTAAACATATGGGGGAATAGTTCCTTGGACTTTAAGATTTTCAACTGCAGCTCATTTTTAATTCATTCATGAACGTAATATCTAGTCACAAGGATGTAAACAGAAAAGTAAAAATATATAAATATATAGGATGATCATTTGAACACTTTCTTTTAAATTCCTTATCCCCTAGGAATTAAGGTAATATTTGAAATAAATTCTGAAATGATTTCCTAGCTGATTTAACATCTGGAAGACTTGCTTATAGGTTGATAAGCGGCAGAAGACTGCGACCCTAAAGGAGTTCATCTCTCTGAATTTAGAATTTAGACCCTATACCAGGAACCCACAAACAGTTGCTCTCTGGTATTCACAGACATAGTATATACACCTTGGACCATTTCCAAACTGAAAAATCTAACCTGCTAGGGATTTTGAGTTTTGCCAAGGCATTATACCATATTAACAGACTAATATAGTATATCATGGTGACTACAGTTAATAATGATAGGTTACATACTTGAAAATTGCTGAGAGTAGATTTTGTGTTCTCACCACCAAAAAAACAGGTAAGTAGCTGAGGTAATGCATATGTTAAATAATTTGTTTTAGCCATTTCAGAATGTATACATATATTAAAACATGCTGTACACCATAAACATATACAATTTTTACTTGTCAATTAAATTTTTTTAAAATTTTTTATTACAAAGGCTAATGTGGGGTGACTACATTTAATGAATAAACATCCAATAGGTCCAGCACTCCCATGCCAAGTATCCTTTGCCTGTCATCATTTATACAATAATTCTAATGAAATGCTATATGAAATGGGACATGTCACTCAAGAATACCAGAGATGATCACCCTTAAGATATTATAAGATGGGCAGAAAGCACAGACTTCCACTCTTAACTCCTGCCCAGCCCAAGTCCAGGGACCTACTTGCTTCCTTACAAACTAGGAGACCCTGGTTCTTTCTAAGACTTTTGTTTAGAAATAACCTCACCATTCTTCTGCTCCTTAAACGAGAGATTTAGGGCAATTGTCTAATAGGAACAGCATACCAGAAATATATCCCTGGGTTAAAGCAAGCAAAGCTGCTTTCCTAAAGACTCCCGTTTTCTATGCATATCCTGTGTCCAGCATCCCATCTTCCAGGTGTGGTTAGAAAAGAGAATCAGACCTTAGTGACTGCTGGTGAAGTGAACTGCATGCTGTAGCCCCTCATCAGCATTTTTGTCTCGTTCAGTTTCGTGGTTTCTTGCAGAATCAGGAGCCGACAATCAAAATGGCCCCTCGTTCACACTCATTGGTCAGACTGGGCTTGTAATAACAATTTAGACTAATCACTGACAAGCAGGGATGGGGACCACTGAAGTCAGCTATTGGCTGCATCCAGGAGCAGTCGGGCATTCTGCCCCTGGATACTGCTTTTGTAATCTTGTCATATGACAAAGCACTATGATGTTCTTTTGTTTTCCTTGGATTGGTTTAAGGGCTGTTGAGAAGCAGGAAATACTCTGCCATGGGAAGTCTACTGATCTGTAAAAATTTATCAAAATACACAGGAGCAGGAATGGAAAGTGGAAAAATTACAAACTGTGATGATCAGCTCCAAGAGTGTGTAGGGGTAAAAAAAAAAAACTGTAATACCTTTCCTCACTCATTGTAAGAGTCATGGCTGACACTCCTATAACAAAAGACAAGTTAACAAGAGAAAAGCATAACAAATGTATTTAATCAAAGTTTTATGTGATATGAGAGCCTTCAGAAATGAAGACCCAAAGATCCAGGGAAAACTGTTTTTGTGCTTGGGCTCCATGAAGAATGAGCAGCTGTGTAGAGATGTGTTTGGGTAAGAGTAAGATCTAACGGTAATAGGCTGGGGGGTGAGGGAAGAGGTGTGTTCAAATTCTTCTTGGACTCTCTGTGTAGCATCTCTTCTTTGCAGGTATGGGGCAGGGTTCCTCTGGAATAAGGGTCTTCAAATGAGAAGGGAGAGAGTAACCTTCCTAGGTTTTATGGCTTGCTTTCAGGAGAGGGCTGCTAGTTTCTATTATCCACCTTTCCGAAGAGGAATTCTAGTTTCTATGGTTCACTCCAGGGGGAGAAAGAAGCATGAAAGATAGGAGGGCAGGAGAAGGTCAAAGAGATCTTTCTTTGGAGACCTTTCCAGTGTCTTTCAGTTCAAAGTACTCAGCACACCAAGGCGCTATACTTTGGGGTATCATGTTCTGAGAGCCAACAGCTGCAATGAAGAAGTATGAGAGCAGTCACTGAGTAGAGAGGGAGCTTTCAAATAACACAGGAGTCAGAATGGAGAGCAGGGCCTGACCCTAGCAAGTGTTCCTGGGGCCTCCCAATTGCCCTATGGGGCAGTACTTATGTGTGGGACGGTGATATGAGGAGCTACATTCAGGAAGCTTCTTGATCTCAATTTTTATTATGATTTGTTTCCAATTTGGGATCTTCCCCACTGAATTAAATAACTTATATCAATTTCTAGCTTCATTCAGGCAGGAGTTAGTCCAAGTATCACTCAACAAATTTTATTAATCTTTTGAAAGTGCCTCGGCTTTGGGTCTAGACCCATTTAAACCTCACCTCTACCACTTAATATCTCTACAATGTTGGAAAAAAAATCACTTAACTTCTGTGATCCTAAGATATTCCTATATAAAAACTGGGAATAATAAATTATACCGCACAGAAGATTAAGAGTGTTGCCTAACAAGTATTATGGTAGATCAGATATACGCAGAACAAAAAGCCTGTGTAACACAATAAAAAATGCTGTATAATCTGCAAAACATATTTTTTAAATGTATAGCTGCATTTAAAAGACAGTAAGGAATTTCATGGATTCCAAAAATGACAGGAAAGTGAAAATCCACCAGAATAAGCAAGTGTTCATTTGTTCTTGTGATCTGCATCACTTGCTGGTGGCCTACATTACATTCTGAAGGAGATGGAAGACAGTCTGGGGCCTGCACATGATACATTATATAATAGAACCCACATAAAGCCAGGACCCATTCAGAGGTTAAACTGGAGAACAAACACCTTGCAGACCTAAATAATGGGGACACACATGCCTGTTTTTGGCTTTGGCCCTAAGTAAAACGAGAGAGAAGAAAAGTCTATTGATAATTTCTAATCTTAAGCCAAGAAGCATTATTCTTTTGGGCTGACATTCTTACTATGTGGCAAAAAAAAAAAAAAAAAAAAAAAAAAAGGCAGAAAATTTCATTTTAAGCAATTCTGGCTTGGTAATGTTCCCATGCACCTAAGAAAAGCAAATAAAAGCACCCCCTCAAAAAGAAATACTTATACTTTTTACATAATTCCCAAAGAATTTCCAAGTTTGATAAAGTTCCAAGGAATATTAGGTTATAATGCAAAATCAATGAATACACACAAATAAACAAGCCACCATGTGCAAAAGTTGCCAGGTAATAAACTATAAGCCCGAGCAACAAAACTGCAGATATTGTAATTGAATAGAGAATTAAAAGAATGTATTCAGTACACCTTGGGAGGCCCAGGCAGGTGGATCACTGAGGTCAGGAGTTAGAGATCAGCCTGGCTAACATGGTAAAATCCGGTCTTCACTAAAAATATAAAAATTAGCCAGGCATGATGGTACACACCTATAATCCCAGCCACTTGGGAGGCTGAGGCAGGAGAATGACTTAAACCTGGGAGGTGGAGGTTGTGGTGAGCTGAGATCACGCCACTGCACTCCAGCCTGGGCAACAGAGTGAGACTCTGTCTCAAAAAAAAAAAAAAAAAAAAAAAAAATGTGTTAATGTATTTAGTAAATTTCAAGATAAAGAAAATATTAAGTGTTATCAAAGGAACAGGCTGGGCGAGGTGGCTCATGCCTGCAATCCTAGCACTTTGGGAGGCCGATGAGGGTGGATCACCTAAGGTCAGGAGTTAGAGACCAGCCTGGCCAACATGGCAAAACCCTATCTCTACTAAAAAAATACAAAAATTAGCCAGGTGTGGTGGCACGTGCTTGTAGTCCCAGCTACTCGGGAGGCTGAGGCAGGAGAATCACTTGAAGCCGGGAGGCAAAGGTTGCAGTGAGCTGGGATTGCACCACTGCATTCCAGCCTGGGTACCAGAGCAAGACTCCATCTCAAAATAATAATAATAATAATAAAAGAAATATAGAAACTCAAATAATAGAAATTAGAAACTCAAAGGATTTGTTGAAAGTAGTTTATACACACCTGAAAAGGCATTTATTGATTTAGAAGGCATATTTGAAAAAACTACTCAGAATGCAGCACAGAAAGACAATGAGATGGAAAATCAACAGAGATATTCAGAGACGTGGAGAACAAAGTGAGGAAGTTAAAATGCATGTGATCAGAGTTGCAGAAGGCCAAAAGAAAATGGAGGAAAGGCAATAGTTGAAGAGACAATGATTGAAATTTTCAGAATTAATGAAAAATGCTAATCCTTAAATACAGAAATTTCACAAAAGATCACCCAAGTAGATGCCTAAGCAGATGTCATCTAAAAACATGGTAGTATCTTTTAAGTGCCTTTGAGGCAAAAAGATTTTTAAAACGACAAAAAAGAAATATGTGTGAAGGAATTGGTATTAGGTTAAGCTTGAACGTCTCAATAGCAACCAAAACCCAGTGGGAAAATATTTTCAAAATGCCAAGAGGAAAATAATTGTCAGCCTAGATTTGACTTTTAATCCCTTTTTATTTGAAATGATTTTAGACTTAAAGTTGTAAAAATGGAACACAGAGTTCCCATATACCCTTTATGCAGTTTCTCATCATGTTAACACCTTACATAACCATAGAATAATCTTTAAGACAGGAAACCAACATTGACAACGAATCATCAACTAATCTACAAGTCTTGTTCTAATGTTACCAACTGTCCCACTAATATTCTTTTTCTAGTTCAACATCCAACCTGGGATCTTCCCCAAAATAATCTTTGTTCACAACGTCATAATTCACCCTGCAACACAATTTCTGCTCAACCAGAGTTTGATGAATAAAATGATTTTCTCTTTGCTATTGTCCCCTTATATGAATATCTCATAAACCATAAAGGTAGGGGTGGTTCCTGTTAGAATATTCACTTCCCTTGATTCCCTGCCAAATATTATTTCACAACCCTCCTGAGTTCCCCTCATGATTGTAAAGGGAAAGTCACTGACTCCAATCTGATGTAATTAAACAGAAGAGTTTTTGATGACCCTGCACCTTCTTTTCTTCTGATTTATGTGGAAACATACCAGCACCAAAATCCTGAAACAGTATCCACCAGGGGATAGACAGTTGTCCTAGGTATGCCCAAGAATGATGCAGCATCCCCGGCCATGTGCATGATGGCTGGAGATCTGGGGACAGCTAGTGTGTGGAAGGAAAGTCTTACAAAGGGAAATCCTCATGAAAAATCCTCATAGGAAATTGTGTAAGTTGGAGAAAGAGCCATACTCAGTCAGTCTTAGCCTGTCTTTTCTCTCTTTGCTCTACCAGAGGGAGCTGTTACCATCTTCTAACAGCCTGCTGCATTGTTTTTTCTAATGAGAATTCTAGAAAGTGGACATCAGGGTCTCCAAGACTACCCCTACATTTGATGCTTCACTGGAAAGATGAGCAGGATCCAACATGTGGTCATACTCACAGCTAAGACTCATTATAACAAAAGTATACAGAGCAAAATTAGCACAGAGAAAAAGTGTACGGGGACAAGTCCAGAGAAAATCAAGTATAGGTTTCCAAGAGTGCCAGTAGAGTCATCAGGTTGTGCTTAATTCCTCCAGCATCAAATTGTGACAACACATGTGAAGCTACTTAGACTCTGTTCCCAAGGGTTTTTACTGGCAGCTGATCACGTAGGCACCCTCTGCCTAACGTGTACCAAAATTCCAGACTTCCAGGAGAAAGCAAGTGTTAGCATAAGCTCCATCATTTGCATAAATAGTCTTAGCATAGTAAGCCACCCATATCAGTTATAGGATAGCTAGAAAACTCCAAAAATGCAAGTTTCCCTGATGTTAGCCAAGGGCCAACCTGGAAAGCAAGTCTTTCTGAAGATAACAGTCTCAGACTTACCATGTTTACTCTTTTCTGCACAGTCCATCCCCTTAGACCTTTAGCAAGGCAACTTTATAGTAAAAGTATTATTCATAGGATCTCCGTCAGTATTGATCTCAGCTTTTTCCAATACACTCAGTATTTAACCTCTTTTAAGGATGCTGAATTTAGCCAGTTTAAACAAATATGATTAATTATAAAGGTCTATCTTAGAAGTTCAGGCAGCTTTCTCCTTACATGTCTGTATTAAACTTTTTACCTGGTGGCACAGCACAACTCAGGTCAGTAAGGTAAAGCAGATCTGAACACCTTCCTGAGCTGAGACAGGCACATACACACAAAGAACAATCCCAGAGGACACGCAGCCCAGGCAGACATGCCTTAGGCAGTGCAGGTTAATAGCTCCCATCATGCAGCCCTTCACTGTGGAGCCTACCACTGTAAGGTTTCCATCCCAGTCCAAAACATTCACTGGAGTCCCCTGATTTCAGAGAAACTGCCTTCAGGCTATCAGTTCCCAACACTTTTGCCTCAGGAGTGAGGATGACATCTGAGGTTTTCTGGATGGAAAGTTCCAGAGTGGATCCCCCACCCCCCACCCCCCACTGCTGTGTGGTGTGCTCAGAGGCTCAGCAGTCTGAATTCAAAGCATTAAGCAAAAGCTTGGAAAGACATTGTGGGAAGATTTCCACTGGACAGAAGGGAAAGCTTCCAGGAACAGTTCTGAAAAACAGAAAGACGGGTAATGACTTCCTCTCCTTTATGCCTCCCTGAGGGCTGAGTTTCTATTTTTCTTCATTGCTACAAAGTCAGAGTGTCCTATTCAGCAATCATATTTTTTTCAATTATACCCCGCTCTCACACAGATCTCTCAACTGGAAAAAGTGTATCCAAAAAGGACAAAGGGGCTTTCACCGAAAAACATTTTCATACAATTTAAGCATAAAGAGATAATGTTCGTATTGTCTGTTACTGAACCAAACTGGAGTCCACTTGCCCAGCCCAGTAAAGCCAAACACCCACACTGGGGTTTTTCAGCAAGAGAAAGGAGGGCATTTATTTACAGGTTGCCACTCAAGGAGAGTCACACAGCTCACGCTTAAGACTCTATTTTTAGTTTCTATAGAGAACCAAACATCTGACTCTAACTTCCTTGGCTATTGTTTTAAACTGTCATTACCTTCTTGTTTATCAGCTTGCTAACTTACTTCTCAGGGCCAGCTAGTGCCTGGAATTTCCCTTGAAAGAACTTGAGATTTTCCTTTATTTCCATGCTTTGGTGGGGGTCCTGGCAGGCCACTAAGAAGGAGTCCCTGCTCCATCTCATGTCCAGAATGAAATCCTGAAGTTTCAAAAACTTTCAAAATTGGTTAACATAACCTCTCACCTCTTTATCCAAATTATATGGTGAGCCTAGAAATGAGTAATCCTTTCATGGGGTCAGTTGCATTGAATAATCAAACTTTTGAAGGTCAGGAAATGCCACCCCAAAATATACTGCTTTGGACTTCAAACTGAAGGCACTTGCGAAAGAGCAAATACAAGACAAGACTTTCTCTGAGCTCCCTTTATCTGCATAAAGATAGACTACCTAAAGGAACTCATGTCACAAATCCCCTCCCAGGAAATCTTAACAACTAGTGAAGATTAAACTTGGATCACTGGAGAGGATGCTGGAGGTTGACCCCATGTCCAGACAGACTTTGTCACAGGCTATCACCTTTTCTTCTGAGGGCCCATTCATATTTCACCAAAACAGTTTACTCCCCCATAAGTTGCCTACATCTCCCCCACCCCTCTCCTCTATGAAGAGAGTATATAAGCTTCTCCATCTCACTGGGTTTGGGTTGTTAACTTTCCTTTCCTATGATGCCCCATGCACATAATAAATTTGTATACCTTTTGTCCTGTTAATCTGCCAGTTTTCAGTTTATTTCATAGACTGAATTATCAAGCCTTCACAAGTTACAGGGAAAATGTGTCCTCCCCTACATTACCTTACTAAGGGGTGTGCGTGTTAGGACAAAAGTGAAGGATGTAGATTCAGGCTGTCAGTCCATTTTCACAGATTGAAATTGATTGGAAAAGTTGAAAACAGCAAGTCAACAGCAATGAGATCGTCTCAAGATGGGGGAGAGTCCAATCTGTGAGGAGTCGGTGGAGGGGTCACACTACCTGTGATGTGTCCTCTTCCAACTTACAGCTTTCAACAGGGATTATAATTCAGAAATGCAATTAGCCTCTGTATCATGAAGGGGCTCAGACTATGCCACCACAGAGCATGCCATTTTGACATAAGAATTATTTTGAGCTAAATTGAATTGAGAAAAAGCAGACACAGGATAAGCTGTCTGCCCTACCCTCTATCTGCCTAAAAGCAGAACATAAATGTCTCTTGCCATGGTATCTCCACCCCCCACTTCCATTCAAGAAGGAAGATAACAATCTTATCACTGGAGAAAGTCTACACTAACAAATCTTACCTAACTACCCTCATTTACCATTAGTTCCCCAAATGTTTGTCTTTGCACAATTTGACACCCCTCAAAGCTCAAAGTTCCTTCTTTTTTGTCTGGCCACTTCTCTACAAATGTATTGTTCTTTTGTGAGGATGCTCAATAAGCCCCAAGTTCTAGCCACTTCTTTTGGCTGCTCATCACTGAGTTCTCCAGCATGTATGCACTATGCACGTGCTAATAAACATCTGTCTATTTTTCTCTTGTTAATCTGTCTTATGTCAATCTGATTTGCAAGGCCCCAGCTTATGAACCTAAGATGGGAAGAGGAAATAATGTTTGCTGGGCTGGGCACAGTGGCTCACACCTGTAATTCCAGCACTTTGGGAGGCTGAGGTGGGCACTTGAGCCCAGGAGTTTGAGACCAGCCTGGGCAACATGACAAAACCCTG
The DNA here is from genome assembly GCA_036589455.1 of Ateles fusciceps. Taxonomy (NCBI): domain Eukaryota; kingdom Metazoa; phylum Chordata; class Mammalia; order Primates; family Atelidae; genus Ateles; species Ateles fusciceps. The sequence continues at coordinate 5,880,515 of JAZHEH010002393.1, forward strand.
TCTCTATAAAAAAAAATACAAAAATTAGCCAGCTATGGTGGCACATATCTGTAGTTATAGCTACTCAGGAGGTTGAGGTAGGAGGATGGCTTGAGCCCGGGAGGTCGAGGCTGCAATCAGCTGTGATTACGCCACTGCACTCCAGACTGGGCAACAGAGCAGAAACCCTGTCTCAATAAAAATCTTTAATGTACAGAATATTTTTTCCCTCTCCTACAATCACAGATATGGAGCCCATCAGCAACTGGATTTCATTTGCTTATCAGAGAAAAATCCAGCAACTGGATTTCATTTGCTAATCAGAGAAAAATTTGTCTAATCAGAGAAAAATCCAGATAGTCCAGAAAACCCCAAAAAGTATCCATGATGATTTTATAAATTAGGGCTCCACAGAGCAGTGATTTGCAAGGACCCAGAATCTGAGCTCTATCCTCTAAGCCTATTCCTGCTTTTAGTTCAGCATGACACAAACTAAGACTGAAACAACCTAACCACAGGCAGCCACAGGTTTCAGCTTAGAATCACAACAGGCAATTAGGATATGTGAATTCTGGATTTCAAAGAAACCAGCTTCTTTTCTTCTGGCAGCAACAAAACCAAGATACTTTAGGGTCAGAGAGCCATGGTCCAAGTCCAAGGGAAAAGAAATGCTTTCCCAGGCCCTTTTTATTTTGTCAGGCTTAGAGTCTTAATTGACCCACTCAAAAAATACGCACATCAGCCTGGAAAATCATCAGTCTTAAAGGGTCAGGCATCTGATACCATAAGGGCTCTCTAGCAACTAAAAATTGATTTTTCAACTCCGTGTATCTCCATCTGGAGACAATCTCTCAGAAATAAAAATAAAATCCTAAGCCCCACAATCAACTGAACATACCCCCTCTTGGTCAAGGGGACCCCAGTGAAACCTTAAAAACTGACTGTCCAGCCATGATGAGATTAAAAGTGAGACACACCCCTTCCTTATTAACCTTTCACCAGAATTCTTTCCTAAGGAATAAGCAGAAACCAGCTCTGGAAAACAAGAAACAGAGGACACATTCCTTTATTGCCTTTAGCCAATCATCTGAGACCACTGCTCAACTCCCCCCTCCCTCTTTGCAGTTTCAATGTGACAACTCATCAGTTTCACAATGCAACCCTTTCTAAAAGCTGACATCTATCTCCAGACCAGTTTTGGCTCACTCACAGACTCTCAGAGGAAGGACAGTGCAGGTTTTCATGTCCTCTAGTTCACCTTTTGACATGAGAAGGCAAAAAACTCCACCCATGGATTATGCTAACACCACCTTTTTTTAGTACATACGATTCATGAAAATGCATGAGGCTTAATTGCACATGTGTATGTTTCCCCTTTCATAAATATTCATGACTCCTCCGATAGCTTATTGAATATGTATATTTGGACACCTCATTCAGCAGAAATTCCTGTCTTAGTCTTCCCTCCCACAAAGTGTGGCTTCTGGTTGAAGGCTATGCTTCCCAGTCTGTCAGAATGGCCAAGTTTGTAACTGCCAGAGGGTTTTTTCCTGCCCACTGCACTAAGACCACAGCATTGTGGTAGAGAAAAGTTTAATAGACATATGAAAGGAAAATAAATCTTGGGACCCTCAAATCACTAAGCCAAAGGGAAAAGTCAAGCTGGGAACTGCATCAGGCAAACCTGCTCCCATTTTATCCCTAAATAAGACAGCTACAAAGATTAAAAAAAAAAAAAAAAAAAAAAAAGCTACATACCTCCCTCACAATTTCTGACAAGGAAATTTCTTGTGGGCTTCAAGATCTTTACCCAAAAAACAGTTCTACTGAATTTCAACCTAGCAATGTAAACTGATAGTTTGTTACCACAAGTGCAGGACAGAGAGTCATAACTCTGCTCACCTGAGACAAACGTGTAGCTGGTTGCTTCCTCTCCTCTGTCGTTCATGTAAAAATGCAGCTTCACTGAGACAGACTAAGGCATAAATTGTTAGAGTAGGTACTTTAGTCAGACATGAGCAGAGCAGGAGAGAGCCCCCTTCCCACCAGGCAACCATCAGGTGATGGTCAGGCAGTTGTTACACTCTCCCTAAAATGATAATTGGTTGCAGCCAGTGCCAGGGAAGGGCCGTCTCCCAATAAAAACACCTGAAATTGATGATCGACAGCTTCCAAGTAAGATCTCAGGAGTCAGGCAAGTGGGCGCAAGCATGTGCACTAAGAGGCAAAATGGTAGAGTTTAACTGGTATATGAACTTCCTCTAGGAACACTCGACTGTAGGTAGGGAAACAATGACTCAAGTGAGCATGTGCACAATTTCAGTAAACACACTGAGCATGCAGTCCCTCCCAAGTGCTGATAGGCCACTGCACATGTGGACGGCCCAACTCAAGGGAAGAATCAGAGGAAAAATAACGGCAAGGCCCAGAAGCATGCCAACATGCAAAACTCCAAGGTTAACCCATGCATTTGAATCTCTTCAGTTACCCGCTGAACATTCTTCAAGGTCAAGAATATAAAATACATTCAAGTACTTCACTTCCTCTTGTTCCTGCTCTAAACCTTTTTTTTTTTTTTTTTTTCCCCGCCAGGCTGAAGTGCAGTGGCACGATTTCAGCTCACTGCAAACTCTGCCTCCCGGGCTCAAGTGATTCTCCTGCCTCAGCCTCCCGAATAGCTGGAACTACAAGTGTGCACTACCACGCCCAGCTAATTTTTGAATTTTCAGTAAAGATGGGGTTTTACCATGTTGGCCAGGATGGTCTCGATCTCTTGACCTTGTGATCCACCCATCTCAGCCTCCCAAAGTGCTGGGATTACAGGCATGAGCCACCACGCCTGGCCTAAAACTTTTTAATAAACTTTCATTCCTGCTCTAAAACTTTCCCCAATCTCTCCTTTGCCTTTTGCCCCTCAGTCAAATTCTTTCTTCTGAGGAGGCAAGAATTAAGATTGCTTTACAAAAGTGGTCAAGTCTGGGGGATGGCCTATTATCATTTAAACCATAACCTAAATGTCTTCAAAAGTTAGCTCAACCCAATAGCCCAGAAATAATTATGGGAAAGGCAAGATGGGGGTTGGTGAGTTAGCTCAGATCTGTTTCCCTGTCATAATTTTCTCACTGACATAATTTTTGCAAACATGGTTTCAGCCTGAAGGCTGCAACCCCCTTATAAGAAATAAAGCTCTCCTTTCCAAATTTATGAACTTTGTTATTCTTCAGTTGAAATTATAAAGGATACAATTATTAGAGACATTTGAACCAGAGCAACTCCATCTTGAATAGGGGCTGGGTGAAATAAGGCTGAGACCTAATGGGCTGCATTCCCAGGAGCTTGGGCATTCTTAGTCACAGGATGACATAGGAGTTTGGCAAAAGATACAGGTCACAAAGGCCTGCTGATGAAACAGGATGCCGTAAAGAAGCCAGCTAAAACCAGAAAAATCAAAATGGCAATGAAAGTGACCTCTGGTCATCCTCACTGCTCATTATACACTAATTATACTGCATTAGCATGCCAAAAGGCACTCCCATCAGCAACATGGCAGTTTATAAATGCCATGGCAAGATTCAGAAGTTACTCTATGTGGTCTAAAGTGGGGGAGGAACCCTCAGTTCTTAGAATTGCCCACCCCTTAGCCAGAACACTCATGAATAATCCATCCCTTGTTTAGCATATAATCAAGAAATAACTATAAGTATATGCAGTCTAACAGCCCATGCTGCTCTGCCTATGGAGTAGCCATTCTTTTATTCCTTTACTTTCTTAATAAACTTGCTTTCACTTTACCCTATGGACTTGCTCCGAATTCTTTCTTGCTTGAGATCGAAGAACCCCTCTTAGATTCTGGATTGGGACCCCTCTCCCGTAACACAACTAAGGAACAACAAAATGGAAGAGTTGTACAGGGCAAGGTATGGGGTGGGGTAGGGGAAGAAAGAGTGGGCATGGAGCTTCCATGCTCTATCTTGGGATGTTACACTTACAGCATCTTCAATGTGTTCACCAACTCAAAAGCTCTCAGAACCTCATCCTTTAAAGCAGGTGTTCCCAACTCCTGGGCTACAGACTGGTACCGGTCTGAGGCCTGTTAGGAACTGAGCTACACAGCAGGAGGTGAGCAGCAGGTGAGCAAGCAAAGCTTCATCTGTGTTAACAGCTGCTTCCCATCACTCACATTACTGCCTGAGCTCCGCCTCCTGTCAGATCAGCAGCGGCATGAGATTCTCATGGGAGCATGAACCCTCTTGTGAACTGTGCATGTGAGGAATCTAGGTTGCACACTCCTTATGAGAATCTAATGCCTGATGATCTGTCACTGTTTCCCAACACCCCCCAGATGGGACCATCTAGTTGCAGAAAACAAGCTCAGGGCTCTCCACTGATTCTACATTACAGTGAGTTGTATAATCATTTCGTTATATATTACAATGTAATAATAATAGAAGTAAAGTGCACAATAAATGTAATGCACTTGAATCATCCCGAAACCATCCCTGCCCCCCATCTGTGGAAAAATGACTTCCACAAAACCAGTCCCTGGTGCCAAAAATGTTGGGGATTGCTGCTTGAGGGTTTTTTTTTATTGAGGTTCACAATATATAGGTAAGAATTTGATGACTGATTGAATCCTTGGCCATGGTGATTGGACTCAATTTCTGGCCCTTCTCTCTCTCCCCCAAAGGTTGGGGGATGGAGCTGAAAGTTCCAACCCTCTAATTATGCCTTTGTCTTTCTGGCAACCAGACCCATAATGAACTATCTAAGGGCCCCCAAAGTGTGACTTCATTAGTATATACTCACGCATGGTTGAAAGGGGCCTATTATGAATAAGAAAACATGCTTCCTATCACTCTTGGAAATTCCAAGGATTTTTGAAGCTCTGTAACAGGAACCAGGGGCAAAGGGTAAAGAGATATTTCATATTATACCATAGCACTCATATTTACATAGGAAACAAGATCATCAGGCAATCGTCCCTGAATGTACCTAAGAAGCACCAAAAGACACATGACAAACCCAAGGAGCCTCTCAGCTGGAAGCAGTCACTACAGAGCAACTGCCTCTCTCACAGGACCATGCAGTCAGTCTCTTGGTGCTCCTGGACTTTTGTTTCCAGCATATTTTTTAATTCCTGTATTTTTCTTGAATGCAAATTTCCCTGCAGACTCCTCCTAAGAAAGGCAAACTTTCTAACTTTTCCCTTATGCTTTCTTATTAGCTTAACAGACATAGATCCAGATAGAAAATAAAGTTGTCCTATCAGTAAAAGTCATGGTATTTGTGTCATAATTCTAACCGAATGAAGACATCAGAAGAGATGTTCATAGAATTGCAAACCAGACAAAACTGACCTGAGGTTTGAGAGGAGCTGGGTGGGACAGGATGATGAGAGGAGTGAGTTTTAATCTATTCAGGGCTAAGATGGATCACTCGAAGGTAGGTAATAATTTTAAAGGTAGCTATGTTTGATTTTTATTTGAAAGCATCAAAGCTTGGGGTTTATTGTGATGATAACCACTAAAGTAAGATTTATTTTTTCAATAGATGTTAGGAAATATAAAACCTAACCAAAATTAAGGTATATATTATTCAAAAGGTACACATTCCTCTCTTTCCTGTTTGGTTTTGTGCTGGTAAGTTGCAGAAAGTATTTTGTTCTCAACATTACACTGACTGGCTTGCTAGAATCTTTCCATCTGATATAATGTCAGGAGAAGGAGAATTGAGGAAAAAAAAAGAGGATCCTATTTTTGGATGCATTTTCCACCATTTAGATACTTGTAACTGCCTGCTGTGAAGAGGTGCAAGAAGGATGGAGACCACTTCCTATTAGCTCCTCCATGAGGTGAGAAGATAATCTGGCTGCCTAAGCCACAGTCCGGGGAGTTCCCATTAAATGCCCTGCAGAATCAAAACCACAATGAGATACCATCTCATTCTGGTTAGAATGGCTATTATCAACTATTATCAAAAAATAGTAATAACGAATGCCAGTGAGGATGCAAGAGAATGGGGAACCTTGTATACAGTTGGTGGGAATGTAAATTAGTACAGCCACTATGGAAAACAGTATGATGTTTCCCCCTAAAAGTGAAAATGGATCTATTATACAATCCAGCAATCCCACTGCTGGATATATATTTTAAAAGCTGAAATCAAGTTCTCAAAGAGATATCTGTATTCTCACGCTCATTGGAGCACTATTCACAACTGCCAAGGTATAGAAACAACCTCAGTGTCCATCAGTGGATGAATAAAGAAAATGTGGCATACATACACAGTGGAATATTATTCAACTATAAAAAAGAACGAAATCCTGTCATTTGCACCAACATGGATAGAACTGGAGGTCATTATGCAAAGTGAAATAAGCTAGGGACAGAAAGACAAATATTGCACATTCTTGATCATATGCGGGAGCTAAGAACAAAGTGGATCTCATGGATGTAGAGAGTAGAATGTTGGTTACCAAAGGCTGGAAAGGATAGAGGGAAGGGAAGATAAAGAGGGGTTTGTTAATGGGCACAAAACTACAGTTAAATAGAAGGAATAAGTTCTGGTGTTCAATAATACAGTAGGGTGGCTATCATTTAGTGTATATTTCAAAATAGCTAGAAGAATTGGAATGTTCTCAACACAAAGAAAAAATAAATTAGTGAGATTATGGGCATCTTAGTTACCCTGATTTGATCATTACACACTGCATACATGTATCAAAATATCATATCTTTCAGTGAATGGGGCAGAGGAGGATGCCCATTAGCCAGTAGGTGCCAGGGGTTTTCTCAGGTGAGCCCCCCTTTGTCCGTTTTTGGCACTGCTGGGGAGAAGCGGCCAACCTGCCCAAGGTCTTGGGCCTCTGGGAATAGAGGAAGCTTGATGTGGGCTTCAGTCAATCATAATCTGGAGAGTCGATCTGAGGCATCCTTTAGAGAGGGAGGACACATTTTGGGGCACATATTTTTTATATTTTTGTACCCAAAATATATAAAGCTATAAAATAAAATAAATAAATTGATGAATTAGTTAAGTAAAAGTAAAAATAAATGCCCTTCAGGGCAATATTTGAGGAATAGGATATTGGTGAGAGAGACTCACTACTAAGAGGTTCCTATTTTCGTTTACTGGAATCCTGGTCATGAAATCATGTTAATCCTAGTGGGGCTGACCAGGAAACCAGGTTGACCTGCCCAGGGCCTTAGCGCCAGCCTGCCCAAGAGGCTTTTCAGCAAAATGCTCAGGTGTGTCCAGAACTCTCTGACCTGAAGGACCTCAGGGAGAACCTCTAGATTATGCTGGACTGAAACTGCCCCTCATTCCCAGAGGCTCAAGCCTATGAACTGAAACTGCCCCCTCATTCCCAGAGACTCACTCATCAAACTGCCCCTATTCCCAGAGGCTCAAGACTATGGCAGGGTGAGTTGCTCCTCCCAGAAAGCCCAAAAATATACAAAAGGGGAGCTCACCTGGGAAAATACCTGTCACCTACTGGTTGAAGGGCATCTTCCTCTGCTCCATCCACTGAGGGCCTGACTCTCTCTCTCTCTCTCTCTCCTCACACACACACACACACACACACACACACACACACACACACACACACACAATGATAATGGCAATCCTAATGCTAATGACTAATTTCTATGTTCTGCTTGGTAATTAGCTCACTCTGCCTTGATCTCTTATTGCATTACCTCAGCATTCTCACTATAGTTCTATAACTAGGAACAATTATAACTATTACTGGGTAATTTTGCAAATGAAGTATTTGGAAATTGAAGTTAATTACTTAAAATCACACATGTAGTAAGTGGGGGCAGAATTGCCTTGTTAACCAGGTCCCCTGACTCTCTGCCTCCTAATCATAAAACATACAAGAATGAACTATCTTACTACCCTTTATTTGCTCAGTTTTTAAAAGATAAGGGAACCTGGAGGATTTTAAATGCTTAGCATCTATTTAGAGAGTAACAACTGTTTAATAACATTTCACCCCAGAATATGCCTGTGGCTTACAATCTAGATGGGAAAAAGATGGCCCATGTCAGGGAGTGCACATCCATTATCAACACAAAGAAAAATCTCTCCTGCTTGTTGCCAAGGCAGCCAAGCATTTTTGTTCAGATTATTCACTAGCCAAAGGGTCAAGGGAGGAGAATGAAACCCGGTCTACATTTGGCTCTCCAAGGTAAATGTCCTGGCAAGAGACACATATACTTACAGAAAAGGGCACTCTTTTCTAATTTGCACAAACACCATAGAGACTAGAGGTGGTACATGTGAGAGTGTACATGTGAGAAAAGCCGGAGCGCACCCGCCCAGAAGCCGCTGTCGGCAAGCCAGAGGTGGGGCAGGATGCAAGTGCAGTTGACGTGGGTGAACCCCAGGGGTCCATGCAGATTCTAGTGACAGGGGGCTCTGGGCTGGTGGGCAAAGCCATCTAGAAGGTGGTAGCAGATGGAGCTGGCCTTCCTGGAGAGGACTGGGTGTTTGTCTCCTCCAAGGACACCGATCTCACTCCATAACCTCTACCTACAAATAAAAGACACATCAGGGAAGCATTTAGCCTTCCATGAATTGCACAGAATTGGAGAGTGTCGACAAATGTCACAGAAATGTAAGGGCCGGGAAAGGATATGGAGCCCCTCATGTAGCTGACATGCATGAAGAATTCCTTTCTAGTTTTGGTGAGGAGATGTATTCGTTTAATTCAAAAGAACATTACCAGTGCATGTGTACCATCAAGGGGTTTCTAAGGAGCTCTCCTGGCTTCTCTTTGAATTCCTTACCTACTACCACTGCAGACCTCTGTACAGGGGGCAGATTTTACTTTCCTTCTGGAACACAGCTAAAGATAAAATCTAAAGACAGAGAGAGAGATCTGCTGATTAGAGATTGTAAAAACATTTCTCCAATCAGACAGCTCTAAGCGTCCTGCTCCTAGCTCCGTCCTGCAATTGTTTCTAAACCACTTCTTATTCTTGTAAACAACATGGGTATTGTTTCTCATTATTGGCTTATCTAGGTATACGTAAATCAAAGGACATATTGTTCCTTCTTGGTTAAATGTTGCATAGAAAATTTACTGGAAGTTAGATTGCATTATCTCACATAGCAACCTTCCCACCACCCCTGGTGCTGAAAACCAAAGCTGGTTTCCCTAGTAACCAGCACCTACTATGTGTGAGAGAACTGTGATTGTGGGTTTTGAGTGTTTGTGTGTGTGTTTGGATGATTACTGCATACAGAAGTGTTTCAGTACAGCATGAACTTTCCTTGTGCCAGAAACAGAAACTTTTTTTTTTTCAGAGACAGGGCCTTGCTTTGTCACCCAAGCTGGACTGCAGTGGCATGATCATAGCTCAATGCAGCCTCGAACTCAGGCTCAAGCAATCCTTCCGCCCCAGCTTTCCAGTTAGTTAAGACTACAGATGTGCACCACAAGGATGGAGGAAAAAAATTGGAAGAATCCGAAGTAGACAGAAAAAGATATGCCCCAGAGCATCACTTTAACTACACACAAACATATAAACTGACACACACATGCAAAAATCATGCCAGGTTGATTTTTTTTTAATTTTTTGTAGAGTCAGGTTTCACTATGTTGCCAAGTCAGCTCTCAAACTCCTCGCCTTAAGCAATCCTCCTGCCTTGGCCTCTCGAAGCTCTGGGAAGAAAATATTAAACAAAGTTTATTTTGAAGTGTTGTTGATTGACTCTCTTAATGTTGGGCTGCATATTAGTGCGTTCTGTGGGGCACATGACCTGGAGGAAAGGAGGGAAGAAATATAGTGTGGTGAACTTGTGAATTCACATTCCACTAGTACAGAGTTATTCAGAAATCTTTCCCAGCAACCCTATTGTAAACTCTGGCTACACTTCTATGTATAATCCATAAGCACCACACCTCACAAGCCTTTGGCTGCATTACATTTGTGTGTTAGGCCTAAATTATGATAGCTTTAGCACAAATGGATCAGAATACCCCTTTGGGGTCAGGCCTGCTCACAGACTAGACAGTCTTGGGAGTATTCTCCCAGTAGGGGAGCCAACAGAACTATTATTTTGCCAAACACTTCAGGTTAAAAACCAAAAGTTAACCAAGGAACTTTTTCATGAACCTCAGGAAGCAATAAACATTAATTCTCTGTTATTGCAAAGCAACCAATGTGTACTGCTTTTATTAAAAGCAAATTAAGTGCTTATCAGTCTGTCTCCTGCTACATGACAGGTCACTCGAGAATTGGAAACATGCCCTACAATGTCTCAACAGAGTACCTGGCCTGTACCTAACGATAATTCATAGTTTGCTGACTTTAGAAATGAACAAGGAGCTTAGAGCAATGAAGTCTGCCTTGGACATGCTAACAATAAGTTTGGATCACAGGTTCGTTAAACATCTATGGGTTTCCCAGAACCATAGGGATGGCACAAGTGTTAAAACTTGTTTTTTGTGTTTTTTTCAGCTCAATTTATAATCCTAAATTTCAATTGCAACTAGAAAACATCTTCACCTCTTCTCATTCCTTTATAGACATGGACTTTCCAAGTCCCAAGGTACTTCAGACAGTCTAAAAACAACTTGCTTTCCAAGATCCTGAGGATTTTTCCAGTAACAGCATAGGATCTATGCATTATCTTGAGCCTAGTTCAACGATGTAAATGTTTCCAACAATTTATATAGACAATTCCAGGTGAATGAATGAATGAAAGCACAGAAATTCAGTTAGAACTGGAACACATGGGAGTCAGCCAGAAAAGTAAATCATAGTAGCCCAAAGATAGCCATGAAGACCCCTGAGGTGGTATGAAGATTACTGGGAGTTTCAGAGTAGAGAAGTTCCTAGTAGCTGAGAATTTTCTCTGTGGACATGATTGGTACAAGTTTGCAAACATGAGCAGTCTCAAAAGCAAACATCAGACACTCTCTGCAGAGGCCAATGCACTTTGATCTACCTCCTTTCTGGAACTGTATGGATTCTTAAGGTTCACATGGGGAAACCAAAGCATAGAAGAATGAAGTTCTAGACTCAGAGCCTCATAGAACGATAGGTGTTTATTAGGAATGAGTCCCTGATTCAAAGCATTTAGACCTGAAAGGGCTCCAGGGATCATTTGGAAAAGTATCTCTCAAACTTTAATGTACCAACAAATCATCTGGGCATGTTAAAGGCAAGATCTCCTAAGATCTGTGGAGGGACCTGGCATTCTGCATTTTCTAAGCTTTTAGTAGATGATGACTCCACTGGTCCACAGACCATATCCTGAGTAGCAAAAATCTAGTCTAGTGGTTTTAAACCATGCACAAAAAATCACTTTGGGATTACTTTTTTTCAGAAAATTTACTGATAATACTCATGCCTGGGTTTCAGTTCCAGAGATTCTCATTGGTTAGGCTGGAGATTGGCTCAGATATCTGGGTTTTTAAAAGATTTCCAAGGAATTTTCTAATTTGCAGCCAACCTTTCACTGCACTGTTGCACTGTTCAAGGCCAACCTTTTCTATACCTGTTGAGGCAACTCAGTGTGTAAGTGAAATCAGGTTCACTCAGCTAGTCAGTCGAACACAGAGCTGGTCCTGGAATGTTGATAGTGGTTAAGTTTCATTTCTCCAATGCTTAAGTTTCATTTCTACAAGTAGGCATCCTGCCTGTTAGAAGTGAGTTTCCCCTCTCTAGTTTCCATTGTTTTTTCCTATTTGTAGACTCTCTCTCTCTCTCTCATACACCGTGTTGGTTGTTTTCTCATTGCTGCTCTGTCCTGTGTGGTTCATGGCTCTGTTTATCTTATCCAAGGACACACTGAGCCAGAAACTGAATACCTAATCAGCTGAGCCAGAGCCTCACAGAACTAGGACTGCTGCCAAATTCAGTGACCACATGACAAACGGTCACTGTTTCTCTGACACGCTGTTACTAAGCAATAAGTTTATGCATGAAAATTCCAAAGTCATACTGCTCTCAGTGTAAGCAGCTCTCCTAATGTTCATTTCAGTATTTGCCTATGTTTCTATCCCTTTTAGAGTTGAGTCAGGGCTAGTGCCTTGCCGAAAATATTTGTATCTGAAAACACAACTGGCCTCTTAGAAGCCTCCCATCTGATACAGAACTGAAGAGAGACAGCTGAGAGGAAATGAGTCCCATTCCAAAATCTCTTCTTCCCCTACACAGATCCATCCTCACTAGAAAGGGGTTGAATGCCTGCTGTCCAAGAGGCACTGCTGGGCTCTATGTTTGGATGTGGCCAGGGCTCCCTGACCTGAGCCTGAGATGGGAATATCTAGATTGCCCTGGCCTGAAGCTCAGAACAGAACACCCCTGTCTCAGCAGCTACACAGTCAGTTATGACATGAAGCACCTCTCTCTCAGTGCCCACTGGGGAAAATTGTGGTGGGGGGAAGGGCTCCAGCTATTGGTCAGCACAGACTACACAGATAAAGGGACTTGTCTCACACTGTGAAAGCAACACTCACAATTACGGAATGCTGTTAAATGAGACATGCTTTCCATGCAATATCCCACTTCATCTCAACATAACTCCAGGACAAAAGTCCTATTGCTATTCTGATTCTGTGGGTAAGTGAATGTGATTTAAAAATGTGAAACAACTATCCCAAGATCACACATCCAGTAAGCAGCAAAGTCCATTAATGATCCCAGGCTGTCTGATTCCAGGTGGCCTTCACCACTGAGCAGCACCATCTTGTGTGCACAAAGACAAGTAAAGGTAAAAGGTTTTAATATTTCTCATCGTGCCCAAGCTGCAGAGGAAGAAAGGAAACCTCAGAAGAAAACATCCCATTGGCCCCAAATAAAGAATAATGGTTGTTCTATAATGGGACGCTATCGTCTTGTACTCAGAGCACACAGTCTATATTAATAGACAAGATGGCAAATGTCTGTGAGGAACCCCCTCCATCAGGTGAGTCTGTCACCTGACAGGTGTAGAAGGTTTTTTCTAATGGCCGAGGTTTGCTCAACCCCAGATGAAACAATGTTTGACTAACAATCACTCTTCCCTTTCAGCAAATTTAGTCTTCCACAGCAGGGCTACGTGGGCCTGGTTTCCTTTCCCTTGTTCCCTGGGTGGCTCTAACCTCCATTTCCATGCTGTCATTATGCTTAGAGAATTTTTCTATCTACTTTTATTATTAGAGTATACTTAAGGAATAAAACGGGTGTTCTCATTACTTAAGTAATGTTGAGATTTGTTGGGTTTATGGACAAACACATGGATCTAAATGATATCCTGTGCTTATGTCAAGAAGGGCCAGGCGCGGTGGCTCACACCTGTAATCCCAGCACTTTGGGAGGCCGACACAGGAGCATCACTTGAGGTCAGGAGTTCAAGACCAGCGTGGCCAACACGGTGAAACCCTGTCTCTATTAAAAATACAAAAAAATTAACTGGGCGTGGTGGTGCATGCCTGTAGTGCCAGCTACTCTGGAGGCTGAGGCACGAGAATTGCTTGAATCCAGGAGGCGGAGGTTGCAGTGAGCAGAGATCACTCCACTGTACTCCAATCTGGGTGATACAGCAAGACTCCATCTAAAAAAAAAAAAAAGTCAAGAGGACCAGCAAATCTTCTAGGAACTTGTCTCATGCTAATGTAGCCTATCTCAAGTTACCTAAATTCTTCCTTGAATAGACATATGGAGAGGGGCTTTTAATTCACGTAGAGGGAAAGATTATATACTACACTCCTTCTTAAGCATATTCTTTTCCCAAGAGATCTGCTCTCATTTGAACTGTGAATGCATAAAATCTTGTCTGATGCTCCTTTTCTGGGAGCAATATAATTTTTCTTGTCAATATAATTTTTGGCTCTAGAAAGGTCAGGAGCAGTAACTGGAGCAGTAACTCAGTTTGCTGGAGCAATAATTCAGAATTTCCCTGACAAGAAAGAGAAGGACATCTGGGAGCTGGTCTGGTGCTCTGTAGCATGAAAACAATTTCACAGAACATAAGCTTCGAACAAGGCCACGCTGTGACCATGATGAGTCAAGACAAAATACAAGGCCACTCTGTAATCATGTCTGAGTGCAGACAAAAATATGAATATTGTCCAACTGGATTCAAAAATAATCAAGCAGCCCCCTAACGTGGCTAATATGCATGACTGCTGCTTCCTTTCAAATTATATCTATAGCCTTGGTCTAGTCTTCTCCTTTTCCAGACACAATTTAAGATACCCAATTATAGAATCATTTCTGCTTCCTGACAGCCTCCAATCCCATGCTCATGACCGTACCTTATCACATGGGAGCCTGGGAAATAAAGTCTAGTTACAGGCCCAGGACAAAGAATAAACACCAAGCCAGGCTACAATTTCATTTGGCAATTATGAGAAAACTGTAATGAAGTTAATAACCCTACATTGAAATACTCACTCAAAAGGAAATCGCTCTCAGTCTTTGCCCTTTTGTTTATCTTGGTGCACTACCCCCTACAAAATCAAGATCTGGAAACTTACAGGATGATGTTGTAACACTTCACAAGAGGATTCAGAATAGCAGCTTTCCAAATTTTCCTTTTTCCCTGCTAATTGTGTGGGCAATTACACCACCAGCCTTGGTATCATACAAATTTTTCATTAGACATGTGAATATTGTTTGATTGACTCTCTGATGGTTGTTGCTTTATATCAGATAATCTTAAAAAGAGTAGAAACAGAAGATTCTACTATTGTGCAAATTCTTGAATTTCACATAAATTCAGAAGAACTATGTGAATTTAGGTTTAGATTTTAACCCCCTTGACCCCATCACATTCTCTGACTACACTGCATATGTTTTTCTACTGATCAGCTCAAACATTGTCGTTTGAACCACTGATGGTGAACAGTAAAGATCATCAAAACAGTCAATATGCTTGAGGAGGCTCCACTATCGTCAGGGTTGCCAGTAATACAAATGCGCTGGAGGATGTACCCAGCATGGGACATTTCTTACAGACCAATATTTCAAAATTGAGAAGGGTTGTTCTGCCTAACACAGCCCCACAGAAGAAGACCTAACCATCTGCAACCTCATTCTTCCACAAATTGACAATGACCTTCTACAGTATTCTTTTAGACACAAACCACCGACCCTGGTCTAAGGAACTTTCATTGCAGACGTCCCTGGAACCACCTGGCTGGAAACATGCGATAGTGACAAGTTTGATAACACAGTCTGACATGATTCACAAAAATATACCTTCCTGTCTGCCACTGGTTTTTCCACAACACTAAATGTCATCATAAAGTCCAGTTAACCTCTATCGCCTAAACCACATTGACCCCAGAAAGTTAATTTGCATATCAAAACTGTTTTTCACACACACCCTCTTAGCTGCCAAAACGCAGCATGTATTTGTGATCAAAGCAGAGATGGCACTCTCTTTCTAAGTGTCATTTTCACCCTGCCAATTCATGGGGCATCAAACGTGTAAAAAACTGCCTGGATGTACCTCCCATATATAAACACCGTGCTTATCTGAGAAGCCCTAGAACTCTGTGGACAAATCTTGAAGGATCCTCCTGAACCAAAGCACTACAGAGCACCTACTATCTTCACAATACCATGAGGTAAAGGCTTTCTCTGCTTCACTGAACTTATAAGGGCCAGTTCTTTGGCAGGCCTTCTCCTAAGGGAGCTGTCCCACTGCTGGTTCTGACCCTGACAGGCACCCTCAATGGGATAACTGAGGAGAGTTTAATAAGGGGCTATTTAAGATGATATGGGCAACGTTTATGGAAATCAACAGGAGATGGTGCCTGTTGGTTGCAGGGTGGTGGGAGGAGGTGTCTTGGTTTACAACAGTGAAAACATGATAACCTTAGGCCTTCAGGAGCAAGAGGCGAGAACCAGGCCCAGGGAGACTCTGAGCTATAGCTGTAGGGGAGGGGCTTCTCAAGAGACCTTTGGCGGAAAATAAAAAATCACTGACAACCTCAAGCAGAGCACATTGGGAGCTGAGGAATTAATACCACAACCTTCACCTCGTCCTGGACTCATTAATATCTGGCTGGTGCTCCCCCAGTGGGCCAACCCCAGAAGAAAGTAAAAAACAGAAGAGTTCTAGAATTAATAAAGTCTGTAGAGTCAGCTTCCCAAGCACAGAGCATGGTGAAGCATGTAGGAAAGTAGATCCAGAGGGGCAAGATGAGAATATACGTACAGAGGCAAGTTTCCTAACTGTCCTGTTATAGAGCTTGCTTAGTAAGGGCAGCTGGCTTAATAAGAGCAGCAATGCTCTTAAGGAAATAAACAAGAAAGCGATCTTATTTCCAAAGATGTCATTTGTGTAGCACTTTCTAATGGAGGGACAATTATCCAGGCGACACTTAAAGACTGTTCACCAGGGAACAGAGGCCTGAGCCTAGAGAGGAGACTGGCATGGGTACCAGTCAGGGCAAGAGCACTGAGATCCTTTTAGGAATCCAGATGAGAAGCAGCAGCTATTTTTCTTTTTATTTGATAATGTAGTTAATTCAGGTGGGAAGGAGAAGAAGGTACTTTCAGAGATGGCCATTTTTCTGTTGCTTGTTTTTGATAGCAAGTCAAATTTCATGACTACTGTGAAACTATGAATTGTGATTGCTATGAAATTTGCTTTTCACTGAATTAACTATTCTCAAAGTGTGGTCCCCTAACCAGCAGCACCAGCAGCACTGGGAAGGTGTTAGAAATGCAAATTCTCAGGCCCTGCCCTAAACCTGGTGACTCAAAAACTCTAGGGTGGGGTCCATCAATCTGTGCATTATAAGTCTTCCAGGTGATCATGTTGCCTGCTACAATTTGAAAAAACACTATACTAGATGTTAGAAAATAAGAAATTTTGTAGGCATTGTGATATATTTGTTCCAAAATACATATATTCTTTTTTCCTGGTTTAGTTAGAACTGGTGACCTGCAGAAAATGTTTTCACTTAAAAGTATTCTGACCTGCTAGAGTTCTCCCATCTGATGTTGGCGTCAGTGGGAGAGGAAGACTTACAGAGAAAGGGGCTCCTCTTCTGAGATCCCTGTCCAGCAAACATGTAGACCTGTCTTGAGAAGAAATTACAAGTGAAGGATTGCCAAAAAACTCACCACAAGAGTACCCAAGTCTCTCTTTTTAATATAATAGGCTCCTGGTCATAAGATGTTAGTTGTGTCTGCATCTGTGAAGTTGACGGAAAGCAAGCCTTTCATTCCCTCCTGCCTTGGCAGCTAGTCCATGCAAGAGGTTTTGCAATGGCCTGTGCCTATGTTTCTAGAAGCCACTGACCTGAGGCGGCCTAAGGGGCTCTGGACTATCCCAGACTGAATAATGCCCACATCAAAATACTCCTGATCCCACTGGTACAGGAACACAGGAGCAGATTGAGCTCCTCCTTCCATTCATGCTCATTGATGAAGACAGCTTAAGTGGACAAGATCCAGGGAAATGCCTGACAACCTATGGCAACAAGTCCCTGTCTGTCACATGCATACAGGGATTAGGTCACTACACACATGCACAAACTCATCTTTTGTTTTGTTTTGAGACACGGCCTCCCTCAGTCGTCCAGGCTGGAGTAGAGTGGCACGATCACAGCTCACCGAGCCTCCACCTCCCCAGGCTAAGGTGATCCTCCCACCTCTTGAACTCCTGAGCTCAAACTGGTCTTGAACTCCTGAGCTCAAACAATTCACCCGCCGTGGACTCTCAAAGTGTTGGGATTACAGGCATAAGCGCCATGCTGGGGCCTAATTTGATGATAATATGTATACTACTAATAACAGCACTTTCTGTATGCTCAGTAGGTAAAAGGACTTTAGGCTCTCAGCATTTCTATTTTAGAGTGAGGACACCTCTAGGATGATATTGTACTCTGTAGTCTTCCCAGGGCCCAAGCCTAGAAGATATATGTTGATGAACAACCACCTATAAGAAAGAGCAATAATTCTCTTCTGGAACTTGGCAGGGCAGCCTTGTAAGGTTGTGCACGTTGTGCACTTGAAATTCTACAAGTGAGAGCCAAAATCTCAGTGAGAGCCAAAATCTATTTTCAGTGAGCATTCTTAGGCACAATATTGATTTTGCTTACTCTTGACCCCACCTCACCCAGCATACCTCACACACACACACACACACACACACACAGCACACACAAGTTTCATTGGGTAACCTTCCTGGGCCACAGCTGGAAGAAAGATTTCTAGAACTCCTCACCTCAGCAGTCAATTACACAGTCCTGCCCCAAAGCAAGAACAGACGGTGCCAGGACTATTATCTTCCATAGACTCAAGGCTAGAGAAGGTGGCCTGGGACTGTGGGCAGGAATATAGTCAAGGAAGGTCTAAGAGTAGGAGTTTTTGAGGTGGAGACTCTGAGGGAAAAGCAAGGGCTGTATCAAGCTGCCAGCTGTGCTCAAAGAGGCAATCATAAGCCTCGGTATCCTCTGCCCAACTTTGTGGTGTTACTCAGCATCTTGTGAACCTTTTCTTTTCCTTTTTTTTTTTTTTTTTTTGTTGTTGTTGTTGTTGAGACAGTCTGGCTCTGTTGCCCAGCCTGGGGTGATCTCTGCTCGCTGCAACCTCCACCTCCCGGGTTCAAGCAATTCTTGTGCCTCAGCCTCCAGAGTAGCTACGAGTACAGGCATGTGCCATGACACTGGCTAATTTTTTGTGTTTTCAGTACAGATGGGTTTTACCTTGTTGCTCAAGCTAGATTCAAACTCCTGAGCTCAGGCAATCTGCCTACCTCGGCCTCCTAAAGTGCTAGGATTATAGGTGCGAGCCACCCCATGCCTGGCCATGAACTTTTTATTTCCCTTTATTTTCAACAAAGAATATTTCATAGTCTTTTTTTTGTAATTAGATTACAATTATATAATATTATGGTTATATTGAGTTAGGATTTATATAAAAATTGTTTTGCTATACATTGCCACATACAGAGTAAAAGAAAATTTCATAAGGGTCTTCTCAGGGATCATTCCTTGGGCCTAATGGATAGAACACATGTCAAGTATAGAAATGTAAGGTAATTAGTTGAGAACACAGAGGCAAATATACTTAAATACAATGTGAGAACCACTTTTTCA
Organism: Ateles fusciceps; assembly: GCA_036589455.1. Classification (NCBI taxonomy): domain Eukaryota; kingdom Metazoa; phylum Chordata; class Mammalia; order Primates; family Atelidae; genus Ateles; species Ateles fusciceps. Next base: position 5,899,554 of record JAZHEH010002393.1, read on the forward strand.
ACTACTAAGGACAAACTTATTTTTCTTCCTTCATGTTTTTATAGGAAGACTAGGACTTCAGCTCCACTTCAGAGGAGCGTGAAATATTGGGGGAAAAAAACCTTCTGGTCCCACTGACTTCCTATTATTCTCTCTTCCTCATGGGTAGTTGAGAGATTTCTATAATCATTGAGATTTTAATAGCCTGTCCTCCACCAGGCTTCAGGGTTACCTGACATCAGGGACAGACTTATAAAAGTGGAACTTGCCATTTCTTCGAATAGACACATCTTACCTTATGTAATGTTCATTCATGCCTCTCTTTCCGTCCCCATGCAGTAAGGCTGCCGTTGTGAGGTGATTCCACCCATTTTCAACCCCTCTATTTAGGATTGGTTGAGTAAGTTCACACAGACAAAGGAGATAGGAAACCGTATCACATTCTCCAACCTGGCTTGAGCATTCATGAAGCTCAGCATTTGAAACCATATTTGACTCTCATATTTTACTCAGAACCCTTCATGGAAGGAGAGAAACCCAAAATGTGTTTATGTGTTGAGAACATGAAAAAGATGAGCAAGGAAACTACCTTTTTGTGAGCCCTGTCTCCACATTTCTTCTGTCAGCATTAGTCATGCTCTGCAAAGTCAGGAGGAAGCAGAAACAAGATGGGTTTTGTAGTGTTGAGGGTGGTGCTGAGATTATTTTGATGTTAGCAGAATTAATCTCTTTTGAGTTGATTTTTAGACTTTACGTAACCTCCCTGTTGGCACTATGATTAGCATGTCCCCCAGGGTTTTTATGTCAACCTGTTCTCTCTCCTAATGACATGACCATAGAACCCAGAGAGGCACCAGATAAAGGAGGCAGGGATACTGGGACAGAGGATATTTGACTATTTGAAGTGCTGGCTTCATTTTCAGTAGACTGAATACTTTGCCAAAATATAATTAATTGCTGCTTATTTTTACAGTGAAGAATCTGATGAAAAGCTCATTGAAGACAGCCTGATTCAGCTGAGATGTCACTTTACATGGAAGTTGTTAATTGAAGCCCCTGAAATTCCTAATTTAGAAAACAAGATCTTGGAAGAGATTCAGTTCCTGGACACCAAATACAATGTGGGAATACACAACTTACTTGCCTATGTGAAACACCTGAAAGGCCAGAATGAGGAAGCCCTGGAGAGCTTAAAAGAAGCTGAAGACTTAATCCACAAAGAACATGCCAACCAAGCAGATATGAGAAGTCTGGTGACCTGGGGCAACTTTGCCTGGGTGTATTACCACATGGGCAGACTGGCAGAAACCCAGACTTACCTGGACAAGGTGGAGAACACTTGCAAGAAGTTTGCAAATTCTTCCCGCCATAGAATGGAATGTCCAGAGATGGACTGTGAGGAAGGATGGGCCTTGCTGAAGTGTGGAGGAAAGAATTATGAACGGGCCAAGGCCTGCTTTGAAAAAGCTCTTGAAGTGGACCCTGAAAACTCTGAATTCTGTACTGGGTATGCAATCACTATCCATCACCTGGATGGCTTTAACACAGCAACAGAGAGGAATGAGGCATTTTCTCTGCACGCCCTAAAACGAGCTGTCAGGCTAAATCCAGATGATGTATATATTAAGGTTCTCCTTGCCCTGAAGCTTCAGGATGAAGGACAGGAAGCTGAAGGAGAAAAATACATTGAAGAAGCTCTGACCAGTATGTCTTCACAGACCTATGTCTTCGATATGCAGCCAAGTTTTACCGAAGAAAAGGCTCTGTGGATAAAGCTCTTCAGCTCTTAAAAATGGCCTTGCAGGCAACACCCACTTCTGCCTTGCTGCATCACCAAATGGGGCTTTGCTACAAGGCACAAATGATCCAAATCAAGGAAGCTACACATAGGCAGCCTAGAGGGCAAGATAGGGAAAATGTGGACAGATTGGTTCGATTGGCTATATGTAAATTTGAAAAGACTGTAATGTTAAAGCCCACATTTGAGTTGGCCTATGTTGACCTGGCTGAAATGTATGCAGAAATGGGCCACCACAGAAAGGCTGAGGACATTTTTCAGAAAGTGTTATGCATGAAGATTGTTGACGATCACAAAAAGCAAGAGATTCATTACCGCTACGGATCTTTCCAAGAACATCATGGGAAATCTGAACATAAAGCAATCACCCATTATTTAAAAGGTTTGAAAATAGAAAAATTGTCCTATTCCAGGGAAAAACTTCTCAATGCTTTAGAGAAATTGGCTAAGAGACGTGTTCACCGGAATGTACGCGTTGTGGAAAGTTTCAGCCTCCTTGGGCTCATCCACAAATTGAAGGGAGAAGTAAGTGACGCCTTGCTGTGCTATGAGAGGGCTCTGAGGCTGACTGCTGACCTGAACCCTATGTTTTGACTAGAAGTCACCATTACCCATTTAATCGTCTTATAACTAAATAGAATAACTATGAAGTTAAATAATGCAAACTGAAACTTAAAGCTGTTGGAACTTTACATTATTTCGAGCCTTGAGAGGAATGTAGCTGTGTGGCCTGAGTTATGTAGTATGCAACTGCAACTTCAGCTTTTTCCCACAAATGATCAGGAAAGGCCTTGTGGCACCAGACATAAGAGCCCTGAAAGCATCATGCCTCCTGATGGAATGGTAAAGCAATCTTTCCTGGAATGTAACAAGCAGTAACGAATCCAATTGCTACAATGTATGTACTGACCTTATATGGAAAATGCTGCCTCCCCTGTTTACTGCCTGTATAAGTGAAACCTTAACTTCCCCCCCTTTGAAAGCTGACCCCAATCATTAGGTGTCTATGTTTCCTGAGTGGTTACCCACAAGCTTTGTGTTCAAACAGAGTCTCTACTTTGTCATAGTATCTGAATCCCATTATTTCAGATTGAGACAACAGTCTCCCAATTGCTGCCTTCGAAAATGTGTAATCTGATAAAATACAAAAATACTCTGATGCAACACATACTCTGCTGCCTGGCCACCCGCCTCCTTCTTTCCGCATCAATCCATGTGTCTGCAACGGGGGCATCTATTCTTCTACAACACATCCCTGCATTCATTGATCAAGGCTGGTTAATGCTGTTTTAGGCACCTACATCTGCTGAGACAATAAGAATCATTTTCCTTAAAATTTTGCCTTTGGAATGGGCAGTTTTCATCCTCAGTCTCCCAAACAAAGGAGATCTAAACAGGGAAAATTTCTATTCCATGTCACCAGGGTCACTGACCTGCAACAAAATCTAAGAGCAAAACAAATGAGCAAAGACAACAGTTGGAAAGGAGAGAATTTCAGGAGTTCTGCAGCTTTCTAGCTGGAGTTCTATTTCCCAAGGACCTACATAGCCAAGACCTGGTGGTCAGTGAGCCAAGTCTATAACCTTATAACACATTCAAATTTTTGTTTACATGTGTCCAGCCCCTGGCAATCACAAAGGATCTACATGATCCAAACACATTTCTGGACGTGTATTCACACCTGAGATCACACCTAAAATCACACATCTAAGGTCACACCTAAGAGCTTTGCTAAGATAACAAATTCTTTGAGTGTATTTTATTAGTGATACTCAAAAACAGATGTATATTTTATGTTTAGTTTCATATAGAAAAATGCAGAGCCAACTTCGACAGCATTAGAAGGCCTGAAGCAGAGGAAGCGATGGAAATGGAAACCTGATCAAGAATTTTTATAATTTTTATTTATTTATTGAGGTAGAGTCTCGTGATGTTGCTCAGGCTAGAGTGCAGTGGCTATTTACAAGCACCATCATAGCGCCCTGCAGTCTTAAAATTCTGGCCTCAAGAGATCCTCCCTCCTCAGCCACCTGAGCAGCTAGGACCGTAAGTGCATGCCACCATGTGCCACTTCCTGCCAAGAATTTAAAAAAATACTGGGGAGGCATTTACTGCTACAGGCCATGGAATTGGAAGGTTGAGTTACTCAGATCCTTGAAAGCTGGGAATGACCAATGATGGAGATTTGGGGGAGTGGGGAGGCATGGCAGGGGAGTGGAGTCATTTAGATGACACCTGGAAAGCACAGGAGTAACACCCTTTTCAACTTTGTTGATACTAAACAAAGAACATACTTATTCCGCTTAACCAGAGGAAACTACTAGTGACTTTTCCCCTGTAAACAAGGTGTGACTCAGGCTCACCTGGCCTCTGAATTCCTTACCTGTGACTGCCACAGAGCTTCTTATAGGGGAGATTTGCCTCCACCTACAGAATTAATCTAAATGAGAAATCTGAGGGCATAGCTCTACTAATTAGAAAACACAGAGACAATGTTCTTCTAACTGGACAAGTCTAAGCTTTTGGTTTGGCCCAGTTCTGTAATTGTTAGTAAACTGATAGCTATTTGCTCCTTAGCCACTGGTTACTCTTGGCAAAGAGAATAAGAGATTTATAGTCCTCTTGGCTAAATTCATCACAAATGAAATTAAATTACTCAGCTGGTTAGTAAGTTGTCAGGAAATTAGGTTTTATTGAACCAAATTTACTCATTAATTAATATTGAAACCTTCCCACCACTCCAGGTACTGGAACCAAAATCCTTTTCCTTAGCAACTGAATCTACAATAGAGTTTATGGGTCTGTGAGTGTATGTGTGTGTGTATGTGTGAGATAAGAGAGAGAGAAAGAGAGTGTTTGGATGAGCACCAGGTAAGTCCTAAAACTATTTAAACAACATCAATTCACCATACCCTGGGAATGTAAGAGGGACTCAATAAACAATTATGGGTTTGTTGGTTGAATATCATGTAAAGATGTAAAGTGTGCTTTATCAGTGGCTTCTATATGCAATATGGGACAGGGAAGAAGAGAGAAAAATTGGAGGATATATAAAATTTATATCTACCTACTTATATTAAAATGAAAACAGTGGAAGGATAAATGAAATTTTGTAATGGTTACCAATAAGAAAGAGAAGAAAAAGAAAAGGAACAGCAATAGAAGCCAGACTTTTCTGTGTTTGTTTTTAGAACCATGCCAATATTTTACCTAATTATAAAACCAATTTATATTTAGAAAAGCAATTCACTTATGTATGCTAAATGTTGTATCAATTAATTGTACTGAAGACTCCTTTATGCAATAACAAAATATAAAATAAATGAATGGGTAGATAGAGAAATGAGTGGATGAATAAATATGTTATAAAGTAAATACAGTAAAATGTTAACTGTAGAATCTAGTTATATGAGTGTTCATTGTAAAATACTCTCAAGTTTTCTCTCTGCTTGACCATGTACAATAATAAAATATTTGGATAAAAAAGGGCAAATAGCAGTATCTAAAAAGTACACCAAACTGAGACAAATGATCCAAAATATATAGGGAATGGTGGATAGAATCACATAGGGAGGAAGGATTCCATGTGATTTTTAAATGCATTGTAATTTGACTATATTTTTAACAGGATGTAGCTTATGAACAAAAATAACGTGGAACAAACAAATTTTTTTTTTTTTTTTTTTTTTTGAGACAGCATCTTGCTCTGTTACCCAGGCTGGAGTACAGTGGCAAGATCTTAGTTCACTGCAATCTCTGCCTCCCATGTTCAAGTGTTTCTCCTGCCTCAGCTTCCTGAGTTGCTGGGATTACAGGCGGGTGCCACCATGTCCAGCTAATTTTTGTATTTTTAGTAGAGACGGTTTTTCGCCATGTTGGCCAGGCTGTTCTCAAACCCCTGACCTCAGGTGATTCTCCCACCTTGGCCTCCCCCACAAAGTGCTGAGATTATAGGTATGAGCCACTGTGCCTGGCTGAAAAAACATTTCTTAAACTCTGCTCAGCACGATTCTGGAGGTGTTTTGTTAACTTTGTTTTTCAGAGACAGTTATTTGTGTATTATGTAATAAATCACATGAATAATTAAGTTGGTATTACTTAGAAAAGGAATGTTTAGTTTGGGAGGAAAAATACAGATATGTAAGGTTGATTATGTTAAGTAAAAAAATCCTGTGTACCTGACTTTGTACATAACATATTTTATCTTCAACATATATACACATTATCAAAGTCATATTTCTGGTTTTACTATTGTACTACAGTTATATAAGATATCACTATTTGAGGAAGTTGGATGAAAAGTACACAGGATGTCTTCTGAAACTTCTTGTGTCTATAGTTGTTTTAAAATATGCCTGAAATATTAAGAAAAAATTAACTGATAAAGTTCTAGTAGTACTTGAATAGGCTGCAGTAAACCAAATTGTGGGTCAAGGTGGGCTGAGTGGTATCCCGGGATGAGTGGTCTCTTGAAGACATTAGAGATGTAATTAAAGATATTAGAGATGTAAAGATCATTAGAAGATATGTGAATCATCAAACCATTTACAAAAAAAAAATTCTGGAGTCCAAATCCTCTCTCCATGGATGTGATTGGAAGTAGTTTAGGAAAAATCTCAGAAGCCAAGAAAATAGCTTTCATACAGTGGTCAAACACTGAGAATTACATTCCTCAGAAAATAGACTATCGTTAAAAATATCTTTGTGATTGAATAAATTCAAAAGAGTATATAACATGTAATTAGCAGAGATATTCCAATTGTTAAATGTTAAACTACAAATTATAAAGAGAAATATGTAAAACCCTAACTTTTATGATGAACTTAAAAATCTAAGAAAAATCAAAGTCCAGGAAAGTGTAAACGGATTGATGGCTTCAGTTAAGCCTTTGGTTTTTATGATCCTAGCATGAAAGCATCTTGTATGTCTTTCATGTCACTACAGTGCCTTCATTTAACTCTGATTAGCAAAAATCCAGTACAGTAGCAACTTCTGCAGTACATACTGATGGAAAGGACTGCTGAGGAGACAGAGAAGCCCAAGGAAGTAGTACCACCTAGGGGCTGAATTTGTTTCTAACAAGAAATCAGCTTTTCATTAGGTAACCAGGTCACTAGATCCTATTCTACCTGGCCTTTAGCAAGCCGATAAGAGATTTTAGACTACAAGAGATGACACTGGACAAGATAGGGGAAACTTGTATGGAGCCCATTCCTTAATAAGTTGTGATTGGATATTGGAGACCCTTCAGCAGAAATTCTTAGCATCTGTCCATACTGTAACTAAAAAAAAAAAACCAAAAAAACAAAAACCCAGAGTAACATTTTTTTTCCATATCATCCTATGAATCAAGAGGAGACTGAGGAGTTCATTACCCATTGTGTAGGTGAGGAAACAAGGCACAGAGTAATGAAAATTCTGAATCTGGGCCTCAAAGAACAGGAAGTGGGTACAGCAACTGAGTCCCATCTCTCTCAGTCAGAGAATTTCAAACATACAACAGGCATGAGGGATAATCTACGCCCTGGTTCCCAGCACAGGTCTACATCAAAATCACCTGAAGATTTCTTTTTAATACTGAGCCAGGGGCCTATACCTAAGGATATGTTCAGTTGGTCTGAGATGGGGCTTAGCATTATTTTTGAAATTTACCTGGATGATTCTAATGTGCAATGAGGGTTGAGATCTGCCAATCTACACCAAATGACTTGTTTATCAGATGTGGAAATTGAGGTTCATAGAGGTGAAGCAGTTTATTACAACTGGTCAGTCCCTTGCAGAGCCCATCTTAGCCTAGACGCCTGGGAATGAACTCACAACCTAGTGCTGAAACTTCATTTTCTAAAAGTTTTATTCTCTCTGGTTCCCATTTTCTTTTTTATCTGTAAACACACACACACTCACACACACACAAACACACACACAGGATTGACCTCTTCTTTCCTTAATGTTGTTCTATCCTATGTCCCTCATGGGTTTGTTTATCCCAAAGAGGCACTGAGCAAGATTCTGAATATCTAATCAGCCTGGGCCAGAGCCCCATAGAACCAAGACTGCTGCCAAATTCACAGCAATGGCAAGATAAACATTTTGTTCCCTTCTCTGCATGCTATCTGGTGCACTGGCAAATTGAAACCCATTTTTTTTCCCGTAAGAATTCCAAAGACATCTTGCTCCCTAAAAGGAGATGTTTTCTAATTCATCTATTTCAGTATTTGCTTATGGCTGATCTTGTATCTGAGTGTATGACAAAACCCGACTTATTAATTCAGAAATTCTTATTTGTGTAGAACTTTCTAACTAGTTGTTGAATTCTCGGTGGAAGCTTGCAGAGTTGGTGAGAGCTGACATGGGAGACGACCCTGGCAGGGAGTTGAGCAGAAACTGTTTCAGTCTGGCAGTGTGCCCAGTTAAGTGTTTCCTAGAGGAAAACATTCTTGCACCTGCTCCACTTCTGCTTCTTATTTTAAAAGACGAAGTAGGTAGCTTTCTTCTTTTAAGGAAGTATTGTTTTTGTTTATTACTGTGGCTGTTGTTATTATTATTTGAGACAGGGTCTCACTCTTTTGCCCAGGCTGGAGTGCAGTGGTGTGATCATGGCTCACTGCATCTCTACCTCCTGGGCTCAAGTGAGCCTCCCACCTCAGCCTTTTGAGTAGCTGGGACCACAAACACACACCACCACACCCAGCTTTTTTTTTTTTTTTAGTTTTTTTTGTAGAGGTGGGGGTCTCACTATGTTGTCCAGGCTGGTCTACAACTCCTGGGCTCAAGTGATTCTCCCACCACAGCCTTCCAAAATGCTGAGATTACAGGCATGAACCAATGCACCTGGACAATAATTTTGTTTTTGGAGATGGAGTCTGGCTCTGTTGCCAGGCTGGAGTGCAGTGGTGCGGTCTCCGCCCACTGCAACCTCCGCCTCCTGGGTTCAAGCGATTCCCCTGCCTCAGCCTCCTGAGTAACTGGGACTACAGGTGTGCACCACCACGCCCGGTTAATTTTTTGTATTTTAGTAGAGACAGGATTTCACCATGTTGGCCAGAGTGGTCTCAATCTCCCGACCTCGTGATCTACCTGCCTCAGCCTCCCAAAGTGCTGGGATTACAGGCCCTTTGCCCTCACTAGTAGAAGGCAGCTGCGCCAATCAACTAGGCAGAGGGCGCACTGAGCTGATAACACACTGCTTTCTGTGGACAGCAGAGAGAAGAGAGCACTGTAACATGCCCTCTAGGGCCTTGGTGTCACAGGCACCCCACCTGGACACTGCCACGGGGAGTTCACTGCTGCCAGATTGGCTAGTTCCTGCACTTATTCTTGCTAACGCGGCAGGTTCCTGCACTTGATAACTTCAGTTCCTGCAGTCATTCACTCACATGCTCCTTCCTGCAAGGCGTTGAGCAGGGTGGGCTGAGTAAACAAGGCACCCCTGTCACGAGTCCTGTGAAGGAGTCAAGAAAATATCCTACATTGTTAGTAAGACACAACTGCTCAGAGTGAAAACGCCTTTGCAAAAATTGTATCAGTGAGAAAAAATTATAAAAGTAAGCTGAACTAGCCCACCCCCATCTCACTTTTTTTCCCAATTATTTCTGGGGTTTTGGGCTGAGTCAGCTTTGAAAGACATTCAAGCTATAGTTTAGATGATAATAGGCCTTACCAAAACTCAACCACTTTTGTAAAGCTAGTGAAAGTCTGTCTAGCTGAGGGAGGAGAGAAGTCTGATTTTGCTAAGGCATAGATAGAGATCACCAGCCATTCCTGAAGATAACACCACTATTATAGATTGGCCTTTTATCTTTTTAGGGTTTTTTTGCATGTCTGACACCCATGGCTTCACCAGAACCCACCAACCCCACTGCTGTGACCCCACCCAGAAGCTATTCAGTGTGCTGGGGGACAGCTCCACCCCCTATAATTTCATCTCCACCTCAACCAATCAACAGCAAACCTACCCACCCCACCCCTTTCCCCAGAGTGCCTTTGAAAACCCCCCAACCCCCGAGCTTTGGAGGAGATGATTTAAGTACTAACTCCCTCTCCTACGTAGCATGGCCAGCCTCATGTCTATTAAACTTTTTCTTTATGCAATGGGCAGGAAGAATCCCTTAGACAATTACAAGAGAATGGCAGTAAATTTAGGCTAAGACTCCTGTTCAGAGACACACAGAATTTCATATCATGAAATGAACAATCTCTGGTGCCAGATGAGCAAAATGCAGCTGGGGTGGTGTTACTTTTGAAAGTTCACACGGCCAATTTTCAGAGGTCTCCTGGCTCTAGGTTCAGTGGACTCTGCACTAACATCTCCTAGCTTCCAGCTTTCCGCAAGATCTGGAGAGAGAAATTAGCACATCAGTAAAACAGATTGCACCAGCCTCCTTTCAGTTATTTTATCCACAGAGAACAAAGAAATCCATCACTGTTCAAATTTCATTTCCACGCCCCCAGCAGGAATTCACTAGCTTTAGTTTCACTTTCTACTTTCGGTTTCCCTCAAGGTTTCCAGTTTGCAAGGACACACCCACAGTTTACACCATTTGTTGCTGTTTAGCTCCCTTATATAACCCTATCTTGGGGTTTAAACTTCACTGAAAATCCGCAAGACAGATTAGCCGGATCTCAGAGGAACCTGGCTAATCAAAACACTGCAGAACGGCTGCCTAACTCACAGCAATCATGAGGTAAGGATTTTTTTGCTTCTCTGCCATAATGCCTAAAGTTTTTGAAAAAATGGTAATTAAATACAATTTTAACAGGTTTGATCTCAGTGAGGTCAGGTTTTCTAATTTCTCAATTTGAGTGTCTGCTTATGGACTGAATGTGTGCATGCATGTGTGTGCACATTCACACATACATACATTATTGAATTAATGGATTTTTATTTTTGTTTGCATGAACTTGAGGACACTTACCTCATGCTATAGCCCAATGAAGCGGAGGGAAATGGGAAAAGTTTTGCAGGAAGGGAGAAAAATGATCCCAATCTCAGAGTGAGACTCCATCTCAAAAAAAAAAAAACCATTATTTAATACTAGTTTGTAAATTTCCCCCTCAGTGCTCCAGTGGGCAAAATTTTGAAGGAGTAAAAATTCCAGAAAATGCACATTACAGGCCTATGATCAACCTTCCTTTGTAAACAGATGGAGTTGGTACTGATAATTTAAATAATAACAATAATAAATGTTATGGTAGTTATCACTTCCTGAATGCTTATTAAGTGCTAGCCTGGCTTCTAAAAGTATTATGTAAATTATTGCAATTTAATTTTCAAAAGATACTTAAGAGGCAGATACTTTTACAGTCATGCATCGTGTAACAATGGGGATACACTCTGAGAAATTTAGTTAGGCAATTTCATCATTGTGCAAACATCAAACCTAGATGGTATAGCCTACTACACACCAAGGCTATAAACCTGAGCAGTATGTTACTGTACTGAATCCTGTAGACAATTGCAACACAATGGCAATGATTTGTTTATCTAAACATATTTAAACATAGAAATGGTACAGTACAAATATGGTATTAAAATCTTATAGGACCACCGCCAAGTATGTGGTCCTTCATGGACTAAAGTATAATTATGCAGGGCATGGCTGTATGATCCTGATTTTGCAATAAGGAATCTTAGATTTAGAAATGTTAAGATCACACAGACAATAAGTGGTAGCTTTGAGATATGGACCAGGATCTCTACATTCAATAATATTTCATTAAACCTTTAAATCAATGTTTCCCAAAGGGTGCCAATGGGGTCTCATGAGATTATTTCAGATGGCAAACTAATTTGCTTTTATGTTTTCCTGCTTTTATGTTTATGTCAACATGTATTACAGAAAAAAATATGTGTATATATATATGTATGTATATATAATTTGTAGAATTTTATTCAGGTTAGCAGTGTGTTTTTTTATGATAAAACACATGTAAAATAAAATTTACCATTTTAATTACTTTAAAGTATACAATTTAGTAGTATTTAGAATATTCATGATAATTACTCTGCAATCGTCATCACTATCTAGTTCAAGAATATTTTTCTCACTATGTGGAGAAACTTCATACCCATTAAGTAGTTTCTCTCTACTAACCCCTTTCCCCAGGCCCCAGCAACCGTTAATCTGCTTTCTGTCTCTATGAATTTGCCAATTGTGGATATTTCATATAAATGGAAACACATACTATGTGGCTATATTGAATTCTTATAATTTTGTATTTCCTAAGCATCCATTTTTTTAATATTAAGTCGAACTTTCTCATACCAGAAGCAGGGTTCAGTCACCCTTGACACAGTTTCTCCTTCTCCACCTTTTTCCAGTTCCTCAATGTGACTGATCCAGATATCTGCTTTATATAACTACCTTCTGGTGATCACTTTCCTACAGCATAGCAGGGTATGACCTATTTGATTTGCCCCACTGACCCCACCCCGACCTCACATGGACCAGGCAGATGTGCTATAGTGACCATGTCTCAGTCACAGCATGACCTCTTGGCAAAACTTCCACCTGCTTGCTTTAAACCCACCAATTAGAACTCTCCGAGGGAAACTCACCTAGGTAACGCCCTGGCCTCCCATAAAGGCTTGGGCCCACATTCCCCACTCGCTGGTTGAGCATGCATGTCCTCAGTGGCTCCCCCTTTCCCATCGGCCCTGCAAGACATATTGCCCTCTTCTCTCTGGATCTGTAAGTAATAAGCTGCTTCTGTTATTTCACATGCTTTTTTTTTTTTTTCAGTTGCCTCCTTTGTATCTCACCTGACCAACACACTCAAACCGAATTTCTTTCCAGGTCATGGCTTTCCAAGAGAGTGGCTATCTTGGTAGACATAAACTAAACACAGGTCAGGCAAGAGCCACAAGGGCATCTGCCAGGTATAAACAAGTTTCCTATAAAAGGGAGCACCTAGACATAGATCACACACTTAGGCATTAGGCTGTTCATCAAAATAAAGAATTATCCCAGTGAAGGCACATTGTAAATATCCAAGACCAAATATCCTGGAGCCCTTTCAAGGCAGGACTGTAGGTTGTAGCCACTCTCATGAGAAAGACCTCTAGACCAAATTAGGAAACAAAAAAACTACAACAGTGACCTTTTGGATCAGTTTTTCTCATTTAGTGTAGTGTTGTCAAAGTTTATCCATGTTGTGTCATGTATCAGTACTTCATTCCTTTTTATGGCTACATAATATGACACTTCATATATTACATTTTTCTGTCCATCAGTTGATGAACATTTGAGTTGTTTCCATTTTTTGGCTATTATGAATAGTGCTGCTATGAACATCTGTGTGCAAGTTTTTATTTGAACACTTGTTTTTAATTATTTCAAATATATATCCAGGTGTGGAACATACCCAGAAATGTATACGCAGGAGTGTGTCATATGATAATACTATGTTTAATTTATTAAGGGACCACCACATTGTTTTTCACAGCAGCTGCATCATTTTACATTCCCACCAGCAATGTATGAGGGTTTCAATTTCTCCTCATCCTTATTGTCTTAGTTCTTTTTGTGTTGCTATAGAAGAATACCTAAGGCTGGGCAATTTATCAAGAAAAGAAGTTTATTTAGCTCACAGTTCTGCAGGCTATGTAAGAAGTATGGTGGTGACATCTTCTCAGCTTCTGGTGAGGGCTTTGGTGCTATGTCAAAACATGCTGGAGAAGGTCAAAGGGGCAGCACATACAAAGAGGGACTAAACCCAGGAGGCATCCTGGCATTATAACAACCTATTCTCCAAGAACTAATCCATTCCCCCTAAGAACGAATCCAGTCTCATGAGAATGAGAATTTACTCACTACTACTAGAATGGCACCAGATCATTCATGAGAGATCTACCTCTATGTTCCAAACACATCACACTAGGCCCTACCTCCAAAATTGTGACACTAGAGATCAAATTTCAATAGGAGATTTGATAGGAACAATTGAACTGTATCCAAACCAGAGCACTTGTCAATACTTGTTCACTTATTTTCCTTTCTTAAAATTATTATTATAGCCAACTTACTGGGTAAGAAGTGATATGGTTTTGATTAGCGTTTTTCTAGTGGCTAATGATGTTGAGCATCTTTTCATGTGTTTGCTTAGTGCTTTGTGATTCTTTGAAGAATTGTCTATTCAAGTCCTTTGCCCATTTTTAAGTTGAGTTGCTTGTCTTTTTGTTGATCAGCTATAAGTGTACTTACGTATATTTCTCCATACATGAGTAATTACAGACAAATATATAAGGATTTGGCTCTTTAGAAAATAAAAAATAGGGTCATGTTTCAGATACTTCTTTAAAATTCACTTTTCTTGATTAACTGTATATTATGAAAGTTCTTCCAACTCAACTAGTTTTGATCTAATTCATGCAGTCTAGTGGCTACTTAATATTCTATGGTATAGATATACCGTAATTTATGTAACCATTCCCTATTAATATTTCCGGTTTGTTGCTAATATATACAGTGTTGGTAATGAATATTCTTGAGCATACATCCTTATGTACTGGTGATTTTTTTCTGGGAGATAGATTCCAAGGAGTGGAATTACTTTGTTGAAGGAAATATATTTTTTCAATTTTAATGACTATCATCAGATTGATCTTGAAGGCCATAATAATTCATGGCTTCAGAAATTGTACCTCATCCATTTAAACTCCTGCCAATCTGAGTGGAATAAAGTTGTAAATTATTGCTTCTTTAATTTGCATTTCTCTAATGGCTAGAGGCTTAGAGCATCTTTTTTCTTTTTATAGATACAGGGTCTTGCTATGTTGCCCAGACTGATCTTAAACGTCTGGCCTCAAGCAACTCTCCTGCCTTGGCCTCCCAAAGTGCTAGGATTATAGGCATGAGCCACTGTGCCCATCCAGAGCATATTTTTTCATGTTTATTGGCCATTTATATTTGCTCTTCTACAAATTATCTATTCATATCCATTTCTGTTGGTCTGTTGAACTATACCAATTTGCAAAAAACTTTATATATTATAGATGAGAATCTTCTCCATATTACATTTTCCACATTTTTATTATTTTTCTATTTACCTTGTTTAGAGCATCTTTGCCATAAATAAATAATACATTGTTTTATTATGGTAAAATATATATAACATAAAATTCACCATTTTAACCATTTTTAAGTGTGCAGTTCTATGACATTAAATACATTTACTTTATTATGCAACTGTGACCACCATCTATCTCCAGAAATTTTTCATCTTCCTAAACTGAAATTCTGTACTCATTAAACAATAATTTCCTATTCCCTCCTCTCCCAGTGTTGGGGATCGGTCAGAGTGGTGGGAAAACTATAGGGAAAGTACGCAAACCTTCTGAAAGGCTGGAAGGTTCTGCAGAGCCCCATGGGAGAATAGCTGAAGGCAGCTGTTCTATAACCCTGAGGCAGAGGGCAAAGAGTAGGCTCAATGGAGTGTAGGAGAATTTTCTTAAACAGGCTTGTCTACTTATTTTCACCAGGAACTGACCTTTGATCATCTGCAAACCTGTCCATTCCCTGAAAGTGGAACAATAAATGTTAATTACCTACAGGTTGTGATGGCTCCATGTTTTTGGCATTGTGCCTGCACTGAACAAAAGCAAGCAGCTCCCAGCTTCTCAGGGCTGTTCTCTGGCCATTAGAGCCAGGCAGTCACCTAGCTGGTCTTACACTGCATACTTGTGTCTGAATACTCATTTCATCCATCAGCCAGGGTCTGTGGGACAGACCCAACACCCCAGTCCCTGGTAATCACTATTCTGCTCTTTGTCTTTATGAATGTGGCTACTCTAGGTGCCTTAAATAAATTGAATCATACAGTATTGTCCTTTTGTGACTGGCTTATTTCACTTGGCATAATATCGTCAAGGTTTATTCATGTTGTAACATGTATCAGAATGTCTTTTCTTTTTAAGGCTAAATATTCCATTGTATGTATATACCACATTTTGTTTATCCATTCATCCATCAATGGACACTTATGTTGCTCCTACCTTTTGCTATGTGAATAATGGTACTATGAATATGGTCATATAAATATCTGCTTGAGTTCCTGCTTTTGGGTATAAAACCAAAAGTGGAACTGCTGGATCAAATGGTAATTCTATGGTTAATTTTTCTGAGGAATTACCATAACATTTTTCACAGTACTTGCCTCTTTTTACATTCTTACCAGCAGTGCACAAGTGTTTCAATTTCTCTGCATCCTCACCAATATTTGTGGTCTCATAGGTTTACTCATGTGAAAAAATGACATAGCACTATACAAATGCATTGTTGTACCAACATCAATTTTCTAGTTTTGAACTACTGTATTATAGTTGTGTAAGGTATAATCATTGCAGAAATTGGGTGAAGGATACACTGCATCTCTGTACTGCTTTTGCAACTTTCCGTGAATCTATAATTATTTTTAAGTTAAAAAAAAACCCTGATCAAATATTATCTTTTTCATGTGGTCTTAATTTGTTGCATTACATGCAGAGTAAGGTTCTAAAGTCAGTGTTTCCTAAGGCTCTGCATTTCTAACCGACCTCTGTCCTAATTATCTTAATATTAAAATAAGAAACTCATACTCATATAGCATATAATATGCTCTAAATGCATTACACATATAAGTTTATTAATCCTCACCAAACCCAGGGTGATAAATACTATCGTTATCTCCATTTTACAAATGGGACTCTTAAGTAGAGAATAGTTACTTGGCTGGAAATTGCTCTAGCCAGCATATGAAGCTAAGCAAACTACATCAACAGTCCATAAATAACTTAAAAATACATGAACTTTAATGAAATCTAAGTAAGTCTGATCCTTTCAAGAAGAAGCACTAAAATACAAGGTATTTTATCTGGTTTTTTTCTTTTGGCTGTTCCTCACCTAACAAAGAAAATCTGTTTTGTTTTCACAGTACAAATGCTGATGATCATCAGGTCAAGGATAGTCTGGAGCAGTTGAGATGTCACTTTACATGGGAGATATCAATTGAAGACGATGAAATGCCTGATTTAGAAAACAGAGTCTTGGACCAGATTGAATTCCTAGACACCAAATACAATGTGGGAATACACAACCTACTAGCCTATGTGAAACACCTGAAAGGCCAGAATGAGGAAGCCCTGGAGAGCTTAAAAGAAGCTGAAGACTTAATCCACAAAGAACATGCCAACCAAGCAGATGTGAGAAGTCTGGTGACCTGGGGCAACTTTGCCTGGGTGTATTACCACATGGGCAGACTGGCAGAAACCCAGACTTACCTGGACAAGGTGGAGAACATTTGCAAGAAGTTTTCAAATCCCTTCCGCTTTAGAATGGAATGTCCAGAAATAGACTGTGAGGAAGGATGGGCCTTGCTGAAGTGTGGAGGAAAGAATTATGAACGGGCCAAGGCCTGCTTTGAAAAAGCTCTTGAAGTGGACCCTGAAAACCCTGAATTCACTGCTGGATATGCGATCTCTGCCTATCGCCTGGATGGTTTTAAATGGGCAACAAAAGATCACAAGCCATTTTCTTTGCTTCCCCTAAGGCAGGCTGTCAGTCTAAATCCAGACAATGGATATATTAAGGTTCTTCTTGCCCTGAAGCTTCAGGATGAAGGATGGGAAGCTGAAGGAGAAAAGTACGTTGAAGAGCTCTGACCAGTATGTCTTCACAGACCTACGTCTTTCGATATGCAGCCAAGTTTTACCGAAGAAAAGGCTCTATGGATAAAGCTCTTCAGCTCTTAAAAATGGCCTTGCAGGCAACACCCACTTCTGCCTTCCTGCATCACCAGATAGGGCTTTGCTATAAGGCACAAATGATCCAAATCAAGGAAGCTACAAAAGGGCAGGCTAGAGGGCAGAACAGAGAAAGGGTAGACAAAATGATAAGATCAGCCATATTTTATTTTGAATCTGCAGTGGAAAAAAAGCCCACATTTGAAGTGGCTTATCTAGACCTGGCAAGAATGCATATAGAAGCAGGCAATCACAGGAAAGCAGAAGAAATTTTTCAAAAACTGTTACACATGAACCCAGTGGTAGAAGAACAATGCAAGACATACATTTGCACTATGGTCGCTTTCTGGAATATCAAAAGAAATCTGAGGTCAATGCAATTATCCATTATTTAAAAGCTATAAAAATAGAACAGGCATCATTAGCAAGGGATAAAAGTATCTATTCTTTAAAGAAATTGGTTTTAAGGAAACTTCAGAGAAATGCAATAGACCTGGAAAGCTTGAGCCTCCTTGGGTTTGTCTACAAATTGAAAGGAAATATGAATGAAGCCCTGGAGTACTATGAGCGGGCCCTGAGACTGGCTGCTGACTTTGAGAACTCTGTGGGACAAGGTCCTTAGGCACCTGAATATCAGCCACTTTCACATTTCATTTGTTTTTATGCTAACATGTACTAATCATCTTTTCTGCTTACTCTTTTCAGAAACATAATTCACTGTAATGATGTAATTCTTGAACAATTACTCAAATCTGATAAAATATTAGTCGCATTCAACAATTAGTGAAACAGAATGTGTGTGTGCATGTAGGAAAGAAACCATTTGTATGAGTGCTATTTAGTAGAGAAAAATATTAGGTAACTTTGTAGGAAATAAAATACTGGACTTAAACTAAATGTTTGATTCATTCATTTTATTGTGAAATAAAATTCTTAGCTCCTTTACCAACTGAACAGACCCTCTCTTCTTCTGGGGTGAAGGAGACCCCAGAAACCTTAAAAACTAAGTTTCCCAACCATGACAAGATGAGAGATCAGTCACACCTCATTATATTCCCTCCCTTGCTAACTGCCATTAGACTTTTTTCCCTGAGTTAAACAAAACCCCTGGAAAGCAAAGAACAGAAGACTCACTCTTTGGCTGACTTCACCTAGCGCCATGGCCAAACTCCCCTCCCCTCCCCTCTCACGGTTTCCACACGACAACTGACCAGCTTTCCCTCCTAATAAGTGACCACCTCCCACAGACTGGTTCTGGCCAGTCCATGGAGGCTGCACACAGGTTGCTTCTATGTCCTCTGTTTCACCTTTTGACATATAAAGCCTATTTTCCTGCATTTTAATGTTAAATCTCCACCACAAAGTGAACACAGAATGCATGTAACATACATGTTTGCATACCACGCTTGTGTGACTGCCCCCTCATGAATATTCATAGCCCCCCATAGCCTGTTAAATGTGTATGTCTAGCCAATCCATTAAGCATAAAACTTCTATAATACCCTCCCTCTCTCCAAGTGCCTGCTTTTGGTTGCTGTGGGAGGCTCTGCTTCTCAGGCTGCAGGTTGTGGGAGAAGAGGCTGCGGTGGCTCACGCCTGTAACCCCAGCACTTCGGGAGGTCAAAGCAGGTACATCACCTGAACCAGGAGTTTAAGAGCAGTCTGGGCAATCGCAAAACCAACCGTCTCTACAAAAAATGTAAAAACTTAGCTGGATGTGGTGGTGTGCGCCTGTAACTCCAGTTCTAGCTACTCAGGATTGCTGGAACCAGGGAGTTCGAGGCTGCAGTGAGTCAAGATTGTGCCACTGCACTCCATTCTGGGTGACAGAATGAGACCTTGCCTCAAAAAAAAAAAAAAGTTATCTCCAAATGTATATAGCTTATGATTTTAAATCAACACTATCAAGAAATAGCTTTCAGTGAAAGAAACCAAAAATATTGTAATAAACAGGCAAATATTCTCCCCAAACCTCATGCAGTTTACAATCTAGTGAGAGACACAGATAGCCGTATACAGTCAATAAAGGTTAGCTTTCTTCATGAAGATGTTTTAAGTTTAATTCAATGTTAAAGTGTTCCAAAGATTTTATTTTGTTTTATCCCATTTTATTTGAAGCACTATTTACTAAGTCATTTGCTGATATTAATCTAGTTAAATCAAGAAATATTACATGAAAGCATTGCTAAATAATCAGAGATTGTCAGTAACAATCACCTTTGATTGTGAATAATCACATTTTATTGAAAGGCAATGCACAACAAATAATATAAGTAAGGAAAAGAAGCAGTGTTACTGATCTTTCATTCTTGTGCACGTTTTAGGGAAGAATATATTAGTTTCCTGTAGTGGCTGTAACAAATTACCACAAACTTGGTGACTTAAAATCTCACAGATTTATTATCTTACAGTTCTGGAGGTCAGAAGTCTGAAATGGGTTTCAGTGAGCCAAAGTCAAGGTATTGATACAGCTGCACTCCTCCAGAGGCTCTAGGTGGATAGCCTTTTCCAGCTTCCAGAGGCTGCCTGAATTCTTTCATCTATCTTCAAAATCAACAGCGTAGTATCCTCAAATCTCTCTCTCTGCTTTCTTCGCATCTCCTTCCCTCCTCTGACTCTTTTGCCTCTTTCTTCTAAGGACCCACCAGGTCCACCTGAATAATTAAGGATAATCGCCCCATCCCCAAATCCTTGATTTAATAATCTGCAAAGTTTCTTTTGCTATATAAAGTAACATGTTCACAGGTTCTGGGGATTTGGGCATGGATACCATTGCGGGGGGCATTATCTTACTACCACAGAGCACCGCAAGAAAATTCCCAAATTTTGGGGCTCCCAACACATTTTGCTTCAATTATTTAATATTTTTACTTCTTCCAATAGATATTGATTTCATCCATTGTCCTTAAGAAGGTAGGACAGAGATTATGGCACATCTTAAATTAAATGATAAATTTTCATTGGAAATACATTTTTTCTTCAACTTTATTTTTTATTTTTTTATTTTTATTTATTTGTTTATTTATTTTGAGACAGAGTCTCGCTCTGTTGCCCAGGCTGGAGTGCAGTGGTGCGATCTCGGCTCACTGCAACCTCCGCCTCCCGGGTTCAAGCAATTCTCCAGCCTCAGCCTAACTAGTAGCTGGGACTACAGGTGCGTGCCACCACACCCAGCTAATTTTTGTATTTTTAGTAGAGCCAGGGTTTCACCATGTTGGTCAGGCTGGTTTTGAACTCCTGACCTCGTGATCCACCTGCCTCAGCCTCCCAAAGTGCTGGGATTACAGGCATGAGCCACCGCGACCAGGCCAACTTTTATTTTAAATTCAGGGGTACATGTGCAGGATGCTCAGGTTTGTTACATGGGTAAATGTGTGCCATGGTGGTTTGCTGCACAGATTATCCCATCATCTAGGTATTAAGCTCAGCATCCCTTAGCTATACTTCCTGATGCTCTCCCTCCCACCCACCCACCCACCTCCAACAAGCCCAGTGTGTGTTGTTCCCCACTGTGTCCATTTATTCTTATCATTCAGCTCCCACTTATAAGCAAGAACGTGCAGTGTTTGGTTTTTGTTCCTGGGTTAGTTTATTGAGGATAATCATTGGAAATACTTGCTCTGTATTTAGATTTTATAAAATTTGCAACTTAAAAAAAGTAGATTCGTGCACCTAAGTTTTTTCCAAATATTCTTTAAAGTTTGCTATTAACATGATTATCAGTTTTTGAATTTATATTAAATTAAAAATTCAGGTCCTTAATAGCCACATGTGACCAGCAGTTTCTGTATAAGACAGTACAACTGTTAAAAGTGGTCGCCTTAAATGAGGCACTTGCCACAGGCACTAAGTCTTAGCAGGTGGGGTGCCAGAAGCTCAGTGATCAAGGTAGACAATATTTCAATGCAACATGTTTTTAAAAATACAAAATCAGGCCAGGAATGGTGGCTCACGCCTGTAACCCCAGTACTTTGGGAGGCCAAGGCGGGCAGATCTCTTGAGCCTACGTGTTGGAGACCAGCCTGGGCAACATGAAAAACCCCGTCTCCACAAGAAATAAAATAATTAGCCGGACGTGGGTGGTGCACGCCTACAGTCCCAGCCACTCAGAAAGCTGAGGTGGGAGGATTGCTTGAGCTCTAGAGGTTGAGGCTGCAGTGAGCTGTGACGTCACCACTGCACTCCAACCTGGATGAAAGAGTAAGACCCTGTCTCAAAACAACAACAAAATCAAAACCAATGCAAAAGATGAATTATGGACAGGCTATTGAGGTTTTGAATACAGACATTAACTCAATAAGGGTAAGGCCTGTGTCTGGTTTTTTTGTTGTTATATTGACAGTACTTTGAACAAAGTCTGGCTTTTACAGTTGTTCCCCGAATGAATTCATTAAACAAAATGTTTAATATATGGCTGCATGACATTTTCTGCCTAGATTCCCCATACCACTCTCACTTTTATTGGGTTCTTATTATACAAAGCACCCTTGGCAAAGGTACAGAAGAGAAGCACTCTCCTACAATTGTGGCTAGGAGTGGATTTTTAAAGCTATTTGATAATATCCGTCCAAACTTAAAATGTATATGGATTTTAGCTCCAAATTTCTCCAGTCTACACCCAACAGAAATAGCAGCACAGACGTATAGCAATGCAGTGTTGCTTATTGAATCAAAAGACTGGAGTGGAAGCAGGGACTTCAGTTTCTGTCTGTAATCCCAGCACATTGGTTGGCAGAGGCAGATCGCTTAAGATCAGGACTAGGTGACAGAGGGAGACCCTGTCTCAAAAACAAACAGGTAAGCGGGCAGCACTCGAGCTCAGCGGAGTCAGAGTCAGGTAAGAGCCGAGACCAAGAAGTGCATGGGCCCCGCTGCAAACTCACCTCCAAAAGACCCTGGACTCTGCAAACCTCTGGCCGCGGCTCTTGACCTCTTCCATTAAGTTTCGGTTTCTGAGGCTTCCATTAAGTTTCGATTTCTTAAGTTTCGGTTTCTGAGTGCTCGGGCATCAGATTCAATTTCCAGTTACCTATTCCTGCTGGGGTCCCTCCTCTAACAAAGACGAGATGCCCGGCAGAGTCCCAGTGCTGCCGAGGCCTGGCTGGCGCGCGCACGCGCACACGCCGGCCCGCCAGCCGCGCGGCTGCCCGCGGTCCCCGGTGCTGAAGAGAGAGCGCGAGGGACTGCGCCGGCCGGTCGGCCTGCGGAGCGCTGCCATCATGAGGTAAGGGCTTTCCTCCGCTTCTCCTCCCAAGCCTTGCGTCGGCCTTTGTTTCAAACCGGGCTTCTTTCATTCATTTCTAGCGCAGTGCTGCGGCCTCTTCAGGGGCCGAGCCCCTAGCGCGCGGCAGCCGGGCATCTGCGTTGGGGACCCAGCCCCCCGGGCGCTCTGGCGCGCGACGTCTGAAGTCGGGCCTGTCGGGCAGGGTAGCCCAGTGGATGCTTCCCCGGAGTCCCATCCCTCCCGAGCGCCTGAGGAGGCCGATCAGGGAGGAGGACCAGGCGGTGCTCCCCGGGAGTCTACCCTACCCCTGGCGTCTGCGATCGGGACCGTCGGGGCGTGTGCCGGGCGACTCCCCCCGGGAGGCCTCTCCATCCCGCACTACCCCACGGCTTTCCTCGGCAGCGGCAACGGTAACCGTGCTCCGCCCGCGGCCGCCGCCTCCGGGAAACTCGTCAATCTGTAGAACCCCCCAGAGCGGTTCCGGGGACGGCTAGGACGTGGCACTGGTCTCCTTAGCCCTGTCGCGTGCCTCTCCTTCCAGCTGCCATTCCCTCGGTGTGTCACACGCGGTTTCGCCGCAGCCCTCCAGGGGTCACATTCGCCAGCCACTGCCATTTTGCTTTTCTGATTTCTGGGTTTGAGTTCTTCCCTTACGCCGAGCTACCTCTGTACCACGCACAGATTTTTATCCTCCCACCCAATCCGCTATTTCATGAGGATTTCCTTATGTCTCCTTTACTGATTCAGCATGATGGCGTCCTTTTCTTAATCATTTTGTATCCCCCAGGGGCTAGCGCCTGGCCCTGCGTGTGGTTAGTGAACCTTCTGCATTTAATGAGTTGAGGAATGAGAGGTTAAGGTCTTGGGCTCTAAAAGCATATAGTACCTGGTTCTAAATCCTGACTAAGCTCCTACTAGTTGAGTGACCCCAAAGTTTCTTAAACTATATGAGTCTGTTCCTTATCTGTAAAAATTAATGCGTCCATCTCTTGGGACTGTGGAAAAGGACAATAATAAATCCTATCAATTGACTGCTTAGCACGTAATACTTGCATAATAAACTATTCTCATTATTATAAGTTAAAAAATATTTAAGTGCCACACATCTAACATTTGTAAGAAAAGAGAATGATATCAGGAAGGGGCTTGGAAAAAACTACCAGGTAAAGGGGGTGATGTGCACTCTACATATGCAGAATGGGGAGGAACAGGGTTTAGCCCCATTGGGGACAATGAAAGGATGCTTCTTCCTAGCGAAGGAACAGAATTACGAAAGATAAATGTTACTTCTTCAGGTACAATACCTTCTCTCTTATCAGCTTCCCAGAGACAACGTTACAAAATTAAGTAGACAAAGTTTAAACAGTAAAAATTCTCATAGTGTCCAGTTGTGCATAAATTCCAAAGAGCCTGGACAAACCACTTCAGTACCTGACTGAATGTCCCTTTGAGATCTTACAGCCACATTGATAATACCTGAGCAGCCCTCCTCATCCTCTTTGGGCTGGGCTGGTAGAGACCTTCAAAACAGGCAGATGTTTGTTTTACTCTATGACAGGCAGGGGGCTGGGAAGGCCATATTGTTGTGGATTTGACCAGGCTGTAAGGACATGGCATGTCTTGCTCACGTTTTTGGTATAGTTACACTAGAGAAAGGAACAATTACCAAGGAACAATTTTACCAGGTTTCCTAGTCAGGATCAGTATTCATAATACATAAATGGAATTTTCATATTAACTACTGAATACGTATATATTTATTCCTAATTTTCAAGGGTTTACTGATTGCCAAAAGGAAATAGATACATGTAATATAGAAAGCTCTGTCATCTCTCCAGAACTGTTTTTGCAATAAATAGTGAGAATTTAAATGAAATATTTCTAGGACATAACGGTTCATAGAAGAAACTCTAGTATAACGTTATGGGAACCTAGTGCTTTAACTGTAAAATCAAATAGGGATAAAATTGTTATGCAAAGATCAATGTTTAAGTTTTAGAAAATTATTTCTTGTCTTTCTTCAAAAATTAAAAAGTATTTTATCTTTGACAGTGAAATTCCTAAGGACACTTTGAAATCCATTCTGTTGGAATTAGAATGTCATTTTACATGGAATTTACTTAAGGAAGACATTGATCTGTTTGAAGTGGAAGATACAATTGGGCAACAGCTTGAATTTCTTACCACAAAATCTAGACTTGCTCTTTATAACCTATTGGCCTATGTGAAACACCTAAAAGGCCAAAATAAAGATGCCTTGGAGTGCTTGGAACAAGCAGAAGAGAATAATCCAGCGAGAACACTCAGACGAAGAAGAAGTACGAAGCTTGGTCACTTGGGGAAACTATGCCTGGGTGTATTATCACATGGACCAGCTTGTACAGGCTCAGAAGTATACAGGTAAGATAGGGAATGTCTGCAAGAAATTGTCCAGTCCTTCTAACTACAAGGTGGAGTGTCCTGAGATTGACTGTGAGAAAGGGTGGGCACTCTTGAAATTTGGAGGAAAGTATTATCAAAAGGCTAAAGCAGCTTTTGAGAAGGCTCTGGAAGTGGAACCTGACAATCCAGAATTTAACATCGGCTATGCTATTACAGTGTATCGGCTGGATGATTCTGACAGAGAAGGGTCTGTAAAGAGCTTTTCTCTGGGGCCTTTGAGAAAGGCTGTTACCCTGAACCCAGAGGACAGCTACATTAAGGTTTTTCTTGCACTGAAGCTTCAAGATGTACATGCAGAAGCTGAAGGGGAAAAGTATATTGAAGAAATCCTGGACCGAATATCATCCCAGCCTTATGTCCTTCGTTATGCAGCCAAATTCTATAGGAGAAAAAATTCCTGGGACAAAGCTCTTGAACTTTTAAAAAAGGCATTGGAGGTGACACCAACTTCTTCTTTCCTGCATCACCAGATGGGACTTTGCTACAGAGCACAAATGATCCAAATCAAGAAGGCCACACGCAACAGACCTAAAGGAAAGGATAAGCTGAAGGTTGATGAGCTGATTACATCTGCTATATTTCATTTCAAAGCAGCCATGGAACAAGACTCTATGTTTGCATTTGCCTACACAGACCTGGCCAACATGTATGCTGAAGGAGGTCAGTATAGCAATGCTGAGGACATTTTCCAGAAAGCCCTTCATCTGGAGAACATAACTGATGATCACAAACATCAGATTCACTACCACTATGGCCGCTTTCAGGAATTTCACCATAAATCAGAAAATACTGCCATCCATCATTATTTAGAAGCGTTAAAGGTCAAAGACAGATCACCCCTTCGCACCAAACTGACAAGTGCGCTAAGAAATTGGCTACCAAGAGACTTTGTCACAATGCTTTAGATGTGCAGAGTTTAAGTGCCCTAGGGTTTGTTTACAAGCTCGAAGGAGAAAAGAGGCAAGCTGCTGAGTATTATGAAAAGGCACAAAAGATAGATCCAGAAAATGCAGAATTCCTTACTGCTCTCTGTGAGCTCCGACTTTCCATTTAAATACATACTCTAGGAAATTAGCTCTAAGCTTTTCCCTCCATTTTGGGTTCTTCTATTTTTTAATTGTTTTAATCCAGTGTTTATTATAGAGTTAAAATTTATTGAACAGTTATTGTGTACCACGAATTGTGCTAAAAATTTTATATGCATTATGATGAATCTTGCGCTGTTTTCTTTTTTCTTTTTAACTAAAATACTATAATCCATTGAGAAATAGCAATATTCTAGCTGTTGTAACTTTCAAACATGGTATGGCCATTATTATTATGCTCTTCATCTCTGCTTTTCATAATACTTTGCGGATTAAGTTTTGGCAAATTTCTCATATTATGTAGTAAGTATAATCCTCCATAAACCTTTGAAACCTAGATCAGGAACACTCAGGAGTACAAAATTATTTATTAATAGTTAAGCTCTTAACTATGTAGTTTGCAAAAGACAGCATGTTTTAGTTAGGGATGATTTGACTTTGATAGGGATATTTAACTATCAATCTATTAGTCACCTAAAATATCTTTTTTGTTGGAAAAAAAGTTGATAACAAAAAGTTTGTCATCTCTAGTGACTTCAATAAAAAGAAAAAACTAGAAGAGGAGAAAAAAGATTTTCTCAGATTTTAAATATGTAACTTCAGGGATTCAATCCCCAAATGTCTATTAAGTAGCTAGAAATAACTAAGTGGAAAAAAATGAATAAAGGAAAATTGTCTCAAGTTGTTCTGATTTTTTTTTTTACTAAAAAAATTTGCATTGAATTTAGATGCAATTAATTTTATTCCTTCCAACTAAAATTACAATATTTTTTAGGTTAAAATTATTGAGATATGAAGCAGCCATTGGGAAGTTGGGAGAAATGATAAACAAATGGAAAAAGGAGATGTGCCTAACCTACATCCCTAGATTATCAAGATTTCAGTGTACTAGTTTTGAATTGGTTCTGAACAGAGTTTTTATACCCTCATTTCTGGCCTTTGGCTACTTTAGCATATGAAAGTGACTTCTGTGAAGCTTTTTTTTATGTGAAATTTTCAGAGTTTTTTTCACGTAGATTCTGTAGGAAGAGTTAAGTGCTGCTTTCAGTTTTAATACCACCTTGAGGAGTCACTGCTTGAGACTTTTATGCCAGGGGACTTTTTAATTCGGACGTTACTTAATGTGGCTTCTCTAATGTAGTTTCTTTGATTATAGACTACACATTATATACCACCACAGTATTAGTGAAAAAGTACCATGTGATTTAATTCTCCATTCCTCCAATGTAACTCTTAAAATTATTATGTATGTGTGTTTTACTTTGTTATTTTTTTATTATCTTTAAAATTTCCATTATGGTTTGATTGTTATAAAAATAATGAATTCTCATTGTAAATTCCAAAAAACTTACAAAAGTGTGTGAATTTAAAAGTGAGAGCAGTCCCCCTCACCTTACCACAGTTCCACATCCTCAAGGTAAACTAATAACAATTTGATATGTATCCTTCCAGATCTTTTTTCTATACGTAGTCAGACATACATATATACTGCAGTGTATCTCACATATTAATTTTTTTTTAAACTTTTGTTTTACTTAATTCTGTTTTTTAAATTTTGTTTGATCTATTAAGGAAGAACAAGGAAGGGAATGATCTTTACTCAAGAATTTCAGAAAGTCAGCACTGAAGTCCTGACCTTTCAGTAGATAGATTTGTCCCTTTCAAATATTTTAGGATATTACTTAGCAAAGCAGGCCATTTCTCCCACCTGACAGTAAATAACTTCCATCACTTGTCACATAGTTCAGAAAACTCCCATTCAGGGGTCACTCAGACAGTGAATTATAGAAAAGATTATTTGCTTCATCAATTAACTTGTTTTTATAAATCATCAGATAAGAGCTGTGCTCATACATGGAAGGGGCCTGAGATTTCTACACTTTAAACAAGCTCCCAGGTAAGGATGCTGCTGCTGTTCTTCTGATTACATTTTGAATAGTAAGGTCTACAACATTGTTCCTCAAACTTGGCTGCATATTGGAATCACCTAAAAATTTAAAACAAAACATGGATGTCTGGGTCCTGCCCCCACAGAGAATGATTTAATTGGCATGGGGTGTCCAGGCATCATGATTTTTAGATTCCCCATTTGAAACTTGTGCAGCAAAGTTTGGAAGCCATTGATCTATAATGTGAAAAGTAAGTGTAAATGGAATAAAATTAATTAGGCTAATAGGCTTAACCCAGGAAATCCTAAGTTCCTTGAATATCCGGTTTGCATTTGGATTCATCATATACTTGGTACATAATACTCTAATAAAAGCTGCCTGAATTGAATTGTATAGTATCCTGCACCTACCTCTGAAAGCTGCCCTTACCAGTTGACTCAAAGCCTCTGAAATGGGTCCTAATTCTACTAGTTAGATGAACTCATCCTGTCAAGACTAATAAAAATCCTATGATGATGGGCCCAAGTTCTTTTCTTGCTTATTAGACAAACTCATAAATATGCCCAGAGAAGGGGCTGTGATTGCTATTCAGGGTAATTTGACCCTTCCGGAAAAGAAGTGCCTCCTCTCCAAATCTTTAAGATGTTCTTGGAAACTATTTCATTCAGCACAAAAGCTATGCTCCCTGATTCACAAAAGCTGAGAAAAACCCTTTCAACAAATGATAAATCAGTTGGCAGAAACTGGCTTCCCAGTAATGGAGCTCTTCTTAAAGATACTTGCTTTCCTTTCTGGGTGCAGAAATAGTCTTAGCAGCTGATCACATGCTATCAGCCAGAGTTTCAAAACCCATATAAGCTGTCACTATATGCTTCTCTAGATTGAATCCACATGCAGATTACTTCAGTTCAGCAACAACCTTGTAGACAACACAGAACTTTCAAACCAGGAAGACCCTGAGAAAATGCCTGCTCCAACCAACTTCCTTGATATGAAAATTGAGACCAGGACTGGTGATACGACTTAGGTTTTACAACTAATTTGTGGACCATAATTTATTTCTCTTGGCTTTTGGTTCAGTAGCACTCATCCCCATTTTACAGTTTCTACTGGTAATCATTTGTTGTAGGCTAAGCCTCAACCAATAGAGTTCATCTGGCCATGATGTGACTATGCTTATGTGACATCAACTACAACACAGGCAGGCCCAAGGTAGTTCTTTCATGGAATATGTTCATTATTGAGATTAAAGAACATGACAGAAATATAAAACTAATGTGGCATGTTTTTATTTAATTGGTGAATTATAAGAAATAAGAATCCATTTGGCCTTGACAATTAATACAGTCTCCTTTGAGTAATTCAAGTGTAATAACATCGTAAACCTAATGTAGTAGCCATAAGAAGCACCTCTCAGATCTCTAGCTACAGGGATTGTAATTGTCTGAAGGTCCCATCACTACACACTGAACTCTATCACTACATTTACACTGAGACCATGCTTCCCAGTGTGGCAAGGATACTAAGTCATGCCCTTTCCCGAGAGATGTAGTACTCCTCTGATGAGCAATTTAAGCTCAAGGACTCCCCACTAGCCTTGCCAAATGTTCCTTAAAAAAATACTGTAATCTAAGATGTTTCTACCCAACTTTTCTTCGTTCTGTCTCTCCTACACATGGTGTCAGACCTGCATCACAGTCAGACCTCTATCTGCTCTCTTCCCACTTTTTTTCATAGGTGTTCTCCGAATACATTTCTTGCACGTTCAACATCCCATCTTGGATCAAACTGACACATCTAGCGAAAGAAATGTAATTAGAGGACTCTAATTGGCTATAAATAAATGTTTACATAATGTAAATGTCATTTATTTTCTTCACATTTTTGGATCAGTAATTATGATTAAAGAACAAAATATGGTCAGGTGTGGTGACTGACTCATGCCTGTAATCCCAGCACTTTGTGAGGCTAAGGCAGACAAATTGCTTGAGGCTAGGAGTTCGAGACCAATCTGGCCAACATGGCAACACCCCATCTCTACTAAAATTACAAAAATTAGCTGGGCATGGTGGCACATACCTGTAATCCCAGCTACTTAGGAGGCTGAGGCTTAAGAATCACTTGAACCCAAGAGGCAGAGGTTGCAGTGAGCCTAGATCACACCATTGCACTCCTCCAGCCTGGCCAACAAGTGAGACTCTGTCAAATAAATAAATAACTAAATAAATCTATCTTTCCAATTTTATAATATTTGATTTGGAAAAGAGAAGGAGTAAGAGAGGTAAGGGAAATTGTCTAGTTTCTGTTGGACTGCTATAATAGAATGCCTGAGACTGAGTAATTTATAACAAGCAGAAATTTATTTCTCACAGTTCTGGAGACTGGAAGTTCAAGATCAACGTGCCAGCAGGTTTGGTGAGGGCCTATTCTCTCCTTCCAAGATGTCACCTTGAATCCTGCATCCACTAGAAGGGAGGAACTCTGTTCCTCCCATAGCAGAAGAGCAGAAGAGAGTGAGAACCCACTCTTGCAAGCCCTTTTTATAAGGGCATTAGTCCAGTCATGTGGGCAGAGCCCTCTGAAATACCTCTCCTTAGGCCCCACCTCTCAGCACCGTTGCATTGGAGATTAAGCTTCCAACCCATGAATTTGGAGGAGACAAAAACATGCAAACCATAGTAGAAGGACAGAGACTCAACAAATACAGTTGAAGTTTGATGGAGTCAGAATTAAATATGTTATTATAACTTACAAAACAAAGTAAGTAAAAATTGAATTGTAACTGTTGCAACATGGAAGGAATTGGGATGGGAACAATTCTTTAAATCCTATTAACTAAATCCTAACAACATAGCAGGAAATCAATAGATGAAGTCTATATTAAACAGATCAATAAATAACATTATAAGGCATACCATCACAGATTGGAATAGCCCCTTTCCACAAAACTGACTTCTTCCTCTTTCTCTCCCTTCAGAACAACATAGCAAATGGATACATAATTTAAAACAAGTTTATCACTTAGCTTTCTGCTCATATATCCCCTCTCTTTCTGCTTATACATCCTCTTTGCCCTCAGAACTCCAGCCTCCCCATTCCTGTCTACTTCTCTTTTTTAGCCAAAGTTCCCCGCATCATTGAGATGTGGTTTCTTTTCTTTAGCTTTCTCATCTCCTGAGATCAAGCCACACACACTAGATCCCACCCCAACCACAATGACCTCCTTCTTTGGAAATTTTATATTCACTAAGATAAATTTGTTCATCAAACATTTTGTATTTCACTTTAAGTGAGGGAAAAAACAGCATCTAATTACTAGAAATGTGCATAGAAATGCCATGCATCTATTTTGGGAACAATTTCCCAAAACTGTCTGAACTGAGGGGTTCCTCTGAAAGTGATGAATTAGATTTCTCAACACCTCCTTTCATGATGGCACCTAGCTGAGTAACTAAGGAATAGTGAAAGTGACATGAAGAAGCTCTGGGAATACCATGCCTCCATGGGAGCTCACAGGTGCCTCACAGACAACAAACTCTGAAGGGCAAAAATAGATGGATGCCACTTGGATTAACACTTGGACAGAACACTATCTAGTGATCTCAACTCCAGTGACACACAAATGATAATCATAGCTAACTCTTACATAGTACACAATATCTGCCAGGTGCTGTTCTAAGTGCCGTGCATGTAGTCATCTTGTTAAATCATTACAAACCTCCCTAAAATAGGCATTTTTATTGTTTCCTTTCACACATGAGTGATTAGGATTTAGAGGCAAGCCCAAGGTCACATACCTAATAAGAGGTATGGGTGTCTGGTTCTAAAATCTAGCACTTAGCTACTATATAGGATTTTCTAAATAGTCTTAAATTTTGGAATGAAGGCTATGGGAAGATAGAACCAAATCTTTATAGACCATAGGAGAGAGTTTCTAGAGGATCACGTCAAGCTCAGACATTCTACAGTCATAGGTCACCAGACACTGTTGTACACAGAACCCCAAAACTCTGTGGAAGGAACTGTGAAAGGGAACTATTTGTGCACATCAGCTGCCTCTTGATGCTGGGATTAAAAGCTGCTCTGAAACCCCTGGGAGAATGGCCTAAGAAATTGATGGATTCCATCTAAGCGAGAGTCTGTCTCCAGAACTGAATTTTGCAATTCAAAGATTCGTAATTAATTCCTTAGAAAAGGAAGCCACATATTTTGGAAGACTAAAGAACCAGTAAACACTTAGAAGCCAGAACACATACCCAGTCCTTTGTCCTTGTACTTGTGCACACACCAGCCAACATCAGACCCTTACCCAGTGTGGAGAGCAAAATAAGAAGGCAAGGAGATAGTTTGATTTTGCCATTCCACAATGTATACATATTTTAAAACATCATGTTCTACAGGATAAATATATACAATTTTTATTTGTCAATTTAAAAAGGAAAGGGAAGGAGAGGGAAGGGGGAGGGGGATGGGTAGGGGTGGAGGGGAGCTGGAACACATGTAACAACCAGAGGGTCACCTGCCCTTTAACATCCCCTGAGTTTGCCTTGGGCCTCCCAGCCATGGACTTTGGAAAGTGGCTGTAAGTCCCTAATTCTATTAAATATTAATTTGGTTCAAGAGTAACCTCATCTCTTCTCCACATGCTTTTCCTTTCCATACCACATCAACCCCAGCAAATCTCACCAAAGCAAACAAACAACAACAAATATAAAAACCGAAACAAACACCAAAACTAAAATCACTTACAGGTCATTTCTATATAAAAGCCCATTATGGAGGAGATCCCAGGAGACAGAAAAATCTACAACTTTAAAGTTAATATTAGATAATCCCCTGTTTTTCAGACAGAAAAAGGGAGAGAAGTGAGCGTGAGGGATATTGGGAGAGGGGGAGACAGAAAGAAACAAAAAACAGGAATGGAGGGAGCAAAGAAAGAAGGAAAGAAGAAAAGACCCCAACCATTTATTGATATTCCTGCCTCTTTCCATGATGCTGAGCTTTGCCTCTTTCCCTGTGTCTCCTCTTCACCTTTCAAAACCGTTCTTCCATTTTTCTTAAACAGAGCAATTCAGTTCTAACTCTTATCCTCATACTCAGCCACAAACTCACCTATGCATAACCAAATCCATCAAGTTGCTCAGTTCTACAGAAGAATTTTCATTCTGACATAATCCACTCTCCTTTGAAAGCAATTTCAGTTATAAATAAATAGAATCCCCACATAATTTCACATGTACTACACATTTAAAGTAAATTTAATCACTAAATTTGTCATAACTGGTGTATAGTATAATCCAATATTTGAGGTTTTCAAATTGACATGGAATCCATTCTTCTACATCATTTGGTTTCAACATTTTCTAACATTTGGTTTCTGATATATGTTTGAGATTCTGTGTCTCACACTTTAACTCCTTTATCAACGAACATCAAATAAATTAACACATTAGTAAGGGTCACAGTAGGAACAAGAATGGGAGAAGACTAATAATCCGGGTTCCTGAGAAAGGCAGAAGACTCCACATTTTTTTTACATTACATTTTACCAGTGGCTATCCCAAGTCAAGCCAGTCAAAATCATCATTCATATCCATTTTGATACTCCACGTTAGAAAGCTGACATAGGTAACCAAAAGCTGAAAAGTGCAACACAGC
This sequence comes from Ateles fusciceps, assembly GCA_036589455.1. Classification (NCBI taxonomy): domain Eukaryota; kingdom Metazoa; phylum Chordata; class Mammalia; order Primates; family Atelidae; genus Ateles; species Ateles fusciceps. The sequence goes on from JAZHEH010002393.1 coordinate 5,933,347, forward strand.
ATCTTTATCCCTGTATTTGTACTTGCAAGAGGAAAGGATAAATGTGGGAAGGGTAATGAGCAAGTGGGGAGTTGGAAGAGGAGGAAACAATAACAAACTTGAGTGTTTGTGCTAAGGCAGGCCTTGGGGAGTTGAACAGCTGGAGACCCCCATCTCCTGGGAAGTGTTCTCACTAATTCCAGCAGATGGCAGTGCTACATAACATGTCAATTTTAAAACGCTTTTCTGTGCCATTCAAGCTTTGGACCCTTGAGAATGACATCCTTTTACAGTTGAGAGATGAATATTGAAGTATAACCCTACGCCCTGAAAATCCCTGCTTTGTACTTAAAGAAGGCAACTGCAGCCCCAAAAGTCCCAGACACCTTTATGGACCCATCATTGGAACATTTATGTCCACATGTGCTTGGTTCTCCATGGGCCGGAGATGCCTGCAGGAACCTCCAGGAGCCACACAAAGCAGCTGCCTCACATCTCTTCCCCCTCACTCCCAGGCTCCTGCCCTGAAAAGAGTAAGGGCTGATTCCAGTCTGTTCAGTCCTGTGTTCAGATTCCCCCAGAATCAATTTTTTTCAGCCCATAATGAATTCTTCCTCTCCTAACCTTCAAAGTACTACATATGCCCTTAGCCTCAGGTCAATATTTAATAACTTGTTGTTGTTCTAACCTGAGTTGGTTTCAGTTTGCCAATTAGGTAGTAAACGTGTGATCACGAAGGGGGTGCTATGTGTATTTTTAATACGCCACCATATATAACAGGGTTCCAGATTCCAAAGAGGTGCTTGATAAATAGTTGGTTAACTCCTTTCACCATCTCTTAAAAGTGTCTGCCAGCATGCTGTCTAATTTTCAGCAACGACCTATGAGTTATGGGCAGCCATAGGTATGGTCAGGAAAAAGGTTCCGGTCAGAAACATCTCCTGCACCTGGCCAAACCCTGGCACAAAGATTTCTTGTTAAAGCAGTTTGTGCGATGCCTGTAACTGAAACCCCATCTTTTCATGTTTGGGGCACATGCAATCCACCTTTTCCCAACATTCCAGGGCTCCATCGTGTGAACAGCTCCTCTTCCCTGGGGTTTCCATTCATTTGTGCACAACAGCTATTTAATTAAGCCTGTCTGGATTGAACGCAGTAGTATCATTTTTTACATTCTGGCCTCAATCAAAAGTTTGTTATTTAATATCTTTCGATCAACTCTTCTCTTTGCCACTTTTATCCCCCTTTCTGAAACCTGCTCCATAATGGCCAAGGCTCCAGAGCTTCTACTATTTGTGTGACATTTCTAACAAGGTGTCCTATTTAGACACACTAAATTAGTAACATGAAATGTATCCTATCTGTTCTAGATACAAGAACAACTTGCACCCAAACAAACCTGCACCCCAACCCTTCAATCGGTCCCACCGTTGCTAGTGTTACAATTCTCCTTAGCAGTTTTTTCAAATTCATTTGTTATTTGCACTCATTTATTCATTCACCAAGTATTCATTGAATGCCTGCTCTGGGTTAGGCACTGCTCTAAATAGTGAATGAGTCAGTATGATCCCTATCCTCAGAAAGCTTGTGGTTTTGTGGAGCAGATGAAATTTTAAAATAAACACACACATCAATATATACGATTGTAACTAAAAGATGTTCTTTGAAGGAAAATAACAGTGCTATGAGCATGAAGAATGTGGGTGGTAGGGGCAGGAGAGGGATGTATAATTTAGATGAGGGCAGTGATTAAAGATGGATTCCTAGGGGCAGTGACATTTAAACTGAGGCCCAAAATATGAGAAGAGACTGAACACAGGGATCAACATGTGCAAAATGCCCCAAGGTTGGGGGTAGAAAGGAGAGGCTTGGTACTTAGAGGAACTAATAGAAAAACTGGGCGCTAGAGTAGAGTATGAGGGATGTAGCCTGCTGGCGGGAGCTACACCCAGGGCCACCTTGTAGGTCCAGGGTGGGCACTGAATGCTCATACCAGCCCTGTAAGTTCTGTGATTCTGAAATAGGCTTGGCTCTTCCCTGTTTGAGCTTTAGGAACTTAGGGTCAGATATCTGGATTCATCCATCTGTGCTTGGGCTGAACCTCAGGTAACCACACAGAGGCTGCCCACATCCTTTCTCCCACTCCCAGACTCTTCCCTACCTTGACCCATACCCACACCTTGCTCTGGCCCCAGTTGCAAAAATAGGCTATCCAAGAATGAGCATAGGTTTTCATCTTTCCTAGGACAAGGTCCTTGAACTCTTCCATCATTACACTGGTCAATGGGAAAGACCTAACTTGCCATCACAAAAGGGACATTTTTACGGAAAAGCTTGAAAAGGGCTGCATTAGAAATGCTAAATCTAAAGCCTTTTAATGTCAAAAATAAACTGTTTTTTATGTAATTCTAGACCAATCTTAGGTCCCAGATCCCTCAGAAAGACCTCTGACCCTTAAACAATTAAGAACAATAATGAGAGTAATAATGATCACTCTCATCTAAACCTTAAAATCCCTTGTCATTGGTCTGACTCTCTTGGGTCAGGAGAGAAAATAAAAGGCCCTTTTGACTTAATTTAATGCAGCCCTAGACCTCAGGTAGATAGATCCTTAGGGTGCTGGGGATAGAAGGAGAACATTTTAATCTTCAATTGAGACACTCAAAGCCCATAGCAAGAAAGGGGCCCCAATTAGCTTTGTAAGTAACGATGTGGCTCATTAATAGGTGATACTAACCACACGTGTCCCCCGTTAGCATGAACAAATTATTCTTGCCAGTTCAGTTATTCCCTGGCAGCTGAAGGAAACATGTGCTGCTCACATGTTAATATATTTCAAATTGCTTCATCAAGGGAGAGGATAATGGGTAGATAATTGTCGATGTGGGGGGGGATAGGTACATTGAGTATACTATTCATTCTTCTTTTGTATATGTTTGAAAAATACCGTAACCATAATGTTTTGCCTTAAATGTCAGTCCTTTTATCATTATTTAACATCTTCCCACTCCCCCAACCAAATAGTTTTCTATGCTATGCGACAAAATCTCAATTGTCTGTCATTGGTAGCTGAGCTGGCAACAGATAAAAATCTATTGTTTGACAGAGTTATTAAAAAAAACACCTTTTTTTAAACTCAAACTTTCATGTGTGAGAAAGAAACTCAGATGTCTACTCTTAATTTGTACTATTTCATTTCAATAAACAATTTCAGAATTAGACCTACCAGGACCAGGAAGGGGAGTGCCAAATAGAAATTACCATTCTCATTATCACAGCAATGGTGAAGGCACTTCAAAAAGAACTCAGCTCCTAAATGAGAAAGCCTGACTTTGGTAATGTGGAAGACAAACAGTGGAACTAATTCACTTTTGGGACAAAGTATGCTTCCCAATCCTAAATGCTCCCCAAAATAAGCCTGGATCACCCCCCAACCCTAAATGCTCTTCAAAAGAAGCCTGGATCAATCAACAGCAAATTAAACCACGGAGCTTGGAAGTAATGATTTTGATAGAACCTCTTGGGAAAACTCTTGGAAATCTCCAATCTAGAATCTTCCTTTAATATTGATTAGAAGATTGAAGCATAATCCACAGGATTTTATCTGCCCAAGGGAATACCTATTTCCATACAGCTTCTTGAACCCACATAAGATGATCCAGGTAGGCACAGGGGAAAGACACCGGGCTTCAGCATCAGTAGCATCCCAGTTTTACAGGATTTCACACTAGAGGAATGCAGTGGATACCGAGCTGTGGGAACTGGTGTCTCAGTTTCCACATCTACAAAATGATAATAATAGAGGTCACTAGGGAGGTTAAATGAGACAATGCATAGGAAGTGCCTGGCACAATAGCTCACACATTGGAAGAACTCAATAAAGACTTTTGGTTTTTGTAAATCGTTTGATTACTTACCACATCTTAAAATGCTGACCACATCTTAGCATGATCCAGACAGGTCCACTCGCCATGCAATCCAAACCCCTTGTCCAAGGGAAAAATGTCTTTCCAAACACAGGACAATAAACTCATTTTATTTTGCTTTTGAAATAAGAAAATATTAGCATAAATATTTCATCTATTAATGAAATTGCAATCTGAACAAAGAGCCCAATCATACAGTGTATCTACAAAGTTAGATCATGTCTTCTGCTTTTCTGCTCAGATAATTCCAAAGTAGAACTTACAGTAGTAGAAAGAAAAATTTAAGATGTAAAATTATCCCACTATAATTTTGTTCTTGATTCCACAAAATACACCACTCCCATGAATTTCTCAGTTTTGAAATAAACAGTATAGGCACATGGAACATTAACAGTAAAATTCTGTGTAGAAATGTAAAAGAGCAGACCTTAAGATGTACATTTTTCTTACTGTTTTTCTAAAAATGCTGCTTCAAAAGAGAAAGCAAAATGCAAATCTATGCATGATTAAAGTCAAATCTCCCATACAAAATCTTTAAAAGTTCTTATCATTATGCTCATTTTTCATAAATACTTATAATACTTCACAGGAATTATATTGCAGAACCACATAAACAAAATTTTGTTGTGATTATGATGAAAAATATGTATAAGAATACTTGTAACTATTTATATTTTTTAAAATCTTTAGGCTTGAAAATTCAAAAAATGATTATTTAGGGCAAAGTGCTATTTCAAACAGATATAACTTCATTTTTACTTTGACTTTTTACAAATATCTTCCAAATTTTTTTTCTTTCTTTTAAGACAGGGTTTCACCATGTTGGTCAGGCTGGTCTCGAACTCCCGGCCTCAGGTGATTCGCCCGCCTTGGCCTCCAAAGTCCCTGGATTACAGGCGTGAGCCACCACGCCCGGCCATCTTCCACATATTTGTAAAACTGCAAATGGCAAAGTCAATGGGGTTCAAAACTAAATTCTTTAAGTAAAGAGATAACAGATAACATTTAAATTTCTCTTGTGAAAATAACTATGAAATACTACCATTTTCTCTTATCAAATCAAGTCAGTATTTCATTCTGAAAGCAATGTATTACCATGTGATTTTATGAAATAATCCAGGGATGGGCAAGCTCTCTTGCTGAGCATACACAGTAACCCAGGATCTTCCTCATTGCTGTTTTCTTTACCCCCAGCACTTGTGAGGCCTCATAGGAGACAGTGGATTAAATAGCCTTCAGGATCAAAACAGTTCCTTGACATTTGGATTTTAAACTCCAGCATAATTAAAATTGATTGCATAATTTGCCCCTATTTACAGGTGTGACATGATGTGGGGATTCAGAATTACAATTCTTTAGACTTAAAATGGTTGGAGACAAGCTGGGGGATCTGGACGTTTTCTTCCCTCCATCCCTTCCCTCTTCAATCTGAAGACTCAGAAATTATCCCAAACCATAGAAAAGTAGAGTATTTGAGGGTGAATAAACATCTAATCTAATAAGTGGATTTCTAAGTATTATCCATAAAGAGATGAAAAGCAGTGGACAATGGAACAAGAATTAACACAGGAAGAAAATAATCTCACCTTTAGAATATCTCTAGGATAACATTTTTCAGATAACTGACCCCCTCCAATCCCCTTTTGGGCAATGATGAAACGAAATGTCTGATCTGCAAAGAAAACTCTCACCAGAGACCTGCTGATTCAAGAATCCAATTCCTGCCCAATTGGAATACTGCCAACATTTTTTCATCCTAACAGGAATGCGTCTGCTTTTCTCTAAAGGTAAAAAATGAGAAGTTTTGGAATTATTAACATTTCAGGTAAGATTGAGAGGTTGCCCTTGTGCCTGAGTATGTTCTGCTAAATTTAGAGTAAGTATTATATGTGATGGTAACAAAGGTGAGAGCTTGGGACTCAGTCTTAGGAAAAGAGCTTTCAGTTTTCCAGTGGACAATTTCAAATAGATCTTACCAGCCACCCTTTAAGATCTATTCCAATCATGGCATTCCATGATTATTTGGATTCTCAAAGTGTTGTCTACCCTTGAGCAGAGGCAAGGGCTGGCTGGAAGACTAAGAGAAAAAAAAATGAGTTTCTTTCTGTATTAGTCACCACTTTTTAAGAATCTCAAGTATCCTTTAACAACCCCAAGTAAAACCCTAATGAGAAACTCCATCATGAAAAAGGTATGGCATCTTCACTCTCCACCACCACATCCAAGCTGACCTTCCTTCTCCAAATCAAACAAGGTAAGCAAAGCTACACGTTAATGTTTCCATTTTCTTTCTGAGGAGGGAACATGAAGGGACTGAGACTGGATCAAAACTGCTCCCCAGTGTCATCTGCTTTGGTTATGCCTTGAAATTATCCCTAATTACAGCTAATTATATCAGTTGTGTCCTTACATTTCTTATAGAGCCATGCCCATTGACCAAAAGATATGAGTTCAGTTATGAGTACAAATCCCAAATGAGAAGCCTCTAGGCTAGTCCAGCTGTCTTTATTATGTGCTGTTTTCCCTTATAAATATTAATATGGTAATGAAACAATAATAATTCCCTTGGAAGATAATACTTCTGCCAAAATAAAAAGTTTCAGAAACATGAAGAATCTGGTGGCCCCACTCTCTCAAACCTGAAGATTCTGGGGCCGAAGGTCACTGGTCACGTGGGACTGTAACCAGGCACTGCTGTAGCCACAGACTCCCCATGTTTCTGATCTAATTCTCTTGTCACAGAATAAGCCACTGCTCCATTGGTCCATAGCTGCAGCTTGGGATCAGATTCTTTGGCAATGAACTGCAGCTGGGTTTTTCTCATTCTCTTTACAAGTCTAGCAAAGCCAAGCAACACAGAGCTAAATATCATTGAAAATCCACAAAGGAGGAATGCTGCAGTGTAGCTGCCAGTGGTATCTACCAGCCATCCTGTAACAAACAACAGCAAAATTATATTGTTGAGCTGAAAATTCAATTGTTTACCCACTCTCAAATTCTAACTATTTGTGAGGATAATAATGGATTGATAGCACCACCAATTGTAATTTTGAGACAAAAAGCACGTTACCTAAAAATATTGTGCAGCAACTGAAAAATACATTCTGTTTTCCAGGAAAACTTCTAAAGTGAATTGATTGTTGTTATGTAAAGTACTTGGAAAAGCATCATGTACTTGGTAGTCACAACATAAATATTAGTTACTATTAACTCCATGAAATCTGGTAGAAAGCTAAAAGTAGCATCATTTAAATGATTAAAGTTGGAATAATTTATCTAGGGTGTTAAGAGAATGTATTTGTACAAAATGCCAGTTGTATTCACAACACCCATACACTATTTTGAGTAACATGACACGTTTCAAAGCAGAATCCACATTTTCAACTGGATTGAGTAATTGTACTCTATCCAGTTTGAAAATCTGAACTTTGGGTCATTTCACAAGTTGCAAATGCAAAGTAGCTTTTTTTCTTTATCTCTTGTTGCAACAAATTAATCTCAATATCTATCTCACCTCTAAATTTTGAGGAAAACCAGGGCATATGACATGCAAAATACTAGCCACAGTGATTAGAAAACCAGTGGAGTAACATTATACTTTGTCAAGCAATTATTCTATAATGAACAAAATTTTTTTTTAAATTCCTTCAAACTTTCCTTATCTGCCAAAAAAAACTCATCAGAGAAGTATATGGTTTCTTCTCTTTCCCACTTCACATCCGTTAGTCAAAAACGGCATGTAGAAGTTGTTTCTAAGCCCCATAAAATTACCTGAATTTAAACTACTCTCAAATATTTGTTATTGTTTGATTTACTTGTGCATTTCTATAGCACCAAACAGAAAAGACTATGTGGAGAGTTGCCATTTGAAAGGTACATAAATAAGAAAATGGTACAATAAGAACTCATGTCTTAATCCTCTAATTCCCAGTAATGAATATAATGTCTGATTTGCCAGTAAAGGCCATGAACTGAGAAAAGGATTCATGAATCCCAATTTCATTTGTGTCCTGTGACCTTTGACAGATGACACTGTTTCTAAAGTTTGGTGAACACTAAAATAGGCTATGGAGAGAGGATGTGGGAACATTTTGGGGGCAGTTTTCAAAAACAGAGCATTAAACATAAACATCTATATCATGGAGTTTAAACTGATCAGGATTTTTCATCTGCACCAGTCAAGTGGCCACAATTGCCCCTAGTTTGCTGTGTTTATTCCTCCCCAATTGCTGGATTTGGAAATAGCCTGCAACAGTCTATTCACAATAATAGCTAATAGCAGAAACCCTGCTTTCCTCAAAAAATTTCCTGCCTTCTTTCTAGGCAAAGTTTTGGGTTATTTCTCTTTTGCCTGTCTGCAGAGCCCTTGTTCACTCTCTCAGTTTTAATGTAGGCAGATAGTAATATGGAACAGTAATTCTCACTATTTACCATCATGAGCTTCATAACAAAGTTGGCTGAAAAAGTAGATTTCTGAAACTCATCCTGAACATTCATCTCACAGGTGGGAGTGTCAAGGAATCTGTATTTTTAGAAAGGTTCCTAGGAGACTCACATGCAGGTGATGTAGACCACATGCTTTAGGAAGGAGAAACAGATTCCAACCTGTTTACTGCTGTGTCTCTCCAGTATGATAAACACAATGGTAGTTATACAAGCAATAAATATTTGTTGAATTACTTATTTAATGAATGCAATAAATATTTGTCAAATTATTTGTTTAATCATGCTTCACTCTACAGCATTTTAGAGTTTATAAAACATTCTAGGTGCTTTATATGATGACTCCCAAATCTATATACAAATCAGCCATCCATTAAAGCTCATATTTCATCCTTAAACAGTTCTATTGAGCATTTTTGCCTGTATATTTCAGAAATTTCAACATATCTAAATACCATATTCACTATTTTTCAGGCAAAGCCACTTTCTTGAATTTCCTTATTTTTTCAACCATGACATTATTTTCTAAGTCATCCTTGACTTCTTTCTCTCATTCACCTCTGTATGCTAAATTCTGCTGAATTTTTTTTAACTTCCTCCTTTCCCCTAGAGCTCATCATCATTTCTGCAGCAGCAGCCCTAGCTCAGGCCTCTATCAGTTGCCTCCTAAACTATTAGAATGGAATCTTAGCTACCTCTCTCCTAAGTTACTAGATCGATTGCTAGATCACATTTTCTAACACACACTTTACCATATTATCCTTTTACATGAAAACTTTAATACTACCTATAGTCTCTGAAGAATAGAGCCCAGTTCCTTTGTCTGGCACCCAAAACACTCCACTATGACACTGGCATTTATAATTTCAGCCTCATCACCTACTGCCCCCTGTTGGAATCCTTTTCTCCCCCAAGACTTCCCTCTGAATGTACCCCACTTATTTATGTATTTATGTTTAGAGACAGAGTCTTGCTCTATCACCCAGGCTGGAGTGCAGTGGCATGATCTTGGATCACTGCAACCTCCACCTCCCAGGTTCAAACAATTCTCCTGCCTCAGCCTCCTGAGTAGCTGGGACTACAGGCGCACGTGCCATGCCTAGCAAATTTTTTTTTGTATTTTATTAGAGATCGGGTTTCACCATGTTGCCCAGGCTGGTCTCGAACTCCTGAGCTCAGGCAATCTTCCCACCTCAGACTCCCAAAGTGCTAGGATTACAGGCATGAGCCACCGTGCCCAGCCTGCCCTACTTATTTATAAGGCTAAACAACTGTTCCATAACCCTGTTCCCATCATTAATATAGAAAGGAATCAAGACCCTAATTTGGGACTTACTCTTTCCAGGTAGGCTAAGCTTCCTACTTGGTTGGATAAAGATTATAAAACAAGGATGTAGGTGGAACCATGATGGTTTTGGGGACTCCTACATCCCTTCTCTCTTTCACTTCTCCCCCAACTCTCTTGACAATTCTTCTCACTGACTGCATGTGGGTTTGTTGTTTTCACATCAATATGCCAAAGAGAAGAGGTGGTTGGGGTTTCTCTCTGGAAACTTACCTGCGATGGGTGGGCTCACCAAGTACGGTACTGCGTGAAGGAAGTACACCACACCAAGCGCTGATGACAAAGAGGTGGTCCCCACTATCTCTGCAGTCACTACTGGGATCAAGGTCACGTAGGCACCATCAAAGTAGCCAAAGGTACAAGAGAAAGGCACGAGCAGAGGGAGACTTTGAAGCATTGGGAGGCAGAGATAGCAGAGCCCATCCATTCCCACAGCAAAGAGGTAGCAAACATACTGGTAATTCTTCAGACACCTGTAGATTTGAAGAACAAGAATGAGTGCAAGATATACACATTCTGTAAAAGAGCTTTAGAACCACTAGTAAGCCTTGCAGTTACTTATAGAGATACCGCTCCCATTGTATGTTATCTATGCTGTCTTCCTATTTTTCTTTCATGCAAATGCAAGAATTCATCTCTCCAGGAAGCGTGGTGTGGAAGAAAGAATATATGCTCCAAAATTAGAAAGGCAGAATATTAAAACTAGTTCTACCACCTGCCTGCCTAACTCAATTTCTTTAGCTATAAAATGGAAAGGTTATCTATCTCATAGGGTTACTCTAAAAGTAATCATAAAATAACATGTAGAGCAGGAGTGTCCAATCTTTTAGCTTCCCTGGGCCACATTGGAAGAAGAATTGTCGTGGGCCACGCATAAAATAAACTAACACTAATGATAGCTGATAAACTAAAAAAAAACAAAAAAAAAAGGGGGGTACAGTGTGCATAAATCACAAAATGTTATAAGAAAGTTTAAAAATGTGTGTTGGACCATATTCACGGCTGTCCTGGGCGACATGCAGCCCATGGGCCACAGGTTGGACAAGCTTGATGTAAAGCACCAGGAGGCTAATTTTCCTAGCAGTCTACCATATTAGATGCTTTTAGATATGTTATCCATTGGTATCTAGCACATCCTAGATCATAAGTACTCAATAACCCAAGTGGTTACACAAAGGGGAAACTGTAATACAAAGATATTAAAATGATTTGCCAGAGATGATGGAGGTCTTGGACTAGGACAAAGTCTTATTTCAAGATTTCCCAAGTAGAATTTTCCCCATAACTTCAAACCCATCTATGATATCCATTATTTCAAAGACTCTGTATCAGCTTCAAGAGCTTATGCTTTACATTTTTCTACCCACAGCCACATTTGAACCTCACAAAATTGTATAAGGTCAACAGGCAAATATTGCACTGGCTCATTTTACAGATAGAGATCATTGCGGATCTGAGGGTTAGGTGACTTTCTGTAGGTCACAGTGTTAATAAAGAGCAGAGCCAGCTTAGGTCTTGTATGCCTCAGACTAGACATGCCTCCATTAGACCTATACCTGGCTGCTTCTTGCCAAGTTATTTGATTGTGAAAATAGGTACCCTTTGCTCTTCTCTTTCTTCTTTAACAATTAAATATGTGGAATTAGTACTAAATATTATATTCATAACACTGGAGAATGGCAGTTGGATCTTGATTAATTACCAAAAACATAATTTGTGAGAAGTTACATGATGGTATTAGCTCTGCAGGTTACATCTCAAGTGTGAATAGTTCATCATTTAGGAGAATATGAGTAGCCTGCACTCTTCAGTCCAAACTGATGAGCATATGCTGAAGAAATTACTTGGTAGATTTCTTATAACTTTGGTTTCTAAGCCTACGATTACAAGGAAATTATTTGCAGTTTGCACTGTCAAACATAAATATGAGGCTACAAATAATGTGTTATCATTGCACCTGGTCTTCCTGCCTGAACTGGATTCTGCTCCTTTTTCCATTGCCAGTCAATCTGGAGTGGTTCAAAAGAAACTAACACCACCACACCCAGTCAGAAGTTGTCTTACTTGAGGACTGACTTATCTTGGGATGGAATTAAATCTACCACTACAACTTGTTGTTACCCCAGGCTTCTGCAATTTAAACACATCTGGCCCAGAACCTTTTTTTGTATTATCTGTGAACTAAGATGTTTTTTTATTTTAAAAAGGTTGGAAAAAATCAAAAGAAAAATATTTTGTGACACAAGAAAATTATAAGAGAAATTCACCTTTCAGTGTGCATAAATAAAATCTTACTGGAACATAGCCACTCTCTTTTGTTTGCATATTGTCTGGGGCTGTTTTGTACTATAATAGCAGAATTGGGTAGTTGTGACAAAGAACACATGGTCTACAAAGCCAAAAATGTTTACTATCCGTCCCTTTATAGAAAACTTTGCCAATCTCTCATCTAGAAGAACCAGCAAGGGAGATGCCTTCAGATACTGCAGACTTGTTAACATTATTCAGACCTAGGTATTCCACATGGTAAGGGACTGAGGAGAAACTCAAGGCTTAAAGTCCCCTGGTGGGGAACCAAATGTGGTTTCATGAATTTTACCTTCTGTTGGTCAGCCATCCAAATGTGATATTGCCAATAATGTCAATCACTCCAAGTATGGACATAAGAAAAGCAGCTTGCTGATGACTCACTCCAATGCTCAAAGCATAAGGCACCAAGTACACAAAGAGAGGGCTGCAGCCATAAGCCATAAACAGAACAGAGATGGCCAGCACAACAAAGTCTGACATCAGTAAAAACCTGTACTCCTGCTGCAAACAGCAACAGAGGCAAGTCTGTGCCCATTCTTTGGTCAAAGATGAATACGGAGACACCCGCTTAAAGTCTTCTTTCTGAGTTCTACAGACATGGTTCTGCTCTGGAGTTGTGTGGTCCTCTTTAAGAGTAATTGGCCTCATCAAGGCACCACAAACACAGAGATTCAGACGAAGCCCCCAAGAATGAGTAAGGCTCCCCCGCCAGGAAAACTGTTCAATAAGGAGCTGAACCACAGGAGCCAGGATGAAGGTGCCAATGCCACTTCCTGACATGGCAATCCCATAAGCAAGGGCTTTCCGTCTGTCGAAGTACTTGCCAACCATGGCAATAGCTGGAGAGTAACAAAGTGCAAATCCAAGACCTGGGGATAAAGAGAACTCTGTGAGTGCTGGTGTACCAAAACAGCCAACGGGAGAAAATATCTCAGAATACAATCATTTATATTAAAGAGAATCTGATCTTTCATTAAACTCTTTTAAAGCTGCTTTTTACATCAAGCTTAAAATGAGTCTCCTTTCAGCAGTCATTCACAATTTGGAAAATGTAGGATATATATGATTTTCTTCTAGGGAGAATACCCTTAAGGAAATACGACTTCATAAACAAAATCAAACGAAGAACATGAAAATCATTATACAAACTAAATTGGAATTCACTAGAAAATCTGGATAATGCCAACCAAGGAAACTGATCCCTCCTCAATTTTTAAACTCAAATTATCCAGACAATTGCCTAAACTCTTCACTGCCTATGAAGACACAACACTGATAATCTGTGACCACTCCGCAATTTGGATTCAATAGCATATATAACTATGAAAATTCCAGGGTAACTTTACAAAGTTGGGAAACATCATGCCAATTTTATATGTGAACATAGCAATGTATATTTTCATATGTGAAAATATCTCTTAGGGTCAGTAGACAAATGTTGACACTCTAAAAAGCTTTTTAAAGACCTTCAACTTTTGGGCTGGGTGCAGTGGCTCATGCCTGTAATCCCAGCACTTTGGGAGGCTAGGGCAGGCAGATTACTTGAGTTCAGGAGTTTGAGAATAGCCTAGGCAATATGGCAAAACCCTATCTCTGAAAAAAAAAAAAAAAACTACAAAAATTAGCCAGGTGTGGTGGCATGTGCCTGTAGTCTCAGCTACTCAGGAGACTGAGTGGGGGATGATGACTTGAGCCCAAGAGACAGAGGTTGCAGCTGAGATTGCGCCACTGCACTCCAGCCTGAGGACAGAGCTAGATACACCCTGTCTTAAAAAAAATAGTCAACGTCTATTACTTTTTAAGTAAAGAAAATTTGAAGGGCTTTGAGCATGGATTTTATGGTAGCTAGAATGTCAGAGAAGGAAAAGGAGAACCACCTTCAGAAGCTCCTGCTTCCATCTGCAGTGCAGGGTATCCAGCAACCTAGAGTTGCGTGGACCCAGAGGGGTTTCTAGATGTGGGACTTTCAGTGTTAAAACCAGGACAGTGCGTGGTAAACTGGGATCCATTGGTCACCATAGCAGCAGTCAGGCTCTATGGGGTTTCTAGGGGTGGATGTACCTTGTTTAACTAACCCAGCCAAATGTATAGCCTCATTATGAGGTTATGTCCTTTATTGACCTGATTCATGCCACTCCAATGGCCCAAAGCCCAGACAGGAGTTGGTGCTACTCTCCACACCCCTTTGAGTGATGGGTAAACTCCTACTACAGTCCCACCAGCCAACTCATCTTGTTCCTATGCAGTCCCTGCAAGTGTGATTTATTGAATGCACATGTTGCCTTTTTCCCATGGGATTCATTATAATTTGCTAAAGTGATACTTCCATAGCATTGAGAAAGAATGTGTAATACAAGAATATTCACAATAAAGGGCTTTTTTAAATTAGAAACTCCCATTTATTGGACAGTGATATTTATTATAAAGTAGGAGCAACGCAGGTTGACCATCAATAGTATTTAAATGTCTTGGCAATGGTTGGAAGAATGACCACTGCTGAAAATTCATGTTGCCCTGGGTAACATGTTGTTTCTTCTGAATACAGAATCTCAGCCACACACTAATTCCAAAGAGAAAGCTGTGTTGCTTTTACCATCTGGCTGAATTAAATTGGTGATGCATTTTCATTTGGGTAGTGTAATCTCATTTTCCAGCTCTGTTTAACTGCTAGGTAGGTAGACATAAGCTAGATCAACTAAATTATGCATCTAACAAAATGAATATTTTATGAATTACTTCTCTGTTGATGTGCTTGGTAACCCCTGGATGGAGTGGGGTGACACAGGTGGTATAAAGTACCCTTACCTGTAAGAACTCCCAGAGTGAGGTAGAGATGCTTCAGACTCGTGGCAAATGAGCCCAGGATGAGTCCAGCAGATGCAAGCAAGCCACCCAGCATGATTCCCACTTGACAGGATAAATGGTTACTCACAACACTCCCAAGTGGAGCTTCAAAAACAATAAGAAATAGGTTCAACAGAAAAGCCTTGAGGGTACTGTGAAAAGGCTGTGGTGCTGCATTGACACAGCAGAGAACCTTTAAGGCATTGAGCCCATCCTTTTAATTCTGCAGCTTTGGAAACTAAGGCCCAGAGAAAGGAAGTGACTTGTCCATGGTCCCACAGACAATAAGTGTCAGACCTGGAATAGAACTCAAGTCTCCTGACCTGCATTTTAGTGCTCATTCCTCTTCATTCTATCATAATGGCAGGACTGTGGGGTGTTTTTTAAACAGTTGATCAACTTTCTCTAAATTACATGTCACTTGCACCGGGTTGTTTACTATAGTATTGATCGTATATCATTAGCAATAATGGTGACAGTTAATTGGTGGAGAAAGAAAGTGGACAACACCATGTGACCAGCAGTGTTATGTGGCAAAAAAACAGGGAGAGAGATTATAACGAAATTCACAATCTGGCACTGCTTTCAGCCTTCAGCACGCCCTGTGGATGAGATATCAAAGCCCAGAAATCTAAGAAAAACGCTTCATGCCATGGTGACATTTTGGTTGGTCTCACTCGATTTGTGACTTACCAGTGTATCAGAATTATGTTGACTTCAAGGCTCATAGAATATTAAGAAAAGCTAGAAGAGGCCAAAAAAGGAACTGAAGCTCAGGGGTATATGGAATGCCCAAGGTCACCAACAAGAGCACCTAACACCAGGTGTGAGGTTATTTCACCCCTTACTCTTTGAGTCTCTCACACTAATGGCAGGAGTGATGGGTGAGGAAGTCATGTGAATTTCTTTCTAAGGAAAAATTCATGCTGACATCAATAACTCTTAGTAGCAAGATCAGAAGAGCTGATTCTCTGGGTGTCTGTAGAGTATGATCATTTTTGTATCGATCAGACTGAAATTGGGAGCCGACTCAACTGTTAGCCTCTCTGTTCATCACAGAGCAGATCTGTTCCCAGTGGGTGTCCCAGATGTGATTCTGCAGACTCTCATCCATACTCAGAACTTTGATGTTCTAATACTATGTCACAAAGTAAGTAGATGGGTATATGGTAATTGTGTACAACAGCCATCTTGGTCTTTCATAGAATTTAAATATGTTTCTTCTGACAACCCTCCTCAAAGCTTCACACAGTCATTATAACCATATTGGTCACCTAAGGTCATTTCCTCCTATTTGGGCAATTATGAATTTCCTCCAAAAGACAGCAGTGAGGGAAATGAATCACCTTTATCTTCTGAGAAGAAAAACATGGCTTTTTTGGCATGCTGATACAAGGGCTGTGAATAATGAGACCCTGAAAATCAAGTGGTTTTAAAAAAAAGACAGATTCTAAAACTCAAATATATGATTTTTTGATCTCTAAGACCTTCTTATTAGTTGAAAGAGTTGAGTTGATTTAGCCTTCTCATGAAACCTGCTTTTAAGTCTTAGAACTGCTCTCAACTTCTCCCAATCAAACAAATATTATACATTTCAATACAATTCAACTGATTCCTGAGTATGTGTATTTTTTCCAAAAAGAAATGAGTCAGTACCTAGAATGGAATAAAATGATGATTATGAGGTATTGAACACAGGTGTTATTTCCCTTTGCCACTAAAACATGGCTTGAGGAGATGAAAATTTCCTAAAATACTCAGAACTCATTTAAATGAAAAGATTGAGTCTAGGCTACAAACAATTTGATTCAATCTTAGAAACTCTCTAAGACATCAATTTAATAATGTTAGTTTGAAACTTATTTTTTAAAAAAGTCAGCTTTGTTGTCCTCTACTACACAGATGGAATGGTAATTCCATACATTTCTAGAATACCCTCCATGCCTTATATAACATCTTCAGGGTTTCCTGAATTAAATCACAGCCATAATGAATATGTGAATATGTTTATCTCATGACTACACAATTCTATCCTTCCCCAATACTTCTCTAAACATGAAGATTTATACATGAAAAAGATGAAATCCATCAGTCAAATTTCAAACCCTCAGGAAGGGAACAGAATGCAGTCCAAGACTTGAGATGTGATACAACACTGTTGGCACTCATTGAAGGAGATTATATAGAAATGGCTCATGGTACTATCCAATAACTATATAACTGGAGAACGAGAAGGCCATAGCATTTGGGAGAGAGAAGCCAAGCATACACTCTAAATTGCTTCCAAAATCAGAAATAACCAAATCATATGTGTTCTTTTGAGTGTATTATGTAACTGGTCTACCTGACATCAGCCAAGACTATCAATTACAAGAGCAAGTCTGGTTGGCTTTGGATGAAAGTAGGATTGGTCTTTTCTTTATATCATGTAGTTCTGGTCAGTTTTTAATGTAGCCCTTCTACTTAGGAAAACTAGTAATCAAAGCCAGTGGAACTTCATTGTCATATACAGTTCAAGCGTGGCCAGTAATAAGTGATACTCACCACAGAGCATGGTCACACAATCTACAATGGAATGGATCCATGCTGTTTGTGCATAATCCTGAGTGAAGTATGTCTGGAACTCCACAAAAAAAATTGAGATACATCTGAAAAATACAATGCAGGCATTTTACACAAAAAGTGAATGAGCATGCATTTGAGCCAGAACTTAAAATGTTTGGTTCAATTAGCTGTTCCTGTCTCCAAGGGTTTTAATTGCTAGACTATAATAAGTGGGAAATCAGAAGTTGACTCTTTGGGTCATGCTGGAGAACAAGAAGAACAAGTGTTCAGCCACCACAGGGGCGACTAAAGCCAAGTAGATGTGAAAACCATGGTTCTAAGGAAGGTTTTATGGAAACAAAGGCAGTTCAAGAACATGAATTCTTATTTATTTTTGTGTTTTGCTAACAACCGTAACTTCTAAGAGGTTGTTATACAAGTTAAGATTTGACCATAAGAATTATATATCATCAGTAATGTCACTTTTAGGATTTGTATAAAGGAAATAATCAGGTGATAATGATAGATAGATGACAGAGAGAGACAGGAGACAGAGAGAGAGATAAAAAGACATATTATTCTGGAGAACTAATTTAGTCCACAAAATTATATATTTATATATATATATGTATGTATATAAAAGAATATATTCTGAGGGATATAATAATAATAGCTATATAAGAGGATATATTCTGGAGTATAGCCAAATATCATAACCAATCTAAATGTTCATCAATAAAGGACTGGTTAAATAAATTATGGCCTATGAATAAAATAAAACAGTAAGTCTTAAAAATGATGATGTTGATCTGTATTTACTGATTTGGAAATAAATTTGCAATATAACGTTAAGGAAAAAATAAGTTACAAAATAGTTCATATAGTAAGAACTTATTTTTGTAAAACCAGTTTATGTAAATAGAAAATTTCCTGAAAGCATATACACTAAAAATGTACATAATCATAATACGTAAATGGTGAGATCAGAAATGATTGTTTTAATCTTTATTCAGCATTTTGAATTACTTTACAATAAACATGATTTCTTATGTAACCAGAAATGTGTATATATGTGTGTGTATGTGTGTATGTGCAGAGAAAGAGAAAGAAATATTTATATTGAAAAATAGCTAATTACTTAGAGAAAGACATGTGAACCAGAAGCAATAGTTTGCATCCCTGTACAACTAGGAAGAGGATTATGTGGATTAGCATGGTGTCCTCATTCAGGCAAGAAATTTTTAGAGCCCAGTGATAAAAGGGGAAGAAATCAGGCCTGTGGCTTGGGGATGAAACAAGAGGTTATTAATTTCTTTGGAGCTAAGTTCCAATTAATTGTGCTTTAACAATCCATAGTAACCTGTTACTTTCACTCTCCCTCTCCTCTCCAGTTGCTGCTGGGTGTGAAAGTAGGTGGGGAAGAGCTTGGAGAAGAAGGGAGAGAACATAAACAAGACTGCTGTGTTAGGCAAGGCCAGCTTCTTGGGCGTGCAGCCTGCACGTGCACACAGAGCCTGGCACTTAGAAGCACAAAACTTGATTTAATGCTTGGCTGTCACTGACTGAACTTAATAATTTTATATTTGAATTTGTGTTTCATAAGTGCAGTGCAATAGAACAATGGAGACTTCATGTGAGCAGAGGAGATACATGCAATAAGTGTTCTGCAGTTCTGTGATGCACCATTCACACATAGGGTTAGAGATGTCCCATAGGCATAGCGTTCTGCTAGACCCACGATTCAAGGGAGTTCAATTAAGACTCAAAGCCAGTATCAGGTAAGTGTGTTACATCTACAACTTAATAAGCTTGAGGATAGGGAAAGAAGTGTCTACCCGCCCCAAGAGGCTTTCTAGTGTACTCTCCCAGCTCCCACATTCTTTTTTTTTAAAAAAAAAAAAAAAAAGAAAAGAAAGAAAAAAGAAGGGAAAATAGGGCTGTGTTTTAAATGAAACCTCTCTAGTCAGCATGTCTCAATTAGAAAAGACACACTAGTAGGTCTTCTGAATCTAACTTTTATCTCCTTTAATATTACCCTAAATTTATTTATTTATTTATTTATTTTACTTTAGGTGCATACTATATCTGGCATTTCTCCCCATGTTATCCCTCCCCACCCTCCCCTCCCTCCCCCACTCCCCATTGTCTCTCCCCCTACCCCCCCCAACTGTCCCCTGTGTGTGATGTTCCTCTCCCTGAGTCCATGTGTTCTCGTTGTTCAACACCCACCTATGAGTGAGAACATACAGTGTTTGGCTTCCTGTTCTTGGGTCAGTTTGCTGAGAATGATGGTTTCCAGATTCATTCAAGTCCCTACAAAGGACACGAACTCATCGTTTTTTATGGCTGTGTAGTATTCCATGGTGTATATGTACCACATTTTCTTTGTCCAGTCTATCATTGATGGGCATTTGGGTTGGTTCCAGGTCTTTGCTATTGTACACAGGGCTGAACATACATACACATGCAATGAACATACGTGTGCATGTGTCTTTATAGTAGAACGATTTATAGTTCTTTGGGTATATACCCAATAGTGGGATTGCTGGGTAACTCCCACATTCTTTAGTCTCAATAGTTCAGGCCTCCAGGAAGGTGTCCATGACCACTCAAGTCTCTCTTTTTCCACTCTTATGTGTTTCAACTACATGCTGGACATTTATCACACTGTGTGGCAATTCCCTTTGCATTTGTTTATATTCACTAGACTGTTACCCTGTGACAGCAAAGACCATGTCTATCTTATCTCACACTGAATCCCAAGTATCTAATATGCTACCTGTCATGTACGTGGAGTTCATAAGGGAAGCAAGCCAGGAAGGAAGGAAAGGAGGAAGGGAGGGAGGAAGGATTAAAGTTGGTAGAGGAAGTGACTGAAAGACAAGGATGTGAAAATGAATGAATGAGAAAGGAAAGAAGGAGGAAGACTGGATGGTAGTTATATAGGAATGTGTGGCTAGGTGAGGTAAAGTAGGGATGTGAACAAAATGAGTGTTATAAGCTGAACAAGTAAATCCACAGATGGTGATACAGAAGCTGGAGATGTAAGAGGAACACACGATGTCTAAGAGAAAAGGGCCCCAGATGATGATGTTTTCAAATTATAAATCATAATCTCTTTTCACTAAGTTGTTTTGGGGACTTAGTATTTGTGTAATCATGTCTGTCCCTTGTCACTATTTTAAAAGTTTGCTTTGTTTTCTGCCTGCTGGTTTTCTTATGTGACTTAATTAGTCTTATAAGTCAAACTTTAGATATACAGAAATCAAAATTAATACCTGAAATTCTTGTCTAGACATGCAAGCAGGCTTAACAAAGGCAAACTTTCTAATAACCACATACAGGCTTCTGAATGATTGTGACATTCATGAAATATGGTAAGAATACTGTATCACTTCTTATCTGTTCTCAAAGGGAAAAAGCACCACAGAACTTTTCAAGTAGTAGTTTCATGATCTTAAATAAATGAAATTTTATTGGGAGCATGTGAGCATCTCACTCCAGAAATTATATTTGTCATTTTGGTTGTTCTTTGGAATATTTGGGCAGTTACAGGGGAGCAGGGTTCTGATCCCTGATTCTCACCTTAGGTAACTGAAAGTTTTTGTTAGCTTCTTAATCCCTCAGGGCCTCAGTTTCCTCATCTCTAAAATAAGCATTTTTGTAAACAAGATTGTATCAGTCAGAACGGGCTGGATTATGCTGCAGTAGCAAATGACTCCTAACAACTTTCAAGGTTTGTAGGCTCTGTCCATAAGAATGTGGAAACAAAGTTATCACCAAGTGTCACCTGTTATGAAATGACATTCTCAAAGATAGCTTCTCCGGGGGGGGGCAACATGCTTGCTGTCTCAATCTTGCCACTCTGCTGTACAATTTTGCTCTGGCTTCTATACAGTGAGTGCTGACAATATCTGGCATTTCATAAAGATTTTTCTCTGGTTGAGAAAGTTAACCACTAAGTCAATACAAGAATTGATCCACTGGGCAGTGCAGCCTAGTGGCTAAAATTCTGCCACTTACTAACCATGGGACCTTAGACATGTTCTTCAACTGCTGTGTGTTATGAGGATTAAAGGATTTAATTCATAAAAAAATGCTTGAAGATGCCAACAAGCACAATGTAAGTGCTCAGCTAAAGTGAGCAATTATTTATGGGAATTCAACTATTGTTAAGAGAATTCAAAAGACCTCCACAATCCCATAAGATTCTAGACATATATTGCAACTAAGTTGATTTAGACCCAGTAGACTTAGAGAAAAATAGGTCTCAAACCTGGAGTGGGGACAAGGTTTTGGACATTTACATCAAACATTGCTTTTTAAGTATCAACTCCAACTCAAGTGGCCAATTTATGGACAGAATAACCTGCAATTACACATGAAGTGTGATTTTTTTTTATTTTTTTAAATTTTATTTGAAGTTCTGGGTTACATGTGCAGGATGTACAGATTTGTTACATAGATAAATGAGAGCCGTGAGTGTTTGCTGCACCTATCAACCCATCACTTAAGTGTTAAGCCCAGCATGCATTAGCTATTTTTCCTGATGTTCTCCCTCCTCTCACTCCCCACCCCAGACAGGCCCCAGTGTGTGTTGTTCCCCTCCTTGTGTCCATTTGTTCTCATTGTTCAGCTCCCACTTATGATTGAGAACATGAAGTGTTTGGTTTTCTGTTCCTGTGTTAGCTTCCTTAGGATGATGGCTTCCAGCTCCATCCATGTCCCTGCAAAGGACATGATCTCATTCCTTTTTATGGCTGCATAGTACTCCATGGTGTATATGTACCACATTGTCTTTATCCAGTCTATCACTGATAGGCATTTGGGTTGATTCCATGTCTTTGCTATTGTGAATAGGGCTGCACTGAACATATGTGTGCATACATGTTTATATTATAATAGAATTATTTATATTCCTTTGGGTATATACTCCATAATGGGATTGCTGGGTCAAATGGTATTTCTATGCAAAAACTCACCAATGGAATCTAATTAAACTAAAGAGCTTCTGCATAGCAAAAGAAACAATCATCAGAGTGAGCAGACAACCTACAGAATGGGAGAAAATTTTTGCAACCTGTCCATCTGACAAAGGTCTAATATCCAGAGTGTACAAGGAACTTAAACAAATTTACAAGAAAAAAAAACAACTCCATTAAAAAGTGGGCAAAGGATATGAGCAGACACTGCTGGAAAGAAGACATTTATGCGGCCAACAAACATATGAAGAAAGGTCAACATCACTGATCATTAGAGAAATGCAAATGCAAACCACAATGAGATACAATCTCACACCAGACAGAATGGTGATTATTAAAAAGTCAAGAAACAACAGATGCTGGTGGGGCTGCAGAGAGAGAGCAACACTTCTACACATTTCGAAGGAATGTAAGTTAGTTCAACCATTGTGGAAGACAGTGTGGCAATTCCTCAAGGATCTAGAACCAGAAATACCATTTGACCCAGAAATCCCATTATTGGATATATACCCAAAGGATTATAAATAATTCTATGACAAAGATGCATGTACATGTATGTGTATTACAGCACTGATCACAATAGCAAAGACTTGGAACCAACCCAAAAGGCCATCAATGATAAATTGGACAAAGAAAATGTAGCACATATACACCACAAAATACTATGCAGCCATGAAAATAGGATGAGTTCATGTCCTTTGCAGGGACATGGATGAAGCTGGAAACCATCAATCTCAGCAAACTAACACAAGAACAGAAAACCAAACACCACATATTCTCACTTATAAGTGGGAGCTGAACAATGAGAACACATGGACACAGCGAGGGGAACATCACACACCAGGGCCTGTTGGTGGGTGGGAGGTTAGGAAAGGGATAGCATTAGGAGAAATACCTAAGTAGATGACAGGTTCATGGGTGCAGCAAATCACCATAACACATGTATACCTATGTAACAAACCTGTATGTTCTGCACTTGTATGCCAGAACTTAAAGTATAATTTTTTAAAAAAGAAAAGATCATACTTCAGCTGGGCATGGTGGCTCATGCCTGTAATCCCAGCACTTTGGGTGGCCAAGGTGGGTGGATCACCTGAGGTCAAGAGTTTGAGACCAGCCTGACCAACATGGTGAAACCCCATCTCTACTAAAAATACAAAAATTAGCCAGGCGTGGTGGCAGATACCTGTAATCCCAGCTACTCAGGAGGCTGAGGTGGGAGAACCATTTGAGCCCAGGAGGCAGAGGTTGCAGTGAGCTGAGATTGTGCCACTGCACTCTAACCTGGGTGACAGAGCAAGACTCCGTCTCAAAAAAAGGAATCCCACTTCATAGTATTTTTGGCTCTAGGTCTGTGAGGAATTACCACACTGTCTTCTACAATGGTTGAACTAATTTACATTCCCACCAACAGTGTAAAATCACTCAGCATCAATTATATTATTTTAAACGAATCTGTAATTT
Source organism: Ateles fusciceps (assembly GCA_036589455.1). Classification (NCBI taxonomy): domain Eukaryota; kingdom Metazoa; phylum Chordata; class Mammalia; order Primates; family Atelidae; genus Ateles; species Ateles fusciceps. Next base: position 5,957,184 of record JAZHEH010002393.1, read on the forward strand.
ATGACACATAATCAACCAAGACTTACTGTAGCAATATAAACATCTTGTTCTATCCTGCATTGTATCTTTGTTATGGGAGGAATATTGATGCCTGTATTGATGATGCCATCAAATAATTAGGCCAAACTACTTTCTTGTAAGGGTCTGCTGTCAGAGGAGAGAAATAAAGATTTCTATTTGAATGAAAGCACCTGTAGAGGAAAGAGCTAACACATGTAGGTTTCCAATGCATATTTACTCCAAATATAAATGAGATGGATGAATCTTAATGTACATGCATCTTACTTCAGCATATTCAACACTGTGACCTTGGAGAAAAGAAAGAGGGAGAAGAGAACAGGCAAGAACGAGAGAATCTCTGTATCTATGCTTTCGCTCTCCTTCAACCTAGAAGTCAGCCTTCACTACAACAGCCAAAATGCAAAATAAAGCAAAATAATGTAAATTCTAGGTTTTAAGCTTCCAAAGGCTCAGTGAGCCCTAAGGAGCCAAGGAGTTTTCCAGGATTATTTTGGCCTTGGTTGAATATATACCCTAACCCTGTGTAAGATTAACTGTGTGATATGTTCACATATCCACTTTAAACTTTATGATCATACTCTTGTCACCTGGCACCCCTTTTCCTCATCCCTAGACTTAAAGTCACATTGCACCATTATGATGATAATCTCTTGCCATCAGTTTGCCCATAGTGTTTTTCTTGATTTATGAAATATAGATCACACATCCTATTAGCTTTGTAAAACTTTAATGAATAAAATCAATCTTAACTTACACTTATCATCAAAATGACAGGTTTAAAAATTCTGGAGAAACAGACTTGCAGAAATGATATTACCCTCCCCTGGAGCTATGCCAGCTTAAGCTACCTTACCTTTCCAGGTGTGCAGTTGCCAATAAAATCCTCAGAAAAGTGATTTCATTATGAAAATACTGTAGGACATTTCCCATGTTATATGTGATGAGTTTTAAATATTTCATATTAACGAAGAGTGAAAAAGTAATACATGTTACATTATTTCCACATCTCTGGAGGTGCTTATGAAAATGAATGGCTGGAATAGTCACAACATTGGTCTAAAATGTCCTAAGACTCCAGGTTTAAGTGCTAGATATTATAGAAAAGACCACTATCCGGGGACTCGTAAGTGCCAGAGAATCACATACTTTGCAAAGAAAAAGATACTTGAGCAGTCAACGGAAACACACACACACACACACACACACACACACACACACACACACATCTTCACAATGATGGATTCAGAAACAGAATGAAGCAGATTTAAAAGAAAAGACAGGGTTGGCTGCGGTGGCTCACGTCTGTGATCCCAGCACTTTGGGAGGCCGAGGTGGGCGGATCACGAGATCAGGAGATCGAGACCATCCAGGCCAACATGGTGAAACCCCATCTCTACTAAAATACAAAAATTAGCTGGGCGTGGCGGCACATGCCTGTAATCCCAGCTACTTGGGAGGCTGAGGCAGCAGAATTGCTTGAACCAGGGAGGAAGAGGTTGCAGTGAGCTGAGACCACACCACTGCATGCCAGCCTGGTGACAGAGCTAGACGAAAGAAAGAGAGAGAGAAAGAGAGAGAGAGAGAGAGAGAGATTGAGAGAAAGAGGAAGGAAAGAAGGAAGGAAAGAAGGAAGGAAAGAAGGAAGGAAGAAGGAAGGAAAGAAGGAAGGAAGGGAGGGAGGAAGAGAGGAAGGGAGGAAGGGAGGAAGGGAGGAAGGGAGGGAGGGAGGGAGGGAGGGAGGGAGGGGAGGGAGGGAGAGGCCGGGTCATCTTAGTAAGTCAAGAAGAAAATTCTACCTACCTTGTGACCGCCCGGGGTGCAGATGGTAACAAGAAAACAGCCAGCCACAATCATCCAGCCCCAGCCTCCATCTGGAGGGGAGGTAGACCGAGCTCTATTTACTTTTGCCATGGCTTTTCTTTTTTCTTCTTTTCCAGGTTGCTCCAACAACTAAGTTATGATGTTGGAAGAGTTTGCTGTACAGTGACGTCCTGTTGGCATTCAAGGTTGGCATAGAGTGCTACCTGGCACATGGGTTACTCGCCATCTAAAACCAAAAATCAGCATATATTTATACCTTTTTGCTATGTTCAAAGGTTGATTTTTTTTCACTTGGTAAAAATTGATCATTACTTTCCTATTAAATATGATTATTTCTAACTATGAATACTAGACTGAGGCAGACCATTTGTTGTTCTTGGTACATGCTTTCTTTTTTAAAAATATAATAGAACCTCTCAAACTTTAGTCAAATGCATGTCTACTCTATTTGATACCATTTTTCCCTGGCCTCTCTTGAAGATAGTTGTGGCAATAAAGTGTAGTCTCCATGAAAGCGATGTGAGCAGAAGTCATGTGTGCCACTTCTGGTTCATCAACTCAAAGGCAGAGGTACTTTTCGAGGACTTCCAGCACCCTCTTCCAACAGACTGGAAGATGGATGTGGACATGAAACCACTTAAACCACACAGACCAGGACATCAGTCTAGGGGCTGGCAGCGCTACAAGACAGAAGCAGCCTGGGTCCTCAGATGACACTGGGGAGACCTGCCTTCCTACTCTGGACTCTGCCCATCTCTTCACTGTTACACAAAAGATAAACAAGCATCCATTTTATTTGTGCCTCTGTATTTTGGAGTCTCTCCATTACAACAGCTTATTCCATAGCCTAATTATTATTCTGAATGAGTCTGACAGCAACTTCTTGGCATTTTTTAAAATGCTATAATTTTTAAGTGTGTAATTGAAGTAAGAATAGAATGACAAATAAATGAGACAAAGTAGAGAGCCCAGAAGCTAGTATATAATATTTTAATACAATCTAAATAAAATTTTAAAAATCAGTGAAGAAAAAATGTATTATTCACCACATTCTGTCCAACTCTCCATTTAGCTCTTGACCTTCCAGATAAATTGATAAATGTAGAAAAATAAAGAAGTAGTTAAAAATCTAGGTGAAAATATAGGCAAATATTGATCTGTTCTCTAGATAAGAGAACTCCCTGAGACCAAGATTTAAAAAATTATTAATTCGTCTAAATTAAAATTTGACATTTCTGTATTAAAACATGCGATTAATAGACAAAACCAAAAGGTAAGCCACAGGCTTGGAAAAAAAACATTAGCAATACATATTTCAAGGAAGTAATAGCTGCATTCATTCATTCATTCATTCAACTGTAAATATTTACTGAATCCCTAATATGTGTCAGGCACCCTTTTAGGGCACTAAGGATTCAGCAGTAGTCACAATACACAAAGCTCCTTGTGGTGGGCAGGCTCTAAGTTACCCCTGTGGTCCCAGCTCTAGTTGTTCGCATCTTTACGTAATCCCTTCCCTTGACTGTGGGAGGACCTGTAACTTGTGTCTATTCAACAGAATATGGCACCTGTGATGGAACCTGACTCTTGTAATCACGTCATATTATATAAGACTCAGGCCTGCTAGCCACTCTAACCCTCCCACTGTCCTTGAAGAAGCAAACTGCCATGCTGCATGCCTAGGAGAAAGCCATTTGGTAGGGAACTGTGGATAGCCTGTAGATGCTGAGGGCAGCCTCCAATAGACAGCAAGAAAACCTGAAGAACTCAGGGCCTTTTGTTTTTCGCTTCTTCGCCAACATTCCAAGTGATCCTGGAAGCAGATTTTCCCCTAAACTGAGCCTCCAGTTAAGGACAGTCTCACTGACACCCTGACTGCAGCTTTGTGATACTCTTAGCCAAGGACCCAGCTAAGCTATTTCTGGATTTGGGCCCCACAGAAACTGTGAGATAAGGTGCTGCTTAAGGTATTCCATGGCTTGTCAAAGAGGCTGCTAAATTAGAGTCAGGGATGAATTTTTTGAGAGGAAAAATAAGAGTTTCAACACCTACTTTTTCTACAGAATTGAGCAAATTACCCAGTTGCTTTTATAATTTTGTTGTGATCACTAGAAGAAATCTTAACATTAATTAAATGAAATATCATTTCAACTATAACAATGTATGGATTATTTGACGAACAAAGACTATGTACCACCTGATAAGTTATCAGCAAAACAAATTGTCTAATAAAAAAAATTTACTTTAAGACCACAACTTTCTCAAGAAAATGGCTTACAACAGAAATTTGTAAATGTACATCCTTGAAGCCACTGGAACAAATTGGTGGCTTGTAATTTCAGAGAGTGCATACAGAGCAGGGGTAGTGAGGCCAAGATAAAAAGAATGATTCCCACAGGTATCACTTAGGTTTGCTCTCTTTGAAGCCTTAGGCCTCCATCTTCATCCTGTTAACCATTCCGTGACCTTGAGGAGACTGACAAAGGTGATCAAGTGGACAACTGAAATTATAAATCTATAATTATAAATTTATACTGAAATTATAAATCTATAATATCAAAAGTATTGGGAGACCAATACTGGAATAAATACTAAACCTATTGACAAAGAGAAAAATACAAGTTGTTATTGGAAATGACAATATTGCTAAACACTGGCCTGGTGATTAGCAATAGGCAAAATACTGCTCTTGGGGCTAAGTGAAAATGGCAATGATATAGAGCTGCTGTTTACAAAGCACTTGCCACAGGCCAAGTTCCTAGCAAGCATCACTACAGACAGTATCTCATTTAATCCTTACAAGAACCAAGAAGAGTATTTTTTATCCTCATCTTATAGGTAAAGAAACTCAAGTTAAAGAGGTTAAGTAATTTGCCTTATTATTCTTTACATAATGAAGCAGCAGAAATGGGCTATGAACCCTGGTCTGATTGCAAGGCCCGTTTTCCTAACCAATATCCTGCACTGCTTCTACTACATTTCCTTATTCCTTGGTATAAATTCATAAACAGTTTTGTCTAATTATACACATAATTCTTGCTGATGACACACCGGGAGGATGATGTGAATTACAGCCTGACGTAGCTATAAATGCAATTCTTTAAATGGTACCATTGGTATTTTCCTGAACCATGCTTGGTCACTGACTTGACCAGCCATGGAATTTCAAGCAAAATTAACCCTCTAAAGGTGTCTCTAACACTCTGGAGTTTCAGAATAAGTTTCTCCAAAATATAACTTTGAGTCATAAATAAGTAGCTTTAACAGTCATCTACTTTCTTCCCCACAATGAAACACTGAAGGAAAAACTCTTATTTTAAAATATCTGCCATACCTGTATTTTTGCTTTCACACACAGCCTGCTGGAGCAGACACAGCTGGTAGTCCATCTCTTCCTCTATTCCACCATAACCCTGGCTTTGTTTGGATTCAACTCTATCTGCTGTTTCCAGTGGCCATCTGAGCCCAGTCTGTTGGCTTAGGGAATGGGTTTGGATTAGTCTCCCATTCCCATATCAGTCAGTGATGAGGCACAGAATGGGAAGTAATTCCAGCCAATGAGCTATGAAGAGAAGTCCTCTGGGAAACATTTCCTTGTTCTTAAGAAAAGACATGAGGAAGAAACAAGCCCCTCTTCTTGTAAATTCTGGATGCGATACCTGGATCTATAGCAGCCAACTCTTAACTATAAAGGATGCTAGCTTGAGGACAAAGTCAACGAGCCAAGACCCAGATGAAAATAACCTGGGACCTTGAGTGTTGTCACTGAGCTACTGAATTAACCAATTCTGCAGTCACCCTCTCTAGCCTGTTAGGCAACATAACAGATTCTACTTTTTTTTTCTTTTTAGATTCTACTTATTGTTGGGACTAGTTGAGATTTCTGTCACTTCTGACAAAAGAATCCAAACCTACACATTAGCTCCAACTACAAGTCATCCTGCACTATGTTCAGTGATGTCACTTTGGGGCCTTGAAACTGACCATTGTGGGAGTATTTACACCACAGGAATCATAAATGGGTAAGCTACACATCAAAACTTTTTAGATCCCCTGAGAGAACCATTTGTTAAACATTTACTAGCACACCACTGCAACTTCAGAGTAATTTAAGGTGTATACAGCAAACACTGCTATGAAATATTAAGGCAAACCAAAGACTAAGAAAGAGTTTAAGTTGCTAGCTAGCAACTTAACCATAAGGTAATTTGTCTGTCTTCTGAGGCAGAGATTGGCGAACTACCATCCTCAAGCAAAATCTGGCAGCTGCCTCTTTTGGTAAATAAAATTTTATTGGAATACAACCATACACATTTGCATTTGCACACCTATTTACATTTGCCTTTGGCTGCTTTCAGGCTGCGGTGGCAATTAGAATACTTGCAACAGAGAAAATGTGGCTCACAAAGTCTAAAAGAGTTAGTATCTGGCCTTCTACAGAGAAATTTTGCAGACTTGTTCTAGAGAGATATGCTACACTAATCTGCAGAATAAAATGCCAATATTTGGGAGGATGGGGTGATATGGATATTTAAAACTATGGTGGCTGAGTGGCTTTGTGGAACAGCGATATGAACCAGCAATCCAAGGAAGATCTGGGTTCTGACTCTCCATCTTATGAGTTACATGAATTCAAGCAAATTACTTTGTGTCTCTGAGGCTCAGTTTACTTATCCATAAAATGGAGGTAATAATTCACAAAATGTTGTATATATTAAAATGAGAAAAAACATGAGGACTATGTGACACAAAAATGTAGATATTATTTGCCATGTGATTTAAATTCTTTTTATTTGTTCATCTCTCATTAATTCAATAGCTGTTAATTGAGTATGCAATGTGCACCAGAAACTATTCTAGGAGCTGGGCTATGAGTATTGCAGAAAGAGACAATACCCTGCTTTCATGAAGCTCACATCGTAGTGGGACAGGCAGTTCATAAACTGTTGAATAATGGCTTCTGAGCCTCAGCTTCCTCATTTGTACAAAAAATTACCTTCTGTCTACTTCACAGAATCATAGTTACAGTCCAATGAGAACACCCACAAACCGGCAGCAATGAGAAAATCAAGCTTCAGGACACTTTTATTATGCCCACAGTGTTTTTTAAATGTTTACATTAGTGGGCACTTGTAAATATCAGATACTATCCAAATTTCCAATTTCTTTTGAAAAATTGCAAGCTCTAAAAAGATGCTGGGCTGCATTCCCTTGTGGCAGCCATCAGATGGGGGCCAAGCAGCAATGATCCCTTTCAGACAAGGCCTGCGCTTCCACTTTCCCCCCAACCCTGATACCCTGTCCTGCACACATTTGTTTGCAGTTCCTGTGTGCTTCACTGCCAGGCCCCTGGAGGCAGTAAGATTTTCAACTTCTGTCCATACCGTGCTAACATAAATCAAAGCTTTTTAAACAGCCATGTGAGCCACGTTTATGGTACATTTTATGCCTAGCATCCTCTCTTTCTCTCAATTCCAATGGAACCAGCATTCAAGTGTCCACCTACACCCGTGACAAACACACACAATGGAATAACTGACCAATTGGACACAATTAGCTGCCAAGTGTTAGGATGTGATACAATCAGTTGTACCAGTAAAAAGCACAGCTTAGAAATTTTTGCCTTGGTATAATTCTAGCTTCTTCTTAGGCTTTTCCATTTAAATAACCCCCAAGGTTAAGTAGTTTTCCAGTGTAAGACCATAAATCCACCTGCCTATAAACATCCAGTATAAGGACCATCCTTAGCTCTGCCCTATGCTGTGAAAGAATACTGAAACAGCCAGAGCTGTGCAACAGCCCCTTTAAAAAGCAACATAATGTGATGATCATGAATTAGAAAGGTATCCACATTCTTTCAATGGCAATTCTATTTCTGGGAGGCCATCCTAAGAAAACAATGTAAGAAAAGCCACTAAGGGCAAAAAATAATAGCTGCATTAACCATAATATGTAAAACAGAAACAACCTAAATATTTAACAACTAGGAAGTCTCTGGAGAATTGTGACATGTTCAACAGACGAAACAGTATGCAATTCATTACAATTATAAACGTGAAGATAATATTGTAATATGGAAAATGTTTACGATGTAATGTGAAGCAAAAATGACCCTTATATACTTTGTGAGGGAAGCTATGTAAAGCTTATGTAAAAGTTGTATGCTTGTAATTGTCACAAAGAGTAGGAAGAATATGTAAAAAGAAATATAACTGAGCTGGTATGATTAAGTTATTATTCATTTCCAAAACTGTGTTAAATATTTTACATATAATTTTCTTAAGTAGAGATTTCAGCTTTATTTCTGCAGTGAACACAAAAATCTCTTTTGTACGGTTTCTAAGGACTAAAAATAACTATCATTTATTGATGTGGCACATTGAAAATGAGGTGATTATTCAGTAGCAGAACACTGCAGGCAACAAGCCCCTGGCAAAATAAAATGTTCTGTTTCTTTACAAAAATATTAAGGATCATTAATTTTCATTTTGCTGCTGCGAAACTCACGATTCCCTTTTTATTTGTCCTAGGTGAACATCCTCTCTCTGGCATTTCCACATGTTATAGGTTAAGAACTGATTTGGGAAGATAACTCAAAAATGCAATTGTATAAATCCAAGTAGAACATTTAGATAGTCATCCCAAGATGGTGATAGCATGATCAACCAAGTTCTGTTGTAAGTCACAGAGTCAATCTGGGTAAAACCACGGGAATAGGGACATCCTCATGGGACTGTGTCCCATGAGAGTAGGGAGAAACAGCCTCTCTGCAAACATCTGTATGCAATACTATTTGTAACAATTTCTCATGAATAAACACACTTGATCCTCACAACCCTCAGAGATAAATGCTATCTTTCCCTCTTCCTCAATGGTGAAACAGGTGTAGGCAGACTTTTGACAGTTCCTGTGTGCTTCACCTGCCAGGCTCCTGGAGGCAGTAAGATTTTCAACTTCTGCCCATAATGTGCTAACATAAATGAAAGCTTTTTAAACAGCCATGTGAGTCACTTTTATGGTACGTTTCATGCCTAGTACCCTCTCTTTCAGAGAGAAGTGAAAGGACTCCCCTGACGACACTGCATGTGAGTGTAAATGGAGATAAGTAGCTTTGGCTGACTTTGGGTGGTGCACTTGTCCATCTGCCCTGATATTTCAAAATTGTTATTGGCGTTTCTGTCAACAAGATGTCCAAGCAATGCTAACGCTTAAGCACCATTCATGTGAGTGATCATGACAAAAGGAAGGAGGGAGAAGCCGACGAGGTTATCACAAGGGTATACGGCTGTTCATAAAACAAGTGTGAGTGTCTTTCAAAACAGGTCATTTAACAGATTTATACGTATTCAGAAGAGATGTGCAGGTTAGACAGGGCGAACCTTGTATCCTAGAGACTTTGAAGCAGCCTGCAGTTCTCCCACAACATTAGCCTGAGCATTCTTGTAAATAATTAACCCACCTGATATTAGACAAACAGAATGGGCAGGCCTTTTATTAAGTTAATATTACTGCTGCTGGGTGTGGTGGCTCACATCTGTAATCCCAGCACTTTCGGAGGCTGAGGTGGGAAGATCACTTGAGGTCAGGAGTTCGAGACCAGCCTGGTCAACATGGTGAAAACCTGCCTCTACAAAAAATACAAAAATTAGCCGAGTGTGGTCACACATGCCATAATCCCAACTACTTGGGAGGCTCAGACATGAGACTCGCTTGAACCCAGAAGAAGGAGGTTGCAGTGAACTGAGATCATGCCACTGCACCCCAGTCTAAAACTATAAGCTTGGGAAGCATTTACCATCTTGCAACTCTTCATTTTACTAATCAGCCTCCGATTTATATTATTTTGACATCAACCACTGATGAATTCTACTCATCAAATGGAATAGTATTCTACATCCCATTCTGGCTTCAGAAAAAATTTCTGGGATGAAAGAAGCACTACATGATGATGTTCTTCTAAGATTACTCCTTACAGTATAAGTTGAGATATAGTCTCAATTTCACCTTATCCTCTTTGCTTTAAAAAATAATCATTTGCAAAAAAAATTCCTGCTAACATTCAGTAACCTTACAGTAAAGCACTCCATCTGTGGGGCAACTCTTTTGTGTTGCCCACAGTAGTTTTTCTGGAGAGATTCCTTTTATTAGTAGAAAACCTACAAATTTCTTATAGTCAGTAAGCAACTAGAACAAAGGAAAGTGTATTCCTGGAGCCACTTGTTTTGGAAGGCCCCAACATTGGCTTTCTCTTGTTCTTTCCTTCCTTGACTCCTATTTCCAGCACCTTTACCTTTAGTAGTACTCTTACCTTGTAAATTGGTCTGTAGCCACAAAAGAGATAGAGAATATGATGAAAAACTACCAAGAGTGGGCATTTGGGCTCAGTCCCAGTGACCCTGTATGAATCACTTCCTCTCTGCTGCTATTTCTTCATTAATAAAATCAGGATGTTGAATTACTGATGTCTGTCTTCTAAACCAGATGACTATTAACTACACCTTCAGTTATATGTAAGTTACCTGGTAGAGGTAAGCACTCTCAGTAAACTCTAAAAATTTTACTCTTTATTATTACTTAATAACTCTTTAAAGGTGAAGACAATTCCTCTTTGTTATTGCTTAGGAATTATGAAATTTGCCAGTCTCCTTTTTTATAAGCATTTCTAAAATATTCCTATACTACAGGTAATATTTTTAAAAATATCTTCTGATGTATTGCCCCTTTCTGGTAAGCCAGGTTCTTTTAAATGTTTCTTCTTGTCATTAAGGCTAAGTCAAGAAGCCTATTGCTGTAGGGAATGAGAAATAAACCCCATCCAGAATAAACATGTCCACAGCAAGGAATCATGAGGTTATGTTATAGAGGACATTCCCACCACACAGAAAGGGAAAGTAGAAGCCCACCCTAAGAGGAAAGGGAAACCAATTTTAAAGGAATGGTGACAAGCTGCCCAGGTTTCTCAGGGATGATGTCTCCTATTCCCTAAGTCTTGACCAAGGACAGGTAGGTGGTATGGTGAAGTGATAGTTTCCCATCAACCTAGGTAGTTGAAGGGGAAGCTCCAACAAGGAGGCCTGTATTGTGTGTCTCCTGTGTAACTGTGGGAAGACACAACTTCACTGGTCCCCTGTGTCTAAGCAGAGAGAAAACAGAGTTCCCACTGACTGTCCTTCACCTCTTAGGTGGCACAGAAGTGATGGGGGGGGATTCTCCCATGTTCTCAATGGAGACATGGAAGATAGCTGAGATGAGAGCCAGGGCCATGGCAAAGGGAAGAGGGATTCTATGGCAAATGTGCTGAGCCAAATGGAAATTATAGGTGATCCTTAAGAAGTACAACAAGGCCAGGAGCAGGGACTCATGCCTGTGACCCAGCACTTTGGGAGGCTGAGGCGAGCAGATCACAAGATCAGGAGTTCAAGACAAGCTTGGCCAACATGGTGAAACCCTATCTCTACTAAAAAATACAAAAATCAGCTGGGCATGGTGGTACACACCTCTACTCGGGAGGCTGAGGCAGGAGAATTACTTGAACCCAGTAAGCAGAGGTTGCAGTGAGCCAAGATTGCGCCACTGCACTCCAGCCTGGGCAACAGAATGAGACTCTGTCTCAAAAAAAAAGAACTACAACAAGAAAGGTTGGGAATTCCTCCAGGTCCTGGCCATACAGAGAACACAAACCATAAGTTCCCAACAAAGTACACGATGAGGACGGAAGCCAGCACCTGGAGAGCATCAAGATGAGTTTCACTTTATATGGACATTCAGGAGACCAGCAGGATGCCCAGTAACCAATACTAGGAAAAACTCTGCATGGGCCAATGAGAACTGAGAAAACAACCAGAGGGACTGCATGCTAACCACTTCCCCCACCATTACCACAAGGACACACGAATTCTCCCCTAGACCAGAAACACCCATGAAGAAGGAAGAATAAACACAAGAGAAGGGAGAAACAACCCTAATAATCAGAGTAACTTCAGATTTGGCTGAATAATATCCAAAGAAGGCTGATCTTAGATGAAAAATACTAAACTTGCAAAGACTGTTAAACATTTTCAAATTGAAACTTACATAAAATATGCCCATTTTAAGTCTATGTTTCAAGTTTTGACAAATGTATCACTCATGTAATCACAACCACCACAATCAAGACACAGAACATTTTCATCACCCCCAAACATTCCCTCATGCTCCCTTGCACGTACAACCACACAGGGCTAATTTCTGTATTTTTTTGTAGACATGAGATTTCACTATGTTTCTCAGACTGGTCTCAAACTCTTGGGCTCATGTGATCCTCCTGCCTCAGCCTCCCAAAGTGCTAGGATTACAGGCATGAGTCACTGCACCTGGCCCCAGTAGTCTTTTTTTTTTTTTTTAGTAGAAACTGACAAGCTGATTCTAAAATTTATACGGAACTGTAAATGACTTAGAAAAGCCAAAATCATTTTTAAAAGAAAGAACAAAGGTTGAAGACTTATACTAACCGATTTCAAGACGTATTCTAAAACCAGAGTAATAAAAACAGTGTGATATTGGCATATTAGATTAGTGGAACAGAATAGAAAGTTCAGATACAGACCTACACATTTATTCATATGGGGAAAAATGAATCTTGAGTCTTATTGTCACTTTTTTTTTTTTTTTTTTTTTGAGATGGAGTTTTACTTTTGTTGCCCAGTCTGGAGTGCAAGGGCACGATCTTGGCTCACCGCAACCTCCACCCCCTGGGTTCAAGCGATTCTCCTGCCTCGGCCTCCCGAGTAGCTGGGATAACAGGCATATGCCACCATACCCGGCCAATTTTGTGTTTTTAGTAGAGACAGAGTTTCTCCACATTGGTCAGGCTGGTCTCCAACTCCAACCTCAGGCAATCCACCCACCTCCGCCTCCCAAAGTGCTGGGATTACAGTGTGAGCCACCACGCCTGGCAAATCTTGAGTCTTATTGTCACTCTTACACAAAACCTATAGATAGAAGATGTAAACATAAAAGAAAACTATAAAACTTCTAGAAGAAAATAGAGGGAAAAAATCTTTATAATTTGGGGGATAGCCAAAGGTTTTTTAGAGAGGACAAAAGCAGCAAAATAAACTCCCCACTCTTGCTTTCATTTAAAATCGAGGGTTATGAAGAAGTTTAGATTTATTATAGCAACAAAGAAGTTGTAATTTTTTAAATATCTATAATGTTATATGAGTAAGTTTCAACCCTACTGCAACTCACTAGAGAAGATTTCTAAATGAACTCTACTGTTGCCTCTGCAGTGGGGAGGTACTCTTTTAGGGTACAACATTTGTGCCTCTTAGTGTGTCCCATTTGAAGCTCTTTGATCTAGACACCTACTCCTGTCTCTGTAGAAGCAAGAGGGAAACATACAGATGACATTTCTGACCATGGAAACTCAGTGCCCTCAGCCATAATCTGTTTGCCTGAGGATTGCCTGGTCCTTGAAGTCCTCAGCAGAAGCCACATTCAGCCTATTCACATGACCATCTCCTTAGCCAAATATCAGCCTCACTCCCAGCCCATCGCTACCACACCCACCTATCCTAAGATACTATAAATTTCTTATGACTCACTGAAAAACTCAGGCTTTATATCCTTTTACATGCTATTACCTTTACCTTCAATTCCTTTCTTCCTCACCTCCCCACCTGACTTATCTATCACTCCTGATTCCACCGCTTCTGCCTCTTAAAACAGGTATCTCCTCCCTCTTCCAGGTTTTTGGAGATCTCTGTGTATGCCTTTCCTGCCATTTATCAAATACATTCTTGTTGCCTGTTTACCTGTCTCTCTCTCTCTCCTACTAGGCTCTTTAATTCCCAGTGCAAATCACCTTTGCATCTTCCCCCAATTGTCCTCACTTTACCCAAACGCAAACAAAATACATGTGTGTATGACACACACACACACACACACACACACGCAGGCGAATACACTGCCTCGTTCAGAATAAGAGCTAACTCAATGCCTAATAAATAAATGAAATAAGTTCTGCCTACACCAGAGAGAACCCCCTCAAGTCATAAGAAATAAATGCATAAATGTCACTAGTATTTTTTTATAAATCTATCTATAGTTTTATTAAGACAAAAACTGACAGTGTAGTATGAAGTTTACATTTAAACAATAGTTTTTAAATGGCCATTCAGCTGAAAGAAACATGGAAAGCACTTTATCTTCCCCAGAGAGGTCCAATCTTCACAAAGCAAGAAAATCAGCCACTGTAACTAGAAAACGAAGAGTGTTTAACACAATCAGCTTCTGTCTAAACAGCACACGCCAGAGCATGGCATTCATGTCACGGAGGTACCAGCCAGCACTTAGAGCTCAATTGTCTGACTCTCAGAACACACAAAAAGCCACAAAGTAATAACAGTAACAATGATTACTATTTAGGGGACCTCCATCCACCAGGCTCTGAATTCACTGCTACATATATGTTATTCCATGTCGTCTTCATCTCAACCCTGTGAGGTAGGTATTATAATCTCCATTTTATAGACAAAGCAAGGAATGCTCTACCCAAGATTCTACCTCAGGTCTAACTTCAAAGCTTGTGCTTCTGCACACCATTGTCTCTTCCTGGCCTTTAAGCTGTGTCTTGGTAGAAGCCATACTGTCAGGTTGGATGTTGTGTCCCCAGCAACTAAACAGTGCCTGGCATCTGCTAAACGTTGTTGCTAAACATAAGCCTCCTGCACATATTCAGAGGATGACAGATTGCCTCCCTATCACTCCACATTTTATTACTCCCTCTTAACAGGAATTAAATATCTGCATCTACCCCACCCCAGTTAATATCCTGGCCTATGGCTAGGAAACAGAGAGGAAACCCTGTGTATTAAAGGGCAATTTTCCAAGTGTGAGAGAATTCCAACATTTTTCTGCACAGCCTTTACAGCAGTGTAGCAAAGGGTTCCAGCTGGTAGCCTTACAGACTTCTATCCTAGGGGCAAACACGAGTTCCAAAGGGACAGAACATGGGAGGGAAGTTAAAGAAACCCCTCTCTCTCTCTGCTTAGGCTTGCACAGTCTCTGGCCCAGGCACCCAGTTGTTTTCATCCACTTAGAGCCTCTGGGTCCTGGAGATGCCTTCAACTGGAAATAGATTTATTTATTTTTATTGTTCAATGACATTACACATGTGGCATGAGACAATATATATGTATTGTTCTAGGTGAAGAGAGACTAAGACTGCTTTTTTTGATTTGCTTATTTTTCCTTTCTGCTTCTTTCTGCTTAGTCCTCAAACAGATCCTTGTAACAGGGGGAGTAAATAATTACTGACTTCAACCAGAAATTTTTGGATGTTTGTCAGAGACCTTCGGGCACTAAACCGAAACACTGACCTTTGCTAAAGAAACTGCCAAAGCTTCTACATTGTGTGTGATGCTTTGAGGACAGGAACACTTTACATAAGACTTAGAATAAACAGCAGAGTGATTTATACGGTATTTGGTCTACAGAAAGGAAGAAAAAGGTACAACTCGTGATTCACATACGAGGCAGAGAGTAGAAAGCAAAATTCTTTCCCACCCTTTCAGCTCCTAATCCACAGAGCCACTGATTCTAGGCAACATCAGAAAAATGCTTGTTTCTGAGTTGTTGAATGTGCAATTCATAACCAGGAGCTTGCCCCAATTACATTTTCTGCAGTAACAGGGTTCTGCTATGAAGTTGGGTATAGTGTCTGGCATAAAGTTGGTGCTCAATACTCGTGTAGTTCCATGAATACATTTTTGTATCTAACTCAGTGCCTTGCAGAACTCTTTTATTCTAATTTTATACTCTTACAGAGTATGGCATTATTAAGTCAGATTATATCGGAGGCTTCTTGGCTGCAAAGGAGAACCTGTGAGTTTGAGATGCATTTCACAGAGTCTTTTTGTTCGTCATCAGAGAGCCTACTATTAAGAACACTGCTGTTGTCCATACCACAATATTTCCCTCACTCTGTAATCACTGCCATCCGCCATGCTGTTGAAATGGGAGGGGCAATGAGTCCATTATTTCAGTCAGCTAGAAATTAACCCCTCATATCATGGAGTACTATGGAGAACTAGTGTTTGCAAGAGAGTGCAGGCAGAGAGCACAGTTCTGTACTCACAGTGTGAGCTCCCTAAGAGCTGGGACCCTGGAGGCTCCCACTCCCCACTGTGTCTCCAGTGCCTGGGATCATGCCTGGGAGAGAACAGGGACTCAATAAGCAGTTCATGAACAAACTTCCCAGTTCTCTAATTCAGGATAATTTCTCAAATTACACAGGGAAATGGTACAAGGAGCTTGAGGAACGGGAGCAAGAAATTACCCATCCTTTATCTTTTTTATCCACCATAACCAGCCTTGCCAGCACTGGGGTCATAGAATCCTAACTGAATACATCTCACTGGGTACACAGGGGTCATGCCTAGGCCCTGACCCCAGACCAGGCCAAAGGTGGAAGCAGAAATTCAACTGGCAGGTTTGCCCCTTCTTTCTGCTTTTGCAAAGTGAACCGCAGGAGGGCTCACCTACAGGGCCTGGCGCTCAGCCCACAGTCTGCCCCACATCACACAGGCCATCAAATTCCACAGGCCTGTAGAGATGTTTATTTTTGTGTTCTGTAGACTCTGCTCACTGCTTGAGCCACAGCAGGTCACACAAAGGACAAGGTGTTGCCAAGGCTGAGAATGTGGTGTACTCTTTTTTTGTAAGACTGGGGACTTGAATTTCTGCTGTGAAATGAAAGAGTTAGAAATGATTTTACAAAAATTCCTTCAAGATATGGATGGTCACTTTTGTCCCTATCCTGTTAGAAATAGTTATTGTTGAACCAGTTCATTCCACCTCCCTCTAGTTTGGAACCAAAGAAAGTTTGATGAACTTTTTAACAAATGCCTTGGAAGTAATTCCGAGATTCTTTGCATGTGAGTACAATCTGTACATTTAAAAAGATGTCCTTAGCCAAACACAGCGATAGTTATATTCTTAATATAAGCCATTTGTTAGTTAAGAATCTGTATAAAGACAATGGGTAAAATAAAATTGATGATATTTTCAAATAAATTTTCTTATGAATCACTAAGGCACTTACACATTTGAAGAATCGTGTAACTCTGTAAGATATTCTGTCCACCAACAATATCACATGTACATATGGATTTATAGTCCCTGAACTAATTAATTCTGTTGTTCCCTCCTAGGTCTGAGACCCCCCTCCCAGAAGAGAAGTCCCCTCTTTTTATTAAGAGTAGGACTTGGTGCCTTGGAAAACATAAGTTCTTTCTGGTTTACTGGGTATATTATTCAAGGAACTGGGAAATGGGGAAGACTTCAACAAAGACATTGTTTATAAAGGTGTGGGCGGTGTTAACAAAATCTAATGACACTGTATCATGATAGTGTTGGAGAATAATAGTTACATCAAGTTGAACTTCATAAAGGAAGCAGAGACCCTTGGGCCTAGTAACAGTGGGGAGCTATTTCCGCCTCTAGACTTAAGGGGGCAGAGGGAGAGAGCAATTACTGGAATCTTGGAGAGTTGATGTAGAAAGTCCCAGTTAAAGAGAAGCAGTCAGTCCACAGGATCTGACAGTGAAAGACCTAAGGAGGTAAACACATCAACCACACCTCCTCCTGCATTCCAAGTCTCAGAGGTGACTGAACCCAATGGGAACCCAGCTGATGCAATTCATAAATGTTTTCAGCCTCCCAGGTCAGAGAACATGGTGGAAGTGGGATGAATAGTGAACCCGCAGGGTCAAGCAGAAACTGTGTTGGACGCCAGTGTGACCCGTAGGCTTGCCATGCAGCACTCTAGGGCTATGGTTAAAACGTGAGGTCAAGTCCTGAGCTCACTCTGGGCTTTGCCTTTAAACTAGATCAAGTTGCTGATGTCTATCAACTCAAACCTTTTGGCATATTTCAAAGATGAAACTCATCTGTGAAACCAACCTCCTCTTCACTGCTCAGACTTAGGCACTCCCTTAGTTTCACCCAACTATCATCTTTAAATGAACAACCCTAAAATCTGCATCTCTGCTTCCGATCTTTCTCCCAAGTTACAGACTCAAATTTCTAATAGTCTGCAAGGTACCTCAAACTCTCATGTCCAGAAAAGCACTGGATAATGCTCTCATTGTTTCCAACTAGGAATGCTAGAAAACTTTAAGTCATTTTGACTCCACCTCAACTCTCCTAACAAAGAATCCAACGCTTATCATTTATTTTTTGTAATCCCACTTACATCTGACCTCCCATCTTTATTTTCCAGTTCAGTTCCTGAACTGAGCCTGAGCCTGTCCTAGCCAGGCTTGTTCAATATTGACTCTACCTGTTGCTTATGTACTGACCCTATTTAGACTTCTCTGCCACTTAGCAATCGTGGGCTATCACTTAGTGTCTCAGTGCCTCATTCCTTTTTGCAGGATAGGCCCATGTCCAGTACCTACAGCTGAGGACAAAGACCTCCTTTTGGGTGAGGACTCCAGAAGAGTTAACACTCCTGGCTCTTCTCCTTCTCACTTTTTCCCATAAGAAGCGTTGCTTATCTGCTTCCCTGGGAGACATAGCTCCACACACTCACCTCACACTCTTCCTTTTTTTTTTTTTCATGTGAGATCTGCCTGTTTGTAGAGAGGCTCATCTTCCTCAGCAATTCCGTGCTAGAAATGAAACAGAGGAAGATTCCCTTGCAAGGAGGCCTGTGGTTGTTTAGGAGCTGCCAGTGACTGCAACTTGGCTCTTTGTCATGAGCAAAGTATTACAACCCTACTTGGCTAGTAGTCCTAAGCCTCATTCCGTAATAATCAGTATTATTAGCTTTTCGGGTGGTGGTTTGATTTTCATCTGTTTGATAACTGTTTCTACCTCTAAATTGGCTTAGTACTTAAGGAGAATGTGAATGTTTTTAATCAGTCCTTTCAAATCCCAATTCCTACCCCATGGAGTTATTGAGGAAATGAAATGAGGTAACCCATATTATGCCACAAAGCAGAGGTCCTGTCCATAGTAAGCATTCAAATAAATCTTAGCTGTTATTACTATTGTTGTTATAGACTGCCCCCGTGAGCCTTACATAAGGGACAAAGGATTTAAAATTTCAATATCCTATGATTATTATGATTTTTATATCATGATAGTGTTAGAGAGTAATAGTTACATCAAGTAGAACTTCAGAGACTGCAAAGAAACTCTACCACCATTCCCTATCCAAAGACTTCACGTAGAGGCATTTACATGTGTTCTGAGGCTGGGTGTGAAAACTGTTCTGAAAGAGAATTTATCTGAGAAGGAGGCTTATAAGAGGTCCTTTAGGACATGATGCAGCTGTAAATAGTAACGCAACATGGCTCAAAGAAAGATTTTTAAAAATAAAAAAGAAACCCACATTCCTCTGACAAGACACCCCTCTCTCAATAATTCCAGGTTGTTTTTGTTTGTTTTTTGCCATCCCACCCAACATTCTGTTATAATACTACTCTTTGAGGCCATTAAAACTGCTGCAAATATGAATACCACATTACATTTTAAAGCACATGAAACAGTGCCCTTGGCAGGAGGTCAGACATATCTGGCTTTGAAACTCTACTCTTAAAATTACTAGCTCTATGATTTTGACATGCAACTTAGCTTTCTGGATCTCTCCTGCTGTGCACATTCCAGTGAAGATTTCCTTTTAAATAGGGCTTTAATGAGGGTTAAATGTCAAAATACATGTAAAAGCATCTGAGACCTATTAAAATATTCACATATTAACATATATTAATTTCCTTGTATATAATACCAGCAAATACATTTTTTCATCTTCATTTCTTTCTTTCAATAATTTTCCAAACTACAAAGTAAGAGACTGTACATTCCAGTAACTGTGCAGGAGCATACAGTAGGTACTAAAAAAATGCTTAACTAAGTTATTACATATACAAGTTACTAGATCAAATAGTGACATGATTAAAAATTAGTAAATAGATATCTTCATCATCACTGACAGTACATATATTTCTTTTCTTGAAGTATCAAAAGGAAAAAAAAGTCAAAGACAGACCCTGTGTCTTCATCTTTCCAAGTCAATTTTCCCTTATGCTATGCAGGCAACACAGAAGAGTTAAAAATGGAGTGAGGGAGGCTGGCAAAAGGAAAATAAGAGAAAGAACTATAAATCCAAGAAATGGAGTGAGGGAGGCTGGCAAAAGGAAAATAAGAGAAAGAACTATAAATCCAAGAAATACCACGTTCCTTGAACATTTAAACTAAAAACTAATTTTCACTTCTTTGCAGTATTTAGTTAATTCTTTATTTTGAACTTTCACCAAAATTCTTTACAGGCAAATATCTGTGTCTATGTTCTCTTTCCTGCTTAATGATTTTTCCTAAGTTGTACACAAATGCTATGTCTAATCCCTGCACTATTAAAAGCTTCTATAAATGACAGCTCTGAGGACTATGGCAGCACACAAAAATGCTCATCTCTGTTGGAATGTTAACTCTAAATCAGAACACAAAATATAGGTGCTATGAGTACAACTGTAGAAATACGTATGCATAAGGACAAAATAAGAAATGAATGCACCAAAATAGAAAATAGCTGTGTGAGGAAAGTGAGATGATGAATGAACTCTTCCTGTATTTCCCGAATTTCCTGGAATACTCATGCTCTTTTTTATACAAAGTAATAAAGCCATTTGTACATAGTGGCAATTAAGTGTGTACATTTTATTCTTTTTCCACTTAACATCAATTCACATCAGCTTTTCTATATACTTGGCATAGTTGACATTTGCCTATATATATATATGTATATGTTTGCCTATATATATCATATATATAGATTCGCCTATATATATATATCGCCTATATATATATATAATGTTTAGGTTTGCTCTCTTTATTTACACTTACTAAGATTTTGTTATTCCACCAATACCTGAGAGTTTTGCCTTTGAAACTACATTTTTTCATACATGGATTCAAGGTTTCCTCCTCACTTTTTATCTGCCCAACAAGCTAAAAACAAGAATCTATTGGTGGAATGATAAACTGTATGACTATTTTTTTTAAGGTTGGTTACTATCTAATTGACACTTTGATTTTTTTTCTTTTTTTATATATGTGAGTGTATGCAGATGTGTGTGTGTAAAACAAAAAAAAAATGTATTCCAGCATGGTCTTTCACTCTAATTTTCAAAATTGTTTTCCTTTTACAAACTGATGCAATATTTGATGAGTAAATAACATGGAATGAAAAAGTCCACTTTAGGACAACTGCACTAGACAGGATGAGAATGCAATGTTCTTTCTCATGGCATTTCAGGCTCACATGAGGAAATCAACCTCTTTTTCTTTGATAAACTCGTTGACGGAATGCTGACAATGATAAAATTGCCTTCACCAGGAGCTAGAAGAAAAACAAGTTAATATTTTCAGGATAAAAATAAGTAAAGGCTTGAGTTACACCAAATAGTTTTAGAATCTTTGAATGAGATAGCCCAAACAGAAAAAATGTTTGTGAATTTCTGAAAAATAATCATCTATAACATTGAAAAGTACAATTTAGACTGTACTTAATGATTTGTGTCTTAAATCCATACTCCTCACTTAGAATAGTGTGTCAAATAATACAAATTCAGTTTACTTTGGATTCTTATTTCTCAAGAACACAGCAAAAAAAGGCTGAAGTATAGCTACAGACTATGGTATAAAGTTAATACACATTCTTAGAAGCATTCCAAAGGCCAATGTAGTCAATTTATTTTTACTATGTATTCTACACTAACAAGTTTTATGTTATGGGTTTTAGACCCGTCAACAATAAATTTTAATCACAGTGTGGTAGAAAATAGTATTCAATGTATAACCAAGGAGGAGAAGTCACAGTTAAGACTCTAACAGAGGCCTGGTGCAGTGGCTCATGCCTATAATCCCAGCACATTGGGAGGCCAAGGTGGGCAAACTGCATGAGCCAAGGAGTTTGAGACCAGCCTGGGCAACATGGTGAACCCTGACTTTACAAAAAAAATACAAAAAAATTAGACTACAGTGTGTGCCTGTAGTCCCAGCTACTAGGGATGCTGAGATGGGAGGATCATGAGCCAAGATCACACACCACTGTACTACAGCCTGGATGATAAGAGTGAGACCCTGTCTCAAAAAAAACAGAGTCTAATAGAATAGACCAAGATAAAAGAAGAAAAAGACACAAAATTTAGCAGAGTGAAGTCATTTTGTGGAAAAAAAAAAAAACACATCAATATGCCTTCTTAATGCAGAGCTTCCCAACTGCTGAGCTGGGCTCCAGGTGTGACATGGATCTGTATTAGTCTACTCCAGCTGCTGTAACAAAATACCAGACACTGGGTGGCTAAAACAGAAATTTATTTTCTCAGTTGTGGAGGCTAGAAGTTCATGATTAAAGTATCAGCACATTCAGTTTCTGGGGACAGCTCACTTCCTGGCTTGAAGATGGCCACCTTTTTTTTTTGCAACATGCTCACAT
Organism: Ateles fusciceps; assembly: GCA_036589455.1. NCBI lineage: Eukaryota > Metazoa > Chordata > Mammalia > Primates > Atelidae > Ateles > Ateles fusciceps. The sequence goes on from JAZHEH010002393.1 coordinate 5,979,511, forward strand.
GGCCTTTCTTGAGTGCATGTGTGTACGTTGGAGGCGAAGGGATATGAGTCCTCTGGTGTCTCTTCTAAGGACACTAATCCCATCATGGCCTACCCTTATGGGCCTCCTTTAACCTTTAATTACTTCCTTTGAGGGCCTATCTCCAAATACATCACACTGAGGGTCAGGGCTTCAACGTATTAATTTGGTGGGGGACACAAACGTTGAGTCCATAACAGGACCCTCAGCTCATGGGAAGCTGGGCAGAGCTTCTGGTGGCCATACATCAGAGTCATTAGGGCCAGTAACAGCCTCATGGTTTACTCCATTGTGGTTTAGAAAGATTATGATTTTTGAGGTCTGCCTTCCCAAGAGAGGCTGGGAAGCACTGCCTTATCAAATTGAATACATCACTGCACTGCCAACTATTATAATAAGAAATCACAATAACTCCCCCAAAATCAAGAAAATTGGCTGGGTATAGTGGCACATGCCTGTACTCCCACCTACTTAGGAGGCTGAGGCAGGAGGATAGCTTCAGTGCATGACTTTGAGGCCGTAGTGCATTATAATCATGCCTGTGAACAGCCACTGCACACCAGCCTTGGCAACATAGCAAGACGCTGCCCCAAAAAACAAACAAACAAAAAACAGAAGAAAAGCCTGATAGTAGTTAATGCTTAAATAGCGTTCACTGTTTGTCATGCCTGCTTTTCGTGCTTTTTACACACGTTCACTCATTTAATTCTCACAAAAACCCTCTGCTACATGAAATACTATAACACTGTGATCAGGTGCATAGTCTTTTGGCATCAAAATGCCTGAGTTCAAATCTCAGCTTCTGCATTTCTAGCTGTGTAAACTTGGTCATATTACTAAGTCTCGGAACCCAGGTGTGGTGGTACATGCGTGTAATCCCAGCCGCCTACTCAGAAAGCTGAGGTGGGTGGATTTCTTGAGTCCAGGAGTTTAGGACCAGCCTGGGCAACATAGCAAGATGCTGTCTCAAGAGAAAAAAGTTACTAAGTCTTTTTGAATTTCAGTTTTCCTCATCTGTAAGATGAAGATAAATATACAAATGTGTAATTCCAAAAAGTTCTGGGAACAAACCCACAATTTTCCCATATATTGGTAGCATAATCATTTGGTGACAAGACCTAAACTACTTATATGTCTCTTAGTAAAATATTCTTATGTTCTGTTCTATTGTAGAATATCTTATGATTGATTACCAGGTACTCCTTCAGATCCTGCTAGAGGGTTATAAATATCTGCTCTCCATACCATCACAAAAAATCTGGTCCTAAGGATTTCTGAAAAGAGTTTAAACTCACAGTTGTGGGTATTTAGTAAATTAATTTAACTAACACACTTAAATTTGTACCTGGCACATCCAATGAATGATACACAACTGATAATTATTATTACTGCTGTTATTATTACTGCCATTGTGTAGGTGAAGAAATGAGGCAAAGAGACATCCAATAGTCTCTCCAAGCCAGAGCTGGCATGCAGTATGATGAATGTGAACCTAGACAGCTCCAAAGCCTGTGCTCTTAACCACTGCTCCATCTCCACAAGTTGCATACATTTTATTATTGCGCAATATAATCTAAGAAGGCAATGCTTCCTTAAAATATTTTTAGAATTTTTCCTATATAATTGGAAACACTAGGTACTTAATGGAGTATGTGCTCAGATACAAGGAAAATTCTGCTCCCTGGGATGATTCCTTCTCTGGGGGAGGTGAGCTACAGCCATGTTTATGCTACCTGCTCTGCACCTCACTGGCCCTGCCAACTGTACCAGGAGTCTACACATCATCCTGAGGAACCAATCCAAAGGCTGAATCAAATTCTGAGATTCTACATCATTGGAGCTGGCAATTGAGTCAAGCTGGAGCTGGGAGGTACAGCACAGCAAAGCTGGGGAGCCACTTTCTACCTGTATACAGAGCAGCTGACAACCAGGGCAACAAGGAAGCAGTTTCCTATGGAACAGTGGTTGTCAACCATGGTCAATCTGGCTCCCTAGAGGACATTTGGCAATGTCTAGAGGCATATTTGGTTGCCACAATCAGGGTGTGCTACTGGCATCAAGGGCACAGAGGCCAGGGATGCTGCTGAACATTCCACAGGACATCCTGAAAAATGAAAGCAATTATCTGGCCCAAAACATCAACAGTGACAAGGTTGAGAAACTCTGATATAGTCTTAGAGCAAGAAACTATGTGGCGTCAACAAGAGGATGAGATGGACAAATGAGCTGCATTGGCTCCAATGGCTCCCTAGGTCCCAATCCCAGCTGCTTATGATATCTAATGGCTCGTCCTGCTCCAGGTGTCCTGAGGTCCTTCATGACCAGTGTTCTTCATGTCCACGTACCATTCCACAAAAGTTCTCCATTTCCTAATAGCAGTTTAATGAGTTTATGCTACCTGAAACCAAAGATACCTGAGATAGGTTTAGGGAAGAAGAACTCAGGATGATGGGAAGAGGGATTCAGGCAGAGAGGAGTGTATTAAACACACTCAGAGGGCGTGTGAAGAAACACCCAGGGAAAGGGGAAGAATGATGCTGGTGAGAGAAGAAATGAGTCAGGGCAAAGAAGCCCCAATAAGCATAGTGTGTTTGTGTGCAGCAAGGAGAGCAGCCTGCCTAGATCAGCAGGTACACTGGGGAAGTTAAAGAAATTAAGAAGTAACAGTTTTAAAATATGCATCAGGACATACAATTATAATACGGACTTGCATATCTGTGACTGTACTAAGCCTAATTCATCCTTATAAAAATCCATGCATATATGAAAACTACCTTTGGGAATATATACTTCCTGGGTAAGCCATCGCTACAGAGTGGAAACTTTGCCCTATCAGTAAAAACAATGATTAGGTATGTTCATCAGGCAGCATTTTCCAAAGATGTGAAATAACCAAAAAAGAGGCAGATATCCCTGGGATTTATGGCAATCAGCCAAAACAGTTTTTAATCAATAAGCTCCTCAGCTCCCTATTCTATAATCTGGGGAAGATGACTCGTGTCTTGCAGGGTTGGAAGGCAGCGTGCTTACTGCCTGGTACTGAGGATGATCTGGGTTGTATGCAAAAGCCCCACATAGCTTACTTATTTTCTTATCTAAAAAGAGAAAGAAAAAGACCACAACGACTGAACATTGGCCTCTCTGCTCCACCACTCAGTCAGGACATTTAGGATTTATAAAAATATCATTAAATTTAGAAAGCCAAATATATAAGTAAACTATGTGACTGTGACATGTGATAGAACCTTCTCTACAAAATATAGCAAAAAGTTAGTCAGACACAGTGGTATGTGCCTGCTGTAGTCCCAGCTGCTCAGGAGACTGAGGTCAGAAGATCCCTTGAATCCAGAAATTCAAGATTACAATGAGCTATTATCAAGCCACTGCACTCCAGCCTGGGGGACAAAGTGAAACCCTGTCTCAAAAAAAAAAAAAAAAAAAAAAAGAAAGAAAGAAAGAAAGAAAAGGAGAGAAAAAAAAGAAATAAGTAGAAAGAAGTATAGAAACAGAGACTAGGAAATGAATATCATAAAAACAGGGACCTCCCGGATACCTTATTTCTCTTTCTCTCCTTTGTTTTCCAATAAAGAGAACTGTGACTCTTTGAGGAAAAAGTTGCTTTTCTGCTTAGTAAATCAAAGGTTCTAGGTCAAAAAGCAATAGATACAGAGTTCGGAAACAGATGTGTGTTGGCTGGTAGCAAATCAACCCCTGAAGGTCAAAAGACACTCCAGGACACAATTTGGAACTATGGGACAAAACATAAAACCCTTCACTTCCAATAGGCAGTACTTCAAAAGGCTAGTGGACAATCACGAGCATTCCCTTTTATGGCTGACTGAAAAGAAAGCTGTGGGCTCTGCAGAAGCCATGCAAAGGGTCAGATTCTTCTGAATGAACACAACCATCCTGAGGCAAGGCAACAAGCCTTCTCCAAGGGGAAATCACATTTAGCTCATTAATAGGGTGTTTAAAGGAAATGCCCAGAGTGGTGTGGCAAAAAGAAAACTCAAAATTTTAATTTTGTAGATTAACATCATCATAGTGTACCATCTCACAACTTGTCAGAATGTTTATTACTAAAAAGTCAAAAAACAACAGATGTTGGCAAAGATGTGGAGAAAGGGAACGCTTGCTTATACATTGTTGGTGGAAATGTAAGTTAATACAACCTCTATGGAAAACAGTATGGAGATTTCTCAAAGAACTAAAAATAGAACTACCATTCAACCCACCAATCATACTACTGGGTGTTTACCCAAAGGAAAAGAAATTGTTGGCCGAGCATAATGGCTCACACCTATAATCCTAACACTTTGGAAGTCCGAGGCTGGTGGATCACCTGAGATCAGGAGTTTGAGACCAGCCTGGCCAACATGGAGAAACCTTGTCTCTACTAAAAATACAAAAAAAGAAAAAAGAAAAGAAAGGAAGGAAAGGAAGGAAGGAAGGAAGGAAAGAAAGAAAGAAAAGAAAGAAGGAAAGAAAGAAGGGAGGGAGGGAAGGAAGGAAATAAGAGAAGAAAGAAGAAGAAAGAAAGAAACAAAGAAGGAAGGAAGGAAGGAAGGAAAGAAAGAAAGAAAGAAGGAAAGAAAGAAGGGAGGGAGGGAAGGAAGGAAGGAAGAGAAGAAAGAAGAAAGAAAGAAACAAAGAAGGAAGGAAGGAAAAGAAAGAAGAAGAAAGAAACAAGGAAGGAAGGAAGGAAGGAAAGAAAGAAAGAAGGAAAGAAAGAAGGGAGGGAGGGAAGGAAGGAAGGAAAGAAGAGAAGAAAGAAGAAGAAAGAAACAAAGAAGGAAGGAAGGAAAGAAAAAGAAAGAAAGAAAGAAAACAAAAATATCTAGGCCTGGCAGCATACGCCTGTAATCCCAGCTACTCGGGAGGCTGAGGCACAAGAATGGCTTGAACCTGAGAGGCAGAGATTGCTGAGATCTCGCCACAACACTCCAGCCTGGGCAACAGAGCAACTCTGTCTCAAAAAAAAAGAAAGAGAAATTGGTATTTATTTGTCAAAAAGACACCTGCACTTGTATGTTTGTTGCAGCACTATTCACAATAGTAAAGTCACAGAATCAATGCAAGTGTCCATCAACAGACGATTGGATAAAGAAAATGTGATATGTATATATGACATTTATTATACCACATTAATAAATACATATTAAATATATATGTGTATGAATAATAAATACACATTATTTATCTATATAGACGCACATATAAAACCATGGAATACTACACAGCCAGAAAAAAGAATGAAATCATGTTTTCTGCAGCAACAAGGATGGGGCACACTAGAAGCCCAAACCTCACCATTACACAATGTATCCATACAAGAAACCTGCGCATGTACCCCCCCAAGTCTATAGAAATTTCTTTAAAAGATTCATCAAAAAAAAAATCTTAATCTTAAGGAGGGTTTTTTGATGAATCTTTTACAGAATGAATAGCAGCTACTGTTTTTTCAGCACTAATTTGTGGGTCAGTGCTAAGGAAGTCATGCGCCTTATGGTCATTTGGAAGAGGATGTAGGTGCCAGCTCTTTGTTGGTGGAACTCAACAGCATGGTACCATACCTTGCACAGCAGAATTTCATTTTCCTTTCTGAATTAATTCCATGCCTATAGGAGTGCTAATAAGGACTTAGGAACCAAACTCCCTCACCCTCAAATTGATAGGTTATGGGAGAGGTTCAGTGAACCTCAAATAAGTTAGCTTTAATATATTGGGTCACTCCAATGGCTATGCCTAGGATAAAAGCAGCAGCAGCAGCAATGACTAACTTACAAGAGTGACAGTTTATCACCAAACGATACCTTAGAAATCTGTAGATGGCTCCTCTCTGAGCAGTTTGGGGGGATTCTCGAAGGACCACCCCCCACCTTGTAAAAGATATTAGGAAGAAGGATAGACCCTAGAATGCAGAGAGCACATTGCAAACTAGACAGATGCTATGCACAGAGATATTGAGATCTGGTTAGGATTATTCTGCCTAATATTAGGATAAGTCCAGGATGTAGTGTGACAAGAGTCAAAAAGAAAACTGACACATCACGAAAGTGACTGGGGGGGTGGCTTTATCAGAGCTAGCCAGTGTACAGCTTTGGGGAGAGTTATTTCATGATGAGAGAAAGGGTGATCATACTTTTTGTACTTGCACATTTTACTTTTAGGTAATCATCTCTAGAAATGTGGGCATATTATAACACATCATCATTGTGAAAAATCTTTGAAATTACTGTTGGTATTGTTTTCACGGCCCAGTCGTTTAAATAAGAAAACCAAGCTCACCATTTTATAGACATGTTAACACTATTTTGACCCCAACATTACTGCCCAATTTGATCATCAATATCACACACTAGACTTGGTTCACAATGACTTTTTGATGTTTCTGAAAATCACATTCACCTTCTTGGAGACTGGTTACTGCTAAGGATTATTTTTTATATACCACAGATTTAAAGTAATTTTATTTTATTTGTCTTTGAGACAGGGTCTCACTCTGTCACCCAGGCTGGAGTGCTGTGGCGTGATCTAGGCTCATTGCAACCTCTGCCTCCCGGGCTCAAGGATCCTTCCACCCCAACCTCCCCCATTACCTGGGACTACAGGCACATGTCACTGCACCCAGCTAAATTTTTTGTGCTTTTCGTAGAGACAGGCCCTTGCCATGTTACCCAGGCTGGTCTTCAACTTCTGGACTTGAGGGATCCACCTGCCTTTATCTCCTCAAGTTCTGAGATTATAGGCATCAGGCACCATGCAAATCCTTGAAGCAATTTTTTAAAATGAGATCTTAAAATTGTGAACTAGGATAGCTTGACCTTAAAAACCTAAGGTGAATATTTTTAAGGGGATAATATCATTTGGAATATATTTTATACTATACTTTTGAGTCAATATTTTATTATATGTGTTTATATCTATAAACACATATTAAGATCTGTTATTTCAAATAGGATGAAAAAAGGTGTAAAAATTAATGTTGACTAGTTCCTAAAGATATATCTAATGTCCTTTGAGGATCAAAAATGTTATGATAGTCACTGGTCATCATTAAAAGGAAACAGGAGCAAACTAAACAATGTATTTCTCCTGTACAAAACATTAGCATCCATAATGCTACATAAACTCTGTTCACTTGAAATTTAAAAAGAAAAAAATTCTGAAGGGTCAAAGATAGATAACTATAGTGACTCAAGATCTGAAGCGTCTTTATATGAAAAGGAATGTAAAAGTAGGACTTTTCTTCACTAGGCAAAGAAATGAGTCAAAGATGGAGGGACTTGAAGATTGTAAAATCATGATAAGCAAATAATGGTGAACCTGGACTTGCAATTAAATTTTAGAACTTGCTGGCAACTCATGTTGGTTTATATGTAAAACGGTATTCTGTGATTCTCAAATCCTCCGATACCAACTCCGTGTCTAACAATTCAACTCAACTCTGACACTGTCTGCCTGAGTTAGTGTCAGATCCCCCAAGTTAAGGGGCTCGGTCTCACAAGACTGCTCCCACTTCAGACACCAGTCACAAGGCTGAGCCTCCCTTCTCACTTCTGATGGATCAGCTCTAAATCGAGGGTTCCCATAGCCTCCTCAATACTTTGCTCTAATGACTCACAGAACTCAGGGAAAATCTTATATTTACTGGTATATTACAAAGTATACAGCTCAGGAACAATCAAATGAAAGAGATGCATAAGGCAAGGTATGGGGGCTGGGATGGGGAGCGCAGAGCTTCTCTGCATACCACCCTCCTAGCACCTCCACGTGTTCACCAACCCAAAAGCTCTCCAAATCCTTTCAGTTAGGATTTTTATGGCAGCTTCATTAAGCAAGCATGATCGGTTAAATCACGGACTATTTCATATAAATTCAACCTTTGCCCCCTCTCTACTTCTGGGGGTAGCGGGAGCAGTTGCTGAAAGTCCAACCCTTTCGTCACGGGACAACCAGTCTCCCATCCTTAGGGGCTTTTCAAAAATCGTCTCATTAACAAAAACTCAGGTGTGGATGAAATTAGTTCTCTCACTAATGAAGATAGTTCTCTCACTCCCGAGCTATTTCAAGAACTGGAGACAAAAACAAATACTATAACAAAAGATCCCCCCTATCACTCATGTTAACACTTAGGAAATTCCAAGGGTTTTAGGGAACCAAGTATATATTTCTTATTTTATTACATGAATCCTCCCATGAATAGCAACTATACTGCCACCCCTACTCCCCATGAGGCAAAAGATGTGTGAGTTTCTCATAGGCCAGTTTCAGAGCTTTCTGAGGAAAGAGCTGCCTGGAGTCATTATAATCCTGCCCTTTTAAAAGGGCCTGCCGGCAGAGGGGATGGTTTCTAACATCAAGGGTTCATAACCACAAGAGAACCAGAAGCTGAGTTGCGACCAGCCAAAAGAGATATACTACATATCTCACAGGTGTGTGCCTAGAAAGACAAGCGGGGAGCCTTCCTAAAAAAATAAAAATAAAACAAAACATAAAATCACCTACTACAAAAAAAGTTAACAAGTACGCATACCAAGTAAGATTGTGCCCTATTTTCCTAATCTCCTCTCCTACTAAGCCAGACCCTAGAGTTTTTTAAAAATCAATTCCAGAAAGCTGGATTAAGCTGGAAAAGAGGAAAGGATGATGACTCCTTCTCTCACTACAGACAATTTTATAGTGGCCCTGCTGGGGGAGGAGGTAAGAATTGACATTAAGTTAAATTTTAAGTTTCTATCATGTGCGTGGGTTAGATATTTTAATTTCTAAATTGATACTGTGTTTGTGACCAGAGGACAGCCTGTTACCTAACAATGAGCAGAAAGCCATGGGACCTGTCCAAGTGTTCATCCAGGGATGGTGAAGGGCTGTTCCCACTGAACAAATTTAAAGGAAAAGTAGGAGTCTAAAAATAAAGTTGCAATTTTACTATACTCTGCAAATGATGCTTGTTCAGCATACGGTAGGCACAGAAGGGAGAAAACCATACAGATAGGAGCTACTAAAAAAAGTATGCAAGTCATCACCAAAGGTAATACCAACTTAAGTATAAGCAGATTCCAGAAAAGTTTAGATCAATTCATGGATAATATCAAAATAAGCTATGACAAGGAGGAAATACTGATGAGATGTTGTCACACTTAGAGGCTGACATGATATCAATGTTCGCTCATTGACTTCCTTTGTTTATGATATACTTACAAACAAACAAAAGATCAATTTCAATGTTTTAAAGCTGTGTGTGTGTTAATTGATCATAACCAATACATACCAAGACAGAATACTCTGCCATGAGTATTACTTCATTGACCAAAGTATTTTAAACATGACACTATAAAGATGATGACAAATGTATATAATTATCTACTGAAGGTTATTATTGATCTTCCCTTGAAATTACCCTTTATTGTACATGGCCCAAGATAAGAGCAGTTTTTTAGGAACAAGAATGGGACAACTCACCTATGCTTAAAAGGACTTGTTAAAAAAAAATAGCTATAAGTGATTTATTTGGGCAAAACTATACTACTTAGTCATAATTAAGTATGCATAAGATAAAATAAAAAGGACAACCTACATTTGTTGTATAGCATCATGGAGTTTACATTAATTCACAAATATTACTCTTTTTAAGTCTCAGACCAATCTAGTATGGAAGGTAGAGAAGGTTAATAGTCATCTCCTGCCTTTGTCCAGCATCTATTTCCTTTCCTTTAGGAAACAACACCTCAATATTCCCATTCCCAGTTCAAGCTTCTTGAACCTATCCCCCTCCTGGGGGAGGCCTGGCCAATCAGAGACATGTCTCATTCAGAGACTTGTGAACCAAGGTAGACCAATAAGAGTTAGCAAATAAGACATCTGCTAGAACAACAAGGAAGATGTGGCTTCTTTTCATGGGGTTCCCAAGTCACAGCCAACAGTGAGCTTCGAATGGCCATTTTTGTCTTTACTAAGCCAGCCTAGGAAAGAGTTAGAGAAATACGTGTTGCTGAAATTGTTTAAACATTTGAATTCAGCTATATCTAAATCCCACCCTTGAGGGTCTCTGATAAGCGAATAAATAAATTTGCTTTTTACTTTTTGTCACCCTGAGTTTAATATCTGTCACTTGCACCCTAAAGTCCTAATTTTTAAAGTCACCGTTATTCTTGGCTGATAAATATGGTCAGGGCTTATATGATTGTCCAAGATCATGCAGAAATATGCAGCTGAGCCAGAATGTAACTCCCAGTCCACGGTTCCTCTTCCTTCCTCAGCTTCACTTCCCTTTCCACATAGTTATACTACCAGTGTTTTACAGGCCTAAACAAATGCATTTTTATCTCTTTTTGCCCAAACACCGAAATAAGCAAATGGGCCAGGAGCCGCGTCGGAAGCAGAGTGATAAAAAAGAATGAGTGTGTACCATTAAGCAGATAAATGAAGGGCTCCTACTAAAGTAATTTGGTCAAAGCAAACTATAAAAAAAATCAACATCAGTTACTCTAATGCTAAAAGTTCTAGAAGCCTATGTAACTGAAGGATTGTGAGCCACAATAACATATTAGAAATAAAGAAAATTGAAGTAATCATATTGGCCCCATTTCTGCTGGTAAACTCATTTAATCACCTACATTAAATTTTTTCTTGAAGAACTATAATACAGTAATGTTTAGTATTGAGTTTTTCAATTATCTAACATAAAAGTGTTCTGGCAAGATTATTAAATAGAGAAAATGTTTAAAATCACACAAAGAAATCCATTGGTCCAGCATCAAAAAGAACATGTAGCTAGTTCATTAATATAAACATGTGCTCTATTTCATACACACTGTTGACAGGAGTATTAACCGGTCCAATTGTTTTGGAGTGACATTTGGCAGTATTTATCATAAGTTTCAAATCTAGTCAACTTCTGACCCAGTGCTTCTACATTTAGGAATCTGTCATGTAGTTAACACTTCCCAAATGCTCAGATATGTTCATATAAAAATGCATTAGCATTATTTGTAACTACGAACATTGGAATATGTTTCCACTAGCAGGGAATCAGTCGTGTGAGTTGTACATTCAGCTTCCAATTTTATACAGCAGATTGAGCACACATGTTTATCTCTCCTCCTAAAACATTGCTGATAATAAAGGAATCAAAGGAAATAAACCACAAGGATAAAGAGAACAGGAGACAACATAACACAAACAAAAGATGTCAACCACATTTTGAAGCTAGAAAGTGAATGAACAGATGGTATCTGATTTAGCAAAACAGAGAACACTGAAACCTAATCCAACAGGGAAGGGAGATGGCGAGAAGGAAGCCAAACAGCAGAACCCCAGAAAGACTCAGGAATGAAGGAACAGAAGATTTCTAAAGACAGCAAGTGTGGGATGAAGCGAAAAATAGGACTGATGGAAAGTTTGAAGAAGTTCCCATCCCTCAGACAATTAGCTTTCCACTCCATGGAAGAAACTGGTATTTAGTCTGTGGAAATGCTACATACTGTTCTTGGAGATAGCAGATATGGCGGAAGTAATGAGAGAAGGCAGAGCACCACACAAAAATAATGGGATTAAATGAATATCATACTGTATGGTGAAATGCCCTGTCCCAAAACTCTGGTCCTATTTTACTCTAAAACCACTAGGAACCTTCACTCCTGTAATCCCAGCACTTTGGGAGGCCGAGGTGGGCGGATCACTTGAGGTCAGGAGTTCGACACCAGCCTGGCCAACATATAGTGAAACCCACTCTCTACTAAAAAAATACAAAAATTAGCTGGGCATGGTGGCCCATGCCTGTAGTTCCAACTACTTGGGAAGCTGAGGCAGGAGAATCGCTTGTACCTGGGAGGCAGAGGTTGCAGTGAGCCAAGATCACACCACTGCACTCCAGCCTGGGCCACAGAGCAAGGCTCTGTCAAAAAAAAAAAAAAAAAATCCACACCGGGAACCAGGTTTCTAGCTTCCAGGCAAAACAGACCAAGCTAAGAGAAAAGGTGTTAACCCCTGGGAGTGTTACTCAGAAACTACAGATTCTCCTTGACTTATGACAGGGTTAATCCTGATACATCCATCAAAAGCTGAAAATATCCTAAGTTTAAAATGAATTTAATACACCTAACTCACTAAAAATCCTAGCTCAGCCTAGCCTATTTTAAACATGCTCAGAAACTTATATTAGCCTAAAGTTGGGCAAAATCATTTAACACAAATCCTATTTTATAATTAAGTGTTGAATATTTCATAAGGTATTGAATACAGTGCACTGTAGAGTACAATACCAGTTGTTTACCATCATAATCGCAGGGCTGACAGAACTGTGGCCTGCTGCCTCTGACCAGCATCATGAGAATTATCTTACTACATATTACCACCTAAAAAAAAATCAAAAGTCAAAATGAGAAGTAGAGTTTCTACTGAATGTGCATTGCTTTGGCACCATTGTAAAGCCAAAAATTCATAAGTTGAACCAGAGCTGCTCATTCTACATGCAACTGGCCAATCCACAAATCCTTCCCTTTAATCAGCTTCTTAATGTCTCATTCTGAAATAAATGAACAACCAAAGATCATCAAATAATTAAGAAATTATTAATATAATTAATAATTATTTTAGCAATTAACATAAGAAGTGAGATGGCAGCTTCAGGAAGGGAAAGAAATAAATTCAGAGGAAACATGAACAACTCAGGCCATGAAAGGACATACAAGGACATGAAAGAAGAATTCAAGAAAAAAAACTAAAGTAAATATCTTCAGAGAGGTCAAGAAAACATAATGCATAAATAAAACAAGAACAGGAGGCTATAAAGAAAGAAATATTTGGAAACTAAAAAAGAATGCTTGGAATTAAAATATGATAGTTGAAACTGAAAATTTAATGGAAGTATCGGAAAAGAAACATGAAGAAATAACCCGTAAAGTAAACAAGAACACAAAGATGTAGAATATTAGGAGGGATAGGAAAACCAGTGAACTCGTACAGAAGAGTTAACATTCAACTAATAGGAATCCCCAAAACAAAGGAAACAAGGGGAAAGAAATGATGAAAGAAATGCTATAAAAATATATCCCACATTTGAGCGTCCAGTGAAATTACTGAAAAAACTCAGAGCCACCATTCACAAAAGTTGATTTCAGGTGTGTTATACAACTACATATGAGAAGCAAAATAATTAAGCTTTAAGAAGCTAATATCGTCATGATTTGTAAGTATGAAAAAGAATTCTAAAACAAGGTTCAAAAAGCTCCAATTATAAAGGAGAAGAACACTGTCACATTTGACTACATTAAAATTAATAATATCAAAAGACATTACTAAGAGAGTAAAAAAGCAAGACAGTGAGTGGAAGACGATATCTGCAACATGTATAACCAACAAAGGATTCCTATCAAGAATATAAAAGGAACTTTTATTGATCAATATGAAAAAGACACTCCAAAAGAAAAAGGACTTTGAAAGGCAATCCACACGAAAGGAAATCCAATGGTCAATGAATACATGAAAAGATGCTCACTTTTAATCAGAGAAATAGAGTTTAACAACACAATGAGAAAGTGTGAACCCGAATATAAATTATGGGCTTTAGTTAATAATCATGTGTCAATATTTGTCCATCAGTTGTAATATGGGTACCACACCAATGTGAGATGTTAAAGACAGGGAAAACCAGAGAGTGGGGGGTAGGGACAGACACAAAGTATATGGGAACTCTGTACTTTCTGTTTGGAAACTTAAAACTGCTCTAAGAAATAAAGTCTATTAATTAAACACATACACACACATGAGATATCCTACAAACACAGCAGATTGATTTTAAAAGCAAGTTTCTTTTATTCTTGGTTTTATTTATTCTTTAAAAATATAGGCAGAAACAAAGAAATTCAGTAACATATCCTATTTATACAATATATAGTAACATATACTATTTACACAAACAAAAATGTATATATTTTAAAAACTGAACTACTGTGATTATATATTTTTTGGACCAAATTGCTGAGAACTCAAAGATCAGGTATTTTCAGAAGAAAAAGAAAAGCACAGTGGTACAACAGGGTAACTGGAAAGCACAGAGGAAGAATTCCACATAGTGTGGGGGGAAAGAGCACTGAATTACGGCCTCTGGAACTCGAATCTCCCTAAACATACATAGCAGGTTAGAGGCAGAACAGAATTAAACTCAAGTCTCCTGACTTCTAATCTAGCATACATCCTCATCATGCTATTGCTATCCTCTGTGTAGTTACTGATGAAAGAATTAAAAGGGGTAGACATCAGAAAGAAAAAAAGAGATGATTTCATTAAGGGCATTTTGATCTTCATTAAAAAAAAAAGATTCTTTCTAATAAAATATAAACCAACATTTCCTATTGAGGTCTCAGAGCTATATTTTACGTATGTATGTTATTATGTAATTATGCCTCCAATATCTTAAATCATAAAAGCACACAAACTACAAGAAATAAAGTTAGAAGTAGGTACAATTATTTTATCTACTTCTGTACTATTTGAAAACTTAACAACTAACAATTATTGTCATTATGACTAGTAAAAATAAAGATAGTAGGGGCCAGGTGCGGTGGTTTATACTTGTAATCCCAACACTGTAGATGGCCAAGGCAAGCAGAGCCCATGAGTTCAAGACTACCCTGGGCAACATGGTGAAACCCAGTCTCTGCTAAAAATACAAAAATCTAGCCCAGCGTAATGGTGCATGCCTGTAGTTCCAGCTACTCGGAGGTGGGTGGGGTAGTGGTGGGGGGTGGGGGGGTGTGAGGTGGGAGGATGCCTTGAGCACCATAAGTGAAGGCTGTACTGAGCCCTGATTATGCCACTGGACTCCAGCCAGAGCAACGAAAAGAGACCATGTCTCAATCAATCAATCAATCAATAAAGTAACATTTCTAGTTAAATTGACTGAGATGAATTACATTAACTATGATTCCCTGTTTATGTACAATTGGCTGAAATATAGATACCGGTAAGGGAATGTGTTACAAAAATTATCTGAACAAATGAAGTTGAAAAATAATGTATGGTTTACCTCCTTTTTATCAAATATGTAAAATATTTACAAAACACCTGGAACATTTTATTTTAAAACATTAAGAAATAGAAAGGGCAGTCATCATCAGAGAGTTTTTGTAGCTCTGACTTGGAGAGACAGAACAGCTTGAGGAGGCTTACATTATGAATTTTTCAGAACCAGTGCAGGAATAAATCAAGAAACCTGAGAGGACCCACAGAACCTCTGAAGTAGGAGGATTGCTCCCTCAGGACCTGAGAGATACACCAAATACTGTGCTGGTATCCATGACTGAGAGACCCACAGATGGTCCACATCACAGGACTCTTTGCAGACAACCCCCAGTATCAGCTGGGAGACTGGTAGACTTGCTGGGTGGCTAGATCCAAAAGAGAGATAACAATCACTACAACTCAGCTCTCAGAAGCCACATCTATAGGAAAAGGAGAGAGTACTGCATCAAAGGAACACCCCATGGGACAAAAGAATCTGAACAACAGCCTTCAGCCCTAGATTTTCCCTCTGTCAGAGCCTACCCAAAAGAGAAGGAACCAGAAAACCAATTCTGGTAAAGGAAAAAAAACAGGCTCTTTAACACTCCCCAAAAAATCACACTGGTCTACCAGCAATGGATCCAAACCAAGAAGAAATATCCGATTTACCTGGAAAAGAATTCAGAAGGTTAGTTATTAAGCTAACCAGGGAGGTACCAGGGAAAGGCAAAGCCCAATTTAAGGAAATCTGAAAAACAATACAAGTGAAAGGAAAAATATTCGATGCCAGGTACGGTGGCTCATGCCTGTAATCCCAGCACTTTGGGAGGCCAAGGTAGGCGGATCAACTGAGGTCAGGAGTTCAAGACCAGCCTGACCAACATGGAAAAACCCTGTCTCTATTAATATAAAATTAGCCAGGCATCGTGGCATCTATAGTCCCTGCTACTCAGGAGGCTGAGTCAGGAGACTCACTTGAACCCAGAAGGCAGAGGTTGCAGTGAGCCAAGATCATGCCATTGCACTCCAGCCTGGGCCACAAGAGTGATATACTCTGTCTCAAAAAAAAAAAAAAAAAAACTTTAGGAAACAATGGACATACATAGTACAGAAATGCAAAATGCTCTGGAGAGTCTCAACAATAGAATCAAACAAGTAGAAGAAAGAAATTCAGAGCTTGAAGACAAGGTCTTTGAGTTAACCTAATTCAACAAAGATGAAGAAAAACAAATAAGAAAATATGAACAAAGCCTCCAAGAAGTCTTGGATTATGTTAAATGACCAAACCTAAGAATAATCAGCATTCCTAAGGAAGAAAAGAAATATAAAAGTCTGGAAAATATATTTGGGGGGAATAATTGAGGAAAACTTCCCCAGTCTTGCTGGACAGCTACACATTCAAATACAAGAAGCACAAAGAATACCTGGGAAATTTATCACAAAAAGATCATCACCTAGGCATATTTTCATCAAGTTATCTAAAGTTAAGATGAAGAAAAGAATCTTAAGAGCTGTGAGGCAAAAGCACCAGGTAACCTAAAAAGGAAAACTTATCAGATTAACAGATTTCTCAGCAGAAACCTTAAAAGCTAGAAGGGATTGGGGCACTCTCTTTAGCCTCCTGAAACAAAACAATTATCAGCCAAGAATTTTGTATCCAGTGAAACTAAGTTTCATATATGAAGGAAAGATACAGACTTTTTCAGACAAATAAATGCTGAGAGAATTCACCACTACCAAGCCACCATTACAAGAACTGCTAAAAGGAGCTCTAAATCTTGAAACAAATCCTGGAAACACATCAAAACAGAACCTCTTTAAAGCATAAATCTCACAGGACATATTCTACAAAAATGCAATCTAAAAATAAAACGAAAAATCAAAAAACCAAAGTATACAGGCAACAAATAGCATGATGAATGAAATGGTACCTTATATCTCAATACTAACATTGAATGAAAATGACCTGAATTCTCCACTTAAAAGACACAAAATTGCAGAATGGATAAGAATTCACCAACCATCTGCTGTCTTTAAGAGACTCACCTAACACACAGAGACTCATATAAACTTAAGGTAAAGGGGTGGAAAAAGACATTTCATGCAAATGGACACCAAGAACAAGCAGGAGTTGCTATTCTTATATAAAACAAAACAAACTTTAAAGGAAAAGAAGTTAAAAAAGACAAAGAGGGACATTATATAATGATAAAAGGCCTTTTCCAACAGGAAAATGTCACAATCCTAAACATATATGCACCCAACACTGGAGCTCCCAAATTTATAAAACAATTACCAATAGACCTAAGAAATGAGACAGGCAGCAACACAATAATAGTGGGGGGACTTCAATACTCCACTGACTGCACTAGACAGGTTATCAATACAGAAAGTCAACAAAGAAACTATAGATTTATACTATACCCTGGAACAGTTGAACTTAACAGATATATACAGAACATTCTACCCAACAATTGCAGAATATACATTCTATTCAAGAGCGGATGGAACTTACTCCAAGACAGACCATGTGATAGGCTACAAAATGAGCCTTAATAAATTTAAGAGAATTGAAATTATATCAAGCACTATCTCAGACCACAGTGGAATAAAACTGGAAATCACTCCAAAAGGAACCTTCAAAACCATGCAAATACAAAAAAAAAAAAAATTAAATAACCTGCTCCTGAATGATCGCTGGGTCAAAAATGAAATCAAGATGGAAATTAAAAAATTATTTGAACTGAATGATGATAGCGACACAACCTATCAAAATGTCTGGGATACAGCAAAGCCAGTGCTAAGAGGAACATTCATAGCCCTAAATGCCTACATCAAAAAGTCTAAAGAGCACAGACAATCTAAGGTCACATCTCAAGTTACTAGAAAAACAAGAACAAACCAAACCCAAATGCAGCAGAAGAAAGGAAATAACCAAGATCAGAGGAGAACTAAATAAAACTGAAACGACAATAAATACAACAAAAAACTGTTTCTCTGAAAAGATATATAAAATTGATAGACCATTACCAAGATTAACCAAGAAAAAAGAGAGAAATCCAAACACTCTCAATCAGAAACAAAATGGGAAATATTACAACTTACACTATAGAAATACAAAAGATCATTCAAGGCTATTTATGGGCATAAACTAGAAAACCTAGAGAAGATGGATAAATTCCTGGAAAGATATAACTCTCCTAGATTAAAGCAGGTAGAATTAGAAACCTACCAATAACAAGCAGCAAGATTGAAATGGTAATTTTAAAAATACCAACAAAAAAAAATGTCCAGGACCAGACGGATTCACAGCAGGATTCTACCACATTCAAAGAAGAATTGGTACCAATCCTATTTACACTATTCCACAAGATAGAAAAAGAGGGAATCCTCCGTAAATCATTCTATGAAGCCAGTATCACCCTAATACCAAAGCCAGGAAAGGACAAAACCAAAAAAGAAAACTACAGACCAATATCCCTGATGAACATAGATGCTAAAATCCTCAACAAAATACTAGTTAACCAAATCCAAAAACATATCAAAAAGATAATCCACCATGATCAAGTGGGTTTCATACCAGGGATGTAGGGATGGCTTGACATATACAAGTCAATAAATGTGATACACCACGTAAACAGAATTAAAAACAAAAATCACACAATAATTCTCAATAGATGCAAAAAGAGGCAGCTGACAAAATCCAGCATCCTTTTGTGATTAAAACTCTCAGCAAAATCGGTGTACAAGGGACATTCCTCAATGTAATAAAATCCATCTATGACAAACCCACAGCCAACATTATGCTAAATGGAGAAAAGTTGAAATCATTCCTGCTGAGAACTGGAACAAGGATGTCCACTCTCACCAATCCTCTTCAAGATAGTACTGGAAGTCCTAGCCAGAGCAATCAGATAAGACAAAGAAATAAAGTACATCCAAGTCAGTAAAGAGGAATTCAAACTGTCACTGTTTGCCAATGATATGATTGTTTACCTGGAAAACCCTAAAGACTCCTTCAGAAAGCTCCTAGAACTGATAAAATAACTAAGCAAAGTTCCCAGACACAAAATTAATGTACACAAATCAGTAGCTCTTCTGTATACCAACAGCTACCAAGATGGGAATCAAATCAAGAACTCGACCCCTTTTACAATAACTGCAAAAAAAAATTAAAAAACTTACAAATATATCTAACCAAGGAAGTGAAAAACCTCTACAAGGAAAACTACAAAACATGGCTCAAAGAAATCATAGATGACACAAACAAATGGAAACACATACTCATGTATGGGTAGAATCAAGATTGTGAAAATGACCATACTGCCAAAAGCAATCTACAAATTCAATGCAATTCCCATCAAAATACCACCATCATTCTTCAGAGAATTAGAAAAAACAATTCTAAAATTCATATGGAATAAAAAAGAGTCCACATAAACAAAGCAAGCCTAAGGAAAAAGAACAAATCTGGAGGCACCACATTACCTGATATCAAACTATACTATAAGGCCATAGTCACCAAAACAGCATGGTACTAGTATAAAAATAGACACATAGACCAATGGAACAGAATAGAGAACCCAAAAATAAAAACCAATACTTACAGCCAACTGATCTTTGACAAACCAAACAAAGACATAAAGTAGGGAAAGGACACCCTTTTCAACAAATGGTGGTGGGATAATTAGCTAGCCACACATAGGGGAATGAAACTTAATCCTCATCTCTCACCATATGCAAAAATCAACCCAAGCTGAATTTAGAACTTAAATTTAAGACCAGAAACTATAAAAATTCTAGAAGATAACATAGGAAAAACCCTTCCAGACATTGGCTTAGGCAAGGATTTCATGACCAAGAACCAAAAAGCAAATGCAATAAAATCAAAGATAAATAGCTGGGACTTAATTAAACTAAAGAGCTTTTGCATGGCAAAAGGAACAGTCAGCAGAGTAAACAGACAACCCACAGAGTGGGAGAAAATCTTCACAATCTATACATCTGACAAAGGGCTAATTATCTAGAATCTACAACAAACTCAAACAAATCGGGAAAAAAAAAGATTCCTTCAAAAAGTGGGCTAAAGACATGAATAGACAATTCCCAAAAGAAGATATACAAATGGCAAAAAAACATGAAAAAATGCTCAACATCACTAATGATCAGGGAAATGCAAATCAAAACCACAATGCAATACCACCTTACTACTGCAAGAATGGCCATAATGAAAAAATCAAAAACTAGTAGATGTTGACGTGGATGTGGTGAATAGGGAACACTTCTACACTGCTGGTGGGAATGTAAACTACTACAACCACTATGGAAAACAGTGTAGAGATTTTCATAAAGAGCTAAAAGTAAAACTATCATTTGATCCAGCAATCCCACTACTGGGTATCTACCCAGAGGAAAAGAAGTCATTATATGAAAAAGATACTTGCACACTCATGTTTGTAGCAGCACAATTCGCAATTGCAAAAACCAACCCAAATGCCCATCAATTAATGAGTGGATAAAGAAACTGTGGTATATATACATACATACACACACACATATATATACATACATATATACACATATATATGTATGTATATATATACAAAGAAACTGTGAGATATATATATGGAATACATATATATAGAATACTACTCAGCCATAAAAAGGAATGAATTAATAGCATTCACAGTGACCTGGATGAGAATGGAGACTACTATTCTAAGTGAAGTAACTCAGGAATGGAAAATCAAACATCATATGTTCTCACTTATAAGTGAGAGCTAAGCTATGAGGATACAAAGGCATAAGAATAACACAACAGACTTTAGAGACTCAGGGGGAAAGGATGGGAAGGGAATGAGGGACAAAAGACTACAAACAGGGTGCAGTGCATATACTGCTCAGGTGATGAGCGCACCAAAATCTCACAAATCACCACTTAAGAACTTACTCATGTAACCAAACACCACCTGTTCCCAACAACCTATGGTAATAAAAAAAAATTTTTTTAAAGAAAATAATACCCTATTACCATTTTACAATGAAAAAATAATAAAGTTTTTATTTTGAGATAAGAAAAATAGAAATAGAAAGGGTAAATTAAGGCAAAGACATAAAATAGAACTAAGGAGGATATTAATTCATATTAAAATCAATCCACTTCTACAGGGCCACAATAGTTGGCCTTAAAATTTGTAGCACATAGGAGGATCCAAGATGGCGGATTAGACACAACTCCAGCACACATCACCCAGCAAAACAGATGCAGAAACCCAGAGACCTCCTAGCTCCAACCGAGGTACCAGGTGTATTTCAACGGGTCTGGTCCGAGGGTGAGCAAAGCCCACTCAGAGCAGACCGAGGCGGGGAGGGGTGCTGCTTCACCCAGAAAGTGCATCTGACAAGCGAGTCAGAGGCTCCACCTCTGGCACTCCGGTCCAGATACAGCGCTTCCCCAAAGCCTCAGCAATACACAGAACAGGGGGATCTTTGCCAGTCAAGGGCAGGGAATTACAAGTGCGGAGTTGAATAAGAGTCTGCAGACTGAGCTATCGTCCCCTCCTCCAGCCCGGAGACAGAGGGAGCTGTAAGCAGGAGCAGCTGGGGGGCCCCAACCCCATGACCAGAGAGAAGAAAGCTGAAAGGGGGGAGACAGCTGGGTGCAGGTGGGCGGGTCCCTAACCTCCCCCCACAAACCCCAGAGGGCTGAAGCTCTGACTCTAGTGGGTTGTGTAGCCAGTGCCACAGTCTGAGAGGAACCCTGAATGATCCAGTGGAGTAGGGCACAACCTACCACTAGAGGGGTGGGACCCGGCTACTTGTTTTAACAAAAAACACAGGAAGCCTACATAGCAATGGGACGGTGTTCTCCACAACCCAGCAGCACCTACAGGTCAGCGGAAGAGGTGGGCCTAATCTCCCAGCATAAACAAAAAAGACACAGGAAGCTTCTCTAGTAACCTGAAGGAGTCCCTAGAAACCCAGTAGCGCCCCCCACAGGCAGACAAGCGACCTCATCAAGCAGCTCTCTGACACTACAGCCAGGTAAATCCACAAAGACGGGAAAAAACCAGTGCAAAAAAGGTGAAACTACCAAAGACCAGAACACCTCTTCTCCTTCAAGGGATCACAACTCCTCAACAACACAGGATCACAACTTGACCGAGAAGGAGTGCGAAGAATTGACGGAAACAGGATTCAGAAGGTGGATAATAACAAACTTCTCAGAGCTAAAGGAACACGTTCTAACTCAATGCAAAGAAACCAAAAACCTTAAAAAAGGTTAGACGAAATGCTAACTAGAATAACCAGTTTAGAGAAGAACATAAACGACTTGATGGAGTTGAAGAACACAGCACAAGAACTACGTGAAGCAAACACGTTTTAATAGCTGAATCGATCAAGCAGAAGAAAGGATATCAGAGATTGAAGATCAACTCAATGAAGTAAAAAGAGAAGGCAATACAAGAGGAAAAAGAGTGAAAAGAAATGAACGAAGCCTCCAAGAAATATGGGATTATGTGAAAAACCTAATCTACGCTTGATTGGTGTACCTGAATATGACGGAGAGAATGAATTCAAGCTGGAAAACACACTCCAGGATACTATCCAGGAGAACTTCCCAAGCCTAGCAAGGCAGTCCAAATTTCAAATTCAAGAAATACAGAGAACTCCACAAAGATATTCCTCAAGAGAGCAACCCCGAGGCACATAATTGTCAGATTCACCAGGGTCGAAATGAAGGAGAAAATGCTAAGGGCAGCCAGAGAGAAAGGTCAGGTCACCCACAGAGGGAAGCCAATCAGACTCACAGCAGATCTTTCGGCAGAAACTGTACAAGCCAGAAGAGAGTGGGGGGCCGATATTCAACATCCTTAAAGAAAAGAACTTTCAACACAGAATCTCATATCCAGCCAAACTAAGCTTCATAAGTGAAGGAGAAATAAAATCCTTTATGGACAAACAATTATTGAGAGACTTTGTCACCACCAGACCTGCCCTACAAGAGCTCCTGAAAGAAACACTAAGCATGGAAAGGAACAAGTACCAGCCACTACAAAAGCAAACCAGTTGGCAAAGACCAAAATTGCAATGAAGAAAATGAGTCAACTAATGAGAAGGAAAACCAGCCAGTAACAAAATGGCAGGATCAAATTCACACATAACAATATTAACATTGAATGTAAATGGCCTAAACGCCCCAATCAAAAGACACAGACTGGCAAAAGAATTTTTGCAATCTACCCATCCGACAAAGGGTTAATATCCAGAATCTACAAAGAACTAAAACAGATATACAAGAAAAAACAAACAATCCCATTCAAAAGTGGGCAAAGGATATGAACAAGCACTTTTCAAAAGAGGACATATACGAGGCCAACAATCATATGAAAAAATGCTGATCATCTCTGGTCATTAGAGAAATGCAAATCAAAACCACACTGAGATATCATCTCATGCCAGTTATAATGGCGATCATTAAAAAATCGGTAGACAACAATGCTGGAGAGGATGTGGAGAAATAGGAAAACTCTTACACAGTTGGTGGGAGTGTAAATTAGTTCAACCATTGTGGAAGACAGTGTGGCGATTTCTCAAGGGTCTAGAAATAGAAATTCCATTTGATCCAGCAATCCCACTATTGGGTATATACCCAAAGAACTATAAATCGTTCTACTATAAAGACACATGCGCACGTATGTTCATTGCAGCCCTGTGTACAATATCAAAGATCTGAAATCAACCCAAATGCCCATCAATGATAGACTGGACAAAGAAAATGTGGTACATATACACCATGGAATACTACACAGCCATAAAAAACGATGAGTTCGTGTCCTTTGTAGGGACTTGGATGAATCTGGAAACCATCATTCTCAGCAAACTGATCCAAGAATAGAAAGCCAAGCACTGTATGTTCTCACTCATAGGTGGGTGTTGAACAACAAGAACACATGGACTCAGGGAGAGGAGCATCACACACAGGACACAGGTGGGGTAGGGGAGAGACAATGGGGGGTGGAGAGGGAAGGGAAGGTCGGGAGGGGATAACATGGGGGAGAAATGCCAGATATAGTATGCACCTAAAGTAAAATAAATAAATTATTAAAAAAAATAAGAGAGCAGTTATATCTTGAATTACTGCTAAGAAATATTTGTGTAATAAATTGTTTTAAAAAAATTTGTAGCACATAGACTGTAAAGGAAAACCCAGTCAGTTACAACATTATTCATAATATCCATCAAGTAAAGACAAACCCACTGGATTAAAGCCAGTTTTTTTCCCCTAACAACAATAATAGTGAACACTTACTTTGTGCTTAGCACATACATTGCATCTGCACCATTCATTTAATCCTCTCCACAATACAAGAGAATGCTAAAACTATCAGTGCCATTTTATTGATAGCGACATGAAGGCACACAGAAGTTAATGATGCACCAGGGTCAACACAGGTGTTTAAACCAGTCCTGGATTGCTGAGTCCAGATATTTGATGCTGGAATTCAGTCAGAGTAACTTTTAACCACTACAGTACCTTCCCAATTCTTCACAAAAATATTGTGTGATATAAGACTAACATCCTCACCATTCTTACAGCAGGTACAGTGACACATCTTGGAGGACTTTTTAGGTTGGACTTTAAGTTGGGTAGAAGGCAGCACTCCCTTGCTTAAAACTCCAGGGCTGGGCCACAGTGGCTCACACCTGTAATCCCCGCACCTTGGGAGGCCAAGGCGGGTGGATCACGAGGTCAGGAGTTTGAGATCCCCTAGCCAACATGGTAAAACCTCATCTCTACTAAAGATACAAAAAAATTAGCCAGGCATGGTGGCACACACCTGTAATCCCAGCTACTTGGGAGTCTGAGGCCAGAGAATTGCTTGAACCCAGGAGGCGCAGATTGCAGTGAGCCAATATCACGCCATTGCGCTCCAGCCCAGGCGACAGTGCGAGACTCCATCTCAAAAAAAAAAAAAAGGTAATGCCCACAGAAATTCCTGGTACAACTGAAAACTAGATCCTGCATGCATTCACCTGCTTACGGGCAAAGCTTCTAAGCAGAACTCAGCAGCTTGCCCAGGAGTTTGCAGCATTTCAGAGCCACACACTGGAGAGCTATCAGAAATGTGTCACATGCCTTGAGCCCTGAGGACTGTAGAAGCAAATAAACATCAGTCATCTTGGCTGCACATATGCCAGGCACTGCTAAGTCAATACCCCTTCCATAAGGAGTGTGCATTTAAGTTTTCCAGCTGCCAAATCATAATAGTTGTCACAGATTGAGACCAATATGATTCATAAATATTAATTTGGCAGAGGATCAGGAATTCCCCCAACTTCATGTCAACTAGGCTTCCATCTGTCCAAGGAAGCCAAGAGTGCTTTCTCCTATCTCTTAATAAAAGGCTGAAAAGATGAGCAATGGTGATCAGCAAAGCATGTAGGAAACATGTGTTCTATCTACAATCAAAACTGCAAGCTATGATCAGGATCAGGGGGTTCCTATTTGGCAATAAGCACCTTGTCAAAACAGACAACCACTTAGTTCATCTCTTTCCGATGAATGTTCTCAAAAGCAGCCCCAAGTCACTAGAAATAGGATGAGAGAGAACAAGGCAACATTCTCTTTGCATAACAAATCTTAGAAAATTATAAACACATCAGAGTCACTTATTTCTCACTTAATTGACTCCTGCCTTTTTTTATCTTATTTTTCTTTTACATTAAATATGCCTTATTAAAGTGGTGGATCCTTAATTGACATCCTTATGTAAACACAGGCCTTGTTTTATTTGAAAAAGACTGAAAAGTAAGGTGGTGACTCACTTTATTAAATAGGAAAACCCACAAACAATGAATGTAATGCCCTTTAATCTGTAGTTGCTGTTCCAATCCCACTTAGAATTATAAAAGGTCCCCATAAAATCTCACTAACCTGTCCAAGACCTCTCTCTTAACGGCTTTCTGCTTCTTCCATGCAGATGCACCGCATGATGAAGTAGATGAAATATGAAGTCATTTCACGCCATAGGGGTAGAGAAAGAAGGCAAAGTCCAGTAAGGGCATAGAGCATATGGATTTCTAGATGTGCCCAAATAAGAAGAGATGTGGTGAGTCAGAAACAGTGGTCTGAAAAGACAACGGGGCCAGGTGGATCAAGAAGGGTGGGTGTGTTCAGAGTCACTGGAGAAGGCAAGTCCACAATAAGATTAAGAAGAGACTGGAAATAAAGATGCTTGTGGCGGACTCTGCAATTGTTCCCATATAATTTGGGCCACAGAGGCCACTGTAGCCAGCTGGGGCCTCAGTTATAGGAAGGAGTGGGAGGCCTGAGCAGAGGCGGCAGAGGAAGATAAGTCTATCACCAGAGGCTGGAATGAAGGAGGAAAGTCGAGAGCAAGCCAAAACCCAGGGTATCAAATGCTTCTCGTTTGAGAATTATGCAGGAAAACAGCACAAGGAAGACATGTCGAGAGAAAATGAACAGCAATGTCTTGTTCAGTTACAAAATGATTGAGAAATGGAATTTTACTCTCATGCCTTCCCAATACACAATTTTCTCAGCTTCAACTTCCATCTCCATGAGGCCTCAAAATTAGTCATCAGATTTTACCACCCTTTTCCATAGCTACACAAAATAGTTCAAGTTCAAACAGCTCTGAAAGTCCCTTTTCCTTTACTTCAAATTCTTGGCCCTGCAACTAAGCAGGCAGAATCATCCTGTCAAAACAAAACAAAAAAGCCTCCCCTAAAAGGTCACTGATCATTGATTAAAACAGTCAGTCTCATGTAAAGAGTCCATTAACTAGTTGCAAAGAGGCTCTTCACTAGTTCCTTTCCTTGTCGCCTGTTCCCTGGTTCATCAAGCCCTCTAACCCTAAAACACAAACATACTTCCAACCCACCCTTTCAGCAGGCCCATAATCAAATACAGAAACTGAAAGAAAAAAATATATAATATTCTACCCTGGACAACCCTTATTTTCATAAAGGTAGTAACTGGCTCTAAGATTTCCTGCTTTTTCCAAGTTGGTACATATGGAATCATTATTGCTTTTGATGCTGACATAAATACTTGCTATGAGCCTCAAAAGTCTTCAGAAAACTACAGAATATACAGTGTCACAGGCTAGGAAGAAAGTACTCTCCCAGGTGTAATTAACTAAGATGACCAGCCAAAACTTTGGTGAGTGAGCAAACCCAAAAAGGAGATTTCTTTGCACTAAAAACCAAGATGGGGGAGGAAGGTGGATGACAGCAGTGGAAAGACACATGCTGAGGCCTGATTACAATGTTTTGAGAGTCTAATCCACTGCCAGCAAGCTCTGGTTCTGCTTCACAGGGCAGAGGAACGTGCAGTTTCAAGCACCAGAACATCATCGGAGGGACCCAGGGTACAGAGTGTGCGAGCAGCATAAGTCCCAAGAAAGATGAGAACCCAGGTGAAGGCTGAGCAAACAGAGCAAATGGGAGTTGCTGTCAACCTCTGAATTGATGCAGCTCAATTCTGAGTGTCAAGCATTTTTAATCCTACGTGTTATACGTCCTTGATGCAGAAAAAGGAGAAAATAGAGCAAAAAGACAATAAAAATCATCCATACCTGCCACCCAAATAGGCACTACTTTTATTTGGAATAAATACTTTGAAAAATTATTTTACATACCTATATATGTATGTAAATATATCTTTTAAAAAACAGAACTGTGGCGTCACATTCCTTACAATGGCTATTATTTTTTTTAATGAAAATAAGTGTTGGTAAGGATGTGAAGAAATTTGAATCCTTGTGCAATACCAGTGGAACTGTAAAATAGAACAGCCCCTGTAAAAAACAGTATGGTGGCCGGGCGTGGTGGCTCACGCCTGTAATCCCAGCACTTTGGGAGGCCGAGGCAGGTGAATCACGAGGTCAAGAGATCGAGACCATCCTGGTCAACAAGGTGAAACCCCGTCTCTACTAAAGATACAAAAATTAGCTGGACGTGGTGGTGCAGGTCTGTAATCCCAGCTACTTGGGAGGCTGAGGCAGGAGAATTGCTTGAACCCGGGAGGCGGAGGTTGCGGTGAGCCGAGATCCGGCCATTGCACTGCAGCCTGGGTAACAAGAGCGAAACTCCATCTCAAAAAAAAAAAAAAAAAAAAAAAAAAAACAGTATGGTGGTTCCTCAAAATATTAAAAACAGAATTACCTGGTCAGGTGCAGTGGCTCATGCCTGCAATCCCAGTACTTTGGGAGGCTGAGGCAGGTGGATCACTTGAAGTCAGGAGTTTGAGACCAGCCTGACCAATATGGTCAAACCCTGCCTACTAAAAACACAAAAATTAGCCGGGCATTGTGGTGTGTGACCGTAGTCCCAGCTACTAGGGTGGCTGAGACAGGAGAACTGCTTGAACCCAGAAGGTGGAGGTTGCAATGAGCCAAGATTGTGCCACCGCACTCCAACCTGGGTAACAGAGCAAGACTCTGTCTCAAAAAAAAAAACAAAAACAAAAACAAAAAAACAACACAACAACAACAACAAAAACCACAATTACCATATGATCCAGCAATTCCACTTTCATATATATATACCCAAAAGAATTAAAAGCAGGGACTCAAACAAATATTTGTACACCCATGTTTATAGACACATTATTCACAATAGCCCCAAAATGGAAGCAAATGAAGTGTTTATTGATGGATGAACCGATAGACAAAATGTGGTACATAATGTATTATTCAGCCTTATAAAGGAAGGACATTCTGATATATATTACACAATGAATGAAGCCTGAAGACATTATGCTAAGAAAAAAAAGCTAGTCACAAAAAGACAAATACCATATGATTCCACTTATGTGAGGTCCTTAGGGTAGTCAAATTCATAGACACGAAAAGTCGAAGGTTGCCAGGGACCGAGGGGAAGAAGAATGGGGAGTTAGTGTTTAATGGGCACAGAGTTTCAGTCTGGGAAAACGAAAAAGTTCTGGAGATGGGTGGTAGCAGTGAATGTATAACAATGCAAATAGTGAACGTACTTCTAATAGAGTGAGAAATATTTGGTGTCTGCACTCCCTGCCACAAGGAATTTAAGAAAACCTCAAGCCTTGTAAGTGATGTTTCTTTTTGCACACTAATGAGATGACTAGTGGCTGGGAGCTCCTGGGCAGCCTCAGGTTGGGGGCTGGTTGCAGAGAAGCCAAACTTGTGATTAGAGGGTTGGAATTTTCAGCCCCAACCTCAGCCACCCTTGACCTTAGGAGAGGGAATAGGGCCTGGAGATTGACTTAACCATCAATGGTCAATGAATATTGCCTATGCAATTATGCCTCCACTAAAATCCAAAAGGACAGTGTTCAGAGAGCCTCCAAGCTGGTGAACAAGAATTCATCCACAAGCCAAAGGTCTGGGAGAAGAGAAGCTTAGGAACCTCCTAGACCTTGCCCTATGCAACTCTTCATTGGGCTGTTCATTTGCATCTTTCAATATATCCTTTGTAATAAACTGCTAATGTAGTAAGTAGATTGTTTTCCTGAGTTCTGTGAGCCATTCTAGCAAATGATCAAACCCAAGAGGGGCATGAAACCTCTGATTTATAGCAGGCCAGGTCAAAGTATGGATGACAACCTAGACTTGAAATTGGCATCTTAAGTGTGGCAGTCTTATGGGACAGAATCCTTAAACTGTGGGATCTGCTGTCTTAAGGTAGATAGTTTCAGAACTGAGTTAAATTGCAGGACACCCAGGTGGTATCTGCAGAGAACTGAATGACTGCTCAGTGTGGAAAACCCCCACACATCTGGTGTCAAAGTCAAGTATTGAGAATAGACTAGAGAGGAAAACAGTT
Organism: Ateles fusciceps; assembly: GCA_036589455.1. Taxonomy (NCBI): domain Eukaryota; kingdom Metazoa; phylum Chordata; class Mammalia; order Primates; family Atelidae; genus Ateles; species Ateles fusciceps. Next base: position 6,009,367 of record JAZHEH010002393.1, read on the forward strand.
TGTTTTTCCTATTGACTACTTGCTGACACAAAATTATACCTTAGAAATGGTTAAAATAGTAAATTTTACATTATGTACATTTACCATAATTTTTTTAGAAAACAAAACTTTGATCATTTTATCTATATTTGCTCTTTTCACATAATATGATACTATGGATGTGTATCTATGTTAATAAATGTACTGTCTGATCATTTTAATGTTTGCAAAGTATTTGATTGTTTGAACACACTGTAATTGACTTCACCAGTCCCCTATTGTTGGACAGTTAGGTTGTCTCCGATTTCTCTTTCCCAACAAGATCTGTGATTCAATCACGTGACGTATCAGGTCACACTACATTCCCGATGGTTCTTCCTTTGGACTCACTGTGGTCATTCACAAATATTTTTAAAATCTCACACTAAAACTAGAGAATATCATATTTCCTCACCATTAAAAATATTTATCAATCACTTGCATTTGTATTGAATTAATAACAAATATAATGATTAATACTTAATAAAAAAATATTTATAAAATGTATACCTTGAAACATCACAGAGGATAAAAAGTTAGACTTGTTACTAATCAAATGTGACTTGATGGGTAAAATTTAAAATATTTAGCAAGAGGCTGATAACACTGAGAAATCAGAGATCAGAAGAACAAGGGGCTAGCCAGACCAGTGCCCACCAGCTAACAATTAGCCCTGACCCCAATGAAACCATTTAACCCAGGAATATGTGGTTAAATGGTCATTCTTAAGTAAAACTTTCTGGAAAGGTCCTATATTTTGTTGGTTGCCCAAAGAAGGAGGGGCATATCTGGGGAAAGAGAAGTCAGACTCTGGGTAGATAAAAGTGTGATATCCCTGTGGGACCTCTAGGTGGACCTGTTAGATGAACTGGTCAAGAGTCCAAGAGAGAGATCCAGTGTCCAGATGTATACTTGGAGGTCAGAGCATTCAGCTGGCAACTGAAATCCTAAAGAGCAGGGCATCTCAGATTTTCCTAGGTACTGCCTGTTAAATGGCAGATTCAGATTCAGATTCGGCAGATTTGAGTGGAATCTGAAAGTGACATTTCTGATGAGCTCACAACTGATGCCTTTGCTGGTCTACAGACCCTAAAAGTAGCAAGGTGCCTTGTGGGTAGGTGGAAGAAAGAGAGATTAGGAAGGGTTAGGAAAAGAGGCAGTTGCAAGGAAATTGAGAAACTGTGGCCAGAAAGATAAAAAGAAGTCCAGGAGAGCTTGGTGTCACTAAAGTCAAAGAAGAAAGAAATGATACTATCAGAGGACTGTGCCTGTCTTAGCTCAGGTTGCTAAAACAAAGTCCCATAGGCTAGTGGCTTAAGCAACAGATATTTGCTTTTCTTAAAGTTCTGGAGGTTGAGTGTCTGAGAACAGGATGCCAGCATGCTTGGGTTCTGGTGAAGGCGCTCTTCCTGGCCTGTAAACAACGGCCCTCTAGTTGTGTGCTTGCTTACATGGCCTTTTCTCAGAGCATACATCGGGAGAAACAGATTTTTCCCTCTTCCTCTTCTCATCTGGACACTAATTCCATCATGAGGGCTCCACCCTTGTGACCTCATCTAAACCTAATCACTTCCCAAAGGCCCCACTTCCAAATACCCTCACATTGGGGGTGACAACGTTTCTCCAATGTTTATAGGGCTTAAACATATAAATCTGGGGGGGAGACAAAACATCAATCCACTGTACTTTGTAGAGATGAAAAGGGGCAGGCTGAGCATAGTGGCTCATGTCTGTAATTCCAGGACTTTGGGAGGTCAAGGCAGGCAGATCACCTGAGGTGTGGAGAATCGCTTGAACCCAGGAGGCAGAGACTGCAGTGAGCCGAGATTGCACCACTGCACTCCAGCCTGGGCGACAAAGCAAGACTCCAACTCAAAAATAAGAAAATGAAAAGGGGACTGTTAGGTGCTGGGCAGCAATTTCAGTGGATGATGTGATTACATGAGGGCACGTGGATTTCCCAAGACTACTTCTGTAATACGTACAGCCTTTCAGGACTCTCAAATCCCTCCAGTAGAAAATCCCCACATTTGGAACAATAAGACCCTCGTTTGGCAAAATTAATGTGCTCCTAGGTTCACATACAAAGAGGCTCCTGAAACAGGAATCCATGCCACAGACATCCATGTCCTCAGTATTCACTCATTTGCTAAAATACAGCCACTCAGGGTATTGAAGTCAATGTCAAAGGGCTCTATTCCCCCTCCAGCTGCCTGCTTTTTCTCTCTCAACAACGACCCATTTTGCCTCACTTTACAGGCACAACAGAAGCTCCGCTTGTTGAAGATTAAGTGCAGTCCCAGATGCTTCTTATCCCCGTTTTCCCACAAGCTCAAGAAAAGGCATATGGTTTCCCAGGTCCAAGCTCCCAGTCTTGTTATTATAGTGATCTCATCAGAGTCACAGTGCAGAAAGCCCTGCTTGTGTTGCCCAAAGAAAGCCAGGCTTGCAAGAGCACCCCCTGCACTCTCCAGCCCGGAGCCATGGAATTCATGACTGTGGCCTTGGTAAATCACTAAGTCATCATGAATTAACCACAGAAAGCCATCACAATCAGTACCATAACAGGAGAAATGAGATTCTTCACAATGAGCTTTTATTTTCAATTAAACAGCAAAACTAGAATTAAATAAACCAGTTACTGCCTTGCAAAGCCAGTAATGTAATTACGGTCATGTGGGAAGTTATAGCACCAGACCAAGCAGAATGCCAAAAATAAACTACCTCTACTTATATTATATAGTAAATCTTATTTATGCAGAATCTTATCTGTGTGAAAAAGGCCTAAAAGCTAACAAAATCTAAATCCATACAATTTACTCACAGGAACACACCAGTGTGTCTGACTCATTTACTCTTATTAGTTCTTTGTTTTCTAAGGCAGCAGTAGATTAGAATGTAAACTCCGAAAGGCAGGAATTTTTGTTGATTTTGTTCACGGATCTACCCCTATCACCAAGAGCGGAACTTAAGTATCTGTCAAATGGGAGACTGAGATATGTCGGTGAGAGAATGAGCCCTGACGCGTCTTTTCCGATTTGGCTGTGGTCCAGTCCTTCCCGATGATGTCACCACTCAGCTACTTCATGCCGGAGGCCCCAAAAACATCTGTCTTTGCAACCTCTGGTTTAAATGCTGTGCCAGACCATTAACTTGAAAATAGAAACTCTAAATAACTGATGAGATTTATTTTAGGAATGTAAATACTTTCTCTGTGATCTTGTTTCCACTGGTGATTTGGTTAGCACCGTGTTTTTAACTGGCAAGGTGAATTGTTTCCTACCAGACTATAAACTCCTTCAGACTGGGTATTAGGGCAAATTGGCTGAATTAAGCTGGAAAGTGAAATTTTAGCTCAGTTCTTAGGCTTTGCACCCTTTGCTCCTTCCAAACTGAACTCCATTTGGACAGGAATAGAGTGTCTGAGTAATTGTTTTTTGATCCTCTGATGCTACCTGGCAGACTGTAGGCACTCAATGGCTTCTTGGTTTTCAATGTGAATGGCAACACTTCTTTTTGGACTAACATTCTGTTGCAAGAGTTTTCTGGCCCTACTGATATTTCAATAAGGGCCAGGAATCCACTAAATCCATAGTAAGCAATTGATTCTTGCTAAGGCTTAATTAAGAAAAATACAAATGTTTAAAAGCCATGTTTGCTTGTTTGTTTAATTTGAAATAAAAATTGTACCAGGCATGATGGCTCATACCTGTAATCCCAGCACTTCAGGAGGCTGAGGCAGGTTGATCACTTGAGGCCAGGAGTTTGAGATTAGCCTGGGCAACATATCAAGACTCCATCTCTATGGAAAAAATTTTAAAACTAGCCAGGTGCAGTGGCATGTGCCTGTAATCCCATCAACTTAGGAGGATAAGGCAAAAGGATCCCTTGATCCCAGGAGTTCAAGGCTACAGTGAGCTATAATTGTGTCACTGTACTCCAGCCTGGGTGACAAGGTAAAACCCCATCTCAAAATAAAAAGAAAAAGAAAATAGCTTATTAAGTTCTATGGGGAGGCGGGCAGGGCAATAGGACAGAATAGAAATGTACATTCTCACTACCTAGAATACCACCATTTCTTTTATTTATTTATTTATTTATTTTTTGAGACGGGGTCTCACTCTGACACCCCAGCTGGAATGCAGTAGCACAATCATAGCACATTGTAACCTCTCCTGGGCTCAAGCAATCCTACTGCCTCATCCTCTCAAGTAGCCAGGACTATAACCACATGCCACTTACCCAGGTAATTTAATTTTTTTAAATAGAGACTGGGGCCTCCCTATGTTGTCCAGGCTAGTCTCAACTCCTAGCCTCAAACAGTCCTCCTGCCTTGGCCTCCCAAACCCCTGGGGTTACAAGGAGGAGCCATTATGCCTGTCTCCAACTTTACTGAATAGAGGAATGTCACTACTTTTTAAATCAAGGAGTTCCTGTCTGGGCCTCTCTAAGAAATAATGACACAGGGGTGGTTGGCAGTAACAACACAGCTGGGCAGTTTTCTCATTCTTGATATTTATATAACACTTCACAGTTCATAGGAGGTAGCCGCTCTCCCAACTATTCTTCAAGAAAATGATTTCCATATTCCCACAGTCCTAGAATAATATAAATAGTGAGTTATCCCTCTATTACAACTTTTCAAGAAAAAGGACAAATTAAGAAACACTACTATATTAAATATATACACCTAAGATGCCAATCACATCTTATTTCAGAAACACTAAAATAAGGAAAGAAAAAAGGGCACCTTACACTTGGGGAAAACAGACTAGGTGTCTAATCTTGAAGTGACTTGCTCAAAGTCACTCAAATGATTTACCTGCAGAACTAGTGTGAGGGCTTCTTCACTCCTTTCATGCAACAGTAGCTGGGCACCAATAAGTGCAGTCACAGGACAAACAGAGATAAACAAGAGGCAGTCCCTGGGCCTCCCGGAATCCCTCCACTGGTAAGGGGCTCTGTTCTCTGCGTTTTAAATCAAGAAGTTATGTCAGATCCCACCTACTTAGGAGGATAAGTTAGGAGAATCCCTTGAGCCCAGGAGTTCAAAGCTGCACTGAGCTATAACTGTGCCACTGTACTCCAGCCTGGGTGACAAAGTGAAACCCCATCTCAAAAAAAGAAAGAAAGGAAGAAAGGAAGGAAGGAAGGAAGGAAGGAAAAGAAAATAGCTTATTGAGTTCTATGGGGGGGGCAGGCAGGGCGATGGGACAGAATAGAAATGTACATTCTTACTACCTAGCATACCACCTTTTCTTTTCTTTTTTTTAGAGACAGGGTCTCACTCTGACATCCAAGCTGACTTCCCAAGTGGGAAGTCAGAACAGTGCAGGCAGAAAGCCAGCGAGCACAAAGAGCTCTCCATTCCCAAAAAGGGTTGGCTGTCAGGGCACTCTGGCTCTCTCTGTTGCTGTTAAACTTCAGCGTGTCCTGGTCCCCAGAGCCCAGCATGCCACAAGCCTCACCCAGGTAGGTCCTGGAAAAGACAAGCTGCACCCTACCCACAGCAGCTGTTCTGTCTGGCTGGAGACAGGCACAGCTGGCTTCCTTAGGCAATTTGTACATGAAAGGAAGGTGGCCTGGGAGCACACCAAACTGTTCACAGTGCAAGCCTGAGGGATGAGAGGTGGTGGAGGGAGCAGTATCCCCTTTATTCCCTTCTCTAAGTTATGGATTCTTTTAGAGGTAATTTTAAAAATTCAAATCTGGAAAAAGAAACCAAGAAAAGTGAAGAACATGCAAATTGGATTTAGAAAGATTAGGGGTGAAATCCAGGCTTTCCCATTGACTTGCTGTGTGACCTGGAACAAGTGACCTCCTGGGCCTCCATTTTCTACCTACTCATAGGGTTACTCTGGAGCCCTCCCACAAAGAGCCCCTCTCTTTCCACCTTCCCGACAATCCTGGCCACACTTGTGGTCACTGCTGGTGGACCCTTATGTGGCAGGGGTGGTCCCACTTTCTGCTTTATCCTATTATCATATCTAACCTATTAGGGAGTTAAAATCACCTGGGGAAATGTACAGGTAGAAAACAAAATATAAATACTCAATGTATATTACATACTAAAGATACACTATGACCACAACTACGATATTTTAAAAATATATTTTAGAATAGTGGTGGTTGCTACATAACTTCAGCATCAGTATATCTTAGGGCAAGTAGGAAGAATTGGGGAGAAGTATTTTAGGAATTGTTGAAATAATTATATAGAACATTCAGTTACATGAATGAAAGTCTTGTCACTTTTACCACAACTCCAAAACACATATCCCATATCGATACTGTGTGACAAACATGGGAACAAAAGACACTGGGGCCTACTTGAAGGGGCATGGTGGGAAAAAGGTGAGGGTCAAAAAGCTACGTATCAGGTACTATCCTCACTACCTGGGTGAAAAAAATCATTTATACACCAAACCCCACTGACACACAATTTACCCATGGAACAAACCTGCACATGTATCCCCTGAACCTAACACAAAAGTTGAGAGAGAAAAAATACCCTATCAGCAAAATCTGGTATCTCCCAATTCTTTTTCCCCTATCAATTTCCTCATAAATTGTTTGAGAATAAAGCAGGGATCCCAGCGTGAAAACCTGAACTATGAATAAAAAGCAGATGTGTCTGAAATATAGGCCCTCAGGGAGTGTATGTATACACAGGAGCAGGAAGCCTCTTGAGAAGGAACTCACACCAACACGAGGATTAATTTAGATGCACAAGTTTAGTTTCCCCCAAGACTTTATGAACTAATAGGCAGGAATTGATGTGGACTGGATTTCCTCAAGTTCTAGTACAGGCTGAACCATGGTAACACCATTTTTATTGTCATTGCAGTGGGTAGAGGGTCCAAGAAAAAGAATGCTACATGTCAACAGAACGATTCAGATTTTCTGGAAATCTTTTATGATCCCAGACATATCAAACATCATACAAAGGCAGGCGTGGTGGCTCACACCTGTAATCTCAGTACTTTAGGAGGCCAAGGCAGGCAGATCACAAGGTCAGGAATTCGAGACCAGCCTGGCCAACGTAGTGAAACCCCATCTGTACTAAAAATACAAAAATTAGCTGGATGTGGTAGTGGGTGCCTGTAATCCCAGCTACTCAGGAGGCTGAGGCAGGAGAATTGCTTCAACCCAGGAGGTGGAGGTTGCAATGAGCCGAGATTGTGCCACTGCACGCTAGCCTGGCTGACAAAGCAAGACTCCATCTCGAAAAAAAAAAAATCGTACAAAGAGAAAAATGCATATTTCTAAAATAGCACTACAAATATATCATTGTCACCATCCAAAAAGCTTCCACAAACCAATCAGGCAATCTGTATAAAAAAGAAGTTCAATCCCTTTGACCCACCTACCAAAACTGCTTCAGGAAAACTATCATTAGAATACAAACCAAAAATATGGAAAAAGTTCATGTCACATTATCCTCAAAGCAAGGCAATTTGCAACATCAAAAAATTATGTCTGCTACCTTCTAACTTCAAACCTCACTGACAGGTCCCATGGTCACTAAGCCTCAATACAAAACAAATTCAGGCTTGACTTCATGAGATTCAAATTAGCCAATACATATTCAAGAACTCAATAAGCATTTGTAAATCCCTCAACTATTTCAAAAGCTTAAAAAAGCAAAAAGCTCGTATTTCAGAAAATAAAAGAACAGTAGAAACAAAAGCATCAAATGTTTTAAAAGCACATATACACTTGTGTTTTGGAAATCACCTGTGCAGTGAGCCCTGAACTAGTTAGCAAATGACAATCCCTGGTAGAGAAAAGAGCAACTGTCCAAGGCTCCATGGCCAGCTGCCACTACTTGGTAATACAGGCCAAAAAAAAAAAAAAACGCTGGGTGAAACTGAACCTATACCTGTTCTCTGCCCATGCACTTGAGCCTTAAGGCTTCAGACCTCAGCTTAACTAAAATTGGAAATAAGATACTTAGTTGAGTACCTGGAGTACGATCATTGCTTGCTATGTGTTTAGTGAGTAATAAAAAGGAATGCAGTTAAGCTTCCAGCCAGTGCTTGGAACATGTACATGCTCAGTAAATGGAAGTATTGTTGTCCTTATCATTATTTTTACTATTAAATGAGTGAGTCACATTTGTACAGCAACTCAGAGTTTATGTAAAGTGCTTTCAATCCCCGCAACAATCTTGTAAGAGAAAACTGAGGCTCATGGAAGGTGGTAATCTGTCCAAATTCATGCTGCTATCAAATGCTGAAGTTGGGAACTTGAGTGCCAGCCAAGTCTCCTTCCCCTTATTAAGTCTGTCTGAATCTGACAATAATGCCTTGTCTCTGCCATGGACATTGTACCTGATCCCATTATAATTGATTCCAGTCCAAGCGAAGCCAGTCCAAGTCGAGGTTTCTGTTCCTTACACCCCAAAACACCCTACCAAGTACATTTTATACTCATACCACTTATGGATCAGACTTAGTACACATATTCTATGCCTGAGCAATAACTCCATATCATCACATCTTTTTTTTTTTTTTTTTTGAGATGGAGTTTCGCTCTTGTTACCCAGGCTGGAGTGCAATGGCGCGATCTCGGGTCACCGCAACCTCCGCCTCCTGAGTTCAAGCAATTCTCCTACCTCAGCCTCCCGAGTAGCTGGAATTACAGGCGCGCGCCACCATGCCCAGCTAATTTTTGTATTTTTAGTAGACACGGGGTTTCACCTTGTTGACCAGGATGGTCTCGATTTCTTAACCTCATGATCCACCCGCCTCGGCCTCCCAAAGTGCTGGGATTATAGGCGCGAGCCACCGAGCCGGCACATGTGGGGCTTTCTAAGCTTACATCAGATCTAACTTTGATTTCCTAGAATCCTACATGGACAGAGGAGAAAAAGAAACAATGTTATTTACAGCTGTACAAAGGAAACACATATTACTGGTTTCCCATCGCATGGCTAACTAGAGAAGCAAGAGGACACCACACTGAGTCCCACTGAAGCTTCGGCCCCTCTCCCACGACCCCCATCCCCACATGTCATAACAAACTTCCACATCTGGAAGCCTGATGATCTTCAGCTGCCTCTCTGTCCAGAGAGGGTCACAATGCACATTACCAGGAGAATCTTAAGAAAGAGGGAGGAGGAGGAAGAAGAGGAGGAGGTTTCATTAGAGTATTTAGTCTTTTCTTCCAATTGTAATTTGGCTAAAGCATCCAAAGTTACCTGTGACGTGTTGTTTTTCCAATTCATACAAGCTCTTTTTCAAAAACTGCAATGCAAAATATAGGCTATGCAACTGTCCTTTAACAACGCAGTGTTCTATTGAGATTATCAAGTGGTCTTTACTGTACGTCAGAAACCAGCTATCCTTTTGTATCTTTCCCTATTAGTGCCCACACTTGGGTTGTGTCCTTCTAAAGTCCAGACCGTCCTTAGGACTACCAGGCACCATCCTCCAATGAGAGGCAAAGCCCAGTCAGCCGCTATCCAGCAGCTCTGCCATTGTCTGCCTCAAGCTTGACCACCTCATGTCCCACTGCATTCACCTCCAATCCATTTCAACCATGCACTCCCAAAGCTGCACTACCTACCTATCATCACAAATGCCAGCCCTCACTTCTGAAATCTAGAGTTTTATTGAGAATTAAGTATCCTTCTTGAATCCCAACTTTAATCCTCCAAACGTCTCCAACTCCCTAACTCTTATTGCACCTGGTTTCAACCCCTTGTGCCTTCCAGCCCATTGGTGCGCCACTTTCCCCCCATTCCATTAACTGGTCCTGCTCTCTTTTCCCTCTTCTTGGCTGCTAGACTTCATGATCCATCACTTTAATTGCTCTCTTGCTAGAAGCACCCTCTATTCCAAACTACTAAACCCCAATTCTGCATCAATCCAAACACCCAAACATTTCCACTCCTATAACTGGTAAATCAAGTTTTGCTAGAGGAAATCTCTTAATCTTGGAGATTAATGGCAAAACATAATTATGAATTCCAACAGAAATTAAGTGCTTGGTGTGACTTAGCAATAATATATTGCACCTGTTGCTTACACACTGGTTGTTTGAAATCTTGAGTATTCCATGTGCCCCTCATTTGCAGCAGTACAGCATGATGGTACACAGCTTTGCATCCTGGTTCTGCCTCTTAGTAACCATATAACCTCAGACAAGTAACTTAGCTTCTATTTCAGTTACCTCAATTGTAAAATTAGGACAATTCCATCTTCACAAGGTTGTGGCAAGAATTTAGTGAGTTATCTACCTAAGGTATTTTAACAATGCTTGTGATATAGAAAGTGTCCAAAACATGTTAGTTACTATTTTGTAGACAGAACTGAGGCCATTAGATGGGATCTCCTCCATTTCCTTTCCTTTCTTTCAGTTTATTATTTTCCTCCATTTCCTATTTCTCCAATTTATTCTTAACCACATGCATCCTTATTTTTTTCTTCCTGTTTCAAAGAAAGACTTGTCACTCTATATTTAATCTTGCCAGCCAGTATCCCTTCTTAGTTTTTCTACATTTTGAATCTTAGCCTATAAATTTACTCATGTGTCTCTTTTCTTGAAAGCAGGATGGGAGAATGTGAGGGAGAAAAGAAGGGAAGAGAAGGAAAGAGCAGAGAAGAAAACTCCTTCTCAACCTTACCACCCTTTCTGGCTCTCACCGATTAGTAGTTTCTTCCCTTCGCAAACACAGTCTCTAAGGATTGTCTACACTGACAATATCCTCGCTTCTCTTCCCATTCCCACCTCAATGGAAGGAAATTTGCCTCCTGTGTCCTCCACACCACTCAGGCTGTTTTTGATATTATCACCAATGACTCCTAATTGCCAGTGGTTACTCTGGCATTTTTAATTGGCCAGTCTCTGTAGAATGTGGCACTGTTGACCTCTCTGACATTACTGAAACTTGTTCTTCCCCTGAGTTTCCATGATAGGAGTCTCTTCTGTTTATCTTTCCTTCCTACAGACCCCTGCTTCTTAGTTTCTTCTGCTAGATTCTCTTTCTCTGACCACTCATTATCTATTGTGTCATCATTCATTCATTTATTCAACAAACATATTAAACTTTTACCATGTATCAGGTACCATGATGGCTGCTAGGACCAGTTAAGCAGAGGCAGCTGAAGCACCACTCCAGGCTCTATTCACAGTGCAGACACACTACACAGGCATATAAATGACACCATCCAAAGTTGTGCAATGGCAGTGACGCTATAAGGAAGATACAGTCCTTGCCATCTTGTTGGACCAGTGAAAAATACCAAAACATAGCTAGAGAATTAGAGAATAAAACGAAAGGTGCAATGACCGAGAGATGCCCTCGGTATAGCGTGAGCACAGCCTAGTTATTCTCCACAGTTCTTTGACCTGTTTCATACCTCACTCTTCCCTTTTCCTCAGATAATTACATCCACACAAGTGATCTCAACTGAGCTTCTTAGTTGATGATACACAAATTTGAATTTCTTGCAGAGAATATCAAACTTTCTACCACACCTTTCTACCACATGCCTTATAGGGCACCAAGAACTAGGAATATAAAAATAACAAACAGAAGTCTTACCATGAGGCATTAATCTTGTTTCCCAGCTGCACCACTTTAACAGACCCTCTGGGGCCTTTCTTCAAACGCCATTGAGAGTTATCTGTGTGAAACACAAGCTAATTTTATCACCAAATCCTCATTCCCACTCACTCCCTTGTTCAAAACTGCCAAAGCAAAATCAAAACCCCTTGGCGGTGTGATGTACGAGACCCTAATGTTCTCGCTCCTGCCTGCTCCTCTAGCCTTCTCCAGCACCCTGGCTACACACATTCCCTACCCCCTCAGCCATGCCACACCACCCGAAGATGAGCAGTGCTTTCAATTCCAAGACAATTCCCATCTCAGGGCTTTTGAACCTGTTGCTCCTACTACCTAGAAGATTCACTCCTTGAATTTCTACATTTCTTTAATGGTTTGACCAGCTTCAGCTATGTTAAGTGCCTCTAGCTCTGCACTCCTATAGCAGGTGATCACTTACAGGAGTCATTCCAATGCTGTGATACTTTGTACACACCAGTGTGTGTACAAAGGCCCTTCCTCAAATACCTTCCATCTCCTGGGAAGTGTCTTCTCCAGAAAAAGGCAAGCCTTTGAGGAGGGTCCCTGTCTAACAGATGGCAGGGCCTCAGTACATGTTTGCCTGGGAAGAGGTAAACTCATGAAGTTATTTTTAGCATTGTTTAATCACAATATTTTTTGTTAGAGACTTTAAAGGTAATTAATTCTATTTCATCTAAATGAAATGTCTCTTTTACAGTTTCTGCTTAAAGCTGTTAAAAGCTAAACTGAAACTTCACCTTAACAGAGCCTGCATTAGCAGTCAATTAGGTATACTACCAAAGCAAGAATTGACAAAGAAAGCAGAATATGCCAGGAAAATTCTGAGATGACAATTTGGGTCCATCAGTTACTGACCAATACTTGAAATTTTAGTTAGACCTTCATCTGTAATAAAATCAGAATATATGGTTGTCTAAATTTTATATTTTTTTGAATGTGGAAGATAATGAAAGAAGTCAATCTCAGCAAGTGAAAAAGGAAGGAAAAAATGTGTGGGGCTTAATTTTTGATAAAATAACCAGTCCCTAATTACTGGAACACTTTAATTATCAAGTGAAATAATTTTAACAAGTATCTTATTTAGGAGTATTTATTTGTTCTTTACCTAGGTACTCTGCCTTTTCCTAAGAGTGTTTTTGAATTTTTTAATTAAGTTAATAGCTGTTGCCAGGTGATCCTTGTGACTAAATTTGTCAAAGAGCTGGCTGGCATTGAGGGCACAATCTGTGTCAATAAAAGACAATAAGCTACACACCCATGTGGAATGGGGATTTGCCCTAAACCTCCATGGGATCACACCCAAAACATAGCAGTCACTATTCTAGTTCCACAAGGGAGAACTAAAATATGAGGGAAATGTCTGGATTTTTAAAGTTAAGAAATGATGATATTTCTTATTATTATTATACTTTAAGTTCTGGGGTACATGTGCAGATCTTGCAGGATTGTTGCATAGGTACACGCATGCCATGGTGGTTTGCTGTCTCCATCTCCCTGTTACCTACATTCATCATTTCTCCCAATGTTATCCCTCCCCCACCTCCCCACACCCTGCTATCCCTCCTTTAGCCCCCCACACCCCAATAGACCCCAGTGTGTGATGTGTCCCCCTCCCTGTGTCCATGTGTTCTCATTGTTCAACACCCAACTATGAGTGAGAACATGGGGTGTTTGGTTTTCTGTTCTTGTGTCAGTTTGTTGAGAATGATGGTTTCCAGATTCATCCATGTCCCTACAAGGGACATGAACTCATCCTTTTTTATGGCTGCATAGTATTCCATAGTTTATATGTGCCACATTTCTTTATCCAGTCTATCATCAATGGGCATTTGGGTTGGTTCCAGGTCTTTGCTATTGTAAACAGTGCCGCAATGAACATACTGTGCATGTGTCTTTATAATAGAACGATTTATAATCCTTTGGGTATATATCCAGTAGTGAGATTGCTGGGTCAAATGGCATTTCTATTTCTAGATCCTTGAAGAATCGCCACACTGTCTTCCACAAAGGTTGAACTAATTTACACTCCCACCAACAGTGTAAAAGTGTTGCTATTTCTCCATATCCTCTCCAGCATCTGTTATCTCCAGATTTTTTTAATGACTGCCATTCTAACTGGTATGAGATGGTATCTCAATGTGGTTTTGATTTGCATTTCTCTAACGACCAGTCATGATGAGCATTTTTTTGTATATTTGTTGGCCGCATAAATGTCTTCTTTTGAAAAGTGTCTGTTCATATCCTTCACTCACTTTTTGATGGGGTTGTTTCTTTTTTTTTTTTTTTCTCATAAATCTGTTTTGGTTCTTTGTAGATTCTGGATATTAGCCCTTTGTCAGATGGGTAGCTTGCAAAAAAATTTTCCCATTCTGTTGGTTGCTGGTTCACTCTAATGATTGTTTCTTTTGCTGTGCAGAAGCTCTTAAGTTAAGTGAGATCCCATTTGTGTATTTTGGCTTTTGTTGCCATTACTTTTGGTGTTTTAGTCATGAAGTCCTTGCCTATGCCTATGTAGTGAATGGCATTGCCTAGGTTTTCTTCTAGGGTTTTTATGGTGTTAGGTCTTATGTTCAAATCTTTAATCCATCAAATTCACACATAACAATATTAGCCTTAAATGTAAACAGTCTAAATGTCCCAATCAAAAGACACAGACTGGCAAACTGGATAAAAGTCAAGACCCATCAGTATGCTGTATTCAGGAGACCCATTTCACATCTCACGTGCAAAGACACAAATGGACTCAAAACAAAGGGATGGAAGAAGATTTACCAAGCAAACAGAGAGTAAAAAAAAAGCAGGGGTTGCAATCCTAGTCTCAGATAAAATGGACTTTAAACTAACAAAGATCAAAAGAGACAAAGAAGGGCATTACATAATGGTAAAAGCATCAATGCAACAAGAAGAGCTAACTATCCTAAATATACATGCACCCAATACAGGAGCACTTAGATACATAAAGCAAGTTCTTAATCACCTACAAAGAGACTTAGACTCTCACACAATAATAGTGAGAGATTTTAACACCCCACTGTCAATATTAGACAGATCAACAAGACAGAAAATTAACAAGGATATCCAGGACTTGAATGCAGATCTGGGCCAAGCAGACCTAATAGACATCTACAGAACTTTCCACCCTAAATCCACAGAATATACATTTTTCTTAGCACTGCATTGCACTTACTCTAAAATTGACCACATAATTGGAAGTAAATCATTCCTCAGCAAATGCAAATGAATGGAAATCATAACAACCAGTCTCTCAGACCACAGTGCAATCAAATTAGAACTCAGGATTAAGAAACTCACACAAAACCACACAACTACATGGAAACTGAACAACCTGTTACTGAATGACTGGATAAACAATGAAATGAAGGCAGAAATAAAGATGTTCTTTGAAACCAATGAGAATGAAGACACAATGTACCAGAATCTCTGGGACACATTTAAAGCAGTGTCTAGAGGGAAATTTGTATCACTAAATGCCCACATGAGAAGTGAGGAAAGATCTAAAATCGACACCCTATCATCAAAACTGAAAGAGCTAAAAGAGCGAGATCAAAAAAACTCAAAAGCTAGCAGAGTATTTTTTCAATGGTATGTTAAAAGAAAAAGCTAGCAGAGACAAGAAATAAGTAAGATTAGAGCAGAACTGAAGGAGACAGAGACACCAAAAAACCTTCAAAAGATCAATAAATTGGAAGCTGGTTTTTTGAAAAGATCAACAAAATAGACCACTAGCCAGATTAATAAAAAAGAAAAGAGAGAAGACCCGAATAGATGCAATAAAAAATGATAAAGGGGATATCACCACTGATTCCACAGAAATACAAACTACCATCAGAGATTACTACAAACAACTCTATGTGCATAAACCAGTAAATTTAGAAGAAATTGATAAATTCCTGGACACTTACACCCTACCAATACTAAACCAGGAAAAATTTGAATCCCTGAATACACCAATAACAAGGTCTGAAGTTGAGGCAGCAATTAATAGCCTACCAACCAAAAAAAGTCCAGGTCCAGATGGGTTTACAGCCGAATTCTACCAGACATATAAAGAGGAGCTAGTACCATTCCTTCTGAAACTATTCCAAACAATACAAAAAGAGGGAATCCTCCCTAACTCATTTTATGAAACCAACATCATCCTGAAAGCAAAACCTGGCAGAGACAACTAAAAAGAAAACTTCAGGCCAATATCCATGATGAATATCAGTGCAAAAATCTTCAATAAAATACTGGCAAACCTAATCCAACAGCACATCAAAAAGCTTATCCACCATGATCAAGTAGGCTTCATCCCAGGGATGCAAGGCTGGTTCAACATACGCATATCTATAAATGTAATCCATCACATAAACAGAACCAAAGACAAAAACCACATGATCATCTCG
This sequence comes from Ateles fusciceps, assembly GCA_036589455.1. NCBI lineage: Eukaryota > Metazoa > Chordata > Mammalia > Primates > Atelidae > Ateles > Ateles fusciceps. Next base: position 6,025,384 of record JAZHEH010002393.1, read on the forward strand.
ATAGAGGCAGAGAAGGCCTTTGACAAAATTCAACAGCCCTTATGCTAAAAACTCTCAATAACCTAGGTATCAATGGAACGTATCTCAAAATAATAAAAGCTATTTATGACAAACCCACAGCCAATATCATGCTGAATGGGCAAAAACTGGAAGCATTCCCTTTGAAAACAGGCACTAGACAAGGATGCCCTCTCTCACCATTCCTACTCAACATAGTATTGGAAGTTCTAGCCAGAGCAATCAGGCAAGAAAAAGAAATAAAGGGTATTCAATTAGGAAAAGAGGGAGTCAAATTGTCTCTATTTGCAGATGACGTGATTGTATATTTAGAAGACCCCATCGTCTCAGCCCAAAATCTCCTTAAGATGATAGGCAACTTCAGCAAAGTCTCAGTATAAAAAATAAATGTGCAAAAATCACAAGCATTCTTATATACCAGTTACAGACAAACAGAGAGCCAAATCACGAGCGAACTCCCATTCACAATTGCTACAAAGAAAATAAAATACCTAGGAATACAACTAACAAAGGATGTGAAGGACCTCTTCAAGGAGAACTACAAACCACTGCTCAAGGAAATAAGAGAGGACACAAATAGATGGAAAAACATTCCATGCTCATGGTTAGGAAGAATCAGTATCATGAAAATGGCCATACTACCCAAAGTAATTTATAGATTCAATGCTATCCCCATCAAGCTACCGTTGACCTTCTTCATAGGACTAGAAAGAACCACCTTAAACTTCATATGGAACCAAAAAAGAGTCCACATAGCCAAGACAATCCTAAGCTAAAAGAACAAAGCTGGAGGCATCACACTACCGGACTTCAAACTATACTACAAGGCTATAGTAACAGCATGGTACTGGTACCAAAACAGAGATATAGACCAATGGAACAGAACAGAGGCCTCGGAGGCAACACCACACATCTACAACCATCTGATCTTTGACAAACCTGACAAAAACAAGCAATGGGGGAAGGATTCCCTGTTTAATAAATGGTATTGGGAAAACTGGCTAGCCACGTTCAGAAAGCTGAAACTGGACCCCTTCCTTACACCTTACACAAAAATTAACTCCAGATGGAAACCTTGATATTTCTCAACAAATAATTTTATGTCAAAAAATGCCACAATAGCTATCTGCATTGCCAAATCTACTAGGTAACCACTCAAGTTTATCCTCTCATTGTGCACTTTAAACTGCATTTAGAAGGGGCCCCAGTGATTTGTGCAGGATGCAAGGTTTTCAAAGAAAGGATAAGCATCCTTGGCTGGTTTCTAAGCCCTGTTCTCTGACCCCATCACACTACACACACACACACACACACACACACACCCCTCTTTTGGCAGTTATGTATAACTGTCATTGGGGGGAGTTATAAAATTAAAATATGAAATGCAAACTTCATTGACCAAAATGCACATTGGGTTAATGTGAGTACTGAGAAGGGTACTTAGCCCAGCATAGCTATTCCCCAGATTTTTTTTCTTTTTTTTTCTTTTTTTGAGACGGAGTCTTGCTCTGTTGCCCAGGCTGGAGTGCAGTGGCACGATCTTGGCTCACTGCAACTTCCGCCTCCTGGGTTCAAGTGATTCTCCTGCCTTAGTCTCTGGAGTAGCTGGGATTACAGGCACCTGCCACCATGCCCAGCTAATTTCTGTATTTTTAGTAGAGATGAGGTTTCACCTTGTTGGCCAGGCTGGCCTCTAACTCCTGACCTTGTGATCCGCCCACCTCAGCCTCCCAAAGTGCTGGGATTACAAGTGTGAGCCACCGCGCCTGGCCTATTCCCCCACAATTTTATCTTTGACCCAACTCACTTCTCTCTAAAACTCTCCCAGGGAGACATATGACTTGAATTGAGTCCCTGTACTGATAACTCCCAAGCTATAGTTCTTGCCCTAAATATCTAACTGCTCATTTGATTATCTCTCCCCACAGGCACCAAAGTGATAAAGTCAATAAAACCAAAGTTTTCCCAGGTTTTTCAATACAGATGCACAGTAGTGGCTTGAAACAATTAGGAGCTACCAGAATATAAACCCAATTTGGCAAAGAAAAGGAAGCAGAAACTTAGAAACATGTGGCCCAATCACTTACAAACTTGCTTTGGCCAAGAAATCCTTTGTTCAAATAAAATCTTACGTGGAAACCAAATATGTGAAATCAAAAGTAGCACACCTGCTCAGACAGCAGAAGGGGCCACCAGAAAGGAGCCCAAAGCTGGAAGCTGAACATCTGTTTACCACCCATTGCCCTCATGCCCTGTAACAGCTCCAGAGGTGCTCCCTCACACTCCCAGAAATTTGCAAAATATAGTTTAAAATCAACTGGCCAAAAATCCACTAAGATACTACTTTTTATTACAGAATCAACAGTAAAAGCACAATTTGGGAAAGCTAACTGGTAACAGTGGGTGAGAAGCTCCATGAGCATTAAAACCAAATGAGAACAAATGTCCTAAAAAAATCAGGAGCTGAGCCGGGGATGGTGGCTCATGCCTGTAAACCCAGCACTTTGGGAGGCCGAGGCAGGCAGATCACTTGAGGTCAGAAATTTGAGACCAGCCTGACCGACATGGTGAAACCCCGTCTCTACTAAAAATACAAAAATTAGCTGGCATGGTGGCAGGTGCCTGTAATCCCAGCTACTCAGGAGGCCTGAGACAGGAGAATCTTTTGAACCCAGGAGGCGGAGGTTGCAGTGAGTTGAGATGGCACCATTGCACTCCAGCCTGAGCAAGAAAGTGAGACTCTGTCTCAAAAATAAAATAAAAATAAAAAATTAAGGGGCTGGCATGGTGGCTCACATCTATAATCCCAGCACTTTGGGAGGCTGAGACAAGAGGATTGCTTGAGCCTAGAGTTTAAGACCAGCCTGAAAAAACATAATAAGACCCCATTTCTACAAAAAAACACAAACAACAACAAAAATTAAATTATCTGGGCGTGGTGGTGCATACCTGTAGTCCCAGCTACTTTGGAGGCTCAAGCAGGAGGATCCCTTGAGCCTACTAGTTCAAGGCTGCAATGAGCCATCATTGCACCACTGCACTCCAGCCTGGGTGATAGTGAGACCCCATCTCTTTAAAAAAAAAAAAAAAAGAGGAAAAACAAAAGAGATCAATTCTGAGTAGAAGTAGTCCACTAGATCAATCTTCAGAATCTGTATCAGTCACCTCACCACACTTTCTCAAAAACAACAAATCCTAATGACAAAGAAAGTCCTCAAATTAATCATACTTTGTAGAAGTCACATAGAGCAAGGGTTAAACTCCTATCTTTCTTATATAAGAGTCCTATATAATATCTTTCTTATATAAAAGTCAGGTCAGGCATGGTGGCTCTGCCTGTAGTCCCTGCTTCTTGGGAGGTTGAGATGGGAGGACTGCTTAAGCCTGGGAGGTTGAGGCTGCAGTGGTCCCGATAAGTCCACTGCACTCCAGCCTGGGTGACGAAAGGAGACCCTGTACCAAGAAAATCCTTTTTATTTAATTCGATACAATTAAATAAAAAAGAGAAAGTTTTCAGAGAAGGTTTGAGCATTAAGGTTGACAACTCAATTTAAAGAAATACATAATAAAGGACACATCTATAAGTATTTTAGAAGAAACAGATTATTGTATACCCATATGATACCACAATCATCAAAAACTTAAAGCTACTTTGTTAATTAATTCATTGGTTGACAGTAATTATACCAATTTGATTGATTTGGTTGTTTTGACATCTTATAAACATATGCTTAGTGAATTCCACAGAGAATAAAAAAAAATCACTGAACATTCATTCAACTATTGGTAAAAGCTTTCCATATAATGAATGGGCCCTCTATAGAGAAAATGCAAAAAAAAAAAAAAAAATCCATCAGATATGTTAAGAAGATACCACAACAACATGAAATTTTGTGTTTCAGTAAATTTTTTTTCTAAGGAAGCATAAAATTATTATTATATATATCCATAATTTCTCAACCTTTGCTGTACATGAGATTCACCAGCGAGATTTAAAAACTACTGATACCCTAACCCTGTATCCCAGACCTACTGAATCAGTTTTTCAGAGTAGAACATTGGTACCAGTACTTTTTTCCCTTCCTCAGGTGATTTTAATGTGTAGGTGAGGTTGAGAACCATTAATACAGAGTCTTCAATCAACTGATTTATGGATACCAGGTTGTCAGGTGTCAACCTGAACAGACCATTTTTTTATATATCATTTGTGCCTGTGAGTTTGGGCTACCCCTACTGATAACTATTTAATAATGATAATGAAGGCTGGTTTTTGATAGTTGCCTGGCTGAACTATCACTGCCTGAAGAAGCAGCACTCTGTTCTCCCTTAAGATATTTAACTTTGTTATTTGTAAGTGTGAGTTTTTATTTTTTTGGTGGCTCCTTTACCGGCTATGAATGTGGTTGCTTTGAAGTTACAGGTTCAGAGAGCTGAAATTGCTGTTTCAAGAAATACATCTGTTTTCAGTAGATAAATATGAACTCACTCCCAGGGAAAGTATTCCACCAAGCAAAGTTGAATTACAAAAACAATACCAGTTGGCCCCAAAATAAGTACTTGTGGCTCTAATTTATAATATGTCAAATAAACCACAAAATGATTAATTCTGCTCAGGAATATTTTGAAAAAAAAAAATAATCTACAAATGTTTGGGGTGATAAATTTTAAGTATTAGTATAGTTAACATTTTATGTTACTACTTTGCTTACATATATGAACCACGGAGCCAGATGATGGTGTTGGGCAGAAAACAATTGCTGATTTTTATGGTGATTTGGAAGTTTGAAAACTAGGTTCCAATTTCCTTTACAGTCTTAAGTGACTAATGCTATTTCTATAAGAGACTCATAAACATGGAATTTCTCTTTAGATGCAGAGATGAGTTATTTTCAAAATATACAAGGTACCCTCAGAAATTGAAACATTAGAAGCTCTCTGCAGTAACCAGAAGTCAGGAAAAGCAGAGTCAAAAAGCTGATACAACATATTTCAAACATTTTGTTTCAATTAGTATCATAAACAAAAAATTCATTCACTAATCATTGGATATTGGGTCATGATTGGAGTTCTGTGGTATTTTTCTTAGTTAACCCACATCCAGATCTCCTGTTTCCATTTCTTAAAGAGGAGCAGGATCTTACTGGACCTTTGAAAAAACCTGAATACAAAATCATTCTACATATTTTTACTGTACTCTTCAAATCTCTTATGACTATGCCACACCTAAGTACTAATTTGCTTGTTCATTTGCTTTGTAAAAAGTTTTATAGTCTTTTTTTAAAATTGAGATAAAATTCACATAAACTTCACTATTTTAATACTTTTAAAGTATATAGTTTGGTGGTTTTTATATATTTGCAATGTTGTGTAACCACCACCCCATTTTCTAACTCCAGAACATAGCCCTTGCCCCAAAAAGAAACCTTGCATCCATTATCAGTCACTCTCTATTTCCCCTACCCCACTTCCCTGGCAATCACTAATCCACCTTTTTGTCGATAATGCATTTGCCTATTCGGGAGATTTCATATGAATCATACAACATGTGGTCTTTGGATCTGGCTTCTTTCACTTAGCTTCACGTTTTCGAGGTTCATCCATGTTGCAGCATGTGTTGATACTGTTTTTTAACATTGCTTACTTTTATGGCCTCATATGGCAATCAACTTAGTTTGCACAAGAAATACCATTCTTTGTTCAGCATTCACATTACATCAGTTTATGCAATATTTCATTAAATCACAAAATTACAGTAGCATCCCAGCACTTTGGGAGGCCGAGGTGGGTAGATCACCTGAGGTCAGGAGTTCGAGACCAGCCTGGCCAACATGCTGATACCCCCCGGCTCTACAAAAAAAAAAAAAAAAAAGAAAACTTAGCTGGGCATGGTGGTGGGTGCCTGTAATCCCAGCTACCAGAAAGGCTGAGGTGAGAAAATTACTTGAACCAGAGAGGCGAACATTGCAGTGAGTCAAAATCATACCACTGTACTCCAGCGTGGGCAACAGACCCAGACTCCATCTCAGAGAAAAAAAAAATGCAATAGCAAAGTACAACTGGCATAAACTGGACTATAACCAAACACCGCTGCAAGCATGCACTTGACCTAGTAATAGATACCAATTTATTAAGATGATAGCTATTTCCCACAGTTGTCTATGTGTCTGTGCAACAACCAGGATGTGCTTCAGAGGGGAAGGAGAGCATTGGCTAACTCAATGAGTTGTTTTAGTGTTGGGCAATATTTCATTACCAGAACAGAGTCAGATACATGCAGAGGGGCAAAGAGGTGATAAGTGTCTATTATACAACCCAATACAGCCTCAATTGGTTCCCAAGAGGAAGTTTTCTATGTGTCTTCAAAAAGAGGCAAGGATGTGCTCCCATAAAGACAGGTATATCCTCTGCCTCTATAGAAGCTTTACCATCTTTCAAGAAGCAACTCCAATGAGCCCTCCTCTACAAAGTTTTCCCTAACCCTCAAATGTTCACAGTGCCTGCCTGCTCTCTCTTCTTCCATTTAACTCCCAAAGTACTTATGCACCTCTTATGGTAGTTATAATTGGTATGATAGCTAGTCATACAATGTCCTCTCTTCCATACCAGGCTGTAAGCTGCATCAGAGGCATGTTCTGTGTCTTTATCCCTCTTGCTGTCACCAGCACCAGAAAAGAGATGCTCAAAACACAATCTTCACACAAATCCTTACACAAATCTTTTAATAAGGAGTTGTTCAATAAATATTCATTAAATTAATAAATGAATGAGCACATGAATTAATTAATTAATTACATGCAACATCTTACCTGGCTACAGCAATTCACCCTACTCGTCAATGTACAGTAAATGAAGGAAGGATAGCACCTAATCAGGCACAGTGGTGGGTGAATGAAGAAAAAAAATCAACTATACCGGGTACCTAGCATGGACCAGAAATTGTGACTCTTCTCTAAATGTTCAACAGACACCACCTTCAAACAGGACATTGTTAGATAATGGCACTTTCTGGTGTCCTTTGATGTAGAGCAAATTAAAAATATTATCAGAGAGAAAATCTTTCTGTTCAAAAGCCCTCAACATCTTCAACTGTGTACTTAGTTTTCATCAATTAAATTATTATACCATTTCAGCGGGTGGCTTTTGATACACACTGGAAAGGTACTCATAAGAAAATAGTTTCCAAATTGGCAATTTTTAAAAGCAAAGCAACTGGTTAGGTGAGGAATGCATAAACAACCCCAAAAGCTGCACTGAATACTTTTCTTTGGCTTTATATGACTGAAAAACTGCCAAGTTCATTTTGATAAGCCCTTGTTAAAAACAATAAACATGCCTGAGCTTGCAAACCATGCTGTTTTGAAGAAAAAGCAATTGAGAGAATTAGGAAATGCTTAAAACTGGAATGTCTGATTAAAAACTACTGCGGAAATGGATTTACCAATAAGTCACAACACTGTGTGGTCTATGAATGTGGAGGAAAGTGGGGGGACAAAATGTAAAGTGAGACAAAATAACAGAACACCATCTTCATAAATAAATAAAAAGCAACATCTTACAAACTAATTTAGTCTCCAATACTAATATGGGACCACTAACACTCTTAAGAAAACAAATCATCCTGTGCTTCAAGTTTAATCACCATAGTGATGTCCCTGTAATAAAGGAAATGGAATTATTTGACTCCAAATGAACATCTATTAAATAACTAAATGTGGAAACTGCTATTAACTTACAGTAAAATGTCAGCTCATAAAAGTCAAAGTAACTTCATCTGAATTTGTTTGCTTTTTTCCATGATTATAAGATTCTCAGAATCATGGAATTGGAAGGAAGATAATTTGGATCACTTATGTTTATTTTCCTGCTTAGGTAAAACTGAAATTCGCTTGTATCTGCCTAAGAAATCCTGGAAAAATTCTACTGAATAAATTGTAACTTGAGCTCTACAGGATCAAAGTTCTTTGTTTTGTTCACGGACACATCCCAAATGCTCAGAACAGCACTAAGCACACAGTAGGCACTCAATAAATATCTGCTAAATTGAATTACATTGAAAAATATGCAGTGCAATGCAATGTTACATAAGTCAGTTTCAAATTCCTTTCTTTGCTCTGTTTTGGTCATAGTATTAATCACAAAAAACAAACAGTCCTCGTCCTCATATAAACCACATCAATGCTATAATTCATGTCTTTACCTCTGATCAATCATTACCATAGCGGATGCTGAGAATCAGAAAAGACTCCAAGGACAGATGAGGGTAGGCTTACTCCCATCTATTTTGACTACTTTTCTTCTTTGGGCAGTTACCTGAGATGTATCGCATATTCATCATAGAAAAATAATTTTACATGTTACTTAAAATTAAAGATTTGCATCTTTAAAAATTGTGCCACAAAAGCAATTTGATTAAATCAACTTCTCATCTATTTCAGGATCTCATCAGTTAAAAAAAAAAAAAACATAAAAAATAAGAACAGGAAAATGATATAATTAGGTGATACTAGTCATATTATTTTTGCTCACAATGCCTAGAGGCAATATGCCTTGGAAAACCGAATTAGGTGAGAATGAGGCCTGGATGCTAGCGTTGGTTCCACCACCAGTTAACAGTATGAACTCAGCCAATGCTTCCCAAACTGGATCTGAGCTTCCTGGGCCGTAAGGTGAAGGATTTGAACTTAGTAGATGATCTCTTAAAGCCTTTCCCTTTCTAAGTTTCTCTAAACCCTGTAATTAAAAGTGATCAAATCCAGTTCACCTAATTACTACCACTACTCTTTTACATCTTTCATTTCTTCGACAGTCGGTCATCTCGGGGGCAGTGGGCGGGGTCAAACAACATTAGCCACAGTTTGGCAAGACATTTATGGAGGGGGAGCGACAAACTATGCAGGGGCAGCTAGCTGATGATTTTAAATGTTAGTGAGCTTGGACACCTGTGGAGAGATGTGTTTCTGAATTTGAAAGGCCGGAAGATTTTTCCCCCCTGGGCTAAGCTGGTGGTGCCGTGGGGAGTGCACAGCACTGAGCAAAGAAACAGGTAGGATGAACTAATTAGAGGCTCTTCAAAATGGGAGTGTTTAACCAGTGTCCTGGCAGGACCTACCTGACTCGACATTTCAAAAAAAAAAATTATGGCCGGGCATGGTGGCTCACATCTGTAATTCCATCACTTTGGTAGGCTAAAGCAGGCAGATCGCTTGAGCCCATGAGCTCAAGAGCAACCGGGCAACATGGTAAAACCCTGTATCTGCAAAAAAAAAAAAAAAACCTGCAAAAATTAGCAGGGTGTGGTGGCGTGCACCTGTAGTCCCAGCTACTCCAGAGGCTGAGGCAGGAGGATCACTTGAGCCGGGGAGGCGGAGGTTGCAATGAGCTGAGTTCGCGCCACTGCACTACAGCCTGGGCGACAGAGTGAGACCTTGTCTCTAAATAAATAAATAGTATAAGAGGTTTAGAATGCTGATGTGTGAAAACGCAAGACTAAACAAATAGCCTCAGGACTTACTGGAATTGTGCTTCACAATTTTGCTACGAACGCTTTATCGAGTCCACAATACAGGTATCACTGCTTTCTTTGTGGACAAGAAGCAGTTGAGAAATTGAATTCAATCCACTGAAGATTTTGAAAGCCAGTGTGTTTTTAATATAACACACACGGGAAATAAATATTATTGTCGGAGGCGGGGGACAGGGGGAGAGATTTTTTAAATGTACTAAAAACATAAAATCCAGAAGAAAGGCGGTCTCTATCTCCACCGAGAAGTTTGCATTTGAAAACCACAAGAGGTGATCACAGCCTTTCGTTCTCCAGCCACCTGCCCAAAAACGCCGCCGCAGCGCAGACCCAACCCAGACAGGGTAAGTGGGCAGGTGTCTCCCTCCCAACCCAAGCTGCACGCCGAAGCACACAAGTTAGGGTCCCAGGCTCCCGGCGTGTGATGGGAGCTAGGGCAGCGGAGAATGGGGCGTCCCCGTCCTTCTCCAGCTCCAAGGACAGCCCCAGCGTCCCCGCCGTCCCGCCGCCCTTCCTCGAGGGATGCCCTTGTCACCTGAGCCACCGCGCCCTCTGCACAGCCCAGTCGGGGAGAGGGGAAGAGGGGGGAGCCGAGGAAGCTTCTTGGCCAGGGTGCTGGGGATCCGGGAGCCGGAGCCACCGGTGAGACTGAACCCGGGACAGCCCAGCGCTCCAGCGTTCCGCAGCCCTCCCAGAGCGCACAGACACCCCCCTCCTTGCTCTGCCCGCCCCCCGCCACACCCGCGCTCAGCCCAGCCCCGCCGCGTCCTCACCTCGCCCGGACCGCTGCAGCCCTGGCGGTAGCGGGCAGACATGCCCCCCGGGGCGCACCCGCAGAGCCGCGTCCCTGCGCGGTGGCCACTTCCCCGGCCCCAGGCGCCGCTATCCACGCTTCCGTGGGGCGGGGAGCGTACTGGGCGGAGGCGCCGGCGGGGCTGGGGCCGGGGGCCCAGCGGGCAGTGCTGGGGGAGGGGAGCGTGGCACGGAAAATCCCAGTGCTCGGGGCCTTCGAAATGCACTGGCTCGTGCAGCTCCGCCAGTTCCGCCGGGGACTCAGCCGGGCGGGCTAAGGGGATTTAGCGCGGGGATCCGCTCTAAGTGCCGCGTCTGGGCAAGGGGTGAGGGGCGCAGCGGAGGAGGGCGTCTCGCGGTTATGTAATGAACCAGCTCTCTGTGTCCCCAGTCAGACGTCTCTAGGACTGCCGGACCCTCCCCGGGAAGAGCCATGAATGCCCCTGACCTAGGCAAGTTGAGGAGAGCTCGGTGTTCCCAAAAAACTTTTCCCCACAGGGTCAAGAGCAAGATCTCGAAAAAAATACAAGGCCTTCTTTAGGTGTATCTGGCAGGGATCCGGACCCTGCTAGCCAGCCTTTCCCATTTCACAGCTCAGGAAACTGAAGCTCCAGAATGCTAGTGAAAAGCGTTGTCTCTCAGAGTTGAAAGGACCCGGGTTCAACACGCCTGAAAACCACATGACCTTGAGCAATTTAACTCTCTGAGCCCCAGTTTTCCCTGTAAAACAAAGGATGATAGCTCCCACTTCATGTTGTTGCTGAGAGGATGAAATGAGTGAGGTGTAGGCGCCCAGTACATGATACAATTCTCCAAACCTTGACTCAAAGCCTGAAGAGGGAGCTGCCAGGACGTACCTAGCGTGTGACAGGTTCCAGACGAACTTTCTGTAAAGTCCCCTCCTTGTCAGAAGCAAGGCCTCTGAGCTGACAAGGTCTGGTTCCCGTATCTTGGAGTCTACGTCCTCGCTTCTCCAAGAGTGGCCCGTAGACCAACAGCAAAGTCATCACCTGGGTGCTTGTTAAAAATGTGGAATTTCAGGCCCAACCTGGAGCCTCAAAATCAGAATCTGCATTTTCGGCAAGATTCCCCTGGTGATTTCGTTGTATGTCAAAATTTCAAAATAAATTAGGCTTTTTGGATTTTGTTTTGTTTTGTTTTGTTTTGAGACGGCGTCTCGCCCTGCCGCACAGGCTGCAGTCCAATGTCATGATCTCGGCTCACTGCAATCTCCGACTCCCGGGTTCAAGCGATTCTCCTGCCTTAGCCTCCCGTATCTGCCACTGCGCCTGGCTAATTTTTGTATTTTTAGTAGACATGGGGTTTCACCATGTTGGACAGGCTGCTCTCAAATTCTTGACCTTGTGATCCACCCGACAAAGAGTTACTGATCAACAGTAGGGAGTATTTGCCACAGCACCGTATTTGTGTTTTTCGTTTGTTTTGTTGTTGTTTTAGAGAAGGAGTCTCATTTTATTTGTTTTTTAAAGAAGGGCTTTCACTGTCTCTCAGGCGAGAGTGCTGTGGTGCGATCGGCTCATTGCAGAATCGAACTTCTAGGCTCAAGGGATCCTCCTGCCTCAGTGTCAGTGAGCACTGGGATTACAGGCATGAGCCACTGTGCAACCCAGGGTGTTTTTAAAATAGTCTAGTAAATTCCTTTCTCATTTTACCCTCTGACTATTTTTAGTCCTCCCCCCTCCTCTCAGTTTCCTGCCCTTTAACTATAAATCTGAATTTAAGTCCTATTTTCACTTGCAAAAACCCCTAGGTTAGGTCTAAGTGATGATTAGTGAATAAATGTTTAAAAACACACAATAGAAGGAACAAATACAGCATGTAAAAGAAATCATTAGCATTGAAAATGAACCTATAAATGTAGAGACTGCCATGAGCCCTGAACTCTCAGCTGTGAAGGTCTTTGGGTTAAAGGGTTTGAGTTTCAGAAAAATGCTTCTTTTTAGTTAAACATTGCTTTGAGTGGCAAATAAGTCTCATTTTCCATTTAACTAATGTAGGACAACAGTTGTAAACGTTTTGGAGAATAGGACACCACACAAGGCTTCCTTTCATCTAAGTCACCACTTACAGGGGCTCTAGCAAAGACCAAAGCAAATACTATGTTTATTCAATGCTGTCATTGATGTTTTTGTTTTATTAGAAGAGGTTCAGATTTTGTGTGTCTGATTCTCTCTGACAGAATGATTTTCATCCTTTAAGAGTTTAGTAATTGTAGGCTGATGATTGTGATGGTAAGTGCAATGTGTACAGGCAGTGCTGGATATAGACAGGTCACTTCTGTGTACCTACCCCTTTGGGGTTCCACACTGAAGACCTGACATAGCTGCTGACGTGGGAGTGGGCAGCGTGGAAGTGGAGGAAAGGGAGATGGACAAAGAAAAGCAATCTCCTTTCACTGAGGTTGGAAGATTGGAGAAGCCAGGAGAGGTGAAGAAAGTTGGACTGCTATCGCTGTGCAGAAGAAAAGCAAAGCAAAGGTGTAACCCTAGAATCCAACCTAGAAGGAAAGGGAAGAAGCAACATTTCTTCCAAACAACGCTGTCCAACAGAACTTTCTGCAGTGATGGAAATGTGCTATATTTGCACAGTCCCAAACAATAAAATGTGGTTATTTACATTTTAGTTAATTAATTATAATCATAATTAAAATTCAGTCTTCTTGTGTGTGTTTTGCCTTTTTCTTTTCTACTACTAGTCTGTTGAGCTAATCACCTTTCAAGTGCTTCATAACAAGATGTAGCTAATATCTACCATACTGGACAGCACTCAAAACATTTTCTTCATCACAGAAAGTTCTACTGGAAAGTGATGCTTAGAAGCCAGGACTTTGATAAGGAAATGAGCCCGGATATCCAGCTTTTCCAAGTCCTAGCCAGAACCTCATCTGTCTAAAATATATTACTTAATAGAATGAAAATTAAACCTTCATCATTGAGTCCTTGTGAGAATCAAAATGAGTTAATCTATAGAATGTATTTAATTCAATGCCTTGCATATCATAAGTGTGTAAAAAATATTAATCCTATCAGTATTAATAGTCCTTTACCTTAAAAATATTGGGAAATGACAAAGATTTTTTGTTTGACCAAACTTTAGTCAGGCTCCTGAGCCTTCTCCTAAGACCATCTGTGTATTCCTTGTAAATTTTAATTTATCAAAAAACTCGGCTAAGTCAGTTTGGCAATAACCTTTCCTCCCCATTGACAACTGATCATCCAGAGAGTTCCTCATCCTCCACTGTCCTCCAGGTGCTCATCTAATCACCTTGGCCTGTCTGCAGTAAGAATCCTATTAGGTTAATTTAGCTAGAATCCCATACCCTGTTCCTTGGCTATAAATTCCCATTTCCCTTTGCTGTACTCAGAGTAGAGCCCATCTCTCTACCCTACTGCAAGTCTTCATTGCAGTGGTCCTTGTATCTGTCTTAATGATCCCAAATAAAGTCTTCCTTACCATTGAATAATTTTTTTATGTCATTGAATATTTTTTTTCTTTAACAGGGACATGGCATTACTGGAACATCATTATTAATTAAGTCTTTCCCTGATGTGGTCAGCTGACCTGGTACCTCCACATGCATTAATAGTGTGTTCTAACTTCTCTCCCTTCCTCTTCTTCCGTACTAGAATTGAGTACTATTTGTACTATTCTGGCCTGGAGGCACAGCATATTTTTGTCAAATCCCTAGCATTTGTAGCCAATAAATAACAAGTGTGTTAACTAAAATCCTATTGAACCATGGTTCAGTGGAATTAATTTTTCAGATAGGATTCTGAGAAGCCTGACACCTTAGGGTACATCCATTATGAAAGGAATTGTTTGTTCCTGTTATTTGGTCAAACAAGAATGTGTGGACTCAGCAGAGAAAAACAGGAACATTGACTACAGATAAGTAATATTTGGGGTGTCCAGGTCAAAATAGAAGCTACCGGAAGGTTGGGGATTGAGGACGAATCCTTGAGGCTTTTGCCTAAACAGAATTTGAAATTTTATTCTCATGACTAATTAAGACTTTAGGATTAACTACAAACAGCATAAATAAGATGCAAGTATTTAACACTGTCAGTTGTACAGATTAGGGCAATATGTAGAAAGGGAAATAGTGAAATTTTTCCTTAGACACCAAGAAACAAATTTTTGAAGAACTGCCCTCTCAAACTCCTGTTCAACTGACTTCTTTAATAAGCTCACATCCTGTGGGCACCTTTCAGATTCTTTCTTTTCTTTCTCTCTTTTTTTTTTCTCTCTCCCTTCCTTCCTTTCTTTTGTTTCTTTCCCCTTCCTTCCTTCTTTCTTTCTCTTGCTTTCTTTCTTTCTTCTCTCTCCCTTCCTTTTCTTTCTCCCTTCCTTCTTTCTTTCTTTTCTTTCTTGTCTTTCTCTTTCTCTTTTCTCCCTCCCTCCCTTCCTGCCTTACTTTCTTCTTTCTTTCTTTTCTTTCTCTCTCTCTCTCCCTCTCTTCTCTCTCTCCTTCCTTCCTTCTTTCCTTCTTCTTTGTCTCTTTTCTTTCTTTCTTCTTTTGTTGCTTTTGAGACAGAGCCTCACTCTATCACCCAGGTTGGAGTACAGTGGCACCATCCCAGCTTACTACAGCCTTGATCACCTAGGTTTAGGTGATCCCCTCACCTCAGCCTTCCGAGTAGCTGGGACTACAGCCGCCCACCACCACACCCTGCTAGTTTTTGTATGTTTTGTAGAGACGGAATTTTTCCATGTTGCCCAGGCTGGTCTCAAACTTGTGGGCTCAAGTGATCCTCCCGCCTTGGCCTCCCAAAGTGCTGGGACTATAGGCATGAGACACTGTGCCCAGCCCACAGTCTACTTTCTTTTTCATCTTTTTTGGTTCCTTTTTTAACAGTCACTCTTTTCTATGAGCATTTTCTTAGAATTTAACCCCTATTTCCACATTTCTTTCTTAATGTGTATCTCCATCTCAGCCCCGTGACTGTAGCTAATACCTGCAATGTTAACACCAGCGGCAGTGCCTTTCCAGTTCTGACCTCCCTCTGAACTCCAATTCTTTTTGCCAGATACCCAGTGAATATTTTCCCTTGCATTCTCCCTATACCATCATTTCATATTTTAAAATATCAGGAACTCAAGTCATCACTACAATCTGCTCTTAGATCCCAACAACTCTCAAGGTTCTCTTCTCCAATGTCACTTAGTCTCTGGTGCTAACATTCTCTCATTCACTATGACTCGAAGCTATGTAATCATTTCAACCCATTTATCTTTCTGGAGTCATGGTATAACTGAAAGACATTGAATTTGAAATCAGAAAACCAAAGAAAAATCTCATTTCTGCCATTTTTTAGCAGGACAAACTAAGCACATTTCTTAACATTCTACCCCCTCAAGCCTCATATTTCTCTTCTATAAAATAAAATCACCAGTACCATTCAAAAAACATGGATTGAGGCTGGGTATGATGGCTCATGCCTATAATCTCAACATTTTGGGAGGTTAAAACCAGAGGATCACTTGAGGCCAGGAGTTCTAGACCAGCCCAGGCAATATAGTCAGACCCCCGTCTCTAAAAAAATTTTTTTTTAATTAGCTGGACATGGTGGTGAGCATCTATAACACCAGCTACTTGGGAAGCTGAGGTGGGAGGATCTCTTGAGCCCAGGAGTTCAAGGCTGCAGTGAGCTATGATTGTGCCACGACACTCCAGGTTGGGCAACAGAACTAGACCCTGTCTCTAAAAATAGAAAATAAAAAATAAAGGATTGAGCAGTTACATATCCCAGTCTCTGTGCTAATTAGGTTAGACCTTCAAGGTCTGCGCTACTGATATTTTAGGCCTGACAATTCTTTGCTGTCGGACTGTTGTGTGCATTGTAGAACATTTAGCAACATCTTTTGTGTTTGCCCATTAGGTGCCAATAGTAATGCCCTAGTTGTGACCATCAAAATTTTTTTAGACATTGCCAAATATCTCCACTGGGTTAGGTTGTGCAAACTTTTATGTCATTATTTTCTGAAGTATGTGTTTGATTTTATTATTTTGTTTCTCCAAATTAAATTTACTAAAGTTTTGTAATTTTCATAATATTAGGAGCAATTATTTGGGGGGAGGGTTGTGAGGATATTTATTGATATTTTTTAGTTCCTGTGACATCCCAGGGGTGATCATGCCTTCCTCTCTGGATGCTTCAAGGATTACCTGAGATGACAAATATGAGAGTGGCTGGCATAGCCTGACCCAGGTCACTGTTTGCAGAATGTGGGTGTCTACTCATTCATGAAGCTCCGAGAAGGTAAGGTATTCTCTGAAGATCACAGGTAAAAGATCATTTTTATAAAAACATTCAATTTAGATTATATTGTTATGAATTATATGCTAACAAATATTATTTTTGAATGTAAACATCAATAAAGCAAATTTCTTCGTTGTATTTTCTTTCTTTCTTTCTTTCTCTTTCTTTCTTTCCTTTCTTCTTTCTTTTTTTTGAGATAGAGTCTCATTCTGTTGCACAGGCTGGAAAGCAATGGTGTGATCTCAGCTCACGGCAACCCCCCTCTCCTGGACTCAAGTGATTCTCATGCCTCGGCCTCCCAAGTAACTGTGACTACGGGCGCACACCATCACAACTGGCTAATCTTTGTATTTTTAGTAGAGATGGGGTTTCATGATGTTGGCCAGGCTGGTCTTGAACTCCTGGCCTCAAGAGATCTGCCCACCTTGGCCTCCCAAAGTTCTGGAATTACAGGCATGAGCCATGGTGCTGGTGTGTTATATTTTCTTAATAGTTTTATCTCCCTATCTATTGTCACCAATCTCCAGAGTCATCTTCCCTCATGCATGGCTCACTGGCACTACTATACTTCCATTACTTTTGCCTCTCTCCCCACCCAACTATATGACTAATTTCTTGACACTGTGCCTTATATTCTTTCTACTGGAAACTCTGACCATTCCTATTCCTGTATTTATTTCATCAAAATGGGACTCATTTACTGGTTGGTTGGCCAAAGTCCTCTTCCAACAGCTTTCCTATCCACTTTTAATATCACGTTTCTCAACACTAATGAGCACCCTCTGTCACACCCTCATTCTTGTTCCGTGAAGTCACTGTGCACATTCCTACCCCCTGTTCCTTCACCCATACTCTTCCCCATGTCTGGGCTGCCCCTTCCTTTCTGTCTTCTGCCTATGGAGATCTAACAGCATCATTGAAGGTCCAATTCAAATCCCAACTTGTACTGATATCTGTAACTTCCCTTGAAAGGCATTTACAAAAGGTAATTAATGGTTAGAGAGAGGGATAGACAGATGGATAGTTACATGATAAAGCAATGTAGTAAAATGTTAAATCTAGAATCAAGGTAGCAACATATAGGTGTTCAATGGATAATTTTCTTGACTTTTTTCTGTTTCAAATTGTCATAATAAAATAAAAATAATGTAAAACTTAAAAATAAAACAAACATCTCAATTTCTTCACAAAGCCTTCCCATCCAACTCTAGTGATAGTCATTAAGATCCCAAGTTTATACAACAGGCAGATTTGAGTTCAAGGCTTAGCTCCCCCCTCTTGCTAGCTGGGTGATTTGGGGCAAGTTGTATAATAACTCAGAACTTCATTTTCCTCATTTATAAAATGAGCATGATAATAACACTTCATAGATGTTTTGGAGGCTAAATGAGATTCGTACTTATAAAGTGCTTAGCTGGCAGGGTGCAGTGGCTCATGCCTTACCCAGCACTTTGGCAAGCCGAGACAGGAGGATCACTTGAGCCCTAGAGTTTGAGATCAGCCTAGGCAACATGGTGAAAACTGGTCTCTACCAAAAAAAATGTAAAACTTAGCTGGATCTGGTGGCACACGCCTGTAGACCCAGCTACTAGGGAGGCTGAGGTAGGAGGATCACTTGAGCCCAGAAGGTCAAGGCCTCAGTGAGCCATGATCGTGACAACTGCACTCCAGCCTGGGCAACACAGCAAGACCTTGTCTCAAAAACAAAAGGCGGGGGGGGGCAGAAATGCCCAAAGTGCTTAGCATAATAGCTGAAGTATAGTAAGTGCCCAATAAATGTTAGCAGAAATACAAATACTCCTCCCTTGAATGCAGAGTGTAAGCTATTTGATGACAGTAACTCTCTCAGTCTCATTTACCACTCCGCCTATGTCTACAGAGTAGAAACTTAATAAAGCTTTGCAGAATGAGTGAATGTTCGTTGTATATCACCTTTGTTGTTTACGTCTGTTGCTCTTCCTCTGGGAGACTCATTCAGTTAGTATTTATGAAGCATCTCCTATGAACAAAGCCAGCAGCCATGAGCAGAACTATTACGGCCCCACACCTAACCCAATACTTTATCCCTGAAATCACGTTTCCCTAGCTGAGTGCTGCTGTGCAGGTTGGGGGTTCTCTGACCATTTAGGGCTTCTTCTGAGAATATATTTGGGATAGAAATAAATGTTTATGTGAAGAATGGACAAGAGAGAAGAGTTACTGGTGGTGTCTCCCAACCAAATGTGGAGTATGAAAACAAGGAGGTGATAAATTCCCCATGGCCTGACCCAGAGACTTTATGACCTATCCATTTTGGATTCCATTGGATCAGCTGGATCTACTGCTTTTAATAATGTTGAACTTAGTTTTCCAGTTAATTTATTCAAAATCTTTTCAAATGACTGCTCAAACTTTTATCTCATTATTTTCTGAAGTATGTATTCAGTTTTAGTATTCTGTTTCTCCAAATTAAATTTAAATACAGTTATTTAATTTTCATCATATTAAGAGCAATTCTTTGCAGGGAAGGTTGTGAGAAAATTTAAATCTTTTAGTTCCTATGATATACCAGGCCCTGTGTATATATTATTTCATTCATTTCTCATAATACCTGTTTCCAGTTGAGAAAAAAATGGCTCAGAGTGGTTAAGTGAATTGCCCAATTATCAGGCAAGTAGTAAACAGTGTCTGTTTATGAAACCAGGTCTGTCTAACTCTGGGGCAGATTTATTGTAAAAATAGCTGGGTTTTCTCTACCACCACTGTTTTCATATCCTTTGCAATGTAACTTTGTAGCTCATTCCATAAAGAACAGGGCCCATCTCCCGTACTCCTTAGTCAGGCATCATCTTGTGATTGCTTTAGCCAGTAGGGAAGAGAAATGATAGTGGGTCAATTCTGAGTCTAGACCTTAAGGGGTTATACCTCCATCTGGCTCTCTCTCAAGTCCTGCACTGCTACAAGAACAAGCCTCAGCTCTGGCCTGCTGGATGAGATGACATTGGGGGCCAACCTGAGTCACCCCAGTTGAGCCCAGCCAAGATCAGCAAAACTATCCCCCACAGCAGGCTGTAGGTGCACAAATGAGCTCACTGAGACCAGCTCAGATCAGCAGAATCACCCAGTTAACCTACACACTTATGTGCAAACAAAAATGTTTATTGTCATAGCCACTGAGGTATGATGATTGTCATGCAGCATTATTTAATTAAGAGATAACTAATATAAATTCACACTACCAAACTCCTTAAACTAATCAGCAACTTCAGCCAAGTCTCAGGTTACAAAATCAATGTGCAAAAATTATAAGCATTTCTTTACACCAACAATAGACAAGCAGAGAGCCAAATCATGAATGACCTCCCATTCACAATCACTACAAAGAGAATAAAATACCTAGGAATACAGCTAACAAAGGATATGAAGGACCTCTTCAAGAAGAGCTACAAACCACTACTCAAGGAAATAAGAGACGACGCAAACAAATGGAGAACACTCCATCCTTATGGATAGGAAGAATCAATATCGTGAAAATGGCCATACTGCCCAAAGTAATTTATAGTTCAATGCTATTCCCATCAAACTACCATTGATATTCTTCACAGAATTAGAAAAAGATATCTTGAATTTCATATGGAATCAAAGAAGACCCTGTATAGCAATCTTAAGCAAAAAGAACAAAGCTGGAGGCATCACACTACCTGACTTCAAACTATACTATAAGGCTACAGTAACCAAATCAGCATGGTACTAGTGCAACAGACACACAGACCAATGGAGCTGAACAGAGACCTCAGAAATAATGCCAAACATCTACAACCATTTGATCTTCAAGAAATCTGACAAAAACAAGCAATGAGGAAAGGATCTCCTATTCAGTAAATAGTGCTGAGAAAACTGGCTAGCCATATGCAGAAAACTGAAACTGTACCCCTTCCTTATACCTTGTATAAAAATTAGCCCAAGATGGATTAAAGACTTACATGTAAAACCCAAAACCATAAAACTCTAGAATAAAACCTAGCCAATACTATGCAGGACATAGGCATGGGCAAAGACTTTGTGACAAAAATGCAAAAGCGGTCGGGCACAGTGGCTCATGCCCATAATCTCAGCACTTTGGGAGGCCAAGGCTGGTGGATCACTTGAGGTCAGGAGTGTGAGAACAGCCTGGCCAACATGGTGAAACCCTGCCTCTACAAAAAATACAAAAATTAGCCAGGTGTGGTGGCACATGCCTGTAGTCCCAGCTACTCGGGAGGCTGAGGCAGGAGGATCGCTTGAACCCAGGAGGCAGAGGCTGCGGAGAACCAAGATCGTACCACTGCACTCCAGCCTAGGTGACAGAGTGAGACTTCATCTCAAAAAAAAAAAAAAAAAAGCCAAAAGCAATAGTAACAAAAGCCAAAATTGACAAATGATATCTAATTAAACTAAATAGCTTCTGCACAGCAAAAGAAATATCATCAGAATGAATAGGCAACCTACAGAATGGGAGAAAATTTTTGCAATCTACCCATCTGACAAAAGTCTAGTATCCAGAATCTACAAAGAACTTAAATTTACAAAAAAAAAAAAAATACATCAAAAAGGGCAAAGGATAGGAACAGACACTTCTCAAAAGAAGACATTTATGTGGCCACAAACATATGAAAAAAGCTCAACATCACTGATCATCAGAGAAGCGCAAATCAAAACCACAATGAGATACCATCTCGCACCAGTCAGAATGGTGATTATTAAAAAGTCAGGAAACAATAGATGCTGGCAAGGCTGTACAGAAACAAGAATACTTTCACACTGTTGGGAATGTAAATTAGTTCAACCATTGTGGAAGACAGTATGACAATTCCTCAAGGATCTGGAACCAGAAATATCATTTGACCCAGCAATCCCATTACTGGGTATATACCCAAAGGAATATAAATCATCCTAATCTAAAGACACAAGCACACGTATGTTTATTGCAGCACGATTTGCAATAGCCAAGAAATGGAACCAACCCAAATGCCCATCAATGATAGACTGGATAAAGAAAATGTGGTACATATATACCATGGAATACTATGCAGCCATAAAAAGGAATGAGATCATGTTTTTTGCAGGGACATGGAAGAAGCTGGAAGCCATCATCCTCAGGAACCTAACACATGAACACCAAACAAAACATCACATGTTCTCCCTCATAAGTGGGAGTTGAACAATGAGAATACATGGATACAAAGAGGGGAACAACACACACCAGAGACTGGAGGGGGGTGGAGGGTGAGGGGAGGGAACTTAGAGGACCGGTCAATAGGTGCAGCAAACTGCCATGGCACATGTATACCCATGTAACAAACTTATACGTTCTGTACATGTATTCCAGGGTATTTTTTAGAAGAGAGAATTTTTTTTTTTAATTACACTGTCTACAGATCTTGAATATACCTTATAAGACAATAGGGAAAAAAGTTTTTGTAAACACATTATCAGAAGTCTTTTTTTTTTGTAGAGTTTTTTTGTTTGTTTTTTTGTTTTTGAGATGGAGTCTTGCTCTGTCACCCAGGCTGGAGTACAGTGGCATGATCTCGGCTCACTGCAATCTCTGCCTCCCAGGTTCAAGTGATTCTCCTGCCTCAGCCTCCTGAGTAGCTGGGACTACAGGTGCCCACAACCACACCTGGCTAATTTTTGTATTTTTAGTAGAGATGAAGTTTCACCATGTTGGCCAGGCTGATCTGGAACTCCTAACCTTGTGATCCGCCCACCTTGACCTCCCAAAGTGCTGGGAACACAGGCGTGAGCCACCTCGCCTATCTTGTAGTTTTTACCATACTATTATAATCTTTTCAATTACTCTGGGGGGAAAAAAAAATTTCGTTAGCAATATATTAGAAAATAAATTATTTATGTTTGGTGAGCCAATTTAATGAATGACTAACTTGCAAAGTGAACTACAATGCATGGCTCTCTTTCATCTCTATACTAGCTAAATCTAATACAAATAAATCAAACACAATTCCTGAGTATCTAGTCTGTATAGGTCCTCTGCATAGTGCAATGATGTTTTAAGAAATGGTGCCTATCTTCACAGAATTTACAATCTAATTCTGTGTATAAGTAGCCATGCAAACGACAAAGATTTCAAAAACACCTTTACTATAACCTTATAATAAGAAAAGGCATGTCATCACTTTGTTTCAAAAGAAAAAGGTACATTATTATTTTGATAAAGGAAGTCAACCCTTGCTAGAAAAATTCAGAGAAGAGGAGCAGGCCAGGTGAGGTGGCTCACGCCTGTAATCCCAGCACTTTGGAAGGCCGAGGCAGGTGGATCACAAGGTCAGGAGTTCAAGACCAGCACGGCAAAACCCCATCTCTACAGAAAAATTAGCTTAAAAAAAAAAAAAAAAACAGAAAAATTAGCTGGGCATGGTGGCATGTGCCTGTAAACCCAGCTACTAGGGAGGCTAAGGCAGGAGAATCACTTGAATCTGGGAGGTGGAGGTTGCCATGAGCTGAGATGGTGCCACTGTACTTCAGCCTGGACAACAGAGCAAGACTCCATCTCAAAAAAAAAAAAAAAAAAAAAAAAAAGGTGGAATGCTTGAGAGAGAAACTGGCAAGGTGAAGCCTGACTTCATAGGTGGGGCTGGAACGACTTCTTGGAGAATTTCAAAAAGCAGGAAGGAAAGCAGTCTGGTTATATTAAACTGCAGGTACTAATACCTGCAGTGGAAAAGTGCAAGGTGTATTTGTCAGTAGGTAAATAAGTCGTTTTGATGAGAATGGAGAAAAATCAATTGGACAAAGTGACTAATTAGATATGGAGTGAAAGAGACATGAGAAGTCTGTCAGGAGGATGGTGATCATTAACAGAGAGAGAAAAGGTAGCAGCATGTGAACTGTTCAATACTGAACACGTGGATCTTGAGGTGGAAGTACCCAGCAAACAGTTGAAAATTCAGGTCAGGAACCAAGGGGGAAAGTAAAGGTTAGAGGTATGCTTTGAAAATTTTCTGTGCAAAAGAGGTGGGGATGAAGCCCAAGCAGCGGGCCTAGGACTAGACCTTGGGGAATGCCTGGAATGTCTAGTAGGAGAGGTTAAAAAATGCACTAGCAGCCGGGCGCAGTGGCTCATGCCTGTAATCCCAGCACTTTGGGAGGCTGAAGCGGGCAGATCACTGGAGGTCAGGAGTTCGAGACCAGTCTGGCCAACATGGTGAAATCCCTGTCTCTACTAAAAATACAAAAATTAGCAATGCATGGTGGCAGATGCCTATAATCCCAGCTACTCAAGAGGCTGAGGCAGGAGAATCACTTGAACCCGGGAGGTGGAGGTTGCAGTGAGTCAAGATCATGCCCCTACACTCCAGCCTGGGTAACAAAGCAAGACTCTGTCTCAAAAAAAAAAAAAAAAAAAGAAAGACACGCTAACTGCTAAGCAGGATGTAGAGAGTGTTACATGAATTGCATAAGTGTGAAATGCAATTTAGAGAGTGGAGAGGGATGTATAACAGCAGAGGGGGAAACACTGTCTTTCAAGAGAAGAATCAGTAATAATGAGCAGGACCTGCTCGCAGCAGAACCAGGCAGGTTTTGCAAATCATTGAACAGGATGGTTGGTTGGGCTGGGCTGTCACCTGCTAACAACAGAAACACCAGTGGAGACTGATTAAACTTATTTGGAAAAAAGGCATAGATAGCTTTGTTTGGGGCTGATTTACCTTTTCTGATTCTTGGTGTTGATCTTCTCAATGAATTCGTTTGCAAGTTTCTGCTTCACCTTTATTTATTTTGATAAATTCAGAAAGTGCAAATTTAAAGAATATTTGATCAGGATAAAGCCAATACAAATAAGGCATCCAGATAAAGGAACGATGGCTAAATCCAGTTTCAGTTTCTTTGCAGTAAGTGTACCTCTCAAGTGATATACCAATTATATGTACAGTGCCCTATTGTGCTGCTTCCTTCAACAGAGACACATTTACACACTCATATTAATTAGTTCTTGTGGTTATAGGTGATTCTATAGTAAGATTATTAAGAAAGTAAAATTCATCCTAACAAGAGGAAGAACTACCCAGAGTTTCTAGCCATATAAGTAATAGACACCAGTTTTTTTTCTTAGTAGTGTGTGAAGAATGGAGAAGCATAAAGTGAAAAGAAAAGGCTACCTTAGCGGTCTTTGTTGTTTTTTTTTTAAGTTTATAAAAAGAAGCCATATTCTGTTAGCTAACTGCTTGCCAATTGCTTTAGGGTGTTTCCACCTAATTCTAAGGTTAGCTGAAAACAGTGTGTCTATAGTTCTTTAGTCACCAGACACACCTTTATTAACCATTCTGGTCTCATCTGCCCCCACAGGCTCTGCTCCAGGAACATTATATTCAGCAGCCAGCATTGTAACAAGCTTTCCAACTGGCTCAGCATTTTAAAATTTGAGAACTATGACCTAAAAACTCTAGGAAGACCCAGGGTAGCCAGAAGAGAGTAAGATGCCCCAGTAGTCAGGCTCCAGTCTTCCCTCTTTCCTTTCTCCCTCTTTAAGTAGAGAACTCTACTTTATGGTTTTATTATATTAGACTTTCATCCATTCCATTCATCAAGCCAAAAATCTTGGAGTCATCACTTACCTCCCACATCAATCCATCAACAAGTCCTTTCAATTGTCTCATCAAAATCCACCCTTTTTTTCCATCTGCACTTCGACAACACCCCGATCCATCTTGCCATCTCCTGTTCCCCACTCCTGCAAGTCTACTAACTGATCTCCTTCCCTCTGCTCTTAACCTCTTCCCATCTGTTCTCCATAAAACACCAAGAATGTTTTTCTCAAAACTTAAATTAGCACAGTGGCTCACACCTGTAATCCCAGCACTTTGGGAGGCTGAGGAGTGCAGATCATTCGAGGTCAGGAGTTCACCAGCGTGGCCAACGTGGTGAAGTCCGTCTCTACTAAAAATACAAAATTAACCAGGTGTGGTGGCGCGTGCCTATAATCCCAGCTACTCGGGAGGCTAGGCAGGAGAAATCACTTGAACCCAGGAGGTGGAGGTTGCCAGCCTGGGCAATAGAGCAAGACTCCATCTCAAAACAAACAAACAACAACAACAAATTAAATTAGACCATATTGCTTGCAGCTTAAAACTTTTCAATAATTCCCAGAGCACTAAAACAAAACCTAAACTCCTCTGACCATGGCCCATACTGTGTCATGACCCTGCCCCTGCCTTTCTCTACATCATCTCATGCCACACTCCCCACACCTCCCTATACTTAGCTATGTTGGCTTTTCTCTGCACACCGAGCCAAGGATGCAGAAGGCTTTGCGCTTGCCTTTCTTCTTGCCTAGAAAGCTCTTCACTATTTTTGCCAAGTTCTCAGCTTAAATGTCACCTCCCCCGGGGGTCTTCTAGGGCTATTCTATTTAAACTCAGTCTCCCTCTACCCATTATTCCCCATTTTAGTCCTTTTTGTTTCCTTTATAATGTTAATTGCAACTTGCATTTTTTATTGCTGTTTCCATTGATTTTGTTAACTAAAAACTTAGTGAAACCAAGAAGGTCTCTATCATGTTTACCATTGTATCTCCAGCACCTAGTGAGGTACCTGGTATATATTAGGAACACAGTTATTGGAGGAATGAATAAAAGGATCCAAAGTTTTCAAGGTGTGGAAGTCCATGATGTAAACAAGTTAGAAAGGCCTATTTTGGATGGAGAGAGGGTGTGTATTCTGGACTTAAACTCTGTTCCAAAGTTATATTGGTGACTAGTGATCAAAAATTTCCAAGTTCAGTGGGGCATGGTGGCTCACACCTGTAATTCTAACAGTTTGGGAGGCCAAGCCGGGGTAGATCACTTGAGATCAGGAGTTCAACATGGCAAAACCCCATCTCTACTAAAAATACAAAAAAATTAGCTAGGTGTGGTAGTGCATGCTTGTAGCCCCAACTACATGGGACACTGAGGCATGGGAATTGCTTGAACTTGGGAGGAGGACGTTGCAGCGAGCCAGTCACACCACTGCCCTCTAGCCCGGGCAACAGAGTGAGACCCTGTCTCAAAATAAATAAATAAAAATTCTCAGGTTCATTGCTCTTCCAACCCAGTGCAGATGGAGCACATTGTTGTTGGGAAACTTCTATAAAGCTGATATGGTTTGGCTCTGTGTCCCCACCCAAATCTCATCTTGAATTGTACTCCCATAATTCCCATGTGTTGTGGGAGGACCTGGTGGAAGATCGTTTGAATCATGGGAGTGGTTTCCCCCATACTGTTCTCGTGGTAGTGAACAAGTCTCATGAGATCTGATGATTTTATCAGGGGTTTCCGCTTTTGCATCTTCCTCATTTTCTCTTGCTGCCACCATGTAAGAAGTGCCTTTTGCCTTCCGCCATGATTCTGAGGCCTCCCCAGCCATGTAGAACCGTAAGTCCAATTAAACTTCTTTTTCTTCCCAGTCTCAGGTATGTCTTTATCAACAGCATGAGAACAAACTAATACAAAAGCTAAAAGGTTGTTTTGCCCTTTTGAAGAGAGAGATTTATTAAAGTTCATCTGTAAGTATAAAGATATCACAAGAAATGCAAAACAGAGTTTGAACTCTTTGGGGGCAAGAACACCTAAAGCATGTGTTATTAATACTTATTATGGTTATATTAAAACTTAAATGAATCCCATATAATCTCATTTTAAAATTATAGGCTTCTGGCCAAGAACATTATGACAATCTATTTTGGAGTTAGGCATCTGGAGAGGATCTAGAGTGGTAGCACTGAATTAGATTTGGCTGCTTGCTGAATATGGCACAACAGCACATTGGATTTCTCCATGAATTGAGGTGTACGTGTGAGAGGGGGAAGTGTGTGGTACTAGGAGGGGTGTATGAGTACGTGTGGATGATGAGAATTAGCTCTAAAGTCCCTTCCAATTGCTTCTGGCTCTTCAATTCCAGTTAAGCCAATTCAACTCAACTAAACAAATAGTTATTGAGAGGCTTTTGAGTGCCAGGAAGTAAACTGGGAGTATGATAACGAACAAGATGGATAATAGACCCTACCCTAACACAATCTGAAGGCCGTAAGTGAGATGTGAGCCAAGACTTAGCAAAACCAGATGGTGATATCTGCACTTGGCTTCCCTTTCGGAATGTCAGTTTTACATGGGAATTAGCCACATGTAATGAACAATCAAAGAAATCGTACTTTCTTAAATGCTACCAAAATTTTCTATTCCCAAATTCCAAGAAATGACCATTGAAATGCATCAGACCCAGAATTTGAAGCTCCAACTGAATTCTCTTGAATATACCTCTGTCCCTTCATTTGCCTGAGCTCCTTCCCCATACCAGCATGTCTATGTTTCCTATGTGATATTGAACCATTTTTCCTAATTTAATGGTAAAATCCATATACATATCTTTTATTAGATTTAAGAAATAACAGAATGCCTGACTTGCCCAGAATTTCTTGTGACGTTACCCTGCAGCTGTTTTCCAGTAGGCTGTTGTGTCTGTAGTTACTTACTCACCTTTGACAGCACCATCTTGTAATCCATTACAGTCAGAGTGGTACATTTTTTGTCTTCTCATTAGCCCCTCTGTGACAATCCAACATTTTCCACATTGGGTACTACACTCATTGTTCATATAAATCACAGGCTATTAAATCATCTCAACACAAATATTGCCAAGTAGCATGACTCATTTCAATCCTAAATTATTTAAAGTTGAGAATAGTTGTCTCAATAGTTCATAGGCTTTTCTCTCCACATTTCGTAGCTACTTGATGACTCAATGAAAAGAATACAGACTTTATGGCAATATTGGACAAATTATTAACTGCTCTGAGTCATTACCTCATCTGTAAAATTAGGGGATTGCATTAGGGTAGAGGGTAAACTGCTAGGCAATGGAACAAGTTTAATTCTCAGATGAGCTTGGATTGGCCCTTACAACACTTTAAAAATTATCAAAAATTGAAGATGGCCGATTAGCAGCAGCTCAGGATTGTAGCTCCCACTGAAAGCGCAGAGAGTGAGTGGATGCCACATTTTCAGACAAATTTTCATAGCCCACGGACCAAGAGATTCTTGGCGGAGGAGCCCCACGGGTCGCCAGCGCGACCCTTTTGGAGGGCGTGGCCGTTTTGCAGGTGCCCCGGCGCGGCGGTTCTCAGTCCGGAGTATACGGGACTGAGTGCCCTTTGACTGGTGTTTGGAGCTCCGGGAAAGCAGAGTCTCCCATTCAGCTGATTAAAAGCGGACTGAAGTGGGGAACCAGACCGGGAGATTCCCGGGCAGAAAAGCCCCACGAATCTTAACGCCGCTGTTTCAGCCGGCGTAGTGGGTCGCCGCAGGGGAAGGCTGGTACCCCCCTCCACAAAAAAATAAAATAAAAACAGCAGTTGGAACTGCTGAAGATTGAGAGTTTCACAGCAAGTACAGCTGAACCCGGGAAGGGCCAGCTCTGTGGGGGAGGGGCATCTGCCGAAGGAAAATTAAGAAATAGGAAAAACTTTATCACCAACAAGCTGGACGTCCACTCAGAGACCTAATCTGAAAGTCAGCAATTACACAGACGACAGGTGGATAAATCCACAAAGATGGGAAGAAACCAGCGCGAAAAGGCTGAAAACACCCGAAATCAGAATGCCTCTCCTCCTACAGAGGATTGCAGTGCCTCATCACCAATTGAACAAGGCCTGATAGAAAATGAATGTGAGGAATCAACAGAATCAGGCTTCAGAAGGTGGATAATGAGAAATTTCTGTGAGCTAAAAGAACATGTTCTAGCCCAATGCAAGGAAACTAAGAACCTTGAAAAAGGTTTCACGAAATGTTCATGAGAATGGACAATTTAAAGAGGAATATAAGTGAATTAATGGAGCTGAAAAACACAATACGAGAACTTCGAGAAGTATGCACAAGTTTTAACAGTCGAATTGATCAAGCAGAAGAAGAGATTTCAGAGGTCGAAGACCAACTTAACGAAATAAAACGAGAAGACAAGATTAGAGAAAAAAGGGTAAAAAGGAATGAGCAAAGTCTCCAAGAAATATGGGACTATGTGAAAAGACCTAATCTACGTTTGATAGGTGTACCTGAATGTGACGAAGAGAATGAATCCAAGCTGGAAAATATTTTTCAGGATATTATCCAGGAAAACTTTCCTAACCTAGCAAGGCAAGACAATACCCAACTCCAGGTAATACAGAGAACACCACAAAGATATTCCTCAAAAAGAGCAACCCCAAGGCACATAATCATTAGATTCATCAGGGTTGAAACGAAGGAGAAAATACTACGGGGGCCAGAGAGAAAGGTCAGGTTACCCACAAGGGGAAGCCTATCAGACTCACAGCTGATCTCTCAGCAGAAACCCTACAAGCCAGAAGAGAGTGGGGGCCAATATTCAACATCCTTAAAGAAAAGAACTTTCAACCCAGAATTTCATATCCAGCCAAACTAAGTTTCATAAGTGAAGGAAAAATAAAATTTTTTGCAAACAAGCAAGTACTCAGAGACTTCATTACCACCAGGCCTGCTTTACAAGAGCTTCTGAAGGAGGCACTATGTATAGAGGGGAACAACCAGTATCAGCCACTTCAAAGGACCCATCAGTAAGCTGCATCCAGATCCATCTTACATGCAAGGATATACAGAGACTCAAAACAAAGGGATGGAGGAAGATTTGCCAACCAAATGGAGAGCAAAAAAAAAAAAAAAAAAAAAAAAAAAAAAAAAAAAAGCAGTAGTTGCAATTCTCATCTCTGATAAAATAGACTTTAAAGTAATAGAAACCAAAAGAGATAAGAAGGACATTGTATAATGGTAGAGGGATCAATGTAACGGGAAGAGCT
The DNA here is from genome assembly GCA_036589455.1 of Ateles fusciceps. Taxonomy (NCBI): domain Eukaryota; kingdom Metazoa; phylum Chordata; class Mammalia; order Primates; family Atelidae; genus Ateles; species Ateles fusciceps. The sequence continues at coordinate 6,055,817 of JAZHEH010002393.1, forward strand.
AACGACCCTAAGTCTATGCGCACCCAATATAGGAGCACCCAGATACATAGGGCAACTTCTTGGTGACTTACAAAGAGACTTGGACTCCCACACAATAATAGTGGGAGACTTTAACATTACATTGTCAATATTGGACAAATTAATGAGACAGAAGGTTAAGAAGAATACCCGAGACTTGAACTTAAACCTCAAACAAGTAAATTTAATAAACATTTACAGAACTCTCTACTCCAAATCCACAAAATATACATTTTTTTTTTTCAGTAACACATCACATTTATTCTAAAAGTGACCACATGGTTGGGAGTAAATCACTCCCTAGCAATTGCATAGCATTTCATAGGTTTAAATGAAATATTGGTTGGCTGTTTGTTTGTTATTTTCCTCCCTTATTCCTTCCTGTCTCCATTGTATAACACAATTATTAGTATAAAAAAAGCTTTTAATATCCATTTGTAGACTGCATTCTAGCCTGGGCAATAGAGCAAGATTCCTGTTCTCTCTCCCCCTTTTTTTTTTCTTCTTCTTCTTTTTCTCTTTATTTCATTCTTTTTTTCTTCCTTCTTTCTCTTTTTCTCTTTAAAAAAATAATAAAAAAATAAAAATAAAAATAAAAATAATCGAAAATTGATGACCTTTTAAAATTGGGAGATTACCCAAAAACTCCAGATTTCTGGCTTCTCTTGAAAAATCAACACCTGACTTCCCTGGAAAAATCTGGCCTCAGAAAGTGCCTGCCTCAGTTGCACATCCTCTCACATTCACAAATGATAAGTGAAGAAGGCATTAGTAACCCACCTCATTTCCCTTCTGACAGCACCTGAAGACGGCTATGACTCAGGCCCTGCTCCTGGTGAAATCTAGCAGAAGATTTAAAGGAACCAGATCTCGAGAAGGAAGCTCTTTTAATGACCAAGAAAACCCTTTGAGGAAACAGGACAGGAGACCTCATCGACATTCATCACTTTGGTTGTTGCTCATGTTATCATCATGTGTTGTTAAATATTTATCACAATTTGGGTTGAACGTTTGTTTTTAAAAATATTTGAGGGTGTGGGAAGATAGAGGACAAGGTGGTTTTCCCTGTCCCCCTCTGAATCCACCTCTCCCAGAGTTGTTCTTTCTGTTTGGTGACTTTGAGATGACATACCTATGAGTGTGTGGTGGAGAAACGGTCTTACTTTTGGTTGTTAGAGAGAAAAAGAGAAGAAAATTGGAGCCTGAGCTGATGAGAAGGGAGCGGCCTTTACATTGGATACCTGCTCTTTGCTTAACAACAGGCCCCAGCTGGCCCACTTTCTCTATTTATGTTATCTATGTGGTCCCTCTAGGCATCTGAATTTCCAATAGATAACATCTAAATCTCCTTTCATCTTCACAAAGCTAAACATTTCTAAGATAATATTCCAAGGGTGCTGAGGCTCCGCAGGCAGGTATGTTCCTTCCCCTGTCCTGACAGAATGTCCACAAGTAGAAACACTGGTTGTCCATACCTGACCCCTGTCTATCTTCCTAACTTAAATTTCTAGCACCCAGATAAACCCCTAGCAGCTAGAAGGCATTCAATAAATATTTGTAGAATGAAGTTTTCAGGATTAGCAACTACCTTTGGAAAGGATCTATCATGATTAACAAAGCAAATTAGTATTTTAGAGGACACAGATAATCACCTGAATTGCAATCTTTTTTTTCCCCAAGATACTGGATCTTGCTGCATTGCTGAGGCTGGACCCAAACTCTTGGGCTCAAGCAATCCTCCTGCCTAACCTGTTGAGTAGCAGGGAATACAGGCATGCACCACAGTGTATTACACAGTGCCCTGAAATATAATTTTGTCTTATGTTATCCAATAGATAGGGATAATGAGCTTAAATTGCTTTGGTTTAAATATTTTGTTGTTTAAACTTTCTATTAACACATGCTGGGTACAAATACAGTTAGGCTTTTGGGTTTCATGTTTATTTCTACAGAAAAGATATGTATCATATATTATATAATATATATCTATACATATGCATGTGTGACTCAATGAAAAGAATACAGACTTTGTGGCAATACTGGACAAGTTATTAACTGCTCTGAGTCATTACTTCCTCTGTAAAATTATGGGATTGCATTAGATTGGGGGTAAACTGCTCGGCAATGGGACAAATTTAATTATCAGATGATCTTGGATTGGCCCTATATATAGAATATATATTATATATATATTCCATGCAGTAGTGAAGAAGAAAGAGTGAGACAGCCTGCTTTCCTAAGACTACTTTTAAATAACGCACTTGCAGAAAATCAAGTTTCTGAATGGAGCCAGGGTGAAGATAGGTGGGAGAACACTACCCCCTTGTGTTTACTATTGGAACTTACATTACCTCTACGTGCTGATAAACTGTGAGGTGGTCACTGCTTACAGTGCACCAGGCACTCCTGGTACAAGCTAGAGAGGCAACGTTGAGCGAAACATGTGGGGCTCCTGCGATCTCGGGAGATAAAACCACCATCAATTAAATTATCAATTAAACACAGAATTTTCAAGCTGCAGTAACTTGGAGGAAAGAATGTAGTGCTTTGAAAGTTATTCAGCTTCATCTCTGTTCTCCCAAGATGGTTAGCATCACATAGATCAATTTATTGAGAGCTTTCTACCCACACACAATGCTAAGCATTTTTTATGCTTCCTCACTTTCAATTCATGCTCTCAAAAGCTATGGGCGGGTATGGTATTGATAAATAATTTTCAGAAGATCACACAGCTAGTAGGTGAGGGAACTGTGTGACTCAGCCACTCCTAACCACTTTACCAACTGAAACAAAAGGGGGAGAAGAAAGCGACTGCAATATTATTATATATATTATATCTATATCTGTCTGTATCTCTGTCTGTCTAGGTCACCCATGGTTCCTGGCTCATGACTCCCATAGCCCTTGTTGTAATGCTTTAGGCTTCAGAAGCAGGTCTTAGAAAACAATTTCTTTTTTTCTCTCTTACCATTTCTTGCCCTCCTTTCACCTGCTCCTTTCTCTGCCCAAGGCAGGAACTTTTTCCTGGTTTCTGGAGCTGGTTTCTGACCTACCTTGTCTGATCGTAGGTCGCAAGACCTCCATTTCAAAAGGGTTCCTGCTCCATACCGTGAAGGAGGGCATGGTGCAAAGAGAGACCAAGAAGAATCTGAACAGACAGGCCCTGCTGGGTTACCCCACTAAGTCTGTTAGTATTAGCTCATACTCTTTGTCGGATCACATTTTAACAGGTTGTCCATTTTCAGCCATGCCCATCCAATGAGGTCTCCATAAAGGCCCGGGGAACAGGGCTTGGAGAGCTTCCAGGGAGCTGAACACGTAGAAGTTTCCTGATTGATGGCTCATCAAGGCTGCATCTCTTTTCCCACACCTTGCCTTATGCATCCCTTCATCTGTATCCTTCATCTCTTTTATACTAAACCTGCAAATGTAAGTCAGTCTTTCCCTGAGTTTTGTGAGCCACTCTAGCAAATTAACTCAAAGATGGAGTCATAGAAACCCCACTTGAAGCTGGTTGGTCAGAAGTTCTAAAGGCTGGGACTTTCAGCTGGTGGGAGGAGAGGACGGTCTTGGGGACTGAGCCCTCAACCTGTGGGATCTGATGTTATCCCCAGGTGGATGCTGTCAGAATTGAATTGGAAGATACCCCAGCTGATGTCCACTGCAGAACTGATTGCTTCTTGGTGTGTGGGAAGAAACTCACACACATTTGGTCACAGATGTCTTCTGTGTAGCTTGTTGTTGAGAGAGTAGAAAAAAGCTTGAGTGAGTTTTTCCAAAAATAACAGCCTACAATACTAAGCAGTGTTTCTTAAATATGGGGAATGTGTGAATAAAATATAAAGAATTTCTTTTAGATTTCACTATCATCACCTCCTAAGGCCAACTTAAATTATTTTAATCATAAAGCTTGCTGCTTATGCATGTATTAAAATATTAGGCATGAACTCTGAATGGTTTTGGCTGTTACAACAAAAAGAAAAGTAGAAGTTAAATATGAATAGAACTATCATTCAACAAAATGTTCCGTAATACCTTCAAAGTAACAGCAAGTATGTGATACACTCATTTAAAAATAACTCTATATGAGTTGCCTACTATATGTTAGGCCCTGTTCCCATCAAGGGGATGCAATGGCAGAGACAGACAACAAGTAAATAAGGAGTGAAATATACCATGTGTCAGTTGGAAATAAGTGCTATGGGAAAACACAGCAGGGACTGGGGAGAGGGACAAGGCAGTGGTCTGGGGCCAGGCATGGTGGCTCACTCCTATGATCCCAGCACTTTGGGAGGCTGAGGCAGGCAGATTACCTGAGGCCAGGAGTTTGAGACCAGCCTGGTCAACATGGTGAAGCCCCATCTCTACTAAAAATACAAAAATTAGCTGGGTGTGGTGGCACATGCCTGTAGTCCCAGCTACTTGGGAGGCTGAAGCAGGAGAATCACTTGAACTCAGGAGGCAGAGGTTGCAGTGAGCCAAGATCACACCACTACACTCTAGCCTGGGTGACAGAGCAAGACTCCATCTCAAAAAAAGAAAGTGTGGTCCAGGGCCAGGCCTGCAGTGGCTCATGCCTGTAATCCCATCACTTTAGAAGGCAAGCAGATCACTTAAGGTCAGGAGTTCAAAACCAGCCTGGCCAACATGGTGAAATCTCATCTCTACAAAAAAATCCAAAAATTAGCCGGGCATGGTGGCAGGCGCCTGTAATCCCAGCTACTTGGGAGACTGAGCAGGAGAATCACTTGAACTTTGGAAGCAGAGTTGCAGTGAGCTGAGATTGTGCCACGCTACTGCACTCTAGCACTCCAGCCTGGGCGACAGAGGAAGACTCCTTCTCAAAAAAAAAAAAAAAAAAAAAATGTGTGGTCCTGGAGGTGGCATTCACACAGCAACCTGAAGGAGGTGAAGGAGTGTGGCTGTGGCCATCTGCAGAGAGAGCACGGTAAGGGAGATCAGGGCAAAATGAAGGCACCATAGGTCTGGGGAGTGGTTATGAGTTTGGAGTATACTTGAGGAAACACAAGGAGGCTGATGCGACCCGGGCAGAAGTTCGAATTATACTCAAAAAATGAAGTAGAATTAGAACAAGGGCAAAAGCTAACCCAGGTAATGATGTTTGCTGAAACTATCTCGGGATTATCTCCGACAGCTGGCCAAGGCAAGTTACTTCCTATGATATGGCTCTGTTGTCTGGGAAGACACCCAGGGTCCTTGGTCTCCTGTGGAGAAAATTAGCAACATGGACACACATGGAGTGGATTAAGGGGCAGAAAGTTTAATAGGCAAGAAAGAGACTAGCTCCCCTTACAGAGGGAGGAGGGCGCATGCAGGGAAAGCAGTGGTTTATGTTGGGAGGCTGGAGGAGGTGGTGTCTAATGATTTGACTAGGTGTGTCCTTCAGGTAGCCCATCAAAAAACTGGCCCTCCTACCCTAGCCTTTTATTATGCAAATATGGCTACCTGGCTGGTCCCCATGACACCTGTACATGTGGCAACAAAGAAAAAGTAGCAGGAACCACCATATTGGGTGGACCTGGCTCTTAGTCATCTGCATTTGCATGTCAATACTTGCAGGTCTGGTTTTTCAGGAGGCATTTTGTTAGAAAAGAAATGTTTTGGAGGCTGCTTTTTTATTAAATGAAAAGCCTTACTGAGGACTCTTACCCTCTCTAGCTGCTTAAAATAGTTTCTTAATAACTCCTATAATGCCTACATACAGAAACTTTTACAGTTCTCCAAGTAGATTGTGTTCTTTTACCCGTCCATGCCATCTCTCTCTACCTAGGCAGACTCCTGTTATACTTCAAGTCAAGCTTAATTATGACCTTCTCCGGAAAACTGCCCCCCATCCTGATTAGACAAGCATGCCCTCGTAGCACCTTAATATCCTATGCACAACCTATCCTAGTGTCCATTGCACTGCATTCTAGCTGGTGCTTTACTTCTCTACCTTGCCCACCGAACAGCAAGCCTCTTGAGGACAAGAAAGTTTTTTCTTTCCATCTCGGTATCCATAGTACTCAAACACTTGCATAGACACAAAAGATAAATAAGAAATATTTATTGAATGGCTAGTACCCCTTAGCATCCTTGCACATGACACCTGCTAGCAATCCTGAAGGGTCACTAGATGCCAGGCACTGAACTGCATTAGGCTGTCATTGGTTATTATGCATTATCTTCCAACAAGCCTACAAATTACATGTTATTATTCCCATCTTTAAATGTAAGAAAAATAAAACTGGACAGGTTAAGTAGCAATATGTCACCACCTAGACCCAGGATTTTAATTTAGATCTCTCTAAACCCCAAACTACTCCAAGCTGTAAGTCAGAAAAATGTAAATTAGGAACAGCTTATGGTACACTTTAAAAAATTCTTTGATAAAATCTGTTACAGATTTAGAGAAAACCTTTTTACACTGTATTTACATTGCTTGACTTCATTGTGGATTTTCAAGGAAGAATGATTGAAGGATACCTCAATCGTTCAGCCACAGTGAAGAGTTTGGCATAATTTGAAACAAAGGAATACATATGGGAAGCATCTAGAACTGTGTGAAATGATGGCAAAGAAGACCATGGACCTATACAAATGTTACTAATCAGGAAAACATTTATAAACCACTGTAGGGCTCCTGTATTGTTGAATATTATCCCATTTTTTTATACATGACATAGAACAATATTTACATATATGTACACTGAAAATAGATCCAAAGAGTATAAAACAAAATGTTTTGGTTATTTCTGAGTTACAGATTTTTTTTCTGTGGTTGTCCTCATTTCTAAAGTCTCCACAATTAAAAAAAAAAAAAATCCATGATGAGCTGGGGGTCATGGTGCACCTGTAGTCCCAGCTACTCGAGAGGCTGAGGCGAGATGATTACTTGGGCCCAGGAGTTTGAGACCAGCCTGGGCAATATAGCGAAACTCCATATTTAAAATCAAAGAAATTACAAAAATAAAAAGATTGTGATAAAACTTATAATAAGAAAATGAACCTAGTTAAAAGAGAAGCAGAAGATCTAAACAGACATCTCACCAAAAATGATATACAGATAGCAAATAAGCCATTGAAAAGATGCTCAATATCATACGTCGTTAAGGAATTGCATATTAAAACAATGAGATACCACTACACATCTATTAGAATAGCTAAAATCCAAAACTCTAACAGCACCAAATACTGACAGATGTGAAGTAACAGCTCTCATTCATTGAAAAGTGCAAAATGGTACAGCCACTCTGGAAGATAGTTTGGCAGTTTCTTACAAAACTAAACATACTCTTACCTTATAATCCAGCAATTGCACTCCCTGGTATTTACTAAAATTCACTGAAAATGTATGTCCACACAAAAACCTGCACATGGATGTTTATAGCAGCTTTATTCATAATTGCCCAAACCTGGAAGCAACCAAGATGTGACTGGATAAATTGTGGTACCTCAAGACAGTGAAATATTATTCAACACTAAGAATAAATACATTGTCAAGTCATGAAAAGACATGGAGGAAACTCAATGCACATTACTAAGCAAAAGAAATCAATCGGAAAAGACTACATATTATGTGATTCCAACTACACGATGTTTTGGAAAAGGTGAAACTACAGAGAGAGGAAAAAGATTAGTGATTGGTTGCCAGGGCTTAAGGGGAGGGAGGGATAAACAGGTGAAGCACAGGGCATTTTTAGGGCAAGGAAACTGTTCTGTATGATGCTGTAATGACAGATACATGTCACTGTATATTTGTCCAAACCTGTAGAATGTACAACACCAAGAGGAAACCCTAACATGAACTCTGGACTTTGGGTGATAATGGTGTGTCAATATAGGCTCATCAGTTGCAACAAATGTACTACTCTAGTGGGGAATGCTGATGGTGGGGGAGGCTCTTGGGGGAAGGAATATACAGGACTCTCTGTACTTTGCACTTAGTTTTACTGTGGACCTAAAATGCTCTTTAAAAAAAATCTATTAATTGTTTTTTAAGACCATGATGAAGTCTGGTAGTTAAAATCTTGCAGAATGCAATCCAAGAGTTCCTATGCTTGCTGTATTCCTTACCATTCTGGGAACAGAAATATTCATGATAACAACGTGCAGGTGACAGCAACTTTAAGAGATACAGGAGCATATGCTTCAGGATTTCAGTATTTGGAAAGGACAAATAAGTAATCATCTCAGAGAAAAAGATTTAGAAAACTACCTCATCTGACTTCAGACTTCAGCATAAACTATTTAATCTTAACAAATCAGCTGGCTAGGCTGGATGGAGAGCAAAGATCTATAGACATTTCCATTATTTCTGTAAACCAAAAAGTATCTGAGACAGGTCTTAATCAATTTAGAAAGTTTATTTTGCCAAGGTTAAGGACACGTGACCTGGAAGCAGGTTTGTGCCTCTCTTCAAAGATGATTTTGAGGTCTTTGATATTTAAAGGGGAAAGGGTGGATTTGGGGAAGAGGGAGAAATTTTTTAAAAGATATGGGTAGGTAAAAGACAAAAGGTTTCATTATTTTGAGTCTTTGATCAGCCTTTCACCAAATACACAATTTACATGTGAAAGAAGGGTAGAGGAATAGTCACTTATGCCTTTGTCTAGCTCAGTGAAACTGCATTTTTATACCAGAGAAAGCAACCAGATATGCATTTGTCATTTGCCTCAGGTGAGCGGAAGGATGACTTAAGGTTCTATCCCTTGTGAAGATAGCCTTTGTGTTCTAGCCTTCATACCTGGGAAGATAAGCTGTCAATTTACATTGTCAGGGTGAAATTCAACAGAACCATTTTAGGATAAAGATCTTGGGGCTGACAAGGAATTTCCTAGTGAGCCCGTTGTGAGGGGAGATGTGTAGCTTTTTGAAAATCTTTGAAGCTATCTTGTTTAGGAATAAAATGGGAGGCAGGTTTGTCTGACACAGTTACAGCTTGACTTTTCCCTTTAGCTAAGTGATTTTGGAGTTCCAAGATTTATTTTCAATTTATCAGTTCATAAGATCACCAAAAATGTTCTATTTAACATCAGAATGAAGATAGGGAATAAGAGCACAGAGTTACAAGAAAGAATTCCACACATCCTTAAATTTGGACGGTTCTTAAAAGCATTCTCTATAAGACCCCATGATCATAGCATTCCTATCAGAAAGATTTGAGCAGAGAACAGTCTTTCCTTAAGGCCTCAGCACCCTAAATCTTATGCCTTAAGACCATCGAAGGGTTGGAATGTGTGATTCTGCCTTGTCTGTTACTGAGAACTTGTCTATCTGGGTATTATTAATCATATTTAACATTTTATTCAATATATACATTTGCCATATATTGTTCTATTTATTTTCCTTGCAGTCACCATTTAATTTGCAGAATGACCCAGTGAGATGAACATTAACATTGTCTCATTTCACAAGTGAGGAATCAAGGTCCAGAAAGTTACCATGTTACTAGGTACCAGTTTGTAAGCTAGAAGACAGTTTGACCACTGCATCATGCTATCTCTTAATGACAACAGCTAGCTCCAGGGCCTCCAAATATCGTTCCACAGGTTGTTCATTGGGCAAGGTTGCCACCCAAGAGGGTGTGTGGGAACACATATCTAGTCCTCACTCAGCTTGCCAAACTGCCAGCCTACAGGGCTGCATCTGCCTGGTCTTTCTTTACCTACCCAATTAGCCCAAAAGTGCTGCAAGCCAGGTGCTGAATTGACAGCTTTGTGTACATTATATCATTTAATCTAGGTGTTCCTACGTCACCACCATCTTGCTTTCAAGGTCCCAGTACTTCCTACACAATGCAAAGAACTCTGTATTGCTTACATTTTGAGAAACTTACATCATTTGAATTATTTGTAAACCTCACTATGAATACCACTCCTTCGCTTTGGTTTTATCTGTCAAATAATGCCTACAGGTGTTAATTTCTTGGGCAACTTTAAAAAATTAGGTCAACTAGGAGAAAACATGTAACTTTTAAGTAGGCTGGTAATAATTTTAAAACATAAACTATATAAAACCTAAAATATTCTGCATTTTGCCATTAATGGCAAAGACCGCAATTACTTTTGCACCAACCTAGTATTTATTTATTCATTCATGCATTCAGTAAACACATTGTATTTTTTGTTTGTTTGTTTGAGGGCCAGGCACTATTAGGGAAGGAGAATTCTCTAAACAATAAAACCATTTTTTCTCTGAAGAAACTTCTGGTCAAATAAGAGAGAAATACAGGAAATGGAAGGCAGTTATTTGTTCATCATTATATACTGATTTAAGGCTTACAGTATTTCAAGCTCTGTGCTGAGCACTGAAGGTGCAAAGAGGCTCTGGATCATTATCACCAGATGGAACAAATGCTTTTCATACTAAAATGTATTTTCAGTCAAGTCAAAGTAAAATTTCTGTAACTTCCTCACAGAATCTTCTCAACCTACCCTCTCCTATGGTAGTCTTGGAGGGATGCTCAAATTGGATTTGCTTTTTAAGTTGTTAAAATTATTATAAGCCCTAGGTTTATTTATACTGCCAACCTTAAGTAGAAAACAACATCTTGGCCAGGCACAGTGGCTCACACCTATAATCCCAGCACATTGGGAGACCGAGGTGGGTGGCTGACTTGAGGCCAGGAGTTTGAGACCAGCCTAACCAACATGATGAAACCCAATCTTTATGAAAAATACAAAAATTTGCTGGGTATGGTGCCGCACACCTGGCCTGTAGTCCCAGCTACTTGGAAGGCTGAGGCATGAAAATTGCCTTGTGCCCTGGAGGTGGAGGTTGCAGTAAGCTGAGATCATGCCACTGCATTCCACTCTGGGCCGCAAAGCAAAACTCTGTCTCAGAAAAATACACAAACACACCAAAAATCTTATGTGTGATAAATACTAATGAGTGCAATTTTTAAATTCTCAATGTTAGTAACAATTAATACAATGCTTTCCAGACTACAGTGCATTTTCACAGACATTATTTCATTTGGTACTCATAACCTTGGAAGGAAGGTGTTATTTATTTTCATCACTTGCCAAAGTATTAAGTAAGCCCAGTAAGGTTGAGCAACTTGCCTATGGTCTTTTAGCTAATCTTGGTTTAGAGAGCCAGTCCTGTAAACCAAGTCTCACGTAGATATCACAGTGACATTATAAAATCCTCTATATAGTATTAATATCTTGTTTTCCCAGTCTTGATAGAGATATTATTATTCATTGGCAGCTTAATTTAAAATATCTATATTATAATAATTCTTTAAATATGAAAGAGATAAATATGACAAAACACATATAAGAAGTATTATCTACTTCCCTGGAAATCGCCATTGCCTATAACCACATGTAATGCCTAGATCCATGACATATTGTATGCTATAGAGTCAAAGAACCCAAAATTTCTTAGGCATCAGTCGGCTTTGCAGTGAAAGCAGTCCTTGAACTGGTTAATTTCACTAACCACTATGGGCAACCCAGGAAAGTAATGCCATCTAGCAGTAAAATCAGGGCAGATGTAATATACCTGCAATAAATGACAGAATTGTAGAATAATTATTCAGCCAAAAAAAGGAAGGCAATAGTGACACATGCTACAATGTGGATGAACCTTAAAAACACTGTGATAAGCGAAAAAAGCCAGACACAAAAAGTTACATATGATTCCATTTACATGAAATAATCCAGAATAGACAAATCCATTGCAACAGAAAGCAGACTGGCACTTGCCAGGGGCTGGGTGAAGGGGGGAAATGGGGAGTCAATGCTAAAGGACATGTTTTCTTTTGGGTGACAAAAATGTTTTGGAAGTAGATGCTTCAAATGTGCTAGATATTGTACAAGATTGTGAATGTACTAGAGGCCGCTGAATTGTTTGCTTTAGGTACAATAAATCTATAGACACATCACTTTGTAATATCCATATTTACACAAAATGTAAAATAAACCATATTTGTCCTGCCATGTGTTAACTAAGGCAATGTTCTAGGCACTACAAAAAACAAAAAAACAAAAGATGAAGCTGTGAAAGTATTTTCTGTTTGTAAAAGACTGAATGGTGAAGAGTTGCAATGTAAATAATAATACTAGAAGATAGAATGTGGTAAGCGGCACAAAGGAGATAAAAGATAGTTATTCTGGTCAATGGGAGATGGACACAACACTTCACAGTGGGGTTCAGGCAGGTGGTCATGCAGGAAAGACTCCAGAAGTGGATTCTGATCTGGAGCTTGATGTTAACCAACACACTGTATGGAGAACCTCAGCTTAAATTTAAATGTCCAGGTATCAAGCCCAAAAAACACAACAGTGTGCATCTTTCTGATGCCTGTTCTAGCAGTGAGATACAGGCACCAATATTCTGAGAGGCAGCACTCACCTCGAGGGCACTAGGCAAATCTCTGCAAGTGAATTCCCACCATGCTGCTTTGACTGAGAGGTAGGGGTAATCTATGGAGTCTTTCCGTGCAGAAGAATTCAAAATAAATTGTATAAGGCAAAGCATAACTCCCCACTCTTTAAGTGTAAGCTGTGCATAGTGACTTCCCTCCAAAGAGCACGGTGTGGAAAAAAAAGAAAAAATGGAAACTTTACAGTGGAGGAACTTGATAAATACTAACTCTGCCAGGTGGCCAAGGTCAACATCATTAGTGATAAGTCAGCTTGATAGTTTGTATCCTTGACAAGTGATAATGTCATTTCTGTGGTCTTCCTCCACAAAATTCATAATTCCCACTTAATCATGAGAAAACATTAGACAAATCCCAACTGAAGGACATTCTACTAAATGCTTGCCTAGTACTTCTCAAAACTGTCAAAGTCATCAAAAACTAGAAAAGTCTGAGAAACTGTCACAGCCAAGAGGTGTCTAAGAAGACATGACAATCAAATGTACTATGGTTTCCTGGATGAGATTCTGGAACAGAAAGAGGATGTTAGGTAAAACTTAAGGAAATTTGAATAAAGGATGAACTTTAGTTAACAATAATGTATTACTATTGTTTCATTAATTGCAACAAATCTGCCATGCTAACAAGATGGTTGGGGGGACTGGTGCAGCTTTTTGGGACTCTATCGTCGTCACATTTCTTTTCTAAATCTAAAACTGCTCTAAAATAAAAAACATTTCAAGATATATATAAACACAAAATAAAAGCACAGATTTGTGTTAAATTCCATGAATTTAAAGAAATATAATTAGCATAAATAATTATATACCTAAGCCCATCTTAATTTCTTGGCATATGAAACCACTTCGTATTCACCTCCTAACCCTTTGTCCTCTCATAACCTATCTTGAACTTCATGTTCATTAATCCAATGTATGTTGTATATTTCTAATATGTAAGTATGTATCCATAACCAACTGATAAAGTATTAACATTACATATTTCCATGAATACCTATAAGCGCAAGTGAATAGAAAAAAATTGGAAACATATTTGTTGCATTGGCATCAGTGCTTACTTCAGGGAAGATGGATAGTAGAATAAGAGTAAAGTGGAACTCTCATTTGACATCTTATTATTGATCTGTTTCAAGGATATTGCATTAATTTTATAACTTTTAAACAGGCAAGACATAAATATAAAGAAATATGGTTTAGTCACATCATCCTTCTGCTCCAAAAACCTTTTACAAGTTTTCTTCACCTCACACAGTGCCCTGCAGCCAGAAGCTCTCGTTTAATGTTTATGCATGCTGCAATTTTATGAGCACTTACCTTTAACATTCTTTCCTGTCCATTAATCCAGTAGTTCTCAACCCTGATTGCATATTACAATCACTTGGGGGAGATGAAAAAAAAAAAACCCATACTGACGACTTGGCTTCTCTCTCGAAAAATTAATTGGAATCTCTGCAGGTAGGGTCAAGAGATCTGCATTTTCATAAGTCCCTCAAGTATCTTCTATCCTCTTTAATGGCCATATCACAGGCCAAAAATTTAAACAGGCTTAACTTGCCACTTGACGGAAGCCGTCTGGATGGTTCTTGGTCTCATCAGCAAAATAAGTATCCTGTGTGTGAGAAAACTACTGATTGCCAAATGGGAAAAAAGTGCTTGAAAAATTAAACAATGTTTATTTTTATAGCAAATACAATCTTGTAGATAGAAAGAATGTGTCTAGGTAAAATACTTGTCAAGCCCTTTATATTGTTGTGAGTGCTTAATAGGCTCTCAAGAAATATCTTTTGAGTGAATGGATGAATAAATAAGTGAGCAAAAAATTTACCAGTGATCCCAAATAAGCTAAGGAAAGTCTAACTGAAGGAAACATCATCTGTTCAAGATTTACTGAATATCTACTATGTTCCAGGTCCTGTGCTAAATCCTAGAATTTTTGAGTTTCCACTAAGACACACATTTTTTGGTCTTTAATAGCTGAAGGGAAGGAGAGAAATACTGGTAACATGCATTTTGCCTGCAAACATTCCCTTATTCTTCTAATCTTTTTTTATGAGGAAAATGAATTATCATTGTACGGGGATATGTGCCAATGCTGTCTCTAAAGAGTGAGAAAATGACATAAACATCCCAAGGAGAGGACAGAATAGCTGAAAGAGGGTAGGAAGCTGGAAGAGAATGTCAGGAAGCAGAATCCTAATATCTGACCTCCAGCCCAGGGTTAGATACTTGGCAGCTTACACTCACTCTCCTTAACAGCTGTACATGTCTTTGGAGTCATCAATTCTGAATTAGCATTCCAAGCTTTCTGTGTGCTCCACTAAGGCCCAAGCAAAAGAGGATAAATTATATTTAAGTCCCCTGAAGCTTCAAATCAGCAACACTTTAAGAAAATTCAAATAGACACTTCTGTCATTAATACACAGCACCAGTGTGCTCCTGCCATCTGTTTTAAATTACAAGTGCTACAATGGCTATGTATTCTTAAGTAAATATTTGAACCAGCTGCCAAGATGAAGTTTTATTAATAGCACATTTTTAAAGCATATAGTTTCAAATTTGATATGTAACAGAAGTATGAAGATTTTCCAAAAGGCTAGAAAGCCTTTTTAAAGTAGAATGAAATGTAAACGTCAATTATAAGACTGTTTTGTTTCTTTACTAAAAACAGCAGAAAAGTTTTCCCTTTTTAATTATGCCAATTGACTTTTTTAGTCAATGTATGTTACAAATCATTATCATAACCTTGACTTGATTTTAACACAAAAATGTGGTGTGGTCATATGATTAGAATGTTCTTTATAGTCCCATCCTTTTGTTCATTAAAATGCCAGCTTTCACCTTTGAGAGAAGTACTCTCTGTCTTCTACACTACTTTCCATATTATTATCTTCAGGAAAGCAACAATCATTGAAAATAAAGTAATGCAGGATGGAGGAAACAAAAAAAAGATAAATAACCACTAAGCGATGTTGACTTTCTAAAGCAGAATATGCACCCCAAATTCTTAACAAATACCTCTGTTCTGTGGATCATATGAGTAGCCAGCCATTAAAAGAGCCAGCTGTGACTTAAAAGAACTCTGAATCCTGGCTCAAGTGAGGGATTTTTGTGTGCCCTATGTTGACTCTTTGTTTAAGTATAACAAACAAGGGTTAAGAGGTCTTAAATGCAGGAAATACTACAAGTAATAAAAGCTTACTTTGAATAGAGTTCTAATTATAATATGTTTATTAATGGATAAGGTAGAAATAGCAACCTATGAACACACATTGCAGCTAAGTCTACAAAACAGTGATGTAGACAGAGCTGTATGTGTGTATCTTTCTGGTGAAACAATTTATAAAGCTTAAGATTTCGAAACCTTGTACTTTCAGAATATAGTGTGTACAGAGCTTTAAAAAGTGGACTTTAAAAATGTATATTTCCACTTCATTATCAACTCATTTAGTAGGGAAGAAACATGTCTATAGTTCTGAATAAATAAAATGACCCTAGGGAGAAAAATTTTAGCAATTACATGGTATAAGCTGAGGAAAATTTATTTTAATAATATTTTGTATAATACAGTACAGGTTTTCCAAAGTAATATGGTTTCAGGATATAGACATATCCTGATATTCATCTAAGATACTTGTGCATTTATAGAGCTTTATAAAGAAGTCTAAATATCTACATGAATAAGTGATTTTGTAGTCATCTGGGAATTTTGACATTTCAGAGCCTGAAGAATTTAAAATAGCCCCTCTCCTATGTTCAATTCATGGCAAGCACTACTAATTTTTAAAAAGAAGTCATGATTTTCTATTACTTTTAATTTGAAATTTGGGAGAAATGTAAAAATATTTCTTAAGATAATGAGAGGGACTTGGATTCTGCCAACCAGAGATAGAATTGGGGACTAAACACAAAGCAGAGCTCATGAAAACTGATTAATACGTAGCTGTTGAATTTAGTAGGCCTTTCATGGAATGGAGATTAACAAACAAGGGTTTAGCTTAATTTCTGTCAGGAAGACCTTTATAAACATGTTTTCTACCTGTTAGAACAGGGGTCCCCAACCCCTGGGCTGTGGACCATTACCCGGCTGTGGCCGGTTAGGAACTGGGCCCCACAGCAGGAGGTGAGCAGCAGGCGCGGGAGCGTTATCACCTGAGCTCTGCCTCCTGTCAGATCAGCAGTGACATTAGATTCTTATAGGAGCGCAAACCCTATTATGAACTGCACATGTGAAGGATCTAGGTTGCACGCTCCTTATGAGACTCTCTAATTTATGACAATCTGAGGTGGAACAGTTTCATCCCGAAGCCATCCTTCCCCACCATCCACCCCATCTGTGGAATGTCTCCCATGAAACTAGTCTCTGGTGTGAAAAAGGTTGGGGATCACTTTGAAACTGTGTTTTTGGTCACGGATCTTCGTTGCTGTTGTTGGAGATAATTTGGAGATTCCTAGATGAAGAAGGGCTACATGATTGCAAGATATGATTGCTGGTTCCTCATAGCCCAAAATAATTATGCCACGACACTGCCTCTGCCATTCAGCATTCATTATAATGGTCTATTTGGAAGAAATGGAAACATTTTCTTTGCAAATTGTCCTTAAAATTTCCACTGTGGGCCAGGTGCAGTGGGTCATGCCTGTTATCCCATCATTTTGGGAGACTAAGGCAGAAGGACTGCTTGAGGCCAGGAGTTGGAGACTGGGCAACATAATGATAGCCTCATCTCTACAAAAAATAAAAATAAAAAAATTAGCCAGGTGTGGTGGCATGTGTGTAGTCCCTGCTACTTAGGAGGCTGAAGCAGGAGGATTGCTTGGGTCCAGGAATTTGAGGCTGCAGTAAGCTGTGATTGCACTACTGCACTCCATCCAGCCTGGACAACAAAGTGAGATTTGTCTCAAAAAAAAAAAAAAAGGTCTACCGTGGTTGCTGGACACTTCAAAAATGCAGCCCACAGCATGTGCCTGTAGTCCCAGCCAGTTCAAGCCAGGAGTTCAAGCTTGAAGCCCCAGGAGTTCAAGCCAGCCTGGGCAACATAGCAAGATCTTATCTCTAGAAAAAAAAAATAATGCAAAATGTTTATTTGAGCAACCAGAGATAATAGCAGCAGTAAATTCAGGCTGATGTTATAAAGATGTCCTTTGTCACTTCTATACTTGGAGGGAGAAAAGTGGCTCACCTGAAATGAACTCCAGATAATCACAGAGAAACTGCCCCGTTAAATAGATTCTTTCTTTCCTGCAAACTAAACTCAGCACATTGCCTTCCTCACGTCAAAGGAAGTACAGGATATTAGAAAAATGTGGGAGCAAAACAGAAACTGAATACTAGACTACAAAAGTGTACTGGCAAAAATCAGTTTCAACATAATGTAAGGGACACATTTGCCTCTATTGTTTTAAGGGGCTTCAGTTATGCTGTACACATGGTTGAATGACACCTACATGGTGCAATCATTTTGAACCCAGAGACAGCAATTGGGCTGGTTTAGTCAGTAGTTGATCAGCACATAGTGCTGCTTTCCGCTAATTGGGCACAGCCTGCCAAAGAATCAAGAAGAGTTATTTGAAGTGTGGATATACTTTTTAACGCTATTAGTGATATATTCTTTAAGACAGGCATGGGTCTTCACAATAGACTCAAGTATTTCTTCCTAGACAAATTTTAAGTGTTTAAGGATCATTTGGAGAGGTTTATTTAAAAATGTTTTTGGGGCCCCATTGTAAGAGACGGATTCAGTGAGTCAGGGCAAAGGCTCCCTAAGAGGCATTTTAAACAAACACTCCAGGTTATTCTAAGGCAGGTGGGCCTAAAGTACACTTTAAGACATCCTTTATTAGAAGCATCTCCCTGAATAAATGCCACTTGAATCGGAGATGCTAGTGTTAAGCAATCAGGCTGGGATAAATTATTAGGAACATAAGATTCTATTTAAAAAGGAAAGCTATCTTTACTTACACCGTTTCCAGGAATTAAAAAAAAAAAAAAAATTGAACAGGAATAAAAATAACTCTTCTTAAAATCACCTTTAAGGATGGCAATGGATTTAGGAGACAAGTTCTTCATAACATGTTATAATGAGGCCAAAGTGATAGGTCATTAAAGAAAATTAATTAGTTCTTGAAAGCAGGTTTACTTGCTGAAACCAAAAATTGTATTGCCCTTAAATTATTATTATTATTATTTTGAGATGGAGTCTCACTCTGTTGCCCAGGCTAGAGTACAATGGTGCAATCTCGGCTCACTTCAACCTCCACCTCCCAAGTTCAAGCAATTCTCATGCCTCAGCTTCCTGAGCAACTAGGATTATAGGAACACACCACCTCCCCCAGTAATTTTTGTATTTTTAGTAGAGGTGGGGTTTCGCCATGTTGGATAGGCTGGTCTCGAACTCCTAACCTCAGGTGATCTACCCGCCTCAGCCTCCCACAGTGCTGGGATTACAGGCGTGAGCCACTGCACTGGGCCTACCCTTAAACATTTTAAATATGATGAGAAATACTTACTAAAAGCCAGATACCATAATTTCTATATATCCTTCTTTAACATTTAATAATTGAAAAGGAAAAAGTCACATCAAAATGAACTTGTTAAATGAGAGACACAAATATTCAAAAGTAACATTAGAGCTAAGAAATACAAGTTGTTGAATAAAACAGAAAATATTTATTTCAAATTGTAATAGAAAAAATTGATATAGTAATCAATAATAATTCTATTTTTCAAAAATAATTTTGAAGGCTAGGCAAGAGGGTTGCCTAAGACCAGCCTGGGCAACATAATGAGGCCCTGTCTCTAAAAGAATAAAAACAATTAGGCAGGCATGGTGGTAGGCACCTGTAAACCCAGCTACCCAGGAGGCTGAAGTGGGAGGATCACTTGAGCCAAGGCCTTCTAGGCCGCAGTGAGCTATGATTGCACCACTATACTCCAGCCCATCTCTAAAAATAGTATCAATAATAATTTTGGCATGGGTCTTCATATGTACTCAAGTGTTTCTTTCTAGACAAGATGGAATATATATTATTTTATCTACACAGAAGTTTAGCAATAAGGTTTTGTTTGTTGTATAAGTACTCCCATAAGTACAAGTCTAGCATCAGTGTTTGCATAGAGGTAGAGTGTAGTGAAAGTATGATGAAGGAAAGAAAAGAAACGGCCAAGTGGAAGAATTTTGTTTTGTTTTGTTTTTTTTGAGGTAAAGTGTCTCTCTGTCACCCAGGCTAGTGTGTAGTGGCACAATTTTGGCTCATTGCAACCTCTGCCTTCCAGGTTCAAGTGATTCTCCTGCCTCAGCCTCCCGAGTAGGTAGGATTACAGGTGTGAGCCACCACATCCAGCTAATTTTTTGTATTGACAAGGTTTCACCATATTGGCCAGGCTGGTCTCCAGCTCTTTTTTTTCTTTTTTTCTTTTTTTAGGGATAGGATTTCTCCATGTTGATCAGGCTGGTCTCAAATTCCCAACCTCAGGTGATCCACCCACCTCGGCCTCCGAAAATGCTAGGATTGCAAGCGTGAGCCACCGCGCCCCGCCTGCAACTCTTGACCTCAGGTGATCTGCCCATCTCAGCCTCTCAAAGTGCTGGGATTACAGGCATGAGCCACTATACCCAGCCAAGAATATTAACATAAACTGAATAGCAGTAGGAGGAAGGCACTTGAGCTAGGACTTCAGACCAGCCGATGTGAAATTGTAAGCCTGGGTATGCACAAATTTCAATAATATGACTGATAAGGGTGATAGATACACATTCAGACATTGCCTCTATACCCAATCCCTTTTGGAAAATGGAATCAAATCTCTGGATTTTGATTCCCAAAAAAAAACCTTGATTTTTCCCAGAAAGCCACTTTAGGATTCTTGAAGATTTGTTCATGGCATGTTCTTAGCATGTTCCTTGCCTCCTGTAGCTTCAGTCTTTTCTTCTGTAAAATGAAGATAAGAATCCCAACTTTATTCATCATCTGAGTGGATTAATGGAGATTAAGTACATAGAGTGCCAAGCACATGAAGGACTTAATCCATCAGAGCTGTCATTATTGTTGTGGACTCTTTTTCCTGGAAACATCTTTTATTCCCACATGGTAGCTTTGTAAAGGGCAGGGTCAATGCCCAGTTCTTAGACTCACAGAAGCTCTGGGTTGGGAAGGATATTAAAGGTCACCTCTGGTCCAAACCTTACCTCTCCATCCAGTGCCGTGTCAGAACTTGTGATAGTTCAATGCAGGTTAATGATTTGGCACCTTCCTTACTGATATTCTCTAAATAGTTGTTCAACATTTATTTAGAAAATTAAAAATTAGAATGATAGCAAAAAGTGTAATTTTCACTTCTCATACTTGGTAGGTTTATTTTGGGAGTGGCCTTTAACCTATTTTGCAACTTACTCCTTAGTGATTAAAATGAACTTCTCCTTAATTGAAATTCAAGACTCAGTTAATGCTTCCAAAGTCTCTTCTGCAGGACTGGATCAAGGAATAAAAACTGACACTAAAACATAAGTAGCAATTATTCAATAATTAATACTAATGAATTACTAAATCTCTACATCTTAAAGTTTGAATACCAGTGTATTTAGAAGTTGTTTGGCTTCCAAAAACTATGCATGGCACGTGTTTTATTTTAAAAATTCAAAGGCTAATGCAATATATCCTTTTTAAAGTGTTAATTCCTAATTTCTAAGTGTGGCTGTATCTTCATATAATCTCTCTCTATGGCCATTAAAACAGGTTATGCCATAGATGAAATGATCCTTAACATTTTATGGACAGACATTTCTAAAGCTTCATTTTGCTGAGATAATCTTCATAGTTAATTAAGGACCACAGAAGACTGCCATGAGCAGCTGAGCTCAGATGTGGACTGTAGAAACACAAAGTCTAAAGGACACGAAGAATTGTGTAACTAACTAAATGTTCAGAGCAGAGCTAACAAAACTCAATTGTTCTGGACAACCGTATCATTTTCTCTACAGTTGCTGAAAGTTGTGTGGGTGGGATCTATGGATAATTGCCCCACTTCTCTATTTCATTTTGCCTGTCTAAACATTGCATAAATAACTACTTGATAAATTCGATGTTGATGTTGGCACATGAAGAGACAGACAGAAAAGCAACTGCTCGTTTTAAAATTTATAAAGCCAATATAAATAGTAATCAAATCTCAAAGGAGAATGCCTAAAAATGTTCCTGTTTAAAATTTACAATAATGTTTAATTTACCTAATTTCAAGCCACACACTTATGGAGCTTAATTCAAAAATACTTTTGGTCTATATTTAAAATAATGTGACATTTGACAAACTATTCAAATATTAGGTTTAAAAAATACTCTTCCTAAATTATAATTTTAATACAAACTCTAGATTCACAACTTGTAGGATTAACTATCTCTTCCCCAATAAGCCATCAACACATATCCATCCAAATATGCACATAGAATGTGAATGCTAGGAAACAGTCTAAGAATATATTATGAAAGAAATATTTCATATGTCAGGATAAATAAGCTTGAGTAGCTAGTAAAAAATAATTATTTTAAAGTTTAACTTGTCTTTAAAATTTTACATATCTTTTCAAGATATACAAGAAGAAATACATCACCTACCTCTCTATGGAATGTGGTTAAACAGACATAATTTATAGCTGTGTCATGGCAGCCAAATGGCATAAATTCTTTAGATGCTGAACGTGGCTAAAATAGCAACAGCAAATTTCATGGACAAAGCAAAGTGGAAGAGCAAAGAGAAGAAAAATCTAATACAAAAAAGGTCTAATTCTTTCTGGTTGCCTTATAGCCCAAGAGAAAATGTAAAACTCTTCTTAAGCTCTAACTGCAAAAAGTTAAAAAAAGAAAATCTATTTGTTAAAAAAAGTAGGCAAATGGTACTGAGGATACTTGAATTTATGTCACAGTGCCCTTACTATTAATCACACCAACCATGGGCCACATGCATTTGACTAAATGTGCTTGGTGGTTGATTCTAAAAATATCATAATTCAAGAAATATACAAGGAAAAATATTGGTGGAAAAGCAAAAGCAACAAGTGGAATATTTTACAAAATTGAAAATGATACCACACAGATTTAAAAAAAAACCCACATCCAATTAACATATATAATTTCACTTTTATTGCTATATCCCAGTGATTCTTTTCAGTCTTCTAATTTGGATTGCTTTTTATATGTTTCTTTTTTATATATTTTAAATTCTGGGGTACGAGTGCAGAATGTGTAGGTTTATTACATAGATATACACGTGCCATGGTGGTTGACTGCATCCATCACCCCGTCATCTACATTAGGTATTTCTCCTAATGCTATCACTCCCCCAGCCCCCCCCCCCACAAAAGGCCCTGGTGTGTGATGTTCCCCTCCCTATGTCCATGTGTTTTCATTGTTCAACACCCACTTATGAGTGAGAACATGCAGTGTTTGGTTTTCTGTTCTTGTGTCGGTTTCCTAAGAATGATGGTTTCCAGCTTTATTCGTGTCCCTGCAAAAAAAATGAATTCATCCTTTTTTATGGCTGCATAGTATTCCATGGTGTATATGTGCCACATTTTCTTTATCCAATCTATCATTGATGGGCATTTGAGTTGGTTTCAAGACTTTGCCATTGGGAACTGTGCTGCAATAAACATACATGTGCATGTGTCTTTATAGTAGAATGATTTATAATCCTTTGGGTATATATCCAATAATGAGATTGATTGGTCAAATGGTATTTCTGTTCCTAGATTCTTGAGGAATCACCACACTGTCTTCCACAATGGTTGAACTAATTTACACTCCCACCAACAGTGTAAATGCGTTCCTATTTCTCCACATCCTCTCCAGCATCTGTTGTCTCCTGATTTTTTAATGATGGTCATTCTAACTGATGTGAGATGGTATCTCAATGTGGTTTTGATTTGCATTTCTCTAATGACCAGTGATGATGAGCTTTTCTTCAAATGTTTGTTGGCTGCATAAATGTCTTCTTTTGAGAAGTGTCTGTTCATATCCTTTGCCCACTTTTTGATGGGGTTGTTTCTTTCTTGTAAATTTGTTTAAGTTTTTTGTAGATTCTGGATATTAGCCCTTTGTCAGATGGGTAGATTGGAAAAGTTTTTTCTCGTTCTGTTGATTGCTGGTTCACTCTAATGATAGTTTCGTTTGCTGTGCAGAAGCTCTTTAGATTAATAAGATCCCATTTGTCTATTTTGGTTTTTGTTGCCATTGCTTTTGGTGTTTTAGTCACGAAGTCCTTGCCCATGTCTATGTCCTGAATGGTATTGCCTAAGTTTTCTTCTAGGGTTTTTACGGTGTTAGGTCTTATGCTTAAATCTTTAACCCATCTTGAGTTAATTTTTGTATAAGGTGTAAGGAAGGAATCCAGTTTCAGCTTTCTGCATATGGCTAGCCAGTTTTCCCAACACCATTTATTAAATAGGGAATCTTTTCCCCATTGCTTGTACTACAGCATGGAGACTACCTATTCACACTCTTCTCCTGGAGAGGGAGCGAGCCCCCCAAATGCTCTACACTGTGTCTCCAGGGCCCCCCTCTGCCTGCCTTCCCCTGTCGAGTTCCTCCTACAACTCCACTTAATGGGGATCCTGGCTCCCTTCCCCAAAACCACCCTCAGTTTCCCAGGCCTTCCTTACTCTAGCAGGACCTGGGGGGCTCTTCCCACCAAGGCTTCCTGACCCAGTTCCTTCTGGGGGCAGTAGCAGCCCCCTGTTTCCTCCCAAGGGGCTATAACCCCTCTCCAGCCCCACCTCCTCCACCTGCTATCAGCCTCAGTGTTCCCCTCATACAACTGGGGAGCTGTCCTCAGATCCAGCCTGGTGCCCTCTGATCTGGGCTCCCTTCTGGCCCCTCATGCCTCCTCCTTACCACCTTCAGACCCTCCTCTTTTCCACTGTAGTTATGTCTTAACACCCCCTCCCCTGCCCCCAAGCAATAATCTCCCTGCCTACCTGGTCCTGTCACTCAGCCACCTGTGTCTTCAGCCACTATGCACCTGCACCTGGTCTTGGGGCCCCTGGGTGGGGCCCCCATGGTGGAGGGGCCTGGGCACCCTGCTTCCTTGCTAGCACCCTACTCTCTGCAGCAGCCAAGGCACAGCATCCTCCACTACCCCCTCCCAGCACTGGCCCTGTAACCAGGCACCCTCAACTTCCCACTCCTCATCACTTGATCCCTCTCAGCATAGTCCCCACAGACCCCCCAGACAGAGCCATCCTCGGGCCCCTGCTCCTGTCCCCCAACCCTTTTCTCTCCTGGAGCCATCTCAACAATTCTCCCTTCTGTGCTGTCCCTCCTGGGAATCCCCACCCCGGCCCTTCCCACTCTGACGGGAGCTTTAACCTTTCAGGGTCAGATGCACACCTATGCACACCTTCCTCCTCCCCCAACCCTCTCCTCAGGGAGCCTTCCCCAGCCCAGGCACCCCATCCAGCCCTCCCTGCCTAGGACCACCAGTGGCAGTCTCAGCAGTGTGCCAAGTGCCCCTGCCTCACCAGCTGCCTCCGAAATTCCTGGTAGGCCCCAGCCCTGTGTGTCAAAGCCCATTGGAAGGGCTAGGTATGGGGGCAGGCCCAGCCTGCCATCTGCCTACCCTGGCTGGTGGAGAGGCTTTCCCTTTCCCCAGCCCTGAGCAGGGCCTGGTGCTGAGTGGCCTTTGGTGGGTGGTGGTATATGGCCCTCTCCCCCACCAGATGCTAAGGGGAATACCCCCTTCCCTAGGTCTTTTATTTAAGTTATTTTTGCACAAATGACTCTTTTATACTTAATTCGACTTCATTGCTTCCCTTCTTAAAGCCAACAGGCTCAGTTTACAAACCTGTGAGCTACTGTTGGCTGCTGCCCTCCTTTCCAGTGAAAGGTACAAAGCAATATGCATCAGGCATCCTCCCCTGCCCCTCCAACACCCCTCTGCCTCTGGCTCAGGTTGCTCAAAGCACAGATCCCCTCTTACCCCTGTCCTAAGGTTTGAAACACATAGCCTAATTTCAAGTTGTAGCCAGGTTCCCCCCATTTCCTCTGGGATATAAAAAGGGGTAAGAGAAGAGTGCCCTCTGGGCCTCTCCTCCCACACACATTAGGCTGCCCCTTCTCCCCCAATCAAAACGCTCAGACGTTGTAATGACGCAACTGAGGATTATGCAACGTGGTCCAACAAGAGTGGCCAGCATGACCAGCTGTCCAGGGGCTGCCTCCTGCCTTTTCTTTTGTAAAGACAAGACCCTTGGGAGTTTTAATTCTGTTTTGTACTTGTCTTGTGGGGCCTCCACTGCTTTTCTGTGGGAGACACTCTTAATTTAACAGATAAGAATATTTTGAAACTCTGGAAAAAAATTATTCAGGAAACCATGCTATAAATAGATGTGCTGTTATCCAAGCTTTGTTGTTCCATTTATAGAGCACAGGCAGAGTAAACTTAGCATAATTCTTAAGGGCCATAGGATTTTCGGAATGGTTAATAAGCATTGGCTTCAACCTCAAGTCATCAGCTGCATTAGCCTCTAACAAGAGAGTTGGCCTGTCGTTTGAAGTTTTGAACCCACACATTGACTTCTCATCTTTAGCTAGGAAAGTCCTAGGTGGGCTTTTCTTCTAATAGAAGGCTGTCTTGTCTACGTTGGAAATCTGCTGTTCAGTGTAACCACTTTCATCAATGATCTTTGCTATATTTCCTGGATAACTTACTGCTTCACCTTGTACTTTTATGTTATGGAGAAACTTCTGCTCTTAAACCTCATGAACCAACCTCTGCTAGCTTCCAACTTTTCTTCCGCGGCTTTCTCACATCTCTCAGACTTCAGAGAACCAAAGAGAATTAGAGCCTTGCTCTGGGTTAGGCTTTGGCTCAAGGGAATGTTGTGGCTGGTTTGATCTTCTATCCAGACCTAAAACTTTATGTCAGTCATAGGCTGTTTTGCTTTCTTATGATTTGTGTGTTCACTGGAATAGTACTTTTTAAATTTCCTTCAAGAACTATTCCTTTGCATTCACAACTTAGCTAACCGGCACAAGAGGCCCAGATTTTGGCCTATCTCAGCTTTCAACATGCCTTCCTCACAAAGCTTCATCATTTCTAGTTTCTAAAAAGTGAGAGATGTATGATTTTTCCTTTCACTTGGACACTTAGAGGCCATTATAGGGTTTGTAAGTGGGCTAATTTCAACATTGTTGTGTCTTAGGGAATAGGGAGGCCTGATAAAGCCCAATTTACCTGTTTTCTTCTTTTGTCACTTTTATTTTTAGTGTCATGACTAAGAAGACTTTGCCTAAAGCATAGTCATGAAGATTAACTACATTTTACTACTTCTTCTAAGAGTTTTATAGTTTTATTCTTACGTATATATCTATAATCCATTTTGAATTAATTTTTGTGTATTGCATGAGTAAGGGGTTCAACTTTATTTTTCTGAATGTCAATATCTAGTCATGCTAGCACTATTTGTTGCAAAAACTATTCTTTCTCTATTAAACTGTTTTGGTGCACTTGTTAAAAAACCAATTGGCCATAAATGTAAACATTTAGTTCAGGACTCTCAATTCTATTCCATTGCTCTCAATGTCTATTCTTATGCCAGTATCACACTGTCTTGATTACTGCAGTTTTGCCGTGTTTTTAAATCAAGAAATATGAGTCCTTCAACTTTGGTTTTTTTGGTCAAGATTGTTTTAGCTATTCTGTGTCCCTTGAGTATCTATATGAATTTTAGGATCACCTTGTCAGCTTCTGTAAAAAAAAAAAAAAAAAATCTGTTTTAGATTTTTTTAACCTAGAGTAATTGCTTTGGCTTTCTATGTCTCAGTTTCCTCAATTATAAAGAAGGAATAACACCATCTGTTTGCCTAGTTCATAGGGATATTCTGAAGATAAAGTAGCTAGTAAAAGAGAAGTTTTAAAAATTAATTGTACTGAATACTTTTTTTTATAACTTACAGATGTTGCATGAAAAGAAGATGATTTCTCACACATGCAAATAAAATTACCATTTGGATAAGCCAAAAAAAGTAAAACAGTGGTAGGTTACTGAGGCAATGTGAATGGCTCTTCTCTCTGGGGGTTGCCTATGGCTGATTCTCACTGAGCAAGAAGGCAGGCACGATCCTCAGCTCTAAAAATTTCATTATCATTTAATCCTCATGATGCCAGGAAGGAAGAACTAATTTTATCCCCATTTTACAGATGAGCTAACTCAATCTTTCAGGGGTTAGGGACTCACCCAAAATTACACAGCTTGCTTAAAAGATGATCAGGCCTCAGCTAGAGCAGGCTCATTACAGAGCTTTTGCTATCTCACTCAACAGCATTACCTTCTGAAAGACTAAGATAATTTTATTTTAATCTGACAAATTCATTCTAATTCTCAACATTAGAATGCAAATCTCAGGACTAGAAAGATCTTAAAGGCTTTCTATGCATAATAAGATGAGTTAGGATTTTTTACCTATAAGACTGGCAAAGATGAAAAGGATTGATAATACCAAGTGTAGGTGAGTGTGCAGGAAAATTGGCACTATTAAAAATCATGTGCGATGTGTACACTCATATTTTTTGGAATGACCATTTGGCAGTAACAATCAAAAATAAAACATAAAAATAGACCTGAATTAGTTAACATTTGACATATTTCTGGGTATGGCATGATATTGAAAATAGGGAAATGAAACTCTGTGACAGCCAACACTTATTTGGTGCTTTTCAACATCTTACATATATGAAGTGATTTAATTCACGTAACAACTTAAAGTTTTTTTGCATTTTATAGGTGAGGGAAGTGAAATACAGTTAGCCCTCCATATCTGTGGGTTCCACTTCCATAGGTTTAACCAACCCCAGATCAAAAATATTTGAAAAAAAAACAGATGATTGTATTTGTAATGAACATGACATGTACATACTTTTTTCTGGTCATTGTTCCCTAAATACAGTATAATAGCTGTTTACACTTTTACATTGTATTACATATTATAAGTAATTTAGAGATTATTTAAAGTATATGGGAGGATGTGCACAGGTTATATGCAAATACTACATTATTTTATATAAGAGATTTGAGCATTCATGGATTTTGGTATCTAAGGGGTTTCCTGGAATCAATGCCCAACAGTTACTGAGGGAACGATTGCATACAGAGGTTAAAAAACTTGCCTAAACTCACGCAGTGGGTGGCTTCAGAGTGCTTTCTCTTAACCACTATATCTTACTGCTCTGAACGCTAAATGTTCAGCTTTCTCCCACCACTCTAGAATGCTGCAGTCAAGGTTATACCTTCCAAAGAGGAGATGGGAGCCTTCTCTAAAGAATCTGACTAACCCCAGAGAAAAAAACCCCAAAAGAACTCTCAGCAGCATTTCTCCAAAGAAATGACAGCCAGATCACCTTACAGTGAAGCCCAACCAAGAAACTCAAGCTCTTGCAGAGAGATTATAATCAGTTTTTTGTTGCTTCATCCTATGTATGAGCTCACAGTTGAGGATTACAAGACATCATCTGCTGAGAAATGAAACATAGGCTACAATAAATAAATAATACCAGTGCAAAAAGTGCTATTGAGGCCGGTGCCATGGCTCAGACCTCTAATCCCAGCACTTTGGTTGGGAGGCTGAGGTGGAGTTCAAGACCAGCCTTGAAAAAACAGCAAAATCTCATCCTTACAAGAAAGAAAAAAATTAGCCTGGCATGGTGGTAAGCACCTATAGTCCCAGTTACTCTGGAGGTTGAGCCTGGGCAACAGAGTGAAATCCGGTTTCAAGTAAAAAAAAAGAGTGATTAGAAATAAAAGCATGATAGTTGAAGAAATAATAATAGTAACACCTCAAAAAAAGTGGTAAGATAAAGTTGAAATGGAACAAAAATGATGAAGGATAAAAAATAAAATGAAAAGGATATAAAAATTAGAGAACCAGTATGGAAAATCCAAAACCCAAAAACTGGTAGATCTTGATAGAACAGAGAGGAGATGAAATTAGCAAAGAAATAAAAAAATTCTTGCAGACGAAAGATTGAAACGATCCATCATGTGACTAGCATAGTGGACAAATACGTTTACCCTTAACACTTCAAATATTTTAACCCACTCACTTCTCAGTTGTATAGTCTCTAAAAAGAAGTCTATTGTAATTCTGATAATTGGAAAACGAATAAATAAAGTTTTATTCCTCCCTGTGCCTTACTTCAAGATTTTTTCCTTGCTTTGATTTTCTGCAGTTTGAATATACTATGCCAAGTTGTAGATTTTTGGGGGCTATTTATGCCGTTTAGTGTTCTCTGAGCTTCTTGGATCTGTGGTTTGGTGTCTGTTACTAATTTTTGAAATTCTCAGACATTATTATTTAAAATATTTCTTCTCCATTCTCTTGTCTCCTTCTGGAATTCCAATTATGTATACTTCACACTTTAAAAATCGTCCCATAGTTTTGGATATTCTGCCCTGTCCTTACTATTCTTTTCTCTTTTTGAATTTCACCTTGGGAAAATTTTATTGACATCTCTCCAAGTTTACTGACTTTTTTCCTTAGCCATGTCTGGTGTACTGATGAGCCCATTCAAAAATATTCTTCATTTTGTTAGTGTTTTTAATATCTAGCATGTCATGTTGGTCTTACTGGTTTTCATGTCTCTGCTTATATTACCCATCTGTTTGTGCATATTGTCTCCCTTTTCCATTAGCACCCTAAATATATTAATCATTGTTGTTTCAAATTTTCTGACCAGTCAATTCCAAAGTGTATGTCAAATCTGATGCTTGCTTCACCTCTTCAGGCTCTGTTTTTTTCTTGTCTGTCAGTGGGTCTTGTAATTTTTGTTGAAAGCTAGATATGATATTCCAGATATTAGAAACTGAGGTAAAAGGACTTTTAATGTGAAGTATTACGTTACTCTAGGAGTTGGCTGAGTTTATGTTGCTGTAGCTGTAGGTACCAGAGGCTTCAAATTCCTCATGTCCTTATTTTTGACTCCATTATCTTTGGGTTTTCCTAATGACATTTTTTAAAAAAATAGCATCTGTACCTTGCAGCTCTTTCAACTTTAATTTACTGTTATTATGCGGGAATTGATGTGGTGGTAAGGTGTGGGGGAATTCTATAATCTTGTGTGGCATTCTATAATCTTATGATTAAATTTCAGTCTCTTATTGGACCTGTTTCCCTGGGCTGTGATCGTTCCAAGTATTTCTTAGCATCTCCTCCACGCTTCTAAGAGACGGGAAGGAGAGAGAGGGTTAAAGTTGGGTAATTGCCCTTCCCCGAAAGTGAGACTGGGCACATTTCAAGAGTAAACCTTTCCTTTTTTCCTGCCAGAGACTTGAGAGTTTTGTTTTGTTCTGCATCTTCCATGAGAATGTTGTGATATTCCTTGACATATAACCCACAAAAGAGTAGAGACCCTCACCTGACTGCATCCCCTAACGAGTTCCTCATTCACACTAGTCCACACTCAGCCTCAACCAACTTGTCAAAATGACCATTTAAGTGTTCCTACCAGTTTATGGATGGTAGGTAAGCTGATCTCTGCTGTCTTTCGTTATTTTCCTGTCTCTTCAGATTTAAGGGTGGTAGAAATTGCCCACGATTTTCTGATGGGCCAAAGAGAAGTTACTGATTTTCAGTTTGTTCTGCCTTTTCCTTGTTGCAGGAATGTAAGTGATGAATTCCCAGCTCTTTCCATGCTGGAATTGAGAACAGAAGTTAAAAAGTTTCTAAAAGCTTCCAGAAAAGAGAGGGGGAAAAATAGTCACATAAAAAGATCAGGAACAGGAATGGCATCAGGCCTGCTTACAGCAACACTGGAAGTCAAATATGGCAACTACGATTGCCAAAATGATAGAGCCATGCCTTCATAATTCTGAAGAAAAATGGTATCTAACAAAAAATTCTGTAGTCTGCCAAACCATCAACTTGGCATTAGAATAAAAATATCTTTAGAAATTTTTAGATATGCAAATACACGAAAATTTTTATCTCCATCACCTTACCTTTGGGAAATATTATGTTCAAAATGATCAAATAAGAAAAAAGAAAACGTGAGTGCTGCTGTCTTTCATAGTCTTGTGCAAGTATTTGAGTTTCAAAACAATATGCATGTAAAATGTTGATTTTTTTTTTTTTGAGACAAAGTTTCACTCTTGTTGCCCAGGCTGGAGTGCAGTGGTGCCTTTGGAGTTCAAGTGATTCTCCTGCCTCAGCCTCCCGAGTAGCTGGGATTACAGGCATCCGTCACCAGGCCCGGGTAATTTTGTATTTTTAGTAGAGGCAGGGTTTCTCCATGTTGGTCAGGCTGGTCTCTAACTCCCGACAGGTGATCCGCCTGCCTGGCCTCCCGAAGTGCTGGGATTACAGGTGTGAGCCACCATGCCTGGCCTCTAAAATGTTGAATTGAAAAAATATATATACTTAAAAAGAAGATGAAATTTTCTTATGGACTGGTTGAAAACTGTTTAGTAAAAACATTAACTGAAATCACCTCAATTAATTCTAGCTTGGAATGTTTATTCACTTGATAGAACAGTAAAAAAGAGGCAAAGACTTTTAATACAAATTTTCTTTTTATTTTTGTATTGCAAGTGACGAACTCTTGTAAACTAGCCTTTTGACGTTGACTTTCAAAGGCTCTACATAAAATGATTACACTAAAGAGACACCTTTTGGAATGTGAAATAATTGAGCTCATCATGGGAATAGGTGTTTGTGGCTGGGTTTTTAAAAATCCCAGAGGTCAACACATCACAGACAGATTAAAAAAGTATGAAATTTCAAACTTGTGCTGTGGAAACTACTAAATGATTCTGGTCATGACAGAATTATTAACAATAAAGATTCAAGTAAACAGTTCAAATAATATTGTTTCATTAAATGAGCAAGGAAAAATGGTGCATTACTAAATAAATATATTATTTTATATAACTTTATTTTAAATACATATTACCTAAATTAAATATTCCAAGAAAAAGAAAATTAGCTATCAAAATGTTTCCCAAAAACATCTTTCATTTTCATTGAGGAGATGGAAAGAATGAAAGCAAGGTGAACTCATCATTCTTTAAAAGCTGAGGCCATGACTTAATCATACTTGCATTCCACGACCATCTGACTGAGGAAGTCTCTCTCCTCCGCTCTATCCTATCACCCTGTTTCTTTCCTTCATAGCACTTATCACTCCCTGATATTTTCTTATTTACTGGTTTATATGCTTCAAGTTTATCTCCATCAACCAAATGTAAGCCTAATGTAAGCAGAGCTCCTGCAGTGTTGTACACATTGGAATACATCCTCAGTGCTACCCAATGCCTCTCAAATTATTGATATTTAGTAAAAATTAATCAGCTGAGCAAAAGAATGAGCAGCTGGTAATAAACAATGTGCACTAATTAAATATTTTTTTTACAAATGTGGGGTCATCTTCTGATCACTGGGAGGAAAACTGCCTTCTAACAATTTCTATGAGTGATAGTTTACGATACTCCTGGTATTGAAACCTGAATAGACTCATAGTAGAGTTGTAGCTATTAGAGGCCTGTGTCCTCTGAGAAAGTTCTCAAGAATTTTTATAACCATCCTAGTTACAGTGAAAACATGGTTCACTCTGCAGCTACTGCATGAGATCTGGCGCAATAGGAAATACATGGAATAATGTTATATATTCAAAAGCACATAACTTATTTACTCACTTACTTCAACAGGGCATTTTGCTTTACCACTTTGAAGCCAGGTTATTTCTGCTTTCACTTTCCTTGAAACTCTTTGATGGCTCCACAGTGACTACAAAAAAGTCTACAATGTTAGCATGGAAAACAAGTCCTTCCACAGTCGGCTGGCTTCTTCTTTCTCACTCCCTGGTTTCTCTCCCATGAACCAGGCTCTAGCTGTAGCAAAGAGCTTCCAGTCCCTGAATAAGCCAGGTGGTTTCTTCCCTCAGCGCTTCTGCTCACCCAGCTCCCTCTGCTTGGAAAGCCCACCCTCCTCTCCACTTAGTGGTTAAGACTCCACAAAACCTTCTCTAGCACCTCTGAGGACAAATGACCAACCCCTCTTCTGGGTAAAGCCCACTACTCTCACTTACAGATTTCGTATACGATCTGGCTTTAGGTTACTCCGAACACTGCATCTCCCACCACTTTCTATTTTTTATTCCAGACACTGGCCTCTTTGCCGTTCCTCAAATCCCCATTTTCATTTGACAGGAGGAAAAAATATTCCCTCAGACATTTACACAATGTGTTCTCTCCTGCATTTAGCTCTCTGCTCAAAGGTCACTTCCTAGGACAGATTGTCTTTGACCACCCCAAGAAATGCCTCCCTTCCTCATTTTTCTAAATAGAACTACCCCATTTCTAGCCTTTACCCTAACTTACCTTTTCTTTGTAGTACTGATCTAACATTATATATTTAGTATCTGTCTTCCCTTCTAGAATATAAGCTCTGTAATGGTGGATCTTTGTTTTGTTTATTGCTGTGAATGTGAATGAATGAATGACTGAGTGGCACTTGTGGCACTTGACACATGTTGGCTTGAGATTTTGCTGTCTTCCTCTCCAGAAGTTGATAAAATGTATTCGTGATGACCAAATTTTGAAACTCCTTTGGAATTACCAAATATAGCAGTGATAGTTGGCATTAAGAAGTCACTTGCATAGAAACAATAAAGCTATATTTAAAAAGTCTTTGCATAGGGCTACAGGTTCACCTGAAGACACAGTGTTTTGGACCATTCCACACTCATGGGAAAGCCTCAAATTTTGAAATGTAGAGTAGCAAAAACACAACACACAGTCATTTCATGGTACAAAGCAGATACTATAAACATGAGAATTAAGAAATGAAAATAACATATACACTAAAAACATCACAACAGAAACAGGCTTTATTTTAACCAGACAAGTGAATTCTTCAATTAGCATCAACTTCTTCAAGACTTGAAGTTATGGAAATTAAAGACGGTGCTCAGAAGGCAGAGAAAGGAAGATTCAGCATGGAGTAATTGTACTGTTTTTCAAAAATCCCTTTCAACAATAAGCTCAATACACAAGATCACTGGATCTCATGCATTCCAATATTTGTACGTGACCCTCATTTGAAAGTTACCCATCAGTCTTAATGCAGTCTTTCAAAAAGAAAAAATATATAGATCAGTATAAATTATTTTTAATTTTAGAAACTGAGATTGAAGTACAGTTTTTAGTTTAAAATATTAAAAATGAAAACAACTTTAACATTATTAAAGATGTCTTGTTACAAAGTTCCTAGGTATATTATTACATGTACAAAACAAATAGATATTACTACCTGACACCTCAATCCTTGACTTACCCTAAATCTCCTGTTATGAACAGTTAATCTACTGGGAGGCTTTCCCCAATAAGTTTCAAACTTCTTGCACAAAGATTTGCTGCCATTCATATTCTGTGCATGGATGAGGACATTTCATCGTAGACTATTTCAACTTAATATAACCTAGATAAAAGAAATCCAATGAAACACTACATTTATAAGGGATAAAACAAACTTGCATATAATTTGCAACTTTTGCCAGACTCATTAAATTCATTAACACATTCAGTCTTCTCTTCACAGGCATTTTCGAGAGCTTTAGATCTTGTGCTTAACTTTGTATTGAGCTGGTCAGCACCTTGATTGATACGAACAATTATGCCTAAGAAAGGTTACAAGTAGCGGGAGGGAGATCATCCAAGGACAGAAACAGAAGGAAGGACTCTTTTTTCATAAGACAACTAAAACAGAAAAACAAGACAAAAAAGGGTAAACAAACAAATAACAAAAGTGTTCACAGTAAAACATGCCAGATTTGTAGTTTCATTTGAAACCAACAGCAAATCATGAAACGTCATGAAAAATATGAATCAAGATAAAATCTCCTAGAGTAATTACTAAATGAAGTTAAAGTCATCACACTGATCAGTAAACCCCAGAAGAAAAATGAACAGCGCTTATGTATCAGGTCCTTCTTAAACATCATACAACTTTTCAAAGTTAATGCATACAATTGGTAGGTTTGGCCACGCTGCACCATTTTTTTAAAAAAATACAGTATACAGAAAAAAACCTTTTATATTCCCCCCATTTTGAATCATTAGCTCAAAACCTAAGAGTAAAAGATCATCTGGAAGGATTTTAAATTATTTACAAATCCTGCAGGTTCATCTGCCATAATGGCTTGGCTTCCGTCCCAAAGCGACTTTCACCTTCTACAGCAGCAATTTTTAGTTTTCTGTCCTCTTGGGAGGCTGTTTCCTCCACTGCTCGTCTCTACTTGTCATCAGTCATTTTGAAGAGTTCCAACAGTGCCCCAACGGCTCCAAAATAACCCTATGAAAACAATAAGAAACAATCATCTTTGAACCTTTGCCACATACCTATTGTTTTTAATAATCCTAGAAATGCCATTAATGTAGATAAAAGAGAAATTTAAAACCTAAATTGTGTGTCATGAAAAATGGCAGAATGATAACAATAACAACAACTATAATTTGTTGAACCTACTTATATATTAAATAAACTCACATATGTAGGAGCATAGAACTGTGTCTGGCGTATGTGTGCTAAGTGTGTGCTGGGGGTTGCTAGTATTATAACAATTTCATCTTCATCTTTATCACGGTAAAATTCTGATTATGTCACATATGAGGAAGTAATAAAGTAAATTACCCATGCAGGGTCATAGGACTTACACCAGGGCTCAACACCAAATCTATCTGACTTCAAAGCTGTATTTCATGGGAGAAAACCCTAAGCTTCCCTCAGTAGCTCTTGCCAAGGTACTTAAATTAGCCCAAGCCTCACTTTGCCCATCTGTAAAATAAAAGCCCATTTATCTATGACAATGAAAGGAACTAAAAAATATAAATTTTTAGAGAACTATGTCTTAGTTAGTTCAGGCTGCTATATACAACAAAGTACCATAAACTGGATGGCTTACAAACAATAGAAATTTGATTCTCACAGTTCTAGAGGCTGGGAAGTCTAAGATCAAGGTGTCTGACGAGGACCTATTCCTCATAGATGGTTGTCTTCCCTTTGCAATCTCAATGGCTGGATTATGTGGTGGAAGGGGCAAGGGAGCTCTCTTAGACCTTTTTTATAAGGATGCTAATCCCATTCATGAAGGCTCGGCCCTCATGACCTAATCACCTCCCAAAGGCCACCTCCCAATACCATCACCTTGTAGATTAGGATTTCAACATACAAATTTGAAGTTGGTCGGGGCATAAATAATCAGTCCACAGCAATCTGTTTCCAAAAGGCAGGAGGCTCCATTCTTCTGGCACTTGCTGAACTCAATAGTTAGGACTGCAGCAGTAGGTGTTAGTATAGGTAGGATGTGGATGGATCTTTGCTGCTGCTGCTGTCAGTTCATGTTTATTGAGGCCCCACTAATGCTAGAAGGTGTTATAAGCACTTTACATGGATTTACTCATTTACCCTTCACAATAACTCTATGAGACAAATAGGATAACTGCTCATTTTACAAATGCTAAAACAGAGATGGAGAGATAGAGCCATTGTCTAAGATTTCACATTCAGAAAAAGGCACTTAACTACCTGGCTAGATGACTTCTCTTAAGAGATATTCAGTAACATTAGTTGAATGAATGAGAAATTGAGTGAGGGCTCCTAAGGCCAGGGCAGGTGACCAGAAAGCCACCATACCAGTGCTTCTCAAAAGTTCTCTCTCCATAGTATTCTCTAGTAAGGCATGTGTAAGCCAGAGTGACCTTAAGAATGTAGAGGATTTTCTAAGGAACACATTATGAGTGTTATAAGAATATTCCGTTTTCACTGGCCATAGAGATTGAGTTATGATACATGGTAGCAAACCAAAGCCAGAGTCCACAAAGGCTTAGGATATTACAGGGTGACACAGGTGACTACATTTTTACCTATAGAAGTGGGTTTCCCCAAAATGTTGGATTTTATTTCTTATTTTACCACCAACTAACTTCCCATGTGATGTTATCGAAGACTTTCTATCCCTGACAGTTTCCAGGCTTTGTTGTCTGCACTAGGCCAAGATCTGGACTTATGGTTACCAGATAAGACACAGATAAATGCCAGATAAAATAACTGGGCATCCTGTATTTTTTATTGCTAAAAATGGCAACTCTATCTGGACTAGAACAGGAGTTTTCGTTTTCCTTTTTAATTATTATTTTTTTAAGACTGAGATGCTTTTTTCTTTTTCAAACAAAACCTTACATGGAAACTCCATAAATAATCAGATACTGTGGCTGTTGGGGGTGGGGAGTGGAGGTTCTAGGACCTCATTCCCCCCTCATTCAATGCCTAAAGCCTGATTTAAAAACAGTAGTTATTCATTGCAATTGAAATTGACAATACTAGCTTTCTCAATGTTTTTCTGCTGGAATATACATGAGAGATTAGATACCTTAAGTGATAGCTCATTATAGCACTGCAGCACTGATTTTAAAGGAGGTGACAGAGGAGGTGGAAGAGAGAAGGGCCCCCCACTTTTTGGTTTATATTACAGTAGAAACTCCACATAAGGGACTCTGAATTTACTGACACTCTCCATTTCCTTTGTAAACAAGTTCACTAATAGTCAGGTACACTGACCTCTCAAGGCCAATAGGCTATTCTTAGTAGCCCAAGTACTACTGTTCTCACCAGTTGAGCTGCTTACTTGCCAAGAGTCAGCTATGTTTATTCTTAAATTTGTTTATGACAGGTTGACTGTTAATGTAATAATTTAATTATACACCACCTAAACCAATAAAAAGAGCACAAATTGATGGTCAGTTCTATGAAAATTCAGTTAAATTCTTGAGAAATATTGAAAAAGGTAGTCAGAAATCACTGCTGTCTATTTAGGTGGATGTCACAACGTAAAAGAGAAAAAAACTAAGAATTCTGCAACTAACTTGCTTCATAAGTATCTTTAACTTCTTAATCCACTTTAAGGAAACAAACTGGAAATCAAAGGAGGTGCATGATATTGTAGATTATGAAGGAAAGATAACTACAGGACTCCAACTGGCAGAAACCATGCTCAAAAACAGGCGTTGGTCTCACATCAAAAGACTGGTAAGTAAATGCACATTTACACATTTTAAGGTAAAATAAAATGGTTGAAGAAAGGTATTTTTTAATAATTACTCATTTTATCTGACTTTAAAACTTTTAAAAACCGTTATTATAAATTGACAACTTATAACCGTATATATTTATGGGGTACAAAGTGAGGTTATGATTTATGAATACAATGTGAAATAAAGTGAGATAATTAATATGTATATCACTTCAAATACTTAGATTTTTTGGTGAGAACATCTGAAATTTATAATTTTGAAATGTATGTTCCCATTTCCCTAACTCCCCAGCCTCTGTAACCACCATTCGACTCTCTGCTTCTATGAGTTTGATTGTTTTAGATTCAAGAAATAAGTGAGAATATGTGGTATTTGTCTTTCTGTGCCTGGCTTATTTCACTTAGCATTATGTTTTCCAATTTCATCCATGTTGTTGCAAATTACAGAATTTCTTTTTAAGTGCTGAATAGTATTCCATTGTATATATGTACCACACTAAAAAATCCATTCATCTGCTGATCGACACTTAGGATGACTCCATAACTTGGTTATTGTGACTGGTGCTGCAATAAACATGGGAGTGCAGACATCCCTGATTTTAAATCTTTTGGGTAAATACTCACACATGGGACTGCTGGATCATATGGTAATTTTATTTTTAGTTTTTTTTTTTTTGAAACCACATGCAGTTTTCTATAATGTCTGTCCTAACTTACATTTCCAGTTACTTTTAAAAAAATTTAAATTAATCAACTACCCATCCTGGTTGTTGGATAAGAAGGCTTCCATTTTATAGACACTTTTTTCTTATTCTTTGTGTAAATGCAAGTGTAAATGTCAACTTTTCTACGTGACTAATTTAAAAAACTAAGAGACCTGCTGATATGTTGACAACCCAAAATATACTCCACATACGACAATAAGTCTGTGCAAGCTCAACCTACCTCATGTTCCAAAAACAGAGCTTTTAGTTGTCCTTTGGACCAAAAATCCATGGCATATGCTAGCAGCTTCATGGAGACCATATTGATTCTGAGAAAATTTCCAACAAACACAACTCTGTCTATATTCTGGAAAAAAATGTTAAAGGAAACAATTGAATCATGGCATAAAAATAGCATTTGGCAAAGACCCACTGTTCTGTATGTCACTGTACGGAACCTTGAAGAGTGAATTTTCCTTGTTTTTTTTTTTTGGTGTAATTATTTCAACATTGCCAAAATGAAGTTAAACCAACCTTATAGTGCATTCTACAAGAACAAGAGGCTAAGATTTTAGTCGGGCAGGGCAGAAACTGATATTGGACTTATTTGCAGGTGTTATGTCAGACTGCCTTAGGTTTGCTATGAAATTAAGCTCCCAAAACTCACACATATGTAAAATTTTAACTAGAGTTCAAGTTCAGCTACGTTTTCATGTGCAATACCTCAATTCCCCAACTCCTAAGTATAAAAGACTCTTATAACCAACTCACAAATAAAATGGCTATGGTATGGTTTATTCATCTAATGAATAATGCTCAGTTTGCTCTGTGCTGGACACTAGAAATACAAAAAAGAAAGAATACTCAGTCTCTGCCCCTCAGGATATATATGGTAGTATATCCTGTTTGGTTAACACATAAGTTAAAATATGGTAACAAAAAATACTCTTTTTTTTTGTCATCATGGATGTGGCTTTGCATTCTGTACACACACTAATGAACATTCCTCTCCTATCCTGTTCATGCAGACATGGTTCAAATCCCATAAGCTTCCAGCTCCAGTGCACTCATTATACTTCCCACTCCCCCAGATATTCTTAAGCTCAAACTTGAGCTCAGCCTGTCTACCATGCAGAGGCTGCTCACCTCTCACTCACTCACTCACAGAGCCAGTTGCTATGGTCACTCATATCAAAGGTAAGAGTCTTTGAAGATGGTATTATTTTCTGCTTAGTCTATCAAGAGTAATCAGGGTTTGGTACCATCACCTTTTAACTGCCTCAAGTTTTAACAATGAATATTCATAAACCCATTAGCTACTGAAAATTTTCCGTGGGTAGAGGAGGAGTGGAGGTACTTTTAATACATTTTCATAAAAAAAAAAAAAAACAAAAAACCTAGCCACAAATCACCCAAACTAAGAGATGGCAAGTAACACTCTAAGAAACTCAGACTAAAGATAAATTTAATTAAATTGAAAAGTTTTGTCCTTTCTCCCAAAACAAGAGAGACCAAGGGAGGATTTGCTTAAAGCTCAGTTCTGCATTACCCTACTAGAAAGTCAGAAGGAGTAGAAGTGGCATTAAAACTGGAAGAGCATTCCATGTTTCAGATAAATTCCAGGTGGATCAAAGATGTTAAAAAAGAGAAAGAAAGGAAAGGACAGGAAGGAAGGAAAGATTAGCGAAAACCATGAAGAACTGGAAAAAAATGTTGAAGTTAAAAATGAATAAAGGAAATCATTTCAAAATAATTGCTATATTGACTTTAAAAAGTTAAATTTATTCAGGGGGAAAACATCACCACAAACAAATCCAAATGGGAAGCAACAAATGGAAAATATTTTCAGTACATATCACATAAAATGGATTTGTTACCTAATTAATAAAGAGTCCTCATAAATCAGTAAAAAAGACCAACAACCCAATAGAGTAATGAGTAAATCATATTAATAGTTAATACCAAAATAAAGTATAATTTTTAACCTATTACATTGAAAAAAATCAAAGAGAAAGTTTCTTTGTGGAGAAACTTGTACCCTTATAACCATGCTTGGTGGGAATATAAATTAGAACCACCTTTATGGAGGGAACTATATATCTGTAAATATACAGTCAACATAGCCTATGACTCAGCAAGTTCCCTTCTAGGAATTTATCCTATAGATATACTCACATGTAGGCAAAATGATATGTGTGTATATATATGTGTGTGTGTATACTATACACAAATATACTGTGAATTTTTAAATAATAGTAAAAGAATGGAAAAACCTAAATATCATTAGGAAATTGAACAAATCAATAATAGCATATCTATATGTTAAGATGCTATATGGCCATTAAAAATGAAGCGATTTAAAATATATTGGTATGAACAATTTAAAGATGCATTATTATGTCAAAAAGCAAAAGGCAGTATTTTTAGAGGTGCTTATTAAAATATATAGGGTAGGCCAACATAGTAAAATCCCATCTCTACTAAAAATACAAAAATTAGCCGGGTGTAGTGGGAGGCACCTGTAATACCAGCTACTCGGGAGGCTAAGGCAGGAGAATCTCTTGAACTCAGGAGGCAGAGATTTCAGTAAGTCCAGGGGGTACCATTGCACTCCAGCTTAGGGGACAAGAGAGAGACTTTTGTCTCAAAAAAATAAATGAATAGGAGGGATCCAAGATGGCCGATTAGGAGCAGCTCAGGATTGAAGCTCCCAGTGAAAGCGCAGAGGGTGAGTGGACACCGCATTTCCAGGAAGATTTTTATTGCCCACAGACCAGGAGATTCCCAGGTGGAGGAGCCCCACGGGTCGGCAGCGCGGCTGTTTCGCCGGCGTGGCCGGCGCGGCTGTTTTGCCGGTGCCCCGGCACGGCGGTTCTCCGTACAAAATACACGGGTCCAGGCGCCGTTTTAGTTGGCGATTGGAGCTCCGGGAAGGCAGAGTTGCCCATGCATCTGATTAAAAAGGGGACTGAAACAGGGAGCCAGGCCAGGAGATTCCCAGGCAAAAAAGCGCCACGAATCTCAGCGCTGCTGTTTCAGCCAGCGCAGTGGGTCACCGCACGGGAAATCACACAGATCCCAGCGCCTTTTCAACAGGCGACTGGAACACCTGGGGAGACAGTCAATCGTTCAACTAAGAAATAGGCTCTGAGGCAGGGAGCCAGGTGATCAGGCTTGGCTGGTCCCACCCCCACAAAAAAACAGCAATCGGAAATGCTCTGGATTGAGAGTTTCACAGCAAGCACAGCTGAACCTGGGACAGTCCAGCTCTGTGGTGGAGGGGCCTACGCCATTACCGAGGCAGTCCACCACTACAGAGGTAGTCTGCCATTGCTGAGGCAGTTCTAACTACACCCGTATAAACATGACTGCAGGGAAGTTCACACGGCAGCTGGGCGGAGCCCACAGCAGCTCACCAAAGCCTCTGCAGGCAGACAGTGACTAGGCTGCCTCCTCGCTGGGCAGGGCAGCCCTGAAAAAAAGGCAGCAGCACAACGGAAACTCATAAATAAAGCCCTAACTCCCCGGGACAGAGCACCTGGGAAAAAAAGGGGGTTTATGAGTTCTGCTGCAGCAGACTTAAACGTACCTGCCCAGCAGCTCTGAATGAACAATGGAGCTCACAGCTCAGCACTTGAGCTCCTATAAAGGACAGACTGTCTCCTCAAGCAGCCCTCTGCCCCCCGTATATTCAAAGAGTCACCTCATAAAGGAGAGCTCAGACTGACATCTGGCGGGTATCCTTCTGGGGCAAAGATAGCAGAAGAAGAAACTGGCAGCAACCCTTACTGTTCTGCAGCCACTGCAGGTGATCCCCCAGGCAAGGAGGGCCTGGAGTGGACCTCAGCAGTCCTGCTGCAGAGGGCCCAGACTGTTAGAAGGAAAACTAAGAAACAGAAAGAAATAACTTCATGATTAACAAACTGGACGTCCACTCAGAGACCCAATCTGAAAGTCAACAACTACAAAGACAACAGGTGGATAAATACACAAAGATGGGAAGAAACCAGTGCAAAAAGGAGGAAAACACCCGAAACCAGAACACCTCTCTTCCTACAAGGGATCACAACTCCTCACCAGCAAGGGAACAAGGCTGGATGGACAATGAGTGTGATGAATTGACAGAATCAGGCTTCAGAAGGTGGGTAATAAGAAACTTCTGTGAGCTAAAAGAACATGTTCTAACCCAATGCAAACAAACTAAGAACCCTAAAAAAGATTTGACAAAATTCTAGTGAGAATAAAC
The DNA here is from genome assembly GCA_036589455.1 of Ateles fusciceps. NCBI lineage: Eukaryota > Metazoa > Chordata > Mammalia > Primates > Atelidae > Ateles > Ateles fusciceps. The sequence continues at coordinate 6,099,246 of JAZHEH010002393.1, forward strand.
AACTTAGAGAGGAATATAAGTGAATTGATGGAGCTGAAAAACACAACACAAGAACTTCGCAAAGCATACACACATTTTAACAGCCGAATTGACCAAGCAGAAGAAAGGATATCAGAGGTCGAAGATCAACTCAATGAAATAAAATGAGAAGTCAAGAGTAGAGAAAAAACGGTAAAAAGGAATGAAAAAAGTCTCCAAGAAATATGGGACTATGTGAAAAGACCTAATCTGCGTTTCATAGGTGTACCTCAATATGACGGAGAGAATGAATCCAAGCTGGAGAATACTCTTCAGGATATTATCCAGGAAAACTCCCCCCAACCTAGCAAGGCAGGCCAATATTCAAGTCCAGGAAATACAAAGAACACCACACAGATATTCCTCAAGAAGAGCAACCCCAAGGCACATAATCATCAGATTCACCAGGGTTGACATGAAGGAGAAAATGCTAAGGGCAGCCAGAGAAAAAGGTCAGGTTACCCACAAAGGGAAGCCCATCAGACTCACAGCAGATCTCTCAGCAGAAACCCTACAAGCCAGAAGAGAGTGGGGGCCAATATTCAACATCCTTAAAGAAAATAACTTTCAACCCAGAATTTCATATCCAGCCGAACTAAGCTTCATAAGTGAAGGAAAAATAAAATCCTTTGCGAATGAGCAAGTACTCAGAGATGTCATCACCACCAGGCCTGCTTTACAATAGCTCCTGAAAGAAGCACTAAACATAGAAAGGAACAACCAGTACCAGCCACTCCAAAAACATGGTAAAGAGCATCAACACAATGAAGAAACTGCATCAACTAACGGGCAAAACAGCCAGCTAGCATCAAAATGGCAGGATCAAATTCACACATAACAATATTTACCCTAAATATAAATGGGCTAAGTGCCCCACTCAAAAGACACATTCTGGCAAATTCGATAAAAAGCCAAAACCCACTGGTGTGCTGTATCCAGGAAACCCATCTCACATGCAAGGATACACAAAGGCTCAAAATAAAGGCATGGAGGAAGATTTACCAAGCAAATGGAGAGCAAAAAAAAGCAGGAGTTGCATTTCTCATCTCTGATAAAATAGACTTTAAACCAACAAAGATCAAAAGAGACAAAGTAGGACATTACATAATGGTAAAACGATCAATGCAACAAGAAGAGCTAACGATCCTAAATATATACGCACCCAATACAAGAGCACCCAGATACATAAGCCAAGTTCTTAATGACTTACAAAGAGACTTAGACTCCCACACAATAACAGTGGGAGAATTTAACACAATTTAACACCCCACTGTCAATATTAGACAGATCAACGAGACAGAAAATTAACAAGGATATCCAGGACTTGAACTCAGACCTAGACCAAGCAAACCTAATGGACATTTACAGAACTCTTCACCCCAAATCCACAGAATATACATTCTTCTCAGCACCACATCACACCTACTCTAAAATTGACCACATAATTGGAAGTAAATCACTGCTCAGCAAATGCAAAAGAATGGAAATCAAACAGTCTCTCAGACCACAGTGCAATCAAGTTAGAACTCTGAATTGAGAAACTAACTCAGAACTGCACAGCTTCATGGAAACTGAACAACTGGCTCTTGAATGTTGACTGGATAAACAATGAAATGAAGCCAGAAATAAACATGTTCCTCGAAACCAATGAGAACGAAGACACAACGTACCAGAATCTCTGGGACACATTTAAATCAGTGTCTAGAGGAAAATATATAGCAATAAATGCCCACATGAGAAGCAAGGAAAGATCTAAAATCGACACCCTATTGTCAAAATTGAAAGAGCTAGAGGAGCAAGATCAAAAAAACTCAAAACCTAGCAGAAGACAAGAAATAACTAAGATCAGAGCAGAAATGAAGGAGATAGAGACATGAAAAACCCTTCAAAAAAATCAATAAATCCAAGAGCTGGGTTTTCGAAAAGATCAACAAAATAGACCACTAGTCAGATTAATAAAAAGAAAAGAGAGAATAATCAAATAGATGCAATAAAAAATGATAAAGGGGATATCACCACAGATTCCACAGAAATTCAAACCATCATCAGAGATTATTACAAACAACTCTACGCATATAAACTAGTAAACCTGGAAGAAATGGATAAATTCCTGGACACTTGCATCCTCCCAAGCCTAAACCAGGAAGAAGTCAAAACTCTGAATAGACCAATAACAAGGTCTGAAGTTGAGGCAGCAATTAAGAGCCTACCACCCAAAAAAGCCCAGGTCCAGATGGGTTCACAGTCGAATTCTACCAGACATACAAAGAGGAGCTGGTACCATTCCTTCTGAAACTATTCCAAACAATCCAAAAGAGGAAATCCTTCCCAAATCATTTTATGAGACCAACATCAACCTGATACCAAAACCCGGCAGAGACTCAGCAAGAAAAGAAAACTTCAGGCCAATATCCATGATGAACATAGATGCAAAAATCTTCAATAAAATACTGGCAAACCGACTGCAACAGCACATCAGAAAGCTTATCCACCATGATCAAGTAGGCTTCATCGCGGGGGATGCAAGGCTGGTTCAACATACGCAAGTCTATAAACATAATTCACCACATAAACAGAACCAAGGACAAAAACCACATGAATATCTCAACTGATGCAGAGAAGGCCTTTGACAAAATTCAACAGCCCTTTATGCTAAAAACTCTCAATAAACTAGGTATTGACGGAATGTATCTCAAAATAATAAAAGCTATTTACGACAAACCAACAGCCAATATCATACTGAATGGGCAAAAACTGGAAGCATTCCCTTTGAAATCTGGCACTAGACAAGGATGCCCTCTCTCACCACTCCTATTCAATATAGTACTGGAAGTTCTAGCCAGAGCAATCAGGCAAGAAAAAGAAATAAAGGGTATTCAAATAGGAAAGGAGGAAGTCAAATTGTCTCTATTTGCAGATGACATGATTGTATATCTAGAAGACCCATCATCTCAGCCCAAAATCTCCTGAAACTGATAAGCAACTTCAACAAAGTCTCAGGATACGAAATCAATGTGCAAAAATCACAAGCATTCCTATACACCAATAACAGACTTAAAGAGAGCCAAATTAGGAACGAACTGCCATTCACAACTGCTACAAAGACAATAAAATACCTAGGAATACAACTAACAAGGAATGTAAAGGGCCTCTTCAAGGAGAACTACAAACCACTGCTCAACGAAATAAGAGAGGACACAAACAGATGGAGAAACATTCCATGTTCATGGTTAGGAAGAATCAATATCGTGAAAATGGCCATACTGCCCAAAGTAATTTACAGATTCAACGCTATCCCCATCAAGCTACCAATGACCTTCTTCACAGAACTGGAAAAAACCCACCTTAAAGTTCATATGGAACCAAAAGAGAGCCCGCGTAGCCAAGTGAATTCTAAGCAAAAAGAACAAAGCGGAGGCATCACACTACCGGACTTCAAACTATACTACAAGGCTACAGTAATCAAAACAGCATGGTACTGGTACCAAAACAGAGATATAGACCAATTGAACAGAACAGAGGCCTCGGAGGCAATGCCACACATCTACAACCATCCAATCTTTGACAAACCTGACAAAAACAAGCAATGGGGAAAGGAGTCCCTGTTTAATAAATGGTGTTGGGAAAACTGGCTAGCCATGTGCAGAAAGCAGAAACTGGACCCCTTCCTGACACCTTACACTAAAATTAACTCCAGATGGATTAAAGACTTAAACATAAGACCTAACACCATAAAAACCCTAGAAGAAAATCTAGGCAAAACCATTCAGGACATAGGCATAGGCAAGGACTTCATGACCAAAACACCAAAAGCATTGGCAACAAAAGCCAAAACAGACAAATGGGACCTCATCAAACTCCACAGCTTCTGCACAGCAAAAGAAACAGTCATTAGAGTCAATCAGCAACCAACAGAATGGGAAAAAATTTTTGTAGTCTACCCATCTGACGAAGGGCTGATATCCAGAATCTACAAAGAACTAAAACAGATTTACAAGAAAAAAACAAACAAGCCCATTCGAAAGTGGGTGAAGGATATGAACAGACACTTTACAAAAGAAGACATACATGAGGTCAACAAACATATGAAAAAATGCTCATCATCACTGGTCATTAGAGAAATGCAAATCAAAACTACATTGAGATACCATCTCACGCCAGTTAGAATGGCAATCATTAAAAAATTTGGAGACAACAGATGCTGGAGAGGATGTGGAGAAACAGGAACACTTTTGCACTGTTGGTGGGAGTGTAAATTAGTTCAACCATTGTGGAAGACAGTGTGGTGATTCCTCAAGGACCTACAAATAGAAATTCCATTTGACCCAGCAATCGCATTACTGCGTATATATCCAAAGGATTATAAATCGTTCTGCTATAAGGACACATGCACATGAATGTTCATTGCAGCACTGTTCACAACAGCAAAGACCTGGAACCAACCCAAATGCCCATCGATGATAGACTGGACAGGGAAAATGTGGCACATATACACCATGGAATATTATGCAGCCATCAAAAACGATGAGTTCGTGTCCTTTGTAGAGACACAGATGAACCTGGAAACCATCATTCTCAGCAAACTGACACAAGAACAGAAAATCAAATACCGCATGTTCTCACTCATAGGCAGGTGTTGAACAATGAGAACACACGGACACAGGGAGGGGGAGCATCACACACTGGGGTCTGTCGGGGGGGAAACACAGGAGGGACAGCGGGGGGGTGGGGAGTTGGGAGAGAGAGCATGGGGGAGAAATGCCAGATATAGGTGATGGGGAGGAAGGCAGCAAATCACACTGCCATGTGTGTACCTATGCAACAATCTTGCATGTTCTTCACAGGTACCCCAAAACCTAAAATGCAATTAAAAAAAAAACTCAATAAATAAATAAATAAAATAAAATATATAGGGTAGATTGATATAACATCTGGGATTTGCTTTCTAGTATTTTAGCAAAGAAGAGGGAAGATGGAGAAGAGAGGACCAGAGGGAGGAGGAAGAAAATAGAGAGAGATAAAGCATGCATTGTGAAGCCTTTATGATTGCAGAATCTGCACTGAAGGATAAATGGAGGTTCTTTATACTGTTCTCTTTCCTTTACATATGTTGATGAATTTTCTTCTTCTTCTTTTTTTTAAATAGAGATGGAGTTTCACCATGTTGGCCAAACTGGTCTGGAACTCCTGACCTCAGGTGATCCATCCACCTCGGCCTCCCAAAGTGCTGGGATTACAGGCATAAACCACCACGCCCAGCCTATGAGTTTTTCTTAATAAAAAGCTGGTAAACAAAGCTAGATGTAGAATAGTATATAGAGGGTGAATTGTATAGCATATAATTATATCTCAACAAAGCTGTCATTTTGCAAAAAGAATGTTATATAGAGTTTGCTACCTTTGTAAAGATAAATGTATCCTACAATACATACGATATAAACAAAAGATACATTGTAGTACATACAATAAAAATAAAACAACAAAAAAAATGAAACCAGTGGCAGCCTCTAGTGAGGTTAACACTGAGAGACGGAAGTGGAAATGGTAACTTACTTCCTTGTGTATCCTTCTAATGTCTTAGAAGTCTGTATTATGTGTTTGTATTATCTATTCAAAAATATGAATCGCAAAATTTAAAGTTGATGGAAAAGCATTTCATAGCATCTCAAGAATCATGGCAAAATGTCAGATTTGGTAAATGTGGTGTCCCTCAATGAAATGGCTGAAATCACAGGTTCTCAAATAAGTGACTCCAGAGAGCAAAGCAAGGACTGAGGGACTTGGTAGCTGCTCTCATGGGGAACGCAACACTGCCAGTTGCTGGTGTGTCCACTGGTAGTCTGCACTGACTGGACACCCTCTGATGGAGCCTTGGCCCCAAGGTAACTAGTGATTCCCTTCACTCATTCAGCCCCATGGAAACATAAAATAATTGCTCAAACCAGTGTATAACATGGCTGCATTTTCAATTCAGCACTTTTGCTATACTCCACCAATCAATAACATTGAAATTCAAATCAAAAGTGAAAAATAAAGTCAGTCACTCTCTCCCAAAGGGATTCTAATACCTGTGAAAAGACCTGCTGACTCACTCCAGCCAAAGGCGCAAGAAGCCAGCTCCGTGGAAAGCAGGGGAAGGGTATGTATTGCTCTGTAGGGCAGGGGATGTTACCAGCTGACCGTTGAGAGCCCATGAGTACAGCCAACTACACACATATTGGTCTTAGGGTTTGTTTTTCTACTTGGAAAAACACCCTTTAAAGGTTAATGTCAAGAAATAAACTCTGTTATGTTGAGTCCCATGACTCAAGTGGACTTTGAAAAAACATCTCCGGAATGCTTTTTTCTCTGAGTATCAGCCTCCCATTTAAACTCCGTCTGACCTGAGGGCTTCCAAAAAGGTATGTCCCTGATCTATAGGCCAGTAACATAGTCTGGTCAGTGTTATGCAAGGAGAGTGAGTTTTTTGTCACCCCAGAACTCAGAGGCAGGGCTAGCATCCATCTATTGTAAAGACTGCCTCATACACTGACATTCCAATATTCAACTGGGAGGGGGCTCAAGGGGGTTTCTGAGTACCTATTTTATTTTTTGATCTGAGTGATGGCTATGCAGGGGTATGTGTGTATAAATTAAATTGTAAGCTTATAATGTGAGCCTTCTTCTATATGTATGTCATATCTCTGTTAAAAGTTATATTTATAAAAACTCCATTACAAACCTACTGTGGTTCTTTAATACTCTCCTATGACCTATTCCATGCCCTAACTCCTCTTTCTTGTCTTTCTAATACACACCTTCTATTTTAGAAAAGTTTCAATGTTTTCCAACGGAACCTTGCAATGCTTCAAAACACGTTAACAAAACTTTGTCTGTCAACAGCTCCACCCCTTCTTGTGCCTGGGGCTCTGGCTGGCCTTGGCTGTAGCGAGCTCTCTGTGCTTTGATAGCCCTGTACAATGCTGCTTGAACTCCATGCCACAAGGCAACACTGTAAAGAAGCTGAAAGCAGAGAGAATATCGAATATTGCAAGTCGACCATTTTACCTGCAGTTATGTGCAAGGATGCTCAGAACTTTTCCTCACATTTCAGTGGGCACGTGGCAATAATGATGGTTAGAGAGACTACGACATGGGTTGTAATTGTATGATGTTTTCACAGTTGGATGGTTTATCATTTGTTATCATCCAGTGCCTTCTTCAAAATAAAACATATATTCCCTCCCTTCCCCAACACACACCCCTCCTGTTCTGTAAGGTGTGACTATAGTAAAGGGAAGCTTTCCTAAGGACATGTAGTTGTGTTAGAGTCAACAGGCATTGCACTGCCAAGATGATGTATATGAATGACACACGGCTTTCCCCAGGTTGAGTAAGGCCTTACCTCATTCAACGCACACATCCGAGCAATGGAGCCAATGTTGTTGGTGATGGTGACCAATGTGGCCCGGGCGAGGTCTTCTTTGCTGATGGAATCTCGCTTTTCTTTACTCATCATGTTGCCAAAGCTATGTTGGAAATATTAGCGAGAGTGTTCAAAATCATCCTCGGGCAGGGCCCATCCTTCCACCAAAGTATTGTGGAAGGCTCTATGAGTAACTGTTCAAACTCAAGTGATCTGATTTTGCTACTATGGTTTATAAGCAGACAGGATTGCAGTATGCATGGCTGACTGCCCTTTTCTTAATAGGGACAAAGTAGCATGTTCATTGATGGGGGAAAAAAAATTTAATGCCTCTAGATATCTGGACAAGAATGGAACAGGTGAAACTACTGCAGTTATCTAGAACCTTCTTTCAAAGTTGCCTTATTTTAAGAAAAGCATCAAGAGCTAAACATCTCAGTGCTTCAAGGGCAGGAGATCAAATTTGAGCTCTGATAAAATAGGTATTTGCACCAGGCTGGTGGATTGACATTTTAAAACATAACTTAGTGAATGGCCAGGGTGGAGAGGATGCCTTGTGTTTAATCACTACTGCTCCTAGCTACTTAATCTCTACCTTGATGCTACAGCAGATCCTTGAAGGCCAAATCGTTCATAGTCTCCTCCGTAAATGTCCTTCACCAGCTTATCAACATTGGTGCTGTCGCCTTTAGCTGCCATTTCCAGAGCTTCTTCAAAGGTCTCACAACCAGTCAGCAAGCAACATAGGCCTAGGAATGTTCCACCTCCAAGACTGAAGGAACAATAAGGTTTATTTTTAAATTTTACTTTAAGATATGCCCATCCAAGTCCCCAACTATGTCAAGACTATTAATATGGGTGAATAAAAACGGACGAACAAAGGGGCACTTGAATTAAAGTGCTAGGGTACAACAGAGCTTTAGGGTAGACTGGATATGAAAAGAGGGCAGAGACTAAAAATAAACATCAAGGAAAATTTGCCCCTAAATTTGAGAACAAAACCAAAGAAAGACTCTCATTGATTTCTGTTGTGAGACCTTCAACTAGCCACTAACCTGAGTGCTTTGTTCAGCCTTCCCACCTATGAAATGGGGCCAAATCATGATCTCTTCTATTTGGGTGGTCTGAAAGCAGCAAATAACCAAGAAATAACTCCTATTAAAAAACCATATGTGGCTGAATACAAATACCTAGAAAAAGAATTCGTGTGTACATAAAACATGGTTCACAGCTATGAAGCCAAACCCTCTGATGACAAAACTGACCCACAATTGTGCCAGAAGTTGTCAGCCTTAAAAGCTGTCTTTTGCCTGACCTTGCCTCTCTACCAGAGATAATCTCATTTAACCTCCTTGAATATTTCTAGAAGGAAACCACTGATATGATACTGAATTTTTTTCTAGCAGACTCTTCACAAGGTTTTTAATATATTACTTACCACTCAATAGTAAAAAACAGTAACAAAGGTCATAAAGTGGTTCCAATGGTTGAGCTACATTTAAAAAGCTTTCACTTGTTTACGGGGAAAGTTCCTCTAAAATAGCTTAGACAGAATTAGAAAGTAATTACAGTAGCCAAGAATGAACTCAATTGTGTATTAATATCAAAGTTACTTAATGGAAAGAAAAGTAGATTCACAGAAAAGCTATCGCCAGTGAACTCCCAGCAGGAAAATGAGCATTCATTCCTAGTTAATAGACCTAGGTTTTCCACTTTTTTTACCATGTAGAAGAGTAAATGAAGAAGAGCTGCTCACATCCACCTGTTCTAAAGCCCCAAAGAGCTACTAGCTTTGGAAATTCAATTTGTGTTTGAGCACTGGCTTTTACTTCTAAGAATAAAATCAATTTGGGATTAAGGTTATGTTTAATACTGTCAATAACGGTTAACAAGAAGGTACAAAACTGTAGATAGGTACATAGTTCTTGAAGATGCATCTAAAGCAAAACTGGCCGGGTGTGGTGGCTCACACCTGTATTGCCAACACTTTTGGAGGCTGAGATGGGTGAATTACTTGAGGTCAGGAGTTTGAGACCAGCCTGGCCAACATGGTGAAATTCCGTCTCTATTAAAAATACAAAAATTAGCCAGGCGTGGTGGCCCACACCTGTAATCCCAGCTACTGGGGAAACTGAGGAAGGAGAATACTTGAACCCAGGAAGTGGAGGTCACAGTGAGCTGGGATAGCGCCACTGCACTCCAGCCTGGGTGACAGAGCGAGACTCTGTCTCAAAAAATAAAATAAAATAAAATAACAAAGCAAAACTATGTGTAATATTCTTAAATTGTCATTTGTATAAAAGTATACTTGGCCAAAAAAAAAAAAAGAAAAGAAAAGAAAAGCATATTTGAGGCCAGGCATGGTGGCTCATGCCTGTCATCCCAGCACATTGGGAGGCCAAGGCGGATGGATCACCTGAGGTCAGGAGTTCGAGACCAGCGTGGCCAACATGCCAAAACCCCGTCTCTACTAAAAATACAAAAATTAGCCAGGCATGGTGGTGCACGCCTGTAATCCCAACTACTCAGGAGGCTAAGGTGAGGGGATCACTTGAACCCTGGTGGAGGTTGTAGTGAGCCAAGATTGCACCACTGTACTCTAGCCTGGGTGACAGAGCTGGACTCCATCTTAAAAATATATATATATGTGTGTATACATATATACACACATATATATATATACACACACACACATAACATACATACATATATGATTGAAATTATGGATTTTCATGGAAAATTATGTAGTTAGGCACCACTAGTAGCAGCTACCTAAACTGTAGGTGCAATTCCATGAGTAAAAGAAGAGCTCCATGTACCTTATTACCTTTACAAGTTAGTCACAGTAGAAACTTTGGATTTTCTCTAAGAAAATTTATCTTTATTTACATTCAATGCAGCATGTCATTCTACATTGCTGGTTTCAGCCTACCTACAAAGCTAGTGTGGGACCATGTTTTGGTTTGTGTGCTATTTGGATTTGTCTTTTTTCTCTCCGTGTATTTTTAGAAAGACATCTTTGCTCCTATTTCTAGCTTCTAAATATCTTTCATCTCCACTAATAACCTTTCTTTGGACATTAAGGATTTGTGTTAATCGAGGCATTTAACAACCCACTCTAAAGGTAGACAACTGAAGACACTGGCTGACTTAGAAAGAAGGTAACCCATTGGCTGATGTGTTGGTATAAATGAAAAAGGGTAAGTGCCTTATGTATGACTGGAAAATGACAGACGACCCCATATAAAGAATTGGAGCAAATGAGGTAAAGCAAGCATGCATTTGCACAGCAAGTGCACTGAAGATAGGAGGAAAGAATGCACGGTCGCAAAAGAGCCAAATGTCTCCCAGCTCTTTATTAATATCCTCATTCTGCTAACCATTATTTAATTAAGTGATTCCTTGCTCACAATCAGAAACATCTGTTTCAGTAGGCATATAGTAAAACCTTCAGCATATCAGAGACAAAAACAATGCAAGAAAAACCTGTAGAATATTATCATCATTTAAAAATAAAACAAAACAAAGAAACAAGATCATACTGGGGGATTTTAGGAAACAGTAGAAGAAACCTTCAATTTAGTGCTCATGCCCTTAAAACAGACTCCAAAATGATGAGATGTACTGTTACTTTCACTAAAGTTTCAAAATTAGTTGCATTCCTCTTTTAACAGACTACACAGTCTAATGTCAGCTGTCAAATACTATTTTTTCCATTGACTTCCATAATAAAATTGTAGTTGTATCACTAGGAAAAAAATGTTGCTACCAAATCTGGGATGCAACAAAATTATACATAATACTGAAACACACCATTTGAAACCATGCTTAAAAGAAAGCTGACATCCTGTGTGTCTTCTTAAAAATAAACATCTTTAATGTCTAATGGGAAAATCAGGTATAAGACAATAATAAAAAACCTGGGGGTGTCAGCTACCAGTTCACACTAGGAGTAGCAAAACTTAAAGCTAAGCCATTTGTTTAGAACGGTGGTTCCCAAAGTGTGTTTTACAGACTCATACTAACTGTACTTACTAACTTCACTGCTAACCGTAATTGTTTATGTCAGAGGTTTTCTAACTGGAATCAAAAGAAGCCTTTGGCAAAACAACTCTGGATCAGAATCACAGCACCACAGACTTGATGTTTCATTTCCCCCTGCTCTCGTGGTAGCCCCCTGAAAAGGGTTCTCTATTAACCTGCAGGCTTTGGTAGCACCTTTCCAAAACTACTGATTGAAGAGACAGTTTATACGGAAGCCTGCAGACAGAATTTGTTGATGACTGGAGAATACTGGACATTAATGGGCATTTACTGATATTTACAGACATCATTAAACATGTAATAGAAGCCAAACACCAGTTAGCTTCTTTGCAGCTATTTAAGATGACCCAGATCTGTGGAGCCTCCAAGTTTAAGAACGTGTACCTGTGATGTAATTCATGAAATTGTTAACTGTTAATCAATAAAACTGTAAATATCTCTAATTGTGAACAATGTATAGCTTGTTACCTTGGGACTAACTTTACCAATTCAATTACTCCTTCTGGGAGAAAGTCTGTAGTTTCTTAAAAATTATACATTTATCAAATCACTCTCTAATGTAAACCAGATCAGCTGAAACATTTACGTCTCTGATAGTCCTAACAGTCCTCATGAGGCCATGGAGTCAGTTTTGTTAATTGTATGAGCAAGCAAGCTTCTATATTCTCAGTGAGACAATGCATACTTGGTAACAATTAACTTACACAACAAAGCCTATACTCTGGACACAAGTAGGCTTCAGTAAGAATATGTGTGTGTGTGTGTGTGTGTGTGTGTGTGTGTGTGTGCACGCACGCATGCATGCATGCCAGGGTTTCTCAGCAGCAGCATTACTAACATTTGGGGCTTGATAATTTTCTGTTGCCTTATGTACTACAGGATTTTAGCATCATCTTTGACCTCTACCCACTAGATGCCAGTAGCACTCCATCTCCAGTTGTAACAACCAAAGAGAAAAATATGTCAAACATGTCTTGGGGGGGGGACTGTGAAATCTTCCCCTCCCCAGTGGGGAACCACTCATTTATCACAAGTCATGGAAATGCACTGCAAAAGCAATACTCTTCTCCTAATGGGTGAGTAGTCCTGCAGAGTTTCAGTACTGGAAAGTTTGTAGAAGCAATCTAAGACAACCCCCTTCATGGCAGAAATGAGAATACTGAGACCCAGAGAAGTGACATGATATCTGTATCTATCAAAAACACTGGTTTCAACATCAAGTCCCAAAGCACATTCTACATGGCACTAGTCCCTTAAGTTGTTTCTCTAAAAATTGCTTCTATGGTTCCACATGTTGGAGAAATGCTTCATACCAAATCCTCCGCCGAAAATTAAGGAAAACCTGTTTAGTTTTGTTTACACTGAGATGTCTCAGAGAGATCTGACCTCAGATGCTTTTCCCATGTTGAATCCCCATTAACAGGAAGTTGGAGCCCCTTGGCTCTTACATGGGCCTTGGGGTGTGTGCACAAAAAAACAAGGCTCTGTGCCCCACTGTGGCCACAGGGCTGTTTCCCTGTCTACTCCACTCCAAAATTCCCTAGGAGGCGTGCTGACTATGCCAGTTTTCAGGTGGAGCATTTGCCTGAGGGTAAAAAAGCATTCTTTGTAGACCTAGTTTAGTTTGCTGATTGGAATGGTGTATTATTTCAAGCAAGTCTTTCTGAGCTAGGCATCAAGGAGGGTCCAAAAGAAGGTTTCTTCTGAAGTTGCCTCTGATCATCCCAAGTATCCTTCCGTCTGAATTCTACTGACCCTGCCAATCATTTGGCACTTAATGTATGACCCCATGTTGGCAAATTTCTGGTGTGTGAAATCCTTTTTCCTTCAACCTGACCAAAGTTTCTATCAAGGCAAGGACTGTGTTTTGTTAACATTTATATAAATCACCCACCTACCACTTTAACACACCATTCGATAAATTCTTTTGGGTTGGTTAAGGAAGCCAAGATACTTCTTTTAAAAATGTATTCAATATAAATAACCTTTTACTATAAACTGGTCATCAAGAAAGAAGTCTGGGTTTAAGCACAAGTGGAAACATGTTTACCTGGTCCCTGTAACTCTTTTATAGTTGTCCTTGGAGTACACAGCTAGAATGCTGACACCTGAGCCCATGTTAACCAGCAACATAGGGTATGGGTTATCAAGGCAGTACGGCTTTTTTTGACACAATTCAGGATTTGTGGGATTTTCAAAATAGTAACATTCTGGCTTGCCGTTGAAGCCAACAGAGTCGACATAAAGCAGGCCCTGAATCAGACAGTCCAGTTCATCCAGTTTATGCAGCTGCAGGTCAGCAATCTAAAACAAAACAACAATAAAAACCTTGTGAGACAGGCGACCACATCAGGGGAAGCCCCTAAGGTTTTAGTTATATTTAAGATGGGGTCATTCACATTAAAAGCATGTAGACACCCTTAAAACAAGTTGTAAAATCTTGCAGATAATCAGCCACTGCACTGGAAAAGTAGCCTTGGCTAGATGTCACACCTGCCCATAGTGCATGCTAAAGGACAAGAGCTTGCCTGGTTGCTTGAAATGCGCCCATCAGCATATGTCATGTGTTGAATGGTGGTCCCTGAAAGATGGCACTATGCCCTAATTCTCAGCACTTGTGAATGTGACTTTACTTGGAAAAAGAATCTTTGCAGATCTAATTAAGTATCTTGAGATGAAGTGACCATCCTGGATTACTGGGGTGGGCCCTGAGTCCAAGGGCAAGCATACAAACACATAGGAGAGATGTAAAAGATGCAGAGGAGAAGGCCACGTGAAGACAAAGGCAGAGACTGGAGTGCTGCACTTTACAGGCCAATGAATGCTAACAGCCACCAGAAGCTGGAAGGGGCAAGGAATGCATCTCCCCCAAGAGCCTCTGAAGGAATCACAGTCCTGCCAATGCTCTGAATTTGAACTTCTGGCATCAAGAACTATGAGCGAATAAATTTCTGTTGTTTGAACCATTAAGTTTGTGGTAATTTGTTATAGCAGCTACAGGAATCTACTATGGGATGCCGCCAAGAAAGAGGTACTCCCACAGGGTGAGCAGACTGAGAATATTCAGAAAGCAACAAAATGCTATACTTCCTTGGTAGAGCATGAAGTCCCAAGGGACTGGGAACTGGGGTGAATCACCATTGAGCCCACAAAGCCTAACTACCCCTTTTCCCAGGCTTGGGCTCTGGACTTTGAGCTGGCTTTGAATTCTAGCTCTAAAATTTACTTAACTGAAGGATCTGAGACAAGTTACTTAACTTCTCAAACCTCAGTGCCCTCATGTGTAAAATGGGGATGATAATAGTAACACTCATTGCACAATGTTGCTGTGAAGATCACCTAATATATGTAAAGTGCTTACATAGGTCTTGACAAATACAAAAGGTTCAAAAATGTTGGTCCTTTTCTTAACGTCTGGGGCGGTCCCAGAGTGTCCTATTATGTTCCCGTGAGACAAAAACGTGCAGGGGCAAAAAGGTAAAGGGGAATGAGCTGGCTGAGGGCTAGGCTTAGAGTCTGGTAGCCATTTTGCATTCTCAAAAGTTTAATTTACGATCTTCAAATGTATTACCACTGGCCTAGAGGTCTGGATTCCCGATCATTTTCCAAGGACAAAAGAAAGAAAGAAAAAACTAACACCAACATGAAACTGAACAAATGAAGATAATTTAAAAGATCCAATATAAATTTTTAAAAACTCTTTAAAAATACAATAGCAACTATTTACTGTTTACTACATGCCAAACCCTCGTACCAGATTATTTAATTCTCCCTAAAACCCAAAAAGTAGGTACTATCAACCTTATTCTACAGTTAAGATTCAGAGAACTTAAATAACTCTCCCTAGGTGACACAACTAGCAAATATCTCCCAATGACTTGCTGTACTTCTCGTGTCTTCATTGTCATCATGGGTACTGCTTCTGGAGTCTGGAAACAGCCTACACAAGTACTAGACTTAGATATTTTGTCAAAAAGATATTATCTTCATTATAAAAGTTAAGAGTTAAAACAAGCTGGGATGTGGTGGTTCACACCTGTAACCCCAGCATTTTGGGGGGCCGAGGTGAGAGGATCACTTAAACCACAGATTCTGAGGCCAACCTGGGCAATATAGGGAGCCCTCATCTCTATTAAAAAAAAAAAAAATTAACCAGGCATGGGGCACATGCCGATGGTCCTAGCTGCTTGGGAGGCTGAAGTGGGAGGATCCAAGGCTGGAGTGAGCCATGATCGTGCCACTGTACTCCAGCCTGGGCAACACATTGAGATTCTGTCTAAACAAACAAAGAAAAAGAGCTAAAACAAAATTTTTGACTTCATGGCACTCATTTGAATTTCCTATTTAACAAAATCCTCTGTTTCTATACCTGTAGGACAGAATTAGTTAGAAGAGGTTACTAACCAGCTAGTGGAAATATTTTTGATTACTCTTGAAATAAACATTCTAAATGACCCATGGTGCCAAGTAAATCTACCTCATAAATGGTTCTAAACATTTCTTTTTTACCAAGTGAAACTTCTGGATGAGATGTATGTAATTATACATGTTTTAAAAAGCAAAATTACAGGTATAAAACTATCTGGAGACCTGAAAGACCACAGCAGGGCATAGCAGTGCAAATGCTATTTCCTCTGTCCTCCCTGATTCTACAGCCTTCCATTGCACTTACAGCACAGGTCACATTCTGGCTTGTTTTCTAGGTCTCTGGTTGCCCCTTAGTATTATGCTCAAAGGCCTGCACATAATAATTGCTTAATAAACATTTATTACGTGGAACAGGGAAAGTTATCTCCTGGATCACCCTAACTGAAAAGTAGTAATTTCATCAGCTAGTCTTAGAATCATAGGTTAACCTGCTTAAAAATTAATCAGAGGTTCATCAACAATATTGACAGCCAATTCCAGAGCCAACATCACAAACACAAAGTCTGTCCTGCTGAACCTCCTGAAACTACTAGGGAAAAAGAAAAACCTGTCAAGACAAATAATCCAAGCACGTACCAGTTTGATCTGAAAAGAAACATCATCATTTCACCTTTTCCTTAAAAATCATTTTCTAATAAAGTGCTGGCAGCAAACAGACATCTCTTCTACACATTTCACTGAAGGATAGATATCTCTGAAGCTTGAGGTCATGCATCCCCAGAAAAGAAAACAAAGATAGGCGTCATTTTCAGTGAGACCTACAGAGACCTCCCTCAAAAGTCTTCACCGTCTGGGAAAAATGACAGGCTCCTAAGTGCAGGCAGTGAGTCATACTGCTACTTGGATTTTCAAACAGGCCATTTGAAATTTAGGACAAGTTGGAAATTAATTATCAAGTTTTGCAGTCAATTAGTACAACTGAATTAACTGTGGAAAGCTTAAAACAGTATGTTGAGATTTCAGCTGGTGAGAAACACTCTTCTCGGGGCTTAGTTTTCCTTACATCAGGGGCCACAGACTCAGATGCCTAAAGTTGACAGTGAGAAAACAAAGGAGCAAAGGCCTTGACTAGCTATAGAGTCACAGAATGACAAGGACTGTAGCAAACAAGTCAACCTGCACATATTTAAAATTCACCTGCAGCCCACTATTGCCATGCAATGGTGGGCGCCCAGTGCTACCAGATGACCCTATTTTTCAAGAGCTAGAAATCCACCAGATTTTTATGTTAAATCTTCCAATTTTTAAGTGCTGACAGCTAATTTAACATTAAAATATATATATATAGCATTTCTGATCTATCGTGGTCAAAAAAAAAGAAATTAAAAAAATATATATATATATATATATATATATATATATATATATATATATTGCAGACTAACAAAACATGTCTCTGGGCTGAATCTGACTCCCTTACTACCAATTTTATCTACATATATATGCTAATGCTGATCCTATAATGATCCCAAATCTGAACTATCAGATCCAGCAAACATGCAGATGAAGCTTCAGCTCATTTAAACATACTTTGTAACTAAGATATACTGGTAAATGTTTAACAATCAGCTCTCTGAAACTAAAAGCCCTAGTTTATAGCGTTTACTAATTTCCATGGTATAATCTTCCCTGACCATGACCAATTTCAAGCTACCAATGTGATGTCAACACACATAGGTGCTGGCTCTAGCATCCCTCTGCTTCTAACTCTCCTTAGCACTTTTGGAGAGTATGAGTTCTGCCAGTTTCTAAATCAATAGGTTAAATTTAAGCCACTCCTCAAACTTGAAAACAACAAAACTAAGCTTGCTGTAAGACTCAAACTCTGTGTAAATAATGGAAGCTAATCGAAGACTGTACAGAGCCCATCTGTTGGTCTTTAGGCAAGGAAGCTATTAACTATTACCTATTTCGCAGATAAAATGCATCACTGTGGGTCAGTGGGTTAAGTTACCTACTTGTGTTCCCAAGACTAACAAGTAGGGGAAGAGGTAAAGTAGAGAAAATTTTCAAACTACAATTCTGAAAAACTAGCATTGTTATTTCTAGTACCAAAATTACTCAAGCAAGTAGGGGTACAGTGGGGTTCTCAAACTTTAAGTACATCAGAATCACCTGGAAGGTTTGTTAAAATGCACGTTGCTGGGGCCCAATCCCAGAACTTCTCATTGCATTTCTAGCAAAATCCCAGGTGATGCTGATGCTGCTGGTCCTGGGACCACACTTTGAGAACCACTGCTATAGAAGGAGAAGCACAGTATTTGGAGCTAACGAGTTGGGAATGAGTCTATGTCCACAGCCTAGTACAGATGTCAATAAAGTAACATACTCTCCCTCCCCTGTAGCAAACAGGGCTGTTTTCAAGAATCAAATGAGATGGTTGTGGAAAGTGTTTTGGAAACTTTGAAGTACTATACACACGAGTTATAATTAGTATACCCATGAGAAAGAAAATAATCCAGGTTTTCTTATCCAAGCTCAAATGTATTTGGAAACATCATTTCCAAACTCAAGACTAATTTTTAGAGGGCATTCAGTAATTCCCTATATGCTAATATTAGAAAAAAATATAGGCTGGGCATAGTAGCTCGCACCTGTAATAGCAACACTTTGTGAGGCCAAGGCAGGAGGATTGCTTAAGCCCAGGTGTTCAGTACCAGCTTGGGCAACATAGTGAGACCCTGTCTCTACAGAAAAAATTTTTTTTAAATTAGCCAGGCATCATGGTACATGCCTGTGGTCCCAGCTACTCAGGAGGCTGAGGTGGGAGGGTCTCTTGAGCCTAAGAAGTCGAGGCTGTGGTGAGCCATGATTGTACCTCTGCCTCCAGCCTGGAGTGAGATCCTGTCGGGAGGGAAGGGAAGGAGAAAGGAAAAGGGAAAGGAAAGGGGAAAGGAAAAAGGAAAAAAAGAAAAGACAAGAAAAGAAAGAGATGGTTCTTAAACACATGCATGCTCAGGATACAATTAAGAGGGTCTCCTATGAGCTATAGCTCAATCTTTCACAAATAACTCAATAGCTAACTAAAGAAATTCGGTAAAAACTATCCCAAGAGGTTCCACATCTACTCCCTGGGAGCATTCTACGGATCTACCCAGGATCAGCTACATCACTCACCTACAGTTGAGAAATGAGTCACCAAATTGTATTTAGGAAATAAGTAAAATACTATCTGTATGATACTTTACCCTTCCAAGGTGCTTTTGCTGACACTGGCTCCATAAATCAAATTGGAAGTGACAGAAAAGGTTATCTTACTAAACCAAGAACAATTTGCATATAAAATGGTTAATTCCGAATTACAAATTACACTCAGGGTTCTTTTCTCTTCACAAAGGAGACCTAACAAAGACCTGAGAGAAATGAACTTCAGACTTCCCCTGTGACTGAGAAATATAACAAAACCTCAAAGATAGCTTTTTCCTCCCTCCATCAAATGATGAAAGGGCTCATCAATGAATGGTCAAAAGTCTCAAACCAGAATGAAACTGAGAATGATAGTGTCTATCAAATGTTATGCTCCTGCAATATCACAAATCAGTCCTCAGATTAATAACAGGGACCAAGGTAACAAGTGTTCGTAAATGATGTTCTTAGGTTTAGATACTCCACAGATCCACAGGTATCCTACCCCTTCTGATGACTTTTCCACCATGATACACTTTTTAAGACTGGTCGCTTGGAGATTTCTGGCATAAGGAAAGCCAATTCTTAAGTCCTCATATGTTGAAAAATTATGTGATGAAAGCAATTAGAAAATCCTTTCTGCTGCCCTAAATTTCATGTCAACCGAGTAAGACTGTTGTTATATCCTACTTGTTCAAAGGGTAGGTAATTTTTTTTTTACTTTTAAAGTAACTAAAAGAGTTACTTCTGACTTCTAATCAACGTTAGCTTTGGACTGGACAAAACTAACTCACAAGTGTCTACCTGCACACTTCCAAGATATTGCAGGTTGAGTTCCAGACCACCTCAGTAAAGTGAATACTGCAATAAAGCAAGTCACGTGAGTTCTTTGGTTTCTTAGTGCATATAAAAGTTGTTTACACTGCCGGGCGTGATGGTTCATGCCTGTAATACCAGTACTTTGGGAGGCTGAGGAAGGTGGATCACTTGAGGTGAGGGGTTCAAGACAAGCCTGGCCAACATGGTGAGACCCCCGTTTCTACTAAAAATACAAAAATTAGCCAAGCGTGGTCACAATGTGCCTGTAATTCCAGCTACTTGGGAGGCTGAGGTAGGAGAATCACTTGAACCCAGGAGGCAGATGCTGCAATGAGTCAAGATCGTACCACTGCACTCCAGCCTGGGCAACAGAGTGAAACTCAGTCTCAAAAAAAAAAAAAAAAGTTGTTTACACTACACTATAGTCTATCAAGTATGCAATAGCATTATGTCTAAAAAAACAATGTACATGCCTGAAATTTAAAATATTGCTAAAAATGCTAATCATATGAGCCTTCAGATTAGTGATCTTTTTGCCGGTGGAGGGTCTTGCCTCAATGTTAACAGCTGTTGACTAATCAAAGTAGGGTTTGCTGAGGGTTGGGGTGGCTGTGGAAAGTTCTTAAAATAAGAAAAAAAAAGAAGTTTGCTGCATTGGTTGACTCTTCTTTTCACAAAAGATATCTCCATAGCATGGGATTCTGTTTGATGGCATTTTACTCACTGTAGAACTTCTTTCAAAATTGAAGTCCATCCTCTCAAACCCTGCCACTGCTTTATCAACTAAGTTTATGTAATATTCTAAATCCTTTGTTGTCATTTCAACAATGTTCACAGCATCTTCACCAGGAGGAGATTTCATCTCAAGAAACCATTTTCTTTGCTCATCCGTTAAGAGGCAACTCTTCATTCATTCAAGTTTTATCATGAGATTGTAGCAATTCGGTCATATCTTCAGGCTCCACTTCTAATTCTAGTTCTCTTGCTAGTTCTGTCATATCTGCGGTTACTTTCTTCACTGACATCTTGAACTCTGTCCCTGAGGCTGAAATTCACTTCTTCCAAACTCCATGCTATTTTACTTCCCACCTTGAATCTCAAATGTTCTTAATGGCATCTAGAATAATGAATCCTTCCCAGAGGTTTTTAATTGACTTTGCCCATATCCATCAAAGGAATCATTACCTATGGCAGCTATAGCCTATGAAAATTATTTCTTAAAAAAAAAAGTATTTCTTAAATAATAAAACTTGAACCTTGAAATTATTCCTTGATTTATGGCCTGCAGAATGGATTTTGCATTAATAGGCATGAAAACAATCTCCTTTACATCTCCATTAGAACTCCTGGGTGACTGCATTGTCAATGAGCAGTAAAATTTTGAAAAGAATTTTTTTTCTGAGCAGTAGGTCTAAATAGTGGGCTTAAATATTCAGTAAACCATGCTATAAACAGATGTACTATCATCCATACCTTATTGTTACATTCATAAAACACAGGCAGAGTAGATTTAGCATAATTCTTAAGGGCCCTAGGATTTTCAGAATGGTCAATAAGCATTGGCTTCAACTTCAAGTCACCAGTTGCACTTAACAAGAGAGTTATCCTGTCCCTTTAAGCTTTGAAGCCAGACATTGACTTCTCTTCTCTACTGTGAAAGTCCTAGGTGGCCTCTTCTTCCAAAACAATATGAGGCTGCTTCATCTACACTGGAAATCTGTTGTTTAATGCAGTCACCTTCATCAATGATTTTAACTATATCTCCTGACTGGCTTGCTGCAGCTTCTACATTGCACTCAGTATTTTACCTTGCACTTTTATGTTATGGACATAGCTTCTTTCCTTAAATCTCACAAACCAACAAGCTCTGCTACCTTCCCACTTTTCATGTTTTTTAAAGACAGGGTATCACTCTGTCACTCAGGCTGGAGTGCAGGGGCACAATCATAGCTTACCGCAACCTCTGCCTCCTGGACTCAAGCGATCCTCCTATCTCAGCCTCCTTAGTTGCTGAGACTAAAGGGGTGCACCACCACATCTGGCTAATTTTTGTATTTTGTGTAGAGATGGGGTTTCGCTATGTTGTCCAGACTGGTCTCGAATTTCTGGGTTCAAGACATCCACCCACCTTAGCCTCCCAAAGTGATGGGATTACAGGCATGAGCCACAGGACCCCGCCTACCTTTCAACTTTTCTTCTGCACCTTCCTCACCTCTCTCCCACTCTAGAGAATTGAAGAGTTCGGGCTTTGCTTTGAATTAGACTTTGGCTTAGGGGAATGTTGTGGCTGGTTTGATCTTTAATCCAGATGACTAAAAGTCTGTATCAGCTGTAAATCTGTTTTTCTTTCTTATTATTTGTGTGTTCCCTAGAGTAGCACTTTAAATTTCCTTCAAGAACTTTTCCTTTGCATTCATAACTTGGCTAACTATTTGGCACAAGAGGCCTAGGCTTTGGTCTGTTTCAGTTTTCAGCATGCCTTTTTCACTAAGAGTAATGATTTCTAGCTTTTGATTTAAAGTGTGGGACATGGGACTCTTCCTTTCACTTGGATATTTAGAGGCCAATTAGGGCAATAGTAGGACTATTAATTGGCTTAATTTCAATATTACTGTGCCTCAGGGAATTAGGGAGGCCTGAGGTAGGAAGAGAGATAGGGGGACAATCAGTCAGTGGAGCAGTCAGAACACACATAACATTTATCAATTAAGTTTGCCATCTTGTATGGGCATACTGTGGTGTCCCAAAACAATTACAATAGTGGCATCACAGATCCCTGATCACATAGATCACCATAACAGATGTAATAATAATTAAAAAGTTTGAAATACAGCAAGAATTACCTAAATGTGGCATAGACGAATGTGAGCACATGCCATTGGAAAAATGTTGCCACTAGACTTGTTTGTGCAGGGTTGCTACAAACCTTCAATTTATTTAAAAAAATGCAGTATCTGTGAAATGCAAAAAATGAAGCATAATAAGGCAAAGGGCAATACGACAAGGTATGCCCGTATTGTAATGAATATGGGCAGAATGGATGACTTTTTTAAAATAAGTTTTCTGATGTTAAAAATACCTTGCATTCTTGAGAATATGGTTGTTGAAGTTAGGATGTGTAGTTGTGAATAAGAATACTAGAATCAGTACAAAAAATATTCTGCTTGGTTATTTAAAGCAAAATCTACAGAATAGAGACACTGGGAATAAACACAAAATTCACTGAAAGCTACAGAGCCTTGGTGAACAGCCATACAGAGTTCTCCATCTTGAAAGTCACTTTTTAAATAGTGGGAATTCCTCATTGGCTTATCAACATCTTAATCTATGTGAAGTTAGGCTAAGTTTTTCTTTTGTGTTCCATTTTGATAAATCATTGATTTTGAAGGCTAATTTTTGCCAGTCAAAAACTTGGTTTTGACAGTGATCCTAAAATGTTAAAAAAAAAAAAAAAAGAAAGGAAAGGAAATAAGGAGGGGAGAATGGTGGGAAGAAAAAAAGAAGGAAAGAAAAAGGAGGAACAAAGTGCAGTCTGTTCACCTGACAGTATCCTACACAGGGTCTAATGATTGTTTCATGGTATTTATCGTCCTTTCTTATACAATTTAAATCACACAAATGGATTTTTCAAACTCCTATCTGGAAAGTTATGTTATACCAAAAACAGTGATTTTATACAATAACAATAATAGGACTTTACAGATATATAGATGCACTGCTGTATGATTTGTCAAACTGTTTAATATATACAGTAGTATACACCGATCCTTTACAATTAAGTTAGCATCTTCGATTTTCTAGTCTAGAAATGAGAACAGCTTAGATTATTAGGACACTAAGGGCCTTAGCACTCACCGCTCCGTTTGCCTAACACATTCGTTCTTTGCATGATTTGCCGTCTTTCTTCTTCAGGTCTCTGCTCCAACATTATCTAGTCACACAAAGACCCTGCCAGCACTCCCTATCTTCTTTGTCCTGCCTTCCCACCTCCATTCATAGCAATTATCACCATCTGACATATTCTATGTTCACTATTTTTTTCTTCTTCAAGAAAAAAATGTTCACTCTCTTGCCCAGGCTGGAGTGCAATGGCACGATCTTGGCTCACTGCAACCTCGGCCTCCCTGGTTCAAGTGATTCTTGTGCCTCAGCCTCCTGAGTAGCTTGCATTACAGGTGTGTGCCATCACATCTGGCTGATTTTTGTTATTTTTAGTAGAGACAGGATTACACCATGTTGGCCAGGCTGGTTTCAAATTCCTGGCCTCAAGCAATCCACCCGCCTCAGTCTCCCAAAGTGCTTGGATTATAAGCGTGGGTCATTGCACTCAGCTTTATATTCACTTTTTAATTTGATTATTGACTGTCTTCTTCCACTAGAATACAAGCTCATGGTGAGCAGGGGCTTTATTGTGTTCATCACAGTACTTGGCACATTGAAAGTGCACAAAAAAGTATTTGTTGAGTGAGTGAATGAATGCTTAGGAAGGAGGATGATAATATCTATTCATCCTCATAAACTTTGGAAAGATTCAGGCACATCACTGACATAATGTCAAACGGGCTATAGGAGGAGATCTATCTTTTTCAATTCTGTCTTCATTTTGGCTGAGACTCAGCCTGGATACAGAAGGCAGTCCATAGACTTCTTTCACAGATGGATGCCCAACCTGGTCAGGCTGTTTAGCAAATGCTATAGATTTGCTCCCTGCTCCAGTTTATTATTTAGGCTCCAACAGCCTGTCCACAGGAGGACAGGCTTCTTTATATTGGTAGTAACGAGATGTGACTTTTCTCAGCTTAGAACCTTGAGACATACACCTGCTCATGGCCAACACATATTGAGTAACTATCCCAGGGCATATATTACCCCAGGGGAGAGATGGCGGCATTGACAGAGGTTGCATAAATCCTCTGGGTCACTTTGGTTCACTTCAGATAGGGTGTCCTTGAGGGACCTGAGGAGCTCAGAGCAATGAGAGTGGATCAGCATTTCCTTCTGAATCAGAATTGAGTCCAAGCCCCAGCTCTTACCTAGGTGGTACTGCTGCTGGAAGCTTTTGATCTTCTCTGGCAGCTTTAGTTTCTTATCTGTGTAGCACAAGAATCTATACTTTCTCATCTCCAGAGGTCACTGTCACTTTTGAAGTCCTAGAGACCTTCTTTTATCTCTCACCTTACTCCCATCTCTCTGCAGATGGCAAAATGAGGCCCAGAGGAGGGACAGGTCTTGCCCAGTCCCCAGCTGATGAAATGTAGAAACAGGACTAGAATTCAGGTTCAATGCTTTTTCCATTATAGACTTAGGCAACTTAGTTCTCAAGCCCATGGATCTCAAACTTCTCATTTTCAAAACTCTTTGATCATAACCCTTTTGGTGAGATAAAGATCCCATGGGTCATTTAAGTAAACAGCAAATGAAACTCTACTGCTGGGTAGTAGGAGGGGGACATAGAAGAAAAAAAACAAAACTTGAAGATAATTATTTTCACTTAGGATACTATTCTAGGACTCTGTTGCCAGCTCTTTTTTTTTTTTTAAAGACAGGGTTTCACCATGTTGGCCAGGCTGGTCTCGAACTCCTGACCTCAGGTGATCCACCCACCTCCGCCTCCCAAAGTGCTGGGATTACAGGCGTGAGCCACCACGCCTGGCCTGTTGCCAGCTCTTATAGAAATTTACTATAATCAGTGAGGTAAATGGGGTTACTTTTGATGGCACAAGAAAAATTTGCATTTATAGCTTTATTAAATACCATGAATGTGCACTGATTCATTAATGTATTAATTAATGACAGACTTTATATCAAGACTGGATTACATTAGTTCTGCACAAAATGCCGGTAATTTGTATTACAGGTTTTGAGAATATGTATTTTATGACTTACCTCACTATATGTTCAACTTTGTAGTAAGACTAATCCTAAAATCTCCCAACCCTTCCTTCTTATATGTTCAATCACTTTTGCTTATCTGGGTCCCTTTCCTTTCCAAGATATAGCCACATCTGTTGTTTCATTTTCTTCTCACTTTATTCTATAAAAAAAGACTACACAGTACAGAGATTATTGTATTGACTGTAGAAAATGAAGAAATTGGAATGCACAGATGTTAAGGGAATACTAAATAAGGAGAAACATTGGACTGCATGTGACTTATTCATATCTCCCATTTAGCTTCAGTTATTAAATCTAAATGAGCAACGCACAGTTGGTATATACTCCCAGTCAGGATACAGCATTATCCTTATTATATAGAACTACACTCCCTAAAAGGTATTCATTAATGAAGGAATTTACTGATAAATATTAAATATTTCATTTTTGTTGGTGAACAAAACTTCTGAATGGCATTCATATGCTGAAAAAAGACACTTGAGAGCAAATCGGTAGATAGAAGTAATCATCTTTGGTAGGATTCATAGAAAGCCTTCCCATGGATCTCTATATGCATAAAATTGGCATCAGGATTATATAGTAAGAGTCTGTGGACAATTCTAACTGAAATACTTCAGAAGGGATTTTAGCATCTTGTCTTTAGTGTATTACATAGCAGTAATTGTAATAGAAATGACGATGATGATAATTTGCCAGGTACATATTATCTCATTTAATTCAACATGTAACAACCCTGTGAGGTAGGAGCTGGTTTTATTCTCACATAGGTGAGAAAACTGAGGCACAGAGAGGTGACACAAGCTTGTCCAAAGTCCCAAGGCTAGTTGTCTGGTTCTTAGGTATGAGTGGCCATGATTATGGACATATGAGAGATTTTGCTGTTTTAACAAAGACAAACCTGACCTACCATTCTGAAGTCCTCTTCGAACTTGAAAGCCCCGCCTCCCGTGGCACAGAGGGTGGTGTGAAGGCTAGAGAAGTTCTTCTCGCTGCCCATCTGAATGAACCTGTGCATGGCACAGCTGGGAAAGCGGATGAAGTGCAGGTTCCCTTTGCGTCCACACATGGTCAGGTTTTTCAGTTCCAGGTGGACATCTCGGATCCCGGTTTTCCCATAAGCAGTATTAGAAGTCAAATACTTCCGGATGCTCTTTAGGTTCTCCACTTCCTCTTGCTCCTCTTCGGCTGTAATATCCTTTGGTTCGAAGTAGACCAATTTAACCAGTGTCTCCACCGATGTCCATGCCAAACCATGGGAATGCTAAAGGACAGAAAGAAAAGAATGCTGCTGAGTGCTATGTGTGCACAGAAGTGTTCAGTTTTTGAATATTAAGTAAGCAAATGCAGTGGTGTCATATCTACCTGTGCATTTGACATTCAGTTTATTTGAATTCAACTATATGTGCCTAAAGGAGGCACAGAGAAAATTTCACAACTGAAAATTTCACAACTGAATGTCATATCTACCTGTGCATTTGACATTCAGTTTATTTGAATTCAACTATATGTGCCTAAAAGGAGGCACAGAGAAAATTTCACAACTGAAAGAGTGCCCATGGCTCTGCTCACACGCCACTGCACTCTACTCAGAATTGAGTGAGATGAGAAATAGGATTCTGCAGTTCCCTAAACCAGTCTCGATTCCCACATGCTTCCTAGGGCCTGAGTATCTCATCAAGCTGAGTGTTATTCTAATATTTAAAGATAGATATGTATTTTTGCATACATCCTGGCTCCCAATTGCTATTTTATCAGAATCTTCACCAAAGAAACTGATCTGCTTCAATCCTAAAGGAAAAACTGACCACGCCTGGATGTACCAAGAGATGGTATGTTGGTCTCTAACCTAGGGTGCTTTTCAATGATTCAATTTTTGCTTTATGAACTGACTTTATAAGATGCAATTTCACTGTTTTAATCTATACAATACATAGAAAGGGGAAAGAGAAAGGAAGCAGACTATGAGAGATGATGAGCAGATATGAAATTCTAAAAAGAACAACTCATGTTATATCTGATTTCTTTCTGCATTACACAGAGACATGCTCTCTATCCCAAATAGCCTGCCCAGAAATTCTCAACCTGGTTGCCTTTTAGAATCAGCTGGGAGGCTTTTAATACTCAACTTCTGGCCTCCTCTTGCACATATTCTGTTTATTTCAGGCATGGCATCCAGGCATGAATATTTTTTAAAAGTTCCCTAGTGGTTCCAATCTGCAGGCTTGGGAACTACTAAACCAGAGGAACCAAGGCCAGGTCTGAAACACAAAGGCATGCCTCTAGGTGAATGTATACTTAATGTGCTTGTTGTGATGGTTATCTATAACAAAATGAATTTCCAGTATGAGGATTTTTATTGTTATAAAAGCTCTTACTTATTATTATTATTTTTGAGACAGTCTTGTTTTGTCGCCAGGCGGCAGGCTGGAGTACAGTGGCCTGATCTCCTCTCACTGCAACCTCTGCCTCCTGGGTTCAAGCAATTCTCCTGCCTCAGCCTCTCAAGCAGCTGGGACTACAGGTGCACGCCACCACGCCCAGCTAGTTTTTGTATTTTAGTAGACACCGGGTTTCACTATGTCAGCCAGGATGGTCTTGATATCTTGACCTTGTAATCCACCCGCCTCCCTCGGCCTCCCAAAGTGTTGTGATTACAGGCGTGAGCCATTGCACCCGGCCAAAAGCTCTTTATTGTTAAGAGCTGACATGAACAGAGGGGAGCTACTAAACAGTATGAGATTATACGGAGACAGCCTGGATAGTTAATGCCGTACTGTCAAATGCTCTGCGATGAACACAGAGCAAACCCAAATGGAAACCAAAGGTTGGAGTCTTCCTTTTTATTTCCCTCATAGAATCCATAGGCAAACCTGAAACTGTAAATATCAAAACTGAGTTTAGGCCGGGCGTGGTGGCTCACACCTGTAATCCCAGCACTTTAGGAGGCCAAGGTGGGCGGATCACGAGGTCACAAGGTAGAGACTATCCTGGCAAACATGGTGAAATCCAGTATCTACTAAAAATAAAAATAAAATAAAAATAAAAAAATTAGCTGGGTGTGGTGGCTTGCACCTGTAGTCCCAGCTGCTCAAGAGGCTGAGGCAGGAGAATCGCTTGAACCTGGGAGGTGCAGGATGCAGTGAGCCTTTGCGCCACTGAACTCCAGTCTGAAAACAAACAAACTAAACAAAAACAAACAAAAAACCTTTGAGTTTAAAGACTCAGGTGCAAAAATGGCTTCCTTCCAAGTTTATTTCAGCCTTAGAAAACATCCATATGAACCCTTGTCAAATTGTCCACATTGCCAGAAACATCAGTGGCCCCTACCAAAGGTCTTTTTTCTAGGCACTCCTACTAGTACTTAGATTTCAATTCAGGAGGGCTGAGGGAGGAATGCCTAGCAGGAAACCATTTCTGTAAACAAAATCTTCCTTCCTGTGCCTCACTATTGTTATTTTGATTATGATTCAAGATAGCTGCTTCTCACTTGTTGAGCAGGAAATCTAGTATTATAGAAAAAAAAAATTCAGGGCCCTCAAAAGATTAAGAGCAAGAAATTTCACTGAAAAGACCAAGTTAACAAATGTCCTGTTATCTTTGCAGAAGTTTACAAAGCACATTCTGCAACCAGTATAGTTTGGGAAGCTGGCTTGTCCTAGAAGGAGATAAAAAACTGGAAACTGGTCATCCCCATTTGCTGATTCAGCTCACAGATGAAGTCTGTTGGTTAATTCTCTAAAACTCACTGTTAGCATGGGCCAGAGTGTAGGAGCAGCATTTTTTAATAGGTAAAGCCCCACACTGGGATTCGTAACAACTGCTTCCCTGAAGCAGCAGACAATAAGTAGCTCACTGTTACTCCTTCCACCTCTTTGGATTTTAATTTCCCTATCTGTAAAAGGAATGGGTTGCATTAAAATGATCTCCAGTTTCTTCCCTGCTATCAACTTTTCCATGAATTTCTTAAGAAATACAAAAGAGGGCCAGGTATGGTGGCTCACGCCTGTAATCCCAGCACTTTGGGAGGCTGAGGTGGGCGAATCACAAGGTCAGGAGTTGGAGAGCAGCCTGGGCAACATGGTGAAACCCTGTCTCTACTTAATACAAAAAAAATTTGCTGGGCATGGCAGTGTGTGCCTGTAGTCCCAGCTACTCAGGAGGCTGAGGCAGGAGAATTGCTTGAACCTGAGGCGGAGGCTGCAGTGAGCCAAGGTCACACCACTGCACTCCAGCCGGGGCGACAGAGTGAGACTCTGTCTTGAAAAAAAAAAAAAAATACAAAAGGAAAATTGCAAGTACCCCCAGTCATAAAATCTGACCAGTCTTTTTCAGTGGAGTTTTAAACTCCCTGTAAATATACTATGGCATGTTAACAAGTGCCTTGGCTATGCAACCAGTGCTGCAGCTGCAATCCATTCTCATCAGAGCAGGGAAGATGCTTACACTGGAGAGGATAGAGAAAGTGTATTTTGGAACATTGCTTGGAAATATTTTGGAAATATTTTGATAACATCTATTAAAATTAAAAGTACACATGCATTTTTAACTCAGTAAAGCCCTTCCTCCTAGGCCTTAAAAAAAGCACAAGTATTCAAGGATAGGCATAAGAATGTTTCCTGAAGCATCCTTTACAGTGCCAAATTAAAAAACAAAAACAAAAATAAGGCAAATGGGGAACAAGATGAGTGCCCTTTAACAGGGAAACTGTTCAATAAAACATATGACTTCCAAATTGTAGAATATTAGGCAGCTATTAAAAAGAGTGAGGCCAGGTGTGGTGGCTCACACCTGTAATCCCAGCACTTTTGGAAGCCAAGGCAGGCAGATCATTTGAGTCCAGGAGTTCGAGACCTGCCTGGGCAACGTGATGAAACCCCATCTCTACCAAAATACAAAAATTAGCCAGCCAGGAGGGATGGAGGCAGCAAACCAAGTTGCCATATATGTACCTATGCAACAATCCTACATGATCTGCACATGTAACCCAGAACCTAAAGTACAATTAAAAAGAAAAATTAGCCAGGCGTGGTGGTGCATGCCTGTAGTCCCAGCTACTTGGGAGGCTGAGGTGGAAGGACTGCATGATCTGGGGAGACGGAGGTTACAGCGAGCCGAGATTGCACCACTGCACTTCAGCCTGGGTGACAGAGTGAGACCCTCATCTCAAAAAAAAGGAAAAATAAAAAAGAGAGAGTGAAATCTATTCCAGCAGGCTAGAAATATTTCCCCAATCTTCTGTTAATAAGAAAAGCAACAGGTGCCTAGAAGTCTAAATAACTTTTTAAGCCTATTTGGTTTAGGGAGAGGAAGGGAGGAAGGAAGGAAGGGAGAAGAGAAGGAAGGTAGGAAGCACAATTTCTAATATGTTCATGATTATATGAGCCTGCAGAAAGGGACAGAAGGCCCCCAGTTGTTAATATTGATAGGGGTGGCAGAATGAGCAGGTTGTATAGGTGGTGGCTGGAGATCCAGGAATGGGGATGGAGAAAATTCCACACCTAAAGCTTAAAGCTTTCAGTACACGGAGAAAAAAAAAATTAGAATTCTGCAACAATGGAAAACAGGAGATACATTAGCACAAGAAGAACTGAACAAGCTGTGTAAACCCAGAAAACAATCTAGTTCTGTACCAGAAATGCAGAATTTACCCAGTTACAGATACTATCAGACTTCTGAAAGGAAGAGCCCTCACATAACCTTTTATGTGGTTGGGATGTTGGTAAATACAGGTAACTGAAAAGAGGTCTCACCTTTAAAAACACTGTAGGTGACATCTGAACATTTTATAATTTATTCAGAACCCTGTTTCCTTCTTCCTGTTTCATCTCCTGCTCATTTTGAAGCTATTTCAGTTTTTCTTGGCAACTCAACAAAACAATTGGAAAGTGTAGAGTTCTGAAATTTCAGGTAAATGTTGTTTCAGTAGTTTGGGTTAAGGTAAGAGAGATAAGAATTATCTCGTCTCTGGGGTTTTGCCATGTTGCCCAAGCTGGTCTTGAACTCTTGGACTCGAGTGATCCACCCACTTCAGCCTCCCAAAGGAACTACAGTATTAATTTAAGTGGCAATAGAAATTGCTTTTCTTTACCTATGCTTATTTCTTACCTTCATGAAAAATCTAATGCTCTTCTAGTCACATTTATTGCTTTTTCAGGACACTGTCTTATATTAAATGTACAATTTTATGCATCTTCCTGATACCAAGATCTGCCTAAACCTAAGCTTTCCATGCACAAGCTGTGGATAGAGACAGAAGGGAAAGGAAGAACATCCTAGTGCAGCTATGATCCATGACTCGTGTTTTCTTTAATCCAGGATACCTAGATGCTTTGATCAGTTCAGCTGAACTACTAATAAGAGCTTATTCTGTGTTTGCCAAAGGAGTGATGTTGGTTTCAGATACAGGAAGTTCGTATTCACCCTTTACTCCTCCTTAAACCAGATGTCATTAAAAAAAATTTCTAGAGTTTTCATCGACAACATACAGCAGGAAACCAGGCTCAAACTTCACAAGAAGACTTTTAAAAACAAATAAACTGATCCACTCATTCAAAATGGTTTTCACTATGGTGAGGTGGTTAGAAGCCAGAAACTGATGTTCATAAAACAAAGTGCTACAGATAAAATGGCTGTACATCTACCTTTGATCAACATATTTTAAAGAATAAAAGGAACTAATTCCTAGAGAAATTTCTGTGTATGTGCATGAGGAGACATACACAAAAATGTTCACTGCAGCGATTTGTAATAAAAAATGGTAACAATCTAGATGTTCATCAATATGTAAATAAAATATGCCATATTTATATGATGGAATACTACAGTTATAAGAATCAATTATATTTACATGCCTCAAAAGGAGAGCGGTTTGCCTGCAGTCCCAGCTTCTCAAGCAGCTGAGGCAGGAGGATCTCTTGAACCCAGGAGTTCAAGGTTGTACTGTACTATGACTATACCTATGAATAGCGCCGCTGCACTCTGGTCTGGGCAGCATAGCGAAAATTCATCCCTTACAAAAAAAAAAAAAAAGTATCTTACTGGATAGGAACTCAAAAATAATGTTGAAGGAAAACTTATTTAGTGGTGGACAAAGTTGATAGATACATTGTTATTTCCAGGCCAGAGCATTTAATTCCAGGCATGAGACCC
The DNA here is from genome assembly GCA_036589455.1 of Ateles fusciceps. Classification (NCBI taxonomy): domain Eukaryota; kingdom Metazoa; phylum Chordata; class Mammalia; order Primates; family Atelidae; genus Ateles; species Ateles fusciceps. Next base: position 6,132,130 of record JAZHEH010002393.1, read on the forward strand.
TCCAGAGTTTTCCCTCTGCTGCAGTGATGGGAAGTATCCCAGACAGTGGCTGATCTGTCAGCATAGGTCCTGAAGTGAGGACACAGCTAACCCACAATGAACATAGAGCATGAGCACAAAATAAATCTTTGTGTTTTAAACCACTGAGATTTGGATGTTGTTTGTTACTGCAAAAGAACCTGGCCTATTTCGACTGATAAAGTGGAGTGCTGCTTTAACAAAAACAACAAAATGTGGCGGTGGCTTACAAGCCAGGCAGCAGGGACTGAGGAAATGGATTCTGGAGACTGGTAGAGTATTTGGTAAAACGATCATGTATGATAACTTAGAAGGTAGATACTACGCCAAAAGAATGAGCAGGTCTAGTGAAAGAGTTTGAAAGTCTAAGGTAGCATGTATTGATTACTATTGGCTGCATTTTAAAACGTGTAATTAAAAAAAAGAGAGGGAGATGAGCTCACAATTGGCTGGTTTACAGATGAAAGAAAAGGAAATAGAGTCCATTAAGTTGCACTTGTATGGCTGAAAAAGCAGCTGCTTCTCTTTCCCAACAGATAGAATGGCTACCACACCCACTGTTAACATTTTGAAAGGGTTAAGAAGTCTCCAATAAAGATTTAGTTGACATTGTGGCTTCCTGGTTAATTCTTTCAATTAAAATAGCTTAAGGAAAAACATGCTAAACTTGTAGCCATTAAGTCAATAAATAAAGCCATTAAGTCAATAAATAAAGGCATGGAAGCAAAAACTCAAAAGCATAAGCAAATACAAGTATGCCTAGAAGGAATTGAGGGCTTGGCCCTTGGCATATAGAAATAAAATTGGAATAAAATAGATGAGAAACCAATTTTCTTTTGAAAAATAATTGTACTGCCAAAGAAATTGCTATCTCACACTTAAAACAGCTGGGAAAACTGTTTAAGACCTAAAAAACCTCTGGAGCCCCCAACTCTCTAAAGTTAGGATGCAGCCGAGAAGGCTGCTCAGCCTCTAACACGGACATATTATTTTTCAGTGTTCATTTTAGATGCAATCAAAGAGTCTACTGGGGAAAAAAAGATAACTCCCAAGGGGTGGAGTAAAGGACTGAAGTGAACAATGGACTGGGAAGGCCCTTCCAGGGAGAAGTATCAGGACCCTAAAGGACCCTTCTCCACTTGCCAGGCAGGGGGCCCAGAGGAAATTCAGAATTGCTTCAGCATTGTAGAATGACTTAGCACCAGTGACTGCTGGGTATCTCCCACTCACCCACTTTCTGAATGGTAATATAGGATTGAGTTTTCCTATCTTTGTTTCACAATTAAATACTAATATACAATGTAAAGAGCAGATAATTTGCCACTTTTAGTTCGGAAGTCTCTAGATCAAGAGGAACCACATCCCAGAGTTGATGTAGAAATGACTTTATATCATCCCCTAGTAAGAGCCTAAATTAGGCATCATCCAGATACTGTGCTGGGTGAGACTTTGGGGCAGTCTCCTTTGGGGAATGAATGAATGTAATTTGCCTGTAAGAGGGAGAGTGAGACAAATATCTGGTAACCAGAAGAGCAAACTGTGTCACTAGTGCGGCTGGCCAAATATTTCTGGTCTCTTCCTTCCAGGCCCATGGGGTCAGAATGCAACTCTTGGCCATTTTATATGTGAGCTGGGCAATGTTCCTAACCTAGCTGGTAAGTTGTGAATGGAAATGACGTATGTCACCTTCAGGCAAGAGTACTTCTGGCTAATGTGAGACCCTTCCAGATTCTTTGTTACCTTAACCAGCAAAATTTAAGACAAATGCGCTACATCTGGGTCTCAAAGATGAGTCAGACTGGAGCTTCTAGCCACTTCTCAATGAACTTGTGCTGTAAGACATAAACTTTTGTTGTTTTAAGCCACAGAGATTCAAGGATTATTTGTTACTGCAGAATAACCTTGCCTATACTGACTAATATACCACTACGTCAGAATCTTTGGCTATTTTTAAAGCTGAAAAAACTCCCTCTCTGGCAGAACTAGATATAGAAACTGTCATTATCACAGATAAACATGTGGTAGCTGAGTGTTAATAAAAAGGTATATAGGTCCTGTTATATTTATTTCTGTCTAAATATTTCTCAAAATACACACCAAGATTGTCAATCTGGTAGTAGTTAAAACTGTGAAGTAAATCTGCATTCCAAATACTGTGGCAAAAACATTTTTAAAATTTATTGGTAGTTGATGTTTTCAAACAAAGCCTATTTCTTGAAGGCTTTTTTTCAGAATTCTAGAATAGTCCCTGGGGGGTCATATATGCTTCCTGCAGTAGCTATCAGGGGTACACAGTGAACTCCAAATAATCTAAATGAGCAAAGACATGAGGTGAAAAAAATAAAAAAGATTTCCTATCAATCGGCTGGGAGCAGTGGCTCACGCCTCTAATCCCAGCACTTTGGGAGGCCAAGGTTGGCAGATCACCTGAGGTCAGGAGTTCAAGACCAGCCTGGCCAACATGGTGAAACCTTATCTCTTAAAAAAAAAAAAAAAAAAAAAGTATTCCTGGTGAGGCACAAGTGTTCCCAGTGAGTGTTCCTGGTGAGGCACAAGTGTTCCTGGCGAGAGTTCTGGTGAGATTCCCTAATGGCAATGTCTTCCTGAATGTAAATCAGGCACCTGAGGGCTCAAGATGAGCTTCTGTGGGCATGGATCTGACTCAGTAGCCAGTTGCTGCCATAGAGAGTAACAATTCTCTCAAGGTTCCATCAAGTTGGAGTTAGGTGTAATTACTGTGAATAGGGAGCAGCAGGACTGAAATTTCTTTTTCCAATAAGATTTGTCAAGCAAACCAACAGGGGGAAAAAGATGTTTAAGGACCATGTAATCAACAGAAAAAACGCTTTAAAGCACTTCAAAGATATTTTACACTAAATGAATATTAATTATGTTCAAGTTGCCTAAGGACGTCCATAAGTTAAAAAATATTTCTTGATAAATCCAAATGTGTAATAAATTATCTCTTTAAAAATGTCCTATCTATGAGGACTAACCTTCCTTTTACTATGTACAAATTGGTTGACAGCATAACATAATTCTTTGATAATATATTCACAGAAACATTTAATGTTAAGAGGTAGAAGGAACCTTAGGTTGAGTCCAACATCCTGTTTACAAATAAGAAAACTGAGAAAGATCAAAGAATTGTCCAAGGTTAGTCACAACATGTATCTGAGCCCATTTTCAGTTGCACGAACCAATAAATCCCAATTTTGGTAGGCTGGTCTGAGGTTAGGTGTCTGTCGCTTACAACTGAGAATGTCCCAACAGTCAGTGTGGGCAAGTTACTTACTTGAGCCATTTACTACTCTTATTTTTACCTTTCGGGGGATAGAGTCTCACTCTGTTGCCCAGGCTGGAGTGCTGTGGTGCGATCTTGGCTCACTGCAACCTCAACCTCCTGTGTTCAAGCAATTCTCCTGTCTCAGCCTCCTTAGTTGCTGGGATTACAGGGGTGCACCACCATGCTCAGCTAATTTTTGCAGTTTTAGTAGAGATGAGATTTTGCCATGTTGGCCAGGCTGGTCTTAAACTCCTGACCTCAAGTGATCCACCTGCCTTGGCCTCCCAAAGTGCTGGATTACAGGCAATAGCCGCTGCGCCCGGCCCATTTACTAGTCTTTAAACGGAGGTAGATTAACCTATCGCTAAAGTCCTGTCTAGTTCTCACATTCTATCATCCTGAATATACATACACAAAGACCTCCAAAACCATACTTTTAATAGCATGAAACACAGAGTTGAAAACCTAATAACTATTTAAGGACCTTGAAGAAAGTAGTGAATGTAAAATTTAATAGAAATATTTCCCTAATGCTATAAGAAACCCATAATTATTGCACACAGAGCAATCTGTTGAACATTACTCTTTGCAAAGAAATTTGAGTCATGGTTTCTTTCAAATTAATGCATACCAGATTTCCTTAAATGAATTTTAGGTATGAGGTAATTACGCAGTGTTGGCAAGAGTACAAGCTCATATACTACCACTGAGACTGTAAACTGGTATAATCTTTCTATGGGTTTATTTGGAAATATATATTAAAAAGCTCCAGATTCCTATACCCTTTGATACATTGGTTCTATTTTACCCTAAAAGAAACTATGTGCACATCCAAAAATTTAGCTCTAAAAAATATTGAAAATGTTTGAAGTTGTATTTATAATAAGAAAATTAACTTATTGTCCAACAACAGAGGGCTGATTAAACAAATAATTATTCATTAACACAAAGGATAGCACATCACCATTAAAATCACTTTGTAGGACACCATTTAATGATGTGAGGCAAATGTTAATTATCTATCGCTAAGTGAAACAGGCAGGGATTAAATGGTACATTTCATGCGGTTATAATTTTGTCTAAAAATTAAATGGCTATTTGGACACACACAAAAAGAGTAGAAACTTTAGGCCAAAATGTTAATAGCTGGATCACAGATTTGGGTGATGGTTTTTTTCTGCTTCTGGCTTTTCTGACACTTTCCCTTTTTTTTTTTTTTTTCTATAATCAACACACTTGAACTTCATAATCAGAGTTATTTTTAAATTCTTAGTTAAAAACTTCTCTGTAATACAAAAGAAAACAAAATTATTTTAACTATGTTTCAGTGAACAGATAGCAGATCTGTGGTCCTGCCCAGAGAAAATAGTATGGCTTCATTCCCTAACTCAACAGTTCCTTCTCTTCTCATACAACACCCTACCCATATCAAACCAATCATCAAAATCCACTGAACACAAGCCATCATGGCAGATGTAAGCCCAATTCCCAAGAGCAAAGTTGTTCAACCTGTTAGACGCTTGCTACCATGAGGTTTCCCTCAGGGCGGAAAGAGGCTGATTCACTCACCTGCACAATGCCAGGGCAAAAACTGTATGTTAAACTTGGCAATTGAAAATACACTGAAGAGGACATACGTATGTTTGTGGGATGGAATCGCTGTGGGAAAGTGTACTGTCATAACCTTGTGTAACAATAATCTTTCTTCTACTGGCACAGCGCCAGATTCCTATCAGCTTTCTCCTCTCACCCCAGGCAAGGGCTGATCATATTCTAATATTTGAGAGGGGAAAAAGAACAGCAAAAATTCCTTTCAGAACTTCCAAGGCACGTAGAAGTATAATCCTCAGCCACATAGAGACTCAAGTCTGGATTTCATCACCACTACTGCTCAGGGTTAACCCATCTGTTAGGCTCAAGAGGCACAGTGGCTAGGACCTGCAATACTTTTAGGCACCCATGAAAATAGTTTAATTTTAAAATCAGAAGAAAATATATGAACTTTTAGGTCAAGGCAAAGATAATTTACTATATAATATTAATACATTCATCTTTATACCAACAATAATAAAATATAATTTTTATTTATTTTTTATGGAGTAAGGGGCCCATTAAAGGTATCCTCTACATTTTGCTCCACACCCAGCTTCAGGTTAAAACTGACAGGATGCCATACCACCATCCACGTTGCATCTGCAATTTGAACCTGGTCTCTGTGACTTGTTTACAATCCCATTACCATAAAGCAACTTTAAATTTAGTATGTAGTGCAACTAAATTTTAAAGTCAAAGTTTTAATTATATATATATTTTTAAATGACTGGCCACATTTAACCACATGGTTTCTCAAATTTGTCTAATCATAAAAATCACCTAAGGCACTTGTTAAAAATATAGACTCCCAGGACATCACCTAGAGATTCTGATTCAGTGGGATAGGAGTCATGTCCCAGAAAATGATTTCAACAAGGTGCCCCTGTAATTCTCACTAGTCAAGTTCAGAACTACTATTCTAGTTGAATCAAAATGAATACAGTAAATAGTTGGACTACATTTCTTCGTTTGTTTTTTTGAGATGGGGACTTGCTCTGTTGCCCAGGCTGCAGTGCAGTGGTATGGTCACAGCTCACTGCAGCCTCGACTTCCCAGGCTCAAGTGATCCTCCCACCTCAGCATCCTGAGTAGTAGGACTACAGTTGTGCACTACCACTTTGAGGTAATTTAAAAATTTTTTGGTAGAGATGGGGTTTTGTCATGTTGCCCAGGCAGCTCTTGAACTCCTGGGAACAGCGATTCTCCCTCCCAAGCCTCCCAAAGTGCTGGAATTACAGGTGTGAGCCACTGCACCCAGCTTGGGCTATGTTTTAAAAGTGAGAAATTGGAGTTTGAAGAAATGGCTCTTGCTTGAAACTATGAGGGCAGAACTCTGAGGCAGACAGCTGAGGGCAAGGCACAGCCACCAACTGGCAGGTGTTTCCATTCCCAGACACATCTAACTGCTTGTTAATGAAATTATTTATGGGAAATTTATAACATGAATGTCGTAGGTAATTTTCAAATTTTAAATACAGCTTTTGAAGTACTAGGTATTATCCAGCCATGACTAAACCCCATGGCTGTGGTTTAGAAACATTCCACATATAATTAAATTCTCTAGATGGGCTCCTCTCTCCCCGACTGCCATCTTAAAAGTAAGCATGCATTTCTCCATAAAGAGGTTAGCTCTGGCAACAGCACTCATGTATTTAGGTCACACAGACAGACATTCTTTGATTTGCAACCCACGTGGCTGACCTTGACACAGACAACCACGTGAAATTAGAACAACAAATAGAAACACCAACATGAAAGCTATGTTGCTTTTATTTTTTTTAGGTTAAGATTTAAAAAAAAAAAGAAAGCTCTTGCCAGGGCAAAGGAAGCCATGTCCTTAGGTGCCATTCTGGTAGCACCACTAAGTGTATTCTTAGCATGGATCTCGGCCAGGAGGAAGCAGGGATAAGATGAAACTAGAGATGAGGAGACCCAAAAATGTTCAAATCCATGAGGTTAATAAAAAATTTTTTCCTTCAGTCTCTTCCTTAAGTCCCTGAGTAGCTCAGTGAGTGTGGTTTCTTTCCCAGGGTTCTGAAACTTCTCATGCCACCCTTGCAAGAAAATCAGAGAGAAAGAGGAGTGTCACTCTAAGGATCCGTGAGCTCATCTTCTCCCCTTCATGCCTACAGTCAAGCTATGTATTTCTGCTTCAGGTGTTAAGGAGACAAAATGGTAAGCAGATGAAATTTGTTTCCCATTCCACAGTTACGTTCCCAGGCTGTCCAGAGGAGGTAGGAAAATCCATCTACAGACAGCTACAGTCATCACCCCTATTTCTCACCAAGAAGCTGCCAGTTCTGCCCAATCTAGAGGCAACAGAAGATGAGTGTCAACTTTCCATGTGGTCCTCAGCTTTAATTATGCCACTTTCTTCAACAGAAATACAGTCCCTGGACAAAAAAAAAAGACTCCACTGTTTTGACCATGCAGGTGTGCCATGGGACATGACCCACCACGCATCTGTGTGGCTATCTCCAATGTCACCATTTGCAGCAACCAGAGCTGAGCACAGCATCCCCCCAGGAATGGCTCCTTCAATCTCCTAATGCCCAGCACTAAGTCTCAAGATGGTAATCTTATTACCTGCTTAAACAAATCCCCATTTAAACCACCAAGAGGTTTAGCTTTCTGTCTTGACAAGCCACCAGAGCATGCCTGCATACTCTAGGGACACTATTAACAATTTAATACCAGAGCGTGGTTAACTAAAGAGGCTTCAGGAAGAACAGCATTGCTGGGTAGCACAATCAGGCAGAACAAGAGGTCTACCAGAGATGAGCTTTGTCATTTATTTCTTGACTATGAAAGAAAGTCTGGCAAATCTTTGAAGCTGAGCTGGGGGACAGGGGACAGATGAAAGGTATGCCAACTGCTCACATGGCAATACAAGCTAAAATAAGCACCTGCTTTAAATAATCAGAGACCAACTACAGTCACTCCTTCATATCTGTGGCTTCACTCAAGGATTCAACCAACTGCAGATTGAAAATATTTGGAAAAAAAAAAAATTCCATAAAGTTCCAAAGAGCAAAACTTAAATTTGCCATGCTCTGGTGCTATAAAGAATCCATGTGAATAAAGTGATGTGTAGGCATTGCATTAGGTATTAAATCATCTAGAGATGATTTGAAGTATATGGGATGATGTGCATAGATTACATGCAAATACTACACCATTTTATACAAGGGACTTGAGGATCTGAGGATTTTAGTACCCATGGGGTCCTGGAACCAATACAACAGATACTGAGGAAAAATCATCCAGGCTTATTCATTCACTGATTGAACAGATATTTATTTTGTTCCTAGACAGTGTGAGGCACTCTGCTAAACAGAGTCAGGATGTGGCAATGAGCCAGCCCCCTTGGTACTTACATTCTAGTCCACAGAAACTGATTATTAATTAAGAACAGCCTGGAAAGAAGGAGTACAAACTCTGCTGTGAGTGAAATGCACATTGTCCTAAAATCAGACATGACTTAATTAAAACAGTCCTTTAATATTTACTAATCGTAGCTCTATGTAGGGCACCCTCCTAAGCACAGTAACCATCACAAAGTCAAGTCTGACATTCTCTAGCCATCCAAGAAACGTATAATTTCACTAGTTATGAGACTAAAACTTATATAAAGTTTAAAATAATAAGGTGTTAGAGTTGGAGGATATAAGAGCTCTGGCCCACAACAGGCAAATGAAAAGATGCTCAACATCATTGGCTATTAGGGAAATGCACATCAAAACCACAATGAGATACCACTTAAAACCCACTAAGATGGTTATAATTTTTTAAAAATTGAAAAAAAAACTAGTATTATGAGGATGTGGAGAAATAGGAATCCTCATAAACCACTAGTGGGAATGCTAAATAGTATGGTCACTTTGGAAAACTGGCAGTTCTGCAAGAGGTTAAACATAGAGTTACTGTATGACCTAGCAATTCCAGTACTAGGTATATATACCCAAGAGAAATGAAAACTTATGTCCACACAAAAACCTTACATGAATGTTCATAGCTGCATTATTCACAATAGCCAAAAAGCAGTAAAAATCCAAATATTCACTAACTGATGAACATGAATAAATAATGTGATGAATCCACCCAATGGAATATTAACTGGCAACAAAAAGGGACAAAATACTGATACATACTACAACATGGACAAATCCTGAAAACACTATGCTAAGTAAAAGCTGCCAATCAGAAAAGATCATCTATGATATGATTTCATTTATTTGAAATGTCCAGAATAAGCAAATCTCTAGAGACAGAAAATAGATTAGTTGCCTAGGGTTGGGGATTATGGGAGAAAAAAGGGGAGTGACTACTAGTAGTTTTCTGGAAGGGGATGAAATATTCTAAAGTTAATTGTGAAAGTTGCACACCTCTATGAATACACTAAAAACCTAAATCCATACTCTAAATGGATGAATCGTATGGTGTATGTGAATTATATCTTAATTTTCTCATTTCAAGATAAATTTTTAAAATATAAATGCCGATTATACCAGTTATTGAAGATAATCTTTCTAAAATGTACAGCCCACTTCCTCATATTCTTAAACAAAACAGACTGAATGAAATTTGAGGTCTTCTTGATGATTCACGGTCAAATGAGAATCAATTATTGTGCCCACTATACACTTATATCCTCAGGAATCATATAAACTTGTGCTTCCCAGGCTGCTATGGTTTGAATCTTCTTTGTCTCTATTATAGTTTTCTGTGTCTTGTTTTTGACAAAGCTGTTAATTTCTCACTGCCGTCAGTGTTACTGCAATATATCTATCCAGAACCCACTGTGTCTGAATGCAGAGAAACCAGAAAAGCAAGTCTGTTAAAACTGTATGTACGATTATTTGCCAATTTAAAAAATAAAATTAAAAGAGTACATAGATTCTGAGGGAGAGCACAGAAAGTACTCTCAAGTGTAAGATGTCTGAGCATCCCTGACTTTGTCTGTTTCCCAACACTGATTTTGGTTGCTCAGAAGTGTTTGCTTCCTACCAGCTCTCAGCTGCCTTTGGGGTTACCATTGCCACGCTGCCAGAATTTATAGGCATTGTAGTTAGAAGTGAATTTTTTTTTTTACTATAACAATTTTTATCAAAGGCACAGCTAGATGTAATATCTGATTGAGAAAAGGGATTAAAACTTTATAAAATATAAATATGAACATTCAAAATATTTTATTTGCCTGGGGCTAGTTTGGGCCATAGTGTTGTTCCATATCACTAAGAGTGAGATTTTTCAAATTCTTTAGTGTTGGAACTTTTAAAAGTTCCATCTTAACTCTGAACTCCGCATATGAAAGAGATAAAGGCAACATCTTATTTGCATTGTCTCATTTTACAAATCATGTCACATCTACTGTAAAGTTAATTAATGAGAACAATGAGGCTTGATCAACATAAAGGCTAGAAACTGTCATAGATGATAGCTGCATTTCACCCATTTATTTCTGTACTTTATTTGGATTACATAATTTGAAGAAAAGTTTGATTCAGAGAGAGCAGCTGCAAATTGTAACTGTTCTTTTGAACAGCTTCCCTTGCAATCTCAGGGATTTCTTGAATCAAAACTGATTCAGTAGTTTGAAAAGATTTACTGAAAATGTTTCACAAGAAGCTGAATACTAAAAATATCTAACAACGCCTCACTTTGGTTGCAACGCATATAAAAATCAAACAAAAAACATCCAAACCTTTTAATTAGTGCTAAAACTCTAAGACAGCATTACCTGGACTTGACAGGTTACCCATTTACTTGTTACATAACTGACCTAAGCCAGGGTAAGAGGGTTTGCCAAGAAAATATGTCTAAGCCTTGACTAAAATTTAATGGAGTCTGGTACATGTGTGCTGAAGTGGTATATTATCTTGTGCAATCTTATGTGGACAGATATATACAGGTCAAACTTTGAGACTTTAGAGCTACAAACTTGCCAATCAATGATTTATTTATAAGAATTCAGAAGAAATTTATTCCAATGCCTCTAAAAAATGAGTTAACCCAGCAGTAGTAGCAGCAGCAGCAGCAGCATTACCTCAGTTAACATTTAGGCCATACTATGCGCTAGGCACAGTGCTAGCAGCTGTCCATGCATTATTTAATTTAGTTCTCATAACCCAATGAAGTTGGCACTATTCCTATTTACAGATTACAAAACTGAGGCTCAGAGAACTCCCCCAAATATTAGGTGATCTCTAATGTGCTTTTAAATTATAGCTTTTCAATAGTTAAAAAATTTTTTTTTAATTTTTGAATTAAACACTTGGACCCTCTAAAAGTTACATGCAAGCTGCTGGCACATCCCTGTACTCTCAGCTACTCAGGAGGCTGAGGCAGGAGGACTGCTTGAGCCCAAGAGTTGGAGATTAGCTTGGGCAACACAGCAAGATTGCATCTCTAAACATTTTTTAAAGTTACACGCTGGATATAGCAGTTGCACAACAAATATCCATGAATGAACAAACCCAAACACTTGTACATCATTACGTAAGACTTTCCCGTATTACAAACCAGTATAAAAGTTGATATTAATGATGTCCCTAAATTATTAGAATATGTTAAATGATATTCCTTTGTCAAAGAAGGCAGCGATGTATAAAATACATCTGAAGCACATTTTCATAAAGCTGACAAAAGGAAACCATTTCCAGCAGTTTACACAGACAGGAATTCACTTATATTTAACAAGTTTGATCCCAGGAATGTTCAATAAATTGAATGATACTGAGTCAGGATCTTTTTCTTTGCTCTTGTGGCTAAATTAAAATACAGAGTCATAGGTCTAAGGTTTGCATGAAATTGAAAATTTTAGCAATATCCCTTCTGTAAACCCTTGATTCAATCCTGAATTCAGCAACTCCAGATTCCTAGGCCTGAGGCCAGTCCTACATCCTAATTGTCTTCAGGAGAGCTAGCTTGCCTGCTCCCACTGGCCCTACCCAAATGGCTTCAGAGGAAAGGAGAAGGGTGGAATTCTTTTAATACTGATCTTTAGTTCTTAATCTTTGGCACAGGACTATTTCATTCCAAGAATGAGGTTTCAAATCTCAGACCATGAAGAAATAGTAAAAAAAAATGAAACATAAACAAACAATAACAGGTATGGGCAAATGAAAGGATTCTCCAGGGGCAACAGAAATCAGGTTTTCATTTATCCACCTACAAATGAGATGTAACAATTTTAATTGAGGTTAGATAACTGAATTTATCTAATTGTGTATCATAAAACACTATAGTCTCAATGAATATAATATACTGCTAACTTTTACAGCAAATAACAGATTGTGTGTGTGTGTGTTTTTTTAAGAGTTCTTTTCTTTTGGAAATAAAGACAAAAACACTTAATACTGAACTTACATGACTTCTGGGATTTGCTTCAATATTATCCAGTTTGGCGGAGAGGCGATTGGTGTGTAATAAATAAAATAAAATTGGACATCATTTGATAATTATAGAAGCTGAGTGATAAATACCTGGCAGTTCATTATGCTATATTCCCTAGTTTTGTATAATGTTTAAAATGCAGAAAAAGTTTTTAAAATCCCAACACTTTCCAAAATGCTCACTCAGGACAGTAAGAGGACACGTAGAGCACAATGACCTTTGGAGTAAAAACCAAATGAGTCTGAACTGGGTAAGTTCCTTTTTTGCCACATAAATCCTGCTTATGGAACCAAATATATCAGACTGCTTTCACTTTTGCTGGGACAAACTTCAATCTGCTCATTCTAACCAGGAACATAAGATCAAAATATTCTGGCAACTTCACCCTGATATTTCAGCAGCAATAAATAAATTATAAATTACCCTAGAAAGGTACAAGGCTCAAATGGGGCCAGGTTTATACCTATTTAAGAGAAAAAAATAAATGGTGTTCCCCAATCCGCAATGAACAAATTAACTCAAAATAATTGGTTATTAAAAAACAAAAACAATAATGCATTATGAAATAAGTATAAGTCCAAATTTATAATTTTCCTATGATTAATACTTTAGTGCATGCATGTCTATATATATTCATTCACATAAAAGCACATGTATTATTTTCTTCTCCTAGCATTGATGGAACAGTTAACACCTGCTTGGTCTACCTACTGGGTAATCCAGCACTGAGTCCAACTACATTTACAGTAGGAATTTAGGTGGGAGAAAGGGAAGAAAATAACAATGTGATTCTAAAGAAATTCTATCCTCATACCAACCATAGTGAGCCCTGAAGTATTTGTAGAACACGTTATTTTCTGAAAATAAGCCTCTCTCATCAAACTTCTTATCTTCTGACATTGTCCTACTTAGCAAAGGACATGTTGACCTTTACTCCCCTTCTGTACCTCAAATGCTTCAATAATTCAATTGGTATTACTGATGCCCGCTGGGACTTTTCTCTGAGTCTCTTCTGTGAACTGTGTCCCAGTCATCGTGTACTGGTAAATGTTTAACAACTGGTTCTCTGAAAATAAAGCCCTGATTTTCAGTGTTTGCCTGCCAGTTTCCATGATGTACATACATCCATCATGGCCAACTTCAAGTTATCAGCATAAGGATATTGAAATGCAGAGTTGGAAAGTCATGTGTATAAACAACTCCCATAGTCTGTATAAGCTGGCTTTAGCATAACGCTGAAACTCCTGGTTTGCCTAGGATAATGCCAGTTTGTGCCTGTGGTCCTGGCATAATTAATGGTACCCCTACCACTCTTCAAAAGCGTTGATGAAATATTATGTGGTCATCCCAAAGAATAAATCATTTTTGGATGCTTTCTCAAAGTAAAAGCCTTCCACAAAAAATGATAAAAACTTCCATGAAAGGTAAGAAGATGTGATTATCTCCTTAGTCAAATGTATACTAACTTCCTAGTATGGAACATCCTAAAAACATAACATCCCTTTAATTTTTTTTTTTAAATCGAACATAGGTAGTTGGAGGAGTATGAATAGTAAACAGGCTCCACTAATGTTCAGGTCCAGATTCACACAGAGTTTAGTGATTTCTGGAGCTATTACAGCATTTGAGTGGAATCAAGCCACACAGCTGGCTTCAGGTTACACTCTAGCTTAGAGTCACATGCAGAGACCAAATGAAACCAAATATCGCATGCAGAGTGTAGCACAGTGGCTAACCCAAAGAAATTAAAAATTGGTTAGGCCCTGTGGGTCCAATGGTAATCATTAAATCTCAGAGTTCAAGGCCACCCAGATCAATACTTACTTGATCTCCTTTATGACAACCCTAAGAAGCCACTCTCCAATCTTGCTTAAATACTTGTCAGCAACCCAATACAATCTGAGTCACATGAGTAGAATCTGGCAGGCATTGGTTCATCAAAGAGGAGAAATCAAAGAAAGAATGAAGATAACATAGCTATCTTTATCTCATGTGCTATTACATAGAAGATGAATTAGATATACTGAATTGTCAAGAATCACAGGGTAGAGGTTATGGGGAGGCAGATTTTGAGTCAGTATAAGGAAGAACATCTAACACCACCACAATAATAATAGCTAACATTTATTGAGTGCTTATATTTTGCTGGAAGCCTTATCGTACTGCTAACTTATGTCAGGCTCGAAGTCAACAAATCCATTCCTATCTCTTTAGCCTCTGACCATCTACCTAGGGCTATAACAGAGTTGTTTGTTCAGAAGCCCAAGAGGGATTCAAGTAACTGGCTGCCCAGGCTAGCCACAACTCACAGAGGTTTACACAGGTCCAGTCTGTCCTAAGCCTCTATCTGCAGTCCTTGCAGCCTCAGATTCAGTGTGGGATCAAGGCCAAGAATTCTAGAAGGTACATGTGCTGGGGCTGAAGGCAAGCACCGGGAAACATTCATCTCATTCATCATATGCCAGAGGAAGATTCTAGAGTCTTGCAAATCATTGCAAGGACACTTTTTCAATTCTCAGAGAATGGGTTAAAAAAAAATGACCCAAGAACTGGATGTAGCTGTTCTGAATTCTGAAGTCTTGTTCAATTCATGCAGCTTTTAAAAAGGAAAAGTACTCACTTTTCTTATTCTTCTCATCTCCTTTGCATATAACTGCCTCACTCAAGGGCTGAGATGTCAAATAGTTTAAATCAAAGGAGGACATTTCCTTTTTAAAAAATAACTATGTCCTGACACAAGATTAGTAATCAAATAAATTCCACAGTCCTCTTATTCACTAAGTTGCCAGCATCACTCTCAGACAGGGTATGCTATACTTGGTCTCAGGAGTGGCAATGAGGCAATCTATGATAATGAGGTCAAGACTTGTGACACAGGCCATGTGTCCTGCTTCTAGAAAATCAGAGGGTATCAGGGAAGCTTCCATTGAGGGAGGTGATATCAGATCAGGTTGGGGAATACTCTGAAACCCAATCTCCAAAAGATTCCCAGTCAGGGCAAGATGAGTTTGTGGAAATCCTGTTATTGCAGAGTCTCAAAAGCCTCTGTAATTAAATAACAGAAATGAAAGTAATATTAAATGTCTATACAGTTGATCATTTAGCAAATATATATATAGAGAGAGAGAGAAAGAGAGATAAAATGTCCTCTATTAGTATACATAAAGCTAGTATTAATAGTGTCTTAGTCTATTTTGTGCTGCTGTAACAGAACACTAGGTAATTTGTAATGAACAGAAATTTATCTGGCTCACAATTCTAGAGGTTAGTAAGGCCAAGATGGGGGGCTGCGTATAGCAAGGACCTTCTTGCTGCATCATCCTATCATGGAAGCATGAAAGGGCAAAAGAGCACGTGTGCACAAGAGAGCAAGAGAGTGAACTCACAGCCTCAAGCCCTTTTATAATGGCATTAATCATTCATGGGGATGGAGCCCTCATGATCTAAATGTATCCCATTAGACCTCATCTCCCAACACTGTTCCACTGGGGATTTTCAACACATGCTTTCTTGGGGACACATTTAAACCACAGCATTCCACCCCGGCTCCCCAAATCCCGTAAAACATACATTCACTTTGTGCAATAGTTCCAAAAGTCGTAACTTTACAGCATCAGCTCAGAATTTCAAAGTACAGAGTTCATCTGAATCAGATATGGATGAGATTCAAGGCAGGATTCATCTGGAGGCACCCTTCCCTCCAGCTGTAAGCCTGTGAAATCAAACAAGTTACTTACTTCCAAAATACAATGGTGGAAAAGGCACAGAATAGACATTCCCATTCCAAAAGAGAGAGAAAGGGATAGTCTTCAGTCCAAAACTCAACAGGGCAAACAACACTAAATCTTACAGCTCCAGAGTAATCTTCCTTGACTCCACGTCCTACCATCTGGGCACACTGGAGGGGCAGTTGGGCCCTCAAGGCCTCAGGTAGGCAGGCCTACCCCTACAGCTTTGCTTGGTGCTACCCATGCAGCAGCTCTCACAGTTTGGAGTCAGGTATCTGTGGCTCTTCAGACTGGTGTTTCGTGCTGATAGTTCCACAGTTCTGGGGTGTTGGTGTGACCCCACTCCTTAGGCTTTAGTAGGCATTGCTCTAGGAGACTTTCTACGGTAGCTCTGACCCCAAAGTTATGCTGCTCATTGCCCTAGTAGGGGCTCTCTGGTGGCTCCACCCCTGCAGCAGGTCTCTGCCTGGGCCCTGAGGCTGTCTGTGACATCCTTTGAAATCTAGCTGGAGAAAGCCATGCCTCCACACAATTCCTTTTTGTTTTTTTTTTGGTTTTTTTTGAGATGGAGTCTCACTCTGTTGCCCAGGCTGGAGTGCAGTAGTGTGACCTCAGCTCACTGCAACCTCTGCCTCCCAGGTTCAAGAGATTCTCCTGCCTCAGCCTTCCGAGTAGCTGGGACTACAGGCACATGCCACCACGCCTGGCTAACTTTTGTGTTTTTTAGTAAAGACGGGGTTTCACCATGTTGGCCAGGATGGTCTCAATCTCCTGACCTTGTGATCCGCGCGCCTTGGCCTCCCAATGTGCTGGGATTACAGGTGTGAGCCACCACACCCAGCCTGCTTCCACAATTCTTATATTCTGCGTGTCTGTAGACTTAACACCACATGGATGCCACAAAGATTTGCTGTTTGCACATTCCAAAGCTGTGGCCTGAGCCACAACAGAGCACCCTTGAGCCACCCTTCTTACTTGCCCTTAGGGTGAACAAGAAGCACTGTATTGAAATGTGGAGAGCAGAGACTTCAGGCAGCCCTGAGCAGTGAACCCCCAAGATCCAGAGGGCATACTGGGTCTCTCTTTTGATATATAGTCACATGTCACTTAATGACAGGGATATTTTCAGAGGTAAGTGTCATTAGGCAATGTTGTCATTGTGTAAACAGCATACAGTGTACTTACACAACCCTAGATGGTATAGCCTACTACAGACCTAGGCTATATGGTAAACCCTAAGCTGTAAACCTGTACAGCATGTTACTGTACATGAGTATTGTAGGCAGTTGTAACACCATAGTTAGTATTTATGTATCTAAACATAGTCAAACATAGAAAAAGTAGAGTAAATATACAGTATAAAAGACAAAAAATGGTATACCTATACAGGGCACATAGAGGAGCTTCCAGGACTGAAAGTTGCTCCGGTGAGCGAGTGAGTGGTGAGTAAATGTGAAGGCCTAGGACATCACTATATATATTGTAGACTTTACAAGTATTGCTCACTTAGGCTACACTACATTTATAAAAAGAAATTTATTTCTTCAGTAATGAGTTATACTTAGCTTACTATAACTTTTTTACTTTATAAACTTTCTAATTTTTAAAAGTTTTTGACTCTTTTGTAATAACACTTGGCTTAAAACACAAACACATTGTTGAGGTGTACAAAAATATTTTCTTTCTTTATATCCTCATTCTATAAGCTTTTTTCTATTTTTTAAATTTTTTATTTTTTTACTTTTTAAACTTATTTGTTAAAAATGAAGACAAATATGCACACATTAACCTAGGTCCACATAGTCAAGGTCATCAATATCCCTATCTTCCACCTCCACACCTTGTCCCAATAGAAGGTATTATGTATTATACACAAATGTAAATGCTCCCTCTCTCTATATTTTTTCTTGAGACAGAGTCTTGCTCTGTCACCAGGCTGGAATGCAAAGGCACGATCTCGGCTCACTGCAATCTCCGCCTCCCGGGGTCAAGCGATTTTCCTGTCTCAGCCTCCCGAGTAGCTAGGACTACAGGTGCCCACCACCATGCCCTGCTAATTTTTGTATTTTTAGTAGAGACAGGGTTTCACCATGTTGGCCAGGATGGTTTCGATCTCTTGACCTTGTGATCCGCCCACCTTGGCCTCCCAAAGTACTGGATTACAGGTGTGAGCCACTGCGCCTGGCCACGTGCTGCATTTTTATATGACTGGCAGCCAGTAGGTTTATACCATCATCATCAAAACAGATGAGTAACACACTGAGTTATGATGTTGCGATGGTTATCATATCACTGGGCAATAAGAATTTTCTGCTTTGTTATAATCTTATAGGACTATGTTTGTCTACTATGCGGTCCTTCCTTGGTGAAAAGGTCTATATGTGGGGCATAACTGTATTTCCTTCTCCCAGGTCATGGTACTCTGTGCCTGTGATGGGGAGGACAGCACCAGTAATTTCCAAAATGCCTTCAGAGTCATTCTTCCATTGTCCTGATGAACAGCCCCTGACTTCCTTCTATCTCTACTAATCAATCTCCTTATCAACTGGTTGCTTGCCCACACCGTTGGCCTTCTCTCCTGAAAATGTTCTTTTATTCTCTACTACATTGCCAGGATGAGAATCCTTCAAATCCCTAAATTCTGTTTCCTCTTTAATTATAAATTTTTTCTTTAAATAATTTCTCTCTTCTCTTATTTTCCTGTATGCAGTTAAAAGAAGCCTTGCAGCTCCTTTAATATTTTGCTTAGAAATTTCTTCCATCAAAGATTGTAGTTATTGCTCTTACATTATGCCTTCCATAAAGCCCTAGGGTATAGACACAATTCAGCCAAATTCTTTGCCACTTCATAACAAGGCTGGTCTTTACTCCAGTTTCCAATACCTTACTCTTCTTTTACATCTGAGCTCTCATCAGAATTGCCTTTATTGTCCTTATTTCTACCAACATTCTCATCACAATCATGTAAGTAATCTCCAAACAGATTTAGACTTTTACTACAGCACTCCTCCTCTTCTCAGCCTTCACCAGAACCACATTTAATGCTCTGTTCATAGCAATACAGGCTTTTCATAGCCTGCTTCCCCAAATGCTTCCAGCCTCCACCTGTTTACCCAGTTCCAAAAGCGCTTTCACATTTTCAGGTATTTGTTATAGCAACAGCCTCATTTCTCAGTACCAGTTTTCTGTCTTAGTCCAGTCTGTGTTGCTATAACAGAATATCTGTGACTGGGTAATTTATAATGAACAGAAATGTATTGGCTTACAGTTCTGGAGGCTGGGAAGTCCAAGATCGAGGGGCTCCATCTGGTGAGGGCCTTCTTGCTGCATCATCCCATGGCAGAAGTGCAAAAGAGTATGCTTGAGAAAGAGCAAGAGATTGAACTTGCAGCCTCAAGTCCTTTTACAATTGGCATTAACCCATACATGAGGGTAGAGCCCTTGAGACCTAAACATCCTCCATTAAGCCCCACCTTCTAACACTGTTGCATTGGAGATTACATTTCCAACACGTGGGTTCTAGGGGGACACATTCAAACCATGGTAAATAGTAAGATATCTTTTACTATGCAGGTACTAGGGTCCAGGCACGGTACTACACTTTACATACATTTTTCACATTTGGTTCTTATTGGAACTGATAAGATGGACACCATTATCTCTATTCAACAGTGAGCCTTGATGAAGTAAGAATCTCACCTAAGGCTTCATTGCTAGTAAGTAGGAAATGAGAATCTGAATCCAGGTCTGGTGGCAACAAAGCTCTTTCCACTACAGAACCCCACCCATACTTGCTTCATGGAATCCACTAGGGCCCTGCCCAGCAGAGTCAAAATCTGAACTCAAATAGTTTTGCCCTGAGTCCTGAGCTCTCAGTTTCCTCATTTGTATAAGGAAGATAATGATGGTACCCACCTCACAGGCTGCTGGGAGTATTTGATGAGATAATCCATGTGTCTAATTTAGTGCCTAGCACATAGTAAGTGCTCCTTAATGTTGGCTACTGTTAACCTCCACAGACCCATGGATGAGCGTTTTTTCCAAAAGTGTACAGATCACATATACCCATCTTTTCCGAAAGCTTTACAGAACACATTGCCTTTCCCCAAGATAAATAACAGGCTTATTGTGGTGGAAAACAAAGCCAGGTGGCAAGGAAGATAGACTTGGGTTACAAATTTGGCCCTGTCATTCACTGATTACAGGTCTTTGGACAGGTTGCTTTACTCCTTTGAGCCTCTCTTTCCCTATCTTTAAAATGGAGAGTAGGAGTGGGAATTGCATGCTTTTGTAAAAGCACATGCAGAACAACAGACACAGAGATGTCACTCAACAATAGCTACTTTCATTACTCGGTAAGTCAAAGCTACTGTCAATGACTTTTTCCACCTTCTTTTCTAACTGTACAGAAATCTGTTACAGGTTCAGGTCATTATTTGGAAGTAACTCTCTAAAAATAATATTTCTTTCCCCTTTGAATCATCTGCTACTCTCAAATACACTCTCAAGGAGAGAATACACATACACACACACACACACACACACACACACACACACACACACACACACGACTACCCAACTCTAAGCATTTAAAAGGTGTCATAAATTAAGTAATGAGATACCAAGCTTGAAAGCTGCACTATCCAGAGAAAAGGTCTACTTAGAAATTCTGTACGCCACAGTGGGTACACTAAATACCTGTCATCCCAAGATCCCAAGATGAATACGGGCTTATCTATTAAAGCTAAAGCACACGTAATTAAATACATTAGAAGTCACACCCTTATTAATTTTCATTTGTTCATACTTAACATATACACACACAAAATATTAAAATGCAAGCTATCACACACACAAAAACAACCTGTCAGTTAAACCCAATACTCCTTTGTTTCCCTACTTATACTGTCTCCAAAACCATGATGGGTTTTGTTTCAGTCACTTGTTAAATGTCTCACATGTCAAGAATCAACACTATTTCTGTCTTTGGTCACCATGCCAAATAAAATATGCTTTGTATTATATTCATGTTGAAATTCACTTACTGGTCTTTTGGAGGAAAAATAGTGTTCGTATGTTTAATAGAATCCTGATCCTTAACCAGTTAGACGCTGGACACTTGGGCGTTAAATTATTAATCATCAATTCAAATGTGCATTGTACAATTCATAGCTTAATTGACAAACCTGGGAATCTGACCATGCCCTAGAAGGTAGCAATGCTACAGTATGCCCCTGCTTTCCATTGCAGTCTTTTGTTTTTGAATTTGCAATGTCTCTCATCCATCTAGAAGTATTGATTATGTTAAAATTAATTGTTAAAAATACTGTATGCATCCATAATCTATGCAGATACACCAGACAATTTTTCTGTTTATCTTTTTACACTGGTTTTTCTAATTAGCCCAATTCAAGGGTAATGAAATGTCCAAGTGCCAAAGCTAAGCATCCCAATATTTAGAAAATTAAAGCCTTATACTTTCACAATGATGGTTAAAACTGGTAACAGATTGGGGTTTTTTCAGTCTGTACCCACCCCGTACACTACGGGGATAATGAACTCTCACTCATTTTCTGCTATCTGGATGATTTGAGAAGTTAGAACCTCCGACCGGAAGACCGACTGCATGCATCTACTCAATATTCCTGCCTGTTGCCACACAATGAGATGGAATAGGGTAGCACATGAGCCCTTCAGATGATACTCACGTTTGCCTTTCTGCAGCGTAGTGTTCAATGACTCAATTATTTCCTTTGCATTCTTCTCTCTTCACTAGTGTTACGGCTTTCTAAAATAGTGTCTTTGGTGTCTAAAATATCCAGATTTTCAAGACAACAACTATATACTACCTTGTGTCAATTATGTTCTTCCTCTAAAAAGTATACATTCACCAATATTACTGAAAATAATTTTAGGGAGGAAGAGGTATGTACAAAGTTGTTGCTGCCACACTCTGCTTTCTAATACAGCAAAATACTCCAAGTTCTAATCAAGACTACAATGTTTGAATTAGTGATTCAAAGTTTGTGTTTGTGTGTGTGTGCTTTGTGATATAAAGACCCTGCGTGTAGCCTAAAGCTGCAAGAAATAGGTTAAATAAATTTTGGAATATCCACATAATGGAATATCAGAAATATAATACAACCATTAAGGATGATGTTTAGATGCCATGAGAAAATGCTTATACCAAAATTTTTAATAAAAAAGTTATCAAAATCTTAGTATGTTCCAAAATTACCATTAAAATACGGCACATTTTAAACAGTTGTTTTCTCTAAGTGGTAGGATCACAGGTACTTTTTCCTGCTTTCTTCCTATATATTTTTGTGCTATCCAATATTTTTAGCTATATTCAGGGGGAAAAAGGAAAAGAAAAAAAAAGGAAGGAAGAAAAAAGGAAAGAATAGAAAAAGAAAGAATTGTGGGATAGGAATAGTATTATAGCCAATCAAATATGTCTTTGGTCTTTCTTATTCTAGGCCTGTATTTGTTTGTTTGTTCATTCATTTAGAGACAGGGTCTTGCTCTGTGGCCCAGGCTGGAGTGCAGTGGTGCAATCATGGCTCACTGCAGTCTTAACCTTGAGAGTTCAAGCAATCCTCCTGCCTCAGCCTCCTGAGTGGCTGGTACTACAGGCCTATGCCTCATGCCCAGCTAAACTTTCTTACTTTTAGTTTTTGTAGAGGTGGGGTCTCCCTATGTTGCTCAGTCTGATCTTGGAACTTCTAGGCTCAAGAGATCCTCCTGCCTTGGCCTCCCAAAGTGCTAGGATTACAGGCATGAACCACTGCATCTGGCCTATATTTTTTTTAAAACGAAGAAAGTCTGCCTGAGGTTGTATGTGCCAGCTCAAATGCCTTGTCCTATGGATTAATGGTGGACAATGTTTAGTGTGTCGGTGATGAAGACAGCTGCTATTTATATATAAGTGCTATGTACCAAACAGGATTCTTTATACATATTATCTCATTTAATCCTCATATCAACTACACAAGGTAGTAAGATTATCTTCATTTTATTGATGTGAAACTGAAACATAAAGGTAAAGTAACTGACTGAGATCATCCAGCTGGGATTCAAGCCCTTGAGTGAACACACCATTTACAACACATTAGCATTTACAGCATCTTAGAACTATCATTAGTTTCAAAATATTTGGTAAATGAGGTGACCTTATGAGGTGCCACTTAAGTGTGCTTCAAAGAATCGGCACGCCAAGTCCAAGGAGCAGACCAGAGGAATCTCCCTATTGATACCTTATGGAAATGCCACTGAAGGACTTTTGTCAAAGTCTGTTGTGGAGGTGGAAATGGCTTCCTCAATGAGTCGGTGATGGGGTTGCTTGTACCTTTTTTCTGTGACATCAGTCATATATCCTTGTACCCAAGGTGCAAGGCATATGAGAAAAAAATGTATCATCTATAATCAGACATTCAATTTAATTTCCAAGACAAGTAACACATACAACACACATAATAAAATCAGCACAAGGCAAAAATATCCATTCATAATTACATGTTAAGTCAACAGCAGAGCAGATAATTAGTGTCATCTAGTAAGAAGAACTGTCAGCTCTGAAGTGTCATAGAATTCTGAAGGTACAGGAAACAGCACTTGGAGATCACCTAACCTCGCTCCAGCAGTTCAAGATGAGACCTAGTGACTTGGTTAAGATCATACTGTTGCTATGTAGCAGAGGTGGGTAAAGTGTCTAAGGAAGCCTGATATTAAGTAGATAGTCTAAGAAGCCTTCCAAGGATGAGTGGAGTGAGATGACAGCACTTCAGATGAAAACAGTAGACAATATTCTCCTTCCCTGGTTTAGCAAAATTACCCTGCCACTGAACTGATTTTTAGATTGCAGGATGGTGAATAGTCTCTGCACTGAGAGGTCAGATTAAAATGTTTTAAATAATCTAAAAATATTGATCTGTTTTATTCCATCCATCATTTTCAAACATGAAGTATTTTTAATGTGTATTGCCCTTTACCTACAATATTACAAAATAGAAACATACCTATTCACAGACGCATTCAAGGTGCCTTTACAAGTGTTAATACTGGCTGTCTTAACACACATCTGGTTTGGACAGAGGCCAAATTGTTATAACTGACAAGGAGGAAATAATTATTTGTCCAGCTTGATGTTTCACCACTGGGACACTTTCAAGTTTACATTCAAAGCACCCAACTTCTCTTTGCAAAAATTGCTCATGTAAAATCTGTCAGTCATCAGCAAATAGGAATAAGCTTAGAGTATGTAAATACTCATAGAGTACCTGAATATTCCTCCTACAGTACCTCATTCCTCTTAGAGTAACCAAATATCAACTGATTAGGCAATATTCTTTTTATAAAGATACGTGAATGTCAACAGGCAAGGCAAAAAGATATTAAGTTAAACCATTTTAACTACGAAATTTTGGTAGTGAAAAGGCCAGATGTGACTCCTCAGAACATTAAAATTTATTTCAGAAATGGCTGTTCAAATCTGAGGGGAAGAAAACATGGCAAATAGTGTAAAACCAATTTTGATGAACCGCTTTTTCCATGGGTTTGCAAGCCCAAGTTAAGGCTCAGATTAGTTTTTCTGTCTTCAAGATATTCTTAGAGGGTGTATTTTCAATTCCTCAGAAGTTATTTCAAGAGGTGTTATAGCCTCAATTAAACATAGAAGATTAAGCTAGAAGCTCCCTTTCATTATATTTTAGCTATTTTCATTGCAAACTCTAGTACAATCTGTTAATGTAGATCAGAGAAATAACTGAAATGTAGCTTCAAAATAAGTAAAACAGGCTTATAAATCACAGGTAACCAATATTAAGTCCTGACTTTTAAAATATTAATACTAATGAAAGTTATTTTCTAACAAGCATCAAAAACAAAAGCAAATAAAAATTCAGGTGCTAGATTACAACCTTACACCTTACAACCGTAGCCAAATCTGCTGTTTGGCTTCAAAGTTCTACACAAAATCTTAACATTTCAGACCTACAAAATACAAGTATCAGAGTCACAAACAGTCATATCAAAGTGGTTTCCAAAGTCTTAGAAACCTTAATCCTATGCAGAAAGGATAAAAGTCAAAAATACACAGAAAGAGAGAAACAGGAAAACGTGAAGGTGCTATTTGCCAATTTACAGAAATCCAAAACCTATTTAACAATTTCCCTATATCAAACAACACAACCTCTATGCAAAAGGTGAGTGTTCAAACGCAGTCATTTATTAGCATTCATTCTACTTACTTTGCTTTTTGCCATTTATAAGCTTCATTAAATGCACCCACAAAGAAGTAACCAGTTGAATGAGGTTCAGCTTAGAAAAACCAGCTGTAAACTCGACCTACAAATTTACATCCCACAATGTCCTGGGGGAAAGGTACACTTTGCAAATTACCATTTTATATATGCAAGCTTTAGATTGTGAAATAATGCACTTCGGCTTCTTGTACATTACATTTACAAACCTTCAACTCAACCTCCTCCCTCCTTGAAAAAAAAAAAATTCACCTCCAATCCTCATTGGTCCACATAGTTCCGGCCCACATGGCATCAGTGGGTGTGTTCCCCTCAAAAAACCCTTTCATTGGCTGTGAATAAACAGTGTCTAATAGGCTGTGATTTTTGGGGGTTGTTAAACTCCACGCCTCCAGACTTGCGCTCTCCAGTAGACCCGAGACGCTGCCGGCTACTCCGTGATTCAAAGGGCAGGCAGTCCCAGCAGGACGCGCTCAGAGGAGAGAGAGGGGCTGAGAAAGGACAGAGCACGCTCGGCGGTGCCGCGCGCTTTATCCTCACTCACGTATCCCAGCAAATGTTCACACACATGCATTTTCCCAGCCACCGCGGACAGAGCGTTCACTATTATAGATCCTTGACCTAGGGACCCCACTCAAGCTCCGTGTCCCAACCGCCCATTCTACGGACAGGAGCGAGCAAAAGGGCAAGCTCAGGCAACGACCTTTAGTGTTTGATGCCCCCTGGGAAAAGAATCAGTTCAGGGAACGCCCTCTGTGCAGTCTCTCGGCCGCAGGCGCTGGGGCGCACCGGGCGTGCTGTGGCGCTTGCCGCAGCCGCTCCCAGTCCCGGGCCCCGCACGCTGCGTCTGCCTAGCGCCCGCGCTCCCCTCCCAGCGGCACTTACGCGGCCTGTTCTTTCTCCCCGAGTCCATCCTCCTCCGCAGCCGGCATTTCTTGGCCGGGGAGTCGTGCTGAGGGAGCAGTGGCTGCGGCTGGAGCTCGGGCAGGAGCGGGAGGCGCGGGGGTGCCGCGTCGCTGCCGCCCACAGGACCCCGGCTGCAGACGAGCGGCGGCTGGATTGGCGGTGGATGGAAGCCGTTGTGCAGCAGCCCGTTCACAGCGGCGGCGCTGGTGCCCACAGGGGCCCCTGGGGAGTACGGGGCCGAGCGCTCCGGCTGCCCGCCACGGTCGCCCATGCCGAGGGCTGGCGGGGCTGCGCGCAGGCCCCCGCTTACGCGGCCTCGCTGGAGGTCATTCTCCGGCGTCTTTATTTCCCCCGGATCCTCCCTGCGGCTTCCGATTCAGCAGCGGCAGAGCCGGCGCCTGGGGATGGCGAACCCGGCGCTCCTCCCCTCCTCCCTCGGACTCCCCCACCTTCTTCGCGCCCTGCCCCCCGCGCGCCGGCCCCACGGCGCCGG
This sequence comes from Ateles fusciceps, assembly GCA_036589455.1. NCBI lineage: Eukaryota > Metazoa > Chordata > Mammalia > Primates > Atelidae > Ateles > Ateles fusciceps. Next base: position 6,158,809 of record JAZHEH010002393.1, read on the forward strand.
CCTGGAGCACGCCAGCCCCGAGCGCGGAATCGGGGATACCCGCACACCCCCAGCCGGGGCTCCCTCCACCCGCCTTTCCCCCGACCCCTGGGCCGCGCGACTTCAAACGCGGCTTCCTCGCCTCCCTGACTAGTCCCCGCCACTGAGCATGCCCAGTCCTGCCCGCCACCGCCACCGACGAGTTTCAACATGGGGAATGAAGTTCTCTGGGCTTGCGGAGAGGAGATGGGCGGGTTGGGCTTTGTATGGCGGAGCAAAACCGAGAGGGGACTGGGAGAGACAGCGAGAGGAGCGAACCGCTTCAGGAGGAATGCGGGAGGAAGACAAATGTTTGCAGAGGTTTCAGGTTTGCTAATCCTGTCCCCAGCCGGCAAGATACCTTTGCAAGGTCATTCACGTTGCCCTTCCCGCTTTGTGAGTGTGTGCTTGGCGCGCGCGCGCGCGTGTGTGCATGTGCGTTAGGTTAAGTGACCAAACTACTCAGAGGCCTGAGAGGAGGGAGGAGAACAATTATTTATAGAAAAGTAGGCAGACTTGGGGAGGAGGGAAGTGAAATTTCTTTGCTGGGGCACACACACACACACAAACACCATGTGGTCTCATGGAGTTGTCTTTTGCAGGGAGGAAACCTAGGAATACAGTGTAAGGACAGTGAAGGACAAAACTGTAGGCAGGATTAATCGGTGCTGAAAGAGACCAAGTAAACAGGAGCAATTCCATGCTATAAAAAGCACTTTCCTCACCCAGAAAGGACTGCAAAAGACAATGTCATGTTATTTATAGAGTAAGGAGCTGCCTCTTTTTAAGAAGGGAAGGCAGCATCACATGGTGACCAACACTATGAGCTTTGGAGTTAGCACTGGGTTCAAATTCCAACTCAACCACTTAGCAAACCCAGAGAACGTTATTGCTCAAGGTAACACTTTTGGCAATAGGAGACAGGACTGTCCATGTTCAGAGTGCAGGATTAATTTGAGTGGTGAGTATCTTCCCAAAGTTATGCAATCTCTTGAGGCCTCACTTTCCTTTCCATAACAGGGGGCTGTTGTGAGAAAATCTAAAAGTACCTGGTAACCTGGCACACAGTAAATGCTCAGAAAGGCAATTAGTATCCTTATTACGCTGTTATGATTAGCAGTTCACCGTTTGTTTTGATGGAGGGGGAACTAACCATGCTTACAGCCATACTTACTGTGTGATTTATTTTGTGATATTCTCCATGATTTGTACGTAATCTACAGAGGAGTCAGAGCCTGGCAAGTGCTGGCTGGCTACTGGGTTGCTGGGCCTCTCGGCTTCAGTGCATTCAGCAGCATCCAGGGCTTGCATCTGGCAATTCCTTCCAGCAGAGTCTTACCTAGAATCAGAGCTTGAGAACCATGGGGGCCACTGAAGCACTCTGGTCCCATCCACTCTTGCACACTTTTTTCACATCAGGAAACTGAGCTGCAGACAGATGACTGAGGTTATTAAGAGCAAAGGTAGAACTAAACCCTAAATCTCAACTCTCCTGGCTTCCCTAACCTTACCATGCTGTTTAAAGACAGAGAAAAAACCCAGGTGATCTGGCCCCTGCCTATCTTTCCTGCCTTCAGGGGCTCCCCGTGCTGCCTTCAATTCCTTAAACATCATTCTGCTGTTTCCGTTGCCTGCGGTTCTCTTCCCTAAGATCTCTTTTGTCTACTAGACTGCAACTCGTCCCTAGATCTCTTCAACTTCTCATATTTAGAGAAAATTTCCCTGACCCTTAGGGCTACATTAGGTCTCCCTGCCATACCCTCCTCCTACTCCTTGTACTCCCTTTATGACTTTATCATTGTATAGTTACAAACTATACAATGCATCTGTTCCCTCATTTGTAAGTTGAGAATAATAATAGGACATCTCTGAGTTGTTAGAATGATGAAATGAATAACAGATGTGTAAAATTAATTCAAACTTCAAGCTGTTGAAACTTTAGTTTATTGTGAGACTTCAGAGAAATGTGGTTCTGCAGCTACAGCTTCTGCTTTTTAAAATTATTATTGAGACAGGGTCTTGCTCCTTCCACCAGGCTGGAGTACAGTGGCACAGTCATAGCTCACTGTAGACTCAAACTCCTGCACTCAAGCTATCCTTCCACCTTGGCCTCCCAAAGTATTGGGATTATAGGCATGAGCCACCATGCCCAGCCTTGCCTTTTTTCCTTGTAAATAATTGGGAAGACAGAGCAGGGCCAGAGATACGAATCCCTCGGATCATTGCCTTTCCTCATAGAGTAACAATTTGCCTTGGAATGCAGCAGTCTATAACCAATCAAATCACTGTGGCATATGCACTGGTCTTCTATGGAAAATGTAATTCTGCTGGAATGTCTCCATCTCTGCCTGTATAATGAAATCTTAACTTCTCCACTTTGGAGCACTGATCCCACTCATTTGGAGTTAGTGTTTCCAGGTGTCTATCCTCAAGCTTTGCACCAAACTTCATACTTAATCATATTCTCTAAATCTCATTATTTAAGGTTAACATATGTAAAGTGTCCAGCACACTGTAAGTGCTAGAAAAAGTTAGACATTATTAGTATTTGATTGCCCATCTCACCCCACTGCACTGTAAGCTTCTTTAAGGCAGATGACTTGTTCATCATTCAATCCTTAGGAAGCTCTTGGTAATTATTTGTGACTGGATAAATGACTTATATCAAGCTTGTCTAGCCCGTGGCCCACAGACTGCATGTAGCTCAGGGCAACTTTGAATATGGCCCAACACAAATTCATAAACATTATGAGATTTTTTTGTGACTTTTTTTTTTAAGCTCATTAGCTATCATTAGTATTAGTGTGTTTTATGTGTGGCCCAAGACAATTCTTCTCATGTGGCTCATGGAAGCCAAAAGATTGGATACCCCTGACTTAGATGATATTTCACAGAGTCCCCCTCACTTTCTACTATACATTTGCTAAAAATTTAGCCACTCCTAAATATTCAAATATATCATTTTCAAATTCCCACATAATTGAGCTGAGTGGCTTAGGAAGCAACTTACATCAGAGATGCAAATAGAAGCTTTAGCATTGCAATATCTCCAAGGACATATTTTTTTCCAGCTCAATTCCCAGGCCTAGTGAGGAAGGCTTGAGCCAGGTGGCTCAGACCCAGGCAGAGCAAAAGTACTGGTACTGGGACAGAACGTCCTTCACCTGCTTCCTTTTTCCTACCCTTGTCAGGCTGGTGCTTGGATCAGTTACACCCAGCGTGTGGTAGGGAAGAAGCCAGGTGGCATCTCACAGGTTTATTCAGGGGTGTGTGTAGGAGGTGTAACTTTGAGGTGTAAGCTGTCATGTGCTCCAGGAGGGGCGTGTAACAAATGTTTGGAAGAAAGTGAGGGAGAAGGGAACCCACAAACCAGTGCACTCCCTTGGGTCTTATTTATTAATCATTTATTGTGTGTACTACGTTGCAGGCACTAAAACAGATGCTGGGAATACAAAGATAAAGTAGATGGCTTTACTGCCCTCAAAGGGCTTACAATTCAGTAGAGAGAGAGAAGTCAAAGATTCTCCAGCATCAGTGTCATGTAAGAATAACCTAGGAAATTTTTCCTTTTTAACTTTGTATTACAACTAACATACATACAGAAAAGTATGCATATCTTATAAAGTTCAAGGTATTTTGCAAAAAATGAACACCTGTTACTTCAATGTTACACTCGATGTTAACATCAATGTTACACTACTACCAGTGTAACTGGCATCTCAGGAAATTTTGTAAGCACACATTCTGGGCCCAGGTCCATAGAGTGATTCATCAACAGGTGATGATAATGAAGATGATAATAAGAAATATTTTTAAAATTTAAAAAATAACTTTTTCAAAAACAGGGGATATGATGTAGATGATCATCGTGGCTTGGAGAAACAATGAAAGAAGCAAAGTATGCCATCTATGCTGCAGGAGGTAACTCCGAAAGACTCCAGAGAGTAAGCAATGACAGAGTCAGGGGAGGGAGATTGTCAGGGAATGGTGCTGAGGTGGAAGCTAAAAGAGGGTTCAGGGAGGAAACAACCCTTAAACTGAATTTTGAATAATATTGGTCTTTCTTCAGGTGAATAGGGAGGGAAGGTTTAAAAGAATCCACTCAGAACTGAAGGAGCCAAGACTCTGTGGGTGCATTTGAAACAACCTGGCATTTTTGGGAAACTGCCAGGAGTTCTGTAAGGCTGAAGAGCAGCCTGAGAAGGAAGAAGGTGAGCAATAATGGCTGAAAAGTTTATGTAACCAACCAACAGGCTCATTTTACCTGCTGCCCAGATACAGCCGATTTATCAAGATGGGGGAATTGCAAAAGAGAGTTTAATTCACGCAGAGCCAGCTGAACAGGAGACTGGGGTTTTATTACTCAAATCAGTCTCCCTGAAAATTCAGAGGCTAGGGTTTTTCAAGGATAGTTTGGCAATCCAGGGAATGGAGTGCTGCTGATTGGTCTGGGATGCAATCGTAGGAGTGTGGAAAATGGTCCTCCTGCATGTGTGCTGAGTCTGCCTCTTAGAGAGGCCACAGGATGGGTTGGCAGGTCCAGGTGGAGCCACTGGTTGTCAAAAATGCAAAATCCTGAAAAGACATCTCAAAAGGCTAATCTTAGGTTCTACAATAGTGATGTTATCTGTAGGAATATTTGTGAAAGTTGTAAATCTTGTGACTTCTAGAATAATAACTGGTAATCATTTATGTCTACACTTTAGCAGAATTCAGGCTCCTCTTACCTGCCTAACCTGCAAAGACAGTTTAGTTTTGAGGAAGGGCTACTATCATTTAAACTATAAACTAAATGTCTCCTAAAGTTAGCTTGGCCCAAGCCCAGGAATGATTAAATGCAGTTTGGAGGGTAAAGGCAAGATGGCTGTTCGTTAGATCAGATCTCTTTCACTGTCTTAATTTTCTCACTGTTGTAATTTGCAAAGGTGGTTTCAATGGAATGGGATCCAAATCTCAAATGGCTTTCTATTCCATAGGAAAGAGTTTGTACTTTACCTGAGGGCCATGGGAAACTATTGAAGTTTTCGGCAGCGTAAAAACTTCTAGATTTGCACTGTGGGAGGATCCTCAGCAGCAGCCTGGAAAGAGATTGGGGAAGAGATTCCTAGTCAGGGAGACCAAGAAGACTACAGGAAAGAACCAGGTAAGAAGTGATAAGGGACTGAGTAAAGAACACAGCAGTTGGAATAAGAGCACTGGGTGGATTTAAGAATTATTTAAGGATAGAATCTATAGGACTTGGTCAGTGGGAGGGTAAGGGAGAGGTATGGCTGGGCTGTTTCTGTGTTTCCAGGTTGGGCAGCTGGGGATGTGGTTTCAACATGCAGATCTAAGCAGATCCCCATTCCATTCTGGGCTGCATCACTCCCAGGCTGGGTCGGTGCCTCTCTGGTGTAAGCCATATCACTCTTTGCCTATCTCAGCCTAATGCTACAGTTAACACGTTTCATTGCAATTTTTTTGGCCGGGGCGGGGGGCGGTTCCTCAAGGATCTGCAAACAAGAAACCAAATCCCCCCTCTCCCCACAGCCGAGAAGTGTTCTTTTTGACCAGCTGTGTGTGTTTTAAATTAAAAAATTTAAAATTTAAAATAAAAATTTTAAATAAAAAATTTAAATTTATCGCAAGTAGGATAAATTTATACACTTAGGTGTATAAATTTAAAGGCCTGGCCCCTGAAGCACTTCTGATAGGTCTCAGCTTCACAAACAAGAAGTAGGGAATCTTTGAATCCCCCAGGGCTTAACAGAGTACTGGACACAAAATGGGAGCTGAAAAAGTGTGTGTGGAACCAATGAAGGATGCAATTTCCCCCCCCCATTGTAGAGGTGAAGAAGCTGAGGCTGCAGAGTAGAAGAGCACACAATAGGGATTGTCTTCACAGTAGGTTCCTAGTTCCTGGCTCAGAGGTCCCAGTTTCTGTTGACAATAGATAGTAAAACTCCCTAGGGAAGTGGGCCCAGACTCAGGAAAGCAATTCTGATTGGCCTAAGTTTGTGATTGACTTAGGAGCTGTCTGGCCAGTGAAATATGAGGGGAAAGCCTGGGGGATTCTGGGAAAGGTTTTGTAAACCAAAAAGTATCTAAGACAAGTCTCAATCAATTTTAGATTATTTTGTCAAGTTTAAGGACCATTGCCCATGACACAGGTTCTCAGAACCTCCCAAGGCTGTCATGGGCAATGGTCCTTAGGGGTTGGGGTACAGCTTCATTTTATATATTTTAGTGAATCAGAAGTTACAAAGATATAAATCAATACATGCAAGGTATACATTGGTTTGGCCCAGAAAGTGGAACATCTAGAAGCAGGAGCTTCTTTAGCAGGTCATAAGTGGATTCAAAGATTTTTTTTTTTTTTGAGACAGTGTCTTGCTCTGTGGCCAGGCTGGAGTGCAATGGTGTGATCTCGGCTCATCGCAACCTCCAACTCCTTGGTTCAAACGACTCTCCTGCCTCAGCCTCCCGAGTAGCTGAGATTACAGGTGCAGGCCACCATGCCTAGCTAATTTTTGTATTTTGAGTGGAGACAGGATTTCACCATGTTGGCTAGGATGGTCTCGATCCCTGACCTCGTGATCCACCCGCCTTGGCCTCCCAAAGTGCTGGGATTACAGGCGTGAGCTACCGCACCCGGCCAAAAATTTTCTGATTGGCAGTTTGTTGAGAGAGTTAAGCTCTGCCTTAAGAGTTGATGTCTGCTTAAGTTAAGGTAAAGGGATGCATTGTGGAAGCCAGGGTTCTTGTCATGTACATGAAGCTTCCAGCCTTCAGAGAGAATAGGTGTGAATGTCTCTTATTGGACCTTAAAAACAGACTCTCTGGAAAACTCCTAATAAGGGAATCTTTACAGAACATAAATTTTTCCCCCACAGGTGACAGCTCTGCAGGGCCATTTCAAAATATGTAAAGAAATATATTTGGGGGGTAAAATAATTTGATTTCCTTCAGGACCCACTAGCTGTCATGTAATGTTATACCACAGTCGGATTGGAATCTGTTATCTTATTGCTATGAAGAGTCTGTCTTGTCAGTCTAAGATCCCTGTTTTAATGTCAGTGCTGGTCAGTTGTGTCTAAACTCAAAATAAAGGCGGGTATAATGAGGCATGTTTCACCCCCCCTCCTTCCCATCATGGCCTGAACTAGTTTTTCAGGTGTTTCTTTTGAATCCCCTTGCCCAAGGGAGGTCCATTCAGTCAGCTGAGGGGCTTAGAATTTTATTTTTGGTTTATAGTTTTTTCTCAATTAAAGAAGGAAGTCTGCAATGTGGATTTGTAACCTAGTTTTTAAAAACTTTAATCAGACTTGTAGTTTATTGTTATTTTCTGAAGACACACTGATAAAACCTCTCTACCATGGCATCACTGCATGTTTTCACTGTAGAAATTCTAATTATTTGCTAAAGTGAAAATAAAGTCAAACATGCCCAAGTCTTTATCTGCTTAAACACATTAGCTATGGTGTAAGCATGGAAAAAAGGCACATGTCAAGACATAGTTTTAAAAGACTTATTAGAATGTTGACTACCAGAATAATATTGACCCAGGATGGACTTCTTTTTCTATTTTTTCATTTTTGCTTTTTTTGTTGTTGGTGTTTAAACTTCCCCAGAGATTCACCATGGGGTTACCTCATACAAAAGACGCTGCCCCAGACAGTCAGAGGTTACCAAAAACAAAAAGTACTTTGGTGAGTAGTGTTATAGTGAGATTCTGATAACTCATTCATCAGAGCCTCTTGCTTAATTAGGTACCAAGATAAGTACCAGAGTTACAATCGTGAGCAAAAGCAAAGTTCCTGCCCTCATCCACATTACAAAAAAGACAGGACTTAAGCACACCCTCACCAAAAAAGCAAAGACATTACTGCATACTTCAAAATGCATAAAATATAAGACCCCTAGTACCATGAGAGTACATACCAGGCTCACCTGGCCTAGATATACGTTTTGGCAGAGGAAGTGGTATTTAAACTGAGTTCTGAATATTGAATAGAAGTTAACTAAGGTTGGAGTCGATGTAGAAGAGGTATTCACAGTGTCTGTCGTATCATAAATATTGTAGGTAATTCATAAATACTTGTTGATTGAAGGAATGAATTGAACCTGTCCCCCCTCAGTGGGGGCAAATCAAGTGTAAGGAAAATGATTCACTGGAACAAACCACTGGAGAAGGTTTAGGCCAGTTTGTCTAGTCATCAGTCTTTCATAATAATTTGTTACAGACCACAGGCTCTGTGTGCAATAAAAATTAACATAGGGCCAAGCAGATTTCTCAGACAAGCCTTTTATCTTGGGGTCTGTGCTTGAGTGCAAGGGAGACAACAGAGGCACAAGAACCCTCTGGTGACTCTGAAAGGAGCTGGTAGGGATTTTTTGTGAGACAAGTGCTGGAATTGACAATAGGGTTAAGATATGCAGGCTGGGCTGGGCAAAGCATGTGAGGGGGTAGGGTATGCATGTCAGCATATCTGGTTGCCATGGTTTTCCTGAGTAATGGGCGAATTCGTTGTCTGCCAGCAGCAAAAAGGCTATAAATCAAATTTTCAGCATTTCTTCCAAGGTAGAACACTCTGCAACCTTGGTTTGATTTTGGATCCCCTAAAGCCAGTTTCTGAAATTCTGTAAGTAATAGGTATGGCTAAACATTATGAGAGCAAGAAGAATGGCTATATTCTTTGTATGGCTAAAGCCTTGGGGTTAGCAGGTATAGCATCAGCGAGGCAGTGGTGTGGGTTTTATGGTCAGTGGGAATGTATGTAGGAATGCTCTAATGGGGCAAGCTGAAGCCAAGCCCTTGTGCTTTCTCATATTGACCACATGAGAGTAATCCCTTTCTCTTTACTATTCCTTCTCTCCCGTGATGGAGTACTTTCTTCAAACACATACCCAAGATACTCTTGTTGTCTATTTTTTGTTTTGTTTTATTTTGGTCAACAAAGAGGGGAAAAATATAGTATCAGCAGCTGCCACTACTGATAATAACAGTGTGTGCAAGAGTGAAAAGCACCCCCGCATGAATAAACTTTCTGTCAGTCACTAATAGTTTTTGAGCACCTACTAATTATGATACAGAGGGGGATGGAGCATGGATGCCTAGAAATTTGATAGGCTGTAATCAGAATGACCCCAAGTATTGGGCATAATTTCAGGAATGGAGCTGAGTTCAGCAAAATTATAATAGTCATATTGTCTAACATGTATTAAGTCCTCATGTGCCATATACTGTACTAAGCACACTATAAATATCATCTTTTTATAATCATCACAATATCCATGTGAATTGGGTATTATTATGATTATTATCCTTGTATTCCAGATTAGGGAACTGGAGCTTAGAGAGGCTCATTAGCTTATTCAGGTTCACACAGTGGATAATAGTGTCACTGACATTTGAACACAGGTCTGGATGGCTCCAGAACTTACTGTTGTATAAAACAAAATATATCTGGTCTTTGTCCCAATTCCTGTCAGAGATCCTAAAACACTCAAAATTTCCTGGAGTGCGGGGAAAAAAAGAGAGTGTTTTGTTATTCATAATGGTCCCTTTTGATCATACCTAAGGAGTATTTCCTTAGAGCACTGCAAGAATGAACTAATACTTACATAGAGCAGGACATGGATGGGTAACTACCCTCCCAGCACCTTTATATATTCAGCAACCTTGGAGTTCATCAAATTGCATTATTCAAGAGTTTCAGAGAACTTAATCTCTAGCCTCCCACCCCTTTCCTGGAGGTTGGTGGGTGAGGCTGAAATTTCCAACCCTCTAATTCTTTAATCACTTGATTTTTCTGATGTCTGGCCCTATCCTGAGTCTATCACAGAGGGTATGTCCTCTCATACACAACACCACATAGAACACTCCTGTGACTAATATATGTGGGAAGTTTTCCCCACTCACCAAGCAGTTCTCCAATGGAAACCAACTGGGTGTCCTACAATTCAGTTCTTACACTAGTTACCTGGAGATAACATCAGATCCTATAGATTAAGGGCTCAGACCCACAAGATTGCCCCCCCACTTCAAATGCCCAGGTTGTGACTTGTACTTCTGGCCAACCAGCTACAAATTAAAGTTCTCATGATTCCCTCCTCAGGTCTAATTGCTAGAATGGCTTTCAAAACTCAGGAAAGACCTTTACTTATACTTACCAGTCATTTTAAAGGATATTATAAAGAATACAGATGAACAGCCAGATGAAGAGATACACTGGGCAAAGTATGTGGGAAGGAAAACAAAGCTCCCATGACCTCTCCAGGTTTACTACCCTCTAGACATCTCTACATGTTCAGCAACCTGGAAGCTCACCAAACTCCCTGGTTCAGGGATTTGTATGGAGGCTTCATCATGTAGATATGATCAATTAACTCAATCTCCAGCCCTCCCCAAAGGATGGGGGGTGAGGTGGAAACTTCAAAGCCTCTAATTATGGCTTATTCTTTCTGGTGACCAGTCCCCATCCAGGAGTCCACCAACACTTGCCATATTAAAACAAAAGACAATCCTATCACCTGGGAAATTCCAAGGGATTAAGAGCCCTGTGTCAAGAACTGGGAGAAGAAACCAAATATACATTTCTTATTATATCATGATATCTCAACACTTTAACTTGTTTTAGCATAAAATGAATTACTATAAGAAATTGGGTGAGTGAAAATCGCTGGAAAAGCTAAAGGAACAGCCATTACTTGCTTGGGTCCCAGTAATGACTCTCTTGGGTAGTATTCTTTCCATGGCAGAATCATTTTACTAAGGGAGTAGCTACTTGTGTTACATTCATAAAACAAGAAATCAGGGAGTCACTGCTCCTTTTGCTGGCTTCAGGACTGACCATCTCAGGTTGAATCTACACATGCAAAACACATGCCCCCTATTCTGCCTCTCCAAGTCCATGACATTAAGGACAGGACACTGAGACCTCTGCTGCCACTGCACTATCTGCCAGACAAAACAGCAGAAGTGCAGCCTCTTCCTCAGTCAGGCCTTCCAGATGTTGCCCAAATGCATCTGCTTGGCAGAGCTAACCCATGTACAGGACCAAATCTGTGAGGAAATCTGGGAAAAGACTTCAACTTTTGCACTTCTAGCATGCAACAGGGCATATTGAGATGGTTGAAATGGAGTTGAGTGAACCCCTGTATTTACCTGTCACAAACCTCAATAAAGGTTTTGATAATTAGGTAGCAAGGTTTGTTGAGACTTTTCTGCAACCTGGGAACTTCCTCAGCCCAGACAAACTGAGACAGTCAGTTACCCTATGCGATAGTGAGGCTTGAATCCCCCTATAAATTTCCCTAAAGAGACTGAAATTGAAAGCAGAACTAATCAAGTAATAACAACAATTATAACTTCTATTTCTGAAGTCAGTCAGAGATAGGCTTGAATCCAGCTCCTTCTCTTAGTAGCTGTTACCTTGATTAAGTTGATTTATCTCATAGCCAGTTTCTTCTTCTCTCCAGCATTATCCAATAGTACTCTGTGATGGCTGAAATGCATTGTATCTACACTGTGCAATGTGATAGTCACTAGCCACACATAGCTTTCAAGTACTTGAAATATGGCTAATGAGAGTAATAAACTGGATTTTTTATTTTTTATTTTAGTTACATTTAAATTTAAATAGTAACATGTAAATAATGGACACTATATTGGATTGTGGACAGTCATACATACAATAGGAATAAAATGGTATCTACCTCATTTGTTTTATTAATTTGACATATGTTTATTATTTTTGAGCACCTGCAAATGTTGTGCTAGGGAAAATATCATGAAGCTTACAATCAAGTGAGGGAGTCAGACCCTTAACAAATACAGTAACTACAGTTTATGATAAAGTAGTATAAAGGAAATAAACAGGATAGTGTTCTGCAGAATAATAGGGGGGTGCATTCTTTAGGTGAGGCATCAGGGGAAACCTCTGAAGAGATTATGAATGATCCAAACTCCGTCCACTGCCATCTTCCAGCTCAGGGTGGCCAACTGACATAACTCAGGCCAGTGAGATGAGAAACTGTCCAAGTTAAGTTTCTGGAAAGTTTTGGGTTTTCTCATAAAAGGGAACTGTAAATCAACTTGAGGACACTCCCAGTGGCCAAAATTGGACTATTTGAGTATCAGTAAGGCTAATAACTGCAAAGCATTAAAACACATCAGAAGCTTTGCGTAGTGGCAGTATTGTAGCCAATGAGGTTTATCCGAGGCACGATTATTACTAATTGAAAACTTTTCCCAATACCCTGCCATGACGACTTGAAATATAGTCGGCATTGGCAATTTTGACAGTCTCTACGGAGACTGAATTATTAAAAAAAAAAAAAAAAAAACACACACATCAGATATGTTTAAGTCAATGAGTTCACTAAGATATATATACACAATTTTTTTTGAGGTGGAGTGCCGCCCTGTTGCCCAGGCTGGAGTGCAATGGTGTGACCTTGGCTCACTGCAACCTCTGCCTCTTGGGTTCAAGTGATTCTCTTGCCTCAGCCTCCTGAGTAACTGGGATTACAGGTGCCCATCACCACACCTGGCTAATTTTTGTATCTTTAGTAGAGTTGGGGTTTCACCATGTTGGCCAGGTTGGTCTTGAACTCCTTACCTCATGTTCTACCCACCTAGGCCTCCAAAAGTGCTGGGACTACAGGTGTGAGCCACCATGCCGGGCCAAGATAATTTTTTAAAAGCCTGATTGGTTACCGCTAGAGGATGCTAATGAATCAATTCACTATTTTGAAAACTGGTAAACTACGGGAAAATATCAAGTATTAATCGTTCCTTTATTGTTTGTACCTATTGGGTAACTTAAAAATAGAATGGGAAAGTTTCTCTTTATAAAAGTATTCCAGCTAACAAATGAAGGAGTGATAGACTTAAAACATTATCATTTTATAACATAAGGAATTAATAGATTTAGACATTAATCATCAAAAGCTGTTAATGTAACAAAAAGAGAGACAACCACTCATTAGGCACTTGTGGATAGAAGAACATAATACCTCCTACAAAGTATTCTTGCCAAGGAGAAAAAAGGAACAATAAAACATCTGAATGTAATCAAACTTGTAGACCCAACTATTAACTTACAAGACATACAGAGGACACCATAGGGATGCAATCAGAAAAATCCAGATTGTGGGAAACTCTGTAGGACAAATGACCTAGTTTCTTCAAAAAATAAGAGGAAAGGAAAAGAGATGAAGGGGGATCCTGTGGATTAAAGGGAACTTCAAGGACGTGTCAACTGTAAGTATCTTATTTGCAAGTGTTTGGATACTTTAAACTGTCAAAAAAATATTGCTTTTATTGAATAATTGGAAATTTGATGACATTAAGGAATTGCCTTTTTTTTTTTTTTTTTTGAGATGGAGTCTCGTTCTGTCACCTAGGCTGGAGTGCAGTGGCACCTCTCTGCTCACGGCAACTTCCTGGGTTCAAGCAATTGTCCTGCTTCAGCCTCCCAAGTAGCTGGGACTACTGGCATGCACCACCATGTCCAGGTAATTTTTGTATTTTTAGTAGAGCTGGGGTTTCACCATGTTGGTCAGACTGGTCTCAAACTCCTGACTCAGGTGATCCACACACCTCGGCCTCTCAGAGTGCTGGGATTAGAGGCATGAGCCACTGCGCCTGGCCAGGAATTGCTATTTTTTGTGTGATAATAGTATTGTGGTTATGTTGAAAAAGGGAAAGCTTTATCTTTTAGAATACATAGTAAAACACTTGGAAAACAATGATAGAAGATAGAATATCTAGATTTTCCTTCATAATAATGAGGGTAGAGGGGAGCTCTCTATACTATTCTATTTTTCATATTTGAAATCCTGCATAATACAAAGTCAAATAAAAAGTGGGCTTTACCCCTCTGCTCTCATGCTTCTGCTTTAACAGTGCCGCAGCCATCTTGTGATCATGAGGCAGCAAGTATGAAGTCAGACATATAAGACTATATGATTTGACTGCATCCCCTAAAAGTTTATGTTGAAAGCTTAATCCCCAATGCAACAGTGTTGGGAGATGGGGTCTACTGCTCTCATGAATGGATTATTATAATGGGAGTAGCTTAGTTATGAAAGACGGTTATCATAAAGAGAGTCCGCCCCTCCTGCTTGCTCTGTCTCCTGTGCTCATTTGCCCGTCTGCCATGTTATGACACAGCACAAAGGCCCTCACCAGATGCTGGTGTATGCTCTTGGACTTCCCAGCCTCTGGAACTGTGAGAAACACATTTCTTTACTTTATAAATTACCCAGTCTGTGGTATTCTGCTATACCATCAGAAAACAGACTAAGTCATGAGGTCAATATATGAAGGATGATAGAACTGAAAGGTAGGAAGAAGCTAAGTCCCTGTGGTCTCATGGAGCTGCTGCGTCAGCCCTATGATGCCTACTTCTGGAAATTTTATTGTAAGAAACGAACTTTCCTATGTTTAAGCCACTTTAGATGGGGTTTATTTTATTTGCAGGCAAGGCTGTTCATCACTGATACAGCTAAGACCCAAAATATGAAAAGGAGCTATCAAGGTGAAGAGCAAGCTAGATGACATCGCAGTCAAAAGGCCTTTGGACAGGAAGAAATTGGGAATGTGCAGGAAGCATCATGAAGGAGATGAGTGGGGTGAGATCAGGTTAAGGTGTAGGCAGAGGCTTGAAGATAGGAATTGATTTATTTATGTTTAGAAAAGTAACTCTGGCTGCTCCATAGAGAATGGACTAGGGCAGGGGCTAAAGGGAAAGCATGGAGAGACCAGAGAGGAGGCAGCTATTCAGAGGAGAGAGGATGGGAGGTGGACAGAAGTGAACAGTTTTGAAATCTATTTTGGAAGTAAAATTAACAAATTATTAAATGAATGTGGAAGATTAAGAAAATGGAAAAGTCAAGGATGATTTCTTGTCAGGTTTTAGCAACAAAATATAATTAGAAAAGGTAACCATCAAGTGTCAATTGAATATCCCAGTGACTGTCAATTAGACAATTAATTATGTGAAACCGGAGATAATGAGAGAGGCCTGAACAATCAGTATATATTTGGAAGCCATCAGCATAATATTATATTTAAATCTTGTGCAGGATAGGATCACCTAGGGAAATGCATAAGTATAGAAGAAAAAAGGACCCAGGATCAAATCGTGAGCGACATAAACATTTACACATGGTATTGAGAAAGGAAAGGGGACTGAGGATGGAGATTTATGAAGGGGAAGAAAAATTAGCAGAATATGGTGTCACAGAAGTTAACAGAGGAGTGTTGTAAAGAGTCCAGGTGAGTCTTGTGCTGCTGAGAAGTAGAATAAAATGAGAAACAGTAAAGGGGACATTGCAATTGGCAATACGAAGTCATTGATGACTTTGATGAGAACAATTTCAGAGGAGTGGTAGGCCTGGATTCCAAATCTGAGTGAACTGAGGAGTAAACAGGTGATGAAGTGGAAATAGCATGTATAGAGGCTTTCTTGAGAATCTGCTATGAAGGGAGCAGAGAGAGAAAGTAGATGGAGGGAGATTGGGGGTCAAGGTGAGGTTTTCAAGGATGAGAAAGAGTGGAGCCTATTTGAATGCTGATAGAATGAACCAGTGAAAAGGGTGAAAGGTATGTGATCCAGCACAAATGGAAGGACTAGTCTTTAATAGGAGGAGGGGCACTTCTTCCATTGTTGAAATAGGAAAGGAGGAGTAGATGCAAATGCAGGTAGAAGTCCAGATTTGGTGACTGAAAGATAAAGTTTTTCTCTTTATCAGTGAAATATGAGGGAAATCAGCTTAGAGTGAGGGGAAAGAGAATATGGGGGGAGGAAGAGGAAGAGTACGAAATAGTGGGAAATTTGTCTGTGTGCAGTGGCTCACGCCTGTAATCCCAGCACTTTGGGAGGCCAACGCAGATGAATCACCTGAGGTCAGGAGTTCAAGACTAGCCTGGCCAACATTGTGAAACCCCATCTTTACTAAAAATACAAAAACAAAAACAAACAAAAAAAAACCTGGGCATGGTGGTGGACACCTGTAATCCCAGCTACTTGGGAGGCTGAGGCAGGAAAATTGCCTGAACCTGGGAGGTGGAGGTTGCAGTGAGCTGAGATCCCACCCTTATACTTCCAGCCTGGGTAACAGAGAGAAACCCTGTCTCAAAAAAAAAAAAAAAAAAAAATAGCTAATTTCTGTGAGTATTGAGTGACCATTTGAGGATAGTGATAAGGAATATAAAGTCATTTGTGAAATACTCAGTAAACATTAGCTATCACTATTTTTATTTAAATTTTTTTTTTATAGAGACAGGGTCTCACTCTGTTGCTCAGATTGGGGTACAGTGGTGCCATCTTAGTCCACTGCAGCCTTGAGCTCCTCAGCCCAAGTGATCCTTCTGCCTCAGCATGTCAAATAGCCGGGAATACAGGTACTCTATCATTATTTTAAAATGCTAAGTAAATTGCCTGGAATCATGCAACTAATTTAGGTGGTGGAGCTGGGATTTGAACCCAGAGTAAACTACTATTAGAGCCAGAGCTTTCTTCACCATCCCAGACAGGCTGAGGTAGTTTGGGGTGTCAGGCAAACACCCTGAATGACTAGAGCACCCTCTGGCAGTTGGAGAAGCACCAGCTTTCATAAATCACTTATGGTCCTCTGGATTGAAGCAGCTGAAGAAAACTGCCAGGATAAGCCTTCAGCTGCCATCCTTGCTGTGGCTCTGCAGAGGTCACACACATGACTGGATCAAAGTCAATGTCAGTGGTGAGCAACTGCTTTATAACGTGGTAGCCAATTCTGTAGCTAGGGTAGGAGGAGAACTTACTTTTCAGCCATTGTTTCTCATGCAAATATTGTGTTTTTTTAAAAAATTCCATGGTGGAAAAAAAGGGTTTATTTTAAAAATTTATTTATTTTTTTTAGTGGCATTAAACGACATTTAGTACAATCCCACTTTATGGGTCTGGAATTCAAATAGGGCTTAGAAGGAATAGCTCATATCTGCTCCATGATGACTAGGATGACTGAGATGGCTCAAAAGGATATAAATGGTTGGAATGGTTCAACTGGGACAACATATCTGCTATGGTCTGTGACGCCCAAAATTCACGTTTGAATCTTAACCCCCAACATGATGGTAGTAGGATATGGAGCATTTGGGAGGTGATTAGGTCATAAGCATGGAGCCCTTGTGAATAGGATTAGTGTCCTTATAAAAGAAGCCCCAGAGAGATCCACTCCTTCCACCATGTGAGGACACAGGGAGAAGTCAGCAATCCGCAGCTTAGAAAGAAGAGGGCTCTCATCAAAACCTGATTATGCTGGCAACCTGATATTTGACTTTTAGCCTCCAGGACTGTGAGAAATAAATTTCTGGAGTTTGTAAGCCACCCAGTCTATGGTATTTTGTTATAGCAATCCAAATGAACTAAGGCAAATACTAAGGCCTTAATTCTGCCTATCAGTTGGGTTTCTCAGTTTTCTCCACATCATATCTACTGAAGCTGAAATGTATAAGGTGGCTTCGTCATTTCCATGACTGGCATCTAGGTTGAAATGGCTGAGCAGCTTAGGCTAGCTGGTCATCATTCTCTCCACATGATATCTCTGCTCAGGTAGCTTAGGCTTTCTCATAGCATAGCAATTTCAGGATAGCCAGACTTACATGGTGGCTGGCTTCATAAATGTATAGTCATACTGTTTAGATTAACCTACTTTATAGCATTAAAAATGTTATTGTGAAAACTAGTGCTGCAGGTTAGCCACTGAATCAATATTTGGGCATTTTTAAGAAGTAGCAACATAGGAGTGCTTTCCATTCTTTCATCCTAAAAGTAAATTAAAAATAGTATTGTGAAGCTAGGCCAACTGCTGGCCAAGGCTGGTTCACAGCAGTTTGCACCTTCTTGTACTAGTTCTGCAGCTGTCTTCAGAGTTCTTGATCCAACTTGCCCAATCATGCCATATCAGCCTGGGATGGCTGATGGCCTTGAAACTTTCAATCCTTTGGCATGCACTACATTTTGTTAGGTAAAGTTGTCATTGGACATATGAAGACCCAGAAAAATGTCCTCATCTTGTAACACATCTTTAAATTCTACTCAAGGGAATTTATCTTAAGCCAAATTCAAAAATTTCAAAAGAAGAAAGGTGGGGTGGTCAGGGGGAGAGGGAAAGAGAGAGTACAAGTAGCCTATGTATTAGGCAATAAGATAAGGGGTTATATATTCAAGATTTTTTATGTAGTGTAGTGATTACGAACATGAACTCCAGAGTTAGAATCATACTGCATGAGTTCAAATCCTGGTTGTGCCACTCACTTCCTACTTGTGTGACGATTTGGGGCAAGTTAACTTATGCCTCAGTTTCCTCATCTTTAAAATAGTGATGATAATAGTATCTACCTTATGGGATTGTTTAGAAGACTAAGTAAGGTAATATGTGAGAAGTAATGTGAACAGTGCTGGAGAATAGTGCTGAATTAGCAGTAGTTATTAAATTATTGAAATAACGTTTACTGGAACCTACTATGTGCTAGATGCTGAAGTGCTGGAAATAACAAGTTGAATAGACCATAATTTCTACGCTGGTGAGAAAGATAAGCAAGGAGCATGCATGGGAAGTCCAGAACAAAATGGAGACATGTACAAAGGTATCTAGGAGTGTGGATGTGGGAGGACCTCCCTTTTTCTGTGGAGGAGAGGAGATGCTTCCCATAGGAGGTGATGTTTACACCGAATGTTACAGGGTAAGTAGGAGTTTAAGTAGTATACACTACACTGTGTGCTTTTCAGGGAAAACAGGAAATGTGCACTGGAGAGGGGGATAGGGAGGACAGTGATGAGTCTGGAAGTGTAGGCAAGATCCCAGATCTGAAGGGCTGTGTGAACCATTAGAAGTGATTTGACCTCTACTGGGTAGTTGGTTGGGAGTCACAGAAGAAACGTATTTTAGGCTTGGTTGCTATATGATGTATAGCTGCTTCATGCTGCTTGACAGATGGATAGAAGACCACCAAAAAGCAAGGGCACCAGCCAGGAAACATTTGCAGTAATCTAGGTGAGAGAGTGTGTTGTTCTGAACTAAATCCGTGGCAGGAGAAACTTAGGTATAGCTCAGGTTTCTGGCTTGGGTGACTGAGCAGATGGAGGAAAGTGGTAAGTTAGGGGGAATGTCATATGATCTCTAAAATGATATTATAAAGGTTTTGTAACACTATGGGAAAATATTCATGATCTAATATTAACTGATGAAAGTACCCTAATCATGTTTGTACCATTATAACTACAAACCAAGCAAATATATTCAAAGATGAGGTGAGGAAGGGACAAAAAATAATCAAAATAGTTTGATTCTTCAGATATTAAGATTATAGATGAAAATCTTCATGACTGTCTCTTGTAACTTTGAAGAGAAAACTAGTATAGCAAATTAGAATGAAATATTGTGTTTGAAATTTTTGCCTTTGTTTTAGATTTTCTTTAATTCTTTAACTTTTTAAATTAACAGCTTGATGGAGGTATAATCCATGTAACATATAATTCACATATTTAAATGGTATAATTCAGTGGTTTATACTTACAGAGTTTTGAAACCATCACCACAATCAATTTTAGAACATTTTCATTACCCCTAAAAGAAATTCCATGTCTATTAGCTGTCATTCATCATTATCCTCTACTCCCCAGCGTGAGGCAAACACTACTTTATGTCTGTAGAGTTGCCTCCTATAGACCTTTCATAAAAATGGAGTCATACAATATGTGGTCTTTTGTGACTGGCTTCTTTTACTTAACATATGTTTTCAAGGTTTATCCATGCTGTAGCAGACATTGGTACTTCATTCCTTTCATGGATGAAATATATTCCACTGCATGGATATACACTTTATTTATCCATTTATCAGTTGACGGCTATTTGGGTTGTTTCCACTTTGGGGCGATCATACATAATGCTGCTGAGAATATTTATGTATAAGTTTTTGGGAAGGTATGTTTTAATCTCTCTTGGGTGTATATTGACTCTTAAAGTATAAAAATGCAAAAGTGCATGAGGAAATTTGGCGGGGGCCATTGACATATTTCATATCATGATGTGGTAGTAGTTATATATCTGTATATGTTTGTCAAAACTCATTGAGCTGTACACTTATATTAACACGTTAATTGTATCTCAGTAAAACTGATCCCCAAAATAAATGACGGAATGGTAGGGAGACAGATTTAAAGGCACATTAATATGCATAATGTTTCAGCACTATATTTAATGCTTTTCCATATACCAATTATTCTCACATACATTATTACCTCCTTGAAACAACCAACCAACCAAACACTGTGATCATTCCAGTAACCCAGTGAGATAAGTAAGAAGGTATTATTATGTCCATTTTGGTTATAAGGAAAATAAACGTACTAAGAGTGGTTTGCCCAATGTCATAGAGCTGCCAAATAGCAGAGGCAGAATTGCTCCCACCTTGCACCTCTGTAGCTTTCAAATGCCTAATCAAATTTGCTTACTAAGTATAAGGGACAAAGGAGCTACTTCTGCATAGATTTTATATTTGGACAGCAGAATAAAGAAGTTTCCCCCACATGCTGGCTCTTCCATGACCTAGAATAAAAATGAAAAAAAGTGATACACACTAAATCTCCAAACTAGAACAGGACCTCTAAAATGCAAGAAAAATGTAACATACCCAGCTTTTGATTGTACTGCTTTTTTAAATTGCTCTAACACTTGAGTTTTGATATTACTTAATAGAATGTCTTTCTATCTTTACCAGTTTCTGCTGATCCTAAGCTGATGTATGCTCAGACCCTTTGCCCACTCACTGTACCCTGCTCTGTAAGGGAGGAGGGCTGACTCCTGCAGGCTGTGTTTCTCAGGGTCCAGTGGGCGCTGTCTACCAGTTGGCTTTAGTCAGTGAGATTCATTGGTGAGAGAATAGCAAAGTTTTCCTCTCCTTCCCTCACTGCCTTGGATAGAATCTCCTACAGCTGCTGCCCCTCTTCTGGAGTCTCTAGCACCTACAGGACATGTCTGCTTTGACTCTGCCTTCCTAACTCCTGGGCTCTGATTATACCAACTTTACCTCTTGCCTTGCCAGACCATGGTGGTGGCTTCCTGGTGTTGCTAATGTCTGGGTTGCTTCACTGTCATCTAATTAGTTTGTCTGCTTCTTCCTACATCACATTCTCTGCCCCCTGAATACCCAGGGTGGTTTCTCTTTTAGTGGCTGGACCTTGAATGATAGACCATTTATACTGTTGAGTTGGGATGTTTATTAGTCTGTTCTCACACTGCTATAAAGAAATACCTGAGACTGGGTAATTTATAAAGAAAAGAAGTTTAACTGACTCATGGTTTCACAGGCTGTACAGGAAGCATGGTGGCATCAGCTTCTGGGGAAGCCTCAGGGAACTTACAGTCATGGCAGAAAGTGAAGGGAGAGCCACGACTTCACATGGCCAGAGCAGGAGGAAAAGAGAGAAGGGGGAGGTACTACACCCTTTCAAACAACCAGATATTGTGAGAACTCACTGTCATGACAGCAACACCAAGGTGATAGTGCTAAACCATTCATGAAGGATCCACCTCCATGGTCCAGTCACCTCCCACCAGGCCCCACCTCTACCATTGGGATTACAATTCCATATGATGTTTGGGTGGAGGCACAGATCCAAGTATCAGGATTAAACCTAGGACTGTACCTGAAAATAGTTTTAAGGCTTTAACCATTTTACTTGGCATCCCTTTCTGGTCTAACCCTTAGGTACATTTAGATATGACATCCATTATTCTAATATGAGTGGGTATATTTGTGTCAAAATGCAACTGTTAGAAAATGAAAATGTATTTTTCAAATAGGCTGGCCTACAATCACATCTAACAGCTGAAATAAGACTTTTATAGGTCTGAATGTTAAATAAGTATTTAGCTGCCCATTTTGTCTTATATAATCTTTCATATTAAATTAGTATAGTAAGAGATTTATTAGTTGCTCACAAACTGTTCAATGTGGTCAACTGAGGGTTTCTGTACCATGCAGTTATTTAGAGACCTTATGTGTTGACATCTATTTGGCCAGAACTCAGTCACATGGCCCCTAATTGTAGGAGAGGCTGAGAAATGTATTTTAACTATGTGCCTAAAAGGAAAAAGAAATGATTTTGGAAAACATATGGCCAGTCTCTACCACAGTTGGCCCTTTTGGTCAATACATTTTTATTTTATTCTTCCTCTCATAAATAGAGTATACTCCCCCACCACACTCCCCTGGAGATTATTCCCAGGCATTGTGTTCAGCTAAAAGCCCTGGGACTCATGTCCGTCTAGTATAGATGTGGTTCTTTCTCATTGAGTAATTTATAAACTAAAAAGAAGAGCTTTCTACCTCCTGCTCCTTTCCCATCACCAAATATACAATGGTAAGCAGAGACAAAGAACTCAGTGTCTCATTTGGAAAAGTGAAAGATCAAAGACCCAAAGCCATCCCTTGTCTAGAGCAGTCTGGTAGGCATTGTGAAGTTTCTCTGACCAAGAAGCATTAGGAAATTTACTTGGACTGTTTCTGTTCTATGGCAGAACTTATTTTGCCCATTTTTCTGTGATTCCCTGGCTCCACTCTTTGGGAATTCTCTTCATTGCCATTATCCTCTATGGTGATATCTGAAGTGGGTGAAAGTGAGTAAGCTGTCTCTGGGCTATGTAGATTTTGGAGTCGGTTTCCTTCTCTTGTAAAGCTGAGAGCCCAAGGGTAGTTGTTGTTTTATGCCTTGACTATTCTTTGTCCCAGACTTATGTTTTCTTTGGAAATAAAATTTCCTCAGAAACCTAACAGGCTTCTCATTGACTTCTTTCTAGACAGATCCTGTGCCACAAACAACATCCCAAATACTTTCCTGACATAGCTCTTCATCTTCTTTATGTCTTTTTTCCCATGCCTCTCCCAAGAGGTGGCCTACCTGTTGGCAGCCACCTTGATTCTGTTAGGACTGAGTGGGAAGGCCACAACTTTAATGTGATCTTTGCCATAAGGCAGTGACCTAGCAGACCTTTGTTTCTCAGAGTTTGCCCAATCCTATTTACTTCTATTTGGGATCTAGAAGTAGTAGTTTACTTTAAGACTCCAAGTTTATGTAATTTTCTTATTTTCTTTCATTTCTCCTTGTATACTGCCTATACTTGCCAGCCAGTAGTGGCCAGTGTACACTAACAATCTGGTTCTTTCCAGCTGCTTCTCTTGGAGCTGACAGATCAGTAAACATATGGCCTATTAAGTTACTACAAGCGAGAATTTTTGCCAAATGTTTTGCTGCTGCATAGCATGGATTGCCACCTTTTCTGCCTCTGGCATTAGTTTCCTTTCTTCCCATAACTGGTATGCTAAGCCAGTGCCATCTATTTTAGGTTTTTGTTTTACGAACAACCTACTTCAAGGTCCCATTTGTGGTTTTAGTCATAATCGTAGTGCTAGTTGTATAAAAACAATCTCCAGATCTCAGTGGCTTAACACAATACACACATAAAGTTCAGTTCTCACTCCACTGTCCAATGTAGGGGTAAGGGGTGGAGAGAGGGAACTCTCCTCCGTTCAGTCAAGCAGAGACTAAGCTAACAGAGGCCCCATCATCTTTAGTGCATGACCCCCAAGGTTCTCCAACTTGCAGCCAGCAGCTGGGAGAGGACAGAGAACATGATCACATGGCATGTTTCAGGAACCAGGCCTGTGAGTTAGCATATCACTTCTGTATACTTGCTAGAGTCTATCATATGGTATTACTAACATCATGGGGGAATGGGAAATTTAATTTTATGTCCAGGAAGAAAATGAAATAGGTTTGATGAAAACAGTATCTCGGCCACAGATACTATTAAGTGGCTTGTTCAATTTCCATTTCACCTTTCTGGTATGCATTTCTATGCTTCCAAGGCTGGGAAGCTAAAACTTATTATTTCTCCGACTCCTTGCAGCTAGAATTGTGGGTGCTAAGTTGGGTCTGCTAATTTGGTTCTGCCAATTACCCAAATAAAATCTGGAGGAAGGAAATGAGGCAAAGGCCATTTTCCTACCCTCTGGCTGCTTTCTACTGGCAAATGCATTATAAAAAAGGAGCAATTTTTTCTGCAGCACAACCCCCAGTGTACATTTTTCAACTTTCTGGGTATCAAGATTTAGTGGCAACTGCAGTGGCTTTGTGATTTCCAATATTTATCTCGCAGATACAACGGAGTGTTCTTGAATTCAGTTGCCTTGGCCTCCCATGTAGGGATCCCCCATGTGGCCAGTTAGGTAAGGGCACTAGAAGTGATTTCTGGAAACTCCACTGAGAGCCCAGTCTTTCAGTCCTTCTAATAAAATATATATATCTTTACTTCCTACTTCTATTTATTTTTATTTGTGTGTTTATAATGATGCAATTAACAGCCATAATTAACATCCGTGAACCCACCTTGAAAGCAATAATCAAAACATGGCCAATAACTTATCTATGTCCTATCTATGTACTCTTCCTTTAGCCCATCTTCCTGCCCCATCTCAAAGATAGGTACGATGTTGAGTCCCCTTCCTTTTATTCCCCAGTTTTATCTCATATGTATATAATCCTAAACAAACTATTGTTTAAATTTTGTTTTTGTACTTTACAAAGATGATATCATACTATGTCATCTTCTGGGATTTGTCTTTTTCATTCACTATAATTCAGATCCATTCTTGTATTCATGGTGTTGGATATAGCTAAAATTAATTCATTTTTCACTACAGTATAATATTCTATTACACAAACAAACCATAATTCTTACCCTAATATAGAGTTAATCAGCATTTCTCCCAGTATTGTGTTAGGAACAATGCTTCTGTGAACATTATTGGAAATAGGCTCTACTATGCATGTGCAAAAGTGACTTTCTGTATACAGGAGTGCAGCTGCTGTATCCCAAGATATGTGAAAGTTCAATATTATAAGATCATGATAAATGATTTCTAAAATGAATTTTATGATCTCACTCTGTCAAAACTCCACTGCTAGATATCTCAGTTGCTGCCCCCTACCTGCTCTGGGCTCAGCTTTCATTTGTTAACTTAGGAACATTGCTAGAGACCTTTCCAACCTTCCTTGAGATAAGAAATTCTTCACACAGTGTGTTGTATCTGGGATCTAGTTGATGTGGAGTGGCAGTGTCCACACATTGCTTCTAGTTAGTCAAAATGTTGAAAGCAGAATTCCCCCACCTTAATAAGTGGAATTGTTTGCAAATAATTCAATGTATTAGGTCAATGGAATACTTCAGTGTATTAATATCTGCAGTGGTCTCTACTTCCTGATCCCTGACTGACACAAATGGCAAGAACTCTAGGCTTGGTGCAGATGACATGCATTACCTTAGTCACTTAAAAAGTGGCTGCTTTCAGCAAATACATTAACTGCCCTGAGACTTAGTTTCCTGATTTCCTTCCTTTTTTTTTTTTTTTAAGACAGTCTCACTCTGTCACCCAGGCTAAAGTGCAGTGGTGTGATTTCAGCTCACTGCAACCTCCGCCTCCCAGGTTCAAGAGATTCTCTTGCTGAGCCTCCCAAGTAGCTGGGATTACAAGCATGCACCACCACACCTGGCTAATTTTTGTATTTTTAGTAGATAGGGGGTTTTGCCATGTTGGTCAGGCTGGTCTGGAACTCCTGGCCTCAACTGATCCACCCACCTCGGCCTCTCAAAGTGCTGGGATTACAAGCATGGGCCATTGTGCCCAGCCAGTTTCCTGATTTCTAAGTTGCAGAAAAACATGAGTACCCTCCCTACCTGTGAGGTGTATAAGGAAATAACTAAAACAAATCGTTGTACAGATAGAACCTCTGTGAACAATGAAAATATATATGGCATGCTTTCTATCTGCAACACACTATATTATCTATTTAATGATGTTATTTTGTTTAATGCTCACAACAGTCTTACAAGGTAACTTCTACTGTTATCCCCATTTTACAAATGAGAGAATTAAAGGCTTAAGATGGTTAAGGTACTTGTGTAAGATGACATGGCTAGTAAGTGGCATAGCCAAAACTGGAACCCAAGGCAATCTCATGCACAGATTTGCTGTATTATTCAGTTCCCAGCCAATATCACATCTGCAACCTCATGGGACACCCTGAGCCAGCACCACCCAGCGAAGACACTGTGAGAAAATCAATTTTTATTGTTGTTTTAAACCACTAAGTTTTAAATTTTTGTTTATAATATTATTTTTTTAGAGACAGGGTCTTGCTTTCTCACCCAGGCTGGAGTGTACTGGTATGTTCATACCTCACTGCAGCCTCCCACCTCCCAGGCTCAAGTGATCCTCCCACCTCAGCCCCACAAGTACTTGCTACCACAAGTGTGTGCCACTACACCTGGGTAATATTTTATTTTTTTGTACACACAGGGTCTTGCTATGTTGCCAGGCTGATGAAGCCACTAAGTTTATAGGTAATTTGTTGTACAGCAATAGGTATTGATAAAAGTTCATAACTAATTTATACTACTTAAACATTGTGCAGGTAAAAAAAAAAATTTCCTTGACCTGAATTCAGGTTGCCAATTTATAATGTCTGTAGAGAGAATGCCACCCAAAATATGCCATGCTGGTATAGGGATTCATTTTGAGCCACAGGCAGTTGAGAAAAGCAGACAAGAAAAGCTGTCTGCCCTGACCCTCTCTACAAAGAAGGGCAGGATATACTTAATTACCAAACTCTAGACTCTTACCAGCCCAGAATGGCACCAGAGAAAGCTATATAACAAACCTTGCTACAACAACATTTATCTTTCATTAGTTTCCCATATATTCACTTTCGCAGAATTTGTTCCCCTAGGAACTGCAAGCCCTTTCCTTTGTCTTGTTACTTCTCTATAGATTTATTGTTCTTTTATGAAGATGCTAGATAAGCACTAAGTTCTAACCACCCCTTTGAGTTACTAAGTTCTTTTTTTTTTTTCGACTTAGTGAGTTACTAAGTTCTAACCACCCCTTTGAGTTACTCATCACTGATGAATGTTAATAAATAAATTTGTTAATAAATTCCTGTTTGTTTTTCTTTTGTTAATCTGTCTTTTGTCAGTCTAATTTGTAGGGCCCCAGCCAATGAACAATTTCTAAAATTATAGAAAAAAAAATGTTTTTTTTCTTATCTACACTTGCTTTGAATTGAATTTTTAAGCACAAAAATAAATTCAAGAGGAAAACTGATTCAATAAACTGAATTATTTTTCCAGATTCAGTTAGACTTGTGTTCACATATATTTCTACCACTTACTGGTTATAGGACCTTGGAAAATTTACTTAACAATTTCCTCACTTGTTAAAGGGGAATAACAATGAAAGTACTCAGGAAAATTCATGAAATACTTTGAAATAGAACAAAGAAAGATTAGTGGATGTCCTATCTAGCTTACACTTATGGATTTTTGCTGCATTTCATTTTCTTTGAGCTACTTTATGACCCTATAAATTGCAAAACACAGAGTAATACAAATAATTCTTATTCAAAGGAATGCAAATCGTGGTGGTTGGACCCTGTAATCTCAGCTACTCAGGAGGCTTAGGTGGGTGGATCCCTTAAATCCAGGTGTTAGAGACCAGCCTGGGCAACAGATTGAGAGATCTCATCTCTAAAACAAAACGAAACAAAAAGATAAAAAAAATAAAACAAAAAAACCCCACAAAGAACTAGTGGTATGCCTGTAATCCCAGCTACTCAGGAGGCTGCGGCATGAGAATCACTTGAATCTGAGAGGCAGAGGTTGGAATGATTATTGTCTTGTGGCTATCAGTTTTGCACCTATAAAGTAAATGTATTGTAACATTCCTGATGGGTTGCTTTATTTGTCTCCTCTTTGGATCCTCATTTTAACTGATTATAATATTTTACTGATTTAGTCATTGATATAAAATCATAGACATGCTCATTTTATATTTGTGTGTCAATCATGATTCCTCTTAAAAAACTTATCCTTCAATATACTTCAGAGAGTTATTATGATGACTAAATTAATCAATGCAAGTAAAGCAATTAATACAGTACCTGGTACATAGTGTTCAACAATGTTAGCTAACTTTATAAGAAAGGAAGAAGGTAATGAAGAAGTAATAATGTTAGGTCCCAAGGTAGGTGAGACAAAGGTCCATTAGTTTACCTATCCTACTCATTCCTGTTTTCCCAAAACAGATATTCAGAGATAACAGTTTTGCAAATCAACAAAATAGCTAAACTGTAACAACACAGCTATTACAAAAGAACAGTATCTCAGAAAAATCAGCTAACCTCTCCGATCCCAATGAGAATATTACTAACTTCAGTACTTGCTGCGGAGGCTTGCTGAAGTGAAGTATGTGAAATGGGAGTCTGTGAATGATCTGGAGGAATTGTTCTCCAAACAGATTTAGGAAGCACACATCTGAGTTCTGTTCAAATTCTGTGCTTTCTGGCAGGTAGCTGAAAATACCTTAGTGGGCCAGGTATATTCAGGCAGCTCTATCCATCTATTTTTATTTTAGATAGAGATCAAATTTGATAGAGATAGAATATTTTTCTATTACAAGAAAAACAATAGAACAAATATGATGATAGTTGGAAACAAATACTGTGAGTCAGAGAAGGAGTATGGAATGGGATGGTGTACTGGGAGGGGAGCGGCTACGGTTAATTGTTGCCACCTAAGAATTCAGGTCCAGAGGTTTTTTTTTGTTGTTGTTGTTTTTGTTTTGAGACAGAGTCTCACTCTGTTGCCAGGCTAGAGTGCAGTGATGTGATCTTGGCTCACTGCAACCTCCACCTCCTGGGTTCAAGCGATTCTCCTGTCTCAGCCTCCTGAGTAGCTGAGATTACAGAGCACCTGCCACTACCGCTGGCTAATTTGTAGTATTTTTAGTATAGACAGGGTTTCACCATGTTGGCCAGGCTGCTCTCGAAGTCCTGACCTCAGGTGATCTGCCTGCCTCGACCTCCCAAAGTGCTGAGATTACAGGTGTGAGACACTGCGCCGGGCCTTGGTCCAGAGTTTTAAAAGAGCAGCAAGAAACCTCAATTATTAGTGATATTTATATGAGCTCAAGCAACCAATCAAAACACATTTATCATCCTTTCTTTATGACATCTCTCTAGGCCATTTTCTTGTATGTGTTCTTTGGGTAGCAACTACTTGTTGGTGACACTCACCATGAGTTGCTTATCACTGACGCCCTTTTTTACTATCATGAATAGAAGATGAGTGACAGACAACTGCATGGTTATTTTTGTCAGGCTGGAATTGTTAATAGTTAATAAAGAGAACATGTAAGAAATATTTGTAGTTCTAAGTCAAAGACATTGGATACTTTGTTTTGTCCATTACTGGTTGCTTTGCCATCACAATCTGTAAATGTGGGGAGAAAGGGTTCTAAAGATGTTCATCCCTTTAATAAACTTTGAAATACAGTAAAAAATAAATAACTTTGAAGTCATATACACATGGATTTGAACCCCAGCTCTGTTGTTTAAGCAGTAACTGACCAGGGATAATTAACGTCTCTGATCCCCAGTTTCCTCACTTATAAAAAGAGAATTAACGGCTGCTCAAGGAATCAGCCAGTTTTTATCTTCCTGCTCTGCCATCTTGAGTGGGAGACTTTCAGCTCTTTGATAAGAAGGTGGCTGTTGTATCTACAAGCATTGCTTCTGAGTTCTAGGCAGGAAGAAGGGAGAAGAATGAAGGTTACATGACATATGTTAGGTGAGTGTGCTTCCCTTATCAAAATTCAATAGCTTTCTTAGAAGTCACATCTAGTAGACTTCTGCTTATGAGCCATACTAACCACCATTGGTTGCAAGGGAACTTGGGAAATTAAGATTTTTTTTTTTTTTAGCTGGGGACATTTCCATTCACCTGTATGGCAGAGTTTTAATACTCTCAATGGGAGAATGGCTACAGGGTGAAAAACAAAAACAACCAGCAGTATCTGTCACAGGGCTCAATAATCCAAAATATTATTTATATGTTGACTTTTATCTCAGCTAGTCTCTCTCTCCCTTGTCATAATATACACAATACTGGGCATATAGTATGTGTGTATATGTGTGCGTGCATGCACATGTGTGTGTGCAGATGCATGCACATTCAATCTGTTTCTTGCCCATTTAGCTGGGACATCAGAAGTATATTCTTCCTAGGTAATCTTCATAAAAAGTTAAAAATTTTTTTAAAAAGAGAAACGACTTTTTTTACAAAAGTATGCTAAGAAAGTAAGTTTTGGGTTTTCTTTATCCTGAAGATTTCTACAATAACAACAATCATTTTCATATCATAATAACTAAAATTTACCGAGAATTTACTATGTGCCAGACATTGTATAAAGTATTTTATATTCACTATGTTCATCATGAAAACTCCATAATATAGACTTATAGTCCTTACCCTACAAATAGGGAACTGATGCTCAGAGAAATTAATCCACTTAAGATTACATAGCTACTACACAGTGGAGCTAATATTTGAGTTTGGATCTGTCTGATAGCAAAACTCCTGCTCTTGGTCACCATATTATGCCATCAGCTTGCAAGATGTCTAACACCTACTTCTGGGGACTCTTTCCACACTTTATTCTACATTTCAAATCTTGGTCTCACCATTTGACCAATACCACAATAATAAATGTCGTAGATAAGAATCATCAGTGAATTCTAAAATTAGTGGGAAGAGTACGATGAGAAACAGGATATATGTATATTTTCAAAGTATCTCCATACATGATACTTATTAATTACAAAGAGAATAAGAGTAACTTTATAGTGGAGAAATCAGGCACACATCACCATAGCCAAGTAATCAAAGTTAACATCACTAGTAATGAGACATACCAACATCATGTGATTCCAGAAATGATGCACTGAGAAGGGCACAGCATTACATAATGTGGTATTCTTACAGAAAATGCATAACCTGAATTTAATAATGCGAACACCAGACATACCCACTTTAAGGGACACTCTACAAAACAACTAGCTAGTTCTCTCTTCAAGGGTCAATGTCATGAAAGGCAAAGAAAAAATGAGGGAATGTCTTAGACTGAAAGAAACTAAGAAAATGTGACCATTAAGTGCAATGTATAAATTGGATCTAGGTCCATAAAAAGAACGTTAGTGTGACAATTAGTAAAATTTGAGTAAGGCCTGTATATTAGTTAATAGTATGATATCAAAGTTAGTTTCCTGGTTTTTATAATTGTACTATTATGTAGGGTGAAAAATATATGAGAACTGTTTTATGCTTTTTTTGCTGAGAGGTTTTTTTTTTTGCATGTTTTTTATAAGTCTGAAATCATTTCAAAATAAAAAGTTAAAAAAACTTACCTCCTAGTTGACTTGTTTACTTACTAAAATTATGTCTGAACTAAAAGTAAATGGACTCTAAGTATATCTCCAGCAGCTTTCTCATCTGCTCTGCATTTTGTGTTCTGTCTCTCTCTAATAGGGTGCCATGTTTAATGGTGCCAGATCTGAGAGAGAGAGCTGTTTACACCCTAGATAGCATACATTTGTATGTTCATTATGAAAATTTTCTGGCAAATGAAAGAAAAATGTTTTGTTCTAACAAAGTTAATACATTATGACAGTTTGCCGTCGTGTGAAAGTAGTGCCTTGGGAAGAAGCTTTAATAAAATTTACATAAAAGAACTGTATGGGCTAGCCACGGCCCTGCATTCTATCCCTTCCAAAGCCACCATCAAGGTACAACCTCTCCTCCTCTAGATTAGACCTAGTCACATACTATCTCCTGGCAAGAAGAGATAACTCGTTTCCTCATCATTCCTTCGGCAACCAAATTAAAACCTCTCAGGACTTTAAAATATCCTGAGGAGTCACATCCCCAGGTCGGCTGTTGAAAGACAACATTGACCAGCCAATGTGTAAAGAGGAAATTTAGCAGGAGCTCTTGTTAGACCTCAGAGTTGTAAGCAGGGGAGAATTATATCAGGTAGGATGCTTTGGGCTGCAAGTAACAGAAAACTCAGCTTAAACTAGCTTAAACAATGAAGTTTAGCTTAAACAATGAAGTTTACTAACAGACCATCCTGAGCTCAGAAGGTTTCCAGGCCCAATGCTATAAGGGCTCCATTCTATTTCTTTGATATTCTCTTGGGTGTATCAGGTTTGTCTCGAGATTAAGACCCTAACTAGTAAGCAAGGGCTTTCAGCAACAAATAGGTATACGTGTTTCTTTGTTCATATACTATAGAAGCAAAACAAAACCTTTTACCCAACCATACTACGGACACCTTTCCCTTCAGTCTGACTGGGCCAACTTAAGTCACATGACCACTCTACCAATAGCACTCCTCAGGGGATGAAATGAATTAAGTCTGAGTTTCAAAACCATTCACTGGGAAGGTGGCATTACCATGAGTGGTTAAGAGTAAGGACGATACATTCCTAAAGCTGGTGATAAGATTAAATTCCTTTGAGTCATGGGCCTTGTGAAAAAAGAGTGGATACCTAAAGAAAAACCAGGGCTTTGTCAGGGAAAGGAATGGGAGCAATGGACGCTGAGGAAGTGAATTCCCACCCTTGTGAATCTAGAGTGTTGGTCCAACAGAACCCTCTACCAGCAGAATATTTCTTTGGTATCTCTCTTTTTAAAAAAGGGTTATACCACTGTGGAAAACAGTATGTAGGTTCCTCAAAAAATTAAAAATAGAACCACCATATGATTGAATAATTCCATCTCTGAATATATAACCAAAAGAATTAAAAACAGAATTTCAGAGATATTTCCACACTCATGTTCATAACAGCATTATTCATGACAGTGAAGAGGTGGAGGCAGCCCAACTATACATCAACAGGTGAATGGATAAACAAAATGTGGAAGATACACACATGGAATACTATAAAACAGAAGGAAATCTTGTCATGTGCTACAACATGGATGAGTCCAGAAGACATTAAGCTAAGTGAATTAAGATAGTCAGGCACAAGAAGACAAACACTGTGAGTCCATTTATATGAAGTACACTCATAGAAACAAAAAGTAGAATGGTTATTACCAGAGGCTAGCCAGGGAAGTGGCTGGGAGTGGAGAAGTAGAAGTGGAGAGTTATTGTTTCATGGGTATAATGATTCAGATTTGCAATATGAAAATGTTCTGGAGATCTGTTCTACAACATGTACATGCTTAACACGACTGAACTGTACACTTAAAAATGGTTAAGATGGTAAAATTTATATTGTGTCTTCTTAATCACAATGAGGTTACAAAAGCCCCTTTATAAATCAATTTTTAAACATAAAACATGTTTCCAGTAAAAAAGAAAAAGATACAGAAAAGGAATAAAACTAACTTCAAATAATGCAAAAAGAGAAAAAAATAAAGAAAACGATGCCAAAATATTGAAAAAGAAGAGTTTCTTGTTTTATTATCTAAAATACAATCAAAGGATAGACATACTTAAAATAGAGCAAGATGTAGATACACAGTTCTAGAAATCCTTCAGTGAAAGCAAGTCAAGGTTTTGTTTGTTTTCTTAAGTAATTCATACAGACACTGCTTCTTTTGTATACCTACAAAAGATGTAAAATTAAGTATCACAGAAGACCCCACATATTCTATGCATACAGGTTGGATGTATAATTCACAAATATAACAAAATAGTTTTTAACCACATATCATTTAATTTTTAAAATTATTTTCAACAAAATAGTTTTCAACCACATTTCATTTGATTTTTAAAATTATTTTCCTGGTTTATCATAAAATTTCATATACATTTCTAATTATATTTTATAATATATCAGAATTAGGTCTATTTTAGAAAGAATCTCTGTTTCTGATTCTGTGAAAAATTTATGAGTCTAAGAAGATATTTATCCTCTGGTATCCAGAAACTCCTGGCACTTAGCCACATACACCAATGTTAGTTTGAGAGGCAAAGCACAGGAATGAATTTTCTAGAAGACAATCCTTTCGGTGTACAATAATAGGGAACTAGTTAAGTAAATAATGCAGCCACATGAATGATTATTAGATAGCCATTAATGAGGATTATGAAGAGTCTATTCATTAAATGGGAGAAATACTTACAATAATAAGTAAAAAAAAAAAAAAAAACAGGATAGTACATAAATACTGTCTAAACATGACTATAAAAGAAACAGGCTGGGTGGGGTGGCTCACTCCTGTAATCCCAGTACTTTGGGAGGCCAAGGTGGGTGGATCACCTAAGGTCAGGAGTTTGAGACCAGCCTGACCAACATGGTGAAACCTTGTCTCTACTAAAAATAGAAAAACTAGCCAGGCATGGTAGCGCACACCTGTAATCCCAGCTACTGGGGAGGCTGAGGCATAAGAATCACTTGAACCTGGGAGGTAGAGGTTGCAGTGGGCCAAGATCGTGCCACTGCACTCCAGCCTGGGCAACAGAGGAAGACTCTGTCTCAAAAAAGAAAAAAAAAAGAGAGACATTAACAATAGTCAAAATTTGAAAATATATATAGGAAAACACTCCAAAAGAAATAGATTTAATAGATCTAAATGTTAGCAGTGGTAGTCTTTGGGTGGCAGATCTTTGGAGAGTTATTCTTTCTACCTTTGCTTTTTCTTTTTCATACCCCACAATACATCTAAAATGTTTACTGAGAAGAAACTTAACTGGGGCAAACAAAATACCGTGAGTCCAAAGGTATCACTTATGAAAACCTCAACTTTATTACTTCTTTTTTGGCTATTCAGAGGATCCACACCACCACCTCCATCCTGCATTTTTTATTTTTAACATGTTTTTATTATTTTGGGTCAATATAAAACTACTACTGTAAACACAAAAATAAAGAGAGATGTAAAATTAAGTGGCTCTGTTTTCTCAGTGACTTGACTCCTTTTGCTACTTAAAATTTTATTTCTGAGTAATAACAAATTCCTATTATATTGCAAAAGATAATTTAGAACAAAATGAGCTTCTTGGTTGTTTAAAACAGTATTAAAATAAGCCTTCTACTTGGAAATATGAAAATTATTGTTCAAAAAGATATATAGTGGATGCTTAAACAACATGAGTTTGAATTGTTTGGGTCCACTTATACACCGATTTTCTTCCACCTCTGCCACCCCTGAGATAGCAAGACCAACCTCTCCTCCTCCTCTTCCTCCTCTTCAGCCTACTCAATGTAAAGATGATGAGGATGAAGACTTTTATGATGATCCACTTCCACTTAATAAATAGTAAATATATTTTCCCTTCCTTGTGATTTTCTTAATATTTTTTTCTCTAGCTTACTTTATTGTAAGAATACATTTTGTTTGAAAAGTAGTATATCTGTTAAAAATATTTTAAAACTTCTACAGAAATATTAGATCAAGATGATAATATAAACATATGCATATTTGTCCAGTCTTTTTCCTTTCTTGACCCAAACCCTATATGTATACATATATACACATAGATACATGATATTTGAAAGTCATGCTGACTTAGAAGACAAATGGCTCTAAACGTACCAAACATTCTGGGGAACTGCAGAAAGACAGAAGGAATTGGGATAACACTGGAGGAGGGAACTACTGCCCCAAATTCGTGAAGAGGGCACCTGTAAATTGCGAGACAGCCTTCAGTATTGCTTCAAGCTGGGGAAAGCAGATATGGGGGACCAAGAGGCAGTCCCAAATCAATATTCAGTGTAATTTTTGTAACGTTACAGTAGTAGGAACAATCAGACATTCCTCCCTTCATCCTTTCACTTGTGCTGTGCAGGAAGCAGCAAAAGCAGTTCCGGCAAATGAGAACACTTGCATATTACAAGCTGGGAGTACTCAATGGGCACGTGTTCCACCAAAAGAAAGTGGGGGTTCCCATGCCCAGAAGATGAGCTAATGACTCCTGTAGCTTGGTGGTATCTCCTACCTCGCCTGTGTAACCACAGGAAGCAGAACACAACACACAGAATAAGCACTTCCAGACAGACAGGCAGATTAGCAGGTAACTAAAAATGTAAACCTAAGGACACAACAAAGAATCACTACACATTTGAGGAAAACTGTAGAGGAGTTCCACAAGGAGAGAATGGTGGGAATGGATAAGAGAGGGAATATAAAAGAATAACAGAATAAAATATTACTAATCAAAGAAATAAAACTGCCAGTGAAAGGGCTATTTAAAATAAATAGAAACACAAATTGAAAGACTCCAGATCATACCTTGACATTTCATGGTAAAGTCTGAGAAAACTAAAGAGAAGGATCCTAATACTATCAAAAGAAAACAAAGCCAAACAAAAATTGATTACTTAACAAAAAAATGGAGGCTTTTAAGATAATATAACAATATTCTCAAAGTATAAAATGAGAAAATTTTTTAGATATGCCATCATTTAAAGAAAACAACTAAATAGGCTCATAGGATCCTAACAACCTTAGGAGTGTAACATAGAGAAAACAGAAGTGTTATTTAAACCTAAACTGGCCATAGTAACATCTGATTTCCAAAGACGGTGGTTGTGACAAAATTCACATGAATGAGGAAATCAATCTTTATTCTAATCTTCTCTTCTCAGGACCTGGGAAATGGAGAAAGAAAAGCCCAAAATTATGAAACCTCTGCCGGTTCCTCTGGGCTGCTAAAGCAAAGACCTGGACTACACCACTCCGTGTTTCAATATATTAACGAGTTTTTGATGTACAAAGGTAGGCCCCCAGTTAGTGGTGGAGACACAAGTCATTCTGCATAATAAATTGAGAAGGATGACCCTGGGGAAGGCTGGAGGATGAGAGGTGTGGAATTAGATAGGCTTGCATATCATAGCTGGAGTCTGAACTTGCAGAAAGCGGTGGCTAGGAAGGAGGCATTCCCTTCAGATGGGCTGGCTGAAAGGCTCTTTATTTTCAAAACTTCATTTAACTTTTTACTGTGAACAAACTTTAAGCTGATGAAAAGATGCAAAAATAGTATAGTGGGTTTTCCATACACCCCTCACACAGCTTCCCTAAATGTTAACACATTACATAATCACAGTACAATTATTAGAACCAGGAAATCCACATTGGTATAATATTACTTATTGTACTAAAGCTCTAATTTGAATTTTGTCAGTTTTTCCATCAGTGTCCTTTTTCTGTTCCAGAATCCTATACAGAATCCCACATTGTATTTAGTTGTTATTTTGTCTCAGTCTTCTGTAGACTGTAATAGTTTTAGTCCTTCCTGCTTTCATGACCTTGATACTTCTGAAGAGTATTGCTCAGTTATTTTGTTCAATGTCCCTCAAATTGGATTTTCTTTTCTTTTTGTAATTTTTTACAGACAGGGTCTTGCTCTGTCACCCAGGATGGGTGCCGTGGTGTGATTATAGCTCATTGTAACCTTGAATTGCTGCTCGTGACCCTCCCACTTCAGCCTCCTGAGTAGCTGGGAGTACAGGAAGGTGCTATCATGCCCTGCTAATTATTTTTATTTTTAGTAGAGATGAGGTCTTGCCACATTGCTCAGGCTGGTCTCAAACTCTTGGCCTCAAGTGATCCTCCCGCCTCAGCCTCCCCAAGACTGAGATTACAGGCATGCACAAACCGTGCCTGGCAAGTTTTCTTCTGATTGGATTGAGTTTATGCATTTTTGGCAAGAATGCCACAGAAATGATATTGCATCCTCATGTAATGGGATAGGTGCATCATATAATGTGATTCATTATGGTTGTATTACTATTGATGCTGACCTACCACTTGATTAAGGAGGTTTTTGCTGAGTTTCTCCACCATAATATTATTATTTTTCTCTGGATAGTAAATCAATGTCTGGAGAAGATGCGTTGAGACTGTGCAGTCTGTTTTAACTCAAACTTTCACTCACAGATTTTAGCATCAATCTATTCCATCTATATATCCTTTCTGCTACAATTATCATTGTGGTGTTTGCTTAGTGGTGATTTTCTATTTCTCTCTATCATTCTACCTTTATTAGTTGGCTTTTTTCTGCAGCGGGCAGATCCGGCAAACGTGCCCCAAAGTCTGAGGAAGCTGAGAGGCCAAAGAAAGATGCTGACAAATCCAGTTTCTTTTTAGAAAGAAACATTTAATAAAACATCCAGTTTCTTAGAAAGAAACATTAAACGAACAGAATGGGCACAAGATGAGATGGTGGGTCCCACATCATTACTGCCAAGACCCAGGGCTTATATACCATAAAGGAGGGGTAGTTCAGAAAGGATGTGTAGGCTAACTGAAGTATGATAACATCAAGGTTGTTTAGTCTAAGGTCAGGATTTAAGGTAAGTGCCTGCTCTTACACAAAAACAACAGATAAACTAGAAATCTTAGAGGCCCTCCCAGAACAGGTGTTAATCAGAAGTCAGCATGGTAGAGCATCATCCAAGATGGAATTGCTTTAGCCACCACAGAATTGTACTCTAAGAAAAAGCTGTCCCTTCTCTCCCACTTATTTAATCAATTACTTAAATATATGGTGACAGGAATATTTATTTTACCATGTGGGTTATAATCCACTATGGTCAATATGGTTATTATTTAGCTTGTTCAAATTTTCCAGCTTTGGTGTTTTGGAGATTCTTTAGGTTGATGCCTATGTACCTTTGACAAATCTTACTTGGTGTTAAAGCATTTCCTTACTTTCTGGCACTGTGAGATACTCCAGGCTCATCTTGTACTTCCCCTGACATGCCTGGGACCAACAACTTCTTGAAGGAACCCTGGTTGCTTTTATTTAAGAATAGTATTTAAAAATCAAATCTGGGTACTAGGTGAGCTTATTATTACTGGAGTATCATTGCTTTTAGGCCCTATCACTGGGCATATATGCCTATATACTAACCCGTGTGTACATACTTCTATATTTCTGTATCTAACCATGTATAGGTACTAAAAATGATGAGTTGCCAGGTACAGTGGCTCGTGCCTATAATCCCAGAATTTTTGGAGGCAGAAGTGGGAGGATCTCTCAAGGCCAAGAGTTTGAGAATAGCCTGGCACATAGTGAGACCCTGTCTCTACAAAAAAATACAAAAAAATTAGGCAGGTGTGGTGGCATGCACCTGTAGTCCCAGCTACTTGGGAGGCTGAAGTGGGAGGCTTGCTTGAGCCCAGGAATTTGAGGCTGCAGTGAGCTATCATCATGCCACTGCACTCCAGCCTGGGTGACAGAGTGAGACTCTGTCTCTAAAAATATAAAAATTATGAGTTCATACTAATATATTCCAATTCAATACCAGAGGGTTTATTTCATTTGAAGGACTTTTAAAGACAGGAGTGTCCAAAGTTAAATGGTTTATGTGAAAGAACCCTTTCCATCACCACAGCCTTTTAATTGTGACCAATATACACACACAAATGGGTTGCATGTATGTCAAGGAAAAGGGGTCCCTGTCCATGGATGGAGCAATATAATGCAGAATAAGAATATGAGATTGTGAGATCATTTATAAATTACAATAACTGAGCAAAGCAACAGGTCTGAACCAAAGGTAAACAGGAAAATTTAAGGCCCCCATAAGGGACAGATGGCATATGTTCTGCCATTTCTACTTTCTGTACCAATGGCAGATGTCAACAAATGACCACCACACACTAAGCCAAAACATGGCTCCAAATTTTCAGACATGCATTTCAGGCAGCCTCTACCAAGCAACTGGAATTCACACTATGGATGACTCCTATCCCTAGGTTAAAGAAATGAACAGCTAATGTAAACCATATTAGTTTGGAGAGGAGAGAGAACATCATCCATCATTAGAATTTTGCACAAATTACAGAAAAAGCCTGATACAACATGGTGAGTGATGTTCAAAAATTCAATGACCTGAGGCCAGTTCCTAGGGTTTGGCTCATGATACAAGGTTTAGTATCACCTGGTGGCCAGTTCTTCTTTTTAGTTTAGGTGTCAGTGGGGAAGACTGTTAATCATGTGCCTAGCGGAGATTTCCAAGTCAGCATAGTGACTCCAGGCATCTTCCAATTGAATGGGACTTATTTCTATGACTGATCCTAAAAGAATGGAATGGATAATATTGTGGACAAGGACCACCCTCCACATTCCTACTTACTAAGATGGAGTTGCTGCTGTTTCTCTCCCCCTCTGGGATTTCTCTACCTTCCAAGTCAAGTCTTTCCTGTGCAAGTTTAGCTCACCCCAGTTGAAGAAATATGTTGTGTAGAGAATGGGAGCAAATCACCAGTCAGGTCATATATGAATTTACATGATGGTGAAGGTTTCTTACACCTGGTAAGAGTAGCAGGCAGAAAGCTGCAGCATGAGCTAATGGGAAATAAGAGGAGCAACTATGATGGAAAAATGGTGAGAACAATAGAGAAGGTAGGTACTCTGGCAGAGGGACTGCAGGATAATGCTTACCCTTGGACCTGTGAGTAGAAAGTCCCAGAAGAAAACAGGATAAGCTAAATGCAGTGTAGAAAATCTGGCTTTGTCAAATAAAATAGAATTCATATGGAAAATGCTCACAATATAGTGTTAACTAAAAGTAATGTGGCCAAAAAACCCTGTGAATATAGTTTGATCCCTAAGTGTGTGAGTGTGTGTTTTCTTTAAATGTGTTATATGCCTACTATGGTAAGATGGCAAGGACAGAGTGGAGAACAGGAATGAATGGACATGGTTTCTGCCATTGTAAGGCTGACAGTTTAATATAATAGATAGCTTTGAAAGTAAACAATGTTGAGAGTGATTATATTACTGGTTGTAACATTAGGGATGAATTTATTTTCTTCTTTATAAATTGCTGTGTTTTCCATGTTTTCTATAAGAACGACGTATGCCTTTTATAATGAGAGAAAAGCAACACATCTTATACTTTAAATGAACAAACATTACAAAAAATAAAACAAAACAAAGAAGAGCAGGCTACAGGAATCAATTCACATTCATTAGGCTAATAACAGCTTTGTTTACAAAACAATACCAATTTTATGTATGCAGCTATGTTTAAGATCTTACAATAGTAGCTGAAGTTATACAAAGAGGGTTAAAAACCAATCTTGACTCACAAGAGAGATTCAATTATTCTTTGTGTGGTGCTTGTGGCACAGGGAGCTGAGGGGATAGTTAGCAGCAGATAAAAAAATATTATGTTTCTTTAATAAAATAAGGGCTAACTAGATGTGTTCATATTTTATCAACATGCAGTTTAATTTGATGTAGCATAACATTTTCTATCCTCTGATTTTCAAAATGTTTCCATTCTTGGATGAAGATTTAGGAGATACTCTAACACACTTAACCAGCAGCACATTGCCAAAGCATCTCTTAGAATAATAAAACTTGAAGAATGCTTATCATTACCTATGCTATGTCAACTTGCTAACTTCAGTGTCAGAAAGAGTTTGTCTTACATTTTAAAAGTAGAGTAATAGAATATTAATAATAGCAACTACACTTAATGGGCATTTACTTTGTGCCAGACATTTTACATCGATCATTTCACTGGATCATTCACAACAAAAAAGAATCACAGGTCTATAATCTCTTATTTAAAACTCGGGACCGGATGTGTTTTGGAAATGAGAATTTTTTGGAATTCAGGAAGAAATTGGAATCCTTTGCAATATAGTACATAAATTGCA
This sequence comes from Ateles fusciceps, assembly GCA_036589455.1. Taxonomy (NCBI): domain Eukaryota; kingdom Metazoa; phylum Chordata; class Mammalia; order Primates; family Atelidae; genus Ateles; species Ateles fusciceps. The sequence continues at coordinate 6,200,383 of JAZHEH010002393.1, forward strand.
TATTTTGTAACATTCCAAATGGGTAGAGAACTGTACTATGTAATGAAACACATTAATCTTAGTATTTCTGCAAATAAATATAAGAAAATTCACATGAAGTGAAACAAAACCATAACAATATTGCAATTTATTTACAAAAATATATTAGTAAATTTATTGGTAAATAAAATTTTTAAATAAATAAGTTTATTGGTAAATGAAATAGCAGAATAAATATAGATCACACACACCATAAGCTTTTAATGTGTTTTGTCACTTGTGAAAAAACTTCTTATTTCTAAGGAAATTTTAAGTAAAATTTAAAAACTTATACTGATGAAAACTAATCTATATTACATATATATGCAATGAATGCTCATTACCTCTGATTACCTGAGAATTAAAGAGGTTGTTCCAGTTCTTCATGGAATATTCTAGCTTGTTTCATGACCAACAAACCCATCGGTGGTGTATCTTTACTTCTTTGTTGTCGAATCCATCGAATCAACACAAAGTCAAGATCTTCATTTTTGGCTCTATGCAATGTTTTTCTATTTTTCATTAGTTCTTGGTTATCGTTGTCACTATAAAATTTCAACAACTTGTCTTTCTGTTTCTTTTTTGTTTCTTTTTTTTTTTAGATGGGGTCTCGCTCTGTCACCAGGCTGGAATGAAATGGTGTGATCTGGGTTCACTGAGACAGTCTCACTCTGTTGTCCAGGCTGCAATGCAGTGGCACGATCTTGGCTCACTGCAGCCTCTGCCTCCTGGGTTCAAGTGATTCTCCTGCCTCAGCCTCCCAAGTAGCTGGGATTACAGGCACGCACCTCCACACCTGGCTAATTTTTGATTTTTAGTAGAGACAGGGTTTCACCATGGTCAGGCTGGTCTTGAACTCCTGACCTCAAGTGATCCCCGCCTTGGCCTTCCAAAGTGTTGGGATTACAGGTGTGAGCCACTGTGCCCAGCCCTTTCTGTTTCTTTAAGTCATATATTGCAGTGGTTCCCATACCATATTCTTCAGTAAGATGCTTCACAGACATACCACCATCAAGTACAATTCTATAAAACAAAAAGTTCTATTTTATAAAACACAGTTCTATTGCACAACTAATCTGCAATAACTCCACTTTCTGAGCTATTGATAAAGACAGATGCTTCCTTTTCTTCTCACTGTTACCCATAGGTATATCTTTAGCTCTTTTTGACATTTGCCATGGAATTAGTCCTCAGGTCAGAAAATGTCAGCAGATCTTAGAGGCATGTGTGACTGATGGATACAAGTGCTGAGACAATAGAGACTTCATATTTGTTTAAAGTCGGGGTATTTTTTGCCATATAATCCTGGTGCCAAACTTATAGAAACACTTTTGGGTATCACAGTGTTTTTGTTTTTTGTCCTATTTTGGAATTGCAGAGTAGAGACTGTAGACCTGCATTAAAAATATCATTTTAATATGAAAAGACTGAGGCTCAGTTAGTACCTTGCTCAAGGTTATGCAGCTATTACTTGTCTTTTCTGCTTATATTTAGTCTCCTAAAATTTGGTCACTTTACTAGACAGAAAAATGTTTGTTTTTCTGGTATTGTCTGCCAAGATGATTTGAGTTGGAATATTTTTAGCACAGGAACCTGATACTCTTGGCCATTTGATTGACACAGTCAGTAGCTGAGCCCCAATGCTGAATAACATGGAGATGCTGTGGCAAGAGGTCAGAGTTCCTAAAGTTATAGTTATTGAATATAGATTTTTCTTTTTATACCAAATGATTTGTTTGGTACTTACTGCCTGGTTACTTATTGCTTCACAATGAGCAAATCAGGAAAAATGAAAGAGCTCACTGCAAATGTCCCAAACACTCCCACAAGTTTTCCGTAAATATCCACTCATTTAAAAGGCTTTTTTTGTGCTGGTGGCTCACGCCTGTAATCCCAGCACTTTGGGAGGCTGAGGCAGGCAGATCTCAAGGTTAGGAGTTTGACAGCAGCCTGACCAACATGCTGAAACCCTGTCTCTACTAAAAATACAAAAATTAGCTGGGTGTGGTGGCACGTGCCTGTAATCCCAGCTACTCAGGCGGCTGAGGCAAGAGAATTGCTTGAACCTGGAAGACGGAGGTTGCAGTGAGCCAAGATCGCGCCACTGTACTCCAGCCTGGGCGACAGAGACTCTGTCTCAAAAAAAGAGGCAATTTTGCTTGAGTGTTTCTAAACTGTTCTGAAAATTGTACATCCCAACTGTGACTCAGAATTGTTAAGTTCAGAATTAAAACACATTTTAGACATTTTAATAAAATGTTTCTTTTAATTTATAATTTAGAAAGAATTCATTAGAATTTTTAATGACTTTTAAGCTTCTGTGGTTTGAGCCTTATTTCACGTACTTTTATAAGTTCCTATTGGAAGGCCAGCTTTTCCTCCTCATTCTCATCTTCCCCATATTTGTTTAGATCTTCCTCAAATGTCTCATATGAACTGCTACAAATGCCTGAAGATTATGAAATCACTTCTAAGTCTTTCTCTTTTTTTCTATTGGGTTTAAAGAGCAGTCCAAAATGAGTAAAGCACAGTTCTAGAAAACAAAAAATAAAATTCTAGCCCCCCCAGCTGACTGAATGGATCCCTCTCTTGGCCAAGGGCATTCCAAAGTAAACCTGAAAAATTAGTTCAGGCCATGATGGGAAGGGTGGTGGGTGGGCATACCTCATTATTCCCCCCACCCCTTCTTTTGGAATTCAGGCACAACTAATCAGTGTTAATGTTAAAACAGAGATCTTAAGACTGACAAAACAGACTCTTCGTAGCAATAAGATACCAAAAATATACATCTGACTCCAGTATAGAATCACATGACAGCAGGTCCTGAAAGAAACTAAAGTATTTTACCCCAAAATATATTTCTTTGACATATTTTGAAATGGCTCTGCAAAGCTGTCTCTTGTGGGTGAAAGGATTCAGAGAATCCTTTTTCTTTTCCAGATATTTTCCTGATCCAGGAGAGACTAACTAAAGGTCTTACATAATACCTTTTTAGGTCTGATAAGAGACATTTGCCATTTATTCTCTCTGAAGCATGCTACTTGGAATCTTCATCTGCATAATGAGAACCTTGGTCTCCACAACCCCTTATTTTAACCCAGACATTCCTTTCCATTGATTCCAGGTCTTTAGATAATAACTGAACTCTTTCAACCTATTGTCAATTAGAAACTGTTGGAATCCGCCTATGACCTGGTAGCCTCCCTGCACTGCCAGCTCCCAGTTTGAGCTGTTCCATCCTTTCAGACTGAACCAATGGACACCTTACATATATTGATGTCTGCCTGTAACTTCTGCCCCTCTAAAATGTATAAAATCAAGTTGTAACCCAACCACCTTGGGCACATGTTCTCAGGACCTTTTGAGGCTGTGCCTCAGGCCTTGGTCACTCATATTTGGCTCATAATAAATCCTTTCAAATATTTTCCAGGATTTGACTCTTTTTCATTAACAGTATAATTCAGAAGAGTTTCAATTCTAGTAAATAACTGAGTATTATGTGGAATACTTGGGCGATATAATTACTATATGACAAACACCCATGACACGCAATTTACTCATGAAAGAAACCTGCACATGTACCCCTTGAGCCTAAAATACAAGTTGGGAAGAAAAAAAATTGTAGTAAATATGAGAAATGTGTATAATGAGAAAAGAAAAATAGTGCAGTTGACCTATGTGAAGTATGCAAAACTTATCAGGCCCAGAGAAAAATGAGTGTGAGACTTCAGCATTACCTGACCCCCTCTATTTATAGGGGAAACTGTTTAAAGGCATTTCATTCCTGACTAGCTGTATCATCCATTATCTTCATGTTCCTGGGCTTTATGATACCAAACACAATGTATAGTCAATCATTAGTGTATGCTATTTTAATATAAATTACTGGAGAACAGCTTAAGAACTACCTCTTCTTTTCCTTTAAACTCACTTGTTACTGCTGCTCATTGGAGCATAATTCAGGTATGCTCTTGAGTTACAGTCCTCAAACTTAGCTCAAATAAATTCTTTACTTATGATGTTTGCTTCCATTTTTTTCCCCTTTAGGTCAATCAAATCCAGTGAGGATTCTCTCCCTGAGGAGAGGAAAAAATCATATTTTGTTTGGTGGGGTTACATCACTCTCATATTATTTTTCTACATTAGTCCTTCCTATTACATTGCAATAAGAGCTACAGTTTATTGGGTATATTCTGTGGGTCGGGCTGGCACACAGAGAAGCTAATATTTAAGAAGCATTAGACTTAGAAAGAGTTGGCTCGCCCTTGCCCAGTGTTAGAAACTCCTGAATGCCAGAGTCCAGAATCCACCCATCTATTTGAGTATAAGGACCTACATACTTTCCCCTCTTATTTCAACATACTCTTTTCTTTGCCTTGAGCAAACATTTTGTATTCCTCTCACTTCACTATAATCCTTTCTCCCGCTTTTTTTTTCTTTTGAGATGGAGTCTTGCTCTGTCGCCAGGCTGAAGACACTGATGTAATCTCAGCTCCCTGCAACCTCTGACTCCTGGGTTCAAGCCATTTTCTTGCCTCAGCCTCCCATGTAGCTGGGATTACGGACGTCCGTCACCACGCCCAGCTAATTTTTTGTATTTTTAGTAGAGACGAGGTTTCACCATGTTGACCAGGATGGTCTCCATCTCCTGACCTCGTGATTCACCTGCCTTGGCCTCCCAAAGTGCTGGGATTACAGGCGTGAGCCACCGTGTCCGGGTTCTTTCTCCCACTTAAGAAAGGCATACCCTCACTTATCCACAATCTTACGGTGTATTATCTGAAGGAGTAAAAAATCTGGTTGCCCAGTTTGGATATGGTGAAATATATACTTGGCCTTTGTTTTGTTTCCTGGAATACAACTCCTAATATCTTTGGAATTGTTGGGGCTCAGAAACTGATACCCCCAAATATGGCACTTTGATATGCTGAATTAAAGCAGCAGCCTCAAGGTCTCTCTAGCCTTCCCTCCCTCCACTCTTCAACCTTGTCTCTCCCAAAGCACAGGTTAAGGCTGTTCTCTAAAGTTTCCTTATCTACCTAGAAAGTAACCCCCCCCAAAGAGAAATACGATTGTCTTCCTTCCCCTCCTTACTTATCGTCTCACTATTTATCACAGAAAAGAAGGCTAAGAAATGCAATCACCTCTGATAGCCTTTTTTTTTTTTTAACAAGAAAATGTCTGCCTCTCAAGATCATTCAAATTTCAAAGAGAATGACTTACAAGTTAATTTTTGTCTCCTGGGTCCATTCATTTCCCCTGAAAATAATTTACTCCTATACCCCTCTACTTCCCTCTCCCCAGTGAATTCATCTGGCTCTTAATTCTTGAGTTTTCATGTTTTGCCTAACTCCTGTGTACAAGTGCATACATAATAAATTTGTCATGCCTTACTTTTGTTGGCTATGATGAACCTTTATGATGAGGAGAAAAGGGATTGACCACTTTCTGCCCCTATAGTTCTGGTGACAAAGATGTGATAGCTGAGACACCTGACTCACTCTGGAGCCTGCAAATGAGGTCCTGGGATGACTAACAAGTAAGCAAAAAAAAAAAAAAAAAAGGGTAAAAATTTTTACCAAGGTCAGTTCTACCAGACCTTTAGCTATAATGCCTGGTTGAGAATGGAAGGTAAAAAGTTCTCCTTATCCCTTCCTTTCCAAATTCGGTTTGGGAGGAGAAACTCATTTGTGTGGATGGTGATTCTTGTATAAATCTGATTTTGGGGTAACCATTTGTTATTGATTCTTTTGCCTCCCATGGATAGCTATTTTCCTGTTTGTCTCATTTTGTGACCTAAGAACTTGGCTTGGCTTGCCACCTATCAGGAGCATAGGTTGTTGGGCATATGTGTGCAAGCAGCTAACTGAAAAGCTGGAGGCCCCCATAAAAAGCTAACATACCAACTGCTGCCAGATCTGAAGGTGGTCTCTAAATCTTTATTTCTTTCAGCTGTTGTTGGGGGAGGCTTTGGATCCTGAGAGGACTGCATCTTTGTACCGCTTTAGAGAGGCCTCATGTGTACTTAGTTAAGCCACAAAAGGCTTTGGTTTTGGTTCTGAGTCACTTGGTAGGTACTTTTATTTTAAAATAAAAAAAGATTTTAAAGCCAGGAATATTTGCTGTTTGTCGTAGCTGAAATCTGACAACAAAAGATTTGAAAAACAACAACAACAACAATTTTTTAAGCTCTATGGTCAGAAGTCAGCTTAATTAAGAGCTGATATTCAGATTATATATATACATAACACACACACACATATATACATTTTAAAGGCTTCTCTGTTCTCTTCTGTATCTTATTTCTTTCATAGGATTTTTTTTCGCTTCACTGAAACCCTCTTTCAATTATATGTTTAATACCTGTTTGCTTCTTTTCTTCTTGGTATGATTTTTGTTGAGAAAAATGTAAAAGTTCACTGGCCTTTTTGGGGAAGCTTAAGATCTCCACATTCTGGCTGTTCTAAGACTTCTTCCATTTATTTCTGTCCCTACTTCCTTTTGTCACTTTTGACTTTCCATCTACTTCTCTTTAATCATAGGTATCTTCTCCTTGAAGCCCATACCACCTCAATTCGACAGTTAGTGGATACAAAATTACTAAGAAGAAACATCAGAATCCTGCCTAGCACATCAAGTGACCTAGAGGAGACTTCTAGCAACCTTGGAACTCCTTGAGGAACACAAAAAGATGCCACAGACCCTCTCTTTGGAGTCTTCTGTCTTCTCTATGGAGCCCCAACAGTAGTAGGTTGGTCCAAAGTTCTGTTCTTTTACAATGAACTCCCTGGTATCGTGGGCTTTTGTGGGTACCAAGGTTTACTTTATACTATAAGAAAACACTTGACTTTGGGTTTGTGGTAACTTAAAGAGTCACTGGCAAGGGCTACAGTTTTTTCTTTTAGAGACAGGATCTCACTTTGTTGCCGAGGCTGAAGTGCAGTGGCATAATCATAGCTCACTGTAACATTAAACTTCTGGGCTCAGGCAATCCTCCCATTTCAGCCTCCCGAGTAGCTAAGATTACAAGCACACTACCACATCTGGCAAATTTTTAAATTTTTTTTTGTGGAGACAGGGTCTTGCTATGTCCTCCAGGGTAGTCTTGAACTTCAGACATCAAGCAATCCTCTCACCTCAGCTGGGATTACAGGTGTGAGCCACCATGCCTGGCCAAGAGTTACATCCAGCATTAAAGGTAATTGATAGTAGTTGTAATGAATGATTATTGCTGCAGGGGGCTACCCATTTCTTCGCCTGTTCAGATAAGAAAAACCTTAGATTTCTGACTAAGCCAAATAGAAATTGACAATAAATGGCAATTTGGTACAATTAGAGTCATTGGTTAGGTTGGTTGTGGGGGATCTCAGAGCTGGGTCATGACCTGATGCTAGGTTTGGTTTGGGGACTTGGAAGTTGTGGGAACACTCATTACCAAGGAATAGAACTTCTGGGGGATGGGCTGGCTACAGAGTGGGCTAGTTCAACATTGGGTCACCTACTAGCCTTGTGGGGCTATCCTTGCAGCAAAGTGCACCGTGTGAGTGTTGTGCAGCCCAGCCCCATGGTGTTTCCCTTTTGAGCTTTTTGATTTTTTTTACTTAAAAATATATTTTTCTTTTGTTAAAAACTAAGATGTCCACACATTGGCCTAGGCCTACACAGGGTTAACATCATCAATATCACTGTCTTCCACATTCATATCTTGTTCCACTGGAAGGTTTTCAGGAGCAATAACACAATTGAAGCTGTCTTCTCCTATGATAACAATGCCTTCTTCTGGAATAACTCCTAAAGGACCTGTTTGAGGCTGTCTTACAGCTAACTTTTTTTTTTTTTTTTACTGCCTTTTTCCTGAGGCTAAAGCTAGTCAAGTTGGCTCTGAAGAAAAACACCACCATAGCTTACATTTGGAAAAACTTTCTACATGCAAATTACAAACCAGAAAAATCTGTCAGATTAATTCACTAAGGAGGAAATCATATCTCATAGTCTAATACACAGTAAATGATTAAATAGAAATGCTTTTCTTCCGACACATTAAATTTTTTTTTTTTGAGACATGCTCTGGCTATGTTGCCCAGGCTGGAGTGCAATGAAATGATCTTGGCTCACTGCAACCTTCATCTCCCAGGCTCAAACCATCCTCCCACCTCAGCCTCCCAAGTAGTTGGGACTACAGGTGCATACCACTACGCCCTGCTAACTTCTGTATTTTTGGTAGAGATGTGGCTTTGCCATGTTTTCCAGGCTGGTCTTGAACTCCTGGGCTCAGGCAATCCTACTCTTCAGCCTCCCAAAATGCTGGGATTACAGGCATGAGCCACTAAGCCCGGTCAGGACACATTAAATTAAAAAAAAAAACGTTTATTACAAATTCAAAAATATAATAAAAGAATCTCACCCTTTTACATCTCCAGGCCTGCTTTCCAGAGGCAACTATTCTTCTAATTTATTTTTAGTATTTCTGGCAATTACTATACCCATCTTTAAATGATATGCTCCTCCTAATGTTATTTCTTTATGTATCAATACCAGTTATCTATTTACTTCCTACAAAGACAGATAAACACTTAGCTCTAGGGAGTTACATATATTTTTTCCTGTACTGGTTACCTATGCACACTGAAATGATATGCTTAAACTTCTACATCCTGTTGCGTAATTTCTTGACTTTCACTTTGTAAGATTTTGGTATTAGAGACATAAACTCAATCCATCTTGTTTCTTCTCTTACTACACTCTTCCTTCCATAACTCTGCTGGGCAAAACCTAGGCCTTACAGAGTATAATTCTAGCTCTTCTTTAGCATGTTACAGGGCCCTTTATGATCTAGTCTCTGCCTACTTTTTTTTTTTACCTCCTGCCATATGTTCACAGTCATGCTGAAATAGGTATTTAGTTTTCGGAATCTTTCATGAACTCTTGTCCTTTTTGTCATTGTTTCATAGCTTTCCATGGCCTGGAATGGCCTCCTCTTGCAATTCACTAGCAAATCCCAATATTTTCTTCAGCCTACATGCTACATTAAGAAATCTTCCCCACTTTGGGAGGCCGAGGCGGGCGGATCACGAGGTCAAGAGATCGAGACCGTCCTGGTCAACATGGTGAAACCCCGTCTCTGCTAAAAATACAAAAAAATTAGCTGGGCGTGGTGGCGCGCGCCTGTAGTCCCAGCTACTCGGGAGGCTGAGGCAGGAGAATGCTTGAACCCGGGCAGCGGAGGTTGCAGTGAGCCAAGGTCGTGCCACTGCACTCCAGCCTGGCGCCTGGTGACTGAGTGAGACTCTGTCTCAAAAAAAAAAAAGAAAAAAAAAAAAAAAAAAGAAATCTTCCCTAGTAGACATCCCTTATTACATCAAAAAGTATTTATTGAGTACTTGTTTTGTGCAAGGCATGGTTTTAAATGTGGGGACTATAGAGACAGTTTGCATTCTAGTGACTTAATAAACAGATTTAATAAAAATAGCACCATTATGAAACCTACTATGTGCCAAGATAATACTAAATAACTTACACATGCTATTTTTAATCCTTACAACAATATTATGAGCCCTATAAGTGGCTGGGCTTATACTCAATCTCAAGTCTGTCTGACTTCACAGCCACTACTTTTAAGCTATGCTCACTCTGCTCCATTACTCCTTATTCATTTCTATTACAGCATTTGTCATGTTTTGAAATTCTTTGCATATGGATTTTCCCATATGAACCACAGGAGATAAAAAAAATTATTTGACTGTTTTCTCAGGATGGTGCAGAACTAGTGCTATTCTAGATGTATACGAAAGAAGTTAATACATTACACACAATGGGTGCTGAAAGGCATTAGGGATTAATTGTCTCTTAAAATCCCAGGTGGAGAAGGCCTGCTTTGGATGGAAGGCCTTTTAAGGGCCTTTTAAGGGTAGAGACATCTGCCACTTAGTGGGTGATTGATAAATTTTTGTTGGACTTGTTATTTAAACCTTTGCAATTAATACATATTCAAAAGTATTATTTTGGGGTTGAAAAGTGAGCTGTGTTAGTCTTGCTTTTGAAGATGGCTTTGCAGTAGGAGTTAAGCACTTAGTTTTTTTCCTTAAGAGAACTTCAAGGGTGTTGGATCCAAACTTTGAGAGGCCAAAGTATGCACAGACTCTGGAGCCAGATCATCCAGATTCAAATTCCAGTCTCCCTGTTTATTAGTTATATAAATTTAAGCAAGTTATTATTTAACATGTGCCAGATACTTTTATAAATACACTATTACCTGCTTTAATCTTCAACACTTCTATTTAGTAGATACCTTTACTATTTCCTTACTAGCTCCATGCCTCAGTTTCCTCTTCTATAAATTGGGGATAACAACAACAAATTACCTCACAGAGTTACTGTTAGTAGTAAATGAGCATAAAATGCTAAGAATACTACCTTGCATATACAAAGTTAGCTATTAGTAACAGTCTAGACTGTGGCTAGGGCAGAAAATCAGCTTGATATAACTTACTAAATTTTTCATTTTATGTTAATATTCATTTCAAGGGCACAGATGGAATTCTTTGGAATAGGCACTAAATCTGAAGCACTTCCCAGTCAAGCTGGCTCTGCATCTCTAAGGGAAAACCCAGTGGCTGGTGATGAAATGAAAAATGTAGGAACAAATATTTCTGAAATCTGGACACTTTTCTGCAACTCCTCTGCCATCTCACAAGTCCACATTATCATTATCTTTTGCTGGGATCTCTTGCCAACAGTCTCTTGACTGGTTCAGTAGCCTCCTCCTTGACTGCCTCTAGTTTCTCCAAGAGATTAACCTTTTCAAAAGATAGATGGACATTGGATGTATCATGCCCATGCTTAAAACCAGTAAGCATTTCATAATACTCAAGTCAGTAACTTGGCTAAGACTTACAGGGTCTGGCCTTGGCCCATGCCTCCAAAATCACTCTCCTCTACTCCTCTCCATGGTCTCTATCCAGCCACATGAGCCTTCATTCGTTGTTCAACAAATATTGATTTGCTTGTCTTGTGTTTATAGAGTCACTGAGTATACATTAATGACCAAGCAAAATACAGTTCCTATAGTCACAGATCTTACATTTCAGGGGGTAGGGGAACAACAATTGCTAGTTGTAAAAAATATAAAAATAAAATTGAATCTGCAAATAAGAAAAGAGGGCTCACTTGCCATACAGTAGTCAGGAAAGTCTTCTTTAAGAAGGTACTATTTTAGATGTAATCTAAAGGATGAAGGGAAGTGCCACATGTTGAATGGGGAAGACAGAATTCAGGTAGAAGGAACAAACTATGCAAAGGTTCATATATGCAGGAAAGAAGTTGGTGTCTGAGGTATACAGAGCAGATCAACTTCCTGTACAGTTAGTGGGGAGTGATCTCAGCCGACACCTGATTGTGTAGGGCCTCAGAGGTCATGAAGATCAGAACTTTATTCCTTTTTTCCCCCCTCCTCTTTTTATTTTAGAAAATCTCAAAGTTATTTAAAAAAGTTGTAAGAGTGGTATAATATACACCGTTATACCCTTCACCTAGATTCACCAGTTACTAATATTTTGCTACATTTGCTTTCTCTATTTTATTTTTTGCCCTATCTTTTGAAGGTAAGCTGCAAACAGTGACACTTTGCTGCTAATTACTTCAGCAAGCTCCTTCCAAAAACAAAGGCATTCTTCCACTTAATCACAGATTCATTCTCATGTACAATCAATTTAAAACTGACTCAGTATCAACTAATATGTAGTTCATATTTGAATTTCCCCAGTTGTCTACAAATGTCTTTCCCCAGTGACTCTAAAAAACAATTTTTTTGATTGGGCTTGGTGGCTTGCACCTGTAATCCCAGCACTTTGGGAGGCCAAGGCAGGTGGATCACCTGAGGTCAGCAGATCCAAACCAGCCTGGCCAACTTAAAACCCCATCTCTACTAAGAGTACAAAAAAAAAATTAGCTGAGCGTGGTGGCAGCCGCCTGTAATCCCAGCTACTTGGGAGGCTGAGGCAGGAGAATGGCTTGAACCTGGAAGGCGGAGGCTGCAGTGAGCCGAGATCGCACCATTGCACTCCAGCTGGGCGACAAGAGCAAAACTCAGTCTCCAAAAAAAGAAAAAAAGAAAAAGAAAAGGAAAGAAAAGTAAACATCTATGAACCAACCAAGATTCACAAATTTCATTTGGTTTCTTTTGACTCTCGACTAAAGCAACCCTCCACTTCGGTTTTTTCTTTTTCCTGTCATGACATTGACACCTCTGAAGAAGAGCCTAGGCCTGTTGTTTTGTAGAATATTCTATATTGCTTTTTTTCTGATTGTTTCTTCATGATTAAAATCATGTCAAAAATTTCTAGCACAAATCGTATTAGGTAATATTAGTGATGCTAAGTATCTTCACTTGGTTAAGGTATGTCTAATAAATCTCTTCAGTGCAAAATTATTATTTTCCCTTTATAATAAGAAATGACCGGTAGGGTGATTCTTTGAGATACTAACATTCTCTGCCCCGACAACCTTTCAGTTAATGTTTGTTTTAGCATCTTGCATTCATTAGTTTTAACAGTCATAAGCTTACCTACATCAACTTTTAGACCGGCAGCTGCAAATGGGGATGCAGCAAGGCAAGCGACCCTCCGGATGCCGGGATGCGGGGCCTTTTTAGGCCCCGTAGGGACAGGACTGGGAAGTGGCTAGCCGGCCACCTCAGCCTGTCCCTAGGGGAGTCGCAGGACTAAGTGCAGTGGCAGCGGCCTCACCTCCGGCCTTCGCCACATCTTCCTTGCCTCGAGACAAACTCGGAGATCGGCGTCCCAGTCAACAGTGTGGTACAACAGCCGCGAGAAAGCGCCCCATTCGCACGGCGGGCCGAGCTCGTAGGCAATCGAGACTGCCTCCACCCATTGGCTGCTCGCGTTTCAAGACCCGCCCCCATATTCGAAAGCTTCTTCCCGGAGCCACTGGAAAGCCCGCAGCGCGAGCGGGCTGGGCTCTCGGGTGGTGCTCCGAAGCCCCACCCACTCCCAGCGTTCAGTGCGGTGCCCTGGCCGCCATTGTTTGAATTTGAAAACGGGGAACTTCTCGGTGCTGCTCGCGGGTCGGGCAAGCCAGGCGACCTTTGCAGGTGAGGGGGTGAACCGGCGGGGGGGTGGGGTGGAGAGGAGGTGGGTGACTGCGCATATATGGGGCCTAAGATGGGGAAACGGCTTTAGCAGTGTGGACATCTTCCGACAGTAACCTCGTACCCCCGTGGAGGTTACTTTCACGAACTGGGTTGCGGACCGATAGGAACACGGGGTACGCAGGGAGGACTGAGTCATACTAATTCGGTTAGGATTTAAATCTCGCCTCCACTGCTTATTAGCTGAGTGACGCAAGACAATTCATTTAATGTCTCTCTGTACCTTAGTTTTCTTAATCAGTTAAAAGGCGGCAATAAAGTATCTACTTCTTTCGGCTTTCGTGAAGATTAAATGGTAATGTGTAAAGTTGTTAGTGCTGGTACACAATAGTACTAAATGTTTGCAGTCATTAATGTTGTTGCTTCTGTTGTTGAGAAACAGGCCTCTTTTGCCACACCTAATTTTCTGAAGCTCTGAGGTGGGCAGTTTGTTCGGCTGGTAGGTAACACTGCCTTTTTTGCGGGGGGAGCCCTGTGGTGGCCTCTGTGCACTTATTTCCAGACTCCTGGTGCTTGGGGCTTGCCCTTCTAGGGTTTTGCAGTGCCAGGCTGAAGAGTTTTTGGCACAGTGACTGCTGTCATCTCCAGTTTAGAAGGCTTTCTCCGTTTCGATTCACTCCCTAGTTCAGTGATGCCTGTCTGGCACAGTTCTCTAATATTCCTTTCTAAAGTACTAGTTGACACAAGTTCATGCCTTATGGGTTAGGTAGTGTAACAGTGTATGTATTTTATTACAGGTCCACGACTCCAGATTTAAAATTGCAAAATAGCATAAAATTATTCGTCACTTAGTTGTGAAGACTGTTGTTGAGGCTGTGTGTTGTGGATCACATTCAGAAACCTCATTCAGTAGCAGATTCCGCTATTTTTCACCAAAGTCTCCAATTGTGGATTCTTATTGGAGAGGCGATAAATAAAGATGCAGTTTTCCAGTCAGAGCAGACTTTTGAAATGAAAAATGAGGTCTTGAAGTCTGCTGTCACAAATGATAGTATTACAGACTAGGATTTTTTTTTTTTTTTTTTTTGTAGAGAATATTTTCTTTATAACCATTATTTTAAGTCATTAGTCAGGGAGTCTCTTACATAAGTCGTTGAATTTGTTGTAGGGTATACAGAATTGTATAAGACAAGGTTCTTGGCATCAACAAGTTACCAGTTTAGTTGGGAAGCCCATGTATAAGTAGAAGTCATTTAAAATTGCAAGAAGTTATAGTTTATCTCAACAGTTTTAGAAATGCTAGGAAGTAGTTCATTGAAAAATGAACATATGAACAAACACTTCTTTATTATAACTGCTTTTAATACATAGGAATGTTCTTTTTAATTCAGCAATTTAAAAGATTTATCAACAATTTTCTTTAAACCAAACATTATTATTTGGAGCCACAGATATTTTTTAATTTTCTGGGAATTTCCATGAACTTTGTGTTATGAAATGTCAAGCGGGTACTTTAACATTTTGCAAATGCCCCCCGCCCCATGATCTAGATCAGTGCTTTCCTTAGTGCTTTTGCAATTGAGGGGGAAAAAATCCAACCATGTTCTTGTGATGAGTTTGGGAATTTCAGCTTGATCAAGGAAAAAGATGACAACAAGGTGGCAGGAGTAAACAAGGAACTTTATTTGGGCAGCGCTTTAACAGGATTATAGGCAAAGGAAATCCCTCTCAGTATGGTACCTTTTCTAGACTGGGGTGAGGGGCCACCATCCAGAGTGGCAAGAGGGAAAGGGGAGATGGGGCAAGGTACAGAAAAGAATCATAGAGGGGCTTAGATGTCTAAGTGATGTTGCACAGTGGAGAGTCTCTGGATCATAGAACTCAAGGGCAGTAGTGGCCTTGATAGTCCCAGGTTTTGTATGTCTGGCAAATGTTGGGTGCAATTTCATGGGGCATTCAAACCTAGCAGGCTCTAAATGGCTAAAAATATGCTTATTTTGGGCTATATTGAAAGCAGATGAATGCTTCAGAATTAGAGTTTGGCACCCCAGCAGGCTTTTAAATTTTTATTTTAAACATTTGTGGTCCTTGATCCAGTGGGCTTTTGAGTTAAGGCCCTACCAGCTGTGAAGAAATATACAATGTAGGTCCATTATACAAAGACTATCTTTCGTCCATTATATGTAATACCTGTGGGTGGTGATTATTACTACTTTCTTGAGCTACAAACCTTAGTTTGGGAGTCACTGATCTGGATGTTTTATAATCTTGTCAAAAAACGGCTGGGCGTGGTGGCTCACGCCTGTAATCCAAGCACTTTGGAGGCCAAGGCGGGCGGATCACCTGAGGTCGGGAGTTCAAGACCAGCCTGACCAACATAGTGAAACCCCGTCTTAAAAAAAAAAAAAACAGCAAAGAGTCTTTCCCCTCTCCCTAGAACTGTACACCTAGTAGATTCTCAGTAAATACTACAATGTTAGTATTTTTCAGTTAAGATTATCCTTAAGTTTACCTTTGAGTTTAGTGATTTCATGTTTAATTCAATCGTAGTAGTTTGGTGATGCTATTATTCCTATTTAACTTAAAACCTGTGATGTGTCAGGTATTGTTTTGAATATGTTTACATATATTGTTTAACTTTTTACTTGAATTTGAAATTGAAAGTATTTTTCAGATAACTGAGTTTAACTTTTAAATGCTAAAAGAAAGTCTGTAAGTAACATTCTACAGGAGTCACTAAGTAAATAACATAAGGTTATAATTTACTCTGTGATCTCCTTTGAGTTTTGAGAGGATTTCAGGGAAAGAGTAAACATTTTATAGCATCTTTACAGATTAGCTGTACTCATGAAACCTCTTTGAATGGATATCCTATGAAAATAGTAGGCTGTGTTTAGTAGTATTAGATACAGAGTCTGTAAATATAATTTGATCTTTTGTCTTTCCTGTAGGCCGTTGTGTTACAAATGAAGCAATGTAATGGTTTTCTTTTCTAAAATCTAGTTATTTGGAGGGAAGTAGTGGGCTAGACTTTAAAAGTGTGGGTGGCTTACATGCTGACTAATTAAGGTAGTTAAAGAAGTTGCTGTTATTCTTGCAGAATGGAATCTAATTTTAATCAAGAAGGAGTATCTCGACCATCTTATGTTTTTAGTGCTGACCCAATTGCAAGGCCTTCAGAAATTAATTTTGATGGCATTAAGCTTGATCTATCTCATGAATTTTCCTTAGTTGCTCCAAATGCTGAGGTAAGTACAAGGAAAGCATTGTGTTGATTATCATTACTGAGTGGAAATATTTGTGTATGCATATGACTGGAACAGTTTCTCAGACTTTCTGGGTTTAAGGCAACCTTGTATCTCAGTACTTTTTCATGGAGTCCTACACCAAAATGAATATATAACAGTTCCTTTTCAAGTAGTAGATCTAAACAACAAGTATCTATGCCATATCCTAATAGCCATATGACACAAGCTTAAGAAATTTTTTTTTTTTTTTTTCATTTTTGGAGACAAGATTTTGCTTTGTTACCCAGGCTGGAATGCAGTGTTGTACTCATGGCTCACTGCAGCCTCAATCTCCCAGTCTCAAGCAGTCCTCCTTCCTCAGCCTCCTGAGTAGCTGGGACTATAGGTGTGCTCTACAATGCCTGGCTAATTTTTAAAAAATTTTTATAGAGGCAAGGTCTCACTATGTTGCCTAAGTTTGTCTCCACCTCCTGGGCTTAAGTGATCCTCCTGTCACAGCCTCCCAAAGTGCTGATTACAGGCGTGATCCACTGCATCTGGCCAAAAAAATTTAACATTTCATTCTCTGGTAACTACAGTTCCTTACTAATGGGATAGGTACGCCTTTTGCACACTGGACAATTTCTCAAACCTTAGATTAGATACTACTACCCACATTTCTTGTTCTTTGTTGTTTTCATGTAATACTTCCTCTTTATCACAGCAACCACTGAGAGATCCAGTTTAGCAAAGAGTCGACACCATCAAAAGAGATAGTGTGATCTCATGTTGAAACTGAACTCCTCCAGCTAATAGTTCATGGTGTTCCTTGTATGTCAAGTATTGCTGTGATTTCGCCAAGATATGAAACATTCCACTATGCCTCTAGGAACTGTGGACCTTCATTTTGAAAATTATGCAGATTTTTTAAAACTAGAAAAACTTAGTAGAAAAAGAATCCTTCTGCCACCCTACTTACTACTAGTGTAATGTTTGCTTACGTGTCTTTGTAGACATTATATATTTACTTTTCAATTTATTCATAATTTGTTTGTTACATTTTATGCTAATTTTTGGTGCCTTAGAGATAACTAACCCATTTATAAAGAATGATGGAAGAGGAAAGGAGATTTAGGATTATAATAAAATAACAGTTCTTATTCAATACCTGTCATGTCAAGCCCTTTTAAACTTCAACTTACTAAATCATAAATAAAGTAAGAAAGAGAGGGAAGAAAGAAAGGAGGGGAATTCTGATAAGTGTCTCTTGGCATATAAATGGAATTATATGTCATGTAGCTGTTTGTGTCTGCCTCCTCCTAATGCAAGGGTTCGTAAACAATGGCCTGTTTTTGTATTGCCTATTTTTATACTTACATACAAGCTAAGAATGGTTTTTATATTTTTAAATAGTAAAGGAAAAATCAAAATAGGAATAATGTTCCATAACATAAAAGTTATATGAATTTCAAACATCAGTGTCCATAAATAAAGTTTTATTGCATCACAACCATACTTACTGGTTTACTTATTTACTACATCTGTTGTGGCACTATAACAGCAGAGTTGAGTAGTTGTGACAGAGACCATAGAGTCTCTAGAGCCTAAAATATTAGCTGTCTGGCTCTTTACAGAGAAAATTTACTGACTCCTGTTTTTGGCATGTTTTTGAGATTTATCATGGATCATATAACAGTAGTTTGTTCCTTTTTATTGCTGAGTAGTTGTCTGTTGTGTAGATAAGCCACATTTCCATTTACCATTTGACGGACATTTAGGTAGTTTACAGTTTAACACCATTACAAATAATGTCACTCTGAATATTCATGTGCTTTTTGCGGACTTGTGTTTTTATTTTTCTTTGGTAAATACCTAAGAAGAGAAACTGTAAGCTTAACTTTATAAGTAACTACTAAACTGGTTTTCAAAGTGGCTGTTCCAGTACCAGCAATGTCTGTAGGTTCCAGTGCTTTTACCTCTTTGCCAACACTTGATAATGTAAATCTTTATTTTTAGTGAGTGTGTAATGGTACCCTGTTGTGGTTTTAGTTTGCCCTTCCCTAGTGAGCACTTTTTCAAGTTATTTCTTGGCCATTTTTCTACTTTCTTTTGTAAAGTATCTCTTCAGACTTTTTCTCCATTTAAATTAGGTTGTTTCATTAGTGTTTTGTGAGAAATCTTTATGTATTCTAGATAGAAATCATTTATCGGATTAATAGTGTCTTGATTTTAAAATTTAAAGACATTCAATTTAACTTTTTTTTTTTTGGTGAATTTTTTTGGTGTGTTCTTGTTAAGAAACCTTTGCCTTCTCCAAAGTTTTTGCCTTACTTTTTCTAGAAAATTTACAATTTTTATTTGAGTAGTTATATCTGTGATTCATTTTGAACAGTCTTTGTGTGCAGTTGATATAGGGACCCAGATTAACTTTTTCCTTTTGTTTTTCAGCCTCCATACATTTTTTTAACTAGATAGATGTAGTTATTTCAGCATTATATATTGAAAAGACTTTCCTTTCCCCATTATTTTGGTGACTTTATTGACGGTCAAATGACTGTGTATGTGTGGATCTATTTCTCTCTGAGGATCTATGTGGATTTTATTCTCTTCCATTGACCTGTTTGTCCTTATTCCAACACAACACTGTCTATTTTTGTAGCTTTATAAAGACTTTTGAGATTAGGTAGTATGAATTCTCCAACTTTGCTTTTTTTTTTAGGAAAATTTTGGCTTTTATAGGTCCTTTTCATATTCATAAATTTTAGAATCAGCTTACCAGTTTCTACAAGACAGCATCTTGGGATTTTTGACTTTGAATTAAATCTGTGGATCAATTTGGAGAGAATTGACATCTTGACAATATTGAGTCTTAATCCATGAACATGGTATTCTTCCTCGTTTTATTTAGGTCTTTAATGTCTCAAAAGTATTTTATTTTCATACTTGTCAATGTAGAGGGCTGTCATGTCTTTTGTCAAATATATTTATAAACATGTTATTTGATGCTATTGTGAATAATATTTTTAGTGGCTCTAGGCATAATGAAAAACTGCATAGATATCAAATTATACAGTTTGCAAGTTTTGACATAGGCATACACTTGTGTAACTGTCACCACAATCAAGACAGTGGGTATATCCATCACCCTCAAAGGTTTCCTTGAGGCTCCTTGTAAGTCCTCCCTGCCATCACACCTCTAAGTAACCTGTGATTAGCATCTGTCAGTATACATTAGTTTTTTTGTAGATTTGTTGGATTTTATATGCATATGTTCATGTTGTTTCTAAATAAAGACAATTTTATTTTTTCTTTTCCAATTTGGATGACTTTTGTCTTTTCATTTCCTTTTATTCTTCCATTTTTCTTTTCCTATTCTTTACCCTCCCCTCCTCTCCCTTTCCCTCCCATTCTTCCTCTTCCCTTCCCTTTTACCTTTCTTCCCCTTTTTTCTCTTCCCTTTCTTTTTCTTTCCCTTACCTCTCCTTGGTACTTCCCCCATCCCCTTTCCCGCTTCACGCCCAGTTGCACCAGCTAGAACCTTTAATACGATGTTACTAGAAGTGGGGAAGCAGAAAGCCTTTTCTTATTACTCATTTTGCTACTCATCTTAGATTGCATCTTTTCTATTAAGAAGGTTGTTAGCTATAGATCTTTAAGTGCCCTTTATCAAGATGAGGAAGTTTGCATTCATTACACTTTGCTGAGAATTTTTATTACAAATGGTTGTTGAATTTTGTCAAATGCTGTTTTTCCATTTGTAGAGATAAAAGTTTCTCTTCATTTAATCTTTTAATATGGTTAATTGCCTGGGTTGATTTTTTTTGAATGCTAAACCGACCTTATATTCCTAGGATAAACCATTCTTGGTCAGATATATTATCCTGTTTTATATATTGACTAGTATTTTGTGTGGGAAATTTTGCATATATCTTAATGTGGTATTTTGTTTTCTAATTTTTCCTGAGGGTATCTTTATCAGTTGTGTTATTCAGGTTATGGCAAACTCAAAATTAGTTAAAGTATTTTTATCTTCCTGTGTTTTCTTAAAGGGTTTATGTACAATTTGTATGATTATTTTCTTAAATGTTTGTTACAATTTACTGTTAAACTACTGGGGCCTGGATTTTTATTTATTTATTTATTTATTTGTGGCATTATTTTGTTTGAAAGTGGATTGAGTTTGCTTAATAGAGGTTGGGTTATTCAGATTTTCTAGTTATGTCTGTTTAGGTAAGTTGCGTTTGTCAAGTAGTTGTTTCCTTTTTATCTTTTTTTAAAAAAAGTTAAAACATTTTCTTTAAAATTATATTTAAAAATAAACTAAACACATTTCTTCCTCAGAAAAAGTAACGAGGAGAATGGTACATAGTGAAAAAATTCTGAATGCCTCATGGAATTGAACATTTGGATAACAGAATATCCTAGTTACTTTTGATTTATTCTAGAGTTATATTTTCCAGTGACTTAGGGCCTCATTAATTAGGCTTTTGTGGAAAAAAGGCTTATTATAAACTTCACATATAAATACAGAAGATGGAGGAAATTGAATCTTTTGTGGTGTATTTTGTTTTTATTTAAATAGATTTGAGTTTTTCTAACATTATTAAAAGCAGAATAGTGACTGCTTAGAAATTATTTATGATTTCCGTTTATTATGTAAAAACTAGCCATGTTAAGGAAAGATGGTCTCTGAAAAGCCATATCTTTCAAAAACAAAATTTTGTTCTCCTTTATTTTTTAAGGCAAACAGTTTCGAATCTAAAGATTATCTCCAGGTTTGTCTTCGGATAAGACCATTTACACAGTCAGAAAAAGAACATGAGTCTGAGGTTTGTGTTGAATTTAATCGAATTTTAATATTTTACTTTCATTTAAATTGGCAAAATACTAGTTCTTATTTATTGGGGGGTGTGCATTCTAGGGCTGTGTGCATATTCTGGATTCACAGACGGTTGTGCTGAAAGAGCCTCAAAGTATTCTTGGTCGTTTAAGTGAGAAAAGCTCGGGGCAGATGGCACAGAAATTCAGTTTTTCCAAGGTAAAACTGAAGTTTTTTTTGTTTTAAAGAGAATACGACTTGGCTTAGGCTAAATTGCTATATAATTATATATAATGAACTATATATTTTTTTGCTTATGCAACTTAGAGTTTAGGTTCTAGTATTTTTTCCTTAAAGATAAGATTCAAATCTCAGGTCTGGAAATATGTAATTGGATGTAAAGAGATCACTGTAGTGTTCTTAAAATTATTATTAATACATTTTTAAGAAATACTCTTTTCAAAACTTAGGTGAATACTTGATTCCCTGGTAGATTTCTGTCTTGAAGACTTTCTGGTAGTAAAAGTATCAAGTGTATTTGTGGGAGTGGGGGATGTGGCACCTGTTTTAAGAATGACTCTTAAAAAATTTTTAAACAGTAGTGATGGGGTGGAGCACACTCTTAATATTAACTTGAATTTTCTAAAAACAGTTGTTTTAAAAATGCTTGCTTAGGTTTTTGGTCCAGCAACTACACAGAAGGAATTCTTTCAGGGTTGCATTATGCAGCCAATAAAAGACCTCTTGAAAGGACAAAGTCGTCTGATTTTTACTTATGGGCTAACCAATTCAGGAAAAACATATACATTTCAAGGTAAATATTGTTATATTTTGGTTGGAAAGGATAAGGAAGCCATAATAATCATTCAGTATTTTTATAATACATGCATGTAGTTATGTTGCCATTATCTAGTATGTGTTTGCTCTATTTTTAATGGTACTAGCATATTGATTATGTATGGCTGTTGGCTGTTTTTTTTGGTTTTTGGGATGGGGTCTCACTCTGTCACCCAGGCTGGAGTGCAGTGGTGTGATCTTGGCTCACTGCAGCCTCCACTGGCGGGTTCAAGTGGTTCTCCTGCCTCAGCTTCTCAGTTTCCTGAGTAGCTGGGACTACAAGCATGCACCACCATGCCAAGCTAATTTTTATATTTTTGCAGAGATGATGTTTCACCATTTTGGCCAGGCTGTTCTTGAACTCTTGACCTCAGGTGATCCACTTGCCTTGACCTCCCAAAGTGCTCGGATTATAGGCGAGAGCCACCATGCCTGGCCTTGCTGTTGGCTTTTAATTCAGATTTATTTAATTCATTTGTAAAAATACTTTACCCATTGATAGAGATTTAGATGATGATAAAAATACAGAAAAAGCATTGATGTGATATAGAGAATTAAGCATAGATGACCAGGAAGACATTTTATATTTCATTTTACTTTTGTAGTTTGTGATTATGAATGATTACAAATCTTAATATAGTTGCATTATCTGAATGTAAAATTTCAGATTTTACATCAGAATAGTAGTCAATAAAATGTCGGTAATAGAGTGAATACCAAAGAGATGAAAAACTGAGTAATCCTCAGCTTGTTTCATTTTTGTTTTAGTTGTTGACTCTTGCCTATTTGTAGTATAAAAGGAACTTTAATAGACAAGGAAAGTTCCCTCTTCCTACTAGACTGAGAGAGTATAACACAAAAATTGCTTTTGTAGGCACAGAAGAAAATATTGGCATTTTGCCTCGAACTTTGAATGTATTATTTGATAGTCTTCAGGAAAGACTGTATACAAAGATGAATTTTAAACCACATAGATCCAGAGAATACTTACGGTTATCATCAGAACAAGAGAAAGAAGAAATTGTTAGCAAAAGTGCATTGCTACGGCAAATTAAAGAGGTATGGAAATATTTTAGTATGTAAAATTTGTATAATTCCTGACTTCTTATAAACCGTTTAGATTGTTTCACCATATATTGGAATCTGTTTTGTGGTGGTAGTGTTTTTTGTTATTATTTTTTCGAGAAAAATATTTAAAGCTTGATGTTTGAAGACATCTCTATTTATTTTATGTTATACAAACAACAAAAATGTTTAAACAATACAAATGTAAGTGGTTCTGAAATCTTTTTTGATTATTGTAGAGCCAGCACTGTACTTTTTATGTATGATTTTTTAAATTGTTGTTTTTTAATTGTGAAAGTAATATATACCCAAAAGTTAAACTAGGGAATGCGAGAAATAAAAGGTAAAAGTTTCCTTTAATTGCATTCCTAAAGAAAAAAATCATTAGTAGATTGGAAAGTATCTTTTTCGGACCTTTTCTCTTATATATAAAATCCATACATGGAGCTTTCTATCTGTATATACACACACGGTCATATACATGATGTGTATATCTTCGTATCTTTGTCTTTATATGTAGGATATATATATATATTTTTTTTAACAAGAGATCTTACTATACTTATCATTCTATGACTTGATCTTTCATTTAGTGTATCTTAAATCTCTTCCTACTTTAAATCATATGTCTTTTATCTGTTAAGTTATGTGTTTAACTTGTTTGTTTTAATTTTAAATCAGCTTTTAAAACTAAGTCTCCACTGATGGACATTTATGTTGTTCCTGTGTTCTACTATTTTGAACAGTGTTTCAGTGAAGAAACATTCCATTGCAAATATATTTGCTGCTAATTTTCCCAAACTCAGGCCAAAATTGGATATTTAATAATGTCTGGTTTGATAGGTGAAAAATGGCTCACTTGAGTTACTTTATATTTCCTTAATTATAAATTAGGTGATTAGTACATCTCAGAGAATTTTTTCCTGTGAATTGTCAGATACGTTCTTTGTCCATTTCTCTAGTATTGTTTGGCGTTTTTTTCTTTTTACTGATTTGTTAAAATTTACTTTAAAAAATTAAGACATTATTAATGCATTAGTTTATGTGTTGCAAATTTTCTGGCTTATTGTTTGCTTCTCCGATGCCCCCATTGTGGTTTTCTTTTTTCTTCTTCTTCCTTTTTTTAGTTTTTAGAGACAGGATCTTGCTTTGTCATCCAGGCTGGAGTATAGTGGTATGATCATAGCTCATTGCTGTCTTGAACTCCTGGGCATAAGTGGTTCTCCTGCCTCAACCTCCTCTGAGTAGCTGGAATTATGGGTGTATGACACCACTCCTGGCTGTTTTGATTTTCTTTTTTTTTTTTTAGAGATGGGGTCTTGCTATGTTGCCCAGGCTGGGCTTGAACTCTTGGCCTCAAGAGATCCTCCTCCCTTGGCCTTCCAGAGTGTTGAGATTCTGTGAGCTGCCAAGCCTGGCCCATTGTGTTTTTTAGTATTCATCTACTCAACAAATTTGATTGTCACCTGTTATTTTTCCAGGCAATATTTTCAGTTTTGAGGACAAATGGTACTGCCTTAATAGAGACTGACAATAAATAAATATGTAATATACTGTGAGGAGGTGTTATTTTATATAAGGTGATACTATATCAACTTTTAAAGATGAAGTTATCCTTTTTGTTTATTCCTTTTGTGCTTTCTGGATATTGTATTATGTTTTCAGACATTATTCAAGGCTGTTCAAAACTACTAATAGCTTTTATAAATATTTTTAACATATTAATGTGAATTTTTCTTTTGTAAGACATTTAGAAACCAGGGTTTTAAAGCAATGAAAAAGTGTTACCCGTGGAGTTCAAAGTTGAATCTATGACTGTGGTCTCTGAAAGTAAAATAGTATTTTAACAAAATTTATGGAGATTGATGGATTACTGCATAGCCAATTCATAGAGGAAATTAAAATCGTTCATAATGAAAAAAATTTTTTTTGCTGGGCAAGGAGGCCTGTAATCCCAGAACTTTCGGAGGCTGAGGCAGGCAGATCACTTGAGGCTAGTAGTTTGAGACCAGCCTGGACAACATTGTGAAACCCTGTCTCTACTAAAAATACAAAAAATTAGCTGGGCGTGGTGGCTCACACTTGTAGTCCCAGCTGCTTGGGAGGCTGAGGCCAGAGAATCACTTGAACCTGGGAGGTGGAGGTTGCAGTGAGCCAAGATTGTGCCACTGCATTTCAGCCTGGGTGACAGAGCAAGATTTGTCTCAAAAAAAAAAAAAAAAAAAAAAAACTAACAAATTATGCTGTTAAAACAAAATATTATTTCACCTATGAAATTATTTAAGTGTTAAAAGAATGAGATAACGTATTTTCTTCATACATTGTAAATGGTTCTAGAAAGCAGTTTGGCAATACTGTGTTAAGAGTGAGAACTTTAAAATATTTTATACCTTTTCATCCACCAGTTCAGTTTTAGTTGTATATTCTAAGGAAATGGGTTTATTTCTATTTCTAAAGAAATAATTAGAATGCAGAAGAAAATACATAAAGATGTTTGTCATAGTGTTGTTGCTGGCAAAACTTGGTAAATAATTTAGATGTTTAATAATAAGAGAATAATTCAATCATTTCACATCTGTTATATAGCCATCAAATGTTGTAAACAATTTTTGATTATGGGGATAAAAACTTACAATGTAAGAATGGGGAAAATAGAACGGGAATATATTAAAATATTAATAGTAACCAGAATGGCAGGGATTATACATGATAATATTCTTTTCATAGTTCTCTGTATTTTTCCATCAAACTATATTATTTAACTAGGAAAAATTAAAGAATTCATTGAATTGAGTAGATGAAAGGTTGTGATTTGGTGGTAACTTATTTGGATAGGTAATTAGTATCTATCTTGATTATTTAACCTTAAAAATGTTTTTCAATTTTTTAAATCAATCTTTCTTTTTTAGGTTACTTTGCATAATGACAGTAATGATACTCTTTATGGTAAGGTTTCCTTGCTCACTAATCTTTGCTATGTTGATTATATGAAGTACATTTGAAAAGCTTTTAATTTTTAAATCACTTCTGATGTTTTATTTTTATTATTAAAAAATTTTTAGGCCAGGCACGGTGGCTCATGCCTGTAATCCCAGCACTTTGGGAGGCCAAGGCAGGTAGATCACAAGGTCGGGAGATCAAGGCCATCCTGGCCAAAATGGTGAAACCCCATCTCTACTAAAAATACAAAAATTAGCTGGGTATGGTGGTGTGTGCCTAGAGTCCCAGCTACTTTGGAGGCTGAGGCAGGAAAATCGCTTGAACTTGGGAGGTGAAGGTTGCAGTGAGCTGAGATCATGCCACTGCATTCCAGCCTGGCGACAGAGCGAGACTCCGTCTCAAAAGAAAAAAATTTTTTTTAAAAATTGTATTTATTTATTTGTTTTTTGTAGACCTCTTCTGTGATTACTAAGAATTTAATTTCTGTAAATGACATAGTTGGTAATACCGGGAAAATGATACATATTTATATGAAATGTCATTGTAATGTTTTGTTTGTATTAAATATTGCAGATATTCCTTTTACTGGTTACAATGTAAATACTGAATTTGAGAGACACTCTTGTTTTTCTTTGTCTTTTACATTTAATTTCTATTTGGTTCATTAACATATTTTCAAAAAGAAAGGAAGGATAAGAAGTAGTCTAACTTTGGTTAATCCAAATATTATTTATATCTTCCTTTGTTCCAAAAGTGTTGAACATAGATGGTCAAAAGATTAAGCATACTTGGTTTTTGAGGTCTTGGAGTTGATCTATATTTTGGTCACATTTTTAGTCAGTTGCTTACTAAGGTGATTATTGTTTTTTCTTTTGTTTTTTTGCAGGAAGTTTAACAAACTCTTTGAATATCTCAGAATTTGAAGAATCCATGAAAGATTGTGAACAAGCTCATTTGAATATGGCTAATAATATAAAATTTTCAGTGTGGATTTCTTTCTTTGAAATTTATAATGAGTGTATTTATGACTTGTTTGTTCCTGTATCATCTAAGTTCCAAAAGAGAAAGATGCTGCGCCTTTCCCAAGATGTAAAGGGCTATTCTTTTATAAAAGGTATATTAATGAATATTTTTATTTAATTGCTCCAAAGTTCCCTCACTGGACTTTGTGTTAGCTGTAGGCAAGCAAAGAGGAAATTGAAAATTGTAACACTACTTATTAACATTAAGAGAAGAAGAGAATTTTGTGCTTTGGAAGTATGTTTTGGTATATTTATTAAGCTTGAATATAAAAGTCTATTTTGGTATTGTATTTGCTTGAGTGTCATTAGTTGGATTTGTGGTGATGGGAAAAGCTGTGTATGGTTATATTCACATTATTCTCTTGCTTTGTAACAGTGTCCAAATTTTGGTGCAAAGAAATGTTACTGTCCTTCCAGAGTGATTTTTCTGACCTTTTGAAACAATTACTCACAGTTTGAAATACATATGAATAACATGACTCAATACCTACATGCATGTATATGTATGCATATGGTATATTTACAACTCAAAAGTTTGTTAATTACACTTTTACTACAAGGAATGCGCTGTGATATTTTCTATATTCTATGTCATATCTATAAAATGCTGGCCAGATGCCGCGGTTCACATCTGTAATCCCAGGACTTTGGGAGGCTGAGATGCGTAGATCACTTGAGCTCAGGAGTTCCAAACCGGCTTGGGCAACATGGCAAAACGCCATCTGTACAAAAAATACAAAAATTAGCCTGGCATGGTAGCATGCATCTGTAGGCCCAGCTACTCAGGAGGCTGAGGCAGGAGGATCACTTGAGTCTAGAGATCAAGGCTGTAGAGAGCCATAGTCATACCTTTGCACTCTTGGCTGGGCAATGGAGTGAGACCCTGTCTCCAAAAAAGGAAAAAAAATAAAAATAAATAAAATAAAATACTGATCATGATTCAATAGATTTGATTTTATGATTCACTAATAAATTACAATCTTGAGTGTTTAATAGGTAGGTAGTTTTATAGGTTTAATCTGTACTGTATTTTGCCTCTCCTTTTTCCCCTAGTGTCTAATTCTAGGGAATTGTTACCGTATTTAATTTTCCCTTTGGCAGATTCTGTTGAAAAACATTTACTTCGTGTGTGTGTGTGTGTGTGTGTAATTTAAATACTAGAACATTGTTATAATCTCCTCTCGTTATATCCTGTAATAGCTGAGTTGACTCTCGCTAAGATGTGTTGTTAGAAGAAAGATTTCATTATATGTTGCTAGGAAAAGACTTTGAAAGAGATTACACTGTAGAACACATTCTTTGTTTCAATAAATTAATATATAATCCTCTTTATTTTTTAAAGATCTACAATGGATTCAAGTATTTGATTCCAAAGAAACCTATAGACTTTTAAAACTAGGAATAAAGCACCAGAGTGTTGCCTTCACAAAACTGAATAATGCTTCCAGTAGAAGGTAAAGAATAAACTCTGTAAGAGTAAATTCCAGTCACCCTTGGTATTCTATGCTAATTTAAATACAGCTAATTTTAGATTAAAGTGGGCAGTAAGTTCGCTCATGTTAAATAAATTCATATGACATAAACAACATTTTGCAAACTAAATAACAGTAAACACATTTATCAATACTGTTTTCTATCCTGATGGTAGGTTTATTAATTTATAGGAAGTCTCTCGGGTATTTTTACTCTTTCCTTATGTCAATATCTAAGCTCAGTATTTTTGGAGTTGCTAATAATGGTAGCCTTTTCTCTGGATCTTTCTCACTTATCCCGTGAATACTATATATATGCTGAGTGAGGCTAAAATCTCAAGGGGTTAAGGAAAGATGTTTTTGATGGGATTGGAAGATGAGAGGCAAAGGAAATCAGTTTAAGCAATGAGATAATTAAACAGGCTTTTTCTTAAGAGAGAAAGAACCCTATTCCAATATTTGGGCATGGGACAATACAAGATAACGGATCTATAGGTCAAATGTATGCTTTGCTTTAGGTATATTTTCAGAATGTTAGCTAGTGGTACATAATACCATTTTAACTAATAATATTTTCAAACGAATTGTGACTTTATTATAAATGATGTTATTAGAAGTTGGACTGTCAAGAGGAGATAATTTGAGGGATTTAGGGCTAGGCAAAAGATATGATTTTAGGCATTTGGGTATGTAGGAGACAGAACACTGGATTGAAATATCTAGCAGCTAGTTGGAAAATGCAGTGGTGGACTGTAGTTAATACTAGGGTAAAAATAGGGTTGGTTTGGATACTTGCCTTTCCTATTTAGAATGCAGAATTTAAAAATGTAAAGATAACATTTCATCTTTGTATTTCAGCCACAGCATATTCACTATTAAAATATTACAGATCGAAGATTCTGAAGTGTCTCGTGTAATTCGAGTCAGTGAGTAAGTTGAATATTCTTTTTTGGTTGTTTTTGTTTTTGAGATGGAGTCTTGCTGTGTCACCCAGGCTGTAGTGCAGTGGCACAATTTCAGCTCCCTGAAACCTCTGTTTCCTGGGTTCAAGTGATTCTCCTACCTCAGCCTCCCGAGTAGCTGGGATTACAGGCGTGCGCCACCATGCCTGGCCAATTTTTGTATTTTTGGTAGAGACAGGGTTTCACCATGCTGGCCAGGCTGGTCTCAAACTCTGACCTTGTAATCCACCCACCTCGGCCTCCCAAAGTCCTGGGATTACAGGCGTGAGCCACCACGCCGGAACAAATATTCTTTAAATTGTAATTATTTGTAACTGTTCTGAAGAACTTTTAAAGTAATTTTGTTGTTGTTGTTGTTAATTCAGATTATCTTTATGTGATCTCGCTGGTTCAGAACGAAGCATGAAGACACAGAATGAAGGTGAAAGATTAAGAGAGACTGGGAATATCAACACTTCTTTATTGACTCTGGGAAAGTGTATTAATGTCTTGAAAAATAGTGAAAAGTCAAAGTAAGTGTTTCTGAAAGTGTTATTAGCATATTAAATATTATAGTATTTAAACTTTCAACTTCTTTGTTTTTAGGAAGTTATTTTTTGATTTTTAACCTGCATCTTATGTAATGACTTTGTATGGATTGTGATTAAAGTACTTGAGAGAGGTTGAATTAAAGAAAATCATAGGAATGTCAGTTGATGCCAGTAACTCTTCAAGAAAAGTCAGTATTTTCCAATGCAAATCTACACCAGCAGACACTGTAAGTGAGAAGCTTCTAATGCTGGTTTAGGATCTAAAACCACTTTATTAATGCATTGTGTGTGGTCCTAGATGCAATAGATTTTTGCATTAATTAGCATTTTAGACTGAGTAAATAAAAATCAGCCTTCATCATTTCTAGTTAAGGTGTTTCATGACATCTCTTGACAATTGCTCCAAACTAGGGAACATAACCCAGTTAAATGTGATTTTGTTTGTATTTTACGTAGTGGATTATTGTTAGTAAGTAGCAGCAGTTAAAACAAACAGCCAGGTATGGTGGCTTATGCCTGTAATCCCAACACTTTTGGAGGCCAAGGCAGGAGGATTGCTTGAACCCAGGAGTTCAAGACCAGCCTCATCTCTACTAAAAATACAAATAAAAAAATTAACCAGATGTGGTGGCAGACACCTATAGTCCCAGCTACACTGGAGGCAGAGGCAAGAGAATCGCTTGAGCCTAAGAGGTTGAGGCTGCAGTGAGCTATGATTGTGCCACTGTACTCCAGTCTGGGT
This sequence comes from Ateles fusciceps, assembly GCA_036589455.1. Lineage (NCBI taxonomy): Eukaryota > Metazoa > Chordata > Mammalia > Primates > Atelidae > Ateles > Ateles fusciceps. The sequence goes on from JAZHEH010002393.1 coordinate 6,231,122, forward strand.
AACCAAGCTAGACCCTGTCTCAAAACAGAAATAAAAACAAACAAGAAAAAAGAAAACTGAGAAGGACTATTACATTTGGAACTAATCACTAATGTAAAGTTTAATTTCGTGATAGGTGGATTAATTATTTCTTTGTAAAATTTGTCAGCACCCTGACTTCATGAGATTTGTTTTAACTTACAATGTTTTCTGAAAATTTTTTTCATAGGTTTCAACAGCATGTGCCTTTCCGGGAAAGTAAACTGACTCACTATTTTCAAAGTTTTTTTAATGGTAAAGGGAAAATATGTATGATTGTCAACATCAGCCAATGTTATTCAGCCTATGATGAAACACTCAATGTATTGAAGTTCTCAGCCATTGCACAAAAAGTAAATATGTATTTTATTAAGCCTCTTCTTACTATTAGAATATTGAGGTTTTTTTTAAATAAATATTTTGTGCTTAATACAGTAAGCCTAGGAGATAACTGAAAATTAAAAATGTAAGTATTCGACCAAGTAGGAAGACATGAGAAAGAATTGAAAGTTGCCCATGCTAGGATTAAAATGACCTTTAGTAATGAGTTAATAAAAAACATCAGTTAGAAATTAATGAGTATTTTTGGAATGAATTGTGTTTTTGCCATTCATCTGGTTCATTTAGTACTCCTAGGTAATTGGAAAACCCTCTGCAAAGATTAATACTAAGAACTTAGCCCAGGAAGATAGATTTTTCCTCTAGTTTACATATGTTAAGTAGGTTTTTTCCTATCAGAATGTTCATTTAGGGATGCTAGTTTCTGTTTGTATGTTTGTTTGAATAGTTTTTCCTTTAACACTGAGTTTTCATTTGACTTAAATTTTTAAAATAACCATTTTCTAGTGGACAGTTCTTGTCTTTTCTGTTTTAAAAGTCACATTGACTATTTTAACAGGTTTGTGTTCCAGACACTTTAAATTCCTCTCAAGAGAAATTGTTTGGATCTGTCAAATCTTCTCAAGATGTATCACTAGACAGTAATTCAGATAATAAAATATCAAACGTAAAAGAGCCACCATTTCATGGGAAAATAGTCTAGAAGATTTGGTGGAAGACGAGGATTTGATTGAGGAGCTAGAACACGCTGAAGAAACTAAAAATGTGGAAAGTGAACTCATTAATGAAGATCTAGATAAAACATTAGAGGAAAATAAGGCTTTCATTAGCCACGAGGAGAACAGAGTATGTATTAAGAACTCATACTTCTATGCTTGTCTTTTTATTCTGAAGTTAAGGTTAAATCTTACGGCTCTCTTCTTGTCAGTTTTTTTCAACAATACACTGAAGCTTTTGTGTTCAAATTTATATTTTGAAAAATTTCAAACCTATAGAAAGACATTTCCTCTTCACTTGGATTCTCCAGTTATCATTATATGAGTATGCAAATACACAGTTTTTGGCCTGTACTATGTGAAAATAAGATCCAGACATAATGATACCTTACAACTGAATATTTGAACATATGTTTTCTAAGAATATGGACAGTTTGTCATGATCACAAGACCATGAAATTTTCATTTTCAAGAAATTTAACACTGATACACTAATATATCCTCATATACTGTTTGTATTCAGATTTCTCCATTGTTCCCAATATGTTCTTTATAGCCACTTTGTTTTTGTCTACAGCCAGAGTTAACACATTGCTTTTGATTCTTGTGTTTCTTCAGTCATTTCTAATCTAACATTGATATTTTTGAAAAGTGGATGCTAGTTTTCTCATAGAATACCTGCAATCTAGATTTGTCTGATTATTTCTTCATGATTTAGGTTTAATACATTAAGAAAGCATTTTATATAGGTTAAGTTGTGAATTTCCCATCGAATCACACCAAGAGCCACATGATGTCTGATTTTTCCATTCTTAGAGATGCTAAGTTTTGTTCACTTGGTTACGATACAGTATTTCAAATCTTTATTTCAAAAGCATATTATCTATGAGGTGATACTTATAGACCATGTGAGTATCCTTTTTCTAAGTGATTTTATGTATTCCATCAAACTTTTAGTTTGTAATCTTAAGTACAAGTGCTAAAAATATCTACCAAGTACCTATGATCCCGTATCTTCAAAAACAGAAATTGTTTGTCATCTTGTTTTTATGACAAATAAATAAGATTTAACAGTTGTTATTTTAGCCTCTGTCCAATTATAATTGAGATATATATATATATATATATATATATATATATATATGTATTTGAGCCTCCCAAAGTGTTGGGATTACAAGCGTGAGCCACTGCACTTGGCCACCTATTCCACTCTTTAATTGGCCATAACTCTGTGAGTATACATGGAGTCCTCTTACGAGTGTCTGAGAAACACTAGTAGACCTGTGTTCATGGGTGTGCTTTAATGGTGTTGACATATCACATATCACAGTACTCTTTTGGATTGTAAAAGTACAAGTAGATGGATGATATGTTGGGTTAAATCCTCATTTTAATAATTTACTTTCATGTCCCTGAAAGGGATTATTGAACATATGTTTGGAAACAAGAATGGTAGCTTCAGATGTAGTACAAGTCTCAGTTTATCTGCTCACTATGTGATTAGACCTTGTTACTTTGGCTTTTGTAGTGTATTAAATAGTACCTCCTGCAGTGACAAAAGGGAGCCATTAATAGTCTAGTTTGGCTGATGTACTGGTTCACACCTGTAATTCCAGCACTTTGGGAAACTGAGGTAGGAGGATTGCTTGAGCTCAGGAGTTTGAAACCAGCCTGAGCAACATAGTGAGACCCCATCTCTACAAAAAAATAAAACAGTTAGCCCATGGTGACACACACGTGTAGTCCCAGATACTTGGGAGGCTGCACTGGGAAGATTGGTTGAGCCCAGGATTTCTAGACAGCAGTGAGACTTAACTGCGTCACTGCACTCTGGCCTGGGTACCAGAGTGAGACCTTGTCTTAAAAACAGACAAACTAAAAAACCCAGTTTTACTTTTTTTCATCTCAAACTTGAAATTTTTATATAATGTTGGTTAGTAAAATTTCTGAAATTACTAGAGAAAACTATTTAATGCTATAGTTTGAAATGGATTATGTAGTACAAATGCATATCTTATAACATTGACTAGATATTTTAAGGAAATTCATCAAGATGTTGTCTAATATTTGACATTTAAAAAGCAACATGATTAGGCGTTGCATGCTTTGTTTTATTTTTTTTCTTTTAGAGATAAAGTCTTGCTCTGTCTCCTGGGCTGGAGTGCGATAGTATAGTCATTGGCTCACTGCTACTTGGAAATCCTGGGCTCAAGTGGTCCTCCTGCCTTAGCCTCCTGAGTAGCTGGAACTGCAGACGCATGCTACCACCCCTAACTAATTTTTTAAATTTTTTTGTAGAGATGAGGTCTTGCTCTGTTGCCCAGGCTGATCTTGAACTCTTGGGCTCAGGCAATCCTCCTGCCTTGCAAAGCGCTGGGATTACAGATGTGAGCCACTATGCCCAGCCCTTTATTCAAATTTTAATGAGAGGATTGGGACTTTTAAAAACCATTATAAAATATCTTGATATTAGCATACATATGCTTAAATTCATTTGGCTATAATAGCCTGAATTTTTTTCAGCAACAACTCTATCAGATGCTAACAACAATAAAAGCTAATTATTGAAAACTATTAAACTCCCAAGGTTTCTCCACATTCATTCTGATTTTTCCTTCAGTAGTTATTATTTATTGTTTTACACAGAAAGTATGTAGTTGTTTAAAATTATTAGTTTATATATATTAGAGTGAAAAAGAAAATTTAAATATAAAGATCTCTCAAATCTACCACTTAATGTTAATAGATTTTTATTACATATTACTGTTTTGTAACCTGGTATTCTTTATATAAAAAGAAATTGTGAAAAGTATGAATTATTAATATAGGTTGGCCAGGCGTGGTGGCTCATGCCTGCAATCCCAGCACTTTGTGAGGCCGAGGCAGGCGGATGGTCAGGAGTTTGAGACCAGCCTGGCCTACATGGTGAAACCCCGTCTCTACTAAAAATACAAAAATTAGCCAGGCATGGTGGCGGGCTCCTGTAATCCTAGCTGCCTAGGAGGCTGGGGCAGGAGAATCACTGGAACGTGGGGGACAGAGGCTGCAGTGAGCTGAGATTGCACCATTGCACTTCAGCCTGGGCAACAGAGCAAGACTCTGTCTCAAAAAAAAAAAAAAAAAAAAGAAAAAGAAAAGTTTGAATTATTAATATAGGTTATCATTATTGATTACAATGGTTTATTGTATGATAGTACCATAATTGAACCAATCCCTTAAGTTTGGTTGAGTTGGATTCACTTTTTCTTTATTTCAACACAACTACTACCACAGAACAACAGTACCGTGATCAGTGTTCATACAGCCAGAATATGGGGTCGGGTCATATTATAATTATTTCTTTAGTATAAATTCTAGAGTTTCAAAGTCAGGCTATCTATAGAACTGTTTTCAAATATAAAGTTTGGAAGATATGTAGCTTAGAGTTTATTGTTTAATTTGTTGAGTAACTTTAATTTGAAACATTAAAAAGAATATGAAGCTGTTTTTGTAATGCTACAATTTATGTTATGAATGTATACTGTCATGTTAAGTGTTTTATTTGTTGCTTTATATATTGTACATTTTTCATGATTATGTGTTTCAAAGGCTATAGAATTGCTGCTGACATCTGGATAGTTATAAAAGCCTAGTAAGATAAGTTTATGTAACATCTTTCTTTGACAGATTGGTTAGTGGGTGTTCTTAGCAACTTTTCTGCTGTATACAATCCTTGGGCTTTAGACTTTTAGAGGCTACTTTTAAACTAAACTTTTAGCATTCACCAGAGATCTGATCCTTATGTTCCCCACCTATGAAATATGGATGATGCCGAACTCACAGAAAGTTGTGTGGATTAAATGAAACAAATATGGAACTCCCCAGAGTCGTTCTTGATAGATAATAAATGCTCAAATTATACTTTACTTATTTCTTAGTGTAGCTACACAGTGAGACATTTCAGTTACCAAAGGTCTATTTCTAAAAAGTGGCGAGGCCAACCTGATTTTTCAGATTAATGAATCTCTGCAAATGTATAATTTTCAGTGAAAACATTGTCACTATTAAAAAGGATACATAATTATAATTGACTAAATGAAAGTTTAATTTTTTGAACAGTTGGATGGTATTTCTCTTGGGATATATTTATTTTATAAGAATTTTTTTACACATGTTACAGAAACTGTTGGACTTAATAGAAGACTTGAAAAAAAAACTGATAAATGAAAAGAAGGAAAAGTTAACATTGGAATTTAAAATTCGAGAAGAAGTTACACAGGAGTTTACTCAATATTGGGCTCAACGGGAAGCTGACTTTAAGTAAGTTATTTCTTTCATGTCCAGGTAAAAATTGAGGATTTTATTTACTTTTTAAGTTTATTTGACTTAACTTACTTGTTTTTATATTAGGTGGCTTCTGAATTACGATCTTTTTATACAAACTCGAAAATAGTTGTTACTGGTCTGGTGTGGTGGCTCACGCCTATAATCCCAGCATTTTTGGAGGCCTAGGCGGGTGGTCAGGAGGCTGAGACCAGCTTGGCCAACATGGTGAAACCCTGTCTCTACTAAAAATAGAAAAATTAGCTGAGTGTGCTGGCGTGTGCCTGAAGTCCCAGGTTCTTGGGAGGCTGAGGCATGAGAATCTCTTGAACCTGGAAGGTGCAGATTGCAGTAAGCTAACATCGTGCCACTGCATTCCTGCTTGGGTGACAGAGTGAGAGTCTGTCTCAGAGAGAAAAAAAAGAAAAGAAAAGGATATAGCAGTTACTAATCCCATGCATGGTTACGTAAATTTTCTTTCTTTTTACAATTTTAGCTTTAATTTTTATTTTTTGAGGTGGAGTCTTGCTCTGTCACCCAGGCTGGAATGCAGTGGTGCGATCTTGACTCACTGCAACCTCCACCTCCCGGGATTTTGCCATTCTTCTGCCTTAGCCTCTCCTGCCTTAGCCTCCCGAGTAGCTGGGATTACAGGCACGCACCACCATACCCGGCTAATTTTTGTGTTTTTGGTAGAGACACGGTTTCGCCATGTTGGCCAGGCTGGTTTCGAACTCCTGGTCTGAAGTGATCTATCCGCCTCAGCATCCCGAAGTGCTGGGATTACAGGTGTGAGCCACTGCACCTGGCCTAAATTTTCTTTTAATCTATAATATACTTAATCTTAGATGTTTAAAACAAAAACACAAAGTAGTTTCTTTTCTGTTTTTTAATGGGCTTAATTTGTATTATGAAGGGAAACTCTGCTTCAAGAACGAGAGATATTAGAAGAAAATGCTGAACGTCGTTTGGCTATCTTCAAGGATTTGGTGGGTAAATGTGACACTCAAGAAGAACCAGCGAAGATGTTTGTGCCATGAAAGTTGGAACTCAGGTTTGTTAATTGAAATATTTAAAAATATCCAATGAGGTTTGGTTCCAGGGTTTAGTGTACCACATCAATGATGAGAAACATCAGGTAGTTTAGAATTAAAACAATGCTTAGTGTTGTAGCTTTATTATAATTAGGCATGTTTTGTTAGGAATCTAAACAAAAAGAATTTAAATATAGTGGTTGGGCTTTGAAAAATTTATATCTCTGTTATATTTGAATTTATTTTGGTATTGCTTGAAACATTGTATTGTCGGCAGATAGATTCTTTTTTGCATGATTATAGAATAACCCCCTCAGATTTGTCTTGCTTAACATTTTTAAACAAAAAATATTTTAAAGGTATAAGAGACCTAAAAGGTCATTTACTTGCTGTTCTGATTAAAACAAAAATGTTTATATGTAAAAGGGTTGCCTTTGCTGGGCAACTACCATTTCCTACTCTTAAAATTTTGTTTATTTGTTTATTTATTTATTATAGTTTTAGAGATAGGGTCTCAATGTGTTGCCCAGGCTGATCTTGAATTCCTGGCTTCAGGCAGTCCTCCTGCCTCACCCTCCCAAGTGGCTGAGATTACAGGTGCACACCACTGTGCTCAGCTTATTCTCTATTTGTAATGTAAGGAAAATTATCCTTTTCAGCTGCTTCCGCTGAAGCTGAAATTGATCAGTTTTTTCTGGGGGAGTTGTTTGTTTTTGTTTTGTTTTTTAATCACTTAGCTCAGGGGTCTGTGACAGTGATGTCCAGACTTCTGCTGTCAAACCTTATATATCCTTGACATGCTTTGGGATTGACTGAGTTGTGAAAATGGAGGTTTGTTTCATGCACTATCCCAGCAAAGCCTTTTAAGGCTCATTATGTAATTGAAACTATACCTGAACTAGGTAATCATAACTGTTCTATAATGACTTGTCACAGTTTGTAACATTGTTTTTATGAGAAAATATGCCTCATGGTCTATACAACAGGAAATAAATAATGGAACACAAGTTTTTTTGTAATTGGAGATGCTTCTATATAATTTATTTTAAAGAATTTCAAGTGGTAAATTTTTTTGCTTTTTTAAAAAAACTATCTAAATTAGATGGTACCACATGTAAAGGGTGAAATCTACTGTTAATATTAGGCATGTGGTTTTACTATTTTTAGGAAGCACATAATTATGTAGGATTTGAAGATATTATTGATTCTCTTCAAGATAATGTCGCTGATATTAAGAAACAGGCTGAAATTGCTCACTTATATATTGCGTCTCTTGCTGACCCCCAGGAAGCTATTGCTTGCTTAGAACTAAAGTTTAATCAAATTAAAGCTGAATTAGCTAAAACCAAAGAAGAATTAATCAAAACAAAAGAAAAGCTAAAAAAGAGAGAAAATGGTAAGTGGATATATTTTACCTCTATTTAGATATTGTAAACTCATAAAAAGTACTCTTGGTAAGTATAAGAGATTTATGTAGCTCATTTACCATACTGACCAGAAAATTCTTTCATCTAGTTAACGTATTTTAATATTTTACCACTAGTATGACTTTGTAGTAATTTATTACTAAAAATATTTTTTGACCTTCATTTATTTTGGACCAATATTGTTAGAAAATGAGCTTCTCAACAACAAAAAATCAAACCAAGTATTCACTTTATAAGTAAAGCTGTAAATTTTGTTACATATTCTTTTTTTTTTTTTTTTTTTTTAATGCCAGTGTCTTGCTGAGTGAAGTGGTGGCATCACAGCTCACTGCAGCCTTCTACTTCTGGGCACAAGCGATCCTCCCAGCCTCAGCCTCCCAAAGTGCTGGGATTATAGGCATGAGCCATTCTGTTCCTGGCCTTGTTCTATATTCTTTATGAACTCTTGCAGTTTAGAAGATTAACTCTTGGGGTAGAGTAACTACTGTGGAGTTGTTTAAAGCAATTTGTTAGATTGATGCTTCAGCCTAACTAGGAGGACATTTTTTTTTTCTTTCTTCCTTTTTTTTTTTTCGACAGGATCTCACTCTGCCATCCAGGCTGGAGTGCAGAGGCATGATCATGGAAACTGCAGTTTCCACCTCCTGGGCTCAAGTGATCCTTTCACCTCAGTCTCCTTAGTAGCTTGGACTACAGACATGCACCACCATGCTGAGGGCATTTTATATACAGATAATAGAATTGTTTATAATATCTGCATTTTAAGAATTAGTTGCAATAACTGCTCTGGTCTCTGCCCTTTCTTGTGAAACAAGATGGGTAGAAAATCACATGTAAGTGGTGCCTTTGCATTATGAAATGTACTAAAAAGGCACTAGCTTCTTTTCTTCTCTGATGTTATGCCAGTTCTTTACTATTTAGCATATGCCACCTATTTTTATCCTAAGTTTTAAAAGTGGCTTTTTTTCTGAAACATTACCCTGTTGTGGTTGAATTAGCAGATTTTAAAAAATGAATAGGGTGTGCTTCTAGTGCCATCAAAATCCTTTTTATTGAACGTAACAGTAAAGTGTTACTACAGCAGCATATGTTTCATAGTTATTCAGTGATATGTATTTTTAGATGTTTAGATATTTATTTTTAATATTCTTTACTTTTTCAGAATCAGATTCATTGATTCAAGAGCTTGAGACATCTAATAAGGTAATGCTTTAAGCTTTATTTTGACTTAACAAAGGGATATGAATGATGACCAGATATGTTTATTTTAAAAATGAGTAAAGAAGCAGTTGGATAGTTGTCTCTTGGTATGCATGGGGGATTGGTTTTCTTCTGTTATTTTTTCTCTTCTTTTCTTCTGGCTTGGGTCTCCTTATTTTAACTTACATTTATCCTTTCAAAAAGCTGAATATTTTAAAATATGATCAGATATAAATAATTCAAGATCTTGGTATCTTAGTATCCAGTATTTAAAGAACTAAAGAACTAACTAAAATTGCATAACTGTTTAGACAGTTCCTATCTTGTATTTTTTCTGCTTATGAGAATAGTAGACACTAGTTGTACCTATTTAATTATATTAAGCGATCTAAAATAGAAAATAAAAAGGTTCCCATAATATTCCTCCTAAATTTAAAACAAAACCAAACCAAGTTGCTTGGAAGCTCTTTAGACTGTTACTTTATATATATATTTATATTTATAGAACCCTTAACATTTACCAGACACTCTTTTAAATGCTTTTATTAACTCATTTAAATGTTAGAGCAACTTTATGATGTGGATGCTGTTATTATTTTCTATTTTTTACAGAGACATTAAATAACTTGCCCAGGGTGACATAGGGTTTTTTTGTTTGTTTGTTTGTTTTGTTTTTGAGACGAAGTCTAGCTCTGTTGTTCAGGCTGGAGTGCAGTGGTGTGATCTTGGCTCCCTGCAACCTATGCCTCCCAGGTTCAAGCGATTCTCCTGCCTCAGCCTCCTGAGTAGCTGGGGTTACAGGTGGCTGCCACCACGCCTGGCTAATTTTTGTATTTTTAGTAGAGACCAGGTTTCACCGTGTTGGCCAGGCTGGTCTTGAACTCTTGACCTCACGTGATCTGCCCACCTCGGCCTCACAAAGTGCTGGGATTACAGGTGTGAGCCACTGTGTGTGACTCAGGGTGACATATTAAAAGGTATAGAAGCTAGAATTTGAGCCCAGGCAGTCTCGCTCCAGATTCCTCTTATATGCTATATAGCTTCTCTTTTCTTTGTATCTATCTATCTGTCTATATCTATCTATCTATCTATCTATCTATCTATCTATCTATCTATATATATGTATGTAATTTTTTTTTTTTTTTACTGGAGAGAGAGTCTTGCTCAGTCACCCAGGCTGGAGTGCAGTGGCACTATCTCAGCTCACTGCACCTTCCGCCTTCTGGGTTCAAGCGATTCTCCTGCCTCAGCCTCCCAAGTAGCTGGAATTACAGGCGTCCACCACTACGCCCGGCTAATTTTTAAAAAAATTTTTAGTAGAGACGGAGTTTCACCGTGTTGGCCAGGCTGGTCTCAAACCCCCGACCTCAAATGATTCGCCCACCTTGGCCTCCCAAAGTGCTGGGATTATAGGCATGAGCCACCGTGCCCGGCCTATATATGTAATTTTTTTTAAGGCAAAAATAAGATCATGCTGTGCATAGTGTGTTGCCACTGATTCTTTATTTAACCTTAAAATTTGGAGGAATTATCAAACTTTGCATTATTAATCCTGTTTGCATTTTAGTTATTTCAAAGTATATTCATGGAACATTGCTTTTCTTCTTTCCAAAGAAAATAATTACGCAGAATCAAAGAATTCAAGAATTGATAAATATAATTGATCAAAAGAAGATACTATCAACAAATTTCAGAACTTAAAGTTGCGTATGGAAGATGCATTTAAGTGCAATGTAAGAATTTACCTTGGTATTATTAATAAATTAGATAAAAAAGCATATGTTTTGCTTTAAAGGAAATAATTTAAAATGGCTTGTGCAACTAAGACTAATTTACTGAGAATGTGCAATTGCTTATGCAATATTGAACTCAATTTACTATCGTGCAAATGTGAATTTTTGAGAACTTAAGAGGGTGTTTGACTTATTTGAACATACTTTTCCACAAACTATTCTGACAGTGTTTTGCACACAAAAAGGAAAAGAATATGTAGTCTTTGGAAGTTTAAGCCTCAGCTAGTTGGGAGAGGAGCTTTGAGGAGAAAGGAATTTAGATGTACTTAGATTAGATAACTAGATTATAATATTTCAGGGAACTATAACATGAAATTCAGTAAAATTAGGGTTTTCTTTAGAAGCTTGTTTTTATTATATGTATTATTGCTATTGTTTCTATGCTTAGTAGCAAGGATTTTTTTTTCTAAAAAGTTGTATTTTGAATTGTTACATGTAAAGACTTCAAGGGTTTTTGTCTTTCATACAAATTTAGATACTTTCATATTCAGTTCAGCTTAGAATGATCAGCTTGTCTTTTAATCCTTTTTTTAAAAAATGGCTTTTGGTTTTCTTTTTGGGGGGTAGACTCCTTCAAAATTTTTTTTATATGGAAATGGTAAAATATATGGTAATAATGTAGTAGGCTGAGTATACTTAGAGCTAAACATGTTGCTTTGTTGAAAGGTGCTTTTTTATGTCTTTTCTGTGACCAAAAGAAGTAGGCGTGGTATCTTATAAAAAGTGACTGTTGGGTTTCCTTTGTATCTTGATAGTCAACTCTAGTACCCAGCAACATTCCCTGAATGATCTGAACTTTAGATGGGCTTTTGATACCACAGGGGTAAATGAGAAGCATTCTAGAAGAGCACGCTGTCTAATCTCCTATAGCAGGCCTTTCTTTTGTTATTATTAGATACATTATTTAATCTCTGGCTTTTCTGTACCTGAACTGGGAGAAATATCCTAATATTTAATATGTTGATAATTAACTATTTAGTAAATAAGTAGTATTTAATAAGGTGGAGGAGCAAGAAACACTTAGGGAGTGTCCAATGTGTGCCACGACTGTGCTAAATTATTGGAATTATACAGATTAATAAAAAATCTACTCTAACAATCCCTCAATAAGAAAAAAACAACATAGTTATAATGCAATGTGCAGTGGTAATCAGTGTGTGCAGGAAGCTGAGAGTAGGTGGGTAGTTAGGAAATACTTTGTGGAGATGATAGTGATTAAGTTGAGCCTTAAAAGGTGAGTAAAATCTAGTCATTTGAAAGTAGAGGAAGGGGACAGTGGTTGTCACAAGGGACAAGAAGATACACTGGCCTTCCGTGTACCAGGAACAGAGTGCACAGTCACGGAAATGAGAAATCTTTCAGTCAGTGCAGGAAAATACAAACAATTGGTTGTTCAGTAAGAAAGTGTGAAGCAAGGAGAGGTGGGAAATGAGGCTAGGAGTAGCAAAATAGGATAAGATCAAAGGCCTTAAGTAACTGCATTAAAGAGTTTGGGGAGGCAGTGGGAAGTCATTTTAAGCAGAGGAATAGCAAAGAGGAGTTTTTAATTTGAGTAGATGTTTTTGGAAACTTGGAGGGTAGGTTTGAGATGGAATTAGACTACAGGCAGAGACCAGTTAGCTGCTTCTTGGAACATTTCAGCTAATAGTAGATGAGGACTTCGATTTAGGGTAGTAGTGGTAGAGATTAAGGAAGAGGAAATTGATTTGCAAAGTAAGGGGATGTAAGACTTTTGAGACTTGGGGCAGTAACTTAATTGCTGGGCCTCCAGCCCTCAGAACTTTTATTTGGTTAGTCATCACATGCTTTTTGCTCTCTTTAAGTCTGATCTTTGTTTTGGTAAATAAAAACAAAAAGAAAAGTCAGAGACAGATCATTTCTGGTGACTACAAAGTCAAAGAAAATAGTTGGAAATTTCACATGGGATTATATTTATTTCTGTAGTATGTTTGCAAACCATAATATATTAGCAGTGTTTAAGGAAATGATAGTAAAAAAGCAATATTTGTAATTTAGTTAGTCTTTGCCTTTAAATAAACTTTATAGATTCTAGACCTTGTTTTATCAGCTAACTTAATACAGTGTGGTAAATTTAAATTGTTCACTTAAATACATAAAACAAATGCAAAGTAGTTTGGAACTTACCTAATTGCTGATTAACATTTGATCTAGGGTCAGCAAGTTCCAGATCTTGTCTTGAGAGCAAACTCTTTTCCAATAATGAAAAAAATTAGTTTGAATTCTTTTTCTTCTACCCAAGCATACCCTGGGAGCAGAAAACCCTCCTTTCCATAACTGTGACTTCTGGAGGATAGATTTTTGGTTAGGATTGTGTATTTTGAAGCAGGGAAAAATGACTGGGTCATTCTGATAGGTACTAAGGGTCAGAGAAGGAACAACTTGGACTTGTTATGGAGCTGTGTCAGAGGTGTGATCTGCCTGTCGCATGATTTTGTCATTTATCAGTGATGCTAAGGGACTAACTGTGAGAAAGCATGGAGATTGTTCTTTATCACATCCTTTATTTAGGGATAGCTAGAAAAACTTTGCTTTTTTTCTTAACCCATTACTTTATGACTTTAAAAAATTATTTTTCTGTGCATCTTTTGGTAATGTTTGCTGATGTAAGTGGCACTTTGGCACTCTGTTTTATCATATACTTTGTTTTTTCAAATTGATTGCCAGAAGTTTCTGCCTTTACCATACTTTTGATTACTCTATAGACTTGCACTTAAATGCTAGTTTTACCCTTCTTCTAAGTCCATATTATACCCTCTTTTTGGAAGTCTCCCCCCAACCTCCTCCCACCCAGTTTCTTTCCTTTTAGAGGTAGGGTCTCATCACTGTTGTCCAGGCTGAAGTACAGTGAAGTGACCGTGGCTCACTGCAGCCTTGAACTCCTAGGCTCAAGAGATCCTTCCTTAGCCTTCTGAGTAGCTGGGACTGTAGGCATGGGCTACAATACCTGGCATTTTAATATTTTGTAGAGATGAGGTCTCACTGTGTTGCCCAGACTGGTCTCAAACTCCTGGGCTCAAGTAATCCTCCCGCTTCAGCCTCCCAAAGTGTTGGGATTACAGGCATAAGCCCCTGTCCTTCGTTGCTACTAGCATTTTTAAGGGAAACAGTCTTTAAAAAAAAGTCTAAGTGAAATGTCTAGAAGCTCAGTTTTAAAGCTGTCTATAGACTGTCTGTCTTTGAATATGTGTAGACTTAAAGCTAAGGTCAAAACTATTTTTTGAAAGTTGTTAACGTTTAAGACAATACTAATCTTTAAGACGCTTTGGCTACAAAATAAAGAGTCTCATATTTTTCTTTGAAAGCACGTTTCTGATATGACTTCAGAGATTTGTGTTCTTAGGATTCTCCAGTTATCCCCAAATGTTAGTTATTTGCTAGAGCCATCAGTTATTTTAGGACAAAATTTAATAAATGACTTAGAAAATGTCTGAACAAATTTGAAAAAATTTTTGTGGTACACTATTGAAAAGTAATTTATATGGTTTGTACATTTTTTGTAGCTTTCTATATGTGAATTATTTTTAACTTATTTTGCTTTAGGACAAGGCTGATACATCTTCTTTAATAATAAACAGTAAATTGATTTGTAATGAAACAGTTGAAGTGCCTAAGGGCAACAAAGCTAAAACCTGTTCAGAAAGAAAAAGAGTGAATGAAAATGAAACTCAACAAGATGAACCACCAGCAAAGAAAGGTACTACTTCAGCTGCCAGCAGCAGGCGCTTAAGAAAGCTAATTTCTAAACCAGTAAATAGAAAAATGCAAATAGAGGGACATTCACTTGCCTGAGGAAAAGTCTTGAGAAAATCTAAATGTCACGAATTTTTATTCTGGAAAGTTATAAACTGTCTAGGGATGGGCATAGTTAAAGCTTTTATTTTAATAAATATGCATTTAGAAATTGTGCTTTTATTATTTATTTTACATGTCTATATAATAGTTTCTGTGCTTATAATAGTTAAAACTCATTTCTTTCATTTCATAAATATAGTATTTTCTGCCAAAAATCCCTGCACATTATTTTGTTTTCTTACTTTGTATTCTTTATTCATTTGGAGAAAAGGATATTTTACAGTAAGACAATGAGCTTAATACTACTAATAATAAATGTATGCATGCTGTATTTGTGATACCAGGAGACAGTCTGATGAAAAATAATACATGTTGAAGATTATTTTTTAAAAAATCTTTAAGAGTAAGTGGGCAAGTTTGTTGTAAATATAAAGAAGGGCAAACCTTTGAATTCTAGAGGAGGTGGACTCTTTAGAATAAACTGAAAATATTGAGGAAATAAATTAGGAAAATGTAAACTGCAAACATAAGGAAAGCTTCAAAAATAAACTCAGCAGCTTTTAAGAAAATACAGCAGAGATAATGCCATATTTTACCCCTTCCTCTTTGAGGCTGGAGAGACAGTGTAAATTATAGATAATAAAACCTTGTCCAGTGAGTTTGTAGGATTAATCTATATTAAAGAAAAGAGATCTTGTAATCCTATAATGAGATTGCACAATTAGACCTTCCCAAGAACGTTTAGACAATTGAGTGAAATAAAAAAGAACATGGATTGCATTTGAAAAATGAAGACTTACAAATAATGGTTGTTTTTTTGTGTATACAGTACTGAAGGTAAAACTAGATAAATTCTAGATAGGTTAGGGAGGTGAGAGTCCCATATTATATAGTGATTCTTGGGTAGGGGCATATTCTCACTGGGGACAAATCAGTATCTTGAGAGAGCTAGGGGATTTTAATTTACCAAAAAGGGTTATAGGCCAGGCGCAGTGTCTCACAGCTGTAATCCTAGCACTTTGGGAGGCCGAGGTGGGTGGGTCTCCTGAGGTCAGGAGTTCGAGACCAGCCTGACCAACATGTTGAAACCCCATCTCTACTAAAAATACAAAAAATTTGCCTGGTGTGGTGGTGCATGCATGTAATCCCGGCTACTAGGGAAGCCGAGGCAGGATAATTTCTTGAATCTGGGAGGCAGAGATTGCAGTGAGCTGAGACTGCACATTGCACTCCAGCTAGGGCAACAAGAATGAAACTCCGTCTTAAAAAAAAAAAAAAAAGCAGGGAGGTCATAGTATTAAAAAAACTGAGAACAAACAATCACATAAGTATTTTCTTCTCCACTTTATAGTAGTACCTGAAGGACCTTTCATAAATGTTTTGGCTTTTCCTTTATTTTGCTGATAGCTTCAACTGTGATTAGTATATAGGAAAATAGAAACTCATTTGCGTATGGCATGGCAGATTTCAATTTAAAGAGCTTTTTAATGATCTCAAAAATGCTGCCTTCTTCGTTAAACAGATGCATTGCATGTGAATCCTACGGTCTACTATCGTCTCACAACTAGGTTGCACAAGAGCCTGTGAGAGGCAGGCTAAAACTTATGGTTTGAATCTCACAACTACCAGAGGTTTGACATTTGGCTCTTAAGGAACAATTACATGCAGCAGTGCTGTCACTTAGGGGCTTTGTAGTGCAACAGACTGATACGTTAAGATCCCAAAGGTATTACAGAAGTCACTGTCAACTTCTAGAAATTTTCAAAAATAATACCCCAGAACACTTAATTCTCAAAATGTTACATGTAAAATACATTTCAGACTTACCAAATGAGTATCTTTAGTATTTGGTGCTAGGAATCTGCATTTTAATAAGATCGCTGCATAATTCCTCCCAATAAAACTAGAAAATCACTGTTGTGTAAATAAATGTTTTTGAATGTTTAAAGAGAGAACATTAAAATTTGAAACAAAGTTATCATAAAGTAACCAAATTAATATAACTGGAATATGTCAGATTCATGAACTTACATATATCTAGAAGCAGAATAAATTACTATTGCAAAAATTATATTTATAAAGATTGTTTTCTGTACAGTGATATGTCTTAGAGATAGAAAATAAGAACATACGTGTGGTATAGTTAAGTTTCAAAAATACTACATTTTATTTAGGTTTATTGTTTATGATGAGTGAGATATAGGGAGTATGCCATCAGGGAGTTTAAAATCTAGTGGATGAGAGAGCCAAACATATTTCAGTAAAATATAAAGAGCTAAGATGCATAGGATAATATTCAGGGCTCATTGAAAAGAAAACCATGCAATATACTTTTTTGAGTCAATTAGGTACCAACTGAAAGTAGTAGGTTTCTTAACTACAAGGATTTCAAGCCAAACCTACCTTATAATTATCTTCTGCTCTTACAAATTAGTAACCCTTGTACTTCATATTATATCTGGGATCTTTAAGCATGAGCAATTTGATTCTTACGTACTTGGTGAGGATACCACATTAAAAATACAGGTTAATTCAACAGAGAAATGGTCAATGAGAGAGTGAATGGGGATCATGAGAACATATGAAACTGATTGTATTAGAGGAATGTTGTGTAGAAAATTCACTTACAAATTGTACCAGAACAGTGTTACAAAGTCCACTTGTAAACATTATGTAAACATCAAACCATGAAGTATAACAAAACAGGAAAAAATTTCTAAAAATAAGAGATTCTTGCCTATTTTGAAGTAAGGTTTCAAGGATCTGAGACACTCATCTGACCCTTAACGGAAATTGTATGAAAAATAAAAAGATATGTAGGTATACATTTATGTATCTAGAAGATTGAGAATTATAGTTTAAGATTTAATCATAGAACCTATGAGGAAAGCATAATATAATATAATTTATACCAGGCAGGTACGTGGAGTGAGTTTATTTGTCAGCGTGAACTTAGGAGTTAAATTTTAGCTAATAGTGTGTCTACTCCGAGTATAATTTAATCTGTATTGATTATAATGGTTAAAGTTCTTATATGTATCTAACATTTATAAAGTCATTTAGCTTACGTTATGTATTAACTCATTTTAGCCTCAGCATTATTCTGTAGAGTAAGTTGGTTAAGTAGGGATATCCTTATTCTAGAAATATAGATATCAAGCCTGAAAAAAGCAAACTTACGCATTTTCAATTAGTTGAACCCTTCTGTACAGATTTTTAGGTTCTATTAATAGTCAGATCTATCCAATGTACAGTGTCGTAAACTCATTCGTCATCTTGATCTTCACAACTCTGAGATAGGTGGTATGATTATTTCCATTTCACATTTGAGGAAACAGTCATAGTATGAAGCAGTTTATTGGTGGTTATCCAGCTAGTTAGGCTGTGCTATATGAATTCCCAGAGTTTTAACCATTTCCCTTCTAATTTTAGCTATGAAAATTTAAGGTATTCAGTTTGCCTATCACTAATATAGTAAAATCCACAATATAATTGTAGTTTAAAACCGTTCTTTAGGATATGGGATATCCGCCTAGGGTTTGTTATTGTCATCTTCTCCCCTCCGTCCCATATTAAAATGATAATAAAGATTTGTGGTACAAAATTTAAATAATACGGAAAGTCAGAAAATTAGAAATAGCTGGTAATGCTACTCAGAGTTAGGTAGCTGCCATCATTTTGGGATACTTTCTTTGCTAACTTTGTGTTACCTTGTGAAATAATAATTTTTACATAAATGAGATACCACGTTTTGTAACCTGTTTTTTTTTCTCAACAGCTTTTTCCTTTGCTAACTTTGTCTGTATTACCTTGTAAAAGAATAATTTTTACATAAATGGGCTCCTACACATGTTTCATAACCTGTTTTTTTTTCTCAATAGCTTATTTTGTTTTAATTAGAAGTTTACTTTTACATGTTTTGTATGTTTGAATATTGGCTTATATGGTATGGTGACTTTTTGGTTCTATTAAGGTTTGCTAGATTAATAACACTTTTCTTATTTTTAAAGGCTCTATCCATGTTAGTTCAGCTATCACTGAAGACCAAAAGAAAAGTGAAGAAATGCAACAGAACATTACAGAAGATGAAGGCATTAGAGTTTTACAAGAAAATAATGAAGGACTGAAAGGACTTTTACTCAGTATTGAGAATGAACTTAAAAATGAAAAGGAAGAAAAGCGGAAGTAAATAAACAGATTGTTTGTTTGCAGCAGGAACTTTCTCTTTCTGAAAAAAACAATTTAACTTTAAGTAAAGAGGTCCAGCAAATTCAGTCAAATTATGACAGTGCAGTTGCAGAATTACATGTGCAGAAAAGTAAAAATAAGGAACTGGAGGAAAAGGTCATGAAATTGTCAAAGGAGATAGAAACTGCTACAAGAAGGATTACAAATAATGTTTCACAAATAAAATTAATGCACACGAAAATAGATGAACTACGTACTCTTGATTCGGTTTCTCAGATCTCAGACATAGATTTGCTCAATCTCAGGGATCTGTCAAATGGTTCTGGGGAGGATAATTTGCCAAATACACAGTTACACCTTTTAGGTAATGCTTATTTGGTAAGTAAGCAAGTTAAAGAATATCGAATTCAGGAACCCAGTAGGGAAAGTTCTTTCCACTCTAGTATTGAAGCTATTTGGGAAGAATGTAAGGAGATTGTGAAGGCCTCCTCCAAAAAAAGTCATGAGATTCAGGAACTGGAACAACAAATTGAAAAATTGCAGGCAGAAGTAAAAGGCTATAAGGTTGAAAACAATAGACTAAAAATAGAGGAGAAGGAGCATCAAAACCAAGATGACCTACTAAAAGACAAAGAAACTCTTATACAGCAGCTGAAAGAAGAATTGCAAGAAAAAAATGCTAGTCTTGATGTTCAAATACAGCATGTAGTTGAAGAAAAGAGAGCACTTTCAGAACTTACACAAACTGTTACTTGCTATAAGGCAAAAATAAAGGAACTTGAAACAATCTTAGAGACTCAGAAAGATGAATGTAGTCGTTCAGCCAAGTTAGAACAAGACATTTTGGAAAAGGAATCTGTCATCTTGAAGCTAGAAAGAAATATGAAGGAATTGCAAGCACATCTTCAGGATTCTATCAAAAACACCAAAGATTTAAGTGTAAAGGAAGTCAAGTTGAAAGAAGAAATCACACAATTAACAAATAATTTGCAAGATGTGAAGCATTTACTTCAATTAGAAGAAGAAGAAAAAGAAACCAACAGGCAAGAAACAGAAAAGTAAGCTAAATGTTATTCAAAATATTTTAAAATACGCAGCATTCATTTTGCTATGTAGCTTTTAAACAATTAGATGGTCATACCTAATCTGCTAAAGCCCAGCATGTATGATGAGTGAAGAACTTGAACTTTGTCCATACAAACCTTTGGAGCCATAGGTTATATGAAAAGACGAGTTTATAAAAATCATTTGAAATCCTCTCTGAAGAACTCCTTCATAGTTTGGATATTCCAAATTTGTGAAAAGATGTAATTTTGTAAAGATTGTTGCCATTTCACATGTATGATTCTATGTAGCTAATGGTGCATTGCCATAGAAAAGTGGTTTATGTTTTTTAGATTGAAAGAGGAACTCTCTTCAAGCTCTGTTCTTACCCGGAATCTGAAAGCAGATCTTCAGAGGAAGGAAGAAGATTATGCTGAGCTGAAAGAGAAACTGACTGATGCCAAAAAGCAGATTGAGCAAGTACAGAAAGAGGTAGGTTATTTGAAAAGTTATGTGGCCAGTTTAATATGATAAAGATTGTTTTCCTTGTATAGCAAGCTTAGACATTAATCTTAGGATTGAACAGAACATTTATCCACTTGATAATTTTTCTTAAAATTATGAGAACAGTTACTTCACGAGAGAAAATTTAGCCAATTTAAACAAGCTGAAGAATGTCCAACATGAAGAAAGATATGTGCCTTATGAAAGATTAGCCTTTTTCTTCCTTAAGAATTGCTAAATGTAAGTCCTTACAAAATGGAAAGCAACTTTTGTTTGCAGATAGTGCCTAGGAGAATGTGCAGTATGATTTTTTTAGTTTTTATTATAGTTTAATTTTCAAATAGGGAATGCAATCTCATTCCAAATTTGAAATATAATAAGATGTATTCAATGAGAAAAAAATCCTTCCCACTCCTTCCAGCTGTCAAGTTTACCTTCACGGCATCAAATGTTACCAGTTTATTTTTTTCTCTGCACTTATCCCTCCTTCCCTTTTACTTTTAGGACCACATCATTTTCTGTCATACTTAGACTTTCTCTAAAGGTTGGAACACTTTTTTTTTTCACTTTGAGATAGTTACTGAAGAATACTTAAATATGTAAGGTCTGACAAATATTAATACCACAAGTGCTATTTCTACCTCTATAAAAGTAACTGCACTGAATGTTGTGTTTATCTAAACTTTTAAAAATATAATTTAACCATATTTGTTTTTAAAATCTAAACAGTACGTTCTTCTCAGACTTCTATTTTTCACATATTTCTGAGATTGATTTATTTTGTACAGTCGCAATTAATCATTTTCACCTCTGTATAGCAGCTTTGTATAGTACCTCTGTTGTATGACTTACCACAATTTATTTAGTCTGTTGTTGATGACCATCTAGATTGTTTATTATTTTTTTGCCCATAGAAATCACACGAATATCCTCTATATGTTCTTGGTACACATGTGCAAAAGTTTATATACCAAGAGGGGGAATTACTGGGTGAGATGATATGAAGGGTTATCTTATGGTAGTTTTAATTTGTATTCTTTTGATTGCTGATGAAGTACAGCTTCTAATCATACTTTTGCTATTTGTCTGTCCCACTTTCTGCTCCGTGAAGTCATTTGTTCATAATTTAATTGTGCTGTTCTTTTTTAAGTGTAGTTTTTCTTTATTCTGTTTTTTGTTTGTTTGTTTGTTTGTTTTTAACATTTACTGGTTTATTATAAAGGATACTACCCAAGAACAGACAAATAGAAGGGATACACAGGACAAGTTATGGGGGGATGGAGGGTGGTGCAGAGCTTCTGTGCCCTCTCTGAGTGTACCACCCTCCCAAGACCTCAATGTGCTCACCAAGTGGGACACTCTGAATCTCACTGTACAATAGTTTTTATAAGTCAATCTCCAGCCCTCCTCTCTTCCATAGAGGTCCGTGGATGGGATTGAAATTTCCACTCTCTAATCATTTTTGATCTTTTGGTGATTAGCCCCACTCTTAAGCTATTTCAAAGGAGCCTCCACTCAAAGCTATTTTATTAGCATAAATTCAGGTGTAATTAAAAGGGACTTTTCCCCCTAAGTTTATTTATTTTATTTGTTTTGAGACAGGGTCTTGCTCTGTCACCCAATCTGGAGTGCAGTCGTGTGATCATGTAGCTCACCGTAACCTTGAACTTCTGGGCTCAATCCTCCCGCCTCAGCCTTCCTAGTAGCTGGGACTACAGGTGTGCTACCATGCCCTGGCTACTTTTTAATTTATTGTATTTTTAAGATCTTTTTGTATTGCTACTTACAGAGGTGTCTCCTTTCAAGTAATGTTTTATTGTATACATCAGCAGTCCCCAGCCTTTTTGGTACCAGCAACTGGTTTCGTGGAAGACAGTTTTTCCATGGACAGGGTGGGGACTGCTTTAAGAATGATTCAAACACGTTATAGTTACTGTGCACTTTATTTATATTATTATTTCATTGTAATATATAATGAAACAGTTATACAATTCACCATAATGTAGAATCAGTGGGAGCCCTGAGGTCGTTTTCCTGCATGTAGACGATCCCATCTGGGGTGATGGGAGACAGTGGCAGATCAGCAGGCATTAGATTCTCATAAGGAATGTGCAACCTAGGTTCATCACATGCAGAGTTCACAATAGGGTTCCCAAGATTCTAATGCCTCTGTTGATCTGACAGGAGGCAAAGCTCAGGCAGTGATGTGAGCGATGGGGAGTGGCTGTAAATACAGATGAAGCTTCAGTCCTTTGCCTGCCACTCACCTCCTGCTGTGTGGGCAAATTCCTAACAAGCCATGGACCAGTACTGGTCTGTGGCCAGGAGGTTGAGGATCCCCCCTCTGTATAGATGACTATTTAATATTACTCTAGTGATGGTTATTAAGAGTGTGTTCTATTTCTCAAATGTGTAGTTTTAAGGCAAATGTTAATAATTGTAGCAACTTAGTCTAGGCCACCTACTATGCTGAGTTGACATATTGTCTTATTTAATTCTTACACAATATTGGATATAGACACTGTTTTTTGTTGTTGTTGTTGTTGTTTTGTTTTTGAGACAGAGTCTTGCTCTGTCGCCAGGCTGGAGTGCAGTGGCACAATCTCGGCTCACTGCAACCTCCACCTCCTGGGTTCAAGCGATTCTTCTGCCTCAGCCTCTCAAGTAGCTGGGACCACAGGTGTGTGCCACCATGCCCGGCTAATTTTTGTATTTTTAGTAGAGATGGGGTGTCACCATGTTGGCCAGGATGGTCTCGATCTCTTGACCTCGTGATCCGCCCACCCCGGCCCCCCCAAAGTGCTAGGATTACAGGCGTGAGCCACTGCGCCTGGCCTAGACACTGTTTTTAACCTCCATTTTGTTGATAAGAAAACAGGCATTGAGAGACACAGTAGTTTCCCTTTACCAGCAGTTTTACTTTCTGTGGTTTCAGTTACCTGTGGGTAACCGTGGGCTGAAAATACTAAATAGAAATTCTAGGAATAAACAACTCAGTTGCAGGTCATTCTGAGTAGTGTGTTGAAAGCTTGGGCTATCTTGTCCTGTCCTGCCTAGAGTTGGAATTATCCCTTTGTCTAGCATATCCACATTGTTTGTGCTACCTATTAATCACTTAGTCATCTCAGTTATCAGATCACTTGTTATGGTATCAGGGACAGTGTTTGTGCTCAAGTAACTTTTATTTTACTTAATAACGGCCCCAACATGCAAAAGTAGTGATGCTGGCAATTCAGATAAGCCAAAAAGTTGTTGTAAAGGGCTTCCCTTAAATGAAAAGGTAAAAGTTCTTAATAAAGAAAAAAATACTGTAATCTGAGGTCGCTAATATCTGTGGTAAGAACAAATCTTCCATCTGTGAAATTGTGAAGAAGGAAAAAGAAATCTATGTTAGTTTTGTTGGTGCACCTCACTGCAAAAGTTATGGCCACAATTCATGATAATTGCTTAGCTAAGATGGAAAAGGCGTTAAATTTGTGGGTGGAGGATGTGAACAGGAATGTGTTTCAATTGATGGCATCTGGGTTTAGTGCTATCCACTGGGGATCTTGAAATACTATCCAGTGTTTCAGGTATCCACTGGGGATCTTGGAACATGTCCCCTGTGGATAAGTGGCAACTACTACATGACTTGTCTAAATTCACTCAGCAGTAAGTGCTAGAGCCACAGTGGAAACTGAGGCAGTCCTTATATGCACCTTTGTGCAACACATAGCCTCTATTATTGTCAGTTATATAGTTGATGAAGATGGTGTTTACTTGAAGCCTCATATTTTTAAACAAAATAAGTAAATATGAATATATGATTATCATGTATGTAATATTGGAATGTAAAGCTTAAAACAATGTAAGAATCCTCTGAAACCATACCACTCTGAGCTACTATACTAAGGGCATCTCCATGCTTTTTATAGGGCATCTTTTCATTTAATTTCCTTCAGTTTTTGAGCTCTCTAGCAGGTGTGAAAATGGAGTTTTGGCAGTAAAGCTCCACAAAGGTCTAGAAGAAAAGGCTCTGCTGCCAGTCGGGTAACTTCCTTCTGGAAATCCTGGCAAGATATACTGAAAGGTTCCAGAGAGGATTGGTATGATGGAAACCAGTATAAGGATGTACCTATATTAGCTTTTTTGGGTGAGGAATTATATATTAGTCCATAGTACCTCTGATTTCTCTATGTTTATGGAATTAGATTACTGGCAACAGCGGAAATCAATTGACCCTCACTTGTGTGAGTACCTTTTGACATTGTGATTGTTCCATTTTCTTCCCTGCGTGTCATTATTAGTTTTTTAAGTATTTCTTGTATTACTGGATTATATTACTCAATAAACTTTGGAAATTTGAGTCAGTATTTTTTCCTCAGAATATCTTTATTGATTTTTCCTTTGTAATTATTTTGCTATTACATACAGATGTTATGATGATTCTTTTTTGAGAGAACTTACCAAGTTTGAGATTCTTAAGACAATGGAACAAGAAATTGAGTTTTTCATATACATTCTTCATTACAGTATTAAAACATTTGCTAATAATTTGAAGCTGTAGTATGTTTTATTTGTAGTATATTAGAATCTATCATTTTTCTTTTAGACTTTAAAGGATGTGAATCTTTGAACATACTGGCCATGAATTTTAAACAACAAAAAGCAATTAGTATTTTAAAAATATTCCATTTGCTTTATAAATATTACTTTCTAGGTATCTATAATGCGTGATGAGGAGAAATTATTGAGGATTAAAATTAATGAACTAGAGAAAAAGAAAAACCAGTGTTCTCAGGAAATAGATATGAAACAGCGAACCATTCAGCAACTCAAGGTAAACAGTTTTAAAAGATGATTAAAGTGCATTCTCTTGGTATATTTTAGTGTAAACAAAATGTACAAGTTTGTTTTTAGTAACATTCTGTTTTTGACTTTTTCTAGAATCTAGATATAAGTTATTTAAAATTAAATAGGCAAAAAGAAATAAGATAAAATTAAGTTGGCCAATAGTGACTCTCTTCTAACAAATATGGAAAAGAAAAAAAAAATTAACTTTATAGTGAAGAAACCTAGCAATACCACTTTAACCAAAGGTTCAAGAATAACATTACCATTAGTAAGTAATATTGATGCTATGTGCTTCCTGGTTTGATGTGACCAGAAGGGCACTTTCCCTCTTTGGTATTCTTTCCCTAAATTTATAACCTCAGTCTCTTCATGAGAAAACTTCAGATAAACTCAAATTGAGGATGTTCTACATAGTGCTTGACCAGTATGAAGTATAAAGTGTCAGGGTCATTAAAGACAAGTAAAGACTGAGGAACTAGCAAAGATTGGAGGAGACTAAAGAGGTATGATGACTAAAAGTGGTGCTATATTCTGGATGGGATCCTGGAGTGGAAAAGGGACAGCAGTGGAAAAACTGGTAAATGGTGGCGAAGTTTGCAGTGTAATTAATAGTAGTATACCAATATTAATTTCTTGATTTTTTAATAAATGTACCATGGTAGTGTAATATGATAACATTAGGGGAAGCTGAGTTGAGGTTATACAGCGGTCTTTGGAACTCTTGCAAAGCTAAATTAAAGCTAAAATTATTTTGAAATAAAATGCAAAGGAACAAAAGTAGTCCAGGTTTTACAACAAATTCCTTTTAAAAATGATACTTAAAAGACAAAAATCCCTTTATTGTATATGGCTATTTTTTGCTTGGTATCAATCAAATGGATGAGGCAACAATAAAAAAATATATAGATTTGTTATATTATTTTCATGTTTGCTTTTAAATGAAGCAAAACTAATAAATATTCAGGTATAAATACATGATTTTAATTCTTAACTGAATGTAATCATAATAAAGCATTCTATAATAATAGAATTTGAGAGCTCCATGTTCTGCAGTGATTCACTCTAAGACTTAAAAAGTGAGGAACAGTGGTGACATCAGATGCGATTGGGGGTGAGGTTTGGATTATATGATAAGTTAAAACTAGAAGTGTAGGCTATCAGGTCCTCATAATTTAATCTTGCCTCTTAAAGCTTTTTTTTTTTTTTTCCCAAATCTTGCAGCTACTTTCTAGGTAAAAGGGGGTGGAGAGCCCTTTTTTCCTGCATTTTGAGTTTACCAATGAGGAACTTTTTAATGGTTTTTCTTGTTCCTTCTATGTTAAATACACACAACTTGATTTTCCCTTGTTTCTGCTTTTTGTGGTTTGTGAAAAAACATTTACCTAAAATGTTAAGTAAAATAACTGGGTCATAACTTAGATTAAAAGTATAATTTTTTTTTGCCCTCTACATCTTTCCCCTGCTGTCACCCTACTCTTTTCTCCAAGATGAAAGAAACTTGGAAGCTTAAGACTGGTACCAGATGGTATGCCAGCTTTATAGGAGACTGATTTGAAACTTAATGTTGAGCCCTGTTTTCAAGATCCACTGTTAAATATTGTGTTTTTAAGTTAATTTGTATTTAATTCATATTATTTCAATTTGTAGGAGCAGTTAAATAATCAGAAAGTGGAAGAAGCTATACAACAGTATGAGAGAGCGTGCAAAGGTCAGTAACAGGTTTGTACTTCTGAAATGGGAAAAGTTCCCTTATCCCCCCCTTGCAGGGCATGTGATGGGGGTAGGCTTGCTGCTTTGGTGCCCTGCAACTCAAACCCCTAGGGGGAGCATGCAGACGGCAGGTCTTGAGTGTGGGCTCCTACCCTACTGCCGCGTCTAGGGTTGAGTGTTTACACCTCCTGAAGCCCCAGTGGGCATGTGTTACAGTGTGTTCTTTCAGTTCAGCCATCCATAGGCGGCTTGTGTTAATCAGCTCAATTAGACCCTCTCTGCCTTATTGCAAGGACAGAGGGCTTTCTGTATCACGGGGTTCTTGCTCTAGTGTACTGGAAAAAGCAGATCACATGTGGGCTTGGAGAATGAGTGCAAGGTTTTATTGAGTGGAGTTAGCTCTCTGCAGATGGATGGGGAGCCAAAAGGGGATGGAGCGGAAAGGTGGTCTTATCCTGGGTGACTGACTGGACTCGCCTCTGACCGCCCCCAGCTGAATTCCATGTTGTCTCACAGTAGATGGCCTGCCAGGATCTGCTGGTATCTGCCAGTGTGTTCTTCTGCTGGTGTGTTCCTCTAGTCATCCAGCTGCTTGTGTGTGTGCCTGCTAGGGTCTTGGGGTTTTCTAGGCACAGGATGGGGGCATGGTCTTGGGAAATGCAATATTTGGGTGTGAAAACAGGAATGCCTGTCCTCACTTATGCCTGTGGGCACAGGGCTGAGGGTGAAGCCCTCACCACGGACCCTGCCTTTTTGTACCCAGCACTTCCCTGCCCACCTCCCATACCACTTCCAGTACTAAAATGATTACAGAATAGGTAGTTGCAATAACAATTGTTTAAGATTTTTCTTTGAAAATTCTGAAGTGAATAAAGGAAGCATAAGATGTAGCTTTATCAAAAAAGAAAAGTAGTGATTCTGATGAATGGTTTATAAACTTAAACATTATTCTTAGAAAAATAAAACAAATATTCAGTCAAAGCAACATTGATTTCTTGTAATGGCCAGTATTTTGTGAAAAATAAAGCCAGTCAAAGTTTTATATAGATCACAATGAATGGCATAGATTTCTGGACAAAATTGTGTAAAGAATGTACTTCAAATAAAATATCTTTAAATTAAAAAACAGGTATTTTTAAAAAGATTTAAAAAGCCACTTAATTTATATTCAAATCCTAGGTGCTGAATTGTGAATTAGGCTTTTCTTATTCAGATTGTATTAATTTATTGTTTGAAATATTACAAAATTACTTTTTTTTTTTTTTTTTTTGAGACAGTTTTGCTCGTCACCCAGGCTGGAGTGCAGTAGCACGTTCTCAGCTTACTGCAACCTCTGCCTTCTGGGTTCAAGCAATTCTCCTGCCTCAGCCTCCCGAGTAGCTAGCTGGGATTACAAGCACCTGCCACCACGCCTGGCTAATTTTTGTATTTTTAGTAGAGACAGGGTTTTGCCATTTGTCCAGGCAGGTCTCGAACTCCTGACCTCAGGTGATCTACCCACCTCAGCTTCCCAAAGTGCTGGGATTACAGACATGAGCCACCATGCCTGGCCACAAAATTACTTTTATAGATGATGCATATTTTTTTTTATTAAAATTATACAGCCTCTTCTCCTCTTTATTACTCGCTCCTTAATTTCTTTGTTCTCTGAGTGAGAGAGCTAGGATTTGAACCCAGGTCTATTTCAGTCTTAAGTCTCAGACTCTTTGCTAATCCATGTTATTTGTACTTAGGCAACGAAGAAAGGGTAAGATGACCAGATTGTTACTTACTTAGCTGGCTTGTACATTGGTGGGGTTAACTTGGATGGATGACTTGGATGTGAAACTATATCTCTGCACACAGTACTATTTTCTTCTGCCTTCTTAGGCCTTGTTACCTTAACATCTCCTATTTCACAGGAGATAGTTCATATTTATCTTTTAGGATTCCCCTTTACTTTGGCTGCTTTGTCCCTGTTGGTGAATGTGGACACATCTTAGATATTCTGAAAAAGTCTTCCCTTGGACTAGAATGTCCTATAGTTTTTATCATATTTAAATTTTGGGGGTTTTTTGCCAAATATGGAGAAGTGGCATTGGCCCACCGTGACTACTTTAATCTGACTTCCTTCTTTCTTTGTTTCTAAGTCATCTGTGACCTACGTATTTTAAAATCTACCAGCATTTTGCAATCCCTGCTTTTTATTTTTTTATTATTTTGATGTTATTGTACACTCTTCTTTTCCTCAGTTATGTTTATAAAGTAGTATTTATTGTAGTGCACTTTTTCTAAATACAAAGGGGTATAGCTCCTCCCACCTTTTGAAATTCTGTTGTCTAAGCTTTTATAATCTATTCTGTACTATCTACCACCTTTCTCTCAGAGTGAGTCTCGGCCACTCTGGTAACTTTCCTGATTAAGATGTCATCATCTTTTTTTCTTCATTTTCTCCCTTAGAGAGAAAATGCTCCTATGATTTTAGTTGTGTATGAAACATTTCCCTACAAACAACAAACAAAACTATATCTTCAACTCTTAAGCCTTTCCCTGCCTCCTAAATTTCTGTTTGTTTGCTGAATGCCTTTCACTTACCTATCTTTAATATTGAATTATTAAACAATGTAGATCTAATACAAATAACATAAAATTTACCTTTTGAAAGTGTACAGTTTAGTGGGCTTTACTTTCTACTCACAGAATTGTGCATCCATCAATAACATCTAATTACTATTTGTTTATAGTAATGTAAAGTGACAAAAGTGAACATTTTTGTCACTTCAAAAAGAAACCCCATACCCACTGCAATCATACCCCATTCACCCCTTTCCACCAGCCGCTATTGGCCTCTAATCTACTTTCTGTCTGTATGAATTTTCCCTTTATGGACATTTCATATTAGATCAGTTCACACAATATGTGACCTTTGGTGTTTGACTCTTTTACTTAGAATAATGTTTCCAAATTTCATCCATATTGTGTATGTATCAGTACTTTATTCCTTGTTATGGCTGGATAATATTCCACATAATTTATGTATCAGTTGATAGACATTTGGGTTGTTTCCACTTTTGGCTTTTATGAACATTTATGTGCAAGTTTTTGGCTAAACTTACATTTTTAATTTTCTTGGGGTTGGTAAGCAAATGCTGAATGTGAAGCACTTAATTACTTGTTCATTTGATAGTCATTTACTTAGCTATGATAGCTCATAGCTATCCTTAGATATATCTTTTGATAGCTATGATGAGATACCTATCTCAAACTTCTTTGCTTTATTTTCCATTTTATTGGTTGTGTATTTTGGGGTTCTTTTCTGAAATAAAATGTAAATTACTAGAGGCAATGACTGATTAGATAATTCTCTTTTTTCCTTTACTGCTCTAGTTTGCTAGCTTTCAAACAATGGATGACTAGCCATTAGTGAGGTTATCATTGGTGTTCTGGAAATTTCTTAATTGATAACTAGATTTGTGATTCTTCTAGTCCTCAGTTTAGAGTCAAAATGCAAAGTGTAAGAGGGAGGGAATTCTTTGAATGAAATTATAATTAATTGTGTAATATGAATATATTTTAAAATCATGCTTTTTGAAAGAAAAGATTTATATGTTGATACGAAGATGACTTTAATCCTAGGAGGAATTTGTTTTACTAGCATACCCGGAAGCCTGCATCAATGGACAAATACTAAAAACTGCTCATACAGTTTTCTCTTACTGTTTAGTTTATTTTACATTTGCTTTATGTGTACTTTGAGGGAGCCATCTTTGGGCATTTGTGTTAGTAAAAGCAGCCTGAGATTGCGCTATCCATTTATAGCTTTATCACCTTTAGTTGGTAAGAGTTCTCTGAAATGAGCCCTGCTAGTGTGTGCCATCACCAGAGGGGAACAAACTGATCTTCTCTCTTTATCCGTTTCTTACAGACAGGGTTAATATAGAGTTGCTTACAGTAATTGCTGTAGTCATTCTTCAAGGGCCAGAAACAATTTTAGTAAGGCTGGTAATAATAGCTTTCCAAAAGTCATTTCTGAGGAGCTGGTTTTAAATAAAAATTTAAAATAGAAATAAATATTTGACTTTGAATATTTTTCTAGAAAGTAATTGCTTGAGATTAAAAAAGCAGTTAAAGTTGGGCTTGAGTTTTTTTAGTTTCAGATGGTAAAGGTTTTAGTTTTGGTTTGAGAATATTTAACACTGAAAATAAGTATTTAAAAAAATAATGGTTTTTCCCCTAAATCCTAAGATCTATGTTTATAGTAATAATTTAGTTTTATTGGAATAGTTTAGTTGTATTAGAAATTGTTAACTTTATCTGAAAAAACTTTTTTCCATTCATCCACTTTTGCAATCATCCAAGCATCCATCTTTATACCAAATATATATTTAGTATGTCATATATACCAGTACTGCTGTAGACATTGAGGATATAGTAATGAATAAGACGAAGTTTCTGCCTATGTGGAACTAATATTCTGTTATAGTTAATAAAAATGTATTTTAATTTTAGAAGAACTTAAGCAACATTGAATATCTAGAGGCTATTAATTTCTAAAATATTCTCCCCCAATTTTTAGAGCTAAATGTTAAAGAGAAAATAATTGAAGACATGCGAATGACACTAGAAGAACAGGAACAAACTCAGGTAGAACAAGATCAAGCGCTTGAGGCTAAATTAGAGGAAGTTGAAAGGCTGGCCACAGGTAAAACAAGATTGCTTACATTTCTCTAACTATACTTTTTCATTAAAAAAAAAAATTCCTAGATCTTTCCTTGTTAAAGTAGTATGAATTTACAGTGATTCATAATGGAAAAGTATTTGGTGTTTTTTGAATGTCCTATTACTTTTCATTTTCCACTGTGATAAAATGGTTTTGTCTCAGTAAAATTATATGTAGTAAAGGAGTAAGGGCCATGATAACGTACGAATTAAAAATTGCAAGTTATGGATTATAACTTGCAATGTTCCCCAGATGTTAAGAGAAAGCTTTCAACTGAGTTTCACCTTTATCAGAGTTTTAGCATTATCTTGAATGTTGATCTCAGTAAATATTTCGATTTCATTGCTTTCAGAATACTCTCAGTTTTTCTAGAGTATATGGAAAAACATAACATTTACTAATAATAAAGTTATGTGTGATTTTTGTAGAAAGGGCAAGAAAGTTAGAATTAGAAAATGGTCTATGCCATTTTATATATAACCTTGGCAGGGTTCTTGTGCTTACTCAGCATAGTTTTCCTCATCTGTAAAATGTGGTTGATGATGATAATGCCATATATACTGTTACACATTATTCTTTTTTAAAAATCATCTAACTTGAAGATTCATATTGTATATTATTCTTGTCAAGATCAGCTGAGATGAAAAAATATGAGTGCCTTGTAAGCCCTAAAACTCTGTAACTGTATTTTGGTGGATGAAATTGTGATGAGGATGAGGATAATGAGTCTGTGTGACTTCATATTTTCTAGCCACTTTCAGGGACATGAAATTTTTTTTTTTTTTTTTTGAGAACTGCATGAAGTTTCCTATATAATTAATAAGGTTGACAGTGAATTTATTATACTATACTATGAACACTATTCAGTTGGGTTCCTGAGAGGTCCCTGTAGTTCTTCACTAAGAATTTAGTAAGAATTCCTAAAAGTTCAACTACAGAATAGCCTCAGGTCTATTTTGGTCTGTGTTCTTTATCTGGGTTGTACTAATTTGTTTCTTTAGCCCTTGTCAAGTGTGTCTCTACATGGTATAACTTTTGCATATGCTCTAAAAAATAATTTTATGTCTTCAAATCAGAATTGGAAAAATGGAAGGAAACATGCAAAGATTTGGAAATGAAAAACAATCAGAGGTCAAATGAACATGAGGACAACACAGATGTACTTAGAAAGCTCAGTAATCTTCAAGATGAATTACAGGTATGACTTTAGATATGTTTTTATGTGTGTATGTGTCTGTCTTCATTGTATTTCTAATAAGAGGGTAATTCAGTATTTTATATTTTGTAATTAACTTAGATATGAGTGAAATAATACCTGGCAAATGTTAATATGTAAATATTACTTTTCAGTGCACATTAAAATGACATGGGGAAGAAATTCCAAGATACAACCTATTAAGTGCCAATGAAATATAGTGATTGGGTCCTCAGTTTTGTATTTTACATATTTAATTCTTAAACCACCACTTCTAATGTCTTTGTGCTCAGTTTTTACTCCTTAAACTTCTTACTCATCAAATACTGCTGTGGAGAAAATGACCATCAGGAGAATTATTTTGATTACTGTAAATAATTTCTTCAAAGTTTAATTACTAAATTGGAATAGAGTTGTATATTGGAACACTGAAATACATATAAAACTATACTATATAGAAGATATTCTGTGTGTGTGTGTGTGTGTGTGTGTGTGTGTGTGTGTGTTTCTTGTTCAGCTTTAACATACAACGTATAGGAGAAACTTTTTTTCATGGGATTTACCAAATACTGTATTTTGTACATTTTATTAGAAGTGGCATTCATAACAGTAGCTGAAGGAAACATAATAATGGTTTTGGGAGATTGGGTGCATCTGAATTAAAAAAAAAAAATTCAGGCTATTTATTAATCATATGCCAAAAACAAATACAAAAAAATACTTTTTTTGTTATTATATATTATATATTCTAGAGTTTACCCTTTTCATTGTGAAATTCCAAAAGCAGCTAGAACAAAATAAATACATTATTAATTATGAAAAAAGTGTATCAACCATATTGAGAAAGTTTGCATTAAAAATTGTTTGTGTGGCCGGGCGTGGTGGCTCACGCCTGTAATCCAAGCACTTTGGAGGCCAAGGCAGGTGGATCACCTGAGGTCGGGAGTTCAAGACCAGCCTGACCAACATTGTGAAACGCTGTCTTAAAACAAAAAACAAACAAACAAAAAAGTATTTATGTATTTTACATTGTTCTAAGATGATGTAATCACCTTAGTGTAGATTATAAACTTTGTAATCCTGGAATGGACTGCCATACTTTGTAGTACAGTGATTTTAGGAGTCTTTTAAGTGGTAGTATTGTTTTTTATTTCAAATGAAGTTCTGCTTGGACTTTTTATATATTATTATATGCTTCTAAACCCAAGGAATCTGTGGTACCAGTTTGAAAATTACTGATCAACAGTATTCTCTGTCCAGCTCTTCTAGATATTCTTTTAATAAATGTTTGTCTTGTTGCACAGCTTATTTTTTATTTAGCATCTTGCCCAGGAATATTTTGTTTTTAGAACAATCCAGTTAGAAATGACCACCACAAACAAAGTCTTTTTTGTCTTTTTGGCATTTAGGAAGATTTGAGTCAATTTAACTGTTTCAGAAATTTAAATTGTTTGTTTTTTCTTAAGCTCCCTGATAAAAGTATTTAAAAGGACTTCATAGCAAAATAAAGTTTATAAAGGAAATACAATTTAGGAAAACAAACCAGCTAATTTTTTTTTTTTTTAATAATCTGAAACTTTGATCTTTTCATTAAAGTGAAATACTTACAGTTTTTATAGAGGGGAAAAGTAATGGATAGTATGAAAATATTATAAAAACATGTATTAATTACTTTGTAGGCATGTGATAATAACTTACACCATTTATATGTGTAGGAGTCTGAACAGAAATATAATGCTGATAGAAAGAAATGGTTAGAAGAAAAATGATGCTTATTACTCAAGTGAAAGAAGCAGAGAATATACGAAATAAAGAGATGAAAAAATATGCTGAAGACAGGGAGCGTTGTTTAAAACAACAGAATCAAGTGGTTGGTAACAATTGTATCTTTGATGTATTTCACTTGCTTTCCTTTATGTGTTAAATGTATTTCTGGAATTACCAGTTTCTACATGGTTTTGTTTTTGTTTTTTTAAAGGCAGGTTGTCTTGTAACTTTTCTGTCCCAGTTTATTTTGACATTCAGTAATGTTCTTGTTTTAACTTGTTTCTGTCCATTTAGCCTGTTGGGAAAATACCTTCTTGCCTCTTACTATCTAGATACTGAAGTTAAAAATCTCTTCCTTTTGACCGTTACGGAGTATTCCCTACTACGTTTTAAAACTTTGCATTTTGAACTGTAGATTCTAATATTGTGTACATTTTATCACATAAAGTCACTTAAATAGTTTCTAAAAGACTATACACATAGTAGAAAAGATCTTCAGTTTTATATTCACTAGCTGTAGCTCTTGTAACGATTTTATCTTAGCGTGTTCTTTTTTTCTAATTGGCACTTGGTCTGTTTGACGTTCAATGTTGGCAATTGGAAAAAGCTAAACGTTATCATTAATCATAGGAAAGCTATTGTGCAACAAATAATCATTTTAAAATGAAAAACCAGTATCTATAAAAATAGTAACTTGGCAGTTTCATATTGTTATCTGTTGGCATTTCCCTTTTTTTAATAACTACATTTGACTGAAAACAGTTAAACTTTCCTATAAAAACTGGAAGATTCCCTCCTGCCCTGCCCTGCCGTGCCCTGCCCTGCCCTGCCCTGCCCTGCCCTGCCCTGCCCTGTCCTGCCCTGCCCTGCCCTGTCCTGCCCTGTCCTGCCCTGTTCTGCCCTGCCCTGCCCTGCCCTGCCCTACCCTGCCCTACCCTGCCCTGCCCTGCCCTGCCCTCTCCTCTCCTCCCTCCCTCCCTTCCTTCCTTCCTTTTTTTTTTAAAGAGACAAGGTCTTGCTTTGTCACCCAGGCTAGAATGCCGTGGGGCAGTCATGGCTGACTGCATCCTCAAACTCCAGGATACAAGCCATCTTTCTACCTCAGCCTCCCAAGTAGCTGGGACTACAAGCACACACACCATCACCCAACTAAATTTTTTATTTTTTTGTTGGGATGGAGATTTGCTGTGTTGCCCAGGCTGGTCTCAAACTCCTGGCTTCAAGCAGTCCTCCTACCTCAGCTTCCCAAAGTGTTGGGATTGTGAGTATGAGCCACTATGCATTGTACCTGGCCTGGAATGTTGATTTTCAATAAGATAAGGATGATTTTCCCACTTTTTCCCCTAGCTTTAAAGCTGCTTTTAACGTTGAACATTGGCCAGAGTTGGCCAATTTTTATTAAAAATGAGACTTTTGTGAGCTAAACTTTACAGAATACTTGCTAAACTTCAGACCATACATGTATTCTACTCTAGAAATCAAGCCTTTGGTTGAAGTATCTGTCATTTCTGAAGCTAGAAGGAGTACCATTGAATGCTCTGTCCTTGTGTCACCTGGTGTAAATAACCTTTCTTTGCTTCCATAAAAAAAGTTTGCTTTTTTATTTTGAAATCATTTTATTTACAGAAAAGTTACAGAACAAGTACAGAGAAATCCTGTATACCTATCACCCAACCTTCCTGACCAGTAGTTAGAGGCAATAAGTAAAATTAAAACAGAAGGCTGTCACAGTTGCTCCAGTTCCAAATCATTGGTTTCTCTGGCAGCAATGCCAGCATGTAAACCCACTTTGAATTTTTAATCTTAGGGAAAGCTAGTTTACTGTTTTCTCTCATATGTTTCTTTATAATCATACTTAGGTTGTGTATGTGTTTGCCATATTTAAGAAACACAGTTTTGATGCAATGTTAATTTTTGTTGTAAAATTGTAACATATAACATGAAAAGTAAATAGAATATAGTTTCCTGAGTTACTGTAAAGCCAGCACCCACTTAACTAATACCTATTTCAAGAAGTAGAACACTGCTGCACCCTAGAAGCTCCTACTTCTGCCTCTTTTCCAGTGGTAATAACTAATTTGTTCTTCAGTTTTACATTTCAGTTTTGTCTGTTTTTGGGTTTTATATAAATTGAAATATATGAATACATTTGTACCTGACTCTTTTTCATTCACTATTTTATGTTCATGAGAATTATCCATGTTTCCATGCATGTATCTGGAGTTAGTCCACTTTCATTGCAGCATATTTAAGTGTATGAATATACCACTGTTTATTTTAATGTTGAAAATATTTGGATTGTTTTCTGTTTTTTTTTTTAAATACATTTTTATACCTTTCTTTTGGTGCACATGTGCATCTATTTCTGTTGTATGTATACATATAAGACAATTACTAAATGATAGGGTATATGTATGTGAAATTCTAGTAGAATGCTGCACTGATTTTCAAAGCAGTTGTACCCATTTATACTCCAAATAGTACTGCAGTAGCTATATATTCCCACCAAGGGATGGTATTGTCAGTCAGTTTTTAAAATGGTTTTAATGTGCTTTTCCCTAATTACTAATGAAGTTGAAGATTGTTTCATTTGTTTATTGGCTGTGCCTATACAAGTTCCCTTACCTGTTTCTCTGTTGGATTGTCTAGCTGCTTCTTCTTTGTAGGAATTCTTTATACTTTTCTGGATAGAAGCCCTTTTTGTAACATGTTGCAAGTACCTTCTTTCTATCTCTAGTTTGCTTTTTCTTTCTTACTGCCTTCTTATGGGTAGAAGTTTTATAAATCATTATTGTAGATATTGTAGGTATTACAATTACTATAGATACTTTTACAGTATTATAGATAATTGTACCAATTTTTTTTTTAAATGAAGCCCAAGGACTTGGAGATGCTGTCTTATGTCATTTTCTGGAACCTTTGAAGTTATATCTTTCATCTTTAGATACTAGAATTGATTTTTGTGTTGGTGTGAGATAGGGGTCAGAGCTCTTTATGTTTGTTTTAATTTGGATTACCAACTGACCTGGAAATATTTATTGAGAAGACTATTTCTTACTCATTGCTCTGCCACTTTTGTCATAAATCATTTGCCCAAGGATTAATTTTGTATGTGATATAAGAATGGGGTTGGGTTTGTTTTTTTTTTAATTTGGTTATTCAGTTGTTTCAACACCATTTATTGGAAAGATTGTCCTTCTTTTCATTAAATTTTTTTTTTTTTACCACTTTTGTAGGTCAGTTTAGCATACATTTGTAGATTTTCTCTTTTGTCCCATTGATTCCTCTATCTGTCTTTACACACTGTCTTGATTATTGTGCCAGCTTGAAATTACATAGTTAATTGTTCTATTTTGTTCTTCATTTTCAAAATAATTTTGAGTATTCTAGATGATGTGCATTTCCATATAATTTTTAGAGTCAGGTTTTCCATTTCTACACATATTCACACATACCTGAATTTTGATTGAAATTGCTTTTACTCTATAGATCTATTTGGGGGAGACATCTTAACAATATTGAGTATTTTGGTCATTGAACACAGACCAATCTCTCCATTTATTGAGGTGTTCTTTAATCTCTTTCAGCAATATTTTATGGTTTTTCATGTTTAGGTTTTACATGTTTTCTTTATCAGTATTTCATGATTTTTGAACCCATTATAAATGGTCTTGTTTTCTATTTTTATTTTTCTATTGTTTATTGTTATTGCTATAATTTTACCTTCTCATTTCTCAAATATTGGCAGAAATATTGATACTAGTTTGAAAGCAATAGCTGTAATTGTGTATTGAAAGAAGTTACCATTAGGCTGATTTTTGGAAAGAAATGGGATATGGATAAAAATAACGACATTTAATGTATAAAATAATATGTATTTTGTTTTATAATTGAATATTTTATCTAGACTACTTAATTTGTCATATCTTGTTTGAAGCTGTATTTATGGTGTTTCATGTAATAATTTCTAAACATTCTTACATTCATAATGTATCAAGCTTTATTTTAATGTTTTGTTTATTTCCTGGTTAGGAAATACTGACAGCACAGCTGGCAGAGAAAGATAGTGACCTTCAAAAGTGGCGAGAAGAACGAGACCAACTGGTTGCAGCTTTAGAAATACAGCTAAAAGCACTGGTATCCAGTAACATACAGAAAGATAATGAAATTGAACAATTAAAAGGATCGTATCAGAGACTTCTAAAATAGTCAGTAGAGTCTTTTTTCTATGCCTTTTTAATTGAACATAGTAATTACTTAATTGACTAACTCTTAAAGGATAAAAAAGGTGTAAGTCTGAATAGACCAGAAAGAGATCAGATTATTTAAAATGTGGAGATTTCTCATGATTTTGAGTTTTGAAGTTTATCGTTAAGATTGATTTGCCAATCAATGACTGAGATGTAGGATTTTCTCCAATATTTTGGTTATATCTCAGGTAGAATAATTAGAAAATCAACAATTTATGGTTTAGTCCTTAATATACCTTTAAAATATGAAAATGTGATTCAGTATGAACTCTTGGTAAATTTGAACACTTGGGCCCATCCTTAACTTTATTTTATAAAGATACAAATTATTATGAAAGTAAGCCTAATGGTAGAGAGACACCTTGAGTCATTCAGCTGTTACTTTTATATTACCTAGGGATTGGAAATCCTGAAAGAGAAGAAAATTGCCTTTTACAGATAGCTGCTTCCCAGTAAATAGGATCTGGGTAAATCTGAAGCTAATCTTTCCAGAATAAATAATCTGTATTTAAAAATCTGCTGTTCTAAAGCCTTCAGACTGCTCTAAAGCCTTCAAAAGACTATGATTCTAAGAGAGATTACCTGATTTAAAAAATGGTAGTATTGTGTTGTTTAATATAGACTAGAAAGTCAGAAAAACTAGGTATCAACCACTGTCGCTGTGGTTTTGGGACCTTTGAGAAAAATTACTTAACATTTCTGATCTTTATCTAAAACAGATAATAGTGTTTTTCTAACAAGAGTTGTGAACTTAATGAAGATTGTAAAACAAGTAGCACAGTTCTTACTCCAGTGGAAATCAATACATGCTAGTTACTTTCCCTTTTATGAATTCAATAGAGTCTTTCTTATTTGGCAGTAATGGGGAAGTGACATAAGAGGTTTACTTGACTTTCAATTTTGTTGGCCGTGATGAGGAGGTCTGAGTTAGAATTTATTAAGTTTAAAAATGTAGTCTGATATTTCTTTATAAATTGCCTGAGTTTTGAAATAGAACTTACTTTATGACTGAGAAAATGGGATGAAGAATGTGCTGCAAGAAAAGATTTAGTTTTCATTATGGCCCTTTATACTCTAGTGCTATGGTTGCATTCCTAAGAAGACTCTAGTTTTTCAAAATTGTGTTATCAAAAGCAACTGTTGGGATACTGAGCATGATCATGCCATTTAACATGTGTAGTTCTCTATTTCCTCATCTGGAAAGTAGGAATAATGATTCTTGCCAGACATTCCTAGAGAGTTACAATGAAAATAAAGCAAGAGAATGTATGCAGAACTTGGAATTTACAAGCAATCTTTCAAATTTCTCCTTAGATCAGATTCAATAACTAGAAAGTGACCCAACCTTTACTGAGTCTCTGAGGATGAAGAGAAATAGGAGGGTCAGGTGGTCATTAAAGATGTCTTTACTTACTTCCACTGTTCAGTTTTACACAAATCTTGATTTTATGTTCTTTATATGAAGTGTTTCAGTATATTTTCAGGTTACAGTGCCCCGTTGCTTTAATATTTCCTTACTTTAGGAAACACAAATCATGGATATCAAGCCCAGACGTATTAGTTCAGCAGATCCTGACAAACTTCAAACTGAGCCTCAATCAACAAGTTTTGAAATGTCAAGAAGTGAAGTAGAGGTAGGTATTTGGCAGCACAGTCCACTTATTTATTCTCTTTATCCACTATTAATTACTAAATAACATTTGCAGTAGTAGTATAATCAATTGTTGAAGATACATTACTGCACAATTAGCTATGTGTGCTCTGTGCTGTGTGAAAACTAGAGGCTTTTGAGAAGAGGTGAAATTCTTTTGGGAGATCATATCCCCAAATGATGTTAATCTCATCTTAAAAGCCATAGGTCTGTTAATATAAACAGACTTGATGGTTAGAAATGGGAAATCCTACAAAAGATAAAATAGGGATAACTGGTTCTCATTAAAGATTGCTTGAGTAAGCATTGTATTAAATAGTATTTTTTGGAATTGTATCCGTTTGATAGCTTTGTCACCAAGTCTTCAATAACAACTCAAGAGTTTCCTTAATTTGTATTGGGTTTGGGGTTCTGTGAATAACTTTGGATACTACAGAGTTTCTCAGATTTGAAATGAACTAGATAAAAATTCTATGTTACTTAAAATTTTTGAAGATAAAATTACTTTTTAAATTTCTTTTTAAAACACATTTATTGGGAGCATCAGTGTTGGGAACCATTCTAAGCACTGAGGATACAAACATAAATAAGACATGATTGCCATCCTCAAAGAGTAAAGAATCTAGTAAGGTAGATATATAAGTGACTGACTTGTTTGATTTTACTTTATGGGCTATGTGTTATAGTAGAAATATATAAAGTGAGTACTCTAAGGAACACTGAAAAAGTTAAAATGAATTTTGCCTGAGTGGTTGTGAAAGATGATACCATATTGTATCTTATGAATAGAAGCTTATTAAGCAGACAGTGGGAAGAAGAAGTCTTTTTTTTTTTAAATGGGGTTTCACTATGTTTCTTTGGCAGCTGGACTTGAACTCCTGGGCTCAAGCAGTCCTCCTGCCTCAGCCTCCTGAGTAGCTGGGACTGTAGGCATGTGCCACCATGCCCAACTGAGAAGGGCATTTTAATCTGGGAAAATAACATGAGCCATTCCTTTTCTCTTGGTTTTTCCTTGACAGTTCTTAGTAGTTTCAAATAATTAGCACTGACCTTGGGGACTAATACAAATCATAGAGTTCACAGAAAAGTTTGAAGTTGATCCATAAACAAGGCTTAATTTTTGATTGGACAAACACATATAATGGAACATTTCTTTCTCCATAAATTTATGTTGTCCTAAAACCTCCTGGTTCCAATTTTCTAATTCCAGCAATTATTGTATATTCCACAGCTTGGGGAATCATATTTTTATGCTACTTTGTATTGTTCTTGCCTTCATATAATTGATAGACTTAACTAGGCTGAAAGTCCAAAATGATTAGTTCGCTTAACTGTTAGTTGATTCTGGGGTGTTCCAGTGGACTTAATTTGTGTCCTCTGCCTGTGGATTGGATGTATCACAGCATAGTGTCTGGTTTGAGATGGGGCATTTGGAGGGAGAGTGTCCTGAAAGTGTTCTAAGAGGACAGGACAGAAATTATAATGCTTCTTATGATTGCGCCTTAGAGGACCATAATGTTATTTCTACCACATCTTATTGGCTATAAGGCCCAAATTCAAATAGAGGGGGAATGAGAGACTCTCATGGGGGAGTAGCAGAGTATTTGCAGCCTACTTTAGTATAAGCAGGGTATTTGTCAAAAATCCCAGCCTCCTCCCTTGGAGATTTCTGATTTACTAGAAATCTTCAAGGGAGGAGATAGTGGTAGGGTCCAGGAGTCTTTTAAACAAATTCTGTGAGTAATTCTTATGATCATACAAGTTTGGGCAATACTGATCTCTAAGTTGCCCCTAATTATAACATACCACGTAAGACTCTGAAAGAGGGTAGATGATAACTCAATCTTTTGTTCTTAGTGTGACCCAGCACACTTTCTGTCTTTCCCAATGCAATGTTTTGAATAGGCATTTGAGAGAATTAATTCTTTGTAGTTTATAAATGGATACTCTACAAATAATATTTTTTACTTTTAAATTCTGTTGTAGGATGGATCTGTAGTCCTTGACTCTTGTGAAGTGTCAGCAGAAAATGTTCAAAGCACTCGATTTCCAAAACCTGAATTAGAGATTCAGTTTACACCATTACAGCCAAACAAAATGGCAGTGAAACACCCTGGTTGTACCACACCAGTGACAGTTAAGATTTCCAAGGCTCGGAAGAGGAAGAGTAATGAAATGGAAGAGGTAAAACTAATGAGTAAATTTAACAAGCAAATCTTATTATAAAGCTGTTATAGTATATAGTTAAGCTCTGCTATATTGTCTTCCTGTTCATAGGCACTGCTGTTAGAGACCAAAATCACAATTAATGGTGTATTTTATACCCTTTAAGACTATCACTGTGGGCTGGGCATGGTGACTCATGCCTGTAATCCCAGCACTTTGGAAGGCTGGGGCTGGTGGATCACTTGAGATCATGAGTTCAAGACCAGCCTGGTCAACATGGTGATACCCATCTCTGCTAAAAATACAAAAATTAGCCAGGCATGATGGTGCACACGTGTAATCCCAGATACTCAGGAGTCTGAGGCAGGAGAATCACTTGATCCCAGGAAGTGGAGATTGCAATGAGATGAGATGACATCACTGCACTGCAGCCTGGGCGACAGAGCAAGACTTGATCTCAAAAAATTAAAGAATATTATTGTGGTTTTGTGGTCTTCGGATAAAAAGCTATGTATATTAAAATATATAACATCTCTTGCTTCCGTTAAACTATAATACATCAAATGATGGTGAATTTTACTGGAGAGCTATTTTAGTATACCAGTCCTGTTCATACTTAAGTCACTTTCCCTGTAATGGAAGAGAAAAAGGGTGATTGAGAAATCAGAGAAACTGAAATGCTAACTTGCTTGGGTATACTCTTTGTCATTTAACTAAAATTTTAACCTCTGTGGTCATAGCAAGTTTTAAAAGAGAAATTCTTTTTTCATCAGCCAGTGTTAAAATTTGGGTCTCTATGTAGTGTTAGGCTAAAAACTATTTACCTCTTCATACTGCAGTTTCTTGATTGTAGGGTTGCCAAGTCTACTATGTCCTAGCTGTGGAAATTTGGCAAGTCAGATGAGGTTTCTGATCCTGTTTACTCCTTTTTGAAACAGTGGATTAACATGTTTAAAAATGCTTAGCTTTTGCTCTGCGAGTGGCAGATACATAATAAATGGTAATATTTATTTTTAAAGTAACTTATTTTAAGCTTAAAACTAATTACAAACTCTCTAGCAAAATAATTTTCTTCAACTTGCTTTTACTTCTTTAAAGAGTAGTATATTTTCAAGCTGGTGGAAGAGCAGAAATAGTATTAACCATACTCCTGAAGTTCTCTGTCAGGTAATAAATTTGCTGAGTGAATATTATTCAGAATAGTTTTTCTGCTACACATGTAACACCTTTAGAGATTGTTTTGTATAGTCTTACTAGTTAACTTTTGTTTTATATTTATTTAATTTTTAAAAATACCGTTAAAACACCGAATTTCACCATCTAGTTGGCTTTTTTTTATCCCTTTTTTTTTCAAGGAAGAAGGAAAAACAGCATAGTTCTCAAGAAGGCTAAAATACAAATATTTTATTAATTTTACTATTGGCATATGTCCTTCATGTACATTTCAGAAAAGATTTGCAGATTGTTGTAGATACATCACGTAGAAACTTCAAATTTTTTAACTGAGTTTGCTAGATCTTTACTGCTGTAATAAACTAAGTACATGGGCCCTCATGAAAATCATTTATGCAATGCTATATTCTAATCCAGTGAAGACTCCAAAGAGCTTCCTACTGACAACTGTGTGTGA
The DNA here is from genome assembly GCA_036589455.1 of Ateles fusciceps. Taxonomy (NCBI): domain Eukaryota; kingdom Metazoa; phylum Chordata; class Mammalia; order Primates; family Atelidae; genus Ateles; species Ateles fusciceps. Next base: position 6,275,401 of record JAZHEH010002393.1, read on the forward strand.
AGGTAGCCTCATGGTCTCTTTTCACTTGCTTCCCATGATTACCGTCTGTCTTCCCCCTGTCGTGGCATTTGCTTCTCATGACCCTTATAACTTCTGCTTTTAACTCGGATTCTGAGGTTCATTCGTGATCTTTTCTCTGCTTCTCTTCTTGCCCTTTTTTCCCCTTTATGCTTATAATCTTTTGTGCAACTAGAATTTGCAGAAGTTCAATGCAGTGAGTATATCTGTAAAGGACTTTGTACTATGTGAGGTTATGTGGGGAGAAGAAGAGTAAGATGCCATGCCCATGTAGTAGAGAAGAAAGATAATATTTTAATTTTTTTCACATTTTACCTGTGGTTATATGAAGTTTTGTTTTTATTTTATTTTTGATATTGTCAAATGTCAGTCAGTGAGAGGACTTAGACATAGATGCTTGTATTGTTTGGGAGTTAGGCAATAGGTAGGTGTTTTGCTATCCTGTATTTTAAAGCTCAGTTTCAAATAAAAGATATTCCTTCCATGTTTTTCATTTAACTTATGTAATTTCATTACTTGTGATATGTGTGAAAAATTCACACCTTCAGATTTTCTCAGCTCTAGAACAGTTGACATTTTGGGCTATTTACTTCTTTTTAAGGGCTATTCTGTGCATTGTAGGGATATTTAACAGCATTCCTGGCTTCTACCCACTCTGGCCAATAATATCCCCTTCTTTCTGGCAAAGACAAAATATCTTCAAACATTGCCATTGTCCTCTGAGTTCAAAATTGCCGCTGGTTAAGAAATCACTATTTTAAGTGATAATATAGCTTTTTACATATTTTCTTTTTTAAGTCTAGAGGAAGAAAATATTATCAAGAAATTAATTGGTGCTAAAATTCATTATTTTTAGGATTTGGTGAAATGTGAAAATAAGAAGAATACTACACCTAGAACTAATTTGAAATTTCCTGTTTCAGAGGATAGAAATTCTTCTGTCAAAAAGGAACAAAAGGTTTGTCTTTTAATTTGTCCAAAATTGTAACAATTACCCAGAAATCCACTTGTGTCCAATTATAACTCATTTATCTTCTCTTTCCTTTATGTCTGATTCAGTTGAAATTAGCATTTGGCCAGTAGCAGCTACTTCATGTGTTTCCTTCTGACTTTAACACTTCTCCCTGCCAAACTCTTTTTGCCATTCTCTGGCCCTTTTATCCCTTTCCTTATGTACTTAATCCCAAGTTTCCTACCTGAGAATTCATAATCTGTCTCCAGCCTCTTTAATTCAACTGTGGCCATAACTATTTCCTTCTAACTCTTCTCATTAACAATAACAAAAAATGTTTTTTAGGTTTCCACACGTCCATCATCTAAGAAAACATATTCTTTACGGAGTCAGGCATCCATAATTGGTGTAAACCTGGCCACTCACAAAAAGAAGGAACACTACAGAAATTTGGAGACTTCTTACAACATTCTCCAGCAATTCTTCAGTCAAAAGGTTTGCAGAAAATTAATTAAATGACCTTTTCTGTTAGATGTAGGGTACGTTCTAATACCTAATTGATATATAAATTCAACGACTGTTCAGTGAATATTATACTTCAAACAGGCATTGTCCTATACTAGGTACTGTGGGAAGAAACATGTAAAAGGATGATAGATCTAGGTGTTCACTATGCATTAGAGGAGAAAGGCTTATATTTAAGTAATTGATCCAGAGCAGGCTGCTTAATATAATAATAGGGATACAAGCAAAGGTATGATAGTATTGGAAGGAAAAGAGCTACTCTGATAAGGGGGCTTTGGGAAGGTTTTATGGGCGAGATGGGGTTTACCCTGTGTATTGAAATGTGGGCAGGATCACACCCTCTAGCCGTCCAAGGGTGAGAATACAGTCATGGGTTCTTAGTTTCTATTTTTGGTTGGGCCAGGAAATTCCCTTCCTCATCCCTGTTTTCTGCTTATCACTAGAGACAGAAACTAAAAACCATGGTTTCAGGCTACTAAAAGCCTAAAACAAAACAAAACAGAACAGAAACAACAAAGTAAGGTGGGTTGGACAAGCTTGTCAGTGTTAGTATTATAGTATATAGCCTTCTAGTTTTTTTTTTCTATGCATATGTAAACATTACCTATTTATATATAATGTGTCAAAAACATGTATTTTCATAAATACCTGTTGAGTTTAGCTGCAAAAACAGTATGCTTAGTACTTTTTTCTTTATAATATAATGTGGAAGTATTGATACCTATGTGTATATTAAGATATACACACATATGTGTCTGCTCATATGCAGAAGGAAGGGTTTCAACGCAGAGTATCAGAAAAATGTGGGAAATGTTTATGCAATTATAGGCAGCAAGATGCATCTGGCATGTGGAGTGTGGAAGGACTGTCTTAGGGGTGAGGTGGAGGAACGGGTTTTTGTGAGGTTACCTGAGTGATGAGTGACAGCAGTAGGATGAATTGGAGACCAGAGTGAGGGAGTATTACTGAGTACCAACATATGTATGATTTTTAAACATTTTTATTTTTTGAGGCTGTACCATAGGCAATTACAAAGACTTACGTGATGAGCCTCCGTTTCTGCACCAGACTTGATAAATAGCCAATGTGTTATAATCTTTAAAGGGAGTTATATTCGGTGATCCAGCCCCACGAAGCTAGTCATGCTCTTACTCGTATTTGCATATTTAGCCTGAGTACTTCCATTCAGAGCCTCTTTATTGAGGCCTTTGGTGGAGGCCTTCTTATGGAGGGGAACGGGGAGGGGGGAGCCTTGAAGTCGCTTTTCTCCACTGTAACTCGGTACTTTTCCACGGATAGCTAACCCCAACCGCCAGCCCTGAGGTCTATAAAAGTGAAAGGGCCTTTTGTTTGGGGCTGCCTGGATAGTAAAATGACCACCTCTTCTATGCTGATCTGTATTATTCTGTGGTGGACTGTGAAAGAGGTAGGAGCTGGTCCTTTCTCAGGTTTAGCTTCTTGCATGTACAGTTGCTATAAGTGGTTAAAAAACTAGATTGTTACTTTCATTTTGGCTTGTTGTCTTAATTGGCTACTCTGATACTGGACTGTCAGCTTGTTAAAGCTCAGCTCAGCCCTTAACAAGTAGTCTCTCAATTTAGTCTATTTCCTTAAATGTTTTTTCTATTTTTTAAAAAATATGGTTGATAATACACGTATGTGAATTTCTATCCAGGAATTTTCCCAGATGGAAATATATTTTCTATTAAAATAAAAAAAAGCACTGTACATAGGAATTTAAAAATTTCTACTCTCTAAAAGCAACCAATTGTTAACAGTTTGGTTTCTGTCCGTGTGTGTGGATTCTAAAGGGTTTACAAAGTATTTTCACTCTGTACTCATTGTGCATAACTTTATGTGTGATCATTGAACTAGATCATCTACCACCTTATTTTTAATGCTGCATGGTCCACTATGTATATATCCTGCTCTTTTATTTAACATAGCATAAACATCTTCCAAGTCATTAAAGATGCCCGAGTTTTTTTTTTACTACATTGACTATTAATCAAATGATATTTTATTTATTTGCTATTTTTTGCTCTTGATCATTATTTCAATTTTTTTGACACTTACTTTTTTTCTATGTGAATTATCTATTCATGTCCTTTCACCATATATATATTGCAGTATTTTTAGTTTCCTTATGCTCATTCTTTATTAAGGAATTCAAACCACCTTTACAGTTAGAAAATTATTTATTTCAAGAGCTAATTAACATTTATACCTTATAGCAAAGAAGATAATTGAAACAATGAGCTCTTCAAAGCTCTCAAATGTAGAAGCAAGTAAAGAAAATGTGTCTCAACCAAAACGAGCCAAACGGAAATTATACACAAATGAAATTTCATCTCCTATTGATATATCAGGCCAAGTGGTAAGCTAGTATTTCCGTTTTCATCAATGTAAAACTGTTCATGTTCTTTTTAATTTTTTACAGTGGTTTAAATTTCAGTCCTTTAGATTAGATCTCTTAAAACACATGCTTTAAAGGTCATGCTTTTGGTCTCACATGTGTTAAGTTTATACTAATTAAATATGAATACTATATTAATGTGTACAAGTGTCATTCATTTGCATTTGAAAATTCATCAGAGGAATTTATTTCCAGTAATAGAATTGTCACCATTTAGCAACTTATTGGCCTCCAAAATATATTTTTTTAAATTTTTCTTTTTTAAATCACAAGAGTTGTACAAATCTGGGCCCAAGTGTTCCTGGTAAAAATATAAAATTGACATTCAGCCATTTCCTCCCACCTTTCCCCTAAGCCTCTGAGGGTCTATTAAGAAGTGACTAGTTATCACCCTGACTGTATGACTCACTCTGACTCAGAACAGTCTGTGCTGTCACAAGGAAAGTTCTAATTTTCTGTCATGCTTGCATTTGCTTAGTGGATGAAAGTAAAGGTAAAAACATAATTAAAAGAAATGTAAAAAAAATTAAATCAAAAGGAAGTGGCAAAGGAAAATCAGTAGAAACCTTTTTTGCAACAGTAGCTTTCAGAAATATATGAGATTGACACTTGACTGCAAGAGGTAAAGAGTTAGGGTAAATTAGGGCATGCTGTTGTAAGTACCATTCCGTCACTCACTTTTGAGCGTGTCTGATTAGTACATAATTTCTTCCCTTGACTGAAAATTGTTTTCTTAGTTGCTATATAATGTGCTTTCTACTTTCTAAGTTATACATTTGTTGCCATGAAAGATCATTTCTTAAAAATTATTTGAGGCACTTGTCTCCAAATATTTTAGTAGTTATTTTAAGCTGTATCTGCCTTGAGTTCAGTAGATTCTAGATTATTTTAATTCTAGAATTTGATAGTGTCAAATCTTTCACAAAGTCTGTTTTTTAAAGAAATTTTTATAGAAGATGGTATATCTGTAGTCTAATAGAAGATGGCATATCTGTAGTCTAAGAATAAAAAAATTTTCTAATGTATCATTTTAGTTACTAAGCACATGAACATATCTTATACATTATAGACAAGCTTTTATTTTTATTTTCACTTACAAGCTTTGAAAAAACCATGAAATTATTAATTTCAGATTTTAATGGACCAGAAAATGAAGGAGAGTGATCACCAGATTCTCAAACGACGACTTCGAACGAAAACAGCCAAATAAATCACTTATGGAAAATGTTTAATGTAAATTTTTTAGTCATAATCATTGGAACTTGCATTCTGACTTTGTAAAGATAATTGTATATATTATGATACATTAAATTGCTCTGCTTATAGATTGCAGTTTTATACATAATTTTAATTCAATAAATAAGTCAACATTTATGTATTTTTGTAAGTCTTTTTAATAATAGCTTCTTTCAAACCGTATTTCCCTATTATCTCAGGCATTGGTTCAGTGAAGATCCTAGGAAAGAGGCTGTTATTCTCATTTATTTTGCAACACAGGATGTAATAGTTCAGGTATTTGGTTTACTTATATTTAACAATGTCCTATGAATTTTTCTTACTTTGTTATGATACGCAACTGATTTTACATATCTGTTTGGATTATAGCTAGGATTTGGAGATTAAGTGTGTACAGATCACAAAACGTGTGTATACATTATTTAGAAAAGATCTCAAGTTATTAATTAGAATGTCTCTTTATTTTGTAAAAATTTTGTAGGTACATAGTACTTGTATATATTCACGGGGTACATAAGATGTTTTGACACAGGCCTGTAATGTGAAATAAGTACATCATGGAGAATGAGGTATCCATCCACTCAAGCATTTTTCCTTTGAATTACAAATAATCCAATTACATTCTTTAAATCATTTAAAAATATACAAGTAAGTTATTATTGATTATAGTCACCCTGTTGTGCTATCAAATAGTAGGTCATACTCATTCTTTTTATTTTGTTTTTGTACCCATTAACCATCTTCACCTCCCCCAACAACCCCGAGTACCCTTACCAGCCACTAGAAACCATTCTTCTACTCTGTATGTCCATGAAGTCAGTTGATTTTATTTTTAGATCCCACAAATAAGTGAGAACATGCAGTCTTTGTCTTCCTGTGCCTGGCTTATTAACATAATAATCTCCAGTTTTATCTATGTTGTTGCAGATGACAGGATCTCATTCTTTTTTAGGGCTGAATGTTTACATCCCCCATTTTTTTAATCTAGTCATCTGTTGATGGACATTTAGATTGCTTCGAAATCTTAGCTATGGTAAACAGTGCTGTAACAAACATAGGAGTGCAGATATCTCTTCTATTTCCTTTTTTTGGGGTACATACCCAGCAGTGGGATTGCTGGACCATATGGTAGCTCAATTTTTAGTTTTTTGAGGAACCTCCAAATGGTTCTTCATAGTGGATGTACTAATTTACATTCCTACCAACAGTGTACAAGTGGTCCTTTTCTCCATATCTTCATCAGCATTTATTATTGCCTACTTTTTGGATGTAAGCCATTTTAACTGGGGGTGGAATGATATCTTATTATAGTTTTGATTTGCATTTCTCTGTTGATCTGTGATGTTGATCACCTTTTCATATGCCTATTTACCATTTTTATGTCTTCTTTTGAGAAATATCTATCCAAATCTTTTGCCCTTTTTTTTTTTTTTTAAGTCAGTTTATTAGATGTTTTCCTATAGAGTTGTTTGAGCTCCTTACATATTCTGGTTATTAATCCCTTGTTAGAGGGATAGTTTGCAAATCTTTTCTCTCATTCTGTGGGTTGTTTCTTCACTTTGTTGATTGTGTTTCTTGCTGTGCAGAAGCTTTAAACTTGAGGTGATCCCATTTGTCCATTTTTGCTTTGATTTCCTGTGCTTGTGGGATTTTGCTCTAGAAGTCTTTGCCTAGACCAATGTTCTGGAGATTTTCCTCAGTGATTTCTTGTAGTTTCATAGCTTGAGGTCTTAAATCTACATCTTTAATCCATTTTAATTTGTTTTTTTGTATATGGCAAGAGATAGGGGTCTACTTTCATTCTTTTGCATGGGGATATCCAAATTGCTCAGCACCGTTTATTAAAAGACTGTCTTTTCCTCGTTGTAAGTTTTTGACACCTTTGTCAAAAATGAGTTCACTGCAGTTGTATGGATTTGTTTCTGGGTTCTTTATTCTATCCCATTGATCTTTGTATCTGCTTTTATGTCAGTATCATGCTGTTTTGGTTACTATAGCTCTGTGGTATAGTTTGGAGTCAGGTAATGTGATTCCTTCAGTTTTGTCCTTTTAGCTTAGGATAGTTTTGGCTGTTCTGGGTTTTTAGTGGGTTCGTATAAATTGTAGGATTGTTTTTTCTATTTTTGTGAAGAATGTAATTGGTATTTTGATAGGGATTGCATTGTAACTATAGATGGCTTTGGGTAGTATGGACATTTTAACAATATTGATTTGTTCAATCCATAAACATGGAATGTTTTTCCATATTTTGGGATCCTCTTCAGTTTTCTTCATCAGTGTTTTATAGTTTTCTTTATAGATATCTTTTCCTTTGGTTAATTTTATTTAATTTTATGTGTAGGTATTTAATTTAGGTATTTAATTTTATGTGTAGCTGTTGTAGGTGAGATTACTTTTTAAATTTCTTCTTCAGATTATTCACTGTTGGCATATAGAAATGCTACTGATTTTTGTATGTTGATTTTGTACTCTGCAACTTTACTAAATTTATCAGTTCTAATAATTTTCTTGTAGTCTCTACGTTTTTCCAAATACAAGATTATATCATCAGCAAACAAGGATAGTTTGGCTTCTTCCTTTTCAAGGATGCCCTTTATATCTTTTTCTTCTCTGATTGTTCTAACTAGGACTTCCAGTACTATGTTGAACAGCAGTGGAGAAAGTGGGCATCCTCTGTGTTCCAGATGTTAGAGAAAAGGCTTTCAGTTTCTCCCCATTCAGTATGATACTAGCTCTGGGTCTGTCATATATGGCTTTTATTATGTTGAAGTATGTTTCATCTATACCCAGCTTTTTGAGGGTTTTTATCAAGAAGGGATGTAGAATTTTATCAAATGCCCTTTCAGCATCAATTGAAATGATCATAGGGTTTTTATTCTTCATTCTATTGATATGATGTAGCACATTCATTGATTTGTGTATGTTGAACCATCCTTGCAGCTCAGCGAAGAATCCCACTTAATCATGATGAATGATCTTTCTAATGTATTGTTGAATTCAGTTTGCTAGCAATTTGTTGAGGATTTTTGGATCAATATTCATCAGAGACATTGGCCTGCAGTTTTCTTTTTGGTGTGTCTTTGTCTGTTCTTGGTGTCAGGGTAATAGTGGCTTTGTAGAATGCATTTGGAAGTATTCCCTCCTCCTCTGTATTTTAGAATAGTTTGAATAAGATTGGTATTAGTTCCTTAAATGTTTGGTAGAATTCAGCTGTGAATCTATTGGGTCCTGGGCTTTTCCTTACTGGCAGACTTTTTATTACTACTTTGATCTTGTTACTTTTTGGCCTTTTCAGATTTTGGATTTCTTCCTGATTCAATCTTGGTAGGTTGTGTGTATCTAGGAATTTTGTCCATTTATTCTAGATTTTCCAATTTATTGACATATAGTTGTTCATAGTAGCCTCTAATTTCTGTGGTATCAGTTGTAATGTTTCCTTTTTCATTTTTGATTTTATTTGAATCCTCTCTCTTTTTTTCTTAGTCTGGCTAAAGGTTTGTCAATTTTGTTTAACTTTTCAAAAATCAACTTTTTATTCATTGATCTTTTGTATTTTTTTCATTTCAATTTTGTTTGTTTCTGCTCTGATCTTTATTCCTTCTATTAATTTTGGGTTTGGCTTGCTCTTGCTTTTCTAGTTCTTTAAGGTGAATTGTTAGATTGTTTATTTGAAGTTTTTCCTCGTTGTTGATATAGGCACTTATAGCTATAAATTCTCAGTGAGTACTGATTTTTCTATATCCCCTAGGGTTTGGTATGTTGTGTTTCTATTATCATTTGTTTCAAGAAATTGTTCAGTTTCTTTCTTAATTTCTTTACTGACCCATTGGTCATTCAGGAGCATATTGATTTATATGTATTTTTATAGTTTCAAAAATTTCTCTTATTAATTTCTAGTTTTATTCCACTGTGGTGAGAGAGGATGTCTGATGATAATTTAGTTTTTTTGAGTGTGTTAAGACTTATTTTGTGAGCTAAAATGTGGTCTGTCTTTGAGAATGCTCCACGTGCTGAGAAAAAGGTGTATTCTGCACTTCTTGGATGAAATGTTCTGTAAATATCTGTTTAATATTAGATCCATGTGGTCTGTAGTACAGATTAAGTCTGATGTTTCTTTTTTGATTTTCTGTGAAGATCTGTCCAGTGCTGCAAGTGGGGTATTGAAGTCTCCAGTTATTATTGTACTGAGGCCTCTCTCTTTACTTCTAATGATATTTGCTTTGTATATCTGATATACCAGTGTTAGGTTCATATATATTTACCATTGTTATATCCTCTTGTTTAGTTGATCCCTTTTCATTATATGATGACCTTATTTGTCTCTTTTTATAGTTATTTTGTCGATTTAGTCTGATATAAGTGTAGTGACTCCTGCTTTTATGGTTTCCATTGGCATGGAATATGTTTTTCCATCCCCTTGTTTCAGTCTGTATGTGTCTTTATAGGCGAAGTGTGTTTCTTGAGGTAACATATCAATGGGTATTGTTTTTTCATCCATTCAGTCAGTCTGTGTCTTTAGATTGGAGAGTTTATTTATGTTTAATGTTATTGATAAGTAAGGACTCACTACTATCATTTTGTTGTTTTTGTGGTCTTTCCTTCCTGACCTCCTCTAGTGAAGGTGATTTTCTCTAGTGATAATATTTAGTTTCTTGCTTTTTATTTTTTCTGTATCCATTATATGTTTTTTTGGTTTGAGGTTACCGTGAAGCTTGCAGATACTGTCTTATAACCCATGATTTTAACCTGATGACATTAATCTTTTATATAAACAAGTAAAAAAATGAATAAAAAGTTTACCTTTTAAGTTCATACCCCTGCTAATTAACTTTTTGTTGTTTCTGTTTGTATCCTATTGTACTATGTTTTGAGTTGTAGTTATTTTTGATTGGCTTGTCATTTAGTCTTTCTACTTAAGATAAGTTTACACACCATGGGTACAGAGTTATATAATATTGTAGGTCTTTCTGTGTATTTACTACTGCCAGTGAAATTTGTTTCTTCAGGTGATTATTTCTCAATGCCCTTTTCTTTCTTACTCCTTTTAGCATTTCTTGTTGGACAGGTCTGGTATTGATGAAATCCCTCAGCTTTTGCTTGTCTGGGAAAGTCTTTATTTCTTCTTCATGTGTGAAGGATATTTTCGTTGGATATACTATCCTAGGATAAAAGTATTTTCCTTTCAGCACTTTAAGTATGTCTTGCCATTCTCTCCTGGCTTGTATGATTTCCACTGAAAAGTCTACTGCCAGACATATTGGAGCTCCTTGCATATTATTTGTTTTTTTTTTCCTTGCTGCTTTTAGAGTCCTTTCTCTATCCTTGACCTTTGGAAGTTTATTAAATGCCTTGAGGTAGTCTTCTTTGAGTTAAATCTGCTTGGTGTTCTATAACCTTCTTGTACTTGGATATTGATATCTTTCTCTAGGTTTGGGAAGTTCTCTTTTATTATCCCTTTGAATTTCTACCCCTCTGCCTCTTCTTGAAGGCCAATAACTCTTACATTTGTCCTTTTGAGGCTGTTTTCTAGATCCTGTTGTCATGCTTCATTGTTTTTTTATTCTTCTTTCTTTTGTCTCCTCTGACCATATTTTAAATGTTTGTCCTCAAGCTCACTAATTCTTCTGCTTGATCAATTCTGCTATTAAAGGACTCGGATGCATTCTTCACTGTGCCAGTTACATTTTTCAGCTTCAGAATTTCTGCTTGATTTTTTAAAAATTATTTTAATCCTTTTGTGAAATTTATCTTACAGAATTTATCTGAATTTCTTCCCTGTGTTATCTGGAATTTCTTTGAGTTTCCTCAACACAGCTATTTTGAATTCTCTGTCTGAAAGGTCACATATCTCTATTCCTCCAGGATTGGTCCCTGGTGTCTTATTTAGTTCATTTAGTGAAGTCATATTTTCCTGGATGGTGTTGATGCTAGCAGATGTTCTTTGGTGTCTGGGCCTTGGAGAGTTAGATATTTATTGTAGTCTTCACTGTCTGGGCTCATTTGTAGCTGTCCTTCTTTGTGAATGCTTTTCAGATATTTGAAAGGACTTGGGTGTTGTGATCTAAGCTGTATCTACTTTAGGGGACACCTAAGCCCAATAACACTGTGGTTCTTCCAGGCTTATAGGAGTACAGCCATGCTGGTCTTGGGCAAGCCCTGGGAGAATTCTTTGGATTACTAGGCAGAGATTCTTGTTCCTTTTTTTTTCTCTATTTTGAACCCCTTGCAGCTGAGAGTGGAGTGACACAAGCACTCCTGTGGCCACCACCACTGTGATTGCACTGGGTCATACCTGAAGCCAGCACAGCACTGGGTCTTGCCCAAGGTCTGCTGTAACCTCTCCTTGGCTACTGCCTATTTTCACTCAAGACCCCAGGGCTCTACAATCATCAAGTGGCAAAGCCAGCCAGGCCTGCATCCTTCCCATGAAGGTGGTGAGGGCCCCTAAACCCTGGATGGGTCCAGAAGTGTTGTCTGGGAGTCAGGGACTAGAGTCAAAAACCTTAGAAATTTACCTGGTGTTCTGTTATATTGTGGCTGAGCCAGCATTCAAACTACACGACACAGTCTTTCTCACTCTTTCATCCCCTTTCCAAAGGGAGAGGAGCCTCACCCTGTAGCCACCCCCCACCCCCGTCACAAGGAGTACTACCAGAGTACCACGAATGTTCCCTTAAGGCTTAGGGCCTCTTAAGTCAGCTTGTCTTAAATGCTGCCTGGCCTGCTATCCACTCTTGAGGGCAGTGGGCTCCCCCTCTGGCCCAGGGGGAGTTCCACAAATTCCATCTAAGAGACAAGTCCTAGAATTGGGGGACCCCGAGGGTCCGTTTGGTGCTCTACCCCACTGTGTCCATGCTGGTATCTAAGGTGCAAGACAAAGTCTCCTTTACATTTCCCTGTGCTTTCTCAAGCAGACGTTTTACCCCATAGCCACCACAGCTGGTTATGTGCTGAGTCTTGCCTGAAGCCAGCAAGTCTCAGAGATTCACCCAAGGCCTTCTTGTAGTATCTGGATATTGCTCTAGTTATTATGGCCCAAAGGCTCTTCAGTTAGCAAGTGAGGAATGCTGGCCAGGATAGTTTTCTTTCCCTGAAGGCATTGGGTTCTCTTCTATCCTGGAGTGTGTCTAGAAATGTCTTCTGGGAGGGAGGACCTGGAATGGGGGTCTCATGATTCTGACTAGGGCCCTATCTTGCTGTGGCTGAGCTGATATCCAAGATGCAAGACAAAGTCCTCCTCACTCTTTCTCACTTATCCTCAAGTGGCAGGAAGGGGTCTCTTTTGGAGCCATGAGCTGTGTAGCCTGGTGTTAGCGGAGGGCCCCTTGACTGCCTCAGATGTCGTGTGCCCCTCCTGTCCACTGTTTCTGGGCCTAATTCAGCACTAAGACTGTCCCGGGAGTTACTGTCCTTATGGCCTAGACTGCCTTTCAAGTTTACTTGGAGACACAGAGTCCTGTAGCTGGCATTGGTGAAGTTTGCAGGAACTCAAGTTCTGACTGCTGATTTTGGTGGTTCCCCCTCTGGTTAGGGCTGGTTTAATTGCTTTCTCCATGGGTGGGTGTCAGCTGAGCTTTGACTCAGCTTTCCTTTCTGCTGTAACAGGACATCACTGAGTTCAGTGCCTCATAATTTTCCGTGTTCTTCCTCAGTTCCCGGAGAAGCTGTCAATACCATGCTGCTGCTGGGGGATGGGGGAAGGGTGGCATAGGTGATTGGAGGCTTTTTTTTTTTTTTTTTTTTTTTTTTTGTCTCTGTAGTGCCTCTTAGCTATATGAAGTTAAAACCACTTATTATGAGTTCTCACCTGATTTTTGGTTCTAATGAAGGTGTTTTTTCTGTGTAGATAGATGATAGTTGTTAACTTGGTGTCCTTGTCAGGGGTCGGTCAGTGTAGCTTTCCATTCTGCCATCTTGCTCCACCACTTCTTGTCTTTTATTTTTTAATAATACAGTTGGCATTCTGATTTTTTTCAGGACACAGAAGATTAGACATAGAAAATTAGGAAAAGAGACAGCATCTAGAAGCCAAAACAGTGACAGTTAGAAAAGAAATAGAATTTAGACCTGGAGGGACCTTAGAAATACATTTTCTTCATTTTACAGATGAGAAAACCAAGAGCCCTAAAGTTTACTTAATTCTGCAAGGTCATACAATTAAGGTGTATTGAGTTAATTGGTTTAAAAAAAACACCAACAAAAGACAAAAAAACACAAGATAAAGCAGAAACCTTAAGAATTATTGCCAACCGGGGCTTTTAAATTTAGAAACATAATATTGATACACTTAAAACAAAGGTTTTATTGTATTTTAGCGTTGTTGACTTGATTATTAAAATGACGACCCTGAGTCAGTAAGGCAGGTTATCTTCAATTCTTGTTTAGGAGCTCCACACATTATATTTAGGGAAAATTTCCATTAAAGACATTATATCAACACACCCTTTTTAAAGCATTAAAATGTTTTCATTTTGCTATCTAGAAAAAAAAGTAGTTGGTCTTCATTATTCGTGGATTCTATATCTGTAAATTTGCTGACCTGCTAAAATCTACTTGTATACCCTAAATTAATGCAGTGCTTTTGTAGTCAGTTGTGGATATGTGCACAGTGGCAAAAATTTGAGTTTCCCAACATGCACATTCCCAGCTGGGGTTGAATAAGATAAACAGTCTGCCTTCTTATTCCAGCTATTATACTGTAAATAAGCGTCCACATTCCAGAATCTGGATTAAAATCAAGGGAGACAGAATTTACAGAGCAAGTCCTGCTAAATTAAAAGGACTGCGAAACACCTTGAGCTTTTCACAGATCTACACTAATAAAGCATAAAACTACTTAAGTTGAAAGCAACCAGCTAGTAATCAGAATGCCTGCTGGAACAAAAATCAGCACTTTTAGAGGAAGATACAGTGCAGATTTTTGACAGCATATCTTTTTTTTTTTTTTGAGTTGGAGTTTCGCTTTTGTCACCTAGGCTGGAGTGCAGTGGTATGATCTTGGCTCACTGCAACCTCTGCCTCTTGGGTTCAAGTGATTCTCCTGCCTCAGCCTCCCAAGTAGCTGGGATTACAAATATGCACCGTCATGCCTGGCTAATTTTTGTATTTTTCATAGAGATGGGGTTTTACTATGTTGGCCAGGCTGGTCTCAAACTCTTGACCTCAGGTGATCTACCTGCCTTGACCTCCCAAAGTGCTGAAATTACAGATGTGAGCCACAGTACCCGGCCGACAACATATCTTTTAAAATGTAATGTATATAGTAAAAAATTACTAGGTATGGAAAGAAACAGGAAAATCCCACAGTAAAGACAGAAGGCAGTCAAGAAAAACCTTGACATTGCTTAAATGTTGAATTCTGCAAAATCTTTAAAGGAGCTATTGTGCACATGTTCAAGGATATAAAGAAAATGTCATCTTAATGAGTAAAAGTGATAAAGAAATGGAAAGTACAAAGATAAAAAAGAATTTTACAACAGAATGGTAAAATAATGAAAAATCCACTAGATAAAATGAAACACAGATTGGAGGTGTCAGAAGAAAGTGTCAGTGAACTTGAAGACAGATCAATGTAAATTATACAATCTGAATAAAGGAAATTGAAAGGAGAAAGCAGAGCCTCGGTGTCTTGTGGAACAATATCAAAAGCTAACAGAACATGTAGTTGGAGATTCAGAAGATAAAATAATGAAAATAAGACAGGAATAAACTGTTTGAAGAAATAATGGCCCACAATTTTTCCAACTTCTATGTGGATATATTGACTTAGAAGTCCTGCAAATCCCTACTAGGATAAATCCAAATAAAACTGCACTTAGGAAGATCATTGTCAAACTGCTAAAAACCCCATGAAGAGAATATCTTGAAAGCAAAAGCAACCTGAAAAAATAAAAAAAACACATTGCATACAAACTGCTGACTGGAAGGAAATATATTTGCAATACATTAATCAAAGAATTTATATATAGGAAGATATAAGGAACTTGTAACATAATGAAACACAATCCAATGAAAATCTCGTAAGACACTTTAATAGGTGCTTCACTAAAAAAGATACAGGCAATGGTCAGAATGCATATGAAAAGATACGGGAAGTCATTGGTTATCAGGGAAATGCAAATTAAAGCCATAAGGAGAGGCAAAACTATAGGGAGAAAAGGAAGATTAGTGATTTCTTGGAGGCTAGGGTCAGGATGTGGAATCAAAGGACACGAGAACCTTTATGGAAATAGATCTATACTTTGTTGTATATGTTAATAAAAAGCTATCCTTTTGAATTGAGTGAATTTTATTGTATGGAAGTTTACCTCAGTAGAAAGCTGGAAAAGGCAATGTTCTCTCTCTCTCTCTGTCACGCATGACACACACACACACACACACACACACACACACACACACACACGATACTGTTCCTTGGAGACTAGAACAGCTAAATTTAGAAAACTGGCATCAGAGTAAATCTTTCTGGCTTCTAGCACATATTTTTTGCCCCTTGCTATAGAGTTAATGTTTTCTTTATTATAAAAAGATCATATTGTGGATAAGTTTTTAGACACGTCTTTTGACAAAGAACTATAAGATATGGTGAGTTAGAAATACAGTTTATAATTGAAGCATTTTATTAAAGTTCACTTGAGAATACAAGTTTTAATAATTCTACTTATGAGAAGCAGATTTTGGGACAGTTTGAAATTCTTTGTTACCGACCAAAGAATTGGACAAAACACAAAAACAAAGCAAGGAAAGAATGAAACAACAAAAGCAGAGTTATTGAAAACAAAAGTACACTCCATAGGATGCAAGCCGGCCCAAGCAAGCTGCTCAAGAGCCCAGTTACAGAATTTTCTGGGGTTTAAATACCCTCTAGAGGTTTCCCTTTGGTTACTTGGTGTACACTCTATGTAAATGAAGTAGTGGCCCACAATCAGCCTGATTGGTTGAGGGGAGGGGACCAATCAGAGGTGAAGTGACAAAGTTACACTGTATGCAAATGTCTGATTGGTTGCGGAGAGTGAGGCTGCAGTGAAGTTACAAAGTTATACCCAATCAGATGAAGACTTGGCCAGCCGCAAGCCTGGTTGGTTGCAGAAGGGTACCAATCAGAGATACTTTCAATTTTTAATCTGCTACACAGAAAAAGTGGGTGTTGCAAAGGGAGTAGCTTCTGGTCCTTTTGTTACTTGGATGTGGAAAGTTGGGGTTTTACTTTTGATTTAGTTCTAGGAAGTCTGTGTGAATTGACCTTAGGTTCCCTGTCTCCAGGCCCTATTCTTCCTCAATAGATGATTCTGGAAATGGTGTATAAGTTGAATTAATTCTAACTGCTGTAGGGAAGATCATTAGAGGAATTGTGTTGTGAAGCCTTTTTGTAAAGGAAATAAATTTTAAATAGTAGAATCACTTTCTGTTTTATGAGTTTAAAATTTTATTTTTTTTCTTACAGAAGGTTATACCTGTATGTGATTACAAGTCATTTAGCAAATGCTTACCAAAAATTCATAAGTACTATCTAAAAGCATAAGAGAAGAAAGCCATTTATTTTATCTCTAAAAATGGAAATAGGATATGTGTTACTGCATTCTTCTTTGATTGTGATTTTTTAGTCTTCAGTAGTATGCAAGAGAGATTAAGAATATTAAAGTCAAGGGAATAACTCCACAGAAATTCAGGAAAATATGATTTATTGGTGGGCATGTCAAATTATGTTTTATCCCAATGGCTTTTCAGGAAGTTTGTTCATCACTCGGTTTTTGTAAAGTCACAGTCCAATATACTGAATATTCTCACTGACCTGAGTCTTCCTATTATCACAGCCCAAAGGAGGAACAATAAATGAGATGTCCTGGTTAACCTAATCTACTATATGAAATTGCACTTCACCTCCTGACTGCCTGGCCTTCCTAATCTTGATCTTCCCTTCACTATTTTGGATCCAGATAGAAGTTCTTCAGGTATTAATTACTTCATCTCTGCTTCCAGCCATCACTACAGCTGTAATTGCTGCAATTGCAGTTTAATCAAAATGGGCATTTTTCTTCCTCTTCATGTATTTTGTAAAGCATATAGGTTGCTTTGGCCAAATCCCAAAGAGTGACCAAATGGGACATTCCATGGGAATTTTTTTTTACTGGCTGATTTGATTCCTCAAAGTCCTTAATTTATTATAGACGACTTATACCTTTGAAAAAATATTTGGCCTCTGTCAGAGTTTTGCATACACATTAAAGTTTCTGGTTTCCCCCAGACATTGAACTCACTAAAAAATTTAGTCTTTCCTTAAGCCTGTTTTATGACCAACTAGATAGGCTCAGTTTCCATAAATGGGATCCCTCATTTTGACTTTTTTAAAAAAATTTATTATTATCTTTATTTCAATATGTTTTAGGCAAACCGGTGGTGTTTGGTTACATGAATAAGTCCTTTAGTGGTGATTTATGTGATTTTGGTGCATCCATCACTTGAGTACTGTACACTGTACCCAATGTGTTGTCTTTATATCCCTCACCCACTCCTATCTTTTCCCTGAATCCCTAAAATCGATGTATCATTCTTATGCCTTTGTATCCTCATAGCTTAGCTCCCACTTATGAATGAGAACATATGGTGTTTGGTTTTCCATTCCTGAGCTAGATTACTTAGAATAATGGTCTCCAGCTCCATTCAGGTTGCTGCATATGCTATTGTTTCATTCCTTTTTATGGCTGAGTAGTATTCCGTTATGTACTACATTTTCTTTACTCATTGGTTGATGGACATTTAATTACATGGTTTACTCATTGGTTGATGGTTACATATTTTTGCAGTTGTGAATCATGCTCCTATAAACGTGTGCATGTGTCCTTTTCATATAGTGACTTGTTTTCCTCAGGGATACACAGTAGTGGGATTGCTGAATCAAATGGTAGTTCTACTTTTAGTTCTTTAAGGAATCTCCACACTGCTTTCTACAGTGGTTGTACTAGTTTACATTCCCACCAGCAGTGAGAAAGTGTTCCCTTCCCACTACATCCGTATCAACGTCACTTATTTTTTTGTTTTTAGGTTATGGCCATTCTTCCAGGAGTAAGGTGGTATTGCATTGTGGTTTTGATTTGCATTTCCCTGATAATTAGTGATGTTGAGCATTTTAAATATGTTTGTTGCCCATTTATATATCTTCTTTTGAGAGTTGTTTATTCATGTACTTAGCCCACATTTTTGGGGTGGGGGGAGTAGGTAACAAGGCAAATATTTTCTATTCTTTTTTTTAAATTTTATTTTTCTATAGGTTTTTGGGAGACAGATGGTGTTTGGTATTAAGAGTAAGTTCTTTAGTGGTGATTTGTGAGATTTTGGAGCACCCGTCACCTGAGTAGTACATACTGCAACCTATTTGTAGTCTTTTGTTTCTCACCCCACTCCCACCCTTTCCTCCAAGTCCCCAAAGTCCATTTTATTATTCTTATGCCTTTGAGTCCTCATAGCTTAGCTCCCACATATCAGTGAGAACATACAATGTCTGGTTTTCCATTCCAGAGTCACTTCACTTGGAATAGTAGTCTCCAATCTCATCCAGGTTGCTGTGAATGCTGTTAATTCATTCCTTTTTATTGCTGAGTAGTATTCCATCATACCACAGTTTCTCTATCCACTTGTTGAGCCCACATAGCCAAAGCAAGAATGGGCATTTGGGTTGGATCTGATCCATGATTTTGCAATTGAGAATTATGCTTTTAGCCCACTATTTGATGGGATTTTTTTTCTTGCTGTTATGTCTGGATATTAGTTCTTCATTGGATGTGTAAATTGCAAAGGTCTTCTCCAATTCTATGGGTTTTCTGTTTACTCTGCTGCTTGTTTCTTTTGCTGTGCAGAAGCTTTTTAGCTTAATTAAGTCTCATCTATTTGTTTTCATTGAATTTGCTTTTGGGTTCTTGGCCATGAAGTCTTTGCCTAAGCCAGTGTCTAGAAGGGTTTTTCCAATGTTATCTTCCAGAATTTGTATGATTTCAGGTCTTATATTTAAGTCTCTGATCCATCTGGAGTTGATTTTTGTATAAGGTGAGAGATTAGGATCTAGTTTTATTCTTCTACATGTGGCTTGCCAATTATCCCAGCACCATTTGTTGAAAAGGGTGTCCTTTCCCCACTTTATGTCTTTGTTTGCTTTGTCAAAGATCAGTTGGCTGTAAATATTTGGGTTATCTATTCTGTTCTGTTGGTCTATGTGCCTATTTTCAGACAAGTACCATGCTGTTTTGGTGACTATGGCCTGATAGTATAGTTTGAAGTTAGGTAATGTGATGCTTCCAGATTTGTTCTTTTTTGCTTAGTCCTGCTTTGGCTATGTGGGCTCTTTTTTGGTTCCATATCAATTTTAGGATAGTATTTTCCAGTTCAGTGAAGAATGATGGTGGTATTTTGATGACAATTGCATTGAATTTGTAGATTGCTTTTGACAGTATGTCATTTTCACAATATTGATTCTACCCATCCATGAGCATGAGATGAATTTCCATTTATTTGTGTTGTCTCTGATTTTTTCTTTCAGCAGTGTTTGTAGTTTTCCTTGTAGCGATCTTTCACCTCCTTGGTTAGGTATATTTCTAAGCTTTTTTTTTTTAATCTATTGTGAAAGGGGTTGAGTTTTTTATTTGATTCTCAACTTGGTCACTGTTGGTGTGTGGCAGAACTGCTGATTTGTGTAGATTAATTTTGTGTCTTAAAATTTTGCTGAATTCACTTCTCAGTTCTTGGAGCTTTTTGGAGGAGTCTTTAGGGTTTTCTAGGTGTACAATAATATCATCAGCAAACAGCAACAATTTGACTTCCTCACTACCAATTTGGATGCCCTTTATTCCTTTCTCTTGTCTGATTGCTCCAGCTAGGACTTCCAGTACTATGTTGAATAGAAGTGTTCAAAATGGACATCCTTGTTACAGTTCACAGGGACAATGCTTTCAGCTTTTCTCCATTCAGTATAATGTTGGCTGTGGGTTTGTCATACATGGCTTTTATTATGTTAAGGTATATTCCTTGTATGCTGATTTTACTGAGGGTAAAGCGATGCTGGATTTTGTCAAATGTGTTTTCTCTATCTATTGAGATGATCCTGTGATTTTTGTTTTTAATTCTGTTTATGTGGTGTATCACATTTATTGACTTGCATATGTTAAACCATCCCTCCATCCCTGGTATGAAACCCATTTGATCATGGTGGATTATCTTTTTGATATGCTGTTGGATTTGGTTAGTTAGCATTTTTTAAGGATTTAGCATCTAAGTTCATCAGGGATATTTGTCTGTAGTTTTCTTTTTTTGTTATGTCCTTTCCTGGTTTTAGCATTAGGATGATACTGGCTTCATAGAATGATTTAGGAAGGATTCTCTTTTTCTTTATCTCATGGAATAATGTCAATAGGATTCTTCTTTGAATGTCTGATAGAATTTAGCTGTGAATCCGTCTGGTCCTGGACTTTTTTTTTGTTAGCAATTTTTTTCTTACCATTTCAATCTATCTGCTTATTATTGGTCTGTTCAGAGTTTCCGTTTCTTCCCGGTTTTATCTAGGAGAGTTGTATATTTCCAGGAATGTATCCATCTCCTCTAGGTTTTCTAGTTTATGTGCATAAAGGTGTTCATAGTAGCCTTGAATGATCTTGAATATTTCTGTGGTGTCAGTTGTACTATCTCCCATTTCATTTCTAATTCAGCTTATTTGGATTTCTCTCTTCTTGGTTAATCTCGCTAATGGTCTGTCAATTTTATTTATCTTTTTAAAGAACCAGAATTGTATTTGTTATCTTTTGTATTTTTCTTGTTGTTTCAATTTCATTTAGTTCTGCTCTGATCTTTGTTATTTCTTTTCTTCTGCTGGGTTTGAGTTTGATTTGTTCTTGTTTCTCTAGTTCCTTGAGGGCTGGCCTTAGATTGTCTATTTGTGCCCTTTCGGACTTTTTGATGTAGGCATTTAAGGCTATAAACTTTCCTCTTAGCACCATCTTTGCTGTATCCCAGGGGTTTTGATAGGTTTTCTCACTATTATAGTTCAATTCAAATAATCTTAAAATTTCCATCTTGATTTCATTGTTGACCCACTGATCATTCAGGAGCAGATTATTTAATTTCAATGTATTTCCATGGTTTTGAGGGTTCCTTGGAGTAGATTTTCAATTTTATTCCACTGTGATATGAGAGAGTACTTGATACAATTTTCAATTTTCTTAAATTTATTGAGACTTGTTTTATGGCTTATCATATGGTCTATCTTGAAGAATTAATGTTACATGTGCTGATGCATAGAATGTATATTCTATAGTTGCTGGGTAGTGTGTCCTATAAATATCTGTTAAGTCCATTTGTTCTAAGGTATAATTTAAATTCATTGTTTCTTTATTAACTTTTTGTTTCAATGACCTGTCTGTTGCCATCAGTGGAGTATTAAAATCCCCCCACTATTTGAAAAAATGCTCATCATCACTGGTCATTAGAGAAATGCAAATCAAAACTACATTGAGATACCATCTCACGCCAGTTAGAATGGCGATCATTAAAAAATCTGGAGACAACAGATGCTGGAGAGGATGTGGAGAAATAGGAACACTTTTACACTGTTGGTGGGAGTGTAACTTAGTTCAACCATTGTGGAAGACGGTGTGGCGATTCCTCAAGGACCTAGAAATAGAAATTCCATTTGATCCAGCAATCCCATTACTGGGTATATATCCAAAAGACTATAAATCGTTCTACTATAAGGACACATGCACACGAATGTTCATTGCAGCACAGTTTACAATAGCAAAGACCTGGAACCAACCCAAATGCCCATCGATGATAGACTGGACAGGGAAAATGTGGCACATATACACCATGGAATATTATGCAGCCATCAAAAACGATGAGTTCGCGTCCTTTGTAGGGACATGGATGAACCTGGAAACCATCATTCTCAGCAAACTGACACAAGAACAGAAAATCAAACACCGCATGTTCTCACTCATAGGCGGGTGTTGAACAATGGGAACACATGGACACAGGGAGGGGGAGTATCACACACTGGGGTCTGTCGGGGGGAAAAAGGGGAGGGATAGTGAGGGGGTGGGGAGTTGGGGAGGGATAGCATGGGGA
This sequence comes from Ateles fusciceps, assembly GCA_036589455.1. Lineage (NCBI taxonomy): Eukaryota > Metazoa > Chordata > Mammalia > Primates > Atelidae > Ateles > Ateles fusciceps. The sequence goes on from JAZHEH010002393.1 coordinate 6,297,654, forward strand.
GAAATGCCAGATATAGGTGATGGGGAGGAAGGCAGCAAATCACACTGCCATGTGTGTACCTATGCAACAATCTTCCATGTTATTCACATGTACCCCCAAACCTAAAATGCAATAAAAAAAATAAATAAATAAAATAAAATAAAATAAAATCCCCCCACTATTATTGTGTTGCTGTCTATCTCATTTCTTAGGTCTAGTAGTAATTGTTTTTTATAAATTTGGGAGCTCCAGTATTAGGTGCACCTATATTTAGAATTGTGATATTTTCCTGTTGGATGAGTTTTTTAAATCATTATATAATGTCTCTTTTTTAAATTTTTATTATTTATTTATTTTTTTTACTGTTGTTCCTTTTAAGTTTGTTTTGTCTAATATAAGAATAGCTACCCCCCCTTGTTTTTGGTGTCCATTTGCATGAAATATCCTTTTTCCACCCCTTTACCTTAAGTTTACATGAGTCCTTATGTGTTAGGTGAGTCTTTTGATCATAGCAGATACTTGGTTGTTGAATTCTTTTTCAGTCTTCCAGTTCGCGTCTTTTAAGTGGAGCATTTATGTTATTTACATGCAATGTTAGTATTGAGATACGTACTATTCTGTTCATCATGCAGTTTGTTACCTGAATACAGTTTTATTTTTTCATTGTGTTTTTGTTTTATACGTCCTGTGATATTTATGCTTTAAGGATATTCTATTTTGGTGTATTCTGAAAATGTGTTTCAAGATTTAGAACTCCTTTTACCAGATCTTATAGTGGTGGCTTGGTAGTGGTGAATTCACTCAGCATTTGTTTGTCTGAAAAAGACTATCTTTTTTTCACTTGTGAAGCTTAATAGCTTAGTTTTGCTGAATACAAAATCCCTGGCTGATAATTATTTTGTTTTAGGAGGCTAAAGATAGGGCCCTAGTCCCCCTCTAGTTTGTAGGGTTTCTGCTGATAAATCTGCTGTTAATATGATAGGTTTTCCTTTTTAGGTTACCCGATGCTTTTGCCTCATAGCTCTTAAGATAGTTTCCTTTGTTTTGACTTGAGATAACCTGACGAGTATGTGCCTAGGTGATTATCTTTTTGCTATTAATTTCCCAGGTGTTCTTTGAACTTCTTGTGTTTGGATGGCTAAATCTCTAGCATGACCAGGGAAGTTTTCCTCGATTGTTATCTTAAATATGTTTTCTAAACTTCTAGATTTCTCTTCTTTCTGGGAATACCAGTTATTCTTAGGTTTGGTTGTTTAGCATAATCTCAAACTTCTTGAAGGCTTTGCTTTTGTTTTTTATTCTTTTTTCTTTGTCTTTTTTAGATTGGGTTAATTCAAAAGGCTTGTTTTCAAGGTCTGAAATTTTTTCTTCTATTTGTTGATTCTGTTGCTGAGACTTTTCAGTGCATGCATTTCTCTAAGTGTGTCCTTTATTTCCAGAAGCTGTGATTGTCTTTTATTTATTCTATTTCACTGAAGTTTTTTTATTTTCATATCTTATACTTTTTAAAAAAATTTTCATTAAGTTGGACATCACTTTCTTTGGTGCTTCCTTGATTAGCTTAATAATTGACCTTCTGAATTCTTTTTCTGGCAATTCAGATTTCTTCTTGGTTTGGATTCATTGCTGGTGAGCTAGTGTGATCTTTTTGAAAGTGTTAACCTTGTTTTGTCATATTCCCAGGATTGTTTTTTCTGGTTTCTTCTTTGAGTAGACTATGTCAGAGGGAAGATCTGGGACTCAAGGGCTGCTGTTCAGATTCTTTGTCTCATGGGGGTGCTCCCTTGATGTGGTGCTTTTCCCCTTCCCCTTGTGATTTGGTTTCCTGAGAGCCAAACTGCAGTGGTTGTTATTTCTCTCTGGATCTAACCACCCAGCAGAGCTACTGGGCTCCAGGATGCTACCGGGAAGTGTCTTTACAACATCCTGTGATGTAAACCATCTTCAAGTCTCTTAGCCGTGGGTATCAGCACCTGCTCCAGTGGAGGTGGCAGGGGAGTGAAGTGGACTCTGTGACAGAGTTCTTGGTTGTAGTTTTGTTTATTGTGCTAGTTTTGTGTTGGTTGGCCTCCAGCCAGGAGGTGACACTTTCAAGAGAGCATCAGTTCTGTTAGTATAGGGAGGATTAGGCAGTGGGTGGGACCATAGAGCTCCCAGGAGATTATGACCTTTGTCTTCAGCTACCAGGGTAGGTAGAGAAAGACCATCAGGTTGGGGCAAGGTTAGGTGTGTCTGAGCTCAGACTCTCCTTGGGTGGGGCTTGCTGTGGCTGCTGTGGGGTATGTGGGTGTGGTTCTCAGGCCAATGGAGTTATGTTTCCAGGGGTATTATGGCTGTCTTTGCTGTGTCATGCAGGTCTCCAGGGAAGTGGGAGAAAACCGGCAGTTACAGGCCTCACACAGCTCCCATACAGCCCAAAAGGCTAGTCTCACTCCTACTGTGCCCTCTCAATAGCACTGAGTTTATTTCCAGGCAGTGGGTGAATGGGGCTGAGAACTTGCCCCAGGCTACCAGTCTCCCCAGCTGAGAAAGCAAGCAGGGCTTTCAGGTTTTGTGCTTCCCCACCTGTACAGCTTCTGTGCTGTGTCTACACTCCCTATTAATCCCCTTCCCCATGTTCTGTCCAGGAAACTTTGTGTTTTGTCAAAATGGTTAGAAAGTTCAATTGGACGTTTCCTTCTCCCTGTGGTCTTTTCCCAGTTCCTCTGGCAGCCCTCCCCAAGGACTCCTGTGAGACAAAGTCAGAAATGGCTTCCCTGGGAACCAAGAGTGCCCACAGTGCTCTTCTGCTGTTTCATCTACACGTGTATTTTATTTGGCTCTCTAAGTTTGTCTCAGCTCCAGGTAAGGTCAAATCCTTCTTCTGTGATTTGGACCTTCAGGTTCCCCAGTGAGGTTGTGTGTTTGGGGCAGACGATCCTTCTTTCCACTTTTATAATTCACAGTTTTTTGGCTGTCTCCAGGCACCTGCAGCAGTAGTCTGCTTCCTTCAAAGGATCTGTGGATCATCTCAGCTTTCCTGGTATGTTCCTGTGATAGTTCTTGGAGCAAAAGTTTATTATGTGAGTCTCCACACACTGCTCTGTCTGAGTGGGAGCTGCAAGTTAGTTCTGCCTCCTATCTGTCATTTCTTTTTCTAGTGTCCTGGCTAGTAATTTCTCAGTGGAATGATGCATCATTTACATGTCACTTCAGCCTGAGGAGTAGAGCCCTTCTGACCTTGCAGCTTATTTTCTGAGCTCTTGCATTGAGATGGTGGCACCTGTGTACTCAGGCATTGAAAGGAGAATAGCTGCCTCCTGACTTGCTCAGCCTACAGAGGACTTGGTGTCCATTTTGACTTCCTCAACCTAAGGCTTGCACTAGCATAGCCTTTTCCAATTAATAGCACATACAATAAAAATGATTGCTTTTTGGCTGTAGTTAGCTAAGAGCTTTGTTGCTTTAGTATTTTGGTTCTAAAACACATTTAAAATTTTCTCTTGTTATACATGCCATGTAGATTAAGGGCATAAATCCATGTAAAATAACAAGTGGACCTCATGGTATTGACTCAGTGTGATTAAGTTCTGTATAGAATCTGGAGACAAATTTAGAGACCCAATTTCAGATATGTGATTTCTGTTCAGTTTGTATACCAGTTAGCAAGAAGATGATTGATGGTTGCTAGTCCTGTGAAACAGTAGTAGTTAGGTGGTATATGTCCTAGTGGTATGTAGTTTAAGAACAAAAATTTTATCCTAGGGCTTAGCCCACTTGTATCATCTATACACTATTTATTCTGGGACTCTTCTTGTCCTTAGATGACAATTTAAGAAATTTTCATTTCTTTAATTGATATTTGTATCTATGTCACACAAAGGGCTTGAATTTGTGTGTCCATCATTGGCATGTTAAGTCCACTTTTGCCCATATGTGTTTCTCAATGTTATAAAACATGCATTTTCTACTAAAGAGTACCTATTTTGAGAGTTTATCAAAGAAACATGCAGAACCAGGATGCCAGTTTTGTGTTTTTCTTTCCTGTATTGTCTCATTTATAACAGTAATACATGATCCTCCACATTTTCCCAATATTGTTCAAACTGCATTTTCTAAAAGTTAAGATCTTCTGAGGATTTTTTGTTTTGTAAACTCTGTATCTATGAATACTTTTAACTACATGTTATAAATAACAAAAACAATTTTAAAAAAGAATTGTTGCTAGTGACAACACTAACATCAAGGAAATTTTGTTTAGATTGGGAAAATAAAACAGGTGTTTCAGTCCTAAATTAGGTAATTTTATTACTCTTAGTCTTGACAGACATTGATTCTTCATGAAAAATTTAAATTCTTACCATTACTTTAGAAGACTTTTTCCAATATGCTATTAAAAATGTTCATAAAAAATTGACTATGAGTATCAAAACACCAAAAAGTCATACTTGAGATATAATATGTATATTGGTTATTGGTCAACTAAAGTTAAAACTCATTTTTGAAATTTTTAATGGAAAGAAGAAAAATAGATTTTAAATGTTTTCTCAAGTGTTTTGAAACACTTGAAAAAATTTTAAGGCAAAGTACTTATTTTTGACCGATGATCCAGTAGACCAGGGGTCTGTTTATTAAGCCACAGCCGTGTCCATCCACTTGCATATTACCTAGGGTTGCTTTCCTGCTATTCAGTAGTCCTTTCTTACCCTTGAGGGATAAATTCCAAGACCTCTAATAGATGCCTGAACTAAATAGATACTAAATCCTATGTATATTATGTTTTTCCTATATAAACATACCAATGATAAAGTTTAATTTATAAGTTAGGCACAGTAAGAGATTAATAATGATAAAATAGAACAGTTATAACAATATGCCAGCATCATTACTCTTGCACTTTGGGGCCTTTATTAAGTAAGCACTGTGATAACTGATGGTCAGTCTGATAATCCAGAGGGCTACTAAGGAATTAGCGGGAAGTGTTCACAGTATGAATGATTCACATCCTGGGTTGGATGGTGTAGGATTTCAACACACTATTCAAATGGGGCACAATTTAAAACTTATACATTGTTTATTTCTAGAATTTTCCATTTAGTATTTTCAGACCATATTAAACCATGGTTTGCTATGGGTTACTAAACCTACAGAAAGTGGAACCAAGGGTAAGTAGGGTGACTACTATATCTTGATAAAGACTGAGCCATTATCCATCGAAATTGGTTTGAGAAAGTTTTAAAAAGGATAACGATCTTTTTCAATCTGTTTATGTCTTCCAGAATATGTAAAAAATAATAAAATGGACCTTCCATGCTACATACATAATAACTTCTACAATTGTATATGTGCCTTGAATGTATTTTCCCTAAAGATTATCAACTGTGGGTTTGGCAAGTGATTTTTAAGTAAATCTGTGATGATTTTTTTAAAAAGGTGAGCTCAAAAAGAAGCATATCCTGGCAAAGTCAGTTTTAATGACAAGATGGAGGAAAAAAACAGGGCCTGAGTGAGCACCCAAGGCACTTGAGGGACCTGTGCTCTTTGGCAAGTATTGGCATTCATGGGAAGAAAGGAGGGTTAAATGAGAATATACATAAGAAAGTTGCCCGTAAACACATAAAGTATCAAAATCAGACAGAAACTACAGTCGTCCCTTGGTATCCTTGGTGCATTGGTTCCAGGACTCCAGCAAACACCAAAACGTGTGGATGCTCAAGTATTTGCACATAACCTACACACATCCCCCCGTATACTTTAATTCATCTCTAGATTACTTACAATACAAATACAATATAGATGTGATGTATAGTTATGCTGTGTTGTTTTAAAATTTACATTGTTTATTTAAAAAGTATTTTTGGTGTGTGGTTGGTTGAATCTGCGGATGTAGAAGCCAAGGACATGAAGGGTGGATTGTATTTGACAGTTCGATCCAGGGACAAGTTTGTGTGTGTATTTGTATGTCTCTGCCAGCATATTCTGCCTCATTATAGAGAGAGTTGCACAGGAAGCAATTTGGAGTTAGATTTTAGATTTCTTATATTGCTAGCTGCTCATTGGTGATTGCTGCTCTGAAAGATGTAGAAGGATCTTTGGAAGATGATATAGATTTACCTATATAGATTGCTCTTTTTACTTTATGGAAGTCTTATACAAGGAATGGTTTATCCAGTATTTGTCACTGATCTGGAACTTTTTCTAACTCAATAGTTCTTAATCTTATTTACACAATAAAGTTGCCTACAAGTCTTTAAAAAAAAATACCCTGATTCTATCCTACACATTCTAATTGAATTGGTGTGGGGGAGGAGCTAGGTATTAGATTGTTTACAAGCACCCCCTCTAATCCCAATGTGCCTCCAGGCTGAAGAGCATCCGCTAACCACTAACATTGGGAAGTGATGATTGTCCACCAGATGGAGACAAAGCACTTCTCAATGAAAAAGACCCCAGACAAAACCCATTCTCTGGCCTTACATCTGCACCTCCAATTTATGTAATATACCAAACAGGTCAAAAATATGGGAACATAGGTAAAATTATCTTTGGTATTGTTGCTTGCCAACCAAATAAATTCTTACCACCACTGGGGGAAAATTCCAGGAACTAATTTAAAAATAACATGTGGCCAAAAATACATTTTATTCATCCAGTTACCTAATTAGGATGTACAAATATTTTGAAACCTTTTCCTAGTTTACTTTGATAAAATAGACCATATAAAGGAGAAGGGTAATAATGTTCATATATTATAGAGTGGAAAATTTTAAAATAAGATCAACTCTAAGAATTATGCAAATGAAAATCAACATTAGCACAAGTAAATTAGGGTAAGATGTGTTGCTCAAAGGATTTTAGGAAATATGCAGATGCAGTAATGTGGTTTCAATTTATTCTTAAGTCCGAAGCATTTGATTGGCAGCTCCCACTCTCATTTCTCCCATCGCACTTGTCTAGCTGTCATAGAAGCTGCAAAAGCTACAAACTCCATCTCTCTGTTCCCTTGTAGGGAGAGATGGTCAATGAGATGTAAGTGAAATCACTGAGGAGGGCTTCCCTTCCTGAATAAAGGAATGTCTTTTTCCCTTGTCCCTCCACCCCCCACCTCTTGCTACCATCTTCCTGGGGACATGAAACTTAGGAATGGAGCAACCACCACTGTCCATGGATGACAAGTGTGAGGACAAAAGCCAGTGTAACTAAGGAGGGCAGAACAGATACACGAGAGCAGCCTGGTTCTTCTTTATAGCAACTCTGAGCAGCTGCTATGCTGATGGGGGACTGCTTATCTTTGCCCTTGCTATGAGGGGGAAGAGCAACTGTTGATCAGGCTTCCTATTGTTCTCAGATAAACTTTTTCCCTAACTGATCCATCACTGAGAAGTTACTATATTGGCATATAGACCATAAATATATTTATAATGTTGACTTTAGACATTATCCTTTCTAAAGAAGCCCTGTGGGCTTTAGACAAGGCTAAGACTTCAGAAGCTCAAGCTTCTTTGTTGTTATATCTAAAAAGCATGTATTAAGTGCCTAATTGTCAATACCAGGCAATCTGCCAGTGCTCCTGCCCTAACAACATTTCCTGAGCCAAAGGTATAGTTTAACATAATACCTGACTGTGGGGGTGAATATTATCATCAGAACTGTGTTAGAAAATCTAGGCTGTCTGTTGTTCTACTTGACATGGCCTGTGATTTCTTCAGGGTCAGAGCAAATACGTCACTAGAAACAATAAATGAGATGGCAGCAGACAACAAGGTGTTTGCATTATGAAAGGCCAAATTTGATCTTAAGGGTAAACAACAAATAAAGGTATCTAATTAGAAAAAGAACTGAGAAAGAGTTAAGAGTTCCGCATTTTGAAAAGCAGATTGGTAATTCGTTATTTGATGATGAGCATATTCAGAAATAGTTGCTCTTCCATGGTCCACAGCAGGAGAATTTCATGGGAGAGGATTACTATGAATTAACAAACTGTTTAAAGAACTGGAGAGAACCGAATGGGCAAATAGGGGAAAGTATTAGGTTGGTGCAAAAGTAATTGCAGTTTTTGCTATTGCTTGTAATATATTATAGACACGTGATGCCTTGGAAGGCCTAAGGGCAAATGTTGGCCTTTCCTGGAGCAAAACATAGAAATGTGTCCTCTGGGGCCATGTAATATGCCAGTCTTGTGAGCAGCATAGGGGATAGTGATGGTTTACTTGGATAAGGCAAGTGATTGAGAATTACAAGGAAGTAAATCTCATTAAATGTTGAATTTCACTGGGGGTCTGTTTCTGCCACACGTGTTAATTTTATGCTTTTAATTATGTGCTGTATAATTTTCAGATTTTTATTTCTAAACTGTCTTTGTCTGTGTTGCTGTAGAGAGATATCTGAGACTAGATCATTTGTAAAGGAAAGAGCTTTACTTGGCTCGTGGTTCTGCAGGCTGTACAAGAAGCATATACCAGCATCTACTTCTGGTGAGGGCTTCAGGCTTCTTCCATCAAGGTAGAAAGTGAAGGGGAACTTCTTTGTGCAGAGATCACATGGTGAAAAAGGAAGCAAGAGAGAGAGAGAGTGGGGGAGGTGCTAGACTCCTTTTAACAACCAGCTCTGCCAGGAACTAACAGAACTAGCACTAGAACCCACTCATTACTATGAGGACAGGCAGCAAGACATTCATGAGGGATCCTGATCCAAACACCTCCCATTAGGCCCCTCCTCCAACACTGGGGATCAAATTTCAACATGAAGTTTGGAGAAGTGAGCTATCCAAACTACAGCATAAACCTAATCTTCCCAAATTTTCCAGCTTCCTCCTGGTTATCTCCACCTGGATTTTTACAGTTACTTCTAATTTACCATGTCTGCAAATAAACTCAATTAAGTGTCTTTACTTCCCCTACATTACATTTCTCATTCTGTATTTTTGACACCTATTTATTGAGTGCCTACTCTGTGCCACTCACTGTGCTAATACTGGGGATACAAGGTGAGCAACACCAGACACAGTTCTACCCACCATATTTTTTGTCTAGAGAAGTAGACTGCCACTAAACAAGTAAGCAAACAAGTATTAACTTATTTTGATTTTTGATTTTTTATGATGAAGGAACAGACCTGAGCTGAGTGTCAACAGGGAAACTTCATGTTTAATTTGGCAGAATTTTTATCTACCTAGTCACCCATACTAGAAAACTGGGGGTCATTCTTTCCTTTTCTCTCTTAGCAGCCACATGAAACCAACCACCACATCTTGCCTATTTGACCTCCTAAATATTTTTCAAACCTATCTTTTTTTTCCTTTCCTCATTATCTTAGTTGAGACTGCCACCATCTTCTACATGGACCATGCATTACTCTTTTGATGCCAATCTTCATACCCTTTCCCCCCTTTCCTTTACTCCAACCCCCATCCTTTTCCATACTGCTTCCAGGCAGTTTTATCCAAAATTTGAGTGTCAATTTTTTTTTTTTTTTTTTTTTTTTGAGACGAAGTCTCACTCTGTCACCCAGGCTGGAGTGCAGTGGTGTGATCTCAGCTCACTGCAGCCTCTGCCTACTGGGTTCAAACGATCCTCCCACCTCAGTCCCCTAAGTAGCTGGAATTATAAGCATGTGCCACCATGCCCAGCTAATTTTTGTATTCTTAGTAAAGACAGAGTTTCACCACATTGGCCAGGCTGGTATTGAACTCCTGATCTCAAGTGATATGCCTGCCTCAGCCTCCCAAAATGCCATTCCTGGTCCTGTCTCAAATTTTTATATCCAAACTATCTTAGTGCATTTGCACTGCTATAAGGGAATATCTGAAACTGGGCAATTTATAAAGAAAAGAACCATCTCACTTTCCTGGTTTTCTGGTGATTTTGTGTTTTATGTTATAAAGTTACTCTAGATTTTTAGTTTAGCTGATGTTTTCTTCTTCCTCTTGAACTTGACATTTGAGCAACATCAACCTATTCATAGTTCTTGAGCACGTTAGGCATTTCATGATTCTGAGCCTTTGATCTTTCTTTTCTGTCCCAGTAGATCCACTTTCTTCTTTCATTTTGGTTTAACTTCCACTTTACTTCTGTCTCACATGTGTTTTCTATGCTCATAGTGGTTCTTACTGACCCCATTATAGCACTCAGCACATGTGGAAGAAAAGTTAAATATTAAATTTGAGCTTAATTGAATGTGGACACAAACAATGGTCACCAAACCCTGGAACAGGTTGTGTGAGCCCCTTGAGGCATTCATCCACCACTGTTTCGGAGAAATCTCTATTTCAATCTATTCTTATACATTAGTTATTTAAAAACAACAGACAATCGCAAAAACAAGTTGACCTTTTTGTGTTCCTTGAGTCCAGTTGCGAAGGGCCGTTGTGACTGGACTTCATGCCAAACAACTTGTTACAAAAAGAGCTAGGGTCTCAGACCGTGCTGAAACTTCATGAATGTCTGTGTGTGTACACACACACACACACACACACACACACACACACACACATTTTCCCTCTTCCCCTTCCCATTGCAATTTGCTTATTATATCAATTTGCTTATTATATCATTTGCTTATTATATCTGTATTGCCATTTATGTGAGATAAAGGTTGTTTACCCTTAAAGGTATTGTTTGTGTGCCTTTTTTTCTCTCTTCATGCGTCTCTTGCACAGAACAGCACATTACCCTATATTTGTATATTTCACATTTGTCTCCTTTTCTGAATGTGTGCGCATTAAGGAGGGGAACTTCACTTTATGTCCAACACTGTGCTGGGCAAATGGAATTTGTAGTGAAGCCCGTTATTGAATGGAATTGAAAGTGAAGAGATAGTTTACTTGCAAAGAAAAGTAGTTTGATGCCTATGACAAGAAAGCAATGGATAATTTATGGTTTGATTGTCCAGTTGGCACCAAAAGTTAACAGCACAGATGTTACAACTTCCTTAAACAGACACATATTCTCATCAGCCCCAAAGGGGCAGCACATCCACCAGATCCACTAAATTGTGAACGTGTGTAGGGTATTATATTTTGCATATCACTGATTAGTTATGCCTTCCAATTTCAAAAAGAAATCCCTCATTTTGCCCTAATGTGTGGTCAGGATTATTGTAATAATGGCTGTTATAGCACATTCCGAGAGTATGATTTATGGGCTGAGTTTTTACGGTTCAAACTGAGAGTTGAGAAATGGTCTCTTGATAGCAATACACTGAAAGCACAGAAGATACAACTTCTAAGATGGAGTGTTTATGGACCCAGGTGTTTGGACAGTGGGATGAGTGCAGTTGTATTTGAGACATACCTATATGAAACATTTTTTGTTGTTTATCTGAAATTCAAATTTAATTGGACATCTGGTGTTTTATCTGGCAACTCTACATAGAATTCATTTGAAAAAACATATCCCAAATTAAGGGGCTGCTTGATGTGTTAGGAATAAATACTGGTTGTTTTTTTTTTAATCTAGAAAACCTTTTTTAGTTACAGCTATGCATCTCTTGGCTGCTATCTGTTTATAGCAGTGAGAGTTTCAGATTCAATCATTTTTAGATTTTGCTTAGCTTGAAAAGCTTTTAGCAAATAAAATTTTACTAGAAAGACTAATATATAAAACAGATAAGAGCTGAGTTACTTATTGAAGCTGAGTATAGGTCCCTCCCCACCCCAAGGTGAAATAGTGGAGCACAACCCCAAAACTCCTAGATTTGATGATTTCTAAAATTCCTTCTACCTGTACCAGTCTGTGAATCCAAGTGAATTCATTTTACAGGGAGAAATCATCTAGTTTGTGAGTAGTCATAGCCTGTTCTTTCCTACTTATAGTAGAAAAGGCTGGAGAGATAAGGAAAGAAAAGTATTGTTATCAATAAAGGTGGCATTTAGGAAGGATAAAATGGACTTATTAACTGTCTTCGTTTATTCCTCAACAGACATTTGTTGAGCAGTCTCTAAAGACAAGGTAATATAGTATGCACTTGAAGGGAGAATATTAATAGAAATTTTTTGGATGACCTCTTAATTTAGTAAGTGAGCTAAAATTTGTGCCAAGTAATTGTATCTGCTATTTTGTGAGGTTCACTATGTCATGGGTATTTTACTGCCCACAGCTTTATCAAGTATACGCCTGAACATTGGTCCCGCTCACAATTCCTGTTTCTTTGCATTTGTTCTCACTGAAACCTTACTTCCTTTCAGATTTTTTTCCTAAAACTTATAAGCAGACAATTCCTCTAATTCTCTTTTTTATCTCTGAATCTGTCTTGGTGATACAGGACATTTCTCTTTATTAGAAGCCCTGTCTTTGTTCAATTTTAGCATGATGAAGTCATAACAAGTTTTTCTCAAAAATGCATTACTGAGACCCAGTCTCCTCCAACAATGTGGTATGCCTTCAGGTCTGCAGTCCAAGAGGTAATTTTAAGCATCACTCTTGTTTTCACCCATTCACATGCTGAGACTGTTACCAGGCCTGCCATTTCTTGCACTGCAGGAGTTCCCATATATTCTCCTTTCTTCTTTTTCTGCCATGCCTAATTTCTTATCTGAGCTCTGGTTGTTTAACACCTACCTTATTGCATTTTCTTTTATCTTTCCCTTTAATATTTTACATGACTCAGCATAAGTTCTCTTTAGGAACCCCTAGGCTCATAGCAAAGCTGTTTGAACCTACTGCTTTGTCTTTGTGCTCCTGCCACTGACAATTCTGAAGTGCACATTTGAAGAAACGTCAACATTTTGACACAGCTTTAAAAGACCAGTTATTTTTCATTCTCTTTTGGTTTTTAAAAAACATTTTTCTGAAGATGTCAGACAGATGATAGCATAGGAAGCTGAACCTCACATTCCTCCACAGAAACACTGATAAAAGAATGATGTTGATACAAAAAAACCTTGAAGAGAAATTCAGAACCCAACTAAAAAAGTAGAAGCACTCGACAGGAGCATAAACAGAGAGCAGTAACATTTATCTTGGTAAGAAGAGCGATTTCATTTTATGCACATCAGTTCCTTCTGCAAACTGGCTTAGCTAAACACGGAGAAGATACTTCAGCCCAAGATTTCTCCTGTGGGGGTAGGGGATTTGTTTGGAGGGTGAGCTGTTTGGCCTTCTGGCCTCTCAGAACACCCTCTGGAAGGCCAGTTTTCATTTTGCATCGTAGTAAGCATTGGATGATCTGTAGAGCCTGTTTCCCTGAGAGAGTAATTCCTTTACATCTGATACTGCTCTTTGAGATTGGGAATAGGCACAGAACTGACACTTTTCCTCCACAAAGGAGAGAAGGAAGTGAGGGGGGGTCTATCTGCAGAATCTCAGGGTGTCCTCTGTGGAGCTGATTTTCATCTCACCTCATAACAAGCCCTGAATAACTGACAGATCTCAGCCTCCTGGGACAATTAGTAACTAACAAAAGGGGCTGGCATCCCTTAAAGCCAGAACTACTCTGTTTATTGGGAAAAGCCAGAAACGAGGCTTTTCCTCTAGGTGGGAGGGAAGGGAATGAAGAGACCCTTGCTTTAGTCTTGCAATGCACTCCCTGAGTGGTCAGTCTCTATGCTACTTCAAATTAAGTACTGTGAACTGGTAAAGCTCTCTCCCACTCAGAATTTGTCCATAAAGACTGAAAGAAGTATCTGCTTCTTCAAATATTTAGACAACTGCAAACCTATAAGAAATGTGAAGAATCAGGAAAATATGACACAATCAAAGGAACAGAGTAAGTCTCTAGTAACCAAACCAAGAGAAATGGAGAGTTGTGAATTACATGATAAACAATTCAAAAATACTTATCTTAAAGAAGATCAGTGAGTTATAAGAGAACTTATAACTCTTAAAAGAGTTATAAGATAAACAACTAAATGAAATCAGGAAAACAAGTAATGAATAAAACAAGAAGTTCAACAAAAAAGATAGAAACAATACAAAAGAACCAAACAGAAATTCTGCAGCTGAAGAGAACAATGACTGAACTAAAAATTCACTGGAGAGGTTCAAAAGCAGACTTGATCAAGCAGAAGAAATAATCAGTGAACAAGACAGGTTATTTGAAATTATCCAGTCAGAGGAGCAAAAAGAAAAAAAAACAGAGTGAAGAAAGCCAAAGGGACTTATGAGGTACCATCAGGTGAATCAACATGAATATTAAGGGAGTCCTAGAAGGTGAAGAGAGAAAGGAAAAAAAAATTGTTCAAAGGAATAATGGCTGAAAAATTCTGAATTTTATTGTATATATGTGTATACAAATGTATATAAAAATATATACACACACACAGGCATACGTTGGAGATATTGCAGGTCTGGTTTCAAACTATCACAAGAAAGTGAATATTGCAATAAAAAAGTTATACAATTTTTTCATTTTCCCAGTGCATATAAAAGTTATGTTTATACTGTACTGTAGTCTATTAAATATACAGCAGCATTATGTCAAAAAAACAATGTGTATACCCTAATTTAAAAACATATATATTTTTTTGAGATGGAGTCTTGCTCTGTTGCCCAGACTGGAGTACAATGGTGCAGTCTTAGCTCACTACAACCTCCACCTTGTGTGTTCAAACGATTCTCCTGCCTCAGCGTCCTGAGAAGCTGGGACTGCAGGTGCGCACCACCACACCTAGCTAATTTTTGTATTTTTAGTAGAGTCAGGGTTTCACCATGTTGGCCAGGATGGTCTTGAACTCCTGATCTTGCGACCCACCAGCCTTGGCCTCCCAAAGTGCTGGGATTACAGGTGTGAGCCGCCGCATTTGGCTGGTTTGATCTTCTATCTAGAACACTAAAGCTTTCTCCACATGTGCAATAAGACTCTTTCACTTTCTTATTTGTGTGTTCACTAGAGTAGCACTTTTAATTTCCTTCAACAATCTTCCCTTTACATTCACAACTTAGCTAACTGTTTTGCCCAAGAGATCTATATTTTGGCTTATCTGGACTTTTGACATGCCTTCCTCACTAAGCTTAATCATATCTACCTTTTGATTTAAAGTGAGAGATGTGTGTCTACTTGAACACTTAGAGGCCATTGTAGTTTTATTAATTGGCCTAATTTCAATGTTGATATATCTCAGGGAATAGAGAGGTCTGAGGAGAGGGAGAGAAATGGAGTAATGGCCAGTTGGTGGAACAGTCAGAATGCATACAGCATTTATTGATTAACTTCACCATCTTATGTGGCTGTGGTTCTTTTCACCCCAAAATAAAAGCAACAGTAACATCAAAGATCATTGATCTATGATATTATATCACAACAGCTATAATAATGAAAAGACTTGAAATATCGTGAGAATTGCCAAAATGTGACACAGAGACATGAAGTGAGCATATGTTGCTTGAAAAATGTTGCCAATAAATTTGCTCAATTCATGGTTGCCACAAATCTTCAATTTGTAAAAAATGCAGTATCTGTGAAGCACAATAGAGCAGTGTACGATGATACAAGATATACCTGTATATGGATACACACACATACACAAATTACTAAGAATATGTTCATCCTTAATAAAGAAGGAAATCTTGTCATTTGTGACAACATGGATGAACTTGAAGGACATTATATTAAGTGAAATAAGCCAGATACAAAAAGACAAATACCATATGATCTCACTTATATGTGAAATCTAAAAAAGTTGAATTCTTACAATTACAGAGTAGAATGGTGGGTTGTAAGGGCAGAGGATGAGGCAGAGGTGAATGGGGAAGTGTTGGTCAAAGGATACAAAATTTCAGATATGCAGGATGAATCAATTCTAAAGATCTATATACGGTGTGGTGACTATAGTTAATAATATTGTATTGTGTCCCTGAAATTTCCTGAGAGTGGGTAATTGTTTTCACTAGAAAAAAATAGAGAAAGTTCACTATGTGAGTTGATGAATATGTTAATTAGCTTGGTTGTAGTAAACTGTTCACTATGTTTATGTGTATCAAAACATCATATTGTATACCTTAAATATGTACAATTTTTATTTTCCAAGTATACCTCAATAGAGCTAAAAAAATTTAAAAATATTTATTTTTTCATGTATTATAAAATAATATTTATAGAAATTTAAAAATATATCCATTTTTAAAAAGTAAAAGAAAGTAATCTGCAATCCTACCTCACCAGGAGGGCAGAAGAGAAGTAAAACATTTAAGGCATATCCTCTTGAAACTTTTCCTATACCTGGATATATATTTTTTCCTTCAACAAAAATAGAAGCAAATGTACTTACCAGTTTGCAGCTTGCATTTTCATTTAACAATAAATAGTGATTATCTTTCCATTTTGTTACATGTATTCCCACAATATCTTTAACGACTATGTACTGTTCCATCATAGAGATGTACTATAATTTATTTACCCTGCCACATTTTTCGTTCATCTAAGTTCCCCAGGTTTTCCCGTTAAAAACAACCCCGAACTGAACAGCATTGGAGCCACAGATTAACAAATATCAGTGCTTTTCCCTTTAGGGTGAATTAATGGAGAAAATATTTACATGTATTTATAAACCCACTATTAGAGCCAGGTTTCACTCTGTTTTGTTCAATGTTTCTCACACCAAAACTAGTCAATTCCTTGCTCTTTCCCCGTTAACCATCCACAACGTGCTTTATCTCCATGGCAATCCCACTTTTCTCACTTTTAAACCACAGCTGGGCTAGCAGATTTTACTTGATGAATATGACTCATTTTTTAAATTCTATAGGTGAAAGGAAAGAAGAGCTGCTCATTCCGTTCTCTCTATGTTACTGTTACTTCAGTCTCTCTTTCAAGAGCATAGGAGGATGAAAAAGTTCCCTAATCACAGAGCTTCATGGAGGGTGAAACCTCTTCAATCACTGTGTGACTGATTACACACCCACACCAACTCACATTCACACCCCCCCACAACCACACACACACCCACACACTCCACAGAGACTCACACACAGTCACATACAGAATTAAAGGAAGTACAAAAGACTAAGAAAATGTCTGTGTGCTGATTGTTGCTATTTACACAGCCCCAATCCCACACACACACACCTCAGCTCCACTCACACCTCAGTCCCACGTTGCCAGTGATGCTCCCACATGGAGTTGACTCTAGATCAAGCCTCATGAGGAGGCTAGTTCCTGTCCCTGGCTGTGAGAAGAAAGCTGGGCACTGACCAGTGTCACTTCAGGAAGTCTCAAGGTTCATTTTATGTTATGATGTAAAAATTCTTTAGCGGAAGAAGACTGGATTTTCAAAATGGAATCTGTGAAACCCTAGGGTTCTACCTCATTATCTCAGGGGTTATTCCTTGTGAGAGCAGCAGGAAACGATGCTGAGGGAGACTGAGCTGGTTCATCTTTTCTCCCGGCTGGAAAGAAGATATAAAGAGTGCCAGGAGGAAGCAAGGGGCCTTCTGAGGTGAGCACAGGCCCCTAGTGTCTCTCTTTTCCGTTTTCTGAGGGGTTCAGGGGACCTGGACCTGGGAGGGGGGCCAAGGGAACCTGCCACGAGGTTGTGCGTGAATTTGGAGGTTTGGGTTAATTCTGCCTGGCATCTGGAACCTTGTGAGTACTGAGCATGGAGGGCTGAGGAGGGGGTGCACCTGAGAAGATGCAAGAGGGAGAAAAGGGAACAACTGTGTCTGCACTGCAGCTAAGTGGAGACACATGAGCTTGCCTCGGTCCCTGAGGGATAGTGGGGCCTGTCTTGTCTTGTTACCACTGCCAGAAGCCTGTGCTGTCCGTGGGACAAGCCGAGCTACTCTGACTTTGAGAGGAAACAGGACTGCCTCCAGAGGGTCATCCATGACACCTTGTTGAGTGAGAGACAATTAGCAGAGGAACAACCAAGAATCTCATGAATAATGCTCTATCACCTCTGTTCCTCCAGATGTTTGGATTTTTCTCCATAAGATTATAGACTTGTGGCACTGCGGTCAAGTTTATAGACAGATGGTTTATAGGGCTCAGGTGGGTCAGTGGCAAACTTGGGACTACATGGTGACTGATAACAATGATGACAATACTGAAGAAAATGACATTTAAATCTGAAATGATAGAAGAAGAATTACTAGGCTGGGCAGAGTTTTCCAGCTTGGCTTATATTTAGTTTTGTCATTGGTAAGAACGAATGAGTACTTGTAAAAGAGAAATCAAAATATTTATAAAAATAAAGTGAATGTTATGCTTGCATATAGACTATTTATGATTATCCAAGTCACATCTGCTATTCTATTTTTTGGATGATAAATGGTGCCCAAGAAAGGAAAGTGATTTCTTTTATAGAAGGGTGATTTATTCAAGGATTTAGTGTTATTGAGCAGCAGAGTTGTTTCTGAAATTTATTTACTCATTCGCTCTATTAGTGCCCTCAGTGGGCAGCCATCAGGAGCATAACTGCAGCCAAAAAGAACGGGTTTTTTGACTTACAGTGAGGGAGAATGAACACCATGGAGAAACATGGCAGAGGGAAGAAATGTTGTAGAGTGGACTTATAGGTATTGGATTTGTGAGTGATTTGAGGTAGGTTCAAGGAAGTTGGGCTTTGCTCTTAATTGGATGCTATCTGAAATAAGACATTGCTGTCAAAGACAGCAGATGATGTAGCTCAGGAAGCAACTTATACGTCAAATATACTTCCAGGCATCTTCTGCTAACACAGCAATCAGTTTTAATAAAATGCGCCCAAGTTAAAAAGAACAGCAGATAATTTACAGCAGATGTCATTTGATGTCATGGTTTTTCCTCATTTTGGGAAGAGGAGAGGCTGGGATGCATTTTAGAAATTTGAACAATGTTTAAGTTATGAATTAGATTAGGTTTGACATCTAGCCTCCAACCTTAATATGTTGTCACAGAGAGTAAGCTATACAAAAAAAAAGAGGTCCAAGCTACTTGTTTTTCCTCTACTTTGCCAATGGAGATGTTTTCTGATGTTCTTCTCTATGGCCCTCACAATATAAAAATTTGAAAATCTCTGCTACCCATAAGATTATAGAGTCCAGGACCTAGCCTGCACTGAAAAGAGACTGTTGAAATAAAGGGCTTGTACTTACATTTTATTTTCATTGTAATCATGGTTATAATTAAGATTTAGTTTTTTGGCTGGGCACAGTGGCTGGTGTCTGTAATCTCAGCACTTTGGGAGGTCAAGGTAGGTGGATCCCTTGAGCCCAGGAGTTTGAGTCCAGCCTGGGCAACATAGTGAGACCTTGTCTTGACAAAAAATTTAAAAAATAAGCCAGATTTGGTGGTGTGTGCCTGTGGTTCCAGCTACTCAGGAGGCTGAAGTGGAAGGATCACCTGAACCTGAGGTGAAAGCTGCAGTAAGCCAGGATCACACCACTGCACTCAGCCTGGGCGACAGAGAGACCCGTACTTTAAAACAGAAAAGATTTAGGTTTTTTACTGGGGATAGTAAGAGGACATTCAGGGCTTCTCTTGGAAATGCCATTTGTAGTATACCTCAGCTTTATGGGGAAGAGGAATAAGCAACATTGCAAGTGGATATGGGGACTTTTTCCAGGTTCCTTAGTTGGTATTTGAGTTTGGCTGGAGGAGAATGAGCTCCTTAGAGGCGATGTGAGTAAATCCTAAGTTTCAGAATTGGAGGACCAAAAGTCCGCCATACAGAAAACTAGGGAAAACTTCTGGATGTGGTGTTTTGTAGGTTGGTATAGACTAATTCCCAAGTAAGCTCTAGGACCCCGGTGAACAATATGTAGCTTGAGAACTGCAGGCAGACCAACCTGCTTCTCCATACATCAGTCAGTTTATAAAGAAGCACCCTTTCTTCTTAGGCCTTATTTATCAAAAGCAGGGGAATGGTGGGTTGGGGACTCTTTAAGGAACTGACCTCATGTGCAGAGGAAACATTTCAGAACCCCCTGGAAATGTCCAGCAGCTGAAATAGCAAGGAGGGCAGCTGGGACTGCTGAGAGCAGCTTGGCATTGGTGAGAGGAAGATCACCCATGAGAAAGGCAGTATTGAGTCCCTGCCAGAGTCAGGAACCAGCAGGATAAAAATGAGCTGCTTCTGGAGACAAAGTGGAGAGAGTGGCTGCATACTGTCCAGCTGTCTAAGAATCCAGATGCTGCTCAGAAGAAGTGAGAGATCCTGGGAGTCCCCGCAACTGAGATTGGGTTTTAAAAATACACCCCCTTTCCTGCTTCTTGTTAATTAAGCTGAACATGAGCAAGGTGCTGGGACCCTGTGGGGGAGACTCAGAGCATGCCCAGGGAAGGAGAAGCTGTTGCTCAGAGAGTGCAGACTGTTTCTGCTGGTTGGAGCTTTGCTCCACATCTTCTAACTCTGTAGCCTTGAAAGCTCTGTGCATTGAGTTCCTCATTTGTAAAAGGGAATTGTATATGCCTTCTTTCTAGGTTGATTTGAGGAGGAAGGGAGATTGGGTTTTTAAAATAGCTATGACAGGTCCTAACACATAGATGGTTCTCAATGAATATTGGTTCATTTCTTCTTCCCTGAGCAGAAAGTAACACTTTCCCACTAGGAAACCATCAAGAATGGGGAATTGGACTCAACTTGGAGGGAAAGGGATTTCACACATAACCTTTTAAAAAATACTTGCTGTACCACAGATTATAAGGAACAGAGAAGTTCTTTGCAGGAGGCCTACGATTTGGATCAGGTACAACCTTTCAAGCCACAGGACTGAAGACACATTATTCTTAATTACCTAAAGCCAGAAAAAGAAAGATCTGATTGAGTTTAGGAATGTGGACACTGGTTTATTAATTATTCTCTACCCCCCAAACAACATTAGGGTCATGTATAATTTAGCATTTCTAAGTCTCTGCAGGCAGTCAGCTAAATTGACAAGAGAGTTTCAAATTCTAGTTAATAGCCTTGTTACTGTTCTTGTTTCCATGGATGTGGGTGGAAGTTGGATGGATGAAAACAAAGAAGGCTTAGAAATGATTGAGTAGAAGAAACCAGACCTCTAGGAAGGATTAACATTTCTTGTTTTTGGCCCTGACCCACCATTTTAACACTTCAAATGCAGTTGTTTATTGAAAGCCACGCTTCTTGCTAGATGACAGGCTCATTCTGGTCCACCTGGAGTTTTCCTGGAGTTAGCATTGAAAGTCCCAAGTTGCAGTAAATCTCTCTGTTTCAGACCACCTGGGACAGTTGGCTGCCCTACTGAAAAGGGCCAAGACAAATTGTAGAGGAAGACACAACTTTGAACCGTGGAGCTACAAGCCAGGGACAAGGCCGAAGGAAGTCCAGGTAGGAGTTTAGATAGCAGAAGTGGATCCTCAGAGTCACAAAGTAGAATTCCTCGATTATTGGAGAAATCTAGAAGATGGAGAGGTCACTTAGGCCACTTTCAATAACCAATAAGCAAAATATTCACATGCCACAAAAACATATAAACAATCAAACAAAATTCACTCCCCATCTTACGTTTAAACGTGAACAATCAAACAAAATTCACTCCCCATCTTACGTTTAAACGTGGACTAGAATCAAAGACCTCCCTTCGAACTGGTGGCAGAGTAAATAAATTACCCTCTAAGGAACTGATCTGCTGAGCAGTACTCATCAAAATTACCTGGAGTGTTTATTAAATAATTTTCTGTAACTCACCCCAGTCTACCAAACATGATTGCTAGAGGAGAAGACTGGGAATCTGTTCTTTTAAAAAGCATCTTGGGTGACCCTAATGTGAAATTATTTGCTCTAGGATGGTGAATCTCAAATATTTTTGATTATTCAGCCCAGTCAGATTTTTTTTTTAAGAAAAAAGATCTTCAATATATGTATATGTACCTAATTATCTATCTAGCTAGCTAGCTATATTACTCTTACTCATCCTTTAGGTTTTCCATTTAACACCTTTGAGGCATGGTAAAATCTGCATGGTTTATCTTATTATACTTTGGATGTTTCTTTTCAGAATACACTGCAATCTGCTAGACTGGAGTTTCCTGAGGGTAAGGACTATGTCCGTTTCATTCACCTTTATATTCATAACAGCAAAATGCTTGGCCCAATAAAATACTGGTTTGAATTGAATTTAGAATTCCTTGTTAAATGAAAGAGATAGCTTGTTTTCTGGGGAAGTGCTGTTTAATGCTGGCATTGTTTGTCCAAACTGTTTCATGTATCCATGGAAACAGAACCAGCAGTTCATGTAGGCACCTTTACCTGTCAGTGCCAGGTACCCAAAGAGAGTTTAAAATCCCATTTCCTGGTCTCCAGTTGGTTTTCTCCCGCAGTGCCAGAACTCCTGCTGCAGGAGAAAGGACCCTCCATTTAAAGAGCAGCGGGAGCTGTCACTAAGAGGCTTTCAATCTAGACAAGTAAGGAGAAAAGGAGTGGAGCAGCTTCATGCATCAAACAATGCCTCCCCCTCAGGTGGCATGATCTGGGGGGAAGCCTCCTTGGACAGGGAGGGAGAGTACAAATCCACTTCACTCTCCCCCAGGGCCTTATTGTTGGGTTCCAGTGATTGCTAACATCAATTATGCTGTAACTACTTAATAGCACCTTTGAAAATAGGGATTGCTGGCTTTGGAAAAAAACCCTGGCGATTTCTTTATCTCCTTTTGGTGGAAAAGATCAACATTAAAATGAAGATTAAAAGACCGGGAGCACTTTCGTGGTTATATAACTGCTTCCAGGCATGAAAGGTAGATGCTGCATGCATTTTAGGTAAATTGAAATGTTGTGGAATGTTGTAGCTGAAGAGATCTTCAAAATTGTGACCTTCAATCTGCATCACGGAGGCAGGTGTTGTGAAATGATCCAAGCTAATTTGCTCATGTGCGACCATTAGGTCGTTTTTGGGAAATGTCAGTCATCTCTAAGGATTAGAGGCTAGTGAACGTTATGGGCCTTCTGCTCACAACTTTCTACTAGATTATAATAGAAGCAAGTTTCAGGTCAAATTCTGCCATACATAGTGACATTTAGTAGCCAGCAGCTCCCCAGATGATCAGATCTGATCTTTGAGATTCTCTGGTTATACCTGGTATGCAAGGTCTGTGAGAGGAAATTGTGGCAATATGTAGCTAATGTTATTTAAAAAATATGTATTTTATTTTTTATTTGTAACTCTCATAGTTCTTTTTTGAATACAAAAAATTGCATATATTATGTACAATATGACGTTTTGAAACATGCATATGTTCTGGAATGTTAATACTAATTAACATATGCATTACCTCACAGACATCATATTTTTAATGATGAGAATACTTAAATCTACTCTCTTAGCAATTCTCAAGAATATAATACATTGTTATTAACTATAGTCACTATATGTATGATAGATTTCTTGAGCTTATTCCTGCTATCTGAAATTTTGTACCCTTTGACCAACACGTCTGCAATCAAACCCTCCCTTCCCTCAATAACCACCATTGTGTTCTCTGATTCGTTTTTATACTCCACATGTGAGTGAGATAATGTGGTATTTGTCTCTCTATTCTTAGCTTATTTCACTTAACATAATGTCCTCAGGTTCAGCCACATTGTTCCAAATGAGTAGATTTCTTTCTTTTTAACTGTTGAATAGTATTCCATTGTGTATATGTGCCATGTTTTCTTTATCTATTTGTTCATTAATGGACATTTAGGTTGAGTCCATATCTTGGCTATTATGAATAGTGCTGCAATGACCATGGGAGTATAGATATCTCTCTGATGTATTGATTTCATATTCCATGGATATATACCCAGTAATGGGATTGTTGGATCATATTAGTACTATTTTTAATTTTTTGAGGAACTTCCATACTATTTTCCATAATTGCTGTATCAATTTACATTCCCACTAACAGCACAAAGGGTTCCCTTTTCTCCACATCCTCACCAGTACTTGTTATCTTTTGTCGTATTTGATATTAAACATTCTAACAGGTGTGAGGTCATATTTTACTGTTTTTTTTAACTTGTATTTTCCTGATTAGTGATATTGAGCACCTTTTCATATACCATTGGCCATTGGACATTTGTATGTCTTTCTGTAAGAAATGTTTATTGAGTTCCTTTACCCACTTTTAGCCAGTTTGTTTCCTTGCTATTGAATTGAGTTCCTTATATATTTTGGATATTGACCCTTTATTAGATATATGGTTTGCAATTTTTTTCTGCCATTCCATAGGTTGTCCCTTCATGCTCTTGACTATTTCTTTGGCTGTGCAGAAGCATTTTACTTTGATGAAATCCTGTCAATTTTCACTTTGGTTGCCTGTGTTTTTGGGTTCATAACCAAAAAATCACTGCCAAACCAATGTCTTGGAGGTTTGTGCCTATGTTTTCTTCCAGTAGTTTTACAATTTTAGGTCTTATGTTTGAGTCTGCAATCCATTTTGAGTTGATTTTTCCATATGGTGTGAGATAAAGGTCTAATTTTATTCTTTGGCATGTGGCTATCCAGTTGTCCCAACATCATTTATTGAAGAGATGGTCTTTTCCCCATTGTGTGTTCCTGGCATCTTTGTCAAAAACAAATTGACTGTAAATGTGTGGATTCAGCTAACTTTATAGTTGAATAGTGACAGCAAGAATCCCCTGAATCAGTAGCTGTTCTGTCGGCAGTCAAGTATGGGCACATTCCAAAAGATACAGACTACTACTCATGCCAGATTTTTGGTTTTATCCTACTCGTGCAAAGAACAGAAAGAGCCCTTATAATACTTTTAGCCAAGGCACACATCTTGAAGACCATTTATTTCACTAGTAAAAAACCATTGCTGATGTAGGGTCTCAGAAACTAATACCCCAAAATGAAGACCTCAGAAACAGCTCTCTCTGACTTCCTGCCCACCTGTCTCTGCCCTCTCATTCTCCCCAGAGCCTAGCCATAGAAACTAGAATTCTTCTTCCCTAAGGTGGGTCATAGAAAACAGAACCCTTTGTCCCCAAAGCCAGCCATAAAACCTAAAAATGTTACTCTAACTTCCGCCCTGTCTTTTTGTGTCAAAACTGGCATAGAGAAAACATCTGACCTACTTGTTTGCCTGAGGGTCATAAGATCCCCATTCCAGAAAGGGTCCTACCCCACACCCAGAAGGAAGGAATGCTGTGCACAGAGGCCATGAAGAATCGAAACAGATAGGCCTTGCTGGGTTTCCCCCACTCAGTTTTCTAGTATTAGATCATACTCTTTTTGTTCAACCATAATTGCTACATGGTGTCTATACTTTGTCCAACCTAAGCATAAAAATGGAAAGTTACTTTGTATCTTTGGGTTTTCTTTCTGAAGGTGTTGTGTCACATAAAATTATAATCAAATAATAGTATGACTTTTTTCCCATTAATCTCCATTTGTCAGTGATTTTCAGAGAAACTTCACAGGGCAAAGGGGAAGTTTCCTTTTTACCCCTGAACTAACATTCATTATGTTCTTTATCCCAGGCTATGGGAGAGTGAGGGAGGAGAGTGTGGCAAGCCGAAGCTGTCTTGTTATGCAGATAAAAATCTCTTTTATATTCTTGGAGCTGCCCTCAGACAGAATAGAAAGAGCCACTGTTTCTCTCTCAGACCGTTGAAAGTGTCAGACCTTCTGAGGTAATCTTCACTAGATCTAGATAAGGCAGAGGAAAGGGGCCTCAGAGAAAGTCTGTTTGCATCTGCTGTTTGTTTCACTAATGTAGATTTTCTCTGCAGATCCTTTGAACAGGACAGCTTTTCAAAGCTATTCATGTGGTCTGCAACCTCTCTGACTAGCCATCTAAAAATATGCCATAGAAGTATATTTTGAGGTGAAATAGTCTAATTTCCTTCACTGGGATATATTGGGACAATCCCTTTTCAAAAATTCCCAGCCACGGGCAAACCATGAATGCTTGAAGTTCCACTGAAGGTAGCTCATTTTTCGGGTATAGCTTTCTCATCTAGCACAGTCAAATCAGTGAATAAAATGGAGGCAAAGTCAGGAAAGAGCTCCACAAGGGTGGTTACTCCAAGGGAGCTGGAAGGCGAAATGTTTGAAGGGAGTAAGAGAAGATGGTTTTTAAACATTTTTGCAGTATTCTCTTACTGAAAATTTACCTGCAACCTAGAGAAATCTAAAATATCCCACTTTTGCCCACATACTTGTGTATCCAGTCTACTTCTTTTCTCTCCTTTGAGTAACTCCCTCGTACTTACCTTTGTACCTACAGGCCCATCAATGATGCTCGGCACCTAGTGGTGGAGAGTCACTGGCTTCTCCAAAGCTATTCTCAAGCTCCTTGAATCTACTGTTTAGGAGATTCATGGTCTGAGTTACAGCACTTTTTTGGTGGGAGCCTATATCTTTCTTGGCTTTTCTGATATGTGGAGGCAGTGAGTAGTCCTCTGCAGGGCTGCTGTGCTGCTCAATCCCAGGGGCCATGCCCTCTACAGGGCTCAAGGGCTCAAGGGGATGCTGTGCACTTAGACTACACATGGACGCTGCCCCTCCCTTCCCTGGGAGTTGTTCCTGGCCAGGTTGACACCCTTCTCTTTCCTTTCAAAGGTTGCTTGAACTTTCCCCTCCTCTGTGGCCACTGGGTGTGTTTCCTGTATTGTCAGGAGTGTGTGAAGAGGCCTGTGCTGTCATAGCTTTCTCTCTCTCTCTCTCTCTTTTTTTTGTCACCCAGGCTGGAGTGTAGTGGTGCAATTGTCATTCACTGTGCAGCCTTGAACTCCTGGGCTCAAGCGATCCAACCACCTTGGCCTCAGGAGTAGCTAGTGCACCACCATGCCTGGCTAATTTTTAAATGTTTCTGCAGAGAAGGGGTCTCCCTATGTTGTCCAGGCTGGTTTCAAAACTCCTGGCCTCAGGTGATCCTCCTGCCTTGGCCTCCTAAAGTGCTGGGATTATAGGCATGAACCACTGTGCCCAGCCCTGTCCTAGCTCTCGTGATCCCTGAAGTGGGGGTTCTTTCTGAACTCCAGGGACACTGTCAAAAGCTGTTCAAGGGGCCAGACTTGGCAAGATTCAACAAAACAACATGGTCTGCTCAGGAAAGCCCTCTCTGGAGCAACTTGTTTTCCTCTGCCTGGCAAACTTTTACTTATCCTTCATGACCCAGCTCAGATGTTACTTTCCTCATGACATTTTTGCCACTTCCACAGGCATGGTTATAAGGTGAGGGTCGGTCTCTTTTTTCCCCAGGCATCCTTGGTGCACCGCTCATTCTCCATAGTAGGAATAATCACACTTATTATTCACCTCCTGTGTGTCAGGCATCTTCCCAGTGCTTACATGCATAATCTCCTTTAAACAACTCCAGAATGCTCTGAGATGATGTGATATTTTCGGTGAGGACGCAGCCTCAGGAGGGTCAGTTTGTCTGAGTTTACACAGCCAGTAAGCAGTAGATCTGAAATTCAGACCCAGGCTAATCTGACTCCAGAAGACACAGACTGCTTTTTCTCTGTGCTACATGGAGCCACGGTGGCTTCTACATCCCTCTGCATTGTAACCTGGTAGTCGCAGTCAACACAAGACCAGATCTCTGAGGTTAGAAACCATGTTCACAATCTGAGTCTCCAGAACTTAGCTTGCTGCTTGACCCACACAGAAGACACTGAGTAAATGCCCAAAGTGTCACTAATTAGGAATTCAACTGCATTAAGCATATACCCAGGGGAAGAATGTAGTTTGTGAGGGCCTGCTAGTCTTCAGTGAGTGTGAGATGACTTTCATGTTGCTAAATCCAACTGCCAGTGCTTCATCTCATCTTATTTGACCCATTTGCATTTGGAAACATTGATGGTTCCCTCCTCTTAGTACTTTCTCTACTTGAAATGTGCATGCCTATTTTTATCTCCCTCACTGTCACTTCTTTGTCAGCTTGCTGGGCCCATCTTCTCCCCTGTTCTGTTGCTGGAGGGCCCTGGGCCATGTCCTTGGTGCTTGGTCCTCTCCTTGCTTGCTCACTCACTTGGGGATTTCAGTTTACCTTACGCCTTTAATAAACACCATTTGTCTATAGGATTTATATTTCCAGCCCCAATGTCTTTCCTGAGTCGTGACACATATAACCAACTCCCTGGTACACATCTCCCCCTCCGATGTCTCATAGCCATCTCAGGTACAATATGTCCAAAGCTGAATTTCTGGTTCTACCTCCTGCTCCCCAGCCCTAGCCCCGGATAAAGAAAAACTGCTCCTTTGCCAGCGCCTCAGTTCTGGAGTCTTCCTTGACTCTACTCTTTCTTTCATACCTCTCATCTAATTCACTAGGAAATGCTAAAGAATCTGATCACTTCCCATCACTTCTCCACTGCTAAGCTGCAATTATCTCTCACATGGGTTAGGAGACAACAGCTTCTCAACTGTTCTCCCCTAGGCTCACCACTCAAAACTCCATAAAGTTTTCTGAACACAGTAGCAAGAGTGATCTTTCAAAATATAAATCAGAGCATGTTGTTTCTGTTTAAAATCCAATCATACTAAAAGTAAAAGCCAAAGTGCTTACAGTGGTCCACTGCCACCCATCCCCATTGCTCTCCTTACCTCCCTGACCTCATCTTCTCCTAGTGTCCCCATCTCTCTCCCAGCTACACTGGCCTCCTGCTTCTTCCCCAGTGCCAGCAGTGCCCTGGCCATGGGTTTTTACCCTCACCACACTCTTTGCATTTCTTTACACCCAACGTGTATACTTGGCCTAATCTCCCACCTTCTTTATAACTTTTCTAGAATGTTACTTTCTCAATAAGGCTTATCTGGACCACCCGCTTAATATTGTCAACTACCTTCACACCTGCATAAGTTCATTTTCATGCTGCTGATAAAGACATACCTGAGAGTGGGTAATTTATAAAGAAAAAGAAGTTTAATGGACTCAGTTTCATGTGGCTGGGGGGGGCCTCACAATCATGGTGGAAAGTGAAAGGCACATCTTACATGGTGGCAGGAAGAGATAGAATATGTGCAGGGGAACTTCCCTTTATAAAACCATCACATCTTGCAAGATTTATTTACTATCACAAGAACAGCATGGGAAAGACCAGCTCCTGTGATTCAATTACCTCTCATACAGTTCCTCCCATGACACATGGGAATTATGGGAGCTACAATTCAAGATGAGATTTAGATGGGGGACACAGCCAAACCATATCATTCTTCCCCAGCCCCTCCCAAATCTCATGTCCTCACATTTCAAAACCAATAATGCCTTCCCAACAGTCGCCCAGAGTCTTAACACATTTCAGCATTAACTCAAAAGTCCACAGGCCAGAGTCTCATCTGATACATGGCAAGTTCCTTTCACCTATGAGCCTGTAACATCAAAAGCAAGTTAGTTACTTCCTAGATACAACAGGTGTATAGGCATTGGGTAAATATAGCTGTTCCAAATAAGAAAAACTGGCCAAAACAAAGGGGCTACAGGCCCCAAGCAAGTCTAAAATATAGCAGGGCAGTCAAATCTTAAAGCTCCAAAATGATCTCCTCTGACTCCATGTCTCACATCCAGATCATGCTAATGCAAGAGGTGGACTCACATAGTCTTGGGCAGCACTGCCCTTGTGGCTTTGCAGGGTATAGCCTCCCTCCCAGCTGCTTTCATGAGCTGGCATTATCTGCAACTTTTCCCAGGGCACAGTGCAAGCTGTTGATGGATATACCATTCTTGCCTCTGGAGGACCATGGCCCTCTTCTCGTAGCTCCACTAGTCAGTGCCCCAGTGGGGACATCGTGTGGAGATTCCAACCCAACATTTACTTTCTGCACTGCCCTAGCAAAAGTTCTCCATGAGGGCCCCACCCTGCAGCAAACTTCTGCCTACAAGCATTTCCATACATTCTCTGAAATCTAGATGGAGATTCTCAAATATCAGTTCTTGACATCTGTGCACCCACAGGCTCAACACCACATGGTAGCTGCCAAGGCTTGGGGCTTGTACCCTCTGAAGCCACGACCCAAGCTGTATCTTGGCCCCTTTTAGCCGTGGCTAGAGCAGCTTGGGTGCAGAGCACCAAGTCCCTAGTCTGCACACAGCAGGGGGGGTACTGGGCCTGGCCCATGAAACTAGTTTTTTCCTCCTAGGCCTCTGGACCTGTGATGGGAGGGGCTGCCACAAAGGCGTCTGACATGCCCTGGAGACATTTTTCCCATTGTCTGGCGATTAACATTTGGCTTCTCTTTACTTATGCAAATTTCTGCAGCTGTCTTGAATTTCTCCCAGAAAATATATATTTTTTTTCTATTACATCATCAGGCTACAAATTTTCCAAACTTTTATGCTCTGTTTTTCTTTTAAAACTGAATGCTTTTAACAGCACCCAAGTCACCTCTTGAATGCTTTGCTGCTTAGAAATTTCTTCTGTCAGATACCCTAAATTATCTCTCTTAAGTTCAAAGTTCCACAGATCTCTAGGGCAGGGGCAAAATTCCACCAGTCTCTTTGCTAAAAAATAGCAAGAGTCACCTTTACTCCAGTTCCCAACAAGTTACTCATCTCCAGCTGAGACCACCTCAGCCTGGATTTCATTATCTATATCATTATCAGCATTTTGGTAAAAGCCATTCAACAAGTCTCTAGGAAGTTGCAAACTTTCCCCACATTTTTCTGTCTTCTTCTGAGCCCTCCAAACTGTTCCAACCTCTGCCTGTTACCCAGTTCCAAAGTCACTCCCACATTTTTGGGTATGTTTACAGCAATGCCCCACTACCTGGTACCAATTTACTGTATTAGTCTGTTCTCATGCTGCTAATAAAGACATACCAGAGACTGGCTAATTTATAAAGGGAAGAGATTTACTTGGCTCACAGTTCCATGTGGCTGAGGAAGCCTTACAATCATGGCAGAAGGTGAATGGCACATTTTACATGGCAGCAGAGAAGAGAGAGAATATGTGCAGGGGAACTCCTCTTTATAAAACTATCAGATCTCATGAGACTTATTCACTGTCATGAGAACAACATGAGGAAGACCTGCCCCCATAATTCCATTACCTCCCACTGGGTCCCTCTTACAACATGTGGAAATTATAGAAGCTACAATTCAAGATGAGATTTGAGTGAGGACCAGCCAAACCATATCAACAACCTACCTTCAATCTCCCTTACTTTTTGTTTTCTCTTTTTCCAGAACACTTAAATCTTTTTAATATATATCATTTTATGGCTCCTATTTCAAGTGGGGTGGTTACACTGGGGATGGAGAAGAGTGCTGTGCGTTTTGTTTGTTCATTCGTTCATTCATTTATACATTAATTCATCCACACATTTTTCAAATGTGTGGTAAATACCTACTAGTCAGGCTCTAGTGACATAGAGACAAATACACTGTGATTCCTATAATTAAAAAAGTCTTATTCTGGTTGTTAAGAATTATATAAACAGGCCATGGGTGGTGGTTCATGCCTGTAATCCCAGCACTTTTGGGAGGCTGAGGCAGGAGAGCCCAGGAGTTTGAGATCAGCCTGGGCAACATAGTGAGACTCCATCTCTACTAAAACTAATAAAAGAACCAACTAGGCATGGTAGCCCATGCCTATAGTCCAGCTACTTGGCAGGCTGAGGTGGGAGGATCACTTGGGCCTAGGAGGTCAAGGCTGCAATGAGCAATGATCACACCACTGTACTCCAGCCTGGCAGCTAGGGTGACAGATCCTGTCTCTAAAAAAAAAAAAAAAAGAAAAAGAAAAATGTGTGTTCTGGATGTAGTGGCTCGTGCCTGTAATTCCAGCACTTTGGGAGGCTGAGGCAGGGGATCACATGAGGCCAATTCAAAACCATCCTGGCTGACATGGCGAAACCCCGTCTCAAGTAAAAATACAAAAATTAGCCAGATATGGTGGTGCACGCCTATAGTCCCAGCTACTCGGGAGGATGAGGCAGGAGAATCACTTGAACCTGGGAGATGGAGGTAGCAGTAAGCTGAAATCACATTACTGCACTTCAGCCTGGGTGAGAGTGAGACCTTGTTTCAAAAAGAAAAAAAAGTCTGAACAGATAATTGCATTATAGTCTGAGAGGTTTCCATTGTAGTGGAGTTAGCCAAAAAGGGACGGTACAAGAAAGAGTAGCTCTTGAGTATTCCTTAGTGATTAATGAAGAATTAACAAATACCAAATTTAGCACAGGTACAAATTGAGCCAGAGTGTTTGTTTCCATTCATGTATATTAAAAGTCTTAAGTTCATACAGAGCCCTCCAAAGTTTCTATAAAACAACTCATGAAACCTCACTCCAAAAGAGGAAACATTCTTAAATGGAGATATCTTCAAGTTGAAGTCTGCAGAATTCTGAAACCTGATCTACTAAACTAAAAGCTGACATTATTTGAAACAAATGCTCCTGTTGAAACTTGGGTTTGAAATGCTGTGTTGAACCCCAGATCTGTTGATCATCTATTATGCCTGAATTTCTATGGGGACAATAGTTAACTTTTGTGTGAAGTGGCTCTTAAATGCCACTGTGAGGAGGATAGTGTCACATCAGCACACTACAAAGTGCCTCTGTCTCCCCAGTGACATTTTGTTCTTTGTGAGACCTCTGAAGTATTGCTTAATGGCAATTGTCACCATAGGTTGGGTAAAGGTATTTTGTCACAGATTTAGAACTGGCTTAAAGACAGGAAACAAAGTGAATAGTAGAAATGCACATTTGTTTGGAAGGAAAAGGGTAAGCACAGTGGGGTTCTTCAGGGATTGGTCTGGCTCAGTCTTATTTAAAACATTTATAAATGATCCAGAGAAGGGCTAATACAGTGAAATCTCCAAAATTTACAGCTAATGCTGAACTACTCTGGATATGGAAAAGCAAAGTGGATGAGTACCCAATGCAGGGAAAATTTAGGAGGCTGTGCTAATAGGTAGGAAAGCAGTAGACATGGACTTTTTTTTTTTATTTTGAGGAGTTTCACTCTGTCGCTCAAGCTAGAGTGCAATGGTGTGATCTTGGCTCATTGCAACCTCCACCTCCTGGGTTCAAGTGATTCTCCTGCCTCAGCCTCCTAAGTAGCTGGAAATACAGGTGCCTGCCACCATGCCTAGCTAATTTTTGTATTTTTAGTAGAGATGGGGTTTCTCCATGTTGGCCAGGCTGGTCTTGAACTCCTGACCTCAGGTGATCCACCTGCCTTGGCTTCCCAAACTTCTGGGATTACAGGCATGAGCTATCGTGCCCAGCAGATGTGGACCTCCTAAGTGTGGACATGTGCAATGTAATGCATTTAGAACGGAAAAATTCGAAATATTTTAAAAGGATGATTCTAAAATATAACACAGGGAAAAGACTCCAGGGTGGAGCAAATCTGCAGTCCTGAAGATTCACAAATATAATTGTTTTCTCTATAAATACAGAAAACCATAATAATCAGTATGACATTAGATTTTCTAAAATTTTAGCTCTTGGCCATGCATTCATTAAATTACTATAATTAAATTAAATTCATGTAATTTACATATTTATTAAATTAAACTCAGGTAATTAAAATTTATATAACTAAATATATAAGTAAATTCATGTAATTTGTATGTTTAGAGAGCACCTACTCTGCAGGACACCTTGGGCACTCTGCTAGACACCGAAGAAGCCTCCGAGGGACAGGACCTAGAGAAGTAGGTGGTAAGAGTGATTGATGGGGGGGAGACAAGTGAAGGTCCTTGACATTTGGGAACCTAGCGAGCAGCCTAGAGTGAGAAGCAGGCAAGAATCTCAGACACTCCTGGGAGCAGCTGCCACTAGGAAACTTCTAGTGATGGTGTCCAGGAAAAGGTTGCCTTTTCTGGCAAACAATTTTTGCCAGTTATAAGTGCCTATCATGCTATCATGTGGTCTTAATCTCTGTGCTATATGCTTTATATTTCATTTGGATAATGTTGAACTTTATCTGAGCCTTGTCTTTCTGGAAAGCAGCACCTGTTAAGAATTTCCGCATTCTTTTGTATCCTGGAAATAGCTAACTGACAAAGAACACCTTGTCTTCGAATCTTGCCAAGGTAGGACCTGTCTCCATCCCTCCTCATGATTCAAGGATGGCATCTTTGTTTACCGAACTCTATAAAAGCCCAGAACCCCTTCCCTTTCTTTCACAAAATGGCCATTCTCCTCATTGCAACAGCCTCTGTAAAATCATCTCCTTAATTGTCTGGTAGTTTTGTTTTTCACAATTTCAAGTAATCAATTATAATAGAATATTTATATGATCACTTATTCTTTGTGCTTTTGCCATCAGTCATTGTGCTAGGCTGCAGATGTAAAGCACTGAGCAAGGCACACCCTCTCCTGGACTCCCAGCTCACAGGCTAGCAAGAGCCGATATCAGATGATCAAACAAGGAATTACGAGACAGTGGATTAAGTATTGTGATAGGTAGATAGGTGAAGTAAGTAAATTACTGATTGCAAAACAAAAAAGAATTTAACCCAGTATTGAAAAATGCAGTGTTTGCGTTGCCATTAAATGCTTCTTTGACTTACTCTTGAAACATAGAAATTGCTTTTAT
This sequence comes from Ateles fusciceps, assembly GCA_036589455.1. Lineage (NCBI taxonomy): Eukaryota > Metazoa > Chordata > Mammalia > Primates > Atelidae > Ateles > Ateles fusciceps. The sequence goes on from JAZHEH010002393.1 coordinate 6,331,964, forward strand.
TGAGGAGCAATGAGACTAATTATACAGGGCCTGACACAGCTTTAGGGAGGCTGGGCCATACTTCTGTCCTGGCTGCTCAGAGGATTCCCAGAATGGCTAGAATATGGCCACATGGATTCCCTGGTTGAAGGTGGAAAGGGAAGAATGTGACTTTCCTGGTATGATACATAAACCTGACTTTATCTGAATTTTTGATGTTTGGCACAGGGCACTAAGAACTTGCTAATAGTCTATTAAGAAGACAAAACGGCAAGCCAAGGTCTTGGAACAAGAAAGCATTAGAAGTATTTTCTTTGATCCTATTTTGTTTGGTAGATTACCATGACAATGGGCTACTGGGAAGACAGTTCTACCAACACATTCTTTTTATATGTGAAAACTTCGCTCAGAATGGCATTTGGTCTAGGACTTTGCCTGACTTCCATAGTGTGAGGAACTCAGTGTTTCAATACCATTGCCTAAGATTCTGGTGTTAAAGTGTTTTCTAGATTTTAAGAACTACCTCAGGACTTTGAAATGGGCAGCGGTAAGTGGAGATACAGGTCCTGGATGGTATGAGCATTTAAAAATAATAAATGTATTTAAATAATAATGCTTTAAAATCATAACAAATATTGTTTATTATTAAGATGATGAATACAAATGATTAATATAAAAGTGATCAATTATAAAAATTCAGAGAAAACTAATAGCAAGAATGAAATAGTATTTATTAGTATCTCCACGGTCACACATAATTCATAACTTTTAGACAATGTGATTCATCTTTCCAATGAGTTGAAGGAAAAGCCAGTGGAGATATTTTAAAGAAGAGAGCTGAAGTTACAGAAGTTGATTGCTTTCATTCTTCAGATCAATTCAACAAAGCATGATGAGTAGAAAGAGAGGAAGAAAAATAGAAAAATACATAATGTTGCACCAAGCCATTTGGTTATCTGAAAAAACAGAACAAAACTAGTGGTCTGACATTTAGGTTTTATACTTGGTAAATAGTATATTGGTGGAAAAACAACAACAACCCTGACATCAGTTCTGTCAAATATTTGATCAACTTTAGTCAACATTAGTAGATTTACTACTTTAATAGCAGTAAATGAAAATTCTTACTGTTTTGCTTAAGGAAATGTTTTTCATCCAGGTGTTTTTAAAAGGAGTCTACTTGTAGTCTATTTTAAATTTAAACTGATCTCTTTCTCCATCTCTTTCTCTCAGTACAGGTGAGGTACAAATTTTAGAAAAGATTGTAGAATTTTCATCTAGAGTTTGGGTAACTCTAAAATGCTTCAGAGGTATTAACAAAATTGCGGTCTTCACCAAGTGAGGAAAACCTACAAAAAAAGTGTTTTTAGGTGTATCGAAAACTTTTCAAGTCAATATAAATTTGCTATGAATGTAAGAGTGGAGAACCTGGAATTTTTAGAAGTAATTCAGCCCTCATACTTTCTGTCAAAATATAGAAGGCCAACAGCTTTAGAAAGTAAATACAAAGCCTCAAACTTCTGTCACTTTGAAGGATAAGACAACATGAAATATAAACATAAAATATATGGAAAATACAGAGACATGTTTTGCATCTTCATTGTTTTATTATTGACAAATTAAAAATTCCTGTTTTGTACTAAGCACCATGTTTGCTATCATAAGACTTTTAGGCAGTGTGATCTGGGTTTATTTTTTGGAATTGCCATCAGGAAGGACAGATTCTTTTTTAAAAAGTTACATTTCATTTTTTAAACCTTGAGCTAGAAAGCCTTTAGAGAATTGGGGGGCACTGTCAGTGAGGTGCCTAACTCCTAGGGAATAGAAATAGAATGGCCCGGATAAAATATTTTTGTAATCTTCTCAAAATTCAAAAGTGTAGCTATATGAATTTACTTTCTATTTAGTCCAGTAGAAAAAAAAGTGAAAGTTTGCCTCAAGGTTCAGAGTCTTGTGCTAAATTTGTTCAAAATTTGATGTGAAATAGTTACCAAATGGATACTTCCCCACTCTTATCTACTTATGGTATCCGGTATTAAAAATAAAACCAAAGGAAGAAAAAGGTTGCTAATAATGGCAATAAGAGCAGCTCATTCATTGGCTTTATTCCTTAGGCAAGGATTTCCGGAGCACCTTGATAGGTCTTAAGGATGTTAGATAGTGGGCATAGAGTGATGAGGAAGACAGGCACCATCCTTTCTCTGATGGAGCCTCTAGTTTAGTAGAGGAGGCAGGCCAAAGGTTCAAAGGCATGCAAGAGATAGGAAAGGGACCTAAGTTTGTGAGATGGCATGAATTGATGGGAAGTGTGACAAACCAAAAGAGAATGTACTGATTGAAGTTTTTCAAAAGAAATATTGTGTTCCGTGGAATGCATCTGTAGGCAGATTAGTCTGACATACCATTTGAAACCTCTACATTAAAGGAATAACTGCAGAAATAATCACGTAGGTGGAAATAAGGACTATAAGGCATAGTCCAAGATGTCATGAGAAAGTATAGTCATGGTTCTTGACTGTAATTTCTGAGGAAGTTACATTTTATCAGAGACAGAAAGATTTGCTTAGTAGAGTTAGTTAGGCAGTAGGGACTGAGGACAGAAGATTTAAGGTGATTTAAACAGTAGAGGGCACAGGATATGTGACACTTCAATGTGATTAGAGGCCAGTGAGTGAGGGGGAAAGGGATGAGCTGATGTTTTAGGGGCCAGACAATGTAAGATTGAATAGGCTATGTTGAGAATTTGAACTTACTCTAAAACTAATGGGCATTTCTTAAAGGGTTGTAAATGAAGGATTTGACTATATGTATATATATGTACACACATATATATACATATATATAAACATATATATGTATATATATTGTCAAATCCTTCGTCTTATATATATGTACATATATGCATATATATGTATATGTACATATATATGTATATATATGTACATATATAGTCAAATCCTTCCTTTGTTATATATATACCTATATATACACATATATATGTACATATATATATTATAAAGATGTTCTTATTGAGGTGTGGAGACTTCAATAGAGGGAGAGGTCAAGGTGGGATGTGGAGAGAACAGTTAAGAAGCTGTTGCAGCCATTCAGGTGAAATGGGCTGGGGTTGGGTCAGGTGTTGGCTGTTGAAATGCAGAGACATTTTATCATTTGGGATTTGGAGTAACTGTAACTGAAAACTCCAAATTACAGCGGCTTGGACAGATAGATATTTACCCCTCTCTCACATAATTGAAATCTGTACATAGCTTAGAATTTGATTGGTGGCTCCACCATTCTTAGGGACCAGATTTCTTCCATCTTGTCAACATATGACTTCCACCTCCTCATTGAAGGTGGCTGCTTTAATTGCAGTCATGTTGTTTAATCCCAGACAATGTGAATGAGGAAAGGAGGAAAAAAGATACACCCCTTCCCTGTAAGAGAAATTCTAGAAATTTTATGTGATGCTTGCAGTTACAGCTCATTGGAAAGCACTCAGTTGCATGGCCCCATGCGATTGCAAGGGAAGACAGAAAATAAAATGGTTACTATAGGATACTACAGGTCTAGTTGAAAATCAGGTGTTCTATGACTAAGGCTGAAAGGAACAAAAAACGTTGAGAAACAGCCAACATCTGCAATAAAAGTAGACACATTTGAAATATGTTTTGGAAATAAAGTTAGCAGGATTTGATGATTGATTTACTGGGGGCAGGTGAGGACAAGAGAAGGAACAAATCGCTTTTCTACTTTTCTGAGACAATCAATGGTAGTACCTTTTTGGAAATGAAAAAAAAAAAAATGAAAGAAGGAGCAGGTTTAGGGCAAAGAACAAAAATCAATTAGCTGTTGGGAGCTTCCTCAAAATTATAGAGGAAGCAATTTATCAGTTTTTTTTTTTTGTTGGTGGACCACTCCAGAGATATTCTATGCCCATATAGGAATGTGTGAGTATCTGATATGTGTGTATACACACATATTTTATTTTTACAAAAATGGTAAGTTTCAATTATACCATTATATCCCTAAAATCCTTAGTATATCTTGGAGATCTTTCCATATAATTGCATGACGAAGTGCCTTATTATTTTTAATCATCACAGAATATTTCATTGTATGGCTTTGCCGTAATTTATTTAACCAGTTCCCATCTGTACATTTGTTTCTGTTTTTTTCAGATTATGAAAAATGCTGCAATGAATGTCTACACTTTTAAGTAAAATTGTTGGCACATCATTTAAAATTTTGGTTTGCCTATTTTTTTCATAGAAGTTTCAGCAATTTATACTCCCACTGATAATATATCAGAGTGTCTGTTTCCCTTCACTCTTGCTAACTCAATGTGTCAAGCTTTCTGATAGTTAAAATATTAGATTTTTGTTTTAATTTGCTTTTTCTTAGTATGAATGAGATAAACACCTCACATGTTTAAAAACGTTTTATTTCTTTTTCTAAACATGTCCTCATTTTTGCTATTGGATTAATTATTTTCTTATTGATTTGAAGGAATTAGTTATATATGAGATTATCTGTTTTCCAAATATTTTCCTGTTTATCCTTTTGTTTTTTATTACAGTAAATTTCTTTCTGTAAATTCAATTTATTTATTAATAGCTTCCTGTTATTAAGTAGGTATAATAAAGTTAAACTTTATTCTCCTCTGTAAAATACATCATTTTACAGAAATGAGCTCGTACTGAACATATCATTTAGGTTTCTGCTTTTATTCCCACTTAATTTTTTTTTATTTTAAGAAAGAAAAAGAAAGAAAAGAAAAAGAGAGAAAGAGAGAAAGAAAGAAAAATAAGAGAATGAAAGAAAGGGAAAAAGAAGAAGAAAAAGAGGGAGAGAGAACGGGAATCTTGCTCTATTGCCCAGGCTAGAATGTAGTCTAAAAATGGGTATTAAAAAGCTCTTTTATACTAATAATTGTGTTACACAATGGAGACAGGAAGAAATAAGAGAGGAAAATAACAAACAAACAGCCAACCAATATTTCATTTAAACCTATGAAATGCTATGTAATTGCTGGGGGAGTGATTTACTCCCAACCATGTGGTCACTTTTAGAATAAATGTGATGTGTTACTGAAAAAAAAAATGTATGTTTTGTGGATTTGGAGTAGAGAGTTCTGTAAATGTTTATTAAGTTTACTTGTTTGAGGTTTAAGTTCAAGTCCCGGGTATCCTTCTTAACCTTCTGTCTCATTGATCTATCCACTATTGACAATGTAGTGTTAAAGTCTCCCACTATTATTGTGTGGGAGTCCAAGTCTCTTTGTAAGTCACCAAGAACTTGCCCTATGTATCTGGGTGCTCCTATATTGTGTGCGCATAGACTTAGGATCGCTAACCCTTCCCATTACATTGATCCCTCTACCATTATACAATGTCCTTCTTATCTCTTTTGTTTTCTATTACTTTAAAGTCTATTTTATCAGAGATGAGAATTGTAACTCCTCTTTTTTCTCTCTCTCCATTTGGTTGGCAAATCTTCCTCCATTCCTTTGTTTTGAGTCTCTGTATATCCTTGCATGTGGAGATGGGTCTGGATGCAGCTTACCAATGGGTTTTTTAGAATGGCTGATACTGGTTGTTCCTTTCTGTATATAGTGCTTCTTTCAGAAGCTCTTGTAAAGCGGCCTGGTGGTAATGAAATCTCTGAGTACTTGCTTGTTCGTAAAAAATTTTATTTTTCCTTCACTAATGAAACTTAGTTTGGCTGGATATGAAATTCTGGGTTCAAAGTTCTTTTCTTTAAGGATGTGAATATTGGCCCCCACTCTCTTCTGGCTTGTAGGGTTTCTGCTGAGAGATCTGCTGTGAGTCTGATAGGCTTCCCCTTGTGGGTAACCTGTCCTTTCTCTCTGGCCGCCCTTAGTATTTTCTCCTTCGTTTCGACCCTGGTGAATCTAATGATTATGTGCCTTGGGGTTGCTCTTTTTGAGGAATATCTTTGTGGTGTTCTCTGTATGACCTGGAGTTGAGTATTGTCCTGCCTTGCTAGGTTAGGAAAGTTTTCCTGGATAATATCCTGAAAAATATTTTCCAGCTTGGTTTCATTCTCTTCGTCACATTCAGGTACACCTATCAAACGTAGATTAGGTCTTTTCACATAGTCCCATATTTCTTGGAGACTTTGCTCATTCCTTTTACCCTTTTTTCTCTAATCTTGTCTTCTCGTTTTATTTCGTTAAGTTGGTCTTCGACCTCTGAAATCCTTTCTTCTGCTTGATCAATTCGACTGTTTAGACTTGTGCATACTTCGCGAAGTTCTTGTATTGTGTTTTTCAGCTCCATTAATTCACTTATATTCCTTTCTAAATTGTCCATTCTCGTTAACATTTCATCAAACTTTTTTTCAAGGTTCTTAGTTTCCTTGCATTGGGCTAGAACATGTTCTTTTAGCTCACAGAAGTTTCTCATCATCCACCTTTTGAAGCCTGATTCCGTTGATTCCTCACATTCATTCTCGATCAGGCCTTGTTCAATTGGTGATGAGGAACTGCAATCCTCTGTAGAAGGAAAGGCATTCTGATTTTGGGTGTTTTCAGCCTTTTTGTGGTGGTTTCTTCCCATCTTTGTCCACCTGTCATCTGTGTAATTGCTGACTTTCAGATTAGGGTCTCTGAGTGGACGTCCAGCTTGGTGGTGGTAAAGTTTTTTCTGTTTCTTAATTTTCCTTCGGCGGACGCCCCTCCCCCACAGAGCTGGACCTTCCCGGGTTCAGCTGTACTTGCTGTGAAACTCTCAATCCTCAGCAGTTCCAACTGCTGTTTTTTTTTCTGTGTAGGGGGGGGGACCAGCCTTCCCCTGCGGCGACCCACTATGCCGGCTGAAACAGCAGCGTTGAGATGCCTGGCACTTTTCTGCCCAGGAATCTCCCGGTCTGGTTCCCCGTTTCAGTCCGCTTTTCAATCAGCCGAATGGGAGACTCTGCCTTCCCGGAGCTCCAACGCCAACTAAAAGGGCACTCAGTCCCGTATACTCCGGACTGAGAACCGCCGCGCCGGGGCACCTGCAAAATGGCCGCGCCGGTCGCGCTGGCGACCCGTGAGGCTCCTCCGCCAGGAATCTCTTGGTCCGCGGGGAATAAAAATTCGTCTGAAAATGTGGCGTCCACTCACTCTCTGCGTTTTCAGTGGGAGCTACAATCCTGAGCTGCTGCTAATCGGCCATCTTGGATCTCTCTCTCCCACTTAATATTAACAGTCTTCTAAGTCATTCATTCTTTAAGAAATTATTTTTAATGATTTCATGTATTATTCTGTCATCTGGAGTTAACAATAAGTTACTCGACCAACCCTCCTACTGTTACATAATTAGGTTATTTTCATTTACAAAAAGCCGATATAAGCTACACAGCCATGGTAATTTTACTATGATAAAGTCCTCAAAGTAAAGGTCGGAGGTCATTATGCAAAGTCTCTCCTGGTGCTTTAATGCCTCCCGAAGCTGGGCCAGGCTCCACGGCCCAAAGTCTCAGGAGCTGGAGAGTCGAAGCCAGGGGCACGAGGACCTTCCAAGCCCATGAAGCGCAGAAGAGAGTGGGGAGGAGGGCAGAGAGGGTCCTCCTCAGCATCCGCGAGTTTGCGCGCCGGCCAACCACGGCCGTTAAGATTTTGATACGTTACCAAACGTCACCTACAAAGGCAGAAACCATTTAAATATTGCAGAAGGATTGGTTTTTGTTTTGGGTACCCTCCTTGCAAATATAATGCTGATTCTTTTTCTTCTTCCTCCTGCACCCATTCTACTATTGAGCTTGAAATGTGTTAATAGTATTATAGTTCAGCATATATCTCAGGATATTAAAAGGGCAGTGTGACTCAGCTAGAAAAAGGATGCATTTTCCCTAAAGAGAGATAAAGTGACCTATGCCGTAGGTCCTATGGGACTTCATATCCTCATCTGAGAGCGTTCGGGTGTTTCTAGTTATAGCAGGGTTACTTGCACCTTAGGTGGAAGCAAGATTTTGCTACTGGAAATTAAAAATTGTTAAAAGAGGCGCTCTTGGCTGCCAATTTAACAAGGGATGGACCCTGTTGTATTGTGTCAACTGGCCTAAGCTAGAACTTCATTTCCTTTATGGCTCCATATTAGAGTTGGCCAAAAGATACATCTATGCCAGATTTGGGAAGCAGAAGTGAAAGAGCAACCCTTACCCTGTGTAGCCGGTGGAGAAGGAGACAGGCACAGACGTACTGCTTGTGGGCTGTAGCTTGTCCTTGCCTGCCTCTATCTTGACTCCAGCTGGTGTCCTTCTCTGCCTGCCGTGCTGACCAACAGGGCCCACAGTCAATGCAGAGGCAACAGCCTTCCATGTGCTTCTTCATTAGCTCCTTTGTGGTCTTACTCTTGCAACTGGATGTGCCCAGTTCTCTGCGTCTAAGTTGTGACTTTTTCTTCACTTGTCTACTTCAGGAGAGGTGAGTAGAGACTTCCCTTTTTTTCTCTACCTTCCAACCCGGGCCTTACTTCCGTGTCTCCGCCAACCATTGTGCAAGGTCTAATTTTTTAATCCTTAGACTATAAACTCTGTGGAGGTAGCCATCTGTTGAGTTCACAGCTGTAGTCCCAGTGCCTGGCACTCAGGAGACACTCATTAAATATTGGAAGAATTATTAAAGCCCCCAATAATTGATAGCCCTTATCATTTATCCAGTACTTAGATTCTCAGATATGAGGGTGTGACTTGAGAAAGAGGGCACACGAGCAACTTGCTTTCATTATCTGGTTTAAAAAGTTTATCAGGGAAAAAGTTTTAAAAAATATATTTTGGGCAGCATTTGCATCATTTTCTGCACCTCCAAACTTATGCCAGTCCATAGGAAGTCTAAAATTGCCTTGAGTTCTGTAGGCAGGACACTTCAGTGGGCTGAAAAGTGTTGGCTGATACCTCACTGCTCACTGTGAGGCTCACTGTGAGGCTCACTCAGTCTTCATCATAACTCTTCCCTGCTTTGCTTGGATTTTGTTTTCGTAAATATGCTATGGTCAGCAAAATTTTATTTCCTTTCTTCTGAAAAGTGACTTCTTTAAAAACCCTGATTATCTTATACTACCTACATTTTAAATTGTCTGAGAGAAATATTTTCTTTTGTTTTACCTAAGAGTATCTTTTCCATTTACTTTTATTCTCTTTTCAAAAATCATAGAGCTCAACCATCTACAGATTAGTATATAGCATTGCGGTGTGAATATGTGGCTGACAAGTCATTAGGGATTTAAAAGAACTATGAAAGGTATATTTTGACTTTTTGGGATAATTTTCTGGAAATAGATTTTTAAATACCTTGAGGCTTTTTATATACTAATACCCACCCAATATATGCCATTTTAGCAGCTCATAATATTTATTAATAAAATATGATGGTTTTTATTCTGTTGTTTAACTCTTCCCTCATATCTTCTCATGAAGAGCTCATATATATAATGTATATTATATTCTTCCATACTGACTATAACATATTGACTGTTCCTGACACTTCTGTTTAACCAGTTTTAGCATTTTTCACTTTCCTCATTTTCAGTCATTCTCTTTTTGAAGTATTTCCCTGTTCACTTTCATCAGGAATTTCACTTTGGCCTCACAGTCTATTCGATCTCCTTAATGTCGCATGAGCACATCTTTCATGACATCTAAGTAGTCTACCATGCAATTCAATCTTTTTTCACACTTCTTAAATGCAAAACAATGTAATAAATAAACCCTTAGAAAAGTACAAAATTCTTCATTTAAGTATATCAACTCTCAACAATCCTTAAAGTTCTTTAATTTTAAATTTCATTAAGGTAACCTATGATCTTGCTCAAAAAGTCAGAAAGTTATATGTCATATAATGCAAATTACACCATTATCCACTCTTCTCCACCCCCAGATTCTTAAACTCCAAAGGCAACAACTTTCATTTCCTTTAACTGTTTTTTTTTTTTAATTATTTACCTTCACAAGCCTATAATATGCCTCTCATACTATTTCTTGATTTTTCAGTTTGGTTCTTATCTATTGCCTTTCTTCTACAGAAGATGAGGAGTTGACTGTCTTACAACTGGGCATGTACCTTCTTTTTTCATCTTCTTGTTCTTGCAATATTATATTTTTAAAATTTTTATCAGTGTTTAGTGTTTATTTTGACAGTGTAAATACTATTCACAGATGAACTGGTAGTGTATTAGGTTTACCTCTTTTTGTAGAACTTTTTATTTTCCTTGACTATGCATTGTCTTTTCTTTAGTTAGTTTTCTTAGTTACTACCAATTCATTCTGCCAAATTCTGAGAAGTCTTAATAAAGTACCTTTTGATATGTTCAAATGAAACTATCCAATTTCTTTTATTTTCCTTTTCTTCCTGGAGGTCATGGTCCTAGGTAAATTGCCTTCATGAGCTCCTTACCCCATAAAAAATAAAAATTATTTTATAGTCACGTTGGTATAAACATAAATATAATCCAGGCTGCATTCATTATCATGTAGTCACTGTTATTATATTACTTTTCTCTCCTAATTTTAAAGGAAATTTAAATGGCAACATTTTTGTAAGTTCCTAAGAGCATCATGGACCCTAAGCACTATGCCTACTAAGCCTAATGGATGAGTCGGCCCTGTGGAAGGCATTCTTAGCTTCTTAATCCCTCTTTTCTCTTATTCCAATCTGGACTACTTATTCTGTAGGCCCTGAGATGTTTCGTTACTGTTATCCTGACAATTCCATTTGTTTCTCTCATATATTGGATCCCCTTTTTCTGGGATCCTGTGCTGTCTTCTTTCTGGTACTATTCCTTCATTTTGATGGAGTGCATCTTTCAGAAGGCTCTGATCTAGTGTATCTGGAGGTAAATACAAGGACTTGCATGTGAGATAAATATTCAATCTACTCTCATAATTGGTTGTATAGAAGAAGAGTAATTGTTATTTTCTTTAGTAAGTTTGTAGTTGAAATGAACTTCTGTAACACAAGACAGATCAACAAAAGAAAAATGGAAGTTTATTAACATATATATTTCATACATACACGGGAGACACCCAGGGAATAAGAAGTTCTCAGTATTGTCTTTGAATTCTGGCTTATATAGCATCTTCAATAACAAACAGCAAATTTTTGGAGAGGTGAAGGAAAAGGACTTTAGGAGTGGCAACTTGTGGGAAGGCAAATGCCTGGCAAATAAAGGCTAGCTAGTAAAGATTGTTAATGGAGATTCCTCTGGTATCATCTCCAGATGATAAAGGTTTAAAGTCATCTTCTATGGTTAACTCTTGGTCTCCCCTGGTAGAAGTGAGGCAGAATATTTTTGGTTTTGTATGTCCTGCTTTTAGGCAAATAGAGGGAGGGTGGAGAGCATCTCTGCATCTGCTTCTTCTTAATTATCTGCAGCTCAATAATCCTTTGTATTGTGCAGTAGCACAACAGATAGTTTGGCTGGATATAGAATTATGGGTTGGAAATTATTTACCTCCTGAAATTTTTTTAACTGTGTACATAATATGTGCTCATATTAAAGAATACAAAACATATAGAAAGAAGAAAGTAAACTAAGCCTGAATGCTGCACCTTAAAGTAACCATCAATATTCTGAGATCCTAGCTGACAAGGGGGCCGAAGAGTCTCACGGTTTGCAATATACACTGTCACTTGTTCCCTTGTTTTCAGAACAGTCTTACTGCCTTCAGGGTGACCCTGGCCCTAAAGTTCAGAGCTTCGCTGAATTGACATTTCTGGAGAATAAACCAGTTTACTGCCAGTGGGGAGTGGATATGGGCTTCTAAATATTGAGACTTCCAGTTAGTTCCCCTATTTTTCATCCTACCTGTTCTACCACCAGGCACATGCCGCCTCCAGTTCAGGGCTTTCGAGGGATTTGTAGCAGAAACTACTCTGTTTATACTTCTGCCACTGTTGGCTTAGGTTTTGGCTTTCTCATGTTTGTTAAAAATGACCACTAAAACATCTGCATTGTTGCTTCCAAAATTGTACTGCTGTTGTCTCTTTGCCACTTCTATTCATTCTGTGGTTTGACCTTTTAAATTAGTATCTTTAGGATCCTTATAGTGAGTTATAGGAGGGAGTAAAGGTATATGTCCATGTTCATTTTTTGATGATTAGTGGAACGTGTCTCATAACATTCTTGTATCTATTTATTTTTTATTTTTTTGAGATGGAGTCTCACTGTCACCCAGACTGCAGTGCAGTGGCCTGATCTCTGCTCACTGCAACCTCTGCCTTCTGGGTTCAGGCAATTCTCATGCCTCAGTCTCCTAGTAGCTAGAATCATACACACACCACCCTGCCCAACTAGTTTTTGTATCTTTAGTAGAGGCAAGGTTTCTTGATGTTGGCCAGGCTGGTCTCAAACTCCTGACCTCGAGTGATCCACATGCCTTGGCCTCCCAAAGTGCTGCGATTACAGGTGTGAGCCACCATGCCCAGACTTATATACAGTTTATACATTATTTTAGTGCTCTAGAATCCTTAAGTCAAAGTAACCAAATGTGTGTGAGGTGTGTTTGTATTAAGAATAAGATGGTGTCAGCCCTAGAGTCTGATGACTAGTTGAGCCTTAATTTTATGCTATTACTATATTTATTTAATCACACACTTATCTTCCTTACTCCTTTTCCTCACATATAAGTAGCTTAAGTTTTAAAATATATTCTTTCTTCACACAATGATATTAATCTATGTCAAAACAATTACCTTTCCAGGAACAAATAGAACCTGTCTTGCTTAGAACTTCAAAATGATTTTTCAAAATCCAGCAGAACATCTTGTCTTTTTGTAAAGCATGATTATGTCCTACCTACACACATTAGGAAAAACTAAACCTTAAAAATAAGGAAATTTATGGTGGGGTGCAGTGATTCACACTTGTAATCCCAGCACTTTGGGAGGCCTAGGTGGGCAGATCACTTGAGGCCAGGAGTTCAAGATCCACCTGACCAACATGGTGAAATCCTGTCTCTACTAAAAATACAAAAATTATCTGGGTGTGGTGGCATACACCTGTAATCCTAGCTCCCTGGAGGCTGAGGCATGAGAATTACTTGAACCTGGGAGACAGAGGTTGCAGTAAGCCGAGATCATGCCATTGTACTCTAGCCTGGATAACAGAGCAAGACTGTGTCTCAAAAAAACAAAAACAAAAACAAAAAAGCAAAACTATATATATGGAAAACTTAAAATATAAAAATTTGTCATAGCTGTAGACATAAAAGTTGTAAAAATCAATCTACAATCATTTCAGTTTTTGTTACCTCATTTACTTCTGATACTAAACAAAAAACTCTCATATAAGTCCATTTAATGAATCTAAACAAATAGAATAAATAAATGTTAAGTACCAATAATATTTAAATATATATTTTTTATTCCAGACTCTGTTGGGTACAAATGACACAGAAAGTCATCTCAAACTAACTGAAACACAAAAGGTAATTTATTTGTTTCAATATCTGGAAATTCCAAGAGTTTATTTAGCTCTAGTTATCGCTGGATCAAGGTGTGTGTCAAATGGTATAACGATATTGTCAGTGTCTGAGTGTCTTATCTATCGTGTATCTATCCATACATACATATCTATGCCTACATATATAGATAAAATATATCACACAAATGTTTTATAAAAATTTTACCATGTTGACAATAATATTTAAACAAATACCCAAATAAATATTGAGTTTTCTCAGAAGTCTACATCACTCACAAACAAAATGGAACATTTTCATATTTTTGTAATTTCCTTCTGGTACTGTAAGTCACAGTCACAGAAGGAGATCAATCTAGTAATGTTATAGGACATTCACTGGTCCCAATCTGATTTACATTTTCTTATGGACATTTGTGAATTTTTAGGTCTGCTTAGCATCTGAAATCCAGTGTTTTTTGGAATCTTCCTCAATGTTATTAGCCATAGTGGGCAGGAGAGACTGCCTCACCCCAAGGGAGATGAAAATGCCAAACTCTTGCTTGCCTAGACTCCCTTGCAGCTAGGACATGGCCAAGTGAGGTACATGCCACTAATCAGATTCAGGCATGGAAGCAGGAGCCAGTGACTCAAAGAAGCAAGGACTGGGAACCTTCATTCAGACTGAATTCCTAGTGCAGCTGTGGCAGCAGAGCTAGGGGCAGTGTCAGAGTGTAGTAGCGGAGGGGTTGGTGGGTGGTGGTGAAGGCTATAGGGCCTTTTGCTTGCTAGTGTTGGTAGGGATGTCCACATTAGATGAGTTGTGTGATGTCTTAGTGAGCCTGTGTTTCATAGAACCTGGCTCTTCATACATGCTGGTAATGTAATCCACCCAATATTATCATAAACTCCTTTCCCATTAAAATTAACCTGAGTTGGTTTCTGTTGCTTGCAGCTGAGATCCATGAATGGATGACCTTCTCTTTCACTGTGTCATCTCTCTCCTTTAGTTCTGTATTTATTAACTTAAATCTCACATTACTCTCTTTGGCCTCTGCTACCTGAATCTTCTGGTATCAGCTGAAGAAGGGAGTCTGGGAGGCAGAGAACAGAAAGTAAGGCCATACTGAGCCCGGGAGGCAGAGAGAGTCCTACTGCCCTCAGAAAGTGAATTCAGCAGGCACCAGCCTTCAGCCACAGGGTCCTACACCCACAACCCTGGTCCAGGGCACCATAATGTCACCTGGACCATGGCCGTATTTCCTGGTGTCTGCCTACTCCTGTCCTTGTTCCTGTAAGCACTTTATCAAACACAGGGATATTGTTAAAACATAATCAGATGATGTCAATTCTCTGTGAAAACCTCATTTTCTCAGAGTAAAAGTCCTTATAGAAGCCTAAAGGCCGGACGTGGTACCCACTCCCTCCAAAAAAACCTGTTCTCTTTATTAGGACTTTGATCCCTAGGAGAACCTAAGTTCAAGAGGGGGATGCTGGGCAGGAAGGGGCCACTTGCTAGGGTGCCCCAGCCCCTGTCCCCTTCAAGAGCCAAGCCATTTTCTTCTGGACCCCTCAGAGGTGAAAACAGGCGGAGCCGGGGGAGGGGGAATCCCTTGGTCTGGACCCCAGTTTCTCAGAACAGTATGCAGGGGCTACCACCATCCAAGTGCCCATAACCATCCACTCCCATGACGGTGTGGAGTTAGCAGACGGCGGCCACTTTGCTCTGCTTGTACCCTGCCCTTGGAGGGGTGACAGCGTCAGGAAGGTAAGGCCAGGAAGACAGAGGGGGAGAGACAGCGGGGTGGGGTGGGGTGGGAGTAGTCACTGCTGTAAACTCGCTGGAACCCAGACACACGCAACTAAGCGGCAGGAATGGGAAGAGAAATGGCGGGGAGCGGTCGCTCTGAACGCCTGTTCCTTCTCTTCTGACTCATCTGTTTGTTTTGCCGCGCAGGAAGGCGGAAGCGAAGGCGGAAGCGAAGGCGGAGACCGGCGCGTGAGGGGGAGAAGGCCCCAGGGGGAGACGCGCTGGGTCGGGATGCGGGGCTCGCGTGCGAACCGCAGACCCTCTAGGCCACCAGGCGGTGGTGACCCGGGCGGCGACTCTCGTGGAGGCCGAGGAGCTGCTGGACCTGCGCTTCGAGGGACCAGGTGGAGAGGCCGCTGGAGTCGCCTTCTGCGTTCTCCCCTCGTCCTTCGCGCCCGCCTCGCCCGCGGCTCCGGGTCCCGGCCGCCACCGCCGTCTGCGCAGCACCACGGGGGGTCTCCGTGCACTAGCGGCCTCCAGCCTCCGCCTCCAGGGCAGGGAGCGCGGCTCGGCCCCTGGAAAGCCATTTTTAAATCACTGCCTGTGCTGCCCCCACGCGAGGTCGGAGTGGCCTGCCCTGTCTTCGCTTTCAGGTTCTTTCAGGTTCCTTGGGGCAAACCCGCAGCTAAGAGTCCAGTCTGTAAACCTGAACCTGAACTTGGTGAAGAAGCTCCCGGCGGCCCCTGCTCGCCGCGGCCTTTGCCGGAGGAAGAGGCTGGGGTCACCCCGTTGGGCCACATTTCCGGGGCGGTACCTGTCGGGCCGCCCGGCCTCACTACCTGGTCCCATCTGGAGCTCTGCTCTGCCCCCTCCGCTGATGACCTGGGTCAAGGGAGGCCGCAGGGACACTCTGGGGGGCTGTGTCTGGCGGGCATCCCCCGCCAGCTGCTCTCTGTGGGGTGCGGCACGAGGCCTGGTTGGGCTGCAAGGAGAGGACTGGGATTCCCGGGCTGGTGGCCGGGGAGACGACGGGTAGAGGCGAGAAGCAACAGTCCAGGAGGCCTTGCTTAGGTGAGTTGAAGATACTATGGGCTCTTTAAAATACAAAAATTATTAAACCTTTCAAACTGTAAGGCCCAGCGCGGTGGGGCTGGTGTTGCCGTTCTGGGTGGAGTTCTGGACAAACTGGCTTTTGCCCCGAGTGAGGAATTCCTGTTCTTTTTTGGTGTTGATGGAGAGGTCACTGTTCAGGGCGTGGGGGCGGGTTTTGTTCCCTCCAGGCGAGTACGGGGCTGGCGGGCGCAGTGTTGTGTTTTGCCTTTCTGCCCTGTCTCCTGATCCTACTCAGGATCTTTGTGGCTCCTCTGAGTCTTCTTAGAGAGGCCGTGAAAGATGGGAAAGGCAGGTTGCTGAAACGCTGCTGCTTGGGGCCAGCAGAGACCAGAGCTGTACCTCCTGGGATGGGGAAGGTGCACCACTGTGGGTCAGATCAGCTGACAGTG
Organism: Ateles fusciceps; assembly: GCA_036589455.1. NCBI lineage: Eukaryota > Metazoa > Chordata > Mammalia > Primates > Atelidae > Ateles > Ateles fusciceps. The sequence continues at coordinate 6,348,598 of JAZHEH010002393.1, forward strand.
GGGGTTTCAGGTGATGGGATAACCTTGCAGTTCGGATCTCTTGGGACCCAGGAGCAGGTAGGTGATGACTGCTTCATCATACTTCTCAGGGAGTCCTGGGTCTTCCTGTCTGTAACCCATGGGCACTGTGATTCAGTATGGCGTAGGTCCAGGACTTAAGTTCCTGGTGTTCATGCTTCATAATCATTCATGGATCCATCATGATGTGCTCTAAAGGGCCTCTCCTGCTGGAATTGAGAAGGATGAATGTTTTGAGCAGGTTTTTATACTCAATGGATATGTAGAAGGGAATAATTCTACTCAGTATCCCTCCTACAGCTCCCTGAAATTCTGTCCATCAAAGGCAGGGATCTGCTGACCAGGGGTGACTGCCACAGAACGTATCCAGTTTGTAAAAGCTGAATTTGTTGCTGAAACCAGAATTTGCAGTCTTGATATTTGTGTTAACATCCAAGTGCATGTTTTCTGCCTTTAAATCTCTGTGGACAATACGTTTCTGGTGACAGCTTGTACAGCAGACACTTTTGGTGGAATTTGCTTTAGTCCTGTTTTTCTTTTCCTGCTGCCGTGAGCAGGTATTCACAAACCTCTCCTCACTAGTGTGCTTCATGACGAGGCAGAGCGATTCCTCAATATCGATCACTGAAAATATTTCACTGTGTTGAAGTGATCTGAGCCTTCATGATTCCTACTTTGTGAATGGTGTCTGGAGGCTGGAGATCTGCTGAGTCGCATCAATGAGTTTCACAGCTGCTGCTTTCCCAGTCAAGATGACCCGGACCAACCTCACCTTAGCCAGGTTGTCCTTGATGATAGTCTCAAGGATCCTACCTGCCAATAAGGGTCCCTCCTCAGTAGAGATGGCTGAGAGGACCTGTGGCATGTGGGACTTAGTGCTGGATTTGGAGTCAGGGTTTTTAGGTTGGCTTAAATTTGGAAAGAGCTAGTGAGAAGTTTGGTTCAAATCACTTGAAAAGAAAATCACTTGCATAGTTCACCTGAAGAATGGATTTCTATAATGGAATCAAAACACAATGCTGGACAAAACGTAAGAAAAAGCAACAAACTGAAAAGGAAAAATTGAGTAAGAAGAATAAAGAAGAACTAGGACTGGCAACCTAAGCCAAGCCAGAGACTTACATACATCTTGGAATTCCAAAACAATGGTTCCTAGTAACAAGGCTGGGATTAATTCACGTGGTTTTCTTACATTTTGGTCTCAAGAACTCTTTAAAAAAATTATTGAGGACCCCAAAGAGCTTTTTATGTGGGTTATAGTTATCAGTGTTTACACAATAAGGTACATTATTAATCTATAACATTGAGGGGAAGATAGCTTTTATCATGTTATTTAAAGTTTTGCCTAGTTTCTTTGTAGTAGACTTACCCCTTCCATGAGCCAGAGAACCCACTATGTCAGTTTCAGTATCTTTAAATGTGGAGATTGCAGCTGTGAGTTGAGAAAGCACATTTCACTCAGAATGGGTTGGGGACTTCAAGGTACTGGATATGTCACTGGCACCTTGGGGGAGGAAACCAAGATGCCCTTATATGATTTTAAAAATGCTCTATTGAAGTATAGATACAGAAAAGTGCACAAATTGTCGTCCTACATCTTGGTGACTGTTCACAAATTGAACTCGTCTAACTAGCCTCCTGAATAAGAAACAGGCCATTACACATCCCAACAAGCCTCCCAACCCCCTTTTCAGTCACTTTCTCTGCAGTGGTAACCACTATTCTATATTCTGACAGCATAGTTTCACTCGTTTTTGAACTGTACGTAAATGGAATCACACAGCACTGAATTCTTTGTGTCTGCTTCCTTCATTCAGTGTTCATGAGATTTTTCTATATTGTTTATCCTAAATGCCCATTTGTGACTGTAACACAATTTGTTTATCCATTTTACTGTTATTGGGCATTTGGGTAGTTCTCAGTGTTGGATGCTAAGAATAGTGTTGCTGTAAACATTTAGGTCTTTTGGTGAGCATATACGTGGCTCTCTGTTGGCTATTTATACCTAGAAGTAGAATTGCTGTCTTATAAGGTGTGCATATTTTTAGTTTTAGTAAACATTGCAGTTTGCACCAATTTACCCACCCACCAATATGAATACCTAATATTGCCTGCCTTTTAATTTTAACTTGTCTGTAGCTGTGTACTGGTATAGCATTGTGGTTTTAATTTGCATTTTCCAGTGGCTAATGAAGCACCTTTTCTTATGCTTATTGGACATATTTTTTTTCTATGTTGTGCCTCTTCAACATTTTGCCCATGTTTTTGTTGGGTTGCTGGCATTTTTCTTATTGATTTGTGGGTATTCTTTAAATATTTTAAGTATTTTTTATTTGATATGTCCCTGTATTTCTTCTCTCCTTACTCATCCCTGTTAACTCTCTGATGCCACTTCCTGCTATTTTACCCATGGATCATCCGTTTCTAGCCACTTGAGTTCTTATTCCTTGAACATGCTAGCCATATTCCTACTCCAGGGCTCTGCGCTGTCTCCAACTTATGCCTGGAATGTTTGTTATTTTCCAGGGGTCCACATACACAAAATGAGAAATGTAAATACATAGGATATTAGCATAAAGGCCCTTCTTCAGGCATCTATCATCTGACACCAATAATTATCAACATTTTGCAGTCTTACCCATAAATACTTCAGTATTCAACTTTAACAGATAAATATCTTTTTTAAAACACAGATACTATGCCATCATCAAATCTAACAAATTAATAGTACTGTGTAAGAGCAGTCCATATTCACATTTCCCAGTTATCTCAAAGATGTCTTGTTACAGTTAATATGTTTGAATAAAAATGTAAACAAGGTGTACATGTCGCTTTACTTTTTTGTATAGCAATATCACCATTCAAAATACTGTATATTTTACTTATTAAATTTGTTTTAAGTTTTTAAAATATTTTTATTTTAGGTTTAGAGGGTAGATGTGCAGGTTTATTACATGGATATGTTGCATAATGGTGGGGTTTGGACTTCTAAAGCACCCATCACTCAAATAGAGAATTTTTCAACCCTCACCCCTCTCCCACCCTACTTTTGTAGTTTCAGTGTCTGTTATTTCCACATTTATGTCCATATGTGCTCATTGTTTAGCTCCAACTAATAAGTGAAAACATGATATTTGACTTTTTGTTTCTGAGTTACTTCTCTTAAGATAATGGCCTCCAGCTCCACCCATGTTGCTGCAAAAGGCATGATTTTATTTTTTACGACTGCATTATATTCCATGGCGTATATGTACCACATTTTCTTCATCCAGTCTGTTGATGGACACTTAGGTTGATTCCATGACTTTGCTATTGTGAAAAATGCTGTGATAAACATACAAGTACAGTTATCTTTTTTATGTAATTTCTTTTGGGTGAATACTAAGTAGTGGAATTACTGGGTCAAATGGTAGTTATATGTTTAGTTCTTTGAGAAATCTTCATACTGTTTTCCGTAGAGTTTATACTAATCTGCTTTCTCAACTACAGTGTATAAATGTTCTTTTCTCCATATCCACACCAACATCTGCTATTTTTTGACTTTTGAATAATAGTCATTTGACTCATGTAAGATGTAAGATGATGTCTCATTGTGGTTTTAATTTGCTTTCTCTGATGATTAGTGGTGTTGAACATTTTTTCATATACTTTTTGGTTGTTTGTATGTCTTTTTTTGAGAAATGTCTGTTCTTGTCTTTTGCCCACTTTTTAATAGAGTCATTTTCTTTTTCTTGTTGAGGGATCTGAGTTTCTTGTAGAGTCTGGATATTAATCCTTTGTTGGAGCCATAATTTGCAAATATTTTCTCCTGTTCAGTGGGTTATCTGTTTATTCTTTTTTTTTTCTGTGTAGAAGCTTTACAGTTTAATTAAACCCATTTATCTGTTTTTGTTTTGGTAGAATTTGCTTTTGAGGCCTTAGTCATACATTCTTTGCCTAGGCCAATGTCCAGAAGAGTATTTTCTAGGTTTCTTGTAGGATTTTTATGGTTCCAAGTCTTACATTTAAGTCTTTAATTCATTTTGAGTTAATTTTTATACATAATGAGAGATGGGGGTCCAATTTTATTCTTTTGCATATGGCTAGCCAGTTTTCCCATTTATTGAATAGGGTGTCCTTTTCCCATTGTTTTTGTTTCCTTTGTCAAAGGTCAGTTGGTTGTGGGTATGTGGCTTTATTTCTGGTTCTCTATTTTGTTCCATTGATCTATGTGTCTATTTTTAAACTAGTACCGTGCTGTTTTGGTTACTATAGTCTTGTAGTATGATTTGAAGTCAGGTAATGTGATACCTCCAGCTTTTTTTCTTTCACTTAGAATTGCTTTGCTAATCTGTCTTTTTCCTGGTTCCGTTTGAGTGTTAGAATTGTTTTTTCTTTTTCTGTGAAAAATAACGTTGGTAATTTGCTAGGAACTGTATTAAATCTGTAGATTGCTTTGAGCATTACTGTCATTTAAATGATATTAATTCTTTCCACTCCATGAGCATGGAAGGTTTTCTTTTTTCTTTTTTTTTGAAACAGTCTCACTTTGTTAACTTTAACCTCCCAGGCTCAAGTAATCCTCCTGCCTCAGCCTCCTAAGTAGCTGGGACTGCAATTGTAAGCCACTATGGCTGGCTAATTTTTATTTTTATTTTTGTAGAAACAAGGTCTCTTTATGTTGCCCAGGCTGGTTTCAACCTCTTGGGCTCAAGGAATCCTCTTGTCTTGGCCTCCAAAGGTGTCGGGATTACTAGCGTGAGCCACTGTGCTCAAATGGGATGTTTTTCCCTTTGTATCATCTATGATTTCTTTTATTGGTATTGTATTTCTCCTTGTAGAGATCTTTAACCTCTCTGGTTAAATGCATTCCTAGGTATTTAATTTTAATTTTATTATATGTAGCTATTATAAATGGAATTGAGTTCTTGATTTGGTTTTCAGCTTGAGTGTTATTGGGGTATAAAAATGCTACTGATTTTTGTACATTGATTTTGAATCCTGAAACTTTACTAAACTTTACTGAAGTCATTTATTATGTCTAGCACCTTTTCAAGGAATCTTTAGGGTTTTCTAGGTATAAGATCATGTTATCAGTGAAAAGAGATAATCTAAAAGAGATAATCTTATATATATATTTTTAAGTTTGGATGCCTTTTGTTTATTTCTCTTGACTGAATGTTCTGGCTTGATCTTCCAGTACTATGTTGAATAGGAGAGGTGAGATTAGACAAACTTGTTTGGTTTTAGTTTATTAGGGTAAATGCTTTTGGCTTTTCTCCTTTTGATATGTTGTTGGCTGTGGGTCTGTAATGTGTGACTTTTATTATTTGGAGGTATGTTCCTCCAGTGTCAAGTTTTATCATCAAGCAATGTTGGATTTTTATCAGATGCCTTTTCTGCATTTATTGAGATGATTTATGTTTTTTGTTTTTAATTCTCTTTATATGGTGAATCACATTTATTGATTTGTGCATATTGAACCATCCTTACACCCCCTGGAATAAAACCAATTGATCATTCTGTATTATCTTTTTGATGTGCTTTTGGATTCAGTTTGCTAGTATTTTGTTAAGGATTTTTGTATCTATATTCATCAGGGACATTGACCTATAGTTTTCTTTTTTTGTTGCATCGTCTGATTTTGGTATCAGAGTGATACTGGTTTTATAAAATAAGTTAGGGGGGATTTGTTCCTCTTGATTTTTTGAAATAGTTTCAGTAAGATTGGTACCAGTTCTTTGCATGTCTGGTAGAATTCAACTGTGAATCCATCTGGTCTTGGGCTTTTTGTTTTTGTTGCAATTTTTTTTAATTATTACTGTTTGAATTTCATTACTTGCTATTGATCTGTTCAGAATTTCTGTTCTTTCTGGTTCAATCTTAGGAGGTTGTATGTTTCCAGGAATTTATCCATTTTCTGTAGGTTTTCTAGTTTGTGTGCAGAGATGTTCATAGTAGTCTCTGATGATCTTTTGTATTTCTGTGGTATCAGATCTAATGCCACCTTTATCATTTCTGATTGTGCTTATTTGATTTTTTTTTCTCTTTTTTCTTGATTAAATCTAGCTAGCCAGCCTATCAGTATTTTTAGCCTTTCAAAGAACCAAGTTTTTGTTTTGTTGATACTTTGCATCTTTTTTTTTTTTTTTTTTTTTTTTTTTTTTTTTTGTCTCAATCTCATATAGTTCTGCTCTGGTTTTTGTTATTTCTTTTCTTCTGCTAGCTTTGGGTTTTGGTTTGTTCTTATTGTTTTAGTTCCTTGAAGTGCAATGTTAGGTTGTTAATTTGAGATCTCTCTATCCTTTTGATGTAGACATTTAACACTATAAACTTTGCTTTTAGCACTACTTCTGCTGTACTCCAGAGGTTTTAGTATGTTGTGTCTCTATTTTCACTCATTTCAAAAATTATTTGATTTCTGTCTTAATTTCATTGTTTATCCAAAAGTAATTCAGGAGCAAATTATTTAGTTTCCATGTATTGGTACCAATGTTTTGAGATATTGCCTTGGTATTCATTTCTAATTTTATTATACTGTGGTCTGAGGAGATATTTGATGTGATTTCAATTTATTTGAATTTATGGAGACCTGCTTTATGGCCAAGCATATGGTCAATTTTGGAGAATGTTCCATACGCAGTTGAGAAAAATGAATATTTTGTAGTTGTTGGGTAGAACATTCTGTAAATGTTTATCAGGTCCATTTGGTCTAGAGTTCAATTTCAGTCCAGAATTACTTTTTTGATATTCTGGTATGATGAGCTGTCTACTGCTGTCAGTAGGGTGTTGAAGTCTCTCACTATTAATGGTCTGATGTCACTCTCTTTTCTTAGGTCTAATAGTATTTGTCTTATGAATCTGGGTGCATATACATTTGGGATAGTTAAATCTTCTAGTTGAATTATCCCTTTATAATTATATAATGCCCTTTATCGCTTTTAACTGTTGCTGGTTTAAAATCTGTTTCATTTGATATAAGAATAGCTACACCTGCTCATTTTTATTTTCCATTTATGTGACATATATTTTTCCACCCAATTACTTTGGGTCTGTAGTTGTCTTTACCAGTTAGATGGGTCTTTTGTAGGTGGCAGATGTTTGGCCTTATTTTTAGATCCAATTTTTATCAGCCTATATCTTTTAACTGGAGTATTTAGGCCATTTACATTCAAGGTTAATATTGACATGCAAGATTTTGTTCCTGTTATAGTATTGTTAGCTATGGTTTCTTTGTAGTCTCAATTATGTAATTGCTTTATAAGATCTGTGAGCATTATACTTAGATGTGCTTTTATGGTGGTGAGTATTGTCCTTTCATTTTCATGTTTAGAACTTTGAGCATTTGTTGTAGGACTGGTCTAGTGGTGACAAATTCCCTTGATGTTTGCTTGTCTGGAAAAGACTTCATTTCTCCTTCATTTTGAAGCTTAGTTTGGCAGAATATAAAATTCTTGACTGGAAATATTTTTTCTTTATGAAGGCTAATAAAAATACTCCCAATCTCTTTTGGCTTGTAAGGTTTCTACTTATAAGTTCACTGTTAGTTTGATGGAATTTCCTTTATAGGTGATTTAGGGCTTCTCTCTAGCTGCCTTTAAGATTTTTCTTTCACTTTTATCTTGGATAGTCTGATGACTATATGCCTTGGTTATATTTTTCTTATACAGTATCTTCTAGGTATTTTCTGAATTTTCTTTTATCTGAATGTCTACATCTCTAGCAAGATGATGAAAATATTCCTGGTTTATTCCCTCAAATACATTTTCCAAATTTCTTTTTCTTCTTCTTTCTCAGGAATAAGTCATAGGTTTGGTTGCTTTATGTATTCCCATATTTCTCAAAGGCCTTGTCCATTAATTAATTTAACTTACTGAGTTAATTTGAAAGACCAGTCTTTGAGCTCTGAAATTCTTTCTTCTGCTTGTTCTCATCTTTTGTTAAATTTCCATCTGTATTTTGAAATTCCTTCAACAAACTTTTTATTTCCAGAAGTTGTATTTCTTTTTAAAAATATATCATTTTAACATTCAGATTCTGAATTGTTTTTCTGGTTTCTTTGTGTTGGTTTTCAAATTTCTCTTGGATCTCTTTGAGCTTCCTTACAATTCATATTTTGAATTATTTTTCTTTCATTGCAGTATTTTTGTTTTGGTTAGGATCTATTGTTGGAGAGCTTATATGATCCTTTGAGGGGTATCAAAACAATCTGTCTTTTTTTACTGCCAGAGTCTTTGCTCTGATTGCTGCTCCTCTGAAGGAGCTGTCACTTATTATTATTAGTTTTTGAATTTGCTATCATTTGAATAGGACTCAACATTTTTTATTCTTTTCTTCCTTGAGGGCATGACTGTATGTTGTGCATGATCGCTTGGCTTCATTTATGGGTGAGTTCAGGGAGCCAAGGCTCTGTATAGGCTCCTTGGTTACAGATATCTTTTATGTGGTGGCTTTCTCAAATGCTGCTTGTTGTATTAATGTATTGGCCATATGAGCTGACTCACTATCTTCTGTGAGGCTTGAGTGTGGAGGTCTCAGAATCTTATCTTCTACTCTAGCACTATGCCCTTCTGTCAGCAGTTTGTTATTTTGTGGTGCAGATCAGTCTCCAGCCCAGTAGGTAGCAATTAAGAGTAAGAGCTGACTTGACCTTGGGTACTCTAATGGGGAGTGGAAGCAGCCATCCTGATAGAGGTGGGTGGAGGTCAGAGGGAGCTCATGATAGAATGTGCTGCGATCTGGGAGTGGGAGGGGTCTGCACCAACTTCTCATCCTGGGAAGGCAGGAACAGGATCTGCTTCCCTGTCTCACTCCTGTTGCAGAGCTTATGACTTTTAGTTCAGATAGACACTGTCCTTTATCTTAGGCTACAATGTGACTGAGGTTTGCAGAAAATTCCTCTCTGGCAGCTACCACAGAAATGGCCTTGGGGCAGAATTTCTCCCGCCATCCCAAAACAGAAAGCTCTGTGGCTGATCTGCATTCTGTTGCAGGGGCACTATTGCTCAATCTAGGGATGGGGGAGATAAGCTTCACTCTTTGTGCAAGCCCAGATGGTGGCAGACACACTTTTAGGGGTGTACAGCTATCATGAAAAGTGCTGAAAAAGCTGTCTCCAAGTGCACTTATGCCAGCCCTCAATGGGAAAAGCCTGGGCTGCATCTGCAGCAGTGGACTGGAGTGGGAGATGACCCTCTCTCCACATCAGTTCCTGGTTACCAGTGCCACCTGCATTAGTAAGGGTTCTGTAGAGGAACAGAACTAATAGGATAGGTAGATATATAAAGGGGAGTTTATTAAGGAGTATTGACTCACAAGATCATAAGACAAAGTCTCACAATAGGCTGTCTGCAAGATGAGGAGCAAGGAAACCAGTTCAAGTCCCAAAACCTCAAAAGTAGGGAAACTAACAGTGCCGCCATTAGTCTGTGGTTGAAGGTCCAAGAGTCCCAAACCTGAAGAACTTGAAGTCTGATGTTTGAGGGCAGGAAGCATCCACCACAGGAGAAAGATAGAGGCCAGAAGACTCAGCCAGTCTAGTCTTTTCACATTCTTTTGTCTTCTTTTTATTCTGGCAGCTGATTAGATTGTGCCCACCCAGAGTGACGGTGGGTCTGCCTTTCCCAGTCCACTGACTCAAATGTTAATCTTTGGCAGCACCCTCACAGACATAGACTGGAACAATACTATGCATCCTTCAATCAAGCTGACACTCAATGTTATCCATCACACCACCATTCTAATGAGACAGAACACCATTCTCCCTGCTTCAGAGATTGGCACTATACTTGCATTTTATTTTTTTCCAAAGGATGCTTTGGTAGGCTGTGCTTTCCTTTCCCCTAAATGCTGCCCATGCTGAAAGCTAAGTCTCCAGGGCCCCTGCAGCTCCCCAGAGTCCTGCTGGTCCCCCTGTGGTTGCCAAAGTCACAGTGCATTCTAGGGTATATTTGCAAGGGATCTGGGGATGCAATGACACATGGCTGAAATTCCCCAGGTTGGGCAGTAGCCCACAATGGGTGCACAACCAGTATGGTGCCTGGTGCCTCAGCTCAGTTTGGAGGTGAGTGCATGAGCTGGCTCTTGCTCTTCCTAAATTGCCATCAGCAGCATTGCCCAGGCTAGTGAGGGCAGAAGGGCTTTCTGATAATTTGGTCAGCAATCTGTTGCAAGAGTGAGTGTAGTGAAGTACCCCTACCTTCTCTTTCTGCAGGACCCCAAGTTTCTGTGCCCCAGCTTCTTCCCATGGGTTCTCTGATAGGCTTCGGTACTCTCAACTTTCCACTCGGGACATGATCAATCACTTGTAGATCTGATCTTCTTTCTGAGGAGAACTGGTATTCAATGTGTCTAGTCAGCCATCTTGAAAAATATCTATTTGCTTTTTTCTGACTCTCTCTTCCATTGGAGATACTGCCCACTCTATGTGGGCAACGATTTTTGTCTGTTTGTTCTTTGCTATATCTCTAGCACTTGGAACAGTTACTGGTACATATAAGCATAAACTTTTGTAGAATGAACAGATGAATGCACTTGGCAACATGAATGAGGAGGCTAAAGAAAGTCCATCTTTAGATTCTAATTCAACATGGTGATTTCTGATTAGTCCCTCTTCTGGGAAGGCCTCTAAGATTTCCAGTTTACCTACTGTTCATGTGTAATAGCAAATACTTACCATAAATCTGACCCTTGGGTCAAAACAACTTTGATGTTTTTGTACTTCAGTTGTCCTATACATGCTTTCTGAACCATCCTTCCTCCATGGTATAAAGACCTGGGTCTTAGGGGTAATGATGCAGGGATCCACCGTATTGTCTCACCGCCACCTGAGACACAGACATGATGAGTTCTGTTTGTAACTTCCTATTAAATGTTTCTTTCTAAGAAACTGAATTTGTCAGCCTCTTTCTTTGGCCTCTCAGCTTCCTCAGCTTTGGGGCAGGTTTGCATAGACCTGCTTACTGTGAAATAATAGATGTTACAGCTCAAGAGGTATCCTGTACAAACATGGTCAAATCTGTTTGTTTCCCTCCTTAGAATTTTAGGCAACTTTTGGGATGAATAATACCAATTTTTTCAGGGTTGTTTTGAGAATTAGACAAAATATATGTTTAGTGCCTGGCAGCAGATACACTCTTAATGTAATTACTTTTTTTTTTTCCATTTTAACTGCATTTCTAAGACATATTTGTGAGACATAAAGCAGAGCAAAAAACTGCATAGTAAAGAATTATCCTTAAGAGAAGTCTGGCCTTTGTCCCTGGTTCTTGGAAAGTAACCTCTAAACCCTTGGAATTTTCTGAGTGCTAGGAATGTCTTTGTTATTTATAGTGGTCTTCCTGGGCCACATATGATGGTTTATGCTAATGAGGTGACTATTGGTGGGCCCCTTGGGCCATGTGATGTCAGTCCTACCTTTGGGGTGAAAGAAGATTGAATGCTGAGTTCACCTGCATAGGTAGTCAATGAATCACTCTGTCATACTTTCAGATGAAGCTCCCATAAAAACTATAGCCGTTGAATATTGGTGGTACTTTTTTGGTTGGCCACATTTCATACATATTATCTTGTATGCATACTGTCACACATATTCCATAGGAGGGTAATATATTCTAAAGGCAATAGAAGCTTTCAATTTGGAGCTTTCCTAGACTCTGCCTTATGTGTTTCTTCTTTTGATTAATTTTGATCTGTATCCTTTCTCAGTAGTAAATCATAACTGGGAGTATAACAGCTTTAAATGAGTTTTATGAGTTATTTGAGTGAATTATAAAACTGAGAAATGGTTTTAGGAATCTTTGAACTTGTAATTAGTGTTAGAAGTGAGAGTGGTCCTGACACTATGCCCTCTAATTTTTTAGTTAAACTCCAGCTTCAGTTTTGGGGAGATTTGAGGCTGAAGTACTAAACCCTCAAACCTCATGTCTTAGTTCATTTGGGATGCTATGACAAAATACTATAAACCAAATAGCTTATAAACAATTATTTTCCACAGTTCTTGAGGCTGGGAAGTCCAAGATCAAGGCTCCAGATTTGGCATCTGTTGAGAGCTTGCTCTCTGCTTCAAAAATGGTGCCTTCTGTGTCCTTACGTAGTGGAAGGGTCAAACAAGCTCCCTCAGGCCTCTTTTATAAGGGCACCAATCCATTCATGAGGACTCTGCTCTCATGAGCCAATCACCTCCCAAAGCCCCCACCTCTTAATCCCATCACATTGCAGATTAAGTTTCAACATATGAATCTTGAAGGGACACATTAAGTCCACAGCACCTCACATCTGGGCTAAATCCAAGTAGTTGGTGTCAGGAGTGGGACTTGCTAAACAACCTTGATTTACTGAAACATGGTTTTGGAAGAGGAAGGATGAGAGGGTAGAGGTTAACAAACTTTTAATTCCTGTATGGCCGTGAGGTCATCTGTGCTATAAAACAGCAGCTGTGCTATAATCAGTTACCGAAAGTAAAAGTTACCAATGGAATTGAGGAATGATGGATTCAACTCTCAGGAAATTGGCTCACTGATGCATAAGAAAATGAAAACAAAGAGAGAGAAATATACAGTGCTTTGGTTATTGCTATCTGTAATAGCTAAAATGAAAGTAATGGAGAATGCAGGGTGGATTCTAATGACCAGGTGGAGTTTGCCTGGTCTGAACTTCTGCTTCCAACTTCAGGCAACTGCCACTGGATGAAGTTAAAAGAAATGCAAAGAAAAAGTTTTGAGGCACATCATGACACTGTAACCCAAGCTACAGCAAACAGTCTTAATCACTTCTAATGGAAAAAATTATGTCAAAACAACAGATAGCAAACCATTGTATAGGTGTTGCATACAAACAAAAAGGAAATAGTTCGTTTTACCTTTCTGAGCTCCTGAAAAATGCAGAATTTAGTCTAAAGTCATGTTCAAATTGACAGTAAAAACTTTTGCATGGTGTGTTAGAAAGTATTCTAGACTTGGTATCTAGAGAGCTATTTCAAATCCGATCTTTATTTATTATCTTTCTGAATTTGGAAATTGTATTATTTTTCTCAGTCTGCAGTGACAGAAATATCACATTTCCCATTCAAGAATACTCACTGGTGACACTTGCAGCTGCAGCATTTACCCCAAGATAACTCACAGATTACAGTCCTAATCTTACCCCCAAATATTACCATGCAATATCTTGCTTTTATTATATTTTTGCGTTACTCTAGTATATTGACTTTGGAAACAAAAGAAATCATTCTATTAATAGCATTCTGGTTATAGCAGTGGTATTTTCATTTACAAAATATGGTAATTCCTGATGGCTGAAAATGTCAAATACTAGAAAATGTAGCATTCTATGTTTTTCATGTTGTTCCTTGCTTTGAAATTTACCACATGAAAGAAATTATTAAATACTAATCATCATATACATTTCTGTTACATTGGGATTAGAGACAAGTTATATTTAGAAATAACTTCAATAACAGTTTTTCTATTTTATTTTCACATTGAAAATCAGTCAGATTTGCTTCAGCCTCAAAGAGCATGTTTATGTAAAATTAAATGAGTGCTGGCAGCAAGCTAGAATTTTTTTTTTTTCTAAATGGAAAATGGGTTAAACCACAGAAGTTTATCTTCTCACAGATCTGGAGGCTGAAAGCGTGAGGTCAAAGTCTGTCAGGGTTGGTTTCTAGTGAGGTCTCTCTTCCTGGCTTGCAGAGGGCCACTTTCTCATTGTGTCCTTATATGATTTAGTTTTGTGTGCATGTGGAGAGAAGAGGGAGAGATTCCTAGTGTCTCTTTCACTTTTTTAAGAACACTAGTCCCATAGGATTAGGGCTCCACCTTTATAATCTCATTTAACCTTAATTACAGATCTAAAGGCCTCATCTCCAAATATAGTCACCGTGGGGGGGTTAGGAGTTTAACATATGAATTTTAGAAGAACACAATTCAGTCCATAACAGAAATGGACTGAATTATGTCTAAATTAGGAAACTAATTTTAGTTTCCTCATATGTGCCTTGCTGGGTATCTGTGAAGATCGAATATTTGTGTGGTAGACACTTAATATTTAGTACATGATTTTTAGATTATATCTATCTATATATTAGAACACTGCTATGTACTAGACTATCAGAGGGAGGGGAGATATTGCAATGAATTTAGAATTCCTATGAGTAGATAGAGTAGATTATACATCTGCTATGTACAGGAAGAAAAAAATTCTTTTTTTCCTTATACATCTTAGACTCATTGGCTGAAGCCCTGTTAATTAGACTAACAAAAGACTGACTAACAAGAAAAACAAACAGAAGTTTAACATGTGCATCATACATACACATGGCAATACTGAGAGATGAGTAACTCAAAGAGGTGACTAGAGCCTCAGGTTTATAGAGCATTTTAGCTATGTAATAATTTTTATAACAATTTTGTAGAGAAATGACAAGACAAAGGAAAAGGGACTTTGAATGTCTAGGAGTGGCAAATTATGGGAAGGCAAACGTGGGGGAAATTAAGGGAAGATGAGGGGCTATTTAACATGGTTTGTTATACAGATTCCTTGTCTCTAAGGAGTAAACATTGCCCTACAGTTCTTGTTAGAGAAGGGGAAGGCAGAGAGCTTTTCTTGTGTCTGTGTGTGTGTGTGTGTGTGTGTGTGTGTGTGTGTGTGTGTGTGTGTTTTGTTTTGTTTTTTTATTGCATTTTAGGTTTTGGGGTACATGTGAAGAACATGCAAGATTGTTGCATAGGTACACACATGGCAGTGTGATTTGCTGCCTTCCTCCCCCATCACCTATATCGGGCATTTCTCCCCATGCTATCTCTCCCCAACTCCCCACCCCCCACTGTTCCTCCCTATTTCCCCCCCTGACAGACCCCCAGTGTGTGATGCTCCCCTCCCTGTGTCCATATGTTCCATTGTTCAACACCCGCCTATGAGTGAGAACATGCGGTGTTTGATTTTCTGTTCTTGTGTCAGTTTGCTGAGAATGATGGTTTCCAGGTTCATCTGTGTCCCTACAAAGGACACGAACTCATTGTTTTTGATGGCTGCATAATATTCCATGGTATATATGTGCCACATTTCCCCCTATCCAGTCTATCATCGATGGGCATTTGGGTTGGTTCCAGGTCTTTGCTATTGTGAACAGTGCTGCAATGAACATTCGTGTGCATGTGTCCTTATAGTAGAATGATTCATAATCCTTCGGATATATACCCAGTAATGGGATTGCCGGGTCAAATGGAATTTCTATTTGTAGGTCCTTGAGGAATCGCCACACTGTCTTCCACAATGGTTGAACTAATTTACACTCCCACCAACAGTGTAAACGTGTTCCTATTTCTCCATGTACTCTCCAGCATCTGTTGTCTCCAGATTTTTTTTTTTTGTCTCCAGATTTTTTAATTATCACCATTCTAACTGGTGTGAGATGGTACCTCAATGTAGTTTTGACTTACATTTCTCTAATGACCAGTGATGGTGAGCATTTTTTCATATGTTTGTTGGCCTCATGTATGTCTTCTTTTGTAAAGTGTCTGTTCATGTCCTTCGTCCACTTTTGAATGGGCTTGTTTGTTTTTTTCTTGTAAATCTGTTTTAGTTCTTTGTAGATTCTGGATATCAGCCCTTTGCCAGATGGGTAGATTGCAAAAATTTTTTCCCATTCTGTTGGTTGCTGATTCACTCCAATGACTGTTTCTTTTGCCATGCAGAAGCTGTGGAGTTTGATTAGGTCCCATTTGTCTATTTTGGCTTTTGTGGCCAATGCTTTTGGTGTTTTGGTGATGAAGTCCTTGCCTATGCCTATGTCCTGAATGGTTTTGCCTAGATTTTCTTCTAGGGTTTTTATGGTGTTAGGTCTTATGTTTAAGTCTTTAATCCATCTGGAGTTAATTTTAGTGTAAGGTGTCAGGAAGGGGTCCAGTTTCTGCTTTCTGCACATGGCTAGCCAGTTTTCCCAACACCATTTATTAAACAGGGACTCCTTTCCCCATTGCTTGTTTTTGTCAGGTTTGTCAAAGATTGGATGGTTGTAGATGTGTCGTGTTTCCTCCGAGGCCTCTGTTCTGTTCCATTGGTCTATATCTCTGTTTTGGTACCAGTACTATGCTGTTTTGATTACTGTAGCCTTGTAGTATAGTTGGAAGTCCGGTAGTATGATGCCTCCCGCTTTGTTCGTTTTGCTTAGAATTGACTTGGCTATGTGGGCTCTCTTTTGGTTCCATATGAAGTTTAAAGTGGTTTTTTTCCAGTTCTGTGAAGAAGGTCATTGGTAGCTTGATGGGGATAGCGTTGAATCTGTAAATTACTTTGGGCAGTATGGCCATTTTCACGATATTGATTCTTCCTAACCATGAACATGGAATGTTTCTCCATCTGTTTGTGTCCTCTCTTATTTCGTTGAGCAGTGGTTTGTAGTTCTCCTTGAAGAGGCCCTTTACATTCCTTGTTAGTTGTATTCCTAGGTATTTTATTGTCTTTGTAGCAATTGTGAATGGCAGTTCGTTCCTGATTTGGCTCTCTTTAAGTCTGTTATTGGTGTATAGGAATGCTTGTGATTTTTGCACATTGATTTTGTATCCTGAGACTTTGCTGAAGTTGCTTATCAGTTTCAGGAGATTTTGGGCTGAGATGATGGGTCTTCTAGATATACAATCATGTCGTCTGCAAATAGAGACAATTTGACTCCTCCTTTCCTATTTGAATACCCTTTATTTCTTTTTCTTGCCTGATTGCTCTGGCTAGAACTTCCAGTACTATATTGAATAGGAGTGGTGAGAGAGGGCATCCTTGTCTAGTGCCAGATTTCAAAGGGAGTGCTTCCAGTTTTTGCCCATTCAGTATGATATTGGCTGTGGGTTTGTCGTAAATAGCTTTTAGTATTTTGAGATACGTTCCATCAATACCTAGTTTATTGAGGGTTTTTAGCATAAAGGGCTGTTGAATTTTGTCAAAGGCCTTCTCTGCATCAATTGAGATAATCATGTGGTTTTTGTCTTTGGTTCTGTTTATATGGTGAATTACGTTTATAGACTTGCGTATGTTGAACCAGCCTTGCATCCCCAGGATGAATCCTACTTAATCATGGTGGATAAGCTTTTTGATGTGCTGTTGCAATCGGTTTCCCAGTATTTTATTGAAGATTTTTGCATCTATGTTCATCATGGATATTGGCCTGAAGTTTTCTTTTCTTGCTGAGTCTCTGCCGGGTTTTGGTATCAGGATGATGTTGGTCTCATAAAATGATTTGGGAAGGATTCCCTCTTTTTGGATTGTTTGGAATAGTTTCAGAAGGAATGGTACCAGCTCCTCTTTGTATGTCTGGTAGAATTTGTCTATGAACCCATCTGGACCTGAGCTTTTTTCGGTTGGTAGGCTCTTAATTGCTGCCTCAACTTCAGACCTTGTTATTGGTCTATTCAGGGTTTCGACTTCTTCCTGGTTTAGGCTTGGGAGGATGCAAGTGTCCAGGAATTTATCCATTTCTTCCAGGTTTACTAGTTTATGTGCGTAGAGTTGTTTGTAATACTCTCTGATGGTAGTTTGTATTTCTGTGGAATCTGTGGTGATATCCCCTTGATCGTTTTTTATTGCATCTATTTGATTATTCTCTCTTTTCTTTTGTATTAATCTGGCTAGTGGTCTGTCTATTTTGTTGATCTTTTCAAAAAACCAGCTCCTGGATTTATTGATTTTTTGAAGGTTTTTTTGTGTCTCTGTCTCTTTCAGTTCTGCTCTGATCTTAGTTTTTTCTTGTCTTCTGCTAGATTTTGAGTTTTTTTTGATCTTGCTCCTCTGGCTCTTTCAATTTTGATGATAGGGTGTCGATTTTAGATCTTTCCTTGCTTCTCATGTGGACATTTATTGCTATATATTTTCCTCTAGAGACTGCTTTAAATGTGTCCCAGAGATTCTGGTATGTTGTGTCTTCGTTCTCATTGGTTTCGAGGAACATCTTTATTTCTGCCTTCATTTCATTGTTTATCCAGTCAATATTCAAGAGCCAGTTGTTCAGTTTCCATGAAGCTGTGTGGTTCTGAGTTAGTTTCTCAATTCTGAGTTCTAACTTGATTGCCCTGTGGTCTGAGAGACTGTTTGTTATGATTTCCATTCTTTTGCATTTGCTGAGGAGTGATTTACTTCCAATTATGTGGTCAATTTTAGAGTAGGTGTGATGTGGTGCTGAGAAGAATGTATATTCTATGGATTTGGGGTGGAGAGTTCTGTAAATGTCTATTAGGTTTGCTTTGTCCAGGTCTGAGTTCAAGTCCTGGATAGCCTTGTTAATTTTCTGTCTCGTTGATCTGTCTAATATTGACAATGGGGTGTTAAATTCTCCCACTATTATTGTGTGGGAGTCTAAGTCTCTTTGTAAGTCATTAAGAACTTGCTTTATGTATCTGGGTGCTCTTGTATTGGGTGCGTATATATTTAGGATCATTAGCTCTTCTTGTTGCGTTGATCCTTTTACCATTATGTAATGTCCTTCTTTGTCTCTTTTGATCTTTGTTGGTTTCAAGTCTATTTTATCAGAGACTAGGATTGCAACTCCTGCCTTTTTTTGCTCTCCATTTGCTTGGTAGATCTTTCTCCATCCCTTTATTTTGAGCCTTTGTGTATCCTTGCATGTGAGATGGGTTTCCTGGACACAGCATACTGATGGGTTTTAGTTTTTATCCAATTTGCCAATCTGTGTCTTTTGATTGGGGCATTTAGCCTATTTACATTAGGGTTAATATTGTTATGTGTGAATTTGATCCTGCCATTTTGATGCTAGCTGTTTGTTTTGCCTGTTAGTTGATGCAGTTTCTTCATTGTGTCAATGCTCTTTACCATTTGGTATGTTTTTGGAGTGGCTGGTACTGGTTGTTCCTTTCTATATTTAGTGCTTCTTTCAGGAGCTCTTGTAAAGCTGGCCTGGTGGTGATGAAATCTCTGAGCAATTGCTTGTTCGTAAAGTATTTTATTTCTCCTTCACTTATGAAATGTAGTTTGGCTAGATATAAAATTCTAGGTTGAAAGTTCTTTTCTTTAAGGATGTTGAATATTGGCACCCACTCTCTTCTGGCTTGTTGGGTTTCTGCTGAGAGATCCGCTGCAAGTCTGATGGGCTTCCCTTTGTGGGTAACCCGACCTTTCTCTCTGGCTGCCCTTAGCATTTTCTCCTTCATTTCAACCCTGGTGAATCTGACGATTATGTGCCTTGGGCTTGCTCTTCTTGAGGAATATCTTTGTGGTGTTGTCTGTATTTCCTGGAATTGAGTATTGGCCTGCCTTGCTAGGTTGGGGAAGTTTTCCTGGATAATGTCCTGAAGAGTATTTTCCACCTTGGATTCATTCTCTCCCTCACATTCAGGTACACCTGTCAAACGTAGATTAGGTCTTTTCACATAGTCCCATGTTTCTTCGAGACTTTGTTCATTCCTTTTTACCCTTTTTTCTCTACTCTTGCCTTCTCGTTTTATTTCATTGAGTTGATCTTCGACCTCTGATATCCTTTCTTCTGCTTGATCAATTTGGCTGTTGAAACTTGTGTATGCTTCGCGAAGTTCTCATGTTGTGTTTTTCAGCTCCATCAATTCACTTATGTTCCTCTCTAAGTTGTTTATTCTCGTTAGCATTTTGTTAAATCTTTTTTCAAGGTTCTTAGTTTCTTTGCATTGGGTTAGAACATCTTCTTTTAGATCACAAAAGTTTCTTATTACCCACCTTCTGAAGCCTGATTCTGTCAATTCATCACATTCATTCTCCATCCAGTGTTGTTCCCTTGCTGGTAAGGAGTTGTGATCCCTTGTAGGAGGAGAGGCGTTCTGGTTTCGGGTGTTTTCCTCCTTTTTGCGCTGGTTGCTTCCCATCTTTGTGGATTTATCCACCTGTCGTCTTTGTAGTTGTTGACTTTCAGATTGGGTCTCTGAGTGGACATCCAGTTTGTTGATGATGAAGTTATTTCTTTCTGTTTCTTAGTTTTCCTTCTAACAGTCTGGCACCTGCGCTGTAGGACTGCTGAGGTACACTCCAGGCCCTGCTTGCCTGGGGATCACCTGAAGCGGCTGCAGAACAGTAAGGGTTGCTACCACTTTCTTCTTCTCCTATCTTTGTCCCAGAAGGATACCCGCCAGATATCAGTCTGAGCTCTCCTTTATGAGGTGACTCTTTGGATATATAGGGGTCAGGGAGCTGCTTGAGGAGACAGACTGTCCTTTATAGGAGCTCAAGTGCTGAGCTGTGAGCTCCGTTGTTCGTTCAGAGCTGCTGGGCAGGTATGTTTAAGTCTGCTGCAGCAGAACTCACAAACCTCCCCCCTTTTTTTTTCTCAGATGCTCTGTCCCAGGGAGTTAGGGCTTTATTTATGAGTTTCTGTTGTGGTGCTTCCTTTTTTCAGGGTTGCCCTGCCCAGTGAGGAGGCAGCCTAGTCACTGTCTGCTTGCAGAGGCTTTGCTGAGCTGCTGTGGGCTCCGCCCAGCTGCCATGTGAACTTCCCTGCAGTCCTGTTTATACAGGTATAGTTAGAACTGTCTTGGCAGTGGCGGCCTGCCTCTATAATGGCGGACTCTCTCTGTAATGGCGAGCTGCCTCGGCAATGGCGGGCTGCCTTGGCAATGGCAGATTACCTCCGTAGGGGTGGACTGCCTCAGTAAGGGTGGACGCCCCCTCTCCCACAGAGCTGGACCATCCTGGGTTCAGCTGTGCTTGCTGTGAAACTCTCAATCCAGAACGTTTCTGATTGCTGTTTTTTTGTGGGGGTGGGACCAGCTGAGCCTCATCACCTGGCTCCCTGCCTCAGAGCCCTTTTTTTTTAGTTGAATAGTTGACTCTGTCTCCTAGGTGTTCCAGTCACCTGTTGAAAAGGTGCCAGGATCTGTGTGATTTCCCGTGCGGCAACCCAGTGCGCTGGCTGAAATACCTGTGCTGAGATTCGTGGCGCTTTTTGCCCGGGAATCTCCTGGCCTGGCTCCCTGTTTCAGCCCATTTTTTAATCAGATGAATAGGCGACTCTGTCTCCCAGGAGCTCCAATCGCCTGCTAAAACGGCACCTGGACCTGTGTATTTTGTATGGAGAATCGCTGCGCCGGTGAAAACAACCGTGCCGGCCAAACAGCCGCACTGGCAAAACCAGCTGCGCTGGAGACCCTTGGGACTCCTCCACCTGGGAATCTCCTGGTGTGTGGGCAATAAAAATCCATCTGGAAATGTGGTGTCCACTCACCCTCCGCGCTTTTGCTGGGAGCTGTAATGTTGAACTGCTTCTAATCGGCCATCTTGGATCCCTCTGTCGTGTCTGCTTTTTTTTAATAGCCCTCAGTGCAAAATAATTCTTATGCCAAAGTGGCATATTTTAAGGTAGCCTACTCTGAATTCATCGTTTTACGTATAAGCTGGTTTTCAGCATTTATGAAGAACATGCAGGGGTTTTTGGAAAAACAACACATTTGCTGCCTGGATTTATATTACTTTGTTTAACATTGAATACTAATGCTAAGCAAGCCACTTTTAGTCATGACTAATGGAACTGGACATGACCAGGAAGTAATCGTTGTTTTGAAATGCACTTTTATTTTGAAATGCACTTGCACTGCATCTCTCTCCAAAATGCTTCAGAGCAGTTTCAAAAAACCAAAAAATGGTTGTTTTAGTTGTCTGTCATTTATTGACATCAGTCACAAAGCAGCATGGTTAGCGTTTTGAGATATTTGTGTAACTATGAAAGCACACCATAGCCAATTAAAATAACTTTTAGGTTGTAGTTGGCCTGATACTCTGTGCAAATCTGACATACATAACCTAGAACGTATATGTAAGCAACTCGTCACTGTGCCTTCTAAACAGCACTCAGCACGCAATTTTAGATAATTTTCATCACCTGAAAAGCAAGAAATCATCTGGTGGTACAAAAATCTTAGTGCTATTCACAGTAAACATTAGGTATGTAGTTACCATGAGCTAGGTGTCAATGCCTTCTTGCCAAAGACAACTGGCAACACATCTGTAGTTGAATAAGTTGGGTTTATTACTCATTGTGGTTCGAGAGAAAGTATATTCTCTCATGATGCCTCAAAACCACGGTGGGGAGGCAAAAGGCACTTTTTACATGGTGGCAGCAAGAGAAAAATGAGGAAGAGGAAAAGTGGAAAACCCTGGTAAACCTATTAGATCTCATGAGGCTTATTCACTGTTACGAGAATAGCATAGGGAAAGACTAGCCCCCACGATTCAATTACCTGCCCCTGGGTCCCTCCCATAACACATGGGAATTCTGGGAAATACAGTTGACATTGAAATTTTGTGGGGACACAGCCAAACCATATTAGCTTTCCAACCAATTCTTTTTTTGAATTTTTAAAAATTTTTAAATTTTAATTCTTTTCTTTTTTATTATATCTTAAGTTCTGGAATACATGTGTAGAATGTGCAGGTTTGTTATATAAGTATAAATTTGCCGTGGTGGTTTGCTACATCCATCAACCCGTCATCTAGGTTTTAAGCACCACATGCGTTAGGTATTTGTCCTAATGCTATCCCTTCCCCTTGACTCCCACCACTGACAGGCCCCATGTATGATGTTCCCCTCACTGTGTCCATGCTTTGTCACTGTTCAGCTCCCACTTATGAGTGAGAACATGCGGTGTTTGGTTTCCTGCTTCTGTCTTAGTTTGCTGAGAATAATGGTTTTCAGCTTCATCCATTTCTCTGCAAAGGACATGAATTCATTCTTTTTTATGGCTGTATAGTATTCCATGGTGTATATGTGCCAAATTTCCTTTATCCAGTCTATCACTGGTGTGCATTTGGGTTGGTTCCAAGTCTTTGCTGTTGTGAACAGTGCTGCAATAAACATTCATGTGCATGTGTCTTTATAGTAGAATGATTTATAATCCTTTGGATGCATACCCAGTAATGGGATTTCTGGGTCAAATGATATTTCTGTTTCTAGATCCTTAAGGAATTGCCACACTGTCTTCCATAATGGTTGAACTAATTTGCGCTTCCATCAACAGTGTAAAAGCGTTCCTGTTTCTTCACATCCTCTTCAGCATCTGTTTCCTGACTTTTTAATGATTGCCATTCTGTCATGAGATTGTATTTCATTGTGATTTTGGTCTGCATTTCTCTAATGACCAGTGATGTTGACCTTTTTTTAACATGTTTGTTGGCCACATAAATGTCTTCTTTTGAGAAGTGTCTGTTCATATCCTTTGCCCACTTTTTGATGGGGTTGTTTGTTTTTTTCTTATAAATTTGTTTAAGTTTCTTGTAGTTTCTGGATATTAGCCCTTTGTCAGATGGATAGATTGTAAAGTTTTTCTCCCATTCTATAGGTTACCTATTCACTCATGATAGTTTCTTTTGCTGTGGAGAAGCTCTATTAATGTAATTAGATCCTATTTGTCAATTTTGGCTTTTGTTGCAATTGCTTTTGGTGTTTTAGTCTTAAGTTTCTGCCCATGCCTATGTCCTGAATGGTATTGCCTAGGTTTTCTTCTAGAGGTTTTACAGTTTTAGGTTTATGTTTAAGTCTTTAATCCATCTTGAGTTAATTTTTGTATAAGGTGTAAGGAAGGGGTTCAATTTCAGTTTTCTGCATATGGCTAGCCAGCTCTCCCAGCATTTATTAAATAGGGGAATCCTTTCCCCATTGCTTGTTTTTGGAAGATTTGTCAAAGATCAGATGGCTGTAGATGTGTGGTGTTATTTCTGAGGCCTCTGTTCTGTTCCACTGGTCTATATATCTGTTTGGTACCAGTATCATGCTGTTTTTTGTTACTGTAGCCTTGTAGTATAGTTTGAAATCAGGTAGCATGATGCTTCTAGCTTTGTTCTTTTTGCTTATGATTGTCTTGGCTATACAGGTTCTTTTTTGGTTCCATATGAAATTTCAAGTAGTTTTTTCTAATTCTGTGAAGAAAGTCAATGGTAGCTTGATGGGGGATAGCATTGAATCTGTAAATTATTTGGGGCAGTATGGCCATTTTCATGATATTGATTGTTTCTATCCATGAGCATGGAATGTTTTTCCATTTTTTGTGTCCTCTCTTATTTCCTTGAGCAGTGGTTTGTAGTTCTCCTTGAAGAGGTCCTTCACATCCCTTGAAAGTTGTATTCCTAGGTATTTTAGTCTCTTTGTAGCAATTCTGAATGGAAGTTCACTCATGATTTGGCTTTCTGTTTGTCTTTTATTGGTGCATAAAAATGCTTGTGATTTTTGCACATTGATTTTGTATCCTGAGACTGTTGAAGTTGCTTATTAGCTTAAGGAATTTTTGAACTGAGATGATGGGGTTTTCTGAGATTACAGTCATGTCGTCTACAAACAAAGACAATTTGACTTCCTCTCTTCCTAATTGAATATACTTTATTTCTTTCTCTTTCCTGATTGCCCTGGCCAGAACTTCCAATAGTATGTTGAATAGGAGTAGTGAGAGAGGGCATCCTTGTCTAGTGCCAGATTTCAAAGGGAATGCTTCCAGTTTTTGCCCATTCAGTATGATATTGGCTATGGGTTTGTCATAAATAGCTCTTATTATTTTGAGATACATTCCATCAGTACGTGGTTTATTGAGTGTTGTTAACATAAAGCGTTGTTGAATTTTGTCAAAGGCCTTCTCTGCATCTATTGAGATAATCGTGGTTTTTGTCATTGGTTCTGTTTATGTGATGGATTATGTTTATTAATTTGCATATGTTAAACCAGCCTTGCATCCCAGGGATGAAGCCAACTTTATCGTGTTGGAAAAGCTTTTCGATGTGCTGCTGGATTTGGTTTGCTAGTATTTTATTGAGGAATTTTGCATCAATGTTCATTAGGGACATTGGCCTGAAATTTTCCTTTTTTGTTGTATCTCTGCCAGGTTGTGGTATCAGGATGATACTGACCTCATAAAATGGGTTAGGGACGAGTCCCTCTTTTCTATTGTTTGGAATAATTTCAGAAGGAATGGTACCAGCTACTCTTTGTACCTCTGGTAGAATTCGGCTGTGAATCCATCTGGTTCTGGGCTTTTTTTTTTTTTTTGCTTGGTAGGCTACTAATTACTGCCTCAATTTCAGAACTTGTTATTGGCCTACTCAAGGATTTGACTTCTTCCTGGTTTAGTCATGAGAGGGTTTATGTGTCCAGGAATTTATCCATTTCTTCTAGATTTTCTAGTTTATTTGCATAGAGGTGTTTATAGTATTCTCTATGGTGGTTTGTATTTCTGTGGGATCAGTGGTGATATTCCTTTTATCATTTTTCATTGTGTCTATTTGATTTTTCTCTCTTTTCTTCTTCATTATTCTGGCTAGTGGTCTATCTATTTTGTTGATCTTTTCAAAAATCAGCTCCTGAATTCATTTATTTTTTGAAAGGTGTTTTGTGTCTCTATCTCATTCAGTTCTCCTCTGATCTTAGTTATTTCTTGTCTTCTGCTAGCCTTTGAATTTGTTTGCTCTTATTTCTCTAGTTCTTTTAATTGTGATGTTAAGGTGTCGATTTTAGATTTTTGCCACGTTCTGAATTGGGCATTTAGTGCTATAAATTTCTTCCTAAACACTGCTTTAGCTGGGTCTCAGAAATTCTGGTATGTTGTGCCTTTGGTTTCAAAGAACTTATTTATTTCTACCTTAATTTCATTATTTACCCAGTAGTCATTCAGGAGCAGGTTGTTCAGTTTCCATGTAGTTGTGTGGTTTTGAGTGAATTTCTTAATCCTAAGTTCTAATTTGATTGCACTGTGGTCTGAGAGACTGTTTGTTATGATTTCCATTCTTTTGCATTTGTGGAGGAGTGTGTTACTTCCAATTATGTGGTTGATTTTAGAATAAGTGCTATGTTATCCTGAGAAGAATGTATATTCTGTTGATTTGGGATGGAGAGATCTATAGATGTCTATCAGCTCTGCTTGGTCCAGAGCTGAGATCAAGTCCTGAATATCCATGTTAATTTTCTCTCTAATATTGGTAGTGGAATGTCAAAGTCTTCCAATATTATAGTGTGGGAGCCTAAGTCTCTTTGTAGATCTCTAAGAATTTGCTTTTTGAATTTGGGTGCTCCTGTATTGGGTGCATATATATTTAGGATAGTTAGCTCTTCTTGTTGCATTGATCCCTTTACTATTATGTAATGCCTTTCTTTGTCCTTTTTGATCTTTGTTGGTTTAAAGTCTGTGTTATCAGAGACTAGGACTGCAACTCCTGCTTTTTTGCTTTCCATTTTCTTGGTAAATATTCCTCCATCCCTTTATTTTGAGCCTATATGTGCCTTTGCATGTTTGATGGGTCTCCTAAATACAGCACACTGATGAGTCTTGACTCTTTATCCAATATGTGTGCCTTTGCATGTTTGATGGGTCGCCTAAATACAGCACACTGATGAGTCTTGACTCTTTATCCAATTTGCCAGTCTGTGTCTTATAATTGGGGGATTTAGCCCATTGACATTTAAGGTTAATATTGTTATGTGTGAATTTGATCCTGTCATCATGATGATAGCTGGTTATTTTGCACATTAGTTGATCTAATTTATTCATGGTGTTGTTAGTCTTCATATTTTGGTATGTTTTTGCAGTGGCTGGTACTGGTTTTTCCTTTTCATATTTAGTGCTTCCTTCAGGAGCTCTTGTAAGGCAGGCCTGGTGGTGACAAAATCCCTCAGCATATGCTAGTCTGTTAGGGTTTTATTTCTCCTTCACTTAGGAAGCTTAGTTTGGCTGAATATGAAATTATGGGTTGAAGATTCTTTTTTTAAAGAATGTTGAGTATTGGCTCCCCATTCTCATCTGGCTTGTAGGGTTTTTGCAGAGAGATCCAGTGTTAGTCTGATGGGATTCCCTTTGTTGGTAACCTGACCTTTTTCTTTGGCTGTCGTTAACATTTTTTCCTTCATTTCAACCTTGGTGAATCTTTACAATTATGTGTCCTAGTGTTGCTCTTCTTGAGGAGTATCTTAGTGGTGTTCTCTGTATTTCCTGAATTTGAATGTTGGTTTGTCTTGCCAGGTTGGGGAAGTTCTCCTGGATAATATCTTGAAGTGTGTTTTCCAACTTGGTTCCATTCTCCCATCACTTTCAGGTACACCAATCAAACATAGATTTGGTCTTTTCACATAGTCCTGTACTTCTCAGAGGCTTTGTTCATTCTTTTCCATTCTTTTTTCTCTGATCTTGTCTCCATACTTTATTTCATTAAGTTGATCTTCAATCTCTGATATCCTTTCTTCCACTTTACTGATTTGGCTATTGATACTTGTGTGTGTTCATAAAGTTCTTGTGCTGTGTTTTTTCAGCTCCATCAGGTGACTTATGTTCTCTAAACTGGTTATTCTAGTTAGCAGTTGCTGTAACCTTTTTTCAAGGTTCTTAGCTTCCTTTCATTGGGTTAGTACATGCTTCTTGAGCTTGCAGGAGTTTGTTATTAACCACCTTCTGAAGCCTACTTCTGTCAATTTGTCAAACTCATTCTCCATCCAGTTATGTGCCCTTGCTGGTGCAAAGTTGTGATCGTTTGGAGAAGAGGCTTTCTGCTTTTTGGAATTTTCAGCATTTTTGCACTAGCTTTTCCTCATCTTCATAGATTTATCTACCTTTGATCTTTGATGGTGATGACCTTTGGATGGGGTTCTTGTGTGGGCATCCTTTTTGTTGATGTTGATGTTATTGATTTCTGTTTTTTAGTTTTCCTTCTAACAGTTAGGCCCCTCTTCTGCAGGTCTGATGGAGTTTGCTGGAGGTCCACTTCAGACCCTGTTTGCCTGGATATCACCAGCAGAGGTTGCAGAACAGCAAAGATTGCTGCCTGCCCTTTCCTCTGGAAGCTTCATGCCAGAGGGGCACCCACCAGATGCAGCTGGAGCTTTCCTGTATGAGTTGTCTGTTGACCCCTGCTGGGAGGTGTCTCCCAGCCAGAAGGCACGGGGGTCAGGGGCCCACTTGAGGAGGCAGTCTGTCTCTTAGCAGAGCTCGAGTGCAGTCCTGCTCTCTTCAGAGCTGGCAGGCAGGAATGTTTAAGTCTGTTGAAGCTGAGCCCGCAGCTGCCCCTTCCCCCATGTGCTCTGTCCCAGCAAAATGGGAGTTTAATCTCTAAGCCCCTGACTGGAGCTGTTGCCTTTCTTTTAGAGATGCCCTGCCCAGTGAGGAGGAATTTATAGAGGCAGTCTGGCCACAGCAACTTTGCCGCTCTGCAGTAAGTTCTGTGCTGTCCAAACTCCCTGGCAGCTTTTTTACACCATGAGGGGGGAAACAGCCTACACAAGCCTCAGTAATGGCAGACACCCCTCCACCCACCAAACTTGAGCATCCCAGGTTGACTTCAGACTGTTGTACTGGCAGTGAGAATTTCAAGCCATTGGATCTTAGCTTGCTGGGCTCCATGGGGGTGAGACCTGCTGAGCAAGACCACTTGGTTCCCTGGCTTCAGCGCCTTTTCCAGGGGGAGTGAACAGTTCTGTCTCGCTGGCATTCCAGGAACCACTGCGGTATGAAAAAAACAAAAACAAAAAAAACAAACGCCTCCTGCAGCTAGCTCAATGTCTCCCCAAATAGCTGTCCAGTTTTGTGCTTGAAACTCAGGGCCCTGCTGATATAGGCACACCAGGGAATCTCCTGGTCTGCAGGTTGCAAAAACTGTGGGCAAAGGGTAGTATTGGGGCTGGATAGCACAGTCCTTCATGGTGCAGTCCCTTATGGCTTCCCTTGGCTAGGGGAGGGAGGGCCCCCTGCCCATTGCACTTTTTAGGTGCAGTGACACCCCACCCTGCTTTTACTCACCCTCCATGGGCTGCACACACTGTCTAACCAGTCCCAGTGAGATGAATTGGGTACTGCAAATGGAAATGCAGAAATCACCCACCTTCTGTGTTGGTCTTGCCAGGAGCTGCAGACCAGGGCTGTTCTTATTTGGTCATCTTTCCAGATCTCTTCTCCAATTCTCTCTTTCTGTCAACAAAGACCCAGTGCTCAGATGGGAAGTGACTTGGTTAAGGTTACACAAACATAACTTGAGCTTTAAGTAAGTGTGGGCCTTAGAAGAAGAGAGAGGAGAGAGGCCACTGGGGGAGGAAGAGGTGGTGGGGTGACTGTGGAAGAAGGCAAACACCATGAAGTAAAGTATGTGTCATACATTCAGGGCAGGGATGGTCAGGCAGCAGACCATTTGTCTGAGGTGGATGGTTTGTGTAATGGAGTTAGCTGTGGGATGAGAGGGGTAAGAGGTTGGGGGACAGGTTATGGAAGACCTAGCACGTATGAAATGAGGAGCCATTGAAAGTGTTTGAAGGAAATGACAGGAGATCACAAGAAATAAAAACTGAGAATTATAGCTGGTCCTGAGGTTGCTCAGAGGGCAGTGACTTTCATTTTACTTTAACCATAACTTAACCATAAGAAATACATTTTATGTTGAAATCAGCATGTGTGCGTGCGTGCATGCGTGCACGCACACACACACACCACACAGACACACACGCACACAGAGAAACTTAAGCTAACAAGACAAGACTTAACCTATGTGTGCTGTACTCTATTTCCATTTCATTCCCCTAAACTCTGCGCCTCCCCTTTTTGGAGACTCAATTTACGTAGGGGAGGGGACTGGTGGATGGCATCCTAAATGAAAGGAGCAGTGTGACAAGCTCAGGGAGCTTTGAGGGCAGAGTGTGATCTGCGTAGGGTTGCCAGATTTAGTAAGTAAAAATAGAGAACACTCAGTTCAATTTGAATTTCGGGTAAACAATGTTCCATAGCTTGGGAAGGGCAAGGCTTCCTGTGTGGCTGGAACATAGATGAATGTGGAAAAGTGGCAGAGGCGAGTCTGGGGTGTATTGGGATCATGATGTGAATGCTTATGAGAGAATAAGGATCTTCCCTGTAGCCTCTTTCTCCTATTGAAGGGTAATTTGAGAATACTTACTGCGTGCTTGTAAAGAAATTTAAAAAAGACACACACAAAATATGTAACCCTTGAATCCTTAGCTCATTAACAATAAAGGTGGAATCCTAGTGTGTGGGTGGGATGATTATTAACTATTAACCATTGTGTTGAGTAATTCTTTCTTTTATCTTGCTGATTTTAATTGTTTCTAGGATGCTTTTTTTCAGTTGTTTAGTTGAGAAGGGGGAATGAGCACATTTTGCCATGTATATTTCTTATTGTATTCCAGCCTGAAGGAAGAATTTAAGTTATTAACAGTAATGGAATTAATAACATGTGTGATCAACTAAGAAAGTCTGTTTAAGTAGTTTTCTAGAAGTTATCTGTGCTGGTTGTCTATCTTTCATACCCCCTTCCCTGTTTGTGGAACCTGATCTTCACTATATCATAGAGATGGCTCCTGGCAGGCCAGGGAAGCCACCTGACCCAAGCTGGACCAGGCAGAATTCAGTCTCATTTGTGGTTGTACTGGTAACTCAGGAGCTTGTGGTAGCCATGTTTTTGTTTTTGTTTTTGTTTTTTGCGCCATATGCAAAATCAGAGAAAGCCAGTCAACACTATGGAATTCACTGAAGAAGCAATTCAGTGAAGGTGGGGGAGAGTATGTGCACTTGTGTTAGAGCAAAAGCATGCTAGAATTAGAGAATGAAAAATGAAGACAAACAAAGAAGGGGGAGAGAGAGGGTGACAGGAGGGGGTGAAAAGGAGGCAGAAGGAAGGAGGGAGGAGGAAGGGGAAGAGGAGAAGGGAGAGGCGAGAGAGACTGAGAGCCAAGCCCTACCAGTAGTGCAATCCCTGGGGTCATTACCTTCCTAAAGTGACTTGGTTACATTCTATCTGGGTTTGTGAGATGACCTTTTACCTTCTGATGAATTGCCTTTATGCTTAGAATCACTACAGTGGGTTCTGTTACTTAAAACAAGAGTACTAATTAATAAATCAGATCACTAAAGTCATATTGACCCACTGTGATTGTTAGGGTTTGATGGTGATTACAGGAAGGATATTTACTCAGGTAGAACATGATCATAGGACCTCCTTCATGGCAAATAGGAGAAGCATGGTTTTTGTTAAACTGAGCGCATGCATTGCTGAGCGTAACGTAAACTACCCTGGTGCATAGTTTCCCTTTTTCATCTAGAGCTTGCTCCGGATTTGTTCTAGGAAAAGCCTATGGGTTTAATTTGGAGCTGGTTTATTTTGGTCGATCGGGGGAGTTGTTTTGTGGTACTTTTAATACTATTCAAACAAATGTTTCCCAAGGTGAATTGTCTACAATGAAACTAGTAGTTAGACAGTGGAAAAAAGAAAGAAGGTGGTTCTGTGGTCAGGCCATGTTTGGGTTAACTGCTTTGTAGTACCTCTCAGAGCCTTTACTATGCTAATTTGCATTGTAAATTTCTAAAAGGCAGAGAGAGTTGATGTCTCCTAAGTTCCCTTGACCACAGAGCAGGGTATGTCACTGGACTAGTGTCTCCCAGGACCCACTGGGGGATAAGATAGCTGAGCACATATCAGTGGACGACCACCACTCCAGTGTACAGGACCGACAGTGAGAAGACCTGTCCAGTAGCTGCCTCCTAAACACTGACCTTGATTTTAAGGTGACAAGAAAATGATCTGACTGCCAGTGATTCTCTAGTAGTCTTGACATTTCTAAAGAACAGGTTATTTAAAAAACATTATCTAACACTAAAAGGGAAGCTTGGCTCAGTTTATATTCAGATCAAAGGGACTATGGACAAGGGAGATCCATGGAGAAATTCAGGCAGTCTGTGAACTTGAAAGGGAATGAAAATTGTGTTTTTATTTTCATTAACTTCGGGATGAAATTTAGCATTTCCTTCTGTTATTAATGTAGCAGCAGACCCCATAGTTTGAGCAGAACCCATTACTTTGTCAGTAATAGAAATCTTAGATGTATTCACCTTACATCACAGTTCTTACAAGTTTCTCTAAATATTTATGCTTCTTGCTATTTTGAAATTATAGTTAGGCCTACTACTAGATCTTGTTGCTCTTCTTATTTTTTTGTAGGTGGAGATGAGGTCTTGCTGTGTTACCCAGGCTGGTCTTGAACTCCTGGCCTCAAGCACTTCTCTTGCCTCAGCCTTTTTAGTAGCTGAGATTACAGGCAAAAGCCACCTTACCTGGCCAACCATAATGTTTTTGATGATGGCCACACATTAAGCACAGCACCTGGCCCATGGAAGGGCTTAATGAATATTAACTGATGTTGCTAATCAGTTAATCACTACCATCATTATTGAACTAAGCTCCCATATTCGTTGTGTCTCTTAATTTAGTCCCAACATCAGGGTACGAGACAAAGTAGGCATTTAAAAAATAAATACTAGTGAAACTAGATAGATTAATCTTCGTTGTCACTTCTTTTAGGTATAATTATGTATCAGAAAATTTCAGGGCTGGGCGTGGTGGCTCATGTTTTTAATCCCAGCACTTTAGGAACCCGAGGCAGGATTTGAGCCCAGGAGTTTGACACCAGCCTGGGCTTATCTCTGCAAAAAACAAACAAAAAATTAGCGAATCATGGTGGCACATGCTTGTAGTCCTAGCTACTCAGGAGGTTGAAGTGGGAGGATCGCTTGAGCCTGGAAAGTCAAGGGTACAGCAAGCCATGATCGTGCCACTGTACTCCAGCTTGGGAAACAGAGTGTGGCCTTGTCGTAAAAAAAAAATAAGAAAGAAAGAAAAAAGAAAATCTCAGGGCTTTATAAAAACCATTAATTTGTTTATTAATTTATGCATTCACTTGTCATATATTTACCTGCTAGGTACTCTACCTTGGTCTGTCCAGGTGATTTATGCAGGGTTTGAGTGGAGGTGCAGTGGCTAGTAAATGGGAAGAAGTCTTTATAATCTGTTTGTTCAATATCTCTCCCAGTCCTCTCTGTTTACTATAGAAAATTCAAGAGAAATGCTCCATCTGTTTCTAGCACTGTGCTCTGTGCTTCAGGCTGCTAGAGAAGCTTAAAAACAGCACAGGCACTGTTTACAGTGTGCTTTTTACAGGGTCATTCTCAAGAGATTGAGGTCTCCTCTCTCCCATTATTTGGGGGAATTTAAGTGCCTTTGGTGTAATCTTTCTTGTGTTGGCTCAAAGAGAAAGTGGAGGATCCGGTCAGGTGAGAATACATTCTGTAGATTTTAGTAGAAAATACATTCTGTAGGGTTTAGGTCCTGAAAGACATGTTCCAGTCCTAACCTCTATGCCACATGCCTGTGAATGTGACCTTATTTGGAAATAGTCTTTGCAGATGTAATTAAGGTTAGAATATTGAGATGAGATCATCCTGGATTTAGGGTGAGCCCTAAATCCAATGACATTGTCATTATGACAGAAAAGAGAAGACAAAGGGGCCAAGGGAAGAAGGTCATTTGAAGGTGGAGGCAGAAAGGCAAGTAGTGCAGCCACAAGCCAAGGAATACCAGGAGGCACCAGAAGCTGGAAGAGGCAAGCAAGGACTCTCCCTGGAGCCTCTCGGGGGAGTGTGGTCCTGATGAAACTTTAATTTTGGACATCTGGCCTCCAGAATTTGAAAAGAATAAATCTCTACAATGTTTGTGGTAATAATTAGGAAACTAGTACATTATCCTCAGTCAGATGAAATGAAGAGCCAGTGCTCCGCCAGTCTGATGGTTTGCATGACAAACATACATTCAGAAGCAGCATCACCACAATTTCTACTGATCCAGAGTCCAGCCCAGATCGGTTTTGAGCTTCATTTATCTATTTCTTCTAGCTTTCTTACCCCCTTTTATTTCTACTTCTATGGTAGAGTCAAAGGCATCAAAATGCATTCAGAGGGCTGTGTCAATGACTCAGTCTCATTGGAGTGACAATTTCTATCTGATTTGATTCTGTGTAAACAAGTTTCCTTCCTGCTGTGACAGCTTAGAAGGCTGGAACTCGGGGGAGAGATCCATGCAATGTCAAGTCAGGAGTTGGAGGTGGAAATATTTTATATAGGAGAAAAGTCAGTGTTTGTGTGTGTGCACCTTTGTGTATATGTATGTCTGTGTGTCTGTGTATGTGTCTAGGAAAGAGACAAGGTGGTGGCTTAACCTAAGCTGTGCTAAGCTGTCTCTTGACTCCACTAGGCTATGGGGGTATTCAAGGACTGTGTTGGTATTGAGCATTTAATCTGATTTTGTGAATCCTGCAGTATTTTTAATGTTAGAAAAGAGAATCTTGCTTCCAGAAAACCATTTAGTTGAGAATTTATACAAACTTTTCTGTTTTCTGGGTACATGTGCAGTGTTTAACCTACACTAAAGAAACCAGTGTGTTTCACTGGGTCCCTGAACTGTACAGGTATAGTGTTTGGAGTGATAGCCTTTTAACACAAACTTTTGTGCCTTTGTCTCTGCTCAGGGTGGTGGTGGGTGGACACAGATGGTGGTTGACTTTCTTTGGAATTAGGGAGGGAGACCCCTTCTTTCTCTGGGCCTTACTCTACTTGCATTCCTGAGAATCTCATTCCTCCTTACTTAGATCATTTCCCCCTCGCTGGCAGGAAAGGGGACTTTGATATGAGGCAGTTCAAGAAAGGAGGGCTTACCATGGAGGGCATATTTCTAGCTTGCACTGCTGCATGGAGTGGTGCCTTTCTGGGCACCATTTATTAAAATGACCGGAAATCTCTTAGGAAGGAATTAAGGTAAGAAAGAAGAGAATGGGAAACACAAATTTGGTCCAAGGAAAATGGCTCAGTGTGAAATGGGAGGGGCGGCTTTTGCACTGCCTCCCTGCTGTTCCTGCAAACTTGTGCCAGAATCTTTAGCAGTGGAGATGGAAAGAAAAATACGTTGTAGCTCTTCTGTCACTGCAGTTTCCATATGTAGGAACTCAGCTACATTCAGAGGGTCAATGCAAAGCCCACATCCCTGGGGGAGCAGAGCAGCCTGGCCAAGGCCCAGAGCAGCAGACAGCGTGGAGCAGGGGCAGGAGCCTGCTCCACAGAAGCGAGTGGAGTAGGGAGGAGAAATCCTGCTGCACTCCAGGGGCCTGCTATTGTGTGTGGGAAACTGAGCCAGGGAATCAGGGTTTTGTTTCTCTTACCTGTTTTTCTTATAGTGACCTTGATTTTGTATCTAGGCTGAAGAGACCTGGGAATCACTGGTTACACAAGATTATAAAGCGTGTCTCATCACAGGGAGGGGAACATCACATACCAGGGCCTGTTGAGGGGTGAGGGGCTAGGAGAGGGATAGTATTAGGAGAAATACCTAATGTAGATGACAGGTTGATGAGTGCAGCAAACCACCATGGCATGTGTATACCTATGTAACAAATCTGCATGTTCTGTATATTCTGCACATGTATCCCAGAACTTAAAGTATAAACAAAACAAAACAAACCCCCAAAGCCTGTCACATTTACTGAAAGCCTGTCATTGCTGGTACTCATTGAAAAACAACAATCTCACTTTAAAAAGTCAATTGAAAGAACTTACGAGACTTGTTGTGACTTACTGAAATTGATTAATAAAAACAATTTACATAGATGTGAATAATAAACCTGAATTACAAAATATGTATTCAGAGTTAGATCCCATTAGGGGCATCATATTCTTTTTCTGTCCCCATGGTAAACTTGCTGACTTATGGCCAAAAGCTGCACTTGTAGCGGCAAGATGGTTTGGTTCTGCCCACCTGTGCTGCCTGGAACAGCTCAGTGATGAGGATGGGTAATGCTGCTAGGCCAGAGCTAGACTCAGCTCAGCCTCCTTCCTAATTCTTTGAGTCAAGGTAGTGCTCCAGAGAACTTCCAGGACACATGAGTCTCTGCAGCCTTCCTCTTTCCTCTCGATCTCTGTCACCCATCTCAGATCTATTTGTCAGGAGGTTTCCACTATCTGGGAACATTTCAACATCTCCACTCAGGTCTCTACTGACCCTACAGCTGCTCACTTCCTGGAGCAACTGAGAATACTGAAGATCAGGGACTCTCTCCTGGTGGCCTTTAATTGTGAGGGAATATCCTGCCTTTTAAATCCAGTCCTGCAGATAATGAGTTCCTCTGTGCTAGGCAGAGGAACTGAGGACTCCAACACATAACACATATGCCCTTCATGGTATTGGAAAGATAAAATTTACATTGAAATCAAAAGGGACAGAAGAAGAAAAAAAAACAAGAAGGACAGTGTCATGTGATGGCTAAGAGCTTGGGCTTTGGAGTCAAATAAATTTATATTCAAATCTTAGTTCCCAAGGGAACTTTGGTAAAGGTATCTTAACTTCATGCCTCCAATTTCTTATCTATGAAATGGCAGTCATGACAATACTTGCCTGAGAGGTAGGATCAGAGCTAGGCTGTGCAGGCCCCAGGCAAATATTACTGTGGGCCCCCATCTATACAAACAACTTGAGTCTCCCTAAATAAGCATGCAAGCACCATTCTGGAGGCTCAATCATACAACATTCTGCAAAAGAAGTACAGTTCTGGGCAGTGGAAAGGATTTGGTCAGTAGGCCACCCTTCATGAACCAGAGCCTGGCCAATGGCCCGGGAACAAGAAATACAGCTCTGGTGTCATGGCATCTGGTTGACCCCATGCTTGTGTAAAGGCACTGCTAGCCCAGCAGGTCTTAGGCACTTGTCCAGCCTAGCAGGTCCTCAGCACTCATAGAAACCTAGTGAAGTCTGAGGAAGGTGCTTCAGAAAAGCGCAGCTTCCCTGTAGTGTGGGACTGGGGCATAGCCCTTTACCTGCCTGTGTCTGCTCCTAGGTTGATGTGAGGGTGAAAGAGCTAAGTTATGAAATGCATCCAGACAATAAGCACAGCTAGCATAGAATAAACTCTCAGAAATGGTGCTGTTATTACCAATAGCAATAAGGCCCAGACTCCTGAGGATGGACAGTAATTCCTGTGGGGATTTACTAGCAGCAGGAGATTTAGGGGAGCAAAAGGCTACTGGGGTGGGGCTACCATTGAGCAGATGAGCTGTGAGATGGCCTTGAAGATGTCATCAGGACATCACCAAGTGACTGGCCCTGGAACTGTGTAAAGCAACCTTCATTAAAGAAGTATGGCTTGAGTACTGCAGCCACACGAGAGCAGAGGCTTTTTCAGTGTGCTGGTTCTAAGGGCAGGGTGAAGTCTGGAGAAAGCCAGGCCCAAAGGCCAGAAAGGTCAGGGGTGCTTGGGGAACGGTAAGTAAATTCCCTCCAATCCCAAGTTGGAGCAGAGAGATAAATGTGACAGAAGGGTTGATGCAAACTGTAAAATTGAAGACAGCAGGCTTAGGAGACTTTGATGAGGGAAAAGAAAGCTAAGAGAAGAGCATTCCTGGGAAGCCAACAGTGAGCACGGGAAGGAAGCCCCCTGGACAGTGGGGGAGAGGGGGAGTGGTCTTCCCAAAGCAGGACTCACCAGGGGAACTATTTGACATGGTTTGACTCTGTGTCCCCACCCAAATCTCCTCTCGAATTTTAATCCCCATGTGTGGAGGGAGGGACCTGGTGGGGAGGTGATTGGATCGTGGGCGTGGTTTTCCCCATACTATTGTCGTGATAGGGAGTTCTCATAAGATATGGTTGAAAAAACTCAGTTTCCCCTGAGTTGTCTGTCCTCCTGCCTTGTGAAGAAGATGCCTGCTTCCCCTTCACCTTCTGACATGATTATAAGCTTCCTGAGGCCTCCTGGCCATGTGAGGCAATTAAACCTCTTTTCTTTATAAATTACCCAGTCTCAGGCATTCTTTAGAACAGTGTGACATGGGACGAAAACATTATTTCTCCTAGCCCAAATGCTGGAGTGAGTGTATATGCATGAAACTGATATTCCCAGTAATTGGGGGCTCCCTTTGGCTGCTTAAGTGAGTGGCAGGGAGGCTTGAGGCTATGCTGTTTATTTTAGTAAACAGCGAGGTGTCTGTATTAGGGAATCCTAAAAAGAATTACTGTCACAAATTGAAACAAGATCTTTTAATTTTTAGCCCCAGGCAGGCACACTACTCTGTTGAAGTAATGAAGCAACTGTAACGAGGATGGTCAGCAATACACGGTAGCTGCCCGGATTTCCACGGAGGGTACAGAGAGTTCACGGAGTGAGAACCACTCTAGCTGATCCTGGTCCACATGAGGGCTCAAGGCTCTGCATCCTCCCGGCCGCCAAGACAAGGCCTCAGACACCAGGTCCTGCTCTGTTTACTGTCAGCAGAGGCAAGCCGAGAAGGATGGGCCCGGGAAAAGGTCATTTGCTTTAAAGGGTGGGGGATGGAGGTGGCCTTTGCAAGAGCAGCTTTCGCTGACTCCGTAGGAGCAGGAGGCGCACTCATTAGGCTCTGCCACTAGGGGGCGCGCCGGGCCGATTCACGGCCCCTACTAAGCCAGTCTGTGATGGGCGACCTGCCCTTCACCCTCACAAGAGAGGGCTCTCACCACCACCATTTCCAATGTGTTTTTTATTTGTAAAGGAATACATGGAAAATTGGGAAACTATAGAAAACCCACACACACACACACACACACACACACACACACACACACACACACAATTTCAGTTCCTAAGCACTGGAATTCCTTTACCAGCATTTTTGTGTGTAATGGTGTTTTATCTTTTAATTTTTTAATTAAATTTTTTTTTAAGTAACAGCTGGTATCAGAACTCATTTTTGAGGTGAAATTCCTTTTTTTCCCTTTTTTCTTTTCAATAAAGATAAGCTGAAACATTTTCTGGCTTTAGGATGGGACAGCATACTGTCTTTTGGTATAGGAAGGAGAGAAAGGAGAGATGGAGCTGGGTATCCTCTGGAAAAGGGAGTCAGAGGTAGCTGGTGACACAGGGGAGGCATTTGTGGCATTTAATAAGTGGATATTTTTGGGGTGCTGTGAAGAGGTGTTAATGCTGAGTCTAGGTCGGTGCAAGTAGCATAAATGTGTCAAGCAGGAGCTCTGGAGGTGGTGAGCAGTAAACTTGTGGGAAGCTGTGGAACTCTTGGGGCAGGGTTTTGGATCTTTCAGACTGTGGTGGAATTGTAGGAGTGAATTCACTCTACCTGGAAATTTGGGAAAGGAAAGTCTTCTCCCTGGTTGTAAGTGTTCATGCTATAAATTTATTATTGGACTCATATTGGTATTTTATATATAAACTGCATACATACAATACATACATATATATATATATATATATATGCAGTTTTTAATCCCATTATAATCTTAACTATATATATATAGTTAGAAAAAAGATAGGTACATATATATATACATATCTATATATATCTATATATCTATATCTATATATATATATACATATCTTTCTTTTTTTTGAGACAGGGTCTCACTTTGTTGCACAGGCTAGAGTACAGTGGTATGATCACAGCTCATGGCAGCCTCGACCTCCTTGGCTGAAGTGATCCTCCCACCTCCGACCCCCAGAGTAGCTGGGACTATAGGTGCACACCACTATGCCAGACTAATTTTTAAATATTTTTTTTGTAGAGATGTGGCCTCATTATGTTACTCAGGCTAGTGTCTTATATTCTTGGAGAACATATGATACATACGTGTGTGTGGATATGTAAAAATATGTATGATATTAAAATACTTGAACATTGTAATATTTCATCATTTACATGGAATGCTAATCCCTATATTTGGATGTTGAGAGTGTTTCTATGGAAGTTGCTATTAAGAAAAACTTCCCCTACCTGTTTTGAATTCAGAGGGACTGAACATTCACTTTGAAAATAACTTCCAGGCACGTCGCTGACTGTTCTCACATTGTGCTGGGCTTTTTAGTTGTGTATTTCCATTACCTCCATTACAGTGGGATCTCCATGAACTCAGGACATCTCATATTTCATCTTCGCAGCATAGTGTCACACGTCTTATATCAGTTCAGTGCATGTTTTTAAATAAACATGAGCTTTTGAGTCAATGAGCAGACATATGCACCTGGTGAGGCAGTATTCTAAGCTGACAGTTAACTCTATACCCCATTCTGCTCAGGGGAGCCCTGAGGGAAGGCAGTGTTCATGGTTCCTGTGTCCAGATAGCTGGACTTAACGGATTATTTTCTTGTTTGATGCCTAATGAATTTTTCCAATAATACTTTGTATTGCCCATGTTCGTTTTTTTCCAAAAATATTTTGTATTGCCTGTGGTTCAGTTTTCTGAAGCTGAAAGTGAGTATGAGGAGGAGCGGAGGGGATGGGAGAAGGAAGGCGAAGGAGCAAGCTAAAGTTTCCCATTGGTCTGCCTTGATATCCTATTATTATTTTGACTTTAGAAAGGTAGACATTTTAAGAATCAAATTTCGGTTCCAAAAAGAATATTAGAGAAACATGTGAGAACAAATACTTATGTCTTCCTATTTTGGATTTGAATGGTTGAAAGGATATTAGTATGCACAGTTTCACCTAGACTTTGAGTTTGTTAGCTTTGTTTTTTCTAACATTTTAGATACCCGTAGAATTTAGCTGTTAACTGAAAAAAAGGATCCTTTTTTATTGGCAGCTGAGAAGAGAACTATCTTCTAGAATTAACACATTTTTTCCTTGGGAAATAAGTGTTTCCTTTGCTTTTTAAAAAGCAAATGTCTTTTGCTTTTTAAAGTTAATGTCTTCTATTAAGAAAAGGCGAGACCTGGTGTATGTGTCAGGGCAATCTCAATGGCAAGGAAAATAAATGGAATGGCCCTAGGCAACATAATTTCTTTCTGTCTTCCTGGCCGACTCGCTGAAGATAATGCAGTACATACAGTAAGCTCAGAGGAAAGGGAAAGTACAGGTGCTTTTCAGACATTTTCTTTCAACTGAAGTTGGCTTTTTCCAAATTGGTTTTTTTGTTTCTCTTTTACCTTTTAATGACTTTAACAAAATTTCAGTGAGTTAAGATACTTAAGACCAAACCAAAAGCATGGGCTGTTATACTTTCAACAAAATAAAAATGGAAACTTCAAGAACTCAGGAATAAATGATGTCTTCAACACAAACACATGTTCATCAGAGTACCTTATCAGATTAGCCCTGTGTGTCTTAGACATACTACCCACCCTATGAAGGAGTTTCTCTGATCATGCTTTGACAGGTGACTCAGGGCTTCTTCTCATGTCTGCTTCCAATTTATCTCTCTTGCTCCAAACAGTTACATGTATCATGAAGCTGAGCCAAATGGAAGGATCTCTGGTCCCCCAAATAAAGCCATCCTGATTTTTGTATTACTGTGTAAGTCTTTGGAAGTCTCTAGAAGGGCTCCTGTCTTTAATAATAGTCCAGGCATTCCTCAATGAGTTCTGGGGATGGGCCTCACAGCAGTCTTCTAGCCATTCATGCCTTCAGGCATTTCTTATGCACACTTTTCATTTAAATCCGTATAGCTCTGCACCATTTAATAAACCCTTGCAGGTGTTTTGCCACCAAAACTTTTTTTTCAATTTTATTTTAAGCTTTTTAAAAATTTTATCTTGGCCAACATTTTTGGGTTGCAGAACATCTGGATGAAATGTAATAAGAGTTAGCTAATCTTTCCCATGTTGGCCCACCCAGTGCCAAAGTAGTCTGAAGATTTTCCATTTTCCTAGAACTAATTAGCATTTTATGTTTTTCTCTTCAGTGTGAATTCATTAATCTTGTTTTCATTGCTCCAGTCAAACCTGTATCTTAGCAACTATTTTAGAAGCATTTTTCAGTAGAAAGTGTTTTTGTGGGAAGATAGAGATAACTATATGTTTCTCAGAGCATAAAAAATATATAGCTACAGGCTCACTCACATGGTGATCATAAATTTCATGGCAGAAACTCACTGACATTTCCATAATAGTATTAATCATGATGAAGTAGAAGTCGGGATAAGGCAAGTCTCTTCTAAGGATGCTCAGGTTATACTTTACTAAAAAAATTCCCACGTCATTATATGGCAGTCTCAGCCTTGGAAGTCTCATGTCTAAATATTGCCTTATATGACAAGGAGATTTCCACAAATGTAGGACTGTGGCCTGAAAAACATTCTGAAAAATAACAACTCCCTTGACTTAAAAAAGAACCTCATCTACATTGTATGTGTCATGTAAACACAGACTTCCTTAGTTAGTTACATGTCTGTTTATTCTTATTAGTTCTAAATCATAGTTCTCTCAAGTTCTTCCTTAGATTTAATGCTAATTTCTTCCTCTTCATGCTGTCAGCTTTCTCCTTTCTGTCTTCAGTGAAACTGGCTCATGGCTAACTACCATTGTTTATGTGGATTCTTTTATGGCTTGAAAATTTATAGTCACCTTCTGCTCCTCTAACGAAAACAATTCCTATTCTTTTAATCTCTCCTCGGAAAGCCTGTTTAATTTCTGTTTTTGTTGCTCTCCTATGGATCTTCTCTGAGTTCCCTGGATTTTGATACACTCTGAGTTGAACAGAGAAGCTTAGCAAAGTCTCTCATTGTTCCAAGGTAGATCACTTGATTATTCCCTGTTGGGGAACTGATAGGTGACACTGCATAGGAAATTCCTTTGAGAACCCTAACGTACCCCCCCCAAAAAGAGATAATTATTGCTCGGTTGTACATCTTGGGCAGAGTTCTTTAGTTCTGGAAGTAGACTTGAAATAATTTTCTTTGTTCAGTAACTCATTGATGTTGTTTCAACAATACCCTTTTTAGCAAATTTCAGGTGCTGGACAAGGTACTGAAAGTTGAGCAATATCTGTCTCAAGCGTCTTTAGCTCTGAACCCCTCTGTGGCAGATTTACTTGCTATTTCAGATTTTATTGTCTAGTAAGCAAAATATGAATATAAGGAAATGTCCTCAATTTGATAAAAAGCATCTGTGAAAAGC
The DNA here is from genome assembly GCA_036589455.1 of Ateles fusciceps. Classification (NCBI taxonomy): domain Eukaryota; kingdom Metazoa; phylum Chordata; class Mammalia; order Primates; family Atelidae; genus Ateles; species Ateles fusciceps. The sequence continues at coordinate 6,391,274 of JAZHEH010002393.1, forward strand.
CTACAGCTACTATCATACTTAATAATTAATAACTGAACACTTTTCTATTGAGATTAGGGACAAGGCAAGGATGTCTGCTCTCATCATCTTTTTTGTTCCATACTATCCTGGAGGTCTTAGCCAGTGTAATAAGGCGCAAAAGCCATACAGATTGGAAAAGAGGTAAAACTGACTTTGTTCACATTTGGTGTGATTGTCTACAAAGAAAATTTTAAGGAATCTACCAAAAGTGAAAAAAAGTGAAAAATTGAACCAGTAAGTAAATGTAGCTAGGTTACATGGTTTAAGATCATGATACAATTAATTGCATTTCTATATACTAGCAATGAACAACTGGAAAATAAACTTTAAAAATTTGTAACAGCATAAAAAGTACTGTGGGATAAATTTAATGGGAACTACGTGAGAGCCTTCTGCTAAAAAGTACAAAATATTGCAGAGAGACTTAAAGAAGGCCTAAATAAATGAAGAGATATAGCATGTTAATGAGTCATAAAACACAATAATTTTAAGATGTCCATTCTCCCCAAATTGGTCAATAGATCCAGTGCAATCTCAGACAAAATATTGTCTTTTTTTCAGAAATTAACAAACTGATTTTAAAAATTATGTAGATATGCAAAAGACCTAACATAAACAAATTTTGAAAGGCAACAGAAAAAAGTGGTTTCAAAACTTACCATAAAGCCTGCAGTAATCAAGACAGTGTAATATTGATGTAGGGACAGGCAAATAATTCATGCAATAATTCTGATAGGAACCAGAAATAGACCTACCTTAATATAGTCAACTAATTTCTGAATTACCAAAAGAATTAAATGGAAAATGGTGCTGGAAGAAATGACTCTCTCTCAAGAAAAACAAAACGAAGCTTCCCCCATCTCATTCTTACCATCCACAAAAATTAATTCAAGATGGATCAAAGGCCTAAATATAAAAACCAAATCTTTAAATTTCTAGAAGTAAACATAGGAGAACATCTTCATGAATTGGATTGGCAGATATTTTCTAGAAGTCACAGAAAGCAGAATTCAAAAAGGAGAAAATTGGTAAAAATTGGACTTCAGAAAAATGTAAAACTTCTGTTTATCAAAAGTCATCAAGAATAGGAATAGATATATCATTAATGGGAGAAAATAGTCAAAAAACATTTATCTAACAAAAATCTTCTTTTTGAGACTATATAAAGGACTTATGCTTTTCAATATTGAAAAAAAAAAAACACCAAAAAACAAAAAGCTCCCAAACGGGCAAAGGTCTTGACCAGAATGTTCATAGTAAAAAATATACAATGACCCACAAACACATGAAAAACTTCTCAACATTATTAATCATCAAGGAAATAAAAATTAAGACCCCGATGGGATATCACTACACACATAGTAGAGTGGCAAAAAGGAGAAACTGATGACACCAATGTAATTAAGAGTGTGAAGCAAGTGAAACTTTCATCAGTGTTGCTTGTGGAACCATGAAATTGCACAACCTCTTTGGAAAAAGTGTGTCAGTTTCTTATAAATTTAAGCATATACCTATCCTTCGACTCTCCAAGGCATGTACCAAAATAAATGGGAGCACAAGGCAACAGAAATGCTTACAGATGAATGTGTATAGTTGCTTTATTCATACTAAAAAACTGTCAACAACACAAATATTCATGAAACAATAAAAACAAATTGCAATATAATCATACAGTGGAGTATTATTCAGCAACAAAAATGAAAGACTTTTATAGTCAACTAATACATAGTCAGAATGAGACGTGAGACAACATAGACATAGCTAGTGATAAATGTTTAACTAGCTTTAAATTTATTGTTAATAAATTAAAAAAATCCTTATTTGTAGTGTTTGCTGATTTCCGTGGTGTAATTACTTATACCGTAGCCCATTTCAAGCTACCTGTGAAATATGGAATAGGGAAGAGGTGCTCAGTAGCATACCATTGTACAGGTATAATGGTTGTAAGTAACTTCAAGAGAGTGTGTAATAAAATGTAGGAAAATACTTAGGAAATAATGTCTTTTAAGTATTATATTTGTTTTTATAATGACATTTAATTGTAAGTTTATATAATTTAATATTTGATGATAGTTGTTTTTAACCACCAGCTTTCAAAGTTTCTGAAGATTTACCACTCAGCTCTTGTGAACTGGTATGAGCCACTGGATGAGTCTCACATAGTATGCTGAGTAAAATAAAATAGTCACTAAAGAGTAAATACTGTATAATTTCATTTACATGAAGGTCTATATCAGGCAAAACAAATCTTTGGAGACAGAAATACAGACTATTAGTTGTTTCTTGGCTTAGGGTAGGGGATGAGATTGACAGGGAAGGAATATGAGGAAACTTTCTGGGATGTTGGAAAAGTTTTATATCTTGATAAGATGCATGTTTTTTAGCAGATTTTTTGAGCTGCACATTTAAGATAGTGCATTTCTCTGCATGTAAACTCTACCCAAATAACAAAGAAAAGCAAAATGAAACCAGCCATACCAATGATAAGTTAATGAAATGGGGCCAATGTGTACACACACACACACACACACACACACACACACACACACACACACACACACACACACATACACACACACAATCAGGCAAGCCAAAAGGGAAAGCTGATCATGGGCAAAGAATACTGAGGTGTGAAAAATTGGGAAATCCTATTGGTTCTATATGTCTGGAGCATAAGGTTTACTGAGGAGATGGCCAGAAAGGTAGGTTCGGGCCTGATGAGCAATAAGTTTACATAACGATCCATGATTGGGCCCCTGCTATCCTGGTAAAGGACCAGATGGGAAATACATTAGGCTTGCAGGTCACACACAGACTCTATTACATACTCCTTTTCTTTTTCCTCCTCCTCCTCTTCTTCCTCTCCTCCTCCTCCTCTTCCTCCTCCTCCTCCTCTTCCCTCCTCTTCCTCCTCCTCCTCTTCCTCCTCCTCCTCCTTCTTTCTCTTCTTTTCTTTCTTCTTCCTCTTCTTCACAGCTCTTTAACAATATAAAGACTATACTTAGTTCAAGGGCTGTACGGGGAACAGTGGGCCAGATTTGGTCTACACACTGCAGTTTGCTAACCTCTGTGCTATAGTAAGCACTCTTGATGTATAAAAAGAGGTCCCTCTAACCAGAACCAATACACAAGGGCTACAGAGATATTTGGCATGTTACAAACTATTTTGAGAGTGCAAAGATGAGAGTGACTCATTCCTCCTGGGGGATGTCTTCTCAGAGAAGGTGGCATTTGTGTTGGGTTTTGGAGGATGAGAAACAGTTCACAGGGAGAAAAGCAAGTGTCTAGCAAGAGTAAGGGTCTGGCATTTGGTAGTTATGTTATATGGGGTAATGCTTGGCTGGTTCTGAGTTTATCTTTAGGATAGGCATTATTATACCTATCCTTCTAACTGGGGAAGAAGTGCAGTGAAGGTTAAAAAAATGAAACAGCCCTACTTGAAAGAGTTTAAAGTGCCTTAAAAATGTGATTGTTACCTCAGACTCTTCATCTTGCATGAGCTGGGATGACTCATGCCACTTATGTGTGCACAGTAATTGCTGAGATTATTGGGCTTATGGCAGGGCGTTTGGAGCCTAATTCTCAGCTCTCAAGAGGGGGATGAAAGTGAGTCAGGAACAGACTTTGACTCCTTGTTAATTGTTATGTGAGTCATTTGCATATTAATCTAAAGCTTAATTTGTTCAGCTCCCTGCGTCTTAAAAGTAGTGCCAAATGACTATTTGGTGCTTTTTAGGGACAGTGTCAGGGTCTGTTCCCAGGCGTGAGGAGTTGGGAGAGGAAAAAGTTGAGATAGGACTACATATAAACAACTAAGTTATAGTTTTCTTCAATAGGCTGGAGGATCTCGTAGCATCTCTGGGCGTGCTGTCCCCTTATCATTTCACAATTCCTGACATTCCAATACAATAAATTCAAATCCTTCTTTTTAATTTTTATTTATTTATTTTGCTTAATTTCAATAGTTTTGGGATACAGGTGGTTTTTGGTTATGTGGATAAGTTCTTTAGTGATGATTTCTGAGATTTTCATGTACCCATCACCAGAGCAGTATACACTGTACTAAATATGTAGTCTTTTATCCCTCATCCTCTTCCCATTTTTCCCTCCCAAGTCCCCAAAGTCCATTATATCTTTCGTATGCCTTTGCCTCCCCATAGCGTAGCAACCACTACATCTGTCAGTTCATCAGATTCATTCTCCATCCATCTTTGATCCCTAGCTGGTGAGGAGTTGTGATTCCCTTGGAGTAGGAGAAGCATTCTGGTTTTTGGTGTTTTCCTCCTTTTTGTGCTGGTTTATTCCCATCTTAGTGGTTTTATCTACCTATGGTCTTTGTAGTTGGTGACTTTTGGATGGGGTCTCTGAGTGGATGTCCTTTTTATTGATGTTGAAGCTATTTCTTTTGCTTCTTAGTTTTCCTTCTAGCAGTCAGGCTCCTCTGCTGCAGGACCGCTGGAGGTCTACTCCAGACCTGCTGGGCTGGGGGTCACCCGCGGGGGCCTCTATGCCACTCTCGCTGGGAACTGCACTCGGGAGCTGTTCCTATTCAGCCATCTTCTCTACTTTCATTTCTTTAAGAAATCTCCATACTATGTTCTGTAGTGGTTATACTCATTACATTCCCACATTACATTAGCAGTGTGAAAGTGTTCTCTTTTCGCCACATCCATGCCAATATCTATTATTTTTTTATTTTAAAATTATGGCCATTCTTGCAGGAGTAAGGTGGTATCTCATTATGGTTTTAATTTCTCTTTCCCTGATAATTAGTGAGTTGAGCATTTTTTCATATGTTTGTTGACCATTTGTATATCTTTTTGAGAATTGTCTGTTCATGTCCTTTGCCCACTATTGGATGGTATTATTTATTTTTTTCTTGCAGATTTGTTTGAGTTCCTTGTACATTCTGGATGTTAGTCCTTAGTTAGGTACATAGTTTGCAAATATTTTCTCCTACTTTGTGGATTGTCTTTTTACTCTGCTGATTGTTTCTTTTGCTGTGCAGAAGCTTTTTAAATCAAGTTGTTCTTTAGAATGAAAATAGCTTTTGAGGGGGAAATGGGTGGAAAGTGGGACACCATAAACTAGTTTTTGGCCAGAGAAATGATTTAGTGTATCAGTTCCTATAAATAATGATGGTGGAGACATTGGACACTGAGCAGATTACCTGAGTCCAAATTCTTTGTGCAAATTATTTAGCCTTTATGTTTCTCCATTTCTTATACTGTCATGAGGATAATGATGACATTATCTAATAGTTGCCATTAGGATGTAATACACAACCATATGTCAGGAACATAGTGTAGTGCCTGCCTGGTAGTAATAAATGTTAGCTGTTATTATTATTTCTCGTTAATGTCAAGTGGCAGTGGAGGGATAATTTTATAGCTGGAGCTAAGAGTGGCAAGAGGTAAAAGTTGTGATGGGACTAAATATAAACATCTAAGTTATAGTTTTTGTTTTTTTCACAGGCTGGACCTAGCATCGCTGGGCATGCTATTTCATACTGTGTGACAGTATTTCAGACTAGAATGATAGATGCCTCCTTCACCCCACTCTGGACTAATGGGTGATAAAGGCTTCATAGTGAGACATGGAAAGATTGTTATGTTTCCTACCTACTGCATCTGGTGTTTGCTTAGTTGACTGTTTTTTGTTCTCTAGATAGTAAGCTACTTGACGACACAGACTTTGTTTTATTAATCTTTTATTTATTACTACTAGCACAGAGCCACTGAGAACATATTTATTTCTAAATAAAGTATTCTTTGAATGAACAAATAAATCAACCTTCATATTTAATTCTTGAGGAAATTGGTTGCCTAGATGTGTAGGCAGAATATTTACATATTTATGTTCACAGCAAAATTTTTCAATAATCAAGATGATGCCAAGTTCTATGTGCAAACTTGAGCAGATTCCAGAAATACTTACACTGTTACTGGTCAGTGAAATTCACTTCTCCCTCAATTCTACAGAAAACAAAAATCCCAAGCAAAATGATACAAGCCATTTAAACCCTCAAAAATCTCAGAAAGTAGAAATGTTACCCACTGGAGCAAAGATGAGCCAACTGAGGACGAGGATTTGAGAAATAAAATGTTTCCTTTTTATGACAGCAAGCCAGTATGATATCTTGGGCCCTTGGTGAAAGAGACAGTCAATTCTATCTTTGAGAATTCAGTTTAATAAAACCAGATTAACTGGTGATTTTCCTGAAGTAACCTGTCAATTTGTTCAGAAAGGTTAATTTGGTAGAATCAACCTTAAATTGGTTTTTCAGGGTGTACCTTAATTGTATTACTTTTCAGCAAAATATTTCTGTCAATCAGAAAATGTTTTCAGAATTAACCTGCTTGCAATGCTACAGTCAAGGAAAGTGCAGCCAAAGGACAGCAGGGATCTGTATCGTGCAGCAGAAAGAGAACACCCTATTTGGAAATGTGGGGCTTGAATTTCAGGGAGTATGTTGGGCAGTAAGTTCATATTGATATGTTTTCTTTTAGGAGAAGTCCTGGTGCATTTGGAAGAGTAAAAAGTCATGAATTCTAGCCTTGGCTCTCTCAGTTTCTTTATTTTTAAGGTTTATGGCCTGAGGCAAGACACATCTTCCTGTATCACTTGCCTTGACTAGAAAGTGTGAGAGCTGGACTGGTTGACATCGGAGACCTTATTTAGCCCCAACCTTATGTGAGTATACAAATTATACTCCCAAATCCTGAGACATTGGGGGCTTTTAATGGTTTGAGGGATGTTTACAACGCCAGAGCTATTTGATATTTTCAGGAGCAGAGCTGTTTCTAATCCAGGGACTATCTTAGATGCTGTTTAAAACACCCAGCCTTGGGGATAGGGGAGCAGCTAGGAGACTCAGTAAAGAAGCATGAAGGTAGATTAGAAGTCATTCCCCTAGCTGTGGTGGGCCCATTCTGAGGTGACTATGTTAATGTTTATGCTGAGGAAAACCCATACCCAGAAGAGAGTGAGAATCAGGAAATGTTTTTTTTTGAGTGGAGGGACTGAGTGGTCGAAGATTCTGGAAAGATTTCTGCTTGAGAGAAAGAGAGATACACAGATAAAGCTCAATCTGGGCCATAAGCACCTATTCAGTACATAGTCTGTCATTGACACTCCGGATATATTTGATACCTGTCTAGAACAGATAAGGTTCCTGCTTTCATGGAGCGTATACTCTGGGACATGCAATCGACCATGGGAACACACAGAAGGGGACACCTAACTCAGGTTTAGGGAGCTCGGAAAATTTTTTAGAGGAAGAGATGTTTAAGCAGAAACTAAAAATCATACGAGTAAGGAAAGTGAAGAAAATGTTTAAGGCAGTGCAACCGGCATGCACAAAGTCCTGGAAGTGAGAGACAGCAGGATGTGTTTGAGGATCTGAAAGTAGTTTGGTATGGTGGAGGGTGGGAGAGCAGGTCAGAGAGGGGATGGGGGGAGAGACCACTGAGGTCAGATTCTAGAGGGCTTCTTTAAGCTATGTGAAGGAATTTAGTCTTTAAAAGCAGTAGGAGCTTCTGAGTGACTTCAAGCAGAACAATGACCTGATCAGATATGTGTTTAGAAAGATCCTCCTGGCTATAAAGTGGAGAAAGGTTTTTGGGGGTGCGGGGCAGGGGAAGTCTAGAGATGGGGAAAGGTAGGAGAGAGGAGTAGAAACTTTTGGAATCTAGGTGAAAGAGAACGGTGGTTTGGATTATGATGGGGGCATGAGATTGGAGAGAAGTGATAGATTCAAGAGATGTTTAGGAGAAAGACTAGGCAGGATTCAATGAATCATGTGATGTGAAAAGTAAGAGAAGGAAAATAATTCAAGATGGTGTCCAAAAAGTCTCTGGTTTGGACATCTGCGTGATGATGTTTCATTCTTTCTGATGTGTATGACATTGCAGTGATGTGGCTGCCTGCTCTATGCTGGCTGTCAGGAACTCCAACCCTAGACCTCTCACCTGGCTTCCTGTCCTCTTTTCTCCATCTTCATTGGGAAAGTGCTTTTGTGAGAAGGGTAGTGAAGCCACTTGGCTTTCAAAGGCTTTAAGGCTATTACAGAAAGACCATCCATTCTGACCTACTTCCCTCTCTGGAATATGGTAAAGGCTATTGCTACAAAAGTTTTTTTTTTTTTTTTTTTTTTTTGAGACAGAGTCTCACTCTGTCACCCAGGCTGTAGTGCAATGGTACTGTCTTGGCTCACTGCAACCTCTGCCTCCTGAGTTCAAACAATTCTCCTGCCTCAGCCTCCCGAGTAGCTGGGATTCCAGGCATCTGCCACCACACCCGGCTAATTTTTGTATTTTTAGTAGAGACTGGGTTTCACCATGTTGGTCAGGCTAGTCTTGAACTCTTGACCTCAGGTGATCCACCCACCTCAGCATCCCAAAGTCTTGGGATTACAGGTGTGAGCCTTTTTTTAAATTGTAGATAAAAATCTTTCTAGAGATGATGAATCCCCATGGGAACTAGACCATCGAAGCAGTTTCTTATTTGGTTTTCTCACTTTTTCCAAGCAATCAACTACATTGCTGCCAGAGGGCTCTCCTCAAGTCACTCTGTTTTAGGGTCGCCATTGATTCACATTTCTGTTTTTAGCAAAATATCCTATAAATACCTTGGGGGTTAGGAGTCAAAGAGGTAAAGATGGATCTTTCACCAGCAGTGTTTTTTTTTTTTTAAGTTTAAATTTTTGTGGGTACATAGTAGGTGTATATATTTATAGTTTACGTGAGGTATTTGATCCAGGCATGCAATGTGTAGTAATCACATCAGGGTAAATAGAGTATCACCTCAAGCATTTATCCTTTGTGTTTCAAACAATCCAGTTAGACTCGTAGTTACTTTAAAATGTACAGTTAATTTTGTTTTAAACTTTACTCACCCTGTTGTGCTAGCAACTACTATGTCTTATTTACTATTTCTAACTATTTTCTTGTACCCATTAACTAATCCCCTGTCACCTTGCCCACTCTGACTACCCTTTTCAGCCTGTGGTAACCATCCTCCTACTATCTCTATGAATTAAATTGTTTTAACTTTTAGCTCCCACAGAGAAGTGAGAACATCCAACAGTGGTTTTATGAATTATTAGAAGGTCCCTCCATGGGTGCCTGTTCTCCAACCCACTGCTGATTCCAGGCAAAATGCTCTTGGAAAAAGATCTTGCATCAAGTGTGAATTTGAACATGCTACTTTTGCAAGAGGGTGCTTTTATTATGTCTTTATTTTATTTGACAATGGAAGTATTTGTTGCTAGCTTAAGGGATCTTTCTCTTTCAGCAGGTTAGAAAACAATTTTTTTTTTTTTTTTTTTTTTAGTTTTTGGTTATTCAGGGTCTTTCTTTTTTATTATAATTATGCAAGAATTACCCATTTAATGTTGGAAAAGTGGAGAAGAGTTAAGTAAAAAGAAGAAAAAAGGTAAAAATAACCTGTAATGCTACCTCTTAGAGGTAATAACTATTAACAGTGAACGTGTACCCTTGAGTTTTGCTTCCAAGTACATATTGTTTTTCAGAGGCTTTTCTGAACCCCAGTGTGCAGCTGCCTCCTGGGCTGGAACTAAGCTTAGTGTGGACTGTGACCATGTTCATCTTATTCAATATCTGAAACCTGGCACCTAGTATAGATCCTGGCACATCAGAATTGTCAGGACAGCATTTGTAGAATAAATAAATTTGTGTATTTATGTTTGCATGTTGATTTTTAGTTCATGGTTTCTGATAGTTTTCAGCTTGGTTCATCTGATATTCCTCACCCTTGAGAGCAGGGAGGACAAAGCGTGTTCACTTCGCAGTCAGAGGTGGTATGATAATTTTCACAGGGTAGATCTACCAACTTGAGAGCCTGGTAAATTCTCAATTAACACATATTGAGGTAACTAGTACACAGATTCTTTTGGAATTGCTTGTGCAGCTGAGAAGCTAATAAACATCTCTTTCTCTCTATTTCTTCCATGACTCATAAGGATATATTTCCATGCTGCAATTTTTGTCCATGTGACCCTAGGTCTCTTGTTCTGGGTTGATTGAATGAAGTATAAAAACTTAATTTGATACAGATGGCCCCCAACTTATGTTGTTTCTACTTAAGATTTTTTGACTTTATTATGGTGTGAGACTGTAGCAATTTTGACAAAATGTACAGTATTTGATAAATTTCATGAGTTCTTCAACAGTTTATTATAAAATAGGGGTTGTCTTAGATTATTTTTTCCACTATAGGCTAATGTAAGTGTTATGAACATGTTTAAGGTAGGTTAGGCTAATGTTTGGTAGGTTAGAGTATTAAATGCATTTTTGACTTAAAGATATTTTCGACTTAGGTTTATCAGGATATAACCCCTTCGTAAGTCAAGGAACATTCAAACAGAAAAATCTCTTAGGAATTTAAAAATGAGACTGTTTACTTGGGAGCTGCATGGTGGATATATTTCTTACCACAGGGATTGGGAAGCAAAGAAGCCCAGTGAACAAAGAGAATCATGAAGGCTGTACAAAGATTAACATAAATGAGAGATGGAAAGAACCCTAATGCCCTTCCTGTCTTTCATCCAGTTCTTTCCTCAGACCCAGCTACGTTTCTACTATGGATTCCATGATGTTCTCTTGTATCTCTTAGCAGTGTCCCCTCATCTCTTTTTTTTCTAGCTAGCTTGAGTTGGTTTCTGCTACTTGCAACCAAAGAGTCTAAGTAAAACCCATAACATACTAGCTTCCTGACAAAACATAGATCCCAATATAGTTTTCTTTTCCGTACAAACCCAGAATATAATACTCTTTTTCATGCTTGCTTGGGTATGCCATTTTATATAGACACTTTTAGAGGTGATGTCCAATTAGCCCGGTGGTGGCTCTGGACAGCTATACTTTGGGCATTACTCACAGGGCAGCTTTTTTTCTTGGTCAGTGTCAGAAAAAGCTTAGAGATAATTGCATCCAATTCCTTTCTGAACTAAAGCTGTTATGACTTGGTATTGTGCGAAGCATAGCAGCTCAGCTCTGATAGATTCAATCCTTCTGAGAAGCATCTGACTAGAATCAGGAACACTGATAATATTTTATAACCTGCTGAGGGCAATGCTTTCCTACAAATAATGCTCATAAATATCTTACATTTTCTGTAAATCTAACTCTGAACCCAAGATGTTTTGGCAAGAATTACAGAGCATTTTGGGACTTTCATCACATGCTACTGTCTGAATTTAGTAGCTGAGTGAATGCATCATGCACCAAAATCTTACTTGTTTAAAGAAATAAAGAACTGTGTTTTCAAATTGAAGTCATTTGAAGGTTTTGCATCTGTTAAATCGAAGAAAAAGAAACCCAACCTAGCCATATTTGGGCTGTGTCTATATAGCAAGGGAAAGTCAGGAGTTGAGACAATTGACTCATCAAACAATCATGAAGACTTAGAAGAGACCAAACTACTTCATGTTTAAGGGATGTGGCTTTGGAGTTAAAGACGTGGGTTGGAGCCTGGTCCTGTCCTTGTCCACCAGATGGCCTTGAGCACATTTTGTTACTTTTCTACATTCCAGGCTTGTTTTCCATAAAATGGGATTGAAATAGTACCTACCTCAGAAGGATTAGTGAAATGAGATGGTGCACATAAAGCACCTAGTTTAGTCACAGGACATGGTAAAAACTCATCAAATGTCAAATGACTATATGTAGTGCCCGGGTAAGGTAGATTGAGGGTGGGGGTATGCATGGTAGGTTGGGCTGCTGTTAATGTAACAATTCTTTGGAAAAGGGTGGAGTAAAGTATACTCCTGAGAGCCAAATCTGGCTAGCAGCCAGTTTTTCTCTGGCCCAAAATCTAAGAGTGAGTTTTAAATCTTCAAACGTGACAATGTGGAATGAACTTCACTTGAAACGCTCTTCTGGACAAAAATCAAATATTTAAAAAAATCTCTTTACTCTTTTGTTTTCTGAGGCTAATTGCAGATGACCAGCCTACTCTGGCATATTCCTAGGTAACACTGGTTTCCACTCTTCTTCAAAACTACCGTAAAACTAGAGGATGACTCCTTTGTTTACCTTGTTTACCCCATGTCCCTTTGTCTCTCTCTCTTTTTTATTTTTTTTGAGATCTTCTTTATGAAGTAGCGTTGACCTTATTCCAATAGCTTGAATAAAATCATTACCTTAATTGTCTGGTGCATTTTGTCTTTGACACAGGGCTATTCAAAAACAAAGACAAAAGCAAAAACAAAAATATATGCAATATAGACTGTATGTTGCCCTCAGTGCCTAAAATATTTAGTATTTGGCTTTACAGAAAAATTCTGGTGACTCCCATGTCTGAAATGAAAAGGTCCCAGCCCAAAACTCTCTACTAGCTGTAGACCCTCCATTGTATACCTGTTGAACATGCTAGGTGATTCCTCTTCTAACTCAGATGTACCATAAGATAACAGTGGTTCAATCAGAGCATTGGGACAGGATGAAGGAGATGAACATTCTGGAAATTATAGCAGATTAAGAATGGTCAAAGGTATTTGTGCTGTACATTTTCGTTGTAGTATTTCATTTAATTCTTCACAATCTTGCATTTATTTACTATCATTATTTAAATGATAAAGATAAATGATTACTTGTCATTTGGTATTTATTATTGAAATTTTACAGATTATATAACTGAGTTTGTTGAAGTCATGTACCCTAAGTCACTGAGCTAATAATTGAAATGTGAATCTTAAGTGAATCTGAGTCTATATGCACATTTTTTTTTTCTCCTAAAATTGCATTATGTTGAAGAATTTGAAGCTCTTTTGTGTAGAATAATGAGTACACTTAGGTGCTTTACTAGGAAGGTGAAAGTAGGCAGATTTTCCAGCTCATTAAACAGAAGTTTTAATAACTAAGGCTTCCCACCTAGGGGCCAGGTCTGTGTGATGTTTCCCATCTAGTACTTTGAATATTTAAAGATATGATTCCAAGATTTAAAAAATCTAGAAATCTTGCTACAGTCTGTTTTGGTATATACAGTTTTTTTTTGCAGGATTTTGATCAGTGATTCTCATGAGCAACTAGCATGTGAGAATAGGCCACCTAGGAGAAGGGCATATCAGAATCACTTGAGGAACTTTGCCATTCTAAATATTCTTATAAGGTTTAATACCTTTGAGATCCAGTCTTACATTAGGGAGTGTGTCCTTAAGTTTTAGACATGAAAAAATATTTGAGTACCACTGTTTAGATACTTGTGCCGCAAGTGATAATTTAAAAATATTAAAACTCGAAGTGCATTTCACATCCTAATTCAGAGTATTAATATTATTTTATTCCATTTAAACATATTTAATTTTTTAAAAATAATTTATTTATTTTACTTTAGGTGCATACTGTATCTGGCATTTCTTCCCATGTTATCCCTCCCCACCCCCCCCCCCCTCCACCCCCCATTGTCCCTCCCCTACCCCCCTCCAACTGTCCCCTGTGTGTGATGCTCCTCTCCCTGAGTCCACGTGTTCTCGTTGTTCAACACCCACCTATGAGTGAGAACATATGGTGCTTGGCTTTCTGTTCTTGTGTCAGTTTGCTGAGAATGATGGTTTCCAGATTCATCTCCCTACAAAAGACACGAACTCATCATTTTTTATGGCTGTGTAGTATTCCATGGTGTATATGTCCCACATTTTCTTTGTCCAGTCTATCATTGATGGGCATTTGGGTTGGTTCCAGGTCTTTGCTATTATACACAGGGCTGCAACGAACATACGTATGCATGTGTCTTTATAGTAGAATGATTTATAGTTCTTTGGGTATATACCCAATAGTGGGATTGCTGGGTCAAATGGAATTTCTATTTCTAGATCCTTGAGAAATCGCCACACTGTCTTCCACAATGGTTGAACTAATTTACACTCCCACCAACTGTGTAAGAGTGGTCCTGTTTCTCCACATCCTCTCCAGCATCTGTTGTCTCCAGATTTTTTAATGATCGCCATTATAACTGGCATGAGATGATATCTCAGTGTGGTTTTGATTTGCATTTCTCTAATGACCAGTGATGATGAGCATTTTTTCATATGTATGTTGGCCTCATATATGTCCTCTTTTGAAAAGTGTCTTTGCCCACTTTTGAATGGGGTTGTTTGTTTTTTTCTTGTATATCTGTTTTAGTTCTTCGTAGATGCTGGATATTAGCCCTTTGTCAGATGGGTAGATTGCAAAATTTTTTGCCAGTCTGTGCCTTTTGATTGGGGCGTTTAGGCCATTTACATTCAATGTTAATATTGTTATGTGTGAATTTGATCCTGCCATTTTGTTACTGGCTGGTTTTCTGTTACTGGCGATTTCTCAAGGATCTAGAAATAGAAATTCCATTTGACCCAGCAATCCCACTATTGGGTATATACCCAAAGAACTATAAATCGTTCTACTCATTAGTTGACTCATTTTCTTCATTGCATTTTTGGTCTTTGCCAACTGGTTTGCTTTTGCAGTGACTGGTACTTGTTCCTTTCCATGCTTAGTGTTTCTTTCAGGAGCTCTTGTGGGGCAGGTCTGGTGGTGAGAAAATCTCTCAATAAGTGTTTGTCCATAAAGGATTTTATTTCTCCTTCACTTATGAAGCTTAGTTTGGCTGGATATGAGATTCTGGGTTGAAAGTTCTTTTCTTTAAGGATGTTGAATATCAGCCCCCACTCTCTTCTGGCTTGTAGAGTTTCTGCCGAAAGATCTGCTGTGAGTCTGATTGGCTTCCCTCTGTGGGTGACCTGACCTTTCTCTCTGGCTGCCCTTAGCATTTTTTCCTTCATTTCGACCCTGGTGAATCTGACAATTATGTGCCTTGGGGTTGCTCTTCTTGAGGAATATCTTTGTGGAGTTCTCTGTATTTCTTGAATTTGAAATTTGGACTGCCTTGCTAGGCTTGGGAAGTTCTGCTGGATAATATCCTGGAGTGTGTTTTCCAGCTTGGATTCATTCTCCCCATCATATTCAGGTACACCGATCAAGTGTAGATTAGGTTTTTTCACATAATCCCATATTTCTTGGAGGCTTTGTTCGTTTCTTTTCACTCTTTTCCTCTTGTATTGCCTTCTCTTTTTACTTCATTGAGTTGATCTTCAATCTCTGATATCCTTTCTTCTGCTTGATCGATTCGGCTATTAAAACTTGTGTTTGCTTCATGTAGTTCTCGTGCTGTGTTCTTCAACTCCATCAAGTCGTTTATGTTCTTCTCTAAGCTGGTTATTCTAGTTAGCATTTCGTCTAACCTTTTTTCAAGGTTTTTGGTTTCTTTGCATTGAGTTAGAACGTGTTCCTTTAGCTCTGAGAAGTTTGTTATTATCCACCTTCTGAATCCTGTTTCCGTCAATTCTTCACACTCCTTCTCGGTCAAGTTGTGATCCTGTGTTGTTGAGGAGTTGTGATCCCTTGAAGGAGAAGAAGTGTTCTGGTCTTTGGTAGTTTCACCTTTTTTGTGCTGGTTTTTTCCCATCTTTGTGGATTTACCTGGCTGTGGTGTCAGAGAGCTGCTTGATGAGGCCGCTTGTCTGCCTGTGGGGGCGTTACTGGGTTTCTAGGGACTCCTTCAGGTTACTAGGGAAGCTTCTTGTGTCTTTTTTGTTTATGCTGGGCGATTAGGCCCACCTCTTCCTCTGACCTATAGGCGCTGCTGGGTTGTTGAGAACGCGGTCCCGTTGCTAGGTAGGCTTCCTGTGTTTTTTGTTTAAACATGTAGCCCGGTCCCACCCCTCTAGTGGTGGGTTGTGCCCTTCCTCCACAGGGCTGGATCATTCAGCGTTCCTCTCAGACTGTGGCACTGGCTACGCAACCCACTAGAGTCAGAGCTTCAGCCCTCTGGGGTTTGTTGGGAGAGATTAGGGACCCATCTAGCTGCACCTGGCAGTCTCCCCCTTTCAGCTTTCTCTCTCTCTGGTCATGGGGTAGGGGCCGCCCAGCTGCTCCTGGTTACAGCTCCCCTTTCTCTCCGGGCTGGGGGGGGAGGGGGCGGTAGCTCAGTTTGCAGACTCTTATTCAGCTCCACACTTGTAATTCCTGGCGCTTGACTGGCAAAGATCCCCCTGTTCTGTGTATTGCTGAGGCTTTGGGGAAAGTGCTGTATCTGGACCAGAGCGCCACAGGTGGAGCTTCCTACTCACCTGTCAGATGCACTTTCTGGGTGAAGCCGCACCCCTCCCCCGCCTCGGTCTGCTCTGAGTGGGCTTTGCTCACCCTCGGACCAGACCCATTGAAATACACCTGGTACCTCAGTTAAAGCTAGGAGATCTCTGGGTTTCTGCGTCTCTTTCACTGGTTGTTGTGCACTGGAGTTGTGTCTAATCCGCCATCTTGGATCCTCCCCTCATATTTAATTTTTTTAAATTTACATTCTTTCTTTCAAATATCTCCATATGCTGAAACCATTTTTGAGGTGGAGATTTTTTTTTCTCTGTACCTGCTCAGCAGTTGCAAGGTAAATAATTGATTTGAATTTATTTTTCACCCCTTGAAGTACCCCAGTGTAGGTTTTCTTCAAGCATTTCAAATTCATGAAAAGGTTGAATTTTTGTCTTGTTTCTCTGTGTAAATTATCTATATTTCTTGTTGTGACTTGCTGACCACCTACACTGGGATTTATGAGTAAACAGTCTGCTTTCACAAATCTTTGAAATTGATGATTAGAAGTATGTCTTTGCAGAAATAGCATGGTGTTGGAATATTGGCTCTGGAGAACAGAATAATATCATCTGTTTTTAAATGTGAAAGTTTATTTTTGAGCTACAAAATTAATTATAATATTCTGAAAGCATTTAATATGTGTGAAGGAATTATTTGGGCTTAAAATTATTCTACTTTAACATGTTAGAGGAGGATCTGTTAATTTTATGTAGCTGGTGCCTTATGCAGAGTAATATCTTTGACATTCAAAGGCTGTTTAAAAACTTTAGTTTCTCTTCTATGTATGTAACTTGACTGGAGTTACATTAGTTTAAAGAAATTTCAATTTAAATAAAAATGATTGGAGATTAGCACTCAACAATGCCTGAAGGTTACAGTTGGGAGCCACATTTGTCATTTTATTGAGTGTTTTTCTTAAATAATGTTCTGGTTTTAGTGTAGTAAAACCCATGAAACATACGAGTTAAAACACACAAAAACTTTATGAGGAACACATACACACACACAGAAAACACACACACACACACACACACACACACACACACACACACACATCTGGAAATAAATGGATTGTCTCTTTAAGTTTTTTACAAAAATTAATACAAGTAGCTTCCATTTCTTTAACTAGTTGAATTTTTTTAGTATCTACTATGTGCCAGGCATTAAAAGCTAAGTATATTTATATATATTGCCTCATTTCATTCTCTTAATAATTCTTTAATATATGTCCTGTTACCTCAATTTTAAAGAGAAAAAATGAAACACAACGAGGTTAAATAAATTGCCTAAAGTCATAGGACTTTTTCCCTACTGGAAAAAGATGGTATTTGACAGCAATTCTGACCTGGGTATTCCATTTCTTTTGGCCACTAGTTAGCTGTTATCGGGGTCAGTTAACATTATTTTATCAATATACATAGTAGACTAGCATGATGTTCTGCAGAAAGTAAAGGTAATCAAGGTCCTTTTTGACTCTATTGAGGTAGGATAGATAGTCAAGGATGGAACCATATCCTTGGGACAACCATGGTGACCTTATAGTCAACACAATAAGCCTCATAATGAAGCTCATTCAAGCAAAGCTATCTCCAGTAGGGAATTCCACTGGTAGAAAACATGTGCATTTTGATTTTACTTGTCCTTCAACAGACACTTTGCTCATTATAATAGTAAAAGGCACACCCCCTGGGTGGAGATTTTAGATGTTAATGAGACATGCAATATATGAACAAGCATGTACAGCTTACTATGCATGTACACCCAGAGGACCACCCATAACATGCTTACTAGCAACACCTTTTCCCACCCCCTTATGAATAATTATGTAAGACTCCCATAAAGAAGTCTTCCTAGTGCCAGTCTTTGCTGTCTCATCCTTATGAGCAGCCTGGCCTGAATCCTCTCTCAAGGTGTACTGTCAATTCTGCACTTAACTTTCAAAATATTCTCTCTCCTTTGTGATAAATTGCTCTATGCTTCATCTCCTTTGCTATGTGTCTCTTGTTTAAATTCTTTTAAACTGATGAGATGTGGTAGTCCACTTTCTTTTTTTTGTTGTTGAGATGGAGTCTTGCTCTGTCACCCAAGCTAGAGTGAAGTGGCATGGTCTTGGCTCACTGCAAACTCTGCCTCCTGAGTTCAAGAAATTCTCCTGTCTCAGCCTCCCAAGAAGCTGAGATTGCAGGTGTGAACCACCCCACCTGGCTGATTTTTGTATTTTTAGTAGAGATGAGGTTTCACCATATTGGT
Source organism: Ateles fusciceps (assembly GCA_036589455.1). Taxonomy (NCBI): domain Eukaryota; kingdom Metazoa; phylum Chordata; class Mammalia; order Primates; family Atelidae; genus Ateles; species Ateles fusciceps. Next base: position 6,409,693 of record JAZHEH010002393.1, read on the forward strand.
CAGGCTGGTCTCGAACTCCTGACCTTAGGTGATCCACCCGCCTTGGCCTCCCAAAGTGCTGGGATTACAGGCGTGAGCCACCATGCCTGGCAGTCCATTTTCATACTGCTATAAAGAACTGCCTGAGGCTGTGTAATTTATAAAGGAAAGAGGTTTAATTGACTCACAGTTTCACATGGCTGGGGAGGCCTCAGGAAACTTGCAATCATGGTAGAAGGCAAAGGGGAAGCAAGGCGCCATCTTCACAATGAGGCAGGAAGGAGAAGTGCTGAGAAAAGGGAGAAGAGCCCCTTATAAAACCATCAGATCTCATGAGAACTCACTATCATGAGAACAGCATGGGGGAAACAGCCCCCATGATTCAATTACCTTCACTTGGCCTCACTCTTGATACTTGGGGATTATGAAGATTATAGGGATTAAAATTCAAGATGAGATTTGGGTTGGGACATAAAACCTAATCATATCAGAAGACGAGAACCAAGGTTTCACAATAGCCATCAACACTATTATGACAGTGTAAGAGTTGACTTGCTTGGGGACAAAACAGTGAATGTACAGTGCTGTCCTTTCCACAAAAAAGCAAAGCAATTTTGAACTCCTTACCAATGGGGATTGACAGAAACACATATGCTGGATCAAGAACTTCATAATAAGTTCCAGAATCTTTGTTGTTTTGTGCCAATTAGGATAATTCATCCTTGATGGCAGCTGTAATTGCAGGTACCACAATGTTCCACTGTCATCTGCCATGATTCTTTTTTTCTTTTTTAATGTGCTTTATAGTGAATTTAAATGGAGCTAGGACTACCACCTTTGTATCATTTAAATTTTGATGATGGCTTCAATCTCTGCAGGTACTCCTAGAATATAGTATTGATTTTGATTTTCTATTTTGACTGGGAAAAGCAATTACATGAGCTTCTGTTTGGCTCTTCCTATAATAGTGGCTCTTATTCTGTAAAACAAGAAACCAATGTGAAGTTTCTGTTAGGCACTGGGTATATCTAGTTCCAATTATACACTGAGGTATTGGAGGAATAGCCACAGGATGGATCAATCTTCTCTGTGAGGAGGATTGCATCAGAAAGTCATATATCACCTGGCTTCCATATTTGCCTACTCTAATAAGCAGGTCATTATATTTCAAGCCCCCTTGTGTGACCCAGATCTTGCATCCCAAATCCTGAAAAGGTCTCATTTCCCTCCCCCAACCCCCCAGTATTCATTTACTCTGGTCACAGGACCCACTGGGAAAGGATTGGAGGGAATTTCAGTGTGTATACTTGTGCTGGCATTCCAGGGTTCTTCAAGGAGGTTCAGCTTCCTTTTCAATGAATATGCTCTGGATCTTTCAGTAGGAAAATAGGTGAGATAACTCAATTTTTTAGTGACAGGTGATATCAACTTTCTGCTTGCTAGTTTCTGATTTTTTTTTCAGTTGACAGGTAACACCATAAAAAGCTGTATATCTATCTTGCCCCTAGGAACACCATGACCTACTGACCATTACCACAGACTTTGAAGGTTAAGGTACTGGCTGCCACTCCGACCTTGCTGTTCATCATGGTAGTAATGTTCACATTTCCTCTTACATTTAGGCGCTGCCACTGGGGCTCTACAGTTTTGGAGTCCTATCATTCCTATCATTCCTATTGACTCTAAGAAACATGATTCCGTGGCATCATTTCCTAAACTGAACTTGACAAAGAACAGTTGTCACTGACCTCACTGGAAGTGAGCCCTTCTCACCAGTGCCTTCTTTTCAACACTTTAAAGATGTCTTCTGGCTTTCATAGTTTTTCACATGAGATCTGTTTCTGTACACCTGGCTGCTTTTAAGATTTTCTTTTTGTCACTGGTTTTCAGAAATTGTGTTATAAAATATTTTTGTTTCCCTACATACTTCCCATTATGGTACTCCTAATATATATGTTACACTGCTTTGTAATGTCCCAGTCACTGATGATCTATTTATTTCAATTTTTTTTCTGTCTGTGCTTTATTTGAAATAGTTTACATTGCTCTGTTTTCTTTTAATAGCAGAGTATATTTATTTGTGACTTCTTTAAAGGGAAAGGCTTTGTAAACAAATAAAAAAAACAAAAGAGAGGAGAAATATATTGTATCACATTTAACTATATAACTACTATATGGGATAACACACCATAAACATAGTTAAAAGATGAGCCACAGACTCAGAGAAGAGATTTACAATACATAAAACAAAAAACTGGTATCCAAAATTTCTTTACTATATTTGTTGCATAGTATATGCTTGTAATAATTTGCCGATATTGTTTTATATGATTGTATAAAGTTTGTATAAAACTTAGGAATTGAAAGAAAAGTGGGTGATGTGAATAAGTCCACAGAAGAGGAAATCAGAATGGCCAATAAACATGAAAAGAAGCTCAGTTTCACTAGTAGTTAGGGGAATACAAATTAAAATCAGATATCTGATTTTTAACAATCGGATCAGAAATACCAAAAAGTTTAATTTAATTAGGCATTGGGGTACTTTCTGTTTTATAGAATATAAACTTGTGGACTGGCACATGGCTTATTCCTATAATCCCAGAGCTTTGGGAGGCCAAGGTGGGAGGATCTCTTGAGGCCAGGATTTTGAGACCAGTCTGGGTGAGATAGCAAAATCCCATCCTTACCAAAAAAAAATGGAGAAAAGATAAACTTGTGATCGTATTAACTACACGTGCATTCACTAACTAGACTGTAAGTAATTTTCAATAAGCAAGCAATATCTTATCTATTCTGTAAACCTTACAATTCTGGATGCACAGCAGGCCACCAGTAATTATTTGTTGATTTAGGGGTTAATCGACAATAGCTGAAAAGGCATCTCAAATATTAGAAAAGCTCAAAAAACTTTTAAAGATAAAAGAAGTTACCATCTTCCAGATTACTATTGTGCCAGTATTTCAACCATCAAATGAAACCATCATCCTCAAAGAGGGAATTGGCATCTCAGTTATTAACCACTGTAGTTTTACAGCACCAAAAGATATAATATGCAATTATTTTCAAAATTATTTGAAACAAAGCACCTATTTTAATTTTCAGAGTCTCTGGCAGAACTCATATTCCACACTTTCGGAAATCCTATTCTAGGAGAGCTTTGTATTTATTGAATTAAGAGACTAGTTTCTGTGCATTATTTAACAAATAAAAATTGTGGCAATAGTTTCAAGTAAATACAAAGTAGTTCAATCATTTTGGAAAACTTTTTAATGTCACTCATTAAGGCTGGACAGCAGTCCTCCTCTATGTAGAACACTCAACATTAATGTGTATGTACATAAGGACATCAAGAAATGTACAAGGGAGGCCCAAATCCTCTTGATAGAGGCCCCACCTCAAAAAATGTACAAGAAAGTTCATTACAACATTCTATTCATGACAGCTCCAACATGGAAACAACCCAAATATCCACCCATGGTAGAAAGAAAAATGTATATAACAGTACATTATCCAAAGTAAACAAACTACCACCTCATACAACATCATGGAGAATCTCTCAAATCTCTCAGCTACAGTGTTGAGTGAAAGAAGCCAGGCACATAAAGAATAGTCACTACGATTCCATTTACACAAAGTTGAAAAGTAGGAAAACTAATATATGGTGTTAGAATTTAGGACATTAATTTCTAGGAAGAGGGAGAAAATATAACTGGGAGGGGCTGAGGGGACTTTCTAGATGCTGGCCATGTCCTGTTTCTTGATTTAGATGGTGGCTATAGGTATGTCTAGGTGTGTTCACTCTGATAATTTATCTAACATGCACTTTCCTTTTCATATGTCAGACTTCATTAAAAATATAAAAAAGCTCAGCAGTCCAGTCAGTCATTCTGTGTATTTGTTATTGTGTGCACTCAGTGTTGACTGGTGTCATACTGATCCTGGCGTCCAGCTGTGGCAAGTGCAACAGTAACTGCTCCCAGTCACCAGCTCATGTGATCTTCATGAGAACTCCATGAATTAAGGTGCTTTTAAAATGCCTGCTATCCCCTTTCAATAGGTGAGAAAACTAAGGCTTAGGGGAAGTCAATTTGTCCAAAGTCACAGACTCATAAATGGTGGCAATAAACTCACACTGAACTCCAAATCTTATGTTCTTCGCTGCTAGATCCTAGGGGGATGCTGCCTGTCTGCTGTGCTTCCTATGCTAAGGAGGAAGCCCTTCTGACCAGAGCTTCTTTGAGTGGGTTTTAATTTCTTTGTTTTTTATTTTTAATTTTGGTGGGTACATAGTAGTATATATATACCTATGGGGTACTTGGGACATACTGATAGAGGCATGTAATGTGAAATGATCACATCAGGGTAAATGGATCATCTGTCATCCCAAGCATTCATCTCTTGCATTATGAACAATCCAATTATACACTTTTAATTATTCTAAAATACAAGATTAAGTTATTATTGACTATAGTCACCCTGCTATGCTATTAAATACTAGGACTTATTCATTCTATTTTTTTTCTTTCTATTTTTGTATATTCATTGACTATCCCCACTTACCACTCCCCCACCTGACTACTATACTACTCCCCCACCTGACTACCAGCCTCTGGTAATCACTCTACTCTCTATCTCTATGAGTTCAATTGTTTTAAACTTTAGCTACCACAAATAAGTGAGAACATGTGAAGTTTGTGTTCCTGTGCCTGGCTTATTTCGCTCAACATAATGACCTCCAGTTTCATTCATGTTGTTGCGAATGATGGGATCTCATTTTTTTTCATGGCTGAATAATACTTCATTGTGGATATGTACCACATTTACTTTATCTGTTTATATGCTGATGAATATTTAGGTTGCTTTCAAATCTTTGTTATTGTGAATAGAGCTGTAATAAACATGGACATGCAGATATTTCTTCTGTATACTGATTTCTTTTAGGTAAATACCTAGCAGTAGGGTTACTGGATCAAATGGATCTTTAGTTTTCTGAGGAATCTCCAGACTGTTCTTTTGGTTGTACTAGTTTACATTTCCACCAAGAGTGTACAAGAGTGCTCTTTTCTCCACATTCTTGCAAGCATTTGTTATTGCCTGTCTTTTGGATAAAAGCCACTTTAACTGGAGGGAGATAATATCTCATTGTAGTTTTGATTTGCAGTTCTCTGATGATCAGTGATGTTGAACACCTTTTTATGTACCTGTTTGCCATTTGCATGTCATTTTCTGAGAAATGTCTATTCAGATCTTTTGCCCATTTTTTAATTGGACTATTAGATTTTTTTCCTATAGAGTTATTTGAGCTCCTTATATATTCTAGTTCTTAATTCCTTGTCAGATGGATAGTTTGGAAATATTTTCTCCCATTTAGTGGGTTGTCTTTTCACTTCATTGATTGTTTCCTTTGCTGTGCAGAAGCTTTTTAACTGGATGTGATCCCATTTGTCCATTTTTGCTTTGGTTGACTGTGTTCGTGTGACATTGCTCAAGAAATTTTTAATCAAACCAATGTTCTGGAGATTTTCCTCAATGTTTTCTTATAGTAGTTTTGTAGTTTGAGGTCTTAGACTTAAGCCTTCAATTTGTTTTTTTATTAATACATGGTGAGAAATAGGAGTCTAGTTTCATTATTCTACATGTAAATATCTAGTTTTCCCAGCATCATTTATTGAAGAGACTGTCCTCTCCCCAATGTATGTTCTGGCACCTTTGTCAAAAATGAGTTCATTGTAGAGCTAAAGATATGTTTCTGGTTTCTCTATTCCGTTCCATTTGTTTATATGCCTTTTTTGTTTTTAATGCCAGTACCATGCCATTTTGGTTACTGTAGTTCAGTACTATAATTTAAAGTCAGGTAATATGATTCAAGCTTTGTTCTTTTTGCTTTGAAGCACTTTGCTTTGAAGCGGCTATTCTGGGTCTTTTGTGGTTCCATATGAATTGCAGGATTGTTTTTTCTACTTCTATGAAGAATGTCATTGATATTTTGATAGAGATTGTATTGACTCTGTAGATTGCTTTGGGTAGTATGAACATTTTAACAATATTGATTCTTCCAATCTATGAACATGTAATATTTTTTCATATTTTGGTGTCCTCTTCAATTTCTTTCATTAGTGTTTTGTAGTTTTTATTGTAGAACTCTTTCACTTCTTTGGTTGATAACTAGGTGTTGAATTTTATTTGTAACTATTATAAATGGGATTACTTTCTTGATTTCTTTTTCATATTGTTTGCTGTGGCATATATAAATGTTCCTGTTTTTTGTATGTTGATTTTGTGTCTTGCAACTATACTGACTTTACAGTTATAATAGTTTTTTTGTGGAGTTGTTAGGTTTTTCCAAATACAAGATTATATCATATAAAAACAAGGATAATTTGACTTCTTCCTTTCCAATTTGGATGCTGTTTATTTCTTTCTCTTGTTTGATTGCTGTAGCTAAGACTTCCAATATGTTGAATAACAGTGGTGAAAGTGGGCAACCTTGTATACCGTATCTGAGAGGAAAGGCTTTCAGTTTATCCTCATTGTGTATGAAACTAGCTGTGGATCTGTTTTATGTGAGGACTTACACCTGCATTTTTTTGTTTTCTGGTTGTTTTGTTGCCTTCCTTTTTTCCTTCCTTCTTTAACTTCCTTTTAGTAAAGGTCATTTTTTTCTGGTGGTATGTTTCAATGTCTTGCTTTTTATTTTTTTGTGTATCCGTTGTATGTCTTTAGATTTGAGGTTACCATGAGGCTTGAAAGAGTAAAGAGAACTTTGTCTTGCAACTTGAATACAATTCTTTATATCTCTTTGACCATGTTCATGTTTTCCTTTATATTTTTCATTATGTGGAACATGTTTATAACATCTGTTTTACTATCCTGTTACTAAATTCTGTCATTTCTGAGTGTTTTCTATTGGTTGATTTTTCTCATTGTTATGGGTCACGTTTCCTGCTTCTTTACATGCTTGTGTGATTGGTCACTGAACACTAAATTTCATATTGTTAGGTATTAAATTGTATCGTATTTCTTTAAGGGGTATCAGGCTTTGTTCAGTCACTTAGTTAATTTACTTAGGATCAATTTAACTCTCTAGCGGTTTGTAACCTCTGATAGGGTAGGCCCAGACAAGCTTCAGCCAGGGCTAACTTAGAGTCACTACTAAGGTAATACTCTACTAACAAGGCTTCCCAGTGCTTGATGTATTACAAGTTCTCTTCAGTTTGGCTGATGGGGTGGTGATATCTCTTCACTCTTGCTGTAGATTCCAGGAATTATTCATTCTACTTCTGTCTGGTGTTTCTTTTCTAGCCTTGTGAGTGTCACTGCAAAAAGTACTGATCAGTACTCAGCCAAAGTCTCAAAGAGATCACTCTGTGGAAGTCCAGAGCTCTCCCTCTGTGAAGCTCTCATGTCTTCAGTATTTTGTCCTACACATTTTAGTTGTCTTAGTTTCCCTAAACTTTAGTTTCTGTTTCTTCAACTCAAGGAGACTCCTGGGCTCTGTTTGGGTACTCTTCCCTGTGCTGTAACTTGGAAACTGCCTCTGGCAATAAGATGGATCAATTGTAGGGCTCAATTCACTTGTATCCTTCCTCTCAGGGATTATAGTTTTGTGCTGTCTCTGCCCATCTCTGAAAATAAATAATTCATTCTTTAATGTCCTCTGGATCCTCCCAGAGAACAGAATCATGTGGAGGAGTTCTTAGGCTCTCATAAATATTTTGTAAGATTTCTATCTCCATGAACCTTTTGACCATTTCTTCAAATACTGCAATGCAGTTCCAGCATCCCCATGTATTTATTCTAGGACATTGCCATGTCAACCCTATCCCAGCAACATATTATGACCAGTGACAAAGGCTTTGTGTGATATTAAGCCTTGAATCATAGAAAAGAACTGCTATGTAAATATACTTGCATCTATCCAAACTTATATTCTATCTTCCTTGTCCAACATTCTTCAGACCTATCTCCCACATTTGCCTCTAAGTCCTGCTAGTATGTAGTAGCAGTAGGGGTTTATGCCGAGGGTAAAGAGGGTGAATTTTGAGAAGTACAAGTATCTGATGACATTTTTATAAACTTTCCCGCCAAGGAAGAGGAAGCTTTTCTTCTCTTACATGGGGAAGGAAATTGATTCTGTCACCTCAGAGGTCTCAGGGCATTCTGGTCCTTTACAATTCTCATCTGTGTCTACCCAGATGTTTCTATCTAGGATATCAAGATGCCACTTTTTTTTCTATTAGGACTTGAATTGCCATGAAACCTTTTGAGCCTGTGCATTCAGTTTTCTTTGCAGTTCTTTATGCCCTTACAATTAAATACTATCTCCATGAGTCATCTGCCCTTTTTTTTTTTTTTAACACTCTGCCTTGTGGTTTAAGATAATGAGACTCTCTTCATAAGCTGTCATGGAAGCTTTCTGGATTACACAAAATGCCTTGAGTTGATGGTTGACTGGAGTCTATGCCTTTCTTTTTTCAAGGTCTCTAAATCAGTTTTAAAAAACCCCTCAGGCAACTTAACAATACTTATAATTACCATTGGTCCCATTATTCTCCAAATGTCAGACTGCATAAGTTGGTACTTTATCTTTTATCCACACCTTATCTATTTATAACTTAGTCAAGGACCTTAGCAACTGTGATGCTCCTGAATTCTGGGACTTCTCACCACCACCTCTAGCAATGTGGTTCTTGTTGTTTGACTGGCAAATGATTAACACCCAATTCCCATATATTTTTTCTAGAGCTACTTCTGGTAAAACTGGCTTCTCTCAAAAGCAAAGCCTGAGACTAGCGTGGTTTATTTGAGGGAATGATCTTAGATAGCGGGACTGAAAAGCCAGGGAAGTTAAGAGCTCGAGGGATTCAGAGGCAGTGCAAGAATGTGTTCTCAAGTTTGTCACCACTGTGGGCAACTGGTGCTCAATCCTGCCTGGATGTTTGGAGGAGCCTGGAGGATGTACCTTAGAATTGCCTGGTTGAGGGATGAAAGTGAAAGGTTTCTATTCCCCACTGATTGATGGTTGCTCAAAAGGTGTTAACTTCTCTGCACTTTTGGCTTGTGCCTTCGTAAGTGCTAAGTTGGCTCCCATTAGTGCCCTAAGCCTTGGTGTCAGAGAATAAATGAGATGTGTAGTTCATGCTTGAAGTGATGGAGCATCAGGACGGGGTGGGGACAATGTAAGGAACTGTTCATTACAGCTGGACTGGGATCAGATGTGAGGCTACAAGAATATGAGGTGTACTGCAGGTATTTCATACAGGCATTAAGTGATTCAGAAGCAACTAATTTTGGCATTATAAAATGAGGGTTTCACCAGCCTGTAGTTTGACAACATACTTATTTATAAAACAATTCTCACAACAATCTTTAAAGGCAGGGATGATCTCCATTCAACCTTGGAGGAAACTGAAGCTCAGTAAAATTAAATGACTTGCCCATGGATGCACAGTGATTAATTGCAAAGAATGAACTCTGTTCTGCCTCTGAAGTCTGGTCACTGCCTAGGATGTCACATAACCTTTCTTTATGGCTCTTATGAAGTCATTCTACATAAGAAACACTTTATGTGGGAAACATTTCAATCTAGCAACTGATAATGAAAATAGATAGTGAAACTAGATACTTGAATTGACCAGTTTATATATGAATAACTTTGTGATGAATTCAATTAAAGATTTTATTTTATACCTTAGAAGAGTATGAGATAATTATATACAGTGTTTATTATGTTAGCTACCATTTATCTATTTTGGATACCTGAACTTATATGTTAAAGAACATAAAGTACGTATAGTTAGGTTGGAACTCAGCTGGGACTCAACTTGTTTGCTGAAACTTCAGATACTATAAACTAGTATCCTATGTAGTCAGAATTATATTATCTTGACCCATTAACTTTGCTTAGCATTCATTTCTTACTACACACAGAATTTATTAACTTCTGATCACTCTTGTTTCACTCATTTGAGGTGAGTAAAGCAGAATTCATCTGGAGTTTAAGATTAAGGCTGACATTAAATCTGCTTCTGTTATTGTTAGTTTCTGATATTGAAAGAGACTTCTTGTTATGACCCCAGTCCATCCAAATTGTATACTATAATGGATTATATGTGAATAAATTAAGGGATCTAGATTTTAATAGAATCATTTTATAGCAGCAGTAGTTTTGTAAATGGATATTTTACCTGTTAAACAAAATATAATTGGAAAATAAAATACACTGTCATCCAAATAACAGCTTAAGTTACAAATAATCAATTTGGACGCAGGTACAAGATTTTTTTGGCACAGATATAAACACTTCAGTAAATTTGTCAAACTGATGAAAATCCTAACCCTGTGCATTTTGTTTTAATGGTGTAAGAATATGGACAACAAGATGTTTTTGTTCTTTTATTTTTATTAGAGTGAATGGAAAAATAGTGTCACAGACAAAGGTTCTAGGATTTTCCTGGGAAAAGGAGGTTGTAGCAGTTAGACATGCCAGCAATAGCTTATACCAATAGTTTCTTGGCATTCCAGCGGTAGGTGGTTACTGTTTTAGGCTCACCTTCTAACTCTCTCATCAGGGACCCAGGTGCTTTCTATCATTCCGAACTGTTATTCTTAGCATGTATGTTTTCATTCTCCTGTTGGTTGACTCATGGCTACAAGATGGCTGCTATAGGTCCAGCCATCAGGAAAAATGGTGAAGGAGCAGGATATGTATGATCCTTTATCAGGCCACTTTTACATATATTTTCTAGACATGGATCATACCACATGGCCATGTTTAGTTGCAAGGAGACTGGGAAAGTGAGGAACAGAATTGATTTGGCTAATTACAACTAATCTCCAGAGAATAGGCAATTTCTGCTTCCAAATAAAGTTGGATACTGTTCAGAAAAAATGGGCTGGATGTAAGCCATTTGTGTTTTGGTCAGCAGTATGTTCTGGTTTTTGTCTGGTGGGGAACAGGAAGCTTACTGAGGGAGGGAGACACCTGGAAGTGGTCTTAATCTGATGATAAGGAACATGGCACTCTAATATTGTTTGGTGGTGTGTGGGTTTCTTTTTCCAGAGATATCTAAAAACATGGCTGTGTTACTAAGCCAAAGCCAATTATCTTTCAAAATGATCTTCAGTTTGCTGTGAGCTTCTCAGAAAGAACAGCATGATTATTAATAAGATTGAGACTAATAAACTACTGATGAGAACCAGTGAGCTAATTTGTAACCTCGTTTTTATAAGTGACACAAGCTTTTCACCCTAAGAAAAGAGATGTATTCAGGAGACAAACAAACAAATCTAAAACTAGTCTCCTTCCTCCAAACAGAATCTCTTCTTTCTTTTCTTCTATAATGAAATATTGTTGTTCACCAAATATTTTTATTTTAAAATTCTAGGAATCACTTTTTGGAAATCTAGAATTAGTGAACTCAAATGGTTGTTAACATTTATTGTTGAAATAGTGAAGCAAACTAAAGTAATTAAAGCTGATAGGGATTACCATATTTACTGGCATATGTTTCCTACATAAGAAATAGTTTGCAGTTGACATGAGAAGAGAGGAAGCTGTGAGATTACCTGAGTGGATGGACCTTTGCAGCACTGACACTTGCTGCTGAATTCCCAGAAATTTCTCCTGGCGAATCTCTGTGCTGAGAAAGAAGTAAACCAATTTAGAGAAAAAGCTTACAAATCCAAACAGGAACAGATGATGAAGAATCGTGATAAGCATTAACTCCTCAACTTACTTAAGCAACTAAGATTCAGTTAAAACCAGTTCATACCTCCTTGGTAAGTCTGAAGTTTCAGAACTCTTGCTGCCAAAATTCAAATTTCCGAGCCATAGAAATTATTTTCCCTTCAATTTAGTGATGAAATATGGGAAAGATAGAAAAAGACACAAAGTCATATGGTAATCAGGAAAAGATTTCCCCTTCCCATTTTCTTTTCAGTTAGATAAAATCCAGAGCACCTAATAGAATAAGATACTGAGGGAACCAGTGTAGTCATCCAAAACAACAAACAGCTATTTAAATTCATAAAAAAGCATCATTGTACTAGCCTTCATCATTAGGTACTCCTGCTAAAGTCATTTTAAAGGAAAAAGAATATGTGCAGACATAGTAAAAAAAAAAAAAAAAAGGCAAAATTTCTTTAGATTTTTAGATTAGGTTTTGGAGATTTTTTAATATTAAACCTGTTTTGTAAATAGGTATTTCACCTGATTTAGACCAACTATTTTGTTATTCAAAAGTCTAGGTTGTTGTTTTGCATTTTAAAAATACAGCCATTTTCCAGGGAACTGTCTCTGCGATTAGAGGGAGAATTTTAAATTCTCTTTTCCACAGATAAATGTGTACAAGAAAGAACACCAACCTGGAAGAGCAGCTTGGCTCTGTCACCTATCAAATTAGGTAAAACTCTCTCCCTCTGGGCTTCACTCTCTCCTCTGTAATATGACAACTATCTAGATGGGGCTAGATGGTCTTCTGGTTTCCCTATCTGAGTCTGTCGGGGGGCTGCTATAACAAATACCATAGGCTGGGTGACTGAAACAACAAACATTTATTTTGCACAGTTATAGAGGCTGGGAAGCTCAAGATCAAGGTGTTACTGATTTGGCTTCTGGAGGGGGCTTGCTAGTTTTGGATGTGGCTCGTTTATCCTTGGCAAATCTTACATTAAAACTTGTGATGGGGTTTTGGGAGGGAGAATCTAGTGGGAGATACTCAGGTCATCAATGGCTTGGTGCTGTTCTTGCAGTAGTGAATTCTTGCTCTGGTAGGACAGGATTAGTACTCATGAGACTGAATTAGTTCCTGACACAGTGCATTGTCATAAAACCAAGACACCCCTCGTGAAACTGCCTTTGCAAAGATTGTGACAGTGAGAGAAGTCTAGCACAGAGCTGACTCTATCTTGCCTCTAGCCGCACAGCCTGGCTTTCCCCGCTCATTCCTGGGCATAGACCAAGCTAACCATGGGAAAAATTTAGTTTACAGTTTAATTGTGAAGCAAAGATAATAATAGTCCTTCCTTAAAACTGACCCTCTCTTTGTTTGGAGACTGAAAGAATCTTTGTAAGACTGATGAAAGGTCACAAGATTAGGATTATGGGAGAGACCTGAATTCAGCTAAAATATAGGTAGAGTTAAATGATAAACAGTTATTGTTTCCTAGCTTGTTTTCCTATAATCCTTACTGTTTAGGAGTCATAAAGTGGAGGTCACAGACTTGTGATTTCCCCAATTGCTCCTATAGGTAACATCACTATCACAGAACATAAGATTGGTTTTTTGAGATTTTTTAGACTTTTGTATTCTGGTGCCCAATTCATTTCCCCCAGACCTATGCCTGATGACTCAATTGGTCCTGTGGCCTTCTTCCAGAAACTGACTCAGTACACAAGAACCATTTTCCATACTCTATAATTTCATCCCCAACCAGTCAGCAGCACTCATTGCTAAACCCCCAAGTTATCCATAAAAACCTTAGCCTGAGTTCTTGGGGAGGATGATTTGAGTTATAAACCTCATCTTTCACTTGGCTAGCCCTGTGTTAATTAAACTCCTTCTTTACTACAAAACCCTGCTGTTAGTGCATTAGCTTTTCTGGGCAGTGGGCAAGATGAGCCCACTGGATGATTATGCTTGGGTTTGTTTTCTCTTTGCATATGTTCTTTTCTCCTTTAACCTTCTATATTATATTTAGACGTAGCATATGACCCTCACCAGAAACTGAGCAGATACTGACATCATGTTTCTTGTACAGCCTGCAGAATCATAACCTAAAGAAACCTTTTTCTTTATAAACTATCTAGTCTAAGGTTTTCTGTTAGCAGAACATAAAATGGACTAGGAAAATTGGTCTTGAGGAGTGAAGCGTTGCTATACAGATACCTGAAAATGAGAAAGTGGCTTAGAAACTGGGCAGTGGGCAGAAGTGAGAACAGTTTGGAAGATTCAGAAGAAAATAAAAGATGAAGGAAAGTTTAGAACATCTTAGAGATTGGGTAAGTGGTTGTGACCAAACTGCTGATAGAAATATGGACATTAAAGGTCATTCTGATGAGGTCTCAGATGCAAATGAGGAAGAACTCATTTGGAACTGGAGCAAAGATCATTCTTGCTAGACCGTAGCAAACAACCTGGCTGCATTATGTTCACCTTTTAGGGCTTTCTGAAAGGGTGTACTTAAGAGTGATGACTTAGGATATCTATCTGGTGGAAGAAATTTCTAAGTAGCAAAGCCCTCAAGAAGTGGTGTGTTTATTTTTTAACAGTTTATGCTGAATTACAGTAGTAAAGGATGATCTAAAGACAGAATTTATAATTAAAAGTAAAGCAGAGCACAAAAATTTGGAAAATTTGCAGCCTGGCTATGTGATAGAGAATGACAGAATGGTTTCAGGAGCGGAATTTAAGGGTGCAGCCAAGAGATCCTATGCTAAAAAAATTAGCATGATTAAAAGGGAGCTAGGTGTTAATAGTCAAGACAATAGAAGAAAAGTCTCAGAAGCATTTCAGAAATCTTTGAGGCTGTCTTTCTTATCATAGGCCCAGAGACTTAGGAGGACAGAATGGTTGTGAAGACAAGCCCAGGGTGCCACTACCTTGCTCAGTTTCTGGACACTGCTCCTAGCATCCTGGCTTCTCCAGCTTCAGCCATGGCTCAAATGGCTCCATGTACTGCTCTGACTGATGCTCTGGAGAGTGCAAGCAGTAAGCCTTGGTGGATTCCATATAGTATTAAGTATACAGGCACCCTGAGTGCAAGAGTCATAGAGGCTTGATGATTTCCATCTGAGTCTCAGAGGATGTACAGGGAAACCTTGGAGCATAAGCAGAAACTTGCTGCAGCCACCATGGAGAATCCCTACTGGGGCATGGCCTAGTTGACCCATGGGAGTGGAGCCACCCTTCAGACCCCAGAAAGGTAGAGCCACTGGCAACATGTCACCTCATCCTGGAAAAGTCATAGGCATTTGATTCTAACCTGTGAGAGCATCGACGTGGGCCTACCAAAGCCAATGGGTGGAGCTGCCTGAGGATCTGGGAACCCAAATCCTACCCCAATGTGCACATAAAGTAAAATAATATTTTGGAGTTTTCCCTCTTGGGTTCTGGACTTGCTTAAGGCCTGTCATTTCTTTCTTTTGGTCTGTTCCTCCCTTTTGGAATAAAAATGTCTGTACAACCATTGTGTCCTGGTAGTAAACAACTTGTTTTTGATTTTGAAGAATATAAAAAATTTGATCCTCAAGTACACTTTTTTGACATATTTCAAGCTGGCTATTCAGAGAGGCTGGAAACATAAAAATAGCTGAAAAGCTGACTTTTGAAAGGGAGACTTGCATCTGTGGAGGAAATGAAGTGAAGTAAACAACAGATAGAAACAGGCTTTCTTTGAAGCCCCACTTGTTGAGACCTGGGAAAGATGAGTTGAAAGTCTGACAATTTAAAGCTCTGACAGAAATGTTTACTACTAGTTACCATCTATTTTTTCTGAAGGCTGCTACCTGTGAGGTTTCATCTGTGTAGTAAGACCTCTTTGCTAGCAAGGCGTTTCCTCCCCTCTTCCTTCCATAACCTGTTTTGCTACCATAACCTATCTTCCATGCTCTAGAGCCCCCATTCTTTCTGTAACCTCAAGATGGTATAAAAGTATCAACCCTCTTATATATCTTTGAGTTTTAATATTTTATGTGACTCGTGCACATATATGTATGTCATAAAATGTGTATGCCTTTTTCCTACTAATCTTTCTAATATCAGATTGTTTTATAGACTCAAATTATTGAAACTTAAGGGGAAAAATTTAAATGTACTAATCCATCTAGTATCAGATCATTTTATAGTCTCAAATTATTGAACCTTAGGGGGGAAAATTTAAATTTCTCTATAGGTTCATAGCTGGAAGGAACTTGTCTTGAGTCTCAAATGAGATTTTGGACTTTGGACTTTTGAGTTGATACTGGGACTAGTGAACAACATTTTTGGAACTATTAGAGGAGAAAATTGTGTAATTGTGCTTTGAATGTGAGAAGGACATAAATTTTGGGAGGCTGGGGCAGAATGCTATGGCTTGTCTGTTCCCATCAAATCTCATGTTGAAATTTGATCCTCAGTGTGGCAGTGTTGGGAGGTGGGGCCTGGTGGGGAAGTGTTCTGGCCGTGGGGGAGGAGCTCTCATGAATGGCTTATTGTTTTCCTGGTAGTGAGTGCTTGCACTGGTAAGATGGAATTAGTTCTTGCAGGAACAGATTAGTACCTGAGAGTGTGGGTTGTTGTAAAGCCAGGATGCTTCTTGATTTTAGTCCTGCCTTGCCTCTGTCTACTTTTCCTTTGACCTTCTCTGCCACTTTTTGACGTAACATGTGGCCATCACCAGAAGTTGAGCAGGTGCTAATGCCATGTTTCTTGGACAGCCTGCAGGATTGTAGATAAATAAACCTCTTTTCTCTACAAAGTACCCAGTCTTAAGTATTCTGTTATAGCAACACTAAATGGACTAAGACGGAGTCTTTTCCTGGTTTGAAGACAGTCATTTTCTTGCTTATTCTCACATGAGAAAGAGAGAGAGTGCTCATCTCTTGTGTCTCTTTTTATAAGAGGACTAATCTATTCATGAAGGCTCCACTTTTATAACCTAATTACCTTTCAAAGGCCCCACCTCCAAATATCATCACATTGGGAATTAGGGTTTCAACATGTGAAGTTGAGAGGACACACAAACATTCAGTCCATAGCACTTCTCCAGTCTGAGTATTCTGTGTTTTCTAGTCTCTATGACACAGGCCTGTTTGGTCTAGGCAGGTAACTTCATGGAAGAAAATGGGCAGGTTCAAGTTCAAATTAAGGCAAACCAAGGAGTGTGTGGCCTGGCTAAGTGACACAGCTACTACTCAGCTCAAGCCCACAGATGTGAGCAAGATTGCAAGGCTCCTGTTGTAATATCTTATTTTTTAGGGAAGACTGCCCAGAAGTCTATCTGTTTGCCCTTAGGTCTATTCCTCTACTCCCACTGCTTGGTTTTGAGTGGTGCAGGCTGACTCCTATATGCTACATTTTTCAGATTCCCATGTCAGCTGGCTTCTGTCTGGGTCCAACCAGTGGGAGGTACTGGTGGGAGATGGGGGTGAGGAAAAGGGAGAAAGTGGGTTGTTTCTAACCCTGCCTCTCAGCCTTGAACAATGACCCCAGCACCAGAAATATCTCCACAAGGACTCTAGCTTTTGAGAGACAGGCCCATTACAACTCCAGCTTCCACTGAGTGAGTGAGTTCTCTCTTCATCCCTTCCTGCACCCTCTATATCTTCCTCCTTCTCTCTCTCCAGCTTTGATGTGACAGTGACTTCCTTTTGTTGCTAATCTCTATGCTCCCTCACAATTCCCTGTGTATTTATCAATTATCCCTTCACCTACATAACCAGTTTTCTTCATTATGTACTTTGTGTGGCAAAGATTCAGTTATTTCTTTTCTCTGAGCTTGGACTCTGATTGATGTAGACTAGAAATGTGAATTCTTGCCTGAAATCATTAGATTTTTAAATGCTGGTACATTAGTCAGAGTTCTCCAGAAAAACAGAACCAACAGGATATTAATTAATTAATTAAATTCTAAGATATTTGCTCACAGGACTATGGAGGCTGACAAGTCAATAATCTGCAGGGTGAGCTGGCAGGCTGGAGAGCCAGAAAGCTGATGTTCCACTTTGAGTCTAAAGGCAGTCTTCTCTAGAACCCAGAAGAGCCAGTGTTGCGGATGAAGCCGGAAAACTGTCTGTTGGAGAATGCACTCTTGCTGGGGCATACTGGTCTTTCTGAAGGAGCCTACCCACATGGGAGGCAACTTGCTTTACCCAAACTCTGCTTAATGTTTCTCTTGTTTGAAAACACCCTCACAGAGACATCCAGAATAATGTTTGACCAGATAGCTCAGCCAAGTTGACACATAAAATAAACCATCACAGCTGGCATACAAAAACACTCACTGAGTCAAAGAAAATATGACTTTAGCTTCCAGGTAGGTTTGTAACTTCCGCCCTCTAAATGTGCATGGTCAAAGGAGTAGACAAAGAAAGATTTTGGTAAGCTTATAGAATTTCATGTCATATGAAGTGTTCAACTTTGTATTCTCCCTAGGATAACTGATGCCAAGGAGTATTTGAGGAATATAAACTGTACGAGAAGAAGGGCCTCTGTTGTTGCCATCCTAGCACAGTGCCAGGCACTTAGTAAATGTACAATATACATTTGTTGAATGAATAAATAAAAGGAGTTAAATTTGATTGGATAGTTTTTAAAAAATCATCTGCTAGAGGCAAGGCACTGCATTAGGTGCTATTGGAAATTCAAAGATGTGTAAGACACACTTTGTCCAAAGGCATTTATAGTTTGATAATGCATGTAAGGCTAAGTGATAAGAAATTTTTACTTCTCTTAAGAAAAAATGAACAATGAATATATTATGGGCAATAGGTATTATATACTTAGCCATATTTCCTTTTGATTTGGCTGTCTGGAAATTCAGAGCTAAATTTCCTATTCAAACCTGGCAGGAATACAGCAGTGTCTTAGAGCCAGCTTACATGTGCTTTTGTCCTTCTCTATGGTCCCTTTCCCTTCTCCTTAACCACCTATTCTAATGCATATTCCCTCAGAACTTGACTTGAAAAATAAACCTGTTATAGTTTTGTTGATTGGAGTCTCTGAAAGCCGACTCAGATCCTTTGTGGAATCAGGTAATCTGAAGTTTCTCGTGATTCAAAGAAAGTGACTCCGGCTCTTTGGATTAGGGGAGTATTTTTCTGAGAAGGAACTTGATAGCTGGGTTTAATTTAGACAAGAAGTGACATCAGAATATGTTTTAAGAAGAGCACAGCAAGACCAACAGTGTGGAAAGGGGTAAACAAGCAGAGTTTGTGCACCAAGATCCACTGGAGCACACAATTCTGAAGAGAATAAGAGAGGAATGAGCTTACAAGGACCACACTGACTGGGCTTGAGGAAAAGAGTGAGAAGTTGGAACTTAATTCGGTAACTGGAACTACTAAAGGATTTGTAAAATGGAGAATGACCTGAGCTGAGGTGGTGCCTGGGGAAAAAATGAATTATAACTATCCAGATGATGGCTAGCAATGCAGTAGCTTGATCTTAGAGGTTACTATAATGGTTTAAGCATGAGGTGTGAAATGCTGTTAGGTCACAAAGGTGGGAAGTTGAGGCTATATCTGAATGTTACAGTGGAGACAGGATGAATAAGTTACTGAAGTTGATTAAATAGGGGATAGTAGGAGAGGTCCGTAGTCACTCTGAAAGTCTGAGTGTGTGCATTGGGGGATAAACAGTACCATTTTTTTTTCTTTATTAAAAAAGGGGTTAGGAAAAGGTGGAGGAAAAATAAGGTGTTCATTCTGGAAATTATCTTGCTGAAGATATGTCCTTATCTTTCTGGTATAGCATGAGGTTTCAAGTGGAGATTTCAGGTATACCTTCCTAAGCCCTTCAAATTGAGTGAAATGAATAGACCCAGTAGTTCTGTGGAATATACATTCAGACCAAAGGAGAAGTTGATAACTTGTGGGAGATAATGGGGATGCTGACTCTCCTCTTTACTGATTGCTGAGGGCAAACCTACCAGAAAGGTTTGAAACACAGGATTGTAACAGTGTCACTAGAAGTCACAGTAGGTAATGATGTGAGGTACAGAGCTAACAGTATTGACTCTGGACCTGGTTTTTATCCCTGTTTTTCTTTGTTGACTTTGGTAAGTCTGATTCTCAGTTTTCTTGTCTAGTAAACTGAAGAGTATGAGACCT
Source organism: Ateles fusciceps (assembly GCA_036589455.1). Lineage (NCBI taxonomy): Eukaryota > Metazoa > Chordata > Mammalia > Primates > Atelidae > Ateles > Ateles fusciceps. The sequence continues at coordinate 6,429,482 of JAZHEH010002393.1, forward strand.
GCCTCAAAGGGCTGTAATGAGGATTTTATGAGAAAAAATGTCTCACATAGACAGGAGTCCCAAACCTTCCTGCTTTGATCTTACTCCCAAGACCCAGAGCCTGATGTGAGAAGTCCTATTCACATGATTCCTTGAGGGAGTGCTCTCAGAAGCTGAGTGAGAGAAACAGGATGGGGCAAAGAGAAAAAATTGGCAAGAATGTCCTGTCAAGTGGAGACTATCTTTAGTTTCATTCCTCAGGTAAGTTCTTGGGCACAAATTGTGCCTTTTCGTTATATGGATAAATTGTATAGTGGTAAAGTCTGAGATTTTAGTGCACCTGTCACCCAAGTAGTGTATGTTGTACCCGATATGTAGTTTTTAATCCCTCATGTTGCACCTAGCCTTCCCTCTTCTGAGTCTCCAACGTCCCTTATACCACTCTCTATGCCTTTGTGTACCCAAAGCTCAGCTCTCATTTGTAAGTGAGAATGTATGGCATTTGGTTTTCCATTTTTGAGTTACTTCACTTGGAATAATGACCTCTAGCTCCATCCAAGTTGCTCCAAAAGACATTATTTTATTCTTTTTTTATGGCCGAGTAGTATTCCATGTATGTATACCACATTTTCTTTATCCACTCATCAGTTGATAGGCACTTAAGCTGGTTCCAGATCTTTGCTATTGCGAATTGTGCTGTGATAAACATATGCTCCACATACACTCCAATATCTATTGTTTTTTGACTTTTTAATAATGGCCATTGTGGTTGAGGTGAGGTGGCATCTCATGATTTTAATTTCCATTTCCCTGGTGATTAGTGATGTGGAGCATTTTTCACACATTTTTTGCCATTTGTGTATCGTCTTTTGTGAAATGTCTATTCATGTCATTTGCCCACTTTTTGATAGGATAATTTATTATTGCTTGCTGATTTGTTTGAGTTCTTTGTAGATTCTGGATATTAGTCCTTTGTTGAATGCAAACCCATTCTGTGGGCTCTCTGTTTGTTCTGATGATGATTACTATTTTTTTTTTCCTGTGCAGAAGCTTTTTAGTTGAGTTAAATCCCATTTATTTTTTGTTGCATTTGTTTTTGGGGTTTTAGGCATAAATTCTTTGCCTAGGCCAATGCCCAAAAGAGTTTTCCCTAGCTTTTCTTGTAGAATTTTTATGATTTCAGGTCTCATGTTGAAGGCTTAAATCTATCCTGAGTTGATTTTTGTATATGGGGAGAGATAGGGACCCAGTTTTATTTTTTTACATGTGGCTATTCAGTTTTCCCAGTGCCATTTATTGAATAGGGGGCCTTTTGTATACTTTGTCAAAGATCAGTTGGTTGTATTTGCATTCACTTCTGGGCTTTTTTTTTTTTTGTTCTACTGGTTTATGTGTCTACTTTTATACCAGTACCATGCTGCTTGGGTTACTATTGCCTTGTAGCATAATTTGAAGTCAGATAATGTAATACCTCTGGATTTCTTCTCTTTGCTTAGGATTACTTTGCCTATTCAGGCTCTTTCTTGGTTCCATGTGAATTTTAGGATTGTTTTCTCTAATTCTTTGAAAAATGACATTGGTATTTTGATAGAGATTGCATTGAATATGTAGATTGCTTTGGAAGTATGGTCATTTTCATGATATTGATTCTTTTAATTCATGAGCGTGGAATGTATTTCCATTTGTTTGTATCGTTCATGGTTTCTTTCAGCAGTGTTTTGTAGTTGCTGTAGAGATCTTTCACCTCCTTGGTTAAATATATTCCTAGATATTTTATTTTATAATTTTTTGTGGTGGTTGTAAAAGGGATGGATTGACTTCTTTATTTGATTTTAGCTTGGTGGCTATTAGTATATAGCAGTACTACTAATTTGTGTACATTAATTTTGTAACCTGAAACTTTGCTAAATTTGGTTATCAGGTCTTGGAGTCTTTTGGAAGAGTTTTTAGTGTCTTCTAGGTATAAAATAATACCATTGGTAAATAGTGATAGTTTGACTTTCTCCTTTCCAATTTTGATGCCTTTTATATATTTCTCCTGCCTGATTTCCTTGGCTAGGACTTCTAGTGCTATGTTAAATAAAAGTGGTGAAAGTAGGCATCCTTGTCTTTTTCCAGTTCTCATGGAGAATGCTTTCAACTTTTCCTCCTTCAGCATGATGTTGGCTGTGGGTCTGTCATATATAGCTTTTGTTGTTTTGGGGCATATTCCTTCTATGACTAGTTTGTTGAGGAATTTTATCAGAAAGGGATGCTGGGTTTTATTGAATGCTTTTTCTGCATCTGTTAAGATCATATAGTTTTTGTTTTTAATTCTGTTTATGTGATGAATCACGTTTATTGACTTGCATATGTTGAACTATCCGTGCATTCCTGGGATGAAACCCATTTGATGATGGTAAATCATCTTTTTGATGTGCTATTTGCTAGTATATTCTTGAGGATTTTGCATCTACATTCATCAAGGATATTGGTCTATAATTTTCTTATTTTGTGATGTCCTTTCCTGGCTTTCGTATCAGGGTGATATTGGCTTCATAGGATGAGTTAGGGAGGCGTTTCTCTTTCTCAGTCTTTTGGAATAGTTTCAGTAGGATTGTACCAATTTTTCTTTGAATGTCTGGTAGAATTTGGCCCTGAATCCATCTGACCCTGGGCTTTTTTTGTTGATGATGATAAATTTTTTAAATTACTGATTCAATCTCACTGCTTGTTATTGATCTGTTCAAGATTTCTAGTTTTTTCTTATTCAAGCTAAGAGGATTGTATATTTCCAAGAATTTGTCTATTTCCTCTAGGTTTTCCAATTTGTGTGCTTAGAAGTGTTCATAGTAGTCTCAAATGATCTTTTGTATTTTTGTGGTGTTGGTTGTAATGTCTCCATTTTCATTTCTAGTTGAGCTTAAACTAGCTAATGGTTCTATTGATTTTCTTTATCTTGTAAAATAACCAAGTTTTCATTTCATCAATCATATATATAATATATACATATTATATGTGTATAGAAACATATATATATATATTATATATATATATATACAGGTTTTTTTTTTCTTTTTTTTTTTATTGCATTTTAGGTTTGGGGGTACATGTGAAGAACATGGAAGATTGTTGCATAGGTACACACATGGCAGTGTGATTTGCTGCCTTCCTCCCCATCACCTATATCTGGCCTTTCTCCCCATGCTGTCCCTCCCCAACTCCCCACCCCCCACCATCCCTCCCCTTTTTCCCCCGACAGACCCCAGTGTGTGATACTCCCCCTCCCTGTGTCCATGTGTTCCCATTGTTCAACACCCGCCTATGAGTGAGAACATGCGGTGTTTGATTTTCTGTTCTTGTGTCAGTTTGCTGAGAATGATGGTTTCCAGGTTCATCCATGTCCCTACAAAGGACACGAACTCATCGTTTTTGATGGCTGCATAATATTCCATGGTGTATATGTGCCACATTTTCCCTGTCCAGTCTATCATCGATGGGCATTTGGGTTGGTTCCAGGTCTTTGCTATTGTAAACTGTGCTGCAATGAACATTCGTGTGCATGTGTCCTTATAGTAGAACGATTTGTAGTCTTTTGGATATATACCCAGTAATGGGATTGCTGGATCAAATGGAATTTCTATTTCTAGGTCCTTGAGGAATCGCCACACCGTCTTCCACAATGGTTGAACTAATTTACACTCCCACCAACAGTGTAAAAGCGTTCCTATTTCTCCACATCCTCTCTAGCATCTGTTGTCTTCAGATTTTTTAATGATTGCCATTCTAACTGGCGTGAGATGGTATCTCAATGTAGTTTTGATTTGCATTTCTCTAATGACCAGTGATGATGAGCATTTTTTCATATGTTTGTTGGCTTCATGTATGTCTTCTTTTGTAAAGTGTCTGTTCATATCCTTCGCCCACTTTTGAATGGGCTTGTTTGTTTTTTTCTTGTAAATGTGTTTCAGTTCTGTGTAGATTCTGGTTATCAGCCCTTTGTCAGATGGGTAGACTGCAAAAATTTTTTCCCATTCTGTTGGTTGCCAATTCACTCTAATGACTGTTTCTTTTGCTATGCAGAAGCTATGGATATATACAGGTTTTAATTTTATTTAGTTCTTCTCTCATCTTTGTTATTTCTTTTGATAACTTTGGTTTGGATTATACTTATTTCTCTAGTTCCTTGAGGTGTGATGTTAGGTTGTCAATCTGTGATTTTTCAGACTTTTTGATGTAGGCATTTGGTGTCATAGACTTTTTCCTTAGCACCGCTTTTGCTGTATCCCAGAGGTTTTGACAAATTTTGTCACTGTTGTTATTCATTTTGAAGAACTTTTACATTTCCATCTTGATTTTATTGTTAACTCCAAAATCATTCAGGAGCAGATTGTATAATTTCCATGTACTTGTATAGTTTTGAGGGTTCCTTTATAATTAATTTCTAGTTTTATTCCACTGTGGCCTGAGAAGATATTTGATATGATTATCATTTCAAAAATTTATTGAGACTTGTTTTGTGCCTATCATATGGTTTGTCTTGTAGAATGTTTCATGTATTTATGAGAAGAATGGTAACATCTGTTAGGTACATTTGTTTTAGAGCACAGTTCAAATCCAGCATTTCTGTTTTTGTTTTTGTTTTTTTTTTTGAGACAGAGTCTTGCTCTGTTGCCAGGGTGGAGTGCAGTGGTATGATCTTGGCTCACTGCAACCTCTGCATCCCAGGTTCAAGTGATTCTCCTGTCTCAGCCTCCCAAGTAGCTGGAACTACAGGTGTGCACCGCCAGGCCCGGATAATTTTTGTATTTATAGTAGAGACACGGTTTCACCATGTTGGCCAGGATGGTCTCAATCTCTTGACCTTGTGATCTGCCCACCTTGGCCTCCCAAAGTGCTGGGATCACAGGTGTGAGCCACCACGCCGGGCCCCAAATCCAGTATTTCTTTGTTGACTTTCTGTCTTGATGATCTGTCTAGTGCTATCAGTGGAGTACTGAAGTCCCCCACTATTATTGTGTTGCTGTCTGTCTGTTTTCTTAGGTCTAGTAGTAATTGTCTTATGAATCTGGGGAGTTTCAGAGTTAGGCCATATATGTTTAGAATTGTAATATTTTCTTCTTGAATGGATTGTTTTATCATTATATAATGACTTTCTTTTTTTTTTTTAACTGTTGTTGCTTTAAAGTCTGTTTTATCTGGTAGCTACTCTTGCTCACTTTTCGTTTCTGTTTACGTGGAATATCTTTTACCTTGTGCCTGTAAGAATCCCTTAATTGTTAAGTGTGTCTCTTGAAGACAGCGGGTATTTGTAATTTTTTTAATCCATTCTGCCAATCTGTATCTTTTAAGTGGAGTGTTTAGTTCATTTATATTCAATATTAATATTGAGACGTGGTACTATTCCAGTCATCATGTTGCTTGTTACCCAGTTACTTTGTTTTCTTCATTGTGGTATTGTTTATAGGCCCTGTGAGTTTTGTTTTGTACTTTCAAGAAGTTCTATTCTGGTGCATACTGACCTTTTGTTTCAAGATTTAGAACTCCTTTTAGCACTTCTTATAGGACTAGTCTGGTAGTGCCAAATTCCATCAGCATTGGCTTGTCTGAAATAGACTTTATTTGTCCTTCATTTATAAAATTTAGTTTTGCTGGATGCAAAATTCTTGGCTGAGAAGTTATTCTGTTTAAGGAGGCTACAGATAGAAACCCAGTTCCTTATGGCTTGTAAGGTTTCTGCTGAGAAGTTTGCTGTTAGTCTGGTAGGTTTTCTTTTATAAGTTACCTGTGTTTGCCTCTCTTAGAATTCTTTCCTTCATGTTGAGATTAGGTAGCCTGATGACTAGATTCGTTGGTGATGTCTATTTTTTTGCAGTGAATCTCCTACGAGTTTTTTCAGCTTGTTTTTGGATGTCTAAACTTCTAGCAAGGCCAGAGCAGTTTTCCTCAATTATTCCCCTAAATAAGTTTTTCAAACGTTTTGCCTTTTCTTCTCTTTAAGGAACACCAAGGATTGTTAGGTTTGTCTATTTTACGTAATCTCATATTTCTTAGGGTCTTTGATCATTTTTTAAAAATTCTTTTTTATTTTTGTCTTACTGCATTATTTCAAAACCCCTGTCTTCCAGCTCTGAAATTCTTTCTTCCTACTTGGTCTAGTCTATTGTTAAAACTTCCCACTGCATTTTGCAATTCCCTAAATGTGTCTTTCATTTCTAAGTCCTAACTGGTTTTTCTTTAAAATCTCTATCTCTTTAGAAAATTGTTCATTCATATTCTGAATTGTTTTCTTAATTTCCTTATATTGGTTTTCACCTTTCTCTTTTATCTCCCTGAGTAACTTAATAATCAACCTTTGAATTCTTTCTCTGTTATTTCAAAGATTTCGTCTTGGTTTGGATCCATTGCTGGAGAGCTGGTGTGGTATTTTGGGGATGTTATAGAACCCCATTTTTCTGGTTTATTCTCATTTGGGTAGACCATTTCTTCTAATTACTTTTAAATTTATTTTTTATTCCATAGTGAGGGCTTTTATTTCTTTTCTTCCTCTTGAGGATGTGACTTCAAGGTTTATAGTGGATCGTAACCTACCTAAGCTCTGAGTGCTTTCAATGATGAAGACTTCGTATGAGTTCCCTGGCTACAGAGAGTTTTTGTATGATGGCTTTCTCAGATGCTGGCCGTGGTAGTGATGTGCTTGGTGTGGAAGCAACTTCGTCATCTCCTGTGGGGTTGGAATGGCAGAGGTTGGAATGGAGCTTATCTCATTCCCCCGGTAGTGTGCGTGCGTGCGTGCATGCATGCATTTATTTATTTATTTATTTATTTATTTATTTAAAGTATTTTACTCACTGGATTGAACAGTTTAGGCTTCAGGCCAGCAGGACGTATCCATGGGTATAAACCAACTGTGGCTAACACATGTAGGTAAATGTAATTCTCAAATGTGGGCAGGGATCCCAGCCTTGAGAGAAGAGACTGGGGGAGCTCTCAGTGAAATGCACTGAAATCTTTTCAGTGAGAAGGGAAGGAGCCATCATCTTCCCTTTCCTGCCAGGCCAGCAGGAAGGCAATCTATCTCTCAGTTGCACTCCTGACCCACAGTATTCCAGCTATTGAGATCAGACAGGCACTTCTTTTCATCTGCAGGAATGCTGATTTTCTATGTAGAGAGGGATTATGACACTACTTCTTGTGCAAGTCTGAATCTGGAGGGCTTTCCTGTGGGGGATGCGGTCACCCTGAAGCGTTCCAGAAAGGCTGTCTACAGGTGTACTCACTCCCAGCTCCCATGGGGGAAGCCCAAGCTGTGTGTATAGTGGTGGGCAAGAGGAGAAAAGTCTTATTCTGCAAGACCCTTCATGAGCACCAGTGCTGTCTTCCTGTTAGGTTTGAGCTGCAAACTTTTCCCATTGAGCCCAGCACTGCACTTGTGCCTCTGTTGAAATAAACTTCTTACAAGCGTAGAGTTCTTGGACTCAAGGCCTGTCATCTGAATTCTTTTGTCCCACAGAATGCTTCCTTGATGCAGTGAACTCTCTCTTCCCCTAACTATTGGAGTCCCTGAGAGCCAGACTACTGTGAATCCTGCTGCTCCTCTGGGTCTAGCCACCCAGTGGGGCTACCACACTTCAGGCTGGTGCTGGGGAATGGCTGCAAAGAATCCAGTGATGTGCCCTGTCCTCTAGTCTTTCAGCAATGGGTTCCAGCACTGCCTCTGATGAAAGTGGCAGGGGAATGCCAGACTCTGTGAGATTTCTTTGGTTGTAAATATCTGTAGTGTGTTGGGTTTCTGAAATGCTAGTTGTAGTAGTAATGAACTAGTCATGGGGACAGACTGAGGACCTCCTGGTTAGCCAGGGTGACACAGGAAATGGTGATAGCTGAGGTCATACAGAAGTTTTCCTCTACCTGGGTGCTGTGCTATTATGCCTGCAGGTGTTGTAATGGACTTTGTTGCTTGGCTTCTAGCCAGGAGGTGGTGTTTGCAAAAGAGCACCAGCTGTGATGATAGTGGTAGGATTTGTGCTTGCCTTGTTACCCAGGGTAGGTACTCTGGTATCTCAAACAATGGGTGGGGCCATAGATCTCCCCAAAATTTTTGTCTTTTGCATTAAGCTACCATGGTGGGTAGAGAGGCAAATCTAAGTTGGGGCTGGGTTAGGCAAGTTTATATCAGGCTTGGCCTCTGGGCACAAGCAGCGGCTCCAGTGGGGGATTGGATGGCAGTTTTCTGACTGCTGAAGTAATGTTCTAGGGAGGAATGCAGCTGTCTCTGCTGCACAGAAGAGTCTGCAAGGGAGTGGGGGAGCAGCAGGCAGCTGTAAGCCCTACCCAGCTCCCACACACTTGGCAAGGCAGGTCTCACACATGCAGTGTTCCACTAGCACCAGCTAGCTAGATTCCAGTGATTCTGCACTCAAAGCTCAAAACTTCCCCAGGCCTTAAGCCTTCCCCAGTGAGATAGAAACCCTGCCTTTCAGGCCACACCCCTACTGGTCCACCTATAAACTTGGGCATCCAGCTCCTATGCTCATGGCTACAGCGCACTTCCCACTTACCCCTTGGCTCTAGCCAAAGGGCTTCATCTTCACTTGAGATTATATTGCTAATCTGGGAGCTTCTCTCAACCTGTGACCACCACCTGAGTTAGCTGGCAGACTTCTATGAGGTCCCCTATGATGTGGGATCAGACATGGTTTCCCTCCAGTCCCACTGAAGTCTGGGTGTGCATGCAAAGCACCTCCTGATATTGCTCCTTCTCATATACTCCCCCACCACTCACTAACTCAGCTCCAGTGCTGGGTAGGTTTAAGGCCTTTCCCTGTGGCTTGGATTGCCAGGTTCCCCAGTGGGAGTGTACAGTCAGTTTCTCTACACTCACGCTCTGGGGACTTAACAATTTTCTTCCTGGCTCACAGTGTAGGCTGCAGCCCGCTGCTTCCTTCAGAGTCTGTGGTTGTTTTCAGTTTTCCTATTAAGTTCCTGTGTTGCTTTTTGGAAAAAATGTTCGTAGCATGAGTCTTTAGACACAATTTTGTCTTTCCATGTGGGAGAGGTGTGCTAGCCATGCCTCCAATCCACCATCTTGGAAAAAAAGGAAAAACCTTATGCTTATTTTATGGATGCAGACAAACTCCTCTGTTTGAAAACATTTGCTGGCTTCCCACTGCTTATAGAACAATGTCCACATTCCTTGGCTTGATGTGCAAGTCTCCTCTATTATTTTCATTTATTCTCTTAGACCCTTTAGGCTTCATCCAATTTGGAGTCATCCATTCAGCAAATATTTGTTGAGTACCCACCATGGAGTAGCCACCATGCTGTGCATCAGCATAGAGTAGGGAATCAGACAAGCGCTTTTTGTGTCCTTATGATGTCCACTCCACTGCCAACACTCTCTTCTCCAAAAATTCCCTGGGATTGTGTCTTTGTTCTCCTTGCCTCCTGCCTGCAGTGTCTTCCCTCATCTTTTCATCAGAAAATGATCACTCATCCCTTAGGACCATCTTCTCTGAAGTTATCCTTGATTCTTCCTTCCCCATGTATTTGTATTGTAATTATCAACTTGTATCCTGTATTCTAGCCAGTTTTAAAAACTCAGGTTAATCAAACTACTCAACTATAAACACCCCATAAACAAGTGATTCACCTTTTAATTCTTGCTGCCTGGCACAGTGCTTGGCATTGTGTAAAAATGAATAGAGTTCACTGGACTTATAGGGGCAATGACACGGTCTTTGGCTTCCTGGTCCTGTGGTCAGCCTCCTTCACATTTTTTTTCTTACTTATAGTGACTCATATCTCCACCAAGTCCAAGAAAGCATCCATTGCCAATGATGTGAAAGTCTTAGAATAGCTTGAATAGAAATCAATCTGTGGGAGTTTCCTCACATTCAGTAAATAATTTACTGAGAAACATGGGATTAATTTTACTCTCAATGTTTGAGTATGTTCATTTGTTAATGTTTATATGTTCATTCATTAATGTTTATTAGTATCTTATTTACTTATTTTGATAGGAAATCTTGGTTATTTTAATTTCTGTTTATTTTTATTTTAAGCTTTCAGCCACTGCTTTGAGGAGAATTGAAGTAACTTATTTTCTTCCTAGAGAGTAAGTGAATATTGTGTAGAGAATAATTGCTGAAGTGTATTGTTCATATGGCTGTAAAATGACCTAGCTATTAATGCAGAATGGATCCTTTTCATTTCAAAAACTGTTGATTGAGCCTAATTGCTTTTGGATTGTAGTGCTACTAAAATATATGAATACTAATTACTATGAATTATATTATTTAAAAAGGTGAGATACTTATGTTTCAGTCTTGCATTGAGCAAAGGTATGTCTTTGTATTAGTCAGTTTTCTACTGCTATAACAGGATACCACAGACTGAGTAATTTATGAAGAACAGATATTTATTCTGCTCATGATTCTAGAGGCTGGGGTGTCCAAGAGCATGGTGCTGGCATCTGCTGAAGGCTTTCTTGCTTCATTATAATATGGTAGAAAGGCAAGTGACTATATGAGACAGAAAGAAAGGGAGGGACCAAACCCATCATTTTTATCCTTTTTAGTGTGTTTGTTATCTTAGGAGTATTTGTAGTATGTTTCTACTCCTAAGATAACAAACATACTACCTTAGAAACCTACTCCTAAGATAACAAACACACTATCTTAGAAACCTACTCCTAAGATAACAAACACATTGCCATATAATGGCATTAATCTACTGATCTTTTAAAGATCCTACTTCTCAACTGTGTTACAATGGCAATTAAATTTCAACCTGAGGTTTGGCGGAAACATTCAAGTTCTAGCAGCCTTTCTGTAGGGTTTTTCCTTGAAGAAGCCATGGTTGAAGATTTACTTTCAGATGTTATTTCAACTGTGAATTACATGAAAGCTTCTTTACTTGTACATATTTAGAATTTTGGGGCTTGAAGCTTAAAACTAAAATCATATCTATATCTGCATATCTCTGTATCTATCTATTAACATCTATCTATCACCTTTTCTAAAAGAATGAGAAGCAGTAGAATGTGTTCTGTTTATTTTTGGCTATCGTGTATGGTTGAAGTTGCTCACCAATTTTTGTTTTATAATCTAGAATTTTGATAAAACTGAATGTTTCTAATTTTTGAGAAATTACAGAAAATGGAATAGATTTCAAAATATTGGAGCAAATTTCTGGGCAAACTTGATTCTTTTGCAAAGGAAAAAAGAGAATGAAGTCTGCACACCAGAGACTGATGTCCTTGAGACCAATATTGGGAAAGACTCTAGAATAAATTACTGAAAAATAATTACCAAACATTTAGCTAAAGAAATTGTAATTGCTGAGAGATAATAAATATGTAAAACTCATGATTGCCAGTTATTTCACTGTATTGTATCATAGAGTATCTTTACTCTTAAGGTTATGTCTATTGTTCCTATAAGATGGAAACACTGTATAATGGTATGCTACTGCTGTGCTTTCCTTCTCAATGCTGTGTTTGTTAAGTCAACTTGGCAACTTGAAATTGGTCATGGTGGGAATATTTACACCAGGAAAATCAGCAAATGCTGTAAGTCAGATCTTGATTTATTTGTTGTTGACTATCTAGATGTAACAAAGTAATGAAGCAAATGTAAGTAATGCAGATAGACACAATAGTATGTTGTGTCTATAGCCATTACAATGTGAATAGCATAAAACAATAAGAAAATATTTTTGCAGTATTTGAAAACTATTTGCCAATTCGGCAAAGAAATCACTCACATCATTGACAGATAAAGTTCCAACATAGGTTCCTGCTGTTTTGCTTTTGTCCTTACTTGTTAATGTCAATGAAAGTATCAACCAAAATTCATGTCGTAAATAAGCTTATTCATCATTTGCAACCATAGGTTGAATACAGATACAGGAGTTCAGCAAAAATCAGCAAAAGCATTCTGTGAGAATCAATTGTCTACATGAAATTTACAATGGTGTGGTATATTTTATTATTATTGGTAAATTTTGAGGTATAATTCTTTATATCAGTAAAATTTGTAATAAGCTTTTATCAATACAATTTTGTGTATATGTATATGCATAATACACATGTGTATATATATGCATATACACATATATACACATATCTGTACACACATATACATACATATACATATATATATATATATATATATGTATATATATGTATTTTTTTTTCTTCCCCCTCCCTCAAATGGCTGGTTGTTAAACATTTACCAACACATTGTGGCCTAAACTTATTCCTAAATTCCATCGGCTTATTTGTTCCTGTTGAGATACTGAGTACTATTCCCTCAATTATTCTTTCTTTGATTTCCTATGTAATATATAGAATGTTCCATTATATTTGGGGATATTTTTCTCTTCTATAATACTTAACTTAGAGTTTCAACCACTGTTGGCAGCTCTCTGGGAAAACATGTCTTCTCTGTCTCTTTGTGACATGCATTACAGTCTTAGCTTATAGTCCATTCTGCTATCATCAGGTCCCAAAAATGGCAATTGATTTTACAACACCTCTTGTAGACATTTGTTTACTTCCCACTTTTTCCTTTCTCATCCAAATTTTGACTCTCAACTCTAATGATGTTGAAATGTATAAAGTCCCACTTAGGCTTGCAAGTCCTCCAGCTTCCCTCCTTGGCCTTCTAGTCCTGAGCGATGTTTTCTAGGCCTCTATGGCAGAATTCACAGTCTCCACATGAGTCAGTACAAGCAGGGAGGTTACGGTCATGGCCTCCATATTCTCCATAGATGGGTCTGCTTCTGAGAGGACATGTCAGGTTTATGAGAACCAAATCTCTGTTACACCAAGGAAGCCAACACTGAAGACTGAGTGCTTTTTACTACAGGCCAAGAAATAGGCTTCTTGAAGCTTTCAAGAATCGGTTTTCTTATTATAAGAAGTAAAAACAACCACTTCTCCAATAAGTGACTATTCTTTCTGTGTCTCTGTGAAGAAATTGCCTCAGACTGTTATAAGTCTTTATTGCTCCAGTCTCCTCTCATCATCTTCCTGATCATATTCTTCCACTCACCAACGTCTCTTCAGGCTCCTTGTTTTAATCACCTTCTTGGTTATTTGAGGTTTCTGCTTAGATGGCTCCTCCAAGAAGCCTTCTCTGAGTGGTAGGGCTTCTAGGTACCCCAGCAGCACTCTGCAGAAGTGGTGGCATTGTTGCATAAACACCTTACTTCTAAACTGTTTCACTGCTTGGTGAGGACAGAGACCATGCCTCTTTTCTCTATGACTTTATCTTCAGCCCCATTGTAGTGCCTGGTAAAAGGCAGGCACTCAATATATGTGCACTGAATGATGCAATGAATGAATAACTGAATGTTTTCTCTCACATATTATTTCCTTCATTTTCTCTTTAGCTCCTCATTGTGAATATAAATAGAGATTCCTCAACTTCTTATTCAGGAAGAGGAACCATTATGCAGGGAGACCACTCATATTTGACACATATCTGTAATTGCTTATGGTAAAAAATTTAAGTGCAGCACAGGTCCACCATTTTGTCATCTTATTTTAACACAAGAACAGAGCCTCTTGGAAAAAGAGATTCACATAAAAATCTGGCATCTATTTTCCAGGTGCCAGAGAGGAAGCCTTCATGTAGACTTAGCTTAGCTTTTTATATACCAATAAAGTTCTTTTATCATCTAGTTTGGATGCTGACCAGTGATTATTACTGGTTTGCAGACAGCTTACTATACTCAGTCATCAATCAATAAATGCAATCACCAGGTGTGATAAATTAGGATTATAGAAGACTAAGGTGAGAATTTTAAAAAGTGGTTTCTATTACTGTATCTTTGCTGCACTTTAATCACCTAGCTTTGTGGCTGACAATTGGACATTACAAACCATTTTCCCTAATCTGAAAGCAATTAATTTCCCAAGTATGGTGACACTTGTATCAGAATCTTTTGGGATTCTTATTGGTAGTGGAGATTTCTGTCTCTGTCTCAGAAATCCTGACTCAGAATCTTGGAGACACAGCTAAGGAGTCTGCATTTTAAGTAAGCATATGTAACAGAAACTGTCAGTGCTCCATCCAGATCCTCGCGAATCGTTTTAACTGCTTTGGTGTCCGGACCCTGACTTTTTGATGTGCATTTACAATGGACTCTACCTGCCACTTGTCTTCAGCATGAGGGTCAGGGTTGGGAGGAATGTCTGGGAGTTTATCAGCTTCACATCTCCCTTTTGGCCAACACTAACTGATGCTGAAGTTTGAAAGCCCTCACCTTAAATAGGGGAAAATATCTGAGGCATAACTTACACTCCAGATATTCCTAAAGGATCAGACTGAAGATACTCCTGTGCCACTTTGCCCAAATCGTATCCTTGCTTGTCAGATTTCTTAGAGACAAAGGCTATTGCTCAGATTTTTGTTCAAGTGATTTGTTGAGGGAGTCTCTCAGGATGTGGTTTTGTTTGGAGACTTGCTTCAGCTTGGCTCTATGAAAGAGTTCGGGAGGATGAATAACCCCATAGGGTTGGTCTCAGCTCAGTCATTGCTCATTGGTAGTTGGGGGACAGAGCTCGGCTAGGGAGTGAGGCATATCTTCTTAGGTGAGATTGCTTCCATTAGGTTGAGGGCAGCTGTGAGTCACTGGCAGCTAACACTCAAACACACTCACAGCAGCTGACTTGTGAAGCAGAACTAAGTAGGCCACTGTGGGTTAATTTTATGTGTTAAGTTGTCTAAACTATGATGCCCAAATGTTTGGTCAAACACCAGTCTTGGCAGTGATGTTACAGCGAAGGTAGTTTTCAGGTGTGATTAACATTTAAATCAGTGAACTTTGAATAAAGCAGATTATCCTTCATAATGTGAATGAGCCTTATGCAATCAGTTGAAGGCCTTAAGCGAAAATACCAACGTCTTCTGAGGAAGGAGGAATTCTGCCTCTGGACTGTCTTCAGACTTGAGACGGAAGCATCAACTTTTCCCTGGGTCTCCAGCCTGCTAGCATGTCCTAAGAATTTTGGATTTGCCAGGCCCACAATCTCCTGAGCTAATTCCTTAAAACAAATCCCTCTCTCACTCTTTGTGGACATACTCTCTCTCCCACCCCGCCCCGCCCCGCCCCACCCCACACATATCCTGTTGTTTCTGTTCCTGCTGAAGAACCCTGAGTGTATAGCCACCAACAGCATCTACTACACTTAACTTTTTTCCTCTCCCGTATCATATTTTTTCCACTCCTTTACTAGTTCATTCTAGAAGTATTTCTTTAATAAATTACTTGCATGTAAATCCTTGTTTCAGGGTGTGTCTCTAGAAAACCTGCCCCAGGAAAGCATGCTTAGTAATTCTTTATTTTAACTTTTATTTAAAGTTCAGAGGTACATGTGCAGGTTTGTTATACAGGTAAACTTGTGTCATAAGGGTTTGTTGTACAGATTTCATCACCCAGGGATTAAACCTAGTATCCATTAGTTATTTTTCCCAGTTCTCTCCTTCCTTTTACCCTCCACCCTCTGATTGGTCCCGGTAAATGTTGTCCTCCTCTATGTGTCCATGTGTTCTCATTTAGCTCCCACTTATAAGTGACAACATGCAGTATTTGGTTTTCTGTTCCTGTTAGTTTGCTAAGGATAATGGTCTTCAGTTCCATACGTGTTGCTGCGAATAATCTCATTCTTTTTTATGGCTGCATTGTATTCTATGGTGTATATATACTACATTTTCTTTATCCAGTCTACCATCGATGGGTATTTAGGTTGATTACATGTCTTTGCTATTGTGAGTAGTGCTGCAATGAACATATGTGTGTATCTATCTTTATGACAGAATGATTTATATTCCTTTGAGTATATACCCAGTAATGGGATTGCTGGGTAAAATGGTAGCTCTGTTTTTAGCTCTTTGAGGAATTGCCACACTGTTTTCCACAATGGTTGAACAAATTTACACTCCCATCAACAGCGTGAGTGTTCCTTTTTCTCCGCAACCTTGCCAGCACCTGTTAGTTTCTGTCCTTTTTTAAAAAAAAAAATTTATATTTTATTTTATTTTTATTTTTTTTTTATTGTGCTTTAGGTTCAGGGGCACATGTGCAGATCATGCAGGATTGTTGCATAGGTACATACATGGCAAGGTGGTTTGCTGCCTCCATCCCCCCTGTCACCTGTGTCTGACATTTCTACCCACGTGGTCTCTCCCCCAACCTCCCCACCCCCCCACTGTCCCTCCCCTAGACCCCTCCAACAGACCTCAGTGTGTGATGTTCCCTTTCCTGTGTCCATGTGTTCTCATTGTTCAACACCCTCCTATGAGTGAGAACATGTGGTGTTTGATTTTTTGTTCTGTGTCAGTTTGCAGTTTCTGACCTTTTAATAACAGCCATTTGAACTGGTGTGAGATGGTATCTCACTGTGGTTTTGATTTGCATTTCTCTAATGATTAATGATGTTGAGCTTTTTTTCATATACTTGTTAGTGACATGTATGCCTTCTTTTAAAAGACGTTGGTTCATGTCCTTTGCCCACTTTTTAATGGGATTGTTTTTTTCTAATAAATTTGTTTAAGTTCTCTGTAGATGTTGAATATTATACCTTTGTCAGATGAATAGTTTGCAAAATTTTTCTCCCATCCTGTAAGTTGCCTCTTTACTCTGTTGATAGTTTTTTTTTTTTGATGTCAGAAGCTCTTTAGTTTAATTAGATCCCATTTGTCGATTTTTGCTTTTGTTGTGCTTGCTTTTAGCATCTTTGTCATGAAATCTTTGCTCATTTCTATGTCCAGAATGGTATTGCCTAGGTTGTCTTTCAGGGTTTTTATAGTTGGGGGTTTTACATTTAAGTTTTTAATTCTTGAGTTAATTTTTGTATGTGGCATAAGGAAGGGGTCCAGTTTCAATCTTCTGCATATGGCTAGTCCATTATCCCAGCACCATTTATCAAATAGGGAGTCCTTTCCACATTGCTTGTTTTTGTCAGCTTTGTCAAAGATCAGATGGTTGTAGATGTGTGGCCTTATTTATGGGCTCTCTACTCTTGTTACATTGCTCAGTGTGTCTGTTTTTGTACCAGTACCATGCTGCTTTGGTTACTGTGGCCCTGTAGTATAAAGTCTCATAGGATGATGCTTCCAGCTTTGTTGTTTTTGCTTAGGATTACTTTGGCTATTTGGGTTCCATATGAATTTAAAAATAGTTTTTTTTCCCCCTACTTCTGTGAAGATATCATTGATAGTTTGATAGGAATGGCATTGAATCTGTAGATTGCTTTGGGCAGTATAGCCATTTTAAGAATATTGATTCTTCCTATCCACGAGCCCGGAATATTTTTCCATTTGTTTGTGTCATTTCTGATTTCTCTGAGCAGTGTTTTGCAGTTCTTCTTGTAGAGATCTTTCACCTCCCTGGTTAGCTGTATTCCCAGGTATTTCATTCTTTTTGTGGCAATTGTAAATGAGATTCCATTCCTGATTTTGCTCTCAGTTTGACTATTGTTGGTGTATAGGAATGCTAATGATTTTTGCACATTGATTTTGTATCCTGAGACTTTGCTGAAGGTTATCAGCTTAGAAGCTTTTGGGCTAAGATGGTGGGTTTTTCTGGATATAGGATCATGTTATCTGCAAACAGGGATAGTTTGACTTCCTTGTTTCCTATTTGAATGCCCTTTATTTCTTTCTCTTGCCTGATTTCTCTGGCCAGGGCTTCCAGTCCTATGTCAAATAGGAGTGGTGAGAAAGGGCATACTCATCTTGTGCCTGTTTTCTAGGGGAATGCTCCCAGCTTTTGTCCATTCAGTATGATGCTGGCTGTGGGTTTTACAGAAATGGCTCTTATTATTTTGAGGTATGTTCCTTCAATATCTAGTTTACTGAGAGTTTTTAATGTGAAGTGGTGCTGAATTTTATCAAAAGCCTTCTCTGCATGTATTGAGATAATCATGTGATTTATGTCTTTAGTTTTATTTACATGATGATTCACTTTTATTAACCTGCATAGGTTGAACCAACCTTTTATCCCAGGGATAAAGCCTACTTGACTACGATAAACTTTTAGATGTGCTACTGGATTTGATTTGTGAGTATTTTGTGGAGGATTTTTGCATCAATGTTCATCAAGAATATTGGCTTTATGTTTTCTTTTTGTGTGTGTCTCTACCAGGTTTTGGTATCAGGATGATGCTAGCCTCATAGAATGAGTTAGGAAGGGGTTCCCCTTCTTCAATATTTTGGAATAGTTTCAGTAAGAATGGTCCCATCTCTTTGTACATCTGGTAGAATTTGGCTGTGTATCTGTTTGGTCTTAGACTTTTTATTTTGGTTGATAGGCTGTTTATTACTGATTCAATTTTGGAGCCCATTATTGGTCTGTTTAGAGACACAATTTCTTTCTGGCTCAGTCTTGGAAGGGTGTGTGTGTCCAGGAATTCATCAATTTCATCTAGATTTTCTAGTTTGTGTCCTTAGAGGTTTTCATAATATTTTCTTATGGTTATTTTTATTTCTGTGGAGTCAGTGGTAATATCCCCTGTGTCATTTCTAATTGTGTTTATTTGGATCTTCTCTCTTTTCTTCTTTTTTAGTCTAGCTAGTGTTCTATTTTATTTTATTTTTTAAAGAAATGAACTCCTGGATTTGTTGATCTTTTGAGAGTGTGTGTGTGTGTGTGTGTGTGTGTGTGTGTGTGTGTGTGTGTCTCAGTCTCCTTCAGTTCAGCTCTGATTTTGATTATTTCTTGTCTTGTGCTAGCTTTGGGGTTGGTTTGCTCTTGGTTCTCTAGTTAGAGTTTGTGCCATATGGTAATGAGAAAAACATACAATTTATTGTTTTTGGGTGGAGAGTTCTTTAGCTGTCTATGAGGTTCATTTGATCCAGTGCTGAGTTCAGGTCCTGAATATCTTTGTTAATTTTCTGCCTTGATGCTGTCTAATACTGTTAGTGGTGCATTAAAGTTCTCCACTGTTTTTTTTTTTGGCATCTGTGTTTCTTTGAAGGTCTCTAAGAACTTGCTTTATAAATCTTTGTGCTCCTGCATTGGGTGCATATATATTCAGCATAGTTAGGTCTTCTTGTTGAATTCAAACTTTTACCATTATGTAATGCCCTTCTTTGTCTTTTTTGATATTTTTTGGTTTAAAATCTGTTCTGTCTGAAATTAGGATTCCAACCACTGCTTTTTCTGTTTTCCATTTGCTTGGTAGATTTTTCTCCATCCCTTTATTTTTAGCCTATAGGTGTCATTGCATGTGAGATGAATCTCTTGAAGACAGTATACCAATGGGTTTTGGTTCTTTATCTGGCTTGCCACTCTGTGTCTTTTAACTGGGGCCCTTAGCTCATTTATATTCAAGGTTAGTATTGATATGTGTGAATTTGATCCTGTCATCATGACGTCAGCTGGATATTATGCAGACTTGTTTATGTGGTTGCTTTATAGTATCACTGGTCTGTGTACTTAAGTATGTTTTTGTAGTGGGTGGTAATGGTCTTTTCTGTCCATACTTAGGGCTTCCTTCAGGAGCTCTCGTAAGGCAAGTCTGGTGGTAACGAAGTTCCTCAGCATTTGCTTGTCTGAAAAGGATCTCATTTCTCTTTTGCTTATGTAGCTTAGTTTGGCCAGATATAAAGTTCTTGGTTGGAATTCCTTTTCTTTAAGAATGTTGAATATTGGCTGTGAATCTCTTCTGGTGTGTAGTGTTTCTGCTGAGAGATCTGCTATTCACCTTATGGGCTTCCTTTTGTAAATGACCTGCCCTTTCTCTCTGGCTGCCTTCAATATTTTTCAATTCATTTCAACCTTGGAGAATCTGATGATTATGTGTCTTGAGGATGATTTTCTTGTGAAGTATCTTACTGAAGTTCTCTGCATTTCCTAAGTTTGAATGTTGGCCTCTTCAGCTAGATTGGAGGAAGTTCTCATGGACAACATCCTGAAATATGTTTTTCAAGTTGCTTACACTCTCGTCTTTCAGGGACAACAGTGAGTCGTAGATTTCATCTCTTTACATAATCCTATATTCCTTGTAGCTTTTGTTTGTTTCTTTTCATTCTTTTTTCTCTTTCTTGCCTGATGTCTTATTTCAGAAAACCAGTCTAAGCTTTGAGATTATTTTCTCAGCTTGGTCTATTCTGCTATTAATACTTCTGATTGCATTATGAAATTCTTTCAGTGTGTTTTTCAGCTCTATCAGGTCAGTTACATTATTTTCTACACTGGCTATTTTGTTTGCCAGCTCCTGTATCATTTTATTGTGATTCTCAGCTTCCTTAGATTAGGTTCAGTGTACCCCGGCATCTCAAAGCCTTCATTTCTATCCATATTCTGAATTCTATTTCTGTTATTTTAGCTATCTCAGCCTAGTTCAGAATACTTGGTGAGATAGTGCGGTTGTTTGGAGGAAAGAAGGCACTCTGGCTTTTTGAGTTGTTAGAGTTCTTGCACTGGTTCTTTCTCATCTTTGTGGGCTGATGCTTCTTCGATGCTGACCTGTGAATGGATTCTTTTTTCTTTATTTTATTTATTTATTTTTGAGACGGATTCTTATTCTGTCACCCAGTAGAGTGATCTTGGCTCACTGCAACTTCAGTCTCCTGGGTTCAAGCAATTCTCTGCCTTAGCCTCCCAAGTAGCTGGGATTACAGGTGCCTGCTGCCATGCCCAGTTAATTTTTGTATTGGGTTTCACTATCTTGGCCAGGCTGGTCTTGAACTCGTGACCTCGTGCTCCACCCGCCTTGGCATCCCAACATGCTGGGATTACAGGCGTGAGCCACCTCGCCAGGCCCCGTTTTTCTTTTATACTATCTGATGACCTTGAGTGTTTGATTGTGATATATGGGGGGGTGGGTTTAAGCCAGCTGGCTTCACTTCTGCAAAATTTTGTGGAGCCAACACCCAGCTTCTAACTCCTGGATGGTGTGCTCTAATTCTGGGGGATTTTTATTGGGCCCCTGTCTTTATTCTCTGGCTACTTGAGGTTAGAAATCCACTGCATTGTGAGGGGGCAGAGGTGCTCCCAGAACACTAGTCACTATACTCTTATGGGTGGTGTCAGCCCGAGCATTTCATAATGTGGTGGCAGTGGGTCTGTCCTTGTTCCCACATGTCAGTAGCAACAGCAGTGGCACCTTGGAGGGATGCATGCTCGTCAGCTGTGGCATTTTGCTAGTGGGTGCCTGGGTACCTGCCTCCCTGTGGGTGTTCACCACAGTGGTGGAGGCAGTGCAGTTGAGAGCAGGGGGTTGGGCCAGGAACAGGGGGCTGCTAGGTCAGGTCTGTGTGTGCTCTCTGTGCGTGGCAGATAGGTGTGGTCGCTCAGGGAAGGGGGGAGTCCGCTGTTCTCTGTGCCTACTTTCACTCCTACAGCAGTGTTGGTGCTAGAGCAGGTGCTGGTGGGGGTGGGGCTGGCTCACTCTGTGCCCAGTGAGGCTCCCACTGCAATGGTGGTCTGGCAGGAGGCGAGGGGTGGCATGCACTCCCACTGCAGTAGTGGAAGGGCACTGGCAGGACAAGAAAAACAAAACCTGCCTGTGCACACATGTGCTAGCAAAGTATGCGGGGGTTGCTGTGGACCCTCCAGGAAGCTGCAGTGTGGGGAATGGAGCAGGCAAACTGGTGCACAGCCATGGAAACCACCTTGCTAGAACTCTCTGCCAGTCAGGCACAGTCTGCTACTGCAGGAAATATGATGTGGGCCCCGAGGACACCCAAGGCTGCCCTGCAAGTAGGCATGGCCACAGCATCCCTGGTCATTCTTACTCACATTAAAATTTGAGAAACACTGCTTTAAAGGTTGTATCAGGTAGTTACTGCTCTGTAACAAAACTGCCCCAAAACTCAGTGACCTCAAGAAATACTCTTTATTATTTTTAATGAGGGTTTAGGTCTACTGGAAGTTATATGATCTAGATTGGGCTCAAAGGAAGGGGAAGGTGGCTCTGCCTAAGATCTCACTCATTTTCTCCTTGGATCTGCAGACTAGCCCAGGAAAATTCTTCTTAAGGTAATAATGGTAGAGTGATAAGAAAGCAGGTAGAAATATGCAAGTAAGTGTTTAGCCTTTTTCCTGTTCAGAGAAATTTGGGACTCACAAACCTTTTCACCACCTGAGCAGTCTATCTCTTTGAGTTCAGGCTGGTAGTGCTTCTACCAACACAGCTCTCTATACATTTGTGGGTTTTCTGTATATTTCATTTGCGTTCACAGTATGTGACAGAGGCCATACCAACAATTTTTTTTCTAGTTAATTTTACCTCTCTAGACTTAATAACTCCTATTTTGGGCATAACTGGTTTCTGTGTGATTATCCTCCCTTGGCTTTATGGAAGCCCTTCTGTGCAGCTGAGAAAATGACTTATTTCTTACAGAGGTCTTAAGGGATGTGCAACCAAACTTTTACTTTAATCTTTACTCTGAGGGCATGTCTTACTGCAGTGTCCTTAATCTTTGCCCCCAGGAATTATCTTAATTTGAGAATGTTATACTGGTTGAAAAGTCTAGATATGAGAATGCATTTTACTTTTCAGAGTAACAGCTTCCTGCATTTCCAAGCTATGTTCCCTCTCAGTTGTGTTCACAAATTTGCTAGTTCACGCTCATGTTCATCTCTCATATAACTTTTGATCATAGACAGCCTAAAAACAAGCTGATGCTTTCAATATTCTGTCTGAAGATTTACTTGGACAAATTCAAAAGTTTATTAGATACATTTCTATCTTCCAAGTTACCATAAATGACAATTCACCCCAAATGTTTCACATCTGTATAATACAAGCCTCCTATAAGTTTTCTCACTATATCTCTAGCCTCCTGTACATTTTCTAACCATTTTCCAGCTTTCTTTAACACTTTCCTTGCCATTTTCTCAGCCTCATGCACCATGTAGTTCTAAAGCCAGTGCCTCATAATTTAAGTTTTTGTTACAGCAGCATCCACCTCTCAGCACCAATTTCTGTGTCATTTCACTATTGCTGTAACAAACTATCCCTAAACTCAATGCCTAAAATAACAATCAGGCCAGGCGTGGTGGCTCATGTCTGTAATCCCAGGACTTTGGGAGGCCTAGGCAGGTGGATTGCCTGAGCCCAGGAGTTCAAGACCAGCCAGAGTAACATGGGAAAGCTCTGTCTCTATAAAAAAACAAAAATTAGCTGGACTGGTGGTGCATGCCTGTAGTCCAAGCTACTAAATATGCTGAGGTGGTAGGATCACCTGAACCTGGGAAGTCAAGGTTGCAGAGAGCTGTGAACATGCCACTACACTCCAGCCTGGGTGACACAGCGAGGCCCCTTCTCAAAAAATAAAATAAAATAAAATAAAAGCAGTCATTTATTATGTTTTAATAATAGATGGCTCTCATCTACAAGGTAAGAGAATAGATATGGAGAGGTGATAGTATTGCTATTAATACAATCTACCACAAAGATTAAGAATTTTTACCTTGGAATTGTAGAGAATACATTTTTATTTGTCTGTTGGATAATGGTGTTATTTTCTCTTCACACTTAAAAATGCTTTGATAAAACAGTACTGTTTTCTTTTAAAAAAAATCAATGACAGGTTTTTAAGTTTGCAAAAAATCAGTAGATGAAGGGAGCTGTCGCTTTAAAGTTGTAAATCCAAGTCTGAAGCAACCAAGATCTCTACAAGCTCTCACTTCAAAGGGTAGAGAACCATGCAGGGCAGCTTGATAGAAAATCTTCCCTTTATTGGCAAAGTCACTCTAGGAGCCAGTATGTTTCTGTCTTCCAAGTCCCATGGAAGGAACATATAGAGCTTTGAAGTCAGTAGAACTGAAGGCTTTGGGGGAAATTACTCAACGAGACAGAGACTGAGAATGCAAAAATTGGACATGGTGGGAAGAGCTGCAGACCAGTATGATCTTAGGACCTGGGGCTCTGGAGCACCTCTGTATGCCTGCAGGGAGTCTGCAGTTTGCCACATTCTGCTGCTACTTTATCTCGATGGTACTTATCAAAGGTCCATTCTCTTGTTTAGGCATATCTTTTCTACGTACATGACTCTTTTTTGCTTCCCTTTACAAAGGCTGTTTCTCTCCTCAAATTTGAGAATAGCATTTATTTACTTTTTCATTCAACAAATGTCTGAGTGAGTGAAAGAATGTCTGTTGAGGGCTCTATTTTTTGGTGCTTTGTGAACAAGAAGGAAAAGGTGGGGTTCATAATAGCCAGAAGGGTAATAAGTATAATCTATATGATCAAATTAAAAAAATCTTGCTGTGCATATTGTTTGTAAATACAGTAATCGGCTAATATTTGCACACTATGAAATGTTTTTACCAAAATATGACTGGAAAACAACTATGCTCCACTCTTTGTAGTGTAGTGAATTAGTCAGGGAAGACTAATTGCTGTAGCAAAACTTCCCCAAACTCAGTGGTTTAACATAATCAACATTTATTTCTTACTTATAACAGAGTCTCATGTGGATGGGAGACACTACTCCAGGAGATCATTCAAGAATCTGGGCTCTTTCCATTCTGATGCTTCCCCATATTATATTATACAGTTCCTTGTAGTTCGCCCTATTCACTTGGCAGATGGTGGCAAAAAATGTGATGGTTTCAAAATGACTGCTTATTTTTTGTGCCCTATGTATGCATATCTCATATGCACTTGAGGAGATCAAACCTTATTTCCTTCCCTTTTAGTGTGGATGTACTTAGTGACTTGCTTCTACTGAACAGAAAAAAAATGGAAGAATAATCTTTGGAGACTAGATCTTAAAAAGCTTCCTGCTTTATCTCTCTCTCTCTTCTTTGTCTCAGGGTGCTAACTTTGGAGAAAGCCAGCTGCCATGTCACAAGAAGATTCAGGAAGCCATGTTGGGAGGCCCACATCATGAGAAACTGAGGACTTTGCTAATTGCCAGCAAGGAAATGAGGCCTCCTGCCAACAGCTGTGTGAGTATCCTACCTTGGAAGTAGACCCTCTAACTTAAATCAGCCATCAAATAACTGCAGCCCCAGTTGATGGCTTAACTGCAACCTTAGGAAAAATCCTGAGCCAAAACCACTTAGAAAAAATACCCCCAGATTCTTATCAGAAATTTTGTAAGATAATAAATGTTTATTGTTTTAAGCTGCTAAGTTTTAGGGTGACTTGTTATACAGAAGTAGATAACTAATACAGAGAATGAAGAATTACATTTAGCAGGGTTTTATCATTCTGGGCCTTCAAGAAGCCTAAACTACTTCCTACCCCATTGTACTGATGAGAGCTGAGGCACATGATCACACCTAAGAAGCTAACTGCAAGAGCAGCTGGGAAATAGAGTTGACCCAAGTGCCCAGGAGGAAGGAAACACTTTGATAAATAGCTGGCCAGTCTTGGCCACATTTGGTGAGTTTATATTTGGGAATGTTTGGACCACAAGAATCTGGTGACTGTTTGTTCCAATTCAGACAAGATTCTTAGAGGAAGTAAGTAAAGCCTTTGATATAGTCTCTCATAGAGAATGATGCCAAAAATGGCTGGAGTTTGTCTATGGCTTTGGTTTGTCTAATTTAGTAGTGCTGTCATAACAACAACAGCAGCAGCACCACTACCAACAACTAACATTCATTGAACACAAAGGTATTGTAAGAAGCATTCAATTAATCATCACAACAACAGAATGAGGTAGGTACAATTTTCTCAATTTTACAAATGGGGACATTAGACACAGAGAGGTTAGACAACATGTTCAATGTCTCAGGAACATCTCTGTAAGCCAGAGATCCAGCTCTTTAGCCTAAGTCTGTATTTCTTTAGGGTGTTAGACTTCCAGACCTGTAAGAAGATCAGCACGGTTAGTGGTGTTGAAATCAGAGATTTAGCTGCTCCAGAACTTTTTTCAGTGGATGGTGCAGGAGGAGTCCTCCCCTGCCCTGCAGTCTGGTGAATTGTGGGTTGGGGATGCCCTTCACTGTGGGGGAGTAGCTTGAAGATGCTTTAGGCACAGGTGTCATCCTACAAGCAGGTAGGAAGACGTAAGGCAGAGCAATAAAACTCCAATTTGGCTAAATAAATTTATGTTTGTTTTTCTTTAGCACAACTCTAGATAGGTGTGCTTCAGTTTCTTTTTCTATATCCTAGAAATAAAAATACCTACCATATGGGCTTGTCATATGACAAGCTTGAATGACATGATATATGCAAAAACATTTGGAACGTTTCTGGGTCAACCACCAAAATTCTTTTTTGGGTATACCAGTGCCATTATATTCTAAAGAATAGAGGCCGTATGTTATTTATCACTATATCCTAAGTACCTAATACATACACAATATGATTGCACAATACATTTTTGTTGGAGGTACACATGAATAAATGATACAGTCATTTCTTTTTCATTCTTTTTGGGAATGAGGAGCTCAGTCTGAGATGTGCAGTCTAATCATCATCTGTTCCCTTTGGGGGCTGCTTAAGAGTTAAAAAGTGCTTCCACACACAATATCCTATGCCAGAGCCCCATCAGGGTATCACCTTTGCCTGCTCCTGGAGCAATGGGAGGCAACCCTTATTAAAGCACTTTGTCCAATTCAGGATTGAATAAAGTCTAACAAACTTAGTGAGTGCTCAGAGGAGAGCAATAAAAATGGATTAAATAGACCTTCTAAAGAAAGGTTAAGAGAATTGAGATTACTTCCGCTAAAGCTGCTGATGGGGGGGGGGGAATAATAAATTTTCAAGAAATGAAAGAATATCTTGCAAAACTTGGTGGTTAGCAGTGGCTGTTTCCATGGAGGGCAGGAGAGAAAGAATTTTGATGACTTTCCTGTTTAACATGAACAAGCAGCCTCTCTTGCCCTCTCTACCCATGGAATTGTAGCAGTCACTTGCTCTCTGAAAATTCTTTATTGGATTAGGATATCCTCTCCAGAGTGTTGTGGCTCTCAGTACCGTGAGGTCACTGGGGCAAAGCAGAAAAAAGACATATTAACTAAAAGGTTAGAATGTATTCATCTCTTGACTTGGCACTTTGAAAGGAGAGGATCATGAACCCAATTAACCAGAGGCTCCAAAGACACTTATAGACATTACACCTCCCTTCTGTGGCTTCCTAAGACTTCTAAGGTAGAATTTTTATAAATCTGCCACATTCCACAATACCTGTGTGAACAGCATACTCACTTCACTCTTGCTCAATTGCCCCATAAACTTTATGGACAGGGGAAGGTTTCCTGGGAGAATGGGAGCTTGGAAATGGGTATTAGCAGTGCCACTAAATCTATGATGTTCCTTGCCTGAGCCCTGAAGTTAACTTACATTAACTTTGCATAGCTTAGTAACCTAACAGATGTTTATTGAGTGCTTTCCATGTGCCAGGCATTTGTTAAGCACTAGTATATAATGGTGAAATGTGTGTATGTGACCCTTGCTAATATAAGGCCCTAACACAGGACCTACAGGCCAGTGAGGGATACAGACAGATCAAGAGGCAACCAAAATACAGTAAGATATGTGCTATGTAAGATCATAAGAGAAACCAACCCAACCCAGAGTTAGGGGGTCAGGGAAAGCTTTTTGGATAATATGATGCCTAAGTGATCCATGAAAGATGAATAAACATTATAAATTATCATTAATTCCTTCTTTGGCCATATTATTAGTTCAGCTATCTCTAATTTTGGAAATAGATGTCATTACCTAACTCACTCAGTCACACTCCCTCCTCTCCTCAATTATTATTTTTATCTTATTTTTAAATTATTAACAGCATAATCTAGCCATCATTTGCATGATTTAGGGAGAAGAGAAAGTCTCCAGCCATAGTTAACCCAAGTGATGGTAATACATACAGGTAGCACATATGTTAATGCAGTTCTGATCATGAGGATCATCTAGAAAAGGATCTCTGTTCCTAATGTAGATGACAGGGTGATGGATACAGCAAACCACCATGGCACATGTATACCTATGAAACAAACCTGCACGTTCTGCACATATACTCCAGAACTTAAAGTATAACAATAATTTTATATATATATGTGTGTGTGTGTGTGTGTGTGTGTGTGTGTATATATATATATATATATATATATATATAAAAGGATCTCTATTCGCTTGAGTTAGAGCAGAAACATCACTAACATACATTTATACAGGAAGCTAGGGCACACTTCCCTGGTATTGATGTACCATTACAGTTTTTATTAATTATTTTTTATTTATTAGTAATCTGAACGAGGCCACTATGTAATGATAAAACTTACTAGAATAAAATTTGAGCTGCTGAGTATTAAATAGTTAATTACAATTAGGCTTGTAGCAAAATACAAAGGAGTAACCGCCCAACTCAAGTGTTTTTCTCCTTTTGGGGACAGTGCCCACACCGAGGGAATGGCCTTCAGTGGCTGTGTATCTACACTGGTTACAACTGGCTGATCCAGGGCTAGATTACTGGCCCAATTTGGGACAATTGGATGACATCTTAGGAATTTTTGAATTGGGACAAGAAAGAATGTGAATTAGTCTCTCTTGACGGTGGTCATTGCAAAATATAGTCTTGGGCACTGATAATGGCTATGTGCCTTCCTCTGGTCTGCAGTAGGAGGATGTGAAGAGAGAGACCCAGCCAAAACCAGATCTATAGAGAGAGAGAGAGAGAAAGAAAGAAAGAGAAACAGTGGGAGCATAGGCATCTAAGTTTCTGGCTTTCAGAATTCCCAAGGCCCAGCTATTTTCATGCCTGTACTACAGTTTGGTGATGCGAGAAAGATCAGTGCTCTTTTAATAAATTCCTTTTGTTCTGCCCAAGCTACATCAAGATGGGATTTTGTCTCCTGCAACCAAGAGTCCTAATGAAGATAGACCTGCAGTATAGAGATTGTTAGAAACCTGCTGATTTACTACTTGGTGGCAGATGGTTATGGGACAGAGCATAAAACTCACTGGTCTCTTCCTTTGTGAGCTTGCACATCAGGAAATCTTTTGAGGCACAGAGAATTTTAGGAGGATGAATATTTGGCTCAGATTCCAAGGTTCTGTTCTCCACCTGCATTTGCAACCTCCATACTAGGTTGCAGGCTTCCAGCCCATCAGCTCCTATTGCTGTTTCCAGAGTGTCCACTAGGCTGAAAGTCTTGTGTAGTAGCTACCTACCCAGGTTCTGGAGTAGGACAGAGCCAGGTTGGGATTTTAGATTTACTTCTTTGGGTAGCTGTGTGGCTTTAGGCAAATTATTCATTCCTTTGAGCCTTGGTTTTCTCTTCCATAAAATGGAAGCCTAGTCCAGAAGCAGTGGCTCATGCTGGTAATCCCAGCACTTTGGGAGGCCGAGGCAGGTGGATAGCTTGAGCCCAGGAGTTCGAGACCAGCCTGAGTAACATGGTGAAACCCCTGTCTTTACAAAAAAATAATAATAAATAAATTAGCTGGACACAATAGTGTGTGCCTATAGTCCCAGCTACTCAGGAGGCTGAGGTGTGAGAATTGCTTGAGCCTGGGGAGGTCAAGGCTGCAGTGAGCCGTGATAATTACGTCACTGCTTTCCAGCCTGGGTGACAGAGCAACACTCTGACTGGAAAAAAAAAAAAAGTCCTCATTGGGTGTTGTTAGGATTAAAGGAGGCATTATGTATAAATTACTTGGCAGAACACTTGGCACATAATAAGGGCTCAATAAATATTAACAATCATTTTAATACCATCCAAGTCTACAAATAGGAAAGAAATGTGTTTTCCCACTCAATTGCCACAAGGCAATGAATGAAGTCAGTTTTTAAGATGCATAGAATTACTCTAATCCTGCTATAAAGTAATGCATAGACAGTACTTTAATGCCTCAGAGGAGACCTAAACAAGATAAGGGCAAATTATGATTGAATTTCTGCTTGCGACATAATCTGACAGTTTTCGTCCTTCCCAACTCCCCAATTGGAAAAAACTGCAAGAAAAACTGTCTGAAACCATGCAGTGGACTTACTATATTATGCCTCACTTCATCCTGAAATCCCATAGACCCTATCCAGGGGGTTTAATTACCTGGACTATCCAAAGAAACTAATTATAACAACCTAAGGTTGCCCTGAAGTTGCATTTATGCTCAACAAAAAAGGTAATAAAATCTTCTCTGTTCACAGCAACTGTTTATTTTTTCACAGTTTGAAGTAAATAAAGCTGATTGTAAGAAGAGTTTAAGGTCAGCCAAATTTGTTTCTGGTATCTATTATTTTCTTTCTCTTTTCTGAGGTTCCTCTCTGCCCTTATATCAGCAAATTTCTCCCGTTTTGCCGACGCACCACCAACTTAATGAAATATTTGAGGCAATATAATTGTTGACAGTACTTTAGAGTCAGATATATCTAAATTTCAATTTTGGCTCCAAATTGGTGGTAATAACATGCACCTCCTTTATGAGCATATATGTTGAAACTAATTTATATTAAAACATCAAAGTAATGGTTCTTGAAACATGGTCGGTCTGGAATAACTTTCATCAGAACCACCTGGAGCTGTTATGAATAATGTCAGTTCCTGGGTCTCATTCCAAAGCTACTTACCTCTGGGAGTGAGACCTAGGAATCTGCATTTCTTAAGCTCCTAGTTAGTTCTTGAGCACATTAAATTTGTTGAGTCACTGAAATTATACTTGAAGATGACAGAAGTAAAGTCAATGTGTTACCTTTCTCAGTTGTATTTATATTTTGGCCTGACTTATAACAGTGGGGTAAAAGAATTTGGGACTAGTCACAGCCATCAATAAGCAGTACTAGAAAGTCTTTTCTGAACTCCAGTGATGTTTAATCTTTGGAAATCACACTGAATCCATGTCTAAGGCTGACTCCAAGGGTCATTATGCTTTTGCCGTTTGAGCCCTTAGCTTCTTAAGTAGCTGTACTAAACTGTGGATAGTACTGACCCACCTTGGGCATTTGGATTGTGGGGGGGCTTTTTTGGTTACAATGACTGAGTGGGTCCAGAGATGCAAATGTCTTGCTTTGCACGAGGTAGTTCTGCACAGTGAAGAAGTGTCCTGCCTCGGAAACTATAATGTCTCTGCTGAGGGCCAAGGCAAAAGGAGCAGTTTTCTATCACTGCTCATCTGTGAAGGTAGAGGTGCATTTCCCAGGGTAGTAGAAGACCAAGATATTGTGACAGATCCCCAGGTTTTAGTCTGCCTTGCTATGTGAGACCTGTTCTGCTCCTGCACAGAAATGTCTTCAACCCTTCCTTGCCTGGATACCTTCCACCTGCAGATACCGCCTTTCTTTTGCATTATAATATGTGTGGCTGGAGCTGGAATTGTCTTCAAAGCACAGGCAGAGTGACCATAAATCTAATGAAGCCTGAGCTTCAGAGCTCTTCTCTTGTACAGACCCTTGTGAGTGCTGGGAGCTGTAGAGTGGAGAGGGAAAGTCAGGCTCCCCCGAGGAAACTTCAGTGTTAGCGTTTCTGACTAATTATACAGAGTCTCGTGGGAAAGGCACCTGGATCTCCAAAGTGCCAGTAACTTATTGTGACTTATTTTGTCATTTTAAACAAATACTTGTTAAGTTTTACATTGGTTTTTAAAAAGCCCTTACTCTCCAAATTATATAAACTGCAGACTCCATGAAACATGGATCTTCCCATACTCCTGATTGGGGCTTTTTTTGCTTTCTAAACATATTTCTATGGGGCCAAATAGATTTTCATATGAATATAAAATGATGAGCCTATAGTGGTATCTTGGGGCCAGAGGTGAACTGCATTTGTGTTCCATATTTCTTTGGCCAAAGGTAGTTCATGGTAGCAAATTCCCTACATTTCCAGACTGCTGACTCTGGGTGTTTTCAGGTTATACCTGTGCAGAGGCTAGTAGGGGCTAGTCAATATAGCAGTGACTGGAAGAACAGGTAGCATTCAGCCAATTGATGTGACACACATGGGCTATCTGATAAATGCATTCCTACATAACCATCACAGCAAAGTTAATCTATCATTTTACTGAAGGGTTAGTCCTATTGAAGAAGATTCCAGTTTGCAAGAGTCATTAAACAAATCAGTAACACCTGGTGGATGACCCATTCATCTATAATCTAGACTTGGCTGCTACTGAGCAGCTTGTAAGTCTTTGGCAGATAATTCTATGGATGGAGAAAAAGGGGGAAGTGAATTAAGTTGCTCCTCTCAAGGGAAAACTTTGTGTTGAATATACTGACCCAATTACCTTTGAAGCATTTTATCATCAAATTTGAGAAGTTATTTGGCATTGATTTTAATATCCACTTTTCTTTTTCAGAAG
Organism: Ateles fusciceps; assembly: GCA_036589455.1. Classification (NCBI taxonomy): domain Eukaryota; kingdom Metazoa; phylum Chordata; class Mammalia; order Primates; family Atelidae; genus Ateles; species Ateles fusciceps. Next base: position 6,461,661 of record JAZHEH010002393.1, read on the forward strand.
ATGTCCATTGAAATAACTAAGTTTTAGAGAAGCTCTGTTTAACTCTTTGTTGAGGTTATCTTCACTTCTTTACAAAAGATTTCCATTCTCCTTCTGCCTACGTGTACCACAAACTTACCTTGATCAACCCTATCTGTGCTTCAGCATATTTTTATGCTAAATCTAGGCCAGATCAGTGGTTCTTAGACTTTAATGTGCATCAGAGTCACCTGAAGGGCTTATTAACACATTACTGGTCCCATACTCCAGGGTTTTGGATTCAGCAGGTCTAGGACAGGGCTGGTCTGTGCCTGCACTTGAGAACCACTGGGCTGGACAAATAGATGCAAACTCTGGCTGATTATCAAAACCATCTGGGGTAATTTTGACCAATAAGGGTGCCTCAGGCCCATACCTGAATGCGTCAGAATCTCCGGAAGTGAGTCTGGGTCAGGATTGAAGTGAGGTGAATAGGGTACCCTGAAAGCAAATGTATTCTTAAATTCTGTATCCTGAGCATCTCACTCTAGTCCTGGCCTTGATACCAATTTGCATTTAATGCATCAGTCTAGCTGCAGCGTAGAAATCTCTCTAAAGCTTGCTGGAGTAAATAACAAGAGTGTGAAGTAGCCTCATAACCATTTATAGATTGGGCTATTTCTTTCAACAGGCGATGCTAGTGCAGTGATATTTTAGAGCTAAAAATTTGCAGGTCATAAGCTTGATAACTGGTTTCAGCTAAATTTCTTCCTTGATGTAGAACCTTCAAGTTACTCAACCTGTTGAGGGTTAACTGCTAATGAACCACTGACCTATATAGTAGGAAAACATAAAATGCAATGGAATGCATGTTGAAATTAGAGCTGGGAATTGTTCATGGTGGTTGCTCCTCTTTCCCTGTCAGTGTGTATGCTTGCAAATAATATTTAGTAATTAGCATGTCACAGAAGTAAAAATACTTTCCTCTTTTTCTTAGAATAATTTATTTTGAAGTAATTTCACACTCACAGAAAACTTGCTAGAATAGTTTTACGAAGAACTCCTATATCACCATCATCAGATTCCCCAACCGATAACATTTTATTGCATTTTGTCTATTGCACTGGGTTCTTTTCTCACAGACGTCCCTCACCCAGCTGTCTTTCTCTCTCTCTTTCCTCTCCTTTTCTCTCTCTCCATCTCTCTTTCTCTCTCTCTTTCACTCTCTCTTCTTTTCTTCTCTGGTCTAGGCTCCCATCCAGACACATAAAGAACATTTAATTTTCAGGCCTCTTCCAGTCTGGAGAAGTTCCTTGGGCTTTTTGTTTTCCATGTTCTTGATGGTTTTAAAGTATGAAGCCCTTTCATTTCATAGGGTGACTCTCAGCTATCTGATGTTTTCTTGCCACTAGGCTTAGGTCATGCTTTCTTCTAGGAACATGACAGAAATAGTTCCCTTCTCAGGGTATCACATCAGGGTCACTCTCTTGATGCGTCCCATCACTAATGATGTGATGGTTAACCTTGGTTACCTGGTTATGTTGGCATCTGTCAAGTTTCTCCACCAGCTTTTCTTTTGTGCTGAGTTATAATTTCGTGGGAGATATTCCAAGATTATACCAATATCCTTTTGCTTCCATGATGGCTGCCAAATGATGACTCTCCATTTTGATCACTTTTTCTACATTATTTAGTTACCATTTGTTGTAAAACAATGTTTATTAATATCATGTAATCATAGATTTCTATTTTATTTAATGAGTTATCATATGACACTTTTATTCTTCATTTGATGCTCAATTTCTCTACAGTTTAAATGGTGGGAGCCCCTTCATGACATGTTCCCATCATTCACTTGACTATTTTCTTACTTTCTGGCATAAGAAAAAGGTGCCCAAGGTTCATCTTGTTCTTTCTATGACTCAGCCCAAGAATGAGCCATTTCCTCAGGGAGACATTCCTAATCCCCCAAATCCCACCAAATAGCATTTATAAAATGAGAATTGCATGTTAAGAAATTCAGTTAGCTTTCTAAATTTAAGCATATGGATAACAACAAATGTTAAAAAGTCAAAGCACAATGTATACCTTGAAGGAATAGATAAAAATGAGAAAATAGAACAGAGAAAAGTTTTTATGATCTTTATTTCTTCTTGAGTTATGCCATCAGCTGACAAATGTGCATATCTCCCAACATTTTATTTGCACTCTAAGTTTCTTCAGTGTTAACTTGCATCTAGTTAGTGGGTTTCCTTTCTCTGTGGCTGGTTTGGTGGCTTAGATGGACCACAACAGTTTTGGCTGTTGACCTTGCAGTGTATCCCAATCAAGATCTGCTGGATGGGACAGGGTATAGAGTTTAATCCAGTTTGCAGGTTGAGCATAAGAAAGATTCTGGAAAAGACCTGCTTATTATGTGTAGTTTGTACAAACCAAAGATGGTGTCCTGAGAGAGAAATCTGCTGATAACATAATTCTGGTAGTGTTCTTAGAAGGTTGGATTGTTTCCTGCTAAGTTTCCTTGACAAAATATTGACTTGTCATCTGGAAACAGCATCAAGGAGGATGGAGGGAGAATGAAGGCATTATTGCTTCCCGTGAATTTTTGCTTTCCTGAAAAGATTTCAGGTTTTCTAAAGTTCTCTGCTATTTTAAAATTCTAAGAAGCAGCAGACCTGGCATCTTGTAATGGTTGAGTTGGTATGGTAATTGCATTACAATAAATAGCTGAAGTGCTAGGCCCATAAAAGTGACCTGTGACCCACTGTTCTCTTGCAATAGAGGACTCTTTAATAGCCACAGAAATGGGCTAGTGTCCCTTTGAACCATTTCCTTCAAGTACAAATGAGCAAAAGTCTACCCTAAGGGCACTGTATTGGGTGTGAGTAATTTTATGTCTTTGCTAAGTTAAGCGATATTATTAGCCAGAGAAAATTATGCTGACACAATATAGGCATAAATGATATAGGAGATAGTTGGAAAAATCGAACGTTTTGTTTTTCCAAGCAAGAAATTAAGCTATTTTGGTGTTATGGGGGAGGAAAATAAACTGAAAATTGCAGTCTTAAAGAACACATTCCTCTTTAGAATATGGAATAAGAATACCAGAATCTTCAGGTTTATAAACTAGATATATAAATATATATTTCATATTTCTTTTCTTCTAATTTCCATTATTCATGGAATTATAAGTATAGAAGAGAAAAATGAACTATAGGACCGACTTCTCTGCATTCAAATCTTCATGTTCAGGGTATGGTGCTCGATGGAATGAGGGTTGGAAAGATGTATGAAGCCTAGCCGTGCCTGTGAGTAGCTGATGATTATGTAGCAAACCCAAGAGACTGTATGAGTGTCACTGTGAGTGCAACTCAGCTCAGTGTGAAATAAACCCTAGAAGTGGCAAAACTCAATGTGATCTGAGTTAAGGAAGAAAGATGTATTTAGATGAAACTATTTGGTGTGTGTGTGTGTGAGAGAGAGAGAGAGAGAGAGAGAGAGAGGGAGGGAGGGAGATATGGCGAGAGAAAGACTAATGTAGATGTTTCTAAATGGAAAGGGCACAGTTATACTTGGCAGGTCAAAACAAGAGGACTAGCAGGTTGCTCATATAGGTATTTGCAATATGACATTTACCTTGGTAAATTCACTAGTATCTTAGAGACTGGCTCACAGTATTTCAGTTTCAAAAACTGAGATCTCAGTGTACCAGAGTTGATTTGGTTCAGTGATGTTGACTCTGTGTAGCAAAGCTTACATGAGTTTAATGTACAATTTATTAATCCACAATGGGAATTACAGTTCTCACTGAGAAGAACATTTATGTTAGTATACCCACAGTATTCTTTCCTTGTAGGGCTACATGAGCAGTTCACTTGCAGTTGTGGAATCAGAATCTGGAGGATTAGTTATTTTATTTAAAAATAAAATGGCATCAAACTTAACGGACCATTGCATCTATTTCCTAAGTGAGAGTCCCCTTGGCAATAGGACCCATCAGATACATCTTTGAGCCATGATAAAACGTTTTACTCTGGACATTGCTTAGACTAGCACTGCTCACGGTGGGCTCTGATGCTCTTCCTTGTCTATTTCCATAAGTGACTGAAGATCCTCTACTCCTGTTTGGATTGACCTATTCTATCCCCTCTTCTCTGCAGAGATTAGAAGCTGAAGATGGTGGATCAAACAACATAAATGGCTGAACTAAAAAATGGTTAAAAATGATGCATACATACTTACATTTTAAAAAATTAATAGGTGTCAATGTAAATTTATCCACTAATCTTTTGATGTAGGACTACCATATCACATTTTTATTGACTCTTAGTTTGGATTTCATAAATTATACCCATTATGTAATCTTTATGACTTCCAGAGATGTGTGCATTACAATCATTTAAGGAGACTTATAAAGTGATCTAAGGGCAGAGTTTTCCCAGATTTTTGTGATTTCACCCTCACTTCAGGCTTTTCTTCTTTGCATTTAATTTGATAGCAGTTTACTTTTATCCCAATCAATTTTTTTAGTTTTTCCAAAACTTTAAATTCAATAGAAACAATTCTTATTTTTCACATTCATATTACATCAGATTACCAAGTAATTAAATAGCTTAATTTAAATATTTTGAAAAAAATAATTGACTTCTAGAAACTTAAACTCAACATATATGTGTTAGAGCGTAGTCATCCAGAAATGGACATGCTAAGGTATCAGACACATCAGAGCAGCATTAGGGAGGTTTGTTAAATTCAGGGAGTTTCTAGTATGTATTCATCACTTCAGTTACAAGTTAGATCTTGCTGGCCCAGGAGTCCTTTCTCCTCTGGCTTTGCATTTCTCTTCATGGTCCCTTATATGCTATTGAAGAATCGGAGGGCAGTATATACCTCAAGAGATTAGTTTTCTCCCTTTTTTTTCTGGTGGGAGGGGGAGCAAGGAAAATCATTTTGGAATCACTAATGGAAGTCACACTCTACCCTACACACAAGAAGGGAAGAGATGACTAATCCCCGACTGATGGGAAGCTTCCCCAGGAGTCAGTGTAGCTGATATAGCTCTATTATCAAGGAAAATGGAGTAGCCTGATCTTTTGAGTTGAAAAGTTACTTGCTTCCTTGGATTAATTTTGAGGCTGGGATCAAAAGGCAAAGGTTTCAGGTTTATAAGATGTGATGCTAGAACCAATCCTGACATAGTATTCCTTGGGTGTGCTGGTTCTCTGAATGGGGATGGGAATGTGAAGAGGAAAAGGTGGACCGTAAGAATTTGGGATCCTGAGGATGGGGTTCTCTAGCCTTAAGCTCAGCCCTAAGGGGCTAGATCTTCATCCCTGTGAATCTGTGTGGTTTGTGCAGGGCTCTGGGTCAGCCACAAACCTATTGACAATTATCTGAAACCTAGATATATGACAAAGAGAGGGAAGCATTGTTCTTTCAATGTTATGTTGGAGCATTGCTTGGCAGTGCTCCAACATAACATTGCTAGACCTTTGTTTTAATTTGCTAATCTTTTATCAATTAAGGCTCAGATTCTGTGAAATTTTACTTTAATTGGTCTATATTTTGTTTGGTACAGATTCAAATGGGTTTGTCTTGTAGAAAAGATAACCCTAGAGGTTATGCAATGATACCCTGCAGGACAGCCATCCTTGACCTGTTTGGCACCAGAGACAGGTTTTGTGCAAGACAATTTTTCCATGGATAAGGGAAAGAGGAATGGTTTGGGGATGAAAGTGTACCGCCTCAGATCATCAGGCATTAGTTAGATTCTCATAAGGAGCATGCAGTCTAGATCCCTTGCGTGTGCAGTTCACAAGAGGGTTCATGCTCCTATGAGAATCTAATGCTGCTGCTGATATGACAGAAGGTGGAGCTCAGATGGTGATGCTGGCTCATTCACTGTTCACCTCCTGCTGTGCGACCTGGTTGCTGATAGGCCATGGATCAGTACTGACCTGCAGCCCAGGTTGGTGGTGTGGTGCTGGGGACCCCTGCTGTAGGACATTACCAGTTTTGTATCCAACCTAGTACCTTATTTTAACATTAAAAATATCAAATCCCAAGCACCCCATATTTCTCGGATGATCTTGTAACCAGCTTACTCATTAATGAATTGAATGAGGCTTTGACATTGTTCATTCTTTATTTGCATGATAGCCTCTGTCAGGGTGATTTAAGATTTGTCTCTATCAGTGATCTCATGGGAGAGAGAAGCAAAAGCATCACGGACTCCTTGGAGTCCTCATTTCACCTTGATTGGTAGGTGGGTTAGGTAGACTTGTTTCAATTCAAGGGGAGGAGAGTATCCCTGAGTTTTTCTTCTCTGAGTAAAGGAGGTAGGGTCAGGTGGTTAGTGGTGATGGTAGTGAGGATGGGACTAGAGATTAATTGGATAAGTAAAAGTGATGTGATTATTATTCCGTTTTGAGTTTGTGGAGCAGTTTGTATCAGGCATTTACAGCAGTGCATTCATTTTTGAATGACTGAGGTAAAACCAGTTCTTATCTCTTTGTATTTCTGACAGTGGCATTTGAAACCCTATCCTGAAACTGCAAAGATGAGGCAGTGGGATATAGCATTTTGAGTCTTTTAGTACTCAAATAGAAATATACTTGCTGAGAGTTACAGTTCATAAGTGTTCACTTTGGATCATTTTGAAGGAGGTATATGATATGAATATTTTTCAGAATTAGGGGGAGAAAATAAATGTGGCCACCTCTACTTTTGTATTGTTTATCGTGTTCAGATTCCTCTAGTTGGCAAATGCCAAATCTAGCACTGGAAATGATGTACATATTATGATATATTGTTCTTAACATTTTCTGAACATTTTCTTCTTACCAGGTACTCTTTTAAACACCTATCATAATTCATTTTCGTAATGAAAAGACATCAAATTATGTCCCATTTTTGTTCTGAAGTGATGGCAGTTGTTATAGTTCTCCCAGGGTTGGATCACTTTTGGACATCGTGGCAAAGCAAGCTTTGAGGTCAGGTTCCCCAGGAAGCAGACTCCAAGAGAGATGTGTGTGCAGAAGGTTAAGTAGGGATCGCTCTTGGAGCCAACATCTCTTAGGATTGAAGGAAGCAGGACGGGTCTGTGGAGAAGTTGAGTTGAAATACAGTCACAGCAAAAACCTCAGGTGATCCCACAGGATGCTTTGGGTTTTGGAATCCCTGCATTGACTAGTTTTGGGATGCAAGATGATCCCCCCACCAGGGGTTCTGAACTTGGTCAGACAGGCATTCCTCCCCCAAGGAGCAATCACTGAGGTCCTACCACCTAGATTTTGCTTCACGTCAATTCATCTCTTTCTTTCTATTTTCACTTCTGCAGTGTAGGTTTAGGTTCTCATTGTTTCCTCAGTGGATTTTTTAATGGTCTTCTAACAACTCATTTCCCAGGTCCCACAACTGTCTTCTCCATTTAGGCTGACATATAATTTGTCAACTAAACCAGGACACTTGAGAGTGAAGCAGGATATTACTAAACATTACATTTAGAAAGCAGGCATCAACAAGGACCCAGGCAAACTGGGACATATGGACACCCTCTAATTTATCCTACATAGCTGTCAGAATTTGCTGTCTGAAACTCTTGTCTGACCCTGTCACTTGCCCTGTTACATAATGTGTCCAGGGGGAAGCATGTACTGTTCTAATGACTGCAGTGTTCTGCTCTGCTTGGCTGGGTTTCTTGTTATAAATCAATCAGTTAGCTGTCTGCATTTCCTGTAGTTTGGAATAAATTCTAGTCAATAGAAGTTTTCTCAGGGTTGGATCACTTTTGGGTATCATAACAAAGCAAGCTTTGAGATTTTTCACACTGAGAAGCAATCCCTGGAATATGCCAACTCGACGCAAGCTTGTCTTACACAGTTCTGCCCCACTGATCAGTGGTGCCCTGGAAGACAACACAGCAACACAGCCACACAGCTTTCAGCCTCAGTATGACCTCTCCATTGCTGTCTGATCAGTGGTTGAATGGATCAAGTGGGCTGTTTAATAAATGGCTGAACAAGACAGAAAGTGGTCAGCAATCCTCATCAGACATACCAGTGTTTTCCAAAGATTTCTGCTTTTCAGGGGAAGTAGTAAAAGAAAACATTTTTTTTTCTGATAAGAATTCATTTACTTTTTATTCTCTGATGAAAAGAATTATTTCTTACAACTTCTCTGAGGAAACCTGCTATCCTTTTAATTGTTATTTCTAATATGTCTTAAATATTAACATTTTTATTACATGAGAAATTTATATGCATTGATGAAAAACTAGAAAATACAGAATAGGAAAAGGAAAAGTAATGCCTGTGTTAGGGGGCAGGGCTGCTTCAACCTCAATTTCTTTTGTTTTTGTTTTTGTTTTTGAGACGGAGTTTGCTCTTGTTGCCCAGGCTGGAGTGCAATGGCATGATGCATGATCTCCGCTCACTGCAACCTCTGCCTCCTGGGTTCAAGTGATTCTCCTGCCTCAGCTTCCTGAGTAGCTGGGACTACAGGCTTGCACCACCACACCCAGCTAATTTTGTATTTTCAGTAGAGATGGGGTTTCTCCATGTTGGTCAGGCTAGTCTCAAACAGATCCACCTGCCTTGGCCTCCCAAAGTGCTGGGATTACAGGGTGAGACACAGCGCCTGGCCCTTTCACCTCAATTTCTAAGGGTAAGACCAACACCCAGTGGGGCTGTGGGGGCAGAGGTGCAGAGCCCTTGAGTGCGATCCCTGCCCCTGACAGATAGTAATGGCAGGGGTGAGGCTGCTGTAAACAACCAGGATGTGGGCAGTGTGTCCCCTAATGTTGTTACCCCAGTCTGTGTGATAGGCAAAACTGTCTCCCCCGGAGGGTTGGGGGGTCAGAGTATGGCACCAAAGAGGATTAGTCTTCAGCTTTAAAATCTCATGCAATTTGTCTTGCTAGGTTTGGACTTGCTCAAAACCCATCACCCCTTCCTTCTTTCCTCTCTTTTGGAATGGAAATGTCTATCCTATGCCTGTCCCACCACTGTATTTTGGAAACACGTAACTTGTTTGTTTTCACAAGCTCCCAGCTGGAGAGGAATTTTGCCTCAAGATAAATGATACATTGAGTCTCACCCATATCTGATTTAGATGAGATTTGGGTGGGAAATTGGACTTTAGACTTTAGAGTTAATGCTAGAACACTTTTGGGGTTTCTGGGATGGGATAAATATATTTTACAAGAAGGATATGAATTTTGGAATGTCAAGGGCAGAATGTTATGGACTAAATATTTGTGTGCCCACTCCCTCCCCACTGTCTTCGGTAAATTTTTATGTTGAAATTCTAACCCCTAATGTGATGGTATTAAGAGAGTGGAGACTTTGGGAGGTAATTAGGTCATGAGGGTGGGGCCCTCATGAATGTAATTAGTATTCATATAAAACAGAGTCCAGAGAGCTTTCTCTCCCTCCTTCCACCATGTCAGGATACAGCAAGGAGATGGAGAAGGCAACTCAGAAAAGGTCCCTCACCAAGAATCTGACCCTTCTGGCACCCTGATCTTAGGCTTCTAAAATAAGTTCCTGCTGTTTATAAGCCATCCATTCTCTGGTACTTTGATACAGCAGCCTGAATGGACAAAAACACTATCTTTCTACCTTGTACATAAGGTTATATTAATTGTGTATACATTTTTCTGATGTGTTCTATGTAAATGTGTCTATAAACACTGACACACATAACAAAAGTACGACCATCCTAAGCAAGTGGAACTTACTTTTTTCACTTAGTAATAAAAAATTCATTCTACATTAATAGGTCTATCTCTGCATCATTATTTGTAATGGCTGCACTATTTTATAATTGCTCCATACTTCCTATAACAATCCCTTATTTTCTGGGATTAAGGAAGTTCCTTTGTTGTTATTTAAGAAAATATTCACTGAATATCCTTATATATGCATATTTTCCCATTTTGATTTTTTTTAGGATTAATTTTTATGTGCAGATTTGCTGAATCACTTTTAGGCTCTTGAGCAATCTGGCCAACTTGATGGGCTGGCATTTGTGTGTGTTGCTAAGCCTCATAGCTGCCTGATTGGGCTGCTTTACTGGTGGAGCGTCAGATTCTTGGGTTGTCTAATAGAAAATGATGAGTCTTAAGCATAAAGAAATGCAATTTTTTTTTAAAAAAAACACCATATAATTTTTTGGATATTTGTATAGGCAAGCTGAAATGGGACATTTTCTATAAAAAAATCAAAACTCAATATATATATTTTTCCTCAAAAGTATTTTTGTTGCAGTTTCCTCCTTAGCTTTGTGTTATTGGGAAAAAAAATAGCTTCACTTTCTAATTGATTTGGCTAATGTGGGCTCAGTCTAATGATTATTCATTTCTAGGGAAAATATGAAAAGACATATTTAATGTATTTCTAATTTTGAGTATGTCTTTGCCCAATACAAGCATTTTGAATTAGCTGGAAAAAGATGTTCAGAATATGACATAAAATTGAGCTCTGATGTTCCATTTTTCCAAAAGTTATTTTACTGTTTGATAGTTTTCTGGACTTAACTAAAGGTAAAGTTTGTGTCAGAGTCATTTATGATTGATGACAGGTAAAAGTTGGCAGCATGACTTGAAATTGTGATGGATCGTGGAGGATTGACTCCTTGAGAGAAAAATTGCCAAATGATACTCAGTGATGACAGTGTTCAGAAGACTATATGTATTCTCAATTTTAAAAGATAATGTCAAATTGAAAGTCAACTTTCTCTAGGTATTTTCTTGGTGATTGTCACCTTGATCTTTCATGTTCTATATTATTTTCTCTCCCTGACTCAAAAAAATACATATATTTTTTGCTACAGAAATGTGCCTCCAAATTCATGCTAATACTCTCTTCACAGGAGTCTTCCTTTACCTTTAATCTTTCAACATAGGTAGGGGTGTGGCAGCATGAGCAGTGGGAATTGAAGCATTATTTGCAACTGGGATGGCTTCTTGCTCTCTGAATTCTGAAACTCTAAAAACCTTAACTTTCTGCGGGCCAGGAAGTATGAGAGATGAATCAGCCTCTTCTCCCTCTGGTATCAGTTTTTTGAATCTACAAACAGTGGCTTTATTGTAGTGTACAGTTATGGCCAAGACCTTCACCAATGGAGCAATTATTGATGGCAGATGTAATGGCTAGCTAACCCTATAATCATGTCAATAAAATTAGGAGACCGTTTGAGCTTCCCAGTTAAGCACAAGGTATTTGGAGATGTTGCTGCTCCAGTATTCAGCAGTGTTTTTGATCACTGCCATTCTGCAATAGACAGTCTGTAGGTCACAAGCTTGCATTTATCTATTATATCTATAGAAACCTTCCTGTCTCTAGAATTTATGCAGTGTGGGCATATTCTCCCAAGCAAATGATGCTGAGAATATGAGAGGACCCTGAATCCAAAGATATCCCAAAAGCCTATATTCTTAAGTAGATGCTGAAGATACCAAGAATTAGGAAGTCAATGAGTTGTCTTCTCTTAGGATAAAGAGTGAGATTTGCAGCAGTCAGTCCACTTCTTTGTGTTGATAATAGTTGATATGGTTTGGATATTTGTCCTCTCCAAACTCATGTTGCATTGCGGCTTCCAATGTTGGAGGTGGGGTCTAGTGGGAGGTATTGGTTCCTGAGGGCAGATCCCTCATGGATGTCTTAGCACCATCCCCTTGGTGATGAGTGAGTTCTTGCTCTAAGTTCACGTGAGATCTGGCTGTTTAAAAGGATGGCACCTCTCTCCTCTCTGTCACTTGCCCCCTCTCTCACCATGTGACAGGCTGGCTCCCCTTTGCCTTCCACGATGATTGTAAGTTTCCTGGGGCCTCACTGGAAGCAGATGCTGACACCATACTTCTTGTACAGCCTACAGAAACATGAGCCAAAATAAACCTATTTTCTTTATTGATTATCCAGTCTCAAGTATTCCTTTATAGCAATGTAAGACTAGACTAACTCAATAATCTTTTTCTCCTTTGAGCAGAAATTATAGATGGGTAGTAAGAGGGGGATAGAAATGGGAGAAGACAGCAAAAATGTATGTGGGGGGAAGGGGTCTTTGAGATATACATAAACCCAGGTTGATATCCACATTTTATACAGACTTAAAACTCATTTCCTACTCTTGCCTTTTAAGAAGAGAAAAGAGCTTGAATCATAAAAAGTTAGGTCTTGGCAATCGAAACAAATGATATACAAGTGATTGATGCTGCCATCTTTTTAGTCAGACACAAGCTGCTTTCAAATCCTTTGCAAAATTACTGCCTTTTCCCCCTTTCTTTTGCCAGTTTTCTGTGCAAGTGCCAAGAATTTCATCAGCCTGGACTTTATATTGGCATACTCACTAATATTTTTATTTCCTCTCATTTTTGTGGCTCTGCATGCTTGTGAAGTCTTACTCAGATTCCCTGAATCACTCTTGGTATATTTTAACAGTTTTTTTCCAAACTTGAGCTTTACCTGTATGATACTTACTGCCTGCACCTTGGCTGAATCCAGTCTTAATGTTGAGATTCTGTGTTCAAACATGCTTATGACTACTGGCAGGTCCACAGACCTCATGGCAACACAGGGGCTGCACGCCAGCCTTGCCTCACTCCCTTGATGACCTTGGTTGATTTCAACCACAGTCTCATGAGTATAGAAACAATCACTGGCCTGATCGAATTGGTGTATACCAGCTTTCATGTTATAGGGCTTATCTGCCCTGATATATGCTGCATGGCCTGAAAGAAAATATTTTTAAATCATTCTCTATTTCTGGATCCAAACAGAACAAATGCCTTTTTCTCTTCTTTTTGTTCTCTCATGCTTTCCAGTTCCTTAGCTCTTTCCACATCTCTTTAGGCACATGGATTTATCCCTTTAGGCACTGGTGGTGGAATACTCTGTTATTTTTGTTTGCTTGCACAACTAAGACTTCTACAAAAATCTTGTCATCAGTGTTTAGAAATGTAGGTGACCCCCACTTTCTAATATCTGATGCTTTAAATCTATTTGGTTTTTGAGTTGGTTATTTCATTTTTCACTAATATAATGATGCAAAACAATAGTCACAGGCTTTAATTACAGAAGTTCTGTTTTTATATAGTTTTCCTAATTAAAAAAGATATTTCTAAGATTTATTTCATAAAAAGATTATGATATTTGTTACATAAAAAATTTGGCTGGTTGTTGGTTTCAGTTTCCGAGAGGGAGCCTTTGCACCCTGGAATTTCTGAAGAAATAGGAGTATTTTTGTTGTTTGTGGTGGGTTTACGTTAGTGAGGTAACTCATAGTGGGTCCCTATATGATTTCAGGATGGAGGCTGGCCGTGACAGAAAGACCAACCATGTGTTTAGAGGCTTGGGGCTTCGAGCCATGTGATACCAGTCTGACCTCCCAATCTCTGGGGTTGAGTAGGGAAGTGTTGAAGATTGAATTCAATCATGCTGACATAATGATACACTGATAAAAACTCTGGATACTTGGAGTTGGTGAGCTTTCTGGCTGGTAGTGCACATTGATGTGCCGGGAGGGTAATATACCCTGACTCTGTGACGAGAGTATATGGAAATCCTGCATCTGAGACCCTCCTAGATTGTGCCCTATGTGTCTCTTATTTTGGCTAGCTAGTTTTGATTTGCATCATTTTTTGCTCTAATAAAACAGCAGTTGTAAGTACAGCACTTTCCTGAGTTCCATGAGTTGTTATAATGACTTATTGAACCTGAAGGTGTAGTCAACTACCCCTGGTAGTCAAGCCCTAGTTGATCAGAAGTGCAGGTGGCCTGGAAATCCCTGAGCCTATGGATGGTGTCTGAAGTAAGAGTAGACTAGTAGGCGACTGTACCCTTAACTGATGAATTTATTTAACCTAACTCTAGGTGGTTAGTATCAGATGTCAATTACAGTATTGAAAGTCACTAGAAAACCACTGAAATAATAGGCTTTGCATGGAATTATTACACAAAAAGTGTTGGTAAATAGGACAGAGTCATATTCTATACCAAAATGCAATAAAATGGATAATTTCTACAATTTTGCAGCATCTAAATATTATATTCAAAACAATCACAGAGACAACTTACTCAACAAGTTTTCTCTTGAAAAAATATTTGTTAAAGAACAGGTACTATGAATGAAGCTAAAAAGACAAACCTGTGAAGATATCTATGATAAAATGTATAATTCTCTATCGAGAAAATTAGAATTGAGAATATCACCACTGAACAGAATTTACTCTTAACTTACCTCTGAATACATTCTCGGTTGGAACCATTATAGTTCTAAGAAAAAGAGTCAATGGAAGATGTCAAGAGCTTTTAATTTATAAACCATTAAGTGAAACTTTCAAGAAGACTGTGGGCAATTTTATAAATACTTAAAAATCATACATCTATATTTAAAATAATCTTCAGTAAAGTATTGGTGACATGGTATGAAAGGCAGATGTGGCTAAGAAACCAGATAACTTAGGTGACTATGTGCTATTTCACCCAGGATAAAGCCCAGTAGTCCCTAGGGTGATCTGTGAGACTCTCCTAAAGCTATTGGCCTTCCCTTCCTCTGTGACCTCCTCTCCTAACCCCTCTCCTGATCACTTTCCTCCCACCACACCCTGTCTGCATTCTAGTTGCCATTCAAACTCTCTAGGCACACTCTGTTGGCCATAGTAAAAATGGGTGGTTAGACCCACAAAACCAGAAAACATGTCTCAAGTACCTAGTGTTCTGAATGAGCCTGTACTGCTGTGCTGCTGATTATTGGTAATAAAATAATTTATTCTATCCTTTTAATGAGTTTGAACCATATAAAATTGCCAAATAGTAGTGATATAGAAAACACAAAGTAATTAAATTAATCCCCAAATTGTATAGTCCCAATATCTCCAAATTAAATGCACAATGTCAAGTAAAATCAAAGAAAATGCATTAAAGAAAGAAAATATGAATGGACACTTAATAGAAATATTTATATATCACCACAGGAAGCTGCATCTGTTCGTTCGTTTGTTGACAGGTGTTGTTAAATCCACAGGTTTATTGCAATTAACCTGGTTACTAAGGGGCTAATCATCTAGTCTAGATTTCTTTTCTTAAGAGGTTTGCTTACATTATCTCCTCCTCTCCTTCCATCTCCGTCTTCTTTCATCCCTTCTTTGATGTCTTACTCTGGCTCCCAGTCACATTTACTTTCAAAATTTACTAGTGACTTCTAAACTTCCAGACTACATAGCCTAAGTCTTCACTCAGTTGTGTCTGAAGGGCTTTTAATAGTAAACCACCCATCAATTCTAGTACTCCCCACTTTGGGTTTCTGTGACACATGCTTTCTCCCCTACAACTCTGCTACCCTTCGGATCTCTACCTCTTCTGTATTTACTGGTTGCTGTCTACTAACAGAATCTATCTTTGGCTTTCCATCCTTTGCAATCCCTCCTCATGTGGGCTCATTGACCCTTATGATTTTTTTTTAACCACTGTAGCACTGACTGTCTAATTTCTAAGCTCAACCCCAACCCCTCATTGGCTCCTCTGTGTCATGTTTATAACCCTCTCCCCTCTGTGGGGGTCCTGGGTCTCTGGGACTCCAAGCCTGCCAACCTGTGTCATGACAGTGCTGGCTGATGGCATGTGTCTCATGTGCGGAACCCCACGCCAGTGCCTGGTGTGTCTCGCTGAAGGTACTTGCATTTAAGGTATTGCTATGCTCTCACAATCACTTTCAGACCACTTCCCTTTACCAGTCATCTCATTTCTATCTTGGACACTATTTCAGTCTCTTGGGAAACAAGTCTTCAATACAAAAGAGAAATTTTATGAATAGGAAACTAAAGCCATTATCTTCTTCCAAGGAAGTTTCTGCTTTCAGTTCCTTGCAGTCTTCAATGGATATGTCCATGTCCTTGCGTTATGCTGTGGTCCAATAACACTCTTCCATTTCTTATTCTCCAACGCACTCTACCTTCCCCAAGTGTTTCCCCACACTATTCCCTTTACTTGGTTTCCATGCAATTCATCTCCACCAAGAAATCCTACCTGGCCTTCAAGGCCCAGCTATTATCCTCAGCCTCAGGCCATAATGACTTTCACTGGACACTCGTCTGTACTCATTTAGCATCTAAGAGTCTTCAGCGGATAGAGATAGTTCTATACATCTTTCTCTCTAATGCTAGGAGGTAAGTCCCCAGGCAACTGAATCCTTATCTGATTCTCATGTTTTTAAACCCCTCACGGTACCCAGATTATGCTCATTAATTGTTTTAATTGCATGGCATGGACTTTCTAGGCATGGGGGTACAAAATAATCAAACTGATTCTTATTTAAGCATTTGGGAGCCTTTTCCTGCTTATTACCTGCAATTAAATGTTAATGAAGATCGTTGAAAAAATTAAAATGCATAAAGCACAGCTAATATTGTAAGAGGGATGAAAGCCTGGCTAGAGACACAGACATGCATGCATATCACATTAACTAGTCATATAACTACCCCTTTATTTGTCCTCTGGATTATTGGACACATAGAAAGACTGAACACTGAAATTACTGGACACACTGAAGAAAGTTATACAGCAAGAACTTACCATCACAAATAAGAGAGTACCTGCCCAAACCGACAGCTTTAGTTAGAACCAGCATCTACTGCAAGGTATTTGTTCACTCTTCCAGATCACTTGTAGGAGGGCATCTGGTGACAGATTGTAACTCATGTCACAGCTGTAATCATGAAAGACATGACTGATGAGTGTGCCAAGCACAGGATTCTGAACAGGAATTCCTTGACACTGTTATCTGCAGGGCTGGCCCCAAGCTAAACTGTGGAGTCAGTTGCCTTCTTCTCCTGACCTCAGGGATGCCCAAGTTCCTTGTTATTCAGTTCCTTTCCTGCCCTTCTCCTCAAACCTACACAAGATGCCTTTCTCACCAATTGTTGAAAAGAGGTTGGGGATCCAGGGTGGAGAAATTAGAGAGTGTTAATTTTTGAATCAAAATAATACATATACATTTTTTAAGTCAAAGAGTATTTCAAGGTCAAAAACAGAAAAGAGCATTCATCTGCCTCTTTTGTTTCTTCCTTACCTACTTAAGCCATCTAGATGCTGCCACTTTCAACTATTTTAGCAGTTGTTTCAGGCATTTATCTCCTCATTTATAAGTAATCTGTTTCTGCATCTATTTATTTTGCTTCTTGATTTTAAATACGATCATTTGTTTTTCTGTTTAATTTAATAAACTTAGAACCTCCTCTCCCCCTGCACACCCAAGTACAAAATGGTATGATTCTATCACAATCATAACTGGGAGGCAAAAATAGTCAATGTTTTCAGTATATATACGGGTGTGTGTGTGTGTGTGTGTGTGTGTGTGTGTGTGTATAGTGAATATAATAAACATAATTATTGTAGCTCAATCTTACAGTGTATTATGATACTTTCTTATAGTGTACTGTGACATTTTCTTTCTTGTTTAACTTTGTGTTTTCAAATTCACAATTGCCTGATTTTTAAATGCTTACTTTTAAATCACCTAACTAAATCAGCCTCATATTTCTCAAAATAATACTTTACAATGTAAGTAACATATCTGAAGCCTCCTGCATCATTCAGTCTGGACTAATTGCCCTTGACAACAACTATTCTGAGTGCCCTCACTCTCCTTCTAAGAAATTTCTTTGCTCTCTTCTATGTTGGGTTACCTATATCCTGGATTCCTTGTTTTACTCTTTCTTGGGTTTTGCTCTAATTTTTGGAGAGGAATATCCTCCAGTAGCTTCCTTAGAAAGATGCATAGGAGATAAATTGCTTAAAAGCTTGTTTGTCTTAAAGTGTTTTTTTTTTTTTTTTTTTTTCTGAGATGGAGTCTTACTCTGTCATCCAAGCTGGAATGCAGTGGCACAGTTGTGGCTCACTGCAGCCTCAGCCTCCTCAGGCTCAGGTGATTGTCCCACCTCAGCTTCCTGAGTAGCTGGAACTACAGGCGTGCACTACCACACTTGGCTATTTTTTTTTTTTAGAGGCAGGACTTCGCCATGCTGTCCAGGTTGGTCTCGAACTCCCAACCTCAAGTGATCTGCGCACCATAGCCTCCATAGAATTATGTTGCTTTTGAGGAGTTCATTGCTGTTTGCTTAGCTGCCTTTGGTATGTGAGCTGCTTTTTTCTCTTCTCCCCCAGGGTTCCATCAGTTTTCTTCCCTTAAGTCAAGATATTTCAAAGAACAATGATAGAATTTCAAAAATGAAGCTATATCACTTGACTCCTTGCTTAAATTGTCTCATTCTTTTTATTTTATTTTATTTTATTTTTTTTAGCAAGAACACAAGGATTCATTCCTTGTGTTAGTTTAATACAAGGATAAATTAACAAGGATGCTTTTCAAGGGTAAACTTGTCTTTATGCTTATTTGCTTTTAATAATTGCAATTTGATAAAAGCTTCAAAACCAGGAGTTTTTGGCACTTAATACATGGCATATTACCTCTGAAAATTAGTAGAACTAAGCACACTTAATTTAAGCACACCATGTGCTGTCCTTGAAATGGTCTTGAGAGGGTCAGGAAAAGAGAGAGGGTGATTGCTGGTTATCTTCCAGACTTAACTACGAGTTAAAATGAGAAGTCTGTTTACTGCAAATGCATCTCACACACTACTAAATGAGACTATAACAGAGGCTGGAAACTGAAAGTGAAAGTCAATGAATCCTCTCCATGCTTATTTTAAGGTAACTACTGCTACTAATACTTCATTACAAATGAAAATAAAATCAGAAAAAAAAATGCTCAGCTGGATAAAATTTCAGCACAGCTGTCATAAAATTCTACGACAAATGTCAAGTCCCATGAAATGTTAACTATTCCAGACAAACTAAGATGCGTGACCACCCCAGATACAGGGTTTCTTTAATAGTCACAAAGGAATCATTTTAGAATCTGTGAAAGGAAAAGCCCAGGACCTGATAACTTCGCTGCTAAATTCTACCAAACATTTAAAGAACTAATCCAAGTCCACTCAATCTATTCTGAAAAATAGAAAAGAAGAGAATACTTCCAAACTCATTCTAAGAGGCCTGTATTACCCTGATGCCATGAAAGATACATCAAAGAGGATGACAGGCCAATATCTCTGATAAATATTAATTCAAAAATCTTCAAGAAAATACTAGCAAACCAAATTCAACAATACTTTAGAAAGATCATTCATCACGATCAAGTAGCATTTATCCCTGTGATGCAAGGATGGTTCAACATATTCAAATCAATCAATGTGATACATCATATCAACAGAATGAAAGACCAAACCATATGATTATTTTAATTGATGCTTAAAAAGCATTTGATAAAATTCAACATCACTTAATGATAAAAACTCTTTAAAAGCTTGGTATAGAAGGGCCGTACCTAAACATAAAAACCCCATATGTTACAGACTCACAGCTAGTATCATACTGAATGGGGGAAAAACTGAAAGCTTTTCCTCTAATGTCTGGACCATGACAAGAAGGCCCACTTTCAGCACTGTTATTTAACATAGTACTGGAAGTTCTAGCTAGGGAAATCAGACACGAGAAATATAGGGCATGAAAATTGGAATGGTAGTAGTCAAATTATCCTTGTTTGCAGATGATATGATCTTCTATTTGGAAAAACCTAAAGACTCCACAAAAAACCTATTAGAACTCATAAACAAATTCAGTAAAGTTGTGGGATACAAAACCAATATGCAAAAATCATATGCCAATAGTGAACAATTTAAAAAATAAATTTAAAAAGTAACCTCACTTAAAAGAGCCACAAATAAAATTAAATACCTAGAAATCAACTTAGACAAAGAAATGAAAGATCCCTCTAATAAAATTCTAAAATACTAATAAAAAATTTGAAGAGGACACCAAAAATGAAAAAATATTCCGTGTTCATGGATTGGAAAAATCCATATTGTTAAAATGTCCATATTACCCAAAGCAGTCTACAGTTTCAATGCAATCCCTATCAAAATGCCAATGGCATTCTTCACTGAAATGGAAAAAACAATGCTACAATTTATATGGAACCACAAAAGACCCAGAATAGCCAAGGCTATCCTAAGCAAAAAGAACAAAACTGGAGGAATCATATTACTTAATTTCAAATCATTTACAGAGCTATAATAACCAAAATGGCATGGTACTGGCATAAACACAGACACATGGACCAATGGGACAGAATAGAGGACACAAAAACAAATGCATACATCTACAGTGAGTTCATTTTTGACAAAGATACCAAGAAAATACATTGTAGAAAGGACAGTCTTTTCATTAAATGGTGCTGGTAAAATGGGATATCCACATGCAGAAGAATGAAGCTAGATCCCTATTTCTTACTATATACAAAAGTCAAACCAAAACAAATTAAAGACATAAGTCTAAGACCTCAAACCATAAACTTACTGCAAGAAAACATTGAAGGAAATGTCCAGGACATTGGTCTGGGCAAAAATTTATTGAGCAATACCTCACAAACACAGGCAACCAAACCAAAAATGGATAAATGGGATCACATTAAATTAAAAATCTGCACAGCAAAGGAAACAATCCATAAAGTGAAGAGACAACCCACAGAATTGGAAAAAATACTTGCAACTACCTAGCTGACAAGGGTTTAGTAACCAGAATATATAAGCATCTTTATAACAAAACATCTAACAATCTGATCAAAAATGGGCAAAAGATTTGAGTAGACATTTCTCAAAAGAAGGCATACAAATGACAAATAGGTATATAAAAAGTTGCTCATATCATTGATCACCAGAGAAATGTCAATTAAAATTACCATGAGATATCATCCCACTCCAGTTAAAATGACATACTTAAAAGTCAGGCAATAACAAATGCTGGTGAGGATGTGGAGAAAGGGGAAGGTTGTACACTGTTGACAGGAGTATAAATTAGTACAATCACTAAGGAGAGCAGTTTGGAGGTTCCTCAAAAAACTAAAAATTGAGCTACCTTACTATCCATCAATCTCACTGCTGGGTATATACTTAAAAGAAAGAAAGTCAGTATACCAAAGAGATAACGGCACTCCCATGTTTGTGGTATCACTGTTCACAGTAGCTAAGATTTGGAAGCAACCTAAGTGTCCATCAGCAGATGAATGGATAAAGAAAATGTGGTACATATATTCAGTGAGTACTATTCAGCCATTAAAAAGAATGAGATTCTGTCATTTGTAAAAACATGAACAGAACTGGAGAATGTTAAGTGAAATAAGCCAGGCAAAGCATGACAAATACCTCATGGTCTCACTTATGTGTGGAGTCCAAAATTCAAAACAATTGAACTTATAGACATTGAGAATAGAGGGATGGTTACAAGAGGCTGGGAAGGGTAGTGGGGGGGCTGGGTGGAAGGTGGGGATGGTTAATGGGTACAAAAAATTAGAAAGAATGAATAAGACCTACTATTTGATAGTACAACAGGGTGACTATAGTGAATAATAATTTAATTGCACATTAAAAATTCTTTAAAGAGTGTGATTGAGTTGTTGGTAACACAAAGGATAAATGCTTGAGGGAGGGTTACCTCATTCTCTGTAATGTGCTTATTTCACATTGCATGTCTGTATCAAAACATCTCATGTGCCTTATAAGTATATACAACTACTATGTACCCAGAAAAAATTAAAAATAAAGAAAAACATTAAAACAAAGTTTGTGGAAGGAAGTTATATTCTAGAGTATGAATTTGATATTGCATTAAATTGCTTTGGCCTGGACATTCTGATAAAGCAGTAAACAAGGATGAAGAATTTGTAAGGGAAGAGGAGAGTCTCTTGGCTAGCAGAGGAGAGAATGCAGACAGAAATATAGATTGAGTTTGCCTAAAAGTAATATGCCATGAATTCATCTTTTAATGACTTGAATGTAATCCAATCATAGTTTTGGAATTACATACCCCTTTGATGTCTCAGTTGGATGAAGTTGGATGAAAGCTCAGAAAACAGCAGATTTAATGAAATTTCAACTTTGAAATGCCGCTTTTAGTTTGCATGAAGTCAAAGTTGGTTATTAAGTTGGCAACTTCCAAAATAATACTTGTTTTGAAGAGTTAGAAATGTTGTGAACCTTACGCTAGGCCCACTGGGTTCTCTGACATTGACACACCACACACTTTCTGAGACTGCCAAGACTGACTTTGTATTCATCAAGGATAGCTGCCTATCTGAGGTAACGGGAAAGTTTAACAGAAAGTTTCCATTCTGGTGACTTCCATTCAACAAACAAACAAACAAAAAATATGTTCACTTGAACTGGGCTCAGAAATGGGCATTTGTAAAATTGGGGAATTATTTTAAGACTACCCACTTAAATATATACTATGCATGTTTCTATTGTGTGCCACATACCATGCTTGCAGCTTGCAGCTGGTCAACACAGCAGACATGGTCCCTGTCTCCACAGAGCTTTTCAATAAATAAAAGGAAATATTCATTTAAGTAGAAATAATTCTAAGGTATTCATTACCTGTTCTTCTGCCCTTCCAACAAGTTGTGCATTTAAAATTATAGATTGTTACCAAGGAGAACAGATATTTGACAGTGTATTATATAAGAATAAGAAACAAAGGATGTTTGAAGAGTACATTCCACATCAGATTGATCTAATGGAAGTGAAATATTTAACTCATTGATGCAAATGACTAGTAGTTATAATAATAATAATGAATTAGGTGATTTCTGTGTGCCAGACACTGTGCTAGGAGCTCTCCATAAATTATTTCATTTACTCATCCCAACAATCCTGTATGATAGACACCATTTTTATCTCCATTTGTTTAAAAAGGAAAGCAACTTACTAAAAAGTTAAGTGACTTACTTGCCCTAGGGTGTTTATAATGTATAGATGAGCCAAGGATCAAACCTAGTGAGTTTGACTCTGAAATGTAGACTTAACCCCGAAGATCCCCTGCTTCCACCAGATTCAGTAAAAGTAGCATGTGTTTATGTGGTCACTATGGACCAGTCTACATAGTCACCCTTGTCAGCTGAAGGCTGTGGAGTGAAGGGATTGTTAAAGACTCTGAGAAGTCCAGTACTGCTATTCACAGGATCACCTTTCAACTGCCACTGTTATGGGACCTTTGGAATGTTGCTTTTCTGGCTGGAAACTTCTGTGACCAGTGGCATCTTTGCCCAAATTTTGCTCGGGCCCACTGGGCACATCTCCACCCTCTTGGCCTGGCAGGCTGCACTTGGCTCATGCTACTGGCCTGGATCCCATGCATGCTAAAGAAGGCTGCATGGAGTGGTAAGGGGTGTGTGAGTGAGTATTGAGGTCCAGCCACTGTGCAATCAGGCATGCCAGTTGCTGCAGTAGGGCAGGCAGCTCCAGGTGCCAGCATGGGCGCCAGTTCTCTGCAAGGCTGCAGCTGGACCAGGTGCACTGCAAGCAGCTTCCACAGCTGGCACCAGGGAACATGATGGTGCCCAGAAGCTTGAAGATGCCAGGAACCACAGGGCCTCAAAGAGATGCAGTCTTGGCTCAAGGAGCTCCCAGGTCTGGGGTCTCTAAAGGGCCGCAGCTCATCTTTCCTTCTCTTCACCTGCAACGTGATGAGCGAAGGGCATATCTCATCCCTGTTTCTGTTACAGATCTTTAGCCTTATTCAGCAGATCTCGAGTTCTTGTCCTATGTCCACAAAGAATGAGGTAGGCAGATAAGCGGAGGGTGAGCATGATAAAGAGGAGCTTTATTGAGTGATATAACAGCTGAGAGGACACCTGCAGGGGGAAGCTCCTTGCTGCAGCCAAGGTGTCCCAATGAGTGTTCAGCTCCCAGCAGAGAGGGTAGCTCCTCTCTGCTAAGCAAGTCATCTTGACAAGTGTTCAGCTGTCAGCAGAGAGGGTAGCTCCTTTCTGCAGCTGGTTGTCCCATCATCAGAACAGCTCTCAGCAGAGAGGAGGCCCTAGAATGGGTGGTTCCTCTCTGCTGGCAGGTCATCCGTCATCTCCCCATTGTCTTTCTGTTGTCTCGGCAGCTCTCAGCAGAGAGGAGGCCCTAGAATGAGTTGCTCCTCTCTGCAGCTGACTGTCCCAATGTTTGCTCAGCTCTGGCTGAGTCCAGGGCTTTTATGGGCCTCAAAGGGGAGGAAGTGCATGTCGATTGGTCCATGGGCACCCATGGATGGGCCTGGAAAAGGCACAAGTTTCTACTTTGGTCTGTGGGACTGGCAGCCCAGCCCCCAGTCTTCAGGCCCTCCCTTGCCTAAAGGTGGGGCCTTACTGGGGGACCCACGCCATCCTTTCCAGGAACCAGTCTGCTTTCTACTGTCATTCATGACACCCAGGCTGTAGGTGCCAAGAGCTGCCCTCAGCACCCCCCTCAGCTTTCCTTCTATGTTCATCAGCACCCAAAGTCCAGAGGGGGCCAAGGCAGCAGAGGGCTGACATGCAGCACTAACCTAAGCACATGCACACCCAACCAGGCCATGGTAGCACCTGGCCTTGGCCATGACTTTGCTGCAAGATCAGAGTGGGCACCAATAGCAGGGAGAAGCCAGGCAGCGGGAGCAAGAACTTCCCACTTTCGAGCCTGTGAGGGCAGGGAGGGCCTTCCTGGGCCCACAAAAGTATGGGAATGCCTGGGTCCACAGCTGTGGTTTGGGCAGCTGTAGCTACACCCAGGAGAGTGGGGCTCCTGCTGGCTCCCAGCCCTGAGAGCACAGGAATGCCTGAGTTTGCAGCCATGGCTTAGGTGGCTGCAGTGGTACCTGGGAAACTCTGCCCCAACTTGGAAGGGGCAGGGCTCCCACTTGTCCCTGGTTCCTGCTGGCTCCCTGGAGTATGAGCCCCGGCTCCGCCTCCCTGCTGCAGCCAGTGTGATGACAGCAGCTGCTTTAGATGGCCTGTCACTGCCATCACCACTGTCCTTGCTCATGGGACACGGATATAATTTTTATCTCTTGTCAATGCCTCTTAGTGAAAACTCAATGTTTAAGAGTCCTGGCATCTGGACTGGGCATATACCTACTAAAGAGTAGTAATCAGAAGGAGAAAACTTGCAACTCCAGTTTGCATTCATATCAAGGAAATATCCAAAGAAATAGAAGTTGTCTTGTAAATGGAAAAACACTAAATATAGCTTTAAAAACACTAGGGCATGCTCAAAGTAAAGAACAGCAGAGATGTAACAGCTTTCCTCTTTATGTGTGTGTGTAATTGTGTGAGTCAAGCTGGTGTCACAAATATTATTCAATTAGGCAGCACAAGATTAAGGCCATAAAATGTGTTAATGTGACACATCATTTCACAAATGGGATTTTAGAATGGCTTCCTGGGATACTCCAACATGACAAAAATACCCATTAACTTTTACTGCAGCCTGTCTTAAGACCAAGGCAGAAATCACCTTACAGTACAAAGAAGAATGAGAAGAGGTGGTTGATAGTCAGTGTTCTTGAGCAGCAATTTTGCTTTTGTAAACTACTTTGTTACTTTCTCAGTTCTCTTCAGCTATACAGATAAGCTGTGTCAGTTATTAACCACTTCACCATAATGTCTGTTATTTACTGAGTTCTATTCTGGTGGATAAACTGTTATAAAGAAGCTAGTTTTATGCAGTGTGTTATTTATTGTATATTATTTGCCCTATGCCATTCATTATTTATATGTCATTTATCATTCAGTATACATTGGAAACAATCCACGTACTGAACAGCTTGGAAATGGGTTAAGTAAACTGGGATATATCCACCTAATAAAATATCATCTGGCTATTACAGTGATATTAACAAAAAATTTATAAGAACAAGTGAAACAATTATTACATTGAATGAATAAATTAAATTATAAAATCTTATTTTTGTAAAATATTCATAGAAAAAAAAACACTGGAAGGAAGCATTCCAAAAGATTTACATTATTTGCCTCTGGGTTGTGAGATATGAGTATTAGTTGTTTTTCTTCTTCTTTCCTTCTGTGTTATTCACATTATCTGCCATAAATGTTATTTCCATAATCTCCAACTAAACTAAAAATCTTATTTAGGAGGCATTTGAATTATTCATAAGTACCAGTGGAAACTTCAGTTAGCATAGATAGGTACCATTATGTTTGGGTATTCAAAACAAGTGCAATATCATGCAATTTTAGTATTTTCAGTAAAAGTGATTTGTTCAAAGTATAAAAAAGTATGACTTAATTATGGTCTTTTATCCAAGTTCCATTTACAGCACAAGAATTGAGAGTGCCTAAATTGCATATTGACCTACTATTGTGCTTTCACTGTGTGAGTGTAATGTCTAGGAGCAGAGTCTCAGGAGACACTCTTCTGCTTGCTGCTCAGGTGCTTTTCCTGGAATCCCTGTGCCACCCTCCTGCACCCAGCTCAGTCCCACTCCCAGTCCCACTCTTTCAGGGCTCCTCTTAAAGGTCCTTCCTTTAGAGATGTCTTCCCTCACTCCCCTTCTCACTCAATGCTTAAGTGCCAAAGGAAAGTCATCCAACTAAACACCCTGCTGGCACCCTGCATTTTTCCCAGCTGCCCTTTCCACGATGAGTTTGTATCATGATCCGTGTAATTTATGTGTGTCTGTCCTCCTGATGTACTTTAAGCTGCATGAAAAGAAGGACTGTGTCTGTTTGTATCCCTGCTGCATTCCCATTACCTAGCACAGGGTCTAACGCATAAGATTTCAGTAACTATTTGTTGCATAAATGAGTAAATCCGTCACATTTTAGAGATACCAGATGTAAAAAAATCCCAATGCAATTAAAATCTTGCTTGAAGGAGAAGCCTGGGAATTGGAACATGATAAGAGTTGGTTGTGAAGTGAAAATGTGAGGTTGTACCTCTTCAAACACATTAGCATTTGTGTGTGAATGTATGTGTGTGTGTGTGTGTGTATGTGTGTGTTAGTCTATTAATCATATTCTTTAGTCACAGCTGAGGTTTAGTAGTGGCATAGAATTCTGGATGAGTGTGAAGGCAATAGACTAGACTAATTGAGTTTGAAAACCAGCTAGATATTTACTAGATCTCTGAACATGGCGTATAATTTAATACCACTATGTTTTGGTTTCTTCATTAGTATAACTGGGCTACAGTACCTATTAAGGTTGTTGTATAGATAAAATGAGATAATGAACATAAAATGCTGAACACAGAATTCTGAAGAATTGTAGGTATTTAATAAGTCTGTTCAACAACAGCAGATATTGTTATTCCTAATACTTTCTTATTAACAATTTCTAAAGTTAACAATTTTCTGAAACAAAAATTTCTTAGTGACCACTAGATGGCATTAAGGTTAATTTAAAATATAGACAGTATAGCCATTATCCATATCAGTAAGAACATGGTGAAAAGTACTTTCATACATTTTGCTTTAAGTTGTGGGCTTAATAAGTTGTGATTTTGCATTCTTTTACGTAGAAAAATCTTAGAAGATATTATATTTATTTAAGCTTTGTTTCCATCAAAAATTCATCATGCTGCTTCTCTTTATTTATTTATTTATTTTGAAGTAGGAAAGTTATTGCTGAAAATTCTGAATGATGCTGCAAAGTAAATGGCCCTCTGTGTGCACTAGGAACAAGTTACTGTTTTGTAGTTGCTGCATGATGTACTGAGGGTCAACAGCATGCCAGACTCAATGGTGACCTAGAGGGAAAGGCTCTGTGGGTTTCCCAAGCTGGGAGCTGAAGGCAACAGGATAGTGATTATGTCTGAAACAGATGAGTGAATAAAAACTGCCTGGGTAAACCCAAGAGAAAGCCCACTTACTCTCCACCCTTCTCAAGAATGCTGCATGGTGAGGCAGGTATCTGTTGTTTCTTAGACTTTGCAGAATGCAGTAAATGAGCAACAAAATGCTAACATAATATCCTCTTCAGGCTGGGCGCGGTGGCTCACACCTGTAATCCCAGCACTTTGGGAGGCCGAGGCGGGTGGATCACCTGAGATCGGCAGTTCCAGACCAGCCAGCCAACATGATGAAGCCCCATCTCTACTAAAATTAAAAATACAAAAAATTAGCTAGGTGTGGTGGCGGGGGCCTGTAATCTCAGCTACTCAGGAAGCTGAGGCAGGAGAATTGTTTGAAGCCTGGAGGTGGAGGTTACAATGAGCCAAGATTGCGCCACTGCACTCCAACCTGGGCAACAAGAGAAAAACTTCTCAAAAAAAAAAGTCTTCTTCAAAGACGCTGTAGGACTGAAAAATTTAGTATTGCTGAGTTTCTTGTTGTGTTGTATCCATTAATTGTGGATATATCATCAAAGTTGTTGTAGAAGAACTATATATTTAGCGTTTTGTTAGAAAAAACTAACTTAGATAACAAGTAGACTTCATTGAGTTGCATGGCTTACTATGGGCAAAGAGGTACCATGAAGCTTTACTGAAATGGAAAGATTAGTTTGTCATGATGGAAATGAACCTAAGTTGGGGAATTGTCAATTTGGCGATTTTGTTCAATCTTTGAGGTAGATTGCCCAATGGTTCAGCTTACCTCCAACTGTGAACTCTGTAAGAGTGGCAGAGGCATTTGCGTGTCACCTCTGAATCTCGAAAGCTGAACCTATAGATAGTATATCTCCAAAGATACATATGCCATCATATTGTACTCAGTAAACCTTGACTGAAAAATAAATGATGAAATATCTAGTCAGTTAGACCAAATAAAGGAATTCCACTGGATATCAGCAGAGGGGGTCTTAGTCAAGATGATATAGCATGTTCATAACAGGACACTCCCCTTCTCTTCCAAATGCATAAAGAATGTACAATATAAATAAAAACATAAAGAGGGATAAGAAGGCAACATCAAGTTAAAAAACAAGGTAAATAACTATATGAACCAGAAGTGGAACCCAAGCACAAAGTAGAGAGTGAAGCTGAAGATATTGAATGCTTGGCTCCCCCATGTGAAAACAAAGCAGTAGAGTTGGGAGTTTTGCTTTTTTGGATAAACAAAGTAAATGTACTCCTTGTGGGATGTGGAATTGGGCCTAGGCTCACCGCTTGCACTTAGCTCCCAAAGATCTTCACCAAAAGAGTGATTCAGAATGCCCTTTAACAAGAAGAAAAGTGAACCCACCATAGTCTAAATGTCTAGCTGTTAGTCTTATAGGCCTAGAAAGTGAGTTTTTTCCAATATAAAAATGAGTTTTATTATTTCTAGAAGTCAGAGCTATAAAATAAATGAATCAGATTTACATACAGCACAGTAGTGTTGCTTAGTATATGCTCATTTATGAACCAGTTAAAATTATTCCCTGAATAGTTAATTACTATTTTTGTGGGAAATTAAAGAGTGAACCTGAATTTCATAATGAAAACAAACTGAGCAACAGATGACAAAAGCGTTCAGAAACAAACCATAAAAATTATATAGGATTCTAATAATAGGCAGAAATTGTAACAATAGCTTGTTAGAACTGTGGCAAACAGTATCAGCTTCCTAAAGATAAATGGCATCAGCATTTGAATAGTCTTTAGAAAATCCAACATTTTAAAATAGTTAATACTTTTTCTACAACTTCATCTTTAAATATGTTGTTCCTTTTGTCCTGAATGTCTGACACTGCTATTAATACTTCATGATCCAGTTCATTAGTTCCTTTTATATATAGTACCAGAAAAGTGATGTTTTTTTAAAAAAAAAAAACAGCAAATTTAGAAAGAAATCATCATTCATGAGGACGATTCAGTTAAGGCAAGCTCCCAGACATTACGTTAAAAATCTCCAAAAACCTAGAATGCAAATACAGCTAGAAATAACCAACACATTTTCCAGGGACTCTCTGTTTTGTTGGTAGGTCAATGTCCCTTATCTGAAATGCTTGGGACCACAGGTGTTTTAGATTTTTTTCAGATTTTGAAATATTCACAGTAATATTACCAGATGAGCATCACTAATCTGAAAATTTGAAATCCAAAATGCTTCAATGAGCATTTCCTTTACAAGTCATGTTGATGCCCAAAAAGTTTTAAACTTTATAGCATTTTGGATTTCAGAATTTGGGGGTTTGGAATGTTCAACTGTACTTACTACCCAGGAAACCAATTATACTCAGAGGTTTGCTTGGCTAGTGTGGAATCAGAGCAAGGGAAATTAGTTATATGATTGAAAAGTTTTATGGCAAGAGTTGGCAGACTTGTTCTGTAAAGGGGCAAGCAGCAAATATTTCAGGTTTTGCAGGCCATAAAACCTTTGTCAAGACTACTCAACTCTGATAGTGTAGTGCAAAATCAGCCATAGATGATGTGTAAACAAATGGAGATGTGCCTGTGGTACCAATAAAACTTTATTTAAAAGAATGGGATTCAGCCAGATTTAGCCCATGGACTGTAGTTTGCCAGCCCCTGTTTTGTGGCATTAGGTCCTAAATGTTTGACATTTCCACTGTGGTGAAATCAGATGCTTCTGTGTACGTGAACCTCCTCACATTCTTGAATCAGGACTCTCTCTCTCTCTCTCTTAGTTGTACAGTGTTAAAATTAGTGTCTGGGATTAATCTTTTTGAGGTCTCTGTTTTCTTTAGGTGAGATAATTTTTCCAATTAGATTAGAGTCAAATGTTACTGGTTTCAGAGGCTTTCTGTCTTAAAGTAACTTTGCACGACTCTGTTTCAGTTCCCTTAGAATTTAACTCTCAGAGGGCATCTTATGTCCCAATTCCATACTGGTCCTTGGTTCCCCTTATTTCACAATCCTACAGAGGTTTTTCATTATTGCCCCACATTCATCCTGCCGTAATAACTTATGGTACAGATCTAGTAAAAGAGAATGCTGAAGCATCAGTATCAGTTGATGTTCCGATCAACTACAGCAGGTGTGTAGTTCCGGGAAACCTGCCTTAAACTTTTTAGCCTCTAGAGCCCTCTCAGTCACTCTGGATCACAGAAATATCTTCAACTGACCATACATTTTCAACAAATCACATGTAAAGATCTTTTTTCATAATAATTGTTTAAATGTTTGTTCTAATTGGTAGCCTCTGGTTGCTGTCAGTGTGTTAC
Source organism: Ateles fusciceps (assembly GCA_036589455.1). Classification (NCBI taxonomy): domain Eukaryota; kingdom Metazoa; phylum Chordata; class Mammalia; order Primates; family Atelidae; genus Ateles; species Ateles fusciceps. The sequence continues at coordinate 6,492,603 of JAZHEH010002393.1, forward strand.
CTTAGTTAGTTATGTAAGAGAGAGGCCATTTCTTATCTCAGTCAGTGTCATGGTTTACTTTAGCAACTTGCAATAGAAGTCTGGCTGGGTCTACAGCAGCATCAGCCTCACCTGGGAGCGGGTCAGAAATGCAGATTCCCTGGGCCCCAGACCTATTGAATCAGATCTGTATCTATGTTAATAAGATTTCCATATGATTCACAATTATTGAAGTTTGGAAGTCCTGCTCCAACTTATAGTGCATCTTAATGTTAATTCTTAATGTTAGTTAAAAAAAAGGCATCTTCTCTGAATGGCAGAATCAGGAAATGGCTATAAGGTTTAAGGATAATAGGTTTCATTTCTCCCATATTCTTGTGCTCTTGCATAGGGCATGAGAACATACAGTGCCCTGATTGACATGGTCATCCTCCACCCACCTGCACCCCAAATTAATCTGATGGGATAGGGGTTTGAGAAAACTAAAATAAAGTGAAATTCCAGTTCATCAGCAATCTTGTTTTTAAAAGATTTCTTAAAACTTTTTTCATTGGCAGCTTGTGAAATTCCTTCTCCATCATCTCTTTTACTTAAAATATTGACAAATGGATACAAGTCTTATTCCTTTCAGTGCCTTGAAAATCTAGGCTTTTACCTTCTAATTCTGAGTTTGACAAAACTCACATGCACAGACTTTTAAACACTCACACAGCAATCCCACCAGAGTGTATCTAGATTAGCCTTCACATGTGACACAACATAGATATTTAAGATATAGATGAATGTCCTTTGTGAAGCAATGTCTGACTGTAGGATGTAGAATGGCTTGGCTGAGTCTAGAGACAAGAGATAGAGATTTGACTTTTGGTTTTGCCAGATTAAAGCTGTGTGTCTTATGACAAACCAGTTTCCCCCCAAGTGCAGAGCAGTCTGGAGACATAGCATAGTAGCAGTTTTTATTATGTGACCTATTTGTCACACAGATAAGATTTTGGCAGTGGGCGTAGAAATAAAGGAAGTGTAAAGAGAGTAGAGACTGAGGTAACAGATCTGAAAACAAATGGAAGCCACCTCTGTTTTCTACAACTAAGAATTCTTATAACATGTGCCATCTGTGGAAGGCTAGGACTGTGAATATCCCTACACATAATGCCAGATTTCTACTGAAGAATGGAGCTTACATCCTATGAGGTCTATATAATCCTGTATTCCTCCCTTATAATATTTCATCTTGCCTGTCTTGGCTCAAGAAATTGTAGGACATTCGAGGTCAGGGTTTGAATCTTTCCTTTCTCGTAGGAACTCCTATTATTGTTTTGATTACAGAGAAAACTCTCAGCAAATGTTGATTGATGATTGGTTACAATTCTTGAACTTCTTCTTATGAGTAATTAATGCCCCCAAATGACTCAGCATTAGATTAGGGTTAATTAAGGATATCTTTCTATGACTATCTCTGCCCTGTCCCAAATTATTACAGTTTTCTTATATCGCCTGAAAAAACTCACCATGTTCTCTCTGAACACCAAGATTGTACCCATTCCTATATAAGGCATAAGGAGCTACTTTTGGGGAGGATGGGTTTCAAATCTATGCTGCTTTTTCTTTTTTTAAGAGCTTGTTTTCTAATAAACTCATCATTTCATTGAACAAAGCCAAGTCCCTTTCAAGCTGGGCCTTCTTATTGTCAAAAGCAGCCAGCTTAGTTAACTTAGCAGAAAACAATAAACTGGTTGATCTGGCAAGACAAAGACCAGACTTCAGCTGATGGATTCATTGCCCAATTTGTTAATTCATATGCTGTTTAGACATAGCCTTTGATAGAGTCTGTGACTGTTTAGAAGAATGACTCCCAGAAGTCAATAATGTGGCAGGGAAAAGAGATCAGTCTAATAGTGTACTCACCTACTTCATCTATGCTATGCATGGCTGATAGCAGGAGGGACAAGTAGTTGACTAAATTTTTCTTTCTTCTTTTTTTTTTTACTCAAAATATTATCTGAGGAGATTTAGACATAGAGAACTTTATAATATTCAGGAATGTGTCTGTACTTGTATTCTTGTCAAAAAAGTCCTTGGACTCTGCCCAGGCTGGAGTTCCTGAGTGTGGAGCTGGCCCTTAGCTGAGGGTAGAAAAAGGAGAATTGAGTCGAGAAACCAAAGTAATGGCTGGAGAACCAAAGGATGTTCCCAGGCATCAAATCTAAAGGGCCCAGCAATGAAGCTTGATCTGATCCAAGCAAAAGGATGAACACTTGGGTCAGACAAGACTGAAGTAGGAGATTTGAGAGACTGAGGGAAGAGAAAGAGGACACTGTGAGGGGGTACGATGGAGGGAGATTTAATAGCTTGCTGTGGCCCTGCCTATTTATTGGTCAGGGGGATATTGAGTGTATTGGGCTGCTTCTAGGAAAAGAGGAGTCTACACACAGCCAGACAGAACCCATCCAAAGTTGTACCTTCAAAGTCAACTTCAGGCTGCCCAGAACCTTGTATAACCCTCTCAGTTATGTCTATAATATCCAGAAAAGCAAACAGGTACAAGTGCTTAACTGAAAGAAGAGAATCATACTTCTAACAAGTTGATAGCATGCTTAGAAGCTGAAGAATGGTGCAGAGTGTGTGTGTGTGTTTGTGTGTGTGTGTGTGTGTGTGTATGTGTGTTAACTTTTCCTGTAAAGTTGCCATAATTTTTTTTTTTTTGAGATGGAGTCTTGCTCTGTGGCCAGGGTGAAGTGCAGTGGCTTGATCTCAGTTCACTGTAACCTCCGCCTCCTGGGTTCAAGTGATTCTCCTGCCTCAGCCTCCTGAGTAGCTGGGACTACAAGTGTGCGCCACCACATCTGGCTAATTTTTGTATTTTTAGTAGAGACGGTGTTTCACCATGTTAGCCAGGATGGTCTAGATCTCTTGACCTCGTGATCCACCCGCCTCAGCCTCCCAAGCCATAGACTTTTAAAAGGATCTGCTACTGCTGCATATCAGACAGTCCCTTCTCTTGCTGGTTCCCACCTTTTGTCTGCCTCTTTAGGATTTTCTGCCTCTTTTTACATTTTTGTGCACTCTCCTTCCAACTCTGATGTACAGGCTCCCTTAGAGATGGCCACATGGTTCCATCTGTGGCTGTCTGTCAGAGTAGTCTTTAGTCATTCAGAGTCTTCAGAGAGGAGCAGCTACCAGACAGATAAAACTTGCTCTTGATATGTTCTCATTGCTTAACCTTGAGGAGTTTTTCTACTATGTTAGTATCTCTCTCTTCACTGTCTCTCATCAAGAATCCCCTTTCCACCAGGAACAAAGGAAGGTAAGACATGGGGAAGAAACATGCAATCATTTTTTACATCTTTATGTTGCTGACAAATGGCTACTTATGAAGAAAAGAAAATTATTGTCTGATTCAGACTACTTAGCTCTTTTACTGGATTGCTTAAAACCTATTGAAGTAAAATTTGTATCTTTTAAAAAAAGGCTTATAAATTTTCTATGGGGTTTAAATTTATGGAAACTTGCCCTTTAAGAGGAACTCAGAGACAGGCTGAAATAAACTCCAGACTGATGCCGAAGTGAAATAAAGCTTTGGGTTAGGAGGAATTATTTATAAGCTTCATAATTGACAATCTTGTGCAAGATAATTGGCACATCATTTTAGAAACTTGTTGTGACTTGATCAAATTTAAGTTGGGTCCCAGCTTCAGGCTAAAGATATGCAGAATATATAATGTTGTATGAAATAAAAGCTAAAGAAATTTGGGGTAAAATTTTGAAAGTCAAAAACTGTTGTCACTGAATAGGTACAGACATAGGGGTTATTCCAGGACAAATGGTCCTCACATGCTGGTCCCTAAATTTTATAAAAATTCTCTTACAGAAGCAAAAGATGAACTAAATAGGGAAATTCTCATTGAAATATCAGAAGAGTATAGATTAAGGCTATCAAATGATCAGAATGACTGTTGCTTCTTTCCTTCTACCTGCACCGCTAGCTGACATTGCTACTTGGTCAAGGCTCACCTTTTCACTGGGCCTGCCGTTAGTCTTGTCATCATTAGCACAGTGTTCCAGTTAGCTGTGACAGTTATACAATTTAATATCTGAGATACAGCCTACTTGCTGTCCTTGGTTTGGTTTAAGTTGCTAAAGAAGTCTCTTTGGCAGAGAAAGACTTATTTGTCCAAGTATCAGAGGAGCGTTCTAAAAGGTCACAGAAGGAGAAAGAGAGATCAGGTACAAAGAAAATCTTACTGTAATTTGATGTGTGTGTGTGTGTGTGTGTGCTTTTTTTTTTTACATGGCCAATTAAATATTATTTATGCTTAACTTCTCCTGGAGTCATTAAGTTGTAGCCAGGGCCAAAATGGAAAAGCAAGGATGCTAAGTACCCTCATGCTGTAGAGAGCTGTAAATTAACAGCCTAGAGTTGGAGTTGGAAACCTTCTTCTAGGGTTTGTTTCTCAAAAGGTGGTCAAGTTAGTCCCATTAATGCTAATCACCATTGCTTTCTTTGTCTATAAATGAAGGCTGGAGAGAGGAAAAGTGTCATCCTATTCCTCTCTGGGATTCTGAGGCAACGAGCCAGATACCATGCTGTGAGGGTGCTCAAGCAGCCCTGTGATGAAGCACATGAAAAGAGCAACTAAGGCCTCCTGCCAGCAACCTGTGGTAACATGCTAGTCATGTGAGTGGGCCACCTTTAAAGCAGATCCTCCAGCCCCAATCCAGCCTTGCAATGACTGCAGCTCCGATTAACACCTGACTGCCACTTCAGTGATGCTGAGCCAGAAACACCCAGCTGAAATGCTCCTGAATTCTTGTCCCACATGAGCTATGGAAGATAATACATAATTATTACTGTTTAAAATCACTATGTTTTGGGGATGATTTGTTATGCAACCATAACAACTCACTTTCCATTCTCCTTTCCTGCCCTAATACTCAGGGAGTTAGTTCCTAGGAGAGGGAGGAGGGGAAGGTGTATAAAAGGTGAGGCATTTTGAGCCTCTCAACCTGTAAGTTCTAACCTGCAATGGGAACAAAGAGAAAGTTTTAAATAGGATGTAAAGTTAAATTTGATTAGAGACTTATGGGCTTTTCCTAAACTAGCATTGTTGGATAAGAAATAGGAATTTTACATGACATAATTGGGAAATTTTTTTGGGAAAAATGAAACTTGTCATGTGTATACTCCAAGGAAAACTCAACAAACCACTAATAGATAAATTAATAAAGAGATTTTAAAAACATAATTTAGTGGAGACATTTTCTCTGTCCTCCATGATTCAGCCAGCCATGGACCAGGGTTCATAACCCCTGTACCTTGAGCTGCAGAGCTAGTCCTCCAGAGTAGGGAAATCCTGTAGTACTAGTTCTACAGAGTGAAGAAATCCTGTAGTACTAGTTCTATAGAGTAAGGAAATCCTGTAGTACTAGTTCTACAAACCCAAACCTATGACATCACAAATGTCAGCAGAGTCATCTGTAACAGATAAGTCTTTAATGGACTTGTCAAATGTGACAGCTATAGAAATATGGAAAGCTGATACTGATTTGTAGAAACTTTTCTGTGCTGTGAAGATCTCTGGCATTGTTTTGATCATTCCAACCAATATGAGAGATGGTGATAAATGGTATGAATGTCTGCATGGTGTTCTGGGTAGCTAATTCGGTTCTCACACAAGTCAGTTTAGTCCTGCTATCAAAGGCAAGGAGACATTGGCCAATATGATATGGATATGCATAAACTTAATATTTACCTTTTGGAAAATATGATAAATTCTCTGTAGTTTCTTGTCATTGAGAGGAACAATGTAGAGTAACTGGCCTTTTAAGGTAAACTTCTAGAGATTGCTTGAGACAAGTTAGGAGAAGGTGGCAGCCTGAAATAAAGATTTCAATCTGTGTTGAGTTATGACAGTGTCAGGATCATTCTATTCATTTGTAAACAATATAAAATCTTATTCCTTTCTTCCAGACTTTCAGTGCTTCCTGAAACAAATGACCTCAGGGACTTCCCATATGGTGATACAAAGAGATTTCTCCTTATGTGAACCATGCCCAATATTTGTACACCACGGATATGCTGGCACCACAGAGGGCTGGGAGGTTACAGTTGTGCGGAACAGATGGCATCTTCAAGGCAGAGATGAGCCTTGGACATTAATTACTATTACATCAGGGCCCAGAACAGAAGTGAGTCAGTGTGGCTGACTCCTGGCCTACCCAACCTGTGTTCACAAGATTTCATATATGCTAGCTGTGATATTGTTATATAATAAGAAATATATATTTGGTCTCTGTCCCCCAGTTCCTTTCACAGAGTTCCTAAAACCCTTGTAGATAGGGATGCTAGGAGAATCTTTTGTTTTAACCTTTGGTCTTTGACCCTAATTTCTGACACAGAACTCCCAAGGCTTTTGCAATGTCCTGAGTGATAGGCGCATTCTGACACAGAGCTTCTAAGTCCCTTGGAATTTCCTGAGTGAGAGGAGCATCTGTTTTTCTAATGAAGAAGCTCTTGGTGGACTCCTGGATAGCCTCAGGAGGAGGGCTAGTTGCCAGGGGAACCAAGCATTGATTAGAGGGTTAGCACCTTCAGCCTCACCCCTACACCTCTCAGGAGGTTCCATTGATCCCCAGTGGCCAATGATTTAATCAATCATGACTATGTAATGAAGCCTCCATAAAAGCGCAAAAAGATTAGGTTCAGAGAGTTTCCTCATTGCTGAACACACAGAGGTGTGCGGAGGGTGGTGTACCCAGAGAGGGAAAGGAAGTTCCATGCCCCTTCCCACATACCTTGCCTTATTCATCAATTCCATCTTGCTGTTCATCTGTCCCCTTTGTTATATCCTTTATTAATATAATAAACTGGTAAATGTGTTTTCCTAGATCTGCTAGCCATCCTAGAAATTAATCAAACCTGAGGAGGGGGTCATGGGAATCCCAATTTACAAGTGGTGAGTCCAAAATATAGGTGACGATCTACTGCTTATGACTGGCATGTGAAGTTGGGGCAGTCTTGCAGGACACAGCTTTAAACTTGTGGGATCTGATTATATCTCCAGGTGACAGTGTCAGAATTCAGTCGAATTATAGGACACCCAGTTGGTATCTGCTCAAAAATTGGTTGTTGGTGGGGAGAAATGCCCAGACATTTTGGTGACCAGAGGTAAAATATTCTGTTTTGGGAATTAGAATAGGAAAAAATAATTTATTTTCTTCTGTCTCTTACACTAGTTTATTGATTTTTACCAACACAGAAATGAAAATAAGAACTATGGTATTAGGAAGAAAAGAAGCTGAGGTTCATAGATAGTAGCTGACATGCCCAAGGTCTGCTGGTTAGAAGAAGAATCTAGTTTCAAGTGCAGGCCTTTTGATTCACCCAACATCTCAGCATTGTTTATTTCCTTCCTTGGCTTGTATTTATATACAGATCTGAGCATACGAGTGGTGAATGAGAGGATACCTGTAGATGCTGGCACATGATTCAGATGATTTTGAAGTTTACTTTTTTTTTTTTAAAGCAAGGAGGGGCTGTTAGTTTCTCTTGGGAATCAAGGCTAAGTGTCTTTACTTGGGATCTCAAAGGTTTTCTGTGTCCACTCTCTGGGTGATAAGAAGAACAAATATTTCCTGTTCTCTTTTGGGCTGTTTTTCTATAAACTCCCTGGATTTTTCCTTCTCTCTGTCCCCTGCCCCCTCATTACCCTCTACCTATGTTCCTCTTTCCTTCCTTGGTCTAAGGCATAGTAAGAAATCTCATTCTGGGATGAAGCCATAGTTTACAGGAAGATCAACTTGGAAAACTGTCATAGCTATGGTAAAACTGGGAAAAAATATCTCTTGGTGCTTGAATTTCCACCACTAATAATTATTTCCTTGGTGTTAACTCTAGTCTCTCTCTTTTCTTCTTTTTCTCTTCTTCTCCTGTTCCTCTTCCTCCTCCTTTCTTCTTTTTCCTCTTCCTCTTTTTTTTTTTTTTTTTGACAGAGTGTCACTCTGTCACCCAGGCTGGAGTACAGTGGGATGATCTCTGCTCACTACAACCTCTGCCTCCCAGGTTCAAGTGATTCTCCTGCCTCAGCCTCCTGAGTAGTTGGAACTACAAGCACCACCACCATACCCAGCTAATTTTTTGTATTTTTAGTAGAGACTAAAAATACTAGCCATGTTGGATAGGCTGGTCTCAAACTCCTGGCTTCACGTGATCCATCTGCCTTGGCCTCCCAAAGTGCTGGGATTATAGGTACATGAGCCATTGAACCCCGCCTTCTCTTTCTCTTCTTCCTCCCAAGGTAGATAGTCATTTAAAATACTAAAATAAAAAAAAATACAATGAAAAATTCTAAATATTCTTGTAAAAAATAATATGATAATTTGTCATCTTACTAGAGGATAAGTTCCTGGAAGTCAGGCCTGTGTTTTGTTAATTTATTGTTTCTAGCCTCAGGGCTGAGCCCTGTGCTGGTATGGTGAATTAGAAATGGGCATATAACCTGATCCTAGACAATGAGATGTAAAGAGAACTCTTCCAGGGAAATTTTCACTTTACAAAAGACACAGCAGAAATGACCATGCTACTGTCCTCCAGCCTGGTTGACATGTGGATATGACCATATCTGATGTCACGTTTGGATGTGCTGTGGTCATTTTGTTCTGTTTAATGGGGCCAACCCTAAGGATGACAGCATCAGGAGATAGAAAGTGCCTAGGTCCTTGATGGCATCGTGAAGCTGTTGGGCCACTCATACCTGGAGCCTGCCCCATCATTGCTTTCTCTGTTATATGAGATAACGAATTTCCAAATTGTTTAAGTCAGTTTGATTTGGTGTTATTGGTTATTTATAAACAAAAGCACCTTGACTGATAGAGAAAAGTTTGTTTCATTTTTACCCAGCACAAAGCCTGGTTTTCACTATCACACATGATACCCAGAAAGCTTCCTTTTTAGAATTTTTATTTTTTTGCTGTTATGGAAAGAGATCCAAAATAAAATAAGTAAAAAAAAAAGGAGAAAAATATCTACGTAAACATATATGAATAGGCAGATAAAGTGAGAGATGTTTGGTTTTTGACAAAGTCATCTATTGCTGCTAGTAACCAACCACAAAACCCAATGGTGTTTAATAATAAGGATTTGCTTCATTCACCTATCTGTGGGCAGCTCCAGAATGTGGATGGGGTCCAGGTGTACTCTCTATGTCTCTTTCCTTCTTGGATAGGTGAATCATTTTTATCATAAGAAGACAGAGGTGCAAGAAGCTAAGAAGAAAATGAGGGGCCTTTTTAGGTTAGGCTCTGTATGGCCACACTGTTACCTCCACCCTCAGGCACTTTGGAAAGCACATTTCCTGTGGCTGAGCCCAAAGCCAAAGGGGGGCGATTACACTGGCTTCCAGGGAAAGACTGTAAAGCCATATAATATAAGAGTGCAGTATTGGGCTCCTAAGTCAGTCTGCCATACTTCTCAACTCATATATTTGGGTATGGTCTCAATCTCCCATGATTTCCATATACTACACATTAATGATATTTGTTAAAACAGAAAGAGTTCTCTGGGGCCAGGGTCTTGTAGAGGATGGTCTGAAGGATGAGAGACTAGAGACTGAGAATCAGAGAGAAGGTTGGTGAACTTACTTACTTAGAACAGATTGAGTTCTGAACTGAGAAGGGGCTGAAGGGGGTAAAAAGATGGGGAAAGCCAGTCTGAGAAAGATTAAGTCTGTGTCTGATTTGGGGCCGGGGGATGTGGTCAATAAAAAAAGGAAAAGTGTTGCTTTGATGCCCAGGTTCTTGGCTTACAGTGATAGTGAGAATCAGAGAAGAGCATCAGATTTGGGGAAAGAGAGTTTAGGGTTGGAGGTGGTGAATGTGAGGACCTGTGAGATCTTCAGAAGGGATACCCATGAAGCATTGGGACCTTCAGATCTGAAGCTCAGAAGACAGGTTTGTGTAAGAAACAAAGATTTGAGCATTATCAGCTTGCAGTAATTAATGTCCTGTAAGTAGATGAAATTGGCCAGGAAACCTATGTATAGAAAAAAGAAGCCAAAAACTCACTGCTTTTAAAAAGAAAAGCAGAGGACACAAAACTCACAAAAGATATCACAAGAATCTAAAAGAACAAAAAGGTTTTTGTATGGTTTAATTTCAGAAATACCAGCATGAAACGAATTGCCATTTAGAGCTCCCTTCCCCCCAGTTGAGAATTCTTCTCCAGGCCAATGCCTGTGCCCTACCCGACTCTGCCCATTGTGTGATGGCAGTACCTGGGTCAAGGGGGTAGGCATATCATCTTTCTAGTCTTTGTGGGCAAAGAAGAACTACACAGGAACATCATAATTCATTTTAGCTCTTCTTCAAACAAAAATAAGTCTTACTGGCCCTGAAGTCCTTCCCAATTAATCTTGACTTGTTTTCAAGTTTTAATTCATTGCAGGCAAAAGACTTCATCATGTTGGCCTGAACCACTTATGTAAGTGGATATTTAAATCAATTATTTGTGATCTTTGTATCCACCCATTAAATTAATACAACAATGACCCAGTTACCTTTGTCTGTTTTTTAGTCAGAAAGTATTTATAAGACATAAAAGTAGGGGATCAGTTTTGATGAAAATGATGCTATTGGAGAAAACTTGTGCATGCCAATAATTTTCTTTACTTTTTATAAATTTTGAGATAGGGTCTCATTCTGTCACCCAGGCTGGAGTGCAGTGTCCTGATCACAGTGCACCGCAATGTTGATTTCCTGACCTCAGGTGATTCTCCCACCTCAGCCTCCCAAATAGCTGAGACTGCGGGCATGTGCCACCACACCCAGCTGACTTTTTGTAGAGATGGGATTTTGCCACATTGCCCAGGCTAGTCTCATACTCTTGGGCTCAAGTGATCTGCCCACTCTGGCCTCCCAAAGTACTGGGATTACAAGCGTAAGCCAGTGAGCCTGGCCAAATAATTTTCAAAGAGACTTTGTATCATCAGAAGAGTTGCTTTCCTTTGAACTATCTGAATTACACTTGGGAGGCCTGGCTCACATCTGAGTTCTGCTTTCAGTGAACCCAATTCTGCTATTTTTTTTAGAAGCAATTACTAATAAGGAACCTTACTTAAGAGGCAAGGAAACCGTTCGTCATCCCAAAACACTTTTCATTAGGCATGAAGACCCTTACAGAAACACATACTGGGCTTGGTGTGATGCTTTGTTTTTAGTCTCCTTGAGGCTGCTCCTACTGAGCCAGAGACATAGGGAGTAGAAGCAAGACTCCGAAATGAACAAGAACAAAAGGTTCTCTTGTAAAGGCATGTTGACATCATTACTTTTTTTTGAGAGATCCAGGGCCAGTGTCTACATGAGTCCATCAAAGGATTTTAGCCTCTTGCTTCCCTGGCTGAATGTCAGCCTGTCAATGCTCCTCTTGTAGCATAGGATTAGAATGGAATGTGAACTTCCAGTGACCATGGTTGGTCATGCCAGGATCCTAACACCCGTCATTCTGCATCCTACAAGTGTATCAGTGCATTTTTCAGGCTCTCAGCCATACCTTGGTTTGAGTCCTGTCTCTATCACTTCCTGCATGAATTACTTAACTTCTAGAAGACTTTGTTTTCTTTTATGTAAAATGGAAAAAACAATATTTTAAAATAGCACCCATCTTGTAAGGACATCAGGAGGATTAAATAAGTTAATGCATGTAACATGCCTGGCAGTCCATGTTCAGTGAACAAAACCATTTATCAAATGAGGAGGTTGGAGTCATTTGTGGGTCTCAAATTGAATGTGCACATGATCTGGGGAGATTGTTAATATGAAGGATTTTGGGATTTTTTTTTTTTTCACTAAGATTCTGATGCAATAAATCTGAGGTGAGGTCCAGGAATTCACATTTTTAGCCAATTCCCCAAGTGATTCCAATGCAGGTGTTTGCAGGTACACTGTGAGAATTACTGGGGCAAACACATGATCTTCCAGAGCACTCTTAGAACTCTGAGGCACTTAGACTCCAGTCTAAGGTACAGGAAAGAGGAAATTCGCTTGTGATTAAGGATGATCCTCAGGCAATGTTTCAAAGGCAGAAGAATTGTGGTTTGATGGAGAAGTGGAGATGGGGAGGTAGGAGCATGTCACAAGCAGGGGGATGGCAGATGCAATGATTTAGAGGTTGGAAGAGGAAGAAAGTGCAGCCAGGAAGGAGGGAGTTCTGCATAACTGAATAGGAGAGTGAGTGGGAGTCAGAAAGTAGGAGGTGAAATAAGTTAGCTGAGGAGACTGGGAGTATGTAAAGAGGGTCCCCCACAAAGGCAGTGGTTGGGAAGATTATTATTCAGGCATTGTGCATGGCAGCCCAGAGGTTGGCATGTTTATTAGCAGGCATCTGGCAAGCTTCAGGCCTGGGCTTATTAGGACTTGCATTAAGATGACAACCGTCAGACAGAAAACCAACAACAGCTCTAGGGAGTTTTGAGATTCTTTCTCTGAATTTTAAAAAATGTTTTAAGTCCAGCTCTGGAATATTCAATAAGGTCAAAGCTGCTACAAACAGACATTACACCACCAGGTAGTGAATAAAACCTTTGCTTCAGAGCAACAAAACATAAAGTGTGCAAGAACTGGTAACAACTGAAAAATTGTGTAAATATTTAAGGACAGCTCTTTTACCTCTCCAGCAGTGGAGGGCACACTTGGACCCCAGCCACAAGACTCCGTGTTTGTTCTTCTTCTCTCAGGCTCTGTTTTCATTCTCAAAATCTTTGCCCAACACAATCTAAATACTGAAACAATAGGAGCAGAGAGGAGAAGATCATCAGACATGGTGTGAGGAGTCCTGCATGTATGTGCCTTTTGTCACAGCTTACTGGGGAGTGTCTGCAGGGTGGATGATGCTGAAGCCTCAGTGCCTTCAGTCTGCTCTCTAGATGGGCTGCTGCTTCCATCCTGGGAGTGAAGACCTGACCAGCTGTGAGACACAGCGTCCTTAATAATATATTTTTCTCTGGGATTTATTCTCAGGTGTGGTATGGAAGTGGGTGGAGAAAATTCGTATGGGCAAATGGATTTTTAAAAAGGAAGATAGATACTGCTGGTAATCCCAGCACTTTGGGAGGCCAAGGTGGGCAGATCACTTGAGGTCAGGAGTTCGAGACCAGCCTGGCCAACATGGTGAAACTCCATCTCTACTAAAAATACAAAAGTTAGCTGGGTGTGGTGGCACATACCTGTAGTCCCAGCTATTCTGGAGGCTGAGGCAGGAGAATTGCTTGAACCCGTGAGGTGGAGTTTGCAGTGATCTGAGATCACACCATTGCCCTCCAGCCTGGGCGAGAGACTGTCTCAAAAAAAAAGAAAAAAAAAACCCAAAAAAAGAAAAATAGGAAGATAGATACTAAATTCTGACTACTATTATGGCAGTCTTTTAACTGACCCTTGGAACAAGCTGTCCTTAAAAAGCAGCAGGAATACATTGATATGAATTTCTTAGTCCAACACAGCTTTACAACACTGTAATTTCTCTTAAATGGTTTATGTCTCTTGTTCCATCATGGCCAAAATGTTCAGAAAGCATTATTGTAACTTGTGACTCATATTTTCCAATTTTAAATGAATTTGTCTTTAATCTGGCCAGAACTTCTTCAAGCCAGCTTAGTTGCTGCTTTGTAGCAAACTTCTGTGTAATGCCTCCCTTGTTCTTTAATCCTCTCTTCCCTCCTTTTCAATTTGTGGTGTGTTGCTAAGCATATCTCACTTTCTGGTTTAATTTTTGCCTTCCACTTTTATTATTCTTGTTTTGTAAGAAAGAAATCTTAGAGTAGGGAAAAACTTTAGCAGAAGAGTTGAGTCAGGTAATGTAGAAAATCACTTTTAAAAGTGGCTTTGTAAAGCAGAGACACATGGGCCTTCCTTTATTGTGATTTTAAAATTTTGTCTTTGAAATTTAAGTGTTAATTCCAAATTATGAGACTCACAAATGTAAAGTTACAGTTTTCCATAAAAAGAGCTCAATACATGGTAGTCATGTGCAAAGCTGTGTAATAAATACATTGCATGCTTTATTTGATTGACTCCTTCAAAACCTTTGTGAGGTAGCTATTATCTCCTTTTAATAAGAAAAGAAACAGGCTCAGAAAAGCCAGGTACCTTGTCTAAAGTAAGTGGCAAAACAGAAGTATCTTATCTGAATATTAGATTTGTATGCTATTATGAAAGGATTTTAATGAGCTACAAAATACTACATATTATTGATTCTATGTATTTTTCTGTAGAATTAAGGAGCTGAAAGAGACCAAAAGATGTAATGTATTCTTTTATGTGAGTGTAAATTAGGTGGTGGTGACCAGATAATAATGCTGGGGCCCCGGTGTTTCCAGGAAAGCTTTGCTAGATAACTGCAAATGCTGAAACTGAAGGCATTAATCTCAGATTTGGAGATACCACATATGTGAAAATGTCCCAGTATGACTTGGAGAACAACCTGGAATTATATTTTTATAAGTGACACCCTGATCTTGTGTCTTAAGGAAATACATAGCATAAGCTGTTCATATACAGTTTGGCTTTGAGATTGAATTGGCCAGAGGTGGGGTAAGATGAGATTTTAGGAAGATCTATAATTGGGCCAAGCTGTGGTCAGCTGGGAGGGCCACAAAGAAATAACAAGGAGGCTTGTCTGAGCTCTGAAGGGCAACATGGACCTAGGTAGAGGGTCCTTAGCCCAGCAAAATATTCCAGTCTACTCTCTCAGAGCTGTCTGGTGGATGCTTAGAGAATTAATATGGAATTAATTACAGAGCTGTTCCACTTTTCCTGCTTGAATCTTGTTCTGTCTTTTATTTTTCTGTTTTCAATCCCATTTCATATCAAATCTTTCATCTGCCTCTTTCTTTACCCAGGATATTTTTGGCTTTTGAATTTTGCTTCTAAAATCTTCTCTTTACTATAGTAAATAATTTTTAATTAATTAGCCCTGTTTGTTGTGAATCTAGACCTTCCACAAACATTTATGTCTTTTTCATACAAGCCCAAGAGGATGAACTCAATTCTGTAAATGGACTTGGAAAAGATGATAGTTGTTAATAATTGTGCTTTGAACAATTTTATTATCTCTAGTCCATGCCTATCCTAGCTTATCTTAAGTATATTAGATAGCAGCATTTTCCAGAGTATGCTGCATGGAAAGTGTTCCACTAGTCTCGGGAGATGTCCTGTTAAAAGGGTGTGGCTGTACATGTTTGGGAAGTAGCATGTGTTATATCCTATTCTTGGAGACATATATCATGAATATTATCCTACTAAAAATTCTGAGAAGTCTTACAATAAATGAAACTTCAAAACCAAAAGTGTTTCTCAAAAGTTGTTGTGTGGAGGTCAAGGAGAGAACTATAAGACGTCTGAGCCATATACACAAATCTGGGATTGTTGGTTATTATGGAGCAAAGTTTAAGCTTATAAGCTATAAGCTTTTAAGCATGTAAACCATAGATATTCAAACAAACTCAGTAGGCAAAATAAAAGAAGTTGGAACTAGAACACAGGAGAAACATAATTTTATAGTGCTGGTGATTTTGCTGCCCACTGCAGTCCATGAGTGTATGGGCTAGAGAAAGAACGAATGGGAGGTGTGAATCTGCTTTTCCCTAATTCTCTGAGTGTATCTTATAGCATGAGCATGTCACTGTGTGGAGGTGATTCTAGTGTTCAGGGTTTTTCATGTCTCATTCAGTGTGACTTCTAAACATCACCCAGCCATTTCAACTGGACCTTGACTGCAGAATCAGTGATTTGTTCTTTTAGACTTCTTAAGATATGGCATATCAACAAGATAGTGCATTTCTAAGGGATTTTCAAGGATAATTTGACTGTGAGCAATTTTTGCCCTGTGCACATGCGTTAGAGCTAACCTCTATAGGAACTGTGCCACTGCTGACCTCATGCATTTTGTTTTCTTAATGCCTCTAGCCGCCATCCTATTCCTCTGACTCCCTTTTTCAGGCAGGAGCCTCGGTGAGAAACTGAGTCAAGTTAAAACTTGACTCAAGATCATAATAGCTGCATTTATCAGCAGCAGCCACATCCATCCTGAGAAAGAGAATGTGCTAGCTACAGAGGTACAACTTTCCTGGATCTGGGATGGGATTATGGTGAGCATAGGAAGTTGGTATCACTTTTTTTTTTATGTCTGTTACACACAATAAGTAATAATTTTATTACATAAACTGCTTGATTCAGCCACATAGCTTGGATTGGAAGAACTTGTGGTGAACCGTTTCTACCATCATAATTGTTATAGTTAACTTAAGTGCCATTGTACAAGAGCTGGCAGTATAAGCTCATTGATTTTTGTGCAGAACTCTTTATGCAAACAAATGAAATTTTAATTCTATTAATAAAAACAAACAAGTGATAACATATTTGACTAGCACTTCAAATTGATTCATAGCTATAACCTTACTGTAATTCACCGTGGTGGTATTTACTTATAAAACAGATTACAGCAACTCTGAAATCAGTGGTTTTATGTGTGTACAGTCACTTGCTGCAGGCACAGATTATTGTATCATAGGATATAGTATGCAGTCATTTGTTTTGATTAAGTACTTTAAAATGTCAAGTTTCTCTGCACAGATGCACATGGAGCTGTGGTTATTTCTGGGAAGAGAATCTAAGATTTGGAGAAATTTTTTTAATCACATGCATCTTCTCCCAGTTAAAATAATTGACAATAAAAGAACTATAAGTAAGGCCACCCTTTCCTTGGTGCTAAGCTACTAGAAGGCGATGGGGAAGGTCCAGGAGCTAGAAGGTCAGTCAGTCAGAAGATTCCTAGCGAAAGAGACCCACTCTACCATGGCTGAGGGAGCCTCAGAGCAGCTCACCTGGGCCACAGGCTCAGGATGCCAAGAAGCCTACAAATAATAGGTAATGTAAGTCCATTCCTGAATACCACCAAGTAGATGATCTGAGGGATGCCAAGAGGAAACTCCTTTCTCCTAGCTTTTGTCTTTGTCTCAGAAACAGAAAGTAGTAAAATGCACATTTAGGTCTATGACTGACTGTCATTAAGGACTTGAACTTCATCACTCCTCTTATCCTCTCTTTCCTTTCCTTGCACTTTTTGTGATGGAGTTACTGTACAGTGCAGTGGGCTTTGTGTAGTATGGGAGGGGACGCAAAGTGGAGTAGCAAGAGGCACAGAGGCTCAGAGCCTCCTTGAACTGAGGCAGCTGAATGGCTTCTTCCTGGATGGGCAGTAGTTCTCTCTGCAAGTCTGCTTTGATTCAGTGCTGCTGGTAGGATAAAGTCCTGCTCACTTTTCACCTTGACAGATTTTTCTTGCTGGTGTCTCTACACGTCTCTCTTCAGTGAATGTCTATGATACTAGCTCTATTATTTCTTTAGACACATTTTTTTCCCCCCCAAGACTTCAGGCAGAAATTCAGGCAGCTGCAATCGTGTCTCTGTCCTTTCTGATGATTGATTGAACTTGTCTTCACATTCCGCCTTCAGTTTCTTCCTATTTTTTTAGACTTATTTTACTTAATTCTCTTCCCTTCAAATAGCTATAGAGGGCTTTGTGATCATGCCAAGGAGAAGAGGATGAAAGATGTGCCTACATATGCTGTGGTCTAAATTGTGTCCCTCCCAACCCTGGCCCAAATTCATGTTGAAGCCCTAACCCCCAGTGTGACTGTATTTTAAAGATAGGGCTTTTGAGAGATAATTACGGTCAAATGAGGCCAATGGTGGGTTTGGGTAGGCACTGTTGTAATTAGATAGGATTGGTGGCCTTACAAAAAAGAGGACAAGAGAGATCTCTCTACATGCACTCACTGAGAAAAGCCATGTGAGCCCCCAGCAAGAAAGTTCTGTCCGCAAGCCAGGAAGAGGGCCCTCACCAGAAACTGGCCATGCTGGCATACCGATCTCAGACTTCTAGCTTCCAAAACTAAGAGAAAATAAATTTTTGTTATTTAAGTCACACAGTCTGTGTCATTTGTTTTAGAAGCCTGAGCTGTCTAAAATAACATAACACTTGCATTCATGAAGAATGTGGACTCCATTCCTAGCCATTGATTTTTCACCTACATAGATCAGTAATGGGTCATCATTACCCTGGGAGGCTGCATCTTCAAATCCAAAACATTTGAAAAGAGAGGCAGCATGAGTTTTCATTATGAAAATAGATAGCATTTTGAGTAGAAATGTGGCTCTAGAGACAGACTATTTCTTTACAACAATTTAAATTCTAATTCCCATCCACTATATACAAACGATGTGACCTTAGTAAGTTATTTAATCTGTTTAATTCTCAGATAATTCTTCTGTAAAATGGGAATAATAGAATAATACATAGATTTGTGGTGAGAATTAAATAAATTAATTCATACAAATCACTAAACACAGTACTTTACACATAATAAGCACGCATTCATATTTATTTTTATTTATAGGGGTAGCTAAACAGAGATGTTGACACCTACCCTACAGGGTTGATTTTTAGTTTTGTGAGTCACTTGGTCATGCAGTCATTCATTAATCTGTGTTGAAGGAAGATTGCACTGGATGCCTGGTAAAAATGGAAAGACAGATTTTATTTGGGCTATTGCAGTAAAAGAGAGATTTTAGTACAGAACTAAGCTCAACTTCACTGAAATAAAAGGTGGGCAGATTTTTAAGCCCTAACATGAACTAGTGGAAAAGCACTGGAGAACATTAGGAGGTAAGCTGGTGAATGTAATTTGGCTATTTGTCTTTGCTAATTGGCACTTACTGAAGTTGGGCTCTGTGGTGGTTAATGTATGTGTCAACGTGACTGGGCCACAGAGTACCTAGGTATTTTGTACTCAAACATTGTTCTGAGTGTTTCTGTGAGGGTGTTTTTGGATGACATTAACTTTTAAATCAGTAGTTGAGTAAAGCAGATTGTCTTCCATGTGGGGTGGGCCTCATTTAATCAGCTGAAAGCCTGAATAGAACACAAGGCTGACTTTCCTCCAAGAAGGAAAGAATTCTCCTGTCTAATGGTCTTTAAATTGGAGCACTGGCTCTTCTCTAATGGTCTTCCAACTGGGACATTGACTCCTTTTGCTTTTAAAGCAGCCGTCTGCAGATTTTGAACTTGCCATCCTCCATAAACAAGTGAGTTAATTCTTTATAATATGCTCCCTCCTGGCCCACCCCTTTTTCTCATTCTGTTTTCCTGGAGTACCCTGATGAATATAGGATCCTACTTTTCCACAGAGACTGTGAGACAGGAACACTATCTTTTTTGAAGATTACATTTCAAAGGGATAGAGCTCAGGTTCTTGAGAAAGACATTCTTGTATAAATCTGGTAAAAGACTGGGAGATGATTTACATCTCAAAAGAGCAGGGAAAGAATTTACAGTTGAAACATTTCTAAAGTAAATGCTCTAAGAAAAGGAAGGTGGGGGGTCTATAGACAGGAAGAAATCAGTCTTAATTTTACTTAAGCTGAAAACAATGTTAAGGTTGTCTTTGTCATGTGCAAGGCACTGTTCTGTGCCTCAAGTTTCAGAACTATATCTGGGTATCAAAATATGGAGGTTATATAATTTTTATAGATTGAAAAAATATTTTATGTTTAAAAAATTTGTTACACATTCCCATGAACAAAAACTTAGTTTTTCCTTAGCAAGAATAATCAGCTAAAATGAGAAGATAAAGCATTTTATTAATGCTCACTTGCAAACCAGGCTTTGCTTATGAAACCAATTTGAGTGGCCATTTTGTGGTGCTTGCCCTGGGTGTCAACATTCCAGTTTATGACTCTGCAGAAGATATGGTAGTTGAATAAGTCAAAGGAGATACATGGCCTCCTAGTAGGATTTATGACATAGTGAATATGAAAGCATCTGAAAGTGTCTAAATGATATGTCCTAGATAATGTCATTTAAAGCAGAAATTGAACTTGTTCCCATTTCTAGCTCCTAGGCCAACTGCTTGGCAGTACTTTACCTCTTGGGTATTGCTGCTATAGGCTTATAATCCCTCTTAGCATCTTAAGATGAGAAGCTGCTGTTTCTTCTGTGCCATCAGATCTTCAGGTGTTACTATCCAGAAATTCCATATTTCACTGGGAGGAACTCAAGGGCATTTGGTGATCCTTGGAAACTGATGGGCAGGTGAGGAGATATGTGAGGGAGTAAAGGAACCAAGGGTCAGCAGGAGGTATAATGGCAAAAAAGTTGCAAGGAGTAAAGAAGGGAAGGGAACAGCATTAGACAGCCTTTCATCAAACATGCAATGCTAGCTGCTGTGTCTAATGGCATGGGGGTCAGGATGGGTTGAATCCTCTTATTGCAGCTGGGGGAGGACCAACTGCCATGGAAATCAAAGAGGGAAATCCTTTGACTATTCAGGTTTACGTAATGTTTAAAAGCAGGGGCTCTTGGGAGTCTGGTTAAAACCATTTATTTTTGTTTTGATTCTATTAACTGGCTGCGGGATCTTGTACACATCACTAAACCTCAGTTCCATTCATGAAAAGAGGATAATTAGATAGATCTCATTTGGGAGAATTAAATGAGATGATGTGGGTAACTCATTGAGCACAGTGGCAGGTACAGTTATTTAGCCAAAATCAAACTACTAGAAGCAGAGATAGGGAAAAGGAAACTCCAATTCTCTCTCTTCAGGTTTTCAAAGGACTTCCCTGCTGTAACTTATGCTACCACGACTTAAGCTTTCTGCGCTAAGAATAGAGATCATTAAAGCAAATTCTCTTGTGGGGGAGTGGATAGGGAAGAGTATTTTGAACCAGCCAGTTGACAGTGTTATGAGAAAGCAGGAAGTGTGGGCTTGCTTCAGCAATGCAACTGGCTGAGGGTTTGTTTTGTACCTCTGATTATTCATTTTCTGTGCTACAGAAATTGCCTAAATGTTTTAATTATGTTCCTTTCATTGTATTTTAATGAACTAATGAATTCTTTCACCCGCTCCTTATCTTACAACAGGCCAATAATTATAAAACCCAGACAAATCTTTTTAAATTGCCAGGAATAAAAATGCAATGGAGCTCTTTCTTGGATAATAAAATGAATGTTCTAATTTCGTTAGTTAACAGGCATCTTTGAACACCCACTGTGCAATGAGCCCCACACAGAATGAGAGGAAAGTGGGCTACAAAAAAACCACAAGACTACCTTAGTTTTACTTCAAAATGGAAATAAACCATCTCATCTCATCTCATCTCATCTCATCTCACTGATTAATGTATTTAGTTTACTCAGTAATCATTGGTGGAGAATGTAGTGTATGATAAGCACTATGCCAGGCATATTGTGATTGGATGTGGCTGGAGCATGAAGTGAGAGGCAACGATCAGAGAGAGATGAGCTTGAGGTAAATGGGGCCGGATCACAGAGACTTTATACAGAATAGCATTAAGGGCAGTCACGAATGGTTTTAAACAGGGAGTTACACTGTCAGATTTACATGTTCCATAAATAATTTTGTCTGTAATGAGAAAATGGATTAGAGGAAGAGTTACTGCTTATGATGAGATTATTATGGTTTTGCAGGAGAAAACAAAAGCAATAGAAGTAGAGGTGAATACTGAACACCTGAGGATTTCTCGCTTCCCTATTTCACTTTCCTAAGAGGCTTAGATTTCAGCGAGAGCTGTGTGTTTCTGTGGAAGCTGATTTCACCTGTGTCTCCATAGGGGTAGAGTCCCCTTCTATGGACTAAGTTAGTTACACTGGATTTAGAAGGATGAAGTATACTGATTAGCATAGACAAAGTCACATGCCTTACCTATAGAGCAGGAGATTGGTTTAGAGGTGAACATGTTAGCTAAAGCAGTCCAATCACAGTGAATGCCAGATTTTCTGGGGATTCTGTGACCAGATACTCTCTCTGGCTCTGGAAAGCCTAGTGCAGATATGAGATGAGACTAACTGCAGATTTGGAAAGCAAGAGAAAAGAGGTCATTGTTTTCCAGAGTCAATTGCAGATAGATGCAGGGGCAGATGTCAGGTTCAAAGATGCTTCAGGGCGAGCTCTTAAAAACTACCACCTTAGGTCAAGATAATTGAAATGGCTACTGAGAATACTGGTGGTAGTTCCCCTGCCCTTCACTACTCTGAGTTCTTCAAGGTTTGCTGTTCCCTATATTAAAACTCTTCATATCTGGCATATATAAAACGATTTTTTTCCCTAGCCAAACCCTGACTGATACAAGGTGGTAGTTAAGTCCATGAGAGAGAATTATATTGCTTGAGAAAATAAAGTTGGGGGAAATCTTGAGGAATAACAATATTTTAGGCATCCAGTGGAGAAAGACCAGAAAGGAAAGCAAAAAAAAAAAAAAAAAAAAAGTGTCTGAAACAAAGAAAGAGAACCAGTGGAGTATAGTATCATGGAAACCAAAATGGTGAAAACTTTCAAGAATGAGGAGGAATTACCAAGTAAAGTAAAGGGACTTAGCAAGAATGGGTAAAGATTAGCCAGAAGGTTTGGGGAATATAAGGTCAAGCATGACCTTAGAAAGAATAGTTTCAGTAAAGTAGTGCAAGCTCAAGCCATGTTGTAGGGTCAGACCAGAGAAATGGTCCAGTCTGTTCACTCATGTAGAAAGATAGCATGAGTTTTGGCTGCATACCATTGAAAAAACATATTTGTACATCTGGGAAAATTTTCTCATCTATCTCCATGTCTGAAGGTGGAAATGAGACACTCACTTCTTCCTAAACTTTTCTGCTACTAGAACACAGAACGTACTTGGGCTCTGCCAACCAATGACACCTGTTTAAGATTTTGATTCAGAAGACGCTTATCTGAAGAATAAAGCCCAGTGGAACTCTAGAAAAGGTGGTTAAGACCCCATCAAAAATGTTTACAATACTGTATCTTAACAGCCATAAGATATCCAAAACCTTTGGTCCAGTAATCTTACTACCAAAAATAAAAAATAATTATCAGAAACAAAAAAAGCATACTTATGAAGATGATCTTGGCAGCATTATATATAAAAGGAAAAATTGGAAGTAAACTAAGCATTCATCCCTTCATGGAATGGTCAAGTAACCATGATATAGCTACTTTACAAAATATTATTCGATTTTAGCTTTAACTTTAAAGTAGGTATTTAATAAAAGAATAAATTAATAAAGTGAAAATGATGGAGACTGTGCAAGGAAAAAATGTTTATGATTTTTTGTGATAATGTTAAGTAAAAGAGAAAGTGAATTATATGTATATGATTATAGCTGTGAAAAGTAAGAATGCACGTGTACATGGACTCTAAGAAAACTGGAAAATGAAAATAGTTGTGGTAGGGTAGGGAGTATGTGGGTGGTTTTTTCCTTACCCCTTAACATTGTATCTTAGTCTGTTTGAGTGACTATATTGAAATGCCATAGACTAGGTGGCTGGGTAAACAGCCGAAATTGATTTCTCGCAGTAATGGAGACTAGGAAGTCCAAAATCAAGGTACTGGCAGATTTGGTGTCTTGTGAGGGCCCACTTACTAGTTCATAAGTGGCCATCTTTTTGCCATATTCTCACACGGTTGAAGGGGGATGGAAGTCTTTGAAGTCCCTTTAATAAGGGTTCTAATCCTATTACTCAGGACTCCACTCTCATGACCTAATCATTTCTCAAAGGCCCCACCTCCACATATCATCACATTAAGGATCAGTTTTCAACATATGCATTTTGGGGGAAAACAGACATTTAGTCTACAGGATATGGTTTCTATGCTTGTTATTTATAAGTTAACTTAAAACAATGACAACAACAACAACAACAAGTAAAATAAGTCCAGTGTAATTCCTGCCTTGCCCTGGGCTGTATCCTTAGGCAATTCTGCCATCTTAGTCGATTCTGTCAACCAGCTTCAAAAGGAAAGTTTCTATTGATTAGCTCACCAAGCCAGAAAAATTATAACTCAAATCTCAGAAAGTTGATGCTTCTGTAACATTGCAATCCGTCAACACTTCTCTGGAGACTCCACTTATGTGTACCTTCATAGAGAAACGTGAAAGAACGTTGAAAAGGGGGAATCTCTCCTGGGAGCTATTCTCTCCTTTCCTGACAGCCTAAATTGGGTGTCTGAGAAGCAACAAGACCTAGAAAAGAGAAGAGGCTTTGGAACCTCTGTTAGCTAGGTTGTGTTTAGGTATGTGCAATAGTAAACCTAACTTGAGTGGCTTAAATATTTTTAAACACTTTTATTTTCCTCACTTAACAAGAAGTCTGGAGGTAGATAGTCCTGACTGGCTTGGCAGCTCATGGAGAAGACAAGTGATCCAGGCTTTTTCTAGCCTTCATTGTGCGTGGCTTGCATGCTCCTTGATTTAAGAAGGCTGTAGCACGCCCACATTCTTGGCAGAAAGATGAGCTGCCTGCAGATTTTCACTTACAGCTCCTTGCCCAGAACTATGCCACAGAACTACCCGTCGCTCCAAGAAATGCTGGAACATTGCTTTTTATTCTCTATTTAGATTCTTTATTTTCTTATCTGAAAAGGGAAGTGCAGTGAACATCCTCATATGATTGTTGTGAGGCTCCAATATAAGAATGTCAGTAAGCATCTAGCCCAGCACCTGGAACACTGAGTAGGCTCACAAGCTAGACAAACCAGGACTCCAGTGAGCCAAAAAGGTGGAGTCACATTTCAAATGAGATACATGTGTGATTCAGAAAGTATTAAAGGATGATATGTATATATTTTTTAAATTTTTGCTTCTTTTTAAATCAATGCACATACATATATGAGAGACAAATAGTTCTATAATACATAATGAAACCAGTAGTCTCT
Organism: Ateles fusciceps; assembly: GCA_036589455.1. Lineage (NCBI taxonomy): Eukaryota > Metazoa > Chordata > Mammalia > Primates > Atelidae > Ateles > Ateles fusciceps. Next base: position 6,517,359 of record JAZHEH010002393.1, read on the forward strand.
TATCCTCCACATTTCCCTCAATTCCCAGAATGTGATTCTTCAGAAGCAACTGCTATAAAAGTTTTTTTTGGAGCATGTCTTGTGAAATTTATCTCCTGATTTCTAAATAACATGTTTCTTTTGATATCTACTAATATTTCCATTTTAGTATCTATTGGAAAAATACTATAAAAAGTGAGGATGTTTGCTGTCTTATAGTCTACTTACTACACAAATATTGTCGTTTCGGTTAAATCATTATTCACTGTTTACCTTTTTATTCAAAGCCATGTCTTTTAGTGTCTGTGATAATTAAACTTTGTTTTGACTTGCGTTAATAACCGACTGTTTTATTTTTCTGAGTTTTTAATGTACCTATCAATAATTCATGCCAAAGTTTATACTGGAAGTATGTATCTTCTCTCCATATGTTAAAAATACCCAAATATCTCAGGGTTATCTTTTTCCTCATAGAGGTCTCTGTCCCTGTTTGAATCTAGGCTGCTGCATAGTATTCATCCTTATATACTTTTTTCTTCATTGGCCTGGGAATTCTGGTTACTCCCTTGCTAGGTAGAGTTCTTGTTTTCTGGATCCTCTGACTTTTTTCTTCTTGGGTTATATCTTCATTTTGGAGTCTCCTATCTTGCATTACTTTCTTGAGAAGGAATTATTGGGAGGTAAATTATTTAAGAACTTGCACATGCGAAAATATTTCATTTCCTACCATTACCCTCAATTAATAGTTTGGCTGTATGTAGAAATCTAGGGTTCATCTTGTCCCCCCAAAACACTGAAACCATTGCTCCATTGTCTTCTAGATTGTCATTCTGCAGTCTAGCTTCTTACATAGTGATTAAGAAATCTGGTGAGATTCTGATTACTGATCCTTTTATGTAACTATTTTCCCCTCTCTGAAAGATCTTAGAATCTGTTCTTTACCCCAAAGTTATGAAGTCTTTATTCAATCTGCTTGCTCATTTTTATAGCCTCCTTTTCTTGTTCTATAGAGACAAAAATTTTCTCTTTTGCATATTAAATATAAGTATGTTAGGGTAAATTTTCTTCTGCTTTATGTTTTGTCTCTCAGACATGTTTTTCCTATTTATTTTAATGTCTATCTTTCATGTGGAGGAGTTCTTAAATGTCTTATAATTCTTATCTTTTTTCTTTTTCCTGTTTAAGGTAGATGTTCTACAAAGATGTAGAAGCAGTGCACGTGTTGGGGGTGCTGGTGAGTGGTTGGCTTTACTATAAAATTATTGATCTTTGGTTGTGGATTCTTAAATATCAGCAGCTACACGTTTTCTCCCTTAGGTTGACCATTTTGCAGAGGGCTTCTCTAACTTAGGCCTGGAGGTCTGAGCTTGGCTGCCAGCATTCTGTGAGCATGCATGGCAGAGGCACTTAGGATTGCACCATTCAGTCGCATTATCCCAGTGACTTTTGGATCACCCCCTTCCTCACCTGTATCTTTATGTCACTTGTTCAACCTTTTCAGTTGAGTAAATTCCCAGTTGTCTGTGGGGTGGAGGAGGTATGATTGGTTGTCTGGCTGATAGGCTGGGAAAGATGTTCTAGGAGCCTGTCCTTAAAAATTTTTATGAAGTATTTAGGACATTCAAAAGGCATATAGAAAACAGTTAAACTTCCAGAAACATGGTCATCTGTTAATTAGAAAAATGTCCTATTAAGTACATCAATAAAAAGAAGCTAGAACCCTCTTCCCCCTCAAACTTACTCACAGCCACTTTTAAAAATTAATGGCTGAGCTGACATGAATGTAAAGGAAATCCTAAGAAGCTAAACTGGAGCAACATGGTGAATACAGAGAGGTGAGCAAGTGTTGGAGCAGTTCCTAACTCCTAAAGATCCAAACATCAGAACACATGGACACAGGGAGGGGAACATCACACATTGGGACCTTTCAGGGGCTGGGGGACTAGGGGAGGGATAGCAGGGGGTGGGAGGATAGGGGAGGGACGGCATTAGGAGAAATACCTAATGTAGATGACGGGTGGTGGATGCAGCAAACCATCATGGCACATGTATACCTATGTAACAAACCTGCATGTTCTGCACATGTACCTCAGAACTTGAAGTATAATTAAAAAAAAAAAAGATCCAAACATCACTCACTAGGCGTCACCTCCCAATACTGCCATATTGGGGATCAAATGTCAACATGAGTTTTGGTGAACACAAACCACATCCAAATCATCAGCAATTCATACCTTTAACCACTTATAAAAACTAACTTGAAATAGATTAAAAACCTAAATGTAAGCCCTAAATCCATAAAACTGCTATAAAAAAACACAGAGGTAAAGCTCTCTGACATTTGTCTTGGCAGTAAGTTTTTGGATATGAGACTAGAAGCAAAGGCAACAACAAATAACAAATGAGACTACATCAAAGTAAAAATTTTCTGCACAGTATAGGAAACAATCAGCAACATGAAAAGGCAACCTATGGAATGGGAGAGAATATTTGCAAACCATATATCTGATAAGGGTTACTATCTAAAATCTATAAATCTAAAATTTATAAGAAATGCGTACAACTCAATATAAAAAAAAAGCCAAATAGTCAAGTTAAATAATGGTCTAAGGACCTGAATAGACATTTTTCCTAAGAAGATTGACAGCCAACAGGTACATGGAAAAGTCCTCAACACCACTAATTATCAGGAAAATGAGGATGTAGAGACAAGGCCGTCTTTGTACACTGTTGGCAATAATGTAAATTGATATAGCCATTATGAAAGCAGTACATATGTTTCTCAAAAAATTAAAATTAGAGCTATCATATGATCCAACAATCCCACTATTGGGTGTATATCTGAAGGAAAAAACCCAGTATCTGGAGGACATATCTGTATTCCAAAGTTTGTTGCAGCATTATTCACAGTAGCCAAGAACCCAGGGGTCTGTTAATGGGTGAATAAAGAAAGAAAAGATGGTATATTATACAATGGATTTTTTTGATCCATAAAAACAAAGAAAATTCTACAATTTGGGGCAATGTGGATGAAACTGGAGGGCATTATGTTTAGTAAAATAAGCCAGACAGAAAAGGACAAATAGTGTTGCTATCGGTTGTAAGTGGAAATCTTCTAAAATAAGGAACTCATAGAAATAGAGACTAAAATGGTGGTTGTCAGAGATCTGAGATTGAGAAAAATGAGAAAATGTTGGTCAAAGTGTACAAACTTTCAGTTATAAGATAAACAAGTTCTGAGTATCTAATTTACATCATGATGAGTATGGTTAATAATACCTATTATATAATTGAAGTTTGTTCAGAGTAATCTTAATTTATCATTCTCACAAAAAATAATAAATAAAAGGTAATTATGTGAAGTGATGAATATGTTGATTAATTGTAATCATTTTACAATGTGTACATAAATCATCACATTGTACATTAAATATATATAATTTTATTTGTCAATTTTACCTCAAAAAGCTGAAAAAAAGGATGACACATTAATTGGACATTTGCATTAACTTCAGTGAACATTATTTAGTGCATGTCTCCTTGGTAAAGTTTAGTATTAAAGGTGATGTGAAGAACATAGAGTTGAAAAATATTTCTTTGTTTTTTTCCTATAATGAACAAACAATCTAAAAGAGAATTTACAATCTGGTTTGCTAAGAGATTTTATCAAAAATAAGTGCTGAATATTTTTATCTTTATTAATTTTTTTTAAATTCATTTTTTATTCCAATAGGTTTTTAGGGAGCAGGTGGTGTTTGGTTACATGAGTAAGTTCTTTAGTGGTAATTTCTGAGATTTTGGTGCGCTCATCACTCAAGCAGTGTACACTGTATCCAATGTATAGTCTTTTATCCCTCCACCTTCTCACCCTTTCCCTTGCGTCCCCAAAATCCAATGTGTCATTCTTATGCCTTTGAGTCCTCTCATGCCTTTGAGTCCTACTCATGAGTGAGAACATTGGATGTTTGGTTTCAATTCCTGAGTTACTTCACTTAGAATAATAGTCTCCAATTCCATCCAGGTTGCTGCAAATGCCATTATTTCAGCCCTTTTTATGGCTGAGTAGTATTGCATGGTTTCTATGTATCACTGAATATTTTTTTATTTTTGCCATCTATAGAGAATTTCTTTCTTGACTCTATTAGTGTGGTGATTTTGATGGACGGATTTTTAGATTTGTTCTCCTGAAATAAACCCTCTTGGTCATAATGTATTACCTTTTTTTTTTTTTTAAATGTAACTGGGTATATCAATTTACTAGTATCTTATTTAGGATTTTTACAGGTCTTTGCATGAGGAAGATTTTCCTTTCTTTTAATGCCTTTATCAGGTTTTTCTTTTTTAAACTGAAGTAATACTCATAAAACAAGTTGTGAAATGCTCCCTATTTTTCTATTACCTGAAAGAGTTTGTGTAAGATGGTTGTAATTCTTCCTAAATGTTTGGAATAATTCACCAGTTCCATCTGGGTTGGGATTTTTCTTTAGGAAGGTTTTAAACTATAGATTTCAGTTTCTTTTATAGATAGATAATTATTCAGATTTCCTGTTTCTTTTTTAGTCAGTTTTGATTAAGTTGTATTTTTTAAAGAAATTTAGACATTTTTTTCTATATTTTCAAAATATAAATTTTATTCTCTTTTGTAAATATACAAACCTAAGTGATATCCCCTTTTTCATTTGTGTAATTGGTTCTATCTTTTATTTCTTTTTACTTTCTTGATCTGTCTTACCAGTGGTTTGTTGATGTTCTCAGTCTTGTCAAGAAACCAACAGTTGCCTCTGTTGGTTTTTTGCATCTCTTTAATTACTTTATTCTCTCTAATTACTTTATTCATCTCTTTTGCATCTATTTAATTACTTTATTCTATTGTCTTTATCATTTTCTTCTTTATGATTCTTTTTGGGTTTAATTTTCTCTTTTACTAACTTTTGTAATAGACATGCAGAGAATGATTTTACGAATTTCTTCTTTTCTAAATATGCATGTGATATTGTAAGTTTTTCTCTGAGAGTGTCTTTCAGTACTACCTTCAAGTTGTCATAGGTCGTATGTTCATTATTGTTTGATTAAAGGTATTTTACAAATTTTTATTATGATTTTTCTTAATACTACATAAGTAATTTATATGTCATTTTCTTAATTCTCATATCGTTGGAAATTTTAGGGTTACATTTTGTTATTTATTTTCTGCTTAATATCATTGTCATCAGAAGGCATAATTTGTGTAATTTTAATACTTTGGAATTTGTAGAGAGTTGTTTTATGGACAAGCATATGATCACTTTTATTGTGCTCATATGCAGTTGAAAAGAATGTGTTGTTGGGTGTAGAAATATATATTATTTAGATTAGTTTATCATATTGTTCAAAGATTTTTTTGATTTTTAAGAAGTCTGATTTTTTTTCTCTTTTTTTCTGTCACTGAAGCTGGCGTGCAGTGTCATGATCAAAGTTCACTGCAGCCTTTAACTCCGGGCTCAAGTGATCCTCCTGCCTCAGCCTCCTGAGTGGCTGGGACTAAGGCACATGACACCATGTCTGGCTAATTAAAAAATTTTTTTTCTGTAGGGATAGGTCTCACTTTGTTTTCTAGGCTGGTCTCAAATTCCTAGCTTTAAGGAATACTCCCACCTTGGCCTCTCAATGTGTTAGGATCATAGATGTGAACCACTGCACCTAGATTGAATTTTTTTCAATTACTGAGAGAGGTGTATTAAGATCTTCCACTGTGATTGCAGATTTTTCTATTTATTCTTTGGACTTTTACTGTCTTTATATATTTTGAGGCTCTATTATTAAGTGCATATGCATACATATTTAAATTGTTATATCTTCTTCTTGGATTCACCCCTTTTGTCAGTACTAAATGTCTCTATCTCAAGTAATGCTTCTTACTTAATAGTTTCTATGTTTTCTTTTGGTTAGAGTTTTCATAATATATCTTTTTCCTTTTTTTTTTGAGACAGAGTCTCGCTCTGTCGCCGGGCGCCACACTGGAGTGCAGTGGTGCAATCTCGGCTCACTGCAACCTCCACCTCCCAGGTTCAAGCAATTCTCCTGCCTCAGCTTCCCGAGTAGCTGGGACTACAGGCGCGCGCCACCATGCCCAGCTAATTTTTGTATTTTTTTAGTAGAGACAGGGTTTCACCATGTTGGCTAGGATGGTCTCAATTTCTTGACCTCATGATCCACCCGCCTCTGTCTCCCAACGTGCTGGGATACAGGCATGAGCCACCACGCCTGGCCTCCTTTTTTTTTTTTAACCTTCAACCATTTGATGTCATTTTATTTAAAATGTTTTTTGTAAGCAGAATATTGTTGGGTTTTATTACTTTTATCCAGTCTGAGAGCCTTTGTCTTTAAATGGAAATATTTAGTCCATTTATATTTAATATAACTCCTGAAGCATTTGAGTTTAAACATATTTTATTATTAGCTCTTTATTTCTCCCACCTGGTTTCTATTTATGTTTTCTGCCTTTTTGTCTGTGGTTTTTAACTTTAAAAATTTTTTCCTCTCCCACATTAACTTCTTTATTGTGTTTTATTCTACTATTCTTTTTGTGATTACACCAGAGTATGATTATGTATTTTGACATTTATATATGTGTGTGTGTGCGTGTGTGTGTGTGTGTGTGTGTATACCCATTTTGCAGGCATTCAAAGAGCTGTTTCTCACCCTTTGTCATTTTTGTTGTGCTTTTAAATTCCCTCTCTTTATTTGTATGAAGTCAATATGCATTTATATTTACTCATATGTTTCTCCTTTCCAGTGTTTTTTATTTCTTCCTATGTCATTTTCCTGCAATATTTCCCTGGCTTCCTTCTGTTATGATTTTCTTTCTTCTGTCATCATTTTCTTCTTTCTGTCACTATTTTCCTTCTACTTTAATAAAGTTGTTTACTATTTTTATGGGTCCACTGGTGACAATTTTTGTCAATTTTTTGTTTGCTTGATTTTTTTTTTTAATAGAATTCAGGTTGACAGTTACTTTCTTTCAAAATATGGATGGTATACGTCCATTGTCTTCTACCCTTCACTCTTTCTAATGAGATATTAGCTGTAATTTCTTTGAAGGTAATTGATCTTCTTCCGCTGCTTTAAAGATTTTTTTTTGGTCTGCTTTTCACCAGTTTTACAATGGTGTGTGAAGATTTACTTTATTTTTTTATCATCCTCCTTGAGTTCATAGTGGTTTCTGAATCTCTGACTTGACATCTTTAATCAGATTTGGAAAAAACAATCAGCCATCACCTCTTCATTAGTTGCTTTTACTCTGTTTTTAATTTCTTCTTGAACTCTAATTACACACTGATTAGGACTTTTCATTATGGTCTATCTGCCTCTTACCTGTTGATATTTTCCAATCTTTTTGTTTCACTTTTCCTTAGTCTATTTTGTTCTGATCTTTCTGTCCACTGATTTTTTTTTTCTTTTAGCTGCTGAGTTTAATATCCTGTTAAAACCATCTATTGAATTCTTAATTTCCATTATTATGTTTCCTGTTCTACAAATTTCAATTTGAAATAAAATTTTTATAGTTTTTGCCATCTTTTATTTCTTTGTACATATTAAACATAATAATTTGAAATCCCATGGCAGATAATTCCATTATCTGGATGACTTGTTGGTCTAGTTCTAATTTTTGTTGTCATTTTCAGTTGAATACTTTCTGCCTGTTTCGTTTTTTATTATTGCTGGAATTTGATGCATAAAATTTGTAGAAATAATATCGCACTCTGAAAGATGTCTCACTGCAGAGAGAATTTAATTTTTTTTTTTTGATAAACAGTTGGAATAGGAAAAATAAACTTAATTCAGTTAGGGACTGACCTGTTTAAAATTGGGATTCACACTTTTTGAGAATTGATCTATTTCTGCTTCTCCCTTACTCTTAGAATAGCCTTTTGGAGGTTGCAAATGAAAATGTGGACTGTTTAATAAGACTTCACCTTCTTGACAGACCCTTAGCTGCAACCTCAACCTATAACCTGTTTCAAAAAGTCTATTCAATTTCTCAATTGCTCAAGCTGCCACTTTGTGGACAGCTTTATAGTCTCTCTCTGTCTCTCTCTCTCTTTTTTTTTTTTTTTTTTTTTGAGATGGAATCTTGCTCTATCACCCAGGCTGGAGTGCACTGGGTGATCTCAGCTCACTGCAACCTCCACCTACCGGGTTCAAGTGATTCTCCAGCCTCAGCCTCCTGAGTAGCTGGGACTACAGGCATTCACCACTACGCCTGACTAATTTTCTTTGTATTTTTAGTAGAGATGGGTTTCCCCATATTGGCCAGGCTGGTCTTGAACTCCTGACCTGTGATCCGCCCACCTTAGCTTCCCAAAGTGCTGGGATTACAGGTAAGCCACTGTGCCTGGCCACAGCTTTACAGTCTCTTAGCTACTCTTTTCAAATCAGCAAATGCCTAGGTAGAAAAAGTGTGGATTTCAGGCTTACCTCTCTGAAATTCCTTATGCCTGGAATCTTAATTCTCCAAACACTCATAGCCTTGTTAGCTCTCAGATGCTTTTATTAAGTTAAAATCCAATTTTGTTCACATTTTCTAAATGTTCTAAGTGGGGTGGGAGGATTTTACCTGAAACAAGCTAGTCTGTCATTTTTGTGTAAAGTCTTTCCTTAGTTGTTTCCCAGCCCTACCTTATCTGATATTATCTTCTCTTCTTCCCTGTTCCTCTCACACCCTCGTCTCTGGGCTTCAGCCTCTGTGAGCTTATTTCTTCCTGCCTAGGACCTTTGTACTTATTGTTCCTTTGCCTAGAATTCTCTTTCTTTTCATCTCTCTTTCCTTGCCTGGTAAATATCTTTTTAGCTTGAAAATCTAAGATCAAAATTTAGTCCTCCAAATAAGATGTTCTGGTTCTCTCTTTTGTAAACTCTCATTATAATTTACTTAATCTTCTTAGCACGTATCACAGTTGTGTTAAATTATTGTGTAATTAGTAGTTTAATGCCTCCAAGTTCATTAGTTTCTTATGGTTGCTGTAACAAACTACTACAAACTTAGTGGCTTAAAACAACCCACATTTATTTTTTTAAGTTCTGAAGACCAGAAGTCTGAAATCCATTTTTGGGGGCTAAAGTCAAGGTGTTGGCAGGGCTGGTTCCTTCTGGAGACTTTAGGATAGCATTAATTTCCTTGTTTTTTGTTTTTCCTTCTAGCTGTTGGAGGCTACTTGCATTCTGTGGCTCTTGACCCTTTCCTTGAGCAATTTCATTCATAATATTCATAAATTCTGGGGATTAGGATGTGAGTATCTTTGGGGATCCTTTATTCAGCCTACTATAAAAATATAAACTTTACAAAGGTTGGAATTACTTCTTTCTTGTTCACAATTGAGTCTCTAGTGTACAGTCCATAGTGGTGCTTAAATATTTGTGGAATGAGCATTTCATCTGTAGGCCAGCACAACGCTTATTGCATGTCATAGAGGTTTACTCAGTAAGTGTTCTTTTAGGAGGAAGAAAGGTGACTGAACAGAAAATAATAGGAACTAACAAACTGAGCACCTACAGTGCACTAGGCATTGAGCCAGGAGTTTTACCTTATTGTTTTCTTTAGTTTTCACAAAAATCTTCTGAAGTGCATATTCTCATAATCATTTTGTAGATGAAGAAACTGATGTTCAGAGAGAATGGCAGACACTTTAACAAGTTCGTAAAGCTGGTACTTGGAAAAGTTAGAATTTAAATACAGACTCATCTGAGCCCAAAGTTTATTGTCTTTTCGTTATTTCCTGCCAATAAAGGAAATGGCTGAAACATTAGAGCTTCTGTTAGAGAGAAGGCTGTCCTTATATTAGTTAAAAGATACGTTATTCTTTGAGTCTGTGACTATTTCATATTTTGAGAACGTGTTGGTTTATATTTTTTCTTTTCTTTTTTTCCGAGACGTGCTCTATCACCTAGGCTGTAATGCAGTGGCACAATCTCGCTTTACTGCAACCTCTGCCTTCCTGGTTCAAGCAATTATCCTGCCTCAGCCTCCCAAGTAGCTGGAACTACAGGCACATGCTGCCAAGCCCAGCTAATTTTTGTAATTTTAGTAGAGACGAGGTTTCACCATATTGGCCAGGCTTGTCTCAAACTTCAGACCTCAGGTGCTCCACCCCCAACCCCACCTCACCTGGGATTATAGGGTTGAGCCATCGCGCCTGGCAGGTTTATATTTTTTCAAAGTCCAAAGAACAGACTTCATTCCTGGTCCTTTCTACTTTTAAGTTTTGTTGTGTTTATGGGTGTAATTCTGATATGAGATTGCTTGTTTCAAAGGAACTCTGAATGTCTAAATTTTTCTATCAAACGATGTTCTTTTAGGAGAAAGATTCCCAGGTGGTTTGCATTTGAGAAACTAAAAAACTTCACGCAGTTGGGCAAGGCAGTCATGAATGGGTCATTGAGCAACAGATGGTAGGAGCCTAGTCTGATACTCTTGTCATGTGAGAGTACTGACAACATCCCATCTGCTTGCCTGACAGCCACAACTCGAATAAGCCCCTTCTTGGAACCCTGCCTGTTTGGTCAAGCACTTTTCTAACAAATAAGAGCACTTTCTGACTCCTCAGGAAAAAAAAAGAAAAAGAAACAAGAAAAAGAGAGAAAGTTGCCAAAACACCCGTCCACAGTTTTTTAATTTAAAATATATTCATTTAAAAGTAGCATGTTTTCTCTGATTATAAGAGTAGAACATGTTTATTAGTAAGAGAGTTAGAATATGGTTGATCTGTAAATCCCTAAATACTCTTGTTTTAACATCCTGGTGAACAGTCTTCTGAATTTTTCCTACATGTACAGAAACATACATCCATATGGAATTTTTTTTTTTTTTTTTTTTTTTATTGCATTTTAGGTTTGGGGGTACATGTGAAGAACATGGAAGATTGTTGCATAGGTACACACATGGCAGTGTGATTTGCTGCCTTCCTCCCCATCACCTATATCTGGCATTTCTCCCCATGCTATCCCTCCCCCAACTCCCCCACCCCCCCACTAATTTTTATAAAAATGAGATAGTACTCTTCATAGTGAGTTTGAAACTTGCTTTTTAACAATATATAGTCATATCTATCTAAGTAGGTTTATGTACATTTGTTGTAAATTTTTGATAGTATGGTTGTACTATAACTTAATTATCCTTTCCCTATTGGGAGCACTTTGCTTCCATTGTTTTCATTAAACATAATAATCAATCTCCTTTTACATATATCTTTCTACAGATGTTCTTCCAAATCAAGTCAGCAAATATTTCTTTATTCCAGATGATGGAGGTATGTTCATGATGAAGAGAGACAATGTCCCTGTCCCAATACGCTTAGAGGAGAGGAATGAAATTAGCCATTAAATAAGTAATTAAAAGCATGCTGAAGTAATTAAAAGAATGGAGAAATAAAAATTCAAAGTGCCATGGGAATGTACAGTAAATAGATTTTGCTTCATGCTGTGGAAAGTGGGGGTAGGTCAGCCTGTCATAGGATAAGTTGTTTAAACAGACATTTGAAAGATTAGCAAAGGTTTGTAGATGAAGTTAATCTAGGGGAATTGGATTCTTCAGGTAGAATGAACAGCTTGTTAAAGGCCAGAATCAGAGAAAGCATGACATGTTTATAACTGCAAAGAAGGCTAGCATGTAGTAAGTAGGGAGAGGCACAGAATAATGCTTAAGATTTAGGCAGAGAGTAGATTTTGTCAAGGGACTATTAGGGATGATATTAAAGGATTTTAAACAGAGGAATAACGTCGCTCTGAATTTAAAATTTTACTTATGAAACTGATAGTAATCTATGATTGGTTGTTGAGCATGAAAGAGAAGGAAGAATCAAGTGAGAATCTCAGTTTTTTGGTGTAAGCAGTGGAAGTGCCATTCACTCTTTCTTGGTAGAGAAGTGGCTTTGAGGAGGGAAGATGTTATCACTTTAGGACATGTTGAATTTGAGTTACATCTAGGTCTCAAAATGGAGATGTCTATAGATAGTAAAACATATCAGGTGAGATGACTAACCTAGAGATACAGCTTTTTGAGTCATCAACATATAGATGGTAGTTAAAACCATGAAAGAAAATGGGATTACTTAAAAACAATAGGGTGAGGACCAGGTCAGACAGCTGAGAAATTTCTATAATTGAGGATGGTAGAGGGAAGATGAGATGTTACTGAGAAAAAGTACTTTGAAAAACAGGAGCAAAACTAGAAAATGTGAGTAACAGAAAGTAAGAGAAATATTATTCAACCTCCACCTCCTAGGATCAAACAGTTCTCCCACCTCAGCCTCCTGAGTAGCTGGGAATATAGGCATGTACCACCATGCCTGGCTGATTTTGTATTTTTAGTAGAGATGGGGTTTCTCCATGTTGCCCAGGATGGTCTCTAACTCTTGACCTCAGGTGATCTGCCTGCCTCGGCCTCCCAAAGTGCTGGGATTACAGGTGTGAGCCAACACGCCCGGCTTCAGAAAGTTTTTTTTATAAATTTATAAAAGGGTGCTGGATAAGTTGTACAAGTACACTTCCCTACAGTTTTGGAAGTACTATATTTTCATTCTCCCTTACCTAGCCTTTTAAAACATTATCACAAATTAAGTAAGAAATGAGATAAATCTAAATGAGATTTAATTTGTATTTGTTTCACTGCTGGTGAGGCTGAACATCTTTTCATGTTTTTTGGCCACCTTTAGTCCTTTTTCTATGAATGACACTTCATATACTTTGTCCATTTTTCTGTCATGACTTAGATTTTTAATAAATTGATTTGTAGGATCTTTAGATGTCTTGATGTTTTTAATTTGATGTATTTCATATATGCTAACAATATTGCTTCTTGTTAATCTTTTTTTTCTGTTCTTTTGCATATATAAGTTTTTTAATGTTCTATGTATAAAACCTAAGTATATTTTTCATTATGGTTTCTGTCTTTGATGTTTTGTTTACAATGGCCTTTCCACTTTTAGTGTATATACATATTCATTAAACTTTCATCTAACATTTGTGTTTTTTATTCTAATTTTTAGTTTATATGGAACTTATTTTGTTGTAACATCTTAGATGGGAATTCAGTTTTTTTTTATTTCCAATAACTAGCTGATTATCTCAACATGTTCCATACTAATTTAGAGTTTGAATCTGAATAATGAATAGAATTTTATAGGTGAAATGATTAGAATGAGAAGGTTATTTCAGGTAGCGAGAACAGTATGTGGAAATGCCCTGAGATGGGAGAGTGCATGGTGATGTCAAGAGTTTTTAAAAAGAAAAGAGAGTAGTGTTATATGAAATTGGAAAAGTGGATGTGGAGCTGGGATTTTAGGTCCTATTAAAAATTTGATTTTTGTTCCAGGATAGCAGAAAGCCACTGAAAGTGAAGACAGTTAATAAAGCAAAAGAAAAGAGGACAGATAGTGGGATGGCTTGGCTAATGATTGAGTGGTAGAATAGTTTTTATGATTACAAAGTCTCATGGTAATAAAACTAAGTGGCTAAGGTTTGAGAAAAGTTGTTGAAGATGAAAAGATAAAAGAATAAGGATGCTGGATAAGTTGTACAAGTGCATATCAGAGGCAATTAGGATTCAAAAAGGACTTGATTTTGGGAAGAAGGCACTGACCCAGATGTGTTTTGTATTATATTACATTACATTATGTTATGTTAATTAAACTAAAATATACTGTATGAAGAAAATAACCAAATGTTATAAAACTTTACTCAACAATGAGAAAGCAACAACTATTTTGCTCATGTCATGAAATTCTCATTAGGCTCAGGGACTTACCAACTCTGGAAGAAAGAATATGTTGCTGCTAACCTGAAGGAGACAGGGTGGTATTGATAACAGTAGATGGTGGAATAAGCCAAGTCTGGATTTGAATGCTGATGACATGGGGTAATTAACCTCACCCCTTTAAGCCTGAATTTTTGAGTCATTCACATGGAATTTCTAATGCCAATTTTATGAAAGTGCAGTCAGGATGAAATCAGATAAAATGTGTGACGCATTAACCAGTTAACATGCGCTAAACGCATCGAAATTCTTCCCCCTGTGAGAAATACTATCTAGGAAAATGTCAATTCTAAGTAGGAAATTTTGAGCTGTTCCATTGGGTTTTGGTGGAAAAAAAAGTTTTTCAAATTATAATTTTGTGCAAAGAAACAAGCAAATGAATAGTTTGCCAAAGGTGGCAAGATGCTTTACTTCCTAAATTCCTTTACAATATGGACATTTAATTCCACTCTTTGGTGATTATAATTCAGTCTCTGAAGATAATTGCACCTAGTTGTCATCTTGTTGTGAATAACTTTGTAGAGAGAAATGCAGCTAAACAATGAGGTTGATTTCTTGAGGTTTACAGCATTCAGAGAAATGACAAAAATAGGGCAGAGTCCTTGACTGAATATTGATTAGTGAATAAAAACCAGGATATTCTTTGAGATTTAAGAAGTGTACTTTTCTTTTAGCTCCAGTGAGACCTAGGCAAGTTAGTGGCAATCGTGCCCACTATGGGGGTAGAAAATATTGTTTTTACGTAAGTTAGCAATGTTAAGTACAGTTTATTGTATGTCTACTATGAGCCTGAAGCTTTCCAGGCACTGAACAAATTTGTAATTGCCTCCCTTCCCACCCCCCCTTCTCCAGATGAAGAAACTGAGGTTGGGAGAGATAAACTGACTCAGCCAAGGTTAATGGCAGAGTCCGAATTTGAACCCACATCTGTCTTTAAAGCCTGAGTCTGCCTCCTATATTATCCTGCCTCCAGGCACAGCTCTGGGAAGCATAGGTATCACATTTCTGGACTATTCCAAAAGGAACATAGGTAAAAAATGTCCTAGGAACTGTTTTACTTAGGGTTCTGCAGAGAAATAGAACCAAGAGGTTTATTATAAGAAATTAACTTACACAATTACGGAGGCTGGCAAGCCCCAAATCTGCTTTCTGGGCTGGCAGATTTGGGAAAGAAAGCTGATGGAGCAGATGAAGACTGAGGCAGCGTGCTGGAGAATTCCCTTTTTCTCAGGGATATTGTTCTTTTTGTTCTATTCAGGCCTTCAACTGATTGGATGAGACCCACTCACATTATGGAAGGCAATCTGCTGTTCAAAGTTCATGGACTTGTATGTTAATCTCATCCCAAAACACTCACCAAGTTGAGACAGAATTAAACATCACAGAAACTTTGAAGAGTTTGCATTTAAAAGTCAGTTCTCTAGAAGGCGGAATTTAACAGGCACTAGTATAATTTCCTACCTTAATAATTAGCAGAGCCCACTTAATGGAACTGAGGGAAGATTACAGTATGTTAGGTGATGCTAACTTTTAAAGAATAAACTATAATTCCTAGATTCATTGCAGATAAAATTCGAACTGTAAAAATCCCACATCTGAGCTTTGGTTTAAAAAGCTACCACTCTAGTGATAGCAACTGTCACTGCAGGCTGATCTTTGTAATAATGATACATAATGGTAATAACAATAGTTAACTGTTATTGGCTGCTTCTTGTAAGCCAGACATAGCTTCTGATTGTTTTCATGTGTTACCTTATTTAATTGTCTCAGCACTAGGAAGAAGGTACTATTATTATTCTTATATATCTTCTATTCTGTGTGTGAAAACAGAGTCTCTGAGAGGTTAGAAAGTTAGCCACAGTAATGCAGACGGTAAACAGTGGATCCAGAATTCAAAGAAATACAGCATGTTTTCAGCACGTGCTACACATAAAGGAGATTTGGGGCACCAAAGTGCATTTGCCCTCAAATCTCTCATCATTACATGTCACAGTGTCTGAAGTTGTCATCATTAGAAGAATCAGAGCATTGGAAAACCAAATCATCAACACTAATTGTGTGTCAGCACTCATAAAGGTTCCCATGGGGTACAGAAAAATAATGAAGTGGACTCCCTACCTTGAAAGAGCTTGCAGCCTTGATAGAGAACCTTGAATAGATCCAAGGGGAAGAAATGCTTGAGGCTGAATTGCCTCCACACATTTGATATATTGTTTACTTGTATTTAGGGGATGGGAATTCTTGCTTTTTGTTTGTTTTGTTTTTTAGCTTAACTTAATTTGTTTTTTGTTTTCAACTGCAGGAAGGACGCTTAATATGAGATCGTAACAGATTTTTAATTGTATAATACACTGCTGTTAACTTAGATATAATATTGTACAGCAAATCTCTAGAACTTTTTCATCTTGCATAGCTGATACATTATACCCATCACCACCTCCCCATTGTCCTTTTCTTCCAGGACCTGGCAATCATCATTCAGCTTTCTGCTTCTATAGATTTGACTATTTTAGATGCCTCATATAATTAGAATTATACAATATTTGTCCTGTGACTACTTATTTTACTTAGCTTAAGTCTTCAAGGTGCTTCATATTAAATATTGCAGAATTTGCTTCTTTTATAAAGTTGAATAATATTCCATTGTGTGTGTGTGTGTGTGTGTGTGTGTGTGTGTGTGTGTGTGTATAACATTTTATTATTTAATTCATCCACAGGTGGATATTTAAGTTGTTTCTACACCTTGGGTGTAGTAAATAATGCTGCAATGAACATGGGTGTGCAGATATCTGTTCAAGATCCTGTTACCAATTCTTGACTAAATTTTAAGAAATGGGATTGCTGGAGCATATGGTACTTCTATTTTTAAGTTACGTTTTTGAGGAACCTCCACACTGTTTTCCATAGCAGCTGCACTGTTTTACCTTTTCACCTATGGTGTACAAGAGTTCCAGTTCCTTCACATCTTTGCCAATACTCTTTGGCTTTTGTGTTTTTGATAATAGCTGTTCTAACAGGTATGAAATGGTATATCATTGGGGTTTGGATTTGCATTTTCCTGATTGGTGACGCTGAGCATCTTTTCATATACCTGTGGGCCATTTGTATGTCTTCTGTGGAGAAATGTCTATTTAAGTGCTTACCCTATTTTAAAATCAGCTTAGCTTTTGTTTTTTTTTTGCTAATGAATTGCAAATATATGAGCTTCTTATGTATTTTAGAAATTAACCTGTATCATATATATCATTTACAAATATTTTCTCCCATTCCATAGCTTACCTTTTCACTCTGTTGTTGTCTTTTGGTAAAAATGTTTTTTCATTGGACAAAAGTCTCACTTGTCAATTTTTGCTTTTGTTGCATGTATTTTGGTGTTTTATCCATAAACTCATTTCCCAGACCAATATAATGAAGCTTTCACTTTATGTTTTCTTCTAAGAGTTTTACAGTTTCAGGTCTTAAGTTTAAATCTTTAATCTATTGTAAGTTAACTTTTGTGTATAAGATTTCATTCTTTTACATGTGGATATCTAGGTTTTCCAGCATTATATATTAAAGGGGCTATCTTTTATCTATTGTGCTTTCTTGATGAAGATCAGTTGACCACATATATATGTGCATTTCTTTCTAGGCTCTCTATTTTGTTTCATTGGTCCCTATGTCTGTCTTTATGCCAGTATCATACTGTTTTAATTATTGTAGCTTTGTAGTATATTTTGAAATCAGGAAGTATGATGCTTTTAGCTTTGTTCTTTCTTAAGATTTTCTTTGCTGTTCCAAGTCCTTTGTGGTTCTATATAAATTTTAAGATTTTTTTTTTCCATTTCTGTAAAAAAAAAAAAAAGCAATAGGGATTGCACTGAATCTGTAATTTACTTTGGGCGGTAGGGACTTTTTGACAATATTAATTCTTCCAGTCCATGAACGTGGGTTATCTTCCTATTTGTGTCTTCTCTATTTTCAGATGGTCTGTTGTTAGTCTACAGTATTGCAATGTTGATTTTGTATCTTGCAGCTTTATTGAATTGTTTGTTACTAACAAGTTTATTTTTATTTTTATGGAGTCTAGGGTTTTCTGTATATACAATCAGATCATCTGTAAACAGGAACAATTTGACTTCTTTAAGTCTAATTTGATGCCTCTTCCTTTTCTTGCCTACTTGCTCTGGCTAAGATTTCCAGTATTATGTTGAATAGAAGTAGTGAGAGTGGGCATCTTTGTCTTATTCTTAATCTTGGAGGAAAGGCTTTCAGGTTTTTACCACTGATTGTGGGCTTTTCATGTATGGCCTTTATTATATTCAGTTCTAGTTTGTTGAGCGTTTTTGTCATGAAAGTGTGTAGAAGTTTGTCAGTGCTTCTTCTGTATCTATTGAGATGATCATGTGGTTTATATCCTTTATGTTGTTAATGTAGTGCATCACATTAATTGATTTTAGTATGTTAAAACATTCTTGTAATTGAGGGATAAATCCCATGTGGTCACGGTGAGTAATTCATTTAATGTGCTATTGGATTTGATTTGCTAGTATTTTGCTAAGAACTTTCAAATCTATCTTTATCAGGGATATTGGCCTGCAGTTTTCTTTTCTTGTTGTGTCTTTGTCTGGCTATAGCATCAGGATAATTCTGACCTCATAAAGTGAGTTTGGAAGTGTTTCTTCCTCTTCAATTTTTTTTGAAGAGGTCGAGAAGACTTTATGTTAATTCCTTATATGTTTAGTATAATTCACTAGTGAAGACGTGGTCCTGGCTTTTCCTTTTTTGGGAGGTTGATTGATTACTGGTTCAATCTTCTTACTACATACAGGTGTATTCAGAATTTCTATTTCTTTATAATTTAGTATTTGTAGGTTGCATATTTTTAAAGATTTATCCATTTCTTCTGTGTTATACAATTTTTTGGAATATAATTGTTCATAGTAATTGTTTACAATTATTTTTATTTCTGTAGCATCATTTGTAATGTTTCTTCTTTCATTTATGATATTATTTATATTTTTTCTTAGTCTAGCTAAAATTTTATCAGTTTTGTTTTTCTTCTGAAAAAAACCCACTCTTAGTTTTGTTGATTTTTATCTATTCTCCATTTGTTTATTTTTGCTTTGATCTTCATTATTTTCTTTCCTCTGCTAACTTTGGGCTTAGTGTGTTCTTTTTCTAGTTTCTTGATATGTATAATTGGGTTTTTTATTTAAGATCTTTTGAACTTAGCATTTGTTACTATAAACTTCACTCTTATTATGGTTTTTACTGCATTCCATAAGTTTTGGTATGCTGTGGTTTTGTTTTCATTTGTCTCAAGGTATTTTTTATTTTCTTCTTTGACCCATTGATTTTTCAAAAGTGTGTTATTTCCACATTTTTGTAAATGTTCAAAATTTTCCTTCTGATACTGATTTCTAGTTTCATTCCATAGTGATTAAAAATATACTTGGTATGATTTCAGTGTTCTTAATTTGATAAGTATTGTTTTATAACTGAATATGTCTTTTACCCTGAAGAGTTTTATATATGCTTGAGAAGAATGTCTATTTTGCTGTTGTTGAGTAGAATTGTCTATTTATGTCTATTAGGTTCATTTGATCTATTGTATTTTCATTCAAGTCTGCTGTTTCTTTGTTGTTTTATCTGTTATTGAAAGTGGGTTATAGAGGTATCCTATGATTAATTTCTATGTAATCCTTTTATTTCAGGTAATTGTTCATTGGGGAAGAATTTACTATTATTGTTTTCTATTGGTCATATAATTCTTTTGCCCCTATTTTTCTCTCTTTCTTTCTTCCTTTGTATTTCATTGATGTTTTTTTCTTTTTGTATTGGTATGCTTTGATTCCTTTTTCTCTTTTGTATGTAACTTTCATAAGTATTTTCCTTGTGATTACTATGGGTTTATATAAAATATCTTATAGTGGCCTATTTTGAGCTGATAACAACTTAACTTTAATTGTTTATAAAATCTCTACACTTTCACTCTCCATTCCTATGATATGTTTTTAATGTCACAATTTATATCTTCTTATGCTGTGTCCATTAACATATTTTTACAGTTATTTTAAATACTTTTATCTTTAACTCTTATAGTAGAATGAAAAGTGATTTACCCACCACCATTACAGTAAAACAATATTCTATATTTGCTTATATATTTATCTTTACCAATGAATTTTATACTTTCTTATGCTGTCATATTTCTTTTTGGCATCTTTTCATTTCAAATTGAACAACTCCAGTTAGCATTACTTGTTAGGCAGGTATAGTGGCAGTACACTCCCTCAGCTCATGTTTGTCTGGGAAAGTATTTCTCTTTCATCTTTGAAGGACAGATTTGCTGGATATAGTATTCTTGAATCCTTTGAATCTATCATGCCAGTCCCTTCTAGACTGCATGACTTTTGCACAAAAATATGCTCATAGTCTTATAGGGATATTCCCTTGCATGTGATGAGTCATTTTTCTCTTGATGTTTTCAAAATTCTGTCTTTGACTTTGACAATTTGATAAATATGTATCTTTGTGTGGAGTTCTTTGGGTTTATCCAATTTGGGATCCTTTGGGCTTCCTGGATTTGGATGTTCCTTTCCTTCCCCAGATAGGGAAATTTTTCAGCCATTATTTCTTTGAATAACTTTCTGGGTTTTCTCTTTCTCTTTTTTTGGGAAGACTTTTATAATCTGTATATTGGTTTACTTCATGGTGTCCCATAAGTTCCTCAAGGGTTACATTGGACAACATAGCTCTAGCACAACCCCCGGTGTATGGAAGCACTCTGTGTGTGATTGTCTACCATTTGGTTGATTGGACAGATTTGGAGCCAGTGGGGAGTGCTGACTCCAGGAAGAAGTGAGTGCCAGCTCCACAGTGCAAACATGCATGTGGCTTGTTTGACTAGATTTTACATATAAATCAGAAATAAAATCACACACCTTGTGAACAAATCTATACAAGTTTTTATTTTAACAGTCTGAACACATGGATTAGGCACTGTCAGTTTTCTGTGATTACAGAGAATCCACTGCAGTAAACATTTAGTTAGAACCCTCTTCCCAGGCTCCTGTGAGTAGGAGGTAATTAGCTCTTGAGGCAAAAAACATTTTACAACATTTTAAAAGTTTGCTTTTTCTTTCATCTATAGCTCTTTTAAAATATTATCCTGAAGCTGAAATTTGAAAGCTGACCCTGCTATCCTTGGATTCCCAAATCTGTTTGAAGCCCCAGAACAGTCTGAACACAAAACATTTATTTTTAGTCCTGTGACAGAAAAGTAAACATATATCCCCTCCTGAAGGGAGACCCCATCCTCAGAGCTTCATAGTGGGGTCTCCTAAATATAGAGTGCTGACTGGTGTCCAGGGGTCTTACCTCCTTCAGGATTGCTTCAGGACTTCTTTTATCCTCAGCTTTTTCAAAACGCTCCTAGAATCCCCTTAACACACATATACTTCTCACAAAGAGTTCACATGCAAAATTTTCTGAATTGGACTTAAGAATAGAGCACTGTGATCTAGCAGGATATTAAACTGTAACAATAAACAAATTATTGTTCTTCCTGCCAAGAGATTAATTATAGACAGAGAAAATCACATAACCACACCACTGTGTTGTTTTTTCTCTTTATATGTTCAGTAACTTAAGCAAAGATCGAGTCACATACTGATTTGCTAAATGGTGTTGAATGAATGAATGAATGAATGCTATGAGTTCTACTCTCTTGCTCTCAGACTTGCAGTAGAAATGGAAGGAGGCATTTATTGCTAGAGATTGCCCCCTCTATAGAGCACAGGTGCAGCAAATTCTCATGAAAAACAACACATTTCCAATACAGTCATTATAAAAGAAAGGAGAAAAGAAAACATGGCCAGAGAAGTGAGGTTAGGTTGAAGACTTTTACATAGTTTAAAATTAAGACAGGCCTCAAGGTAAACTGGGTACTTCTGAGGAGCTGAGCATCATTTCATTTCCCAGAGTGGACCTTGAAGATTGTCTGGTTGCAACCAGAACCACCCAAGAGACAGTGAAGGCCCTAGAACTAGAGCAAGCATGAAGAGAAAACTGAATTGATTAAAGCAGTGTCTGTGCCCATACTGTATAATAGAATTCTGTGGGTTAACTTCAAGGATTTGCAGCTTATTTTTTTTTATCTATTTCTAGCTCACCTTCATGGTTAAATTTATCCAAGCATCCTTTAACCCAATGTACTTACAAAACAGAAAAGAATATCATTTATTGGAAACATAGAAAAGTAAAGATAGGAATGACAACAATGTCTTAAATAGCTTCATTGTATTACCTCTCAGCCCAATGTACAAGGCTTTCACAGTTCTGACCATACTTATTCTTGCAAAGGAGGTAGGTTACAGTGGTTACGATACCAATGTTTCCTCTAGAAGAGTGGGTCCTCATCTTTCCAATCAGGGAGTGTAGGGTTGGTCCTAGGGCATAACTGATAGGATGTAAGCAACAGTGACTACAGAAACAACCATATTCCCTACGCTACCTTCTGTAACTCCAGCCTCAAATTGTCCAACTCGTCTACGGTTGCTGCAGAAAATACATGTAGGGGGGTGTGTGTGTGTGTGTGTGTGTGTGTGTGTGTGTGTGTGTGTGTGTGTGTCTGTATGCATGGGTTTTATTTTTCACTAGCTTATTTCCTCTTAAGACCCAGACAGATGAGGATGCCTGATCACTTTTCATTCATACTGTGTTTCAAGCCAAAAGAGTTATACATTGCTTGGCTGTGGGGATGTATTTTGAGAAATGTATTGTTAGGTAATTTCATCATTGTGCAGACATCATAGAAACATCATAGGGTGTGCTGTCAAACATCATAGAGTGTGCTTACACAAAACAAATGGTATAACCTACTGCACATCTGGGCTATATTTTGTTGCCTGTTACTCTTAGGCTACAAACCTATGTAGCATGTTACTGTACTGAGTACTATAGGCAATTGCAATACAATGGTAAGTATTTGTCCATCTAAATATATGTAAGCATAGAAAAGGTACAGTAAAGATACAGTATAAAGATAAAAGCTCATATACCTGTATATGATACTTTCTATGAATGGAATTTTTAGGACTGAAAGTTGCTCTGGGTGAGTCAGTGATTGAATGGTGAGTATATGTGAAGGCCTAGGACATTACTGTACACTACTATAGACTTTATAAACACTGTACACTTACACCACACTAAATTTATAAAAATATTTTTCTTTCTTCAATAATAAATTAAACTTACCTTACTGTAACATTTTTACTTTTTACACTTTTTAAACTCTGTTTTGTAATTGTACAGGTTTACAAAAATATTTTTCTTTTTTTTATTCTTATAAACTTTTTTCTATTTTTTTTTAACTTTTTAAACACTTTTTGTTAGAAACTAAAGCACAAATGCATTAGCCTAAGTCTGCATGGTGTCAGGATCGTCAATATCACTGCCTTCCACCTCTGTGTCTTGTCCCCCTGGAAGATAGTCTGGGGTTATAACACGCATGGAGTTCTCATTTCCTATGATGACAATGCCTTCTTCAGGGATATTTCCTGAACGATCTACCTGAAGCTGTTTTATAGTTAACTTTCATTTTTTTAAGTAGAAAAATATACACTCTAAAGTAACAATATAGGTATAGTGTGGTAAATACATAACCAGTAACACAGTTGCTTATTATCATTATCAGATATTATACATTTTAGATAATTCTGTGTGCTATATTTTTATACTACTGGCAGCATGGAAGTATATAGCAGCATCACAGGAGTGATGTGTTTCACTATGATGTTATGATGGCTATCTCAGACATCACTGAGTGAAAAGAATTTTTTGCCACTACAGTGGCAAAGATGTTCCTTTCAATAACTGAGCTGGGTCAATTGGATATCCCTATAGAAAAACAAAACAAAACAAAACCATGGACGTCCTATACCTCATACGATATGTTAAAATTGTTTCCAGATTAACTGTTCACCTTAGTATGAAGGGAAAATCACAGCATTTCTAGAAGAAAATATGGGAAAAAATTCTATGGCATTAAAAAAGACCATTCTGTGCATTAAATAGAATACAAAAGCATCAACCATAAAACACATTTTACTAAAATCATAATTTTTTTCTAAAAGAATTTTTTTAAATATGAAAAGGTAAACTACTCTCTGGGAAAGATATTTTCATCACATAAATAGACAATTTAGATCTATAATTTATTAAAAATCTCATACAAGTCAGCAAGAAAAGGTAAGACAGTCCAATATAAAATGAGCCAGCGACTTGTGCAAGCGCTTCAAAGAAACAGGTGAATAAATAGACAATATGCATAAGAAAATATGGTAATCATCATTAATCATTAGGAAATACAAATAAAAACCACAATGACATAGCTCTATGCACCCACCAGAATGGATAAAATGAAGACTGACATATCAAATATTAGGATGAATGTAGAGACACTGTAACTCCTGCACATTGCTGAATGGAGAGTAAATTTATACAGCTGCTTTGAAAAATTACTGGGCAGTTTCCTCTAAAACTGTATATATATGCTGACACTATAATTCAGTATTTTTACTCCCTGGTGTATACACACAAGAAGTGACTTAATGTGTCCACTAAAAAAAAGTTACAAAAATGTTCATGGAATCTCTATTAATAATATACAAATTTCAAACAATTCAAATGTTCAATAGTGGATAGGCGGTGGAGATCCAAGATGGCCAAATAGGAACAGCTCTGGAGTGTAGTTCCCAGCGAGAACAATGCAGAGGGTGAATGATCACTGCATTTCCAAATGAGTTTTTACTGCCCACAGACCAGGAGATTCCCAGACTGAAAAGTGCCATGACGTTCCAGCATGGCTGTTTCAGCCAGCACCATGGGTTTCCACACAAAAACTCACACAAATCTGGGCGGACGTTTCAACTGGCACTTGGAATGCCTGGGAGACAGAGCTGCCCACTCAACTGAAAAACAGGGGAGCTGAAATAGGGAGCCAGGTGATCTGGCTCAGTAGGTCCATCACAAAGACCAGCAATCTGAAATTCTCTGGATTGAGTTCGCAGCAAGTGCAGCTGGACCCGGGGACAGACCAGCTTGGTGGGGGGAAGGGCGTCCACCATAACCAAGGCAGCCCACCACTACTGAGGCAGTCCGCCATTACTGAGGCAGTCTGCCATTACGGATGCAGAATTCCATTACAGAGGCAGTTTTAACTATACCTCTATAAATAAAACTACAAGGAAGTTTACACAGCAGCTGGGCAGAGCCCATGGCAGCTCAGCAACGCCTCTACTGGCAGACTGTGACTAGGTTACCTCCTTGGTGGGCAGGGCATCTCTGAAAAAAGGCAGCAGTACATCGAGAACTTATAAATAAAGCCCCACCTTTCCAGGACAGAGCACCTGGGAAAAGAGGCAGTTATGAGTTTGACTGCAGCAGATTTGAACGTACCTGCCCAGCAGCTCTGAATGGAACAATGGAGGTCCCAGCACAGCACTTGAGCTCCTATAAGGGACAGACTGTCTCCTCAAGCAGCTTCCAATGCCCATGTATCCAAAGAGACACCTCATAAAGGAGAGCTCAGGCTGACATCTGGCAGGTACCCTTCTGGGATGAAGATATCAGAAGAAGAAACTGGCAAAAACCGTTACTGTTCTGCAGCCCCCCTGGGTGATCCCTAGGCAAGCATGGTCTGGAGTGGACCTCCAGTAGTTCTTCAACAGAGGGGCCTGACTGTTAGGAGGAAAACTAAAAAACAGAAATAAATAGCTTCAACATCAAAAAAAAAGGACATCCACTCAGAGACCCCGTCCGAAGTCACCAGATACAAAGACCACAGGTAGATAAATCCATGAAGATGGGAAGAAACCAGTGCAAAAATGATGAAAACACCAAAAACCAGAATGTCTCTCCTCCTTCATGGGATCACAACTCCTCACCAGCAAGGGAACAAAGCTGGATGGAGAATGAGTCTGATGAATTGACAGAAACAGGCTTCAGAAGGTGGGTAATCACAAACTTCTCTGAGCTAAAAGAACATGTTCTAACCCAATGCAAAGAAACTAAGAACCTTGGAAAAAGGTTAGATGAAATGCTAACAAGAAGAAACAGCTTAGAGAAGAATATAAATGACTTGAAGGAGCTGAAAAACATAAGAACTTTGTGAAGCATATGCAAGTTTCAATAGCCAAATTGACCAAGCAGAACAGATACCAGAGATTGAAGATCAACTCAATGAAATAAAATGAGAAGGCAAGATTAGAGAAAAAAGAGTGAAAAGAAATGAACAAAGCCTCCAAGAAATATGGGACTATATGAAAAGACCTAATCTACGTTTGATGAGTGTAACTGAATGTGATGGAGAGAATGAATCCAAGCTGGAAAACACTCTTCAGGATATTATCCAGGAGAACTTCCCCAACCTAGCAAGGGAGGCCAACATTCAAGTCCAGTAAATACAGAGAACACCACAAAGATATTCCTCAAGAAGAGTAACCCCAAGGCACATAAAAGTCAGATTCATCAGGGTTGAAATGAAGGAAAAAATGCTAAGGGCAGTCAGAGAGAAAGGTCGGGTTACCCACAAAGGGAAGCCCATCAGACTCACAGCAGATCTATTGGCAGAAACACTACAAGCCAGAAGAGAGTGGGGGCCAATATTCAACATCCTTAAAGAAAACAACTTCCAACCTAGAATTTCATATCCAGCCAAACTAAGCTTCATAAGTGAAGGATAAATAAAATCCTTTATGAACAAGCAATTGCTGTGAGATTTTCGTCACCACTAGGCCTGCCTTACAAGAGCTCCTGAAGAAGCACTAAAGGTGGAACGGAACAAGCAGTACTAGCCACTCCAAAAACGTACCACATGGTAAAGACCATTGACACAAAAACGAAACTGTGTCAACTAATGGGCAAAACAACCAGCTAGCATCAAAATGGCAGGATCAAATTCACACATAACAATATTAACCTTAAATGTAAATGGGCTAAATACCCCATTCAAAAGACACAGACTGGTAAATTGGACAAAAAGTCAAGACCCATCAATGTGCTATATTCAGGAAACCCATATCACGTGCAAGGACCCACATAGGCTCAAAATAAAGGTGTGGAGGAAGACTTACCAAGCAAATGGAGAGCAAAAAAAAGCAGGAGTTGCAATCCTAGTCTCTGATAAAATGGACTTTAAACCTACCAAGATCAAAAGAGACAAAGAAGGACATTACATAATGGTAAAAGGATCAATGCAACAAGAAGAGCAAATGATCCTAAATATATACATACCCAATACAGGAGCACCCAGATACATAAAGCAAGTTCTTAACAATCTACAAAGAGACTTAGACTCCCACACAATAATAGTGGAAGACTTTAATACTCCACTGTCAACATTAGACAGATCAACGAGACAGAAAATTAACAAGGATATCCAGAACTTGAACTCAGATCTGGACCAAGTGGACCTAATGGACATCTACAGAACTCTCCACCCCAAATCCACAGAATGTAAATTCTTCTCAGCACCACATCACACCTACTCTAAAATTGACCACATAATTGGAGGTAAGTCACTAGTCAGCAAATGTAAAAGAACAGAAATCTTAACAGTCTATCAGACCACAGTGAATCTAATTAGAACTCAGGATTAAGAAACTAACTCAGAACCATGCAACTTCATGGAAACTGAACAACTGGCTCCTGAATGATGAATGGATAAACAATGAAATTAAGGCAGAAATAAAGATGTTCTTCAAAACCAACGAAATGAAGACACAACATACCAGGATCTCTGGGACACATCTAAAGCAGCATCTAGAGGGAAATTTATAGCAATAAATGCCCACCTGAGAAGCAAGGAAAGATCTAAAATGGACACCCTATCATCAAAATTGAAAGAGCTAGAGAAACAAGATCAAAAAATCTCAAAAGGTAGTAGAAGACAAGAAATAATTAATATCAGAGCAGAACTGAAAGAGACAGAGACACAAAAAACCCTTCAAAAAAATCAATAAATCCAGGAGCTAGATTTTTGAAAAGATCAACAAAGTAGACAGACTGCTAGCCAGATTATTAAAAAGAAAAGAGTTAAGAATCAAATAGATGCAGTAAAAAACAATAAAGGGGATATCACCATTGATTCCACAGAAATACAAACTACCATTAGAGATTACTACAAACAACTCTATGCACATAAACCAGTAAACCTGGAAGAAATGGATAAATTCCCAGACACTTGCACCCTCCCAAGACTAAACCAGGAAGAAGTTGAAACTCTGAATAGACCAATAACAAGGGCTGAAGTTAAGGCAGCAATTAATAACCTACCAACCAAAAAAAGTCCAGGTCTGGATGGGTTCACAGCCAAATTCTATCAGATATACAAAGGGGAGCTGTTACCACTCCTTCTGAAACTATTCCAAACAATGCAATAAGAGGGAATCCTTCCCAAATCATCTTATGAGAACAACATCATCATAATACCAAAACCCAGCAGAGACTCAGCAAAGAAAGAAAACTTCAGGCCAATATCCATGATGAACATCAATGCAAAAATCTTCAATAAAATACTGACAAACCAATTGCAACAGCACATCAAAAAGCTTATCCGTCATGATCAACTAGGCTTCATCCCAGGGATGCAAGGCTGGTTTAACATACACAAGTCGATAAACGTAATCCTCCACATAAATAGAACCAAAGACAAAAACCACATGATTATCTCAATAGATGAGGAGAAGGCCTTTGACAAAATTCAACAGCTCTTTATGCTAAAAACTCTCAATGAACTAGGTATCAACAGAACATATCTCAAAATAATAAAAGCTATTTACAAGAAACCCACAGCCAATATCATACTGAATGGGCAAAAACTGGAAGCATTCCCTTTGAAATCTGGCACTAGACAAGGATGCCCTCTGTCACCACTCCTATTCAGTATAGTATTGGAAGTTCTAGCCAGAGCAATCAGGTAAGAAAAAGAAATAAAGGGTATTCAATTAGGAAAGGAGGAAGTGAAATTGTCTCTATTTGCAGACGATATGATTGTATATTTAGAAGACCCCATCGTCTCAGCCCAAAGTCTCCTGAAACTGATAAGCAACTTCAGCAAAGTCTCAGGATACAAAATCAATGTGCAGAAATCTCAAGCATTCCTATACGCCAATAACAGAGTAACACAGAACCAAATCAAGAGTTACCTCCCATTCACAATTGCTACAAAGAGAATAAAATACCTAGGAATACAACTAACAAAGGATGTAATGTAAAGGATCTCTTCAAGGAGAAGTACAAACCACTGTTCAAGGAAATAAGAGAGGACACAAACAGATGGAAAAACATTCCATGCTCATGGTTAGAAAGAAGCAATATTGTGAAAATGGCTATACTGCGCAAAGTAATTTATAGATTCAATGCTATCCCCCATCAAGCTACGTATGACCCTCTTCACAGACCTGAAAAAACCATCTTAAACTTCATATGGAACCAAAGAGGGCCTGCGTAGCCAAGACAATCCTAAGCAAAAAGAACAAAGGTGGAGGCATCATGCTACCTGACTTCAAACTATACTGCAAGGCCACAGTAATCAAAACAGCATGGTACTGGTACCAAAACAGAGATATAGACCAATGGAACAGAACAGAGGCCTTGGAGGCAATGCCACACATCTACAACCATCTGATCTTTAACAAACGTGACAAAAACAAGCAATGGGGAAAGGATTCCCTGTTTAATAAATGGTGTTGGGAAAACTGGCTAACTATGTGCATAAAGCAGAAACTGGACCATTTCCTGACATCTTACTCTAAAATTAACTCCAGTGGGGTTAAAGACTTAAACATAAGACCTAATACCATAAAAATCCTAGAAGAAATTCTAGGCAAAACCATTCAGGACATAGGCATAGGCAAGGACTTCATGACTAAAACACCAAAAGCATTGGCAACAAAAGCCAAAATAGACAAGCAGGATCTAATTCAACTCCATAACTTCCGTAAAGTAAAACAAACGATCATTAGAGTGAACTGGCAACCAACAGAATGGTAAAAAACTTTTGCTATCTACTTATCTGACAAAGGGCTAATATCCAGAATCTACAAAGAACTAAAACAGATTTATAAGAAAAAAACTAACAAACTCATTCAAAGTGGGTGAAGGATATGAACAGACACTTTTCAAAAGAAGATATATATGAGGCTAACATATAAAAAAATGTTCATCATCACTGTTCATTAGAGAAATGCAAATCAAAACCACATTGAGATACCATCTCACACCAATTAGAATGGCAATCATTTAAAAATCTGCAGACAACAGATGCTGGAGAGGATGTGGAGAAATAGGAACACTTTTACACTATTGGTGGGAGTGTAAATTAGTTCAACCACTGTGGAAGACAGTGTGGCGATTCCTCAAGGACCTAGAAATGGAAATACCATTTGACCCAGCAATCCCATTACTGGGTATATACCCAAAGGATTATAAATTGTTCTATTATAAAGACACATGCACAGATATGCTCATTGTAGTACTGTTTACAATAGCAAAGATCTGGAACCAACCCAAATGCCCGTCGATGATAGACTGGACAAGGAAATGTGGCACAAAAAACCATGGAATACTGTGCAGCCACAAAAAATGATGAGTTCATGTCCTTTGTAGGGATGTGAATAAATCTGGAAACCATCATTCTCAGCAAACTGATACAAGAACAGAAAATCAAACACCACATGTTCTCACTTATCGGCGGGTGTTAAACAATGAGAACACAAGGACACAGGGAGGGGAACATTACCCACTGGGGTCTGTTGAGGGGGTAGGGGATGGACAGTGGGGGGTGTGGAGGTTGGGGAGGGATAATATGGGGACAAATGCCAGATATAGGTGATGGGCGGATGGAGAGAGCAAACCAAATTGCCATGTTTGTACCTATGCAACATCTGCAAGAACTGCACATGTACCCCAGAACCTAAGATAAAAAAATAGTGGATAGGCAATTTGTGTTATATGAAAACCATGAAATTTCAGACCACAATGAAAGTAATGAATTATTGATGTATCCAACAACACAAATGATTCTCAAAACATTTGGCTGAACAAAAGAAGCCAGAGTCAAAAGAATAAATATAATACAATTTTATTTGTATAAGATTTAAGAATAGTCAAAACTATTCTACAGCATCAAAAGCCTAAATAATGATTGTCTTTGGGGCACACTGCCTGAAAAGGGGATACCAGTAAAGCCCATTAGGGTGCTATCTTGATCTGAGTGTTAATAGATGGCTCTATTAAGGCAAGAACAGGCAAAAACAGGCAAAGCTGATCTATGGTGATTTAAGCCAGAAGAGTCCTTACTTGGGGGATACTGACTGGGAATGGACATGGAGAGAGGCTTCAAGAGTTCAAGAAAGGGGGATGACACAAGTATGTATGTATAAAAAAATTAGAGGTATATAGATGGGTCTTGTGTACTTTATTGTGTATGTTTTACCTCAATAGAAATAATACAGAATCAAAATTTTTGAGATTCAAAAAAAAAGAGAGAATATTTTAGGTCCATTGTAATCTTATGGAACCACCATTTTATATGAGCTCCATTGTTGACTGAAGTGTTATTCTATGACTGTCTATCACAATTCAAATAGACTGAAAAATATGAAATAGAAGTATGTCTTAGAATTCTCTTTCCTTCCTTTTTTTTCTTTCCTTTCTATCTTGTTTGTAGAGAAAAAATTGCATGTACAGTCTCAAATATAACATCTTTAAATCCTCACTCCCCTGGTTTGATAATAATAAAAAAAAAACTTGAACACATACACAATATTACAAGAAATAAAATGTTTGGCCAGTTTGTTAAGGCCAGATGATAGGAAATAGAGAATAAAATCAGGTTTTAGAGTTGCGTATCATTGGAATATAATAGCTTTAGCAAAGTATTCATGAGTAGAATCACTTAACTTTAGGGGTATATAGAACTATGAAGTGTGGGCCAAGTCCAGAGTCTTAAGTTTTTTAAGCAATTATAAGAAGAACAGGTGAGAAATCGATTTCAATTAAGCCAAATATAAACAATAACCAAAAGGCAGATTTGGGGCAGAAGGAGGTCAGGAAGTTTTTCCTGGAATCAGTGAAGCTGAATAGTGACACATAAAGCAGAAAAAGAGGGTAGAACCATTTAGTCAAAGTTGCCTGTTTCCTGTTTTGTTTATGTA
This sequence comes from Ateles fusciceps, assembly GCA_036589455.1. Lineage (NCBI taxonomy): Eukaryota > Metazoa > Chordata > Mammalia > Primates > Atelidae > Ateles > Ateles fusciceps. The sequence continues at coordinate 6,549,330 of JAZHEH010002393.1, forward strand.
TGTCCTGCTGGGTGCAGGCAGATAAGTGTTGGCAGGTGTGTGATAAAATCGGAGAGGAAGGCTTACTGGTAAATAACCATTCCTTTTGGCTACTGAAAGGTAACAATTTATTTGTCCAAGTTTTTTTCCATTGTAATCATACAATTGGCTGAAATTCCATCTATTTCAAAACTCCAAAGTTTTGGTAGGAATTTAAATGTTTGGATCAGGTATTTTAAGTCTGACATTTAAAATATTTTTCCTGAAATTAGAGGCTTCAATAACATTGAGGTGGCTAAATTTGACTTATCTTTTTGATGGTATTTATACTGGGCTTATGTTGCTAAGTGCTTGGCTGTTGTATTATCATTGCCAGATTACCATTTTAGTTCAAGTACTCAGTTCAGAAATTGAGAACAGCTCTCTCTTATCATATCCTAAGTGAGTAAAAATGGCAAATGCTGTAATGAGATGATTTGACATGATTAAAAAAGATCCAGTAAAGGAGTCGTGTTTCATTGTATTGACAGAAGAAGGTATTCTTGAAATAAGGTCAAGAAAATGCTGGCCATGCTTCTTAATTACTTAAGGCAAGCTTTGCCCTCATGAGGAATGGGACTAGCAACTTTTCAGCAAATAATTTTGTATTTGTATTTCTTTTAGTGGTTATACTTCATTTATAAAAATATTGAACTGCAGCAGAGCCCAGTGGCTCATGCCTCTAATCCCAGCACTTTTGGATGCTAAGGTGGGTGAATCTCGAGATCAAGAATTTGAGGCCATCCTGGCCAACATGGTGAAACCCTGTCTCTACTGAAAATGCAATAATTAGCTGGGTGTGGTGGTGAGCACCTGTAGCCCCAGCTACTTGGGAGGCTGATGCAGGAGAATTGCTTCAACCCAAAGTTGGTTCTTTAAAAGGTTAAACAAGATTGATAGACTGATAGCTAGTTTAACAAAGAGGAAAGAGAGGAGATCCAAATAAACACCATCAGAAATGGCAAAGGTGACATTACAACCAATCCACAGAAATACAAAAGAGCTCCAGAGACTATTAAGAACACCTCTATCCACATAGGCTAGAAAATCTAGAGGAGATGGATAAATTCCTGGAAACTCAACATTCCAGGATTGAACCAGGAAGAAACTAAAACCCTGACCAGACCAATATCAAGTTCTGAAATTGAATAATTAATACAAAACCTAACCACCAAAGAAAGCCATGGACCGGATGGATTTACAGCCACATTCTACCAGATATGTGGAGAAGAACTGGTACCAATTCTACTGAAACTATTCCAAAAAGCCAAGAAAGAAGGACTCTTCCCTAACTCATTTTATGAAGCCAGCATCACACTCATACCCAACCTGGCAAAGACACAACGAAAAAAGAAAACTACACGCCAGTATCCCTAACACAGGGATAGACACAAAAATTCTCTACAAAATACTAGCAAACCGTATCCTACAGCACATCAAAAAGTTAATTCACCGGCCAGGCACGGTGGCTCACGCCTGTAATCCCAGCACTTCGGGAGGTCGAGGTAGGCAGACCATGAGGTCAAGAGATCAAGACCATCCTGGCCAACATGGTGAAACCCCATCTCTACTAACAATACAAAAATTAGCTGAGCATAGTGGTGCACACCTGGGCGTAGTGGTGTACAGCTGCTAGGGAGGCTGAGGCAGGAGAATTGTTTGAACCTGGGAGGTGGAGATTGCAGTGAGCTGAGATCACACCACTGCACTCCAGCCTGGTGACAGAACAAGACTCCGTCTCAAAAACAAAAAAAAGTTAATTCACCACAATCAAGTAGGCTTCATTCCTGGGATGCAAGTTTGGTTCAACCTACATAATAAATATGATTCACCACGTAAGCAGACTTAAAAGCCAAAACCATATGATCATCTGAATAGACATGGAAAAATATTTTCAAAAAATCCAACATTCCTTTACGATAAAAACCCTCAGTGACTATATATCAAAGGAGCATACCTCAAAATAATAACAGCCATCTATGACAAACCCACAGCCAATATAACACTGATGGGGCAAAAGTTGAAACTTTCCCCTTGAGATCTGTAACAAGAAAATGATGCCCACTCTCACCCCTCCTATTTAACATAATACTAGAAGTGCTAGCCAGAGCAATCAGGCAAGAGAAATAAATAAATAAATAAATAGGGAAACAAGAGGTTGAACTATCTCTTTTCACTGATAATATAATTCTATACCTAGAAATCCCTAAGGAATCTGCCAAAAGGCTGATAAACAACTTCAGTAAACTTTAGGATACCAGATCAATGTACAAAAATAAGTAGCATTTCTGTACACCAATAATGCTCAATCTGAGAGCCAAATCAAGAACACAATCTCATTTACAATAGACACACACACACCCCTAGGAATATATTTAACCAAGGTGGTGAAAGATTTCTACAAGGAGAACTACAAAACACTGCTGCAAGAAATTACAGGTGACACACCACAAAAAGAAAAACATTCCGTGACTCATGGATTGAAGGGATTAATATCATTAAAATGGCCATCCTTGCCAGGCGTGGTGGCTCACGCCTATAATCCCCGCAGTTTGGGAGGCTGAGGCGGGCGCATGAAGATGTCAGAAGATTGAGACCATTCTGGCTAACATGGTAAAAACCCAGCTCTATTAAAAATGCAAAAAGTTAGCCAGGCATAGGTGGCACACACCTGAAGTCCCAGCTCCTTGGGAGGCTGAGGCAGGAGAATCTCTTGAACCCAGGAAGTGGAGATTGCAGTGAGCTGAGATCACACACCACAGCACTCTAGCCTGGGCGACAGAGCAAGACTCCGTCTCAAAAAAAAAAAAAAAAAAAAAGAAAGAAAAGAAAAATGGCCATCCTGCCTAAAGCAATCTACAGATTCAATGTCATTCCTATCAAATTACAAATGTCATTTTATCACAGAATTAGAAAAGGTATTCTGAATTTCATATGGAACCAATAAAAAGCCTAAATAGCCAAAGTATTCTTAAGCAATAAAAAACAAAGCCAGAGGCATCACATTACCAGCTTCAAGCTAAACTATAAGGCTACAATAACCAAACTAGCATGACACTGTTACAAAAACAGACAACACATAGACCAATGGAAGAGAATAGAAAACACAGAAATAAAACCACAAATATACAGCCATATGATCTTTGATAAAGTTGACAAAAATAAGCAATAGGGAAGAACTCCTTATTCAATAAACAGTGCTGAGATAACTGGCTGGCCATATGCAGAAGAATGAAACTGGACACCTACCTTTCACCATATACAAAAATTAACTCAAGATGGATTATAAGTTTAAATGTCAGACCTCAGACTCTAGGAATCTTAGAATTAAACTTAGATCTGGACATTGACCTTGGCAAAGAATTTATGACTGTCTTTAAAAGCAATTGCAACACAAACAAAGTTTTCAAGTGACCCAATTAAACTCAAGAGCTTCTGCATGGCAAAAGAAACTATCAGTAATGAGACAACCTATAGATTGAGAGTAATAATTGCAAAGCATGCATCCAACAAAGGTCCAATATCCAGACTCTATAAGGAACTTAAACAATACAACAAGCCCAAAATAAATAACCCCATTAGAAATGGGTGAAAGCATTGCACAGACACTTCCTAAAATAAGACAGACAAGTAGCTGACAAGAATATGAAAAATACTCAGCATCACAAATCATCAGAGAAATGCAAATCAAAACCACAATGAGATATCATCTTACACCAGTCAGAATGGCTACTAGCAAAAAGCCAAGAATCAACAGATGCTGGCAAGGCTATGGAAAAAGTAAACACTTTTACGCTGCTGGTGGGAATGTAAGTTAGTTCAGTCACTGTGGAAAGCAGTTTGAAGATTTCTCAAAGAATTTAGAACTACCATTCGACCTAGCAATCCCATTAGTGGGTATATATTAAGAATAAAACAAATTATTCTACAACATGCCTTTGTATGTTCATTGCAGCACTATTCACAATATCAAAGACATGGGATCAATGTAGGTTCTCATCAGTAGTCAATTGGATAAAGAAAATGTGGTACATATAAACCATGGAATACTACACAGCATGAAAAATCATGTTCTTTGCAGCAGCATGGATGACATTAGGATAACATTAATTATCTTATGTAAATGAATTCAGGAACAAAAAATCAAATACTCTATGTTCTCACTTAGAAGTGGGAGCTAAACATTGGGCACTTATGGACATAAAGATGGCACTAATAAATAGATACTGGGGATGGCTGAGGGAGGAAAGGAATCAAAGGTTGAAAAACTGTTGGGCATTATGCTCAGTACCTGGGTGATGAGAGCATTGTTAAACCAAACACTAGCATCAGGCAGTATACCCATGTAACAAACCTGCATGTCTGCCCCCTAAATCTAAAATAAAAGTTGAAAGGGAAAATATTTTGATACTGCCAAATTGCTTCCAAAAAGTTTTTTTTATCAGTGTTATAGCTGTAGCAATAAAGATGTAGTTATGAAAGTACAAAAATACAAACAACTACTCTCTGTTTTAGAAATACTCCCCACAGAATGTTATTATTTTTTTTCTTTGCAAATTTGCTTGGTGAAAAAATATGCTTCATTATTGTTTTAATTTGGATGTTTTCAATTAGGAGAGAGCTAGAATTTCTTGGTACAGTTATTGGTCATTTGTAAGTCTTACTTTCTTGTTATTCAATCTCTTTGGCTGTTTTTCTTCAATCCATTATATTTTAACGAAATATAGATAATTATCGAATTTCAATGAACTTTTCATGTATCAAAAAAATATGTTTAGAAGCCACCAGAAACAAATATGGTTCAGGTTTGAATTATCAAAGGATGCTAAAGGCAGTAAGTGAAAATTTGTTAACCCCTCCCCCACCTCCACTCATACCCAAATATCTCCCTCCAAAATACTTAGTAATTGCACAGAGAAAAATAGTAACTTTATGGGGGAGAATACTGGCATATATCATCTTAACCATGCAATTAAAGTTAACATTGTTGGTAATGGAACAAACCAATATCATGTACCTAATATCATGTACGACATGATGTGCTGAAAAGAACACAACATAATTTTTGTACTATTTTTTTCAAAAATGTGTAACCTGAATATAATCATTAGGAAACATTAGATAGAACCTTACGGTGGTACATTCTGCAGAACAGCTGACCTGTATTCCTAATATCATTATAAAAAAAACAAAAAAGACTGAGGGACTTCTGATTAAAAACACACACCAACTAAATGCAATACATAATTCTGAGTCAGGAAAAAACTTAAACATTTTTGCTATAAGGACATTATTGGGAAAATTAATGAAATTTAAATACCAACTGTAGGCTAGATGATAGTATTGAACCAATGTTAATATCCTAATATTGTTAATTACACTGTGGTTTTGTAAGAGAGTACTCTCGTTCTTAGGAAACATATACTAGATTATTTAGAATTAAAAGGGCATTATGTATGCAACTTATTCTTAAAGTGCTCAGAAAAATAATATATATAAAAGTAAAAGCAGTTATCTGTTAACAATTGCAGGATTTGGGCAAAAGATGTATGTGAGTTATTTGTACATATTTGCAACTTTTCTTTGAATTTGAGATTATTTCAAAATAAAAAGCTAAGCAAAGAAGAATCAATGATCAGATAAAAAAATTAAAACTTGTCAATCAGCGGAGGTATTAATAATATATAATAGCCATGTTTGAAGTTAAAAACAGCATGAGACTGAACTAGTAGAAAATATTACATGACTCATTCAACAATGGTTTTGTATTAATTGAAAAATACATCTTAAAAATTTATAAATCAACATATAATAGAACTGCAAGAAGAAATTAATGTAGATACTAAATAGGGAATTTTGAAATTGAGAGACCAAGAAGACTAAAGGCTATAAGAGTTTTGAATAATGTAATCAACAATTATTATTCAGTAAGTATAAAGATACTGAACCCTGCACCCAACATAGAGAAAATTTACATCTTTTTAAGCAAACATAAAACAGGTTTTGAAAAATTGATCACATTCTAGGAAACAAAGGAAGTCTCAAAAAATTCCAAAGCATATTACACTAATAATTTTTAAACACAATGTAATAAATCAAATTAATTTTTAAAAATAGCCCAAGTTTAACTTCTCCCAGAGCCAAATACAATTGGAAACTGAGGAACAAAATTCTAAATACTTAATGGGTTAAAGAAGAAAGCTTAATGAAGTTATGAAATATTTAACATGGACTAGAAATGAGAACACAGCTTAAATGAGAATGTAGCAGGAAAGGTATTTGGGGAGGATCTTTATAGATTTAAAACACATATTTGAAAATAAGAAAAACTGAAAATTCATAAACTAAGCATTCAACTCAAGGATCCTGTAAATAACCATCAAGTATCCTCAATGAAAGCTAGAAGTGTAGAAAAGCATGACATGAATCTTCCAGAAATATGGAGAGGGTTGGAACTAACTTCAGTTGTATGAATGGGGCTCAAGCCATTTTTAGCCAAATTGATGGGTGAGGATGTGTACTGACATCTGTTTTATTTAATATCTGCTGAGACATTTTCTGTGCTTGACTTAATAGTGGGCTTTGTGATTGCACCTGCTAGGGAAGGGCACTACAGCTTATTCCCTAGATCAGAGCTCTGAAAAACCGTGCTTCTCCCCCACTCTGCTAGCCGGCTATTGCTGGCAAAATTTATTGATCATTTCTTATTGTTTCCTGTGAGTATCTTGACTCAGGATTTCGAATCAAAAGTATGTTCTTACTTTCTCTGAATAATGTGTTTTGAAAATTTACCATTATGTTTTCTCCAAATGAATGTTTATGCGTCCATGACCAACCATATGTAAACTCAACATTTGAAACTAAATTGATACCCCTATAAGTTTTGTCACCAGAGACCAAGAATGTCTCTTGGCACTTAGAATTCTTGATTCACAAAGCTATCTTGTGACAAACCTTCTGTTTTTAAAATAATGAATATTTAGATTTTATGTTATAATTTAAACTGAGTAGCATATTCTTTTTTAGTTGAGAGCATTATCGTAATAAAAAAAATTCATTTCCAAAAGTAAAAGTTTATTTCAGGATTGGATTTCTGTATAATTTCAGTGACTGAGGGAATACATCAAACCAGATATTATGTTCAAGTCAGTTATTACCTTTTATAGGTAGCTGTTTCTAGTACATAAAGAATGAATAAATCACCCAAATCGATATATATTTATTTACCAGGGCTATGTTTTCACTACTGTTCAAAAATGTATTATCTAGCACTGTTGCCTAATAGACTCTGAGAATATTGTTTCCCTCTGTGTTTTCTGATATCATCTGGAAAAATAAAAACCAGAAGCAAACACAATTCTGTTATTCTATTTTTGTTGGAAGCAAGGCAGTTATTATTTGGTTTGGGGAAAATAAAGGCAGCATTTCATATTTGGAAAATATCCCAGACTTAAGAATAATGTTTGATAGTGTGAAGGGGAGTACCAGTGTGGCGTCTTCTCCTGTCTAGGCAGAATGAACCAGATCACTTGCAGTTAGACGTTCTCTCTTTATGCAGTCAAATAAATCCTATTCATTTGTGGAGGTAATTGTAAAGACATTGAAAACTAATGACAAAACAAAACAAAACACGCATTTTGACTTCATGCTGTTAGGAATGAACTCTTTAAAAGAATCAATATGGTGTAATGAGGGGTTAAAAGTTCACCTTCCAAATCAGGCACACTTGAATTTGAATCCATCTCTGATTCTTACCCAGCTCAATGACCTTATTTTTCAAGTCTCTAAAATGGGAGTGATAAAAGTATCCAGGTGATTTGCTTGTTGTGAAAATTAAATGAGTCAAATATAATTTATAAGGCTCTGAACTCTGTGCCTGACTCATCAGTGAACCCCTCCTCTTGTCCTTAAAGAAAAGACTAGCACAGAAATTCCAGAAAACAAAGAATTGTTTCACAATTTGTATGAAGAATCCAGGATTTGAAAATTATTGGCAAGTTTGAAAACAGGAAAAAAAAAAAAAAAAAGCAATGGAGACATTACCAGGGCAATATAGGGACTAGTGGTGTCAGGCTTTGAAAAAAAAAAAGTCACTGAAGGGAGTCATTGAAGGGAATCAGAGACATCTAAGTATAGCCGAATGTTGAAAATTACTATGGTCTCCTATGGGCCACTGCCATGAAGGATGCTATGTGCATCTGAATTAAGCCCCAGCTCCTCCTTCCTTACCTTGATATGCAAGGCTCACATATGCAAGACCAGCTTAGACACTGCACTATCACTATTGCTTTTGCATATAACCCAAGCTATTGGTGCACTGGAGTCACAAGTAGACTGTTCTGAAAAGATCCTACACTTTCTGGTCTCTGTGGCTTTGTTCCTGCTATACCCTTGGGTTTGTTGCTTCCTTCTTTCCATTTTCTAAAGAATTCCAATCATCTTCCATATTCCGTCTAAAAGCTACCTTCTCCTTTCCAGATTCTGACAATAAGATGCTTTTTAATTCCTGTAGCATTTTGTTGGTACTTATTTCAGAGCACCTACATTATTCATCTTGGATTATGCCTATTGAAATTGTCGCATTTCTTCTTCTAAACTCCTAAGCAACTTATAGGCAGAGATGGTCTTACTTATTTTTGTTTCCTCCAGCATGGTACCACACACATAGCAGACACTAAATAAACAGTTATTGATAGTTACATCATACCACAGATGTATTTATGGATGGACTGCTAATGTGATTCAGCATGTCATTTTTTTATGATTACATAACAATAAAAGCTACAATAAATGTTTATTAAGTATTTACTTTACATGTACCACTCATGGGCTAGATTCTGCAAACAAGATTGGCTTCATTCTTTTTCTCCTGTAAACCACATCAGTTCTAATGAATTGTCTGAAATCTGTTTTCCTCATTAGGAAAACCACCTGTTTTTTTCCTAATGAAGAAAAACAGATTTCAGACAATTATTAGAACTGATGTGTTAGGAAAGAGGTAGGAAGAGAAAGGCTCTAACTAAATAGCTCATTTCTCAGAAAGAATAAAACTATTGTTCCTACTGAAAAGTTAAATGTTAGTTTCCAAATCCTGAAAGTGCTAGAACTGTGACTGATTTAGGTGTGAAGCCACAACATGTCGTAGGGGCCAGAGCCACTGCTCTGTGCATTAGGAGAAAGATGTCTGTAAATTCAGATTCACTAATGAAAGAGATGGGTTGAAAAGTCAGGATTGTTAGCTGGCTGAACCAATGCACTAATGCAGTATAAAATATACTGAGGTCTGCCAGTTATGATCGCCTTGGCTGGCATAAAGCTATTGTTGAGTTATTGTCTGTGACAAAAAAAAATGGTAAAGTGATGTAGCAGCATTACATATATTGTATACAAACATTGGCATATACACCCTGAATGTATAGACAGATGCCTCCATTTTATCTCATTCCTTTAACTTGGTGTAAGTTTGTAGGACTTAAAGCACAGTAAATCACTTGAATGGTTTCAGGACAATTCTCTCAGAGCAATGCTATCTCTTTGGCTTAAAACCACTCTGATTATTCCCAAAACTTAGTAGAAAAAAATACTTAGCCAAATGTTCCCTATTCTCTTGAGATTCATTTTTCTAAAAGTAGATGGCAGAAAAATTGACTTTGAATAACCTAATGGTACTTTAAGATTTTAAAGTAGACATTAAAGCAAACATGATTAAGCAGCTAGAGTGCCAGTTCAACTCATGGAGTTTTCCTTTCTGGGAGCTACTAAAATAGTATGAACTGTGAAAGCTTCTTCATATGCACAATTTGAAAAAATAAAATGAAGGAAGCATTTTATCTATGACTCAGCTACCTTGAATACAGTATAAAGTAGTAGCCAAACACCCAAGTTGTGGAATGAGAAAGATTTGTGTTCTGATTCTTCTCTAATATTTATGAATTCCTGTGAATTTGAGTAATTTGAGTTAAGGAAACTCTAAAAATCTCAGTTTTCTTATTTTTAAAATGTAAGTGGTATTTATTACCTGATGGAGTTGTGAGGATTTAAAAGAGCCAATGCATAGAAATACTTAGCATAGAGCTTCATACATAGTTCTGAACAAATGATAATGGCTATTATTATTAATCTCATCTTTATTAACCTCTACTTCTCCCTCAGGAGGGGTGCATTGAGGATACATTTAACAATGAAGAATAGTGAGAACCCACTCTCTGTTCTCCAGAGTTCTAGAAGCAGTCAAATCACTAAAGAGTAACACATATACCCATCAGGATATTTTTGGTGACAGAAACTGAATTTAATCTACGTAAGGCAAAAATGGGATTTATTGGGAGAGATATGAGTAGCTTGTATAACTCAAGAAAGTACTATGGAAATCATTTACATCCAAAAATAAAACTGGAGTCTTGAAAATCAGCAGGTGCATCTCTGCCTATCTCTCATCTCTGCTTGTTAGCCTCATTTTCTTCTTTTATTGTGTAACCTTTTCCTTGCAGCATAGATCATGGCTAACAGAACTGTAGTCTAACGTCTTGGAAACCACTGAGGAAATAGAGAATCTCTGTTTCTCTCAGCTTCTACTTGAAAAATTCTAGGAAAGGACTCTGGAATTGGCCAGGTTTGCTCTTTTTGGACCAATTGCTATAATCAGGGGTTGGGATACTGTGATTGGGCTAACCAGGACCATGTGCCCACCTCTGTTACCTGAAACAGGTGTGCTATGTGTTTGCTAGGAGGTGGAATGGAGGAGGAGTTAAGGGTGGAATCTCTATAGCACAGATTAACCACCTGAGGAAAGGAAGGTAGAGATAATTTTTCCAAAGTATTTATGGACAAAAAAACTGGAACGCAGAGACAACCAGACACTATTCAATGTTAGCCAGGTATGCCCCTTCATGATGAGATGTTCTTAGCTGGTTCACAAAGGCTTATCTTGAAGCAGTCATTGGTGGAATGCAATCAGACAAAGGGACTCAAAATACTTTATGAAGTGTCCAGCAGCACTCCAGGTTAGAGGTTTTCTAATTGGATTCTCTATGTTTCAAGAGGGAAATGAAGCACAATAGGGCAGGTAAGGATAAAGACATTGTGATTTACATCCCTTGGAACTTATGTTTTCTTCTAACTCTAATCAAACACTTGAATTGGATTTGTTTGTGAGAACAAGCCTTGTAAGCATAGGAGATTCTATGTAAATATGAAAGATATTATTGGTCTTCATAGCAGTATCCATCATGACTAACTGGAAGCTGAGAGAAAACTTCTCAAGTTTTTTCTAGGAGAGGACCAAGGCTGAGGAGAACAGAAATAATTTCACTTAAAATTTGCTTCTGAGTCCCTCTCCTTTTATCTTCTAGGTCTCCATAGGATTCTGCCAGCCTGTGAGTGGCCTGGTTTTATTTCTCAACTGGTTATCAGGGTCCACCCTGAGGCATCCTAGGAAATGTGTCAGGAGATGTTTAGGAAAGTGTGAGGAGCCATAGCATAAACCAAGAACTTTTTCTAGGTTTAGAAACTAAAAATATGACGTATGATTAAGGTAGACTTCTAAATGGAATGGAATGGAATTTAAATAGTATGCCAATGCCTATGTTGAATCAGGAGATTTTAGAGTTATTTTGATTTCACAGCCCTGCGTCCTTGATTTTCTAGGGGCAGGTTTACATTCTTGTCAACTACCAGGGGTACCTAAAATGGAAAGTTTGAGAAACACTGGTGAACTGGTTTTAACCAGAGCTTAGCTCTGAAGTCTACAGAAGAAAATCGTTATACTTAGAATTAGGCTCTTCACTGGCCTCACAGGCTTCAGAAAGCCTGTTTCCTTTTCCTAAGGTGATTTTGTAAATAGACAAAAACAAAAAACAGAAAAAACAAGTATCAGTAACCCCTAGTATGCAAACAGGCAGGTCATGGCGAGCATGGGCTCTGACCCCACAGCAGTATCTTGGGTTGAGTGTTTATAGCTCCTGAAAGACCTACCTTAGTGGATGTGTATTACAGTGGCCCTTTCAGCTTAGCCATCCACAGGCGGCCAGTGTTTATCAGTTCACTTAGACCCTCTGCCTTATCACAAGGACAGAGGGCTTTCTGTATCCCAGGGTTCTTGCCCTAATGTACTAGAAAAATTGGATCACACATGGGCATGGAGAATGAGTGCAAGGTTTTATTGAGTGTTGGAAATAGCTCTCAGCAGTGGAGTGGGAAGGTGGTCTTCCCATGGAGTTGGGCCGCTCAGCAGCCAAACACTCCTCTGTCCACCCCTGGCTGAATTCCACATCATCTGCGTCATTCTGCCATTGATGGCCTGCCGGAGTCTATCAGTGCATTCTTCTGCTGGTGTGTTCCTCTTGATGTCCAGCTGCTCATGTGTCTTGAATTGTAGCTCCCATAATTCTCACCTGTGGTGGGAGGGACCTAGCGTAAGGTAATTGAATCATGGGGCAGATCTTTCCCATGCTGTTCTCATGAAAATTAATAAGTCCTACAATATCTGATGATTTTATAGAGGGAAGTTCCCCTAAACATGCTCTCTTGACTGCTGCCATGTAAGACATGACTCTGCTCCTCATTCACCTTCTGCCATGGTTGTGAGGCCTCCCCAGCCATGCGAAACAGTGAGTCAATTCAATCTCTTTCCTTTACAAATTACCCAGTCTTGAGTTTATTTTTATTAGCAGCATGAAAACAGACTAATAGAGTGTATATTTGTGTTCTAGTGATTATCACTAAATGAATAGTTTTATTAAACAACACCTTTAGCTATCTCTTTACTTAGATATTTAGATATTTTCTCTTAGTTTGCTAAAATGAGCCATATTAAAATTAGTTATTAATTACTTCTCCTCTCCTTCCCCTCTGTCTACTAACTGTTGCTCAGAGTTTTATATTTGTGATCTGAAATAAACATCTGTTACTTGATTTTTTAGTTTCAAGTGGTATTTTATTACCACGTAATAACCAGCGACAAAGACCTTATTCTGTTTTATACTTTCTGTCTTTCTGTTCTCCCATTTTTAGTTAGTTGTGTTAAAAACAAAAAAAACACTTTTGACAAATTAAATTTAACAACATTTAACTGAGTAATGAACAATTTGCAAATCAGGGAAACATGCCCCCCCTCCTCCCCATTGCCCTCAATTAGAATGGGTTTAGAGCAACTCTGGTGCTGTCCCAAGGTTAGAAAGGATTTATGGACAGAAAAAAAGAGAGTGACATAGAGAAAATGGAAGTGAAATGCAGAAATAGCTGGATTGGTGACAAATTGGTGTTTGCCTTACTTGAACATGCTTTGAGCAGTTGGACCATGTTTGAGTGGCTGAAACTTGGTGATTGGTAAAAGAGTAGGTTACAGTCTATTTACACATCCAGTTAGGTTACAGCTCACTATGTAGAGAGAAACTTTTAGGCTAAACTTAAAATATGTAAGGAGGCAGCTTTAAGCTAAACTGAAATTAATAGTTGAATTATTTCTACACTGTCAAAGCATGTGGCACTTACAGCGTTGTCACATATCTTTTACTTTTAGTTCTTCAATTACCTACATTTAATATTAACTCTAAATTTATGCTGAAGCTTTCATGACAATTTTGTAGTTTCCTGAAATTTGGTCTGTGCTATAGTCCTGCATGTTCATAACTGGTTGCCTGTGTCCTTTATACTTGAAGAATAGTTTAGCTAAAGATAAAATGTTTCACTCACATTTCTCCATGAGAATGTTGCCTCAGTTAAAATATTACTTCAAGAGGGCTGATGACAATATGATTTTTCTTTGACATACAAAATGGACTTTTTGTTATGTTCAAAGAATATATTCCTTATATTTTATAGCCCAATGATTGTATTAAAATATTTGTCAATATTGAACATTTTAAGTCAACTTTTCAAGTTAGAGAATGCCCTCTCAAAATGTTAAAATGTACATATATATGTGTTTTTTTCTGAGTCTTTTATGAGAGCAACATTTCCTTAAAATATAGTTTCGAATGTTGTTTCATTGCTTCAGTTTTCTTTCCTGGGGACTCCAGTAAAATGTGTATCAGCTCTCCCTTGCTTTGCTCCTTTATCACTTTCTCCAGAAGACCTTTGTTTCTTTTTGTTTCTAAGTGACTCTTTTTTCTCATAGAAAATAATGTTTTTATTTATTTATTTAATTGTTGATATTCACTTGGAGTGACTGATAAGATATCAACTATTGGGAAAAGTTATAGAGTATAATCTCAAACCTTTTGGAAGGCCAAATGTTTTATTGAGGCAGGTTGAAGGCAGCTGCCTCATTAACATTAGCATAGGAAAGAGATAGAGACAATCAAAGGCCTTCCAAGTTTAAGTTTGCTTACCCTACATCCCTTTGTCTCCACTCTGTTTACTCATGTTAATTTTGTGCTGGGTGGCCCTTTCCAGGGAGGATCAAAGGGGAATTACCTGTTAATATTATTTACTCTGCCCCGACCCCACACAACCTAAAGCTTTTAGCATTATCCACAAATGTGTTAACTTAGAACCTCTATTGTTATGTCTACAGAATACAAGTGTGGATGAACAGAGAGTCTGGGTCAATTGGTTGCTTTTTGCCCTCTGAAAGCAGCCAATGGCCATCCCTAGCCCACTTATATCACTGCGATGGTGTAAGAGTGCATTCATTCATCCATCATTGAATCAGGGTCTGCAGGCCAGACTTCTGCAGGTGGTGGGGAGGTGTCTCATTTAATAGTTTCCAATTTTATTTTAGATTTGGGGGAACGTGCAGGTATATTATATGAGTATATTGCATGATGCTGAGGTTGGGGATACAAACGATCCCATCACCCAGATAGTGAGCATAATTTCCAACAGTTTGGTTTTCAACCCTTGCCACCTACACTACCTTTGACCCCTATTAGTCCTCAGTGTCTATTGTTGCCATCTTTACATCCATGAGAATTAAATATTTAGCTCCCAGTTATAAGAGAGAACATACGGTATTTGGTTTTCTGTTCCTGCACAATTAGCTTAGGATAATGGCCTGCAGTTCTACCCATATTGCTGCAAAGAACATAATTTCATTATTTTTTAACAGCTTTGTGGTATTCCACAATGTATATATACCAAATTTTCCTTATCGAATCAATTTTTCTGGGTATCTAGATTGATTCCTTGTCTTTGCTATTGTGAATAGTCTTGGAATGAAGATACAAGTGCATATGTTTTTGTGGTAGAATAATATATTTTATTTTGGATACATACTCCATAATGGAGTTGTTGCATCAAATGCTGGTTCCATTTTAAGTTCTTTGAGAAATCTCCAAACTGCTTTCTATAGTGGCTAAACTAATTTTTATCCCCACCAATGGTGTGAGTGTTCCCTTTTCTCCATAGCATCACCAGCATCTGTCAGTTTTTGACTTTTTAATAGCCATTGTGACTGGTGTAAGATGATATCTCATTGTGGTTTTAATTTGCATTTCTTTGATAATTAGTGATACTGAACATTTTTTCATGTTTCTTGTCCACTTGTTTGTCTCTTTTTGAAAAGTGTCTGTTCATGCCATTTGCCTGCTTTTTAATGGGGTTGTTTTTGGCTTGTTATGTTGTTTAGGTAGCTTATAGGTTCTCGATATTAAACTTTTCTTGGATGCATAGTTTGTAAATATTTTCTCCCATTCTGTATGTTGTCTGTTTACTCAATTGATAATTTCTTCTTTTATGCAGAAGCTCTTTAGTTTAATTAGGTCACACTTTCAATTTTTATTTTGTTGCAATGGCTTTTGAGGACTTAGTCATAAATTTTTTCCTGAGGCCAGTATCCAGAATAGTGTTTCCTAGACTTTCTCCTATAATTCTTACAATTTGAGGCCTTACATTTAAATCTTTAATTCATCTTAATTTTTTTATATATGAAAGGCAGGAGTCCAGTTTTATTTTTTCACATATGGCTAGCCAGCTATCCCTTTACCATATATTTAATAGGGAGTCATTTCCCCCATTGTTTATTTTTGTCGACTTTGTTGATGATCAGATGGCTGTATGAGTGCAGCTTTATTTCTGGGTTCTTTGTTCTTTTCCGTTGGTCTATGGGTTTGTTTTTGTATCACTATCATGCTATTTTGGTTACTGTATAACTTTATATTATAGTTTGACCTTAAGTAATGTGATGCCTCCAGTTTTGTTATTTTTGTTATTTTTGCTTGAATTGCTTTTGCTATTTTGGCTCTTTCTTTTTATTCCATATATATTTTAGAATATTTTTTCTAATTCTGTGAAAACTGACATTTGTAGTTTGATAGCAATCGTGTTGAATCTCTAGATTGCTTTGGCCAGTATGGCCATTTTAATGATACTGAGTCTTTCATTTCATGAGCAAGGAATAGTTTTCCATTCGTTTGTGTCATCTGTGATTTGTTTGGTGTTTTCCATTTGTGGTATGTTTGCAGTGTTTTGTTTTTCTCCTTGTTGAAATCTTTCACATCCTTGGTTAGATACATTCCCAGGCATTTTACATTTTGTCTGTGGCTATTGAAAATTGTATTGCAAATTGCATTGCATTCTTGATTTGGCTCTCAGCTTGAGCATTATTGGTGTACAGAAATGCTACTAAGTTTTGTATATTGATTTTGTATCCTGAAACTTTACTGAAGTTATCTCTAGTTCCAGGAGCCCTTTGGATGGGTCTTTGTGGGTTTTTAGGTATAAATCGTATCATCAGTGAAAAGAGGTAGCTTGGCATCTTCTTTTTCTATTAGGATGTTCTTCATTTCTTTCACTTAATTGCTATGGCAAGGACCTCTAGTACTATGTTGAACAGCAGTGGTGAGAAGAGACATACTTGTCTTGTTAACAGTCCTCAAGGGGAATGCTTCCAGCTTTTGCCCCTTTGATATACTGTTGGCTGTTGGTTTCTCATAGATGACTCTTATTATTTTGAAATATGTTCCTTTGATGCCTAGTTTGTTGACAGGTCTTGTAATGAAGAGGTATTGGATTTTATTGAAGACTTTTTCTGTGTTTGTCAAGATGATCACATAGTTTTAGCTTTCAATTCTGTTTTTGTGGTGAGTCACATTTATTGGTGTATGTTGAACCAACCTTGCATACCAGGCATGAAGACTACATGATTGTGGTGAATTAACTTTTTTATGTGCTGCAGGATTCAGTTTGTTAGTATTGTGTAGAGGACTGTTTTGTCTATGTTCACCAGGGATATTGGCCTGTAGTTTTCTTTTTGTTGTGTCTTTTCCAGGTTTTGATATCAGAGTGATGCTGGCTTCATTGAATAAGTTAGTGAAGAGTCTCTCTTCCTCAATTTTTTAGAGTAGTTTCACTAGAATTGGTATCAGTTCTTCTTTGTACATCTGGTAGAATTAGGCTGGGAGTCCATCTTGTTTGAGGCATTTTTTGGGGTTTGTAGATTTTTTATTAATGATTCCATTTCAGAACTTAGTACCAGTTGCTTCAGGATTTCAATTCCTTCCTGATTCAATCTTGAGATGTGTATTTCCAGAAATTTATCCATTTTCTCTGGATTTTTAGTTGGTGTACATAGCTGTGTTCATAGTAATCTCTGAGGATCTTTTGTATTTTTGTGAGATTCGTTGTAATGTCACTTTTGTCATTTCTGATTGTGCTTATTTGAATCTTCTTTCTTTTTTTTCTTTTATTAGTCTAGCTGAAGGTCTATCAACCTTGTTTATCCTTTTAAGGAATTAACTTGGGTTTTGTTGATTCTTTGTATGGATTTTTGAATCTCAATTTCATTCAATTCTGCTCTGCTTTTAGTTATTTCTTTTCTTGTGCTAGCTTTGGGGTTAATTTGTTCTTGTTTTTCTAGTTATGCCAGGTGTGATATGAAATCATCAATTTGAAATTTTTCTAATTTTTTGAGGTTGGTGTGTTTAGCCCTATAAACTTTCCTCTTAATACTGCTTTTGCTGCATCGCAGAGATTTTGATATGCTGTGTCTCTGTTTTCATCTATTTTAAAGAATAATTTGATTTCCTGACGTAATTTCGTTGTTTATCCAAAAGTGATTTAGGAGCGATTTGTTAAATTCCTATGTAATTTTGTGGTTTTGAGGGATCTCTTGATATTTATTTTAATATTTATTCCATTGTATTCTGAGAATATGGTTGGTATGATTTCACTTTTTTTGAATTTATTATGACTTGCTTTATGGCTGAGCATGTGGTCAGTTTTAGAGTATGTTCTGTGTGCTGTTGAGACAAATGTATATTCTGTGTTTAATGGGTGGAACATTCTGTAGCGGTCTGTTAGATCCAATGATCAAGTATCAAATTTAAGTTCAGAAGTTCTTTGTTAGATGTCTGCCTCAATTGATCTAAGGCCATCAGTGAGGGATTGAAGTTCTATACTATTACTTTCTTGGTTTCTAAGTCTTTCTGTGGGTCTAGAAGTAGTTTCTTTAAGAATTTGGTGTAATAATGTTGGGTATGTATATATTCAAGGTAGTTAACTGTTTTTGACTTGAATTGAACCCTTTGTCATTATGTAATGCCCTTCTTCATCATTTTTTACTGTTGTTGGTTTAAAGTCTGTTATTTCTGATATAAAAACAGAAACTTTTGCTCTTTTTTGTTTTCTAAATATTTGTGTGATTTGCCTTTCTCCAACCCTTTACTTTGATCCTATGGGTGTTGTTACATGTGAGATGGGTCTCTTGAAGATAGCAGATAAAAGGGTCTTAATTTTTTACCCAGCTTTCAGCTCTCTACCTTTTAAGTGGAGGATTTAGACCATTTAAATTCAACGTTAATATTGGTATGTGAGGCTTTGATCCTCTTGTAAAGTTGTTAGTTGGACGCTTTATAGTCTTCGTTGTCTAGTTGCTTCATAGTGTCTATGAGCTATGTACTTAATTGTGATTTTGTGGTAGCAGATATTGTTCTTTTATTTTCATGTTTATAACTCACTTGAGAATCTCTTGTAAGGCTAGTCTGGTGGTAACAAATCCCCTTAGGGCTTGCTTGTCAGGAAAAAAAAGGTAGTATTTATCCTTTGCTTATGGGCTTAGTTTGGCAAGATAGAAATTCTTGGTTGGGATTATCTTTTCTTTAAGAATGCTGAAAATTGCTGAGTTTGGTGGCTCATCCCTCTAATCCCAACACTGGGAGATTGAGGTGGGAGGATTGCTTGAGCCTCCAGAGGTTTGAGACCACCCTGGGCAATATAGTGAGACTTTGTCTGTACAAGTAATAATAAAAATTAGCTGGGTGTAGTGGCATATGGCTATTGTCCCAGCTACTCAGGACACTGAGGTGGGGCGTTCACTTGAGCCTCGGAGGTTGAGGCTGCAGAGAAATGTGATCATTCCACTCTGTTCTAGCTGAGGCAACAGAGTAAAACCCAATCTCAATAATAATAATAATTAAAATAATGCCAAAAATAGGTCTCCAGTTTCTCATGGCTTGTAAACTTTCTGCTGAGAAGCCTGCTGTTAGGCCAATGGAGTTCTTTTTGTCCATGATCTAACCTTTTTTCTCTAGCTGCCTTTAAGACTTTTTCTTTAGTGTTGACCTTGGATGGTCTGGTGACTATATGCCCTTGTGATTTTCATCTTGTACAATATCTCATCTTTTGTAGTGTATTGTATAGTATCTTGTGTGTACAGGTATTTTCTGGATTTCTTGTATCTGCATGTTTACCTTTCTAGCAAGATTAGGTCAATTTTCTTGAATTATTTCTTCAAATATGTTTTCCAGGTTGTGTATTTTTTTCTCTTATCAGTTAGAAATGCCAATAATGTATTGGTTTGCTCACTTTACATGATCCCATATTTCTTGAAGACTTGTTTATATTTATATACTTAAAAAAAATTTTGTCTGACTTGCCTAGTTTGAAAGATTAGTCTCCTAGCTCTGAAATATTTTCTTCTTCTTGGTCCAGTCTATTGATGAAAGCTTTCAGTTATATTTTGAAATTCCTTAAGTGAGCTTTTCAATTCCAGAAGCTGTAATTGGTTTCTTTTAAGACATTCATCTTTTCCTTAGAAGTTTCTTCATGTTGATTTTCAACCTTGTCTTGGATCTCATTGAGCTTCCTTGCAATTCATGCTTTTAATTCTTTATCTGTCATTTATGAGTTTCTATTTTGGTTAGAAACCATTGGTGAAGAGCTAGTGTAATCCTTTGGTGGTGTCACTACATTCACATTTTTCATGTTGTCAGAAATCTTGTGCTGGTTTCTTCTTATCCAGAGATGCTGGTATTGCTAATTTTTTGTAATTATTTTAATGTGGGTAGAGTTTTTTTCTTTTCTTTCTTTCCCCATAACATTATCTTTTTCCTTTTCTTCCCCTAGTCCTTCTTCCCAGGGGTGTGTGATTGTAGAGAATATTGGGTAGGGTTATTAGGCTTTACTTCTATAACTCTATGCATTTCTTTCAGCAGATTTTGTATTGGGCTTTGTGGTTCAACCTACAAGGTAGTATATAGCACTTATGGGTAAGAACCAGCAGTGGCCGATGTGGCTGTGTATATACTTGACGCTTGTTTACTAGAAGCTTTCATTACCTGAGGCAATGGGCTGATCTGTGGAGTACACTGTAGTCTGAGATCTCTGCTTAGCCCTGGGAAAATATGGGAGCATCATCAGCAGGGCCAGACTGGCAGGTCTATTTGCTCATCCCCAAAGGCAGGCATGAGCACCAGTGCTGAGAAAGAATCAAGTGGGTGACCACCAAGTAGTCAGAGTTGGGCCCAGGTGTGGAGCTGAGAAACCTCCTCAGCCCCAGGTTATCTGCTTGGGTAGGGGCTTGGCCTAAACCCCTAATCCAGTAGAGTGGGTGCTTCAGGTGCCTGGGGACCTGCCTGGCTGTGGAGTGCAGATGGCCCTGTGGCACCACAATCTCTGCCCAGGAAGGGTAGGGCAGCTCAGGCTGGTAACAAATGCTTTGACTGCTGGGGAATATGTCTGCACGTGGAGCAGAGAGGGCCCTGTTTCACCATGGTCTCTGCACAGGAAGGGTGGGCTGGCACAGGATGCTGATTCAAGTGAATGGGTACCCTGAGTGCCTGCTTCATGCCTGGGCATGAAGCAGAGAGGGCCCTGCTTTACCACAATCTCTACACAGAAAGGGTGGGGGAGCTCAGGCTGCTCTGGGTGAGTGGGTACTTAGATTGCTTGGAGATGTGTGTAGACATCAGCCAGAGAAAGTCCTGCTGCACCACAATGTTTTTTATCACCTGAATGCTGTCACGGTGGCTGTTTGCCTCCCTGGGATCTGGGATAGCCCTCACGATTCTAGTAGATTCCCATTTTCTGAATTAAAACTCAGAGAGTTGATCTTTATACACTATCTTGCTATTTTCAAGTGGCTGAGGGCACGTTAAAAGGCTCTAGTTTGTCATCTGGGAAAGAAAAAAAAGAAAGGACATCTCTATGTGAATTCTTTTACTTATCTATTTTCTGTAATTTAGTTCCTTTCAGTATTATTGATTGTATTTATATCCTCTTGTGTTTGTTTTGTATTGTAATTTGATCTTAATCTGAGATATCATTTTTAATACTCTTAAAAATTTCAGTAATTACCCTTTCCCATGTTCCTGTTGTCTAGAGATGTAATTTTTGAACTCTTCTCTTTATGATTTTTGCAGATTTTTAAAGATTCAATCATTTTCTTAGTTTATTTTAGCTCATTAAAAAAAGGTAAGAGGTTTTCATCTGCTTTAAAGTCATATTTATTTTTAGTATGTTCTTATTGCCTTGTGAAACATTATGAGGTTTATTTTCATCTTTTTATGCCTTTTAATAACTTCATAAAATGTTAGAACATATCAATTTTTTCTTTTTCGTATTTGAATGGAATGGGTTTTCCTGGGCTACAATAAGAAGTTTCCTCTGGAAGGGGCAAGAGGTCAGGGTAGTTTTCACAGCTTCATATTGAGGATTCTCTGCTCTCTTGTTAGCTTGAAAGATTCAATTCATGACTTTCTATAGCCACTTCTCAGTCTCTTAAAGTTATATCTAATTCAGATAATTGTTCTGCCTCAGCCTATGCTCTTTGCCTCTAACACTATATTCTCTCGATGTGATTTTGAGATTTTCTGAGATCTGTGTTCTCTGGGCTTCTACTCCTCTGAGGAAGCCTTCTCTCTTTTTAGTCCTCAATGTTCTGATCCTGCTCAATTAGGCTGCTGTTTACTGTCACCTTTCCTTAGGCTGGAGCCCTGTCTTTTGGGTGGGAATATTTTATGGATATTTCTGAATTTCTTAAGAGCTTAGTCTAGGGAAAAAACCCACTGATCTTATCATATATTCATAAATAATAAATAGCTTTTTTCAGTCACTTGTAAATGAAAGTCTCTGGGAATGTTTTCCAGTTTTGCTAATCAGTCTGAGAACCCTCAACCCAGGGCTCTACCTAGAGAGATGTTCTCTACTTTTAAGAATAAATAATTCTGAAGGTTTTTCCATTTCTGCATCTATCTTGGTGACCTCGATTGTCCCTTTTAATTTCATATCACTCATGCTCCTCAAATCTTGAATTTGTGCAGCTCCTACTGCACTTGGTGTTCTGGATACCCTCAGTCATATGCTGGGGTTCACAAAGTACCCCATAACCAGGTGGTGTTGACAATGTTATCTATGAATTTTTTTAAAGATGTAAAATTTCATATCCTGTTTGAATTATAGGAAGCCTTTTGGGGACCTCAAATATTAAACTAAATTCATGATAACATTACAAGAAATTCTAATCCAGAATTAGAATAATACAATCAATATTGTTATCAAACCCTTTTTATTTTAACTACTGTTTATAGTGTAAATATAAATTTCCACAACAGTTTTAAATGTGCCTGTTTACCTACACACACACACAATTTTACATTTTGGAATGTGTGCTTGGTAGGGCATGTTTCTGGCAGTACATGCATACATCTGTGTGCCTGTGTTTAGCACTATGATAATAAACCAGACATTCCATAAACTGAGTCTCTGTTCTCTCCTTTGTCCCTCTCCTTATTATACTCAATAAAATGAAGGTTTCCGGCTTGACCTCTCCCAGGACTCGTGATGCCAAGGCCACTGCAAGTGGCTACGAAGAGTCGGGGTTGAGCCCCAGTTGAGCCGAGGGCTCGCACTCTCCTGGTCTCCCAGGCCTGCCCCACCTAAAGAAATGAGTGGTGGATTGGCTCCAAGTAAGAGCACAGTGTATGTATCCAACTTGCCTTTTTCCCTGACAAACAATGACTTGTACTGGATATTTTCCAAGTATGGCAAAGTTGTAAAGGTTACCATAATGAAAGATAAAGATACCAGGAAGAGTAAAGGGGTTGCATTTATTTTATTTTTGGACAAAGACTCTGCACAAAACTGTACCAGGGCAATAAACAACAAACAGTTATTTGGTAGAGTGATAAAAGCAAGCATTGCTGTTGACAATGGAAGAACAGCTGAGTTCATCCGAAGGCGAAACTACTTTGATAAATCTAAGTGTTATGAATGTGGGGAAAGTGGACACTTACGTTATGCCTGTCCAAAAAATATGCTTAGAGAACGTGAGCTGCCAAAGAAGAGAGAAAAACAGAAAAAAGGAAAGCTCCCGAACCAGAAGAAGAAATTGAGGAAGTAGAAGAAAGTGAAGATGAAGGGGAGGATCCTGCTCTTGACAGCCTCGGTCAGGCCATAGCATTCCAGCAAGTCAAAATTGAAGAAGAACAAAAAAAATCGAAACTCAGTTCAGGAGGCCTCTCAACATCAGATGATTCAAGACACCCAAGGATAAAGAAAAGCACATATTTCAGTGATGAGGAAGAACTTAGTGATTAAAATCTTACCCTAGCACAGTAATAAAAATCAAGATTTGTTAGTAACAATCTTGAAGAGCTAATTTTAATAAAAATAAGAAAAGTTAATACTATCATGCTAATACTATTGTCATCTTAAGAAAAAAGATTTTAAAAATTTATTTGAAAGGTTCATCATAAGGGCTTTATTCATATCTGATTTGTTTACATGAGGACTTCTGAAATTTAATCCTTAAAAACTTCCTGAAGACCGAAAAGTTGAATGATTTATTGTTACTTATGTTAATAAACTTTTCAAGAGAATTTTGTCTTAAAAAAAAAAATGGAGGTTTCCATGTTCTACTCTTATCATTCTGTACTTTTCATTTTGACACTAATCACAAATTGTGATTATATTGCAGTTTTTGTGCTGTGATAATTTCCTAGTGCTGCTCTAACAAATTACTACAACCTCAGAGGCTTAAAACAAGAATTAATTATCTCATAGTTCTGTAATCAATGAGTTGACAAGGCCACAGTCCCTCTGGAGATTTTATGGGAGAGTCCATTCTTTGCCCCTTCCAGTTGCTAGTGGTTGTAGGCATTCCTTTGTGTTCTGCGGCTAATGGCTGTGTCACTCCAATCCCTGCCTCCATTTTCATGTCACCTTCTCCTATATGTGTGTGTGTAATCTTCCTCTGCCCCTCTCTTACAATAATGCATGTGATTGAATTTCAGGTCAACCCAGATAATTAAAGATAAGCCCCTTCTCTCAAGATTCTTAACTTAATCTTATCGTTTGCCATGTAAGGTAATATTCACAGCTTCTGGGGGATTCGGGTGTGAACATATTTTAGGGACCACTGTTTAGCCCATTACATACGCTATTTCTTTCTACTAAATATCTGGCTCCTTTACTGGTTTCTAAACTCCATGAGGTCAAGATCATATGCTTCTGTCTCCTGATGTATCTCTAGTTCCCAAGTTAATAAACAGTCATTGAACAAACAACTCCATGAATTTATGTAATTGAATTTCTGTTTAGAGTTAATCTGAGCCTTAACCTCAAACAATCTGCTCTACCTATAATTAAATGGGGAAATATAAACTCTAAAGGATTAGACCAACATTTATATAAAAATATGGTATAATGAATGGAGTAGCTCTTTTTGAACTGCTTTAAGTGTTTTCTAGAATTCTGGAATGACTTCTTTCTACCACACTTGGGAGCTCTCATGTATTAACCTCTTACATGACTTACACCAACCATTTGAATGTCCTGTTGTCATCCTTTCTTCTTATATGTTCAGGTCCATGGAATTATATTAAGACAAGCATTGCTTCAGGGTTGATAGACTATCTTAGTGACCAGCTCATTCTGCTACTTTTGTTCAGCTTTTCTGTAAAAAAATTAATGTATATCCAACCCACTTACAATGCAATTTTGAAATAACTTCTACACTTAATCCAAACAAGACAATAAAAATTTTTTTAAATATCATAAATAAAGTGGAAAGGGAGAGGTATACATGTATTAGTACTCACAATGAGATAATTGTTGTAATCATGTTCTAAGTAAAGCAATAATATAACTGATGATTGAAAATTAAAGAAAAATTATTTAATAAACAACTTAAGAAAAACATACATTCATTATGTTTCATACATTAATTAAGGGATGAAAAGGTTTTCCTAATTCTGGATTCTACAAGGAAGAATTTAATGTATGTATATATTTTACTTACAAAATATCTTTGACTGTTAATCAAATTTATCAACTCTCCTACCTCACCACCTATGTTTTTTCTTAATCTACTCTCAACTGCAAATTTATCTGTGGCTTTGTGGAAATGTATAGGAACCATAGGGAGGATGAATGGTGGATAGCAGCAAGGTGCATTAAGACTTTTCCCCCAAATCCATTTGCTTCTGAATACTGTGCACTTAATTTTAAAATTTTTATAATCAAGATTGAGAAGTCCTTTGAAAAGTTCAGGAATTGATATGCTCACTTCACTATTGGTAGAAATCACTAGCCTGTAGTACAGTGCTATAGCACTTGGCCCGTAGTTGGCATGTATCCATATTGAATGAACAAATAACTAAATGAAATTTATGCCATGATGTGGTTTGGATCTTTGTCCTCACATGTTCAACTGTGATCCCCAATGTTGGAAATGGGTCCTGGTGGGAGGTGATTAGATCATGGGGGGTGCATCCTTCATGAATGGTCTGGCACCACTCCTTTGGTGTTGTTCCATAAGAGTTCTCATGAGATCTGGTTGTTGTAAAAGTGTGTGAACTTCCCTCACCCTGTCTCTTCCTTCTGCCTTGTAAGATGCCTGCCCCTACTTTGCCTTCTGCCGTGAGTAAAAGCTCCCTGAGGCCTCCCCAGAAGCAGATGCTGCCACACGTCCTGTACAGCCTGCGCAACCATGAGCCTGAATCTCCTTTCTTTATAAATTACCCAGTCTCAGGTATTTCTTTATAGCAGTGTGAGAACAGATGAAGACAGGGCACTTAGAGCTACAATGCAGCTCTACCTTCTTTCCACTATTTTACTTAGTTTGAGGCAATCAGGCCCTTTGCATAATTTTCCAGTGCTTCCCTCTCAGCTCACAGGCTTCTCTTTATCTTACACAACCTTTCCTCTTTACTTCGTGTGTCAGTGAAGATGTTTCTCCCCTTTCTTAAGACCAATCCCTCTACCTTGCTATGGATCATGTCCTTTTGATCTCATAAGGAACTTGGTTCTACCCACCATCTTTTCCCTTTTTGTAATTTCAATTGCACTCTCTATTAGGTCTTCACTTTCTGTATGTAAACATGCTTAAATATATTTCATCTCGATGGATACAAATTTAAAAAAAATCAATGTGCAGCCTCTTCACAATTAAGCTTCTTTAAGATAACCTTATTCTCTTGTTTCACTCACTCATTCACTAGTCTTTCATTCATTTACTTATTTATTCAACAAACATTGATTGACTCCTAAGTATTAGGATACAGCAATGACTAAGCACCAATCCCCAAAGTGATTATAGTATAACTGTATAGATGCTTAAGTAAACAGGTTATTATAATACAAAGTAACAAGATTTTTGATAGGTGCAAAGTAAAATATTACAAGTTCTTTGCTATTTCTTCATTAAGAGGTAGAGTCTCAATATCACTAATGATCAGGAAAATGCAAATCAAAACTATAATGCAATACCACCTTACTACTGCAAGAATGGCCATAAAAAAAAAATAGTAGATGTTGAGGGGGATATGGTAAAAACGGAACATTTTTACACTGACGGTGAGAATGTAAACTTGTACAACCCCTGGGGAAAACGGTGTGGAGATTCCTTGAAGAAGTAAAAGTAGAACTATCACTTGATCCATCAATTCCACTGCTGGGTATCTATGCAGGGGAAAATAAGTCATTATATGTAAAGGGTACTTGCATAAGTCATTATATGAAAAAGATACTTGCACATGCTTGTTTATAGCAGCACGATTTGCAATTGCAAAAATATAGAACCAGCCCAAATGCCTATCAATCAAGTGGATAAAAATAATTGTGAGATATATATATATATATATATATATACACACACACACACACACCCCTATATATAACACATACATTGGCTCTCTATATATTGGCTCGTCTCTCTCTACACACACACACACACACAAACACACACACATCACGGAATACTACTCAGCCATAAAAAGGAGCAAAATAATGGCATTCACAGCAACCTGGATGAAACTGTAGACTGTTAGTCTAAATGAGGTAACTCAGGAATGGAAAAGCAAACATTGCATGTTCTCGTTCATAAGTGGGAGCTAAGCTATGAGGATGAAAAGGCATAAGAATGAAACAGTGGATTTTGGGGACTCAGGGGAAGCATGGGAGGAAGGTGAGGTATAAAAGGCTACAAACTGGAGGACAGTGTATACTGCTCAGGTGTTGGGTGCGCTAAAATCTCAGAAATCACCACTAAAGAACTTATTCATGTAACCAAACACCACTTGTTCCCTGAAAACCTATGGAAATGAAAAAAAAAAGAGAGAGAGAGATAAAGTCTAATTCCTCTTCCCTTGGATATAGGCTGGCCTTAGTGACTTGCTTGATCAACAGAATGTAGTGGAAGTGAAGTTTTGGGATTTCCAAGCCTAGGTTTTAGAAACCTTGCAGCTGCTGGCTGGATTTTTTGAAATTCTTGCTTTTGAGATATTCTCAGATCTTAGCCACCATCTTATTAGAAACCCAAGTCAATTGAAAAAACTACAATTAGGTACTCTGGTTGACAGCTCTAGTTGAGATTACAACTGATAATAAGCATAAACTTCAAGCCAATCAAGTGCATAATTTTTTCCATCCCAGTCAGACCTTCAGATGACTCCAGCCCCAGCTGCTATGTGACTGCAACAGCATGACAAATCCAAAGAAAATTCTGCCCAGCTGAACCCAGTAAACTCACAGGATCTTAAGAGATGAAGTAAGTTGTTTTTAAGCCCAAAAATGTTATAATGGTTTGTTATTTACCAATAGATAAATAGACGAGCTGCCAATGTGGAGCAGTATCTCTCTCAGTCCTGGCATCCTGGGAGACGTAGCTTATGATGGGTTATTATTGAGCAATAGATAACTAGAATAGCTGCACTTGTGGGGCACTACCTCTACCATTACCTGGCTTCTCATTTGGGCTGGCTTCTGAGGAGATGTGACCTGGTAGGTAACATTTTGGGCCCTTGGGATTTCACATTGCAAAAAATGTGATTCATGTTTGCCATGAGCTTATGCACTAACACCACAGTCAATGTTCTGTAACAAATGATAGGGCAATGATAACATAGGCATGTTATACTAATTGCGGTGTTTCCTAATTGGCATCCATTGGAATATTGTATTCCAGAATATTAATTAATAAGCATGTGTTAAAAAATTGTTTGATGCTAAGTTTGGGAAATTATGTTAATCAATGTAAAATGCAGTTTGCTTATTGCAGGACTTCTCAGAACCTTTAATATGTTGAGGTTCTTTATAAATCTCTAAAAGCTGCCATTAACCAATAAACTAATTTTTTCCTCATTCATTAATTGTCCCATGTCACTGTGTAAAATACTGTTCTATGTGTTTCCATATTTGATTATAACTTGAGAAAAAGTAAGAGAATTTTGATAGACCATGATTTGCTGTTTCTCCTTCTCAGAGAGGCAATGTGACACAGTAGGAAGTATACAGATTCTCCAATTAGCAGACAAAGAAGTGAATCTTGCTCTCTCATTTTAACTATTTAATTGACATTGAATTCTTTCCATTTTCTGAGTCACAACGTTTTCATTTAAAAAGGAAATGCTTTCATTTGTGCTATAGATTTTTAATATAGATTTTATAGAGCTCCTAGTTCCATGAATCCCTTGAAAGTATACAAACATAGATTTCCTGGGGAAGGGATCCATAGCTCTTATTAAATTCTCAAAGGTGTCCCTGATCCAAAAGAAGACAACAACTACTAGACTGGATTATTTCTAAGTCTATTCCAGATGAATGTTAATCCAGTACAATTTCAAAAGACAAAAGTGGTACTTTGGTCTTTGTCTTACTAGTTGATTTTTAAATTATATGCTTGTACTAGCTTAAATGAATGATTCAATTACAGGAAATATTTTATTACTTTCTTAATAAGATTTAAGAAAGCCAAGATTCATTTTCTTTTCATGCTGGAAAACTCCCGACAGATTTGGTATGAATTGCAGAGTAACAGGAATCCCAAAGCTCAAACAATTATTTAAATGGGTGCAGAATTAATATTGAATTCTCAAATTCAAATTGAGATTGCATTAAAAATACTTGGAAAGTAATTCTAACTGATTTAATTTTAGGCCTTGTTTAAGAATAATACTGAGTTGAGTAAGTAAAGAATCTCCCCAATTGAAAAACATTCACAGTGAGTCTGAAAAGCAAAGGAAGCTATTTGAACACTTGTGTTAGTTACCCAGTTAGTTACCCAGAGGTCTCTTATTCTTTAGGAGCTCGATTGTCTAGACTAGTTGTGTCCTGACTAAATTAAAGGTGTTTGTTCTCTATCTTTTTCTTCTGTGGCAATGACCAAGACATATGTATTTTTACAGATGTTTCTTCTAAACATTTACAAATAAGCTATGTTACTTGGATAGAGAAATGTTTCTTTTTTAAAACTTAAATTCTTCCTTTCTTAGGCTGTGGTCAGATAAATTCTTTTAGGAGGCTTCTGCCTGCTACCTCTTAGAGCCAGCAAACTGTCTGGGTGTCCATGTACCAGACAGGGTTGTGGATTGGAATATATTCCTGGCACAACTGTTATTTCTTGAATTGGGTCCTCGACTCCTTTCTTGAACCCTGCATTTCACTAAACCAATAGCAGTTGTTAATCTCTGTTTCAATAAAGGTATAGAGGATCTTATTCTCATTGATTGCCCAGAGAATAGCCTGCATTCATTCCTGCAGAGGCCCAATAGAAACCTCTGAGATTATGGTCACCTGAGTCATGTTTCTTAGATGGCTGATGTGGTCAGGTGAGAATGAATCCAAGTCTAGTCCTGAAAAGACTCCGCATCCCTGGGCACTCTACGACTTAATTATCTTATTTTAGGAGCCAGAGACATTCCAGTGGTTTTCAGAAAGGCACTTGCTAGTAATGCCAGTACCAGTTTTATATTGCCAGAGGTACTTGGTCCCATCCCAGAAGCCTGAGGAGGACAATTGGCCATCTGAAAAGCTTTCTTTAGCCTGAAAAACTAGAGGTGGTGACTCTTCTGCAGTGTTGGGGTTCACATTGTGAGTTTTGAGACAGCTTCTTCAAGATGGTGATTTTATTATTCTAATGGAGAGAGAAAATCATATTTAGACATGAGGGAACAGATGGTAATGACCTGAGCCACTCAAATGCTGAGATATAGAAGGATGCCTTGAACAATCAGCTGCTCACCCACATTAATGCCAAAAGGGGATTTGTTCCCTAAGACAGCACACAGTTGGAGTTTTCCTTCAACCACTACTCAAAGGTCTTACTTAAAATCAAACCCTCAGATGCCCCTGCTCCTCCTCTACTTTACCTTTTCCATAGCCCTTATCCTTTTTATACAATAGAAGTAAGTCACATTTGATTTTACAATCTGTTCCTCCATTGGGATGTAAGCTCCACACTGGCAGAGATTGGTTCATGAAAATTAAGTCAAACCACATAAAATAAAATTTCTGTTTTGGGGAATTCATACAGTGCTATGTCTCAAGAATTTAATATTTATTGAATAAATGGTAGAGAAGCAGCACTAATTCTCTGCATCAGCAGGACAGCAAGAAAATGTTGTGGGAAATATTTTCATTGAGGGTTGAAATATTCCTCATGAACTTATCTAAGCAAGCTCTTCCTGAAAAATGGCTCAAAATATTCATTCAGCAGAAAATATTTTTTTTGGATGCTATTAGGCATAAAGGGGTAGGGGAAGGACTGATAGCAGCTACCTGCACCCCTGCCAAAACTCATTTCAAGCATCCCACTCTGACCTCCAGCCCATCATCTCTCTTACTCTGGAACTCCCACTTCAGCAGGGAACTGGAGGACTCCACTCCTATCACTCTGTAAGCCTTTTCCTTTTCCATTTACCCTTTAAGAGCCTCACTTCCATCCTTTCTCTTCATGGCACATCATTATGATGGCTCCTTTGTAAACACCCTCACTCATTTGTCCATCTCCCCCCTCATCACACCTTCCTGGCAAACTCATCACTGTCTAGGAACAATTCTCCAATTTCACCTGAGAAATTGAATTAATGCCATTTTTTTTTCAGATAAGGAAACCAAAACTTAGAATGAAGAGATTTGTTCAAAGCACACACAGCTAATAATGATAGTAATTTTGATGACAACCAACACTTATTAAACAAATGCTTTGTGTCAGGCATCGACACAAACATGAGCTTACTTAATTTTCATGACAGCCCTCCCCCACAAGCATATAAATATGTTGAGGTTCAGGGGAGGTCAAATAAGTCACCCAAGTTCACCCTGCTGGTCAGTAATCAATCAACATTTAATCAATCAACAACTGTTTATTGAGCTCATAATCTCTTTAAGCAGAGCTGTATTGAGAACTAGTTCTACAGTGGGGAACAGAACAGGCACAGTCTTTGCTTTAATGACATAGTAGTGACCAATATTTATAAAGTTTTTACTAGGTCCCAGGCATTGTTTTATTTCACTCTCACCACAAGGTGAGTGAATTTATTACACTCTCTGTAGTTTATTATTGTTATTACATGTAATTTTCAGGAGGAGAAATTGTATCTTAAAGAAGGGCCTTCTTAAGGCCAGTTTGCTGGTAGATGAGGTGATAAGGCTGGTGTATGAACCCATGAAACCTGGCTTCAGAGTTCATTCTTATCACTATGCTATGCTTCTTCCTAGAGATTGAAGTCTCAAGAAGTACACTAACAGTAAAACACAAATAAACACCCGAGACCTTCAGACTGTCTTCCAGACCCCTCAGAAAGATAATCTAGTGCCAATGGACCTCTTATTGCCCTTCACATAACATCACCCTTTCCTGGCCTGCCAGGTGTATGGGGCTGTGGAACTGTGTGGGTTGATGTTTGCCAAGTTGTTCATTCTTATAATTTGCATGATATTAAGCAAACCCAATGTTTATATAATGATTTGTATTGAATGCAAAAAAGCCTGTCAAGTTAAAGAGGAAGAAAATGCTTATAAACATTCCAAACATTCGTTTTGTGTTGGCTAGAGTTGGAGTCTAAATGAAAGCTGCAAGTGTGACTAATAATTATAATCTAATTTAGTGCACTGGATTGGAAAGGAGTAATTACAACACAGGATTTTTTGGAGTAAATGATTTGTGGTTGACCTACAGTAGATTATTAATTTGGAAAGAGAATAATTTTAATGCAAATTAATTAAGTTTGGAGCCCTTTCTGATTAGGTTGATAGAATAGTGGAAAATTCCAGGGCCTTCACTTATTTGGCTGAACTTGGACTTGGGATATTGCATAAATATTTGGCTGGAGTCTGCAGGACTTGGGTGTAAAGATACAGACCTCATGCTGATCCCAGAGCCGTCATGATCTGATCAAGGAAGAGCCCTGAAAGAGGAACTAAATCTTCTATTCCACAAGGAAAATGTATCCTCATAGAGTCTTTATATACTCCAAGATTATTTTATTCTTTTCAATTTGATGATCTCTGAGGTCAACCATAACCACCATCATCACCTCGTCATAGTTTACTAAATACTTTCAGTAAGCCAGACATTATATCCAGGGATTTCCAATTTCTGCAAGATTGACATTTTGTTGTAAAATGTTCTATGAATGTAGGATGTTGAGCATCATCTGTCGCCTTTATTCACTAGAAACCAGTAGCTTCCTCCTCCTGTTGTGAAAACCAAAAATGCCCCCAGACATTGCTGAGTATCCCCAGAGAAGGGTGGGCAAAATTTCCCCTTGTGAGAACCTTTTATGTTCATTATCTAGTTCATTTCTTACAATGCTCTCTGAGGCTGGTATATAGTAGTGCCCATTTAACAGGTGCAAACCCTGAGGCTTAGAGAGGTTATACTTAATGGGAGTCACATGGCTAATACATGTTGAGTCCAGGATTCAAACAGAGATCTGTAGCTATCCCAAATCCTGTTTTTAGATGAATGATGTTTTTGAGATTAAGTTATTCTTGACAAATAAACAAAAGTCAGGCAGTGGAGTGATTTGCCCAAAATCATACAACTCGTTTATAGCAGAGATTGGGCTGTAACCCAGGTATCCTTAAGCCAGCTGGTTATGGGAGATAGTGATTCAGTGGATAAATCAAAAGTACATTCACAGTGACCTTGGCTATGCTGTTGGTCTTACTTTTTTTCTTCTCTTTTTCAGATGTTACTCTTTTATTCTTACAGTTTAGATTTTGAGTACAATGGGGTCTTTTGAATCTGCATCCATTAACTCTAAAACATACTGAGACTATAAAATCTATTTCTTAGCATTGGAAAGAAACAGACCCCAGGATTGTTGCTGCTTTACGATTATGTATAAAAGCTTTTCAACCCACACAAATGTTTTACCAGCCCATCTTTCCACCAGCAATTAGAGAGGAAGCCAAATAATCCAGTGAGTATTTTGTTCTATTACTGGCAACTCTGGTACTGCTGGTGGGCCAGTGGGTAGTGGGGGGAAATAGCTGTAAGGCTATAATAAAACAGCAGCAGATAGTTTTGGATTAGAACTTTAATATGGCCACTCCAACCAGCATTATTATTCAATTCCATGTGTAACACAGTGGGGCTGATCTGAAATTTCTGCCCAGTGGGTGCCTAACCACGGAAATCAATGTTTTCTCTACAGTAGATAGGCAAGTGCTTTCAGAATCTGTTAGGCTGAAGAAATCTAATAGAGAAATCTGCATAATTAGCTCTTTGACTAATCTTGCTTTTGCCTTAGGGTAAGAGGCAATTTAGGATGCAAAAGCAGTTCCAAATATTTAAACTGTAAGGAAAAAAGTTGGGCATTAGTGAACTTTTCAGATGTAGGGCAAGAAACTTATTCAAATAAAATGTCTCTGGAAGGTGTTCAGCTGTTCGAAATAGAGCAATTTCCTGGTTGCAAATAGATTTCTTAAAATGATACCCTGAGTTGCTGCTGGGGTTTAGTGATTGCATGCTCACAGATTACCTGACACTAGAAATCTTGACCACAGATGTAGTCAGTGAGCAACCCTGGACCAAAGGGAGAAGTCAGCAGGACAGAGTGAGGACTAGCATCAGCCAGCCAATAATACCTTCTTGGTGATACCAGAAGGTGTGAAAAACAACATCATTTCAAGATTCAAAAATACAGTATATTACATTTTTTAGTCTTCCAGGTTGACTGGGCTAGAAATAAACCACTGCAGACATAGAATGTAGAGTTTGAAAGCCCACCTGTGGAATCAGATTACCTTGGTTCTAATCCTAGTTCCCTAACTGGCTGTGTGACCTAGGATGAGTTGTTGAAATTCTATATGCTTTGTTGTCCTCAACATAGAACAAGTTTATAATAAGAGTGACCTAATAGAGTTGTCTATAAGACTTAACTGAGGCAGTATCAATAAGATTTCGATCTGAACATAACACATAGCATTTAGTGAATGTTGGCCATTATTATACAGTTTATCCCCCCTCACTTACTAATGGGGTAACTAAGACTCAGAATTAGTAGTGGCAGGGCTGGAATCTATATCTTCTCCAGCCCTAGCATCAAAAGACTTTCATATGAATCACTGTAGCCCCTCTTTACAATATATCAGCAGGGCAGGGAAATGAAATGACCAGACTCTAGTTGCAGAGTGAGTCTGGCACAGGTGAGATTAGCTTTCAAAGATCGTGAAAAACAATACAAACCCTATTCCCATCTGAAGAACTTGCTTCTTCAACACACCGAACAACAGAAAAATAAAGATTGATACACATCTTACTTTTTCCCATTCAGTATGCTATTGTGTACACAAATGCCTGGTTTAAGTTTTTGAATAAGGCAGGAGATCCTAAGTGTCTACAGGGGAATATTTCCATCAAATTGTTGAGATTATCATACTTTGAGGAAAGGTAAAATGAGACCCCCTAATGGCATATGATTAGGTATAGATGTTGAGTATATTTTGATTGGTAAAAGTCCTCTTTGCATATACAAAGTAAATGCAGATTTTAACTGATCAACATGTTATGGCCATAAATACTAAGTTTCACTGTTAATAAACTTGGTCTTTCTAATTAAATTTAAAACAGTTGAACTAATCATCACTGGGTATTATTTGAACAGTTGCTGAGTAATTAAGACAGTGAGGAGTGAACCTCTATTTCTCAAACAACATTGGTGATGATACACAAGGGAATTAGGCCTGTTCTGTTGGAAAGATCCAGCAGGGCAGTGTGGAACTCACCACAAAAGGAGTACACTGCAGTCATAAGGTGGGCCTTGGAGGTCAATCAGATCAATTTGCTGATCTCCTGAGATGGATCAACATTCTTCCACCTTTCCTCTAACCAAGTGCTTTGTTGGGAAGGGCTCAACACATCTTAATCACACCTTATTGCATCTATCAACAGCCAGCTTTATCTTTAGAAATAGAAAACCTGACTCACTGGCATTTTCTGTCCTGAGATTTTGGTAGAAGAATGAGAGAAATAGACAATGGTGTTTCTCTTTTCTCTACCCAATTTCCTCTTTTAAAATGCTCAATTATATGAGACGATGTAGAGATAAAGAGGATTAAACTAGACCAAGATCAAATTTCTACAAATTCAGAGAGCATTTGTGACAAGGTTATTGCACATCAGGGTGCAGATAAACTCTTCCAGAGATTGAGGAAGAAGCAACCACCTTTACCTTACTAGGTCCCAGGAGTGGGCTTGGTGGTTATTAGACATCAGGGGTATTTATGGATGAAGTGGTGATTTAACTCCAGGAGACTGGGATTTGGAAAAATTATGTCATTTTTTTTTTCTGACAGTCTGGACAGGACTTGAGGACTTAGAACATCTCTGATGGAACTGATGGAACTGTCTGGTACTTTGATAACAAGAAGGATGGTTTATTTATGTTTTTAACATTTTTGACTTCGTATTTCATCCTTCTGACTTTAGGTAAATGACTTTCTTTCTTCAGCATTGTGGATGAATTAGGTTTTCTCATGGGGAAAAATACATGATCTGCAAATTCATCATTTTTTTTGACACTGTGAGTATCAGCAAAACTATCAACTTTCAGGAAAATGGAAAGGAAGAATATGATTTATGTTATATAAACTCTTTAAATTGAGTATATATACTTCTGAGTTGTTCTTAATGTTAAGAAAGCAAGTTGAAATTTTTTCAGAACTTAAAGACAGTATATACAATTTAAATTTTGTTTGTTAAAATGGAATTTATTTCTTCCTCAAAATTTTTGAGGCATTTTGTCATTGATCATGTAGAAACTACTAAATATCATGAACAATCCTTAAAGTGCAGAAATCCCATGGACCTTCATGTTAGTGAAATAAGTAAAATGCCGATTTATTGCTTAAGTCAGTCAGGATACATTTGCTAACCTTAAGAAAAAAAGATGATTTATTAAGAAGTAAGACCATAAAGATAACCAAATTAAAAAATTTCATTAAAAGGACTTATTACTTTCAATACAATAAAGCACATCCTGGTTCTGGCATTTACAAGCTATGCAACTTGGGAAAAGGGTTTAGCCTCTTTGTGCTCTACTTTTTCTCATCTGAAATATATTGCTGGGATGCTTAATTGAGATAATGTTATAAAGTATCTGGCATTGTGCCTGTCACAGAGTAACTACTCTATACATATTGGTTATTATTTTTTCTTACTTGCAATTTATGCTATCTTGTTCAATTTTAAGTGGCCATAAGTCATCTTTAAATATATGTTCAGTACGTGGTAGCTTCAGAAATGGAGAATAGTCCTTAGATGTAGAATTGCCTATTGCATTCTTATCTCACAAAATCCACCTCTTCTACTGAGCTGTGAAACAAGGAATTGGCCAAGGAATGTGAGGAAGAGGGAGACGGTTGAGTCAAACGTCTTAGAGGATAGGATAATCATATATTTGCTTTTCTAAGAGCAGCCAGGATCATGCCTGGTGTGGCATATTTATATAATCCTTGTAACTCGTCTTACACTAAAGTGTTCTAGTTGGACAATAAAATTTATAGCAAACCTAAGGATCACTCCAGTTGTTGTAGAAAAAAATTGAGTTCTTGTCACACGACCAGGAGAATGTAGGCATGGGGGGATGCATTGTAGGGTGAGTGGGGCAAGGTTTATCGGATGAAAAGAACAAAGGAAAGAGGAACTCTCAGCAAAGCAAGAGAGAGTCCTGCTAGCAGGTCTCCTGCCTCACAAATTGAATCCCAGGGAACCACTCCAGAACTAAAGAGGCCAGATTCCTCCCTGCTGCAAAAGAGACAAATTTCCTGAAGCTCCACTCTATCCTCCCAGTGTGCAGGTGGGCATTATTTAGAGAGAATGAGTCGGGGAAAGGGGATGCTTCCATCCTGGACCAGTCCAGTTTTGGCTTGGAGGCAGGGTTTTAATGGGGGACTCTTGGCTGTCTCCTGTCTCTACTACAATGGGATTTTCCTGGAAAGAGGACAAATTATATTGACTGAGGCAGGGACTTTGAAAGCAGTCAGAAAATTAGGGTCTTGTCCAAAAAAATGACCTGTGTCATCTTACTGAAAAGACCTTTTCAGTGTTTCAGTCATAATGACTTAAGGAATTTTTCTATGATTTCATTAAATATAGTTTTTTAAAGCTTTTTAATTCCTGCTTGATTCATTAGATCAGTTGGGTCTTATGTCTTTGTTTTTCTTAATTTCGATATATTAAAGTTGAGGAGATGAACAGAAAGGTCATGGATGTGATTGAGCCATTTTTTTGGATTCACTGGAATGCCTGTGCCTTGGAAAATGTCATTGGAGTTCAAGGCCTAGTTCTTAGCTGTGCATATTTGGAAATTGAGTTTTCCAACATGTCTCTCAGAGATGAAAACTGAATACAGTGGGGTGAGAACTTCTGGATTCAAGGACATTGGAAATAATAGCTAGTAAGTGTCAAGCACTGTTTTAGGCACTTTGGATAAGTTTTTTGATCTTTTTTTGTTTCAAAAGCATAGAGTATGAGGCAGTTTTCTTGGGGCATGACCAGTTTAAATCATGTAACAGATGTTTAGGATTATGGATCATGCCCTGCCCAGGATTAGCACAGGATATCCCTGTAAGAGAGGTATTGATGCATTCTATTAAAAATTGGCATTCTTTGTATTTGTGACTTGTAGGATCATTTAAAACATGGAGCTCAGGGGCAGGGATCCTTCTTGCTCAGGTGTAAGGATGATATTAGAATTAAACAATAATATAAGCAATAAAATATCCCTATTTTATAGATAAAATACTTAGGTCACAGTGAGATTAAGATTCTTATACAGGGTGATGCAGCTAATTAATTACAGACAGATAAAGACTGTCTTATCCAGAAGCCTGTGCTTTTAACCACTACGCAGTAGTCCTTATTTATGCACTCCTGAATTGGTATTACTGCACTCTATATCCTTGTTTTACACATTTTAGGAGCCACAGATAGCTCACAGGAGGCCATAGCCATGGGTGAAACTTATGTATGCCCAAGACAAGTCTCCTATAAACTCATGTGTCCATTCTTTACTCCTCTTCTGACACATATCATATATTATCAATGTTCATTCATTAATTTTTCTTAATTTGAATATATTAAAGCTGGAGATATGAACAAAAATGTTCCTGGGTTCAAACAATTCTTGTGCCTCAGCCTCCTGAGTAGCTGGGACTACAGGTGTCCACCACCATGCCTGGCTAATTTTTGTATTTTTAGTAGAGACAGGGTTTCACCATGTTTTGGTCAGGCTGGTTTTGAACTCCTGACCTCAAGTGATCCATCCACCTTGGCCTCCCAAAGTGCTGAGATTACAGATGTGAGTCACCACTCCTGGACAATTACCATAACTTTTTATCTCGTAGCTTTAGGCAGTCTAGTTCCCAGGCAATAAGGTTTGTTATCATCTTTGTTACAAAGCTAAACTACAAACTAAGTTCCACCCAAAGTTAGTTTGGCCCATGTCCAGGAATGAACAGGAGGTTAAAAAAGATGAAATCAGTTAAGTCATATCTTTTTTAATGTCTGAGTTATAATTTTGCAATGGTGGTTTCATAACTTAAAATAATGACTTAGTTTATAGTTTTCATAATCTAGGTAAACAGTACAAATAAAATAACCATGTAAATGTAATAGGATAAATACTTGTAGACAAATTTGACATAATTTAGGATCTGAATAAATAATTTATTATTTGGGCATTTGCAATAAAAGTATAATTGTAGAAAAACATTCTTTTTAAAAAATGAAAAGTTGTGTCCATTTAAAAAAGGTGAACAATTTTTGTTAATTCAAAGCTTATTTAAAGATCATGTATAGAACAAGGTAAAATAAAACAAAATAATAAAGATGTAAAGAAAGTTATAAAAATAAAGTTTTTTTTTTTTTTGGTAAAAGAGCTTAAAGAGAAATAATTTCATATAAGAAAGATTCTTGTATAGTAAATTTAGTCCTAGAATAAAATGTCTGGCTGTTTTAGAAGGAGGGATATTTAGGACAAATGAGAAAGTCCAAGCATGTCATGAATAGTCTGTGTAAGTCCCAATAAGAGGATTTATTTATTTTTTAAGAAAACAAACATTTGTATGATCAAATTGTCACATTATTATTAAGTTTTGGTTTGCTCAGGAAAAAAATCTAAGATTAGAAACTTTTAAAATTAAGAAGATTACATCTGTGTATCTCTCGGTATGCACTTTTAAAGTACTTGTGACATTGAGTTACAGTGCTTTGATGCCTGGATTTGAAAAGGACGCTAGATCCTGCTAAATTTTAAACACTGACAGCAATTAAAGCCTCATATTCAGGCCTAGTAGATGATACCAATCAAAATAAACTGCATTCCTGAAGCACAGGGCCAGAAATTGAAGCTATTCAACTCTTCAAGGCCCAGGGACCATCTCAGAAGAGGTGGGTGTGTGAGATTGCAAAGGCTGATTTTGAGAGAGAAAATATATTGTTTTTCCATGTATTAATTATCAATGTCAAAGGCACATTGAGGCAAGACCAGCATGTGGGCCATGCCAAATTAGCAAGGT
This sequence comes from Ateles fusciceps, assembly GCA_036589455.1. NCBI lineage: Eukaryota > Metazoa > Chordata > Mammalia > Primates > Atelidae > Ateles > Ateles fusciceps. Next base: position 6,589,812 of record JAZHEH010002393.1, read on the forward strand.
TTTCCTGAAGCATTAACTGACTCCTAAATAAAGATTATAAAGGTTATGAAAGGCTAATGTTTTATCTTATGGTCAAGATTAAAATATTATAGATTGTTATAAAATTTTGAAAAACAAGTGTAGTTGGCTTCATGCTGTTTTTATTAGGGCTTATTGTTTGGAAAAGTAAGTCTCCCCTCTCAAAGAATGAAGGTTTTGCCTTTAGAAAAAATCCTTATCATGTTGGTCTACCAAATGACTTATTTTACAATGAACTGTGATATGAAGTGTTTTAAACCTTTGATATTTGACAACCTGTCCAAAATCAAATTATAAATTATATGTATTTCTGATCTAATTAATCCCTTAAGATATTAGGTTCCCTAAAGTGCAAAAATGACATAATTTAGCTTATTTAGCATAAAATTTATACAGGAAACATTGTCAAATATGAAATGGTCTTTTCAGCACTTTCCTGGAGTGTCTGTGAGTGGCCCGAGCACTCTAGCCCACTGATTCACTGAATATCGTGTCTGAGTGAATTTATTCATCCATTGTTGAGTAAGGGTCTGCTGGACCCTGCAGATGGTGACCCCAACATTTACATACATAAGCCATTTTCATACCTGCCTACTAATATATGAGCTTCAGGGTAATGTGGGCTATATCTGTTCTCCATGATTGTTCTTTTGTTTGTTGTCATTTTTCTCTCTTCTTCCCCCCTATTTTCTATTCATTTATGATCCATCCATAGATCCATTTTCATTTATGAATAGAAAATAGGGGGAAGAAGGGAGAAAGGACATCAGACTTGACAACCTTCTAAAAGTGAGCTTTCCTAATAACTGAGGACCTACTCATCTAGGAATAAATCATCCTAGCCTTGAGAGATCAGATGAAACCTGGGACTAGAGACTCATTTTCTTCCAAAATGCTTTCTCCAAAATATTTTTAAAAAGAAAAGGCGAGATGTGAAAACAAAATATCTTGGGCCCCCAAAATCACTAAAATAAAATAAAAATTCAAGATGCTTAGGGCAAACCTGCCTTCCATTCTATTCAAAGTCATCCATCTGCTTACTGAGATAAATGTATATCTGATAGCCTTTTTTGGAAAGGCTAATCAGAAACTCAGAAGAATGCAACCATTTTTCTCTCAACTGCCTGTGACCTGGAAGACCTCTCCCTGCTTTGAATTTTCCCACTTTTGTTTTACATTGCCTTGCCTTTTGAGACTGAATCAATGTTCATTTTACATATGTTGATTGATGTCTTATGACTTCCTAAAATGTATAAAATCAAGCTGTGCTCTGATCACCTTAGGCACATGTTATCAGGACTTCCTTGAAGTTGTGCAAGGGTGGAAATCCTCAACCATGGCAAAAGAAACTTTCTAAGTTAACTGAGACTTGTCTCAAATTTTTGGGGTTCATGGCTGGCTCTCATATTGTCACTAATTTGTAGTATGAGCTTCTTTTAGCACATTCATATTTAGAAAACTAAGGGGAACCTAGAAAGTTTTTCCATCATTTAGATGTCTTTAATTATCTGTTTTGAAAAAATATTGACTTCTTTCCAATATTTTGCTGCATCAACTTGAATTTCTTGTTATATTATTTCCTTTTTCTTGCCAACACAATGGAAGAATATAAGCACTTTTTATTAAAAAGGCAGAATTGAATAAAGTTTCAACACACATTGAACATAATTCTTTAAAGTTCCTTTTTAATTTAATGAAGCACCTTTTCAACCTTTAGCCATCACCTAGACTATTTTGGAATACACAGCAAAAAGCAGGCATATGTCAGAAAATAAAATGTCAATCTACATTTGAAGGTTAATCTTTAAAAAACATTTTGTAAGCAAATAAGTCTCCTAAAACCGAAGCCTGAATTCTTCTGAGCTGTTTTTGTAACAACAGAGCACCTTCATTTCCCTTTAACTTAGTCTTAAGAACACCCCTCTCTTTCAGCTGGGTATGCAGTGTTGACTCTAAGATTCCTGCTGAGTTATTTTTCTTATGGGATCTGATCTGCTGCCAGAGCTAGTCAGCATCTCTTCTCTTACTTCAGTCTTCTCTCTTTTTTTATATCAGCTCTACCCTTTGGGGTTTTGTTAGCTTAACTGCTTTAGATCCTCTGAAAGAGCTGAGGGAGAAGAGAGCCCCCAGTTGATATCTATTCCCTCATCAATACCAGCAAGTTCCTCTTCCCTGAAAATATCTCTTTACTGCTAGTGTTTTCTAAGATAGTTCTCAATGTTAATAGTTTTATTTATAGTAAAAAATATTTTCTGGTCAAATAAATTTGGAAACTGCTGACTTAAAAGTTTTTTTGATTGCAGAGCAGCTCAGAGCTTTTAATATGCTAATGGGCATTGTGAATCTCTTAAGAGGATGATGTAGTATGCAATGCAACTCGTTTTAGTGCAAAGCATTATTATTATTATTTTTTTCTGGGAGTATGTTTTGGGACTAATGTTTTTATGGAACCATGACTTGTTAAAACTCATTTTCCTGTTTCTATTTTTTTGCTCAGTATTTCCCAAACTTTAGCCATTCAAGTCTTAAAGTTGTAATTCTTGCCAACAGTTTTCTTTAAATCAACTTGCTTTTTTTTGCTAAAGTAAATTTATTTGAAAAGAAAACCATGGTGAATGGAAAAATTGGAATTATCTGCCATAAATGGAAAGTAACTATGAAAATAAGTAAAATAAAGCAATGTTATTTAAATGAAAAATTGAAAAAATAAACAAAAAACAAATAGTGGCATGCAGGTAATAATGCATTCAGTTGATTTATAGAGATACATGTCCTTTTAAGAAGAATAGAGCCAATGATAAAGAATTGTAAAAGCAATCTGTTCACTGTTGCTTATTTGAGATGATTATGAGGATTCATCAGTAAGAGTATTGTGTTCTTTGGTTTCCACAGAATCTTGATTCCTCTGTGGTAATAGCTAAACTGACCAAAAGTTGTTGAAACATTTCCTGAGAAAGACGTATATACTAAGAATTGGTTTCTTTTTGAATTTTTTTTTTCTTTTAGCCAGTCATTTGGTTCCTTACATTATTTTTTCCTGTTTAATAAACAATTTCAAACACAGCATTGTAGAAAGATACAGGAAATATATACATCACCATCTTCCATAGTCAATAAATATGTAGTCATTGTTTGCAAGAGAAATGGAAGCAACAGGGCGTATATAGATATGTAGGAGAAAATCCACTATGGGGATTTGCTTATGTCACTATGGAGGCTAAAAATCCCCGTAATATGCCACCTGCATACTGGAGAACCAGGAATGCTGGTGATGTAATTTAGTCTAAGTTCAAAGACCCAAGAACCACACAAGGGTGGATGGAGGTGGAGGGTGATGCTGGTGTTAAGTGCTAGGGCCCAAAGGCCTGAGAACCAGGAGTTCCAATGTTCAAGGGCAGAAGATGATAGCTGTCCCAGCTCAAAAAGAGAGGGAGTAAATTTGTCCTTCCCTGGAGTATTGGATGATGTGCACTCTCTCTTTGGTGAGAGCAGATATTCTTTACTCTGTCTACTGATTTAAATGCTAATATTTTCCAGAAACACCCTCACGGACACACCAGAAATAATGTTTTACCAGCTATCAGGGCATCTCTTAGCCCAGTCAAATTGACACATAAAGTTAGCCATCACAACAAATATTAACTTTTTAAAATATATGCTTCATTTCTCAGCTGAATTATTTTTATTACAACTTTCATTGGCATATACATTATTGTTGAACTATTTTAATGTAAATTAATAAAATGATGTCATGATATGACATTCCTAAATTTTTCTACATGTATCTTCAAAAATAGTATTTTTCTTCATAGTCACAATATCATATCCATATCTAACAAACATTAGTAATTTTTCAACATTATCTAATATTTAGCTCATATAAAAAACTTTTGTTCAACCAAAATTTTGTTTCAAGAAACTATTGAATGACCTCTAGATGAACTTATGTTGAGGATGTCATGTTATTTGGTACTGTCCAGAAGTGATGAAAACAGTATTCTTTATCTATTGTGTACTGCCATTTAATTTGGAGAAATACTGATGAAGGCCTTCTATAAATATTTCCAGTTGTACTTTATAACATTAAACATATTTTCAATGAGCTTTTCAGATGAGTTGATAAATGAAACATTCCATCTGTTATGGTTAATTTTTAGATGTCAACTTGAATGGATTAAGGGATGCCCAGAGATCATAAAGCATTATTTCTGGGTATGTCCGTGAGGATATTTCTGAAAGAGGCTGCAATTGAATCAGTGGACTGAGTTTGAAGATCTTCCCTCATCCAATGTAACTGGGCACAATCCATACTGCTGAGCGCCCAGATAGAACTAAAAAGAAGGAAAATCGGGTTTAACAGCTTCTGAAAGGCAAGAATAAAATAAGACTTTCCTACTGTGACTGGGGAAGCCACAAATCATATGTCAACTCTGGAACAGAAATAGCACTACTATTAATATAGTACAGGAGGAGAGAGGGACCCAAGGAAAGGCTTCCTGACCATGACTGAACAGAGGTTTGATAGTAAGTGTCTAGAAGGATCAACATTTTAATTTTAACCTTGAAGGAAAATCAGACAAGTCACATAGGCTCTATCTCTCTCCTCCCATCCCCTGCTTTTAACTGTGGCATGAAATAAGCCTGAGGACAGGAGGAATTTATTTGGCTGGCTTGTTTTTGTTTTTAAATTTTATATTAATTTATGTTTTAAGTACTGTATATATTCTGCAGTTGATCCCAAACTCACTTTTCTTGTATTATACTTGGCCCAATTATGTTACCTTCCTGGCCCAGGCAGACATTTGAGATAGAGACCCTTGGTCTACTAATGGGGTTAAGTCAAGAATAATGCAGACTAGAAGAAATAGTATCTTTGGAGCTGAATGTGCACAAATAAGCACAGGCAGAAGAAAGGTAAAACCGGGTGAAACTAATGTGGCCTATTTAATAGTTTTGCTGAGGCCTACACAGAGCTATCTCTTCTATCTGCTACATAAAATTGTTTCCTGTTCTATTCACTTAAATTCCAAAAAGTCACAAATAAAAAGAAAACACAACTGCTGATTGGGTTCTAAAACCTTCCAGATGAAAAGGCTGGATAGTGATGTGTATCTATACTTACACAATGAAGCCTCAATTGGAAGATATTAAAAAGTAGGAATTGCTATATTGGGCCAGACCATCATATTATAAGCCCAGTTCTCTGGTACTGATTTCAACAGTTGTAGGGAAGAGATTTTACCTTTACAGTCATAAGATAGATCTCAGCATTGCGAGGGAAATAGATTTTATAAATGAGGAAACCAAGTGAGTAAATTAAATGACTTTCCCAGGTCTCACAAATTGTGGAAAATGGCAGTATAGGAACAAAAACTCTGGTTGCCAAACTTCTAGTTGTTCTTTCCACTGTATGATATATGATGGAAACATAGTATTTTGGCTCAATTAATTCCAATTCTTGGTCTATATGATGGTTACCAGGAGTTCTCACTTCATTTTTTCCTGAGGAAAGTTTTTGGACTTTGGAATTCTGGGAAGGTGTGTACATGTAACAAAGATTTAACTTTAATACTTGGGTTGTATATCCACAGAAAAAGTGAAATGGAAATTTCACCTTGTCATTTGAACAATTTAGGGAAAAATGAAAATAATCTGCTACAGAAGGGGAAGAAAAGGGTGTTCTAATTCATTCTTGATGTTGATTCAACCTATTTGGTCTTTGCCTAATTTCTCTTTTCTCTTTGATAAAGATAAGTCAGGGTCAGCTAGTTCTAACTATATGATTCAATTCAGATATTTGATTTCTTAGTAGAAAGCTTGAGAATAAACAAATTCACTCTCTTAAGTTTCTCTTTTAGTGGACTCCAATTCAATTTGTACACTTCTAGAACCAGTTATATCACAGCACAAAGCAGGGCAGACTTGGATTATCTTTAGAACATTCACCAATTTGTTCCTTGGTTCATTTGATCTTTTAACCAATAATTGTTTGTATCAATGAAATGTTTATGAATAAAGATAAATAAGATGAGAATGTTGCTCTTAAGAAGGCTATGGCTTACTGAGTGTAGGTCTAAAATAAGCATAGGAATTTCTGTCATTCCAAGTAGACCATAACAATGGAAGGCATCAGTTATAAATAGCATTGGGGGAATCAGATAAATCTTAGAAGGGGAGATTGAATTGGTTTGGATTTTAAAAGACCAATAAGATTTCTACAGGCCTTAAATCACAAAGTGTCTCAACTTAGAATGGCTACCCTACGTCTTAATTGATAAAACGTCAATAATTATTTTAGCAAGTACTACTTGAATGTCTATGATAGTCTATGAAAAATTCTATTCATCCTTGACAGCTCAGTTAAGACTACCATCTTACCTAGCTTTATATGAGCATCTCAGCAAAGATTCCTTCCTTGTTTGTGTTTCTGGTCTACTTAATTTATGCTGAGTACTTTGCATAAACCACATACATAGAACTGTGTCTATTTATGTGTATATTCAGTTTCTTTATTTGACTTATAAATTCTTTGAAGGTGGATACGGTTTTGCATGTTATTTTAATTTGATCCAGCACTTAGTACAGAATAGGAGTTCAAAAGAATTGATTGAATAAAATGAACCAGGTAATTGTCAAAAAAAATTTTTTTTGTATGTGTGGGGGAAATTGTCTGTGTCTATGTCAGTCATTTATGTCATCATGACAGATACTACCACCATGGTCAACCTACCACAAGCCATGTTTCAGATAGTTGAAAATCGAATGATCAGATGGAGATAGCTTGAATTTACCTATTGTCTTTAATGTATCCTGGGTACAACTTAGTTTATTCTAATACCTAATTTTTATAGAAATAGTTTGAACTTTTATGTAAAACTTTTTGCAAAGACAATGAAATGTAATTTTTGTAGAAAATTACATAAAGATATATAACTTTTAATTCATAGAGCTTCAATGTTTTGTCACAGTTTATGTGTGTTAAGATCTTAAGATCTTCTAAACTCAGAAAGCTTTGGAGATTAAATGCTGAAAGATTTTGTGCAGAAGAATGCTCAGGGGCCGAAGTAATAAAGCACCTCATCATTTTCTACATGTGCCTATCAGTTAAAGCCTTTCCTCTTGTCATATAAAAATTACTGAGGTTAATAGGCTGGCTTCCACTTTGTCCCCCCAATCTGCCAGAGGTGTTTAAACTCAGACTCTGAAGGATGTATGTGACATACATTATTTGAGTCTGTCAGAATTGATTCTACCAACATATCTACCATAAAACTAAGACATCTTTAGAGACTAAGTCAGCTTTATTGTCTCAGAGGCCAATTGGATACCATTAAGCACTCTGAATAATAAAAGCTAACAAAACTAAAGAGTATATGCTATCATACTTAAGAATTTTAAGAGGTAGTTACTTTTAGTATCAAACAAATGAGAAAATTAAAGCTCAGAATGTTTCTGTAAGTTGCCCAAGGTCATGTGGTTGGTGAACGGAGAAGCAATGATTTGAACTCAGGCAATCTAACTCCATGCACACGATATTAATCTCTAAGTTATTTTGCCTAGTGGAATTCCACCTCTGAATTTTACATGACAATCAGTTTCCTCTGAGAATATAACCTCAGAAATAGATTCCACTCTGGGTTATAGATTTTACTACAAGTTTGTTTTTGAACCTGCATGAAATAGATCCTGATATAATTGAGTGTTACATAAATATCCCCTGAATGAAGGTATGAATAAACAGCATATCTCTATAGGGTTCCCTTCTTTGTTCATCTCTTCATTGAAATTTTCATTAACTCCTTAGTTCAATTCAGGGTAGTATATAAGTCAATGGATTTTAAGTGAATACTCCCCTCTTCTACTCAAATACTGCCTGGAAATGAAAAGCATTTGGATGTATTAGTAAACTATTTCCTATACACTCTATTACATTTGTAAAATTGCTATTATTTTTCCTCAATCTACTGCCATTTTAAGAACTACTGGACTGTGATTATATAGCAGTTTACTTGCTATCGTTGCCTTTTCCATCAACAATGTAGATGCATAATTAAACTGTGTGCTCTGGGAAAAATACACTTTTAAGTACAGAGGTAAAAGCAAGATATTTTATCAAAAAGAGTCCAAAAACAATTTAAATACCAAGTTAATTTTAGAATATTAATATCAGTATGTACTTTGGCAAGAGTATATTTGAATAATTTGTTTCCATAGTGCTTTTTAATTTATTGACAGTGTGTTGTTGAAGTCTAATTGATAAGGTTCTGAGCCATGAGATCTTAACATATTACATAAAATAATTAGAAAAAATCAATAATTTATTTAAATTTGTGGTTATAAAAATATGATATATTGTAACATAATTTTTAGATTTTTAAAGCTGTAGGTAAGTACATGTACTTATCTACTTCTATACACACCTTCCCAGAATTCCAAAGTCCAAAAACTTTTCACAGGAAGAAATGGAGAACTCCTAGTAACTATAGGTCATATAGACCAAGAATTTGAATTAATTGAGCCAAAATATTATGTTTCCATCATATATTGTACAGTGAAAAGAACAACTAGAAGTTTGGCAACCAGAGTTTTTATAGTCATTCTTAATTTGTAACAGGCACAGGCTGAGCAGAGGCAAATTAATATGAATCCTCTGGAAGCCATTTTGACACTAGTTTCTTTGGCATTTTTCCATTCATAAATACATGCATCCTATTATATTTTATTTACATTTATCTGAAGGCTAGTAGAAAACCTATTTAACAAATATGTTGCTAAGCTCTGCCACATTATTTGCCAGGGTATATCTCACAAGGCAAAGTAGCTATGAGCTATAAACATGAGGCACAGGGAGACCAAACACATACAAGATGCCATCCATGGCTCTTTTTTATGGCTTGGCTATGTCACATAGATCATGGGCTGGAGGGAAGATGTTTCCATTTTCTTTCCCCTACCACTTTTTACATTGATAACATGGGTCAATAGTGCTTTTCTTTGTAAGCCAATTTACACTTGGAAATGAAGTGAACATTCACTAGGAAAAGAAGCTGAAAGTATTCTGCTTTGTAGCATCTACCAGGACTAATTTTTTAATTTATTTCGGCTGATATAACAGAAAACTATAGACTGGGTGGCTTATAAACATAATTTTATTCCTCACAGTTCTGGAGGCTGGGAAGTCTAAAATCAAAGTGTGAACAGCTTTGGTGTCTGGTGAGGGCCTGCTTCCTGGTGCACAGACGGTGCCTTTCAGCTGTGCCCTCACATAGTGCAAGGAATGAGGCTGCTCTCCGGAATCTCTTTTATAAGGGTATTAATCTCATTCATGAGGGCTTCACCCTCATGACCCAATCACCTCCCAAAGGTCCTGCCTCCAAATACTATCACATTAAGGTTGAGTTTCAAAGTATGCATTTTTTTCAGAGGAGGCAGAAACAGGCAAAGAACACAAAACTTCAGTCTATGGCAATTGGTTAACCCCTTAATTTTCTTATAGTCTAACCTGATCCCAAATGGTGGAAGAATGTTACAGAGTTCAGAGAAGGATTTTGTAATCCTCTTTGGTCAAATCTAGGGATCTAAGACATGACAAAAGAAAATCAGTCTAGAACACACAGTAAATACTTTAAAGGAGAATTGTCGGAGTTTAGGACCTACCTCACAGACCTTAAAAATTCAATTTCTTTTTAGAATAAATTCAAGTGAAAGTTACGAGCTCTCAGGCAGTAGTGGACCCTGGGCATTAGTAAAGACAGTTCTCGGCTGGGCACGGTGGCTCATGCCTGTAATCCCAGCATTTTGGGAGGCCGAGGCAGGTGGATTACCTGAGGTCAGGAGTTTGAGACCAGCCTGACCAACATGAAGAAACCTCGTCTCTATAAAAAATATATATATATATATATATATATATATATATATATATATTTAAAAAAAAAAGTAAAGATAGTTCTCTTAGGAGCAAAGATTAATCTATATTAATTCTAGATTAATTCTACATGCTATATTTCCAACATTTGGAGCCAGTTGAATGTTTATTCTACAAAGTGTCTGCCCCCAACAAAATAAATTTCCAGGGTCCCAGTTTCTGGCTTCATGTAAGGAATTTTGTATTTTAATGTTTGGTGAAGGACTTTTTTTTTTTTTTTTAACAAGAAACATACAAACAAAACAAACATACCCTTTGATCCCAGTGTCAATGGGTATATCTAAGAATAAAATAAGTCCCTCAGAGGTGTTATACAGACCACATCTCTGCAACTTCATAATTTTGACATGGACATATTAACATCTTCCAGAAGTTGTGAAACTTGAGCAATTGGATTTCTTGGGTGGAGCAAGATGGCAAATTGAAGACTCCATCAATTGCTCTCTATAGGGACACCAAATTTAAAAACTATCCACACACACAAAAATCACCTGTATTAAAATACCTTATGTAACCAATAAAAATGTACACCTACCATGTACTGACAAAAATTAAAAACTAAAAAACAAACTCTAGTAATTGCACAAATGTGGTTAATCCCATGGTGTTTTTCTTTGCATATGCTTGTAATAAAACATTTGACCAGCAAACATGAAACTTTTCTAAAGGTCGGTGTTCACTGGCACAGTGATGATCTCTTTCACTGTGTAAATAATGTTTGAAGCTGTCATTAATATGTGTAATCATATTTTCAGTGCATGGCAGAATTCTGTTATTTCAAGGAATACAATGGTATTTCAGCACCACATACACTGGTTTTCCAAGGTGGGATTTTAGCAATATAAAGCACTAATAAAATAGTACTCCCATAAGGCCATATGAAGAAATATTTAAAGCTTTATGGTTGTAAGCATTCTCAGATAATTGTAAAGTTGAAGACACAGGGCTGGTCCAGATTTTCTATGTCTTTCTTCCCTCCTCAAAGTTACCTTCATTACCAGGATCAAGTCCAGGCTCACATGGATAACTCCATCTGAGATATGCCAGTGTTGAAAAGTGGATGGTAGAAGTAATTTTCCATATGCCAAGGGTCCCAAGTCATTCATTTGAGGCAACCAATATATCTGATCTGAATTCTGCAAACTGGTTGTCAATTTCATTCAACAAATTCATTCAATGTACATTTATTGAGTTTCCTTCTGCAGAACCTTGCCTTTGGTACTGGAAGAAACATGAGGATATAGAAACACAAATTCTTTAGCCAGTAGTCCCTATTTTGTCTTAACGTAGCTGTGGCCATTTACAGTCCTGTGATAAAAAAAAAAAAAAAAAAAAACCAGAAGATTCTTAGAGCAATTTCATTGACCTGATTTTTTTCTTTGCAGAGAGGTGAATAATGCCTATTTCGAAGCCAGCATATTATAATATCTCAACCCCACCTCCAATTCTTCTACCAATTTTATCTTTCCCCACATTATGGCAATCCATATAATAGAAAAGGGAGAAAAGGTGAGTTCAGATTCTATCTTATTCATAAATCATATCATATACTGACATTTTTCTATGATTCACAAAGTTACCAACAGTTTCAGCATGTCAACATAAATAATTGCATCATGGAGGTGACATCAAAAGTAGTTTTTAAAACAATCATTTGGGGCCCCAGGAAGAACGTTATATAAATGCCTCATGGAACCTTGGCAGAGTACAAGAAACAAGGCAGATTTGAAAGTTCTCTGCTATCTGATCTATTTGGATCTCTTATAATTGATATCAGACCTCTGTAGTATTTTTAATATTATTCCTTAATAATAATTCCTTGTTCCATTTAAGAGTTTTCAGTTTAGTAGGAATGACTGTATAGTCACTAGACAATTTCTCGGCTCTACTCTTCCATTTACTTTTGGGAGGCTTCCACAAGCCAATTTCATTGCAAATGGGAGTATCATATATTTCATAAAGGAGCAATAAAGTGTTCTGCTGACGGCTTAGATCTGTGTCTCATTTCCTTTCAAACCAATTCAGATTTATCTTTGGCCCAGGACTTAAAAGATTATGCTAATTTTTCTGGCAGCTCCATAAAAGATCAATTTCATTGTCTTCCAGTGGTTTTCACCTAATTACCCTTTTTGATATCAAATAAATAGACAAGCTCTTTTTATATAATTTATTAACTTAATTATTTCATCTCTCTTTTTTAAAAAATAGAGAGACGATACTAAGCACAGAACAGTTTGCACTGCTTAGGAAAATTTTAATATAATACAAGCCAAGGGGTTTCTATTTCAAAATTTTGTATATATTATCTGGTACTGGATAGAGAGAGCTGTGTTCTTCTCTCAGGCCCCTCAGAGGGTTTGTGGTTGGTGGAGGTGGGGGAGTTGTGGATAAATTTATTTCATTCTTTTTATCTTTACCTTTGATCGGTGTAGACTGTTAAAGGATTAAAAGACATTCACATATTATATGCTTTAAATTTGTTCTGTAACATCAAAGAGTAAAATATCTAAAGATGTTCATTACATATTTAATAATTATACCTCTTTCATAATAATAGAACACATGTTACAGGGATGTTAAATTAACAATGAAAGAGTATTTTAAGAAGAAATTATGGTTAAACAATTGGGCACATCATTTAGCCTCAAAATGTTATCTGTCAGTTTTCGTATACTTAATATTGAAAACAGGTTTATTATTTAACTTTTTTAGTTTCTCCCCTTTTCTTTAATTTTTGCTGGCTTTTCTAAGCTTATTTTTTTTTTGTCTTTCTTTTTTTTTTTCCCTTTTGTGGAGAATGGGGTCTTGCTATATTGCCCAGGCAGGTCTCGAACTCCTGGGCTCAAGCTATCCTCCTGCCTCTTCCTCCCTAAGAGCTGGGATTACAGGCATGAGCCACAGCGCTTGGCTGCTGGCTTTTCTAGTTGCTTCTTTCTCTGACTCTTTTTTTAATTTTAGTCTAAGCTTCCACATTCTGCCCACGTAGGAAAATTCTCCCTCCAGATCCAAAACCAATGGATTTTTGGACAAGAATTTTATTTACAGGTAGAAGGTGGTTTCATTGTTAGAGTAAGAAGTGGCTTCAATGACTTGTTGGCCCTGCTTTGAAGAAGGGCCACAGATCAACTATTCCAGAACAAAGTTGTTGTTTTGGTATCTGTACTCAGATTTTACCTGGTTATGCAAGTTGTCTCCCTCCAGGCTTATCCCATCCCACGCTCCTTTATCTCACTCAGCTTCAGTCTTCTTTCAGTTCCACAAACGTTAAAAAACACTATCTTGCTTCCAAGCTGCCACACACCTTGTTTTCCACCTTTTGTCATGTCCTTCAAACTTAAATGTCATCTTCTAAAAGCGGCCTTCACTAATTATCAAAATAGATTACCTTGTTATATCTTATGATAAACTTTTCCCCATCACAGCATTTATTAAATTTGTCCATTTGATTTTCAATTTTCTTGCTTTTCTCTGTTATATTGGAAAATAAATTTCACGAGGCTGGGAATGTGTTTGAATTGTTCATTATTGCATCTTTATGATGTGGTTTAGAGCCTGACACATATTAGATGCTTGACAAATATATGTTAAGTAAATAGGCAATAGTATTCATAGAAAGTTACTTTATTTAGTTAGATAATCACAATGGTACAGTGAATATCTATATTAAAGTATCTATGTTAAAATACTATGTTAAAGTATCTAGGTAAATTAGGAATTAACTTGGCTTGAACTTTATTGCAAGTTTTCTGAATTTGTGCTCAGCAAAGTAGAATTTTAGGAACTAAAATGACCATTTGTCCCTGTGGTAGTGTGAATTTAAATTATTTTAGTAAAAATATCAACAATATTTTTTCCTTATATATAGATCATTATAATGGCAGTACATGTTTATTGCAGAGAATTTGGAAGAAATAAGTGTGATGAAGAAAGTACAAAACTGCTGACCATCAGTCAGAGATAAGTTGTGATACTTCCCAGGTTTAAGTGTATATAAAATGTACATACACATTATTCATTAAGTAATTTCCACATATTAGAATCATACGGTATGTACCTATTTTGAAACTTGCTTTTTTCACTTAATCTTTATGATGAGCACTTTCCATGCCCTAGATACTGCTTAAAAATACAAGTGGCCACAAGGTATTCAATCCTGTGGATGTTCTAAAAGGTATCCGCTAATTATAATTCTGGCTCTAGTAATTGGTTGGGAGTTGGAAACTTGACCCAAGCCTAGATAATTGAGTCCTCCTCTAAGATATTGATGACTATTGAGGACAAGAATTTCCTTCTTCTTTGGAGACGGAGTAGCTGATATATAAATTCAGATCTTCATTACTTAGAGAAAAAAATTAATAAGAGAGAATAAAGTCAATATGGAAAGATGTGCAGATATAAAAGACAGAGATGAAGAAAGAGCATACCTTGAAGGTATGCTAGCTGTTGATTCCATTAGTACCTGAGACAGCTCTACTCTTCCTGTAATTTGAATAAGCTGATAAATCCTCTATGAGCTTAAATTGGTTGGAGTTGAGTTTCAGTGCCTTGTCACCAAAAGCATCTGGAAAAATATAGATTCTGATGACTTTTACATAGAGCTTTGTGATATCAGTGAAAATGTGGGCTAATTATCATGAATAGCCTGAAAAATTTGTAGTCCATACACTCCTCTAGATAATCTTACATCTATTTTTGAATTCAGTCACAGGAGCAAAGTGCTATAATCCTGGATTCTTTTGCATTAACTCCCTTTTAGAACTAAACTTTAGAGTGATGGCATCAGCTCATCTATCAGATCCATTAAGAAGCCTAGATAATGCACCGTCATATGTGCTGAAAAGGGTGCTATTGAGCATAGTGTCCATTTCTTTACTCAGTGTCTTTTTTGGCAGACTCTAGATAAAAATTATTGTTTTGTATTAGTATATGGCATGTTTAGTAGAGGACAGTGATATGTTCCAAATTTCCAAAGGATGTTTCAATATACTTATAACTCCAAATTCAATATAACAAAGGATAATAAATATTTCTGCTTGCAACCAAAATTGGCACTAGCCAATCTGGAAGGCAATAACATAAACATAGTTTATAATTTTCTTGGCACAACAATTGTGAGATTATGCATTTTTATAAATTAAGAAAAATATTTTGTGAACTACATTATTTCAAATTTTATGCATAAAGTAGAAGTTTATTACTAGTGCTGTGTTGCACTATTTTGTTTATTTTTACATTGATTAGAGATATTTTAATGACTACTTTGCAATCTACAACTATTTTTTTGGTATATATTCGTGGGGATCCATTTGCAACCTTGCTACATTAGTATATTGCTTTGTAGTAAAGTCAGGGCCTTCAGTGCATCCATCACTGGAACTACACACATTGTACACCCCACACAACCTCCTATCGTCCACCCTCCTCTCACCTCTCCTGCTCTGAATCTTCATTGTCAATCATTCCACACTCTTTTTACTGTATTAGTCTGTTGTCACACTGCTAATAAAGACATACCCAAGACTGGGTAATTTATAAAGAAAAAAATTTAATTGACTCACAGTTCCACATAGTTGGAGAGGCCTCACAATCATGGTGGAAGGCGAAGGAGAAGCAAAGTCACGTCTTACATTGTGGCAGGCAAGAGAGTGTGTGCAGGGGGAACTCCCTTTATAAAACCATCAGATCTCATGAGACTTACTCACTCATGAGAACAGCATGGGAAAGATCCATCCCCATGATTCAATTACCTATCATTCAGTTAATTGTGGGAGCTACAATTCAAGATGAGATTTGAGTGGGGATGCAGCCAAACCATATCATTCTGCCCTGGCCCCTCCCAAATCTCATGTCCTCACATTTCAAAACCAATCATGACTTCCCAACAGTCCCCCAAAGTCAGCTCATTTAAGATTAACTCAAAAGTCCACAGTGCAAAGTCTCATTTGAGACAAGGCAAATCTCTTTTGCTTACGAGCCTGTAAAATCAAAAGCAAGTTAGTTACTTTCCAGATACAATGGAGGTACAGGCATTGGGTAAATAGACACCTTACAAATGAAAGAAGTTGGCCAAAACAAAGGGGCTACAGGCCCTATGCAAGTCTGAAACCCAGTAGGACAGTCATTAAAACTTAAGTTCCAAAATGATTTTCTTTGACTCTGTGTCTCACATCTAGGTCATGCTGATGCAAGAGTGGGACTCCCAGGACCTTGGGCAGCTCTGTCCCTGTGGCTTGCATGGTATAGCTTCCCTCCTGGCTGCTTTCATGGGCTAGTGTTGACTGTCTGTGGCTTTTCCAGGCTCACGGTGCAAGCTGTCAGTGGATCTACCATTCTTGGGTCTGGAGGATGGTGGTCCTCTTCTCACAGCTCCACTAGGCAGTGCCCCAGTGGGGGACTTTGTGTGGGACTCCAACCCCACATTTCCCTTTCCCACTGCCCTAGCAGAGGTTCTCCATGAGGACACTGCCCCTGCAGAAAACTTCTGTCTGGACATCCGGGGTGTTACCATACATTCTCTGAAATCTAGACAGAAGAAGTTTCCAAACCTCAGTTCTTGACTAATGTGCACCCACAAGCCCAATACCACATGCAAGCCACCAAGGCTTGGGGCTTGCATACTCTGAAGCATTAGTCTCAGCTGCATGTTGGCCCCTTTTAGCCACAGCTGGAGCTGAAACAGCTAGGATGTAGTGCACCATGTTTGGAGCCTGCATAGAGCAGTGGGGCTGTGGGCTTAGAACAGAAAACCATTTTTCCTACCTAGGTCTCCAGGCCTGTGATGGGAGGGACTACCATGAAGGTCTCTGACATACCCTGGAGATAATATTCCTTATTGTATTGGTGATTAGCATTTGGCTCCTTGTTACTTATGCAAATATCTGCAGCTGGCTTAAATTTCTTCCCAGAAAATGGGTTTTTCTTTCCTACTGCATTGTTAGGCTGCCAATTTTCCAAACTTGTATGCTCTGTCATCTCTTGAATGCTTTGCTGCTGAGAAATTTCTTCCACCAGATACTTCAAATCAACTCTTTTAAGTTCAAATTTCCATGGACCTCTGGGGCAGGGGCAAAATGCCACCAATCTCTTTGCTAAAGCGTAACAGGAGTTACCTTTGCTCTAGTTCCCAACAAGTTCCTCATCTCCATCTGAAACCCTCAGCCTGGACTTTGTTGTCCAGATCACTATCAGCATTTTGGTCAAAGCCATTCAACAAATATCTAGGAAGTTCCAAACTTTCCCACACCTTCCTGTCCTCTTCTCTGCCCTCCAACCTGTTCCAACCTCCATCTGTTATTCAGTTCCAAAGTCACTCTCACATTTTTGGATATGTTTACAGCAGCATCCCACTACGTGGTACCAATTTACTATATTAGTCTGTTCTCACACTGCTAATAAAGACATACCTGAGACTGGGTACTTTATAAAGGAAAGAGGTTTAATTGTCTCATGGTTCCATGTGACTGGGAAGGCCTTATAATCTTGGTGGAAGGTGAAGTAGTAGCAAAATCACATCTTTCATGGCAGCCAGCAAGAGAGCGTGTGCAGGGGGAACTCCCCTTTATAAAACCATCAGATCTCATAAGACTCATTCACTATCATGAGAACAGCATGAGAAAAACCAACCCCCATAATTCAATTACCTCCCACCAGGTCCCTCCCATGACATATGGGAATTATGGGAGCTATAATTCAAGATGAGATTTGGGTGGGGACACAGTCAAACCATATCAGCTTCCAGATGTATACATTATTTAGCTCCCTCTTGTGAGAACATGCAGTATTTGTCTTTCTGTGTTTGAGCTGATTCACTTAAGGTGATGACCTCCAGTTCTATCCATGTTGCTGCAAAAGACATATTTTTATTCTTTTTAATGGTTGAATAGTGTTCCGTTGTGTATATATACGACATTTTCTTTATCCAGTCCTCTGTTAATGGACACTTAGGTTGATTCCCTATATTTGCTATTGTGAGTAGTGCTGCAATAAACATATGAGTCTAGGTGTCTTTTTTATGTAATACTTTCTTTCCCTTTGGGTAGATACCTGGTAATCATATTACTAGATTATATAATAGTTCTATTTTAAGTTTTTTGAGAAATCTTAATGTTTTCCATAATGGCTATAATAATTTCCATTTCCACCAACAGTGTATAAGAGTTCCCTTTATCAACATCCTCTCCAACATTTATTATTTTTTACCTTTTTAATAATAGCCATCCTTATTGGTGTAAGATGATCTACTATCTCATTGCAGGAGTTTATTACCAGTTTTACATTGCACTACTAAATTCTCATAAAAAGCAATCACACTCTACTTAGAATGGTTGAGCTTCTTCAAAGAAATTGTACTGTTTATATCCTGCGAACACTGTGGGTTATATAATTCACCAGGTTTTTCTGTTTTTGTTGATGCCTAAAAATTATAGAGATAAATTTGTGCCTCATTTATAGAAACTACATAATAAAAATTGTTCACCATATTCCTGTTTTGTAATTACACTCTTTCTGGATCTAGTTTATATTCTTCCTGCCTTTGTGGCTACACACTTATAATTTATTTTATTTTCCTTTGGTTCATGAATTTTACCAATTATTTTAAGTTATTATTGGAAAATAATGAAACATTAGAATATAAAATACTCTGGGGGGTACCTCTTTAAATCAGACTCTTCTTTGCATGCCCCTCCCATTTATTCCCATGACCTTGTCCAATGACTGTCAAGTCTTTTGTCTGTTTCCTTTTTCCCCAAATCCTTTCCTTTGGCAAGTGTGTATTCCTCTGTTGAATAAACATGTAATGACTTAGGCAGCAAATGGTTTGGTAAGACATTCCATGTGGCTGTTTGTTTTGTCCTAATTCTTTTGAAAAACATCTTCTAAAAAATCTACTTATTCAGAAATCCATTAATTTTAATTTTAAAAGTATAATCTTTGAAAATTCTTTGCATAGTTCTCTTCTCAGCCTTTTGTAAATGACTCAAATTTTATCTCTCAATCTGGCATCAATTTTAAAAATTTATTTTATAATTTTTATTAGCGTTTAGAATAGCCAGTCTTATGGGGATGCCATCCTTACAGACAGAATCACAAACAGAGTAAGAATTGGCATTAGAAAAGTACTCAGTTTCTTTTTTCTTGTTTTGTAATTATAGCTTTCAGTTTGCCAAATAGAATCATTTTATAGATGAAGATCCACAGTTAACTAGACAGCAGAAGTGGAGAAATAATGGAGCTTTACTATCAGTTAGATCTTATTTTCATCACACAGTTTTGTTTTACATGCTTGCTTTTCTTTCTGTATTTTAATTATCAGTGTCCCTTCTTCTGGTTTTGTGTATGTGATATCATTTATATATGATTTTAAAATATTTTCTATCTTTTCATCCTCTCATTTTGATGTTTTCATTTGTCTAATGCAGTAATGACCTTTGTAGTAATACTTAGTTCATAGTAACTGTGAATTTCTCTGTGAATCAGCCCACCTGTAGGAAGAGGTCTTTGCAGATCAACTTGTACTCTGTGATTCTTCCCTTTTGCCAAAGCACCTTTGCTAGATGTCAAAACAGTCTCTCCCTGTGAGTCAGCCTTTGTGGGTGCCTTGAAATGAACTGATGTCCACTCAGGAAGCTCTGGGGCAGGCATCTCCCACCCACTTTCTGTGCTGGGAAAAGAAAGTAAACATCCAGAGAGAAGGAACGATGGAGAGAAAGCATGATTGGTTTTTATTTTTTGTAATTATTTATTTACTGTTTCAAATGCTTCCTCAGTCTGGCTATCCTTGAGCTCAATTTGTTACCCAACCTCTTCCAAATAGAGTCTTTTTCCTTTTCTTAAGCCAGTATAAATTGCTTTCTTTTACCATTAGGAGAACTGAGGCTAAGCCATTATTACCAAAGTGAAGAAACTCCAATACAATACTTTAGGAGCAGTAAGTTCCCCTCTTCATGTCCCACCTTGTTTCTCTCACAAAAATTACATCAGTATTTTCTTCTTCTCTCATGGCCCAAGGCTAACACATTGTGCCCCTTGAGTTCCTTTGCCATTTGTGTTGCATGTTCCCATTTTGAATTATGCTTGTCCCAAGTTCAGGTCATTTTTCTTTTTTCTGTCACTTATTCCTCTGAGCCCTCTTCTCTCTTTGTCTCTCTTTATGTTTCTGGCCGTCTCTTAGACCCTGATATTTAAGATTATTTTGGACTTAGATATCCACCTACAATAGGCTTGCTGCTCACCTTGGCTTTGACCTCTCTCTGCATTAATTCTTCTTCATCTTTTATCCCTTATTCCATTATTCCTGCAGGTTTTTGAAAAAGCTGCATGTATTGATAAGACTGCAAGTATTTTTTGTCTTCTTTCTTGTGTAAGGACAATTTTTTCTATACTGTTTTTCTCATGATGGCTCTTATTTATCTCCAGATTATTCCTCTTTTCCTTATAAATTATAAAGTTTTCTTCTTTGGAAATAAACTTTCTTCTTTATATTCCTCTAACTGTTCCTGGAGTCTTATCTTACTGCCTTCTTATTAGCCAGTGTGTCCTCTCTGCATACATTTGGGCTGAGAGAATAAGATCCTGACTCATTCCAATGCTCTGGCCAGCCTTCCTTAACTATGGCCAGTTCTTGAAAAATTTGTATGAGTGTGACTTTGTAGACATAGAGATTAAAAAGGAAAAGAATATTTTAGTCTGGGTTTTCCAAAGAAACAGAAACAATAGGAGATATTTTATACCTATATTTTTATATATTTACATATTAATTTTTATGTAACTATGAAAAAGACACTTGCACACACATGTTTATAGCAGCACACTTGGCAACTGCACAAATATGGACCCAGCCTAAATGCCCATCAACCAACAACTGGATAAAGAAAATGTGGTATATATACACCATGGAACACTACTCAGCCATAAAAAGGAATGAAATAATGGTATTCACAGCAACCTGGATGGAGTTGAGACCATTATTCTACCTGAAGTAACTCAGGAATGGAAATTGTTGCATGTTCTCACTTTTAAGTGGGAGCTAAGCTATGAGGATGCAAAAGCATAAGAATGATATAATGGACTCTTGGGACTCAGAGGTAAGGATGGAGGGGGGATGAAGAATAAAAGACTACACATTGGGCACGGTGTACACTGCTTGGGTGATGGGTGCACCAAAATCTCAGAAACTATTGCTAAAGAACTTAACCATGTAACCAAAACCACCTGTTCCCCTACAACAAATAAAATAATTTTAAAAAGATTTTATGTAACAATATATGTAAATAAATAAGTCTTTATTATATATATGTATGTGTACAGAGAAAGAAGAGAGAGAAAGAGAGATTATTATAAAGAATTATATAAAATTTGTTCACATAATTTTGGTATCTGTGAAGGCCAAGATCTTCAGTCAGTAAGCTGGAAACCCAGAAGAGCCGATGGTATAATTCTGTCTGTGTCCAAAGGTCTGAGAACTACAAAAGCAAATGGTATAAGTTTCAATTCAAGTCCAAGTTCAAAAGCAGGAGAAGAACAATGTCTTCAAGGCAAGTTTAATTCTCTCTCTCAGCCCATTTGCTCTACTCACGCCATCAGTGGATTGGAAGAGGCTCATCACATTAGGGAGAGCATCTGCTTTATTCAGTCTACTAACTCCAGTGTCAATCTCGTCCAGAAACTCCTTCAAAGACACACAAAGAATAATGCTTAACCAATTATCTCAATACTCTGTGGTCCGGTGAAATTAGCCATCATTATTTCAACTGCTCATCCACATCTTGTAGACACTCAATTCTTGGTGAATGCCTCTGGGCTCACTTTCCTTTGGTCTCAGAAATATGAATTCAACGATAAGAATTGTTCTCAGTGAATTCCTTACTTCCCTCACACATGTTTTCCATGGCTATTCTTTCTCTTTGCCCTTTAATCCAGAAAAGGAAGGGTTTGCACAAAAACTGCCCGCATACTGCATTTGCAAATAGTGAGACCTACAGAGGGTTGGGGAACAAAGATTTTGCATATCCCATCAATGCAATCAGCTAAATCATATAGTAGGTTCTATTTTTCATACATATATCCAATCACTCCACCTGCAGGATTTTTTTCACTGGCCACCTTTCTTCCACTAAATGGCTCAATTACCTGTCTCCCCTTCCCCCTTATTCTATATCTCCCTTCTGTCCTGAAGGCCCAAACCTATTTGTTTCATATGGGCAGCAGTTTAGCCTATTCTTTGCTGCAATGCAGCCTTCCAAATTGTAAATTTAGAAGTTCCCTTCTTCTACCCAAAGACAGTTCCTTTCTACAGAGCTATTAAAATGATAAATTATTCCCTTCATTTTGTCTATTCATATAAGTAATAATTTATTAAACTTAAATATACACCTACTTCTCATTCGTTGAACATGGAGATGCAAACAATGGGCAAAAGATGTGCCGTAACAGTGTTTTAAGTGATGCTACTAGCATGTTTTGCTATGATTTAGTATTTACTGTATTAAGAGAGAAAATTTAGAAAAAGAAAGAAATGCACTGTATCATGGGTTTAGAAATTCTGGGCTAAATAAGGGCTGAAAATTAAAATATAAATGATAAAAAATAAATTGTACATTTGTTGAAGTTATTATTTTAAAAATACAAAACATACTTCCTATTCCTAAGGGAATTTATAGGCCAGAGGGGGAGATGTACAAGGAAGGAGGAAACTCCAGCACAGCATGACACAATAGAGGTAACCATGGGATGGCAGGATTTAGTGTGGATGGACAGTGGTCCTTACTAAAATTGTGCCATGTAAGTTGGGTCTCAGAGGGAGAGAGGACTCATGCAGATAACAAAGCTCTTGTGTATTCTTGTGTACTTCAGAGTGGAGGTGGGCCATGATGTTGAGGGAGGATTCAACATCTCCACAAGGATATCTCTCTGATAGAACTCAACACATCTAAATTAAACTCATTTTTTCCCTCCAGTTTTGCTTTTCCCTGACATTATCAGTACATGACACCAATGCTCACCTGTGCAAGCCAAAACCCGGGCATCCTCTTTGTGTCTCCTCTCCCTCAACAGCATAGGGAGTCGATTTGTTACCAATTCTGGCCATTCTGAACAACTTTCACATCTCTAAGTATGCCATACCTCCTTTGACCTCTAAATATTTGTAACTATTTCCTTTCTCTGGGGCACAGTTCCTCTCCCATACATCACCCACATTTCCCTGGGTTACTCATTCTTAAAGCCTCACCTTAAACATCATTTGTACCAAAAAGGTTCACATGACAACCTATATCCAAATTAGTTGCTCTTCCTGCAGACTGCCCAACGTATGCCAGCAAAGCACTTGTGACACTCTACTGTAATTGCCTGCTAGTGCTTCTGTCTCCTTCAATAGTTTATAAGCACTATAAAGGAAGAGACTATTGTCTGTTTTAACTATAACTGCATTTACAGTGACTGGCATAGTGGTTGCCACAAAGTAGGTATTCCATAGGTATTTGTGAAATGAATGACAGAAAGCATGATTGAAATTTCACAGGTAGAAAAGTTCTGGGGATGGTAAAAGACATAATGTGGACATAGGTCTGTGCAGCAAAATAGAAATGGAGGTAAAAGTCACCAGAATTGAGAATGACAATTGTCTACCTTGCATGTGTCTGGAGAGAATTGAAGTTGTCCACGGTGGTGGTGGTCACTCATGAAGTGAATAGAAAGATCATGAGCCACAAACCAAGGTCTTCAGTGAACTTGATGAATGATATGGTTTGACTGTGACCCCACACAGATCTCAGCTTGAATTGTAATTACCACAATTTCTGTGTGTCATGGGAGGAACCCAGCAGGAGGTGATCGAATTATGGGGGCATGTCTTTCCTGTGCTGTTCTTGTGAGAGTGAGTAAGTCTCACGAGATCTGGTGGTTTTAAAAATGGGCGTTTCCCTGTATAAGCTCTCTTCTCCAGTCTGCCACTATATGAGATGTGCCTTTTATCTTCTGCCATGATTGTGAGGCCTCCCCAGTCATGTGGAACTGTAAGTCCAATAAATCTCTTTCTTCTGTAAATTACCCAGTCTCGGGTATGTCTTTATCAGCAGCTTGAAAACGCACTAATACAATGAAGGACCAGGCAGTCAACAGATCACCAATGAGAAAGAGTAAATGGCTCAACAGTCAGATCTATTAGTGTCAAAGGAGTAAGCGATTTTCTGCAAACATACTTTTTACACCAGAAACATTTTCTCTGCCCCTACAGAGCTCTCAGGTTGTCTTCAAGACCTGTCTCTAGTACATATTTACTGTCCTTAATATCAGCTTTAATCTTGGACCCCTAAGTGGAAACCATCATGTGAATATTTCTCATTGTTTCCTTTCAGTTTTTCATTTCCAAGTTTGGCTTTCCAGCCAGCCAACCCTTTTACTGAGACTGCCAGTTCAACATCATGCCTTTGAAAACAGTCACAATGCCTCCTATAGCGATTGTTTGCCCCCTGGAGAGAAAAAAAAAACATGTTTTTAACCTTAGCTTTCAAAGTATGGTCTCTCATTGGTTCATTCTTTTTCTTTTAATACTCTCTTCAAAATCCAATTTTTCTGATGCTCTGTGGCTCACATTGAATGACTTATTTTCAACGATTTGAATTGAATCAAGCAGGTCTCTTGAGTCAATCCCAGTGGAATCAATAATCGGCATTACCACCGTGTAATATTTTGCCAGGAAGTATTTTGTATTCCTTTTCATTTAAATCATTATAGCAAATTTTTATATAATGGTGCCCTTCTCCTATCCTTCTCTGCCAAAAGTTTCTTTTTCCTTTTCTGCTTGTTCTCATCGCTGGTAAAGAAGGTACGGCAGAGACACCAGCGATTTTTCTTTGTTCCCATTTTTTCTCATATTCACCTTTACTTTTTTCATACTGCTCCATTTCTAATTCTTCAGCTATTTCTTGCTTGTCACATTTTAAAAATTTCTGTTTGTGTTTGGGAGCTGACACAGAGCCTCTTGAGACACCGTCTCACTCTGAATGGGACATGGACTTATTCTGAAGGACTCAGAGTGCAGCACTGAGATCCCGACCCATAGTGAGGGCTCTCCCCACCTTGCGTTTCCCCACCAGGGTCTATGCTTTCTGTCTTCATCATCCTCTGTTCTCTCAGTTCTTGTTCTTCCCTGAGGTCTACAACAATGTCCTCAACACTTACTCACTCTGCTGAAGAAGATACATTTCCACGAGAAGACAGCAATTTGCTTTGGATAACTGAATTTGATCAGCACTTGAAGGAAAGGAGCTTTTGAAGATGAACTCACATGAAGCTGTTTTCACTAATTTGAGGCCTCCTAGTGACAATAATAAATAAAGTGGCACCATTTAGATTGGTAACATAAATTAGTAGCACGTGAATATTATACATCCTTGATAGAAAAGTGATCTTCATATTTGACAAGTTTATCTTCTTTGACCTAGAATGCAGCTTCAGTAGAAGCATGACAGAGAAGAAGGAAACTAAGTTAGCTCTTGTAACCAACAGGTGACAGATGTTACAGATAGATCACATTTACATCTGAGTACAATTTCTCCTCTTAAAATCAAACAGGATCAGTGGTAATATAAATCTTGGCCTGTTGCCTGCGTTTTCCTGTGGGGGTTGCAGAAAGGCTTAAGTTAAAATGAAAATACAGAAATCTTAGGTTTTCTTTTTGCTGATGGTTTTCCCTTCAGTACTGTGACACTTTGATGTCTGGCTTCCTAGGTCATCAAGGTACATGTCTGTGAAGAGACCGTATCCCCATTCTTGACCATATCTCCCTCTTGGGAGCTCTTTTACAGGAAACACTGGACTAGAGCCCCAGGCTTCTGCTTGCTGCTGTCTCTGATGCTTCTTTCTGATGTGAGAAACTGGCAGAGGGACAGTTCAGAAAGGCAACTCATCCAGTTCAAAATCAATTCCTGTAGAACAGACAGCAAAATT
This sequence comes from Ateles fusciceps, assembly GCA_036589455.1. NCBI lineage: Eukaryota > Metazoa > Chordata > Mammalia > Primates > Atelidae > Ateles > Ateles fusciceps. The sequence goes on from JAZHEH010002393.1 coordinate 6,615,703, forward strand.
GTGCCCACTACTGACTCCAGGGTGGAGATGTGGGCATCTGGAGGCTGCTCTGTCTTTCCACAGTAGGAAGTTTTCTTTCTCTGTGCTTTTTACAATTCATTAGGTAGGTAGAGAAACTACTGTTACGTACCATTTTAAAAACGAAATAGAAACAAAGAATGATTATGTGTCTGACCAGAGACCAGAAAACACATACAAGATGCAACTGAGCCCAGTCCCGGGATATTCTGACAGCAAGCCTAGGTTCTTGCTGTTGGTGTAAGCCACCTCTCTCCCAAGGCCTCATATTGGTCAGAAGTCATATTATTCTATACAAAAAGAAGAAGTTACATTTTAAAAATTCTAAGCATGTAGTTTGTTCTTCCACCACTGAACTGATGCCTTTATGTAATTTGCACACACAGAGTCCTGACTTCATTGTGTTTTGCTAGAATCACATTCTGAGGCTTTATGGTCGATATTATGCAATGCCACTTTGCCAGTTTGTGCTGTGCCAATTTTTTGAAACAAGCTTAATTATGCAAATGCATCTGATAATAGATCATTCATTTTAGTCATGCACAATTATTTATTTTTTATGCATAGCTCCAATGACTTGGACAGAGCTTAGTAACAGCTCATCTCATATCTATCAAGGAGATGTAAGAGAGGACATAATTATGATGCAGGTCAACTGCTCTGATGAGCATCAAGCTGCTTCAGGGAAAGTTATATTTGAGGCAAAGCCAACTATTTCTAAGGAAAATGCCAGCTGTTGCTGCCAATCTGTTGTTCTCAGACTTAAAGGCCATTTCATGGGGCTAGAGGAGGAATGACACTTAAAGGCAGATAAAATGTTACTTAAATTTATGGTTAGAGGTGGATGGAACTTCCACTGTTTAGTTACTTCCGCTGACTCCTAAACTGTAATATTTTCTCATTTGTGCCATTTCTAACTTTAGAAATAATAAAAAGGGGCCTGGAAGGAAATGCAGTAGAGACAAGTGGAAAGAGATATCCTAGAGTGTTTTGCTCTTCTCAGAAGAAAGTAGGTGACACTAATGCTATTAAACAGAAATAGAAAGACTGGCTCTCTTTAACTTCTTCCATTTTTCTACATGTGCCATGATCTTATTGTCTCTGGGCCTTTCATATTCTAACTGCACTTCACTCTGGACTCATCCTAGAGTTATCAGTTTAAATATTATTTCTCCCAAGACTTCCCTGATCACTTCCCCTCTAATCTCGCCCCTAGAATAGGTTAGGTATCCCTATTATGTCCTCTCGTAGAATCAGATAAATGACTTGTCGTATCTCTTATTTCACTTTGTGGGATTACATAATTCATTACTTCCTATTTATGAAGGTGGAGACCATGTCTATTTGCTTATTAATACTCAGCTAACAGTGAACTGAATCCATGGACTGGTAGTACTTAATAAATATTTGCTAAACAAAAGAATAATTAAATGAATAAATAAAAGGTTGGAAATTGTGATGGGGGCTCAGGCTTTGGTTTCTTCCTTAATGTCCCATTGAAACCCTAAACGACTCACCTAATGTGGCAGAAATACCTATTTCTCTCTAATTGTCGAACACAACAATATAATTTCTAGTGTATAGTGTTAATTTGAATGATGATTTTGTGAGTACAGTGGCCAGGGTTGGCGATAGTATTTGTCTGCCTTTGCCTTAATCTTTCCTCCACTTTTGTTACACTGTTCCTCCTCTCCTCTATTATATCCACCAGAGAGATGGGAAGAGGATGTAGGCCTAGCCAATAATGACTCTTCCCCAGAATCAGTCTTAGAAGAAAGCACTCTCTTTTCTTATGATGTTGCCGAGCTGGGGGGATTTGGATCTGGGGCCACTGATGGCCATCTGCAAGAGTCTACAGATAAAGCCAACCAGCTCAAGTAGAAAGAGTTCTAAAGTCCTGATTCTTATACCTCTTTCATTGCTGTCATGGTCTTTTCCAGTATGCATTCCAGTTAGGAAGCCACTACAATATTTTTTCCTAATGTCAATGTGAGTTTGATGACTATTTCTTGCAACTGAATAAGATCTGGCTAATGCAGTAATTAAAGTGCATTTATCTCTAGAGAGATAGAGAGAATTGGCTGAAGTCAAGGGGAAAGACAGGCACATTCTTAGATTCCATGTTTAAGTGGGTTCTGACTTTTAAACATTGAAGAGTCCTGATAAATATAGACATTGATATCTGAGGCCAGATTTAAGGATTGTGTTTTGATAACATTTCTGATGTTGGTGACTAAGTAGTGGAGGGTACAAGAACTGAACAGATCAGCACCCAACTGAGATTTTAAGGAAATTATATTGACAAAAACACCCCAAGCCTGGCAAAGGATGTCCCATAATTACTCAACTCCTTAAGGCCCTTACGACAGCTGTACTTGTACCAACAGAAGTAGATAAAGCATTGTAACACAGAGAAATCATAATTCTGCCTGAGGCTTATCCAAGAAGGCCAATGGTTGTGGTCAGGTAGCCAGGGACAGGCAGAGAAGCTCATCAAGGGCTTGTGCTCTGACCAGAGAGATAAGTCCTTGATATTCTGGTTCAACAATATGCTGTACATGCTGTGGACCAGAGGTGGCTGGCATTGCTTCTTTTTTCTGTGCTTTCCAAATGAGAGTTTCTATTGCAGACATTATATACTTCTCCATAATTTTATATTGGTCATATAGGGCTGGTTAAATTTATTATTTGACAAAACTGTGAGAAGAAAGTCTTGGGGTTAGATACAGCAAATAATGTGCTTTGTGTTGTCTCTTTGGAAAGGGTAGATGTGTTTTCTGTTGTAAATGGGATACTGGCATTTTGGTAAGTATGTATTTTTAAATTCAATGTCAGGAGGGAAGGGTACCTTGAGTGTGCTGGGAAGTCAAGGGGGCGGAATGTAGTAAACTATGGTAGATATGGTGTTGTCCACAGAGTTTATCCATCCTCTTCCATGGCAACACGCCCCTTCCTCTCAGTTCCCTCATTTCCCCGTCTCCTCCCACCACCACTGTCCCAACCATAGGCATGACCTTATAACCCATGCCTGACCAAAATTATTTCCTGGGATTGAGAAAACTCTGGAAAAAAAGACACTCTGTTTTCTGCTGGGTTTGCCTAAATGGGAGGATGTGAATCTGAGGCTGTTGAGACTAAAGGGGATGAGAAGCAGAAAAGAAGGTTGTGTTTTCTTGGTTTGATTTCCCATCTCTGAGGCCCCAAGGCCCTGAACTCTGCAGTTACGCATTTTATCATGAGGCTACCTTAGTGTCCTATCCACCTTCTTGGGTCAATAAAGTCTGTTTGTCTTAAGGTTATTTGATATGGGTTTTTATCATTTGGAACTAAGAGTTGTGAGCTCCTGTCCTTGGAGAGTCCTTCTTTGACCCACTCTAGCTAATTTAGGATCCTTTCTGCCACATTCTATTTTCTCTCTTATTGCCCTATTTTATATTTTATAGCTCTGCTGCTCTCTAAAATTACCATTCTATGTCTAATTTTCTATGTGTTTATTGCTCATTTTCGTCATCCTCACCCTGCTGGCTACTAAAATGCAAGCTCCATGAGGTCAAATATTTTGTCTGTTTTATTTATTAATTTCCCCCAAGGCCTAGAACAGAACTGGGTATAGAGCAGGTATGTCTTAATAAATAATTACTAATTGAATCACTTGCTATCATAGGTATAAAGACTAAGAAGTGACAAAGAGGAGGGAATCTGCAGAAGGAGATATTCATCTGTTTATCCTGGTTCTCCTAGTTTTCCTACTACTTCACTAACTGATATTACATGTTTTCCCCTTTTTCCTCCTTCAGTTGCTTTTCGTACTCCTTTGTGTAAAGTAACCCTACTACATGATCTACCATACTACTTTCCATTACCCATCTCTGCTTCTTTGCTGTTATTCTGGGTAAAACCACTAACCTCAGTTCATACCCACCTTCCATGAATACTTATTAACTGGGTGATTTAATTAGTAAAAATACTGCATTTCCTTTTTGATTCTTCATTCAATAAAGCAAACTCACCACAGAGCCTGAACTCTTTATGACCAGCCTGAATAGTTTTCCCGACCTTCCTGATGGGAGAAGGTGATTAAGAGATCTGTTTTCTTAAATGTGTGTAGTATTTTATTGTCATTAAAGTATTTTTGATAAATTAGTTGATCTTGGTTGACTTAGATGGCATCTGTTATAAGGTAGTAGGCTGGGATAGGAATTGGTATAAAAAATTCAGAGATGAGAAAACCAAGATACAGAAAAGCTGATGGTTTTTCTAAAGGCACAGAGGTAGTGACGGTTGAGTCTGTACTCTGTACTTTAATCTAGTGTTTTGTTTCTTTGTAACATGCAGTTCTGTAGAGAAGACTGTCTATTGGTATGAGAAAAAAAAATCATAGAGATTTGGTAAGTTCCATGATGTCAAGGCCACAAACTCAATTATGACCATATTTTACTAGCTTTCCAAAACAAACTAGGAAATCAAATCTTTCTCACTAGTCAAATTTTGGTATTAAGAAACTGAACACTGTAATTTGGATTTTCTTATGGTACTATTTCTCAGATCTCAGACACAAGGTATAGAAAGATATCATTTTTTTAACAATTTGCATTTTACCAGTTTTAAGAAAAATCCAATACATCATAGGCCCAATGACATTTTGAGAGTTTCAAGTCTAATGGCAGTCATGCTATGAATCATTCAAGTGGAGGCCACTGTCTTGAGCAAAGTAAACAGCTCCAAGAGAGACAAACACATTTTCTCTCTGCTAGGAGCCAGATACTATGAAGAAGGCTGAGGCTTCTACTCTGTCTGTGGCAGAAGCACATTCTTGGAGAAAGACCACCAAATGAAGAGCAGGGACTTTTCTTCTCTACTGCAGATAAGAAATGAGACCCAGACAGATGTTTTCAGTTCTTTATTGGTTTCAGCTTCTTTATTGGAAAATGGAAGAATTAGACCACACAGGCTAATGGTTTTAATACTTATTGATTTGGAGTCATCTGACTCCACTGCTGGAGTTGTTCCTGATTATAGGTACAACGACACCAAGTAAGAATGCTGCAAAGCGTGGTGATGCAGGTGCTGAAGGGTTGCTCCCAGTTCAACTACCATTGTGAGAGTAGAAGACAGAGTTATTGCTTGGGTGGCAAATACTTTAATTTGCACAAGGATAACTTGGAGTGAATCACTAGGTTCTTATCTACCTGGTGTCTGACTAGAGCATCACTTTTTTTCATGACAAAGGAAAGCACAGTAACCAGTACTTCAATTGCAATTTTACATACTTTCTTGTCACCATTTCTGGATTCCTATTCTGCCTCCTAACCCCAGGAGAGAAGGAGAAATGGGGATTGATATGGCTTAGATTTGGTCCCTGACCAAACTTCATATATAATTGGGGGGAGGGCCCTACTGGGAGATGATTGGATCATGAGGGTGGATTTCCCCCTTGCTGTTCTTGTGATCGTGAATGGTTTCTCAACAGATGATGGTTTAAAAGTGTGGCAGTTTCTCTCTCTCTCTCTCCACCCCCCCCATCATGGTAAGATGTTTCCCTTCACCTTCTGCTATGATTGTAAGTTTCATGAAGCCTCTCAGTCATGCTTCTGTTAAGCCTGCATAACTGTGAGTCAAACCTCTTTCTTCATAAATTACCCTGTCTCTAGTAGTTAACTGATAGCCATGGGAGAACAAACTAATACAGTGATGATAGAGAGAATAAAGTGGTTTCATCTGTGGCAGGGGTGTGTGATATGGCAACCACTGGACTGATGGATAGAGTTGGTCTCTAACTGCTGTAGGATTGGATGGTAGCAGAACATTTTCTGTTACATCCAGGCACTCATGACTTGTCTTTCCAGATACGACTAAAGGGTTGTTTTGCTCAGACCAAAGTAGCTCCCCAATGGAGGCTTTGTTTTTTGATAGATAACTTTTCCTTAGGTTCAAATTTTTCTGGAGATGTAGTTGGGAAGGTTTCAGAGGTATGCAGAAGGAAGCAGTCCCGTGGTTTGAAATTCCCACTTTTTAAATCAATAATGTTCAAGTGCTTCAAAAATGTAAATTATTGTATCCGGTGCATACGCTTATATTCTGATTGTTTTATAACCTAATTAAACCCATTGAATTCAAACAGTCACAGAATTGAAGCCATTGGTTCAAAACAACTTGTTCACAATTACTGAACCTACTGGTGTCCTCCTGAAACCATCATCTGGGAAGTATCACAGGGTTTCCTGCCAGGGACATGCCTGCCCTCACAGGGGATATTCTAGGACTTCCCATGACAGGTTCTTAGGGTGCTTTCAGTAGCCCTTGGATTGGATGCAGCAAAGGTTGATAGAATTACGGTTTGTATGTGAGTTGAGGGACAGGGTAGGAGTCGGGGTTGAGAATAGTGAGTTCTAGTGCTATATATTTTTTAATTGTGGTAAAATATACGTAACATGAAATTTTTAACCATTTTAAGAGCACAATTTGGTGGCATTAAATACATTCACAAAACCCTAGAAGAAAATCTAGGCAAAACCATTCAGGACATAGGTGTAGGCAAGGACTTCATGACCAAAACACCAAAAGCAGTGGCAACAAAAGCCAAAAATAGACAAATGGGACCTAATCAAACTCCATAGCTTCTGCACAGCAAAAGAAACAGTCACTAGAGTGAATCGGCAACCAACAGAATGGGAAAAAATTTTTGCAGTCTACCCATCTGACAAAGGGCGGATAACCAGAATCTACAAAGAACTGAAACACATTTACAAGAAAAAACCAAACAAGCCCATTCAAAAGTGGGCGAAGGATATGAACAGACACTTTACAAAAGAAGACATACATGAAGCCAACAAACATATGAAAAAATGCTCATCATCACTGGTCATTAGAGAAATGCAAATCAAAACTACATTGAGATACCATCTCACGCCAGTTAGAATGGCGATCATTAAAAAATCTGGAGACAACAGATGCTGGAGAGGATGTGGAGAAATAGGAACGCTTTTACACTGTTGGTGGGAGTGTAAATTAGTTCAACCATTGTGGAAGACGGTGTGGCGATTCCTCAAGGACCTAGAAATAGAAATTCCATTTGATCCAGCAATCCCATTACTGGGTATATATCCAAAAGACTATAAATCGTTCTACTATAAGGACACATGCACACGAATGTTCATTGCAGCACAGTTTACAATAGCAAAGACCTGGGAACCAACCCAAATGCCCATCGATGATAGACTGGACAGGGAAAATGTGGCACATATACACCATGGAATATTATGCAGCCATCAAAAACGATGAGTTCGTGTCCTTTGTAGGGACATGGATGAACCTGGAAACCATCATTCTCAGCAAACTGACACAGGAACAGAAAATCAAACGCCGCATGTTCTCACTCATAGGCGGGTGTTGAACAATAGGAACACATGGACACAGGGAGGGGAGTATCACACACTGGGGTCTGTCGGGTGGAAAAGGGGAGGGATAGTGGGGGGGTGGGGGAGTTGGGGAGGGATAGCATGGGGAGAAATGCCAGATGTGGGTGATGGGGCGGAAGGCAGCAAATCACACTGCCATGTGTGTACCTATGCAACAATCTTGCATGTTCTTCACATGTACCCCCAAACCTAAAATGCAATAAAAAAAAATAAAAAAAAAAATAAAAAAAAAAAAATCTGTAACTGTCACTCATGTCAATTCCCAGAAAGATATCAGAGACTCCAGCCATTAAACTATAACTCTCCACTGCCTTTTCCCCTCAGCCCCTAGTACCCTATAGTCTACTTTCTGCCTCTACAAATGTGCCTATTTTAGACACTCATATAGGTGGAATCATACAATATCTGTCCTTTTGTGTCTGGCTCACTTCACTTAGCATAATGTTTTCAAGGTTCATCCATATTGCAACATGTATCAGAATTTCATTCCATTTCATGGCTGAATCATATGCCATTTTATGTATATGCTACATTTTGTTTATCCATTCATCTCTTGATGGATATTTGTGTTGTTTACTTTTGGCTATTGTGTGTAATGTTGCTATGAACATTAGTGTGCAAGTGTCTGTCAAAGTCTGTGCTGTCTGTTCTTTTAGGTATATACCTAGTAAGGGAATTAGTTGATCATATGGTAATTCTATGTTGAGGTTTTTGAGCTACCACTAAACTGTTTTTTGCAGAGCTTGCACCATTTTACACTCCCATTACAAGGGTTCCAATTTCTCTACATCCTCACCAATTCTTGTTATTTTCTGCTTTTAAAAAAAAAATAGCCATGCTAATGGTTTGAAGTGATATCTCATTGTAGTAGTGTAGTAGTGCCATAATTTTGACAAGAGTAAGAGAAGCAAGTCATAGAAAATATGCCTTATGCTTAGAAATATCATGATACACTATATCCCAGAATAGATATCGTCTGCCTCACAGTCCTGAGGTCCATCTAGAGCAAGTTACTTCACCCCAACTGACTGTTTCCTCCAGTATGTGTGATCATGAAGCTCATATTAAAGAAATCACCCAGGCGACACTGTCTACATCTGCCTAAGTCATTCAGAGCACATGGTGAACCATGGGCCATGTTCCTTGCAGACTTATTTGCCTTTAACAAATTATAGGTTTGGCACAATTTAGTCAGGCCCAGCATGTAATAGACTCCATTTTTGGAAAAGATAAACATTACAACCCTTAACTAAACCCCTTTACTTTCCTAGTCAGAGCAGTCAGGCAAGAAAAAGAAATAAAGGGTATTCAATAAGGAAAAAGAGGAAGTCAAATTGTCTCTATTTGCAGACAAAACGATTGTATATTTAGAAGACCCCATTGTCTCAGCCCAAAATCTCCTTAAGATGATAAGCAACTTTAGCAAATTCTCAGGATACAAAATCAATGTGCAGAAATCACAAACATTCCTATACATCAATAACAGACTAACAGAGAGCCAAATCATGAGTGAATTCCCATACACAATGGCTACAAAGAGAATAAAATATCTAGGAATACAACTAACAAAGGATGTAAACGACCTCTTCAAGGAGAACTACAAACCACTGCTCAAGGAAATAAAAGAGGACAGAAACAGTGGAAAAATACTCCATGCTCAAGGTTAGGAAGAATCAATATCATGAAAATGGCCATACTGCCCAAAGTAATTTATAGATTCAACACTATCCCCCATCAAGCTATCCCATCTTCACAGAAGAGGAAAAACCACTTTAAACTTCATATGGAACCAAAAGAAGAGAGCCTGCAGAGCCAAGATAATCCTAAGCAAAAAGAGCAAAGCTGGAGGCATCACACTACCTGACTTCAAGCTACATTACAAGGCTATGGTAATCAAAACTGCATGGTACTGGTACCAAAACAGAGCTATAGACCAATGGAACAGAACACAGGCATCAGAAGCAACACCAGACATCTACAAACATCTGATCTTTGACAAACCTGACAAAAACAAACAATGGGGAAGGATTCTCTGTTTAATAAATGGTGTTGGGAAAACTGACTAGCCATGTGCAGAAAGCAGCAACTGAACCCCTTCTTTACACCTTACACTAAAATTAACTCCAGATAGATTAAAGATTTAAACATAAGACCTGACACTATAAAAACCGTAGGAGAAAACCTAGGCAAAACCATTCAGGACATAGGCATAGGCAAGGACTTCATGACTAAAACACCAAAAGCAATGGCAACAAAAGCCAAAATAGACAAATGGAGTCTAATTAAACTTAACAATTTCTGCACAGCAAAAGAAACAATCATTAGAGTGAACTGGCAACAAACATAATGGGAAAAATTTTTTCAACCTACTCATCTGACAAAGGGCTAATATCTAGAATCTACAAAGAACTAAAGTAGATTTCTAAGAAAAAAACAAACCCTTTCAAAAGTGGGCAAAGGATATGAACAGACACTTTTCAAAAGAAGATATTTATGAGGTCAACAAACATACGAAAAAAATGCTATCATCACTGGTCATTAGAGAAATGCAAATCAAAACTACATTGAGATACCATCTCACACCAGTTAGAATGGCAATCATTAAAAAAATCTGGAGACAACAGATGCTGGAGAGGATGTGGAGAAATAGGAACACTTTTACACTGTTGGTGGGAGTGCAAATTACTTCAATCATTGTGGAAGACCATGTGGCGATTCCTCAAGGATCAGAAATAGAAATACCATTTGAGCCAGCAATCCCATTACTGGGTATATACCCAAAGGATTATAAATCATTCTATTAAAAAGACACATGCACACGTATGTTCATTGCAGCATTGTTTACAATAGCAAAGACCTGGAACGAACCCAAATGCCCATGAATGATAGATTGGATAAAGAAAATGTGGCACATATACATTATGGAATATTATGCAGCCATAAAAAGGATGTTCCTGTTCTTTTAGGGATATGAATGAATCTGGAAACCATCATTCTCAGCAAACTGACACAAGAACAGAAAACCAAACACTGCATGTTCTCACTCATAGGCAGGTATTGAACAACGAGAACACATGAGCACAGGGAGGGGAACATCACATACTGGGGTCTCTTGGGGGTGTGGGGGGCTAGGGGAGGGACAGCAGGGGGTGGAGGGGTTGGGGAGAGATAACATTGGGAGAAATGCCTGATGTAGGTGACGGGGGGGATGGAGACAGCAAACCACCATGGCATGTGTGTACCTATGCAACAATCCTGCAAGATCCGCACATGTACCCTAGAACTTAAAGTACGATTTAAAAAAATAAAAAAATTCATTCTATTTAAAATATAGGCCAATTTATTATTTATTTTTTTTGCTTTTTATCAGTTATAAGTTCAAGTTTCTTAAGCTAATATTTTAGATAAAGAGTAGGTAGAGTTTTACCATGGCTATTATACCTAATGACATAAATTTATTTTGTGCAGAAATGAGATATATTGAGATATATTTATTTTATGCAGAAATCTATGAGGAACAATATATAATATTATTTGTTACTTTTATTGATCCTCCATTAGTTTTTGGTTTGTGCATAAAAAGTTGGTTAAATAAATTCAAAATACCTTTGCCTCCTTCTTGCCCAACACTCAGCTACTGATGTTTGTATAGCATCTGAAACATAATATTCTAAAAGAGTCACAGTAAGTAGGTGCCCCTTAATCAAATAGGCAAGCCATTCCAGTGAGATAAAGCATGACTATGTCCTAACTTTCCTTCATTTTAATTAGTTTCTTATCTTCTGATAACACATTGAGATGTGTTTATGTTTTCAGTATTATCATCTAGGAGAGATCTTACTATACAACTTGACATGTCATCTAATTATTACAGAAGAGAAAGATTACAGGTTAAGTATACCAAAATGAAAAACAATTTTGTAGAAAGCAACTAATTTGTACTTAGTTCTTATACTTCAATAACTTCACACCTCACTCAGTGGTCTTGGAACATGTTTTTTCTGAAGGTAATATGAAATGATGTACCTCAAAATTAGCATTCTGTGAATGACATCTTAAATGGTGGAGAATGTGTGTAGATTCACTTGGCTGTGAAATATTCTGGATTAAAGCAATCTTGGCCAGTCTAGTTAGATCTTTCTGGAATATGGATTGCCTTTTATTTTGTAGAGATAAGGTAGGGGGAAGCACATATAAAGATGAATAAAAAACTCAGCTTTGTTCCCACATACAGCCTGACTACCTTTTTAGAATTTAGGTGAGATATACATCCATGTTAGGCTTCTCAAATTTCACAAAGGGGTATCAACCGATCCTCCAGCTCAGCTGCCAGTTAAGACATGCCATTACAAATTTAAGTAGCAAGCAGAAAGTGCCCCAAGCCAGGTAATTGTCAGGAATTGAAAATGTGAATTCTCTTGTGCTCTGTTTAAACTCTTAGTCAAGAGAAAAATATAGAGAAGGGCTTCTAGAATAGACTATTTAAATTTCCAGATAAAGACTTTCCAATTTTTCTTAACAGAGAAGAGAGTAAAATTAGATTTATTAAAAATAAGAATGTTGATATTTGACAACCAGTACAGCACCGGCACTAACCATTTCAGATGATGGCTGCAAACAGCCATGTGCTCATGTTGGTCCTGCCTTTATTTCTTCTTCACATTGTAAAATCATGCAGAGCCCCTTGCCACACTGTCACATCATAAGAGTAATTATAGTTTTAGTATCTATTGTCAAAGAGAGAATGAGAAGATAAACTTCCAGTAGTCCTATATCAAAATTTAAATTAATGTATTTTATAACCACAACAGCATGTATACATATTTGAACATTTTTTATACATTGATAAGTGAGACAATTATTTATGGAATAAATGTATGAACATTATTTCTGAAGCCTTGCAAAAAAATCAAGTTTCCTCAGGGATTTGTGTGCACAGGCTAGCAGTCATAAGTCATAAAGTAACCTAAGCAAATTATGTTGTGCAGTCACCAGGTAAAAATCAGAAAATCTCATAGAGCATGTTGAAACCTGGTTCATTACATCACACAATGCCAGTAATACAGGAGTTATTAAGAAATAATTTTAGGCAGCTAGATAGGATAAAGATTTTCAGTGGAAATTTTTCTTTTAATGGAAACAATCCTTGAACCATTTTTTTTTTTCTAACAGAAAGAAAAATGGCTTAAAGAGACAGGCTGGCAAGCTTTGATATGTAAATGTTGGCAATTAAAAACTAGGTCCATCTGACATGGCCAGTATGGTGATTTCTACCTTCTCCTTGTCATCAGGTGTGCCAAGCGTAATAGCCACCTCCAAATAACACGATGTGCTTAAAACATCATGGTAGGCCGCATCTGCATATTAAAGGACTTAAGGTGGAAGCGCCAGATTTTTATCAAGCTACATAAATGATGCACCTGGTCAACCCAATCCCCTGGGCCCTACGTGAATAAAACACCACCTCCTCCAGCCTTCAATATAAGCAAACACTTTTCCATTGCATATGGTGTTCCCTCTCTCAGCTCAGAGCCCCTCTCCCTCTGTCTCTGTGCATGGGAGCTTCTTCCTTCTTTCTTGCCTATTAAACTCTTTGCTCCTTGAAACCACTCCACTTGTATTTATGTTATTTTATCTACATCAGCATAAGACCAAAAACCCTGGCATTCCTCCAGTCATCACAGCCATATTGTTTTGGTGCATTGACCAAGAATGGTAACTAATTCATCAGGATGGTGAGTATGTAGCAGAGCAAATCTTAACCTCAAATCTGTCTTTTAATCTCAAAGCTGTCTTCCTGCTATCCTGTCACAAAACTTTCCTTCTCCTTGTATCCGCAGTCTCTTACTCTCTCTCTCTGTGTCTAATGTGCAGGAATTCTTACAGTTTAGGGAAACAGGTCTATAAGAAAAGATTGGCATTCACAGCAGGCAATAACTTAATAAAAGTCTCTCTCTAGAGTTTCTTTGGCAAGCACATGGTATTTTAAGCCAACAGCATCAACTAGCACAAATAAAAATCCTCTTCATAAGACACATTGCTGATTTTCTGTGGTACATTGCAGCTTCACAACTTTCCCCTTTTGTGCCTTTTCTACTGGAAACTAGGCTCTAGGCTACTTCTGTGAACAGGAAAGTTCTGCCTTTAGCAATTAAGAGTAAGGTGTCTTCAGAGTCAAATTTTAGTCTTGATACTGTTTAATCAGCATGAAAATGGCCATTTGGTTTCCATATTCCTTTAAGGCACCTCTTCTGTCTCTAATTAAGACAGTACTTAATTAGTAAGGGAATTTTGAATTCAAAAGTTAACCAGAACCATTCTTCAGAGGGTAAATGCTGTAGCACAATCCGTAATAGCAGGTAATCTAGTACATTGCCTCAGTTAAAGGAGCCTTGACCAAAGGCTACACAGTCTCTCTGGAGATCTGTTTATGGGGAGCCAGGCAGATCACACAGGTTTAGAAAGTCAAAGGGAAATTACACACGGTGGATAAACTAAGATTGTGTGGGTAAGCGTGGTTAGTCCCATCACTTAGTTCATCAGGTTCCACAGCTTGCAGGACCATACCTTCAACCATGGGTGGCACATTTAACATGGTTCTGGGATCCAGGAACCCTGGAGATAAAAACAGTCAGAGGATGCTCCCATGGTCTTCTTCTCTAACCTGGGTGATATGGAAAGGAAGGAGGCTAAGAGAGTGCTTTTATTCTCATTTCTTTTTCTAAATGGGTAATAAATTATCTTCAGTTTGCACCCTTCTGAGGCACACTCTGAAACACGGGAACTTCTTTAACCTCACAACTTTGAAGAGAAAAATGACTCATTTTGTTTTGCACAAGAGCATGGCATTTTTACTAAACTTTTGCAAGCATTGTAAAATAAACCCAGCTCTTTCAGCAATCATATTGGGCAGGCCCTGGGAAAATAGTTCCCCAAAGTTGGAAAAGCAACTTCCAGGGGAACCATCTAAGGATCCCCCTTCTTTGGGGCCCCTTTAAGTTCCCTTCTCATTACAGGACCTTAGGCAAATAAAGGAAGACTTAGGCCAAATTTTCTGAAGATCCTGATAGGTATATAGAAGCTTTCCAAAATTTAACTCAGGTGTTTAACCTCACAGAGAGGGATGTTATACTGCTCCTAAGTCAAACCCTAACAACAGCTGAAAAGCAGGCAGCTCTACAAGCAGCAAATAATTTCAGAGATGTATATATTTCCTATAATACACCAAAAGGGAAGAAAGCAGATAGGAAAAGCAAAAAAATAGCAGAAACACCATTTCCAACTGGAAGGAGAGCAACTCCCCTTGACAACTCTAATTGGGACCACAGTAGCTCTGCAGATGAATGGAAATGGAAACATTTTTTAATATGCATTTTACAAGCCCTATGGGAAACCAGGGCCAAACCTCTCAATTACTCTGAACTGTGTATAATAGACCAAAATCAAGATGAAAATCCTGCAGCCTTTATGGAATGGCTGAGCAAGGCACTATAGAGCACACCTCCTATCCCTTAATTCATTTGAGGGACAACTCATCCTAAAAGACAAGTTTATTACATAGGCAGCTCCTGATATTAGAAGAAAACTATGGACACAAGCTATAGAACCAGATAACACTTTAGAGAAGCTCTTGAAAGTGGCCACTTTGGTCTTTCATAATAGGGACTAGGAGGAGGCCCAAAAGAAAAAGAGAAAGTTCAAAAGAAGAACAAAGGCTCTAATAACAGCTTTGCTTGCTTGCAAAGTCCAGGATCCCCAAGGAGCTTCTGCTAGTTGCTATCAGTGTGGCAGGCCAGAGCATTTTAAAAAGAAATGCCCAGGCAACAAGATGAAGCAAACTTGACCCTGTCCAGCCTATGGCAAAAACCACTGGAAATGAAAGTGCCCCTGAAGGCAGAGATCACTGGGTTCAGAACCAGTCTCATGGATGGTCCAGCAGGATTGATGTGTCCTGGGGTTCAAACCTTGGCTCCAGCTTCCAAAACTGCCATTAGAGCACAGGAGCCCCAGGTGATTCTGGAAAGTATAGGAAAGCAAGTAGACCCCGTTCTTCTAAACACTAGAGCCAGTCTCTCTCTTTCTCTTTAATCCAGGCCCCCCCCTCTTCCATAGCAGAACTGTAAGGGCATCTCAGGAAAAACTCTAATCCAATATTTTTCTCAACGTTAGTTGCAGTTAAAAGGGCCTATTGTTTACACATGCTTTCAAACCATTGTCATGATAGCTCTACTAGTCAGAAAAGCTTCCAAGGTAACCCTATTAAATAATTTAACTGTTTATACCTCACAAAATGTGGCAGAACTACCGTCCTCCAGGGGAAGCTCTTAGTTAACAATCAGTAAAGCAAGAAGTACATGAGGCAGGATAAGCATGAGTCACTCGGGAGAATATCTCTCCCCAGACACAAGCACTCAGCTGAGCTACTAGCTCCTACAAGAGCACTTAAATTGAGCAAAGGAAAGGTAGCTAACATTTATATGAACTTCAAGTATGCTTTCTTAGCTTTCCATGCTCATGTTGCCACTTGGAAGAAAAGGCATTTTCCTACCACCAATGAATCTCCTATAAAATATCACCAGGAAATTAGCAGGTTATTATCCTTAGTTTTTCTTCCACAAGAAATAACAGGGATGTATTGTAGGAAAGATCAAAAGAGAACAAATGAGGTAGCCCAAGAAAACAGATTAGCTGATCAGGCAGCTAAGTCAGAGGCAAAGAAAGCTCTAGGCATTAACACACTTTTAAGTCCCTTCTAATGCAGGGAGGCTTCATGAGAAAAATTAAACCTCAGTATTCCGCAGAGATAGAATAGGCCACTTTTCAAGGGTATTCTTTCCAGCCCTCAGGATGGCTACAGTCAGGATGGCTAACTATTTGCCAGCCTTCAGCCGATGGAAATTCCTTAAAATCCTTCACCAGGATTTTCACTTGGGAAAAGATAAAACTTATCAACGTGCTCAAAGATTGTTTTCAGGCAGAAAACCTCTGAATTGGTTAAGCGTGTAACCTCTCTTACTCACTTCCAACAGGAATTAGCACAACTAGTAAAAACCCAACCTCAGGAAATAGAACCACCTTTATTTAACCCAGGAAATTTGGTATTAGTACAAATTATCATCTCTCTCTCCTTCCCTAAACCAAGCTGGGAAAGGCCCTACACTGTTCTTTTTTAACCCTTCTCAGCAGTAAAAGTTACAGGAATCAACTCCTGGATACATCACACTCAAGTCAGAGCCTAAAGAGCTGAGGGAGCAATCCCTGAGAGCCCAGAGGAATATCCTGAATATCAATGTGAAGAAATAGAAGACCTTAAGCTGAAGATCATAAAAGATAAGTAACTAAGTGAGGGCTACTCATCTTACTCAGTTCCCCTTCTATCTCACCGGATACTTTTTATTATTTCTATCTTTTCCTCTCAAATTCACTGCCACATATTAAAAGTTCCTTTTAACTCATTTTTGCAGGAAGATTATAATTACTCATGGGATTACATTTGTAACTTTGTAACTCCTCAAAGGGATTTAGCAAGTAAAGTTTTAAATGGAAATTATTTGCTATGTCACTCTTGTGGAAAATGTTATAGTCACGTTACTATTTGCAATAGAAATATACACTGTGGCACCCCACAATGTAGAATTCTCGTTGTAAAATTCTAATTGCTGTAATATTTTGCCTAATTGTTGTCCTTATAACAGGATTAATAATTGCAGGAAAGATTTAGTCACAGTTGTTTTGCTTATAGTAGGAGTAATAGTTACGGATAAAAAGCAAGCATGAAAGTTTTACTGTCATTAAGTTTAATAGGACTCTTTGCTGAAGATTGGTAATATAATGCATTCTAAGCTATAAAAAATGTTATAAAGAAAAATGTTTTATATAAGGAAAAAATTTGTATCGTAAATATTTGTCCTAAAAGAAAATGACTGGTTGTTTAAAGAATGGATGTTAGGGCAAGTCAGAATGTGTTGTAAAACAGTCTGTGAAAGTAATGAAAGAATTTAATAACTAAAGAAAAGGAATACTACAAGTCTACAGTAACAAAAACAACATGATACTGTTACCAAAACAGAATTGTAGACCAATGGAACAGTACAGAGGCCTCAGAAATAATGTCACACATCTATAACCATCTAATCTTTAATAAACTTGACAAAAGCAAGCACTGGGGAAAGGATTCCCTATTTAATAAATCATGGTGGGAAAACTGGCTAGCCATATGCAGAAAGCTGAAACTGGATCCCTTCCTTCTACCTTATGCAAAAGTTAACTCAAGGTGGATTGAAGACTTAAACATAAAACCTAAAATAATAAAAACCCTAGAAGAAAACCTAGGCAATACCATTCAGGACATAGGCATGAGCAAAGATTTCATGACTAAAATATCAAAAGCAATGTCAAGAAAAGCCAAAATTGACAAATGTGATCTAATTAAGCTAAAGTCCTTCTGCACAGCAAAGGAAACTATCATCAGAGTGAACAGGCAACCTACAGAATGGGAGAAAATTTTTTCAATCTATCCATCTTACAAGGGGCTAATATCCAGAATCTACAAAGAACTTAAACAGATTTGCAAGAAAAAAACAAACAACCCCATCAAAAAGTGGGTGAGGAATAGGAACAGACACTTCTCAAAAGAAGACATTTATGCGGCCAACAAACATATGTAAAAAAAGCTCATCATCACTGGTCATTAGAGAAATCCAAGTCAAAACCACAATGAGATACCATCTCATACCAGTTAGAATGGCAATCATTAAAAAGTCAGAAAACAACAGATACTGGAGAGGATGTGGAGAAATAGGAACGCTTTTACACTGTTGGTGGGAGTGCAAATTAGTTCAACCATTATGGAAGACAGCATGGCGATTCCTCAAGGATCTAGAACCAGAAATACCATTTGACCCAGCAATCCTGTTACTCAGTATATACTCAAAGGATTATAAATCATTCTACTATAAAGACACGTGCACATGAATGTTTATTGCAGCACTGTTCACAATAGCAAAGACTTGGAACCAACCCAAATGCCCACCAGTGATAGACTGGATAAAGAAAATGTGGCACATATACACCATGGAATACTATGCAGCCGTATAAAAGGATGAGTTCATGTCCTTTGCAGGGACATGGATGAAGCTGGAAAGCATTATTCTCAGCAAACTGACACAAGAGCAGAAAACCAAACACCTCATGCTCTCACTCATAAATGTGAGTTGAAAAATGAGAACACATGGACTCAGGGAGGGGATCATCACACACTGGGGCCTGTCAGGGGCTAGAGGAGGGATAGCATTAGGAGAAATGCCTAATGTAGATGATGGGTTGATGGCTGCAAACCACCAGGGAACGTGAATACCTATGTAACAAACCTGCACGTTCTGCTAAGGGAGCCCAGAACTTAAAGTATAATAATAATAATAACTTAAAGTATAATAATAATAATAAATAAATATATATATATAATCATATATATATGAAAAGGAATTGCCAAGATTAATGCTAAAGTTATTTTAGCCACTCAGTAACATATTTCTGCCAATCATATTGCAAGTTATAAAAATGGCCAAAGCCTACGTTATTCTCTAATGGCAAGTCAAGAGGGAAATGTATGCTTTACTCAAAGAAAATATTACTTTTATATTAACGTTTCTGGCAATGTACAGCAACATCTAGTGGAGGAAAAGCAGTATTGCAGTCCATTGGTGCAACTAACAAGTGTCTACCTCTCTGTCAGTTATGTATGGTCTATAGGACCCCCACTAAACAATGGTAATTTTAATGGTCATATTGTAACCCTATAATTTAAACTTTCTTGTAAAATTTATCTCTATTCACCTAGAAACAATCAAACTTCAAATGGTGCTGTGGGCAGAGCCACATGTGGACATGCCATTCTTCCAAGAACCCTTAGTTAAACCTCAGAAGGTCCAACTGCTGTTTCTCCACACAATGCCCCTTTTCAGCAGAAAGTAGCCAGAAAAAAAATGTCATTTAGTTTTGTTCTTTTTGCTTAGGGATTGTCTTGGCTATGCGGGCTCTCTTCTGGTTCCATACGAAGTTTAAAGTGTTTTTTTCCTGTTCTGTGAAGAGGGTCATAGGTAGCTTGATGGGGATAGTGTTGAATCTATAAATTACTCTGAGCAGTACGGCCATTTTCACAATATTGATTCTTCCTAACCATGAGCATGGAGTGTTTCTCCATCTGTTTGTATCCTCTCTTATTTCCTTGATCAGTGGTTTGTAGTTTTCCTTGAAGAGGTCCTTTACATCCTTTGTTACTTGTATTCCTAGGTATTCCATTCTCTTTGTAGCAATTGTGAATGGGAGTTCTTCTTGATTTGGCTCTCTTTAGGTCTGTTATTGGTGTATAGGAGGAATGCTTGTGATTTCTGCACATTGATTTTCTATCCTGAGACTGCTGAAGTTGCTTATCAGTTTAAGGAGATTTTGGGCTGAGATGATGGGGTCTTCTAAATATACAATCATGTCGTCTGTTGACTTCGAACTATACTTCAAGGCTACAGTAATCAAAACAGTACCATACCAAAAAGCATGGTACTGATACCAAAACAGAGATATAGACCCATGGAACAGAACAGAGGCCTCGGAGGCAATGCCACACATCTTCAACCATCTGATCTTTGACAAATCTGACAAAAAAAGCAATGGGGAAAGGATTCCGTGTTTAATAAATGGTGTTGGGAAAACTCGCTAGCCATATGCAGAAAGCAGAAACTGAACCCCTTCCTAGCACCTTACACTAAAATTAACTCCAGATGGATTAAAGACTTAAACATAAGACCTAACACCATAAAAACTCTAGAAGAAAATCTAGGCAAAACCATTCAGGACATAGGCATAGGCAAGGACTTCATGACTAAAACACCAAAAGCATTGGCAACAAAAGCCAAAATAGACAAATGGAGTCTAATTAAACTCCAGAGCTTCTGTACAGCAAAAGAAACAATCATTAGAGGTGACTGGCAACCAACAGAATGGGAAAAATTTTTTTGCAATCTACCCATCTGACAAAGCGCTAATATCCAGAATCTACAAAGAGCTAAAACAGATTTACAAGGAAAAAACAAACAAACCCATTCAAAAGTGGGCAAAGGACATGAACAGACACTTTACAAAAGAAGACATATATGAGGCCAACAAACATATGAAAAAATGCTCATCATCACTGGTCATTAGAGAAATGCAAATCAAAACTACATTGAGATACTATCTCATGCCAGTTAGAATGGCAATCATTAAAAAAAGTCTGGAGACAGATTCTGGAGAGGATGTGGAGAAATAGGAACACTTTTGCACTGTTGGTGGGAGTGTAAATTAGTTCAACCATTGTGGAAGACAGTGTGGTGATTCCTCAAGGACCTAGAAATGGAAATTCCATTTGACCTAGCAATCCCATTACTGGATGTATATCCAAGGGATTATAAATCATTCTATTATAACGACACATGCAAACGTATGTTCATTGCAGCACGGTTTACAATAGCAAAGACCTGGAACCAACCCAAATGCCCATTGATGATAGACTGGACGAGGAAAATATGGCACATATACACCATGAAATACTATGCAGCTGTAAAAAACCATGAGTTCATGTTCTTTGTAGGGACATGGATGCATCTGGAAACCATCATTCTCAGCAAACTGACACAAGAACACAAAATCAAAACACCGCATGTTCTCACTCATAGGCAGGTGTTGAACAATGAGAACACATGGACACAGGGAGGGGGAGTAACACACACTGGGGTCTGTTGGGGGGGAATGGGGAGAGACAGCGGGGTGTAGGGAGGTTGGGAAGGGATAACATGGGGAGAAATGCCAGATATAGGTGATGGGATGATGGAGGCAGCAAACCTCATTGCCATGTATGTACCTATGCAACTATCCTGCATGATCTGCACATGTACCCCAGAACCTCAAGTGCAATAAAAAATATACATATATCTATATACATAAAAATGTCATTCAACACTCTCTAACAGCAGTTAGATTTATTTCTCTTTAAAAGTGGAATAATACAGGAGTTCTTAAGAAATAATTTAGGCAGCTAGATAGGGAAAGAGTTCTTGGTGGAAATTTTTCTTTTAATATAAACAAGCCCCTGAATCATTTTGCTCATAACAGAAAGGTGGCTTGAAGAGCCTGGCCGGCAAGCTTTGATATGGTGATTAAAAACTAGGTTCATCGGACATGGACACCTGAAAATAACACCATGTGCTCAAAGCATCCTGGTGGCCTGCATTAGCATATTAAAGGATTAAGGTGGGGACGTCCAGGTTTTTCTTGGGCTACATAAATGACACCTGGTCAATTCAATCCCCTGGACCCTATGCAAATCAAACACAGCCTTCTTCAGCCTTCAATATAAGCAACTACTTTTCCAGTGCACATGGAGTTCCCTCTCTAGACTTGGAGCCCCTCTCCCTCTGTCTCTGTACAGGGGGAGCGTCTTCCTTCTTTCTTGGTTATTGAACTCTTTGCTCCTTAAAACCACTCCACGTGTGTCCATGTCATTTTATCTACATTGGTGCAAGACCAAAAACCCTGGTGTTTCTCCAGTCGTGGGGGCCGTATCACCAGGGCACTTAAGTGAAATATTTGACTTTAACTTGTTTTTTCTTCTTGATAAATAATTTGATTTTATTTTAGGGAAGCAGAATTATATGATGGAATAAATGAATCATTGACTGTTGGGATATTAAAAGGGAAATGTGCCCCTTTCCTGGGGCAAGCAAATAATGCTTCATAATAGGTATTTCAGATAAGCCTCATTCTTAGCCTGATTTTATTTCCTTACTTGCTTTCACTTTATCACCTACTTCTAATGTCATCTTGATATATTTTATGTATTTTTGAAATGTAATGTAAGTCTTTTTAGAATGTAACTATATCAATAAAATTAAATGACTGATGCTAATAAGGTAACTAACAGACATAAGCAAAGGGGAAAGACCTATATATTTGTAGATTTCTTATATACGATCTATGGCAATTTTGAAAATTGTGTTGGGATTTCTCTGCAAATCCTATAAGATCCTTCTTCGCTTACAGGGTTGAAAGCAGGTTTGGTTTAGTTCAGCTGAGGAAAGTTACTGGAATGAGAGGAAATTCTGCACTTTAACTTCAGTGTGGTTATTATTAACCAGCTGCATGATCTTGGCCAAGGCTCCTGAGAACTGGTTTCCCTATTTTAAGTGTCAACGGTTGATCAGTTCAGAAATAAAATCTTAATGTTTTTAGGGGCCGAAAGACCTCAGTGAGGAAGTAAATATGTGAATTTCTGGGTGTGAGACAGGACAGGTGGGTGCTGTGCGGGATGGAGAGTACCTGCCTTGCCCACGGCATTCCAGCAGAGTGAGCAGAGTGGGTTAAATTTGTCCACAGGCTGTCAGGTGAGTTTTAACTCCTTTTTCATTTTTGTTTTATTTTTTTCTTTTTCTAATCTCTTGGCCCCAGTGATCCTGCAGGGCCCTGGCTATTCTGACAGTCTGTGGTGATAACTCCATTGTTCCATGCAGTCCACCTCTTTCAGCCCAGGCAAGTGTGAAGAATGAAATGACAGCCTGAGTGGGAGCTTGAGCAAGGGGATCACCAGTCCAGAGATGGGAGAAACCTTTTACGAATTTAGGGACAGCCTCTTGCATTGGCACCAGGATGTAGCTGCATATGACTGGGAACAGTGGCAGCTAACAGACTGCCCTGGTGGGTGCTGTGAGGAGGAGGCTGCCCTTTCTGATTCTGACTTTGAGCTGGCTATAGATCTAAGAAGCCGAATTACAAACAGTGGCAGGCAGTAATAAATAACTCTTTCTTGGCTTGTCTTTCTTCCCTCCCCTAGGCCCCTGGGCATTCAGCCTACTTTCTGCTCCTTTTACAATTTTCTCATTATATTCTACCCATCACTCAAGTGCAGTTCAATTGCCAGTTCCTCCTGGAAGCCCTACTTTCTCCTCAGTTGGAGTTCTCTGTGCTCTATTGGTGTTTTACTTGGCGTTCATTGAGTGCAGATTGTATTCTACCAGGTACTAGTATTATTATATAGAGTCTGATTTCCCTTGCTGGAACGTAAGCATGTTGAGAGGAGAAACCACATTTTTCCTGATTTTCTGTCTTTCTCTCAGCCTCGAACAGTGCATTGCTCAAAATAGATGGTAGTAAATATTCAGTAAATAAGTTAGGAAAGCCTAGGGCATTCAGAAACACAGGCTTAGTCCTGGCTGCTGGATCTATTAGCTGTGCAACTTGGAATGAATTATCAACCTACAGCTCAGTGTTTATCATTAGTTAAGTTATTTTAAAGGGTTGTAAGAAAATTATTTATGATTATCAGCATAAAATCTGGTGCGTGTTAAGCACTGAATAAATGTTTAAAAAAACGGCTGTGTTGAGTTATATGTGCACTGTAACTGCATTCCTTTTTTCACTGTATGAAAAATGAGTTTATGCATGTTAATACCATAATGCCAAAGATGGCTTTGTGGGTGACGGCTTTGTGATGGACCAGGAATGCACTGACAAAAATTGGAAAACACAAATTCTGCATCTTAGATTTAGAGGGATATGGAGACAGTGACTGATGTTGGAAAGTAGCAATTGGAAACTAATTATGAAGACAGGGCCTGAGGTAAACAGAGTAAATTTAATTAAAAGGAGCAGTTGTACTGGCTTCTAACTGACATACTTGTTTTTTGAGAAAAAGAGAATGGCAGAGGTAGAGATTAAGCAAAAACTGACAAAAATTCAAAGAGAGAATCTGCTTGTGGAATCTCTCCCACTAGGGTTTGTGAGGTAGAGAGAGACTGGGCAGTTCTTATCTGTTGATGCCTGAGGGTTGAGGAACCTACCTGGAAACCCTAGGCTGTACCTGGGTCAGGGGGATTTACACTGGGTCTGACCAGAAGGGGAGGTATCCTCCAAGCTCAGGGAAGAGAATCCTTTATTCTCTGGGAATGAGAAAACCCCACACTGAAAGTCCAACTAATCTGTTAAAACATGCAAAGTGCCTGGCTGGGTGCGGTGGCTCACGCCTGTAATCCCAGCACTTTGGGAGGCCAAGACGGGTGGATCACGAGGTCAGGAGTTCGAGACCAGTCCGACCAACATGATGAAACCCCGTCTCTACTAAAAATGCAAAAATTAGCAGGGCGTGGTGCTGCACACCTGTAATCTCAGCTACTCTGGAGGCTGAGGCAGCAGAATCGCTTGAACCCGGGAGGTGGAGGTTGTGGTGAGTTGAGAGCCATTGCACTCCAGCCTGGGTGACAGAGTGAGACTTGGTCTCAAAAAAAAAAAAAATGCCAAGTACAAGTTGGTGACTGAGCTATGGATGAGTAATTCCCATATTTTCCTGGAGCCAGGAATTCCATAATTTCTTTTGTTTGTTTGTTTGGTTTTTTTGGTACTTCTTTATTTTTTTTTAATTGCATTTTAGGTTTGGGGGTACATGTGAAGAACATGCAAGATTGTTGCATAGGTACACACATGGCAGTGTGATTTGCTGCCTTCCTCCCCCATCACCTATATCTGGCATTTCTCCCCATGCTATCTCTCCCCAACTGCCCCCCCCCACCTGCTGTCCCTCCCTTATTTCCCCCCAACAGACCCCAGTGTGTGTTGCTCCCCCCTCCCTGTGTCCATGTGTTCTCATTGTTCAACACCTGCCTATGAGTGAGCACATGAGGTATTTGATTTTCTGTTCTTGTGTCAGTTTGCTGAGAATGATGGGTTCCAGGTTAATCCATGTTCCTACAAAGGACACAAACTCATCGTTTTTTATGGCTGTATAGTATTCCATGGTGTATATGTGCCACATTTTTCCTGTCCAGTCTATCATCAATGGGCATTTGGGTTGGTTCCAAGTCTTTGCTGTTGTAAACCGTGCTGGAGTGAACATTCATGTGCATGTGTTCTTATAGTAGAACGATTTATAATCCTTTGGGTATATACCCAGTAATGGGATTGCTGAGTCAAATGGAATTTCTATTTGTAGGTCCTTGAGGAATCACCACACTGTCTTCCACAATGGTTGAACTAATTTACACTCCCACCAACAATGCAAAAGTGTTCCTATTTCTCCACATCCTCTCTAGCATCTGTTGTCTCCAGATTTTTTAATGATCACCATTCTAACTGGCGTGAGATAGTATCTCAATGTAGTTTTGATTTGCATTTCTCTAATGACCAGTGGTGATGAGCATTTTTTCATGTTTGTTGGCCTCATATGTGTCTTCTTTTTTGTAAAGTGTCTGTTCATATCCTTCGCCCACTTTTGAATGGGCTTGTTTGTTTTTTTCTTGTAAATCTGTTTTAGTTCTTTGTAGATTCTGGATATTAGCCCCTTGTCACATGGGTAGATTCAAAAATTTTTTCCCATTCTATTGGTTGCTGATTGACTCTAATGACTGTTTCTTTTGCTATGCAGAAGCTGTGGAGTTTGATTAGATCCCATTTGTCTATTTTGGCTTTTGTTGCCAATGCCTTTGGTGTTTTAGTCATGAAGTCCTTGCCTATGCCTATGTCCTGAATGGTTTTGCCTAGATTTTCTTCTAGAGTTTTTATGGTGTTAGGTCTTATGTTTAAGTCTTTAATCCATCTGGAGTTAATTTTAGTGTAAGGTGTCAGGAAGGGGTTCAGTTTCTGCTTTCTGCATATGGCTAGCCAGTTTTCCCAACACCATTTATTAAACAGGGAATCCTTTCCCCATTGCTTGTTTTTGTCAGGTTTGTCAAAGATCGGATGGTTGTAGATGTGTGGTGTTGCCTCGGAGACCTCTGTTCTGTTCCATTGGTCTATATCTCTGTTTTGGTACCAGTACCATGCTGTTTTGATTACTGTAGCCTTGTAGTATAGTTTGAAGTCCAGTAGTGTGATGCTTCCAGCTTTATTCTTTTTGCTTAGAATTGACTTGGCTATGCGGGCTCTCTTTTGGTTCCATATGAAGTTTAAGGTGGTTTTTTCCAGTTCTGTGAAGAAGGTCATTGATAGCTTGATGGGGATAGTGTTGAATCTGTAAATTACTTTGGGCAGTATGGCCATTTTCACAATATTGATTCTTCCTAACCATGAGCATGGAATGTTTCTCCATCTGTTTGTGTCCTCTCTTATTTCGTTGAACAGTGGTTTCACAGTTTTTTATAATTTGCATTGTTCTTGATTTGTGAAGCACCCATAATGAATGACCTGATGTTGCATTATTGGAAGGATCTGAGACTAGATGAAGCTTCATGGAAAGCCCAATAATTAGAAGATTGCTTGCTGAGCATGGAATTAAACTACCTTATTTCACTCACTGTAAGACATATGTATTCTCACATTTTTAACATCTTCAGAATTATGATACATATTGACAATGATTTCTTACTGTTGCTGTTGATCAGGTAGCAATTGAAATGTAGCTCGTTAAAGTCTGCATATGCATAAAATCAATAGCCTCAGCATCAAAACTTGGAAAATGGGTCAGCACCTTGGGAGACAATCTCAGAGACAAATGTGGATCACTTTTTTAAGATATGTGAGAAAAAGATAAGTCCAAAATAGGCCAATATATATGGACAGAGAGTAGATAAGTGATTTCTTGGAACCAAAGGGTGAGGGTTGGGGGTTAGTGTAGGTGAGGGTGGGGGAAAGAGAGAAATTTGGAATGACTGCTAATGATTAAGGAGCTTCTTTTTTGGGTGATGAAATGTTCTAAAATTAATTATGGTGATGGTTGCACAATTCTACATTCCATTGCGTTGTATACTTTACATGGATGAACTGTATGACATGTGAATTACATCTCAATAAAACTATTTTTGTAAGGAAATGTGAACTTACTATGATCGTGATGGCTCAGGAGATGGAAAAAAAAGTTAATGACTCTCAGGCAAAAAGTGATTAGGAATAATCAGGTTTGTATTGTGAAGAAACTTTAGAAATATTTTGAATTTTACTTACATTGTTCAGTTTTTATATATACAAGATGAAAATGCTTAAGTCAGTCTCTAACATTTAAGAGCCAAAAGGAAACTTACACATGTAGGAGAGAAACATTGAGGAAGTGCTGTGGCCTGGGACTGGTAAGAGCCTTTGCCATGGCTAGGTGGAAGAGGGAAGATGCTACTCGTAGCCAGAGGAAGAGAGTTGTGAGACAACTCTCTTGTGAGTAGTAAATGTAAGAAGAGAAGGGCTAGAACTAGTGCAAGTGACCCCTTGGTCAGGGAGCTGCAGGAATAAATAGCCCCATCTCCTTTTCTCTCTCAGTCTCTAATCTCTTACTGAGGTTCCCCATTGGTCAAACTCAGTTGGAAGCCAGAAGTTAGAGTATATAATCCATTAGCTCTGAAACTTTTTGGTGATAGGACTCTTTTACAGTCTTAAAAATTATTGAGAATCCCAAAAAAGTTTGTTTTTATGACTAATATCTGTTGATATTTACCACACTGGAAATGAAATCTAAGAAACAAAAATAATTAATTAAATGAAAAATAACAGAAAACCTATAGCATATTAATAAAAATGACCTCTCAACAAAAATAGTTATATATTTCAAAAATAGTGAGTAGAGTAGCATTGTTTTATATTTTTGAAAATCACCTTAATGCTCAGCTTAATTAAAGATGACTGGATTCTCACAATGGCTTCTGCATTCAAAATGCTGTAATATATTGTTTTGGTTGAAGTGTGTGAAGAACATCTGTCCTCATATAGGCATGTGGTTGCAGAAGTAAGGGGTATTGAAAATACCTTTTCACATAAGCATGAATGTTCTTTTTAAATAATACACAACAGCTTAACAAGTTGTTTCTTAACGGTTGGTGTAGTGTGGAATCCGAAATTAGATCACTGCATTTTTTGCACTTGGTTATATTAAAATTAATTGGTCTATCTTGTATGTTGAATGTACCTTTTACTTGTGCATGATTTTCTAGATTCATGCTTTGGTTATTTAACAAATACCGGTTTAGTGAATTATGCACATTTACCACATATTGACATATATGACAATATTAAAAATAACCACATTTGTTACTATCACTACTGATCTCATCTGAAGAATCTTTAAGCTCTGGGAAGTTGCCAACTTTATTGTAGCAGATAAAAGTTAAGAAAAATTCTGTTTACTTGAAAGCTCAAATTTTATCATTGGCAACAAATATTAATACCATCACTTGTTTTTCTTGAAGTGACAGACCCACTTGCAATATTTTTGGGAAGATATCTGTCAAATACCTAATTCCAAATACCGTGGTTTGTCTGCTGGTCGTCTTTCTAAATGATGTTTCATGAGAAAAGCAGGTATTTTAACTTGCAGTGCAAACAATCCTGTATGTGCTCTTCTGGGAGGCAACCCTCATGCTTTGGTATGCAGCAGAACTGCTTTACGCATGCTCCCATTCTGATAAACCATTACTTCTTTTTAGAGATAGGGTCTTGCTCTATTGCCCAGGCTGAAGTGTAGTGACTGTTCACAGGCCATAATAGTGCACTTGCAGCCTGTCAAACTCCTGGGCTCAAGTGATCCTCCTGCCTCAGCCTTTTAAGGAGCTGGGACTATAGGTGCTACTGATACTACTGTGCCTGGTTCTTATCTCCATTTTATAAGATGGAATATTAAAAAGAGAAACTCCAAGGTTTAAATAGAATAAAATTAATATTGTGTTTGCTGCTTTATAACAGACATCCTTAAATAAAAATTGATTTTTAAAATTGAGAGCACTTGGTGACTGAAAAGCATAATGACTGCTAGTACAGTTTAGTGCCCCTCCCCTGGTGCCTGCGAAGGTGACAGACAGGCATTATTCGCCTTTGCTTTTATATCATCAATGCAAATGCTATCACAGCAGAAAAGAGAAATAATGTATTCATATTATTATAAAGATAGTTTTAACCTTGTGTACCTCCTGAAAACATCTGGTGGAGGCCCAAGGGTCTGAGGAATACATTTTGACTGCAGAGGTAGCTCTTCTAAGGCAGCCTTCTGGGGCAGAAAACCATATGGAAAAAGGTGGGGAGTAGATTTTGCAGGGACAGGTGAAAGGAAGTTATATAAAACAAACCCTAAATAAGCACTTTACTGTTAAAAGTCTCTAAGAAAGATATAGCATAGTATAATTGCAGCTTGTTTGTTCTTTAGTTGTATATAAAATAATGTGCATTTTTGAATGGATTCTTTGAGTCTTAGGTTCTATCATTTATGATAAGGAAAGGGAATCAGAAGAATCACATGGTGGAGAGGGCCTGATGTATCTCTTTCCATGATCGTGTGGAATTGCCATGGAGATCAGACAGGTTGGAGTCTTTGGGACTGAGTTCCTGCTCCCTAGGTGGAATATTGTGAATATTTATCTGAGAAAAACATTGTTTTCTAGGCTTCTATTGCTAATTAATCTCTTTTAAGATAGACATTTTGTCTTTTAAATATATGAATGCATAGATGAATAGGTGAATGAATAAGTATTGGTGGCCTAGAAACTACTGTGCCTTCTTCAAGGAACTTTGCCTATCTACTCTCGTGGGATGATTTTGTCCCTTAATATTTATAGGGCAGTTTTACCTTCTTTATCTCCAAGTCTCTTTCACCCTTGGGGAGGAAGGATCATCTCACTGTCACCCTTGCACTCCTTGCCCTATATGCTTATAGACAATGAAGAAATGGAACTGGTCTGTGCATCCCAGTGTCTTCAGACACTTCCACATTTGTCTGGCCAGCATTTCTGCAGTTATGGTTCAAGAGGAAGGTTAGTGTCATCTGCAAACTGCAATCACGTGGGTTTATATTTCCAAAAGAAATGGCAGCCTGAAACCTATTCTTCAATTCAAGGGGATTAGAGCTTCAGCTGATATTGGACTCTCTTATTTGTTTCTATAAATTTTTAACAGCCTGAAATGACATTAAACTCTGTGGAGAGCACAATATAATGCCACTAATCCTGTTGATCTTACAATGCTTTACAGAGGCGAGAAGAACAATAAATCCTTTTATGTTTAAATCAGGAGAGATGTTAGCCATTTCTCTGCAAGGACATATCTTATTACTAGAGCTGGCTGAAATAAATTAGAGCTCAAGTATTAAATTTGAGATGCTCCCTTTTTCTTCTTCCTGATAGTCCACTGATTCTCACCCTCCTCTGATTGTCTCTTCTTCAAATAATTGTATGCTTCCATCTGTCTGTCTGTCTGTCTGTCTGTCTATCTACCTATCTATCAATTTGCTAAACCTCAGGCTTTCTCCATCCTGCCTTTTTAGGACACATTCCTGCAGAGTATTGTGACAGATATTTTTAGGGAACAGAGTAAGACTTGAGTCTTGCTTTCTAAGAGCTTGTAGTCTACTAGAAGGAATAAATAAAATGAACATGTAACAGAAACTTAAGGCTGGATTTAGTAGACTATTGGTGAGGGTGGGGGCTTAGCGGTTGTGCTTGAATTCTGTGCTTGTCTCTCCCACTTTCCACCTTTACAACCCCAGGCAAGGCCCTTGACCTCTCTGAACCTGGGTTCTTCATTTGCAATACAAATTAACTACATAGGGTTTTGTGATGATTAAATGAAGCATAACCTATTTAGCACAATGCTATTTATTGCCATAATTAGTACTATAATTTGTGCTCAACGAGATGTATAAGCAATGACCATACTGATCCTTATAATCATTATTAATGGTGGATTTGCTCCACTGCCAATAATAAAATGCATCAGGTTTGGGTTTCTTTGCATGTACATTAGGATAGGCTGCTTTCAGATATAAAGCTAACCAAGAGCCCCTGAACACTCACCAGCATTATACATATGGTAAAGTCATTTATTTTACACAAGTTATATGGCCATTATTAAGAAGAGATACTCCTGAAACTGTCTTTCCCGTTGTAGAATATGTTGCAGTGAAACACTTGGCACTGTTTCAAATAATTCCTATTCATGAATCCAAGTGTGTTGCCTTTCCAGAGCTGGAATTTATCCAGATTGAAGATAAGTCATGGTCGCTGCCCTGCCTATGTCATCATGTTTGCTGGATATGGTACCATATACACCAAGCCCACTGTCTTCAGCTGTTTGCAGATTTGGCCACTATCTGTGTTTAATGTCTTCCCATTTTCTATTATACAGGGTGATACCCACCACTTCCCTCTCTTGCTGCCCCTTCTCATTCCAATACAGACAACCATGACTCATTTGAGTTATGCAGGAAAAGGGAATCATAGTCGCTAGAATTTAGGGTACCAAAAGAGCCAATCTGCTTTAGGACTTTGGCAATCTAGAGTTCCCTGTGGAACAGGAGAGCAATGGGTAAGTGAAAGAGGCATATAATCAAAACATCAAAGTGTCTCGTAGCCCCAGTTCTGATTTATTTGTCATGCTGGATCAATCACTGAGACTTCTGAGGCCTCAATCCACCCATTTGTATAGTAGAGGTATTGCACTGTAAGGTTATTTCATTCACCAGCTCACCGATTAAACATTTATAAAGAGCCTACTCTGTATAATGCATTGTGTAGAATATGAGACACAGTTACACACACACCACACACATCATTGCTCAGAATGTGATGAGAGCCACAATAAAAGTAAAAAAAATGTGAGGGGCTGCAGTCTTTCTGCTCTGTTTCTTTAAGCTGCTGCTTCGTTTTAGCCATTAGGGCCAAATTTGTGATTTGTCTTTTCAAGTTCATTCACATCTCATGGATCATCACTACATTTCTGGGACTCTGTTGTCTCCTCTGGAAAATAAGGGAAATGAATCAAATAGCTATTTTAAAGGATTTTTTTTCAAGAGGGCAGATGGAGAAAGGTGAGGAAGATTAAAGGAGAAAATCCATAGAGATGAATCATTCTGTGGTCACATATCTATTATCCTATTTGTCTCCTAAACTCACTGTGAGTTGGGCAATGAAGATATTCTTGTTCTTTTTTTATCTAGAAGAAAATTAAGACTCTTAGAGGCTGAATCACATTCTAAAGGATACATTAAAGTCAGGATGCTCA
The DNA here is from genome assembly GCA_036589455.1 of Ateles fusciceps. Taxonomy (NCBI): domain Eukaryota; kingdom Metazoa; phylum Chordata; class Mammalia; order Primates; family Atelidae; genus Ateles; species Ateles fusciceps. Next base: position 6,648,123 of record JAZHEH010002393.1, read on the forward strand.
GTACAGAACTATCAGTGTGATGCACAAAGGAATCTATGTTAATTCCTTAAACTCAAAACTCACCTTTGCCATGATTTCCACCTTCTTTACCAAATAAGCTTTGTCAGAATTAACTGGTCATCAGCATTTTCTCCTCGTAAATTATAATGCATGTGGTATCAGTTTTTTGGTGAAAATTTTTCATCTGAGTTGAGGTTGGAGTGTTTAGAAAGAGCCCACACAGAGGATGTTTCTCCTGCCAGTAGGTGGCAGAGTGGCTAAGCTTGTCTGAGAATGAAAATGAAATCTGAAAGGAGGGAGCTTGGATTTGGATCTCCTGCTGAATCAATCTGTAATGATGATATACCTACATTGCAAAGCCCACCACAAAGCATGGAGGACTTGAAAAGACACCATCTCTTTATCTTTTGCAGTTCACATTTAGCAGATCCATAAAAAGACTTTTCCTTTTTATAACAAGAAACGTTATGCAAATGGTTAGTAAAGAAACATAAAGAGCAAAATACAACTTTGTTAGGGAAACTCTACATTTCCTATCTCTTCTTGATATAATGCATTGATAGTCCTAACTCTTTAGATGACTCTAATATTGAGAAAACCAAACTCGGCTTATAAGGAGCCACAAACAAATTAAAAACAATAACACTCCCAAACTCTGACTCACTCAGGGACCCCAGTCTTCTCTAGAGGAAGAAAGTGCTCTCTTCTTTTCCTGACTATCCACTGATACTGACAAATGCTAAAGGGTTTTCTCTGGAACAAGTTATCTTTATTCCATTCCTTTGAATAACCAAAGGAAACTCATTAAAACTGTTTATGATTTTATATAAAGAAGAAATAACTTGTGAAAGATATTTTTTACCTATTTGTCTACTGAATTATTAAAAGGCAAGAAATGGAAGATGAAAATACTGGTGAATTCTTACTCATGCTCCAAACCCCAGCAAAATTGGGGTCTCCCTGGTGAAGATTTTTCTGTCTTTTAAATTTGTTTATCCTTTCTTCTGGGCTTCTAAAGCACAGTGTACCTTTTGACATCACATACATTTATCAGGCTCTTTTAATAACTTTTAAAAAATCTTTATATTTTTCTCACTTAACTGAGATCTTGTATGTCATGACAAAATAATTAGTTGTCTTGATTCTACAGTGCCAAATGCAGAAATAACATATTAAGTAGCTATTGAATAAATGATATACAGATAGACAAATGGTTAAAAAGGAAGGATTGGGTAATTTCTAAAATGCCTCTTCATTTTTGGATGAATATGAAAGCAACCATGCAGAAATTATGAAATGACAGACAGCTTGGTGGCATCATTTTTGTGACACATCAGCTATAACACATTTTAGAGCCATATCTAAGTTTATATCTGACCCTGCCACATTTTAGAAAATAATTGAACATCTTTGAGCTTGTTTACTCATAAAATGAGAAAAAATAGTGCTTTATATAACTGTTACTAGTTTAAATTGCTAATAAAGAGTGTTATACAATGTGAATATACATAAGGTATGATGACTATTGCTGTTATCTCTGAGACAAACCACTTTCTAAGTGATATTCAGTATCTCTACAGTCAGTCAAATTGGCAAACAAATCAAAATTATTGTTTCTTTTTATAGTTTTGAGAAACAAAACAAGAAGCTTTTTTTTTTTTTTTTTTTTTGATATCACGTTGATTTTGCTACCAAAGAAGTAAAGGCAGTTTTGCAGATGAGAAATGGCTGATTCATTGAAGGAAAAAAATGGTTTGCATTTGTTATTTATTTTTATGATTTACTTTAGTGGGCAACTTGGAATTAAAAAGGGCTTATTTTATTTATTTTTATGCTAAATTTTAAAAGGTGTTTTTATAAAAATCCTGATTGTGTTATTTCTCTGATAGGTCTTAGATACCTTTTTTCTAGAAGATTTATAAATTAAAGTTTAATTTGATAAGCTATAATTTGAAGAATGACTTTAAGAATAATTTGAAGAATGAAATGAGGACTTGTGAAATTTTGAGAGTGGAGAATCCCTTTGGATAAAGAGAAAACACTCAAAATGCATTTGTGATTTGTGAAGTTGTTTAAAGAATGATTCAAATCCTGTGTCTGGGAACTCAGAGACCAAGTCTAAGTTAAATTGGCTGTGTTACCGAGGGCTGTGCAGTCTCCTTCATTCAGCTCAGTCTGGCGTCAGGGTATCTGCATCTTTAGCTTTTGGCATGGAATGTGCTTTGCTGAACAAATGTCTCATCAAACCGCCAAAATGGTAGAACTTGTGTACTTTGAGGTCAAACACCAGGTCTTACCAGAATTAAAAGATCATGAAACAATAAAAAGTAGGTGACAAGATCTCCACCTGCTGAATTCACTTCAATTCTTTAAAGTTACTTCTTTGAGGGCATGCAGCTTGCAAAACCCATGCTTTAAAAATGTACTGTGATTTTCTCACCCCTACCCCCTGTCTTGGCTGTATCCAAAGAAAATTTATCCTTATTTTTGTCTGTGGAGTGAGATTTTCTTTTCAAGTGCTTGGGAGCTTTCTGTGGTGTCCCGTGGATGCTTCGAAATGAAGCCCTCTCTTTTTTAATTCTTTCGTTTTCTTAGACAGAATTGCCTCTTATAATTTCTTCTTTTTTACTCTCAAAAAATATCAAAAGAAAGGAAGAAAAGCAGAAAGAATCCAGCTGGAGACTGTAGCCTAGGTATTACAGAGGACAACTGCTGTAATTGGTTGTTAAAAATGGCACTGCAGTCATTTTCTCCACTGATGGAAAATCGACTTTTCCTCTTAACATTTTCTTCTGTGGCTAGGGAAATTAACAATTTAATTGATTTTAATGAAATGACCATTTAAACATGCTCAAGTACTAGCTTTAAAGAGAAACAACAGTGTTTTGAAGCTTCTCTTTCCTAAACCAAATTCTTATGTAATTTGAATGGTGCAGTGTGTGAATGTTGATATTTAAATGCTAAATCATTCAGAATTGGTTCTCAGTAAAAATTTTTCTGATCAACAAATATTCTGAAGGTTTAGCATAAATTGTAGCCGATTGAGAGGACAATCCATAAGTGATTTTTGTTTGTTTGTTTGTCTTGCTCTGTCACCCAGGCTGGAGTGTCATGGCATAATCTCTGCTCACTGAAACCTCCCCTTCCTGGGTTCAAGCTATTCTCTTACTTCAGCCTCCTGGGTATCTGGAATTACAGGTGCGCACCACCATACCCGCCTAATTTTTGTATTTCTGGTAGAGGCGGAATTTCACCATGTTGACCAGACTGGGTTTCAAACTCCTGGCCTCAAGTGATTCACCTGCCTTGGCCTCCCAAAGTGCTGGGATTACAGGCATGAACCACTGCACCCAGCCCATAAGTGAAATATTCTAAATTGTGTTAAACCGTTGAAAACTGATTGGGGCAAATCTGAAAATGATTGCATGGTATTCATATGTAACTAGTCAGGGAGAAGAAAGGTTTCTAGGGAAATGAACCTTGTTACTCAACCATTCTGGTGAACTTTGGACCATCCAACAATCCTTCAGTGGTTATTGGAATGTGTAGCAATATGAGTGACATAAATTAAGAAAAAAATGTTTCCATCAGTATAAATAACCACACTATGGACATAAGCAGTCTCACACTTTGTAGATACCAAATTTCTGTAGGGAAATTTGGAACTATTTTGACAAATTTCAAAAATGTTCCTGTTCCTTAGCTCCTCAATTTCATTCTAAAAATCTATCATAATAAAATTTAGGATGTGTACAAAGATTAACCTACAAGCATGTTCATTGTGGAAGTATTTATTATTGAGAGGAAATGGGAAGAAATCCAGAAATCCAACAATAGGGTTAACTACATCATAAATAAATGTCTACAATGCTATGTCATTTGGCTTAAAATTGCTGTCAAGTTAATGAAAATAGGTTATAAAATTATATAGAGTATAATTCCTTCTCCCTTATTTTTACAATTAAAGCATATGAAAACATCTAGACAGTACACTTTAAAATTACTAGTGGTTATCTAATTGGTTTTGGGATTATAGGTACTCCCTTTTTATTGCTTTCTTCCTGATATTCTCTACCTTTTCAACAATGAACATGGGGTGCTTATATAATAAAATTGTCCATTTGTTCACATATCATCACATTGGGATGGTTCAGAGCCTCCCAGCCTTCCTGGGCATACTCAGAATCTTTGTTCTAGTAGAAATTGGATCTCTTTAGAATATAAAGATTTTGTAGTTTTCAACATCTTAACACTTTCTGATTTTATAACATCTTATGTATTTAAAATATACATATTTCCTCAAAGTGCTATATGGTATGTGTCAATTTTTTTAATTAAACCTTTTAAAATTAAAAATGTGTTTGAGTATCTCTTGTGATAGCTGCTTAGATAATGGGGAAAATCCAGGACTTGGAATTACTTCTTCTGAAAGATTGTTTTATAATCTACTTCATAGATGTGAATCTCTTTGGTAGGGATCATAATGATCTGGATCAAAGATCAAACAGCCACATACTTCAGGCTGCAGTGGAAAACAAGCCATATCATCCAGCCTTTAGGTGTATCAATTTTATGATTTTCCAAAGAATATCATCACCCATTTGTATGCCTAGTGCTCTGATTTGTGTGTCCAAGTTTCCTATGTCATTGGGTCTTAATGCTCACAAACTTAACTACATCAGGGCTTACACCCTTGTTACTTGTTACTAAACCTTCTTTGATGTTTTGACTAGGTCCTCAAAGGGGAGCAAACCTGGAATTAAGGTGATTAAGGTCTGGAGAAACAGTTTCTATAGAGATTGGGTTAAGGTACCTAACTAATTTATTAGTTAGGCCTAGTTTGTCCAGACTGTTGGTATAGCTCATGCTAAATGAGTAAATTCAAGATTTTCATTTCACCAGAATCATGTATAGTTTGTATTCCACAACCAACTATTCTATTAATTTACTATTTGAATAGAAACATACTGACCTTAGGAGTCGAGAGAGAGAGAGAGAGAGAGAGAGAGAGAGAGAGAGAGAGAGAGGCAGAGAGAGAGAGGGAGAGAGAGCGAGAGCATCCAAAATTCCCAATGCACTGCAGGTGAATTTCCTATTATATTTTTCTCAACAAGGCCTGCCCTCCCAAATCCCATCTCCCCACCCAGGCAAAGATAGAGATTTCTTCCTCTGTGATACCTCATTACATTGTAAAATCTTTGCCGTAGCACTCATGATATTATATGCTGGCTATTTATTCTGTCTATTTTTCTCTTAGTAGACTTTGAGCTCCCTGAAGTTCAGGACTATGACTTAATCATCTTTCTGTATCTGATATCTGCCATAAAATAGCAATCAATGGATTAAACATGTGGAATGAATGAGAAAATAACCAAGAATTTGATTTTCTCCTTGTGAAGAAATGCTATAGGATGGGATGTTCATTTACTGTCAAGAATAACCTTATGTCTTGACTGGTAGTGACAAAAAGCAAGAAAGAAAGTAATGATATTTTATAGTGCCCATTTAATGATATTTAAGGTTGGGAGAAAAGAAGGAATTTTCATTCTCTATTGTGTAAGTTAATTTGATAAAGGTGGTACTTTCCGGTTCTCTGACTGCTAGGGCATTTCATGCATATGCAGTCACTGCTCAATCTCACCAGATAGCTTTTTTTTCAATAAACGTGCAGCTAACTTCTGCAAAACGCTGATATCATTCTGCCACTTAGAAATCTTGCACCATATCAGTGTTGCTGTAGCAAACACCAGCCAGCACATTGAAGCTTCTCTGGAGAAATGAGTGGTCTGTACAGCAGCAGATTTCCTTTCAAACTTGTAGTGTAATTGAATAAGCTTTTACTTTCTCAGACACTAGATAAAATATTGCTTGAATATATCATCACTCAGAAAAAAGTAGAGTCTTTCTGTGTTTTTTTTCCCTGTTTTCTTCATATCTGTTCATTTCTACCATCTATAGCATTCTAGTCAGCACACAGATTTAGGAGAAAAATGTCTTAAAATGACAGAATCAAGGAGCTCTTAGAAATAACCTGAAGTTGGTAAACACATTGGGTTAAAATCTAGTCTTTAGCTCTAGGACTTAGAGGATATAAGCTAGATGCTTCCCTATTCTTAGAGGTCAGTGTGACAGCAGGAATAAGGTTATTACAAATCACATGTCAAACAATGTGCTGGGTTCCTTATGCACCCATCCTCTATCTTGGAGATGGAATGAGGAATTAGTTGAAGTGGGTTTATTGAAGGACTCACAGTCTAGTGAAGAAAAGAGACAGTATGGTAAATTATAAAGACACTCAACGGGGACTTTCGTTTCCTAAAGGAAAAAACATGTACTCCTCCACAGCTTCTTTTGTAATTACATTTGTTTTGGGATTTTAGCACTTCTAACAAAAGAGTCTTGGCTATTGCAGTCTCTTGGTCCTAGGAATACTAGACTATTCTTTCCAATTTTCAGTGCCCTGTATAGTTTCTCCTGGGATCTATGGCTATGTCCCTGACCTTTGACCCCAGGCTTCCTCTTGATCTTGAGGCAGGACCAATGTCTATACTCAGACTACAGCTGACATGCTTGGATTTTGACACTTGTCATTTGGCTCATCTGGTAACACACTCATGGGTTTTTCATTACAGGCTTCCTCTTTGTCTCTTCTTGGATCCAAACCACAGCAACCCAGTCACAAAATTCTGTCAACAAGTTGCTGAATGCAGATGCCAGACAGGGACTTAGGTCTCTTATTTCTTTTTTACCTTCTTTTCTCTTTTTTTTTTTTTTTTTTTTTTTGAGACAAAATCTCACTCTCTTGCCCAGGCTGGAGTGCAGTGGTGCAATCTCAGCTCATTGCAACCTCCGCCTCCTGGGTTCAAGTGATTCTCCTGTCTTAGCCTCCCAAGTAGGTGGGAGTACAGGTGTGTGCCACCTTACCCAGCTAATTTTTTGTATTTTTAGTAGAGACGGAGTTTCACCATGTTGGCCAAGATAGTCTTGATCTCCTGACCTCGTGATCTGCTCACCTCAGCCTCACAAAGTGCTGGGATTACAGGTGTGAGCCACCATGCCTGGCGAGGTCTTTCATTTCAAAAGGTCAGCAGATTTATTGTGTTGTCATGGTCCTGAAGGGGACACCTAGCTCTCCCTCTCTGGTAGCCACTTTTCAAGTCAATTAGAACAAATTAGGACTAGTGAAATGGAAATTTAACTTAGGAAACCATTTATTATTTATTAAATGAGTAACTTATTCAGCATCTTCTGGGTGCCAGGCACTGTGCTAGGAATTGGAAAAACAGAGCTATTCTTATGTAATTGATAGTCAATGGGAAGACTGAGATGTAACCAAATAGTTACACTGCAATGTTTTGTGAGCTCAATAGATACTTTGAAGGGAAAAAGAAAAGACCAGGAGAACAGAATAAACCACCACAGAAGACAAAACATTCTGCCTGTGGCTTAAAAGTCAAGGAATAGGGAAACAATCTGTTCAAAGGCATTCAGTGGGAAAGAGTGGAGTGCCTGGGCAATGATTTTAGTGTGGGAAGAAGGAAACAAAGAAGGGTCAGGAAATTGACAGGTTCTGTCTGAGATGTATGTGAATTGTTCTCCTCCTGCCTGTGCGTTTCTGGCTGTTTCTCTTCTCCTTTGTGGAGAAGAATCTCCACTTTCTTTCTCCCTACCAAGGGCCAGAGTTTTAATAACTCACTACTCTCCAAAAGTTAAATTCAGTATGTCCTTGGGGGAAAAAAAGTTACATTTTTGACTTTCACCATAGATGCTAAATTTTATTAGATGGTACCCAACTCGTCTGAAAAAATTAATGCCATTCTTAAAAAGTGAAATTTACCCAGTATTTTACATTTAAAGAGTAGTTGAAACATTTGGTGCTTCTGAGTCATAGCTTTACTATCATACAAAATAGAGCCCCACAGACTACATATAACTGCTCTAGTAATGTACTTCAGACCCATAAAATGGTGTCAGCAGCTTATAACCATAGAGGAGAGCCTCTGTGTTCTTAAAATGAAATGCTTAAATGATAAGTAAGAAGATGACTCTTACTGTTAGCATCTGCACTTCTGGAGTTTCAATTTCTCAAGATCGAAGATTAACAATTTGGTAAGAAATGGACCGCACCAGTAATTCTCAAGCCTGGATGTACATCCTAATTATATATGGCATATGTTAAAAAATAAAGGGTAGATGGAGGTGGAAATTGAAGTTTTAAAAAAAAGTCCACAGATGACTTTGGTGCACAGTCAGGCTTGCAAATTTTCAGAATTCAGTGACTTCTTTGGATACATCAAGTCATAAGACTCTTAGACAATTTTGTGAGTGAATAGTTAAATAATTCTACTTAGTCAAGATTGTCAATTGTATGTATGTAAAAATAATTTGTTGGCAAAGGATTCCCAAGTGTTTTTCTGAATTGTGAAGGATTGTTTCAAAAACCATACTTTGAGCTGCTCATTTAAACTGTAATCATTCTTCTAATCTGCTATAACAGAGGATACAAGATTTCTCGTTATTTCTGTTTTTTTCCCTTAATTGATAAATAAAAATTGTATATACTTATGGTGTGCTAAGTAATGTTCACATATATGTGCACATTATTAAATGATTGAATCAAGCTAGTTAACTATTTTTTTCTCATTCTTATTTATAATACCTCTGTTGCTTTTGGCCATTAATTCATAAATGTCTTTTACTCCAGGCAAACCCAGGCAGGACTGTGCTGTTACTAGTGCAGAATTGTCTTTTCTTGGTGGAAGCAGGTATCTTCAAGCTGTACAGCATGTGTAAAAATAGAAAAGTGTAGATTAATGTTCTGTTGTGACTTTTCACATGGTTGTTTAAAAAGTATGAGGGCTGGCTGGGTACAGTGGCTCACACCTGTAATCCCAGCACTTTGGGAGGCTGGGGTGGGTGGATCACCTGAGATTAGGAGTTTGAGACTAGCCTAGCCAACATGGCAAAACTTCATCTCTGCTAAAAATACAAAAATTAGCCAGGTGAAGTGGTGCATGCCTATAATCCCAGCTACTCAGGAGGCTGAGGCAGGAAAATCACTTGAAACCAGAAGGCGGAGTTTGCAGCGAGCTGAGATTATATCACTGCACTTCAGCCTCAGCAATAGAGTGAGACTCTGTCTCAAAAAAAGAAAAAAGAAAAATGTGTGAGGCATAAGTGTTGTCGAATAGTTTAATTTTTAGAAAAGGATGAGGTTGATGGTAGAAAATCAAGTTAAATATGGATTTTTGAGAGCTTGTTTGGAGGTTCTAGCAGGGTAGTGCAGCTACTCATATACCCTTGAACGAAAACCAGTCCTCCTCTATGGGGGATGGTCGTTTTCGTCCACCAAGGCCACAGCTTTGGGAGGGATGCACATGGCGTGGTGAGGGAGGAAGGGGTCACCCGCTTAGCCAGCCAGATCAGCCAGATCAGCCAGATCAACCCTGGTGATCAATGGGGTGACAGAAGTCGCAGCCAGATTGCCCTCACATCCTAAATATAGAATTTGAATCACACAAAATGACATCGGTCCTTTCCCTTGTTATACCTCAAGTGTGTGTCTGATGAAGAGTGAATCAAACTGGTCATGTTTGTGTCAGTGGTTCACCTTCACAGAGAATGGGGTTAGAGGAAGGGGATAAATGTTCTGGTGCCCTGCCACAACCAGCTAGAGATTCACCAGAATGAGTGAGCCAGTTCTTCCAAGGCAGAGAGGAATGCTGTTACCAGAAAACAGAAGAAAGGGTAAAAAACATGTAACAAGGTAGGTCCACTGCAATTGTAAATCAGATTATATTGTTATTTGTTTTCTCTGAAACTAAAATTGAAGCAGGAGTACAAGAAATAAGGTTGTTTATCTTAAAGCCATGTTTAGAATGTAGTATAAAGGAATGCACATATTAACCACTTAATACACACCAGAAACAAAGGGAAGAAGAACAGGAGTAGGCAGACATTTTCCTGCATGAAACAATTGTGTTAATATGAGTCAAAGAGAGATTTTGTTCCAAATGTATGTTACATTAGATAAAAGAAGTAATTACAGAACAGTATAGTTTTGTAAGTTAAATCACAAAGTTTTCACATGAGAAGAAACTCAGTCACTGTTTTGGTTGTTGTCCCTATCATTTGCACTGCTCTCTTGTATCAAAGCTATTCTTATGAAGTAAGTAGAATGAGAGATTTCATTTTCACTAATAAGTTGCAACTTGTGTGTCATAAGGATAAGCATTTTCTTTTTAAGTTTTAAAAAATTTTTTAAATTTTGGGGGTACATATTAGATGTATATATGTATATATGTATTATGGGAATGTGTATATATATATACACACACACACACACACACACACACACACATGGTGAATATATCAAACATGAGATGTTTTAACACAGGCATGCAATGTGAAATAAGCATATCAGGGAGAATGAGGTATCCATCTCTTCAAGCATTTATCCTTTGAGTTACAAACCATTCAGTTACACTCTTAAAAGTTATTTTAAAATGTACAATTAAGTTATTATTGCCTATAGTCACCTTGTTGTGCTAGTAAATACTAGATATACTAGATCTTATTCATTCTTTCTAAGTACATTTTGTATCCATTAACCATTCCCACCTTTTCCCCCACCTGGCCCCTACTACCCTTCTCAGGCTCTGGTAAACATCCTTCTACCCTCTGTGTTCATAAGTTTAATCATTTTGATTTTTAGATACCACAAATAAGTGAGAATATGCAATGTTGGTCTTTCTATGCTTGGCTTATTTCATTTAACATAATGATCTACAGTTCCATCCATGTTGTTACAAATGACTGGATCTCATTCTTTTTTATGGCTGAATAGTACTCCATTGTGTATATGTACTTTTGTTGTACCATTCATCTGTTGATGGACACTTAGGTTGCTTCTAAATATCAACTATTATGAACAGAACTGCAACAAACATGGCACTGCAGATATCGCTTCAATGTATGGATTTCCTTTCTTTTGAGCATATACCCAGCAGTGAGATTGATGGATAATATGCTAGCTCAATTTTTAGTTTTTTGAGGAACCTCAAACTGTTCTCCACAGTGGTTGTACTAATTTACATTCCCAGCAACAGTTTATGAGGGTTCCCTTTCTCTACATCTTCACCAGCATTTGTTATTGCTGGTATTTTGGATATAAGCCATTTTAACTGGGATAAGATAGTATCTCATTGTAGTTTTGATTCACATTTCTCTGTTGATCAGTGACATTGAGCCCCTTTTCATATGCCTGTTTGCCATTTCAGTGTCTTCTTTTGAGAAATGTCTATACACATCTTCAGCCCATTTTTGATCAGATTATTAGATTTTTTTCCTATAGATTTGTTTGAGCTCCTTATATATTCTGGGTATTAATCCCTTGTCAGATGGATAGTTTTCAGATCTTTTCTCCCATTCTGTAAGTTGTCCCTTCACTTTGTTGATTGTATCCTTTGCTGTGCAGAAGCTTTTTAACTTGATGTGATCCTATCTGCCCATTTTTGCTTTGGTTGCCTGTGTTTGTGGGGTATTGTATTACTCAAGAAATTTTGCCCAGAGCAATGTCCTGGAGATTTTCCCCAATGTTTTCTCATAGTAGTTTCATAGTTTGAGATCTTACATTTAAGTCTTTAATCAATTTTCATTTGATTTTTGAAAATGGCAAGATATAGGGATCTACTTGTATTCTTCTGCTTATGGATATCTAGTTTTCTCAGTGCCAGTTATTGATAAGACTGTATTTTCCCCAGTGTGTGTTCTTGGCACCTTTCTCACAAATGAGTTCACTGTAGGTGTGTGAATTCGTTTCTGGGTTCTCTATTCTGTTCCATTGATCTATGTGTCTGTTTTTATGCTAGTACCATGTTGTTTTGGTTACTATAGCTCTATAGTATAATTTGAAGTCAGGGATTGTGATTCCTCCAGTTTTGTTCCTTTTGCTTAGGATACCTTTGGCTATTCTGGGCCTTTTGTATTTCCACATAACTTTTAGGATGATTTATTTTAATAAGATAGGAAGACAAGACTGTAGCTCCTATCTAATGCGGCAGTAAACCAAGTTTTGTTCTTCCCTTTAGCCTATGGCAGGGGTTTCATTGTATGTACCCTTCAGGCTATTCCAGGGTGCTCATTCTGGATGAGCTTTGGGGGATAATGCAGAATGGGACTTGGGTAGGATAAAACATGAGCAACACATGTTCAGGTGTCATCTACTCAAAATACCCACTCACAATAACCTTTGTTCTCCTCATCTGAAGCTTAAAGCATGGGGTTTCTTTTGATAGAAGAACACATTTTTTTTGCATATTTCTTGGCTTCATTTATAGCTTATGTATTATTTTTTACTTGTGGCTATGTCACATCTTTCTGCCAAATTCTTTCCCTTTGGGGATAATACAAAAGTCATTATTATAAGTGAGGTTTTCTTAGTGCTTACTGCATGCCGGATTCTGCATTAAGTACTTTCTGCATATTATTTCATTTACTTCTCTTTACAGCTCTGATTATTGTTTCAGTTTTCCAGATTCCAATTCCAAGATTACCAATGAAAGAGAGGAGTCTGGTTTTGAATCTAGGTCTTTCTGACTCAGTTCATTTTCTTCCTATATTCAACTGTGACTCTTAACTTGCTATCGTTTTTACTTAACAATAGCATTGAATCATGCTCATAGGGATCGTAGAGTGATGCCTATGAGCCTAGCCCTTCTCCCACCTAGGAAAATAAAGAGAAAAAAGAAAACATCTGTACCTCCCCATAGGAGGAGTCAGAAACTTGCTTTCCAAGTTTACATTTCAACAAAGGCAGCCCTGTGACCTTAGGCTTTGCCAGTCAAATGCATCCACACCAGACTGAAGAAGTGGCAGGGATGCAAATTAAAACAGCAAGTTACTATCTTACTCCCATCATAAAGGCAAAAAGTATTAATTTTAACTATCCTCTGTGTTATCGAAGGTGTGAGAAAATGGGGACATGCTGGTGGAAATATAAATTGGTACAACTACTTTGGAGAGCAATTTACAATACTTAAAGTTTAAAGTGTGTGTATCATACAACCTTGGGATTCAATTTTTAAATGCCTGTCTTAGAGAGACTTTCTCATAGTATATAAAAGGAGATATGTGTAGGGGTCTATAGTGCAACTTACCGATAACAGCAGAAAAATATCAGTTAACAAGCTTAGTGTCTGTCAGTAGAGAAGTAGAGTCCAGGAACATTGGCTCACGCCTATAATGCCAGCACTTTGGTAGTCTGAGGTGGGCGGATCACAAAGTCAAGAGATTGAGACCATCCTGGCCAACATGGTGAAACCCCATCTCTACTAAAAATACAAAAATTAGCTGGGTGTAGTGGTGCACGCCTGTAGTCCTAGCTACTCGGGAGGCAGGAGAATCCCGTGAACCCGGGAGGTGGAGGTTGCAGTGAGCCGAGATGGCGCCACTGCACTCCAGCCTGGTGACAGAGTGAGACTCAGTCTCTAAATAAATAAATAAATAAATAAAAAGGGAAGTAGATAAATACATTGTGATATATTTTTCAGTGGAATAGATGAATCAGCCAGATGCACATTTATTAATGTGGATAAATCTTGGAAGACAAAGTTGCAGAATATTATTATTTATTAGAATGCCATACCTTTTTAAAGCACATGAACATTACCATGTAGTGTGGTGTAACACAGACAGACACACACACTTAAACATGGACTGGAAGGAGACACTCCAGATACATGATAGTGATTTTCTTTGAGGAGGGGGTGGATGAAAACAGGTACCTGGGAAACTTGAACTGTATCTATAATTTTTGAAAATATGTATGTAACATAATAAATGTGAACATTTATTAAATCTGAGTGGTGGGCACTCAGCACTCTGGGAGGTTGAGGTGGGAGGATCACTTGAGCCCAGGAGTTCAAGGCTGTAGTGAGCTATGATTATGCCAATGCAAGCCAGCCTAAGCAACAGCAAGACCCACTCTCTTAAAAAAAATCTCCATTCCATGTGGTTCAGGGTAAAAGAAAAAAAAATATCTGAGTGGTGGGAACATGGGTTTATGTTAACAGGAGGCAACCTTTGACAATGCTTCAGGGTAGAGCTTGACACACAACAGCCTGGGTTCATATCCCAGCTCTGCCCTCTTCTTTTCTGGGTGACTTTGGCAAGTTACGTAACTTTTCTGTGGCTTAGTTTTCTCATCTGTAAGATAAAGATGATAATATAGCAATCCTATAGGACTGATATGTAGATTAAATTGATTTATATGAAGGCCTCTGGTTCATGGTAAACATACTCTAGCTGGTATTATTCTGTATACTTTTCTGGATGTTTAAAAATGTGATTACTTTAAAAGTATAGATCATGAAGCATAAATAAAATTGATTGTGGAATATTTACAAAGGCATTGTAACATTATTGCTATTACTGAATATGAGTATTTTTGTTAGAAAGCAAACATTACTACTACAGTCTTCTAGTGCATTTGTTTATGGACAAGGAATTTGAGAATTATCTCACAAATTTTAACATCATGGGTTTTCACCTTATGATTGTGATGGATGCTGTCATGGGAAAGGTTTTTTAAAGCTCTTCTGTTGAAATAAATAAAACACACACACACATACACACAAAAAGAAAACAAACCAAGCCAAAACAACAAACCAACAAACATTCAATAACCGAATGCTAAATAGTAATTTATACTGTAGTTTTTGTCTGTCAGCCATTCTATTGAGGTCATGACTGTTAGTTACATGGAAGAATGAATCAATTGTCCCTTTTGCTGGTCTCAGTTTTCAGGAATTAGGGAGATCCTTAACTGAAGTCATTGATGTCATCTGAGACTCAACCACAGGAACTTACCAACAGAAAAAATACAAAGAGGAAAAGTGTTCTTAAGAAGCCATGTATATTAGTTTCCACTATCATACCCTCCTTAGAGAACTTTAAGGGTAATTTTGATTTTTTGCTGACATCAACGCTTCATCTTCATGCAAGCTATGACACTTTTACCATGACATACTGATATGGTTTGGCTGTGTTCCCATGCAAATTTCATCTTGAATTCCCACGTGTTGTGGGGAGGGACCCAGTGGGAGGTAGTTGAATCATGGGGGCAGGTCTTTCCTGTGCTGTTCTTGTGATAGTGAATAAGTCTCATGAGATCCGATGATTATATAAGGGGGAGTTTCCCTGCACAAGCTTTCTTCTGTTGTCTACCGCCATGTGAGACATACCTTTCACCTTCCGCCATGATTGTGAAGGCCAGCCAGGTGGAACTGTAAGTCCAGTAAACCTCTTTCTTTTGTAAATTGTCCAGTCTCAGGTATGTCTTTATCAGCAGCTTGAAAAGAGACTAATACACATATTATGTAACATCAGACAGAGAAAGGACCTTAAAAGTGATTTAAAACAACCATCTCAGAGTATGTGGAGACTCAGGCATAAACAAGTCAAACAGTATATCCAACAAAAATAGATTGAGATATTCCACCCCATCCTGTGTGTGGTGACAGTGCTCAGGGCTTTGATTCAATGCCCAAGTTGAAGACTGGTTCCATGGTTCCCATCTATGTGCCTATGGGAAAGAGATTTTCTCTCTTCCATTCATAGATATTGAATAAAATGCCCTCGTCTCTTTTTTTTTTTTTTTTTTTTTTGCTGTTAAGATCAGGTAAAATAACACATGTACACCTCATTTTTAAACCATTAAGTATTATATCAATGCAAAAAACTATGATCATTTTACCTACACTAGGCTGCCTCTTTTTACCTTTGCCCTGCCTTTTATATTTTCTTTGCCTCTAAATTCTTCATGGTCCTATCATCTCTCTATCTGGAGTGAACCAATAGTTTTGCAGACCTTTCTCCATACTTTACCACACTCAAGAGGTATAATAAGAGTAAGTTCAGGGAGTCCAAAAAGGATTAGACCATGTAGTTAAAAGATACGTGAGCCTCTGTGGGAGAGGGAACTCTCAGTTTTTGTTCCTCACAGCATTCTTCTTCATCTTTCCAATAAACTAATAATTTTTATAACAGTGGAGTTCATTATTGAAATGAGGGTTCAGAACAGGGTTAATCAGTTATTTGTGTGTATGTGAGCATATCCAGTGTCACATGTGGGAGTGGTAATTGAGCATCTCCCAATTCAGAGGTTATAATGCCCTCTAGGTGTGTTGGTGGTGACATCTACACATAATGAGTAAGATTTGTATTATCCCATACAGGTTGGAATTATAAACTTTTGACTCAGAACATCCTGGGTGGAGTGAAGGCTCTGAGAATTATCAGTTTTGTGACCATTGGCAAATTATTTAATCTCTCCCAGGCAAGGTTTTTTCATTTTGAAAACAGACATACTACTGTAACTAACCTTGTTAGCATTGCTGTGAGAATGATATAATTATAGCTGCATGTATAGAGATGCATGTGTGGTATTAAAACACAGCTAAAAATTCTCTAACACAGTTCCCATGAAGACATGGAGTGGACATCCCTTCCCTTAAGACTTCGCCCTGACCTTGTGACTGGCTTGATGAACAGAATGCGTCCAAGTGACCCTGCATGGATTTTGAGTCTACGATCTAAAAGCCCACCCAGCTTATACCTGTTTCTCATGGGAAACATACTTTGAGAACCTTCAGCTGGCAAGTAGGGAAGATAGGTAACTCTAATTACCTTTTAGAGAGAGAGGAGAGATAGAGACAGATAGATAGAGAGAGAGAGAGGGAGAGATATCAGGTACCATATGAATAAAGAGACCCTGATGAAGAGCCCAGCCCTAGGCATTGTCTGCCTGCAACTGTATGACAGATCTCAAGCATGAATTACCTAACTGAGCCCAGTCAACCCTCAGAGCTTTGAGAAATAATGATTAATAATAATAAGTTGTTATTGTGTTATGTCACCATTTTTGTTTAAGAGCACCAGACAATCAGAACAGAGCTTAACAACTAAGGTATTAAGTGTTTCATATATTTAACTCAGTTGCTTCTCACAACTCTATTACTTTTTCCATTGTACAATTTGGACAGTTAATGTACAGAGAAGTTAAATGTATCAGCTGGCCTTTTCTCCATGCAACAAATAACTCCCAGATCTAGCAATGTAAAATAATAATTCTGCTAATCTGGGGCTGGTTTGGCTGATCTTGGTTGGCGCCACTTATATATCTGCAATTAGCAATTGGTTACCTGGAGGCTGAAGAGTCTGCAATGGCCTCATTCACATTCCTAGTCATTGACTCATCATCTGGGAAGGGATGACTGGGCCATGTGATCTTCCATTCCCTTGCAGACTAATCTGACCTTGTCCTCATGGTGGTGGCAGCAGCATTCCAGGAGGACAAGTAAAGCATTTCAGGGCTCCTGAGGCCTAGACTTGGGAGTGGATCATTGTTGGTTCTGCCATACTTTGCTCATCATCAGAGCAGGTCGCAAAGGCAATCCAGATTCAAGGCATGAGGAAATAAAAATCTGTTTCTCAATAGCAAATCGTATTGCACAAGATAAGGTTATAACGAAGGAGATTCTTGGGGCCATTTTGCAACAATAGGCCATGTTAGGTAACTTGCCCATTGTCACACAGGTCACAGGCAGCAGAGCTAGGATCTGAACCCAGGCAGCAGGGCTCCAGAAGGCATACTCTTAACTACCTCACTACGTTGCCTCTGAGTACATGAGAGTATTGTGAGCTCTTGGTGAAATCCACTTCAAAAGACAGGCTGGTTTCTACATCAAATCAAGGACCCAAGGTTTTCATGATATGTCACAGTAGATAGCTTGCATCTTTGCTTAACCACTTACCAGATGTTGTTCTTGGGTAAATTATTCAAACTCTCTGAATCTTATTTTCCTCACATGAAAATGCTAATTTTTTAAGAATTATACTAGACAATAAGGTACAGTCAGTTCTGCTATAACACAGCATATACATTCCTAACAATCACCATACTATGCAAAATCACACAAGAAACCACAAGGCTTATGAGAAAAATGAGATTAGAGGCACAATACTAAAACATCAATGACACATGCAAAGAGATGATAGGACTTTAATGAAATGGTAGTGCCATGTGTGTTAAATGGTTAGGAAATACATACATAGTACAATACTATATGACACCTTACCTCAAAAAAGACCCAAAGGAAAAAAAAAAAAAAAAAAGACCCAAAGTTTGCTTGTGCAACAATAGGGTTGTAGCTTGTGAGTTATTGTGGCATGGTAGATGGAGAGCTATCTGAAATTGGCTAAAAAGTTTTAACACTGGGTGTGGACAGTGCAACTGATCACATATGTGGTGAACTGAGGCAGCTGGTAGATGTTCAAAGTGTGTTCCTGCATGTATTTTGTGTATTCCTAAGCAGTTTGCTTCATCTGAGTGCCATTTTCTGTATTTGATTGGTGTTTCTTGAAGAAAAAAATTGTGCATAAGCAAACAAAATTCACATTATGTTCAAGTTGTTCCCTAATATATCATTTTGTTTTGGAACAAGTTTGTGTTTTCAAAACAAGCATTATAGCAAAATTGCCCATAGAGTTGTTAGCATGCATCTAGCTCCTATTTCCACTCAATAAATATTAACTCATTACTCTTAAAAATGAGGCTTCATTGACTGTAAAAGAAACACATATTCTATTCAATGGTATTAATGTAGGTAAAGAGAGAATACATGGGTGTCTGGCAAGGAATCTGCAAGAAGTAAGGCCAGTGAGCAAGAATTGTCAATGTGTTTCCAACACTGGCCAGCGAATCCAAGTGTCCTGCTTTCTTGGCAAGTAAATCTCAATTTGGAGATGGATGTGTCAGGCCTAATGACACTGGTTATTAAGGTCACTCAGCTTCCTCCTCCTGCTCCCAGTCTGGGCTCACTCAGCAAACTCCTCATTATGATCTACCCTCTCATGCCATTGCAAGGCTGCTTTCTCCTGCTGACATAAACATTCTGGACCACTTGGCAATTACATTTCTTAGAGTAAATTGCAAAATTGGCACTCTTCTTTGTACATTGGTCTCTTGTAAATTCCCAGGGATTAATCAACTACAAGCACACTGACACATTTCATTTTCTGGATATGTAAAGCTGGGGAGCAGATGCTGGAATGCCATGACCTGCAAAATGACTGTGCCCTGCCAGGCCTGCCAGCTGCCTCCCCAGATGACACATTTACCCACTCTTGAACTGCAAGTGCTGGCACATAACTGCCTTGGATCTGGACACATGTATGTGTGGAATATAAGATAGGCTTTTTCTAAGGTCCCTTCTCTTATGGAATTAAAATTAATTTCTTCCTTCACTAGTAATTTGTTTCAATAGCTAGGGTCTGAACTTCAAGCATAGCATCTCTACTTATAACAACTTAGATTTTGGGTAGCTGACTTGACTTTGAATGAATTTGCACCTGCAAATACTGATTTTTCTCTTTCTTTGGTAGGTAAATTACCTTAAAAGTAAAAGATTATGACATTCAGGTGTCTACTGTATTCCCTATTCATCTTGAACCAAGCTTGAGCTAACAAAAGCACATATGATTAATGTTATCAAAGAAACAACTAAAATATAAATAGATTCTTTTCTTATTTTGCTTCATTGCAACAGTGTCAGACACCTAACTCCATGACTAGTTCTGATATGCACCATCTTTGAAGATGCTAGGTTTGCAGTCTTTTTTCTTGTGAACTGAGTGAATTTGTAGGTTTTACCTATGGATGAGTGTATAGTAGTATAAATAAACTAGATATTTGCAAATGTTTGTTGTAGTCTGAAGGCAAAAATAATTATCCATTTGAGTAAGTTGGAACCATAACCATTACCTAAAATGTTCAAAACCTGTAAGGCTCAGTATTATCAATATCTGCCATCTCATAAGAATGCCTTAGTATTTAAGCTCATTCAATGATGGTTTGCATATTTCTAGAATGAAACACAATTTTTTATGATATAATGTGCTAAGAATATAATAATTGTATGATCTTTGACCTCTAAGAGTATGAAGTCTGACTAAGGCAATATCCAAATCAATTAGTCAATCACTAATTCATTTATCTAACAAATTCATGTAGAGAACCTAAGGGCTAGGAATTGTTTTAGATGTTATGAATGCAACCATAAACTTGAGAGAAAAGGTCTATGTTTTGGTGAAGCTTGCATTGGAATGTAGGAAGTAGTCAATGAGTAAGTACACAAATAAACAAGATAATTTTAGATGGCCAAGAGAGCAATGAAGAAAATAAAGCAGGGTGAATTAATACAGAATGAGTAGGGAGAATGGTACTTTAGCTGGGATTATTAGGGATGGCTTCTTTGAGTAGATGACATCTGTGCTGAGATCTGAATATCAGCCCATGGCCAACTATAAGGATCTGAAAGATGTAGGCAAGGGCTTCAAGACTGTGAAAAGTGACCAGGAGGGCTGGCTCACGCCTATAATCGCAGCACTTTGGGAGGCAGAGTGAGTGAGACTTGGTCTCAAAAGAAAAAAGAATAAAAGACCATGATGATTCGGTTATGCATCCCTGTCCAAATTTCAGGTTGAATATATAATCCCCAGTGATGGAGGTGGGGCCTGGTGGGAGCTGATTGGATCATGGGAGCAGAGTCAGGAATGGTTTAGTACCATCCCCTTGGTACTGTTCTCATGACAGTGGGTGAATTCTCGTGAGATCTGTTTATTATCACTCAAAAACAGGAATAGACAGTGCATACACAAATGAATGTGGCAGGGAAGTCAGAAGGTGGAAAGGTCTTGAAATTCTTTACGAGAAGGAAAACAGCAGAAAACACACACAGGCACACACTTACACACACATGCACACACATACATACACACACACACAGAGGCACCCATTAGGGTGGCAAAATGAGCATCAGGGCCTAGAATCTGAAGGTGCTCTGGTTACAGGTAAATGGTGAATTGTAGTTACTACACACAGAACAACAAAAACCTGCGGTAGTTACTCTTACAAATGCAAATGCAAGTGTTTTCAAATATGCTTAGGAAGAAAGTTACTGAGGAAGTCTCCTGTGATCTCTTTGAGAGACTCACTACCACCCAGAGTTGTCTGCCTCTCCTTGGAAGGAAGCCCATCTCAGAGTTAGCTTGTTCAGGCCCACACTGTCCCTTTGTGATGCAAGCTATCTGGAGGAAAAGAGTTTGGGTTTTGTCCAACTGAGCACCAGGAACAGACTGTCTCAGAGCCAGAGGTGATCCAAAACTTCATTGTTATTCACAGCCCATTGCACAGCCTCAGCTGAGCTCATTTTGTACTGCCTGGGATTATCCTCCTTCGGTGACTCAGTTTCTTTGCCAATCAGCAGCTTCAGCTTTCACACTATGCAACTTTGTGCAAACATTTTCGTGACACATCCTGGATAAGTAACAGGGCGATGTAACATGTGCTACACAGGCATTCCATTCCCTGGCATCCATCAACAGCTCTTCCACAGTCTGGATGGATGCCCCTTGTAGTTATGCTAGAAACAAATTCTTGTTGGTTTCTTACAGTGCCTGATGTTCTTCAAAACCACATCCAGCCCTCCAGCCCTTACGCTACTTGCAGGTCATGGACACGAAAGAGCTGTAAGATAAAAGAAAGAACTATGTCAGTAAGATCTCAATGGTTTTGCAAGGGGAGCTTCCTCTGAAAGAAGTACTCCTAAGACACAAAGTTATGCTTCTCCTTACCAGACACAGAGAATGAGAATGTAGTGATGTGCAGGATGGTCCTGTAGTAGTTTGGTGTATAAGCGTGACATCACTGGCTCGTCAACCCACTGACCTGAGGACCTCTGAAAGGAAAGTAACTTTATCCAGGACCCATACCTCCTGGGACCTAGGAAACATTTGGATTATAGGTATAAGTACTTTGGAGGAGTCTAATATTTGGGAAAGTCACCCTTCCTCTCTGGGCTAGAGAATTTCTAACTAAAGAGCAATGAGGAGTCCTCCAAAAAGTTTTTTGAAATTAATATGATGGCTGCTGTACTCTCAAGAGGCTGGTGATGCCTAGAACACGTTAGTTCCATGAAAAATTGTTTTCTAACAGGAAGAAAAGACTCAAGGATAAAATGTCTTTGGTGAAAGTAAACTCTTGAGTGATTGAAGGCCAGGCATGCCTAGTAAGCAGGAATTACTGAGGAGATGTGGGTATCATTTTCCAGGCAGATCATATGACTCTTGAAGTCCCTCTTCATCCTGAAATTCCAAGGTAAGAAAATTTGTGTAGAACATTCTTATTGGGCAGACCTAAAATATTCTGTTATCTGTCTCTGACTTCTTTTCTGTGTTGTTATAAGGCTACATGTCTATTGCTTCAGCCATAAATTCTTATTTTCTTAGTCAAGAATGTTGGGGAACACAAGGACAAAGTGGCGACAGAAAAGTACGAGAGGCAACTTTGGGAAAAAACATCTTTGGTAGGCTTATAGATCTTATGGGAATTTAGGTGCACAGTTGTTTGTAGGATCCTGGATGGTTGCCTACAATCTGTGCAGTAGAATGTGAGAAATTTCAAATGCTTTAAGCTCTCCATCTACCCGCATGCCTGTATGGCCACAACAGAGCTATACAACTGACAAGATATTTTTATATATTTTCTCAGTGGGAAAGTACATTGATCATTTGGGGGCTTATTGAGGGGAAATGTCAAGCAGTCAATTGATGTTTCCACATTGGTAAACTGACCTCATTATTAACTTGGTTCGAATAACTTGACAGCATAGAATGTCAACAGTTCATAATCTGATGGATCACTTTAGACAGTCAGGAAACTAAATTACCCTTCAGATGAGTTGATAAGGTTGAAATATGTAAAGAGAAGCAGTTTTCTTCTCAGAAGGCGCACTATAACATTTGAATCATAATATAGTACACTCCCAGAGCAGGAAGATTAATGACAATCTACTTGAGTAAAATTAAGCCCCTCAGTAATATGAAAGAATTGGGGCAATTTTACGGATGTGGCAGCTCAAAATTCTCCTGCCTCGCACTATCAGTATGGGCACAGTTGGAGTTTTGGAACTGATAACTTATCTGGTGGCTGGGGAAAATGACATTTCACAAAAGCAAACATACAATCCAAACCAACAACCAATTCAAGATTAATGTGGCATTTGTGAGCTTCACTTTATTTAACCTTGTCCTTGTAAGTTAATGGGTCAAGACATACGTTCATTTCTAGAACCATCATTTCGTTTAGTTTATTTAAATTGCTTTGTTTTGAAGAACTTCAGTTACTGTTTTATTTTGAGTGTGTGCAGTGTCTTTTGTTTGTAATATTAAATTTTCTACTGGATATTTTGTGGGGCAGACAACCCTTATAAATTTTTATTCTTTCTTTGTAAAAATATTTCATTATACTTCTGTGTAAGTCTTAAAAGTTTTAAGTTGTTACTGCGTGAAATTTATTCCTCCTTTGCAAAGAAACTGGGGGAGCCAGTTGATTGTAGCTAACACTGTAAGTATGAAAGTTTATTGCCTTTTCCATTTACTAAACCTGCTTTTACCATTTGGTTTTTATACATACTTTAAAATCCCATTGTTTATAATCAGTGTAGAAACTCAAAATTTCCTGAAGGCTTATCAATTTTCAGTAACAAAATAAAATAGAGTTTCAAAAGGAACAGATAATATAGAGAAAAATGTTGCAATCTTCTCCAAACAGTTGTGAAATTGGGGAGTGCAGGAAGTTTGAGTGTCTATTTTCTAGATAAGCACCTTAATTTTTCTGTTTTGCTTGAATTTTTTTACCTGGCCATGGTAAATGCTTTCAGTTGGTTGGAAGATGTTTTTGGCTTTCAACTTCGGCTTAAAAATATATTTTCAACTGGATATCCATATATGGAATAATGAAGCTAGACCCCTATCTATCATCATAAACAGAAATAAACTCAGCATGAATTAAAGATCTACTATAAGACTTCAAATTATAAAACTACTAGTAGAAAACAGGAAAAACACTAAAGGACCTTGGTCTAGGCAAAGGTTTTGTAGCTAGTGCCTCAAAAGCACAGGCAACTAAAACAAAAATAGACAAATGGGACTGTATTAAAGTAAAAAATCTTCTGCACAGCAAAGGAAACAATCAACAGAGTGAAGAGAAGAAATAACATTTTGAATGGGAGAAAATATTTGGAAAGTATTAATCTGACAAGGGACTAATATCCAGTATGCAAGAAACTCAAACAATTCAACAGTAAAAGACCAAATAATCCCATTAAAAAGTGAGATGTTCATTGCAGCACTATTCATAATAGCAAGGATATGGAATAAACCTAAGTGTCCATCAACAGATGAATGAACAAAGAAAATATGATATATATATGCAATGTATATGTATATATATACACACAATACAATGTGTATGAATATATGTATATGTGTATATATATGTATATGTGTGTGTATATATATATACATAAAATGAAATACTACTCAACCATAAAAAAAAATCCTGTCATTTGCAACATAGAACTGGAGGTCACTATGTTCAGTTAAGCTAGGCAGAGAAAGATAAATATAGCAAGTTCTTACTTTCTTTTAAGGCAGACTAGAAAGAAGAGTTAGAGGGGGGATTTTCATCAGGCTTCCCAGGCTCTAGAACTAGAAAGCGTTTTACTGTTTTCTGTAAGGTGGGGGTTTCCTCACACTGCATTGCTGCTTTATATTACAGATTATTACAAACTTCTTCTCTTGTGATATGGAAAGATGAATTAGGCAAACTTTGAAAAATATTTTTCTCTCCTGAGAAAATTTTGTTTTCAGAACTGGTGTTGCGCAGTCCAAGTTTTACAGGCAAGTAAATTCTCTTGTGAGGCAGGAACTCAACATACTCTCTTGAGGCTACAGGCTGCAATACCACACTTGTCTGCAGCTTGTGAGAAGAAAAAGGAGGCTCAGTGGGGTCCTCGGTCCCCGCCTGTCTCTGTGTGACCTCCACCAGGGAAGTTGCCCATTCCCCCTATGGGGGCCACCCCAAGCTTCAGCCTTTTCACCCCCCAAGTCTATTCTTTTATGTTATATCTACCCCTATCAACGTTCATTTCCTCTTCTACCTCTGCATTGGACATTAATCTGGACTATAAATTATTTTCATGCAACACTGTGAGATTTGTGTTGTTAGTATTCCTCTCTCTATTATATTTGTCCACTTTTAGACAAAGAGAAGAGAATCACCTTCCATATAAAAGGAACCTCTGGGGATGGGGAAAGAAGTTCAGTGAAGCATGTTTCTACGCTTTCTTTCAGTAATTCACCTAAGTTGGGGCAAATAAAGCATTGAACTTCTACTATGGTCTCTAAAGTTTGAGCTATCTGTTTGATAGGGGAAGAGAAAAGGGGTCAGGGAATCTTTCAGTTCTAAAATCCATCATAAAATTATATTATTAAAGGAAGTAAAGAAATACTTCAAAGGAGAAAAGGAAAGACTGCTAAGATTTAAGACCTATGTTTTTCAACAATTTAAGAATTCCTCAAAACTTTCCACTTATAGCACAGGATGATCGATGTGCTGTGTGAATATGTGTGTGCCTGTGTATGTGTGTGTGTGACAATTGAAACATGTCATTTTCTTGGACTCTCATATTTCAGTTTAAAAATGTATGCCAATTATACATTACAATGTAGAATATATATTTCTTCTCATAGAAAATACTACCTCGCAAGTATTATGTTTATGTTTTGGCAACGCCTGAACCCCAGATTAAGAATCATTGCTTTACTCTCTTTACTGAAGAGGGTGTGTGGAAGAGGTAGCCAGCTTTCTGCCAAGATTCATGCCCTTCCACACAGCACAGAGTAGTTATTAGGAAGACACTAGTAGCCATTTCTCACCAATAACTTTCAGATCTACCCCTTCCAACAGCTTTATATAAGGACATGTGACTTGTTTTTGCCAGTGAAATATGAGCAGGAAAGATATTTGCAAAGATATCCACAAGTTTCTAGACCATTGTTGTTAAGAAGCAGGTTATGTCTTTTCCACATTCCCTTTCCCCTTCCATAATGTGCTTGGAAACATGGTGCTGAAAATGGTACAGCTATAAAATGAGATGAGCCAATGCTCATGAGTCACTGTATGGAAAGTGCCCACCCAATGCCAGTCCTGGACTGTTGCATGAAGAATAAATACATTTATATTGCATCATCTGTTACAGCAACTTAAGTTACCTTAAATAACAAAGGATGTCCATAGAATTTAGAAACCACATGTTGTAAAAATTTCCAGATTAAAGAAGGTCCCTGTGTCAGTCAATTTGGGAGATAGCTGCCTGCCAGATAATGAGAGGAAGACAGTGGAGAACTCCTTCTGACCATTTCTCCTAAAGTGTATGGGATGAAGTGAGTAGAAACCTCTGCTTAAATGAGGTAGTGTGTGTGACAACTCCTAGAACAGTATATGGCATACAAGAAAGTATCATGAATATTTGTTGACTGTTAGTTTACAGTGATTTTGTATCATTTATTTTTCTTACACATATATCTTATTGCATTCAATGAACATTCATTTAATGCCTGTTGTGTTTCGTGTGATTTGCCTCTCAGGTCTGGCTAGGAAATGCGAGCTCGCTTTGAAAGTAAGCCTAACCACTGGAGGTCCAGACAGGAGCTTCCTATGGTTCCCTGGAATTCCACTTCAGATTCCCTTATCCTCAGGACCTTGAATGCAGATGTATCCTCTTGAATTTGTTTCTTCCCCTTCCTTACCTGCTTTTTCTTTCCATTTCTCTATCTTTTTCTACTCTTCTTTTCCCCTTTTCTTCACTCTTCTCTTTTCTTTTCATCCCCTTCCCCTTCTTTCTACCCTTTGCTCCCCCCACATTTTTTATTCCCCCTCGTCTTTTATTCCCATTAATCCCTCTTCTTTCTTTACCTTTTCTTCCTCAACCGCAACCTGATTTCTGCCCTTCTATAGTTTGAATGTATGCTAAAGTTTATGTGTTGGAAAATTCATCCCCAATGGAAATGTTGAGTAGTGAGACCTTTTTTTTTTTTTTTTTTTTTTTTGAGATGGGAGTCTTGATCTTGTCACTCAGACTGGAAATGACATGATCTCAGCTCACTGCAACCTCCGCCTCCTGGGTTCAAGCAATTCTCCTGCCTCAACCCCAAAGTAGTTGGGATTGCGGGCACCTGCCACCACACCCAACTAATTTTTTAGTAGAGACAGTGTTTCACCATGTTGGCCAGTCTAGTTTTGAACTCCTGACCTTGTGATCTACCCGCATTGGCCTCCCAAAGTGCTGGGATTACAGGTGTGAGCCCTCATGCCAGGCAGACAAGTGAGGCCTTTTGAGAGGTGATTAGGCAATGAGGGCTCTGCCCTTATGAATAAATTGGTGTTATTATCACAGAAGTGGGTTAGTTTTGAGGGAGTGGGTTCTCGATAAAAAAATAAGTTTGGCTTCCTTACCCTCCCTCTCTCTTATGGGCTTTGTCACCATGCGATGCCTTGTACCATGTTATGACACAATCAGAAGGCCCTCACCAGATGTGGCCCTAACTCTTGGACTGCCTAGCCTCTAGAATAGTGAGCCAAATAAACTTCTGTTCCAGGACTTTTCCTTAGTTCAGCTGAAGATGGGGTCCGTGTCACAAGGCCACGAAAATTTAGGCTCACAGACAATTTGAAGGGTGAGTAAGGCAGTGTTTTATTGGGTAAAAAGGGAAAGAAAGGGGAGACAGGGACCCTCTGCAAAGCCAGAGTCCCTGCTGGTGTGCCTCCTGCTTCGAAGTTTGAATCCCAGTTTCCATCCAAGAAGAGAAGGGACCAGGCTCCTCCCCCACTGCAAAGGGAGTGAACTTCTATGGTTCCTCTTTAGTGTCCGTTCTTCCCAGTCCTCAGCTTGGTAAGAGACTCTGCCAGGGAGCCCTTCCCACCTGCCTGTCTCAATTCTATTGTTTAAAAATTACCCAGTCTGTGGCATTCTGTTATAATAACAAAAGATGGACCACAGCATGCTCTTTCACCTTGCTTGTGGTTTCTGTTGCTAGAATATACCAGTTCTACAACAAAGACTCAATCTTGAGAAACTACTGCAATTTCCTCTATAGAAGGAAGCCTAGTTCAGGCTTCTATAACAAGTACCATAGACTGGTTGGCTTATAAACAATAAAAGTTTGTTCTTTACAGTTCTGTAGGCTGGAAGTCTGAGAATAGGATGCCGGCATGATTGGGTACTAGTGAGGGCTCTCTTCCACATGACAGATGGACATCTAATGTATTCTCACATGGTAGAAAGAGGAGAGAGACCTCTCTGGGGTTCCTTTTCCAAGAGCACTAGTCTCAATCATGATGGCTCCACTTCCATGACCTAATTATCTCTTCAAGTGTTTGCTTCTAATTCTATCAATTCGGAGTTAAGATTCCAATATCTGAATTTGGAGGGGACGTAAACATTCTGTCCATAGCTATAGTTGAAAGTTTTAACATCTATGAAATACCAGTTTGGACCTTTCAAAGAGCTTTTACTTTGATGAGCCCTTTCTAGTAAAGATATCCCAAAGACCCGCAAGAGTATTTAAAATTGGAAAGGACATTGGAGGTCATATAATTTACCCAAGTATTTCCTTGAAAAATGACAAAGTTAATGAGCAGAGAGGAAAGAGGTTTCTTCAAAGTCAGGAAGCTAGCTTGTAGAAGAGCTAGAATGAGGCCCAGATTTCCTGATCCTGAGTGCTATTTCTTTAACCCAGTGATTCTTATTTGATTGACCATGTACCACTAGATGAATGTGGAAATATCTGTGGTAGAACACAGGACCTTCATAATAGAAATTACATCAACTACATTCCTGACAAGATCTCTGAGATAAAAAAAAAAATCTACTAAGAACAGCATATGAAAGAGGATCCTATAAGCATTTGAGTATGTTCTTCAGACAAAAGTGTTTATGTTTATTTCAAGGATAAACTAAGCTCTTTGATAATGAGTGGACAAGAGATTTTGAGCACCATTTTACTTCACTAATTAGACTATCCTTGGTCCACACTTCACTTTCATAGGGAAACTGATTTCTTCTTCACCAGTTTGCTACTACCTTCTTTCCATAGCTGGAGTCTTCTATGATATCAGACAATTTTACATCAAACCTTTAGAAATCTGTCCAAGTTTTTTATCTGAGTTTGTAGCTTCCTAATGTTTGAAGACTGTGCTGTGAAATGTGATCTGGTCTGTGCTTACACTCCAGTCATCTGTATAGCATGCATTTTGGCTTAGTTCATATTCTACTGGTGGGAGATCCTGATAGTGAAGCAAATTTGATATAGATGCTCTGACTAGCTGTAAAACATAATCACACCTTCAGATTAGGCTGATGGTCCTCCCACATTTAAGTGGGCAGGTAGCATAGACTTTGCACAGACATTAGTCTCTAGATTCTTTTTGAATACCTGTTTTAGGACTTACTAGCTGTGTTAACCTAGGAAAGTTGCAGGACTTACATGATCTTCAGTTTCTTGTTTTTAAATTAGAGATAATAGTAGTACCTACTTAGTAGGATGGGTGCTTGCACATGTGTGTGTGTGTGTGTGTGTGCGTGTAAGGAACACCGAGAAAATACCGTGGAATATGTGATTAGCGTATGGCAGAGTCTGTGCTCAAAAATTATTAGTAGTTACTAATTGCTGTAGTAAAAAGTGACATTATCCTTTTCATTTTTTCCCCACAAATTTAAGAAGGTCATGTAAGGTCACATATGTGAAAGCACCTAATTTAGCTAGCTGTTCATTACTTACTTAAAAAAGGTAAAATGACAGATATTCAAGACTTGATTCTGGATGACCACTTCATATTCCATACCAATATTGCAAAGTCCATTCAATAAAGCTGGCTAAGCAAGGAAAATCAGCTACATCAATATGTATAATAGCTGAGTTCAAAGTACTTATTACTCTGCTGAAGCTTCACATGTTTTTTCTCATTTAATCTTTAAAGAAATGCTCTGGTCTGTTTGAATTCCGAAGACTACGCACATTCTCCAAACAATGCCATCCTCACTACAACAAACAAAATCACGTGGAAGGACAGACAGTCACCAGATTTCACTCACCAATGACATATTGGTCATTTCACCTCAATTCCCATCAAAATGGCAATTGCAGTAGCTCTTCTAAGAGGCCACAGATTTCTGTAGTGCTTCCTGAAGATTTGAAGCTGTAGTTTTCTCCAAATCAGGCCATTCTACTTTTACGCTGTCCATTCTGACTCTGGACGATGTCACAAGCCCCTTACATCATTGCTCAGCTCTCCTGCCTCTTTAAGAGATTTGGAAAAGATTAAGATGGCTGAAGGCCAAGGTGATGAGGACTGGATGGGAAGATCTTAGTCACACCAGACTACATTTTGCCCATAAAGAGATTTGGAAATTTGCCTGAACAGTAGAGAAAAATGATCAAATCAGAGTCTCCATCAATTGTGTGCTGTGCGCAAGATTGAGGTAAGTCAGGAAAATAATGGCCAATTCTTCAGTGCATGTTTTGTATCATTTATTCTGTGTCTCATCACTGAAGGCAAGACCACTGGCCATTGTAAGTTGGCATTGCGATAATTTTTTGGGAATGTATGATTTTTAGCTTTTCAACAGATAATATTATTTCTTACTGCTTGTATAACAATTTAAATGGAATTTTATGCTCACAAACCTTTGCTTTTTATGTTGTCAACAACTGAAGGTAAATAAAATAACATTTAAGTAATGCATGCTAATAACATTCATAAAGGGAGGAGTATTTATAATAGAACTGAAAAATCAATGCCATGAAACTACATATTCTAAAAACCCATACTCATAATACATTATTATTTCAAGGACTGTGACATTCAAAAGCTGTTAGGATATCTTAAGCCCTTCCAAATTATATGACTTTAGAATATTAAATAATTATTTATTTTGATTTTTTACCCCAGCTATTCCAGGAAAAATGGGAATGATAATTATGCAAATAAGCCTGGGCAACTTGCTGAAGGATCATAAATCACTGAAAGTTGTCCAAATACCCATGTTTTATGTTAAATGCATCTTCTTAAAATGTGGAAAATGGATCTTTAATTTTCCCCAAAGAAAAGTTAGAGTATATTTTAGCTCTGAGTTCCAAATTTATAACACAAGCTAAGCCCAGAATTAGGGGAGAGCGTTTTTTTTGTTTTTTTTTTTGTTTTTTTTTTGCCATTTCCCAGAAGAAAGGTGAAAGATAGTTTTAGGGTATCAATAACTGCATTATACAAATAATTTTTAAAGACCATGTCTATAAAGGTAATGAATTAGAGAAAATTAATGAGAAATTCAGCCCTTTCATTTTTCTGAATCCTGACGTTCTGGGATAATTGTTCAAATTTTCCTTATACTTTGCATAAGCAGATTGTGTTCACTTTGTTGGGCCAAAATAAACTTTTGGATTTCTTTGGTTTATTTCTTAACTTAAATTATAGTTCTACATGAGTTGAGTGGTAAGAACCACTTTTATAATCCAGCCCCAGGTGGAGGTCAAAGCTGCTGGACTGTGACTGTAGAATCTTGTCTTCTACTCAAATCTGCTAAACACATTGAGAAAACAAGGGAACAAGAGCTGAGTAACTCAAGAAAAAGACATACAAATTCTGTGTAATAAATATGAATCTAGCACACCAGCTGGTGAGAAGTGAAAAAAAAAACCTAAAAATAATACTGTCGATTTTAAATAGTAGAAGCCAAGACATGCCAGTGAATACTCACATTCAACTAACATTTATTGAGTTCCTGCTGCACAACAGGGCCCATGCTAAATATTTCACATACATCAGCTCCTTTCTTCTTCACAATGGTCATGCAAACAAAGAAAACAGATGAAGTTTTTACAGAGAAAAAACTGATATGTCTAGAAGTTAAATGAAAGACTTCAAGGCTTCACAGCTGGCAAATCTAACTGGGTTTCAAAATTGAAGTTTTCTAACTCTGCCCAGAAGCAGATACCGGACATGAGTGCAAGTGATTAAGATGGAAATGCTTTCAGGCGGACCCAGTAAAGGAGTAGGGAAGCAAGCTAGGGACGGAAAGGAAATGAGGCAAGGGCACATTTTGCAACGAACCCTCAGATTTTGATTTTGCTTTGGAACAAAGAAACTAATATTTTGTGTTCTCTCTTAAGTCAGTCTGTGACTGGCCCAGGCACTTTCCTCTCTCCAGAGTAATCCTCTGAGGTAGGAGCATTTAGCAGCAAAGCAAGTAGAAGACGGATGCACAGAGCAGGTTAAAGAGCATCATC
The DNA here is from genome assembly GCA_036589455.1 of Ateles fusciceps. Lineage (NCBI taxonomy): Eukaryota > Metazoa > Chordata > Mammalia > Primates > Atelidae > Ateles > Ateles fusciceps. The sequence continues at coordinate 6,680,370 of JAZHEH010002393.1, forward strand.
AGTGTCCGTCCACTAAAGATAAACTCTAAGACTCTCCCTTGCTACTAAACCTTGTGGGCCTTTTTGGTATAACTTTAGAATGAAAAAGTTCCCCAAATAATGAAACAAAATTGCAACAAAGAAAAGGTACCCAATGCAAGACAAATACAAGGAAGAGACAGGTATTTCAGGGGGCATCTTTGAAGACTGCAGGCAGTTTATTTAGTTTCAACAGAAAGAACCATCTGTATAAGATCTCTAACTTCATAGCGTTTGTATGACATGAAAAGTTTTCCCTTGAGTTTTCCCAGGATTAAAGGGAAAAGGAGAACGTTCTTGTTTGTTTTGTTTGCTTTGTTTCCCTCTCCTAATTTCACATTTTTGTGAAAGCCTGTACTCAGATGCACCAAGAACAGGTTGTTGATGTAACAAGACAAGCTGGATAAATTCACCGTTTCTTAATAAAAATTAATTACTAGTATTCACATCCTGCTAAATTTTAAAAGATGTTCCTCCTATCTTTATTTTCTCACACTGCTATAAAGATACTACCTGAGATTGGGTAATTTATTAAAAGAAAAAGAAGTTTAATTGACTCACAGTTCCACATACCTCAGGAGGCCTCAGGAAACTTACAATTATGGCAGAAGGTGAAGGGGGAAGCAAGGTATGTCTTGTGTGGCGGCAGGAGAGAGTGAGTGAGTGAGGAAGTGCCACACTTAAAACCATCAGCTCTCCTGAAAACTCCCTCACTATCATGAGAACAGCATGGGGAAACCCCCCCCACCATGATCCAATCACCTTCCACCAGGTGCCTCTCAATAGGTGGGATTACAATTCCAGATAAGATTTGGGTGGGGACACAGGGCCAAATCACATCAACTTCTCTTCATATCTTTATTTCCACTGGGCATGGTCAAATAATTAGTCAAAATAATAATGTTTATTTGAATGAGCTGTGCCAATATTCTTCTGTGTTGAGCATCACTTTACCAATTACTCACGGGAGCATATATACTCCAAATCCCCTCTTTACATTGGGAACTGTAACCTTGACTGCAGTCACTTGTGGATCTTCCACTGAAAACCAGAATAATAAGGTTCACAGAGCTCATGCCTCTGATGGTATGAGCTATATGCAGTATTTAATATAGTTAATCTAGCAAATTACATGCAATGTATAATGTGGTTCTAATGTTAACTTTCCATCCCTCTTCCCCAAGGATTGGCAGAAATGCTTCTGACTTTCTCCCATGTCATTTATGGACTTCATTATTCATTGGTCCCTGTCCCGACTCATTCTATTTCTCATACTTCTTTGTATAAAAAGGAATATTTCATTTAGATTAGGTTTATTCTACAGAGAATTCTAACCTATGGTTGTTCAAAGTACATGTTTTCAGTAGAGGGCTTAACAGGCTTTCCTAAGTTCAACTTTTATAGCATTCTTTAGTATAAGAACATGAGGAATACTGTTCCTCTTTCAACACATGCTCTATAGTAATCAAGACATAACCACCAGTTTCAACAGTAATAGCCTCCCTCTTCTGCTCTGCACATTCTCTGACTTCTACTCTCTGAATGATATTATCAATGTGTGGTATATGTGTACTGGGGGTCTAGAGTTCCTGCATTTTGGTAAGGGATAGAACAGAATTCTAGGGTTAGTAGCACCTGAACACCTTGCAAATGCTTTTATTGACACTCGATATGGGTTTCACAGAGGTGCTCTGGACATAAGGAGGGCCCAGATTAAGAGTATGACTGTGCACATCTACCTGCATTATTGCTCCACATAGAAATGTAGGCTGGGAATTGTAATCACATTTGTGGGTCAGTTCACAGAATCTCTGTGCACATAAAAGCATGAAATAGACTCATTGACTTTTTTTTAAATTCAGAAAATATTTATTATTATTATTATTTAATTGTATTTGGGCTCTGGGGTACATGTGCATGTCCTGCATCCTGTAGGATTGTTGTGTAGGTACATACCTGCCAAGGTGGTTTGCTGTCTCCATCCCCGCTACCTCCTGTTGCCTACATCAGGTATTTCTCCTGGTGTTATTCCTCTCCATTCTCCCCGTCCCCACTCCAGCCATTCCCCCCCTTACTCTTCCCTCCCCGCCCAAGTAGCCCTGTGAGTGTTTTTCCCTTCCCTGTGCCCAAGTGTTCTCATTGTTCACCACCTGCCTGTGAGTGAAAACATGTGGTGTTTGGTTTTCTGTTCTTGTGTCAGTTTGCTGAGAATGATGGTTTCAAGGTTCATCTATGTCTCTACAAAGGACACGAACTCATCGTTTTTTATGGCTGCATAGTATTCCATGGTGTATATGTGCCACTTCTCTTTTTGTCCAGTCTATCATCGATGGGCATTTGGGTTGGTTCCAGGTCTTTGCTATCCTAAACAATGCTGCAATGAACATATGTGTGCATGTGGTTTTATGAGAGAATGATTTATAATCCTTTGGGTATATACCCAGTAATGGCATTGCTGGGTCAAATGGAATTTCTATTTCTAGGTCCTTGAGGAATCGCCACACTGTCTTCCTCAATGGTTGAGCTAATTTACACTCCCACCAACAGTGTAAAAGTATTCCTATTTCTCCACATCCTCTCCGGCATCTGTTGTCTCCAGATTTTTTTAATGATCGCCATTCTAACTGGCATGAGATGGTATCTCAATGTGGTTTTGATTTGCATTTCTCTAATGACCAATGATGATGAGCATTTTTTCATATGTTTCTTGGCCGATACTTGTCTTCTTTTGAAAAGTGTCTGTTCATATCCTTTGCCCACTTTTGAATGGGCTTGTTTGTTTTTTTCATGTGAATCTGTTTTAGTTCTTTGTAGATTCTGGATATTAGCCCTTTGTCAGATGGATAGATTGCAAAAATTTTTTTCCATTCTGTTGGTTGCTGGTTTACTCTAAAGATTGTTTCTTTTGCTGTGCAGAAGCTCTTAAGTTTAATTAGGTCCCATTTTTCTATTTTGGCTTCTGTTGTCATTGCTTTTGGTGTTTTAGTTATGAAGTCCTTGCCTGTGCCTGTGTCCTGAATGGTGTCACCTGAGTTTTCTTCTAGGGTTTTTATGACGTTAGTTCTTAGGTTTAAATCTTTAAACCGTCTGGAGATAATTTCTGTATAAGGGGTAAGGAAGGGATCCAGTTTCAGCTTCCTGCATAGGGCTAGCCAGTTTTCCCAACACCATTTATTAAACAGGGAATCCTTTCCCCCATTGCTTGCTTTTGTCCAGTTTGTCAAAGATCAGATGGTTGTAGATGTGTGGCGTTGCTTCCAAGGCCTCTGTTCTGTTCCATTGGTCTATATCTCTGTTTTGGTACCAGTACCATGCTGTTTTGATTACTGTAGCCTTATAGTATAGTCTGAAGTCCAGTAGTGTGATGCCTCCAGCTTTGTTCTTTTAGCTTAGGATTGTCTTGGCTATGTGGGCTCTCTTTTGGTTCCATATGAAGTTTAAAGTGTTTTTTTCCAGTTCTGTGAAGAAGGTCAATGGTAGCTTGACGGGGGATAGTGTTGAATCTATAAATTACTTTGGGCAGTATGGCCATTTTCACAATCTTGATTCTTCCTAACCATGAGCATGGAATGTTTTTCCATCTGTTTGTGTCCTCTCTTATTTCCTTGATCAGTGGTTTGTAGTTCTCCTTGAAGAGATCTTTTACCTCCTTTGTTAGTTGCATTCCTAGGTATTTCATTCTGTTTGTAGCAATTGTAAATGGGAGTTAGCTCATGATCTGTCTCTCTGTTTGTCTGTTATTGGTGTATAGGAATGCTTGTGATTTCTTCACATTGATTTTGTATCCTGAGACTGCCAAAGTCGCTTATCAGCTTAAGGAGGTTTTGGGCTGATACAATGGGGTCTTCTAAATATACGATCATGTCGTCTGCAAATAGGGACAATTTGACTTCTTCTTTTCCTCATTGAATGCCCTTTATTTCTTTGTCTTGCCTAATTGCTCTGGCTAGAACTTTCAATACTATATTGAATAGGAGTGGTGAGAGAGGGCATCCTTGTCTAGTGACAGTTTTTAAAGGGAATGCTTCTAGTTTTTGCCCATTCAGTACGATATTGGCTGTGGGTTTGTCGTAAATAGCTTTTATTTTTTGAGATACATTCCATTGATACCTAGTTTATTAAGAGTTTTTAGCAAAAAGGGCTGTTGAGTTTTGTCGAAGGTCTTCTCTGCATCTATTGAGATAATCATGTGGTTTCTGTCTGGTTCTGTTTATGTGTTGAATTACATTTATAGATTTGCCTATGTTGAACCAGCCTTGCATCCTCGGTATGAAGCCTACTTGATCGTGGTGGATAAGTTTTTTGATGTGCTGTTGGATTCGATTTGCTCGTATTTTATTGAAGATTTTTGCATCAATGTTCATCATGGATACTGGCCTGTAGTTTTCTTTTTTAGTTGTGTCTCTGCCAAATTTTGGTATCAGGATGATGTTGGTCTCATAGAAAGAGTTAGGGAGGATTCCCTCTTTTTGTATTGTTTGGAATAGTTTCAACAAGAATGGTACCAACTCCTCTTTGTATGTTTGGTAGAATTCAGCTGTTAACCAGCCTGGACCTGGACTTTTTTTGGTTGTTAGCCTATTAATTGCTGCCTCGACTTCAGACCTTGTTATTGGTCTATTCAGGATTTCAACTTCTTGACTTAGTCTTGGGAGTGTGAAAGTGTTCAGGAACTTATCCATTTCTTCAAGATTTACTGGTTTATGTGCATAGAGTTGTTTTTAGTAATCTCTGGTGGTAGTTTGTATTTCCAAGAAATTGGTGGTGATCTTCCCTTTATCATTTTTTATTGCATCTATTCAATTCTTGTCTCTTTTCTTTTTTTATTAGTCTAGCTAGCAGTCTGTTTATTTTGATGATCTTTTCAAAAAACCAGCTCCTGGACTTATTGATGTTTTGAAGGGTTTTTTTATGTCTCTATCTCCTTCAGTTCTGCTCTGATCTTAGTTATTTCTTGTCTTCTGCTTGCTTTTGAGTTGTTTTGATCTTGCTCCTCCAGCTTTTTCAACTTTGACAATAGGGTGTCGATTTTAGATCTTTCCTTGTTTTTCATATGGGCATTTATTGCTATAAATTTCCCTCTAGACACTGCTTTAAATGTGTCCCATAGGATCTGGTACATTGTGTCTTCATTCTTGTTGGTTTTAAAGAACATTTTTATTTTTGCCTTCATTTCATTGTTTATCCATTCGTCATTCAGGAGCGAGTTGTTCAGTTTCCATGTGATTGTGCAGTTTTGAGTGCTTTTCTTAATTCTGAATTCTAATTTGATTGTGCTGTGGTCTGAGAGACTGTTTGTTATGGTTTTCATTCTTTTGCATTTGCTGAGGAGTCATTTACTTCCAATTATGTGGTCAATTTTGGAGTAAGTGCAATGTGATGCTGAGAAGAATGTGTATTCTGTGGATTTGGGGTCGAGTGTCCTGTAATGTCTATTAGGTCTGCTTGGTCCAACTCTGCAGTCAAGTCCTGGATATCCTTGCTGACTTTTCGTTGATCTGTCCAATATTGTCAGTGGAGTGTTAAAGTCTCCCACTATTATTGTGTGGGAGTCTAAGTCTCTTTGTAGGTCTTTAAGAACTTGCTTTATGTATCTGGGTGCTCCTGCATTGGGTGCATAAATATTTAGGATAGTTAGCTCTTCTTGTAGCATTGATCCTTTTACCATTATATAATGTCCTTCTTTGTCTCTTTTGATCTTTGTTGGTTTAAAATTCGTTTTATCAGAGACTGGGATTGCTACCCCTGCTTTTTTTTGCTCTCCGTTTGCTTGATAAATCTTCTTCCATCCCTTTATTTTGAGTCTGTGTGAGTCTTTGCATGTGAGATGGGTCTCCTGAATACAGCAATCCAGTGGGTTTTCACTTTTTATCCAGTTTGCCAGTCTGTCTTTTGATTGGGGCATTTAAGCCATTTACATTCAACATTAATATTGTTATGTTTGAATTTGGTCCTGCCATGTTGTTACTGGCTGGTTGTTTTACCCGTGAATTTACGTGGCTCCTTCATTGCATCATTATTCTTTACCATTTGGTCCGCTTTTCCAGTGGCTGGTACTGGTTGCTCCTTTCCCTGTTTAGTACTTCCTTAAGTAGCTCCTGTAAGGCCGGTCTTGCAGCAACAAAATCTCTCAGCAATTGCTTGTCCATAAAGGATTTTATTTCTCCTTCACTTAGGAAGCTTAGTTTGGCTGGATATGAAATTCTGGGTTGAACGTTCTTTTCTTTAAGGATGTTGAATATCGGCCCCCACTCCCTTCTAGCTTGCAGGGTTTCTTCTGAGAGATCTGCTGTGAGTCTGATGGTCTTTCCTTTGTGGGTGACTTGACCTTTCTCTCTGGCTGCCCTTAGGATTTTTTCCTTCATTTCAATCCTGGTGAATCTGACAACTATGTGCCTTGGGGTTGCTCTTCTTGAGGAATATCTTTGTGGTGTTCTCTGTATTTCCTGGATTTGATTGTTGGCCTGCCTTGCTAGGTTGGGAAAGTTCTCTTGGATAATATCTTGAAGAGGGTTTTCCATCTTGGATTGATTCTCCCTGTCACATTCAGGTACGCCGATCAAGCGTAGATTAGGTTTTTTCACGTAATCCCATATTTCTTGGCGGCTTTGTTCATTTCTTTTCACTGTTTTTTCTCTAATCTTGCCTTCTCATTTTATTTCATTGATTTGATCTTCTATCTCTGATATCCTTTCTTCTGCCTGATCGATTCGGCTGATGAAACTTGTGTATGCCTCGTGAAGTTCTCTTGCTGTGTTTTTCATCTCCATCAAGTTGTTTCTGTTCTTCTCTAATTGGTTATTCTAGTTAGCATTTTGTCTAACCTTTTTTCAAGGTTCTTAGTTTCTTTGCATTGGGTTAGAACATAGTCTTTTAACTCAGAGAACTTTGTTATTACCCACCTTCTGAAGCCTGCTTCTGTCAATTCATCAGATTCATTCTCTTTTTTGTTCCCTTGATGGTGAGGAGTTGTGATCCCTGGGAGGAGAAGAGGTGTTCTGTTCTCTGGTGGCATCATCCCTTTTGTGCTGGTTTTTTCCCATCTTCGTGGATTTATCTCCCTTTAATCTTTGAAGTTGGTGATTTCAGGAGGAGTCTTTGAATGGATGTCTTTTTCTGTTGAGGTTGGAGCTGTATCTTTTTTGGCCTGTAGAGGGCGTTGCTGGGCTCTCTCAGGTTCAGCCAGGTTGTTGGGTGGGTGGTCCTTCCCTGGAGATTGTTTGCAGGTGAGATTGGCCGCGCCTTCCCAATGGCCTCTCTCCCAGAGCTCAATCTTCCTGATGGGGTCAAGCTGGTGTATTTGCTGCTAAACTCTAAGCGAGGGCTTCAGTTTGAGTTCTGTGGAGGTGAGGCCTGCCAGGTCTTATGGTCTGTTTCCCAACTTTCAACTCTGCCTCCCTCTGTGGGACGGCATTAGTCCAAACTCCCGCCCAGGTCCCTGCAACAACCTGCCGCGCCCCGCGGTAGCCCCTGCTCAGATTTGCACCGACTACCCAGGGCACCCCACCGTCTAGCAGGGCTCTCGTGGACTGTGGTTTGCAGGAGGATGAGGTAAGCACAAGATCCGAAACGGAGCACTGAGGGGGGTTAAGTCCGCCAACCCTCTGAGCTGGCTGTACATTTCACGTGGGGACATGTCCCCCTCCCATCCCCCCTGTCTTGATTTGCCACGCTGGGCGGCTCTGGCCCTGCGGCTCCTTCCCTGGGCCTAATTTCAGTGCCCTATCAGTCCCACAGAAATGAACCCAGCACCTCGTTTGGAATCGTTAAGTCCTCTAGCCGTGTACGTCTCATTCGCTGGGAGCTGCATTCTGGTGCTGGCTTCTCTTGACCATCTTGGCGCCCCCTCTCGAGTCATTGACTTTTTCTTTTAATAGTCAGTACAGTTAGTGAAATACAACTTGTCGCTTACCGCTAATCAAACATGAGGGTTTCAACGTTTCTGTGACTCCAGAAAAGGTGCTTATGCCTAATTTGTAACCAGTTCCAGAAAAGTAAATGACATTCCATAGATCAAATACCACATAGTCAAACTAGGACGCTTACCACTAATCAAATATGAGGGTTTCAACGTTTCTGTGACTCCAGAAAAGGTGCTTATGCCTAATTTGTAACCAGTTCCAGAAAAGTAAATGACATTCCATAGATCAAATACCACATAGTCAAACTAGGACACCTTAACATCACACTTAATTCTATTTTTTAAATCACATGAAGCAATAAATTGAGATGTATTGGTAACTGGAGAGAAGCAGAGACATTTTAAGCATCTGAAAAGACATTTATCCTCACAAATGCAATTTTCTAACAAATAATGCTGATTACTTCCATTATAGAAGCCAGAATCTGACAAAGAAAAATATTTCATAAGCCCTTTTTAAAAGATGCTAAAATTCTATATAACTCTTTCTACCTTCAACTAGATGAAAAACTGGACTCTTACTCTCAAATACCCTCTATCACTTTCCTGTACACATCACTTCTCATTTCTTGGAATGTGGACTCATTTCTTGGAATGTGGACCAATTTCATAAGCATATCTCCAGAGTATTTTGTTGCTTTGGGTCAAAATTCATTATATGGCTTTCGAAGAAGATTCAGCTATGCTGAATTAAATAAACTGTAGAAGTAGAGTTCCTTAGAACAGAGATAATGTGTAATACAGAGGTAATTTTATAAAAAGGAATCATGATAATAAAACATTGTCCCTCTGTGCTGTTTTAATGTAGCATCTAAAATGACTTGACTTGAATTTAGGAGGCAGCCCATCCAAGAGAGACCCCAAACAATTTCTTCTCCTGAAGATAATGCTGAGTAGATGTTGATTAAAAGTGATACAGAGGTGTAGTGGTCACTGTCATCCATCTGGAATGTAGACTTGATCAGAAATGAACTAGTACCAGGCAGAACTAGACATTTCTGTGGTTGATCCACATTTTTGTGCTTTTCATTTTCATTTGTTAAGATGGATTTTTGATCATTACCATACTTTTTGTTTCCAGGACCAACTAGGGTTTCTCAACTTCACCCTTTCTTTTGCCTAGACTAATCATTATCTTCCCAAATATACAACTAGTGTTACATTCTACAATTTTGGATAAAACCAAACAAAAAAAAAACTGTCTATTGTCTTAGCTCACTGGAGGCACTTATCTCAAGTATTTAAGATGTGTAAAAGTAATGAGAAAATAGCAAACTTTCTAAGGAATATGGAAATGCCTTTGGTTTTCCTTAAGGGAGCTCTGAGCCTTATTCATGAATCAGATGTATGTAGAGTCCTTGGAGCTTGCACAGCCATTTGAGACCTGACTTTACCAACTGTTCTAATAAACAATTGAAGACAGAATTCCATCAAGTCTCTTTTGTAAAGTTAGAGAGTCTCCAACGCCCCCAAAATCTATTCTCTCTCTCTCTCCCCTATATCTATCTAATCTATCTATATGTATTATTACACATAGGAAATATTTAAGACTTTGGAATAGACAAAAGAGGTTACTGAACATTCTTTCAGTGGAATGCTCTGAAGTAGAATCTTGAGAGCTATCTGTCCTGTAGAGATGTGCACTTTTGTCTTTGCCAGACATAATCCGTCTCTGTAGAAAAAGACATTAACTTGTAGAAAATTGATAGTGATGGAAATATTTTCTGTTCTTTGCTGTGCAAATGATTCCTTTCAGTAGAGAATATAAATCTCCATATAAATCACTTCTTTATTGAACCAATTTTAATACCTTTATTGTTTCCTCATTAACATGTCAATTTCTGACATGTTCTTTTTATATTTATATGAGCCATAATTTGTATTTTTAAGAAAATTATTCTTTAACAGCATTCAGTAAAGGATCTCTTTTCCTTTTCAGAATTAAAATGTTTCCAGATAATGAGCAATGATGTCATTGGGAACAGAATTGTTTGGTACTACACGTGTAACAGAAAACCAGAAATAGTTGGGGAATGAGGCAGGGCTGAGAGTATTGTGATATTGGGAGCAAAAAGCCAGTTTTACATTACACACACACACACACACACACACACACACACACACACACACACACACGCTGATAGGGGGAACACCACATATATTTATGGAGTGGGGGAAGAAACAGAGGCCACTTCATTTCCTGAAACTTTCCCCTTGCCCTTTATTTGCTTCTTGACTTAACTATTTCTAACACACATCATTTGTTTTCCCATTTTCCTAGAACACATTTCACCGAATACGTGCAGTTTATACAGCAGCCATATTTATTTTCACATACTGTCAGTTTTATTTCTTTCAACATAAAATTTCAAAATACTTTGTTAGTTAAAAATTTTAAAATCTGGGCTAGGCATGGTGGTTCATGCCTGTAATTTTAGCACTTTGGGAGGCCAAGCAGGAGGATTGCTTGAAGCCAGGAGTTTAACACCAGCCTGTGCAATGAAAGGAGACCTTATCTCAAGAAGAGAGAGTGCCGGGGAGGGGGGGGGGGGAGGAAGGAAAGGAAAGGAAAGAGAAAGAGAAAGGAAGGAAGGAAGGGAAGGAAGAAAGGAAGGAAGGAAGAAAATTAGATTAGCTGCATGCAGTGGCATGCATCTGTAGTCCTCAGCTTAGCTACTTGGGAGGCTGAGGCAGGAAGATCACTTGAGCCCAAGAGGTGAATGCTAATATATATATATACATACACATATATGATGTTTAATACTGAGTGTCAACTTGATTGAATTGGAGGATACAAAGTATTGATCCTAGGTGTGTCTGTGAGGGTGTTGCCAAAGGAGATTAACATTTGAGTCAGTGGGCTGGGAAGGCAGACCCACCCTTGATCTGGGTGGGCATAATCTAATCAGCTACTAGCATAGCTTATAAGCAGCAAAAAAATGTGAAAAGAGAGACTGCTCTAGCCACCCAACCTAAATCTTTCTCCTGTGATGTTTCTGCTCTCAAACATTGGACTCCAAGTTCTTCAGTTCTGGAACTTGGACTGGCTCTCCTTGTTCCTCAGTCTGCAGACAGCCTATTGTGAGACCTTCTGATGATGTGAGTTAATACTTAATTAAACTTATATATATATATATATATATATATATCCCTCTAGAGACCCCTGACCAATACAATATATATATGTATACATATGAGTATATATTTGTGTGTGTGTGTGCATATATATATATATATATATATTATTTTGTGTGCTTGTTCGAGGTGATTCATAGTGGTATTCATTATTTCTCCATTCACCCATGCCATATAATTAACTAAAAGACATCAATTGATTTGTAAAAGTTTCTTATGAAGTGACATTGTGCTTTCCTATAAGCCACTAGGGCATGTCCTGGGAAGACCTATGAGCTGTTGATGAAGATGCAGCCTGTGCTTAGGGAACAAAGGAAGAAGCTGTAGTAATAATGATGGAGGCCTGGTCAGCAGGGTTTCCAAGTAAGAGACAGAGTTCGTAGTTATAGACCAAGTGAGAAGATAGGCTCATAGCAGATAGTGCATGTTGAATATGCCTAGTTGACTCAGCCTAGTATTGAAACAGCATTTGCTCATCTGTTTTCTTCTCTGGAGGATGCTATCAATTGGTGCTATGTCCCCACAAATGGCCATGAGCCTGGCCAGGGGGAGATCATGGCAAAAGGGACTCAAATACATTTTCTATCCTGAACAGAAGAGCTACAGGGCATTCTAAATACTAGTATGTGTGCTCTCTCTCTCTCTCTCTTTGTCCCTCTCTCTAACATAAAAATCTCTTCTATTGTCCTCACCAAAAATGATATGTACATAAACATTGGATAACTGGGCTTTATTAATATGGGGAAATGTCTGAAATCCCCAACGTAAATATCTGGTTAAGCTGGATTAGAAAACATGGCTTAGACTCAAGCCTAATGGGGAAACTTCTACCACTTACCTCAAATCAACACCACAGCTCACTTAGGTAAAAGAAGAGCTCCTGTGGAACAATTGTCCCCACTCATTCCTATTACCTAGTGGAGAAAGAACATGGAGCTCGTGAAGAAGTGAATCATCTAACATTATATCAGGGGAATTAATTTTCTATCACTGGAATTTGGTGTCAGGGGAACCAGTCTCACCACTGGCCCACAGACCATACTTGGGGAGCACTCTATAGATTAAGTACCAGCTTCTCTTCCCAGGTTAACATCTGTAAATGAAGGAAGTGTGGTTAGAATGACCATCTGGCTGAGTGGTAACCTGATGGTCAACATCAAGAACAACAGTTTAAGAGTAGCAGATAATTTAATTTAAAAATAGTTTAAATTTTGTGGGGGAGAGCAAATCAAAGCAGTTATCTTGTGTTCTGGTGTTTGGGGTTCCCTAGGAAAAAAAGAAAGGGAAGAGAAACAAATAATTGCTAGTGACCCAACATCTTTAGTACTGACGTATATTGTGGGTTGAATTGTGTCCTCTTAAAAGATATGTTGAAGTCCTGTCCCTGAGTACCACAGAAAATTACCTATTTGGAAATAGGGTCATTGCTGATATAATTAGCTAAAGTGAGGTCATATTTGAGTATCATAGACTCTAATCTGACTCATGTGCTCTTATGAGAGGAAAATGCCATGTGGAGACCATCATACAGAGGGAAGGTGGCTGCTGAAGATGAAGGCAGAGACTGTAATAATGCATTTACAAGCCAAGGAACTCCAAGGATTACCACTAACCCCAGACGCTGCAAGAGAAGAGGTTCTACCCTGCAGGTTTCATGGGAGCTCCTCTCTGCCCACAACTTGATTTTGGACTTCTTGCCTCCATAACTGTGAGGCAATTAATTTATGTTGTTTGCAGCCTCCTTAGAAAACTAATATAACATGTAAGTTCTAGTCCTAGAAAATGAATATAACATGTAAGTTCCAGTAAGTAGCTGCATCACATCTTTGAGAAATGAGAAGAACCAATTCATAATCAATTTACTATCAGCATTCATCCATCTATAGCGCCACACACCCAGACTTCTTATTTCTCTAATATGACATCTCCCACTTTCTATTACATCATATCTTGTTAGAATTTTACTCTTTATTTGCATTTGAGATTTTATTGGCAAAAGTCACTTTAATGGTTATCTGTACCATACATACAACAAAGGGTTTGGGGGGGGGGGGAAAGGACTTTATCACCCTCTTCATCTCTATATCTATCATATCATATGACCATATGCTTCTCTAAATCAGGGAGCTCAAACATTTATTAATGTATCCCACAGAGAAAATAATATTTGATGTTATAAGCAGTGTCCATATACCTATTTATTTATATAAGCTGAAAAAAAATCACCTTTACTGTTCTTACTACATTTGAATTGGATATTTTCTACTGTATTCTATTTTTTGAAATTGTTATATTTACTCTGTAAGTTAATTTTACACCTTTTATTAACCCAATCCACAGTGTTTTTTTTTAATATGGCCCATATTTTGCCTAGTCTCTGAAGGCTAGCCTCCATGGACAGTTTCCCCAAGTTCTATGTCACTCTTATTCTCCTAACCACATATGCATATAAACACCACAGTTCATTATTATCTGGAGATACATAGGTCCGAGAATGTATAATGGTAAAGATTCCTTAAAATTAAAAAAAAGGGCCTCTCAAACACAAGTGAAATATTTATCTTATAAAAACAAGTTTCTTGCTATTTACAAACAGAATTGCAGCTATATTAAATCATTGTTTTCTGGTATTTATAGCAATGAGGCACTTTTATTCATGGAGCTATTAAATACAGAGGCCCTTTGCATGTAGAACTTCTGGATTATTTGTTACCACTCTATTTCGAGGTCTTTTCAAGCAATTATTCATTTCCCTTAACCAGGTTGACTAATTTTATTTACTTCCTGAAATAAATCATTGTTTGAGTGAATCAACCAAGTAACAGCTGGTGTTCTGGAGATAATGCAAGTAAATGCAGAGCTGACAGCTAATCTAGAGGAGGCCATTTGTTTTGGGTGAATCTTAATGTGGTCTTAAGAAAAACAATCAGAAACTATCCCCTGACAGATCAGCTAATAATTTTGAGAAATGGAAGACAGCCATTTTTTAGGCCTCTCTTCATTTTACCTATTTCTTAATAATTTGAAGCCACTTGGGGGATAATGAAAATTGATACTCCCATAATATGGAAGAGAAATATTTGGTTTCCTTTATATTAATAATATATTTTTATTGTCAGGAATTAAACAAATCTTATTTTCTAAAGAAGGTCAACAGAAAGAATTGCCTGAGGTCAATTACTCAAATCTGAAATCACTATTTCTGTCAGATACCCTTGCAGATGTCATTGAGTTATGCTACCAACTCTCTAAGCCTGGGCCATTTAGAATATTTCACAATGCAATTATTTCAGAGTATTTACTGGAAAACCATCTCTCTCTCAATTACATAGTTTTGTGTGTTCATCATTAAGGTTTTTCTACAATGAATCTAAGGGAGATTGGTGATTCTTATTTTAAAATTGCCTGGGCTGTAATCATCATTGTGAACATACTCTGGTTTTGGAACTGTGATCCTTGTATAGTCATTTATTCTCTGTTGGTTCTAACTTAAAACTCTTTACTGAGCTAAATAATATTTCTGTGTGAATAACTCCTACCAACCTACGAAGGTGGACTGGTCTACACACAAACAGAACCCTTGGTTCAGTGCCTTAAGTTTTAGAAGATATCAACCTTTTTCTTTTTATCGCCACCTGATTTTTAAAGAAAAAGAAATGGTCCAGAATTGACAACACAGAATACCTGTCCTTTGAATATTTTTCTAATTATCTAATGCCTGAGTTTTTACCCAAAGCCCAATTATACAAAATTAATGGAAGATTGCTTATGTGATCTATAGCCTATTTGTTTCTCACTTTGCTTGAAATGAAGGAAATTATAAGAAGCAATCACAATAAATTTGCCCTTACATCTGTATAGGAATATCACGTATTTTAACGCTTACTGTACCCTCCATTTAATTAGAGAATAGTGAGGAGAACTTATCCTTTGGTGTCACAAATGATACAAGAGTTAATGATTGGTTAATTAACCATCATTGGTTAATTCATCACCTCCATCACCAGATGGAGGTGATGAAATGTTCCAGTTTGCCCAAGAGATCCTGGTTTCTGTCTGTTGTGCTGGTGTAATTGTTAGTAGCTTCTTTCCCATCCCTCTTATTTTTGGAAGTTTCTGGGTTTTCTGCCCAATTTCGGGTTAATCAAAGGAGACAGAGGACGTTCCTTGTTAGAAAGAGCCAGTTTTGCTTACGAAGTTCAGCTTTGAGGACTGGGCACATCCCTCAGTGTGTTCCTAATGTGAAGTGAAACATTGTAGTCAATGATCCAGGGCTGGTCAGACCTTAGAAAAATAAAAATCCATCAATTACTGAGTCTTGGAAGGAATGTGAGCATTTCAATGCTTCATTGCAATATCTTGACTAGGAAATACAGAATTAGGAAAACTTTTCACTCAGTCATTATAGGAATCAAAGCAGGTGCATAGTCAGGGAGGTGTCCTTAATTTTGATGAATTTTCTGACACACAACTCAAAGGCTGACAGTGTCCTAAATGTTAATCCTCATGCTGATGACTTAAAATATTTGAATCTTAAAGAAATAATCTTCTGGATGGCCAAAACTATGGTTTAGAATTTTTGATTCATCTCTAAAGGGGATTTAAAGAATAACTCCATATATGACTAACACTCAAGGAACAAAAACTATTTACTTCCCTGAATACATTTATAAACCTTCAGTATAATTTTGTCATCCTAAACAGCACAAAAAAAAACCTCTACCATATGATGCAGGCCAGAGGCATTATTCCTTAAAAAACCTTTTTTTTTTTTAAGATTGAAAATATAGCAGCAATTTGAATGTGAAAATCGGGCATCCTAAACAGCTAGCAAATTGCAGGCCCACAAAGCCAGCCATCTTTTTATCCTTTCCTTGATTGATGAATTGTGCAGAAATGATCAAGATCAATTCAGAGGATGCATGAATTTCATTTTCAGTTTCTGAAGGTTGTATTAGGCCTATAATTCTGTCTACAAGATGACGCTGTTAGAGAATGAACAAAGAAAGCAATTGATATTTTATTCTTATCCTGGCAATGAATTTTGCTTATTACCATCTTCAAAATTCAATTGAGTGAACAGTGATTACTCCTGCATAGGTATAAATGCATACATGTGAAAAAAGTTAAAAATGAATGGCATAAAAATTGCCTTTAACTTCCAAAATCATTTTCCCAATCTCTTAAATGAGGCCATACTTGTGCAGTGAACTTCAAGCATAAAACAAAGTAGATTCTTTCAGCCTTGCTGCTAACTTAGAGTCCATAATGTAAGGTGAACAGAAAAAGATATTTTTAATCTCAATTTTTCTACCTATGGATGTGTCTAAAGGAGATTCATCTAGTAGCATGTTCTTTAAGTCCTTGCTACTTAAGGTGTAATTATTAAAGTTTGAAAAGTGCAGATTTAGGCTGGTTGTATTTGCACAGCTTTAGAAACATACAAACCACGTAGGACATTAACCAGACTTATTTTAATGTCACACCTATTGAGCACTTACAATGAATGCACTTTGCATATTTTTAGGTATATATTTGTGAACCTAGTCCATGGATTCTGTTCCATTAATTCTTAGGAAGAAATGTTCAGTTTGTTTAATTAGCAGAATTTTTTCTTCTTTCCTCTTTCTCCCATGATAAATATTTCTTGTTAATCAGTGGTATTAGAATGTAAATAGATCTTTTAAGTCAATTTATTTGCAAGTGATCACCCACAACAATTTTACTTCCTAAGTTTCCATTTATTGCAGATATTACTATTCAGCTCACACATATACAATGAACTCTCATTTAGTCCCAATAGTTAAGAAATGAACTACTGGGTAATTGACCATTCTAGCTAACTGATAATTACATTATATACTTCCAGAAATTAAGCACAATTGCAAGCACTGTATAAAACATAATTTAACTATTCACAATAGCAAAGACATGGAATCAACCCAAATATCCATCAATGATAGACTGGATAAAGAAAATGTGGTAGATATACACCATGGAATATTATACAGCCATAAAAAGGAATGAGATCATGTCCTTTGGAGGGGACATAGATGGAGCTAGAAACCATTATCCTCAGCAAACTAACACAGGAACAGGGAACCAAACATTGCATATTCTCACTTCTAAGTGGGAGCTGAACAATGAGAACACATGGACACAGAGAGGGGAACAATGCACACTGGGGCCTGATGGTGGGGGCCAGGGCAGGGAGGACATCAGGATAAATAGCTAATGTATGCGAGACTTAATACCTAGGTGATGGATTGATAGGTGCAGCAAACCACCACGTTTACCTGTGTAACAAACCTGCACATCCTGCATATGTATACCAGAACTTAAAATTAAATTAAAAAAATAAAATAAATTTTAAAAAAACATAATTTAATGTTTTCTTTCACAGGCACAATGAGTTTCAGAATCTTCATGTGGCTCAGACTTCATCTAGTACCTTATTGATTATTTGGGTACCAAGACCTATAAAATTTTATCTTTGGAATATTTGTGGAATCAGTCCCCTTCTCTCCATCCCTGATGTCGTCTCTGTGGTTCCAGTTACCCTTGTCTCTTGACTAGTTTAATGCATCCTTTTACTGCCTGGTCACCAGGATTATCTCTAATTCATTCTTCCTTCTGAAATCTGAGTGATTATTGAAAAGGCAATCTCATATATTTATTTTTCTGCTTAAAACATACCAATGCTTTTATATTTCTTGCAGGATAAAGTTCAAAATTCTTAATATGGTCTTGACCATACTTGATTTTCAGTGTTATATATCATTTGTTTTCTCTATGTTTCAACCCCACCATCCACATACCCGTCTCTTCACCTTCAGGTTACTTTCTAGTTAGAATATTGACTTTTAGATCCCAGAAGCCTCTAAGTACTTCCTTGCCTCCAAGCCTCTGCACTTGCTGCCCCCTTGCTGGGGTCATTGTCTTTCTGCTCTACACTTTCTATCCCAATACACAACTAATTCATGATCATGCTTCAGGTCACAGTATCACAGTGGGTTCATCCAGAAGCACGTCCTCCCTTTCTCACACATCTCTGAGCTCCAACCCAACTGATACATCTTTGTGATTCCATAGCAGCCTATACACCCTCCTTATCCCAACGTGTACATTTTGGTCTTGAATTTCCTATTTCCCAATCTGTATTCCAAAATCTGGAAGGGCCTTCATGGTGGTGTGTAAGTCTTTCTGTCTGTAATAGCCCTAATGTTTAGCACAGTAGTCATTCTATATGCTTTTATAAATAAATGAATGAATTGACATAAAAGTGCATAAAACCTAATCAGTTTAAATATCAGCTTTCCTTATGCAGTATAAAAAAGATAGTAGATAAACTATTTACACTGAGACTTTAGTTACCTGAGTTTGTACCCTGGAAGATGCTTTCTAAAATTAGTACCCAATATTCACATGTTTTCTGGTCACTTATCTTCTTTTCATAAAAATAAGGTGTAGATTGTTCAAATGCAGAACTGGCTGGGATAAAATTATCTGGCTCCCCCTTTATAAAATGAACATAACATTTTGCTTATTTGCATGCCTTAACAACTACAAGTGAGGATAGATTGTGGAATGTATTCTCAGAATAAAAATTTCTAAAATGAGAATAGCAGAGTATATGAACAAGGAATGGTGGATGACACTTCAATAGATGATCAAATATTGAGAAATTTTAAGCTAAATATAGTAAGCCATGATAATACTCTGAGAATTTAATCAAGCAATTACATACAGGGAAAGTATTTAATTAAGATGCAATCAACAGGATTTCAGGTTTGTTAAGGAATAAGCAAACATGGCTGATGTCATCATCATCCAATAAATCATCCTCAAAAATAATTGGCAAATAATTGGTATTTTAAATAGTCAAGGGTATAGCCCAAGGCTCAAATGCTGGTTGAGATGCTTGAAAAAGAGCTATCCACTGTAGAAAAATGAGAAGTAATTTGCTGTGGTGACTAATGACCTTCAAATCTCAGTGGTTTCCAACCATAAAAGTTCTTTCTCTTGCACATTTCGTATTAGCTGTGGGTCAACTACAGCTCTGCTTCAACAGGTCTTACTTCAAGATCCAAGCCTAAGAAGAAGCCCCTATTGGGAACAAGGCATTCTTGTGGGAAAGGATGTACAACAGGCAGTATTTAAACACAAAACCATCTTTAAAGATCCTCTTCAGATATAGCATGTGTCACAACTGCTTACATTCCGGTGACCAAAGCAAGTCATTTGACTATTAAATCAAGTTTAATGCAAAGGTGCCTCCTTATGTATTTCTGAGTTCAGCCTAAAGGTTTCTTTGTACATCATTAACTGTAACCTAAGTGGAAGTATAAACAGATTGTAGCCTACTCTTGTGCCAATCATCGAGTTTCGCCAATCAAAGGGGGCCAACTGTTCAAACCATCTTCAAATAAGGCAAATACCAAGCTGTAACCAGTCTGGCCTTTTTCTGTCCATAAATCTTGTTCTACTGTGTGGCTGTCCTGGAACCTCTGAGCCTACTCTGGCTTGAGAGGCTGCCCAATTCGTAAATCGCTTTTTGCACAATTAAACTCTTTTAAATTTAATTTGGCCAAAGTTTCTCTTTTAACATGACCAAGTCTTATATTAGTCTGAGGAAATTTCAGCCACTAACACAGAAGCTCTGCAAATCATGTTCAGGGAGTTAGTGTCATATACTCTTCTTATGCGGAAGGGGATGGATATTTGGAAACAAGGTACCATAGTACTTGAACTGAGAAATAGAGAGGACAGAGTCAAACTGAGACAGTTGGCAGGGATCTGGAGTTAGTTTGAAAAGAAAGGCCTTTGTGGGCTAACATTCTGAAATCCAGTCTAGCCCAGTATCTATTCAGACTGTGTGGCTGGAGGCTAAGGACTTCAGATCACAGAGATCTCAGATGGTGATGGGTAGAAATATGGGCTCTACTGTTTATTAGCTTTGTGACCTAGTGAGTCATTTCAGTTCTATGTGGCAGAGGCTGTTTTCTGCTCACCAAATATCCAAGAAACATTTACATGCATCTCCATATTTACTCACCCCGCTTATTATTGGGGAGAGGCCATATGAGAAGTTCTGGCTAATGGCATATGAACACTTAATGGCTCCTAAAAATCTCCCCTGAGATTTTCAGCTCATTGTCTTCTCTTCTGCAGAATGGGGGTTGCTAGATGATGGAAGTATAGATCCCTGAATCACCTATAGAAGAGTGGCACAGAATAGTCATCTGACCCATATGAGACCCACACCAGACTGTGGGATAACAATCTGGTTTGTGTTAAGACCTTGAAATTTTAGGATTTGTTTGTTTCTTTAGTACTGGCCAACATTTGTCAAAGGAAGAGGATAAAGACTATCTCTTGCATTTTTGCAAAGATAAATTGAGATGATTTATATAAAGCACAGAACAATGTCTTCCATAATATAGACTTAATATATGATAACTATGAGAGTTTATTTTAATATTATATTCATCTAGAGAATAAGAATAAGGTCTTCAGAATCAATGGATGTAGTTCATGTCTCAGATATGCTACTATGTATGTTAAGAACATTATTTAATTTCTTTACACTTTCATTTCTTTATGAAATGGCAATAAAATGGGATCCAATTCACAAGGTAATGTATGGGGTAGTGGTGGTAGTAATGGTGGCTGTTAATTTTCTGCCTGATCCCTCATCAAAGCAGCAGAGTTAGCCATTAGGGAAAAGAACTAAAGAGATAAGCTTATATGGAGATCCAACTGCAGTTTTGATCAGATTGATGGAACTAACCAGTCACAGTCCAGCTACTAATAGAGTGGTCTCCAGCCACAAAGGCAGTGATCAGATGATGGCCAATTATCTGAGTATCAGCAGTGATTTTGCTGCTGGAGACAAGAAAAAAAGACAAGCAAGAGTTTAGGAGCTGGAAAACCAATGTATACAATTTTGCCTTTATGTTGAGTTTGTATTTCTATTTAAGCAATTTTAGAGCAATAATGGATGTAGCATTAAAATTAATTTTGCTTTTTTCCAATCATAATAGTAATAGAGTTTATTAGAGAAAGCTAGAAGAATGGAAATTTGGACAGAAAGAAAAACATACATTGCTCTAATCCAACAAATAACTAATAATTTTTCTGTATTTATAGTCACTTTTTTTCTATGCATTTTATTTGTTTATTTAACATAGCTGGATTTTCTAATGTTATATTAAAATTACTTCATAAAACATTATTTTCAAGGACTGTAAATTATTTAATTATGTGAATGTACCACAGTTTACTTATTTATTTATTTTGTAACATTAGGTTTTTGCTGTTGTAAATAATGCCCCTATTAACTTCTCTGTTACATATTTTTACATCCTTTGATTTATTTTGTTGGGACAAATCCACAGAATTGGAAATACAAGGACAAATAGAAAAGATATTTATAAGAAATAATATACTGTATTGCCAAATTGCTATCCCCCAGCAATACATGAAAATGATGGTTTCACATGGCCAATAAGGGGTTTATTTTTGTATATTTCTAATTTTTAAAAAATCCTTAAAATATTATATGTTAATATAGAATATCTAACTACATATTTATTATATATATACATTAGTCATTTTATTTTGCATTTATTCATGATATGAAAATTTGTCTAATCTGAGATTACTCATAGTGCATGATTTTTGAATTATCTCTATGTCAGTTGGCAATTTAATATTTTTCTTTTAATTAATTAATTTTTTTTTTTTTGCATTTTACAGATGAGGAAACTGGAGAGGTTTACAGAGATGAAGCAATTCACTCAAGGTAAGTAGATAGTGAGCATCAAGAGTTAGAATTTGAAAGGTCAGTGTTTTGTTTTGGTTTGTTTTAAGAAAGAAAGAAAAGAAGAAAGAGAGAAAGAAAGAAAAAAGAGAATAAAAGAAACAAAAAGAGAAAGAGGGGAGAGAGAACGGAAATCTTGCTCTATTGCCCAGGCTAGAATACAGTCTAAAGATGGGTATTAAACCTCTTTCATGCCAATAATTGTGTTTAACAATGGAGACAGGAAGGAGTAAGGGAGGAAAATAACAAACAAGCAGCCAACCAATATTTCATTTAAGCCTGTGAGATGCTGTGTAATTACTGAGGAATGATTTACTTCCAATTATGTGGTCACTTTCAGAATAGATGTGATATGATACTGAGAAAAATGTATATTTTGTGGATTTGGGGTGGAGAGTTCTGTAAATGTTTATTAAGTTTACTTGGTCCAGGTCTGAGTTCAGGTCCTGGATATCCTTGTTAATTTTCTGTCTCGTTGATCTGTCTAATATTGACAATGTAGTATTAAAGTCTCCCAGTATTATTGTGTGAGGGTCTAAGTCTCTTTGTAAGTCATTAAGAACTTGCCTTATGTATATGGGTACTCCTGTATTGGGTGCATATATATTTAGGATCATTAGCTCTTCTTGTTATATTGATCCTTTTACTGTTACGTAATGTCCTTCATTGTCTCTTTTGGTCTTTGTTGCTTTAAAGTCTATTATATCAGAGACGAGAACTGCAACTCCTGCTTTTTTCTTTTTTTCTTTTTTTCTCTCCATTTGGTTGGTAAATCTTCCTCCATCCCTTTGTTTTGAGTCTTTATGTATCCCTGCATGTGAGATGGGGCTGGATGCAGCATACTGATGGTGTTTGGCTTTTTATCCAATTTGCCTGTCTGTGTCTTTTGATTGGGGCATTTAGTCCATTTAAATTAGGATTAATATTAATATATGTGAGTTTAATACTGCCATTTAATACTAGCTGGCTGTTTTGCCCATTAGTAAATGGGCAAAATTTTGATGTAAATTCTTCATTATGGTGATGCTCTTTACCTTTTGGTATATTTTTGAAATGGCTGATACTGGTTGTTCCTTTCTATATGTAGTGCTTCTTTCAGAAGTTCTTGTAAAGCAGGCCTGGTGGTAATGAAATCTCTGAGTACTTGCTTGTTTGTAAAAAATTTTATTTTTCCTTCACTTATAAAGCTTAGTTTGGCTGGATATGAAATTCTGGGTTCAAAGTTCTTTTCTTTAAGGATGTTGAATATTGGCCCCCACTCTCTTCTGGCTTGTAGGGTTTCTGCTGAGAGGTCTGCTGTGAGTCTGATAGGCTTCCCCTTGTGGGTAACCTGACCTTTCTCTCTGGCTGCCCTTAGTATTTTCTCCTTCATTTCAACCCTGGTAAATCCAACGATTATGTGCCTTGGGGTTGCTCTTTTTGAGGAATATCTTTGTGGTGTTCTCTGTATTACCTGGAGTTGAGTATTGTCCTGCCTTGCTAGGTTGGGAACGTTTTCCTGGATAATATCCTGAAGAATATTTTCCAGCTTGGATTCATTCTTTTTTGTCACATTCAGGTACACCTATCAAATGTAGATTAGGTCTTTTCACATAGTCTCATATTTCTTGGAGACTTTGCTCATTCCTTTTTACCTTTTTTTCTCTAATCTTGTCTTCTCATTTTATTTCGTTAAGTTGGTCTTTGACCTCTGAAATCCTTCTTCTGCTTGATCAATTCAACTATTAAAACTTGTGCATACTTCGTGAAGTTCTCGTATTGTGTTTTTCAGCTCCATTAATTCACTTATATTCCTCTCTAAATTGTCTATTCGCATTAGCATTTTGTCAAACCTTTTTTCAAGGTTCTTAGTTTCTTTGCATTGGGCTAGAACATGTTCTTTTAGCTCACAGAAGTTTCTTATTATCCATCTTCTGAAGCCTGATTCTGTCAATTCATCACACTCATTCTCCATCAGGCCTTGTTCCCTTGCTGATGAGGGACTATGATCCTCTGTAGGAGGAGAGGCATTCTGATTTTGGGTGTTTTCAGACTTTTTGCGCTGGTTTCTTCCCGTCTTTGTGGATTTATCCACCTGTCGTCTATGTAATTGCTGACTTTCAGATCAGGTCTCTGAGTGGACGTCCAGCTTGTTGGTAATGAAGTTTTTTTCTATTTCTTGGTTTTCCTTCTGTGGACGCCCCCTCCCTCACAGAGCTGGACCTTCCCAGGTTCAGCTGTGCTTGCTGTGAAAGCCTCAATCCTCAGTGCTTCCAATTGCTGTTTTTTTGTGGGGGTGGGACCAGCTGAATCTGGTCATCTGGCTCCCTGTCTCAGAGCCTCTTCTTTTTTTTTTTGAACGGTCAACTCTCTCCACGTGTTCCAGTCACCCACTAAAAAGGTGCTGGGATCTATGTAATTTCCCCTGCAGTGACCCAGTGCGCCAGCTGAAACAGCGGCGTTGAGATTCGTGGCGCTTTTCTGCCCGGGAATCTCCCAGTCTAGTTCCCTGCTTCAGTCTCCCCTTCAATCAGCTGAATGGGTGACTCAGCCTTCCCGGAGCTCCAAACACCAACCAAAAGGGCACCCAGCCCCGCACACTCCGCACTGTGAACCGCAGCGCTGGGGCTCCGGCAAAACGGCCTCGCTGGCCAAAAGAGTCACGCTGGCGACCCATGGGGCTCCTCTGCAGGGAATTTCCCGGTGCGTGAGTAATAAAAATTCATCTGGAAGTGTGGTGTCCACTCACTCTCTGCACTTTCACTGGGAGCTGCATTCCTGAGCTGCTGCTAATTAGCCATCTTGGATCTCTCTCCTGGCAATTTAATATTTTTCTTATTGATTTGCATGAATGTTTTTTATCTTAACAGTATTAGATATACAGTCTTCTTAACCTATCTTATTATTTATTATCAGGAGAAATAGTAGGTGGCTGCCCAGTTATCCTTAACTCATCTTCAGCTGAATATGTGGCTATCTTTTTACCCTCTCATATTGTCTTATAACTGAATTGTCCATTGACTATAATTAAAATCTCCCTTTTGGATGGACTCTCAAGCTTAGTAGTAGCCAACTCTTCATGAGTTGAGGTATAGGTAGAGACTTTTCAACTTTTAGCAAATATACTTAATACCTGTTGGTTGTATCTCAAAAAAATTCAGAATTTTAAGTCTCTCTGCATGTAAAATGTTTCTTTCAAAACAACTTTGGAACTGTCAGAGAGGTACTGAACTGTGGCTGAGTTTCTGTATAAAGTGAAATCTAAGAAATAACTGGCATCTTCATAGAAATTTCTGTTTAGAACCACAATTTACATTGTTTCTACTTCAGTCATTTTCCAATATTTTTCACAGAATACCATTCTAAGCACTGGGAATGTTTTCTCAGAATTCTCCCATTGGAGGTGCTGCTTTTCACGATTGTCTGTCCTTGTGTGAAGCAGAGAAGAAATTGGCAGAGACTGTGGTCAAAAGAAATTGGCAGAGAGTGTGGTCCAAGCTGTTAGTTGAGCTCCTATGAGTGGTTTCAGTATAAGTATTTTTCTACCTACCGTTGTGTAGCTAGGTATCCAAATGCCACAATGTTAAGAAAATATCTCCAAGGTCATATGTCACTTTCATACATTGTGGATTCTTTTTAGACTATCGTCTTTATTCAACCCTGGCCTATTTTGATGTTTAGGAGAAAAGATCTTAAAGATTTCAGCTTCTAGAATTTCAAATGCACCAGGACACACACTGAATAACTTTACTATCAGACAGTAGTACAATAAATATCTTCTCAGTTTAAAAGGCATCATTCATTCATTCATTCAACAAATATGTATTGCCTTTCTAGGGGACGAGTTCTGTCTGCATTTGAATTTCACTTCATTTATTTAGCAGCTATGTGAATTGGGCTAAATCAATTTGACTTTCTCAATTTTTCTTACCTATGTTGCATTATTTCTACTACAATGACCATAAGCCAAGCATACTTCTAGGCACAAAGCATATTTTAGTGAATAAAGTGAGCACAGACCTTGCATGGGGTTAAACACAAACTGGAAAGAGACTTCTAGGCTTTGGAGAGGATAATAGAGACTGCCTAATGGATCTCTCTTTCTAAAATGAATATAGGATACAAAAAAGGAAATAAAATTTCTTATAGCTCATAACTACAACTTTAGTAGGAGAAAAATTACCAAAAAATTAATTTATATGTAGATGGAATCTGTTCAAGACTCCCTCTACAAGGAGCCTAGAATCAGGTGGAAATTGGGCGCAATTGAATAGAGGGCAGTGGAGTCTTACTGTCAGTGTGACACTGATTTCATCAGTCAAAGTTCATCCCCCAAAAGGACTGAGTCCCCATATTTACCTGAGTGGGTAAATATGATGCAAAGTTTCAGTAACCTGGCAGATAAGAGCCCTGGCAACTGAGGAATCTGAAGAAAGAGGCTAAGAAAGTAAGCAGCAACTGAGGTGGCTTTCATGGGAAGGCATCATTTCTGGGGGAAAGACTGTATCATGGAACATGGAAGTGTCTCTGGGTGGCTTGGAGGTTAAGGGAAAGGAAGCTGCTGAAGATAAGAGCCACAATATCACACGAAAAAAAAAACACAGTAATTCAGAAGAAAACACACACACACACACACACACACACACACACACACACACACACACACACATACACATATACACCCTTACAAATTCTTAAAGAAACTGAGCATCACTGTAGCAATAGAAGAAGGCACTCTTAAATCTGAAAATTAAGTATAATAGCCAATCTCTGATATCACTTTTGGTCTAGGAAAACCCAACACAAAGACACCAATGACAAAATGACCCAGCACCCCTATAAGGTAATTATACATGATAAAAGAAGTGGTTAAAGAAAACTCAAAGCCTTAATAACTTATAAAGAAGAGAAATGCCAGTACCTGAATTAAACATCCAAATCAGATAGAGAAAAGATTAAGCCGAAAGAAAGCAGTTAAAATGTCAAAAACAGCAAAGGAAAACAGAAAAACAAAAGCACTAACAAATAATTAAATATTGTAAATTACTTTCATATGTAATAATGACATGGTGGTCATGTCTTTAAAAACTGTCCTGGAGCTCTCTTACATTACTAGTTGAAGGCAAAAAATGATCTGTCCACTTTGGAAAAGAGTTAGGTAGTTCCTTAAAAAGTTAAACACACATTTATTATAAGATCTGTCAATCCTGCTTTTTGGTATTTACCCAAGATCAATGAAAATTATGTTCACACAAAACATCAAAAACAAATGTTTATAATGGATTTTTTTATAATTACCAAAAACTGAAAAAATCCAGTTCTTCAACTGATAAATAGATATACAAACAGTGATACACCTATAAAACTGGATTCTTACACAGCAATTAAAAGGGATAAGCTATTGATGCATGCAACAGCATGAATGAATCTCAAAAGCATTGTGTTAGGTGAAAAGCCAGATTCAAAAGGCTACTGAGATTCTATTCATGTGGCATTCAAAAAAAGGCAAAACTATTGAGGCAGAAAACAGATCAGTGGTGCTGGAGCAGGAGGAAGATTGAGTACTAAGGGGCATAAGGGAATTTTTTGGGATGATGGAAATGTTGTATGTCTTAGTTTTAATGATGTTTACATTATGTATACATGGCTCAAAAAATGGAACTGAACATCAGAAAGGGTGAATTTTACTGCATATGAATTATACCTCAATAAGTCTCACTAAAACAGTCTTACAGATTTAAAAGAATTTTAGAGATTATTGCTAAAACTTTTACAAGTAAAATAATATCATAATTGATATTCTCTTCAGGATAACCTGATGGTTTGGAGAAAACAGGTAGAGAAATCTGTAAAATGACTAAGAGTCATTCAACAAACATGGTCCAAACTCCTCAAATTGTATACATCAAAGATGCACAATTTTTGCAAATCAATTACACCTCAACAAAGCTATTAAAATAACTTAATTAAAAACTCAAAAAAAAAGTAAAATGAGATTGTCTAAGAGTTGTAATTGCTGAAACTAGAGCTCATTATACTGTATACTTCACTATTCTATGTATTTGGTATTCCTTATAGTAAACAATATTTTAAATATATAAAGTTAAACATAATTGGAAATTAGTCAACATAGAATAAAAATTGGATTTCCTATATTATTCTGATGGAAAAGCAAATCTTGGCATATTTTGCAGGAAGCTGTTATGTGGCTATCACTGAAAAAAATATGGCTTGAAAATCTTAAGTTTGAAAGTCTAATTTGGAATTTTATAAAGTAGATTTGTTCTATGGGATTTCCATATTAAACAAAATTAAACTGCAGTTTCTCAGAGTGGTTAATATACTACTGTGGTATACAACATTGCCCAAGTTAATTTGTATGTAGAATTCCCAAAACATTTGCAGAAATAATGTCACATAGAACGTACTTGAGATTCCATACCGTTTTCAAGGCTGACAGTACATATTTGTAGTAGCCTAGGTGCCAAGAGGCAACTTAATGCTGGGGTCAAAACTTGGTGCTTCACTTATTAGAGTAATGCTAGTTCCTATAACCTAACTCCCTGAGGTAAAGTGGCTTAACATGATAGAAGTGATTTCTCCCCCATATATCTGTCCAGTGAAAGTGTTTTAGATAGTGATGGACTTTCCCTCATGCAGTGCTTCAGGAATTGGAGCTCCATCTTATCCATTCTCCATCCTCCAGAGCAGCAGTCCCTGACCTTTTTGGCACCAGGGACCGGTTTTGTGGAGTACAGTTTTTCCATGGACTAGGGGCGAGGGATGGTTTCGGGATGATTTAAGCACATTACATTTATTGTGCACTTTAATTCTATTATTATTACGTTGTAATATATAACAAAACAACTATACAACTCACCATAATGTAGAATTAGTGACAGCCCTACTCTTGTTTTCCTGCAACTAAATGGTCTCATCTGGGGGTGATGGGACACAGTGACAGATCATCAGGCATTAGATTCTCATAAGAAGCACACAACCTAGATCTCTTGTATGTACAGTTCACAATAGGGTTTGTGCCCTTATGAGAATGTAACGCTGCTGCTGATCTGACAGAAGGTGGAATTCAGGTGGTAATAAGAGCAATAGAAAGCAGCTGTAAATACAGATTAAGCTTCTCTCATTCACCCACCCCTCACCTCCTGCTGTGCAGGCCATTTTCTAACAGGCCATGGACTGGTAGCTATCAATCTGTGACCCAGGGGATGGAGATCCCCCGCTCTAGAGGTCTAGGTGCTTCTTCATCTAACCAGCCTGAAGGAAGAATGAATGAAAAAGGCACATTGGCACCTTAATCACCTTCAACCAGAAGAGACATAACATCACTTCTGTTCTCATTCCATTGATCATTCGTCTAATGGCCTATTTAGATACAACCAAATATGAGAAAAGTAGTTCTTGGGGCAGTTGTTTTGCATGAAGGGAAAACATGAATTTTTATTGCACAGTTAGCTGTCTCTACTATGGGTTATAGTACTTTTGAAATTCCTTGAATTCCTTGAATTAGGAAGATATTATGGTTCAAATAATCCGAAATGGGGCCCTGGCATCAATATCTTAAAAGCTTATAAATAATTATATGTTAACAAGCTCCCAGATAATTAGGTAGTTTGACTTGAGAACCACAGAAAATAGTCACTGATTCTTACTGTAGAAAAATAATTTCTTTGTTGCCAATCCTGAGCAGTTTTTCATAGAATATTTTTTTCAGAGCGATTAAGCATATTGCCTTATAGAAGATTGGGTTCTTTAGGAAGCAGAATCATAGCTGGTACTTAGCATGTAGGATGTTTATTGAGGAGAATCAGCCCATGTGGAAGGACATGAGGTGGGGGGAAGCAGGATTGATTGGGCAGAGGGGGAGGTTGAGCTATAATGTAGGCCCTGCATCATGCTTTAGAGCTAAAAGAGCTCATCAGTTTTCCTCTTTTGGGAAGAAATAGCTGGTTCTTCATAACCCAGCTTCCATATGTTGTAGAGTAGATTTACCCAAAAGAGAACAACCTTGGGTGAAGCAGCTCACTCTAGCTAAGGTAATTTCTGAAAGCCTGATGTTGAAGGATGCTTGCCTACAGCACACTCAGCAACTGGGGCATAAGACTTTCCTTTAAGAAGATGCTTTAAAGAGGAAACAGGTGGCACATTTCCATGTTTATCACAAGCTTAAAGTCTTTCACTAGTAGGCAAGATTTGGGCTCTAGAATAAGATTACCTGTGTTCAGCGCCACACTATTTACTAAATGTGTGACATTGGAAAAGATGATTTAACTCTTTCGAACTTGAGTTTCCCCATGTAAGAAAAACCAAGATATCTTTTTAAAAGATCATCATGAAACTAAATATAATACATATAAAATATATACCTTGATTGGTGCTACTTCTTGCTCCCAATTATTTTTATCCTCATGGTTATCTAGATTTCTAGATAAAACTAGATATCTAGTTTTGAGGATACCTAGTTTTGAGGATAACTAGACATAACTAGATATAACTATATATAACTATTTTTATCCTCATGGTTATCTAGATTTCTAGATATAACTAGATATCTAGTTTTATCCTCACGTGTTAACATCAAGAAAGAACATGTCAGCAGCCTCTGCAACATGTGCACTTTCCAGTCAGAATCAAATTCCTTCCAAATCTTGCTCAGGGACCTTACAGTTGGCTATTCAATCAAAATTCTTATCTGCCTTGTCTGTTCTATGAGTCTTTACAGTACCATAGAATTTTTGTGACTGCAGGTCCTGCAATTGTTTAAGTGGCTTCTGACAGAACTGCTCCTTCATAGCTTATTCAGAAGGGAAACATTTTTTTCTCTGCTGAACATTTAAAACATATTAAATATGTCTGAACGATTTTTTAGCACTGCTAATAGTAATTTGCTAACATTTGCTCAGAGTACCAAATGATTCTGCTTACTGGGCTATTGTCCTGAAATCTTTGTTATTTGAGTCTATGACCATGTCACCCTGAACATGCCAGATCTCATCTGAAATCTTTGTTATTTGGGACATTAATAGGTCAGATGAAACAATTAGGAGCATTGTTCTAGGAAACTTTGGATGAAATATCCATGTGAAACCTTGGGACAGTGCTCCAATTTCCTCCTGAAGCGTCAGGGTAGATCAGTTTGTTGCATTAATTAGCTGACATCTTAGGCTTGGAGGGGCTAAGATATAGGACAGGAACTTTGCAATCATTTTTAGTAGCATGGTAAGTAAAAAGGATGGAGGAAGGGCTGCCCAGAATTCTAGTTTTGCCTCTAGACTCATAGGCTGCAGGTAGAGAGGGTGCGAGGCCAAGTGGGAGAAAGGGAACCACATTTCAAAGGGAACACCAAAAGCATGCCTTATCAACTTTTGACTTAGTTTTGTTAATGTTTGAAAACACTTGAAGAAATTTGACAAAAAGGAGAATAATTCAAACAATACTAAAGTGTATACAATGAAACAGATTTTTCCTCCTATCCTTTACTCCATTTCACTATTCCCTTCGCAGAGGTAAACACTGACACAAGCTTCTTGATTATTCTTCCAGAGCTCTTCTCTGAGGATAAGCAGAAATATGTACATGAATATAAATGCCTACTTAGTGCTTTACTGTTAACTAAATTAATTAGATTATTATGAGGCTGACACTATTATCATCACCATATTATAGATGAAGGCATAGAGAGGTTCAAAAGATGCCCAAGGATACACAACTTATAAAATGTGAGTGAAAAATCATATAATATAGACATAGACATATGGATACATAAATATATTGACATAAATGTATGCACACAGACATCATATAGTGGATTTTATAGTGATATATTCTTTGAAATTTAGATTGTAGTCTTTTCATATTTTAAATCATGCATTCATGCATTTCCTTAAAGGTCACCTGTGCAGGCCATGCACTGCACAATTCAAGAGGGTCATTTATGTAGATTACATTTTTTTTATTATCCTTTAAGTTCTGGGGTACATGTGCAGATCTTGCAGGATTGTTACCTAGGTATACACATGCCATGGTGGTTTGCTGTCTCCATCCCCCACGTCACCTACATTAGGTATTTCTCCTAATGTTATCCTTCCCCAATCTCCCCACCCACTGCTATCCCACCCCTACCGCCACAACCCCAACAGACCCCAGTGTGTGATGTTCCCCTTACTATGTCCATGTGTTCTCATTGTTCAACACCCACTTATGAGTGAGAACATATGGTGTTTGGTTTTCTGTTCTTGTGTCAGTTTGCTGAGAATGATGGTTTCCAGATTCATCCATGTCCCTGCAAAGGACATGAACCCATCCTTTCTTATGGCTGCATAGTATTCCATGGTATATATGTGCCACATTTTCTTTATCCAGTCTATCATTGATGGGCATTTGGGTTGGTTCCAAGTCTTTGCTATCCTAAACAGTGCTGCAATGAACATACGTGTGCATGTGTCTTTTTAATAGAACAATTTATAATCCTCTGGGTACATACCCAGTAATGGGATTGCTGGGTCAAATGGCATTTCTATTTCTAGATCCTTGAAGAATCGCCACACTGTATTCCACAATGGTTGAACTAATTTACTCTCCCACCAACAGTGTGAAAGTGCTCCTTTTACTCCACATCCTCTCCAGCCTTTGTTGTTTCCTGATGTTTTAATGATCCCCATTCTAACTGGCGTGAGATGGTATCTGTAAGGGTTATTGCCGTTTAAAATGAGGAAACTGAGACCAGTATAAGAAAATGAAAAACCAATTTATTCAGCTACCAGGCGAGGTTCTA
Organism: Ateles fusciceps; assembly: GCA_036589455.1. Lineage (NCBI taxonomy): Eukaryota > Metazoa > Chordata > Mammalia > Primates > Atelidae > Ateles > Ateles fusciceps. The sequence goes on from JAZHEH010002393.1 coordinate 6,713,037, forward strand.
TGGTCCGGGAGGGGGCCTAACTTTTTAGGGCAAGGGGTTTTTTAGGGAGTGAAGGCATTTGATTGGGAACTGAGGAGACAAAGCATAAGGCACTTGATTGGATATTAGAACACAGGACATGGATGAGGCAGGCTACTACTAGTGAGTAGGCGGGATTTTTGGTGAGTGGGCCACCTCGGGGGGAAAAATGACCTTGACGGGGCAAAGTGCTATCGGGGCAAGGAAGTGCTATCGGGCAAGAAAGTGGTATTAGGCAAGGTTTGTCGGGGCTTTTTGAAAATCTTTCGGCGGGGGTTTTCAGCGGCGGGCTAGGGGTCGGGCGTGGAGTTTGCTTCAGGGGTGGGTGTTGGGGAGGCTATGTGGCGGAGTTAAATGTTGATCGCGGAGTGGTGACGTAATTCCCAGACGCTGGGAGGAATGGGCGCGTTTGAGCTCCTGGCAAGGCAATCGGCCTTACATTCCGACCCTTTTGATGATATAGGTTGCCGTTTCTTTCTGGCTACTTCCTGCTGAGTAGGTGCAAAGTGGGGGAAGGGGTCAGTTGGCCGGTGCCTCAGTTGGGAGTCAGACATAGGGATGAAGGAGCATCTGGTTCACAGCTACCCTGGAAATTTTCCTCATGCAGGCTTGTAAAAACCTGAGAAAGAAAGGAGCCAGCATTAGTAAGAAACAAACTATGATGAGTGGGATAATGATGCGGGCCAACCAGGTGAGTATGGGGGATCGCCACCAGTTAAGAGGCGAATCTGGCATGTTTTCTTTTTGGTGGAGATTGTCTCTGAGGCGGTAGAGATTGTTGACATTTTCTTCTATGAGGCCCGTCTCATTGATGTAGTAGCAACACTGTTCCTGGAGAAACATGCAGGTGCCTCCTTTTTCTGCCATTAGTAGGTCTAGGGCTCGCTGATTTTGGAGAGTTACCTGAGCCAACAACGTGATTTGTCGTTGGAGGGGAGGCTAGGGATGCAGCTGAGGCTTCAATTGCTGCACATAACTTGTTTTCTAGTTTTGTGGCTACGTAATACTGTGGCCCAGGGCACCGCTGCCCAGTCCTGCTGCTGCTGCGGCTGACGCAAGGGACAGGCCAACTACTACCGGGAGAAGAGCTGCGCGTTTGTTCCGGTGGCTAGACGAAGGAGAGAGGAGTGACAGTAGTTTAGTCTGTCCATAAACTTCTAGCTGAGGTATTAAGGTGGCAGGTATACAAGGAAAAGGAGAGGAAGAGTTGATGGTTTTGGTTAGTGTTCCGTTGCACCAGAAGAATCCCTCCTTGGTTATAGTAATGGAAGAAGTAACATTAATATTGTTATTACAAGTGAGATCAGGGAAGGAGCCGTGGCCATAGCAGAGAGATTTTTTGAGTGTTCCTTGAATAATGGGACATTGGTGACTATTAGTCTGTTATTTGAGTTTGTCGTAGTGTTGAGTTTTGTGTCGAGGGGGACCAATGCCCAGAGAGGCCTGGTTAGGGAGGCACACAAAAAACAATTTGTAATATTTATGGCATTAGTTGAGTTGATGATAATAGCTACTCGTTGCATTAAAGTTACCCAGGAGAAAGGGGAAGGGGATTGCTTTGGGGGTTTGAGTTGGTTAGTTAACGTGGCCTCATTTTGTAGGATGGTGTTGCCTAACGAGTTGAGTTGGTCTATTTCTTTGGGTACAATGTGAGTATAGGACCAAAATATTAGCCATGTGCCACCTGGGTGATTATTTGTGGCTGAGTTATATACTTTACCTGCAGTTCCCTTTTCCGAGCGGCTGTTCCAGGGATCTTGGATGGCAAGGGATACATTAGCTACACCATTGTTTCCATGTATTCTTCCACGTATTCCCCCTCCTATTCTGTGCATGACATAGGAACTATATGGGCATCCACTGTAGGTGGTGTTCCACCAATGACAGTAGTCCTTGGTTTGATCATACAGGAAGCATAGGGCCATGTTACCCCAGGAGTAATGAATTTTGGACTTTGATGCCCAGAAGTTAAACACTATGGCCGACTTGCAGCCTGTGGGCTGACAGTCTGTTTGGGCCAGATATTGGGTTTTGGTAGTGAAGCCTTCAGCCCAGGATTCTTGGAGGTAAAACTGCCAAACATGTGAGCTGGCGTTAAGGGGAGTTATTAGAAGGACTACTAGGAGGAGGGTTGGGGGAACGGGGGCCACAGGTGAGACAGAGTCGTGTGGGACCCAGGGGCTCAGATTTCCACTGTTTATCTTGAGGAGCCAGTTTGAGGCAGGACACATGGTACCAAGATGAGTGGCCTAAAAGTTTAGCGGCAGTCGGGGTGGGTAGGATAACGATGTGGGGTCCCGACCACCTGGGCTGTAGAGACCCTGGCTTGAGTTCCCTGAGGAGGACACTGCCAGCTGGCTGGAGAGGTATAGTTGGTTGGGAGTCCTCAGGCCCTGGAACCATGGGGAGGGTATGGTCCGTGTGTTCTCTGAGTAGGTGACGGAGAAGGGAGAGGTAGGGAAGGTAGGAGGCCAAGGGGGGTGGCCATACTGGGAAATTGTGAGACACTAGGAAAGGCCTGCCGTACAGTAACTCAAAGGGGCTAAGGCCTGTTGGTTCTCGTGGGGGTGGCTCGGACCTGGGCCAGAGCACAAGGCAGGAGTGTGGGCCAGGAGAGTTTTACCTCGATGGTGAGTTTGGCCAAGTGATCTTTGAGGATGCCATGAGCCCGTTCAACCTTACCCGACGACTGAGGATGGCAGGGGATGTGTAGTTTCCAGGAGATGTTGAGAGACCTGGCGACCAGCTGGACCACCTGAGCTGTAAATGCTAGACTGTTGTCTGACTGGATGTTTGAAGGTAAGCCAAAATGAGGGATGATTTCCTGAATTAAGAGGGGAGGCCACCGTGTCCGCGGTTTCCCTGGAGGTGGGAAAGGCTTCAATCCATCCAGAAAAGGTATCTACAAAGGTTAGGAGGTAGCGGAGTTTTTTGTGAGTGGGCATATGAGTAAAATCAATCTGCCAGTCTTGGGCCGGCAGGCTGCCACGCATTTGGTGGGTAGGAAACTGTGGCTTTAAGTTTCCCTGAGGCGAAACCTTAGAGCAAGTAGTACAAGTTTTATGTACCTGCTCAATTGTTTGTTGTAGACCTATTGAGAAAAGGAGGGGATGTACAAAGCGATATAACGCCTTTGGCCCAATATGTAAGAACTGGTGGATTTCAGCAATAATTTTAGGGGCCTGTTCCCAGGGTAAGGTGATTTTGTTATTTAGGAAGATCCAGCCCTGATGAGACTCGGTTCTCCCTTTTAATATGAGGGCTTGTCTTTCTGATGCTGAGTAAACTGGCGGCGTGGTTGTGGCAAGAAAAAAGACTGGGGCAGGGACTGGTTTGGTACTAGTTAAAGATTTAGCCACCATATCCACCCTGGCATTGCCCCGAGAAACGGTGTCCTGTTGGGCCTGGTGCCCTCAACAGTGAATGACAGCAACTTCTTTGGGCAGTGACAGGGCTTGCAGAAGTTTAGAGATTTGGGTAGCATTAATTATGGGGGACCCTTTTGTAGTAAGGAATCCCCTTTCCTTCCAGAGGACAGAATGACAGTGGGTGACAAGGAAAGCGTGCTTTGAATCGGTATATATATTTACCTGCTTTCCCTGTGCTAATGTGAGGGCCTGGGTTAAGGCAATGAGTTCCGCCTTTTGTGATGTGGTTCCATTGGGAAGGCAGTGGGCCTCAAGGGTGGCTGAGTCTGTGACTACTGCATAAGCTGCTTTTCGCTGTCCCTCAGCTGTCACTGTGGAACTCCCATCTACATATAGAGTGAGGTCTGGGTCAGATAGAGGAAGGTCTGTTAGGCCTTCTCGGGGTTTGGTGAGTGTACTTATGAGTTCAGGACAGGAGTGGGTTGGGGATGGAGAGTGAGACAGAAGAGGAAGCAAGGTAGCCGGGTTGAGTGGAGAAGTAGGATGAAGGCTGACTGAAGGATTTTCAATGAAGAGTAGATGAAACTCCTGTAAGCGGGAGGGTCCTAGATGTGTGAGGGATTTGTGAGAGAGAAGGTCAGTTAGCCAATGAGGAGAGAACACTGAAATGGGCTGGCCTAAGGTAAGTTTGAGGGATTCCTTGGTCAGTTCTATAGCCGCTCCTAGGGCTCACAGGCAAGGCTGCCACCCTCGGACAGTAGGGTCAAGCTGTTTCGATAAGTAGGCTACTGGGCGATACGTGGGGCCTAGGGATTGGGTTAAGACCCCAACCACTATTCCCTGTTTTTTGTCGGTGAACAAATGGAAAGGGCAGTTAATATCAGGCAAGTGAAGAGGAGGTGCGGTGGACAGGGCAGTCTGTAAGGTTTTAAAAGCTTGTTTAACAACCCCCGGATGGGAGAGAGGTCCTGTGGGGTTATCTAGCAGCTGCATACAGGAGCTTTGCCAGGGTGGCAAAATTGGGAATCCAGTGTTGAAAAAATCCTACAAATCCTAAAAAGGAGAGGATTTCATCAGCCATTTTTGGGGGCTGTAATGCAAGTAATGCCTTTTGGCGGTCTGTTGTTAAGCCTCTGGTTTGTGGAGTAAGGTCAATGCCTAAGTAGATTACTGAGGTAACTGACAGCTGTGCCTTGGAGGGGGAGACCCGGTAACCCCTAGTCCCAAGAAAATTAAGGAGAGTAGCAGTATGCTGCTGTGACATGGAAAGAGAGGGGCTGCAGAGCAACAGGTCATCCACGTATTGTAAGAGAAGACTGGGCTAAAGGGGGCAAGAGGCGAGGTCAGTCGCTAATGCTTGCCCAAATATATGGGGGCTATCTCTAAAGCCCTGGGGCAGAACTGTCCACGTTAACTGTTGTGACGAGTTAGAGTCGGGGGTCAGTCCAAGAAAAGGCAAAGAGGAAGTAAGAGTCCGGGTGAAGGGGCATAGTGAAGAAGGCATCCTTGAGATCAACGACTGTGAAGTGGAAGGTGTTAGAGGGAACGTGGGATAATAATGTGTAAGGTTTGGGGACCACCAGGTGGAGGGGTACCACTGCCTCATTGGTTAAGTGTAGGTCCTGGACTAGGCGATAATCGCCGGATGGTTTTCGGACTGGCAGGATAGGGGTATTACAAGGGGAACTGGTGGGAATAAGCAATCCTTGGGCTAGGAGTTGGGTAATGATAGGCTTAAGGCCCTGGTGGTGGGTTTTTTAGATAGGAAATCAGGGATGTTAGGGAAAGTGAGTAGGATTTTTTAGGAGTATTTTAACTGGCGTGTGATGTTTGGCCACTACAGGCTTGGAAGTGTCCCATACCAAGGGGTCAACTACTTCAGGAGAGAGAGGGGATTGAGGCAAGGGGCTGTGACTGGATGTGTTGTCAGTTAAAGTCAGTAGTAGGAGATGGGTGGAGGATGGAGCTGACTGAGGGGGGCCAGTGAGTTGGAGGGTAGCCCCTAAAGTCTGGAGGATATCCCATCCTAACAGGGGGACTGGGCATGAAGGTATGATCAGGAAGGAGTGTGTGAACGGAGGTCCCTCGAGGTTACAGGTTAAGGGATGGGTCCGACTGGGACAGGAGGGCTTCCCATCAATTCCCACGACCGAGACCTGGGAAGGAATGCTGGGTCCTGAGTAGGAAGGCAATACAGAATAAGTAGCCCCTGTGTCCACCATGAAGGAAATGGACTTACCCGCTACTTGTAGCATTACCCTGGGCTCGGCGAGGGTGATGGGGGTCTCCGAGTCCGGGCCATGTCAGTGTCCATGAGGCCCAGGAGTTCAAGTGAAGGGACTGTATTTTTTGGACTGGCTTGTCCCCCACATAGAGGTGCAGGGGATGAGCCTGAAGTCTGGAATGGGCAGTCAACCTTCCAGTGTCCAGTCTGTTTGCAGCTCGGGCAGGGTCCGGGAGGTGGGGGAGGACAGGGGCACTGTCAGGCCCAATGTCCCTCCTGACCACACTTGAGGCAGGCTCCGGGTGGGACCTTTGAAGCAGCCTGGGCAGGTCCTGGGGGACCTTTTGGGAGGAGCTTTGAGGAGCTCCTTGTGCCAGACGTTGGGTGAGCTGCCAGCCTCAGGGCTGCTACAATAGCTTGGGTTTGGAGGCTTACTTGTTGTTGTAAATGGGCCTGGCAGATGGCCTCAGCCTTTTCCTCTCGGCCATTAAAAACTTTAAATGCCATATTTACCAGGTCTCGTATGGGAGTTTGGGGACCCTCCTCTGCCTTTTTTAGTTTCTTTTTTATGTCTGGTGCTGACTGAGAGATAAAATGAGCAGCTAGGAGGGTGGTCCCAGCTGGGGAATTTGGGTCCACTGGGGTGTGTAGGACCATAGCATTGGTTAGTTGGTCAAGGAAGGCAGCTGGGTTTTCAGTAGGACCCTCAGTTATTTCACGTAGTTTATCATAGTTTGTTGCCTTCTGGGCTGCGCCTTGCATGCCCGCTAGGAGGCACTGCAGCATTTGGTCTCGGCAGCGGCGGCGGCCATTTTGGTCGGTTTGATAGTCCCAGTTAGGATCAGCGTCGGGGACCGGCGCTGTGCCTATCGGCATATGGGGATGAGTTAGATGTACCTGGTCAGCGTGTGCTCGAGCAGCTGTGCGAATGCGATTATGTTCATCTGGGGTTAGGGTGGAGGACAAAATTACATAAATGTCATTCCAGGTTAAGTCATAGGCTTGTGTGAGATAGCGGAATTCTTTAATGTAGACAGTAGGATTAGTGGAGAATGACCCTAAGCGTTTTTCAATGGTGGATAGATAAGAGAGACAGAAAGGAACGTGTACACGGACGACACCTTCTGTTCTGGCCACCTCACGGAGAGGACAGAGGAGGGGGTTTTCATTGGTGGGGTGCCGGGCGGATGAGCGGGGCCACCAACAGGAGAGGTTACCCCGGAGTGTGGTACAGTAGGAAGGGGTTGGAGTTCAGGGGGAGAAGGAGCAGGAGGGGTTTGGGGTTTAGTTCTGTTAGAGCGGGTATGGGCACTAAAAGGAGAGCCCATGTTAGGACCTGGGGAAGTAGGTCGGGGTTGGGGTTCCGCATAAGGTGGGGGATTAATGAGTCGGGCTGGGGTCAGGGGAGAGTTCCTCAGGCAGATCGGGGTCGGAGAAGGAGGAGGAAGAGGCCCACGGCGGGGCTGAAGGCGGATCAAGGGATTTTTTCGCTAGGAGTACCCGGACTGTGCTGCAGGAGGAGCAGAGATCAGGGTGGGCACGGAGATACCAGAAAGCCTGAACATAGGGAATTTCTGCCCACTTGCTGTTCTTTTGGCAAAAGGTATCCAAGTCCGTCAGAACTTTAAAGTCGAGTTTACCTTCTGGAGGCCATTTGTATTGGTTGTCTAAGGGATATTGAGGCCAAGTTACAGTGGAGAGGAAGAATAGCCTCTTCTTTTTTTATGGAGAGGCCCAGTTTGGGTAAATTTAAAGTTAGGCATCCTAGTGGCGACTTGGGGTCTGGGGGGAGACTCTTGGTTGCCCATGATTAACTAGTTAACTACGGGGGTGAGGTATTACACCCAACACGGACAAAAGAGTTCTTTTCCTGCAGGGGGTGGTTGAGAAAACCTACAAGCCACGATGACTACAGTGAGAAAGAAGATAAAGGGAGATATGGCTAGAGGTATTTGCAACATGGGAGAATTTGAAGAAGTGACAGGGACGGGGCTAGAGAGTGAGGTTTCAGTGGTAGAGAAAGAATAGAGGGAGAAAGAACAGTTATTTCAAGTGGCAGAAATTCAGTAAATGTTCCCTGCAGCCAGTGGTCTGTTACCCACTGTAGGATATTGTCTACTCTGAGGGGAAGCAGGCCTAAACCACTGTATGTCGGCTAACAGGAGTCTAGTAAAACTAGTGAATCTACAGTACAGACAGAACCACATGTGAGATTGATGAACAAAGGATGGGTGCCCCCCCAGGTGGGAGACCAGTCTGATGCCTTTCTGGCCACGTCCCCGAAGGGATGTTTCAGGGGCGTCTTGGCTAAGGTGTACCTGTATAACCCCCGAGCCTGGTCACCTCAAAACTTTTGGTCCTGAGGTGAATCACCGTTATGCCTTATGATGCTCCCATGGAACCATGGGTGGAGGCCCACTCAAGTCCTGTAGCCATTAAGCCATGGGACTACACATAAACTCACTCACTCACACACTCGTGCCAGGGGTAGGAAGAGAAACTGAAAGTACAGTTACTTAATTAACGGGAGCTTATATGCCAAAGGGCTGATTTGAGATAGACGTTTTAGTAGTGTAAGCTGGGGATTTTGTCCTGCTGGTAGGCAGGGCCCAGGTTTGCAAAACGGGGCTTCTGATTACCCAAACCTCGCTCCCGTGGAGATGATCGGAAGGCGTCCTGGACTGCACTTCCAAACACCGGAAAGGGTTCAGGAAGATGGGGACGTCTCCCTCAGGTTCCTGACCCCTAGCAAACCCCTTATGGGGGAGAAGACAAGAGTGTAGGGATGTCTCCTCTACGCTCAGGTCCTCAAGATGAGGCCGGGGCCCTGGGCCCACAGCGAGAAATGAGAAGGAGTCCCTGACACAGCCGTGGTTACAAGCAGGGAGTCCACAGAGCAGGCAGCCAGAGGGGTTATGGGCAATAGAAGTCTTACCTCGCGGTGGAGCGGGTTCCCCGGTCCAGCTTTGGGTGGAGGAGTCAGTTTCCCCAGGAGGGGTCCATTTTTCCCCAGGAGGGGGGGTCTTACAACTCCTCCCGGGTTTCTGGCACCAAATGTAAGGGTTATTGCCAAGTTTAAAATGAGGAAACTGAGACCAGTATAAGAAAATGAAAAACCAATTTAGTCAGCTACCAGGCAAGGTTCTATGGTCTGGGAGGGGGCCAGAGAAGTTGTGCCTAACTTTTTAGGGCAAGGGGTTTTACAGGGAGTGAAGGCGTTTGGGAACTGAGGAGACAAAGCACAAGGCACTTGATTGGATATTGGAACACAGGATGTGGAGGAGGCAAGCTACTACTAGTGGGTAGGCAGGATTTTTGGTGAGTGGGCCGCCTCGGGGAAAAATGACCTTGATGGGGCAAAGTGCTATCGGGCAAGGAAGTGCTATCGGGCAAGAAAGTGGTATTAGGCAAGGTTTGTCGGGGCTTTTTGAAAATCTTTGGGTGGGGGTTTTCAGCGGCGGGCTAGGGGTCGTGTGCGGAGTTTGCTTCAGGGCTCGGTGTTGGGGAGGCTATGTGGTGGAGTTAAATGTTGATTGAGGAGTGGCGACGTAATTCCCAGATGCTGGGAGGAATGGGCACGTCCGAGCTCCCGGCGTGGCAACCGGCCTTACAGTATCTCAATGTGGTTTTGATTTGCATTTCTCTAATGACCAATGATGATGAGCAATTTTTCATATGTTTGTTGGCTGCATAAATGTCTTCTTTTGAAAAGTGTCTGTTCATATCCTTCACTCACTTTTTGATGGGGTTGTTTTTTTCTTGTAAATTTGTTTTTGTTCTTTGAGTCTGGATATTAGCCCTTTGTCAGATGAATAGCTTGCAAAAGTTTTTTCCCATTCTGATGGTTGCTGGTTCACCCTAATGATTGTTTCTTTTGTTGTACAGAAACTCTGGAGTTTAATTAGATCTCATTTGTCTATTTTGGCTTTTGTTGCCCATTCATTTTGGTGTTTTAGTCGTGAAGTACTTGCCTATGCCTATGTCCTGAATGGATTGACTAGGTTTTCTTCTAGGGTTTTTATGGTGTTAGGTCTTAGGTTTAAATCTTTAATCCATCTGGAGTTAATTTTTTTATAAGGTGTAAGGAAGGGGTCCAGTTTCAGCCTTCTGCACACAGTTATCCAGTTTTCTGAACACCATTAATTAAACAGGGGAATCCTTTCCCCATTGCTTGTTTTTATCAGGTTTATCAAAGATCAGATGGTTGTAAATGTGTGGCATTACTTCTGAGGCCTCTGTTCGGTTCCATTAGTCTGTATGTCTCTTTTGGTACCAGTACCATGCTGTTTTGATTACTGTAGCCTTGTAGTATAGTTTGAAGTCAGGTAGTGTGATGCCTTCAGCTTTTCTTTTTTTTTCCTTAGGATTTTCTTGGATATGCAGGCTCTTTTTTGGTTTCATATGAAGTTTAAAGTGGTTTTTTCTAGTTCAGTGAAGAAGGTCAGTGGTTATTTGATGGCAATAGCATTGAATCTATAAATTATTTTGGGCAGTATGGCCATTTTCCTGATATTGATTCTTCCTAATCATGAGCATGGAATGTTTTTCCATCTGTTTGTGTCCTCTCTTATTTCCTTGAGCAGTGGTTTGTAGTTCTCCTTGAAGAGGTCCTTCACATTCTTTGTTGGTTGTATTCCTAGGTATTTTACTCTCTTTGTAGCAATTGTGAATGGGATTTCACTCATGATTTGGCTCTCTGTTTGTCTGTTATTGGTGTATAGGAATGCCTGTAATATTTGCACATTGATTTTGTATCCCGAGACTTTGCCGAAGTTGCTTATCATCTTAAGGAGATTTTGGGCTGAGATGATGGAGTCTTCTAAATATACAATCATGTCATCTGCAAATAGAGGCAGTTTGACTTCCTCTTTTCCTAATTGAATACCTTTTTTTTTTTTTTTTTTGCCTGATTGCTCTGGCTAGAACTTCCAATACTATGTTGAATAGGAATGGTGAGAGAGGGCACACTTGTCTAGTGCCAGTTTTCAAAGGGAATGCTTCCAGTTTTTAACCATTCAGTATGATATTGGCTGTGGGTTTTTCATAAATAGCTTTTATTATTTTGAGGTACATTCCACCAATACCTAGTTTATTAAGAGTTTTTAGCAGAAAGGGCTGTTGAATTTTATCAAAGGCCTTCTCTGCATCTATTGAGATGACCATGTGGTTTTTGTCTTCGGTTCTGTTTATGTGATGGATTACGTTTATAGATATGCGTATGTTGAACCAAGCTTGCAGTCCTGGGATGAAGCCTACTTGATCATGATGGATAAGCTTTTTGATGTGCTGTTGCATTCAGTGTGCCAGTATTTTATTGAAGATTTTTGCATTGATGTTCATCATGGATATTGGCCTGAAATTTTCTTTTTAAGTTGTGTTGTGTCTCTGCCAGGTTTTGGTATCAGGATAATGTTGGTCTCATAAAATGAGTTAGGGAGAATTCCCTCTTTTTGTATTGTTTGGAATAGTTTCTGAAGGAATGATATCAGCTCCTCTTTGTGTGTCTGGTAGAATTCAGCTGTGAGCCCATCTGGACCTGGACTTTTTTTGTTGGTAGGCTATTAATTGCTGCCTCAACTTCAGACCTTGTTATTGGTCTATTCAGGGTTTCAACTTCTTCCTGGTTTAGTCTTGGGAGGGTGCAAGTATCCAGGAATTTATCCATTTCTTCCAGGTTTACTGGTTTACATGCATAGAGTTGTCTGTAGCAATCTCTGATTGCCGTTGTATTTCTGTGGAATCGGTAGTGATAACCCCTTTATCATTTTTTATTGCATCTATTTGATTCTTCTCTCTTTTCTGTTTTATTAGTCTGGCTAGCAGTCTATTTTGTTGATCTTTTCAAAAAACCACCTCCTGAGTTTATTGTTTTTTTGAAGGGTTTTTTTTTTTTTTTTTTTGTATGTCTCTATCCCCTTCAGTTCTGCTCTGATCTTAGTTTTTTGTCTTCTGCTTGCTTTTGAATTTGTTTGATCTTGCTCCTCTAGTTTTTTTAATTGTGATGACAGATGACAGGATGTCGATTTTAGATCTTTCCTCACTTATCATGTGAGCATTTAGTGCTATAAATTTCCCTCTAGACACTGCTTTAAATGTGTCTCAGGGATTCTGGTACATTGTGTCTTCATTCTTATTGATTTCGAAGAACATCTTTATTTCTGCCTTGATTTCATTATTTATCCAGCAGTCATTCAGGAGCAGGTTGTTCAGTTTCCATGTAGTTGTGTAGTTTTTGAGTGAGTTTCTTAATCCTGAGTTCTAATTTGATTGCACTGTGGTCTGAGAGACTGGATGTTATTATTTCCGTTCTTTTGCATTTGCTTAGGAGTGATTTACTTCCAATGATGTGGTCAGTTTTAGAGTAAGTGCAATGTGGTGCTGAAAAGAATGTATATTCTATGGATTTGGGGTGGAGAGTTCTGTAGATGTCTCCATCTATTAGATCCACTTGGTCCAGATCTGAGTTCAAGTCCTGGATATCCTTGTTAATTTTCTGTCTTGTTGATCTATTATTGACAGTGGAGTATTAAAGTCTCCCACTATTATTGTGTGGGAGTCTAAATCTCTTTGTAGGTTGTTAAGAACTTGCTTTATGTATCTGGGTGCTCCTGTATTGGGTGCGTAAATATTTAGGATAGTTAGCTCTTCTTGTGTAGCATTGATCCTTTTACCATTATATAATGTCCTTCGTTGTCTCTTTTGATCTTTGTTGGTTTAAAATTCGTTTTATCAGAGACTAGGATTGCTACCCCTGCTTTTTTTTGCTCTCCATTTGCTTGGTAAATCTTCTTCCATCCCTTTATTTTGAGTCTATGTGTGTCTTTGTACGTTAGATGGGTCTCCTGAATACAGCACATGAATGGGTTTTGACTTTTTATCCAATTTGCCAGTCTGTGTCTTTTGATTGGGGCATTTAGTCCATTTACATTTAAGGTTAATATTGTTATGTGTGGATTTGATCTTGCCATTTTGATACTAGCTGGTTGTTTTGACCATTAGTTGATGCAGTTTCTTCATTGTGTCAATGCTCTTTATCATTTGGTACATTTTGCAGTGGCTGGTACTGGTTGTTCCTTTCCATGTTTAGTGCTTCCTTCAGGAGCTCTTGTAAGGCAGGCCTGGTGGTGACAAAATCTCTCAGCAATTGCTTGTCTATAAAGGATTTTATTTCTGCCTCATTTATGAAGCTTAGTTTGGCTGGATATGAAATTCTAGGTTGAAAGTTCTTTTCTTTAAAGATGTTCAATATTGGCCCCCAGTCTCTTCTGGCTTGTAGGGTTTCTGCCAAGAAATCTGCTTGAGTCTGATGGGCTTCACTTTGTGGGTAACCCAACCTTTCTCTCTGGCTGCCCTTAGCATTTTTTCCTTCATTTCAACCCTGGTGAATCTGATGATTATATGCTTGGGGTTGCTCTTCTTGAGGAACATCTTTGTGGTGTTCTCTGTATTTCCTGGATTTGAATGTTGGCCTGCCTTGCTAGGTTGGGGAAGTTCTCTTATATATTCCTGAAGAGTGTTTTCCAACCTGGATTCATTCACCCCATCACATTCAGGTACACCAATCAAACATAGATTTGGTCTTTCACATAATTCCATATTTCTTGGAGGCTTTGTCCATTTCTTTTCACTCTTTTTTCTCTAATTTTGCCTTCTCATTTTATTTCATTGAGTTGGTCTTCAATCTTGATATCCTTTCTTCTGCTTGATCGATTTGGCTATTGAAACTTGTATATACTTCATGAAGTTCTTGTACTGTGTTTTTCAGCTCCATCAAGTTGTTTATGTTCTTTTCTAAGCTAGTTATTCTAGTTAGCATTTCATCTAACCTTTTTTCAAGGTTCTTAGATTTCTTGCATTGGGTTAGAACATGTTCCTTTAGCTCAAAGAAGTTTGTTACTACCAGTCTTCTGAAGCCTGCTTCTGTCAATTCATCAAACTCATTCTCCATCCAGTTTTGTTTCCCTGATTGTGAGGAGTTGTGATCCCTTGCATGGGGTGAGGCATTCTGGTTTTTGGTCATTTCATCCTTTTTGTGCTGGTTTCTTCCCATCTTCGTGGATTTATCTACCTTTGGTCTTTGAAGTTGTTGGTGACTTTCAGATGGGGTCTCTGGGTGGATGTCCTTTCTGTAGATGTTGAAGCTATTTCTTTCTTTTCTTTGTTTTCCTTCTAACAAACAGGCCCCTCTGCTGCAGGACTGCTGGAGGTCCATTCCAGACCCTGCTTGCCTGGGGAATCACCCATGGGGGCTGCAGAACAGCAAGGATTGCTGCCTGTTCCTTCCTCTGGTAGCTTCATCCCAGAAGGGTACCTGTCAGATATCAGCCAGAGCTCTCCTGTATAAGGTGTCTCTTTGGATATATGGGGGTCAGGGAGCCACTTGAGGAGGCAGTCTGTCCCTTATCAGAGCTCAAGTGCTGGGGTAGGAGCTCTATTGCTCCCTCCAGAGCTGCTGGGCAGGGATATTTAAGTCTGCAGCAGGGGAACTCACAACTGCCCCTTTTCCCAGGTGCTCTGTCCTGGCAAGGTGGGGCTTTATTTATAAGTCCCTGATGGGCTGCTGCCTTTTTCAGAGATGCCTGGCCCAGCAAGAAGGGAATCTAGTCACAGTCTGCCTGCAGAGGTATTGCTGAGCTGCTGCGGGCTCCGCCCAGCTGCGCTGTAAACTTCCTTGTGATTTTGTTTATATAGGTAAGGTTAGAACTGCCTCAGTAATGGCAGACTGCCTTGGTAATGGTGAATGTCCTTCCCCCAGCCAAGCTCAACTGTCCCAGGTCGAGCTCAACCTGCTGTGCTGGCTGCGAAACTCTCAAGTCAGTGGGTTTCAGTTTGCTGGTTTTTGTGGGGGTGCGACCCACTGAGCCAGACCACTTGGTTCCCTTTCTTCAGCCCCCTTTTTTCAGGGGAATGGGCAGCTCTGTCTGGCAGGTGTTCCAGGTGCCAGCTAAAACAGCCACCTAGATTTGTGCTGGAAACCTGTGGTGCCAGCTGAAACGACCACCCAGTTCTGTGCTGGAAACCCATGGCACCTGTTGGCCCAGCAGGAATCTCCTGGTCTGTGGGCTGTAAAGACTGTGGGAGAAGCACAGTATCTGAACCGGAGTGTTGGAGTGACTGGAAAAGTCTCTGATGGCCTCTGTTGGTTGGGGGTGGGGTTCTCCGGCCCACTGCACTTCCCGGGTGAGGCAGTGCCCCACCCTGCCTCGGTTTGCCCTCATTGGGCTATACCTGCTGTCCAACCAACCCCACTGAGCTCAACCTGGTACCTTGGTTGGAAATGAGATCACTTGCCTTCTGCGTCACTCTCACTGGGAACTGTGCTCCAGAGCTGTTCCTATTCGGCCATCTTGGTGGAAGTCCCTCATGTAGATTACATTGTTAATGCCATCTTTGTAGCAGCTCAACATGGCAGCAGTGCTTGCTTATACTGACCTAATTTTAAATGGAATGTCTCATTCTGTGATCAATTAGCATTTCCTTTAGGCTATTTGCAATGTAAGATAAAATATAGTCCCTGTACACAGCAGTATTACAATGGTCACACTTGTTAAAACTAGAGAAATTGCCTGATCAAGATCTCCTCCCTCTGACTTTGCCTTAGTTTTTAAGATGAGTATGATAGTAACATGACTGAATATTTTTCTTTCCTGTTGTTTCCATCTCAACTAACATTTCACAAAGAATGACTGCACTGTTTAAACAATGGATTCTTACATTTTTTAAAGATATGAGTAATTATGAATTGACTCTAAAAGGATTAGTTGGAGAAAAGATTGTTTGAATAGATTGTCTCTCTTTGACATTCACAGAAGGTCATGCTGTCCAAATCTGTGTGCAGTGCACTACCAATGTCCTGGAGCTGGAGGGAATAGGAATTCTATTCTTTTATGCTCTGGGAAGGGGTCCCAGCCACACATGATGATCTGCAGGCAGTGACACCTGGATGCGCTTTGGCAGCTCTTCCAAGAATAATATAGTTTTACCTCCCAACAAAATAAATATCATTTTTTTAACCTAGAATAGTCCTGGAATATAAATCATCCAGATGACTGAAACTTATTTTTTGATGCCATGACAGATCACTTAGTATTAGATCCTTGAAGAGATGTTATTTTTTTAGAAGTTGTCTTTAAAACATTGCTCTGTCACAACAGATCCAAGGATTACAAGCCTGTAGCTAGTATTCTAAATTGTTGAAGTCAACACTAACTAGGATGTCCACTATTAATGATTGAAATAGACTTTCTTTTTTTAAGTGTGTTTAAAATTATTTCAATTGTCTATTTTGAAGAATTGCATTAAACTCACGTTAATTTATCACACAAGTGGCTACAACTGATATTTATCTAACATGTATACAGGAGGTTTTTTTTTCTATTCTTTAAGACACAATTCATTTTGTTTTAGATACACTGGTCCAGAACACACTTGTCTATTTGCATTTGTACATAAAGGTTTTCATGTTGTTATGGAGCATTTCATCCCCCTGGAACTGAGACAAGAATAGAAGAGTTGGCCTTTATCCTATAACCTCATTTCTGCTCCTCAACATAATCAATTGATTTTGATGTTTGTCAATTTGGTTTTCTCGGCCATCATAATGGTTAATTACTAAATCAGAATTGATCACCAGGTGGCCTGATGCTGTTATCTCAGCAACCCTGCATGCCATCTAGTTATTTTAATCATTTAAATGACTAGATCAGATTAGCCATTTGCCATTTGATCAGTAGCACAGTCACCAATATAAGACAGACTAATCTTATTGTGCACTAGGGCAAAGTCTTAGTGGGGGAAATGGTTGTTTAATGAATATATAAAAATGTTTATCTGGGCATAACAAAATATTTGCAAATCTAGTGTCTGATATTGAAACTATTTTATTTTTCTAATCAAATGAGAAAAATGCTAACCTTAAATGGATAGCAGGTATCACACCACAGAAAATTCATTAACCAACAAACATTATTAAGAACTAAGTGTTCATGTGTTGGACATTGGAGATATAGTGGAGATAATTCATAGTCTCTGTCACAAGAAATAAATCATAGATTCCTGACAGAGATATATTGATAAGATAATTTTAATAGAGCATGGTGAGTGCAAACCATGTGTAATGACTGGAAGAAAAAGTGAATTATTCTTTCTACCTGGAGAAGCCAAAAAATACACAAACAGAGGAAGGGAGGTTGAGTAGTTTCCTGAGGATCATTAGGCATACTCAAGGTATTCCAAGAACGTCATAGGCAGGGGAGAGCAGGAAAAGCATAAGATAGCACAGTATGTTTGTTGTTCATATTTCTTAAATGAAAGTGGTAACAATCAGAAAAGTTAATTTGAGTAAAGGGGATTTTTATTGGAAATTGTGGTAGACAAAATAATGGCAACACCAAGCTATCCACATCCTAATTTCCTAAACTTGTGACTATGTTATGCTACACAGCAAAGGGGAAGTAAAGTTGTCCATGGAATAAACTTGCTAATTAAAATAAGGACATGATTCTGGATCATCCAGGAGGACTCGGCAAAATCACCAGAGTTTTTACTTGGAGAAGAAGGAAGCAGGAGCATCACAACCAGAGAGATGAAACTGTGAGAGACTCAACCAGCCACTATTTTTGGTTGTGAAGATAGAAGAGGTTTATGAACCAAGGAATGCTGACAATCCTACATAAGTTAAAACAGACAGGAAAGTAGATTCTCCCCAAGAGACTCCAGAAACGAACACAAACCTGCTGACACCAGGATTTAGCCCAATGACACCCATATTGGATTTCTGACTTCTAGAGATGTAAGGTAATAAATTTGTGTTTTAAACCACAACCTTTTTTTGGCAATTTTAACAGCAACAATAGGAAGTAAATGCAGAAATTTACTACAGTTGTTAATGTAACTCAAAGAAGAACTAGGCATCAAGCCTCAAGAAGGGAAAGTTTGACTGGACCCAGGTTCTGACATCACCAGAATGCTCCATTGTCTGCTTTCCTCTAGATCTATTGGCTTCATTCTCTGAGAGTAGCTCTCCCCATGGGGCAGGGTATCTGGCCACCAGTGGCTCCAGATTCCTATAATGATGTTTTTTCAATCAAAGAGAAAATCGGTTTCTCCATCTTGGCTCCAATTTTTTAAAAATGCCATGAAAAATATTTTATGGTTACATTTTGGGTCAAAATCCGACTTTTGAACTGCATTCATGGAGTGAATAATTAGTATTATTAGCCCAGCCTGTATCATGTGTCATCAATTTGGCAAATAGGGTGAGATCTGTTACCAAAAGAAAGGGGACAAGAATGTAGGGAAAATTGAAACAGAAATGCCCCCTACACCACATTGAATGAACTACATTTGGTTTACTATAGTGAGGAATCAACCCAAACTCACACAAATAGATCACACGAGTAAGTTCCAACTCTGTGGGCTTTAAAGTATTTTCAGAGCTCCAGCATAACAAAATATATGTTTATGAGCTTCCTGCCAAAAGTTGAGGAGTCATGACAGATGAGTTCAATTTATAATTAATTCCACCATCTTGTTCCAGTATAGGAAATTCAGGAATTGGCCGGCTAAGTGGAAGGTCAATTTAGAGAGACCAAAGCTTGGAATTAGATTACTCTGAGAGTAACTTTCCCCATGGTACAGGGGATCACTACCAAGAAGTGGCAGTGCCTGGGGTCAGATTCAGCTGTAGGCAATAGGAAAGTCCACTCAGAATTCCTCAGCCTGTTGGATAATGCCCTGGATGACTGGATTTAAGTCTAAGCTACCCTCTTTCCTAATTTCATTACCTTAGGCTTGTCACTCCGTACTTTAAGACTTATTTTCATCATTTGCAATCTATATGTTGATCATAAAACCTGCTCCCTGTAAAAGCTTTCGTTATTGTGAGTTTATATATACAAGACATTTTACTGAGTTCCAGGAAACTTCAGCTATGAAAAAATCACTTGGGATACAAAGTAAAAGCATAAATGAAGGAATGAGGCAGGAGTCTTGGTGTAGTAACATAGACCTAAAATCAAACAGGACCTGCAGTGAGGTTAGCTTGATATAGAGGAATTTAAGTTAGATAGGACTCCTGATGTTGTTTCTGCCAGCAGATGTGATGGATTGATGAGCCAAGGGAGTGGGGAAGCCTGGGTAAACATTCAGTCTGCACATAGAGGAGGTCAGTTAGAGAGAGAGAGCAGGGAAACAGAGATGTCATTATACTCTCAGTTCTGCCTATTCCCTATTCCCTGTCTCAGGTATTCCCAGTATGGAAACCAATCTTAAGCCTGACACTCATTAGGCAGTTTCTTAAAAAAAAAAAAAAAAAAAAGATTCAAATAAACCTAGGAGAGGAACATCCAGCCAAGACTGTCTTCACAATAGGCCCAAATGGCAACTTTTTCCAAAATCTTAGAATTAGATCATTGCTGACTCTGATGTCTTAGACCAGATAGACCTGCAGTCACTCAGTAGAGTGTGTCATTCAATGAAACACAATATTATTGTCAGGAGTTATTCCAGCCCATCTCTATCAGTTTCCTGGAGCTGCTATAGCATAGTACCATACATTGGAATGCTTAAACAAAATGACTTCACTGTCTCATAGTTCTGAAGGCTAGAAGTTTTAAACCATGGTGCTGGCAGAACTACACTATGAAACCTGTAAGGCAATTTATTGCTTTCCATATCTTTTGCTCTTGCCAGCAATCCTTGGTGTTTTCTGGCGCGCAGCTGCCTAACTCCAGTCTCTGCCTTCATCATCACATGGCATTCTTTCCATGTCTCTCTGTCTTCAAGTGGCCATTTTCGCATAATGATGCTAGTCCTATTAAACTAGAAACCCCTCTTCCTCCAGTCTGACCTCATCTTAACTTTCTTATATATCATCAATGACCCTATTTCCAAATAAGGTCACATTTTGAGAGATCCTGGAAGAACTTCAACATACCTTTTTTGGGGGACATAATTCAGCCCATAACACCATTCCCTTATTTTTGACCAACTCCTATTCAGAGTCTATTTTCACCTCATTACTCATCCTGACTCCTGATCTTCTATGTATCACTGATTTCTTACACTTGGGATTAGAAGTTGGCATATCGTTTATACAGACTTGACAGAGAAAAGCCTTGAGCTGTCTGGGCGTTTTCTTCTAGGCCTTGGTGTTACTATGAGCTGCCTGGCATTTACACCTATGCCTTGGTGTTCTCCAGTTAAACATAAACAACTTCACAGAACAGCAACATCAGACAAAGCTACTGTAAACATGATCAATCAAGACAAAAAAAAGACCACTCTGTAATCATGTCTGTACACAGAGCAGAATACAAACACTATCCAAACCACACAAATGACCAAATATCTCTCCATCTTGACCAACAGGAGTGATGGCTGCTTTTTTATTTTTTATTTTAACTGATTACTGATTTGCCTTGGTCTAGTCATCCCTCTTTCTAGGTAAGATTAAGTAAGATTAATAACTAAAAGTACTCTAACTTTATAAGAGAATTTAATCCAGAGCAAAGTCTCACTTCTTTAAATCCTCCCAAAATCATGTAACACAACCCCAAATCTTATAAATTCTTTTAACACCCTTTTCCTGAGACAACCAATGTTTCAATAGTGTACTTTTTTTACTGCAACAAGTAATAAACCCAACTTGTTCAACTATGAGTGTGTTCCTGATGATATTTGACTGGAGGGCATTCACAGGCATTTTAATAAATGCAAATTAGCTGAAATGTGATAACGGAATTGGAAACATGTTTTACATTTGGAATGTATCAACCTAACAAATGATTGCTATTCAGATTATACTGCAGATAGAAAAATGTAGTTATAAAAAATTGTTGTATTTGCAATATTAATTGCTATACATATCTAGGGTTCAACTCCAGTTTTGTTTCTTTTATTTTATAGATGAAATCAAACTTAAGCTTTGATACCACAGTATGGTATCAGATCTAGTCTCTCTCTCTCTCTCTCTCTCTTTTTTTTAGTGTCACCTTCCTTTGAATGGTCAAAAAACCTAGAAAATGTATTGAATCCCTGAGGAATGAGATCTATCCAACTTCCCCATCCAGTTGTGGGATGGGAGAGGGAAGGCCTAAGATATCATCTGGCCACTGCCACTACTTCTGGCTGCCCTACAGCATCACAGTTGGAAATTCATCCTATCTTGCAAGTTCAGGTGGTCAGAACTCTTTGAGGCAGGACAATTCCAAACTCTCAGCACCTGGCACTACCAAAGGCATTCTTATCTTGGTCCTCCAGGTTGCAGCTGTTAGTGTTTGAGTCCTTCAGACCCAGCAACAGCAATTCCACCGCAGTGTTACCCACAGTAGGACTGCAGTATTAGAGGTGTGTCAGGCACCTGCCCCTTATGGACTGAAAACACTTTCCTTTTCCCTTTGTAAAGAACTGTCTCTCAAGGGTAGGGTAGCTCATCTTATTAACTCACGAATGTCTCTTTACTTTCATTTCCCTGACAACATGACGATACTTAATCTCTAGAGAGTTCTTAAATTTCCACCCTTTTCTAGGAGTGAAGGAACCTGTGCCTCAATGAGAAGAAGCTTTCCCAAGGATGACATGGGGACTTTCTAAGCCTTCTCAGAGTGGAACAGAAAAGAAAGAAAACCTTTTTTTATAGCATATTTAAACACTCAATGGGGTCATGCTGTGGGATGTGTGTGACATAGTAACAGAAAGGTGCTTTATTTTGGGGCAGCTGCCCACTTGGAATTGTTTTCTTTAATTTACATTGGAAGTTGAGTTCTGTGATGTGGTTTATTTTGATAATTTAGAAAATCAATACTTTTTGCTAATATTTCGTGCTATCCCAATTTTTAAAATTTTAATTACATTTGTTCTACTCAAATTTTGTCATCACATTATTACCTTTAGCTTGAAATAACAATGTATCCTTGTATTCTTAAAAATATTAAATTTTTTCTAGAAAAAAAATCAAATTGTCATTGAAAGTTAATATTTCCTTAGTTCTTAGCTCCTTTTTCCCAATGAAGTTATTACTTTTACAATGTAATTTGTAATAAATGTAATACTATCTAGGTGACATCTATCAACAACAATTATGTTGTAACAGAACAGAGAATATTAATGCTTATTTTAAATCTGGTCAGGACTTTGTCTCTGAATACCTCCTTCCCCCTCTTTCCCTTCTTACTACCCTGCTGTGGTACCTCAATTCTTAGATAAAAGTTTCAGTATCAAAGCATTGGCTTCTGCACAAGTCTTCTGAAGGGAACTGTTATTTACGCAAATGTTACTAATGTTACTTTACTTGTATGAGTCCATTCTCACACTGCTCTAAAGATCTGCTCAAGACTGTGTAATATATAAGGAAAAAAGGTTTAACTGACTCACAGTTTCACATGGCTTGGTAGGCCTCAGGAAGCTTACAATCATGGCTGAAGGGGAAGCAGACATATCTTACATGGTGACAGGTGAGAAAACACGAGAAGGAAGAACTGTCAAACACTTATAAAACCATAAGATCTTGTGAGAACTCACTATCATGAGAAGAGCATGGAAAGTGCCCCCATGTTCCAATGAGCTCCCACCAGGACTGACCCTTGAAACATCAAGATTATGGGGATTACAATTTGAGATGAGATTTGGGTGGGGACACAGCCAAACCATATCATTACTTAACTGCAAAATAACTGAGGTCTATTTACAAGGGATTGTGAAAGCAGAAAAACATTTCTATTATACTATTATCAAGTGAGAACTTCCTTGCTTAAAAGTGCTTCTTAACGTCCTAAAGAGAACAAGTCTGAGAAGATGGGCCTTAGAATAGGTCAATTTTTGCTGGAACCAGAAAGTAGTAAAGAATGTAAGTTTTGAGACATCAGTTTGTAAGAGTAGCTGGGGTAGAAGGAGTGACAGTTTATAACAATTGTAAGAGTGGCAGGAGTGATGGGGGAGATGGGTAAAGGGTAAATAAGTCTAAATTAATTTGTTTACTAGTTTTGATTTGGCCTATTCCAAACGTTAGTTTGTCTACAGTAGCATTTAGGATCTCTTAAAACAATTAACTAAAATTAATGTTTTAAAATAAATACACCATCAACTTCTACTTTGTTATAAAAAATATACACCCTCTGCATGTACTCTGTTTTAAAATAAATACAGCATCTATTTCTACTCTGTTATAAAATATATACAACTTCACTTGTACTCTGTTATATAAAAATATACAACCTCATTTGTACTCTGTTATGAAAAATACACTCCCTCTACATGTACTCTGTTGTAAAATAAATACAGTCTCTATTGCTACTGTGTCACAAAAAATATAAAACCTCTAAATATACTCTGTTTTAAAATAAATACACCCTCTAATTCTATTCTGTTATAAAAATATACACCCTCAAATTGTACAGTGTTATAAAAAATATACACCCTCTAAATGTACTCCGTTGTAAAATATATACACCCTCAATTTGTTCTACGTTATAAAAAATATACACCCTCTTCATGTACTCTGTTTTAAAATAAATACACCCTCTATTTCTACTCTGTTATAAAAAATATACAACCTCTACATGTATTCTCTTTTAAAATAAATACACCCTCTATTTCTACTCTGTTATACAAAATATACACCCTAAAATTGTAGTGTTATAAAAATATACACCCTCTACATCTACTCTCTTTTAAAATAAATACACTGCCTCTTTCTACTGTATTATAAATAATATACACCCTCTACATGTACTCTATTTTAAAATAAATATACCCTCTATTTCTACACTGTTATAAAAAATATACACCCTAAATTTGTAGTCTGTTATAAAAAATATGCTACCTCTTCATGTACTCTGTTTTAAAATAAATGCAACCTGTATTTCTACTCTGTTATAAAAATATTCACCCTCACTTTGTACTCTGTTATAAAAAATGTATACCCTCTATGTGTACTCTGTTTTAAAATAAATATTACCTCAATTGTACTCTGTCATAAAAAATATGCACCCTCAATTAGTACTGTGTTATAAAAAATATACACCCTTTGCATGTACTCTTTTTTAAAATAAATACACCTTCTGTATCTACTCTATTATGAAACATATACACCCTCAATTTGCACAGTGGTATAAAAAATATACACCCTCTACATGTATTCTGCTTTAAAATAAATACATCCTCTAATTCTACTCTGTAATAAAAAAATATGCAACCTCAATTTTTACTCTATTATAATAAATATACACCGTCTACATGTGCTGTGTATTAAAATAAATACTCCTTGGATATCTACACTGTTCTAAAGAATATACACCCTCAATTTGTACTCTGTTATAAAATATATACACCCTTTACATGTGCTCTGTTTTAAAGTAACTACACCCTCTATTTCTACTCTGTTATAAAAAATATACACCCTCAATTTGTATTGTGTTGTAAAAAATATACAACCTGTGCATGTACTCTGTTTTAAAATAAATACACCATCTATTTCTAAAAAAAAAAAAAAAGAAAGAAAAAAAAAAGAAAATCAATTGTGTCAGGTGTGGATTTTTTTTAATGAACTTAAGCTAAATACTATTTACTCTTTGCAACTCCTGACACATTATTTCCTGATTATTACTATTGTCTTCAAAGACTCTTTTTTAGAGCAGTTTTAGGTTCACAGCAAAATAGAGAAGATACAGAGGTTTCACATGTAGTCTCTGCCCCCACACATGCATAACCTCCTCCATTATCAACATCCCCCCACCAGAGTGATACATTTGTTATTAGTGATGAACCTAAAGTGACATAATATAATCACCCAATGCTTATAGTTTACATTAGAGTACACTTTTGGTGTTACACATTCTATGAAATTGAACAAATATGCAATGACCCATATCCATCATTATAGTAGACAGAGTATTTTCACTGCCCTAACATCCTCTATGTTCTGCCATTTCATTTCTCCACCACCCCAACTTCTGGTTATTTCAGAAAACTTTGAGTTAATTTTTACTTGTAGTACATAGCTGTAGTCTAGAAAGCTAGGAGACATTTTATGCCTTACCCATCACTAATCTCATCCTCTGGAATGCAATTTTAGCCCTGGAGAAATCCAATTGTGATCATAAAAAAAAAACACATTTCCCTGATGCTTTTAACTCACTCTCTGTTCCTAGATAGTATTTATTTATTTCTGTTCTTTACAATCAGACATGATGCAGAGAAAAGCTAAAAGGATAAACATAACGTTACTTTTCTGCTCTACACTGATTCCAATGAAAATTGAATTCCCAATTTTCTGACAAAGAATATTTGATAGGAATTTTGACCCTGAATCTCATTTACTATATGCTTTTAAACAAAGCTATATGCATGTATATTGTTCAAATTAGCAGAATCTTTAGGCATTTTCCTTTTTTTCTGTTATGTCATATTCTTGTAACCAGGAATTTCAGTTATAAAAATATATTTTAATCATCCTATTTATTCATCCAAGGAATGAAGAGGTTAGAGGGGGAGGAAAGGAAGAAAGTTATTTTTCTTCCTTACTTTCTTCCTTTCCTCCCCTCTAACCTCTTCATTCCTTCCCTCTCTAGACACTCCTCTCTGGCAATGCATGCTTATCTAATTATACTCTTGCCTAAGAAATCCCAGAGGCTAATCTGGCAACAAACTAGGTACAGAAACCCTGTTGTGGAATGCTGGATTGTCCCCCCAGACCCTGGCTGAGTGATGGATGAAAGGAGCACTCAGACACAGGTATGCAGTGAAAGAGTGGCTAGGGACTGCTAAAGAGTAAGCAACAGCCTTGATAAGCTGGAGACACTTGCTTTTATTCATTATAGACATAATGGCAAAAGCCTGGAGCCAACACAATCTATG
The DNA here is from genome assembly GCA_036589455.1 of Ateles fusciceps. NCBI lineage: Eukaryota > Metazoa > Chordata > Mammalia > Primates > Atelidae > Ateles > Ateles fusciceps. Next base: position 6,738,501 of record JAZHEH010002393.1, read on the forward strand.
GGTAATTAACATTGTCATCCCCCCCTTGCAGGGAGCAATCTCGAGCATGGATAATCAAAGGTCAGTTTCCAGACAACATAAGTAAATAACCCTATTTAGATAAACTTCCCTAGATTTTCTTGCACCTACTTCTTGGCCTCTGCCTCAGGGTAAGAGAACAACTGCCTTCAGCTTATTCTCCCCTGAAGCTTTGCAGAGTCTTCTGACCTTTCAAAAGGCCTGCTGCTTTCCCTATAACTTCCTCTACCACTCTGACCAATGCCCTACAGTGGAATCCTCCTACTTTGGGAGAGTTGTGAACAATGAATCCACCACCAACAGGCCAAAGTCAAGATAATGCCAACCAGACTTCCTCATGGGCAATTGCCCAAGATAACCATCAGGATGAAGACACACAGACCCTGCACCCTGCACAACTCCTCATGTCTCCCATACCAAGTTTCCCTTTAAAAGTCCTCTGGTATTTTAAAATTTAAGATGATACTTTAAATGCGAACTTATCAGCTTCTTGGTTTGCTGGCTCTCTGATTAAACCCACTTTTCTGCCCACCAGCCCTTGCCTCTCATGTTTGGCTTTCAAGTGGCAAACATCCAACCCTGGGCCCAGTTACATTCTGATAATGTAAAATTTCCCCATTTGCAGAATTATTACTTCACAAATGCTTATTTACTTTCTATTGCTCAGGAATTTGAATTAAAGTATCTCTTTATTAAAGCACCATCAATATCGAATTTTCATTTGAAGGCAAGATTTTCAGTGAACAGAACAATAGAAATATTTCTTTCCTTTTCTGACATTTTATGTTGCTTTCAGTTTTATGATTTCTTTTGCATTTCAGTGCTTGACAAGTACAACATTCTAATACACCTTTAGAATAATGAATTCAGTGACATATATCTCAAATAGTAGAGACTGTAAGGCCGGTTGCCTCGCCAGGAGCTCAGACATGCCCATTTCTCCCAGCATCTGGGAATTACATCACCACTCCCTGATAAACATTTAACTTCTCCACACAGCCTCCCCAACACCCACCCCTGAAGCAAACTCCGCATCCGACACCTAGCCCGCCGCTGGAAACCCCTGCCCAAAAATTTTCAAAAAGCCCCAACAAACCTTGCCCGATGTAGTACTTTCTTGCCCGATAACACTTTCTTGCCTGATAGCACTCCCTTGCCCGATAAGCACTTTGCCCCGTCAAGGTCATTTTCCCCAAGGCAGCCTGCTCACCAAAAATCCCGCCTGCCCACTAGTAGTAGCTTGCCTCCTCCACGTCCTGTGTTCCAATATCCAATCAAGTGCCTTATGTTTTGTCTCCTCAGTTCCTAAATAAATGCCTTCACTCCCTATAAAACCCCTTGCCCTAAAAAGTTAGGCGTGACTTCTCTGGCCCCCCTCCCGGACCATAGAACCTCACCTGGTACATAAATAAATTGTTTTTTTCATATTCTTACACTGGTTCTCAGTTTCCTCATTTTAAACTCAGCAATAAACCTTAGATTTGGTGCCGAAACCCGGGAGGAGTTGTAAGACCCCTCCTGGGGAAAAACGGACTCCTCCTGGGGAAACTGACTCCTCCACCCAAAGCTGGACCGGGGAACCCGCTCCGCCGCGAGGTAAGACTTCTATTGCCCATAACCCCTCTGGCTGCCTGCTCTGTGGACTACCTGCTCGTAACCGCTGCTGCATCAGGGACTCCTTCTCATTTCTCGCTGTGGGCCCAGGGCCCCAGCCTTGTCTCGAGGACCTGAGCATAGAGGAGACATCCCTACACTCTTGTCTTCTCCCCGTAAGGGGTTTGCCGGGGGTCAGGAATCTGTGGGAGACATCCCCATCTTCCTGAACCCTCTCCGGTGTTCGGAAGTGCAGTCCAGGACACCTTCCGATCATCTCCGCAGCAGCGAGTGAGGTTTGGGTAATCAGAAGCCCCATTTTGCAAACCTGGGGCCCTGCGTAACAGCAGGACAAAATCCCCAGCTTACGCTACTAAAACGTCTATCTCAAATCAGCCCTTTGGCATATAAGCTCCCGTTAATTAAGTAACTGTACTTTCAGTTTCTTTTTCCTACCCCTGGCATGAGTGAGTGAGTGAGTTTATGTGTAGTCCCATGGCTTAACGGCTACGGGACTTGAGTGGGCCTCCACCTGTGGTTCCACGGGAGCATCATAAGGCATAACAGTGATTCACCTCAGGACCAAAAGTTCTGAGGTGACCAGGCCCGGGAGTTATACGGGTACACCTTAGCCAAGACGCCCCTGAAATATCCCTTCGGGGATGTGGCCGGAAAGGCATCAGACTGGTCTCCCACCTGGGGGGCACCCATCCTTTGTTCGTCAATCTCACATGTGGTTCTGTCTGTACTGTAGATTCACTAGTTTTACTAGACTCCTGTTAGCCGACATACAGTGGTTTAGGCCTGCTCCCCTCAGAGTAGACGATATCCTACAGTGGGTAACAGACCACTGGCTGCAGGGGGACATTTACTGAATTTCTGCCACTTGAAATAACTCTGTTCTCCTTTCTCCTTCAATTCCTTCTCTACCACTGAGACCTCTCACTCTCTAGCCCCGTCCCTGTCACTTCTTCAAATTCTTGCGTGTGGCAAATACTCGAGCTATATCTCTCTTTATCTTCTTTGTCACTGTAGTCATCGCGGCTTGTAGGTTTTCTCAACCACCCCCTCCAGGAAAAGAACTCTTTTGTCCGTGTTGGGTGTAATACCTCACCCCCCGTAGTTAAGTAGTTAATCATGGGCAACCAAGAGTCTCGCCCAGACCCCAAGTCGCCACTAGGATGCCTAACTTTAAATTTACCCAAACTGGGCCTCTCCATAAAAAAGAAGAGACTATTCTTCCTCTCCACTGTAGCCTGGCCACAATATCCCCTAGACAACCAGTCCAAATGGCCTCCAGAAGGCATACTTGACTTTAAAGTTCTGACGGACTTAAATAACTTCTGCCAAAAGAATGGCAAGTGGGCAGAAATTCCCTATGTTCAGGCTTTCTGGCATCTCCGTGCCCGCCCCAATCTCTGCTCCTCCTGCAGCACAGTCCAGGTACTCCTAGCAAAAAATCCCTCGATCTGCCTTCAGCCCCACTGCTGGCCACCTCCTCTTCCTCCTTCTCCGACCCCGATCTGCCCGAGGAACTCTCCCTGCCTCCAGCCCGACCCACTGACCCCCCCACCTTATGCAGAGCCCCAACTACCTCCTACTCCCTCAGGCCCTAACATGGCCTCTCCTGTTAGTGCCCACACCCACTCTCGTGAAGCTAAACCTCCTCCTCCTTTCCCAGATGTAACCTCTTCTGTTAATGGTCACACTCGCCCGCACAACACCCCCACCAATGAAAATTCCCTCCTCTGTCCCCTCTGCGAGGTGGCTGGAACGGAAGTCGTTGTCCGAGTACACGTCCCTTTCTCTCTCCTTGATTTATCCACCATTGAAAAACGTTTAGGGTCCTTTTCCGCCAATCCTACTACTTACACTAAAGAATATTGCTAGCTCACACAAGCCTATGACTTAACCTGGCATGACATTTATGTAATTTTGTCTTCTACCCTCACTTCAGATGAACATAATCGTATCCACGTGGCAGCCCGGGCACACGCAGACCAGGTACATCTTACTGATCCCCAAATGCCGGTAGGTGCAGTGGCGGTCCCCGACGCTGACCCTAATTGGGACTACCAAACCGGTCAAAATGACCGCCGCTGCTGAGATCAAATGCTACAATGCCTCCTAGCGGGCATGCAGGACGCAGCCCAAAAGGTGGTCAATTATGATAAACTGCGTAAAATAACTCAGGGCCCTACTGAAAACCCGGCTGCCTTCCTTGACAAGTTAACCAATGCTATGGTCATACATACCCGAGTGGACCCAGACTCCCCGGCCAGGACCACTCTCCTAGCTGCCCATTTTATCTCCCAGTCAGCACCAGACATTAAAAAAACATTAAAGAAGGCAGAGGAGGGTCCCCAAACTCCCATACGAGACCTGGTAAACACGGCATTTAAAGTTTTTAATGGCCAAGAGGAAAAGGCTGAGGCCGTCTGCCAGGCCCATTTACAGCAGCAAGTAAGCCTCCAAACCCAAGCTATTGTAGCAGCCCTGAGGCTGGCAGCTCACCCAGCGTCTGACACAAGAAACTCCTCAAAGCTCCTCCCAAAATGTCCCCCAGGACCTGCCCAGACTGCTTCAAAGGTCCCGACCAGAGCCTGCCTCAAGTGTGGTCAGGAGGGACACTGGGCCCAACAGTGCCCCTGTCCTCGCCCACCTCCCGGACCCTGCCCGACCTGCAAGCAGACTGGACACTGGAAGGTTGACTGCCCATTCCGGACTTCAGGCTCATCCCCTGCACCTCTATGTGAGGGACAAGCCAGTCCAAAAAATATAGTCCCTTCACTTGAACTCCTCGGCCTCATGGACGACTGAGGTGGCCCGGACTCAGAGACTCCTATCACCCTTGCCGAGCCCAGGGTAATGCTACAAGTAGCGGGTAAGTCCATTTCCTTCATGGTAAACACAGGGGCTACTTGCTCTGTATTGCCTTCCTACTCAGGACCCAGCATTCCTTCCCAGGTCTCGGTTGTAAAAATTAATGGGAAGCCCTCCTGTCCCAATCGGACCCATCCCTTAACCTGTAACCTCGAGGGACGTCCGTTCACACACTTCTTCCTGATCATACCCTCGTGCCCAGTCCCCCTGTTAGGATGGGATATCCTCCAGACTTTAGGGGCTACCCTCCAACTCACTGGCCCCCCTCAGTCAGCTCCATCCTCCACCCATCTCCTACTACTGACTTTAACCAACAACACATCCAGTCACAGCCCCTTGCCTCAACCCCCTATCTCTCCTAAAGTAATTAACCCCTTGGTATGGGACACTTCCAAGCCTGTAGTGGCCAAACATCACACGCCAGTTAAAATACTCCTAAAAAATCCTACCCACTTTCCCTCACGTCCCCCAGTTTTCTATCTAAAAAACCCACCGCCAGGGCCTAAAGTGTATCATTACCCAACCCCTAGCCCAAGAGCTGGTTATTCCCACCAGTTCCCCTTGTAATACCCCTATCCTGCCAGTCCGAAAACCATCCGGCGATTATCGCCTAGTCCAGGACCTACGCCTAATCAACGAGGCAGTGGTACCCCTCCACCCGGTGGTCCCCAATCCTTACACATTATTATCCCCACGTTCCCTCTAACACCTCCCATTTCACGGTCGTTGATCTCAAGGATGCCTTCTTCACCATTCCCCTTCACCCGGACTCTTACTTCCTCTTTGCCTTTACTTGGACTGACCCCAACTCTAACTCGTCACAACAGTTAACCTGGACGGTCCTGCCCCAGGGCTTTAGAGATAGCCCCCATATATTTGGGCAAGCATTAGCTACTGACCTCGCCTCTTGCCCCCTTCAGCCCAGTCTTCTCTTACAATACGTGGATGACCTGTTGCTCTGCAGCCCCTCTCTTTCCATGTCACAGCAGCATACTGCTACTCTCCTTAATTTTCTTGGGACTAGGGGTTACCGGGTCTCCCCCCTCCAAGGCACAGCTGTCAGTTACCTCAGTAATCTACTTAGGCATTCACCTTACTCCACAAACCAGAGGCTTAACAACAGACCGCCGAAGACATTACTTACATTACAGCCCCCAAAAACAGCTAATAAAATCCTCTCCTTTTTAGAATTTGTAGGATTTTTCGACACTGAATTCCCAATTTTGCCACCCTGGCAAAGTCCTTGTATGTGGCAGCTAAAGATACCCCCACAGGACCTCTCTCCCATCCGGGGGTTGTTAAACAAGCTTTTAAAACCTTACAGACTGCCCTGTGCCTGGAAAACTTCTCCTCCCAGGTTGTGGAATGACACAACAAGCTGGAAGTGAAAGTCAGGAGTAACAAAAAACTCCTGTTACAACCCGTGACCATCAGCAGAAATAAAAAGGAAAGGGTTCTGATTGAGGGCTCCTTTCTTTCTCAAGTTTTTATAAGCCCGCATGAGGAAAATTTCCAGGGTAGCTGTAAACCAGATGCTGCTTCATCCCTCTGTCCGACTCCCAACTGAGACACCAGCCAACTGACCCCTTCCCCACTTCGCCCCTACTCAGCAGGAAGTAGCCAGAAAGAAATGGCATCCTATATCATCAAAGAGGTCGGAATGTAAGGTTGGTTGCCTCGCCGGGAGCTCCGACACGCCCATTCCTCCCAGCGTCTGGGAATTACCTCACCACTCCGCGATAAACATTTAACTCCTCCACATAGCCTCCCCAACACCCACCCCTGAAGCAAACTCCGCATCCAACACCTAGCCCACTGCTAGAAACCCCCACCCAAAAATTTTCAAAAAGCCCCAACAAACCTTGCCCGATAGCACTTTTTTGCCCAACAGCACTTTTCTTGCCCAGTAACACTTTCTTGCCTATAGCACTCCCTTGCCCAGATAAGCACTTTGCCCCGTCAAGGTCATTTTTCCCCAAGGCGGCCCGCTCACCAAAAATCCCGCCTGCCCACTAGTAGTAGCTTGCCTCCTCCACATCCTGTGTTCCAATATCCAATCAAGTGCCTTATGCTTTGTCTCCTCAGTTCCCAATTAAACCCCTTCACTCCCTATAAAACCCCTTGCCCTAAAAAGTTAGGCGCGACTTCTCTGGCCCCCTCCTGGACCATAGAACCTCGTCTGGTACCTAAATACATTGTTTTTTCATTTTCTTATACTGGTCTCAGTTCCTCATTTTAAAGTCAGCAATAACCCTTACAGAGACATGGTTGAAAAGTCATGGAACTAGTTGGCAGAGAAGTTATTTCAAATTTTGTTGCTGTTACTTATAAGCTATGTGATCATTGGAAAGTTACTTAAACTCTCAGATGCTCATTTATTTTGCTAAAAAAAAAAACACCAATAATTATCTATGTAGAGTTATTGTTAGAATTAGGGATAATGTATACAATATAGTAATGAGCTTGGCATATTTAGATACTGACTAAAAGGCAGCATTTATATGAAAGCCTTGGGACATATGTATTAGGCAATCTGTGAGATGTGTCCCAATGAATCTTGTCTCCTGGTGTTCCTGGCCTTAGGCAATCTCCTCTTCTTTGGTGTAGCTGGAATTATTGCCTTGCTTCTAATAAATATAATATGGAAGAGTGTGCTATCACAGCTCTGGGGTCACTTGTGTTGGGGGAAGCCAGCTGCCATATTGTAAGGCAGCCCTATGGAGTTCCCCATGGGGTGAGTGGGGAATAGCCATGTGAATGAGCTTGGACACAAATTGACTCTCCCCAGTGCTCTCATCCAGATGAGACTGCAGCTCTGCTTAACATCTTGACTGCATCTCATGAAAGAGCTTGAGTCAGAAACACCCAACTAAACACCATTTTCTGATTTGACAGAAAATGGGAGATAGTGTCTGTCATTTTAAACTGTGAAATTTTGAGGTAATTTGTTATGACAATAGATGACAAATATGTCATAAAAAACATAGCACCTAAATTTTAGGGAAAAAAATCATTTAGTAAATTTATATATAATTCATCATAAAACTATATCTGATGTGTGTTGGTATGGGAAATGTGGAGGGGGGATTATAAGGCTGTTTTACAAGACAGACTTTAGGCTATGTCTGTTCATCTGACTGTAGCCATGAATCTCAAAATGTGTCTATGAAACAGTAGTCTACTTTTTTAAATGCTCCAGAAACCAGAGCATTGTGGTCTCCTATGTTTGGGAAACACTAATACATTTCTGAATCTTAGAAAATCACAATGAACATAGTATGTTACAGGCCCTAGAAATCTCAGAGCTGCTAAAATTTCTAACAGGTTAATGCTTTACTATGGACTGTATGTGTCCTCCAAATGCATGTGTTGGAAACTTAATTCCCAATGCAACTATAGTGTTTGCAGGTGGGCCTTTTGGGAAGTGTTTAGTTCATGAGGGGTCCACCCTCATGAATGGATTAAGGCTGCTATGAAAAGGGCTTATGACCATGAAATTACTCTTTTACCCTTCTGCCTTCTGCTGTAAGGACACAGCAGAAAGGCCTTCACCAGATGCTGGCACCTTGATCTTGGATTTCTCATCCTCCAGAGCTGTGAGAAATTCATTTATCTTTTCTATAACAGAATATATGAGACTCATCCAGTTTCAGATATTCTGTTACAGTAGCACAAAATAGACTAAGACAAGCTTTAATGTTAAGCATCCCACAATAAACTCCGGAAAATTGTGGGTTACTTTCCACCAAAAAGTGCTGAAATCCTGGCCCGTTCCTTACAACAGCCTGAACCTAGCTTATAAACAGCTATTTACAATCTGTTTAACTTTGCCTCAGCCCCAGGCCTTAGGGGTTCAACCTTTCTGCAGAGCAAATGCTTTGCTGTAAAATAACAAGAACTTAGTGTTATAATCAACAGATGGTAATAGCTGCACAAGTTCTAATCTCACAACACAGAAGAAGTTGTTCTCAGTCTCATTCTGTCATTCCCATTTTATCATTTTCCTCTGATTTGATCTCAATAATTCACTTATTTTTTTCAGAAGGATTTGTTAATACCTTCTCCCCTCACAGCCCTCAAGAATATATGTATGTTTTTCCAATTTAAACTTTATGGCTAAGTACAGTTTTTGTTTTCCATGGAAGACTTGTCTTCACTGTGACTTGCAGCATTTCTGCTAAATTTTGTATAACATCTTTGCAACATATTGAAAAATTCTTTGGATATGTTTGCATAACATTTCCAGCAGAGTGTGGAAGTTACTATGAAAATTACCCTTAAAATTAAAAACAGAAGTTAAAAGTTTTGCCTAATTAGAAGGACTTTCTGGTATTAAATTTAAAATGTTAGGATTTTAACATAAGCTATATCTGTGTGTGTAGGTCTGTTCTTATTTGGATGTAATTTTTGAGATTATCACTGGAAATGTTATTACACCAAAGTTTCTTTCTGTGTCAGCTATGCTATTATCACTGTCAGAAAAATTTTACAAAAAATTCTTCAGGTCATACATTTTTATGGAGTGTGCTAGATTAACAAATTCTCTTCTATGAGAACTAGCAGCAACCTAAACAACAGCACTGGCAATCATTGAGTGTGTGCTACGTACTCCACCAGGCATTTTACAGGTAGGATTTTACAGCAATCCTACAAAACAGATATTTAATTCTTATTTTACACGTAAAGAAACTGAAGCTCAGAGAAATTAGATCACTTTTTCAGGGTCTTAAAACTAGTGGGTAGCAGAGCCAGCATTAAAACAAGGGGTTGTTTATTCCCAAAGCCATGTTCTTAATAATTATATTGCTTTAACAATTTTTTGTGTATTTCAATTTACACTCTCTGCAGTTTGTACACAAGGGTTCTTGACGTGGTGACAGGACAGGAGAGATCAAGACAGAGGCTCTCTAAGGCAAAAAAAAAAAGACTCTTCCCATCTCCTCTGGCTTAACCTGGGCTTACACTCCTTTCCTGGACCTCTATGTATAATCAGCAACATCTGCATTGTTAGAGGGTGGAGAGGGCGTGGATCGTCTTAGCTCAAAGGTCAGTTCTAACAGCATAGAAGATAGAGTAGAGAAAAAGATATAATTTTTTTTTTTCTCTCTCTTACTACTTACCAGAGCCATGCTTTCTAATATGGAAGCTACTAACCACATGTGACTTTTGAGCACTTGAATGTGGTTAGTCCAAATTAAAATGGACTGTAAAACATACACCCCCCCAAAACACATCATATTTCATTAAGACTACATAAAAAATGCAAAGTGTCTCATCTATAACTTTCATAATTATTTCATGTTGAAGTAATATTTTTAAAACCTTAGCTTAAGTAAAATGTATTACTAAAATTAATTTCTCTCATTTCTTTGTATTTCCTTCAGTGTAGCTACTAGAAAATTTAAAATTGCATATGTGACTTACCTCTGTGGTTTTCATTATATTTCTATTGGATTACATTGTCCCAGAGGGTAAATGACAGGAAGGGAAAAAAATGCTAGTTTTCACAAATTCCCTGACCTCAGACCTGAAGCCTTGAAGATAAATGGTATCAAGCTCCTATTTTCCTGAAATGGAGTAAACAAATTCAGCAATCTGCAATTTCTGGCATCTTAAAAAAATGACTGTGGACAATTTTAATGTGTTTTATAAAAATATTTCTTCCATATGTGCTGCATGCAGCCCTGAATAAAGCTGCTGTGGATCAGGCAAGTTCATTTTTGGTTCACTGGCACTTATGTATCCACCATTATCTTGGGCCAATCTCATTATATTGTGCCAACTTTGAGGGAAGAACTGATTCTTCACCTTCCTTTGTAATTTCCTAGAAAATACTCCACTCATAATGGGTTGTCAGAAACGTATCTACCTGAACAAAGTCACTTGTCCACTCATTCACCACCATCCTCTGATGATGAGACCTGTTTTATTGCCTGTGCTTCATCTTTGTGAACATACCATGAGGTTTTGAAATAAATGTGAATAATGCAGATGTTGGATCTAGTGTTCCATAACTGTTAGATCAAGATAGTTGACAGTGTTCACATTGTCTGTTTTTACTAACGTTTTTGTCTAGTTGTTTTATCAAAGGGAGTATTGAAATCTCTAACTATGGTAATATAATTATTTGTTTCCTTTTAATTCTTTCAATTTTTGCTTCATGTAACCCAGCTTTTCTTTTTTTAATTGACAGATAACATTGTACATTTTTATCATGTATAAAAACATATTATGTTTAGAAGTATATATACATTGTAGAATGTGTAAACATAGCTAACAAAGAAATGTATTACTCACATAGTTACAATTTTGTGGTGAGCACTTAACGTCCACACTTCACGTTTTTCAAGAATGCAATATATTGTAATTAACAATAATCAGTTTATTGTACAATAAATTTCTTAAAATTTATTCCCCCATCTAACTGTAATTATGCATCCTGTGACTAACATCTCCCCAAATCCTCCAAACCACCCCAGCCTCTGGTAACCACTATTTGACTCTCTACTTTCATGAGATCAACTTTTTTAGATCTCACATATGAGTAAGAACAGACAGTATTTATCTTTCTGTGCCTGACTTATTTTATTTAACACAATGTCCTCTAGGTTCATTCATATTGTCACAAATGAGTATTATTTTGTGTGGCTGAATAGTATTCTATTGTGTATATATACCACATTTTCAATATCCATTCATCTGTTGATAGATATTTGGGTTGATTCCACATCTCAGCTGTTGTAAGTAATTCTGCAATAAACATTGGAGTGTAGATATCTCTTTCGCATACTGATTTCCTTTCTTTTGGATATATACCCAATAGTGGGATTACAGGACCATATGGTAGTTTTATTTTTAATTTTTTTAGGAACCTCTAAACTGTTTTCCATAATAGCTGTACTAATTTTTATTCTCACCAATAGTGTATAAAGGTTCCTTTTCTCTACATCCTTGCCAACATTTACTATCGTTTGTCTTCTAGATAATAACCATTCTAACTGGGGTGAGGTGATTTCATTGTTGTTTTGATTTGCATTTCCCTGATGATTAGTGATGTTGAACATTTTCTCAATACCTGTTAGCCATTTGTATATTTTCTTTTGAGAAATGTTTACTCAAGTCTTTTGCTCACTTTTAAACTGGGTTATTTGCTTTTGATATTAAGTTGTTTGAGTTTCTTATAAATCTTGGATATTAATCCCTTGTCATATATATAGTATGCAAATATTTTCTCCCAATTCTGTAGGTTTTTTTTTTCATTCTGTTCATTGTTCCTTTTTCTGCAGAAGCTTTTTAGTTTGATGTAATCCCATTTGTCTTTTTTTTGCTTTTGTTGCCTGTGCCTTTGAAGTCCTATCCAAAAAATACTTGCCCAGACCAATGTCATCAAGTATTGTCTCTATATTTTCTATTAGTAGTTTCATGTCCTAATTTTTAATGCTTTATGTTTTTTTAAATAACCCTTTCCTTGAAAGTTATTTGTGTCTTTATACTTCAAGTGTATCTCTTGAGGACCACATTAACTTGATTGGGTCTTGCTTTCTTATCCCTCTGATAATCTACCCTTTAACTAGGAAACTAGGAGTGCTTTGTCCATTAACATTTTATAAATTATTTGCATGGTAAGATTTAGGTCTGCCATTTAATTACTTTTTTATTTATCCCCTCTGTTTTCTCTTTCTCTCATCTCCATTCCTTGCCTAAGTACTAAATATTTGTCATAATTTAATTAAAATTTATGTATTGGCTTTTTAGCTAAACCACTATTTTTAGTGGTTGTTCTAGGAATTACAACATACACTCTATTAGTTCATTTTCATACTGCTATGAAGAAATACTTGAGACTGGGTAATTTATTAAAAAACGAGCTTTAGGCCTGCCACCTGTTCCACTCCATACTACTCCATACTCTTTTGAAAGCATCACCTTCCAGCAAGAGGCCAAACAGCACAAAAATAGTGCATTAATCAACCAAAGCCAAGGACCCTCACAGAGTCCATTTCACCCCCCTGCCACCTCCACTGGAGCAGGTGGTGGTATCCATGACTGAGAGACCCACAGATGGTTCACATCACAGGGCTCTGTGCAGATGACCCCCCACTACCAGCCTGGAGCCTGGTAGAATTGCTGGGTGACTAGATCCAGAAGAGAGATAACAATCACTACAGCTTGACTCTCAGGAAGCCACTTCCTTAGGAAAAGCAGGAGAGTACTACCTCAAGGAAATACCCGATGGGTCAAGAGAAACTGAGAGACCCCCTGGGCCTGTGCTGACAGGTCATCATGTCCCAGAGATAGTTCACACTACTGCCTTGTGTTGTGATATGATGGATTCTTGTGGTCAGTTTTAAATATCCCATCAAATTGTAAGTCCCTCAAAGATAAAAACTTTTCTCTTTGCTACATTGAAGGAAAAAGTGAGTAATCAACAATTACTTACCACTGCTTAACTGAATTATAGATTATAGTCAACAAATAAATGCCAGCTGACTTTCTGAAAAATGTCATCAAGTGCCTCCTGCTATTTTCCAGCTCCCAAAGCTATGCTATATTACTTTGGGTGGCCCAAAGACCACTTGTAATGGGCCTTAGTTACTTTTTCTGCCAACAATTGATTCCCACACTTTTCCTGGTAATTTCATTTCTTTCTTTTTAGGACAACTTTTCCCATCTCAATACTCATTCCACTTGAATCTGGAGCAATTTCTAATCACACACTACCTTGACCCAGAAGTCACAAATTTGACCACACAAACTTAGTCTTGACAATCAGTGGGATCTCTCCTTCTGGTCACAGAGTTTGGTTCATAGGTCAGTACGTGACTTAAGACTACTGTGAGCTCGTCACCGGCAAGAAGAGAGAGCTTTTAATTTCTTTTGGTGTTGTTAAACTTAAATGGTATAAATTTGGGTAGCCTGTAGTCATGTCCTAGCCACACCATGCAGACCTGAGTGATAGAGTCCTAAGTCATTTGAGACTATGATCTGACTGCAATTAACAGTCCTAAGTGACAGAAGCCAAGAAATTTCATTCTCTTTCTCCCTCTTTTCTTTAGCAATTTAAGCAAATTACATAAAATTGCCAATATTCCCTAATTTGGACCTACAAAAACAGCAATTTCACTTGATTCAATCTAATGGTTTGAATTGGCTATCATTGCAATGAAAAATGTTACAACTACACTCAAAACAGTGTAGTACTGGAATAAGAATATAAACCAATGAAATAGAATTGAGAGACCACAAATAAATCTGAATATCTATGGCTAATTGATTTTCATGAGGATCAAGTCCAGTCAATGAGGGAAAGAACAGTCCCTTTAACAAATTGTTTTGACACAACTGGATTTTCACATGCAAAAGAATAAAGTTGGACTCCTTCTCACCATATACAAAAACTAACTTAAAATTGATCTGTGACCTAAATATAAGAGCTAAAATAATAAAGTTCTTAGAAGAAAACAGGAGTAAATCTTCATCACCTTGGGTTTGACAATGGATTCTTAACCATGACACCAAAAGCACAGGTAAAAAAAGAAAAAGTAAATAAAATGTACTTCAATAACTTTGAAAGTTTTGCGTATCAATGGACATCATCAGGAAAGTGAAAAGATAATCTACAAAATGGGAGAAAACATTTGCAAATCATTTACCTGATAGGAGTTTCATATTCATTATGTGTGTGTGTGTGTGTGTGTGTGTGTGTGTGTGTGTGTGTGTTTTAAACCAAAACCAGTAGAAAAGTAACCCAATTTAAAACTGGTCAAACAACCTTGTATAGGCATTTCTCCAAAGAAGACATAATGGCCAATAAGCAAATAAAAAGCATAAATGGCCAATAAACACCTAAAATGATGTTAAACATCTTTAGGAAACAGGGAAATACAAATCAAAACCACAGTGAGAGATCACTTCACACATGACAGAATGGCTCTAATTTCTTAAGAAAGAAAATAACAAATATTGGTGAAGATGTGGTGGAAATTGGAATTCTGTATATCTCTTGTGGGAATGTAAAGTGGTGTGGCCTCTGTGAAAAATGGTTTTATGATTCCTCAAAAAGCTCAACATAAAATTACCATATGACTACATAATTACACTCCTAAGTGTAAAAAGAATTGAAAATGGAGACTCAAACACACTTGTACACCAAGGTTAATTGAAGGTAGTCAGGATAGATATCAATCAACCGATGAATGGATAAACAAAATGTGAAATACATTATATATATATACACACACACACACAAAAAATGGTATATTATTCAACCATGAAAAGGAATGAAGTTCTGATACAGGTATAGACCTTGAAATGAAGTCATAACAGTTATAGACCTTGAAAACATTATGCGAAGTGAAATAAGCCATATGCAAAAGGACTAATATTGTATGATTCCACTTATATTAGGTATCTCGAATAGGTAAATTCGGAGGCAGAAAGCAGATTGAAGATTATCAAAGGCTGAAGTGAGGGGAATGCGAGTTATTGCTTAATGATTACAGAGTTTCTGTTTAAGGTAATTGAGAAGTTTTCAAAATAGATAAACAATGATGGTTGCACAGCATTGCAGATGCAATTAATGTCACTGAATTTTACACTTAAAATGGTTAAAATGATAAATTGTGTTATATATATTATTATAAAAATGTTATAACCATCTTTACTGTAATTATTACTGTAATTATTAACCCAATTCTTTTTTCCTCAATGGTCTATCTAGTTTGGCATGGGCAAGGTACTTCAGAAACATACTCAAAGTTCCTTTAATTCACCAAACTGTATAATCAGAAACGTTTGTGTTTTTCTGAAAATCTTTAGCCAAATCAAAGCTGCAAATCGATTTATGCATGAGCAGTGACAGTCTTTTGTATGTCATTGAAATGGCTGTGTTTTAAAATTGACAAATGCTTGGAAGTTAAAATTGCAACTACACACATTGCTTGCAATTTTATGTTCTTTGCAAATTGTCATTGTGCATATTTTTGGAAATCTGAGAAATTCCAATTTAGAAACTCATTTTTCTTTCTGTCATCCTCCTTTGTATTCCAACCTTCTTCCAAACCAGGCTATATCGTCTAAAGAAAATCTGCAAAGAGATCACTCAGATTCAATTACTTTCCTTTGGCAAATACAGTGTCAGAACTGTTTATATCACATTGAATTTTAAGTAAGGTAGTGCTCTTTCTAGCTTCTCCAGAATTTATGAGAAAAAAAAAAAAAAAACCTGGTCAAAGAATTTAAAACTGGTCCTTTTCCACCTCATCAGCTTTGGGTGAGTTATTTACCTCTTGGAACTTCAGTTCTTTTTTACAAAATGGGAATAAGATTCCTTGATCTACTAGCATTACTGGATTGATGAGATTTGTGAGAATATTGGATAGGAACAAGACTCTGTAAAGAACAAAGTGCAACTCTGAGAATAAATAATACAAATAACAGCAAAGGGTCCTCGAAGCTTAGTTATTTGATTAGCTGTTTTTTCAAACAAATAGAAAGTTGTACTTCTTCTCGGCAGTATTTATCCTTAGTACTAATTCTCTTAATACCTGAGAGGACAATCTCTGAATATTAGGAGCTGAGATAGCAGCTTGAAAGGGTTCTGATCTCTAAACAGACACAGAGAGATTATATTAAAAAACTACAGCCTCATCCAAGGCAAAAGTGGATGAGAACTAAGAGATGGACTTTGCTCTCTAGTATAAATAATTCTGCAGTTTCTTTATACTAGAGAGCAAAGTCCTTCTCTTAGTCCTTAGAAAGTTGAAGGGATCCCAAACTTGACCTTTTGCTCAACACTTGCTCTCCCTTGAAGGGAGCCAGACTTTCTGCCACTTTATACAAAGCCCTTCCCATAGAGTACTATATAAGGGCAAGATGACTATGGGGAAAACAGATCTACTCAAACACTGAAGAAATAAACACAGACTTCTAATCAGCTAGGTGCTAAATGAATTAATGCATATAGACTAGAAAAATCACCAGACATTTGAAGAGGTAAAAACAGAATGAAAGGGAAGGATTTCATTCAACAAACAGAAATGATAAAAGAAGAAATAGAGAGAATTTAGCAAATAGAAAGGAAATTACAAACAATTCTATTTCTCAGAGTGAAAAATATATTGTAGCCATAGTGTAATATTGTACTGCCATGCAAAGGAAACTATCAAAGACCAAGGTAGCATGCTTGCAAATTAGAAACAGAGTTTCCAAAAATGTATGTGGTCTGGAGTCATGACTAAAAACAAAATTTTTCATCTGGAAAATAAAGTTAGTCTTCTATAAGACTATGTAAATACACAAAATGGGAAAAGAAACTGGAGAAAACTGAGAGGTAGAAAATTATTTGAGAGATTCAACATCCATCTAAAAGGAGTTCCCATAGCATAGACATTAGAAAATGAAGGTAGGATGAGTCATTTTAAAAACATAGTTTTTTCAAGCTGAAAAAATTTACAAATTGAAAAGTCTTAATAAGTACCAAAGTGGGATGAATGAGGTAAACACACACAAATTACAGATAGATAGATGATAGATATAGATAGATAAATAGATAGACGATAGATAGATTAGATAGATAGATGATAGATGATAGATTAGATAGAAAGAGAGAGAAAGAAAGAGAAAGAAAGATGGACAGACATACATCTTGGTAAACTTGTAGATTTTCAAACAGAAAGAGATTACCCTCAAGGGATAACTTTCTGGGTATTCTAGTGTCTATTCCAATAGATTGAGACACCAGGAGACAATAGAAGAATAGTTTCAGGGTACTAATAGAGAGTTTAAATTTAGGGTTCTACATGCAGCCACATTAGCATTCACATGTGAGGACAGAGTAAAGATATAGCTTGCAAAATTGACCATCCACAGAGTTTTGCTGAAGAATTGTTTAAAAATATATTGTAGCAACATAGTAAAGAAATTCAACAGCAGGAGAAGCAAGAAATGGTAGTGAGCAATGAAACCAGTAAAATCATGGTTAATTCTAAATAAGTTTTAATATATAATCTAAAAAACACACATGGATGCAGCAAACCACCATGGCATGTGTATACCTATGTAACAATCCTGCACGATCTGCACATGTACCCTAGAACTTAAAGAAAAAAAAAATCACACCAAAAAAATCTGGAAATAAAATACCAGCTAATCTTAACATGAGAAATGAAGAGGGGAAAGATTGACTGAGTGGAAGGGTAGATGTAGGATAAAATGAAGAAATGATATAACGTGTGTGGAGAGAGATGACACTCACTAATTGTAGGCATAGACAGAAAAACATGTGTACTTTTTTTATGTTAAATGTAACCATTAAGAAAAGGGAAAGATGATAGCAAACTTTCAAAGCAAATAAGTAAAAAAATTGAACAAAAAAATAAATAAATCCAGTAAAAAAAAAAAAAAGAAACAAAAATAAGAAAGTAAATCAAAATTGTAACACAAAATGATGAGTATAACTCTAATTGTTTTAATAATCACAGCAATATTCACTGATTAAAAAAACCTCAGGTTACATTAAACATTTTCATTTTATTCTTTTTTATAGGAAGCATACTTAAACATAACAGAAAAAAAATGGAATGTGCAGGATGTGGAAAGATAGAATAGGCACATGCAAAACACAGAAACTAGGAGTGGCAAATTAACATCAAGCACAAGGTTCAAGGTCAAAGCAATTGAACTGGATAAAAGGTGTAATCAATCTATGTAGAAAATATAAACTTCTACTTATTTTTCAACATGGTTTTGAACTATATTAAGCATTAGAAAAATGTTAAGAAAACTGACAAAAAGTCCACAAACATAATGGGAGACTTTAGAGGCCTCTCTCGGAAATCGATAGATCACTTAGAAAACAAGATAGAGAGCTATGCTGTCCAATATGGTGGCCACTAGACACATGATTATTGAGTACTTAGTATGTGGTTAATTCAAATTGAGATGTGCTATAAGTGTAAAACACACAAGTACAATATGCCTAGTAATGATTTTTATGTTGATAAAATATTTAAAAAAAGAATATCTCAGTAGTTGTCGTTAAATAAAATATATTATTAAAATTTTACTTAACTTTTTAATGTGGTTACTAGAAATTTTAAAATTATGTATGTGGTTTGCAGTATATTTTGGTTGGACAGTGGTGGTAAGAGGATTTGAGTAACACAAAATGTAAACTTTATTTAATGGACCAATCTAGTTATAGTTCAGCTTTGTAGTCCCCCAAAATAGACAAATCGTTTTATTCCAATATCTGTGATATGTTTACAAATATATTAAGTATTAAATCTCTTGCGAAAATATCAATGTATTTCTCCCAAGACAAAAATCAAAGGCAAAACCAAAGATAAAACAAACTAAGAAAAAAAATCAAACATTTTTCTACAAATGATATTATAATGACTATTATCAATCTAAATGATCCTTGCACTAATGTATTTTGAGATATATATGGACAAGTAATGACTACAAAATGTCTATTCATCTGCAGCCTAGCACTGATTCTTTACAGAGGACCTTGATACTTTCTCATCTCAAGAAGCCTCGATGACAATGACAGCAGGGTGGAAGCTTCAGGGAGAGAATATGGATAAGCCGTTGCATAGAACTGAGGCCACCCTCTCTCTTTCCAACCAGGTTGATGAAATAGTGCACCTTCAGCTAGAAGTCATAGGAGAACCAGCAAAGCACTTACCATTCATGTTGTATTTCATCCATCTGTATTTAGAGTAATGCTGTATTTTATCCATCTGCTATTTAGAGCAAAGTTTTTTGAGCCTGAGTTCTGAACAAGCTCCTGAGCTGCACAGAAATGAACATAGGCTAGTTGGTGCAGTGCTTAACAACATGGACTTTGGCATCAAGAAAAACTTGGGTTTGAAACTCAGCTTTTCCAGTTATGAAACTTGGACAATTTTCTTAACTTCTGTGAGGCTCAGTGTTCTTATCTGTGAAATGAGCCTAATAATAGCAAATTAAATATAATCCCTGTAAAGAAGGCAGCACAGGGCTTGGCATAAAGCAGCAATTAAAAAGAAAAAGTTTGCAATGTTCATATCATTGTTATTTTGGGAGTTAGCTTCAGTAAAAAGTGAAAGAAATACCAGTCAGAAGGAATAGAAGAGGAAAGACATGACACAAGAAACAAAATAGTGTTTTAAGGGAAGTATAAGTAATTTGATCTATTACAAAACAAAGAGTGGCAGAGAAGAATCTGCTGAGATAGGTAATGGCTATGTCATGGGAAACCTTCAGCTGTCATGCCAAGGAGATCGGCCTTTATGGAGTGATAGATAGCTTTTGGGAGATTGTCATGACAAGGAAAACCTTTGAAATCTGTAATGACAAGGACAGATTTGTATTCTAGATAGATGACTCTCTGTACACTGTGGTAAGTGGAGTGGAGTGTCAAAACCTCTGCAAAGTGTAAGAGTTAGAAGGCCATGACAATGACTCACAAGTTAGTGAGCCTTGACAAATCAGTGATGGTAGAAGTAAAGTACCAGAGATTGAGCTGATGTGTTTAAATACATACCTACACATATATGATAAAATTAGTGACAGTGTATGATTAATTCTAAGTAGGGAGAAAGAATAAAGTAGATCTAAGTGGTCAAGGTATCACCAGAGTGTCTCCCTTGGACAAGAAGAATTGTGGTACCTAGAATAGAGATAAAAAATACATGAGAAAGAGCAAAATTGGAAGCAAAGATGGAGAGTTCAAGTTTGGATGTGTTGAGTGGCATGTGTCTATATGACAGCTACCTATATAATTTTAGAAGGAATTTGTTCAGTAAGACCTGAAACTAAGGGAGGGTGGAAGTAGTGATGTGTGAGTCAGTGGCACAAATGGGAGTACAAACAGTAATGTGCCAGGCAGATGAAGAAACATCAATTAAGGAGACTGAGAAAGTATAATCAGAAAGATAAGAGAGAGTGGAGAGTCTAATGTAACAGAAAAATACAGGAGAAAAGTTTCCAAAAAGCAAAGTTTTCCATAAAGTGAAAGACATATTTTAAGAAATTCATTAAGATAATGACTGAAGAATGTCCTCTTATTAACACAAAAACAAAAAGCAAAGCCACTAGATTGTAATCATTTGAGGGAAGACTGGGACCACAAATGAAATCAAAATATATAAGAAAAGGTAAGAAAAGTGGTGGCCACAATGGAACTCAAAATGAAAAGATTTTAAAAAATTGTTAAACTGCATCCTGCTGCATATCTCAAGTTAAATGTTCTGCAAGCACAGCAAGATCAACGCCTTCAAACTTGATCTCATTTCCACTCAATATTTTGTATGGGATTTCCATATATTTATAGGAGGAGAGAAAGGAGACAGTAGAGATGATAATGGTGAAAACATAGCAAAAGGTAAAGAAAACATGGGGAAGATAAGGGATAACTAGTAGAGAACAATCCTAAAAGAGATGAAAGGGACTGGTATCCTGGTCACACTGAAGATGCTTTGTTCAGCAGTAGGTAGAACAATTCCCGTCCTCTGAACCTGGAGGTAAGGAGGTGTTTTAGGCAATGGATGAAGTCTTGTTGTAGAACAAGGTGAATTTGAAATGTATCAGTGGAGTCATACTGTCATCTTTCAAGAGTGAAGAGTGTTAGGTTGGAGGAGGATTCTTAAGGAGAGTGGTGAAAGTTTAAAATTATTTTGGGGGGATCAGAGGTAGAAGAGGACTAAGAAAAAATAAAGACAATATTGAGTGGGCTCTGCCTAACTATGCAAATTCCCTCACTAGCCTGAGTGGGATAGAGAGGTATTGCAATGCTGATCTCAAATGGCTGGGGGTTATACTAAATGGGTGCAGTAGCACAAGGGTACTGTGTAGTTTAGGGTGCAGGTGAGAGTTGTTGAACGGAATATCCATGAGGCTCTGACAGAGAGGGGGAAGACAGACCGGATGGGTCCTAGAGAAGTGAGTAAAAGGGAAAGGATAAAAAATAAATGTGGAGGTCTCTTTGATGTAAAATAACAGAGAATCATGGAATTAGGAATACAAAAGAAATGGATGGTTAGAGGTTATGATTTTAAGTCAGTTACTACAAGTGAATTGATTTAGAGATGTTTTTGGGGGTGTTGACAAGGTCTATGGTGTGAACAACAAGGTGGCTGACTAAAGTGGAGACAAACATCCCTGGGGCTCTTCATGCTAATGAAAGGAGGGGCCCTAGCATTGGATTTTCAGAGTGGTAATTCAGTTACCCAGGATGGTGACTCAACACAAGATAGAGCTAAAGTCTAAGCCAGATGCCAAGAATCATAAGAAATGCGAGGATGTAACTAGCGAAGCAGTAGACGAGAGAGACAAAGTTCTAGTTTCACATCATCTTGGAATATGGATGCAGTAGGCTGAATAATGCCCACCCCCCAAAGATATCCACATCCTAATTCCCAGTATCTGTGAATTTGTTACCTTAAGTGGTAAAGGAAGCTTGGCTGAGATGATTAAGGATCTTGGGATGGGAAGATTTTCCTGGAGTATCCACACGGGCTTACTGTCATCACATGGGACCCTATAAGAGGGAGGCGAGATGGTCAAAGTCAGAGATAAAGAAGTGATGACAGAAGCAGAGGTTAAAGTGATGTGGGGCCATAAGCCAAGGAAAGTGGGTGGGTGGGCGGCCTCTGGAAGCTGGAAAAGCAAGGAAACAGATTCTTCTCTATTCTATTGCTTCCAGTGGGAATCCAGCCCTACCTTGATTTTAGGACGTCTAATCTCCAGAGCTGCAAGATAAGTTTGTGCTGTTTTAAGCCACTGAGTTTGTGGTAATTTGTTACAGAAGCCATAGAAAACTAATGCAATGGTTTTGTACAAACTCACATAGGGAGTGCTAAAAGTCTTGGTGGAGACCGTTGTCATCTCTACTGGGAAGATGCATGCCTAGGTGTTGGCATGAGGAAGAGGAGGCCTACAGGAAGGATAATTAACATCATGCCCTGGCTGGGTGTAATGGAGTGTCCTTGAGTTATGTGTGATCATCTGCTGCTCATGATTCAGCTCTGATATCCATCTCTTGGTGTTCAAGCAATAATTCTTGTGGTAGCTTCTTATAGTCAGCTCCTCATTCCAGTTGCCATGGCCCTTTCAGGTCTGGTATTCTCTTGGGATCTCCCCCTCCATTAATCTTGTTTTTTTAAAAAATAAAGGAAATATTTACTACTCTCTGATTGAAATGTTCTCTGAGTCACCTGAGTGATTTTGTATTTTTAGACCCCAAAACCTGGAAGATACCTTTTTGTTTCTGCTTTCTGACTAGTTTTACCTAGGATTGGATGTATTGATTACAAGCCTACCATCTTCTTTAATGGGAGGTAGGCACAGAAAGAAAGAGGTTATATCCTTATAAATACAGGAAACAGGAAATCAAGAAGTGATTCTGGGCAGAAAGATGTCAGAAGCTCAGGAAAGGATATCTGGTTACCTACACAAAGGCTCAAGTAACAAATACAGGGTATCAGAGTTAGAAGGCAGCTTGCTTTTAACTTCATTCAGAGCCGGTTGTTCAGTTTATGCTCCATGCCCAGGGTAAGAACTGGTCCTGGAGTATGAGTTCTGAGTTCAAAGATTACATGACTCTAATACAAGGAAAAGAGGACCGTGGAACAAAATAGCTTTTGACAGGACATTTCTCTATATTCCAGCTGGTTGAGTCTTGAGTTATGCAATATTAAAGGTAGAGATGTCCTTCAAAGCAAGAAATACCAGTGATGATTGAGTATTGTGGATTAAGGATTAAGGCTATGTGTTAAGTGCTTTATTTCCATTCAATCCTAACAATCAACGTGTGAGGTTGACATTATTATGCCTATCTGACAGAGGAAGAACCTGAAACTCAAGAGAATGTAAGTGATCTGCCATAGGCATTCAGCTCAAAGGTATTCAGTAAAAATCTGAGATGGAAATCAAATCTACTTTTGAGTGATTCAAAATTCAGAACGTGTGCTGTCTTTATTTCCACCATATTGCTTCCCAGTAGCCTCCATTCTTGTGCAGTCTTATTGTTATGCTGATGTGAGAAGTCAGACAGCTCTAACATTCAACATATTTCTGGACAATATATGTCAATATTTCCTCTTAGAACTACGGGTGAGTCTTTCAGCACCTAGCAAAATGTGTCTGTAATCTGGATTCTGCTTATTTCTGGCCAGTAAAGCACAGTGCAAATCATATTGCTTCAGTTTCTAATTTAATGGGACATTAAGCATCCATTTCTGGTATCTAAATTGTACTGACTCTGTTATTTATAGAGCTTACATGCAAAGTGTTTAACTGAAATATGGAAATAAAAATAGGAAATGGATGGGTGCTTGCTACTGAGTCTCATAAGCGATCCCTTAATATTATTAAGTCCATTAGGTAACGAGTGTTAAACAATTTTAGAAATTTTAAAATAAATACAATTTCCTTCAGCTAATGAGCTTCTAGTTTTTCTTCTGTGCTCCAAACATGTGCTTCTGGAAACAGGTCATTCATGTTTTATCATTCAGACATCTCTTGTTAATGGTTGCGCAATAAGGCTTCTTCTTCTCTCCCTCCTTCTCTCTCCCTCCCTCTCTTTCCTATTTTCTTCCCCTCCCTCCCTCCCTCTCTTCCTCCCTTCTTCCCTCCCTTCCTTCCTTCCTTATTTCCTTCCTTCCCTCCTTCCCCTCCCCTCCTCCCTTCTTTCTTTCCTTCCTTCCTGTATTAGATCAGGCAACGTCCCATAAGGTCCAATCCTCTCTTTCTATGCAATGGCAGCTCTGTATGTATCCCACCAGGCATGTCCTTTTCCACATCAGACTATACCAGTGGATACCACCCACATTCCTTCAATTTCCAAGTATCACGTGATATTTTTCTGAGGTTCTGGGCATCAGGTGATTTACATCACAGAACACAAACGATTGAAAGAAATATTAAACACCTAGACTCCATCCACTTTCCCTCTCACTGAAGACTTCATCCAGGCTCCTACTCCAAGGAGAGCTGTGGCTCATTGCCACGTTGCTTGGCTTCTTCTCCCTCTACCTGCTCTCCTCTCCCCATACTATTTTCTCATACACTCAGGCTTTCCAGGGAAGATAAAAATTATTTATACTTCATTATGCACAGCAACTTAATTCTCTTTTTCTCACTCTTTGTCCATCCTGATCATGCCATGAAGGCATATTCTCACTCATATATGGGAGTTAAAAGGGTGGATCTCATGGAAGTAGAGAATAGAATGACAGTTATCTGTGGTTGAGAAGGCTAGAGGGAAGGGGGAGATAAAGAAATGTTGCTTAATGGGTATAAAAGTATCATTAAATAGAAGAAAATGTTTTATCATTTGACAGTACAGTATGGAGACTACAGTTAAAAATAATTCATTGCATATTTCAAAATGGCTAGAAGAATTGGAATGTGCTCAACATAAAGAAATAATAAATTCTCAAATTGATGGATAACTCAATTACCCTCATTTGATTATTACATATTGTATACATGTATCAAAATATCACATGTATCCCATAAATATGTACACTATATATCGAAATTTTAAAAACGTTCATACTAGAACAAAAGATTACTTTTGTTCTGTATACTTAGATTATTGACTGTATACTTAGATTATTAATTGTTTCCCTTTGAACCTCACATTTCTGATTGAATTTTCAACTCATAATATTTCTATACGTTAGGCAGGACACTGTTGGTGGGAATGTAAATTACTTCAGCCACTGTAGAAAGTGGTTTGGAAATTTCTCAAAGAACTTAAAACAGAACTACCATTTGACCCAACAATCCCATTACTGAGTATATGCCCAAAGGAAAATAAATCATTCTACCAAAAAGACACATGCACCCATATGTTCATCACAGCAGTATTCACAATAGCAAAGACATGGAATCAACCTAGGTGCCCATCAGCAATTAACTGGATAAAGGAAATGTGGCACATATATACCATGGAATACTAAAAGACCAAAAGCATGTTATTTGCAGTAACATGGATGAAGCTGGAGGCCATTATCCTAAGCAAATTAATGCAAGTACTCAAAACCAAATACTGCATGTTGTCACTTATAAGTGGTAGCTAAACATTGAGTACATACAAACAAAAAGATGGGAGCAATGGACAATGGGAACTGCTGAAGGAGGGCGGGAGAAAGAAAGGGAGGGCTTAAGGGCTGAGGGACTGCCAATTGGGTGCTGTGCTCACTGTCCTGGGGGGACAGGATCATCTATCCCTCAAACCTCAGCATCATGCAGTGTTCCCATATGACAGACCTGCACATGATCTTCTGAATAAAAAAAAAAGTTGAAATTATTTTTTAAAAAAGTGAGGCAGGACTTAGCAACACTGTCCCCACTGTATGGATTCTGAGTCTGAGAGTCTCTGTGACTTGCAGCTGAAAAATGATAGTTCTAGAACTAGAATGTGAGCCATCCAAAGCCAAGTCTATTTGTGTCTTGTGTTTTGTGTCCTACACCATGCATGGCTCTACAGACATTCACAGTTTTAGCAGATACATGGAAGGGGTGTGACTATTTGGCTGCTATTGGAGCAACACATTGTGATGAGCATGATTTCTATAAGTTAGCAGGACATATACATTGTTGGTGGAAATGTAAATCACTTCAGCCACTGTAGAAAGTAGTTTGGAGATTTCTCAAAGAACTTAAAACAGAACTACCATTTGACCCAATCATTGCTGAGCTCCTAAGGAATGCAATACACTGTCTAAGAAAGGGTGGCACTAAATTCTTCTCATAATGGCATAAAATGTGATCACCCAGTAGCGGAAAAGAAAGGAAAAAGAAAGTTGTATCTTATGAATAAGCTCACAGGTTGGAATATCAGTCTAGCTCCGCCACTAACCACTTCCCACTGAGACCCTGGATTGGCCTACCAGTCATGTCCTAACAGGAGACAGATGGCTAAGGGGAGTTTCAGGAAGAGATTATTTTTGAAGTTATAGGAGGGTGAAGGAAAATCAACAAGGGATATAAAACTCTTATGATTAGCAACCTAGGGAAACTGCTACTACCTTTAGTGCAGTGGGAAAGAGAGAACAAGAACCCTGTGAGATCTGACAAGGAGGAGTGAGAGGAAAAAATATACAACTTCTCTTTCTTCCTACCCTCTGATCTCATTCCAGTAACTCCTTTTGGCCAAACTTAACTGAAAGTCAGATGATATGGAAGTTCACTGATGTAATCTATAGACATAAGCTTCCCAAGATATGGAATGGGAAGGAGAAAGGTGGAATGTAGATCTGGAGAGAAAACAGAAAAAATGCACAATTATTAATAATTTTGTAAGATGGAGAGAATAAAAATGTCCATCTTTTTTAAAAATGTAATTGTATGGGAGATAATGACTGCAAAGGGCTTACGTAACCTTTCAATACATATTATTTGCAAAGCAGTTCTCTGCCAAAGGACATGGACATTAATATGAAAAAATTCTGTATCCATATAGCATCATTATTTTGGGGCTGTTTTAGGACAATTTATCTATAATTGGACAACCTCTGTGGACTAGGGTTAGGGAGTAGAAGGTTCAGTTACCCAAAGGCACTGAAGGTGGTAGAAGGCAGAAGCATTTCTTCATTACATTGGTAGTTCTTAGCTCTAGAGAATGAAGAAATGCTGTCTCAGTAGCAGTAACTATGGCTTACAGAAACCTGTGAGGCTTGATTTACTTATCAGAGCTTCTAAAATCAATGAAACAGTTTTTTAATCACATTCAAGCAAAAATGAGGCACTCGAGCCATATAATAGTGTCTGGGAAGCCATATTCTTGTCCCCAGCTTTACCAGGCTGTGAGGACCAATAGTAAAGGGACTGTCTCTATTTTTACAGCTGGAGGCACTGATTGCTTTTCAGTTTCACACAGATGGGAACATATTTTTAGCTTAAAAGAAGGAATTCTCTGAGGTTTTGAATTTTATTCTTCTGGATTTATAAACATAAAGGATTTGTGACATAGAGTTTTAATTATAGGTCTAAAGAACATTTAAAATAACTCTCATCTAACTCCACCAGGTGCCTATTAATGTCCCAAGCTCACTAGATTTATATGATCACTGTCCGTATTTAAGAATGGTGGGAAAATTGAAGGGACAGAGGAGAGAAGAAAGAATGCTAGAGAGTACAGAAATAGTACATTAATAATTTTGATAAAAATTTAGAATTGATACTTTCAACTTTAAGGGTTTACATGGGAAGAAAGAGCAGAGTAATTGAGGACAGTCAAAGGAAACACAGAGCAAAATATTCACTTCTAGGAGACACTATTCCTTCACCAATGCACTCAACAAATATTTACTCTGCAACTGCTATGTGTCAAGCACTGTTCTAGATGCTGGAAATACAGAAAACAACTGACAAGATAAATGTGTACATCATTTCAAAGGTAGACAGGAGCCAGCTCATAGAGGGTATGTAGATATGAGTAAAAAGTGTGAATTTATTCTATGGGTGTAATAAGGTAGCATAGAGAATCAATTCTTCTACAAATTACAGAGTGCCCTAACTTAACTGGCTTTTAAAAAAGAGATTTATTATCTCACGTAATCAATTTCAAAGTAGGGTAACTCCAGAAATAGTTAACTTAGTATCTCAATAATGTCCTCAAAGACCCAGGTATTTATACCTGTCTGTTTTGTAACCCTTAGTATGCTGCTTTTATCTGCATGATTGCAAGATAGGTATTTAAGTTTTACCCTACAAACTGCAGATATGAAAAATTTTAGATAAGAATGTATTAATTAAGAGTAGATTTAATGGCAATAACTAAAAAAATGTAAATACAAATGACTTAGAGAAATTTATTTCTTTTTGTGTAAAAAGAAGTGTAGGTTAAGCAGTTTATGGTTATTATGGTGTTTCCTTGATATTGTCAGGAAGGTTCCTTCCAGCTCACTGCCCCATGATCCCTAGGGCCAAAAACCCATTTTTAGAGATAAATATGACTGTTGACATTCTAGTATTTTCTTCACTCCTTAAGAATTAAAATGTAATGAGAAAGACAGAAAATAATTGTATCCCCTGTCTTTAAGAGGACTTCCCAGAAGTAACTCAAAACATCTATTTAAATCTTATTAGATAGAACTTAATTGCAATGCCACACTTAACACTAATTAAATCTGTAAAATATGGTTTTATGGAAGGATATTAAGATGTCCAGCTAAATACTAGGAATTTATTAACAGAGAATAAGAGAAAAATGAATATTAAGGAGAAACAGGAAGTCTCTGGCATCAAGAAGTATCTTCTTTTCCTGTCTTAATTTGAATATAAGAAAACTTCCAGAAGCATCATAAAAGATAGCTTAGTTATGTTGTCTCTGAAGTTAGGAGAAAAAGTTTTGGAATAAGAGAGCATTGGTTTTAAATTCTAGCTCTGCTATGGAGAAGCTTTGTAAGCTTTTGTAAGATACTTTATCTCTCTGAGATTCAATTTGCTAATATATAAAATGGGCAATCTAAGTTCATAAAATTTTTAGGCATATTAAATAAAATCATATATTGCAACAAATCATAATAGTAATAATAATTAGAAATGACTGCAAACGACAGCTGAATTTCACTATAGGGATCATCCTAGTAACTAATATAGTTCAGTAGTTGATTTGATCCTTTATACAAAGTGTCAGTGATTCTGGATGGACTCTGTTACCAGATGTAACAAAATATTCAGTTCTAGGAGACACTATTCCTTCACTAACACACTCAACAAATATTTACTGAGCAACTACTACGTGTCAAGCACTGTTCTAGATGCTGGAAATACAGAAAGCAACAAACAAGATAAATGTGCTCATCATGGGCAAGTGACATTTGAAAGGTAGGCAGGAGCCAGCTCATAGAGGGTGTGTAGATATGAGTATGAAGTTTGAATTTTATTCTATGGGTGTAGTAATGTAGCATAGAGACTACCGGGGGGCCATTGACTCATAAGCCTCTCTATAGGCCAGGTGTATAAGTATCAGAACTTGGTCTTTGGTGTCATGGAAGACATAAATCTTTTCTTTGGTTTTATCATTTGCCATTTTCCAACAAGGAGGACTCTAGGAAATTTTAGAATTGTCTTAAGTTGGGAAGCCAACTGCAAAATATAAACTATCATAACATATGGTATGGAGTACAACTAATTCTAAAGCTCCAAAGGAAGATGAAAATCCAAAGGAACTAAAAATATTCTTTAAAGACCTTTTTTAGTGTAGCTGCTTCTTTGTTATACCACCTGTTACTAACCCCACAGGGCATTTCTCACATAGAGCTATGTTTTTTTCTTATGATTTAATTCTTATACCTTAAACTGAATTGTGTTGCAGTATTTTTATAATTTTACTACTGAAAGAGAGAGGGACAATGAAAGAATTAAACGACTGAAGGAAGATTTATGAAGAGTTGTGAATACCCAAATCAAAGTATGGTAGTGAGGCAGGGGAAGCTAGGAAGATAGCCAAGAAAATCATGATATGAACAACAAGCATGTTCTTGATGGAGAATAGCTGCAGATCTAGCCACATTAAGATGTGTGCAATCTGAAGAATATTAAATAATCCAACTCCCCCCCTAACTCATTAGCTTGGGATCTTGGCCTCAGCAGAGTTACTTAATGTCTTTGAACATCAATACCATCATTTCTAAAAGAAATAATAACAGTAATGCCTACTACATTGTACTATTGTGAGGGTTAACTGAGACAATGTGTTTCTTTGCATACATTGCCTATGATGTATGTAATGATGATGATTATTATTTACTTCTCTTTTTTTTTTGGAGACAGAGTTTCACGCTTGTTGCCCAGGCTGGAGTGCAATGGCATGATCTCAGCTCACTGCAACCTCTGCCTCCTGGGTTCAAGTCATTCTCCTGTCTCAGCCTCCTGAATAGCTGGGATTACAGGCATCTGCCACCACACTAGCTAATTTTGTATTTTTTACTAGAGACAGGGTTTCTCCATGTTGGTCAGGCTGGTCTCGAACTCCCGACCTCAGGTGATCCACCCGCCTCGGCCTCCCAAAAGTTCATATATGTCAAAAATGCAATATAGAAAAAGGTGAAATGAAGAAAAAAATTATCTTCAGCATGGACTGTATAAGAAAGAAACCTTGCAGTCATATGCCTATCCTCAAATGAGTTAACCTTGAGTCCCCAAAAAATGCTTAATATTATTCAGTTTCAAAAAAAGAAGAAAATCCTGTCATATGTTGCAACATGAATGAAACTTGAGAACACTATGCAAAGTGAAATAAGCCAAACACACGAAAATAAACACTGCATGATTCCACTTAATGAAATATCTAAAGTAATTAAACTCATAGAAGCAGAAAGTAGAATGGTGGTTGCCAGGAGTTGACAAGATAATAGGAAGTTGTTCAATGGGTATAGAGTTTCAGTCATACATGAGATAAAAGTTCTAAAAATCTATTGTATAATAAACAGTATACATATAGTTAACAATACTATAATATACACTTAAAAAGTGTTAAGAAGATAAATTTTTGTATGTGTCTTTTTCCACAATAAAAAAGAATTCTGACACACACTGTAACATGAAGACATATGCTAGGTGAAATAAGTTAGTCACAAAAGGGCACATATTGTGTCATTTGGCTCATATGATGTACCTAGTAGTCAAATTCATAGAGCTAGGAAGTAGAATGGTGGCTGCCAGGGGCTGAGGGGAGGTAGGAATGTGGAGCTGTGGTTTAATGGGTATAGAGTTTCAGTTTGGGAAGACGAAAGTTCTGGAGACAGTTGGTGGTGATGGTTGCACAACAATGTGAATGTACTTAATATCACTGAACTCCATGGACACTTAAAAGTGGTTAAGATGGTAAATTTTATGTTATACATAGTTTACCACAGTAACAAAAACCAGACTGCCTTTTCTGTGATGTAATTGATTGGTGTGTCTTCACAACTGAGCTGAACTCTTGGTAGCATGACCAACTAAGCGCTTAAACAGCTACAGTATTCAAGCGTCTATGAAAGAATGGACCCAATTTGCCTGCGCAATGTGTGATACTCTGTGCACTGTGAGAGAAATAAACTTTGCTTAGACAAAATTTGCTAAAAATGACTCTGCCTGATTTCACCTCTATAAGCACAAGAACCAAGGATGTTTTTCCCTCTAGAAAAATAACTAATGAGGATTCTTAAACTCAGAACTTTAAGAAGGTGGCAAAAAGATTTGTTGAGCATGTGCTACAGTTAGGGTATGTTTTGAATGTCTCCACCAAAACTCATGTTGAAATTTGATCCCCAATGTGGCAGTGCTGGGATGTGGAGCCTAGTGGGACTTGCTTGGGTCACGGAAAAGGATCCCACATAAATGCCTTGGTGCTGTTCTCTAGGTAGTGAGTTTGTTCTTGCTGTCTCACAAGACTGGATTAGTTCTTGCAGGAATGGATTAGTTCCTGCCAGAGTGGGTTGTTATAAAGCCAGGATGCCCCTCAAGTTTTCCCCCTCTTCAGGCATATCTGCTTCCTTTTTGATTTTCCTCACCATGTTGTGACAAAGCACAAAAGCCTTTGCCAGAGCCAGGGCCACATCCTTGAATTTTTCTCAGCCTGAAGAACTGTGAGCTAAATAAACCTCTTTTCTTTATAAATTACCCAGTTTCAGATATTCTTTTATAGCAACATAAAGCAGACTAAGACAGCATGCTTCAAAATATTCTTTTAGACCATAGCTAGTCTGTAATATACGTTTAGAGTTGGCAATATTTTAAAGATTATTTTGGGAGTCCTAAGACTAATTTATAATTCTTCCACACTAAAGGATTGTTGTCAGATTTTCAATAGAGGGGCAAAGTAGATGGTTCTTATTCAGATTTTATTCTTTTCCAGACTCTGTGCCACATTGTTCTATCGCATGAAATTTGCATAGTGTGTAACTTACTGCTTCCCAGGTCATTATTATGAGTTCTTAAATTTAGGTATCATGAACTTAGGTACACAGTTGATTACAGTCATTTTGCTCTGAGTCTTTATGAACTAATTTCTATGAAAGGTTTTACTTCTCCCAAAATAATCAATACCATACTAGCTGTCCAAATTATTTGCTCCTCTACTTTCTCTTCTGTGATCATCAATTTTTTTATTTTATTTTATGGGAGATATAGTTGGCAAAAAGAGTTACTTTCTGCTCATATCAAATGCTGGAAACAAGTGCACTGTAGACACTTTCTATGTCAGACCTTTATGCATACTGTTCACCCTCTTAAAATAGTACAGGCATAAAAATTCAGAGCAACACAGTTATACTTCTTATGTACAATATCATTTAGATTTCATAAGGTGAACATCTTTTAAAATTGAAGTTCATAGAAGGTAAAGAGGCATTTTCCTTAAGTGTTTGTTTATAAGCAAATTTAAAATAAATAGTTTGTAAAATCT
Organism: Ateles fusciceps; assembly: GCA_036589455.1. NCBI lineage: Eukaryota > Metazoa > Chordata > Mammalia > Primates > Atelidae > Ateles > Ateles fusciceps. Next base: position 6,771,388 of record JAZHEH010002393.1, read on the forward strand.
GCAAAGCAACAAGAAATAGTAAGTATAATGATATCTTTTAAGTTTATAAGTGAGCTTCCAAGAAAGCAAGGGAGTTCCCAAGAGCCACAAAGTGAAAGCAAGATGAATAACAGAGTGCTAAACAAATACTGAAGCTATGGCTGCCTTGCAAATGGTTGGTATTTCTAACCTCCGTAACAAGAGTATTAGATTTCAGCAGCTATACAATGACATAGACAAGATGTTGGGCCTATGTAAAGTAGTTGGATTGTTACTGAGATTCCTGAATAAAGTTGCAAAGGATTAAATTACTACTGAAAATGGGAATTAAAAAACAGCTATGCGTTCGGGGCTAATAGCAACCCAAGGAACTTGGAATAATGAAATGCAAACCATGTTTGGGGGATCAAACCCTCAACACAGGCCACCCACAATTTTATACAAAAATTCTGATTGAAGAAGCATTCCACTTGAAAACTGGCATGAGACATGGATGCCTTCTCTCGCCATTCCTATTCAACATAGTACTGGAAGTTCTGGCCAGAGTAATCAGGCAAGAGAAAGAAATAAAAGGTATTCAAATAGGAAGGGATAAAGTCAAAATGTCTTCATTTGCAGATGACATAATGCCATATCTAGAAAACCTGATTGTCTCAGCTGAAAAGCTTCTTAAGCTGATAAACATCTTTGGCAAAGTCTCAAGATACACAATCAACATGCAGAAGCCACAAGCATTCCTATACACCAACAGCAGGCAAGTAGAGAGCCAAATTACAAATGAACTCCCATTCACAATTGCTACAAAGAGAATAAAATACCTAGGAACACAGTTAACAAAAGAAGTGAAGGACCTCTTCAAGGAGAACTACAAACCTCTATTCAAGAAAGCCAGAGAGAACACAAACAAATAGAAAAATATTGCATGCTCATGGATAGGAAAAATCAATATCATAAAAACGGCCATACTGACCAATGTAATTTATAGATTCAATACATTGAGATACCATCTCACGCCAGTTAGAATGGCGATCATTAAAAAATCTGGAGACAACAGATGCTGGAGAGGATGTGGAGAAATAGGAACACTTTTACACTGTTGGTGGGAGTGTAAATTAGTTCAACCATTGTGGAAGACAGTGTGGTGATTCCTCAAGGACCTACAAATAGAAATTCCATTTGACCCAGCAATCCCATTACTGGGTATATATCCAAAGGATTATAAATCGTTCTACTATAAGGACACATGCACACGAATGTTCATTGCAGCACAGTTTACAATAGCAAAGACCTGGAACCAACCCAAATGCCCATTGATGATAGACTGCACAGGGAAAATGTGGCACATATACACCATGGAATATTATGCAGCCATCAAAAATGATGAGTTCATGTCCTTTGTAGGAACATGGATGAACCTGGAAACCATCATTCTCAGCAAACTGACACAAGAACAGAAAATCAAACACCGCATGTTCTCACTCGTAGGCGGGTGTTGAACAATGAGAACACATGGACACAGGGAGGGGAGCATCACACACTGGGGTCTGTTGGGGGGGAAAAAGGGGAGGGACAGAGGGGGGGTGGGGGAGTTGGGGAGAGATAGCATGGGGAGAAATGCCAGATATAGGTGATGGGGGAGGAAGGCAGCAAATCACACTGCCATGTGTGTACCTATGCAACAGTCTTGAATGTTCTTCACATGTACCCCAAAACCTAAAATGCAATAAAAAAAAAACCCAAAGTGGGCAAATGACAGGAACAAAATGCCACTCAAAAGAAGACATTCATGCAGCCAACAATGAAAAGAAGCTCAACATGATTGATCATTTGGGAAATGCAAATCAAAACCACAATGAGATACTATCTCATGCCAGTCAGAATGACCATTATTAAAAGTCAAGAAACAACAGATGCTGGTGAGATTGGGGGAGAAATAGGAATGATTTTACACTGTGTGAATGTAAATTAGGTTCAACCATTGTGGAAGATGGTGGGGTAAATCCTCCAGAAATAACATTTGACCCAGCAATCCCATTACTGGGTAAATACCCAGAGGAATATAAATCATTCTATTATAAAGATACATGCATGTGTTTGTTCATTGCAGCACTATTAACAAAAGCAAAGACATGGAATCAACTCAAATGCCCATCAGTGACAGACTGGATAAAGAAAATGTGGTACATATATACCAGGGAATACTATTCAGCCATAGAAAGGAATGAGTTCATGTCTGCTGCAGGGACATGGATGTTGCTAGAAACCATCATCATCAACAAACTAATGCAAGAAAAGAAAACCAAACACCCTATGTTCTCACTTATAAGTGGGAGCTGAACAATGAGATCACTTGGACACAGGGGAGGGGAACAACACACACTGGGGCCTGTTGGTGGTGGTATGGGGGAGAGGAGCGTATTAGGAAAAACAGTTAATACATGCTGGCCTTAATAGCTGGGGTGATGGGTTGATCAGTGCAGCAAACCACTATGGCACACGTCTACCTATATAACAAATCTGCATATCTTGCACGTGTACCACAGAACTAAAAATAAAAATTTAAACAGACAACAACAAAATAATTCTGATTGAGTATAAGGATATAATTTAAAATTACAAATTAAATGGTGCAGTATATAACAAGCCATCACAAGTGAGTGACAATAAAAACAACAAAGAGCACAATTAAACCTGGGAATATTCCAAATAAACTAAGTTCTCCTTAAAATATAAAGGAAAATAAAAATAAAAGACGGGGGTTTTATGCCCAATAATGGCACAGTAGTTGTGATCAGATAAATTCTCCCCCAGTTAGTAACTACAAACTGGATATATGTCTTAAACATAAAGACACAGAAAATTGAGAATAAAAGGATGAAGAAAGATGTATTATGCAAATAAGCATGAGAAGGCTAAGGAATCAAAATAATGTAGACACTACAGAGTTCTACCAGAGACCAAGAGTGATATTTGGATATTTCATAGGTTAAATAAGACATAACAATCATAAATCTTCATGCATCTAAAAACAGAGTTTCAAAACATATGAAGCAAAAATTGACAGAAAAAGGGGAGAAATAGATAAATCTATTATCATAGTTGGAGATTTTAACAATTCTCTCTCAGAAATTGATAAAACAATTAGGCAGAAATACATAAAGATATAATATCTGAAAAATAATATTGAATATTGATCAGCATGATTTAATTGACATTTACAGTACATTACACACAATGCAAACTAGACATTCTTTTCAAGTGAACATTGTAATTTCAACAATATAGACCATTTGCTGGGCTAGTACAGTCTGCAGTCTATTCTCTCATCATAATGAAATTAAATTAGTACCAATAAGAACAAGTTATCTAGAAACCTCAATAGTTTTTCTGGCTTAAATCTGGCTACTACTTAGGATCACATGAGTGTGTTAGTTATCTATGACTGTATAAAACAATTACTCTAAAACACACCACCTCAAAACAACAAGCATTTGTTTTCCCATGGAACTTTCGAGGGCCAGGAAGCTGGGAGCTTAGCTAGATGATTCCTGGCTCAGATCTCTCATGAACTTACAACCAAGAGGTAGAACAGGGCTGCAGTCATCCAGAATCTGCTTGCAAGCTCACTCACAAGGCTGGTGACAAGAGGCCTCACTTCCTTACCACATGGATATCTCCATACAGCTACTCATAACATGGCAGTTGGCTTCCTCAAAGCAAATTATATGAGAAAGAGAGAGAGTACAATTAAAATGAACACTGAAGTGTCTTTTACAACTTAATCATGTTGTCACTTCTGTACTATTTTAGTGATTACATGGAGAGCCCTGGTACAACATGGAAGTGGGGTAGCCAATAAGGATGCAGTACCAATAGATGGGGTTCATTTTGGTATCAGCTTGGAGACCAGCTACTACAAGGAACTTTAAAACCATACTGAGACTCTCGTTCAATCTTAAGACCTATTTCACAATTTTTGTGAAATGGGGACTAAGTATATATTTTTTTCCTTCGAATCTCCCAAAATAATTTTCATGTGCAAGGTTAAGAAATATAGCAGAGGAAATTCATGCTAAATAAACAAGGAGTATCTATGCATCAAGATCTAGGTAAACTAAATGAAATACTATTTCACAAGATCAGAAAGGAGTCATACAATGAACATAGATAAGCAAATTAATTAATCAAATAGAATTTAATAAACAGGGATTTTAAAAACATATTTGTAAAAATGTCTATAACATCACTGAATATTTGCACACTTTGTGAGCAGCTAGTACTTAAATTTCCCTAAGTTACTCCAGTGAACAGGCATGTTTGAGAACCAATTTGCTACATGATGCTGGCCACCAGGCCCACTTTATTTCTACCCAATTCGTTGGTAGGGTAGCTCTCAGGTTCATTTAGTCTTTGTGAAAAGATGGTGTTACTTAACTGGCCACCTTGAGAAATAATAAAGCTGAGAGGTTAGAAGCCTCCTTTCAACTCTGGTGAGAAGAGGTTATACAGCACATGTTCCAGGGAAGTTTTTCAAACATTTGTGGCACTAAAATTCAAGGTAGATAATAGGAGACTGTATTTGCTTTTAGTTTCATGCTTATCTTTGAAAATATTTCCCTTAGATCCAGATCTCAGAAGCACAAAGCAGACTGAAGTCATTTGGTTGGAGAATATTTTCAACTGCAAGACCTTCATGACATTTAAAAGTTAAGCCAATCCCAATTTTAGGCATCTCTATAGTTAGAAAGTACATAGAATGTGAACATCCTTTGCAAGAATGAATTCTCAATTTTATGAACAGGAACAAAAAGTTTTTTTAAGTGTTTTTTAAAATTGTATCCAATGAGCCTAAAAACACACTCAAACAAAAGAAATGAATTGGGGTTGACTCTGTCACTTTCTTTAAAATTATATTTGTGATCTACAGATGTAGACACGGCTATGGATATAGATTACAGAGATTTAAATGCTGCAGAGGAGATAGCATGTTATATTAGAAAAATAATACTTTTTGGCCGGGCGCGGTGGCTCACGCCTGTAATCCCAGCACTTTGGGAGGCCGAGGCGGGCGGATCACGAGGTCAAGAGATCGAGACCGTCCTGGTCAACATGGTGAAACCCCCGTCTCTACTAAAAATACAAAAAAAAATTAGCTGGGCGTGGTGGCGCCCGCCTGTAGTCCCAGCTACTCGGGAGGCTGAGGCAGGAGAATGCTTGAACCCGGGCAGCGGAGGTTGCAGTGAGCCAAGGTCGCGCCACTGCACTCCAGCCTGGCGCCTGGTGACTGAGTGAGACTCTGTCTCAAAAAAAAAAAAAAAAAAAAAAAAAGAAAAATAATACTTTTTAGTATTAAAAAATGTAGATTTGACCGTGGCCTTTCTGATAATTTCTTGAGTAAATACCAACATTTTATTTTAAGGAACTCAGTTTCCAGTTTCATATAACCATGAGTTAAACTTCTTCATTTCTAAGGCCTCTTTCAGTTTCTGCTATTTATAGATGGTAATTTAAAGGTGCTGCTTCTTGAAGCCTAGTCAAAGTTCCTCATTTCTAAGATCTCTTTCAGATTCTACTATTTATGGATGGTGATTTGAAGGTGCTGCACCTTGAAGGCTATGAGTAATTTCATAGTGTGAGGTTCACCTTAAGGAGACAAATCTTCACAAATGAAAATGGAAACATCAGACAGTAGGAAGCTCTTTTTGGGATAAACCTCGTGACCCAGATGCTCCTATCGCTAGCCTTTCTGCCTGTATTTTCAAAAGCATAACTTTTACTAAAATTTATTGAACTACAACTTCCTGTAGAAGCTAGCTAAAATGTGACTCATAATAAAAGTCCAATGTCCTCTAAACAAAACCAGCATATAAAAATTGGAATTTATTTTTAAAAGGTAAGTTAAATGAAGAGAAGTGATTATTTGCATAACAGAAGAATTAATTGTTCTTATAAAGTGATTCTTTTGGGAATGTTAATGACAACCAATAAATGATTGGCCTTTTGTTAATTTTATATATAATTTATATAACTTTCAAATTATGACTGAATTTTAAGACCATATCTGTTGTAAGAAGATATAGTTCTATATTTGAGACATTTATGAGCCCCACTGTGATCTGTGCCTTTCCTTAGGGCATTGGAGCTTCAGGAAAGCCAATTATAGTACTTGCATAAGGGTCTGCAAGGTCAGAGGACTGGGTTTGTTATGGAGGATTTGCTAACTATCCAAAGAAATTTGTTTCAATGCTGCAGTTTAGATGCATCAATTGACCTTAATAAGTTAGTATTTACAAAAGATTAATAGCTTACTTCTTCAAACTGAAATGCCAGAGATTGGCAGTTAAAAAAGAATTTGGGGGGCCCAGGCCATTGGATGTAAATTTCTTTCTTTTTTTTTTTAATTGTATTCGGGCTCTGGGGTACATGTGCACATCCTACATCCTGCAGGATTGTTGCATAGGTACATACATGCCATGGTGATTTGCTGTCTCCATACCCCCTCCCTGCCCGTCACCTACATCAGGCATTTCTCCCCATTTTATCCTTCCCCATCCTCCCTGCACCCCCCCCCCGCTGTCCATCCTCTCCCTTCCCCTTCATCCCCTCACCTAACCCTGTGAGTCTTGTTCCCTTCTCTCTGCCCCTGCCCAAGTGTTCTCATTGTTCATCACCCACCTATGAGTGAAAACATGCAGTGTTTGGTTTTCTGTTCTTGTGTCAGTTGGCTGAGAATGATGGTTTCTAGATTCATTTGTGTTTCTACAAAGGACATGAACTCGTTATTTTTTAGGGCTGCATAGTATTTCATAATGTATATGTGCCACATTTTCTTTGTCCAGTCTATCATTGATGGGCATTTGGCTTGGTTCCAGGTCTTTGCTATAATAAACAGTGCTGCAATGAATAATACATGTGCATATGTCTTTATAACAGAACAATTTATAATCCTTTAGGTATATACCCAGTAATGGGATTGCTGGGTCAAATGGAATTTCTATTTCTAGATCCTTGAGAATTGCCACACTGTCTTCCACAATGGTTGAATTAATTTACACTCCCACCAACAGTGTAAAAGTGTTCCTTTTTTCTCAACATCCTCTCCAGCATCTGTTTTCTCCAGATTTTTTGATGATCGCCATACTAACTGGCGTGAGATGGTATCTCAATGTGGTTTTGATTTGCATTTCTCTAGTGACCAGTGATGATGAGCATTTTTTCATATGTTTGTTGGCCACATATTTGTCTTCTTTGGAAAAGTGTCTGTTCATATTCTTTTCCCACTTTTGAATGGATTTGGTTTTTTATTTTTTTTCCTTGTAAATCTGCTTTAGTTGTTTGTAGATTCTTGATATTAGCCCTTTGTCAGAGGGGTAGACTGCAAAAATGTTTTTCCATTCTGTTGGTTGTCTGTTTACTCTAATGGTTGTTTCTTTTGCTGTGCAGAAGCTCTAAAGTTTAATTCGGTCCCTTTTTGTCTATTTTGGCTTTTGTTGCCATTGCTTTTGGTGTTTTAGTCATGAAGTCCTTGCCTGTGCCTATATCCTGAATGGTGTTGCCTAGGTTTTCTTCTAGTGTTTTTATGGTGTTAGTTCCTATGTTTAAATCTTTAATCCGTCTGTAGTCAATTTTTGTATAAGGTGTAGGGAAGGGGTCCAGTTTCAGCTTCCTGCATAGGGCTAGCCAGTTTCCCAACACCATTTATTAAACAGGGGAATCCTTTCCCCATTGCTTGTTTTTGTGAGGTTTGTCAAAGATCAGATGGTTGTAGATGTGCAGCATTGCATCCGGGGCCTCTGTTCTGTTCCATTGGTCTACATCTCTGTTTTGGTACCAGTACCATGCTGTTTTAGTTACTGTAGCTTTGTAGTATAGTTTGAAGTCAGGTAGCATGATACCTCCAGCTTTGTTCTTTTTGCATAGGATTGTCTTGGCTATGCAGGCTCTCTTTTGGTTCCATATGAAGTTTAAGGTGGTTTTTTTCCAGTTCTGTGAAGAAGGTCAATGGTAGCTTGATAGGGATAGTGTTGAATCCATAAATTACTTTGGGCAGTATGGCCATTTTCACAATATTGATTCTTCCTAACCATGAGCATGGAATGTTTTACAATCTGTTTGTGTCCTCTCTTATTTTCTTGATCAGTGGTTTGTAGTTCTTCTTGAAGAGATCTTTTACATCCTTTGTTAGTTGTATTCCTAGGTATTTTATTCTCTTTGTAGCAATTGTAAATGGGAGTTCGCTCATGATTTGGCTGTCTGTCTGTCTGTTATTGGTGTATAGGAATGCTTGTGATTTATTCACACTGATTCAGTATCCTGAGACTTTGCTGAAGTTGCTTATCAGCTTAAGGAGGTTTTGGGCTCATACGATGGGGTCTTCTAAGTATATGATCATGTCATCTGCAAATAGGGACAATTTGACTTCATCTTTTCCTAATTGAATGCCCTTTATTTCTTTTTCTTGCCTAATTGCTCTGGCTAGAACTTCCAGTACTATATTGAATAGGTGTGGTGAGAGAGGGCATCCTTGCCTAGTGCCAGTTTTTAAAGGGAATGTTTCTAGTTTTTACCCATTCAGTATGATATTGGCTGTGGGTTTGTCATAAATAGCTTTTATTATTTTGAGATATGTTCCATTGATGCCTAGTTTATTCAAAGTTTTTAGCATAAAATGCTGTTGAATTTTGTTGAAGGCCTTCTCTGCATCTATTGAGATAATCATGTGGTTTTTGTCTTTGGTTCTGTTTATGTGGTAGATTACATTTATAGATTTGCGTATGTTGAACCAGCCTTGCATCCGTGGTATGAAGCCTACTTGATCGTGGTGGATAAACTTTTTGATGTGCTGTTGGATTTGATTTGCCAGTATTTTATTGAAGATTTTTGCATCAGTGTTCATCATGGATATTGGCCAGTAGTTTTCTTTTTTAGTTGTGTCTCTGCCAGGTTTCAGTGTCAGGATGATGTCAGTCTCATAGAAAGAGTTAGGGAGGATTCCCTCTTTTGTACTGTTTGGAACAGTTTCAACAGGAATGGTACCGGCTCCTTTTTGTATGTCTGGTAGAATTCGGCTGTGAACCCGTCTGGACCAGGACTTTTTTTGGTTGGTGGGCTATTAATTGCTGCCTGGACTTCAGACCTTGTTATTGGTCTATTCATGGTTTCAACTTCTTCTTGGTTTAGTCTTGGGAGTGTGAAAGTGTCCAGGAATTTATCCATTTCTTCAAGATTTACTGGTTTATGTGCATAGAGTTGTTTGTTGCAATCTCTGATGGTAGTTTGTATTTCCAAGAAATCGATGGTGATCTCCCCTTTATCATTTTTTATTGCATCTATTCTATTCTTCTCTCTTTTCTTTTTTATTAGTCTAGCTAGCAGTCTATTTTGTTGATATTTTCAAAAAACCAGCTCCTGGATTTACTGATTTTTTGAAGGGTTTTTTTGTGTCTCTATCTCCTTCAGTTCTGTTCTGATCTTAGTTATTTCTTGTCTTCTGCTTGCTTTTGAGTTGTTTTGATCTTGCTCCTCTAGCTCTTTCAATTTTGATGATAGGGTGTTGATTTTAGATCTTTCCTTCCTTCTCATGTGGGCATTTATTGCTATAAATTTCCCTCTAGACACTGCTTTAAATGTGTACCATAGGATCTGGTATGTTGTGTCTTCATTCTCGTTGGTTTTGAAGAACATTATTATTTCTGCCTTCATTTCATTGTTTATCCATTCGTCATTCAGGAGCAAGTTGTTCAGTTTCCAAGTGATTGTGCGGTTTTAGTGCTTTCTTAATCTTGAGTTCTAATTTGATTTCACCATGGTCTGAGAGACTGTTTGTTATGATTTCTGTTCTTTTGCATTTGCTGAGGAGTCATTTACTTCCAATTATGTGGTCAATTTTGGAGTAAGTGCAATGCGGTGCTGAGAAGAATGTGTATTCTGTGGATTTGGGGTGGAGTGTCCTGTAAATGTCTATTAGGTCTGCTTGGTCCAGATCTGCATTCAAGTCCTGGATATCCTTGTTGACTTTCTGTCTCGTTGATCTGTCCAATATTGTCAGTGGAGTGTTAAAATCTCCCCCTATTATTGCGAGGGAGTGTAAGTCTCTTTGTAGGTCATTAAGAACTTGCTTTATGTATCTGGGTGCTCCTGCATTGGGTGCATATATATTTAGGATAGTTAGCTCTTCTTGTAGCATTGATCCTTTAACATTATATAATGCCCTTCTTTGTCTCTTTTGATATTTGTTGGTTTAAAGTCCATTTTATCAGAGACTAGGATTGCTACCCCTGCTTTTTTTTTTGCTCTCTATTTGCTTGGTAAATCTTCTATCCCTTTATTTTGAGTCTATGTGAGTCTCTGCATGTGAGATGGGTCTCCTGAATACGGCAAACCAATGTCTTGACTTTTTATCCAGTTTGCCAGTCTCTGTTTTTTGATTGGGGCATTTAAGCCATTTACATTCAACCTTAATATTGTTATGTTTGAATTTGGTCCTGCCATGTTGTTACTGGCTGGTTGTTTTGCCTGTTAGTTGACGTGGTTTCTACATTGTGTCATTGTTTTTTACCATTTGGTACGTTTTTGCAGTGGCTGGTACTGATTGTTCCTTTCTCTGTTTAGTACTTCCTTCAGGAGCTCTTGTAAGGCAGGTCTTGTAGCGATGAACACTCTCAGCAATTGCTTCTCTATAAAGGATTTTATTTCTCCTTCTCTTATGAAGCTTAGTTTGGCCAGATATGAAATTCTGGGTTGGAAGTTCTTTTCTTTAAGGATGTCGAATACTGGCCCCCACTCCCTTCTGGCTTGCAGGGTTTCTTCCGAGAGATCTCCTGTGAGTCTGATGGTCTTTCCTTTGTGGGTGACTTGACCTTCTCTCTGGCTGCCCTTAGGATTTTCTCCTTCATTTCAATCCTGGCAAATCTGACCATTATGTGCCTTGGGGTTGCTTTTCTTGAGGAATATCTTTGCGGTGTTCTCTGTATTCCTGGATTTGAATGTAGACCTGCCTTGTTAGGTTGGGGACATTCTCTTGGATAATATCTTGAAGACTGTTTTCCAACTTGGATTTGTTCTCATCGCATTCAGGTACACCGATCAAGCGTAGATTAGGTTTTTAAACATAATCCCATAGTTCTTGGAGGCTCTGTTCATTTTTTTCACTTTTTTCTCTAATCTTGCCATCTCATTTTATTTCATTGATTTGATCTTCCATCTCTGATATCTTTCTTCTGCCTGATTGATTCAGCTGTTGAAACTTGTGTATGTCTCTCAAAGTTCTCATGCTGTATTTTTCACCTCCATCAAGTTGTTTATGTTCTTCTCTAAGCTGATTATTTGAGTTAGCATTTGTCTAACCTTTTTTTCAGTGTTCTTAGTTTCTTTGCATTGGGTTAGAACGTGGTCTTTCAACTTAGAGAAGTTTGTTATTATCCACCTTCTGAAGCCTGCTTCTGTCAGTTTATCAAATTCATTCTCTGTCTTTTTTGTTCCCTTGATGGTGAGGAGTTGTGATCCCTGGGAGGAGAAAAGATATTCTGGTCTTTGATGGTTTCATCCTTTTTGCGCTGGTTTTTTCCCATCTTCGTGGATTTATCTCCCTTTGGTCTTTGAAGTTAGTGATTTTGGGAGGAGTCAATGTTGGAACTATCTCTTTTTGGCCTATAGAGGGCATTGCTGGGCTCTCTCAGATTCAGTCAGGTTGCTGGGTGGGTGGTCCTTCCCTGGAGTTTGTTTGCAGGTGAGATTGGCCCCACCTTCCCAATAGCCTCTCTCCTTCCTGGAGCTCCATCTGCCTGGTTGGGGTCTATTTGCTGCCAAGCTCTCTAGAGAGGGCTTCAGTTTGAGTTCTGTGCAGGCGGGGCCTGCCGGCCTTATGGCCTGTTTCCCTGCTTTCAACTCTGCCTCTTTCTGTGGGAAAGTCTGTCCTGCTTGCCTTAGTCCAAACTTCCGCCCAGGTCCATATGACAACTTGCTGCGCCTGGTGGGAGCCGCAGCTCAGATTTGCATCGACAATCCATGGTGCCCATCAGTGTGACAAGGCTCTCGTGGACCATAGGTTTCAGGAGGGATGAGGTAAGCACACGATCCAAATCAGAGCACCAAGGGGGTTAAGTTCCCCGACCCTCCTGGCCGGCTGCACGTTCCAGGTGGGGATATGCCCTGCCCTGTCTTGGTTTGCCCCCCCTGGGCAGCTCTTGCCCTGTGGCTCCTTCCCTGGGCTATTTTCAGTGCCCTATCAGTCCCACCAATAAGAACCCAGCACCTCATTTGGAATTGTGAAGGCCTCTAGCCCTCTGCGTCTCATTCGCTGGGAGCTGCATTCGGTGTTGCCTTTTTTCGGCCATCTTGGCACCATCCCTGGATGTAAATTTCTATCAGTTTCCAGGTGGCATTTCATGGTAGAAAATTATAATTTCTCTGGTGCATGAATTAGAAAGAAATGGTCTAGCTGTCTGTCCAAATCACTTTGAAATGTCTAGAAACAGGTTAAATCATAAGTTTCCACCATCACTACTTCCTTCAAGAATGGTTGTTTTTCCAAGCTGCTTTTGTAATTTAATTCCAAAGCCCTGCCCCAGTGTGGACTATAGATAGGTGATGTGGCAAGAAATAAAAGATACCTCTTCCAAAATAAGGACCCAGTTCAAGGTCACTGGAAAAATGGTGACTTTTGTTAGAGGATGAGGAGGACAATGAAGAGGAATGCTCCAGATTACCTAAAGCTGATACCTTTAAGTGATTATTTTCCCCCTAAATCTCAGCTGTTCTATAAATTCCTTAAAATTTTTTCCAAAAAGAATACAATTTTTTTATCCTCTGCTTGATGACTCTGGAATATCAATACATATGAAAATGACACTTCCGTGCAATGATAAAATTGTAAATTGTTTTTGCCTTTTATCCTTTTTTTAAATCCTTCTTTGATTTAATGATGATAGATATCATTTATTCTGCTATCAATGTGTCCATCTTCAATTATTTTCTTTGTTGTTTTCCTGCCAGATTACTCTTTCTACTTTGATAAAAAATTAACCAACTCAAGGAACTACTCTTATGTAGGGGAAAGATTAAAAGCAGCACTTTTATTAAAACATGCACTAGATATAAATATGTTTATATCCAGAAGGAAACACAACTAAATCTAAATGTTAGTAGTAATTATGAAATGTGAGAGAATTTTAAATTTTTTCTTTTTAGTATTTTCCCTAAATTTCTATAATAACGCCGTTTATAATAAAAAAAGCCAGCACTCTGGGAGGCCGAGGCGGGCAGATCACAAGGTCAGGAGATCAAGACCAACCTGGCCAACATGGTGAAACCCCATCTCTACTAAAAATACAAAAATTAGCTGGGCGTGGTGGCGCGTGCCTGTAGTCCCAGCTACTCAAGAGGTTGAGGCAGGAGAATTGCTTGAACCCAGGAGGCGGAGGTTGCAGTGAACCGAGATTGTGCCACTGAACTCCAGTCTGGCACCTGGCAACGGAGCGAGACTCTGTCTCAAAAATAAAAAAAAAAACACATGCAAATAAAAAACAGGTATTTTGATTTATTATTGCATTTTACTGGTTTTGAATCTATGCTCTGCCAGTACAAGGTAGATGTCATCTTGCTTACATTACCTCTAAATGGACTTGATTAAAACACCTCTCTGAGTATCAATTTCTTCACTGGTAAAATTCCTCCTTCATGGAACTGGGAGAATTAAATAAAATAAGTTGAGTGCCTGGCACATAGAGAGTGATTTAAAAAATCAGTCTCCTTTTTAGAAAATTAATGTTAGTTCAGAAAACGAGTTAAAATACTAAAATGCCCAGATTTAAAATAGTGACTTTGGAAAAATTACATGTGTTGTTTGTTTATTAGAGTTGATTTCTCTTGATGTTTATGTTTCATACTGTGTTCCAGAAAGCCAGGCTTATGAATAAGTGGGGTATACTTTACCCCACTGAGCTGTAATCTTTTAGAGCTAAGAGGGAACTTCAGAAATCTTTACACCTAAAACATTTATTTCATAGTTGAAATACTGAGAGGACAATTTATATCTAATAGCAACTTTGTTTCCAGTGTGCTCTCCAACAGTAGATCATCTCTTAGCTTTTAGTAGTCAATATGGGATTATTTGCTCTCATCTTAATAGGATTCCTGGACCCCTAGGCTTTAGGCTAGTGGCTAGAATGGAGAAGAAAAAGTTGGGGGAGAGAAAAGTCAGGAGAGGGGTAAGAAGTGCTGGAGAAAGGCTATGTTAAGGCATCAACCCAGGAACAAGTCCACAGTGATATCATTTATCTTCAACCATGGTTAAAAATGAGTCTATGTGATTCCATGTTCAAGAATCTCTTTAAGAATTGATAGAACTCTTTAGACACACACTATATATAACACCTGTACCTCAAGAAACATAGTTACCTAAACTTTGGGGGTTTATCTGTGAAAATTAGATTGATCATTATTATGTCTTAGAGTTATATAGCTTTTATTGCTATAACCCAAGAGACTTTGTATAACTATGCCTCAAAAAATACAGGCAGAGTATTCATAAGTCCAGGCAGCAATGTATAAATTTAGCCTACCACCCAAAAAAAAGCCCAGGTCCAGATGGGTTCACAGCCGAATTCTACCAGACATACAAAGATGAGCTGGTACCATTCCTTCTGAAACTATTCCAAACAATCCAAAGAGAGGGAATCCTTCCTAAATCATTTTATGAGACCAACATCATCCTGATACCAAAACCTGGCAGAGACTCAGCAAGAAAAGAAAACTTCAGGTCAATATCCATGATGAACATAGATGCAAAAATCTTCAATAAAATACTGGGAAACCGATTGCAACAGCACATCAAAAAGCTTATCCACCATGATCAAGTAGGCTTCATCCCGGGGATGCAAGGCTGGTTCAACATATGCAAATCTATAAACATAATCCACCACATAAACAGAACCAAAGACAAAAACCACATGATTATCTCAATTGATGCAGAGAAGGCCTTTGACAAAATTCAACAGCCCTTTATGCTAAAAACTCTCAATAAACTAGGTATTGATGGAACGTATCTCAAAACGATAAAAGCTATTTACGACAAACCAACAGCCAATATCATACTGAATGGGCAAAAACTAGAAGCATTCCCTTTGAAATCTGGCACTAGACAAGGATGTCCTCTCTCACCACTCTTATTCAATATAGTACTGGAAGTTCTAGCCAGAGCAATCAGGCAAGAAAAAGAAATAAAGGGTATTCAAATAGGAAAGGAGGGAAGTCAAATTGTCTTTATTTGCAGATGATATGATTGTATATCTAGAAGACCCCATCGTCTCAGCCCAAAATCTCCTGAAACTGATAAGCAACTTCAGCAAAGTCTCAGGATATAAAATCAATGTGCAAAAATCACAAGCATTCCTATACACCAATAACAGACTTAAAGACAGCCAAATCAAGAACCAACTGCCATTCACAATTGCTACAAAGAGAATAAAATACCTAGGAATACAACTAACAAGGAATGTAAAGGACCTCTTCAAGGAGAACTACAAACCACTGCTCAATGAAATAAGAGAGGATACAAACAGATGGAGAAATATTCCATGTTCATGGCTAGGAAGAATCAATATTGTCAAAATGGCCATACTGCCCAAAGTAATTTACAGATTCAATGCTATCCCTATCAAGCTACCAATGACCTTCTTCGAAGAACTGGAAAAAACCACCTTAAACTTCATATGGAACCAAAAGAGAGCCCGCATAGCCAAGTCAATTCTAAGCAAAAAGAACAAAGCTGGAGGCATCACACTCCCGGACTTCAAATTATACTACAAAGCTACAGTAATCAAAACAGCATGGTACTGGTACCAAAACAGAGATATAGACCAATGGAACAGGACAGAGACCTCTGACGCAACACAACACATCTACAACCACCTGATCTTTGACAAACCTGACAAAAACAAACAATGTGGAAGCGAGTCCCTGTTTAATAAATGGTGTTGGGAAAACTGGCTAGTCATGTGCAGAAAGCAGAAGCTGGACCCCTTCCTGACACCTTACACTAAAATTAACTCCAGATGGATTAAAGACTTAAACATAAGACCTAACACCATAAAAACCCTAGAAGAAAATCTAGGCAAAACCATTCAGGACATAGGTGTAGGCAAGGACTTCATGACCAAAACACCAAAAGCAGTGGCAACAAAAGCCAAAATAGACAAATGGGACCTAATCAAACTCCATAGCTTCTGCACAGCAAAAGAAACAGTCATTAGAGTGAATCGGCAACCAACAGAATGGGAAAAAATTTTTGCAGTCTACCCATCTGACAAAGGGCTGATAACCAGAATCTACAAAGAACTGAAACACATTTACAAGAAAAAAACAAACAAGCCCATTCAAAAGTGGGCAAAGGATATGAACAGACACTTTACAAAAGAAGACATACATGAAGCCAACAAACGTATGAAAAAATGCTCATCATCACTGGTCATTAGAGAAATGCAAATCAAAACTACATTGAGATACCATCTCACGCCAGTTAGAATGGCGATCATTAAAAAATCTGGAGACAACAGATGCTGGAGAGGATGTGGAGAAATAGGAACACTTTTACACTGTTGGTGGGAGTGTAAATTAGTTCAACCATTGTGGAAGACGGTGTGGCGATTCCTCAAGGACCTAGAAATAGAAATTCCATTTGATCCAGCAATCCCATTACTGGGTATATATCCAAAAGACTATAAATCGTTCTACTATAAGGACACATGCACACGAATGTTCATTGCAGCACAGTTTACAATAGCAAAGACCTGGAACCAACCCAAATGCCCATCGATGATAGACTGGACAGGGAAAATGTGGCACATATACACCATGGAATATTATGCAGCCATCAAAAACGATGAGTTCGTGTCCTTTGTAGGGACATGGATGAACCTGGAAACCATCATTCTCAGCAAACTGACACGAGAACAGAAAATCAAACACCGCATGTTCTCACTCGTAGGCGGGTGTTGAACAATGGGAACACATGGACACAGGGAGGGGAGTATCACACACTGGGGTCTGTGCGGGGGAAAAAAGGGGAGGGATAGCGGGGGGTGGGGGAGTTGGGGAGGGATAGCATGGGGGAGAAATGCCAGATATAGGTGATGGGGAGGAAGGCAGCAAATCACACTGCCATGTGTGTACCTATGCAACAATCTTCCATGTTCTTCACATGTACCCCCAAACCTAAAATGCAATAAAAAAATAAAAATAAAAGAAATAAATTTAGCCTATTCCTAAAAATAAGTTTTAACCATGGTTGAAGAACATATTTACCCTTGCAGACAGAAAAGTTCTTCTATGCAATTTTATAAACTGTGGGACTATGCAAAACAGTTATTTCCTGTTATACTGGAATCTCATAAACATTGTGAGTTTGAGCTTTGAAGTATTCATTTATTTTTCTATGAATTAATTTTTATCGTACTTTACAAAAATGTCTGTTCACAATGAATTGAAAGATAAAAACTGGGCTTTTACCACAGATAAATGGTCCAAGGAGAATATTTATAAAGAATGAGATTTATGGCCAAGACTGTTCTTCTTGGAGAGTCAAAATATAAGTTAGTATATTAAAGGTGCTGAACAGTTGTACAGCAAACAAGCCTGTAGAATCTAGCATTTCCCAGCCATAGTGTACCACGGACCCTTTTCTTTTCCCCATAACATTTATCAACATGGATCCCTTGTGGATAGATTCCTTACTCTTGGTTTCTGACATCCATGCCAGGCCCCTGCATGAATGCCGTTCTCAGGCTCTGAGTCTGCCAGCCAGGCCACCTTTCCCTACATGGGCACCTTCTGCATCCCCTCGCTAGGGCACTGGCATTTTGCTCTGGGCCAGTGAGCTCCCCTAAGCCCACCACAGACCTCAGTAATGGCCTCAGGAAGGGATGGGATTTGAGAAAAGAGGTAGAGGAAAAGGTATTTTTGTTAGTAAAGATTGCCTACTATAGTAACTTTTTTCCCCCTCAACAGACAATGGGTTTTCTCTAATCATAAATGCCTTATATAAATAATGTATATTTTCTAGTTGTTAAATACCTACTACATATTAGTCATTGTGTGTTATTTCTTTTTTCTTTCTTTTCTTTTTTTTTTTTTAAGATGGAGTCTCAGTTTGTTGCCCAGGCTGGAATGCAGTGGCACGATCTCGGCTCACTGCAACCTCTGCCTCCTGGGTTCAAGTGATTCTCCTGCCTCAGCCTCCCAAGTAGCTGGGACTACAGGCGTGTGCCACCACCCCTAGCTAATTTTTGTAATTTTAGTAGAGATAGGGTTTCACCATGTTCATCAGGTTGATCTCGAACTCCTGACCTCAAATGATCTACCTGCCTCGGCCTCCCAAAGTGCTGGGATTACAGGCTTGAGCCACTGAACCTGGCAATGTGTTCATTATTTCTCATTCTAACCACAGTCTTGTAAAATAGGCATGTAGCCACATATCCTTCAGATTGAGGCACATAGCTTCTCTCTCTTCTCAAAGGCAATTTTTTAACCACTTTAGAGTGACCTATTTCACATGTGAGGAAAAGGAATTAGAGTGTTTAAATAATTTTCTAAAAGCTAGCAATAAAAGTACGGAATTTGAAGTCTACCACGTTATTTTTACCATGTCATGCCATATCTACACTTTGACCCATTAAAACATGGAAGTCTATATGATTTTGTGATCAAGAATCTCTAAGAATTGATAGAACTCTTTAGACACATACTATATATAATACCTGTACCTCAAGAAACATAGTTACCTAAACTTTAGGGGTTTATCTGTGAAAAGTAGATTATCATTATGTCTTGGAGTTATATAGTTTATACTGCTATAACCCAAAAGACTTTCTATAACCATGCCTTAAAAATACAGACAGAGTATTCCTAAGTCCAGGCAGCAATGTATAAATGTAGCCTATTCCTAAGATAAGGAGAAGAATATTTTTCTTGAAGCCATTTCCTCTCACAGTTATTCTCAAATATTATAAAAAATCCACTCACATCTTGTCTTGCTGATTTTTTTTTTAGGGGGCAGAGAGGCACATTTCTTTATTTCAGTTGGTGCAGCTACAATGACTAGATATTAAAGGATGCCCTTTAAGAAAAGAAAGGTCATTTTTGACACAGGAAAGAAATGAGTGTCTACAGATTGGGTACTGGCCTGATCCTACGCCTGCCAGTCAATGCTAGCAATTAGCAGAAAGCATCTGGGCCTCCTAGTGGAGAAAAAAATAGAAGGAAATTATAAATTAAAAATTTTAATGTATTTCTTGAGACTCGATTATTTTTAACTTTTTACTCCTTCAAAGTGTAAGTCCTCTCCTCCTCCAAAATGTTATGAACTTTTGGCAATTCTTATTTGTTTGTTATACCAGTGGAAATGAAGCAGAAAATCAAGCCATTACATAGTTTATTTAAATAAATTGACTTTTGTTTCTTTGTTTTTTTTAATCTAAGGCTGCAACTCCATCTCTCTGTGGAGTAGAATTACAGATAACTTTAGTTTTCTTCTTTATACTTTTTCTGTGGGTTTTTTTTTTTTTTTTTTTTTTGAGACGAAGTCTCACTCTGTCGCCCAGGCTGGAGTGCAGTGGCACGCTCTTGGCTCGCTGCAACCTCCGCCTCCCAGGTTCAGACAATTCTCCTGCCTCAGCCTCCTGAGTAGCTGGGATTACAGGCGTGTGCCACCACGCCCAGCTAATTTTTGTATTTTTAGTAGAGATGAGGTTTCACCATGTTGGTCAGGCTGGTCTCAAACTCCTGACCTTGTGATCCACCCGCCTTGGCCTCCCAAAGTGCTGGGATTACAGGCGTGAGCCACTGTGCCTGGCCTGTATTGTTCATATTTTCTACAATGAACATTTACAATTTTAACTGGAAAAAATTTGCATAAGTGACACAAAATATATGTAAAAACAATCTCAGATTCTATGGATGTTTAAGAGTGAAGGAAAATGTCTTCCTAATGGCTCAGGTGGACAGGTTTTGGATATTGAAATTTTTTATTAGATTGGACTTAAAGTTTGGATTCCTTCTTAAAATTCCTCCTTCGAAGTGTGAGTCATGGTAGCCTTTGTAGTAACATGACCTTGTGACATGCCACATTTAATTAGCCTCAAATCATGATGTTCTATTTAAGGCTAAACATGGAGACATTTCCACAGCTGAGGAAGGTATCACTTCCTTCCAGCCCCTGATCCCAGTCTATTGTGGGCATTTCCTCTTCCTTGGTTTGAGATTTGTCTCAAACAGTGACTTCACTCAAAAGGAAATACAGACGGGCCAAAATTTAGTGACTTTGATCAATGTGAAAAGCCAGAGCAGATGATTTAGTGCAAACGATCCACTCAAGGGCCAGGATTGGCTTATTTATCAGGCCCCTCCAACTAGAGTTTAGATCAGGGATGCCTGGAGTAATAAAGCCCGTCTGCGAAGCACTACTGCAACTTGCCACGCAGCGTCTTTCAGCACAGCCCTCGTGGACAGACACCCCATTAACTGCCACGTAGCCACATACTCTCCAGCTTGAATTGGGTGGCTTCTCTTCTCCAAGGCTGGTTTTTACCACTTTAGAGTAGCCATGTGCTTTTCTATCAAAGTCAGGCCTTGGCTGTGAGGAGTCATATCCCATCCTTGCCCCTGTCTCTGTATGACACTGAATTGGGGAATAAAACTATCCTGCTTTTGCTATCAGATTCTCAAGAACTGTGTCTGGAAAATATAGGATTTGCAATTACTAGTGCTCTGACATTCTGCTCTCTACAAATAAATAGCAAAATAAATGGCAAAAATATGTTTAAATGCTACCTGATAATAGGGGAAAGGACTTTGAGGGATTTTAATAGAAGCAGTGACTTCATTTATATATGAACCATTCCAAGAAAATGCATTTGAAGCAGGCAACAGCACATATGCCCTGAAAGGGCTGCTTTATTTAGATAACACATGTCACTTTTCAGGATGGAAAGGCACTTATCTCTGGAAAGCCTTTCTGGGTAAATACAAAAACTAATAAAACTAATTATGTTTTGAGTCTTTTTCTCTTTCATGTATATACACACTTTTTATTATACTTCTAATAGTTTTTTATATTTTTTTGTATTTCTTCTCCGCTAGATAATCAACTCCTTTGGAGCTGGAAGCCTTTGTCATCTTTGTTTGGTTAAGAATATTGTCCTGAAGAAAGTAGGTGCTCAAATATGTGTGTTCAATAGTGACATAACAGTCAATACTTTTTGTGATTTTACGGTGCCATTTAGTATGTCACATGGAGAATTTCTTCTAATCTATTTAAGTTAGGTGATATTGTTACACAAATTATATTAATGGAGATGCTGAGGTGTGAAATGGTCACATGTGCTAAGTCTCATGCTGATGAATAG
Source organism: Ateles fusciceps (assembly GCA_036589455.1). Taxonomy (NCBI): domain Eukaryota; kingdom Metazoa; phylum Chordata; class Mammalia; order Primates; family Atelidae; genus Ateles; species Ateles fusciceps. The sequence continues at coordinate 6,792,765 of JAZHEH010002393.1, forward strand.
CAGGACAGCTAGCCTACACACAAGTGGGCTCATTCTTACCACTATCCTACAATTGTTTTTTGTACTTATTCAAAAGAAAAAGAAAGCTTTTCTACAAGCTTTTTTTTTTTTTTTTTTGGCAGGGGAGGAGGGTCACTTCCTGCAATAGTAAGATTTCAGAGGTCACATCAGAAGGCTAGGGGATCAAGCAATCCTGAGGTTGAATTCTAGCTTGTTGACTTGCAAATTGTACAACTCAGCTTCTCTGAGCATCAGCTTGTTGAGCTTTCAAGGGATAATGAATCCTATATGCTTTTGCCTTTCTATATAGATTCTGGTATAAATAATATGTATATTTTGGATAGACATAGAATCAATATTTTGGGAAACTTTTATTTTATCTATTAATTAACAAATCTATTTTATTTATTTACTAATCACGAATATATAGTAATCAAAATTAATGTTTTATTAATGTTAATATTCATTAATAACAAAATACATTTTATTTATCAATAACTTTTATTTTTAGTGTGTCAACTCATTCTTTTTCAGGAAGGAAGGAAGGCTAATCTACTCTATTCTAATTTTTAATATAATTTTACACAGGGTGACAATGAGTTTTAGATTTGTGTATCAAAAATGAGATGATATCCCTAAAGCTCTCCTATGAACAAAATAAATGTTTAAATAAGTGAAATTTTTAAGTGTGCATTCGGACTTTTAAGAAGCTTCCTTCCCCCACTACCTCTTTCCTAAGATCTGGCTGCATCTGAACCCTTGCCTTTGTCGGGTATGTGGCAGGTGATCTCTTTCCTCTCGAAGTCGATGCACAGTCCCTCAGTCATTTGGATGTCCTGTGCAGTCCTTCCACTCATTGCATTCCCAATTTCAGACTGTTGCCTCTCCTAATTCTGTATTTCAAAATCTAAATCTGGCCCAAGTTACCACTCAACGAATCATTTTTTTTTTTTTTTTGCTTTCTTTTTTTTTTAATCAGCTGTTAAAATAGCTGAATGCTTTTTTTTTTTTTAAATCAGCTGTTGAAATAGCTGAATGCTAAAAAATTGGTCAGTTGCCAAAAACAGCATTAGGAATAGGAGTAGGAGAGGTCATTAGACCAGCTCTGTTAGTTATTCACTCAGACATCATCTTGGAACCAGAAAACCATTGCATTCAGAACAGCACTTATAAAAGCAATCCATTGATCTTAATTTCTATTTTTCTCTCCTATTAATGTTGAAGCTTTTCTTGGGTGATTATATGATGAACCTGGGTTCTTATCTCCCTGATACATGCAATGATGTGTAACAGGGGAAAGCCTCAACAGTCTGTTTAAGAAATAGGCCAGAATTTAATGTCATCTAAAGCTCAGATGTGTGCTTTTAGAAGCTTTTTCATAGAAGCAGTCACCAAGCAGTATCACAGAATCAACATTTGTACACAGTTACGTCTCAGGTCTCCAATTTCACTTTAAAATTCGTGAATAAGTTATGCTCCATTGGCCTTTTCCAACTTCAAGATGTTACTGAGGCCACCAACCAAATAGCCAGACTTACTCTTTTTTTGTCTGTCAGGGAGACCCTAGTATGGCCCATAGTCTTAAATCAATCTCTCAACATTTTATATCCATGAAGTCAGGTAAAATTTTATTTATTCTTTTACCTTTTGGTTTTAAAACTTAAATATTTCCATTATACACAGAATCTATGCATCTATGTATTTGTATTCAAATAGCACAAAAAAGTATATTATCTTTCCCTCCCACGGCAGTGTCCCCTGCTCTCCTCTTTGAAGGCAATTTCTGTCAGCAGTTTCTTGTGTCTCCTTTCAGAAATACTCTCTACCCACACAAGCATATATATTTTAAATAATTTTAATCACTCAAATAATATACCAACTCTCTCATGGTACACTGTCATAAGAAGTATTATCTATTTTTCTATTTTCTGAAATAGTTCAGGTAAGATTGTGCTTGTTCTGTATATATTTAGTAAAATCCATCCACAACATCATCTGGGCTCTTTGTTTTTACAAAGAAATAAGATTTTCTTTCCTAAGAGACTCAATTTTTTTAAAGGACACATGACTACTTACATATTGTTTCCTCCTATCTCCATTTTATCTACAGTTTCAAATTCAGATTTCTACAACTGCTTAAATGTTCCTCTTACCATCTTTGCAGTGTTTTTATGAACTATTGTGCTGTTCTTTTTATGATTTCTAAATTGGCTATTTATGTCTTATCTTTTTTGTTCTTCATCAGGTTTGCCAAGAGTTTATCAATTTTTTCAGTCTCAGTTTTAAAGATACAATTTTCAGCTTTATTTTTCCTATTGTATAACTGCTTTGTATGTTTTAAAATAGCATTTGCAACTATTCCTACACTTAATAAATTTCTATTATTATTATTTACTTACTTTAGTCTTTCTGGGTTTAATTTACTGCTTTTTTTAAATTCTTGAAAGGTATGCATAGATAGTTGTCTTTCAGCCTTTTTTAGTTTTGAATATATGCATCTAAGGATAAAACTGTTTCTCTGTACATGGCCTCAGTCACATTCCACATATTTTGATACTTGGTATTTTCATTATTTTCAGTTCAAACATTTTTTTCCATTAGCTTTCTTATTTGATCAAAGGGTTATTTAAAGGTGTATTGAATAATTTTCTAACATTTTGCAGTTCTTTGATTATCTTCTGTTATCTATTTTTAGCTGAATTTTACTGTGGTCACAGAATATCTGACCAAAATTGTGTAATTTCAATCTGTGTGGATCTGTATCATTTGAATTCTTTGAAATTTATTGAGACTCACTTTATAGCCCAACATATGGTCAGCCTTGGTAATATGCTACAAACTTGAAAAGTATGAACATTCTTTGTGTGGTGTAAAGTTTACATGTTAATTTGATGAATTTGTTAATAAATTGGTAAATTTCTATCTTTACTGATTTTTTTCCACTTGTGCTACCAGTTACTGAGAATAATTTTTTAAATTACATAGTAATTTTTCATTTGTCTATTTTTTCTATCAGTTTTTGTTTTATAGATATTGAGCCCAAATTATTAGGTGAAAAGTATTTTTAATTGTTATACTTTCCTAGTATTTGACCTTTAATTATCAAATATCATTCATTGTAATACTACTTTATACTTTAAAGTAAATTTCATATCAGTATAGCACCTGACAATCTATTTTTTAAGTGGAGCATTTATTCCCCATTTATTGTGTTTGGGTTTAATACTCATTTTTGATTTATCTTTAGTGCTTTAAGTTTTATTTTATTTTCCCTATTGCTTTATTTTTGATAATATTTTGTTCCTATTATGCTCCCTTCCTTAGCTTATCATATATTTTTTGCTATTTTTTAGGTGGTTACCATGGAGATTGTGACACATGTCCTTGATTTACTAAATTTTCATAAAATTAGTAATTTTATTATCTTTCAGAAAATACAGAGGATCACAGAACTATTCAATTCCTTTCACTCAGCTACCTACCAGCTTGTATGCTGTTATTACATGCAATCGAATTATAATTAATATAGATTAGATAATCTATATTAAACCCAAGATATTTTATTATCTTTATAGTAAATATTCATTTTGTCTTCACTACATATTTACCCATTTCTTTTGTCTTTATTTCTTCTTGCATAACTTTGCTCAAGTTGGGGATAATTAGTGTTATGCTTGAATAATATGTTTAATGTTTTTAGTATGGGATTGACTATAAAAACTCTGTGGTCCTGCTTGTCAAAAATTTCTTCAAATATCTTTTTATTTTAAAAGATATATTTGCTGATGTAGAATTTTAGAGTGGCAGACATTATTCTCTCTTTTGAAGATATTACACTATCTTTTGGCTTTCATTGTTTCTGTTCAGATCACTCTTCATCTTATTGTTGCTTCTTTGTAGGATATATGTTCTGTTGTTTTCCTGGCTGCTTTAAAGAGAATTCACATCTTTAATTTTCTGCACTTTTCCTATATTGTAACTAGGTATCCATTTTTTTGTTATTTCCCTATCTGAAAACCTATTGAAGTGTATAGTACCTATTGAACATGTTAACTGATAGCTTTTGTGAGTTTTGAAGTTACTGGTCAATATCTCTTTAAATATTTATTCCGCCTTCCTTTATCTCTATTATCTTTCTGAAGCGCCAGTTGACTCATTGTGACTACTTTTCTCTGTGCATCATATGCCCTTTAAACTCGCTTCCGTATTTCCTAAGCTTTTGTCTGTTTGTACTTCAGGCTAGGTAATTTTTCAGTCATATCTTCCAATTTTAGGCACCAAAGATTCAGTGATGGACAAGACAGACAAGACCCCTGCTTTCAATAAGACTTAAAGTATAGAGGAGGTAGAAAGATAAAAACAAGAAGTAACAAATTAGTGAGAAAATATCAGCTAGTTCTATATCAAGAATAAAACATGATGGGTGACCTAATGGAAAATAACTCAGTGTCATAGGATTGAGACCTAAATAACAAGAAGTAGAGTTGCAAAAATCAGAGAATAACAGCATTGCTAATAGAGGGAAAGTCCCTGAATGACAGGTATTTAAGAAACAAAAAGGTATCTGTGTGGAAGAAGAAGAATTGTACAAATACAATCAGAGAGGTAGTCATGCCCAGGATACATAGCCCTTTTAGGATGAGGAATTTGAGTGTTATTGTAATTGTAATGGGGAACCACTGGAGAGTGTTAAATGGCATATACACATGATGGGATTGGAGTTTTAAAGATCACACTGACTGCAATGTAATGAATATATTTATAAGGTTAAAATTTATAATGGGGAGGACAATTTGAAGAAGATTTTATGGGCTGACACATATCAAACATGCACAAATTAATAATAATGAAATTAAACAACAATTAAAGCATTTTGTTATTGTTGGAATTTTCTAATGCACTGGCTCATTATTCTAAAAATTGGTGAATGGCAAAGATCAAATGTTCATCATTATTTTTCTGTATAAAGTGGCTTTCAAGATAACTAAATAGTTTTTTTAATAAAGGAATTTCAGCCAATATAAGCAAGCAGAATGAAAGAATTTTTAAAATCATTTTTTAAAAAATTTTATACTTAAATAATAGATGCAAATAGTGGTTATCAATGGCTCCTAGGACATTTAAGCAAAAAATTGTTTGGGAATTGTATACTGAATGGAGCAACTGACATCACTGGAGCCCACAAATTATTCTCACTATCACTTAAAAGTGGGACAGCCAGACAGATATGATGCATAGGAAGTACACAGCACATCACTTATAAAGTGAAGCTCTTTTTGTCAAAATAAAATTGGACATGAATAAAACCAAGTCTCTAAATCTAACTAACAATCTAAAGAGAAATTGTGGGAGAGAGAACTATATTTAAAGAACTATAAAAATGCAACCAATCAATTGAGAATATGGGTCACACTACAGAACAAATAAACTGGGTTCTTTAACAAATGAACAGCATGAAATAAAAGAGAATATTATAGAGTAAAAGTGACCCAAGAGGCATACACAAGCTGTGGCTTGTTTGGATTCCAAAATAACTATAAAAAGACATTTTTGACACAATCTGGGAAATATGAAATTGGATTGAATATTAAATGGTGTCAGAGAATTGTTATTTTTGTTAGGTGTATAGTGGTACTATAGTTATATTAAAAACATGAGCCACTATCGGCTACTGATAAATATTGAATATTTATAGTTAGATGATGTGTGTGCTTTCTTTTAAAAGTACTTCATTGATTGGGGGGAGAGAAAGAGGGTCGTAAGATGAAACAAGATTGGAAAAATGTTAAGAATTATTGAAACTAGATGAGGCTTTCATGAGGACTCACAATATTCTCCTTAGTTTTGTATATGTTTAAAAAATTACCTTGTAATGAGTTAAAACACAAATAACAAAAATTACAATCACGGAGTAAGGTAAGAAGGTTCATGTAGTAGTTCAGGCAAGGGATGAGAGTTGATTGCACTAGTGGAGAAACAGTTGAGCTAGAAAGCATGGATAAATTCTGAATAGATACGTTGGAGATAAGGAAGGTTTGAAATTTTTTTTCAAAATTATTTTTAAAAAGGAACCTATATTTGTGGTTTGCGTAAGTTTGGAGGGTGGTGATACTGTCTTGAATCAAGGAAAGTAGAGAGAGAGGTATAGGTTGGAGTCAAAGTCCATAGTTCTGTTTTATCATGTTAAGTTTGAGATGCCTATTAGACTTCCAAGTACAAATTGTAAGTAGACAGTTGGCTGTTCCAATATAATTGCGGCATTATGCCAAGGGCAAAGGTAAACATTGAAAAGCAAAGCCGTATATAATGTTTAACATCATAGGAATGAAGACTGAGTAGCAAAACAGTGTAGACAGACAAGACAAACTCCAGGAGTGAGTTTAGAGAATATCAGCGTTGAGAGTTCAAACAGGTGTACCGAATTAGCAAAGGCCTCTGAGAAGAAAAGTTCTAGAAAGGAGAGAGTGAGAGGTGATATCAACTGCTCCTTCCATTTGGTAATATAGAGGTCATTACTGCAATTGAGAAACAGGGCAGGCATTGGAGATTCCAGGGAAAATCAAGCATATTTGGAATAGAAGCGGCAGGAGATGAAGAGTGAAAGATTTTTGAAGACTAGATGATAGTCATAAGTTTTGCTTTATGGGAATAAGAGCTGTCACATCTCTGATCAGAGCTTTTATCTCAGAGACTGAATTTTAGAAAGCACAAAAGTGGATGGAAATGAAAATGAGGTCAAGGCCAAGGTGTAAGGTTCTACTTTTGCATCCAAGGGCCTCTTTATTCTATTGTCGTATCACATTACCTATACTTCAGACATCTACCACCTCCATTATCTGCAGAGTGAGATTTGGAATAGCTATTTGTCGTGCTGCAAAATTGTTGGTTTGGCTAGAGTGCCACAGTGGTTTAGACCCAGTTTCTGATCATCTGATTTTACAGGCGCAGAGCAAGTCTTTGTGACTTGCAGTGATTTCATCTCAGGACACCCAGATCAACTTTTCAGCACATAGTTCTATTATATTACTTCATGAACCAGAAACAAGCTTTTCACAAGAAATCAATGCTTCTCATAAATGTCCTCATTACAAACACTAATAAAATGGTCCCCTAAATACTTTTCTTTTTAGCCTAAGAAATTGAAATAAAATGTTCCATAAGAAAAAATTGCCTCCAAGGGTTTATAGAAGATTTATGTAAGAAATATAAATCTATATCCCAAGGGACAAGCTAAACACATCACTTAAAGAAGCCAATATTTGGGAAATGTGTGAAGTAAACATCTTAGCACATCTGTTTAAACAATTTAAAATAAAAATTTTAGGAGACAATGAATGTTCTAATGATTATAGTTCTTCCAAAGAGTGCCACTAGAAACCATTTATTGGGAAAAAAAAACAACAACAGATTACATGTCATTCTTGAAATGTTCTAAAAACTATAAAGTCTAGCTATGTTCATTTTACCTAAAATAGAATAATGAACAACCTAGCATCTCATTTCTCATAAGCTTAGTTTATAACTGGAACATGAGCTCTCCCCATGTTACTTTCCTACAAATAAAAAGAGGATCTTATTGCACTAACGAAGTGGGGAAGCAAAAAAGAATACTCCAAATAGAAACTTACTGAAAACCTTTTGAGTTACTCCTGTCTTCACTGGCTTTTTGTAGCAGTTTCCATAAAGACGTGGAGCTATTTCCCCATCACTTGATTCTGGCTTGCTTTGTTACTTGTTTTGGCCAATAGAATGTGATAAGGTTGTAACTTCTTTTAATTTGGTCTCGAGGTCTCTCTTTTGAGAGTAGCCATAAGCCACACTCCAGGAAAATCCTGACCAGGGGGAAGTTAGGTTTGGATGTGTGTGTCAAGTGAGAGACAATGAGGAAGTAAAATGAAAATGCAAGAAGCATAAGAAAATTGTTACCCAAACCTAAAATGCAATAAAAAAAAAAAAAAAATTGTTACTTACGGAGAGAGATCCAAGATGGCCGATTAGCAGCAGCTCAGGATTGTGGCTCCTACTGAAAGCGCAGTGAGTGAGTGGACGCCACACTTTCAGACGAATTTTTATTGCCCACGGACCAAGAGATTCCCAGCGGAGGAGCCCCACGGGTCGCCAGCGCGACTCTTTTGGCCCGCGCAGCCGTTTTGCAGGCGCCCCGGCGCGGTGGTTCTCAGTCCGGAGTATACGGGACTGAGTGCCCTTTTAGTTGGCGTTGGAGCTCCAGGAAAACAGAGTCTCCCATTCAGCTGATTGAAAAGCGGACTGAAGTGGGGGAACCAGACCGGGAGATTCCCGGGCAGAAAGCGCCACGAATCTTAACGCCGCTGTTTCAGCTGGCGTAGTGGGTCGCCGCAGGTGAAGGCTGGTCCCTGCCTCCCACAAAAAAAAAACAGCAATTGGAACTGCTGAGGATTGAGAGTTTCACAGCAAGTACAGCTGAACCAGGGAAGGTCCAGCTCTGTGGGGGAGGGGTGTCCGCCAAAGGAAAACTAAGAAACAGAAAAATCTTTACCACCAACAAGCTGGAGGTCCACTCAGAGACCTAATCTGAAAGTCAGCAATTACACAGACGACAGGTGGATAAATCCACAAAGATGGGAAGAAACCAGCGCAAAAAGACTGAAAACACCCGAAATCAGAATGCCTTTCCTCCTACAGAAGAATGCAGGTCCTCATCACCAATTGAACAAGGCCTGATCGAGAATGAATGTGAAGAATCAACAGAATTAGGCTTCAGAAGGTGGATGAGAAACTTCTGTGAGCTAAAAGAACATGTTCTAGCCCAATACAAAGAAACTAAGAACCTTGAAAAAAGGTTTGACGAAACGTTAACGAGAATGGACAATTTAGAGAAGAATATAAGTGAATTAATGGAGCTGAAAAACACAATACGAGAACTTCGCGAAGTACACACAAGTTTTAACAGTCAAATTGATCAAGCAGAAGAAAGGATTTCAGAGGTTGAAGACCAACTTAACGAAATAAAATGAGAAGACAAGATTAGAGAAAAAAGGGTAAAAAGGAATGAGCAAAGTCTCCAAGAAATATGGGACTATGTGAAAAGACCTCATCTATGTTTGATAGGTGTACTTGAATGTGATGAAGAGAATGACTCCAAGGTGGAAAATATTTTTCAGGATATTATCCAGGAAAACTTTCCCAACCTAGCAAGGCAGGACAATACTCAACTCCAGGTAATACGGAGAACACCACAAAGATATTCCTCAAAAAGAGCAACCCCAAGGCACATAATCATTAGATTCACCAGGGTTGAAATGAAGGAGAAAATACTAAGGGCAGCCAGAGAGAAAGGTCAGGTTACCCACAAGGGGAAGCCTATCAGACTCACAGCAGATCTCTCAGCAGAAACCCTACAAGCCAGAATAGAGTGGGGGTCAATATTCAACATCCTTAAAGAAAAGAACTTCGAACCCAGAATTTCATATCCAGCCAAACTAAGTTTCATAAGTGAAGGAAAAATAAAATTTTTTACAAACAAGCAAGTACTCAGAGATTTCATTACCACCAGGCCTGCTTTACAAGAGCTTCTGAAAGAAGCACTAGGTACAGAAAGGAACAACCAGTATCAGCCATTCCAAAAACCCATTGATAAGCTGCATCCAGACCCATCTCACATGCAAGGATATACAGACACTCAAAACAAAGGGATGGAGGAAGATTTGCCAACCAAATGGAGAGCAAAAAAAAAAAAAAAAAGCAGAAGTTGTAATTCTTGTCTCTGATAAAATAGACTTTAAAGTAATAGAAACCAAAAGAGATAAGAAGGACATTGTATAACGGTAGAGGGATCAATGTAATGGGAAGAGCTAACGATCCTAAGTCTATTTGCACCCAATATAGGAGCACCCAGATACATAGGGCAACTTCTTGGTGACTTACAAAGAGACTTGGACTCCCACACAATAATAGTGGGACACTTTAACACTACATTGTCAATATTGGACAGACTAATGAGACAGAAGGTTAACAAGGATATCCGGGACTTGAACTTAGACCTCGAACAAGTAAACTTAATAAACATTTACAGAACTCTCTACTCCAAATCCACAAAACACATTTTCTTCAGTAACACATCACATCTATTCTAAAAGTGACCACATGGTTGGGAGTAAATTACTCCCCAGCAATTGCATAGCATTTCATAGGTTTAAATGAAATATTGGTTGGCTGTTTGTTATTTTCCTCCCTTATTCCTTCCTGTCTCCATTGTATAACACAATTATTAGTATAAAAGAGCTTTTCAATACCCATTTTTAGACTGCATTCTAGCCTGGGCAATAGAGCAAGATTCCCGTTCTCTCTCCCTCTTTTCTTCTTCTTTTTCCCTTTCTTTCAAAGAAAAAAAAAGAGAATTGTTACTTACATACAGGTTCCAGAGAGTTTAGAGGGCCAACAGGAGGTCGACGAGATATCTGGAGGCAGCAGCGATCTCAACCAGCGGGTAGTGGAGAAGAGAGAGAGAGGTGAAAGAAAGAGAGGGCTTGTGGGACTATGCCTTTATTAGGATCCACAGGCATTATCCATTATGCTTTCCCAAGGGGAGATTGTGGATTGGCTAAAGAAAACACATACGACTAGGGGCAACTTATTTACATAACAAGTGTTGACCATTAGGTTTTATGGTGGTCAGCAGCTGTGGGCTGTGTTGGGTTTTTACGTCAGTGGAATGAGGAACAAGTGGGCCGTATCACAAATTACTACACAGAAAGGGAAACTTCTAACTAGGCCAAAAGTGAAAGGATACAACTGGGTTTCACATAACTTACATCAGGCTAAAAATTGATATTGAGATTGCAACACTATTAAACAAACATGACAGAAGTGAGAAGGTGACACTGTGTGCATTCTGAGCCTTGGCCACAGAGGAAGCCTTGAAGCTTCCATGTTTGCCTTCTTGGAATACTGCTGTCATGTGAACAGGTCCAAGCTAGCCTGATGGAGCAGTGCAGTGGAGGAAATTTAAAGTGTCCAGCCCAAAGCCCATATACTGCAAAACATGTTGAGTGAGGCCATCTTAAACTATCCAGCCCTCATTCAGTTGCTGCCCCATGGGTAAGCCCAGATAAAATCAGTGTAAGAACCTTGCAGCTGAGCCCATCCCAAATTACTGATCTACAGAATCATGAAAGTGTACAAGATTATTGCTTTAAGTAATGATGATTGTGAGAAGACAGTTTATTGTTGACCAAAGATTAACAAATCCAATTGTGTCAGTGTTGCCTTGTGCCATTAATCACTTACTGACTGATGCCATAATTAGCCAATCAAAAAAAATGTTTATTTCACATTTAAGACTTTTCATGTAAATGCTAGAATTAATTTAATTTTTAACCACAAAGCATCAATGGTGGGCAGATCTCAATCTAAAAGTAACCCATTTTTGTTGTTTGTAACATCAAACCTTCCTTATACATACACACACACATGCACACACACACATACACACAAAAACTATTCACTCTCATCTGGATTGCTGCATGACAGCCATTGTTATGAACCTTTGTATGTTAAGGAATATTGTGAGACCAGAGTAATGCCATATTTGGGAATCTGGTGGACAGACAAAATTGAGTTTGGTTTCTCAGCTCTTCTCTAAATCTCCTTTCCTGTCAAAGCCTAATTTTTTTTTTTCTTCTCTTTGATAAGTTGCCTAAAAATTTCACTGATGATAGATTTATTTGAGTTAACAAGCTTTCTCTTCCAAAAATGCAAATATCTGGGGGGTGTGTAAAAGATCATTCAAATCATTCTGTGAATTGATTTAATCAGCTGCTTTTCTTGATACCCCTGGCTGAGTCCAACTCTAAAGAAAACGTTGGGATTTGGTGCAGTGGTGGGAGGCAGGCAATGAAGAATGTGTGCACCTTTGGGAAGTAGAGGAGGCTGGAATGGGATATCATACTGTCACAGTAATTTAGGGCATCATGATGACGCAGGCTGCCTGAGGACCTCAGGTGAAAGGCTATGTGAGCTGGAAAAAAACATGAAAGGCAGGAGGATATATAAAGCAGATTCTTTATTAAAATGCTTCCTAGGGCCAGCCCTTGCCCTGGGACTGAGAAAAAGATTCATCGTTTAATTATTTCTCTTTTTATCTTATGACACTATATTCCAGGGTCCTGGATTTGAATTTATACCACGTGTCATTCTTTTCAGCCATGTGAGGGGAAAATAGGCTTTTGTGGGTAAAAACAGTGGATATGAGTGGTTACCCTGAAACTCTCACTGCTGAGCCCATGAGAAAGATATGCAGGAGGGCCTCCTGGTGATGGCACACCTGTCATTAATGCAGGACCCCATCCTCAGACTCTTATTTGGAACCCCTAAATCTAGGGAGCTTTGGCTGCAAACTCTCAAAGAGAAGTCCTTGACCTGGTAACTTCCTTTCTCCTTTCTATCAAAGTCTAGGTCCACAAGCAGGTTTAGAGGCCTTTCCTTCTCTACCCTTGGTCCTTACCCTAATCGTGGCTCCCAAGGTCTAACTATAATTCTCTAATAAAGAAATATCTATTTCTTCCTAAATACTAAAGCAGAGCTCGCCTAGACCTGTCATTCTTTAGGGTTATATGTCTTCTTATATATTAAATTTTAAAATACAAAGTTGGGTAGGATTATCAATTTGGACTAAGACTACAGGTTAATGTATCTGATCCCAAATTATCCATTAAATATAGAATCGAGTTCCATGAACATAAAGGTAAATATTTAATCAAATTTAGCTGGTACTAGAAGAAAAAGCTAAGAATAAATAAAATCCTCTACATTTAAGTAAACCACAAGAAGAGAATTAGGCATAGAGCATGTTTTTAAAACTAGTAAGTGATCACTGAAAGGTATTCTCAAGAATGATTTGGTTTTTAATTTTTGGTTTTGCCTTTTACATTTAAGAGAAATAGAAATTTGAGCATATTTGAAGAGGTGAAAATCAAACAACTGAAAAGTGGGACTGAGGAAGAATGTAAAAGTGGTGAGAGCTTAGGAGAGACTAATAGGCAATGGTAATTCATTCAAAATAGATGTAGTCACTATGAGTAAGAGAGCCTGTCAGCAAAATGTTCCTAAACTGAGAGATTGGGTAAAAAAAACTTAGTGGTGAAAAAGTGACTGATTACTTGGCTAAAGAAAGGAGAATGTAAATGATATTAGAAATCTTAATGTTAAAGATTAGCCAAAGGCCAGAGTTCAGAAATTTTATTGAACTACTACTATTAGTTATATACAGCAGAAAAGTGCTTCTAAGAATAGACTGACAAGGTAGGAGTCAGCATCTTAATAGATCAATAAGAAATCATCAATTTTTGAATTTCATATTTGAATCCTAATGTAAAAGTTATTTTTATTCTTACTGAATATATTAAACAGTTTAAACTAAATGGAGAGCACTGTAGCTACACTTACATTTTTAAAGATATACCTTGTGAGTATCCAGAAGTTACTACTCAGTATGCTAGACTTGGTCCAACTCTTTTCTCTTAACTTTCCAGATATAATGTATGTAGGCCCTTCATCAATAAAAGAAAGTACTCTCAGATACTTACCAGCAGCTGGGGTAACTAAATTTTTCTGGCTGTGGTGACAAACGTAAGGGATGCAGATGCCCCTGTCAGGCAGTTGTGGTCATATCATGTGTCAAGGTCAAGAAGTGTGAAGATAACAGGCCACCAGGTCAATAGGAAACAAAGGAAGCTGTAAGTCAGATCCACAGTCATGCCTTGCTTAACGACAGGGCTAAGTTCTGAGATATGTGTTGTTAGGTGATTTTATCACTGTGTAATCATGGTAAAGCATACTCAACACAAACCTGGATGGTATAGCCTTCTACACACCTAGGCTATATGTATAGACTATATCTCCTGGGCTATAAACCTATACAGCATGTTACTGTAGTGAATACTGTAGGCAGCTGTAACACAGTGGCAAGTATTTGTGTATATAAACATAGAAAACATACAGTAAAAATACGGTATTATAATCTATGGGAACGTCATCATATATGAGGCTCATCACTGACGGAAATGTCATTATGCAGTGCATGACTGCACGTGAAACTTCAGTGAAAAGAGGCTGAGCAATTCTGCCACAGAGTGTATAGAGAATAGCCTGGCCTTGTTATAGCATTTTATCACTTAGTATACGGTATAAAATCTACACTTAATTAATTTTTGTCTATGCCCATTTATTTGACACTAAACTCTTTTGGCAATGTAAACCAAATAAAAAAGAAAGTATATGTTTAATAAAAAATTAAAAACTGAGTTTTGTTTTTGTCTCTCGAGAGGTGATATTTATCATTTGTAAAATATTTGTTGACATTTATTCAATACCACAGTGCCGTAGCAAAATCACCAAGTTAATGATAGACGCGACAAATCTGCTGAAGAAGCACTGGTATCCACCTTAACTGTTGGGAGGGATGTCAAGGAGGCTTGCCCTGAACATGGTGATTTATCATGAGTGGCTGTCCACTGTGAAACATGACTGTTTAGTTAGACCAGATAACTGTTCATTTAACTTAATTTTGCTCATTTTCAAATTCAAGTCTTCTTAAGCATTTAAGAAAATCAAAGTAATATTATTTACCATATTGTCTCTTTTAGGAGAAGGGCTATTTTTTAAACAGTTAAATGATTTCAGGATTAAATCAGTGGTAACCCATACTTCAAATATAAAACTCAGTTAATTTAAATAATGATTCAATTTTTAATCTAATTCTTGGAATCAAAAGTAAACTGTAAAAAATTTATGCTGCCAAAAGTGAGCTATCTGACATTATTATACATACTATTGTAAATTCAATTAAAAAATTAAACAATTAAAGATGAAACTGTTTTGTAACAATTATCAAAAAAATAACTTTTGGTGGATTAGTGTCATAAAAATAATAAATTTGGCATGTTAATATTGATTCATATTTATTGAATAATATAAAGTTCTTAATTCAATGTACTTGGAATTGGTTGTAGTACAGATGTAATTTACATTTGTATTTGAACAAGCTGATTACCTATCAATGGAAATAGAAACTGTCAATATTTTATGAGTAATTTATAATTCATATAATTATATAATTTATGGGTAATAATACAATTAGAACAATGTCTATTATTTTTATAATGTGTATATTACTCTGATTTACTCCACACACACAATTAGAGTAACCGAACTAAATAATTGTGTGATGAAGCCAACGACAAATACGATATAAATTTCCTCAAGATAATACACAATTTCACCCTCTATTCCCAATCACCTAAAGGATTTTTAAAATGTCGCACATTAGAAGACCTACTATAGAAGTCAATCTAAATGCTTTATAATGGGAAAAACTTCTTTCATAATTTTTGGATAAATTTTGCAAATTTAAAAATGTAATATTTGATTGTATATTTGGTACATTTTGATATACCTTATTCAGAATTACTTGGGAATCTTCAATTAAACTATTCATCAAATGAACGGCCACAAAATGTCAGACTTTGAAGCTTTCAGCAAACAGAAATTACTGAAAACAAAGCTTGCAAAGGGAAAGATATTGAAATTTATCCCAAAAAAGTAGGAGAGAAATTGAATTTGTTTTTAATAAGAATTCAAATAATATACAAGATTTACCTTTAATTTCCAATCATTTTACTTTTGATATTTTACTTTGTAAGAAAGTTATTTTAATAAAGCTTCTATGAAAATAGATAAATTTTTGTATAAATTTTATTTTGAACTGGAATGTAATGTAATTGAGAAGGCATATTGTTTTTAGCATGTAAACTGGGAAGTAGTCTCAAGAATTATAATCAAAGGTGACTTATTTTATGAACATTTTCTCGTAAAAAGTACCCTGAAGAAAAAGTATTGCAGCTATGAAAATATTAGGGTGAAAATATTTACATGTTTTAATAATTTAAAAAATAGAAATGATAAATACCTCATTTAGGAGAATGTGCTCTAAGCTTACCAAGTACCACAATCTGCAGGAAGAATACCTTCTCAGTTAAAAATTACATGGTATAGTAAGACAAGCGCATTGGTTGTTTAAGAATGTTACATTTATCAACGTAAAATGTAACTTTGAAGAAGAGGGCCTTTTAGAAGGTCAAATTATGCAATTGTAACCTGTTATGGGAAAATTCATTCTACTGTGGCTCAATTCGACAAGAATCTGAGTGAGAACCCAAAGCAGTGAGCTCCATTGAGAAGCATGTGTTAAGAACATTAGCCTCCTTCTTCTGTGTAGAAACAGCACTGGATACTGCTAGTTCTTGTCTTGAGAGTAAGAGTTGAGGACAACTCTGCAGAGAAGTGTGAAAGTCATCAGAATTAAAATGAAGTCACTTGTGTTAGGTGAAAAAAAATAAAACCTGACAAATAGAGCTGGAGAAGGCCATGAAGAGAGCATTCTCATGCACAAATGCCTGGAAATGCAAACTATCACAAAAGATTCTGCAAAAAGCACAACCTTGCACAAAGGCCACATCATAACCTTACATACACACACACACACACACACACACACACACACAAATACTTCTGCAAGGACACCAGCTCAGTAACTGCCTGTCCAATCTTGGATTGGTGCCACTGTTGTTAGTGATCCTCCTAGCCCAGGATAATTATCTCAAGACAATTATGTAACCCTCCTCATTTCTCCTTTAAAAGCCTTTGTTTCCCTATCTCTCTGAATATGCACATAGCTTACTATGGCATGTGTATTTTCATTGCAATGCCTTATTCCCAAATAAACATCATTTTTCTGTTAGAAAGTCTCTCTTTTTGTTGTTTAGTTTGACAGAATACATTAGATTATTTTTATAATTTAATAATGTAGCTACCTTCTATTTGTTCTTATTATGCACTGGACATCAGTATGGTGATTTGCACAATTTATTTCAATCCTGACAGTTATTTTTGTAATTAAGACTGAGAGTCAAAAAGGTTATATAATTGCCTAAGATTATAAATTGGAAAGTGAAAGAACTTGGGCTAATAAGTAGGTCTGTCCCATTTCTTTCTTCTCTCATAGACTGCCTCTCTACTGAAGAGATATTTGTGGTTGGAAATGTCTCTACAGGGTACAGGTTTTATTTTTCATTTTTAATTAATGCTGATACTTTAAAAATATATTTTATTTGTATATATTCATGGGGTACAAGTGCAGTTTTACTACATTGATATATTGTATTGTAGTGAAGTCAGGTCTTTGCGCATTCACCACTGGAGCAATGCACATTGTGTCCACCAAGCAAACGCCTATCATCCACTCCCCCTCTCACCTCCTCACTCCTCTGAGCCCCAGTTGTTCATCACTCCACAATCTCCTTCCATGTATACACATTATTTTGCTCTGCTTACAAATGAGAACATGCGGTATTTCTTTCTATAATGCTGACACTTCTTTATGTATCACATAATCTGGTTAACACTACTTTTCATGTAAAGCAGAAATGTCTTATTATTATATCAGGCTTTAGTGACCAGAAGTCTTGGACCAAGGATCATTGCAAACCATGGGCAAACTGTGTGCCTCACAGAACGCAGAAGGCAAGGAGTAAAGAGTCATACCTATTTAAAAGAACAGGTTAAAAATATCAAGTATTTAAAAATAAAAACAAAAATGTTTAAATAAAAATATAAATTTCATATTGAAAAAATATTTTTAATTTTATAAAATATAAAGTATTTAAAATTAAAAATATAAAAATATAAATTCTAATATTTTCTCCATCCCCACTTTTGGATTCTAGTGTCTCACACAGTGTAGCTATAAATTCATAGTCTCTATGGGAATTAGGTTCTGGAGTCAAAATATAAGTTGAACATCACAGATAGCCAAGTTACCCTTAGAAATCACTTTTAAAAAACACTATTTTGGAGATTAACAAAGAATATATCCAGCTGATAAATAAACACACAAGTTCCACATAGCTAGTTTATTCTTCAGATTGAAAAAAGTATTGCTTCAATTGAGCAAGTTATAAAGTAGTTGGCTTAGGTTTCAGGATCAGATTGCGAGAAAAATATATGTTAAACATTATATTATGCCAAATTTTCTGTGATACTCATACAATGTGCTTTGAGAGATAGTAGGTGACTGAGAATAAAGAGAGAAAGAACAGAATCAAGTATCTCATCTCACATTCCTATCAGGATGTATGGCTCATTTAGTGCTACAGGAATGCACCCATCTGCTTATCTCTCTCATAGTCTCTCCTTTCTCTTTCTCTCTCTCTACATACTTTGATATTTCTCTCTCACATCCCTAAGTTTCTTATAGTTGAATTCACACAAATTAAATGCAAGTCTGCAGTTACTTCTTTGCGTAACAATTTTTCTTCTGGTTTCATTTTATCAGCATTACCTAAAGTACAATTTATCACCACCCCTTCTCCAGCTCTACCTTTCCAAATCTACCAGCAATTCAAGATGAATTTCAAACTCAACCCCCACCCAAGAATTTGCAATTCACATATGTTCCTGTCATATTTGAATTATTATTATGCCAATTTCCCTCCTGTTTCACTACATTAAATACTCATATCAAGGATATTTGCCTTATCATTCCAACAGTTTAGGCAAGAGTGACATTGTGGCTATAGCATCAGGCAGAATGGTAAGTACAGTAAAGGTAGTAAGAATTCTGGCTTTAGTCCTGGTGTCTCTCTAACAGGTTATGTAAGCTGAGTGCTGTTCATTTGATAGTTGTGATTTTCCTCTTTCTGGGCACACAGTAGGATTGTACTTCCTAGCTTGCTTGGAATTACATAGGTTCTGTGATTTGCTTTGGCTGATGAAAAATGTGAGCCTTTGAATTGTATAATTTGCTTTTCCTTGACCTCTGCCATGCTCTGGAAAGTGAAACTTCTAGCAATCTGCTTTCCTTTGTCAAGACAACGTGGAACAGAGGCCCTGACCACTCAATATAGACATTTAACATAAACTATAAATAGATCATTTTTATTAAACAACTGCAATTTTAGGAATGTTTGATACTATGGCATAACGTCGCCTATTCTGAGTAATATAGAGGGAAATTCTATTAACTGCAAACTAGAGAGAAACTAGATAATTTGTTTTAAATATATTATCACATTTTTACAGGAATCAAATAAAGATATAAAGATGTATGTATGTAAAGATGTATTATAAATAGGTAAATGCTATGAAAATTCAGAAAATCATTAATAATCAAATATCAAAACTATCTTAACTCATGATGTCTATTATTATAATTTTTCTACTGATGATACTCAGTGTGATGATCTGAGTTTTTTTTAATACTGAGCTCTTTCTTTTTCTATTTCTTATACATCACCTCTTTAATTTAATGTTTATTTATGAAGATGCTAACTATTGTGTAAGTAACAGTATTTCAGAGATTTGGTTGATATGTTTCAGAGATGATCTCTCAACACAAACAACTATGTGAGATCAGTTTAAACTATTCTGGAGAAAGGTATGTATGCAAATATTTAAAAAAAAATAAATGTCTGTGTAGAAAACATTCTGTGTAAGGAAAAGAGAGTGATATAAAACATCTGGCTACATATCAAGGACAGAACTCAACTCCCAGTGAGACCGAATCTGTTATATAAATATACGTTTTATTACTCATGCTTTTAAAACAACACGCAACCTTATGATCTGCATTTGTCAGGATTTCCATTTAGTAGAATGGTCACCATGGTGACAATGTGAACTGGCTGATTTGTATATGCTTTCTCATCTAACCCTGAATGACCAGAGTAGACCACTTGACAGCTGATGTTTTCAGTTATAACAACATATGTGCACCACAGAGTTCATAGGATTGTATCTCAGCCAATCTGAATCAGTTGATTTGGCAGCCAAAATAACTGGTTGACCTCGCTAAGGACCTGGGGTATTTTAGGTATCTTACAAGCCAGAGTGGACTGATTTAACCATATGGTTTTCAAAGTGGCAGTAACCTGTCTATGCCCAAGGGTCTTACATGGTAATTGGCAGCAAATAGAAATTTGGATAAAATTTTGTAGACAATTAAACAGGTGTTTAGGTTAAAAGCTAGATAAAACTGGATAATCATTAATTTTTATGTTTTTATTCAGCTATTGAATCTGATGTAGACACAAAATACATTTTTCATCTGTGGCAATTTTGAAGTAGAAAGATGATTATTGCCTTTCTTCTCTTCACATATAACTTGGCTCAAAAATTTATCTCAGTAAGAGAGTAGAGATTTTTATGCATAAAATTGGCAGGCAGAAATTGATTAATAAATATTTGTTAAATGAATGAATAAAAAACATACTTACTTGTAAGTATTTTTAATATAAAAAATTGACTAAAATATTAATTAAAATGTTTTTAATTTTATAATTCATAATGTATAATGACAAGAACTTAATTTTTATGACAACCTAGTGAGAAAGTTTATCACTATCTTAGTTTTATGGATGAATAAATATGAGGTTTACTGAGATTATAAAACACAGTCAGACACAGAACGGGTAAGTGGTAGATTAGAATTTAGTCTGAATTTTTAATGCTAAATCCCATGTCACCTAAAATTCAGCATAATACCCATTATAGTAGATGATTTCAAACTAGTACTAAGAAAAACAATGAGGTGAGGTTTGATTCATTTTCTTCATTGCTGCTTCTACAGACTTGGGAAGACTTTGTTGAATAAAGAAATGTATAAAGTTCCAAATGTCAAAAACACAATTTTAATAATTTGAGAAGAAAATATATAAAACCATTTTATACATGAATAGAATGAAAGACTTCAAGTAAAATACGCAAAAAAGGACAAATCATAAGGAAAAGACTGGTAATTTTTTGGCATTAAAATTAAATTTTTATCAGCCCGTGGTTGCTGCAAAAACATATAAAATGTAAATAAAATTTTATTTATGACATTTATGAAATTATATTTATGATAAATAAAATTTTATTTATTAAATTTTATTTTAAATTTTATTTATGACAGAGGACCCAAAAATGAACTTAAAAGGCAAGTTAGAGACTGAAGGATGCTATTTTCAATGCATACAGCCAAAAAGGATTTTTATTCTAAATATTTAGGGGAACTACACAAGTGAATAATCCAACAGAAAACTGAGTAGAAGGACAGAAATATGAAACTACGGCTAACTCCAGTGATAATTAAAATTAAATAACAGTAGGATATACAGATTTAACCAATCAAATATAACTTCAGCTATTTTAATAGTCAGCAACCTTGAGAGAAGCACTGACCAAAGAACAATGCCATTGATTGAAGGCAGCCAATTTAAGACAATCTTTCAAGAAGAGAGCTAAAAGACAGTTATCTCCCTCCCCTACCTCATTTGATCTCCCACCAAGACTCCTCCCTTGCTGAATCTAAACAGAACTCAAGGAATTTGAACCCCTTAATATATTCCATATGGCAAGACTGCCAGCACAGATAGCAGGTGGGGAAGGATAGAGATTATGTCTGGAGGAATCAAATAAAGATATTTGGCACAGAGATTATGATGCTTGGTGGCCAAAAAAATTTGACAAATATCCTCTATAGGTCTTCATTTAAAAATATAAAGTGTGCTTGTGTGGGAAGACTATTTACATTTTTTTAATGGGAAATGAGACACTTCTTTTACATTCTTATAAGAAAAGTACAGTTTTAAACACTATATAATAAATTTCTCTTTTGATTCAAGTGCATAAATTATCTACTGGGAGCACACTTTACAAAATAGCATATTCTTAAACCTAGGTTATAAAGATGAAGCACTTTTAGCAATACCAATTTTAAAAAATCCTTTTCACTCTTTTGCAAAAGGAATCCTTTAGGGAGCAGTGTTTTAAAGATAATTTTCTGAAAACCATATAGAATAGAGAAGTATATTTGCAAAGCAAAAGAAATAACTAAAAGAGCAAACAGAGAACCTACATAATGGGAGAAAATATTTGCAAATTATGCCTCTGACAAAAGACTAATATCCAGAATCTACCAAAACCTCAAACAACTCAACAAGAAGGAAACAAACACCACCATTAAAAAGTGGGCAAAATATAAGAACAGACATTTCTTAAAAGAAGATATACAAGTAGGCAACAAACATAAGAAAAAATGTTTAACATCATTAATTATCAGAGAAATACAAATTAAAACCACAATGAGATATCATCTTACACCAGTCAGAATGGCTATTATTAAAATGTCAAAAAACAACAGATGTTCTTGTGAATGCGAAGAAAAGGGAACACTTATACACTGTTGGTAGAAATGTAAATTATTTCAGCCTCTTTGGAAAACAGGATGAAGATTTCTCAAAGAACTAGAAATTGAACCACCATTCAACCCAGGAATTCCACTACTCAGTATCTACCCAAAGGAAAATAAATTATGATATAAAAAGACACTTGCTCTCATATGTTTGTTGCACACCATTCAAATAGAAAACTCATGAAATCAACCTTAGTGTTTCTCAACAGTTGATTGGATAAAGAAAATATGGTATACAAACACCATGGAATACAATGCAGTCATAAGAAATGAAATCATGTTCTTTGCAGCAGCACAGATGGAGCTGAAGGCCATCATATCAAGTGAAATAACTCAGAAACATAAAACCAAATACTTCATGTTCTCACAAGGAGGAGGTAAACAAATGGGTACATATGGACATATAGAGTAAAATAATAGACACTGAGGATCCCAAAAGAGTTGGGGGAGTTAGGCGAGGATTGAAAAATTACCCATTAAGTACAATGTTTACTATTTGAGTCATGGGTACATTAAAAGCCCAAACCCCACCACTACACGATATACCCATATAACAAACCTGCATATGTACCCCCTGAATCTAAAATAAAATTTTTAATAAAAAAATAGACTAGAGAAGTATTAATACCTATATTCTCACTGTTCTACAAGATTATTTAGAATTAATTAATTTGTACTGTTTTTGACCTCTAAGCATAATAACCTAAAATCTAAGAGTTTATTTTACTCATTTGCATAATCTTTTAATTATACCCTAATGGCACTGAAGGAGCATCTACACAGCCTTGTTCTCTCTGGACTTAGAAGAAAGGGCATACAGTTAAGACCAGTGAAATGATTTTCAACACCTTTCAAATAAGTTTGGAAATGGATTTTTTAACTGTATGAGCAGGCAGTATTTATGTTAGCTAAGATAACTCAAACTGCTTAAATAGATAATGTTGTCACTGTTAATGGTTAATGCAATTCTATCATTTATCCATCAGTCACATTTTGAGTGACTTCTCTGTGCCCTAAATGTTTGGGCTACATCACTGTGTTATAGAGAAAGATTCTTGTGCTGCTGAATCTCATATTCTAGTTATTGAGTCAAACAATAAATAAATACACATAATAAATACATAATTTACATGAATGTTAGAAATTGAT
Organism: Ateles fusciceps; assembly: GCA_036589455.1. NCBI lineage: Eukaryota > Metazoa > Chordata > Mammalia > Primates > Atelidae > Ateles > Ateles fusciceps. The sequence continues at coordinate 6,816,181 of JAZHEH010002393.1, forward strand.
ACATGCTACAGAAAAAAAAGAAAAAGGAGAGTAGGATAAAGGGATTGGAGTATAGAAGTTTGACTCTTCTCATTTTTCTCCATTTTTTATGTTGTATAATATTTGCATTGTAAGAGTATATAGTCATTACATACTCTATTTTTATCTGCATTTAGTATTTTTTCTATAAGTATACAATTAATGCTCACCATCAGTTTTATTTCAGTTCATTCATTCACATTGATTATCTGAAATTTGTTTAATTCCTCAGAGAGGGAATATAGCAACAATATGCCCTAATTCTTGCATGTTGACAACAGGCATGCCATGTATACTCAAAAAAGAGTTTTGCAAGGTATAAAATTTTTCCTTGAAATTTTAAATAAGTTAATCCATTGTGTTTTAGTATAAATTATTTTTTTCTAAAAGTCTGATAATAATCTTAGTTTTCTTTTTAATGCCCACAGTAAAATTTGTCTTGCTATTGGTTGCTGTAGGTTGATGTTTTTAGGTACACAGTATGCTCTTTCTAATTGTAGTTACGGGTGCGTTATATTTAATTCAAGAAAGTTTTTTTGACTTGTAACTTTTAGTATTTATTATTTTCTGTTGCTTCAGTGTTTACATCACGTTTGTCTATTATTTGTATGTTGGATTTATTTTCTGTTGCTTCAGTGTTTACATCAAAGTTGTCTATTATTTGTATGTTGGATTTCCTTTGTCTTTAATATTGATTACTTCCTCTCGATTTTTAATTTTTTTTCTTTCCTTATAAATGTTCTTCCTTTTATACTCTGTTTCTATTCTTATTTGGTGTGCCTATTAATTATTGTATATTTTTAGTCCAGTCTTAATTTCTAAAATGATTTTTTAAATTTTATTCCTAATACATTAGAAATTTTTGAGTATTTTAAAATTCAGGTGTATATTGCTCTACACATCATATCATCTTACTAGTATCTTTTAGTTTGCTTGGATGTACTCGGTAACAGTTTTAATGTATTTTATGTTATGCCTATCTGGTATACTTTCATTATCTATGGGAATATTATTTTGCTTTTTTATTCCCTTTTCTCTTATAGTAGTTTTTATAGGACTTGGTTTAAATTCTTTCTATTAGACAATTGTATTTGTGATTAGTTTTCCTAGATTTTTAGAGATGTAATAGCTTTTATAATTTAACAGAAATCCCTTTTCTGTTTTAACATAGTGTGCAAAAAATATGGTGGTTTGCTTTCTGAAGTTTTCTAGCTCTGTTTGTCTCTAGATTCTTACCTTTCTTTTCTCTTTCCTTTCTCTCCATCTTGTTAAATTTTGATTCAACTCACAGCAACTTCTCTTCAATGTTGAGTTCTTTCTTTGAAGGGAGTCCTGCTTAATGTCAAGAGTTCACAGAGGTGAGACTGCTTAAATTTATTTAAATTTTACCATGAGCCCCTCATGTTTCTCTATTCTTAGAGTGGTCAAAATCCTTGTTAGCTTTAGATGTTATTCTCAAAATGGCACCCCATGCTTTTTAGTGAGTACCTGAGTTGTTTTCTTTGTTCTTAGGTCACTCCATTTTTCAGTCACTCCATTTTTTCCTCTCTCTGCTTCTTCCTTCAGAGATGCTAACACTAAATTTCTAGAAGTTCTTGATAAATTTGGGTAACAAACTTGCACATTGGGTTTAGATGGAATGCTATTTTTAAAAAATCTACATATTCTTAGCTTTGTTATTTAGTTGCTTTGCCAATGGAGATTGGGAAGTTCTTAAAACTATGCTTCCTTCACTGCCTCAACCTCCTAGAATCCCCTAATCTTGCTTTTTGAGATTGAAATATGTCGGCTTAAATTTTTATCTCATGAATGATTTGAAACTATTATCTCATTATCTGCAGGAAACCTTGGAGTCCATAAATTGCCATAAGAATTCTCAAGACAGATAAGTATCTACAATTATAAAATGACAAGCTTTTCTGTTTAGGGTATCATGGCCAATAATTTTACTTAGCTAAATTCTTGCTAAGACTCAGACCTTCTTTATACTGTTTGGAAGCTGAGAGATCAATGCCAGGCATTCCTTTGGTAGGTAACTTTTGGTATCAACTTTTCTTTCATTGACCCCAAGTCACAATTTTTCTCAAACCTCTGTCTTTAAATATAATGGCAGGATTATTATTTTTAGAATGGTCTTCAAGTAATTATTACTAAACCCATCTGGACATAAAAAAGCTAAAGATATTCAGGGAATTGGCATACCTCCATATCTTCAAATGAGCCACTTACCAGGATTTCACTTTCAAGTGCCTCACAGTCATACGAGATATGAGATTTAGATATTATTAAGATAGCATTTTAAAGGCAATCAATGAATCATCATATTTGGCCAATTACTCACTTTTATATTACCCTGCAATTTCAGACCAATAAAGCCTAATGACTGACTTCTCTAAGACATAGACAGTCTTATTGAGTCATTGCCTAACACCCTGCATGATTCAAGAATATCTTGAAACAATTACCTAGATATCCGAATCCATAAGGGACATTTTAGAAATAAATATAATTAGTTTTAAGGCACCTAGTTAAACAGATTTCTATTTGGGAGTAAAAATGTCATTGAATTGGCTGTGGTGCTACCGAAATTAGTCATTTAAGTAAACCTGCCAAAGCAAAGTGAAAGTCCAAGAACTCGTACACTTTCTAATAATGCATCTACTCTAGAATTTCCCCCAGAGATCAACATCAATTGCACTGAGCAAGAGTTTTCAGAATCCATTAGATTCTTTTTTGAAAACTCAGATGACAACAGTGCTACTCTACTATTCTATCACATTTCTGGCTAGTCAGAATTTGTCAAAGAGAACTAGGGGTGGTTCCTTCAGAAATAGTGCAGTTCAAATTTTCAGTCTCTTCTGGATGTGGAAAATACTGGGGCAAAACTAAAACAAAAGGAAACAGTGAAGTAGCTGTAATGGTGCTGGCTTCCATGAAAAAGTAGAAACAGAGGCTTTTATTCCAACCTACTATGCTTAGTTTCATTTTGGTGACTTTAGCTAGCATTCCATTCAAAACCTGTTTTTTCAGTTTGTGAGCTCACTTCTAAGTATTCCTTCCCCCTTCACTTCTCTACCACTCACTCATGGTCACAAGAGTTCATCATTACAAAAAGTGGCACCACTCTAAAAGGGCCATCTGCCACTTCATTGTCAGGTAACATTGATTCAGTTCCTCTAACTGGAGAGGTAGGAGTTCTTCCATCCTTTCCTGACCTAAGTGTGTTCCTTCTGAACATGTAGAAAATAACTCTCCTTGGTGAAGGAAGACTCTTCCATTTTCAAGTATATCTGATCAGCATGCTACCGTAATAGAAAAAGATATGTCAGATTAAGAACTCAATTTATCTCATAACTCTTTGGGTTTGTTTCTTCTTAAATGAGCTCATGAGAGCACAAACTTTTGACTCTCACGTTCCATAACTCTACTTTTCCTTGGGGTTTATAACCAACGCTGTTGATTTAGGAGTCTAAATTCAAAGAAAAGCGCTTCAAGACAATAATAAATGAACTGGTCAATAGTTTTTATAATCAGTTCCCCATAGATTAGGGTGCATCTTTATCAGTGAGTAGATCGAAAGCCCTTTATTTTAATTACAGTAGATACAAAGAGGCACTATCCTTCTTGAAATTGTATTGATTGAGTTCTGATCACTCAGAAAAAAGGTTAGTGACATATAATGTCTTCCCATCTAAGTTTAAAATTCTTTATCAGTTTTTAAAAGGCTTCTCTTTTATTATCAAGAAAGACCATGAATCAAATACAGTTTTTTTTTAGAATGACACTATGCATCAATAATATCTGTTATAAACACTTGTAATAAGTATGAAATGCTAAAAAATTTCTGAGTTATAAATGAAAATTGCAATCCTCTTTAAGTGATTGGGCTTCCTGGGATGTGTGTTTTTCATTATTAAGACATAGGATGAAAATAAATATATCTTAAATTGGAATACATTTAAGGTAAGCAAATTATTATTCTTGGAGGTAGGAGAATATTTTTTGAAGTGGTTAAGCCAGTCCTTCATCTAAAACATAAAAGGGTTCAATGACAATTCTTTGGGGAAATAAGGCAATAAGACAATGCATAAGGTCACTCCAAATTACATTTCAGTTTGTATATACCTTAGTAGGACAATCCCTCTAATTTTTTTTTTTTTTTTGAGACAGAGTTTCACTATGTTGCCCATGCTGGAGTACAGTGGCACAATATTGGCTTACGGCAACCTCTGCCTCCTGGGTTCAAGCAATTCTTTTGTCTCAGCCTCCTGAGTAGCTGGGATTACAGGCATGTGCCATCATGCCTGGTTAATTTGTGTATTTTTTGTAGATACAGGATTTGGCCATGTTGGGCAGGTGGGTCTTAAACTCCTGACCTCAAGTGATCCACCCACATCTGCCTCACAAAGTACTGAGATTACAGGCATGAGCCACCATGCCCACCCTACACAAGCCCTCTAACTTTTATCAGTCTTTATAGAATTTAACATCTGATGATAAAATGCATAAATTATTTTATTATTTTTAAGCATCTTTTAATATGCATGTTTCATTTTCACCTAAATTCTTGAGGACAGACACAACTTCTTATTATTTAAAAAATTTTTTCTTTGGTATTTAGCACTCTCCCTAGAAGATGCTAGGTGCTAGATAAATATAATAGCTATACTTCCTAATATAGTTGGTAGTACATTAGATTAGTGGTTGCCTGACCTACATGTGTAAGATTTACCTGGATAACCTAAAACAAAATCAGGTCTATTGAATCTCTGAATAATCCATAGATATACTGAAATAGCTTATCCACTGCATTTAACATGGCTCAGTGCTCTATTAGATGTTTTATTTAAAAGGTATTTAACATTCTTAACAACTGTATAAGGTAAATGTTAACAGCTCTATTATGCAATTAACAATAACAGCTAACATTTTCTATATGCTTATTGTATACCCAAGTTCTAGGTACTTTTCACACATTAACTGATAAAAGGAAAAAAAGAAGTGACTTGCCTGAGATCTGGAAGGAAACACGTGAAAAAGCCTGAATCTGGACTCATCTTTTCAACTCCAAAACTTTTCTCACTGAGTCATGTTGTCTTCCAGGAAATAAAATTATTTGTTAACTCATGGCAAACTGTGACATTTTCACATTAGCTAAAAGCATCCTGGCCGGGTGCGGTGGCTCATGCCTGTAATCCCAGCACTTTGGGAGGCTGAGGCAGGCAGATCACGAGGTCAGGAGATTGAGACCATCCTGGCTAACATGGTGAAACACTGCCTCTACTTAAAATACAAAAAATTAGCAGGGCATAGTGGCACCCACCTGTAGTCCCAGCTACTCGGGAGGCTGAGGCAGAAGAATCACTTGAACCTGGGAGGCAGAGGTTGCAGTGAACCAAGATTGTATCACTGCACTCCAGCCTGGGCAACAGTGAGACTCCATCTCAAGAAAAGAAAAGAAAAACTAAAAAAGCATCCTACTCAAACTCTTTTCATTCTGTCTTCTGGAATTTCTACTCAGGGTATCCTCATCTGCCCAAAGCCTTCTCAGCCCATCTTTGAGGTGACTTCAAGGCAAATGCAGAAGCAGGAGCTGGCTCAGACTTCTTTATTTATAAAAACTGTTGAGGCCAGCCACCTGGATTACTGGTCTACACAGGCCAAATGGAAGAGAAGATGTGAACAGTCCCTCAGTGAGACAAATAACTAGTAATAAATACCTGTCAGGGAATAATAACAATACTATCTTCCATTATAGAAGCCATTTTACCCTATTCTTAATAATTGCCTTATTTTCTACACTTACCAGAGCTAAACTTAGAGAAAGTTCTGTTCTTTATGATTTTTTAAAAAATTTTCCTGTCCGTCACATTTCAGCTATGTTGTGTGAACAAATGTAGGCTCTCATTTCTAATGAAAGTTTCATTTTTCATTTTAGAACCATTAAGTGGAATCATAATTACTATCTGACCTTCTCTGCATGCTCCTCAAATCCCCTGACACAAAACAAAATCCAGAGGTTCTTGTTGAAGCTGGATTTATTTACATGCTAAAAATAAAGGCATTTAAATTCTATGGCCAAAATGGGCACTCAGATTTGAACTGTCCACAACACCAGATATAAAAGGAAAGGTTCAGATGAAGCACATGATAGAAAAATCTTAGAAATTTGGAGTAGAAAGCCTTGGGTTGTGGAACCATTTCTGGCTCTTACCAATTTATACAAGAACCTCCACCATGCAAAGCCTCAGTTTTCTCATTTGCACAATGGGAATAATGACATACATGGTAAGGTTGAGGTGAAGATTAATAAAATGACATACACGTCTCCCCAGCAGACACCAGTCCACTGATCTCAGCATGCAGCACTTCCTCTCAGCCTACTGATGTGCCTTTCCTCTGCAGGGAAGTGGGCGCAGAATGATGCTTCACTTAACCTGTGCCCAGTAACTCTGCAGTGGGCAGCCTCTGCCACTCACACCCACTGGCACAAGCTCCTTGGGATACCTCTCAAGGTAACTCAGAGTTCTAAAACTTTAGACACAATCTAGAAGTCTTGTAAAAGCAACATAAGGCAACAGTGTGGGAAAAGAGAAAAGAGATGTAAGATGTATTTAATAAGTGTGTGTGGGCAGTGAGGTAGGCAGGCATTATCTTGAAGGAATGAAGTCTTAAGGGTACAGTTTTTCTATGTCTCATTAATATTCTTGATATTCTAAACATCAGCCTTACTTTTTTAGTAAATAAGAAAGAATAAAATCATAATTTGTCTGCTTAGCATATCTCACATGCTGTATTTCCACTGTATTGTGTGCAGGGATAAAGAAGCATGAATAACTTTAGATCTTGAAATTCCATGTATTTCTAGTTCCAGTAATAATGCTAATGGCATTATTACTGTAATGGCATTATTCCAGTAATAATGCTAATTTCATAAAACGTTTTTCATATGTATTTTTTCACTTGCTCCCATCAACAACTTTCTGGCATAGACAAGGAAGATATATCATTATTGTTCTCATTACTTAAATTAGGAAACTGTGACATGTCCCAATCTATTAGATTATGCTGTGCAATGAACCCCAAACTCAGTAGGTTGCAATGACAAGTGTTTATTTCCCACTCATGTAAGTGCAGTTGTAAACTACCTTTGACTCTGTCCCACAGCTTCTTGATTCCTGGATCCAGGCTGAAGAAGCAGCCCTATCTCCATTGTATGGCAGAGAAAAAACAGCAGTGCTGAAACCACATATGGCTCTTAAAGCTTTTGCTGAGACTTAGCATAAAACACTCTGTTCATATTTCTTTCATTAAAGCAAGTCACATACCCGTCTGTTGTTAGAACCAGAGGGAATATAATCCTCTTATAGGGAACAGAATTGGGAACAATAACATGCATATAGAGGAAGTATCAAGAGTTAGAAAAAAAGCTGACATTTTCTGATCTTTAAATACAGTACTGTTGAGCCTAGCACACTCTTGCAGTAAATGAGCATAGTAGGTGCAAATAGGCAAATTATAAATTAATATATAATTTTTTATTTCAGAGAAGATATGCACCTAAAGATATAATTTGAAGGTCATCAGATTACAAGTGCTTCATAACCATGAGGCTGGATGTTTGCAGTTTATGGTAATAATAAAGCCAAAAGTGTGACCTTGGAAGTGAATGGGAAAACTAGAGTTGAGAGATAGATTCTTTAAAGATAGAGAGTCAAAGAACTTAGAGATTAAGATATTGCAAAGATCATCAACATGGATATTAAAAACCACCAAAAATGATGGCAATAATAGAATTGAAAAGAGTTCATTCAGCCAGAAGCTAAAAGCTATAGGCAGTGAGAAAGTAATCTGGGGATCTAAAGAGGAGTGCAACTAGAAGGAACTGTCGGTGTTCTAGATGATGACCTGTGGTGCAAAGCTGTGTGTGCGTAGCAGTAGCAGGAAACGGGGAGTCAGGAAACAGGAAAAAAAAAATTGATCTGAAGTGGTGATGAGAGACAAGGAGTATAACAACCTCCCTCAGGACCAACAGCAAGAGGGTTTGAGAGAGAAAATACCCACCACTTAGGGGTTCTTCAAGGAAAGCAGTGAGCTTAGGGGTGACCCAGTTTTTAGCAAGATGGCAAAGGAAACATCCAGAGAATAGTCTGAAGATACAGGAGATTTTGCTCCTGATTGATTTTGAATTTCAGAATTTACAGTGGAAAGGTTTCAGGGCTTGAAGTAGGATGGGTGATGGATTAGATGTTATTTGTCTGGAGTGACAGGAGGATAAAAATCTAAGGGATAAAGGATGATCTGGGAGTCTAGGCTGCTCTGGCGATCCGAAGCAGAAATCAATGGCACAATGAGCTGAGCCTTGATGGTGCTGAGGCAGGTGGTAATGACAAATCTGTGAGTATTCATAAAGGAGAACATGTGTGTGTCTGGGTCTCTGCTGGTGCAGAGTAAAAAAAAGGCCAGGTTTTATCTGGACTGGCCAAGGCTCTTGGGTTTCCTTCTCATTACTGCATATCCTATTTGTATTTTATCCCCAGTGCCATCCAGTGCACAAAGATGGAGCTCAGTGAATGTTGGTTGACTGACAGCAGTCCCTGTTTACAATAAACCAATAATAAGCATTTGTTAAATCTGAAGACTGGAAATAATATACATGAAACAATTGTGAATAACTTGGCATGTCTATGGAGTTTTTCATACCAGATGTTGTTAAGCTTCGCATGGCAGAATGATCTGGGAATGAGTCATCACTGACTGTGGATCCAGCTTGTTTCACCTGCAGTGCTCACTTTAAGTCATAATGACCTTTTCTGACTACTTGTAATGGCAGCACAGTGGGGACTGCAGTTCCTGGAGAGTGCACCATTAATAGAGTAGTTAGCCAGTACTGTTTTTTGTCTCTCTGAGTAAAAAGGAAAGTGAAGCAAGAGAATAGGGTTTTAATACCACATTTTTCCTCACTCAATTGAGAAATAATCTAAAAAGCATTATTAAATTTACTGTTTTAAATAGGCAGTCCTTACACGGTGATTTGGGTGTTTTCAGATAGTGAAAAACTTTTAAAAGATATTAAATTATTACTTTTACTTACGTAGAATAAAAGGTAACATGGAGACACAGAAATCAAGAAACCCTCAAGTATTTTTTTTAGAAACACCCTGGTTAGAGAAGGAGTTTCTACTTTTAAAAGAAAATTAAACCAGATGACCTTAAGTCCTTTTTAACACAAATTTGTGTTAATACCAGTTAATAAATTAATAAGATTTGAAAGATTTTTGGAAAAATGCCTTTATAATGTTCTTAACTGCTAAGGACTGAATTGTATCCTCTCCCCCTCCCCCACAATTCATATCCTAAAGCCCTAACTCCCAGTGTGACTGTATCTGGAGATAGGGTCTTTAGAAGGTAATTAAGGTTAAATGAAATCATAAGGGAAGGACCCTAATCCCATAGGACTGTAGCCTTAAGAGAAGAGAAAGAGATGTATGAATTCCTTATATATTTTGGATATTAAACCTTTATCACATATGTGGTTTGCAAATATTTTCTGTCACTCTGTAGGCTGGCCTTTCATTTTGTTGATTGTTTCCTGTGCTGTGCAAAAGAATTTTACCTTTATGTAGTCCCACCTGTTTATTCTTATTTTTTGCTTTTCTTGCCTGTGTTTTTGGTGTGATATCCAAAATTTTCTTGCCAAGGCCAGTGTCAAGGAGCCTCCCCCAGGCCCCTTTTTTCTAGACAGACAGGGTCTTACCCTGCCACCCAGGCTGGAGTTTAGTGGAGCAATGTTACAATCATAGCTACAGCCTCAAACTCCTGAGCTCAAGCTATACTCCCGCCTCAGCCTCCCAAGTAGCTGGAACTACAGACATGAGCCACCATGCATGATCCCTTCTAAGGGTTTTACAATTTCAGGTCCTACATATTCTGGGCTCTAGGGGAAATGAAGAGATGTTGGTCTGGTTGAAGAGTACAAACTTTCAGTTCCAAGATGAATAAATTCTAATACACAGTATGGTGACTATAGTTAATACTTTATCGTTTATTTGAAATTTGCTAAGAGAGTAGACCTTAAGTCCTCACTTCCCCCTGGACAAACAAAGGGTGTAACTGTGTGTGATAATGGACATGTTCATGAATTTGATTGTGGTAATCATTACACAAAAATATACATATGTCAAATCATAATGTCGTATACCTTGCGTATACAAAAATTTTATTTGTCAATTATACTTCAGTAAAGCTAGGCAGCAAAAGAAGATGAAGAGAGATTTCTCTGTCTTCACTATGTGAGGACACAAGAAAAAGGTGATCATCTGCAAGGCCCTCACCAGACACCAACCATGCTGGCACCTTAATCTTGAAATTCCAGTTTCTACAACTGTGAGTAGTCCAGTTTAGGGCATTTTGTTATGACAGAATCCCACCCACCTTTCTAGAAATGATGTTTCTTTGTTTCTGAAGGAATAATAGAATCATAACTTGTTATTGGTTAGGAGCCAAATTCTGAAACATTATACAGCAGTTAAATATTTGCCACGGAAATATTTAATTATTTTAGGAAATATTAGCAGACACTAAGATCCTCCCTCAGACTGCTAATGTCTCATTGGTATGAATTGTGCTTACTGGTACATCACCAGAATATTGAGTGAATGAACAAAGGCATCCAAAGAATCAGCTGAATGCTGAGAGATTACGAAATAAGAAAAATTCTGAATAATATGTTGCCTTGAGAACTCACGTGAAATTAAACCTTTAGCTTTCTTCAGCAACCACGTTCGTGTTTAGTATGGATCAGGATATCAAAAAACTGAAAACTCATTTGTGCTTTTTATTTTTCTACTGTACTACCAAGGAACAATTTTCTAATTTACTACTAAGTCTCAAGACTATTTCCTTTGGATCAATAAAGACAATCACATTTTAATTCCATTGTAGATTCAGGTACGTAAGACTTAGTATTGCCTGCAAATCGATGTCACCACATTCAAAAGGTTGATTGCACACAAGAAAATATAAGTATACTGAACAGCACCAAAACTTATCCCTAGTCATCCCCATGTTACTTTGACATTATTCGTATAAGTTTAACATCTAAACTTTTAATTTTCCCTTCTGTTAGCGGAGCTTGTAAGAAAAGTCATAAGATGCTACAACTATTATTAAAAATGAAAGAGAAAATAATTTTTTTAAAACCTCAGTCTGTTCTCAGGTCAGTTGGTGAGAAATCTGGCCAAAAGGATGCAACGTCTGGCTCTCTGAAAGAGGGGTTCATCGCTTCCCCAAAAGGCCAGCTGAGGAAATGTGTTTTTATTCCCCTTCCATAACTTTTTTTTTTTTTGCACTGCATTAAGCTAGAAAAGATGGTACATTTTTGCACTGTATTTTGCACTGTATTAAGCTAGAAAAGAAAACTTGCACTAATTGGATCTCATGAAAGTGTGAACTTTGTATTTAAAAAATGCTAGCACTAAAAACATCCATCTTAGTGTCCTGGACCATCCAGCTAGAAATAATCTATGACCTTCATGTGATGAATTGACAATGTCTGCCAAGCTTTTTGTTAACCCCTCTTCACTATTCTTTCTTCTTTAGTCTGAAGCTCTTCAATCTGCCATTGCCTTTATATAATTTCCTCCTTTCTTGGAAAGGCAATGTAGAAAAACAGTAAAGTATTATTTACCAAGCTCTAGAGTCACAACAAGTTTAAGTCCCAGCTCATCTACTTAATACATAATTATCTTGGACAGTTGTATTTCCTCTCTCTATGGCTCATTTTCCTCATTTTTAGTAGGAAAGCAATCATGGTGCCTAATTGGGTTAGGTACCAGGTTGCTAGATGGATTAAATAAAATAATATAGATAGTTCTCCTTGCCTAAAGTAAATGGTCAAAATGTTAGCCATTGCTGTTTTCTTTTTGCATTTTAAGATTCTTCTAAAGTGGGCTTACTAATCTACTTTTCTCGGTCTTTTAGCTTTTTCCCTTCTATTTCTAAGAATCTTAGGGGAGAAAAATTGGCCTGCTTCCCCTCTAGAAATTTTATAATGTCAGAAAACTATTTATTTTCACTCCTCGGCTATCTGTGCTTCTCTTTGCTTTTAATTTTTTTGTAGCATTTCAGTTTTGTCTTATTTTGTTTTTTCTGTAATCTCCTCACACAAAGCCAAATAGTTTTCATTTCTCTTTTTAGGGAAAGTTTCAGCTCCCTATATTCTGTTTCCTTATTATCTGAGCATCTTCTCTACACTCATCTGGGCAGATGTTCTTTGCATGGATTGTTCTCTCTGTCCCTGTCTCACATGGTCATGCAGCAGGACAGACTGTGTTCCCTTTGCTTTAGTTTAAGGGTCCTGTAAAATTTTCATACCTTTGTCCCTTTGCTTCTAAATGTTACAAACAAAAATTATGTTTATCTATTGAATTTACAGCAGCCATTGCTAGAACCTTACCCCTTCACCCTTCCACACATTTTCCCTGCCTGCTTTTTCAGCTTTATTTGAAATGATTCTCCTGCTTGCTCATGCTCCTCTGAATCTACTATCTGGTCAACTTCTAGTTTCCCACAGACACCAGTCTCTCTCTGAGATCAGGTTCTTCCCACATGTTCATCTCTTTGGAATTTTCTTTTCTTTCTTATTCACTTGATCAATTTGCATTCATCTTTTTTATATCAACTTAGATGTTGGGAAAGTTTTATAAACTCTCAGGGTTTTGATTTTATGTATTCAGTGTATAGTGTGCTTCCAGGGACATATTTATTAAAATTAAATTATGTATGCATTTACTTGTCAAATGGCTGGCTCCTCTACCTGACTATAGGTTGGAATTTTGTTCATTGATGTAACTCCAGCACCTAACACAGACAGTAGATACTCAATAAATGCTAAATGTATGAATGAATGAATGAGTGAATAGATGAATGAATATATGATTTGCATGCCCCTTCCTATTACTTCTCATAGCATGATACATACCTTTCTCAGACTAGTTCCTCTACTAAAGCTAACCATTCTATATTCTTAAATGAAATATGCCAGACAGAGGGTTCATCTTATCCCCCATGTCAGAACTTTATATCTTTTCTTCTCAGTACAAATTCTCCTTACTTGAACTCTCAGAGATTTGAAGTATCTTTTTAATCAGTTCCGAATACAAAGCTATTGATTATTTTATTTTTAGTTTGCTCAGCAGAACCACATAGTCTCTGTCCATTTAGAGCCTCCCCAGTGATCTTTCTGGCTGAACAGCTGTCCTCAATGCCTGTGAAGTAAGTACCTAACCCAATTAAGCACCATGATAGCTTCCCTAATACAAATGAGGAAACTGAGCCATAAAGAGGGAAAATAACTTGTCCAGGATTATTTATCTATTAAGTACATGAGCCAGGACTTAAACTCGTGGCCAATCTCCTCTTGACAATGTTCTCTAAATGGCCTCTTCCTCTCACTGCAACTCCATGGTGTTTTTTCTTTTCTTTTTAAAAATACTCTTTTTCTTTATGAATCTTGCTGAAGATGGGAGAGGTACATACAAGTATCTTTCAAATCTGCTTCTGCTGCCTTTCCCCTATCCCTCCCTAGCAGGTATTTTGAGATTAAAGCCCAGAGTGCTTTCATTACCTTCCTGCCTACCTGCTCCACTTCCTGGGCAGGTTTCCTGCTTGAAAGCAGTTCCTCCAATTGTAGCTCTTCATTCTTTTTTTAAAGATTTCTCCATGAAATCTTGATTATTCCTCTGGACTATGGAGGAAACACTTTCAGCCCTTATGATAACCTGTGAAGTCAGTAACCATCAGGATAAAATTGGTACTCATTAACAGACTCCTGTATGCCAGGTGAATCTCCAGTTCAGTCTTACCATTTCTTCTCCTAATATGTTGGTGATACATGTTTTGGTAGAGAATATTATTCTCAAAAATTACTCCATGTGGCTAGGCACAGTAGCTCATATCTGTAATCCCAGCACTTAGGGAGGCCGAGGTGGAAGGTGGCTTCAGCCCAAGAGTTCAAGATCAGCCTGACCAACATGAGCCCTTATCTATACAGATAATTTAAAAGTTAGTCAGTCATGGTGGCCTACATCTGTGTTACCAGAAACTCAGGAGGCTGAGGTGGGAGGATGGCTTGAGCCCAGGCATTTGAGGCTGTAGTGAGCCGTGATCACACCACTGAACTCCACCCTAGGAGACAGAGTGAGACCCTGTCCCAAAAGAAAAAAAATGCCCCATATAAATTTTCAGTAAGAAAGCCAGTTAAAGTGAGTAAAGGCCAAATTTCTCAAGGGATTCTGACTATTTAGATTCATGGAGACAGAATACTGGAGGCCAGTCTTAGTCTGTTCATGCTGCTATAACAAAATACCTTAGACTGAACAATTTTTTTTTTATTTTTTGTAGAGATGGGATTTCACTATGTTGCCTACACTGGCCTCAAACTCCTGGCCTCAAGCAATTCTCCTACCTCAGCCTCCCAAAGCGCTGAAATTACAGGTGTGAGCCACTGCACCTAGGCTTGGGTAATCTTTAAGGAACAGAAATTTACGGCTGGCACAGTGGCTCATGCTTCTAATCGCAGCATTTTGGGAGGCCGAGGTGGGTGGATCACCTGAGGTTAGGAGTTTGAGACCAGCCTGACCAACATGGCGAAATTCTGTCTCTATTAAAATACAAAAATTACCCAGGCATGGTGACAGGCACCTGTAACCTCAGCTACTCAGGAGGCTGAGGCAGGGGAATTGCTTGAACCAAGGAGGCAGAGATTGCAGTGAGCCGAGATCGTGCCATTGCTCTCTAGCCTAGGCAGTAAGAGTAAAACTCCATCTCAAAAGAACAGAAATTTATTTTCTCATAATTCTGAGGCTGGGGAAGATCATGATCAAGACACTGGCATCTTGGTAGGGCCTTCTTGCTGCATCATCACATGGCAGAAGGCAGGAAAGGCAAGAGAGACAAATGTTATGTTCCTACATATTAGAAAAGCAAAAGAGCAAGTTAGCTGAAAGCTGCATAAAGTCTCCTTTATAAAATTCTTTATTGGCCAGGTGCGGTGGCTAATGCCTGTAACCCCAGCACTTTGGATGACCGAGGCGGGGGGGAACACGTGAGGTCAGGCATACGAGACCAGCCTGGCCAACATGGTAAAACCCCATCTCTACTAAAAATATAAAAATTAGCCAGGCATGGTGGTGTGTGCTTGTAATCCCAGTTACTTGGGAGGCTGAGGCAGAATTGCTTGAGCCTGGGGAGGTGGAGGTTTCAGTGAGCCAAGATTGAGCCACTGCACTCCAGCCTGGGCAACAGAGCAAGACTCTGTCATGAAAAAAAAAATACACTCTTTATCCTACTTATGAGGGACAAGTCCTTATGGCCTAGTTACCTCTTTTTAATACCATCACATGGGCCATTACATTTTAACATCTGAGTTTTGGAGGAAATACATTCAAACCAAACAGGGCCTGACCCCTAAAGTCCCCCCAAGTCCTGTCTTATTGTGGCCTGGTATGATCTTTGGTGGAACCGGAAGTCCTGGTTGCCAGCCACTTGAGCTAGCTACTGGTGCAGCACTGTGGCCAAAAGAGGGAAGATGGAGGGGAAAGTTGAAGAGAAGCTGAGGAATGAGGACTAAAGTGAGAATAAATTAGGGGTATTCAGCAACAAGGAGTGAGAGCAGCTGTGTAGAGCTGAGGCTTGGAGAGTTGAGGAGAGGAAAAAGGAGAAATATTTCTGTGAATTACCAGTTGCTGTTTTGAGGTGTTAAACCGATACTGGAATTTCTCTTTAATTATATTCGGTTGTTACACTGTGTTATTTTAGTGAAATGCTGTGCATAGACTGGACCATATTAAGATGCCAGAGGTTTTTGTTTTTTTGTGTGTGTTCTTTTTTTAGGATTTCATTTATAGCCTGTGATTTTGTACTTAGTTATAATACTCAGCTATGCTTCTGAATAACAAATCAACACTGATCTGTGCCAAGGACTTATTTTCACCATGACTGCCTGACTACTGGACACAGGATGCAAGGGGAGTAAGGCTAAATTAGATGTGAGTCATAATGGTTCTTGGAGTATAAGTACAAAGTCAGTGGGGGAGAATGTGCAAGTTAGGAACTGATGCTGGTACAGCATTATGCAAAATTGCAGACTTGAAAGGAGGATAGTTTTTAATTTGAACTATATGCATCTTCTTTTTCCTAAGACTTTAGAGTCCTTTTAAAATGGCAAGAGGAAATCAATGCCAGACCTCCTTGGAATGGCTTTAAGTTACGGCTATGCTGTACCAGTGGAGGCAGGTTCCCCTAAGGATTGAGCTGTTATTGTGGAACTTCAGTGAAACAGGCATATAATCTATGGGTACAAACTCTTCCACCAGAAACTGAGGAAGTTCTTAGGAAGAACTAAGGCAGGGGACACAGAAAATCGCTTTGAGCCATGGTTCAAACATGCCATTAATATGGTGCTGAGATTTAAATCCTCAGAGGCTGAGAAATGCTTATGCCAAGTGTCCCAGGACTGTTCCCAGCCACCCAGTCATGCAGATGACCATTCCTGTGGAGAACTGAAGCATTTCTTAGCACAAGGGTGTGGTGGCAGACAGTGGCCTAGGACTCTTAATACTAACTTATGACCAAGTATGTCCAACCTATGACGTATGACCAAGCTATAGCAAGAAGGCTTGCTACAGCTAAGTTTTCAGAGAGGGGAGAACTCCAACAGTGAATTCTCCATCAAGGCTGTAAGATGATGCTTAGAGAATCAAAACCAAAACAAACAAGCATATAAACAAAAAAAAATGCTGGAGCAAATTTTTTAATTCATGATAACCCAAAAAGATCCAGAAATTCTCTCTGTAATTGAAGCTAATCAGGGCCTAGGATGAAAGAAGGATTTTACGTAAGTACTTTCAGAATGAGGCAGAATAATGGCATTCTTCTTGGTCTAGAGGACTCAGGCAGCCAGAATGATGCAGGAAAACAGATGATTTGAAGTCAGACTTTCCCTCTCAAACAAGGGTCAGGAGTATTAAGGAAGCTCCCTTATCCCAACAGAGTGATAGAATCCTGGAAGTTTTTGAAACTGGAATTGAAGACTGAATTCTGGGACTCTTCCAGTATGGTTGTGTTGCTATAACCATTCCCCATGTATTTCATCTCCCATTGTATGATGAAACAAGCTAAATAATCATGTGCAGGCTATCTGTAATTTTAGCAGTTGGAGAGAGCTCTGCCTTCAGTGAGAGGCAGAGCTACAGTGATAAATCACTAGTAAGCTTCTGTTCATGAGAGGTAGGGAAATTATTCTTCACCTCTCCAGGGTCACAAACCTTTAAGAGGAGAAAATTGAAAGCTTCAGCCACCATTTTCACCTGCAGGAAACTCTCCATTACCTAAATACACAGATCGTTAAAAAGGGCATGATAGAGCATCAGAACTATGCTCTCGTGGGTTTCCATATGTGATGGAGGGTCAGGAAAGAGAGAGTGGCTGTGATCTCCTGCAATCCTTCCAGGATAAACCTCAGCCCTCCAATGGCAGCAGAAATCATGAAAGCCTGACAGAGATCAAAAGAGGGAAGCGGAAACTGTTTGTGAGAAGTTGGAGTCTCCGGAGAGGACTGAGCTGTCTTAAAGAATGCATAAGAGTTTGTCAGAAAGAGGATACCATGGCCAAAAGCATGAAATAAATGGTTTGAGATTGCTAAAAATGAAAGTGGTTTACATGGAAATTGCAAGAAATGAATAGAGCAAGGTAAGCAAGGCCACCATTAGAGATGTGAGATATTGACCAAATAAATTTGAGGGCTCCTGACCAGTGTATTGGTTAAAACTGTATTACAAGATTGATGGACACATATGAAGCATAGTGATTTATTTTGTATTGTCAAATACATTATTCCTGGCTAATTTCATATTTCCCACTGCAATAAAAGATATCAACACTGTTATAACTCCACAATGGTCATGGCTTTTCAGAACCTGTTTGTATAAAACGCTACAGTCTTTCTTGTCTCTGATGTTCCCCTAATGCCACCTATTTAATACTGGTTACATCATTACTCATGATTCTGCATCATTCTCATGCTGCCTGTGGATACAGGCTTATCCAATGACTCTCTTACAAGCTTTTATTGTGCTTACTTGATGATAACTACAAATGTAACTCTTATGCAAAAAAAAATGTGAGAGAGAATTTTTGTCCATAATAAATTTATCATTTAGAACGTTATGGAAGAACAACCCACCTTACTCCCATTATACTCTTGAACTCTTTAGGCCATAACTATGGCATTCTTAGAATGTGATTTGTGTATGCAAATTGCACACCTGTGTCCTGCACACTGCCACAAAAAGGAAATACAGGCAAGGGGGCAGGCAGGGGAAGAAGAGTAGCCTCATTTGCATAAGTAATCCTTATCCTTCATCCAGCTCAAGACTGACCCAGGAGAATACAGTGTCACCACATGGGTGGAGATAAGAGAGGACACGGATCAGCAGGGCCTGTTGATGCTGCCACTGTGAAAGCCTTCCGATCAGACAAGGGCAGCCACTTGTGGAGAATGAATTGACATGTGGCGTGGAGCCTATGGAGGAGGTGGGATGCCAACAGTGAGGGACACACAGAGAAAAGAACATCCACCTCCACCCCACCACCTTCAGATGTTATAAACCAGATGAAGCATCACAGTCAGGACACAGATGGGTGAGAGGCAACACAGGGATCTACATATACAGCTCAAGCTCAAATGTCAGCAATGGACTGTCATTAGCCCAGAATCCCTGAACTTATCCTGTGTCCAACATGAGGACAGTAACTCAAAATGAACACATAATCATGCTTCTCATGGCTCATTTTCATACAGTTATGCCACAGAAGTACCATGCTAGTCCTTGAGCTCCTTAGGGTACCTGTTCAACCTCATAGGTGGAATAGAGGGTTGGAGAACATCTTGAAGGAAAGAAATATGAACCAGGGCCCACATAGGTCTCAATCTGACCTTAAAGTGCCTCATCTAGATGGTATTTCCATCCAAGCTGGTCTCAGGATTTTCATGAGAAGGATATAGAAAACTTCAGAGAAGGTTCTCAGAAACACAGTGGACCTCCTGAATCCTAAACCTAGGTCAGGGCTCTTACTTCATCTGCAGGCCACCTCTGAGATGGAGCATCATGGGTACTACTAAGGGTAAGCTAGGGACAGCTCATAAAAGACCTTGTAATGCCATGCTGCAGATTCCACTTGCAGGTTAGTAATTCCAACATGCCTTTTCTTTAATGTAATGAATGTTATTAGGAAAAATAAAGGTGTTCTGGTCAAATATTAACAAGTGGGAAACATAGGACATCTCATAGCCTTTAATACATTAATCTGAATTTTGAATCTTCTGAAAGTAAACTGTACATATTTTGTATAACTTTGCCTTTAAAAATAACACATGAACTCATTTAGCTGCTATGAAGTATATTCCTTAATTAGTATTCCACAGAACACACTTTTTAAAAAGCTGCAATAGACATGAGTCACTGCAAGGGTTCCATGTAGAATAGATTTTAACTTTAGAAAAAAATGTTTAGGAAAGCAAATGGTTAATGGATAGAGAAGATAATAGGAAGGACCAAGAGAAAGGCAGTATTGAAAGAATTAGTCAAATGATGATGAGGTCTTAACTAAGCCAGTATTAGTAGTATGTGGAAAATAAGCACGTTTCCTGGATAAATTAAGCTATATACATCTGGCTAAAAATAACTAAATGAGGAAAAGAGACATTTAATTATTTCAGGCTATTGAGTCTGCCACTACAATCAATGATAGCAAGCCCTAGAATGTATGTGAGAATGTGTTTTTGGAGTCTTAGTTATCAAGTACATTTTACTTATTGCCAACTGGCCTCTCTGAGTATGATTCTTGTATTTAAGGATTTTTGCTTTTTCATAAAACATGACCTTTAAACAAAAGCCAACCACTTTATCTGCACTCAATATGTTCTGTTGCTGCAGGGAAAGCTGGTCATGTTGAACTTACTGAGAGACAGTATGTCAGACTCTGATGTGATGATTTCCTAAGGTATTCTCAAGGATGCTTTTGACCATATTTAATTATTCTCCTTTGAAGATGATTTCAGCATCTACTCCCTGTGTAGTTCATAACTGTAATCCCAGGTAGGACTGATGAGCACATACTTCATCCTTTCTCTCTAAATCTATTCACTTGATTCTACAGCCCTGGCTACAAAAATATATTTGCATCCTTTTATAAGAGAGAGTTTTACTGATCTCTAGACAAAGGTAGAAGCACCATGTGCATTAGAAGCTAAAGGGGCTGAGATTTTTTGGGTTTTCTGGGAATATCAAATACCAATAAAACCAACCCACTCACTTTTTGAATAATAAAACTGAAAGTCGGAGAAAGAAACTGACAAAATCTGATCCAATATGGCATAACTGAAAGGTAAACCCAAATCTTATCTTTAAGAGGTTTTAATCTCTAGGGACTATTTATCTCTCTTAGGATACTCCAGAAAAGACTTTTCTTGAAAGAGCAAACATGCATTATGTTATTGTCTCTTAATATGTAAAGTTTAGCTGTGTGGAATTATGTCGTACAAAGATACAGAACCTTCATATGTATTTTTTATATTTTTAAATGCCTCATTTTTGTCTTCTTTAATATAGGCTAATTCAATACAAACAGAAAACGGTTGCATTTTGAGAAATTTGTAAATAATTTTATTTTCCTAGAAGTTTAATAGAAAGATTCTTTCTACCTATAAATGTAAAGAAGGGTGTTCCTTACTCCATAAACACTGGCATACTCCATTTTACCACAAGATACCAGGGGCCAGGTCTTCAATTTTGTAGTCCTTTGTAGCCAACTGCCTGTATGGATATTTAGTTACAGCCAAAGATATTTGTTCTTCATTTGTCTGGATGGGATCCTGAGCCCTTTTGAGTGTTGGCTAATGAAATTACAGAGCCCTCAACTTTCTACCACAGGAGCCCTGATGATGCCTTAGAAGAAATACAGCAAAACATAATGGGCTGTGAGCTGAAGAGGAGGGTACCCTGGTGCCTCACTGGTGATGGCCTGGCCAGCCAGGTTGACATTTCACATCACTGCTGAAGACAGGCACCCATCAGAAGCAAGAGGCCTTCTGGGAAACTGAGGAACAACAGCTGCAGATGCTGTGACAGGGCAGCAGCCACGATGACACAGTGTTATTCAAAGAACATGGTGATGTTGGGAGTGATAGAGGGAAGGCAGGACCAAGGGCTTACAGCAGGCAAGTCAAAAAAGGTAGAAAGACAAATGCTGCTACCCAAAAGCTAGTGGTGGCATTGTGGTAGCGCAGCAATGCCGAGCATACCATCTGCAGCAAACTTGTGGCCCATAAAGGTGATCTGCAGAGGAACAAGATCCCAAAGCTATTGGGTGGCAGGAGCACAAAAAGGACAGGGCTAAGCAAACAAAATTCCTCTTTGCCAGAAGCTTCAGACTGCAGCGACGGCATGTTGGAGAAAATGGAAGTTAGAGAACGACAGAGTATAATCCCATCTGCCTTTTTTATAATGGACAGATAAAATTGTATGAATTTACCGTGTACATGATGTTTTGAAGTATATATATATATATGTTGCAGAATGACTAAATCTAGCAAATTAACATTTTCTTTTACAGTTATCATTTTAGTGGTGAGAACACTTTATATCCACTCTCAGGATTTTTCAGGAATGCAGTATATTATTTATTATAGTCACCATGTTGTACAATAGATCCCTTGAACTTCTTCTTCCTAACTGAAATTTTGTCTTTTGACCAAAATCTCCCCAACATACCCCAACCACCTCAACCCCTGGCAACCACCATTCTACTCTCTACTTCTATGAGATCAAATTTTAAAAATTCCACATATGAATGAGATCATGTAGTGTTTGTCATTCTATGACCGCCTTACTTCACTAAACACAATATTCTCCAGATTAATCCACCTCATCCCACAAATAACAGCATATCCCTTTTATGGCTGAATAATATTGAATTTTGTACATAAAACCAATTTTCTTTATCCACTGATCCATCGATGGATGTAGACATTCACCCACTGATTTAGTATCTTGACAATTGTGAATAGTGCTACAATAAACATGAGAGTCCGGTATCTCTTCTACATACTAATTAATTTCCTTGGGATAGATACCCAGTAATGGGATTACTGGGTCACATGGTAGTTCTGTTTTCAATCTTCTGAGGAACTTTCATACTGCCTGTATTTTAAAAGAAATACATGTACATGTTTATGTATTTGCATATATATGCATTAGTGTAAGGGGAGTGTAGATATATCTGTCTGTATGAGCATAGGAAAACATTTAGAATCATACAAACCAAATTGTTTACTGTGATTGTCTCTAGTTAAGAAAGAAGACAGGTGGAGGAGGATAGTCTCTTTTTTCTTAATTATACGTAAAAAGGATCGAAATCAATGGTAGTAGCAGTGGATTTCATGTTTTCCAGCATTTGTCCATTTCTTAAAAATATATGTGTGTACTCCAGATGGATTAAAGACTTAAACATAAGACCTAACACCATAAAAACCCTAGAAGATAATCTAGGCAAAACCATTCAGGACATAGGTGTAGGAAAGGACTTCATGACCAAAACACCAAAAGCAGTGGCAACAAAAGCCAAAATAGACAAATGGGACCTAATCAAACTCCACAGCTTCTGCACAGCAAAAGAAACAGTCATTAGAGTGAATCGGCAACCAACAGAATGGGAAAAAATTTTTGCAGTCTACCCATCTGACAAAGGGCTGATAACCAGAATCTACAAAGAACTGAAACACATTTACAAGAAAAAAACAAACAAGCCCATTCAAAAGTGGGCAAAGGATATGAACAGACACTTTACAAAAGAAGACATACATGAAGCCAACAAACATATGAAAAAATGCTCATCATCACTGGTCATTAGAGAAATGCAAATCAAAACTACATTGAGATACCATCTCACGCCAGTTAGAATGGCGATCATTAAAAAATCTGGAGACAACAGATGCTGGAGAGGATGTGGAGAAATAGGAACGCTTTTACACTGTTGGTGGGAGTGTAAATTAGTTCAACCATTGTGGAAGACGGTGTGGCGATTCCTCAAGGACCTAGAAATAGAAATTCCATTTGATCCAGCAATCCCATTACTGGGTATATATCCAAAAGACTATAAATCGTTCTACTATAAGGACACATGCACACGAATGTTCATTGCAGCACAGTTTACAATGGCAAAGACCTGGAACCAACCCAAATGCCCATCGATGATAGACTGGACAGGGAAAATGTGGTACATATACACCATGGAATATTATGCAGCCATCAAAAACGATGAGTTCGTGTCCTTTGTAGGGACATGGATGAACCTGGAAACCATCATTCTCAGCAAACTGACACAAGAACAGAAAATCAAACACCGCATGTTCTCACTCATAGGCGGGTATTGAACAATGCGAACACATGGACACAGGGAGGGGAGTATCACACACTGGGGTCTGTCGGGGGGAAAAAGGGGAGGGATAGTGGGGGGGTGGGGAGTTGGGGAGGGATAGCATGGGGAGAAATGCCAGATATAGGTGATGGGGAGGAAGGCAGCAAATCACACTGCCATGTGTGTACCTATGCAACAATCTTCCATGTTCTTCACATGTACCCCCAAACCTAAAATGCAATTTAAAAATATATATATATATATATATATGTGTGTGTATGTGTATATATATGTATTTCCAAAAGTCAAATTCTGTGTGTTGTAGCTCCATTTAGTGGGAAATCAGAAAAAAATTTCTTCACATGTATTATCCTTATTTTTCTAACTCTGCAAATGGGTATGCCCTTCTGACCCTGCAGAGATATGAAGCTCGAGTGCTTCCAAGAGCATCCTGTACCTGGGAAAGTAATATGATGTAAATACTATATTGGCTTTTTCTTTTTATTTTCATCAAAGAAGAAAAAATATACTTGAAACATCCTTATATGAAAATTGCCATTCCAGAAGATATAGGAAAGCCTTGTTTTTTTTCACATTTCCCATCAATCCATGCTTTTGAGGTCCTATACCAATGACCATCTTTATGGATTTGATCATGCCAAAGGACATTTCTGCAATGTTTTTGCTGTAGGCTGCCTACTGTCCCCCTTCCTATTCTTAACTGAGGAGACCTTAATAACATGAATAGCTGAGAGGTAGACAAAGTAGCTTTATTTGTCCCTTGGCATGATATCTCTTTCAAGTTACAAGCCTCAGATTACAGCCCAGACAAGAAAAAGAAATGAGAGTAATATTCTATTTAAAAAGATAAACCAGTTTTTACTTCCTTTCTAAGTTATTAGCTTTTCCCCCATATAACACTAAGTATACAGTAGAAAAAACTTGTCTTCTAGGAGTCACATATTCATTAAAATGAATACCAAAGCTTTATTAATGAAGCTTTATAGAACATTATTCCCAACACCCTCATTAATTATTGCTAACTAAAAATTTTAAACTCCAATCCATAGTAATAACCCCCACAAAGAGCATTAGCTTTGAAATTTGGTGTACATGAGGCTCATCTGGAGTGCTTGTTGAATATAGAGATTCCTGAGCATCACCTGTAATTAGTCTGATTCGGTTCAGGTCAGGCATGAATCCTAGGAATCTGTATTTTAACTAGTACCACAGATAGTCTAATGAAAGTAAGCTAAAAGCTGCAGTTCCATTGTAGTGATTTGGGGAATATAGAAGAGAAAACAAATCTCAATGCTCATTTTTAAAAGATAATAACCCTGGATATGTCTAGCAGTCATTCATCATTCAGTTTAATAAATATGTATTAATTGCCTACATGTTCCAGGCACTAGGTAGTAAGGATACCAGCACAAGGTAACTTCTGCCCTCGAGGACTTATAACTTTTAAAACACAGGAGCTGGATTTCTGCTGCCCTCTCCTTATGCCCTAGGTGACTAACTGATATTCTGTTATGATCATTACTTTAAGTATCATCTGGGAACATAAGGTAAAAGGTTACTTAAACATTTTCGTATCTTGGACAAAAATGGTATCCAAAGGACTTTGCAGGAGCCATAAAATCTGCAAGTACTGTGTGATTCAAACCTTTAAATTTGGTGGGAAATAGGAGGATGGTAAGAGATGTCTATACAACAGCAAAGTACCCTTTCTGTTTGCCAGAATGCCTTAATATGTAAGTCATGATGGAAGGCTTAACTATTTGGATAATCATGTCTATGACTTTGACTCTGAAGAAAAGCAAATATAGAGAGCCTACCATGAAAATAGTTGGTACAGAGGTTGGACGGACTGTCCAACAGAAGTCTGGAGAGTTCAAATGGACAGTGTTGGCAATGTCTTTCGCAGCATCATAGCCAGGATGCTTCTGGGTATGAGGTGATCTCCTTCAGCTCCAACACACTCTCCAAGACTCATTCTCCAGCCTTCTGATTAACTCTTTTCAATAAATTTGTTTCCTGCTTTAGTTCTCAGGTCAGTTTCTGTTGTTTATAATCAAGAACGCTTATCAATACCAAGCGAGTGTCAGCCAGTAGGTAACAGAGAACACATGTTCAGACAAGTGGCAGGATGAAAACCTGATATGTGGACCACGTGGGTCCAAGGTCCTAGAGAATCTCATCAGCATGGGAGTCCTGAAAGACCCCAGAAAGTAATGATAAATCAGCCAATTAAATTATCATCTCTGTTTACCTGGAATGAAGTGCCCATTGGGGACAGTTCTTTCTGGGATCGAGTTGCCACTTGCATTTAAAAGTGAAAAGAGCATAGAAGTCAAGGACTACTGAGTGAGATGCCGGTCTATTACCTTACTGAACAGCTCACAAAAAGAGAATAACAGTTCACCAAATTCTCATAGAAAGGCTGTTTATGATGAAGCTAAAATAATGTTTTATTTATCTATGCAACAAGGTTCAGGAAATTATGTCTGCTGAATTCACTGCCATTATTCTGGGGCTGGTGTGACCCCTAAGAATATACAGGAGGTTTGGAAAAATTTGGAGTATCTGAATTCTCACCTTCTCCTTGTCAATGACGTCATCTCTCCTTGCTTGAAGACATTGTCTTACCTTGCCTAATGGAGTTACCTTACCAAGGGAACCAACTTTTCTCATGTTCACTTTTTTTTCTTCTTTGTCTTCAAACTTAAAACCACAGCCAAGTTTCAGCATGTCCTGGAAAGCAAGCTGCAAAGTCAAGTCAAAGAAGAGAAAGCTTGCACACCAAACATCTTCAGTACTACACTGACTTATACCACTGGAATCTTGAGAATATGTGTGAAAAATAAAATGGATTTATTGTAACTAGAATTGGAATAGACAGAGGATGAATCAAACTGAATTTATTATTATGTGTGCCAGAAATTCTACATTAAGCATTCTGGTCAAACATCTGAGAATAGTTCTAATTCTTTGCTCAGCTGGTTTGTGAAATCCTGAACAATATAAGGTGTTCATACAATATTAATGTGATAGTCCAGTAATTATTTTGACTATGGTAGAGAAAGGAATAAAAAATACAGAAAATAGAAGTCCTGGAGTAGCTTTGTCTTATACAATCTGACTAACCATTTTTATTTTTCTAATTAAGCCCCAAATTAGGCCCAGAAAAATGTCCAGACCTCTTAGAGATTATTAGGCTCTGGTTATGAGCTAATGCCAGGAGATTTATAGTGTTACTCCAGTCTATAAATTAAAGTGGGAGTTGATGGAAGTCCAGATGACTTTTAACACTAATTCACTTCATACAAAACAAAATGAGACATCAAATCCAGTCTGTACTGATTTTCCCAGTTCCTGAGTGTCTTAATCCATTCATGCTGCTATAACAAAACAGTATAAACTAGGCTGCTTATAAATAACACAAATTTATTTCTCATATTTCTCTTTATTTGGCTGATTAATTTGTCATTATATTCTGGGGTATTTCAGGCTCCCGTGCTGATGGGATTCCCCATGACTTTGGGCCCATGTACTCCACATATCTAATCTCACGTTTTCATCCTGCCACCTCTCTGGAAACTTGGAATTCCAAGATCAGAGCACCAGCAGATTTGGTGTCTGGCAGGGTCTCACTTCCAGGTTCACAGATGATGCCTTCTCACTGTGTACTCCCATGTTGGAAAGGGGGGCAAGGCAGCTCTCTGGGGCCTCTTTTATAAGGGCGTCAATCTCATTTATGACCTAATCACCTTCCAACACCCTCTTCCTAATACATTCTCCTTGGGATTAGGATTTCAACATATGAATTTTGGAAAAACACAAACATTCAGATCGTAGCATCAAATATATAGCTGGAATAAATAATCCTCATCAAATACAGAATCTGCCTCTTTGTTCTTAGCCCATGGAATTTTTTTTTTTTTTTTTGGTGGAAATAGAAATCCCTGGATCTTTCCATCTCTATCAAATACTAAATCAAAATCAATTAGGCATTCCTCTGGAGGAACTCTCAGGAGATTAGTACCATTCATTATTAATAAACTAAAGGATATAGTGATGATGATTTCTATCACATCCTGAATAAATCCTCTAGATTGCCTGACACACAGCACAGATAATCATAAGCTCAATCAGGTCTGATTCTTATTAAATTTTCTATTCCTTATGTGATTTCATTATTGGAACCTATCAGTACAGTTCCTGATACCTAATATGTAGCCACTGAGTTGATGAATATTTTTTTCCTCTAAACTAAAATATCACTAGCAGTTTGGTTTTTATATATATTTTTGCCGGGTTGCTTCATGATTACTTCAATGTTTCACTCAGTATACTAATTTATTCTGCAATACATTTTACCAGATATAATGTTGAATGCCATTCTACCACATTGAAGAGATCTTTCTTTTATAAAGTATCTACAGAGCAGGAGGCAGGAATGCAGTGGATGATTTGATACATGTGTGTAGAGAGTAAGGCCTAAACCTCATAAGAAAATATGGAATTGTAACTTCCAGTAAGGTTCTGAGGTTCCGGTTATCTGGAGTTATTGACATATCATCTTTCAAACATTAGACTAGTTGCTGCACATTGTGAACTATGTTTACCCACTGTTTGGTAGAGCTCTTTTGATTTTGAATTCAATGTATACATCATTTGGTCAAACTTTTCTGAACCATTTACTTAGTAACCTGAAAAACCTTAAACTTTGAGACAGATGCAGAACAAAAGATTCTCTGGACCATATTCCAGGTGGCAGTGAAATAATCAATGCCCCTTCACACTCTTGACTTAGTAGATTAAATGGTACTTGATATATCTCTGGCAGGCTAGAATGTTGTATTAAACCTCGATATGCCTCAGTAAGAGAAACACAGGAACAGACCCTTAGGCCATGCACTCTTGAGCAAATAACCATATTCCTTTGGGAAACAGCTCTTGACTTTCTACTGGGTACTGATAAAAAGTAAATGCTTAGCCACAAGATATCTGGTGATCTGAGCTGCCAATCATGTATGTGGTATTATCAGATTCACCTTATCATGTAGCTTGTTTTCATTAAAAGGAAAAGGTTCAAGTAGTCGTGAGCAAGTTCTACAGGCAAAAATCAGAAACATGAACAGGTTAATTTGGTCACATTATCACCCCTCTCCAGCCAACACTATGCTTCAAAGGGAATTAGTGAATATGACCTTGAATGAGTTGATAAAAAATATGCATGCATGGCTGTGTATGATGGTCAAAATTGAGAGGAGGGCATTCCTTAAGAAAACAAAACTTATGAATATAAAAAGAGATACCAGATCTTGGAAGAATGTGTACATATAAGGAGTGCTTAAGCTTAAGCTTCATAAATTTCAGAGTAAAGCCTACTTTTGCTGGTGTCAGCCAGAAGTGTGTAAGGGAGGCCTGAGCCTCCTCAATTTATGGGCAAGATGGATGGTTTTGTTATTTGGTCAGTAACAATAAGATTCAAGAATTGGTATTGAAGTGATTGGGGGAAGAAGTAGATAGATTATCTGTGTCTCATGTGAATGTCTACCTGGGGTGCTCATCACGAAGGAGGTGCTGAGGTAATGGCATTCTCTATGCTCCTTCTCTAAACTCCCAGTGATTACCCAATGAGCTCATGAACAAAGTAGCCATGGTGGCAGGGATGGTGGCTCTTCATGGGCTCAATTACATGAATTTACCCTACAAAGACCTACCTGGCTACTGCCTCTGCTGAGCACTCAATTGACAAGCAATAGAGACTAATCTTACAATATATAATAATAATATACAAGGAGGAACAGTGAGATACCTGTGGCAGATGATTGTGTTAAGCCAGAATTATTTTGCAGAAAGTAAATCTTCATTAACAAGGAAGAAAAAACATCAGAAATTAAGCTTATAAACTCAGGAAAAACCATGCAGGTTTGTTAAACCTTGGAAAGAACAAGTCAGAGAGAGAAAAACTAATGTATAGTTAGTATGGTATAATGGTTCACAGTATTTCAACTATAACATTAAAGATACGCAGAAATCTAGAAGGAATCTTAAAAAAAAAAAAAAAAAAGAGTTAAAGTCTCCTTCAATAGCTGATCCAAAGTTACTCTTGTCATATTCCACTATTTTTTTGCCATGGCCGTAGGGTTCACACACTATAGCAATGGCATTATAATGAGATTATCATGAGGGATTATATATACAGACATCTCCAACTAACACTGGTTTGATTTATGGTTTTTCAACTTTACAATGGGCTTATCAGGATGTAGCCTCATACTAAGTTGAGGATCTCCTTATGGCTTAAGTTGTGGTTATGGTTTCTACTGAATGCATATCACTTTCACATCAACATAAAGTAAAATAATCCTAAATTAAACCATCATAAGTGAAGGACCATCTGCTGTTTTGCCAGCACTGTATGCACTTTCCACTTAGGATATTTTTGACTTATGGTGGGTTTATTGAGATGTAACTCAATTATTCAGTTGGGGAGTCTGCATATATAGAAAGACACAGAGAGAGAGGAAGAAACAGACCTAGACAGACAGACAGACAGACAGACACACACACACACACACACAGAAGAGAGAGAGAATTTGTAGTCAGAGAATCACCACTCAAATGAGCAAAGAGTAATTGCAGCAAAGCTAAACACAATTCAGTTAATTCCAACTTAGAGAAAGTTCAAGGAAGATTTTGGGCACTTAAGACAAAGAGCATTGCAAGAAAGCAAGAAAATGACATACATGTAAAAGACTTAACATGACCAGGGTTCTTGAGATACCACCTAAACGTTAATAGCCCAGAGCAGCTCCTGATGACTCTGGTCATGTCAGCGTAAGTAAAATCGATGAAGGTGTATATTGACATTGCCTACTTGTCATGTAAGAATTCCTGCCCAGCTTAAATGATGAACAGGAAAAAGGTATCATTTCACAATCCCATATCTTGTGTAAAGTGTCTTGGGTTTGGGGGCAACTTCGGTTGCATTAGATTACTTTCCTGTTCTCTGCAACCCTTGTTAATTTTAGAAATGGCACATGGCTTAGGACCAGCCAACAGGTGCATGTAGAGTGGGGGATTGGATTGCACTTACAAAATAAGAGGTCATAACTGGATAAGCTCCTTGCTGGGAGTCTAGGCTTTGGAAAGTGGCAAAGTGTGAGCTGACTGGGCTAGAAGAGAGGCATAGAGGTAAAGAAAGTGGCAAAGCTAGAGTTATCCTGCACCATGTGGTAAACTGTCAGCAAAGTCACTAAAGTTACCAAATGACGAGTGTGATTGGACTTGTATGAAGTAGTGAATGATATGAGGTTCAATGCAGGCAGGAGAGAGGCAGCCAAATACTAACAGGCAGAGATGTGAATCGCAAAAACATAAGATAGAAGTTGTAGAATGAGCTTTGTGTTGTTATAAGAACTGGAACCCATGTTTTGTCAAAAATGCAACTGGGTATCTCTGTGATGCTTTATAATAGTTTAAACCAGTACCTACTACCCCACCCTAGTTTGGCAAGAAGGTCTCAGTATACTTGAAAATACTAAGAAGGCTCAGCCCTTTTCCCACATCCATGTTCCCAGGAGAGCCCTGATGTCCAGGACGAAGGAGGGGACTGAGGCTGAAAGCTTCCAATATGCATTTTTCATATAAATGTCCTGCTGTTTGAAAAAAAGAAAAAAAATATCCCTCTGTTCAGCTCCAATTCTGTGTATCACACTGGCCCACAATGTTGGCAGCTTTCCAGGTCTTTTGGTTCTTGCTTACTGTATTCCTATGGGGCTTCTGCAGATAATACAACTTGGTTCTCTCTGCCTCTGATAAGCCTTGGCTCCTCAGACAAAAGATTTCTCCCAGATTCTGTAACTTCAGTCTTGGGTTTCCTACAGTTTTACTATAACTGCAAGAAATATTACATACTGTATAATGTAATCTCCTCCTATGAACAGAAACTGAGGCATTTGTTACTCAAGTACGACATCTCAGGCACTACAATACATATTTTCACTTATTACCTTATTCATCTGCCACAGTTCTGTGAAGTAGGTTTTATAGATGAAGACAAAGAGGCTTTGGGTGGGTAATTAACTAACCTAAGCTAGTAATTGACAGAGCTACAGCACAGCTTAGGTCCCTTAGCTTAAGTTCAGGGCTCTTTTCTTGACTTCAAGCTGTCTGAAAGTTTCTGGGCAATAATTCCCTTGGAAAGATAAGGTACACATAGTCCAGGTTTTTAAATAAAGTTGGCACAATTTATCTTTGTTATATTTTCTTCTCTAACTTTTGTCTGTCTCATTTCATTCCTTTCCCAGCTCCCCATCAGGCCTCATATTCTTAATGTCTTTGGAGTATGTCTGGGTGTCTACAGCTCGTTGCTCAGATCTGATCTCCTTGTCTTGTGCCAACTAATCTTGACCTTCTTCCCATCTTGCCTCTCTCTTGCAGATTGTTTCTCAAAAAAAAAAGTCACTGGAGAAAAAAGATCTACTAAGATGTTAATATTTGTTAAAACTTTTAAAAATTTTCAGGGCTTTAAAATTGTTTTCTGACTTGCCATTATGTTTTGGAGAAACAAAAAAGTGTGAGATGAGCAAGGTTTGGCAAGACATGGGGATGCAAATAAGCATTCGATTTTGAGGTCAGAGGGGACCAACCATGTTGGTCAAGAATTTATGTTAGGAGGAGAAGAGAGACATGGCTAGAAAGGAAATAAAAGAAAGATTGGACTGGGAGATAATTTTTCTGCTGGGATTAGAGGCTTGAACTTCATCTCACAGGTAATGAAGAGAATATGAGAGGTTTTAAGCCAGAAGAGTTGAGTAGTAAAGACTTCTACTGCAATTACCATGAAACCCAGCTCAGATCCGCTTACATTAAAAAAAATATATGGAATATATTGGCTTTCAAAACTGAAAAGTTCAAAGTTAGAAAAAAACATGGCTGGATTCTTTCTATTCAGGAGACAAGACAGAGATCATGATCCAAGAGTCACATCTCATCAGCTCAGCAGCCGCAGTGAAAGGATGCGGTCTTTAACCATAGGTTTGGCAAGAAAGGTTATGGAGATTTTACCCACTGTGTGCCCATGCTCACTCTTATGGGAGGGAGTTCTTTAGTACTAGAAAATAGAAAGACATATAGTAGACAGGCAAAATGAAAAATATCTACTAAAAGACAATTGATAAAGAGGTATTAACAAGGTTATAGTGTTGCTGCAGTGTGAACAGGTGGGTGTTGTAGAAAACTGTTCATAGACCAGCAGAAAGGCAGTATCCTTAATGCAGTTGTGAGGGATGAGGGGCTGTTGATAATCTATTGCTAATTAATTATCTATTGTTATGTAATGAATGATGTCAACACTTAGTGTCCAGGAGTCCAGGCATGGCTTAGTTGGATCTTCTGCTTCAGGTCTCTCACAAGACTGTAATTAAGGTGTCAGCCAGAGCTGGAGTGCTATCTGAGCCTTGATGGGAACAATCTACTTGCAAGGGCATATTGTTGTGTATAGGATTTAGTTTCTTGCAGGCTGTCAGTCAGAAGCTTTCAGTACCTTGATGGCTGTTGGACACAGGTCATCCTCAGTTCTTTGCCATGGGAGCCTCTCCATACAGCAGTTCACAACATGGGGGCTTGATTCATCAAAGCCAGCAAGGGAGAGAATCAATATAAAGTGTCTCTAGCAAGAGAGAAGATGCCATCTTATTTCCTATAACTATGGAAGTAATATACCACCATTCTGTTGGTTACAAGTAAGTCATAAAGCACACTCACACTCAAAGGGAGAGGATTACACAAGAGCATGGATACCGCAAAGCAAGGATAGGTGGGGAACATCTTAGAGTCTGTCTGCCACAGAGATGGACTAAAGATGGTGTCAGTGAGAACAGAAAAGATTGGGGGAGTGGAGAGGCATTTAGAGAGAAAAATGGAGCAGCTTTGGTACCTTGGAGATAAAGGGGCTAAAGCAGATATGTCTTTGGGGCCATTGTTTCTACATTTGTCTTTTTCTGAGATAATATTTTGGTTTTCCTTTCGCACATTGCAATACAAATCTTCTGGCATTAACATTTTAAACTCTTTTTCAACTTTATTAAAAGCATTTCAGATTGATGTTTTGTGTTTAACTCTTTAAATCTTCATGACCAGCTTATAATATATGAGTATGCATAAACTGGCCATTCTTTATTTCTTTATTTACCAGAAATGACCTAGTCTATGACTTACAAATTTAGAGTTTTCTTTTTTAAATGTTGCTGTTCCTTATCTTTCCAGAAATTTTTTGCAAATGCCAGATACGTCTGCATTTTAATCAAATGCTCACCTATCTTCTCAGATGGAATGTTTTTCTTTTGCATTTGGAGAAAATGTTAATTAACATATTAGGAATGTATTTGGTACATTTGGTTGCAAATGCAAACAGTCTAATCTTTTACTCATTAGAGCTCTTTGTCTGAATCATTCAAGTGAGTAACAGGTTGCACTGAGACATCACCAAAATGATTCAGTTATCCTAAAAGTATTCATTTTGTTTTTCTGGGAAGTGTTATGTATTATGAATTACTCAGATTGCATTTTTGTTTTATAACCATGGTAACTACTATGACAACACTTAAAAGGATGGCCATGTTAATTACTTCACTAAATAAGAAATCCTGGTCAAATTTTCTGTACTGAACTTAGCAGAGAATGTTAACAGGAACTGAAACATCCACAGGAACTGAAACACATTGAAGATTTTGTCCTTTGGGGCTTTATATTGATGTTGGAGAACACCAGTGAATAAGCTGAGGTACATTGAGATATTTAACAGCTGGGCTCAGTTTTCCCTTTTGAGTTCCATTTCATTTCCACTCATTATTTATGTTTATCCTTTATGGAGGAGTTTACCCTTTGCTACTGGAGTTCATAAAGGGAAAGTCATTTAACAAGTGCCTACTATGGGCTAAATACTTTCTCTATGATCTGATTTCATCTTCCCAACAGTTTTTTTGAGGCAAGTACTATTGTTTTTCCTCTTGACAAGTGAAAAATCGAGTTCATTCAGTGATTCTTCTAATAAGTAGGTATTGATTGTGTTCTTAAACAACACAGACAAAACCTTACACTTAGAATTGAGATACCTGAGATTTAACACAAAATCCATCTGACTCCAGAGTCCAGGCATTTTATGCTATATTTTTTCTTCAGTCTGTCTTCTTCACTTTAAGATCTTGTCTGACTATAGCAGAGTATTTTATATGAATGTGTGTGTGTGTGTGTGTGTGTGTGTGTGTGAATGACAGAGACACACACACACACAGACTCATTGTGTGTGCTGTGGGTAGGGGTCAGATTTTTCCATATTCACATTCAGAAAGGGGTGTTATAATGAACCTACTTCAGAAAGAGACAGAATACACTGTGTAACGTCATTTACCATGGCAAATTCCCTTTTCTAAAAGAATATCCTTTTCTCCACCTTTTACGAAGGGTAAAATCTTAAACACAGTAATATCCAGAGATTGACATGCAAATGGAAATTAAACTCAAGGAGTTAATTTCACATGTAAAAGTCACTCACAGAAGATTTTTCCTTTCTTGAGATCCATGTTTCCAGGGCACTGAGCACACCAAGACTAAAGGTTAGACTGGAAACTCAGAATGAAAGGCTGAGGCTGGGTGCAGTGGCCCACGCCCATAATCCCAGCACTTTGGGAGGCCGAGGTGGGTGGATCGTTTGAGGTCAGGAGTTCGAGACCAACCTGGCCAACATAGTGAAACCCCACCTCTACTAAAAATACAAAGATTAGCCAGGCATGGTGGTGGGCACCTGTAGTCCCAGCTACTCAGGAGGCTGAGGCAGGAGAATCCCTTGAACCTAGGAGGTGGAGGTTGCAGTGAGCTGAGATGGTGCTACCGCATTCCAGCCTGAGTGACAGAGTGAGATTCTGTCTCGAAAAATAAAGAAAAGAAGAAAGAAAGAAAGAAAAGAAAGAGAGAGAGGAAGAAAGAAAGGCTGAACATCAGTTTGTATCTGCTTGTCCCGAAATAAAGCCCAAAGAACCGAGGAAAGGTCCTGCTATGATATTGTCCTCTAACTCATCACATCATGTCACAAATAGACAATGTGTTAGGTGTGGGGATTAAGTGGTCAGTCGAATCAAACACAACCTCTGCCCTCCTGGTTCTGGCAATTCAGTGATGGAGACCTGAGAATCAAATAATAAAATGATCCCACAAATAAACGTACTATTGCAACTGTTGTAAGAACTATGAAAGAAAGTATGATGTGCTATGAGTAGGAATAAAAACTGGGGGCTGTCATAGGCATGGGAGTCAGGGAAGCCTGCTTTCCAAAATGAAATCTGAATTGAGATCTAAACCTATTACCTTTTCCTTAATCCTGCCTCTCTGTATGTGTTCCCTATCTCTGTAAATGACTTCACAATCTATTTGCTAAAATGAGAACTACAGAAATCAGCTTTGACTTCTCTCTCTCCCTCATATCCCACTCAATCATCAGATCCTGCCTTTCTATCTCCAAAAATTATTTTATTTTTGTCTACTTAGATAAGCCTTGCCTCTGCCACCAGCCAACATCTTTATCTGGAATACTCAACAGCCTTCTAATTAGTTTTTTCTGCCTCAGGTCTTGCTCACCTTTTGACCTTGCCAAGCACAATTCATTTCCCACAATGTAATAAAAATAATACATCAACAATACAAATATAATGGAGTCACAATCCTATGTTAAATTTTTTTGGGCACTCCCATTACCATTAGGATGAAATATAAAACCTTAAGATGCCTTTAGACCCTTTATTATCTGACCCTTGTTCATTTCTGTAACAGTTTTTCTTTTTACTTGCATAATATCCTTTGGCCATCTTCAATTTCTCTGTTTCCGGAGTAAATCCTGTTCTCTCTTTCTTCCCTCCTATCCAATTATCTGAATCACTCTTCTTACTTCCTTCTCTCTGTCTCTCCTACACCTGGGTGTCTTCTACTAATCCTCCAGGTCTTAGCTTTCTGATTTCACTTCTCTGTGTAAACTTTAGGTCCCAGAAGTGGGTTTGGGCTCACATAGCACCTGTCACACTGGGTCATAATTACAAATTTTCATTCTATTAATCCCTTACTAGATTGTGACTTGTCTGAGGGCAGGAGTCATTATATTTTCTTGCTTATCATTGTAGCCCCTACAGTTGAACAGTTCCAGGTTCACTACAATTGCTCCCTAAATATTTATTGGAAGATGAGGAAGAAGGAACAAGGAAAAGAAGGGGAGAAGTAAGGGAAGATAAGAGAGAGGGAAGAGGGAGGCTGCGAAGGAAGAAAGAGATAGGGAAATGAGAAAAGGAAGTTAGAAGGGAGGAAAACAGAAGAAATCCTTAGAGATGCTTCATCGTTCTTTCCTTATTTAAATGGCTTTGAAATGATAGACATTGCTCACCTACCTGAGCAGAGTAATACAATAAAACTTCCTGTAATAATAAAATGTTTTGTATTTATTCTGACCAATATGGTAGTCACTAGCTACATGGAGCTATTTGAAATGTGGCCAGTGTGACGAATGAATCAGATTTTTAATCTGATTTTATTCTAAATTTAGACAGGCTACTTGGTTAGCTACTGTATTGGATACCATGGCCTACAGGAGCCAGTGGCAGGGCCGACCTTGCATGCACCCTCTGGACCCCTCTTAACATTTCTGCTTGCTTGCTGCTCAATACCATGTTCTTCACTGCAATTTTCCTACTATGTTTAGGAATTTTTCTGAACTTCTCCTTTGCCAGGCTACGCAGCAAAAGTCAAATAAACGTAACACATAGAATGCCATTTACACTTCATCTTGAACAGCCTTAATGAGAGTCATTTCAATTTTGCAAATACTGGTAAGTAATGCCTATCTATTATTACCAAGAGCTGTATTTTTCCCCGAACACTCTCTATAAAAGTAAAATGGTGAAATAAACAAATAACCTCTCAGACTATTATGCTGAATGCTACAAAATCAGCTTTAAAAAAGCAACACAGTTTAATTTGAACATTGCTTTTCATTCCTTTGGCATACAGAGAAAACAACAGGCTGTAGAATAGTAGGAGGCAGGCAGGGCAGGGAGAGGCAGAGAGAAAAGCATAAGAGGAAAAGTGACTTAATCATTGTGTCCTCACACCAAGTTAATGACAATCGATCAGTCATCACTGTTAGAAAGGAGCAGTGTGGAGAGGGGAAGAGCACTGATCTGGGAGTCAGAATCTCTTCCACACTACACAGACTTGCCTGGGAAAGCTCTACAACTCTGAACCTCAGTGTTTTTCTTCTTACAATAGGTAAACTACACCCACTCTCCCTATCTGGTTATGTTTTTGCAAATTTCATATGAAGCAATATATGCCCAACAAATATGTGATATGTTATTTTTTATGAGACAGGATCTCTCTGTGTTGCTCAAACTGGAGTGTAGTGGCACAATCACAGTTCACTGCAGCCTCAGACTGCTGGGCTCAAATGATTCTCCTGCCTCAGCCTCCCAAGTGGCTGGGACCACTGGCATATGCCACAATGCCCAACTATTTGTTTTTTTAATTTTTGGTAGAGACGGGGTGTCTATGTGGCCTACGCTGGTCTCAAACTCCTGGGTTGAAGCAATCCTCCTGCCTTGGCCTCTCAAAGTGCTGGGATTTGAGGGGTGAGCCACCATGCTCAGCCAGTTATTCTCATTGTTGTGCAGGATGAGGAAATTTTAAAATGCCACCACGCTCTGACTACAAATAAAAACATCAGGACTGAAATTAATATATTATTTTCATTGTTTTAAAAGCTATAGTAGCTTATTTGCCTTTCTTCAGCCCACTGAAATTATCCTGAATTTTTTTTTCTAATCAGTATTTCTTGCAGGAGAGTGTTTACTTCCACACTCATCCTGAACCCTGGAAATGCCATATAGCTTTATACCAGTGGCCACGTTATGTGTTGGTTGAGTATGTGGGGGAGGGGAGAAGAATTGGCAGGATATCATTAGAATTCAAGATATAATGATGTCTGCAGTGAAAATATATCTTTGGATCCCTCCTATCTGGTATTTTTCTTTTAAGTATATCCTTCAACTTCCATATTATACTAACTTTCTCCTCTGAGCAGGTGCCCCCTTACTCTTAAATGTTATAGTCCAGCTCTTGTGCCAAGACATTTTCTTATTTTTGAGAGGTCATAAATTCAATAAGTTTTAATTACATTTTCAACCATATTATAACTATAGGAGATGCTCTATGAAAGGAAAGAAAAACCCCTTAAGATATCTACAATCTGAATGTGGAACTCGGATGTCTGCAGATGACACAATGAGCTAGACAAGCAGAGCAAACTAGGAAAAAATAAACTCTGCCTGTGTGTAATTTAAAACTTCCAGACTTTCTGACAGCCTCTCAGAATGTTGTAATGAAAAGCCACCCATTTTCAATAGCATTCCTACTTTGAATGAAAATAATATTGACATTTTTTGGGTGAAAATGTCAATTTGCAAATTTTATTTTCAATACAGACAAAACCAGCAGAAAATGACAGCCTAGAAACTAATTACACATGGAGGATTCCATTAGGTTAGATCAGACTAAGTGGCTGCTATAGTCAAAATATATTTTAATAAAGTTTAATTATTTACAGTGTGTTATATTCTGTGTGGGAAGATTACACATATTTTCTGACATTTCCATTATGAAAATACAGTTCCACTAAATAGGTCTAGCACCATTAAAACATCTATGCACAGACTGTGACCTAAATGAAATATTACCAGTTTTCACAGGTTTGTATTAATGTTTGTAGTAATAAAATTATCACCTAATCAATTGTTACTCACATATACAAACACAGTTGCTTTCTTTGTACATCCATCCATCCATGCATCCATTCATCATAGAGGAATTTTGATATGGAGAAATAACAAGATGTTTAAAACTGGAGACACCTGAGATTGAATTTAGATTTAACTTTTTAATAATAATTATGTCTCTGGGCCTTAGTTTCTTATTACAACATGAATACATACATTACCTAAACAATAAGTTATTGTAGCATTAAGGAGTATAATATTTGTTGTAGGATTAGTTTTTAAAGTTTACATTACAATGATCAAATCTTGGTTGAAATGAGGCAAGGTAAAGCAGCTATTAGCCTTGTATGGAGGAGGTCCCTTCACTAAATAGTAATAAGAATCACATACCCTCCACGAGAGAAGATACCCAAGCCATGTTAATTGTCATGGGTGAAAGCAAGTGTGTTTTGGTTACCATATATTGTGGATCAGAAATAATTTTAGACTGGTCAGCACAATCTTAGATATTTGATTTATATTATGTTAAATTATTTCTTTCTAATTAAAGTAGTTGAAAACTAAGTCATTATCTTAAAAATAATAACGTTTTCTTTTTTTAAGATGGAGCTTTCACCATGATGGCCAGGCTGGTCTTGAACTCCTGACCTCAGGTGATCCATCCACCTCGGCCTCCCAAAGTGCTAGTATTACAGGCGTGAGCCACCACACCTGGCAAAAATAATAACTTTTTAGACATCATTGAGAAGCTAGTCTTACTCTGATAAGCAGAAGCCAGAAGTGGCAGAACAGCCAGTGGCAGGACTGTGCCAGTTTATGTGTTGTTGTTCATCTGATATTTTTTGAACTCACTTTATTCATTCTTGCTTCTCCTTTGAGAAGAAACAAAGTAATTTAAAAAATCAGGGTTCAGCAGCAACAAAGTCTCAGTCAAAGATAAGTCATTGGCATTTGCTCTGTGACCATGTCTGTCTATACTAAGAAAGTCAAAAGGCAGTTGTTGCCATTTCAAATGTTTTTTTGGTGTACAAGACCCACATAAATAGATCTTTGCCTAATGTCAATACATATTTAACTCAGTCAAAATGTGTGATAGCCCAGGGAGAATTAAAATTGCCATATATAAATGGCTTAGGGTAAACTCAGGAACCATTTTTGAAAAAAAGGGAAAAAGAGAAGTGCCTTGAAGAATGCCTGCTACAGAGTAAAAATAAAAAAGATAATTCATTTCATTCCCCAAACATTGACTGAGCCCCTACTGTGTGGCATGTACCATCTATTCTTGGCCAAATTAAATTAGGTCATTGCTCTGGAGAGGCCTGTAATTCCATACTGGAGGAATTCACTGAAAGATATAAATAACATGAGTTTGATAAGTGTGATGATAATAAAGGCACAGCACACTGTGGCCTCAAATAGAAGGAAGGAGTTCACTCAGCTGACAGGGTAAGGGGAGGTTAATGTAAGAGAGTGCTGTCCTCAGAAACATGGAAGACAAGTGGTTTATGAGACTTTGGTCTGTGAGTGTCTTGTGCTTGAGCCTGAAATGTTGTCTTGGCCTCAGGATCTCTCCCTACTAGTAGAGCAGTCTGGCAATAAAACAATGACACAATTTCTGGCTTTGCTACCCTCCAATATGCTCTCATTCATTCATTTGTTCTTATATCTTTTCCTAAAACATTATCAGAGTATTTACATCATATCCAGCAGTTCCACATCTTTGGATTCAGCCAACCAGATGGAAAATATTTGAGAAATAAAAGGATAGTTGCATCTGTGCTAAAATATACAGACTTCTTTTCTTGTCATTATTTCTTTTATTTTATTTTTTTTATTGCATTTTAGGTTTGGGGGTACATGTGAAGAACATGGAAGATTGTTGCATAGGTACACACATGGCAGTGTGATTTGCTGCCTTCCTCCCCCATCACCTATATCTGGCATTTCTCCCCCATGCTATCCCTCCCCCAACTCCCCACCCCCCCACTATCCCTCCCCTTTCCCCCCGACAGACCCCAGTGTGTGATACTCCCCCTCCCTGTGTCCATGTGTTCGCATTGTTCAACACCCGCCTATGAGTGAGAACATGCGGTGTTTGATTTTCTGTTCTTGTGTCAGTTTGCTGAGAATGATGGTTTCCAGGTTCATCCATGTCCCTACAAAGGACACGAACTCATCGTTTTTGATGGCTGCATAATATTCCATGGTGTATATGTGCCACATTTTCCCTGTCCAGTCTATCATCGATGGGCATTTGGGTTGGTTCCAGGTCTTTGCTATTGTAAACTGTGCTGCAATGAACATTCGTGTGCATGTGTCCTTATAGTAGAACGATTTATAGTCTTTTGGATATATACCCAGTAATGGGATTGCTGGATCAAACGGAATTTCTATTTCTAGGTCCTTGAGGAATCGCCACACCGTCTTCCACAATGGTTGAACTAATTTACACTCCCACCAACAGTGTAAAAGCGTTCCTATTTCTCCACATCCTCTCCAGCATCTGTTGTCTCCAGATTTTTTAATGATTGCCATTCTAACTGGCGTGAGATGGTATCTCAATGTAGTTTTGATTTGCATTTCTCTAATGACCAGTGATGATGAGCATTTTTTCATATGTTTGTTGGCTTCATGTATGTCTTCTTTTGTAAAGTGTCTGTTCATATCCTTCGCCCACTTTTGAATGGGCTTGTTTGTTTTTTTCTTGTAAATGTGTTTCAGTTCTTTGTAGATTCTGGTTATCAGCCCTTTGTCAGATGGGTAGACTGCAAAAATTTTTTCCCATTCTGTTGGTTGCCGATTCACTCTAGTGACTGTTTCTTTTGCTGTGCAGAAGCTATGGAGTTTGATTAGGTCCCATTTGTCTATTTTGGCTTTTGTTGCCACTGCTTTTGGTGTTTTGGTCATGAAGTCCTTGCCTACACCTATGTCCTGAATGGTTTTGCCTAGATTTTCTTCTAGGGTTTTTATGGTGTTAGGTCTTATGTTTAAGTCTTTAATCCATCTGGAGTTAATTTTAGTGTAAGGTGTCAGGAAGGGGTCCAGCTTCTGCTTTCTGCACATGACTAGCCAGTTTTCCCCAACACCATTTATTAAACAGGGACTCGCTTCCACATTGTTTGTTTTTGTCAGGTTTGTCAAAGATCGGGTGGTTGTAGATGTGTTGTGTTGCGTCGGAGGCCTCTGTTCTGTTCCATTGGTCTATATCTCTGTTTTGGTACCAGTACCATGCTGTTTTGATTACTGTAGCTTTGTAGTATAGTTTGAAGTCCAGGAGTGTGATGCCTCCAGCTTTGTTCTTTTTGCTTAGAATTGACTTGGCTATGCGGGCTCTCTTTGGTTCCATATGAAGTTTAAGGTGGTTTTTTCCAGTTCTTCGAAGAAGGTCATTGGTAGCTTGATAGGGATAGCATTGAATCTGTAAATTACTTTGGGCAGTATGGCCATTTTGACAATATTGATTCTTCCTAGCCATGAACATGGAATATTTCTCCATCTGTTTGTGTCCTCTCTTATTTCATTGAGCAGTGGTTTGTAGTTCTCCTTGAAGAGGTCCTTTACGTTCTTTGTTAGTTGTATTCCTAGGTATTTTCTTCTCTTTGTAGCGATTGTGAATGGCAGTTGGTTCTTGATTTGGCTGTCTTTAAGTCTGTTATTGGTGTATAGGAATGCTTGTGATTTTTGCACATTGATTTTATATCCTGAGACTTTGCTGAAGTTGCTTATCAGTTTCAGGAGATTTTGGGCTGAGACGATGGGGTCTTCTAGATATACAATCATATTCGTCTGCAAATAGAGACAATTTGACTTCCTCCTTTCCTATTTGAATACCCTTTATTTCTTTTTCTTGCCTGATTGCTCTGGCTAGAAATTCCAGTACTACTTGTCATTATTTCTTAAACAATACAGTATAACAACTACTTACATGGCATTTACATTGTATTAGGTATTATAAATAACGTAGAGATAAT
The DNA here is from genome assembly GCA_036589455.1 of Ateles fusciceps. Lineage (NCBI taxonomy): Eukaryota > Metazoa > Chordata > Mammalia > Primates > Atelidae > Ateles > Ateles fusciceps. The sequence continues at coordinate 6,859,472 of JAZHEH010002393.1, forward strand.
TTAAAATATATGGGAGGATATACATAGCTTATATGCAGTGCTACCTCATTTTAAATCAGGGACTTGAACATCTGTGGATTTTGGTATGGGAAGATGGAGTGAGGGCCTGGAGCCAAGCCTCCCATGAATACTATAGAACAACTGTACTTACAATGTGCTAGGTAGTCTGTAAACAGAATGAATAATAAAGTGGATATTATCCTATTTTTATGGGGCTTATGATGTGTAATAAATAATTTAATAATTGGAAACAACAATAAAAATCCATAAATTATACTATAGCCTATGGAGAAGAGCAAAAGGGAACACAGAGCAAACATAGAGTAAACCTACCTTAGGCATTAGTATGTGCCTCTCCAGGGGTCATGTTTATGTTGAGGCATGAAGGAAGTGGAAGGGTGAGGAGTGGGAAGCATGAGACAGCCGTGCCAGGGAAGGCATTTCAGGGAGGAGAAGGGTGTCCAGGCTCTAAGATGGGAGTGAAGTGTAGTACACTCAAGCTGGGAAAGGAGGCCAGTGAGGGACAGCTGTAGTTTGGCAAGGAGGAGGCAACACAAAAGTGCTCACTCAAAATTCATTTACAATCATTTCAAAGTGTTCTCTATTCAACTCAGGTAATGTCAGAGTTACTGAAATAATATGAATAGGGATAAGGTGATAACCAGCCCCTATACACAACAAAGAGGCAAGGCGAAACCAGATAAAGTGGATTATCTCCGCCAGCCCATTGGCATTCTCTGCCTCCTGCTCTGCTTGTATCTCTGGGGCATTCTGGAGGCAGAGGATCTTGATTCAGCATTTAAATGCTGCTCTCGTTCTGGTGGAAATATCAAAAACAGTTGCTCTTTGTTGTCTGTTAGGCAAGTTCTGTGCATCAGGCACTGTCCATGGTACTTACATTTTTTTTTTCATGACACGTGAGCCAGGTCATGGTACTGAACTGTTTCCAGCTCCCTGAAGGCTTCCGATCTCCTTCAGAGTAAATGCTGAAGTCCTTTTGCTTGCTTTCAAGGCACTAGATGTGCTGCCTCCTCTTTCTCAACTCTGAGTACTCTCCCTCACTCATTTGAACCAATCTGTAGAGACAGCTCTACAAGCAGCTCAGCTCACCAGGCAGGTGATGCCTCAAAGTTTTTGCTCTGCTACTGCCTCTGCTGGAAACACCCTTTACCCCAATATATGGTGTTTCAGTCCCCTTACTTTCTTCAAATCTTTTACATCTCAGTAAGGCCTTCCCCATACATCGGATCTAAACCTGCACTCTGCCCTGACCCTCTGCATACTTGCTTTATTTTTCTCCATAGCATGTATCTTCTTCTAATGATCTATGAAATGTACTTAACCTCCAAGAAGGCATGAATTTTTGTGTTTTGTCCATTTTTTATCCCTAACTCCCAGAATACTGTCATAGTAGATATTCAAAGATATTTCTTGAAGGATCTTATTTAATTTTCACAAGGCAGCATGCAGTGACTAGCTAAAGGTGATGGTGAATTAGTTTTCAAAAAGTCACAAAAATCATTTCACTGACAAATTAAAATTCTGTATTGATGAATACAGTAAATATGCTTAAGATAAACTTAAATGTTGTATTCATAAAATTTGGTAGTTTTTCAACCTCATGAAACAAAAATCAATTACATAACATTATAGCTAGTAATTTTCATTGCTATTAATCATTTATTATTTGCATTGTAGCAACATTATATCCACTGACTGCATTTCAATTTTACATTCAAAACTGTAGAATTAAAATTAAAAGTTCTGGATAAGGTTTCAATTCTAGTTTTAAAAAATGGTATCTCTTGTTTTCTGGTGTTATCATATAAACTGTACTTTTTAATAAATTATATATTCAAAGCATAAAGAAAAATTGGTCTCCAACTTCAATTTCCAACAAAATATTGGAAAAATGTTTTATTTTTCTGGCATTTTAAATTTAAAATGTAAACTTAGACTGTAAACAGAGGGTTTGTTGTTATTGTAGTTGTTATACTGCTGTAAGAAATAATTGCAAAATAGAGCAAAATTGAAAGAAACACAACTCGTTAGACAGATATGTCTCCTTTTTAAAATTATGGTGTTTAAACTTCCCAACTTTGCATTTATTTGAACTTAATGTCTTCAGACACAAGCCTCTCAGGCTGTTAAATGGCTGAGAAGACTATACACTAAAACACCACTGTGGAGGCTTTTCAATTAGCTACTTGTCTTTGATAATATAAGGTGTCACTTTTATTCTCTTGTTGAACTTTAGACTGTCTTCTTAATGAGAATACTGAGATTATTGGGACAAACATGTTCAGTCATAGCACTATATTCCTTCTGAGTCTAGGTATAACAGGTTGGATCTGAGAAGCTTCCTTCCAGAACATAATTGAAGAGGTCAGGCTGTCAATGCAGGCAAGTTGACTAAGTGAGAGAGTGTGAGTAGGTGGGATCTTGAGTCTATGGAGTGAGATATTAGGCAAGAGCAGCAGTAGGGAGCTGAGTGAGTGACGTCAGTCCAGTGAGGATGGCCATGTGCCTTTTCCATTGACCTCCTTCTTAGGTATTCTGGTATACGTGGGCATGTGGGCACAGGATTTGGGGGGACCTATCCTCAGTTGTTGATATTCTCTCGGCTTACAAGTAGATTCCAGGTGAATTAACTATAGGTTTCAATTAAAAGGATGGAGTACAGTGATCAGACAAGGCATGGTGGTTCCAAATCAGGGAAAAGCGTCTTTCAAAACTATAGCATCTGTCTTTCCAGAGAACTATTGCACTATAGTGAGATGATAAAAATTAATCTTTAAAATTCTAACATTAACATTCCTTCACAATCTGATTTAAAAAACTCTAACAATGTGATGCTGTGTGTGTGACAGACGCTTCTACAGTGATACAAATATCCTTGTAGCTCTGGTAGCTCTACAATGACGTAAAATCTCCCCAGGTAGTATACAACTCAATACCTAACATAGAGTAATCCCTGATTCATGGCCACTGATCAACGAATATGTGAATGAATGAATGAATAAATGGTCAACAAAGGAACACCTATCTCCTAGCAAATATTGGCAGTTTATTCTGAAAAGCAAGTAATGAAGCTTTCTGAGAATTAGCATTTTTCAACTTAGATTTTTTAAAGGCCATTGATAAAAAGATTCTTAAAGAAATTAGACATTACAACATTTTTAAAAACTGAACACTTTAATGGTAATAAAATGATTTTCTTTCGGTAACACACAAGAAAATACAATTTGTAGTCTTACGCAAGCCATGTGGACTTTAATAGATACCAGAAAAAGTTCGCTTTGTACAAAGTTTTCTGTTTGATAATTTTAATTTTCTTTACAATATGGTAGCTTCCATATAGGTATGTGAACCAATTTGCTGGCCTTTATCACCTTCTCCTATTCTGCCCCCAAACTGGATGAAGGTAGCACTTCAGAGTGGGCAGATCAAGGAGACTTAGTCCTAGACACGCTGTCCTGCATCTGTTTTTCTTCAGACAAATTGAAGCAGTTACACTGTCTGAGGTATATGCCCTGGGGTTCCTTGTCAGGCACCAGGAAAATTTAAGACCACAGACACACTTAAGGAGTTTAGAACTGGAGGTTTAAAAGGTAGAAATGAAGAGAAAGAGAAATAGCTGTCTCTATAGAGAGAGGGGTCTCTGAATGGAAAAGACCAGCTGGTGTCAAATGCCCTGAGTCCAGTTTGAGGAGGCAGCATCTGATTAACATAGGGCTCATTTGATCAGGTATGACATTTACATAGTGCACAGGGAAGGCTGGTCACCCCACCCTGGTCTTCTTAGGCAAATGGGCTTTCCAGTTGATGGGCATCATCTTGTCTGCTCCTTTACAGTACACATGACTGGCAGAGAAGGGAAGATGGAGCTGCCATCTTGAACATGTCTAGTTCTTAGTTCCCACCAGCATTCAGTCATGCAAGCTCCCAGCTTGCAGGCTACTCTTGGTTAGAAAATTATTTTGGGGCTACTTTTCATTAAAAAGATAAGCCTTACTGAGGACTCCCATTCCCTTCCATCTGTGTAAGTGATTTCTTCTTAACTCCTGTATCAAAATTACTGAATATGTCTGGATGGCTTACTTTCCTCACTTGAAAAATGATAGGAAGAACAACTACTCTCCCTACCACCCAGATAATGGGGAAAGAGTTTTGAAAATTCTGAAGCAGAATACAAACGTAAAACACTAACATGAAGTATCACCAAGAAAGTCCCTACTTCTGGAGAGTGACTCTACAGCTGCTAGCCTCCACCCAGCTTCTAACTGGAGGGTGTGGGAATTTCTAGGGAGAGTGGTCTTATCTAGGAGTATAGGAACTATGTGCCTTACTCTCTAAATTCAGAGGCAAAGCTGCTGAGATTGTGCCTGCTATTGCCACGATAGAGCTGGCCAAAAGCGTTTATTTAAGATCCAGTTCTGAAAATATGGTCTATACAAAGAAGCCTTGGGGTAGAGGGTATCCTCAGGTTGAGATTATGAAGGTATGACTACCTGTTATGAGCTGAATTATGCCCCCACAGTCAAATTTTGAAATCCTAATCCCCAATACCTCAGAATGTGACTGTATTTGGAGATAGGGCCTTTAAAGAGATAGTTAAGATAAAATGAAATCATTAGGGTGGGACCTAATCCAATATGACTGTGATAAGAAAAAATTTGCACACAGAGAGGCATAGAGAAAAGTGTGAAGACAGAGGGAGAAAACAGTCATCTATAAGCCAAGGAGAGAGGCCTCAGAAGGAAGCAAACTTGTTAACACCTTAATCTTAGACTTCTATTTTTCAGGGCTGTGAGAAAATTAATTTCCATTGTTTAAGACACCCAGTCTGGATACTTTTTTATGACAATCATAGCAAACTAACACACTCTACCTTCATCCTTCTTTCCCCATGCAAGAAGGTGATACACTGGATCTTAAACCTCTTTTTCCCTCAGAGAGTGTGCCCAAGTCTTTCTCCTACTAGGTAGGTCAGTGGTCACTGGCCTTAAGGTTGCTGAGTCACTGAACTTGCACAATACCTTATTATTTGATGTTGAAAAGGTAAGAAAGATGGCAGGAGACAGACGGTGAGGCTGCAAGGGAACCCCAGGAGCAGCCTGCATTCACACCACTTGGTGTGAGAAGAATACTCAAGTCTCCTGTGGACCTAGTGGATGCTGTACAAAGCAGCTGGATTCCATTAGGAGGGGTTCCTGATACAGCAAGAGGTTCTAGGAGAAGATTTTCCACTGGGAGAATGAGAGTCCAAAAGAAGCTAGACCTTGGTAGACCCACCCCTGCCAAGGAAGAGTAAACAACGATGCCCTCACCTGGAGGAGGCCTCCAATGAGCCACACGTGAACAGCTCTCAGCTATTCAACATTTGAACATGAGCTGCACAGGAGAATCAAGAGCTAGTTAGGGATAGACCTAAAAGTAGCGGCAACCCACTAAAAGGGGATGGTTAACTTGGAACTGCAGCTATGTTGGTGACCAGAAAGAGAAAGTCTTTTTCCTCCTTCCATTATCAAGGAGGTGGTTGGAGAAGGCAGACTACGTCCTTCCTTAAACACACCTCCCTTTCTCCAAACAGCTCCATCTTCCAAATCTGGCCCATGAAAGTGGATAGTGGAAAAATTTTAGTAAATAGTTTAGGTAATATAAATTAATTAACTGACCTAAATTTTACATTGCATTGAGGAGTTTTTTTTTTTTTTAAAGAAAGTCTTTTCTGGCCAGAATGGGAAATATGGGGTCCAAATGTGTGCAGTCTTGAAACTCAAGTGAGTTACATCTTGTGTGTATCAGCTCTGAAGCTTTCCAGCCAAAACCACGTAACACAAATGAAATATAACAAAGCTGCTTGGTGGGTATGTTACTTAACCCTAGTAAGGTTCTCTTTCATTGTCAGCATTCTTTTAAAAATTTTATAATTCACCTCACTCTTATAATCCCGTTCTGAAATTTCAACATTGCCTCTGCAAAACAAAACGAAACAAAACAAAAAAAAACCCCAAAAACTAGCAGTGTGATCCTGAGCAAGTCACTTAAACTCTCTGACAATTAACTCATCTGCAAAATGGGGATGGTAGTATCAGCTTGCAGGGTGGTTGTGAAAACAAAAAACTATATACAGCATTTAATGTTAAGTCTGGCACATACTACATACTTGATCAATGGTAGTTACTATTATTATTATAAACAATACTTATATGAGCGAATCTTATATTCTAGGAACACTAATCTATCGGTGTTATCCAAACAGGGATACTGATCTTCCCAAGCAAGCTATCCATCCAGAAACTATATGGCATGCACCCTGGAACACATACCATGATGTCAATTGTCACCTCCTCAGTGAAGTCTTTTTTGACTCCTACTTTGTCTTCCCTTTATCCTCTTCCCAGCAATGCAGAAGTAACTGTTTACTCCACTGTGCTTTGTTCAATATGCTGGAAAAGCACTTAGTACATTAGTCTCTCCAATGAAACAATGAGCCTAGCCAAAGGGCTAGGGATATGGTTTACTCAGATTTATGCCTAGTAGATAGCATGCTCAGTATGATTACTTTGAATCAAATTGCTGGCTGCTGTATTGTCACCTGCAAAATGAGGGGTTAGACTAGGAGATGATAGTTGTGTCAGAATCCTCTGGAGAGCTTGTTAAAATGCAAATTTCTGGCCTCCATGCTCAGTGAGCCTGACTCAGCCAGTCAAGATGGAGTCCAGGGCTTTTTAACAATTGTTTAACCCCTCCCCAAGTTGATTACTATGTAAGGAATACACCCACGCTCCCTTTCCGCTCTGGGATTTCGTGATTACATGAGTGAGGTAACTTACATCTAAACATGCCTTTCACTCATTTCCTACTTCAACTCTTCGTGGGAGAAAAAAAAAAAGAGGTTTTACTCCTTTCTTTCCAATAGCAGCCAATTTGTACTGAGAATCAATTGCTCACTGTTGAGCATAGAAGTATTTTAGCATCCAAATTAATTCATTATTGATGAAGCATTTCACGAAATTGTTTCAGGGCCCACAAACTAGTCTATTTTCATGCAGATGTATTAAAATGGCCTATCAAGCATCATCTTCAGTATTCCCAGCTCAAAAGTCTTTCAAGAAGCTTTAGGAGCTTTGGAGTTCTAGCTCCAAAGACCCATGGGTAAAATTCTGTGAGGCTCATAGAACAGATCTCTCACCTGGCAATCTTGTGTATCAAATCTGGTCACTTTCTTTATAACAGTGACCAGATTTGATATACAAGATTGTATCCTTCAACTCAAATATCACTATTAAGAGCCCTACATTTTTTAAACAAATAAAAAATAGCTGCTTTAAGGATGTAAGATCAGCTGTAAAGGACATATATTAGAATAGTTTCAGGTTTTAAAATAGAGTACCTGGCCATTTTGCATCCTCTAAACTATCCAGCATCTTTTTATCCACTTCGCCTATGTAGCTGGAGGAAAGATACAAAATATTAAAACCTTTGAAGAACGACCTAAGACCTGTGGTCACTGGGCAGAAAAGGAAGAAGCAAATGAAGCAGCCATCTGGCATCTGGGAAGTTCTGTTTGTCCTTGGCACCTTCTGCCAATATTTCCTCTCCCTGAAGAAAAAGTATGAGAGAAAAGAAATTGGGCATCCTTCCAATCCTCAATTGAATTGCTGGCAAACTCTGATTAATTATTCTGGGGAATCCTGGTTGAAAATCAAACATGAATATGCTACTTCAGCAACTATCATTAGAAAAAAATAATCAATTTAATGTATGTGAAACAGTGCTTGTTGGAAATGTTATGATAAACACAAAATATACTTCTTTAAAACCTGTAAATTATCTTTTCTCCTCTGTAAATATTGGAGAATGTTCTCTGTTCTGGTCCTGGTATACTCAGGACAACCCACCTCCAAGCTTGGGTTTCCTATGAGATAGATCATAGAGAACCCTCAAATACATTACATTTATTCTTAAACACATTTTTCTCCAAATTTCTACTACTTTTCTGCCTTGATTATCTGGGAAGGTCCACAGTGCAGAGTGCTGGTCTCCACATGGCACATGCACTGCTAATTTATCCTCCCTGTGCCAATAGCAAATTTCATTACTTTTTCATTTTTAAAATTTTAAAACATACCATATATAGAGATGAGTATATATAACATATGTGTATAGTTTACATAATAATAAAAAATCAATTTATGGTCCACCCAGGTTAAAAAGGAAAACATCTATGGTATTTTAGTAGCTCCTCCCTGATTTGTGCCACATTTCACTGCTCTCAGAGAAAACAACTGTGCTGAATTTTGTGATAATATTTTCTTTCTTTATAGTTTTACCACTGTATTAGGCCATTCTCACATACTACTATAAAGGTATACCTAAGACTGGGTAATTTATGAAGAAAAGAGCTTTAATTAACTCACGGTTACATAGGCTGTACAGGAGGCAGGGCTGGGAGGTTCACAGGAAACTTCCAATTATGACAGAAGGTGAATGGGAAGAAGGCATATCTTCACATGGCTGGCAGGCAAGAAAGAATGAAGAGAAAGGTGCCACACACTTCAGACCAGCCAGATCATGTGAGAACGCTATCATGAGACAGCACAAGGGGGATCGTGCCAGAATATTAGAAACCACCTCCATGATCCAATCGCCTCCCACAAAGCCCTACCTCCAACACTGGGAATTACAATTCAACATGAGATTTGGGTGGGGAAAAGAGCCAAACCATATCAACCACCTACATGTATATCCTTGCTACAGTCTGAATGTGTGTCCCCTCAAAATTCATATGTAAAAACTTACTCCCCAGTGCAACAGTATTAAAAGATAGGGCTTTGAGGAGGCCTTCTAAAGGCCTCATCTCTTGTAGGAGGCCTCCTAAAGGCCCTATCTCTTGACATTATTCATGAAGGCTCTGCTCTATAAATGAGATCAGTGTCCTCTAAAAGAGGCTCAAGGGAGTTCTCCAGCTCCTTCAGCCATGTTAGGACACAGCCAGAAGGCACCATCTAGAAAGCAGGCAGTGAGCCCTTACCAGACATCTAATCTGCTGGTGCCTTGATCTTGGACATTCTAGTGTCCAGAACTGTGAGTAATAAATTCCATTATAAATTATCCAGTCTAAGATATTTTGTTACAGAAGCAGGAACAGACTAAGACTACGCTTAAACAACCCAGTTTTTGGCTGGGCGTGGTGGCACACACCTGTAATCCCAGCACTTTGGGAGGCTGAGGCGGGTGGATCATGAAGTCAGGAGTTCAAGACCAGCCTGGTCAACATGGTGAAACCTCATCTCTACTAAAAATACAAAAATTAGCCAGGTGTGGTGGCAGGGGCCTATAATTCAGCTACTCGGGAGGCTGAGGCAGAGAACTGCTTGAACCCGGGAGGTGGAGGTTGGAGTGAGCCAAGATCGTGCCACTGCATACTCAAGCCTGGGCAACAGAGTGAGACTCTGTCTCAAAAACAAATAAAAATAAAAATAAACAGTTTTTATTGCTAGTTTTTGACTTTTGTACAAATATAAACAGATTATATATTTTAAGATGTGCTTCTCTTCCTCAATATAATGTAAAATTTTTCAGTTGATATATGAAGTTGTAGTTAACTTACAGCCATTATTATCTCCTATTCTATTATATAAATTAACCAAAATTCATATATCAATTGAAGAATATTTATTTCTGGCTTGGGCTGGAACTTGGGAAAATGATCCTGCCCTGCCACCTCCTCTTTCTTGCTTTTAGATTTTGTCCAGAGAATAGGACACCTAGATCTGCTCTAGCCATATAGTAACATTTAAAAAGAAATTGTTGAAATGCTGAAGGTAACAAATCTGAAAGAAAGGAAGAGAATCCAGTGATATCATTGAGCAGCTAACTGTCTCTGGAACCACCGACCTCCAGAAATGTTGTCACATAAGATTAATAAACCCCTATTATTTAGTCACTTTTATACAAGTATTCTTATTTGTACAGCCTAAATCACACCTCCTCATACAAGGGTCTAAGATGCCCCAGTGACACTATTCTAAGGAGAAGGACGGTTCCAAGCCTAGCTTCGCAGTAAGAACTACTTCTCTGAGATGTAGATGATTTGGTCATCTGCCTCTTCCTGGCACTGGTCTTAGGCAAATTGCTGAAATAAATAAATTGTCATACTATCTCTCCCACATTCCTTAGTACCTTCTCCTTAGCTGGATTATCCAGTAAGAACAATAGGCACATCCTTCAGGTATGAGCAGAGAAATCCACCAATAATTTACACTGATTTTTATAATCAGAAAATATAAAAATAACTTATTTTAATATCACATATACACAAGTCCTGTGATTTACACTAACATATTGCTTTGAATTTGGGTAACTGTGGTACAGAGCTGCAGTGCACATTCTCATCTGGTTCTTCTCCCCCTTCCTGGACCTACTGGAAAACTGTGCTTCACAGGCCATCACAGGCAGTCAGGGCTGCTGACTAATCCTAGTCAATGACATGTGAGGAGAAAGACTGAAGATTTTGAGAACCGCTACAGACTAGTGACTAGTATGGGTTTTCTACTTTTTTCTTTTCTAAGTGGAAAACTTTATTGTACTTTCCTGTTCCTGACTCACTGAGCTGTATTGGGAAGGTGGAGAGCAAGATAAACCTATCCCTTTTGTTCATAGGTTACCAGACTAAGACATGTCACTTCTGGAAATAATAGAGGAGACCATCTAGATGACCTGGAGATCCTGAACTATACAAAGGATGCAGCTCCAGGATGGCATTTTAATACATCTTCCTGAGGAGGTGACTGTGTTCTTCATGTACACAGAAGAATTAAACAATTATTTGGTGATCAAAAAGGCATGTTGCACTGGAGATTACATGTGCTCAGATATATTCTTTCCTACTCTTCTTCCTGGGAAGATTAGAATTCCCAGTCACCTTGCAGTTAGGAAGTGTCCTGTATTAGCTCTAACCAGTCAACTAAAAGAAGAAGTGATGTGAATTTCTTCTAAGCCAAGTATTTAAAAGTAAGCGGGCCACCTTATGACCTTTCTATCTTCTTGGGCAATAAATGTAGTGGTCACATTTTGTTATAAAATAGTGGCCTACAAAATATAGAAAACTTTCCAAATAGATGCAGGAGAGTGTGCTCTAACCTGCAATAGACTTTACATGAGATTTTGGTTCTAAACCACTGAGCCTTTGAGAGTTTATTTGTTACTGAAGCAAAACCTATCATATTCTGACTAATACAATTATAGAATTGGAAACAAAGAAACATCTGCGCAATATTTAGGACATTGTTGCCCATCTTTCTAGGCATAGTGCCTCTTAAATGCTTAGAGATAATTCCTTTTGCAACCCACACAATTCACATCTGGATAATCTGATCATACCCCAAATCTATTCCCTTCTCACTGACCACCAAAGCATTTTCTTCCTAACTTCGGCAACTCTATGGTCTTGCAATCTATATGCTTAAGAATTCACATTTAAATATTAACATTGCAATAGCAATCTCAGACAGAATATTTCAAAGAAAAAAATAGATTTTAAAATTTTGCTTACTTGAGCCCCTCGCCTGAGTATCTATATATAAATCAGTGTCTACAGGAATGCATTTTCTTGGAATCTTATAAAAGTTACAATAGGATTTATTGAGAATCACTGACATATTCTGTAATAAAAGCTATTTATAGTTTAAAATTATATATTTCTAGAAAACTATAAGGAATGTACAAGTACATCTGGTCTCGGTCTTCATTTTTCAATCTGCAAGGAATTGATGACCATCCTTAACCAGAGTTAAGCAAATAATGTAGTCTCCCTAATCTTTATTCTAATCTGCTTATGCATCCCTCAGTATCTCACTTCATATCGTTCTCTGTAGGGCATCCTAATCTTGCTTTAAGCTCCTTATTACTTAGAGGGACACTTGTTCAAATTAATTTAGTATTAAATATTCACATAAAATAAAAACTTCATTTCAAACTCTCTTAGACACTTATTGTCTCATTAAGTACAAAGAAATAAGTAAGTACCAGATATGTTTCAATCAGTGACATAACAATTTCACCAAGAACCCAGGTATTTTTATCTTTATCTTTTTTTTCTTATTTATTAATTTATTTATGACAGGGTCATGCTTTGCTGCCAAGGCTGGAGTGCAGTGGTGTGATCACGGCTCACTACAGCTTTGACCTTGCAGGTGCAAGCAATTTTCCTACCTTAGCCTCCTGAGTAGCTTGGATCACAGACGCATCCCAAAATGCCTGTCTAGTTTTTTATTTTTAGTAGAGACAAAGTCTTGCTATGTTGCCCAGGCTGTTCTCGAACTCCTGGGCTTCAGTAATCTTCCTCCCCCAGCCTCCTGAAGCGCTGGGATTGCAAGTGTGAGCCATTGCTCCCAACCCCAGTTCTTTATTTTTTTTCTTATTCCTCTGTTCTCCCATCTTCTGCATTTACTTCATCTTATGGTTGATTTCCTTTATGGTCATATGACCATAGCATTCCCAGAAGTCAAATTTAGACATGACAAAACTTAGAGTCAAGGCAGAAAGAAGATGCTCACTTCCTGACTTTCTCAGAAGCCCCACAGCACTTTTTTCCTTCAGGTCTCACTAGCCAGGATTTCATCACATATCCGTTCCCAAATCAAAATTGGCAATGAAAATAAGAACTTAGAACAGCAGTTTTCAATGTGTGGTGAGTGGGTGCCTAGAAAATCAACAGGCCCTTTCATGAAATTTACAAGTACAAAACAGTTTCATAATAATGCTAACATGTTATTTGTCTTTTTACTGTGTTGTTATTCACACAGATTGTGTAAAAGCAATCGCGAATAAAACTACTTTATCTTAGCATGAGTCAAAGGAAAGGCACAAGAGTTGTCTCCAGACATGAAAGTGATTGTTTTCCCCATCAAGCTTCCTGGATCCAAAATTGACAACAGTTCAGAATGCTTTATATATATACATACACACACACACACACACACACACACACACACACACACACACACACATATATATACTTTAAGTTCTGGGACATATCTGCAGAATGTGTAGGTTTGTTACATAGCTATACAGGTGCCATGGTGGTTTGTGGCACCCATCAACCTGTCATCTACATTAGGTATTTCTCCTAATGCTACCCCTCCCCTATCCCCAAACCCCTCAAAAGGCCCCAGTGTGTGATGTTCCCCTCCCTGTGTCCATGTGTTCTCATTGTTCAGTTCCCACTTATGAGTCAGAACATGTGGAGTTTGGTTTTCTGCTGGTGTGTTAGTTTGCTGAGAATGATGGCTTCATCCATGTCCCTGCAAAGGACATAAACTCATGCTTTTATATGGCTGCATAGTATTCTGTGGTGTATATGTGCCACATTTTCTTTATCCAGTCTATCATTGATGGGCATTTGGGTTGGTTCCAAGTCTTTGCTATTGTGAACAGTGCTGCAATATTCATGTGTATGTGTCTTTATAGTAGAATGATTTATAATCCTTTGAGTATATACCCAGTAATAGGATTGCTGGGTCAAATGGTATTTCTGGTTCTAGATCCTTGAGGAATCGCCATGCTGTCTTCCATCATGGCTGAACTAATTTACACTCCCACCAACAGTGTAAAAGCGTTACTATTTCTCCATAGCCTCTCCAGCATCTGTTGTTTTCTGACTTTTTAATGGTCGCCATTTTAACTGGCATGAGATGGTATCTCATAGTGGTTTTGATTTGGGTTTCTCTAATGACCAGTGATGATGAGCTTTTTTTTCATATGTTTGTTGGCCGCATAAATGTCTTCTTTTGAGAATTGTCTGTTCATATACTTCACCTACTTTTGATGGGGTTGTTTTGTTTTCTAGAAAATTTAAGTTCTTTGTAGATTCTGTATATTATCCCTTTGTGAGATGGATAGATTGCAAAAATTTTCTCCCATTTTGTAGGTTGCCTGTTCACTTTGATGACAGTTTCTTTTGCTATGCAGAAGCTCTTTAGGTTAACTAAATCCCATTTGTCAATTTTGGCTTTTGTTGCCATTGCTTTTGGTGTTTTAATTATAAAGTCCTTGCCTATGCCTGTTTTGAATGGTATTGCCTAGGTTTTCTTCTAAGGTGTTTATGGTGTTAGGTCTTATGTTTAAATCTTTAATCCATCTGGAGTTTATTTTTGTATAAGGAGTAAGGAAGGGATCCAGTTTCAGCTTTCTGCATATAGCTAGCCAGTTTTTCCAACACCATTTATTAAATAGGGAATCCTTTCCCCATTGCTTGTTTTTGTCAGGTTTGTCAAAAATCAAAATGGTTGTAGATGTGAGGTGTTACTTCTGAGGCCTCTGTTCTGTTCCATTGGTCTGTAAAGATCTCTGTTTTAGTACCAGTGCCATGCTGTTTTGGTTACTGTAGCCTTGTAATATAGTTTGAAGTCAGGTAGCGTGATGTCTCCAGTTTTGTTCTTTTTGCTTAGGATTGTCTTGGCTATACAGGCTCTTTTTTGGTTCCATATTAAATCCAAAATAGTTTTTTCTAATTCTGTGAAGACAGTCAATGGCAGCTTGATGGGAATAGCATTGAAACTACAAATTACTTTGGGCAGTATGGCCATTTTCATAATATTGATTCTTCATATCCATGAGCATGGAATATTTTTCCATTTGTTCTTGTCCTCTCTTATTTCCTTGAGCAGTGGTTTGAAGTGGTTGAAGTGGCTGAAGTAGATCAAGTGCCAAGGATCTTTAAGAGGTCCTTCACATCGCTAGTAAGTTGTATTCCTAGGTATTTTATTCTCTTCATAGCAATTGCGAATGGGGAGTTCACTCATGATTTGGCTCTCTGTTTGTCTATTATTGATGTACAGGAATGCTTGTGATAAGCAACTTCAAAATGCTTCTTTGTGTGTAGTCACAATCTCAGCCATATGGATTTTGATTGGATAAGAAAAGATGCAACAACAAATTACACAAGAATTTTGCATAGGAGTTAGAAGGCCATGTCAGTTACAACAAAAACTAGGGTGGCTGTGAGTTCAGTGTAAGCAATAGTAATAATTAAAGATGACAATCACAGAAATGAATGTTCAGACTTGAACCAGCAAATACTGTTTTAAAAGAGCCACAAAAGAAAAAGGGGTTCAATTGTTAGAGATCTTTTGAAATTTTCCATTAACCAAAAAGAAAAAGAAAAATGACCCAAAACTATGGTAGAATAAGTGTTGGCAACTATTTCAACAATTTAATATTTTAATAAATACATTTGTAGGCCATACAATCTCTGTTGCAGTTATTCTCCTTTTATAGCAATATATAAAGAAATAAATATGGCTACATTCCAGTAAAACTTATTTACAAAGAAATTTTTTAGAAACAGATGTACCATACTGTATTAGTAGTTATCATATTCTCCTTTGTCATGTACTTGGAGTAAGAAAGAATATCATTTTACTCAAGAGTGTCTTTAATGAAGACATAAAAAGTAATAATTTAATAAATATTGATGCTTGAGTTCAGATCTTTTTAATATCCTGTGTGATAGAATTGGAAATATATCCATGATGCATTTCTACTGCATATAAAATATGTCTCAAAAACTTGTATGGGCAATTGTTTGAGTTTTAAATTCAACTAGTCACTTTTTAATGGAATATCATTTCCTTTTTTGAACAACAAAAGACTAATGGACAAACTAATTATTCAGCAGACATTTTCTCAAGAATGAATAAAGTGAGCAAACCTGCCACTTCAAAGAAAGAATGGGAGCGAGATGGGGAGAGAGAAAGAAAGAGAAAAATGATGGAAAAGGGGAAAAGAAAAGAAAAAAGAAAAGGAATGGAAAGGAAAGAAAAAGAAAGGAAAAAGACAAGATAATAGTTGACTATATTTGTTGCCAATGAAAAATTTGAGCCTTTAGGGGGAAAATTAGAATTCTGAAAAATTTGTCTCTGCCACCATGAGCTTCTCACCTTCCAAATACCTAAAGACTTTTAAAATGAGATTGTTGGTTATATTAATGAATGTAATAGTTTTGATGCTAACATTTGAGGAAGAGTTACATGACTCCATGAACCAACATTCTTATAATGACCAGTGCACGATGTTGCAAAGCTATGCATGGTTAAAAGATTCATTTAACACACAATATAGGTCAATGGATTTTAATGACATGGATGAAAAGTCCATTAATATGGTTATACTTCATCAACTAACCCTTGAGAAACTATCACTTGTCAAGTTTTAGTGTGGTATCAGAGAAATATCTATTATTATCTTAAAAGGTTATTTATTAAAATGCTCCTTTTTCCAACAACATATCTGTGAGAGGACAGATTTTCTTCATATACTTTAACGAAAACAACATATTGCAACAGATTGAATGCAGAAGCTGATATGGAAATCCAGCTGCCTTTTTGTTGAATCAAATATTAAAGATTTTGTGAAAATGTAAAATTGTTAACTCTTATCATTCATTTTGTTTTTAATAATTTGGTCATTTTTCTTGAAAATGTTATATATGCAAATATGTAATGGGTTTATTTTCTTTTCAAAATAAATATATACGTAAATATTTAAAACTATTTCTTAGTTTTAATTTCTAAATTGATAAATGTTGATAGATAAAAACCACAAAACAGAAGCTCTTTAGGGTCCCAAATTTACTAAGATTATAAAGAGCACCTGAGACCAAAGAGTTAGAGAACTGCTGGCTAAGGCTAATCAAGACCCATCCACTGAAACTAAGGTTGTAGTCAGATTTCCTAGATGCACACAGATCTCTGATGTAGAGATAGATACCAAAATAAATGTAGAGTTCTGTTAGCAAAGAAAAAGTAGGTTACTTATTAATGACCCAACTGCCATTTGAATCATTATTAAGAATGGCTTTGTGTCATGGCAGCTCTCAATCTCTCTGATTTCAATGCTGTGGCCCCCACCTCCACCTGATGACTGTGTTTTCTCTGCCACAATTAGTTCCTCTACATTTTCTGGCTCTGCATTCAATTTGCTAGGATAATACAAGAATGAATTGAGTAAGGGGCTGGGTTATTCTTATCGACTAGAGGGCTGGGCTATGATCACAGATGATGTTTCTTGGTTTCGACAGCCAGAGTGAAAATATGTGGGAAAAAAAACAGAAAACTTCATAAACACAGTAACTGTCAGGCAGCAGTGTCTGTAAATTTTCTACATAGCAGGAGCTTAAAATCAGTGACCCGGTTGAAAAGGAGAGTCTATAAGACTTATTTTCAAGCTACATTTATAGAACAAGGATGCAGTTGCTGGTGTTTTTAATTCATTCTGTATATTACAGATCAATTAAAATAGGAAACTTTGGTCAAGATGCTTTTCTTCATGCATTTCTTCAGATTTAGAAAATGACAACTTTCCAGCTTAAATAATAAGCCTCCAAGGAGTGACCTGGGGGGGATGGGATAGTTGATGGAGATTTAAAAGCAGGGAGTTTAGAGGGGGACTCATTTTATTTCTAACACTATTATATGGAAACACCTCTGCCTTGAGGAAGATAAAGAAGAAAAGAATCAGGGAATAAGATACAAATTCCACTGCTAAGTTAAGGACACTAAGTAAATAATAATAAATGTGGTGGGATAAACAATTCCTGCTTCCTTTGGTACTTGAAATAGATCAAGTGTGCAGGTGCCAGGGAAGAAGGAATGATCTTTTGCTGAAATCTTGGCTAAAAGGAAATTTTTGGCTGCTTACAAGATTTAGCACATTTAATAGAGTTCTAGCAAATACTGAGATGATGATCACAGAATAGCATCCTTGCTTGAGAAAAGGATTAATGAACAGGTTCAGGGTCAGAGAAAGATATTATGCAGCCTGAGTTTGCTCATGAGTTTTCAGTGGCAATATAAGAGTCCTCCCCCACATAATATTTGATACATTTCTTATATAATTCCATTAATTAACTTGTCTAATATAATACTGTGCTGAAAGCTCTCTTCTTGTGTTTCAAATATCCCCAAGAGTTTTCTGGGAAGCCATTGGAAAGTGGCGTATTATCTAACAATATCCTGTGAAATTGATTATCTGGGGAAACACATTATAAATCTCATGGATGAATGAACTACAACTTAGTAACATAACAACAATTATACCTCATGTGTGTGTAGGATTTAAAAAGCATTCTTATTCTCTGTCATCTTCATCACATCTAACATAGCACCTGGCATTACCTCGAGTTATCCTAAAAACAAACCTGCAAGATATGCTTTATCTTCTTTTGACATATGGGGGAAACTGTGACATAGACAGTATAAGCAACTTGGCCCAATTCCATGGACAAATAGGAATAGAAATATAATTTGAACCCAGATAGTTTAAGTTCTAGTGTCATGGTCTTCCATAACACCACAGCTGGCTACTATTTGTAAATCTGTTCAGCTACATCTGGAAAGGTGCATGTAGCTTCCAAAGTCATCTGATCACTCCAAGACACTCATGCTTTGATACTGAGCTGATCCCCTCCTTCACTTTCCACTAGTGTTTTACTGTTCCTGTCTGGCTGTACTTATCACTCACTGCCTTACAGTGTTCATGTTGTGTAATATGGTTTTCCTCTGCTGTAAACTCCTTAAGAGTGGATAGGGACTAACCTCAATTATCTTTGTTTCCTCCAGAGAACCCAGCTCAGTGCCTGGCTTATGGTAGACATTAGTAAATACTTGCCCCTGGTTGATAACATGCTCAAATTGCAGCTCTAAGTGCTCTATGGTTCCATAAGAAACTTAATATCGTGAAAAATCAATTATCTTGTGGAATTGTCTCTTTTAATTAAATCCAGGATTTGACTGAAGAAAAAGCTTGACTTCAGCCAGATCAGCCAGGCCCACTGTGATCATTGAGGCCATCCTTTGGTGACTTTGAGCAGGCTTTCCAGCTTCCTCCCTCTTCAACCACTGTTTCTGCTTGGCCTGTCTATTGACTTTCAGTGTTTTCTCTCAAAAGATCTGTTTCAAGTGTGGTGGTTTATGGATATTTCGGTTCCTCTCCGTGGAAGAGGCATTTCCCAGTTACATCTAGTCTGCCATCTTACTGGAAACTTGAGCCCTTCTCCTCCTTTTAAATTTCAAGTAGGAGAATATTCGTAAGTTGGAAATGAATACTATTGAGAACAGGGAGGTAGGAATTGGAGATGCTGATTTCAGTGGGGGCTAGTTAGAAGGGCTGATTAGAGGTAACCAGCAGAGCAAGAAAATGTATTATTTTTCTTTGCTCTAAGTGCTCTGCCTAAATTCACTTATTCTTTTCTCATACTTTAGGTTCTGGGGTACATGTGCAGATCATGCAGGATTGTTGCATAGGTACACACATGGCAATGTGGTTTGCTGCCTCCATTCCCCCATCACCTACATCTGGCATTTCTCCCCATGTTATCCCTCCCCCAACCTCCCCACCTCCCCGCTGTCCCTCCCTTGGCCCCCTCCAACAGACACCAGTGTGTGATGCTCCCCTCCCTGTGTCCATGTGTTATCATTGTTCAACATCTGCCTATGAGTGAGCACATGTGGTGTTTGATTTTCTGTTCTTGGGTCAGTTTGCTGAGAATGACGCTTTCCAGATTCATCCATGTCCCTACAAAGGACACAAACTCATCATTTTTTGTGGCTGCATAGTATTCCATGGTGTACATGTGCCACATTTTCCCTGTCCAGTCTATCATCAGTGGGCATTTGGGTTGGTTCCAAGTCTTTGCTATTGTAAACAGTGCCAATATGAACATATGTGTGCATGTGTCTTTATAACAGAACAATTTATAATTCTTTGGGTATATATCCAGTAATGGGATTGCTGAGTCAAATGGAATTTCTATTTCTAGGTCCTTGAGGAAGGACCACATTGTCTTCCACAATGGTTGAACTAGTTTACACTCCCACCAGTGTAAAAGTGTTCCTATTTCTCTACATCCTCTCCAGCATCTGTTACCTCCAGATTTTTTAATAATCACCTTTCTAACTGGCGTGAGGTGGTATCTCAATGTGGTTTTGATTCACATTTCTCTAATAATCAGTGATGATGAGCAGTTTTTCACGTGTTTGTTGGCCTCATCTATGTCTTCTTTTGAAAAGTGTTTGTTCATATCCTTTGCCCACTTTTGGATGGGTTTGTTTGATTTTTTCTTGTAATCTGTTTTAGTTCTTTGTAGATTCTGGGTATTAGCCTTTGTCAGATGGGTAGATTGTAAAAATTTTTTCCCATTCTGTTGGTTGCCAGTTTACTGTAATGATTGTTTCTTTTGCTGTACAGAAGCTCTAGAGTTTAATTAGATCCCATTTGTCTATTTTGGCTTTTGTTGCCAATGCTTTTGGTGTTTTAGTCATGAAGTCCTTCCCTATGCTTATGTCCTAAATGGTTTTGCCTACGTTTTCTTCTAGGGTTTTTATGGTGTTAGGTCTTATGTTTAAGCGTTTAATCCATCTGGAGTTAATTTTAGTGTAAGATGTCAGGAAGGGGTGCAGTTTCTGCTTTCTGCACAGTGCTAGCCAGTTTTCCCAACACTATTTATTAAACAGGGGAATCCTTTCCCCATTGCTTTTTTCTCAGGTTTGTCAAAGATCAGATGGTTGCAGATGTGTGGCATTGCCTCCAGGGCCTCTGTTTGGTTCCATTGGTCTGTATCTCTGTTTTGGTACCAGTACCATGCTGTTTTGATTACTGTAGACTTGTAGTATAGTTTGAAATCAGGTAGCATGATGCCTCTGGCTTTGTTCATTTCGTTTAGGATTGTCTTGGCTATGTGGGCTCACTTTTGGTTCCATATGAAGTTTAAGGTGGTTTTTTCCAGATCTCTGAAGAAGGTCATTGGTAGCTTGATGGGGATAGCACTGAATCTATAAATTACTTTGGGCAGTATGGCCATTTTCATGATATTGATTCTTCCTATTGTGTCCTCTCTTATTTCCTTGAGCAGTGGCTTGTAGTTCTCCTTGAAGAGGTCATTTACATCCTTTGTTAGGTGTATTCCTAGGTATTTTATTTTCTTTGTAGCAATTGTGAATGGGAGTTTGCTTATGATTTGGCTGTCTGTTAGTCTGTTATTGGTGTATAGAAATGCTTGTGATTTCTGTACATTGATTTTATATCCTGAGACTTTGCTGAAGTTGCTTATCAGTTTAAGGAATCTGTGGGCTGAGATGACAGGGTCTTCTAAATATACAATCATGTTGTCTGCAAATAGAGACATTTTGAATTCCTCTTTTCCTAATCGAATGCCGTTTATTATTTTTTTTTCTTGCTTAACTGCTCTGGCTAGAACTTCTAATAGTATATTGAATAGGAATGGTGAAGAGGGCATCCTTGTCTAGTGCCAGATTTCAAAGGGAATGCTTCCAGTTTTTGCCCATTCAGTATGATATTGGCTGTAGGTTTGTCATAAATAGCTTTTGTTGTTTTGAGATATGTTCCTTTAATATCTAGTTTATTGAGAGTTTTTAGCATAAAGGGCTGTTGAATTTTATCAAAGGCCTTCTCTGCATCTATTGAGATGATCATGTGGTTTTTGTCTTTGGTTCTGTTTATGTGGTGGATTACGTATAGACTTGTGTATGTTGAACCAGCCTTGCATACCTGGAAGGAAGCCTACTTGATTGTGATGGATAAGCTTTTTGATGTGCTGTTGCAATCGGTTTGCCAGTATTTTATTGAAGATTTTTGCATCTATTTTCATCATGGATATTGGCCTCAAGTTTTCTTTTTTGTTGAGTCTCTGCCAGCTTTTGCTATCAGGATGATGTTGGTCTCATAAAATGATGTGGGAAGGATTCCCTCTTTTTGGACTGTTTGGAATAGTTACAGCAGAAATGGTACCAGCTCCTCTTTGTACGTCTGGTAGAATTTTGCTGTGAACCTGTCTGGAGCTGGACTTTTTTTGGTTGGTAGGTTATTAATACCTGCCTCAACTTCAAACCTTGGTATTGGTCTATTCAAGGTTTCAACTTCTTCCTGGTTTAGGCTTGGGAGGGTGCAAGTGTCCAGGAATTTATCCATTTCTTCCAGGTTTACTGGTTTATGTGCATAGAGTTGTTTGTAGTAATCTCTAATTGTAGTTTTTATTTATGTGGAATCAGTGGTGATATCCCCTTTATCGTTTTTTATTACATCTATTTGATTCTTCTCCCTTTTCTTTTTTATTAATCTGGATAGCAGTCTATTTCGTTGATCTTTTAAAAAAAACCAGCTCCTGGATTTATTGATTTTTTGAAGGGTTTTTTTTGTGTCTCTATCTCCTTCAGTTCTTTTCTGATCTTAGTTATTTCTTATCTTCTGCTAGGTTTTGAGTTTTTTTGATCTTGCTCCTCTAGCTCTTTCAATTTTTATGATAGGGTGTTGATTTTAGTCTTTCCTCGCTTCTCATGTGGGCATTTATTGCTATAAATTTCCCTCTAGACACTGCTTTAAATGTGTCCCAGAGATTCTGGTACATTGTGTCTTCGTTCTTGCTGGTTTCAAAGTACACCTTTATTTCAGCCTTCATTTCATTGTTCACCCAGTTGACATTCACGTGCCAGTTGTTCCGTTTCCATGAAGCTGTGCGGTTCCAAGTTAGTTTCTTAATTCTGAGTTCTAATTTGATTGCCTTGTGGTCTGAGAGACTGTTTATTATGATTTCCGTTCTTTTTCATTTGCTGAGGAGTGATTTACTTCCAACTATGTGGTCAATTTTAGAGTAGGTGCAATGAGGTGCTGAGAAGAATGTATATTGTGTGGATTGGGGTGGAGATTTCTGTAGATGTCTATTAGGTCCACTTGGTCCAGATCTGAGTTCAAGTCCTGGGTATCCTTGTTAATCTTCGTTAATCTTCTGTCTTATTGATCTGTCTAATATTGACAGTGGAGTGTTAAGGTCTCCCACTATTATTGTGTGGGAGTCTAAGTCTCTTTGTAGCTCTTTAAGAACTTGCTTTATGTACCTGGTACTCCTGTATTGGGTGCATGTATATTTAGGATTGTTAGCTCTTCTTGATGCATTTTTCCTTTTACCATTATATAATGCCCTTCTTTGTCTCTTTTGATCTTTGTTGGTTTTAAGTCCAAAGACTAGGATTGTAACTCCTTTTTTTTTTTTGCTCTGCTTTGCTTGATAAATCTTCCTCCATCCCTTTATTTTGAACCTATGTGTGTCCTTTCACATGAGATGGGTTTCCTGAATACAGCACACCAATGGGTCTTGACTTTTTATCCAATTTGCCAGTCTGTGCCTTTTGATTGGGGCATTTAGCCCATTTACATTTAAGGTTAATATTGTTATGTGTGAATTTGATCCTGCCATTTTGATGCCAGTTGGATGTTTTGCCCATTAATTGATGCATTTTTTTCATTGTGTTGATGGTCTTTACCATTTGGTACATTTTGGGAGGGGCTGGTACTGGTTGTTCCTTTCCTTGTTTAGTTCTTCTTTCAGGAGCTCTTGTACGGCAGGCCTGGTGGTGATGAAATCTCTCAGCAATTGCTTGTCCATAAAGGATTTTATTTCTCCTTCACTTATGAAGCTTAGTTTGGCTGGATGTGAAATTCTAGGTTGAAAGTTCTTTTCTTTAAGGATGTTGAATATTGGCCCCCATTCTCTTCTGGCTTGTAGGGTTTCTGTGGAGAGATCTGTTATGAGTCTGATGGGCTTCCCTTTGCGGGTAACCTGACCTTTCTCTCTGGCTGTCCTTAGCATTTTTTCCTTCATTTCAACCCTGGTGATTATATGCCTTGGGGTTGTTCTTCTTGAGGAATATCTTCGTGGTGTTCTCTGTATTTCCTGGACTTGAATGTTGGCCTGGCTTGCTAGGTTGGGGGAAGTTCTCCTGGATAATATACTGAAGCATGTTTTCCAGCTTGGATTCATTCTCTCCATCACATTCAGGTACACCTATCAAATGTAGATTAGGTCTTTTCACATAATCCTATATTTCTTGGAGGCTTTGTTCATTTCTTTTCACTCTTTTTTCTCTATTCTTGCCTTCTCATTTTATCTGAGTTGATCTTCAATCTCTGATATCCTTTTTCTGCTTGGTCAATTCGGCTATTTAAAGATGTGTATGCTTCACGAAGTTCTCATGCTGTGTTTTTCAGCTCCATCAAGTCATTTATATTCTTCTCTAAGCTGTTTATTCTAGTTAGCATCTCATCTAACCTTTTTTTCTAGGTTCTTAGTTTCTTTGAATTGGGTTAGAACATGTTCTTTTAGCTCAGAGAAGTTTCTTATTACCCACCTTCTGAAGTCTGTTTCTGTGAATTCATCAGATTCATTCTCTATCCATCTTTGATCCCTAGCTGGTGAGGAGCTGTGATCCTTTGGAGGAGCAGAGGTATTCTGATTTTTGGTGTCATCCTTTTTGCACTGGTTTCTTCCCATCTTAGTGGCTTTGTCTACCTGTGGTCTTTGTAGTCGGTGACTTTTGGATGGGGTCTCTGAGTGGACGTCCTCTTTGTTGATGATGAAGTTATTTCTTTCTGTTTCTTAGTTTTCCTTCTAACAGGTCCCACTGCTGCAGGAATGCTGGAGGTCCACTCCAGACCCTGCTTGCCTGGGGATCACCTGCGGGGGTTGCAGAAGAGTAAAGATTGCTACCGGTTTCTTCTTCTGTTATCTTTGTTCCAGAAGGGTACCTGCCAGATGTCAGCCTGAGCTCTCCTTTATGAGGTGTCTCTTTGGGTATATGGGGGTCGGAGAGCTGCTTGAGAAGACAATCTGTCCCTTATAGGAGCTCAAGTGCTGTGCTGGGAGCTCCGTTGTTATGTGCAGAGCTGCTGGGCAGGTACTTTCAAGTCTGCTGCAGCAGAACTCATAACCACCTCTTTCCCAGGTGCTCTGTCCTAGGAAGGTCAGCTTTATTTATAAATTCCTGTCATGCTGCTGCCTTTTTTCATAGATACCCTGCCCTGCACAGAGTAGTCTAGTCACTGTTTGCCAGCAGAGGTGTTGCTGAGCTGCCGCAGGCTCTGCCCAGCTGCTATGTGAACTGCCTCGATAGTGGCAGACTGCCTCAGTAGTGGTGGTCAACCTTCCTCCTACTGAGCTAGGCCGTCCTGGTGCCAGCTTGCTGTGAAACTCTCAATCCAGAGCGTTTCAGATTGCTCGTTTTGTGAGGGTGGTACCCACCAAGGCAGATCACCTGGCTCCCTGTCTCTGCCCCCTCCCTTTCAGTTGAATGGGCGGCTCTGTCTCCCAGGTGTTCCAGGCACCAGTTGAAATAGCCACCCAGATTTGTGTGACTTTCTGTGCACCAACCCGGCACCAGCTGAAACTGCCATACTGAAAACTCATGGCGCTTTTCACTGCCCACAAATCTCCTGGTCTGTGGGCAGTGAAAGTTTGTTTGGAAATGCAGTGGGCACTCACCCTCTTCATTGCTCTTGCTGGGAACTGCACTCCGGAGCTGTTCCTATTCGGCCGTCTTTGATCCTCCCCTTATTATTTTATTTTCTTAACATCTCTGAGAAGTTGGTATTATTATCCCCATTTTTACATAGCAGTAAACTGAAGCTCAGAGTTCCTCAGAAGCTTCCCAAAGCCACTAAGCTCCTCATTTGGAGCTAAAACTGTGTGTGCCAGAGTTCAAGTTCCCCCACTACCACACAGTTTCCCAGCAAACTTGCAGTTTCAAGCATGTATTAGCACTTAATTCACATAAGCTCCCTGAGTTTCTCATGTTCCCTTTACAGGGCTTAGGAGAGTGAGTCCAGGGCATAAGGGTGATGACAGGTGGGGAAAAAGAGATAGACCAGTGCATCATAGGATTAGAGGGATATGCAAAAGGATTTATCTGCTGATTGGCATCAGGTTGCAAATTTTTAGAAACCCCATCATTGAATGGGCCTTTCTTGGGAAACTATTACATTGCCAAAGCTCTTCTTCAAAGAGCAATCATACAGGTGTCGGTGTTTGAAGAACTGATTTTTGTAGGTCCAATCAATTTTAGTCTTGGATTTGTTGTCCTTTTGTCTTGTTGCACCTTGTGATCTCTTATTCAACAAACATGACAATAGTCATGGTGACTGTAATAATAATTGATGTAATTATAATAACAGGGCTAACTCTAATTCTACTCCTGCCAGATTTTACTCATAGTAATTGTTTTTATAGTGATGCTTCTATGTGCTTGGCACTTTCTCATGTGCTTTTAAAAGCATTGCCTCAATTAAATATAAGTGTAGATAAAGTCCCATGCATTAGTCATACCAAAACAAAGTAAAAGAGGACATATCAGGTATGTTTAAAACTATCCTCTGTGCTGTCCACTTGGAAGCTTTAACCCCTCAAGCTTTGTGTCCTCCACTGTGGGTCTTTGTTGGGTGATCTCATTAATGGTTGCTTTCTACTTGCCAAGCAGAGAAAGACAGTGACATTTGAGAAGAGCCTGCTGTAAGTAGGTTGCTTGCATACGTTATCTGAGAAAACCTCATGTTCTGTTCATCAATCTTTGCACCATAGGGAGACTAAGAAATGAAACGTGCTTGGCTCCAGCTCCCAGTACTTGCATTAGGAAATGATTGTCTGGCTGCTTAGAACTGCATCTGTTCCTGCTGGGTGTTGCTGCACTTGGAGGTCTAAGTCCTGTAGGTCATACCCAGCCAAAAGACCCAGATTCACTATGGCAGAGGTGATTAGGTTTTTATATGTAAAAGAGGCTTCAGGAATAGATGACTTTCTGGAGCTCTAATTGTTTCATCCAGATGACCTGTGGCACGTTGAAAAGAAAGAATTCACAATTTACTACAAAGAGCTGTTGTTTCTTTGTTGTTGTTATTTATTTATTTATTTTTACAGCTCATATATTCCTACAGTGCAGTGCAGTTGTAAGTCTTTACACTCTGCTCTCGGGCATTAAGAAGGGAAATTGGGGCTTTTAGTAGAAAGGTTAGTAGTATAAGTCTTTCATGAATTAGCCTGTCTTCCTAAACTGGTAAAAAATGTAGTCTAGGCAGACTGGTGCCTATGCACTATTTTGCTCAGAGACAAACCACTCATCTTAGGAGACAGAGTGGAAACCAGGGGAAGAATTCTTGGCTGAGGATTCTTCTCATGGCTCCTCTAGTGATTTGTTGTCTGGTGTTCATTAAGTGGCTTAATTTTTCTGGAATCTGAAAGTCATAAATACACTGTAAAATCCTGTTACCTTCAGGATCCACAGCTTAGCTTTGCTCTCAATGGAGAAGTTCCATTCTGCTTGTCTTTATTTGATGCTCTTCACTGGTTACTGAAGATATTCCTTTTAAATACCTTTCAGACAGCAATATTCTCCCTTTTCTCAGCTAGAAGTTTACAATGTGCCCCATTTCTTTGTTAGAGTATGAGTACTCAAGCTCTGCCCCCAGCTCGTGACAGGAGTAAGTCAGAACTGAACTCTCGCTCTCACTTTTTATTAAACATCTTGTGATTCCCTTAGGTTCATGGGTATCCAGGGTGCTTCACTGCTATGTAAAACATAGACTGGAAAATTTGCAGGTGGTGTACCAAAGTGCAGAAACAGTTGGTATCTGACTGCAGGGTGACAATCGGTCCAGGCATGTTGTTGCTGGAAAAGTCGTCTGAAATTAGTCTTCTAATTTGAGCACTGTCTGGGGGTTAACACAAAACTCACAAGAGCTATCCATTTCCCTATTGACTAAAAAGAGATCTATCAAGCCCTGACCAATTCCAGAATTCCCAAGTGTTAGGGCGTTTTTGAATTGCAATAAAGTAACACCTGAGACTGAATAATTTATTTTTAAAAAAGAGATTGGCTTACATTTCTGTAGGCTACACATTAATGGCACCAATATCTGCTTGGCTTCTGGTGAGGGCATCAGGAAGCTGATAACCAAGGCAGAAGGCAAAGCAGAGGCGGTGAGTGGGGAACAAGCCAGAGGAAGGTGCTAGGCTCTTTAAACCACAAGCTCTCCTGTTAACTATCAGAATGAGAACATTCATTACCATGGGAAGGACACCAAGCCACCCATGTGGAATCCTCCCTCATGATCCAATCACCTCCTACCAGGTCCTACCCCCAACATTCGGAATTTCAACATGAGATGTGGAGGGGACAAATATTCAAATCACATCACCAAATAATGATGCTGTTGGGTGCCAGATAATTTACAGGCTCAGAGTTCCAAGATTTTTCCTACATCCTGTTTCTCCTTCAGAGTGTTCACACTTCATCTTTGAGGATGGGACCAAGAGGTCAAAAGGAAAGGTTCCACCTGACATTCAGGACCACAAAACTTCCAAAGACCTTCCAATCACGAAGGAAACTGGTCAGAGACCTCTGTTGTAAAGGTGAATAACCACTTCTCTTAGCCATCCATATCACTAAGTAGCATTTTTACTTTGGACAAACCACTTACATGCCTTTGAGTGCTAGGAGATAAGACCTGCCTTAACAGATTGTGGTGATGATTAAATGAAATGATACTACATGCTGAGGACCAGAGAAGTGATTTATAAATGGCAAAATTTTGGCACCAACATTAAGTGTTGTTGTTACTCTTAGTAATTTTTATTTCATTTATTCATAATTGCAAGTTTTGATGAATTTCCCAATGTGATCAATTTTTAGATCTATTGTTCAGTCTTTCTCAACACTTGTGGAAATTCCAGAAATGGAAGACAAAAATTTTCAACCAAGTTACCATAAAGGGTTTAATTAAGTAGACAGCATGTAGACATTAAATTTCTGGCCAGTCTTGGTCTGAAAATCATTCCCCTCTTACCAAATGCTTGTTAGAGTAAGCCTCTTCTCAACTGGTCATGAAAGTTTTTTAGAGTTCCTTTGCTTTC
Source organism: Ateles fusciceps (assembly GCA_036589455.1). Lineage (NCBI taxonomy): Eukaryota > Metazoa > Chordata > Mammalia > Primates > Atelidae > Ateles > Ateles fusciceps. The sequence goes on from JAZHEH010002393.1 coordinate 6,888,231, forward strand.
ATCTTCAGCCTATGAAAATTTTCTATGACACTATTAAACATGTTGAATCTTGAAAGCAGACATACATTAATTCTGGGCTTCCTACAAAAGGTTATTTCTCCCCCTGGAGCCCACTTCTACTCCACTTTTCCACCTGTGCCACCTTTCAGTTTGCACTCTCTTTACTCCCCCTCTTTTCATGGAAATGTTCTTGGCAGCAATTATCCATCCGGTTACTCCCTCCCCAAGACTTTCCCTAAATTTTCCAGAGAAAGGGAAATTATTCCTTTTTTGGATTTCTGCAATTACTATTTATTATTTGTATCACATATTCTGCCTCAATAGGGGGTTACTTTCTGTCTCCAATTGGTCTTCACTGGTGCTTACTGACCACTGAATACCCAGATCATTTTGTTTTAATCATGCTGAAAAATAAGCAGCAACAGGGTACCAAGTTGGACTCATAACTGGAAGAATTTAATGCACCTTCCCAAATTCATGGGTTATTCCCCAAAAGTTATGTTTGAAGAATCTGACTCATGAACTATGTGATCTATATAAGCCAAAACATTTCCTAAGAGAAATTACCATACCACAGTTTTATTTTTCCCTAAGACACAAAACATAAGAAATAATGTAATTTAATACAATATAATGCAAAGAATAGACCATTACTCACACAAAACAGCACATTGCTTAGCAGCTGACAAGAATTCCTAGGAAACTTCCTGCAATAGCAATCTACATGAGCAATAACTAAAGAATATAGCTCTCTCTTTCTCTCACTGGATGGTCAATATACACTATTTTAGTTACATAGGATAATTCAGACTAATAGAAGAGCATTTAATAGAATTCATCAACAGTGCTTCTCAGACTTCAGTATAAAATAACTGAAAGATCATCTTAAAAATTCAGATCCCCACATCCTTGTGCCATAGATGCTGAGCAGGTGTAGATTCAGGGTAGAGACTAAGAAAATATGTATTTATTGAGCACTCTGGGGAATCTGGATGCAGTTGATCCACAGGCCACACTTTAAGTAACACTACTTCTACACTGCAGATACAAAACTGCAAATGCAGAAATGTAAATCAGTGTTCCCAAGGTCGAAAACTCACTTATCAGCAGAGCCAGAATAAGGAATAATAATACTGTGTAAAATGATTTATGTATAATTAGAAACAAGTGTCCTGCCTTCCATACAAAAAAAAAGTCAGACCAGTAAGTTATCATTTAGTTCCTTACATATCTTTCCTTATCATGCAGACATCATTAAAATATGTATTGAGCATCTACTATGATTAAAATACTAAGAGTGAAATGTTTAAAGATAGAGACTTGGTCTCTTTCCTAATAGAGCTTATAATATAGCAGATTAACTATTTACAGAAATAAGAAAGAATATATAATAAAAAATTTAAAAAGTTTGGTCAAAGCAAGAGGTTCTTATGAACCCACTCAATAATCTAGGAGTTAATGTAATAAGAATGAGGAGAGACATTTTAAATAATCACTTGTTCATATATTCCTTTATTCCATGTTGTTATGCTTTGCAAATAAAAATATTGGATTTTTTATGTGCAAAGCATTATGCTAGGCATTGTGGATACAGCAGAAAATATGAAAGGCAGCATCTCTGGCTTCTTGGAGGATAATTTCTAGTGGGATGAGTAATAGATAATAAACATAACTAAACAACATGGATGCATACTAAGAAAAGTGCTCCAAAGGAAATAAATAAGTTAGTGCAACAGCATATGAGGAAGGAGTAGAGGGGTAGTTTCAATATAATGGCAGAGAAAGCCACTTTGGGAAAATAACATTTTGTATGGTATCTAAAAACTGCCTGGGATGTAACCATGCAAAGCACTGGTAAAGGGAACAGTATCCCTAGTAACGAGAACAGTAAGTGCAAAAGCCAAGAGACAGGTGTGAGCTTGTCATGTTATAGAAACAGAAGGAAGACCAATTTGGCATTTTATTGGAGCCTAGGGTGTGAAAAGGAAAGTAGTATGACATGAAGTTTGAGATGCAGTCAGCGGCCAGAGATTTTAGGAACCTATGGATCACGACAAGAAATTTGCATTTCATACCATGTGCAGTGGTCAGCTGTTAGAAGCAGGAAGATTAGATTATTTAATTTGTATTTTTAAAGGTTACTGGATAATGGGTGAAGAATGAATTGAAAGGGAGAATGGAAAGATGGAGGAAAACAAGTTAAAAGACTACTACTGTAGTTCAAGGATGCTTCCCTGCTCAAAATGTGAAGAAGGCCATCATACAGAAACAAGGAAGAGAGAGATGTATGTGTATAGGGACATCTCTTGTCATTCTGAGTAGGTTTGACTGCACGCATAGGTTCTCCTGGCTAAGAAGTAAGCACAGATTGCTCAGCCTGGCATTCTAGGTCATCCTCACCATGGCCCAGCCCACATTGTCAGACTTATTTTGTTACCTGGGTACCAACTAAATTGGATTCCTGTTCTTCTCTCACTATCCGTGTCCAGCAACCTAACTGTTCTCATTTTATTCCCTTTCATAATTTATTCTTGCCCATACTCTATCTAAATTTGAGACTTTTACAAATGTTTCTTTCTTCATTAAATTGATGATGGTCATACGGTTTTTGTCCTTAATTATGTGATGTATTTATTGATTTGCATATGTTGAACCATTTTTGCTTCCCTGGGAAAAACTCCGCCTGATCATGGTGTATTATCTATTTGATGCACTGCTGGATTTGATTTGCTAATATTTTGTTGAGGCTTTCTGCATCTATGTTCATTAGGGATATTTGGTCTGTAGTTTTCTTTTCTGTTGTTGTTGTGTCCTTGTCTGACTTTGGTGATACTGTCCAGGGTGATACTGGCTTTGTAGAATAAATTAGAAAAGATTCCATCCTCCTTGATTTTTTAGAACAGTTTCACAAAGACTAATACCAGTTCTTCTTTGTATACCTTTTAGAAATTGGCTGTGAATCCATCTGGTCCTGGGCTTTTTGTTGGTGGGTGGTGGGTGGTAGATTTTTTTGGTTACTGAATCAATTTTGCTTCTTGTTATTAATATTTTTCTTTTCAGGATTTCTAGTTCTTCCTGGTTAATCTTGGGAGGTTGTAGGTTTCCAGGAACGTACCCATTTCCTCTAGGTTTTATAGTTGGTGAGTTGTTCATAAGTTTCTCTTGATCTTTCGTATTTCTGTAGTGTCAATTGAAATGTCTCCTTTTTTATTTCTCATTTTGTTTATTTGACTCTTTTCTTGGTTGTTTAGCTAGTGGTCTACTACTTTTATTTATCTTTTTAATAACCTACTTTTCATTTTGTTGATTTTTTTTTTTACTTTGTTTTGGTCTCAAATTCATTTAATTCTGCTCTAATCTTTATTATGTCCCTTATGCTACCTTGGATTTGGTTTGTTCTTATTTTTTTATAGTTCCTGTAATGTTATATTAATTTGTGATCTTTCTATTTTTTATGTAGACATTTAATGTTATAAACTTTCCTCTTAACATTCTTTTGCTGTGTCCCACAAGTTTTGGCATGTTTTCTCTCCATTTCATTCATTTCAAAAATTTTTTTAATTTTTATTTTAATTTTCAACCAAAAGATTATTATGGAGAATGTTGTTTAATTTTTATGTGTTTGCATAGTTTCGAGAGTTCCTCTTGGTATTGATTTCTAGTTTTATCACACTGTGGTTCAAGAAGATATTTGATATAATTTTGATTTTTAAAAAATTATTGAGACTTGTTTTGTGGCCTTACATATGGTCTATTTTGGAGAATGTTACATGTGCCACTTTCACCACTCCCATTCACTATAGTACTGTGAGTCTGAGCCAGAGCAATCAGACAAAGAAAAAAATGCAAGGCATCCAAATTGGAAAAGAGGAAGTTACATTATCTCTGTTCATTGACAGTGTAATTTTTTTTTTTGAGACAGGGTCTCATTCTGTCACCCAGGCTGGAGTGCAGTGGTGCAGTCCTGGTTCACTGCAATCTTCACCTCCTGGGTTTAAGCAATTCTCCTGCCTCAGCCTCGTGAGTAGCTGGGATTACAGGCACCGGCCACCATGCCTGGCTAATTTTTGTGTTTTTAGTAGAGACACCATTTCACCATGTTGGCCAGGCTGGTCTTAAACTCCCGACCTCAGGTGATCCACCCGCCTTGGCTTCCCAAAATGCTGGAATTACAGGCGTGAGCCATCACACCTGGCCAACAATATAATCTTATACATAGAAAACCCTAAAGACTTCTCAAAATAAAAACTCTTAAATTTGATAAACAAATTCAGTAGTTTTAGGATACAAAATCAACACAAAAAAATCAGTAACATTTCTGTACATCAAGAATGGTCAAGGTGAGAACCAAATCAAGAAGAAAATCCCATTTACAGTAACTCAAAAAAAAAACCTAGGAATATATTTGACCAAGGAGGTGAAAGGGATCTATAATGAAAACTACAAAACACTGATGAAAAACAGTTGTAGGTGACACAAACAAATGGAAAAATATTCCATGCTCATGGATCTGAAAAATTGTTAAAATGACCACAGCACCCAAAGCAATCTACAGATTAAATGCAATTCCTATCAAAATACCAACATAATTTTTTACACAATTGGAAAAAATTTATAAATTCTAAAATTCATAGAGAACTGACAAAGAGCCTAAATAACAAAAGCAATCCTAAGCAGAAAGAACAAAGCTGGAAGTATCACATTACATGACCTCAAATTATATTAAACGGCTACAATAGCCAAAACAGCATGGTACTGGTCTAAAAATAGGCACATAGATAAATGGAACAGAATAGAAACCCCTTAAATAAAGCTGCATATCTATAGCCAACTGATCTTCAAAGGAGTTCACAAAAATATATACTAGGGAAAGAGCTGATGGTAGACTAAATTAGGGTGGTGACAGCAAAGATCCAGAGTGGTATACTTCTTTGAGATATATTTTGAAGGTGATACCAATATTATTTGGTGATTAATTGAATTTCAGGGTTTACAGAAGGAAGTACTGAAGATAATTTCTAGTTTTAAGGGGGCAGAGTAATAAACAAACAGTCGCATAGTATTGATTGACATTAACTGCAACACATACTATTAATGTAATTATCTTATTTATGGCTCTTCCTCAGCACAGCTGGGTTTTCAGTCAGTTGAAACATAAATGGAGCACTTAGGAACTTTAAAAAGCACCAGGCCTCACTTCGTGGCATTTTGGTATTGACTGTTTGATTGAGAAAGGGTCTCACTATGCTAGCCAGGCTGGTCTTGAACTCCTGACCTCAAGGAATCCTCCTGTTTCAGCCTCCTTAGGGCTAGGATTACAGGCATGAGCCACCTCACTCAGCAGATTGTTTTGACACTAATTAGAGGACACAAGAAATTCTCTCTCTTTCTGCATCTACTCAAACAAGCCTTAACTAAGTTAGGGGTGAGAATTTTTTGCAGCAAAAACTAAAAGCTGCTCTTTTAGTTTTATTGTTTTCCTCAGATGATAGTAGGTTACTCTCTGTCTGTCTAGATCTAATTGTGTCCCTAGGGGTTGGACTGAGTGTCTGACTCTGGTTCATAACCCCAGGAAACACACTCACTCCTCAGATGTCACCAACCAGAGCAAATCCAGAGCTTACCCCTCTATGTGGCATGGAAAATTCATAGATTTTCTTTGGACTTTACTCAGAAATAGTACAACCTGTGGTCAAGAAACAAGTGGAATGCATGATCTGTACACGTGGTGGGAGGGATAGGATTGGAATATTCAGTCCATTGGAACCCAGCGGAACCACAGGACTACACAAGAGCAAGTATGCATATGTACCTGCTTTTTCACTTATGGGATTGTTTTCATTAGCTAGAAAATAACTATATATTTAAATCATATTCTGTTTCACTAATTCTTGCAAAGCAAACACTTCAAGGTGAAACTCAGACTTGAATCCAGTTTCTGCTGTGAAGAGAAAGAAAACCAAAACTGATGTGAAGGGACAAGAGGGTTAGACAGAAGTGATGTGGGGTGAGGGGCTAGCATTCTCTTTTGAGCGAAACCAGTTGGCATTTGAGATTCTGTCCAGGAAACAATTGGAGAAAACATTCGCCAAGTAACTAAATATGTTTTTCTTGGACTTAAAAAAAAAATCAAGCAGGTTTTGAAACTTTTAGGGGAAGCATCTCTTGTCTTTTTTATTAGTAAAGAAAAAGGACCATCAACTTTGTGGGGAATAAATTAATGCATCAGAGCTCAGACAGAAACCCAGATGCAGACTCAGGATAACCTCATTCTTTGCATGACAAGCATTAAAAGGTCATTTACCCGCCAGGTCCCTTTCAACTTCTCCACTGCACTTACCTGAACCAAAATAAAGAAATTATTAGTATTTCCCTTATCAATCTCATGTAAATGTTTTTCTCTTAGCACATGTGACTGTGTGTGTGTGCACGTGCGCATGTGAGCACACTCACATGCATGTGTACATGCATGTCCCAATGGAGTTGTATGGAAAAGAGCTTTCCAGGTATATCCAAAGTGATCATGAGAGAATGACATAAAAAAAAATATTTTTTTCTCATCTGGAAGTTTCTGAGGTCAAATAAATGAGAGATTTTAATAGAGAGAAATGAAGGAATATTCCAATCATGGTAAGAAATCTCATATGGGGGTCCTTCACTAGGGTCATGCTTAAATTCAGCATAGTTTAACAAGATAAGAAGACAACATAAATATCACTAAAAACTCTTAAACATTTTTGAATCATTTCCCAAGTTCTTTAAATATGAGAGTGTACAAGCTCCTATCACATTTGGTTCTTTGGGAACCATGAATAACTTAACAAGCACCAAGTACTAGTTATCTGGTTTAAATTTTTTTAAATACACACATTTCTTTCTATCTAGATAATGTTCATGGAAACATTCTAAGTACCTTGTTAAAGTAATTTAAATTCTAGTATAGTCTTCAAGTTAGACATTGAAAAATGGGCATGGTTCAGCTACATAAACATTTTCTTAGCATTCTTCATCCATCATCTATGTAAGTATTTTCTCAGCAGTCCTTCGGTGTATCTCACAGAAAACCCAATTTCAATCCCTAAGAAATGACAAAAACTTCCTTTCAGACTTTCAAAAATATGGCATTTGGTTGTGCAAATCATACCCCTACCCATGAAAAGGAGCAAGACTGAACATTATTTGTCTATGAAATGGGTCTCAAAAAAAAAGAGAAGATGCTTAATATAATTTTCATTGTTAACGTTTCTCACTGCTTTGGATCACAGGTCAATGTTAACTGCAGACTTAGAATTCTCCCTGGGATAAGGGAGCCTGTGTGTTCTGATTTCAACAGTGCCCCATGACCTGTGTTGACAAACAATGGGTTTGTAGGTCTTCTGGGGATACCCAGGTATCAATATTTATTTGGAAAGCAGCAATTCCTCAGAGTCATCCCTTCTGCCAACACATATAAGCTAATGATATCTTTTCTTGGCCACTTTCTTTGTAATCATGAGCTCTTAAGCCTTCCAGAATTGGGGCTGATATTAGGCAAACTATGCAGTATGGAAAAACTGTCTTTCATTCTCTCTCCACTCTTTTTTCATTCTCTATATTTCTATTGTGGGCTTACTCCAGGAAATACCAGTACCTGAGGCTGGCTGGAGCTTCTCAGTCTTGCCTCAGATTCTGCCTGCCTTCCTGAATTGTGTAATCAGTATTCTTCAGGAGCTAGCCCAGATTAGGACCCAAAAAAATCAATCTGACCAATTAAAATAAGTCATGATATTAATGATTCACGACAGAAAAATGGGTAATATTAACTCTACAGTGTTTCCTAGAACAACCAAATGAGTCCATTCTGTCGGGTGCTATTCTGTTCATCATAACCAAATCCCACTAGAACATGAATATAAGAGAATAGCACATATCCCACCTTTCTCCTGTCCTGTGTCGATGGCAAACACTTATAACTAATGGACTCTCCTTTCCTAAGGAGTAGAGAAAGCCTCAAAATCCTTTACAGCACCCTACTCAAGATAGCTAATACAAATTTGTATTGGTTACCTATTGCTGTGTTACAAATTACTCTAAAATTCAGTGACCTAAAACAAGTATTTATTATCTTATTATTTCAATGGGTCAGGAATGCAAGCATGGCTTAACTGGGTGCCTTCCCTCAAGATCAAAGGTCAACTGGATTAGAATCTGCTTCCAACCTCAGTTACGTGGCTATTAGCAAACCTCAAATCTTCATTGGCTGTTAGCCAGAGACATGAGGTCCTTATCACTTGCACCTCGCCACAGAAGAATTCACAACATGGTTCTTGACCTCCCTTGGAAATAGTAAATAGAACAGAGTGGGGAGTAAGAGGGCGAGAAAGGAGTTCACAGCCTTATTATAACTTAACCTCAAAGTGACATTCTATCACTTCTGCCAAATTCTATTTGTTAGACGTGAGTTACCAGATCTAGGCCTCACTCAAAGAGAGGGGATCATGTAAAGATGTGAAACTAGAAGGTGAGGATTGTTGGGAGCCATCTCAGAACTAGCTTCCCACATCATTTGTCAACCTATTAGACTAGGCATGCACTGTGAAACTCACTTTTTCCACCCTACAAACTATTTGGCAGATTAAATAATTTCATCTGAAAGCATGAAAAACTTTTGAAAAATCTAAAATAATAGTTTTTCTTGGAACTGTTATTTTACAAGGTTTTATTTCTTTAGCTTGTGTTAGTAATGGACTACCTCACTCTGGAAAATAGCAATTTCCTTCAGAGTTCCAGAACAGCAATACTAGGTCTATGATTAGATTTCCTCTTGTAAATAATATTTATACTTTTTGATTTAAAAATGTAGTAAATAGCCATTTTGAAAGTTGGTAAAGCCTTGACAAGTATAAGAAAAATAAATTTTAACTATAATCCTACTGTTCAATAATCCTACTGCTCATAAATAACTACCTTTAACAGTGTGGCCTATTACTCAAAATTAGCACATACATGTGTTAATAGTCTACATTTCTTATTTCACATTTGGTTGTGAAAGTTTTAGCACTGACCAGTGGGGGAAAAAAACTTGAAATGTTACTTTGTGAAGTGCATGTCAAGATGGGGTATTCACTCACAAGCAGATAGATATACACTTGAAGGGAATAGTTGGAAAAAACATTTTGATCGTAACATAGTTTGGATCTGCAGTGACTTTTTGCCTTATAAAATCTCTGCAACAACCACGATAATAGTTTAACAATAAACGAATCCCCAAGAGAAAAAAAGTATAGCATATTTTCTCTGCTTAACTGGATTGTTATGATAGTAGTTAGAACCCTTTTTATTTTATTTTACTTATTTATTTTTTTATTTTAGAGACAGGGTTTCAACATCTTGGCCAGGCTGGTCTTGAACTCCTGACCTCATGATCCACCTGTCTCCACCTCCCGAAGTGCTGGGATTACAGGCGTGAGCCATGGTGCCCGGCCCAGAACCCTTTTTAAAGGAAGAAGATACAATTTTTCTTTTGAGTTAAACCTCTGGTTACCTCTTTAGTATCTCAGCTAATTACCAGTCAGATGTACATACAAACTGCATGGATGTGTGAAACTGTACCTAATTACCTAGCTAAGCTACCTACCCACCTGCCAAACCTACCTACCTAGACCCCCATACACCCAAAAGAAGAGATGAGATAACGTACTTGTATATAACCAGCTCTAGTCTCTGTGTCTCCTTGAAATTTCAGTCTTGCCCCTGGGTGGATCAGAGAAACACTGCCACAAAATAGCAACTCCTAATGGATTTTGAAAAGCAAGGCACAATTTAACTGATACAAGGTACAACTAGGGTAGCTGGACATACCTGAATAGCTAAGCAGGGAAAAAGAGCAGAGGTGGGAAGTCCAAATTAATTACTAAACACCAAAAGTTTGGGCACCTGCTGTTAAAAAACTTGAACTACTATCCATTAACCTCAGTGACAAGGCATTGGCTAATTTTCTGGGGTATAACTGAGCCCCAAATAATGGTTGTACAACATAACTAATGAAGCCTGCTGAAGGTGGGTATCAAATGCCTCCTGGACAGAAGACAACTGCCAATTCCATTTTCTCCATGCTATACTGATTGACACTCTATAGAGAGTTTCACTATCCAGCAGCTCCCCTTAGGGCTGCTAAGATGGAGTCCATTCAAAGAACAGATTCACAGCTGTTATTGTATTTGATAGGGTGGGGGACCAGCAAAATTGGCCTCAGCCATTCTCCTAGTCACACAAGACCTCTGATAATCCACATACAACTAAACAGAATGTTCCCACCAAAAACAGCTTCAAAGAGTGTGTACCAAAAATGAGGCAAACAACATATAATTCAGGAAACATTGTAAACATAAAATGCATATAATTTTAGAAAAGCTGTCATGTACATCTTTTAATTTTACTTATTATTTTATATTGATAACCAAAAATCCAATTAAGCTTTTGGTGTTATTTAGTTTGGATAAGTAATAAGGCATCTCTTGAATGTTATTCCTTATAACAAATGTAACTTATAGAGCACACAAGCCTATTTATCAAACCTAAATAAGCACTGGCTTTTAATGTGCCTTTTAAACAAAGTACTCTTTTTCTATTTCTATACTAAAACCCAGGTCACCAAAGTATTGTTAAATTGTTTAAATGTTGGTGAATTACTATGGAAGCACAAATCCTGCATTAAAATAGCAATAAGGAAAAGTTGCTATGAGAATCAGACCAGTGCCTATACAGACTGTTTTATCTCTCTTCCTCTTTGATTCTCTCTCCCTCTTAGGAATGGCTCATAACAAACAAGCTTTTCATGGAGGAAGAAAGTGGTGATTTGGATGAAGATAATAAAGTCATAATGTCCATGTGATTTGTAAGTAACAAATAGTAAGTTCAATTTTTACTTAATTCAAAATTATCCAGTCAATTAAGCCATGAGGACTATGTATGATCCAATGGAAATAGAAGATAATTATTCTGGGACAACTAGATTAAAAAACAGACTCGCCTGAAATATTGAGGTATCAAGCCACACATTTTAGTCTTTTTCAAGAACACATATATTGTCTCAATTTACACATATGGAACAAAATTCTAAATAACATTTGCACAGAATGTAACTTATACCGTGGGTTGTTGACTTGGGCTTCATAACTAGACCTACCTATTGGCTGAAGTGAATACTCTGGGCTTTGTCAAGATTAATAAAAGGCCTTTAGTGATGGTCAATTTATTTATTTTCCCAAATTAGATAAACCTACTTTTTATACCAACGATTATTTCACACAATATTTACAGTCCCCAAATGGCGATTAATTTTTATATTCTAAATTGTTAGTAGGTTAACTGAATAATCCTGGTAGATAGAAAGTGGGAGGAAGTAGAGAAAGGGAGAGTAATCAAAATCTTGTAAATATCTCTTCTGTACCAAGTACTGGGGAAGGAGCTCTTATACATGATGCCATTTAATTATTACAGTATCACAAGGTAAGAACCATCATTTCAGTTTTACAGATGAAGGAATTGAGGCTTGGGAAGGTACATAATTTGTCCCAAATTATATACCATTATATCCACCTGCCTCTCCTATGTCACATACTCTCCTTGTTGGTTAAGTTCAGCTTGTAAGTATAGGGTCAATGGAAATAGATTTGTCTATGTTCCTACAAAACATAGTGAGATATAGGCAAAAAAACCTGGTACAAATCACTCTAAGTCACAAGAGACTAACAAAAAAATATATATGTGAAATTATCACAATGACAAATTTTCCTTTCAGACTACTTGACAAACAATATATCCTAGAGAAAAGACACGCAAGACTTGGAAAAGAATTTTCCAAATGTTGAACAGTTGACTATAAATCAAAGAAATGGGACATAACAAAAAGTAAAACATCTTTAAGAGGTTTTTAGTGCTTTCCGAAAGATTCCAAATGTTGCTCAGATGTAGGCTGACCCACTTCCATTGGTGAAAAGGCTAATATCACCTAACCAAGGACATAGCAAAGAAAGAAAGAAAAATATCAGATTCAAATCTATCCAGAGCTGTGGCTTTCAATTCTAGGTAATCAGTAGGTTGAGCAGCCTTGAAGATAGTTTAGGCCAGGAGTCGGAAAATTTCCTCTAAAGGGCCAAATAGCAAATATGTTAGGCTTTGTGGGCTACATGTTCTCTACGGAAACTACTAAGCTCTGGACCTATAGCATGAAAGCAGACATAGACAATGCATAAACAAAGGAGGGTGGCTGTGTGCCAACAAAACTTTATTTACAAAATATAAGTGGGTGAGCCGATTTGGTCACAGGTTATAGTTTGCTGACCTCTGACTTAGGCTATACTTCTTGCCTAGAGTGGGCATAGAGGATATTTGCTTGAGTTAATGTCGTTTACAAGACAACAAGCTACTGAGGAGAAGGGAAGGAGCCACCACAGGGCTGGAAGGAAGACTATGGCATTGTAGTGATGCTAAAGTTAACAGGAAGGTCAGTCTCTTCAGAGAAGCTGAAAGGAACTATATAAATCTTACATAGAATGAAGAAAAAAGACAGTGACTTCTTAATTTAAGGAATTCATTTTTCCCATTAGCAAAATGAAAGACTGAAGTAGACCAATGGATTCAAAAACCTTTCTTCAAATTAAGTATTGTGGAGTCCCAATATATAAAGTAAATTAACCCACTGTCATTCTGATTAAAGCTGTAATGAGGAGGCTTTACCTAACAAGACTGATCCTGAGTCAATTAAAACTCCCAAATCTCTCCCCAGGAAATCTGGACTTCACAGAGTACAGGTCAACAAATATAAAGGCTCCTTCTAATTGTGACATTCTGATGTTCTATGATTATGTGATTTTTGTTCCTGCTCTTAATTTGTATCTACATATACCTTAAATATATACATAAAATATTTCTATTTTAAGATGTCATCTTTTGAGGGCATCTTCAGAGCAAATATATGTTAATCACTAGATTTCCTAAAAAGCAATTCAGCTGGTTAAATTTAACATAGTGTTTGTTACTCTCTCTCTACACAAAAAAAAATGCCCGTATTTGCTCAATTATTTAAGCAATTTTTCTAGAAGTTTAAAATAACACAATCCAATAGGCCTGTCTAAGTGTCCATGTGAATTGATTAAATTTCAGATTTCACCCATTTAGATCTTGTCTTTGTCTCCCTGGCTGCCAAAACAAAATGCAATAAATAGGGTGGCTTAAATAAGAAAAATTTGTTTTCTTACAGTTCTGGAGGCCAAGAGTCCAAGATCAAGATGTCAGTATAATCAGTGTCTGGTGAGGGCTCTTTTCCTGGCTTGTTGATAGTCACCTTTTCACTGTGTCCTCATATGGCAGTGGGCATAGGAGACGGACAGAAAGTGAGAAAGCTAGCTCTCTGGTATTTCTTCTTGTAAGGGCACTAATTTTGTCATGAGGGCCTCACCCTTGTTACCTCATCTAAACCGAATAATCTCCCAAAGGCCCCCATCTTCAAATACCATCATATTAGGGGTTAGGGCTTCCACATATGAATTTGGAGGGAGAGACACAATTCAGTTCATAGCAGATCTTATAGGTTACAAAGAGAAGGTCCGGGTTGATGTTGAGGAAAGTGATATTAGTTTTTCTCCCAAGGTGTTTACAGAAACCAGAAAATAGAATATTATCTTTTGTTTATCTCTATCTAGCTTACCATATGTTAAATCAATTTTGCTATCTTTATTATGTTTAACTCATGAACTATTTCCTTCTAGTCAGACATTTTGGATAAGTTGGTTTTAGGTAACATTACCTGAAGGGCCAAAATAAAAATTACACGTTGGAAATGTCACTGCTATGCTTGGAATGGACACATCAATAGGAAACATTATCTTCAATTTTAAAATTTTTTATAAATATTTTCATTGACAAATTGTAGTTATATATACTCATGGGATATAATGTGATGTTCTGATATATGTATACAATGTGGAATTATTAAGATGAATATATTAATTAACTTAATTTAATCTTTAATTTCTTTTTGATTGACTAAATACAGGAAGACCTAGTGAGGTATTTTTTTCCTCCAATATTACAGATTTGAATCCTGGCTCTAACGGTCTGCTTCAAGCAACAGGTATCTTGATTATGTAGGTGTTTTGCAGAAGTTTCCCTTATATATTACTGGAAACTGAGTTACTTCCGTGAGACTGGAAAACAGACTAACTGCTGGTTTTATAGGAGGGAAACACTGCCTAGGTAGTAATTGAGTTTGGGTTTTCATCAGAGGTGGAAACTGTCCTGCTGATAAGTTTTATCTTTGGTGAATGCCTTGCTCCAGTTTCCAGCACAACACTGGGTACCAAAAAAAAGGCAATCGGTGTAGGCTTTCCAGTGTTTTATTGTCAGGATAAAGTCTCTGATCTGAGACTCAGGACCAGGTGGGAAGATAATACACCAGAAACATTGGGTGGGTTGTTATAGCAATTATGTTTTGTGACTAGAATAAGTTTGCTCCTCCAAGGATAGTTCTGGTTGTTTTTCAAAAAGAGAGACAGTGGGAGAGAGAGAGAGATGGATCATTTTGACCACATTTTGTCACAGATAGCTATCACATTTTCTGCAGCAGTTCCTTTTATGTTTTACTCCTGTAACACTAATAATAAAGTTTTCTTATTCCTCTTTAAAAACATCACAACGTGCAATGCATAGTCACTGCAATTATTTCAAGAAATAGCATGTACTTGCATTTATCCCATTTTATCACCCACCCGAGGACACTATATTTCCTATTAGTGGTGGTGAACTTGATGCTATTATATGTAATTTCTTCCAAATGAGCTGTGACACTTAACTTTCTGCTTCAAAGTATTGAGCTATGCTTAAAGCAAGCCTGGCTTCAATACAGAGATTTCACAGAGCAGGGAAATCAAGCCTATTAAAATACATCACTTCCCCATCAATATGTTCTCTCTACCCAAATAGTGTCTTAAGAGGTAGACAGGTATCAAATCAAGTATGGAAATAATTTTTAGATTTTGAGTGGGCAATTAATAATGATAGCAGCTTACAGAAACATAACAATAATGTGAGTGAACTAAAAAATAATTCATAGAATAATGATTTTTTAAAGTTCCAATTTAGGACTTTTTGTCTCTGTGCTTCATTGCACTTTCATAATCTCTTTTGGGTTCTTCCTCTTATGTTCAAAACAGATATGTGAATTTAAAAGCCACCTTTTGGAATTTAGTGGCAACCACATGCCTACCATGTGCCCATATATTAGACAAGTTATATAGTTTATTTCTAGTCCTCACAACTCCAAGAAAAAAGTATTACAGATATGCAATCCCTTATTCAAAACGCTTGGAGGCAGATGTGTTCCAGAATTCAGAACTGTGTGAAGTTTTAAGATAATAAGGTACATATACAGCATGTTCTGTAACCAAATGGGGTCTGGCATAGCATTTTGTAGGCAAGTAAAATAATATTTGCACTGAAATACATAAGTTGTCAGACAAAGTGGGATTTAAAAACAAAACAGCAGCAAAAATGGCTTCATATCAGATTTTGTCACCAAAAATACTTGCTACAGATTTGCAAAAAATTTTAAAAAAGAATTTTGAAGGTTTTTGGATTTTGTACTTGTGAATTAAAAATTGTAGATGAGAGAGACTAAATAACTTGCTCAAAGTTATGCAGCCAGAATACAGCTCGGTTGGATTCAAACTTGGAACCATTTGTCTCAAAAGTCTATGTTTTAATAGATGAAAAGAATCAGTCATGCCAAAATGACCTTGGGGAAGGAAACACAAGGAAAAAAATTGGGATCAGACAAGAGAAGGAATCAGATAGAAAAAAATAGGACCATAAGATAACTACAACATGAGCTCCCCAAAGTAGGCAGAGAGATAATGAAAGCAGCCATCAGAAAGAGAAGGGCCATGAGCTGGGTGGGAAAGAAGAATATTGTGCCGAGGCTCAATGTACTCACATGGAAAAGATGAGAACAAGTGGATTCTGAACAGACTGCAGGATGGCATAAACCTGCTCATTGTACCAAAATGATTTCCAACTGCCATAGCTCCTGGCTATTTATTAAAATATATTCAAACAATGCCTATCATGTGCCAAGCACTGGGGATAAAGTAATGATAAACATTGGAGTGTCTCTGCACTCCTGGCCCCCATAATTATTAGCTGTGTGACCTTAGTAAAGTTATTCAACCACTCTATGTGGCAATCAGTTTATTTGTAAAATAAGGATAATATCTACATCACAGATATTGAACGGTGAGAATTAAATGACACAGTGCATGTAATGAACTTAACACAGTGCCTAGCCCAAAAGATATATAGCATATTTTTTAGTATACTATAATAGTATAGGTATACTTTTGGTAAGGTGTAATAGTCAATATTACTATAGAAATTTTATTCTTTGGGATAATTGGCTTCTCCAACCAAGAAAAACAATCCAAATTCTGAGAATATTTGCAGATAACAAATCAGGGTACAAAGTACCAAATTCTGGACAAATATAATTGCTGTTCAATTAGCAACCCTGGTGAGTTTGCTCTATTTTTGGTTTTAACACTAACTTGTTGTGCTACCCTGAATGAGTCATTAATAACATCTGCTTCCCCTCCTGTGAATTGTCTTCTGCCCTTTAACTCAAGGGTATTAAAGGAGGCTTTGGGAACAAATGAAGGAGACATTATTTCTCCAGCTAATATGCTGCTCCAAAGATAACTCTTTTGAACTTGTTGATTAGGAAAGGTATACACTGAAAGAAAGCAAACTTTTTTTGCATGCTTATACCTGAACGAATTCCATCTGTATGGGTGACCAGTGGAAGCAGAAGGATTCTGAATAACATAGCTTTTCTCAATTCTGTCATAAATACTCATTCAAAAGTGCTGTGGTCATTTTTTTACAACTTATTTTCTTCCGACTGATCCATTGCAGTTGCTTTTACAATGTAGATTTATAATCCAAATGACAGTCATTTATTTCCAGCAACTGTCAGCTGCTCAGGGGTTATCAATAATATGTTTTATTGACAATCACTTTCTCAGAAAATCACCTATTGTGCTTTGCCTACCTATATGATGGAGTCGTGCACAGGAAAAGAGTCAAGACCTAGGGTATATCCAATCCTTTGGGTGAACAATTGGGAAAGTAGCTGATAGGAGATAATTAATTGAAAGTACAGTGTTTACTTAAATATTTGCCATAAATTAGATGTAGAGAATCCATGTTTAAACCTCAAGTAGAAAGCAGCCATCTTAAACACAAGACATATACATGGAAACATTTGAATCATATAACTGTGGCACCATATGATCTATGAGATACAATTCCTAAACTTTCAGGGCAATAACCAAGGAGCACAAAACATTATCATTTGTTTAGAATGGAAAATTAATATCATGTGGCAATAGCTTACTGACTAGACCTAACACCTATCCTCCAAGTATAGATACTCTAGGTTTGAATTTTGTCATCTTCCAATCAATCTCCAGTTTTATTTAACACTTTCAGTTTAAAGAAAACCCTGCTGAGAATTCTCTTTCAGTCTTTGTCATTTTGTTCACTTTGCATAGAACACTTTGTTCATTCTTCCTTCTCTTGATGTCCTGGTTAACGCATACTTTCTGTCTCAGATTATTTGTCACTCTGTCTGGGAAAGCTTCCATGTCCTCCTAAGTGCCTCTCTCTTGTGCTCACATAGCACTTCTTCCTCTTCATGGTAAAATTTTCTCTACTTCTCTGTATCTTCCACTTGACAGCAAGAAAATTGAAGAAAGAGGCTTAGTCATAGTTATAGTTGAGTTCTGAGAGTTTATCATAGTGCAAGTCACATAGCAGACACTTAGTACTCATCTGCAGAATAGTGACTAAATAAATAAGTAAGGCTACTTGGATGAAATAAATCAAAGGGCTGTTAATTTTCCAGTTTATTGTATCAATGTCATATCAACACCACAACAAAAACTTAGTATGGGCATATTAAGAGTGAATGCTCAGGGAGTTTACAGCCATCCAGAGAGCTGGAAGCTATAGATCATTGTGAGGTTCTAATTCTAATTCAGAGTTTAAGTATGGCTATAACTTCAGTGACAGAAAAACATGTCTTGGCAGCTCATGGGTGGTTTTGTTGATGAGAATGAACAGAATGAGAAATGGAAATCTCATTAAGCTTGAAAGTATTTTTAGCTGGATAACATTGGCATTAGATTGTCAGAAAACCAAACGGAAGGAAATTATGATGAACAGTAAATATGTTAGTGAAAATGGTCAAGTGGGATCATGATTCAAAGAATTGCCTACAATTTCTACCCAATCACAGCCTGGTTGCCCAGCAACCACTCTATGGGAGTTGCACAGTATGATGACATGTTAGATCCTAATCTCAGAAGTAGATTGACAAGCCGAAACCATTAAGTCTTGCAGTCCAGCTTGCATTAGTTCTCTCATCTTATAATTCTGAATAAAACTCAACCTCTGCCTACACAAAAGATGAGGTCTGTCAAAAAGAGTACAGAGTTACCATGGGTGCTCTGAAATGCCTTGGATGTCTTTAGAATTAAAGAATTTAATATGTATACAAATTGAATTACCTGTGACATCCCAGACTCTTTCAATTGTACCAGATGGTATATCAGTAATAGAAGAAAACCTAGACTTGTTCCAGGAGAAAGAAAAAGAAGACATATGTTTTCCAGACAATTTGAGTTTCATCTTCCTTCTGACTTCTCACTTTTACTACCTACTCCCAAATAAAAAGAACAGCAAACTGCAAAGCTAATATTTTTATTAATTTTTCTATTAAGCAATAGGAGAAAAGAACACCTATACAAAAAATAGACAAGAGGACATCAACAAACAAAGCAATAGGAGAAAAGAACACCTATACAAAAAAATAGACAAAAGGATATATACAAAATGAGTAAACAAATGAATAAAATGCATAAAATGAATGCATAAAATCAAGTTAACACTTGTTAAAGATTAACATATGCCAGATATTCTTACACGTACTTGGGTTAATACACTGTTTACTCATAGGACTTAGTTTTATGAGATAGATACTATCAATATCATCTCCAATTTTTAGGTAAGGAAACTAAAGCACAGAAAATTTAAGTAATTTTCTACAAGTCAAATATCTAGTAAGTGCCAAAATCTGGATTCTAACCAGGCTGAATGACTCCAAAGACCCTACTCTCAACTATATAGCAATATTGTCTTTCTTTCTTTTCTTTCTTTTTTTCTTTTTTCTTTTTTTTTTTTTTTTTGAGATGGAGTCTCACTGTATCACCCAGGCTGAAGAGCAGTGGCGTGATCTCAGCTCACTACAACCTCCGCCTCCTGGGTTCCAGCAATTCTCCTGCCTCACCCTCCCAAGTAGCTGGGATTACAGGCACACTCCACCATGCCCAGCTAATTTTTGTATTTTTAGTAGAGATGGGGTTTCACCATATTAGCCAGGATGGTCTTGATCTCTTGACCTTGTGATCTGCCCACCTCGGCCTCCCAAAGTGCTGGGATTACAAGCATGAGCCACCGCACTTGGCCAATGCTATCTTTCAAGAAGAAACGAAGGAGCCAATGAGCATATCAAAAGTGCTTCTATTACTAGTAATCAAAGAATTACAAATCAAACCAAACAAATGGCAACTTATTATTCACCAATTCAGCTATTATTTCAAACAATAATAAAATTTGGTGTAGCATTTAATGTAGGAAATTTCTATTTTACTCACAATTTTTTGTTTAATGGTTATCTCCATGGAATGATAAAAAGTTGGAAGTATAATGGTTACTATCCATATTAATCAGCTATATGTACACTTTGAGTGAATAATAGAGTTTTTGTATTTTTTTCTTGGATCCTATGTATTATTCATTAGGAGCTTTTGAAAAATAACCCTTTGACCTACTCTAATAAGTATTTCTAAAGCAGTAATGAGAATCTCAGGCAATCATAAACATTAAATAATATTCACTAAAACAACATTTAGCTTTGTAAAAAATTGAAAGTAATCTCAAAATTGGGAGACTATAATGTAACTATTAAAGAACTTCGAAAGAATAATGGAAGAAAAATTAGATGCAACATGAAGAAATTAGCATAATGTGAAGCTGTGTGTATTGAATGGCCCCAATATAATATATCCCCACATATACAAATATTTTCTACAGAGAGAGATAAAGAGAGAAGGAAGGGAGAAAAAGAAGTTTTCTATGAAATATATTAACTGTGATTACTTTGTTTTGGATGATATAATTTTTTGTTTTTATTCTTTTTTTTTATTACACTTTAAGTTCTGGGATACATGAGCAGATCGTGCAGGACTGTTACATAGCTATACACATGCCATCGCGGTTTACTGCATCCATCCCCCTGTCATCCACATTAGATATTTCTCCTAATGTTATCCTTCCCCAATTTCCCCCACCCCCCCCCACTACCCCTCCCCTAGCCTGCCGCCCCCCAACAGTCCTCGGTGTGTGATGTTCCCCTCCTGCATCCATGTGTTCTCATTGTTCAACAACCACTTACAAGTGAGAACATTTGGTGTTTGGTTTTCTGTTCTTGTGCCAGTTTGCCGACAATAATGGTTACCAGCTTCACCCATGTCCCTGCAAAGGACATGAACTCATCCTTTTTAATGGCTGCATAGTATTCTATGGTGTATATATGTCACATTTTCTTTGTCCAGTCTATCATTAATGGGAATTTGGGTTGGTTCCAAGTCTTTGCTATGGTAAATAGTGCCTCAATGAACATATTTGTGCATGTGTCTTTATAATAGAATGATTTATAATCCTTTGGGTGTACACCCAGTAATGGGCTTGCTGGGTCAAGTGGAATTTCTATTTCCAGATCCTTGAGGAATCACCACACTGTCCTCTATAATGGTTGAACTAATTTACCCTCCCATCAACAGTGTAAAAGCATTCCTATTTCTCCACATCCTTTCCAGCATCTGTTAGCTCCAGAGTTTTTAACGATCGCCATTCTAACTGGCATAAGATGGTATCTCAATGTGGTTTTGATTTGCATTTCTCTAATGACCAGTGATGGTGAGCATTTTTTCATATGCTTGTTGGCTGCATAAATGTCTTCTTTTGAGAAGTGTCTGTTCATATGCTTCACCCACTTTTTGATGGGGTTTTTTTGTTTTTTGTTTTTTTTTTGGTAAATTTAAGTTCTTTGTAGATTCTGGGTATTAGCCCTTTGTCAGATGGGTAGAATGCAAAAATTTTTTCCCATTCTGTTGGTTGCTGGTTCACTCTAATGATAGTTTCTTTCGCTGTGCAGAAGCTCTTAAATTTAGTTAGATCCCATTTGTCTATTTTGGCTTTTGTTGCCATTGCTTTTGGTGTTTTAGTCATGAAGTCCTTGCCTATGCCTATATCCTGAACGGTATTGCCTAGATTTTCATCTAGGGTTTTTATGGTATTATGTCTTATGTTTAAATCCTTAATCCATCTGAAGTTAATTTTAGTGTAAGGTGTAAGGAAGGGGTCCATTTTCAGCTTCCTGCATATGGCTAGCCAGTTTTCCCAACACCATTTATTAAACAGGGGGATCCTTTCCCCATTGCTTTTTTTGGCAGGTTTGTCAAAGATCAGATGACTGTAGATATGTGGCATTACTTCTGATGCCTCTGTTCTGTTCCATTGGTCTATATCTCTGTTTCGTACCAATACCATGTTGTTTTGATTACTGTGGCCTTGTAGTATAGTTTGAAGTCAGGTAGCATGATGCCTCCAGCTTTTATGTTGTTGTTGTTTGTTTGTTTGTTTTGCTTAGGAATATCTTGGCTATGCAGCCTCTTTTTGGTTCCATATGAAGTATAAGGTGGTTTTTTTCCAGTTCAGTGAAGAAGTCCAATGGTAGCTTGATGGGGATAGCATTAAATCTATAAATTACTTTGGGCAGTATGGCCATTTTTATGATATTGATTGTTCCTAGTCACGAGCATGGAATATTTTTCCATCTGTTTGTGTCCTCTCTTATTTCCTTAAGCAGTGGTTTGTAGTTCTCCTTGAAGAGGTCCTTTACATCCCTTGTTAGTTGTATTCCTAGGTATTTTATTCTCTTTGTAGCAATTATGAATGGGAGTTTGCTCATGATTTGAGTCTCTGTCTGTTATTGGTGTATAGGAATGCTTGTGATTTTTGCACATTGATTTTGTATCCTGAGACTTTGCTGAAGTTTCTTACCAGCTTAAGGAGATTTTGGGGTGAGATGATGGGGTCTTCTAAATATAAAATCATGTCATCTGCAAATAGAGACAGTTTGAATTCCTCTTTTTCTAATTGAATACCCTTTATTTCTTTCTCTTGACTGATTGTTCTGACCACAACTTCAAAATTTATATATAAAATTTTTGTATATATTATTTATAATGCAAAATAATTTAAAAAATAATTAAAATTTGTGCTATCCTCTAATTATTATCTTTGAACCTGACTTAGATGATCAGCCAGAAAACTAATCTACAGATGAATTATCCTCAATTGTAAATGGTCTCCAGTGGCTCAATATGTTTACTAAGTCTCATTTAATATTTTAATTAAAATAAATGTCTTCAACTACTTAAAGCAGAGGAGAGAATGTTTTAAAAATCCTTACAATTAAAATAAATTATTAAAGCAACATAGTGCTTTATAGTTTACAAAATCCTTTCCCAGGAAATAGAAAACTCATTTGACTCTATAACAACTTTAGAGTAGGCAAGTTATAATATTAAAAGTTAAGAAAATAAGCAGACTTCACTGTTAGATGCCTGAGGCCACATTCATCTTCTCTATATCCAGCACTGAATTAAGCAAATGAGAAGTTTGTTTAGCCAGGATCACACTTTTCATTAAGCTATCAGAATAATCATGTGGTCATTCTGTGAGGGAAACGGTAGAGAGAGGGAGAATTTCCACCTTTCTGATGTAGAAAAGCAGCATGGAGCATATAAGCTTTCACATAGACTACTCTTGGGATTATATCCATGGCCACCTGATCACTACATGACCTTTGCAAGTTACTTAAATCTTCTAAGCCTTAGTCTTCTGATCTGTAAAACAAGAATAGTAATGCTCACATCTGTAATGCTGTTATAAAGATTAAATAAGATGAGATATGTAATATGTGTTTGGTGCCACAATGAAATCATACATAGCAGTTATTGCTTAGTCTGCCTCCTACTTCCATTCCACCCACCACCTCATTAATGCCTGGGAACAGCCTTAATTTAAGCCTGCCCTTCTTCCTTTTGTATTCAAGAGGGCACTGAGTTAAGCACCACCCTGAAAAATAAAATAAAAAACAATCGGTATAAATCTTTAAAATGCCCATTTTCTCTAGAGATAACTCTATACATTTGCTGAATAGTGTTCAAACTAATATAACCCATTAAATCTCTTTTGAAGCTAGAATTAAGAAGCTATTTAAATAATGTATCATTCAGTCATATGCTCAGCTTAGAGACTGTTAACTGAATAAAACGTAATTTTGACTGCATGCAACCAAGGCCTTTTTAAATCTTTCATTTTTATTATTTTCTTTTTAAACATAGAACATCTGGCTTAAAGATATGCAACAGGAAAATACACATATATTTTATCTTGTCACTCAGAGGGCTTTATCCTAAGTCTGAAAGCTTTTGGCTAGAGTGCAAAAACACTAGAGACCCACGTTGAATAGCAAGAGAAATTGAAAGGAGTTCAACTCATCTGTGGTTCCAGTAGCTGGCAGGAGGTACCTTTCTGAATTGATTTTTCAAATGCATGTAAGTCATCAAGCTTGCAAATTTTTAACCTTTCAAACAAAGTATTAGTAAACCTTCTCAAAAAATGAGACTTTTGAAAAATCTTAAGTCATTTAGATTCTCCCCTATAAAGAGGGGGAGTCTGGAGACATTGATAGCAATCTTAATGGAATAAGGGCTCCCAAACAAACTTTGGATATAAGGTCAATTCTTAACTACTCGTATGAATAGAGAGGAGAGACCAAGGGAAGGCCTCATTTGAGCAACACCCTACAACAAAACTCTTGCCGGCAATTTCCAAAATTGGATTATTTTGGTTTCCTCATCCCTTCCCACATCCCCATATCTGCTAGCCTTTAGTGGGGGATGATTACATGAGATATTTATGTCAAATAACTACAAGGAGAGGCCAAAAGGTGATTCATATCTCAAAAGAACCAATCATTTCATAGCCAAATGCCACTAAATCAGGGTACATGTGGTTAGCATGGTTGGTTAAAGCCTTTTGGTGCCTTGTCCTGGTTCAATCTCAAAGGATTCTAAATCATAAGGTTAAATGTGATAAAGTTCAGCAATATTCTTATTTTGTCCTTCATGATCATTTTTTCTTTTTCATTTGAGATATCTAATATTAAATGATAAACAGATATTTTTCTCATTCATTTTGTGGTTGTCGTTGCTTTGCTGGTGCCCTGAGCATAAGTTTTTTCTACATGTTGGATTATCAGACATCAATCATACTAAACTGTGTTCTAGGAAAACAAATTTTTATGATTTATAAACAATTTGTTGTTTTTGTTCTCTTGTTTGTTCTTCACATCTCAGAGCACTGAATAATAGTTCTGTGAAGTTACATTAAATATTTTATATAAAAGCATATAAAATGTGCAATATTGTCTTACTCCATTTTGTGCTGATGTAACAGAACAACTGAGATCAGGTAACTTATAACAAACAAGTTATTGGCTCACAGTTTTGGAGACTGGGAAGTCTAATATCAATGTGCTGGTGTCTTGTGAGGGTCTTATTTCTGCATCATCACATGGCAGAAATTGGGAGAGTGACAGCAAGAAAAAACAGCTTCACCCTTTTATAATGGCACCAATCCAACCTTTGAGGCTGGAGTTATCACGGCCTAATCACCTCTTAAAAATTCTACCTTTTACTACTGTTACAATGGCAATTACACTTCAACATGGGTTTTGAAATGAACAAATATTGAAACCATAGTAAATATTACACAAAATGATGATTTCCTTTCCTTTTTGGTGTTATTAGTTGTATTTCTTGCAAAATGAGATTTTGCAAAGTTGCATGATTGCCTAAGTCAGTAGAAGAGACAGAGTCAGATCCCAGACGACCTTTCTAATGCCCTGAAAGTATCCTTTCCACTATACCACTCAGTCTTCCAGAACCACCTGCCTTAAACTTGTGATGGCTGAGTTAAATAAGTAACTGCATTGGTTGCAAATGATACAACCAATTTCTAGGTGTATTTATGCTGCAGATAGCTATAAAAAAGCTTAGTTCCACTAACTTAACTACCAAAATTACTTATATTTACTCAGAAATATAAAGTTCCCCAGCCAGAAGAATCACTTTTTAGTATAGGAAAACACTCTCTTCTTGCTTTTTTCTGGACTCTCAGCCATCTTCTGGCGGAGAAATCTTGTGCTCTTCAATGAGTCTAAGGATTTGAGGTGAGAACAGATGAAAAGGAAATCAGAATTTTTTGCTGGCTGCTTCTTCTACACCTTATATCTCCCCTGACATAATGCTTACATAGGAAAATTACACAGTAGGGGGACAATGACAAAAATACATAGGAAGAAAAAGGAATAAAATATGTATCTTAAAATATTATCCAGCCATAAATATGTGTACATATACAGATAGACAGATATATAGATAGACAGATATACAAATCAGTAAAAAAAAATAATACTATAGCAGGAATATAAGTTGAAAATTTATACAAGAAAAAATAAAAATATAAAATATGTTCCATTTATATTTTCAAAATAATCAATTTCACTAGTACTTAAATAAATATAAATTAAACAATTTTTTAGATTTGTACTTGCAAAGATTAAAATGTTTGATAATTTCTTGCATTGAAGACAGTACAAGGACACTCCTGTTAGCAGACTGCTCAAGGAAATTGAAAAGTCTGTTTGAAAAGCCTTCAAAATTTTCCTATCTTTGACCCCAAATTTCCATTTTTTATAAATACTTATTGAAAAATAATCACACAAATTGACAAAGATGTTTATATAAAGGGGTTTATTATAAAAACTTGAATGTTCAGCAATAGGGAAATTGTTTTAAATAGGAGCTGCAGCATGCAATGACATTTTTTTTTGCAGTTTGAAAAGTAATGCTGATACGTTAAAACAGATGTCAATAAAATGGTATTAAATTCTACCCTTGAATATTTATATATATATAAAAAGTCTGGCATGCCATATAATTTGAATGGTTATTTCTTGAAGCTAATTTTAGAGATTGTTTTATTTTCTTCTTTAGTTTTTAAATTTTGTTTTATTTTTAGTAATTTCTGAGTATATGTTACTTTCACAATTAGATATGCATTCAGTATTATAGTTATTTCCATTTTTTTATGGAAAAAGATGGAAGGAAAGAGAAGATGAAAGGAGCGAGAGGAAGGTATTTCTGGTAAACTTGGAGCGACATCACCTAAGCCAAAGTTTTGGCAGCAAAGAGTGTTGATAAGAGGAAATGATAAACTGCATAAACGAGAAGCTCCTCAAAGGGACTTTGTCCTTCAGCTCCCCTGAAGTTCTTCTCTATGCCTAAAGTCTATTGGTCAGGGGGTAAAATATCATAAACGCATTATTCCCATCTCTTAGCAATTTTCCTGGTCTTTCTTCTTCAAGGCTTCCCACAGGGGTCCAATGCCAGTTCCCTTTATAACTCCCTTTATGAATTAATAATTCACAAAATTGCATATTGCTTCTCTCCATGATTCCTGTTTCAGGTTCATAGCTCTTTTACCTGTCAAAGTGCATACATTTGATCTTTGCTAAATAGCATTTGATACTAATGAGCTAATATATTAACTATGACTCCATAAATATTTTTTGAGCAAACATTTCATTATAAGGGACCATCATAAGGGACCTCTAGAAAGCCTGCTACCTGGAGGCTTCACCTGCATTAGGTGCTTTGAGGAGAAAAATAAAGAAATAAAGAAATAGCAAGCCTGATTTTTATACCCAGGTTTCGGAGACTGTAAATAAAATAGCAACAACTAAATAATGCTAGAGATTTAAAAAGCTAACAGCAATGGAACCAAATATCTGTTGCATCATGTGTTTTGGGAATTAGTGCAATGTATGTTTAAAGAATCAACGGTGTCAGATGAGTTGAGTATTTGGAGGCCATAAGAACTGAGTGTGAGATTCAGATCTTCTACTTTCTCTATCAAAGTCTTCTCATTCCTCTGGGTCTGTTTCTTCATCAGTACAATGGATTCTATAATATTAATGGCTTCTTCATAGGATTGAAAGATATTAAAAATTTATAAAATATTGTATCCATGAATGTGTAGTTATTATTAATATCCTTCAAGATGCTCACTTATATTATTATTCCCCATATGATAGGCCACTTGGTCTACTCCATGTGCTGGGAAGAGTACTGGGATAAAAGCCAGACATAAAAGACAACTGAGTCACAGAAGCAGCCACACAGCTAAACAGAATGTCAGATACCATCACTGTCTCCTGAACCCAGTGCAAGATAACCAGTCAGTTCTCTCAATTGTAAACCAAAAATAAAATTCTAAGTCTCTCCAAGCATCTAAATAGATCCCTCCTTTTGGCAAGGGCATTCCAAAACTAACCAGAAAAACTAGTTCAGGACATGATGGTAAGGGGGTGTCAGACACGCCTCATTATGCCCTCCTCCCTTTTGGAATTACTGATAGAAGAGATTAGTTAAGTCTGATAAAAAACATTTACAATCTATTCTTTCTGAAGCCTGCTACCTGGAAGCTTCACCTGCATGATAAAATCTTCATCTCCATAAACTGTTATCTTAACCCAGACATTTCTAAGTTTTTAGACAATAACTTAACTCTTTCAACAAATTGCCAGTCACAAAATCTTTGAATATACCTGTGGCCTGGAAGCCCTCACTTTCAGTTGCCTCACCTCTCTGAACAAAACCAGTGTACATCATACATGTATGTAATTGATGTTTCGTGTCTCCATAAAATGCAAAAAACCAAGCTGTACCTTGACCATCTTGGGCACATGTTCTCAGGATCTCCTGAGAGCTGTGCCATGGGCCATTGGTCACTCATATTTGTCTCAGATTAAATCTCTTCAAATATTTTACAGAGTTTGACTCTTTGTGGACAGAGTGATCAAGAATATCAGACTAAAGATTTTACTTGAATGATATGATAAGGCAAAACTATGTGACCTTATTTTTAAATAATCTCTTTAAACCATGGTTTCTCAGTACCAAGAAGTTTTTAGAAGTCACACACTAATTCCTATCTTATTTCTGTCTCAATCTAGATGAACAATTTTCAGACTGAACAGGAAGATTTCAAATTATCTTAAGGACTTGCATCCTCTCATGTACTTGCCCACTTAATCATTCTTTGGTTTTAAAAGGCTCTGAAGTTTAAATTTTGAAAAGTAACTGAAGAGGGTCTGACTTATTTTAAAATGCCGAATCTCTCAAATGCTAGATGTGATGGTAGATTGACTATTAATCTTTGAGAGATGATGGATAATAAGAGCATCTCCAGATGAGGAAAGGTTGACAAACAGTACTTTAATTTAAAAAAAAAAAAGGTAAAATTCTGTGAATTACAGATTTTGTAAGCTTATAATTGAGCTACAGCAGAATCTGAAATTCCTCATATGTCAAGTAACTAATAAGCCTTTAGAACATGATCTTTGTAGAATTATTTTATACAAGTTTGTTAGAATAATAAATAATGCTTTCATTGTATTTAGCATTTCCTTTCTGGGGGTCAAGTTTACAGTCATGAAGATATCAGAAGAAACATTTATTTCGTAATATTTTGAACTGTTTAACAATGGGATAATTTATTTTACAAATAAATACAAAACCTTTCAGTTCAGAAGTCAAACTAACAACTAGATGGCTAAAATGTAGATCAGATGATTATTATACTAGCAACCACTCACATCTCTGCATCTTTAAATCCTAAATTAAAAATTTATTTACTGCTTCAATCAGTCAAAAGTTCAGATTTTTACTGGACATTTGCTATATACCATAAATTGCTTAATTTTGAACCACTGTTAAATAAACTGGCATTGGAGTAACTTCAATCTCAGTAATCACTGGTAACTTCTATGTAAGTATTAAACCTTTGTTTTCTGGGTTAATTGTTTCTTTTCTGTTTTTTAAAAATCAAATTAGAGGTCATGATTTTAAAAATTGGCCATTGTATTTTTGCATATTTTATACATCTAATCATGATGAAATAATAGACTGTGATCCACTTAAAATATCTGTGTCTAGTTGATCATTACATCATCTCATATTTAAACAAATCCTTGATTCACAGCTGTTATTTTCTTAATTGACATGACCCTTTCTTCTAAATACAGCTAACCAGCAAACATTTAAAAATATCAATTTTTAAAAGAATCTTGCTGAATATACTTCTTAAAATAAAGTTCCTTTGATGTTACTATTCTACTGTCTTATATGCCCACAACCACTATTGTACTTCTCGCTGAACATACATGTGCATGTGAATGTGCCTATACATACACACATATGTATATGTGCATATATATATGTGTGTATACATATGCACACATACACGCAATACGGAGTCATACAATTACATTTGGAGAAGTTTGAAAATTTTTCTAGGAACACATTTAAGGCTATACAGAATGTAGCCCTGGACACTGAAATTAATCCAAGCCAAAAATCAACAGCTGGTAAAAGCATAAGTATTAATCATCTCAGCTCCATTCCTGTGAATTTTCTTGGATATTCCCCTTGTTTCTCTCTCCTTACAGTCTTCCTTTGTAAAACTGGTTCTGAATGTTCTTGGCTTTGATTCCCATGTGATAAGAAATCCATTTGCCTATTTTTGGATTTCTGTGCTTCCCAGGACATGGTTGCTGTTTATCCTCCAGCCTTTCTATATCTAACCAGTCTGTTACCACCAAAATCTGCTTTCCCAACCCCAGTATATGTGCCTGGCTTATTCCTTTGGAGAAAGAAGAGAGAAAGATCAAAGAGAGAACCAACAGCATTACCGAACAAATAATTTTAGATTATCAAATATTTTGTCCCCAAGACATACCGCTCCCCCAAGTCTTTAAACAATGCTAGTCCAGTGACACATTACTGGATTATCACTGCAGAAAATTCAACTGGTTTAAGCTTTTTCACAGGCATTATGTTTAAATCATTTTTCAGGGCCTAATTTTCCCTGAGAAAGCAAGTAAGAAAGAAAAGCTGCTAATGTTCAGCTAATATGTCTATTTAATAGGCAGTAAAATGCAGTAGTGTCATTTTCCATCAGTCGAAAATACTCATTAAAACTGCTGATTTATAACAATTCTGCAGTAATATTAGTTAGAATATTTGACCAACAAAAATGACAATGTTTAAAAAATGATGTTATGGTTATGCTCCTAGAAAAAAACTTCCAGTTTAAAGACTTACATAAAGATATAGATTTAAAACTAAGAATGCAGCTTATATTACCAAACTACTTTACATTCAAGTATTACCAAAATGAAAAATGACTTAGGCCACTAAAAAGAAAATCCCTTTGACCGTACGATCTGCCATGACCACACTCGATTCAAGCACTCGAGACTAATTGATTTGGCTTTAGAAACTTTAACTGTTAAAACAAATATAGGCCTGGGTTATATAGCATATTAAGTCAGATTTAGTCATTCGTGTCTTTGAATGAATTTGCCAGATCTTTTCTTAAATATAGAAATATTTTGTATGATCAATGTTTACTGTAATTCTGTTAGGAAAACTGAGAATAAAGACAGGTGCAAAACATTGCAAGAGATCACCACCCTTGGCAGAGCTCTGTAAAAGGGTACAGGTGAAAAAACAAAACTAAACTAAACAAAGAAAAATTAAGCAATAAGGATGAAGACTTCTGCTTTCTGAAAGATGGAGTGGCTATACTTTTCTATTTATTTTACTAAGTATAGCTAAAAAACACTGGTCTAAAGTATAAAACACATGTAAAAAGACTCTGAAAGATGAGATGATTAAAGCAAATTGGCTAGGAACCTGAAAAATTACATAGTTTTGAGTTTCCTGGATGTCCTTGTCCTTGCTTCTTTGCATCCTTTTGAAGTCTTGCGTTACTGTCTTCAGCTTTTAAGAAGCAGTCAACTCCTCCAGTCTTTACTGACTAGCTTTGGGATACAAATGCTTCACTAATCAATACAGCTGTATTCTAAGGATTTCTCAGATCTTTTCTATGACTATGCCAGCTCCAAACCTCTTGTTCTATCTGTGGGAAGGGGAGTAATGAGAGAAGTCTGAAGATTACACGCCTTCTCAAGTCATGAAGCCAGGTCAGGTGCTGAGAGCCTCCCATTTGCTTTCTCTAGATTCAAGACCCTGTAATGCTTGAGTTTGTGTTTTTTCTCCCAATCTCACAGAGTCAAATAGGCTGTCAGTTAGAGACTTGCACTGGGCATCTGGTTACATTTGTGGAGTCAACAGCAGAGGCAAAATGAGGCTCACAGAGCAGTTGAGATGCCCATGAATCAGCTAGGGGTGCATTCATAGGCAAGGAGTCCCATATGTCTTGTGGGTAGGCTTCCTGGTGGTCTGAGGAGCAAGGTAGTTGGGTCTAGGGTTTTTCTTCTCTGCTACCAGCCTTTCCTCAGCACTCAGCCCTGACAATCACCTCAGTATTCTGAGTGGGGTGAGAAAGAAGTGAACTTCTTGGTCAGCATCCCACACTGCTAAGATAGCTGGGCACTCATCACTACACTCTCACTTTCCTTCTGAAAGAAATAACCAACTAAGGGGGATCTCTCTTGGCAGTTAGCTGTGCTGCCTTGGGGGCGGGGTCTTTGCTCTCTTCATGTATCTATTCTCAAACTTTTGACTCCAACTGTTCTGTGCAGGAGACACGTGAGGGGAGAAGAAAAGGCACACACACACAATACCTTTAAGGGTAAACAAGCTTTATCCCACGTAAATGGCAATGCAGATATAATAAGCAAATGATATAATAAGCAAATTAATATAATAAGCAAATGATACAATGAGCAAATTGCAATGGGAAGGGGAGAAGGGAAAGGAGATCTATATATTCACCAGACTATAGAGGATTCACCACCAGACTGGAAAGCAACAGCCTGGGTTCCAAAGTCAGACATTGCACTTACCAAACTATGGAGGATTCACCACCAGACAGGGAAGCAACAGCCTGGGCTCCAGAGTCAGCCACTTGTCCGTGCACAGACAAGGAGATGTCTCATGAAGCTTTGGTGCATTCTGGGACCCTAGCTCTTTTTGCAACAAGTTGTTTTGCATGAGATCCAGTCACAAGGGCCCTTCATGACCAGACTCAAAAAACACAAAAAGATCAACCTGTTTTTGCAATTGTCTATTACTTTTCAATAAGTAATGTATAGTAATCAGTTGAAATAGAGATTTCTCCAAAACAGTGTTGGATGAACACCACAAGAGGCTCATACAACCCATTCCAGGACTTGATGACCATTGTTTGTGTCCATGTTCAATTGAGTTCAAATTTAATGTTTAACTTTTCCTCCACACCAACACAGTGCTGGAAATTCTCCACTAGACTCTTAAGACTCTCACAAAGACACTCTCTTTCTTGGGTCAAAATCAATGCTTCTGTAGGTGAGGAGGATGGCCATAGAAAGCTCCTATTCTGCTATCTTACTAATATCACTGTCCTCATCTCTTTTTTCTAATTGGCATATTTAGACCACTTAATTTTAATGTAAAACTTGTCATGTTAAGGCTGACATCTTATTTTTTGTTTTTTGTTTATCCTTTTTTTATATTTCTTTTTTTCCTGCTTTGCATACATGAATCATGTTTTTATATTCCCATTTGATTTATTGAAAGTATATTTAGGTGCATCTCATTTTGTAGCTTTTCAGTAGTTACTCTAGGTATTAAGTTATATACACAAAACTTATCACAGTCTATGATGTCAATATTTTATCAGTTTAAGTATTAAAATCTTATCCCCTATACCTTTTATGTTCTTTACTCCTTACCCTCTTTGCCTTTAATATTTATAAAATAATTTTCTTATATATTTCCTCTGCATATATTGAGAACCACATTAAAAGATAGTGGGCTCTTAGAGTCAAATTCACACATAACAATATTAACCTTAAATGTAAACAACCTAAATGCCCCAATTAAAAGACACAAACTGGCAAATTGGATAAAGAGTCAAGACCTATCTGTGTGCTGTATTCAGGGGGCCCATCTCACATGCAATAATACCCGTAGGCTCAAAATAAAGGGACAGAGGAATATTTACCAAAAAAAATGGAAAGAAAAAAAATCCCAGGGGTTGCAATCCTAGCCTCTGATAAAACAGACTTTAAAGCAACAAAGATCAAAAGAGACAAAGAAGGGCATTACATAATGGTAAAGGGTTCAATGCAACAAGAAGAGCTAACTATCCTAAATATATATGCACCCAATACAGAAGCAACCAGATTCATTAAGCAAGTTCTTAGAGACCTACAAAGAGACTTAGACTCCCACACAATAATAGTGGGAGACTTTAATATCCCACTGTCAATATTAGACGGATCAATGAGACAGAAAATTAACAAAGATATTCAGGACTTGAACTCAGCTCTGGACCAAGTGGACCTAATAAACATCTACAGAACTCACCACCCAAATCAACAGAATATACATTCTTCTCAGCACCACATTGCACTTATTCTAAAATTGACCACATAATTGGAAGTAAAATACCCTTTAGCGAATACCAAAAAAAAAAAAAAATCATAATAAACTTCTCTCAAACCACAGTGCAATCAGATTAGAACTCAGGATTAAGAAACTCACTCAAAACAGCACAACTACATGAAAAATAAACAATCTGCTCTTCAATGACTACTAGATAAATAACAAAATTGAGACAGAAATAAATAAGTTCTTTGAAACCAAAGAAAACAAAGATACAATGTACAAGAATCTCTAGGATACAACTAAAGCAGTGTTTAGAGGGAAATTTATAGCACAAACACCCACAAGAGAAAGCAAGAAAGACCTAAAATCAACACCCTAACATCACAATTAAAAGAACTAGAGAAGCAGGAGCAAACAAATTCAAAAGCTAGCAGAAGACAAGAAATAATTAAGATCAGAGCAGAACCGAAGGAGATAGAGACAGAAAAAAACCTTCCAAAAAAATAAATGAATCCAGGAGTTGGTTTTTAAAAAGTTCAACAAAATAGACAGACCACTAGCCAAACTAATAAAGAAGAAAAGAGAGAAGAATCAAATAGACACAATAAAAAATGATAAAGGGGATATCACCACTGATTCCACAGAAATACAAACTACCATCAAAGAATACTATAAACACCTCTATGCAAATACACTACAAAATCCAGAAGAAATGAATAAATTCCTGGACACATACACCCTCCCAAGTCTAAGCCAGAAAGAAGTCAAATCCCTGAATAGACCAATAACAAGTTCTGAAAATAGAGGCAGTAATTAATAGCCTACCAAGCAAAAAAAGTCTAGGACCAGACAGATTCACAGCCAAATTCTACCAGAGGTACAAAGAACAGTTAGTACCATTCCTTCTGAAACTATTCCAAACAATAGAAAAGAGGGACTCCTCCCTAACTCATTTTATGAGGCCAGCATCACCCTTATACCAAAATGTGGCAGAGAAACAACAGAAAAAGAGAATTTCAGGGCAATATCTCTGTGGAACATTGATGTGAAAATTCTCAATAAAATACTGGTAAACCTAATCCAGCAGCATACTGAAAAGCTTATCCACCACATTCAAGTTGGCTTCATCTCTGGGATACAAGGGTCATTCAACATACACAAATCAATAAACCTAATTTATCAGATAAACAGAACCAATGACAAAAAACACATGATTATCTTAATAGATGCAGAAAAGGCCTTCAAAAAAATTCAACAGTTTTTCATGCCGAAAATTCTCAATAAATTAGGTACTGATGAAACATATCTCAAAATAATAAGAGCTATTTACAAACCCACAATCAATATCATACTTAATGGGCAAAAGCTGGAAGCATTCCCTTTGGAAATGGGCACAAGACAAGGATGGCCTCTCTCACCACTCCTATTCAACATAGTATTAGAAGTTCTGGCCAGGGCAATCAGGCAAGAGAAAGAAATAAACGTTATTCAATTTGGAAAAGAGAAAGTCAAATTGTCTCTGTTTGCAAATGATATAACTGTATATTTAGAAAACCCCATGGTCTCAGCCCCAAATCTCCTTAAGCTGATAAGCTACTTAAGCAAAGTCTCAAGATATAAAATTATTGTGCAAAACTCACAAGCATTCCTATACACCAATAATAGACAAACAGAGAGCCAAATCATGAGTGAACTCCCATTCACAACTGCTACAAAGAGAACAAAATATCTGGGAATCCAACTTACAAGGGATGGGAAGGACCTTTTCAAGGAAAACTTCAAACCACTGCTGAAAAAAATAAGAGAGGACACAAACAAATGGAAAAACATTCCATGCTCATGGATAGGAAGAATCAATATCATGAAAATGGCCATACTGCCCAAAGTAATTTATAGAGTCAATGCTATCCCCAACAAGCTACCATTGGCTTTCTTCACAGAATTAGAAAAAAAAAAATTAAATTTCATCTGGAATCAAAAAGGAGCCTGTATGGCCAAGACAATTCTAAGCAAAAAGAACAAAGCTAGAGGCATCATGCTACCTGATTTCAAACTATACTACCAGGCTACAGTAAACAAAACAACATGGCATTAGTACCAAAACCATATGTAGACCAATGGAACAGAACAGAGGTCTCAGAAATAACAAAACACTTCTACAACCATCTGATCTTTGACAAACCTGACAGAAAAAAAAAGCAATGGGGAAAGGATTCCCTGTTTAATAAATGGTTTTGGGAAAACTGGCTAGCCATATGCAGAAAACTGAAACTAGATCCCTTCCTTACACCTTATACAAAAATTAACTCAAGATGGATTAAAGATTTAAATGTAAGACCTAAAACCATAAAAACCCTAGAAGAAAACCTAGGCAATGCCATTCAGGATATAGGCATGGGCAAAGACTTCATGACTAAAACAACAAAAGCCAAAATTGACAAATGGGATCTAATTAAACTAAAGAGCTTCTGCACAGCAGAAGGAACTATCATCAGAGTGAACAGGCTACCTACAGAATGGGAAAAAATTTTACAATCTATGGATATGACAAAGGGCTAATATCCAGAGTCTACAAAGAACTTAAACAAATTTACAAGAAAAAAGCAAACAAGTCTATCAAAAAGTGGGTGAAGTATATGAACAGACACTTCTCAAAAGAAGACATTTATGGAGCCAACAAACATATAAAAAAAAAGTTCATCACCACTGGTCATTGGAGAAAGGCAAATCAAAACAACAATGAGATACTGTTTCATGCCAGTTAGAACAGTGATCATTAAAACGTCAGGAAACAACAGATACTGGAGACGATGTGGAGAAATAGGAACAGTTACACTGTTGATGGGAGTATAAATTAGTTCAACCATTGTGTAAGACTGTCTGGCAGTTTCTTAAGGATTTAGAACTAGAAATATTATTTCACGCAGCAATCCCATTACTGGGTATATACCCAAAGGATTACAAATTATTCTATTATAAAGATACATGCACATGTATGTTTATTGCAGTACTGTTCACAATAGCAAAAACTTGGAACCAACCCAAGTGATCATCAATGATAGACTGGATAAAGAAAATGTGGCACATATACACCATGGAATATTAAGCAGCCATAAAAAAGGATGAGTTTGTGTCCTTTGCAGGGACATGGATGAAGCTGGAAACCATCATCCTCAGCAAACTAGCACAAGAGCAGAAAACCAAACACCACATGTTCTCACTCATAAACAGGAGTTGAACAATGAAAACACGTGGACACAGTGAGGGGGAACATCACACACTGGGGCCTGTTGGGTGGTGGGGGGGTAGAGAAGGGATAGCATTAGAAGAAATACCTAACGGAGATGATGGGCTGATGGATACAGAAAACCACCATGGCATGTGTACACCTATGTAACAAACCTGCGTGTTCTTCACATGTATCCCAGAACTTAAAGTATAATAATAATAATAATAAAATCTGCTAACAAATGAGTTCAGCAAGGTCACAGAATACAAGATCAACATAGAAAAATTAATTATATTTTTCTACATTGGCAATGAACATATGAAAACAAAAATTTTAATACCGTTTATTTCAAAAATGAAATACTTTGGTGTAAGTCTAACAAAAATGTACTGAACTTGAATCTGAAAACTATAGAACTATAAAAAGGAAGCACAAAAGAGATCTTTATGGTGATGGAATTGCTCTCTGTCTTGATTGTGGTGGTAGTAATGAGAAAGACAGATGGTTCAACCCCCTGTGCACTGGGATGGAGTTTCAGAAGTTCACTGGGATTCAAGCTGTAGGTGGGAAGCGCTCTAGCAGGGAATCTGACCTTGCAGAGGATCCCTATTTCCCCCTTCCTCCCACCTGCCTCCCCCCCGCCCCCCCCCCCCTGCCTTTTCTGTCTTACTCACCCTTCAAACTTTCTATGAGTCTAAATTTTTGTGGTGGTGGGATGGACAAAGACTCCATCTTTAGCTGAACTAAGGAAAAGTCCTGCAACTTTTTTGGCACACAACATGGGGACTTGAGAAATGGTAAGTGAAATGGGAACTCAAAGCCTCTCATTGTCACTT
Source organism: Ateles fusciceps (assembly GCA_036589455.1). Classification (NCBI taxonomy): domain Eukaryota; kingdom Metazoa; phylum Chordata; class Mammalia; order Primates; family Atelidae; genus Ateles; species Ateles fusciceps. The sequence continues at coordinate 6,925,985 of JAZHEH010002393.1, forward strand.
TTAAGCCTTTTCATCAGCACCCCGCTGCTTCCCCTCCCTGTGAGGGCTGGGAAGCATGGCCCAAGGTGCCACAGGGGGCTGGATGGCATTTTCTGCCATGCACTCATAGAGTCTCTTCCTCCCTGGGCCAGGGAGGTCAGCTCTGACCCACAACAATTAAACTTGTCTCCCCTCGTAAACACATCACTTGCATAAGAACAAGGTTCTTCCTCAACCATTTTTAAATTGTTTCTTTTAAAGTTTTTTGTTTGTTTGTTTGTTTGTTTTTAGAAGACGTGTTACTAGGCCAGGCACCCCCAACTATCACTGTTTGTATTTCCTGCAAAGTTTTGGCAGTGAAGTCAAGCCTCCATACAGTTTTACATCCTGAGGGCATGTCTTGTAACTCTGGTGGCAAGGCTTTGTTTAGCAATCCTGCCATATGGAATAACTTTCTTTCTGGTTTGATGTCTGCATGTTTCTCTTAAAGGGCTCCACCCAGCAACTGGGTTTTCTTCTGCTTGTCTGTGTGTGTGTGTATTGTGTGGAATGTCTGTAGAAAGAGTTCTAATTAATTTGGCCTAAAGAAAGACAAGCGCTTGGATTTAATATTTTTTAAAGGGAAGATAAAAGCTGTGGTCCCTTTCAGTTCACGTGACTTTGATCTCTGAAAAGTAAAAGCTGCCTTCAAGATTATTGGCAAAATGCAAGTGTCATTAAAATGTAAATAGGTGAACTAAACTATGCAGTTCTGATGCAAGGTTTGCTAAATTTTTGAGTTTACACACTGCTTTTGGGTTATGAGAACTGTATGACTTGCCTTCACAATTGTAAGGCCTGGAGACATGTGGAACTAACCATACCCTTAATTAAGACGGCAAACCTTGGCTGCACTTAGCTCACAATTAAACGATTTACCAGGTTTTACAATAAAGCTAAAAATTGCTAGGAGTTACCATTATAAGTTGTAATTTACAATGCAAGGTGTATAAGAACAGTAAAATGTGTTTTTTAGTAAAAGGTTATAAGAAGGCATGGAAATATAAATTTTTTGCCTAGTGTTAAAGGATTGTTTTGAGTTAGACAGGAAAAGCTAAACGTTGAAACAAGTGGTGAAAGAACTGTGAAAATTAATCTTGCAGATAAGGTTTTCTATGCAAACATATTAACTAAATTCAAAAGGGTTGATTTTGGTAAAATAAATGACTTATGGTAATCTGGAATTCTATTTCATAATACCAAGTGCTTTAAACATATTTAACAGGCTTCCCAAATCAAACTCCGTTTCAAAATTGTCTTTCCTGATACCTGACATTGGATACTTTTGAGGGCCCTTGGAATACCCAGAAAAGACAAGTAAACAGGATTATTTGACATGTTTAGGTACATGGGATTGACAAAATAATGTTCAATCTTCTTTAGGTTATATTTTTGGTGAATAATCCTAATATATGTTCCAAAATTTATGAGATTTCTAAAATTCTAATGTCTAAGTATGTTGTTATGTTAAGTTATTGTCAACCCCAGAAATGGCCAAACTTCTTTGTCAATTGTGTTTCTAACTGTAACTACCTGGACATCTTGCTATTCACAGACAATTGTTTTCTTGTTTTAATCCTTTTCAAAAGATGGTTTATAATAAGCTATAGAAATTTAACAGGTCCTCTCAAATACAGGCTTCTGATAACTTCGGACATTGTAACACTGGAATAAAGGAAAACATACAGGACTCATAAAGAGCTGAAATGTTCATGAATATCAGGCAAAACGAGTTAACTAAATGGACTAAACTCAGGAAACTGAATGAAGCACATCTTTTTGTATTTTGCTTGAAATATTACTGATCCTTGTTTTGTTTTTCAGAGTCAAAGAAATTTATTTTGAACTACTTGTGGCCTTTAATCATTGAGTAAGATATACTCCTATGATCAAAATTTGAAACGTTTGTTTCTCTCTGCCTGCTTCCCCTAGAATTTGGAAACTATCTGTGAGTATTCTTAACTTACAGCAATATAGTTGTTTGTATCACTGCAATAAAAATCCATTTTTATTTTGCAACAGAACGCAATTAGAAAAAACTGGTTATTTTACCATGGCCTTGACTGGAAGGGTAGGCTTCCCTTTAAGAAGTCAATCTCAAGTTGCAGAGCCAATAAAAGCCCAGTGGGGAGACTGGTCTCATACCTTTGTCTATGCAGTTCCTGTACAGCATTTCTGACCTGTGGTCAGCAAAGAATGTCACTTTCTAACAGGTCCAGGAGCTCCAAGTTTATCTTGGGACATTATGAGGAGAGGATCACTCAACTCACAGGTATTTGAGTATACTAACCCATGGCTGGGCTCAGCTTTAAAATATCTTATCTCAGACTCCTTGTGGAACAAGACCAATCCAAAAGGCCTATGTAGAAATAATTATTCTTGCTGCACTTTATGCCAATAATCAGGCCAAGTATAAAACTAAAGTCTATTTTTCAAACAACTCAGTCCCATTATGATTTGTTTTTTTAAACAAATATGAGGACTGGAGAGAGTGACATTATGTTCCAAACCTTCTCATACATTTGTCATTAAATTTTAAACTCACTAATGTTTTTAAGTTTTCTCCTACATTTTAGACTAATCCTGCTTGTTCCTGTGAACCAACCAGCAATCTCTGGCTGCAGTTCAGAAAGAACAAAAGGGAATGAGTAATGTAGAAATCCTGATCAATATTCTAGTTGTGAACAATTATTCTGAAAATCCTGCCAGGTGATGGAATAAACAGGGGAGAAATAGGATGTCCAGCACTCAGAGGTTTCCTTTTGAGAAAGACTAAGGGAGCTAACCAAAGCCAGACACCATGCACCCAAATCCTAATAAGCATAACTATAGCTACCAGTTATATGGGTGTGTCATAAGACATTCTTTCTCTCCCCTTGTCAGAGGAGGACTCAGTTCCACAGTTTCATCTTACCATTTGGCTTATGATAAGGAGTCCATGCAAGTTCCTCTGAGATACATTTCTGTCCCAGACCAATTCCAGGCTCTGGGTTAAAGCCCTAGAAAGAAAACTGGATCTAAAGGATCTAGAGGCAGACAACAGGGGTTAAAAGGCACAGCACAGGTGAGCATGGCTGATACCTGTTGATTAAGCCAACCTCAAGCTTCCTGTTTCATGGATAAAAGCCACATTAATATCCATGGCATAAATGAGGTCTAGGGAACTCCAAGGCTACTGACAGTAGTGGGGTAGAGCCACGGGTGAGAGCAGATAATTCCTACTCGTTAGGCCCTTTCTGCTCCATGTGTGCAAGTTCTTTTGGCACTCATTGGCAGGACCTGCCAAGGTCACAGGGACTTGGAGATGCAAGGATGAAAAAGAAAAGAGGACCCTCTTCCTTCTCTCCCTCACGTACCCTGGGTATTTGCTAGGAAGAAAAGGGAACCAGGGATGCCTGCTCCCCCTCTTTCTAGATGGGTAGCCATTAATCTTCAGTATGTACCCCTTTTGAATACATCCTGAATCCCTAGGATGTTTTTTTTTTGAGCTGGCTTACCCCTCCCCTTGTTTTGTTTTGATACATATTTTGTAATAACCAGGTTTGTCTGTTCTTGCCGTCAGGCCATCAAACTCCAAATGATCATGCAACCAGAGCCTCTGACAACGGCCCCTTCTGCTGGGAACCCTTAAATAGGTCTCTGAGGAAGCCCCTGACTGCCATTTCCCCAAAACAGTACCCCCCTTGTCAGCTGGAAGCAGTTAAGATCATCTTCAACTTTATCCTTATTCTAATGGCAGTTAGATACACTTCTTTAGAAGGGGGAATGAGACAGCCAGGTGGGAGGGAGTCTCTGGAAAAATTCCAACCGCAGCAGGGAGGAGCCTGGCCTCTCCTCTTTGTGTGTGGAACCTGGGATTCAAGCTGCGGGTTTCAAGAACTCACTGTATTTAACACAGGCTGGAGTGCAGTGCTGCTATTTGGGCTCACTGTAGCCTCCACCTCCCAGGTTCCAGCGATTCTCCTGCCTCAGTCTCCCAGGTAGCTGGGATTACAGGCACACACCACCATGATGGGCTATAATTTTTGTGTTTTTAGTAGAGGTAAGGTTTCACCATGTTGGCCAGGATGATCTTGAACTCCTGACCTCAGGTGAACCACCTACCTTGACCTCCCACAGTGCTGGGATTACAGGTGTGAGCTACTGTGCCCAGCCAATAAAATATTTTTAAAATAGAAAAATGCTTATAGAACATGAGTATAAAGAAAATATTTTGTACAGTTGCATGTGTTTGTGTTTTAACCTGTGTTAGTAAAAAGAGTCAAAAAGTTTCAAAAACCTAAAAAGTTCACAAAGTAAAAAAGCTACAGTAAGATGAGGTTAATTCATTATTGAAGAAAGAAATTTATTTTTATAAACATAGTGTAGCTTAAGTATACATTGTTTATAAGTATAAACACTTAAGTACAGTGTTTATAAAGTATACCACAGAGTACAGTCATGTCTTAGGACTTCATATTCACTCCCCCACTCACTCACTGACTCACCCAGAGCAACTTCCATTCCTGCAAGCTCCATTCATGGAAAGTACTCCATACAGGTATACAATTTAAAAAAAATCTTTTATACCATAGTTGTACTGTACCTTTTCCATGTCTAGATACACAATTCCTTAACTTTGTGTTGCAATTTTCTACAGTATTTAGAACAGTAACTTGCTGAACAGATTTGTAGCCTAGGAGCAATAGGCTGTACCATGTAACCCAGGTGTGTAGTAGGCTATACCCTCTAAAGGTTTGTGTTAAGTATACTTAATGACGTTCACACAATGACAAAATCACCCAATGATGCATTTCTCAGATTGTATCCAGGTCATTAAGCAACATATGACTGTACTTGAATAAACAGATACAAGCCACATCTGGCCTATAAACTATAGTTTGCTGACTCCTGATATTAAGCCCCTTATCTCATATAGATAATAGAAAAGAGAAACAGAATTTTAGAGAGCTGGCTTCCAGTTCTGTCACTGACCCTAATGGCTACATTGTTTCAGACAATCTCCTTATCTCACTGCCTCCCTGAACTGTAAAAAGAGAAAAGTAAACACTAAGATCTCTTCCAAAGTCTAAAATCCTTAATCATTGATTGCCCTAGATAATTGTCATAAAACCTCTTCTCTTAGGTTGTAAAACCTGAAAACAATTTCATCAGCGCAAACCATTAAAGCTTATATTTAGTATATAGATCACTGCCATGGGATATTGGCCAATGAATACGAATAAAATATTTTATTAGAAAGAAAAAGTTTATACTAAAAGAAAAAACTAGTTGAAAAACTTTAATGGTACAGCAAATTTATTTTTGACATTTCACATTTTATCAAGCTCCCATATTAGGTTGACTGTATCAAATGTACTCAAATCTTTTCTAATTTTTTAAATGTTTCATTGAAATATGCATTTTATTAATATGGCATCATTATTTTAAAATTATTATCCTACTTAATGTAAAATATTATTTGGAAGAAGGAGTTAAAGTACTTAATGAAAATAAACATATAAATTGTTAGAAAATCAAATGAGCTGTCAATTATTGCATTAGAGACAGTGGTGGTTGTTATAATGCTTAAGGATAGAAAGCTAACAAAATATATTAATTATAAATGTGTTTGAATTTTTAATACACATTTAATAAAATTTATAAATTAAACTTGGAAATTTTTCTTAAATACCAACAGAAGACAAATATAAAATAATGAGTATTCTATCACTGAGAGAGATCAAGAAGTACCTGATGAATGTTAAATATATTCTTTTATAAATGTATACAGTACATAAGGATTTGGATTTACCACAGATAATTCCAGTTTTACAACTTTATAAAGTTAAATAAATTGTAAATTCTACTTCTTGACTACATTAACTGAAACACTTTAAAAATGTTCTTTGTAGGCAAGATATAGTAGAGAAGTGTCAACGGATACTGAGACATGAATGAGAAAAATTTAAAACCATAGACTTGTTAATAAAATGCAAAGACATTTTTACAGATTTCCACAGATGAGGAACATTGCAAATCCAGAGTCCTGACTCACCTACATCATACAGCTCGTTATTGGCAGAGCTGAAGCTAAATCTTGTGAGTCTTAGTCTCTCATTCCTGGGTTATTTCCACTGTAACACTTTCAGTCTATATGGTGAAAAGTAATATGAAAACAGTAAAAAGGCAAAACCTAAATGTTGTGCTATATACGCTGGAAATCAAGGCCTTCTGTGAGACAAGCACAGAACTAGTCAAAGCAGGCTGCCTGAAAGAGGTGAAACAAAAGAAAGTGTGGGAAAATGGAAAATGCAAATCACCCTAGGCAAAGAGAATATCTGTAATAATTATTTTAAACAACAACAAAAACTATGAAAGAGGAGAGGACTATTTTATATACTCTCTTGACTTGAGAGCAAAAGAAATATAAGAGGTCTTGTTCATTCATTCAGTCATTTAGCAAACATTCTTAGGACCTACTATGTAATATTTGCAGTGCTGAGTTCTGGGAAACCAATAGTAAACAAGAAAGACTATCTTACTAAGAATAGCAAAATAACAAGAGCTATTTTAGAGAAAACAGAGTACTTAAGGGAGAAATGCACAGTCATGGACTGGTAAAATAAGTCTTGCTAAAGGAAGCAGTATTTATCTTAGTCAAAGGTTTGAGTTAGAGTTAGCCATTCAAAGGAGGAGGAAAAGGGAATTCAAGGTGAGGAAATCTTTCTTTGTTACCATCTCTGTTGACTTTACTGCAGACTCTGCAGGATTGGTAGATTTCATGACACCACTAGTCACCCCTTTATAAATCCTCCAGGCAGGCTTAGCCTCTATTCAAATCTAAATGTTGTGCAGCCCCACAGTCCTCTCTTCTATCTACATCTTCACATTTGTTGACTTTATCCAGATCACTGGCCTATCTCCAGGCCTTATCTCACCACTGAGCTATAAACCAATGTGTCCAACCACATTTCTAATCTCCACCTGTAGGTTATTAGACATTTCAAACATAGAGTGGCTTGGCTGGGGTAACTCTCCACATTTCTTTCACTTTTCTCTATCAGAGTGTGCAAGCTCTCTTGGAACACAGTAATATTAGCAAGAAAAAGCCAAAGTTAGTGAGGTGAGAAAGGGACAGGTATTTAAGCCAAACAACAAAGGACTGGTAATAGTTATCTGTGCATTGAAGGAGAAAAACAATATTCCAACCCAATGAAGATCTTCTCTATTTATACCTTATTTTTTCTACTAACAATGATTATCACTATAAAGCATAAGTGGTGTTTATTTGATTCTTTAATCCTTTTTGTTTTGTGTGTAGCCTAAATTCTCACAAAAAATAGACTATATCCATACTCAGTAATGAAGTAATCTTAAAATGAAGTCATGGAGTAATCTTAAAAAAGAAACACTTATCAACCTGTACCACTAAGAGAATGGTAGTGATGCCAGTGAAGGCTCCAGATATAGCCATTAGTTTTAGAAACTGGACTTGGTTTTGAATGATTCTTCCACTCCGTTATCTGAATACACATAACCAATAAAATCTCACAGCAATTTGAATGAGTCATTATGAAAGCAAACCACAACAAAATGGTTTGCTAACTTTTTTGAATTCCTAGGTATATGACCTTGCACTTCAGTCAACATAATCCATTGTTTTAACCTAACCACATCCTTCACTGACAGCGTTTCATTGCATATACAAAATACAATAATAAAAAGCGTGAATAATTCAACTGTCAGACCGATTTATAATGAGAGTTTTTCAGATACAGGGGAAATGAAGAATTGAGCAGATTTTGTGAAGTGAAAATTCCCAATTATGTTCTTCCCTTGTATTAATTAAACAGGTGCTAGGTAGTTTTCAGAGTAGTACCTCTGAGACTTCTGTTATGCAGAGTTACTTACAGTTGTTAAACGTTATGCTCTTCTCAATGAAAGCACTAACACAAATCCTGATTGAGCATCTATTAGGTAGAAAGTACAGCTCCTCTTGGACTCCCTTGAGGAGATACTCATTAATCCTCAGGCAACTCTTCTATTTCCCCAAATCTTTGTTCTTTAAGAAAGACGTCTGCTTTGGAGTCCTTCCAATGTTTATCAAATGTGCTTCAGACAAACTTACTTTCTTTAAAAATCTTAGCCCATTTCACCACTACTGTCTTATTCTATCATTTCCTTCAAAAAATACTTTTCTTGGGTCTCATATAAATAACAGAAATAGTCCACATTTTTAGCCCAATATTTAAGGTCTTCCAAATGTTGAATTATCTCAACCATGCCCATGGCTTATGCTACTCTGTTTGTGACCAAAACCTGCAGCTTTTGACAAAACTTCATTTCTGAAATCCAGAATCTAAGAATCTAATCAAGTTCTTTTCTTAAATATCTGGTAGAGGCCTCAAAATCAACATGTCTAAAACAGAACTCATCATCAATAAAGCCATTCTTTAATTTATATTCTCTGCTTCTTTGAATGGTTATCCAGTACCATCAACCAGAAGTCAATAGCTTACCTTGGAGTCTTTTTATAGTTACTTTTCATATTCAGTTCATCAGCAAGTATGTCTAAAATCCTTCCTGCCTCTCTGTTGCCAACTGTGCTGCACAGTCTAGGCCCTACCATATCTCATCTGAATAATTTATAATAGCTTCACGAATAGTTGCTTTTTTTCTAGCCATGTCTCCTCCCCCAATGAGATAGTTCATACAATCATGGAAATGTATCTTTCCAATTCATACATTCGATCACCTCACTATCATTTTCAAAGTTCTTTAATGGCTCACCATCACTCTAAAACATAATTTAAACTTCTTTGCATGGCTTACAAGATCTTTTTTGATCTGGCTTCTTGCCTCCTCTCCTGCCAGTCTTAATGTCTCTCCCATACTTCCCTAAACATTTTATTTTCCAATTTTCATAAAATGCCTTTACTCACTCATATCTTCGTGCTTGTGCACACTTAGGTTCTTCTTTGCATAGTATCCTGATCCTTTCTTGTCTATCCATCAAACTCTCATTTATAATTCAAATCTAAACTCAGATATTATCTACTGTATGAAATTCCCGACTCTTGAGATCTTAGAATCTCCTTTCCCTCTATACATTAAATATATTTAAAATATAATAATTGTTCTTTTATAATGACATATGTTGTTTATGCAGTATGTTTGTCTCCTACTAGGCTATGTATTCCTTGAAGTCCAGCTCTGTTTGTACAACGCTGTATCTTCATCACTTAGGAACACAGTTAGACTTAGAATTTTTAAGAAATTAAATGAATCAATGGATATATAAAAATAAGAGTTTGACTGAAAAAAGATAAGGAATTATTTTTATTTCAACAGCTTACCAGCACTAACACTCATTATCCCAGTAGGCTAAGTTGCCTTGGAAATCTGATGTTTGAATCTTGCCTCCCCTGTTAAGATTTTTAAAGTCAGTTTCATGGCATTTCTTGTAAAGAAAAGCAAGGGTAAAATGGGAAGAACAGAGGTACAAAAGAAAAATGGGTTTTTCCTTTATCACCACAAAATTCCCTTACATTTCAGGCATGCATGTATCTCTGCCAAGGGTTAAGATGAATGTTTGTTATTATTAATGAGCTATTTTAGGTCATTTATCAGTCAGACCTATTGGCTAGATTTCATAAACAGTAAGAGAAAAGTAAGAATTAGGTGAGGAAAATGATATGAGGCAAATGTATATTCACCTGTGAAAGTAAGAACCAACTCAGTGTTTGCAATGCATCAATTCCAAAATTGGAATGCTCCTTTTTCTGATTTTACTTAGAGACTTTCCCACTGCAGTCCCCAGTTCAACCCTGGAAGACACAACAGCACAGAAGGTCTGAGAATAGATGCCAAACACACTGAGCCTTCTAAACTCACATGAACAAGATCAAAAATAAAAATATGAAATAAAATAGAAACAAAGAGGAAGTAACTAACACCCTCTGTCTCACCAAGCTAGCAGGTCCATAGTACATAACTTATTACTTTGTTTGTTCAGTGTATTTATTCACCTTTCTAAAGCTTACAACTTTTAAGATGTCACATATAGAATCTGATACTGTACTGGTAGAAGAGACCTAGACACTATGTAGTGTGGTGCTTATCAGATCATGATCTCTCAAGGCTTTGGATTCTGATGTGATGCCTCAGTGACTAAACTTGAGAAAGCAAGCTTCAGTTTCCCTCCATACTTCACCTCAAGCAGCAATCTTTTTATCTGTTTCATTTGTTTGTTTAATAATGAAGTCCCATGCAAAATTTTATTTGGTTGTGACAAAATAATTCTTTGTAAAAGTTAAAAATACTGTCATCTATTCTAATTCCTTGATTTATAGATGAGGAATCTCATGCTCAGAATGGCTGCATAATAACTCAAGTTGGTAGCAAATGAATAGAACCTGCCCAGGTCTTCTAATGCTCATTATAATTTCGATGGTATACCTGAACTTGAGTTTTAGAGTTCAACTACTTGAATTCAAATTACCACTGTCACCTGACTTTGGGCAATTTATTTATCCTTTTTGGGCATCAGTCTTCAACAGAAAAATGGGGTTCATATTGGTACATACCTCATAGAGTTGTTTTAAGGAGTAAATGAGTTAATACAAAGAAAGTGTCTAATACATAGTAAGCACTCAAAAATATCATTGTTACTGTAATATAACTATTATTCTGTTTTACCAAACTGAAAAACTTCAAAGTTAGGCAGTGTGTTTGTTTCTACACTGTTGTTGTATTGTTGCTACAGTAAATTACCACCAACTTGGTGGCTTAAAATAACACAAATTCATTATCTTAAAGTTATTGCAGTCAGATGACAAAAATGGGTCTCACTGGGCTAAAAGTTACATGCTAGCTGAGCTGATTTTATTCTGGAGGCTCTAGGGGAGAATCTCTTCCCTTGACTTTTCCAGCCACCTCCATTCCTTGGCTGTGGCCCCTTTGTCCATCTTCAAAACCAACAGTGTAGCACTATTCAGACTCTGACTCTGACTCTCACACTCCTGCCTCCTCTCAATGCTTTCACTTACAAACACACTTTGTGATTGCATTGGTCTCACTCAGATAATTCAGGATAATCTCCCTATGTCAAGATCCTTAACTCAATCTATCTGCAAAGACCCTGTAGCCATGCAAGGTAATATATTTATATGGATATATTTGGAGAATCATTATTCTGTCTATCATAGGTGGGTAATGTAAGTATGCAAAAGAGCTTTGTATAAGAAGAGTATAAGTGGTATGTACTGCATAAGTTTTACCTAAAGGCAATTGTGTGTGTGTAAACACATACACACAGAATATATGTATATCATGTATATATATATATGTGTGTGTGTGTGTGTGTGTGTGTATACACAGTTGCCTTTATATATATATATATACAGGCTATATATATATATATAAAGGCAATTATATATAATTATATTATATTATATATATATATAATACTAGGCTAGTCAAACTAACATATCCTAGACCTGACTTGCCTGAGGAATCTGGTTTGGGATCCTTGCCCTATGTCATTCCATTATGTGGTTAGACCAGGTCTATATAACATAAAGCAAAGAGGAAAGGGGGTGATATTGTCTGAGTCTCTGTTATGTAAGCATCCTAGATAATTCAAGATATTTTTTCAATCTATGATAAATGTCCTTCCAACTGCATGCAGTCTGCTTCCTACATGCTTTAAATACCTGGATGTGGGAAATGACCCAGTTTTTATCTACCTTTATTGACTATTTCAAATTAAACTCTTTAGCAGTCAACAACAACAGGAGTCACTTGAACAGCTGCTTCATCCTGCACTCTGATTTTATGTCTCTCTTTTAGCCATTACACCTGGTTGACTTGGAGATCCTCCAGGGACAACATCTGCTATCACTGTCTCCCTTGAAATCCAGGCCCACGGTTGTTTGCAAATGTGGAAGAAAATCCCAACTGTACTTGTTTCTGTTGTCTCATGGCTTTGTCACTATATGACACATCAAATTACATTTCACAGTTGGCAGTTGAAAGAAATGAAGAAATAGTGCAAAGATACCTTTGCCATTAGAGTAGTAAAATATAAAACCTGTTGATTTATCTCCTTTACAAGAGGACCTCAAAAAGTTCATGGAAAAATTGAATTAAAAGATAAAAATTTTAAATACAAACTTTATTTCTCAACATAACCTCCATCAAGTTCAAGACACTTTTGTGAGCAATTATATCACCCATTTAGTCTATGCCTAAAGAACTGAGAGTATCTGGAATTTAAGCATGCCAATTCAGTCTTTTTACATTATTAATGGAAGAAAAAGTGGGTGCCATTTAAAGTTTTTATTTTTAGTATTGGGAAACAAAAAGAAGTCAGAAGGAGCCAAATCAGGACTGTAAGGTGGATGCCTAACGATTTCCCATTAAAACTCTTGCAGAGTTGCCCTTGTTTGATGCAAGAAATGAGCAGAAACATTGTTGTGGTGGAGAAGGACTCTCTCATGAAGCCTTCCCCAGGCATTTTTCTGATATAGCTCTTGCTAACTTTCTTGAAACACTCTCAAAATAAGTAAATGTTGTTATTCTTTGGCTCTTGATTTGGTTTTGACTGTGTCCCCACCCAAATATCATCTTGAACTGTAGTTCCCATAATCCCCATGTGTCATGGGAGAGACCCAGTGTGAGGTAATTGAATCATGAGGGTTGTTATCTCCATGCTGTTTTTGTGATAGTGAGTGAGTTCTCATGTGATATGATGGCTTTATAAGGGGTTATCCCCTCACTTCACTCTGTACTTCTCCTTGCTGCCACCAGGTAATAAAAGACGAGTTTGCTTCCCTTTCCACCATGATTATATATTTCCTGAGGCCTCCCTAAACCTGTGTAACTGTGAGTCAATTAAACCTGTTTTCTTTATAAATTACCAGTCTTGGGTATGTTCTTATAGCAGTATGAGAACGGTCTAATACAGCCCTTTAAAAAGTCAACAAGCAAAATACTTTGAACATCCCCAAAAACTGTTGCCATAACCATTGTTCTTCACTGGTCAGTTTGTGCTTTGACTGGACCGCACCCACCTCTTGGTAGCCATTGCTTTAATTGGGCTTGGTATTTAGAATTGTACTGGTCAAGACATGTTTTATTTCTTGTTACAATTCTTTGAAGATATTTTTCAGGATCTTGATCCCACTTAATTAAAATTTTCATTGAGAGCTCTGTTCTTTTCTGCAGCTGAAGTAGATACAACAGTTTTGACATCCATAGAGTGAGAACTTTGCTTAACTTTAATTTTTTAGTCAGACTGTAAGCTGAACCAATTGAAATACCTCTGATGTTGGCCATTGTTTATGCTACTAATTATCAGTCCTTTTCAATTAGATCACAAACGAGATTAATTTTTTATTTGCAAATTAATAGGGTTGGTCTGTCCCTGCAGGCTTCATCTTCAACATTGTCTCATCCCATTTTAAATTGAATTATCTATTTGTAAACTGTTAGTTTCTTTGGGAAATTGTCTCTATAAACTTTCTGTAAGCATCAATGATTTCCCCATTCTTCCACTAAAGCTTCACTTAAAGTTTGATGTTTGTTTTGCTTCAATTTCACCGGAATTCATGTTGCCCTGATAAGGACTCTTTACAAACTGATATCTTATCCTTTTTAGTGCTTCAAACTAGATAATATTTACACATGTTATAACAAGTTAGTACAAGTTGATTTTGATGCAAAAATTTTGAGATCCATGCATAGTTTTTTCATAGTGTGCATTTCCCATAAACTTTTTGAAGACCCCTTATATTTAGTATGATTGTTATCATTGCTAATGTGGAAATCAGCTTTTTAAAATGGCTTTCAGAAACATCTTCTGAGCTCACAATTCAGGTCCTAAAATCTATATCAGTCTTCATAAACAGAAGTGAGTGAGAAGCATTCAAAGCAACTGAGTGTCCTTGAGGAGCTGACACTGAAGGAAGGGTGAGGAAGAAATAACAAGTAGGAAGAAGAGAAATGATAAAATAGAAAATGACATTGTCATGTTTTCATATGTATGATACAGTGAGTATTCATGATGGTCAAAAGTCTTATAGAAAAGAAGGAAAAGATTTGTCCTAGGCTGTTTCTGGCCACTAAATATTAATAGCTAAACATCTACTAACAGTTAAAGGTAAAAGAATCTAAAGCCTGTGAAAGTCATTAATTTACTGAAAGTAAGTTTGTGAGCCATTGTTTATCCAACAGATGAAAGGTAACGATTTTTGTCACATGCCATATTTTTAGAAAGAGGCAAACTCCTAACCATTAAGTCTTACTCCACTGAATCAGTTTTTCTGTCACTAAAGATATATTAACATGGCCACTAAAACCAGTGGGAAAGATACTGGTATAAATGAGGGTGCAATGGTTGTTTTATTAACTCTCAGATAGTATATACATTGGTTATTGCTGTTGTAACAAATTACCACAAACTTAGTGACTTAAAACAATATAAAAATCTATAGTTTCAGAGGTCAGAAGTCTGAAAGTAGTCTTATGGAGCTAAAATCAAAGTGTTGGCAATCCTGCATTCCATTTGGAGGCACTAGGAGAGATCTGTTTCCTTCTTTTCCATATTTTATGGAATACTTGCATTCTTTGGCTTGTGGCTTCTTCCTCTGTCTTCAAAGCATATCATTTCAACCTCTGCCTTGGTTGTTACATCTCTTCTTCTGACTTAGACCATCTTGACACCCTCTTATAAGGACCCCTGAGATTACATTGGGCACACCTAGATAATCCAGGACAATCTCGTTACATCAAGAGCCTTTACATAAACACATCTGAAAAGTGCTCTGTGCCAGGTGAGGTGATATGTTCACAGGTTCTAAGGATTAGGACATGAATATCTTTAGGGGGCTCTTATTCTGTCTATCATAGATCCACTTGTCAATAAAGACCTTATCCAGAATTTATAAATTCAAATGCCTACAGAAGACAGGCAAGTGATAGACGTGAATGGAAAAAACCAAGGACTGGTGGAAACTGAGATAAATTAGAGAGTTAACAGCATTCTAAAAGATTCACAATTTTATAAACATATGTAGTTGCCATGTGGACAAAACAAAAGTTGTCTCTGGTTCATTCCTATCTATTTGCAACCTTTGTTTTAAACCAAATATTTGCTCCAAATGAGCCTCTTCTGCCATTATAAAGTGAGATGCTTTCTGTTAAAATTTCTACATGCACTCTGCAGCCAAATACACACTTAAATAGATATAGAAAAGGCTAAAATACAAGAATGCACTAAAAAATAACCAGAATGTGATTTAGAGGCATGTGTTAACTGAAAGACCCACCAAAAACTAATTGGAAGGAAAAGGCCAGGAAGGAAATTGACCACTGACATCTGGAAATACAGGATAAATTTTTTTTTTAAAAGATGTGATCCTTCTCCCAGCAGGCACAGAAAGACTTCTCTGGTTTAGAGGCAAGTAAGAGCCATTAAGTAGTCTACAAGGATTAATGACCCATAAATTTTTGTAAACAGCAACTGTGACTCTCTAACAAGTTCCAAAGCACAGGCAAGGAGATTAGCAATGTCCTGTTTCTGATGGACTTTGTCTTGGGGAGTTTCTGTAAACCCATGCAGTTTGATATGTGTTGTGAGTAAGAGAAAGGAGCTGAGCATAACATTATAAAGATGTGTTGAGTATTTGGCCATGATAAGGACTAAATCATCATCATTTAAAAAGTCCCAGGTTAGCAGACATACTCTGAGGCCTGCACCACAATCAGAACATATATCAGAAATTTATAAACATTTAGATCAAAGATTATAAAGAAAAATTTCCAAGAAATTCAGTGTCCATGTCCACATACACAGAATTTTTTAAAAATGTATAGCTGGGGAGGAATGAAAAGATATATAGCCGATAGAGGAAGACAAATGTGGCAGTTCATTCACCAGGGGAGCAGAAGAATTAATTAAAATTCATATGAGAAGGCCAATATGTTATTTTATTCAGAACAAAAATAAACAAACATGAAATTTCTTTTTCTCTCTTTCTGTGTGTGTGTGTGTGTGTCTGTGTGTGTGTGTGTATAGAGACTGAGAGAGCAAAAGAGAGAGACAGAGAGACAGAATTAAAGAGAAACAGAGACTGTTTTATTGAATGATCTGTACTCAGTAAGGGTGAAAATATAAATTAGCATTTTGTTGTTCTATGCCACTGCCTTCCAGTAAGTTTTGTCAATCTTTTTTTTTTTTGCCTCTGGATGAAATCTCAAAAGCATAAAATAGCATTATCCATCACTCTCATATATAAGTGAATGGTCTGTTTTGATACAAAATGCCCAGTTTAGGCCAGACAAATATTGAAGCCTTATTCTCTTATATAAGTCAAACCTTCTTCCCAGTCATCTTGCATCTTGGGCCTGATTTAGGCTTGAAGACATGCAGTAGAGATGAGGAGCTTAATCAGCTTCCGGGCTTTGCTCTTATTTTCCTTACTTTTTACTCTATAGATTGTCTCTGTTTTTTCCAGAGGTAGAGAGGATGATGGGAGAAGAGAGATGAGGTAGAAAAATTTTTACTTCATTAATATGGTTGTCCCTGACACTAGTGGCCACCAAACACGCTCTTTCTTCTCTCTTCCTCTCTCTCTCTCTCTCTCTCTCTCTTTGTCCCTCCTCTCTTTCTCTTCATGAGGCCCCCCATGGGGTCTTCAGAAACCTTCATTACTGTGGATCTCTCCCCTGCTATTCATTTGTCATGGGAGATGTCACCTCTGCCACTTCTACATGGTTATTCATGATGCTCCCCTGGGCCCCAGCATCTAGTGATCCATCTCACACATACTTCCTCTCATGGGATCACAGGCCCTCTCAGGCTATCCTTTAGGGCAGAATCTTTCAAGATGACCCAAGTTCAGCTCCTACATTAATTTACATCTGCTTCACATCTAGAAGGGCAAGTCATTTTGAATGCAGCCCTGTGTCTTTTCTCTCTTCCTACAAATGGCTCCACTTAGGTTCTTTCCTATATAAATTGTAGGTGTAAATCAGGTTTCTAAGTATCAGTGAGGACAGGTCAAGCTTGCCAGTGAGTTTCCTGAAGCATCCCTCAGCACATATGAAATAAGAGTTAAAGACCTCTCTCCTCTGTTTTTTTTATACTCTCCTGTGGTCACACACAATCTTAGTATGCTCTGTTTCATATGATCTGTCAGCTACTGTGGTCAGTATTGAAATCCCTCCTGGAACTTCTAGAAAGAGGAAAAAGCCACAGTTGATATCCTGTTATATAGATAGATAGATGATAGATATCTAGTTTTATAGACGATAGAGAGATAAAAAAATATAGATATAGAGACGTTCAGGTATGGTGAGCTGTTCAAGAAATAATAAATTGGAGCCCAATAATTCGAGGAAGAGATGAGAAGGAAGAGTAGTAGATTCCAGTAAGGAAACAACAGATTGGTGCTAAAGAAGAGAGCTGATTAATAATAGTGAGGAGGCAAGAAACTTAGAATGGTGATGACTGGCATTTCATTTTTAGTTGTTTTTGGATCTGGGCAGAAATGCCCTTCATGTGTATAAGTTTGGTATTTTAATTAATTTATTTAAGCATTTATGTGGTGCCATGCATTGAGTATACATAAATGAATAAGGCACACTGCTCTCAAAGAATTCATTGTTCAGTACAGAATACAAACCTATAAGGAAATAATTTTAATACAGTGAGCTAAAGGTTGATTGAAGTATGGATATGGTGCCATCAGAGAATTAAGGTTTAGGAAACTGTGTCTACATGGTCAGGGAAAGTCTCACAGATAAGGTGACCTTTAAGAAGTTTTAAATTAAGGACAGAAGTTCACTGTACAGGAAAAATGGAGGCAGTGGGAGGAGGCATGAGGAGGAATGTTTAGGAAAAGCATTCCAAGAAGAAAGGACAGAAGCATAAAATAGCATAGGAATTTTAAAAAGCTATGAGATATTGGTATGCCTATAGTGATTTATATGAGTGGAAATGAGGCTGAGAGTTAGGCAGGGTCTTATCAAAATTGACTCCTATTACAAAGATTAGAAATTTGAATTACATTCAGTAACCAGTAGGTATAGACCTTAAGCAATGTCATGTCATATTTGTGTTTTTAAAAGATGGCTTTTATAGTATTATGATTTGGAGAAGTTATTTTGATTTGTAACTGATGAGTAAGATTAATATATAAATGATAATATTTGTTTTAAGAAAGTTTTTAATTTTATCCCGATGTGTTTAAAATACTATTTTGATAATATTATAGCTATTTTGCAATACATTTTCTTCCCTTATTATAGTCTTCCCTGACATACCCACAGCTTAATATACAGTATAAACCTCTGTTGTAGTGGGAAGAGGGTTGAATCTAGGAACAGAAAATGGTTCTGAGTCCCTACTCTTCTTTCTGGCTGTGTGTCCTTGGACAAGTCACTTAACTTCTCTGAAACTCAAGTTCCTTATCAGTGAAAGGGGGATACTGATACTCAAATTTTGGTTTGTTGTGAGGATTAAATTAAACTAAAAGTGAGAACTATCTCTTGGACCTAAAAGGACTTCATAAAAGTGTAGAAATGTATATGTACTCTCTCTCTGGAGAGAGAGAGAGAGAGAGTACATACACACATATATGTATATACACACAAACATACACACACACACACACACACACACATATATATATATATATATATAGAGAGAGAGAGAGAGAGAGAGAGAGAATTTCTTTTTCTTTCCCCCAGGACTCTCCTTCAGGTTTTCAATTCATGATATTCAGGATGAAGTTAGATGATATTTAACAAACTCTGCTGATCCTGACCTGGCCAACTTAGGTATCTGCCTTTCTTTTCTGGATGAAACCATTAAGACTCAGAGAGTGATAATTAGTGATGAAGCCAGAACTAAAGTCTGGACTCCTAGAACTGTGTACTTTCATTAATTCAGAAATGGTCCTCTAAGATGTCTTCATAAACAGCAAGCTGAAACCACATTCAAAGTTAAAACTTTCATGAGTGGTATTAATATATATGGAAATAGATCCCGATACCTTGATCCAATGGTACTCGTTTGCTCTTGAATAAAAGAGAAAATCTAATGGTTAAGAGAGAGAAACATATATCCCAACTTCTTTTCCCCTTAATGGAAGAAGTAAGGTCTCCTTACCACAAAGTGTACTGTAAACTCTTAACTCCTTCTGGTGCCATCTAGTGATTAAAGATTGATCTGTTTGAAATGAAAGAAACATCCTGACTGAATAATAATCCAGCTAAGATAAACAATAAATAACCAATATCGTCTTTGTGATGGAATTTTCACTAGCAAGATTCTAGATAAATATGGCAAATATTTTTTAAAGTGCAGCTTTTCAAAAAAGTAAACAGAACTTCACTTACTAAGAATAGACTTTCATGTTTTTAAATTAATTTTTAATTAATTTTTGTGTTTTTAAATTAAGGTTTTAAAACTAGGTTGGATAGAACAAATGAATTTAAATAAGATCATTTAGGTGGAAAATGAGAAATTTCTTTGTTAGAAATATAATAAAAATTCAGAGTAAGAAGTTTGATTTTGGAGAAAATGGTGGGATAGATTCTCAAACCAATCACTTGATGAAGGAATACCAAAATACAAAGATTTAAAAAGATTAAAAAAATACAAAAACGATGAGTTCGTGTCCTTTGTAGGGACATGGATGAACCTGGAAACCATCATTCTCAGCAAACTGACACAGGAACAGAAAATCAAACACCGCATGTTCTCACTCATAGGCGGGTGTTGAACAATGGGAACACATGGACACAGGGAGGGGGAGTATCACACACTGGGGTCTGTCGGGGGGAAAAGGGGAGGGATAGTGGGGGGGTGGGGAGTTGGGGGAGGGATAGCATGGGGAGAAATGCCAGATATAGGTGATGGGGGAGGAAGGCAGCAAATCACACTGCCATGTGTGTACCTATGCAACAATCTTCCATGTTCTTCACATGTATCCCCAAACCTAAAATGCAATAAAAAAAAAAAAAAATACAAATATTTAAAAAATATTTTTAAAACTCCTTGGGAGAGGCTTCAAGGTGGCTGACTAGATGTTTATTAGATCTGGTACTTGCCTTTTCCATGAAGAGAAACTAAAATAGCAAATACATAATCACACTTCAAATAGATCATCAAAGAGTGAACACTGGAATCTAACAGAGAAGTGACAGGAAGCACTGAAGCAAGGAAGGAGAAAGAGGAAAGGCAGCCTGTTTGGCCAGGATTGGCTAGGAGTCTGGAGAAGCTCCCTAATGAAGATGAAGAGAAAGTGAGAGACCCTCAGAACTCTACATTCCCACCACAGACTCTTGTAATCCTAGTTACAGTAGAGGCCCTGAACCTTCATGGACCCTGGGACTAACATAAGGAGCTGCCTACAGAGCATGTGAAGGCTCTGCTCTAAGAGAGAGAGCTCACACTGGGTCCCACATACCCCGAGTCCTAAGCAGCTGCACTTCAGTGCCATTTTGAGAGCCCAGCCCCTACCAGACTGCATCCTGCCTGGAGGCTCAATAGCGGCTGCATCTTTGCATTTCTGGAGCCCCACTGATATCCTTGCCTGCTGCAACTGGGACCTAGGCAAGAGCCACTGGCAGTGGTCCTGCCCTCCTAGCAGAGAAGCAGCCATGCATTTTCATGCACCCTGAGGACAGATTCCGCTGCTGACAATCACCACTGTTTTGTGCTCCTTTGGGGCTAAAGCACGAATGAAGTGCATGCCCCCTACTCCAGGCATTAGTTTGCTAAGAATAATGGCTTCTAGCTCTATCCATGTTTCTGCAAAGGGCATGATCTTGTTCATTTTATGGCTGCACAGTATTCCATGATGTATATGAACCACATTTTCTTTACTGAATCTACCATCGACGGCATTTAGGTTGATTCCACGTCTTTGCTATTGTAAATAATGCTGCAATAAATATATGCATGCATGTGTCTTTATGAGAGAACAATTTATATTCCTTTAGGTATATACCCAATTACAGTACTGCTGGGCTGAATGCTAATTCTGTTTTTTAGCTCTTTTAGGAATAACCACACTGCTTTGCACAATGGTTGAACTAATTGACATTCCCACCAAAAGTGTTTAAGCATTTCTTTTTCTCTGAAACCTTACCAGCATCTGTTATTTTTTTACTTTCTAATAATAGCCATTCTGACTGGTGTGAGATGGTATCTCATTATGGTTTTTATTTGCATTTCGCTAATAATTACTGATGTTGCTTATATTTTCATATGCTTGTTGGCTATGTGTATGTCTTCTTTTGAAAAGTGTCTGTTCGTGTCCTTTGCCCACTTTTTAGGGAGTTGTCTTTTTTCTGGTAAATTTAAGTTCCTTATAGATGCCGGATATTAGACCATTGTCAGAAACATATTTTGCAAAAATTTTCTTCCATTCTGTAGGTTATCTATTTACCCTGTTGATAGTTTCTTTTGCAATGCAGAAGCTTTTTAGTTTAATTAGATCCCATTTGCCAACTTTTACTTTGGCTGCAATTGCTTTTGGTGTCCTGTCATGAAATCTTTGCCCATTCCTATGTCCAGAATAGTATTGCCTATGTTGGAAATAACAGAATCTTAATAACAAATGGAAGATGTTAAAAAGCCAGAGATAAAAGGAAGATTACTTTCAAAGAGGCAGTAGTGTGACTGTGAGCTAACTTCTCAACAGCAATAATAGAACTCACAAGACAGTCAGTCCAATAATATGTTATATTTGTTGGAAGTAAATAGACAACAACCTAAAATTCCAAACCCAGGAAAAAATATATTTCAAGACTGACAACAAAATGAACACTTTTTAGGCAAACAAAACAAGAGTTCACCCACTCACCAAAAGGAAACCTACAATATGCACATCAAGTAGAAGGAAAGCAATTCTAGATGAAGATCTAAGATGCAGGGAGGAATGAAGAACAAATATCAGGTGGTAATTATGCAAACTTGTCATAACTTGTGTTCTCTGCTTTTCATTATGGTTGTTAAGAAATTTCTATCCCTTTGAGGTCAACTGTCTTTATTCTCTGGAAAATTTTAAGACTTCTCTTGCCTCTGTTGTTCTGCAGTTTAATTATAATACTCTTGAGTGTTGATTTCTATTTATTTTATTTGCTACACATCTGGCTTCTTCAATTTATAGATTAATGTGTTTCAGCAGTTTTTGAAAAGTTTCTGCAATTATCTTCTTTAAAATGTCCTCTGAAAATATTGTCAACACATTGTGTGTTGCATGATCAGAAAAAGTACATGTATGCAGAATATATTAAGAACTATCAAAACTATATAATACAACAACCCAATAAAAATGAACAAATGATTGAGTAGACACTTCACAAATGAAGATATATGAATACTCAATATGAATATGAAAAGTCATTAGTCATCAGGAAAATTAAAATTAAAACACAATTAAATACTACTACACACTCATCGAAATGACTGAAATTAAGAAACTAACCACATACAGTACTAGTGAGGATATAGAGTAACTAGACCTCATACTCAGTTGGAAAGAATATAAAATATTAGGAACACACTGGAAAACAGCTTGGCAGGTTTTTTTAGTTAAATAAAACCTTCCATATGGTATAGACACTCCACTTTTTGGCGTTTACCCAAAATAAATGAAAGCATATGTCCATAAAAACTTGTGTGGATATTTTTAGAAGCTTTATTTGTAACAGTGAAAAACTGGGAACAATCCAAATGTCTATCCATAGGTGAATAAAGAAACAAATTGTGGCATATCAATGCAACAGGATATTATTCAGTTAAAAATAATGAACTACTTATCCAAATAGCAATACTGATAGTCTCAGAATCATGTCAAATTAAATAAGCCAGATTGAAAAAAATAACCTACATATACATACTGTATGACTCCATTTTTATAAAGTTCTAGAAAAAAAAAATTAATCAATAGTGACAGAAATCAGATAAGTAGTTAACTGCAAATAGAGGAGGGGGGGAGGACAAGATTACAGGAGGCATGAGAATACTTTTGGGGTGATGGCAATGTTTGATATCTTGATTTTAGTGATAGTTTTATGGGTATGTACCTGTGTCAAAATTTATAATTGTATGTTAATTATACTCAAAGATTTTTTAAATAGCAAAAACCAAAACTAGCTGCAGAAGATAAATAAAGTTGGGGGGGAAGACAAGATACAGAATTATTTGGTTTTACTAAATTACCCATCTTCAGAAAGTTAAATGTAAATGATCAAGGAAAACCTTTCAGGCATTTTGGAAGCAATTATTTTCTGAGAGTTTGACACATTCCAGATATTCTGCATGCCAGACAAGAGATTTCTCATGAACAATCATTTTTCCAGACACTAGCTATCTAAAGATTCTATTACTTATATTCAATCTATTGATAGAAAATTAGAATATCTCCTCTTCTACCTCATTTTGCATAAAATTTCCAGTCCTTTTTTTGAAACAAAGAAAATTATTGAAGCAAAGAAAACTGTCTATTATCCTAGATATCCACCATCAATTATTTTTGTAAATTTAGTTGTTTTTAAATACTGATTTATAAAAATAAGCGTGATGTTTGTCAATTCAGTAGACCAACAAATTGGAAGGCTGCTTATATATTTAAGTGCAATTAACATATTATTTGTTTTCTCTTTTTAGTAGGAAAAATGTTTTAATTCAGAAAAAATATCATGTGAAATAGCTCTAGTGCTTCTTTTGAGCTGGTACATTTTGGTAAGCTAGTAATTATAATTCAATGTCTTAAACACTAAATTCAGTAGTTACAATTTATTAAATCATGTTAATTTTCATATAACCAACATTTTTAAATAGGTTTAGCTTTCATTTACATGTGTGATATTATAATACAGCAATGATGTGGTTCACTGTAAATTTAAAAAATAAATTATATTGCAATGTTGTCAGATATATATGCACAGATCACACAGTTCATGTCTCTTTATAATGGCAGAAAAATTATAAATACGCATATTATAAATTTGAACGCTAAAAGGAAATTTCAATGACTTTTTTTTTCTATTATTGTCTTTTGGAAATTCAATTAAATGTGTTAGAATTTCTTACTCTGTCCTCCATGCTTTGTAACCTCTTCTCCTCCATACTTTAATTTTTTGGTCTGTGTTGCATTGCCAGTAATTCCCCCTCATCTATCTTCCAGTTTACACATTTTATTTTAGGTTGTGACTAAGTTACTGTTAAGTCTACTCTTTGAATTTTTAATTCTGTTTAATGTAATTTTAATTTATAGAATATCTAGTTGGCTATTTGAAATCAATTTGGTTACTTTTTGTTGTTTCCTTTCCCTCTAGATGTTTTCAAGACTTTCTTTTATTTGTTTAGGAATGTAAGTGTTTTGTGATAATGTCCACTAATTCTAATATTTGAATTTGGCCTTTCCTGAAAAATCTATACAAGGGCAGGTTTGAATTGTTCTCCCACCTTTGCTCAATTGGAAGGCAAGCCTTTTAGGACTCTGAGTTGGGTGAAAGTCAGTCTTACTTCCAGGTCATTCTTATTCTGTGTATACTGAGTTATTTGGGGGTCCCAACTTAATGCAGGGGGAATGTTCTATTAGGCTACATATCTGGGTTGTATAATTTAATTTTTGTTTTCTTAACCTCTTGTGGCTGTTTACATCAAAATTCAGGTTGGCAAATTCCTTCTGGGGAAGAGCAATTTTGATGGTCAGTTTACTTTTCTGAGTTTTCACTCTTCCTTCAGTTTTAACCAGATAATTCTTTGCTATTTTACCAGCTTTTTAATAATTTTAACAATGTATATTTTAAATTTTCTTCAGTAATTTATCTTTTTGGTATGTAAAAAAAATTCTTTTTGTTATGGTGGTGGAGAGCAAATGGCAGACTAAACTAAAAACCTGGCTTGTCACTAGAGGAAAGTGAAGCATTGAAGCTTGGAATTTGAACAATTTTTAAATGTAACACACACACACACACAAATTTATATTGGTTGGCTTATTTTGAGTATTGATGGAATCACTTATGTAATTCATCTGATACATCAATGAAGACTGTCATAAATAGAAGAATAACTGTTTTCAATCAGCTATTTGTTGTCAAACATGTAACATTTGACCATTTACAATCTGAGAGTAAAAATGCACAAGAGAAACATCCAAAGAAATTAATTCTCTCTTTAAGGTCATCTATAAATCCGGTCCCCGTAGCAACACAAATACGTATCTAGATTCCTTCCTTTACACTTTATATTTTGCCTAGTCATTTCTTTTGCAATTAAATTAATTGCTTCATTGTTAATTCAACTTTCACTCTCTGTCCTTTCAAAAAATTCTAAAAACAAACTAATGAATAGAAAAGTAAAACATTGTTGCAGAGCTAGTTATTTTTAAGAAAATAAAATCAACTGTGTCTGAAATGTCAATAATGTACAAATAAGCATGTTTCTAAATTCAATCGTTAACTTGTATAAGATGAATGCTAGCAACAACAATGAGATTTGTTTTTTATTCTCCCTGAGTGAAACTAAATATTTTACATAAATTAGTGTCTTCTGGATAATATTTATACTATACTATTGACAATGACTATAATTTAATATTTCAAAAATACTCAACAAATGCAAGGATGGGTGGCTATAACTGGATTAATAGTTGTATCACTTCAAATCACAAATTTCTTGTTTTCCCTTTTGCTAATCTCTACTATCCTCCCTCTTAAACCCATAGCTATGAAAAATAACAAAAAAGGTAATTCAAATCTTCAGATAGCTTTTCTTGTTTCCTTGTAGCTATATATTTTAATTTGCCTCAGACTTCTCCAAATCAGTTTAAGGAAACACAAAGTGATGTAAGTATTACACAGATTAGATATAGATAAAGAGGCATAATCTCTTCCCCCTACAGAACTTTAAACATGCTATTCACCATTTAGGAGTGTAAAGCAGCCCACAGTGGTCTGAAGAAAGATACAGAACTCACCAATTCATAGGCAAAGCTAGACAGATATGGATTCAAATCTGATTAACTGAGACCTTTGGAAGCTGTCGAAATTCTGCTTATCAGTCAGAGGTTAGTTAGGAAAACAGAAATTGCTTGAGATTTCAAACAGAAAAAGATGTAATACAGAGATTGGAAAGTTATCAAACCATTGGGATGGGTGATAAAGCAAGGATCAGGAAAGTTATTGCTAGTGTTCAAAAAATCAATAAGAATAAGAATCACAGGAAACTGCCACTTCAGTGCGTAATTTGACACAAGGAAGTCACTCATCTAATCTTACTTCTGAAAAAATGCTCATCATCACTGGTCATCAGAAAAATGCAAATCAAAGCCACAATGAGGTACCATCTCATGCCAGTTAGAATGGCGATCACTAAAAAATCAGGAGACAGTAGATGCTGGAGAGGATGTGGAGAAATAGGAACAGTTTTACACTGTTGGTGGGAGTGTAAATTAGTTGAACCATTGTGGAAGACAGTGTGGCGAATTCTCAAGGATCTAGAAATAGAAATACCATTTGACCCAGCAATCCCATTACTGGGTATATACCCACAGGATTATAAATCATTCTATTATAAAGACACATTCACACATATGTTTATTGTGGCACTGTTCACAATAGCAAAGACTTGGAACCAACTCAAATGCCCATCAATGATAGACTGGATAAAGAAAATGTAGTACATATACACCATGGAATACCATGCAGCCATAAAAAAGGATGAGTTCATGTCCTTTGCAGGGACACGGATGAAGCTGGAAACCATTAATCTCAGCAAACTAACAAAAGAATAGAAAACCAAACACTGAATGCTCTCACTCATAAGTGGGAGTTGAACTATGAGAACATATGTACACAAGGAGGGGAACATCACACACAGGAGCCTGTTGTGGGGTGGGGGGCTAGGGGAGGGATAGCGTTAGGAGAAATACCTAATGTAGAAGACAGGGTGATGGATGCAGCAAACCACCATGGCACATGTATAAATATGTAACAAACCTGTATGTTCAGCACATGTACCCCAGAACTTAAACTATAATAATAATTTAAAAATTCTTACTTTTGTTATCTTTGCAGTCCACATGCTCATGCCACTGACTCAGGAATAGTAGCAGCTTCTTCTCTTCTTGCAAGCAAGCTTGCTGGCAGAATATATAAAGCGGTAACTTTCTGGTAGAAATAAATTCTAGGGATATAGTATCCCAGGTTTTCAATCTCTAAAATACAAGAAAAGAGAAATGGAAGGAATGTTGTTAAATTTCCAACAAAAAAATCTAGCATATTCTATTTATCTCAGTGTCTTCAAACAAAAAACACGACAAGACTAAATCAAGATTGTGGACTGAGAAGTTGCTTCAATATTCCTTGTGCATCAAATCCCTTAAAGTGAGAGAAAAGGTATATATGCAAATATGCACACATCAGATATAGATGATATAGATAAATATGCAGATGATATAGATACTGATAAAGCATAACAGGACAGGAACACAGAAATTACAAAATTTTAAAAGACAAAAAACTGATAGAATCAAGTTGATAACAACTGTGACAAAGTCATATCAAACAAGTTCAAGACCATATCACTGCAAACAGATTCTAAATTGGATTGAAGTGAAAAAGCAGAAAAGTGGCCCAGAAAATCATTAGGGTAAATTAATTAAAGAACTGAAGTCAGAAAAATGAGACCAGACCTCATCACCCTTGTGATGTACAACAGACAGCAAGTTTTTGATGGTTTTTAATCTATCTGTATTGGTGATATGTGATATTGTTTTCTCATTATCACTTTTTAAATAATTTTTGTATAATTTAATAAATTTTGATGTTATGATATTTTGCATTGCTATCTGGGTTTCTTGTTTCAGTATCTGTTAATAGAATTTTTTTAAAATGTGACTTTAAAATACATTGTATTGCTTTTGATAGTGATTACACAGTTAAACAAAAACAACTTTTACCTGTTATAAAGCTTTAGTTAAAAGCTATTGCGGGGCAGAGTTTAGCAATTCAAGCAAAAGGGATGTGTATGTGTATGTGTGTATACATATATATAAATATTTTCACATATTATAAATTATATATAAATATATGCATATATTTCTGATATGTATAATTTTAAAATAATTCAAATTATAGTCCAAAAATAAAGTCAGAATAAGTGCTTTTTTTTTTGTTTTTGAGATGGAGTCTCACTCTGGACTCTTTCTTTGTTGCCCAGGCTGGAGTGCAGTTGAGTAATCTTGGCTCACTGCTACCTCCACCTCCCAGGCTCAAGCAATTCTTCTGCCTCAGCCTCCCAAGTAGCTGGGATAACAGGTGCCCACCACCACACCCAGCTAAGTTTTCTATTTTTAGTAGAGATGAGGTTTTGCCATGTTGGCCAGGCTGTTCTTGAACTCCTGACTTCCAAGTGATCCACCCACCTCAGCCTCCCGAAGTGCTGAGATTATATACATGAGCCACTGCACCTGGCCAGAATAAGCTCTTAAAGAAAATTTAAGATCATATAAGAATGACACATATACACTTTAGTTTGATTAGCTCTAAACCCTATTTCAAGACTATCTACTATGATGCTTATGTATGATTTTCTTAAATTTAGATAGAAAGGGGAGAAATAAAAAGTGACAAGGACTTAAAGGCATTAGCAAAGAGACAAGAGCTCTGCTTCCTGGAATTGTGTTGTATAAAGTCAGAACCTCCTGGAAGCAGGATTAATCATGAAAGGGTTTTTTATTAGGATAAACGCTTGTGAGAAAAAAATGGAAAGGAGCCAGGAGAGGCTGGAAAAGGCATCAAACCACAATGCAAGCGTGACCTTAAGTGAAGGAGAGAAAGGGAAGGAAATTGAGTAGAAGTGTCCTAAATTATCATGCATCTAAGAAACGTTTGTCAAAGCCATGGAAGAATACTAAGCTAAAATTCAGCCAAGGGGAGGCTTGTGAACTCTCAGGAATGGGACTATATTATTATTGTTACCTGGATCAGTGATTGAGAGGCACACGTGGGAAGCAAGCGACAAACACATGACGGACTCAGATGCAGAAGATGGTCCCTAGTCACTTAAGCTCCCTGAATTTAGAGGTTTGCCTCATGCATTCTCATGTCCATCACATAAAGAGAGAGGCAGTCTGCAACAGCAGAATTCTTTTCTAAAGAACCTTCTCTTTGGGGGAGCACTCTGAAACCTTTCTTCAAATGGCGACCTACTCTGAAGTCCAGGAGATAATTCTGAAGTAGATTTCGATTTTATGTGCGAGAACGTGCTCTATTCCCATCATCACATCTTGTCCCCTGGCTTATATAAATATTTCGCTCATGATTCAACGACGTTGTCTAAAGCAACTTAAATGCTAGGCCAAAATAACTGTTTGTCTGTCCTTAAAAAGTTTTTGTTTGAGATGTGTTATGGGTTGAATTGTATCTCCTAAAATGATAAATTGGAGTCCTAACACTCAGTACCTCCAAATGTGATATTATTTGTAAATAGAGTCTTGATGGAGGTTATGAATTTAACATGAAGTCATTAGAGTGGGGACTAATCCAATATGGCTGAGATACTTATCAAAAGGAGAAATTTGGTTACAGGAACAGACAGGCACAGAGAGCAGACGATGTCAGGAGACCCTGGCAGAATGCCATGTGAAGGTGGAGGATTGGAGTGATGCAACTACAAGCCAAGGAATGCCAAGGATTGCTGGAAAACTACCAGAAGCTAAGAGAGAGGTGTTTCACAGTGGAAAGGCCTATGCAAACCTACCCCAAAGAATGAGAAAGCTGAGAGGCTGAAGAGAAAGGCTGACACAGCTACTTTCTCAGAAAGAAACATTTATTTTATATATATATATATATTATATATATATATATATATATATATACATAGAAATATTTTCTTTTTTAATTTTTAGGTTCGAGGTACATGTGCAGGCTTATTACATAGGCAAATGGCATGTCACGTCATGGGGGTTTGGTGTACACATTATTTCATCACACAGGTAATAAGCATAGGTAGTTTTTAGATCCTCACTCTCCTCCCACTCTCCACCTTCAAGGAGGCCCTGGTGTCTGTTGTTCCCTTCTTTGTGTTCAGGTGCACTCAATGTTTAGATCCCACTTATAGGTGAGAACATGTAGTTTAGTTCATTTAGGATAATGGCCTCCAGCTCCATCCATCTTATGACAAAGGTATGATCTTGTTCTTTTATATGGCTGCATATATTCCATGATGTATATGCAACACATTTTCTTTATCCAGTCTATCACTAATGGACATTTAGGTTGATTCCATGTCTTTGCTACTGTAAATAGCACTGTGATGAACATACATGTGCATGTGTCTCTATGGGACAATAATTTATATTTTTTGGTTATATACCCAGTAATGAGATTTATAGGTCAAATGGTAGCTCTGTTTTTAGCTTTTTGAGAAACTGCCACGCTGCTACATTCCCACCAGCAGTGTATAAGCATTCCCTTTTCTCTGCAACCTCACCAATATCTGTTATTTTTGGACTTTTTAGTAACAACCATTCTGACTGGTGTGTAATGGTATCTCATTGTGGTTTTGAAGTGCATTTCTCTAATGATTAGGGATGGTGAGCATTTTTTCATATGCTTGTTGACTTTGTGTATGTCTTCTTTTGGAAAGTGTCTATTCATGTCCTTTGCCCATTTTTTAGTGGAATTGTTTTGTTTTTGCTTGTTAATTTGTTAAAGTTCTAGATGTTAGACCTTCTGTCAGATGCATAGTTTGCAAATATTTTCCTCATTCTGTAGGTTGTCTGTTTACTCTGTTGATCGTTCCTTTTGCTATGCAGAAGCTCTTTAGTTTAATTAGATCACATTTGTCAATTTTGGGTTTTGGCGCAAATGATTTTGGCACCTTTGTCATGAGATCTTTGCCAGGGCCTATGTCCAGAATGATATTTCCTAGGTTACATTCCAGGGTTTTATAATTTTAGGTTTTACATTTAAGTTTTTACTCCATCTTGAGTTGGTCTTTGCATATGGCTTAAGGAAGCGGTCCAGTTTCAAGCCATTTCTTCTGCATATGGCTAGCCAGTTCTCCCAGCACCATTTATAGACTAGGGAGTCTTTTCCCCATTGCTGGTTACTGTTGGCTTCATTGAGGATTAGCTAGTTGTAGGCATACGGACTACATGGTCCATTTTTATTCCAAAATCTATATGTCTGTTTTTGTACCAGTACCAAAATGTTATAGTTACTGTAGCCTTGAAGTGTATTTGAAGCAAGGTAATGTGATACCTCATGTTTTGTGATTTGGGCTCTTCTATGATTCCATGTGAATTTTTAAATATTTTTTTCCTAATTCTGTGAAGAACGTCATTGATAGTTTGACAGAAATAGCATTGAATATGTAAATTGCTTCGGTCAGTATGGCCATTTTAACAATACTGATTGTTCTTATCCATGACCATGAAATGTTTTTCTATTTGTTTGTGTCATCTCTGATGTCTTGCAGCAGTGTTCTGTAATTCTCATTGTAGAGATCTTTTACCTTACTGGTTAGCTGTATTCCTAGGTATTTAATTATTTTATTGTGAACCACAGTGCATTCTTGATTTGGCTCTCAGCTTGAATATTGTTGGTATATTGAAATGCTACTGATTTTTGTACACTGATGTTGTATTCTGAAACTTTGCTGAAGTTGTTTATGAGATTTGGGCAAAGATTATGGGGTTTTCTATATATATATAAGCATATAGTCTGCAAACAGAGAGAGTTTGATTTCTTCTCTTCCTAATCAGATGCCTTTTATTTCTTTCTCTTGCCTGGCTGCTCTGGCTAGGACTTCCAGTACTATGTTGAACAGGAGTAGGGACAGAGGGCATCCTGGTCTTGTTCTGTAGAAAGAAATATTTAATGGGGTCTTACAAATAGAAATCATGTTTGTATCTTGGGTAGCATGAGACAAGATGGTGGATCTCCATGCCATTATCCACAGACCCAGGATTTAGAAATCATAAAGGAGGGATAGTTCAGAAGGAATATGTAGGACAACTGAAATCTGATAATGTCAAATTTGTTTGACTTGAAGGCAAGATTTACAGTAAATACATGCTCTTACACAAGCGAATATAGATAAGTAAATGAAGATTTACAGTAAATGCATGCTCTTACACAAGGGGAACTCTCTGAGACAATTCTGGAATAGGGGTTAATTAGAAGCCAACATGGCAGATTAGCACCCAAGATGCATTTGGGGTTGCTCTGGCCTCCACAAGAAGTGTGGGCTAGATTCTTCTTCACAATCCCAGAAGGAACCAACCTTGTCGACAACTTGATTTTGGACTTCTAGCACATAGAATTACAAAACAATAATTTTTTTGTTATTATAAGCCACCCAGTTTGTGGTACTTTGCTATGGCAGTCCCAGGAAATTAATACAGGAGGGGGCTACTCTCACTGAATAAAGGAAGCAATAGAATACCTTACATAATTTCATAGAACGTTAGTGCTGAAAGCAGCCTCAGAGCAATAATGCCAAAATCTTGGTTCATATCCCACTAGCATGCTAAAATAATCACCCACATTGGCCACACACTGAATAAAAATTCTAGTCCTTACTCTAGAATAATGGGCACATCCATATACTTACTAGTAACAAATTAAGTTTAGTGAACATTGACTTACAAATCAGTTATTTATAAACTAAAATTAGAACACTATTAGGATTTACTGAGTCTTCTTTTGAACAATGAATCTGCAATCTGCTTGGTAAGTCTGCACATGCAGGTTTAGAAATTCCTGAAATTTTTAGGGAGAGTTACTACCGTTAACATGTAATACATACTGAGTTAGGCCGGATACAGTTTTCAATTGTTGCTCTTCTTGCATTAATGAATAGATTTGTAGAATAGTTGCTACAAGATTTATTTTAAAAAATTATCGATCACTGGTTCTCTAATAGATGTTCTCACTAAATCTTTTTATAATCACTAGGTTCTTTCTCTAAGGAAGACTGGGAGCAAATGGGACAGGTAAGTCATGGGACCTTGTGTCCCATCTAAGCAGGCCATTATTTTTAAAATTTGGTAAACAATCCCATAGTCCCACTTCCACTTCTTTTCTAGATCTTTCATTTTCATTAATGACGAAACTAAAGACCAGTATCTGGTTTTGACATGTGAATGAGTGGTTGACTTCATCTTACTATAAATTTTTTTTTATTTTAATAAATAATTGTTGAGTGATTTCAAAATGGCAGAGATTTTTAAATATAAAATATTTGATCCACCAAGCAATAAAGTAGATACTGCTATTGTCTCACTTGTACAGATAAGAAACTTGAAAAAAACTCATCATCACTGGTCATTAGAGAAATACAAATCAAAACCACATTGAGATACCATCTCACACCAATCCGAATGGTGTTCATTAAAAAAATCAAGAAACAACAGATGCTGGAAATGATGTGGAGAAATAGGAATGCTTTTACACTGTTGGTGGGTGTGTAAATCAGGTCAACCATTGTGGAAAACAGTGTGGTGGTTCCTCAAGGATCTAGAACTAGAAATACCATTTGACCCAGCAATCCCATTACTGGGTATATACCCAAAGGATTATAAATCATTCTATTATAAAGACACATGCACACGTATGTTTATTGTGACACTATTTACAATAGCAAAAACTTGGAACCAACCCAAATGCCCATCAATGATAGACTGGACAAGGAAAATGTAGCATATATACACTGTGGAATACAGTGTAGAATGTGGCATATATACACTGTGGAATACAGCCATAAAAAAGGATGAGCTCATGTTTTTTGCAGGGACATGGATAATGCTGGAAACCATCATTCTCAGCAAACTGACACAAGGACAGAAAACCAAACACCGCATATTCTCACTTATCAGTGGGTGTTGAACAACGAGAACACATGGACGCAGGGAGGGGAACATCACACACCAGGGCCTGTCGGGGGGCAGGGGATAGGGGAGGGATAGCAGGGGGTGGGGGATAGTAGAGGGATAGCATTAGGAGAAATATCTAATGTAGATGATGGAGTGATGGATGCAGTAAACCACCATGGAATGTGTCTACCTATGTAACAAACCTACACGTTCTACACATGTACCCCAGAACTTAAAGTATAAAAAAAAAAGAAACTTGAAATTCAGCGATATCAAACAAGTCACCTGAAATCACATTGTTAGAGGTAACCAAATTGAGACTTCACCATTGACAAGTTTTCAAAGTTCATATGCTTATTCGCTATGCCAATGTCTCTTTGACTAGGCATCCATGGACCTCCAAGGTCAATTGTCTTTTTCTCAAGGGTCTACAAGTCTAGGCCTTTTTTTTCTTCATTTTCATAAATGCACATCCTGAGGATTAGCTGGATGAGCACCTTGCAGTTGACTACTGACAGGTGATTCCAGTATTCATATTTGCATTAGCTTTACAACCAAGTACACACCAAGTGAAGGCCAAATGAGGTTGGCCCTTGCTGATAGATGACAGGTTTCCAACAGTTTGAACAGTAAAAAAGCTTAGAGGCCTGAATCATCTCGACAAATATTAGTAGAGTCATGCCAATTGTAAATAATCTGCACAATAGCTATGTCTCTTGAAAGTTACCTTCTACTCTAAAACTCTATAATTCTGATGGATTGCCATGTCATTTAGTGTTCAGGCAGGAAATGGATGGCATAAGAAAGGAGAAAAGGACAGATAATTTCAGAGACTTTTACAAAAGTGTAAGCAAAGTTAAAAAAAAAAATCCAAGTGAGATGGAGTAGTGCAAGTAATGGTGAGTAATGGTGAGAAGCATGGAGGGGTCGGGGGAGAGAGTTATTGCTGCAATCTGGGGAGAGAGTAGCTATGACCTTTAGTAGAGGGACATAACCAGGCTTTGGGGGACCAAAAAGAGAGAGCCAGAAGAAATACTACCCTGTCCTCATTCTTATTCCTGTGAAGCGCCAATTGTTTGCAGGTGATTTCCACCTTTTGAACCTAACCAGAAGCCAAGGGACAAACTGCCTTTGATGTGGTTCACACAGGTCAGCCTCCCTGGGCACACATACATTAGGGTAGAGAATACTAAAGAGTAGACCTGGTGGAGCAAATGAAGATACCCAGCCTGTTTAAATAAACCAATGATGTATTGTCTTAGCCTAATAATAACAGTGATGTTTTATTTTCTGGAAAGCATAAATACTTATTAATCTTTATTATTGAATGAGAATAAGATCCCAGGCACATCTTTCTTCTCACAGTTGCAAGAATATAAGATGGCTCTATGAAGCTTTTTATTTAAACAAAAGAGTCTGAAATTTTATGTCTCAATTAAATTAACAAATAATGTCTCATTCATTTGCCTTTCAATTTTTTTGAGTGGAACATTAGGAGGTTGAGTTAAAATTGGAGTAGGTACTTGCATGTAAAAGTGTATCTTTCTTGTTAACTGTTTCATGAAAGGCTGAAAATTGCTATTAGATGACAAATGATTTCAAAATGACCTCAATAAAAAGAAAAAGTCCTTAACTCTGTTTTAAAAATTAAATTGCTCAAACTTAATGGAACAGGGAAAGCCATACTTTAAAAATAATTCTCAATGAAAAGATCTAGTACTTTTAATGAACACAAAACTTGCTATGAGACAAAATATGACACAACCAATAAAAAATTCAATGCAATCTTAGGCCAAAGAAAGGTTAAGGAACTTCAGATCAAGGGAATCAATAATTCCATGAGGCTTGGCACATTCAGTGACACCTAGAATGTTGAACCTTATTGGCAAAATGATAACCAGGTGATAAAGGATATCAAAACTAAGTTATAAAAACAATTTAGAGACACTAGAGGTATAAAGCCTAGAGAAGATTTAAGAGATTTAAGAAAGGTTTGATAGAGCAAAAATCTGAAGCTTTATGGCAGAGGGATTAGACAGGCTCCACGTGGCTGCAGATGGCCAGATTAGGAGCATTGGCTATAAGTGGCAGGCAAAAAGACTTGGACTCAACATGGAGAAGTTATGAGAAACTAGAGATGTCTATGGGTAGAAAGCTGTGTCTCTTGAAGGAGGAGGCTGAAGAGGAGAGTGGATCTTAAGGGTACTGAAAGATTCTTAAAATGAAGGCATAGTTGGATTTAATGATTTCTAAGTCTCTGTGCTCTGTGATTTGATGACAAGAGAACACATTGAAGCTGATGCCAGATTAAAGTAACCAGCATGAGGGAAGAAGAAATTGATGAGTTTTTGATTAAAAAAATAAATAAAAAAAGAAGAGAGAACACTAACCGGGAGTGTATCTAATGGTGCAAAAAAGAGGAAGAAATAGGGAAAGGGTGGAAAAGTCCACAAACATAGTAGAGGAGAAACTATTCTGAAGAACAGGGAAAGTATAGGAAGTATAGGAAGGAAAACATATATTGTACATTGAGGGGTTATTTGTCTGAAAAAGTACTCAAAACAATTGTTTATAACATTCACTTACTTTATCACTTATATATCATAGTTTCTGATAGCAGATAAACTCCATGGAGAAGGTGATGTTTTTTCCTATATTTTTCACGCTACCACACTTAAACAGCATTCAGAAGTAAAAAGAAAGTGGAAAAAAAAGTTTTTGTCAATGTCTCAGAAATACTGGATGACTGTATGTAAAAACTGTTAAAGATCTAATTAAAGACATTAGAAAGCATACTTTAAGCAGAACGTTTCAGTTTTTCAATGTCTTTATATCTCCCAATGTGTAACAGCTGTTACGTTATAAAACCTATTCAATAAGGGAAATATCACTCTTCCTCAGTCATTTTTGGTGTCACTTTAATGAATTCAGAAATTATTGACCAACAGTCAATTATTTTGTTATATATATGGTGGACAATATGAATTTAATATCAAGTAAAAATTAAAATTTGCAAGAAAAATAAAGTGTAAAATTAGATTAAAATTTGACCCTATATTGGTAATTTTAAAGCATATTTAAAAATAATGAGCATTAAAATTGGTTCTTTATATGCTTTCATCTTCCAGAATATGACCTGAGAGGTTGGCATTTCTTCCTTGACCCACAAGATAAAAGGATTCTCAATCAGAAAGCTAAAGGATAAGCAAGAAGAGAGATCTTTGGGCATCTGTGACAAGATTCTTTACCCATCCTTGGAAATTTA
Organism: Ateles fusciceps; assembly: GCA_036589455.1. Lineage (NCBI taxonomy): Eukaryota > Metazoa > Chordata > Mammalia > Primates > Atelidae > Ateles > Ateles fusciceps. The sequence continues at coordinate 6,963,158 of JAZHEH010002393.1, forward strand.
TAAAGAAAACATTAGAACAAAGAAGAATGAGGAAGGTACAAAACAACACCAGAGCTTCTCAGCAACCAAAAGTAATTGAAAAGTCGACTGAAAATAGTAGTAGCTATTTTCTCTCATATTGTGAGAATCCAGTTAGCCCAGCCCAAAGAAAACTCCTCTTAAATTTAGAGCCCACAATTGAAACCTGTGAGGTCAAGTAACTGAAAGTAAATACATGATTAAATAAGACTTTCCACAGTTGGAATATGTGAAAAGATAAATTTGACATGATCCCTTTCAAGGGGCCTTTAAGACAGAAAAGCGACACAAATCCTCCTACAAGGTTAATGAGAGGTATACAGAAACTGTATGAAACTCAGCACAATGAGAAAAGTTTATTAAGGGAGAATCGAGAAAATAATTAGCGTTGACTGTGAGGCTGGAATAATGGACAGAATTATATCCAGTGGAAACAGCAGAAAGAGACAGAGGTTTTTTAAAAAGTAAAGGCGCTACAGCTTGAAATGCCTGGTAGGTAGACCAGCTACTTCCTCAGCACCCCAGGGAGCCTCCTGATACTCCTAGCCATGCTTTTGGATCTAACATCTCTAAATGGATATTCCAGTAACATTGACTGAGTTTGATTTAACTTGTTTCCAAGGAAGACATGAGAAATTTCCTTAAGCCAGCTGACTAAACAAGAAAATGTTTCTTTGACTGAATATTCAAGGCCACAGCAAGGTAGAAGAGTACTAAGGTCTGAGTTACCAATATGTTATTGATACATGTCTCAAGGATCAAGGCACATGAAGAAGGGCCACAACTCTGCTGGGAACGTAGCCTGAGCAAATAATTAAATAGACCAAAATCATTCTAAGTGGGAAAATTCGGAGTGACAGAATAAAGAGGTTCACTGAAACAGAGGAAACCACGTCACTGAAACAATGAAAAAAAGACAAATATATCATCTGCCTTATTCCACACAAACGTCTCAGGCTCCAGCCAACTGCACTGAAATACATTCATTTAATCAAACAGGATATGCAAACCGTTAGCAATCAATCAAAGGAGCTGGCTGTGACAAGTCTCTGGCCCACAAAGCCACGCTTCAAATTGGAAATTTTTGTTCCCTTAAATACAATGAGTTCCCAAAACCAGATGCCTATTGGAGTGGCTTAGCAGTATTTTTACAGCTTATCCCTTGGCTCTAGCCCAAAGGCTAATACAGATGTGACTGTAGTTCATTCCTTATTAAAGCCTTCAAATACATCGTCTTACTTAGGGAGAATAAGCTACTGATCCAGTTCCAGGAGGACAAAAATTTAAAGTGGTTTTCCCCCAGAATTAATCATTACTGTACAATGCAAGTCACCCACATCACCAGGACCCTTCGGTAGATTTTACTAGGCTGTTGGGACATGGCTACCCACTGGCATATGAGTGGCCTGCAGCCATGGCTAAAGGGCACACAGTATTCCAGGTGCTGTGCTAAGTGCTTTATACGGACTAGGTCATTTAATACTTGCCAGCCCCTTATGTAGTCTTGATGATATTCCATAGACAAGAAAACTGAGATTTAGTGAGGTTAAGCAACCTAGGAGTTCACATAGTTGCTAAATTGGAGCTTACATGGAGCTTACATCCCAGCAGGAGGATTCAGACAACTAATATGCAAGTAAATGTGAAATATGTTAGATAGCATCAATGCTAAGGATAAATGAAGCAGAGAAGGAGGGCTGGAAAGAGGATTGTCTCTATTTTTTATAGGGTAGTCACTATTAAGATAACACATCAGTAGGTATGAGGAAAAGCCTGGCAGGTATCTGGGGAAATATCATTTTAGGCAAAAACAACAGAAAATGCAGAGGCTCTGAGGGGGGGAATATGGCTGATGTGTTGAGACAGAGCAAAGAAGCTCATGTAGCTGGAGCAGAGCAAGCAAGAAAGAAAGGCTAAGAGAGTTTAGAGCTGAAATAGGGCCTAGATGTAAGACCTTGTAAATCACGGGAACAAATTTGTATTTTATGTGAATAACTACGGAGAACACTCGAAGTTTTTGAGCAAAGAAACACTATGATCTGATTCAGGCTGTTATGTTAGCAATAGATTACAATGAAGACACAGGAGGAGCAGAGAGGAGGCTGTTGTAATTTAGGGGAGAAATGATGATGGCTGCTATAATCTGAATGCTTGTGTCCCCCTAATAGTCATTGGTTGAAACCTAACCCCCAATGTGATGATACTAGGAGGTGGGACCTTTGGCAGATATAGAGGCTGTGAGAGTGAAGCCCTCGTGAACAGGGGATTTGTCCCTTGTAAAAGAGAGACAAGGGAGGTTGTTTTCCTTTCCACCATGGCAGGACTCAGAGAAGATGATGCCATCTACCAAGCAGGGAGCAGGCCCTCACCAGACACTGAATCTGAAGAAACTTGAATCCTGCACTTCCCAGCTTTTAGAACTGTGAGAAATTTCTGTTGTTTACAAGCCATCCAGTTTATGGTAATTTATTGCAGCAGCTTCAACAGACTATAACAGTGACATAGACTAAGGAAGGAGCAGCAGCGGTGGTGACAGTGGGTAAATTCTAGATACATTACGAAGGTAGAAATGAAAAGGTTTGATGGTTGCTCAGAAGTCAAGTATGATAAAAACTAGGCTAGAGGCTGACTTTAAGGGTTTCCGACTGAACAACAGGAAGGATTTATTGGCATGTAGAAGTTCAGGACAGGAGGAGGTAGGAGGCAGTTGGAAATTAGGAGTGTGATTTTTGGACATGAAAAATTTGTGAAGTTTCTCTAAGTTGATTAGGCAAATGGATACAAGGTTTCAGGATTTAGGTAAGTGTATGAATTAAAGATATAAATTTTGGGATGTGTATAGATAAATAATATGTAAAGTCATATGCTTGGATGAGATCACTTTTGGAGTGAATGCAATTAAGTAAATAGATCTGAGAACTGAGTTCACTGGCCTAAGCTTGGCAATAACATGTTTATCACTAGGTCCATCTCATCAGATATATGACTACCACTTCCTGTAATGTACTTGTAACTTCTCTACCCAGATGGAAAACTCATATAGACTAGCTCTCAATTATACTTTGCCTATGAGAATTCTCAACTAACACTTAAAAATGTTGAGACACACAAGCACACACACACAAAATCCTTTTGTTTAGAACTGTTAGAGATTATCTCACTGATTCTGTATTTGGGCAAGGTCAGGGTAAAGAGGAACAATCAATAAAGGATACAGAAAAGGAGCAGTCAGTGAATTCAGACAACTAAGAGAGTGTGTGCCAGGAGCCAACAGGTAAAACTGTTCAAAAATGAGAGAATGAACCACTGTATCAAATATTGCCAATGCACTGATAAAAAAAAGATTAAGAAAATCAGCTGGAATGTGTCCAAGAGAGAATAGAAAGAGAAGAACAAAAGATAAAAGAGTCAAAATGATCGCTCCAGTTTATACTCCCACTAGTAGTCTTTAAGTGATTTCTTACCATTCACAGCAAAAGAAAAAACTCTCCCTGTAAGGCATCCCTGCATATGGCTCCACTGAAAAATGTCTACATATCCCTGACTTCTGACTTATCCACACCCACTCTGCCTAGAGCACAAGCTTCAACTTTAAATAATGTCCTGTTTTCTTCCTATTCTTCAGCCATTAATTACATGCACCCAATTACTCCCTAGCAGTAATCAAATCCCTCTAAGTCATTTATCTTACAAGAGTTGGCCCCTTTGTGTATGCTGATTAATTTTACATTTAACAATTCGAAGCTGCTTCACTCTGAGATTATCTAGATTGAAAGGTTACCTACTGCATATTTCTGTCTTGCTTAGCTAGACACAGTTACATCAATCCAATCATACTCATTTGTTGAAAATGAGGGTATATTATTTTCTCTATTTTCACAGTGAGTCACAATTCTTGATGAACACATTCCAGGCAAGGCACAATCCTAAAGCCTATTTGAATGCCTGATAGCATTTTAATCTGTTAGATGGTTGATTCTTTCAGTAGCAATAAAATCCTTTCATAATGTCAAGTGGAATACATTGATTTTTAAAAATCGTTTTAGCTCTCATTTTCCTCAAAACTTTATGCCCGTTAGGGATATGTTTTCCTATTCCCATGGGAATTAATAACTAGAACCAGATCTCAATTGTTTAATCATGACTTTGTTTTGCAAAAGAGGAAACTGAGGTCCAAATTGTTTGTGTAGCAAGACATGTACAATGGTAGGTGATTATGTGACTCCAGAGGCACACTGCATGCATTAGAACTCTGTCTCCATTCTTCCTAGATGCATCATTTGGATCAAGTACTTCTCCTCCATTGAAGGATGCTTAGCTTATAGAGTTGCTGTGAAATTGAGTGAAATGATGCAAAGCCCTTCATATGGTGACTGGAGATGCAAAGCCCTTCATATGATGATTGGAACATAATATGCAATAAATATAATCTCTTCTTATGTACCACACAAAAAATCAGAATCTATTTACCAGACTTTCCTCTTCTTTCCTCTGAGCCAGGACATCTTTTTATCATGTTAACCAGGATGGTCTGGATCTCTTGACCTTGTTATCCGCCTGACTCAGTCTCCCAAAGTGCTGAAATTACAGGAATGAGCCACCACGCCCAGCCTTAACTATTTTTAATTAACAAAAGCACTTTCTTTTGGGTGGTATGCCAGCCAGATCTGCAAGACTATACTGTAAATACTTGTTTTAGCCTAGTTTTATTTCATTTATTTTTAGCTGCTTCATCTTTCACTTTTTATATGGAAAGGAGGAAGTGCCAGAACAAGGGAAATGGTTTAGAGCAGAGTTCTTGACATAAATATAGAATATAAAATGCCTTTTATTTCTCCAGTTATCTCTGCATGGGCCATTTCTATCTGAGAACACAGATGTTCCAGACTTAACTTTAATGGAATCCTAAACTGAGAAAAAGAAGCAGAAAGCCATCCATTTCCAAAATATGTTTTCTTGAAAGGGCTATAGAGCACTGCCTTAGCACAGATACACCTCTGAGAAGTCCTACAGTATGAAACTCATTTTGACATGTCCTAAGCAATTTTTAATTGACTTAATTTTTTTAGAACAGTTTCAGATTGACAAATTACGAAGATAGTACAGAGAATCCCGATATACTCCCAGTTCTCCCCATTATTGACATCTTATATTAGTACTGGCAAACTCGTTCCTCAACCAAGCTTTAATCAGGCTCCTCTAAGTCACCTTCTCAACTAGGCTTTGACCTTGAACTTCAGTGTCTGTCCTTGTTTGGCCTGTATTGTTCAGTTTTAGCAGGAATCCTGTTAAATCAGTTTAGAAAGAATCCTCCACTTTTGATGTCTGATCATTCCTAATATTTGGCCAAATTTCTTATCCTCCACCTTGCGCAACAGATCACCCTGGTATGCTTTCATCAAGAACCCTGTAAGGTCAGTTTAGCAAGAATATCTCCTTACTGCTGATGTTTCCACCCTGCTCCAGGGCTACAAATCCCCACTTGTCCAGGCTGTATTCAGAACTAAGCCAGTTTTGTTTTTGTTGTTGTTTGCTTATTTTTGAGGAGTCTCACTGTGTCACCCAGGCTGGAGTGCAGTGGTACAATCTCAGCTCACTGCAACCTCTGCCTCCCGGGTTCAAGCAATTCTCCTGGCTCACCCTCCTCAGTAGCTGAGATTACAGGTGTGCACCACCATGCCTGGCTAATTTTTGTATTTTTATTAGAGACAGGGTTTCACCATGTTGGTCAGGCTGATCTCGAACTCCTGACCTTGTGATCCACCCACCTCGGCCTCCCAAAGTGCTGGGATTACAAGAGTGAGCCACCGCCAGTAAGCCAGCTTTATATTAAGGTCTCTTTCTCCTATTGCAAGAGTTAGCACTTTAACTATTATCCAACTCTGCTTTTCTATAACAGCATGGTGTATTTATTATAATTAATTAACAAATGTTGATACCTTATTAACTAAAGTCATTTACAACTTTGTTCATATTTTATTCATTTTTACCTAATCCTTCCTTTCTATTCCAGGATCCCATTCAGGATACTACATTAGATTTAGTTGCCATCTCTCATTAGTTTACTCTTATCTGTGACAATTTCCCACACTTTGTTTTTAATTGCATTGACAGTTTCAAGAAATACTAGTCAGCTATCCTGCAGAATATCTCCCCACCCTTCCACTCCCTCACTGAAATTGACTGATGTTTCTATTATTATTCAAATAGGGTTACGAGTTTTGGGGAGGAAGATCACAAAGGTAAAAAGACATTTTTATCACAGTAAATCAATGGCACATGCTATCAATATAAATAACTATTGATGTTAACTTGATCACCTGGCTGAGTTAGGTTTGCTTGGTTTCTCCACTATAGTTACTCATTTGTTCTCCCTTTCTATTCTGTACTCTTTGAGAGGAAGTCACTATGTACAGTCAGCAGCTAAAGAGCGCAAATTATGCACCACCTTCTTAAAGGCAGAATATCTATATAAATTATTTGAAATTCTTCTGCATGGGAGATGTTTCTATTTTTCTCTAATTTATTTATTTATTCTATCATTTACTTATTTTGGTATGGACTCATGGATATTTATTTGATGCTTTAAGTTATAATCCAGTATTTCTTTATTTATTTTCTTGCTCACAGTTTTCTATCTTTGGCCTTTGGAAACTTTCATTTGTCACCTATATTCCTTTGACATATATCTATCAGTGTGGATTTTTCCTTTGTCTTTTGGGAGTTTCCTTACTTTGTGGCACTACTAGATGCTCCAGGCTCATCTTAGATAATTACTGCTCCAGTCTTAGAATCAATCCTTTCTCTAGGGCGCTCTCGGTTTTTTTTTTCTTGGAGAATAGTATTAGAAACCAAAATCTGAGACATATAGACTAATGGACTAAATAAAGAGCATCAAAATAAATGCACACATATATGATCAACTCATCTTTAACAAGGGCATCAATAATATATAGTGGTGAAAGGGTAGTTTGTCCAACAAACAGTCTTGGGAAAACTGGATATCCATATGCAAAAGGATGAAATTGGACCCTTATCTTAAGCCATAAAAATATAAACTCAAAATAGATCAAAGGTTTAAATAAATCCATAATTCAAACTGCAAAACTTTGGGAGAAAATAGGAAAAATGCTTTATGACATTAATCTTGACAATGATCTCTTGGATATGACACCAAAAGCACAAATAATAAAGGTAAAAATAAATGAATGGGGTTGCATCAAGCAAAAAAGCTTCTGCACGGAAGAATTAATCAACATAATGAAAAAGCAACCTACAAAATGGAAGAAAATATTTGCAAACTATATATCTAAAAAGAATTTAACAATCAAAATACATAAGGAACTCCTACAACTGAATATCAAAAAATAAAATAAAAATTAGCCAATTAAAAAATAGGCAGAGGACAAAAATAAAAATTACCGATTAAAAAACAGGCCAAGGAGTTGAATAGTCTTTGCTCTAAAGATAAACAAATGGTCACTAAATATACAAAAACATGCTCAACATCACTAATCATCAAGAAAAGACAAACTCAAACCAAAATGAGATATCACCTCACATCTGTTAGGATGGATATTACTTTTAAAAAAAAAGTGTTAGTAAGAATGTAGAGATATAGAGCAAAGGAAACCTCTGCACACTTTTAGTAGCAATGTAAAATGGCACACTGTTATAGAAAACAATATGAAAGCTCCTGAGAAAATTGAAAATAGAGCCACCATATGATCTAGCAATCCCACTTATGACTATATATCCAAAAGAATTGAAGTTAGTATGTCAAATACTAGATGTTAGAATGCTAGAATGTATATCTGCATTCCCATATTTATTGCAGCATTATTCACAATAGCCAGGATATGAAAACAACCTAAATATCCATTGACAGATGAATAAAGGATTAGATAGATAGAGATAATGACGATAGAGAGATATAGATAATGATGATAGATGATAGATAGATAAATAAATACTATTTAGCCTTAAAAACATAAGAGGATCCTACCATATGTGACAACATAGATGAACCTGGAGGACATTATGCTAAGTGAAATAAGCAGTTTACAGAGGGACAAATGTGCATAATTCCACTTATGGGAGGTACCTAAAATAAGCAAACTCATAGAAACAGAAAATAGAATTGTAGTTGCCAGGGTCTGGGGGTAGGGGGAAATTGAGAGTTGCTGTTTAATGGATGAAAAGGTCTGGTGCACAACATTATACTTATAGTTAACAATACCGTATTGTGCACTAGGTGTGCTCATTGATACTGGAGTGTCAATTCTTCTAGGACCTCTCCGCTGACAAAGCAAGTAAACACATGTGTGTATTCTAATTTGCATATGTGTGTCTCTCTCTATGCAATAATTTCCATCTACATTAACTAAACATCACTTCCTACTGGATGTCAACCACTCTGATCTATTAACACATGGCTCATTCTAACTTTCTTTCCTTGCTTGTCTTTAAACACCCACTTTAACAGTGAGAAAACAGACTCCCACCATTCACCATTTGAATTAGTCTCCTATTGCTGCTATAACAGGTTACCATAAATATGGTGGCCATCAGCAAAAACTTTTGCTCTCACAGATGTGAAGGCCAGAAGTCCAAAATCTATTTCACTGGGCCAAAATCAAAACATCTACCTAGACACACTTGCTCTAGAGGCTGTAAGGGAGAATCTGTTCCTTGCCTTTGCCAGCTTTGGGTGGTTGCCAGTATTGCTTGGCTTTAGGTCACATTACTCCAATTCTGCCTCCATAGTCACACTGCCTTATCTTCATCTGTATGTAATCTGTCTCTCCTTCTCCCTTATAAGGATACCCACAGTGATTACATTGGTCTTTCCTGGATAATCCAGGATAATCTCCTCATGGCAATAGCTTTAACTTGATCACAGCTGCAGACTTTTTCAAATAAACTAATATTTACAGTATTAAGTATTAAGTCCTAATGCCTTTGGGGGCAATTGTTCAGTCTACTGTACCATACATTTATTTAATTATTAAATTTCACTGTACATATGTCAATGACAAAGCCAGAAACTAAGTTTTTAAGACACATTTACTCAGTAATAACTACTGCAATAAGGAAGAAAGTCCAGCATGAACTGAACTCAACTTCGATTTGTGCAGAGTTGACTGATCATTTTAAAGGGAATAACTGAGGGAATAAGGGGGAAAATGAGCAGGGCTCCCATAGATTCAGTGGAATAGAAATTTTTAAAAAGCAGGAATGAGGGGTTGGTCAACGTGATTAGGCTATCTGGGTTTGCTAACTGGTCCTTATTAAAGTTAGAGTTCTGCCTTCTCAGTGAGATTGGCCTTAACTTTAAGTACTGGATAAAACAAACAATAAATTGTTTTGACAGCCTTGATCATTCCCAGACAAGAACTAAAGGGGGCCAGAGTCATTAACCTAGGGACACAGACTTGAATTGTTAGAAACTATGCTAGTGTTTGTTTACATCTCTTAGTGTGGGAGAAGGAGGTGGATTCAGTAATTTGAGCTGAAAGTCTGCAGATTTTATAGGCCAATGCTGAGGCCTAGTTGAGAACAGGGCTTAGAGGAGCCTGAGTAAAGTGTGATTAAGGAGAGAGTCTTTGTGATATGTACAATACCATCGGAAATGTTAACCTGTACCCTCACTGGAAACAGCTTTACCAACTAGAGTACATTGCATATGCTTATTTTTGCACTTGGTTTTACAGATTCTATCATTTTCAAAATTAGGTAAGTCTTTTCCCTTTTACCATCTTCAGTGAGGTTGTTTCATATATTTATTACAGTTAATTTCTCTTGTTACAGTCTGCATTCCCAGACAAGGTTCTCAGTCTCCTAAATGATTTTTGCTTAGTTGAATACATTAAGGTTCACTCTTTGGGCTATAAAGTTCTATGGGTTTTGGTAAATGCATACTGTGATACAACTATCATTACATTATAACACAACACAGTTTCATCACAGTAAAAAATGCCTTGTACTTCACCATAACTCTCCCCCACTTCCCTGATCTCCTGGCAATCATCTCTAGATTTCATTACTATTTCCAGAGTTTTGGCTTTTCCAGAAAGTCATATAATTAGGATAATATAGTAAATATAGTATGTATCCTTTTCAGACTGGCCACTTCACTTAGATATAGGAATTTAAGGGCTTTCCATGCCTAATATGGTTTGGCTGTGTTCCCGCCCAAATTCTACCTTGAATTGTAATAATCCACACATATCAAGGGCAGGGCCAGGTGGAAATAATTGAATCATGGAGGTCATTTTTTTTTCTCCATACTGTTCTGTGGTAGTAAGTCAGTCTTATAAGATCTGACGGTCTTAAAAAACTTATAAGACTTACTTATGGGAGTTATCATATCATACAAATGGGAGTTATCCTGCACAAGCTCTCTTGCCTGCTGCCATGTAAGATTTGACTTCGCTCCTCATTTGCTTTCAGCCATGATTGTGAGGCCTCCCCAATCATGTGGAACTCTGAGTCAATTAAAGCTCATTCTTTTATAAATTACCCAATCTTGGGTATGTCTTTATTGGCAGCATGAGAGCAGACTAATACAATGCCTTTTCCTAGCTTGGTAGTTCATTTACTTTTTTCACTGAATAATATTTCACTGTATGGATCTACTCCCATTTTTTAATAGGTCAATCTATTGAAGGACATTTTGGTTGCTTCCAATTTTGGTGACCATGAATAAAGCAAGTACACATATGTGTAGATTTTTGTGCATGCGTATATTTTCAAGCCAGGAATGTAACTGCTGGATGGTTTGGTAGGTTTATGTTTAACTTTGTAAGAAATGTCAAAATGTCTTCCAAAGTGGCTGTGCCATTTTGTATTACCACCAATGAGAATAAGAGTTGCTGTTCCTCTGCACTCTCCCCAGCAATTGGCACTTTGAGGTTTTTTCATTTTTGTTTGCTCAGTTTGTATTCTAGCCATTCTAACAGGTGGGTAGTGATATATATAATTCTTGTTTTGAGATTTCAAATAATGAATCTTTTTACTTGCCATCTGTATATCTTCTTTAGTCAGGTATCTGTTGGATCTTTTGGCAATTTTTAAAATTGGATTATTTGTTTTCTTATATTTTAGTTTTAAGAGTTCTTTGTATATTTTGAATATGAATTCTTTATCAGATATGCATTTTAAAATATTTTCTTCTAATCTGTAGCCTGTGCTTTATTCTTAAACAGTGTTCTTCACAGAGAAGAAGTTCCTCATTTTAATAAAGTTTGACTTACTAATTTTTTCCTTTATGGATTACACCTTTGGTGTTGTATCTAAAACCTCACGGCCAAATCCAAGATCACCTAGATTTTCGCCTATGTTATCTTCTAGAAGTTTTACAGTTTTTCAATTAATATTTGGGCTGGTGATCATTTTGAGTTACTTTTTTGAAAGGAGTAAGGCCTGGGTCTAGATTCTACTTTTTGCATGTAGATGTTCGATTGTTCTAGTACCATTTTTGAAGAGACTTTTCTTTTGAATTGCCTTTGTTCCTTTGTTGAAAACCAGTTTGCTATATTTTGTGAATCAATTTCTGGGCTTCCTACTCTATTTACTTACATGTCTATTCTTTTACCAATACTACACTGTCTTGATTATTACAGCTTGAATGTTAAGTCTTGAAACTGGGTAGTGTGAGTCCTCAAACTTTATTGTTCTTCTTCAGTATTGTGTTGGCTGTTCTAGATCATGTGACTTTCCACACAAACTTTTGAATCAGTTTGTCAATATCTACAAAGTAGCTTGCTGAAATTTTGACTAAAATTTTTAAAAATTTATATGTCAAGTTGGAACAAATTGATCTTAATTATAGAGTCTTCCAATCCATGAAAACAGAATAACTCACCATTAATTTAAATCTTTTTTTATTTCTTTCATCAGTCATAATTTTCTGCATCTTTTGTTAGATTTATAGCTAAGCATTTCTTTTTTGTTGTTGCTATCGTAAATGGTATTTTAAGTTTTTAAATCCAATTGTTTATCACTGGTATATAGGAAAGCAACTAACTTATGCATATGGAAAAAAAAAGCTCAATATCACTGATCATTAGAGAAATACAAATCAAAACCATAATGAGATACCATCTAACACCAGTCAGAATGGCTATTACTAAAACATAACCAAAGAAGAGATACTGGCAAGGTTGTGGAGAAAAAGGAACAATTATACACTTTTGGTGGGAATGTAAATTCGTTATATTATTGTGGAAGACAGCGTGGTGACTCTTCAAAGACCTAAAGAGAGAAATATCATTAGAACAAGCAATCCCATTACCGGTTATATAAAAGGAATATAAATCATTCTATTATAAACCCAGATACATGTATATGTTCACTGCAGCATTATTCACAATAGCAAAGACATGGAATCAACCTAAATAACAATCAATGATAGACTGAATAAAGAAAATGTGGTATGTATACACCATGGAATACTGTGCAGCCACAAAAAAAGAATGTAATCATGTCATTTGCAGGGACACAGATAGAGCTAGAGGCCATTATCCTTAGCAAACTAACTCAGGAAAAGAAAATGAAATGCTGTATGTTCTCACTTGTAAGTGTGAGCTAACTGTTGAGAACTCCTGCACACATACAGGGGAACAACACACACACTGGGGCCTTTTGGAGGGTGAAGGGTGGGAGGAGGGAGATGATCAGGAAACACAATCAGTGGGTACTAGGCTTAATTCCTGGGTGATAAAATAATCTGTACAAAAATCACTCATGGCTCAACTTTACCTGTATAACAAACCTGGATTCATACCACGGAACTTAAAAGTTAAAAAAATAACCTTGAGCATATTAACCTTGTAACTCGAGACCTTGCTAATCTCACTTAATTTTTCCAGATTTTTGTTTGTTTCCTTGGGCTTTCTACATAGGCAATCATGCCATCTGTAATCAAAGAGAATTTTATTTTTTCCTTCCCAATATGTATATTTTTCTTTCTTTTTGTTGTCTTATTATACTAGTTAGCACTTCTAGCACAATTAAAATAAGAATGGTGGGAGGGAACATCCTGTCTTGTTCCCACTTGTAGCGGGAAAGCATCCAATTTCTCACCACTAAGTATGATGTTAGCTGTAGGGTTTTCGTAGATCATCTTCACTTTTTAAATTTTGTTTTCCAAACTTATTTGACCATGAGACCCTTCATTTAAAGTACATTTATTAATACTTTACTGAATAATAGTGTTCTATAAAACAGGAAAAACTTCATCATGGTAATAATTGTTCAGGAGTAACAGATCAAATATATCCTCAGGGGAAAATGACATTAATTCTAGAGAAACATGAGGAAAAACATTGGAATGGTGTGACCACTTGGTTGCCAAAACAATTTGAGCTGGTACATGGATATCTGGGGTTTTATATCCATGATTTCTAACCTTTATGTTCACTTGGTTCATTCATTCATATTTGTTTTTTGTCAGGATTAATGTGAGCTACAGGGATATAATGATAATAAGGTATAATTCTTGCAGTGGAGGAATGCTCAGTCCGGTGGAAGAATGAAAATTGATTAGTACCCAAGTAGTTGACCCCTTTGTATGAAAAAAAAAGCACCTGAAAATGTCCTCTAAGGGAGGACTTTTCAGGATAAATATCTCTATGAGTCTAATGCAAGAATCACTTAGCTTTTACTGGGGCTTTTTTGGTCAAAAAATTTCAGACATACAGAAAACTTAAAAAGTTAATCACCCATCATCTACCACTTAAGAAATAAAAGATGACCAACATTCTTGAAGCCCATGTGTATGCCCCATAAATGTATTCAAATTCCTCTCCCTCACTACAGGTAACTATTCTTTGAGTCAGTTATTTATCTTTTCCAGGGACATCTCTATTCTGTACTATATGACTACGTATTCCTAAATACTATATACTATTTTGGCACAATTTTTAGATTTTATAAAAATGATATCATAATGGATATAACCTACTACAACTTGCTTTCTTCACTCTATATATGTGAGTAACATCCATATTGAAATTAGTTATAACTCATTGTCTCCATTGAATAATGTTGTGTTGTATTAACATAGGACAATAAATGAGAATAAATCCATTCTCCCCTGAATGACATTTAGGTTGTTTCCACTTCACTGATATTTCAAAAAATACTGTCATGAACATTATTACACATGCCTCATGGGCATATGTGCCAGTGTTTCACTCAGGTATATGCCTAGAAGCAGAACTGCTGCCTGGAAGGAGACATGTAACTTCGTCTTTACTAATTTTTGTTAAATTGCTCTCCAGAGTGGTTGCTTGTTTTTTATTTCTATTAGCATTGGACAAGTTCCCATTTCTTCGTGTTTTTGCTAACAGTTTGCCAAATCAATAGCTGCAAAGTGCTACATGTTGTGGTCTTGATTATTAGAGAAGTTGAGCATATTTTTACGTACATGTAAGCCATGTAGTTTTCCTCTTCTGTGAACGTCTGGTTCATAATCGTTGCCAGTTTCTCCTTTGGGGTGGTTTATACAACTATCCTAGATGCTAATTAATCCTTTGATAAATAGACTCCAAGTATTTTTCCCAGTCTATTTTCTAGTTTTCATTTTTGTTTTTTGACTATTTTTCCCAATCTATATTTAACTTTTTGCTTTGTTTATTTATATGTTTTGATATAGCTAAGCATTTAATATTATGTCATCAAACACATTACTCTTTTCCTCTATGGTTTATTCTTTGTCTTGGTTAAAAAATCCTTTTCTGCGCTTAGCTTATAAAGATATAAAATAGTTAACATTTAAATATAAGATTATGTTTAATTATATTTAAAGCTGTTAAATAATGTTTTCAAATTGAGGTTTTATTTCACCTAAAATTGATTTTTTTGGTATGGCTTATTTTGAGATATAATTATATTTTATTCTAGGGGCTAACTTACTTTCTCAGGGCACTTTATTAAGATGCCCATGTTGTCCTAACTGATTTTCCAAAAGAACTATGTCATATTGTCATATACCAATTTTTCATATATGTGTGTATCTATTTTGGCTTAAAAGATGCAAAATATATTGAGTGATAATTTTATCACTGTCCTTTGTGGCTTTGTAATTTTAAAAAATTTAAATAACATTATTATTATTCTTTTTTTCTTATGAAGCAAAATATGAACAAATGAGTGAGTGTCAACATAAATTGTTCCAGAAATTTCCCAAGGCCAGGAAACTTACTTTACTTCTTTACTAATCTCTGTATTTTTGTAAGGAAATGTTTCGTGTTTCAATAATTTCTTCACATATCAAGGCAAAAAAATATCAGTATAGGTATATCAGTGTGAGTTCACTCAGGGAAACAGAGTCATTGTGATACAGAATAAGGGGGTTTGTATAATGATTAGGACTTACCCAGATTTGGGTGTTGCTAAGGGAGGGAAGGTCTTCAAAGGAACTGAAGCTCTGACACAGGTGAAAAGGCAGAGCTTACAGAAAAGCCTAAGAAATTCCATGCATTTGGCTCCCAAAGTGAGAATACAATCTGGGGGGGTCGCAAAGAGGTTAGCAAAGCTGCCATGTCTGTCAAAGCCACTGAGTCTGACCTCCACCCCATCTAACTGCCATGACCTACTGAGAATAATGATGTCTGCTTTACTCCTACCTCCCAAATCTCATATATCTTTCTCCCATTGAAAGGAGATATGGGGAAGCATAGTCCATAGCATCAAACTGGTGCTGGGTGCTGGTGACAATTCAGAAAAATGGGTACAAGTAACCTTTGCAGAGTTGTCATCAAGTATAAAGCATTTCATTATTCTACAAATACAAACAACTTGACATATATATTTTGCCAAAAAGTTTACATTTAAGACCCTTTGACTTACCTTACTTATTTCACAAAATGTACTCAGTCTCAAGACATCATTAACAACAGCAATAAAGAATGTAGAGCATATAGAAATAACCCCAATAATAAATGCATAAAACCTTTAAGAGAAAATGTTCTAACTACATTAAAGGACATAAAAGGAAATTTGAATAAATTGGGCAATATCCTATGTTTATGCACGGGATAGTTAACATGGGATAGAGGTCAATTATCTCCCAAATTAATCTGTCAATTCAACGCAATAATAGAAAGTACAGCTGGAGGCATTTATAAACTCATTCTCAAATTTACATAGAAGAAAAGCCAAAGTATAGCTAAATCAGGCCAGATGTGGTGGCTCTTGCCTGTAATAACAGGACTTTGGGAGGCCGAGGTGGGCGGATAGCTTGAGTTCAGGATTTTGAAATCAGCCTGGGCAACATGGTGAAACCCCATCTCTACTAAAAAATACAAAAAATTAGCCGGAGAGGTGGTGCATGTCTCTAGTCCCAGCTACTCAGGAGTCTGAGATAGGAAGATCACTTGAGCCTGGGAGGCAGAGGTTGCAGTGAGCACAGATTGCACCACTGCACTCCAGTCTAGGCAACAGAGGAAGACTATGTCTCAAAAAAAAAAAAAAAGTATAGTTAAGTCAACTCTGAAAAAGAAGACTAAGACAAGGAACTAATCCTACTAGAAATTAATACATATTACTAAACTATAGTGATTTTAAAAAGAGGTATGATACTAATACAGAAACAGAAAATGGATTTAGACTAATAGGCTAATGAAATGCGATAGAAGAAACAGAAATGAATTCCTGTACATATGAAAACTTTGATTTATAATAAAGATAGTCCCACAAACGAATGATGAAAAAAATGGATTGTTCAATCAACAATGTTATGAAAAACTACCTATGAAGAAAAATGGAGCTGGACTTTATATTTTAACTGCACACCAACTGAGAAATAAATGAAATAAAAACCAAATATAAATATAAAACCACCAAAAAACAGAAAAACAAGTAAAATAATATATTTTGACCAAATTTATAGGTAAATGTTCTGAAATAATTGTTCGAAAGGCTGTAAGTTTTAAAAATGGGTTTGACTACATTAAAACCAAGGATTTCCTAAAGTACATAATAAAATAATGGGTAGATTGGAAGCCTGGGAGAAGATATTTGGAACTCTTAAAACTAATAAAAAAATAATACTTAGCTTATAAAAATAGATCTCTTGACAATAAATAAAGAGTAAGCACAATAGAAAACTATAAAAAGCTCACCTGACTAACAAGGCCAGAAAAGATGCTCAAAAACATAATTAGTAGAAAAATGCTACTTAAGTCAACAACGAAAAATCAATGTGTATTTATTGGAATGGTAAAAATTAGGAAGATATGTAATAGCTAATGTTGGGGAGCTGTGGACCTGAACACTGGTACACTGCAAATGGGAACAATAATTAACTGATCCTGCCAGGCCAGAAAGAAGTATCAGAGTGTCCAGAAAAATTAAGTATATGTATGATTTATGACTCAGTGATCCCACTGCTGAATACCTATATCCCAGGAAAGTTATCTAAGAGATTCATAAGGGTATACACTCAAGCATGTTCATTGTGACATTGTTTATGGTGATGGAAATAAAGGGTATGTTCAATGTTCATTTTTAGGGTGAAAGATTTGTAAAATGGAATTGTGTACTATGATATACTATGCAGTTCTAACAAGCAGCAAGGTAGATGCACATACAATAACGTTGACAGATCTTAAAAACATTGTTAAGAAGTGAGCAGTGTGATTTATAGTGCAAAATCATTATGTAAATTAAGAACATATCAATACCATATATTTTACAAGAATATATATTTAAGAATATATAAACATAAATACATGCATATTTAAGAATATACAGCAAACACATTAGACAGAAAAAAATAAAAGAGTCATAAAGCCTTGCATTAAACAATTATGATGTGATATGTACTGAAGACTATTATGAGCTCCATTATCTTCCCAAATATCAATAGCTAAAAAAAAGAATTTTTTGAGACAGAGTTTTACTCTTGTCACCCAGGCTGGAGTGCAATGGGTGATGTCAGCTCACTGCAACCTCCACCTCCCAGGTTCAAGTAATTTTCCTGCCTCAGCCTCCCCAGTAGCTGGGATTACAGGCACCTGCCATTGTATAAGGCTAATTTTTGTATTTTTAGTAGAGATGGGGCATGTTGACCAGGCTGGTCTTGAGCTCCTGATCTCAGGTGATCCACCCACTTCAGCCTCCCAAAGTGCCAGGATTACAGGCGTGAGCCACTCACCCAGCAGAAAAAAAAAAAAAAAATGTAAGTGCATACCTATACCTTAATCCTGAGGGCTCTCTGGGACATACTACACAGGGACAAATATCTTCTGGTGCAAAGTTAGAGACTAGAACACAGGACTGAATCTAATCTAATAACATTTTTCTCATGTTGGTATGATTTATTATTTACAACAGACCAATATTTTAGAGAATTAATTTCCCCATATTCAAGTTTACAGACTTCTTTAATCCAGTCACAGTTCTTTGTAGCATAACGAAGGCAAAGATGGATTTGTTAATCCAACATAATTGAACAGTACTTCTTTTTTTTCTTTTTCACATGTATAATTGCATTTAATATTTCCAACTATTATATGAAATACATATTAGTATTCATATGTTTTTTCTTTTTTTATTGTACCTTAGGTTCTGGGGTACTTGTGCAGATCACGCAGGACTGTTGCACAGGTACACACAATGCTATGTGGTTTGCTGCCTCCATCCCCCCCGTCACCTACATCTGGCATTTCTCCCCATGTTATCCCTCCCCCAACCTCCCCACCTCCCTGCTGTCCCTGCCTTGCCCCCCTAACAGACACCAGTGTGTGATGCTCCCCTCCCTGTGTCCCTGTGTTCTCATTGTTCAGCATCCACCTATGAGTGAGAACATGCAGTGTTTGATTTTCTATTCTTGTTTCAATTTGCTAAGAATGACAGTTTCCAGATTCATCCATGTCCCTACAAAGGACACAAACTCATCCTTTTTTATGGCTGCATAGTATTCTGTGGTGTATATGTGCCACATTTTCCTTGTCCAGTCTATCATTGACGGGCATTTGGGTTGGTTCCAGGTCTTTGCTATTGTAAACAGTACCATTATGAACATATGTGTGCATGTGTCTTTATAACAGAACAATTTATAACCCTTTGGGTATATACCCAGTAAAGGGATTGCTGAGTCAAATGGAATTTCTATTTCTAGATCCTTGAGGAAGCGCCACACTGTCTTCCACAATGGTTGAACTAATTTACACTCCCACCAACAGTGTAAAAGTGTTCCTATTTCTCCACATCCTCTCCAGCATCTGTTGTCTCCAGATATTTTAATGATTGCCATTCTAACTGGCATGAGGTGGTATCTCAATGTGGTTCTGATTCACATTTCTCTAATAATCAGTGATGATGAGCATTTTTTCATATGTTTGTTGGCCTCATAAATGTCTTCTTTTGTAAAGTGTCTGTTCATATCCTTCACCCACTTTTGGATGGGTTTGTTTGTTTTTTTCTTGTAAATATATTTTAGTTCTTTGTAGATTCTGGATATCAGCCCTTTGTCAGATGGTAGATTGCAAAAAAATTTTTCCTGTTCTGTTGGTTGCTGGTTCACTCTAATGATTGTTTCTTTTGCTGTACAGAAGCTCTGGAGTTTGATTAGATCCCATTTGTCTATTCTGGCTTTTGTTGCCAATGCTTTTGGTGCTTTAGTCATGAAGTCCTTGCCTATGCTTATGTCCTGAATGGTTTTGCCTAGGTTTTCTTCTAGGGTTTTTATGGTGTTAGGTCTTATGTTTACATCTTTAATCCATCTGGAGTTAATTTTAGTGTAAGGTGTCAGGAAGGGGTCCAGTTTCTGCTTTCTGTACATTGCTAGCCAGTTTTCCGAACACCATTTATTAAACAGGGAATCCTTTCCCCCATTGTTTGTTTTTGTCAGGTTTATCAAAGATCAGATTGTTGTAGATGTGTGGTGTTGCCTCCAAGGCCTCTGTTCTTGAACAGTACTTCTTAGCAGAAGTTCAATAAAGGCTGTCTCCTGTGAGATATACAACACTATTCATCCCCATATGGATGAGATTATCTAATAAAATATCATTGATAGGTGCCTCCTTTTATTCTGATGTTTGGTCCTATCTTGACAATATTTTTATTCTTTCCTGGTCTGTTGTATCCAATAACTGACTGCTGAAGTTCTGAATGATGAAATTAGTTATTAATGCCATCTTAAAGAAACTCATCACTAACTTCTCCCTATCAGTCCTTCTTACTCACTTTTAGTAGGGAAAACCCAGGCAGAAAAATAAATGGCAGAGATTGGTTGTAAGACTGACTTACAAAGTTAGATTTTATTTAATGCTTTTGTGTTCAATGAAGACAGTCTCTTCAAAAAATAATTGCCACTACAACTTAGAGAAAAGAAGATTGGTTCAGCCGAAAGTAAAAGAAGTCATGAAAGTACTATTTATCACTCACCAGTCAGAAGACAACTGGAAGAACTTTGCTCAGTTCTAAAAGTCAATTTTTTAAAAGAACTTATGCAAAGTGATATCTACACAAACAAAAATGAATATGATGGTATTGAGAATGGAAACCAAATCAGGAGCTAAGGGTGTTGGTACCAGAGAATAAGACTTCTAATATTTAGAAGCAAACAGTTTTACAATGCAGGTGTTTAGGTTCTGCTCCTACCGGGGGACTCTAAAGGTCTGTCTCATTTACAAATCTCACATGTTCTCTAAAAAAATGGGTTTGTTTCAGTCTTCATGGTAGATTGCAAGGAAGATTTCATTATCAGATTAGATGCTGTACTGACACCTTATGGACCCCTGTAGCTTTGACTTTCAGGGCATCTATGGAAATGTTTTTAATGTGTAAAATGAAATGAAGATGTTCTCTTCAGTAAAAGGCATATGCACTGAATTTTCAAATTACCACTTTCTCGTGGTTTCAGATGGAATTAAATAAAAAGGAGTTTTCACCATCATTCTGGATCATTTTGTTACTGGTTTGAATCTGCTGGACACATATTACTAAGACTTAAATATCTGCAAAAACCCAAGAACACAATGTCAGAATGAGTCACTATTTGTTTATGACAGAGGCTGTGCCAAAAGCCCCAATCAGAAGTGAAATTTTTAAAGCAGGGGCTGTGGTTGAACAATGTTCAGAGTATCTTTCTGAAATTGTTTTCTTTCCCCCTTTTTAAAAAAAAAAAAAAATGATCTGAGAGACTGACTACAGCACGTTGAGATTGGAGCTTAAGTACTCCAATCACTCCAAGTGAATGATCCATGCTTCTGTATCAAAAGCTTGAATACAACTATATGTCTGATGAAAAGACCATGTCATTTTTCAACTGGTGTATTCATACCGAATACATACTGAATACGTACGAGATGGGAAACAAGATTTATGTTAGTGACAAAACCACAGAGAGACCAGAGAAGCGCTGTTTCTGGATATCTCTCAAGAAGTGGTTTCTCTGAAACACAAAGTCTCTTTGCACAGCCATTACCAAAGACAGAAGCTCTGAGGGCATTTTTCAAACCAGGTAGGAGAGCAAGGGCCCCAGGCACTGTCAACATGAAGCCCAGTAGAACTTATGGGTCTAGTTTGCAGGGTCCTTTCATCTATGCCAAGCCATTTGCAGGGCTCAGTTTTTAATCTGGCACCTCTCTAAATGTATTTCATTCATTGATAAGGTTGAAAGTATTCAATTTGTCAGTTTTTATGAGCAAAACCAACCAAGGAACCAGCTGTTGGTTTCTTTATATGTGCCAGGCAACAACTCAGCAATGGTGGTCTCCATCATTTTGCTAATAGAACACCTTTATTTCTAAAATAACAAATAAGTATTCTAAAACAGAAAAACCAGTAGACCTTTATTTATGCATTCATCTGCGGGAAGAAGTAAGGCAGCAGGAATAGACAGAGAATTCCCCATTCAGATACCGTCCAAGACTAGAAAATGTTTATGCTTTTTCGGTTGTGTAATGGAATAGTGGTTCTCTTTAGATAGTATTACCCCTTAGGGAACATTTTAGAAATCCATAGAGGAGGTTTTCTTTTTAATTGTGACCATGATTAAGAAATCCTACAAGTGTTTATTAGTCTGGATCTGCAATGAGTTGGACAGTCTCACACATTGAAGAATTATAGCCTGCTCAAATTTTTAATGCTTCATAGAGATTTCTTATGGTTGTGAAAAGCTTAATAACACAAACCAAGAAATATATTGCATTTTACACATAAAAAGTGTATTTTATATCATTTTAATATATATTAAAATTTTTAGGAATTCAACTACCATGAAAACAAAAAGAAGAGAGGTCTGTACTTGGTTTTGTTCAGAGTCTTACAATAGTTCTCTATTTCAGAAAATCATGACAAGGACAGCAACTCTCTTCTTGGTATCATTCTGAATGACACCTGTCATATCCAGAATGACTCTACCTTTAATTGTAAGTATCTTACTACTTCACTTCTGCATTGTAATACATGTTTTATGTTAAATTATTTGTTATGTCTCCTTACATTACAGTTTAGGCATTATGTTGTTTTGGGATACAATTATTTTGTATTGCAAGTATTATCTCCAAATTTGGGGCTTATCTTGTTTTTTAAAGAAATCTTTCTGTGCTATCTAACTTTAAGCGTGTGCACGTAGTATTGTTTCCTTTCTTTTATTTATTTAGTTCAATAGTTTTTTTGGGATACAAGTGGTGTTTGGTTACATAAATAAGTTCTTTAGTGGTGGTTTCTGAAATTTTGGTGCACCCATCACCTGAGCAGTGTACACTGTACCCAGCATGCAGTCTTTTATCCATCACCCTTCTTCTATCCTTTCTCCAAGTCCCCAAAGTCCATTGTATCATTCTCATGCCTTTGCATCCTCATATCTAAGCTCCCACTTATGAGTGAGAATATACAATGTTTAGTTTTCCATTCCTGAATTACTCCACTTAGACTAATAGTCTCCAACTCCATCCAGGTTGCTGTGAATACCGTTATTTCATTCCATTTTATGGCTGAGTGGTATTCCACGGTGTGTGGGGTGGGTGGCTGGGTGTGTGTGTGTGTGTGTGTGTGTGTGTGTGTGTGTGTGTCATTTTCTTTATCCACTTGATGTTTAACTGGTGTTTAGGCTGGTTCTATATTTTTACAACTGTGAATTGTGCTGCTATAAACATGCACATGCAAATGTCTTATTTCATATAATGACTTCTCTTCCTTTGGGTAGATACCCAGTACTGGGATTGCTGGACTTAATGGTAGTTCCACTTTTAGCTCTTTAAGGAATCTCCACACTGTTTTCCATAGTGGTTACAGTAGTTTACATTCCCACCAGCAGTGTAAAAGTGCCTCCCTTTTCACCAAATCTACACCAATATCTATTTTTTAAAAAATTTTTTATTATGGCCATTCTTGCAGGAGTCAGGTGGTATCACATTATGGTTTTGATATGCATTTCCCTGATCATTAGTGATGTTGAGCATTTTTCATATATTTGTTGGCCATTTGTATATCTTCTTTTGAGAATTTTCTATTCATGTCCATAGCCCACTTTTAGAGAGGATTGTTTGTTTTTTTCCTTGCTGATTTGTTTGAGCTCCTTGTAGATTCTGGATATTAGTCCTCTGTCAGATATATATACTGCAGAGATTTTCTCCCGCTCTGTGAGTTGTCTGTTTACTCTGCTGATTGTTTCTTTTGCTGTGCAGAAGACTTTTAGTTAAGTCCCATCTATTTATCTTTGTTTTTGTTGCATTTGCTTTTAGGTTCTTGGTCATGGAGTGTTTGCCTAAGCCAATGTCTAGAAGGGTTTTTCCGATGTTATCTTCTAGAATATTTATGGTTTCACGTCTTAGATTTAAGCCATTGATCCGTCTTGAGTTGGTTTTTGTAAAGATCAGAGATGAGGATCCAGCTTCATTCTTCTACATGTGGCCTGCCAATTATCCCAACACCATTTGTTGAATGGGGTGTCCTTTCTCCACTGTATGTATTTGCTTGTTTTGTCAAATATCAGTTGGCTGTATTTGGCTTTATTTCTGGGTTCTTTCTCGGTTTCATTGGTCTATGTGCCGGTGGTGGGGGCAGGGTTAGCCATGTCTGAACTCAGACTCTTCTTGGGTGGGGCTTGCTATGGCTGCTGTGGGGGGATAAGCGTATGGTTCTCAAACCAATGGAGTTATGCTCCCAGGGGATTATGACTGCCTCTGCTGTCATGCAGGTCTCCAGCGAAGTGGGGGAAAAGCCAGCTGTTACAGGCCTCACCCAGCTCCCATGTAGTCCGAAAGGCCAGTCTCATTTCTACCGTGCCTCCTCCCACTCCCAATAGCACTGAGTTCATCTCCAGGCAGTCAGTGAGTAGGACTGAGAACGTGGCCCAGGCTACCAGCCTCCTGGCTGAGAAAGCAAGCAGGGCTTTCAAGTTTCGTGCCTCCCTGTGCCTGCCATGGCTTCTGTGCTGTGTCTGCACTCAGTATTCACCCCCTCCCCCAGGTTCTGCCCAGGAAACTTCACGTTCTGTCAAAAGTGTTACAAAGTTCGGCTAGAAGTTTCCTTCTCCTTGTGGTCTTTTCCCAATTCCTCTGTCAGTCCTCCCCAAGGACCCCTGTGAGACAAAGTCAGAAATGGCTTCCCTGGGGACCAAGAGTGCCCACAGGGCTCTACCTGCTGCTTCTTCTACCCCTGCATTTGGCTTGGCTCTTTAAGTTTGTCTCACCTCCAGGTAAGGTCATATCCTACTCCTGTGATCTATACTTTTAGGTTCCCCAGTAAAGGTGTGTGTTCAGGGGTAGATGACTCCCCTTTCACACTTTCACTCTTCAGACACACAGGATTTTGGCTGTCTCCAGGGGCCTGCAGCAGCAATCCACTTTCTTATAAAGGGTCTGTGGATTCTTTTAGCTTTGCTGGTATGTTCCTGCAATAGTTATTGGAGCAAAAGTTCACAATGTGAGTCTCCACCCACTGCTCTGTCTGTCCAAGCAGGAGCTGCAGGTTAATCCTGCCTCCTATCTGCCATTTTTTCCCCCTCATTTTATTTTCTTAATAGTTCCTTTTGAAGAGCAGGTGATTTTAATTTTAGTAGATAAGTCTAATTTATATTTCTAATATTTAATGCTTTTTATATTCTGTCAAAAATTATGGCAACCTAAAGTTCACAAAGATAGTCTACTGTCTACTGTTTTCTTCTAGAATTTTTGCTGTTTTAGCTCTTATGTTTAGGTTTGTAATATATTTCAAATTAAGTTTTATATTGCATAAAATAGAGATTGTGAGGTGTTTTGCATATTGATATCCAGTTATTTCAGCACTATTTATTAAAAATACAAAGCTTTTGCTATTGAATTACCTTGAAACTTGTTAGAAATCAATTTACTGCATGCATGTCTCTATAGGCTTTCAAAAAACATCATGTTGCTGTTTCTTCTTACACAAATATTATATTGTCTACTATGGCTTTATATTATCTTAGGTGGTAAGATTCATCTAACTTTATTCTTTTTCAAAATTGTTTTTGCTAACCTAAGACCTTTGCATTTCTGTATAAGTTTACAAATCATCTTGTCAACTTCTACAGAAAAGTATGTCGGGAGTTTGATTAGGATGGCTGAGAAAAACAGTAAATCTACATGGTGAGTAACATGCCCTGGACTCAGGATACCTGGATTCAGATGGCTACTCAACTGCTTACTATGTATGTGCCCTTGAACATCTGTAATCAGGATATTAATTACAAGCCCCCTGTGTGATCAGAATAATTATAAAACATACCTCCTATGGTTGTTGAGAGGATTAAATAATTTGCATATACAACTGCCTACTGGAAATCTCAATTGTATACATTATAATCATTTCAAATTTGGGTCAGTTTGCTGAGAATGATGGTTTCCAGATTCATCCATGTCCCTACAAAGGACACAAACTCATTGTTTTTTATGGCTTCATAGTATTCCATGGTATATATGTGCCACATTTTCCTTGTCCAGTCTATCATCGATGGACATTTGGGTTGGTTCCAGGTCAATAGCACTGTTTGCTATTGTAAACAGTGCCACAGTGAACATACGTGTGCATGTGTCTTTATAATAGAATGATTTATAATCTTTTGGATATATACCCAGTAATGAGATTGCTGGGTCAAATGGAATTTCTATTTCTAGGTCCTTGAAGAAGCACCACACTGTCTTCCACAATGGTTGAACTAATTTACACTCCCACCAACAAATTTGAAATATACAAAACCAAACTGCTGATTGCCTGCCTTTCCTAAACTGCTCCACCTACCGATTTCCTCATCTCAGTATACAAAAATTCCATTTCACCTGTCTTCAAGATAAAAACCTTATGGTTTCTTGTGCCAGACACCTTGAAATCATCCTTAATTAATTGTTGTTTCTCATATCAAATATCCAAAAATGTCAGCAAATCCTGTAGTTTCTACCTTCAAAGATATGAATCTGACCACCTTTTACAACCTCATTGCAACCACCCTGACACTCTAACCTGGATTATTGCAATGATTTCCTAACTGATCTTTGAGCTTCCACCTATGTATCCCAAAAATCTATTATTAGCACAGCATTCATTGCATTACTGTGAAGACTTAAGCCAGGTCATACACTTCCTTGTTCAAAACCCTCTTCAAATAGAAATACCTTTAAAGTCTGTTCATAACCTCCCCCCACAACTCTCATCATTATCTGACCTCTTCTTCTATGACCTTACTTCCTACCATACTATCCTAATACTCTTGCTGCTTCAGCCACAGTAGTCTTCCCTGTGTTAGTAGTACTAACACAGTAGTCTCTCTCCTTTGGATCTTTGCAGTTGCTTTTCCCTTTGCCTGGAAGTCTCTTCCCCCCAGATGTTTGAATGGCTTGTTTCCTTACCTCCTTCAGCCTTTGATTCGAATGTCAACTTCTCAATCAGGACTTCCCTAGCCACCATATTTAAAATTATGTGTATATATTGACATATGCAATATTACCTAACTTTGAAATTCTAATTTCTTCAAGTACTTTCCACTATTTTATGTATTATATAATTTAGAAATATATTTATTATATGTCTCTCTTCACCCTTATATTAATGGGTTCTTGACTTGGGTATAAAGTCCATTAAAAAAGGGATTTCTTATATTTTGTTCATTCCTGTGTTCTAAGTGTCAAAACTGTACCTGGCATGTAGCTGCTGAATAAATATTGAAAAATATGAATGAATACATGAATAAAATGAAATAATACACAAAAGGAATTTAGCACAGTTCCAAGAGCTCAGAACATTCTTAATAAATGTCAGCAATTATAATTTTAACATTTACACCTGTGTTCAGTTTCTCAGGTTTCCAGAGTATTAAAGCATGTTCTAAATCTTAGAAGAAGAAGCAGAACTGTTTTATTTATTTATCACTGATATTAGCACTACTTGTGTTTAGTTGAACAGAAATGCCAGAATGCTCTGGAATTCTACAGGCTGAGAATTAGCTGTATGTGTCCAGACTATTGCCCACCCAAGGATACAGCCATGATAAAAACTTGATTTATTATTCCCCTATCTTGAGTAAAAACTCACTTTCAAATCTCATCAGCACCTCCAAAATCCTTTCTAATCACTTAATTCTCCAACTCTCCTTACCTTTACCCATATGATACTCCCACCCCCATGTCACAGGCCAGTGCTTTCTATGAGTTCCTTTCATCAGGTAAATCTATTTCTTCCAGTCGAGGAATAAAGAACTCAAGATATACCTCCAAAACAGGCACTTTCAGAAGCAGTAGTTGAACAACAGCCTTAAAATGTCTTTAAGTAGCAGAAACTTAATTGACTAAATGGGTAGACTCTTCATTGAGCCAAAATTTTTTGGGGAAAGGAGTTGAACCTAATAGATTCACATACATTTTTACTATTGATTTCCCTTTATTATTTACACACTTCCACAAAAATTGTAAACAAGACCAAATTAAACATTTTTCCTAATATAAATCTCCCCAAATCTAAATCTAACTACATAAATTATTTTCTAATGGTTATGTTGCCTCCAAAACTCAGAGCTACAGAAATTCAGACTTATTATTAATAAAATCAGAGTATAAAGTTCTCGCAGACTATATGAGAGGAAGTTCACTCCAACAATGCTATTCCAGAGCTATAAAATATTAGATTCAGAGATCACCTGTACCGTCTTCCTCACTTTACATAAGAGGAATCCAGATCTCCAAGAAGTAAAAGGCCTTGCCCAGGGTCACAGAGTGAGCTAGCAACAAAAGAAAGATAGAAATGGGGGCTTTCAGCTTCATGCATGCCCTGCTGCCTCATGACCTAGCACCCATTCAAACTAGGTACTTTGCTCATTGTGAGTCCTGAATATTGAACAGTATAATTGCACAAGGATATGTGAGTTCATACAGGTTACAAAGACTTAAGCAATTTAATTCAATTTGATGAAAGAGTTGCAGTGACTTTCCACCCTATGCAAAATCAGGGGAGAGAGAACCCATGGACAAAAGAGCTTGCCCTAGATTTAGCTGAAAGTTCTCCACAAATCTGAAGCTGCACATCACTTAGAACATTACTAGTTGTAACAAAGGAAGTGTCTTCTTTTGATTATGTTAAGGGAGCAGGATCTACTCTACATCACACCTGTGATGATAAAGCACTTATTCAGATAAAGAGAGAATAGGATTTCATGCCAGATTCATTTTATCAGGATAGAGTACAAATAATTCCACAGAATCTGACATATAGTTCTCATTATGTTAACCTGATGGCTCTTAATATAGAAATATTTTTAAGTTATAAAATTGTTATTACATACTACACTGCTTCATAATGGAGAGCTATCTGGTATCTAATAGCAATTTTAAGGGGCTTAGATTTTAGGTAGCAAGATCATAATCCAGAATCCAGAGACAAACAATAATAATTTCACACCTCTCCCACAAGAGCTCATGTATGCTCTCCTCTCCTCTACCTGAGTTTTAGGAAGCAGATCAAGAATGGCTTTCCCAGCTAAGGAAAAAGTGATTGCTCAGCTGTAATTTAGGGCAACAACACAACTGAATTTCAGTAGCATATACAATCAGGAATGAGTTTTTTCTTCTATATAATTCTGTAAGCAAAGGCTTCACTCTGTATTAATTCCTCTTAATAATTATGATTACTTGAGCAGCTAGAAACAATTAGGAGGATTATTCTTATATGTGATTGAGGTACCTAAGTTTATATATTAAACGAAAAGCAAGAATAAATACGGTGTACACCTTTTGCAGGTACGGGTCTAAATTATATCTGAGGATCCAAAAATGAATAAAACACAGTTCTCACTTCTAAGGAATTCAAGCCTACTTGAGGGACACTGGTATGTAAATAACAAGCGCTATAATCTACTGGGAAAAGGTCAGGGTCTGCCGTCATACAGATCTGGAACTGAATCCAACTTTATGGCTTATGATCTGGGAGACCTTAATCAAGTTATTTAGCCTCTACTAGGCTTTAGTTTTCTCAGTTACAAATTGGTGTACCTCCCTCTGAGGTACTGTGAGGATTAAAGGGGATAATACATAGAAGGGGCTTAGTACTTCTCCAGGTATTAGTATGCAAGATTACCTTATTATTATCCAAGTTGCAAATACATAGGTAGTATTAGAAATATAAGCAATGTACCATGAAAGCAATTTACTCAGTCTGATGATTAGATCTCTACTCTGAGCTACACATGCCCTTTATAAAACCAGCACAAATCAAGTGTGTTTAATGAGATATGTTTTGGACATTTTTGGAGCAATAATCATAAGGTTATTACTATTTCAGATCAAAGTGCAATGGCTATGCAAGGAGTAACCATTTATCTGAAATTGCCATCTCTCTGACTGATTCAAGAAAAAAATACAAATCTATTATCTGCTTTGCTAACAGAAAGTTTTCTAATGAAAGTAAATCACCAGGAAACCCAATTTACCCTATAGTGAAATTTGGCTTAAAATTAATCTGACTTATACCTAGGCAAAGAGTTTTCTGGCAAAACTAAACGGTTTCTTCAAGAAACAGACTCACCTACAAGTCAATGTGGACACCAAAGACAGAATTATTTTATTCCGGTGTCATCTTGAACTATCATACAATGATTTTTAAAAATAAACTTTTAGAGCAGTTTTAGATTTACAGAAAAACTGCAAAGAAAAAGAATTCCTGAATACTCCTACCCAGTTTTCCCTAATGTTAACATCTCACATTAGAATGATATTAATTGCCACCCTAAAGAAACAGGAGTGCCCAAAATTTGATTTGCATGTCAAGACCAATGATGTCACACACACACACACGGGTTATGAAAATATTTTCTATAATGAGATGTTTTGAAAAGAGCAAGGCAGTGGTTTCAAATGGCTTAAATATCCAGAAAAGCAGACAGCCCTGAAATTTTTTAACTGATGCATAATTGTATATGTTTATGGGATACACCTGATATTTCAATACATGTCTGTAATAATAAGTGCAATTGGCGTAACTATCACCTCAAATATTTATCATGTCTTTGTGCTGAGAACATTCAAAATCCTCTCTTCTAGCTATATTAAAATATACAATAAATTATGGTTAACTATAGTCACCCTACTACACTACAGAACATTAGAACTTATCTAACTATAATTTTGTACCCATTAACCAATTTCTTCCCATCCTTTTTTCCTATGCTTCCAAGCCTCTGGTGACCACTATTCTACTCTACTTCTATGGCATCCACTTCTTTAGCTGTAACATATGAGTGAGAACATGTGATACTTATCTTCTGTGCCTGGCCTATTTCAATTAACATAATGTCCTCCAGGCTCATTTATGCTGTTCAAATGACAGAATTTCACTCTTTTTATAGCCAATTAATATTTCATTATGTATATGCACTAGATTTTTAAAAATTTGTTACCTGTTGATGGACAGATTGTTTTTATATCTTGGCTATTGTGAGTAGTGCTGCAGTAGCCACAAATAAAGATCCTGCATAAAACTTTAGTGCTCCAAAAACATCCAGAAAAGAAGCCAACTGACTATACTCAAATTATACCACAGTTAATGGCACATCAGTCTTCCCAGATAAGAAAGAACAAGCACAAGAACTCTGGCAATTCAAAATGCCAGAGTGTCCGCTTACCCCTTATGACCACAATAGCTCCCCAGCAATGGTTTCTAGCCAAACAAAAATGGCTAAAAAGACAGAAACAGAACTCAAAATCTCAATGGAATAAAGTTCATCAAGATTTAGGAGAAAGTTGAAACCCAGTTTAAAGAATCTAGCGAACCCAATAAAACAATTCAATAGCTGAAAGATGAAATAACCATTTTATAGAAAGCCAAACTGATCTGATGGAGCTGAAAAATTCACTATAAGAATTCATAATGTAATTGAAAACATTAACGGCAGAATAGACAAAGCTCATGAAAGCATTTCAGAGCTCGAGAACAGTTCTTCAAATTAAGTCAGACAAAAATGAAGAAAAAAGGATAGAAAAGAATGAAGAAAACCTTTAAGAAATATGGGATTATGTAAAGAAATCAAACCTACCACTCATTCATGTCCCTGAAAGGGGAGAGAGAGCAAGCAAATTGAAAAACATATCTGAGGATAATGTCCATGAACATTTTCTCATCCTCACTAGAAAATCAAAATTCAAATTTAGGAAATTCAGAGAACCTCTGCAAGGTACTATACAAGATGACCATCCCCAAGACAAATAATCATCAGATTATCCAGGGTCCAGGTCCCATAGAAGTAGAGAGCACAAAGAAATAATATTAAATGTAGCTAGAGAAAAGTACACAGGGAACTTCATTGCACTAACAGTGGACCTTTCCACAGAAGAAAACAGAAGAGAATGAGGGCCTATATTCAGGATCTTTAAAGAAAAGAAATTCTAATCAAGAATTTTATATCCAGCCAAACTTAACTTCATAAGTGAAGAAGTCAATTCTTTTTTTTCAACAAGCAAATGCTAAGGAAAGTTGTTACCTCCAGATCTCCTTTACAAGAAGTCCTAAAGCAGTGTTAAACATGGAAACAAAAAACATTACCAGCCACCACAAAACACACATAAGTACATAGATCACTGATACTATAAAGCAACTACACAATCAAGTCTACATAACAATTAGCTAACAACATAATAACAGGATCAAATCTGCACATATCAATATTAACCTCAAACATAAATGGGCTAAACACCACACTTAAAAGACACACAGTGACAAGCTGAATTAAGAAGCAAGACTCAACTGTATAATGTCTTCAAGAGACCCATGTCACATGCAATAATACCCATAGACTCAAAGTAAACGGATGGAGGAATCTCTATCAAACAAACAGAAAAGAAAAAGAGCAGGGGTTGCTATCCTAATTTCAGAAAAAAACTGACATTAAACTAATGATAATCAAAAAGGGCAGAGAAGGGCATTACATAATGATAAAGCATTCAACTCAACAAGAAGCCTTTACTATCCTAAATATACACGCACAGGACATTGGAGCACCAAAATTTATCCAACAAATTCTTAGAGACCTATGAAGAGACTTTAAAAGTTGGTCTAACTCTGATGTTTCTTCGTTGAATTTATGTCTAAGGCATTTTTCTATTTTGGAAAGTGGAGTGAAGAAGTTCCCTTATTATTGGATTATAGTCTATCTCTCCCTTTATATCTAATAATACATGCTTTATATATTTGTTGTTCCAATACTGGTTGCGTATATATTTACAATTATATCCTCTTGCTGAATTGACCATTTTATTATTACATAATTACTTCTTTGTCACTTTATAAAGTTTTTAACTTAAAGTTTATTTTATCAAATATAGCTATTCTAGCTAGCTCTTGGTTTTCATGTGCATGAAGTATCTTTTCCCATTCCTTCACATTTTGTCCTTATAGGTATTCTTATATGTATCCTTATAGGTGAAATGAGTCTTTTATAGGCAGTATAAAATTAGGTCTTGTTTTTTAATCTATTCTATCACTTTATATATTTTATTTAGAAAATTTAATTTATTTATACTCAGGGTTATTATTAATAGGTATTGAGTTACTTCTGCAATTTTGTTAATTGACTCCTAGTTGTTTTCTGTAATCTTTTGTTCCGTTCTTCCTCTTTTGCATTCTTTGTGATTTGATGGTTGTCTGTATAGGTGGGTTTTGGTCTTTTTCATTTATTTTTACATATCTGCCATTAGGTTTTGCTTTGTGTGTTCCTCTACACATGACAATTCACTTTTCCTTTGCTGCTTTCAACACTCTCTCTTTG
The DNA here is from genome assembly GCA_036589455.1 of Ateles fusciceps. Lineage (NCBI taxonomy): Eukaryota > Metazoa > Chordata > Mammalia > Primates > Atelidae > Ateles > Ateles fusciceps. Next base: position 6,996,399 of record JAZHEH010002393.1, read on the forward strand.
TTTTTAACTTTTGAAAATTTGACAATGATCTGTTCTGGTGTTAGTCTCTTTGGATTCATCTTCTTGGTATCTTACGGGCTTAATGGATCTGGCTTTCTAATTCATTTCCCATATGTGAGAAGTTTTCTGCAATTATTTATTTGAATATGTTTTCTGTCCTTTACTTTCTCTTCTTTTTCTTCCATATCATTAATATATAAGCTGTTCCACTTGGTAATATTCCATAGGTCTTTTAAGCTATCTTCACTCTTTTTTAATTGCTTTTGTTCCTCACATTGATTTATTTTCAGTGATCCTTTCTTCTCCTTCATAAAGTCTGATGTTAAACCCTTCTATTAAATTTTTTAGTTCAGTTATAGCATTCTTCAAATCTATGATTTTCATTTGTTATTTTCTTTATACTTCGTCTCTTTTTTGAAGTTATCAACTTCTTGCCTTGCTGTCTTGACCTCTGTGAACAAGTTCATATCATTATTTTGAATTCTCTGTCAAGTAAACTACACACTCTACTTAATTTGAGTTGATTTCTGGAGATTTATCTTGGTTTTTTTTGTTGTTGTTTGTTTGGAACATATTCCCTTGTTTTCTCCTTTTTCTTGATTCTCTGTGTTGGTTTCTGTGCCTTAAATAATATACCTACATCTCTCTAAGACTGAACTTGGATAAGAGAAATTTTTACCCACCCATTTGGCCAGAGATTTCAAAACGCCTCTCTATTTGTTGTTGTTGTTTAGACTACTATCTCTGTTTTTGTAGCCCCTGGAGCTTAGAATATGCTACACTTTGTCAGTACCCCAAAAATGGTATGATAGGAGATCGTTTATTTAGATGTACCTGGAAAGACTGAGGTGTTAGATATGTGTTCCCATTCTTTCTATCATTATAGTGAGACTGGGTGAAAGAACTTATCTCCCTCTCTCTGCACTAAGAGAGAAGATCTCTCAAAAATGCCTATACTTATGTTCAAGCTGCACCTTCTAATTCTGGAGGAATAGCTGCTAGGTGTAGGTCCATTATACATCCATCTATTTGTTTTCTGTAGTCCTGGATCACTCAGAATCACAAAGCCCCCTCAATTTTCAGAGGTAGTTAATTACTCAGTTCCTTAGGTGGGAGACATGAAAGCTGTGGCACTCAGTGCACAGTCAAACTCATCCCAGAAAGAATGGATAGACCTGGCTCTATCTCTGGGACAAACTAGGGGGAGGTCCCATGGAATGCTGAGCTCTGGCTCTGGCTACCAAAGTGTTATTGTTTGTTTGCCCCATTAGCTTCTTGAGGCAAGTTCATTAGACACCAGGCCATCAAATAGCCACTGGGATTGTGTGTTGTAAGCCTCTTGCAGAGATCAAGTGAGAATTTAATGTTCTGGATCTTTTTCTGCACTGCTCCAAGAGGGTGTAGCCCTTTGAAGTGTTTGGATGCCCATTTAAAACTATGTCTTTGTTTCAGGATGAAGGAAGACTCGCCTATGTCTAGCCTTTTGTTCCTGCAACTACTAGGTTTAGAACAAAGTCTTTCAGGAGGGATTCTTTCAGGTGGTAGCATCAAAAACTAGGGCTATCAATGTATGTCCTAAACTCCTTCTAAGGAGAAACAGGTAGTGGCATTTTTTGGCCCCTCCTCTGCACAGCTCCAAAAGAATGAAGTCTCTAGAGGAGTTTGCCTGCCTATTTTAAAATGCCTCTTTTTTTCCTCTGGTGTACAATGACATGTGTATGCTGATCTCTTTGGCACCCAGAGCTACGAGATTTTGAATACTATTTCTTAGGTGAATGTTGTAGGATTTGAGACACTTGATGTGAGTGCAAACTCTTCCCAACTAGAAGAGCTTTAATAATTCACTGCATCTTTAACTCCCCATGGATGCAAGTTAGTTATAATCTAGGCCGCCAGCCAGCTACTGAAAAGGTGTTTTGTAAAACCCCCCTCTTGGGACTGGGGGCAAACAGAGTGCTGTGGGTTTTTTAAAGCTCCTTCTCTTTAGTGCATAGGGGGATAAAGTCCCTGGTAGTACTTATGCATGTGCATAAACTTTCACTTTTTTTCTATAATCTAGAGAGGCATAGGCATATCTAATCCCCTCCATTTCTAAAGTTTGTGAATCAAGTACCACACCTTGAGGAAATTTAGGGTTTGGATCCTCTATGTGAGGTCCAGACCTTCCTCTCCATGGGGAGAACCTGAGTATTGGGAATTTCTTTCCCAGTGTTATGGTGCAGTGCCCTGGGTGGGGTCCATGCCCAACTGTGCCTCGGCTTTCCCACCCATTTAATATGGATGTTTTCTTAGTTGCCTGGTGGGTAGAAAGTCTCTTGACTGGCCTTTAGCTTTGTCTCAGAGGGAATTTTCTATAGATAGTTTATTTGGAGTATCTGTGGGTGTAGGGAGAGTCAGGAGTTTCCTATTCCACCATGTTGGTGACATCACCCACCCATTTTTAGAATTTTTATTATGGTTAAAGTGTTGGTCCAGGGTGAGCATTCCTGTGTGGGGGACAGAAGCTAATGTGATTTTAATCTCCCACTAGTACTAAAGAGGAGAGCACCCAAGCTTTATTATTACCTTGCCCAGATTGGGGGCAGAGGGGAAGATGGATAGGTAAGGCTTACAAGTTGTCATCACTCAAACATCAACATATGGAGTCAGCTTTTTCATTATACACTGTCCTTTTTTAACTGTTAACGAACCAATAGTCATGTACTTTATTAGGTAAAGTCAGAATTTTATTCATATTTCCTTAGTGTTTAGCTAGTGTCCTTTTTCTGTTTGCATTATGTTTAGTTATCCTGTCTTCTTAGGCACCACTTGGTTCTTAATGGTGTCCTACACTTTGTTTATTCCTGATCACCTTGACAATTTTGGGAAATGCCACCAGGTATACAATGTAGGATGTCCCTCAACTGAGATTTTTCTGATGTTTTCCTCATGATTAGACTAAAATTATGGGTTTGGGGAAGAAAGACCACAAAAGTAAAGTGCCATTTTAATCATATCTAAAGTATATACTATCTATATGATTTATCAATATTGATATGAATCTTGATCAACTGGCTGAGGTAATATTTGTTAGGTTCTTCTGCTGTGATTTTTGTTCTCCTTCCCCATTCTTTACTCTTTGGCAAGAACTCACTATGCGTAGTAAACAGAGTATAAAGTTAAGTACTACCTCTCTAAAGGCAGAGAATCTACATAAATTATTTGGAATCCTTCTACATGGAAGATTTGTCTATTCTCCCCAATTTATTTATTTGATCATTTATTTATTTCAGTATAAACTCATAGATATCTATTTTATACTTTGGATTATAATTCAACACAACTTAACTGTGTCACTGAAATGGCTTTAGCCATTGGGAGCTCCTTCAGTTAGTTCCTGTGTCTCTTTGAAATACTCCCATTGTTATGCATTTTATTTTGAGAAATTTCTTCCTCACATTACAAGATGCTCCAGGCTCATCTTATGTATATTCTGTCCCAGCCTTAAATCAGTCATTTCTCCAAAGGTCCCTCATTTCTTTTATTAAAGAATGAAATTAGAAACTAAGATCTGAGCATTAAGTATGTTCATTATACTAGGGCATTGTTGTTTTTAGGATCTCTAAGCTGACAGAGAATAAAAGCACACAGTGTATATACTAATTCATGTCTATATTTTGAAGACTTTTTAAGAGGCAGAAGCAATACAGAAGAACAAAAGTACATTGAATTTGCTCTCATTTGTGAATTATGACTTTAGTCCAAAGTGTGAAGAAAGCCCATTGTTTTCCAGATGTTTAATGGAAAATAAAAAGACATCTTACCTTTTGAAAGTCATTTTTCAAATAAGAGCTAAATTAAAGTAGGATAATGCTGACCACCAAAGCAAACCACATAAAAAGATTCTCTTTTCTTAACATGTTCATTTTTTTTATTTATCCTCAATTACTTTGCAAATATTCTTTTATCTCTAGCTTATATTTTGATTTAATAAAAATATGTGATTTTATTTATGTTTGTTTTAAAATAGTTTATTAACTTTGCTAATTTGCTGGTAACCACATTCTAATGTTCAGCCACCGTTTTCCTAGCAAACAGAGGTTGATTGTCTAAAGAAGACATCATCTTTTCCATATAGACTTTACTGATATTGTATGTTTGTATCCATCAAAGCATTTAGTAATTTGTTTTGTAAGTGCATTTTGCACCAGCCAACTCAGACTTCTCTCTATTTCTTGAACACAGGCAACATATACATACACACTTCCTTACTGATCCCTCTGCCTAAAAGGCCCATTTTTTTTGTCACATTTTGAGCCTTACAAAGTTTACTGCATTCTTTAACACTCAGATGAAATTGTACCTCTTTATAAAGTCTTTTACAACCCTGCTCCCAGAAGACAATTTATCATCCCCTCTGTTATGGATTGAATTGTGTTTCCCACAAATTCTTATGTAAAGTCCTAAGCCATAATCCTATTTCTAAAAGAGGTAATTAAGATCAACTGAGGTCATAAGGATGAATCCTTAGTTTAATAGCTTGTTTCTCATATGAAGAGGAAGAGATAAGGGGGCTGTATAACCACAAAGGAAAGGTTATGGGAACAACATGACCATCTGCAAGCCAAGGAGAAAGACCGCTGAAAAAAACCAAACCTGTCAGTATCTCAGTCTCTTACTTCTAAGTCTCCAGAACCATTAGAAATACATCTCTGTTGTTTAAACCATCAGCTGTAGCATTTTGTCACAGCAACTCTAACATAATAATGTACACTAATGTTTTTTTGAAGTTCTGTAACAGCATCCAAACAATGTAGTCTAGGACAATGTGTAACATGTTAGCCTACCTAGATAGGTTGGTAAGCTGCTTGAAGACTAAAACATCATAGATTAAACGTGTCTGGTGATAATTTGATTTTCTCTGTTGGATTAGGAAGTAGAAAACAGCATCATAAATTTTTTCTCTCTCACTCACAAATCCTGAATTAACACAGTCAATTAGAAATGATTACTAGTTGAAACTAGCCTTTTTTTCCTTTTAATAAAATCCCCAAGATTCTCAGAATAAAAGTCTTTGCCCTATATGCTAATCAAAAATAAATAGCAATAATAATTAGTACTCAGCATTTCTACATGTCAGACACAGTTTTCTGTGCTTAGCCATTGGCAGGGACATCTGAAACAATAAGCTTACATCCAAAAGCAATACCTTTAATCTTTCCATTGGTTTCACTCTCATTGTCTGGCCAAAAAAATACTTAATGAGAGATTTTTAAGAAGGCTGAAATCACAGTTTTATCTTTCGTAGTCTGAGTACAGAAGCAATTGACCTTTCCAACCTGTGATTCCCCAAAATGCTGGGCTATCAGTCAATATTCATTGCAGGCTGTAGCCAGGAAAACCATCCTTAGCAGAGTTGTGTTCTTTTCATCTCTGCTTTCAAACAAGTCAATTATTTCTTTAGTTTACATCTTTCTAATACTTGCTTTAAAGCAGTAAGTAGAATTTATAACCCATAAGCATTCTGATTTTTTTCTAACTTACTCTCTTAGAGTTTCAAACTCAGTACTTCACACCTATTTTCAATGTACTGCAGGATTAGTTTTACTAAATGTTTGTCATGGCATGACAAGGATGACCTTTCCAGCCTACAACATCTGCTTGACCACTAATCCAAAACAGCTCAAATTAAAGATAATGAATTCTGCGGAGGCAATAGTTCAACACAGGAAAAAGAAAGCACCTTAAGGATTTTAAACTGGAAAAGATTTTATATAACGTGTTTTAAACAAAACCATTGGATGACCTGGAGTAGTAGTGTCAGAAACTCAGCTGAGCTGGATAGAGAACTCAGCTGCCCATTGTTAGAGAAGCTGATCAAAGCAGCAGGCCAAGATTAAAGTAACAAATCAAGCCTTTAATCACATATTGCAATAGTATAAGCAAGAGTTCAAAACCAAAGAAAAATGTCAACTCACCCAGGCCTTCTAAATTCCCCAGAAAGGTGCACTGGTGGAGAGTCAGTGAATCAGGACAGACATGGGGGTCAGCTCACTACTGAGGAAGCCCCAAACAAAAATCAAAAATCTCCAGCAGTATTACGAATCCTGGATCAGGAGATTGGCGTGGTAGGGGGAGAGCTAGGATTACAAGAGTACAGAGTCAGAGCAGGGAACAGTTTCTTAAGGTCTCTCCCACTCCACTCACAAGAAGGCTTCAGTAGAAGCACCTGAAGAAAGCTCCAGTAGGAAGGCCTCAGAAAAAGGAACTTCTGAATAAAGACATCTAGGCTAGGAATACAAATATGTTTAAGAGAATGGGCCATTAGGGGGATCTAAGTTCCTGACTGCAATTCTCCTTAAAGACTGCAATGCACTAGATATGCCGCAAGTCAGGGGAGGGCAAGTTTCCTTAGAGGGTTTGCCACGTAAAGCCTTTGTCATTGCCTGTGGTTGGGCCTGAAATATCAAACATAGATTTTTGGCCAGGACTCCTCAGCAAGATCTAGTCACAGCCTTCACAAAGAACATTCAGAATGACACAGAACTGACCCACCAAAAAAGCCATCATTGCCACCACTTGATGTTTTAAATGAAAGAACCCACCAATATATCTGATGTCCATACCTGATACCCAGTAGAATTGGAATGCTGTTAGCACCACTGTCTCTACTGTCACTACCACAACTGCCTCTAGACACCCAGCAATCAGGAGGATGGTCCCTGGAGAATGTTGCAGGCAAACCTCATTTGTACAACCGCCCTTTCCACCAACAGCCAATTAAAGGAAGACGAAGACAGAGTGTGTGTGAACGATACAGCAAATAAGGCTGCTTCTAGTTCTTAACAATTATCCAATGTTTAGTGAGTACCTGTGTTTGTCTTTAAAGGACAGAAAAATGCAGGAGGTATCTTGTGTCCATGAAGATACTAAAACACTGATTTTTTTTTAGGAAATTGATCACTTAAGCTTCCATGATCTTAGCAGACTGCCCTTATAGCCATATTGCAGAATGTGTGATCTGCCGTCTACTAATGATTCCTTATCCCCTCTCCTCTCTCATCCAAGATTGGTGATAGTTTCCAATTTTTCTCCGACTATTACGTAGAATAATTTCCAAATTTGACACTCAATTGAATCATGGTGTCCAGGAAAACAGATAAAATAAATATGACTTCATATACCAGAAGTCATACTTCTTTTAATACAATCAGGACCATAAATGGTACTTCCTACCATAACATAAAGTGCTATTATAATTACATACGTGGAGAGAGATCCAAGATGGCCGATTAGCAGCAGCTGAGGACTGTAGCTCCCACTGAAAGCGCAGAGAGTGAGTGGATGCCACATTTTCAGACGAATTTTTATTGCCCACGGACTAGGAGATTCCCGGCGGAGGAGCCCCACGGGTCGCCAGCGAGACTCTTTTGGCCGGCACGGCCATTTTGCAGGTGCCCCTGCACAGCAGTTCTCAGTCCGGAGTATACGGGACTAATTGCCCTTTTGGTTGGCGTTGGAGCTCCGGGAAGGCAGAGTCTCCCATTCCACTGATTGAAAAGAGGACTGAAGTGGGGAACCAGACCGGGAGATGCTCGGGCAGAAGCGCCGCGAATCTTAACGCCGCTGCTTCAGCCGGGGTAGTGGGTCACTGCAGGGGAAGGCTGGTCCCCCGCCGACAAAAAAAAAAAAAAAAACCAGCAATTGGAACTGTTGAGGATTGAGAGTTTCACAGCAAGTACAGCTGAACCCGGGAAGGGCCAGCTCTGTGGTGGAGGGGCGTCTGCCGAAGGAAAACTAAGAAACAGAAAAAACTTTACCACCACCAAGTTGGATGTCCACTCAGAGACCTAATCTGAAAGTCAACAATTACACAGACGACAGGTGGATAAATCCACAAAGATGGGAAGAAACCAGCGCAAAAAGGCTGAAAACACCAGAAATCAGAATGCCTCTCCTCCTACAGAGGATTTCAGTTCCTCATCACCAAGGGAACAAGGCCTGATGGAGAATGAATGTGAGGAACAGATAGAATCAGGCTTCAGAAGGTGGATAATAAGAAACTCCTGTGAGCTAAAAGAACATGCTCTAACCCAATGCAAAGAAACCAAGAACCTTGAAAAAAGGTTTGACAAAATGCTAACGAGAACAGACAATTTAAAGAGGAATATAAGTGAACTAACGGAGCTGAAAAACACAATACGAGAACTTCGCGAAGTATGCACAAGTTTTAACAGTCGAATTGATCAAGCAGAAGAAAGGATTTCAGAGGTCGAAGACCAACTTAATGAAATAAAACGGGAAGACAAGATTAGAGAAAAAAGGGTAAAAAGGAATGAGCAAAGTCTCCAAGAAATATGGGACTATGTGAAAAGACCTAATCTACGTTTGATAGGTGTACCTGAATGTGATGAAGAGAATGAATCCAAGCTGGAAAATATTCTTCAGGATATTATCCAGGAAAACTTTCCCAACCTAGCAAGGCAGGACAATACTCAACTCCAGGTAATACAGAGAACACCACAAAGATATTCCTCAAAAGAGCAACCCCAAGGCACATAATCGTTAGATTCACCAGGGTTGAAATGAAGGAGAAAATACTAAGGGCAGCCAGAGAGAAAGGTCAGGTTACCCACAAGGGGAAGCCTATCAGACTCACAGCAGATCTCTCAGCAGAAACGCTACAAGCCAGAAGAGAGTGGAGGCCAATATTCAACATTCTTAAAGAAAAGAACTTTCAACCCAGAATTTCATATCCAGCCAAACTAAGTTTCATAAGTGAAGGAAAAATAAAATTTTTTACAAACAAGCAAGTACTCAGAGATTTCATTACCACCAGGCCTGCTTTACAAGAGCTTCTGAAAGAGGCACTATATACAGAAAGGAACAACCAGTATCAGCCATTCCAAAAAACCCATCGGTAAGCTGCATCCAGACCCATCTTACATGCAAGGATATACAGAGACTCAAAACAAAGGGACGGAAGAAAATTTGCCAACCAAATGGAGAGCAAAAACAAAAAAGCAGGAGTTGCAATTCTCATCTCTGATAAAATAGACTTTAAAGCAACAGAAACCAAAAGAGATAAGAAGGACATTGTATAATGGTAGAGGGATCAATGTAACGGGAAGAGCTAATGATCCTAAGTCTATGTGTACCCAATACAGGAGCACCCAGATACATAGGGCAACTTCTTGGTGACTTACAAAGAGACTTAGACTCCCACACAATAATAGTGGGAGACTTTAACACTACATTGTCAATAGTGGACAGATCAATGAGACGGAAGGATAACAAGGATACCTGGGACTTGAACTTAGACCTCGAACAAGTAAACTTGATAAACATTTACAGAACTCTCTACTCCAAATCCACAAAACATACATTTTCTTCAGTAACACATCACATCTATTGTAAAAGTGACCACATGGTTGGAAGTAAATCACTCCCCAGCAATTGCATAGCATTTCATGGGTTTAAATGAAATATTGGTTGGCTGTTTGTTTGTTATTTTCCTCCCTTATTCCTTCCTGTCTCCATTGTATAACACAATTATTAGTATAAAAGAGCTTTTCAATACCCATTTTTAGACTGCATTCTAGCCTGGGCAATAGAGCAAGATTCCCGTTTTTCTCTCCCTCTTTTTCTTCTTCATTTTCCCTTTCTTTCATTCTCTTTTTTTCTTCTTTTTCTCTTACTCTCTTTTTCTTTTCTTTTTCTTTCTTTAAAAAAAATAAATAAAAAAAATTACATACGTGATTTTTTAAATAATTAAGTAACTTGGGACTGGTTTCTATTGCAATAATTATAAGAAGCAAAGACCTCCAACCGAATGAACCCCTCTGAAATCTTTTAATAAACCCTGAGGAGTACTATTTTCAAGCAAAGAAACACTGACTTAAGGCAAATGCCAGCTTAGGATGAAAAGAACAGCAACAGTTCCTACCTTCATTATCTCAGCCTCTCCCTGGCTAAGATAATCACTTAACCTTTTATGCCTTTGCTAAAACCTTATTAGTAAAAAGGAGACCTGCCTACTAAGCATAAGGGTAAGGCTTTAATGAACTTTAGAAACCATTTACATTTATGACTCAAAGCACTGAAGTGCAAATTCTTTTTATTTGAATATTTGAGAGCATTAAATGAGCATTTTTAATGGATTTCAATTGTCAGGATAAAATAAACAAAAGTTCTCAGGGGGGATCTGAATTTTAACAAACATTAAAATCAAAGAAGTAAAAAGATTAATAATGAAACAGAGAAAAAGTATGGTAGTAACATCAATTTTCACTAATCTAATTTTGTAATAAAAATTTTTATGTCTATTTATGGCCAGGTGCAGTGGCTCACCCCTGTAATCCCAGCATTTTGGGAGGCTGAGGCAGGTGGATCGCTTGAGGCCAGGAGTTCGAGATTAGCCTGGCCAACATAGTGAAACCCTGTCTCTATTAAAAATACAAAACTTAGCCCGGCATGGTGGTGGACACATGTAATCCCAGCTACTTGGGAGGCTGAGGCAGGAGAATTGTTTGAACCAGGGAGGTGAAGGTTGCAGTGAGGACCACTGCACTCCAGACTGGGTGACACAGCAATACTCCATCTCAAAAACAAAACCAAAAACTTTTAAGTCTATTTATTTGGCTTTAAAACTAACTTTGAAAATCTGTTTACCTAGGGAAGTTATTTTCTACTGCCTTTTCTGCCTTCCTGGTTTTGTTCCTTCTTTGTATGTTGGCTTTGTTTGGTTTGGGTTATGTTTGTTTACTTAAAAAAAAAAAAATCCTGAAGTGAGTCTAAAGTGTCTCTAAGTGAGAACATTTTAGTTTGAAATAACATTGGATTTCACTTGGTGAAAAGAGAGACTAGATACTGAATAATCAGTAGTATCTGATAAGATGTTTAGACAGAAAAGTGTAGACTCGACATGTACAAATCATCTATGATAGTGTTTGCCCACCTCTTCACCTAGCTAATGCCTATTTATCTGACATTTATCATCCAGATTTCACTTCCTCTTGGAAGCTTCCTAGATGCCTCCAAACAAAGTCAAAGGCCCTATTTACATGCTTCTTAGCATTCTGTAGTTCTATCATCAACATTTTATTCCTATTTTGCATTTACTTTCTTTCCTCCAGTAGATATGTACCAGACTATGTCTTGCTAAACATCATTAAATTGCACTAGTATACTGCTGGTACAGAATAAGACAACCAATAAATATTGAATGAATGAATGAGTGAACCCAGAGTTAACCATTGGGTTGGTTTGAGGTGGAAAGCCCATAGACTGACATCTATTCGGCTGATATCAGTAGGAAGGGAAGTATAAGATACACAGATGTCAGTTTCCCAAGGGTCTTAGATGAATGCTATGTAGTATGGAGTTCTTTCAGTTAAGTTAGCTCTAGATATAAGGGACATGCAGAAGATCACTCTGAAGCAGGATGGAGCACATTTTAGTGGGCATTTTATTGGTTACCTTCTCAATACATATTACCTAGTCTCAGTTTTCCCAGAAATACCCCAAATTGCCAAGCCACTTAGCAGAAGAAATTTAATCTTTACACACTGCTCCAATTTAATCTACCTTTTTGCTACCACCAGCTTTCCCTGGCCATGGTGACTGATTCAAGAACAGACTCATAATCTAAAGTAAACCAGTAAGTCATCAGGAGACTCAATACTTGTGTATCTCTCAACCATTGGAAAAAGTAACATTCTTTGTATCTGGATGTGAATGAGAAAGTACACAACCCCAGGAGCTTCTAGAACCCATCTTGAGTTTAAAGAGTTTGCCTTAGAATAAAACCAATATCAAAAAAGTTGGGTCTAATATGGGGAGGTACACATTTTTAGTGATATTGTTTGAGTCTTGGATAAAGATTCACTTGAAGTTAGAATCTGCCCTCCACATTCCTTTATAAATCTTATGACACATGAAACTGAGCATGTCACATCTCAAAAGTATTCCCACAACAGTATTCACAAACCTGTCACAGTCAACATACTAAATTGAAATAATTTGTTTATAGGTGCATTCCCCTCTACTGTGAGCCCTCTGGGCATCAGTCATGTCTTACCACCTAAGATGCTGTCTGGCGCATATACATCTTTGTAGAATTAACAAATGAATCGATGGATACGAGTTACAATAGATTTCATATACCAGAAGTCATAAATTATATTTCCAAATTTTTGTATTTATTCCAGACAAACTAAAGTAATAATATTCCTGTATTTCTTTCTCTATATTTCAAAGGTAATTAGATGCCAACACTTTTTACTTTCATTTTTCTGAAGGAAGCAATGTCCAGGACATCAATTTTTGGAGAATGACTCCCAAATTGGCTATTCTAGCTTATTCCCACAGGAATTCCTAAAACCAAGCAAATAATTTCAAATTTGTTGAGATCTCATAATTTACTTTAGAATAAAGAGATCTTGTCACCTTTCTTCTAAAGGAAGTGTCTGCTACAGGCATTCCCTATGGGTATGTATAATTGGAAAATTAAAAAGCATATTTAAAGGCAACATTGTGCTACAAAAAATGTTGGCAATGCTCCAAGGTGAGCTATGCATGCCATTAGATATTTTTGAGAATTTACTCTGGCTATGCTAAGAATTTTCAATAATTCCCTTCTTTGGTAAAATTAGGGCATCAACAGAGAAGTAAACTCCATAATATAAGCAGCAAGTTCCCATTTTTTACCATAATGTGTTGGGAAGCAAAATGACTAAAAATAGAACTTTTTTGCTTTCCTATAATTTTTGTTAAGTTTAAAACTGAAGTTATCTATTCACGCAAGCAAATAATATTTATATGCTGGTTATGTGAGATATTGATGGTGGCTTTCTTCTGGAGCCAAGAGAGAATAAAACAACTGGACAATGTAAGATGGCTATGTCTCTCAGAAAGTAATACAGTAGAAAGCCTAGTTCAAAGTAAGAAACACATGGTATATATAACGCCACTGTTCATTCTAGAGCCTGTAGATGGTAGGGCTATTTGCTCATGTCATTCTTTCCTGATTTATCTATATTAAACCTTAGAATCGTTTTAATACCAAACTCCAAGTGTCGCTAACATTCATTTGAAATTGTTACTAGCATTGACAGGTTTAATACCCTAGACTTAAGGTGACTGGCTTACATGCCTACAACCAGGAAAACATCGTTATTTGGTGGTAACATCTTGATTTGCAGTCATAGCCACAGGAGAAAGAATCCAACATTTTAAGTCTAATTCAGCAAAGCCAGGTCTACAAATAATGGCAAACATAACTTAAGCAATTATCTTTAAAATGATGGCTTTTACTACACTTCTTAAATTTCTAGAAGCCCCCAACCCACACTATCATGGGATATTTTAATAATAATCAAATTGTTACATAGATATGCCAAATAATTCTGTTCAGTCAGACCCATTTAATTCAGCAGGAATTTGCTGATATCCTGTTACATGCATAGTTCATTAGTGGATTATTTTAGGAGTTTGAAAAAAATATGCCTCAACACCTATGCTTTAAAAATTTATACTATTTTAATATCACAAATATATGTGCAGAGTTGTGCTTTCACTAATGATGGAGTAGCTTATATTGGACTAAGTAGAATTACAAATCAGGACAAAATATTAAAATAAAACACAACTATTTAAAGATAGAAGACAGTGGTCAAATGCAAGCAAAAGAAATGAAATTTCCTTTTGAAATGAGACTACAGTAGGTGAGATTTGTGTGTGTGTGACTTTGTGCATATGGACACTCCCAAATCAATGGGATATCTATAAATCAATTTTTTTTTGAGACATAGTCTCGCTCTGTCACCCAGGCTGGAGTGCAGTGGTGTGATCTTGGCTCACTGGAATCTCTGCCTCCTAGGTTCAAGCAGTTCTCCTGCCTCAGCCTCCTCAGTAGCTGGAACTACAGGCACATGCCACCATGCCTGGCTAATTGTTTTATTTTTAGTAGAGACAGGGTTTCACCATGTTGGTTAGGCTGGTCTCAAACTCCTGACTTTGTGATCCACCAGCCTAGGCCTCCCAAAGTGCTGGGATTGCAGGTGTAAGCCACCACTCTCAGCCTCTAGAACTCAATTTTAAAGCTAAAGTCTCACGACATTTAAGAGTCAGGGGATACATTTCAGGGCTGAAAATTTTTCTAAAAAGTGAGGGATGAAACCACAGGGAGAAAGTCACATCCAGTAATTTATTCGTATATAAATTCATTGTATATATAAAACATACACACACACATATATACACATATATAACACCACTATCACCACTGCCACATCACCAAAATTTCTTGGGCAGCCCCTGAATGGCATGTCTGTGGAAAATTCAAAGGAGCCTGGCAGAAAGCAGTAAGTAGAAGGCCAGAGAAACTAAGCAGAAATTTCCGATCCTAGCCACGACAGGAGGTGGAGTTTGGAGTTTGAGGTTAACCAAAAAAACAGCCTAATGGATCCAAAATTAATACTCCTCAGAAGATGATAAAACTTAGAGTCTCTACAGTGTATCACTCTAAATAGCCGTTATACAATCAATGGTTACTATATATGTGAACAGATAGGAAAATTTTACTCATAGGCAAGAGAAATATCAAGCAAGAGAAAATAACCCTGAAATGATTCAGATGTTACAGTTAGCAGACAATAACTTAAAAGCACTTATTATAAATGTAAATGTAGAAGAAATTATTGTGATAAAAAATGAAGAAATGTAGAAAATCAACAAAAAATTTAAAACTAGAAAATAACCAAATCAAAAATTTAGAACTAAAAAGTGTAATATCTGAAATAAAATTTTCACTGGATGAGCTAAACAAAATTAGGGATAAAAATATTTGGATAAATCATGGCAAAGGATTCCCCCACATATAGAAAAAATGTAAACCTTTAGATCTCTGAAGTTCAGTGGACCAAAATGGAAATAAAAGAAAACCATATTAAGGTACATCCAAGTCAAACTGGGGAAAACAAAGGATAAAGATGAAATTTCAGAGAAAACCAGAGAACACATTACATAGAGAAAAAATAAATACAGATAGTCTATGACTTACAATGGTTTGACTTATTATTTTTCAACTTTACAATGGTGTGTGAAAGTAATACACATTCAGTAAAAACTTTACTTTGAATATCCATGCAACCATCCTGTTTTTCACTTTTAATACAGTATTCAATAAACTGTGTGAGATATTCAACATTTTATTACAAAACAGGTTTTGTGTTAGATGATTTTGCCCAACTATAGGCTAATGTAAGTATTCTGAGCACATTTAAGGTAGTCTAGGCTAGTCTATAACATTAGGTAGGGAGATGTATTAAATGCATTTCTAACGTGATATTTCATTGGGATTATTGGGATGTAACTCCACTGAAATTTGACCATACATATATGAATCCTGGCTAGCGTCCCATAAGAAATAATAGAATCCAAAAGGCAGTGGAAAGAAAAAATACTATCAGCATAGAAATTATTATTTTAAAATAAAGGAAAAACAAAGACAAAAAATGAGAGAACTGATTTACAGCATATTATACTAAATTAAATGCTATAGGAAGTTATTCAGCTAAAATAAATCACAATATACAGATTTCTTCAGATATACAAGAAGGAATAAAGAGCATCAGAAATGTAAATAAGTGAATAAATATATTATCCATTTCTTCACTGAATTTCTTTAAAAGCCCTTGCATATTTGAAGAAAACATTGTATCTTTTATTGTTAGTCCTAATATATGTACAAGTAATATACATAATAATAATAGCACAAAGGATGGTGTAGGAAATTAAATGGATCTATGCTGTCTGGACACTTGTACATTTTACCAAAAAAATGGTACAATATTAACTCTACATCAATTGTGATAAGTAGAAGATGCATATTATAACACCTATGGCAACCAACAAATGGAAGTCCAAAGAGGTATAACTTAAAAGTTAATAGAGGTATTAGGGTTTAAGTTTTGTCGCTCTAAAATTTGTATATTGAAGTTCTAATCCCCAGTACTTCAAAATGTGAGTTTACTTGGAGATATGGTTTGTACAGAGGTAATCACGTTAAAATTAGGTAATTTGTGTAGCCCCTAATTTAATATGATTGGTATCTTTTTAAATGGTAAAATTTGGAGACAGACACACCTACAGGGAGAAAGCCAACTGAATAAGGAGATGGCCATCTATAAACCAAGGAAGGCAGCCTGGAACAAATTCTTCTCTCATGGTCCTCAGAAGGAACAAACTATACCAACACCTTGATTTTAGACTTCTAGTTTTACAAGCTTGTCCAATTTTGTTGTTGTATTGTTTTGTTTTGTTTTAGGCTTTTAGCAGCCTAAAGCCATGGTTTTTAGTTTCTGTCTCTGGTGATAAGTGGGAAAAGGCATGAGGAAGGAGCTTTACTGGCCCAACCAGAAACAGAAACTAAGAACCCACGACTGCATTCTCTCCCTTGGACACCCCTGTACATTGAGACAAAGAAATTTCTTTTGTTTAAAGTATGTAGTGTGTGGTATTTTGTTGCAGCAAAGAAAGCAAATTAATACAAGAGGATTTAAAATAAAATAGGATAATGGAGAAAAATAATAATAAAAGGTTAAACATAAATCACACCAATTAAATGTAAATAAATAAACACCTTATGTAAAAAACAGAGAATGTCATACTGAATTTAAGAAAGCAAGATCTAAATATATGCTATTTGCAAGAAATGCACATTAAACATAAAGACGCAGCCAGATAGTCAGTAGAAGGATAGTGAAAGGCATTACGTGAAAGGCATTATTTGAAAGGACTAAGCATAGAAAGGTGAATCAATGTGTTAATAAACATTATTTTATATGTTATATTAGTATAAAATTATCTTTGTAAATATTAATGTGACATAAATTTTTTATGATGAGGAGCTTTACTAGAAATAACAGAGGACATTTTACAATTTTAAAAGTATTAGGAAGATGAAACAATCATAATTGTGTATTATCTAACAACAGTTTCAAAATACATGAGGTGAAAATCTGACAGAACTAAAGAGAGTAAAAACACAAACCCACGAATTAGGTAGAAATCTTAAAAGCCCTCTCAAAATAACTAAAAGAATAATTGGATAAAATTTGTCAGTAGGCTATAAAATAGCTAAACAAGAACATCAACTGCTTTGATCCAATAGACATTTAGGAAAAAATACATACAGCAACTGTAAAATGAACATCCTTTAATGCCAATAGATACTCACTGAGGTACACTGTATGCTGTATCATAAAACAAATCTGAATAAATTGCTAAGGACTGAAATTTTACAAAGCATGTTCAGTAGGGAGTTATATTTAATGCATTTCTGACTTATGATATTTTATTGGGTTTATTGAAATAAATGGCTCTACCATTCTGGGGTCTGGAGGGTGGTAGCACTCTTCCCACAGCTCCACTAAGCAGTGCCCCAGTGGAGACTCTTTGTGGGGGCTCCAACCCAATATTTCTCCTTGCTACTTCTGCAGTAGAATCTCTCTACAGTGGCACTGAACCTGCAGCAGGCTTCTTCCTGGGCACCCAGACTTTCCCATACATACTCTGAATTCTAGGTGGAAGCTGCCAAGCCTCCTTTACTCTTGCATTCTGCAAGCCTGCAGAATTAACAGCATGTGAAAAACACCACAGCTTAGGGCTTGCGCCTTCCACAGTAGCAGCCTGAACTGTATCTGGGGCCCTTTGAGCCATGGCTGGAGTTCAAGCAGCAGGGATGCACAGAGCACTGTACAAGCCTACACAGGGAAACAGGGTCCAGGGCCTGGTTTCTGACACCATTCTTTTCTCCTAGAACTCTGGGCCTGTGATGGGAGGGGCTGCCTCAACCATCTCTGAGATGCCTTCAAGACCTTTTTCCCATTGTCCTGGCTATTAGCACTTGGCTTCCTTTTGGTCATATAAATCTTTCTATCAAGTGGTTGCTACCTACCCACTTCAGTTCCTCTCCTTAGAATACTCTTGCCAGATATAGGCGATGGGAAAGAAGGCAGCAAATCACACTGCCATGTGTGTACCTATGCAACAATCTTGCATGTTCTTCACATGTACCCCAAAACCTAAAATGCAATTAAAAAACAATTATTAAAACTAGGAAAAAAAATACTCTTGCCTTCTCTACCACATGGCCAAGTTGCAAATTTTCCAAACTTTTACTCTCAACTTCTCTTTTAAATATAAGTTTCAACTTTTAGTCATTCCTTTGCTCTCATATCTGATTGTGGACTGTTGTACAGCAGCCATGCCACACCTTGAACACTTTGCTACTTAGAAATTTCTTCTGCCAGATACTCTAGGCTATAATTCATAAGTTAAAGCTTCCACAAATCCCTAAGACATGGACACAATGCAGGTAAGTTCTTTGCTAAGGTGTAACATGGGTGACCGTCACTCCAGTTCTCAATAACTTCCTCATTTCTATCTGAGGCTTCATCAGCCTGGCCTTCACTGTTCATATTTCTATCAGTATTTTGGCGATAATTATTTGACAAGTCCCTAAGAAGTTCCAAACTTTTCCTCATCTTCCTATCTTCTGAGACCTCCAAACTCCTCCTATTTCTGCCTGCTACCCAGTTCCAAAGCTACTTCCACATTTTCAGGCATCTTTATAGCAACGCCCAACTCTCAATACCAATTTTCTGTGTTCATTTTGCATTGCTATAAAGGAAAACCTGAGACTGCATAATTTATCATCAAAAAGAAGTTTATGTAGCTTATGGTTCCACAGAATATACGAACATGGCACACATGTATGCTCAGCTTCTCATAAGGTATCAGGAAGCTTGCAATCATGGTGGAAGGCAAAAAGGGATCAGGTATGTCACACAGCATGAAAGAACGAGAGAAGTGGGAGATCCCAGACAATTTTAAACAACCAAATCTTGCATGAACTCATAGATGAGAGCTCTCTCATTACCATGAGGACAGCACCAAATGATTCATGGGGAATCCCACCCCATGACCCAAACACCCTCCACAAGGCCCCACCTGCAACATTGGTGATCACATTTCAACCTGAGTTTTGGAGGGGACAAAACATTTAAATTGTATCACAACCTTAACAAAATTTTAAGAAATTCAAACCAGCTATTTGTAAATAATTATAATTATAACCAAATGAACTTTACCTGAAACTGTATATTGATTTAAAATCTAAAATTAATCAATATATCCACCACAATATCAGAATAAGTAAAAAACAAAAACAAAATACAAAAAAGACTATAGCTATCAAAAGATCACCAAATATAAAAATTGATATTTTTGGTATCATTTGATTGAATTATTTGATACAAATCAATACTCATTGAGTTAAAAACTCAGCAAACTAGAAACAGAAGAGAAATTCCTCATTCTATAAAAGACATCTGAGAAAAACCTACAGAGGATAACATATTTAATAATGAAATATTTAATGACTTCTTACTGGGATCAAGAACAGATGTTTGCTATCACTCCTGCTACTCAACATTGCACTGTATAATTTAACTAGTACAGTAGTGCAAAACATAGATTAAAGAAACAAATATTGAAAAGATAGGAGTGAAATTATGTCTATAAAGATAGGAGTGAAATTATGTTTACTGACAGATGATATTGTTGTCTATATGGAAAATCCTTAGTAATCTAGGAAGCCACTGTTGTAACTAATATTTGAATTTAGCAAGATTTAAGGACACAAAATTATTAAACTCAATTGTATTTCTATATTCTACCATTAAAAAAAATAAAAAATAAAACTTAAAAAACTGCCTTTGGGTTCAGGAGTCATTGACTATGAAAGAATTTTCTAGGTTGACAAAAATGTTCTATATCTTGGTGAGTACTATGATAAGAATGTTGGTATCCCCCACTCCCAAATTTATATGTTGAAATTTATTCCCCAATGCATTAGTATTAGGATGTTAGGCCTTTGGGAGGTGACTAGGTCATGAGAGAAGAGCTCTCATCTATGGATTGTGCTGTTATAAAAGAGGTTAAAGAGGGAAAGTCCTAGCCTCTTGCAACCTTTCGGCCATGTGAGAACAGAGCAAGATGTGCCATCTATAAAATAGAGAGTGAGCTTTCTCCAGACATCAGTTCCACTAGTGCCTTGATCTTGGACTTCCCAGCCTCCAGAACTGTGAGAAATAAACCCCTATTATTTATAAATTACCCAGTCTAAGGAATTTTGTTACAGCAGCCTGAATAGACTAAGACAATAGGGATAGGGGTTACACTAGTGCAGGTATCTGTAAAAACATTGAATGGTACATTTAAGATTTGTGCATTTTAATATACATAAAATTTAAATTAAACTGAAAACAAAAGCAATATTAAAGTTTCACAGAGAAAAAGATGTAAACACAAGCCACAGATATAAAAACAAAAACTATCAATATAAGCAAGAATACAAAAAAGAATCTACATATAATTTAATAAAAATCCCTGTAAGTTAAGGTGAGGAATTGGGTTTTGATTCCTAAAGGTAAGTTTCAGTATCATTTATGACAAAAGACCTCCTACCATTTGTATTAGAGATATATGTGTCTTTTCATACTATATTATATTGTAACAAATTCTAGGTATTAGCAGATGTACAGTCATTGCAATAAGATATTCAAGAAAACAATTTATTCCAATTATATCTAGCTAATTTGCCAGCAAAAATGACGAATTTTTCAACCTGGTGCTTCCCAAGGGAGGTCTAACTTGGCTGTAAATTTTGTTAATTTATTTTATTATTCTGTTGGCTGTTCCTGGACTTCACTGTGAAAGGTATTTGTTTGCAAACATATTAAAGTATGAAAAATACCCAGAGACAGTGGCTTAATATATTTTCACACATTTACCTATTATCTCAAGAAATAGCATCTGCTTCAATTATGCTAATAAAATGATTCTGTAACTCATAATGGAGTCTGGTATGCTATTTTCTGCTTATTGAAAATAAAAACATAGCAAATTATGTTAATTTCAAACAAATTTGCACCCAATGTCTTTCATTTATGAAAAAGAGCAGCTAGCTACCTTGTTCAATGATACAGGCAATATCTTTCTCACTTGCTCTCACCATTCTTCTAATGATTTCAGGCTAAGGAAAATGATTAGAATACTACCCAGAAGAGGATATTGTTATACATAGTGCATCTTGAATTGGTAAAATAACCAAAAATTGTCTACTTTATTAATAGAATTACCTACTTCTACATAACCAAACTTCTGCTTGATTTTATTTTACAAAGTCATCTAATATATTGTTTTCTTTGCTTAGTTCCCCCCAGACATCTGGCTACTGCAAAGGCTTAAAGGCATTCTCCTTTGCCTTAGGAAATACGTCAAAAATGATTCAGTGTGCCAGCCCTCTCTCAATGCTACAGTTACATATGGGTCTTTTCTGTGAGCCATGCCAAGCATAAATCCAAAACCACAGGTATCACCATAGATTTTACATTACTTACACTGACTTTCTAGTGGCCATTGGGAATACCATATATACTAATATTCCTAAGTGGGTTTAATCTCTCAGGAAGAGCTTCTCGGCTTTTTCCTGCAACAAGGCCTCCAGGATTAAGAAAGAATTTTCTACTCCTGAATGGAACTAATTCAGTTCAATTACTGAGTCTCGAGCTTCATGGAGATTCCTGGCTAGTCCCAATAAACAGATTTTCTCAGGTTGCCTCACACCCAAGCCCTGCAGTCTCTTTGCTCACAGTTACATAAAAAAAATGTATTGTTGTATACAATAAGCAAAACAAATAAATTAGATGAGAATTCTTGGGACTGGAAAAGAATAGTGAGCCTCAGAAAGAAGAGAATTGGTTAAGTCTATTCCTGCCTCAGATTTAAAATAAATCCATTACATCACCAGAGATTCATTCCACTTTGGTGCCTGCCTAACTCTGCATAATTATTTTACTTACACTAAATTTCAGCCAAGTTGAACATCTTTGGCTTCTTCCATAATATAGTATACTTTCCTGAATCTGCCTTTGTTCACACTGCTCTCTCTTACAACCATTTCTCCCCAAATACATCCACACGCTTACCTTCCCCATTTTACTGAAATATTTTCTACCTATACCTCAGATCTCACATTAGTTGCATTTTCTCTTTTTTATAATTTTTAATTTTTGTGGAAACATAGTAGATATATATATTTATGAGGTACATGAGATGTTTTGATACAGGCATTTAATGCATAATAATCACATTAGGGTAAATGGGGCATCCATCACCTCCAGGATTTATCCTTTCTTACTGTTATAAACAATTCAATTATACTCATTTAGTTATATTTTTTTATTTTTTAATTTAACTTTTAAGTTGACAGATGCATGTGCAGGTTTGTTATACAGATAAACTTGTGTAATGGGGGTTTGCTGTACAGATTATTTCATCACCCAGGTATTAAGCCTACTACCCAGTAGTTATTTTTCCTGATCCTCTCCCTCCTCCCACTCTCTACCCTTTGATTGGGCCCACTGTCTGTTGTTCCGCTCTATGTGCCCACGTGTTCTCATTATTTAGCTCCCACTTATAAGTGAGAACATTTAGTATTTCAGTTTCTGTTCCTGCACTAGTTGACTAAGGATAATGGCCTCCAACTCCATCCATGTCCCTACAAAGGACATGATCTTGTTCTTTTTTATGGCGGTATAGTATTCCATGGTGTATATGTACCACATTTTCTTTATCCAGTCTACCACTGATAGGTATTTAGGTTGATTCCATGTCTTTGCTATTATGAATAGTGCTGCAATGAACACATGTGTGCATGTCTCTATGATAGAATGATTTATATTCCTTTGGGGATATAACCAGTAACGGGATTGCTGGGTCAAATGATATTTCTGTTTCTAGGTCTTTGACGTTTTCCACAATGGATTAACTAATTTACACTCCCACCAACAGTGTTTAAGTATTTCTTTTTCTCCACAACCTTACCGGCATCTGTTATTTTTTGACTTTCAATAGCCATTCTGACTGGTATAACATGATATCTCATTGCAGTTTTCATTTACATTTCTCTAATGATCGGTGATGTTGAGCTTTATTTCACGTATCTGCTGGTCACATGTATGTCTTCTGAGAAAAGTGTCTGTTCATGTCTTTTGCCCATTTTTTAAATGAGGTTTTTTTCTTATAAATTTAAGTTCCTTACAGATGCCAGATATTAGACCTCTATCAAATGCATAGTTTGCAAAAATGTGCTCCAATTTGTAGATTGTTAGTATACTCTGTTTATAGTTTATTTTGCTGTGCAGAAGCTTTTTAGTTTAATTAGATCCTATTTGACAATTTTTGCTTTTGTTGCAAATACTTTTGGTGTCTTTCATTATGAAATCTTTGCCCATGTCTACGTCCAGAATAGCATTTCCTAAGTTTTGGATGTTACATTCAAGTCTCTAATTTATCTTGAGTTAATTTTTGTATATCATGTAATGAAGGGGTCCAGTTTCAATCGTCTGCATATGGCTAGCCAGTTATCCCAGCACCATTTACTGAATAGGGAGTCCTTTCCTCATTGCTTCTTTTTGTCAGCTTTCCAAAGATCAGATAGTTGTAGGTGTACAGCATTATTTCTAGGCTCTTTATTCTGTTACATTGGTCTATGTGTTATGTTTTTGCTCCAGTACCATGCTGTTTTGGTTACTGCAGCCCTGTAGTATAGCTTGAAGTTGAGTAGTGTGATGCCTCTAGCTTTGTTCTTTTTGCTTAAGACTGCCTTGACTATTTGGGCTCTTTTTTGGTTCCATATGAATCTTAAAACGGTTTTTTCTAGTTATGTGAAGAATAGCATTGGTAGTTTATTAGGAAGAGCATTGAATCTATAAATTACTTTGGGCAGTGTGGCCATTTTAATGATTCTGAGTCTTCCTATCCATAGGCATGGAATGTTTTTCCGTTTGTTTGTGTCTTCTCTGATTTCTTTGAGTAGTGTTTCTTAGTTCTCCTTGTAGAGATATTTCACCTCCCTGGTTAGCTTCATTTGTAAGTGTTTCACTTTGTGTGGTGGTTGTGAATGCAACTGCATTCCTGATTTGGCTCTTGGCTTGACTGTTTTTAGTGTATAGAAATGCTAGTAATTTTTGTATGTTGATTTTTTTCCCGACACTTTGCTGAAGTTGTTTGTCAGCTTAAGAAGCTTTTGGGCTCAGACTAAAAAGTTTTCTAGATATAGAATCATGTCATCTGCAAACAGGGATAGTTAGACTTCTGTTCTTCCTATTTGAATACCATTTCTTTCTTTCTCTTGCCTGATTGCTCTGGCCAGAACATTCAGTACTATATTGAAGGTTATTCAATTTCCACTTCATTGTGTGGTTTTCAGTGAATTTCTTAGTCCTTATTTTTAAGACTAAGAAATTTAATTGCACTGTGGTTTGAGAGAGTGCTTGTTAAAAATTCAGTTCTTTTGTATTTGCTGAGGAGTGTTGAGTGCATATCTATTTGCACAGGAGTGTTGAATGCATATCTAGTTAGGATAGTTAGGTCTTCTTGTTGAACTCTTCGCCATTATGAAATGCCCTTCTTTGTATTTTTTATTTTTGTTGGTTTAAAGTCTGTCTTATCTGAAATTAAGATTGCAACTTCTGTTTTTTTCTGTTTTCCATTTGATTGGTAGATATTTTTCACTTTATTTTGAGCCTATAGGTGTCATTGCATGTGAGATCAGTCTCCTGAAGACAGCATACCAATAGATCTTTGTTCTTTATCCAGCTTGCCACTCTGTGCCTTATAATTGGGGCATTTAGCCTAGTTGCATTTGAGGTTAGTATCAATATGTGTGGATTTGATTCTGTAATCATGATGTTAGCTAGTTATTATGCAGAGTTGTTTGTGTGGTTGCTTTATAGTGTCACTGGTCTCTACTTAAGTGTGTTTTTATAGTGGCTGATAATGATCTTTCTTTTCTATATTTAGAGCTTCCTTCCAGAGCTTTTGTAAGGCAAGTCTGGTGGTAATGAATTCCTTCAGCATTTACTTGTCTGAAACAAAATCTTATTTCTCCTTTGCTTATGGAGCTTGGTCTGGTTTGATATGAAATTCTTGGTTGTAATTTCTTGCTCCAAAGAATGTTGATTACTGGCCCCCAGTCTCTTCTGGCTCATAGGGTTTCTCTGAGAGATCTGCTATTGGTCTGAAGGGCTTCCCTTTGTAGGTGATCTGCCCTTTCTCTCTAGCTGCCTTTAACATTTTTTTCATTCATTTTGACCTTGGATAATCTGATTATTATAACTGAGGATAATCTTCTTGTGAAGTATCTTACTGGGGTTCTCTGCATCTCTTGAATTTGAATGTTGACCTCTCTAGCTAGGCTGATAAAGTTCTCATGGATAATATACGAAAGATTTTGTTTCTTATTAAGGTGTTTTTTTCTATGTAGATAGTTGTTAAATTGGTGTCCTTGTGGAGGGGATAATTGGTGGAGATTTCTATTCTGTTATCTTGCTCCAACTCTCCTCGTTTACTTTTTTTTAAAATTTACAATCAATAATTGTTTACTGTATTCACCCTCTTGTGCTATCAAATACTAGGGGTTATAAATTCTACCTAACTATATATTTTTATGCATTAATTATCCCCTGCTTCCCTCCACTATCTTTACTAGCCTCTGATAACCATCATTCTACTCTCCATCTCCATGAGTTCAATTATTTTAATTTCAGCTTCCATGTATAAGTAATAACATGTGAAGTTTGTCTTTCTGTGCCTGGTTCATTTCACTTAACACAGTGACGTACAGTTCTATCCATACTGTGCAAATGTCAGGATCTCATTCTTTTTTATGGCTGAATAGTACACTTTTGTGTGTGTGTGTGTGTGTGTGTGTGTGTGTGTGTGTGTGTGTGTGTGTGTGTTACATTTTCCTTATCTGTTTGTCTGTTGATGGAAATTTAGGTCTACTCCAAATCTTGGCTACTGTAAATAGTGCTACAATAAACATGGCAGTGTAGATATCTCTTTAATGTACTAATTTCCTTATTTTTAGTATATACCTAGCAGTAGGACTGCTGAGTAATATGATAGCTCTATTTTCAGTTTTTTGAGAAACCACCAAATTGCTTTTCCACAGTGGTTGTACTAATTTACGTTCCTACCAACAGTGTATGAAGATTTCTTTTTCTCCACACCCTCACCAGCATTTGTTATTGCCTATTGCTTAGATATAAGCCATTTTAACTGGGGTGTTCTTGGTACCTTTGTCAAAAATAAGTTAATTGTAGGGATGTGGGTTTATTTCTGGTACTCTATTCTGTAATTGTACTATGCATCTGTTTTTATGCAAGTACCATGCTTTTTTGGTTATTATATGAAGCCAGGTAATGGGATTCTTCAAAACAAACTAAGTCTCTATCTCTCTGTGCTGAGCTGCCTGGAGCCTGGGGAGGGATGACACAAGCACCTCTGTGATTACTATGGCTGGGACTGTACTGGGTCTGACTTGAAGCCAGCACAGTACTGGATGTCACCACTGCCTGGCTACTGCCTATGTTCATTCAAGACCCTAGGGCTCTACAATTAGCATGTGACAAAGCCAGCCAGGCTTATGTCCTTTCCGTCAAGGCAGTGAGTTCCCCTGATTTCAGGTGGATCCAGAAACACCATCCAGGAGTCAGGGCCTGGAGTCAGAAACCTTAGGAATCGATCTAGTGCTCTATTCTACTGCATCTCATCTGGCACCCAAGCTACTGGACAAAGCCTTCCAGATCTTACTTTCACTTCCCACAAGGAAAGGAGTCTCTGCCTATGACCATCACTGGCCCAGGCCCATGGCAAATATTGCCTGGCTAGCTGATGTTCACTCAATGTCCAAGGGTTCTTTAGTCAGCTTATGGTGAATGCTGCCAGACCTGGGGCTCTCCCTTCATGGAAGTAGGCTCCTCTTTGGCCCAAGACAGATCCAGAAATGCCATCCAAGACTCAAGTCCTGGAATAGGGGACCCCAAGATCCTGCTTGGTGCTCACCTTACTGTGGCCAATCTGGTACCTAAGCTGCGAAACAAATTCCCCTTGACTCTCTCCCTCTCCTTTCCTCAAGCAGAAGTCTCTCTATGGTAGCCACCACAGCTGGGAATATGCTGGGTCACACCTGAAGCTAGCACATCTCTGAGTTTCACCTAAGGCCCATGGTGAGTACTGCCTGAGTATCACTGCTGATTATTCAGGGCCCAAGGAACTCTTTAGTCAGAGGTGATGTATTCTTCCATGTCTGAGTCCTTCCCTTAAAGGTAGAAGGTTCCCTTCTGGCCCAGGGTGTGTCTAGAAATGTCATCCAGGAGCTAGGTCCTTAAGTGGAGGCTTCATGACTTTTCTCAGTACCCTATCCTATTGTGGCTGAGCTGGTATCTAAGTTGCAAGACAAAGTCCTTTTTACTCTTCCCTCTCATCTCTTCAAGTGGAGAGTTATCTGTACCAGAGCTGTGAGCTGTGCTGCCTGGGGCTAAGGGAGGGCTGGAGCAAACACTCCCTTGGCCACTCCAGATGATATCTCACTAGGTCATGTGTCCCCCAAGTCCACTGGCTCAGAGCCCAGCACAGCACCAGAACTTGCCCAATAATTTCTGTCCTTGTGGCCAAATTGCCTTGTATTTATTTAGGACCCCAGAGCCCTTAAGCCTGGTGCGGCTTGCCAGAACTCAGGTTCCAGCCACTGGGATAGGCAATTCGGGCTTTTCTAAATGCTCCCTCAGTGGATGCCAGCTGAGTTCTGCCAAGTGTTGCTTTCTGCTGTGACAGGGTAGCACTGACTTTCAATGTACAGTCCCACAGATTCTGTACTCACCTCTCTGGAGCACACAGATTCTGTCTCCACACTATGTGGTTGCTGCTGGGAGCTGAGGGGGTTAGGGTGGCATCAACAATTTAAGACCATCTTTCCTACCCTCTTCAGTACCTCTTTCCACTGAAAGTGGAAATGAAGTTAAAACGAGGTACTATGATCACTCATCTGATTTTTGGTTCTTATGAAGGTGTTTTTTGTGTGGATAGTTGTTCAATTTGGTGTTCCAGCAGGAAGAATGAATAGTGAAGGCTTCTGTTCAACTATCTTGCCCCTCTTCCTCTCTAGTTACATTTTGCAAATAATTATTTCTTAATGCTCCCAGATTCTCCTTAATGGACATTTCTAGAGGCTTCTATAGTCCATCTACTCCTCCAAGAATTAATAAATACATGAAGCCCTAGGAGGAAAAAATGAGAATATATAAAATTTACATATGTGTAGTAAATATAAAGTAGAACTATTATAATCTAAGGTCAGCTTATAACATTATAAACACAGAATGAATACATGCTAGCAAAGTTAGGTCTGTTCTACAAAGTTTAAAAATTGACAGATATCAAATAAAAATACAGATTTCTGGCTTCTCTTTAAAAAGATTTCTGGCAATACTATACCTATATTTTAGCAGGCCCAAAATTGCCTGGGGCTGGGAAGCAGCTAATCCCTTTGAGAGAGTCTGTGGGCTCTGGTTCACCACTCCTGGTCACTGCCTGTAACATTAACATATGTTGCTTACTGGACTCTGTCAAGGTGTGAGCTTACTACAGCCTTGTATAGACCAAGGTTGAAACTTTAATTTCCATGTTTATGTTGATAACATGACGCCAAAGATGAGACAAAAAGGAAGAAGGATTTGTGTTCTTAGATTTTTAAAAGCAGAAGAAAAATAAAAATATGAGAAAGAGTATAGCTTTAGTTAAGACTAGTTTGCAAATGGCTTTGTCATGGTCCAACAGGAAAGGAATGCAGAATGGTTAATAACATGCATTAAATTAAAACTCTCTGTTTATATAGGTAGCCTGGTACCTGAATACAGGTGGTAACTGAATAACAATGCCATAGAGCTAAATTTCCAATGCAAATCCATCATTCAAAAATGTGCTTCAGGTGCCACCGTTTGATGCCCTATACTGCCCTGTCAACAAAATGGGTGGTTCATTTATGCTCAGGCAAACAGGAAAACATGAGCCCTGTGTGGAAATCCAAAAGGAATGGTCCATAAGAAAGAAATTCCTGTACTTTATCATAGACTGTTGTCCCCTTCAAAGCCAGAGTATTCTTTAGTGTATGATCTCATCTCTGGAGACTAGCAAAAATATATCATTTCTAGTAAACGCAAATTTTTACTTTAGTATTATAAGAAAATGGGGACACTTCAGACCATAAAAAATAACACTTTAGACCATTTTATGCTTTGGGGGAAAAGACTTTTAAACATAACATGTCATCCAAAAAACAATAAATAGCTTCATAAAACTGCCTTAGGGAAGAGGAAAAACTTGTAAGAACAAAATCTTCTGAGACGTTAAATTACCCACAAAATGCAATTATTGACTATAATATTTTGTTCTTCATAATACTTATAGAACCTATAAAATATCCCTTTTAATATAAGTGAACAAAGGTACTACCACATCATATTAGTTTCCTATTGCCACTGTAACAAATTACCAGAAATTCATGTCTTAAAACAACACACATTTATTATCTTACAATTCTGGAGGTTAGGAGTCCTAAAACTGAGGTGTTTTCAAGGTTGTGTTCCTTCTAGATGCCCCAGAGGAAAATCCATTATCTTCTTCCACCCAGCGGCTAGGGGCCATTTACATGCAGTAGCTCATGGCCTCTTCTACCATCTTCAAAGCCAGCAACATAGCATCTTCAAATCTCTCTATGATTCTGGCCCTCCCCCATCCCTCTTATAGTGTCTTGTGGTTACATTGGGCACCCCTCAACAAGATAATCCCAAATAACATCTCATCTCAAACCTCTTAATTTAATTTCATCTGAAAACTCCCTTTTGTCATTGAAGGTAACATATTCATAGGTTCTGGGGGTTAGGAAATTGACATCTTTGGACAGCCATTACTCTGCTTACAAGACACATTGATTGGACTTGGAATATAAACCATGACAGCAAGAAAAGTAATGAGAGTAAACAAAATGCTTTTAGGTAAATCTCAAAGTTGTTTACGACAAAACTCAATGATGTAAAAGCAAAACATTCTATTTTGCTATAATTTTTTACCTTTAATCTTCTGTGTGTTTGCAATAACTGTTTTTAGAAACAACTTTCTTTGAATGATGCAGATGTGAATGAGATAAAATAAAAAGAAAGAATACGCACTTAAAGATCATTGTACTAAGGACATTGAACAACATAATCTCATCAAATAGTTAAGTATTTTAAATAATATAAACACATGGAAGCTTTACCCAAGAAAAGGTAGTGATCGTATTTAATATGCTGTGCGGAAACCCTGATGAGAGTGGGGGCCTTCAAATATAGTAAAGAGCACAGTGTGTGTGTATGTGTGTGTGTGAATGTATGTGTGTGTGTGTGTGTGTGTGTGTGTGTGTGTGTACACACACACACAGGTAGTAATACAACATTCAGTAAGCACTTACTATGTTCCAGGAATTTTTCTCAGCACTCTGTAGGCATTGCTTGTTTAACCCTCAAAATAACTCAATGGGGCATTTCCTACAATTATCCTTTTACAGATGATTAAACGGAGGCACAAAGAAATGATCTACCCCAAATTTCAAACCTAGTAAGCAATAAAGCTTGGATTTAAACCCAGGTGTTCTGCCTTCAGAACCAAAAGTTAGAAAAGTCTAAAAGTTTTTTTTTATCTGTTTTAAGGAAATAAGTTTCCAGAAGGAAACGAACTAGAGGAAAGGTAAAACGCATTGTGGAAGTTCTCTGTGCAGATCAACAAGGTATATAGACTTTTACTAATTTTCTTTATATGAACCCACACTCAGAAGCAAGCATTATTATCTAGATTCGGAGCTCTTCTACTTTGAAATTGATAGAGTTGGCCATGCATAGATCAATAATAATAATATTTCCTACATTTGCTGTTGAAACACAGATAAATGAGGAATGATCCTGGAAAAAGCTTTACACACACACACACACAGAAATCTTGACTGTATCTGAACAGGGACCACAAGGTCACCACCCAGTTGAACTACATAGTATGTTAAATACAATTACTACCTTTTCTTGGGCAAAGGCTCCATTTCTTCATATTATTTAAAATACTTAAGTATGTGATGAGATTATGTTGGTCAAACAGCATAGGACAATGTTCAGTAAGTGTTTATTCATTTTTAAAATTTTATCTCATTCATGTTTGCAAGGTTCAAAGAAAGATGTTTCTGAGAAGTTATTAAACATTTTAAAAGTAAATGTAAAACACAACAATTTATGTCTGATAAAAAATGTTGTCTATGAAATCCTTCCCACTATAACCATTTGTTTCACGTTCTCCCATTCATTTCAAGGATCCCATGACCAAGACACTTCATGCTTTCCAAAAGCTGAAGGTGAAAGCTTACCAAGATTAAACGAAAAGGATATGTTAGATGAAAATCTATCAGGGCTGAGACATGCTCCTTGGCCTCAGCATGTTTGTCACAGTGCCCAACTAATATGGTTTGGCTCTGTGCCCTCACCCAATTCTCATCTTGAATTGTAATCCTTATAATCTCCACATGTCAAGGGAGGGACCTGGTGGGATGTGACTGGATCATGGGGACCATTTCCCCTCATGCTCATGGTACAGGTAGTCACTCATGATAGTGAGTGAGTTCTCCTGAGTTCTCATGGTTTCATGTGTTTGACGGTTCCTCCTTCACATTCTCTCTCTCTCCTGCCACCTTATAAGAAGGTGCCTGCTTCCCTTTCACCTTCCATCATGATTGTAAGTTTCCTGAGGTCTCCCCAGCCACGTGGAACTGTGTCAATTAAACTTCTTTCCTTTATAAATTAGCCAGTCTCAGGCATTTCTTTATAACAACATGTAAACAGACTAATAAACCATCCATCACTTTTCATACAAATTTTCCACCTGGTACTTTGTATTCAAATCTTTGCCTTTTTAATCTCCTGAAAGAACAAGGAATTGTTGTTTCCAATAGAGTGGCTTCTTCAGACAATATTTTATGATGAAAATTGATATTCTATGGTTGGTTATTGATAGCTCCGTATCTTTCTGTCTAAAGCAAAGGATGAACACATGCATGCACATCCATATGTAACCACTCAATGAGTTCACCTTGCCTGCTGCCTAGACAGAGCCCATTTATCAAGACAGGGGAATTGCAATGGAGAAAGAGTAATTCATGCAGAGCAGGCTGTGTGGGAAACTGGAGTTTTACTGTTATTCAAGTAAGTCTTCCCAAGCATGTGGGAATCAGAGTTTTTAAAGATAATTTGGTGGGTAGGGGCTTGGGAAGTGGGGGAGTACTGATTGGTCAGGTTGGAGATGGAATCATAGGAAGTCAAAGTTAGGTTTTCTTAACATCTTCTGTTCCTGGGTGCAATGGCAGAACTGGTTGGATCAAATTACCAGTCTGGGTGGTGTCAGCTGATGCATCAAGTGCAGAGTCTGCAAAATATCTCAAGCACTAATCTTAGGTTTTAAAATAGTGATGTTATCCCCCAGGAGCAATTTGGGGATGTTCAGACTCTTGGAACCAGAAGCTGCATGACCCCTAAATTGTAATTTCTACTTTTGTAGCTAACTTGTTAGTCCTGCAAAGGCAGACTGGACCCCAGGCAAGAAGGGGGTCTTTTTTGTTCAGAGTCAAACCGTGAACTGAATTCCTTCCCAAAGTTAGTTCAGCCTACGCCCAGGAATGAACAAAGAGAGCTTAATGGTTAGAAGCAAGGTCTAATCTCAGTTAGGTCTAATCTCTCTCACTGTTATAATTTCCTCAGTTATAATTTTGCAAAGGTGGTTTCACATACAAAAACACACATATACACTGTCAAGAAGAAACAATACAGAAAGAAAAGCTCAACTCAGGCCCAAATTTCAATAACATAAAACTTATATTATCTGACAGAATAAATATGAAAATTCATGAAACTTTTTTTTTTATGAGACAGAGTTTTACTCTGTCACCCAGGCTGGAGTGCAGTGGCATGATTTCAGCTCACTGCAAACTCCGCCTCCTAGGTTCAAGCAATTCTCCTGCCTCAACCTCCTGAGTAGCCGGGATTACAGATGCATGCCATGATGCCTGGCTAATTATTGTATTTTTAGTACAGACAGGGATTCACCATCTTGGCCAGGATGATCTCAATCTCCTGACCTCATGATCCACTCACCTTGGCCTCCCAAAGTGCTAGGATTACAGGTATGAGCCACCACGCCCGGACAAAATATTTATGTTATAGGGCAACATTTGAAACTAGAAGATTGAATTCAGAGACTATCTTGACCACCCCCTTGCATTTTCTTATTAAGGAAAATGAAGTTCAGAGAGGGGGAAAAAAGTTTTCAAAAGAGTTAGGATAATGTTAGTCTGTGTCAGCACTAACATCTAACAAGTCAGATCACTGACACTGGCCCATGCTCACACCTTCATAATAATGACAATTTAATAACACTAGGACTAATTACTAATAGATTTGAGTATTTTCTATGTGCCAAGCACTTCACATGCATTAGCTCATTTATATTTTTCAAACCTCTTGTGAGTTAGATTTTATTAGCATACCTACTTTACAGGTGAAGGAACTGCAGCTCAGAAAGTTAAACTTCACTAAGGCTGCATGTTTAGTTGACGGCAAAGCTAAGTTTAGAAGTCAAACTGACCATAAAAGCTGGGTTCTTTACTACTATGCAGTCTATAAAAGCCCTGTATAAACACAAAAAGACGTTGATGCCAACACAACACACCCACAAACACATACACACACTTACAGAAATCACTAAAAATAGGTGGCTCTTGGTAACTTTTTTCATTTTATTAAAGTGTTATTTTAATTTAGTCCCCTTGGGACATTATTTCTTTCCTTTTAATTCTTGTCTCCTTATGCTTTTACCTAAATCTAAGAAAGAATACCCTTTCACTGGGTATTCTTTCTTAGATTTAGAACCACTGACTACCTTTTTAATTAGCATAGGTTGCAAACCATATTACAATGCTAATTAGCAACAACAGCTACATTATCTTTGCATTAGTGCATTTTTCATTGCAGTTTAGCTCTTTCAAAATCTCAGAATTGCTGTCTCAGTTAATATTTTTTATCTAAGCAGTTATGACAGTTATCAAATCCATGTCACTAGAACAAAACTTTGGAAGTTTTATAATTGATACATTACTATAAAGAGGAAAATCAAATGCTTTCAGGGTTGATCCTGAATGACAAGAAAATTCTCTAGAAAGCACAATTTCTGATCCTGAAGAAAATGTATATCTTACTGTTGCTTTATGCTTATGTCTTCTGACTCACGTTTGTTAGAATAGAAAGGAAACTACTCTAAGACAGAGGCTTTATATAATTACTTCTTTTCATTCTTCCAACAGTATTATCAGGTAACTATTATTACCCACATTTACCACATAATTTGGGGGAAACAGAGACTCAGAGAGAATAAGCAATTTGCCAAGTTAGTAAATGGTGAATCTAGATTTGAATCCAGATTTTCTCTCACCTAAATGCCCATTTCACTCTAACACCCCACAGCCAGGAGGGAACACACTTCAATATGGGTGTTACAGTTCATGTCTTTTCAAAAAAGAGTGCACATTAGTGGGTGTAGCTTTCATTGCATCTGTATAAATCCCATTCCCCAACATCAGTCTCCAAAGAAATATCTGAACTCCAGAAAGCTTAATAAGTGGTAGAGGTGGGGGAGGAGGTATAGGAGGTCAAGAGTAGAATGTCAAAAAGCCTTTAATCTAAGGCAATTTCACATATAAGCCTCAGACAAAGCTAAAAGCATCTTTAATCTTAAAGGTACTTACAAAAGGTCATTTTTAAGATCATTTCAGTTGTCAGTTTCCTGTCTGTGAGGTCCTCAGAAACAAGAATTCATCAGTGGTGACCATGACAACAAACCTTCTCCCCACCAAATCCTCCCCACACCTCTGCTCAGCAGGTGTTAGAGTAGAAAGGAGACATAGATTTACCATATTTCTGAAGGTCAGTCTTTCAGACTAGCTTTGGTTTGCTATTTCAAGGACTACATGAATTTCTTATTATAGACTTTGTTTTTTTTTAGAAAAGAAAAAGAAAAGAGAAAGAAGGAAGAAAAAAAAGAATGAAATAAAGAGAAAAAAGAAGAAGAAGAAAAAGGGAGAGAGAACGGGAATCTTGCTCTATTTCCCAGGCTAGAATGCAGTCTACAAGTGAATATTAAAAGCTCTTTATACTAATAATTGTGTTATACAATGGAGACAGGAAGGAATAAGGGAGGAAAATAACAAACAAACAGCCAACCAGTATTTCACTTAAACCTATGAAATGCTACGCAATTGCTGGGGGAGTGATGTACTCCCAACTATGTGGTCACTTTTAGAATAAATGTGATGTGTTACTGAAAAAAAAATGTATGCTTTGTGGATTTGGAGTAGAGAGTTCTGTAAATGTTTATTAAGTTTACTTGTTCGAGGTCTAAGTTCAAGTCCCGGGTAAACTTCTTAACCTTCTGTCTCATTAATCTGTCCAATATTGACAATGTAATGTTAAAGTCTCCCACTATTATTGTGTGGGAGTCCAACTCTCTTTGTAAGTCACCAAGAAGTTGCCCTATGTATCTGGGTGCTCCTATGTTGGGTGTGCATAGACTTAGGGTCGTTAGCTCTTCCCGTTACATTGATCCCTCTACTGTTATACAATGTCCTTCTTATCTCTTTTGGTTTCTATTACTTTAAAGTCTATTTTATCAGAGATGAGAATTGCAACTCCTGCTTTTTTGTTTTTTTGTTTTTTTTTTGCTCTCCATTTGGTTGGCAAATCTTCCTCCATCCCTTTGTTTTGAGTCTCTGTATATCCTTGCATGTAAGATGGATCTGGATGCAGCCTACCGATGGGTTTTTTGAAGTGGCTGATACTGGTTGTTCCTTTCTGTATATAGTGCCTCTTTCAGAAGCTCTTATAAAGCAGGCCTGGTGGTAATGAAATCTCTGAGTACTTGCTTGTTTGTAAAAAATTTTATTTTTCCTTCATTTATGAAACTTAGTTTGGCTGGATATGAAATTCTGGGTTGAAAGTTCTTTTCTTTAAGGATGTTGAATATTGGCCCCCACTCTCTTCTGGCTTGTAGGGTTTCTGCTGAGAGATCAGCTGTGAGTCTGATAGGCTTCCCCTTGTGGGTAACCTGACCTTTCTCTCTGGCTGCCCGTAGTATTTTCTCCTTCGTTTCAACCCTGATGAATCTAATGATTATGTGCCTTGGGGGTTGCTCTTTTTGAGGAATATCTTTGTGGTGTTCTCTGTATTACCTGGAGTTGGGTATTGTCTTGCCTTGCTAGGTTAGGAAAGTTTTCCTGGATAATATCCTGAAAAATATTTTCCAGCTTGGATTCATTCTCTTCATCACATTCAGGTACACCTATCAAACGTAGATTAGGTCTTTTCACATAGTCCTATATTTCTTGGAGACTTTGCTCATTCCTTTTTACTCTTTTTTCTCTAATCTTGTCTTCTCATTTTATTTCATTAAGTTGGTCTTCGACCTCTGAAGTCCTTTCTTCTGCTTGATCAATTCGACTGTTAAAACTTGTGCGGCACAGTTTACAATAGCAAAGACCTGGAACCAACCCAAATGCCCATCGATGATAGACTGGACAGGGAAAATGTGGCACATATACACCATGGAATATTATGCAGCCATCAAAAATGATGAGTTCGTGTCCTTTGTAGGGACATGGATGAACCTGGAAACCATCATTCTCAGCAAACTGACACAAGAACAGAAAATCAAACACTGCATGTTCTCACTCATAGGCGGGTGTTGAACAATGGGAACACATGGACACAGGGAGGGGAGTATCACACACTGGGGTCTGTCGGGGGAAAAAGGGGAGGGATAGTGGGGGGGTGGGGAGTTGGGGAGGGATAGCATGGGGGAGAAAGGCCAGATATAGGTGATGGGGGAGGAAGGCAGCAAATCACACTGCCATGTGTGTACCTATGCAACAATCTTCCATGTTCTTCACATGTACCCCCAAACCTAAAATGCAATAAAAAAAAAAAGAGGAAAAAAAAAAAAACTTGTGCATACTTCGTGAAGTTCTCATATTGTGTTTTTCAGCTCCATTAATTCACTTATATTCCTCTTTAAATTGTCCATTCTCATGAACATTTCGTGAAATCTTTTTTCAAGGTTCTTAGTTTCCTTGCATTGGGCTAGAACATGTTCTTTTAGCTCACAGAAGTTTCTCATTATCCACCTTCTGAAGCCTGATTCTGTTGATTCCTCACATTCATTCTCTATCAGGCCTTGTTCAATTGGTGATGAGGCACTGCAATCCTCTGTAGGACGAAAGGCATTTTGATTTCGGGTGTTTTCAGCCTTTTTGCGCTGGTTTCTTCCTATCTTTGTGGATTTATCCACGTGTCGTCTGTGTAATTGCTGACTTTCAGATTAAGTCTCTGAATGGATGTCCAGCTTGTTGGTGATAAAGTTTTTTCTGTTTCTTAGTTTTCCTTCGGCAGACGCCCCTCCCTCACAGAGCTGGACCTTCCCGGGTTCAGCTGTACTTGCTGTGAAACTCTCAATCCTCAGCAGTTCCAACTGCTGTTTTTATTTTTTTTTTGTGGAGGGGGGTACCAGCCCTCCCCTGCGGGCCACCCTGTACGCCGGCTGAAACAGCAGCGTTAAGATTCGTGGCGATTTTCTGCCTGGGAATCTCCCGGTCTGGTTCCCCCACTTCAGTCCGCTTTTTAATCAGCTGAATGGGAGACTCTGCTTTCCCGGAGCTCCAACGCCAACCAAAGGGCACTCAGTCCTGTATACTCTGGACTGAGAACCGCTGCGCCGGGGCACCTGCAAAACAGCCGCGCTCTCCGAAAGAGTCGCGCTGGCGACCTGTGGTGCTCCTCCGCCAATAATCTCTTGGTCCGTGGGCAATAAAAATTTGTCTGAAAATGTGGCGTCCACTCACTCTCTGCACTTTCAGTGGGAGCTACAATCCTGAGCTGCTGCTAATCGGCCATCTTGGATCTCTCTCTATTATAGACTTTTTAAGTAAGTCATTGTTGAGGCTTAACAGGCACAAACCACTCACATCTTTATGACAAAAGAATTCCAAGTAACAAATCATTTTTGTCACCATAAAGCTAAGTGTATTCAAACTTAAATTTGTTTCAGGATAACAATTTAATTCAAGCGAGGTATTTTGACATAGAGATTTTTGTCCTTTGGATATGTACATCTGTAGTTACAAATATTTAAATAAGCTTCCAAGACCATTGTGTCCATCTCCTAAAACCATGAAAAGCACACTCATGAAGGCAAACATGCCTTATTCATGAAGGCAAACATGCCTTGCTCACGGCAGAAGGTAAAGGAGGAACTACTTGTTCCTCCTTAATTCCAGTTATTTGCCTGAGCCTTCTTCACTATCTACATCTATGTCCTCAGCCTCCACCCACCAGCTCAATTTGGAATGACATAACCAAAAGGTTTATCTTCATGTTGAAGTGGAACCCATACCAACTACCATATGAGGCTTCATCCAGACCCATGTGTCCACATTTCTCCTAAGCACCATTCTTCAACTCTGGGCTCTTTTTAATCTCTGGAAGAGCAATTTTTAAAATACATTATTATATACATATTATTTAATGTATATAATGTATAATGTAATAATGTATATAAAATACATTATTATAAATATATATTTGACATAATAATTCTATTCTATTCTATAGATTTTTCCTAAGAAAATATTCAGTGATGACTATATTCAAATATATAATTACAAGGCTGCTCCTCTGAGGGTTATTTTTAATTTCCAACAATAAGTGATGGTTTAATTGTTCATTCAAAATGAGGTTGTTGATGTCCATGGCATAATGTCACTAAAAACTACAGGTTAAAAAGAGTATACTTGGTCCCATCTTTGTGTCAGATATACATAGACACACACGCACATATATCAACAAAGGTACATGGTGGGAATATGGATGTATTCCACATTTTTCTTTTTCTTTATATGTAGTTTTTATTATTTTCTACAATAAGCTTTTGTAATAAACAATGACTTATTTTTAATGTTTTTAGTTCTGTATAAAAGATGAAAGAAAGCATACAAACCAGAATAAAAATGAGAAGATTAATGAAACATTTTACCCCCTTCAGGCCATTCTCAAATGTCACCTAACTGATGCTCTCTGTTTAAAATTGCAACCTGCACCCTCTACTCCCCACTTTATTTATCTCCATAGCACTTTCTGCCATCTATTATAGCACATAATTTAATTGTTTATTTTGTTTTTGTCTGTTCTCACAGAATGTCAGCTCCCTGAGGGCAAGAACTTGGTTCCAGAGAAGTGACTATCCCTACACCTTTGATGGATGGAAGGAAGGAATGAAGAAGGAAGGAAGGAAGGAGAAAAGAAAAAGAAAAGAGACAGAGAGGGGAGAGAGGGGAGGGGGGGGGGGGGGGGGGGGGGGGGAGGGAGGGGAGGGAGGAAGGGAGGAAGGAAGGAAGGAAGGAAGGAAGGAAGGAAGGAGAAAGAAAAGAAAGAGAGAGAGAGGAGAGGGAGGGTGGAAGGAAGGAAGGAAGGAAGGAAGGAATCTGTGAAATGTATGACTATAAAGGAATAGCTCAGGCCAAGTGTCAAGAATGTTGACTTTCTAATGAGCAAGGCTTATAAAAATGTTTAGGACAACAAAAAAGAAGGAATATGGAGAGGTAAACTATATTTTGAGCAAGAAAACGAAAATTTGATTTGCTAGACCACTGATTAAAATAGTACAGGGTTAGATTTAAAAAATAATAATACTTCTCTCCCTTGCTACTTTGCTTCTTTCCTCTACGTCGTCTTTTTTTTTTTTTTTTTTAAAGACAGAGTCTCCTTCTATTGCCCAGGCTGGAGTGCAGTGACATGGTCTTGGTTCACTGCAACCTCCGCCTCCTGGGTTCAAGTGATTCTCCTACCTCAGTCTCCTGAGTAGCTGGGACTACAGGCATGTGACACCACACCTGGCTAATATTTTGTATTTTTAGTAAAGACAGAGTTTCATCATGTTGGCCAGGCTGTTCTCAAACTCCTGACCTCATAATCTGCCCACCTCAGCCTCCCAAAGTGCTGGGATTACACACGTGAGCCACTGCACCCAGCCTTGCTTTTATCTTCTTTAAAACATGACAGTCTGTGAAAAAAAGCCAGAACTAATGCTGCCATAAAGACATTGAAGTCTAAGGTAGTTGAGAAGGATATAAAAGACCTCTTACTTGCTTTACATGGGATATAGCATAGATGACCCTATCACTGCTTCTAGGAGGACTTCCATCTGCTGTAGAAACCTACAACACGCTATGCTGTCTTGGTATAAAATCACAATTTATTATAATTAATTACTACTCAGAAGGTCAAACCTTTGAGGATAAGCATTATATTCTGTTCATTGTTGATGCCTTAGTGCCTATGCTGGCACAAAGTCCTCAGTAAATACGTGTTTTATTAATTACGTAACTACAAATCAGGGTACTGGGAAAACTTGTAAATTAAATTGTTGATCCACACTAACAGAACTTTAAAAATCACAGAGGATTAGACAAGTAACAAAAGATAGAGAGTAGACAATCGTCTGATTTTACAAAAGTAGAACAAATATTTAGCAAATCATTCACTGATATTTTGTTGTTGATCTCAGGCCAAAATCTATACTGAATAATTAAAGAGAGACTTTGCAAGTCCTTCAGAAAATAAGCTGTGATCAATAGGGACTGTCATAGGTTCACTCAGGAATATTTTTGCCCCACCAGCCAGATTTTCTTCTTGACTCGAGTTAGTAGATATTTTACAGAACCACCAGAAACTTTTGATTTCTGTGAGCTATTTTGAACAATAGCTCACATAATATCTATGTTTGCAGTTTCTTGCATATAACAGACCCTTGATAAAAATAGATTGGGCAAGTGCTTGTAAAGATTATTAATGGAATTAATGGAATCACTTCCACTCAACATTTTTTGTGGCTTTTTTCTTTCTTTTATTGATCCATGTTTTTCCTCTACCTTGCAGTATTTATTTTTTCTCACTTTCCATATCTGCTGATCTTTTCCTGAAAAAGTTATACCAGGTGTCTTTTATAACTCTATTTAATTATAGGATTTAAGAATTTCTTTATATAAACTATTGGGAAACATGGAAGCT
Source organism: Ateles fusciceps (assembly GCA_036589455.1). Taxonomy (NCBI): domain Eukaryota; kingdom Metazoa; phylum Chordata; class Mammalia; order Primates; family Atelidae; genus Ateles; species Ateles fusciceps. The sequence continues at coordinate 7,037,531 of JAZHEH010002393.1, forward strand.
TGATTTTACCTATCAATTTCACTTTGGGAAGACAGACAGGTCAAGGGAAAGTGATGAAGCAGAGGCTAGAGGTCACTGATGGATCTGAATTTTCTTGCATTTTCTCTTACATTCCTTGAGGCTCAAACTTCACTTACTTTCCCATCGCCCTTTTGCTCCTGGTATATGCATAAAAAGAATATCAATGTGATAAATGTATCATTCTAAGATGTAGACGGTTAAATTCTCCATCACTATGGCATTGTTACATTAAAGAAGAAGAAGATAGGGGATAATTTGTTATTTATATGTGGTAACTGCCATATAAAGGCATTAGACACCAAGATGCATTCACGAAAACTCAGAATTTACTTCCTCCAACTCTCTGATACATACAGATGCTCTTGGAACAGGTCTGCATGCACACATATGCACACATACACACATACAACTTTCACACTCATACAGTAATACAGAAAACCCTGCATGAATTTTCTCTCCCTTGGATATGCATGCTCAAGTAGAAAAGCACTTGACTGGGAATTAGGAGGCCTGGGATTCTTATCTTGTCTCTACCACTAGAAAATTATACAGTTGTGAGTGAGTAATTTTCCTCCCTCGACTTTAGTTTTCTCATAAAATAAGTGGGAAATTAAGAGGAAATTAATTTCTCATAAAATCAATGGGAAATAAAAGAGGAAATTAAGCATTTACAAAGTTGTTGGAAGGGCTGAAGGAGGAGACTCTTGGCCAGTGTCTCGCAATGTCTCTAAAACAACACAGAACTGGTCCCCTCAGGAAAGTTCTACCCCCTGAGGCCACCACTGCTGGCCTAGGTCTGGAGCTATCCATTCACTGAGCAGAAACCTATGAACACTGTCAAGCTGGAAAATGGACACCCAAATCAGCAATCCAGAGATTTATATCAGGTTAATAAATGGTCACTACACCCACTAATTCTTGGCATCCAAAAGACTGAAAAATGAACACTAAAATTTGCTGTTCACTAAAATCACTCCTGCTGGCTAGCACTGACAATCAGGACCACAGGCAAGAGGCTTCTTCCACTATGTTTCCTTTAAATCTCATGCAAATGCATTTCATCAGTAAAATTTGTGTCACATTCAGATCCTTAGTTGTATGGAAATCTTGGTAATACAGTTTTTAGTACTTTCTACCCTCTGTGATATAGATGAGAATATAGAAGGGAATGTAGAATTAAGACTGAATGCTAAATGATGAAAAATAATATCTAGAAATAATATGTTCTGAAAATAGAACAAGCTACTTCAGGAGGAGCTAGAGAGTTCCATCACTGGAGATGGGCAAAGCAGAAACCAGATAATCTATTGTCAGGAATGTTGTAAATAAGACTGATATTGAACAGTAATTTGCAGTTCTTGCTGCATATTTAAATCTTGTGACACTATTCCCAAAGATTTTTGTTCAGTGGGCCTGTGGTAGGCCCCAGGAATCTGTAATGTTACAGTTGCCCCAAGTGATTGTGAGATACCGCGGTACTTAAAGAACCACTATAATGTCAAACATCAACTCCAGTCCTGTTTATTTATATGACTCCTTGATTCTAGATTTTTAGGACCATACAACTGTATGTGCCACACACATTTCTAGTACAAGGAGCCAAATGTTATCTTCAGTAGAACATGGACTTTTTAGAAACTCTAAGGTATAAACTGGTTTACTATTCTGTTTATTATATTATTTTTAAAAGGAATCTGTTTATTAACTATTCTGCAGTAACAAAAATTAGTTCCAAGGATATTCTAACTGAAGGCATTCTTTCACTGAAGAATTTATGACTATAGTATCCTGAGGTAATTTATTTTTTCCTGTGGAGAGGATTTCCAGGCCAATATAATGACGTAAGAATGCTGAACACCTGCAATGTAAAAGACATTTTAAGGTTTTGTTTATGAACTTAATTCATCTTGAAGATGTCTGCAGATTTATCTCCTGCACAAGTATCAAATCCAGTGCTCTTGTTTGCTTGCCCTTGAAGGGCTGGTAAATGTTTGGCTGAATAGAACATCATTTACGAACAGGTTTTATTACTGGACTTACAGTTGGTCAGTTACTCAAAATGATTCTGTATAATTTACATCTAAAATTCAGATTCGTTATACTATGTGGAATGTCAGGATTTATGCTGGGATTACAGGTCTTGGTATAGAAGCTGTAGCTTGAAGGTCCTTGTCACATAACAGAGAGATTTCCATTTTAGGAGGAAAACATGCAGTTAGTCTGCTATTAGCAACTGAGTATCTTACAGGTACCCACAAATAGAAAATTTGGCTTTGGTCAATAGCATATTTAACCTTTGGGTGGGGTACTAAGAGAGACAGGCCCTATAACTGCATTTTTGCAACTATATTTACTTTAATTTTCTTCATCATCTATCTACCCAAGGCCAGTTTTGTATCCTGAAGATAAAATACATTTCAGATTTTTTTTAAGCCATGGTTCATTAGTGTTTGGTGCTTGATAGTATAAGGTTGTATACCCTATACACATAAAATAAAATCATAAGAATTCACTATACAAATGCATGGCAGAAACCACTTCTAAGTCTGCATCAGGCTACTGACTTATTTCTTTTTCATTCTAGTTTCTTTAGGCTACAATCATATCCTAATGATGACTATCTTACTGCCCTACCTATTTTTCTAGAACTTTTCAAAATATGTAAACCAAATGTAACAGTACTTCATATCAAATTTTAGATCAAAATTATTAGGATGCCAGGAAAATAAAATAGAAGGAAAAAAGTTTATCCATTGAAGTGAGCGGAATAATGGCCCTGAAATATGCCCATACCCCTAATCCCAGGAACATGTGAATGACTGTATCTCATATGGCAAAAGGAATATGAAGATGTGATTAAGGGTATGGATGTGCAATGGGAAATTACCCTAAATTATACAGTGGTCCCAGTCTCTTCGCATGAGTCCTTAAAATCCATAACCTTTCAGGTTCATCCATGTCCCTACAAAGGACACGAACTCATCGTTTTTGATGGCTGGATAAACCTGGAAACCATCATTCTCAGCAAACTGACACAAGAACAGAAAATCAAACACCACATGTTCTCACTCATAGGTGGGTGTTGAACAATGAGAACGCATGGACACAGGGAGGGGAGCATCACACAATGGGGTCTGTCAGGGGGAAATAGGGAGGGACAGCAGGGGGTGGGGAGTTGGGGAGAGATAGCATGGGGAGAAATACCAGATATAGGTGATGGGGGAGGAAGGCAGCAAATCACACTGCCATGTGTGTACCTGTGCAACAATCTTGCATGTTCTTCACATGGACCCCAAAACCTAAAATGCAATTTAAAAAAAAAAAAGTCAATCTCAAAAAAAAAAAAAAATCCATAACCTTTCCCAGCTGCCTTCATCAGAAGTATGTTACATTAGAAGTGCTCAATCTGCCATTGCTAGCTTTGACAATAAAGGAAAGGAGCTACAATCCAAGAAATGCAGGCCATTCCCTAGAAAATGTAAAAGGCAAGGAAATTGATTTTTTTTTTTAGAACCGCCAGAAAGGAACAGAGTCCTGCCAACATCCTGATTTTAGCTGAGGGAGACCTGTGTTGGATTTCTGCCCTACAGAACTGCATAATAATACATTTGCATTGTTAAGCCACTAAGTTTGTAGTAATTTATTTCAGCAGCCATAAAAAAATAATAGATTCAAAACATTTTCTCTCCATGATTGCTCCTAGTCTCATCAGAGTAACAGGCTGATAACTTCCCAATAGTAGTCAATAAAATAATTTAAAATTTTAAAGGAAGCTTGGGTATAGAGGAAGGACATAGAGTTTGAAGTTGAAGGCAAGACTCAATGAACAAGTAGCAATGTGACCTTGAGAAAAACCTCAGGTTTTCTAAAGCTTAATTTCATCTAAGCTTTGCTTGTCTTGCAGAATAGCTGAACATGTCATATTTATAAGGGGATATACAATGTATATTATAGGTTAATTATCCCTAATTCAATAATATAAAACCTAAAATGTTCCAAAATCCAGAGCATTTTGGGCACTAACATGATGCCACATGCGGGAGATTCCATACCTGACCTCATGTGATGAACTGTAGTCAAAATGTAGTCAAAACTTTGTTTCATGCACAAAATTATTTTAAATACTGTATAAAATTCTCCTCAGGGTATGTACATAAGGTGTATATGAAATATGAATGAACTTGTGTTTAGACATGAGACATGGGTCACATTCCCAAGATATCTCATTATGTATATGCAAATATTCCAAAATCTAAAAGAATCTGAAATCTAAAACAAAAATGTTTGTGGTTCCAATCATTTCAGACAAGGGATACTCAACCTCTATACTCTATAAGCAATCATATTGTCCATTAATTTTTTCTCCAAGAAAATATGTATCTCTGTTAAAGATTTGTCAAACTTTTAATTTAGGACCTTCAAGGTGGAGACATCCCTCCACTGATTAGGAGAGATACAAGAAGACAATAAAGATTTTATTACTCATAGGTCTTGCGGGGGCATGTGATACACAGCATACCTGAAGACCACACATACAGAAGTCAAGGAGAACAGGCAGAGAGGAATAGGGAACTGTGGGCCGAAGCCTTTGTTGAAGCTAGGCCAGTATCCGAACAGGGGAGCTTTAATTGGTGGGTTTAAGGCAAGTAGGCATGAGTTCCATGAAGTCATGCTGTGACAGAGAGGTAGTCATTATGCCATAACTGCACAGTTTTAGGGGTGTGGAAGTCAGCAGGGCTACTCAAGTAGGTTTATCTAGCTATCTCAGAAAGAAGTGATCACGAGAAAGCAGTAAGGCAGATATCTGGATTGGCCACATAGAAGAACTGGGAAGAGGTGTAGAACTGGAAACTGGGTGTCAACGGTAACTGAGCCCTGTTTTTGGTATAGAGAAGTTCAACTTATGTTTAAAATGGATCCCAGGACAACACAAAATTTTAAAAATAATTTTTCTAAGGCTTAAGTTTATTACACAAATTTATGGCACACATTATTCATTGTCTTCCAAATGTTCTTTCTTCTTTTCTGCTCTTATAGAAAAATCAACCAAGTTTTATCTTAGAACATGGCAATCCAGTCACAGACTCCATCTTCCAGGGTCCTTTGCAGCCAGGGATGATTAAGTGCTAACCAATGGGATATGAGTGGCAATTTAAGTGTGCAAATCCCAGATGATGACTTTGAGAAGATGTTACTTCTACTTCCCCCTGTTCTGTTCCCACAGGCTAGAGTGGCTGTGGTGGCAGAGTCAGCCCTCTCTAAGGGAGATCACTGTGCTGGGACAGGGCTAGCAATGATGCCTATTCATTTACTTATTGTCTATAGCAAATGCAGCATTGAGTAATTGGAACAAAAACCATATGACCTGCCAAGACTAAGATATTTACTCTTAGCCCTTTACAAATAAAGTTAATTTTCACCTGCCTCAAGCAACTGGAGATCAACAAAAGAAATAAAATCTGGGTCTCTGGATAACTTCCTGGAACAGAGATATTCTTCCCTCCTAACTAACTACCAGCTTGGACTTTCATGTGAGCTAGAGATAAACTTTATACATTGTTTAATCATCTATTACAGTGGGCATCATAAAGTAGAAGCAGTAATAGAAACAAAGATGATGATAACAGCTAACACTTTTACGGTGCTTATGATGTTATAAGACTCCCCTATGGGTATGTAAAATTTGTACACACGCAAATTTAATGCTCCTGATAATTCTATAAGTACTATTTTTATTCCCACTTGGCAGATGACAAAACTGAGTCTGAGTGATTAAGTAACTTTTCCAAAGGCATACCAAATAGGAGACAGAGTCAGGGATTGGACTCTAGCCAATTGGCACCAACATCTCTGCTCATAAGCATATATTATTTTGCCTCTTAGTCGACTACATGTTTTATTTTGACTGAGAAAAAATGAGTCAATACTCCTTAAATTCATTTTACCAGGAGACCTATTAGAAACAATAGCTTAACCCCAAAATATTGACAGATGGTAGTAAGAATTTAAAAAATAAGTTTTATTTTAATATCCATTTTAGTTTATAGCTCATCTTCAGATTTTCTATCTTCAGACTTAAATTGTCTAAATTAAATATTTTCATTAATTATAACAATCTTCCTGGTTAAATTAGGGCAATAGAGAATCTATTTGGAAATGAAACAAAGGGAAAGTAAGATAAAAGTTCAAAGGAGTAAAATGAAACTGGAGAATTCATGAGAAAAGGCAGGGTGTAGGAAGGGGGTGCTAAGGAATGCAGTATCTGAAATCAAGTACTTAATAGGCCTATTAAGATATTGACAGAATGCATATTGACAGAATGCTTGACCTCCATAGCTACCTGCAAGACAGTCTTAAAAGTTAGAATCCAAGGTTCAGGAAAATTGAGCTAGTTGCTCTGGGTCACAGAACTCAAGTCTTTGTTACCCCAAGAGAAGCTTCTTTACACTAGAATACCTCAAAGAGAGCAAGCACAAAACAAATACACCCCACCCCTGCCAAAAAAAAAAAAAGAACTCTAGTGATTTGAGGCAAGTAAAGGTTTAAGAATGAGATAGATTACTTACGACACAAGGCCATGATGCATAGGACTGCATAAGGCTAATCAAGTGTCTACAAGAGAGGAGAGAGAGAGAGAGAGAGAGAGAGAGAGAGAGAATTCATAAATGCTGACGCAAGCAAAATCAGTTAGTTCATAGCCCCATAATAAGTACCAACCAGATCATGAAAAAAGGTTATATCTATGAAGAAATTGTTAAGCATTCAAGAAATTCACTCTCCCCAACTGGCAGAACTATTTCACTCCCAAGGAGAAGATTAGTTTCTAATAAGCTCTTCATTATTGATTCCTCTGAGCCTTGAAGTTCTCCTAAAGATGGAGAATACTGATTGGTTGAGCCCCATTACAGTCGAGAGGTTAAATGCAAGGCACTGTGGTTTTCTCAGTCAACTCATTAAAAAGGAATGACCTATAGAATTAACTCACAGTAAAATGTTATCCCCTAGTTCTACATAATTCAGAATTAGTCAGTAAGGAGAAATAAACATTATTATCCCTCAAAAATGAATTTGAATCATGGACTCAAGTTGGAAAGGCCTTTCGGAAATAATTTATTCATTTTATAGATGAGAAACCAAATTATTCAAAGACATGGGTAGCATTATCCTTTTCTTGCTCTAAATGACATGAGTCTCTATATGACATGAGTCTCTGTTGCCAAGCATATTTCAAAGCTTATCACATGACTGTATACCCTCTGGAGTTGATCTTGTTTGAGCCATGGATCATCATTCAGAAATATACAGGAGGCAAGACTTGTGTGTATAATACACACAAAAGTCACCTTCTCCAGAAGTTAACAGAATGGATATTCTTGGCATCTGCTTGGTGTGGTTAAATAACAGAAAGTGATATGAGGAAATACGTGGCAAGATGTGACTAAATAATAAGGTATAACCTGGTTTTGTGTGGCTTTGTAGACAACAAACTAGAGGTCGAATTTTTTAAATGCAGTTCAGGTCACCAGAGGAGTTGGAGGGGTATAGCATGTTTGATTTTAATCATTTATCCCTTCATTATTTTTTATCATGTATTAGTCTGTTTCATGCTACTGATAAAGACATACCTGAGACTGGGTAATTTACAAAAGAAAGAGGTTTATTGGACTCACAATTCCACATGGCTAAGGAGGCCTCACAATCATGGTGGAAGGCAAAGAGGAACAAGTCACGTCTTACACGGATGACAGCAGGCAAAGAGAGAGACAGCTTGCGCAGCAAGACTCTTTTTATTAAAACCATCAGATCTCATGAGACTCCTTCAGAATCATGAGAACAGCAAGGAAAGACCTGCCCCCATAATTCAATCACCTCCCACCAGACTCCTCCCATGACACATGGGAATTGTGGGAGTTACAATTCAAGATGAGATTTGAGTGGGGGACACAACCAAAGCATATCATCAAGCATATAGTTCCAGGCCCTAAGGAAACAATAAACTACCTTTCCAGCCCACAACAACATAGTCTATTTGAGGAGACAGAGCTATAAAATGTAATTGCAATACAAAGTAATAAGAGAAGAGTAACAAAGCAACAACAAAGCCTGGATAGGCAGAACAAAGTCTGCAGCAAGGGACTGGTTAAATGTGTTATTCTGCCGCCAAAGAAGGGTACAGTTTCAAAATTATTTCACATATGAACTCACATTTGATCATCATATGTAAAATGGGATATATAGGTCTACCCTCACCACTTAGGAAACTGATACTCAGGGAAGCTAAGTGACTGAGTGAGACCACACCTCAACAATGGTAGAAAGTTTTAATCCTGAGCCCAGACTTTGATTGACAGCCGATCTTTCCAGTTGTACTGAGAATAATTGTAAAGCATTATCAAAATTTAGTAGTAATCAATTTTGTGATTTATTAAGATATCCAGTATGATCTGAAACAGAATGATGGCATTTTCTTTTTAGATCAAAGTTATCCTAGAGAAGGCTGGGCCTGATGGCTCACACTTATAATCCTTGCAGTTTGGGAGGCTGAAGCAGGCAGATTGTTTGAGCCCAGGAGGTGGAAACGAGCATGGACAACATGGTGAAATCCTATCTCTACAAAAAATACAAAAATTAACGGGGCAAGCAGTGCATGCTTATAGTACCAGCTACATGGGAGGATGAGGTAGGAGGATCACCTAAGTCTCAGAGGCAGAGGTTGCAGTAAGCCAAATTCACACAACTGCAATCCAGCCTGGGTGATAGAGTGAGACCTGTCTTCAAAAAAAAAAAAAAAATTATGCTGGGGGAGAAAATTCAGGAACAACTGTGATGGTTAACACTGTGTGTCAACTTGATTGGACTGAAGGATACTAAGTATTCTTCCGTGAGGGTGTTGCCAAAGGAGATTAACATTTGAATCAGTGAGCTGGGGAGGGCAGACCTACCCTTAATCTGGGTGGGCACCATCTAATCAGCTGTCAGTGAATATAAAGCAGGCAGAAAAATGTATAAAGGTTACACTGGCTTAGCGTCCCAGCCTACATCTTTCTCCCATGCTGGATGCTTCCAGCCCTCAAACATTGGACTCCCAAGTTCTTCAGCTTTGGAACTCACACTAACTTCCTTGCTCCTCAGCTTGCAGATGATCTATTGTGGAACCTTGTGATTGTGTGGGTGAATACTACTTAATAAACTCCCCTTATATATATATATCCTATTAATTCTATCCCTCTAGAGAACCCTGACTAATACAACAACTAACTAAATGATACAATTATTTTTCTCATAGAGTTGTAAGGAATAGTCTTCCTATACTAGGCAGGAATTCTGAGAATCATGGAGGCTTGAAATCCCAGCCATCCTCCTAAGACAACCCTAATGTATTGCTTCTCCTGCAACTAGAGTTGGAAGTTGGGTATTTCTTGAAGGGGGTAAACAAGGTTCAAGATCCATACATAAAGGGACGGTTGAACTTTTCCACTTCTGTGATGCATGAAAGCCTAGGTTCCAGTGGAAGGCAGCCCTGAGTATCTTAGATACAACTTGTCCTGCAAGATCTAAGGATTCTGGAGAAGAAGGGCAGAGCTAGCCAACATGAACATCCTTGGAGGAATCCTGAATTTTGTGGCAGGATGTAAGATTTTACAGCCACTGAGAATGGAAACAGAAAGTATATTTTATATCCTTGAGTGGAGACTAGCAGAATACCTGTAAATGGCTGGTAGAGTCTAGTATGCAGCCAGCACAGAGTTGCAGAGATTCCTGTGCTTAGGATGTATCATTGATATGATTGACAGAATTATGTTAACCTGAGCCTCAATGAGTAACATAAAGGAAAATGACCCAGCCAGGGAGGAATATAGAGATAATCCAGAACAAGAAGCTCCTAGGAAAACATAACTGCTGGAATATAGAGGTGTCATCTGATTAAAAAATAAAATTATTAATAAATGAAATTTAATCACAGCATAAATAACACTTTCTGAACCTACAAACTTTGATTTTTATTATAAAAAGTTTGGTAGATGGGGCCAGGCGCGGTGGCTCACCCCTGCAATCCCAGCACTTTGGGAGGCCGAGGCGGGCAGATCACGAGGTCAAGAGATCCAGACCATCCTGGCCAACATAGTGAAACCCTGTCTCTACTAAATATAATAATTAGCTGGGCGTGGTGGCGCGCGTCTGTAGTCCCAGCTACTTGGGAGGCTGAGGCAGGAGAATTGCCTGAACCCAGGAGGCAGAGGTTGCAGTGAGCCGAGATCACGCCACTGCACTCCAGCCTGGTGCCTGGTGACAAAGCGAGACTCTGTCTCAAAAAAAAAAAAAAAAAAAAAAAAAAAGTTTGGTAGATGAACTGAACAAATAGGTTCATGACGTTTTCAGATAATAATGACAAATCTACATTTATCCCATTTATGTAAAATCTTGTGTATGTCTGTGTGTGCATGTGTATGTGTGAGACAGAGCGAGAAAGAGAGATGAACAAAAAAATACTCATTAAAGTGTTGATGGCACTCATCTCAGAATAACCTCTCTTCAAATTTTTGTGTACTATAGAAATTATATCTCTAACACATATAATCAGAAAAATCTATGCAATCAATAATTCTATCTTCAGTGAACAAATACTCTGTTACTAAAATTACCAGTCTATTTGTACACCACAGGATAGAAGACATGAAACAATAAAAACAATAAGAAAGCTTGGCTGCTAGTGACTTTATATAAGAGGACACAATTTTAAAATTAATTTTTATCAAAAGATTGGATCTCATACCATGCATGGATGGGCAACTAAGCATAGAGGCTGAGATACTGCATTGATCATTTGTCTCAATCCTAAACCGCAGAATACTGAACATGAACATGTTTCCACTGATTCACTCAAGTGTTGTGCACATATTTTTTAGCCATCTCAAAAGAGAAACCACTGTGTTTGGTTCCTAACTTTGTTAGACACAAAAAATATTAATCAATGTATAAATTAGTAAAGGAATTAAACTTTCTTTCATTTTAGGAAAGGTTATTAAAATTTACAACTTGTGAATGTGTATCACTTATTAAATGATGGACCATAAATGAATGTAACCAATCAGAAATTGACAATGTCCTCATTATGTACCACTCATACAGAGACGTTTGTTTATATCATATCTCAGAATTGGGAAACTAAACTGTAGTGGTACTTAATGAGGCACTTTATAAGCAACAGAAATCAACTGAAAAAGTGAATTTCCAGTAATTACCATGACTAATACTAATTTAAAATGTCTGTAAATGGAGATATGACAAGAGCATAAAATTTGAATCAAATTATGCAAAAATGCATGCTCAGACAAGGTGGAAATATTGCAACTTGCCTCAGGTCAATTGTTAGCAAAGAGCCCACTAGTCCTCAAGCTGTATCTGCCTTAAATCAATCCCCAGAAGATACTTGAAACAAGGAAGCACACAGCAAACTGAAACACCCACAACTGGAAAGAGAGATGTCATTCATAGTAATTATCAGCAGATATTTCTGCAAAGTACATTAGAGTAGAAATGCCCTTCTTAACTTCTATGCAGTTAAGACACATTTACAGAGCTAACATTATTAAAAATAATGAGAACAGTATTAAGACAATATTTAAAATCTGAACTAAGGTGCTGAAAACTACCTGCAGATTTGATAAGGGCTCTTATAGTATGGTTACTACATCAAGAAAGAGTATGGGACATAGAGATTTATGTCGGTTATTTTTGCTATTACTTATTTTTGATCTAGCATGACTTTCTACCTTCTTTTTATAAATGATCCCCCACATGGCTGTAAGAAACACCTGTCTTGTGTTTTGGATGGAATTAATGTTGCCTCCCACATTGATTGATGGTCATTAGTCTTGGGCTGGCCAACAAAAGCACTTCATACATCTGACCATAATGATCATATAACTGAGACCCAGTCAGGTCATCTCTATGGCTTGACATGTGCATAATTAAAGAGAGAGCATCACTCTTGTTGCAGAGTCAAGAGCTATAAATATCATCTAAATCTTGAGTTTCTTGTCACTTTCATTCTGCCACAGAGATAAAAAAGCCAAAGAAAACGAAGTTGATACTGAGAAAAAGAGAGTCAATATATGGAAGAGGGAGGGGAAAAGAAAAAGGGTAGAGAGGAGAGGAAGCAGATGGGAGTTCTGGGCAACATGTGAGCACCCAGTTCCAGCCATGACTTTCCAGCTACATTAGCTAAAACAGCAAACAGCTCCTTTATGAAACTGATTGAGTTTGAGGTTCATTTCTTTTATTTTAAACTCAAACGATACAGTATGATGTGCAAATAGTAGCCCAGAATTACACAGCAGAGTTTGAACAACAGGCGAAAAAAAAATACCAACCACATCAGAAAAGAAAAATTCATTTGCCAACACTGCAATTATTTACAGGAGGCAACTTGAAGTAAATCTTATTGTACTATATAACATACTATGACCAGACGTGGTGGCTCACGCCTGTAATCCCAACACTTTAGGACACGAAGGTGGGCAGATGATGAGGTCAGAAGTTCAATAACAGCCTGGTCAACATGGTGAAACCCTGTCTCTACTAAAAATACAAAAATTAGCTGCGCGTGGTGGTGGGGAGCCTGTACTCCCAGCTACTTGAGAGGCTGAGGCAGGATAATCATTTGAACCTGGGAGGCGGAGGTTGCAGTGAGCTGAGATCACACCATTCCACTCCAGTCTGAGTGACAGGATGAGACTCCATTTCAAAAAAAAAAAAAAAACCTAACTACACTGTATTTTATTTATAGTAGTTAGATCTTATTGTTTATGTAATTATATAATATATATTCTATATATAATACAACTGTATAGAATCTGCAGCCCTTCTCATAGATTAATTATTACTATAAGATTAGATTAAATCACCAATGCATTTAGCTAATAATACAAAAACATATCAAATATAGGTGGAACACAGGGAGGGAACATATGCAGGATTTACAATTATGTGTGGCCTAAGTCCTCCTAAGGCATCCAGTTGCTTGCTGCATTGTCATTACAATCAGGATTTCCCAAAAGGTAAGAAATTCAATTCTTGCTATCCCAATTCCATCTTTTACTTTGGTCTTATTTCACTTTTCTGAAAGGACTAACAATAAATGTCTATGCCTTTTGGTTTCAGAGGATTATAGCAGGCTCTCCTCCTTCTTAAAATTTAGCATCATCAAGCTATGCCCCTCTCTGAACACAGAAATTAGAGTCATTCTCCAAATGTCATTGATTAATGTTTCTGCCTTCAGATTTCCAGTGTTCTGGAAAGCCCATTTACCCCAAATCCACACCATGACTCTGATTTAATGCCCTTTTCATACAAAGTTTGGTGGTCTGAAGGCAAAGAATCACAAATCAATTTCCACAAAATTTTAATTCTGAAATGCAATTTCCATCATTCTGTCAATCTTTTGTTTTTGTGTTTTTAAAGTCTCAAATTAAGGAAAAAATTCCATCTTAAAGATGGAGATCTCAAACACACATTTAAGACAACAGCGTCAATTAAATCTTTAGTTCCCAAAGAAGTCAGATTAATTTTAAAACATTCCATACAAAATATGGTCTTCAATGCAATTCTTTTCAGAGTGTGTCATATATCACTATTAAATAGAGCTATATATAAATTTGCTACGGAAGCAGAGGACAGAATATTAATTCAGCCATGTTGGAGCAACTGTAAGTTATCTCAATCATCACCAGAATCATCATCTTTAGCATCATTGTAATGTTTATTGAAGGTTTACAATCCTTTCATGTGGGTGCTATTACTATGTTCATTCTACAGATTTTAAAAGAAACTGCATTCTAAGCAATTATATTAGAATCAGACTCTTTTCTGCTACCACTATTGAGAAATACTGGATAAGACAAAACTAAAAACAGAAGAGAGAAGATTGCCAGCCTGCTAGAAGCACTGGCTGACACGAAAACAACCATTTGACTTTAACAGCAGCACAAGAATAGGAGACAAAAACTTGGATCCCCAGAAGGTCAGGAATTTAACTGAAACTTTTGCAGGCACCCAAGACCATAGCAGAAGAAGTTGCAAAAAGTTGTGTCTATCCCAGGCCTCTGCTTAGTTTGAAAATAAAAAAATAGGAGTCTCCCAGGGAATTTGTAATCACAGTCTGTGTCAGTTTATTGCTATCAACGATTGTCTCAAAATATGTGACTTAAAACAACACAAATTTATTCTCAGAGAACTGGAGGTCAGAAGTCCACAGTGAGTCTTAGGAGGCTTAACTCAAAGCTAAGATTAGGACTATATTCCTTCCAGAGTCTCCAGGAACGAATCCAAATCTTGCCTGTTTCAGCTTTCAGACACCGCTCATGACCCCTTTCTCCATCTTCAAAGTCAGCTGTGAGGCATCTTCTCTCTCTCTATGGTCTCTTGGATTTTTTTTTTTCTTTTTTGAGATGGAGTCTCGCTCTTTTCATTCAGGCTAGAGTGCAATGGTGTGATCTCAGCTCACTGCAATCTCTGCCTCCCGGGTTTAAGCAATTCTCCTGCCTCTGCCTCCCAAGCAGCTGGGATTACAGGCACCAGCCACCACGCTTGGCTAATCTTTTAATTTTTAGTAGACACAGAGATTCACCATGTTGGCCAGGCTGGTCTCAAACTCTTGGCCTCAGGTGATCCACACACCTCAGCCTCCCAAATTGCTGGGATTATAGGTGTGAGCCACCAGGCCTGGCCCTTCTTGGCTTTTTTATACAATTTTATTGAGGTATAATTGATATACAAAAAAGCACATATATTTAATGTATACAATTTAGTGAAGTGGTACAGTGAAACCATCATCATAATCAAAGTAATAAATCTATCCAGCATCTCCAAAAATTTTCTCATGCCTCTTTCTGGCTTTATTTTTTGCTTTGTTTTGTTTTTGTGGTAACAACATTTAACATAAGATGTACTTCCCTAACATAAATTTTAAGTGAATAATACAGTATTGTTAACTCCAAGCACTATGCTGTACAGCAGCTCTCTAGAACTTATCCATTGTGCATAATTGAAACTACATATTTTCATTGAACAGCAACTTCTCATTTCCCCCTCCTCTGGCCCTTCACAGTTACTGTTCTAGTCTCTGTTTCTATGAATTTGACCTATTTTGGACACCTGATATAAATGTATAATTATTATTTAACATAGCATAATATCTTTCAGATTCGTCCATGTTGTGGCATATGTCAAGATTTCCTTCTTTTTAAAGGCAGACTAATATTCTATTCTATGATATATCCCAATTATTTTCCTGAGCCTGGTGAAAGAGAAACTAGATCAACCTACAGATAAAAGAAGCTCTGCAAATCCAAGCAAAATAAATATGAAGAATCACCACATCTAGGCACATCCTAGTAAAACTGCTACAAAACGAATACATAAAGTAAGATTGTAAAGCAATCAGATTAAAAATGACACGTTATGCTTACAGGAGTAGCAATAAGACAGCAAAATATTCAACAGAAACAACAGGAGTCAGAAAATAATGAACTGGCATCTTTAAATTACTGAAAGAAAATAATTACTAATCAAAAATTCTATATTAAGCAAAATAATCCTTCAAACATATATATCTCCAGAAAACCAAATCTGAAGTAGTTCATCTTTAGCAGAATCACACTAAAACAGATACCAAAGAGGGTTGTTCAGGGAGAAGGAAAATGCCTCAGAGGGAAACATGAAAATATAGAAAACTATGAAAATCAATCGAAATAATAATTAGTAAAAAAATGAATATGGCCTCTCTACATAATGTCTTATGTGGTTCAAAATAGAAAACCTAAAACTAAAATGCATTTTAAAAACAATAATTCACAAAACCAAGGAGATAATCCTAAATGTTTGTCTAATAACAGTATTAAAATATATGAAGTAAAATTTATAAAACCAGAGTGTTACAGAAAAATGCAAATAACGTTATAAATTTCAACACTATTCTCTCAATCGTTAAAATGAAGAGTAGAGAGAAAGCCAGTAAGGACACAGAAGATTTGAGCAACATCATCAAACAACTCGACTCAATTGACCTTTATAGAACACTCCACCTTAAAACAGCAGAATATATATTCTTTTCAGGTATATATAGCACATGGCACAGTTACCAAGATAGATCATTGGAAAGTCTTAACAAACTTTAGAAGATTCAATTCAAAGTAGTATTATACTATTATTATAACTAATGGGTCAAAAAAAAATAAACCAAAAAGAGACTCATGAAATATTTTCAACTGAATGAAAATGAAAACACAAAACATCAGTATCTGTGAGATGCAGCTAAATTAGCACATTGAGAAAAATTTATAACACTAAATACTCATGATTAGAAAAGAAGAAAGGTCTCAAAGCAATAATCTCATATTCACCTAAATAAATGAGAAAAAACAGCAAGTTAAATCCAAAGAAAGGAAAATTAAAGAATAATAAAAATCAGAGCAGAAATCAGTCAAATAAAAAACAGAAAAATGATAGAGAAAAGTCAATGAAACCAGATGCTACTCCACTGCACAGATCAACCAAGTTGATAAACCTCTAGGGAAACTAATGAAGAGAAAGAGAAGGCATAAAATAAAAATGTCAGCTTTGAGTGAGGTGATATCACTATCAATAATAAGGGGCTATTAAGGAATGTTATGAAATGAAGTCAATAAATTACAGTTTATATGAAATTGATACATTTCTTGAACGACAATCAAAAACCACAATTCTTCATAATAGGTTTTTTTTTTTCTCCCTCTGGTAGCAGTTCCTGTATGAGGAATGTGAGCTGTTATCTTGAAAGCTACTGCTGAGCTGGGAAGTTGGGGATGGGACCAGGATAAGGTAAAACACCACAAAGCTCTCTCTGTTCTTAAGATTAGCCAGTTTTTCTTCATTAAGTGTTCCCTTGGTTGCTGCAAACTTTTAGTTTCCAGAGTTCCAACAAAAGTTGCTTCTGAAACTTTTTGTCAGTTTTTTCCAGTGTCTTTATGGAGGAATATACTTTTGAGTCATTACTCTGCCATCTCTGGCAGATGTGTTATGATCTAGCATTACCAGTGATCAAGAATAAGACAAGAATGCCCATTTTTACCTCCTTTTTCAATATCACACTAGAGATCTTCATCACCAAGATAAGACAAGAAAAATAAATAAAAATACAAGGATTGAATAGCAAGAAAGAAAACTTCTATTTTTCACTAGGACCTCCAAAAGAATATAGTCATTTTATATTTATTATAAATTGAGTTCAGCAAAGATTTTTGAATATGTGACAAACTTACAAAATCATCTGCATTTCTGTCTACAAGAACAAATCACTAAGAAAAATAATTAATGCATGCTAGAATAATAAGAATTAAATTAGGCCACTTCATCACTATAATTCACAGAAATCAATTTGTGATTAATTGAAGACATAATGTATAAACTTAAAAATCGATAAAGACACATAAAGGAGAATATGTTCTTGACTTAGAAAGGGACTGCTAAATCAAGATTTTTTTTTTAAAGCTACAAAGGGAAATACTATAAATCTATGTGACAGATGGTATTTTCCAAAGATGGCCACAATATTCTCTATTCTACATACTCTTTTTGTAATGTAATCTCATCAGTCCTCCCATTAAGAGATCAAGTCTATGTTCTGTCTTTTGGAAAATGGGTTGTGTTCTGTGACTTCTGACTCAGAAAACAGCAGAATGAACGTTTTAAAATTTCAAGGCTGGGTGGAGGTACTACAGCTTCCACCTTACTTGTGAAATACACTACAGCTTTTACCTGCCAAGTAATCAGCACACCTCAGCATTGTCATGCTGTGAAAATCTCAAGCAAGCCACTGCAGAGACATAGTAAAGAAAAAAAAATTCTGAGACTAAATGAAAAGAGAGAAATACCCAGTTAGCTTCCCATTGTTGCAGTCCCAGCCAGCATCCCACTGCAACCACATGAGAGACCCTGAACCAGAAACACTCAGCAGAGCCTTTCCCTAATTCCTAACCCACAGAAACAATGGGAGATAAAGTAACTGTATTGCGTTAAGCCACTGAGTTATGGGGTGCTCCTTATACTGCCCTAGAAACCAGAACAACTGGGTTCTGTGAAATTGAAAAAATTCCATTTATGAAAAATACCACAAAGAATGGAAACATATCTCACAGATTACATGATGATACTTTCAGACAGACAACCAATAACACCGTATGCAGTTCATGTAAACAACTTCTCCAATCTAAACAAAACAGAAAAACAGGCAAATTATATGAGCAGCTAATTCAGGTGACCAATACCACATGAATGACAGATACCATGTTAAAAGTTGCCTAATTTCACCAGAAATAGAAAAATATAAATGAACAAATAAATAAAACACAGCCTGTAGGAAATGTAAATGAAAATAAAAATGATATTTTACCTCATCATATCACAAAATTTTAAAGTCCAAGAATAACAAACATTGGCAGAATGTGGAGACTGGGGAACTTTCCTGCACTGCTGGTGGGTGGGTAAATTGCTGTGATCAGTTTAGAGAATTAAAGTTGCAGACACATTTTCTATGACTCAGAGATTTAACTCCTACATATAAATCCTAGAGAATTTCACCCACCTGTACTGCAGGAAATATGTATGACACTATTCATAGCAATATTTTTTGCAACAACTACAAAAAAATCCCAATAATCCTAATGTTCAACATAAGATTATCAGTAATAAGTCAGAGTATATGCATAAAAATAATTGATACATAACAAAGAAAATGAATAAATAATAATTGTGTATCAACACTGGTGAATCTCACAAATATGTTGAACAAAGGATATTAGCTGAAGGATATACATAAAGCTCTTTATATAAAATTTAAAACCACTCAAAGCTGTACAATACATTGCTTTGTGACACATATACATATGTATAAAGTATAAATAAATACATGAAAGAAGCACCAAATTCAGGATAATGGTTACTGAGAGGCAAGGTGATCAGGAAGAAATATAGAAGGGAAATCTGGGTTCTCAATTATTTATTTTTTAAGCTGAGCAGTGGGTATGTGAATATTTGCCACATTTTTCTTTAGACTTTTGTGTGTCTTAAAAATTAAATAAGTGTGAGAGCTTGAATGACATAAGCAAGACTTGACACAGAGGAAGGGAAGTTAGCATTAAAAATGACACTCCAGGAACAGAAACACACATACCTAGAGGCTTACAGGCATTCACAGAGACCCAGACATAGAAGGCTACCAAGACACACATAGGTGGAGGGGAAACTGCAAGCAAGAGATGAAATGAAGGAAATGGCTGCTTCCTTGGATTCTTACTATGGATCCCTTCCTAGGCAGACATCCTCTGCCAACATTTGCAATAAAGTCAGTTCTCCCAGTCCTTGGAGGTTAAACTCATGCGAAATTTCAGCCCCTCCCTGGCTCCCATAATCTCTAAGTGAAAGTTTCCCACAGAAGATTCCAGAAAAGTGAACAATTTTTTCCTGTGATTCCTATATAGATAAATCAAAAAGCCACACACCACAGAAATGCTTTTTACATAATCTGTCACTTTCCTGTCTTATGAAAAAGGGGGAGAAAATGACCTGATATCTAGAAAATGTCCTGATACTTGCAACTAGTCACTTGCAACTAGACCTTAATGATGTTTGAAGCTGGCCTGTACTTACAGCTAAGCCATATTACTCTCCTGTTGGTATAATCTCACAGAATACCAATATCAGACAAGTGCACTCTGAGTCCATGATAAACTGAAACAAAACTTCATAGCTTTGTCTAAGCACAGATAATCACAAGGTTACCATGCATCCCATAATATACTAAATATGCCCCTCTCTTGCTAATATAAATGACTGCTGCTTCTTTACCAAATACAGTTTTATCCCTGTTTGAGTCTGACAGATAAGATTGAGATATTCAAGCATAAAATTGCTCTGCTTTTTCATAAGATTGAGATACCTGATGGTTCTGCTTTTTGACAGCACCCAACACAGAGCAAACTTCCACTGCCTTAGTTCTTCCTACAATAATCCAACCAAAGCCCAAATCTCAAATCTCATATCAGTTTCTTTCTAACAAGTCTCTTACTGAGAAACACTCCATGGTTTCTTATGATGCTCCTGCTCTATGAATAAAGCATAAGTGAGTAATAAACCCAACTTATTCAACTACAAGTATGTTCTTGGTGGTGTTTGGCTGGAGGTTATTGACACTCGCTATGCCTATCTACAAAGGAAGCCAATTACAGCAGACCTGTTAGTGGAATTACACTTCTCAAGTTCTTCAAATTGTTGTATGGCTGCCACTTTGCGATATGGAAAAGTTTACATGAACCTGAAATACAGAATGCAACCCCACATTATAACTGTAAGTAATAATTTCCAATGTCACTAAATTTTCTTCTCTTTGATCATGAACATAAATATATAATTACTTCATTTGCTTTTATTTTTCATCTGAGCAAAATACAAAAACAAGTTTTGGGTAGGGTGGGAAGAATGATGTAAGTTGTACACACTCACTCAGCTAGGAAGCAGCATGCAAACTGGCATTCAGTCCCAACACTGTCTAAATCATCCACACTTCATCACTATGACATTTTAGCATAATTGTGACGTGGAAAAGGAGAGAAAGGATAGTCCAGCTAGAAAACAGTATGTGTGGGGGAGACGGATCAAGGATGGCCAATTAGGAGCAGCTGAGGATTGCAGCTCCCAGCGAAAGTGTGGAGGGTCAGTGGATGCCGCATTTCCAGACGGATTTTTATTGCCCACAGACCAGGAGATTCCCAGGCGGAGGAGCCCCATAGGTTGCCAGCATGGCTGTTTCGTCCGGCACAGCTGGTTTGGCTGGCGCCCCAGTGCGGCGGTACTCCATACAAAATACATGGGTCCGGGTGCCGTTTAGCTGGCAATTGGCGCTCTGGGGAGACAGAGTCACCCATTCATAAGATTAAAAAGGGGACTGAAACAGGGAGCCAAGACAGGACATTCCCAGGCAAAAAGCGCCACGAATCTCAGTGCGGCTGTTTCAGCCGGCGCAGTGGGTCGCGGCATGGGAAATCACACGGATCCTGGTGCCTGTTCGACAGGTGACTGGAATACCTGGGAGACATCAACCGTTCAACTAAAAAAAAAAAAAAAAAAAATGGCTCTGAGGCAGGGAGCCAGGTGATCAGGCTAGGCTACTCCCACCCCCACAAAAAACAGCAATATGAAATGCTCTGGATTGAGAGTTTCACAGCAAGCACAGCTGAACCCAGGACACTCCAGCTCTGTGGGGGAGGGGCGTCCGCCATCACCGAGGCACTCCACCACTATGGACGTAGTCTGCCATTGCTGAGGCAGCCCACCATTGCCAAGGTAGCCTACCGTTGCCAAGGTAGCCCACCATTACAGAGAGAGCCCACCATTATAGAGGTGGGCCACCATTGCCAAGGCAGTTCTAACTATATCCGTATAAACAGGACTGCAGGGAAGTTCACACGGCAGCTGGGCAGAGCCCACAGCAGCTCAGCAAAGCCTCTGCAGGCAGATAGAGACTAGGCTGCCTCCTCGCTGGGCAGGGCAGCCCTGAGAAAAGGTAGCAGCACAACAGAAACTCATAAATAAAGCCCTAACTCCCCAGGACAGAGCACCTGAGGGGAAAAAAAGGGGGTGTTAAGGAGTTCTGCTGCAGCAGACTTAACCGTACCTGCCCAGCAGCTCTGAAGGAACAACAGAGCTCACAGCTCAGCACCTGAGCTCCTATAAAGGACAGACTGTCTCCTCAAGCAGCTCCCTTACCCCGTATACCCAAAGAGTCACCTCATAAAGGAGAGCTCAGACTGACATCAGGCGGGTATCCTTCAGTGACAAAGATGGCAGAAGAAGCTGGCAGCAACCCTTACTGTTCTGCAGCTGCTGCAGGTGATCCCCAGGCAAGTAGGGCCTGGAGTGGACCTCAGCAATCCTACAGCAGAGGGGCCTGACTGGCAGAGGAAAACTAAGAAACAAAAAGAAATAACTTCATCATCAACAAACTGGACGTCCACTCAGAGACCCAATTTGAAAGTCAACAACTATAAAGACAACAGGTGGATAAATACACAAAGATGGGAAGAAACCAGCGCAAAAAGGATGTAAACACCCAAAACCAGAACCTGCCTCTCCTCCTACAAGGGATCACAACTCCTCACCAGCAAGGGAATAAGGCTGGATGGAGAATGACTGTGATGAATTGACAGAATCAGGCTTCAGAAGGGGGGTAATAAGAAACTTCTGTGAGCTAAAAGAACATGTTCTAACCCAATGCAAAGAAACTAAGAACCTCGAAAAAAGATTTGATGAAATGCTAACAAGAATAAACAACTTAAAGAGGAATATAAGTGAATTGATGGAGCTGAAAAACACAACACGAGAACTTCGCAAAGCATACACAAGTTTCAACAGCCAAACTGACCAAGCAGAAGAAAAGATATCAGAGGTCGAAGATCAACTCAATGAAATAAAACGAGAAGACAAGATTAGAGAAAAAAGGGTAAAAAGGAATGAACAAAGTCTCCAAGAAATATGGGACTATGTGAAAAGACCTAATCTACGTTTGATAGGTGTACCTGAATGTGACAGAGAGAATGAATCCAAGCTGGAAAATACTCTTCAGGATATTATCCAGGAAAACTTCCCCAACCTAGCAAGGCAGGCCAATATTCAAGTCCAGGAAATACAGAGAACACCACAAAGATATTCCTCAAGAGAGCAACCCCCAAGGTACATAATCGTCAGATTCACCAGGGTTGAAATGAAGGAAAAAATACTAAGGGCAGCCAGAGAGAAAGGTTGGGTTAATCACAAAGGGAAGCCCATCAGACTCACAGCAGACCTCTCAGCAGAAATCCTACAAGCCAGAGAGAGTGGGGGCCAATATTCAATATCCTTAAAGAAAAGAACTTTCAACCCAGAATTTCATACCCAGCCAAACTAAGCTTCATAAGTGAAGGAAAAATAAAATCCTTTATGAACAAGCAAGTACTCAGAGATTGTATCACCACCAGGCCTGCTTTACAAGAGCTCCTGAAAGAGGCACTAAACATAGAAAGCAACAACCAGTACCAGCCACTCCAAAAACATACCAAATGGTAAAAAGCATCAACACAATGAAGAAACTGCATTAACTAACGGGCAAAACAGCCAGCTAGCATCAAAATGGCAGGATCAAATTCACACATAACAATATTAACCCTAAATGTAAATGGGCTAAACACCCCAATCAAAAGACACAGACTGGCAAATTGGAAAAAAGCCAAAACCCATCGCTGTGCTGTATCCAGGAAACCCATCTCACATGCAAGGATACACAAAGGCTCAAAATAAAGGGATGGAGGAAGATTTACCAAGCAAATGGAGAGCAAAAAAAAGCAGGAGTTGCAATTCTCATCTCTGATAAAATAGACTTTAAACCAACAAAGATCAAAAGAGACAAAGAAGGACATTACATAATGGTAAAAGGATCAATGCAACAAGAAGAGCTAACAATCTTAAATATACACACACCCAATACAGGAGCACCCAGATACATATGGCAAGTTCTTAATGACTTACAAAGAGACTAAGACTCCCACACAATAATAGTGGGAGACTTTAACACTGTACTGTCAATATTAGACAGATCAAGGAGACAGAAAATTAACAAGGATATCCAGGACTTGAACTCAGACCTGGACAAAGCAAACCTAATAGACATTTACAGAACTCTCCACCCCAAATCCACAGAATATACATTCTTCTCAGCACCACATCACACCTACTCTAAAACTGACCACATAATGGGAAGTAAATCACTCCTCAGCAAATGTAAAAGAACGGAAATCATAACAAACAGTCTCTCAGACCACAGTGCAATCAAGTTAGAACTCAGAATTCAGAAACTAACTCAGAACCACACAGCTTCATGGAAACTGAACAACTGGCTCTTAAATGTTGACTAGATAAACAATGAAATGAAGGCAGAAATAAAGATGTTCTTCAAAACCAATGAGAACGAAGACACACATACCAGAATCTCTGGGACACATTTAAAGCAGTCTCTAGAGGAAAATAATATAGCAATAAATGCCCACATGAGAAGCAAGGAGAGATCTAAAACTGACACCCTATCATCAAAATTGAAAGAGCTAGAGGAGCAAGATCAAAGAAACTCAAAACCTAGCAGAAGACAAGAAATAACTAAGATCAGAGCAGAAATGAAGGAGATAGAGACACAAAAAAACCCTTCAAAAAATCGATAAATCCAGGAGCTGGTTTTTCGAAAAGATCAACAAAATAGACCACTAGCCAGATTAATAAAAAAGAAGAGAGAAAATAATCAAATAGATGCAATAAAAAACGATAAAGGGGATATCACAACAGATTCCACAGAATTCAAACCATCACCAGAGATTATTACAAACAACTCTATGCACATAAACTAGTAAACCTGGAAGAAATGGATAAATTCCTGGACACTTGCATCCTCCCAAGCCTAAACCAGGAAGAAGTCGAAACTCTGAATAGACCAATAACAAGGTCTGAAGTTGAGGCAGCAATTAAGAGCCTACCACCCAAAAAAAGCCCAGGTCCAGATGGGTTCACAGCCGAATTCTACCAGACATACAAAGAGGAGCTGGTACCATTCCTTCTGAAACTATTCCAAATGATCCAAAAAGAGGGGAATCCTTCCCAAATCCTTTTGAAACCAACATCATCCTGATACCAAAACCGGGCAGAGACTCAGCAAGAAAAGAAAACTTCAGGCCAATAACCCTGATGAACATAGATGCAAAAATCTTCAATAAAATACTGGCAAACCGATTGCAACAGCACATCAAAAAGCTTATCCACCATGATCAAGTAGGATTCATCCCGGGGATGCAAGGCTGGCTCAACATATGCAAGTCTATAAACGTAATTCACCACATAAACAGAACCAAAGACAAAAACCACATGATTATCTCAATTGATGCAGAGAAGGCCTTTGACAAAATTCAAAGGCCCTTTATGCTAAAAACCCTCAATAAACTAGGTGTTGATGGAACGTATCTCAAAATAATAAAAGCTATTTATGACAAACCAACAGCCAATATCATACTGAATGGGCAAAAACTGGAAGCATTCCCTTTGAAATCTGGCACTAAACAAGGATGCCCTCTCTCACCATTCCTATTCAATATAGTACTGGAAGTTCTAGTCAGAGCAATCAGGCAAGAAAAAGAAACAAAGGCTATTCAAATAGGAAAGGAAGAAGTCAAATTGCCTCTATGTGCAGATGACATGATTGCATATCTAGAAGACCCCATCGTCTCAGCCCAAAATCTCCAGAAACTGATAAGCAACTTCAGCAAAGTCTCAGGATACAAAATCAATGTGCAAAAATCACAAGCATTCCTATACACCAATAACAGACTTAAAGAGAGCCACATCAAGAATGAACTGCCATTCACAATTGATACAAAGAGAATAAAATACCTGGAAATACAACTAACAAACAATGCAAAAGATCTCTTCAAGGAGAACTACAAACCACTGCTCAACGAAATAAGAGAGGACACAAACAGATGGAGAAACATTCCATGTTCGTGGTTAGGAAGAATCAATATCGTGAAAATGGCCATACTGCCCAAAGTAATGTACAGATTCAATGCTATCCCCATCAAGCTACCAATGACCTTCTTCACAGAACTAGAAAAAACCACCTTAAACTTCATATGGAACCAAAAGAGAGCCTGCATAGCCAAGGCAATTCTAAGCAAAAAAAAAAAAAAAAAGCAGGAGGCATCACAGTACCAGACTTCAAACTATACTACAAGGCTACAGTAATCAAAACAGCATGGTACTGGTACCAAAACAGAGATATAGACCAATGAAACAGAACAGAGGCCTTGGAGGCAACACCACACATCTACAACAATCCGATCTTTGACAAACCTGACAAAAACAAGCAATGGGGAAAGGAGTCCCTGTTTAATAAATGGTGTTGGGAAAACTGGCTAGCCATGAGCAGAAAGCAGAAACTGGACCCCTTCCTGACACCTTACACTAAAATTAACTCCAGATGGATTAAAGACTAAAACATAAGACCTAACACCATAAAAACCCTAGAAGAAAACCTAGGCAAAACCATTTAGGACATAGGCATGGGCAAGGACTTCATGACCGGAAATACCAAAAGCATTGGCAACAAAAGCCAAAATAGACAAATGGGACCTAATCGAACTCCACAGCTTCTGCACAGCAAAAGAAACAGTCATTAGAGTCAATCGGCAATGAACTGAATGGGAAAACATTTTTGCAGTCTACCCATCTGACAAAGGGCTGATATCCAGAATCTACAAAGAACTAAAACAGATTTGCAAGAAAAAAACAAACAAGCCCATTCAAAAGTGGGCAAAGGACATGAACAGATACTTTACAAAAGAAGACATACATGAAGCCATCAAACATATGAAAAAGTGCTCATCATCACTGGTCATTAGAGAAATGCAAATCAAAACCACATTGAGATACCACCTCACACTAGTTAGAATGGCAATCATTAAAAAATCTGGAGACAACAGATGCTGGAGAGGATGTGGAGAAATAGAAACACTTTTATACTGTTGGTGGGAGTGTAAATTAGTTCAACCATTGTGAAAGACAGTGTGGTCCTTCCTGAAGGACCTAGAAAGAGAAATTCCATTTGACCCAGCAATCCCATTACTGGGTATATATCCAATGGATTATATATCATTCTAATATAAGGACACATGCACACGAATGTTCACTGCAGCACTGTTTACAATAGCAAAGACCTGGAATCAACCCAAATGCCAATCGATGATAGACTGGACAGGGAAAAGGTGGCACATATACACCATGGAATATTATGCAGCCATCAAAAACGATGAGTTCGTGTCCTTTGTAGGGACATGGATGAACCTGGAAACCATCATTTTCAGCAAACTGACACAAGAACAGAAAATCAAACACCACATGTTCTCACTCATAGGTGGGTGTTGAACAGTGAGAACACATGGACACAGGGAGGGGAGCATCGCACACTGGGTTCTGTAGGGGGGGGAAACAGGGGAGGGACAGTGAGGGGTGGGGAGTTGGGGGAGAGATAGCATGGGGAGAAATGCCAGATATAGGTGATGGGGAGGAAGGCAGCAGATCACACTGCCATGTGTGTACCTATGCAACAATCTTGCATGTTCTTCACATGTACCCCAAAACCTAAAATGCAATTAAAATAAATAAATAAATAAAATGAAAACAGTATGTGTTAAACCACAGAAAAGAGACATTATCTTAGGTTTACAGCATGGCAACTGTTGCAGTACAGCCTAAAAGACTGGTGGAGGGAGATGTTGAGAATAATGGCATATGCAAAAAAATAGTATAGGAAGGTTTGGCAGGGTCACATGTGTTAGCTGATAATGAATTCAAACCGTATTTTGTAACCAACAGAGATTTTAAGCTATGGGTAGAGGCAAGAGTGTATGATGATCAAAACTATGTTTTATTGTATTTTTTAAATTGACAAATAATTGTAAATATTTACAGAGTATATAGTGATATTTAGATATATAATGCATAACGGTCAAACCAGAGTAATTAGCATATTCATCACCTCAAACAGTTATCATTTCTGTGTGTTGGAAGCATTCAAAATACTTTCATCCAGCTTTTGAAAGTGCGTAATAAATTATTAATTATAGTCACTGTATAGTGCTGTAGAAAACTAGAGTTCATTCCTCTTCTCCTATCTGGCTGTAATTTCGTATCCTTCAACCATCCTTTTTCCATACCCTCTCTCTAATACTTTCCTTGCCTCTTGCAACCACTCTTCAACTCTCTACTTCTATTCAATCAACTTTATTTTTAGCTTCCACATATGAGTGAACACATGCGGTGTTTATCTGTCTGGCTTGTTTCAATTAAAATAATATTCTCCAGACTCATCAATGTTGCCACAAATGATGGAGTTTCATTTATACAGCTGAATAGTATTCCATTATGTATATATACCACTTTTCATTTATCCATTCATTTGCTGATGGGCACTTTGACTGATTCCATATCTTGGCTATTGTGAATGGTGCTGCTATAAACATGCAGGTGCGGATGTCTCAACAATATATTGATTTCTTTTCCTTTGGATATATATCCAGTAGTAGGATTGCTGGATCATATGGTAGTTCTATTTGTAGTTTTTTGGGGGAACTTGCATATGCTTTTCCATAATAACTATATTAATTTACATTCCAACCAACAGTGTATAGGAATTCCTGCATCTCTGCATCCTCACCAGCAATTTCTTTTTTTTTTTTTTTTGTCTTTTTGAAAATAGCCATTCTAACTGGGGAGAGATAAAAGTTCATTGTGGTTTTGATTTGCATTTCCCTGATAATTGTAATCTTGAGCATTTTGTATATATTTGTTGGCCACTTCTATGTCTTCTTTTGAGATATGTCTACACAGATTGTTTGCCCATTTTTTAATCAGATTTTTTTGTTTTATTTGCTGTTGACTTGAGTTATTTGAATGTTCTGAATATTAATCCTTTTTCAGACAGTTTTGAAATAATTTCTCCCATTGTATACATAGGTTGTCTTTTTACTCTTTTGTTTCCTTTTCCATGCAGATGTTTTTTAGTTTGAAATAATTCCATTTGTCTATTTTTGCTTGCTTTCCCTTAAGTCTTAGCCATACAATCCTTTCCCAGATCAACCTTGCACTTCAAAATGGAAGCCTACTTGATCATGGTGAATAAAATTTTTGATGTGCTGTTTTACTCAATTTGCCAGTAGGTTGTTGAGGATTTTTGTATCTATTTTCTTCAGGGATATTGTCCTACAGTGTTTTTCGTTTTGTTTTTTAATGTTTTCTTTACCAGGTTTTGGTATTAGGATGATACTGGCTTTGAAAAAATAAGTGAAGGAAGAGTCCCTTCTCTTTGATTGTCTGAAATAGTCTCAGTAGAATGAGTGACAGCTCTTCTCTGTAAATCTGGTAGTCTTTAATTATGAATTCATCTGATGCAGGTCTTCCCCTACCTCGCCCGTTGGTAGCTTTTTCATTACTGGCTCCATTTCAGAACTTGATATTGGTGTGTTCGGGCTTAATTTTGGGAAGTTATATGTTTCCAGGAATTTATCCATTTCCTCTAGATTTTCTAGTTTGTGTACAAAGAGGTTTTCATAATAGCTCTGAGGACCTTTTGTATGTCTATGAGATCAGTTATAATGACACCTTTGTCATTTCTGATTGTGCTTATTTAGATCTTCTCTGGTTTTTTCTTTGTTAATCTAGCTAGAGGTCTACCTTATTTATCATTTAAAATAAACAGCTTTTGGGTTTTTTATTTTTTGTATGTATTTTTGGGTCCCAACTTCATTCAGTTATGCTCTGATTTCATTTATGTCTTTTCTTCTTGTACTTTGGGGGCTCATTTGTTCTTGTATTCTTAGTTTCTCTTGGTGTGTGATGTTAGATCATTGATTTGAGATCTTGCTAACTCTCTGAGGTTGGTGTTCAGCATGATAAACTTTCCTCTTAACATTGCTTTTGCTGCATCTCAGAGATTTTGGTATGTTGTGTCTCTGTTTTTATTTATTTCAAAGAACATTTTTATTTATGCTTTAATTTCATTGTTTACTCAAAAGTCATTCAAGAGCAAGTTGTTTAATTTCCACGTAATTCTGCATGTTTTAGATATATTTTTGGTATGGATTTCTATTTTTATTCCATTGGGTTTGAGTGCATGGTTGGTACAATTTTAAGTTTTTTAAAATGTATTGAGCTTTATGGTTAAGCATGTGGTCAATCTTGTAGTATGTTCTATGTGCAGATGAGAAGAATGTATATTCTGTGATCAGTGGGTCAAGTATTCTGTAGATATCTATTAGATCCAATTGGTTAAGTGTTAAATTTATGTCCAGAATTTCTTTGTTAGTTTTCTGCCTCCATGGTTGGTCTAATGCTGTCTGTGGGGTGCTGAATTCTCCCATTATTGTGTGTTGCTAAGTGTCTCATATGTTCAGAAGTACTTGTTTATGAATCTGGGTGTGTCAATGTTATGCGCATATATATTTAGGATTAACTCTTCTTAATTGAACCCTTTATCATTATGTAATGCCCTTTTGTGCTTTTTTACTGTTGTCAGTTTAAACTCTTGTTTAAAGACATAAGATACAGTGTATCTTATATAAGAATATCTGATATAAGATATATCTGATATAAGAATAGTGAACCCTGCTGTTTTTTGTTTTTCATTTGTGTGACAGGTCTTTTTCCAACCATTTACTTTAAGCCTATAGGTGTTATCACATGTGAGATAGGTTTCTTGAAGACAGCAGATGGATAATGTTTGTTATTTTATACAATCTGACACTCCTAATTTAAGTGGGGGTGTTTAGACTATTTACATTCCAGGTTAATATTGATATGTGAGGTTTTCATCCTATTGTGAAGTTGTTAGGGGGTTGCCTATTCTGAATTTCTCACAGAGTTGAACTTTATGCACCTCGCAGATTCCCATTTGCTCACAGAATTCATCTTAATGCAGTATCTTATTTCCCAGGGACTGAGGCACACTAAAAGCCTCTAATCTGCCATCTCACTTCTATTTTCTGTATGTCACTTTTCTTTTTCCATTCATAAATCGTCCACCACATGGCTGTGTTTGAGTCTCTCTGAGCTTACTCTGGCTTGGGAGGCTGACCAATTCATAAATCATTCTTTGCTCAATTAAGCTCTGTTAAATTTTATTTTTCCAAGGTGTTTTTTTTTTAACACATGAAAGCTTTTTTTCCCCTGAAACTCTTTGTGTCAATTGGATAAAGAATGGCTACTACATACTGAGTGACATTTTTCTCTTGTAGGTTTTAGAATTCTGTCTTTGACTTTTGACAATTTGACTATAATGTGCCTCAGAGAGGACCCTTTTGCATTGAATCTATTTGAGAATCTCTATACTTCTTGGAACTGATTATCCATAACTGTTGCAAGACTTGGGAAATTACCAACTATTTTTTAACTGAATAGGTTTTTTTTTTTTTTTTTACTCTTTTTCCCATTTCTGTGTTCTCTTCTTAAAATCTCATATGGCGCCCCATGAGTCCTGTAGGCTTTCTTCATTCTTTCTTTTCACTTGGATTATTGCAAAAGATTTGTCTTTAAGTTCATAAATTTTTTTTCTTCTGCTGGCTCTAATATGTTGTTGAACTCGATTGTATTACTTCATTCACTGAATTCTTCAGCATCAAGATTTATGTGGTTTTTCTTTACAATATTTATCTTTGTTGAACTTCTTTCAGATCATGAATCATTTTCCTGATTTATACTGTTTATCTGTATTCTCTGTATCTTACTTTCTTAAGACAATTATTTTGAATTTTTCTGTTATTTTTGCATATTTCCTTCTCTCTGGGATCTGTTACTGAAGAATTATTGTTCTCCTTTGAAGTTGTCATGTTTCCTTGGTTTTTCATGTTTCTTTGTCCCTATATTCATATCCCTATAGCTGGTAGAACACTCAATTATCTCAATTTTATTGAGTAGCTTTCATAGAGGAAAACTTATTCCCATAGATGGTTCCTGTGATGTCATTTGGTTAGGTTATGTTTGCTTGGGCGCTAGGTGGACACAGGTCTCCATGACGTTTCTTCAGCTGTAATCCATGTTAGCAATGTCTGTGAGTGCCTTGGTGGCCTACGCTATGTGAGTTTGGCAGTGGTGATGTGGCTTCAGGAGGGGGTGAGTTTGCCAAACTCTCTCTCAGGCCTGGAGTGTACACATGCATGCAGTGGGTTGACCAGTTTGGGAACTGTCTGGGCTGTTCCACAGGCCAGTGGCATGGGAGCATGGGATGGATTGGCCTTTTGGGGGACTGGTTTGCCAGGATCAGGGCTGCTGGGCTGTTTCACTAGCCAGGGCTGCCAGCCACAGTGGTTTGACTGGTTCAAGGAGGAATCCACCTGAGGCAAGTCAGCCAGGTTTGTTCTCTGGCTGCAGGTGTCAGCACATAACTGCTTGGCTAGGTCTTCTGGAGGCTAGCCTACTGAATTGTTTCTCCAGTGAATGGCTACTTGGCTGGCTCAGGGGCTTGTCCACTGGAATCAGATCCTGAGGGCTAGTTCTTTGGCCAAGGAAAGAGGTCCTGCGGCTGCTCAGCTGGCTCAGGGGCATATTCCCCAGACTGTTCCTGCTGACAGAGGAGTGGGTTTCGGGCTGCTGAGTGGGCTTTGAAGCATATCTGTTAAAGGAAGATCCACTAGATTCTAAGGCAAGCACCAGGACCTGCAGGGCCACATTTTTAAATAACTGTGAGCAGAGTCAAAAATGGATTAAAGATGGGACAGACTTAATAGACTGCAGAAAGCCCATTTTATGAAATACATCAGGAAGTTACTCTTGCATCTAAGACATTATTCTATATTTGTCTCATCACATCCAGGTGAAACAGCTTTGTTATTATCTCAACACCCATGGGTTTTAAACGCCACAGTAAGTTTTCGTAGCTTATAAGGAGTATTTGTGCAGCTCAGTTAAATTATGACTTCTAATTAGGATTTAACTAGAAATAGAAAGCAGCTTGTTTAGAACAGGGCTTTGTATGTCGAGTTACAAAGCTTCATCTGCATCTTTGCTAAAGATTTTTTAAAATCCTCTATATGCTGAATTAAGGAAGACTGATTCTGCATATATTCTGCAAAACCTGTGGGCTCCATAAATAACCACTAGGAAATATTAGACAGAAATAACATAGGAGAATCCCTGAATTTCTATATATGCTTCCTTTCTCAAGTCCTATTTAAAGATGACACCCAAAAGACCAAGGTGATATGTAATAGATTTAATCAACCAGGTCAACTTTGATTAAACAGTAGTGACTCAACTGAAAGGGATTTTGAGAAGCCATGTCAGAGTTCAGCAGGAAAGAGATATAGAAAAGTTTTGATAAATTAGCTACAGGGGAGGTGAATAATGCCATATGTATCACAGAAAGTAACTGAACGCCTTGGAGGAGTCTCTCCAATCAGAAAACACAACCAGAACAGGGGTTGCAACAGAGCCTCATGAATGCTTGGTTTATTCATGTGGCTCAATATAATATCTTAAAATGATTATTTTCTGTACTGCCTTGTATATGATGGTCCCTATTCCAGTGGGTCTGAAGTATCCACATTTTCTTTAGAAAAATCACATTTCTTGTATCAAGAGAAACAGTAAATGTTTGGTTTTATACCTCTAAAATGGATAGTTTACTCTTAAATAGGTTTTTATAAAACTAGTAACAGAAGCAATTGTTCTGAAATCCAAAAGTTTTTAATTGCAAGAGACAGGCTTCGATGAAAGGAGGAAAAGCTTTTAAGAATCAAAGGAAAAACTCTGAAAGAGGCCGTGCATAACAACAGATTTGAAAGACAGTGGGAGACACAGACTGCCTTAAGTAAGCGTAACCTGGGCTGGAAGAGATGGGTGAGTTTGAAAGACATCAGTAGGATAATAAAGATGGTGTCCTCATGGAGAGGAGCAGATTTGGCAGCCATTTGGGGAGAAAAATGTATTAGCATATGCATAAAATATAACCAAGAAGGTTATGAATGTTTAGTTATTTTATATGCTCAAAAATATATTGCATGCTACATTTAATCATACTACAATGTATAAAGTGTGTGTCTTAACAGGGTATCCCAGAGTGACAAAGTATACGAAGCCCCAGAAAACATAAGGCTGATGGGTGTGCTCCAGATTTCACCATAAGAGTCACCTAGGCAACCATCCCAGCTAGAATATGGCCATATGGAGCCAAGGTCTACAGCACACTGCCAGGTCGTTCCCCTTACATGGTACTCCCTCTTCATGCTGATGAATTTTAATAAATTTTGGGGGGAGGGGCATCTGAATTGAGAAAAGATAATGAAGCATAAATTCATAGGGGAAGAGATTATCTGGTCAAAGGGAAACTCTGAGATCATGTGCTGGGATCATTTTGGACACATAGCTGCCTATTTTTACTCCCTCTGGCATGGTCATAAATGAGATAAATGTAGCTAGATATTTATGTCACATTTCTTGTCTGCCATTGGTTACTGCTTGGGAATAAATTCTAGAGCTGAGGTCATACATTATAATTGCCATCTATCATCATCATGAATGTTTTTTTAATGAACATTTAAACATACACCAAAAAAAAAAAAGCTAATTTTTAATTAAATAAAACATAGCTTTGTGAAAAACTTACTATGTATATTATACTTATTTTCCACCTTCTGCCCCTCATTAGGAAGAAGGTTGGCTTACATTTTACGCAGAGGTATTTGGGAGAATGCTCTCAAGAGATACCAGCTGTGGTAAAGCGAGGATGGCAAGATGGGGCAAAGGGTGAAGCTGACCTGCAATGATCCTGCACCTGAACTTCATTTAGCCTTACAGGGAGGTTGGACCAAGCATGACACTTCAGAGTTATCTCAAATTTAGGTATAGAGCTGGGACTTTGTGTCGTGCCTCAATGAG
The DNA here is from genome assembly GCA_036589455.1 of Ateles fusciceps. Classification (NCBI taxonomy): domain Eukaryota; kingdom Metazoa; phylum Chordata; class Mammalia; order Primates; family Atelidae; genus Ateles; species Ateles fusciceps. The sequence goes on from JAZHEH010002393.1 coordinate 7,072,082, forward strand.
TCATCGGCCATACAATTCCTCCTAGAGCAGGTATAACTTTAGATGAGGCAGTTCTCTGAGGCTGAGGGCAATTTCAATAAAGGGTGTAACTATGAACCACTGGATGCCAGTATTTCCAGCACTGGGGGGATAAACATGCCAGTCCTGATGAGAAGAGTCAGTAAAGAATCTCAGTATACATTTCCAAACTTCCATGTGCAGCAACAGCAGTTTAAATATTAACATTAGAAACTATTGTCTAGGCAATTCTTCAGTTCTCCCCTTTGCAAAGACTTAATAAATGCAGACTCTCATTATTCCTCCACCAGCCTACCAGATTTCATCTACAAACTGTAGTCCTGGATATAGATGACTTGAGAATCTAGGTGTGCTTGTAATGTGATGTATGACTGTAGAGGGTGTATGGGAACCTGCATCTGTTTGGCTATCTAGCACATCTTGAGACCATGTAAGAGGATTAAAGAAATGGGAAGATTTCTTACTTTTCAATTTTCTTTTTCCTAGGATTTTATGTACAAATGCATTTAGGCCACCTCTGATGTGGTAAGGTTAGCCCTGTCAACTGTCACAGGTGATGTGAAAACTATGAGTTGCTGACTGATGTCCCCGTAAATTTCAGAAGCAGGGATACTGAATCCAGCAGTTGTGGTCCATGCTGATGCACACGTCTTTTCTGGCTTGAATCCTTTTCATTACTGACGTAAATCAATCTGTCAGCCTCCAGTGGTTAATATTGCAGTGGATTTCTTTAATTCGACTCCAAACTCTAAAAGTGTATTTTTAAAGTGTGTATTTTAAAATAGAAAACAAAACAAACAGGATGTACATATATATGTGTGTGACTTTAATCTTTCACAGTTTCTTTTAATCTGTTCTTAACTTTTAAGGATCTATGTGTCTTCTGTTGATAAAATGTTGATTTGAAGTTCAGAAATTATTTTCAGCTGGGTATGGTGGCTCAGGCCTATAATTCCAGCACTTTGGGAGGCCAAGGCGGGCGGATCACCTGAGGTCAGGAGTTTGAGACCAGCCTGGCCAACGTGGTGAAACCCCATCTCCACTAATACAAAAATTAGCCAGGCATGGTGGCAGGCACTTGTAATCCCAGATACTCAGAAGGCTGAGGCAGGAGAATCGCTTGAACCCAGGAGGCAAAGGTTGCAGTGAGCCGAGATCATGCCATTGCACTCCAGCCTGGGCAACAGAGCAAGATTCATCTCAAAAAAAAAAAATTATTTTCATTTCACTTTTTTCCTTTGGTTTAATTCAGTACTTAAGAAAACACTATATTTAGATTGACACCATTTTTCTGAAATCAGTTCTTGCTACTGATCTAGTCATCTCCCTTGCTCTCTGAACATATCAAGGAGAAGAGAGAGAGAGATCTTAAGTGATGTTCACTAGTTGTTAATGATAGATCCTTCCGTGCCAGAATTTAACATGGTTTTTACTTCCTTTCTACTTTTCTTCATTGCTTGCATTTTTATAATAAGCATATATCATTTTTATAAAACAGTAAGGTAGATGAATACTATTAAAACTTCAGAAGAAAATAAAGGAGAAGGAATACAGAGCTCCTTCAAACCTTATTACAAGCAGTTTCATTACAAGCAGTTTATCTCTTTATTCCCATTTAATCACTTCAGCCTCAAGGTGAAGAAGTGAAACCCACAGACAGAGGTAGTCACATCTTTGATACAAGAAAACATTTGAAAATTGAAAAGTTAAAAATATGCCACTATGAGCACTCTTTTTACTTCCATTTCTTTATTTATAGTCTTAATTTGTGTCTTTCCTCAAATTAAGCCTTTTGAAGGGAATATAAAATACAGATAGAAAAATGATGTCATCCAACTGAGCCCCCTACTGTAGTCACACATGAAGTCACAGATGAGCAAACTATGGCACAGGAGAAACAAATTTTAATTTCATTAATAGGATAAAAGTTACTTTTTTTCATGTTTCTCCCTCTGCTTTTGGGTTTCTGCTTTTTTTAATCACACAAAAAATTTTTAGAAATTATAGAAAACAGAAAATATGTACAAGAAAGAATAAAGATCATCATAATTTCATTTCCCAAAGGCAACTAGCAACATTTTAGCTTAATTCAAGATGATTTTCCTAAGGATTTTCGTTGGTACTTGGGATCAAACTGTGTAAGAACGTTTACATTGCCTTCTGTACACAACATGATATATATAAAAGTTTCTTATGAGCATAACTCAGTATACATGTAATACATGATCACAGAAGAAATTGCAAAATATAAATTTTTAAAAGTCAATCATCCTGCCACCTAGATATAAACATTCTTGATAAACATACTTCCAAACTTTTTAAGAGAGTAATTAAATAAAACCATCTGAATAGTTTTTATTTAACAACAGATTATAAACATCCTAGGCACCTCTAATTGTTGCTATTAGAGTAGAGAACAGAAATAAAAAAATGTTTTAAGGTATATCTTTGAGTATAATGAGCATGTTGTCCAATTACTTCCTTAGAAAACACTTCGAGGTAAATTACTGAGTCATACTGTAATAACATTTTAAAGGCTGTCCATCCAAGACTGATTAGAAGGGTGTAGAAATTGGTAGTTTTCCCAAAAGTAAAGGATGTCCACTTCACAAACCCTTACCAATTCTGAATAACATTACTAATCTTAGTATTTTAGTCTAATAGGAAAAAACAAAACAAATCATTGCTTATTGTCTTTTTATGCTTTGATTACCATTAAGGCTACAGACTTTTTCATATAATTACTATTTGTATATATATCTAGCATTTACCTTTTTTTCTATTGTCATCCTTACACTTTTGCTATTAATTTGCATTATTTTTAAATAGTCACAATATTACTCCTTTGTCATTTGTTTCCAAATGTTTATAAGTATTTATTTTTCTTGTACAATTAATTTTGCTAACATTTCAAAGTAAAGCTATATCATAATTGATGATATCAGAACCTTTGTTTTTATCCTGCTCTTAATGAGAATAAATCTGGTCTTCTAGCCGTTAAGCATGTATGTTAGAGATTATTTATTGTGTCAGTTTTCTTTTCTAATCCTATTTTGCTAAACATATTTTTTTTAATCAGATGTTTCACAGTTTGTCAAATGCCTTTTTGGCATCTATTAGAAAAATATATTTTTCTCTTTCAAATGTATTGCAAATATAAATTATATGTAATTTTTTTTCTAATATTGAACTTCTTTACATTCTGGAAATACACTCTCTTTGGTACTGAATGTTTGAATCTATTCCATATGTCCTCATTTAAAAAAAAATACCAATTGTGCATATATTGGGCCTCCTTTATTCATCTCTTCTGTTATTATAATCTTATTATTTTAGTTTGATTTGTTTTCTGATTTTCCCAAGCCATCTATCGATCTTTGCCAGAACTGGTATTACTTTCTTTTTCTCCTTCTTATTGCTTTCATTCTGAAATGTTTGCTTTATTGCCATGGTTTTCCTGAGTTTTTCCAGCTTGCTGTTAGATTCTCCCAATATCACATAATCCTCTCTCTAAGCATTTTTTATTTTTAGAAATATCAAATTTAGAAAATTTTTTAGAATATAAAAATCTATTGAATTGAAACCTTCATTCTTTGGGCAACTTATTTAACAATGTATATTTATTTCCTTTTGTTTAAGATTTTTACTCATCTCTGAATGATTCATCTGCCAAATTCCAGATAAGGAACTGTAGCAAATTGTTAAAACTTTATGTTGCTTCAGCAGCCATTTTGAATCTAGGTTTAACTTTCTCATACCAGAACACAGCTAGTTACCTTTGACACAGTATAAAGTTCTCTGCCTCTTCCAAGTTCTTCAATGTGGTCAATCCAAATGTCTGCCTCCTGGTGGCTACCTCCCTAAGGGACATACAGATACAACATAGCTGACTCACCCTACTGACCCCACAACTACATAGACTGTACATATATGCCACAGTAACCACTCTCAGTCACAACATGACCCTTTGAGATTCATGCTAGCTTGCTCTAAATATGCCAGTTAAAATTTCCTGTGGGAAGCCTGCTTGGGTAATACCCTGCACCCTAATAAAGTCCTTGGCTCGTAGATCTTCCTCCATGCCCCACCTACAGGTCGGGCACTCTGTTGGCTCCAAACTGCTTCTGACATTTCATGTGTTTTTGCTATGTTACCTCCTCTGTCTTATCTAATTGACATAATCAGATCTAACTTTCCTTCTAGTCAAAGCTCTCCTGGAGAATGTCTATCTTGGTGTTATAAACTGGATACAGGTCAGACAAGAGCCATATGGGTATCTGCCAGCACAGACAAATTTACTGTGAGAGGGACACCAAGTCATGGGTTGTACATTTAGGCATTAAACCATCCATCAGGATTTAAAAAAAGAAAAAGTATCCCATGAAAGACATATTATAAATATCCTGGATCAAATCCCTTGGATCCACATCAGGGCAAGGTGGAGTTTATAGTCAATCTCCAGAGACAGAGCTCAGGACAAATTAGAGAGGAATGCAACAATTTTCTGTGGAGAAAATGGAGAGAGGAGTGTGAACTGGCAATCTCTAGCCTCTCTTTTGTCTGTTCTCTCCTTTATTCTGACTAAATCTTTTAGTGTCTGAGGGAAAAGCAGAGTAGTGTTGGGGGTAGGGAGGAGGGGGAGTACAGAAGACAGTTATGCTCTGAAGTCACCCACAGGATTCAAATTCCAATGCCGCACCCTGCTAGTCCTTTGGTCTTGAAATAGTACCTTAAATTCTCTGTATCTCTGGTTTTTATCTGCATAGTCTCTTTATAGCTTGTTATAAAAATTAAATGCATCAATATTAAATCTAGAACAGTTTCTTCCACATGTAGTAGTTCAAAAAGGTTAACATTATTATTAGTTATTACTGCCCCATGAGCTTTCTGCTACAGTGTGCAACTGCTTCCTTCTTTTCCTTGGATCACTCTACCTTACTCTAAGCATCCACCTCAATTAGGAGGATTGGTTAGAGACCACAGAAATGACATAAGATGTATCCTTCAGTTGCAGTTTTTGACTTTCTGTGTTTTTCAACTAAGTCATTACAGGGATATGCCTCCATTTCTCATGACTGCCCCATTCCTCTAGCTGCAGTCAGAGGGTTGGTGGCTTCTCATTTAAGGACTACAGTGCTTACTTTGGGAGAAATCCATATCTTGCAGAACACAAAGAATACCACTTGACTATCAGCAAGCTATCTCCTCAGTAGAGATATCTTATATTTGGCCAGAGTACTTCACAGTTTGAAGTTGTAGTAGACATTATTACTTGGGTCATTGTAGATAGTGGATTACTCCCTTTCTTTTATTCCTTGCTGTTTCTGACAGACTTTATTATTTATTTATTTATTTATTTTAAAAAGGAGACTAATAAATATGCCTTAATTTAAGATTTCTAACCAAAAATCTGGAAAACATTCAATAGCTTAAGAATGATCTGAAAGAATAAAATCAATGGTGAACACATGATAAAATATAAAATTCAGTATGGCAATTATATTATACATACTTTCTACTTCTTTTTGAGATTTTTTTATTAGTTGACATTTTGAAAATATTCCACTTGGATTCTCCATATTATTGGTATTTTGTTTTAAAACTGAGTTAATGTTTCTGGTTATATCCTCTTTCTCATTTCAGATACTAACATATGTATGACTTCTCTTCCTCATTTGCATTGCCAGGATTTTGGCTGTTTACTGAACTTTTCAAAAAGCCCATTTATGGCTTCATTTATTCTTCTGCTTTTATCATTGTTTATTTCAATTTCTATTTTCCTAGCTTAATGTTTAATTTTTCTAGATTCTTGAATAGAATACATGATTTATTTTCTATTTGTTCTTGTTAATAATAAAACCATTAGAGCTAATCATTTTGATCTGAGTATAACTTGGTGATACTTGGTCATTCTTATTTGCATAAACATTATTTTAATGACACCAAAATATTCTATGATTAAAACAGACTATAAGCATGCTTAACTATTTTCATGATAGTTTAGTTTATACATTAGTTCCATCTTTGCTAATAGGTTATAGGTTAGTTCCATCTTTGCTAATTATAAATAACTCTGTATATTATTTTATTTAAAACGCTAATTTTTCTTGACATAATAGTATGTATTCATCTCAAATAACAGTATGTATTAATTTCATAAAGCTAAAGATTCATTTTCTACTAAAGAATATAGTATATATCTCTTAATCAGTGTTCTTCATTCTTTTATGGAGTCATATTATGCCATTATTTTTTCATAACACTGCCCTATGTTGTCATTAATTGCCAAAGAAAATATTACCATCTGCCTAGCATCAATGACTTATGACACTAATTGTACTAGATGACACAGTTAAGCAGGAGCCTGTTAATTTTTGTTGTTGTTGTTCATTGCCCCAGATGGTCTAGGATTTCATTTTACTGGAGAAAATCTCTTGTCATCTTTGCAAATTATGTTAATGTTATTGATAGGTTAGTAAAAGGTATACTGGGCACCATGTATCATTTTGTAGGCAAATAATTTGACTGTCCTTCATAAAACCTTTGTGAAAAAGTCCATGAAATTTTGTTATAACAAGAATTGGACAAAAACAAGAATCCACTGACAACATCCAACATTGGAGGGTATAATTTTAAAAATTGAGACTTTCCAGGGACAGTGCTAGAAACTCTACGTATGCTGGTCAGTATCTAAGCCTGTGACTAATCATAGGACGTTTTGTGGAAATAACCAACATAGGTACTAAAACTGCTTTTTCCTCCTCTCAGCAGTAGCTTGAGGATCATTTGGAATCTACACAAATTGTTCTATAATAATGACTAATATCAAAAATATGATCAAACTTAAGTCAGGCAGTATGCTAAACTTTGTACATGCAAAATCTCATTTAATCCTCAAGATGACACCACAACTTTGGTTTCATCAATGTGATAGACTAAACTAATGAATAAACTACTCCTGCTGCAAATGCTTACAAATTCTGAATAAAGTAAAAAAGAAATCTTTTAAAATACATTGCTAAGGCAGCTAGAAAAGAAGTAAAATCCCCAGGCATCAGAAACTAAAAGAGTAGTAAGCACACTAGTTGATGCTTCAATGGTCAGGGTAGCATGAGTGGTACGCCAGAGAGTACAGAACTAGATCTCTAATTGCTAGGGTGTTGGACATTAGCATCTATGCAGAGAAATTAAGCCTATGTGAGGTCAGGAATGGGGATGTAAATCTCAGAATAAAGACAGGACCCTTAAAGTGCTACACCCCTCAGAAAATGAAGAGCTAGATAAAATGCATCTACATGTCTTAGGATGCCAGCACTAGTATTTTCTTTATTTTGGTTTCTGGGGTAAGTAAAAAAAAAAAAAAAAAAAAAAATACCAGGAGAAATCAAAACCCCAAGCTTAGATTATCTGAGATTTACAGTCCAATTTACAGTGTTCATGAGTGATGAGAATCCAAGCTGACTTCACTGAAGTATGTAGCAGAAGAAAATGGAAAAAACGCTCTGAACCAATGTCATATGAAATTCCTGTAAGAGAAAAAAAAATGACATACAAGAACTTCTTAATGAAAAATTACAAAATGTGCTAGAAAATAGTTATCAAATAGAATAAAAAAGATTAGTAGAGAACCTAAGAGAGACACATAATAATCTGAACAAACTTACAAAATAATTTAAATACCTGAAGAGATAAAAGAAAGAATGAAAATCAAAGAATAAGGAACAACAAAAAATCAAAAGTGTAAGAAACAAAAGAACTTATAGAAATGAAATAAACATTTATTGAGATTTTAAATCCAGTGGACTGGAAAAATAACAAATTCCATATAGTCACTAGGAGATTCAAGTAGCAAGATGGAGCTGAGGAAATAATCCAAGATGCAGCACTAAGTCATAAAATGATAGAAATGTAAAATAGGTTAAAAGATATGCAGAACAAAAGGAGACGGTCTAACATGTGTCTATTAGGAGTATGAGTAAAGGAAGATGGGGGAGAGCAATATTCAAAAAGGTAAGGTCTGTGAAATTTCCCAAGTTAATAAAATGTGTGTAATATAAGATTGCAAAAGCACCACAAGTCCTGAGCAAAATAAATAAAATACCTACATGTATATTTATCATACAAAAATAGCAGAACATCAGAGACATTGAAAAATAAAAACATAAAAGGAGCAGAAAGAGAAAAAGATAGACTACCCAGCAAAGGAGTATTTAAAGTTATACTAAAGTTTTCAATAGCAAGATGGAGAGCAGAAAAGAGATGAGGAAATTAAGGCACAGAAAAGTCACACATGATCCTTAAAGACAGGTAGCCAGTACGTTGCAGAGACATATTTTAAGTAAGGTGATCTGGCTGCAAAGCCCACATCCTTCAACACCACAGAACACTTTTCTAGATAACATTCTGGACAGTTGTCTTTGACTCACCTTTATTTGAGAAAAGAAAATGAAAAAACATCTTTCTCTCAGTAAGTCCAAATCTAAAATTGTTAGAAAAACCATGTGTGTGCCTTCTGGCAAATCTGAAATTAATCTGACTAATATCAATAATGTTTATAAAAATTTAATAATTGGATTTGGAGGGCAGCTCATAAACAGCAGTAGATTGTATATTTCCACAATGGGTGGAAATTAAACTATATTTAGACATGTCTGAAGGCGAAACAGTCGACAATGTTATCCAAATGGAAACACGTGGGTGTGCTTTAATGCATAAAAATACTTCAAATTTTTAATTAGCTATACCATATGTAGTAATTGGAGAAATCTTAAAGGATCTCAATTTTCCACATTATCTCTAAAGCATATAACCTTGTGTAAACATGAGCTAAGCAACAGATCTTTAATAAATGTTACACATGTATTTTAAAGCTCACTAATAGAAGCACTTTTAAAATTTGATAGTTTATTTTCACAGATTGTTAACCTGCTCTGTAAATAATTCCTAAAGGGAGAAATCAATGAGGATATGAGTTGAAATAAATATTTGACCTATCACAGTGAATTCTTTGAAGGACAATACATGTTCATATACCTACATTGCATAAACAACCAAGTCCTGAGCAAAATAAATTATAAATCATATCACAGCTCAAAAAGGGTAAAAGGCATTGAAACTTTAAAGCATTTCTACATGTACCTGTATCAACTAGGGAATGTTACAGTATTCCATGGTACAAAAGACAAAAGTACTATCAGTTTATCACAGGTGTCTCAGAAAATTGCTCTTCTGAAATTAATATTTTATTTCTTTAATTAACAATAACTATTAAATTTTTGACCAGAGAATGGTCAAAGGAATGGAATGGATTCTACAGTCTAATAATAAACTAAAATTACTTTCATGTAACACTGCAAGCTCATTTTTTAATAAACGAGAGGCCTACAGGGAGGTAAGTGGTATAGCTGGAGCTTAAAAGACTGAGTTTAAATTCTTCCTGTCCTATCACCTTGGGGTAACTTCTTGAGCCTCTGTTCTTTCATGTGGATAAAAGAAATAATAGTACTTTCAGGCTTGTGGTGAGGATTAAATAGGATAAGGTGTGTAGTAGGTATTTTGCAACTGAAAGTCATTTTTATCTCCAATTAAATTGTTCCATTGTTTAAAGCTGCTATGCCATCAAGTAAAGCTGATATGAGGAGCATTCCAAGAACTCACGGGTTTTGAAGTGCTGTCATGGAAGGCAGACACCCCACATACCTGAATTATGTATTGTACCTGGACACTCCAAGAGGCAACCACAGGCATTGGCTGATTTTGATCTGGAATTCCCCACTCCCACCTCTCACAGGCACTAGACATTGGCCCTAGAGAAGACCCAACCTTCATAACAGAGATGTGTTCTGCCCATCATGGTCATGACAGGTTGTACCATGTCATCAGACAGATACTGCTTAGCAACCAATACTCACATTAAGAAAAGGAGGCTCATGCCTGTAATCCCAGCACTTTGGGAGGCCGAGGCGGGCGGATCACGAGGTCAAGAGATCGAGACCGTCCTGGTCAACATGGTGAAACCCCGTCTCTACTAAAAATACAAAAAAATTAGCTGGGTGTGGTGGCGCGCACCTGTAGTCCCAGCTACTCGGGAGGCTGAGGCAGGAGAATGCTTGAACCCGGGCAGCGGAGGTTGCAGTGAGCCAAGGTCGCGCCACTGCACTCCAGCCTGGCGCCTGGTGACTGACTGAGACTCTGTCTCAAAAAAAAAAAAAAAAAAGAAAAAGGAGGGGTGGGGGTAAGTAAATGAGATAGGAATAGATTGGGATAGAGTGTCAATCTATTCTACTCCATTTTGTGACTTGGGCAGATGGGACAAGGCCTCCCAGGAAAACAGTTCAAGGATTAGCCCAGTTTAGCCTTTGACATTTATCATGCTATTCAGAAGGAATTCCTCGGCCTTTGGTAACTGTCTCTAATAGGCTAGTGACATGGTTTATTCAGGCACACCAAAACAAATTCTGACATCTTTTCCAAACACATTCCCACCCCCTTGCCTTCTAGGAAATGAGCAGGCTGGAATGAGGGCAGCCACTACTTGTCTTCTCCCCCAAGCCAGTCACAGAACCCCATTTGCTGTAATAGATCTCTTGTCTCCAAGAGCTTCTGTTCATTCAATATGAAGTTACTGGGCATTCGCCATACTATAATAACAGGTCCTGTTATTAAAAGCATTAAGTGCTTTTATAAATGTATCATGTAGTTTAAGACTCCCACCAACGTTGTAACATGTATGTTTTCCATCTCACATGGAAGGAACTAAGGCACAGAATTTTTATGCAACATAACCAACATGTAACATAAAGCATGGTCTAACTCCATGATACTCAACACTGTTCTCAGCCTGGAAAAGAAAAAATAAGACATGTTCTGTGTCCTCAAGAGATGTGCATGTATAAAACGCACAACAAAATTAATTGACAAGTGCTCCTAAGAAGGTCCATAAGCACTGCTCCTTTGCAAAATACATGAGTTCTTCAACTGACATCAGCTAATGACACTTGGTAAGGTACCGACGCATTCATACAGTGCATAAGGCATGGATATTGTAAACAGATCTATAACAATGCTGCATGAGAATCTATCTGAGCCTTGACAGCATCTAGAATCTTAGGCCTTTGGTCATGACAGTGTTTTCACCTGTGTTACAGAGGAATGCTTAGTGGAGCCTGAGAAAACAATAAGCCAGATGAAAACAGCCCTGCAGGACATAAGCAAACACTCACAGAACCTGCCTCAGCCTGAGATAAATAATGACTGAAAGTGCTCTTCCCTAGCAGGTAGCCCATACAGCAAGGTTAACAGAGCCCTTGGTAAGTCCCAAGACCTAAGGTTGCTGCCTTAAGGGATTTTACAAGGATCATATTGTAAAGTCCTGACAGGGTCCCTCACTGTGTTGGCTTTGATGGGTCAGTAGGCAATAAAGGTTTACTCTGAGATCTGATGATTTTGTCCACAGGACCAAAGAACAGCCTTGAGTCTCTACCCTAAATTGATATGCAGTCTGAGTCACTGAGATAAATGCATGCTTCCTCTACCCCAGCCTCTAGACTGAAAAAGAAGAATTACTCATTTATGGAACAATAAATAAAGGGAGCTGATAACCATAGAGAAAGAAAGGGCAAGGGCAAAACTTTAGAAAACAGGCATAGACATGAAATTGGAGGGTCTCTGAGCTTTAAAAAAGCTCAGGTCCCCTGCAACTTCCCCCTAGCAAACTGATTTTTAGTCTTCTGACCCAAGTTAGAATTAACTTAGAAGATGTCACTCACATCTTGGTTCCTTCAGAGACATCTTCAGTTCTCTTACAGCACTTCTTCCACTCCACCTTGTAATATTGCCTCTCTTGTAGGATTAAGACCTCCACGAGGGCGGTGAACGAATGATGTATATCTTAATAACCCCAGCTTCCCACACATGGGGACAGCAATGTTTCCCACACATGGGAGGCAGCAATGCATAAGATGGGGACTCAGAGTTGCACCCACCTGGAGGGGATACCCCTCAAAAATGAAAGGACCCCATATAGCCCAAAATGAAGAAGATGTGAGGTTGAGGAGTTTACCTCTTGAGTCAGCTGCCAGGGTAACAACTGCCAACTGCAAGTACACAGATGAGAGTGAATTCACTTTGATAACACCCCACACTTAATTTACATGCAAATCCTATCTGGTCTACCTTTAGAACACATTTTGAACCTAACCACTTCTTACCAACTCAGTCTACCATCATGTCTAACCTGGTCTATGGTAACCCTACTGCTTCTGTCTGCCTCCACTGCCTCCTACCCCCCAGTTTGTCATTAATACCGCCAGAGAGAAACTTGTAAAAACAGAGTATATCACGTCCCAGTTCAAAACCCCTCCAATGAACTTCCATCACACTTAAAATAAAATCCAAAGCCTTTCCCATTATCTAAAAAGTCCTATATGATGATGCCAACTTCTCCCAGATACCACTTCTATTTCATTTATTCTTACTTTTCCCTTCCCTGACACCAGTCAGTCAGGGCCTTCCTGCTATTCCTTGAGCACATTTTGTATGTTTCTACCTCAGGGCCTTTGCACTGCCTGCTTCTTCTGATATTTTCACTCTAGATAACTATAAGACTCACTGCTCATATTATTCAACTTTAGGCTCAAATGTCACCTGTTCTGAGAGGTCTCTCCTATTCTCACCATCTATAATAGTAACCCTATTATTCATCATCCTCATATCTTGCTATGTTTATCCTCAGAGGGATTACACTATCTAAATGATGCTATGTATTTTTTTCTTTAATAATTTCCTGTCTCCTGTACCAGAATAAGATTCATGAGAGCAGGGGCATTGTCTTTGCTCTTTGCTCTCTATCCTCAAGGCTCGAAACTAAGTCAGTATGCAATAGATTTTTGTTAAATAAGTTGTCGTAAGAATAGCATGTTAGGCCAGGCATGGTGGCTTATGCCCATAACCCCAGAACTTTGGGAGTCCAAGGCAGGGGGATCACTTGAGATCAGGAGTTCAAGACCAGCCTTGCCAACATGGTAAAAACCTGTCTCTACAAAAAATACAAAAATTAGCCAGGCATGGTGGCACATGCCTATAGTCCCAGGTACTCAGGAGTCTGAGGCAGGAGGATCACTTGAACCTAGGAGGTGGAGGTTGCAGTGAGCCGAGATTGTACCACTGTACTCCAGCCTGTGATAAAACGAGACAGGGAAAAAATAAAAAGAATAGCATGTTACATGGGCCAAAAGATCACAGGCTCCAGAACTGACAATTTCAAGTACACCTTGAAGTCAAAAGATCCGTGAACAAGCCCTAAAAGAAGAACCCAGGTAAATGTCTATGAGCCCCCATCTTCTGCTCCACGGTTAAACTGCATACGACACTCTTACATCAAGCTTAGCATTGTCATCCCCTGGACAACTGTGGCTTAAGGAATGAGCACAGGAATTAACCTGAGAACACTTGGGCATAAGCCCTGATCAGCCCACAGTCACTAGTTGTACAATTTAGGCAAGTTAGCTAACCCCTCTCAGCCTCAAATTCCTGATCTGTAAAAATAAGGATAATGATAATGGGTACCTTGCAGGACTGTGTGAAACAATTTTAATGAGCTAATGTATATGAAATGGCCCAGAACATTACTGAACTTCAGTAAATATTAGATTAATGTGAATGCGGCCTCACCTGTTCACAGGCAGGGATATCTAGAAGGTGACCAGTCAAGGGATCCAGGCATTGAATGCCCTCTGCTAGTTCAAAAGTCATCTCCAAATGCTCTTGGGACTTCTTAGTACAAGGTCAATGAGATCCTGAAAAGCAGGTATAGAACTAACTGTAAAGAACAAGACCTTGTTTTATAAGTTACTGTAACTAAAATAAGCTGGTGAGTGTGCTTCATGAGCTAGTTGGTTGTAACTTTTGTCTCTAACTGTAAAGGTCAGCTTTATACCCTGATGCTTTGTCTTGTGAAAACATAAGAAGGCAATGGGAGTCACCAAGCCAGGATTTCTAAGCCTCTTTTACTCCAGGCATCTTTCCCATTATGACAACAAAGGTCCAGGGAAAGGGTGACAAATGCATGAGAAGTGAGGCTGCCATGCCCTCCCAAGCCTGTGGAAGACACTACAGATTCATATGGCCTGTTTCCAGTGAGCCCTGACATGACCTTGACAAAATGTTCCTAGCAGGCACTGACAATGAATTTGAGTTGAAACATAACAACAAAAAAAATCTATTTCCTATCCCTAATGATGGCTGAGAAGGAAAAATAACACACTTCACATGAGCCCCTCACTCTGATCATGCCAGCATGTTCAACCCAAAGCCTAAAGAAGATAAATTATTCACTTTTTCCTTTTTCCATCCCCCGATCCATTCCCCTTGATTCCGACCTGTCCTGAGCTCCATCATGCTTTGGCTATTTGGAAACTGACTCCACATATTCAGTGCCAGCAGCTGGTTAATGAAATAGAAGTGTCTGTCTATAGCATTCTCCATGAAAAATATGAATGAAAATGTTCTAGTTCGTGTTCTTTTCTTCTCCTAAAAGAAAGTACAGTGTATTTCCCTTATGATAAAAAGATACTTCACAATTCAAGATGACTGTTCACAAGACAAAGCTATTATCTCATAGATGAAGAGACTTGGGTTCAGAAAGGTTAAGTGACTTGCTACATGTCACTCAGCTAAATGACAAAGCTGGGCTAAAAGCGGAGTTTTCTACATTTTAGTTGAGAACATTTTCCGCTCCACCAATAAGCCTACCTGAACAGCTAAGATGGCTCCAGCCTAGAACAGTTAATATCATTGTTGACAGTATACCTCATTAAACACTGGGATAGAGACAAACTGAACATTTTTTGCAGAAGACATGACATTCTCAATAACAAAAAAAAAATGTGAACATAGGTTTCAGACTTGCTCTTTGAGTTTTGTTTTGTTGTTGCTGTTGCAATCAACTTACTGCATCCCATAATAAAGAACTCAGGAAAAAACAGGAAGGAGTATGGTAAGAAAGGGAAAAAAAAAAAGACCTCAAAAGGAAAATGAATGAACGGCACAAGAAAGAAGAAAATAAATATATTCCTTTTTTAAAAATTGAAGACATGCTTTAGACATATGATGGAAATGGTGTCTAGGAAGCCAAGAGATCCTGTAAACATAGATGAGACCAAAATGTAAGTTGTTAAGGGCAGAGATCTGGTGACAAGAGTGCCTGGGTTTTATCTCTGTATCTACCACTTCCAAAAGATTAGTTAACCTCTCTAAAGTTAACTTCCTCTCTCTGTAAAGAAAAGATAATAACTGTACAATTTCACAGGGGGTTTTGGTACATGCAGGACAATTTATATAAAGTCCTAAGTACAGCATCTAAAATTATTTCCAAACACTAAGTTAGCTATCATTGTTATTAACATTATCATTTGCACTAGACAGAATTCATATAATGAGAGCTGTTTTCCCTTTATGCCTCTTCTTTTAGTCTGACGTTGTACAAATCACTATCTTCATCGAGCTCCAGTTTCATCTTCTGTAGGCAGACACAGTAACAGCAGCCCTACTTACTTTACCAAGTTCTCAGAAGGATCAAATGAGATAAAATACTACAGAGTGTTTGGTAAACAGCACATCACCATTCTTTAATCACAGCCTTTTCTAATTCTAACCAGATATCATATTAAAATATTACTTGAGCAACTAAAGATTTCAAGGAGCATCATGCTGAAATCATCCTTAGCCCTTAGCTGGATGACATGTGCATGTGTTTATGTGAGAATGGGCTGTGTTTTAATATCCTTCACTTATTATACCTTTTTATCTTTACTCACAGATATTAAATACCCAGTACGTGCTAGGCACTTGAGTTAGTTACAATGGGGTCATACAGTAAATAAGGCAGTCTGGCGCCCTGCCTCTTGCATACGTAGACAAACAGTTGGAAGTTGCATGCAGGAAGCCAGTGTGCATGGCTGAAGGACTCAAGCTCATCTGGGAGGGGCAGGAAGGAGACTGATGAAAATGACATTTGAGACAAAAGCTGGAGGAGGAGGAAGCATTAAAGAGGAAAAGGGGAGGGAGTTCCAGCAGCGGGGGAAAACTAGTACAGAGGCTCTGAAGGAAGAATAAATATGAAGCATTCATATTTACGACCAAAGGACCAAAGAAGACCAGTGTGGATGGGATTTAGAAGGGAGGGTGGGGAGAGCTCAGAGCTAAAGCTGGAGAGGTAGGCAAGGGTCAGGTCTAACAGACCAAGTCAGAGGTATTGACCTTTATTCTAAGAGCAATTTTAAAAATGCACAAGTTTAAAATAAAAATTATCAGTTTGCAAAAGATCACTGGCTAACACAATGGGAGGAACAATGGGAGGGGCAAGCATGGATACAGGAAAAGCAGTGAGAGTGTGGGCTATTATACTGGTCCAGGCAGTGACGATGGCAGTTCCAGCGAGCACCGAGACAGTGAGGATAGAGAGAAGTGGTCCGATTTAAGAAATACTCATGAGGAGGCAGTGCAGAACTTGGTGCTGGATAAGCTATCGGGTAGGAGAGGGAGATGTCAAGGCCAGCTCCCCCTGTTTCTGCTTTGAGCAGCTGAGGAGACAATGGACTTTTGTCTCTGGCAACAAGAAAGCAGTAGACAATGAACATGCTCAGTTTACTCTGAGGCATCTAAGTGAATGTAACAAGCAAGCAATGGAATAGACTGGTTCAGAATACATAGAACTTTGAACCAAAATGGAGCTGTATTTGTTTTTGGCTAAAATGTATAGAACACAGGGAAAATGTTCTCTCTGATAAGGGACAGAGAAAAAATGACTAGCAGGAAATGGGCTTCTCTTTGCTCAAAAGTTAGATACATCCAAGACAAGATCACTACTTTTAGTGCCCTCCCCCTCCTCCATTCAAAAACTGTCACTGCTTTGATGATGTCACCCTTCTCCCAGGTGTATTTATAGTCACAAATGGATGTTTATGAAGCTTTCAGATTCTCTTTACTGGTAGGGAATGCAGTTCCTTATCAGGACAACAAAGAGTGACATTTGACAGACAGCAGGAAAAACACGAATTAAAGCAGTGAGGCTTTCTAATTTGCTCTAAAATTATTGGCTTTTGCTTACAAGCAAGGCTGCCAGAGTTTGCAACTGTTCAGAATTTGCAGCATTCAGAGAGCCTTCTGACTGCAGCACCGTCTTAGAAGCTCTCCCTGCCCAGGCCAGCCTATGTCCACAGCTGCATTTCTTGCTGCTTCTCAGCCAGTTCCTCTCACCCACCTCTTCTGAGCAAATCGCTCATGACCCCTGGGGGCCAGCTAGTGTACCAACAAGAAGCCTAGAAATGCTTAGGGAAGAGTTTGTGGTTAACACTTTCCTTGTCCCCAGCCCTTCAACTAAATACTCATGTGTGATGTCAGGCTTTGTTTTTACTAGATTTGTATTTATTGACAATTTATTAGGGTTTCCTTAACTGTAAAGTGAAATAATGTCACTTTCCTCATAGGATTTTTTTGGGAATTTAAACAAAATAACGTATTCATCATAAACAATAGGTGAATAAAAAGGAGATGTATTTTTATCTCTCTATTTTAGAGTACTTTTTAAAGTTCATAGAACCATTTGAATCAGCATCACCTGGTAGGCTTATATCAGATTCTAGGCTGGGTGTCATGGCTCACACCTGTAATCCCAGCACTTTGGGAGGCCAAGGCAAGTGTTTGGGAGGCCAAGGCCTGAGGTCAGGGGTTTGAGACCAGCCTGGCCAACATGATGAAACCCTGCCTCTACTAAAAATACAAAAATTAGCCAAGCCTGGCTGTGGGTGCCTGTAGACCCAGATGCTTGGGAGGCTGAGGCAGGAGAATCACTTGAACCCAGGAGGTAGAGGTTGCAGTGTAGCGAGATCGCACCAATGCACTTTAGCCTATGTGACAGGGCAAGACTCTGTCTCAAAAAAAAAAAAAAAAATTAGATGGAAAAACATTCCATGCTCATGGTTGGGAATAATCAACATCGTGAAAATGGCCATACTGCCCAAAGTAATTTATAGATTCAATGCTATCCCCATCAAGCTACCAATGACCTTCTTCACAGAACTGGAAAAAAACCCTTCAAACTTCATATGGAACCGAAAGAGAGCCCACAAAGCCAAAACAATCCTAAGCAAAAAGAATGAAGCTGGAGGCATCATGCTGCCTGACTTCAAACTATACTACAAGGCCACAGTAATCAAAACAGCATGGTACTGGTACCAAAACAGAGACATAGACCAATGGAACAGAACAGAGGCCTCAGAAGCAACACCACACATCTACAATCATCTAATCTTTGACAAACCTGAGAAAAACAAGCAATGGGGAAAGGATTCCCCTGTTTAATAAATGGTGTTGGGAAAACTGGTCAGCAATGTGCAGAAAGCAGAAACTGGACCCCTTCCTGACACCTTACACTAAAATTAACTCCAGATGGATTAAAGACTTAAACATAAGACCTAACACCATAAAAACCCTGAAGAAAACCTAGGCAAAACCATTCAGGACATAGGCATAGGCAAGGACTTCATGACTAAAACACCAAAAGCAATGGCAACAAAAGCCAAAATAGATAAATGGGATCTAATTAAACTCCAGAGCTTCTGTACAGCAAAGGAAACAATCTTTAGAGCGAACCAGCAACCAACAGAATGGGATAAAAATTTTTGCAATCTACTCATCTGACAAAGCGCTAATATCCAGAATCTACAAAGAACTAAAACAGATTTACAAGAAAAAAAACAAACAAACCCATTCAAAAGTGGGCAAAGGATATGAACAGACACTTTACGAAAGAAGACATCTATGAGGCCAACAAACATATGAAAAAAAGCTCATCATCACTGGTCATTAGAGAAATGCAAATCAAAATCACACTGAGATACAATCTCACACCAGTTAGAATGGCAATCATTAAAAAATCTGGAGACAGATGCTGAAGAGGATGCGGAGAAACAGGGAACACTTTTACACTGTTGGTGGGGAGTGCAAATTAGTGCAACTATTGTGGAAGACAGTGTGGCGATTCTTCAAGGACCTAGAAGTAGAAATTACCCAGCAATCCCATTACTGGGTATATACCCAAAGAATTATAAATAGTTCTATTATAAAGACACATGCACATGTATGTTCATTGTGGCACTGTTTACAATAGCAAAGACTTGGAACCAATCCAAATGCCCACTGATGATAGACTAGACAGGGAAAATGTGGCACATATACACCATGGAATACTATACAGCCATAAAAAATGATGAGTTTGTGTCCTTTGTAGGGACATGGATGAACCTGGAAACCATCATCCTCAGCAAACTGACACAAGAACAGAAAATCAAACACCACATGTTCTCACTCATAGGCAGGTGCTGAACAATGAGAACACATGGACACAGGGAGGGGAGCATCACACACTGAGATCTGTCGGGGGGGGGACTAGGGGAGGAACAGTGGTGGGTAGGGAGTTGGGGAGGGGATAACATGGGGAGTAATGCCAGATATAGGTGATGGGGATGGACGCAGCAAACCACATTGCCATCTATGTACCTATGCAACAATCCTGCATCTTCTTCACATGTACCCCAGAACCTACAGTACAATTTAAAAATATATATATATAAAAACTGCTTTAAAAAAGATTAGATTCTACAAGCCCCTTTCACTCACATACAGAGCCCATATTTGAACAGTGCAAGATAGAATCTTATTTCCCATGGCCTAAAGAGCCATTTCTGCCTGTGTACGGCAAACACTGAGAAATCTGAAGATACTTTTGGTCTGAGATGAGCATATCAACTTCAGCTGCAGATTGGATTTACCCAGAGAGCTTTGTAATGACACTGACACTCAGGGCTTTAATCAGACTAATTAAATCAGAACTGTGCATGGCTCCCAGGCATCAGTATTTTAAGAAGTACCAGGTGGTTCTGTAGTACAGTCAGAGACGAGAACCACTGGTTTCTATTTTACTTACTAAGTGTATTAGTGCATTTTTACACGGCTATGAAGAAATACCCAAGACTGGGTAATTTACAAAGAAAATGAGGTTTAATGGACTCACAGTTCCACATGGCTGGGAGGCCTCACAATCATGGCAGAAGGAGGAGTAAAGTCACATCTTAACAGTGGCAGGCAAGAGAGCATGTACAGGGGAACTGCCTTTTATAAAACCATCAGATCTCATGAGACTTATTCACAATCACGAGAACAGCACAGGAAAAACCCTCCCCATTATTCAATTGCCTCCCACCACCCTCCCCACAACACGTGAGGATTATGGGAGCTACAATTCAAGATGAGATTAGGGTGGAGACATAGCCAAACCATACCACTAAACTACTTGAGAATTCTATCACTGCTTTAAAATTCCATTAATATCTAGCTACTCCCCATCTTTTTCACTGGCAGTCAGTCAGCCCCCTTCCACCTTGGATACCTATCTCCTTTCTAGTATTAGAACCTTTACAACATAGAACAAGCTAATTATTCCACCCAATATTTACCTATAAATAGCACTGCCCTATTGACATTCTCCTGCTTAGAAATCCTGAGTGCATTGAGGCCACTGAGACAGGGCTGGAGCTGGGAGAAGGTGTTGACCCCCCCAGCCACAGGAAAGCAGATAGAATCTCCTCCACAGGCCTGAGCAGGTAGAGGTGGCACTGAGAGTCTGGCAGGTAAAAGGGAGCTCATAACTTGGGATGACACCTGTGTTGAGGAATTGCTTATATCTAAAAACAGCTTCTATAGCAACATACCAAACTCCAGCTTTGTATAGTTTGTCTTAATTAAACTTCAGTTGCAGCCTAATGGGATAAAATAGGTTTAAAAAGATAAACTAACAGAAGATAATTGCTACGGGGGAAAAGGAAGCTAAACTTTAGAAAGCAGATGTTATTGGCACATGGAAAATCGAAACAGGCAAGTAGCCAGAGAAAACTTGAAATATGGAAACTCTAATGTGTGGTTCTCTGGCTCAAATATTTCTCTCTACTAAGTGGTAAATGTCATGGGCAGAAGTGGGAAGCAGGACTTTTCATTTCTATATAATCAAGTTTATAAGCTCCTTTCTTGAGAGTAGGTTTTGATAAGGATGGGAGAAAGCACAGAACTCCATGAATGTGGGAAGGGTGAAAGGTATAAAGAGGATAAGGAAGGCATCCCTTTAACAGAATTCTCTGTTTTGCAGCTCACCCTACAACAGGTGTATTATAGCTTCCTTTGCCCCAGATCAAATCAGGACAACTAGCTCTCAACATCAATAAGAGAGAGTAATCAAGAATCTGAGGATTCTCCATGCATCTTGAGACCCTTCCTTAGGCTGACCTAATTTTTAATCTTTCCTCCTGGGCCCTCTCCTATCTCTTCCTCCCCTGTACTATGTCCTGCCCTACTAGAGACTATGCTTCTTTTGACATCCACATGCCTCTGTCACATATTCCCTGTTTGTGATGCCAAACTCTGTTGCAACTACAATTTCTTTTCCTTTTCTAATACACATGGTCCAAACTTTCTAGCCAGTAATGAGCTTCAAAAACTTTGTAATTCAAAGAACCATAAAACAGTGCTCCACAAATTTCTCAGGCAAGATCCAAACTGATATATTCACTTTGCCCAACAGGGATTTAATTTCTGATCCTCTATTTTCTTGATTGTGGAAAGAACAAGACTACATGGGAGGAATGAGCCTCCAGAGAGGGCTTGGACAAACACCAGATAAATTAAAATATCACCTTTATTACAGAATATACGTCCTACTTCTTTTTTATTATGTCTTTCTCTGTTCTAATAATATGTCCCATTTATTTTAGGGAAGCCCAGTCCAGATAGTTTAAGAAGAAGGCATTAAATGGACATATGGATCTTTATTTTGGGGGAAGAAACCTACGATGAATCTCTGTACCCTTATAAACAGCCAAAAAAACCATAACAGCCACCTATTTCCTCATTTCCTTAGGTCCTAAGGGAAAACCCCAGTGGAAACCAACACTAAATAAGGGAATGGATAAAACTGTTTTGGGGAAATTTGAGCATGGGGGAGAGGAATGGAGATTGCCCTGGGGAAGGGATAAATGGTGCCTCTCTGAATTTAGTAAGTGATTTCCAAGAGGGACCTAAATGAAACACAGATTCTAAAATAAATTGTTTGAAAAGCAGTTCAGAAACATGGAGGTTATGAGAAAGAAAATTTTGATTAAGACTCACTAGCCTGAATTCAGTAAAGCACTGTTTTTAATACCTGCTGCAGCCTTTAAAGTTGCCTTTTTATTCACACGAAAATGAGTCAGGGCAATACACTCATAGTTTTCAAAAACCTTTCGACACAGTTTAACTTCTGGAGATAACAGCCAAAGCAAATGTCACAGAATAAAGGATAAAAAAGTTTTATGTAGAAAATCCCAGGTCCAGGAGATCAAAGAGAGCCCCAGGTAACTCCAGGATTCATGTCATGTGGATGGCTGATGCTGTTTCTAATGAGGCCAGGAGGAAGATCACATTCAAGCCCTTAGGAAAAATTTTATACCTCTAATTCCACCCAAACTTCCTTAAAAATGTGTTGCCTTCATCATAGGGCATAGAGAAGGATGAAAGAAGGCACACAGAGAGTTTAAGGTCTGCTTCTAAAGCAGTGACTAACCAGACCCATTGTCAGATCATCCCAGATGTGTTACCCTCGCCGGCCATTTCCAATTGCTTCCTTCCTGAACATCTCTAGGAAAGTCTCATTCAAAGTCTATCTCTTATAAAAAATAAAAAAAACAGGCGATAAAGGCAGCTAGAGCTTGAGGGAGCACTCTACCTAGACAAGCTCATCTAACAATTCCCCTCCTTCCTTGCTTCCTCCTCTGCAGATTCTTCTTCTTCTACCACCTGACATGACACCCTGGAGGTAAATGACTAGTCCTTGATGAGACTCAAGGCCCTGTCCCCCTAACTTCCCCACCCATAGGCATGGAGCTTTATGAGTTGTTTATTACTTGAGCCAGATCTTCAACCTTTGTGATTGGTCTGGAGTTAGACCCCTGACCCAAGCTGAACAAGTCATATATCCTCCCAAAAGAATTGAGAAGTGCAAATTAAAGAGATCTAGGTAGTCTCTGCTGTGGTTTAGGTATTATATTAAAAACAAAGTCATTGAGAGACAATAATACCCTTCCATGTAAAGTAAAAGAGAAAGCTGAAGGGCAGAGAAAGAAGAAAGAAAAATGTATGTGCAGAGAAACAGAGATGGAGAGAGTACCAATTAGATTACTAATTCCTATTTTCTGTCCATTGTTGTCCATAAAACACCCCTGTATATTTATATCTAAGTCCTCTCTTTGTTGACTATAATTGTTTCCTCCTTGAAATCACTTCCCTTGACTAAATGCAGTCCCCTTTTCTCTCCTGTCTAATCTCTTCTCTCACTATGGATGGTTTTATCTCCCATGTCTTTCTAGTTCCCTGGTTCCACGCCTCCTATTCCCCAAAAACGCTGGCTTGACAGTGTCCTGCCATTGGCTCTGGAAAGCTCTGGTATTTTATCATTATGAACAGACTAAGCTGAGGGTAGAAGCTTCCATCTCCAAGTTGCCAGTGAGCTCTGAGGCATCTTGATTATTGGTAAGATGGGCTGAAGAATAAAAACAATTTTAAGTGCCCTTAGGCAAGGTATGCCTTGCCTACCAATTCTGCAATCCCTGAGAGAGTCTGGAAGTCACAGGGATTGTAAGTTTCTAAAAGCCAACATACAGAAACTAAATGATGCCTTCTATACAACCTTTTCATTTTATGTGTTCTGGGAAGTGCTGTTTTTTGGGGGCTTGGGTTTTTTTTTTGTTGTTGTTGTTGTTTTGCCAGATTGTCAAGGCCCCACCTCTCTGAAAGTCTTCTATATTATGGCATGGTTTCCAGGATGCCTCTAGTTCACCAGGGAAAAGAGCCAATCACCATGAGTTCCTAGAAAACTATGAAATATGATGGATTTTCAAGCTATGTGCCATAAATAAATCCCTCTGGAGACAGAAATTCAGATATTTAGTTATTAGTAGATAGCCCAGAAGAATACATTCTTGGAATCTGAATAATTCCAAACTCTAATTTCCAGAGTATCTCTAGGCTCTTTCATTGTTTATGTATTCATTCTTTCATGTATTAAAAAATATATATGAGCATCTACTATATCCCAGTCATATCCATGTTATACTGATGCAATGAACAGAACAGTCCAACAGCAACCTGGGGAACCAACTGAAACAAGATATCTTGCTTCCCCAGCAGAAGGTGTTGTGTCTGAACTTATCTCTTTGGAACGAGGGCTGCCTTTCCCACAGAGAATGCTCTAACTTTCCATGGGCCTCAAGTGCCTCAGGAACTGCTCACCTGGCTTTTCCACATAACTCCTTTAAATAGCTGAGACTCAAATCCAGACTGCCTGGTAGCTAAATAATCTTATTATCCCCCCCATTGAGGAACTTTATTTCTAAAAAGGGAAAGCAATATTGGCAAGGGCTTCTCTCCTAGAACAGAGAAAATTATTGTGAAGTTGGTAGATCTTAATTTGCATGAGATTTTCAAGGAAGGACTGGTTAATGAGGGAAAGACAAACTGTTACCTGAGGGATGTCAAGGGCCAACGAGGCATGTGGAGAACTGAGAGAGGAACATTTAGACACAGGGCATAGCACTAGTGCTATCCCTAGAAAATAAGTGATTTATGGACTAAAGGAGCTCAAGGGAGGCCAGTGTAGCTGAAGCAGGATAGAGGAGGGAAAAATGTGGTTTGAGATGAGGCTGTAAAAGTACTAATCACAGCTAACAAAGTCCACAAACCATTCTGGTTTAGTCTCTGGAATGAAAGGGAGTCTACCTTTCATAACAATCCCAAGACGAGAGTTGAAAGCAGAGCTATCTGTTTTTCAGCTTGCTGGTCCATGGACGTACTTTTATGAAGCGGTCTCCTAAAGTGGAGCACTCTCTCCTCCATATAATTTCTAGCATGTAAAAAAGGATGAGTTCAAGAAATGTCCCTCCCACTGCCATGGTACTTGCATACCAAACTTGCAACCAGAATGGTGAAGATAATGCTGCTGATGCTGGTGATTATAATCATTAATAACTAACATTTCTTTGATCTACTATGTGTCAAGATCTAGGTGAAATACTTCATACATATATATGATTTAATCTTCATGAGCAGATATATTTGTCACAAAGCAGAGTTAGGGGTATGAGAGAGCATCTCTGGGAGAGAGAGGTTATAAAAGGTCATGTTTTCTTTCCAGTACATTTGTCATAGTGGCATGATAAATTGAGTGCCAAAACATGTTTCCATTACAGAATCATTGTTTTAGAAATAAACACAGGAATGTTTAGGCATGTCCTTGGACTGGACTTGGGAATACATGGTTCACAAAACAAACACACTGCTTCCCAGCATTCTTCAAACAAGAATCCCAAAATCTGGCAACTGAAAGAAACTATGAGGAAATAACTGGAACTCTCTTAAAGGGAAAGTCTTGTGGTCCTCAAGTCTGGAAAGCAGAGTAAAACTGGTTGTATTTTCTGCCATATAAGGAGTATGAAGAAGAGAGGTCCACTTCTTTAGAAACCTTTGCTCTTTCTCTAGGCCAATCTATTTTCTACACTGCAGCCAGGACTTTTATTCTGAAACAAAAATTATCTTGCAAAATGTATCCATAAAAATAAAATGATTCTCCCCATTTCCAATGCCTTCTTCATTCCCAGATATTGAATTAGTGTAGTTTTGAACCCCTGAAGAATGCTCTTCTCAAAGCACACCCCAGGCATCTTCTGGTGCCCATGATGTCCTCCAGAACTTCATTAGGTACCCTGGCCATACTCCTGGACAGACCTCAGAATGCTCTTGACTCTCCTCTCTATCCTCTCTTTAACCTTGGATTGGCCTCATGTGGTGATTTACACTACAGTTCCGCACTTGCCTCACGTTAGTCAATATTGTCCTTGTCGAGTTTAGCCCTAGTGATTCTCATGAATAGTGACACCATTTTTCTAACCAGTTTGCCCAAAAGTGCAAGTGAGACATGATCTTGAAGAATTGTATCCCTTGATTTTGTTCAGGCATGAGTTCTTTGGAAATCACCTTTAATAATAATTTTCAGTACAAAAGTAACTTTTTTAACATAGAGAAATCTAGTATGATCTATGATATAGTTTGTCTTTGTCCCCACCCACCCAAATCTCATTTTGAATTCCCACGTGTTGTGGGAGGGACCCAGTCGGAGGTAATTGAATCATGGGGGCAGGTCTTTCCCATGCTATTCTCATGATAGTGAATAAATCTCATGAGACCAAATGATTTTTAAAAAGGGAGTTACCCTGCACACACTCTCTTCTCTTGTCTGCTGCCATGTGAGGTGTGCCTTTCACCTTCCACCATGATTGTGAGACCTCCCCAGCCAAGTGGAACTATAAGTCCATAAACCTCTTTCTTTTGTAAATTGCCCAGTCTTATGTATGTCATTATCAGCAGTGTGAAAACAGACTAATACAGTAAATTGGTACCAGTAGAGTGGGACACTGCTGAAGAAATACCTTAAAATGTGGAAGTGACTTTGGAACTGGGTAACAGGCAGAGGTTGGAACAGTGTGGAGGTCCCAGAAGAATACAGAAAAATTTGGAAAAGTTTGGAACTCCCTAGAGACTTGTTGAATGGCTTTGACCAAAATGCTGATAATGTTATGAACAATGAAATCCAGGATGAAGTGGTCTCAGATGAAGATGAGGAATTTCTTGGGAACTGGAACAAAGGTGACTCTTGTTACGTTTTAGCAAAGAGACTGGCAGCATTTTGCCCCTGCCCTAGAGACTGGGGGAACTTTGAATTTGAGAGAGATGATTTAGGGTATCTGGCAGAAGAAATTTCTAAGCAGAGAAGCATTCAAGAGGTGTCTTGATTTCTATTAAAAGCATTCAGTTTTAAAAGGGAAACAGCTATAAAAGTTTGGAAAATTTGCAGTCTCACAATGTGATAGAATAGAAAAATCCCATTTTCTGAGGAGAAATTCAAGCCAGCTGCAGAAATTTGCATAAGTAATGAAGAGTCAAATATTAATCACCAAGACAATGAGGAAAATGTCTCCTGGACATGTGAGAGACTTTTGTGGCGGCCCCTCCCATCATAGGCCCAGAGGTTTAGGAGTAAAAAATGGTTTTGTGAGCTGGGCCCAGGGTCCCTCTGCTGTGTGCAGTCTAGGGACTTGGTGCCCTGCATCCCAGTCACTCCAGCCATAACTAAAAGGGTCCACGGTTCAGCTCAGGCTGTTGCTTCAGAAGATGGAAGACCCAAGCCTTGGTAGGTTCCATGTGATGTTGCTATAGGTACACAGAAGTCAAGAATGGAGGTTTGGCAACCTCGACCTAGATTTCAGAGGATTTATGGAAATGCCTGGATGCTCAGGCAGAAGTTTGCTGCAGGGGAAGGACCCTCATGGGAAACCTCTGCTAGGGCAGTGCAGAAGAAAAATGTGGGGTTGGAGACCCAACACAGAGTCCCCACTGGGGCACTGTCTAGTGGAGCTGTGAGAAGAGGGCCACCATCCTCCAGACCCCAGAATGATAGATCCATCAAGAGCTTGCACCATGCACTTGGAAAAGCCACAGACACTCAACATCAGCCTGTGACAGCAGCCTGGACAGGGGCTGTAGCCTGCAAAGCCACAGGGGTGAAGCTTCCCAAGGCCATGGGAGCTCACCTCTTACATCTCACATGACCTGGATGTGAGACGTGGAGTCAAAAAAGATCATTTTGGAGCTTTAAGATTTGAATGCCCCATTGGATTTTGGACTTGTATGGGACCTGTAGCCCCCCTTTGTTTTGGCCAATTTCTCCCACTTGGAATGGTTGCATTTACCCAATGCCTGTATCCCATTGTATCTAGGAAATAACTAACTTGCTTTTGATTTTACAGGCTCATAGGCAGAAGGGACTTGCTTGTCTCAGATGAAACGTTGGACTGTGGACTTTTGAGTTAATGCTGAAATGAGTTAAGACTTTGGGAGATTGTTGGGAAGGCATGATTAATTTTGAAATGTGACATATGAGATTTTAGAGGGAGCAGGGCAGAATTATATCGTTTGGCTGTCTCCCTACCAAAAATCTCATCTTGAATTCCCATGTGTTGTGGAAGGGAACTGGTGGGAGGTAACTGAATCATGGGGGCAGGTCTTTCTCTTGCTGCTCTTGTGATCATAAGTCTCATGAGATCTGAGTTTTCAACACGGGAGTTCCCCTGCACAAGATATTTTCTCTTGTCTTCTACCATGTGAGGTGTGCCTTTCACCTTCCACCATGATTGTGAGGCCTCCCCAGCCATGTGGAACTATAAGTCCATTAAACTTCTTTTTTTTGTAAATTGCCCAGTCTCAGGTATGTCTTTATCAGCAGCATGAAAACAGACTAATACAGTCTACATGCAAGCTACCAAATTAGTAACGTGCAACAATAATCCCACATTCAGCTTCCTCCAGTGTCAGGTACTTTCTTCGCCTGGATATAGGATAACCTTAACTTCTCTCCTAAGTTATCTTGTAAGTCCTCGAGCTTCTGAGGAAGAAAATACCCTCCACTTGCACCTAAATCATTTGAGTGCTTGATGAATTTGATTATGTCTTAAAGAATAGGACCAATGTCATTGATACTCCAAAAGACCATTTTCCTAGTAGTTCATCATTTGTTTTTAAATTCGAGAATGACCAATATCCAGATAATTTTGAAAAAATAAGGAAAAGGAAAGGAAGCTAACATTTATTGTGTAATTTCTTTGGACATATGCACAGTCTACTAGGTATGTTAGTTACACAGTTTAACTCCTAAGTCCAGACAGCACACACCTCAGATATTCCACAGAGGAGCACAAAACTCTCTGGGTTCTCACCATAAAAATTTCCTTTAATATAGTCTTCTGTGGACTCAGGGAGAGGAGCATCACACCCTGGGGGCAGCTGGGGGGGGGGGGTAGGGGAGAGACAGTGGGGGGGTGGGGGGGTGGGGGAGGGTGGGGTGAGTGGGGAGGGATAACATGGGGAGAAATGCCAGATAAAGTATACACCTAAAGTAAAATAAACATATTTTTTAAAAAAAGAAGACAAGCTAAAAAAAAAAAATATATATATATATATATATAGAGAGAGAGAGAGAGAGAGACAGTCTTCTGAAGAAAAATTCCTGAGGGTATCTTATATTTCTAATATTAGACATATACATGTAGATGCTAGATATTTCTTAAATGGATGTTTTTCTGATCACAAAAATAATATATAAAAGTAGAAAATACAAATGCCATAGGATTATTTGGCTTAAAATTGATAATTTTCTCAAAATTTTCCTTCACCCCACAAGATAAGCACTGTTAACAGCAGGGTAAACTAATTCTTAACTTGGATACCAGCCCCCTTTGCTTTTTGCTCTAACAAAAGTCTTGTTTTCCCTTCCCCTTTTCTGGCTCACACTTTGTTATCACACTTCTCCCTATAGTGAGTACCCACCCTTTATGTCTGTCTAGCACCATCATTTTCCTCAGATAACATTCTCCTCTCATGTAAATCATGCATCCTTGACGGGGACTGCCAACCACAGAACTCTATTTACCTAAGCACAGCAAATAGGCTGAATTAGTTATGTGGCTATCTCTGGCCACATCACCATGGCCATGAAAATGGAGGACCCTAACTGGACAGACTCATGTTATAGTTTAGAACATCCACAAGAATGTTCCTGGCCAAAAGCCCCAGTTCTCACAAAATAGGAACTGGTCTATTCATCAGACCTGCATGGATCTCAGTGAAAGTCAAATTTAAACCATCTCAAACCAATTCCAATTGGAATCTATTTATTACTTAAAGTCTCCTGAGAAACAGATGGCAGAGATATCCTCCTCAGCCACTATCCATATATCTCAGTCTGGCAGAACTGATACCTGGAGTTGAAGACAGATCTGTTGCTTTGCAGCACTCTGATTTATTTCTGATGACAATAGGGCATTTATCTGCCACAGGCAATGAAAAGGAGAATTTCACTTCTTTTGCAGGTTCCTGCTGACTCTTTTTGGTGCTCTGGGTAGACGACTGTGGTCAGTTGCCTCCAAGAGAAAATGTCTGTTGCCTCAGTCACTAACTCCAAAGACTAATGCTGAAATTCTGTTCTGAGGCATTTTCATCTCATATAAGGACATATCCTTGTTTGGGGGAATAATATCAAATGTGCAAGAGATAAAGTAATATGAATGACCCTGAGCAACAGCATTTCCAATGACATATTTTACTACTACTAACTACAAAATATATCTTCCACCCTAGAAAAAAACAGCCCCCATTTCATTACTTCCCCCAAATAATTGTTAGAGGCTAGGATGTCATAAAATTAGCATTTACAGCTGGATGAAATCTTAAAAGATAAGACTCTGGCTCAGAGCCCCGTCCGTAAAGTGCCAAGCTAGCATTGTTCAAATGTTCTCTACTTGCTAGAAAGCAGATTCATGCATAATTACATAGGGCTGAAAGACCTGGCCTATACAATATGTGGTGAGTTTCTGCAGCAAATTTCTTCCTTATTCCTGGAATTGTGCTCCCAAATTTCTCAGCTTTGAGTGTTCTCAGAATTTATTTGACAGTGGCAGAGAAGAAAATACACCTCACACAATAATAGTGAATGAAGAGTCTTTGACTTCAATTCACCAAAACTGGCTTAATCAAAAACAGAAAAAAATGAGATGAAAAGTAAAGGCATCTGGTCAGAATATTATTGAGGTATTTCTACATGTCTGGCACCTAGGAAGTGCTCAGGAAACAGTAGCTGTTGTGAAGCTTCAATAATACAACACATATAACTGCTGGACATATGTCTGATAGGTACAAGAGACTCAGCACACATTAGTTCCTCATTATCCCATTACCACGACTCCATTGATGCTCCTGCCACTTCTTCTCCCTGGAATTCTGTCTTCCCTGTCATTTCCGCTAGTCAAACTGCTATGGCTCTTCAAGGATTAACTTAGATAAAACTTCCTTCAAGAGCATCCTCTCAAGCAAACTACCCATAGTATCTCCTTCCTATACATTGGTAAATTTCTGGTACCTTTTTTCATAAAACTTAGTATCTTCCCAGTGTATTATAAGTTCATTGGAAATTTTAAAAGCCAGCTGTATTCCTACTCAGGACATCTAACATCATATGTGCTGTAGCCAGAATTCATACTCAGTGTGTCTAATTCTTGAGCTTCACTTTTCCACATTATGCTACCTTACATATTATGAAGGCACAACCCAATGAAAGGAGTAGCTCAGTTTACACATCCTTCTCTCCAACTTGAATGTGGAGAAAGAATCACACCTCACCTCTCTTTCAGTTTCTCTTCCTTCATTTCTTTATTAATACACTAAGAGAAGGCACCCCTACTGAGCCTGAAATTAGAAGTCAAATACTGCTCTGCCTTGTCTCTCATCCCATTCCTCTCAGTGACAGTTTAATGGCATGCTGTTAATAAGTCACAGACAGATTCCTACGGTCAGCAATGGAATACCTATTTTTAATCAGAGGAACAAGGCAAAATAAGATGTTTTAACCATCAAGCCTACTGTCTTAGAGTTCTCTAGAGGGACAGAAATAATAGGGGGAGATGAATAGATAGGTAGATAGATACATAATAGATAGATGATAGATAGATAGCTAATAGATATAGATATATAGATATGAAGGGCAGTTTATTAAGTATTAACTTATATGATCACAGGGTCCCAAAATAGGCTATCTGCAAGCTTGAGGAGCTAGGAGAGCCAGTCCAAGTCTCAAAACTGAAGAACTTGGAGTCCAATGTTTGATGGCAGGAAGCATCCAGCATGAGAGAAAGATGTAGACTGGGAGGACTGGGAGCTCATTAGATAGTGCCCATCAGATTAAGAGTTAGTATGTCTTCCCCAGCCCACTGACTCAAATGTTAATCTTTGGCACCCTCACAGACACACCCAGGATCAATACTTTGTACACCTCAATCCAATCAAGCTGACCCTCAGTATTAACCATCATAAGTCCACCCCTTGTCAAAGTGAATTCACACACATCTCCTGAGATCATCCACAATCTTCAAATAAAGACAGTAATAAGGTCATAATTATGCCTAACATAAAACAACTATCTTTCATACAACTGGGAACAAATCAATCCCCCAACTCAAATACTATTACATAAAGTTAACAATACTTAAATGCTGATGTGAAATCAATAAACATTATGCCACATGATAAAAAAGAAAGGAAATAAAATGAAGATATTTTCTTAGTACACGTGTATACATGCACGAGCATGTTTTTAACAAAAGGAGGAAATATTCATGACAATTACAGTCCTCATTTCTGCAGCTGGTCACATGGTCATAGCTGGTATTGATAACTACCTTCTTCTACTACCCATTCTGTATTCCCTTTGCCTGCAACAAGCACCTCAGCAGGTTGTGGTTTTTTTTCCTGGTGGAATGATCCAAACCTTAATTCCTGAAGGGTCTTAGTCATTTGTAGTCCTGCCTGGATTGGGCTGTTGTAGTTTCCCATTGACCTTAATCACAGGGCATGGTAATACTAAGAGACGCCCTAATGAATCACTGTATTCCATGCACACTCTGCCTTACCTCCGTTGTGGAGTAGCAGACTGATTTCATTTTGATAGTCTGGGTCAATCACCCTAGCCAACACTGTAACTGCCTTCTTAGCCTCTTGACTTAAAGGTAGGAGGAGCCCAAAGTGTCCAGGTGGCAATCTTAACTTCCAGTTTAATTGACTTGTTGTGTTTCCTGCTGGCAGTGAATCTCCCTCTAGAACTAAGACCTCTAGGCCAGCAGAACATAATATCACAGGAACAGGAAGCAAAAATTTTGCCCATGGATCACTAGGGGTGATGGTGAGTGGTGTCACTTCCACTTCCACCCCTTGATTCCTGGACCCATAAATCCTGGCTATGGAAGAAACAGTATCATATATTGAACACTGATTCAGAGTATGCATGCCCTTCTGGAGAATTTTGCCCAGCTCTGCAAAGTACTGTCACCTATTTGGCCTTGTAATTGTGACTTTAAAAGGCCATTCCACCAGTCTATCTATCTAGCTGTTTCAGGATGATGGGGAACATGGTAAGACCAGTGAATTCCATGAGCATGGGCCCACTGCCACACTTCTTTAGCCATAAGGTGAGTGTCTTGGTCAGAGGCAATGCTGTGTGTAATACCATGGTGGTAGATAAGGCATTCTGTGAACCCACCGATGTTAGTCTTGGTAGAGGCATTGCATGCACGATAGGCAAACCAATATCCAGAGTAAGTGTCTATTCCAATGAGAACAAACCTATGCCCTTTCCATGATGGAAGAGGTTCAATGTAACCAATCTGCCATCTGGTAGCTGGCTGATCACCCCGAGGAATGGTGCCATATTGAGGGTTCATTGTTGGTTTCTGCTGCTGGTAAATTGGGTACTCAACAGTGGCTATACCCAGGTCAGCCTTGTTGAGTGGAAGTCCATGTTGCTGAGCCCATGCATAACCTCCATTCCTGACACCAGGTCACTTTGTTCATGGGCCCATTGGGCAACAACAGAGGTGGCTGGGTAAAGAGGCTGAGTAGTGTCCACAGAATGCGTCATCCTATCCTCTTAATTATTAAAATCCTCATTGGGTGAGGTCACCTGTTGGTTAGCACTCATGCTCAAATATCTTCACAGCTTTTGACCACTCAGAGAAGTCCATCCACATATTGCTTTCCCAAATATCTTTGTCCCCCAATTTTCCAATTATGTTTCAAGTCCCTGACCATCCAGCCAAACCATTGCCTACAGCCCATGAATCAGTATAAAATTGCACATCGACTCATTTCTCCTCCCATGTAAAGTGCACAATAAGGTGCACTGCTCAAATGCTGCCCACTGTAAAGATTGCTCTTCACCACTCTTCTTCAGGGATGTCCTAGAAAGGGGCTGTAGTGCTACAGCTGTTCACTTTTTAGTGGTGCCTGCATATTGTGCAGATCCACCTGTGAACTAGGACCTAGTCTCCCTTCCTCTGTCAACTGCTCATAAGGAACTCCCCATAAGGCCATCGATGCATGCTGGAGGAGAGAATGCAGGATGGCAGGAGTGAAGACTATAGGCATTTGAGACACTTCCTCATGTAACTTACTTGTGCCTTCAGGACCTGCTTGAGCCTGATCACATATATACCACTTCTATTTCACAATGAAATGCTGCTGTGCACAACGCACTTGATGGCTACGTGGGTCAGAAAGCATCCAGTTCACAAGAGGCAGTTCAGGTCACACGGTGACTTGATGATCCATAGTCAAATGTTCAGTTTCCACAAAAGCCCAGTAACAGGCCAACAGTCGTCTCTCAAAAGGATAGTTATCTGCATATATGTATATACATATATGTGTGTGTGTGTGTATATATATATATATCAAATCAAGTATTAACTTACATGATCACAAGGTCCCACAATAGGCTGTCTACAAGCTGAGGAACAAAGAGAGCCAGTCCAAGTCTCAAAACTAAAGAACTTGGAAGCTGATGTTTAAGGGCAGGAAGCATCCACCACAGGAGAAAGATGTAGGCTGGGAGGCTAGGCCCAGTCTAACCTTTTCACGTTTTTCTGCCTGCTTTATATTTGCTGGCAGCTAATTATATCATACCTACCAGATTAAGGGTGGGTCTGCCTTCCCCAGTCCACTGACTCAAATGTTAATCTCCTTTGGCAACACCCTCACAGACACCCCCCCAGGATCAATACTGTGTATCCTTCAATAAAGTTGACAGTATTAATAATCATACCTACATTTTAGTATGTATATTGAAGTATTCCATACAAAATACACTGATAACGGAAGCATCAATGTCATTTTAACTTACGTTTTATACAAAATAATCTTCCCATCTCTTTCCAGTGATGTAGAAAATATGACTCACTGATCCAAAACGAATGAAATACTTCAATATTTTCCACTATTCTGGTAGAGCTATGTAATGTGCCTATGAAAAAGTTGATTAATTCTTGAGCAACATGCCAGATAATAATATCTAAATTGAGGTAAGTGATGATTATATTATATGCTGCACTGGTCAGACTACATGTGTCATGTGTCCTGGAAATCGAATTTTAAGGGAGACATAGAAAAGCAAAAAATCCAGAGGGGGAGCTGAAGGTACTGAGGTACTAAGTGGTATCACTGGAGGTACTGAATGGCCTTTAAACCATGCCAATGATAATGAATAAAGTGGGAACTAGAGAAGAAAAAGAGATGCCTCAGAAGGAATGTGTCTTGACCCCAAATGTATGTATCATTTTAAAGGAGAGACCAGACATGCATTGTGTTACTTAAAATGCAAAGCAAAGATCAGAGAAGTCTCAAAGGAAGTTGATTTTATAGAACTGTCATCTCAGAGTAAGAATGCCTTCTGCAGTTCATGAAAGGATCGTAACCATCAGACCCAACCAAAATGTAAGAGACTTCCATCTGGAAGACCTAACACCATAAAAACCCTAGAAGAAAATCTAGGCAAAACCATTCAGGACATAGGCGTAGGCAAGGACTTCATGACCAAATCACCAAAAGCATTGGCAACAAAAGCCAAAATAGACAAATGGGACCTAATCAAACTCCACAGCTTCTGCACGGCAAAAGAAACAGTCATTAGAATCAATCTGCAACTAACAGAATGGGAAAAAATTTTTGCAGTCTATCCATCTGACAAAGGGCTGATATCCAGAATCTACAAAGAACTGAAACACATTTACAAGAAAAAAACAAACAAGCCCATTCAAAAGTGGGCAAAGGATATGAACAGACACTTTACAAAAGAAGACATACATGAAGCCAACAAACATATGAAAAAATGCTCATCATCACTGGTCATTAGAGAAATGCAAATCAAAACTACATTGAGATACCATCTCACGCCAGTTAGAATGGTGATCATTAAAAAATCTGGAGACAACAGATGCTGGAGAGGATGTGGAGAAATAGGAACGCTTTTACTCCCTTGGTGGGAGTGTAAATTAGTTCAACCATTGTGGAAGACAGTGTGGCGATTCCTCAAGGACCTAGAAATAGAAATTCCATTTGACCCAGCAATCCCATTATTGGGTATATATCCAATGGATTATAAATCGTTCTACTATAAGGACACATGCACACGATTGTTCATTGCAGCACTGTTTACAATAGCAAAGACCTGGAACCAACCCAACGCCAATCGATGATAGACTGGACAGGGAAAATGTGGCACATATACACCATGGAATATTATGCAGCCATCAAAAACGATGAGTTCGTGTCCTTTGTAGGGACATGGATGAACCTGGAAACCATCATTCTCAGCAAACTGACACAAGAACAGAAAATCAAACACCGCATACTCTCACTCATAGGCGGGTGTTGAACAATGAGAACACATGGACACAGGGAGGGGAGCATCACACACTGGGGTCTGTCAGGGGAAAAAGGGGAGGGACAGCGGGGGAGTGGGGGAGCTGGGGGAGGGATAGCATGGGGGAGAAATGCCAGATATAGGTGATGGGGAGGAAGGCAGCAAATCACACTGCCATGTGTGTACCTATGCAACAATCTTGCATGTTCTTCACATGTACCCCCCCCAAACCTAAAATGCAATAAAAATATATATATATATATAAAAAACTTTACATAGCCAAAAAAAAAAAAAAGAGAGAGAGACTTCCTGTTTACCAGTAAGCTTCCACCTCTTCAGAATCTCACAGGAGAGCATCCTTGAATTAATTTCCCCTAAGATCCCTTCAACTTGCATATTCTCCCAAACTGGCTCAACCATGGCTTGAATTCGCTACCCTCTGCCAAGCTCAGCCTCTGAGATGGCACAGCAGAAGCAACAGCAGCAGATGAAGTGGTGAGGAGAGGCGCAGCTGAGACAGAGCCTCTCCGCACACTTTAATGGGTCTTGACAAAAGTTCCTGGGGCCTTCATCCTTTCCAAATCCTGTTACCAAGACAACTTCTTGCTTGTAACTGTGAAAGCAGACAGTCCTACATGAAATTGACCACTTTATTCTTAGAACAAAATGATCTGAATGATCAGAGCTCACAGCTTGTTTTACACCAAGTGAGACATAAGCTAAATGGTTCCTCTCAGGAAACAAGCACATGTGTATGTGTGTGTATGTGTGTGCATGAGCACACATGTAAAATCTCCACCCTCAAGTTTCACCATTAGAAATTTATTGCATCAAGTTATGCTAATGTTTCCATCACAACGAACAAGACCACTGGCAAAGATAAGAAATTAAGTCACAAACATCAGTGTGACTAAACTTGACATACTCTTTCCAATGTGAATGAAGTCAAAATAGGAAAATGGTTAAGTGTTTGTCTTTTCAGGTGAGACTGCCTGGTTTCAAATTTGAGTCCTGCCACTTACAAGCTATGTGGCCTTGTCTTTGGCAGGTTATTGAATTTCTATGCCATTTAGGATCATCAGTGTAAGTACCTCTTCTTCGAGTTTCTGGGTAAACAAATGAGTTAATACGTATAAATTACTTAGAATGTGTCTGGCATATAGTAAGCTATATAAGTGTTAGCTATTGTTTTAATGGTGAAAATAATGCTGCTGATAGTGATGATGGTAACAGAGACCAGGAAGCAGTGAACAGAAGATACTAGGAGCCCTAAGATTGTTGCCTGGGTACATAGACAAGTAAGTCGAGGAAAAATGAATTGACATTTACTAAGTGCCTATGTGCTCAGTAATAAGCCATTAGAAACACTGGAGCCTCAATTACCAAGAAGGGACAGAAACCTTTTGGATGACAAAATCTTAGGAAATTTATGGGACTTACAATTTCTGACAAGACACGATGGAAGCATGGTCATGAGCATCTCCAGCTTAGGACAAAAGCGGTGACTGTTTGATAGAGAAGAATAGAGGGATAGAGACTATCATACTTCTTATTCCCAGAGAAGCTTGGATTTTCAAATTCAGTTGCTTAACAAAGTGGCCTTCAAATTCTATGTTTTTTAATTAGAAACTCCTCTTTTCTCAACTCTACTGTCAGTTGCCTTGTAGACTGAAAGGCCACCGAATTTCCCAATATCCACCATGTTTCCAGCCCTCTCTAAGCTGAAGGACAAGTGTAGTTTTTGGCGCTCACTGAGAAAACAGCAATGTGAGTCCTGATAGTCTTTTTCCCAAGAAGAACAGACATGTATTTAGCACTATAGCCTCAAATACTCAACTCAGTGATACTGTTGCTTCTGGAGTAGCTGCCCCCTTGAGTCACACAAGGAAGCATGAAGAAAAGATAGAACTTCACACTGAGGTTTCACCATGCACAATGACGGCTCCCTCAAGTCTTTCATAATAAAGTACTCCTCTCTTGTTTTTATCCCAACTGTAACATGCACATACTTCTGTTAAAATACTCATAACCTGCGGTACTTCTTTAGGAATATTACTTGTTTCCATGTTTTAAGACAATGAGCCTTTGGGGAGGGAGCACAGATAATGTCATGTTCATGTACTATTCAAAGTATTTCCCTCTGTCTAATACACAGTAGGTCCTCAATACACATTTGTTGGATTGAATATATTTACATTACATTTACATTTAGAAAAAGTTAAGAAAAATGTAATAGCTCCTAGTGATTACAGAAGTTAGCAATGATATGAAAAAAATAAGACACGTTTTTGGTTTTTCATAGGCAAGAAGGGAAAATTAAGTGCATTAAAGTATAAAGTAAATAGATTATTTCTTCTCTTCTTGGATCCAGTCTACATACATGTAATAAGACCAACTATGTGCCAGGAATTATGGGATTCTGTTGATTCCATCTCTTTTTCTCTCACAAGGGCTCTCCCTGCTCCCCGCCAAGGTGGTGGTGCCTGTGTGGCAGAAGGATGAGCGAGTTGGGGCTGCACAAGCACAATCTGGAAATGACCAGAATAAAAATGCCCCAGCTCAACCAGCAAACAGGACTCCCCCACTCAGATTTTTATTTCTAGGCAGTGCTGCTGGGAAAACTCTTTCCTCCTGGAGAAATCAAGCAAAACACAGCTTGGAATGATTCACACAAAGGTTCTCAAACTTAGCTATACTTTTAAAATCACCTGGGGAGCTTTAAAAACCTACTTACGCCTGGGCTCCAATTAAATCTGAACATCTTGGGGTGGAACCAAGGCACTTATAGTTTTTAAAAGCTCCCAAAGTGATTCTAATGTGTAGCCAGGGTTGAGAATTACTGATTTACACAATCCTGCTCTATATATGCAGGTTAGGTTTGTGGTTACAATTACTCAGCTGCTCACCTGTCTGCACTAATATATACACAACTACGCTGCATTGCTGGGACAGAAAAATGGCAAGGATGAAAGACAGTTCTCTTGGTAAACATCTGGTTCTATTAAGATGTCCAGTTGGGGCCAGGTACAGTAGCTCACGTCTACAATCCCAGCATTTTGGGAGGCTGAGGCAGGCAAATCACAAAGTCAGGAGTTCAAGACCAGCCTGGCCAACATGGTGGTACTCCATCTCTACTAAATTACAGAAATTTGCTGGGCATGGTGGCACATGCCTGTAATCCTAGCTACTCAGGAGAATGAGGCAGGAGAATTGCCTGAACCAGGACCCGGGAGGCAGAGGTTGCAGTGAGCTGAGATCACGCCATTGTACTCCAGCCTAAGCTACCAAGTCAGACTCCATCTCAAAAAACAAAAAAAAAACAACAAACAACAACAACAACAACAAAGTCCAGTTGGTTAGAGGGAAAATTAACCCAATGGAAATATTGACAACTAGCTTTGATTTGCTATTCAGTAGCTTGTGCATTTGTGTTGGCCTCTTACTAGAGCTGTTCCCTCTTGGTCTGTTTTAATTTGGTCTTAGTGCTGCTGTTACTTCTCAATGACAACAAATACCAGTGTCTGCTCCAAGTATTGGTTCTCTTCCCCTGAGTTTGTCAACAATTTTTCAAAGCGATGGGTAACATTGGCAGTTTGCTTATTTTACTGTGATAGCACTGCAGACACTTCATGGTGGGAAGCAATAGATTCTCTGCATATGCTCAAGACAGCAGGTACAAAGAGGAAGCAATCTGACTTACTCCAAATAAACTACCAAAAAATGAAGCATACGGGTGCAAAACACTTTCCGGGCCATATGAAAATGAACATCAGCATATCAACTGCAGCTGAGGCCAGAAGGGACATTTTACAATAGGGGGCAGCCATAACTAAAGCCTTCCTCTCTCCCAAACAACTAATTAGGTCAATTCTGAGAGTCTCGGGACTTGTAACACAGCTGAATGGTTTAAGAACACAGGCCATGAAGGCAAAACAATTTGAGCTTGAATCCCAACATTGCCACCTACTACTCTGTGTAACTTTGGGAAAGTTATTTAACTTCTGTGATTTATTTTTCTCACAATTAAGAGGAGATAATGGTGATGTTTATCTATTAAAGTTGTCCTATTATAGGACATGAAACATGTGACAGTGAAACAGAGTAAAACTCAGGTCTAATCATCCTGATTCAATGCTGTTTTATAATTCCACTACTATAATATTAAAATGTTTTAATTATACATTTTTATATTTGCATAATTATTGCATTTTAACTATATTATTAAAATATAACATAAAGGGACTTAGCATGCTCAAACCTCCTGGTCAGAACTACATCTACTCCATAAATTGACAGACTCCTATAGTGCAACATTTTAAAAGTACCTTCCTGCTTTTCTGTAAATATTCTCTCCAGGTTATATGTGAACATATATGCCAACATTTCAGAAATAGAAAAAACAATTGGTGAATTTTTTATGGGCTAGTAAATGTGCCTCTATATTTCACATACGAGATAAAATATAAAAGACAGCTTTGTTTTGAGACTGGGTCTTTCTCTACCACACAGTTTGGAGTAAAGTGGCACAATCATGGCTCACTGCTGCCTGAATTCCTGGGGCTCAAGCAATCCACCCATCTCAGCCTCCCAAGTAGCTAGCACTACAGGAATGTATCACTATGCCCAGCTAATTTGTTTATTCATTTTTTGTAGAGTTGTAGGCTTGTTTTGTTGCCCCAGTTGGTTTTAAACTCCTGGCCTCAAGTAATCCTCCTACCTCAGCTTCCCAAACCACTAGCATTACAGGTATGAGCCACCATGCCTAGCTGAAAGATGCCTTTGAAATCATGTAGTGATCCTCGGTTGGAAAATGTCATAATTGTATCTAACATTACACAATACCTTTTTTTGCATTGACATATACATTCAGTTTTCTAAGAAGAACTCAGGTAGAATGCTATTTTTGCTAGGAGATTAATACATCATAAAAAAAAATTGTCAACCTAAATAACAGAGATGAGGAGGAGAATAGCAGAGGAAGTCAGGGGTGGAGGGGACCCATTGGATGTAGGCTAGCTTGAGCAATAGCAAAAGCAAAACATGCAAGATAGCAGAAGCAGAACATATAAGATAAGGGAGTAAGCAGTATATAAATAAAAAAGTAAGCAATAAGTTGGAACAACTGAGCAGAGGAAGTCGGGGGCAAAGGGGACCCACTGGATGTAAGCTAGCTTAAGCAGAACATGCAGATTTTTCAAAAGCAGAACATAGAGATTAAAAAAAAAAGTAAACAGTTAAGTTAGTGCAATAAGAGAAAGACAAGAATAAGCAATTAGCTTACAAGAGATAAAATAAGGGTAAGGTACAATAAGGGAAAGACAAGGATGAACAATTTGCTTATGAGAGCAAGTGAGAAACAAAAACCATAAAAGACCATAAAATGTAACAAACCGGTGCTGATACCACTCGTGGGTCAGCCCAAACTGTTCTGGACCTTACTGTGCTTAATAAATCTTTTGCTGCTTTGCTGTTTGTGTGTGTCATGCCCAATTCTTTGTTTGCAACACCAAGCACTTCACAACAGCAGCCAGTAACAGAGAGGGGCTCTCTAAAAGAAAGTTATATTTACTGGTGAACAAAGCATTGCAATGGGAATATGTGTGCCATAATAAACCATGTGATTATTCAGAAAGGTAAGGGAATGCAAAGATTTCTAAAGAAAAAAATGCAGGAGAGATTATATAATTGTCTTGAGGTAATTATACTTGGGCACAAGGTTCAATAACTACAGTGATACCAGCTCAAGGCTGGACAGGCAGCTGTGGGGCAGACGTCCCTGCAGAAGTGTTTTCTGTGTGAGGTTACAATGGCATTTATGCAACGTTACGGTTTTCTCAGAGTCTTTGTACATAGCTGTGATTTTTTCACAAGTCTTTTTGTGATAGTTTTGTTATCAGACATGCAAGGCTGTATTTTTCAGGTTTTAAAAAAGGTGACTCCATTTTGATTCTGACAACTTCCACAGAATTACCCGCCTCCTACACACTAAGCACACCTCAGCACATTGTGAAGTGGTTTTGCCACATGTAGAACAGAGTTGGATAGGATACACATTTTATTCATAGGAGAATACTAGCTTTTCAAATGATAATAAGTGCTCCTAAGATAGCTTTCTCTCTACCCTTATGATTATTCTTTTCATCCAGCTGATTACCAGAGATTTCTTATTATCTATGACAGTATGTCAGATGTGGTCCACATGTAATTGTAATAAACAAGCATCCTGTACCGTGTCCAAGTCTACTGCAATCTTAACCAACGAATCATGGATACCATCTATTGAATGTGTAGTAGCTGCTGTGTGGCAGAAACTGTGCTAAGCCCCTTGCATGCATTAGTTCATATAATTGCCATAATACCCCTGTGATACCTATTTAACATGTAAGAAATTAAAAGCTTTACCCCATCCACCGTTGATGGGCACCTAGGTTGATTCCACGTCTTTGCTATTGCATGGCACTGAACATATAAGTGCCTGTGTTGTTTTGGTGTGACAATCTATATTCCTTTGGGTACATACCCCATAATGGGATTGCTGGATCGAATGGTAGCTCTGTTTTAAGTTTTTTGAGAAAACTTCAGCTGAAACTTACAAAAGAAAAGAAATTCAAAGCTTAAAAAAGTTGTCACATCTAAAGCTACAAATTAAGAAGTGGCAGAACCAGGATTTGCATATATGTATTTTTGATTGCCTAATGTGAGTGGTTAGCCATGAAGACTACTGAGAAATTGCTAGGCAAATATAACACTCCAATCCAGATGCAGAAGTGAGGCACAGTCACTCAGACCAAATCATAATCCATTCACAGCTTTTAGAAACTGGTTATTTCCTTCTAAATACCCACCAGGCAGAGGATGGTGTCAGTTAGGATGCAAAAGAACAAAAGTTGACTTTTAGGGAAGAATAACTGGTAACTTTGACAGATATACACAGTACAGACATTTTAAATAAAAATATAATTATTTAAAGTTATAGAATAAATAACCAACAAAACACCTAACTAATGGCAAACATTTTTTGTTGCTACTGTAAAATATTACCACAAATGTAACGGCTTAATACAACACAAACTGATTCTCTTATAGTTCTG
The DNA here is from genome assembly GCA_036589455.1 of Ateles fusciceps. NCBI lineage: Eukaryota > Metazoa > Chordata > Mammalia > Primates > Atelidae > Ateles > Ateles fusciceps. The sequence goes on from JAZHEH010002393.1 coordinate 7,115,621, forward strand.
GAAGTCATAGCTCAAAATCAATCTCACTAAGCTAAAGATGAAGGTGTTAACAGGGTTAGTTCCTTCTGAAGCCTCAAAGGAAAAATAGTTTCTCTGCCTTTTCAGCCTGTAAAGGTCGTCTGCAGTCCTTAGCTAGTGCCTCCCTCCTCACCTTAATCCAAACTCTTGATTCCATGGTAACATCTACTACTGATTTGGGTCCTCCTGCTCGCCCCTTATAAGGATCCTTGGGATTACATTTACCCACCTGGATAACCCAGGTGAGTCTCCCCATCTCAAGATTATCACATCAGTAAAGTCCCTTTTTCCATGCAATGTACTTTATTCACAAGTTTTGGGGGTGAGGACCCAGACATCTTTGGGGAGGCATTATTTTATGTACCACAATTGCCAATGCTTACATTTTTTAAGCTAAAAGAAAAAATAAAATTAATTAGAAAGTAATCCAGTCTCTATTGTACTCACTTGTGTCCAATTTCCAATTAATTTGTGGGTTTTTTTAGGGCTTACTTTAAGGGAAATCAATTATTTTTCTCTTCTGGCTGGAAACTTTCTGGAGCATGTGGGTGTAGTGACTGGTATTGATCTGGGTTACAGAGCAGCTTGGATGAGCATCTCTACAGGAACCACTGTGCTGGGCTATATTCAAAAGCTATTTATTTCATAATTTCAAAAACTAAAAGGGCTGGGTATCTAGCAAGGAACACTTTTGAATCTGCTGCAGAAAGAAGGCAGAGATTATAAGATATAGAGGGTGGTTCAATGAATCCATTTAATATTAGCTGTTCACTAAAAACGAATGAGGAGGAGAGATGAAAAAACTGCAACTTCTTGAATGGTAATTAAACCTGTTGATCATATTCTGATTAGAAAAGTATATAGGAAGAAACAAGTGCTTCATATTCCTGTGGGTTTTCTGTTCTAGCCATGAAAAATAAAAAAGAATCAAACTGCCAAGATGCCTTTTGAATGGGGCTGGATAACAAAAATTCCCCCAAAACCAAAAAACCTTTTGCAAAATCTTAGTGAGGCAAGTGCATGCAAAAACCTATTTGCTTTTGTTTTTTCTCCTTGAATTAATAATTGGGGAATATCCACTCACTTAATGCCCTGGGAGAGAGGTGTACAGCCTTCTGATGGCTCAACCTAATAAGAAAAAAACTCTACAACTGTTGCTACATAGATAGAGCTATGTGTTCTGAAGGTTCAAGTTACTTCTTCTAAGAAAATCAAGTGACATTTAAAGTACTTTTGAAAAGAGAGTAACATAGTTCTAATACTAGGAAACTCATGTTGATCTAAATGTTTCTCTTTTTTTTCCAGATGTGCTTCTAATAATATGTTAATGTATATATTCATCTTCTAGAAAGGCATTAACTAATATATAAGCTTTATTAATTTAATGCTATTATATTGTTTATTTTAAAATACACTCAAACGTGAAAATAAGATGCTTTGAAACAACTAGCAATACCTAAGAAAATATTCTTAATTCAAATTGTTTTGTATCAGTGAGAAGACAGACAGAAGGAGAGAGAGAAAATCAATCACTAGACTAGCAGTTCAAACTTTAATGTGCATACACACACACACACACACATAATCACACACACACAGACTTTAATGCACAAAGTACCTGCGAATCATGTTATTAATAAAATTCAGATTTTGATTCAGTAGTTCTGGGCATAGAAATGGAGGTGGCTCATAGATTCTGTATTTCTTATAAACTCTTAAGTGATGTCAATGTCACTATTTTTCCCCCATGGAGTAGCATGTCATAGAGAAATTTATAAAATTACAGAACCCCAGGTACCACTGCAGATCTTACCACAAATATATAATTTTAACAAGCACCCTCCAAGTTATTTCTATGCGACCTGCCTTACACTGATTCAATGAACTGAGTTGGCACAGTGGTTACAACTCAAATGCCTGCTTCAGGCATGTGGTTATATAAATATTTGAATTGGATTTATGTTTTAAAAGGTACTAAGTTACTTGAACTTTGACCAAGCATCAAACTAGCCTTAATCACATGCCTTTTAACAAACTACTGCTGCCTTTTTATAGTACACAAGCTACCTCTGAGCCTGGAGTTGGCAGTCTTAACATTTTAGAGGCTAAGATCCCTGTGGAAATTTCATATAAGCCATGAAACATCTACCCCCATGAAACATTTTCCCCCAGGAAAATCTACAAATGCACATGTATGCATTTTGTAAACAATTTCAGGAAATTGCATGTTTTCTAGTCTATCCATGGATTCCTGACAGGTTCATGAACCTCTGGCTAAGAATTCATGGTTCAGTTATTATGTCTTGCAAATACCATTCGTTTCAGTGATCGAAACATATTACTTTTAAATATTGTCTTGGTACTGTTTTAATTCCTCTGAGCTAGCTCCAGCAGTTATCCCTGAAACTGGCCGGCAGCATATGGCTCAAAGCTTCTCCTCCACCATGCCCAGGTGCTCTCCATGGTACTGGCCTCAGAATTTGACTTCAGCCTTCAACCTGCCTCTATTTCTCATCCTGTCTTAGCATGCTTCCCTGAGCTTCTTAAAATTTCCTCATCCAATTGTAATTTTCCTTTATGAAGCCAAGCCTCTGTTTTTCAAGACTTCTGTGCCAGTCTCCCAACTTTGAGACTGCTTTCTTAATCAAAAGTCATTACTTATCTCTAGTAAATCAATCAATATTTTAGTTTTCTTTCCCATGAATACTCTTTTACATATCAAGAAATGTATTATGCTTCTTATTCTCTAAGTTTTACCAGACTTAGGAGCCCTCTGCTTAAAGAAACTTTCATTTTTACTCTTTTTGAAAAAAGGTTTTTAAAATGCTAATGTACTTTAAACAGAACACAATTATACCTCAGAAAATGTATAATAAAAATAAAAGAATTTTAACATTAAAATTAATAGAGTCTGATTTTTATTGTTAATGTACACACATATGTGAATATCCATTATAGAGCTTTGGTATTAATTATTTTATCAGCTATTCTTATAAATTTTATTCAAAATTTGTGTTTCTTAATTTTTTATACTCTATTGTGCAACAATGGAGGGTTATCAAATTGAGTATTACTAGTGAATTGCAATACATGACATTATATATTAAAGATTTGTTGGAGTACTATGCAGCCATAAAAAATGATGAGTTCGTGTCCTTTGTAGGGACATGGATGAACCTGGAAACCATCATTCTCAGCAAACCGACACAAGAACAGAAAATCAAACACCGCATACTCTCACTCATAGGTGGGTGTTGAACAATGAGAACACATGGACACAGGGAGGGGAGCATCACACACTGGGGTCTGTTGGGGGGGAAATAGGGGAGGGACAGTGAGGGCTGGGAAGCTGGGGAGAGATAGCATGGGGAGAAATGCCAGATACAGGTGATGGGGGAGGAAGGCAGCAAATCACACTGCCATGTGTGTACCTATGCAACAATCTTGCATGTTCTTCACATGTACCCCAAAACCTAAAATGCAATAAAAAAAATAATAATAAAAAGTACTGACACTCAGAAAAAAAAAAAAGATTTGTGTTATAATTTCTCTCCATATAAAGGTATAAAATGGTAACTATGTAGGGGTAATAGATATGTTAATTAGCTGGACTGTGGTAATCATTTCACAGTTTATATTAAAATATCAAGTCGTACATCTTAAATATACACAATACACATTAAATTTTTACAAAATTTAAAAATCATGACGGTCCTTATAAGAAGGGGCAGGAGATCAGAGTAGAGCAAAAAAGATATTTCCAGTAATTAAATGGTTTTAAAGGCAAAACTAAGAAATATTCAGAAATTTTAGTGTTTTCTTTATTGTAAAATGTATTACCTTACAACAGTAAAAACTAACAGGGGAGGGAATCTATAGATTTATCTAAATAAGCATTTACTGCTGCCTTATCTATATAAACATTACCCAGACAGCTACTAGGTACCAAGATTTCCATCTTACATGGTGAAGAAGAGACTTTATAATTCAAGATATGATTCATTTGTTTGAATGTAAACATTTTCCTTGACAAGTAGCCTTAGTGTTTGGAGTCCAGAAAGGGGCCTATTGAATCATTTGGAAATAATTGGAATTATTGTGACCTTTGAGAGTAAAATTTTAAATCAAGAGAGAATGGATCAAAGGAAAATTATGCAAAAATTAAACCTACAAGATAGAATTGGTCTCATGAAAGCACAACTTACTTGAGACCTAGATCACTATAATAGATATCCAAAGTAAGATGGTAACAATGACAAATGAATAGGTCAGCCAATAACATTTTAAAGGACTTCACAAAGTCACATGAAAGTAGCGCACATCTGTGCCTTGTGATGTTTTACCCAAGGGACTCTAATTATTCATCCTTATTATTATGCAGAAGAATCAAACTATCTTAGGCTAATCTTATTAAATATTTACCCCTCTGATTTTCTCTTGACTCCAAGTGTATTAGTTTTCCATTGCTGTTGTAACAAATTCTGACAAACTGATTATCTTAAAACAAATGTATTCTTTTACAGTTCTGTAGATCATAAGTTTGAAATGAAACAAAATCAAGGTGTTGGCAGCAGGGCTAGTTTCCTTCCTTTCATAAGGAAATCCCTTCTTTGCCTCCTCCAGCTTCTGTTGTCTGCCAGCATTCTTTGGTTGTTGGCCACACAACTCTAATCTTTGCTTCTGTTGTCACATTGCTTTCTTCTACTCTAATCTCCTGCCCCTTCTTATAAGGACCTTCATGATTACACCAGGCCCACCTGGATAATTATGTAACCCTTCTCCCCAATATCAAGATCTTAACTTCATCACATTTGAAAAGTCCCTTTTGATATATAACAGGTTCAGGAATGAGGATGTGGACATGTTTTGGGGCATTATTTAGCCTACCACACTACACTTAGTAAGCAACCTTCTAGTGAGTCTTGGTTTCTCCTATAGCTTTACTATAGAGACATAATGAGCTACCAATGATGGCTTAAGTTTTTCAATTCCTACAAATTATATTTCTCCAAATCAATTCATAAAGTTACAGTCTGCTTTTACATTTCAGGCTTATGGATTTGGAAGTCTGCCCTTCAGTAATGGATCCACTTTCAGCATGCCTTTATTGTTAGATTTCAGAAGCCTGCAGGAAACCTGATAAGGTGAATCTCCAAGTCCACAAATAATACCTTTCCACAAGATGCCGTGCATTACTTAATAACTGGAAAATATCAGTGGCTTAAAACAGTAAGCACTAACCACAGTTGTAGGTCAACCATGGCCCTGTTTTTTCTCTTTTCTTCTGGGTTCTAGGCTAAAGGAGTACACTTTATCTGGAGCATGTGATTTTTGAGGCAAATTAAAAGAGCAGTCAGTCAAATCACATAATTCTGTTTGCACATGGCATAAACGATATCTACTTACATCTTACTGGCCAAAGCAAGACACACGGCCAAAGCAACATCCATGAGAAGAAAGTATAGTTCTACAACAAAGGAACTGCAATCCACTTTTCAAAGGACATGAATATATAATCGTCTCTTACAGAAAGGGGAGCTAAGTATTTTGGTATGTAATGCATTCTACTACAGACTTTCAAGAAGCCAATCTAGAACACATGGTATCACATTCTGACTACTTCATTCATACTAAAATACATGCAGATTAAAGGGCATGGAAACAATAATACAAAAGGTAAGAGAGGATAAATAGAGCTAAAAGAATATAAGGTTTCACTGGTATTATGGGAATATTTAAAGTAATGAAATATATTTTACTATATTAAGTCAAAGGTGTATATTGTAATTCCTAGGGTAATCTCCAAAAGACATAACATATAAGTCTTAAGACAATGAAAACTGTGATAGCTATATTAACATCAAGTAAGACTGTTAGGCAGGATGTATTAATAAAGAGGGACATTCCATGATGATAAAGGGGTTAATCCAATATATGTCCACCTGTTAATATAGATTCAAAATATATAAAGCAAAATGCAACAGAAACATAATGAGATGACAAATTTACAATTACAACGGGAGACTTTAACATAGCTCTTGCAATAAATGTTGAAAAAGGGCGGACAGACCTCTCGCCATTCCTATTCAACATAGTATTGGAAGTTCTGGCCAGAGCAATCAGGCAAGAAAAAGAAATAAAGGGTATTCAGTTTGGAAAAGAGTAAGTCAAATTGCTTCTATTTGCAGACAACATGATTGTATATTTAGAAGACCCCGTCATCTCAGCCCAAAATCTCCTTAAGCTGATAAGCAACTTCAGCAAAGTCTCAGCATTCAAAATCAATGTGCAAAAATCACAAGTAATCCTATATACCAATAACCAGACAAACTGAGAGCCAAATCATGAGTGAACTCCCATTCACAATTGCCACAAAAGAGAATAAAATACCTAGGAAAACAACTAACAAGGGATGTGAAGGACCTCTTCAAGGAGAACTACAAACCACTGCTCAAGGAAATAAGAGAGGACATAGATGGAAAAGCATTCCATGCTCATGGTTAGGAAGAATCATTATCATGAAAATTGCCATACTGCCCAAAGTAATTTATAGATTCAATACTATCCCCATCAAGCTACCATTGGCTTTCTTCACAGAACTGGAAAAAAACACTTTAAACTTTATATGAAACCAAAAGAGAACCCACATAGCCAAGACAATCCTAAGGAAAAAAAAAAAAACCTGGAGGCATCACCTTACCAGACTTCAAACTATACTACAATGCTACAGTAATCAAAACAGCATGGTCCCGCTACCAAAACAGAGATATAAACCAATGGAACAGAAAAGAGGCCTCAGAAGTAACACCTCACATCTACAACCATCTGATCTTTGACAAACCTGACAAAAACAAGCAGTGGGGAAAGGATTCCCTATTTAATAAATGGTGTTGGGAAAGATGGCTAGCCACATGCAGAAAGCTGAAACTGGATCCCCTCCTGACTCCTTATACAAAAATTAACTCCAGGTGGATTAAAGATTTAAACATAAGACCTAACACCATAAACGCCCTAGAAGAAAACCTAGGCAATACCATTCAAGACACAGGCATAGGCAAGGACTTTATGACTAATACACCAAAAGTAATGGCAACAAAAACAAAATAGACAAGTGGGATCTAATTAAAATTAAGAGCTTCTGTACAGCAAAAGAAACTATCATTAGAGTGAACTGGCAACCAAAAGAATGGGAAAAAATTTTTGCAATCTACCCATCTGACAAATGGCTAATACACAGAATCTACAAAGAACTAAAACAGATTTACAAGAAAAAGACAAACAACCCCATCAAAACGTGGGCAAAGGATATGAAACAGACACTTCTCAAAAGAAGACATTTATGCAGCCAACAAACATGAACAAAAGCTCATCATCACTGGTCATTAGAGAAATGCAAATCAAAACCACATTGAGATACCATCTCACGCCAGTTAGAATGGTGATCATTAAAAAGTCAGGAGACAACAGATACTGGAGAGGATGTGGAGAAATAGGAACACTTTTACACTGTTGGTAGGAGTGTAAATTAGTTCAACCATTGTGGAAGACAGTGTGGCGACTCCTCAAGGATCTAGAACTAGAAATACCATTTGACCCGGCAATCCCATTACTGGGTATATATCCAAAGGATTATAAATCATTCTGTTATGAAGACACATATGCACATATGTTTATTATATGGCACTGTTTACAATAGCAAAGACTTGGAACCAACCCAAATGCCCATCAATGACAGACTGAATAAAGAAAATGTGGCACATATACACCATGGAATACTATGCAGCCATAAAAAAGGATGAGTTCATGTCCTTTGCAGGAACATGGATGAATCTGGAAAACATTATTCTCAACAAACTGACACAAGAACAGAAAACCAAACACACATGTTCTCACTCATAATTGGATGTTGAACAATGAAAACACATGGACACAGGGAGGGGAACATCACACACTGAGGCCTGTTGGGGGTTGGGGACTAAGGGAGGGATAGCAGGGGGGTAGGGGTACTGGAGAGGGATAACAATGACAGGGGAATGGATGCAGCAAACCACCATGGCACATGTATACCTATGTAACAAACCTGCACATTCTGCACATGTACCCCAGAACTTAAAGTATAATAAAAAATAATTAAAAATAAAATGGCAATGTCAAGAAAAAAAAAGGATCTGAAAATAAAATTAAGAAAACTAAATGGATATATACGTGTGTGTGTGTGAGTGTGTGTGTGTGCACATGCGCTCAGCAAGGCATTTTACATGCTTTCCAAATGAACTTGGAACATTTATTAAAATTGACTCATTTACTAACCCATAAAAAAGCCTCAACAAAATTCAAAAAATTAAAATTATTCTACATATATTCACTGATCAATATGAAATTAAGCTAGTAATCAATAACAAAAAGAGATAAACAGAAAAGCCCCCAAATGCCTAAAAATGAAGCAATATGCATCTAAATAATAGTCCATGAGTCAAGGAAGAAATCAAAATTAATGTTCCAGAATTTTGGTTTCACTATGGTAGTGTAATTATCTTTCTTATTAAAACTAAAACCAACTACCTAAGAACCTAAAAAGCAAATAAAAGCAGACACATTGTAGACGGAAGGCAAAACTAGAAGTTACCCATGCAAAAAGGAGTTTCCCCCATTTTTTTTTCTTTTCTCTCTTTGATCTTCCCTCGACAGGCCCAATTCTCTAAGAAAATTGGTAGATCAGAGTTATTAGTGGCAAAAACCATAATAGTAACTCTTCTTTAAAAGCCAGAGAACCCAGAAACAGGCCTTAGCAGGCTGCAGACTATAGGGGAAGTCCTGCAGAGGAGAGGGCTGGAGAATGGCGGATTCGCTAATTGTGAATATGAAACTGTCTAAATCTTGGGCTCACCTCTAAACTATGCATTTGTGGGACAGATGGAAACACCATGGCAAAGATTTTTCAGAAATGAACTGAAATTAGAAATACCATTAACAGAAAGAAAGATAGAATTTCAAGTGTGAACCCAAATGTTCCAAAACAGCTAAATAACTAAAGAACAATTGAAACTTGATTAGTTCTCATTGGAAAAGACAGTCAATGAATGCCAATCCCAAGATAACTCAGATGTTGGAATTATCTGACAACAATTTTAAATCAGCTTTTACAACTAGCTCAAATGAGTGGAAAGTAGGGAAAAGACAAAATTTCTCAGCAGATAGATGGAAATTATAAAAAGAACCAAAGGAAAATTTCAGAGTTGGAAAATATAATATCTGAACTAAATATTCACCACTCATCCAATAGTAGAAATGAGATGAAAGAAAAAAAAAAATCGGTAAGCTTGAGTGCAGAAAAATACAAACTACTGAATCTGAAAAATAGAGAAAAAAAGATTAAAAAAAAAAAAACTAACAAAGCTTCAGCGTCCTGTGGGGCAATATTGAAAGTTCTAACATACATGTTTCTGGAGTCCTAAAAAGTGAGGAGAGAGGTCAGGTGCAGTGGCTCACACCTGTAATCCCAGCACTTTGGGAGGCTGAGGCAGGTGAATCACAAGGTCAGAAGATCAAGACAACCCTGGCCAACATGGTGAAACCCAGTCTCTACTACAAATACAAAAATTAGCCAGGTGTGCTGGCAGACACCTGTAGTCCCAGCTACTCGGGAGGCTGAGGCAAGAGGATCACTGAACCCAGGAGGTGGAGGTTGCAGTGAGCTGAGATTGCACCACTATACTCCAGCCTGAGGACAGAACAAGAATCTGTCTTAAAAAAAAAATGAGGAGAGAAAGATTCAAGTAGAAAATATATTTGAATAAGTAATACCCTTAACCATCCCAGATTTGGTGAATAAAATAAATTTAAATATTAAAATTTACTAAACCCATTAGAGAAAAAAAACTCAAAGAAAATTACAACTGAACACAACTTAATCTTCAGAAAACCACCAAAAAAGAGAAAAATATCTTATACTAGTTAGAGAAAAGCAACATATTAAATACAGGGGGAAGAGCAATTTGAATGACTGCAAAATTCTTATTAGAGATGAGAAGGCAGTGAAAACACATCTGTAAAGTGCTAAAAGCAAAGGACTGTTAACTTATAGTTTTATATCTAGTGAAAATAACCGTCAGGGAAAAAAGGCAAAATTAAACATTATTAGGTGAAGGAAAACAAGATAATTTGTTGCAAATGGACTTATTCTAAAATCATTGCTACAAGATGAAGGATATTCTTCGGGTTGAAGGAAAATGATGCCAGAAGAAAACTTAAATTTTCAGGAACAAAGGAAGAAAAAAGAGAAATAGTAAATATCTGTGCAAATGTAAATGCATATTTTTCCTCTTTAGTTCTTTAAAACATGTATTACCATTAAAGGTAAAAACTATAACATAATTTTATGGTGTTTAGTCTAGTGCTGATGAAATTCACATGGCAACTATAACATAAAGTTTAGGTTAGTGAGGGATCATAAATGGACCCATACAGGTGCAATGATTCTACATTTTACTTGAAGTGGTATAGTATTAAATATTTTTAAAAAACAGGGAGAAATGGGATATGTGTAGTATAATCTTTACGGCAATCACTGAGAAATTATAAATACATATAGCCAAAGAGCTGATAAATTAAAATTGAATACTAAAATATATTCAAATTATCCAAAAAAGGCAGGAAAAAGGGCAGGAAAGAAAGGGGAACAAAAAACACAGGTTAACAAATAAAATAATAGACTTAAATCCAACTAACTCAATAGTTACCCTAAATGTTAATTGTTTAGGCTGGGTGAGGTGGCTCACACATGTATTCTCAACACTTTGGGAGGCTGAGGAGGGTAGATCAGTTGAGACCAGGAGATCAAGACCAGCTTGACCAACATGGTGAAATCTCCTCTCTACTAAAAATAACCTGGAATCCAAGCTACTCATGAGGCTGAGGCATGAGAATCACTTGAACCTGGGAGGAAGAGGTTGTAGTGAGCCAATATCAAGCCATTGCACTCCAGCCTGGGTGACAGAGCAAGACTCTGACTCAAAAAACAAAAAAAGTTAATATTTTAAAGAAAACACTCCAATTATAAGGTAGATATTGATAGAGTAGATTTTTTAAAAAGCAAGACCTTACCATATGCTGTCTAAGAATGATACATATTACATGTAAAAGACAGATTGAAAACAATTTGGGGCAGGGAATATACACTATATAAACAATAAGCATAAAAAAGCAGGAATAGCTAGAAAAGACACCAAATATCTGAAGAAATAAATTTCAAGACAGAGTACTACTGAGATGAAGAAGGATATTTCATAATGATAAAAAAGACAATTCATCAAGAAATAGCAACTAAAATGTGTATTCACCTAATAACAGAACCTCAAACCACATGAATCAAAACCTGAAGAATCAAAAGGAGAGACAGATCACTGTAAAATTAGAGTAGAAGGTTTTTAACATCCATTTTTCTTTTATTTTTCTTTTCATTGAGATAGGGACTTTCTTTCGCCCAAGCTAGAGTGTAGTGGTGCAATCACAGCTCACAGCTGTGACAACAACCAGGGGCTCAAGTAATCTTCCTACCTCAGCCTCCCAAGTAGTTGGGACCACAGACATGCATGACCACATCTGGCTAATTATTATTGTTATTTGTAGAGACAACGTCTTGCTGTATTGTTCAGGCTGCCCTCAAACTCCTGGGCTCAAGCAATCCTCCCAACTCAAGTCTACCAAAATTCTGGGATTACAGGGGTGAGGCACTGTACCCAGCCCATTTTTCAATAATTGACAGAGAAACTAGACATAAAAATATTAGCAAGAACATAGAGATCTGAACAGTACCCTCAAATTCCTCAATCTAGTTGGTAGTCATAGGAAACAACATCCAAGGAATGCAGAATACACATTTTTTCAAATTCACATGGTACATTCACCAAGATGGATCATACCCTGAGTCAAAGTCACAATCATTTTAAAGCACTGAAATCATACAAAGCATATCTTCTCATCACAATGTAATTTAATTTAAAAATCAACAAAAAATATATATCTTGGAAAAACCTAAGTATATAGAATATGTTACCATTAAATTTCTAAATAATTTGTGGGTGAAACATAAAATCACAAAAGACGTTAGGAAATAATTTCAATAGAACAACAAAAAAAAATACAATTGTGTTAGGGTTCTCCAGAGAAACAGCATCATTACGCTGTACATTGATAGAGAACAGAGAGGAGAAAGGAAAAGGAGAGAAGGGATTTTAAGAAATTGACTCACGTGATCATGGAGGATAGCAAGTTCAAAATTTGTAGGTCAGGCTGGAAATTCAAGCTAAGAGTAGATGTTGCAGTCCTGAGTCTGAAATCCACAGGGCAAGGCAGCTGGCTGGAAACTCAGATTTCATGTTGTAGTCTGGAGGCAGAATTTCCTACTTTTTAGGAAATCTCAGTTTTTGCTCCTAAGGCTTTTCAACTGATTGAATGAAGCCCACCCACATTATGGAGGGCAACATGTTTTATTTATAGTCCACTAATTGTAAATGTTAATTATATCCACAAATACCTTTACAGCAACACCTAGCGTTTAGCCAAACAACTGGACACCACAGCCTAGCCAAATTGATGCATAAAATTAACCATTACATACAGCATATCAAAATTTGGGAGATAATAAAGTAGCTATTAGAGGAGAATGTATAAATTCAAATGCCTATATTAAAAATAAGAAATATCTAAAATTAATGTTATAATGTTCCACCCCAATAGTAAGTTAGAAAAAGTCGAATTCAATGAAATAGCAAAAGAACAGACAACAGAGAAAATTTAGAAGCCAAAAATTGTTTTTTAGATTATCAATAAAATTGAGAAACTTTTAGCTAGAATAATCAAAAAATAAAAAGAGAGAACATGAATAGCCAATACAATGAATGAAAAGGAGGTTATCACTGCATACATTAAAAGGACAGTTATAGAATATTACAAATGAATTTATGCTAACAACTTAACAACTTAGATTAAATGGAGAAAGCCTTGAAAAGCACAATTTACCAAACTGACATAAGAAGAAACAGAAAACATGAATAACTAAATATACACATAAAAAATAGATGTTGTATCAAAAGCATTCCTCAAAAGAAAATTCAAATACTACAGAAAGCTATCATAAAAAATATTACTCAAAATTTTCAAAAACAGAGAAGCAGGAATTACTGCTGAACTCATAATGTGAGGCCAGCATAATAACCCTGATAACAAAATCTGATAATGGCATTATCAATAAAGAAAATTACCAATGAATATTTCTCATGTAGATAGATGCAGAATTCTTAAATATTAGCAAATAAAATGAAAAGATACATTTAAAATGATAATGAATCATGACCAAATCAGATTTATACAAGAAATACAATGCTATTTGCATTCAAATATCAATCAATGTAATTCACTATATTAAAAAATAAAGCAAAAAATGAGTAGGATCATTTCAATCTGTGAAGAAAAAAAAATTTGAAAATATTTAGCACTATTCACAAACAAACTAGGAACTGTAGTAAACAACCTCAAAATGATAAAGGGCATATATGAAAAACCTACAATTAACATCATATTTAATGGTGAGCATATAAATTACTTCATCCGGAGATCAGGAACAAACAAATGATGCTAATTGTCATCTACTCCACATTGTTCTCACAACCCTAGCCAGTAGTAAAGTAAGAAAAAGAGGAAAAGGCATACAAATTAGGAAGGAAAAAGAAAACTGTCACTGTCTGCAGATGATTTGATTTTTTACATAGAAAATTCAAACAAATCTACACAACTACTAGAACCAATAAAAATAATTATCAAGAATGCAGGACATAAGCTTAGTATTTTAAATCTATTATTTCTCATAGACAAGCAGGAAAACATTGTAAAGTGAAATTGTTAAAATTCCACTTACAGTCATGTTGAAAAATGTAAAATATCTAAGAATAAATATAACAAAAGACACCTAATATCTTGACACTTAAATCTATAAAACATTGTAAAAGAAATTAAGAAGATCTAAATAAACAGAAACATATACCATGTCTGTGGATTGGAAGATTCATATTGTAAAGTTTACAATCATCAAACTGATCTGCAGATTTAACTCAATCCCAATTAAAACTGCAGTCAGATTTTTGTAGAAATTGACAGGCTGATTCTAAAATATGTTCGGAAATTAAAATGTTCCAGAGAATCAAAACAATTTTAAAAGAAAGGAGCAAAGTTGGAGAATTTGTTCTGATCTCAGAACTTATTTTAAAGCTATAGAAATCAAAATAGATCGGTATTGATGAAAAGATAGACATGCAGAGTAATGGAATAAAATAGACGGTCTAGAAGCAGACCTACAAGTATTTGGTCAATTGATTTTTGGCAAACTTCTATGTTAATTCAAAAGAGAAAGGAAAATCTTTTTAACAAATGTTACTAGTAAAGTGGATATTCATGTGGGGAAAAAAATGAAAATGGATTCTTATCTCACACCATAAACAAAAATGTACTCAAAATGGATCACAGACCTAAATGTAAGACCTAAAACTCTATACTATAGAAAAAGAGAAAATACATTTGTGACCTTGAAGGAGACAAAGATTTCTTATATAGAAAACATAAGGTCAGGTGTGGTGGCTCCCACCTGTAGTCCCAACACTTTGGAAGGCCAAGGTGAGTGGATCACTTGAGGTCAGTAATTAGAGACCAGCCTGGCCAACATGGTGAAACTCTGTCTCTACTTAAAATACAAAAATTAGCCAGGTGTGGTGGCACATGTCTGTAATTTCAGCTATTCAGGAGGCTGAAGCAGGGGGAATCACTTAAACCTGGGAGGCAGAGGTTGCAGTGAGCCAAGAGGGTGCCATTGCACTCCAGCCTGGGTGACAGAGTGAGACGCTGTCTCAGAAAGAAGAAGAAAAAAAAGAAAAAGAGAAAGAAAGCACAAAGCACCATGAAACATTAAAATTTTAAACTGATAAATTGGAATTCATGGAAATGAAAAATTTTTCCTCTTTAAAAGTCACTAGTAAGGAAATAAGAACAAGCCATTAACTGGGAGAAAACACAAATATCAAAGGACATATCCAGAAAATATGGAGAATTATTACAACTCAACAATAAAAGACAAACAACCTGATAAAAAATTAACAATGTGAAAAAAAATAGAAGCACATATCATCCATTAATTTTACTTATGGGGGTTAACTAGGGACTCAAACAGATTTTTAAAAAAAAAAAATAACAATGTATTTAAACGCTTTACCAAAAAAAGATATACAAATGGCCAATAAATACATACGGTGTTCAACATCATTAACCATCAGAAAAAAAAGTGTGATTTAACATACATGTAATACACACCTATGAGAATGGCTAAAATTAGAATGAGTGACCATATTAAATACTGTCAAGGATGTGGAATTCTCACACAAGCTTTTTAGGAATATGAAACAGCATAAGACTAGCAAAACTAAGCTGCTAGAAAACAAGACAGTGGTTGGGAAGGGCATGAGAGGGGCTTCTGTGGACCTGATAATGTTTTGTATTTCTTAATGTAGGTACTGGTAATATAGTTATGTTCACACCAAAAAAATCAAGCTGAATATTAATGATCTATGCACATTTCTGCATAAATATTTATATTAGTCAGGGTTCTCTAGAGGGACAGAACTAATAAGATGTATATATGTGAAGGGGAGTTTATTAAGGAATACTGACTGACACAATTGCAAGGTGAAGTCCCACAAAAGACTGTCTGCAAGCTGAGGGGCAAGGAAGTCAGTCCAAGTCCCAAAACCTCAAACGTAGGGGGAGCCAACAGGCCAGCCTTCAGTCTGTGGTCAAAGACCTGAGCCTCTGGCAAACCACTGGTGTAAGTCCAAAAGACCAAACGCTGAAGAACTTGGAGTCCAATGTTCGAGGGCAAGAAGCGTCCAGCATGGAAGAAGATGAAGGCCAGAAGACTCAGCCAGTCTAGTCCTTCTGCGTTCCTTTGCCTGCTTTTATCCTAGCCACGTTGGCAGCTGATCAGATGGCACCTGCCCAGACTAAGCATTGGTCTGCCTCTCCCATTCCACTGACTCAAATGTTAATCTCCTTCGACAGCACTCTCACAGAAATCCAGGGACAATACTTTGCATCCTTCAATCCAATCAAGTTGACACTCAATATTAACTATCACAATATTATAATACAATAAAAATTTTAGAATATATACCTAAATACAAAAGAACATGGCTGGCTACAACCTATTCATTTTCTATTCCCATGAGTAATTAATAATTATTTTTATTTCTATTTCTATTTGTAGTGCCCTCAGGAATTCTGTAACATAGTATTAGAGAATCACACTCTCTATTCCTGAACTCCAGAGGCAGTAGATCCCTCATCCTCATCAGTGACCAACACCAGCACCTGTACCACCACCAGTAGAAATGAGAACCAGCAGCATCAGTAGCACCAGCAGCACAAGAACACCATAGACCTCTTGGCTGCCACTGAAATAATAAGGTGTCATGATTCTGTTCAGAGAACATCTGCTGGACATGCTAACTTTATTTATTCACACACACTTACCACACCACCGCCACCTCTACCTTTGCTAAGGAAAAGAACCAAAATTGCCAGGCACAGTGGCTCATGCCTATACTCCCAGCACTCTGGGAGGCTGAGGTGGGTGGATCATGAGGTCAGGAGTTGGACAGCAGCCTGGCCAATATGATAAAACCCATCTCTACCAAAAAATACAAAAATTAGCTGGGCATGGTGGTGCGTGCCTATAGTACCAGCTACTCGGGAAGCTGAGGCAGGATAATTGCTGGAACCCAGGAGGCAGAGGTTGCAGTGAGGCAAGATAATGCCATTGCACTCCAGCCTGGGCGACAGAGCGAGACTCCATCTCTTAAAAAAAAAGAACCAAAATTATATTGTAGCTACGTAAAGTAGTATTCTTTGCCATATGTTTGTCTATGTTCCTCTCTTCTGGTCATGATGAAGGAGAAGATTATGCTGTCATTATTTGGGGCAGTAATTGCATTTTTGAGTAATTCTTATTGACAAATGCATTTGGAAGTTCAGGCCATGTCCAGATGAGCACAATTCTATAAACAAATAGGCAGAGTATTTTATTCCAAATCTGAAACAAATGTTTTTCTCTCTGGGTCGAGTTGTGACAGGGCAAGAATCCTCTCTGTTAAAAACCTTATCTCAATTCCAGGAAGCCTACCGGGAGAAAATATAATAAGGAAAACCCTGGTGTCCTGCATGTGTCTGTCACCATTAAACTGCTGAAGAAACTGAAGTTTCTCCCAAGGAAGACAAACATTTGTCTGCAGAATACATCAGATCCTAATGAAAGATACCAGGGCACCTCAAATTATGAAAAGATGGTCTCAATTATGTCTCACATTGGGTCCATGTTCCTCGGAAATATAACTTTGCAGCTTATCTCATCAAAATGTTGAGTATGTTTTACACTCCTTGAATCTAGACCAGCCTTGTGACTTGCTTTGGCTAACAGACTATAAAGTGATATTGTCCCACTTCTGAATCTAAGCCTCATGAGGCATTGTGTGCTTCTCCTGTCTTTCTCAGAACCTTGCCACCACCATATGAACAAACCCAAGCAGCCTGATGGAGGAAGTTTAGCTGCACCAGCCAAGATGGCCTAAACCAGGCTGTAACCAGTTGATTCACATCTATGTAAGAGGGCCCAGTCAAGATTAGCACTGATTATATATAGAATGAGCCCACAGGGGACCAGTGCTGCCTAAATGACTCATATATTAAGACTTGTGAGCTTAATATATGTGCATTTTAAGCCATTAAGGTTTGTGATGGTTTGTTATGCAAACAGGCAAAAGATAATTGAAACAGAAATAGATGAGGGTGTCCATATTGCCATTATCAGAAATCTAGATTCTGGGGAACATTTGGTCCAATTTCCTCATTTTATCAATATAGGTAAAGATAAAATGTGAACTAGGAGTCAGAAGTACCAGCTCTTTTCAGTACTAGATTTGGCTACTATTACATGAACAAAAATTTTAAACAATTCTAATAGCTATATGAATAAGCTAGCATTTACACACTATATATTGACAGCGAATTATGCTAAACATTTCTACATCAGTCTTTGCCTATAATCTGAGGAAATTAAAAATTGCCCAGAATCACACATGGGACTAGAATATGAATGTGAGTCCTTCTAACGCCACAGTCAATACTCTGCAGTTACATTCTATTCTACTGTCTCCCACTGAGGTAAGGTGTGGAGCTACAAGTTTCATGGGGCTGAAATTCTAAAGTCGGTACACTCAGAAAATAACAACAGCAGCTCAAACTATCCTTGAAAATGTATTTGTCCATAATTTATAACACCAGCTGCCAGAAGTCCACCAATGTCAGTTTTTTTCCTCCAATATGAAACAAACAGCTAGAACTGGGAAGGGAGAAACATCAGTGGAAACAGGTAGACTGTGTTTTGGGGTCCTTGTTAATCATGTATAAAGTATGTGGCTGGTTAGCATAGATAGATGTTCACATTGTAAGAGCTATATATGAGACCTCAAATACATAAGCTATATATAAGAGATATCATATATATCTCATCTCATGTATATAAGAGATATACATATATGAGATGAGATCATATGTATATCTCATATATATGAGATGCCCAGCTGTAAGAGATATATGGTCAGCTGGATAGATGCTCATACTCTAAGAGATATATGAGACCTGAAACCAACTGACTAATCATACTCACCTTTCCCATCTCATTTCCCCTTTGACCCATAAGCCAGACTGTCAGAATCACTTGCAACATTAAAATTCTCTCTTTCTCTGCCATGCCTCCTATCATTGCCAACTATTTAAACACTGACATTTACAAAAGTTAAATGTGTATCTAGCACAACTCTACTACACTGTTCTGTAGTGCTAAATAAATAACAAGCCATCATTTCCAGAAGAAATCAAGGAGGTAAGAACTACATGGGGTACCAGAAAGAATGCTAGGCTGAATGTTGGGAACTCTTCATCATGATCCCTGATTTGGCACTAACTTGCTATGAAACCTAGAGTTGTGACTTTGCTATGTTTCAAATATATCTGACATCTCTGGAGCTCAGTATGCTCACCTGAAAAATGTTTTTTGAATGTTTAAAATAAATGTGCTTTAACCCTTCTATATTAAGAGATACTGCTTCCAGGAAACAAAAAGAGTAGGGGAGAGGCTGGACTGACGCAAGGCTCCTGGTTCCTTAGAGAGCAACTGGTTTCTCGGAGCTCTCCTGGGTGCTTCCTTAGACCCACACTTCTGGCACTGCCCTCAGCCCCACCCTGCTCTGATGGATCAAGAATACGGCAATCCTAAACTACAATCCTAGCTCTTTCCCTTGTTACCCACATAAACTTTGACAACTTCCTAGGCTCTCTTTAATTTCAATTTCCTCCTGTGTACAACAGAATTAATAATATGTAACTCATGGTGTTTCTGCTAAATATATAAAATGTGTCTGATCCAGACAATCCATGCCCCCTTGGCATCATTTAAACATTTTGTAGGCAACAGAAACAGAAACTATTAAGAAAAGAAATGGTTTAGCTGCGTGCAGTGGCTTACGCCTGTAATCTCAGCACTTTGGAGAGCTGAGGCAGGCAGATCACAAGGTCAGGAGATTGAGACCATCCTGGCTAACACAGTGAAACCTCATCTCTACTAAAAAAAACAAAATACAGAAAATTAGCCAGGCTTGATGGCATGCACCTGTAGTCCCAGCTACCCAGTAGGCTGAGGCAAGAGAATTGCTTGAATCCAGGAGGTGCAGCTTGCAGTGAGCTGAGATCGTGCCACTGTACTCCAGCCTGGGTGACACAGCAAGATTCCGTCTCAAAAAAAAGAAAAAAATGATTTATAAATTGAAGTGATACTGGATGAGTGCAAAAAACTGAAGGGCAAGTAAACATGCTCTGGGATGACTGGGCTCAGGGGTAGTTTGGGTCTCCCCCGCCATGGTAAGCAAGCATTCCAACCAGGGCTCTCTGAACCATCTACCTTCTGTGTTCAGAAAATAAATTACTGAGTAGGGTAACCCAATGGCCTACTTTGGACCACATGACTGCAACTGTAATCAGAGGGAAAAGCCCCGTGATTAAAAACCTCACTGAAGACACGCAGCAGAAGGAGGATGTATCTCCCTAAAGGAAAGAGGCACAATTACTACAAGGGAGAGGATGCTTGGCAGAAAAAACAAGATTCCATGCCCAGTCCTGCAAGTTCTGCAAGTGTCACTAATCCAACTAGAAAGTCATTTTTTAAAAGTTCTACCCAATGACACTACCCCCTCACTCATGTTCTTGCCCAGACCTTTATAGCCAACCCACCTTCTTGCCTGCCTTCAGGCTTTTTGTGGATCCAGCCTGGCTTCACCATTGGGAGCCCTGTCAAGCTTAATTACCTTAGGGGCCAAGGCTCTTTATGCAGGTGAACTGGGGCACAAAATGTCATCTATTCAGTGTGTAAGCCTAGGTGCCCCAAACACAAGGATTTTAGCTTTTCTCATTTATAGAACCATACAATTTCTACATAATTGTTGAATCAATAATCACAGAAAGGGAGATCTTCAACCAGAGACAACACAAAGAAACTCAGGAAGCAAAGCTGTAAGCTAGCCTCTTCCCCCTGTGCACTTCCTGGCTTGGTGTGCTCACTCAATGCTATTTGAACAGCTGACAGAGGCTTGGCCTGGTCTTCTGAGACCTCCATGGCATCAGGTTAGACAATAACACTGTATTTAGCCATAAGTGAAACAGAAAATGAGGAGAATCAGGGCCAAACCGACTAACATGAACAGAGCAGTCTGGACTTTCATTTTTAGTTTTTCTTAACAAAACAAGGGGATGCTTGGTCTGTTTATTCAGGCTCAAGATCTCATAACCTAATGTGAACTTTCTGGACAATGTCTTTTGATTCCTTTAATCTCTCTGTGGCCTTTTTCTACCCAGTACAAAACAGCTGGATGAAAAGTCACACCTGCACTCCACAAGTAGAAAAATATAATTCAGTCTAATTCAGTTTTCAGTATAATATAACCACTAGACATAGGGATTCCTGGATTCTGATCTAACTGCCAACCACTGCCTAAATTGAGGGGGAGTTGCTTTTCTTCTGTGGGTATCAGTTTTCTCATCCCTTGAATGAAGATGCTGAAGAGCACATTTTCTAAAGACTGTTTGTTCCTGTTTTGAGGTTCAATGAAGTTAGGGTCAGAGGGACTTCTAGGAGTAAATGCTTCCAGTGTTCAGGGAACACAAGCTTCTCCTGAGGAGAAATACAGGAAAATTAAAGGGCTCCATTTGCCCACCTTGATTCAGCTGGGAGTCAGGAGCTGAAAAGGATACTTACTGATGCTACTCATGAACTGCAGTTTTCTGACCCCTGATATAAATGATGGTCTTTGTGATTAGAAACATATAACCTTATCCTCCCTCCCACTTCACAGCCAGATATAAGTCCTACCAGAGTTTATTATTACCAAGAGAGTTGGAAAAATGTTTCAAAGCCATAAATAGTTTGGAATAATAATAAAACTGTGAAGATCAGTGAACTAGGAAACAGAAGATGTAGGTTGAAGCCAAATGCAACCATTTAACTATTTGGCAAATGATTTCAACTCTATGAATCTAGGTTTCCTCATATCCAAATTTTTAAAAAATGGAAATGGTATATTCTGTGCCTAAAAGGAATAAAATAAGAATACTAACAGTTAACCTTTGAGTACTGTCATAAAATTTTAAATGCTTTTTTATCTGTTATCACATTTAATTCTCAAAAAAGCCCTTATTATCTACCTAAAGGGTAGTCATTATCTAACTCACAACATTCTGACATGTAGATATCATTACTTCCATCTTATAGATAAGATACTGAAGGTCAGATGAGAAGTAAAAGTGAGACAAAAATGCTCTGAAAACTCTTCAGCACTACATTAGAATAAAGTTACATAATTATTCAAGATAAGGAAAACAATGTTTTCCAAGTTTTTCCTCCATATGTTGAAATTGTGCAGTTTCATCATAGTATCTAAAATCCAATTCAATATCGTGTCCTAATACCCACTCTATGTGTAATAAACCACTACTCCCTTACAAAGCTTCTACTCTCCATATGGAGCCCCAGCTTACTCCTAAGGAAAGGCTACAGAATCTTTCTTTAAATTTCCTTGTCCTTCTTAACAGCATATCCAGGAAAATAGAGTTGCTGCTATTTTCATAGACTCTGTAGTTACATGGCAACAGAGATTCAGGATTATGTCCCACTTGTGCTAATATATATGGAGAAATGACAAGGGAGGGGTTGTCAGGAAAACCTGGCATGTTGCAACTCCTAACTTCTTCGGGTGAGAAGGCTGTAGGGATTCTCCCTTGCCTAAACCTGTGTAAAGAAAGGGATGGCAGGTACCCACAAATACATTTCCATGCTCTAAACTAGATGATCAGACAAAAAGAAACATACACAGAACATCATTTCTAAGTGTTTGAAACCACTCCAGGCATTACTGTTTAAATATTTTATATTTTTTAAAAAGCGAAGGTCACAGTTGTTGAATTCCATTTGTTGACATAGTGAAACTATGTTTGATGATTGAAGCAAAAATTGTAACGATTTCTGATGTGTTACGCAGAGGAGATATATAAGACAATTTTAGTTGGGGAGAGTAAAGGGATGTAAAGGGGAGTAGGATTTCTGTACTTTGCTCTAACTGGCAAGTGTTGACACCAGTGATAAATGTGTGTGTGTGTGACACACACACACACACACACACACAATATGCAATACGTAGAGCAATAGCTGAAACAACTATACAAAAAGATACACTCAAGAACACTATAGGTAAATCAAAACTGAATGGAACCCACAGGAAGGCCAGAAGAAAGAAAAAAAGAAAAGAAAACAAAATAAAAAAAGAACAAACAGAAAACAAAAATTTCTTTAAAAACACAATTAGACACACATAGTGGCTAAAATCCATACCCTGGTGCCAGTATGCCCGGGTTAAATTCCTGGCTCCAACACACTGGGCAAGTTGCCTAACCTCCCTATGCCTCAGTTACTTTGTATGTAAACTGGACATAACAATATTCACTGCACAGGGTTTTGATGAGATTTTAATATGTTAATATTTACAACAGTGCCTGTCACATGGTAAATATTATATACATTTTTTCCAATTAAATACATTTATTTCTTAACTAGAGACAAGAAAACATTTAACTATTCCTCTTTTTGCCCTTTTAAATTATACTGTGACCAGCCTCCTTTTACTTTAGGCTTACTCCATATTTCTGATGATTTTTACAACAGACAAGTCCTCTGAAATATGTTTTGATGTTTATATGCACCCTCATTCTTTTTTCCTAGGCAGAATAAACTTCACAGACTTTTATAAGAGGTGGTTTTGACACAGAACTTAAATAACTGAAATAGTTGGGAGTTTTCACCAAATTTGTTTTGCCAGCACACAAAATAGAGAGTGGAAGTTTTTGTGGTATATTATGTAAAGGTGTCCTAATTGTTCATGACTTCATGAATCACTACAAACTCTCCAGGACAGCATAGTATATTGGCTAACAATATGAGCTTTGAAATTCAATCACCCGGGTTCAAATTCCAGATCTATTTTTTGTGAGCTGTACAATCTTGAGTACCTTGCTTAACCTCTTCATGTTTCAGTTTCTTCATCTATAAAAAGGAGGAAATAACAGTATCTACCTCACAGGAGGGTTATAAGGATACAATGAATTAATCCACCTAAAGTACTCAGAGGAGTCCCTGCCATGAAGCCAAAAAAAAAAAAAAAAGACTAAGTGAAATCCCCTTCAGGTGGCCTAACTTCATCCTGAAAACATGCAGATTAGAAAATGATATGAATTTCAATGCAAAATGCTGAAGAAAAGAGGAAAAATCCCTCCCTCTCTCATTATGTAGCAACATTGGCTACCAAGAGTGTTATAACAGAGCTCTGGGTTATGTGTTGTCACCATCTGTAGCCTGCTAAGCATTCCCTTCCCAATAAATCATCCCTTAAGGATGACTGAAAAGTCAAAAGTAATTTTGCATAAATAATTTTTTTGCATCTGAGCCAATTCTAGCTGCATGCCCATGTGGGAGCTTGGCACATTTTTTTGATGACAAACAGATTGGCCTGTGAAACAGGGGAATCTGAAAGGCTCAGTATGTGATTTGTAATCTTCGCAACTTTTGGTTAAAAGGAACTCCGTGACTACAGGAGTTTATTCTTAGGTTCCTGTAGCTGTAAATCAAAATACAAGATCTTGCTTTAGGAATTATTGTTTGCTGTGTTTTCAAATGGAGTTTAAAATAAACTGTTAAGATCTCTCTTAACTCTGGGCTTAGAGTATATTCTATTTTAGGATATTATTACTAAGTATATAAACAAACTGTACCAAGATAAACTGTACAAGATTCCATAATTCCTTGCTACTCAAGAATAGCAGCTGGTTGCTGCAAAAATTTCAGTTTCCTCCCTATCTTTAGTTTCTCTTTCCCTCATCTATAATGGCTGATTTCACTCTGGAATCCAGACGTGGGATAGACTATAAAAACTATGAATTAACCTATAGATTTTATTCCAACCTTGCAGCAGGATATTCAAGACCCAAAGGTATTTTCCTGTAAAGGTCAAATTTTATGCTTTATAGAAAGTAGAGAAAATGTTTGGGGTTGATACACCTTTCCCCAACCCATACCTAATTAGTATATTGACAATATATCTCAGATTTTTTATTACAGTTCCAATGTTAAAGAGTCTGGCCTATCTATTCTCAGCATAAACTGTCGAGTTATTCTAGAAACTCTGATAGATGAGCATTTTCATTACATTATTAAGTCATCTTATAAGATGAGCCACGTGCCCTAATTTAAGGAGTGAAAAATACCAAGAACCAAGACCATGAGACTAAGCAGCTCCTCTTGTTTCTAACTTTTGAGTATGTTATGCTCATTCTCAGGGCTCAAAGTTTGAGTCTGGATTCTATAACTTTAAGAATTTCATGAGTGTTTAAAAGAAAGCCTCAGAAGAGAGGCCTCTTACGATTTTTTAAAAATTTCTGTCCCAGTATGCTTTGGACACCTCACAGATTTAAAGTAGAATTCGTGGAAACAAAAAGACTCTGCTTGAAGACTCAGCTGGAGACTCTCCATATTGAACCCTGTTCTCATAGAGAATAAGTTCAAGAGAACAAGGCTAAGGTAATTGAAGTAGACCAAAGAGGCACTCCAGCCTCTATAGCCATAACAGTGTGGACTCTGGCGTCAGACAGCATGGGTTTAAGTCTTATCTCTATGACTTATTAGCTGTGTGGTCTTAAAAATAATTTCATCCTCATAGGATTATGTGAGGATTAAATGAACTAAAACAGTAACAACAGTGCTTCTAAAATAGTATTTCCTATTTTTGTATTCTTATTATTGATGCTGTTATTAGTATTTATTAGCTATGTGGTCTTAAAAATAATGTCATCCTCATAGAATTACTGTGAGAATTAAATGAACTAAAACAGTAACAATAGTGCTTCTAAAATAGTATTTTCTATTTTTATGTTATTATTGATGTTGTTGTTAGTATTATGTCCACAATGAAATAAAGAGACAGTGGATTTTTGGAAAATAACTACTAAAATATATTAAATACCTACAATTTATCCATACTATGCAAAGCATTCAATATTCAAGGACATGAAAACATAAGTGTAAATGGAAGAGGAGACAAATCTCCCATAAAAATAATTCCAAATAATTTATGTAGATACTTTCCTTCAAGGAGGTGGAACATATCTCCCTACTCATTAAGTGACTATATAGAGTAACTTCTTTCCAAAGAATACAATATGGAAGGGGATGGGGAGCAAGTAGCTACAATGAAGAAACCTGACAAACAGTAACTTAGCCAGTTGACCCAGGTCAACATCAACAGTGTGAAATCATGTTAATCATATAAACCCAAATCCCAGTCAACTCATGAGGAAAACACACAAATCCCCATTAAGGGACATTCAACATTGTTGAATGTCCTGACCAGGACTCCGCAAAACTGTCAAGACACCAAAAAGAAAGTAAGTCTGAGAAACTGTCACAGCAAAGATTAGCCTAAGAAGATCTGACAACTAAATGCTATGTGGTAGATGATTCTGGGACAACCACCACAAAAAAAAAAAAAGGCATAAGGTAAAAACTAAAGAAATCTGAAAAAATATGGATTTTAGTTAATAATAATATATCAATATTGGTTCATTGACTGTAGCAAATGTACAATACTAATATAAGATGTTAATAATAAGATCAACTCAGTGCAGGATATATGGGAACTCACTTATGGTATCTTTGTAATTTTTCTATTTTACAACCAAAATAGCTACAAAAATAAAGTTTATTTTAAAAAGAAGAAAAAGAGAAGAGCTTGGCTCACAGGAACTCCTGGAACTCCCAGTGGAATGGGGAAGATGAACATGTAATTAAATTATAAATTGTAATACAGTGCAGTGTATGTAACAATGGAAACATTTAAAATGTACAGCACCTACAAGGAACACAGAGAGATTAACACCATTGTTGTGGGTGGTGAAACAAGGCTTTATGAGAGAGGCATTGCCTGTGCTGCAGTTTTTAGGAATAAATCGGGAGGAAAGGAAGGCAAGCCTCTCAAACTGAAGGGATGCCTAGGTAAAGACTTGGAAATTATTGAACTGTTTGGTTAGGGAATGAAATGGCAAGACAGGAGACTAAAGAGGAATGACAAACCAGATCAGAAAGGACCTGACCTGGTAGCTGGACCAAGGACTGGAATCCTCTTAGCCAGAAGGAAGTTGAGCCCTTCAAAGCTATTTTCAAAAGAGGATCTGGAAGAGCTAAGTAGCAGGAAACACTGCTAACAGGAATCTCATTCCCTTTATATTAAAATGCCTATCATTCCTCACTGCCAGAAACAACCGCTGGAATATACTGAACCTGACCTACCTTTGATTACATATATCTGCTAATGCCATTGGGCTCAATCTATTGCTGGCTAGTAGACTCTTGCTAGGGAAAGATTTATAACTGGAGGAAAAAAAAACTTAATATTATTAGTCAGAAGGAACCTTCTGGAATAGACAGAACAAATATCAAAAGGACCCTGTCCTTTAGACTTGGCCTGGATGACCACGTGTGCAGTCCACATGACTGTGTGCAGTCAACGTGAATCAGCACCAAGTCAGTGAGGGTGGGGAAGTAGCAGACATTCGGCTACAGGAGAGGGATGTAAATGCACTTTTACAATCAACTAGAATTGAGGGAATTGGGCTCCAAACTGAACACAAGTCAGCCACCCAGAAAGGCTATTAAGAATACAATTGTCTTCCATCATGCAGAGATACAAACATACTGTCTCATTAAAAACAGCAGTGTGGGTCAAGGGTTAGTTGTGCAGATTGAAATACCAATTTATAAAATAAATGAAGATCAGAATTTGTCCAGTCAATACTTTTAGTTGTCACAATGATGGCGACAAGCAGGACTGTTAAATGTCCCACAATGCCGGGGACAGTCCTATCCAACAAATAATTGTCTTGCATTCCATATGCCTTTTTTCCTCCTAATTTTTTATTGTAATAATATACACATAACATAAAAATTTACTGTCTCACCATTTTTAAGTACACAGTTCAGTGGCATTAAGTACATTCATATTGTTGTGAAACCGTTACCACTATCCATCTTTAGATCTCTTTTTATCTTACAAAATTGAAACTATATACTAATTAAATGACAACTTCTCATTCTATGCTCCTCTCAGGCCATGGCAACTATCATTCTACTTTTTGTCTCTATAATTTTGACTACTCTCAGTACCTCATATAAGTGATATCATACCATATTTATCTTTTTGTGACTGGCTTATTTCACTTAGCATAAAGTCCTAACAGTTCATTCATGTTGTAGCATACATCAGAATTTTCTTCCTATATTTATTAGACAAAATGATCACCCATTGTATTATATGCCACATTTTCCTTTTCTATTCATCCACTGATGGACAATTGGGTTGCTTCAGTATTTAAGATATTGTGAATAATGCTGCTAAGCTACTGTTTGTGTGTTCATTTTTAACAAAAATATGTTTAAAAAGAAAAAATAAAAATAGAAAAAGCTTAAAGAATAAGGATAAAAAGAAATAAAATACTTTTGCACAGCTGTACAATATGTTTTTGTTTTAAGCTGTGCTACTGTAAGGAGTCAAAAAGTTTTTTTAAAATTAAAAGTTTATAAAGTAAAAAAGTTACAGTAAGCTACTGTTAATTTATTATTGAAGAAAGATAAATATTTTATACAATTTTCTTGTATCTAAGGAGTACAGAGTTTATGAAGTCTACAGTAGTGAACAGTAATGTCCCAGGCCTTCACATTCACTTACCACTCACTCATTCACTCACCCAGAGCAATTTCCAGTCCTGCAAGCTCCATTTGTGGTAAGGCCTACACAGAGTCAACATTGTCAGAATCACTGTCTTCTACTTTCACATCTTGTCCCACTGGAGGGGCTTCAGGGGCAGTAATAGAAATTAAGCTGTCATCTCCAGTGTGTTATCATGCTGAAAAGTCTTCTAATTTTTATTTTTTTTTTTATTTTTTTTTTTTTTGAGACAGGGTTTTGCTGTGACACTCAGGCTGGAGCACAGTGGCACAATCATGATAGCAATGCCTTGTTCTGGAATACCTCCTGAAGGAACTACCTGAAGCTCTTTTACAGTTAATGTTTTTTAAAAGTACAAGGAGTATACTCTAAAATAATGATAAGTATAGCATAGTAAATACTAATCAATAGGAATTTTTCAGCTGTATTATAATTTTATAGGATCACCATAATAGCCACAGTTTGTCATTGACCAAAATGTCATCATGCGGCACAACTGTACTTAATTTACATATGCACAATTACTAGTTGTTTGTATACAAAAGTACACAAAAGTTAATAATTTGTATATCAAACCAAATATTCTGAATCACATGATTAACATAAAATGAATATAAAATACCCAGGAAAACAAATTTAGAAAGAGCACAAGTATTATCTCATGATAGTTCTTGATACATGGTAGCAAGAACTTGTTTCTTCAGTTCTGCTACTAATTACCTCTATGAACTCTGTAAGACACAGTAAGGTTTATAATAAGCTAAAGGATCAGAAAAACCTAGATTTTTAAATTATGGTGTAGCAGGGCATTGATTTGCACAATGACACAATACAACTGAGATTTGCAATAACAACAAACAAATCAGATCTACTTTTCCCAGACCTGATTTCATCTTCATGAGGCTCCCATTTCTATGAATGGTGGAAAAAATACTTAAATTTGACAACGTAAGGTAAGTAAGTCCCAGATTTTTAAAGCTTCCTTCAAACAAAGAGATGATTATGACATCCCATGAATAAGAGTAGTCTATCCACAGAGAAGAAAGATCATAATTTAAGGGACATGAGAGAACTGTAGTATTTTGCCAAAACAGATGTAAAGATCGTTGGCCTAGTAGGCTAGAAATGGCTCAGTGTGTCAGTCAATGAAGACAGTGAGGTAGGAGGCAGGACTTGACTCCAGAGGTGGGAATTTGAACACTGGACCAGATTGAGGACTAGTTAATGCAGGACCTGGGTAGAAGCAGTTTTCCATTAGACATGCCCACCAGTGTGCTGTAGGTTCACCATTGCCATAACAACACCAGGAAGTTACCATCCCTTTCCATGGCAACTATCCCACAATCTGGAAGTTTCCACCTATATCCTAGAAATTTCTGCATAAATTGCCCCTTAACTAGCATATAATTAGAAGTGGGTATAAATATGTCAGCAGAACTGCTTCTGAGCTGCCACTCTGGACACACTGCCTTTACGGCACCCTGCTCAAAAGGAGCAGTACCTCTGCTACTGCTGTACGCTGTCACGTCAATATAAGTTGCTGTCAAATAAATATATAAAAACCCTCTTTCAATGTAACAGATTATTTTGAATAGTCAATTCAAAGTTCAAACTCCCTCTCAGGGAAGTTCTGCCCCTTTCCCCATTTTCAAAGTTCTCTACATCTCTTCTTATTCATAGGATAGTATCTGAATAGAGGAGAAGAAATCAACCACACATCCTTGCTTTAGTAGGACTAGGCCATCTGGTCTACCTGTTTCTCTTACCTCACAGTTCTAGAATGCAAGTACAACTGGTACAGGCAAGCTCTTAGGCACCCTCTACTGGTGTCTGCAGAGATCTGGCTAATGTTGATGTTTGCTCCTAAATCTTCTAGATATAGTGGTCAAAAGAGTTCAAGAAATAAATGCCCAGGAGAGCACAAGACAGACTATCCTCAGCCATGATGATCAGAAAACTACACCCATGATGTCAATAACCATCCATAGGTAGATGCCTCACCATGTTTTATCTCTGTCTAGTACAGATGATTCCTTGAGCATATGCAGCCAAATACTACTTCACATTTCCTTTACGGTGTCTGAAAGGTACCCCAATTTGAGTATATTCTGCTAAATGTATAATCTTAATACCCTTAAATCTGGGTTTCTTCTGGTGTTCCTTAAACCAATAAGTGAATCTACCATATACCCAGCTATTCAAACTAGAAATGTAGAGTTCATCCTTAAAAGTTCCTCTCCCTCAGCCTCTCTATATAATTAATCATCAGGTCCTATTAATTTGACCTCCTTAATACCTCACAAATATGTTCCTTCTCTCTCTCCTCCCTGCTGCCACCAACCTAGTCCAACCACCACTGTCTCTCCAACTGGTTTACCTATATCCACTCTGGGCTTCTTCTAATCCATTCTTTTTACCTCAGCCAGACAGAAGTTTGTTAAGTAAACACAATGCCAGCAACACACACATACACATGCGTGTGCGCGCACACACACACACACACATACACCCCTCTTAATACTCTTAGTTGGCTTCCTATAACTCTAAGGTAAAGACCAAAATCTTTAAGTGCCTCTCAGAGTCCTGTGTCATTAGGTCCCCACTTGCCTTGCAGCTTCCCCTCACAAACTCTCCCTTCTCTTCTGAGCTCCAGCAACCCTAGTCTGATTTCAGTCTGTTAATCTGAAATACTTTCTTCTGACACAGGGACTTGCCATGTGCGAGTTTCTCTGTTTTAAAGGCTCCTCTTCCAACTTAATTCTCCTTTACTTGGCTAACAGAAACCCTCTGATCTCACCTTATCAGCATTTCCTTGGGGAGTCTTTTCTAATCTTGCTAACAATGTAAAATCCTCTTATCATACGTACTCTCAGTTTTTACATTACACGTGTATATGTGATTTTTAAACTAATGGTTATCTTTCTCACTACAGTATAAACTGAATGAGAGCAGAAACTATGTTTTGCCATCTATTTATGCATGGCACTCCAAAAAGTGCATGGCGCATAATAAGGTAACATATATGTGTGTGTGTGCATATATACATATATATACACATATATGTACATGCATATATATACACACATATATGCACACACATATATAAACACACTTACATTTATATATGTATATATATACAAAACATAATGAATATAATTCACCCAGAAATCATTTGGTGTTATATTTTTTAAATACAGTATTGATGTTTGTTGTGTTAACTCTCAACAAAAGAAATGATTTCAGGTCAGGTACAGTGGCTCAATCCTATAATCCCAACACTTTGGGAGGCCGATGGGGGTGGGGGCAGATCACCTGAGAGGTCAGGGGTTCAAAACCAACCTGGCCAAAATGGTAACACCCCGTTCTCTACTAAAAATACAAAAATTAGCCAGATGTAGTGGTGGACACCTGTAATCCCAACTACTTGGGAGGCTGAGGCAGGAGACTTGATTGAACCCGGGAGACGGAGATTGCAGTGAGCTGAGATTGCACCACTGCATTCCAGCCTGGGTGACAGAGCGAGACTCCATCTCAAAAAAATTTTTTCTTAATGGAAATTATTTCAGATGACAGAATTTTATTTCTGTCTATATCACTTATTAGCCAAGAAAACTTCAGAAAATCATTTAAATCAGCAGCTGCACTGTAATGTTAATACCTGTTTTCAATCACAAGGCTGCAGATAAACTGTCAAGTGTTACATAAATGTAAAGTATTATGATTCATTAGCAAAGTTTAAAAGCTTTTTCTGTACAAGTCACAAAAAAATACATAAAACATGACTAATGCTAGGACAAAAGTCTTTCAATTTTCCTCACAAACTTTAATTTTATATTAGTATATTAGGGTTCTCCAGAAAGATAGAACTCATTGGCTCTGAAAATTATGGAGGCTGAGAAGTCCCATGATAGACCATATGCAAGGTAGAGGACCAGGGAAGCCAGTAACATAGCTCCATCAAATCAAAAAGCATAAGAACAAGGGAAGCCCACGGTGTAACCCTCAGTCGAGGCTCAAGGCCTAAGAACCTGGGAGACACTGGTATAAGTCCCAGAGTCCAAACGCCAAAGAACCTGGAGTTCTGATATCCCAGGATGGTAGAACAAGGGTGTCTTCATTCCAGAAGAGAAGGAGAGTACAAACTCACCTTTCCACTCCCTTTTTGTTCTATGTGGAACTCTAGCTGATTAGATGGTCCCTACCCACATTGAGTGAGGTGGCTTTCCTTACTCAGTCCATTAATTCAAATGCCAGTCTCTTCCAGAAACAAACTCACAGACACACCCAGTAATAATGCTTTGCCAGATATCTGGGTATCTCTTAATCCAGTCAAACTGACTCCTAAAATTAACCACCACAATGCCAAACCCAGTCAACTTGCCACCCATTTGCATTTTCTTAAACCATATTGAGTCTAAAGACAATACCAAGGTCATAGTTTAACCAACCAAGATACACCTAACCTGTATACTACCAAAAATGCACTAATCCCTTCCCCAGAAGAGAAGGTAAAGTCCCTGAGTGATGTTTACTCTTCTCCTAAGATCCCATAACTTAAGTACTGTGATATAAAATTAATAACACTTAAATACTGATATAACTCAATACATCTTACGTTACATGATAAAAGAACAAGAGAGAAACAAAATCAAAGACATTTGCTTGATATATGTATATATACGCACAAACATTTTAACAGAATAAGGAGGAAATACGGCAATTATAGTTGTTTTAACTGCTCATGTGGTCACTGCTCGTATTTATAACAACCTTCTATTGATTCTATATTCCTTTTGCCTTCAGCAAGCATCTCAACTGGTGCTTTTAATATGGGATAGTTAACCAAACCTTCATTCCTGAAGGATGTAGGTCCTTCATAGACCTATTTGGATTGGGTTATTGTGGTTCCACTGAGTGTAGTCACAGGGGATGGTAATACTAAGAGAAACCCAAAGGGATCTCCTGTATTGCAGACATACTCTTCCTTACCTCCATAATGGAGTGGTAGTCCAATTCCCTCTTGATATTCCAGATCAATTACCCCAGCCAACACCATAACTCCCCCTCAATATCCTGTGGACCCAGAGGCATCAGAAGCCCAAAGTTAGCCAGGTGGCAATCTTAATGGAATCATTGTGTCTCCTGGTGGAAGTATTACTTCCTCTAGAATTAAGACTTCTAGTACAGCAGAGCACACTTATTGAAACAGGAGTCAAAAATTTTGCTAGAGGGTCACTAGGGGTAATGGTGAATACTGCCTCTCCCATTTCCACCTCATGATACATATAACCTGTGAATCCTGGCTATAGGAGAAACAGTACCATCTATTAGACACTGATTCAGAGCTTTCACAACCTCTGAACAACATTGCCCCAGCCCAGCAAAGTATTATCACCAAGCTGGCACTGTAACTGTCTTCAAAAAGCCATCCCATTGTCTTACTAAACCAGCTACTTCAGGATAATGGAAAACTTGCTAAGACCAGGGAATTCCATAAGCACAAGCCCCTTGCCATGCTTCTTTGCCTGTGAAGTGAGTTTCCAAGTCAGAAGTGATGCAGCTCTGTAGAATAGCATGATGGTGAACAAGGTATTTTTAAGTTCATGAATGGTAGTTCTGTAAGTTCACGAATGGTGGTTTTGGTAGAAGCACTGTATGCATGGAAGGCATATTCAGAGTGTCTATTCTAATAAAGAAAAAACACTGCCCTTTCTATGATGAAAGTGGTCCAATGTAATCAAGCTGCAACCAGGTAGCCAGGTTATCACCCTGGGGAATGGTTTCTTATCGGAGACTTAATGTTGATCTCAGCTGCTGGCAGACTGGTGCTCAGCAGTCGCTATAGCCAGGCCATCCTTTGTGGCAGAAGTCCATATTGCTGAGCTCATTAAAAACTTCAGTCTCTGCCACTATGGCCACTTTGTTCATGAGCTCACTGGGCAGTAACGGGGGGTAGATGGGGAACCTGGCTGAATGGTATTGATAAAATAGGTCATTCTATCTACTGGATTATTAAAGTCCTCTTCTGAAGCCACCTTTTGGAGAGCATTCATATAGGACAGAAATATCTTCACATCCTTTGCCTACTCAGAGAGGTATATCCACGTACATCTTTCACATATTTCTTTGCCACCAATTTTCCAATTATGTTCCTTCCAAATCCCTGACTATCCAGACAAACCATTGGCTACAGTCCATAAATGAGAATATAATAACATGCCTGGCCATTTTTCCTTCCAACAAAGTGCAAAAGCTGGTGCACTTACCAAAGATCAAAGATATGCCCACTGGGAAGATTTTCCTTTACCACTGTCCTCCAGGGATGTCCCAGAAGGGGATAGCACTGCAACTGTCCACTTTTGGATTATACCTGTATGACATGCAGATTCATCTGTAAACCAGGCCATCGTCTTCTCTTCCTCTCTCAACTTATCATAAGGTACTCTCCATGAGGCCACAGATGTAGGCTAGGAGAGAGAAGGCAGTGTATCAGGGATACAAACCATCAGCATTTGGGCCACTTCTTTATTTAACTTACTTGTAACTTCATGACCTGTTCAGACGGGATCATGCACACTACTTCCATTTGATGATGGTGCTGCTGTACATGTCCAACTTTATGACTTCATGAGTCAGAGAACACCCAGTTCATGGTGAGCAGCTCAGGTCATAGGGTAACTTAGTGGCCATGGTCAAGTGTTCATTTTCTACTAAGGCCCAGTAGCAGACCAAGAGCTATGTCTCAAGAGGAAAATAGTTATCTATGGATAAAGCCAGGACATTGCTTCAAACTCCTGAAGACCCACAGTGTTATCCACCTATGGGGGCTGTCAAAGGCTCTTAACTGTATCCCTATCTGCCTCTGACACCTCAATACCACTGGATCTCATGAGTCATATGGTTCAAGTGGCAAAGAAACCTTCGCAGCAGCCCAAATCTGCTGCAGAGCCTTCCCTTGTTCTGGGTCCCACTCAAAACTAGCAGCTTTTTAGGTCAATTGGTAAGTGGGCCAGAGTAGTGCACCCAAATGAGAAATGTGTTCTCTCTCAAATCCAAATTGGTTCACTAGGTGTTGTGCCTCTTTCTTGGTTGTAAAAGAAGCCCGATATAACAACTGTCCTTCGACTTATAATGGATATTTTGACATGATCCACACCCCTGGACCTCTAAAAGTTTTACAGTGTTAACGGGCCCCTGAATTTTAGTCAGATTTATTTCTCATGGCCTGACATCCAAGTATCATCCCAATAAATCTAAATTTGTTGTTATTCCTCAGTCACTAAGTCCAATTAACATAATGTTGTCAATGTAATGGACCAGTGTGATATGTTGTAAACGGGAAAGGTGATCGAGGTCCCTACAAACTAAATTATGATATAGTGCTAGAGGGTTAATATGCTCCTAAAGTAGGATAGTGAAGGTATATTACTGGCTCTTCCAGCTGAAAGAAAACTGCTCTGGCCAAGTCTTCTAAACAGGGATGGAGTAAAAGGCATGTGATAGGTGGTTCCAAAATTGTGGTGTAGACACAAGCTAGCCTCTCTCCCCCCACCCCAGGGGACAAAAAACAAATATACAGCACTGAGACTATCACCA
This sequence comes from Ateles fusciceps, assembly GCA_036589455.1. Taxonomy (NCBI): domain Eukaryota; kingdom Metazoa; phylum Chordata; class Mammalia; order Primates; family Atelidae; genus Ateles; species Ateles fusciceps. Next base: position 7,151,704 of record JAZHEH010002393.1, read on the forward strand.
GCAATATTTAAGAATTCATATATGAGCCAGAGACAGTTCTCAAACCACAGTGAACTGAAAAAATTCTGAGCAGACTGTAAGAGAATGAGTCTTTCATGTCTGCAATGCCCCTCTTCTCAGTCTGCCTAGCACCAGGTGCCCAGAAAATTTCTCTCTGACTCACGTCTTCTACACTGGAAAATGTGAGATCAAGGAGGACAACTATCTTGCCCACCATCTTGGGATCCCTGGCAGGAGATCTGTCTCTGTCTCAAGCCGCAAGGAGAATCAGGAGCACCTGAAGGGAGAAATATCTTCTAGGACAGCCAAAGACAAAAGGTGGAGGTGAAACCACCATTCCCAGTTCTGGAATCTGAAACTATCATTTTCAGTTCTGGAATCTGCTCTGTAACAGCCAAAGGAGATACCATATCACAGTGGCCGCTTAGCAGCACCACCTGTATGAGATTCACTCCACAAACCCCATGGGCACAAACCCCTAGCCAGCATTCCCACCCTACCAGGATATCCGCTGTGGCACATTTCCCATTCAGGATGGGCACCACTCTGATTGCTTACTAGAACCGAGGCAAACCAGGGTTTAAGGCATCATCTAGTGCCAGAAAGGGGGCAGTGACCTAGAAGGGGAAAACAATCAACAGCTAAATTACAAAGAAGCTGTAAGCAAACATATCCAGTAAAAAACAAAAAGAGCCAGACAGAGAAGACTGAAATAAATAGTTAATCCTTCCGCACAAAGTTATACATGTACATCCATAGGGGACAACAGCAAAAAGAGGGCCATTGACCAAACAAACAAAGCAAGGAACCAGTGACAGACCCTAAAGAGATATGTGAACTCTTGAACCAATAATTCAAAATAGCAATTTTATAGAAACAGGGACTCCAAGTAAATCACTTCAGAAATTTATCATCAGAGAAATTTAACAAAGATTGAAACAATGTTTTAAATCAAATCTCAGAACTGAGAAATACATTTGCTGAACTATAGAAGTCGTTATAGGTGCACTAGTAGCAGAATGGATCAAGCAGAGGAAAGAATCAGGGAGCTCAAAGACAAGCTACTTGAAAATACATAGAGAAGAAAAAAGAACAGAATGAAAAGGAATGAAGATCACCTATGAGATACAGAAAATTATGTGAAAAGAAAAAAATTAAGAATTATTGATGTTCAAGAGGGAATTGAGCAAGAGCAAGAGTAGAAAGATTTTTCAATGAAATAACAATATAAAACTTTTCAAAACTTGAGAAAGAGATAAATATCCAGGTACAGGAAGTTGAGAACACCAAACAGATTCAACCCAAATAAGGCTATCTCAAGGAATATAATAATTAAATTCTCAAAGGTCAAAGACAAAGAGAAGATTCTAAAAGCAAAGCAAAAAAAAAAGGGAAGGAAAGAAAAGAAAAGAAGCAAGTAACATGTAAAGGAGTTCCAATTTTTCTGACAACAGACTGCTCAATGGAAATGATACAGGCCTGGAGAAAACAGGATGACATTTTCAAAGTACTGAAAGAAAAAAACTGCCATTCAGGAATACTGTATCCAGCAAACTATTTTTCAACTATGAAGGAGGAATAAAATCTTTTCCAGATAAACAAAAGCTGAGAGAATTTACCACCACCAGATCCATTTTAGAAAAAATACTAAAGGGAGTTCTTCAATCTAAAAGTAAGAGTTACTACCATGTGCAAAGAAAACATTTGAAGGTATAAACCCACCAGTAAAATTAAGTATATGAGAAACCCAAGATATTCTAATACTATAATTCTGGTGTGCAATCCACTCATAACTCTATGAATCCCAAAAGACAAACTTATCAAAAACAACAATAGCTACTGCAACCTGTTAAGATATAAGCTATATAAAAATATGTAAATTGGAATAACATAGTCAAGATGTGGAGGGAATGAAGTTTAAAAATAAAAGAAAAATTCTACCCTTTGTTTGTTTGCATTCTTTTCTTTGTGAGCTAAGATAAAATGGATCTAATAGTTATTTACAGAGCATTTCATCCAGCAGTTACAGAATACACATTCTTTTCCTCAGCCCATGGATTATTCTCAAGGACAGACTACATGTTATGTCACAAAGGAAGTCTTCAAACATTCAAAAAATTAAAATAATATGAAGCATGTTTTCTGACTACAATGGAATAAAACTAGAAATTAATAACAAGAGGAATTTTGGAAACTATACAAATACATAAAAATTAAACAATATGCTCCTAAATGGCCAATAGAGGTCAATGAAGAAATTAAGAAGGAAATTGGAAAATTTCTTGAAACAGATGATAACGGAAACACTGCATGCCAAAACCTATGGAATACAGCAAAAGTAGTACTAAAGGGAAGAATATAGCTATAAATACCTACATCAAAAAAGAGGAAAAACTTCAAATAAGCAATCTCATGATCCAACTTAAAAAACCAAAAAAGCAGGAACAAACCAAACCCAAAATTAGAAAAAAATAAATAAAAAGATCAGAGCAGAAATAAACAAAATTGAAATGGAAAAAAAAAAGATCAATGAAACAAGTGAATTTTTTGAAAAGTTAAACAAAACTGACAAACCTTTAGCCAGATTTTAAAAACAGAGAAAAGATACATACAAAATCAGAAATGAAAAAGGAGACATTACAACTGATACTACATAAATTCAAAGGATCATTAGCAGCTACTATAACCAACTATTTGCCAATAAACTGGAAAAAGAGAAGAAACAGACAAATTCCTAGTCACATATGTATTAGTCCATTTTCACACTGCTATAAAGAAATATCTGAGACTGGGCAATTTATAAAGAAAAGAAGTTTAATTGACTCATGTTCCACAGGCTGTACAGGAAGCATGTCTGGGGAGGCCTAAGGAATTTTCAGTCATTGCCGAAGGAAAAGCAGGCACATCTTACCTTCCTGAAGGAGGAGAAAGAGATGGGGGAGGTACTACACACTTTTAGACAACTTGATCTAATGAGAACTCTCTCACTACCACAAGAACAGCAAGGGAGAAATCCACCCCAGTGATCCAATCACCTCCTACCAGGCCCCCTCCTACAACATTGGGGATTGCAATTTGACATGAGATTTGGGTGGGGACACAAATCTAAAACATATCACATACACCTACCAACACTGAACCAGAAAGAAATCCAAAGCCTGAACAGACCAATAACAAGTAACAAGATCAATGCCATAATAAAAAGTCTCCCAGCAAAGAAAATCCCAGGACCCAATGGCTCCCTATTGAATTTTACCAAACATTAAATTGATTGAGTACCAATCCTACTCAAACTATTCCTAAAAATGGAGAAAGAGGAAATAGTTCCAAATGCATTCTACATGGGTGGTAATATCCTGATGCCAAAAACAGACAAAGACACATTGTTTTAAAAAAAAGAAAAATATAGGCTGATATCTCTGATGAATGTTGATGCAAAAAATCCTCAACAAAACACTAACAAACTGAATTCAACAATACATTACAAATATCGTTCATCATGACCAAGTGTGATTTATCCCTAGGATGCAAGAATGGTTCAACATATACAAATCAATCAATATGATACATCATATCAACCCAATGAAGGCTAAAAACCATATGATCATTTAAATTGATGCTGAAAGGGCATTTGATAAAATTCAACATCTCTTCAGGATAAAAATCCTAAAAAAAAACTCGAGATAGAAGGAACATACCTCAACATAATAAAAGCCATATGCCACATACTCATAGTTAGCATCCTACTGAATGGGGAAAAACAAAAAGCCTTTCCTCTAAGATGTGGAACACGATAATGATGCCCACTGTCAACACTGCCATTCCACATAGTACTGGAAGTCCTAGCTAGAGAAGTAAGACAAGAGAAAGATATAAAGAACATTCAAATTGGAAAGAAATGGAACTGGTCAACAAATTCAGTGAAGTTGTAGGATACAAAATCAACAAAATTAGAACTGGTTGACAAATTCAGTAAAGTTGCAGGATACAAAATCAACAACAAAATTAGAACTGGTCAACAAATTCAGTAAAGTTGCAGGATACAAAATCAACAACAAAAATCAGTAGTATTTCTGTATGTTAAAAGTGAACAATCTGAAAAGGAAATCAAAAAGTAATCTCATTTACAACAGCTACACATAAAATTAAATACTTAGGAATTAACTTAGCCAAAGAAGTGAAAGATCTCTATAATGATAACTATAACACACTGATGAAGAAAAATGAAGAAGACACCAAAAAATGGAAGAATATTCCATTTTATGGATTGGAAGAACCAATATTGTTAAAAATGTTCATACTACTCAAAGCAAACCATAGATTTGATACAATCCCTATAAAGCGATATTCTTCAGAGAAATAGAAAAAACTATACTAAAATTTATATGGACCACAAAAGACCCAGAATAGCCAAAGGTATCCTAAGCAAAAATAACAAAACTGGAGTAATCACAGTACCTGACTTCGAATTACACTACAGAGCTATAGTAACCAAAACATCATGGTACTGGCATAAAAGCAGACACATAGACCAATGGAACAGAATAGAGAATCCAGGAGATCTAGAACAAGACAATGATACTCACTTTCACCACTTTAATCAACATAACATTGGAAGTCCTAGCCAGAGAAATTAGACAAGAGAAAAAATAAAAGGGACCCAAACTGGAAAGGAAGAAGTCAAATTAGCCTTGTTTGCAGATAACATAATCTTATACTTAGAAAAACTAAAGACTCTACCAAAAAAACTGTTAGAACTGATACATTAATTCAGTAAAGCTATAACATCTAAAATCAACATGAAAAAAATCAGTAACATTTATATATGACAATAGTGAACAATCTGAACAAAATTAAGAAATTAATCCCATTTGCAATAGTTACAAAGACTATAAACTACCTAGGAATCAGTTTATCCAAAAGAAGTAAATAACTATAAAACACTGATAAAAGAAATTAAAGAGGACACAAAATAGTGAAAACTTATTCCATACTTATGGATTGGAAGAATTAATATTGTTAAAATGACAATACTCCCTGAAACAATTTTCAGATTCAATGCAATCCCTATCAAAATACCAATAACATTCTTCTAAAAACTGGACACAAAAATCCCAGAATTCATATAAAGCCACAAAAGGCCCTGAATAGCTAAAGCAATCCTGAGCAAAAGAACAAAACCGAAGGTATCACACTACCTAACTTCAAAATACACTACAAAGCTATAGTAATCAAATCAGTATGGTACTGGCATAAAAAAGAGACATCAACCAACAGGACAGACTAGAGGACACAAATATAAATTCACACATTTGCGGCCAACTCATTTTTGACAAAGGCACCAAGAACATAAAATTGAGAAATGAAAGTGTCTTCAATATATGGTGCTGGTAAAACCAGACAACCATATGCAGAAGAATGAAATTAGACCTCTAACTCCCACCATACACAAAAATCAAATCAGAATGGATTAAGACTTAGATGTAAGACCTGAAACTATGAAACTCCTAGAATAAAACCTTAGAGAAAAGCTTCTAGAAAATTGGTCTGGGTAAGACTTCTGAAATCGCAGGCAATCAAAGCAAAAATAAACACATGGGATTAAATTAAGTTAAAAAATCTTCTGCACAGCAAAGAAAACAAACAACAAAGTAAAAAGACAACCCTTAGACTGGAAGGAAATATTTGCAAACTATTCATCTCATAAGAGTAATAATTAGAATATATAAGGAGCTTAAACAACTCAATAGCAAATAATAATAATAATTTTTAAATGACTGAATAAACATTTCTGAATAAACATTTCTCAAAAGACATACAAATGCACAACAAATACATGGAAAAATGCACATCACACACAATGTCACTAATCATGAGAAATATGCAAATTAAAACCACAGGCACTATTATTTTACCCTAGTTAGAGTGGCTGTTATCAATGAGACCAAAAAAATAACAAATTCTGCAGAGGATGTAGAGAAAAGGAAACGCTTATACACTGTTGATGAGAATGTAAATTAGTATAGTCACTATGAAAAAGAGTATGGAAGTTTCTCAAGTAACTAAAAATAGAACTACCTACCATAAGATTCAGTAATATTATTAGTAGGTATGTATCCAAAGGAAATAAAACTAGTATATTGAAGAGACACCCACACCCCTCATGTTTCTTGCAGCTGCATTTACGATAGCTAAGATATGAACTCAACATAAATGTCCATCAACAAGTGGATAAAAATGTGGTATACATATAAACAATGGAATACTATTCATCCATTTAAAAAATGAAATCTTATCATTTATGGCAACATGGATGAGGCTGGGGGACATTTTGTTATGTGAAATAATTCAGGCACAGAAAGATAAATACTGCATGTTCGAGCTCCTGTGGAAACTAAAAAAAAAAATGAGCTCATAGAAGTAGAAAGTAGAATCATAATTATGAGAGGGTAGGGAGGGTAGCCAGGAGAGAAGAGGGAGAGGTTAGTTAATGGATACCAAGTTACAGCTAGATGAAATTAGTTCTAGTGTCCTGTAGCACTGTGGAATGAATAGAGTTAATAGTAATTTACTGTATTATTTCAAAGAGCTAGAAGAGAGGATTTTGAATGTTCACAACATTAAAGAATGATAAATATCCAAGATAATTGATATGCTAATTACTCTGATCTGATCATTACGCATTGTATGCATGTATTGAAATATCACTTTGTATTCCATGAATATCTACAACTATTACATATCAACTAAAAATAAACAAACAATTAAAGAACCACGAATAAAATAAGTATCAATAAAGAAGCAACTAATAACAATAATAGCTGAAACTAATAGAAAACAAAGAATAGGAAGGATAAAGAAAGATAAAGAACTATGCAATCCAGTTCTTTAGAGAACAAAATAATAGGTAAACTTTTCAGCAGAATCATTAACAAGACAAAACAACCGAGCAAAAATAGAGCAATATTAGAGTTGTGAGAAACACAGACAGATGCAGGAGCAATTAAAAGAATTACAAGAGAATGCTGCATGAAAATATAAGGAAACATATTTGAAATGCTATAAACATTAATGCCTTCCCTGCAAAATACAAATTTTTTAAACTTACCTAAAATAAATGAAAAACTCAAATATACCAATAACCATAAAATTTGGAAAGGCAACTACAAGTCCACCATTCAAAAAGACATCAAGACCAAACAAGGTCATCACCATGTTTGACCCATCTTTCAAAGAACAGAAGATTTATCTAATCTATTTCTTTCTGAGGAAGAAGAGGAAAACGCCTTCAGTTAACTTATGAAAGATAAAATCATTTTAATACAAACCTGATAAAAATGATTCTAATATTACAAAAAAAATCTTTCTATAGATATAAAAAGAAATCCTTTTCCTAGATTTAAGCATCATAACAACAGGAATGTTTATGATTCAATACCGTATCCTTAGTACACACATTAGTACATGACATAAGCAGATACTCAACAAACATCTTTTGAATGAATAATAGGTCAACTCCTCATAAATATAGATGCCAAAACTAAAAATAAAATTTAGCAAATAGAATCTGACATCAAAATATTTATATCATGTCAACTGATGCTGAAAAGACACTCAATCTCCTGTCATATAGTAATTTAATTAAAATTAGATAGTTGAATTAGTCTATTCTCATGCTGCTAATAAATATCCAAGACTGGGTAATTTATAAAGAAAAGAGGTTTAACTGACTCACAGTTCTGCATGGTGGGGGAGGCCTCAGGAAACTTACAATCATGGCAGAAAGTGACAGAAGCAGGCACCTTGTTCACAAGGCAGCAGGAGAAAGACTGCCCCAGGGGAAATGTCAGATGCCTATAAAACCATCAGATCTCCTGACAACTTACTATCAGCATTAGGGAATCCACTCCCATGATTCAATTACCTCCACCTGGTACCTCCCTCAGTGCCTGGGAATCACCATTCAAAACAAGATTTGGGTGGGGACACAAAGCCTAACCATAGAAATATTACAGGTATAATAATATGTATTACCAACATTTTTTATTACCATGGAGGGTCTAGCAGTTCTGTTAGATCACAAGCAAGTAAAATAATTAATATAAACATTGAAAAAGAAAAAAATAAAGTTCTATGTTATTTCTGACATGTTCATAGGAATCACTGATGAATAAAAATCAAAATGCACTAAGTGGACATAAAATCTCATTTTCTAAAAACAAAACAAAAAAAAACAAATATGCAAGGTAGATAGTGAGATAGATACTTAAGCATGGAAAGATATATAAGAGGCAGCATTTTGAATTATCATGTGGCAGGGAAGCAAGTCAAGGGAAAACAACAGGAAGAAGCCAGGCAAAATTCAAATGCTAAAAATCACACACACACACATTTTTGTAAGATTATGTATATATGCATATATATAAACACATATGTAGGGAAATTTTAAAATAATTTTAATGTTATTAATAAATTTGTTTTTAAAGGTTTATTTATTTTCAAAGACTTGTGGTGCTCCAAAGGAAGATACAGAATGAAATAATTAATAGGTCATCCTTGCTGACTCCAACTCCAGATGGAGAGAGGCAGGTTGAGAGCACGAGAAGCATGAGCGCCAACACTGCCTTTTTCCAGGGCACTGACTCTAGTGCACCTGCCCTACTTAGCTACACAATCTTTCTCTGCAACTCTCTATAAGGGGTGCACTCCAACTGCCTGGTGATTTATTAGCCACAAGAGAGAATCAGCAGACCAACTGCAGGTGTGTGCTGTTTGATTAATTACATTTCTCCACCAATGGGTCCCAACAGAGAGCTGGTTTTGCTCCATTAAGTTGTTGCTCAGTCAGATAACTGTATTATTACAATATCTAATTGTTTATTTTCTGTAAACTGATTCCAATCTCACAGTGGCATACTTATGAAACTAGGAGTGTCATTCTAAAGCAGCATCTTTCCAGCCCCATTCTATTGACCATTGTATTCATAAAAAGGAGAGCTCACTGAACATACGTGGATAAGCACTCATGAGATACAATCTGTGGTTGAATTAATATAGTCAGAAAAGAAATAAATCACTCAGGTATATCAAATGATGCTAGAAATGCTCAGCATATTTCCCTTGTAAAATAACAAACTGTTAGAGAATTTAAATCATCTTAATTTAATAAGATCAAAATGATAATATTTAATCTTATATTTTTGTTTTAAATTTGGGTTGTAAAATATTTTACTATAAGAAGTGAATTTCTGTTCTTTATCACATATCTCTGACTATTAAGTATATTTCTGATTCTGGTGCAGTGCCAAGATTACTCTTACATTTTGTTTTCACTGTGACATTATTTTTCAAATCCTATTCTCACAAGTCCACGGGAGCAAAAGCTAGAAGCACACAGATTTTACATCTTGAGATATTTTAATATTCTTAAATTGGACGAAACAAAGAATTATTATTTCTTGTGGATAACAACCTTTTTCTTTTTAAAGAAACTAAATTGATTGTTCTTCAATTTTGCAATAATCATTCTTTGTGAGGTTTTTTACTAGCTATAGCTTTGAAAACCAGAAAATTCACTTTTTTGATTAAAACTATTTAAGCCAAAGCTAGATGCATGAGAAACTAATTTGCTTAACTAAAATATTTAATAATTAACATTCAATAGTGCAGTAGCATTCATCATCCTCCTGAGGTCAAGACAGATATATATGTAAAGTTTAGAGAGAAGCTGGGTGGGTCTGGAGCCATTTGTTGGCAACTACCATGATACTGCAGAAACAAACCCAGGTGACAGGACACAGTGTGCCACTATACGACTGAATTTCTTTGTAAGGATTATATATCCAGTATACACTAAAAAGTTTATCAACCAGGCTCAGTGGTTCACACCTGTAATACCAGTATTTTGGGAGGTCGAAGCAGGTGGATCACTTGAGGCCAGGAGTTCTAGACCAGCCTAGCCAACATGGCAAAACCCTTTCTCTACTGAAAATACAAAAATTAGCTGGGCATGGTGATGCACGCCGGCAGTCCCAGCTACAGTCCCCAACTCTTGGGAGTCTGAGACTGGAGAATCTCTTGATCCCAGCAGGTGAAGTTTGCAATGAGATGAGATCGCGCAACTGCACTCCAGCCTGGGTGACAGAGCGAGATTCTGTCTCAAAAAAAACAAAAAGTTTAATCTATCTTGTCAATATTAATTTGGCCCAATTCCTTACAAAATAATCCACTGGACATTTCATGATCAAAATATATTTGTTCTATCCCTTCCTCATATTAACAAGCAGTAAATAGCTGCATTATTGAAATCACTTTTTCTAGTCCCCAAATTTCTCCTTTGTCCACCAAAAAAGGATACTGCTAGACAATTCAGTCCATTCTGAAACAATACATTATTAATAACTTGATAAATACGTGGCTTTCCCTACTAGACTGTAAACTCTGTGAAGTGAAAATCCTTGTCCATCTGGATCACCAATGCCATGGTATCATGAGCCTTGTGTAGTTTTTGGAACATAGTAGAAAGTCAGTATTTGTGGAAACAAAAAGAGGAGGAGTTGGGAGAGGAAGGGAAAAGAAGGAAATCAGGAAGCAAACAGGTATATATTAATGAATAGTTTCTCACTAGACAATAAATGGTCGTATTATTAATGATTTCACTGATGTTACAACTCACATTTTATGGACAGTTGTAAGTCATTTGCTTGCATTTACAAAGACTGCACTACCCTTTCAGACATTTTGATGCACCCTAGCCACAGACAATCATATTTCCAAGTTAACACCTCTGAAACAAACTTACATTGTTTTATTTCTAAGCTAAATATAGGTACCCACATTTTAAAGCAAAACGACGACAACAAAAATTTTTCTGAAGATACCTGAACCAAGAACATCAAGTTCTGTTTTTATGAGGAAATGGGTTTTTCACTAAATGGCAAAAGCATTATTTCATAGAGTTCAGCAAAATAATATCTTTTTAAATTTCATGTTTAAATGTAGGGCACTGAAAGTCTAATTCAAAAATGTTTTCTGCTATGCAAAGAGCATCTTCATTCAGTTGTAAAGAGGCCAATTTTCATCTGCTTTACACTTTTCACTCTCAGTATTTTATTCTTTTGAGCTAAGAAAATAAGCAATGACACGCTGTTAGCCTTTAAAGTTTCTACTATGGTCTGCATAATCATCTCAAGAATACCACTGTATTTTAGCACATTTTCAAAAAAGTTATTGTACTCAAAAATATGCCTATTTGTCAACATCCTCTTGCCTCTGTATAGCAAGATGAATTTTCTTTTCTTCTACCGGTTCTTACCTGGAACTCTTCCCCAACGTTTGAAATCACTTTAAACTGACAAAGTAATTCTCTGTCTCTGCTGGTTGGACTACATGTCATGACTATCAACACTTTTCTATCCTATCCCTCTCATATGATGTCACTAATTCATTATGGCAAATCTACATCCCAGATTTGATATATAGAATTCTTATCAACCTAGGCGTTCAGACAGTCACCTGCAATTAGAGTGTTTATGTGAGATAAAACTTTTTTGCCATTGCTGGTTTAGAAATTACCTGAAAGTACTTAGGACAATTAAATGTCTTGATATCCACTTCAGTTTTATTATTTATTTTATCTACAAATCAGCTTACCCCCCCAAAATTAAAGAGAGACAAATCAAACAATCTTCCATACACTAGAATAATAAAATGTAGACACTCTTTGTGCTGATGTCAGTGATCAAAAAGAGAGTAGTGACTAGGTACACATTTAAGCGGTAGGAGTTGTCTCCTAGAAAAAAAAAAACAGTAAAACCCATTTATCTTCTCTAGAATTGGAAACAAAAACCATAATCTGAGTTACATCCTACTCCAAAACCCTTTAGTGGTCAAGATTGCAGTGGTCCCTTTAGATCTTGTATAATTTTTTAAGAAAGTACATGAGAAGTAGGTAAGATGCATGTTAGAAATGTGGTAATAAACTTGGTCTTGGGCAAAGGGGAATGGAAAGAAGATCCTAAGAGAAGGAAAGCATAGATCTAACCCTGCCTGTCCACACTGGCAGAACACGAGAAAAGAAAGGAAGGAATGCTGATGCAGGACGAAGGAGCCAGGAGTGGGAGCAAGCCTGCTTTCACATCTTGTTTCTAGCTGTTTAGGAGCCACTGTGTTCCCACTAGTGAATGGAGTGGTAGGCAGTGGTGACAAGTGATATCCACTACAGTGAAACCCAACACATTGGGTATTAACCTTTGAAATATTGGGAAGTTCAGCTGATTCTGTAACAGATATGGGCTGGAGCAATAGAACAAAGTGTGTTGCCTCAGGTACCAATAATCCAATACCACAAAAGTCATCCCAATGTTGAGAAAAATCTCAAAAGTGAATCTTAGCTACAAAATATTTGAATCTGTGACTCTAGATCTATATCTGCTGTATCTTTTCTAGGTTTTCCCCTTTACATTCTTTCACTTCATTTATTGGAGACAATAAAAAAATAGTGTCACGAGAGGGATGTAGGCAGCGGCAATGTTCCTTGAGCTCATCTTGGAGAGCGACTGGCAGAGAGACCTTGAGAAGTACTGACAATCCCTCTAGGACACATTCACAGGATACCCACCAGACTGAATGACAACCAAAGAACCTGCTTAGAATATTGTAATATGGAGGGCAGGGGTAATGACAAATTCCCCTTTAAAAAGACTCTTGAGAGTCAACTTTTGATTGCGCCCAGAAGAAGCTAAATATGAAACCTGCAACCTGCAACACAGCATCTCCACAGTGTCAAAGTTCCTTGCATTTTCTAGGTCTTTGCACTGCACATGTGTAAATGAATTTGAAAAGTGAAGCAAAAGCTTAATTCAGTCAAAAACACTTTTGTAAATTATATCTGAATAAAGTTTGTTGGCAGAGGGTGAAAGAAGAAATGGCCACAATAATCTATTCAAAACCTACTATATTTTAACTATTAAAAATGTGATGTTCACCTGTAATCTTAGCACTTTGAGTGACCAAGCCGGGTGGATCACGAGGTAAGGAGTTCAAGACCAGCCTGGCCAACATGGTAAAACTCTGTCTCTACTAAAAATACAAAAATTGCCTCGGGTGCAGCGGGCGCTGGGTGGACTACACGGGCCCGAGCGGAAGGCGAGGAGGGCGAATGCCCTGCACCCTCGGCGCCCCGCGTGGGACCGGCGTCCTCCAGCAGCGCGCCCCGGGTCCGCCGTGTCGCCGTAGCCAGGACGCGGTGGCGCGGTGGCGCGGGGGCGGCCGGGCTGCCAATTTTTGAGCGCGTTGGGCCCCGCCGGCTATGCCCTGTGCCGCCTCCTGTGAGCGGCGGCCAAGTTTTAACTTGGGGTAGCCTGAAGTGCGCAGTTGGGGGGGGCAGCAGCTCGAGGCGAGCAGCGATGAGATGTGTGTGCAGACCCAGGCCATGCAGATACTGGTGACTCTAACTTCGTCAGCTCAGAACACCTCACCTCTGGCCCCCAGCACAGGAAAGCAGGGTGGTCAGGAAGGGTTAAACTTCAGCTGAAGCACAGGCGCAGTGAGCCTGCAGGCCGACCTCACTCGTGGCACACAGCTAAGTTTGGGGAGAACCAATCTGATGCCAGCATGATGCATATATCTCAGGGTATGATTGGCCCTCCTTGGCACCAAAGCTACCATTCCAGTCCAGCTCCTCTACGAGTGACCTTTCCAACTATGACGACGCCTATCTAAGGCAGAGTCCTAACCAGTGCAGCTCCCAGGGGAGCATGGAGAGCCTGAAGCCCAGTGGGGCATACCCACCCTGCCATCTTTCCCCTGCCAAGTCCACCGACAGCACTGACCAGCTCAGCCACCTCCATAACAATAGAGACTCGGCTTACAGCTCTTTCTCCACCAGTTCTAGCATCCTAGAGTATCCACCCCCTGGCATCTCTGGCCAGGAGCGTTCAGGCTCCATGAACACAACTTTTGCTCGAGGTGGCCTCGAAGGGATAAGGCAGGCAGATATTCGCTATGTGAAGACAGTCTATGACACCCAGAGGGGAGTCTCAGCAGAGTATGAGGTGAACTCTTCAGCCGGGCTGCTTCAAGGTAGGGAGGCCCGAGCCTCAGCAGATGGTCAGGGCTATGATAAATGGTCGAATATTCCTCGGGGCAAGGGAGTGCCACCCCCATCCTGGAACCAGCAGTGCCTCAGTTCCTTGGAGACTGCCACTGACAACCTTCCTCCTAAAGTGGGAGCACCTGTGCCTCCAGCTCGGTGTGACACCTATGCAGCATTTCGACACCGTGAGCGGCCCAGCTCCTGGTCTAGCCTTGATCAGAAACAGCTCTGCCAGCCTCAGGCAAACTCTTTAGGCTCCCTGAAGTCTCCATTCACAGAGGAGCAGCTGCATACTGTGCTGGAGAAGAGTCCAGAGAACAGCCCCCCAGTGAAGCTCAAACATAATTTATACCCAGAAGGCCCAACCTGGCCAACCTCTGCTGCTGAGCAGCATCTACCCTCCCCTGTAGCCACACTTTGCCCAGGTGCCCCAGCCTTCTGTGAGTAGCAGCATGACTCTCTACCCTGCACTGGCCAAGGAGAGTGGATACATAGCCCCTCAGGGAGCGTGCAACAAGATGGCTACCACTGATGAGAATGGGAACCAGAATGGATATAGCAGGCCTGTGTTTGCCTTCTGCCAGCCCTTAGAACATGACTTGCTGTCCCCCGGTAGGGAAGAAACCAGAAGCTACAGCCAAGTATGTCCCCTCCAAAGTCCATTTTTCCTCAGTGCCTGAAAATGAGGAGGATGCCTCCCTGAAGAGACATCTCACACCTCCTCAAGGAAACAGCCCACATCCCAATGAGAGAAAGAGCACCCACAGCAACAAACCATCTTCTCATCCCCCACAGCATAAAATGCCCCTCAGGCCCCGGCCTGGCAAGCGGGTGAAGACAAGAGATCTTCCAGGCTCTCAGAGCCCTGGGAGGGCGATTTCCAGGAAGACCACAATGCCAACCTCTGGAGGAGGCTGGAGAGAGAAGGCCTAGGCCAGAGTCTATCAGGCAACTTCGGCAAGACCAAGTCAGCCTTCTCATCTCTCCAGAACATTCCTGAGGGTCAGAGGAGACACAGCAGCCTGGAGCTAGGCCGGGGAGCCCTGGAGAGTTATCCTGGGGGCAGGGCCACCTATGCGGTCAACACCAACGCGGAAGACCCTGGGAAGAAAGCTGCTCCTGACTTCAGGAGCCATCTGGACGGGCATGTTTCCTACCCACGGCCCAAGGGAAGTACCGGTGCCTCGGCCTCTTTCCACAGCGCAGACCCAAGGCCCGAAGAGCCGTCCTCCCCCTTGCACCCGCACACATCCAGTCTCGGCCAGAGAGGGTCTGGCCTAGGCAGCGCCTCCGCTCTTCAAGGCTTTCGGTACGGGAAGCCCCACTGCTCGGTGCTGGAGAAGGTCTCGAACTTCGAGCAGAGAGAGCAAAGGAGCCAGAGACCGAGTGTGGGCGGCCTGGGTTTTGGTCATAACTATAGGCCGCGCAGGACCGTCTCAACTTACAGTACTTCTGGGAATGACTTCCAGGAGACAAAAGCCCACAGGCGTTTCTCTGAGTCAGCGGAAGCCCTAGGCAATGGGGAGCAGCACTTCAAAAACAGGGAGCCGAAGCTGGAGGAGGCCTCCCGGCAGCCCTGCAGTCAGCAGCTAAGCGGAGGAGCCGCGAACAGCGGCCATGGCCCCTAGAGGCCTGACGCTCGCCTCCTCCGCAGTCAAGAGCACCTTCCAGCTCTCCAGCGAGCCGGAGACGGAGGCCGAGTGGCGGGACAGGCCGGGCTCGCCCGAGTTGCCCCTGCTGGATGCCCCCTTAAGCCGCGCCTACAGGAACAGCATCAAGGACGCACAGTCCCGCGTTTTGAGGGCCACTTCCTTTCCACGCCGGAACCTGAAGCTGGGGGGCGCCCGCGGTGTCGAGGCCCTGGCGGCGACGGCCCTCCTCGGCTCACGTAGGGCTGCGGAGCTCTGAGACGCCGGCCTCCGCCTCCCTGCACACGCCCCGGGGAGCGGCACAGCATGACCCTCGCCGAGGACGACCTGGCCAGGCCGGCGCCCCCTGCCGCCCGGAGAGGGGGATCGCCGGCGCCTGACCCCAGACCAGAAGAAGCGCTCCAACTCCGAGCCCGAGAAGATGAACGAGGTGGGGGTCGCGGAGGAGGCCGAACCGGCACCCCTGGGCCCCCAGAGGAAGGGGGATGCGTTTCCCGGAGAGCAGCGTAGCCGACCGGCGCCGCCTCTTTGAGCGCGATGGCAAGGCCTGCTCCACGCTCAGCCTGTCGGGGCCCGAGCTGAAGCAGTTCCAGCAGAGCGCCCTGGCCGACTACATCCAGGGCAAGACGGGCAAGTGGCCCGCCTCCGCCCCCGGCTGCGGCCTCCAGGAGCCTGGGCCACTGCGCGAGCGCGCCCAGAGCACATGCCTCCAGCGCGGCCCCGCGGCGCCGGAAGGCCCCGGCCTCGCCTCGGCCTCCAACCTGAGCTTGCTGCGGGGAGCCCAGTCTGCAGCCCCGAAGGGAGGCCACGCTCCTGCCGGCCACTGTTGCAGAAACCCCGCAGATTCCCCGAGATCGCAGCAGCTCCTTCGCCGGTGGCCGCCGCCTAGAGGAACGGCGACGCGGGGACCTCCAGGTCCCAAGGGAGCTGCTCAGTGGAGCAAACGGTGGAACAAGGGGCACCGAGAGGGTGGATGAGACCCTCAGGGAGCCACCCACCTGGGGGTCCAGAGCCGGGAAGTCCATGTCAGCAGAGGACCTGCTGGAACGCTCAGATGTCCACGCCGTCCCTGTCCATGTTGAGGTCCGGGTCATCTCCCGCCACCGCAGACAAGTGCCAGGATGTGCTTTGGGGGAAGACAATGGCTTTGGTCTTTTGAAGGATCCATGTTATTTGGCTGGCCCTGGATCTAGGTCACTCTCCTCAGAAAGAGGCCAATAAGACACGCTGTTGCTCTCCCACCATCCCACCCCTCGTTGGGGTGGTTCAGGCTGCAAAGCCATCGGTGATTCCTCCGTTCCTAGTGAATGTCCTGGAACCCCGGACCATCAGAGGCAAGCCAGTAGGACACCCTGCCCCAGGCCACCACTGGCAGGAACGCAAGGGCAGCTCACAGACACCAGGGCTGCACCCCTGACCTCACTTGGCACCCCCCTCTGCCTTCAGCCGTTCCCTCTGGCTACTGCTCACAGGATGGTCAGACAGGGTGACAACCTCTCCCGCCCTACACCCCTGCCATGACCCACAGAAGCAATGGTCACATGCTGACCCAGCCTCCCAGTCCAAGAGGCCGTGAGGGCGACGGCCCAGAGCATGGGGTAGAAGAGGGAATGAGGAAAAGGTCTCGTTGCCTCTGCAGCCAGCTCCTTCTCGAGGAAGTGGGCCCATGCAGCCAGAGAGGACAGCCTTCCTGAGGAATCCTCAGCCCCTGAGTTTGCAGACCTCAAGCACTATCACAAACAGCAGAGTCTTCCAAGTTCATGCAGCACTTCTGACCTAGACACGCCTGTTGGGGCCCTGAGCACTCCAGGGAGGATCTCCCTCCGAATATCTGAGTCCATCCTGTGGGACCTCGTGAGGATTGTGACGTCGAAGTGTTTATGAGGGATTTGCACCCCAAGGCCACATCCAGCCCCACATTTGAAACTCTTCCCCCACCCCCACCTCCTCCAGTGAGTCAGGAAACCCTGGTGTATAGCATGGATGACTCCCTCCACCTCCTCCCCATGCTGTGTGTGAGGCACAGCTGGACAGCGAGGACCCCGAGGGGCCGCGCTCCAGCTCCAACAAACTAAGGTGACAATTGCAAGGGAAAGGCATGTGCCTGGTGCAGCCTATGTGGTAGGTAGTCAGACACTGGCTTCCAGACTCCAAACTTCTATCAAGGGTTCAGAGGCTGAATCCAAACCACTTTCCATCATGAGGGTGCAGCCCCAACTTGTTGGGTCTCTTGGTGGGCAGCCAGCACCCACCCGGACTCAAAGCCTCACCCATGATCCAGTCAATGGAACTCACGGTTTAGAAAAGAAAGACAGTTCTGATCCTCAGAAGAGCTCAAAAGACATTAGAACAGAGACTCTGGCCAAGGAAATTGTGCACCAAGACAAATCTCTGGCAGACATTCTGGATCCAGACTCCAGGCTGAAGACAACGATGGACCTGATGGAAGGTTTGTCTCCCCAAGATGTGAACTTGCTGAAGGAAAACAGTGTAAAGAGGAAGGCCATGCAGAGAACTGTCAGCTGCTCAGGATGTGAAGGCAAAAGGAATGAAGACAAGGAAGCAGTGGGCATGTTGATTAACTGCCCTGCCTACTACAGTGTGTCTGCTCCCAAGGTCGAGCTGCTGAACAAAATCAAAGAGATGCCAGCAGAAGTGAATGAGGAAGAGGAACAAGTGGATGTCAATGAAAAGAAGGCTGAGCTCATTGGAAGCCTCACCCACAAGCTGGAGACCCTCCAGGAGGCGAAGGGGAGCCTGCTCATGGACATCAAGCTCAACAACACCCTGGGAGAAGAGATAGAGGCTCTGATCAGCGAGCTCTGCAAGCCCAATGAGTTTGACAAGTACACGGTGTTCACAGGGGACTTGGACAAGGTGGTCAACCTGCTGCTCTCCCTCTCAGGGCATCCGGCCTGTGTTGAGAACGTCCTTAGTGGGCTTGGTGGAGATGCCAGTAATGAAGAAGGAGCTCTCTCTATGAGAAAAGGAAGATCTGGCTGGGCAGCACGAGGACGCCCAGGAGCTGAAGGAGAACCTGGATCGCAGGGAGTGGGTGGTGCTGGGCATCGTGGCCAATTACCTTTCAGAGGAGCAGCTCCAGGACTACTAGCACTTGGTGAAAACGAAGTCCACCCTCCTCATCGAGCAGCGGAAGCTGGACAATAAGATCAAGCTGGGCCAGGAGCAGGTCAAGTGTCTGCTGGAGAGCCTGCCCTTGGATTTCCTTCCCAAGGCTGGGGCCCTGACTCTGCCCCCAGACCCCACGAGGGAGCCTACTCCTACCGGGGTCTGTATTTCAGTGGTATTTTCCCAATATTAACCTCTCCACTTTAACCTCTTCTAAAATACCCAACCAAAAGATGACTGTTTCTATCAACACTATTTAATCTGAAAAATGTTTCAGTACAAACCACTGTTTGAACTATCTGGGTTATTGGTGTTCTGGATGAAAGGAAAAAAATCTCTCCAGGAGGAAGCCTGTTTTTTCCTTCTTGCCCTTCCTGATTGATCTTTTGAGAGCTCGAATGCTGCTGGACACATACCCCTTTCTATTATTACTTTGTAGTAGAAAGAAAGTTAATGAAACAGAACCGATTGGAGGGTGTTTGATCATTTAGTTTTTAACAGGCTGAGGCAACATGGATCTGTGTGTGTCCCCTCAGGAATGTATCCACAGTGGCCTTCCTTGCTGGTGGGCAATGTATCCTGATGGCAGGGTACAAGTACTATCAATGAAGGGTCTGCAACATAAAGCCTTAAAAAGACACACACCAAGAAAAAATTGTAAAACCTTGAACATTATTATTTATATTTTTTAAAATGGAAAAGATCATTATGTTTGTTGTGCTTATTTGATTCTGTTTTGTGGTGGATGTAGATAATTACGTTTGAGCTTTGTAGTTTGTGAAAACCTTAATGAAATGAATTCCAAAGTTTAAAAAAAAAAATACAAAAATTAGCCAGGTGTGGTGGCAGGCACCTGTAGTTCCAGCTACTCTGGAGTCCAAGGCAGAATAATCACTTGAACCCAGGAAGTGGAGGTTGCAGTGAGCTGAGATCGACCCATTGCACTCCAGCCCAGGCTACATGAGCAAAACTCTACCTCAAAAAAAAAAAAGTGTGATGTCTGTGGCACTTGTGGGTCTGTTTGCAGTTTATTATGATCTAAGTTACACATACATTTGATGGTACCATACATTTTTATAATTGGAGTAGCAACTTATTACAAATAAGTTGTAGGAGGGATTGGGCATTTATTTGGATTGATAATCTTAAGAGCCCGAACCCAAGCAACAATCACATGCCCCCACCATTTTATTCTGCTGTGTAAAAATGACATGAATACACCCTTGATTAGTATTTTTAGCAAGCAAGAATTTTACCAAGTTAATATGTTTATAATGAATACATGCTCTCCATAAGACAAACATTATTTATTGTACTGCAGTGGAATATTTGAGTAGAACAAAATAACTTTTATGTACATCTATATATTTTTTTAAAATCCCAAAACATCCATGACCAAAGCTGTTACGAGTTCTAATTACTAATGTAAAGCACTTCGTTTCATGGAGAGATGGTCTTCTCAACCCTGTAATCATAGAAGGTTTCATTTGAGTGGTTTCCACAATAATGGGGTAAGTTAGTCCCGGACTGTTCATTTCACTCACCTGAACCCCATTGCAAGCACACTTGTTAGGTTATGTAGTATGGGATAATGGCATCATTTGCAAAACCTTTTGTGAAACTGGACATCAAATATGTGAACTTTCTCTCCTATGAAGGCCATTTGTTAGAGAATCAGTTGAGATTCACTATCTTTCCTACTCTTCTGGAGATAATTCAGTTTCCATCCACCTCTGCCATAAGGTTAAGGATTGTTTAAAAACAAAAAAATACTGTCCAGAGATCCACTTCTCTAAATAGCTTCTTGTATAGGTCCCTAGCTAATGTTAAAAGCATAATCTGACTTTCATATATATGATAATGTTCTTCAGTATAAAATAATGTTTGGTATTAACAGAAGGAATCTAGGGGAGTTTATGAAATTTCAACATCTTATCCATATTTTTCTACTTCACCAAATATAGAACCAATGACCCAACTGAATTGGTATGCTCAGTGTTCCTCTCCCCAACTTCAAGCTCTTTTTCTTTTGGGGGATCAGGGGAGAGAGTTTAACTCTTAGGACACTGTTTTAGCTTCCTTTCAAATCTCTGGTATGCCATCAGAGCAATAGAAATCTAGAAACTGTAACCATTATTCCCCTGGTCCATATGAAGACACAATTGCAGGAAAGAATAACTAAATGGTCTGTCAGAATTTTCAGAGAAGCAAAACCACATATATATGAATATATAGAAATTGAATATACACTTGACCCTTGAATCATGTGGGAGTTAGGGATGCCAATACCCTTGCACCATTGAAAATCAAGGTATAACTTTTGACTTCCCAAGACTTAACTACTGATAGCCTACCGTTGACTGGAAGCCTATTGATAACAGACAGTCAATTAACACATATTTTATATGTGTTATGCATTGTATAATATATTCTTACAATAAAGTAAGCTAGAGAAAATACAATGTTATTGAGAAAATCATAAAAGAAAAATATATTTACTATTCATTACGTGGAAGTAGATCCATGTAATGAATGGTAAAGGTCTTCATTCTCATGATATTCATGACAAGTAGGCTGAGGAGGAGGAGCAGAGGAGGAAGTGTTAGTCTTGCTGTCTCAGGGGTGACAGAGGCAGAAAAAAATTTGCATGTAAGTAGACCCATGCAGTTCAAACCCATCTTATTCAAGGATCAACTGTATACATCTATAACAGGCTCTGTGTGTGTGTGTGTGTGTGTGTGTGTGTGTGTACTAATAGAATCGCAGGTCTTATTTTATATATATAAAGAGATGTGTATAAGAAATTGACTCTTGAGATTGTGGGGAGGCAAGCCCAAAATCTCTATGGCAAACCAACAGGCTAGAAACTCAGGCAAGAATCGATCTTTCAGTCTTGAGTCCAAAATCTGCTGGGCTGGAAACTAGGGTAGAATGTCTTATATTACAGGCTTGAGGTAGAATTTCTTGTTTTCTCAGAAACTTTAGTTTCTGTTCTTAAGATCTTCAGCTGATTGGATAAAGCTCACACATATTATCATCTCTTCTACTTAAGTCAACTATAACTGTAAATGTTAGTCACATGTACAAAATGTCTTCACAGCAACATCTAGACTGTGACCAGACAACTGTGCACCACAGCCTAGCTAAATTAATGCATGAAATTTAAACATCACATAGTCCTATTTATGTCCCAAATTATTGAGCTTCCAAAAATCCATTATTTTTCATTGTTTTATTTTACTTATTTTTATTGCAATAGTTTGGGGGGGTAGTTAGTTTTTGGTTACATAGATAAGTTCTTTAGTGGTGATTTCTGAAATTTTGATGCACCCATCACCCAAGCAGTGTACACTGTACTGAATGTGTAGTTTTTTATTCTTTACCCCCCTCCAACCCTTCTCCCCAGGTTGCCAAAGTCCATTATATAATCCAGAAATTAATTATTTACATATCATTCTACCTGACTTACAAATACGTAATTTTTCTTGTTCCAAAATAAATTCTAGAAATTTCAAAATGGTTGCTTTAAACACATAGCATAGACCATTTAGAAATAAATGCAGAGATTATGTCACAGATAAATTTTAGCTTTGTTTAAAGATAAAATAAAAGCTATAAAATATGATAAGGTCATTCTGTATCAATGTAGGAGTATATCAGAATATGAAAGCATTCTAAGATCAGATGTCCAGGATTATATCACCAAAAAAGCATGTGACTGGAATTGAAGAAACAGGTAAGATCAACACACATACAATACATGCTTTGCCAGAGTGTAGGTTTATTTCTTGATGGTTTTTTCTCCTTTTATAGGAAAAAGAAATACAACTTTTTCAGAAGTTTACATTATCTGACATTGCTTTGGTTTGAGTAAACAAGGTCAAGAAAAAGTGAAAGTACTTAATTACACCCCAAAATTCAACAATAGATAGAAAAAATGTGGACCCTATTTATCTTATGACTACCACATACTCAACATCCCATTATTCTAAAAGTTTCTTTCATTTGTTCATCAATGTTGGTATTCAAAATTACTGCATGCCAGCAACGTCTCTAGCTCTCTCCTGTGCGCTGGCAACACTGTGATTCCCAGCATTGAGGCAATAACCCCCAGAAGGAATTGGTTGTGTTTATAAAACAACTGTGAGGCGGAAAGATAACATTTTTTCTTTACATGAATGCATAATATTGCCTGAATGGGTACCACTACCTGCCAGATTGGTGCATTAGCCAAGCTGAGGCAATGTTTGTATGTGCCTTGTAACATTGCTGTAAGAACTTTCCTCTTAGTAACTTCCCTCTTTAGGAAGTTGCCTACTTCTAAACATTCTCCCCATTCATACTCCTAAACTCATTACTTTTCTTTCTCTTCTGGCGTTTTAGAGTTTTTCCTCAACAGAGAGTGCTATGCTCTGATCATCACTGATCATCACTTATTTGTTTTTATTTGTTTCTTATTCACCATTATATGTCCTGCTCTTGGCACAGTACCTAGAATAGGATGAGAGATTAACATATATGTTTACAGTAAATTGATGGTAATTTACAATTTATATGAACATCAAAAACTGCCCTGAGTAGAAAGATAGGGGTGAAGAGAATATACCCTGGTCCCTTACCAAACAGGCATTGCCAACTGTGAGTTTTATCACTACCCCCATCACCAAAACATGCAGTACAAAAACAATGAGGACCTTCTCCTAACCTGGAAGAATTAACCTCTAGTGCCCTAAGGCATCTATTGTATGTTATAAATTCACTTTCATATGCATATAGAATGTCCTGCATCATCCATAGAAAAAATGAAAACATAGTCACCCAAATCAGTTTCTGTGTTCTATGATTCAGAAAAGGAAGTCACTTGAGAAAGGCTGAGTGTCCCCCATGGCTAGTTGGCAAGCCTTCCATAGTCTATAAATGCAATTGTACTGAGTAACTGGAGATTATTGCCCTTCACTCTTGGCTGGTTTCATTTCCCCTCTATCTTGTTTAACCCTGACCAGTTTAATCCCATATGGGTGGCAGGAATCTATACTGTAACTCTCTTATTTTAATGCACCACTAGTAGATAACAGTTCTTCCCTCCTTAAGTCAAAAACCTCTTTGTCAGCCTTTCTACTACATCATTATGGAGCTCTAGGCAGCAGTAGTTTCATATTTCTAGTACTTTCTTAAAGCAGCAATTCTGCTTTCAAATTTTTCTCATTTGGCCATGAGGACAGTCAATGCCAAGGAATTCAGAAGATTAGGGGGAATGGAAAGGGACCTAGAAGCCTTATATCAAGTCTGTTATCATGCAGCATAGAAGCTAATCTAGGGACAGCCAGAATACCAGGTGGAGAAGAGAATGAGGAGTACTGGGTGTTTCTCATACCATGGATGCCTATTGACTGGCTAACTCATCATCTTATTTTTTATTCTCCATTCTCCTGATAAAAACGGGACTTACTCTGCCTATGTTATGCTGTTCTAGGTAGGAGATCAAACCTCAAAGCCCTTGAAACAAGAAGATGAAAACAAAGATGTTTAGTCACTTTATGTAAATTTTTACTCTAAGGAAAATATAGCCTTCTCCCTTCTGTTTCCATTCAACAAAATAGGGCTCGGCA
Organism: Ateles fusciceps; assembly: GCA_036589455.1. Taxonomy (NCBI): domain Eukaryota; kingdom Metazoa; phylum Chordata; class Mammalia; order Primates; family Atelidae; genus Ateles; species Ateles fusciceps. Next base: position 7,176,186 of record JAZHEH010002393.1, read on the forward strand.
GTTTGCTTAATCAGAGTACATCCTGGCTATGTGGCTATTTTACCACTTTAGTCTGCCAACCATTCTTTCAAAATAGATGTGACAAAAACAGTGCAACCTGTGGGTCTCTCCAGGAACAATAAGTAGAGTGTTATTATAAATACAGGAGAAGTACACTTTTCATAGATCCTAATTGGGCTACTGAATTTCTAGGTGAGTTAAGGTCTACATCTAAATCCCTAACAGTATATATAGCAGCCTGGAGACATTTTCTAAAATATTTGATGGGAATAAATGCTACTGATAAACAAATCATTTAGTTAGAGTTTATTTTATATGTGAGAGATATTTGCCATTGTTTAATCACTTAAAAAATTAAAGATAAGTCCTACTTAGACTGCTCCCTTCTTCAAAAGCCTCAGTCTGTGGTAGGGATATGGACTAGACAAAATAGATACCCACTTGATGCAGGCAACTGAGGAAAATGAGATAAAGTGTACTTCCGTACTTCTTGATGATTTTTCTCTTCAGCTGAACTACTAGAATAACAATGTATTTGATCATCTAAACACATAAATATAAATAGATATTATAATAGCAATAAAAGCAAATACTTCTAGGCTATTTACTGTGAGTGAGCAGGTACTAAGTATTTTACATATATTAATTGATGTAATGCTCACAAAAGCCCCATGCAATGTCATTTTTTTTTTTTTGAGACGAAGTTTTATTCTTGTTGCCTGGACTAGAGTGCAATGACACAATCTCAGCTCACTGCAACCTCTGCCTCCTGGGTTCAAGTAATTCTCCTGCCTCAGCCTCCTGAGTAGTTGGGATTACAGGCGCCGGCCACCATGCCTGGATAATTTTTTGTATTTTTAGTAGAGACGGGGTTTCACAATGTTGGCCAGGCTGGTCTCGAACTCCTGACCTCAGGTGATCCACCACCATGCCCAGCTAATTTTTTTCATTTTTAGCAGAGACGGAGTTTCAACAAGTAGGCCAGGCTAGTCTCAAGCTCCTGACCTCAGGTGATCCACCCACTTTGGCCTCCCACAGTGCTGGGATTACAGGCGTGAGCCACCGTGCTTGGCCAATATATGTTATTATTAATCTCATTTTACATATTAGGAAACTTAGGCACAGAGAGATCAAGTCTAAGATCACACAGTGAAAATTAGTATATTGATAAATTATTAAAAGGTAATATTATTAGGTAAAACTAGTATCTCTTGTCATTAAATTTTGTTTCATACACGTAATTAAACCTTGGCTCATGAAAATTTTTATTTTCTCAAAAAAGGAAAAAAAAAAACCTTGGCTTAGGTAAGGATTTCCCTCCTAGCTATTTGCAGTTTCCTTATTATAACACATCGTGCATCTTCCTGGTGACAAAGTTAAACTGAGACCAGTTCTCACTAAATAGTCTCATATGGATAGAGAAAATGGCTATTTGTTTATATGGACTGTGTTGTCTGTGGTGATTCCATACTCTTTCTCTTCCTGCATGAGAAATAGAAAAACCAAGAAGATGTCTGAAATCCTCAAGAGTTTCCCCCAAAGCATTCATTCTAGTGATGATTGTCTCTCAGTTCAAAAACTTATTAAGGAACCAAGTGGCTGGTTCTTTCAAATAGCCATCCTCTCCTTCCCCATGGAGTTCCTTGCTACAGTGCATTATCATCTCTAGTTATCCTATGCATAGCAAAGATGATTCCTTACTGGGGCCTGGCCCCTGGAACATTTAAAAGCACATTTTAGAAAGAGAAGTAGCTTTTAAATGCAATTATATGCTGCTTCCCTCACAAGGTACAAATGTCCTATAAATCCTAAATGAGCCTTTTACTTAAACCAACTATACAGATGTGGGTACCCCAAATAAAATCTGGTGCATTTTAAATCCTAGACAAATTCATGGTAACAAACAGCCTCAGATTCCACTATGTACAATGAGGAAAATTTATAGATCCTTAGCTTGTGTTTCAGTACCTACTTTACCTCCCAAATAATGAGGCTGCTTTAATTAAGAATTCTAGACTGCCAAGCTTTTAAAGCAGTGGCCTATTGAGTGGCAGAGACAGAAAACAACACACACCATTCCTCCTATCCCCCATCTGCTCCTTGGCTTGAGAGGTGGGAGCATGTCACAATGCCCTGGCAACTTGTGCAATAGAGCAGGTGATAGAATCCTCAAACTAATCTTAAATACATGGCTCATTGAAGAATTCCACAGCTATTTGTCTGGGAGGATGCATTAAAGATAAAAGTCAGGGTGATCAGCAGACCCACAACACAACAAATCCATAATCAGTAATAGCCTACTTCAGTTGAACACTCATTGTTTACATGGTTCTAAATGCTTTACACATTTTAACTCATTTTGTCTTAATAGAGAAACTATGACATAGGTGTTATTCTTATCATCCACGTTTTACAGATGAAAAAAATTGAAGCACAGATATGTTAAAAAACTTGTCAAGGTCACACTGCTAATTGGAGGCAGAGCCAAACATTTAAACCGAGGCATTACAGCTCCAGAATCCCTGAGCTTAATCATTATATTCCAGCTGCCTCTCAGAGTAGTTGTATGCTGACTGTCCTTCTCTTCCTGGCCTCAGAGATGAAGAATTTTATCGGCTCCTTACTCAGATTTATGGAAAAGACAAATTTCAGAATCTTCTGCTGTATTTTTTTTTGGTGGGGGGGCGGTGGGGCTTGAAACTTTCTCATAAACATTTACTGAATAAAAAGATCCTGTATAACTATCATATTTTCCTAGCAGAGAACCTTTGGCTAATTAAATAGTAGTTAATGCTTCCCATTTGTACTTACGTCTGTGACACTTTACGAATCCAAAGAGGACGAAAAGCACCAACTTAGCTCACAAATGATACATGCAGAGCAGCATACCTGGAGAGTGGGTGATTTCTGAGCCCATTTCATCCCACTACATCAAACCACTATGACTTTGTTAATAGAAACATGTCAGTTTCAACCTTTTCGGTATTCCTGACATTTATCTAAACTCAGGGGAACAAAAGAAAATTTCATTGTGGGCTACAAAAGCAATCAAGTCATTGGACCATCTCCACTGCAGTTTCAAACTAGCAAACTCCATTCCTCTGTGGGAATTCAGGATGATTCTCTATTTCAGAGTCTAGATTATAAGTTAGAATATAAGGAAAGCCCAGTCTTGTTTATCTTGCTCATTAACGTGTCAGTAATGTGTCACAGGTGCCTAGAAGTGTGTCTGGCCAATAGTAGGCAATGAATACACATTAGTAAATGAACCAGTTAGAATAAAAAGAGTTCCCTTTTAGTCTGGTTTCATTCATTTCACTTAAGGTAACAGGATAAGAATTTTTAATTCAAATTTATTATATAATTCCTTCAGCATTCACAAATCGATAATAGTAGGCAAGAGAAATATTTGTTCAAATGTGTACATCTAAGACTATTTCAGTTGTCCCAGGACTTGTCAATTATATTACCAGCATTTGGCAACAGGTTGAAGATAAAGGCCTGGATCCACTCAAACTCATGTGAAAAGAACTAGTATAGTGGTTAAGACCTTGGTCTCTCAAATGAGACCTAAACTTAAATTCAAACTCTACCACTACTCACAAACCACATTTTGAACCTCTTGTAACTTCAGCTTTCTTAACTCTAAAATCCACTAAGAATGCATACGAGAGTTATGGTAAGCATTAAATTAGATAATATATCAAAAGGACTAGCACAGCGCCTGGCATATAGGAAATGCCTAATAAGTGGATGAAAAGACTGGAGTGGGAATATGCTGAACACTCTTTCATTCTGAGGCTCATTCTCTATGTAATTTTTTTAATCTTCACTTTTTATAACTAAAAACACATTGACTGAATTACCAATTTTTCTTTCAAAAAGTCTATTTGTGCTCCTCTAAGTCACTGAAAGTCTCAGAGAAGAATTGTAATATGTTCTAGCAGTTTTCCAAGGGAGCTTGGCAAGAGTGGATCTCATCACATGGCACTGAGAAATCTCATACTCTTAATGAGAAAATGTTTCATTAAATGAAAGAATTATATAGATTCTAGCTTGTTTCTAGGGCCAGGGGTCCTTGTTTAAATTAATGTCAAGTTGTATTTCTATCTCTAATGAAAAGAGCACTTGATTGTCCCATACCCTGAAGATTCCGATATAATGTATTATTTTAAATATTAACATGTGGAAGAGCCTCTTAGACTCTCTCAGTCCCAGTCAGGAATTCTGTTGCTCGGACCGAGCGAATATGACTTAGTCACAGAAAAAAAATGTGTTTATTTGGTGATATGAACCAAAACATATAAAAGATGCATATTAGGCATAAAATCATTTAATTAGCTTACAATGATTAGTGTTATCATTAGCAATGTAATCCTAAGAGAAGCAGACTGTTGGATTCAAGACAGAAAGGAAGGGAAATGAAGCGAGTGTTTTAAAATTCATATAATGTACCAGAAGCTAGGATATTTAACCACCAGCATTTACTGAGCCTAACACGTGCCAAGCTCTGTGCTTAGTAATTTTATTCCCATGCTCTTATTTAATGATCACCTATTCTTTGAGGTGTGTAAAATCTATCCCAAGTGAGAAAACTGTAGCACAAAAGGGATAACTTGCCCAACATCCTTTATCTAAGAAGTGGTGAGTTCAGAACTTACACTCCCAAAAATCTGGATCCCAAGTTTAAGATTTCTCATGCTACCATTTCATGTTCCCTGTTGACTTAAGCAGATGATAAAATCTTGACCCTCATAATTGGAATGATTAGGGGTATAGGATCTAATTTTATTATTAATATACAGCAAAAGACACTGTTATATAGGAGGACCATTTCACAGGCTCTTCAACAACCAAGGTGTTGAAGATGCACTTCAAATCCTCTCTCAAATGAGGAATAAAGTAGATCTCAATTTCTCTGCAGATCAACTGGTTCTAACTGAGCTCTGCAATTGTGGAATTTTCACTTATAATGATTTTGTTGTTTTTGTATTACTATCCAATTTCAGATTCACAGGTTACACATGATAAGTTTCCTTTATTCACTCACCACCTTCTCCCAGCCCATGACTCTTTCTCCAAAACCTTTCCTGGGTATTGTCATAAACAGGTTTCATAATCAGAAATAAAAAGAGAATTACATTCACGCCAATTCAACCCACCAGGACTAGTTTCTGAAGGCATGCTTCAGACCCTTCATTTGCTTTTCAGACAAGAGTGAAAATAATTGGGCTGTGCTAGGTCTATTTTTATGAAATGATTCTGAAGAACAGTCATTATGTTGGGAAGATTCTACTTGATCGATTTCCATGGGTTTGCTAAATAAGAACAGCAGTTTGTTGAAAAGGCAGCTGTAAGATTTTAAAACCACCACATTTAATAAAGTTCAGTTTGGTTTCTTACACATTTCAATGGACATGACCTCAAATACCAAAGTTAAAAGAACTTTGACTTTGCAAAAAATACCCATTTGTAGCTATAATTTAATAACTTTTCTCCGCAATGTTCAGGACGCTATGATGAGTTCAGAAAAAAAAAGTTCTTATAAACATACATATTTACATCCTACAAGCAATATCATGACTATTAACTATTAAACTCTGGGATATTGTGTCAGTTTGTGGGATATTTGTTTTTATGATGGGTTCCTAAAATGTGTTCCAGACTGGAAGATGGACCTGTGCAGACTCTCCTATGTCTGGAGATTTATAATTAAAGCCTTTGTGACTTTCACATATACAAGTGGTTTAGCAAAATTGGAAGTTTTCAGGCCAAAGACCTAGGCTCTAATCCTGGCTCAGTTGGTAGAATTCACCTCATTTAAACAAATTTTCTCATCTCTAAAATATATGAATTGAACTAGATAATTTCTAAGGATCCAAGAAGCCTAAAGGGAAGAGAGAAATCTCTGGCGCCCCCTTCTACTCCTCCACCCCATACACCCACACCTTCTTCACTTCTTCCCTTTCCCATTGCTTAACACCACTGGAAGCAGGGTGACTACTGGGATTGGTCTAATTTCCAGATTTCAGGACACTACTGAACAGGGTCACTGTGCTGTGGAATACACTTGGGGGTGGCTCACTGTCCTTCATGCAGCTGGAGTTGGGAATTGGGCCCAAGCTTTCTTCCCATGCTGCTCTGCTCTCTCTTCCTCTTCATGAACAGCCAGCTTGAGCCCATGACTCCAGTTACAGCCTAGTCATTTTAGAAATTGGATTGGAAACAATTGCATTCTTTCTTATAGTCTCACAGTCTCCTATCTCTATCTGTATAGTTCCACTCCCATGCAGCTGGAAGATATGATAGATTGGGTATAACTAGCATGCAGGAAAAAAAATTATCCTCATACAGTCCAATCAGTTTCACCAGAGTTCTATAGACTAAGACCTCAAGCCCAAACCCAACTGTCAAACATGTAGCTTTGTGCATTCCTCTCTGTGTGTTCCATATGCATGTACCTTCCCAGAGGGCCTTCCAAGGAGGATAGGAGGCTGGGCCTAGGTGGGGAGGAAGACGGTTCTGAATCCCTTGGCTCTAACACTCTCCTGTCACTAATAATCCCATATCAATAGGATGGTTTAGAAATCTCCTCTGATTTTAAAAACAACCATAAACAATAATCTTATCAGAAATTAGTTTACAACTTGATTAATGTAGAGCTTACCTGACAAATATATGCCAAAAATCACTTGTCTGAATTAGTTTGCATAGAATCCAAACCCCTCTCTTTCTCAGAGTATCTCTGTCTCTATTTCTTTCCTTCACTGTCTGTTTCTCTTTCTTACAAACACACGCTACAGTGTGAACATGTAGATGTATCACAGCATCACACTGAGAGAGACTGAGAGTCTGCTCCTTTCCAGGCAGGCCATCTGAACCAAAAAGTCTTCTTGATGACCCAAAGAAGAAATAATAGAATTAGTGCCTGTTTCTCTTGTCGACAGCCCACATACACCGCCCCCCAACCCCACCCCCCACCAACACACACACAGCATCTGGCTTATATTTCACCACACTCTAGGAACTGTGCAAAATAAAAGTTACTGCAACGGTGGAGAGTGAATTCTCAAGGACATATCCCTGAAATGAGAAACTGTTCTCTATGCCTAGTGGAGCTTGGAGAGCCCTCTTCACCAGCAGCAACTTTGAACAGAGCTTCCTTCTGCTTTTCCTTTAGGGCAATGACTTATCAGTAGTGAAACTTTCCAGGTCCTTAGCCTCGAATCCTCTCATGAGAATGTTATCATTTCCACACCATTGACTGAAGCCCAAATGCTGCTTTTGGTATAGAAGTAAAGGAAATAAAGCTTAAAGAATATTCAGCAGCCACCTCCTCAGGCACTTAAGAAAGCTCAACTTAAAGGGTCATGTCTGGCTTCCCACGGCAGCAAAGAGAAAGAGGATAGACAAAAGCTTTCAAGAGTTGTAACCTTCCGGCATTCATTCCGTCAGTACTTTCTTTCCATAGTGATAACAAGTGCAGGCTATGTCAAAGATTTTTTGTTTTTCCTAATACTCCCTGAGCAATTCTCAAGCTGTTGCCATAAGTAGCTCATGTTTTCTAATGCACAAGAGCATTTTAGTAATTAGGCATGAGATGCTACTTCCCATTTTAGAACCTCAATATTGAAGCCTAGTAGAGAAAGTTTTGGCTGAGTCTTCTCAGTTTACAAGGGCTATTTACTTGTACCATTTTTTTTTTCCCAAGAAGAGGATGAGTCCTGAGTACAATGACAAGCTGGGACCAAACCCAAGGCAGAGCTGGCTCCCCATAAAATCCCGGAAAGTAAGAACTGTACCTAGGGCTTCCCTTTGTACTGCACAATAGCAGGGGAGAACTATGATAAGGGAAGGTGGGAGGGGAAGGCTAAGGCTGAGCAAAGATGGAAAAAGAGGAAGTTAGATGACATATTATGGCAACATCTGGTTGCCTTCCCTCCTTAGGTGGAGGTAAGAAATAACAAGGAAGGTGCTTGATGACACTGCATTTCTTGGGGTGGCATGAGGGAAGGGGGGGGGGGGGGGGGGGGTAAGGGGCCCTACATTCTGGAATAACCACACAAGCTCTTTACCTCATCTGGCTCCCTCAACCTCCATGCAAACACAAATGGCTAAACCCCTTCTATATAATATGCTGCCCTAACCAAGAATAGACCCCAAAATTAAATCTGTTATTTATCGTAAAAATATTACATATTCAGAGTAAAATCTTCAATTATGCAAAATGGCATATGATGAAAGGTAAAGTTCCTTTGCCTGTCACCTGACTTCCCCTCATGGGCCCTTGCCACAGAAACTCACACTTAACAGTTTATTTTGCATCCCTAGAAAAATCATTTATATATGCAACTACACCTATATATAATGCTTTTGTAAAAATATTCAAATAAGAATCACACAAAGCATACTGTTCTGTCACTTGCTTTTTTAACTCAATGTATTTGAACATTTTTCCATAATCATACACCAGACCAAATTCACTGTTTTTAAGGACTGACTAGTGTTTAGGCAGACCATAACTGGAGAGTCTTCTCATAAGTGACCTTTAGATCACTTCCACTTACTGTGCATTACAGTGGTGTAGTTACTTGTACATCTATCTTTGAGTACCTGTGCAAGTATACTTTAGAAGACTGGAATCCTAGGCTTAAGAAGTATATACATTGTAAAATTTACCTCACTCCAAGGAAATCAAGGATGCAGACATACAAGGAGTGAGGCTAAGAGCAGAGGTTTAGATGGTGAAAGAAAGAGAAAATCTCTCTCTTGCAGAGAGTGGGACTCTCGAGTGGGTCTTCCAGTTCTGTGGTGAAATGCACGGGGTTTTATGGACTACCTTGAGGAGGCAATGTCTGATTTATGCAGGGTCCAAAAGACTGGACAGACCAGATGTACCATTTACATAGTGTGCAAAGAAGCTGGCTGCCCCGCCCTAATCTTCTATTATCCAGGTGGGTTCTCAACCTGGCTGGCACCATGTTATCTGTTCCTTTACGTACATGTGGTTGACAAAGAAAAGGGGAAGAGGGAGTCTCCACGTTCAACATGTCTGCTCCCAGGTAGCCTTTTCCTGTTGGTACAGCTGCCAGCATTTACTTGTGCAAGCCTGTAGCTTGCTTTTCTATGTCTGCAGCTTGATTTTTCTGGCTACTCTTTGTCAGAAAATAAGTTGTTTGGGGGCTGCTTTTTATTAAAAGGGAAACCTTACTGAGGACTCTCTTACCCTCACTATTTGTCTAAATAATTTCCTTTTAGCTCCCATAACAATATCTTTTGTAATTTTAATTTGCATTCCTTTAATCAATAGTGATGTTGAACATTTTTTCATATACCTGTTGGCCATTTGTCCTCTTTTGGGAAATGTCTATTCAGATCCTTTGCCCATCTTGAAATCAGGTTATTTTTTTTCTTACCATTGAGTGTTTGAGTTACTTATATATTTTGAATATCAACCCCTTATTAGATGTATAATTTGCAAATGTCTTCTCCCATATTGTAGGTTGCCTCCCCACTCTGTTGATTGTTTCTTTGGTTGTGCAGAAGTTTTTTAGTTTGATATAATCTCCTTGTCTATTTTCAATTTTGTAGCCTGTGCTTTGGAGTTCATACCTAAAAAATAATTGCCCAGAATAACATCATGGAAATTTTCCCTATGTTTTCTTCTAGAAGTTTTACAATTTCAGGTCCTACAGTTAAGTCTTTAATCCATCTTGAGTCAATTTTTGTATGCAGTGTGAGAAAAGGGTCTAATTTCATTCTTCTGCATGAACATACCCAGTTGTCCAAATACCGTATATGGGAGAGACTGTCATTCCCTATTGTGTGTTCTGGTGCCTTTTTCAAACTCAGTTGACCACATATAAGTAGATTTATTTCTCTTCCATTGGTCTATATGTTGTTGTTGTTGTTTTAATGCCAGTACCATGATGTTTTGATAACTATAGCTTTGTAGTATATTTTAAAGTCAGGTAGTATGTGACCTCCAGCTTTGTTCTTTTTGCTCAGGATTCCATTAACTATTCTGGGTTGTTGTGGTTCTATATGATTTTAAGGATTAATTTTTCTATTTCTGTGAAAATGTCATTGTAATTTTTATAGAAATTTCACTGATTTTGTCAATTACTCTTACTATGGAGATTTTAACAATATTAACACCCCCAATCTGTGAACATGAAATATCTTTCCATTTATTTGAATCTTCTTCAATTTATTTCATCAGTGTCTTGTTGTGTAGTTTTCAGTGTAGAGAACTTTCACTTCCTTGGTTAAATTTACTCCTAAGTATTTTATTATTTTTGATAATATCATAAATAGGATTAATTTCTTGATTTCTTATTTGAATAAATCATTATTGGTATACAAAAATTGGTATACAGAAATGCAACTGATTTTTGGATGTTGATTTTTTATTCTGCAAATTTTCTGAATTCATTTGTTGTAAGGCTTTTTTAGTGGAGTCCTTAGGATTTTCTATATAAATGACAATGTTTTCTGCAGAAAGAGACAATTTAACATTTTCTATTTTAACTTGAATACTTTTTACTTCTTCCTGTTGCCTAATTATTCTGTCTAGGACTTCCAGAACTATGTTGACTAGAAGTGGTGAGAGTAGGCATTCAAGTCTTGTATTTGATCTTAGGAAAAAAAACTTGCAACTTTTTGCTATTGTGTATGATGTTAGCTGTGGCTTTGTAATATATAGCCTTTATTATGTTGAGGTACATTTTTTCTATCACTAATTTATTGAGAATTTTATCATGAAAGGATATTGAATTTTGTCAAATGATTTTTATATATCTATTGAAATGATAGTATAGTTTTTCTCCTTTATTCTGCTTAACGTGGTATATGTTACATTTATAGATTTGTGAATGTTTAACCATCCTTACATCCCTATGATACTGTTTAAATGTAGAATTCAGTTTGCTGGTATTTTCTTGAAGATTTTTGCATTTATGTCCATCAGCATTAATGACCTATAATTTTCTTATTTTTTTCCTTATCTGACCTTACTATCAGGGTAATGCTGGCCTGTTAAAATGAGTTGGAAATATTCCTTCTTCTAAGTTTTTTTGTTTTTTTTTTGAGAAAGCTTGAGAATGATTGATATTTGTTCATTAAATGTTGGTAGAATTCAATAGTGAAGCCATCAGGTCCTGGGCTTTTCCTAGATGGGAGACATCTTATTACAGATTCACTCCATTACTCATAATCAGTCTGTTTAGATTTTTCTGTTTTTTTATGATTCAGTCTTGGTAGGTTCTATGTGTCTAAGGGTTTATCCATTTCCTCTAGGTTATCCAATTTGTTGGTGAATAATTGCTCGTAGTCATCTCGTGATCCTTTAGATTTCTCTGGCATCAGTTGTAATGTCTTCTTTTCATTTCTGATTTTGTCTTTCTTCCTTTTTTCCTTAGTCTAGCTAAAGCTTTTTCAATTTTGTTTCTTTTCAAAAAAACCAACTGTTTCATTACCTTTTCTACTGTTTTTTTAGTTTCTAATTTATTTCCACTCTGATCTTTGTTATTTCATTCCTTCTGCTAACTTTGGGCTTAGTTTTTTCTTTTTCTAGTTCCTTGAGATGTCGAGTTCAGTTGTTTATTTGTGATCTTTCTTTTTCAATATCACTCTGTGTTTCCGTCTTACTACTGCTATTGCTACATCACATAAATTTTAGTAAGTTGTGTTTTGTTTTTATTTGTCTTGAGATATTTTCTATTTTCTATTTTGATTGCTTCTTTGACCTATTGGATGTTCAGGAGTATGATGTTTGATTTCCGCAAACAGTCTGCCTCAACGACAGGGATACATCCTGCAAAATGCATCGGTAGGCGATTTTGTCATTGTTCTAACTAAGTAGAGGGTACTTACACAATCCTAGAAGATATAGCCTACTATACAACCAGGCTATATGGTATAGCCTATTGCTCCCAGGTTACAAGCCTGTACAACCTGTTACTGTACTGAATACTTATAGGCAGTTGTAATGGAATGGTATTTATGTATCTAAATGAAGAAAAGGTAATGCATTGTGCTGAGTCATTAGGCTGCTGCCATGCCACTAGGAAACAGGACTTTTTCAGCTAGATTACAATCTAATGGGACTACAGTGGTATATGCAGTTAGTCCCTGATGAAAATGTTGTTATACTATGCATGACTAAATTTGTTAACTTTCTAGTTTTCCTCCTGTTGATTTCTAGTTTCTTACTATTGTGGTTGGAAAAGATACTGGATGATTTCAATTTTCTGGAATGTGTTAAGACTATTTGTGCACTGGATGGGGTGATATGGTTCCTGTTCTGATTTGGGAATAGTTTACATAGGCTAGGTGCAGCTCCAACAGCTGAGGGCAGTGATGCTGAAGATTGCAGGGTCCCCGTGATCAATGCTGTTATGTCCACAGCATTGAGGGGGAGCTGTTGGGGTCTTAGGTGGTGAAGACTACTGAGGTCATCCTGATCTGTTTTTCTCCAATAGAGGAAATCTTAGAAGAAGGAATTTCTCTTGGTACCAGGTATAGCTCACAGGTGTGCTTGCATGATAGGGACACTGTTTGATGAGTGGTGCTCATGGAGCGGCCAGAGAGCCCATATCTAAATCCAGGCTCCCATGGAGGTTCAGGCCTCCTGGGTCTGAGACAACAGAGGCCAGGGTTTCCACGGTGCAGGGGCTCCTGCTGCCTCTTTGGTAATGATGAGGCATGGGGCAACTGGGAAGTAGTGTCTAGAGCCTAGGTAGCAGCAGAGCTACAGCAAGGGGTGCAGAGGCACCTGCTGTGGATTGGCTCTGGTGTCTGAGGCTAAAGCTGGGCAGGCTGCATAGGAGCCAGGGTCTAGAGCAACCACCACTTGGGGTTAGAGTAAGCCCGAGTTTGGTGAGAGTGGCTGCCCTGTCCCAGGATGTCAAGAGAGTAGCTCTTTATTGGGAGTCGGGGGAGTGCAACAATATCTTCCTCACCAGAGGACACAAGGTGGCATTGGCTGTTGGTTACCTCAGTGGTAAAAGCTGCTGGTATCCTTTGTGGCACAGGCTACTGGGGTCCATTTGCCTCCACTAAATACTAAAGGGGAACTAAGGAGTTCAAAGTTGCCACGGATCTGTGGAGGTTTTAGGCACGAAGATCACTAGAGTCCCACAGAGTCAGTCTTTGGGAACGCGCTGGCAACCACTGCATGGCCAATAAATAGCCCTTACTCTTCCTTGTTTGCAGCTGTCTCCAGAAGTCTCAGGTATACTGATCTCCACAGTGACCCTTTCTAGGAGGTTATTCTCCTTTTTTGTTTTTCGCCCTATGGTGTTGCTGCAATTTCTTAATTGAGGAAATGTTCCTGCCCTCTTGCAGCTTGGGGCCTATTTGGAAGAATTGGCCAAGTTAGACCAACTGGAGTTATCTCCTAGGATTTTATATGCAAGCAGTAAGAGAAATACTCTTCCCTCTCATTTGGGAGCTATAATTATACTATCCTGGACCTCTCATCAGTCTTTCCCTCTGCTATGTGGAGGCAATAGAATAAAGAGGTCAAGAGCTATGATGGAAGCTGAAGAAAATGGTAGAGGGCACAAGAGCCAGTCTTTAAGCTGATTTGATTCCCTAGACTCATCCCTATGCTCCCAGTTATAAGAGACAGTATGGCACTCCCTGCCTATTTGTCTTTAACCTACTTGTCCAACACAGACTTCTTCTGGTTTGCACTACTAAGTGCCTTTCTTTCTTTTCTTCTGTTTTAGAAGATGGGATCTAGAAGTCCTGGAAGCAAGAAACTAGAAAGGAGATGCTAACCTTATGTCTATGTTTTTATTATTCTTTCCTGTAGCAGTAGTTTCTCAGGCTATTTCATTTATTCCTACAATTAATTCATTCAATAAATATTGAGCAACTGCTATGTACCAGATAGTCTTCTAGGTGCCGAGAATACAGCAGTAAACAAAACGCATAAAAATCTTTTCTCTTAGGGAATGTGCTTTAACTTATCACCACTAGTTAGGGATGCAACAACTTATCCTTCCCTTAGAAAGGATATCTTGGCATGCCCCACACCACCAGACCTCTAGAAACTTCACAGAGGTAGAACGCCTCCAAATTTTAGCTGGATTTATTTCCTAACCTCTGACATACAAATTTTTGACCAATAAGTCCAGACTAGTTGGTACTTCATGCTCACTAGATCCAATCAGCACAACATCATCAATGTAATAGACCAGTGTGATATCTTGTGGAAGGGAAAGGTAATCAAGATCCCTGCAAACCTGACTGGGACATAGTGCCAGAGGGTTGATATACTTCTGAGGCAGACCAGTGAAGATATATTGCTGGTCCTCCTGGCTAAAAGCAAAGTGTTTCTGGTGGGCCTTATGGACAGGAATGGAGAATGAAGCATTTGCCAGATTAATAGCCACATACCAGGATATGTGTTCCTTTGCTCAAGCAATGAAATGCCATCTGGTACAGCAGTTGCAACTGGGGTCACCACTTGGTTAAGGTTACAATAATCCACTGTCATTCTCCAAGATCCATCTGTCTTCTGTACAAGCCAAATAGGAGAGTTGAATAAAGATGAGGTGAGAATAACTACCCCTGCATCTTTCAAGTCCTTGATGGTGGCACTAATTTCTACTGTTTTTTATTCACTATTTTCCTAGGTAGAGGTAGCTCTAATGGCTTCAATTTGGTCTTTCTCACCACACTAGCCCTCACTCCATTAGTTTAGAAATGAATGTGGGGGATTCTGCCCACTGCTAAATATGTCTGTGCCAATTATGCATTCCAGAATTGGAGAAATGACTACAGACTGGGTTTGGGGACCTACTGAACCCACTATGAGGCAGACCTGAACTACAACTCCATTCATCACCTGACCTCCATAAGCTCCTAGCTTTGCTGATGTGCTGCAGTGACATTTTGGAGCTCCTAGAATCTGTCAGTTCAGAGTCAGCATCCAATAGCACCCAAAGGTCTGATTATATTCTTTTCCTCAGTGCACAGTTACCCTGGCAAAATGCCATAAGTCTTTTGGGGAAAGCTAAGCAGTATCAGTATAAATTTTTGGTGTACCAGGGTCCTTCCTGGGAGGGACCTGGTCTCCCCCTCTTTCAAGGGGTTCTTTAAACCAACTCATGTCTGGGAAATAATTGAGGGGCCGTGATTCTCTGTTTTTATTATTGGAGCTAGACTTTTTGTTTGCTTGACCTGAAAGTGTTCTGCTTATATAGTAAAGTAAGGATTTAGTAGGCTCCCTATATATTTTATTTCTAGGAACACCATAACTAACTATTCAATGCCTTAGGTCTACATGAGTCATACTATTCTGGTTGTTGCTTTGCCTGTTCTATCCATTACAGTAACTACGTCCATCTTACCTTTCATGTTGGGTACCACCACCACTTGGCTCCTGCCACCCCAGATTGAGTTATCCCCCATTGCATGTAAGTTTTCCCATTAAGTGGCAGTGCTTCTCACCATAAGGTCAGACCTACAGAGAAGTGCAATCACAGAGCTCTTCAGGGATGGTGGGACTCCCCTTACAAATCTGCTTCTCAAAGTATTAGTGAAAGATCTATCTGGACCTTCCCAGTGTGAGTCAGTAGGTTTTACATAAAAAATCCACTTTAGCATTACAGTCTCTTTAAGCCTCTAAATCCCTTCCTTTATGTTAACCAAAGGAAGATGAGGCTTATCCAACTTGCCCTCAGTGGGTCATCTTTTAATCCATGTTTCAGCCAACCAACCAAACAGTTACTGCCTTTACTAACTTCCGGAGCTGCAACATTACACGAAGAATCTCTGCTTAATGGGCCTATCAATAAATTCAGCCTATTCCACTATTCTTTCCATCATTATTTTACACCTTTAATATCCATTTCCATATATTTCCCCACATTTCTGTGTATATAAATTAGAAATCTAAGGTAGTTCTATTAGAGTATAGGGCACCTCTTCATGGGTCACACTCTACATCACTTGTAGGGGCCTACTGGGTCTCAAGTCTAGTTACAGGTCTAGAAGCAAAGAGGGATGGTGGACATGAGTCCTTAGGAGAATCAGCATTGTCTTGCTTGGCAACTGCCTCAAGGGAGGTCATTACCTTTTCTATAGGCAATGCACCTCTCATCCTCTCAGAAAAAGGTGGAAAGGCCAATACCACTGAGGATGAGAATGCCACTGCCTTGGAAGGTTGAGAGGCCACTTCCACTGACAAACAAGACTCATGAGGATTTAGGGGCTCAATGGTCCAGCTTCATCAGTGTCTTCTCACACATCCTCATCCCAACTAATAGGATCCCATTCTTTCCCAACCAATGCCCTCACTTTAACAGTAGCCAACCTGTGAGACTGGGAGTTCAACTTTTGTTGTAATGCAGCCAATTGCATGACAGGGGCTTGTGTTGATTTTCAGCAGTTTCAGCCCTATGGCTATAAGAAAGAAGATTCTAACTCAGGCATACTCAGAAACACATAAGCTATTTATACAGAGCTGCAGCTGGTAAATCAAATTCATTAACTCATCCTTTTCTTCCATCACTCTGTCCAGCGACATTAGGAGCAACAGACAAATATAATTACATTCCTTGGTTTTCCACAAATGTTCAAAATATCACATGCCAAGTCACCAAGTTCCTTGCTTTTTATACATGGTGAATTAAAAGTATCAAATGCATTTATTTTGCACGACTCTGTAAACAGTTCACATCATGGACTATGAGTGCTCTTTGTACTATTAGAAGTAGAGTTCTTAGCATTTTTAGGTCTAATGAGATAGAGAGCCAATTCCAGGAAACTAAAAAACCAATTAAGAAAACTCATCCTTAAAATTATATTTCTCTAGGACCATCCCTGGTACCAAAATCTGTATTAGTGAGGGTTCTCCGAGACACAGAACCAATAGGATAGATATAGATATGTAGGAGGGGATTTATTGGAAGAATTGGCTCACATGATTAGAGGCTGAGAATTCCAGAGAGACCATCAGTAAGCTGTATACCTGGGATCCTGGTAGCAAGGCTAAGTCCAGGTCCAAAGGCCTGAGAACCCAGGGGACCACTGATGTAAGACAGCACACAGCCTTCCTTCTTGATTCCCATGCCCTGTAATGTCTACTAAAGATGGTTTCAGTTATTCCTGGAATTTAGGCTGGAGAATGTTTTTCGACAGAACACCAACTCTGATGGCAGAGTCACAATGTCAACATTTCCCAGGCAAAATGAATTAAAATCAAATTTAAAATGAATTTTAAAATTAAGAGTGCAGTGTGTGACCCCATGTTATGGGTGACAAAATAGAATAAAAAGTCTAAAACGAATAAATGGAGGTCAGAGCCTGGAGTGCAGGGCACCACAGAAAGAGTAGAGAAAAATGGAAGAAAAGGAGGAAAAAGGCAGAAGCAGCATAAATACGTAGGAAGAGGAAAGTGAGAAAACAGAGAACAAAGGTTAGGAAGCTGATAATGACAATGAGTCCTTCTTGTGTGAGTCAGTCACCTCCAGGACTGCAGCCCAGGGAGCAACAAGAACAATGCATCTTTAGGAATGATAGCCAGCTCAACAAGAGACATCGACAGAAATATGTAACACAGGAGATGGAGCATAGGGAATAGAGATCGAAACCCACTTCTTTGGTCGACCAGCTTTTGCCAGCTCTCTAGTCATCCAAGCACAAAATGCAGCATTTGTGCAGGCAGACCTGTAGATATAATGGCATAACATATTGAAGATTAATTTTGTATGATTCTTTACGTGTAAAGAGTAGAAAAGAATGAATTATTTTCATAAAACTGTTCATTCTCATAAAACAATTCCAGCAATACTAAGTAGTGGAAGAAAAAATGAGACAAAGGGTTTCATGATGAAAACACCAAAAGCAATTGCAACAAAAGTCAAAATTAACAAATAGGATCTAATTAAACTAAAGAGCTTCTGCGCAGCAAAAGAAACTAGCATCAGAGTGAACAGACAACCCACAGAATGGGAGAAAAATTTTGCAATCTACCCATCTGACAAAGGTCTACCATTCAGAATTTACAAGGAACTTAAACAAATTTACAGGAAAAAAGCAAATGACCTCATCAAAAAGCAGGCAAAAGATATGAACAGATTTCTTAAAAGAAGACATTTATGCAGCCAACAAACATAGGAAAAAAAGCTCATCATCACTGATCATTAGAGGAATGCAAATCAAAACCACAATAAGACCATCTCACTCCAGTCAGAATGGTGATTATTAAAAAGTCAAGAAACAATATATGCTGGTGAGGCTGTGGAGAGAAGTAGGAATGCTTTTACAATGTTGGTGGGGAATGTAGATTGGTTCAACTATTTTTAGAGGACAGTGTGGCAATTCCTCAGAAATCTAGAACCAGAAATATCATTTGACCCAGCAATCCCATTCCTGTGGGTATGTACTCAAAGGAATATAAATTATTCTACTATAAAGGCACATGAACACATATGTTTAGTTTAGCACTATTTACAATAGCAAAGACATGGAACCAACCCAAATACCCATCAGTGATAGACTGGATAAAGAAAATAGGTACATAAACACCATGGAATACATGTAGCCATAAAAAAAGAATGAGATCATGTCCTTTGCAGGGACAAGAATGAAGCTGGAAGCCATCATCCTCAACAACAGAAAACCAAACACTGCATGTTTTCACTCATAAGCAGAAGTTAAACAATGAGACCACATGGACACAGGGAAGGGAACAACACACACCAGGGACTTGGAGGATGGGGGGGCAAGGGGAGGAAGAGCATTAGGACAAATATCTAATGTCTGTGGAGCTTACAACCTAGATGACAGGTTGTTAGGTACAGCAAACCACCATGGCACATGTATACCTATGTAACAAACCTGCACATTCTGCACATGTACCCCGGAACTTAAAGTAAAATAAAAATTTTTAAAAAGAGAAAAAATGAGACAGTTAAATCCTACCTATTGGAAATAAGCATTGTTAACACATAGTGGACATCATTTCAGATAAAACAGCTCAATCAGTATCTCTCTACATGTAGATATAGATATTAACAAAAGTAGATATATAACATATATGTACACACACATATACATACATGCACTCATACACAAGGACATACCTCTCTCTCCACACACACGTATTTACTTAAATATACACCACACACACATAAAAGAATGCAAGGTTAGATGAATAAAGAATGTGCATATAAAAATAGAAAAATAGAAAAAATCAGTGATAGATAGAGAGATGATAGGTGACAGATTTGTAATATGGACTTATATTACCTGCTATTTTTAATAAAAATATTTCAGTGGAGTCATATTATTTAAGTATTTATTTAACTTACACATGTACAGTCATACACTAAGACAGATAAAGAAAGAGAGACAGAGAGGAAAATTAAAAATTTATGCAATGCAGACAATTCAACTTACATTTGCTTCACACAATGAGCATGAATGAGATTTTCATCTGTTGTTCTCCATTCATTTGCAATGACAATGTCCCGCTTACAGTGCAATCATTTCACTGCACTGAATGTGAGCTTTGGTATTTAAAAATATTCTTTGCATAATATGGCCTCAAAGACCACAGTAGGGATTAAGTTTACCTAGTAATCAACTGAAAAAACAGCAATCTCCTCCAAAGCTGGAGATTAAATTGGCTGTGTTGCGCTCACTCAGCAAGTGACTGTCACTGCCATGCACTTTCTTATGAGATTTTCAGAGAAAATTTTGACTATATGTAATATTCATATTCAGAAATCCTTTTAGAGCCTATGGTGAGCAAGACGCAATTTGTCACTGTAGAGTTTTTTAAACTTACTAGAAGTTACTGAAGAGCAACTGAAAGGTTACTAAATTACAAATTAATGTTCATTTATAAGAGATTTTACTTATGAAAAGTTTCTGATATTGCTTGGCTCTGTGTCCCCACCCAAATCTCACCTCTAATTGTAATCCCCATATAAAGAGGGAGGGACTGGATGGGAGGTGATTTGATCATGGGGGCAGTTTCCCCCATGCTATTCTTGTGATAGTAATGGAGTTCTCAAAGATCGGGTGGTTTTAAACGTGCCAGTTTCCCCTGCGTGCTCTCTCTTTCCTGCCACCTTGTGAAGAAGGTGGTTGCTTCCCTTTCGCCTTCTGCCATGATTCTAAGTTTCCTGAGGTCTCCCCAGCCATGTGGAACTGTGAGTAAATTGAACCTCTTTTGTTTATAAATTACTCAGTCTCAGGTAGTATCTTTGTAGCAGTGTGAAAATAAACTAATACAGTTGTCAAAACAAAACACATAGGGTGATTTTTTTAACTGTGCTTAGAATTCCTTTTCATTTAACCTATTTTATATTTAGCTAATATTTATTAACATTTTCCTTTGAAAGACATGGAAATTAACACTTATACTTCCTTCCACCATCCCTCCCTCAATTCACACTTTTAATTAGTTACGCGATTATTTTACATTGCCAAGCCTTATAGCATTCCAATCTGTCCTACAGTTGTAATTCCCCATTGTTGTTTTCTCTCTGATCAGGCATTCTACGACTACTCCACACATCATGACATCATCATTCATCCCTTTATGTTTGAATTTTGTCATCAAGTCAGTTTTTCATGATTGGCTTACAGAGATCACAAAGTTTAGAATGTCTATTTTATAACTTACCATTTGAATTACCAAGTTACTGAGATACTGGTAACTGTTGCCTCATTATCTTTAGGCACCAAGTATTGCTATTAAGAAGCCCCGGGCCAGGTGTGGCATGCCCGTAATTCCAGCACTTTGGGAGGCCAAAGTGGGTGGATCACCTGAGATCAGGAGTTCAAGGCCTGGCCAACATGAGAAAACCCCATCTCTACTAAAAATAAAAAATAAAAAAAATAGCCAGGCACCTGTAATTCCAGCTACTCGGAAGCCTGAGGCAGGAGAATCGCTTGAACCCGGGAGGCAGAGGTTTCAGTGAGCAGATATTGCACCATTGCACAGCATCCTGGGCAGCAAGATCAAGACACCATCTCAAAAAAAAAAGAAAGAAGAAGCCCTATTTTTTCCTTGTACAGGATTTCATTTTTTGATCATCGAAATTTTCTTTATTCCTAAAATCCCATAATTTAGCTTACATATGTTTTACAGTCTGTTACTATATCAAGGTATTTTTTGCTTTATAGAATAAATTGATATTTTTAATCTGTAATTTCATGTTTTTATTTAGTTCAGGAAAATTGTCTTTTATTACATTTTTGTTAAATACTTTTGCCCCATGTCTAAATTAACATAATAGGCTTCCAATAAATATTCCTTAAATGCATAAATAGGTTTGAATACTTTTTCTGTTTCATTTATTCTGTTCTCGTCTTCAGGAAGTCAACTATATTTATGTTGATGGTATTTTCTCTGTCTCCCAGTTTGATCACCTTTTATAATCTTTTAAATATCTTTGTCTTTTTCATTTTGTTTTTGTGATTTCTGGAGCCTATCCAGCACTGCTATCTTTAGCTGCGTTTTCAGCATTTACATTATTCTTGTTGCTTCTAAAGTGTGTTTCATCTCTATAATGATTTTATTTTCTTGCATTTCTTCCTTAGATTCTACTGGCACACTATTCATTTCCTGCTTATGTATTATATTTTTTTCTCAGAACCCTCTGAGCTCTTTTAGAGAAAACATCATAATTTCCTTGAAAACATACAAACTTATTCTTCTGAACTCTATCCTATGTTTTAGGGTAATTCTTTTTGTGATATATTATTTAGGCTACTTCCTTAAAGTGAAAACAATAATTCCTATTTAAATGGGACCAACTACTAGCTAAGGAATAATGTGGACAAGAGGATCTAAGGCCATTTACAATGTAAATTGAGGTTTATTGTTGTGGGCACAGTTTCACCAAGTCTACCACTACCTATGCAGTAGGCAAGAAGCTCTTGTGTATACAAATATATGTTAAGCTAACAGTTTTAACGAGAATATAAGGAAAGAGCCATCTGGACACCTTCATCCACCTCACACAGATGTTCATCTTTAACATTCTTTGCTAATAAAACAAATAAATGACATTAAAAATACATAGTTCCTGTTGTAGACCCAACACTCCCAGAAATAATAGATCCTACTCTGTTTTTTCCATCCTTCCAAAGGAAAGAAAGTTCATGGAGGCAACACTTCTGCTCAGTGCTGTTCAGCATCACTGTGGAATAGCTCCTCTTCCCAAGTTTGAAATACTGAAATGGTAATGAAGACAGTTGGCAAATAAAAAACCCAGGAATAAACAAGGGCAAAATTATTTAGGACCAAAAGATGTGTAACTGAAAGGGATGCTTGAGAAAGAAAGGAGATGACTCATGCTGCAAATTATTCAGGAGACAGAGTTAAGTGTATAAGAAATTCTAATATTGGGATTTAGAGTTTGAATATGGCAGCATTTCAAAACCAAGCCGTGCCACTAGTCAGACAATCAATTAAGCTCTGATTACCCACATTCATCCGCTTGCTCACACTTCCAGTACCTACACGGAACAGCCAAAAGCAGAGCAAAGATTCAAATCACAGCCTTGACTGCTCTGCATCTTCCCCAGTGCCTCCACCTGCACTAGGACCTGAGGAGCCATGGCAAGGGCAACACAGATGTAGAGAGGGAAGGCACAGGTGCTGAGATCTGCCAGAGGTCAAGTTCACAGGTAGAGTGACCTAATGCTTTGCCCTTGAAGCTTTAGTGCAGCTGAACAATCAAGTCCCTTTTATATTGTGGGTAGATGAACATGGTTTCCCTGCTCTCCATACTGTTCCTGGTCCAATGGATATTAGACCATAAATACAGTGTCATGAGGTTCCTTTTTTAGAGATGCTGTCCCTGCCATTGAAAATCACTACACTGGAACTCCACAGGGACATTCCTCACTTAGTAAGCTGAGTCCTGACACAGCCATAGATATTCCGCAAATCCTAAGAACTGTAGGATGGTGCTGCAGGTTTGAGGAAAATATGTATGCCTCTGCTCTCCTGTTCCTACCTCTTCAGGTCGAGAATACAGGTTGGGGCAGGAATACCTCATAGATTGCAGTTGTGGCCATTTTCTTATTTCTTCAAATATAAATAGGCTTTTCTTTTCCTATTTTTCATTCTTTTTATTGCTTTTAGTATGTTTTGAGAAGAAATAGGAGCAAAAATGCTTTTACAAGAACACACTTAACCAGAAATTCTATAAGTTTGATATAAACATTTAGCACATTTTGATTACAATTCACAGTGTATGTGCAGAGAAAGTTTGGTGGCTTAGAGCATGGAGTCTCAAGTCAGTTTAAATCCTTCTTCTATCACTCATGAGATCTTGAACCAGTGATTTAATCTCTCTATGTCTCAGTTTCCCATATGAAAAAATGTAGGTAACAGGATTTTACTGATTAACTTATTTTCAGGGTTAAACAAAATAACTCATTTTAAATATCAAGCATATAGTAGATGAGCCCAAAAAATGCTATCATTTTTATAAATTTTCCTTAACTGTTCTCTTTTGTTAGAAAAAGCCAGTTTAAGAAACAATTAAGCATTGGTTGATTTTCCATATCTACAACTAGTTAGACTCAATTAATCATCTAATATGATTAGTCTTATATCCAAGTAAGAAAACACAGCATCCTTTTCCCCAGAAGGAAAAATATGCAACATTTCCCTGGAGTTCTGTTCCACAAATGTATCCATGACAAGTAGTACCAACCCTTTACAAAAGTATGGCACTTTTTGAGTCACTTGCATATTATCAACTTCAATGCTTCAATAACACTCTGCACTCTGAAGCAGACTCCTATTATTCCCATTATACACAGATAACAAATGAAAGTGATCTATTTGAGATTTCACAGTAAGGATCTCAAACTAGAACTTCTCTCTTTCTGTTCTCATTATGACACATGGACCCTCATAAGAGGAAAGTGGCAGTGCTAAGGGAACAAGTCATCCTCTGCCTCCCTAAAGTATTGGAGGAAATAAAACACCAAAACAGACATGGCCCACATGCTTCTCCTCTTCATAATCATACAACTTAGGAAGGCTTAGAATAAGTTAATAGAAATTTTCTCAAATCCTCCATGAGGAATAAAGGAGGGAGGGAAATAAACCCTATGTCTGTCCTAAAAAAAACCCTGATAGTCAATTTTAGGCTCTCACAGACCTGAACGATGTAATTTAAGAATTTTATCTTATGTAATCTTCATGGAACCAACCTATAGCCATGCCTAACATTATCGATTGACTTCAAACTTCCCCCTAGTACCTGAAAAAAAGGATGAGGCTTGAAGAGATGGCAACAAGAGATATGAGAAATGTCAGCCTACAAATTGCTCAATGTCAGGCTGTCATTGGGAACTGAGAGCTGTTTCACTAATGTGTAGCAGCTGAGACTGGCTGGGGCAGTGCTGCACATGAGGTAAAAAGAGTGAGCTTTATTAACTGGACTTTCCTCCTTGGACTCCAAAACTCTTGACATCTGCAGTAGGTTGAGTATAGGCCTAGAGCAAATATGCCAGTCACAATAAATGGAAGAGTTCTTTAATGCATGACTTTATGAAGATGCCAACAATTTTATGAGAATAACTGATTCAAGTTGTAATAAGATCTGTGTACAATTTTACAGTTGTTAATTTAAGCATATGGACATGCAGAAAATATTTAAATAGGTTTCTCCCAAAAACATGTTCTCTTTTGCTTTTCTACCTTTGTTTAGTCCATGTACCTGAATTAATTCATTTTACAGCAGAGACGAAGTTTTAGTTTCTTAGCTTTGGGTCAAGAAGCATAAATCCCAGGTTGAGTCTGAGTTGACAATAGCCTATCACTGTTAAACATTCTCCAAAGAGGCCAACACTTTAAATGTATAACTGTCCACTAATCACGCCCATTAACCAGGAAGGCCAACCACAGAACTTAAGAGATAAAAATAAAATAAGGGTTCCTAGTAAAGAGAGAAGATGGTTTATTTTTCCAGGCCTCAAGACTAAAATAGACTTTACTTGGCCATGGAAGAAGTAGCTTGGGCCCCAGAGTAGCTCTCACTCAGTGCAGGCTGCAGTCACTGGAAAGAAATACCAGCCCAAGCCCTCCCCAGTGCACCCTGATTCTCAGAGTCCTCCAGAGCTGAGCAACACCATGCAGTCCCTTGCACATTAACAGCATCATCTCAGTCAGTCCTTTTAGGGCCCTTTCAACACTTCTAGTCCTTCTAGGAGTCTGTGGACAACAGGCTAAATCAACCACTGAAAATAGCAAGACAGGCTCTTCCAGCAGCAGTTGAGGGGTTGCTTGTGGATCCATCCTGAAGCATCACATAATAGAACTTTGAACTGCTACTTTGTATCTGTTGTGTGTTATTCCCCAGGCAGGCAAGTGCTGCTGCCCCCGTGACAACTTCTGAAATCAGCACCTAGGCCTTTACTATCCCACAACTCCACATCATTGCCCCATGCATTACCATCCCCCAGTTCTGGTTTTGCAGGCATAAAGCTCTCTGGAAAAGTACAAAAGTTTCATTTTGCACTAAAGCTAAGAAGCACTGAAATAGAAATTAAAAATAAGAATTCTCCTTTACACAAATAGTGGATTTTTGGTCATTTTCTTCAAGCATATGATAACACTAGGTAATATTTATTTAGAATAATATAAAACCAACAATAAGTAACATTTGGTGTGGGTTACTATAGGCCAAACATGGTCTTGTTTTTTTATATCATTCGCTTTGATTCTTAAAACACTCCTAAAAGGTTGGTATTGTTATCCATATGCTGCAGATGAGAAAGCTAGGCACAGAGAGATTAAACAAATTGCCCAAAGTCATACAGCCAGTCAGCGGTTGGATAGGCATCCAACCCAGGTCTGTCTGACCTCATCCCTTGGGTTACTACCCACCATTACCATCTCCCAGGGCTTAGACATACATCATGGAATAACTTTATAAAGATGTTATTAATGCTGGCCGGGCGCGGTGGCTCATGCCGGTAATCCCACTACTTTGGGAGGCTGAGGCAGGCGGATCACGAGGTCAAGCGATCGAGACCATGTTGAAACCCCGTCTCTACTAAAAAAATACAAAAATTATCTGGGCGTGGTGGCACGCACCTGTAGTCCCAGCTACTCAAGAGGCTGAGGCAGGAGAATTGCTTGAACCTGGGAGGCAGAGGTTGCAGTGAGCTGAGGTCACGCCACTGCACTCCAGCCTGGCACCTGGCAACACAGCTAGACTGTCTCAAAACAAACAAACAAAAGATGTTATTAATGCTTTATATTTGTGTTGCATTTTAGAGGTTATGAGACCCTTACATGTTGATTGTCATATTTCATCTTCCCAACTCCAAGAAGTAGCCTGATTTCATAAATGAAAGTTCTTGAGTGTTAGGTCACTGAGAATCAAAGTAAAATTGACCAACGAATCAAAGCTTCTAATAAAGGTATCAAGTTAAGACTCAAAAGGAGCTCTTCTGTATACCAGACCCACGTTTTATTTTTACTGAGCCACAATGTAAAGCATGATTTTTTACATAGAAAAAATTACAGTAAAATGTAAAGCCTTCTTTCTATTTGTAAATGACTAATACTTGATTAACACAAGAATTAGAAACTAAATACATTTTCAAATGCTAAACAATGTGCATTATCAAGAAATATAGTGAAATTTTGTCATTGCTTTATCCATGGTGCCTAGAAAATTGCCAACACAAAGCTAGTGCTCAATAAGTGCCTGTGGAGTCCGGACACAATGGCTGGCCAGGCGCGGTGGCTCACTCCTGTAATCCCAGCACTTTGGGAGGCCAGGATCATGAGATCAAGAGATGAAGACCATCCTGGCCAACATGGTGAAACCCTGTCTCTACTAAAAATACAAAACTTAGCTGGGCGTGGTGGCACACATCTGTAGTCCCAGCTACTCGGGAGGCTGAGGCAGGAGAATCGCTTGAACCCAGGAGGCAGAGGTTGCAGTGAGCTGAGATTGTGCCACTGCACTCCAGTCTGGTGACAGAGCAAGACTCTGTCTCAATAAATAAATAAATAAATGTTTGTGGAATAAATGAAAAAATGGCAGGAGGGGGGTCATGGTATAGCTGCACATTATATGCTATGAGCAGCTCTTTAGTCATGTGGCAAGAAAGATCTGATGTGC
Organism: Ateles fusciceps; assembly: GCA_036589455.1. Classification (NCBI taxonomy): domain Eukaryota; kingdom Metazoa; phylum Chordata; class Mammalia; order Primates; family Atelidae; genus Ateles; species Ateles fusciceps. Next base: position 7,203,317 of record JAZHEH010002393.1, read on the forward strand.
TTGAGAAAAGTCCTTGAATTGATCAAAGTCATGCAATGGGACATGGCAGCGTGGCATCTTGGGAGTTGAGAGGAAGCTTGGGTTCTATAGTATAAAAAGCAGCCTTTGACTTTCTTCTCTACCACTTCTGATGTGGCCTTGGGAGCTGATGCAACCACTCACAGCCTCTGCCTTCTTCAGTAAAAAGAGAATTTATTTAAATCACATTACGTGAGTATTTATATTATGAGTTTAATCAATTATTTAGATGTAAAGAGATGAGAAAAGCACAGAAATTTATCATTTGAATTGTGCTGCCAGTCCATTAAATGAGCACATGCTCTGGAGGACTTTTCTCTTGTTCTCTCTCTCTCTCTCTCTCTCTCTTAAAATTGTTTAACATTTTCATTTGCATATAAAGTCTTTATTCTATAGTGTACATTATGGTATATGGTTATTAAACTAGTTTACCTTAGTTGAATATTCCTTGAATCTGGGAGGCCGAGTTTGCAGTGAGCCAAGATGATGCCACTGCACTCCAGCCTGGGTGACAGAGTGAGACTCTAATTCAAAAAAAAAAAAAAAAAAAAAAGAGTTTATAGACTTTTGGGGTGACAATTAAATGAGGTAACACCCATAAAACACTGAGCACTGGGTCAGTACTCAAGAAGTACTATTTTCTCCGCCCACCTCCGAAATCTAATACAAATTTCCCTCTGTCAATGGGAATTACAAGTCTGAGATAAAACCAGTAGAAATATAGTTCATGTTCCCTTTTCTGAGATTCATTTAAGGCACCTTTGCTGAGAGTTTTCTCTAAAAACAACTGAGGAAATGAACTAGAGACTGCCAATAACATTCAACTGTAAACATTTCTATTGGTTGAATTTTCATATTTTTTATCTTTCTCTTATTATTTCTTAAGCTAAATAAACAATATCTCAAAAAATAATTAGGATAGATTTCTAAATTCATGGCATGATAGACATCATAAAATTATTCATCTTCAAAACTTCGGTCTGGCAATTTGATACAATGGTAAGATAATTTCAGTTTCTTAATTTCCTTCATACAGTAATCACTTAAATAATTGAAACAAATTTTCTAAGTCACATCCTTCTCTGTTTATTCATAATTATCCAATCAATTGAAATACTTTCCTGTACTTCAACCACAATATAATAAGTGCTTTAATCAGATAAGTTTAAAGTTTAATGAACTCAGACTTCTATGTCTATGGAAATGTTTTAATAATCTAAATTAAAATCACCTACAATAATTCACTCACTCCTCTCAATGGTATTTGGTAGTTCAAGGAGGGGCATATGCCATGGGATTAGCCTTCAACGGCTTTGTATTATATTAAGCAAAAGTCATTTTCTTTAAACACAATGTAAATTGCATTTTAATATCTCTATAGATTTCCATATTAACAAGTGGAAAGCACAGCAAAATTTACTAAATAAACTTGAACAGAATTGTGTAGTGTTATTAATAATTCATCTCCTTATTTTAAGCATATAAATTTGCTTGTTTAAAAACCACCTGATGAATACAAAAAATTAGCTGGATGTGGTGGCAGGCGCCTGTAGTCCCAGCTACTCAGGAGGCTGGGCTGGAGAATTACTTGAACCCGGGAGGTGGAGGTTGCAGTGAACTAAGATCGTGCCACTGCACTCCAGCCTGGGCGACAGAGCGAGACTCCATCTCGGGGGGGGGGAAAAAAAAAAAAAAACACTTGATGAGATTTTAGCACTTCTATTTTGAGAACAAGTAAGCTCAGTCACATTAAAGTCTTTGATGTCACAGTAAAGGTAAACATATGCACATTGTGTTTTAAGAATAACTCATTATGTTGCAAATGCAGTTAGATTGTGTATATGCGTATGTGTGTATGAAAGTGATATATAATCTCTACAATATTACACAAAAGCCAAAGATTATTACTTGGTAGATGATATGGTTTGGCTCTGTATACCCACCCAAACCTCAAGTTGAGTTGTAATTCTCAGTGTTGGGGAAGGGACTCGGTGGGGAGGTGATTGGATTATAAGGGTGGAATTCCCCCCTGCTGTTCTTGTAATAGTGAGTTCTCATGTGATCTGGTTGTTTAAAAGTGTGTAACACTTCCCTGCTTCTCTCTCTCCTGTCGTCATTTGAAGATGTGCTTGCTTCCCCTTCACCTTCTGCCATGATTGTAGGTTTCCTAAAGCCTCCCCAGCTATGCCTCCTGTACAACCTGCAGAACTGTGAGTCAATTAAACTTATTTTCTTTATAAACTACCCAGTCTCAGGTAGTTCTTTATAGCAATGTGAGAACAGACTAATATATTAGGCAAGTGATTACAAGTAGGTTAATTTAGGCCCACAGGGTTATTGGAAACAAAAATCTACTAAACCAGGAAGCCACTCCTCAGATGGTTTCTCAGTTCATGGTGATATCAAATACTGTGATCTGACTGATGCTTTTTTAAAATTATATATTCTATTAACAATTGGAAAATCAGAAAAGAAATAAGGGTAATCTGAAAATCTCACTTACTATTAAAAATTTACTTATATTTTTTAAAATGTGAAAAAGTATAAGATAGAAATAAAAATCACCTGTAATATCAATATCCAGAGATAATAACCTTTAACAGTTTGATATATACACACACATATATGTACATATACATACATATACAAGGACATATACATAAATTTTTAAATTGATATTAAATTACTATATATGTAGCTTCTTACCTGAAGTTCTTCACTGGAAATTGTATGATTTTTTTCATAATTAACTTTATTTCCAAAACATAATTATTGATGGCCATAACATATTAGTTAGTATACAAGCTCCATGTGCATTGTGACTAAATCTGTCGTGTTCTTATAACCAGCAACAAATATGCCATAATTTATTTAACTACTTCTTTAATGTTTGATGTTCAGATGGTTTCCAAATTTTCACTGCCATAAATATTACAATATTATTAATGTATGAATCTTCCCTTTCTCTGACATTCCTCTTTATCTGACAGGTATTTAATTTTCATCTTTCTCCCACCCTCAAAGGGGGAGTTCTGTTTTGCCTGATGATTCTTTGAGCTTTCGTGACGCAGATTCAGAAGGAAAGAAGTGAGGATGGAGTTGAAGAACAAGAGGTGTGTGGGCAGGACTGGAAGATAAATTTTCTGAGGATTTTGAAGGATAAGATGTGGGAGTAGATGTGTGAAGGAATTAGATGGTGGGAGATTTTTTAAAAAATTACCATAGTGTATGTAACCTCCTCGCTGAGTTTTTTTAAATGCAAGTACAGAAATTATGGAATCAAATTTTGGTGTTTTGTTTTGTTTTTTTTTTGCCTGTCAAATATACACCCTTGAATATTAGGGTAGCCCCATTTCTGAAATAAAGAACCTCCAAACTCAGTGGCTTAACATCATTAAAGTTTATTTCTCATGCCTCTTCCTGGCCAATGTTGGTACAGAGGGTAGACTCCATGTGATGAGATAGAGAACTCGGCTCCTGTGTGGTGGATTTGACATCCCACAGGGCTTCTGAGCCCTGCACTGGTCCTTCTGCAACCTGCCTTGAAATGAAGAAGGAGAAGGCGCGTGGAGGATCTGCGGGAGTTTAATGGGCCAGGCTAGAGGTGGCATACATCACTTTTGCCCCCATTCTATTGCCCAGAACTCAGTCACATGGTCCCCACCTAGCTGCAAGGGAAATCAAGAATGTTGTTCATTGTGTTCCAGAGATAGTCTCTGCCACATTTCCTATGCTATGAAATCTCGATAAAACTGTTACTTGAGGTACCTATGTTCCTTTGGCCAAATGGTAGACGTAGGGCCTTGGTAAGGCTATTTGGAAGATCTTTCTCAGGTATTTGAATCTTGAGTACAGTGAGAGAAGAGTGGAAAATATTTGCAGTTGACTCACCTTGATGGTGGTGCCCTGTGAAAATCCTTCATGTGTTCCTATAACCTACAACCTTAGTGCAGCCTCATGCTTATCTTTTATAAGGGCTATTCAGCTTTTTCTTCATATCTGTGAACTACCCAGATCCTTCCAAAACATTCCTTTTTTGTATGTTATCCAAAATTATTCTTTGTTGCCTATAACCAATGGAACCTAATTAATATAGAACTTACAGTGTTTTAAAATTACATTTGGTTGTTATTAATCTGTGTTTCTCTGTTCACAACACTACTCTCAGATGATGGCTTTATAAGGTTTACACAAATAAAGTCAAGATACATTGTTTGTACATACATCTTTACCCTATTTCTGATTATTTTCTTAGGCCAAGTACCTACATCAAATATATGTTTATTAAAATATAGTAATACTAATTATGTACTTCAGTCAATTAAATACTATTATAGAATCTTTTCATAGGATACACATTCCATTTCAGCTTTAGAAAATTGTGTTTTCAGCATTAATGTAATAGCAAACACAAGAAACTACACTTGAGCACTACACAACACAGTGTTCATGTTAAAGTTACATCGATGAACCTAGTTGTGCCTTGGGAAATCTGTACAGAAATTCTAGATACAGTATGAGCTTTCCTAGAGAGCGCTACCCTGTGCTGCAAGAGAAAGGGAGGAAGGGAATAGTGTAGCTAGATCATTAGTGCAGCCTTCTGCGGCTTGTTTGGTTTCTGTTGCAGTCAGTTTAGATCTGGGATTTAGCTAGCAGAGGCCATTCCTTTCCCATTCTGCAATGCTTGTCTCTTTTCCTCTACATGGTGATGTCTCAGCCTCCATAAAGCACCAAGCCACAACAGAATCAGCCCACATAAGTCAGTCAGGTCTTGTTGAATGAATGAAATTGCCCATGAGGTCTTGTTGCATGTAGACAAATTCTTTCAGAGAGGATTTGGTTTGTCTTCTTGGTTTAAGAAAGGATATAGAAAATTCAGGACATAGGGATTCATGATTTTTACTGAGAGGAAAAGACTTTTTTTCAGCTTTGCATATCTAGGACAATTCATATACAACAATATTCAACTGTGAAATTAAAGTAGCTGACATTCTTTTAAAACTTACCTCAGGTGTGCCCAACAGGGCCAAGTGTTTTGTTGTTGTCTTCTTTGTTGTGCTGTTTGGAAAATACATTCTTTACCAAAATATTACCACAAAATGTTTTAAATTAATATTTAATGCTAATTGTATTTAAAGAAGCACAAACACAAAACTAATTAAATGAAGATAACTTACAGAGTAATACAAAAGCAAGAGTATACACTTTAAATAAGAATAGAACGGAAAAAGTCTTGATACCAAAGCCAGAAGAAAACAAAAAAGTTTTTTAAAAGGCACCTATCAAAAAGATCTTGCAGGATAGTTTTGTGAGCAAATTTTAAAATAAATAACATTTGTTTACTCACTGGAAAAATTTATAGAAAAATAGGAATATTTCAAAAATGTGTCAATACATGACACTATTGCCAAATCTTATTAAACAAAAAGAGAACTACTGACCAATCTCACTTATGAATATATTGACCCCCAAAATTCTAAACATAATAGTAGGAAATAGAATCAAATAAGACACTGAAAAAATTTTAGATTGAGAAAAAGTGTTAATTATTCAAGACTGCAAAGATAACATTATATTAGTAAGTAAATTAATATACTCTCTTAGCTGCCAAAAACATTTGTCTAATTCCAAATCTATCCTTGGTTAAAAAAAAAAAAAAACTGAAATAGGATTGTATATAGCCTGACTGACTATTTAAAAAATGCATATTGCAAATCAAGTCCAGCACCATACTCAGTGAAGAAATAATGGAAGTATTTCCATTAAAGTCAGAAATAAAGATGTCTTAGATCATCATAATAATTTAATATTGTTCTGAACATCAAGCCAATGCTATTAATTAAAGAAATGAAGAGGTATACATACTTTAAAGAAGGATGCAAAATTATTGTTATTTTCAGTCAATATAATTTTATGTAATTTTTTAAAATTTATAATTTTCTGTGAAGCCCAGGAAAACACCAGAAAAAAACTTTTGGAACTGTTAAGAGAATAAGTAAGGTAGCTAGCTTCAAAATAAATATACAATAACATGCAATCGCTTTTCACATACCAGAGACAATCAGTAATAAAACTACTATATGTGTAATCATAATAAACACCAAAACTACAAAGAGAAAAAACTAAAAAGAAATGTGCAGCAATAAAAATTATAAAACTTTATCAAGAAATATAAAAGAAGTGTCAAATAAATGAAGACCTACCTTGTTTGTGGACAGAAAGACTTGGTGTTGTAAAGACGTCAGTTCTTTAGTTCTTTCTCTGAAGTAGACTATAACTTGTAGGTAATGCCAATCAAAATTACAACAGCACTATTTCAAAATTTAACAAAAATTAATTTTAAATTCATGTGCAAAGACCACAACAAAAATTATGAAAGGACTAGAAGAGAGAGGTACACACTTTTTCTGTTAGATAGTAACACCTTGTATTTAGCAGTAATAGTAGTAACAACAGCAGTAACACGAATAGTATTGGTGCAGGAAAAGACAAACTGCCAAGGGACAGAGAGTCCTAGAAACAGACACCAGTCTCACATACTACGAGATTTAGTGTGAGATAAATGTGGCATTTTAAATCACAAGGGGACAGGTTGATTATTTACTAAATAATGGGCGATAACTTACTAGCCACATTGGGGAAAAAATTATCTTTCATAAATTCCAGTTCGATTAAAATTATTAATAAATGTAAAAAGTGAAACAAAGTATGAGTAAACGCTTAATAACTATAGAGTGGAACAAGTCTTTCTAAACTTGTTCACTTTGACACCAAAGCCAGAAGCCATAGATAAAAATGAATTTAGATAGAAATTAAATATTTCTGGGCAACCAAAACAAAGAATCATAATTATAGACATTTGGAAAACAGAAAAAAACCCATTTAATAACACACATATTGGACAAGGAATTACTACTGTACAAACAGCTCTTGAAAATCAATTATAAAAAGAAAAATGGTCAAAGACTATGAATAGTTGATTCATCAAAGAATTCAAGTAGACCAAAAGATATTGAGATGTTCAGTTTCATTTTCTCAAATATAAGTTAAAAAAAAATCTTTTTAAAACATAAAGATTGGCATCAGATAAATGTCAAAAGCCTAACATTGGTAAAACAAAAAAAATTTGGCATTATCAAAAAGTTTTGATAGAGTATGAACAGATACAATTTTGGCAGGTCTGTCAATCCATATCATAATCAGAAATGCTGTGTTTTTTGTAATCCATTATACATAAATCCCATTCAATCCAATAGTCTTATAGCTACAAATTCTCCACAAAGAGATAATAATACAATGGGGAAAACATAAATGCAAAAATATGCCTATTATCTTAGTATCCATAAAAGCAAAATGTTGTTTAATTCTGTACAATTTTGTTATGAAAAGGCATAACAAAATGTCCATCACTGGATAATTGGTTAAGAACATGAGATACTCTACTACCATTAAAAGATAAGAGTGTAGGATTTTTATTTACTGAGGCAAAAACATGATCTCAGCATTTGTTTGTTTGTTTGTCTATTCGGTTTTGTTTTTGTTATTTGAGACAGAATCTATCTCTGTCTTCCAGGCTGTGGCGCATGCAGTGGCATGATCTTGGCTCACTGCAACCTCCACCTCCCAGGTTCAAGTGATTCTCCTGCCTCAGCCTCCTGAGTATCCGGGACTACAGGCCTGCGCCAACATGCCAGGCTAATTTTTGTATTTTTAGTAGAAATGTGGTTTCGCCATGTTGGCCTGGCTAGTCTTGAACTCCTAACCTCAGGTAATCCGCCCTCCTCAGCCTCCCAAAGTGCCAGGATTACAGGCATGAGCCACCACGCCTGGCCTCTCAGCATGTTTTTAATTGGGAAAAAATTAACCTGCAGTGTAGGATAAACTTATTTACAAAGCATTATGTCCATATAGCTATAAGTATCTATATACATCTAGGTATCTGGAAGTTTCTCTCTGAATGATGAGATTTCTGTGATTTTATTGTCTTCTTAGTAGTTTTTTGCATTTAATTATCTTGTCAATGAGTATGTCATCTTAACAAAATATTAGAGTTTTTCAAAATAAATAGCCTTACCAACAAGATCACTCTTTGCATTGTCTTTGTCCTCCCTTTACATTAATACTATCATACCTTGTCAATCTTTACTGATATATTTTTTCACATTTTCTTTCACTATGCTGCATCTTAAAATAGATGGTATCTCTGACATAGTTGTTATTGCCCGTGCGTGTACAAACTTGGTCATGGTTATTCATATTGTCATTACTTCAATTAATTAATGCATTATTGGTACAGTTATATGTAATCTGACAGGGATATATTCTGAGAAATGCATCATTAGACAACTTTGTCATTGTGCAAACATCATCACAGAGTATACTTAAACTAGATGGTATAGTCTGCCACACACCAAGGCTATTCGGGATAGCCATTATAATCTTACAGGACCACTGTCATGTATGCGGTTCATCCTTGAGTTATGCAGCGCATGGCTGTAAAGCATTTATTGAGTACAACTGGTATTTAAAATTGTTTTGGTTACGACTGGTACATAACTAATCACCTCAAAGCTTGGCGGCTTAAAATAGCAACAAGTAGTTTATTATCTCGCACAGTTTCTGTGGACCAGGAATTTGGGGAGGGTTTGGTTGGGTGGTTTTAGTTAAGAAGTATCTCATGAGCTCGAAGTTCAATGTTGGCTGGAACCAGAACAGCAGAAGTGGAGCGAACAGGAGCAACTGGAAACTGGCAAAGCATCTTTTGTCATGTAGTGTCAGGGTTTCTCCATGTAGTCCTTCTGGAGTTGGGCTGGTTTGGGCTTCCTCACAGCATGGCAGCCATAGGGTAGTCAGACAGTTAACATGGAGACTCTGGGCTTCAAAGCAAGCGTTCCCGCAAGCATGGTGGAAGTTGCATCATCTTTTCAGACCTAGCTTCAAGAGTCATACTGTACCACATCTGCTGCATTCTTCTGGTTACAAGCAAGACAGAACCAGCCTGGCTTCAAGTAGGAAGAAACCAAGCCTCCCCTCTTAATGTGGCTATAGTGAGGTTCTAGAAGCATGTGTGGAACAAGAGCTATTATCATAGTCATCTTTGGGGAAAAAATATCTATCACAAATGTTTTCAAAAATGTTACACCATTATTTAGCATTGAAATGTAAAGTTACTTTAAATCCAGATAGGTACTGCAAGATAAAAATAAATCAATTTCTTTATCTGTTGAACAGAGCTCTTTCAATAAGTATAAAATAAAAATTCTAAGTGATAAGAGAGCAGTGCCTCACAGTTTAATCAGCAGAATTTATTCTTGCTTAGTAGTTATACCAGAGATGTCTTTCATTTCCCCTTGCAGATCCACTTCTCACACTTCCTTCCCCTTGTGAGGACGATGGTTAGACAATGTGGACCTGCTCCTATGCTCTCTGGCCTCACGTTGGGTTGGACCACTGAGGAGGCCTGGTAGGAGATGGGAGGGAGGGGGAGAGTAAGGGCAGAGCATTGGCTGCTCCCTTGCTCCCTGCTGGTGGGCTTACCTGACCCACTCAGCCTGCTCTACAAAGCTCTCCAGTTCCAGGTGTCTGTAACATCTTCCTTCTCTCATTCTTTTGTGGTGAGGTAGTGAGAACTTCTCAAATTCTAACCCCAGCTTCCCGCACATTTGTTTGTGGTTCCTCTACACCTTTATAAATAAATCCCTGACTGGTAAAGAGGTGCACAGAACAATGCTGCATCTTTCAAGTAATGGCATCTTAGAAAAAATTAAGTACAGCTATACAACTGACTCATTCTCTTTCACTTTACATGTTAGCAAGATGTGCAGAGACTGGCCTGTCCAAGGCCTTCCCACTGTCGGGAGGTAGGCCGGTGGTAGGCAAGAGTTAAGGGGGAGAGACATGAGAAAAATTCCCCTTTGTAGAAGGCCATGGCTATTGGACCCCAGGAAGTGATGCCCTGTAATATTTTCTATGTTGGAATTCCCTTGTGCTACAAGCACAATTCTCATGTGTTGCAGTAATATTTTCTCAGTGTTACAGCCTGATCTTATCTACGAGCTGAGTAAGGCCTAAACCCACCCTTGCTATGTAACAGCAACAGAAAAGCAACAAGAAGGGGGAACCGGTAAGCAGACAGCCGTGACCTAAAGAAGCAGAGGATGGCTACATAGAAACACTTGAGTGAGGTGACAAGTAACAAGCAGGGTAGAATAAGGACATGAGTGCTTTGTGGTGTCTCTGACACCTGGGGTGGAAAAGGGAAAAGACAGTACCCCCTTCTGCCACATATGACTCAGGGTGCCAAAGGAGAGAAGAAGGGGATCCTACAGACTAGGATGCCTAGATGCATCAGGTTTAATCTTATTTACGTGAATGTATTTCTTGAACGCTCTTGTGCATGAGCCCATTCTTAGCCACATATAATATATGCATTTTAGTGGTGGGAGCAAGCTAAAACTTCCCAAATCATCTTGAAATCTGGTTAACAAATAGCAATTTCATACTGCCACATACACCAGACATTCATTGCATTGAAAACCAGGCATATTCTTTTCAAACAGGATTGAAAGAAGGGACATTTTTCTGCTTTTCATCTGATTCTTTTGAAAGTTACCAAAAAAGAGTATGCAGACTCTAATTGGATGTGGGAAGTTGCTTTATAAAAAGTCAGTTAACTTTTTTGAATAAAAGCATTATCTTGTGGCCAGGTATGGTGGTTCACGCCTGTAATCCTAGCACTTTGGGAGGCTGAGGTGGGCGGATCACGAGGTCAGGAGATTGAGACCATCCTGGCTAACATAGTGAAACCCCATCTCTACTAAAAATACAAAAAATTAGCCAGGCGTGGTGGCATGCACCTGTAGTCCCAGCTACTCAGGAGGCTGAGGTAGGAGAATCGCTTGAACCCAGGAAGGAGACAGAGGTTGCCATGAGCTGAGATTGTGCCACTGCATTCCAGCCTGGGCTACAAGAGCAAAACCCTGTCTGAAAAAAAAAAAAAAAAAAAAAAAAAAATTATCTCATAGATGACTCATAAGCTAATTTCAAAAAAATAACTATTTTTTCTAATAATTCTAATTATTAAAATTCGTCAAGTAAAAAAATACACTGGATTACTAAAATAAATAAGGTAATTAATTTAAAGAATCCTGAGGAGAGCCAGGGCTTTGTCACACTATGCATGGTTTATGGTGAGAGAGCTCTTGCAACTCTCTCTTCTCTACTCTCTCCTCTCTTATTTGCCAGATCATAAACATTTCTTCTACATGCAAAGATCCTCTGACTTCACAATTGTAGTTGATACTTACCTTCTTTCACCTGGATATTTATAGTGTCTCCTAAAGATAAGCAATGATGTTATATTTCACCAAAGGTGTTCACCTCCCTTGAATGTGAATTTCTCCAGTATGATAATTCTTTCAAATTTCAAACGTAAATGAGAGATATCTGAAAAATAATCCACAAAACACCTCCCCTCATTCTGAGGCTTTTCTATTTTCATGTGTTAATGGATTGATACATTTGCTGTGGAAGGCAAGGAAATGGATGTTTCTTTATACTACTTGCCTTCCACCTAAAATCATGCAGGTCTGGAAAATTGCTCCTACCTACAGCAGCAACCCTGAGTAAATAATACCAGGAGTCCTAATTGTCCCCATGTGCAATGTTTGATGTATATACTTTATGTCATAATTAGTAGGTACAGAAGTATAAAATGTTACACAATACAGTCAGTGAAGCAAAATGTTCACTCAAGATGCAAACTTTGAGATATTAGAAATGGAAAGACTGAGCGAGCTTTTGCAATGTTCGTTTCAGTACAAGTTCTCTATTAGGCAGAATTCTTTTAGTTGCTGGTGTCAGAAACCCAATTCCAATTAAAACAAAAACTGAAATCTACTCGCTTGTAAAACTGGGAAAGGTCAGGGGTGACATGGGCATCAGGCACCATGAATTAAATGAATAACTATGGTGTTATTTGAATTTGTTCACCTCCTGACTGTTTTTCTCTGCATGAGCAGCTGACAACCTCGCAGAAGTCACCAGGAAAGCTCCCCTTTTTCAAGCATTTACCATTCAAAAATTTAGGGAAATTCATTAATATAAATTGGCAATGATATTAGATGACCTTAATATTGAAGGCAAATAAAAGGTTTTTGGAGAATGCTGTTGCATTGCTTCTGGGAATATAAATTGGTCTAACCACTTTGTAAAACTATTTGGCAGTATTTACTAAAGCAAAATACACGTGTAGTCTATGGCCCAGCAATTCCATTCCTGGGTATGTTCCCAAAAGAACTGAATGTTCGTGTTTATAAAAAGATATGTGCAAGAATAGTCATAGCAGCATTATACATAAGTCTCCAAATGGAAACAAACCAGTTATCTACCAACAATAAAATGGATAAATTGTGTTATATTCATACAATGGAATATATACAATTTTGAAAAAGAAACAGCTAATGCTACACACAGCAAGATGAATGGATCTCATAAACATTGAGAAACTAGACACCAGAAAATACATATTATATTATTCTATTTATACAAAGTTTAAAAACAAGGAAAACTAACTTATGATAATAGAGGTCAGAATATTAGTAACCTTTGCAGTTACTGAGTGGTGAAGGTATAAGTGATCTGATAGGGTGCTGGAAATGCTCAATAGTAAAGAAGTGCTAAGTTATATGGGTATGCACATATGCAAAACTTCATCAAACTTTGATGTACTTCATTGAAAATAAAATACACCTCACCAAAAGAAAATAAAATGGTGCTTAGAGCAATAAAAAAAAAATGCCTGTGCTGGATATGCAATTGTCTTCTGAGCATACACATAGTACTCATCTGAGTACCCATCCAATTATGAAAAAAAATTCCTAAAAAGTGACATTTAATGTAACTTGTATATGAAATATTTGGCTTTAAATACCTAATACATGTTTGAACATTCATATATTTTTCTTTATCGTATTCTTATTTCTTCTTTACAATCTGTCTTAAAATTCTAATAATTATGAGAGTCTGTTTCTATTGTTAGTTTTTCCTTCTGGTTCTTAATTATTTCCTCATGTGTTTATCTGTTTACTATGTACTGATAATGTCCTTGAAACAATACGAATTGGAATTCTTTGAAGACTAGGCTTCTCCAAAGAGGATTTGTGTCTGATAGCTTCAGGTGCCTGGAAGCATTAGCAACTCACTCTGACCCACCTCAAACCAAATTCAGAGGCTTGGGGTCTCGTAGACCACCTAGACAATGTGAACCAAGCCTGCAAATCTGTTTTAGAACAGACTATGACTCCAACTTCTCGGGAAAGATTTTTTCCCCTTTTCTCTTTTCTCCAACCAACTTAACCCTATCCAAAGATACCAAGGGGTGGAAATGGGAATTGACTATTAGTGAGGCTGAAGTGGGTTTAGTTGTATTTAGTTTTTTCTCATACTGCTAATAATATAAAGAACTGCCTGAGATAGGGTAATTTATAAAGAAAAGAGGTTTAATTGACTTACAGTTTTACATGTCTAGGGAGCCCTCAGGAAACTTACAATCATGGCAGAAGGGGAAGCGAACATGTCCTTCTTCACAAGGTGGCAAGAGAGAGAAGAGTGAGAAGTGATGAAAGGGGAAGAGGCCTTATAAAACCATTGGATCTCATGAGAACTCACTATCACAAGAACAGCATGCGGGAAACTGCCCCTCTGATCCAATCACCTCCCACCAGATCTCTCCCTAGACACATGGGTATTACAATTCGAGATGAGATTTGCGTGGGGATACAGAGTCAAACCATATCAGCTGCGGACTTTTACCCTGGGGGATAACTCTGCTCTTTAAGGTCTGAGCTTAATATAGGGAGTCTCCTATTTGACTCCCCTTCTTGGGAGATCCTTTCATTTCTGTACCTGAAGTACAACAGAAAGTGAACCCCAATTACACCTTACAGGCAGTTCCCTCAGAACAGAAACAGCTTTAGGCTCTGCTTACTTGTCTGGGTTCGTTTCCCTCTCTGTTTCTTTACTATGTTGTCAGGTGTTCTCAAGATGTTTTTCTATTTTAATTTTATCCAGCTCTTTTATTTCTTGTTACTAGAATCATTGGTCTGAATAACATAGCCCACAAATTATACTTGAATCTTTCATTTATTATTATCAACTTTGGTATTTTTCTGATACAAAAAGAATTTCCAAAATTAGATCATATTTTGTGATTCTAAACTCAAAAAATAGAAGGATCCTTCTTATTATAATGGAAAGAGAATATAACTCTTCCAGTTATCATGGAATTTCAGAATAAAGCCCCAATCCAAAGACAAAAGGTGACTGTTTCTTCCACATTCTGAAGAGAAGAACTATGGATCCACCAGACACCTCCCCCTCAAGCCTTGGTGAGAATCAACTGGTTCTTTGACCGTCCTAGCCCCTCCATTCCCATCCTACCTAGCCCTTCTAGGCAAAATACCAAGTATGTTATAAGAGGGTCAGGGTGGTAGTGGCTTCTGGGCCTTAGGGGTGAGAATTTTGGATTTTGTCCTTTGTACTCATGGAGAAGAGAGCTCTCTCCCTTCCAGACCAAATGACAGAGCCTCCTACAGAAATTAAGAAACTGGAGGTTTTAGCAATAAGGTACCCCAGCAGGATGAGAGTGAGCTGCAGAAGCTTAGAGTGAACCCAAATAGGGTGTTGTGAGATAATTTGAGAGAGCCTTACATGAGTCCCCTGGAGTATGGAGGTCAACCTGAATATAGAGACCAGCACCTGCCTCTGGCCTAAGTCAGAGCTTCTCACACTTTAATGTGCACATGAATCACCTGGGGATCATGGTAAAAAGCAGATTCTAATTCAGTAGGGCATGGGTGGAACCTGAGGTTCTTTTGCATTTCTAGCAAGGTTCCATATGATGCTGCTGGTCCCTAGACCACACTTTGAGCAGCCATGGCCTACGGAATTCTGAAAGTGGGAGGTTGGCTGGAACAACCCGCCAAAGCAAGGTGAAAGAAAGAACAATTGTGCCCAGGGAGGGGCCAGCCACACTTCTAGCTCTTGGCATGGCCAAGATGTGTGACATTGCCCTTGTGCAAAACATAGGTCACACAGGTAGCTAGGCTTGAGCTGGCTTGAATGTGACACCCAGAAGGATGGCTTGTAAGAGACAGAGGAATCCCAGCAGTAGGAGGTCGTGGAGCTTACAGGGTCTTGGAAGAAGATCTGGAGAGCACAGAATCCAGATCAGAATGGATTTATGTGCAATTAAACCAAAACATAACCCACAAAACAGTCAATCCAAAGACACCTGCCATATCAAAGAACCACAGTAACACCAGCTAACTAAAAATACTTCGATTCCTTTTACTCAAGTGTTCTATTTCCTCTAATCTTCCCTCCTCTTCCAACCAGGGAAAAAAAGTGAAAGGGTGGGATGTGTGAAACAAGAGACCACACTGTCTTTCACACGAAAGTTCCCTGAATTAAAGACCACAGGTTAGGACTGAGATGCAGGCAAAAGACTTAAACTGCCTTTGGGAGTAAAGTTTTCATCTGTATCAGAATGGACTTTTTAATACTTCAATCTTAATCACTGAAAGGACATTTTCTTATCCCTGAAAGTGACCAGAAAGTTTTGGGCTTTGCCGACGTTGGTGTCCATGGACCACGATAAGAGATCTGATGACCAAAGAGAAAAGAATGGTGAGGAGAAATCATGAACACATCCTGTATCCTTCATGAGGTTCAGCCCATTCCATAAACCAATTCTATTCATACTTCATTGGTTCCATTTATGACCATTGCCTTAGCCAATTTGCTTATAAATCAGGGATTACCTGTATTTCAAATAATCATGAATACCTCAAGAGGGAAGCTTCTTCTAAACAATTTCAAGTTTAAAAGAATCAAATCTTATTAAACCAATCAACATGACCCTAGGTTTTTAGTAAAGTGATAAATTGCTTTCATATTTTTTATTCATTTGTATCAAGTTACCTACATATTTATGCATGTAAAAATATGTAGTTCTCATCACGTTGTCAGAAGTGTCCAGATGGTTTGATGCCTTACATGGAAAGAAAATTAGCAGTTAACTTCTAAAGAGGGAATCCTCTGGGAACAGATCAAAAATAAGAACGTTGTGTTAAGGGAAATATTTTTGGCTAAGGACTAAACTGAAAATTAGAAGAGAAAAAGAAATTTAAAGGTGTTTTTCCCAAAATAAGCTGCAAAAGTCAACATCCTATGAAAACCAGTTCCTTACATTACAAATATGTACATGAATCAATTGAAAAATGGGCAAAGATATGAGCAGGCAGCTCATAGAAAAGGCACTTACTAGTAATCAGGGAAGTGCAAACTTAAAAACACTGAGTGATAGCATTTAACCCTCTTCAGGCATACAACAAGTTAAAAGTTGACAATATAAAATGTTTGAGAAAATATGAAAATAAGAGAATTCCCATACACTGCTGTGGGAATGCAAAGTAAGGCAACCACATAGAATTTGGCAAAAAATCTAGGTAAGGATATACACACCCTCCTACACAGCAACTCCACTTTCAGCATACTATTGGGCACCTAAGCTTTTTACACATGTACTCCATAAAATAATTCTGGAAAACTATGCAGCCACTTGAAAATTTTTTCATTGATATATAATTTTTAATAATAAATGTAAATACTTGCAAAATATATAATTTTGAAATTCTTATAGTGACATTTAAAAAATAAAACTCTGATGCCATTCTTTCAAAAATGGTATCAGATAACCATTACAATCTATTTTTTAAAACATACAAGCAGCTTTTCTTTAACATTTGGAAACATTTACCTTGTTTCCTTTTTTGTTTTGACTTGTATTTCCATTCCGCTTTTTACTGACGTTTATATTAATACATTTTTATGCTTGAATATCTTTTATTGAACACTCTAACATATTGTTGTTACAGAAATGTGTATGTAATGAAAAACTGAAAAAATATTTTTCTTACGACTTTAAGATGGTGAGGATTAAAAATTTTTTCTTTATTTAAAAAATTATTACCATTTTAAATGGTAATTTAAAAATTAGCAATTCTTCTTTAATTACTACTAAATTACTGTTGATCAAAAGCTAAATGTATTCCAAAGTTTGATAAGGAATTATTAAATGTAAAATTTTATTGGGAATGCATCTTTTAATGAAATTAATGAGAATTTTTCTTTCAATTTTTCTTTCATTTAGTTTATATATCCAGAGATGAATACTGTTTACTGCTAAAATGAAGCAGGGATGACTGTAAGTTCACAGCCAAACAAATGGAAGGAGGCTACTAGTAGTACAAGGCTTACCAACAGTATATTAATGATGAAGTGCATTTTTTACAGTAAAATCCATGACATATACTTGTTAAGTTATATAAATTTAATAAATACATAGGAATGAACAAATGAGTGAAGAATTGGTTGATGGGTAACAGTGAGCAGGGACATTGAGTCCAAATAAAAAGTGTATATAGATTTATAGCATCCAATAATTTTGTCAAAGGAATGGAAACCTTTCTAAGCTTGAATAAATGTTCAAGAAAATATAAAACACTAATTCATTTTTAACATATGTTTACTTTACTTAAAAGTGTAATATCGATCTACAGAAGACAAATATGGACTAAGTTTTTACCTTCTCCGAGATCAGACGAGATCAGGCATGTTCAGGGTTGTATGGCTGTGGATGCCTCCTCCTTTCTCAAACTTGCGAATAATGCAGGTGAGCCCAGTGAACAGGAGCGGTCACCAAAGTCTTTCTCCTTTCTCAGAATGAGAAATCCAGGATGTGCTTCTCAACAGACCGGTGTTTCCCAGATTGCCTTTTGCAACTCCTGAATATACTTACATGGGTAAATACCAAAACTTTATCATGAGTTCACTGCCTCAGTGCAATACAACACCAGAGCCCTCTATATTTCTTACCTGCTTTGCTCTCAAAGGACTCCCTACTCAGAAGTGATGTGTACTTTATCAGGAGAACTAATAAAAGAAATCATTAAACAAAAAATGGCCTACCAACCCACTCTACAATATACTTGAATTCAGATCATCCCATCATTGTTCAAAAGACCATTTCTAACTCCACTAGGGTTGCCAGATTTATAAAACTCACACACACATACAAATATACATGATGCCCAGTTAAATTCAAATTTCAGTAAATGACAAATAATTTTCTAATGTATGTATGGGAGAAGAAGATGGCGAATAAGAAAGTGGGAACTTGCATGTGGCTCTCAGGCTGTCAATATTAGGATCTGCAAACAGATTGCTTTAACAACCATTCATGTTGAAAAAGCCTCTGTGTTTGTGTATGCATGCACACGTGTAGGTAGGTGCTCTCATATGTGTTTGTGTGTGTGTGCATGCATGTGAGTGCATGTTGGCAGGCGGGCATTGGGTCAGTGCATTTACTCTAATTTGAATACCAATGTCCTGGGAGGGGCAGGGCTTCCCAACAGGTCTGCATTAAATGGGCACATGGATTGTGATTTAGCCACGAGATACTGACCTCCTTAACCCTTAGGGCAGCCCTGGCTTAGTAGCACAGTGACATCTGGCTGGGTAATCCAAGTGAAAAGCCCCATGTGGAAGCCATTTTCACTAATATGCAAAGTGACATATCCATAAATGCTCACAGCAGCATTCTTTATAATTACACACACACAAAAAAAAACTGGAAATAAAATGTCCATAAGAGGAAAAAATGGATGAATGAATTGCAGTATATTCAATTAACCAAACATTATAGTCAATTAAAATTGATGAACTTGATCCACATCTCCCAATATAAAGAGATCTCAAAATCCTAGCACTGAGAAAACAAAGCAGGTTGCAGGAGAATGCACACAATATTGCAGTATGTGTAAAATGTGCACAGTTATATAAGGTTTTAAAAGACAAAAATATTGTATATTAAAAGCATTCAAGCATTAATTAGAAGGGTGCACGGTAACTTCAGAGAAGTGCCTGCCCCTGAAGGAAGAAAGGACATTGAGGAGGAGGGGTAAGAACGCTGGCAGCAGATATCATTCAGACATCAGTGCATCAGGCTTTGTTCTCACTTCTTTCCATTTTTATTCATTTAATCCTCTCAACAACTCTATGAGGTACTAGATAGTACTATCTCCATTTTGCAGATAAAGTATCTGAAGCCCAAAAACAGAGAGATTAGGAAATTTGTCCAAGGTCACACAGCTTTCATAAAGGGCACAAAATGGGTTATAAATTGTACATTAAAATTTTTCTTTTATTAAAATAATTTGAAATATGATAAAATGATAATGCAACACATGAATGGGTCTTACACACTTCACCTGTTGCCATTTGTTTGAAATACTAGATTTAAAAGCTCTGCTTTATTCTTTCATAAGTTCAAATTTGTCTAATAAGATCACTCTAAAATTCTGGTTATGGTTTCTTTAAAAAAATACATCTTTTCCTTAACTGTCCCAATAGTAGACAAATTAAATATATTAGGATCCTTTTTAATGTTTGCTATGGTGAAATGGAAATAAAAACATTTTATCTGTTTTTATTAGACAATTTTGTTGTAAAGCTGCATGCCACACTAGAATTTATGTTATAATATTTAAGAAATTGTTTTTGTCCAAAAAATTTGTACTCTTCATGATCCAAATGGATGGGTGAAAATTAGGCCAAATTTTCCTTAATTGATTGAATTAAGTAAAGTTTTATTACAGAGAAGTTAAATGCCAATATGCAAAACTTGCTGCAATTAAAATTTTAAGAGCCAAGAGAATAAGTAATTTGAAGAGTAATCTCTGATTTATGTGCCCAGGAAGAATTTCAAGTATTAATTTTATCTCCACACCCAAAATATATTCTAATATTTCATGCAAAGCTGTTGATGAGGAAGTTGACGGAACAATGAGAATGACATTCTTCACTGGAATTGCTCTCTGGGGCTGGGAGAGCAGCCGAAGCTGCCTCACAGAAGCAGATCCCCACAAAGACCAGGAGCTGGAGGCAACTGGCCAAAACTTCCTGACAAATCTCAGCTGTCACCTAATTAGCTTCATTTGTTTTTGCTTCAAAAGCTAGGGAATTCCCTCAGTTCTCTGCTCTAATGTTGGCAGAAAACAGACCTGGCTCAAGTCATGTAAGTAAGTTTGGGTAACAGCAGACTTTCAGCTTCTGGGGCCCCTGGGAGGTCTATAATTAACAACTCTAGGATTTACAGAATCCTAGTCAAGGAGGCACACACTTTGAGCTGCTCTCTCCACTTCCAAATTGTCCCACTGTGAGAAGTTTCCATCAATACTCTTTGGGTTCAGACACTGATCCAAGAAGTTGCTTGCCTCAATGTAATGATATGCCATGTAAGAAGTGTATATTGCACCTAATGGATTTGCATATTTGATTAATTGGCATTTAAGAGATAGCAGAAGATAGAATGGAACACAGGGAAGATAAGTTTTAATGAGGAAAGTATAGAAAGGTACACATTAGAGGGCAATAGCAGTTAGGGGAGGTTATTAGGGTTTTCCAGACAAACAGAACCAATATATGAAAAGGGAGGAGACTGAGAGATTTATTTTGAGGAATTGGCTCAAATGATTGTGAAAGCTAAGAAGTCCCATGATCTGTAATTGGCAAGCAGGAGACCCAGGAAAGCCAGTGGTGTAGTTCAGTAGGAGGCCAAAGGTCTAAGAACTGGTGTGCTGACAGTCCCCATCCCAGGGCAGGAGGAACAGTCAGACACAAAGCAAATTATCCCTTCTTCCACCTTCTTTGCTCTATTCATGTCCTCAACAGATTGGATGATGCTCACCCATACAGAAATGGGCAATCCACTTTACTCAGTGAACTGATTGAAATACTAACCTTATCCAGACATACCCCATAGACATACCCAGAAATAATGTTTAGACAAATATATGCATACCCCATGATCCAATGAAGATGATACATAAAATGAACTATCACAGGCAGACTGCAAAAGAAATGCATAACCAGGAAGATGCATCAAGATACCTCGAAAATGGAAAAACCCAAGAATAAGATGAGGAAACAAGAATCATAACCTTTGTTCCCTTCACAATGATCTAGGATTTGACCATGAACTTGGGGACTCCATCATACTTACTGTAATAAAGAAGATATCTGAACACCCTAAAGTGACTCTCCTCAGAGTTCAGTTGCAGATTTCCAGGTCCACAAACTAGTCAGTAACCACTGATACATATTTTGCAGAATGGAAGGCAGAATATAATGAAAAGTACAGGCTGGGCATGGTGGCCCACACATGCAATTCCAGTACTTTGGGAGGCTAAGGTAAAAGGATTGCTTGAGGCCAGGAGTTTGAGACCAGCCTAGACAACATGGTGAGACCACCTGCCCCCACATCTCTACAAAAATATTTTTAAAATATTTTAAATAATAAAAAATCATAACAATGAAAAGTACATATCAGCTGAGCTCAATCTTTCTACTTACAAGTTAATGTCATGAGCTCCTTTAGCCTCAGTTCCTTCACCCATAAAATAGAGATAACAATTTTGGGGTTGTTGTGAAGACTATCAGAATGACTGATGAGTAATAAACAATAAATGTGAAATGCTATTAATCATTGCCATGATATATACATACATACACATATATAAAATGGTGAAAGTGTACTCCTTGGCCAATGTCAATAGCTCACACTCAATGGCTAATATTCAATACATATTTTACAAACATCTAATATTTGTTTTGTTGACAAACATTTGATCAGCTTCTTGGCTATGGGGGAGACAATTGTGATGCATTGATTCTCATTGGACCCTGTGCTGGTGCCAATATTAATTAATTATAAGAGGGGGTTGACTGATGAATATAAAAATACAGTTAAGTAGTAGAACTAAGATCTAGTGTTTGGTAGTACAATAGGGTGACTACAGTTAATAATTGTACATTTCAAAATAACTAGAGGAGTAGATTTGGAATGTTCTCAACACAAATTATAAATGTTTGAGGTGATGGATATCCCAATTACCCTAATTTGACCATTATGCTTGTATGAAAATATCACATGTACCCTGTAAATATGTACAACTATTATGTACCCATAACAATTGAATATAAAATAAACTTCGTAAACATAAAAAAATCACTCAATCAGGTGGGAATTTGCCAGCTCAGGTCTTGTCATAAATTTGTTTAATATAGTTGCTGCCTTGGCATCCATTTTTAGCTTTGACATGTTATCTGAAACCTAGTCATAACCCATCACCACTGGCCTAGTGAAAACTTCCCCGCCCTGTGTGGAACTGCTGACTACACAAAACCTAACTGTAACCAGAGTCGTCATATAAATAAGTTCCCACCCCCTAATTTTTCAAATGTTTTTCTTGAAACTAGCCAATCCACTATCCCCACGGGAAAGCCTAAGGGATAACCATGGACGTTAATAAAGACAAAGTCCACAGATCCTCTCTATGTCTAGCCCCCAGCTGCTGGTTAAGTTCCCTGAGACCTCCAGAATTCCCATGGGCCTCTTGCAGCACTGCTAATTCTCTGTGTCCTGTGAGTCATAATTTTTTGCTTCACGCATTTTGGTTTCACCTCCTCCTTGTGCCTCGCTTGAGGCAACACACTCTAACCTAACTTTTCCCTGGTCAGAGAGTGGCTATCTTTGTTGATGGGCACTCTTGAAAGAGGCCTTAAGAACAAATGAGAAAGAAACCGTAACAATAGATGTCACTTAAACATCTATATGTCTTTAAATATCATATTTGCAAACTATCTAAGGCAATCTGTGGATTATTTTCCTCTTTGGTATCAACAGTAAGTACTGAGCACTAAAGCTCAGTAAGAGAGAGCTTGTGAACAAATAGTGCATTTCTTTGGCAAGATTCTAAACCATATACTAATGATTTGGATATTCTTTCATACTGAACATGCTTTTCCTTACTAATAGGACACAGAACCGGCTAGGTAATTCAGTATGCCAGCACATTTGGGAATAGCAATTTTGAACTGTGGAACCCAGACCAGCTGTACCAGAATCACCTGTTAGGCTGGTGAAAAGTCCTCTTCACTCTGCTTCTCCCCACCCCCAACCCTGCACCAGACATAACATACAAGAGTCTCTTGAAATGGGGCCCAGGAATCTTCTTGTTTAACCAAGCTCCCTGGATATTTCTTGTTCAGAGTGGTTTGGAAAACTGGGCTTAAGATACAACATGCTGTGATTACTTGATAGTAACTTTTCAATATCACAACCTTTTGCCTTCAAACTGCTGGGGACACCTTGTCAAAAAATGTAGTCTTTTTCTTTGCTTTAAGAAAAATTTCATTAATATGGCCAGTCTAAAAATACCTTTCAAAGCATTCATATCAGCATTACGGATACAATTTAATTGTAGATTAACTAAAAAGGAACAACACAGGAAGAAAAAGTTTCTGTTGTTCACAGGCTCTGGTTCCTGACTGTTTCAGAGCACAGACTGAAGCAGGTAGCTTCTCTCCATCAGTACTTCAGGTGTAGTTCTCAGGAACAAGAGGTGCCTTGTGGGGTCTTCACTCTTCCTATCAGGATGCTCTCTTTATACTGCTGTCCTCACAGTGAGCCTTGCAACTTAGTGCCAGGCACATGCCATGATCGTGCTACAGTAATTTCTCACCTGGGTAACTGCTCACTTTCAGTGAACAATGGTCAGTTTTTGTTGTTGTTTCTTCATATTTGTTCTGAATATATTTATTGAAATGTACCTTTATGTCTTTTATATCTTTTGCGTGTTTTTGCACTTCACTTTTTTTTGCCTCAACATACTTCAACAAAATTTTTTTGCCTCAATGCATTTTTCTTTTTCTTTTTTTTTTTTTTTTTGAGATAGAGTTTCACTCTTGTTGCCCAGGCTGGGGTGCAATGGCACGATCTCAGCTCACTGCAACCTCCGCCTCCCAGGTGCAAGCGATTCTCCTGCCTCAGCCTCCCAGGTAGCTAGCATTACAGGCATGCGCCACTACGCCCAGCTAATTTTTGTATTTTTAGTAGAGACCGGGTTTCACCATCTTGGCCAGCCTAGTCTTGAACTCCTGACCTTGTGAGCCACCCGCCTTGGCCTCCAAAAGTGCTGGGATTACAGGCCTGAGCCACCGCGTCTCGTCGCATTTTTCTTATAACCCATTTTTATTACATTTAAAAATGCATAGCTATGTGACAGATTTTTAAAAATTATTTCCTCGCCAAATATTAAATATACAGAGCAAAGCACTGCTCTATATATTATACTCCTTTAAACAAATTCAGACAAAACACAGCTCTAGTGTTTTAGTGTTTTTGCACCTGCAAAAGAGTAGAGGGTTGTATTAGATCATCCATGAGATTCTCCAGCTCTGCCATTGTCTGTGGATATAGTTAGAGCTCATTTTTCCTACAAGTGGATCATGCACTTTGTGAATTATCCATAACAAACTTTTATATGTACAGCTGACTTTCTGCTGCCTCTCATTATAACTCTGAACCACCTCCTATTATGAGATTGTGTGGGTTTAAAGAATACAGAACGTTTTAATAATAGCCTAATCAAAATGTAATTAGGAAAAGGTAATTTTGCACCAAAATACCATATCAAAGATAAATTCCAGATATTTCTTATCATCTGCTACTTTAGATTACCATTTTTTCCCTCCACTAGTACAGGTGTAATTCTTTCATCTTGGCTTTTTTAAAGTGCCAAAGACTCAACAGAACTGTTAGCCGCAAATCTACTTCTGATGCCTGTCAACCTCTCTCACTTTATATTTCACATCAGCCATAGTAAATTTTCTTTTAAATTTTTATTGATGACCACATCATACCTCTTTAACGTGTGCTGCAGAAGCAGGTTTTTTTTTATGTATTTAACCCAGCAGAAACTTAGAAAACAAAGTATTTTAAATTAAGACATTATATTCCTTTTTCACAGAACACGTAGACAAAACAAATCTAAAGGGTGATCCAGTTAAACAAATTTCTGCCTCTGGGGGCTAGAACCTCTGAGTTAGTTCTCAAAGTCTGCACGTTTCACATGCAGTACCTAACAAGATATTCCTCACTGTAAGCTTAAAGTAAGCGATGACATCACAATATGTATTACTCTGAGTGTTTTCAAAACATGCTGACCCTCTGAAAGTTTCCAAATGGCTTCTTTGTGTGCTGTTACAGACCATCTGGCTAGCTGTAGATAAACAAGTTTCAACATATGGGCCATAGCACATACATGGCTCTGCTCCACTAGTGCAGAAAATTAAGAAAAGGATGCTCTCATGATATGAGTAACTAACTTATGCAAGAGAAGCAGGACCATGTAGTGGAGGGCCTGACCTAAGGAGCACACAGAATAGCTTAATTCCAGTTCCTTCTCTTCCATTCACTGGGCATGTCACTTGATCACAGCAAGTCTTCTCTGTTTCCTTATAGAAACATTTTTTAAAGGTGCCAGTGAACTCTTGCCTCTCTCTCCTTCCTGCCTTCCTTCCCATTAAGACAAACCTATTATGGGCCTACCATATATGTGCTCCCAGGATGGTGCTAGGTAATGGGCATATTGCTGAGAAAAACAGACGTGGTCCCTACCCTTGAAGATTTACTGGACAATAATGAAAACATATATGAAATAAATGAGATCAGGAAGAATATTTCAGACCAAGAGGGAAAGCATGTATGAAGGTCCTGGGATCAGAAAGAGCATGAACAATTTTTTAAAACTCCAATATTTAGAAACATTTACAGCTATTAAATTGAAAACTCAATTGACAATCAAAATGCTGAAAGGGAAATTCCCATTATCTCCAGATGATAATTCAGACAATTATCATATTAGCATAAACTATTTGAAAAATTGCATGCATTTTCTATTCAATTCCATTCATATTGTTGACTTACTGCCTGCAATCAATGAACCTAATAAAACTACACAAAAATATAATCATCAAATACATGCACAAGCATATCAAGCCCATGACAACATGATCAATGCTTTCAGTTATGAAACAGTTGCTAAAAAACCTAGGAACATCGAGTGTCTCCTATTTAATATTTACAGAATAAAACTAAATGCTAAGGCAACAGTGATTCAGTTATCTCTTACAAGTAAGTGCTTTACTTTTCAAGCATGGTTTCCCAATACTCAGCCTTGCCAGAAAATGACAGCTGATACCCTGTGAGTGAGAAGAGGAATAGTCATTCTTGCTTGAATAGTCATTATATACAAAATGTTCGTTTCAATGAGTTTTCCCAATTCTTAGTTAAAACAAAAGCTGTGTCTTTGGCACAAATTATGTCATATGTGAAATTGTATTAATGATTTATTTTTCTCATTCCCTTTCCATTTCTATTTTTTGCTTTCATTTAGCTGCCATATATTTAAAGCACAGTATACACAGGAAGCTCAGCCTCTGTAACTAGAATGAAACAGAGTTCAATAATCGGG
This sequence comes from Ateles fusciceps, assembly GCA_036589455.1. Taxonomy (NCBI): domain Eukaryota; kingdom Metazoa; phylum Chordata; class Mammalia; order Primates; family Atelidae; genus Ateles; species Ateles fusciceps. Next base: position 7,229,773 of record JAZHEH010002393.1, read on the forward strand.
CATTCATGTCAGGCAAGATAAAGAGCCAATTTGAATCATAAAGGTCTTAATAAAAAATTAAACAACACATTCGAAAACCTGAATCAATCCAACTAACCATAGTGCCCTGTCTTACAATATAGGAAAGAAAAATGCCGCTCCCTAAAATGCGCTATAGCACTTACTATACTATATTGTGACAAACTAAGACATGTCTGCCTTCTACCTGATGGCAAACTCCTTAAAAGCAAGGACTGTGCCATACCCATCTTTGTCCCCTCAATGCCTGCAGAGCTGAATGTGGCAGGAGCCCAAACAATGCTCATTAATCAGATCAACTAATGAACAGTCATTGTTTTAAAAATAAAAAGTCACTAAGTGAATGAATCCTCACAGTGAAATGTGATTAAATTCAGAGCTGTCTTAGCTACCTGTTCGGATTTTAGCAAACATGTAAAGTGTTTGCCCTTTAGTCATTCAGCAGAGAGCAATATGTATGACATAAGACCTTTAATTAAAAATCTTTACTTACGTTGCTTTATTTCAGCTACAAATAAACTTTATTTGATGTAATGTAATAAAACATTTTCAAGTTTAACAATATGTATCTGACCATAAATAATCATTTAAATTATGAATATAAGTATATACGGTCACTTTAGCAAATTTACGGTTCAGGAATTTATACAAGCTTTGTCTGAAAGGACAGGGCCCTCCTCCCCTTTCAGGAAAGGCAGCCCTTCCCCATGTCTGGTAAGAAGCAATGTCAATGGGAGTTAGAAGAAGTCCATAATCCATGTCGGAATTCCACTTTATCCCGTGTGAGGACAACTTGCTTTATTGTAGGAAAATAATATTCTCTTTCAGTTCTCTCTTATCAAATAAAGAATTGCATTCATTTCTCCCCTTCTAGGTACAGGTACTCATCTATTCTCATCTACTGTCCTTCTGTCTCCTTAGTGCCATTTAAAAATATATATATCCACAAAGAGACCTTTTCTGTTTCTTTACCTGCCCTTCGTGTCTACCATTTTTTTGGTGGGTGGGGGTGGGAATCAGGGGACAGAACTGCTTAGGCACACATTTGATTTAAGATACAGAGAACACAAAAACAAATTCTCTAGAAGGAACAGACTGGTGTTCTGAAGCATTTCCCAAGAGTGGTCCGGGTGACCTCGCTTCACACAATTTGGTTTAATACAATGCAGCTCAACAAAAATGAACATGTTTATGCCCCATCTCCAGAAGCATCACAACCTTTCATGGAAAAGCCCATTATTCCCACACTTCTTCCACATAGCATACAGTTATAGGCCAGCCCATGGGTGGGCCCACTGCACCCTTATAGAAAATGAGAGTCAAAAACATGCCAATAATCACGTCAATTACAATGCAGTTGGGTACCACTTGCGCTGCGCTAAGATAAAAATCCTCCCAGAAGACATGCTCCTCACCTCTCAGGACCCTTCAGAGCACAAGAAAAAGCTTTGCTCAAGTTGCATGCTTCTCTCCATCTTGTTCCTGAGTTATACCATAATAAGTGAGTTAACAAGAAAAGTACATTTGTGGGGGAAATCACAGAGACCCTGCAGAAAAGCCAAACTATTTGACAGAAGCTTGAAACAAACACTGCTCTGGGAAATCATTTGTATTAGCTGATGACTGGATTCTGTTTTCTAACATGGACATGCAACATATTCAACACTATGCTCACCGCAGTTTGCTTGGAAAACCCTTCTGTCATACAACAAAATACATTCTGTCTCATGAATGATTCCTGCATATTCACCACAATGCCTAGACTCAGAAGCATGGGAAATGTGCATGGAACATTCTCCCACTTGCATGGATTTGGACATATGCAAAGCACCAGAAACTGCTTCCTTTCTGGAACTCAGTTCTGTCAGTGTGCTTACTGCTGAGATGATCTGCTATCTTAAACTGAGAACACACAATAGCACTGATCCACAGAAAAAAGGAGAGGTCACCATCTCCCTTGTAAGATAGTGTGTACAACAGATCACCCTGTTTGTCATGTTTTAGCCATCGCGAAAAAGGACAGAAGCCGCATTCCATTCTGCAGTCTCAGCAAATTACTTCCTTCTGTTTCCACCTCTATTTTGCCTTGTTTATTTCATCTCCATTGTTCAGCTTTCGATCATGAATCATGACCTTTTTTTCTACAGTAGTCAGTGGTTTGTCTAAAAGAGGAGAGAGAGAGAGAAATAGGAAAATGATTTAGGAGAACCGTAAATGTGAGTTTTCATTTTATGGTGGGTGGACTTAATTTTTACAGCAGTCAGTACTTTGAATCATTTGTGTCTTCTATAGGATTATGAGTCCCCTTAAAGGGAAAGAAAAAGTGCTGTGACTCTTTTCATAAATTTCATAACTTCTACAAGTTGCCAAGGCTTTAATATATTTGCAAATCAGCCTCCAAATAACCCATTTGGAAATTCACTTTTTTAATACAGCTATAGCCAAAAATGACTTTGCTCTCAAAAATCCTTGCAAAATACTATTGTACTGACTCTACTTGAAAAGAATAATGACTAAATAATGATTACCAGTGAGAAGTGTTCTCGCCCTCAAACCTAGGGACGTATGTTATTGTAAGGGATGTGTGTAGAGACCAAGAAACTTCAATTCTCTCCCTTGTTCCTACATGCACAGAAGTGGCATTAGTGACACAGAAGTGTTAGTCATTGGCTGAGAAAAAGTCCCTTTCTCCTTGTGTAAAGCCACTCTCCCCCCCCCTAACTCTGCACCTCCACAGTCCTCAACTTACCACACTACATCATGTGCTTAACGGTTAAGTCTATGAGGACCCAGGAACTCAGACTGTGCACCCAATCTCAGACTACCCACCCCACCTAAAGCACCCCCACCCTGCCATTTGGCTGTCTTGCCTGCAGTCCTGCTCCTCCTACTTTAAGGTCCCCCTCTCAGCCCAGCCCTTCAGATGGGATCAATAGATGGATTTTGCTGGAGACATGGCTTCTGGCTTTGCCCCTCAGCCTCACACAGTAACACTTGAGGCCAAGTGCTGCACCTCAGCTAAGACCCAGCACTCCAGGCTGCTAGGTATCTGAAGAGGGGACTGGCAACCATCTGTGCTCCACAGACACATTCCTAGCCAAGGACCTCTGTCTCTTCCCAGCACAGCAGAGACCACACTTTCTCTTCAGCTCAGCATTGCTCTGCTCACACAGTTCATGTTCTAAATTCCTCCGGACCACAGCACTATCTCCAAAGTCTCCCTTTCCTTGCTACCCACTTGCTAACCAACGAACTGTGATGGTCTGAAGATTGCACCACCCACACAGACACCCATGGCCTCTTTCTTGGTCTCAGTAGCACTCTCCTCGTGCAGGCCCTCCTGGCATGAGACTCCACTCTTATATCAGTCTCCTAACCCATCTCCTTTCTCCTACTGTGAAGCCTTCCATACATCATTTATACTGCATCTGTGGTCTCACACCTGCTCAAAAGCCTTCATTTCTCTCCCTCATCCCTGCTGACCTAGCCCTCCATGCTGACCATAGGCTACCCAGCTTCCCAGTACTGCTAAAGACATGCCCCAAACTTCTTGTCTACCTCTATCAACATCTGTGCCCCTCTGTCCATGCTGTCCCCTCTGCCTTGAGCAGCCACCACTCCACCTCTACCCCTATTATGCCTTCTTGTTAAAATCCTACTCTTTCTTCAAGACCCACCTCAAATATCCCCATTCTTGATTTCTATCATGGATATTTTCTTCCTATGAATGCCACTCAAGACTTATTTTTCTTCTGTACTCCTCTGTACTGCTTGATTTTATGTTGTGCTATGTGTATTTATTATTTACTAACAGAACAAAAATATATAAATATTAGAAAAAGCAAGGGAGGGCAATCACCTGCCTTCCTTACTTTAAAGAGATGTTGCAAAGTTAAAATGTAGGCAATTGCAAAGCATGAAGCAAATAAGCTATTATTACTAATTGATGATTTAGTGAAAATAAAATGATGATTTAATGAAAATAAATCATCTATGGGGAAGAAAGGTCCATGAAATAGCAAACTTTTTGTTTGTTTCTGCCTATAAGGTAGCATCCCATCACAGAAGTTTTGGGTTTCTGAAGCCTTTATGCTTCTTCCCAATTTCCTCTGGGATATGTTTTGTTTTGTTATTTATTTATTTATTTATTTGTTTGTTTGATTACTGGTTACCACAAAGAAAGGTTAGCTTCAAGACAAACGCTGGAGCACTGTATTGGCAGAATTCATGGCAGACACCCCAGGTCACTCTGCTACGAGTCACCACTAGAAACCCCTGCAATTGACAGGGATTATAAGAGGCTCTTTGACAACAACAACAATATGATCACCAGGAAAAAAAAAAAAAAAAAAGAGCAGGAAAGGAAAAGCTACTTCAAAACAATTTCATGGCATTCTTTTATATGGAAATATTTTAGAAAGTGTTGTTCAATATTATTCATAAAGGATGGCAACAAAATTCATCAAAACATGATACTTAAAAGCAATTTACGACAATTCAAAGCAAATCTGTAAGTAATCAAATTAAAAAAGGAAACAAGAATCCCTGATTATATCACATTATCACACTTGGTTTTATATTACCAATCTCTGAATATTTGTGAAAAGGATTAAAATTGAGAGGAGTAAATTAAAATTACCAGTGCAAAAGTATTCACAGCATTTTCTCCCCTCTATTCACTCTATTACCCCAGGGAAAATTCTTGGGTGCCTGCTGAACTCCTGAGGTTCTGGTTGTGCTGATCAAGAAAATGGAGGAAAATGGATAAATATTTGGGAGTAGGAATACAGTCTCATAGGCTTACACTGGAAAGAAAGAAACTACTTATAGGAAAATATGCAGAACCAAGAAGGCAGAGCAAGGCGGAAAGGTAAGAGAGACTAGAAGCCCAGAAGCTAGATGGGAGGAAAAGGGCTGGAGAAAGCCCACAGTCTGTAGGGTGGCCACAAGGTGAGAGAGAGAGGCATGGGGGAGCAACGGGTTCTGATTACAAGTCTCCTACTAGCCACCACCACTTCTACAGCCACCCCAGCCCACTAGATTAAAAGCTTCCAAATAATACAACTGTTACTTACTCATCTTTCTACCCTACCATGCCTGGTGCCATGCCTTGTACATAGCAGGCCCTTAAATGTTTCTGGGAAAAACAAGCCAATGAGGAGATCCCTTACATCCATTTTCTACTTTCTGAGTCATCCACACAGTGCCACTGAATCAGTCGTGACCATTTTGATGACTCCATTCTCCTACTTGCAGATTCACCGATGGCTTACTACTATTTACACCAGAGTCTCCCAACTTTAGCATTAAGGAGTAGGTACTTCTTTACTTCTTTGTTGTCGCGGGTGCTGGCCTGTATACTGTAAAATCCTTAACAGCAGATCTGGCCTCTACCCAGTAGATGCCAGTAGTGTCCCACCCCAATTTGTGACAACCAAAAATGCCTCCAGAAATTGCCAAATGTCTCCAGAGAGTTGGGATGGGAGGCAAAACTACTCCTGATTAAGAACCATTTGTCAATACTAAAAGTCCTAATTCTCGGAGCTGTCACAGAAGATCCTTTATAATTTCATCCAAACTACTTTTCTGCTTTGATCTCCAACAGTTCTTGCACCCAAATGCTTAGCTTCAGACAGATAGTCCTTTGATAAGCTCCCACATTGGTGCCCTTACAAAAAAAGTCCTCTTCACCTGGAATGCCATTTCTGCTCTTCTTTTGCTACAAATGCTTTGACCATCTTCATAGACATGCTTGAGCCCATGTCCTTCAGGAAGTCTTCTCTGATCAGAGTTAGTGTAAGCTCTGAGTTATTTTCTTTTCCTTTGAATCCTGTAGCTTTTCCTCTCTCCACCTTTCCTTATTACAAAAATGTTGAGTGCGCATATGTCTTAGCCTAGCCAGGCTGCTATAACAAAATACCATAAACTGGTAGCTTATAAACAACAGAAATTTATTTCTTATAGTTCTAGAGGCTGGGAAATCCAAGATTAAGGCACCAGAAGATCCCATGTCTGGTGCGGGCTCGTTGTCTGCTTCATAGATGGTGACTTCCAGCTGCATCCTCACATGGTAGAAGGTGTGAACAAGCTCCCTCAGGCCTCTTTTATAAGGGCACTAATCCTGTTCATAAGGGCCCTGTCCTCAGGACCTAATTACCTCCTAAAGAACCCACATTTTCATACTATTGCATTGAGAATTTTGTTTCAAAATATGAATTTGGCAGGAGACACAAACATTCAGGCCATAGCAACATATGTCTGTTTGTGTAACGTATGTCCAACAAAAATATATACACAAGGACATGAAAGACATATGTTTTCTGTATCTTCATCAATGTCTGGAAGCTATATTAGAAATTTCCTACAGCTGATGGATATTTTAGGCCAATCATCCTTAATGAAGTGAATATTCTGTAATTATAAATTTAAACTGAGAGAGATGTAAAGAGGATACAGCGGACTATGGCCTGGGGTCTAACTACAGCGGGAAGCCTCTTTTCATAAATAAAGTTTTATTGGTACATAGGCCTATCCACCTGTTTACTTATTCAGTGACAAAGGCTGACATGAGTAGTTTCAATAGAGACCATATTGTTAGCAAAGCTTAAAATATTTACCACCTGGTCCTTCACAGTTAAGTTTGCTGACCCCTGCTTTAAGCTAACAGGAAAATAACACCCAAGCCTCCAGACTAGCTGAAGATACAAAGGCAAATATCTTTAGATTTAATGTTAGCTGATTTATTTTTATAAAAGGCACAGTAGCATAGAAGTTAAAAGCACTTTTGAACATAGACATCCTGGGCTCAAATCCAGCTCTATCACTCTCTGTATGACTGTGGGGAAATTATTTGACTTCTCCAAGCCCTTGTTTTGTTATTTTCAGAATGGAAATGAAGAAACTAACTTATCACAAAATTTTGAGGATTAATTGATCAAATTCACCTAAACTGCTCACCAAAGTACCTGAGAGTGAATCCTCAGCAAACCCGTGTTATTATATTAAATTGGAAAGCCTTTTTTTGTTACACTTTAAAGATTACTATTTTGTGATCTAACTGATCTGTGAATTATTAACTAAAATATTCAACAAAATTATTCTCAATTTCTTTGACCCTATAGGATGCATACAAATATAGCAGTGTTTCTTAGCTCATGACTTTATCTGTTCTTTCCTAGTTTATACACTGGCTGCTTAACTGGATCTCCTGGCAAGGGAAACCCATCTTTCCCTTGTCTGCCCTCCTCACTATTGCCAGGGAGACCTTCCCAAATCACATCACTCAGCATGTTACTCCTGAGAACAAAAACCAACATGCTTTCCTTTTCCTGTGCTAAACAATGCCGGAGCCAGGCAAAATAACCAAGCGATTTGTTCTAGAAAACAGTCTCAGAAGGTAAGACTATATGTCAACTAAAATAGCCTACTTATCAAGACTAACAGTTTGCTCATTAACACTCGCTTCACAGTCCTCATCTAGCTGTACTTACCAGTCTAAAGCTATTATGTCATAAACTCTGCCTAATCCCCATCTTCAAATCACCCAGCACAAGCCCCAAAACTCTATCGATATCCTTGCCTTATTTCCTTCTTCTGAGAAACTACGAAGACTGTCTAGGAGATGTCCACTTGTAGCACAGTAAGTCTAATAAACTTTACTTACTTAGAGTAACAAGTCATTCTCATTGTCTTCTTAGAGAGCTTATAGCTAGTCTCCAGCTCAAAAATATTCTGAGACTCTTCACCGCCAATAAACTGAAGTTACTTGACAAGTAGTATTGCATAACATTCAATACAGTCATCAGGGTGATTCATACCACAGCTACCACTACCATAGGTCAATTACTTTGTGTTCCTGAGCCTTAATTTGTTCTTCTGAAAGGTGGTGGGGATGCTAGAAGCATCTATTCTGCAGGTAGCATGCTGTATAGCATGTAGCAGGTGTTCAATAATGGTTAGCAGTTATTACTTTTATTTATCATCTATTACATGTCAGGCACTGTACTAGATTCTGCAGAAAGAAATCTAATTAGGACATAGTTCCTTCTCTGAAGGAATTCAGAATCTGGTGGGGAAAATCCTAGGGGTGAATTCAACGAACTCTTATAGGCATAGTAAGATCTCTGGATTTGTTCATAGTACATGTTCTAGAAGCTAAAATTACATTATTTTTTAATATTACTTTTTGTATTGTGAACAATTTCATATATACAGAAGAGTATATAGAAGTAAACATGAATGCCTGTGAAGCTACACTCAGCTTAAGAATTAGCATAGCTGTAGTCTTGCAACTTTTGGTTGTAAGATACAGACAGTCCAGTATAAGAAAAATGAGTAGCACTGGGATTCAGATGACGTGGGATCTAGACTTAGTTGTGACACTAGCTAAGTGTGAGATATCTCACTTTTCAATTCCCAGTTAGCTCTTCTGTTGAATGACAGGCCTGGACAAGATGATCAGGAAGGCCCCTCTCAGCTAGAGTGGTCCCTGGTTCTCTAGTCTACTCCTTCCTGCCAGGCTCAGTGAAGAGGGAGGCTCCAACATTAATCTGCTCACTCCCTCACCAGCATCTTCCAATTTTTCATTCTAAGTTTCCTTTTCCCTTGGCTGTCAAACATGAAGGAATCTCCTCCACCTCAAATTTAAAACAAATTCTTTACTTGACATGCTGACATGTCTAACTGGTATACTATCTCCTTCCTTCTTTACAATGCCAATTTTTTAACATGTGGGTCACTTCTGAAACGTCCATTTCTCCATCACCATCAGATCCTTTTTCAGATCTCAAGACCCTATTGTAATTGCCTCCTTGAAAGTTACTAAGACTTCTTAGACAAATTCAACAACAATTTATCAGTTCTCGCCTACCAAGATCGCCAGGAGCATTTCCTAAAAGCTCCTGTGGCTCTTTTTCTTTTATTTTTCAGAGGCGGGTCTTGCTCTGTCAACCAGGTTGGAGTGCAATGGCATGATCATAGCTCACTGCAACCTCCGGCTCCTGGGCTCAAGCTATCCTCCCACCTCAGCCTCCCAAGTGCTAGGAGTACAGAGGCGCTCCACCATGTCTGGTTTTTGTGGCTTTTAAAGACCTTGTCTCATCCTGGCATCTCCCCCAAACCAACCACTCTTCTTTTTCCTGGGCTGCCTCCTTTTACCCCAGGTGAATGTAACTGCATACTGGAAGGATCATTGTGCCTCCTACCTCAAAAGAAGAATTTATCTGTGAAGGATGAGGTCATCAAACAAGTATTACCAGACAGAAGAATAATAACAACTAAAATAATAATGTTGCACAAATTCAGATGTAAGGGCATAATCTGGATGTCATTTATGGAGAAAGAACGGAAAATGTCACCTGCCTTGTTGTCAGTCACATCAATTGCAATTCATCAGCAAATTAGTCTCAACTACCAATCTAACTAAGTACCTCTCTTTGGCTTTTGGAATTTTACTGGGTGCCAGACTAGAGTCTATACTGCTGTCAATTCAAATCTGGTATGTTTAGTAAAAAAAAGCTAGCTACTCATTCAGGAAGCTTTCTGTGATGTGCTTCAAAAAGCTACATAAAAGGGTTTGGGGGATAAAAGGAAAATAGTGACAAATGACCTTACAGCACAATCTCAGGTCTCTCTGGCCTCTCAGCAAGCTTCAGGGCTTCATGCATGCCTGCAGCCGAGAGCTTCCGGTTGATATCCGGTACTGGCACTGGAGCAGGCTGCGATAGGTGGTCCTCAGGTCCCGGTTGAAGAAGGCATATATAAAAGGGTTAATGAGAGAGTTTGCATAGCCTAGCCACAGAAATGTCCTCTCCACCCACAGTGGGATGCAGCTGCAGGCAGTGCCACAGATGAAGGGTCTGGCTGTGGAGAGGAGGAAAAGGGCAGCCAGCACACGGTAAAGGCCCCGACGATGATCCCCCAGGGTGGTGGCTGCTTTCTGTTCCCGCTTAAAGATGGAGATGTTTTTCCTTTCATGCTTGAGGAGTCTCGAAAGGTTTGCACACTCTTCCACCTCCTTCTGGAGCTTCACTATGCCATTCAGGGCGATGACGCTGTCTGGCTCCACTCGAGGGAAGCCAGGGAACTTGTGTTTGGCAGCGCTCTTCCTGGCAGCCTTGTAAATCTGGTAGTACATGAAAAGCATGACGGACATGGGGATATAAAATGCCACTGCGGTAGAGTAAATCGTGTAGCCAAAGTCCTGGCTGATCAAGCACACCTTATCATCATTTACATTCTGAGCCCATCCGAAGAGCGGAGGTAAAGTGATGGAGGCGGAGAGAGCCAGACGGAGAGAATCATCTTCGCCATGCATTTCCCATTCTGCCTCACAGGGTATGTGAGGGGCCTTGTGATCCCAAGGTACCTAGTGGAGACATGGAAAAATAACAGGTGAACACTGAGATCATAACTGGTCAACTGAGCAAGTCCTGCCAGCCAAATACTCACAACAGCCCTTCTAGGTAGGCATCATTACTCCCATTTTGCAGAAAGGTCAACTAAGGCTCTGAAATGTTACCTATTTTATTCCAGGTCACACACAGGCATTGCCAGGTTGTAGCCTGAGGGCACTCTGACTCTAATGTTAGTCCATGCTTTTTGCATGCTTTATAGTTTTTCACAGTCCATGTAGTCAACGAAGTTTAAAGAGCTCCCCCTCCCCATGTCCCCAGCCATCAAAATCCGCGAGGACAACACATCAACTCTGATGTGGGATATTGTGAAACATTCTCAAAACTTAACCAATGTCTGCCACACTCTGATATCATACACCCAGTGATCACCCAACTGTCTTAATTTAGACCAGCTTTTAATTCATTTTAGCTTTCCCTTTGCATTACAGCAAAAGCATTTCTTTAAGATCACACAGATTTGTGAGACAGTTGAGTGCTGGAATGGGAAACAGAAATGATCATTATTATTATTTTTTTACCCACAGAAAATTCTCACACAACAGCAGTATCAGAGGAACAATCTAAAAAATAAAAACAGCCTGCTTTCTCTCTCTGTTCTAGGAGAATCACAAAACAAGGATACAATTCTGAAAGATATTAGGCAAATCCAACATTTTCTCTGTGCTTAGTTCTACAGAGGGAATCAATATTAGTCCAAGTCTGTTATCAAGGATTTGTAATGCAAACGAGTCTCTGCAAACAGAGAAAACATGTACAGAAAAGAGGTTCTGCCAAATGCTTAATATTTTCAGCTTTCCAAACCTGTGTTTTCCTCATATTTAACAGCCTTAGCTTCTATTTTGGGAAGCTAAGAGCACTTGAGAAGCAAAGACTGAAAAAAGCTGGTCATTCTGTTGTTCTTTTTACTTCCTTTATGTATATAAAAGATAATTCTTGAAACATTAAAAGGAAAGATACAGAGAGTCCCTAACTTACCAACAGGTTATTTTCTGAAAAGTTGGTCAGTTGGTAGGTTAGAACTTAAAAAACAATTTCTGCTAGAAATATCCTTTAATACTTAAATTATCCCACAAAAGTCCAAAATCATACTTTCACAATGAAAATTAGCATCTGCAACACTTACAGGAAGACAAAACAGAAATACAATTTTAAAAAATGAGCCAGATGTTCTTATTTCTCTAGAGCTAGTTCCTTTAACAAGTATTAATGGAGCTCGTTTTACTGGACAGCTACTGTTCCAGGTGTTGGGGATATGGCAGTGAGTAGAAGAGATGAAAATCCTGTGTGCAGGCAAATGGAGAAATGAGGTTGGATGAAAGGGAAAACCCGAGGCCATGGTAATGTTGAAAGGGACTTCTGATCACTTCCAAGGATTCAGGCATTCATGATGCTGGTTCTTCATTTGCCAATTTCTGCCTTCCCTTTTCATTAGTAAAGCTGACCTACAAGCACTAGGTTTATCAGCTGTAGTTAGGATTATGGCTCCCAAACAAAATGAGGGGAAGAGAAAGAGGGAGGCTTTCCTGAGAATACAAGAATAAGAGCTAAGAAAAAGGCAGGCAGTGTGGGGGAAAAGTAACTCGGAAGAAGAGAGGGAGGGAAGGAGTAAGGAAGAGGGAAAAGGGAGGAGGGAGAGAAAAGGAAAACCCAGTCCTTGTTCTCTACCAGCTCCTGTGAATGTGGCCTTTTGGGCACCTTCCTTGTTTCCTCAGCAGCCTGTCCCATACCTGGACTTAGATTTCTCATCTCTCTTTGTCTACAGCCCCAGCATGAACTGCCTGCTCTCAAACCTGGATGTGGCATCCAAGACATGACCCCAAAATGGTGTCTCAGGTTCACCAAGGAGTAAGTTCAGTAGGTAGAGATTAATTTACACAATTCCCCAGCAGACCACCAGATGGCATTGTCAGACCATTTTACATCTACTTACTAGGATTGGGGGTGTATCGATTGGGGTAATGACTGAATAGGTGTATGCTGGAAAAATTACGACAAAAAAACAAAGAAGTTAGATTTTATTTGTGGATTATTTTAAAAATTAGCAAGCCGGAATTCACAACTTAGTAAACTTCTATTTTGAGGAAATCCATTTTCTCTCCCATTTCTTCACGTTTTCCTTACTAGAACTATGCCTTCTCTCTTAAGTAACAATCACATCCATCTTTTTCCTGGCTATATAAATAATGCAAAATTCACAAAGTTTAATCCTGAGAGATTAATGGAGTACCAAGGACATTTCAGAATATTAGATAATCTCATTAAAATGGTATGTTTATTCATTCCAATACACTTAGGCTGACACATTATATTTCAATCATGATAATTAGTCCATATTCAGTCTGCCCCTGGATGTACAAATTATATTTTATAAACTCTGTTCTACTTTAGGCACCATTCTATAATGGTTTTAAGACATCCTGCAATAAGGTAGTTATATTTGCTTCTTTAGTCTCTTCATTTCCACCTGCTGAGACTTTGTAAGGCTAAAATCAACTGAAATATTACCAGAAAAAAATGAGTGCTCACTGAAGTGTCTGGATATAAAATAAATAAACAAAAGTTAACATCTTATGCTTTAACCATTAACAATTAGAAAATAGTGTGGAGATGATGCCATTAACAACAATTAAAAACATCTAGGAAAATGTTTTTTAAAAATAATGCCTAGAGCCTATATGAAGAATATACAAAATGCTACTGAGGTACATTTTTTAAAATACTTAAATCCATGGTGGAAAAAACTTGCTTTCTCAATAAGAAAATCTAGTATTATAAAGGTACCAATTTCCCCTCAATCTATAAATACCACATAACCCCAATTGAATAAACTGGCATGGCTTTTGTTAATCTGACCTAATGATTTTAAAGTTCACCAAGTCAACATGTAAAAATATACAGATAATCTGAAAAAGGATAATGAAGGGATACTTATCCTATTTTTAAAAAGCATAAAGTCACAGAAATAAAATCCCCAAAATAATTTTTCAAAAATATATTAATTAAACAGGATAGGTTCAAAGGGATTCAAATAATATAAGGGAACTGAATATAAAAGGAGTCACTTTAAATCACTAGTAAAAATTGGATATCCATGAAGTCTCTCAACTAGCCAGCAATTGGGGTAAAAATATTACTGGCTTCTTACCTTTCTTTTGATAAAATATAAATCCCAGATGGATCAAAGATTATCATGTAAAAAAATTAAACCCTATGTCTATGAGAAAATATTGGTGAGTATTTCTGCAATCCTGAGATGACAAAGGCCATTCTTAACTGTAATACAAAAGCTTGAAAGTGTAAAATGAAACATCAATAAATGTTTGTAACAAACAAAATAAATGACATTTATAAGTGACATTTAGTTTAATTTAAAAATCATTCTGTGCAGAGTTAAAAGTCAAATAATAAACTTGAAATCTAAATGGCAATATCACAATATTCACAGATTTCCTACAGGTTAACACAAAACACAATCATCCCATTGTAAGAACTTCAGAGTTTATAAAAGAAAAAGAAAAAAGAAAAAGCTAACCATCCCAATAAAAACATTTAAGCAATTGATCAAAGAAGAAAAACTAATGGCCAAAGCCAGGCACAGTGGCTCACGTCTACAATCCCAGCACTCTGGGAGGCCACGGTGGAAGAATCACTTGAGGCCAGGAGTTTGAGACCAGCCTGAGCAATGCAATAAGACCCCATCTCTATTTTAGAGAGAGAGAGAGAGAAACTAACGGCCAATAAGCACTTAAAAATATGTAAACTTCAATAATAATCAAAGAGATGCAAATTTTAAGATAATACATATTTTTATCATTTGCCAATGTTTAAGAAAGACAAAATCCAATATTAGAAAACCGTGAAAAAGCAGTCATTCTATTATGTTGCTATTGGGAGTATCAACTGAAATAATTCTAGAACACAGTTTGGCAATTATCAGACATCTAGGATTTTATCTTAAGAAGATAATTGCACAAATGCAAAATGACTAATGTGCAGAGATGTTACTAAACACATAACAGAAGAAAAAAGATGCAATCTAAGTATCATCAACAGGAGATTAAATATGGTATATATACTGTATATGATATGTATAATGCAACCATAAAAATTATGATGTACATCTGTCTTTACTGACACAGAAACAACAGAAGAGCAGATTAAAAACATAGCTCTTAAAAATAAGTAATAGAAAATCATATAACATATAGTTTTAACCTTTCTATATAAAACTGGGTGTATGCTTGTGTGCGCATGTCTGTGCATACTCAGATGTCCACAAGAATATCAACTAAAATATCAATAATAGTTTTAACCTGAGATGTAGAAATTTTAGTGGTTTTATATTTTCTTTCTATTTTTCTATGATTGATATTTTTGTAGTGAGCATGTAAAAAAAAAACCCACTATTTTAAGCACAAAATGAATGGTTTAAGAGGATTCTGAGATTCCTAAAGTACTAAATGATTTTGGCAATAGAAACAATCTGGTTCATAAAATCTTTAGAGAGCTAATAATTAAATTTTATATTCTTTTATTTGATTGGCTTGTCAAAAGTGCTTTATCATAATACATTCCTAAGATCATACAAAAGAAAAAAAACTCATTGGCATTTAAAATCCTATAATTACTACATAAAGTAATATTGGTATTCAGGGAAGTGTTTATCTAAATTATACATTCATTCTTCCAAACCTTGTATAGGATAAATCTTACCTTCAAGGGAGAGAAAGAAAAAAAGAAAAAAACTCGACAGATTTTGAATATTCCTTAATTATGCATGTTTAATATTTATCACACCTAATATTTTATCCTCACTGTTAATTAGAAAGCAGGATGCTTATAAAACCTTCAAAATTTAACTTTAAAATGCATACAAATGTGAAAGTACAGTAAATCTCAGAGAAAAAAGCACCTAAGTATTATATAATTGAGAAATATTTGCAACTCACATTAGGGGTTCCATTGAAGTACAGGTTCAGAGAAAAAGAGGATTAGGGAGTTATAATCTGCATGGAGATGGGATCGGAAGTAAATTAACTCTGCTACCTGTCTTCCGTTCTAACTGTATAGAAATGGTAGATAATGGTTCTTTCATTAAATGGCTTCTTCTGAGTTTCACTGCTATAGAATAATAATTTAGGCAGTAAAAGAAACTGGGTAAAATTATTCTGTAATAAGTTTTTTAGAGTGTTCAGCTTAAAAAGGGTTCACAAACTTAGAACACCTCCTCCGGGAGCCTCCATTATAGTTGATAAAATCCACTAGAATCTCCAGCTGATATCAGTGGCTGCTCAAACTGCCAGATAATCAAAATCACTCAGGAGCTTTAGAAACATGCTGGCCGGGCGCGGTGGCTCATGCCTGTAATCCCAGCACTTTGAGAGGCCGAGGCAGGCAGATCAAGAAGTCAAGAGATTGAGACCATCCTGGCCAACATGGTGAAACCCTGTCTCTACTAAAAAATACAAAAATTATCTGGGCGTGGTGGCACGTATCTGTAGTCCCAGCTGCTTGGGAGGCTGAGGCAGGAGAATTGCTTGAACCTGGGAGGTAGAGGTTTCAGTGAGCGGAGATCCCGCCACTGCACTCCAGCCTGGCGCCTGGCGACAGAGCGAGACTCTGTCTCAAAAAAAAAAAGAAACATGCAGATTCCCAAGTCACCATTCTCTGTCAAGGATTGGAGACCTGGGACTTTGTGTTTAGGACTGACTGCTCTGAGTCTCTATCTCACACACTGCTGTCAAAGCAGCCTTCTCCCATTCAATTACAAGGACTTTACACTTAACACATGAAGGGCTTTACTTTTACTGTATATTTCATCTTAACAGTTTGCTTCCAGTTTAGTCTAAAATCATTATGAATCATGTTTCCATTATCTCAGCTATTACTTTCCCAGTACTGTGCTAAATGAGATATGTGTGGTCTTTATGTTGTAATTAAGTTATAGATTTTTGTTAAATGCATAATACACAACGGGGTTTAAAAATCTTTTGATTATAGTTCACAAAAAGAAATATAACATTTTACCTATATAATAAACTGGTATGTGTGTATATTTATATTTACAAAATCAAAACAAAAGTTTCACAAATCAATATTTACCATTATAAACCATTATTTACTCTCTTCTATTCTATGCTATTCTACCTCAGACTTTTTAAATGCTGGTCTTAATGCACTAAATTCGTTTCATAACCCAATAATGGGTCAAGGCCTAAAGCTTGAAAATTGCCTTCCTTCAGAAAACAAAAAAGAAAGAAGAAGAAGAAAAAAATTACCTTCACCAAACATATGAAAACGTGGTCAACATAACGAGTCATGAGAAAAATGCAGATTAGCACAGAGAAATGCCGCTAACAGCCATCAGAATGGTTACAATTAATGATGGTGATGATAAAAACTATAATGCCAAGTGTTCTGTGAAGATATGAAATAATTGTGATTCTCACACATTACTGGTGGGAGTGTAAACTGATGCAGTAACTTTGGGAAACTATTTTTTAGTATCTATTAAAGTTAAATAATATACATTCTATGACCTAGCAATTCCAAGTATATAATGAATATTAACCAAAATACACATACACAAGTTTATAGCAGCACTGTTGGTAACATCCCCCAAATGAAACCCACCCATTCTACAAAAGTAAAATGAGTATAACTCTATAATAGCAGAACAAGTACATAAACTGTGGTATATTTATGCAATGGAATTCTGTAAAACAATGAGAATGAACCCATTACTGCTTTTCAATATGGATGATTTTTCACAAACATAAGGCCGAGCTAAAGAAGCTAAAAACAGAAGAGAAAATACTATTCAAAACCAGGCAAAACTAGCCCGTGGGGATAGAAGCCAGAATGGCAATTACCTCTGGGGAAAAAGGGATCCTAAGCAGTAAGAGGGTGTATGATGAAAGCTCTGAAAATGTTCTTTTTCTTTGGGTGTATTACATAGGTATGCTCACCTTGTTGAAAGTAAGTGAGCTCTTCAGTTATGATTTGTGCAGTGTTTTGGACATATGTAAATAAGGTTTTTTTTTAATACTAAAAGTAATTTTTTTTTTTTTTTTTTTTTTTTTTTTGAGATGGAGTCTCACTCTGTCACCAGGCTAGAGTGCAGTGGAGTGATCTCGGCTCACTGCAATTTCCACCTCCCAGGTTCAAGCAGTTCCCCTGCCTCAGCCTCCCGAGTAGCAGGACTACAGGTGCACACCACCACATCCTGCTAATTTTTTGTATTTTAGTAGAGATGGGGTTTCACCATGTTGGCCAGGATGGTCTCTATCTCCTGACCTCGTGAGCCACCTGCCTTGGGCTCCCAAAGTGCTGGGATTATAAGAGTCAGCCACCGTGCCCAGCCTAACAGTAAATTTTTAACAACACACTGAATTATCATTTGCCATTAACCTAGATGCTGACCTGTTCTCTAAAACCATTATTACAGTGGGGTTCCAATATACTTTTAAACCATTTCCATCAGTGTTTCTAAGCTGTACTTATAGTTAGGACCAATGAACAACTTAATTCCTTATTCTGCCCTCAGAATTGAGGGAGAGAAGTAGATAAAAGAGAAAGGGGGAAAAAGCAACAAAATTCAACAAGTTTGGAAACACAGTAGCAAAGCTTCCTCTTTGAGAAAGCATATTATTATAAAACAAAAAGGAGAGTTTCCCTTAAGAGAAAAAATCAGATTTAATTAAAATTAATTTAATTCTGAAAGTGCTTGTAAAAATTCATATGTAGTATTTGTTAACTGTTGCTCCATACTAATTACCACAGTTTAGTGGCTTAAAGCACCATCAAGAAAAACCCTGTCAGAAAAAGAAAGAAAGGGATAGGGAAAGGGAAGGGGAATGGGAAGGGGAAGGGGAGGGAGGAAGAAAGGAAGGAGAAAAATACATGTCTAAGATTTTAAGATAATTATACAAAGTCATGAAAATAAATGGAGTGAGAGATTAGTAGTGACCCCTGAATTATACTTGTTAACTACTTCAGTTGTATATGGATTCACAATAAACTAAATTTTTCCAAAGAATTTGGCCTTTTATTTCTCAGAAAAAAGGTTGGGTGGTGGTGGCAAAGAAAGAACCAAAAATTTATCTGCAATAATAAAAGAAATGAATGGCAGAAAACCTTAGCTAAAAATTTTCTAAAGGTTAGAGGCAGGAAAAGAAAAGAAATATTTTGTTTTATGATGGTCCTGTGTGGCTTCTAACCCCATCCCATAGAAGCAGTACTGAAGGAATGGGGTGAGTGAATCCTTAGAATTCCAAATAATACCTTCATATTTGGGGATAAGCAAACCGAGAGGGTGAGAAACTCAACTAAAGGAAAGTACTGAAAAGCCATGAAGAGCAGAAGCTCCACATACCACTTTAGTGGGGTTAAAGGCCACCAGAACTTGTCATCTTTTAAGGACACTGGAGCTGAACCAGGGGAGTATGCCAAGTTCCAAAGAATGGTAAATCCTGAGCTTAGCAGGATGTTGTCTAGTCCAGGACATCTAATGAGTATTCAGAATAAAGAGTAGTCCTCCTTAATAAACTTCACTAGGCTGCAGTAGAATCTACTCCCTTCCTTTCCCCCGCAACCCTACACTTTTGGGCAACTGAAAAGTAGATACAATAAATATTAGCCTAAAAGGAGAAAAATAACATATCAAATAAGGCATATCAATGATATTATTGAATATCAACAATAATTCAACCACAGTATGTGAGAACAGACATTACGATTTAAAAACAAACAACTCATGGTAAGAATGAGCAAGATGAAAAAAATAAAACAAACTTTTAACAACTACACAAATATGCTTCAACAATAACAAGGAAAGAAAAAAGAAAGAGGACATGGTTAAGACTTGAAGAACCAAGTCAAGAGGCAAACATAACATTCAGAATAGAAGTTGTTTTCCTAAAAGTACCTTTCACTGTAAGAAACCTTAATAATTATATGTAATCACTGAAGTAGAGGCTCAAAGATGTTAAAACAACTGAATGAGATAAAAAGAGACTGCTGAGTTAAGGAAATAAATTGAGGCCAGAACATCATCTGAGTAGATCTAATGAATGAATGAGACACAGTTGAGAATAGAACAGGCACCTCTGAAAAGCAAACCAATGGCATGAAGTAAAAAGACTTGAGGTAATCATATCAATGCAAATGGAAAAATTTATTCAAGCAATTAGAAGGTGATAGGTAAGGAGAAAACACAAAGATAAGACATAATAATATCTTCCTGAAGAAAAGAAAGAACCTAACAAGTAGGAGAAAAACTATCTAAATAAATAGAGCTGCAACATGTAAAAAGTACACGGTAATATAATTCAGGACATTTTCCTTGAATCAATGAAAGAGCTGAATCTTACCAGCAAAAGGACACATAACATAGTTGGGGAAAAGTGATACAGAATTATTATCCACGATACCTAGCCTAGTAAAGTTACTGAACTTCAAGACATGGAAAGACCACTGAAGGAATTTGGGAATGAAAAAACAATCAAGAAATATGCAAGGTAGAAAATAATCAGGCTGATTCTCAATAGCACGATTCCATGCCGAAATATAATAGAAAATGTCTAGAAAGATATGAGTGTATAAAAATGTAAAATAGCATTATGCCTGTTATCTAAGATTATAAAGTTAACAAATAGACATTCTCAAACATGAAAAAATTTGAAGAATAAAGTACCCATAAGCCCTATTCTGGGGGAGGAAATAAAATCCATCCAAACAAAAATGAATCAAAGCGAAGAATTTAAAACCAGGGAAACCATGGCTGTTACTGAACTTGTTTAAATGCAACAATAACACCTATGGGAATTATATTAGCATAACAGAATGTAAATTTTACAAAGTAAAAATAATATAAGCACAAGAATCAGGAGCTGGGGAAAGTGACATAGGATACAGTGTTAAGAGTACTAATCAATTCAACTTTCAAAGTAGAGATCAACTGGTACTGTCTAAAACTGTTACATTTTAAAATTGTAACATATAGTTTATACAAATCCAACCCTTGATGGCTTTCATATTTTCCCATAATCTTTACATAATCTTTCAGGAAGAAATACCTCTTAAAATTAGTGCTGTACAAAGGAAAGGAAAACAGCATATAAAAGGGACATCTGCAATCTCCATGTTTATGGTAGCACTATTCACAACAGCCAAGATATTGAATCAACCTAAGTGTCCCAAAACAGACTAATGGATACAGAAAGTGTGGCGTATACACACAATGAAATACTATTCAGCCATAAAAGAGAGAAAGTCTGTCATTCACAGAAACATAAATGAAACTGGAAGACATTAAATGAAATAATCCAGGAACAGAAAGTTAAACACCGCATGTTCTCACTCTAAAATTAGTTGATTTCATAGGAGTAAAAAGTAGGACAGAGGATAATAGAGGCTGGGAAGGGTAGGAGGAAAGAAGTATATACAAAGATTTGTTAACAGATACAAAATTAAAGCTAGATAAGAGGATCAAGTTCTAGTGTTCTATAGCACTGTAGGATGACTATAGTTAATAATGCATTATATAGTTTCAAAGCTAGAAGGAGGATATCAAAAATATTCACAAGGCAAAGAAATGATAAATGTTTGAGATTATGGGTATGTTCATTACCCTCATCTGATCACTATCAAAACATCAATATGAGCTGGATGCAGTGGCTCATGCCTGTAATCCCAGCAAATTGGGAGAGCGAGGTGGGCGGATCACCTGAGGTCAGGAGTTCAAGACCAGCCTGGCCAACATGGTGAAACCTCGTACCTACAAGAAATACAAAAAATTAGCCAGGCGTGCAGGTGGGCACCTGTAATCTCAACTACTCAGGAGGCTGAGGCAGGAGAATGCTTGAAACTGGGAGGCAGAGGTTGAAGTGAGCCAGGATTGTGCCATTGCACTACAGCCTGGGCAACAGAGTGAGACTCTGTCTCAAAAAAAAAAAAAATCAGTATGTACCCCGTAATTATGTATAGTTACTATGTGTCAAAAAGTTAAATGTAAAAAATAGTAGCTCTGACTGAAAGTTCTTCTACTTCTGTTTATTTTTCTTCTATTAAATTCGAGTAAACTTAGTTTAAATATTTTGTCAAAATAACATGTATAGTGTGATATAAAGTTTGTAATTTTTTGAATCAATCAACTTTCTATCTACCTGTCATTGAGTCAACCAACCAGCTAGCCAGCCGTCCTTCTAAGTGGACATAAGCATAAAGAAACATCTAAAATGATGCTTACCACATGTTATTTATTTATTCTGCATAAGAAGATTTTAGATGATTGATTGCTTTCTTCTTCATATTTTTTATAATTGAATTTTCATAATGAACATATACAGTTTTCAAAAAATTAAAGAACTAAAATATTGCAAAGCTTTGATTTTTTATTTTTGGACTGTTTCCATCTTATTACTTTCTCATATATATATACGTATATATATATATATATATATATATATACACATGTATATATATATATATATATAGTGAAATTATTACCACAGTAAAGTTAGTTAACACATTTATTACCTCACAGTTATCATTGTGTGTGTGTGTGTGTGTGTGTGTGTGTGGTGAGATTTACTCTCTTAGCAAATTTCAACTATATAATACACTATTGTAAACTCTAGTCACCATGCTGTATATTACATTCCCATACCTTATTCATCCTACAACTAAGAGTTTGGACCAACTTTTCCCCCATTTCTCTCCTCCTGCCAACAACTATGCTACTCTGTTTCTGAGTTTGACTTTTTAGATTCCACATGTAAGTGAGATTATGCAGTATTTGTCTTTCTCTGTCTGACTTATTTCACTTAGCATAATGCCCTCAAGGTTCATCTATGTTACTGCAAATGGCAGGATTGCCTTCTTCTGCAGCTGAATAATATTCTATTGTGTATATATACCACATTTTCTTTATCCATTCAATCCCTTGACAGACACTTAGGTTACCTCCATAGTGAATAGCAGGCAATTAACATGGGAGTGCAGATATCTCTTCAACATACTGACTTCATTTCCTTTGGATATATACCCAGAAGTAGAAGCACTGGATCATATGGCAGTAAGTTGTATTTTTATTTTTTAAGGAACCTCCATACTGTTTTCCACAATGGCAGTACTAATTTACATTCTCACCAACAAGTGCACAAGGGTTCCCTTTTCTCTACATCCTCACGAACACTTGTTATTTCTTGTCTTTCTGATAACAGCTATCCTAACAAGTGTGAGGTGATATCTCATTGTGGTTCTGTTTATGTTTCCCTGATGATAAGTGATGTTGAGCACCTTTTCATGTATCTGTTGTTCATATGTATATCTTCTTTGGAAAAATGTCTATTCGGGTCCTTTTCCGATTTTTAATGGAATTATTTGGGTTTTTGTTGCTGAGTGATATGGATTCTTTATATATTTTGAATATTAACCTCTCATAAGATACATGGTTTGTGAATATCTTCTCCCATTCTGTACATTGCCTTTTCATTTTGTTAACTGTTTCCTTTTATGTGAAGAAGCTTTTTATTTTAATGTAGTCCCATTTGTTTAATTTTGCTTTTGTTGCTTGGCCTTTGGTGTCATGTCCAAAAAAATCACTGCCAATATCAAGGAGCATTTTACCCTATGTTTCTCCTTGGGGTTTTATGATACCAGACACTACATTTAAATTGTTAATCAATTTTAAGTTAATTTTTGTGAGTGGTGTAAGATAAGGATTGGATTTCATTCTTTTACATGTGGATATAGTTTTCCCAGCACCATTTACTGAAGAGACTATTCTTTCCCCATTGTGCACTCTTGGCATCCTTGCCCAGTATCAGTTGACCGTATATGTGGAGGTTTCCATGGATTCCATGATGTCAATTCTGTTACATTGATCTATGTGTCTGTTTTTATGCCAGTACCATATTGTTTTGAGTACCATTTTGTAATGCAGTTTTAAATGAGGAAATGTGATGTCTCCAGCTTTATTCTTCTTTCTCATGATTGCTTTGTCTATCTGGGTCTTTTCTGATTCCATGTGAATTTTAGGATTGTTTTCTGTTTCTGTGAAAAATGCCACTGGAATTTTGATAGGAGTTGCACTGAATCTGTAGATTGCACTGGATTCTATGGGCATTTAAACAACAGAACAAAATGCTTCTACTCCATGAACATGGGGTTTCTTTACATTTATTTGTGCCTTCTTCAATTTCCTTCATCAATGTCTTACAGATTTCAGTACATACATCTTTTACCTTCCTGGTTAAATTTATTCCTAAGGATTTTATTGGTTTTGATGCTACTATAATTGAAATTGTTTTCTTTTTTATAAGATGCATAGATAAAACTTAGTCATTTTTTTATTTTACTTTAAGTTCCAGGGTATGTGTGGAGAACGTGCAGGTTTGTTACATCAATATACATGTGCCATAGTGGTTTGTTGCACCTATCAACCCATCATCTAGGTTTTAAGCTCCAAATGCATTAGGTATTTGTCCTAATGGTCTCCCTCCTCTTGCCCTCCATCTCCCAACAGGCCCCAGTACCTGGTGTGTGTTGTTCCCCTCCCCTGTGTCCATGAGTTCTCATTTTTCAACTCCCACTTACGAGTGAAGAACATGCCGTGTTCGGTTTTCTGTTCCTGTGTTAGTTTGATGAGGATAATAGCTTCCAGCTTCATCCATGTCCCTGCAAAGGACATGATCTCATTCTTTTTTATGGCTGCATAGTATTTCATGGTGTATGCATACTACATTTTCTTTATCCAGTATATCATTGATGAGCATTTGGGTTGGTTCCATGTCTTTGCTATTGTAAATAGTGTTGCAGTAAACATATGCGTGCATGTGTCTTTATAGTAGAATTATTTATATTCCTTTGGGAATATACCCAGTAATAGGATTGCTGGTTCAAATGGTATTTCTGCTTCTAGGTCTTTGAGGAATCATCACACTGTCTTCCACAATGGTTGAACTAATTTACATTCCCATCAACAGTGTAAAAGCATTCCTATTCCTCCACAGCCTTACCAGCATCTATTGTTTCTTCTTAGTAATTGCCATTCTGACTGGCATGAGATGGTATTTCATTGTGATTTTGATTTGCATTTCTCTACTGATCAGTGATGGTGAGGTTTTTTTTCCCTATGTTTGTTGGCTGCATAAATGTCTTCTTTTGAGAAGTATCTGTTCATATCCTTTGCCCACTTTTTGATGGGGTTGTTTTTTCTTGCAAATTTGTTTAAGTTCCTTGTAGATTCTGAATATTAGACCTTTGTCAGATGGGTAGATTGCAAAAGTTTTCTCCTATTCTGTAGGTTGTCTGTTCACTCTGTGGATTTATTTCTTTTTGAGATAGTTTGTTGTTACTCTACAGAAACACAATTAATTTGTGTGTGTTGATTTTGTATCTCACAACTTTACTAAGTTCACTTATTAGTTCTCACAGTTTTTGGTAGAGTTTTGTTACAGTTTTTTTTTTTTTTTTTTTGGTGGAGTCTTTAGCGTTTTCTACATACAAGATCATCATGTCATCTGAAAACAGAAACAATTTTACTTCTTCCTTTCCAATTTGAATGCTTATTATTTCTTTTCCTTGCCTAATTAGTATGGCTAGGACTTCCAGCACTATGTTGAATAGAAGTGGTGAGAGTGGACAACCTCGTCTTGTCCTCAATATTAAAAAAAAAAATTCAGCTTTAAACCACTGAGCATGATGTTAACTAAAAGCATGTTGAATTTTGTCAAATGCTTTTTTTTAATCTACTGATATAATCATATTATTTTTATCTTTCCTTCTGCTAATGTGGTATATCATATTTACTGGTTTGCATACATTGGACCATCTTTTGCTAGTATTAATATTATGCTGAGGATTTTTACGTCTATGTTCATCAGAGACATTGGCCTATAATTTTATTTTCTCACAGAGTCCTCATCCAACTATGGTTTCAAGGTAATGATAACCTCATAAAGTGAGTTTAAAAGTGTTCCTTCCTGTTCAACTTTTTGGAAGAGTTTGAGAATAATTTACATTAATTCTTCCTTAAATGTTGGGTAGATTCCTCAGTGAAGTCATCTGGCTCTGGACGTTAGTTTGTTGGGAGGTTTCTTTACTGTTGATTCAATTGACTTATTAGTTATTGGTCTGTTCATATTTTCTCTTTCTTCCTGATTCAGTTTTGATAGGTTGTATGTTTCTAGCAATTTACCCATTTCTTCTAGGCTACCACTAGAAGTATCCCTATTAGTTGCTGTATAATTATTCATAGTAGTCTCTTACGATCCTTTGGATTTCTGTGACATCAGTGTTAATGTATCCTCTTTCGTTTCTGATTTATTTAATTCTTCTCTCTCAGTTTTTAGTCTAGTTAATGGTTTGTTGATTTATCTTTTCCAAAAAACTAGCTCTGTTTTGTTAGTCTTTACTATTGTCTGTCTACTCTATTTCATTTATTTTTGCTTTGATCTTTATTGTGTCCTTCCTTCTGCTAACTTTGGTTTTAGTTTGTTCTTCTATTTCTAATTCTTTGATGTCTAAAGTTATATTGTTTATTTAGGTTTTTTCTTTTTTCTTAACATATAGGTGTTTATTGCTATTAACCTTTCTCTTAGAAATACTTTCATGGCATCCTGTAAGTTTTGGTATGTTGTGTTTCCATTTTAGTTTGTTTCAGAATTTTTAATTACTCTTTACATTTCTTCTTTGAGCCATTGGTTGTTCAGAAGCATGTTGTTTAATTTCCACATATCTGTGAATTTTCTATTTTTACTCTTGTGATTGATTTCCAACTTCATACCACTGTGTTCAGAAAAGATACTTGATATGATTTCAGTCTTCTTGAATTTGTGAAGCATACTTTGTGGCCTAACATATGATCTATCCTGGAAAATGTTCTGTGTGTGCTTGAGAAGGATTATATTCTGCTGCTGCTGGGTGGAATATTCTATATATGTCTGTTAGGTCCATTTGGCCTACAGTTCTGCTCATATCTGGGGTTCCTTATTGATATTATACTTGGATGATTTATTCATTGTTGAGAGTCGGATATTTAAGTCCCATATTATTATTGTATTGCTGCTTATTTCTCCCTTCTATTAGTATTTGCTTTATATACTTAAGTCTTCCAATGTTAATGCATAAATATTTAAATTGCTATATCTTCCTGATTAATTGACCTCTTTATCATTACATAATGACCTTCTTTGTCTTTTGTGATTGTTTTGGCATAAAGTCTATTTTGTTTGATATAAGTGTAGCCACCACTACTCTCTTTTGGTACTATTTGCATGAAATATCTTTTTCCATCCCATTTCTATCCCACTTTCAGCCCATACGTATCCTTAAAGCTAAAGTGAGTCTCTCGTAGACAGCATGTTATTGGCTCTTATTTTTTTATCCATCCAGCCATTCTATGTCTTTTGTTTGGAGAATTTAATCCATGTACATTGAAAGTACACATTGACGGGTAAAGATTCATCACTGTCATTTCCTTCAGTGTTTACTGTCTGCTTTATAGTTCCTTTATTCCATGCTTCCTTTCTTGCTGTGTTCCTTTGTGACTTGAAGATTTTTTTGTAGTAGTGGTATACTTTAATTCTTTTCTCTTTATTTTGTGTGTATCTACTATAGGTCTTTCCTTTGTGTTTACCATAAGGATTACATAAAATATATTATAGTTATAACATCACCATATTTTAAGCTGATAACAACTTAACTTCCATTGCATATAAAACTCTATAGTCATCTCTTCTAACCTTTATAGGTTCACTTTGGCAGGGAAAGAACTTCACTACTCAGTCCAGCCTACGGTTCTTGATGGGCCAATTGGTAGCATTCACAGATAGATGAAGCTTCTTATTGGGGTCCCTAGTTGAGTGGGGCCATTGCAGGACAGGTACTCTGAAGCTGGCTGGGTTCGCTTCCTGGGATCCGAGGTCAAGCAGGGCCACTGGCTGGGCTCCCTGGTCTGGCAGGGCTACTAGCTGGACTCCTTCCACAGGCTGTGCTCAGCAATTGGGCAGAGCTGTAGGATGGGCTCCATGGCAGGGCAGGGTCACTGGCCAGCCTTTCTGGTGGGGATGAGGCTATGGACTATGCTCCTCAGTTGAACAGAGCTAATGGATTGGCTCTCTGCTCAGTGGGGCCATAGGCTGGGTTCCACAGATGGGTGGGGGTTGCTGGCTGAGCTCCCCTGGTTAGGTGGGGCCTAAGGGTAAAACCTTTTCTAAAATTATAATTTCAGCCATTAATTTCATTTGCTTACCAAATGGTCCTTTTTTACAAATCTCTTCATGAACTTGGCAAGTTTGGAATTAAACAGCTAATTTAACCATATTCAATTTCTCAGAAATTTTTGTAAATTATCTTTGCACTATAAATTCTTATTAGCTTCTTAGTTTATGAAGCAAATCTTGGGAGAAAGTTAGTTCTATGCATCCTAATGGTATAATCTCCCAATGAGCTGTGGTAAACTAAATATGGCCATATATTCTTTGCCACCCTTTTTTGATAGATAAATTTTTCTCTTCCCCTTTATTCTGGGCTGGCCTTGTGACTTGTTTTTACCAATAGAGAGTACAGTAAGTGATGCCATGTGACCTCTGAGGCTAACCCTTAAGAGATGTGCAGCTTCCACCTTTACTGCTTGCAAAACTCCCCCTGCATTTAGCTGGTATTTGTGTTGGGCTATAGGATGCTTCACTCACATTCTCAGTGGTTCCCCAATGTTGCTTTCCTTCTTAGTACAGTTAGCCTAGGCTTCCTCAGAGCATGACAAACTTATGTGTCAGCTAGCTTCCCGGGGGAGTTTTCCAAGCAGTAAAGGTGGAAGCTTCTTTCTTAGATTATCCCAAAATTTGGATCCCCAGCCCAGACTTCCCCTTGGAGCTCCAGACCCATGAATTAACTGCCTCCTTCACATCTCTGCTTGGATATCTTTAAAGTGTCTTACTCACTCCTTCCTCCAACAAGTTTTTGTTAAACACTTCTATGAGTTTGGCACCATCTCAACATGTCCAAATATATCATCTCCACAAAACTGAACATCCTTCCATCTCCCCAACTTAGTGAGTCTGCCCCAGAAACCTGAAAGTCCTTCTCATTCACCATCTTAACCCAGCCCTGCCTATTTTACCTCCTCAATGTCTCTAAACCCATCTACTTCTCTCTGTCTCCATTGTCATTACTCAAGAATCATTCTCTCTCCACAAGTACTGCAATGGCCTCTAACTTGATCTCCCCCACAACTACTATTCTCCTTCCTAACCCATTCTCCTCATGTATCTGAGGCGATCTTCTTTTAATGTTAATTTATTTCATCAAATAAGTAACATTTTCACATACTTCGAAAATACATAAGGCACATATTGAGAAATCTTGCTTCAAATTCTGTTTCCATCCTCTTCATCCCCCACCTCCAATATGTATCATTTTTATTAAAATCTTGTGTGCCCTTCAGCTTTTCTTTGTCCAAATGCAAGCAAATAAGAATATATATTCGTATCTCCCTCTTTCTTATATGTAAGATAGCATACTGGATACCCTCTTCTGCATGTTGCTTTTTTTACTTAATAGATCCTCAAGATACTTCCATACTAGTGCATCAAGAGCTCCCTCATGCTTTTTTAAAACTGCAAGTATTACACTGTGGGACTTTGCCATCATTTATTTATCTAGTAATAAATAAATAATGGGATAAATAAATTCAAATGATATTCACATCATTCTTATTCTCCTGTCCACCAATCAAGGACAAAATGAAACCCACACCTCAAATGTGAGCAACCAAACATATAAAGAACAAAATAACTCCAACTTCTTCCTTGGTGATGTAAATTCTAAAACTTAGTGGCTGTCAGTCCTTCAGTTGGCCTTTGAAGAAAAGGAAGAATGTTGTCAGCCAAGGCTGGTGTTCAGTTACAGAAAGTACCACTGAAACAGCACAGAACTGATGATTCCTCCCACTAGCCAAGAACACTTTCATTACTACAGCCCACAGCCCTATCTTCCAAAAAAATCCTGCAATTACTAAGGGTGTGTGTCCCAGAGCCATCTTTCAGAAAAGAAGAGCTTCCTCAATTTTCCTCAAGTTGCTCTGCACTATTTGAATGTAAACATTATTTTACTTCTAACTGTAAGGATATCACACGTAGCAATCTAGATCCATCAATATTCAAGCTTTTTAAAGCATATAAAAATATGACACCTGTAGTTTTGGGTAAGACATTTGTCTCTGTATTTCATACTTTGATAAAACCATTTCTCTTTCTTAAGGAAGTCGTGTGGAAAGTTATGCATTAAATTTACTCTATACTCTCTTCTATTCATTACTTTTGATAATTGTTAATTAATTTGCCCATTTCCATTAATCTCCCCCAAAGCAATCAACTAACAAACATGTTTAATATTTAAACGTATGTTATATATGCATATGTATGCATATTTTCAATGTGTTTCTTTCTGAATTAAATTGCTTATCTGATCTAGGCCTATCACAAATGTTCATACAGTTCCACTAAAACAGGGTAAAATACAAATACTTATATACTTATCAAAATGATTTTCTGGTTTAAAGTTTAAATAATAAGCTTTATTAGACTTTACAACTATAACCAAATATGCACTTTAAAACAGCCATGAGGATACATGAACAAACGAATTTTTAGAATTTGAAAATCAATTATATATTCCAACCTAGAAAAGGAATTTTAAAAATTAGATTCCAAAAACCAAAGCAAAAAGAAAACAGTAACAGCAAAACCAGCTGCCAAAATAACAAACATTATTCGCAAAAATAAATAAAATTATTATTATTAAAATTACTGACAAAAATAAACTGAAAATCCCTTTTGCAGACAACGAAATTGATAGCAGCAGCAGGCCCTCCGGAGCGGCCGCTGCCATCATGCTGGCTGCAGCAAGGAGGTGCAAGTGGTGGCAACAGGAGCCGCTGCGGGAACAGCAGTGGTGGCGGCGGGACCCCTGTGCTCCACATCCCCAAGGTAGCTGACTACCCTGTATCCACTGTTGCGCAGCCAGGCAGACCTGCCCCCAGGCCCACAGCTCCACTGCTCTGAACCCTGGCCCTGCATGACCACTCTCGCATACCGCAGCTGCGGGGAAGGCACTGAGAGGAGGCAGAGCTGGGCCCAGGATGATGCTGCACTCAATGGAGCTAGAGGGAGCCTCTGAGAGCCTGATGCCCTGGGGGCCACTGCAACAGGGCTGAGCTGAGCTACCTGCCAGCAGGGGGAGCAGCACAGTTGGGCACAGAGGGGCAGGCAGAGAGGAGCCCAGCGAGGACCTGGAGGCCCCACCCCAGGCTGCAAGGAGGCATAGCCTGGGCTGCCTGCAGGCTCCATGGAGAGGGTCGAGCTCCTGCCCTCCTAGGTGCAGGATCTGGTATCTCTGACTCTGCACTCTCAGGGGCCCGGAAAGCCCACCAACACCACCCCTCTTCCACCTACCATCTGCTTTCGCTGCCTGGCCTCTCCCTACTCCCAGTGCCTGCATCAATCTCAGAGTGGGATTGGGGCTGAGCCCAGGCACTGTCACAGCCTAGCCATGTGTGCTCACACTCGTGAGCCCCCTGTCACCTCAGCACCTTCTAGACATTAGGCACCAACAAGTGCTCCAGGGAAGCCAAGGGGGGTGCTGAGGGCAGCTCGGCACTGGCCTGCAGGTGCCCTTTGGCACAAGCAGCCTGGGTGCCATGGACCCTAGCAGGAGGCAGACAGGCTCTTGGGCAGAAGGGGGTGGGCTCCCAGTGAGGACCCACCTTCAGGCCAGGGAGGGCCTGAAGGCTGGGGTCCAGGCTGCCAGTCCCACACGGACTAGGATGGGAACTTGTGGTGCCTTTTCCAGGCCCACCCATGGCCACCCATGGACTAATGGGCACATACTTCCTCCCTTCTGGGGCCCATAGAAACCCCAGGCTCAGCCAGAGCAGAAGAGATGACAGGACTACCAGCTACAGAGAGAAGCTGCCCTCTGCTGAGAACTGAACACTCATGGGGATGACCAGCTGCAGGCAGAAGCAGCCCTCTCTGCTGGGAGCCAAACATTTGTCCGGATGGGACGACCTGCCTGCAGAGAGGAGCTACCCTCACTAGTAGGAGCTAAATGCTCAATGGGACACCCTGGCCTTAGAAAGGAGATGCCCCTGTGGGTCTCCTCTGAGCTGTTCTAGTGCTCAGTAAAGCTTCTCTTCATCTTGCTCACCCTTCACTTGTCTGCATACCTCATTCTTCCTGGTTGCAGAACAAGAACTCAGGACCCACCAAATGGCGAGTTTAAAGGAGCTGCTGGAACACAAACAAGGCTGAAACATGCCCATTGCTTACCACTTTGCAGGCAAAGACAAGGAGAGAAGAGCTGCAGCCCTTTGGGGATCCCAGGCCAGGGGAGCTCCCTGAGCCAGGGCTGTGAATCCCTCTTTGAGGCTCTGTGATTCCTGGTATCCCCAAGCTTCTGAGTGCCACCACATTCCCCAGTGCCAGCCAGGGAAGCTGCTTGCAGTGCACCTGGTCCAGCCACAGCCTCCCAGAGAGTGGGCGCCCATGCCAGCACCTGGAGCTGCCTGCCCCATGGCAGCAGCCAGCATGTCTGACTACACAGTGGCCAGACCCACATTCACTCACACATCCCTCGCCACTCCACACCTAACTTGCAGTCTCCCTTGAAGGCGTGGGATCCAGGCTGGTAACGTGAGCCAAGTGCAGCCTGCCAGGCCGAGTGGGCGGAACAAGCCAAGCACACCCGAACAAAACTCAGGCAAAGGCACCATCAGCCACAGGTTTCTAGCCAGAAAAGTGACCCCCAAAATCGTGTAACAAAATGAGAGATTAAAAGGGAAAGGAAATAGAAGGAAACAAGTAAAAAGATAACTTTCGAAGTAAATTTTAAAAAATAGACTTTAAAAAAAATTCCCTTTGGTAAGAACTGTAAGTCATTTATGTATAAAAGTATTTAGGAAGATATATGAAGTAAAAAATCAATGACAAAATTACCATAAAATGTATTAAGTGAACTATATTCAGACAGCATTCAAACAAATTTCTAAAAATAAATCCCTAGGTCAGAGCAATATAATTTTTACTTTTACTCACTTAATACTTTTATAAAAGCAAATAGTCATTAGATATTGAGTTTACTATTTATCTTCTTTCATTCTAATCCTTTATCCTCATATCCTTTTAATGTTTTTCCTTTAAAATGGAATCATTCTAATAGTCGTAAATAATATTCAACAGTAGTAGCTTATATGAGCCGTTAATTTTGATGTCTTACTTTTCTTCTAGGAAATAAGAAATGTATCAACAAGAGTGGAGATTTTTCTTCTCTTCTACCTCTCCCATTTAGCATATTAGCCATTAAAAAAACCACACAACTTTAGTGCAAAGGATGTTGCTATTTGTCTCTTACTTCCTTTTAGTCCCTTTTCACGACATATCCTTAACTAAAGCAAAAACCTTCTAGAATTTAAAATTGTAGCTAATAAGCTTACCTTCCATTTCTGAGTGTGTGTGTGTGTGGTGAGGGGTCATATTCTTTTACACAGGTATCTACCCAGAAACCCAATCTCCTTTGTCTAAGTTTAATGAAACATGGTATATATTTTCCTTTTATGCCCAGAATAAGTATTACTAAAAGCATAACAAGAACAAAATTAATTCTGCCTCATGTTTTTATTAAATACTAGCTAACTGAGCATATATAACATGCCAGGCTCCGGGATAAAAGCTTATCTATAGCACTGGATTCAGTCTTTACAACTCTATAGATATTATTATCATCCCTATTTTACAAATGAGGAAACTGAAGCTCAGAAAAGTTTACTCTCCCAACATCACATGATTAATAAACCTCAAAACTAAATTTCAACATGAGTTTTCTCACTCCAGAGCCTCCTCTTAACCAATGCACACATTTCTGCATAACCATTTACAAAGTATATCCATACACATGCTCTTCTCATATAATCCCAATTTTCCATTTATGTTTAAGAATAACTGAAATTTCTAGTTGGAAAAAACTTAGAAACCCTAACGGTAACTCAATATAGAAATAACCATTTAAAGCATCCCTTGCTTTTGGTTAAACTCATACATTGACGGAGAAGTTGCAGCTGCTTGAAGCAACCAGCAACAGGGTGGGATAGTCACCAAGTGTTTAAAAGTTCTATATTAAGTCAAGGACAAATGCTCCTTTTTTTTTTAAAGACGGGGTTTCACCATGTTGGTCAGGCTGATCGTGAACTCCCGACCTCAGGTGATCCACCCGCCTTGGCCTCCCAAAGTGCTTAGATTACAGGCGTGAGCTACCACGCCCGGCCACAAATGCTCCTTTTAATGAATTTCCCTCTGTAGGTGTCATTCTTTTTTATTTTTTTTATTTTGTGAGTACATAATAGATGTATATATTTATGAGGTACATAAGATATTCTAATACAGACATGCAATGTATAATAATCACATCATGTAGAATAAGGCATCCATCCTCTCAAGCATTTATCTTTTGTCTTACAATCTAATTACGCTTTTACTTTTTAATGTACAATTAAGTTTTTATTGACTGTAGTCTCCCTGTTGTGCTATCGAATGTGATGTCTTATTCATTCTTTCTAACGTTTTTTTGCATCCATTAATCATCCTCACCTCCTCTCCATC
Organism: Ateles fusciceps; assembly: GCA_036589455.1. Lineage (NCBI taxonomy): Eukaryota > Metazoa > Chordata > Mammalia > Primates > Atelidae > Ateles > Ateles fusciceps. The sequence continues at coordinate 7,263,866 of JAZHEH010002393.1, forward strand.
CCCAACTACTCTTCCCAGCCTCTGATAACCATCCTTCTACTCTCTATGTCCATGAGTTTGATTGCTTTGATTTTTAGATCCCACAAGTGAAAATGTGATGTTTGCCTTTCTGTGCCTGCTTTATTTCACTTAACATAATAACCTCCAATTCCACCCATATTGTTGCAAATGACAGAATCTCCTTCTTTTTTATGGCTGAATAGTACTGCATTGTGTATATGTACCACATTTTCTTTATCTACTTGTTAGTTGATAGACACTTAGGTTGCTTCCAAATCTTGGTTATTATGAATAACAACAGCAACAAACATGGGAGTGCAGGGGTATTCTTCTTTTAGAACAATTGAGAATAAGGTTAATTTTTTTCCATCTGCCAACTATATGACTGCAGACATTTATGATACATTCCTTTCACATCCTCGGTTCAGTCAGGTCCTTTCTGTTAGTGATGATACAACTCTAAGCTCAAACAGGAATAAGCAAGATGGCAAACATAATGGCTCACTGAATTTAAAAAAAAAAGTTCAGGTTATCTTCAGGCCCACCTTGATCCAGGAGCTCAAATGATACCATCAGAATTTTCCACAGAAGATGGCATCAATTTTTTATAGAATTGAACTCCAGACTCCAAATGTGTCTGAATCAACACAGATTACATGAAAAGGGGGAGCAGCTTTCTACTTTTTCCACTTTTCTGTTATATTTATAAATCAAGTTTTAATAACTATATTGATCATTCAAAGTATTTCTTCTTTATTGGAGTTGTTCGTTCCTTTAGTACTCAGTACTACTAATTTTATGCTAATTACGTCACCAGCTTGTTCCTTGGGGAGAAATTCTACAATAGTACCTCATATTATGACTTCTGCACTTTTATCTAACAGGTTTAGAATTTGGAGGTGGTTTCACGTGAATTTCGTTATGACATAGCATCAATTAGATATATACAATACTGGGCTGGAAAAAAATTTCAGAAAACCCAATTCAAAATGGCCTAAATAAGAATGATTTATTATCTCCCCAAATAGGAAGTCACAAAATAGGACACATCTGAAATAGTTAATTTGGCAGCCCAACGACACGCTGAAGGACTTGGTTTTCTTCCATCTTTTTACTCTGCCATCCTCAGTGCTTGGGCTCCACAGCCCCGGGAATACAATATGGCTGCTGCAGTTCCAAACATCACACGCAAACCAAGACCAGCAAAACTCTCACGCACCTTCTTCATAAGCATCTCTTTTTAAGTAATGAAACCTTTCCACGATGGCCTTTTCAGGCCTCCACTCACAGTTCAATAGCAAGAAATACATCACATATCTTTTTTTTTTTTTTTTTTTTGAGACAATTTCGTTTTCCTCACCCAGGCTGGTGTACAGTGGCGCCATATCGGCTCACTGCAACCTGTGCCTCCCAGGTTCAAGCAATTCTCCTGCCTCAGCCTCCGGAGTAGCTGGGATTACAGGCGCCTGCCACCACGCCTGGCTAATTTTTTGTATTTTTAGTAGAGGTGGGGTTTCGCCATGTTGGGCAGGCTGGTCTCTAATTCCTGACCTCATGTGATCCACCCGCCTTGGCCTCCCAAAGTGCCAGGATTACAGGCATGAGCCACCACACCTGGCCCACATACCCATTCTTAAACCAGTCACAGGCAGAAATATAAAACAGCCCTGAGTGGTTTAGTGAAACATGACAACGTGCAGCAGAGGGACTGCCTAAACAAAGGAAGGCTCTTTAAATAAGGAAGAAGAAGAGATGTGCCTTTTCATAGAAAACAGAAGAAAATTAAAATTACACATACTCTCATCACTCAGAAATAGATCTTACTAATATTTTGGTGAATATTCTTCTAATAATTTTCCTTTTTTGCTTGTGTCACTTAAACTTATTTCATCCATTTATTCATTGATTTGTTTATTGAAGTTGAGGGCCTACTACATTCCACTACTGTTTGAGGCAATGGAGATAGGATGGTGGTAAAGGCAAGGAAACAAATCATCATCCACGTTGATTTCAGTCCGTGCCCAGTGCTGTGTAGACAACTACAGAAATAGAGGGAGGGGGCGGCAGTGGGGCAAGGTGAGATGAAGAGTTAGGAGAGGACCTGTCCCAGCAGGGTCCTGAAAGAGGTGAGAGAGGGTGCTGAATGAAGATGCAGGGAAAGAAAATCCTACATGCAAAGGCCCACAGGGAGTACCATGTGGCCATGATCATAAAACAGCAAAAGCGGCAGCTTGGCTAGCATGAAACACGCAAGGGGAAAGGGAAGTAATACATTCCAAAGTGGTCAGAAGCCAAACCTCACAGGGCACAGCAGGCAACTATGAGGCCTTTTATTTTATTCTAAGAAAGCCCTGGAGGGTTGAGCAGGGGAGACTTGGCCTGACATATTTTTTAATACTCACTCAGGCTGTTCTGTGGATAACAGACTCTACAGAGACAAAATTCTAGAAAATAGATTTTTGAAGAATTTGTGATCGTTTTTTTCAGTTCAGTTTTTCCTCAGTTACAAGAGCAGTGCTTTCTATGCACTGACTTTCTTCTGTATCTCTGAGAATGTTTCAATTACTTGGTTGAGACCAGCACTGTCCAAGAGAAACATAACATAACCACAAATGTGAGCCATATATGTATTTGAAAGTTTCCAGCAAAAGAAAGATGTAAAAAGAAACAGGTGAAATTAATTTCATTAATATATTCTGTTTAACCCAATATATCCTAAATATAATTTCCACATATAATATAAAAATTATTAGAAAGATAGTTTGCATTCTATTTCTTGCATAAATTCTTTTAAATCTAGTGAATATATTACACTGACAGCACATCGTAATTCTCATGGGCCACATTTCCAATATTTAAAGGCCCACATGGCTATTGCCTACCACAGGCTATGACAGGTGTAGACAATAGGGTCTATCTGAGCTTTGTTCCCCCAGTGTGTTCTTAGTACTATTTCATGTCTGTAATAGTTGACTACTTAATTTCAGAAATACTTCAGTCGCGAAAGGTCTAGCTGATTTCCATATCCAGTATCACTCAGATCTGTTGGATGGCCACTGTTTCCTTCTTCCGTTGTCTCTAACTTTTCATTTTCAAATATTTTAATTCAAATACACCCTCATATGTATATATGCTGACCAACTCTAATTCACAGATATTTATTTGAAAAGCAGCAGGTAGGTAATCTTTATATCCTTGAATAAGTGAATAAATTCTGTAAACCTTAGCCAAGATGCGAAGCTTCTAATTTTTTCTTCTTTCTCTAAAGTTTATAACTTAAATTTGATTTAGTCATATAGGTAATTTCCTAAACTTCATCACATGTCACATAGGTTGAAAGAGCATGAGTTCGTTCTGTTTTTTAAATTTTAAAACCAATATTTAAGTAGAAAATATCAGATTAAGAGGAATACTTAGGGAGTAAGATCATTTTCTTTTTTGAATCCTAAGATTAACGTTTTGATCCTTAATGTGTAAAATCTTTATAAAATATATTAGGTAGATTTCCACTTAGATAAGTATGGCATACAGACTATAATAGAATTTTCTTTGCTGATCACAGAGGTTACACAGTCTCAGTGTTGTTATTCCATAATGGCTGTCCACGTACAGAGAGGCAACGGAAAGAAAATCTAATTAATTGAAGGTCTTAGCTGAGGAGTGGCAAGAATTTGTCATGGCATAGCAAGTGACAGCAATTATTCCGTAGAATAAGTGACTAAATATCAGATAGGAATGCTTTGGGCTGAATATGGTAGCCTCACTGACTGGCTTAAATAAGTAAGGTTTGTTTTCCTCTGGAAGTCAGCAGGCCAGGACAGGTATGGCCACTCACTCTACAACACTATCAACGACCCAAAGGACCTAACATCCTTCTACATTCCCATTTTTAACAGTCTTACCTGTGGCCTTAAGATGCCTCCTACAAAAAGAGGCACACCATTCATGTTTCAGGCAAGAAGACAGGCAAAAGGCGGAAAGGCAAAAGGCCGAAAGGCAAAAGATAATGCCAACCAAGTCTGTCCATTTTTAAGGACTTTTCCTGGAGCCACCTGCAAGAATTTCATTTTGGTCTCATTGGCCAGGACTGTGTAACCTGACCATCATAACATCAAGAGAGGCTGGGAAACAACTATCTCAACTGAAAGCACTGCTATCCTAAACAAAACCAAATACCCAGCAGTTGTGAACAATGAGGTTATTGCACAATTCAGTGAAACAAGAAGTTGGCTCCTGAATTGCTGTGTCCTGTGACAGCTGATGGGAAGTGAAAGCACATAAGATCAGTACGAAAGAACAAAATCTGTAACAAGATGTAACAATGCCACTTCCTTATTCACCACCCCCAAATCCCGTACACCCCTTCATCTCTTCCTCCTCTGTGGATGTTGAAAATTCATCTATGAACGCTTCCAAGGCTACAATTTCCTACAGTTCTCCGATCTTCCATTTCCCCTAATGTGGATTCTAACTACCTGAACCATGGATTCCAAAGGGTAAGGATGATGACATTACTTTATCCCCCCAGCCATTCCAGCATAGCAAAGTAGACCACTGGACATAATGAGCTCTTGATTATCCTCCTGTGCTATGGTTTGAATGTCTGTCCCCCTCTGAAACTCATTTTGACATTTAATCTCAAATGTGACTGTATCGAGAGTTGGTGCCTTTAAGAGGTGACTGGGTCATGAGGGTTCTGCCCTGATGAATGGATTAGTACACTCATGGATTAATGGATTAGTGGGGTAATGGGTTAATGTATTCATAGGTTATCATGGGAGTGGAAGTGGTAGCTTTATCAGAAAAGGAAGAGAGACTTGAGCTATCATGCTCAGCCCTCTCACCAAGCGATGCTCTGTATCATCTGGGGACTCTGCAGAGTCCCTACTAGCAAGAAGGCCTTCACCAGACGGGACCCCCCAACCTTGGACTTCTCAGCCTCCACAATTGTAGGTAATAAATTTATTTTCCTCATACATTACCCAGTTTGGGGTATTATGCTACAAACCATCGAAAATAAGCTAAGACATCCTAAAACAGAGACTATAGTAAACTAAAAGTCCCACTGCTATGACTGCTGAAATGCAGCTCCTTTAAATAAAATGTGGTCTCCCACAGAAACATATACTATGTACTCACTCTCTACCTCTGTACTTAATCTAGGTGGCTTTCCACTTGCCCACACTCTGCTTTCCTGTCTCTTCTACTGTCTAAATGTGTCCCCATTCCTGGATACTCTTTTCCATGTGATCCATTTCTACGTCTGCTCTTTCCATCTCAAGTCTGAACTAGATTTTTTAGCTTGGATCCCAACACTCTCCAGATACAACTTCAAAACATTCTTCCTCAGGCTCAGGCACCTTGACCTTGACCTTGTTCCTGTATAACCCCCCAGCTAGTATGCCCCCATCAGGAGAAGAGATCAGGCACCCCTAACTTCCTGCACAGTGTGCTAGATTTAGGGTATCAACCACCGTGAAGGGAGAAACTGCTGTCCTGATTCTCACTGACGAAGGGCAAGGAGGCAGAAAGGATTTTAAACATGCCACTTCATAATGCTGTTTCCTTACACAGCCCCCAGCAGCCATCCCTGAAGAAGCATAGTGCCTCTTGAAGATTTTTTTAAAGATTTTTCCAGTTTGTCCTTCTCCCCCTTTGGAGCAGAGAATGTTAAACAGAGGAAAAGTTAGGAAAAATAGTGAAAGAGGGACCAACATCACCAGTAATGACAAAATAGAATTCTTTATACTTCCAAATCTGCTAAGAAATAAAATCTGATGTGATTGTGAGAAGTGGACAATGTTCTGTCCCAAGAAGGAAGACAGGGCCTTCCCTGCTTTGGCCCTCCGTTTTGCTCCAGCCTCATGGCTGGTTCCCTGCCTCTGCCTGCTTCTTGTTTCTCATATACTGCATTGGTCCAAAGAAGCTAGGTTATGGACTGGTCACAAACAACTCCAAAATCACAACAAATGTACATTTTTCACTCATCACTTCTTCTCTGAGTTCAGGCAACTCTTTAGACCAGCTTTCCTCTATGCCACAGCTAAGTGTATATCTCTGTATCAAGATACTCCTACAATGCCCAGGCCAAGGGAAGAGTGCTCTGGAGAACTCGACACCCATAGTTAAATGATCCCACCCAGAAAAAATACTTGTCATTTCTCTTCACATTGTATCACCTTGATGAAACACAAGGAAGCAGTTTTTCATGTGTCCAGATGGAGGACAAATGGAAATATTGGTGAATGACACGAATGCCTAACACGCATTCCATGTTATTTTTTACCTCCATACTTTAGGGTAGTGTGACTCCTGTGCTTAGGACACTCCATCCCCAACTCTTTTCTTGGTTAATCTGTATTTCCATCAGTCGTCCTTCACCCTCCAGCCCTGCATGCAGGCTAGGTTAGAATTCTGTCCATATCATTGCGCTGGTCACATCATGCTATCATCTATCTTACTCAAAATTACAAGTTTCTAAAAGTGTATCACTTGTCTTTTTAAAATTCAAGTATGAAGCTGGGTGTTGTGGCTCACACCTGTAATCCCAGCACATTGGGAGACTAAGGCCAAAGGATTGCTTGAGGTCAGGGGTTCAAGAGCAGCCCGGCGACATAACAAGACCCTGTCTCTACAAAAATAAATGAGTAAACAAAAAGAAAATTAAATTCAAGAATGAAGCATGATATGTCCTACATGGAAAGTGATTCATACATGTGTGATAAATGATTAAATAAATAAACATATAGCAGCCCAGAGAGTGCCAAGGAACAGTAAGAGGCACAACACCACAGGGCAGTGGAACAGATCCACACTCACACACACTCAGTCAAAGCTCAACCAACATTATCAGGAATGACAAAATCAAACTCTCCACATGTGTAAATCTGCTAAGAAGTAAAATCCAATGGGATTGTGGGAAGTGGTCTCTTTCTTTGTCCCAGGAAGAGACAGACATAACCCCTAGTGCCTGAAATGTTGTGGGACCACATGCTCTGGTTTCCTACCCTTCCCAAGAGTTCCACTGGTTTGAAGAAGAAAACATACATAAAACTCCTGTGTAAGGAATAAATGTTTACATCTATGACAGATGTGGCTTGAAATTTAACATTCTGAAACTTCTCTTATTTTTTAGATTAGAAAATAATATATGACTACAGCAAAATTTCAAATAATGCAAAATAGTATGAATTGAAAAGTTAAAGTCCTCTCCCCCATTTCTGCCCTAGATCCCCGACACTGCTCTTAGAAGTAATCATTGTTAAGTGTATTCCTCCAGAAATTCTCTATGCATGTTGTATTTATATATGTTGAAATGTAATCTTTTCCTAAAAATGAGATCATATTCTGCATATTCTACAACTTGCTCTTTTCTCTTCACAGTATGTATTGGGCATCTCCCTATCAGTATATATAAATATATCTTATCCATTTTAAAGCTGAATTATGAGGATAAGGAATTTAAGCCAAACCCCTAACAAATGAGCAACAACTTTTTTGAAGTTTTACTTTTTTTTTATTTTTTAAAGACGGGGTTTCACCATATTGGTGAGGCTGGTCTTGAACTCCTGACCTCAGGTGATCCGCCCGCCTCAGCCTCCCAAAGAGCTGGGATTACAGGCGTGAGCCACCGCGCCCAGCTTGAAGTTTTACTTTTAAATAACTCTTTCAAAGAAAAAAAAGTATTTCAGATATTCTCCTCTGGAAACAATTAGAAAAGTAATTTCATATTCCACATGAGATCCAGAAGACATCAAAAGGGTAATACATGGTCAACACAATGCTATTATTTATCTTCTAACTGAAGATAAGAACTTATTTTTTTAAAATCCTTTTCCTAGAAAATACTGTGTGCTATTCTACCAGGAAAAAAAAAAAATCTGATTTCAAATGTCCTTATTTCAAACATTTTGTCTTGTTACATAATAAAGCTTCTTTGTTTATTTATCTTAGGCAGAGAAACAGAACTAAAATCCCTCTCCCATCAACTTAAAGAAATATTCATGCTTCAGATTTTCTGCATCAAAATCTAGATTTAACTGGAAGAAGCCCTCTAGCCACTGTTCTTTGCCCATTACAATTTAGTTCATGCCATACCCCTGCCTGTGGCCACTGTAAGCACAGGCAGTCAAACCACAATCGGTACCTCACTCAAGACTTTCTCCAAGCCCCCAGCCCTTCTTCCTTGCTTTGGTCACTTTCTCCTTTGGCTGCAGACCTTGACTCTCTCACTACTCTGCCTAGGTTGGATCAGGCTGGACTCCAAGACCAAGCATTGACCTCTGGCTCTGCTGGTTCCCACCTTTAGAGGCCTGTCATCAATGGGACATCACAAATATGCGTAAGGAAGCTCCACTCCTGGTTACCACGATACCACCCTAGCAGGGTCCATGGCACCTCCAATTCCATAGTCATGGGTGAGAGACTACACTCAATGCCCCAGACTCCTCAGGATACCACACTGGCTGCTCTGCTTCTCAGAGAGGACACTGAGCAGCTTCCAGAGGCAGCAAAGTTCAGAAATGTGAGCTCAGAAGTCTTAATCTTGAGCAAGCCATTAAACCCTTCTAAGGTTTAATTCTCACTTGTAACATAGGGTTACTAACAGTAATTATGTAATAAGATTATAATAAGGTTAAGTAAAGTAAAATAATCCATATTACATGTCCAATACAATGCATGAAACACAGTATGCCCCAATAAATATAAATGGGGATGATGACGATGATGATGATGATGATGGCGGCAATGATGAAACTAAATCTCTTCAAAACATCTTTGGAATTCCTGACTTCCTCAAGCAATCAACCCTGTAGAATCATGCCCCATCACCTTTCCTTTCCTTTAAGGAATGAGATCACCTAGATCCTTCCAGAGGAAAGGCATTCTGAAAAACAAAAAACTATGATTGTACTCTTAAACAGTGAAATAGACTTAGCAAGGCTCCTCCAAAGCAAGGTAAACATTGACCCATGGAGAGGCTTCTGAGGCTCCCCAAGTGTTCACTGACGTGAACAATTTTCTCTGGGGCCTTTTTTTTCTTTTCCATAAATCTGCCTCTTTTCTGAGGTGATTTTTGTTCGCTTGCTTGCTTCTTGCTCATACTGTTGATTCCATCTTTTATATATTTAAAACAGTGAACATGGGTGTTTTATGTTTGGTATTTGATAATTCTAACCTGTCAAGTCTGCAGATCCAATTGTGCTGTGTGTAGTTTTAGTGGCAGTGCCTTGTTTCCTGATACATTTTATGATGTGGTAGCTATGAGCTCCTGCTTACTGGGACTGGAACTGTGGGAATTCTCTAAGGTCTATTCTCTAAGGATCTGTTTCTTCAATGACCATTTGCATCCATTTCTGTCAGACCAGCAGTGCCGTCAATCCAGGACCCCTTTAAATTAAATTCCAGCTAAAAGTGTTTTTATTTCTCTGTTTTTTTCTGGACCTCAGGAGTAGTATGAACTCAGCCCCAAGCCCATGAATGCCTGCTATGATTACAGATTCTCAAGAAAGACTTCCCACTACCCAGTGCGCAGGTTGAAAAGGCAAATTTCCCTGGCAAATTTTCCTCCCCTGGGTCATGTTTTTAAAAGTGCTAGTTTTGGTGGCGGCTTCAGTCTCACTCCCCACCTTGTAAAAGCCCCGTGTTTATTTCCTGCCTCCAGAATGCAGCCTTTATATTCAAGGTTCTAGGTCACCAGTAACCAGCAGCTATCGCCAAGGGAAGCTAACAGTTTCTACACTGGTTTACCTCTTGGGTTTCTTGCTTTCTCTCCATTTCAGATCTCTCTAAGGATTCCTCTTACTTTCTTGCCAGCTCAGCCATGCAACCAAAATGGTATGTATTCCTTAAATTTTATCCAGGCTTTTTAGCGTTTTGCATTTTAGTGATAGGCATTATAAAATATTTAATCCATCCATAATCCTACTAGAAATAACCTAGATTTTAATTTCCTGTTAAAATTTTACTCAGTATTTTCTCTACCCCATTACTTGAATGGTTTATATTTGCCTCTCGCTTGTCACCTGCTTTAATTATTGTGCTGTTCCTGCCATACTTTGGAGCCCCCGCTAATCCACAATTCACCTCTGCCTGGGTCTTCTTGTCTCACGCTCCACTCATGGTGGAGCGACAGCTCTTCACCATTAATTTTTCCAACTAGGTCGGTCCACAGGGGAAAGGTTACTGCATAATTATTACTTTTATTCTGTAACTTCAAGCAAAATTTCTAGAACATTTAGTTCTTGACAGCTACAATACAATTATACAAAGAAAGATGGGGATTAATTACATTCTTGCTAAAACAAGTCATATTAAATAGATAATGTGAAATAGTGGAACATTTTATACATTATCTGTCATAAAATACACCACATACAAAACTCTCTAATCATGATGCCAGCCAGCTGCCAGCAAGCTGAGGAGATTTAACCATTTATTCCTTAAAATCCTTCATTATCTTAAAATTAATTACAAAGGACTCTGAAAAGATCCATTAATAACCCCTCCTCTCATTGTGTGCTAAATACCTGTGTTCTTTCTCTGAAGCTCAAGTATTGGGTTTCTGTGCCTATCCTGTGAGCCTGGGTTTGAACCCTACTCTAATCCTTCCTAGATAAGCATCCCAGAGCAGGCCACTTCATCTCTTAGACCATCTGGTCCTCATCGGCACAATGGAAATATAACAACTCCTCCCTTATAGGACTACGTAAGAGTTTAAATATGAACACTTTTAAAACCCTTGGCACAATGCCCAGCACATAGGTCATCCTCAATAAATGGCAGCCATAAAAACAAATTCTACTACTATCGAGTTTTTTCAAAAACATTCACCCAATATTATCATAAATGCAGTAGTATATATAATAAATAAACCACAACTGAGCCAATATCCTATAATGTCAGGAAGCCAAGAGATTTGCTTAAGGAATGGGGATTAATGTGTATTGACTTTACTGCCTTCTTTCACTTTATCCTATGTGGAGCCAACACACTCTCTAAGACAGGCAATTGGGAGAAAGCCTAATGATTCTCGCTTTATCTAGAACAATGTGTAATAGCTGACCATAGGACTTGGCATCGTTAGTATTGGCACATACAGTTCTACATTACTTCCCAGTTTCTTAATACCTATTCATGTTGTCAACCACTCTAGAAAAGGCTCAAGATCCTACCATTGCACAGCCTGCTCCTCTGCTGAGAACACCCCATAGACTTCTTCAGGCTAAGACTCAATTTTTAGATATCAGCTAGGATGCCATGTCCTCCAGAAAGACTCTCTGAGCTCACTGAGCTCCCTGCTCTGAGTTCTCAGGGGAATCTCATCATCCACTACAGGGGGCTATAAGTGACCTGCTTATTTGTCTGGATCCCCAGTAATGTAAGATGCATTAGCACGAGAACCGTGTTTTTCATTGTTCAGGTCAGCACTAAACCCAAACCCTGATACAATGGTTGATATGACATAAGCATTAAATAAATATTGGTTGAATGAATAAATGAATGAAACATGAAAAAAACTGTAGCAAAAATTATACCTGTCCCATAAACATCAGAGGCAGTTAGAAACATCAAAAGTGTCTGATCACTCAGAAAGACCTAAATATCTAATTGACAATCTAATCAAAGAAGTGGCAGAGATGCGTATTTTGAACTCTGTCTTCTCAGTGAAAGCAGAGTCGAGTCTAGGGAATTTTCAAACTCTATATGTAAATTCCTTTGATACCTTTGTAATGTCCCCTGTCTGTCTGTCTGCCTCCTCACCTCCATTGCCCCTGGACACACACACTTCTCCATATAACACAAGACTCAGTACCTGGTGCACAGGCACTAAATACATATGAATAACTGACTGCACCCCTGCATTCCCCCCACCAGTCTTAACACTGCCTGTGGCAACAGCCATTTCAGCCAAGAACCCATACTGAACATTCAGAATTCCAACCCTGATTTTGTGATACGTTTTAAGTAACACTATGGTTCCTTCTTATTCTTTACTTTAGTCCTCGAAACTGTGTTTTTTCCCTCCAACAGATCTTACTGCTTCTCAGAACATACCATAACATCTGATGACAAGAATTGAGACAGGAATACAGCAATCCACGAAGTCTTGTGGCCTTGGTGCCACTTCTCGGGAGAGCTGGAAAGCAGCCATGGTACCTCCAGCTGAGCAACTCGATTTGGGAATCTATCTGCCCCTGGAGTGTGATTTCTTGCCTGTGTTCATGTGACCACTGGGTTGTGGCCTTTCTGCAAGGTGCTTTCATACCACCTGGCTTCCATGTTAAATACTGCTCATTCCAAGCATTTCTGGGATGGAACTTCCTCAGTACATTATGTCGGGTTTATCTCTGACCTGAGCCAACCTGTGTTTTCATTAAAAACACATAATTTAGAAGAGCAGGCAGATTGAAACCTGACTGTTACTCAGCATTATAAACCCCACACATCCCAACACAGAAGATAACCACAGGGGCCCTAATACTTTAAACGCCAAGTGGCCAAGGGCAGGCCTTGGCTAAGGATGGTTCATCCACTTCATCAGCAAGAAAATGCTGTGGTTCTCGCCTGCTGCTAAGTATCTGTTCATGTTTCTCTACGTAGACAACTGACTTTTTCTTTTATTATTATTATTTGTCACATATGTGTTTTGGGGAATTTGAAGCCAATGAGGAAGCCAGATATGGTGCCTGAGTTAACACTTCCACATGTGTTTGTTCCTAATATCTAAGAACTAACATAGGAATAGGCTATGAAATACTTAAATAGATGGAAAAGCGATGAAACCAGGAAAGAGTAAGAAACCCTGACAGAGTTTAACTTCTCTTACTCTTGGCTATTACCTGAATTTTTATTTTAAACAACAAAGCCTTGAAATTCATGAATAATACAGGAAATCTGTAAAATGCCACTTTTCTGGAATAAGCAGGACATTAAAATGCAAACTGTAGTTCTACACACAGTTGTACTCAACGTGACAAATTAAGCTCTTCCTATTCCTTATCTTGACATTTGCCTTCAAGATGTTTGTTCAATGTAGAGAAAAAGCATGAGGGCAAGAGGGAGAATCAGACAGGAGTAGTAGTGACACCTCCAGGAGACCAGTTCCCTGTAAGAGGTCCCCCAAGCCATGAAAGGTCTTCATGGAAGCCTTCCTTTCTGGCACAATACACGGGAAAAAATCATCGTCTGCGTTATTGCATTTTCTCAGGAAGACCTTCTTAGGAAAATGGTATAGTTTAATAATGAGATACCTCTTTAGAATGAGTAGGACAGAAATCTAAAAGAAAATGAGTAAACTAGAAAGCTTCTGAGCTCCTGCTAGACCCATACTTCCACACATCATTCACTCAGGTAGATTCACAAAGCCATCTTCTAACTGTGACTTATTCATTCAACATATTTACTCAAGAGGAGGGCCTACCATGTGCCAGATACACTGGGGGATACATCAGTAAATAGTAAGACAAAGCTCACTACCTTCACTGAACTTACATGCCGGTAGCTGTGGGTGGGGATTTATGTCAGCTATGGTACTAAGTGCCTTACATATTTAACTCAGGCAATCTTCACACCAGCCATATGAGGGAGGTAATATTATCATTCACATTTTACAGATGAGCAATTGTAAATGAATGAGGAATTGTAAATGAAATGTAAATGTTACGATTCACATTTTACAGGGAATTGTAAATGAAATGTGAATGTTACAATTCACATTTTACAGATGGCAAAGCTGAGGCACAAAGAAGTCAAGTGATTTAGCTAGTAAATTAGCAAATGAACAAGCTGGGATGTGTAACCAGAGTCTGTCTCCAGAATGGCCATGCTAAACCACTTTATTTGACTGCCTCTCTTTTATGGACTCTTCCACTTGCTCCCTTGCTATTTCTATATAACAATAAGAGTATATTCTCCCAAGCTCAGGGTCTGAGGCCTAGTTATCTATGTAACCCACTACTCACAACCCCTGTAGGGTCTGGTTGGTAAGTGTTAAATAAATATTAAATAAATTATTTGCCTTTGATGACTAAATTACCCTTACCCTGAGCTGGAGCTGCAACAGCAAGTGTTAGCACCATCTAGTGGAGAGAGGCCTGGCCTGGAAGACTGCCACTGTGGAGTGGCTGACAGCCAGCAAGGGGTTATAGCAATTACCTGGATAACTCAGGAAAACGTCTTCATGTAGGTGCTTTGCCATCATTCTGCAGACCTCTGACAGCTGATCGAGCCCCTCAGATTTACCAAAAGCTAACCAACTAGGACATAAACAGTATTGCAAACCCAAAATAGATCCAGCTTTGGTATTTTTAAGGAATCAGCAAAGAACATTTTAAACAGAGCTCTTCTGGAAAATCCATGATTATGGTCACAATACAATAAGGAAGATCTCAACTTCTACATATATACATCTACAAATAACTGCACTCAAATTGTTAAAGCAAATAAGAGCAATCACTCAGAGACCAAGACTTAGAATGGATCCAGATATAAAGCTTGAAAGAAAATGGTTATTCCTAATTCCTGTAGCTACTAGAACTCAACTCTCTTTGCACATTCTTTTACTAAATATTAGCTAATTGTGATACCAATGTATCAGTATGACATAAAATTAAACACTGGCTCTATCTACACTTTGTTTACAGTAAAACAACATAAACATTGTGAATGTACTTATTTTTCTTAAGATCTCTTAGAAAAACAAGAAAAATAAAGGAATATTTTATTTCAGTTAGTCATTTTTGGTTACTTTTCCCCCTTTTACATAAAGCAAAGAAAAACAGAAGAGAGGAGTTTGATGAAAAAAATTCAGGGAAACAGTGTAACAGGCTAAAGAGCAGAAGTCAAAAAATGTCTGCACTTCTAGCCCCCCACTTCATAACCTAGCCAACTCCCATTCATCCCTTAAGACCTGGCTCAAGTGTCACCTCCACTGTAAGGTCCTTCCTATCTTCCTTCTTCGCCCCACCCCAGCTACTTACTCCCATGATTGAGATCCCTTAGTACTTGATCTATAACACTACTGTGCAATATAATATTATACTGTCATTGTGCACTGACTTACTTTCTTCAACAGAGATGATGAGGCCTTAAGTTTCTCAGCACATCTACTGGCTAAGTGACTACTAAAACCGGAAGTAAATAATGATCCTTTGAAACAAATACCATTTCCTTCTTCCTTCTATGCTTTGCATTGTTATACAACAAAAAGCTTTTGAAAGTAGCATAAAGACCAAGCAATTCTCAAGGCCTTCTCTTTGACTCTTTGGTGATTTTTATTTTTTTTTTCCTACATGGTCTTCAAAACTAGTCTTCCCAAGACACAAAATCAAGAATCATTGAAATGTAAAAAAGAAAAACTAACCAAGGAGTCTGGTTTTAAATGCTATTTCTTCTCTTTTGCCCACAATAAAACTCTGTCAGGAGGGATGTGCCCCACACACATCAGTGCATCTGCCTGAACTGAAAAGAATGTGGAAAGGCTCACTGGGAAAATCAGATGTTCTTTATAAATCCAAGTACCCAGACATGATCTGTTTCTTTAAATGCTGTTAGCAAATGTACTGCTGAAGGTTAACAGACAATTAAGAATCATCATAGTTCTATGAAAATGATAAACAAAACAGAAAGATCAGCCTTTCATGATTGCATAAAATCAGCCACAATCAAACAACAACAACAAAAAATCACTAGGGAAAGCGCTGCACTTGCCGAATGCATTATGATGGTATACTGTCTGTGGTAGCTAAACATTTGGATTTGGGGAGGTCAAAGAGCCAGAGTTCAAATCCATGTTCTACAGTGGATAAGCTGGGTGACCTTGAACACATTATGTAATCTCTTTATGCGGCAGTTTTCTTATCTGTAAAATGGAAACAATAATAGTACCATCCTGGGTTTGTTATGAGCACTTAGCAGAAAGCCTGGCATGCAAAAAGCATTCCATATAGATCAACATTTATTACTGTTTCTCTTTTCTGATTTATTTATTCATTTCAGTATTTCAAGAAAATATATATTTAGTGCACACACTAGACATTGTACTAGAAATTTTCATATACATCATCGCAGTTCACATTTAGAAAAATGAAAGGGTTAGACACAATGTAACTTCCTAGTGCTAACATCCTTTTATCCCATCCTTTCATTCCTATGTGGAATGAAAATGTGTTTCCAGGGTTCAGCAAATATTTGATTCAAGTTTCATTGTTAAACATATTAATCATTTTAAAAACTGTAATAAAAAGCATCACCCACACTTGTGTTCTTTATCAAATTTTAATACAAGGGAGACCCCAAATGACTTAATTTGTCCTGCCTGGTTAACTTTGCTTTTTTCTGGAGCCCTCAAAATACAATTTTGCAGTGGATATATTTGAACACCTTAAAATTGTGACACCAATTAAGAAGACTGCAGGTCTTTTTCAGTTTTGTTTTGTTAATTCAGACCTGTATATGTCTATTCACTTAAAATCATACAAGCAAATACAATCCTATGACATTTGTATGTTCCACTCAATTAAGTGACAAGATACATTCATATGGTATTTTCTGCCAAATGGTGATAAATTAAACTAGCTGAAGAATCCATTAACCGACTCTTCAAACTGAACATTTAACAATTAATAACTGCATGCAATTGTTACTTGCTGTGATTTTAATTTGAAACAAGGATTTCCTACCCTTTTGAGCTACTGTTTCAGTTCAATTGAAGAAGCTATTAAAAAATACTGTATCACTTACACTGAAGAGCAAGCTATTACAAAAATACTGCCATTTGTAACTACTCATCTATGTAAATCTAGATTTTGTTGATGTCATCCAGAGAGAGAAAGGGAGATCGAGGGAGAGGAAAAGACAGAAAAAGTAAGAGAGAGAGAAAATTACACTGGATGCTTAGACTGACAGTGACTACAACTGTCTTCCATGAACAACAATTTCATTGGAAGTTTGTTAAATCAGCCTCATTCCTCTTTTGAATGACTGTAAGAATCAAATCTCACAAATTTGAACTAATAAATTCACACTAATAAAATACTCCCTTTCATCTCTTCTATATATTTTTATCAATCCTACATATATGTTTCATTTTTAAAAGGGGCAGCATTCAGAAAACTTGGTACGAAGCCCTTCTCTATTGTGAGAAATTACTATGGACCAGTAACTGTTTTAGTTTCTAGATGGGACACAAACACGAAAAAGCTATCAAGTACCTGTCCACAGGAAGGTTTACATCTAGAGAAGACAGATATATGTATATTTAGAATGAGACAAATGTGGAAAGTGCCATCAAAAGTGTATGTGTGGATGTATACATACATAATGTATATTATACACAATACCTAAAGCAGTGAGGGGGAGTTAGATTGGGGGTGAGTAATTTCAACGGGAAAGTTAAAGAAAGGTTATATAGATAACCTAGTATTGAAGTTGCACATTGAACACTGAACAGAATTCAACAAGAGGATTAAGTGTAAAATACCACAGAAGAAGGTAGGAGATTGAAAATGTTCAAGAAAGATGAGTGGCCCAGGTATATGTAAGCATTTTAATTTATTCGCATTGAACAGGGAAGAGCAGCAGATAGTACAACAATGGCAAGGCTAGCCTAAATTAAAATGTCATCACCCCCAAAATTGTGCTTAGAATAAACACATATACTTTGTATTTATCTTATTCATCCTATGTCGAATGAGCCCAGAGAGAAGAATTTTTAAAGTTAATTGTGTTTATGATCCCTCCAAGTGTTTTATTTCACTCGGGTATGATTATAATTTCTAGTAAGTTGAAGCTCAATAATTCTTCCATTTCATCATCTTTCTTAACAATTTCTCACAAATGTGAGAATTATTCCATTATTTGACTGGAGTTTTGGCTCCTCAAGTATGAAATATATGGGCACAGCTGTTTCTCATAGTTTTTTGGGATTTACGTAGGACACCTCCAAATTTGTTTTCAGTATACTACAAAAAGACATCAGGAAATTAAAGAGCAGTAAAAAGAGAAGAAAATCTTGTAGCTCAGACTCCTCATTTTCAGAAGCATTTACCACCCAGAAAGATTAGGTGACTGTTGCAAGGATTAAATAAAACAGAGCATGAAGCCACTTTCTTAAAAACATGAATAATTTTAAAAAGTGGTCACACAAGTTCATCACACAATCTCTCAATGACAGAAACATAATTATGATTCCATGAATCAAATTTTCAAATTTCTTGCCTTCCAATCCAATGTTATCCATGTGTAAGGCAAAGTAGTGGGGAGTTAAAAATAAAATAATAACAAGTTTCTAGTTATAAAGGCTTCAGCGTCTAATCGGGCAAATGAAAAATAAAGCCTATAAATAGGACTCTTTTTGATTCGTTTGTGGGTTTTCGTTGATTTATTGTTTTTTGTTTTTTTTTTTTTTTGGTTTGGTTTGGTTTTGGTTTTTTTGGCTGCAGCTGTAGCAGAGGGAATTAATCAAATTATTAATTTATAACACATTATCAACATACCATTTTCATAGGATTTTTCAATGGTTACATTTTAAAATATACATTTAAAATGTACATTATATATAAATACACAAGAGAGCCTTTTTACAAGTTGTAAAGAGATTATGGATGGTCCCTAACTATGGCTTGACTTACCATTTTTCAACTTTACCATTTGGTATGCTGCTCAACTTACAATGGGGTTACAGGTGGATAAAACTATCATAAGTTGAAAATATCATTACATTGAAAATGTACTTTCAACTTTCCATTTTGACATGTAAAATGAAAGGTTTATCTAAGGGTTTATCAGAATGTAATGGAGAAAGAACAGTATTTCAACAACTGGGGCTGAGAAAACCATATATCCACATGCAAAAGAATACAGCTGGATCCTTACCTAACACCACATGTGAAAATTAACCAAAAAGTGAATTGAAAACCTAAATGTAAGACCTAAAACTATAAAGTTCCTAAAAGAAAACATGAAGAAAAGCTTCACAACATTGGATTTGACAATTACATCTTGGACATGACACCAAAGCACAGGCAACAAAAGCAGAAAATTAACAAATGTGAAGAAATAGAACTTTAAAACATCTGTGAATCAAAGAAAACAATCAAGAGGGTGCAAAGACAACCCATGAAATGAGAGAAAATATTTTCAAATCATTTACTCAATAAAGAGTTAATATCCAGAATATCTTCTGGATAAGAACTTCTACAACTCAACAAGAAAAAAGGAAATAACCCAATTTTAAAATGAGCCAAGGACTTACATAGACATTTCTGAGAAGAAAATATACAAATACCCAATAACCATAATTACAATGGGGTAGACATGTGAAAATCACAATAACATACCGACAGAACTTGAAAATAAACTAAAAGAGATCGGGCACGGTGGCTCACGCCTGTAATCCCAGCACTTTAGGAGGCGCCAAGGTGGGCGGATCACAAGGTCAGATGATCAAGACCATCCTGGCTAACACAGTGAAACCCCGTCTCTACTAAAAATACAAAACAAAATTAGCTGGGCATGGTGGCACACACCTGTAATCCCAGCTACTCAGGAAGCTGAGGCAAGAGAATCACTTGAACCTGGGAGGCAGAGGTTGAGATCGCACCACTGCACTCCAGCCTGGGTGACAGAAAGAGGCTTCATCTCAAAAAAAAAAAGAAAGACTTTGAAAATAAACTAAAAGAATCATTAATAACCACAGAAGAGGAAAATTCCAAGAAGGTAAAAAGAGTTAAATATTCAGAAATTACTTATAGTAGTGCACTAATAGTTCTAAGTTTATATATATATATATATATATATATATTTACTGTAGATAGTGAAAAGAAATTTAATAATATTTTGAAAAACAATTTTTAAGAAAGCTCAAAACAAAAAACAAAAACAAAGATGAGCTAGGAATTATAGATGATTATACAATGTACCTCAACTAAGACACTGTATTAGTCAGGGTTCTCTAGAGGGACAGAACTAATAGGATAGATGTATATATAAAGAGGAGTTTATTAAGAAATATCAACACACAGGATCACAAGGTGAAGTCCCACAATAGACCATCTGCAAGATGAGGAGCAAGGAAGACAGTCTGAGTTCCAAAACCTCAAAAGTAGGGAAGCCCAACAGTGCAGCCTTCAGTCTGTTTCTGAAGGCCCAAGAGCCCCTGAGAAATTACTGGTGTCCAAAAGCTGAAGAACTTGATGTTCGAGGGCAAGAAGCATCTAGCATGGGAGAAAGATGAAGGCCAGAAGACTCAGCAAATCTAGTCCTTCCAACTTCTTCTGCCTGCTTTATTCTAGCCATACTGGCAGCTGATTAGATGATACCCAGACAGATTGAGGGTGGGTCTGCCTCTCCCAGTCCACAGACTCAAATGTTACTCTGCTTTGGCAACACCCTCACAGATATACTCAGGAAAAATACTTTGCATCCTTTAATCCAATCAAGTTGACACTCAATATTAACCATATTTAAACCGTATAACCAATATATATTTTTTTCTTTTTGAGACCGAGTCTCACTCTGTCACACAGGCTGGAGGGCAGTGGCATGATCTCAGCTCACTGCAACCTCTGCCTCCCAGGTTCAAGCAATTCTCTGCCTCAGCCTCCCGAGTAGCTGGGATTACAGGTGCCCACCACCATGCCTGGCTAATTTTCGTATTTTTAGTAGAGACAGGGTTTTAACATCTTGGCCAGGCTGGTCTTGAACTCCTGACCTCGTGATCCACCTGCCTCAGCCTCCCAAAGTGCTGGAATTACAGGAGTGAGCCACTGTGCCTGGCCCAATTACCAATATTAACAGACACAAACACACATACTAGCCTAGGCCTGCACAGGGTCAGGATCATCAATATTACTGTCTTCCACTTCCATATCTTGTCCCACTGGGAGGTAGGTCTTCAGGGACACCAACATACAAGGCGCTGTCATCTCCTATGATAAAAATAACTCCTCTGGAATATACCTTTTAAAGGACCTGCCTGAGATTATTTTACAGTTAACTTTTCTTCTATAAGTATAAGGAGTACACTCTAAAATAATAATTAAAAGTATAGTATAGTAAATATACAAACCAGGAACATATGTGTTTATTATCATTATCAAGTACTAGGTACTGTACATTATTTTTATTTTTATTTTTTGCTTTTCTTTAATTTCTTTTGAGACAGTGTCTCACTCTATCACCCAGGCTGGAGTGCAGTGGTGCAGTCATGACTGACTGCAGCCTCAACCTTCCTGGCTCAAGCATCAAGTAATTCTTTCACCTCAGCCTCCCAAGTAACTGGGACTAAAGCTGCACACCACCACACCTGGCTATTTTTTATTATTATTTGTAGGGATAGGGTCTCCCTGTGTTGTGTAGGCTGATCTCAAACTCCTGGGCTCAAGCAATACTCCCACCTCAGCCTCCCAAACTGCTGGGATCAGGCATAAACCACTGCACCCAGCCTATACATAATTGTATATGTTATACCTTTACATGATCGGTAGTGAAATAGGTTTATTTACACCAGCATCACCACAGATACGTGAGTGATGCATTGTGCTATGATGTTAAGATGGCTACAATGTCAGAAAGCAATAGGAATTTTTTCAGCTCCATCAAAATCTGATGGAACCACTGCTATATATGCGGTCTGTCATTGACCAAAACAGAGCAGCGCATGACAATATATACATTTTGTTTATCCATTCATCTGTTGTGGGGCACTTAGGTTGTTTCTATGTCTTGACTATTGAGAATGATGCTGCAATGAGCATGAGCATGCAGATATCTCATCAGCATACTGATTTACCTTCCTTTGGGTATATACCCAGTAGTAGGATTCCTAGATCACATGGTAGTTCTACTTTTAATTTTTTGAGAACCCTCCATACTTTTTCCCATAATAAATGTACCAATTTACAAACCAGCAACAATACACAAGTATTCTCTTTTCTCCTAAATAAAAAACAAGACATGAAACTATAACTACAGCATAAACTCACTTTTCATAAACATTTATACATAAGAAAAAAAAAATAGCACCACCTTCCACCATGTCCACCACCATTTTCTAAGGAGAATAATTGCAGAAGTACAAACATTTAGAAGCTATCTGAATGATAACAATGAAACAAATGATAAAGGCAGAAAATATTAGAAGTTTTGGTGTGAAACTAGAAGTAAGAAGACAGGAGTTGGCAAGATAGGAGTCTACAAAAGCAAGAGAAAGATTTAAAGAAAAATGCTCTGAATTGGTATAAAGCTGTGAACCCGAAAGTATCTGAGACAGGTGTCAATCAATTTAGAAGGTTTACTTTGCCAAGGTCAAAGATGCACCCGTGACACAGCCTCAGGAGGTCCTAATGACATGTGCCCAGGGTGTTCAGGGTACAGCTTGCTTTTATACATTTAGGAAGACATAACATATCAATCAATTCCTGTAAGATTTACATTGGTATATTGGAAGGGGGAGACAACTCAAAGCTTGCAGGGGTTGTGGGCGGGGGGGTGTGCTTCCAGGTCATAGATAGATTTTAACATGTTCTGATTGGCAATTGGTTGAAAGGATTATTATCAATAGAAAGGACTGTCTGGGTTATGACAGGAGTTAGAGAGAGCAAGGTTTTATCATGCAGGTGAAGCCTCCAGGTAGCAGGCTTCAGAGATAATAGATTGTATAAATGTTTCTTATCAGACTTAGATCTGTGTTGATGTTAATGCTGGTCAGCTTTTTCTGAATTCCAAAAGGCATGTCCAACCTCCTCCTTGCCCTCATGGCCTGAACTGGTTTTTCAGGTTAACTTTGGATGCCCTTGGCCAAGGAGAGGGCAGGGGATTCCATTCAGATGGCTGGGAGAACCTCAGGATTTTGTTTTTGATTTACAAGCAGTAAATAGATGCAAGATACTGTCACAACTATCTGAATTATTCTATCGGAGAACAAAAGTCCCATAAAACAATGAGAAATATATCAGGGAAAATTGTCCCACAACATAAATGTTCTAACCCATGGATGTTTAAATAACAAAATTTTGAAAAGAGTGTAATATTTCAAAAGTAATTTGTGTGCTTTCTTCCATTCTGAAACAGCACTCACTAAACAAATTTTAGACCAGGTATGGTGGCTCAAACCTGTAATCTCAGCACTTTGAGATCAGGAGTTCCAGAACAGCCTGAGCAACATAGCCAGACCCTGTCTCTAAACAAGCCGGATGTGGTGGCAAGTGCCTGTAGGTCCCAGCTACTCAGAAGGCTGATGTGGAAGGATTCTTGAGCCCAGGGCTTTGAGGTTACAGTGAGCTATGATTGTGCCACTATAGTCCAGCAAGTGTGACAGAACAAGACTCTGTCTCTAAAATGATTAAAAAACAAATTTTAATCTTCTCTTGATGATTCAGTGCCATAATCACAAACATCAAGTACTGCACTGTCTATGAAACAGGTATTTCCTCAAAAACAGCCAAATTTTCTAGGATTCTTACTATAACACTAGGTCCAAATTTCCAGGTTTTTTTCATTCTTATATGTTTTTCTGAAGCTTTTTATAGCTTTTATCTTAAACACATTGAGTTTTAGAGCTGTAAGGGGCCTCAGAGATTAACCAGTTCAACCCACACATTTTACAGAGAAGGAAACTATTTTCTTGCTCCACCATGAAGCTCTGGCTCCATGTATTGCTGTTTTAATGTGTCTATTGTGAGCAACTCATCTCCCTTTTCTAATTTTCTGCTTCTAATCTGACAACTGGGAAACCAGATAAGCAAACTTGTTAGAATTGTACCAAAATTAGCCATAATCTAAATGAAAACCTATTCTAAGAACACAAAGTAAGAGTTTTAATGTTATTCTGCAGGGTCATACATTGTGGTAACTCGGAGGCCTCTTCTCCATTCTTTGCATTTTGGGAAGGCTTTTACAAGACAATAATAAAGGTTTCCAGGACTTTTGCATCAAGAATGCTAATTCTCTGAGAATGAGAAACTCTTCCCCTTATGGACTATGTGATCTTGAGGAAACTGTTTAATGGCTCTGAGTCTCTGTCTCCTCACATGTAAAAAAGGAATGAACTATCAGGGAAGATAACTGTTTAATTCAATGAGGTCACATGCTGTCTTTGTTCATTTTGTGTTGCTGTAACAGAATATCACAGACTGGATTATTCATAAAGAAAATAAATTTATTTCTTAA
Organism: Ateles fusciceps; assembly: GCA_036589455.1. Lineage (NCBI taxonomy): Eukaryota > Metazoa > Chordata > Mammalia > Primates > Atelidae > Ateles > Ateles fusciceps. Next base: position 7,288,037 of record JAZHEH010002393.1, read on the forward strand.
CAGTTCTGGAGGCTGGGGATTCCAAGGCTGAGAGACTCACATCTGGCAAGAGCCTTCTTGCTGCAGCATTTCATGGCAGTAGACAAAAGGGCAAGAGAGCATGAGAGGGTATAAGGGGCACAAGGGGGTGGAACTCACTTTCATCAGGAGGCCATTCTTACTATAATGGTATTAATTCACTCATGAGGGTAGAGCCCTCATGGCCTAATCACCTCTTAATGGTCCCACCTCCTAATACCATCAAAATGGCAAATAAATTTCAACAGAGTTTTGGAGAGAACATTCAAATCACAGCACATGCTTTAAAGAAGGCTAAAAAAATGGGAATTGCTATTTTCTGTCCACTTTTTCTCAAGCAGCAGAAGAAGCCATGTTTGCAAAAGCTAACAGTATCTTCATTTTATGTAGCTCACTCAGGAGTGGGTACAATCCTGCTCAAAGCAACAGCGGGTTTTCCACAGGAATTCTCAAATGTAGATATCATTAGAATCACCTAAGAGCTTTAAAAACTCCTATAGCCTAAGCCCCACTTGCGGATAGTCTGGTTAAATTGGATTGGGTTGGGGCCCAGGTATAGGTATTTTTTAAGATATTCCCAGGCTGGACACAGTGGCTTATGCACTCTGGGAGGCCAGGGAGGGAGAATCACTTGAGCCCAAGAGTTCAAGACCAACCTCAGCAACACAGTGAAACCTCCATCTCAACAAAACTAAAAATAAAAAATTAGCCAAATGTGGTGGCACATGCTTGAGTCCCAACAACTCAGGGACTGAGCGGGGAGGATCTCTTTAGCCCAGGAGGTTGAGGCTGCAGTGAGCCGTGATTGTACCACTGAACTCCAGCCTGGGTGACAGAGTAAGACTGAAACTACCACTTCAAAATTATAAATGAGATAGTGACAGAGATCTGACCTAACCAACTCCATCTTGCTTCTAACCTCCAAGTTATCCTTATTCATTTATGGGTGTAGGCTGAACTAACTTTGGGAGGAACATAGTTATAGTTTATACTTTGAAACAAAGATAATAACAGCCCTTTCACTAAACAAACCACCTTCTTGCCTAAGAACCAGACTGCCTTTGTAGATCTAACAAATTAGTCAAAAGATTAGAAATTATGGTTTAGGCGTCATGTAGCTGGAGGCTACAAGATTCGTACCCTCCCCAAATTGCTCCTGGGGGATAACATCACTACTGTAAACCTAAAATCAGTGCTTGAGATATTTTGCAAACCCTGCACTTAATGGATCAGCTGGCACCACACAGATTGATAAACTGGCTCATCTGATCTTGTGGCCTCTACCCAGGAACTAACAGTGCAAGAAGACAGCTTCAACTCCCTATCATTTCATCTCTGACCCAAACAATCAGACCTCCTCTGACTCACTGCTCCCCACTCTGACACCCACCAAATTTTCCTTAAAAACTCTGATCCCTGAATGCTCCAAGAAACTGATTTAAGTACTAAAACTCATGTCTCTTGCACAGCTGGCTCTGCATGAATTACTCTTTTTCTATTGCAGTTCCTGTCTTGATAATCGGCTCTGACTAGGCAGTGGGCAAGGTGAACTCATTGGACGGTTACAAGATCCTGTCTGGAAAAATAAATAAATAAACAAATAAAATAAAGAGAACCCCAGGTGATTTTTATAAGAGCCTGGGTTGAGAGCCAATGCTCCTGAGAAATACTTTGATCCTTGCTGAGTGTCGGTACCTGTTTGCATCAGATCAAAACCCCTAACAGCCCCAGCTGTCCACTGGTAAGATTCTATGGTGGTTTCTTCTTTGTTCTTCCACACTGATGCTGAGGGACTGTGTTAAGGAACAAAAGAACTTCCCTTCCGGAGTCCACAGGGGCATGATTTCAAAGGCAGGAATTTTCCAGCACCACACCTCCATCCACGCCCTGATCCACGCCCGAGAAAAGCTCTGGGAAAAGGGGGCTCTGATGTGGGCCAAGTAGCCAATCCGGTATCAGAGTCAAAGATCAATCACTCTAGAGGAAGTCTGAAAGAACTCCCCCTCAGTGGACGAGAAGGGGAGGGAATAATTTCAGGGTTGAAACCCCACTGCTCCTTACCTATATGGATGTCCTCTCCAGATTCCCCTCCCACGGCAGCGTGGGAGCTCTCTCCCTCTCCTTCTCTCTCTCTCTCTCTCTCTCTGCCTAATAAATCGCTCTCTGCTAAACTCTTTGGATCCGCAGTATTTATTCAAACGGTAAGCTCACCGCACCTCCGGGGGACCCTTCCCCAATTCTTGGGGCAAGAGAGGCCAAGGACCTCGGTACATCAGGGAAAACATCCGATCGGAGAAGTGGAAGCGTCTTTGGGATGCCCCCGAGGCTCGCTCCCCATCCCCCCCATTATAGCTTTAGCGAGCACAGGGAAGTTGCTGAGCCCCTGCGCCCTGCCCCAGTTACAATACCTCTAGGACTCCCCCTGAGTCAACTCCTGTACCCCTCAAATTGCTTGACAAAGATGTGATGTAAGTCTGATCTCACAGCAGGTATATACACTGACATGATGGTACCAGTTGTTTAAGTATAATATTTCCATACTTGCTGGCAAATAGCTGCTGCTCCAAGCTCCCGAGGGTCTGGCACCTTTCCAACACCCACCCTATGACCCACATCCATTCTGACTGCTCAGTGGTGATTAAGTTAAACATTGTGTTATCCCTAGTTTTCATGACCTGGGGTTTTGCTTCACAACACTAAAATTTAGAGGTTGAAAGTATTTTAAGTAATGATTTTTAAAAAATAATAGATGAGAGAAAATACCTCCAAATCATATATCTGATAAAGAGGTTGTATCCCAAATATATAAAGAACTGCCACAATTAAATAATAGAGCCACAAACAATCCAATCAAAAAGTTGGAGTACCAGCCTGGCTATCATAGTGAAAACCTGTCTCTACTAAAAAGAAAAAGAAAATTAGCTGGGCATGGTAATGGGTGCCTGTAATCCCAGCTACTCCGGAGGCTGAGGCAGGAGAATCACTTGAATCTGGGAGGCAGAGGTTGCAGTGAGCCAAGATAGCACCACTGCACTCCAGCCTGGGCGACAGTTCGAGACTCTGTCTCAAAAAACAACAAAAATGGGGGTAAGCCATCTCATCAAAGAAAATACATAATTAGCTAAGATAACACCATTAATAAGAAGAAAAATGCAAATTTAAATGACAATGGAAATTCTACTACACACTCACTAGAGTGGCTATAATCACAACATCTAACATCATAAAGTGTCGGCATGAATGAAAAAAACTGAAACTCCCACACATTGATGTTCAGAATATACGACCGCTTTAGAAAAGTTTGGCCATTTTTTAAGAAAGTCAAACACATACCTATTAACAATTCTACTCATAGTAATCTACCCAAGAAAATAAAAACAATGTCCTAAGAAATAAAAGTAAAATCCTAAGCCCCCAACTGACTGAACAGAACTCCTGTAGACCAAAGGAACCCTAGAGAAACCTTGGAAGCTGAGTCACAGCCAAAGGGATAGGGGATCAGCCACGCCTTATTATACTCCCACCCTCTCACCCTCACTAACAGCCATCAGGCTTTCTTCACTAAGGGTTAAATAGAAACTAGTCCTTTCAAAAGACTACTAGCTTATCTTCACAGGTACAGAACAAATACAACATGAGATTAATGATTCCTTCACCCCCTCCCTGAGATGAGTTTAACCCTTTCTTGAGACATCTGTTTTTTCTGTTCCCTTTTTCTTCAAAGGTTCACCTTATCTTATGTAAAATATAGATTTATTGGGTACTAACTAAACTCTCACAAGTGTGTAAACATTTGACTCACTGCTGTCCCACCTTCTTGCCTTTTTAAGGAAAATCTGTAAATACTAAATATCCTGAGAACCTCTTTGTGAAAAACAACCATAGATACTTCTGTTTTTCCTGGGCATACCCTCAAGGTGGTTCAATAAACCTCCGTGATTTGAGACTTATGACTCAGTCACTCATGTTAGTAGTCATTTTATTAACTGTGAAGGAATCCTGGAGAAGAAATCAGCCCCTTTGACCCACAGCAGTTCTCCTATCAGTGCTGGCAAGAGATTCTCTCTGACAGATTGTGCCTATCACTAAGGCTCCAAAGCTATTCTCTTCTCCTGAGGTTCCCTATCTCCTCAAATTTTTGATTTCAGATTCAAGGTTTATTTTGCCACAGAACTCCTCTAAAAGAAGGAGTTTGTGCTGGGCATGGTGGCTCACACCTGTAATCCCAGCACTTTGGGAGGCCAAGGCAGGCAGATCATGAGATCAGGAGTTTGAGACCAGCCTGGCCAAGATAGTAAACCCCATCTCTACTAAAAATACAAAAAAAATTTAGCCGGGCATGGTGGCACACACCTGTAGTCTCAGCAACTCGGGAGGCTGAGGCAGAAGAATCGCTTGAACCTAAGAGGCGGAGGTTGCAGTGAGCCAAGATTGTGCCACTGCACTCCAGCCTGGGAGACAAAGTGAGACTCCATCTCAAAAAAAAGAGTTTGCTCACTTCCAATGGAGAGCAGTCTTCAGCTTGGGCCCCATCTCCAGGTAAGGAACTGGTCTGAGGTTTCATTTTCAGATTTGGTAGCTGAAGGTCAAGGTTTATTGCCAACTGTCTGTAATGTATCCTTATGCTCAGAGACCTCAACTATAGGTAAATTATGAAATCACTTTTTCTTTTCTTTTTTTTGTTTTTGTTTTGGTCTATCTTCAATTAGATTTGACCAACTTTTACTTCCACCAACAATGTTGACTAAACTCCATAGCTGCAGAAAGTCAAGCTCCAACCCCAGAAACACTAGCCATTTAAAAGAAATCAATATTTTACCCTCAAAATAAATTTATTTGACATATTTTAAAGTGGCCCAGCCAGACATTCCCTAGTTTGGATCTAGGAAAGATTACCTAAGAGTCTTCATGATTAAATAAACTGTATACTTTTTCTCCTATTAATCTGTCTTTTGTGAATTAATTTTCTTTACTTTTTTTCTTTTTTGAGACAGAGTTTTGCTCTTGTTGCCCAGGCTGGAGTGCAATGGCACAATCTCAGTTCAATGCAACCTCCACCTCCCAGATTCAAATGATTCTCCTGCCTCAGCGTCCCGAGTAGCTGGGATTACAGGCATGTGCCACCAAGCCCGGCTAATTTTTTGTATTTTTAGTAGAGACAGAGTTTCACCATGTTGGTCAGGCTGGTCTCGAACTCCCGACCTCAGAAACTCACAAGCCAGCTAAGGGCAAGAACTTCTTATTAGTGAGGCTTCTGGCCTCTCTGTGCAATCCGATTGAACAGATGGTTAAAATTCACTGTTTGGTCTCCAAGTTTTGATTATTGGGAAAAAGGAATTTGTGTTACTAGTCTTGGGGTGTAGTGACTGGTATATTTTTGGTACTTTATGGTGTGAATGTTCATATTGTTTGACCCCTTGCCTCTCAGAAATAACCTTTTCTGTTGCCATTTTCCTTTGTCTTTCTGTGTTGTTTTCTCATAAAGAGCAGTGCTATAGGGTAGAAAACATGGGCCTAGAATCCCTATAAGCCTGCTGTTCAAGCCAGCCCTGCAGACTAGTCCATTTTGTGGTTCTGACTAGATCGGTGTCTGTTAAGAAAAATTTTGCTGCAGGCTCCTGAGAGGGAAACTGGATGAGTTTTCCCACTCATCTTGTTTTATGTCCTTGGGTTACTTTTCTAGTCTCTGTCATCCAGGGAGCATGATTTTTCAGGGTCATGCCAGGCAGCCAATCTGAAAAGTCTGGGAGTCCGAGACACATAATATTTTAAGTAGCACACTGTGCTGAATGTGTCAAGCTCTTGAGAGGAGTTTTGACTTAAAAGGTCCCACCCCCTCCAGGGCTTTTGTAGTCTTTTGCCATCTTAAGTCTATTTCTGAGAGAGAATTTTGGAGGATCATGGGGATTGCTTCCTCTATGCCCTCTCCAGGAATACATGGTAAAAACCTGGAAAATTACCACCTGGACTTTAAGTGAAGAGGCTTTTGAACTAAGTCACTATTGGAACTAAGTACACTATTGGAAATAAAAAAAATATTTTAGAGATCTCTTATTCTAAGCAATTGATGGAAAGGTTAAATTTTTAAAAGAACACATAATAGTGTAATTGCTAGCCTTAAAAATTCTCTTTAAAGAGCAAAATCTGACCTAAAACAAAGTTAAAATCTCTTGTACACTCAAACTGCCTGCTTTTGATTCCATGTGGGAGTAACAATGGAAGCTGCTCCATTTTGTAGTCTGGTGGTTAAAATTCTTGATCATGGAATCAGTCCTTTTGGTTTGATATTTGTGTGACTTTTGCCACTTATTGATCCTTTTCCCTTCCACATACATCTTTTGATTTCCTGTCTTCGATCTGTGGGGCATATGGTGGTTTTTGGACCTTTGTGTGTAGATGGCCAGCTGAGAAGATGAGATCCTAGAGAATATGGCTAGATAGAAATGAGATGTACCCCATTTGTCGCCACTTTTTTTTTTTATTTAGTTGTCTTTGGGGTCATTCTGTTACTGGCAACAGATCCATAGGGCCCTATAGCAACCTCAGTTCTTGCCCCTCAGAAGAAAGAATTCGACTGAGGTATATAAGGCAGAAGGAGAGACCAGGACAAGTTTTAGAGTAAGACTGAGAGTTTATTGAAAAGCCTTAAAGCAGGAATGAAAGGAAGTAAAGTGCACTTGGAAGAGGGCCAAGCAGGTGACTTGAAGGATCAAGTGTGCCATTTGACCTTTGACTTGGGGTTTGAGGGTTGTTGGCATATGAGGGTCTTGTGTCCCTTCTCCCCTGATTCTTCTCTTGGGGTGGGGGGTTCACATGCACAGTGGTCTGCCAGTGCTTGGGAGGGGGAGTATGCACAATATGTTTAATGGAGTTGTACACATCTCACTTGAGGTGTTTTTCCCTGTTGGGGAGACTGCCTTTTCCTGGCTCTGGCTGTGACCAATTATTTTAGAGAGAGAGTTAACAACCACGTGACCATCATTTGATGGTCTTCTGACATTCCTGGTGGGGTGCGGGGGTGGAGAGAAGCCCCTCTCCTGCCCTGCTCATGTCTGACTAGCTACCTACTATAACAATTCTGGATCTTATGAGGACTGCTTTGCACTGCTTTGGAGTTACTTCATGTGTCCTTGGCTAAGTCATAATGATATGAACAGGAGGCAGGAAAATACTGGGTAGAAGAGGGTGGAGGAGTCTCTAGCAAGGGTTCTACCTGCAAGCCTGTGACTGTGGCCCTAAATGGAGTCCCTAGCAAGGGTTCCACTGCAAGCCTGTGACTTCAGCCCTAAATGAGAACTGCACTTCCCCTGTTTCCCCCACCAAGTGTTGTTTTTTCCAAAGCCACCCAGACCTGCCACGCCCCCATCCTGTACCCATAAAAACCCCAAGCTGAACAAAATGAGCCACCACCCCTCCCTACTCCTTTACGTTTAGTAAAGGAGTTCAAAGGCCAGAAATATCAGCTGTTTATCCCAGGTAAAAAGAGATCTGAAAGAATTTTTTTATTTTAAAGAGTTCTATGGTTAGAAGTCAACTTCATTAAAAGCTGATATCTAAGCTATAATTACAATTTCTTTTTTTTTTTTTTAAGAGCGTTATGCTGTTCCTCTTTTTGAATCCTGTCTTGGGGATTTTTTTTTTTTTTTCTGAATTCTGTTTCTCCATCTGCTTCTGTCTGTTCCTCCTTCCTCTTGCAACCTTCAACGCCATAGAAGGGACCAAAAAGAAGAGGAGGAATTTCTGACAACCTAAGATCCTCTGGGGAAAACAGAAGCGGTGACAAAGATTCCTCCGTTGGGAGGAAATTTTGTTTTTCCTTATGAAAACCCAAGCATTGTAAGCAGACAGATGCCTCTCAGGTCTAAAACTCTGCACTCTTTTATAGTGCATTACCTGGTCTCTGGCTTTTGTGGGGTACCAGATATTACTTTGTACTATGAAAGGACTTGACATTGGTGTGTGCATTGGCTGGTGAGTCAGGCAATAGCTATGATGTTAGGTAGGGGTGGCTGAGGACAGTAGTTTACAGGAAATGGTCATTACTATAGGGGGCTACTCGTTTCTTTGCATGTTTGGATAAGAAAAGAATTATTTGGTTCCTAAAAACCACATGCTTTATTGGCCCTTTTCCTTAAAGGACTCCACCCTGAAGCCAGTTATCTAAATAAGACACAAGCTAAGCTGAAAAAGAGCACCTATTAAGTTAAATCAGTCTTTGAATCTCTTTGTGAAAGAAATTTACACCTTTAAAGGAAACCTCCATTTGTAAGAGTATCTTTGTCTCTGCACCCAAACTATGGAGAAGACAGTGCCTTAAAGTTGACATAACAAAGCTTGCTTGCCTTTGTTTTGTTCTAAGTTCTGTGCCTTTGAGGTGTACATTTTCTACTTTATCTCACCTAAGAGTCATGTCTTTGGAGATGGAAATGTAGAGTCACCTAGCTAATAATTGTTTCAGGTATGAAACCGGTAATAAAGAGACTGTTAGTTTAAAGTGGGGGGAGAAATTTTTTGAAACCTGACAAATGAAAAATCTTATAACTCTATAAGATCTGCTTATTTGTGTCTATATGTTTATATGTGTCATGTGTATATGATGTTTCACTACCAAATTTTATGAAAGAGCTCTAATCAATAGGTTTCAAGAAAAGTGCTTAAATCAAATATCAGAAAAACATGATAGCTCAAATACCTGTTAGCTCATAAGAGTTTAGTAATCTTTGATAAGTAAAACTAGTTGTAAAATTTATTTAGTAATTTAAAATCTAAACATCATGTTAAATTAAGTAATCCCAGGCTTTTCACCATAAATTAGGAGTTACTAAGAGTTAGAATAGTTGTTAATAAATATAATTAAAACCACTAGATATAAGAGAATTCTACATGCATAGTCCATAAAGAAACGAAGATGTGTTTTTGGTAAAGTTTATAAAAACATGAGGATGTGGTTTTTGCTAAAGAAAAAGTAATTTTGTCTAGTTTGGAGACTATATAAAGGTTGCTTCAAAATGAAGAAAAAATGACACAGATAGGAACCCTTGATTCCTACCTATCTGGCCACGGGGTCATCCATGGTATGAAGCTTCTAAAGGCAAAGGTTACCAGTGAAGTTCTGCAATGGATCCAGCTCCTGGGGAACTAGTTCACAAGACACACGAGGAAATGCAAACTAATAAGGAAAAGAGAAATATTCAATGCCTTGATTATTGTTATCTCTAATAGCTAAAATGAAAGTAAAAAAGTGTGCTGGGTTGGTCAAGCTAAGATGTGGGACTGTCTGATCCTCAGATACTAGCCTCAAAGCCACCCACAAAGGGAAAAGATAGACTGGGGCAACAAAAAGTACCTCTGAGACCTGCGATTACCAAGAAGGTAGCTAATGTGTGGGAAGGGCAAAACCAAGTAACTAATGAACACAGAGGACATAATGTGAAGGAACTGTTCTATTTTGTACATCAGTATCATCAGCTTCCTAAAAAACCTTTACTAAAATGGATTGTAAGAGTAACTGATTTTGGAGTAGTATCTTGCATCTGAAATATGGCAGAGTGGAAAAACGATGTGTAGGTTGATGCAGGACCCACAGCTCACTACCGAAAAATCACAGATGGGCATATGTGATACAGATTGACAGGAGGGTATTTTTAGAGAACAGCTAATATAGAAGTTAGAAAGAAATTATTGGGCTGGGCACGGTGGCTCACGCCTGTAATCCCAGCACTTTGGGAGGATGAGGTGGGTGGATTGCCTGAGGTCAGGAGTTCAAGACCAGCCTGGCCAACATGGTGAAACCCTGTTTCTACTAAAAATACAAAAATTAGCAGGGCATGGTGGCACACACCTGTAGTTCCAGCTACTCAGGAAGCTGAGACCACAGGATCACTTGAACCCGGATGGCAGAGGTTGCAGTGAGCCAAGATCATGCCACTGCACTCCAGCCTGGGTGATAGAGACTCTGCGCAAAAAACAATAAATAAATAAAAAATAAATTATTTAGACAATGAGGGTTGGGGAGTCCTTGGTAAGGTTTTCCTTTCAATGAAAAGCAGCCCCCAAATCATTTCTTTTCTAACAAAGAGCAGCCTGTAAAATCAAGCTTCAGACATAGACAAGCAAGCTAGAAGCTTGCAAGGGTGAATGCTGGCAGCTGTGCCAATAGGAAATGGCTACCTGGGGTTAGGCACATTCAAAATGGCAACTCCATCTTCCCTTCTTTGCCAAACCACGTGTACAGTTAAGAAAAAGACAACATGGCACTGCCAAGCAAAGACTACATTTGCATAATAAGATTAGGGTGGGATGACCAGCTTCCTCACCAACTATGTAAACGTCGCACCTGGTCCAACCAATCTGTGGGCCCTATGTAAATCAGACATCGCCTCCTTAAGCCTGTCTATAAAATCTGGTGCACTCCACAGTGGGCCAGAAGTCCCATTCAGGTGCTCCTCTTTCTCACAATAGAGAGAGCTGTTCTTTCTCTTTCTTTTGCCTATTAAACCTCTGCTCCTAAACCCACGTCTTGTGTCCGCCTACTCTATTTCCTTGGCGTGAGATGACGAACCTCAGGTATTCACCCAGACAACGACGCCATTTCACATCCTGCCTGGCGGACTGGATAAAAGCCCTAAGAAGTGCCCTTCCCTCACATTAGCTACCTTCTTGACAATCACAGGTCTCAGAGGCACTTTTCGTTGCCCCAGTCTATCTTTCCCTTTTGTGGGTGGCTTCCAGGCTAGTGGTATGAGATTAGACAGTCCCACATCTGAGCTTGGCCCAACCCAGCACATTCTTTTACTTTCATTTTAGCTATTATAGATAACAATAACCAAGGCTTTGAATGTTTCTCTTTTCCTTATTAGCTTGCATTACCTCATGCATCTTGTGTCCAACTCTACCTAGAAATGCCAAGCGGAGCATGCCAGATGAAGCTGCTGATGTGCTTCGTATATAAGCCATGAGGGACTCATTTTATGATAAAAGGAATATTCACCCACCAAATATGCCCACTACCTAGGTCATGATACACACTGTGGTTAAAGGGGCCCTTCCAAATGGGCTCCCATGTGATGCTGCTACTCCTACTGTTGTTCCAGAACAACACAAGAAGCCATAGCAAATTGGCTGTTTCAGCTTCCCCCTCAGGGGTCTTACAGATGCTAATGAAACATTAAGGTAATTAACAACAGAATGGGGAAAAGCAAAAGGGAAAGTCCAAGGACTCATTCCAGGAAGGTGGAAATTTTTAAATGGTTATTCTAAAATATAAGGTGAAAAAAGAAAACAATGAGACTCACAGAAGAAATCAGAGAGGAGAATCATGGGATTCATCCTATCAGGGCGGAGTCTTTAGATGGTTATTAAGAAATTAAATGGGAAAAAAAAGAAAAAACAAACAAAAAATACATGCAGAGCAGGCCAGAAAAAAGAAAAGAAAAGAAAAAACAAAGAAATTAAATGAATAAAATAGAAATTGATGGGGTTAAAACAAAGGTGTTAGTACAACAGTACCAAGGGTTGGATGGGCCAAAGGGACTTTGCTAATTCACCAGCATTAAAGGGCCCCAAACCTATTTATTTAATCCAGATTGGAGAATTTTTTTTAAAAAAGTCAGAAGACAAAGATTACAATGAGAAAGCTGACCAATAATTGCATGGGGCAAGGGTGAAGCAGGTGAATCAAGATATAGACTGACAAAAGGGCCTAAGTCCCTTGCCTCAACCTCCTGCTGGGAACCCAAGTCCTCTTCAACAGAAAGGGCAAAATGGTCATAAAAGAAGTTTCTGGGATCAGAATATAAAAATGTAGGATTACCAATTTGGGCCCAGCGCGGTGGCGCGTGCCTGTAGCTGGAATTACAGGCACCCACCACCTTGCCTGGCTATTTTTTGTATTTTTAGTAGAGACAGGGTTTCACCGTGTTGGCCAGGCTGGTCTGGAACTCCTGACCTCAGGCAATCCGCCTGCCTCAGCCTCCCAAAGTGCTGGGATTACAGGCAAAAGTTGGAACGTTACACAGGCGTTTTGTAAAGTGATTATATCTCCTTTACCTAAATGTTTATAAAATGGATATTGTATCTAACTGGGGGATGTTTCCCCCTACCTCGTACTATAAAACAGAAAGCATGTAAATGAGCCCCTCAAGTAATATTAAATGGACATGTGCAGAGAGGGGGACAACAAATGCTAGGGTCTTTTGTGGGGGGTGTGAGGGAGAGCGTTGCGAAGAATAGCTAATAGATGCTGGGCTTGATACCTGGGTGATGGGATGATCTGTGCAGCAAGCCATCATGGCACATGTTTACCTATGCAACAAACCTACACATCCTGCACATGTACCCCTGAACTTAAAAGTTGAAGAAAACAAAATGGACATGCTAAATGAGAACCAGTAAGATTGCTAAAGCCCACAGAGTGTAGAGTAGATGCTAGAATGCTGGTGGGAACAAATTCTGTACTTTGAAAGCCCCTTGTAGAGCATTTATTGCAGGTTACTGCAAAAGCCTGTGAGCACCTCCCAAATGATGACTACTGAGACTTTAAGAGAAGTTCCACTTGAGAAGCATTTACTGCCTTGCTACGGGACATTAACTGAAGCTACCTCTATGCTAATGGGGATACCAGTGCCCAACTGAAGTGCCCAGGGTTCCCTAATAAAATGGAAATGGTTTATATAGGATGATGCTATCTGGAGTGTACAATAAGGAGATTTCAAGAGCAGAGAGCTACTTTCTCCCAGGGATGACTCTGAAACTGTATAAGGAGCTCCTGGATTTTACAGTGCCCAGTAAGCAGCTCTCACCTGACAAAGAGCTGCTTGGTTTGTGGATGGTAGCTCCAAGGTGAAAGGACAATGTCCTATTTGGAAGGCTGCCACTCTGATTGTAAAGCATACTCTTGTGAGCAGAATATACCTTTCTCTCTGAGTTTTCCAAAATTTGGAAACTATTCATGAGCATTCCTAAAACTTATTTTGCACATAAATTGGCCTATCATTTCTTTTTAGTAAAAAGGAGGGATTAGAGACAGAGAAATTCTATTTCAAAGAATAACTATAACACAATTATTATTGGATTCCAGTGCTGACTTTTGAGTTATTATTTTTCTGTAGGGAGTCTCTAAAAAGAACCTAGTTGTAATTTTCCTCATAATGTTTTCAGTTAGCTCTCTAATAGAGTAAATTCCTCTTCCATTCTGATGTATAAATTCTCATTTGTCAAATTCTTAATGTTATTTATTTCCCCCATTGTTTCACTTCTTCTAAATTGAAGTTGTGGTGTTTTGAAGACTATAGATGATTCAAAACAGCCTATGAATCTCCCTAATTTGAAATCCCACTGAGCCTGATCTGTTTCTCATTGCCAATCCCCTGCCACTAAAACTATACATGCACCCTCCCTCTAAGCCCAGGGACTATCTTGGAAGAGGTGAACACATGAGACAGTAAAGTCTGATTTTGAAGGATAGAATTAATTCAGACCTTCCAAATAACCTGGCTTTTTGGCTTTGGTTTTTAGCGCTTATATTGCATAAAAGGTTTTAAGCATTGATGAGTGCCTGCCTACCTCTATTGCCATCTGGCCTAGAACACTTAAATTGGCTGTAAGTTTTTTGGTTCTAGGTCCCTTGGCCATAAGGACCTCACCAAGGGACAGGATAGACCTGAAGCAGACAGCCACACCACCTCGGCAACAACATGCAACAAAATAAAAGTTTGGCCACTGAGGCTGCCTCCGGCCAATCTTAGCCAAAAGAGGAGAAATGAGAAATAAAAAGAATTTTAATCCCCCTGCTGACTGAACACACTTCCTCTTGGCCAGAGAAACCTTAAAAGCTAAATTCACTGCGATGGTGGGATGGGAAGTTGGACACACCTCCTTATGCCCCCACCCTCAGGGGAGCCATCAGGCTTTCTTCCCAAGGGGCTAAATAGAAACTAGTCCTTTCAAAAGACTATTAGCTTATCTTCATAAGTACACAACAAAGACAAGATTAATCATGCTTTCACCCCCTCCCTGAGATAAGATGAGATTAATCATTCCTTCAGCCCTGAGACATTTGATTCCTCTATTCCCTCTTCAAATGTTCACCTTATCTTACGTAAGACGTAAGACGTAGATTTACTGGGTACTAACTAAACTCTCACAAGTATGTAATCATTTGTCTCACTGCTCCCCCATCCCCCACCCCTTTTAAGAAAAATGTATAAATACTAAACTTCCTGAGAACCCCTTTGGAAAAAGCCATATGTGCTTCTGTTACTCAAGTTTTTCCTGGGCAAGCCCTGAAGCTGGCACAATAAACCTCAATGAGCAGAGACGTGTGCCTTAATCACTCATTTTGGTTGTCAGTCCACAGAAAAACTTGTATATAAATGTTCGTAATTATTCATAATAGCAAGAAAGTGGAAACATTTCAAATGTCTTTCAACTGTTGAAAGAATAAACAAAATATGCTATACCCATACAACACAGTCTATTCAGAAAACACAATGAGCTATTGATATATACTACAATATCCATGAGCCTCAAAATTATGTCAGATAAGAGAAGATAAACACAAAATAATACATATTTTATGAGTCTGTTTATATGAAATTTCCAGAAAAGGCAAAGCTATACACAGAAAGTAAATGAGTGGTTGCCTGGAACTAGAGGACAGAAGTGGGTATAGACTATAAAAGAACACCGGGAACTTTTGGGGGCTGCTGCGGTTTAAATGTGTTCATATGTTGGAATCTTAATCCCCTGTGAAACCATGGTGGGAAGTGAGGCCAAATGGGAGGTGTTGAGGTCATGAGGGCTCTGCCTTCATTAATGCAACATTGTTCTGCACTCATTAACCTAACACTGTTATTGCAAGAGTGGTCTTGATATAAAAGTGAGTTTGCAAACCAGCGCAGTGGCTCAAGCCTGTAGGCCTGTAATGTCAGCTAGTTGTGAGGCTGAGGCAGGAGAATTGCTTGAACCAGGGAGGCAGAGGTTGCAGTGAGCCTAGATGGCACCACTGCACTCCAGCCTGAACAACAGAGTAAGACTGTCTCAAAAAAAAAAAAAAAGTGAGTTTGGCCCCTGCTTTCTCTCGTGCTCTCACACTCTCTTACTCTTCCACCATCTGCCATGGAATGATGCAGCACAAAGGCCCCCACTAGATGCTGGCACCATGTTCTTCAACTTCCTATCCTTCAGAACCATGACCTATATAAATTTCTAGTGTTTAGAAAGTATAGATTGGTTTGTGTTCCCACTCAAATCCCATGTCCAATTATAATCCCCAGTGTTGGAGAAAAGGCCAGGTGGAAGGTAACTGGATCATGGGGGCAGACTTCCCTGCTTGCTGTTCTCATGATAGTGAGTGAATTCTCATGAGATCTGGTTGTTTAACAGTATGTAGCACTTCCCCCATCTCTCTCTTCCTCCTGCTCCAGACAGGTAAGACATGCCTACGATTGAAAGTTTGCTGAGGCCTCCCCAGCCATGCATCCTGTACAGCCTGTGGACCCATGAGCCAACTAAACTTCTTTTTCATAAATTATCCAGCCTCTGGTAATTCTTTATGGCAATGTGAGAATGGACTAATACATATGAACTACCCAGTCTCAGGTATTATGCTATAGCAACACAAAATTAAGTAAGAGATATTAAAAATGTTCTAAAACTGAATTGTGTTGATAGATACAAAACTCTACAAATTCACTCAAAATAACTGACCTATATACTAATCTATATCTACTTACACTGAGTAATTTTGTGATCTTGAAATTATACCTCACTGAAGCTGCTAAACAACAACAAAAACTTTTTTAAAAAATATATAAATGTAACTCTACATTCCTACCCCTTCTTAGAAATTCTCTCCTCCTCCCTTATCACTAAGCTGCCTCTTTAAACAGAGATGCCTAGGACTGGGGACCCAAAGCCAACAGGAGTCTGTGGGTTTCAAATCTTTTGTTTGAACAGAGTATTTCATCCCTTTTTAATTTCTCCTCAAATATCCAGTGATTTGTAGATAATGTAGTGTTAGAACCCCAAATTGCCTCATGAAGGCTTTGCCTGATAGTTGATTTCTATTTCTGGGGCCAACCCGCTTCTAATTGCTCTCTTGGTTTCTGAGATCACTTTTTCCCTGACACTGGACTGAGTTCAGCCTCATTTCTTAGGCCATAACCTTGTACTAAGAAACACACATACCATCACTGACCCCAGACCAGGAATCATTCAGACTGGCATCAGCTAGCTTCCCACTAGCTTTGGGGAAGGGTTTCATAAACTAAAAGGCTTATCCCAGAGAGTCCCATCTTTAAAAAACAAACAAAAAAAAAGAACTCTTTTTTAAATGTCAAAACATTTTCTAGCCCACATTTAGTAGTGATTTTACTTTTAGTATCAGTTGATTGAGAAAATACAGAATGACAAAAAGCTACTATAATAGCTTAAATGCTCTTAGGCAAATTTGCATTTTATTAATCATAACCATATCTACATTTATTAGGAAGGAAAATCTGCTATTTAAAAAGAGAAAGAAATTCTTGCAGAAGCTGCTTCTGCATTCTGGGAAAGTGCAGAAATTCACCTCTGGAGGAATACATCATTCTTTTGTTTGGGATGGCACAATGTTTAGGTTGTGAAAGGGATGGCTCTAGGCTAGTCTGATGAGTGAGTCAGGCTAAAAAGAGATAAACTGTTCTGCATAATGAAATAATAAAGATTTTTAAGTGGTCCCTGGAAATTTAAGAGTGATGGCTTTTTAATTTTCTTTTTATTTAGTTGTTGTTGGCAAGGGAGTAGAGACGAGAAGGAAGAATGTGAAAAATGTTCAGAATTTTTTAGGAAAAAGTTTTGAGAGAAAGAGTTGTTGAACATGACTTCAGACCACCATTAGTGTTTAGTGCAAAGATCCGGACACTGCCAGACATCCTGGCTTACAAAGGGGGATAGCTGCTATAAGAAATGTGTTTTCTAGTAATTTTCTTGAGTTAACCCTTTGGAATAAGAACTAAAAATGAGTTTTATACATACAGGAAGAAGATCCCAAGTAGCTGTACTAATGCTGCACACAGAACAAAATGTCAACATAGGTCCTACAAGACAGTCCCACTGAGTCTGTCAATTCAAAGGACAATTGTAACATCCTAGCACTACAGTAAAGGCAATACAGATATTTCTTGACTTATGATGGGCTTACAATGGGTTTACCCAGACATAATTCCATACATAATAAGATAAAAAGGTACTCAATGCATATTGCTTTTTCAACTAAAAAGCTGAAAAATAGTAAGTGGAACCATCCTAAGTTGGGGACTGTCTATAATCGCTTTACAACTGATTTTTAAAAAGCTCCCTGGCATGCACATTTTTAAAAGCTTAACCATCCCAGCACTTTGGGAGGCTGAGGCAGGATCACCTCAGGTTGGGAGTTCGTGACCAGCCTAACCAACATGGAGAAACCCCGTCTCTACTAAAAATACAAAAATTAGCTGGGTGTGGTGATGCATGCTTGTAATCCTAGCTACTTGGGAGGCTGAGGCAGGAGAATCGCGTGAACCCGGGAGGTGGAGGTTGTGGTGAGTTGAGATTGTGCCATTGCACTCCAGCCTGGCCACAAGAGCGAAACTCCATCTCAAAAAAAAAAAAAAAAAAAACAAAAACGTAACCATCAAAAAACCCTATGAGGAAGGTATTATCAACCCAACTTTACAATGTGGAAATTGAGGCTTATGTGGAATAAAATGATGTGGTTGTATCTCATAAGAAAGTCACAGAGTAGGAGGTGGAACAAAATGGCTGAATACAAGCTTCCACCAATCATCCTCCCTGAAGAAACATCAAATTTAACAGCTATCTACACACACACACACACACACACACACACACAAGCACCTTCATAAGAACAAAACATCAAGTGAGCAATCACTGTGCCTAATTTTAACTTCATATCACTGAAAGAGGCACTGAAAAGGGTAGGAAAGATACTTTTGAATTGCTGATGCCATCCCGCCCCCAACCCGCAGCAGCAGCCCCAAAGCATAGAGAATCTGTGCACTTGGGGGGAGAAAGAGCACAGTGATTGTGGGACTTTGCATTGGAACTTAGTGCTGTCTGTCACTGTGAAAAGCTACCCCGGCCAGAACTCAGCTGAAATCAATGCAGGGAGCATTTAAACCAACCCTAGCCAGAGGGAAATCGTCCATGCAGTCAGAACTTGAGTTCCAGCAAGCCTTGCCACTGCAGGCTAAGGAGCTCTGGGGCCTTAAACAAACTAGAAAGGCAGTCTAGTTCACAAGGACTGCAACTCCAAGGCAAGTCCTAGTGCTGTGCTGGGTTCAAAGCCAATGGACTTGGGGGGCACATGACCTAGTGAGAGACCAACCAGGACAGCCAAGGGAATTAATATGGTTTGATGTGGGGTGGAAAGAGAGACAGGGGTAGAAAGTTTATTCAAAGGGATAACAGAGGACTTCACAAACCTAGAGAAAGCTATCAATATCCAAGTAAAAGAAGATTAAAGAATGGCAAGCAGATTTAATTCAAAGAAGAGTACATGAAAGCATTTAATAAACTCCCAGAGGTTGAAATAAAGAAAAGATTCTAAAAGTAGCAAGAGGAAAGAAACAACATACAATGAGCTCTAATATGAACTCTAACATGTCTGGCAGCAGACTTTTCAGTGGAAACGTTATAGGCTAGGAGAGAGTGGCAGAGCATATTTAAAATACTAAAGAAAGAAAAAAACTTTTACCCTAGAATAATATATCCAAGTCTTTATTTATCCTTCATATCTGAAGGATATTTTTGTCCCAGAATAAAAATATCCTTCAGATATGAAGGATAAATAAAGACTTATCCAGACAAACAAAAGCTGAGGTATTTTTATCAACAGCAGACCTGTCCTACAAGAAAATGGAAGTTTTTCAGTCCAAAAGTAAAAGATGTAAATGAGCAATAAAAAAATCACCTGAAGATACAAAACTCACTGGTAATAATAAGTAATCAGAAAAACACAGACTACAATAATACTGTAATTGTGGTGTGTTACCTACTCACCTCTTGAGTAGAAAGACTAAAAGATGAACTGATAAAAATAATAACTTCTTAAGGCACAGACAGTACAATAAGACATAAACAGAAAGAACAACAAGTTTCAAAGCCAGAAGATAAAGGTAAAGTGTAGAGTTTTTATTAGTTTTTGCTTGCTTGTTTATGCAATCAATATTAAATTGTCATAAGTTTAAAATACTGGGTTGTAAGGTATTATTTACAAGCCTCATATTAACCGCACAAAAGACCACAAATACAAAAAATAAAAAGAAAGAAATTCAACCATACCACTAGAGAAAATAATCTTCACTAAAAGGAAGATAGGAAGGAAAGAAGAAAGAAAAAACACAAAACAACCAGAAAATAAATAAAAAATGGCTGGAGTAAGTCTTTACTTATTAATAACAACAATGAATATAAATGGACTAAACTCTCCAGTGAAAACACACAGAACAGGCTGGGTTTGTTGGCTCGCACTTGTAATCTCAGCACTTTGATAGGCCAAGGAGGGAGAATTGCTAAAGCTCAGAAATTTGAGACTAGCTTGGGCAACAAAGCGAGACCATGTCTCGAATAAAAATAAAAATTAAACCAAACATTAGTCAAAAAAGACACAGAGTGGCTGAATGGATTTTTAAAAAACAGACCCAATGTTCTGTTGCCTACCAGAAACACCCTAACACACTTCACCTATAAAGACATACATAAACTGAAAATAAAGAATGGAAAAAGATTTTTCATGCAAATGAAAAACAAAAAGAGAAAGAGTAGCTATACTTTTATCAGACAAAATAGATCTCAAGACAAAAATCATAAAAGGAGACAAAGAAGGTCATTGTATAATGATAAAAGGGTCAATTCAGCAAGAGGATATAACAATTGTAAATACATATGTACCTAACACTGAAGGACCCAAATATATAAAGAAAATATTACAGCTAAAGAGAGAGATAAACCCCAATACAATAATAGCTGGAGACTTCAACACCTCACTTTCAGCATTAGACAGATGACCCAGAAAGAAAGTCAACTAACATAGAACTTAATTTGCACTACAGACCAAATGGACCTAATAGATATTTTATTTTATTTTATTTTTTATTTATTTATTTTTTTCTCCCCCGCTCCCCACCCTTCCCTAATAGATATTTAAACAATATTTCATCCAATGGCTGCAGAACCCATTCTTCTCCTCAGCACATGGATCATTCTCAAGGATAGACCATATGTTAGGGTACAAAACAAGTCTTAACACATTCAAAAAAGCTGAAATAATGTACCTTCTCTGACCACAATAGAATAAAACAAGAAATAAATAACAAGCAAAACCTTGGAAACCACACAAACCCATGGAGCTTAAATAAAACAAACGTTCCTGAATGACCAGTGGGTCAATGAAGAAATTAAGAAGCAAACTGAAAAATGTATCGAAACAAATGATAATGGAAACACAATATATCAAAATCTGTGGGATACAGTGAAAGCAATAATAAGAGAGAACTTTATAAGTGCATACATCAAAAAAGTAGAAAAACTTTAAATAATCAACCTAACAATGCATCTTAAAGAATTGGAAAAGCAAGAGGAAACAGAACCCAAAATTAGTAGACAAAAAGAAGTGAAAAATATCAGAGCAGAAATAAATGAAATTGAAATGAAGAAAACCATGCAAAAAAACAACAAAATGAAATCTTGGTTTTTTAAAAACATAAACAAACTTGACAAACCTTTAGCCAAACTAAGGAAATAAGAGAGAAGACCCAAATAAATAAAATCAGAGATGAAAAAGAAGGCATCATAACTGATACTACAGAAACTCAAAGGATTATTAGACGCTTAATATGTCACTAAATTGGAAAACCTGGAAGAAATGGATTAATTCCTAGACACATACAACTTACCAAGATTGAACCATAAAGAAATCCAAAACTTGAAGAGATCAAATACAAGTAATGAGAGAGAAACCATAATAAAAAAATCTCCCAGCAAAGAAAAGCTCAGGACCCAATGGCTTCACTGCTGCATTTTACAAAGTATATATATTTTTAAATTATCAATCCTACTAAAACTATTCTGAAAAAGAGAATACTTCTAAACTCATTTTATGAGGCCAGTATTACCCTGATGCCAATACCAGATGAAAACGCATCAAAAAAAGAAAACTAAATAGGATGTAGAAGTCTTAGGGGGTTAAAATTTAAAAAAAAAAGTACAGGCTAATATCTCTGATGAATATTGATGCAAAAATCCTCAACAAAATCTTGCAAACCAAATTCAATAAGATATTACAAAGATCATTCATCCCGACCAAGTGGGATTTGTCCCAGGGATGCAAGGATAGTTCAACATACGCAAGTCAATCAATGTGATACATTATATTAGCAGAATGAAGGATAAAACCCATATGATCATTTCAGCTCGTGTTGAAAAAGATATTTGATAAAATTCAGCATCCCTTAGCATGATAAAAACCCTCAAAAAAAACTGAGTGTAGAAGGAACATACCTAAATATAATAAAAGCAATATATAACAGACCCACAGCAAGTATCATATTGAATGGGGGAAAAACTGAAAGCCTTTCCTCTAAGATCTAGAACACATTAAGGATGTCCACTTTTCACCACTGTTATTCAACATAGTACTGGAAGTCCTAGCTATAGCAATCAGATAAGAGAAAGATACAAAGGGCATTCAAATTGGAAAGAAAGAAGTCAAACTGTCCATGTTTGCAGATTATACAAACTTACATTTGGAAAAACCTGAAACTCCACCCACCAAAAAAAAAAAAACTACTGGAACTGATAAACTCAGTAAAGTTTCAACATTCAAAATCAATATACAGAAATTAGTAGCATTTCTGTATGCCAACAGCAAGCAACCTGAAAAAGAAATCAAGTAATACCATTTACAATTAATCAAAGAAGTGGTTAATTGTAACCAAACATTTAACCAAAATTGTAACCAAAATTGTAACCAAACAATTAATATGGTTAATTGTTTCCTAACGTGGTTACAGTTAACCAAAGAAGTGGTTAATTATAAATGTGATTACTTGAATTATCCAAAGAAGTGAAAGAAATTGAAGAGAATACACAAAAAAAATGGAAAGATGTTCCATGTTCATGTATTGGAAGAATCAATATTGTTAAAATGTCCATATTAACCAAAGCAATCTACAGATTCAGTGCAATCCATATCAAAATACCAATGACATTCTTCACAGAAATAGAAAAAACAATCCTAAAATTTGACAAATATTTATTGACTGTTTATCTTGTGTCAGTACACCCACAACAGCCAGCCTCAATAATCCAAACTTGAATACCACTCAATAACTGTTACCAATAAACTGTAACAATATTCTTCTTTTGAAGAAGATCCTGATTCACTGCCATTTATTAAAGGACAAAAATCATTTACCTGAAAGGCATTAATTACACTCACACAAAAATCATTTGCTTACACAGTTTCTAAATTTGTAACCAGATAAACACAGTAGCCCATTCATGGAATTTTTTATTCTGGAACACCTAAGAAAAGGTAAAAGTCATACCTGAAAAGTTGCTTAAGTACAGCTGAGCAATACTGTGGGCAAAAGTCATTATAGAAAGATTTAGCCAGCCAGGCGCAGTGGCTCATGCCTGTAATCCTAGCACTTTGGGAGGCCGATGTGGGTGGATAGCCTGAGTTCAGGAGTTTGAGACCAGCATGGGCACCATGATGAAACCCCATCTCTACAAAAAACACAAAAATATTTGCCAGGTCTGGTGGTGTGTGCCTGTAGTCTCAGCTACATGGGGAGATGATGTGGGAGGATCACTTAAGCCCAGGAGGTCAAGGCTACAGTAAGCTGAGATGACACCACTGCAATCCATCCTGGGTGACAAAGTGACCCTGTCTCAAAAAAAAAAAAAAAAAAAAAAGAAAGCTTTGGCCCAGTTAGGATGTTCCACAAACACGGGAAAAATAAAATAAAACACCTACCCATCTAATGTTGTGCCACTCACTGGACTTTCCACACTGGGATATGTGGGAGGATCCCCAGACAAGAGGTCAGTCTGGTGCATCTTCCGAGTTCTGGCTCTGCCACTTAGCAGTTACTTCAAACAGGCACTTATGTCTCTATACTTTGGTTTTCGCTTCATAAAATGTGAAGGTTGCACTACATAATCTCTAAATAAAATTCTCTCAGTCAAGGTCTCAGCAAGAAATAGATTGCACATTCCAATTAGGGTAGTTCAAGGAGACTATTTGCAGAGGCATGGGATGGAGGTAGGAAAACCATAAAAGAAAGTTCAGGCCAGGCACAGTGGCTCACGCCTATAATCCTAGCACTTTGGGAGGCTGAGGCAAGCAGATCACGAGGTCAGGAGTTGAAGACCAGCCTGGCCAAGACGGTGAAATTGCATCTCTACTAAAAATACAAATTAGCCAGGTACGTTGGCAGGTGCCTGTAATCCCAGCTACTCAGGAGGCTGAGGCAGGAGAATCACTTGAACCTGAGGGGTGGAGGTTGCAGTGAGCTGAGATCATGCCGCTGTACTCCAGCCTGGGTGACAGAGTGAGACTCCGTCTCAAAAAAATAAAAAATAACAAAAGTTCAGCAACAGAACATTCGCCATCCCAGGCCCACAGGAAGGAGGGAAGAGGACAGGAACATGGTCCAGAAGGAAGGAGTCATGCAGCAAAGGATCTCTGAAAAAGACCAGTGACTTCTAGACAAGGGCACAGCCAGTGCAAGGTAGCCCTGCAAACAGGGAGTTTTCTCTTCACCTTCTCACTCACTCTGATATCCTTCCCTGGACTCTCCATTGGCTGAACCCAATGAAGCCAAACAGCATGTCAGTTTTCCAGGGAAGAGGACAGAGTAGAAGAGGGTGGAGTAGACTTGGAGACATGAACTAACACAGGTCCCTTCCAGTTTTAACATTCTCTGGTAGTTTTGAGGATAATTCAACCTCAACTGACCTCGGGCATGCCAAGCCTGAAACTCCTAGGCCATTAGAAATGAGTATGAACCAAAATACACACCAAGTTTAGCCCCTACGCCACCACTGTAGAGAATATTCCAGAGTGTTGAGATCATGCCTCTAGGGGATCTTCCATGCTCTAGATATGTTATTTGATTTTTATCTTTTTCAAAAGAGGATACACGATTTACCATGAATAGACCATATTTTACATTTCCTTCTCTGGGAAGTGTAAGAGTTAAGGCACCAGCTCTGAAAGCACACCCGTGCTGGTTCAATTCCAGGTTCTGACTCTAGGTAACCTGATTAAATTATCTAAGCCTTTCCCTCATTTGTAAAATGGGGGTAATAGAACCTACCACATGGGGTTGTTGTAAAGATTAAAAGAGATATTCAGCATGTAACACAGGGTCTAATAAATAGTATCTTTAATTATTAATCTTACATTGAGAATTTATTTGACAAGATTTTCTTAGGGAGTCGTTAATGGCTTTTAACTGAGTTACCTTCCTTTTCCTTCATTTTTCTCTGGGGGCCTCCTTCACATGACTTCCTGGAGTTCCCAAAATGCCAGTAATAATGAGGAATTTTTACTGAAGAGACACAATAAATGATTTGTTTGAAGAGTTATCACCTTAGACAAGATGAAATTAATAGCTTTCATTGGGAAGATTGTTCCTTTTGAAAATATGAAACTTACACATTGAAAATAAAATTAAATCTAAATGAAATAAAAATCAATCATCACATAATGCAATTTGAAAAATGTAATTTAGAAAAAGGAAACTTGGATTATTATCAAAAGGCTTTATTTTGGCTGGTGTCTTTTATGACTACATAACCCTATTTTGAAAAATCTTGAAGGCACTTTGCTATTGTCTATCTATAGGTACACTAAGAAATTACAAGGATAGGTAAAAGGCACCATAACTGTAAGATAATGTGAAAATAAAAAATTTCAAGAATATAGCAAACATCAAGCTTTGTATACCCAACTGAGGAGTAGGAGGGAAAAAAAATTAAGGAGGTACTGGTGACACAGAAACCAAGATTCAAAAGTTGAGCTGCACACATTCATGCAGCCTATCCACATTTCCAGAGCACATTCTTAGTGCCTGGCACTGGGCTAGGCCTAAGGTGTGCAAATCCTACTAGTCTTGCGGACAGTTCTCCTACCCTTGGAGTATCCAAAGTCTATTGGGAAGGCAGGCTCATGAGCAATAACCATCCAAAGAACATGAGGGGAGATGAACATTTTGCTCTAATCTGAATACATAAATATGGGAACATAAGTTCAGGAAAGAGGGGGATAAAAATCACTAAAGGCTTGCTACATCAGTTTGCTTTTTCTTTTTTTTTCTTCTTTCTTTTTTTTTTGTTTTGTTTTTTTTTTTTAAGTACTTAGATCTGAACATATCGGTCAAGGGGTATGTACATTTTTTTTTTTTTTTTTTGAAAAAAAGAGAAAAGAGAAAGAAGGAAGAAAAAAAAGAATGAAATAAAGAGAAAAGAAGAAAAAAAAAAGGGAGAGAGAACAGGAATCTTGCTCTATTGCCCAGGCTAGAATGCAGTCTACAAATGGATATTGAAAGCTTTTTTTATACTAATAATTGTGTTATACAATGGAGACAGGAAGGAATAAGGTAGGAAAATAACAAACAAACAGCCAACCAATATTTCATTTAAACCTATGAAATGCTATGCAATTGCTAGGGAGTGATTTACTCCCAACCATGTGGTCACTTTTAGAATAAATGTGATGTGTTACTGAAAAAAAAATGTATATTTTGTGGATTTGGAGTAGAGAGTTCTGTAAATGTTTATTAAGTTTACTTGTTTGAGGTTTAAGTTCAAGTCCTGGGTATCCTTCTTAACCTTCTGTCTCATTAATTTATCCAATATTGACAAGGTAATGTTAAAGTCTCCCACTATTATTGTGTGGGAGTCCAAGTCTCTTTGTAAGTCACCAAGAAGTTGCCCTATGTATCTGGGTGCTCCTATATTGGGTGCGCATAGACTTAGGGTCGTTAGCTCTTCCCGTTACATTGATCCCTCTACCATTATACAATGTCCTTCTTATCTCTTTTGGTTTCTATTACTTTAAAGTCTATTTTATCAGAGATGAGAATTGCAACTACTGCTTTTTTTTTTTTTTTTTTTTTTTTTTGCTCTCCATTTGGTTGGCAAATCTTCCTCTATCCCTTTGTTTTGAGTCTCTGTATATCCTTGCATGTAAGATGGATCTGGATGCAGCTTACTGATGGGTCCTTTGAAGTGGCTGATACTGGTTGTTCCCCTCTATACATAGTGCCTCCTTCAGAAGCTCTTGTAAAGCAGGCCTGGTGGTAATGAAATCTCTGAGTACTTGCTTGTTTGCAAAAAATTTTATTTTTCCTTCACTTATGAAACTTAGTTTGGCTGGA
The DNA here is from genome assembly GCA_036589455.1 of Ateles fusciceps. Taxonomy (NCBI): domain Eukaryota; kingdom Metazoa; phylum Chordata; class Mammalia; order Primates; family Atelidae; genus Ateles; species Ateles fusciceps. The sequence goes on from JAZHEH010002393.1 coordinate 7,314,484, forward strand.
TATGAAATTCTGGGTTGAAAGTTCTTTTCTTTAAGGATGTTGAATATTGGCCCCCACTCTCTTCTGGCTTGTAGGGTTTCTGCTGAGAGATCTGCTGTGAGTCTGATAGGCTTCCCCTTGTGGGTAACCTGACCTTTCTCTCTGGCCGCCCGTAGTATTTTCTCCTTTGTTTCAACCCTGATGAATCTAATGATTATGTGCCTTGGGGTTGCTCTTTTTGAGGAATATCTTTGTGGTGTTCTCTGTATTACCTGGAGTTGGGTATTGTCTTGCCTTGCTAGGTTAGGAAAGTTTTCCTGGATAATATCCTGAAAAATATTTTCCAGCTTGGATTCATCCTCTTCGTCACATTCAGGTACACCTATCAAACGTAGATTAGGTCTTTTCACATAGTCCCATATTTCTTGGAGACTTTGCTCATTCCTTTTTACCCTTTTTTCTCTAATCTTGTCTTCTTGTTTTATTTCGTTAAGTTGGTCTTCGACCTCTGAAATCCTTTCTTCTGCTTGATCAATTCTACTGTTAAAACTTGTGCATACTTCTCGAAGTTCTCGTATTGTGTTTTTCAGCTCCATTAATTCACTTATATTCCTCTTTAAATTGTCCATTCTCATGAACATTTCGTGAAACCTTTTTTCAAGGTTCTTAGTTTCCTTGCATTGGGCTAGAACATGTTCTTTTAGCTCACAGAAGTTTCTCATTATCCACCTTCTGAAGCCTGATTCTGTTGATTCCTCACATTCATTTTCTATCAGGCCTTGTTCAATTGGTGATGAGGCACTGCAATCCTCTGTAGGAGGAGAGGCATTCTCATTTCGGGTGTTTTCAGCATTTTTGCGCTGGTTTCTTCCCATCTTTGTGGATTTATCCACCTGTCGTCTGTGTAGTTGCTGACTTTCAGATTAGGTCTCAGAGTGGACGTCCAGCTTGTTGGTGATAAAGTTTTTTCTATTTCTTAATTTTCCTTCGGCGGATGCCCCCTCCCCCACAGAGCTGGACCTTCCCGGGTTCAGCTGTACTTGCTGTGAAACTCTCAATCTTCAGCAGTTCCAACTGCTGTTTTTATTTTTATTTTTTTGTGGAGGGGGGACCAGCCTTCCCCTGCAGCGACCCACTACGCTGGCTGAAACAGCGGCGTTAAGATTCGTGGCGCTTTTCTACCCGGGAATGTTCTGGTCTGGTTCCCCACTTCAGTCCGCTTTTCAATCAGCTGAATGGGAGACTCTGCTTCCCGGAGCTCCAACGCCAACCAAAAGGGCACTCAGTCCCGTATACTCCGGACTGAGAACCGCTGCGTCAGGGCGCCTGCAAAACGGCCGCGCCCCTCCAAAAGGGTCGCGCTGGCGACCCGTGGGGCTCCTCCGCCAAGAATCTCTTGGTCCGTGGGCTATGAAAATTCGTCTGAAAATGTGGCGTCCACTCACTCTCTGTGCTTTCAGTGGGAGCTGCAATCCTGAGCTGCTGCTAATCGGCCATCTTGGATCTCTCTCCTCTGCTTTTTCTATATAACATACTACTGCAAAACCTTGTGGCTTAAACCACAGCCTTTTATTCAGCTTGATCGTCTGTGAGTCAGCTGGGTTATTCCTGTCCAGGCAGGTTCAGTTCATCTCAGTTGGGTTTTCTCTGTGTCTGTGGTCAGGTGATAGATCTGCTGGTGTCTAGACAATCTATAATAACTTCATTCATTCACCTGACTGGCAACTGGTGGCCAAGGAAATAGAATGAGTAGGCCATGGGTCTCTCATTATCAAATGTGGGCTTCTTCGCGTGGTAGCTAGCAGTCACAGGGTCCCCAAAAGAAGAAAAAGCAGGTCAACTGCAATGAACATCCTTTTTCACCTCTCTGCTGTGTCATGTTTGCTAAGATCCCATTAGGTAAAGCAAGTTATAAGGCCAATTCTAAAATCTGTGTAGGAAGGGCTGCAAAGTCACCCTTCAGAGGGTGTACATGTAGGAACATGAAGAATTGAGGGTAGTTTTTATAGCCTATCACAAGGCTACATACAAGTTATATCTTAGGGTGGGGAATGTTACAGTCTCCTAGGAATTTTCCAGGAAAAATTTGCTATTCCCTGGAAAAAGAATCAAGATAAGAATCCACTGTGGAAATGTAAAAATGCCTCTGACTCACCCAAGATGTGGTAATGTGTATATTTTGGGAGGTTATGGAGATAAGGTTAGAGTTCATCTCATGATTTCCCATTTTGTGCATGCATATTTGAAATCTCCATGGCTATCATACTATTTCCAGTGCCTAGTCTTGCCTCTAGGGCTTGGAAACTAACCCAGTAAACTAAACCATCCCCATGCTGGGGATGTTCACATAATGAGCTATGCAGGTAAAATCCCATTGTACTGACCACCCTTACAGGAAGAACTTCATGACAGAACATCCTGGGAATGAAATTGGCAGTGTCCTCATAAATCACAGAAGCAGAGCTAAGCCTTCAAAGTTACAGAACAAATGGTCCTGGCAGCTATGATGAGATCTCAACTCAGGGAAGAAAAAAGACAACCCACCAACGCAGAAATGGGTCATCAGTAGTGCAGCTTGTATGTCTTCCTTTCATATTCCTCTGCCTACCTGTTTTATACCAAGACCCAATTAAACAGTCAACTACTGCTTGTTTGCTTGCTTCATTCATTCATTCATTCATTCAACCACTAATCCAGCAAACATTTATTGAGCACCTTCCACATACCAATAGAAGCTGGAAGAAAACACAGATAAATGAGATGCCCTGTCCCCAAGGACCTCAGCATTTGGTGTGTAAAGGATGCAGAAATATAAACAATTACAATTCAGCATGATGAGAGTAGAGAAAGAAGCTCAGGGGATTAAGGAAGAGTTTGAGAGGGACACGTAACCCAGACCTCAGTGTCAGAGACAGCTTCCCAAAGGCTATGACACTTTAGCTGAATCTCAAAGAATGTCTAGGAAAAATAGGCAGACAAGGGAAGAGCCTTCCAAGCAGAGGAAACAACTTGTACTGGGGCATGGAAGCACAGAACACCTGACACTCAGGAAGTACACAAGGAAAGGGCAAGGGCAACTTTGATGCCCTCTGAAGCGTGATGATGCACCCAAGCCCTCCCCATTCACTAAGATGTTATATAAGATACCAATTATATATCCTTCCCGACTGACCTACTGATTCCACCTCAGCATGAATGAATTCAAGCCACTGACTTACCTTGAGCAGCATCTGAACTTGATCATAGGATACATTTTGGCCCCCATTGCTAACATCAATAAACACATAGAGTGCTTTGGAGGGCAGGATGGCATTCCCTACCGCCTCATCAAGCCCCAAAATAGGTTTTTCCTAAAGGTAAACTTGATTTACTTATTCCTTTTAGGATGGAAAAGGAGAGTCAGAAAGAACATCAGCAAGCCCTCCCATTCAAACAACTCCCTCGTCCCAGAAAGCTGCCCTAACTGGTGGAACCTAAGTCCCTGATACAGGTCAGTATTGAACTATATTAGCAATAGTATTAATAACAATGCTGCCTATCAGTGTATGCTTATTGAATCAGACCACTGGTTAAACTCTTTGTGAATATATATTTTTAATTCTTAAAATTTTTAAATTTGAGACAGGGTCTTGTTCTGTTGCCCAGGCTGAAGTACAGTGGTATGACACAGCTCACTGTAGCCTCAACCTCTGGGGCTCAAGCAATCCTTTCACCTCGGCCTCCTGAGTGGCCAGGACTACAGGCACATGCCACCACACCAGGAGTTTTTTTTTTTTTTTTTTTTTTTTGGCAGAGATGTTGTCTTGCTATATTGCCCAGGCTGGTCTTGAACTCCTGGTCTTGAACTCCTGATTCTCCAGCCTTGGCTTCCAAAAGTGCTGGGATCTCAGGAATGAGCCACCATGTTCAGCTGTGAATGTAATCACATTAAATCCTCACATTAACTCCACAGAGATAGTTCTAACATGATGAGGAATGAGGTTTAGAGATAAGGCATAATGACTTATATAAGGTCATAGTTAGGGAGTCAGAGACAAATCTAGAAGGACCTGTATCCTATCCCCCTGGCTTCTACCTCAACAGCTTTCTGTGCCCTTAAACCTCAGTTCCAGGTCTTACCTGGCTGGTCCTTTGAGAATCTTGGTCTAAACAGCTCCCATCTCTGACCTTTCCTGGTCCCAGCTTCCCTACTTACCCCTCAGTTCATTAGAGTCATTTATTCACTTACTAATACGTTTGCATCCTGACTAGTCTGTATGAGCCAGTGGGAGATTAATGAGACGAGGTCTTAAGCCTAAAGTGTTTCTACTCTAGTAGAATATTCATTAATTTACCCATGCATTCATTCAATTAAAATGTGTAAGCATCTACTTGTGCCAAGAACTTTTTAAGTATTAGGAAGTTGACGTGAACAAGGATATCAAAGTTTTTGTGCATTCGAATGGAATTTAAGACACTTACATAAACAATGCTATGGTTTGAATGTGTTCCCTAAAAGTTCATGTGTTGGAAACTTAATCCCTCTGCCTTTATGAATTGATTAATGTCACTACCATGGGAGTGGGTTCAGTATCTCCAGAGTGGCTTTGTTGTAAAGTGAACTCTCTCTCTAGCTCTCTTGCTCTTGCCCTCTCAACATGTTATAATGCAGCAAGAATGCCGTCACCAGATGCTGGCACCAAGCTCTTGAACTTCCCAGCTTCCAGAACAGTGTGCTAAATAAATATCTTTTCTTCATAAATTACCTAATCTGTGGTATTCTGTTATCTTCTTTTTTTTGTATTTTTTTTAATCTTTTTTTTTTTTTAAGACAGGATTTCACCATGTTGGTCAGGCTGGTCTTGAACTCCCGACCTCAGGTGATCCACCCACCTCGGCCTCCAAAGTGCTTGGATTACAGGCGTGAGCCACCATGCCCGGCCGGTATTCTGTTATAACAACAGAAAATGGCTAATACAAACAATTATCATCAGAGTACAATGCAGCACATTTGGACTGGAATCTAGGTCCTTTCACTTCCAGGTAAGTGCCTATCAGCAAAACTTCTTGGAAGAGTTGCTTCTAGCTGCCATCTCTCCTTTCCTCTCACTCTCTCTTTATCTAACTCTAGCTGGCTTCCATCTGACTGCTTCACTAAAACTATTCAAGATCACCAATGACTTCAAGGTCACTAGTTTGATTATATTCCATCTTTGTCAAAACATTTTCCCCTTAATTTCCAAGACAGATGTTCCTCATGTCGCACTGATGAACCATCCCTTTTTAAGCTTTGCTGAGTCCTCCTCTTAACCTCCAAACATTCTATCTCCTCAAAGTTTGGTGTTTGGACCCCTTTTCCTATCTGCTCTCTCCTATACCATTGCCTGAAATATCATTTACAATGACATCCAATTTTGTACCTCTAGTCCTGACTTCTCTCTGGAATTGTAGACTCATATCCAAGTGTCTATTGATATAAAATTTGTCATTCAGAACAGAACTTTCGATTTTTAAAACCAATTTAACTGCTCTGACATCTTGGTAAACAATATCACCATCTACTGATTTTGCTTGAGCCAAAAGCACAAGAGTCATCTTTTATGCCTCTGTCCCTTAGCCCCTTCATCCAGTCCGTCAGCAGGGCCTGCCAATGCACCTCCAAGACAGATCTGTAATTCCTCCAGTTGTCTCTATCTCCATTACTCCAACCCAGTCCAAGCTACAGTTACCTCTTGGCTTGACTAATGTAGAAGCCTTCCCATTGGTCTCCAAGTATTCATTCTCACCTTCCTCCATTTCATTCTCTGTGAAGTAACCACAATGAACCATTAAAATTAAAAACCAGACCATGTCACCCTACATTTCAAAGTCTCCAGTGGTTGTGCTGCACTTAGAATCAAGTCCAAACTCTTTACCTGGTCTGAAGCCCAATATAATTTGCAACACTTCTCTAATCTCATATCCTTCCAGGTTTTCCTTTTATCTCTCTACTCCAGTAACACTAGGCCAGAGCCTTTGTGCAAGGTTCTGTCTTTGCCTAAAATGTTATTTTTCCTGATCTTCACACAGCCGGTTCCTTCATGTCATTTACATCTCAGTTATATGTCACCTTCTCAGAAAAGCCTTCCATGATCACCCACTCTTATACATTGCCCTATTTTAATTATATGTGACATGTATTACTAACAAATTAATGTGTGTGTGTTTTAACTTATCTGTTTCTTATCTACCTGTTTATTCTTACTAGAATATAAGATCCTAGACAGCAAAGCTCTTATTTGCCTTGTTTATAATAGGGAAGAGTAATCAACACATATTAGGTAGTCAATGAATATTAAAGCAGCAAAAAGATAAATCCCCTATAACTCACATCTGAAAAGGCAAGTTTATTAGCTAAGGAGTTGCTAATAAAGGGCTATCACCTTTGCAGCCCAGAAAAGAAGACAGATTAGTAGGGGCCTACGGAACTCAGAAAACTGTTAAATAAAAAACTGTAAGACAATCCTTTCACAGCATGAAAGAATTTTCAAAGACTTTTACTGTAAATAGCAGAGATTTTTCAATCCAAACATATAGAATATACATTTCCCAGAATACAATTCTGAAACATTCAGGCAACAGGACCAGATTCATTATGGATGGATCGGGGCATGCCTTTTAAGTCTCTCCATGTCTGACCATAAATATTGATAGCCCCTTTTTGGTAGATGGTTCTGCCTCATATTCCAGATGAAAAAAAAAAATTAGAAGGAAGAAAGCTATATAGCTGCCTCTCTTTGAGAGAGTGGAATATATTATAAGCATGCCCAGAAAAATAGAATGCTCAGCAATTTGAATTAGAACAGAGGCCATGTTGAAAGTGATAATGCAAACTGAATAACTGGGTGAAATAAAGGTCCCCACACAGATGCACTAGAGATATTCCCCAATCCCAGACTGGTATTCTTTACTTTAACATACAATGTCAGAAGAATGAGCCCTTAGATTTGACCTAGGAGCCATCATTTTGTAGGAGTCCTTAAGAATTCTTCAGGCACAAAAAGGCTGTTGGAAAACAGACCAGAGAATACCTGGGTTTTTATTGATGGAAGTGCTAATAAAACAACACAATTGTTTGCAACCAGAAACTAAATGACTCATATCTCTTTCAAGAAAGGTCATATCACACAGGAATTGACTATAAAGTAATATCTATAACCTAACTTTCAAAAGCTCTAAATTGTCTGATACATGAACAAAATAGTCTTCATTTACCCTCAACTAGATAACATCTTGAGGATGCGGCTGTGTCTTTATTCACTTTTGTATCCTCATACTTCTTAAATATCTAGTAGGCAAGCAATAACAGTTTGCTTATTAAATAAATCTCACCATCACCATCTTCTCTAACTTGGTTAGGTTGTGCATGCAATCATCTCTTCCTCTCTCCATCTCTCCATCTGTCTCTCCATCTGTCTGTCTCTCCATCTGTCTCTCTCTCTCCCTCTCTCTCTCTCTCACACACACACACACACACACACGTCTGGCCTCTCTGTTAGACAGAGCTCACTGCTTAGATTCTATCTTAAATCTGTGAAGGTCTAGATCTGATATTCCATAATAACTTCATCTTCATCGAAAACAAAATCTAACTGATGGCAGGGAGTGAGATCAGCTTTCTCATCTGTAAAATGAGGATAATAAAAGTGCCTGGAATGACACTGGAAAGGAGTGTTGCTTCATTCTCCCATTCCAAACATGCAGAAAACTTAGCTGTGGTATGCAGAGCACGTGTCCTGAACACCCACTTACAGCAGCCACCAAAACCAAGACAAGGGAATCCCATGTGACAAAGGCATGGAGTTTATCTTATTCTTTCAACTTCTTCAATTTTTTATTGATTTTTCTTTTTTATTTTTATTTTATGTTTTTTTTTTTTTTTTTTTTTTTTTTTTGAGACAGAGTTTCACTCTTGTTTCCCAGGCTGGAGGGTAATGGCATGATCTCGGCTCACCGCAACCTCCACCTCCCAGGTTCAAGCGATTCCCCTGCCTCAGCCTCCAGAGTAGCTGGGATTAAAGAGATGCACCACCATGCCCAGCTAATTTTGTATTTTTAGTAGAGATGGGGTTTCTCCATGTTGGTCAGGCTGGTCTTGAACTCCCAACCTCAGGTGATACATCTGCCTCGGCCTCCCAAAGTGTTAGGATTACAGGCGTGAGCCACTGTGCCCAGCCCAACTCATTCAATTTTTAAGAACTGTTCAAATTTTTCTTAGAGATCTGACTCCTCTATTCACAATATGTTCCTTACTAAATATAGAAGCATAATATTAATATTACAATAATACTAGTAAGTGTAACAGCTCATATTTATCAGCACACGTTATTAGCCACGCATGGAACAAAAGACTTCACCTACATCAACTCAATTGACTATCAAAACCTATGGGGAAGGCATTACTATTACCTATGCTACAGATGAGTATCCTGAATCTCAAAGAAGTTAAGTAATGTCTACATGGCCACAGAACTACAAATGTCAAAGTTGGGACCTGAACTCAGGTCTGTTGACTCCAAGGCCTGGGCAGTTTTCATCTTTAACTTGTTTATCCTTATCCCCATTATTAAGTACAGTCCCTGACACTGGTCAAAGCTTTAAGCCTCAAATCTAGGCAACAACAATTGCTTAGCAGCAAGCAGCCTAAGAGCACAGACCGTAACGCAAGCCATGACTTCAAGTCCCAGACTGGTCATTTATTAGTTCTGCAACCTTAGGTATATTTGCTAGCCTCTCGGAGCCTCCGCTTTCTCATCTGTAAAACGGTGATAATAAAAGTGCCTTTAATAGGACACTTAGTATCTTAAGTAATGCATAGTAAGAATACTGACAGGTCTGCAATTCCTTAACCATAAATCTAAAGTCCCAAAAGCTCTGAAATCAGACCTTGTTCTTAAACTGGTTGTATTAATTTCTATTGCTACTGTAACAAGTTACCACAAACTCAATGGCTTAAAACAACAAAAATTGATTATCCTGCAGTTCTGTAGGTCAGAATTCAAATGTGGGTCCCTGGATTAAAATCAAGGCGTCTATAGGCTGTGTTCTTTCTGGAGACTCTAGAGAGGATTCATTTCATCACCTTTTCCGCCTTTCAGAGGCTTCTCCCATTCTTTGGCTCATGGCCCCCTTCCATCTTCAAAGCCACCATTGGTGGACTGGGTCCCTTTCACATCGCATCACTCCAACCTCTGCTCCCATTATCACATCTTCCTCTCTGACTCTCTTGACTCATTCTTTCACATTTAAGAACCCTGTGTGCCAGGCGCCAGTGGCTCACACCTGTAATCCCAGCACTTTGGGAGACGAGGCAGGCGGATCATCTGAGGTCAGGAGTTTGTATACTAGCTTGATCAACATGGTGAAACCCTGTCTCTACTAAAAATACAAAATTAGCCATGCATGGGGGTGTATGCCTGTAATGTCAGCTACTTGGGAGGCTGGGGAGGGAGAATCACTTGAACCCAGGAGGCGGAGGTTGCAGTGAGCCGAGATTGCGCCGTTACACTCCAGCCTGGCTACAGAGTGAGACTCTCAACAACCACAACAACAACAAACTCTTGTGATTACATGGTGTGCATCTGGATAATCCAGGATAATCTTCCAACGTTAAAGTCAGCTGATTAACAACCTTAATTCCACCTCCTACCTTCATTCTCCCATTTGCTATGTAAGGTAATAAATTTACAGGTTCCAGGAATTAGAACATAGTTAGGAATTATAGGAGCTATGATTTTGCCTGTCAAACTTGTGGCAAACTGATCTGGCAGCAAAACCTAACTTGAGCTGATATGACTATAGTCTTAATTTTCTCTACTAAATATGAATATTCATACATTTGATTTAGGATGCAGTCCCAGACCTCATTGTGGTGCTATGTAATATACAGTATACTAACTGAATTACATTTCTAAAATCCAGACAATTCTGAATTCTGAAATATCTCTGATCCCAAGGGTTTTAGATAAGAGACTATAAATTCATACTGTAATAATTATTATTAACATCTTCTTCTTCTCTGAAAGGCGAGAATAAATGCTCCATGTTTGACATGGTTCATAAATCATGTTCACAAAGCCAGTGCCCCCTTGAGCCTTGGAAGACCCTGCTGGCCGGGCACGGTGGCTCACGCCTGTAATCCCAGCAATTTGGGAGGCTGACGTGGGCTGATCCCTTGAGGCCAGGATCTCAAAACCAGCCTGGCCATCATGGTGAGACCATGTCTCTACTAAAAGTACAAAAATTAGAGGTTGCAGTGAGCTGAGATCATGCCACTTCACTTCAGCCTGGGCATAGAGCAAGACTCTATCTAAAAAAAAAAAAGATCCTGCTATGGTTTGAATGTATATGTCTCTCAAAAATTCATGTCATATGTTGGAACTTAAACCCAAAGTGATAGTATTAAGAGGTGAACTTTTGGTAGGTGATTAATTCATGAGGTTAGAGCCCTCATGGATGGGATTAGCAACCTCATAAAAGGACTCAAGTAAATTTGCTAGGCCCTTTTGCTATCTGTTCCTTTTGCCACATGAGGATGCAGAAACAAGGCACCATCTTGCAAGCAGAGATTATGTCCTCACCAGACATGGAACTTGCCTGCACCATGATCTTGGAGTTCCCAGCCTCTATCCAGAACTGTGAGAAACAAATTTCTACTGTTTATAAATTACCCAGCCTTGGGTATTTTGTTATAGCACCATGAAGAGGTAAGACAGATCGGGAGTCAGACATTCCTGGTGGCCAAATCTGATACCACTACTTTCTTCCAGCGTACTCCTAACTTCTATCAGCCTCCCTGTCCTCCTCACCCAGGGGTAGGGGCGGGAGTATGAGTGTGCCCACAGAGTGGTCATGGGGATTAAATGAGATGAATCATGCGCAGCCCTTAGCACCCTACAATGGGATTGCTACTGCCAGTTATTATGCTCCTCTACTTGGGCACTGCCTTCATGACTGACACCCAAGGCTTTCCTTCTGGGATATGTGGACTTCATAAAAAATGTGTTTATTTAGTGATAAAGAAAAGGCCCTGAGATTTTTCACTTAATTTTGCCTATGTTTTCACCCTGTTCCATAGCACAGCACTGATAATAAAGAGCTGACTTCTAGATCCAAGCTGCTAAGACCATCACATCATTGGCAGCTTTGCTTATGTCAGTGCTCTGCAGAACAGGAAGTAACCCAACCTACTATGCTCTTATGAGACCATCCCTTGGACTACCCCACTGCCTCCATGCTGCTTCTGTTTTCACCAGACATCTCCTGATCCTAAAGTGGTTTCTCAAGTAAACTTCTCCACTGTCACCAAGAGAAATGTCTTATAGGAAGCTGCAGAATACGAAGTCAAGGTCAGGTGTGTGAATTTGAGAATCAGAGGCACCATTCCTTTTTTTCTTTCCTTTCTTCTCTCCCTCCCTCCTTTTTTTTCCTTTCCTTCCTTCTTTCTTCCCTCCCTCCCTTCCTTCCACAGTTAATCCACATAGATTAACTGAACACCTACCAAGTACAAAATATTATGCCAAGGGGCTAGCAATGCAGTCATCGAGATAGGCCTGGGTCATGCTATGCAGCGTGTACAGATGATCCTACAAATCATGACTTTATTACCGTTAATTTTACAAACCAATAATTACAAATCGAGGGGCAAGTTAGGAAGAAAAAGTGCAGGGTGTTAAAAGATTGTTTAAGATTGTCAGGGGATTCTAGAAATGTATCTATGATATAGTAACATCTAATCAAGGACCTGTCTGAAGAGTGATAAAAATTACCCAGCTAAAGAGATAGAAAAGAATTCCAGGAGAGACATGAATAAATTTGTGAAGATCCTGAACATCAGAATGTCAAGGAAATGAAAGAAGACCCAAATTGCCAAAATATGGGGAGGAGAGGCAATACAGATAGATGACCAGTTAGCTGGTGGTGGGTAGGAAGAAAGGAAGGAAGGGAAGGAGAAAAGAAAGGGAAGAAGAAGGAAAGGAGGGAAAGAGAGAATTAAATGGAACCAAATCAAATCTGGAGCAGAAGCTGGCAAGCTCCAGCAGGGCCAAATCTGGTCCCAGTCTGTTTTTGTATGGCCTCCAGCTAAGAATGGTCTTTGTATTTTTAAGTAGTTGAAAAAAATAAAAAAAGAATACCATTTTATGATATGTTAAAATTATATCAAATTCAATTTTCAGTATCCATAAATAAAGCTTTATTGGAACACAGCCACGTCTATAAGTTTGCATATTATCTATGGCTGCTTTCATGCTACAATGGCAGAGTTGAGGAGTTGCAACAGAGACCTTGTGGTCCACAAGCTTAAAATATTTATTATCCATATCTATATGTTTATAGAAAAAAAAAGTTGGCCAACACCTGATTTAGTGAGATAGGCAGAGGCCAGGTCATATAATCTTTGGATAATCTCTGGGATAAGATCTTATTCCAAGACCAGGAGAACCCAATAAATAGTGAAAATGAAGCAGGAGAACAGCATGACCCAGTAGTGCTCAAACCTATCTGCACATTAGACTAGGGAGCTTCAAAAAATATGAATGCATGAGTCCCACTTCCAGAGATTATGAATTAATTAGTCTTGGTATGGCCAGAGCTTTGGAATTTTGAGGGGATTCCTAGTTGACTTTAATATGCAGATAAGTTTGGGAACCATGGATATAATCACATTTGTATGTTTTAAAGATCAGTCCAGCTCAGGGGTTCTCCCTCTGGTTGCAAATTAGAATCATGTGGGGGATATTTTCAAATATACTGATCTGATGCCCAGGCCCACCTGGTATCAATTAAATGAAGATCTCTAGGGGGTCTCCCCCAAGCAATAAGTTGCCCAGGTGATTCTAATGTGAAGCTAGGGTTGTGCACCCTGCATTAACAGGGGCCAAGAATGAAGACCCAGAGACCCCTGAGAGGCTACTCTGAGTGCCCAGTTGAAAGATGACAGGGGCTGGGGTTGAGTTGTTGGGGGGTAGGGGTCTGTGTAGGGACAATCAGAAAGACTTGGTGATCAGTCAGTGAGAGTGGAAGGCTGAGGCAGAAAGTTTCAAAAATGACACTCAAATGTCTAGCGAAGCAACTGGGTACAAACTGATGGCACTTATTGGGATGGGAACCTTGAACAAGGAACAAGTTACAGAAGGAAGAGCGTTAGTTCTGTTTTGATGTAGTGTTGAAAAAGAGGGTGCCTTCAGAGAGTTGGCCAGATTAAAGCTGTAAGGGACTGCCATCAAATGATAATGAGCCTTTAATGCTATCCTAACAATATCCTCCTCATAGAGCAGGCAATGACTACAATGATGTAGTGAAACACGTCTGACCTTTGGATTTAGACACTGTTCCAGTCACATACAATGTGTGTGAGCTTCCTCAGCTCCCTTACCTACAGAATGGTATTAAAAGTGTTCATATATGTCTTGTTCATCTTTGGCCAGCAGAGTCACTCAATGACAGACACTCAAAAAACACCCTCACAAGGATATTGTAAAGATTCAACAAGATGCCATGTGTAAAGTGTCTAGAAACTTAAGTAGCACAAAAGGCATTCATAAAATGGCAGTGTTATCCCTGAACGGTTTCCAAAGAAGCATGACCCAGTGATACCCTCACACTGAAGTTTTAGAAAGTGTATGTGGTGCCCCAGTGGTCACCGCCCTGCGTCCGCAGGCACCCTGTCACTGCATGTGATGCCTGGCCACCAAGAAGACCACCGCCTGCCTGGGACTGCCACCCTTGGTGCACAGAAGCCATGAGCTTTCCCCCTAGACCCTTCACTCCTCTGCCCAGGTATTTTGTTTCCATGATGCTTCCCCCTCTGTCCCGATGCCATCCAAGAGGCTGTGACTGACCAGCACTTCAGACACATTATTCTTTTTTGCCTATTCTCAAAATAGAATCAAATGCCAAGGTGGGGGAAAAAAGTGTATATGGACATCTGTGAGAAGGATGGGCAAATAGGAGAAGAAATGGGTACAGGTTGAGTATCCCTGATCCAAAATGCTTGGGACCTTCTTTATATTTTGAAATACGTGCATATACATAATAAAGCAACTTGTGGCTGGGATCTAAGTCTAAACACAAAGTTCATTTATGTTTTATATTTACCTTGTACCCATAGCCTAATGGTAATTTTATACAATACTTTAAATATTTTTGTGTGCCTGTCACATGAGGTCAAGTGTGAAATTTTCCACTTGTGGCATCATATCAGCACTCAAAAAGTTTCTAATCTTGGAGCATTTTGGATTTCATACTTTTAGATCAGGGATGGCCAATTTGTACTAGGTTTAGCAGTCGAGATTAAGTTCTGCTGCATGTGATAAACAACAGAAGGGTGTTAGTTCATCATTAGTGAGAAGTCAAGGTTCCAGCCATCCTGTGGAGTTGGGAGTCCTCCAACATCCAGGTTTCCCTTCCAGCATACTGCTCCTCTTTCCCAAGCATGGCCATTTTTGTCCATCTTGACTAAGATGGCCAGAGCTCTAGCCACCATCTTCACATTCCAGGAAAGAAGATGGAGGAAAGGACAAAAAGAGGAAGAGGACACACACTAATTTTCTTGAAAGCAGTTTCTGGGAAGCTGAAACATAGCACTTCTTCTAACATCTCTCAAGCCCAAATTTAGTAACATTGCCACATCTAGCTGCAAAGGAGGCTAAAAAAATGCAGTCTTTATTCTGGGCAGCCATATCCACAGGTCAAAGCAGGAATTCCCATAACTAAGGAGGAAGGGGTGGATGGAGATTGGGGTAGGGAACCAGCAGTATCTACTGCAAGGGGTGAAGTGTTATTGACTTGGGCCTCTCCTTTGCTGTTCCCTTACTCAGAATGCCTTCCTGCTCCCTCTCTGTGAGTTCACTCACAGACTGATTCACTGCCTCTGTGTTCTTGGCATCTTCTGCCCCTTTGACTGGAATGTTCCATGTCTCCACTTTTATTATTTTCCTTAAATATATTTACACACATAGATATAAATAAATACACAATATGTGAACAGGCTTTGAACACAAGTTCCATTCATACAAAAGTTCCATTCATACATGTCCTTGGCAAGTCAATTCCACCTTCTGAGTCTCAGGTTCCTCCTACATCAAGTGAGGATAACCATGGCCATCTCACAATGTTGTAGAGGAGATCGATGAAGATTTCTGTATTTGGAAGTGGTCTGTAAGCCATAAAGCATTAAACATCTATTAGCTATCATCATCTCTACCCTGAAGTGTTACTTCCTGTTAGTTAACATGAGAGGGAAACAAAAGCAGTTGGTGGCTAAGTGTTACTACACAAAAGAACAGGGCAGAAGACCTGTTTCATCTCCTTCTCACTATCCCACAGCAAAGCTAGAAGAGGATTCCATCAATTCTTAAAATGTATCTATAAGCAGAAAATTAATTTTAGAGATGAGCAAGGATAACTTCCTTTGAAGTGAAAGGAGATCTGGAGAAGCCAGAATGCACCCTGCCCTGCTGATTGAAGCAGAATTAAAGCCAAAAGCAGAACTCAGATCATCAGAGGGAATGAGTCATAGTACCTGGCGAGGAAGCAAGGCTTCAGCCAGACACCAATCAGAGCTAAATATTACAGCTCTTGCAAATAAGGCAGATGAGTTCCTGTAACCATGAACAACCCAAAGGTGGCCCCTGCCCTCATACACGAAGCTAAAAATTAATGGTTGCTAACAGCATTAAAACAATAACTGTATCTGCTCAGATTAACCATATATCTGACTTAATCCAAATATACCTCACGAGATGTATCAAATACATACTTTTACCATTGTCATTATAAAATAAAATACATATGCAGGAAACTGCCTAAAATATACGTGGACATTTTAACAATAAGTTTTGAAGTTAACCCTTGTGTAATTACCACTCCAGTCAAGAAAGAGAACACTACACCACTTTAGAAGCAAGCCTCTCTGATCTCAGTTTTCTCCTTCCCATCTAAAAGTAATCACTCTCTGTTCTTATAATATACATTTCCTTCCTTTTCTTTATAATATTACCACTCATGTACATCCCTAAAAATGTTTTTGTCTATTTAGAATTTTTATTTGAATGGAATTACATATGTATATACTTTTATACTTTGCTTCTTCTGCTCAGCCTTACATTTGTAACCCCAAAATATTTATCAGTGAAATGATATGACATCTGAAATTTGATTTAAAATAATTGGATGGAGGAGGAGTTCCAAAGTATATTTTGAATAAACTCACAATAAATTGATCACTGTTGAAGACAGATGATGGATACATCAGACTCTTTAGATTAAAATTGACTTTAAAATATGTTTCAAAATTTTTATAACAAAAAATAGTTTAAATTACTTCCTGAGATTCATTTAGTTGCTGTGTGTAGTTAGAATCTGTTCATTTTCATTGCTGTATAGCAACACTTCTCTAAGTAAGAGCCCAAAACCAGAAGCATCAGAATCACCTGGGAATTTATGTGAACTGTAAATTCTAGCCCCACCCCAGACTTTCAAAATCAGAAACTCTTGGGGTAAGGTTTCTGATTTGGTAAGGTCTGGGGTGAGGCTCAACAATCTGTGTTTTCGTTTTGTTTTGATTTTTGAGATGGAGTCTCGCTCTGTCACCAAGGCTAGAGTGCAGTGGTGTGATCTCCGTTCACTGCAACCTCGACTTCCTGGGTTCAAGCAATTCTCTGCCTCAGCTTCCTGAGAAGCTGGGATTACAGGTGACCCCCACCATGCCCAGCTAATTTTTGCATGTTTAGTAGAGACAAGTTTTCACCATCTTGGCCAGGCTGGTCTTGATCTCTTGACCTTGTGACCCACCTGCTTAGCCTCCCAAAGTGCTGGGATTACAGGTGTGAGCCACCACACCTGGCCCAATCTGTGTTTTAATAAGCTCTCCAGGTAATTCTGATGCATATTCAAGTTTGATAAACACTCCTAACTAGAATTATGTTGTATGAATACACCACAATTTATTCATTCTACTATTGACACACATGTATATTATTCCACGTTTTAAAGTTTCCAGTTTGTGGACACTATAAATATTCTTGTAGAAGATCTCTGGTGGACAAGTATCTTTCTGATATATACTTGGTGATAAAATAACAGGGTCTTAGGGTGTATGTATTTTTAACATTACATGATAACACCAAACTATTTGCAAAGTGGTTCACCAATTTACAATCCCACTAGTAATGCATGCAAATTCTCTTTGCTCCATATCCTTCCCAGTACTTGGCAGTTTTTTGATATTTTAATTGTTGTCAATCTAGAGGGTTAAACACTTAAACTTTCCAACTTAGAAATTTTAGAAAATGCACATTAGGGAACAGAACTTCATATGTAAAATCATAGTTTCATGAATATATTAGTTGATGAGTTTTCATGGAGTAAACCTGATGCAGGAAAGAATTTGGCATGACAGAGAAACTGAGAAAGTTCAATGTGGAATGTGGCAAACAAGACAGAATGCAGTTCAAGATGTTGAGGAGGGGAGGCAGGGACAAACCAAGGACCTACATGTGCTAAAGAGTAAATTTTATTCCAAGTGAAACAAGAAGAAAATGAAAAATTTTAAGCAGGAAATTTATATAATTATATTTCTATATTAGCATACATTTAAAAAATTTCAGGCACATAGCCACTTCTAGCTATGATGGGGTTGTTTGATGCTTCTGACCAATGCTTCTGCTGAAAGCCACTTTAAAGGCTGGATAAAGCACCAATACACACACACATGCACACACGCCTGCACACTATGATGTCCGAAGGCATCAAGCAGTTGTTGAGACAGCCAGGGCTTCAGGGAACAAAACCCTAGAGAAGACAGAACCACAGGGAGACCAGCCAATGTTGTGCAGCCACTCTTTCCCT
This sequence comes from Ateles fusciceps, assembly GCA_036589455.1. Lineage (NCBI taxonomy): Eukaryota > Metazoa > Chordata > Mammalia > Primates > Atelidae > Ateles > Ateles fusciceps. The sequence continues at coordinate 7,332,331 of JAZHEH010002393.1, forward strand.
TGGGGCATTTGCCAAAATCGGGTGAAGGGCAAGGGGCTAGGGATCCAGGTAGAGAGCCTCAGCAGAGAGCTGCTACTAGGGGGCAAAAACACCAGAAGAACATTTGGCAGTCTCTTGAAGATAGAGGCAAAAGTCAGAGACCTAAAAGGCAAAGATGCCAGTGAAACCTAAGCCCAGTACCTGTTTGATATTTCCCTCAAAACATTTGCTGAATTCTGAGACTGTATAATGCAGGAGGCTAAGAAGCCATGCTTGATAGTCTCACAGTTTGAGGAAAGAACACTTAAAGTCCTAAACTAGCCAGTGGGGAGAAGTTATTAAGTTGAAATCCTAAGAAGGCTACATCCTAGAAAGAGGCATCTGCCAGTGGCAGAGCTCTATCAGAACTAAAATACAGCCTATGTTCAGCTCAGTCCCTAACTGGATTAAAATAATCAGTTGTATAATATGCCTGCCTAGCATTTTCTCCGGAACAAAATAATATCATCTACAGCATCTACTATTTTTCATGCAATATGATTAATATACAATCAACATTTGCCAGGCATGCCAAGACACAGACCAACAACCCAGAGAAAAAAATAGATCACATGAAGAAACCACAAGTGACTCAGATATTGAAGCCAGGAAACAAAGAGTCAAACTATGATTAATATACTAAAAAATATAACATTTGAAGAAATTAGATGAAAAGGTAGAGAATTTCACCAAAAAATTGGAATCAATTAAAAAAGCTTAAATGGAATTTCTAGAATTATAAAATACTATCATGGAAATTAGCTAAATAGATAAGGTTAAACAACAGATTAGACATAGTAGAAGAGACAATTAACAATTGGGAAGTCTGGTCAAAATTTTTTCTAATTTTGAAAGGCATCAAGCAGGCATCAAGATCCTTATCTGGATCCTTAGCCCCTTAGCTTTCACCTGATTTTGGCAAATGGACCAAGGGAAAGAGTGGCTGCACAACATTGGCTCGTTTCCCTGTGGTTCTGTCTTCTCTAGGATTTTATTTCCTGAATTCCTGATTGTCTCAACAACTGCTTGATGCCTTATTGAAGCACAGAGGTAGAACACAAAATGGAAAATGCAGAAAAAAGTAAGAACTGTGTGTCACACAGTAATAAGGTCTACAATACATATATTTGAAGACATAGAAAAATAAAGAATGGAACAATAGTAGTATTTGATGAGAAAACAGCAAACTGATTAAATATATCAATACACAAATTTTAAAAATCATTAGGAACCCCAAACAGGGTTAACAGTAAATAAACAACAACAACAAAAATCAGTAAAGCCAGACCTAGAGACATCACAGAAAAACTGACAAAAATTAAAGACAAAGATAAAACCCCAAAAGTAGTCAGGGGAAAAAAGACACATTACCTTCAATGGAGTCATAATAATGTTGGCTAATGGCTGATTTTTCAACAGAAATGATGGAAGTCTGAAGACAATGAAACAATGTTTTAAAGTTCTGGGGAAAAAACTAGAAATATAAAATTTCATACTCAGTGAAAATATCATTCAAAAATGAAGCTGAAATTAGGACATTTTCAGACAAGTAAGAACTGACAGGATTTGTCGCTAGCAAACCCACAGTGATATGGTTTGGCTGTGTCCCCACCCAAATCTCACCTTGAGTTGTAAAAATCCTCATAAGTTAGGGGGTGGGGCCAGGTGGAGATAACTGAATCATGGGGGTGGTTTCCCCCATACTGTTCTCCTAATAGTGAATAAGTCTCACAAGATCTGATAATTTTATAAATGGGAATTCCCATGCATAAGCTCTCTCGCCTGTTGCCATGTAAGACATGCCTTGCTTCCCCTTCACCTTCCACCATGATTGTGAGGCCTCTCCAAGTCATGTGGAACTGTGAGCCAATTAAACCTCTTTCCTTTATAAATTACCCAGTCTCAGATATGTCTTATTAGCAGCATGAGAATGGACTAATACACTCAGTAAAAAAAAATGCTGGGCCAGGCATGATGGCTCACATCTGTAATCTCAGCACTTTGGGAGGCCAGGGTGGGAGAATTACTTGAAACTGGGAGTTCAAGACCAGTCTGGGCAGCATAGCGAGACTCTGTCTCTTTATGTAAAAAAAAAAAAAAAAAAGTTTTTTAATTAAAAATAATAATAATGCTAACAGGCACCTAACTGGGCAAAACGATCTGAGATGAAAACATAGTAATGCAGAACAAAATAAACAATGGAAAAGACGAACATGTGGGCAAAGAAGAATGAATACTGACTGTTATAACAACAATAAAAATAATATCTAATGGATGTTTTAATAATCTGTAGACCTAAAATGAATAACAACAATAATGTAAGAGGTGTGAGGGGATATATAAAATTAAAATGTTCCAAAGTATCTTATTACCTAGGATTGTATTTCCCCAAAACAAATTTAAACATGTCCACAAATGACTCATACACAAATAAATGTTCAGAACAGCATTATTAGTGATAGCAAGTAAAGAAAAAACTCAAATGTCCATCCACGGGTGAATGGATAAACAAATTATGGTATATTTACATAATGGAATATTACTTTTCAATAAAATGAATGAACCACTGACAGGCTAAAAACTATAGATGACTCTCACCATCATTATGTTGAGCTAAAGAAGCCAGATTTGAAAGAGTACATACTATACAACTCCATTTATATGAACTTCTAGCCAAGCAAAACCAATGTGTAATCTAAAAGTCAGGACAATCGTTCTCTTTGCAAGCAATAGAAACTGGAAAGGGGAGAGGAAGGGACCTCTGGGAGGTTGCCAGTGTTCTATTTCTTAATATAGTTGTTTACATGGATGTGGAAATTCATCAAGCTCACACTTAGAATTGTGCACATACATATACTTTTCTATGTTGATTTCAAAAAGTTTTAACAAATATTTCAGTCATACAAAAACTTACACAAAGAATAGTAAGTCTATATCCACTACCAAGACTAAGAAATAAAACATTACCAACATAGGTGATACATATACTACTGATTACACCTCCACCCATCCCACCAGAGATAAACCACTGTCCTGAATTTGGTGTCAACCCTCCCCTGCACTATTTTATACTTTTACTCTTTCTACAAGCTTCCCTAAATGATATGTAAAACTATTTTTCATGTTTTAAAACTATACATAAAACGTAATTTGATTTCCTTTTTTTATTTTTAAGACAGCGCCTCACTCTATGACCCAGGCCAGAGTGCAGTAGCGTAATCATGGCTCACTGCAGCCTCGACCTCTCGGGTCAAAGTGATTCTCCCACCTCAGCTTACCAAGTAATTGAGACCGAAGGCATTTGCCACTGTGCCTGCCTTTTTTTTTTTTCTTTTTTCTTGTAGAGATGGGATCTCCCTATGTTGCCCAGGCTGGTCTTAAACTCCTGGGCTCCAGCGATCCTCCAGCCTCAGCCTCCCAAAGTGGTGGGATTAGAGTTGTGAGCCACCAAATCTGGCTGGTAATTTGATTTCTATTTTTAAAAGATTATTCTAAAATGGATACAAGAAAACTTTCTTGGATGACAAGATATTCTGTATCTTCTTGACTAGAACATTGGTTACATAGGTATATATATTCATCAACATACTAATTGGATATTTAAGATCTGTACATGTCATTATATATAAATTTTTTATCTCACATAAAAAAGTTTTTAAAATAAATCATTCTTGCTTCTTCTTAGGGAATAGATCAAAGCGGAACCAGGAAAGTCAATTAGAATATTGCAGTAAACCTGATGAGCATCAAAGTCATCTATCTGAAGTGTAAGGAAGAAAAGACAACTTAGGGATACAATTATCTGAGCAGCTTAACTATGAAGCAGAGCAGCAGCTAGAGGAAGAAGTGAGGCCAGAGGCCAAAGAAGAGTTTTAAAAGATACAAGATTGAACCTGACGCAGTAGAAAGGAAAAGCTGAAGAAAGACCATCAATGGGCCGGGCGCAGTGGCTCACGCCTATAATCCCAGTACTTTGGGAGGCCAAGGGGGGTGGATCAGTTGATGTCAGGAGTTTGAGACCAGCCTGGCCAACATGGCAAAAGCCCGTGTCTACTAAAAATACAAAAATTAGCCGGGCGTGGTGGCACCTGCCTGTAATCCCAGCTACTTAGGGGACTGAAGCAGGAGAATCACTTGAACCCGGGAGGCAGAGGTTACAATGAGCCGAGATGGTGCCACTGTACTCCAGCAGGGGTGACAGAGTGAGATTCTGTCTCAAAACAATAACAAACAACAATAACAACAACAACAACAAAAGACCATCCGTGAAGAATCAATGAAGGAACACAGTCCTTGAGAAGGTAGGGAGATGGAATATAAAGTCCAAGGAGTTTGGTATTGGCTGGCACACAATGTCTTTTTGCTTTTTAACTGGAAAAAAGTAAAAAAAAAGGGCACATCTGGAGGACAGATTGTTTGCTTGGTGGTAGAAAGATAAGAGTTCTCATCTGATGGCTGTTACTTTTTCAATACATACAAGTCATTATCTGAAAAAGACAGGGATGGGAACTCTGAAGCCTGTGAAGAACCGTATGGTATCACATTAGAAAAGCATCCCAGTGTGATGGGGAGTAGTCAAGAAAAATGAAAGTTTCCATTTTAGACAGGTTAAATGCCCAACAGATATCCAAACTCTCAAAATACAGTATGAGCACAAAAGCAACAATATTGTAATTCATCTTTGATTATGCTGTACAAAGCACAGTGTAACCTATGTTAGGCACTCAAGAGGGAATGAACAAGGGAACGAATGAAGATTAATTTTTTACATATTTTCACAGCATATTTTATATCTGTCATATTCTACAACAGAATGCAGAAAACATTCTTTTCAGAAATAATACATTTTCCTTTTTTCTCATTTTTAGTTCTCAATGTCCTTGGAAGAAAATCAGTTTGTGTCTTCCAATTTTATCAATTCTTAGTTTTCTCTAAAGAATTGATATGCTGATCTTCTAAAATAATTTTTAAGCAGAATTCACCAGTGGGGTAATTCTCATAGGTAAAAGGAGAATCTACATGCCTATATTACCACAATTTGTGACAATCATAAGAATATAGTTAATAATAAAATGTTAAGCTCTTGCCAAGAAGGATTAATCTCTGTATTCAGGACATGCCTGCTGATGCTAAGTCACACATGCACACTGAGTGAAGAATGCCTTTAGCTCATGTACAGGAATCACAAGGTGATTTCAGCCAAACCTCAATGTAGTCCAGAAGAGAAACACTGACTGTCTTAGGAGACAAATTAGCACAAGCTACTATTTATGCATTGTTTATCAACTGTGAAATTTTTAAATAAAATGGTTATAAATACAGTACTTGCAGCATAAACCGTTATTTGTTTTATTATACTAAGTTCCATTTAAAAGGACTCCATTCATTGAAGATGCTCCGTTTTGGTTGGCTTAGCAGTCAGATTTCTGTGCTTATAATTCATGTATATACTTACTATGTGTTTGAGTGCACTCTCCTAATTCCAGTTGCTACAGCCAAACTGTAAATGCATATGTTTTTGTCATTTTTAACTGCTGTAATTCAGAACTTCAGCTGCCAAATTTGGTGCTAATATTCTCACATATGCAGTTCATGCTCTGCTTTTAATTCTTGTTTGTTGTCAGCAGCTTCTACCATGATATATAAAATGGTAGAATCAATTTAAAGAAAAATAACCTAAATCATTAACTAAAAGGAGCTACAATGCATTTTTCTTCTCAAAAATATTCCCTTTCCTATTATTTCCTTTATTTAGTAATTATAAACCCTGGTCAACAAAACATATATATAGCAGAACATTTTAAGTATCAATAAACCACAAATAGCAGTGTTTTCAAGAAGAAAAAAAGGAAAATTTCAGTTTTTCATGCTAGACCATCCTTTGAGGCACTGTCATTTTAAATGTAGAGGGATCAATTATTTCCCCTAGGCTGAAAGGTCTACACATACAAAGTTTCTATAGATCCACTAAGAAAATAAGTAACCATTTCTCTGTATCATTAAACACAAAGGATACTAGTCCTGTGCTGGTTTTAAAAAACCAGCAGAATGCTGAGTGTGAATATTAAGGTTTCATATTTCAGTTTCAAGTGAAACAGAGTTGTTTTAGGCCAAAGAGGATTGAGACCATACTTCAGGTTGTCAACTGCATAATATTTCAAGGGTCAAAGACTAGCTCCATTTCAAAAGCGTGTCCCCTTAGAGTCTGAAGAAACCCTGCGGTTCTCCTAGTTCAATATGACACCCAAGGCAGGAATTTTTACACTAGCATCCCTGACAGATGGTCAGCCTGTTTCAATTATTCCAGTGGGGGAGTTCTCAAGAGAAGGTTCCCAAGGGCTATGATGAAAGGCTAGATAGAACCAGCCATTCAGACCTGGAGTAAGGCTCCAGTCAGCAAGCCTCCAAGATACAAACAGCATTGCCAGACATTAAAACCAGACTTCCACAAACAAGAATGCAATTCCAAATTGACCATCATAAGGATGCAATGTCTAAGACATGTAGACCCCAACTCTAGAACCATCTAAGGTCCTTTCATTGGCCTAGAGAGTAGCTCCCATAACTGGGGAAGCAAAGTGGCTTTTCTCCGACTGATTTTTTTTTTTTTTTTTTTTTTTAAGAAATGACTCTTTAAGGCTTACAGCAAAGCTTGATCAAGTTAAGGAGCATCAAATCCCTTCCTTCCAAAAACCAAGCCAAGGGACCCCCTGGTGGATAATGCTAAGGCTTAAAATACTCATAACTTTGGTCTTAAAATCGTCACTACAGTAAACCAGAACATTTCGGGTTTTTCTTTAAAGATGTACATAGGCTATGCTGTAACTGAAGTTTGGTTGGTGTAGGGTGGCTGGAGGGGGTGTTGTTTTAAGCGCAGCCCTTCATCCCGCCTTGAAGACTGGCTTGATCCTCCCAGGAAGGGCGAGCGCGCGGGGCCGAGCTGCCAGCCGATCCCCCAGCGGAAGCCCGGGACGGGACGGCCCGGCCCTTACCTGTCGATGCTGATCACGCACAGGGTCATGATCGAGGCCGTGCAGCACATGACGTCCATGGCGATGAAGACGTTACAGAAAAAGTGGCCAAAGATCCACTTGCCCCCGATGAGGTCGGTGACGCTGACGAAGGGCATGACCGCCACGGCCACCGAGAGGTCGGCCAGCGCCAGGGACACGATCAGGTAGTTGGAGGGCTGGCGGAGCTTCTTGACGAAGCACACGGAGATCACCACCAGGCAGTTGCCCGCGATCGTCAGCAGCGTGATGAGCGTCAGAATGGAGCCGATCACAACTTTCTCGGCTCTGCCATAGTTGATCTGCTCCCCCCACAGCCAGAGGCATTGTCCGGGGGCGCGTCCCAGGTGGGCGCGGGGCTGGTTGTCACCTCGCTCAGCAGGTGCGGCGCCCAGGAGCCCGTGACCGGGTCGGCGCCACCGTCGGGGCTCAGGTCGGGCAGCCCGCGCCCCACCTCTGGCAGGAGGAAAGAGCGGAGGTGCCCGTAGAGGTCCGGGCGGCCGCTGCTGTTAACGTCCATCATCGCGCCGCCGTGTGCAGCTGCCCATCGAGCCGGCGCCCCCGCCACGCGCTCCGGCTGCCGGCCCCGGGGGCTTCACCTCGCCGGTTCCGCTCCGCCCGGCCCAGCCATGGGGCCCGCGCCGGCCGCTGGAGGGCGCCCGGCTCGGTGTTGGGGCCCCGCACACCCCGGGCCCCCGGCCGCTGCGGGTAACGCGGGAGCGCGGCCGCGAGGGGGACTCCCTGCGGGGAGGCGTCTCGGCCCCCAACGGACGCCCGGGACACGCGGACTCGCGGGCGCTTGGGCTGGGCTCAGCCGGCCGCTCCACAGCTCGCAGCAGCGGCGCGGCTTGGCCGAGAGTGCCCGGGCGGCAGCGGCAGCGGCAGCGGTAGCGGCAGAAGTTGCGGAGTGCGCCCCGCCCCTCGCGCCCGCCGCCGCCGCCGCCGCCGCCGCCGCTCCCGGCGCTCCTCTGCGGCAGCCGCGCCGCGTCCCCGCCGCCGCTGCCACCGCCACCGGCCGCTGCCCGCGCCCTCACGCTCCCGGGACGGGCTACCCGGCTGGGCAGGGACGGCCGCCTCTCTCGCGCCTCCCCCACTGTGAGGGGGCGGCGCTGCACGCGCCTCCTGGGATCCCGGGTCCCTTCGCCCGGGGAACTGTCCTTGACGCATTATACCCAGAACCCCTCCAGCCGACCCCAGCCTCCGCGCAGTAGTCAGCCACAGTTGAGTGGGGCATTTTTCTTTGTTAAGAGGCCTAATGAGCCAGCGGGTGTTCGCAATCATTGCGAAATGAAGAACCTGGAGCGGTCATAATTAAAAAAAAAAAAAAACCTCTCCGACCACCACACTAAGCAACAAATAGGTACTTCCGTTTTCTATTTTCACCGCTTATGGGAGGAAGAGAAGATGGAAAAGCAGCAGCCGAAGGGGTTGAGGATGGGAGCTCAGAGAGGAGGAAGAAAGAAAAAAGGAGGGAGGGGAATTCCTTATGCCCCTTGCACCTGGAAGATGGGGTTGCTCTGGGGAGAAGGCCTCCAAGGGGGTTAAACCCATTTGGACGAATCCTCCCTGGATGTCTAGAAACAGACCTCTCCACTCTGAAAATCGACCTTGACTGCCTTTATATTTAGACTTTAAAGCCTAATATATTGAAAAGATAGTTAATTTTATCATAGCATTCTAGAAGTCTTACACATAAGCAAAGAAATGACCGGTTATACTGTCCTACAGAAGAATCCTGGAGGTGTATTTTGTTTAAAGGTTTCACTGCAAGCCAGCAGTGATTTCTTTAGTTTAAGACTCTAAAAATAATCAAATCTGTTTTCTTTTCTAGTTAGGCCCTAGCGGATTATAAATAAGAAGAAAAGGAATAAAAACCTCGAAGTATATTGATCTGAGTGCTGAATAACACTTTCATTCTTCAAGGTGGGCATTAGCCCTGTTTTTCCAGATAAGGAAAGGTGTTTGCTCTTGCAATCAGCTGGTAAGGAACAGTTTTGTTTCAAACCCAGGTTTATCTGATTACTATGCCCATATTCTTCCCTCCACACATTCAAAGTTTTAATGGAAAAAAAAAAAACAAACCCCTAATGGTGGGCCAATGTTCACAGCTCTTTCACTGTGATCAACATTTCAGAGGCTCTCCTCTGCCTAGGATAAGCAAACCAATCCATTGAGTCAGAGGAACAGTGCAAGATAATATCTAGGCCACGAAGCAATATTGTCCAAAAGTTAAGATGGATGAGGAGATTTCTTCAGCCTTATGTTAGTTATTCTCTATTTCGCTTTTCTTGGTTTCAGTTATCCATGGTGAACCATGGTCCGAAAATATTAAATGGAAAATTTCAAAAATAAACAATGTGTAAGTTGTCAATTGCACACTATTCTGAGTAGCGTGATGAAAACTCTGTCTTACCCAGGATATGAATCATCCTTTGTTCAACATATCCACGCTATGTATGCCATCCACCATTAGTCACTTAGTAGCCCTCTCTCTATCAGATAGAGACAGCATAGTATATATAGGATTGGGTACTATCTGAGGTTTCAGGCATCCACTGGAGATCTTGGGCAATATCCCCTGGGAATAAGGGAATACTACTCTATTAGGCATAATCTCAGACAAAAGACAAATAGTTTATTGCTGGAATGCATCACCCTTCAGTGCAGAGGAGGAAATTGAGACTGGGAGAAATTTATAACTTGTCTAAGATCAGATGTGACTGCATTGAAAGGTCTCCATTTTTTATTTTGAGGTTTAGAATTGTCTCAACGCCATTTAAAAATTGCTTAATGTAGTATATTTCTCAAGATACTTTTGACTTTTTTCATTTTAACTTTTCAACTCATTTTAAATTACTTTGACTTTTCTATTTTTCCCTTTGAATACCCTAATCAGTTCAGTTTATATATTCTGTCTTGGCTCTGTCAAATAATATTACACATTAATTAATTACACACAGATTTTGAAAATTAATCATTTTATTTGTATTTAACCCTATAGTCAATATGATTTACCACCTACACTTTTACCAGGCCTCACCTAGCCCATTTATATTTCACAGCAGCTTCTAGTTTTTACTTTTGTCTTGTTTTAGTCCCTTTGGGATGCTATAACAAAAATACCATAGCATGGGTGGCTTAAAAAGGAACGTTTACCAAGACCAAGACACTAGTACATTCAGCGTCTGGTGAGGGACAATTTCCTGGCTTATAGATAGCCATCTTGCTGTGTCTTCACCTGGCAAAGCGGGTAAGAGAACTCTCTGGGTCTTTTTTTTTTCTTTGAGACAGGGTCTTGCTCTGTCACCCAGGCTGGAGTGCAGTGGTGCAATCTTGGCTCACTGCAAACTCCGCCTCCCAGGTTGAAGCGGGCTTCAGCTTCCCAAGTAGCTGGGATTACAGGCACATGCTACCATACCCAGCTAATTTTTGTATTTTTTTAGTACATACAGAGTTTCACCATGTTGGCCAGGCTGGTCTCGAACTCCTGACCTCAAGTGATCCACCTGCCTCAGCCTCCCAAAGTGCTGAGATTACACATGTGAGCCACCCTGCCTGGCCCTAAGGTCTCTTTTATGAGGGTACTAATCTCATGCAGGAGGGTTCTGCCCTCATGACATAATCATCTCCCAAATAATCTTTCCTCTCCCATTTGACAAAGAGATGTTTCGAATCCATAACTTAAACGAGTAAACAAGCAGGAAACAACCCCATTAAAAAGTGGGCAAAGGACATGAACAGACACTTCTCAAAAGAAGACATACAGGTAGCCAACAAACATATGATAAAATGCTCATCATCCCTAACCATCAGAGAAATGCAAATCAAAACCATGATGAGATACTCTGTCACAACTAATACCATCACAATGGGGAGTAGGATTTCAACATACCAATTTTTCAGAGGAAACAGATGTTCGTTTCATAACAACTTTTAAATTGTGTGACATATAAATACAGCAAATAATCATTAAAATACTATTTTTTAAATTACTTCCTTATTCATTGTCAATATAGCATCAAATCCAAGCTCCCCTTTTTATAGAACAGTCACCTCTATTATCCCTAGTGACGGCTGAGTATATTTCTTAAGAGTTGCTAGGTTTTTAATTTATAAGCTGTCACAATGCATAAACATTGTTATTGAAAATCTCGACTTCTGCAGCATTACTTTGCTTATGTTGAGTTTAAAATTCATCTATCATTGCGTTATTCCAAAATCCTGACAGAGCAATCTGGAATTCTTTCAGTTTCCCTTTAACCTTCACTAACAAATAATTGTGTCCTCGTAAAAATGCCAAAATCTGGTGTATACTTTGCCATAATTTTCTCACAAAGAAATGCTAAAGATATAGCTTCACAAAAGATTCATCAAATATCTAAATATTCATCTAAATTTATTGTTTGTTTTGCCCTTAATTTTCTGGTGTTTAAAAGCCATATCAAGGTGTTACTTCCTTCTTCCTTCCCACTGCCCACCCACTCTTTGACAGTTATACCAGAAACAGTAAGTAAAGTGTTGGCATCTAAATCAAATCATATCTTTAGTTTTTATACCTTTTATTCCTTGCATTTAAAAAAAATTACTGCTTTTAAAAGTACCAATTCTTGTGTAGACTCTTATTGCCTGCAATAGCATTCTCATAAAATTGTCAGTGAGGGCACCTGAGAATACAGCTTTCTGAGGTTTCCAACTGGCAATCTCCTGCTCTGAGAACTGCTCTGAGGGAGTGCAGAAGAGCTGTGGAGTCCTACAGCATGAGTTACTGTCTTTTAATAAGCTCTTCTTCCCTCTACGTACTCATCTAGCTCATCTAAATGCATATGCGTAATCCCATCTACGAAAACCCACACATATCCCTCCATAGGACATAAGCTCAGGATAGTTTGTTTTCCCACAAACCGGCATACCCTGACAACCTAGATGTGCTTTAAGAAGCACGAATAAAACTTTCTATGCCATAGGGTTCATTGGCACCACTAGTCAGTCAAGCATGCTAATATCATGTCTACTGGGGGTCCGATGGCCTCCCATGCCCAATGCAGCAGACTTCTACAGGGCTACTCTTTCATTTCTCCAAATTTTTTCAGTCTCTCTTATTTGTACCCCATTTCCTCACTCAATTAAACTAATCATCCGGGAGTCCGTTGCCCCCAGAATTGGGTGAGGAAAGACTAGGAAAACTAGAATGCTTAGATAGTATAGCACTAAGAGTATTGTATAGAAATATCCAAATACTACCCTGTGGCCATGAGTGGGGCTACAGATCACTAATACAGAGACACAACACACATCCTAGAGACAGGGACTCCAATCCATCAACACAGACATTTTGAGGCCCAGTTAGGATAAAAGCAGTTAGTCTGGGACACCTGAATGTCTCCTTCTCAGTGACAGTCCCCCTCACCATAGTTAATTTCATTCTTTCTAGGCTCTTAAAGCACTTTTAAAATATTTTTATTATAGTACTTACTATTGCATTATGCTTCATATTTCCATGGCTGTCTTCCCCATTAGACTGTGAACTCCCCCAAAGGCAGGGATATTTTCTTACTCCTGCCATATGCTAGGTATTCAACAAACATTAGTCAGTTGAACTGAGTGTAGAATAATGCCTATAACCAAGAATCGTTCAAGTTTTAAAGTAATTCTTCAGCCTAAAAGTGATTGTGAGTTTTGTTTTAATTTAGACATACAAAAAAATGTACATTTTTCTTTGATTCCTTCCATTTAGAAAATTTTCATTCTGTTTACAAACTACTTGTAACCTTTAAAAATTTTCCTCAAAACAAGATAAAAAAGTCAGACAACAGCTACATCCAAGAGCCCTTATTTATTTTATTAATTATTTAATTTTTCTTAACCAGCACTGTTTTTGAAATATAAGTGGTGCATGCATACCCCCCTAGTGGGGGAATCTATTCAGTAATGCAAATTCCACAAAGAGATGACTTAACATGGAAAGTTTTTATCAAGGAACAAATTTGATATTGTCAGCTTCCAGTCCTTCCTGAAAGATTTCTAATGAGAAGAAAATTTAAGTTCCTCAATTAAAAAAATAGATTAAAGTAGCAATCATTCATTGAGTCAACATTAATTATTGAGTGTCTATTGCAAACCAGGTATTGTTCCAGGAGCTCTTTTTTAAAAGAACACATTAAGTTTGAGATCCTATTGGACTATTCAAGTGGAGACGTCAGCTACGCAGATACAATTTCAGGGGAAAATCTCCCAAAAGGAAAAGTAGTTACAGAAGAGGCCTGAGGTTTAAACTGTGTGATGCACCAACATCCTGAGATCTGGGAGAAAAAAAGAATCCAACAAAGACTTTGAAGAAGCGGGCAGTCAGCAGGAGAAGAGCCAAGAGAAAGTGGATATTTAAAGTCAAGGGAAGAAAATGTTTCAAGGGGGTAGAAATTGACAAAAGCCAAGTAAGGCAAAAACTGTTTCAGTGGAATGGTAGGGGTAAAGCAGATTGGAATGGATTCAAGAGATCAAAAGAGAGAATACGGCCATTCAGAAGGTGGACAACTTTTGGAGTAGTTTTCCTCAAAGACTAACCAGTAATTGGGGCAAAAGCTAGAGGGATTTGTGGTATTTCAGGATAATCAAAATAGAAGTAAGGCTTTCATTGAAGAAGTGATAGGATACATCTTATTCTATAGTTTCTTTAGAATTTTACGAATCCTTCTATATTCAACAAAAGGATACCTTAAATTCAAATTACCATCACGGTCATAGCCCCATTTCTAAGAAAAACTATACCTGATCCATTCTTTTATTTTACTTTTTATTTTTTGAAACTTTGTTTTTCGATACAGAGTCTCGCTCTGTTGCCCAGGCTGGAGTGTAGTGGCGCGATCTTGGCTCACTGCAACCTCTGCCTCTCGGGTTCAAGTAACTCTCCCTGCCTCAACCTCCCAAGAAGCTGGGATTACAGGCTCCTGCCACCAAGCCTGGCTAATTTTTGTATCTTTTAGTAGAAACCAGGGTTTCGCCATGTTGGCCAGGCTGGTCTTGAACCCCTGACTTCAGGTGATTCACCTGCCTTGGCCTCCCAAAGTGTTGGGATTACAGGTGAGAGCCACTGTGCCCAGCCTGATCCATTCTTTTAGTCATTCAATAAGCATGCTCTAGCTATATATTAATAGGCACTGTGCTAAGTGCTAGGGGGTGGATAAATAAGGCAAGTTCTCTGCTCTGCAGATGTTCACTGGTAGAAGAGACAGACAAGTGAATAATTACAGTACAGTGTGAAAGTCTCATAATATAGGTATGAACCAAAGATATGAGAGCCCAGAGGAAGGTGTTAACCCTGATTGGAAAGACCAAATAATTCACAGAGCTAACTATCAGCACAAGTAGAAAGTTCATTAGAAGACTGGAGGAAAGCAGAATGCAATGCTGACGGGGTCCACAAACACATGGAAGACTTGCCATAGCTGTGGAAAATAGCAAGGGTGGACTTGTTGGGGCAAATCATTAAAAAAACTATACCTACCTATGTGCCATGCAAGGTAGGTATGAGTTTTACTCTGTGCAAGAAGGGTCACATTATTTTTCTAAAATAAGTTACTGACTGACACTAATTGTTCAATAACACATTTAAATTTTTTTTCAAACACTTAAAAATCTAAAAATGATTCTTAGCTTGCAAGGCATACAAAACAGATGGCAGACTGGATTTCACCCATGAACAATAGTTTGCTAATCTCCAATTTAGACTAACTACTGGCAAGATATTTGTAAAATTCTAATGTTCCAATATTATTTTAAATTCTCAATACAATGCACTGGTGTTCAAAAACATGTAATTTTTCTTCACACTAACAGTAGCAATGGAAAAACACATTAGGCAATATTATCATCAAGTCTAAGGGTTTAAACTCAGTGTCTTTTCTGGATCATAGACTTCACAATTTGGTGCTGCAATATAGGGTTAGGCATTTTCATGCCTGGAAACCAATTTCAGTGCAAAAAAATGGACTAGAACATTCCTACCCAGATGAGTTTCCCAAAGATGTAATTTTGTTATATATGAATAAATCTGTTTATATGTTTTTTTAAGGGTCAGGGGTTATATCATCAACTACAAGAACCAAATCTTTGATTCAGCCATCATCACTGGTGAGCCAAGATGGATATTTGAACCTTGATAACATTCATAAGTAAATTTCTTTCAGTAGCTCAAAATTGAGTTCTCAACATCCACTGTAGCTATTTGGAGCATGAACTGTGTGTGGGCCATGGTTAATGCCTTAGATATTATTTGTATGGCTTTTAAATTTAGAGCTCAAAGTGGTTTCTTGTTAATGGTATAATAAATTGGCTTAAATTCTGTGTTTTGACAAAATCTTGTCACATCGTGCTTATATTTCGTAAGTCTGATGTTAACACTGACCCCTACTGGAGTCCCATCTGTAGCCATGGTTACCAGTTCTGAAAAACGTACTTTAAAATTCTCAAAAAAAAAAAAAAAAAAAAAAATCTTCTCCATACACAAAAATAAGCCATTTCCTAATGTGCCTTTTTGGAGCACCATTTCCAAAAAAAATTTTAGTCATTTCAAAATACTCTCCAACACAAATAGCTTTTAGGTTTCTATACGCTTATCAGCTGCAATGAAAAAAATGCCAGAAATAGCTTAGTTTTTTTTCATATAACTTGTCTTGTAAGCTGTAAGCCATATTTACAACATACTGAGCAATAAAAGCTACAGATATTACATTTGTAAGTGTTGGTTTCTGTTTAGGACTTGTGCTTTTTTTGCCTTCGATAAACGTTCTTTTTAAAACTTGCCTTTGATACAAAGTTTTTGTTGCCTGAGCACTTTTTTTCACTTAATATGCCACAATTTCTAGATAGTGTCACTGTGAAAGTTAATTTTATGTTTCAACTTGACTGGGCCATGGGGTGCACAGATATTTGGTCAAACATTATTCTGGGTGTGTCTGTGAGCATGTTTCTGGAGGAGATTGACATTTGAATAGGTCGGCTGAGAAAAGCAGATTGCCCTCCCTAATGTGGGTGGGCCTCATCCAATCAGTTGAAGGCCTGAACAAAAAGCTGACTGTCCCCTGAGAAAGGGAAGATTCCTTTTACCTGACTGCCTTTGATCTGAAACATCAGCTTTTCTCTCCCTTTGGACTCAAATTGAAATGTCAGCTTTTTCTTCAGCCAGCCTACCTGGAACTACACCATCAGCAATCCTGGTTCTCAGGCCTTTAGACTCAGACTGGAACTTCCCCCATCAGCTGCCTTGGATCTCCAGCTTGCTGATTGCAGATCTTAGGACTTGTCAGCCTCCATAGTCACTTGAGCTAATTCCTTAAAATAAATCTCTCCTTGCTTTCACTCTACACACACACACACACACACACACACACACACACACACACACACAGCTGATTCTTTTCTCTGGAGAATCCTGACTAATAGCATCATTTATTCTATTTCTATTTTTAAAATCCTGTTGAAATTTCAGTTCTCGTCTTTCCATTTATTAAATCGATCATCATGCGTTTTTTTCCCTATACCAGTCATAGTTCTTCCTTTGATTTCTTTCATAATGGCTCCTTAAATTGTATTTTTAAAAATCAGGCACACTTTGCATCTTAAAGAGGTAGGATGACTCTTTATTTTCACAATCGAGCTTGCTTTTATGCTAATTTTTGTAAATATAAGCCTATATCTGTCTCATTTTCCCATTTTTAATAGAAACGTGTATAAAAATATTTCACTTTCATTTAACTGCACTTAAAAAGAAAAACTAATATTGCAAGCAGGGACAGATTACCCCAGCACAGAAAGTGGACAAATTTTTATGATATCAGGTCAGTAAAAAGAATCTCTGGGGGAAGGCAAGAAGATGAGGAAGGAATTACTGTAAGCAGCTCCCTGGATTAGTGACGTCCTATGGAGGGCCACTAGAGTTCTAAGTTTGGCAATCAACCCCTGTTATCTGCTTTATGAGGGTTTCTGGGAAAGGTTGGGCAGGTGGTTCATTGCACAAACTTCCCAGATATATGAATGAATAGGGCAACTGTAATGTCAGGCTGGAGTTAAGGTATATTCTTTTAGTCTCCCCCAAGAGCTCCTATGAGTGTCCCATCATGTGGGACACAGAGGATGGTTGTGTTTAAGTTGCTGGTGTATCATACCAGTGCACCATGTGGTGAATTTCTGACCATGTCGTTAAATAAGACATCCAACATTGCTACAGTTCTGTTGATGTGGGTATGAAGTCAAACAAGAGGTCATGAGTTCATTTATTCAATCAGCAAATTTTAGCTGAGTACCACCTACTTCGTGCCAGCTCTGGATATACCCTCAACACCCTAGATCTCTGCCTCATGTATGTTTCTCTTCCACTTCATATGTCAAAATTCAAGTCAAGCATTACTCCCTCAAGGAAACTGCCCTTTTTCCTCTTCAGATCTCCCAAACCTCCCCCTTCAATTTGGGAGAGAAATCTCTGCTTTGTGCTCCCAATGCATCTAGCCAAATCATTTTATAATATGGTTTTCTTGCCTGGCTCCCCCCTCAGTCTTAAGCTGCAAGAGGACAGGGATTGGGTGAAGCATTTTTCAGTTCACTCAGGAGGGGTGAACAAAATAAAAGTAGAATAAGGCCAAAGACGAATCAAGGACACACCCTAGCCCACACACAGCCCAAAAAACTCTTCTGGGAGGATGAGAAGAGCCCAATGATTGCTTTGGATATGAAACCCATCATCTTTTTCTAGGCTTCCCACAGAAGAGGAAATGACTCAAGAGCCATCCTATCTGAGCCCAGGACTTCTCCTTGATATAACAGGAATAACAATATCCCTCTCATTTGCTATTGTAAGGATCAAATCAGATAACTAATGTAAAATGCTAATCATAATTTTATAGAGTACTTTTTTCTTCGCTCTTGTTGCCCAGGCTGCAGTGCAATGGTGCAATCTTGGCTCACTGCAACCTCTGCCTCCCAGGTTCAAGCAATTCTTCTGCCTCAGCCAGCCAAGTAGCTGGGATTACAGGCATGGGCCACCACTTTTTTTAAGAGATGACAGGTCTCATTCTGTCACCCACTCTGGAGTGCAGTGATGCAATCCATAGCTCATTGTGTAATAACATCAAACTCCTGAGCTCAAGGGATCATCCTGCTACAGCGTCTCAAGTAGTTCAGACTAGAGGTGCACACCACCACACCTGGCTAATTTTTTAATTTTTTGTAGAGGCAGGGTCACTTTGTTGCCCACTCTAATCTTAAACTGGCTTTAAGTGATCCTCCTGACTCAGCCTCCCAAAGTGCTGGAATTATAGGTGTAAGCCACTGCTCCCAGTCTTATACAGTACTATTATCTTCCAGTCAGAAATTTCCATGGTCTTCTTCAAACTACAGATCCTTGTTGCCACATCCATCCCTGCAGACCAGCTTCTAACCCCTCTTCCCTGTTCATCTCCCCCTAGTCCGTCTTGTCTTTTTCTTCTTCCCATCTCTCTCTCTCCCCCTCTTCCACTTTTTCCTTTCCTTCCTTCTCCCTTCCTGCTTCTCATTTCCTCCACTCTCCTTCTCTCCTCTCCAGACTCCCTTCTTTTCTTTTCTCTTCCTCCCTCCCTCCCCCCACAACTCTAGTCTCTGCTTGCTTTGCTCAGGAAGCAGTACACTAGGCAAGAACTGAAACAAACTGTCTCCATTCACATGTAGTTCTACCACTACTACTTATGCCTTAGATTTCTCAGATGTAAAAAATGGATACTGATTTTAAAAACAAAATAACAAAAAGTAAAAAACAGTACTTCTGTAAGTCTAGATCTGAAAACAATAATAAAATGAAAATAAAAAACAGCACTTAACACACAGCTGCTTTGAAAATTAAATAAGATACATACATAAGTACTTAGAGTACTTAGCAAGTTTGCTGGCCCTCAGTATAGTGATAAATACGGATTGTTATTTATTCTATTATTTCTTACCTTTTATTTTCCTCTTCATCTGGGCTTAGGGTGCAGAGAAGAAAAGAAGTTTATAGGGTATAGTCCACAGCAAAAGTTCTGTGACTTTCAAAAAAGCCCCCTTCGGTCTAGTACTAGCATCAGATAATAAAGCTGTCTCCTAGCCGAAGTAATTAGGCAAGAAAAAGAAATAAAAGGCATCCTAATTGGAAAGGAGGAACTCAAATCATTCCTGTTTGCAGACAACTTGATTATATACATGGAAAACCCTAAAGCCTCCACCAAAAAAACTCCACCATTTAAAACTGGCAAGTAAATTCAGTGAAGTTGCAGGAAACAAAATTGACATACAAAAACTCAGTAGCATTCTGTATACTAATAGTGAATGATTTTAAAAAATCAAGAAAACAATTCCATTTACAACAGCTACAAAACAGATACCTGGGAATAAACTTAACCAAGGAAGTGAAAGATCTCTACAATAAAAACTATACAATGTTGAGGAAATAAAGATGACACAAATAAGTGGAAAGATATCCCATGTTCATGAATTGACATAATTAATATTGTTGAAGTAGACATATTTTCCAGAATGATCTACAGATTCCATACAATCCCTATCAAAATACCAATGACATTCCTCACAGAAATATTTTTAAAAATCCTAAAGTTTATGTGGAACCACAAAAGTCCTCAAATAGCAAGAACACTCCTGAGAAAAAAGCAAAGCTGGAGACATCACAAAGCCTGACTTAAAAATATGCTACAAAGCTATAGTACCCAAAAGAGCATAATACTGGCAGAAAAACAGACACATAGACCAATGATGGAACAGAATAGAGAGCCCAGAAATAAATTCATGCACCTAAAACCAACTGATTTTTTAAACAGATGCCCAAAACACACATTGAGGAATAGACAGTCTCTTTAATGAGTCATCCTGGGAAATTGGATATCCACAGGCAGAACAATGAGACTACACCCCTACCCCTCACCATATTAAAAAATCAACTCAAAACAGAGCAAAACTTAAATGTAAGAACTGAAACTATAACACTACTATAAGAAAACAGAAGTGTTCCATGACAAGCACTGGGCTTGGCAAAGATTTTTAAATAAGACTTCAAAAGCACAGGAAACAAAAGCAAAAATAGACAAATAGGATTACATTAAACTCAAAAGTCTCTGCACAGCTAAGGAAAACTTTAACAGTGTGAACAGACAATGAAGATATTTGCAAACTATGCATCTGACAAGGGCTTAGTATCCAAAATATATAAGGAACTGAAACAACTCAACACCAATGAAAAAAGCTAAAATAAATAACCCATTAAAAATGGGCAACTGGGCCAGTCACGATGGCTCACACCTATAATCTCGGCACTTTGGGGGTGCTGAGGTGGGAGGATCACTTGAGGCCAGCAGTTTAAGACCAGTCTCAGCAACATAGCAAGACTGTTGCTATAAAAGGGAGTTTTAAAAATTATCTGGGCAAGCATACAGCCAAGACAATCCTAAGCAAAAAGAACAAAGCTAGAGACATCACTCTATCCAACCTCAAACGATACCAAAAGGCTACAGCAACCAAAACAGCATGGTATTGGTACAAAAACAGACACATAGACCAATAGAACAAAATAGAGATCTCCGAAATAAGACCACACATCTACAACCATCTGATCTTCGACAAACCTGACAAAAACAAGCAATGGGGAAAGGATTCCCTATTTAATAAATGATGCTGGGAAACTGGCTAGCCAGATGCTGAAAATTGAAGCTGAATCCTCTCCTTAGACCTCATACAAAAATTAACTCATTTGTTTGTTTATTAAAATTAACTCATTTGGATTAAAGACTTAAATGTAAAACACAAAACTATACAAACCCTAGAAGAAGAAAGAAAACTATACAAACCCTAGGCAATACCATTCAGGACATAGGCACAGGCAAAGATTTCCTAATGAAAACGTTAAAAGCAATAGCAACAAAAGTAAAAATTGACAAATGGGATCTAATTAAACTAAAGAGCTTCTGCACAGCAAAAGAAATTATCATCAGAGTGAACAGAAAGAAACTATCATCACAGTGAACAGACAACCTGCAGAATGGAAGAAAATTTTTGCAACCTATTCATCTGACAAAGGTCTAATATCCAGAATCTACAAGGAACTTAAACAAATTTACAAGAGAAAAACAACTGCATTAAAAAGTGGGCAAAGGACATGAAGAGAAACTTCTCAAAAGAAGACATTCATGCAGCCAACAAACGTACGAAAAAAGCTCAATATCACTGATCGTTAGAGAAATGCAAATCAAAACCACAGTGAGATACCATCTCATGCCAGTCAGAATGGCAATTAATAAAAAGTCAAGAAACAACAGATGCTGGTGAGGTAGTGGAGAAATAGGAAGGCTTTTACACTGTTGGTGGGAATGTAAATTAGCTTAACCACTGTGGAAGACAGTGTGGCAATTCCTTAAAGACCTAGAAGCAGAAATACCATTTGACCCAGCAATCCCATTACTGGGTATATACCCAAAAGAATATAAATCATTCTATTATAAAGATACATGCGTGTGCATGTTCATTGCAGCACTATTCACAATAGCAAAGACATGAAATCAATCCAAATGCCCATCAATGATAGACTGGATAAATAAAATGTGGTACATAGACATCATGGGATACTATGCAGCCATAAAAAGGAATGAGATCATGTTCTTTGCAGGGACATGGATGGAGCTGGAAGCCATTATCTTCAGCAAACTAACACAGGAACTGAAAACTAAATATTGTGTGTTCTTACTTATAAGTGGGAGCTAAACAATGAGAGCACATGGACCAGGGGAGGGAAACAACACACACTGGGGCCTGTTGAGGTGGGAGGGAAGGAAGAGCATCAGGATAAATAGCTAATGTATGTGAGGTTTAATACCTAAGTGATGGGTTGATAGGTGCAGCAAACCACCATGGCACACATTTACCTGTGTAACAAACCTGCACATCCTGCATATGTATCCTGGAACTTAAAATAATATTAAATTAAATTTTAAAAAATTATCTGGGCATGGTGATATATACTGATAGTCCCAGCTACTTGGGAGGCTGAGGTAGAGGAATTGCTTGAGCCCAGGAGTTTGAGGCTATAGTGAGCCCTGATCAAGCCACTGAATTCCAGCCTGGGTGACAGAGATTCTCTTAAAAAAAAAAAAAAAAAAAAAAAGAAGACTTTAACAGACATTTCTCAAAAGAAGTCATACAAATGGCCAAAGGTATATGAAAAAAATTGTCAGCCTTGCTAATCACAAAGGAAATGCAAGTCAAAACCACAATGAGCTACTACTTCACTCCAGTTACAATGACCATTATAAAACAATAAATGAAAATAAGTGTTGGTGAAGATGTAGAGAAAAAGGAACACTTACTGTTGGTGGAAATTTAAACTGGTATGGCCATTATGAAAAACAGTATGGATGTTTCTCAAAAAATTAAAAATAGAACTACCACATGACCTAAAAGTTTCACTACAGGGTGTATAATTCAAAGAAAGTGAAATCAGTATGTCCAAGAGATATCTGCACTCTTATGTTTACTGCAACGCTATTCACAATAGCCAATGTATGGAATCAACCTACATGTCTAACAACAAATGAATGGATAAAGAAAATGTGGTATACGCATAATGACATACTATTCAGCCATTTAAAAAGTTTGAAATCCTGTCATTTGGGATACACATGGATGACAACATCTTAAGTGAAATAAGCTAGACACAGAAAAACAAATACTGTCTAATCTCACTCATAAGTAGAATCTGAAAAAAAAACAATTTGATAGAAGTCTAGAAAGTAAACAGTAAAACAATGGTTAACAAAGACTAAGGAGGGCTTGGGGGAGGAAGGATGGGAAGAGGTTGCTCAACAGGTACAAAGTTAGATAGAAGGAATGAGTTCTGATGTTCTATTGCACAGAAGGTGACTATGGTTAACAGTAAGGTATTGTTTATATATCGCAAAATAGCTAGAAGAGAGGTTTCTTAATGTTATCACCAAAAATGCATGAGGTGATGAATATGCTATCTCGATTTGATCATTATATAACATAAACATGTATCAAAACATAAAATTGTACCCCATAAATATATATAATTACAATGTGTCAACTAAAAAAATAATTGAACTGTCATTTTATTCACCTTTACCACACATTGGTCATATTTCTGACCAATGTACATTTTTATGGTCATAGGTGAAGCTGCCTGTATGACCCTGCAAAATTAACACTAGATATTCTCATGAAAGACAAAGGGTTTGCTTCATGTGACCTTATTCTATTTGCAGAAGTAATATTCTCTTCTACTCCTACTTAGAAAATATCAAGTACTGGAGAGGCAAAATATCTCTTTTTACAAAAGTTAACCAAGAAGAGAACTGCACGCTACTGCATGGAACAGATCCCTCCCCCTTTCTGAGACGGACAAGAAAATAGCATAAAGAAGTACTAGTTAAGGTGTGGTCCATAGACAGAGACTATCTGTGAACTGTTTGTGATCAGTAAATACAGAAATTGATGGGTGGGGTATGGGGGTGGGCGCCTGTAATCACAACTAGGAGAGAGGATTGCTTGTGTTGGAGTCCATCCTGGGGCAATAGGGAGATGCTCTCTCTTAAAAACAAAACAAAACAAAACAAAACAAAACAAAAGAGAAAACTCAGCAGGCCAGCAAATGGGACACTCCCCAGGTCAAATGGCTCAGCCTCTAATTTTGGGTGCAATCCACTCTGTGATTGTTGTTGCTGTGCACACGTTATTTAAAAAAAGAAAAGAAAAGAAAAGAAAGTGAAAATGTTCAGAACGTTTACAGCACGTTGACATTGTCCTGATATCCAAGCTCCTGATCAGCAGACTTTATTCAGCCAGGTATAGGGCGGTTCAGTGTTGTCAAATTTGTGATTCACATGAGGCCAGGCTGCTTACTGGTAATGCATAAAGGACCACACCCTGGTTCTCGAAGAATTTGGGGGTAGGGGAGAAGGAGGGTGTAACTGGTCCTTCATCACCAGTAGTTTGAGAGCACTGATGTAAACTATAGTTTCACACTGTTGTAGTATAATTGATTATTAATCCTCAATAGGTCATTTACACTAAGTCGGAAAAAAGTGGAAATATCAGATATGTGGGATATGCGTCACCTTGTACATTTCTCAGCTGGAAAATTTAAAAAATCTCAATTTTGCACCCCCCTTTTCAAACGAGTCTTTGGCTGAATCAGTGGTGGCTCTAAGCGCTCGTGCTAGAGCGAGTCCTGCCATCTTGTGGTTGAAGATGCTAACTGTAAGAGAATAGCAGGTTTTGACATCAGCAGTTCTGATTGGGTAAAAAGACCCTGGTCTTGGGGTAATTCTCTTTGAAGTCCTGAGTCAGTCACACACAAACGCCCTCTTCCTGTTAAATCCATTTTAAACAACGGAATGGACTTTAGGGAAAGGAAAGGTAAACGTATTCTTTAGGACTCTTTAAATAGCATTTTCGCCCTTTAGCAGAGTCTGATTCATGAGCATACGCTAAATACCGTGTGCGTGCGTTTTGAATGAATTCATTTCTACACTATTGTATAGGAGTGTTGAATAGTGGGGGAATTGGAACCCCTCCGGCGGAACCAAACATTGTCATTCAGAAGACGACAAAGAGGGATTCAAATGTAGCTGTTGATTTCAACACACAAATTCTGGTGGTATTTGAAGGCAAAGCAAGTTAAGTTTCTCCGAATCTCTGAATAGTCAGCTGCTGGTAGAGAAGGACTGCGCAAGTTAACTACAGCTCCCAGCATGCCTAAAGGGCGGGCCCAGCGGCTGCGCAGACTGGCGCGCGCAGGCGGTCATGGGACTTCAGCATGGCGGTGTTTGCAGATTTGGACCTGCGAGCGGGTTCTGACCTGAAGGCTCTGCGTGGACTTGTGGAGACAGCCGCTCACCGTGAGTTGCCCTGGCTTCGCGGGCAGCAGCGCCTGCCAAGTTTCATACCACCCAGACTATCGGGCCACGCTCGGGAGGAACTATTTTTTTGATGCGTCTCGGTCAGGTCTCCTGGAGTCTCTGGGATGTCCCCTGGAGGCTGATGACAGCCGAGGTGTTGGTCTGATACCTAGCGCGGGAAACTCGAAGGTTCTAGGGCTTGTTATCTGGTTCAGCTCCTTTCGTGCAGTGAGGGAATTGAGGCGCAACGAGGGCGAGGGATTTGCGTAGGAGCCTACAGCTGATAGATGACAGAAGCCGGAGCTGGACTCCAAGTGTACAATCTTCTAAGCTTCTAAGTTAACATCAGTCCTTCCTGACTCTCACGACAGTATCTAAACAAATGCTGGAATTTGGGGCCCGGACAGGAAGCGCCTTGGAGGCCCCGAGGAGGAAGATGTGGAAGTGCTGGAACAATATTATCTAGACAGAGGGAGGGTAGTGGGGGCAGAGGACATCCACCGCGGAGTGGTGGTGGAGGAGGAGGACAGCATGGCCCAAATCTAAGGGAAGCAAAAGCCTTGAGAGAGGAGAACCTGTTTTCACTATTGGAGTTAGTCATGGGTTCTTATTCCTTAGACTGTAAGGTGTGGGGCTAGAGAGATTAAAAAGAATCAAGAGGTTCGTGCAGTAACATCTGCTCCTCAGTGACAGTTCTCAGCTCATTGTGAGGTCTGATTACTGATACTGTTCAGAGGTGGTGCTAGAAATGACGGCCACTTCCTGGCAAAAATGAATCACACCATTTTTTCTTGTCCTCTTTATGAAGTATCCGTAGCGAAATGACCTTCCCTTTCTACTGCTGCCACTAAATGAACATTATCTCTGGGGTACTTTGCTCATCAGTAGGGAGAGGAAAGTAGACATGATGATATGGGCCATTTAGCGTTAATGTTCTTTTATCCTGTAAAATAAATTTTCCTGGGTGTAGCTCGTTGCAATTATAACCTCCTCAATGAGACTTTTCGTGATGCCATCCCATTTTTTAATAGATCATGAGCTTCTGAAGATAATTGCCATGTCTTATCCTTTTTATTTACTGTGCGTAAGACATTTACTCTGCAGGCACTAGTGCGTAGCAGTCACTCAAGTTAATGCTTATGAATAAACTGAACACCTTAGAAAAATCAATACAAAAAAAAAGTTATAATGATTTCTTTAGAGAATTTCCCCCAGTTTAAAATACAGTTGAAAGAGGTGTGGTAATATGTGTACATTGTTAGTGGTTTTTTATTTAGAAATTAAATGAAATTCATGGCATATGACAAAGTCATCTCAACTTACAAGTCAAAGACAAAGGACTGCTATTTGATGAGTCTGGAAATAAATAGTAGACATTTTCAAAGAATAGGGAAGACAGAACCCTGGTTCTTAGTTTCTGATGTGATATAAGAAACCATTGATAAGCTTCAGAAATATACCGTGTAAATTAAAATACACTAAAGCTTGACTGGGAAGTACTCCTAAATTGCCAGATGAGGAGTAGTCTAGGAAAAAGTTTTATAGAGAAACAGAATCTAGTTGACATTTCTGTAGAACGGTAGGGATATTGTTTAGTAGCCAGAAAGATATCCCAAATGGGGTATAACAAGGAAGATGAGAGCAGATTTGGGAGTGTGGTAAGGAAGAGTGGGGGAGTAGGTGTGGCTGGTTGATTTGACTAACTGTGTGCAAGGTGAAGCCCAAAATAGAGGCATACTTCTGATTTTTTTGTTTTTAAGGGTAACTTTCTCCAGGGAGCCTTTTGTGACTCCTACACCAGGTTTCATTGTGCTACATACTTCCATAGAATCTTTACTTATAAAAAACATGTATTTATATGTAATGACTTGTTTAATTGACTGTTTGCCTTAGTTCTCCAACATGTGGACCAGGATTGTATTATTTATCCTGTATATGCAACACCAGTTTACGGCTTGTCAAGTAATGGATGCTCAGTAAATATTTGAGGGAGGTAGGGAAGAAGGAAGTTGGACAAACTGTTATAAGTTTGGCATTAATATGTATTTTAATATTACTGTCCTTTCATCCCCATTGGTATTTTTAAAAACTTAAAGATGGGATTTAGATTTTTTTTGGTAGCCCAAATGTCCAGAACAGTACCAACTGATGAGGATTGTAGGGCTGTTGGCCCCACAGGGTTGTGGGGTGTCCCTTATGCTGTGCTGAGGTACAGGATCCAAGAAGTAAAGAGACAGGACACTGAAGAACTGAAGAAGAGCAGCTGGACTTGGGGGGGCCATGCCACCTATGAGCAGAGACAGGTGAGGCCCCGAACGCCTAGAAGCGTCTGTATTTATTAGGCACAAGCAGGGATAAGGGTCGTAAGTGAGGTCATCATCTATAGGCTTAGCGATAGGTTATACATAATTACGTGAGTCACAAGCGAGGGGGCCACCCCATTATGTCACCTGGGCAGAGAGGTGAGCCTTTCCCAGTAGGGGGCCATGCTGTGTGCAGTAGTAGAGGGTCATGTACAGAAGTGTGTCCACCCCCATTAGGTCACTGAGGCAAGAAGTTGGGCTATGTGCAACAGGTGTCCTGTGCAACACTTCTTGTCTGGGGGCTGGAGACTTCCAAGAGTTTCTAATAGAAAGGTACTGTAAACCAATGCAGTGGGAGCTGACAGACTTGTGCTCTTCTCTTAAGATATTTATGGGAGGATGGTTTAAGCTAGCACAGAAATGAGAAAAGAATGACAGGGTGTACAGGCACCATCACTGGTCACACCAGAGGGGTTCTTCTCTGTTGGTTATTTGCGGGCTCTCAGGCCTGAGGCCTACTTTCCACAGAAACTGGATGCAAGGTACTACAACTCCTTTATCAGGAGGAGAGACTCTTGCTCCAAGCCTGCCATACAGCGTATGCCCTTTCAGGCAGGGACACCACTGCCTGGGTCTTTGGTTCTTGTGCTGGTCTGGCTGTTTTGCCATGTACCGCTTCTGTTCTGTGACTGCTCTAGGCATTCCTCCTCCTACAAACTACTATATGGTTATATAGAAGGATTATATAAATCAGCACCAAATGTGTCAGTACAACTCCAGCTACATCCATTATATGATTATATAGAAAGATTATATGGAACTAAGTATGATTATATATATAAGCTAGATATAGTAAGCAGTGAGGCATTTATACTTCAGGCACTAATTGTGCCTGGGATCTACACAGTTCTCCTTCCTCAGTGCCATGGGGGGTGTTACCCACAAGGATAATAAAGCAAGCCTTTGACCTCAAAGAGTTCCCAGTCTGTCGATGGTGTGCACTCAAAATGGGAAGTGGGCAGTGGTGTGAGGGAGTCATCATTCCATTTCTCCTTAGGAAAGGAGTCTCTGACAGAAGTAGAAGGGTAAAAAGCAAAAGAATTGAACAAGAATAAAAATGACAGTGGTAAAGTAAGAACTTGATGGAATGAAATGAATACAGGGACATGAAAGAGAATGATAGTTGAAAATAAGCACAAAGTTAAGAGTCTTTAATATCATGTTAATAATAATTTGTAATGGTTAAACAAAGACCTATGTGCCAGACACTGTTGTCAAACACCTCAGGTGTATTATTTCGTTTAAATCTCATGACAAGTATATGAAGTAAGTGTTGTTATTATCACCATTTGACAGTTGAAGAACCTGAAACTTCACGTTAAGTAACTTGTAAATGGTAGTGCCTAGACTTTAAATCAGGCCGGCTGATACTAGAGTTTACATTCATAACCATTTCTCAAATGGCCTCCTACTCTTGACCTCTAGAGTCAGGATGGACCTGTGTGTACAGAAGGAGAGGTTGTTATCTTTAACAAAAGTGTTCAATTTTTCTTTTC
Organism: Ateles fusciceps; assembly: GCA_036589455.1. Classification (NCBI taxonomy): domain Eukaryota; kingdom Metazoa; phylum Chordata; class Mammalia; order Primates; family Atelidae; genus Ateles; species Ateles fusciceps. Next base: position 7,361,136 of record JAZHEH010002393.1, read on the forward strand.
AGTTGGCTATTCAGTTGTTGCTGTCAATCATGTCGTTGACTTTAAGGAAAAGAAACAGGTAAAATAATATTTCTGAAGTTAAGTTCATGAATATATGTAATCTGTTTATATTGGTAATTTGGGAGCTACAGATTAGAATATTTCTTAAATGCACTCCTTTATATACTATTACATGTTAATAGTTGAGCTGATGCATATTTATACAAACAATCAAGATATTTGTGAGGTAGTATGACATAGTGTTCAGGATTCTTAAAGTTAATTTGAAATTAAGTTACTTTCACTGTTTAAAAAATGCATTGTTGGCTGGACTGTAATAAAAATATTTAGTCCTTTTTATTTTATTGTCATGGACTTACTAACTAGTTTCTCTTTTAAACATTACTAGTAAGTGTGTGTATTTCTCTTTAGGCCAACAACTGTATCCTATAGATTATTTCAGTCTAAAAATTAGTTTTCATTCTTCCTGTTCACTGATGTTTGCGGTTGCTTCTCTATTTAACTTTCTCTTTAAAAATATTTTTTAAAAGTCTTTCTGAAAACCAGAAATCACCTAGCTTTTTAAAAAAAATGCATTTTTTTTCTGAGATTCCCCTTGTAATTTTTCCATTATGCCTTTGCTATTGATGTATACAATTTGTGGTAACTATTTATCGTTTTTTTAGGAAATTGAAAAACCAGTAGCTGTTTCTGAACTCTTCACAACTTTGCCAATTGTACAGGTAGGTGTTTTGTTGTTTAAAGAAGCATAATATCAGTTTATTCAGTCAAAAGATACCTAATTATGTGTGCTATTCTCTAACTGGAGTTTACCTTACTCTGCCTACTAGTCTTACATTTTCCTCAAGGCTCAGCTCTTCAGGAAACATTATTTTACCATTAATTCTTATTACTTTGATGATCTTCTTTCCTGAAGTCCTACAACTTTTAAATTATCTTATTATGTAGTTTAAGATACATACATCTCTTTCTATGGCCGTATTGTAAATTCCTAGAGAACAAGGACTGGGTTTTATTTATCTTCGCTATCCCTTATAGCCAGTACCTTTTAATGAATACTTTCTGTGGGTAAAAAGGAAAATCAGTCAGTTATCTTTTGTGCTTCTTTGACAGCATGTTTTTTTTTAAATAGGGAAAATCAAGACCAATTAAAATTTTAACTAGATTGACAATTATTGTCTCGGATCCATCTCACTGCAATGTTTTGGTAAGTTAATTATTTTTCCTCTCTCCTTTTAGCTTTGTAAGTTATACTGATTAATGTTGAACAATGTTGCATTTTTTCTTACCCCATTTTTACATTTCCCCCTCACCCCCCCCCAAACATGACACCTGCCTACTCTCCTTGTCCTCAGAATTCACACAGTGTAACATGTCAATTCTACTTACTCATGGCACATGTGTAATGATACCACAATTAAAGAATCCCTTGGCAACTGTTATTCATTAAACTCACATGCCCCAGACTTAAGATAGGTGCTGGGGGGTATTGCCATGAATAATATGAGCTCAATCCTTGAACTTATAAAGCTTAAAGTTTAAATGGCAAGATAAGCTCTGAACAAATAATAATTACAACTGGTGCTCTGGGAGTATGTAACCTGAGTAAGTTGATATTGAAGCTGGGAGACGGAAGAATCAGTAAATGTTATATAGGTGACAAACACGGAGCAAGTGTTCCCAGATAGAATGGATTATGCATATTGAAGCCAAGGTATTTTCTGAGATGTGAAACAAAACCAGTGGGGCTAAGTTTAGTGAGCCAGTTACATGGGATGAGGTTAGGAACGTAAGCCTGGGTGAGGATTCCAAAAGCAGTTGGAAGCCCCTGAATGTTTTAACAAAGGGAATAAAATTATGAGGTTTGAATTACAGAGTATGGATTAGAAGGAGTTAAGGAGGGGACTTAAGAGGCTCCAGGAGGGAGAATTGATGGGATTTGTTGGTTAATTGGATGATGCTTACTCCTTAGGTGGCCTGAGCAGCCAGGTAGGTAGATAATGGTATCATTTCCTGAGATGGGCCATACAAACAAGCAGGTTGGGGGGAATCATGATGAGTTACTATAAGGGTTTCAAAATAGACTGTTAAAAAAAATATGCATGGTGGCTCATGCCCGTAATCCCAACATTTTGGGAGGCCTAGGCAGGTAGTCACTTGAGGTCAGGAGTTCAAGACTGGCCTGATGAATGTGGTAAAACCCCATCTCTACTCAAAACTCAAAAATTAGCAGGGTGTGGTGGTGGGTGCCTATAATCCCAGCTACTCGGGAGTCTGAGGCAAGAGAATCGCTTGAGCTGGAGAGGCAGAGGTTGCAGTGAGATCGCACCAGCCTGGGCAACAGAGCCAGACTTCATTTCAAACAAACAAACAGATGTGGCCTTCAGAAGAGTGATCCCAATTAAAGATGGTTCTTTGAAAGTGGTCATCTGCGATGAATAATTGAAACCATGGGAATGGATGAGACTCCCTGGCCAAAGTGCATTGTGGGAAGAAGAGGTTTAGTACAGAGTGCTAAGAAACTTAACTATGTAGTGGTGGGAAAGAAGATGAGCTAGGATTGGAGACTGAGGAGGGACTACCCTAGAAGTAGAAGGACAGCAAGTAAAGGGAAAACAGAGAAGGAGGAATGAAAGGTCAGCAGAGTCAGTACACCTGTGTAGTTGAGCAGAAAGGCCAAAAAAAAAGTCTGTCAGATTTATGGATGGGACAGTCATTGGCTGCCTTAGCAAAAACCATTTCCATGGATATGATAGGGATGCGAGAAAATGCAGACTGTGCTGCTGACTTTGCTTAAGAAATTTGACTCCATAGGAGAATGGAAGAAATAAGGTGTTGGTGGATAAGAATCTGCTGTATAAAGAGATTTTGTTTTTAAATGAGAGAGGTTTGGGTATGCCTAATATCAGGGGAGCGAGAAAGTGAGATTCCCTGAGAAGGTGAACTGTTTTATCTTTAGCTGGGATGAACATCTCCTTCATAGACTAGAAATAATTAAGGAAAGACCCCCTTTATAATAGCTACTATTGCTAAAGAAATTGTGAAAAGCTAATTTTTGGTGTCTTATACACCTGCGAGGCAGCATTCAGTTTCTTAGGCCCCGGTAGACATAAATGGAGCTGACTTTTGATAGGTTATAAAGACTTTAATTTACTCTTGGTATCATGAACATCCAGGTGGTTCCTTTTTGTGTCCTTCACAAGTGGGAGTGGGCAGGTGAAGGAGAGCAAATCCCAGATCCTGGTTATTTCTAAGACCGGGAATCTGCCCTATCTCAGCACAGGTCTGCCTAGCAGGCCCTCTTACCTGCTCAAGCACAGCACCTGCTGCTTCTCTTACACCCTCCTTTTCTTTTTACAAAATAAGAGATTGCGAAATTTTAGAAGATGCCAACAAGCAAAGTAGTAGTACCACACTTTATCCCATAATTCAGAGATTGTATGTTTGTGTATAAATATATATTTTTTCCAGTCTCTTCATATACAATTTAGATTTGAGATTTTCTTTCTTCTTCTTCCTCTTTTCTTTATTCAAACAGGGTCTCACTGTGTTCTCCAGGCTTGAGTGTAGTGGCATGAATGCGGCTCACTGTAGCCTTGACCCTGCAGTGGGGTTCAAGTGACCCTTCTGCCTTGCTCCCCCCCTCCCCCCAAGTATCTGGGACATAAGTGCTACCACCACACCCAGCTAATTTTTAAGTTTTTTGTAGAGACGAGGTCTCACAGTGTTTCCCAGGCTAGTCTCAAACTCCTGGGCTCAAGCACTCCTCCCATCTTGGCCTCCCAAAGTGCTGGGTTTATAGGCATAAGCTATCGTGCCTGGCCTAATTTGATTTTTACATCTCAAACACAATGTTTGGTACATGGTTAAAGTATAACAAATGTAGGAAGGAGGAGAATGATTGGTGAGATAGATATTTGTGTCTAAATTCTCATGTGCTTAGGTCTTTTCTGCCAACATACAAAGCAAAGCTGAAATGTCGATAGCATATTAGAAGTGTTCCATGATTGAAATATAGGTGAGTTAGTCACTAGACAGAATTTCATGTGTATGGGTTTTTGTTATTATATGATAACATTCTTTTTGTATTCTTAGAGAGCAACTTCTTCAAGGGTCCGGCTCTATGATGTTGTTGCAGTTTTTCCAAAGACAGAAAAACTTTTTCATGTGAGTAACAGATAAGTAAAATAAAGTAGTGTTTATGTGTTCTATAAGAAGTCTGATGTTCTGACTTTGTAGATGACGTGTTTTGCCTCATCTGGAAACTTTTAGGATTTGTTATTTATAGTTGGAGTTTCTAGAACCCCATAAGGGTATATATAACTGGCATTTGGTTTTCTGTTTTGTTTTGTTCATCCTGCTAACATTTGATGGGATCAGTTTGAAAGAGCCTGTTAAGTTTTCTTCTGTTTCTTTATCTCTGCTTCTTTCACTCAAAACTTCTCTTAGGTAAGTGTTGGTCCATCTCTTTCTTACTCTAAAATCACTTCAGTTTCTGCCCTTCTTACCGTTTGCTGCTCCTTGGGAGGGAAGAAAGGGGCAAGGTTCTACTATAGCATAAAAGTTTCCACCTCTGTTTCAGCTTCCTCCTTTGCGTGCTCTGAGGTATAGCCCGTATGCAAGCATGATTGTCTCAGCCTTTAGTCTTTCAGACATTCTTCAAAATCAGCCATTTGCTGGTATAATCCCTCTTCTTGAGAGCCTTTATGAATTGAATTTCTTTTGTACTTTTAAAATTGCCATTTCATTGCCTTTGCAGAAGGGAAAGGAGCTTAACATGTATGCTTATTTTGTCAACTTGAGACAACACCCTGGGCATTTTAATTGATTACAGTAAGAAAAAAATCAATTGTAATGCATTTTACTGGGTAAAATGAGTTATAGCTACTTTTAGAAAGTTCTGAAAGTTGCCTTTATGTAGGTTCACTGAAGTGTCCATCTGCCAAAAGTATAAAATGAGGTATAGCTACTTTTAGAAACTTCTGCAAGTTGCCTTTTTCTAGGTTCACTAAATTGTCCCTCTGCCAAAAGTATAACCACCAAAGGTACTACTCTTTGATTTTTTTTTTTTAAAGACTAGTCAAGTGCCCTATTAAGAGGGAAAGAGTAGGGCAAGGAATTCAATCTCTAACTGACTGTAAACAGTCAATTAAGATAACTGACTACCTTCAGATCAGCCTGGTCTTTGAGGTTTTAATGTTACATCAGTTTTTTTTTTTTGTTTGTTTTTTTAAGCAAAATTCATTCTAAAATTGCAGCAAGATATTTTTCCTAGGTATATCCAGTAGATGGAGCTACTGACTAAGGATGGTAATGCCTGTGGTAAACATCAATAGTTTTCAAGGCATACTATCAATTCTTAATTATTTATATTAACAAGAGAGAAACAGCATAAAATATTTATAGATGCCTTCCTCTTTTTTTTTGGTTACTTCCTTTAAAAAATGCAATTTCAGGCCAGGCACGATGGCTCATGCCTGTAATCCTAGCACTTTGGGAGGCCGAGGCGGGTGGATCACTTGAGGTCAGGAGTTCAAGACCAGCCTGGCCAATATAGCGAAACCCCATCTCTACTAAAAATACAAAAATTAGCTGGGCATAGTGGCACTCACCTGTAATCTTAGCTACTTGGGAGACTGAGGCATGAGAATTACTTGAACCCAGGAGGCAGAGGTTGCAGTGAGCTGAGGTTGCACCACTGTATTCCAGCCTGGACAACAGAGCAAGACTGTCTCAAAAAAAAGTTTTTTTTGATGCAATTATAGATTTTCTCAAGAATTTTGTTTTAGTTAAAGGGGTAAGTAGAAGCCAGTGATTTTTAGTCATAAAAGATGTCTGTAGAACTTTTTAAATCAGGCACATTCAGCCCTTACCACTGGAGATTCTGGTCCAGTAGATTTGGGGTTGATTCTGGGTATCTCTGTTTTTCATGTCCTGTAAGAAAGTATAATTCAGTGCTGAAATCGCTAGTGTTCAATATAAGGAAGATCATGGGCATTTCCAAGTTTGTTAAACAACCAACAGCAACTTAGTTTGCTTAATAAATAATAGCAACTCAGTTGTGATTTAGAATAAAAGTTGGTGATGTACCAAGTATTTTGTTTACATTTGATTTCTGGATTAATTTTGAAGATCAGACAACTTAACATTTCTAGATCCCTTTTCTGATGATTAGAGAGGCAAAACAAGGAAGGTGTACATTTGTAAAACCTTTCAGAAATATTTACATATTTATTTCCTTTAACTTTCACAACAGTCCTGTAGGATAATTAAAACAGGTATTTATTATTGTACCCATTTTATAGTGGAGAAAACTGAGACTCAGGCTGAGTGATTTGCTGTAAATATCCCAGCAAGTATGTTCTAAAGATAGGACTTTGGGTTTTAGAATATATTATAATTTTATATAGTAGCTTTATTTGTTTATCTTACTGTTTTTTTGTCAGACTCAGACTCTTCAAGTTTGAATTTACTGAACACATGCTTGATAGTGGATGGACCTGTCAAAAATATTTTGGAAGATGGAAGAAAGCATGAAGTGTTGATCTTACACATATACTCACAAACTTATATGAAAACACAGTTTTAAAAATTGGAATATCTTCCTCTTCTCTATCCAAATATTACCCGTTCCTTAAGATTAAATTGAAATGAGAGTTCTCCTGTTTTCTATAGAAAATCAATTTTAAAAGACATCTTTCTTTTAAAGCTTTTATAAGTATATCATGGTTTGGAATCAGGTCAAATGCAAGCAGTTTGCATCTTAAGTTACATTCTATAAGTGATTTTATTTGTTTGGAAGTTGATTATCTGCTTTTTTTTTTTTTTTTTCTTTTCACATTGGACATTTGTACAAGGAAGTTGATTATCTAGAATTCTAACAGGTATCTTTATAGGCATGGTATTCTAAAACTAAGTTAGGTTTCCAATATGAGTCATCAAGCATACACACACACACACACACACACACACACACGCACATGTTTATGTCAATAGTTGTGTAAAATCTAACCACCTTAAATAGCATCATTTCCATGGGACATAACATACTCTTATATTTTCTACTCAGAGTATCTGGAAGATGTCTCATAGAAACTCTCTCCCCCGGGAGAGCAGGGGGTGGGGGAGATCGGGGAGGGGATAATATTAGGAGAAATACCTAATGTAGATGACAGTAGGATGGATGCAGCAAACCACCATAGCATGTGAATACCTATGTAACAATCCTGCATGATCTGCAGATGTACCCCAGAACTTAAAGTATAACCTAAATAAATAAATAAATAAAAAAGAAACTCTCCATAGCTACTTCAGGAGATAAGGCAAAGATTAAAGATTTGAGGGAATCCATTGGTTAGGGTGCCTTAGAATTGGGGGACAGCTGTGGAATATGACAGAGAGTTGCATGGAAGCTTCAGGAGCTTCTGGAACAATTACTCCCATTTAGGATTTAAAGCAGCTGAGCAGGTTGAGGAGAATTCAGGTTATTTAGTCCAGGGGTCTCTAAACTGCTTTGATTGTACATCCTGTCAGTTAAGAAAATGTTCGAGCCTGCTTCCCGATATATGTATGTTTCTTATGAATTACCTGCATCTCTCATTATACCAGTGTACCTTTTAAAAAATACATTCACACAAAACAGATCTTAAGATAGCGAATTAAAAAATAAATGGAGGCTGGATGCAGTGGCTCACGCCTGTAATCCCAGCACTTCGGGAGGCGAGGCAGGATGACCACTTGAGGCCAGGAGTTCAAGACCACCCTGGGCAACATAGTGAGACCCTGTCTCTATTTTTAAAAAACAAAAGTAAATGGAAATAAAAGGTTTATTTTTTTCCTGCTCCTGAAGTTCATGCCTTTCCTTTGCAGAACATTGTTGTAGAGTATCTTGAGGAAGGGAGTATCTTGGTGTTTCTTGGAGTATGGTCTGGCTCCACTGGCTTCAGAATTACCTGGAATATTTATTTATTTATTTATTTATTTTTGAGACAGAGTCTCACTCTGTCGCCAGGCGCCAGGCTGGAGTGCAGTGGCACAATCTCGGCTCACTGCAACTTCTGCCTCCCGGGTTCAAGCAATTCTCCTGCCTCAGCCTCCTGAGTAGCTGGGACTACAGGTGCACGCCACCACACCCAGCTAATTTTTGTATTTTTAGTAGAGACGGGGTTTCACCATGTTGGCCAGGATGGTCTTGATCTCCTGACCTCGTGATCTACCCACCTCGGCCTCCCAAAGTGCTGGGATTACAGGCTTGAGGCACCGCGCCTGGCCTGGAATATTTATTAAAATGCAGATCATTAGGCCATACTTAATGAATCCATGGAGGTAGGGCCTGGTTGTCTTCATTTTTGATACATTCTTTAGGGCAGTTTTACACACACTAAAGTTGAGAGCCCCTGTTTATGGATATTTCTCTTTTTCCTTGGTAAGCCTGATTGTCCCTTGCCCAGTTTATCAGCCTGATATCTTTGAAAGGGATTCAGGGAAGAATATGAACCCCTACAGTCCTTTTACTTTTGTGCCATAAAGGCAAAGATGTGTACATATCTGTGCATTTTTATGGGAATACATTTTCTTTAAATTGTCATGGGAGTCTCTGGACAAAAAAAAAATTGGTTATGGATAACTGATGTGAATTCATCTGTAACCTACCAGTTTTCAGAGAAAACCATTATAATATTCTTAACCTCAAGGCTCTATTGAGCATTATTTAATCTTTTAAAATTATATAGAAAGTCTTTCAATGGAGTGTGAACATTAACTCTTATTTTGTGGTTATCTAAATGTATCGATTGAACATTTCGGTTAATAGAAAACTAAATAAAATAATTCAGTTTGGGGCATTCTAAGGTTGAAGTGTCAGAGGGAGCCATGGGGACCTGTCCTTTGTAACTAAAGTTTATTATAATGTATGTATTTGCACATACTTAAACTAACATACAGCCATTGTTTAATTGGCCACTCATATAGGAGAAGGGAAGAAAGGAACAATATCTAAGTAAAAAGTAACCTAATTTAGCTTTATTCTGGGGAGAATGTTTAACAGGCTTTTAAAGAATTAATCAGCTTTTTTAACTGAAGAAATAATTTACATTCATGATGATAAATTTAAACAGCACAAAGATATTGAAAAGTACACCTTACTTCCACCTAAAACCCTCTGTCTTTTTTCCAGAGGCAACCACTAGTAATAGTTCTTGTGTGTCTTTTTAGAAATATTATTTACCTCATCCTTCTTTACTTTGTTCTCCCCTTTCTCCCTCCCTCTTTCCTTCCTAACACCATGCTTCTTTCACCTTACAGTTTCTTAGAGGTTGTTCCATAATATCCATTAGAGATGTACATCACTCCCTTTAATGAGTTGGCATATTCCATTATGTAAAGGGATCATAATTTATTTAAGTAAAATTGAGGAATGTTTAATTGTGTCTAGTCTTTCATGATTGGTATTGCAATGATGGTCCTTGTACTAATGTCCCCTGAGCCTTTCTAGGGTATATAGCTATATATTTCTAGAGTCTCTACACTTATAGAAACTTTTCTATAGGAGACTTCACTTACACGTACTACATACCTATAAGTAGAATTGCTGGTGTGTGCATTTAAATTTTGGTAGCCATTGCTAAAATGCTTTTCAAGACCTTATACTGATTTAAAGACCTTGCGAGTGAGTGCCTGTTTATTCATTCTCATGTCAGCAAGGTGGTACCAAACTTTTTAATCTTTGCCAGTATGATAGTTAAAAAATGGTGAACAGAGCTTAATTTGTTTTAGCTATCATTCAGAGCTTTCCTTCATCCATTCTTATTAAATTTTCAATGACTCTTTTATGAGTTGGACAGCTGTGGCAGTTGGGATGGGGCAGATTCTTTATGAGCCAAGTATTTCTGCCAAAGCAACATTGCTTCCCAGGCTTACTAAGTTGCTATGACTGTCTTAAAGCCAGCCAACCTCTGATCTGTACTTGCATCCTGAAGTTCTGGGGTTGGAGTAGCAGTGACTGAAGTGGGGATTCTGAAGAAAAGGGCAAGATATATTCCTGTCATTGCTGAAGGTCGGCACCAATCCTACAGGTCATTGTTACTCCCTCTTCTCCACTCTTCCTTACTCTACCCTTTCCCCTGGTACATGCCACTGATGTTGTTTGTCAGCATAGCCGTCTTGGAAGTTTGAATTTGTCCGCCAAGCTTGTACACACTATCATTGTCAGTAAGCTTTATTTTTAATGTAATACATAACAGCCAAATATTTTTACCACTATAAATCAAATAATGGCGAAATCAGAGCCAGGCATGTTTCTTCTAGCAGTGTCTTCTGAGTTGCACTCTACACTAGTAACCTTTTCTCAGCTTTATTTTTCTTCCCTGATTTTCCATTTATCCTAATTTTCTTATCTGTTTATCTTGTATGTGGTTTTTATAAGTAGTTTCACATACCTTTTAGAAGAAAATGCAGAGTATTAATCAACAAGTAATAGCAAAAATTAAAACAAGGAAAGGGAATTTAAAAGTTGGAAAATGCATTCATTTATCATTTGATTTGTAATACCTTTGCTTTATGTAGATTCCTTCTATTAGTATTTGAACAAATGTCATGAGGTGCTGTGTTCATATTTCTTTAGCTACTCAGTAGACTAATAGGAGCCGCAGCCCTGGGACAACTCTTGACACAGAGTTGCTTAATAAATAGTTTGTGGAATAAATGGACCATGCATACATTCCATTTGGCTTATTTTTTCCTTGGATTTTAGAATAGTCAGTTTCTTCTTTCTGGAATGGTCTGAAGTAACCTTCCAGTAACCGAGCCTCACTCAGCAACCCATCCTTATGTAGAAGACCAGATGAGTTAGAGAGTCTCCAGGCCCTATCTTTTGAGAAAGTCTATGGACATATTCCGCTTTTGCTGGATTACAGTTAAACCATTTAAAACCAAACTTAAAAGAGTAGCTAAACACTTGACTTTGTAAAAGATCAGTTGTATTTCAACATACAACCATCAAAACACCTATGGAGTGAACCATACTTATATTTCTTTATATGGAGTTTGACCTTATCTCCCATTCTTACTTGTGGCAATTTTCCTTTTGGCCTTACCTATTTTTTTCTTTACAGATTGCTTGCACACATTTAGATGTGGATTTAGTCTGCATAACTGTAACAGAGAAACTACCATTTTACTTCAAAAGACCTCCTATTAATGTGGTAAGTGTTACACTTTCCATTCTGTATTTGAATCTTAGAAACTTACATTAGCAAATTGGAAAAGGAGCAAGAGAAACCAGTGATCTTAGAAGGAAAAACTAAAGCTAGAGAATAGGAGGTAGTTTTAGAAAAGAGAATTTTAGTTTTGAAAGCTGAACAAAGGGAGAAAGAAAGCTTAAAAATATCCAGTTAATTATTAAGATGTTTTTAAAAGGCCATAGAAAACAAAATTGATGAAGGATATTTCTTAAGAGGATAGCTACTAATCATGGGTACTTATAACCTAAACATCAACTGTTAAGGGAACAGAGCAGTCGAAAAAGAAGGGGGAAGGGAAAAGATAAAAAGCAGAGGATCCTTGAGGCACCAGCAACCTAAAGGGAGTCAGGAAGGAAGAGGGCATGGCATCCCATAGACGTGGTCTATGCAAAATTAAAATCTGTGTTGAAGCATGCTTATTCACAGAGTCCAGAGTTACTTTACATTAACCTAATAGGATGGCCATGTATTCAGAAAACTTTTTTGTTTCTCCCTCTGCTAGAGATTTCTCCTCATCTTCTCACATATTTTTTACTTGTTTTCCCATACCCTTCATCTTCCATCTGTCATGCCTTCTTCTAAGTCTTTAATTTACTTCCATTCCCATCATAAGGTAATATTATTTCACACCAGTAACTATTTTAGTAGCATAAGGTCAGCACAGCTGTTAACTATTTGCTTTGCCAATCAGATCCTAGGAAGAGTTGAGTTGCTATTTTAGAATAGTGGCTTCCAAAACCCTACTTAGTCTCCTATTCTCAAAAACTGCTATCCAAGGAGAAAAAAGAGTTTAGCAAATACAGCCCAAATTACATACCCAATCCTATCAGAATCAGAAGATTAATTTTTTTAAGAGTTTTTCAAGGTGGATAATTCCCCTACTCGTTTGCCTCTGTAGTGTTATAACTTTCAATTCTAATTCTCTTTGCTGCTAAGGAATTGGCTTGAGACTTAGGGGGAGACAATAAGATGAGAAAATGGAAAATTGGTATGTGAAAATTCAATGTGGCAAAAAAATTGTTAGAGATAGGGTCTCACTCTGTTGCCCAAGCTAGAGTGCAGTGGCACGACCAGAGCTCTTTGCAGCCTCAACTTCCTGGGTCAAGTGATCCTCCTACTTCAGCCTCTTGAGTAATTGGGACTACAGGTGGGCTACCACACCCAGCTAATTTTTTTATGTTTTGTAGAGATGGGGTCTCACCATGTCTCCCAGGCTGATCTCAAACTCCTGGGCCCAAGCCGTCCTTTCACCTCAGCCTCCCAAAGTTCTGAGCTTACAGGCATGAGCCACCGTGCCTGGACCACCCCATGTGGAAAATTTAAGTTAACCTATATTCTACCCCTAAAAATATGCTCAAACTAAAATGTATAATAATATATTTCAAGGAAAAAATATAAAAGCTCTTGTCAGGTAAATATTGACAGTACTAGTGAACATAACAATATTGGCTAAGCTCAAATCATTGGTTCCTTGTGTTGTTGCCAGTACTTGTAAATGAGGAAACAGTGAAAAAACCTTGAATCACCACATTTTCAAGTTGGAAATCTATGTTGTGCAACAGCTCATTTGTCAAATGTGGGGAAATAACTGCAAGAAGTCATTCAGCTCTTTAGTCACACAGGGTTAAAAAGTTCTGATTGATTGCCTGTCAGGATCGCTGATGTGCCCCAGGTGCCTATGATAAAAGCCACAAATTAATACAGTACTCAAGTTTATGACAGTCTTTTTGGCCCCACATTGTTTCTCTCCAGAGATAGCAATCTCTGCTTTAGAAGTTTGCCTAAGCTTTTTACCAGCCTCAAAGTGCCAATCCAGTTTTTATGGAAGTAGCACCTCCAGAGTTGGGCACTATAGCCACTGAGCAAATTGCTAGTTAACTTAGAGCTTTTTCACCTTTTTTCTTCACCTTAATGAACTAGGAAGGTCATTTTCTAGACAACTTTGCCTGAATAAGCTCTCCTACGATACTGTGATACTGTGACCTTGGTTGGGAGGAGCTAGTAGCATGTGATGCTAAGGCCAAGTCCAAGGAATGGACAGCAGTGCACAGCACATAATTCCTCATGTCTCATGACAGTGGTAAGATTCCCAGTGGCTGCTTTGGTGAGAGCTTTTAATTGGGGTTCTTATGAACTTGTATTATTGTTTAAACCAGAGTGTGAGCTTCTAGAGAACAGCAGCTGTGTCATGGTCCTTTTTTAAGTACTCCACTATCTTGCCTATAATGAGTCCTCCTTAGTTTGTTGATTGAATAAGTACATGTTGAGCTTAGCATATCTGGGTACAACATAGGGGAGCCGGCCAAATTCTGCTTGTTGATAGTCACTAGCAGGATGTCTGCATTCAGCAGGAAGTATATGCAGTGAGGGAAGTGGGGGCAGTGGTGCAACATGAGAACAGTGGCATTCGAGACAGTGACACCAGGGCATCCCCACCCCCGATTCCATTGGGAAGTTCAGGAAAGCTACTTTTGTTTGATGAGCATTTTTGGCTTGATTTCCCACATTTTTCAATTTAAGAATTCTGAAAAGTAAAAAATTTGTCAAGTGAGAGGGATATGCAGTTTAACACAGTGTCTGCTTTAAAAAAAAATCTGGTGTGAACATTTTGCATATGTTGTTTAATAAAAACTAGATAATGGAATGGAAAAAAAGGCTGTACAAGATTATTTTTAGTCTTCATCTATTAGAGAAGTAGGCTGCAGTGTGAATTGGTCAGGAAGCAGAAGAGTCCCTGTTAATTTATTCACCTATGTTTTATTAAAGAGAGAAAAGTTGGAAATATACAGGTGTCCAGCTTGTTTTTCAGAGTAAATAATAGTTATGGTATAGGTATGTATGTATTTTGTCACATAATATCCAGTCTGGGTGTGGAGCTGTTTGTCTACATGAAGTATGGAAATGTGTGCATTGTGAGAGCACAGAACATGTAGTAAGTAGGTGTGGGTAATAGCTCAGTCTTAAGTCTTGGTCCTGCATGTTCCCTTGGCTTTGAGGATAAACTTGTCTTTGGCCTTGAAAAGTTTATAGATTGGCTTTAAAACGATTACTTTATAAGGATTACTTTTTTTTCTTTTGAGACAGAGTCTCACTCTGTCACCCAGGCTGGAGTGCAGTGGTACCATCTCAGCTCACTGCAATCTCCACCTCCTGGGTTCAATCGATTCTCCTGTCTCAGCCTCCCAAGTAACTGGGATTACAGACATCCGCCACCATGCCTGGCTAATTTTTTTGTATTTTTAGTAGTGACAGGGTTTTACCATGTTGGCCAGGCTGGTTTTGAACTCCTGACCTCAAGTGATCCACCCACCTCGGCCAGGATTACTTTAAATTAAGCACACATCTTAATTTTGTTAGGATTTGGGCCCTTTTCTTTGGTTGTGGTGAAAAGCAGTATTAAGAGAGGTAAGTCATTCGTCTTTTACCAATAGGCCAGATGCCACGTGAGTCATCAGCTTGGAAGGTTGGGATTACAAAGGCGCTCTAGAGCATACCAGACACTCCATTTGTGTACTTTGTAGCTCTCTTCCCTTTTGTCATATTCACTGCATGCTTAGGGCTCCATAATTTCAATTATGCAATTTCCTGTAAAATTCTCCCACAAACCTCTTCTGGAGTCTAAGAACTTGTCATCGCAACTCTGTGATATGATAGATATGTTTCTAAAAAATTAGATTCCACTCCTCTTCTTGGATAATCAAATGACTTCAGATTATTTAGCATTTTATAACCTAAGCAGTTTGATACCTGCTGTGACCCAGCAGCTTTGGGATGGGGTAGATGTTAATTATCTCCATATGCAGGTAATGAAATTGAATCTCAGGTAGTTCATGGTTCACGCAGTTAAATGACTCTCTCAAGGGATTGACTAGGGATTTGTACTCAAGCTTTGATTCCAAATCTACTGTCATTTCCTACTGGGAAATGCTATTTAAAGTTGCTTTACAGCAGTACTCTTTGTTAAGCACAGAGTAATTTCATATTTTAAAACATGAGGTTTATGAATTCAGGTTGTGAGAAGAAGGATGTTCTTAAAGCAGCATGTATCTTTACCTTCCCTTTGATTTTTTTTTTCAGTGTTATTTCCATTTCAATGTTATTGCCATTTAACAATAACTTCAAGCTTACTGAGTTATTTTAGGGGATCTTGTATGTTTTATACTCTCTCCGATGTTTTTTCCTCAGTCCTTCCTTTAACCCTAATCCATTTCTGTTTTCATGGTCTGATTACTCTTCACTGAGAGATGTTTATTAAGTAATGTCTAAAGCAGTGAGTTAGTTCTAGGAATCATGCTGTAAATACTTGATTTCGATGTGAATATTCTGTAAACTTTATGTTTTACCACACGTGAATCTAATGTGTTAAGTACTGTGTCCATTCAGTGCTTGCATCAGTGTCAGCAAACTGTGCCAGTATTAAAAATTTCTGTGACAGAAAAAGAAAAGCCACCAGAAACAAAGTGAAAAGATGACAAACTGATGGAAATATTTTCACTCATGTCATAGACAAGGTGTTTATCCCCTTAACACATAAAGAGTAAAGAGTGCCTAGAAATTGATAAGTTAAAAAAAAAAGATAATACAAAAAATGGATTAAGAATATGAAAAAGACATTTCACAGGAAAGGAAATACAAACAGGCCTTAAACATATGAAAAGATTATTAAATTTATCATAATAAGTGGTTCCACATTAAAATCACCTATGTGATTAGAAATACACTCTGTTATAAGGCTGCAGGAAAGCACACATCCTCATACTTTGCTGGTAACAGTGTAAATTGGAACAATCCCTTTGTGGAGGGTGGGTAATTTGGTTACAACTATTCAAATTATAAATACATGTACTGATTTAAAAAACAGTTTTAAACTGTATGATCTCACATTTCTGAAGCCTAGAAGTCTGCAACCAAGGTGTCAGCAGTCTTGTTCTCTCTGAACTCTGTAGGGCCACCTTCCTTCCCTTTTGTTAGCTTTTGGTGATTTTCTGGCAATCTTTGTAACCCTGGGCTTGCAGCTACATAACTCCAGTCTCTGCTTTTGTCTTCGTTATTCCTGTTTGTCTCTGTGTCATCACATGGCCATCGTCTTATAAGGACACCAGTCATATTGGATTAGGGGCCTACCCTATTCTAATCTTACTTCATCTTAACTAATTACATTTACAGTGACCCTATTTCCAAATACAAGATTACATTCTGAGGTACTGAGATTTAGGGCTTCATATCTTTTGTGGATGTGGACACAATTCAACCCATTGTGCCTAGCAATCCCAATTTAGTGTTACTCTACAGATACACTGAAACAATCCAAAGTCTATCAGTAGAGATTGGGTTAAATACATGCTATAACTCTACAATATAATACTGTGCAATTATAAAACAGAGGAAGTTATGAGGTGACATGGAAAAGCTTTCATGTCAGGACAAGAATGTAGCAGACTACCTTTTGGATAAGAAGAAAAATAATGTCTATTCATACTTGCTTGTAGTTGTATGAAGAAACTCTGAAAGAAGACACAAGAAATTAATAAAAGTGATTATTGGAGGAAGGGATAAGGTAGACAGGATCAGAGATGCAAATAGTATTTTTGATTGTTTTCTTATATTCTTTCTTAAGCTTTCTGAGTCATGTGGTCAAATTACCTATCTTAAACACTGAAAGGGTGTCATTCATTTGAATTGAATAAAGAACTAATTTTTATGACAGTAACAGAGAATCAGTATATTGTCCCAGTAATCAGCTCCTTATTTTCTCTCTTCTTTCTCTAAGGCTTTGCTTAATACTAGGAATTTTATTGCCAATGTCTCTTGATTCAAGTATCACACACCTGTCCTTAGTAGCATCTTTATGACTGTTATTTGTCATTTGTAAAGAAATCTGATCATCCACCCATGCCAGAACCTTTGGTCAGACATGGGAACAAAAGCTAATCAGGCACTGTTAGGAAGAGGCTGTTATGAACAATCATTTGATGAGCTTAAAGCAATTTGCATTAAAATGATCTTACAGCAAGATCCCAGGTAATGAGTCTGTATTTTATCCATCTAAAAATTTAAAATAAGGTGCTGTGAAAGAAATATTCACAGCCTTCAATAGCACATTATTTTTCATTTTTCAGGAGTTCTAGCAGTTTTAAAGTGAACTTGATTAATATACCAAGATGAAAATCAGAACCTTTTTCTTAAAAAATTATTATGCTGATAATATCCTTTTTTTTCTCCCCTCCCCCTGCAAAAGTTGTTTTTATTTTTATTTGGTCCCCACAAGTGTCTAGAAAGTTAGATTCAGTCAATTAGGAAAAGTTTTGAGATCTAATCATCCACTCTGTATATCATTCACTTCTTTTATTTTGTTTCCCCCTCTTCTTCATCCTATTGCTTTGTGTTATAGTTCCACAACTAGAAGGATAACGAAAAGAAATACAGGTCAGCCTCTTCAGCTAATTAGTAGTTTTGGTAAAAGATATAGCCAAGGAGATAGCTGATATTAGGGAAAAGGGATGTTTTTGTTTATCTGTGGCTTTTGGTTAGCCAGGTACATTGAGGTTCATTTTATGATGGATAATCCATAATGAATAACATTATCACAAGACATCTTCTCCATAAGCTACTATTTATTCACTCAAAATTTAAATATATTACACACCTTTTATGTAAAAGGCAGTCTAACTCTCAAGAAGTATACAAGTTTGGCAGAGAGAATGAGATACAGGTTCAACTATGACAGAAAGATTATCTTAACAAATGTCATTCCCAGAAATAATCAACACAGGTAAAAGAATTAGAGATGTGGAAAAGTCAAAAAATGAGAGAGGGTAAGGTTGCAGTGTGAAAAATAGGATTTAAATTCTAACTAAACTAGCATCAGAAATACAGGAAAATCTAAAATAAAATCTGGGAGCCTTAAAGCCAGAGGAAGAGTTAAGGAAATCTGTGTTCAGGAAGGAAAAGAAGAAGGGGCCTTCAAGGTACAACCGAATTAAATCAAGGTGGACTGCCAGTTCTAGAAGAAGACAAGTTTCTCCATTTCCTGTAAATGCTGGGGAGTAAATCCTGTAGTCACAGCTGGGCCAGTCTCAATTCATACTCTGGGTAATCGAAATTAATTTGCCAAGAAGAGACTTGGACCATACTGCCTAGAGCATGCCTACCATTCTTTCTTTATTCATTCAAAAGAATACTGCCACCCAAGTGACTTTTGCAATTGAGTCTGATTATCATCTCTATGCTGAAAATCCTTGAGGTGTTTCTCCATTAGGAATGATTAGGAATGATCCTTGTCACCAGCTCTAAAGGCCTGCACAGTTGGCCCTTCCCATCTTCTTTATCTTGTCTTCCTTATTATTTTTCTCCAGCCGTTGACCTTGCCTACCTGCTGACATGATGCAACCTTGGAGCCTTTCACATGCTCTTCCCCTCCCCTGAAAATTCACCTTTCTCTATTATTTAACTACTCAATTTCTTCCTCACCCCTGTCTAAACTTCTCCTTGATAGCACTTATTACAGTTGAAATTTTGTATTTTTGTATGGTTATTGATCATCTCCCCCAAATAAAATGTAAGCTTTTAGAAGGGAGGAACTATCTCAGCTTTTGCACATAGTGGGCTTAAAACATATCTTTTGTGAATGGATGAAGACATTTAGGTGTTCATTAGGAAAGCTGAATAGTATAGTGGTTAATTTCAATCTCATTTCCACTCATCCATTTACCTGTGGATCACTATGTAGTAAGAGAACATTAAATAAGAAAGAAGTTTCCTTTTCTCATGTAAAACGAAGCTTAGGACGGTGGCCATGGAAGTCGGCATCTGCTAAGGAGTGTGTGACAACTCACCTGCCGAATCAACTAGCCCTGAAAATGGATGGCGCTGGAGTTTAAAATTTTTTTTAAAAATGAAACAAAACAAAAACCAAGCTTGTATGATGAGCTGGACAAAATCCTTAGGGGCACTTCCATCTTTTTTGCTGGGCAGCTGTGAACCCAGCTAAAAATCAGGGGCTTTATTACTAAAGAAAAATGAGAGGACAGATATCTGGCCAATTAGCAGTCTTGGCAGTGATGCTTTACAAAGTTATTGTAGTAAAGATTAAATATTATACATAAGACTCTTGGCATATAGTCAGCACTCAATTAACTATAGCTGTTATTCTCTCTTCAACATATAGGTAATAAATTACTTACCTGAAAGGCCTTCCCACCCTTGGTTCTTTGGGCTCTTTATTTCTTTGCCTCTTTATGCATTCATGGGTCAGATTACTTGGTTTACTATATTTGCATACAGTTTAAATGAGTTTAAATGTAGGGAGTGCATCTCTGTTTTCCTTTTGATAGTTCATGGAGTAATAGCCCCTCTGCCACCCCCACTGGGACTTTGTTCTTCTTAGCCTCTTCATAATTCCTGTTTATGTAAAGTCAGCTTCCCCCACAGCTAAGATAAATTCTTATTCAGGTAGAGCCATGGACTTATTTTATTCTCCTTGTGGGTACTGCCATTTGAGTGTTAATCTGTCTTTCATAAAGCTGTACCTTGACATGTAAGAGGTGGGTGGTGGGGCGTGAGGAAGGAGGTGAAGAGAGAATCAGTGAAAATGAAGTAGGCCAGTACATGTTTATATCTGACAGTTTGTTTTATTTTCTGTGAAGGCAATTGACCGAGGCCTGGCTTTTGAACTTGTCTATAGCCCTGCTATCAAAGACTCCACAATGAGAAGATACACGATTTCCAATGCCCTCAATTTGATGCAAATCTGCAAAGGAAAGGTATGGTTCTATAATTTTAGGATGTTTTTCGCATCTGGCAGTTTATTATTAGTAGTACACTGGAATTGTCAAACTGACTCCTTTTCCTTAAAGCAGAATGTTCTCAAGGCATAGGATCAAATTCTCCCATTTCAGTGAGCTCTGCAAGTTTTAAGGGAAAGAAAAATACCAAGAAAATAATAATACAAAGGAGAAAAAGTTGTGTTGGAAGCCATATCTTTTGATAAAAATTTGCAGTTTATATACCGTTAAAGAAAAGTCTAGAATAACAATTCTCAGCATCACTGAGTTGAATTAAGATTATGTGACCTTCTCATCTTGTTTTTTAAACTTAATTCATCTTTACTGAGATCTGTTAGGAAAACATACTCTGTTTCTCTGTTACAGATTGCCTTTAGTTTGACATAAAGTCTTTCATTTTTTTTCACTTTAATTATGTACCTTATCTTTAAAAGAGCTTGGTATTTGTGCCTTAAATGTTAAAATGTGATTACTGGCTATTTATATTATGAAACTCTTTCCTTTTTTTGCATTTATCTAAAATTAATATTAATTACTTTCTGTTTTGTAGAATGTAATTATATCTAGTGCTGCAGAAAGGGTAAGTCTAGCATGAAGTACTTTGTTTTCATCTTTCAGGTTATAAAACTGCAGTTTCTGAGGGATAAATTAAAATAGCAAATGAATATTTGTTGCCTTTTTTTTCTATTTTAATTACATTTGCTCATCGTAATTGCTAAACAGTAAAATTTATCCCCCATTTTCTTTAGGTTTTAACTTTTGTTTATATAATTAGTTTTTCTTTTATACTGTTACAAAGTGCTTTTCAGGTTTCTGTTATATTTTCAAAAACTATAAAACCCATCAAAATTATAAGGACTTAAATTTATGTAATTGTTTTGGTTTTGGATACTTAAGTATTATGTTAATTTGCTATGTCATTGAAATGTTATAAATAATTTTCTCATCTCTACTTTTTGTTCATTTTATTTCAGCCTTTAGAAATAAGAGGGCCGTATGATGTGGCAAACCTGTATCCTTTTCTTAGTAAGAAGTTGTTGACATTGTCTTTCAGGAAATTTGGAATTTGAAGCCGTATTATAGTTTAACATGGTATTTTTCTCAACCTTTTACTGTTAAGTTTACCAATTGATAGCTTCAAAAATAAATTATATAACATTATAGAGAGCTTTATGCTTCTGTTTTTTTAATTAATCCTGAGATAGAAAAGAGGGAATGAGGGACTTCCTATGATAAAAGCGTAAAGTTAAATGAATCTTTTCTCAGAGGCATGTTCCAGTTAGACTAAGAACTGCTGTTGAATTAATTAGCCTCTCAACGTGACCAGGTTAGCTGGCACTTTGAGTTATGTTTGTGTTACTCTCGTGTCCTTGGTTGACTCTGGGTTGAAATCTTTAATGCTCCCCCCAAGAGGCTTGCTGTTTGGGCTTTCTGAAAGTGATGCCAAGGCTGCGGTGTCCACCAACTGCCGAGCAGCACTTCTCCACGGAGGTAAGCAAGTTCTTCCAGTAAAAACTGAATGGTCATGTTAGAATCAAGTCATTTTTATCAAACAATTATGCCATACCTATTTTTATTGTTCTACCCTGCAGAGTTCCTTTGGGGTTATCTTTCTCAACCTGTTGTAACCATACCGTCAGTATTTTCTCACCCTCACTTCAGGCTTTACTTTCTATCGTTTTTAGAATGAATATAGCTTTCGTTACGGAAATGAGTATTGAAAAGTTCCTCCCAGCTATACATGTGTGCGCCTGCCCACCTTTTGATAGGCTTCTAATCTCCCTTCCTTCTTCTTCTTGCTGAAGGGACATTCTTTCCCTGTTGAAAATCTCTGTTTTAGAGAACTGATATGTTAAAAATATATGTTAAACTATTTATTAGGAAAACAAAAACAGCAAATACATTTTTACACCAACTAACAAAACATACACTGTAACTTTTACATTTATTAAAACCCAGAATGTTTCTTTTCCCATGTTTGCTTACATGGTCAAGTGTGTACAAACTGTACCTTTTTTTTTCTTTTTTAAATAGAGACAGGGTCTCACTATGTTGCCTAGGCTGGTCTTGAACTCCTGGGCTCAAGCAATCCTCCTATCTCAGCCTCCCAAAGTGCTAGGATTACAGTCATGAGCCACCATGTGCAGCCAGACTGTACTTTTTTTAACTCAGGTTTTGTATATGTACCTCTTCACTGACTGAATTTCTTATTCATCAGATGATAAAAATTGAAAGTATGCTGAAACTTTGGAAAATGAAAATGAAATTTTATTAAAACAACTTAAGCTTTTGATCACTGTTTTGTCTTCATTATCTTTATAATTCTTAGAACTAGTCATAGTGGTTAAGAAGCAATTTAGTTGATATCACCCAAATGAATATTTAACTTTAGAATAGATTGCTGCATATAGACTAAGTTATTTGTCATGTGAATAGCTTGGTTATTGAGGACTTGTGTGTTGTGTCTGGACTTTATTGATCTGATTTCCACTGGAGAGAACTACTTATTATATTGGCTTACCATAAGTTAGATGATTTTGCTTTCAGTTTCAACATTTTTGGATTGAGATTTTTGTATTATGTAGCCTAGAACTCATCATATAAGCTCTGGGAGTGATCCAATTAATTGGGATTTTTTATGATGATTTTCCTGAAATTGGGCAACAGTTGGTTCACGCTTTGGTAATTCTGTCATTATTTTTATCTGTTTTAAATAAACAATTATCAAGATTTTGAATAACACTTAGGGTTCCAAAAATGGGCTAAACAAGATACAGAAACCAAAATATAAATACATATATAATTTTGTGTGTGTGTGTGAAGTCCTGCATTTGACTTTAAAACTCAGCTATTCAGCATATAACATATAATATATAAAGTATTTTTTTAAGAATTTCTATATTTTTATGGGTACATTGTATATTTATGGGGTACTAAAATATTTTGATATAGCTATTCAATGCACAATAATCACATCATGGAAAGTGGAGTGTCCATTTCCTCAAGCATTTCTCCTTTGTGTTATAAACAATCCAATTATACTTTTTTAGTTATTTTTAAATATACGATTAAATTATATTGACTATGGTCACCCTATTGTGCTGTCATATACTAGGTCTTGTTCATTCTATTTTTTTGTACCCATTAACCATCTTCACCTCCTCCTCAGCCCCCCACTATCCTTCCCATCTTCTAGTAACCATCCTTTTACTTTCTATCTCTGGGTGTTCAGTTGCTTTGATTTTTAGACCCCACAAACGAGTGAGAACATGCGATGTTTGTCTTTCTGTGTCTGAAATCAGGCTTTTATAGAAGCTAAACTTAATGAAGACTTGTGAACGTCAGGTGGCATTACCATGCACCCCAATGTGCCCAGCACAGTTCTAGTTTATGTCTGCCATTTCTGTGACCTTATTAGCACTTCTGTTACCTGAAAAGTGTTCTAAACTGGATGATGAAATATGGTTACTTTGGTTTTAGTTGCCATCAGGATCACTATGAGACGGTATTATGATGTGTTCTTAAGATTGCTAATTCAGCTTGGGTAATATTAGAAGAAATAAAGGATTCTGAGGCAAGGGAATTTAAAGTCTCATTATTATACTCTCATTGATGAAATCTCAGCTGGCATCTGTGTCATTCTGAGTGCCATATTTAAGAAGGATGGTAGTGTACTGAAACACTATTGGAAAATGTCTACTGGGTCCTTCAAGGGTCTGGAAACCTCATGATGAGAGGAATCATGAGGGTGGTGCAGGCATGGATACCTGGCAAGCAGAAGACTTGGGACACATAGTAGTGGCCTTTCAACATTGGAAGGCTTGCCACAGGGAATCAGAATTAGGTTCTTTGGGGGTCCAGAAATCCAGAAACTAATGAGTAGCAATTCTGGGGAGGTTGTGGGGAAAGGACAGAAGAAAGAGGCTCAAGGTCAGAATCTTTGGCCTATGTTTGACAAAGTTTATGCCCTTAATCAGCCCCTGGACCAAAATGAACCTGTTGGGGACACCTGCCTTAGCCCCTTGTGAACAAAGTTACAATCTTTTAGATTTTCCTTGGCAAGATGATTAAAGGGAATAATATATGTGAAAACATTTTATAAACAAAAGCATACACAAATGTAACTTCTTGCTCTTACTGAGAAATACATTTGTTTTTAAAAGACACTAAAGAAATTAATGCATTTTTTTAAAAAGTGCTGATTTTCACAATGTTTATTTCAGTTGATTTTTTAGACTATGTACAGAATCAGTGATGTAAATTAATAGCTATACGTGTGCCATTTTTCATTTGGTGAAATGGAAATCATTGACAGTTTTTATTTTGAGGTTCTCATTATGTTGTCATTTTAATGACCTTGAAGGCAGTTTTATCCCTTTTATAAACAAAACTGTTTTAAAATAATTGGCAAAGTAGATTTGCCAAGTTAATCTTGATAAATGGGAAAATAATGCTTAACACTTTAGAGTTGACTTTACTTGTATTTTTTTTTTCTTTTTGAGACAGAGTCTCACTCTGTTGCCAGGCTCCAGGCTGGAGTGCAGTGGCACGATCTCGGCTCACTGCAACCTCCGCCTCCCGGGTTCAAGCAATTCTCCTGCCTCAGTCTCCCAGGTAGCTGGGACTACAGGCCCACGCCACCACACCCAGCTAATTTTTTTTTTTTATTTTTAGTAGAGATGGGGTTTCACCGTGTTGGCCAGGATGCTCTCAATCTCTTGACCTCGTGATCCGCCCGCCTCGGCCTCCCAAAGTGCTTGGGATTACAGGCATGAGCCACCGCACCCCACCAAGAAATAATTCTTAACTAAATTTCTGTTCAAGTTATTTTCATTCTGCCTCCTTTGTAGCTAATGAGTATCTCCCTCCTTCATAATCCCATTCCATTTCTAAGGACAGAGTTTGAGTCTCTTTCATGACACTGTGGCCTTTCATAAGCTATTCTTCCAGCCTGATTTCCTCCTAATTTTTCCATATTCCTCCTTCATACCAGCCGTATTGTCCCTGAACTATCTTATCTAGGTTATTCTTACCTTTCTCTCCATTCCTTTGCAAAGGAATACTTCTCCTTTTCTTATTCCGTTTACCCTATTCCAAGTAGTGTCTCTTTTATATGAATACCTCGTTGCTTTATTCAGGCAGTTAATTCTTGTGGCTGCCTCCATTCCTATTATATTTGCTCTTATTGTGCTTCTCACACAATATTATAGGGAAAAGCACTGTCTGTTAGACATCTTAACACCCTGTGTATATGGACACAGTTTGCCTAGCCTATTAGTAGGTTTCTAGGAGAAAATGGTTAAATTTAAGTTGAATTCTGCTGCCAACCTAATCTAAGCATCTAATAATTCCCATTTATTCTTTGTTCATTGTCATCAGTTAGATAAGAGATCAATAAATTTATGAGTTTGATTTTATTCATTAACTCAACTAGTATTTATTGAACACCTTTTGCATAACTAGGCCATTGTGGGGTGTTCACAATACAATGCAATTGATTCTTTCAGAGGTACCTTGATGTTCTAATAGAGAGATAGGGTACATGCTGTAAAACGAGGCAAGCATGTGCTCCACGTGGGAGCCACACACTCGACTGCTATGCCTGCTCTCTTGGTTTGTCTGTCTACCGTATGTAAAGCATCTGCTACACCAATGTCTATGACTTGGGTTCTGGTTACATAAGATGTCGTGGACAGACCATTAGAGATAACACTGTCCTGCAGTTTTATGCATGAGGTAATCTTTAGGAATAAATTAGATGTTAATAATATACTGATGTTTGTGTATGTTGGGGAAAAAAGATAATGACAGTAAATGACACCAGCACCCATAACAGTTCATTATGGCTTATCATTTACTAGTACTGTAAGCCAAAGTAACATGTTAAACCACCTCCTTTTAAATTATGTCTTAACTTCAAGCACAATGGTTTCCCCTGTTGGTTTTACAGAAACTAGAAAAACTGCTTTTGGAATTATTTCTACAGTGAAGAAACCTCGGCCATCCAAAGGGGATGAAGATTGCCTTCCAGCTCCCAAGAAAGCCAAGTGTGAGGGCTGAAAAATGCCCCAGTCTCTGTCAGCAGTCCCTTCTTCCCTTTTATACTTCATCAGCCACAACAAAGAAAACTTTTATGTGATTTACTGTTTTCATTTGGAGCTAGAAATCAATAGTCTATAAAAACAGTTTTACTTCCAATCCATTAAAACAACAAACAAAACCTAGTGAAGCATTTTTTTCAAGAGACTGCTAGCTTAATGAATTTAGATGTACTTTTAGAGAAGAAGACTATTTCTCCTTTATGTAAGTGATAACAGCAGATACACTTGAATATGTTTCAGGTATTTTTGTTTTGTTTTGTTTTTGAGATAGGGTCTTGCTTTGTTGCTCAGGCTGGAGTACAGTGGCATAATCACAGCTCACTGGAACCTCAAGCCTGAGCTCAAGCGATCCTCCCACTTCAGCCTCTCAAGTAGCTGGAACTACAGGTGCACACTACCACACCTGGCTTTTTTTTTTCTCTGTAGAGACGTGCTCTCACTATGTTGCCAAGGCTGGTCTCAATCTCCTAGGGTCAAGCCATTCTCCCACTTTGGCCTCCTAAAGTGTTGGGATTACATGGACCACCAGTGTAGCCAGATGTTTGAATATTTTAAGAGCTTCTTTCAAAAGTTTCTTGTTCATACTCAAAGTAGTTATTTTAAAGATATTCAAACTTATATTGAAGAAGTGACTTTTAGTTGATATTTTAAGCTTCTCTCATGTATTCACCAAATCAACATTTTTTTTTCTAAAAGGAATTGCTGTAGAGTTTGTAGAAGGAGATAGGATGCACATGTAAAATTACATTTGGACTCTTACTTCACTGCTTCATACCTCCATGAGGTCTTTGAAATAGGATTCCTTACTTTTAGTTAGAAACCCCTAAAAACCTAATATTGATTTTCCTAATAGCTGTATTAAAATAGCAAAGCACTGGACTCAATCAACTTTGGAAATAATTTATTTTTATAACAGGATTGTGTTAAGTACAAGTAGCTTTTTTTGCACATGTCTGCATTTATGTAATATTAATGTAAGTACTCTAAAACACAATGGAGTAGAACCAGAAGTATAACTGAATAAGAAACTTTTTTAAACAAGAGAAAGAAAACTGTTCTGTAGGTTGGAGAAAATATAATTTTAAAAGAGAAAACTTTATAACCTCACCAATGAATATAGATGTTTAAATAAAATATTGATTTAAAAACATTAAAACAGAGTACATCATTTATTCCTTTTTTTGTGAGATTTATTCTTTGTTGTTGTTGTCGAAACAGGGTATCAATCTGTCACCCGAGCTGGAGTGTCAACAAGCCTTTCTACCAACTCAACCTCCCGAGTAACTGGGACCACAAGCATGCACTACCACATCCCGGCTAATTTTTGTATTTTTTTGTAGAAATGGGGTTTCGCCATGTTCAAGTTGGTCTCAAACTCTTGTACTCAAGCAATTTGTCTGCCTCAGCCTCCCAAAGTGCTGGGATTACAGGCACAGGAATGAACCACCATACTTGGCCTTCTAGTTCTTTTAGTGCAGTATCCTTTGGCATATTAATAGATCAAAAGAGAAAAATCAGAATACTCTTAATAGATGCCAAAAAGACATTTAATAAAGTTTAAAATCCACTCCTGATTTTTAAAATGACAACAATAAAAACCCTTGGCAAAATTCAAGTAGAAGAATATTGTATGCATACATAGATATGTTCGTAGTGTCTATTTTTTGTGTATGTTAAGTGTGATGGCTCCAAAAGCATTTTTGACTACCACTTGGCCAATTTGATGGATCAGCCTACCCATTCCTTCTGTATAATTGAGGCTGCTGCTGAGCCCACACACCAAAAGTCTGCCACTTGTGTGCCAGTTTGCTTTTGCCTTCACCCCACTTAAGTTCACCAAAAGTCAGCTGTGTTTATTCATAAATCTGTTTATGCCAGCTATATTTAGCATTTTATGTAAATTAATTTTTTAAAATATGAAAATTGATGCACTATTGGGGGCAAATAAAGAATTCCCAGGAAAACTAAGTCAACACTTTGGAAATGTTTGGAAAAGATAAGTCATTACAAAGAACTGCTGTCAAATTAGGTGTGAGAAGGATAACAAGATTTGGGGGTGATCAGTAAAAACTCTTGGATTGCTTTACTAATGTCAAGTTCCTTTTCTGCTTTAAGGGACTAGAATTCAAGAAAGACAACTCTGGATCTCTCATCAGTGTATCCATACTCCCAAGAACAGGCTTTGACCCTTATTTAAAAGATTGGTACCTGAGTATACATTTATCTGTTTTAAGCTCAAAATGCTTAACAGGATATATGTTTAATTTTTTGTGATGTCCCACCTTAATTTATGAATTAGTGATGTACTAGCTATCATTGCACCAGATAGAATAAGATTTTCATATTATAGAAAAAGGAGGTACAATTATTTGTAGATATGACTGTCTTGGAAAACTCATAAAGTAAATGGGGAAAACAATAGAAATATAGGTACCTTTCAGCTTCTGTCCATTTGCTACACATTTGTGTAGTATGTGTTTGCAGTCGTGTCTGCTTTCTGTTAATACATGTTTATGCCATTGTTCACAATAGTAGGGTATGATGGCTGGTCACCAGTGAATAGCAGAGGCAGGTTTCCTTCTAATATTTACTTTTGTTAGAATGAACCACTAATTTAATCGCTACCGGATGACAATACCTCTGCCAAACCAAGATGAAGTTTGGCAGAGTGGCCAATTATGTGTAAATACACAAAAACCAGTAGTTTTGATTAATAACCTGTTACATGATTTTAAAAGGTGACACTATTCACAAAGACATAAATTACGAAGAAATGTTTAGGACCTCTATAAAGAAAACTTAATGAAAATATTAAGAAAATAAAGGGAAAATAAAGACTAGAATACATGGAGAGATACATTCTGTTTCTTGAATGAGACAAATTGTAAATCAAATTCTCCCCCCAAATTATGCAGTTAACAAAATTTAAAATCAAAATGCCTGTATTTTTTTTCTTGTTTATGTATTTGGTCTTTAGACTTGGTATTCTGAAAGAGTAAATGTGAGAATTGGAAATTTCAGAGAAAAATCTAATGGAAGGGACTTACAATGCTGAACATTACAGAGTATGACAAAACTCTACTACTGTAATTAGAACTAATTGGTGCGGAAATTCAGAAAGAACAGTGAAAGCAGGGAGTCCAAGATCACATTTTAGTTATAAAAAGAAATGATGGATTGATTGTTCAGTAAGTGATACTGAAATGATTGGTTATCTATTTGGGAGAGGCAGTACAGCATACCAGTTAAGTGCAAAGAGGAAAGAAAAAGTACATGCGTTAAAAGACTAATTTGCTAGTATGCATTAGCTATGATCTTGGGCCAATTATGTAACCTCTCTTTGCCTCACTTCATCTGTTCTCCCTCCCTGTGACATTATTGCAAGGGTTAAGCAGGTTAGTATTTTGTAGAAGGCTTACTTAGAACAGGGCCTATCATATAAAATGTACCAACTACAGCCAGGAACCATTGCTCACACTTGTAATCCCAGCACTTTGGGAGGCCAAGGCAAATGGATCACCTGAGGTCAGGAGTTTGAGACCAACCTGGCCAACATGGCAAAACCCTGTTTCTAATAAAAATACAAAACTAGCCAGGTGTGGTGGCCCATGCCTGTAATCCCAGTTACTCGGAAGGCTGAGGCAGGAAACTGACTTGAACCCAGGAGGCAGAGGTTGCAGTGAACAGAGATCACGCCACTGCACTCCAGCCTGGGAGAGAGAGCAAGACTCTGTCCTAAAAAAAAAAAAAAAAGTACCCACTATTTTATTATTTATGACTTGATTATATTAATTTGAATATTGAAGTGTTGGCTATTATTTACGAAAAAAATAAGTCAAATCTCTATCTTGCACCCAATATACACCTATAGTAAATAAGGGAGATTAAAGATTTAAATTTTTTTAAAAACTTGTAAAATACTAGAGGAAAATGTAAGTTAATTAAAAAAAACAATGATCTTGGATTGGAATAGACCTGCTAAGCATAGTCATCAAAGCCAGAAAACAAAGTTTGATTGATTTGTCTCTACATACAAACAACTAGGAAAGAACATTTACAATGCATATTCCAGGAAGGTTTAATACCCAACATGACATGCTATTAGCATCCATGCAGATCCCCATTCCCAGGGTTGTGGTCCCAGGTTTACAGGTGCTAAAGATGGTGGGTACTAATGACTCATCTTCACTCTTCTTTGGAGGATTGTCCTGGGCTGCTGAGAGTCACTTTACTTTACCTGGAGATGCCTGGGAAGTTTTGTCTCCTCTGAGGTTGGCCATGGCCAGTGACTGGTGCAGGACATTACAGCCCAGCCCACTAGCCTCGGTGGTACAGTTTATGCTTCTGAGCACCCCATGGGATTAGGCTGAGTGTGGCTTTCTCCTGAAACCACATCTTTGCCTCTTCTGCCATGTTCTGTTTTTTCCCATTCCCTTACAGAGGACTCTCAGTAAGTCACTTGCACAAGAACCCTAATTTCAAATGCTGCTTCCAGGAGACCTGACTTAGAAAATTGGACAAATAAAGTTGATTTTTTAAATGTCTAGTATGCAAGGAGGAGCTGAGCTTTCCTAGTCATGTAGGGGAAAATCACCAAAAATATATCTGGCTGATCAGGTTGAAAGTTAAAAGAAAAAAAGATTTATAAAGTGGATATTTTCAAGATGGTGGGGAAAGGCAGTAACATTGTGGAAGGGGATATAATTTGATGCAAATCTTTTACTTTTGTAAATTTGTTATCCAGAAATAAGTGGTTAATTATAAAGGCTGGGGTGGATAAGGATATTCACTGTAACAATGTCTAAAATAATGTGAAAATGGAAACAACCTAAATACCAATAATAACAGGGTTAAATAATCTATCATACATTGAAACAAAAGAATACTGTCTATAAAGAGGTCTAAAAGAAGTTCAGTTGCAAAAGTTATAAAACTAAATACACATATATTATAAAGCCCATACATAATGTGCACAGAAATAATCAGAATGTCATGAAACCAGGATTATTGGTGACGTGTTGCTCCCTTTGTTATTCATTTCTGTATTGGCATAATGAGTATTGGGTGTTCAAGAGGAGAGGGAAGGCGGTATGACAGATGTTATGACATGGGGAAAAAGTAAAGTACAGCAGGAAGACACCTGGGGGAACTAACAAAATCTAAGGGCTCAGGATGGCTTCCTGGAGGAAATACAGCTAGACCAAAGGGGAGGAATGAGGAGAAGTGATGTGACGGGGCAGAGTGGGCTGTAGTGGGAAGAAGAGACTTCCAGGGAGCTGGCACAGTATGTGAAAACAGTAAAGCAAGTGCCTGGATTTTTTAAGGAACTGAAAATTTAGTTGAGTTGAAATTTAGAGTCTGGCTAGGAAAGTAATGAGAGATAAGAATAAAGAGTTAACAGCAGCCAGATTTTGTAAGACATTTTTAGGAGTTTTTATTTCATCCTGAGGGAAATGTGAAGCCATCAAAGGGTTGAAAGAGGAGAGTGAGTTGATCAGCTTTGCATTTTAGAAAAATCACTCTGGCTGCAACTTGAAAAACAGGCTGGAGGTAAGCAAGCCTGGAGGCCAGGAGCCTATGAGGGCTGTTCCAGTGATCCAGATGAGAAGTAACCGCGACCTTAACTAGGGCAGAGGCACCTAGGAATGGAAGACACAGAGAGATCACAGCACTACTTCCATAATATACTTGGTAAGACCTGGTGGTTGATTGAAAGAGAAGGGTGAGGGAAAGAAGATCAAAAACAACTTCTAGGACTCTCCACTGGCCAATGAGATGTGCCCTTCACTGGAGAGCAAACACAAAATGAAAGATTGTGGGCAAAGACTTGAGTCAGTGGGAAGGCAAGAAGAGAACCTTATTTTAAAAAATGACTACTTGATTAAAAACTTGAAAATTTTCCCCGTGTTTATTTTTTCCATTAGCAGAGATAACTAAGGTAACTAAGCATTGGTCTTATTCTAACGGGATTTATTCCATATTGTCTCTCATGTCCTCTACCTAGTTATTAGTGCAAATATTTATATATGGCAACACAAAACTTTTTAACTCTTTATTCTCGTCTCTCATGCACACTCCCAGCTCTTTAGGGGAGGTGGATTTGAGGCAGATACCATAAAGAAAAGTTGGTCACATGGCAGTAACACATCGAACTTATGCCACAGGAGACATCAGCACTAGCAAGAGAAATGTCCGTGTTGTAGGTGCTTCACTTGGAAGAAACTGAAGAATCCTGAGCCTTAAGAGTCTGACAAACTTAAGCCAGAACACTGTCGGGAAGGTAGACGGGTGAACAAAGAGGATTGGGAGTGAAAGAGATAACAAAATCCCCAATACCTGTGGGAGGTACACTCCCTGGATTGTAAAGCACTAGATGGAAAAGGTACCAAAATATTTCAAACCATTCTCACAACTCTGTATGTGTCTATGACCAGATTAATTAGAAGACCTTCTGATTATGGACTATACCTACACACTCTCCCAAATGGTTAGAGGCATATCAAAGAGGTTAACATAGATGATCCTATACGAAGTGGGTCTCTTGGTGCTAGTGTTTCACATCAGACTTCATAGACTTTCACGTATTTCTGCAAGTGCCAAACATTTCTCATACCCTTGCTGTATTTCATAGAGCAGTGTTCCTGCTACTTGGAACACTTGATGCTTGAATAACTCCTGTTTATCTTTCAGACAAACCCTAAAGGTTACCACCTCAAAGAAGTCTTTATAGAAACTTCCTCATCCTAAGCACTCCGTATTGCTTCCTTCGTCTTATTTACTACAGACCGACACTGTGCACTTATGCCTCACTTAAAGACAGAGATAAATTCTGAAAGGTGAATCGTAGGTGGATTTGTTGTGTGATTATCACAGAGTGTTACTTACACAAACCTAAATGATACAGCCTACTACACACCTAGGCTATATGAGCAGTACAGCCTGTTGCTCCTAGGCTACAAATCTGCACAACATGTCACTGTACTGAATACTCTAGGCAACTGTAACACAATGGTAAGTGTTTTATGTACCTAAACAAACATAGAAAAGGTAATGCACTATACTGTGATGTTACAACAGCTAGGCTGTCACTAAGCGATAGGAATTTTTCAGCTTCATTTTAATCTTATGGGACCACCCTTGTGTATGTGGTCCATTATTGACCGAAACATCATTCTGTGGCACATGACTATATATTTATTCCTCATTATTCATTTAATATTCCTCTATTCCAGGAGGGCATGCCAGGGACAATCTCTTTCTCATCACAGGTCTTAGGACCTGGTCTACCACCTGTTCAAAAAACTACTGGCATACCTCCTTTTATTGTGCTTCAATTTATTGTGCTTTGCAAATATGGGATTTTTTACAAACTGGAGATTCGTGGCACCTCTGTATACAGCAAGTCTATTGGCGCCATTTTTTCAACATCATGTGCCTGTTTCCTGTCTCTCTCGTCACATTTTGGTAATTTTCACAATATTAAAAACTTTTTCA
Organism: Ateles fusciceps; assembly: GCA_036589455.1. NCBI lineage: Eukaryota > Metazoa > Chordata > Mammalia > Primates > Atelidae > Ateles > Ateles fusciceps. The sequence goes on from JAZHEH010002393.1 coordinate 7,394,754, forward strand.
TTATTATTATATGTGTTTAGGTGGTTAGTGCCCTTTGATTTTACTATCATAACTGTTTCAGGTAGCCACAAATTGGACTCATGTAGGACAGCGAACTTAATCCATGAATGTTGTTGTATGTTCTGACTCCTCCACTGACCAACTTTCCCCATTTCCCTCCCTCTCTTCAGGCCTCCCTATTCCTTGAAACAAAACTATATTGAAATTAGGCCAATTAATAACCCTGCCATGGACCAGCAAGTTCAAGTGAAAAAAAGAGTCACACACCTCTCATTCTCAATCAGAAGCTAGAAATGATTAAGCTTATTGAGAAAGGCACGTAGAAAGCCAAGACAGGCTGAAAACGATGCCTCTTACTCAAGTTGTGAATGCAAAGGCAAAGTGCTTGAAGGAAAGTAAAGATGCTACTCCAATGAACACACAAATAATAACAAAGCAAAGCAGCCCTGTTGCTGACTGGAGAAAGTTTTTGTGGTCTGGATAGAAGACCAAACCAGCTACAACATGCCTTAGGCCAAAGCCTAATCCAGAGCAAGGTCCTAACTCTTCAGTGCTATGAACGCTGAGAGGTGAGGAAGCTGCTGAAAAACAGCTGGAAGCTAGCAGAGGTTGGTTCATGAGATTTGAGGAAAGAAGCCATCTCTGCAACACAAAAGTGCAAGGTGAAGCGCAAGTGCTGATGGAGAAACTGCAGCAAGTTATCCAGAAGAGCTGGAAGAGCTAGCTCAGATAACTGATGAACATGGCTACACTAAGCAACAGATTTTCAAGGTAGATGAGACAGCCTTCTATTGGAAGATGCCATGCAGGACTTTGATAGCTAGACAGGAGAAGTCAATGCCCGGCTTCAAAGCTTCAAAGGACAGGATGACTCCCTTGTTAGCTGGTGATTTGAAGTTGAAACCAATGCTCATTGACCATTCTGAAAATCCTAGGGTTGTTAAGAATTATGCAAAATCTACTTTGCCTGTGCTCTATAAATTGGACCACAAAGCCCTGATGATAGCACATCTTTTTATATCATGGTTTATTGAATATTTTAAGCCCATCATTGAAACTTACTGCTCAGGAAAAAAAAAAGATTCATTTCACATTACTGCTCATTGAAAATGCACATGGTCACCCAAGAGTTCTGATAGAGATAAGCATCTGATGAGGATGTACAAGGAGATGAGTGTTGTTCTCACACCTGCTTACACAACATCCCTTCTGTAGCTCATGGATCAAGGAGCATTTTGAATCAAGTCTTATTAAGAAATACATTTCATAAGGTTACATGCCATAGATAGCAATTCCTTTGATGAATCTGGGCAAAGTAAATTCAAAACCTCTGGAAAGGATTCACCATGTTAGATGCCATTAAGAACATTCACGGGACATTGGAGGAGGTAAAAATATCATTAACAGGAGTTTGGAACAAGTTGATTCCAACTTGTATGGATGACTTGGAGGGGTTCAAGACTTCAGTGGAGGAAGTAACTGCTGATGTGGTGAAAATAGCAAGAAAACTAGAAGTGGAGCCTGAACATGTGACTGAATTGTTGCAATCTTGTGACAAAACTTGAACAGTTGAGGAGTTGCTTCTTACGGATGAGAAAAGAAAGTGGTCTCTTGAGATGGAATCTATTCCTAGTGAAGATGCTGTAAACATTGTTGAAATGGCAAGAAAGGATTTTGAATATTACACCAGCTTAATAAAGCAGTAGCAGGGTTTCAGAGGATGTACTCCAATTTTGAAAGATGTTCTATTTATAGTAACATGCTATCAAACAGCATCAGATGGTACAGAGAAATCTTTTATGAAAGAAAGAGTTAATTGATGTGGTAAGTTTCATTTTTGTCTTCTTGTAAGAAATTGACACAGCCATCCCAACCTTCATCAACTACCACCCTTATCAGTCAGCAGCCATCCACGTGGAGGGAAGAGCCTCCACCAGCAAAAAGATTATGACTCACTGAAGGCTCAGATAACCATTAACATTTTTTAGCAGTAAAATATATACATATATATATATATATGTATATATTTTTTAGACATAGTCTTGCTCGATCGCCAGGCTCCAGGCTGGAGTGCAGTGGCGTGATCTCGGCTCACTGCAACCTCTGCCTCCTGGGTTCAAGCAATTCTCCTGCCTCAGCCTCCTGAGTAGCTGGGACTACAGGCGCGCGCCAACATGCCCAGCTAATTTTTGTATTTTTAGTAGAGACGGGGTTTCACCATGTTGGCCAGGATGGTCTCGATTTCTTCACCTTGTGATCCGTCCGCCTCGGCCTCCCAGAGTGCTGGGATTACAGGCGTGAGCCACCGTGCCTGGCCAACAGTAAAATATTTTTAAGTTAAGGTATGTACAGTGTTTTTTAGACATCATGCTATAGCACAATTATTAAACCACAGAATAATGTAAACATAACTTTTGTATGCACTAGAAAACCAAAAAAAGTGTGACTTATTGTGATATTAGCTTGTGGTGGTCTGTGTTCTCTCCTGGGAGGACTTTGACGCGGCCAGTCCCTGTCCAAAAGAATTGTTAAATCTCTAGTTAATTTGCATTTCTCTAATGATCAGTGATGTTGAGCTTTCTCTTCCATATGTTTGTTGACCACATGTCTTCTTTTGAGAAGTGTCTGTTCATGTCCTTGCCCACTTTTTGATGAGGTTGTTTTTCTTGTAAATTTGTTTAAGTTCCTTGTATAAGATGGATAGAGTCTGAATGGCAATTATTAAAAAGTCAAGAAATAACAGATGCTGGTGAGGTTGCAGAAAAATAAAAACACTTTTACACTGTTGATGTGAATGTAAATTAGTTCAACCATTGTGGAAAATGGTGTGTGATTCCTCAAAGATCTAGAACCAGAAATACCATTTGACCTAGCAATCCCATTACTGGGTATATACCCAAAGGAATAGAAATCATTCTATTACAAAGATACATGCATGCATATGTTCATTTCAGCACTATTCACAATTGCAAAGACATGCTATCAACCAAAATGCCCATCAATAATAGACTGGATAAAGAAAATGTGGTAGAGATACACCATGGAATACTATGCAGCCACAAAAAGGAATGAGATCATGTCCTTTGCAGGACATCAATGGAGCTGGAGGCCATTATTCCTAGCAAACTAACACAGGAACAGAAAACCAAACATAGCATGTTCTCAATTATAAGTGGGAGCTGAACAATGAGAACACATGGACACAGGGAGGGGGAACAAAATACACTGGGGCCTGTAGGGGGTTCGTGTGGGGGGGGGAGAGAGAGCATTAGGAAAAATAGCTAATGCATGCTGGGCTTAATACCTAGGTGATGGGTTGATAGGTGCAGCAAACCACCATGGCACATGTTTACTTATGTAACAACCCTGCACATCCTGCACATCCTGCACATGTACCCCAGAGCTTAAAATTTACATTTTAATTAAAAAACATCTCTAGTTAAGCCCTGCTGGGAACTTCTTAAAGAATGCGGGTTTACCATGCAGAAATCATTCTGACCACAAGGGGTCTCTTTCTACACATCACTGGGACTGAAAACTCACTAGAATTCTTTGTATCTTTATGACTCTCAGCCTAGGAGGTGGCATTCCGTGGCCTATCACCTGGGAGCTTATCAGAAGAGCAGAATCTCTGGCACCACCTGAAACCAGCTGAATCAGAATCTGCATTTTTTTTTTTCTTTTTAAAGACGGGGTTTCACCATGTTGGTCAGGCTGGTCTTGAACTCCTGACCTCAGGTGATCCGCCCTCCTTGGCCTCCCAAAGTGCTTGGATTACAGGCGTGAGCCACCACGCCCAGCCCCAGAATCTGCATTTTAACCAGATCCCTAGGTGGTCTGTATACCCATGAAATACTGGGAGTGCTGTTGTACGGGACATTTCTAAGCTGCAAAACTTGGGGAAACAATGGGGAAAGACCCTCCTATATCGCTTTTTTTTTTCCCCCACATAGGACAGTCCCACCACACTTATAGAAGGACTTAGAGGTTTGGAGTTTGCTTGCTTTTATTATGAATATAAAATGTACATACAATACAATATACATTTACACATTTACAGTTTGCATTTCCTTCTTTCTTTCTTTTTTTTTTTAGCATATTCAATTCTGCATGGTCCAGTTGGCCTCTCCTTCCACTGCTTTGCACTTACACTTATGACATTCTCTTCACCTGGGTACTCTGTGTACTCAGTAAAAATAAATAAATAAATAAACCAGCCTGGGGGTAAATGGCTGGCTTCACTGTCCTTTTCACAGAATCACTTTCCTTCCATTGTTTCCACTCCTGTCCCTACATGCCATCCCTTGCTTCATTCAAACTTCTGCATTAAAAATTCAGGATAAAAGAGGCCTGCAATAATCAACCCTCTCTTAAAAACTCTTACATGAGCAAATGACACATAAGTAGGCACTTGAACTTTGCTCTTTCCCCCTGGTTTAAGAACTACCTATTGGAAGGCTCTCAAAGTGTTACATACAAATGAAACTCTGCTCACCAAATGGATGATCATGAAGGTCTGAATATCGGTAGTGTGCCAGTTAATAAATAAACAGGAATACATAAAAATAGAGTTTCACTAAAGGAAATTTAAACACCTATAACCCTGTGCTTTCTCAAAACTTCATTAGGTACATCTTCACAATATGTTGATAAATAAAAACTAGATTTTATGGCTAGTGTCTCTTCTCTTGTGCCATGCCTTCAAAATGCCAGTGAACAGTTACTGATCAGAGTCTGTCGTTTCCCTCAGAATGTAGCTATGCGAGAAGTCTTGTAGGAGTTCTCTTTGAGGCTGTCGAATATTGCTTTGGTTCCATTCTGCCAGTGTAGCACCAGATCCATCGGCGTCTTCCCAGCCTAATCAAACGAGATAAGGAAACTTGACTTTCGGGGTGGGTGACATCTGTAAATTCACATTCTGTGTGTGTGTTTTATGAAGTAAGGAATAGGTATATGTGATCACAGTGTTTTACGGTTTCCACTAGGAGTGATCTGCAGTTTATACTCAAACCAGCCCTTCACTGTTTCTCAGAGGGAGCCTTTTGCCATTTTAAAGTAGCAATCTTTTTCAGCTGGGACCATCTCAGGTATTGGTAAAATCCCTTGTCCCTAGACACTAAGTGTCAAGAGCACCCCAAGTCACTTTGAAATTTATAAAATGCCCCCATACATCTTCCAGTATCTCGTGGAATGGGCTCCTGGAGGTGGCAGCAACCCTCTCGAACCAAGAATCAGTTCTTATTCATTTGAAGGATAGTGCTTTGATTGATAAGAAATGGTGGTAAATAGGCCAGGCGCAGTGGTTCAGGCCTGTAATCCCAGCACTTTGGGAGGCCCAGGCGGGTGGATCACAAGGTCAGGAGTTCGAGACCAGCCTGGCCAAGATGTTGAAACCCCGTCTCTACTAAAAATACAAAAATTAGCTGGGCGTGGTGGCACATGCCTGTAGTCCCAGCTACTCAGGAGGCTGAGGCAGGAGAATCGCTTGAACCTAGGAGGCAGAGGTTGCAGTGAGCCGAGATCGTGCCATTGCACTCTAGCCTGGGTGACAGAGTGAGACTCCGTCTCAAAAAAAAAAAAAAAAAAAAGAAATGGTGGTAAATGAACTGCATCAATAACTTGGCTTAAGTACTCAGGTATCGTGTGGGTACTATTACTGTTCCCAGGAGCAGATTTTTCATAACTTGTCAGAATTTACAATGGACTCTCCCAGGAAATGTATTTTTCTTGGAATTGATGGCAATGACATGTGTGAAAACAAATAATTTTTGAGACCAAATTTTGATTTCCCTTATGCACATGTCTCAAGATACTTAAAAACATTAAAACCATGTCATCTCTCAATTCTTATCTATAGGTATGAGAAATCCTAAATTTTTCCATCTCTATTCATTGAGAAGTTTCTTTTTAACCCAGAGACTGCAAATTGGGAGGTTTGCGATGCAAACCAGAGTAGTGACCTGTTTTGTCTTGACTCAAGCAGAAATTAGATTTTTGTAAAGATTAGTATGAATTGGCAACAGTTGGAAATCAAGAGATTTCCCAACTGGATTTGTGACTTCTATGAAAAACATCAGGAGAGTTAACAACATGGTACTTGTGGTTCCACAGGGCAACACAGGCTGGGTTGGGGAAGGGGATCTTTAAAAGAGTTATGTGTACAGACACTGGCAGCCACAATTATGCCATCTGCCTGGCATAGTAAGGCCAACCTGAAGTCAGATTATGCGATCTATAGGTATTTAAATTAGTGGCCCTATAACCTTCACCTTGGAACTTCCCCACCTCTGTAGAGTCTTTCTCTAGGAAGAGTCATCAGTAGACATGAATAGAGTTTGGATAATGAGAAAATATTCTATGTTGTTCTCAATCTCCTTTAAGATGGCATCACTCGGTTATTGATCTTTGGGGGAAAACAATCCATTGGGTCAATGACATTAATAGTTCCATAACCCTGATGCTAAGGATCTAACTGGTAATTCAGAACTCTGAGCCCTATTTGTATATTTTGGGCTACTCTTCCATAAATTCCTTGCACTTCGCTCCATTGAAATTTACATCCTGATTTTTCTGGCGACTTACACAGTCTTCCTAAACCTGTATGCTATTTGTGTCTGCTGGTAGTATCTCACTGCCCGAAAAAATGAAATTGTCACATTTTCTGCAGCTTTCAAGATTTCATTGAACCTGCCCTTTTTCTGATGGTTAAAAAAATTATTAGATAAGACCAATTCCAATATTTAGCCCGAGGAAGCACTACTGTTAACACTTTCCCATCCCAAGCAATCTTCATTTATCACCATTCTTTGATCCTGTCACCAAGCCAGATTTTTTAAAATGATAAGATATTCCCTTCAGTCTTTGCAACACAAATAGGGGGAGAAAATTATTTGCATTTATATGATGACAGAGTTCCCCCGCCTTTTTGTAAAGTGATTCTTCAGAAGCTTCTTCAAAATTGTTTCTTCAGAAATTTATATCTGCTCCTCCGGGCAATATTTTTAAAGCTTATATTAGATGGTGTTTGTCTGGAAATTGAGACCATGAGGAAAAGCTGGTTATGTTCCCTGCTTACAGATGAAGTTAAATTAATATGTACTTATACAAGAATTTTCAGGGCCTAAATATAGGAAATTATTTTGAGAGATCTGCAGACAAATCCAAGTGGAGAATGGATAGAAATTATCTCAAAAAAAAAAAAAAAAAAATACAGGCAAAATCACAGCTACCCCTGGAAGAAAATGGTGACATTTAACATTGCTGTAAGGAGGAAAGGGACCTTCTGAGTTACTCAGATTGGATACTGATTAACTTTAGTTCATTGCCTGCACTGACCCTTGTGAAATTTTAGACCATTTCAGAAATGGTAGCTGTCTTTACTTCAAACTTTCTCAGCCCTTGAACAGATATGATTGGCCAAGGCAGATTGGACTTCTAGGTATTTGTGGGGGATGTGCAAATTTTGACTATCTTTCACTTTCAAGACCGAATTGTAAAAGAATTATTAGGCACCTTATCAGGCACTGAAGTCATAGCAGTACCTATGACGTCCCCTCTCTGGCCATGTGACCTGAGTCCTAGCCAAGATAAACACTGTCCTCACAGAAATGGGCAGGGGCATTTGGACCCCTAAATACTGCCACTGTGGAGGTCTTTTCAAGTATTTAAGAAATGCTTCTGGAAATTAGAAAACTTGCAAGCAGTGTTTCTGGTTTCCAGTACTTACACAGTTCTTGATGTTGAGATCCGCGCCATACGTAATCAGGAGTCGGATCATCTTATAGCGATTCAGTCTCACCGCATCGTGCAAGGGGGTATCTCCTTCCTAGAGAAGCAGAGTAAACAGGCTCAAGGTGGGTCTAAGGCCAGGAAGTGGGTACTGCAAGGGCACCAGGCTTGGGAGAGTGATTCCAGATACATAAGCAATGAAGCTTTGGGAAACCCGAGTGTGTCCAGCTACTCACTCTGTCTTTGGCGCTGAGGTCGGCCTCACAGGCGATAAGATGCTCCGCGCACTCATAGTGGCCAGTCCTCACCGCCACATGCAGCGCTGTGCTAGCAACTGGAAAATTGGAAAACGCTGCTGATTCGCTAGGAATGAGGACAGAGGCTGTCCCAGACCCCAAGACATGTGCGAGGGGGGAGAAGTGGTCACTAGGGTGTCTGCACACAGCATGGGCCTCCTGATGACTTTAATGGAGAGGTGCGGTTAGGAGATGGAGCGGGGGAGGAGGAAGAGGCCAGGGGGGAGGGGAAAGAGTGGGAGAAGTGGAGAAGGAGGAGGGTGCCAGGGAGGGGGAAGGGGTGAATGAAGGGAAGAGGAGGAGAAGAAATACCTTATCTCGGGCGCTAATTTTTGCTCCTTTGTTCAGCAACAACTTTAAAACATCCAGGTTTCCTCCACGGCTTGCCCAGTGGATGGCTGTGGATTCGAGCTATACCGGGAGGGGGAAAAAGACCCGACAACGTGAAGGAGAATGCGGTCTGGGGAATTAGAACCTGATTGCCAAGGCATCCGTGATAACAATGAGTTGTCCCCATCTAGCCTGCCAATTCTAACTGGAGTCAAAGATTTTTTACCAAATCCGTTAGCTAAATTGTATGTGTGTGTGCGTGCATATGTGCGTTTTATTAGGAGGCTCTTAATAAATCTAATAATTTTTAAAAGAATAAGAACGACCATTTATTGATATTTCTCATGCCAATATGGTGCTACACTCTAGACACCTTGATTCTTCCAGCAACATTTTGAGGTAGGTGTTACTATGCACATTTTACAGATAAGAAAAACCAGATTCCCAAAAGTTCAAGTTTCTAGCCCAAGGAAACACAGTTAATAAAAGGCAGAATACATATTCAAACCCCCATCTGCCTGGAACTTTTAGCCACTTTTGTCAAATGTACTCAGAAGTTCTAAACATGTGTACTTAAAAATTCTGGCAGAATAAAAGTAGTGCCTTCTAAAATATTTTAATCTGGATCTGACACCTCATCTGGGGTCCCTGTCACTCTTTCTCTACCCCTGTGGGTTTTCTGCTCTCATTTTTGCTAGCACAGCCTCTGTACCTCAACTGTGGTCACTTGTGGCTACAGTTGTAACTTGCATAGTTAAACCCAGGAGACCCCTTCCTCACTGCTCTGTGTGGTTGCTATGCCCCTGGCCTTAATCCCACACTCACGATTTTTTAGTTTCCATGTAAACTTCATATTTTGTTTCTTTAATTTTTTTCCAATGTGTTTGTATTTTGGATTCAATTTTGGCCAAGTCCTTTGGATTTCTTTGATATCTTGTTTCCACTTTGATATAAAATCAAATTGAGCTGCATTTAAATACATAAAACATTTTCCCAGCTCAATCTTCAGTTCATAAATTATGCTGCATACTGGTCTTTGTAGAAATTACAGTGATTGAATTATTGAAGTCTGAATAGCAGCTACTTTCCATAGATGCAATTCATTTCATATGCAGTCTAGCCCCAAATCTCATTGGTGGCAATTGGCATCTATCATATAAAGTGTGCAGCTAGAGAATTTGTATATATTGCTGGCAGCCAAAGGACCATGAGCAGGCTGCCCTGTGTACAATGGAGGGACAAGGCTGTTGAAAGGCAATTGTCGAAAATGAATGACTAACTTGCTAATGAGGATATTGAATTCTGTTTAACAGCTTTCACTTCCTTATTTTCCCTGAAATATTCCTCTATTTTCAGTATGTATGGAAAATATTTCACATGACCTGGTCTCATCTCCCAACTTTATTTGGAGAAATGAGCTTTTGTCTAGTTCTCTCAGATCAATTTTCAATCCAGTCAGCCCGGTTTTGCATTGGAGGTTTTCTGGAGCTTCATATGGTTTACTTATTTTGGCTCATTCCCAAGCAAAGAAATATATTTACCATATCACGGAATTCGATCTGGGCTCCAGCTTCCATTAACTTCTCCACAATTGCCAAATGTCCTTCCAAGCATGCTCTATGAAGAGCTGTCCGTTTATACTATCAGAACAGAGATTTTAAAAAGGAGATAGCAATAAATATAAAAATGTGCATAAACCCTTTGAAGAGCTATGAAGCTGAAGATTCTGATGACATAACTGAGAGAAACTCAAGTGCTTCTTTATGAATTAGAAATGTCAAAGTTAACTAAAATTGCAGAATCAGAACAATTATCCTGCAACTAATATTTGAGCCTCCTGCAACATACATTTCTAAGGGCTCAAAGGCCTACGTTGAGGAATGTGAACTTAAAGGCTCAAAATTACCTAAATGCTGACATCTCCCTTTCTTGTGCCTTGCACTGCCCTTGTTCATACAACATTTACCGTGCAGATCAGACAGTTTTCTTGCATCTGGGCCTGTAGCTAGACTGACTATCAGAAAGTTTCAATTCATTTTTAGGAGAATGGGAGACATGCTTTTAGTTCAACTTCAGAAGTGATCCCCCAATTTCACTTCATGGGGGAAAGAATACAAAAGGATTAGTGATTTCTGATAAATTGGCTTTATATGAATGGGCTAATGGAGAATTGGAGCTGGAACAACCTTAGGCATTATTTCACTCCAATGCCCTATGTTTACAGATAAGAAAACCAGGGCCCAGAGGATGCAAATTAGCTGCTCAAAACCAAATAGCTAAGTAGTGGTACAGCTGGCCCGCCCCTGAACTCTAATCTCCAGATTTCTGGTCTAGTGTTGATGCGTTTTTTTCAATCAAAGATGATGCCAATCATATATCTCTAAAGGGGACTTTTTGGCCCATATTGTAAGTCTTATCATAAGGATCTAAGAAGTTAAAGAAAAACTGAAAAATCAGCCAGATGTATATGAGTGCAAAACAACAACAACAAAGCGATGCAATCTGTAGCTCTAATCCAATATTTATTTATTTTTTGGACCATTGAACTCTCCTATGAGGCTCCTGGCATACGCAGGATCAGCTGGGGAAACTGTTTCAGGTGGAAGGACTTTGGCACTATACCATCAAGGCTGCAGTAAAGCATAAGAAACATAAAATCAATGAGCCTGATTTTGCAGTGCTTTGTATGAGTCTTACCTCATCACAAACGTCTGGGTTGTTCTTGTCTGACAGGAATTTTTCTACTACTGGCAGTTTATTCTCCAGAGCAGCCTTCAGAAATGTAGGCACATCCACAGGTTCCGTCTAGAGCAAAATATGTATATATATATATAGCATGAGAGTTACCGAGAGCTTGCCAACTTTCAATCAAACCCTCCACAGGTATTTGCTCCCCTGTAGCACAACACTGGACATGTATTACCAGAAACCAAAAGAGCCCTTACAATGATTTCAGGTTCTGGTTCCTTTGCAACTGGAACTTTAGTTTTCCTGTATTTTTTCCTTTTCTTCAGTTGAATGATTATTTCAAGGTCTTCTAAATTTTCAAGCTTTGATCTTTGTTCTAGTTTTTCCTTTTTGAGCTAAAAAAGAAATTCATATTTCAAAAATATGGTGAGTTCTACTGACAAGCATTCTGGTGTTGTCTAAACTAAATCTGCAAGGTCTGAGATAAACATGTGAACAGTTTAAGCAAAACCATTTTTTAAAATTATATTAATCTTTGACTTCATTTTAGGAATTTCTTATTCAGATATTTATCTGGGAGTCTAATTTTCAGCTAATTGCCATCCTCTTTACTTGTTGCTTGTAGAATCAGCCCTTGAGTAACTGGGGGACCTGATCTGGCCTCTAAGAGATTACTTTGTAAATAATGCCATAAACAAGCCCTAGATTTTTGAAGGGTTTTAAAAATTATGCTCACACCCTCTAATTTTTGAGCATGATAAAAAATAATCTAAGAATAAATGTTAAGCTCTGAAATATCAATGTCATTCTCTTTCACTAAGCAGAGCCTCTAAAACAGACTGTTCAGAGACCACAGCTAACTAAAGCATATTTCATCTGTGCTAGTAATTAAGGAAAATTCACTGAGAAACACAGATTGTGTCAACACAGACAGCAGACACAGTTAAACAATGAATCACGGACCACAAGCCATGTTATTGAGAAAAGAGATCTCCCTTGCTTGGGATTAACTACATGGTGTGTAACATCAGAAATTCACTGGACATGTGTATCTTTCAATCAAAACACGGTCACAGCACATTTAACCATTGATTCAGAATTCAGAGGTCATAGTCTTGTCAAAGAATTATTTCCCAAAACCTGTTCCATACAAGTTGCCTCGTTATGGGCTAGCATCTGGTAAAGAAACATCTTAATGATTGGGTTTGTTTCTCTCTTCTCCTTCCCTGGCATTTCCATTCCCTACTCCAGCTCCAACATCCTACTAGTGCATTCCACAGGTGCTCTCACCTCTGCCTCTCGTTGTTTCTCGATTTTCCACTGTTGCTCTCCTAGGGTCACCGTGTGGGCTGGAAGTGTCTTCAGATCCTCCTGCTTTTCTAAAGTAACGGCAGCTTCATACTCTCCATCTCTGAAATCCTCAGGAAGGAATTCCCCTGCCTCCCCATTGCCATTCTTCTTCCCAGTGACCTGTGAGGGAAGCAGATGGCAGTGTCAGAAGCAGCAGCCTTGTCCCAGCTCATTCTTCACAGATAATGCTACAGAAGGCTCTTGGTCCTTCTCCCCTGGGGACAGCCACCTTCGCACAGTGCACTCTCAGACCTCAGGCTGCAACACACACTGCTACAAATGTCCCAGAATTACCTTCAGGTGCTTGTCTTACTCTCTTGGTTAAGTCAAAACCTGGGTTAGGTTGACATATGTAAATCTACTTTAAATCTGCTTCATCACATTTCTTTTAGGAAAATCACAAACCTTCTCTACTTATTTAAATCTCAACTTTAGGTACTTTGGACGACTCTTTGCCTTGACTGTAAACATTCCAGACTTACATTCTTGCAATAAAACTTCTTCCCTAAGACATTTTGATAACTACATGTGATTCCACACTGTGATAATAAAACCAAAGGAGAAGATTTTAAATAGGAAACATGCAGAGAATTCACTACTGGTAGCTCCATTTTTTTTTTTTTTTCCAATTTCACTTGTTTCATCACATCAACCTTTTTCCACATATGACATTTTCAGTTTCCTTGCATTATGCCTGAAAGCAAAGGGCATTTCAATTTTCAAATAAAAACCAAGATGAACCAGTTTTCATTTTGTAAAATTAATGCATCTTACATACCAGTTCCTCTACTTTTAGTACCATCATGTTGGCTGAAGACGTCTTGTAGGTTTTTCTGTCCTGGAGGGAATCCCTGGAGTTGGCCCTGCTGGGCCCCTCCACACCGATCAGCTTATATAGCTGGGGCTGGGTGAGATAATCTTCCAACCTGGGAACCCAAGTAACACCCCCGCCAACTCAGAGGCAGGTGAATTTTCATTCCAGACTTAGTGTCTGGGAAGCTGAAGAGGGAGGGGAGGACAAGCTAACCCCACTGAATATGTGAATCAGGAAGAAATATGAGAGGGCCATTCCTTTGGTGGTGATCACACCGCTCAGCAATGCAAGTCATCCTATTTGTCAAGAGGCAGGGGACAGCTGTCTGTTGACATTGCACCACATCACTGCCCTTTTTTTTCTTTGTCAGCTTTCATATGACTACCTATCATGAAAATGTAGATGCCCTACATATCACACCCCCAGTAATGTCTTTCTGATAAGCAGACTTATCAACACTTCACTTGGGGGAAGCTTGCCTCAGGACATCCTATTCCCTGGGTAAACAGCCTGAGGGGGAAGAGATCTGGGCCTTAAGGGCACTTGTCTATATCTGTTTGGAATTCTTTGGAGTGATGTCTAGGGCTAAAAAGGCCCCATGACGTGCCACCTTACCATCATTATAAGAAATTGAAAGCATTCGGTAATGCACTTTTATTTTATGATGTCACTGGCCATAATTAGCACATGACATGCTTACCGTGTTCTAAAACAGCATAATAACTGGAGCATTTTTTCTTCAAAATGGATCAGAGTAGTCAATAAATAGAGTATATGAGACCAGCTATTGGGTGGGCACAGTGGCTCACGCCTGTAATCCCAACTTTGGGAGGCAGAGACAGGCAGATTGTTTGAGCTTAAGAGTTCAAGACTAGCCTGGGCAACATGACAAAACCCTATCTCTACTAAAAATACTATATGTATGTATATAATATATATACATATATATATATATGACCAATTATTAGCAATGACAGGACTCTGATTATGCCATTAAACTGAAGTTCTCAAATGCTATGGGGAAAGGAATCACCTGTGGGAGCTTGTCAGAAATACAGATCCCTGGGCCCCACTCCAGAGGATTCTGAGTCGATTTATGGTAACTCCCATGCATCATCTTGAATTTCAAAGCACCCAGATGATTCTGATGCATCAGGATTTGAGACACATGGCCAGAGGGATGATGCACTGTGCTTCAGGAAGGGTTGAAAAAGGTCTCTATTTCTGGTTTCTAATCTCTGAGATGTAAATTATGTTAAAACACTGGCTTCTTTTTATAGTTCCAGGAGAAACTGGGTTTACTATCCTTAAGCTATTTAAAATCGTACCATTTTTTTTTTTTTTTTTTTTTTTTTTTTTTTTTTTTTTTAGTAAAAGGAAGAAGAGAAGAATGGGAGAAGGGAATTGTGAACGGAGGGGAATGTTAATTAGGAAGTTATGTTTGACATTTGTGTGTCTATTTCTCCCCTAACTCACCCAGTCAACAAATGTGGCTGTCATTCTCCTCTTCCACCTTGAATGCTCAGCCAATGAATGGTGTTTATGGAACTTTCAGAAGACACCGAATCCCAACCCCAAGACAAAACACTAACAAAGAGGAACCTTCCCAGTACCTCCTGTATCATATGTTCTGGTCTCCTAATGTTCTATCCTAAAAGGGGGTTAATCAAAGGAAATCTCCTGGGCTTTTCTTTGAGATGGACACCGCTATCATTATTTTCTTTTTAATTTTTTTCTTTGTTTATTATTTATTTATCTTTAATATATGAAATATTTCACAAATTTGTGTGTCATTCTTGCACAGGGGCCATGTTAATTTTCTTTGTAGAGCTCCTATTTTAGTATATGTCCTGCTGAAGCAAGCAGAGCCATTACTATTTTCATTGGTCTCTTCATCTCAGTCAGAAGTAGTCACGGACACTTTTTCTACCATTTCTTATACCTTTTTGTTCCAGGCCTGACCCAAACTGAGGGAAGTATTAGGATAAATCTTTGGGGAAGGATTGTGGAATGTTTAAGGGTCTTGGATATGAAATCCCAGAGCTGTCCATGCCCTCAAAGTTGGAGCAAAACCAGTGCTCTCGTTTACAGAGAGGATGCTGAGGCACAGAAATATTAAGTAACTTGCTGCAGATGCACAGCTAGTTGGTGAATGCTAGGTTGAAGAGTTTTGATTCCATCCAACAGAAACAGACAATCACTGAGCCCAGAACAGATTTCCTAGGGCGAGTCTCACCTGGACTCACTCAGGATGCAACCAAAACAGATTAAAAGGCTCTTTGCTGTTTCAATCCCCTCAAAGAATGCAAATGAACGTGGGCCAGGAGGCTTACCAAGCCCTTTTCTTTCTCTAGTCATTTAATTATCCCCTGAAACCTAGCTGATTCTATCGAGATGCTCCAGGAAGTCTTGAAGAAAACTTTGCCGAGGATGACACTTGAAGATGAGTTGACAGAATGGGCTGAACATGAAGGAGCAAACTGGTGGATACGAGGATGTCAGGGCTGGTGAAAATCACTGCCAGTTCAACCTTTGCCCATGTTGATCCAATTTGTCATTATAAAACATGAGAGGAACAACTTGAGGATAAGTGGTCAAGATGTAAAAAGAATATGACAACAAATAAGCAAAGAAAAAAAACCATGAGAGAATCTGCTTTTTGAAAGAGATTCTGGGCACATTTAGCTCTCTAACAAGACAACAAAAAACAACATTGTATTTTCAAATCATTCTTATTCATCAAAATTCAGAACAAAACTCCCCCTGGAGGAGAGTGTTCTGCCATTTGTTTTTCAGGAGCATCCCCTCCCATAAAAGTTCACCTGTGGTGTAAATTCTGATATTTGTGTATTTGGCTTTATCATAGCCTCAAACTGGACATTATCTAAGCATCCCTGAGCTTCTCCAGTGTCACTCCATGAGCCTTTTCTCACTCCCCCTCAGGATTTATGCATTTCCAAGGGGAAATGACATGTGACCAGAATTATGACCATGTTTATAGCTGGAGAAGTGAGAAGCAGAGAAGTAGTGCCTAAAGCACACTTACTGCCGTCTCCTAGGGATTGAAATAGGCGCTTGGATGCCACTCGGATCCATGTGCCATAGCTTAGCTCCAAGGGCAATTTTATCTTTCTGTATAAAATATGTAGTTCAAGACATTTCTACTTCACCTTTTCATTCTTCCTCTCCTTCCCTCCTCCTCCCCCTCCTCCTCCTCCTCCCCCTCCTCCTCCTCCTCCCCCTCCTCCTCCTCCTCCCCCTCCTCCTCCTCCTCCCCCTCCTCCTCCTCCTCCTTTTTTGAGACCAAGTCTTGCTCTATCACCAGGCTGGAGTGCAGTGGCACGATCTCTGCTCACTGCAACCTCTGCCTTCTGGGTTCAAGTGATTCTCCTGCCTCAGCCTCCCAAGTAGTTGGGACTACAGGCATGCACCACCACACCCAGCTAATTTTTGTATTTTTAGTAGAGACAGGGTTTCACCATGTTGGCCAAGATAGTCTTGATCTCTTGACCTTGCGATTCACCTGTCTTGGCCTCCCAAAGTGCTGGGATTATAGGCGTCATCTTCGTACATTATAACTATATAAGTAATAGACACATCATTGCTAAAAATTAAAATGAAAATTAAAATAACACAGAGAATGTTGCTTAGTTGAGATCTCACTGTGGATTTGATTTTGATACTTGATTATTTTTCATTCAGTAACAGTATCTTGGAGATCGTTTTCTATGAACAAAAACAAATCTATCTTGTTATTTTAAACAACTGCATGAATCTCCATGTATGGATATACCATTTCTTATTTGACCACTTTCTTATTTGTGGACATGTAGGCTGTTTTTTAAAATGGGCATGTTTATTTTCTACAAAAGCATTTTATAGCTCATAAAATTTTATTGTTATTAACACTCCTTGTCCTTAGAACACCCACCCTGATACTAAAAGGAAGTGCTCCAAGGACTGTAGCCAGATTCTGACTTGGAGGTTTCCTTGTTCCACTGTTAAACTTACAATTGCTCACTTTGCCATCCCTTTTAATAGCCTTCCCAGTCACAGCTGTTACTCACCTTCCTTGGCCCAGAGAAGTGGCTGATTTAGCCTACCGGCAAGCCGTGGCTCAGTTACATGTTCGAAAATGCCAAAGGGAGGTCATAAAAGTGAAGCAAATAAGATTCATTGTTGTTTCTCCTCCCCTGCCAGGAATGGAATCACCTGTATTTGAAAACCAGAAAAGTACTGGAGACATTTTTAACAGGATTGTGGCACCTGCCTTCATCTCTCAAAAGGCAGAGTCAAGACTAAAGTTCTTCTGCCCAGGGCTCTGGATAGAAAGTACACACAAACTGCCCTAACACAGTTGGGCTGCCCACAGTAGGTTACTTTTCACAGATATCGGCGGCCTCCTGACATTAGAGGTAGGTAAATACCGTAGGTCTCACCTCCATACCTTACAGCAGGTGCCTTGTTAGAGTAAATAATGTCTCAGTACAAATTCTGTCACACATATGAACTCATGTCAGCCAACAGGCACAAAGGGCCACAGGGACTATTCAGTAAACTCATTAAGCCAGCCTTCTGTCCATTTAGACCCTTGGACAGTGTCCAGCATAAAAGATTCACTTGGCTAGGCACTGTGGCTCATGCCTGTAACCTCAGCACTTTGGGAAGCCAAGGCAGGAGGATCACTTGACCCTAGGAGTTCAAGACCAGCCTGGGCAACATAGCGAGAACCTGTCTCTATGTTTTTTGTTAAGAAAAAGAAAGAAAAATGTTCATTTGAAGCAAATGAAACCACAAACACATTCTAGCAGCAGATTTCAGCTAATTTTCTAGTCTACTCAAGATGATTACAGACTCCTCCACATATGGCCTAACACAAGATATGATAGAGTCCTAGCACTCATGATAGGCCCAGGACTCCAAGAGCATAGAAAAGTGAGTGACACATAGTGAGGCTAAATAAATCTTAGCTGAGACCCAGCAGGACTCGTATTCTTTTCTAGCCAAACAACATATTTCAAATTCTCCTTTCAATGAGAAATAATTGGTAACATTTCTAATTCTAATTAACCATTAATTCTTCAATACTACTCAAAGGTAAAGATAGGTAAAGTGCTTAGGATTACCTCCTCTGGAGTGGGAGGAGCTCATTAACGTCTTTCAAATGCTAACTAACCCCAACAGCTGTAATCGCATAGTTAGGGCTTCTCAGGTGTGAACTAACATTTCTTAGAGCAGTGGTCCTCTAAACTGGATGCATCTGAGAATCCTCTGGGAAGCAATTAGAAAATGCTGATGCCGGCCGGGCATGGAGGCCGAGGTGGGCAGATCATGAGGTCAGGAGATTGAGACCATCCTGGCCAACATGGTGAAACCCCATCTCTACTTAAAAAATAAATAAATAAATAAATAATTAGCTGGGTGTGGTGGTACGCACCTGTAGTCCCAGCTACTTGGGAGGCTGAGGCAGGAGAATCGCTTGAACACAGGAGGTGGAGACTACAGAAAAAAAAAAAAAAAAAAAAAAGCTGATGCTCAGGCTTCACCTCCAGTATACGAAATACAAAGGGTCCAAGGAATTCATATTTTTTAAAGTTTTCCAGCTGATTCTAATTTCCACCCAGCATTGAGAATACCGCTCGAGGGTGTAGAATGAAATGAATATATATGGTAAGTACATGTATATTTTCTCAAAGTTGTGATGGAAAGTTAAGCTATTGTTATTCTGGTCTCAGAATTTTGATTGTTGAAGACTCTGCCTATGCTAAGACCATGGGAAACGCACACATACAATTTACTCTTTTAATATTTATTCTTATTTAATTTATTTATTTGAGACAGAGTCTCACTCTGTTGCCCAGGCTGAAGTGCAGCGGCACGATCTCACCTCACTGCAACTTCTGCCTCACAGGTTCAAGCAATTCTCCTGCCTCAGCCTCCTGAGCAGCTGGGACTACAGGTGCCTGCCACCACACCCAGCTAATTTTTGTATTTTTATTAGAGATAGGGTTTCTCTGTGTTGGCCAGGCTGGTCTTGAACTCCTAGCCTCAAGTGATCCTCCCGCCTCAGCCTCCCAAAGTGCTAGGATTACAGGCGCAGCTACTGCGCCTGGCCTACTCATTTAATATTTATTTAGCTCTACTTTGTGTCAGGCACTTTTCTAGAGCTGAGGTATACTAACGCTCTCAAGAGACAAACGCCTCTGCCCTCATGGCATTCACACGATTTTACTGAAGTACTGAAGAAAAACTACAGACAATATAACATGCTGCTCTGCCACAAACCAAGAAGAGTGAGGCAAGACAGTAGTTTTGCAGGTCGGAGATGAGGAATTAGGAAGCTTGCCTCTAAATCCTGGCTTTGCCCCGTGTTCACTTGAGCAAGTCCCTCTTACCTCTTACCATCTCAAATCCTGAAGTTATAAAAGGAGAGCTTTGAACAAAATGATTTCTAGGGACCTAAAGTTTCACTGAGGTCTCAAAATCACTGAATCAAAAGGTAGAAATAAACATTCCTAACTGCGGCATCACGTGCAGACAGTGAAGTTGATTCTCCAATGTTGCTAAAGGAGGAAATGGTCCATAAAGCTTTCACTAGCCCAGGGTATTTCCACTATTTTTAAGACATCCCCCCCATTTGATAAACATAAAAATCTCATATGCTCTGTTACATGGATAGAAATTTCAAGAAGATCAACTTGGGGTCAAGATGAAATAAAAGTAATGGCAATGTTGAATGCACCTCTCCAAACCTTCTAAGGCCGCAGAGACTTTTTATAAGGCCTCGTCCTCTTTCTTCCCCTTCTGAGAATCCCTGCCCAAGCTCTTGCCTAGGCTGGCATCTGTCCTATAGAAAAGGTAGTGATAAGTGGTCAGGAAGGGCTGTCAGTGACTTTCCATTACATTCTTATTTCCCCAAACAATGGGTTCTTGTTTAGGCCCAGTACACTGATTCCCAGAACCTTAGGAAGGCAGAGCCTCTAACAATCAACATTCTGGGACTGTGAAAAGGACAACTGGCCTGTCTATTACCACCTCAAGAAGAATGGGTGTGGGTGGGAGAATCAGTTAAAATGCGAATGCGTAATGGTTCCCCTCCCCACCCCTCAACTTTGTGAAAAACCAAATTTACTTCATGAGATGAAATTTCACTCAATGGTTGGTGGGATGATGGAGAGTTTGCATTTTTAAAAGGAAGTTTGATTGTCATAGTAATGTCTGAAAAGATTTTGATGCAACTTTGGAATTACTTCACACTCAGTTACATAGGACATCCACTTGGGATGAGAGATAAGTGCTTCTGTGACTGCAAACATAGAAAGAAAATCCATTAACCTTTTTAGCCATTTATTAAAGCAGAGGAGAATTATTTTTAAAATGCAATTTCTGACTTCAAGAAGCAGATATTGAAAAAAATATTTTCTTGGTGTAGTTTGAAGTTTGCTAATAAAAGCAAAATGCCACAGAACATCTTAACTATGGATTCTTTAAGAATCAGAGAAATTTAAGGCCAGTAACACACTGAGTCATTACTGAGTGTGTTAATGACCTGGCCAGGAAGGGTCAGATTTAGGCAGGTAGGACCCTCTTGCTTTTAAAAACAAAAACCTCCCTTTGTTATTATCCTCATGTTTAAAATCTTATGGCAACACAGTTTCTTATGGCTTACTTCAAGCTGGGCATTTTAGTCTATTTGTCTCATTCTAGCTTCAGGAATAATCATCACCAAAAACATGTATTGAGCACTTTTTATGATGACTTTGCTAGTCAAAGGGAAAAAAGCTAAAAGGTAAAATTACTGCCATTGAAATCTTACTTAAACTACCTTCATCCACTGGGTCAAAACCCTTTTCATAACTGGGTATTGTGAAGCTCTTCAGAACATAGGCTTTTGGACCATTAAAAGGGCTTTCATATTGTCTAGTCCAGTGCTGTAATTATACACACTGGAACAAATGACACCTGAAGAGGTTATATACATATATATTATTTTACTCATTCAACATGTTTGTTTAGTCTGTTCCTATGGGACAACCTGACATTATCCATTTCCTGAAGTGTTGCAACAAGAAATACCGTACACACCATACTGTACACACTTATGTTCTTACCATAAATTTTACCCTGAATCCAATTTCAGACAAATCCAGAACGTAGGACATTCAACAAGGCAACTATCTTGTGCTCTTTAAAAAGGTAAATGACTAGAAAAACCAAACAAAAAAGAAGTGAGGAATTGTTCTCACTTTGATTAGAAGAGATGAAAGAGCATGAACCTTGGTGGGATCCAACTAATTTAAAACACAAAAGCTGTAAAATACATTTTGGGGACAACTGGAGGAGTATGGATGGTATTTTAGATAATATTATTAACTTAGTGATGGTTTTCTTAGGCATGATCATGCTTTTGTAGTAATGTAGGAGAATGTCCTTATTGGTAGCAGATGTATTCTGAAGTATTTAGGAATGATGTATCATGCATTCAAATGGTCCAGCAAAAGAAGCATGTGTGTGTGTAGAAAGAGAGAAAGATAAAATATTAATAATTGGTGAATCTAGGTGATGGCGCTCATTCTACTATTTATTCAACCTTCTGTATATTTCAAAATTTAAACATGAATAAGACATTTTAGTAAAATAGACACCCTAGCATGTAAGTTCCACGAAGCAAGAAACGTTTGTTTCTCCCACTGATGTACACCAAGTGCTAAGAGCAGTCCCCGGCATGTAGTAGGCACTCAACAAATATGTGTTTAAATGCAAAACAAAAAAGGAGGTGGCCCTAGCTGGGGTTGGGGGGTGGGAAGGGACAGAAGCCAAGGAGTGGGTAAGTCTGCTGGCACAGCACCCTGACATCAGCATTTTTCAGAGGCTTCCCTAGAGCCACAGGAATGCTACAGAATAAGGCTTCCGTGGGCAGTGCCCTCAGCTGCACCTGCTTTTGGTGCTGGCAGCTGGGCAGAAGATTAGGTAGAGAAGACTCACTCAGCCAGAATGTCTTACCCATGCCCCCACCTGCCATGATCGATTCGGAAATAGCATGGAGATGTTTCTGATGAGAGTATAAAAATGTAGGCGTCCGTCAGCTCCCACTGGTTCAGCCATCCCATGTATTCAGGGGAAAGCTCCAATATATATGAAACCTCAGGGATCGTGGAGATCATTAGATCCCACTTAATATTATGATGCAAACGGTGAAATTGAAAGTCTTCCAGTTAGGCAAGAGCTGTTTTCTTTCTTCATTTGATTTTCTTTAATAGCACCATGATAATAATACTGTTTTTAAAAAGACGAGTTTTCTAAGATTCTACTAGTCGATGATTTATTATCTCATTTCCAAATTCCAGGGTTAAGGAAACATGTATATTAAGAAATGGCTAAAATATGAATAAAGCACAAATGCCCTGGGAGGCTGATGGAGAAGGAGGAGGGTACCAGGGTGGCTGTATGAGGTCATGGTCCAGCTGAAGGCCAAATGAACTAAAGGTTTCTTTCTTTTCTCCTCTTTTTCTTTTTATCTTTCCTTTCTCACTTTTTTTCAATGTCTCTTTTCTTCTTTCCTTCCTCTTTGTTCCCTCCCTCACTCTCTTTCTTTTCTTCCTCTCTTTCTTCCTTCCCTCCTACCTTTCACCTTTCCATCCTCCCGTTTTAAAAACCAGTGATTGAGACTGAAGAGCTGGCTGACCCAACCTCTGCGCCTCAGGGCTGAGGGCCGGTTAGCCTCTCCTTGCCTCCTGGCAACCATGCCCCTTCTAATAGTGACTGGTTGAGAAAGAGGCTCAAACTCTTAACTAGAAGAATTCCCCCAGGCATGTCATCTCTTTCCTGTGCAGACCTGCAAGGGAGGTGATCTTACTTCTCCCACTGAGAAGGAGCCTGGCAGTGCTTCTAAACTGAATTCACATAAGAAAGGGAAGAGCCTGTTTGCAAAAACATACTCTTTTGCTGCCAACACAAGCAGACCTTTTAGGGAGGAGGGGAACTGTAACCCCTCCAAGATCTTTGCTCTCCTTCAGAGCCAAGGCTCTCAGGTTTCACAAAGGAATTTATAGAGCAGACTGACGCCTCTGGGGTTGGAATCAGCTCGGGACTAAGTGGAGAAGGAGAAGAGGGACAGGCACCCTTCTCTGCTCTGTGTGGGCTGGGGATTGTTTACCAGGGGATGAAAAGGTCCTCTCCCTGAAAAAGAATGTTTGGTAAAGAAATGGCTTCTGGAGGCACAACTGAATGGCTCCCCCAAGGAGTCAGTTTGGGTTAGTTACAGATCAGAACCATCACCCTGGACAAATTGCACTGGGGAGGCGGGAGCTGTGGTCACAAGAACTTGGGGATGTTTAAAGCAATTCCTGCCTTCAAAAGAGAGCTGTCCTCTTTCCTAGAATAATTGTGTATGATAAAAGAAGGAAAAGGAAAAAAAAATAGAGGTTAGAAATCATATTGAAAAATTAAAGCAATGTTTGATTTGTCCATAAGCATTTCCTGGCGGTACCACTTTGCTCAGTGCTTGTCCTAGGTCCTTCCAATATCACATTTAGTGGGTACTGAGATGGCGTGGAGTAAGTGACTCTGGTTGCTGACATTCACACTTGCATGAAATGGAGAAAGATGATGTCCTTCCTTATTTGGTGACTCTGGAAGCCACATTCCCTCCTCATCTGCCTTCCCAAAAGAACCTTGTGGCTGGCCAGCGGAAGCCCATGCTATTCAGCAGCCCCCACCCTTGACATTTCCTTATCTAGGAGTCTTCACTGTGGAATTCCAAGGCCCACCCCAATGCTCCGGATGTGCTTCAATCCATGGCCTGCCACTTTGTTCCTCTTGTGATGACAAGCAGATAACATAGCTCACATGCCTTCTTTTCCTGCATACCAACCAAACCCCAGTTCTGAAAGGAAACAAACCACAAACCAAGAGAGATGTGTTATTTTTATGTAGACATTGTTAAGAGGCTGCAGTAAGCCTAGAATTGTGGAAGGCGCTTTTCCATGTTGCTCCAGTGAATCCCCCTCAATGAGTCTGGTATTTATACAAATGAAGAAACCAGTGAGCATAGTGGTTAGTTAAATAGTCAAGGTCTCATAGCAAGTGTGTGTGTGTGTGTGTGTGTGTGTGTGTATGTATGTTGGGGGGGGGTTGCCTATTCAAAGTCAAGGACGACTCCAAGTCCACAGCACCTTTTTTGCAGTTAAATGCCATCACAACTAAGCGTGACCCCATTCGTAATCACTACTAAGAAGCTTTACCAACTTCTGACACTGTTAACTTCAAGACAAGTATCCTTTTTTCAAGACATGATATCAAAAAATGTACTTCTGTTATTCATCATCATCATGGTTACACCCACAATTCATCTGTAATTTGCAAAGACCCTCCATCTGAGAAACAACAAAAATGTGGAGAAAATATTTGCTGAACATATCAGTAAGTAAATAAGTATAAAATAGGAAAGAGAGCTGTAATATAGCCAAATCAATAAATATAAATGAGTTAAATGCCTCTTTTGAAAGACAGATGTTCTTAAAATCCAACAATTCCAATTCTGGGTATATACCCAAAAGAATTGAGAGCAGAGTCTTGAACAGATATTTGCACACCCATGTTCATAGCACCATTATTCACAATGGCCAAAGTGTGGAAGCAACCCAAATGTTCATTGATAGATGAATGAACAAGCAAAATGTGATATTTACACACAATGGAATATTATTCAGCTTTAAAAAGGAAGGAAATGCTGACATATGCTACAACATGGATGAACCTTGAGGGCGTTATGCTAAGTGAAATAAACCAACACCAAAAACCACGATGAATGCATTTAATACAATACAATTGAATAATACACTTAAAATTGTAAAGATGGTAAATTTTGGAGGGGGGGAGAAAGTAGAACCCTAAAAATGAAAGAAAAATGAATTTTCTTAGAAAGATACTTTTTATAGGATATAAAACAATACAAACAATAAAAATCTATGTCATTTATAAGAGATATACCAGGATGACACTGGAAGGTTGAAAATAAAGGGATAGACAAAGAGATACCACGTAAATGCTACCAGAATATGCAGAAGGGACAATTATTAGTACCAGACAAAATCAAATTCAAAGCAAAAAGCACTAAATGGGACAAAGAAGATTGAAAGACACAACCCAACAAGAAGTTATACTAATAATTAATTTTTGTGCAATAAACAACAGAGCATCAAAATATCTAAATACCAAATCTGTGTACTTAGGCAAGCTAAGAATGGGTAAAGATAGTAAAAAGTACTGTTTTGGCCTGATAGGAACTTGCTGTCTCTTCCAGTGGATAATTTGTCTGCAGTGTATTTAAAGTAGGGAGCTTAAGCTCAGACTTCCAGATTGGAAAGATTCTAAGTATTTTAGGGAGAGGTTATTTATGCTGTATGAGTATTTTACGTCAGGGAAACATTATAACAAATAGACCATAAAAATCATACCACATCCTAAGGAGAAACAAAAAGCCACAGAAGGCTCTTGGAGTGTCTCTTCAGGAAATCCTCCACACTCAAGGCTCTTGCCAGTTAGGGTAATGTGTTCATAAATTTCCTCTAATAAACTCATTCCAGCATCAGAAAATAACAAATCAATCAAACTTTGGGGGAATGATAGCTAAACTCTTCCAGGACTGTGGGCATGCATCCAGGAAAGGAATTTGTGCCAAAAATTGAAACCTTCCCTGCCAGAAATGGAAATAAAGACAGAAATAAAACCAGTTACTTCATTTCAACTCATATCTACCATGTTTTAGGCAAGACAGTGAGGATTCAACTTACAGCTTCTCACAGGTAAGATAAAATTTCTTGCAAAAGTAAGGTGCTGGCCAGGTGCAGTGGCTCACACATGTAATCTTGGAGCTTTGGGAAGTAGGGCTGGAGGATCCTTTGAGGCCAAGAGTTCAAGACCAACTTGGGCAACATAGCAAAACCTCACCTTTATGGAAATAAAATAAAATATTAGCTGAGTATGGTGGTGCATGCCTGTAGTCCAAGCTACTTGAGGCGCTGAGGTGGGAGTTTCACTTGAGGTCAGGAGTTCAAAGTGACAGTGAGCTAGGATCGGATGGAGGTACTGCACTCTAGCCTGGGAGACAGAATGAGACTGTTTCAAAAACAAACATAAGTAAGGTGCTAAAGCACTCTAAAGCACTCAGTTAGTAGGGACTGGGTTAGTGGAGCAAAGGGTCAGGGAAGCCAATGACAGGGAAGGAATGGACCGGGAACCTGGGTTTTGAAATAGCTTTCTCATAATTCGAGTTGATATTAAAGAAAAACCTAAAACTACTAAGTGCTGATCTAGAATTTTTAAATTCTGAAAAGTCTAGATTAGACACAAGGAATTGGCTAGAAGTGCTGGATAATAATTTCCCAAGCAAAGAGGGCCTTTTTCTGATCCTTTGTCAAATATACTGAGGCGCGATCCCTGTTCTTGAAAGGAAGTTGTTGCAGCTGAGCTGACTAGTACCTTACGTTCTACATCCTAAGCAAATGCATTTCATTTCATTTCGACTCATATGTACCATGTTTTAGATGACAGAGAAGGAAGAGACTGAGAACCTGGGTTTTGAAATATCTTTCCCATAATCTGAGTTGATATTAAAGAAAAATCTTAAACTACTAAGTGCTAATCCAGCATTTTTTAATATTAAAGATCTCTTCAAACTCTGGGGGGAATGCAGAGTGGAGACCCTACTAAGTCATTGGCCAGCAAGTTTTTTGTTGTGTGAATGGGTTGAGTAAACACACATGTACACACATATATTTATCTATATCTAAATGGGTAGATAGAAAATAGATAGATGATAGATAATAGATAAATAGATAGATAGATAGTGATATGGTTTGGCTGTGTCCCCCATTCAAATCTTAAGTTGAATTGTATCTCCCAGCATTCCCATGTGTTGTGGAAGGGACCCAGGGGGAGGTAGTTGAATCATGGGGGCCAGTCTTTCCCATGCTATTCTAGTGATAGTGAATAAGTCTCATGAGATCTGATGGATTTATCAGGAGTTTCCACCTTCTCTTCTTCCTTCTTGCTGCCACCATGTAACAAGTGCCTTTCACCCTCCATCATGATTATGAGACCTCCCCAGCCATGTGAAACTGTACATCCAATTAAACTTCTTTTTCCTCCCAGTCTCGGGTATGTCTTTATCAGTAGCATGAAAATGGACTAATACAGACAGATAGATGACAGACAGAGAGATAGATGATAGATGATTGCTAGCTAGCTAGATGATAGATAATAGAATGATAGATGATAGATAGATAGACAGATAGATAGATAATTACTTTCTGGTCTTTCTATCTCTCCCTCTTTATTGCTGGTATTCTCTCTTCACTTCCTTCTCCCTCTGGTCTGTCTAGCTGTCTGCCTCGGTTTCATCTCCTTTGTGTCTGACAGTAGGTAGGTCTTGTCTCTCTGAGTATCTCTCTGTTTCTCCCAGTCTATATTTCTCCTAGTCTGTCTCTGGCTGTCTGCCCTTCTTCTTTTTCTCTCTATCTCCTTCCCTTCCTTTTGCTTTCCCTCTACTCTGGCGGTGGGTGCTGCCCTTGCTGCTGTGATGCATTTTCTGTTGATGGAGTGAGCATTAAGGAAGCCCAAACATGATCACAGGTTTCAGTCGGAGTTGAGATCATGGCAGCCAGGCAATGCTCACTCCCAGCACAGTTGTTGAGAAACAGAGCTGTCACAAACACTGGCCCACCTTATATCCAGACACTTAAGGTCAGGAAGAGACAGAGTGATTCAGCCAGAGTCCCGTTCATAAAAAGCAGCAAAGGATCTCTGCTGGCAGCTGCCACTTGTTACGATACAGTCAATTTTCCATCCCACAGCAATTTACATTCATGTCTCTGTTATGATCACTTTGTTGTGCCCTTACTGGAAGGGAAACCATTTTCCTTAGTATCATTCAGATAATTAGAGCAAGTCCTCTGGATAAGGAAAGCTCAGGTACAACAATGAAACTATTGAAATGTGTTTTTTAAAAAAAAACTCTCCTTTTAAAAGAATGTTCAAAGAAATTGCCACATCAAAGTTCTGAAATGTCAAGAATTTCTATAATTTCCTTCTGTGGCTAATGCCAGGAACTTTCTAGAATACTGCAATTTCTTATTCTTTAGAATACAGGATAAAGGATAATTTTGTATGTCTGAGATTTAACCCACCTGAGAAGTATTTTTCCAGGGTTATGCTTGAGCAAAAGACTGGCCGAGAAACTTTCAACCAACCTATGGGGAAATAACTTTTTTATTAAAGAGCTTTGATTAATAAGCATTCCTCCATGGACTTTTAGGGAATTCATTCTTTACTGAATTCTTCTAGAACTACAGAAAATCTTCAGAATGGGCAGCAACAACTTTGGTCACAGAAGACAGCTGTAACTGCACAGCAGAGAGACAGGCTAGAGAGCAGAATGGTAAGGGTCCAGCTCAATTTTTCAATGTTTCCTTTTTACATGCTTTATTGTGTAGGGGAGTCTAAGTCAGAAAAATAGAGATGCCTTTCTTTTAAATTCACGGCTTATGACATTATTAAGAAAGGTCTAAAAATCTTGTGGAAAGGTTATGTAGGGTGTAAAACTTTCCCGCCCAGGACAAATTGTAAACACCGTAATGGAACTTTTCCTTTAACCCCATGTATTTGTTACCTTTTTCTGAGCACTTACTACATGGAAAGCCCTGGGATAAACGTCGATGTGCTCATTTAAATCTCCCAGTAGCTCTTTAATGTAAATTTATTATTTCCCCCCGTATTGCAGATGAAGAAACTGAGCCTGATGTGTTAAAGTGATTTGTTGAAAATCACACAGTTAGGAAGGAAGAGATCTGGGATTCAAACCCAAGTCAGCTCACCTTATAGTCTGTGTTTTCAGATACCTGTCTCATGGCCAGGCTCGCTACTGTGACTCCAACTAGAGAGAGAAAATCAACTCTGAAAACTGGCAGAAAAGCAGCAACAAATGTCTTAGATGGGTAGCCTGCTCACCCTTCCCTGGGCCTGTACATTAATTCTGTATAGTAAATTCTGCACAGAATGTTACAGAGACCACAGAGTAGCAAGAACTATTTCTAAATAGTTTAGAAATAGTTTAGCCCTATACCATTTGCAAAGCCTGATATCTGTGATCTCAGATGATCTTTTCTAAACCTCTGTGACTTAGAGGTTATTGTTTCCATTTTAACAGAAAAGAGACTAATACCCAAGTTGGTTAAGTGTTAAGGTCTCATAACTGGTAACTGACAGAGCCAAGACTTGGGTTTGACTCCTTGTTCAGTACCCCTTGAGCTCTGCTCCTGGGCCAACTCTGGCCGATTGATCATGACTGGACAGTGGTGTTATTTGGGAAAAAATAGTCCTGGGATGTATTAAGACTCAGCAAGGAAAGGTGTCACAGGCCAGACATGGTGGCTCACATCTATAATCTCAGCACTTTGGGAATCTGAGGCTGGAGGACTGCTTGAGTTCAGGAGCTCACGACCAGCCTGTGCCACATGGTGAGACTGTATCTCTACAAAATTTAAAATTAGGCGGGCATGGTGGCACATGCCTGTAGTCCCAGCTACTCAGGAGGCTGAGGTGGGAGGATCGCTTGAGCCCAGGAGTTGGAGGCTGCAGAAGCTGTAAAAGCACTGCTGGGCAGCAGAGTAAGACCCTGTCTCCAAAAGAGAATTTAGCAAAAGAAAAGGAGAGAGAAAAAAAGTGTCACTGCTGATTAAGCACGTCTGCACTGACACCAGCATGAGAAGCGACAGCACCCTTGCCACAATGATGTCATCTCTCATCTATTTAGTGCAACCCCTTAATTCTATAGAAAAGGAAATGGAGGCCTAACTCAGAAATTCTGAGACTTCTCCAGTTCTCTAGCAAGTTGATGACAGAGCATTTTGAGAAGTTGGCCAGATCTCTTGTTACAGTACTTTAAATCTGGGATTTAGGATATTCCATGCTCAGGCTTGCCTGATTCTAAGTTCCAGAGTCCCTTCTGAGTCGGAGACAGAAAGTGTTAAACTAAATGGGGGCTGTTTCCAGAAAGGACAGAGAAAGCTGGGTTTGGTGCAAGAGGTGGCTGCCACTTGAGACTGCTAAGGCTTCCCCAGACACCTGCCCTTCTCTCTCCTTCCCTCACTCTCACCATCGCCACCACTGACCTCTCCCACCCCTGCCCTGGGCTGATCCTCCTGTCTTTGAGAAGGAGTTTTATTCTACCTCATCTCTCCCACAAGACTGTAAACCAGCCAAGGTCAGCTGATGACACAGTCTTGTTCATTCATGCAGAAGCCTGGCATCTTACTCCACATAGGCTTGGCATTCATGCTGATGGAATTCAATTGATTCCAACCAAATTGGAATTGGAGTAAACTGAATTGGACTGAATGTACCTGAACCAAAGAAAGTAATAAGATAGGCCTGGTGACCAATTTGTTACAAAGTGAAAAGGAACAGAACTGGAATTTGTGAGAGGGAAAACAGCACCTTTCTATCTCATATTCCCAATATCCTCTCCCAAATCACCAACACGTTAAGAATAGCAAATGTTGTCAGATAATTTATATCTCTAACAAGATGTTGCGTGGTACTTGTCTTCTTGCCCTAGTTTTGGTATCTGGGACCTATAGCTAAAAAACAAAGACAGCATCCACACACAGTAAGATTTGGGGCCAAAATTGTACCACAAGGAAGAGATAACAGAAGTGGCCAAGTGGAAGCCCCTTAACCACCCCTGTCACCCTCCCTTCTCAGTCTATATCAATGACTATCAAATGCACTGGACTGCAGGTCTTCATTTAGTGACAAATATCATGCAATGCCAATTTGCAAATTGAATGTAATGGATAGACAGTAACACTTTATATTAAAAAATTATATGTGCATATAAATTTCTTCCAAAGCCAATATAATCCCTGATTTTATAGAAATAATATTTAAAAAGGAGAGGCAAGTTATTAAAATAATATGTGTTTCCTGGGGCACCACAACTCTAGAAGACATAACGAAGTCGTCAGTGGTTTGGGCCTGCTTGTAATGAATGTTTGCCTTGAAAGAACGTAAGCCAATATAAAGTTGAATATCATTGACACTTTGTCTTTATACATATTGAAACAAGGGGTAAATAAGTAAATTTGTTTTTATACATAGACTCTTTGCCAACTGAACAGATAAAATGCAGACTGACATATTGGCATCTGAACCAGCACAACTGGCCTGGCCATCAGCGATGTGATTGGTCCAATGGTGAACAGTCTTTGGTAAGTTTCCAAAAGTAACCAGTACAGTAATCGTCCCTTGATTTACATGGCAGTTATGTTTCTGGAAAATTCAATGTATATTAAAGCTAAACAAAAATACCGTATGCTTTTTATGTAAAATGGAACTCAGTTCTAGTCCTAGATCATTATAAAAGGTCTGGCAGGATAACAGAAAGATGTGCAGATGTGAGATGTGAGATGGTTCTTCTCCATGTACAATTGTCTTGTGCATTGCAGGATGTCTGGAATCTCTGGCCCATTAAGTATTGGAAGATTCCCCCAATCACGGTGACAACTGTAACAGCTCCACATATAACAGCTCCACATATAACAGCTCTGCATATTTCCAAAATGTCCCTAGGAAATATTTTGGTGTTACCAAATGGTGTTACCCCTGCTGAGGAGCACTGCCCACTATAAAAAAAGACAGGGAGAAGAAGGGGGTCTAAGAGACGGTCATCCTTCCCGTGGTTGGATATCCAGAGCAGACTTGCTCTCTGCATGAGCGTCAGAGACGTGGAGAGATGTAGAGGTGGGGAGCAGTGGTGCAGCAGCTGCACACCTACTACTGGGCCTGACAGTAAGCATACGCTTCCCATGGGATCATTGGACATAGGACATCGCAGGGAGGTGGTTTGAGCCATCTTGCTATTATCCTACCCAAGAGGTTTGTCTCTTGGTGAAGATGCCCTACAACAAGAGGATGTTGCACACAGGGCCTCTGTGGAGCAGAGGTGGAGGGGGGAGCAGGGGAGCAGACCAGGTGAGGCTGGAGTTGGATCTTCTGGTTAGGGAGTTAGGCAGCAAGGGAAGGGAAGGGGCCTTTAAGGGTCTCCAAAGAACTGCTGCATGAACTTTGTCTCACTGGGGGCATGGACATTGCCTAGAGTGTGCTGGCTCCTCAGCAGCCATTCAAAACAAGTTTATTATTTTTCCCTCTCTCTTCCCTACCCCAACACAGTGAAGGAGTGGAAGGAGTGGGAGCCCTGAGGAGTGGAGAGGCTTCGAACAACATAGGAGAGTGTAGTTTTATACTGTACCAGATCTTTCTCTTTCTTTTATTTTTGAGACAGGCTCTCACTCTGTCATCCAGGAGGTACAGTGGCACAATCACAGCTCACTATAGCCATAACCTCCCAGGCTCAAGGGATACTCCCACCACAGTCTCCTGAGTAGCTGGGACTACATGGCATCCACTTGCCACCATGCCTGGCTAATTTTTTTTTTTTTTTTTGTAGAGATGGAATCTTCTTATATTGCCCAGGCTGGTCTCAAACTCCTGGGCTCAAGCAATCCTCCCACCTCAGTCTCCCAAAGTGCTGGGATTATAAGCATGAGCCACATCACCCAGCCCAGACTACATTTTAACTGCTGAAAGTGAAGCAAATGTTATGAAAGATGTTAATTACACCTAAGATGTTGTTAAAGCATAAAGGATGATTCGATGGCATATAACTGGGACTTGGGAGCAGCTAGTGAAAGAAATTAAAATGTTTCATGTTTGTCCTCCAACAAGTTGAGATTCCTCCATAACCCAGTTACATGCTTGATTTTGTCCCACAATGGATTTAAAACAGCTAATAAGAAGCCATTTAACAAAACGGAGAATGAAAACTAGACCCAGAAGGAATATAAACTAAATAGAATAACAACCAAGGAAAAGGAGACATTAGGTCAAAAATACATAGGACTTTCAGTCCTACAATGCCATTATGGTCAGGCTACCAATTTTGGCTCCCTAGAAGCCAAAACAGAAAGGAGAACATGATCCTTTAGCTGGTAACAGGGATACGTTATGTTAACAATTTCCAAAATAAAAATGGTCTGGGATGTGTACAAAGTGGTGGAAGAATGAGCTCCGACTACCACTGTCCAATGCTCTTCCTCCCATTGCTTTAATGATTTAGGTAGGCCTTCCAGTTACTCATATGCTTTAGATTAATAATACGTACTGAGTACAGTGGTAGTACCTCTGTTACCACTCCCACTTTATAGATGAGGAAACTGAGGCTCACAGACATAAACAACTAAACAATGTTGTTCCATCTAATGAGTGGAAGAACCAGAATTTGAAGTCAGGTCTGCTAGTTTCTACACTATGCTCTTCACCAAACCCAGCTCTATAGTGCTCTTAGGAGAAGTGAGAAAACACTGATGGTGCTGGCTTAGCTGGAGCCCTTGAGTACTGGAGCACTCTGGTAAACTGAGGAGTGAACCCACTGGTGCTATCTCACAGTTTTGAAAAGGCAACACTATGACAACAGTGGGTAACACTGGCCTGCCAAGTAAACACAAAATATTTGAAAACCCCACCTAGCGAAGGTATTCTCCATCATAGCTGCCTTTTCATGCTGTGAAATGAGAGTTCACACACCTCTCATCATATCCATGGCAGAAATTTGAAGATTGTATTTTGTTTTTTTTTCAAAGAAAGCACAAGATTGCTTTTAGTTTTTTAATTTTTTAAAAAGCATACTCACATTGAGCTTTTATAGTGAGGCTTTGGTTTCACAACTTAATGCAAGATCTGGTTTACCTGATTCTGTGGTGCAATTGGCTTTAAGTTCTGAGACGCTTTTGTTCAATATTAGGGAGGCTGCTGAAATGTAGCAGGAAGCGGATTGAGTTTGGAATCTGAAGACCTGGGTGGAAGCTTTGTCACTTAAATTGATTACGTTGAGTGACCTTGATCTTTAATTTTCTCATCTACAAAACTGAGACAAATCCTAGTACTCAGAGCTAAGATGAAAATAGATATATAAAAAATCTTTATGATTTTTTAAAATATTGAAATTAATTCAATTTTTTTAAATTGAAATTAAAATATACAGAATTACTTTTCTGAGTTGAATTAAAAAGGTGAGAAGCTAGTTGAAAGAGCATTAGGTTAAGGGTAATAAGATCACAGTATTTACCTATCCTGGGTCCCAGTAAATCACCTACCACTCTGTCTAACTTCCTGGCTTTAGATAAATCATAAATCCTTTTTTTTTTGAGATGGAGTCTTGCTCTGTCGCCAGGCTAGAGTGCAGTGGTGTGATCTCGGCTCACTGCAACCTTCACCTCCCTGGTTCTCAGCGATTCTCCTGCTTCAGCCTCCCAAGTAGCTGGGACTACAGGCACACGCCACCACGCCCAGCTAATTTTTGTATTTTTAGTAGAGACGGGGTTTCACCATGTTGGCCAGGATGGTCTCGAGCTCTTGACCTCGTGATCTACCCACCTCGGACTCCCAAAATGCTGGGATTACAGGTGTGAGCCTTTGCACCCCGCCATAAGTCCTTTAAACATCATTTTTTCAGCTATTAAATAAAGTTGGATTGGTGTTACCAAAGCCTCCTCTTTTTCTCCTCTTTCTTTTTTTCTTTAATTTTTATTTTAAATTCCAGGGTACATATGCAGGATAAGTTGGTTTGTTACATAGCTAAATGTGTGCCATGGTGGTTTGCTGCACATATCACCCCCCTCACTTAGATATTAGCTATTCTTCCTGATGCTCTCTCCCACCCCGACAGGCCCCAGTGTGTGTTGTTTCCTTCCTTGTGTCCACGTGTTCTCATCGTTCGGCTCCCGCTTATAAATGAGAACATGCAGTGTTTGGTTTTCTGTTCCTTTGTTGGTTTGCTGAGAATAATGGCCTCCAGCTCCATCCATGTCCCTGCAAAGGACATGATCTCAGTCCTTTTTAGTATTCCATGGTGTATATGTACCACATTTTATTTATTTAGTCTATTATTGATGGGCATTTAGGTTGATTCTATGTCTTTGCTCTTGCGAATGGTGCTGCAATGAACATATATGTGCATGTGTCTTTATAGTAGAATGATTTATATTCCTTTGAGTATATACCCAGTAATGGAATTGCTTGGTCAAATGGTATTTCTGCTTCTAGATCTTTGAGGAATCACCACACTGTCTTTTACAATGGTTGAACTAATTTATACTCCCACTAAACAATGTAGAAGTGTTCCTTTTTCTCTGCAGCTTCATCAGCATCTGTTGTTTCTTAACTTTTTGATAATAGCCATTCTGACTGGCATGAGATGGTATCTCATTGTGGTTTTGATTTACATTCCTCTAATGATCAGTGATGTCGAGCTTTTTTTCATGTTTTTTGGCTGCATAAATGTCTTTGCATGAGAAGTGTCTGTTCTTGTTCTTTGACCACTTTCTAATGGGTTTGTTTTTGTTTTTACTTGTAAATTTGCTTAAGCTCTTTGTAGACTTTGGATATTAGACTTTTGTCGGATGGATAGATTACAAAATTTTTCTCCCATTCTGTAGATTGTCTGTTCATTTGATGATAGTTTATTTTGCTGTGCAGAAGTTCTTTAGTTTAATTAGGTCCCATTTGTCAATTTTTGCTTGCATTGCTATTGCTTTTGGCATTTTTGTCTTGAGATCTTTGCCCATGCCTATGTCCTGAATGGTATTGCCTAGATTTTCTTCTAGGGATTTTATACTTTTGCGTTTTCCATTTAAGTCTCAAAGACCCTTTTTAATCCCTAAACATTTTGGTTTTTGACTGTCAGTTTCCACTTATATTTTCATGTTTGTGTAAGAACATAAATTAAAATCAAGAATATTATTGTGTGAATTTCTATTTTGGAAAAGTATGACGTGTGAAGATTCTTAACCCTTAGTATTTGTAACTGATGCATGCAAAATCTCTCAAGTTGGCTTTTGGAATATTTTTATCTGTTAACAGATTTGAATAGTGGCATCTGGGTGCTAAACTTCAAATTGTCAATGTGGTAAAACCTTTTGTTGATTTCCAGTTACACTTTCAGCTCTTGAAAAATTGCCTTTTTACTTACGTTTACAATATAATTTCCTAGGGTCACCATAACAAAGTACCATAAACAGGGTATTTATATAATAGAAATTAATTTTCTTACAGCCAGGAGGCTAGAAGTCTAAGATCAAGACATAAGCATGGTTGGCTCCTTTTGAGGACTGTAAGGAAGAATCTGTTCTATGCCTTCTCCTCATTCCTGGTAGTTTCCTAGCTATTATGGATCTCTACAAAATTCATATTTTGAAGTCCTAACTCTCGGAACCTCAGAATAAGACTTCATTTGGAGAAAAGATCTTTACAGAGTTAATCAAGTCAAAATGAGGTCATTACAGTGGACTCTAATCCAACATGAATGGTGTCCTTACAAGAAAGAGAAGCTTGAATACAGGCTCATACAGAGGAAAGATGATGTAAAGACACAAGAAGAAAACAAGCCATCCACAAACCAAGTAGAGAGACCTGAAACAAATCTTTCTCCCACAGCCCTCAGAAGGAACAAACCACATTGACACCTTGATCTCAGACATCTAGCTTCCAGAACTGTGAGAAAATAAATTTCTGTTATTTAAGTACCCAGATTGTGGTACAGTCAACCCTCCATATCAGGGGGTTTAACCAACCACAGATCAAAAATATTCAGAAAAAATCTGATGGTTGTGTCTGTACTGAACATGTATAGATTTTTGTCATTATTCCCTAAACAATATAGTATAACTCTATCTACATGGAATTTACATTATATTAGGTGCTATAAATAATCTAGAGATAATTTAAAATATACAGGAGGATACATGTAAATTATATGCAAATACTGCATCATTTCTATAAGAGACTTGTACATCCATGAATTTTGGTATCTGAGGGAGTTCCTAGAACCAATCCCCCAAGAATACCAAGGGACAGCTATACTTTCTTACAGCAGTCCCAGTAAACTAAGAAACTGGCAATCTTTGGCATTCCTCGGCTTGCAGATGCATCACCCCGATCTCTGTCTTTGGGGTCACATTGTGTTCTCCCTGTGTCCATGTCTGTCTCCAAATTTCCCCTTTGGTTAAGGACACTAGTCATATTGGATCAGGGCCCACCACAGTCTAGTGTGACTTCATCTTAACTAATCACATCTGTTACAACTCTGCTTTCAAAAACAGAGGTACTGGAGCTGAGGACTTCAAAACATGAAGGGGAGACACCATTCAACCCATGACAATTACTCACTGTGGTAGACTGAAAACTCAGCCACAATATTTTACAGCTCATCTCATCACAAGGTGGAGTCAGTTCCCTCAATCCTTGAGTCTGGGCAGGACTCGTGACTTACTCTGACTAAAATGAAACAATGGGGGATGCTGAGTGAGGTCTGGAGCCAGCCTTAGGAGTCTTGCTGCTTCTACCTTCCACTTCTTGGAATGCTGCCCTGAAAGTGCCATGAACAAAGCCAATTCAGCCTTCTGGAGGATGAAAGGCCTTGTGGAGGGGAACCAGGGTGCCCCAGCCAGCAGCAAATGCCAGGCCTGTAAGTGAGACTACCCTGGACCTTCTAAACTAGCAGCCAGATTTGGGCCACTGCCTATTTTTTTATGGCCTGCAAAAATAATTTTTTTTTTACAATTTTAATGGTCAGAAAAATTAAAAGAATAATAATATGTTGTGATTTGTAAAAATCATATAAACTTCAAATTTTAGAGACCACAAATAAAGCTTTATGGGTACACAATCACACTCTATTGTTTACATATTGTTTGTTGTTGCTTTTGTGCTGTAATGGCAGACTTGAATATTTGTGACACAGACCAAATAGCCATCAAAACATAAAATATTTGATATCTAGCCCTTTACAGAAAAAGTTTTTCGACCTTAATTCTAAGCACAGCCAGTTCCCTGCTGATTACAACTGCATGAGTGAGGCCCAAGGACAGCAAGCAGAGGAACTGTCCAGTCAACCCACAGATCACAAGAGTAAGTCCTTGTTTTACATCGCTAAGTTTAAGGATGGTGTGTCATGCATCCTATTATCTAAAAATGGTTATCTATCTTTTTTTTTTTAACGACAGGATTTTGCTCTGTTGCCCAGGTTGGAGTGAAGTGTCACAATCTCAGCTCACTGCTGTCTCCCCATCCTGGGCTCAAATGATCCTCCCACCTCAGTCTCCTGAAAGCTGGGACTACAGGTGCACCAAATCACGCTTGACTAAATTTTAGATTTCTAGTAGAGACAAGGTCCCATTATATTCCCCAGATTGGTCTCAAACTCCTGGGCTCAAGCGATCATCTCGCCTTGGCCTCCCAAAGTGCTGGGATTACAGGGGTGGGCCACTGCACCAGGCCTGAAAAAATCATTTTTAATATGAAGACAAGACAAAACAAAACATGTCTGCTTTTGGGAAAGGAAAAAAACTGTTAAGACATTGAGAAATTGAGAGTCAAACTTCTCAAAACTTTTTTCATGTGCATAGCATTTTCTTCAGGTATTTCTTTTTAACTAACACTTTAAAGAGAAAATGACTAGCAGGATCAAAACTCTCCATTAAATTTTGTTAAATGCCCTCAGTTTATATTGGATTTTATCCTAGATTCTGATTTGCAGAATTTCATGCTATTTGATTAGTAGTTTAAGATTTTGACCAGATCTACTGATAAAAACTTTCAAAACTCACTCTTTCCTTTGCATACTGGTAAAAGAATTGAGCTGCTCTGAGACGAGCCTGAGAAGAAATAAGTTGTCAGTTTGTTTTCTGAGTACTTCTATGGTTAACTGACTTCCTGTGCAGGAGACACAGCTGTAGCCTAACCACAGAGACACGCAGTTTCCAGCTCTAACAATGAGAGCTAGAACCCATGAGGTCTGGGAAAACCTGGGCCTGAATCTTCCCACTTCATCTGGAGCTCCTGCCTCAATAACAGCAGCCAAGTTCCCCACGGGATGCCAGGGAAATGACTAAATGAAGAGTTAAAAGACCCAAGTTCTCATCCCATGCCACCTTAGGTATCTTCTTCTCTACCAATGAGGAGAATAGTAATACCTAACATGTACTTCATTCAGATGTTGAATGTTAGCAATGTGTCCAGTATTGTTCTAGGGACAGAACAATAAAAAAAAAAACCAAGCCCTTTCTCTTACAGAAATCCTCATGGAAGAGAGAAAATCTACAGTGAGAGAAGCTAAACAATACACATATAAACAAGCAAATACTGCATGGCAGTAAGCATTATGAAGGAAAAGAAAACAAGCTAAGAAGCGGCTATGTGTTACACAGGGTGATGAGGTAGCAGCTGAACACAGGCCTGAAAGAAGAGGAATCCATGTATCTCTCTGCAGAAAATGCCTTCCAGCCAGAGGGAACTGTGTATGAAAAGTCCCTGAGGCAAAAGCATGCTTAGCATATTCGAGGAATAGTGAAGAGGCAGTGTGGCTGCAGTGGAGAGAGAGAAGTAGTGAGGAACAGATCTTGTTGGGATTTTTATTTATTAGTTTATTTTAGAAATGATCTGGTTCTTTTCCCCAGACTGGAGTGTAACGGCACAACCTTTGCTCACCGCAACCTTAATCTACTGGGCTCAAGCGATTCCCCCACCTCACCCTCCTGAGTAGCTGGGATTACAGATGTGCACTACTATGCCCAGGTAACTTTTGTATTTTTTGTTGAAACAGAGCCTTACCATGTTGCCCAGGCTGGCTTCAAACTCCTGGGTTTAGTGATACCCCCACCTTGTCTCCCAAAGTGCTGCGTCAAATGGTATTTCTGGTTCTAAATCCCTGAGGAATTACCACACTGTCTTCCACAATGATTGAACTAATTTACACTTCCACCAACAGTGTAAAAGTATTCCTATTTGTCTACATCCTCTCTAGCATCTATTGTTTCCTGACTTTTTAATAATTGCCATTCTAACTGACGTGAGATGGTATCTCATTGAGGTTTTGATTTAATGACTGGTGGTGATGTGCTTTTTTTCACATTTGTTGGCCGCATAAATGTCTTCTTTTGAGAAGTGTCTGTTCTTATCTTTCACTCACTTTTTGATGGGGTTGTTTCTTTCTTGTAAATTAGTTTAAGTTCTTTGTAGATTCCAAATAGATTCTAATAATCCTTTGTTAGATGGTTAAATTGCAAAAGTGTTCTCCCATTCTGTAGGTTGCCTGTTTACTCTGATGACAGTTTCTTTTGCTGTGCAGAAGCTCTTTAGTTTAATTAGATCCCATTTATCACTTTTGGCTTTTGTTGCTGTTGCTTTTGGTGTTTTAGTCTTGAAGTCTGGTTGATTTTAGATCTTTCTCACTTTCTCCTGTGGGCATTTAGAGCTATAAATTTCCCTTTAAATACTGCTTTAGCTGTGTCTCAGAGATTCTGATACATTGTGTCTTTGTTCTTACTGGTTTCAAAGAACTTCTTTATTTCTGCCTTAATTTTGTTATTTACCCAGTAATCATTCAGGAGGAGGTTGTTCAGTTTCCATGTAGTTATGTGGTTTCCAGTGAGATACTTAATCCTGAGTTCTAATTTGATTGCACTGTGGTCTGAGAGACTGTTTGTTATAATTTCCATTCTTTTGCATTTGCTGAGGAGTGTTTTACTTGCAATTATGTGGTCAACTTTAGAATAAGTGTGATGTAGTGCTGAGTAGAATGTATATTCTATTGATTTGTGGTGGAGAGTTCTGTAGATGTCTGTTATGTCTGCTTGGTCCAGAGCTGAGTTCAAGTCCTGGATATCCTTGTTAATTTTCTGTCTCATTGATCTGTCTAATATTGACAGTGGAGTGTTAAAGTCTCCCACTATTATTGTGTGGAGTCTAAGTCCCTTTGTAGGTCTTTAAGAACTTGCTTTATGAATCTGAGTGCTCCTGTATTGAGTGCATATATATTCAGGATAGTTAGCTCTTCTTGCTGCATTGATTCCTTTACCATTATGTAATGCCCTTCTTTGTCTCTTTTGATATTTGTTGGTTTAAAGTCTGTTTTATCAGAGACTATGATTGCAACTCCCACTTCTTTTTGCTTTCCATTTGCTTAGTAAATATTCCTCCATCCCTTTATTTTGAGCCTATGTGTGTCTTTGCACGTGAGTTGAGTCTCCAGAATATAGCACATTGATGGGTCTCGACTCTTTATTCAATTTGCCAGTCTGTGTCTTTCAATTGGGGCATTTAGCCCGTTTACATTTAAGCTTAATATTACTATGTGTGAATTTGATACTGTCATTATGATGCTAGCTGGTGATTTTGCCCATTATTTGATACAGTTTCTTCATAACGTTGATGGTCTTTACAATTTGGTATGTTTTTTTCAGTGACTTGGTACTGGTTTTTCCTTTTCATATTTAGTGCTTCCTTCAGGAGCTCTTGTAAGAAAGGCCTGGTGGTGACAAAATCTCTCAGCATTTGCTTGTCTGTAAACGATTTTATTTCTCCTTCACTTATGAAGCTTAGTTTGGCTGAATATGAAATTCTGGATTGAAAATTATTTTCTTTAATAATGTTGAATATTGGCCCCCACTCTCTGCTGGCCTGTAGGGTTTCTGC
Organism: Ateles fusciceps; assembly: GCA_036589455.1. NCBI lineage: Eukaryota > Metazoa > Chordata > Mammalia > Primates > Atelidae > Ateles > Ateles fusciceps. Next base: position 7,436,547 of record JAZHEH010002393.1, read on the forward strand.
AGAGAGATCTGCTGTTAGTCTGATGGGCTTCTCTTTGTGGGTAACCAACCTTTTTCTCTGGCTGTCCTTTACATTTTTTCCTTCATTTAAACCTTGGTGAATCTGATAATTATGTTTCTTGGGGTTGTTCTTCTCAAGGAGTATCTTTGTGGTATCTCTGTAGTTCCTGAATTTGAATGTTTGCATGTCTTGCTAGGTTGGAATTTCTCCTGGATTATATCCTGAAGAGTGTTTTCCAACTTGGTTCCATTCTCCCCATCACTTTCAGGTACACCAATCAAATGCAGCTTTGGCCTTTTCACATAGTCCCATATTTCTTGGAGGCTCTGTTAGTTCCTTTTCATTCTTTTTTCTCTAATCTTGTCTTCATGCTTTATTTCATTAAGCTGATCTTCAATCTCTGATATTCTTTCTTCTGCTTGATTGATTCAGCTATTTATGCTTGTGTAGGTTTCACGAAGTTCTCATGCTGTGTTTTTCAGCTCCATTAGGTCATTTATTGTCTTCTCTAAACTGGTTATTCTAGTTAGCAATTCCTCTAACCTTTTTTCAAGGTTCTTAGCTTCCTTGCATTAGGTTAGAACATTCTCTTTTAACTGGGAAGAGTTTGTTATTACTCACTTTCTGAAGCCTACTTCTGTCAATTTGTCAAACTCATTCCCCATCCAGTTTTGTTCCTTTGCTGGTGAGGAGCTGTAATCCTTTGGAGGACAAGAGGCATTCTGGTTTTGCCTTTTTGCACTGGGTTTTCCTCATCTTCTTGGATTTATTTACCTTTGGTCTTTGATGGTGATCTTTGGATGGGGTTTTTGTGTTGATGTCCTTTTTCTTGATGTTGATACTATACCTTTCTGTTTGTTAGTTTTCCTTCTAACAGTCAGGCCCCTCTGCTGCAGGTCTGCTGGAGTTTGCTGGAGATCCACTCCAGACCCTATTTGCCTTGGTATCACCAGCAGAGGCTGCAGAACAGCAAAGATTGCTGCCTGTTCCTTCCTCTGGAAGCTTTGTCCCAGAATGACACCTGCCAGATGCCAGCTGGAGCTCTCCTGTATGAAGTGTCTGTTGACTCCTGCTGAGAGGTGTCTCCCAGTCAGGAGGCACGGGGGTCAGGGACCCACTTGAGGAGGCAGTCTGTCCCTTAGCAGAGCTTCAATGCTGTGCTGGGAGATCTGCTGCTCTGGGAGATCTGCTGCTCTCTTCAGAGCTGGCAGGTAGGAACATTTAAGTCTGCTGAAGCTGCACCCACAGCTGCCCCATCCCCCAGGTGCTCTGTCCCAGGGAGATGGGAGTTTGATCTATAAGCCCCTGACTGGGGCTGCTGGCTTTCTTTCAGAGATGCCCTACCCAGAGAGGAGAATCTAGAGAGACAGTCTAGCTACAGTGGCTTTGCTGAGCTGTTGTGGGCTTGGCCCAGTTTGAACTTCCAGGTGGCTATATTTACTCTGTGAGGAGAAAACCACCTACGCAAGCCTCGGAAATGGCAGGTGCCCCTCTCCACACAAAGCTCAAGTGTCCCAGGTTGACTTCAGACTGCTGTGCTGGCAGCAAGAACTTCAAGCCAGTGGATCTTAGCTTGCTGGGCTCTGTGGGGAAGGGGTCCACTGAGCTAGACCACTTGGCTCCCTGGCTTCAGCCCCCTTTCCAGGGGGAGTGAATGGTTCTGTTTCACTGGCATTCCAGGCACCACTGGGGTATGAAAAAACTCCTGCAGCTACTCGGTGTCTGCCCAAATGGCTGCCCAGTTTTGTGCTTGAAACCCAGGGTTCTGGTGGTGTACTCAGCAGAAGGAATCTCCTGGTCTGCAGGTTGTGAAGACCATGGAAAAGCGTAGTATCTAGGCCAGAATGCACCATTCCTCATGGCACAGCCCCTCAGGGCTTCCTTTGGCTAGACGAAGGAGTTCTTTGACCCCTTGCACTTCTGGGTGAGGCAATGCCCCAACCTGCTTTGGCTTGCCCTCCGTGGGCTGCACCCACTTTCTAACCAGTCCCAATGAGATGAGTGGGGTACCTCAGTTGAAAATGCAGAAACCACTTGCTTTCCTGCTGGGAGATGCAGACCAGGGCTGTTCCTATTCAGCCATCTTGACAGCCACTGCCAGGTTGGAGTGCAGTGGCACAGTCTCAGCTCACTGCAATCTCCACCTCCCAGCCTCAAGCTGTCCTCCCACCTTAGCCTTCCTAGTAGCTGGGACCACATGTGTGCACCACCATGCCTGGCTATTTTTTTTGTGTGTGTGCATATTTAGTAGAGATGAGGTTTTGCCATGTTGCCAAAGCTGGTCTCGAACTCCTGAGCTCAAGCAATCCGCCTGCCTCAGCCTCCCAAAGTTCTGGGATTACTCCCAAGTTCTGGGATTACAGGTGTGAGCCATTGTGCCCAGCTAAACTTTTATATATTTTTTGTGTGCACCAGAGTACCTGATCATGTTCTCTTAGGCATCCCATATGGTGGTTGCTATGGCAGGTTTAATCATGGTCCCCAAAGGTATACAGGTCCTAACCTCTGGAACCTATGAATACTACTTTATATGAAAAAATTGGACTTTTCAGATGTGATTAAGTTAAACACTTTGAAATGGAGAGATTATCCTTGATTGTCTGGGTGAGCCCTAAGTGCAATCCCAAGTGTCCTTATAAAAGGTAGATTTGAGTACACATTGAAAAAGAAGGGCGTGGATGAAAGCAGATTCAGAGAGACAAGCTGCTACACCACTGGCTTTGAAGATGGAAGAAGGGGTCATGAGCCAAGGAATATAGGTCAAGACCAGAAAAGGTGAGGAAAAGATTCTCCCCTTAGGCCTCCAGAGGGAGCATGATCCTGCCAACACATAGATTTAGCTCTGTAAGACTCAATTTGGATTTCTGGCCCCCAGAATTGTAAGGGAAAAATTTTATGTTGTTTTAAGCTACCAAGTTTTGTGGTAATTTGTTACAGCAGCCATAGGAAACGAGTACAGTGGCAGAGAACAGTGTTTCCAGATTATACCTGCATGTTGTGGCAGCGATGACCAGAGTAAACAGGTGGACTAAGAGAACGTGAAGCAAGGAACAAGTCTGGACCATCATCCACTGGTCTTTTCATATTGCTTGAATCCGTTCTTGCCCTGTGTTAAATCTAGTGCATCAGAGAGCCTTCAAGGTGCTGTGTGGTTTCAAGATCTATTAAATACTGAATTCAGGAGGATTGATGGAACAACCTGGAGCCTCTGTGGCTGTCACTGCTCCTAGGCTATAACTGGCATTTGTCATCTTCTTCCTCTACTATCCTTTCCGTAGTTTTCTCACCTTTGGCTTCACTTCAGTAGGTATAGGATGCTTGTCTGGTGGGGTGACCTGACCTTCATCTCTGAAGGGATTGGAGCCCATGGTTGTTTTTTCCTTGTTGGATCATGATTCCTACAATTGGCCATTTATGAGCATGGAAGCACCAAGAAATACCTCTGATTCCAGATGCACTCCTTCCTGCTCTGACTATACAACATTAATCCTAGCTCCTCATAATAACCTGGGAAAAGAGTTATATTAATAATTTATAATTCATGAATCTGCCTCTTCGCCCATTCGCTTTAAAAATCAAACATAACTAGATGCTAATAGTAGTTTCGGATTCAATAGAACCTTTATTGAGTGCCCTTGTGGAAACATCATTCTCCTATTGCTCATAAAAAAGAACCAGCAACACATCACAACCTAAGACTGCAGGAATAGAAAGCACAAATTCACAAGTGAGTCCTTGAGAATTATGGTGAGAGGGGTCAATGCTACTCCCACCCTCTTGGTTCCCAGAATCATGTATTCGAGCCATTGAGTATACAACATTATATGTCAGCTATTGATCCATTGTGTTTACTGCAAGCCAGAGGAATGGATATGTTTTCCTTGATATGATGCCATAGCTGAGGCTTTAATTGACCATTCCATCATTCTAAAATTCTGGCTTCTTCCAGGTGATTTAGTATCTAGTAGGACAAATGAGTTCCATAGTTACATACCAGACATCACCTCCTCTTTACTGTAAAATAGGTCTGTTGGTATGATGCAATGTAACATGTGAATTTCATGTCAATAAATCAGGCATTCTGTAAGACCTGGAGCAGGGGGTGCTGAAAGAGGTACCACAAGCAGGGAAGGCAAATCCCTACCTAGAGAGAGAGAGATATCAATTCTGGTGGGGGATGAGTCACTGGATATGAAGGGGTCCAGCATGTCCAAGCCAATCATAATCCTGAAAGCCATAATCCCAAATGTTGAAATTCCAAAAGATCTAGAAAAAATAATTTTTAAAATTATTTAAAATATATTTATTTACATTTTAAAAAGAGGATTTATTTGAGAAACATATAAAGATGCATTAGAACATTTCATAGGCCACTTTAAAGAGTAAAATGGGCAATAATAACATACATATTTTTGCAAGCATAAACAGGTATACTAACGACAGTCACACAGATATAATAGGTATGAGTAGGCAAACTGTATGGTGAAGAAATAGGTCAATTAGAACACGTGGACACAGGGAGGGGAACATCAGACACTGCGGTGAGTAGTGGGGTTAGGGCTAGGGGAGGGACAGTGGGGGGTGGGGAGGGTGGGGAGGGATAATGATGGGAGAAATACCAGATATAGGTGATGGGGGGGGATGAAGGCAGCAAACTACCTTGCCATGTATGTACCTATGCAACAATCCTGCATGATCTGCACATGTACCCCAGAACCTAAAGTACAATTAAAAAAAAAAAAAAGTAGAGGAAAGAAATCTCAAAAAAAAAAAAAAAGACATAGGTCAAAAAGGGATATGTATAAACAAATGTCACTATGGTTGGTAATTTTGTGCACTCAGCTTTATAACTGTGGTCATCTGAAGTACTGTGATGAGCAACCTAAGTTTTTTGACAAGTTCAATCAGAAATCACTATGGATCACCACTGCATATGGGGTCACCCATATGCGGTTTTGAGCTGAGGTTTGGAGAAATTTTGTCTTTCACAAGTGCGGATGTACAAAAGAAGGTCCCTTAATTTATTGAGAAAGTTTCAATGTTCTTATGTATACACGCAATGCTCACACACAAAGTAGTGATAATGTATTTTATAAGGTCAAGTTTGCAACAAATGCATAAAACAAATTAGAACTCTCAAAAAACCTCTATACAGTTTATACCTCCAGTATTGGAAATGATGCAAAGATTAAACACATAGCATAAAAATCATAAAAAAAATAATGTTCACAATTTAAAGTAGTGAAAAAAAGCAAAAAAGAGAGAAAGAAACAACATAAAAAGAAATTTAACATATGAAAAAGTATATTACAGGGATAGATTATGGGCAATTGCATGGCCATCATTCGTAAGACCAAGCTAACTTTCACGATCATCAACTAAAATCTTGCATCATGAGGGATAGCTGCTATTTTTCTTTTGGATATGGCTCTCCTTGGAGAATACATTCATATTAATTTTTTACATGTCATTGCTCTGTTTTTCTATGAGTCACTGACACGAACGATCCCTATCAAATTTTCCAATATTCTGTCATGCTTCTGTGTTGTTTTGGGTACTTGGAAATCCATTCTGCATGCATTCATATACTGGTCACAGATTTGGTGGAAACAATACTTGTGATTCAACAGCAACACCGAAATAATGCTTTACCAGGTTTCTATGTATTTCTCAATCCAGTCAAGTTGACACCGAAAATTAAGCCAACAAATCCACTCCTTGTTAACTTGCACACATACACATCTTCTTAAGCCATAGTTAATTTCCAAATAAAGACAACAACAAGGTAATAGTTCTAACATGATGCAACTATTCTGTGATTGTGATCTTCAGAATTTTAGAGGTCAGGGATTTTAGACTTTCACGATTTTGATTTTTCAGGATTTCAACATATGGAATGATAGTGTTTCAGACTGTGTTTTGCAGAATTGTGATGCAAATCTCCCCCTTCTAGTAATATAGTAATCAGGTGATCAATAATAATGAACGCTACCATTTGGCTTGCCGGTTTCCTTAAGATAATAGTGCCATAGCAAGTGTTCAGTGTCAGTCTCTGTAGCTGTCACGAAGGATATTCCTGAATGACAGTGGCTAGAAGAGCTTTAATGAGTGGAATGCCATAATCTTGAGTTCATTGATAGCCCCATCCCTACCACACTGGCCACTCATGGGCTCATTGCCCAAGTACTGAGGTGGCTGAGAGGAGATGCTGGCTTAGATCCATAGGACAACTCATCCTGTCTACCTGTTCAGTGTCTCCTCTTCAAAGATACAGGTGTGTTGCTTCCATTTCCACGACTCTTTCCAAAACTTCCTTTTCTCTGATCTTCCAATCTTTCTCTTCCCAGGATCCCTACCAGACAGCCAAGCCATTTTTCACTTCTCTAGATTCTGTGTATGTCTGTACCTCAAGCTGTTTCACTGCACTGGTGAAAGTCTTGCTGACTTGGAGGATTTTCCTTTTGCACTGTCCTTTGGGACTACCTCTGAGTATTTCTGAAATGTAATAGCTGTGCTTATTCAGATATTCCATGTGTATGCCAGGCTGGAGTTTTTTTCTCTCCTCTGTTAGTTGATTGCTGGGGAATCTCCATGAGGTCATAGGTGAGAGCTGAGGTTGAGGTATTTGTGCAACAGAGGTAGGTAACATGAAGGTCTGTGTAATTTATTCATGTAAACTTATTTGTACCTTTTGGATCTGCTTGGATCCAAGTTTAAATGTACCATTTCTATTGTAAAATGGATTGTCTGCCCTCATGACATGGTGAGTCTGATAATACCCATCTCATGATCTGTAATTTTATGTCCCATGCTCAGGTACTTAACCTCTGCTAGGGCCCAGAACATAGTAGATGCTGCTTTGCATATGGTAACTAGTTCTCTGCCATAGATGGCATGGCCTTGCTCCAGGACCCTTGGGTCTGTGCTGTGACTCTCCTGTTGGACCTTGGCAGAGACTCCACACAGAATTGGTATCTGCCATAGCTATCTTTAGCACTATTGAGTCTGACGAGTCATATGTCTTGAATGGCAGAACACTTTTCACTGCATCACAGCCTGAATCTGCTACAGATTCTCTTGCTCTGGTCCCACTCAAACCTGGAAGCCTTCTGAGTCACTCAATAAATGTGTTGGAGAATTAGTCCCAATATGGTATATGCTGCCTCCAGAATCCAAAGAAGCCTATTTAGTGCTGTGCCTGTTCTTAGTGGTAGGAAAAGCAAAGTACAACTTGTCCTTTACCTTGGATGGGATTTCTCAGCATGATTCAGACTTTTGGACCCAAAAACTACACCAATGTGGAGAGTATCTGAAGCTCCTTGGGATGTAGCTCCCTCCCTCTGGTATACATGTATTTTACTACAATATCCAAACTACTTGTCACTTCCTACTTATTAAGTTCAATCAATATAGAGGACCCAAATGACGCTCTCTGGAATGTCAATATGATCAAGGCCCTTTGGACTTCATTGTAATGGAGAACAGGAGCAATTCCTGGAACCTAACCCTAGATAAAACTGTGGATGTGTGCCACTCTCCAGCTTGAAAAAAAAGCAAACTATTTTTTATCTTTCTTATTGGTGTTGGCTGAAGAAAAAGCCTTTACCAGATTAATAGCAAGACCTAGTGGAAGCCCCATGATTATTTTATAGATGAAGAAACTGAAGCTCTGGAGGGTTATGAACTCCAAGTGTTGACCAGACTAGGACACCACAATACAGGATCAGAGACATCTGGGCTGTTGTAAAGTGGCCCAAAGTTACCTGGAGAGAGAGAGAGAAAAATGATGAAAGAAAACTGCTGACAGATTTTGCTTGCTGCACAGAGAATCAGAGATCCTGACATTGAGGGTACTTTGGAAGTCATCCAGCACAACCTCTTACCCTGACAATGAAGTCCCTCTGACACAGTGTTGGATTTAAGGTTATGAGTTTCATATAGTGAGGAGGAAAAAACACAGGTTTGCAGGTTTGGAGACATACTATATTCGACAGCTATTTCTGTTAATAAACCACCCTAAAACTTACCAGCTTAAACAACACTTTTTTAAAAATTATTTTCTTTGAACTTATAGGGTTGGCTGAGGGGTTCTACTATGTTGAGCTGGGATCAGGAGGACCTGCTTGCTCATGCATCTGTAGTCAGAAGCTGGTCAGCTACAGGTTGGATAGCTAGATGGCTTGCTGATCTTAGCTGGGCTCTCTCACTCATCTGTAACTACTGTGCTAGCCTGGTAGTTCTCTGTCTGTCTCATCCTCTAGGCTACCCAAGCATATTCTTATGGTAAAGAGAAACAAGAGGAGTATAGGGGCAAGAAGCATAATTGGCTTGTATTCCACATGTTAACAAATGAAGTAACAATGGCTTATTGACCAAATATGTCATATGAGTCCAAAGTCTGGCAGAACAGAGTGCCCTGGCCACAATGGGAGCAATGAAGATGCAGGGCCTTGATGCAGGCAATCTACCACATGTAACTCAATTCCAGTCCCAGCCATGGCACTCATCAGAAACTCACTCTTCCAAGCCTTAGTTTCCCTAACTAAAAAAATCAAACAATAATAACATTTATCTCAAAGCATATTACAATGATCAAATAATATTTATATAATGTATCTAGTATAGTGCTTAGAACATGAGGGACCTGAATAAAATGGATGGTTCTTCTGATTATGAAGAGAGGTGTCTGAGTTGATAGGTCTTTTGCTATCTACAGCCCAGGATGTTCTGCAGAGGCTGCCAAGGTAGCCCAAAGGTACAGTCTCTCCCCCGAACACTTGGTCGAGGGGCGTGACCTTCTGAGGACCCATCCTGGCCACAGCTAAAGGGCTTTTAGGACTTTGGGGACTGAAGCTTACCACATCCCTGGGATGCAATATTCTGCAATGTGCTGCCCCCATCCTGACCCAGCCACCAGATGGAGAAGATGGGGAAAGCTCTGTGCCTCCTTCTGAAAAAGGCAGTATGAGTATTGGTAAGAGTCAGGCAGGCCAGGGTTTAAAATTCAGCTTGGCCACTCACTGGCTGTGCAACTTTGGGCAAGTTAGGTAATGTCTTTAGTCTCAGTTGTGTTCTATGCCACAGGCCTGTAGTAAGCACTAATAAGTTGACATCGGTTTGGGATACAGGATTACAAGGATGATGTGTATATGGGGAAATGGAGGGTTGGAGACAGAATTAATGATCAGGAAGACCTGGGCATGATTCTACTTTTCCCTATGTATGAGAATATGGTCTGCCTGCCAGCAACTTTAGTTCAAGAATTAGGAGGATCCAATATTTGTAAACATGTCCTTAAATATAGGCACATAGATTTCAACTGCAAATTTTTGCAGAATAGTAATGCAATCTCAGGTATAAGAAAGTGATGGCAGAGCAAGCCGAGAGTGTCTCAGATCTGTGCAGGCTTTGCTTTGTATGCATGCTGTCACCAGAAGTTCACCACTTGTTAGGGACTCCGGAGGCCAGGAACAAGTCTACAGATATAAAAAAGCACCCCCTGTTGTGCTACCTGCTTCTCAACGTTTCTGGATTCTTGGCAAGATAAATCATAAGATAAGCACATGGTGGATTTGAATCTACGCTTTTCTTTGCCCATCAATCCACGGCCCACCATAACTGCCGCACCATGTAAAACACTTAGCATAGTACAAAACACTTGGCATAGTACAAAACCCAGGAAGAGCACTCAGTCAATGTTGGCTGCTTCAAACCCTCCATTCCAGGAAATAAGAACATCATGGTTAGATTCTATACTTTCTCATCACTTTTAGTTATTGGGACAACCTTATCAGGGTCTTAAAACTTAGACCTATTCATTTTGAAACAGCCATGCCTTGTTGAATTCAAAGTTCTCTTCCTCCCAATCCTGCTGCCCAGCTCAGGCTGCTATGGGCGCTCTGGTTGCCTGGGATGGGGCAGTGGGGCAGAGGGGAAATGCAGCTGAAGAATGGTCTCCCCTTCACTTCTCTGCACTTACTTTTCTGATACTGGGATGTGGGGCAGAGAAATGATAAGCTCCACAAGACCACCTCTCCAGACGTGGTCACTCTGGCAAGCTCCTTCCTGAATCCACGCTCCTTGTCCATGGGTTGGACAAATGGGAAACACAAGGAACTCCACTGGCCAGTTATTCAGCCCCAAGTAGCTCCTTCAACACCCAAAAAGCATTAGTAGCCCCTTTCAAAAACCCATTTCCTCCACCAGCTAGGGGCCTTGTGCCTTGCTTTTCTCTGTGTCCTTGACTGCGGTGGCCCAGAAGCCCCAGAGCTCCTTCCTCTGCCCAACCTATCTCTCCTCTGAAGACTTTAGCACAGGATGAATTGATTTTCTCTGCCTTTAGTGAAATGAGAACCTGAGGGAGGTGTTCTTTCCTCTCTTTGTTTCCCTACCTGCCTCTGATCTCTCCGCAGGGCTCAGCTACTGGGGTGGATCAGTACATCAAAAGGCTGAGCAGACACTCAGCTAGGGATGCAAATGACCATCTGCCCACCATAGTTTACAAGGCAGTTCTCACTTCTGTGCCTCAAGGGAGGAGCTAGTTGGTGGCCTTCTCCTTGAGAGGGGAGTAGCCTCACTTTAAATATGAAGGATTTCTCCAAAAGCAACCTCTTTCCAGATTCCAGCCTGCTTATATCTCTCCTCCCAAAGGGCCCCAGCATGACCTCTACTGCACCCTGTGGTCAGTGGTGACAGGTGAGAGGGGCATCCTGTAGCTAGAAGTGGGACTTTCTTTGAATTCCAAGGGATTTGGAGAATTTACACCTCAATAGTTCATTATCTTTGTGTCATAAATCAAAGTCAAGAGCAGGAAAAACATCAATCAGTACTTCACAACATCCTATCACATAGGAATGAGTTGTTGGCAATGAAGAGACTCCCATTTGTCCCTAAAAACATGCTTCAAAGATGGGGGCCCCTGCCCCAAGCAATTAGGGAAAGTCCTACTGGCAGGAGAGATGTAGAAATGTCTGTTTCCCACTGATGTCAAGGCCAGGGGTGGAGGCACTGACCTAAAATAATCTTTTCTGGGCCAAACAGCTTAATGGAACATTTAACCTCTCTGAGACTTGATTTCCTGATCTGTAAAATGACAATTGAGTTAGTCTGTATGGCATTCCCAGTTCAGAGATTTTAAGAGTTAAGATAATGGAATGTGGTGATACTGTATAAATAAAAAAAACAAGTAATTTTTAAAAAGCTATTTGGAAATCCCCTTCACAATTTGTGACTAGAGATAGAATTTAGATTTATAATTGATGATAATCTTTTCCTATCTCCCCAGATACTTGCAATTTACTTTTTGGCTTACTGTTATATTCCTTTGTGGAGAAGCCAAATGTATTTTGTCCTGATTACATAAAAGCAAAATCAAGTAACTACTCCAATTAGGTAAGTAAACTCACAAACCTAGAGGGGTATAGCAAAGCTGTAAATGAAAACTCACAAAATGTAATAAAGGACTCCAGTGACAAATGGATAAAGAGCAATGATGTCTTTGTTCAGGACCATTAAAATGATCTAAAGACTAAAAGTGCAACCCAAGGGCAGGCAGGGCAGCAGGCCCCACAGGCACTGGCACCAGCAGCTGGGCCACCAGGGCATCCCCTCTTGCCAGCATCCCAGGCACATGGCCTCTTATCTCTGCTTATCTACTTCCCACTTATGATGAAGGGGGTGTGGGCGGAGTGGACAAACCGATGAAAAAGTCTGCTACAAAGTGCAGATATGTCAGTGAGGCTTTTCCCTAACAACACTGAGTCTCGGATTTTAGTTACTTGTGGTTCTGGTTTTAATGGGCTTTGCTGCTATGGGATGCCTAAGAAGCTTAAATTTTGGGTGCCTTAGGCTCACCAGTAACAAAAACAAACAAACCAATAAAGATTTGGATAAGAAGAGAGAAGTTGATTGAAAACTGTCAACTCCCTGAAAGCTCTAAACTAGGCATGAAGGCTCCTGTGTCTCTCATTCATCATGTTGACCTGTTGACTTTAACATCGTTTAAGAGAGTCAGCCAGAAATAATGACAGTCTCAGGACCTGCTAACCATGCTGAGTACTGAGAAAGAGCTCGTTCAATAAGAAAAAGTGGACCTTGGCCTATTATTCAGACATCTTTGGCTTAAAAAAATAATTTCCAGATCTCACAATAATTTGGGCCAGAAGTTAGATCAGGCCCTAGTCCAGGTTTGACGTTAATTTTTCAGAAACCTTTTTCCCGGAGGTATTTGGTTAATGGCCCAGAATCCCTTCCCTACTGCCTTCATTGGCTAAATGTTCTGATGTTTTGGAGAGTCCTAGAATCCTGGTTTCATCACTTACCATCGGTGTGCTTTGTGTATGTGACTGCACCTCTCTAAGCTTTTCTCATGGTAAAGACTTAAACGGTTAGCTTTCTTTTTACGTCTATGCAATTCGTTATTTTTGTTATATTTTTTTAACTCTCTAAAAGCAGTATTTCTCACCTATGATACTTTGTCCTGTATCTTCTACTACCATTAGCATAAAGCCAATCTGGGAGACTGTGCTCAATAAATGTCATTTTTTTGATTTTGGCATAAATATTAATAATCATTTATTGAAGAGTCTCTCTGGGTCTGGTTACTACATGAGGGGAGGTGGCAAAGACAAACAAGGGATGAGCTTTTTCTTAAGGAAGGTTCAGTTCATTGTGGGGCCAGATGGGTAGACATGCAGCCAAACACTTAGCAGGTCTTTCCTCTTCTGTCCTACAACATGTGACTCTAGGGAGCCACTTGGGGAGTAGAAACTGTTGGAATAGAGCTATTTTGTGGACAACAATCTAGGCTTCCTGGATCCTGTCTCTACAGAGACACAGGAAGGGAGCTACTGATGCTCATTTGATGCCCCATTTTTCTGAAACAAACACATATGGGACATCAAAGAAGCTATGTAGTTCTTTTTTTTTTTTAATAATTTATTTATTTTACTTTAGGTACGTACTGTATCTGGCATTTCTCCCCATGTTATCCCTCCCCACCCTCCCCTCCCTCCCCACCCCCCCATTGTCTCTCCCCTACCCCCCTAACTGTCCCCTGTGTGTGATGCTCCTCTCCCCTGAGTCCACGTGTTCTCGTTGTTCAACAGCCACCTATGAGTGAGAACATATGGTGCTTGGCTTTCTGTTCTTGGGTCAGTTTGCTGAGAATGATGGTTTCCAGATTCATCCAAGTCCCTACAAAGGACACGACGCATCGTTTTTTATGGTTGCGTAGTATTCCATGGTGTATATGTACCACATTTTCTTTGTCCACTCTATCATTGATGGGCATTTGGGTTGGTTCCAGGTCTTTGCTATTGTACACAGGGCTGCAATGAACATATGTGTGCATGTGTCTTTTAGTAGAACGATTTATAGTTCTTTGGGTATATACCCAATAGTGGGATTGCTGGGTCAAATGAAATTTATATTTCTAGATCCTTGAGAAATTGCTACACTGTCTTCCACAGTGGTTGAACTAATTTACACTCCCCACCAACTGTGTAAGAGTGTTCCTATTTCTCCACATCCTCTTGAGCATCTGTTGTCTCCCGATTTTTTAACGATTGCCATTCTAACTGGCATGAGATGATATCTCAGTGTGGTTTTGATTTGCATTTCTCTAATGACCAGTGATGATGAGCATTTTTTCATATGTTTGTTGGCCTCATATATGCCCTCTTTTGAAAAGCATCTGTTCATACCCTTGCCCACTTTTGAATGGGGTTGTTTGTTTTTTTCTTGTATATCTGTTTTAGTTCTTTGTAGATTCTGGATATTAGCCCTTTGTCAGATGGGTAGATTGCAAAAATTTTTTCCCATTCTGTTGGTTGCCGATTCACTCTAATGATGGTTTCTTTTGCTGTACAGAAGCTCTGGAGTTTAATTAGATCCCATTTGTCTATCCTGGCTTTTATTGCCATTGCTTTTGGTGTTTTAGTCCTGAAGTCCTTGCCTATGCCTACGTCCTGGATGGTTCTGCCTACGTTTTCTTCTAGTGTTTTTATGGTGTTAGGTTTTATGTTTAAATCTTTGATCCATCTGGAGTTAATTTTAGTGTAAGGTGACAGGTAGGCATCCAGTTTCTGCTTTCTGCACACTGCTAGCCAGTTTTCCCAACACCATTTATTAAACATGGAGTCCTTTCCCCATTGCTTGTTTTTGCTGGGTTTGTCAAAGATCAGATGGTTGTAGATGTGTGGTGTTTCTTCTGGGGTCTCTGTTCTGTTCCATTGGTCTATATCTCTGTTTTGGTACCAGTACCATGCTGTTTTGATTACTGTAGCCTTGTAGTATATTTTGAAGTCTGGCAGTGTGATGCCTCCGGCTTTGTTCTTTTTGCTTAGGATTGTCTTGGCTATATGGGGTCTCTTGTGATTCCATATGAAGTTTAAAGTAGTTTTTTCCAGTTCTGTGAAGAAGGTCATTGGTAGCTTGATGGGGGATAGCATTGAATCTATAGGTCACTTTGGGCAGTATGGCCATTTTCACGATGTTGATTCTTCCTAACCATGAGCATGGAATGTTTCTCCATCTGTTTGTGTCCTCTTTTATTTCATTGAGCAGTGGTTTGTAGTTCTCCTTGAAGAAGTCCTTTACATCCTTTGTTAGTTGTATTCCAAAGACAAAAAACACATGATTATCTCAATAGATGCAGAGAAGGCCTTTGATGAAATTCAACAGCCTTCATGCTAAAAACTCTCAATAAACTAGGTATTGATGGAACGTATCATAAAATGATAAAAGCTATATATGACAAACCTACAGCCAATATTACACTGAATGGGCAAAAGCTGGAAGAATTCCCTTTGAAATCAGGCACTAGACAAGGATGCCCCTCTCTCACCACTCCTATTCAACATAGTATTGGAAGTTCTAGCCAGAGCAATCAGGCAAGAAAAAGAAATAAAGGGTATTTGATTAGGAAAGGAGGAAGTCAAACTGTCTCTATTTGCAGATGACATGATTGTATATCTAGAAGAACCCATCGTCTCAGCCCAAAATCTTCTCAATCTGATAAACAACTTTAGCAAAGTCTCAGGATACAAAATCAATGTGTAAAAATCACAAGCATTCCTATATACCAATAACAGATAAACACAGAGCCAAATCAAGAGCAAACACCCATTCACAATTGCTACAAAGAGATTAAAATACCTAGGAATACAACTAACAAAGGATGTATGTAGTTCTTTTTAAAAAGTTTTAGTTACTTGCCTTAAAGATTCTAACTAGAGGGTGGGTGTGGTGGCTCATGCCTTGAAATCCCAGCACTTCCAGAGACTGTGGCAGGAGGATTGCTTGAGACCAGGACTTTGAGATCAGCCTGAGGAGAATAGGAGACTCTGTCTCTACAAAAATAAAAGCAAAACCATTAACTTACTGTGGTAGCGTGTGCCTGTAGTCCCAGGCTACTGAGGAGGCTGCAGGGGTAGGATCACTTGAGCTCAAAAGTTCAAAGCTGCAGTGAGCTATCATTACACCACTGCACCCCAGCCTGGTCATTAAGCCAGACCCTGTCTCTAAAAAAGAAAACCAAAAAAGATCCCAAGTAGAACAGTGATAGGCAGGGCTGTGGTGAAGAAGTTATTCATGCCTTGTCCTCCTGGTCCCTCCACCCTCTAATCACCTTGCAGTCCTTATGGCCTGCCGGGACCGGGGGCCTCATGGTGGATGCCCCCTCTCCCCAGCTCTCTTTCTGGCCAGTTTATGCTGATCTTGCAGAGTAGAAGGTGAGGTGGGGAGCATGAGTTCTGGTTTCACCGATGAGGGGAGAGGATGCGGCTGAGTGAGAATGGAGTGAAGGTAGAGGGACAGGAAAGACAGACTTCCATTTCAGGTTACCATTAGTTTCCTCCTTAATATTCTAAAATCAGACACTATTCACCAGTAAGGGGACTTGCTTTCTTCTGGTAATACTCTTCCCCAGTAGCCTGTGTGAGAAGTTCCTATTCCCCCTCTGAACAAAACTTTGGTCCTGTGTCTTGTGAAATAGTAACTCTGGACTTATGGAGCTCAGGGAGTGTTTGTCCCCTCCATGCTCTGGGTTATTGTGAAGCTTTCTGGGGTTAACTGACAGTGAAGAATGCCTGTTACCTCTAATGTCTCCCCTTCCCAGGTAGGGAAAAAGAGGCAGAGAAGAGTAAAGATTCAGCTAACCTGGTAATGATGAAATATAAGTGCTAATGTTAATTCTAGCAGTATCCTTCTGTAGGAGTCCAGGAAGTGTTTGTCCCCTGAGACACTGTGGAAGACACTGGCAGATACTCGAATCTGAATGTTGATTACAGTGTCTTCTTCAAGATTTCTAGAGAAACTGCTTGAGTGATACTTTCCTATATTCTGAGAGTACAGCACAAAACCAGTGTAATTGTTTTATTCATTTCTACCAATCCCTACCTTAGACTGTGAGCCACTTGGTGGCAAGGGCTGCCCCATCCTCACTAGCAACTAAGGGGATGCAGCCTTCCAACTTGTCTGTCCATCAACTCTGGCATGCAACATTTTGTAAGAAAAGAGGGAAAGAGAAAATCTTTTGCCTCCATTGTAAAATTTAATTGGTCCAACAGCATCTTCCCTACCACCCAAGCTCTTGGAGTTACATACAAATTCAGCCTGTGATTGATGTGACAAGACATATTTGAAGACAAATAAAACACAGATTGCCTTTCTGGTCTGAAGTGGGAAGCCCCGGGAATTCTAGCAACATTGGTTTGTCTGAAACAGCACAGAATGAATAGTATTATCATAACCAAGAGGGGTCAGAATAGCTGGACAACAGTAGCTGTATAAAAGGAAAGTCCAGGAAGCAAGCACCTGTAATGTGTCTCCGGGACTGATCCACAGATGTGACCTATCTGTTGCACTGATAGATGATTCAGCTCTTAAGAGCCCAAAGCCACAAAATACTTGAACCATACGCACAATTTCCTTTGTTCTGATTTTATTCTCCCTAAGCAACTTACAAATTACAGTTTGATTTCCCATTTATTTTTCAATGGTTCACTTTGTTCTAAAAAGTTTATAAGCGGTTTATGAAAGTGTACATGCTTCAGTTTCAAAGTTAAAATTGAATATAAATGGACACAGTGGGTTGTGATTTTGCCTGCCTTGTATCCATTTTACCCTTATTCTTCTCCCATTTCTCTGGGGAAATGATCTGCCTCTCAAGTGGAACTGGTATTATCTCATCACAAATTCTCAATGAAGGTGTGTAACCCACACCTGGCCTATCAGTAAATTCCATCCATCTAGTCTCAGTAGCTTGGCCAAGTGATTCACAGAGACTCAATCCTGAGGACTTTGTCAAAATCATGGGGAAAGAGAAGTCTTCTTCCACTGGCACTTCTTTTTTTTTTTAGATGGCTCCTCCCTCTGTCGCCCAGGCTGGAGTGCAGTGGCTCGCTCTTGGCTCACTGCAGCCTCCGCCTCCTGGGTTCAAGTGATCTTCATGCCTCAGCCTCCAAAGTAGCTAGGACTACAAGCATGTGTCACCACGCCCGGCTAATTTTTGTATTTTTAGTGGAGATGGGGTTTCACCATGTGCCCAGGCTGCTCTCAAATAATCCGCCTGCCTCAGCCTCCCAAAGTGTTGGGATTACAGGCATGAGCCACAACACCCGGCCTCCACTGGCATTTCTTACTGTAGGATGATACAAGCCTGGTGCGGCCAGAGCCCTCAGGCAGGGAGGCAGGAATCAGAATGGAGTCAACACAGAAGAGAGCAGAGCTCTGAGATGAAGAGAAAGGGATCTCGTACAGCTGAAATGTGTCAACACAGAAGAGAGCAGAGCTCTGAGATGGAGAGAAAGAGACCTTGTACAGCTGAAATGTGAGATTTTTTGGTTTGGTTTGTTTGTTTTTTTGTTCCCAGATCCAGCCATGGCTGAAGCTAGATAAATTCCTGGAATTTCTTAGTAGATATCATATATTCTCTATTTTTTTCCAATTATGTTGAGTTTCTGGCCACTCTCAGCTGAACATCCTGATTAGTTCAGTATATGAGAAAAGTAGGGTGAAAAAAATAAAAATAGTGCAGAAATAAATGAAACTAGTAGTCAGGTGAGCACACACTCACAAAACTGTTTGCCATAAATTCCAGGATACTTGCTGGTGTAGGCTGCCCAGTCTACTCAAACTTCACAGCCATCAGCACAGGGCAAAATCTGCTTAGTCATGTTGGCCAGAGTGTCCAGAAGATTAAAACTCATCCAGATGCTCAGAAGAAATCAAACTATATTCCTGATTATGATATTTAAAAAAAACTTTCTACCTTGGGCTCCTTATAAGTAACATGCTGTGTAAAATGGCAATTCACCATATTCCTACAATAAATATGACAATGAATTAATGGATTTCATGGACTGTTTCTTATAACATCCCGAAGAATAGACTGATGACATAACACCAAAGCGCAGTTTAATGAGAGCAGTTTTAAAGTCAAGAAATGATGCAGCCCACATGTGTAGTCACTGCTAGAATGGCTAGTCAGAACAATGGCGACCCCTCCCGGATAAATGAGTGCAGGCTTGATATGGTTTGGATCTGTGTCCCCGTCCAAATCTCATGTTGAATTGCAACCTCCAGTGTTGGAGGTGGGGCCTGGTGGGAGGTGATTGGATTACGGAGACACATTTCCCACTTCATGCTGCTCTCATGATATTGAGTGAGTGATCATGAAATCTGGTTGTTTAAAAGTGTGTAGCACCTCCATGCTCTCTCTCACTCCTGCTCCAGCCATGTAAGATGTGCCTGCTTCCCCTTCACCTCCCACCATGATTCAAAATCTTCTGATGCCTCCTTAGAAGCCGCTCTACTTCCTGTACAGCCTGCAGAACTGTGAGCCAACTAAACCTCTTTTCTTGATAAATTACCCAGTCTCAGATATCTCTTTATAGCAATGCAAGAACAGACTCATACAAGGCTGTACCTCTAGGGGACCGAATGGTTTAGGGCCATAAAGTCAGTTAAAAATTCTTTTGCTTTGAGCAGCCGATCTAAGTCTTATATTCTATGGCAATTAGGTAACAGGAATCTTTGTCTACTGACATCATTTTTACTCTTACTCTGATTCCAGAAAACCACATCTATGCAAAGAAAATGTTGTTTGTCTTTCTCTTTCTTAAAGAGGGGGAGTGGGCTATGGGAGTGGGCTTCTCATCTAGTTTTTCTGGAAGAAATACCTCCCTGAGTTAAAAGAGCCTTCCTGCCTATAATCTGGCTGAGATAAAAAGTTTTTTGTTTGTTTGTGTGCTTGTTTGTTTTAATCCTATGACTGTCAGCACTGTGTGACTAGCATGGAAGTAGGCCCTGTGGAGTTGAAGGACAGTTGAGGCAGACCCTGCTTGCTTACATAAAGTTTTGGAAAACACGCTGAGTCAGACATGTGATAACCACACAGAAGTATATGTAACGAAAGTTTTCTGTTCCTACTGAGATGGAAAAGTCTACAAAATCCCTAATAACACTTCACCCTCTAAATGCAATTTTGGAAGCTAGGTTTCCAGCATTTTGAATGTCCAACAAATTCTTCTTATTTATATGACCATTATTCATTTTTAAAATGTATTAAAATTTCATTTTAATAATAACAAATTTTAATTTGTTCCTTTTCTCCCTTGACTTGTATTTCCATTCCATTTCTTCTGTAGAATTTCATCCTAACATATTTTTATCTTTGAAAGTTCTTTTGTTGATAGTCATCTTGAACAAATATACTTTTGTAAATTGAAATTCATTGTTTTTATTCTTGTGACTATAAAGTTCTTAGTGTTAAAATTTTCATCTGGATTCAGTTAACATACTGAATAGATATTAAAACCTGACTGACCAAAACAACAGAGTTGTATTATAAATTTTACTGAGTGCTTACTAAACATAAGAAATAAAATTTTATTGAATAGTCCTCTCTTAGTGACACTTAACAGGACTGTTTTTTCCAGTTTGTTTATATATTCATGGATAAATATAACTTATTGCTAGAATAAGAAGATTCAATATCAATTCTATTTCTCAGTTTTGTTTTTATAACTATAAGCATTAAGAATCTTTGTTCACATAAATAATTAGATGGACATTAGATGTAAAACATTTTGCTTTCTCAATGCAACTTAATCATTTGAGTGCCTTCTAAGCTATATTCAGAAAATCACATAGTGACCTATGTTAAAGTAATTTTTAATGATCTTTGAAAAAAAATATTTGGCCCTCTTTTAATTTTGCTGAAGCAAAACACTAGACACCAAAATGCTTGGGGAAAGATTTTTTAAAAATATTATCATTAAAGTAATTCACTTTTAAAAACTTTTATTTTTAATTGCCCCATTTTTCTAAGCCCCAGACTTTTTATACCCACACTAAGCTCAGGCTGAGTGAGTGGCATGTACATAAGAGAAGCACAACTGTGATAGGGGAATAGGAAATAGAGAATTGGTGTAATGTCTTCATTGCAGGTCAATTTCATATGGGAATTAGGTATTGGAAAAAGATTCCCTTAAAACTAATATTTATATCCTCATATCCTTAGAAGGCCTCGTGTACCTCCAGAGATATGTGTGTCTCAGTTTGAGGGCCGATGTTCTCGTACAGACAAAAATGTATAAAAATATATACAATGTGATACTTCCTGATACTAAAAAAAAATGCTATAAACGGAAACATATGGTAAAAACTTGGAGGGAGAGTGCTATGCGAGATAAGGCAACGAGAGAGGCCCCTGTGCCACCTAACCTGAGCCTGAAGGATGAGCATAGGTGGCTTGCAGAGCTGGTCAAGCATGTAGTAAGTGGGAGGAACAGCAAGTGCAAAGGTCCTGTTGGAAACAAGCTTGGCATGTTTGAGTGGCAGAAAGAGGATCTGTGGGGCTATAGCATGATGACCAAGGGGAAGAGTGGAGGAAGGTAAGGTCAAAAAACAGGCAGGGCCATATTTGTGAGGCCCTGAGGGAGCTGCACATTATTTTCAGCGTGATTCAAAGCCATCTGAGGTTTTAGGCAGGAGAATGACGAAAGCTGAGTTTTGCTTTAGAAAGATCTTTCTGGATGCTGTGAGGTGGGGGCAGTGGATGATAGGGAAGTAAAAATAAGCCAGCTAGCAAGTAGAAAGGTAGCTATAGACCACTGCCATCATCCATGAGACAAGTGACTGTAGCTTAGAACAGAGGAGTACACTGAGGAACTCAATTTAGAAAAGCATTTGGAGAAAAAGCCAATGAGAGTTGCTGATGGGTTGCATACGCAGTTTGAAGAAAGAAACAGAATCTATCTGTAGAATAAATTCTAGAAGTGGAATTGCTTACTCATGTCTATGACATATTTCAAAATCAAATAAACAAACTCTGAAGTACTAGGCAGATATTTTGGACATGGCACTAAGTGATCAAGAACTCCAGTCTGAAAATCTACCTGGATAAGCAGTAATATGGACCCTACTCATGGGTCATTTCTCTGTATTACCATACATGCGCCAGGCAGTGAAAACTGCCCAATAAACTCTCTTAAAATGAGGTCCATTTTCAAGGAACAACCCTTATTGGCACAGTTCTGGTCAGTCCAAAATATGCAACTATCAAGTCTTAAGTAGGTTTTCTTTAAATAATGTCAATAGGGAATTGTGAAGCTAAAATTAGTGTTTTGACACTATCCATAATTTTTTAAAAATGAATTTTGGTTAACCTTGCAAGAGACGTGATCTGAATTTTTATCCTGTTCTTGCTATAGAACATATTATAAAATTGTTATACAAAAAGGAAATCAAAGAGCAGGCAGCCAAAGTGCAAGGAAAAGGTATTATAGAGAGTTTTCAGCCAGGTAATTAATAAAATTTAATGTCATCTTGCTTGATTTTGTGATTATTGTAGTATTTGTCAGTATTTTAAAATTTGTAATTCATTGTAGTTTTTTTCTCAGCCTAAACAAATATTTTTATACTAAATATGTATTTAAATTTTGTATTATTTATGTTAAAGAGGGATCCCCAAATTGTTTAAGCTTCAGGGCCACAAAACCTGCACCTGCTCCTGTCAAGTGTCATTACTCAATAACCTAGGAAAGACTTGACATGGAGCAAATGATTGTTGTTGTTTGGGGAGATGTGATGTAGGGGGCAATTAATAGGACTTTCTTGGCTAGGTTAAGCTAGAAACGTTTGTTAGCCATCTGAATGGATATAGGCAGTTGGATAAATGGGTCTGGAGCTCACGAGTTCTAGGTCAGACATATAAATCTGGGTATAATTAGTGCATAGTTAGTATCTTTAAGAGACTATGAAGATTCTTAGGGAAACAGTTTATAGAGAAGGAAAAGAAAAGAAGAGGATTCCTGACAGTGCTCTGAGGTCCTCAACATTTAGAAATTTAGTATAAAAGCAGAATCAGCAAAGAAGGCCAAGCAGCAGCAGGCAATGCCATAGGAGGGAAACTAGGCAGGAAGAGGGGTGTCAGTCAGGCCAAGCCCAGCTAGCAGGTTGTCTTAATTTATTTGGTGTTGCTATAACAGAATACCTGAATCTAGGTAATTTATAAAGAAAGAGGTCTATTTAGCTCATGAATCTGGTGGCTGGAAAGTCCAAGATTGGACAACTGTATCTGGTGAGGGGCTTATGCTACTATAACTCATGGCAGAATGCAGAGCAGAAGCAAAAAAAGGGGCCATGCAGGAGGAGTAATCTCACTTTATAACAACCTGCTATTGTAGGAACTACTCCATTCATTAGAAAGTGAGAACTGACTCACAACATTAATCTATTCATGAGGGATTCATTCCCATGAGACAAACACATCCCACTAGGTCTCATCTCCCAGTACAACTGACCTGGCAATTAAACTTCAACATAAGTTTTGGTGAGGACAAACCACATCCAAACCATAGAAGAGGCCAAGAAAGACAGAGATGGGGTTGGTCAAGAGCCTTGGCCATTGGTGACATGTGCCATTTTCTTAGAGTGGTGAACAACTCTGGAGAGAAGTTAGAAGAGTCTGTGAGGTAAGGAATCAATGGGCCAGGCACAGGGGCTCCCGTCTGTAATCCTAGCACTTTGTGAGACCAAGGTGGGCAGAACACCTGAGGTCAGGATTTTGAGACCAGCCTGACCAACATGGTGAAACCCTGTCTCCACTAAAAATACAAAAATTACCTGGGCATGGTGATGTGTGCCTGTAATCCCAGCTACTCAGGAGGCTGTGGCAGGAGAACCACTTGAACCCGGGAGGCAGAGATTGCAGTGAGCCGAGATTGCGCCGTTACACTTCAGCCTGGGCAACAGTGTAAGACCCCGGCCCCCAAAAAAAAAAAAAGAAAAGAAAAGAGAGAGAGAGAGAGAGAGAGAAGAAAGAAAGAAAAAAGAAAGAAGAAAGAAGAAAGAAAGAAAGAGAAAGTAAGAAAGAAAAGGAAAAAAACGAGAGAGAGAGAGGAAGCATTCACACTACATATATTCATCCTGTAGGAAAGTATGGCTGCAAAGAGGAACAGAAAAGGGTGGCAGGAGCTGGAGGAGGTGTGGGTCCAAAAGGTGAGTTTGGCTTCTGTTTTTAATGAATAATATTAAGCATATTTTTTTGCAAATGGAAATGAGCCAGTAGCAAGGAAAAACTGATATTGCAGGAAAGAATGTGGATAATTGCAGAATGATTTAGGGTTTGAATGGAAGCCTTTGCCTTAGGTAAGAGCAAGGAGAGAGGGACAATAGAGAATATGGTTTACAGGTGCAGGTAGGCAGAAGGATCTGTTATTGGGAAGACAAGGTAGTCCTGATCTATTTTCTCTATAAAACATGGGAGAATTTGGAACCAGAGAATGACTATTCTGACTATCAGGGATGGGGCACAAGAAAAGGAGTAATAAAGATTTGAGGTGACAAAAGAAATGTGAGATAGTTCTTGACTGAAAAAGGGAAACATGACTTTGCTGTGTCTATACTTTATTACAAAATTATAATTTCTTTAAGGGAGGACCTGTGTGTTATATATTTAAGGAAACTCCATAGTATTAACATAGCATCTTGTATACTGTAGGCCTTCAGGGCACTCCTGTTGAGTAGGTGAATGGGTTGCATGAATGAGAAGTGCCTTGTAGGAATCCAAAGGAAGAAATGAAAAGAATTCATCAAATGGGGGAGAAGTTGAGTGATGAGGAAGATTCCATATAGGAGGGTGGCATGAGTAAAGATGGAACCGTAGCTTCTCCTGGGGGGGAATATACCTGGATCTGAGCAGAGATATGTGTGCTTGAGATGATGGAAGATGCATTCATACACGTTGGTAGGATAAGCCCAAATAGGTTACGCCTTGCAAATAATGTTAATTTTAGATTAGCATATAATTAGCATGTAATTAGCATGTAATGTGGTGTCCAGGCTGAGACTTTTTAAAACTTAGTTAGGCTGGGCGTGGTGGCTCGCACCTGTAGTCCAAGTACTTTGGAGGCCAAGGCGGGCGGATCACCTGAGGTCGGGAGTTCAAGACCAGCCTGACCAACATGGTGAAACCCTGTCTTAAAAAAAAAAGATACTTAGTTAATACAGCCTGGACAAACAGAACATTTAAAGCCACAAGTAGTTTTCAGTCACTCAAAACATAGAAATTTAAGCTAGAAAGATACAGACTTCTGTTTTTTGGGATATCAGCTCAAGAAGTCTACAGTACAAAAATGTAAAATAAATACTACTTTCTAAAATGGAACTACTATTAACCCCAAGAGGCTGGAGATTAGCTTAGAGAGTACCATTATTAGACCATTGTGTTATGATGCAATGCCCTGGTAGGGAGTGGGGGACAGAGGGGCATGTAAAACCTCTATAGATAGAGGGTGGGGTTTTTCTTGGAAGGAGGGAATATTACCGCTGCCAATTGCCCTGAGAAGAAGTAGATCCTATGACAGAAAGTAAGGATTGAGAAGGTAGAGCTCAGACAAGAGAGGAGGAGAAATTCATCTCTTTTTGTGGGCCTCTGGTGATGAGCCTGGCCAGGCTTTGAGTACTTTCAGTGGTGGGCCTGAGCGTGTACTTTGTAAGCAGGTCAACATTTAGGCAGAAGGCAGTGGGTTGACCTGCAGATAGAGAAATCACATCTTACATTAGCTCTACATTCTCTTCTTGTGCTTGCCAACACTTGAGTCAATTTCAGTTCACTTTCAGCCTGGCCTAAGCAAGGTGGTAGGGAAAGAACATGCCTCTGACATGTTTGGGTCCTGGTAGTGAAGGGCAGAGCAGAGCCCTTTCCTGAGGCCTGAATGGTAAAAGCACCATAGACGCCACCATGCGCCACAGAGCAGTGATCCCTTGGGACCACAGGCAGTGGTGGCAAGGGCATGAAGTATCATTATTAAAAGTAAGAGTTCTTCATAGGGGATTTTCTGAAATAATTGAGAGAAACTCTACAGGAGCAGTTGGTGGCCAAAGTCATAGTTTAGCAGTTTAATGAAAAAATCTTAGTGTTTAAGCAGGTGATGATAAGTTATTCCTCTATCTCCCCCTCTCTGAATTTGGAACCATTAGAGATTTAGATACAGGAGACTAAAGATGAAAACAGCTTTATTACTAGTAGCACTGGCTTGGAAATTGTCATATGAACACGATAAACAACCAGACAGCAGACACACTCACTCTGGTGGGCCAATGGTCCTTGGGGAAACCACAAAGACAGGAATAGCAGCAGGTGTTTGGGTCCCCCAGTGCCAACTGCCTTCTAGAGAAGAACAAAGTGAATCAGACATCAGTTTTTAGGAAAGGGACTCTGACCCTTGAACTGAGAAATTTTAGAGCTGCATTAATGAAGAAATGCCAAGCCCTCCCTGGAGTAAGTAGAGGTCAGAGTACAATATAAGGACAATGTAAGGTTCTGGCATGGCAGCTCAGGGTTTGTGGCTGTGGGAACATGAGCCCCTCCCGTTGCATAACCAGAAGGCTAGGTCTATGCCTAGCCATTGCTGCTGTGTACTGTAGCAACTTCACAATGTGAAAGGAAATTATCCTGGGACCCCCAAATCACTAAGCTAAAGGGAAAAGTCAAGCTGGGAACTGCCTAGGGTAAACCTGCCTCCCATTCTATTCAGTTATCCCTCTGCTCACTGAGATAAATGCATATCTGATTGCCTCCTTTGGAGAGGCCAATCAAAAACTCAAAAGAATGCAACCATTTTTCTTCTATCTATCTATGACCTGGAAGCCCCCTCCATGTTTTGAGTTGTCCCACCTTTCCAGTCCAAACCAATGTTCATCTTACATATGTTGATTGATGTTTCATGTCTCTCTAAAATGCATAAAACCAAACTGTGCTCTGACCACTTTGTGCACGTCAGGATCTCCTGAAGCTGTGTCACAGGCATGTGTCCTTAAACTTGCTTGGCAAAATAAACTTTCTAAGTTAATTGAGACTGTCTCAAATTTTCTGGGTTCACATTAGCGTGACCTGTTCCCCAGCATTCATGATTGGGAAGTCACCGTCTTTCTCCTGGCCTGCTCAGGAGGCGAGTCCAACCCTCGGATTCACAGGGATTGGCTGCCTTCCACCCATAGCTGTAATTTATTGCCACCAAGCTTTGTATCCAGCTCCTTTTCTAGAAGGCTGATGAGTAAGAATCAGTCTTGGATACATTAGGGCTTACCTTTCTGAGCCACCCTAAATGAACTTCCTACACCTTCTTCCCAAATTGTCCTCACTTTCTCAGATCTGCAGACCTTTTAGTGCAGAAGGAGTATCTGCCTAAGAAAGTTTACTGGTTGGAGGAGCAGAAAATGTATGTGTCCTGAAGCAAGATGCTGTGAAAGAGAAAACCCAGAAAGGGCTGAACTCCAGTCCTCTTCCAAATCATCAGCTTAGTCATTCACCTGCCCTTGGAGAGGGGAGCAAATAACGGAGAAGCTGTCAGAAATATTCTAGTTTTTCCTCTTGGGGGAGGGAAGCACAAGTTTCTTGTCCTCTACGGAAATGTGCAGCAGCTTTGGATCAAAAATAAACTGGACATGGATGGATGGTGGTGATAGCTTCACAACAGCGTGAATGTATTAAATGACACAAAGCTGTACACTTAAAACTGGTTAAAATAGTAAATTTTATAATATTTTACTGCAATCCCTCGATCAATGTAAAAAAGGAACTGAATATAATCATGCTTTTGATTTTATTTTTGCTTTGTTTTGAATAGTGAATATATTCATATGGTTTTAAATGTAAAAAACACAAATGGCCCCTTCATCATCTATTCCTTAGTTAATGCAGTTTCCTCTTCAGAGGCAAACAATAAAAACAGCATTTTGGTATTCTTCCAGAGACATTTTATGAATTCTCTAGAAAATACGTGTTTTAAAAATTTGTGACACAAATGGTATCATATGTCACACACTGTTCTGCAATTTGCATTTTAACTTAATGAAATTTCTTGAGGAATGCTCCATGTCAGTGTATCAGAGGCCCAGCATTCATAGCTATATGTTTTGCTAGAGAACAGATTTCCGTAGTTGGTTTAGCCAGTCCCCCTTATGGTGCAAATCTAGGTGTTTTTACTCTTGTGTTGTTCCAAAAAGTGACTAGCCTTTACATGTGTCATTTCTCACATTTATTTACTCATAACATACATTCCTAGATATGGAATTGTCCAGTCTTGGTTTTAATAGTTTTGAATGTAGGCAAACTTGACTTTAATGCTGTCGAGTAGACATTTGGAATGTAGTACTAACTGACCAAGATCTCTAATCTGACAAGCTATCCAGAAAAGTGATGATGCCTTTCCTACTCCTGGATCATTGTTCCACAGTTTCATATGTGCACTAAGGTGGGAAAACTGTCGAACAGACCTCAAGAAAATCATGTCTATTCTCAAAAAGCAACTCTGTCTGGCAGAGGTCTGATGAGCCCACAACACACAACTGTCTGATTGTAAGTGAGCTTTCTTAAAATAATTTTAAATATTTTCCCCACTGTCATTTTACCATGTTTCTATGTATGGTATACATTTTGTTTTATAACAATTAAAGGTCCTGTCAGGTTGACCAGAGAAAGTAATATTTATTATCTGTGTATTAAGGTAAGAAAACAAGGAACATAGGTCAAGGGAAGTTGCCCTTTATCCAAAGTCACCCAGCAAGTTAGTGGGAGAGTCTGGACTAAAATGCAGGTCACAACCTAATCCCATGCTCTTTTCTCTAATCTGTATTGTCCTTTTTACCAGTTCTCAAAAGTTAGTGAGCTGTTCCTGAACCTTTTGGGTCCAGGAGAGGTCTCAGTTTATGGGCAGCTCACGACTGTCTCACTATGAAGAACTTCTCCTGATGGTGTGCAGCTGTTGAAGATAAACAGCAGGGATCTTCCATGGGAGGTCCAGGAAGGCTGATATCTTCCAGGCTTGCCTATAGGCTTATGTTTCACATGCCAAGACAGGAACAGGTAAGTCTGAGCTTGGAGAACATTTGCTACTTCTAAGCAGAGAAGAACCAGAGGTGAGTCAATTATGTGGAATGGGAAGAATTTTTGACATTGTGTGTACCAAAATGTTATGAACTATTAATACAGTCATGCTTTGCATAATGATGTTTCAGCCAACAACAGGTCACATATATTATGGTGATCTCATAAGACCATACTGGAGCTTATAAATTCCTATTGTGTAGTGACGTGGCCATCATAATGTAGTAGTGCAATGCATTATTCATGTGTTTGTGGTGACGCTGGTGTAAACAAACCTACCGCAGTCATATAAAAGCGTAGCACATACAATTATGTACAGTACATAATACTGGATGATAATAAAAAACTATGTTACTGGTTTATGTATTTACTCTGCTATCCTTTTTATTGCAATTTTAGAGTGTGCTCCTTCTACTTATAAAAGAACAAAATTAACTCTAAAGCAGGCTTGGGTAGGTCCTTCAGGAGGTGCTCCGGGAGAGGGCATTGTTATAATAGGAGATGACAGCTCCATCCTCTTATTCCCCTGAAGACCTTCCAGTGGGACAAGATGTAGAAATAGAAGACAGTGATGTTGATGATGCTGACTCTGTGTAGGCCTAGGCTAATTGTGTGTGTGTGTGTGTGTCTTAGTTTTTAAAAAAAGTTTAAAAAGTAAAAAAAATTTAAAAAATTTTAACAGAAAAAGGCTTACAGAATAAAGATATAAACAAAGAAAATATTTTTGTACAACTATAGAGTGTTTTTGTTTTAAGCTTAGTGCTATTACAAAAGGATCAAAACTTTCAAAAAATTTAAAAGTTTATAAAGTAAAAAAGTTATAATTTGTAAGGTTAATTTATTATTGAAGAATTTTTAATAAGTTTAGTGTAGCCTAGGTGTACAGTGTTTATAGAGTCTACAGTAGTGTACGGTAATGTCCGAGGTCTTCACATCCACTCATCACTCACTGACTCACACAGAGAAACTTCCAGTCCTGCAAACCCCATTCATGGTGAGTGTCCTATGCAAGTGTATTACTTTTTATCTTTATACTATAGTTTTACTATATCTTTTATATGTTTAGAAATGTTTGGATACACAAATTCTAGTGTGTTACAATTGCCTACAGTATTCATTCAGTACAGTAACATGCTGTTGTGGCCTAGAAGCCACAGGCTACACCATGTAGCCTAGGTACAGTAGGCTACACTATCTGGCTTTGTGTAAGTACATTCTTTGAAGCTTGCACAATGACAAAATTGCCTAATGATGCATTTCTCAGGATATAACCCCATCATTAAGATACATATGACTGCATTTAAAACCCTTTCAATGCAATGAATCTCAGGTGGCATAGAAAAAACAGAGAACTCAAGCATTGCATACGGAGAAGCCATTCTTGGAACACCAGACAATAAACATTGCCTTAGATGAGAGCAGCTCTGGGTATATCTATGATCAACAAGAAATGTTCTCAAAGTCTGAACTTTAAGTTATAGTAGACAGAGAAACTAATAGTTCTTCGAAGTTAGTACTATCTCCAGATCTCACTGGAGTAACACAACAAAGGTTTGCTTCTCACCCATCACAGTATGACTGTATGAGGAGGGTGTGAGGAGGGCTCTGCTCCATGCATTCATGGAGGTAGCCCTGATCACCAACCTAGCACTACACTGGCAGGGCTCAGTCAATGACATCTAGTCCTGGGAGACTGGGAAATGAGCTTTTCTTTGTGCTCAGAAGTAGGACTTGGGTGAATACATAGCAGGATCTCTGTTCCATCAACATAAACTGGCTCAGAATTTAAATGGAAAGAGACACAGAAGAGGGTATCAAATATATGAGAACTGGGAAGATCTGAACAGGATCAGATAGAGATATTTGCCTATAGACAAGTCCTTGGTTAAAAGACTATGGAAACTGATTTCAGAACTCCTATATTATTTATGGCTTGTGGGAGACATAGAAATGTCTTCTGATTACCTGTGTAATAAACTGTACATAATTCTCATTTCAGAGTTGGAGTCAATCACTCTCCTTGGCTTTTTTTGCTGTCTTAACAAAGTCATGGGTGAAATAATCCTACTGGGTACTTCTAACACGAGGTGTCTAGGCTGGGAGAGTCTTGTTGGCAATTGAGGTCAAGATTCTTGGTCCAGAGGTGCAGTGCAGCAAGGTTCTTAATCCACAGACACCTTAAAACAGGGCCACCCTGGCCCTGTTTATTCCTGTCTGGTGTGCTACACATTTCTTATATCCTGGAAAAACTAGTGAGTAAGTGTCAACCTCAGAGTCCCTGATGGGGCTATTTGGAAACCACACACCATGAAAATTCTCAGGGAAGTTAAAAAACCAACAATCATAACCAAGGCAGTTTAGCTGTTTTGAAAAGAGATGGAGCTTCATTACTTCAAACCCGAATTTCTGCAAGCCTGGCAGAATAGACATCCGTCTGCTAGATGAAATGTTTAAAAACACAGGTGAGCTCTATTCTCTGAAATACAAGCCTTCTCTAAACTGAGAAATGTAAATACCTATGAAAGTGGGTTCATGAGGGGGGGGTTTATGAGGATGGGCCAGTGTGAGAGTGCGTGTCGAGGTTGTTACTTGTATTTGTGTTACCCTGTGGATGTGGATGTGTGTGTTTGTGTGTGTAAGAGATTCAGAGCAGGCAGAGGAAGGGAACTCACATGGATTCATGTTTTTCATAACATTGTGTGAAACTCTAGTTAATTGACTGTAAAGAAATGGGAACCCACAAGTAACTGACATTAGGATTGTTGAAAGGCTCCCCAAAGACCTAACTCTTGCTGGCTCCGTAATCGCAAGCACCTGCAAATCTCGGCCTTGGTGAGGAGAAGGCAGAGCGCAGCTGCTAGCTTACGTCTGCCTGGAGGAAGGAAAGATACAGCTTCAACCCTGATCACAGAGTGCTGGTCTCTCTTCTGTGCTCGACTGTCATGCTCAGTTGCATTGTGTGTGGGTCTGCCTGTCAGTCTGCACTGAATGTTGTGGCACTGTTCCAGGGTTTACTATCTGCACTCTGTTCCCAAAGACCTGTTGCCCCTACCTTTGTGCTCCCAGAGGACTCTGGTTTCTATAGCAACAGACCCCATCACCAGTGTGGTGCACAAGGCCACCTGCCAATCCATGCTGATTAAGCCCAGCCCTCAGCCTGTCCCCCTCCAGACCTGTCACGCCAGTTCCCACTCAGGCACCAGCACTGATCATCAGTATTTCCCAAGAGTGAAAAGGGGAAAATGGGGACTCAGTAAATATGTAAATAAAAGCAGAGCTTTTGTAAGCCATTCTAATCTTGATACAGTTTGCATTTCCTTCACTGTTGCTTTATCTAAGGCCTTTTAAGCTTGCAGCAAGAAGAATAGGAAGTTAGCTGTCAATTGGCTTACTATGATGTTTTCTCAATTATCTTTTGAAAGCAAAGTTGAATTCAAGATTTTCTAAAAATCTGGAAACAGCAGCATGCTGCATTTATGAAGATGATACCTTTTGTGAGTTTTTCTCTTTCATGGATAGGATTTTTGTGAGAGACCACATTGGGAGAAAAGAATAGGTGAGGAGTTGCTCTGTAGGCTTGCGGCAATCTGGAAGGAATAAAGTTGCAGAAATAGGGAATTGGAAGCAGAAATAGGAAAGTCTTAAGGAGTACAATTTTTGTATTGCGACTAGATTCACATTTGCAGCCATCCTTTTAACCAGAAGAGCCACTCGACTAGCATGTGCTCTGAAGGAGCAAACAGAACTGACTCTACTAATGCAGAAGCAGGGGCTTAGTGGCTGCAGATTGCATAAAAAATTGCCCCTTGTAGTTGTAGGAGCCCGTTGTGAGCATCAGTCCTCTAGGAGAATGCTGGGCTGCTTCTCTACCAATTGTAGTTGCTAAAAGCAGGTGACCTCACACAGTGTTTTAGCAACTCTTACTTCCGGGAATTATTCTCTTGGGAAGTTCTGAAGCTGGCAAAATAAATCTTCGTATTCACTCTGCTTATATTCTGACAACACTGACTAAAATCCTCTGCTTTGAAAAGGAAATATTCTCCCCCAAGCAAAAGCAACTGATGGAATAGATTCTCTGTGTGTGGCTTTGAAGGTGTTAAAGTAATGATAATAATTGCTTTCATTCTGATAAGCTTTACAGGCTCCAGAGTTCTCTCACGAGTTCCATTTCATTTGATATTTGCAGTTACCATGTGAGGTAAGCAGAGCTGACCTTGACTCCTATCACAAGCTCAGTGGGATTAAATGGCTTGCCAATGTCACAAGGTGAGAAGTTGACACGGACTGCAATGCAAATATTCTGGCAAATAAGTTAGCAGGCTTTCTATTCTACCATTCTGCTTAACTTAAAAAATAATCCTGTGGATTTTTAAAACTGTAATGGCCACTTATGCACAAGCCCCTGGAATATTCACAGGCTGATGAAAGGGATCTATTTTGGTGATTCAGGGAATATTGAGCTGCTGGTTTTGAGCAAAAGCAGCTGATGCAAATAAGCATGATATATTCATATATTCATCCATTTGAAATAAATCTGATGGCAGGAATTTCTCCCAACAAAGCAGATTCTAGGATGTGCCAGCATCTGCACAAATGCATGTCATTCTCTGCAACCTCCATGCTTATAGGGGGACCACAGACTCCCTAAGCATGAAGACCAGACAGAATCTTAGAGGTAATTTTATTCAACTTCATGCTACAGGAGAGGAGAGCAGGTTAAGAGAGCAGTGTTTGCTCAGGTCACACTGTTAGTAGGTGTCAGAAGTAGGACAAGACCCCAGACCTTCAGATATCACACTCAGTTCAGAGTGACTCTTCGAGTCCCCAGGAGATTCCCAGTAACTATAATACCACTAATTTATATTCAACGCAGTTTTTAAGCAGATGAGTGCAGGAAGGCTTCTAGCATGATTTAGAGCAACAAAGGCTGAAATCAAAGGCCTTTGATTAGTTTAAGGTTGTTCTGACAGTGGATCTCTCCAGAATACGGGCTCACTGGAAATCAGTGCCCGAGAGCCTCAGCATTGGAGTGTGAAGCAGAGTTGGCTAGCATTTGGTGTGGTGTGATGGCTGGGACAGGGTTTGTCTCTGTAATCCTGGTGATTTCTACATGGTTAGTTTATCAGCCAAGGCCTAGTGTAAGTCCCAGAAAACCTGGCCAAAATGATCCTAACCCATGTAGCAAGGGGCTACGGTATTTATTCAGGGGCTTTCTCAGAAGGCTTTCCAGATGCTCCTTTGGAAGTTCTGTTTTCAAACCTCAGTCCATGACCAAACCACCAAGAGTTATGTCAGCAGCTTTGTCCTAGATGTCCCTGAGCTGTTGTCAGCAGGCCTCTAAAAGAACCACACTGGCTTGGGACTTGCACTGTGCCTCTGAAGGAAAGTCCTAAGAGTAGGGTCAATAAGAAACTTTCCCTTACACCTCTGCATCAGGAAATTAATCTGACAAAATAGGGTTGAGGGATGCTCCTATGGTGTGGCAGATACTGTGTGGTGTGCTGTCCTGACTCATCTCAGGACAAAAGCACATACCCTCCCAGATGCTGGGAATGTGACCTGCTGAGTTTCACCCCAGGGATTGTCCTTGGTTAAAGGTTGCTGCCTCATGCAAGATTGCAATGCCTTGCCTGGGGAATAGCCTGCATCTGACCACGAGTCAATGTAGGGGTACAAAAGTGTGGCCCCTTTGTTCAATTTGGGCCATCTTTGAAGGACTACCCCAGCTCCACAGCTCCCTGAGGGTTGGGCTGAGGCCTCTGTGCTATTGCGTTGGAGTGCAATTCTTCATCGGTGCAGGCCTGCTTCCCCCACCCTTTTACAGATGTTGTTTCCCCATCCACTTCCCAATAAACACCTGCATGCAAATCTCTATCCCTGAATCTTTTTCCCAGGGACCTTGACCTACCACAAACACACAGACACACACACACTCAGACACATTCTCTTTTGCCTTCTTTAGTGCCAGCATCTTGTCACCCGATGGAGACTATTCCATCAACAACTCGATATCAAATGCCTGCAAGGTTTTTCTATCCAAACAGCCGAAGAAACCTGTATTCCTTTCCTATGGCTGCTGTAACAAATGACAACAAACTTGGTGGCTTCAAATAATACACATTTATGCTCTCATAGTTCTGGAGGCCAGAAGTCCAACATCAGTTTTACTAAGCCAACATCAAGGTGTCAGCTGGGCTGGGCTCCTCTGGAAGCTCTAGGGGAGAATGCAGTTTCTTGCCTTTTCCAGCTTTTAGAGCTGAAATTCTTTGCATTCCTTAGCTTGTGGTCCCTTCCTCCATTTCTAAAACCAGTAGTGTAACATCTTGTTTCAGTGGTTATGCTACCTTCTCCTTCTGTATCAAATCTCTCTTGGCCTCTGCATTGTAAGGACATTTATGATTGCATTTAAGACCGGCCTGGATAATCCAGACTAACCTCCGCCTCTCAAGACCCTCATCTCATCACACCTGCAAAGCCTCTTGCCATTCGAGGAAACGATCACAGGTTCTAGGGATTAGGACCTGGAGATCCTTGTGGGCCATTATTAGCCTACCACAGAATCACAGAACAAGTTCTGAGGCATAGACATTGTGATTTCAATCTGTCGTTTATCTTCACCGCAAAGTAAGGTAGCTTCAGAATCTTCTTTTTGCCATGCATTTACCATTGTCCCAAGCAACCAGGTCTCAGCTGGGATGCCTACTTCTTGATTTAGGCCTTTATTAGGAAACACCAGTAATCATTACATTTTTACCTGCTGCTGCTAGAAACCCTCTCTCTGTCTCCCTCGCTCCTCGCGCCTGGTCACTGCCTTTCCACCCCTATACTCACCAAATCGTGTCTGCACTCACCGAGCGGCCCTATTGTCTATGTGGGAATAACACTGCGGCCACCCTATGGCACTGATGGGGCGGGTGGAAAAGGAGAATAGAATAGTGATTTAAGCCTAATCAGCAGATTCTAGTGTGACTTCCTTAAAGCATTCTCTCTCAATAGCAATTTGGGATGATACTGCATGACCCTTCAGAATGGAATTGGAATAACTCATCTTCAAATACTCATTGACCAGAAATAAGACCAAGAAATCCTCTTCAATCTCATTTTTTCCCACCTCCAATTATCTATTTTTTAAAAAATTGTATTGATTGATTGAAAAGTCTTTTTTTTTTTTTTTTTTTTTTTTTTTAGAGAGAGAGACAGAGAGAGAGAGACAGAGTCTCACTCTGTCACTCAGGCTGGAGTGCAGTGATGCAATCATGGCTCACTGCAGCCTCAACCTCCTGGGGTCAAGTGATCCTCCCAGCTCAGCCTCTCAAGAAGCTGAGATCACAGGCCAATGCCACCATGCCGAGCTAATTTTTTGTGGAGACAGAGTCTCACTTTTTTGCCCAGGCTGATCTCGAACTCCTGGGCTCAGCTCCCGCCTCGGCCTCCCAAAGTGCTGGGATTACAGATGTGAACCATCATGCCCAGCCTCCTGCCCCCAATTCTTTTAGCTTGTTGTTTCTACCTCCTCTCTGGACCATATGGCTTGATCTACATATTTGTCTCCCCCACTAGAATGTGAGCTCCTTTCTTCATCTTTCTGCTCCAATGTAGCAACTATCCAGGGGCCACCTGACAGAACATGGCTGCTCCAGAAGAACCCTGCTACTTGCAGTCGGTGACATGGCCTAGGTCCCAGAGGCCTCCCGTGCCACCCATGCAAGGACAGGCACCAATGCCCAGTGATATTTTGACAGTCAAATGGAACCTGTGACTGCCATCTGTAGATGTGCCAGCCAAGAATGTGACCCAGGGGAAAGCCCTTCACACAGGTCTTTCCTTGTATTTATATTTAGTTCCAGTGAAAAACTGCAGTTGTTTTTCTCAGTGACAGTCATCAAATGATAACCAAAAAGAATAAGAAATAATTATTCCCTTTCTCCCTGTTAGGAGATTGTGCTTTTTGAATTTGGGACCACAGCTCTCTGACAACTGGCTTTTCCATGCCTGGCTCAGGGGATGTCATAAATGTTGATTGTACTTAAGACAATTCAGAGGGAAAAGACTTGAATTCTGGTTCTAAGCTTTTAAAAAATATTTCTACATTTTAATTTTTAAATTAAGAAAGATTTCGTATATGTGGAAAGGTGCAGAAAATAAAACAGACAACCATATGCCTACTATCCAGATTAAACAGCTGTTGCCATTTTTCTCCTATTTACTTCAGATCACTTGAAACAAAAGAAAGACAAAAAGATACAGCTAAAGGCTCGGCTCCCTTCATTCACATCCCTCCCCTTCTCCTATCTGCCGAGGAACTTCTGCCTGAAGTTGGTGTGTGTTATTTCCATGCATGATCTTGTACTTTCACTACATATTCGTGTATTCAAAACAATATCTACTATTGTTTTTGTGTGCATTCCTAATTTACATAAATGGCATCATATGGTAAATTCTCTTGTAACTTGACTTTTCTCACTCAACAGTACATTTTAGAGACTTATTCATGTTGTGTGGACACAGTGTAGACCTAGTTCATTCATTTTAACTTAGTCATGAATACCATAGTTTACTTATCCATTTCCCTGTTGGGTAAAATTAGTTATTGCTTTATTGTTGTTGTTTATTGCAATGAACATGACTGTCCATGCATCTCTGTGCACGTTTGTTAGTGTAAATGCCCTGAAGTGAAATTGCTAATTACTAGGAAATAGACTTCTTCACCTTCCTTAGCAATGACAAATTGTTCTCCCAAGTGGTTGTACCTATTTGAACTCACGCTAGATTAGAAATTCCTGTGTTCCTGCATGCTTACCATCACTTATGAGGCTTTTAAATTTTTGTTATCCAAAAAGTACAAATGGCATTTTATTGTTTTAATTTACATCTCACTAATTACTCATGAGCTTAAGCATTTTTACATGTTTACTAACCAGTTGTGTGTGTGTGTGTGTGTGTGTGTGTGTTTGAGAGAGACAGAGACAAACCAGTTTTAATCCTTTGTTCTTTTCTTATAAATGTATAGTTGTGTTTATTCTGAAGTTCTTAGTTGAAAAAAATCTCACAAATGGTATCTTGCCTTTTAATTTTGTTTATGTCATGTTCTATTATAAATAGCTTTTCAATTTTCATGTAGTTAAATTTATATGTCTTTTCAAGGTTTGCGGACATTTGTCCCTTAGTTAATAAATCTGTTTCTAACTCTACATTCAAGATATTCTCCCACATTGTTTTCTAAAAATTCTAAATTTTTTCCCTTCACATTTAAATTTTTGTCCATCTGGAATTTACTTTTGCTTATATGATGAGTAGGGATCTAATTTTATCTTTTTCCAAGCAGAAAGTTAATTGTCACAGATAATCCAGACTTTCCCACTGTTTGAAATGTCATTTCTGTAAAATACAAATTCCCATATATAAGTGGATCAGTTCCTAGACTCTGCTGTTCTGTTCGTTCATTTGTCTATCCCCACACCCATACCAGAACTTTAACATTATTATAGCTAAAGAGCAAGTCTTAATAGCTGGTGTGGGGTTTCCCTTATTTATTTATTTATTTTTTTAGCTCAAGTTTCTTTTGGTTTTCGTTAGTCTTTCTTCTTCCAGTATTTTAGGATCAGCTAGTGGATTCCTATGAAAAATGCTATAGGAATTGATAAAGGAAGTGTATCTAAATAGGTTAATTTGGAGAAATTTTGCCCTTTGTACAATACTTCTCTATGGTCAATGTGATATATCTCTCTATTTAGGCCTTCTTTTCATATTAACATCATTTAATATGGATTTATAATTTTTTTCTGTAAAGATTTTACACATGTTTATTACCCATACTATGAAGTATTTATAGTGCTTGCTACAACTGTAAATAGTAGTTTCTGAAAAATTTTATTTTCTACCAATTTATTTTAGGTGTTCAGGGACCATTTGAAAAATCAGTTTTAAATTAGGTAACTTGTTGAATTGCCTTCTTTCAATAGTTGACTGTTACTTATTTTGGATTTTTAAAAATTGATAATTATAGCACCCAAAATTAATGATATTGTGGCTCACACCTGTAATCCCAGCACTTTGGGAGGCCAAGGCAGGCAGATCACTTGAGATCAGGAGTTCGAGACCAGCCTGGCCAACATGGTGAAATCCAGTCTCTACTAAAAATACAAAAATCAGCCAGGCATGGTGGCAGGCGCCTGTAATCCCAACTACTTGGGAAGCTGCGGTGGTAGAATTGCTTGAACCCAGGAGGCAGAGGTCGCAGTGAGCCAAGATCATTCCACTGCATTCTAGCCTGGGCAACAGAGTGACACTCCATCTCAAAAAAAAAAAAAAAAAATTAATGATAATTTTATTTCTTCCTTTTGAATCTTTATTTTATTTCTCTACATGTTATCACTTTACTGACTAGGACTTACAAAGCAATGCTAAATAAGGGCTTTTGGTGGTAGCCATCCTTCCCTTATTCCTGAACTTAACTGGAATTATTTTAGAGATTCACAAAGCATAACTTTTACTATAGATTTATGGTAGATTACTTAATTGGGTTATTTTTATTTCTAACATGCTAAAATATTTTGGTTATTAATGGGTATTGAATTTTATCAGATGCATTTTCTGCACCTTTCGAAGTGATTATATTTTTTTCTTCTTTATTATGTGTATAGTAAATTACCTTAATAACTTTTCTATTGTTAAACTTTTACTTCTTAAGTAATCTAGCTTTGTCGTAACGTATTATTAACATTTTTTTGAGACAGAGTCACGCAGTGTCACCAGGCTGGAGTGTAGTGGTCTAATCTCAGCTCACTGCAACCTCAGCCTCCCGGGTTCAAGCGATTCTGCTGCTTCAGCCTTCCAAGTAGCTGGGATTACAGGTGCACGCCACCACGCCCAGCTAATTTTTGTATTTTTAGTAGAGACGGGGTTCACCAGGTTGGCCAGGATGGTCTCGATCTCCTGACCTCATGATTCTCCTGCCTCAGCCTCCCAAAGTGCTGGAATTACAGGCATGCCCAGTCGTCATAATGTATTATTTTTAAACACTACTAGATTCAGTTTGCTAATATTTGATTTCAAAATGTTATGTGTTTATAAGTGAAGTTAGCCCACACTTTTCCTCTTCTGTATTGTCTTTTCCAGGTTTTGTTTTCAATGTTTATATTAATATCTTATAATGGGTTGAAAACTTTCAATCTTTTCTTTTTTCTGTATCAAACTATAAATAGAAATCAAAATTTTCTTGAAAGTTGGGGAAAACTTACCTGCAAAACTCTGAGGTAACAGCTACTTTTTGTGAGTTGATTTTTAATTATTGATTAAATATTTAAGACCATAGGTTTATTCAGCTTTTCTATTTTTTAGTTACATTTTGTAGAAATGTTTTATCTTATCTAAAATTTCAATATTAGTGGCATAAGGTCATATACAGCAGTCTCATATCTTTATAAATGTGCATTATATCTAT
Organism: Ateles fusciceps; assembly: GCA_036589455.1. Taxonomy (NCBI): domain Eukaryota; kingdom Metazoa; phylum Chordata; class Mammalia; order Primates; family Atelidae; genus Ateles; species Ateles fusciceps. The sequence goes on from JAZHEH010002393.1 coordinate 7,476,386, forward strand.
TGTTACATATTTTCATGTCCCAATACGGTTCATTTGTACCATCTTTCTTTTTCTTTTAATCTTAGACTCTTGTTGGCCATCTCAGTTGCTTAATTGTTTTCTATTTCACTAATGTTTGCTCATATCTGTGTCTTCTTCTTCATATTTTCTTACATTAACAGTTCTTTTTTAATGACTTCCTAGATTAGATGTGTTGATTAGTTTTCAACCTTTCTTCTTTTCAGGTGTGTGTATGTGTCTATGTATATCTATAATTTTCTCTCTAAAGTACTGCTTTAGCTACATTTCCAAAATTTCTATGTTCAGTTTTCCCCTTGTCATTCAGGTCTATTTTTAAATCTCCATTATGAATTTTACTTTGACTCATTAATTATTTAGAAATGTTTCAAAATTTCCAAACATATGGTTCCTTTTTTTTTGTTTCATTTTTGTAATTTATTTTCAGTTTAATAGCTTTTGAAAAGGGAATGTGGTCTGTATGATTGACTCATTTTTTATTTTTAGATACTTCTGTGGCCAAGTATGTGGTCATTCAAAAATAAGTTGAATGTGTATTTTCTAACTGTTAAGTACAGAAATGTTATGCTCAAGTTATTAAAAGTGTTATTTCACATTTTTGTATGTTTACTAATTATTTTGTTTGCTTGAGCTATTTAGTATTGAACATTGTGTTAAAATATCTTATTGTGGCTGTGGATTGCTTGATTTTTTTGTGATTCTGGTCATTTGTGGTTCATATGTTTTGAGACTACATTCTTAAAAGTCTACAATTTTGGAATATTTAGATCTTTGTGTGGAATGGTGCCTTGCTCACCTGTATGATTATACCTCTGTTGTCTTTAACTCTTTTCCTCTTGGAACTAAGTCAGGTCCAAGGGGACCTTGATGCCATTGCCTGTGCCGAATTCCCCCTGCTCTTGGATTGAGGGGTTTTGTTTGGTTTTCTTGTTTTTGAGGCAGAGTGAACCTTGTGGCCCAGACTGGAGTGCAGTGGCACAATCATGGCTTACTGCAGCCTCAAACTCCTTGGCTCAAGTGATCTTTCTGCCTCAGCCTCCCAAAGTGCTGGAATTACAGGCATGAACCATCACACCTGAATTAAGTTTCACAGTCCACTTTGGAGCCGCTGGTTTTGCTGACTTTGCCCCAGTATACTCTTTATGCTGCCACCCATGCACTGCCTTGCTCCATGTCCACGGCTGTAAGGGAGCATTTCCACTTATTTGGTGATGCAACTTTTAGCCATCTCCATGTTTTGTGAAAACTGGAGATTGAATTTTATTTTTCATTCTTCTTGTTGCTTTTAGATGCTTTCCATGAGATACTGATTTTTTTTTTTTTTTTTTTTGAGATGGAGTTTCGCTCTTGTTGCCCAGGCTAGAGTGCAATGGCATGATCTCGGCTCACCACAACCTCAGCCTCCTGAGTAGCTGTGACTACAGGCATATGCCACCATGCCTGGGTAATTTTGTATTTTTAGTAGAGACAGGGTTTCTCCATGTTGGACAGGCTGGTCTCACAGTCCCAACCTCAGATGATCCGCTCACCTTGGCCTCCCAAAATGCTGGCATTACAGGCATGAGCCACTGCACCTGGCCATGAAATATTGATTTTTGCTGACATCTTCACGCTGGAATTTTGACATGAAGCCTAGTTAATCAATATCTTTGCCCTCCTCCTGAACATTACCATAGTACCTATTCATTCTGGTCACTCCTTCAATCACATGCTCTCTTTGTCTAATATGTTAGTTATACCTCGTTTTTAACAACCCCAAACTAGTCACCATTATATTGTTTTGAGATCAATGCCTGTTTTAGATTTGCCTTTATATTTAATATTTACCAGTCCTGCTCCTCTTTGCTTCTTACTTCCTGTGCCTACTCCCAGAGAAACAGAGCTTTTGGAATTCTTTCAGCAGGGGACTGTGAGTAGTAATGTATTTAAATGTGTGCTTGCTTGCCTGATGATGTCCTTATTTTGCTCTCACTCTTGAATTTTAGTTTAGCTGAGAATAGAATTCTAGGGTGTCAGTTATTTTTCCTCAGCACTTTGAAGTTGTCTCATTACTTGTTTCTATTGTTGCTATGAAGAAATCAGCTGGCAGTTTAATTTACAGTTTTATAAACTTTGTTTGATTTTACATTCATATAAGTAAAAGCAACTTTGTGTTCATCCTCTAGAATAAGCATCTTTTTTACACATAAATTTATCTATGTATTAACGTACTAATATATACATAATACAACATATATGAAATAAAAACAAATGATTACATATATGAAAAAGTTTAAAAATCAAAATAAAAAGCATTTGCTTTTGCTAAACTGTTAACAGTTATAATTAATAATATTTTAAAAAGTTAAATATAGGTATTAATGCTTCACTGATTTTAAAATATCTTGATTTAACATTGATTTGACACTGTTTTAACATAAAGCAATAGGAAGATCTGGTTTTATCTTTGACTAATTTTGATGCTTGGTTTCAGTGGCAATAATTGCTAATAACAAAAAGTTTAATGACCTCACAAAGGCATGTGAATACAAATAAGAAAAGCAATAATTGCACTTACTAAACCATGATGCTTATTTTTTAAAATCCCATTTATCAACTGTACCAAAGTTTTTGTTTAAAGTCAGCTATTATATTTCTGTTTCCCTTTATGTCAATCAATTCTTGCGACAATTTGGAATTTGTTACATTTTTACATAATTAAAAATGTGTTCAACGCACTAAGACTCTGAAACCATTTAGAAGCATTATAGAAAGATTAGAAAATTCTGTTCCCAAATTTTTTTTCGTGCTTTTTTTTGTAAATATGAAAAAATCCTCAACATAACTAATGATCAAGGAAATACAAATCAAAACCACAATGTGATATCACCTTACTCCTGCAAGAATGGCAAAAAAACAAAACAAAACAAAACAACCACAGATGCTGGCATGGATGCAGTGAAAAGGGAATACTACTACACTGCTGGTGGGAATGCAAACTAGTACAACCATTATGGAAAGCAGTGTGGAGATTTCCTAAAACAATTAAAAGTAGAACTACCATCTGATCCAGCACTCCCACTACTGGGTATCTACCCGGAGGAAAAGAAGTCGTTATACATAAAAGCTATTTATATACACATGTTTATAGCAGCACAATTTGCAATTGCACAAATACAGAACCAGCCCAAAAGCCAACCAATCAACGAATGGTTAAAAAATTTATGGTGAATACTACTCAGCCATAGAAAGGAACTAATTAATGGCATTCTCAGCAACCTGGGTGGAACTGGGGACTATTGTTCTAAATGTAGTAACTCAGGAATGGAAAACCAAACATCGTATTTTCACAATCATAAGTGGGATCTAAGCTATGAGGATGCAAAGGCATAAGAATGATTCAGTGGATTTTGGGGGAGTTGGGGAAAGGGGTGGGGAGGGTGGGGGGGTGAAGGATAAAAGACTACAAATTGGGTTCAGTGTATACTGCTTAGATGATGGGTGCATCAGAATCTGACAAATCACCACTAAATGACTTACTTATGTAACTAAACACCACTGGTTCCCCAAAAACCTATGGAAATAAAAAATTTTAAGAAACATGTGCACGCATGAGGTCTGTGACACCCTTACGTTGTACTGGTGACCAAAAAAAAAAAAATCACATAATTATGGAAAATGTTCGACCTCACTAACAGCTGGAACTACTTTTGTTACGTCTCTGTGTCACTTTAGGCAAAATGCTTCCATTCTTTGTACCAGTTTTCCTCATGTGAAAACAAGAGGGCTGGCAGATGAGCTCTGAATGTCTCATCAGCCCTAATGTGCTCGGATGCATTCCTAACCTGCCCTAGCAGAGCCCAGCAGAAAACCCAGGCTCTTGTGTAGATCCTGTTACATGAATCATTGCACATGCACATGGTGGAATACTGTGCAGCCATGAAGAGATGAGGACACTCGGTATGTGGGGATCTGGATGGAGTTCCAACACATTATTTAAAGAAAATAACAAAGCAAAGAAGAGTATGTCAAATGGAATCCCTTTTGTATACATTTTAAAAAAGAACAACGAATGGATGGATATAGAGTGCTGGTATAAACAGTTTTGGGGTACAGATAATTAGTGGTTAACTGTTAAGAGTGGTTAACAGTTATGGGAAGAGAAGTTAAGGAGTGGAAGCTCACTCTCAAGTCACTCTCTTTTTGTTTGCACTTTAGAAAAGTATTCGAGACCGGTAGTGGTGGCTCATGCCTGTAATCCCAGCACTTTGGGAGGCTGAGGCAGGTGGATCACTTGAGGTAAGGAGTTTGAGATTAGCCTGGCCAACATGGCAAAACCCCATCTCTACTAAAAATATAAAAATTAGCCAGGCTCGGTGGCAGGTGCCTGTAATCCAAGGTACTCGGGAGGCAGAGGCAGGAGAATCATTTGAACCCAGGAAGTGGAGGTTGCAGTGAGCCGAGATCATGCCATTGCACTCCAGCCTGGATGACAGAGCAAGACCCTGTCTCTAAACAAAAAAATTTTTTGAATGGTGTAACTCAGCATATATAATATTATATACATATATATGTATATGCATGTTGTGTATGTATGCACGTGTATATATATTTCAGATATCATATATACCATATATATATGTACATATTGGCAGGACTTTCCACAACAGGGAAACTGAATATCATTTTCATCTGCTTTATTTTCTTACTTCTGCTCTTCTTTTTAAAAAAAGAAATACCTAATGTAGATGGTGGGGTGATGGATGCAGCAAACCACCATGGCACGTGTATACCTATGTAACAAACCTGCACATTCTGCACATGTACCCCAGAACTTAAAGTATAATAATAATAATAATAATAAAGAAGTAAAAGACTAAAGTCCTCATAACATACCTCTATTCATTTGCTAGGACTGCTGTAACAAAGTACTCCAAACTAGGGGTCTTAAACAACAAAACTGTATGGTCTCACAGTTCTGGAGGCTAAAAGTCTGAACTCCAAGTGTCACCAGGGCCGGTTTTTTGAGGGCTGTAAAGGAGAATTTGTTCCAGGCCTCCCTCCTTGGCGTGCAGATGACCATCTTCTCCCCGTGTCTCTTCCCATCATCTTCCCTCTGTGTGCATCTGTCTCTGTATCCAAATTTCTCCATTTTAGAAGGAAACCAATCACACTGAATTAGGGCCTGTCCTGATGACCTCATTTTAACTTGATTACATCTATACAGACTCCATCTCCAGATAAGGCTGCATTCTGAGGTACTCAGAGTTAGGACACTAGCATGTCTTTTATAGAAGGAATACAATTTAACCCACAAGGATACCTGATAGGACAAAAATTCATAGAAATGGAGAAAATAAATACCTTATTTTGCTGCAGAAGGTAGCATTGGACCTCATTCTTGAAGGATAAATTGGTCTTTATCCTTAACTAGAGAGAAGAAGTAGTTAATTTCAGTAGCCCCCCTCCCCCTCTTTCCCTGCAGCAGCATGGGGGAAATGTGTGGTTGGAAATGAAGATTACATACGAACAGTACACTCAAGAAGCCTGTCTGCTTGAAAATCAATGTTTCATTCAGTTCAGTGAACATAACATGAGACAGAACTGATAAGGCCAGATTAAGGGAGTAGATCTAAGTGGAATACAAGAAAGAACGTCAAAATACCCAGAGCTTTCCTGGGATGGAAATCAGCCATCCCATAAATAAGTGATTCCTGGGGAAACTGAGGCTGCTTCATTGGAGAGGCAGTTGGATTAGACCAATTCTTTTCTTCTTGTAAAGTCCAACCTGGCCCAGGGTTACAGGGAGAAGCCTTGAATAGGGGAAAGGTGTAAGAGAGTTACAAACCAGCAACACTACCACCTGGGGGGGAACAAAACCGTACCAGAAGAGTAGTTGTTTTCTAAAATCTGAACCCATGACAATGGAGGGGACAAAGGAGCAGGAGGCAAAGATGCTTATTCTAATGAGGAGGCTTTGAGTCTTCAGAACAGAGCTCTGTAGCCATGTTTTCTGGGAACCACAAAGTCCAGGCCCAATACTTGGGGTCAAGAGTATGAGAATTTTGGCCCGAGGGATAAACCTGGGCCTCAACAGCTGCCACCCACTCTGGAAATTGCTATGTTCAGAGAATGTGAACACTTGAGACTATTTCTAGTTCCAGCTGCTCCATGGTATTAATAAAGGTCTAATGGCTAAAACCACGTGGAGTGGACATGGTGTTCATTTTCCTGACACATGCAAAATGTGGTTTCGAGGCTGAGCTGTCAGGCCCAGATCACCCCCAGAAATTGCCTATTGCAAGCACATTTTGTCACCAGGCAGGACTTGCTAAGCTTGGTGGATGGCCTCATTTGGGCTATTTGTATCATAATACTGGGGCCAATGTGACAGATTAGAGTTCCTATCAGAGGAACATGGCACAAAGCTTTCTTCTAGCCCCATTTCCCAGGTAATGTGGTATGGAGAAAGTCCATTAAATTGTTTCACCTAAAGACAAAGGAGCGATTTGTACTGCGTTTAGAACAGGTTTATAAAGCATCTCCCCATCCTTACCAGATAATTTAATATAGAGGATACCAGAGACTCTCTGTGTAGACAGTTAGGCTTCCTTTGCAAATGGGGGTGGACAGGGCTGTAGCTACCTGTCTGTGCAGGGAGAGACACAAGCAGGCTCAATGCTGGTAGGGGATAGTTCCATCTTCTTGTCCCACCCCATCCACAAAGAGTGGTTGCTGTCTCTCCTCCAAGTCTAAATGTATTTTACTACCGAATTGCCTTATGACACAACAATAGATATTCACAAAAGCTAGTCATAAGTTGTCCCATACTAAAAATGCTAAATTCTATAATCTACGTTTTAATACATATCTCCAATTTTGTTTAATGGGTAATCTCCCTCTCTAAGTTTACTCACTTCTATTTTTCTAGCTTATAAGGGGAGTTCTTGGCTGGGTCATTTAATGCTTTAAAGTCCAAACCCTCTTCATTAGAGTAAGACATAGAAATATGCAATGCTGACTTATGGGCCTGCATCCAGGGACACATAAATTCCTGAGTTTTAAGAAAGTCTGGGTATTGATTGACAAGCTATATAACATAGTAATTAAGAGCCCGAACTTTGTAGTCAGACTACCTGGGTTTAAATACAAATCCCCCCATTTATCCCTCATGTGGACTTGGGGAAGTGTCTTAAGCTATCTGTGCATTGGCTTTCTGAGATGTAAATCAGGAAATAGTGCTTCTGCACAGAGTAGTTGTGAAAATTAAATTATCATGTATAAAATGCTTTGCAGTAAATGCCAGTCATTATTATTGCCTCCACAGAAAGAATGTGGTTAGACCAAGTAAAAGTGAGGGCCTAGTAGCATCCTCTTGAACATGAGGATTGAGCTAACATCCTCTCCCACTGGAGACCCGATAAACAAATGCTGAATTTGCACAGGTGTTTCACAACCAGTGTAACTGGTGTGTAGTGGTCATGAAATGATTAAACAGAAAAATCAAGTATGGTTTCTATTACTGGAAGAGTGGATGTTCCATGATGCTGATTAGCAGTCCAACCTGAAAGGGGATCTTTGAAGGGTCCTGGCCCATTGTAGCCAGAGACAGCTCAAAGAGAGAAAAATATCCTTGAATTATAGTGAGCTCAGCAAAGACAGATGAATAGAGACCATCCTTTGATTAAGTGGCCAGCAGGAATTTTGCAGAACATTTTGTTTTGTTTTGTTTTGTTTTGTTTTAGAGCTCAGCAGTGCCCGAATCTGTGCAGTAGTCAACAGGGACAGTTAAAGCAGTTAGGGATGAAGAATGTAGTTTAAGCATGAACACAGTGGAACTGCCAGCAAGGTAACTGGTGTGGGTCACAGACCAAGCCCAGCAATTGACGTCAAGCCAGAATGATTAAAGAGGATTCATAAGTGACCACATTCAGATGTAATCTTACAGAGCTATCTGCTTGGAAGAGACTGTCATGTGCACTGTGGGGTGCTGTGATGAGCCTCCCTGATCCTCCATTGGGGGATGTGAGCAGGACTTACTCCCCAGCTGCTAGCACACAGCCCTCAGGTGTGAATACCCTCTGAAATTGTTTTAGTTAAGCTGCCTCACTCAGGGTCACATCTGTTCCAATGACTGACCAACTTAGGGGTACCAAAGTCCAGCTCTTTTGTCACAACTTAGAATAGCTCTGAAGTTATCTCATCTTCAGAACTCCCCACAATAGCAGCTAAGGCCCCTGAGATGACCTTGAGGCCTGACCTCTCCCTCTGCTCAATCCTGCTTCCTTCCTCTCCCATCCATAGCTGTAGCTCCAAGAGCCCTCTCTAATTGATGAGTTGTGTGCTAATCTCCAGGTCAGAATCTCCTTCCCTGGGTTACTGTGACTCTCAACTAATCAGCCATGGGCTACTCAGCATTTCTTACTGTGTAGGTTGGGGCCATGTGACAGGTCTCTGGCCAATGGGAAGGGAACCAGCCTGTGGGATCATCCTGGCTCTCCTCCCATCATGGTGCCCTTGAGGGCAATATGTGTAAGTAAAATGGTCCCATATGGCAGGGAGGAGAAAATAAGCCCTCATTCTGTTAAACCTCTGAGATTTGGGTTTTGTTTTCAGTTTTATTTTCTCAGCGAAGCCTAACTTATTTTGTCTTTTCTTTTTTTCTGTCTTTTCTAATGCATCAGTCATGTTCATTTAAATACTTTTCTAATTCCAGAGTGAGAAGCAACCAAAAGTTAGTATCTGAACATGCTCTGAAATATTAGTTATTTGTCACATATAACTGCTTAGGTTAACTGCTGGGGAAAAATAACAGTTCATCCCACATCACAGATTTAGTTATTTTCATTGATAATATCTCTAATGAATTCTTTTTTTGGGTTTATAGGTTTTAGTTATTCTCAGGATAATATTTCTAATGAATTCTTTTTTTGGGTTTATAAGTTTTAGTTATTCTCAGGATAATATTTCTAATGAATTCTTTCTTGTGCATTTATAAAGCCTCAGGTTAAATAAACCATTCGAGTATTTTAACAAGTGAATCTGAACAGAGTAGATCCAATTGAGAACTGCAGTCAGCATTTGGATGCCCTAAATAGAAAAGAGTCAATAAATATAAATGTAAATAAATATGTAGACACACACACACACACACACACACACACACACACACACACTGATTGACACTTAACTAACGCTAGTAAGTGTCTACTGTATATACCATGTTCCTGAAGTTCTAATACAAGGTAAGAACTTCCTAGGCTTAGGGAGCTAATTGGTCCATGGAAGAGGCAGACCATTTCCAAGCCTGTGCCATGGGGATGCAGTGTCATGAGACATGCCAGGGTGCACAGGTGGCTTTGCCTGGAGTACTCAGCTTTGCCTGGGGAGGGCCAGAGAAGCCTCCACAGAAATTACTCTTAAGCTGCAAATTAGAGGGAACAGTTGGGGTTCACCAGGTTCATGAAGGAGGAAAAGGCATTCCAGGCAGAGATGTGCATCATAGCATAATGCATTCAGGACATGACAGGGCTGGCAAGGTGATGTTTTCCAGGTGCTATGGTTTGAATCTCCCCCTTCAAAACTCATGTTGAAATTTAATTGCCACAGTGATGGTATCACAATGGGACCTTTAAAAGTTGATGAGGTCATGAAGGCTCTGAATAGATTAATGCCATTATCAAGAGAGTGGGTTAGTTTTCGAGAGTGTTCCTGATAAAAGGATGAGTTTGGCCCAATTTCCTGTGTTGTCTTGTGCATACACTTCCTAGCCATGGGGTGCTTTCCACCATGTCATGATGCAACAAGAAACCCTCACCAGATGTGGCTACTCAATCTTGGATTCCCGCCTCCAGAAGTCTGAGCGAAATAAATCTCTTTTCTTTATAAAGTACCCCAGTCTGTAGCATTCTGTTGTAGCAGTAGAAAAGGGACTAAGATAGGAGGGATGGTGGTAGGAGATGAGCTTGGAGAGAAGGCACAAGCTGGGTTCTGGGAGGTAGGTCCATATGCAGTGCCATGGGACTTGGACATTTCCACTTATCATTTCATTTACTTATTGCCATGTTTGTTCTGGCCTTTTAAATTGTTGCCCTTCTGTGATCCAATACAGACATGCTTTATTTCCGAGACAGAGTTTGTGAAACCAGAACCTTCAGGCATCATCAAAATAAATGTCCCACATTGCATTCCAGTAAAAATAAGATTCCAGTGACTCTGAGTTGCCAGCTGCCACATGGCAGGCACTTAGTCCTGCCAGGGCAATTCTAAAGATACCTATAAGATATTTTCTTATTTGTATTATTAAGATGACCAACTCATCCCAGCTTGTCCAGGACTTTCCTGGTTTTACCACTGAGTGTTCTGTGACCCAAGAACATCTCAGGCCAAAGCAAACCAGGATGCTCATTCTGAGTGTGTTTGGAAATATGTCTGACCTGCTCACGTTTTTTTGCTTAGGGCCACTCTTCAAGCTGCCAAGCCACTGCCTCAGCCAAACACCTTAGGGAGCTCTGATTACCTCCAACAGCTCTGCCTGGCCAATCTCTGTTAGGCAACAGATGCCACCCCTCTAGCTTTGGCGAAGGACATGTAGCCCTCCTACAGTGAGTGCCAGGCATGCTTACCTACCCCCTATGTTAACTTCCCAGAGCCTAACTGTGTTAGTCTGTTCTCACGTTGCTAATAAAGACATACCCAAGACTGGGTAATGTGTAAAGAAAAAGAAATTTAATGGACTCACAGGTTCATGTGACTGAGAAGACCTCACAGTCATGGCAGAAGGTGAAGGAGGATACACCATGTAAGACATGTCTTACATGGTGGCAGGCAAAAGTGTGTGTGCAGGGGAATTGCCCTTTATAAAACCGTCAGATCTTGTAAGACTTATTCACTATCATGAAAACAGCATGGGAAAATCTGCCCTCATAATTCAATTACTTCCCACTGGGTTCCTCCCACAACATGTGGGGATTATGGGCCCTACAACTCAAGATGAGATTTGGGTTAGGACACAGCCAAACCATATCATTCCACTTTTGACTCCTCCAAAATCTCATGTCCTCACATTTCAAAACCAACCATGCCTTCCCAACAGTCCTCCAAAGTCTTACTTAACTCATGTCAGCATTCATTCAAACGTCTACAGTCCAAAGTCTCATCTGAGACAAGGCAAATCCCTTCCATCTATGAGCCTGTAAAGTCAAAAGCAAGTTAGTTACTTCTTAGATACAATGGGAGTATAGGAATTGGGTAAATACCCCCATTCCAAATGAGAGAAATTGGCCAAAATGAAGAGGCTACAGACCCCATGACAGTCCAAAATCCAGCGGGGTAGCCAAATCTTAAAGTTCTGAAATGATCTTTGACGTTGTGTCTCACACCCAGGTCACACTGATGCAAGAGGTGGGCTCCATGACCTTGGGCAGCTCTGCTCCTGTAGCTTTGTAGGATATAGCCCCCATCCTGGCTGCTTTAACGAGCTAGCACTGAGTGTCTGCAGCTTTTCCAGGCTCATAGAGTAAGCTGTCAGTGGATCTACCATTCTGGGGTCTGGAGGACAGTGGCCCTCTTCTCATAGCTCCACCAGGCAGTGCCCCAGTGGGGACTCTGTGTGGGGGCTCCAACCCCATATTTCCCTTCTGCACTGCCCTAGCAGAGATTCTCCATGAGGGCTCTACCCCTGTAGTGTACCTCTGCCTGGACATCCAGGTGTTTCCATTCATCCTGTGAAATCTAGGTGGAGGTTTTCAAACCTCAATTCTTATCTTTGTACACCCACAGGACCAACTCCACATGAAAGCTGCCAAGGGTTGGGGCTTGCACTCTTTGAGGCCATGGCCCCAGCTGTACCTTGGCCCCTTTTAGCCATGGCTGGAGCAGCTGGGACACAGAGCACCAAGACCCTAGACTGCACACAGCAGCGGGGGCCTGGGCCCATCCCACAAAACCATTTTTTCTGAGTAGGCCTCCAGGCCTGTGAGGGAGGGGCTGCCATGAAGGTCTCTGACATGTCCTGGATATATTTTCCCCCTTGTGTTGGCAATTAGCTTTTGGCTCCTTGTTACTTATGCAAATTTCTGTAGCCAGCTTGGATTTCTCCCTAGAAAATGGGATTTTCTTTCCTACTGCATCATCAGGCTACAATTTTTCCAAACTTTTATGTTCTGTCACCTCTTGAATGCTTTGCTGCTTAGAAATTTCTTCTGCCAGATAACCTAGGTTATCTCTCTTAAGTTCAAAGTTCCACAGATCTCTAGGGCCTGGGCAAAATGCCACCAGTCTGTTTGCATAGCAAGAGTGACCTTTACTCCAGTTCCTAACAAGTTCCTCATCTCCATCTGAGACCACCTCAGCCTGGACTTTATTGTCCCTATTAGTGTCAGCATTTTGGTCAAGCCATTTGACAAGTTCCTAGGACGTTCCAAACTTTCCCACATCTTCCTGTCTTCCTCGCCCTCCAAGTCTCTAGGAAATTCCAAACATTCCCAAATTTTTCTGTCTTCTTCTGAGCCATCTAAACTGTTCCAAGCTCTGCTCATTACTCGGTTCCAAAGTTGCTTCTACATTTTTGGGTATCTTTACGGCAGCTCCCCCACTTTCTGCAGCACCAGTTTATTGTATTAGTCTGTTCTCACACTGCTAATAAAGACACACCCGAGACTGGGTAATTTATAAAGAAAAAGAGATTTAATGTACTCACTGTGAGTGAGATTTAATGCACTCACTGCAGCAGGCAAGAGAGCTTGTGCAGGGAACTCCCCTTTATAAAACCATCAGATCTCCTGAGACTTATTCACCATCATGAGAACAGCATGAGAAATCTCACCCCCATGATTCATTTACCTCCCACCTAGTTCCTCCTACAACACATGGGGATTACGGGAGTTACAATTCAAGATAGAGATTTGCGTGGGGGACACAGCCAAACCATATCACCAACAGAGGATTAACAAAACTTCTTCAAAGGTTTATGGATAATGGAAGGAAAGCTCAGCCTCAAAGGTAATTTCAACTTTTGGCAAAGCAGCTACCTGCAACACACCTACCAGAGCCATTCTCAGTACCAGGTCCAGCTCCACATGAGAGTCCAGCACGTGTATGCCACCAGAAAGTTTGGACCCAGCTATCAAATGGCTTTGAGAGAGAAAAGACTCTGTCCCTCTAGTTTCAGGCTGGCTTCCCAGAGAGGCGGAAACTACTACTGCTGCCCGGCATTCATTCCCCTGCTTTCTTAGTAAGAGCACCCTGATTTACTTAGGATGGCAAAGTGCCCAGATAAAAGGCTTCACTTCTCAGTTCCTCAGCCAGCTGTGAAAGTGTTTGGGAGAACGTCAGAAAAGCTACCGAACGGGAGAATCAGTGAGGAGGTCTTACTCCAATACACATACACTCACACATGCTATTTATTTTTCCTCTTTCATTTTTCTTCCTTCTAGGCTTCAATGTGGATATGATGGCTGGAGCTCCAGCAGCCATCCTGTGACCCTGAGAGCAAGCCATTCATTGAGGCTAATGAAGCAGAAAGAAGGAATCCTGAGTCTTTGAGAACCAAGGATCTACCCTAATAGCTCCGAATGCATACTTCCAGACTTCCTTATGTATTTCAGCCACTGCTATTTAAAGTTTAACCTAATCATTATACAATTGGTTTTTCTTGGAATGATTGGTAATTTTTTTCTTCCATAAGAAGCAATACCAACCCCTGCCACTAGGCGGTGGCCTTGCCCTGTAGGCCTCAACATGACAATTACATCACTGCATATGAGAGTCCAACATCAGGGCATTTTGTGTAATTCAGTCTCAAATAACAGTGGGCATGTGACAGCAATGGTTCAGTCGGCTAGGCTGTGCCAAACGCCATCTAGTTCCTTTAGCATGACATTTGGATCTCATGCTTTTCTTTTCTTTTCTTTTCTATATCCAATTCTTCAACTCCTGTAAGCAAGCCCCAGGACCAAAAAAGTATGCAGAGAAGCATCTCTGACTCTAGGAAACACACAGTTTGTATTTCCAAACAGAACAATGAGCTTCTAGTCTGAACAACATCCCGTTTAATGGTAACTTGACACTTTCTTCTTTGTTTTTCCAGCAAGAAGCAATGAGGTAGCTACTTGCTTTACATTTGTGAAAAGATACCTGGCTGGTGGTTCTGATAAAGAGAGATTCTACTCTGACAGGATTATCGATGTCTCTGCTTCCTACAAGGTGGAAAATCACTTGCAGCATTTAAGTTGCTATTTTTCCAGTTTACACTGATCAAATTTCCAAAAATCTCTAGGCAGAGAGTTTTAGTCATTAGTAATCTGAAGTGAAGGGAACAATTTATCTAATTCTTGCACAGGCTAAAAGCAAGTTGCTGTCTCAAAATGAAAATACAGCGCTAGTTCTATAAATACCCACTCACAGCTAACCAACAAAGGAGTCTGTGGTGTGAGAAGTGGAACTTTTGTTAGTTTCAGATTGCATGCTTCGGTATCATCTGTGCTCTCCTTGTATACTGTTATTTACATCGCGATACTGTATAGTTAAGAGTTGGGCAGAGGGAGGAAAGGGGTTCATGGAGAGCTAGTAATCCTGCATTTTTCCTCAATTTTCTTACTGGGCTGTCATATTAGATAAGAACAAAAATGTGCCTATAGAATAGTCTAACCAAAGAACTTGATAAATAATGAGTTCTTTTTCCTCTATTTCCTTAAAGATCATGCAGAAAGTTTTCATATGTAATAAAACCAGTGATCGCTGGGTAATCTCAGTGTAAGAGAAAGAACCAAAATGAACCACTCACAAGGATAGAAACAGGCATCCCTTGAGAGTAGTGTTTAACAAATAAAAATACAGGGCACTCTGTAATTTGAATTTTCTGCAATATTTGGGACTTGCTTATATGAAAAATTATTGGATATTTATTCAAAATTTAAATTTAATGATATGTCTTAGATTTTATTTGGCAACCCTACTTGGGGGGTAAAGAATCTGTTCCTTCCTTGTGGAGGATGGAAAGTACATCATGAACAGATTCTGATATATATCAAGGGGACTGTCACAGGAAAAGTCACTGATTAAAAACAAAACACCCACAAACCACTAGACCCTGTGCACAGGTTCCTCCAAGAAACTAAGTCTTCTTGTTTTTTATCTTTTGTATCTTTACAGAGTCCAGTTGCCCTCCTGCTCTGGGTCTATGGAGAGCTCAGTGAAGAGTGCTGACCTAATAGGCAATGACCACTGAGGAGCAGGTGGCTATGCAAGCCCCAGATCTCTGGAATCGTGTGTTCTGTACTTTCAGATGTGCATCTGCAATGGCCTGGGATGCCAGGAGTCCTCTCCTTAGAGAGGCAAGGCAACAGCAGGGCAATCAGTTGTTACCCCGATATCCAGCCTCCCCCTATTATCTTTCAGAGGGCATTTTGTCCTAACAATGGGATAAGAAAAGGGTTTGGTTTTAGCCAGAGTTAACCCTCTGGGAACGCTCCCTCTACCACATCTGCCAAGGATTTGTTTTCCAAAGGTACTGCTTGGTCACTCAGAAACCACTGGGTGCGGACATGCAAAGATGTGTAACTTCTCTGCACCCAAGGAGGTTACAGGTGGGCAGTGCTCCATTTTTCTGCCTTTTCACTAGCCACACTAGGCTTTGTAGCCATGAACATGTGAAAGCACAGTACAGTAAGTCAATGTCAGAAGGGTGTTACAGGTAAGCACCCCCCACCTTCATTCCAATTCTCTTCTAACATGGACCGTGCCATTCAGTAAGCCTAGAGGTCTCACTAACTTCTGACTTTCTTGAGTTTCACAGGATGGGCACCTGAAAAAGTAGACTCCTCTCCTCAATGAGGTCCTCTCCTGGTTCTCTTCCACTCCTGACTGGGCTTACTTTGAGCTCCCTCCCCAAGCAACTTAAGTCTTGTCTAAATTTTTGTTCCCCTCCCCACCTTTTTTTGGAGATAGACTCTCACTCTGTTGCCCAGGCTGGAGAGGAGTGACACAATCACAGCTCATTGCAGCCTCAATCTCCCAGGCTCAAGCGCTGCTCCTGCCTCAGCCTCCCACGTAGCTGGGACTACAGGTACTTGCCACCATGCTGAGCTAATTGTTTTATGTTTTAGTAGAGCCAAGGTCTCGCTACATTGCCCAGGCTGAACTCGAACTCCTCATCCTCCTACCTCGGCCTCTCAAAGTGCTGGGATTACAGGCATGAGCCACCACACCCAGACTCCCCATTCTTATCTACATGGAGAAGTCTCATTTTTTGGATTCATCCTTCTTCTCTCTGCAAGGCCTCAAGTTTGCTTTCAGTCTGAAATAGCACTGCTGGATGATCAGAAATGCCCACTGCCACCCAAATCTTTTTGTTTTATTTTTCAATCCCATCACCATGGATGGATGTGGCTCCTTTGGGCCACAATTCCATTTAATTTCAAGCTGCAGGCATAGCAGCCTTTTAATCATGAACCTGCTAAATTAGGCACATGGACTGTCTCAGGGAGAGTATGGTCTGAATCCACATTAAGAGACACCTGTTTTCTCCCTGGCAAGACATCTAAGTCCCCAGTTCCACCTGGGGCAACCCATTAACAAATGCTCCCTAGAAAGACCAGGAAGAATTCATTTAACTCAAACTGGTTTAATTTAGGTTCAGTGGGTCCGCTCCTGTGGGAAAGGGAAAGGGAGTGAGGACTGATTGGCAGTTCTTCTCACTTCACAGCTCAACAGCAAATGTTCATGGAGTCTTTAATTATCTTAAAAGTAGCCTCAGAGACGTTGGCCTCTCTCTAAATTATGATGTTACTTTTACAGCTGGGTTATTGTACGATTAGTGTAAGTATGGTCACTTACACTTCATCTTACTATTTATTCCTCACCTTATTTTTTATGGGAACTCATAGGGTCCCATTCTCCCACCTTCTGTTTCTCATTGTTTGTTCTGTGGCTCCTCATCTCTAACCCCTGTGTTCTTCACATACCACCAGCTCCTCCCATGGATCTGGTTTCCTTGGACTTCCTGATCTTGGCACAGACTTTCCTTTCAGCCTAGAATAGTCTTCTCTCGCCCTCCTGCATCTGACGTACTTCACCTTCCAGACTCTGAGTGCATGTTACTTCTCTATTTAGAACATGCAGACCCCAAGGGCAGGGCTTCTCAAACTTTAGTATGAATAAGAATCACCTAGA
The DNA here is from genome assembly GCA_036589455.1 of Ateles fusciceps. Classification (NCBI taxonomy): domain Eukaryota; kingdom Metazoa; phylum Chordata; class Mammalia; order Primates; family Atelidae; genus Ateles; species Ateles fusciceps. The sequence goes on from JAZHEH010002393.1 coordinate 7,493,555, forward strand.
GAGCTTTTTCAAATATAAATTCCTTCTTCTCATCTCTGTCCCCTTCACCAAATTCTGATATAGTAGGTCTGGGATGGGGCCCAAGAATTTGCATTTAAACAAGCTCCCAGGTAATCCCAGTAGTGCTGGTCTGCAGGCCACACTTTGGGTACCACTGCTCCAGACTGAATTAAGTCTCCCAGCTCTATGATCCTGGAGTTCCCTGTACTATTCTACCAAAAGATGTTATTGTTAATATTCCTTTAGTGTCTTTCCTCCCTGATAGGTTGAAAACACAGTGAAAGCAGTCCATGTCCACTTTATTTGCTGCTGAATCTCCATCAATTAACACAACGCCTATCACACAGGATGTGCTTAATAAATCTAGGATTTCTAAAAAGGAGGTAGAAGAAAGGGGAATCTTTCCATGCTGAGAGTCTTCAACATGTAAGCATGTGGCTTTGAAGTTAGTTCTCAAAAAGGAATCCAGAATGTATTGATGGTGGCCTTTGGAAGAAGGGTATAGACAACCCCAGTGGTAATTTGCAATGTCATTATTTCTGTTATCTTTATGGGGTGAGGTTGGGGGTATCTATGAGGCAATATTTTCAGTTATAGCTGATAAAATAGCTTTGCAAATATCCACTCAACCAGAATGGTGACTATATCCGAGTAATTTACCCAGGGGAATTCACCCCCTTTCCATTCCAGGCATTCCTTGCAGGGAAGTCACGGCTGTAGAATAATACATGGAAGGAGCGTAGGCTCTGGAGTTAGACCCAGAAGACCAGCTCTACCATTTCCCAGCTCTGGGACTCTGGCCAGGTTAACTTAACTGTTCTAAGCCTCAGTTTCCGCATTCGTGAATGAGAATAAATGGTACCCATGGACAGGCATTAGGGTGTAACAGTTTAGAGCACAGACTGCCTATGTTTGAATGCTGGCTCCTCCACTTACCAGCTGCATGACTTTGGGAAAGTTATTTAACTACCATATGCCTCAATTTCTTCTTCTATAGTCATTTCTTCAAAAATTATTGTATTAAATTGAACTGTTTTGAACTGCTATTTTGTAGGTCAAAAGCTGTCAAATGTCGGTAATTTCAAATGATTCAAACTAATACCTACCTTACAGGCTTATAAAGAGAAGGAAGTGCGTGAGTCAAGTTTAAGTCAACAGGCTTAAAATGATGACCGTTACATATTAAGCACCACACAGGAGTTAGCTGTTACTGCATAGCTGAGTTTGTTGAAAAATCAAATGTATATGATAATGTGATAAACACTTAGCATAGGATGATTGTAAACATTCCATAAAATGCTACTTGTTCTTTTTTGTACTTATTATAACCCCTTCTTAAGAATATCTGACTTTAAAATTACTAATGTTTTCAAAAGGTTGTTTGTGCACTGGCCTCAAGTCCTCCAGCCCCTGAGCACATGCAAACTTATTACCATGAATTTCAGAAGGAGAGTGGGTGAGGCTATGAAAAGAGTAGGGACAGCTCAGGACAACGGACTTTGGAAAGACTGAAGCCTAGGACAGGGGCACTGTACTGTTAGCCTCTTGCCTCCCCAAATATTAGGTTGAAACATATAAAACTCCCTTATATAGGCCAAAATGGAAAAATATTCACAATTTCATGTGATTAAACATACTAGATTCCCATAGCCAACCTGGTTTTCTTTTATATTCTTGACAGTCTATCAGTTAATACCATGTCTCTTTTTTTTCTTTATATTTTAACATTTTTGACATTGAGATGTATCTTACAATCACGTGTGTCTTTAATATGGTTGAATTTCTTTCCCTTTCTCTTCTGAGCAACTAGGTTCTGGTAATCTCACTTTTTCCCCCTCTTTGTCTAGTCTCCTTAGGGTGGTAGCTGCTTTACCTCAACCCTGAGGGAAATAACTTGTCCCAACAATTATTAATAACCAGTTGCCTCAACTTCCTGCTTTGCTCTTCCAGCCTTCCAACATCTGTGAAAACAATTCCCTGTATTAAATCCTTTCTTTTGAAATATCTAGCAAGGTTTCTATTTCTTGACTATGCTGACTATTGCATATATTAATTTTAAAAGAACCTCTTCAAATGGCAAATGAGTTAAGCATTCACATAGTTGTGTGAATTGTATATATCAGATTTCTTTCTCTTTATCATGATTTTTTACTTATTGGACATTTATTGAACATCAGTTTATGCCACAGCCTATGCACCTCTCATTGGTAAAAAGGTGAAAAAGACAATTTTGTCCCAGAGTTGCTTAGAGTGGAGGCAGAGCTGGGACTACAGCACAGACAGAGGTCACAGCATGATAAGTGCTACGGAAGCACATGGGGGGCACTTAGCGTAGACCAGCCCAAGGCAAATGAACTCAGGGAGGCCTCCTTCAAGCTGTCTGTCCTGCATGCATAGCCATGGAGGCAAAGGAAAAGGGAGGAAGATCTTCTAAGCAGAGCAACGAGAAAATGCTAAGGCTCAGACTTAAAGAGCAGGGTTTCTTTTAGGGCACTGATGTGTTTCAGTATAGTTGGAAAAGAGTTGGAGAATGACAACTAAAGCTAGAGAGATAAGTAAAGAGACAGATCATGAAGGATGGTGTACACCATGTTGAGGAACTATGTAAGACTATGTTTTTATACTGAGCTCAGTGGAAAACCATTGAAATTAGTGGCTTGATCAAGTTTACAGTTAGGAAGATACTGCTCACTGACAAGGAGGACAACATACTCTCTAGAAGCTACCAAATGACTGACTGCCTAGGCACAGGGGTTAAGGCAACAGTTCCCAATCTTTCTGTCACCAGAGACTAGTTTCATGGAAGACAATTTTTACATGGACTTGGATGATTTCAGGATGATTCAAGCACATTACATTTATTGTGCACTTTATTTCTATTATTATTACATTGTTATATATAATGAAATAATTAGACAACTCACCATAATGTAGAATCAGTGGAAGCCCTGAGCTTGTTTTCCTGCAACTAAATGGTCCCATCTGGGGGTGATGGGAGACAGCGACAGATCATCAGGCATTGCATTCTCATAAGGTAGTATGCAACCTAGATCCCTCTACAGTAGGGTTTGCGCTCCTATGAGAATCTAATGCTGCCTTTGATCTGACAGTAGGTGAAGCTCAGAAGGTGCGAGCAATGAGGAGCAGCTGTAAATACAGGTGAAGCTCACCTTCCATTCACCTCCTGCTGTGTGGCTCAGTTCCTAACAGGTCACAAACTAGTACTGGTCTGTGGCCTGGGGGTTGGGGACCCCCTAAGTTAAGGTGTTAATGGCTTCTTCTTCATTCCCTAAACATTTAGTGAACACTCATTATATATTAGACACTGTGACTGATCCTTATAAATAAGCTTCATACCCTCCAAGAGCTTACAGTCTAATGAGGGGGGAGAAAAACATCTTAAGTAATTGAGAAGTATTACAGAAATACAGATGAGGAAGTCACCAAATAGGAGAATACGGAAGATTCCACAGAGGACATGACATTGCTTAGATCTTGAAGGAAAAATAAGGGCATGCAAGATAAAAGAGCAGAAATACAGTATTTCAATGAAAGGGAGCACCGTTTGCAGTAGCATGTGGACATCATGTTCTTGGTGATCTCGGGGATTAGAGAAGAGTCTGATGTAGCTGGGCCACGAGATTTACAAGCTGGTCTAAAAATAAGGTCCTAGGGCCCAATTGTAAAAGAGTTTGTGAGTCTTGTTGGCATGAGGTATCTCCTCTAGGTAACAGGGAATCACCAAAGGTTGTTAAGAGAGATGGGGGTTGATGAGATAAGATTCATGTTCATGCTTTAAAAATTATGTCATAAATAGAACTGAAGAATAGAGACAGGCAACATGGAGATTCATTATGAGGCTGAGGCCATAGTTCAGGTGAAAGCTGACCAGAACTTGAACTAAGAGAGAGGCAATTGGGATGAAGAGGAGCAAACCAATCCTGGGTCAATATATTCCATCCTAGAAAACATTTTCACGTTTTTGAAAATGTTTTTGAAAGGGAGCTTCGAAAATATGCTTTCATTCATCTTTCTCAAAACTTTGTTAGAGTCTGTTTAACTGTGTTTTAAAATTCATGCCCTAGTGGAGCAGACTTTTCTCATCCTCAATTATTTTGGAAGGTATAGGCTGCATTGCTAAGGAAAATGCTGAAAGGGAAGTATGAGAACATGGTGCAAAATGCAAGTAAATACTCTATGGGATGCAGGGAAAGAGCTTTTCAAAGAAGGAAGGGCAGAAGCCTGGGGTAGAGAAGTGGAAAAGACCTGAGTCGGAAAGAGATGTGACACCTAGGAGGATTTTTCTTTCTTCTTGTAATTGAAGGGGGAGAGATGGAGGAAAATTCTGAAAACAAAGGCTTAGAGGTTCCCAAAGGCAAACACCTCCAGGAGCCAGCAGCAGGTAACACATAAATAAAGCAGGCTTGGTTTAAGAACATGGAAGTGATCCCAAAAATTTGGGAGGCCAACATGGGAGGATCATTTGGGCTCAGGATTTTGAGACTAGCTTTAGCAACATGGTGAAACCCTGTCTCTACAAAAAATACAAAAACTAACCAGGTGTGATGGCACATGTCTGTGGTCCCAGATACTTGGGAGGTGGAAATGGGAGGATCAATAGAGCCTGGGAGGTCAAGGCGGCAGTGAGCTGTGTTCACACCACTGCACTTCAGCCTGGGTGACAGAGTGAGACCCTGTCTCAAAAAACAATAACAAAAGACCCCCATGAAACAGGCTGGGCACCATGGCTCACACCGTAATCCCAGCACTTTGGGTGGCCGAGGCAGTCGAATCACCTGTAGTCAGGAGTTTGAGACCAGCCTGGACAACATGGCAAAAACCCATCCCTACTAAAAATACAAAAATTAGTCAGGCATTGGTGGTGGGTTCCTGTAATCACAGCTACTCAATAGGCTGAGGCAGAAGAATTGCTTGAACCCAGGAGATGGAGATTGCAATGAGCCAAGATCACATTAGTGTACTCCAGCATGGCAACAGAGTGACACTTGGTCTCAAAAAATAAAAAAATAGAAAACCCACAAAACAAAACATGAAGGAGGCCAGGTGGCAGCGGCTCATGCCTGTAATCCTAATACTTTGGGAGGCTGAGGTGAGAGGATCACTTGAGCTCAGGAGTTTGATATCAGCCTGGGCAATATAGTGAGACCACATCTCTATTTTTAAAAAACTTTAAAAAAAAAAAGAAATACAAGGAAGTGCATGGTTTATGAATGGGGCAGATACCCACAAGCTCCAGCCAACTGTTGTCGTGTGGAAATGCAATGTTTCCTGATCTTGTGATTTTTCAAGAGAAGCCAGAAATCTAGATATTCCTGTAAAATCATCCATTGTCCTTAAGTGTGGGCAACTAATTCTAATGTTTTCTAAACAGCATGCTGGCCAAATAAAACATATGTGGCTGCATTTGGCCCTTTGGTGGCCAATTTGTAACCTCTGGTCTAGAAGGAATGGTAGGTTATTTGAATAAATCCCACTAGCTGTGGTGGATATGCAGTCTGCTTGTGCTAGAATGTAAACAAGTCATGGGAGGATACCATTTCCCAGAAAAGCAAATCCTATTAAATCCACTGGCTAAGTTTGGAAAGAAATACAGAATGTACTGATATGTAAGTTTAGTTTTGCTTTGTCGCAAAAATTTTTATGAAGCTGAGCTAGAAGGAAGGAAACGGATTTCCTCGGAAGTGGTTTCTAATGTATCTTTAAGAAGTCAGGGTTGAGGAGAGTGGCACTTTGGAAAAGATCATGGTCTAATGTCTCTTTCAGGAACTAGCACTGGAAATTAAAGTCAAGTTTTTCAACCTGTATCACAGACCATATGTAAAGAGTTCCCATGAATCAACAATAAGACAATATCCAAAAGAACATGAACAAAGAATAGGCACAATTCTCAGAAAAGGAAATATTATATGTTTTTACATATAAAAATGCTTGACTTCATTTAGCATGTGAACAATCCAATTTATAAACAATGTTTGTCACCTATAATATTAGGAAAAGTTAACAAGAACTTCATATATATAATATACTGTGTAGGCAAAAGTGTTGGGAACTTGGCACTATCATACCTTGGTGGTGAAATTTTAAATTGGCATGACTATTAAGGAGTGCAAATTGGCAGGATTCATTAAAATAAAAAATATGTATATGCCTTGACCTACATATGTCTAAATCTAACAATTATCTACCGTCATTCATACTTGTGAAAAGACATCTATACACACACATGTATATATAAGAATATTCACTGTAGCATCATTTATAATAGCAAATGATTTGAAATAATCTAACTGTTCATTAATATGGAAATAAAATAAATGATAATAGACCCAAACAATGGCATCCACTGAAGTAATCAAAAAAGAAGCAGCTCCACACTTACTGAAAGGGACTACTCTCCTATATAGATAGTAAGAGCAAGGTAAGAAGTGTAAATTACGTAACGCCATTTAGTATTGCATAAACATATACTTAGATATGCACAGTGTATCTCTAGAAGGCTTAAAAGCATCTTTTAGAAAGGGATGCCTCTGGGGGAGGGCTGAGTAGTGGGAGACAGACATGGGAACAAAAACTTTTGCTCTATGCTCTTCCACGTACACAATAATATGTAGATAATACATTATGTATTATATAATGCAGTAATATGTATAATATAATGTATATAATTTATTGTTATGTCTATACTTACATTAACCCATTAAAAATTTTTTTTTAGATGGAGTCTTGCTCTGTTACCCAGGCTGGAGTGTAATGGTGCGAGCTCGGCTCACTGCAACTTCTGCCTCCTGGGTTCAAGTGATTCTCCTGCCTCAGCCTCCTGAGTAGCTGGGATTACAGGCACCTGCCACCATGCCCAGCTAATTTTTGTATTTTTAGTAGAGACGGAGTTTCACCAGGTCGACCATGCTGGTCGAACTCCTGACCTCAGGTGATCCACCTGCCTCGGCCTCCCAACCCATTAAAAATTTTAAGAAAAAAGTTATATTAACGTTTTAAAAGTCACTAACTTATTGTCAAGCTTCTCTAAAATCTCCTTTTACTTTGGATTCCAGGGTCAAATTTTGGGTTCAAATTTTTACTTTTACTTTTGAATTCCAAGGTCAACCTTTTGAGTTACTAGTAAGTCTGCCAAAATTTTAGCCATTGAACTAATTGCTGTTATTTTTCTTTTTCTATCTCAGATTCAGATTCAAACTGCCATTACTTTTTCTATCCAACATGTTGGTAAAAGCACATCCAAACCCACAAAGGTGAAAAAAAAATGAGACCTAGAAGTATAATTCACCTGTAGAAAAGTTCTGAGTCAGTTCCTTTTCAGGGGGTCCAGACAGCTCCTCAGCTTTTCTCTGAATGATTTCTCTAAGTCAAATAAAATGATAAGGCAGGCATTTAAATGACGACAAGCCAACCTGAGTCTGGTGTGCTGGGAGTGGAAAATTCTGTGAAGTTTTTATGTTCCCAGTGTGTACAAGGACAGATTATCTTTCTCAAGCAGACACAGAAGCATATAGAGAACCTAGAAATTCCATTAGTTTCAGAGTCTAGTGCCAATAAATTTAATAAGAAATGGGAGCAAGGTTATTTATTTGTTTTACAGCATTCTGAAGACTGCACAGAAAGAAGCTCTTAGAAGAGTTTAGATCAGTAATTGACTAAAACATTCGTGAGTATTTACCAAATCCCCAAACATTCCCTGAGCACCTTCTAAGTACTAAGTCACTGGGCTAAGCGCCATGGTAGGACTAAAAGAATAGGTAAAGAGTTTCTAATCTAATTCCATGCTTTCCAAAGACTCCTCTGAGGAGCACTAAGATCTGAGGAATATTAATATTTTTACAAGACAAAAAGATTTTCTTGGTAATTAAGAATCAGAAAATAATTAAGCTAAATTTTAATAGGCACAGGACTTTTTAGATATTTTACTATGCTCATGCACAATGTGAACCTTCTAGAGAGGGGTATGGTGTGTAGCCTTTCCTGAAGCATACCCCAAAGACTTCTAAAAATATTTGAACACAATTAACGTTTTGTTTTGGGCAGCTGTAGAAACTAATGTCTATGTAACGTACATTGGGAAAACATTAACCTTAAATACCAAGACAAATGTAAATACACATTTGAAAAGTCAAATAGCAAAACAAAACTATCATAAAGCAAACTGGGGTTAACTGGCCAAATACTTGACCTGGATGTAATAAACAGCTCGAGTGTAAAGGATAGCGGTGGTCTAGAGTTACAGAAGCTGGGTGGAGCAGAAAGACCTGGGTCTGCGCCTGAAAAACAGGGAAAGTATCCGTCAAAGGGGAGAAGCAGCTGAAAAGTGATGGAGCTATTTGGAGGATGAAGGAGACCAGCCAGCCAGAGCAGAGGGCTCATTATATAGGAAGGACAGGTAGTTAAGTCTAGATAGGACCGGATTGAAACAGGCCATGACTGTCAGGTTAGGAAGTCTGAACCTTACTTTGAAGGCAAGAGGGAGCCTTTAAAAGCCTCTAAGCAAGACACTGAAATGTTCAAAGTGGTCTTCTAAGAAAATCACCCTGGTGCTCATTTGAAGAAAGGAATGGGAGTAGGAGGGTGAGTGGAGTGGAAAGAGCTGAAGGGAGCCGGGGTGTTGACTGTGAGATGAAGGTCTAGAATAGGGTTAGTGCACAGATTAAGAAGGGCATTTTAATGAAGAACTAACAGAAAGTGAAGACTGGATGTCAGAACTATATAAATGGGTCATGGGGTTTGGCTTCTGGATGGTAAAGTACCATTTTTATGGGGAAGATAGTTTTTGAGATGTCAATTTGCATCTTGCTCTGAGTTTTCCTCCCCATCTCCAACCCCCTACTATTTCCACAAAAGCAGGCAGGCCTGTTTCTTTGTATGAAGAGCTGTCAGCTCTATCTGTCTTTTTTTAAAAGCTGAAACTCACCAAGGGGTGTTGGATATCCCAGAATGATGACCAACAATAGCTGAAAAGGAGGGTTTTCAAGGTCAGGGGGAAGAGAAGGCAGCAGAGTGGATCTGAAGAGACTAGGGAGAGAGTCCTATGAGAAGCGTACACCCAGCTCAGCTCCCAGCTGCCCTCCAGGAAGATGGCTAAATTCAGAGAGGAGGGCTGCAAGGTGCACCTGGAGAAACCAGAAAATAGGTCCCCCCCCAGGGGGGAGGAGTTGAAGATTCCTATGTCTCACATTTAAATGTGTAAAGACGAGGAGCAATAGGAATGCTAACTGCTATGTAAATATAATTCACTTTGGAGAGCCATTTAGCTCTAGCTAGTAAAACTGAAGATTCCCAGAGAACATCTAGGTATATACTCACACATAGGCCCAAGGAAAAAGGTGCAAAAATATAAAAGGGAAACATTGTTTGTAAGACCGGAACATTGGAAACAGCTTAAAAATCCAAGAGTACGATGTTTAAATACATTGTGCATATTCACAAAATGGACTGCTAAAGGAATGAACTAGAGCAACATGGATACATTTCAAAAAACAGTGTTGAGTGTCAAGAAAAAATTTTGGGAGGAAATTACCATTTATGTAAAGATTTCCAATATACAAATCATAAGCAAGTATACTATGTATCATCTATGGGCATACAAACAAAGCAAAAAGGGAAAACCCTCATGAGATCCACAATCATTAAAGTCAGGATAATGCTTGCATTTCGAGTAAGGGAGGTAAGAAGGGAAACTGGATTAGGAAGGGATTATAGAATCTTCAGGTATATCTAATGATTTAAATCTAAAGGAACTATAGAAAAATGTTAAGATCTGTCAAAACTTAGTAGTGGGTACATGGATGTTTGTTACAGTATCCTTTTTTATCTACATTTTTGAAACATTTTACAAAAGTATTTTCAAATTATTTTAACAGCTCTATTTAGGTATATGAGAAGAAACCATCATGTTGATAAAGATAGTGAACATATCTATCACTCCCAAAGTTTTCCTCATGTCCCTTTTGAGGATTGGTATTTGATATTTGCTCATCCCTGTAATCCCAGTACTTCAGGAGGCCAAGGAGGGCAGATCACTTGAGGTCAGGGGTTCGAGACCAGCCTGGCCAACATGGTAAAACACCGCCTCTACTAAAAATATAAAAATTAGCCAGGTGTGATGACATGAGCCTGTAGTCCCAGCTACTTGGGAGGCTGAGGCTGGAGAATCGCTTGAACCCAGGAGGTGGAAGCTGTAGTGAGCTAAGATTGCACCACTGCACTCCACCCTGGGCGACAGAGTGACACTCCATCTCAAAAAAAAAAAAAAAAAAAGGATGAGGCTTTGCCCTTATGATAAATGAATTGAAGTTACTGCCAGCTTGGGAGAAAGGGATTGTAGAGTTAGATTTATATTAATTTAAAGTAAAATAAGTATTGTGATGTTTCTTGACTTCTTTGAGTTTATGACTGAACGTTCATATTTGCTACAAACAGCTAGAGAAATTGGATGGAAGAGTTTAAAAGTAACAGTGGAAACATGAAAACATGGGCAATTAAACATGAGGGCTAGAGCTGCAAAGAGAGGTCAGCACCCAGAGGTTAAGGCTGTGGTGGACATCTGCCTGGTGCAAATAGTTAAGGCCATGTGAATAGATGAGATCTCCAAAAGAATGAGAGTTGACAAAGAACAGCCTTGGATGTAGGTCCCTGCCTTGGCATGTGCAATTGAGATGGGTGTAGAAAAAGGAGAGAGTAAAGAAGATCTAGCTGTGGTAGGCAGGTGGTGAAGTAGCATACACCAATGGTCAGGAAGCCAAGGGAAGAAAAAGTAAGGCTAATAGCATTACATACCTTAGAGAGAAAAGCCAATTGAGGCTGAGGAGCCATTAGGTCTAGTGACTGAGAGATGGCTGATGTCCTAAAAAGTGCAATTTCAGTAAAATTGTGAAAACAGAATTGCACTTCAGATACTTAAAGAGACAGTGAAGATGAAGACACGTCTGAATAAATATAGATCATTCTAAGAGTTTTGCTGTGAAAAGCTGGGCAATGCAGGAATGATGTGAGGGGGAACCACAAGGAATAAGTGGAAGGATTTACTGATGGGAAAAACCTGGGATGTATGTTTAATAATGACCATCTTCCCCATCCTCAAATATTGCTATTGTAAAATATTTGCTATAATTCCAAAGCCTTATTTTTAGAGAGTTAATTCACTCAATTCATCCACCTGGGATAAAAAGAAATAAAATATGCATTTAAAATGTGTCATAAGCAAAGGATGTTTCTTTCAAACCCTTAATACAAGAGGAGAAATTAAAAAAACCTTGCTACTCAGAGTGTGGTCCATGCACCAGCAGCATGAGCATCACCCGGGGAGCTTGCTAGAATGAGAAAAGCACAATCTCAGATCCCCTCCCACATCCACTAAACCAGAATGTACCTTCCCAGGCGATTTGTCTGCACATTCAAGTTTGAGGACAGCTGTCGAAAACATTCAGGAATTATGACATGACTGATACTTTGAGAAGTTCTCTGTTGATCAGACAGCAGAGGGGCAAAACCAGTCTGTCTGGAAGAAATCATCAGTTAATTAGTGAAACACCAATCAGGGATTCATCAGGAAGGATTTGAAAGAGAACAGGAACCTGGCAGCTAGGGAAACTGAGTAAGAGGCTGAATCTAAGAACCAAGCATAATCTTACAAAAGCAAGATAGACCAGACTTCAACTTTCAGGAGCATAGTCTTTACTGGAAATTCTTTATCCCACTTGGTGATTGCAGGAAACAGTCACTTCCAGCAAGGTAAGGGGTGGTAGGAATGTGGTTGGCAGGAGGTCCCTCTGGGACTTTGCAGGCAGGAACCTCCCTCTATGGCAGATGGGCACTGCAGTTATCTCAGGCCAGGCTGGCATCCATACTAGCAGGCCTGGGCTACCGGTGCCTACACCTCTTCCTTCTTCACTCAGCATCACTGTGCCATATGATCAGGCCTCCAAAATCTGCCTTAGCTGTATTTCTCCATCCTCTTTACTTTTAAAGGTTGAACGTCAACAGGATTTCTTTGAAACTCTCATTTAAGGGGCTGACTCTTGCCCTCCCACCTCCAAGTCCTTAAGGGACCTGATAGTGAAGGTCCAGGGTGGGACCTAGAAAACACATATGTGATAAGCACCATAATGTGATTTTGCTGCAGATGTTTCCAGACTAGATTTGCAGAAGCAGCCTTCCTTCTGCTCCACTCCTTTCTGCTCAGGGTCTTACCAATTGAGAGGTGAGGTGGTAAGGATGTGGAGACTCTCAGAAACATGCTGGATCCTTTGTAATATCTACTCCGTCTCTTAACTTCTTTGCAATGTCAGTTTTCCAGACTGTGTTCTTCTTCCCCACTCGTTCATCACTCTTGCCCTCTGCCCTCACTGCCTTCCAGTGATCTTCAGACAGGTACAGTCTACCTATCCACAAATATTCAGCCCTCACCAACTCTCACCCACTCTAAATTCCTCCAGCGTGGTCTCTTTCTTGCTATCTACAGTTCCACTTTTGGAATTCTCCTCTGGATTCCAGCCAGCTTGTATTCTTCTCTTCTACAGTTTCTCCAGGTCTCCAATTACTTCTTTGAGGGGCATATTAAAAAGCTTCTTTATACTCCTCCTCCTTGACCTCACAGCTGCATCTGCCACTGCCAATCACCCTCTTCTCTGAGCACCCTAGCACTGCTGGGGTGGGCATGTTCAAGGCTGCATCACACTTTGCCTTTCGATGGAATCAATGAGCCTGGCTCCTCTACTGTAGATGGATCTCAGGATTTAGCAGGCATTCCTTCCCACTGCCTCAGGTGCTTCCTTTAATCCTCTGAAAATTGGAAAACCGCTGGGGAAGCCTAAAAGCTGAACTATCTTCGAAATTGATTGTATTAGGATTGCTCAAAGATCTGATCTTACAGTCAGGACTGGCTACATGGTTTGCAAGGGCCAGTGCAAAAAGAAAATGTGGACCCTTTGTTTAACGAGTCTTAAGAAATGTCAAGATGATGGTAGCAGAACCTAAACCAAGGGCAGGGCTTTTTTTTTTTTTTTTTTTTTGCAAAGCCTGTGTGACTGCATAGATCATATGCTCAGGAAGCTGGCCCTGCTGATGGTTGACCAGCTTGTTAGCTTGGTGATGCTCAGGACTAGACAAGTCAGTGAGAACATGGTTAAAATTCAGATAAACGCATAGCTCACATTCCCAAGGTACTGGCTAGTTTTCCCAGGGCAACACCCTCCACGGTCACAGTCTTCACTTCTCACCTCTGTGGGCTCTAACATGGGCCTCAGCGTTGCCAGAAGGAAAAGGGAGCTTGGGAATGACACAGCACAGCTACTCACCAAAAAGATGGGGAAGAAACAGCCCAACAGGGCAGGTCAGAAGCATCATCATCATTGTTTTAATAATTGGGGTACAGAATAGTATAAAACTTAATCCTCAATGCTGTGCTCTAGCTCTTCCCCATTTCCAGCCCCTAAACCCCACAAGACCAGACGGGAGATAGAAACGGGAATCCAAGCAGCAAGAAGCCTCCCTGCTTTCTTTGGGGCAGAGCCAAAAGGAGATAAAGAAAGTGTTGTATTAGGCAGCAGTAAACAGGCAAGGGACAAGTAGGCCTTTAATAAAACAGACCTTTATTGGGGCTAAAATGGCCCAGGGCTGACCCCACCCTAAATCCTGGCAGTGTCCAACGACAGGAATTCAGAGGAACAAAAACGCTGGCATTGCCTGCTGCATCCCATGCATACATAACAGACAGCACTGCAGAGCCTCGCAAGCAAGGAATACATAAATGCCATTATCCAGTCTTTCAGCCAAAACTTATTTTTTAGTCTGGACGACTATGCTATTCTGCTTTCCCTGCCTCAAATTTCTGTCCTGTGACTCACAGGGAAGGCTTTGGGGAAATGAAATATCCTGAAGACCTAAAATAGGCCCTTCTCCCTCTCTCTAATATCAGGATGAGTTTCCTAAGGCATTTGTTTCTTCCTTAATTAACCAGGCATGAATGATAATATTGCCTGGGTTGAAGAACCCATCTCTGTCACTGGTAAATATAAATAATGAGCCCTGTTCGTAGAAAAGCGTGCCAGAATTTCATTGATTAACATCCCGTGCCACAGCCTCTCTTTGAAATTAAAAACACTTTCAATGACACTGAAAAGACATTGCACAAAAAAATATTTCTAAGACAAGGTTGTCATTAAAGCATGCCAGAAATAGAACTGTTTTTATTTAACCATCCTCACTCCTCCCCGCCCCCTCCCTTGCTGCCTGTGAGGCTGCATGCAGTTAAATCACAAGGATTACAGAAAGTAATTTCATCCATTTGAATTTTAGAAGCTTCAGAAGCAGATCTGTGGATAATGCTTAGTTGATGTGTCTCTTTGCCCCCATGGCAAGTGATAATTAAGGAAGTAATATGAGCAAATTTAAAATCCAGCTGTTTAGTAATTTACAGAATTTTGTGATTTCTTAACGGCACATCAGATACTGCCCCACTGCCACAATCTTAGTTCTGACCCACATTGTTCTCCCAACACAGCCTCCTCATTGGTCTTCTTGCCTCCAGCTTTATGCCCCTATTTCATGGGGGACCCCACTGCTGGCAGAATATGAAAACTGGTCATTGGAGAGCCAGAATCACTGCAGACTTGTTTGTAAGTACAGTGGGTTGTTTGGCTTGGTTTGGCTTTTTAGATTTGCAAAGCCTTTAAATAAGGTTAGTGAACTTGCTACACAGCCTCCTCAGCATTCCCTCTGCAATCTCTTATACAAGATCTTCCACCACGTGATCCCTGTCACTTATGCACCTTGATGTGTCACAGTTCTTTTGCCTCTGTGGCCTCTGGTCCCTTCTGCCAGCCTTGGTCACCTGTGCTTTTGGCAGGAAGTGCTCTGCAGCCCACCACAACCCCTGGCCTTCCCCACCTCTGCTTGAAATCCAATGAAAAAAACACAATTATCTCAATAGATACAGAAAAGGCCTTCAATAAAATTCAACACTGCTTCATGCTAAAAACTCTCGATAAACTATGTATTGATGTATCTCAAAATAATAATAACTATTTATGACAAACCCACAGTCAATATCATACTGAACGGGCAGAAGCTGGAAGCATTCCCTTTGAAAACCAGCACAAGACAAGGATGCCCTCTCTCACCACTCCTATTCACCACAGTATTGTAAGTGCTGTCCAGAGCAATCAGGCAAGAGAAAGAAATAAAGGGTATTTAAATAGAAAGAGAGGAAGTCAAATTGTCTCTTTGCAGATAACATGATTGTATATTTAGAAAACCCCCATAGTCTCAGCCCAAAATCTCCTTAAGCTGATAAGCAACTTTAGCAAAGCTATAGGATACAAAATCACTGTGCAAAAATCATAAACTTTCCTATACACCAATAATAGAGAGCCAAATCAGGAGTGAAGTCCCATTTACAATTGCTACAAAGAGAATAAAATACCTAGGAATACAAGTTACAAGGGATATGAAGGACCTCTTCAAGGAGAACTACAAACTACTGCTCAAGGAAATAAGAGTGAACACAAACAAATGGAAAAACATTCCATGCTCATGGATAGGAAGAATCAATATCATGAAAATGACCATACTGCCCAAAGTAATTTATAGATTCAGTGCCATCCCCATCAAGCTACCATTGACTTTCTTCACAGATTTAGAAAAAAACTAATTTAAATTTCATTTAGAACCAAAACCAAGCTCGTATAGCTAGGGCAATCCTAAGAAAAAAGAACAAAGCTGGAGGCATCATGCTACCTGACTTCAAACTGTACTATAAGGCTACAGTAACCAAAACAGTATGGTACTGGTACCAAAACAGATATATAGATCAATGGAAAAGAATAGAGGCCTCGGAAATAACACCACACATCTACAACCATCTGATCTTTGACAAACCTTACAAAAACAAGCAATGGGGAAAGGATTCTCTATTTAATAAATGCTGTTGGGAAAACTGGCTAGCCACATGCAGAAAACTGAAACTGGATCCCTTCCTTACTCCTTATGCAAAAAGTAACCCAAGATGGATTAAAGACTTAAACGTAAGACCTAAAACCATAAAAATCCTAGAAGAAAACCTAGACAATACCATTCAGGACATAGGCATGGGCAAAGACTTCAAGATTAAAACACCAAAAGCAATGGCAACAAAAGCCAAAATTGACAAATGGGATCTAATTAAACTAAAGAGCTTCTGCAAGGCAAAAGAAACTATCATCAGAGTGAACAGGCAACCTACAGAATGGGAGAAAAATTTTGCAATCTATCCATCCAACAAAGGGCTAATATCCAGAATCTACAAAGAACTTAAACAAATTTACAAGAAAAAAACAACCCCATCAAAAAGTGGGAAAGGATATGAATAGACACTTCTTAAAAGAAAACATTTATGCAGCCAGCAAACATGAAAAAAAGCTCATCATCACTGGTCATTAGAGAAATGCAAATCAAAACCACAGTGAGACACCAGATAGAATAGCGATCATTAAAAAGTCAGGAAACAAGAGATGCTGGAGAGGATGTGGAGAAACAGGAATGCTTTTACACTGTTGGTGAGAGTGTAAAATAGTTGTGGAAGACAGTGTGGCGATTTCTCAAAGATCTAGTTCCAGAAATACCATTTGACCCAGAAATTGCATTACTGGGTATATACCCAAAGGACTTTAAATCGTTCTACACATGTACACTTATGTTTATTGCAGCACTGTTAAAAATAGCTAGGACTTGGAACCAACCCAAATGCCCATCAATGATAGACT
The DNA here is from genome assembly GCA_036589455.1 of Ateles fusciceps. Lineage (NCBI taxonomy): Eukaryota > Metazoa > Chordata > Mammalia > Primates > Atelidae > Ateles > Ateles fusciceps. The sequence goes on from JAZHEH010002393.1 coordinate 7,510,324, forward strand.
GGATAAAGAAAATGTGGCACACATACACCATGGAATATTATGCAGCCATTAAAGGATGACTTTATGTCCTTTGCAGGGACATGAATTAAGCTGGAAACCATCATTCTCAGCAAACTAACACAAGGACAGTAAACCAAATACTGCATGTTCTCACTCATAAGTGGGAGTTGAACAATGAAAACACATGGACACAGGAAGGGGAACATCACACCTTGGGGCCTTTCAGGGGGTGGGGGTTAGGGGGAGGGATAGCATTAGGAGAAATACCTAATGGAGAAGACAGGTTGATGGCTGCAGCAAGCCACCATGGCATGTGTATACCTATGTAACAAACCTGCACGATTTGCACATGTGTCCTAGAACTTAAAGTATAATTTTTTAAAAAAATGAAATTTAACTCATATTTTGAGGTCAGGTTGAAATGTTACCTTCTCCATGAAGTGTCTGTTTTGTAGTCAATATTGTGTGGCAGAGAAAGCAAGGACTCTGACATCAGGCAGACCTGAGTTTGAATCCTACCTCTTTCATTTATCAGGTCCAAGAGCTTAGCAATTTTCTTAGTATCTTTGAAGCTCCACCTACTTATTGATTTGTAAAATGTGAATGATTTATACTGCAGATACCTATCATTATCATTATGTGCTTTGCTTTTTTTTTTTTTCTTCTGTTACACAAGCTGGAGTGCAGAGAGTGATCTTGGCTGCAACCTCCGCCTCCTTGGTTCAAGTGATTCTCCTGCCTCAGCCTCCTGAGTAGCTGGGATTACAGGTGCCTACCACTACACCTAGCTATTCTCCTGCCTCAGCCTCTTGAGTAGCTGGGACTACAGGTGCTCACCACCACACCTGGCTAGTAGAGAAGGTTTCATCATGTTTATCAGGCCAGTCTTGAACTCCTGGCCTCAAGTAATCCACCCGCCTTAGCCTCCCAAAATGCTGGAATTGCAGGTGCACTTTGCTTCTTTCACAAAACACTGTATAGCACTTTCTAAGCTTGTCTTTTCGTATGATATTTGTGCATCTGTCTTTCTCCTCTACTGAATCACATCACTGTGCTGTCATCTGTTACATCATTGCATTTCCACAGTGCCCTGCATGGACTTTGAAACTTGGCAATCAGTGGACATTCATTAAGTGTGTGTTTGCTCAAATTGTCTGCTTTGCTTTAAAGAAGCTGACAGTCATTTGTTTAGCTAATAACCCATGGGAGAGACAGGCTTAAAAACTTTGTGAATTCATACCTGTACTTCTTTTCATTCCTCATTTTTAGATTTTTATTCACATGATTTAGATTTTAACCCCCCGGATTATAATATAGTGGTATATAACTTATTATTTGTATGTATATATATGTACATATATACATTTAATATATATGTACTCTACATATATATATTTAAATTTTATTACAGTTACATAGTGTTTCCTATTAGCCAGGGAGAAATCTAAGTGCTTCACATATATTTCATATGTAATTCTCACAACCAACCTGGGAGGTAGATACCACCCTAATCCTCACTTTACAGATGAAGGAACTGCGGCTTGGAGGGATGAAGGTTAAGTGATTTGACTAAAGCCTTGCAGCTGGCACATGGTGAGCCTGGAGCTATAACGAGGAAGTCTGGCTCCAGAGAACAAGGTTCTTACTACTGAGTAATGCCTCTGACATACTATCATCAGATAAATCAGAAAGCAAAAAGTAAATGGAAATGATCTAATTGATTACTGCTTCACACACAAAAAATAACCTAGTTCAACTGATGTTCTGCTTAGCTAGACCACCAGGTGCCCATAAGTGAGTTTGTGTAAGAATGAAAATGACTGACAGAGGTTTTACCCGCCCAGCTGCTCCTGTGGCCCCTGGCAGGTAGCGCTGGATCTCCTGAAGGCCCCTTCTCACCTCTCCTGTAGATTTAGCCGTAACTTGTCAAGAAAAGCAGGTGTAGGACCAAAGGTGTGCAGCAGCAGGGGGACACTCTAGCCAGAGATCCAGATCCCTACAGAAGCAGAAGTCATTGGGAGAAGAGGAAAAAGGACGTCTGCCACAAATTCCTAGTTCAGTCAGTGACAGCCAAGCTGTCTTGGTCCTGAAAATGACTCAAAAGTCAGGGCTGAAAATTTTTGGAGGATTCATGGAGTTGATAGCAGCAGCCTCAGACTTGAAGAGTACACAGCCATTCTATGGCTGTGAAACCCACCCATGCTCATTCTTGTGCTCCAGGAGCTGCAGTCATACCCACTGGCAGTATACTGCTACTTCTGTTCCAGACTCAAAGACCATAGGATGCCATTTCCATATTGTAATGATGGTAGTGCTTCTTAAATGACTGTGCAAATAACTGGTAGTCTTGTTTAAAATGTAGATTCTGACCTAGTAGGTTTGGGGTTGCCTGAGATTCTGCATTTTAAAAAATAGAGATGGAGTCTTGCTATGTTGCCCAGGCTGGTCATAAACTCCTGGGTTCCAGGATCTTCCTACCTCAACCTTTCAAAGTGTTGGGATTACTGGCATGAGCCACTGAGCCTGGCCAGATTCTGCATTTCTAACAAGCTCCTGGGTGATATTGATGGTGCTGGTTCAGGGATTACACTCTGAGTTGCAAGAACCCACGGATACTAGCCTGTAATTGTCTAGGGCGCATTGTAAATCTTTAAAAAGAGTCTGTAATACACAACATTTCCAGGAGTTATTTGCCCAAGGAACCCATTTTAGTAGAACATCTATTAAAATCTCTATTAGTTAATTAAGATTTAATTTTGAGTAACATAAAATTCAGAATTGCTGACATTTTCCTTTTACACATAAAAGAAATCTAGATAGTCTAGGGTGAGCCACGACCCAGACAGCCTCAGGAACCCTGTCTCCTTCTGTGGCATTGTTCTACCCTTCACAGCTTGTAGCTTCCATATCCGTGTCCAAGATGGCTGCTCCAGTTTCAGCCATCGCAACGCATAACACCAGCATGAACAAGGAAGGACAGCAGAAGGACAAATGCACTCTCCAGTGACATTCCAAGGAGTTGCACAGACTACCTATGCTTTCATATCATTGTCCAGAACCTCATCATACGGCACAGGTGCAAGAAAGACTGGCCAATGTGGTCTGCATTCTGAGTACCGTGTCCACATCTAAAAATCGAGGGCATTAGTACCAAGAAAGGGAGGGGAATGTGTACTCCCATTACGCAGTCTCTTTAAGAACTAGTAAAAATAGGGAAAGAAGTGATGCTCTGGTTTGACCCCTTCATTTTGCACAACTGGTTGGCAAATATCCAGCATAAGCATCTGAGTCTCTTGGCTGCTATTCCACAACTTGCTCAATTTACTCTGTGGTTTCTCTTCAGATGACATCCTTCCTATCCCTGGTGGGAGAGAGGAGACCCTAGGAAGTCCCTATCTTGGCTGCTTGAGAGCTGCAGCCTGTTGGGAGCACCTGATTGATAGATTACTCTGTCTAGCTCCCATTGGGCTCAGAGAATGCATTAGTGTCACAAAAAAAGGCAAGAGCACTGGAGAATAAAACCACGGTCTATTATTTTGCCATTGGACACATCTGTACAGGCATCAAAACATTATATTATTGATGTGGTTTTATAGTGAACCCAGTCTTGTGACAGCATTTCTGTGAGTTACTTAAGGCTTCATCCTTGCTTCACTGTCTTCGAATATCGGTGACCTGCCATGGGAGGAAGGGAGGTTCATTCTACAACACTGAATCATCGTGCAAAGTCCATTATGTCTTAGTGCTGAGATTGCTTACTAAATGAGAAAGGAATAGAATGGGATCTGGGAAAAGGCAGATTTAACATTTACCGACTGCCTCCTATATGCCAGTCACTAGGCTTGGGGTTCATATACTTATCTTTTCATGCTAATTACAATTTATGACACAGTCTGGTAATGACCAAGCTGGGAGTTGAACCAGGTATCTATGCCTCTAAAATCCATCTCTTGTTATCAAAACGGAAAGCAGGAGCAGCCTTCTGTGCAGTTCACTTTCTTTGTCCCCCCTGATCTAGCCTTCCCCCTACCAGAGTCTTTCACGAATTGACTTTGTGTTCATCTTTTCCCAGTAATTAGTAAATTATAACCCCCGCATCTCAAATTCTTGACATTCATTTGCTGTTTCCCGGTAATTCATTCCATTTGGTATTTGCTTTGAAAAAGGATCCAAAGTGCTGGCTAATGCAGCACGCACTCCTTTGCCTGGATGCGGCCCTCCACCTCATTTATCACATTGAGCCGCTGGTCCTGAAGTCTGACAGGCAATTCAGGCTTTCTGAATGCAATTCAGGCATTGATTTTAATCTATAAAGCTTTTGCGTCTGGGTCCTGGCTGCCATGGAAATGAAATAGCTTCTTGGTTACTTTTCCACATGCTGCTGCTAACTATTCTGATATGCAGGGTTTCGAGAGACATTTCTGCACTTCTGTACAAATGTCCAATATGAATAGCCTCCTAACTTTAACCATCATTGTTAAATGGAAGGGAAACCCCAAACAAGGACAAATACATGGAGCACACCTACACTCACTGCTCTAGGCATTGAATTTATTGATAACAATATCTGGCTAAAAACAAATTTTAAAATACAGACCATGAGGTAGCAAACATATTTGGTTTTCAAACAGGAAATCTCAAAGCCCAGGAGGACATTGGGTACCAGGAAAACAGTGAAGAAGCTTGGTGTTTAGACTTTGGTGTGTAATCTGATTTTCTCACCCACGAAGGGGAAGTTGGTGGCAAGGAAATGATTGTAAGATGTATGCTTTGTCAGGGTGGGGGACAGGAAGAGAGAAAACTTGGTGCTTACACTAAAAGTATGGTGGCAAGAAATAAGCTATCATTTCAAGCCATGGAAAGACATGGGGAAACTTAAATGAGCATGGCCAAGTGAAAGAAGCCAATCCAATAAGGGTCCATACTGCATGATTCCAACAGAGCACTATTCTGGAAAAGACAAAACAATGGAGACAATGAAAACATCAGTGGAGGCCAGGGGTTAGGAGGAGAGAGGGTCGAACAGGTGGACCAGAGAGGATTTGGAGGACAGTGAAACTCTTCTGTATGATGTTACAATGGTGGATCCATGTTATATATTTGTCTAAACCCATGGAATGGACACCACCAAGAATGAACCCAAATATGAACTGTGAAGTTTGGATGATAATGACGTGCCGATGTAACAGATGCACCGCTCTGGTGAGGGATGCTGGTCATGGAGGAGGTTGTGCCTGTGTTGGGGAAGGGAAAGAAGTCTCTGTACCTTCCTCTCAATTTTGCTGTGAACCTAAAACTGCTCTAAAAGAAAAGTCTTTTAAAACAACTAGAAAAAACAAAAGTGCAGTGGCAGGCAGTGTGCCCAGGGAGATATGACACCACCTTTGTTCCAGTCGGCTCTAGAGGATGGGAAATGGGGGAGGATGATGGCAACTGTAGAGGGGATTTAGACGCTTCCACCACAGTTCTGCTTTCATCCCTTTCCCCGGAAGGTTCTGGCTGGCTGCCCTCACTGCTCACGTGGCTTTCATTACAAAACGCAATTCCTCGCTTCAGCTTTTTTAATTCTGATGACATTGGCATTAGCAAAGAATGTGACAAAGCAGTTGATATGTTGACATAGATCCTTAAAAGCATAGAGCTTTAATTAAAAAAAATAATAAGAATGGGTCCAAAAGACAGAAATTTAAGTAAAAGTAGAAATAGAAAAGGATGACTCTGAGGCATTTTCAAGTAGCAAATGACAGTTGAATCCACTTGTGGAGCTTCATTTTGCCATGGAAGAAGGCTGTTAGACCATGACTTATCATAGAGAGAGCTGGGAGAAACATAGATTTAATTGGGTTTCTGAAACAGAACTTCATATAAAATGTTCAGTGGCACATGTAACTTAGGAGGCAGATGCCAGTCTCTGCTCTCATGAGCAGTGAAGCATAAACTCAACTACAGTTTTTCAGGAGCTTCCCCCTGTCCTTTTCCAATTATCCAGTTCTGTTTAGAAAGTGAAAATTCTTCCAGCACTAAGAACTACAAGTTTAATATCATAAATGTACTTTTTAGGGTCTGGTTTCAGCAATGCCCAACCAGGCCAGGAGATGAAGCTGCCATCAGCTGGCATCAGGTCAATGCACATGGACTTTTTTTTTCCAAACTACAAACTGTGGCTGTTTGTGTGATATCAAAACAACTGTATGACTAAGTCAGTTCCATCAAGAATCCCTCATGGCAGTTGCTTGGAATGTAAACAGAGACTGACCACTTTTTTACTTTTCAAATGTGAATTGGGTGGCCTTAGATGTGTTATCTAGGAGTGACCAGTGGGCAGGAAAGGTAAACACCTTTACATTTGGACAGTTCCAAGCAACACAGCCAACACCCTTGGCTCTTAGGGGGCTTTGGTGCCTAGCGTCCCTGCCACAGGTTCCCTTAAGCTCAAGTCCTCCCCATTGCCCATGCTCACCAGCACTTTACAAGACTGAGTTTGTAACAAGCCCTCTTCAACCCCACCATTGTGGATTGCTCACAAGCATCCTGGGTCATAGCCAGTGGTGATGAGGCATTGTCCTGGCCATTCAGAGGCTCTAGGCAATACTGTTCTCTCAACCCACTGCCTTATTATCAGGAATGGCAAAAGAGCCTATATGATATTGGGGCTCATACCTATTTCCTCCTAGGAAAAAACTCTGTGCTTCAATTCCTATCCAGATTCTTGGATGTAACAGACATCAACAGAAGCTCGTAGTGATTCTTCCTTCTCTGAGAACAGCAAGGACTCAGGGATATGGAACTCCAGGGCTGTGTCTGTTTTACACGACCCTCTTCCTTGTGTGTCTGACAGATCCAGAGGAGAATGAACCCAGGGGTAATTGATCAGGACCCCACCTCCCTATCCACAATCAATCACCCAAGTAGATAATAATGTTAGCTATTGCCCTACAACTAGTAATTGCCCTTAAAAACAGTGGGAAAATTAAACTGGGGCACCTTATCTGGGGAGGCCAGGCTCATTGGATTATTTCCACAGAGCTGGAACTAAAAGAAGAGAAGCATCTCCCCTCTGGAGGTGGAAGTCACAGGACATAAGATTTTAGCCCTGTGAGCAATCCTGTTCCCCCAATGGGTTGAATGCTGGCCCCACTTCAAGGCAGTGATGCCCCTTCTCTTCAGAGAGAAGTAGAGATGAGAGACAGAGACAGAGCCCTGGGGACGTTTGATCACTGGGTCAGAGCTGCTCCTTCCCAGCTTTGTTGGAGTTATATGAGGCACCCCCTTATTCCTCCAATAAATTCTCTTTTGCCTGAGCTAATTAGCGTTGGGTTTCCCTAACTTGCAGGCAAAGCGACACATTGGCAAATTTTCTTGCCCTGACAGCTGGCCTGTCCCATAATTAGATGACCCTTCCTGTGTTTTTTTGGCTCAAATCATCCGTGTGTCCCTCTTTCCTAAAGGCTGCCTCTGAGTCACAGCCTGGTGCATGAACCACCCAAGTGCTCAAGATTTCTTGAGGACACTACTCCTTTTTTGACACTCAGCTCACCTTGGAATTCTTCTCCTCGACTCTGGGCCACATTCTTACCTTCTCCCTGTGATTAGAATTCTGGATCTGGCTCAATACCTTTCCATCCTTCTATTACATCCTTCCTCTGTGGTTGTTTGGAATTTCTGGCAGATGATGGTGCAAAATTGGCAGATGTTCCCCTTCTTCCATCCAGGACTGTGAACTTCCATGTCTCCAAGAATTTTAAGCAGCAGCCTTTCTTCCTCCTTCCCCTTTTCTCTTTTAGCATTAGACGTGAAGCCATGAACAATTAAAAATTATCTCCCCTTTCTAAAAATCTGAGATAGTCCTGCTTTAAGGACTTATTTCGAAACATTTGACGTTGATTTCAATAGACATTAAAAGATCTTATTTCTAAAAACTATATATAGAGGCCCTTGACATTCTCAGATTTAATTCTCATCATCTCCCCATGTAGCAGATATATTTTAGGCTGCAGAGCATTTGAATTTCTTTTTGGCTGGGCTTAGTGGGTCATGCCTGTAATCCCAATACACTGAGATGCTAAGGTGGGAGGATTCTCTGAAGCCAGTAGTTTGAGACCAGCCTGGGCAACATGCAGTATGACCCTGTATCTACAAAAATAAAAATAAAAATAAATAGCCAGGTGTGGTGATGTATACCTGTAGTCTCAGCTACTTGGGAGGCTGAGACAGGAGGATTGCTCAAGCCCAGGAGTTCTAAGTTGCAGTGAAATATGATCATGCCATCACACTCCAGACTGAGAGAGCGAGACCCTGTCTTTACAAATAAAAAAATGAAAAAAAAGAATTTCTTTCCTGTGGTGGTAGATAAAAACCACTTTCATGTGTAGAAGGTGAAGAGTGCTGATATTCACTCTTCCAGCCTTGCTTGCTACTAAAGCCTAAGCACCCAGAGTAGGCTTGGCCCGTCAGATGCACGCATCTGGGGCTTAGAATCAGAAGCTAATTAGGCAAAGAAGAAGGGATCATGGATTATCCATCTGTTAGTGGCAGCAAAAGTGGCAATAACATCCAGTCTGTGGGGGCAGTCATGGCCATGGTGCCCACCATGGTGGACCAGTGGGGTCCAATGCCCACCGGCAGAGGCAGCAGTGTCTGAATGGGAGAACTGTGACATTGATCTTAGCTGTGATCTGGCTGCGCAGGCCTACCTGTCACTGTCTAAACCTGGTTCTCCAGCTTCTGCCCAAGGATTCTGTATGTCTCCAGCGTCCTTTCAACACATCACTTTTTAATTTAAGTTGCTCATAGCAAGAAACGTTGAACAGTACACCCTCATAGGGTTCACTATAGGCAGTCATTTATTTTTTATTTGTGGTGCAAATTTGAAATATGTAGTCTGGAAGGCTGATATGTGGGAGCTGGTCACTTCACTAGTGAGTGATCCTAGCGGATCCCAGGTTCTGTAACTCAACACAACTTTAGTTTCTCCTTGTGAAATGATAAAAGACATGTTTCTTTTTGGGGTGTGGGTATGAAGCATAGCTGTTCAATGGAAGCTGTAGCAGAGGTACAGAGAATGGGAGACATAGTTCTTACCTAGAAAATAACTTTATAAATGACTTAAGTTCTGTGCATAAAATACTGTCAAAGATGTGATGGGATCATTTCCAATTGGCTTCTTTCATTTTATGGGGGAAACTGTATTCTGTAGTGATCGTGTGACTCTTTGGTTTATCAACTAAACCATGATGATTTTGACAGTGAAAGAGGGTGCTATATTAATAGCTTTATTTATTTATTTATTATTCCATTAGAAACACTGAGATAACAGACATAATAATGGTCACCCTAAGGGGTAGAGTGGAGATTGGAGATTCTAGATGGTCTTGGAGTCTCTCAGGTATTGAGATACCTATGGTGGTCCCTGCCCCACAGCACTCTCTCCATGTTCCTCAATCACATTCTAATTCTTTCTCTCTGGGACCAGTGCTGGAGACTGACAAGTGCCAGCCTGCCTCCCCCTTGCCCACACTTCCCTATTTGTGCAACTGGCAATCCAGTCTACATTTGCACACATTCCTACAGACATGATTGCCATAGCAACAGTAGGACTCTATAAAAAGGCACCTGAGTGATGCTTAAAGATAAATCGCCCTCTTTAGGAGTCCTCCACTCTAAGGAATTACAGGCTGCTGCCACTTAGAATTTCTTAGCTCTTTTTCACATATAGACACATGTACATTTCTAATCCAATTCACTATCTTTCGGTTTAATTAATTACACACATTTTAACCTCTTTTTTTAGGCCAGAAGATAAAGAGAGATGCTTGTTGGGCAGCAATGGTCCAGAAGTGTTTTAATGAACTAAGAAGGTAGGAGGAAAAGAAATCTCGTTAGGAGTGCCTACTATGCACCAGGCACTTTTACCTAAATTATCTCCTTTTCATAGAAGCCCATGCAGAACAAGGACACCTCTGCAGTGCAGGCTGAGCTCATGCTAAATTGGCAAATTTTATGTACAACATCCCACTCCCATATCTCATCACCAAGGAAGCCAGAGGAAAGAGGGTCTGCATGGGGAAAAGGGTAGGAGTGGGAGGGATGGGTGGCAGGATTGCCAGTTGGGGGAGGTGGAAACACAGGGCTCAGAAACTCCAGGGCTGGAGGTTCTGTTTCCAAATCATTTGTCTCATCAGAGCAGTGGGGGAAGGAGGTGGGGAATGAATGGTATTGATTTATTTTCTTATTTGAAGAGAATCATGCCCTGAAAATAAAAGGTATTAAATAATTGAGCCTTACATCCTTGAACCTACCTGTCAGCCTCAGTGAAGTGAAGTTTCTCCTTCTTCTTCTTCTTTTTTTTTTTTCGAGACAGAGTTTCACTTTTGTTGCCCAGGCTGGAGTGCAGTGCTGCAATCTTGGCTCACTGCAACCTCCACCTCCTAGGTTCAAACGATTTGCCTGCCTCAGCCTCCTGAGTAGCTGAGATTACATGCCAAGCTAATTTTGTATTTTTAGTAGAGATGGGGGTTTCACCATGTTGATCAGGCTGGTCTGGAACTCCCGACCTCAGGTGATCCACCTGCCTCAGCCTCCTGAGTGCTGGTATTACAGGCATGAGCCACCATCTCCTCTGTTTTTAATTTAAAGACATTTCTACACAATGCTGTGATTTAAAACACACACACACACACACACACACATTAGTAATTGTTAGCTCCCTATAAGAATCTTTCTATTTTCATGAGACCATTTCAGGCTATTTTATTTATTTGGTTGGTTTTTGTGCTTAGGAGGAGATACGAAAAAGGTTTGTCTCACCTGTACTTGAAAATTCAATTCATTTATTTTGTCATTCATTCGTTCACTTAAGAAGTATTCTCTAGTCTCCTTTTGGGCCCATTCATGGGGCTTCGGGGCTAAGACATACACACAGTCATCGGCGTTACTCTCCTGAGCTTGTCATCTAATTCAAAGAAAGAAATTAGCTAACTAGTTCATTATACAATTATATAGTTACAAACTGTGATAAGGATAATGAAAGAAGTACATGACAATATTAGAAGTGTAAGGGGTGGTCCTTGTTCCCACATTGTTCCACCATTAATATCTATCCATTTGAAAAATGCACATCTTAATGCATAAGTCATCCAACTCATAGCATAAATAAGGTCGATCAGATTGTTTTCCTCCAAATGCGTTCATGAGACCAGTGTGCTGAGGAAGTGGGAGGATTTATGATTTATGGAATCAATGAAGAGTAAAGGAATAATCTAGGAACATAGGCCATTGTTCAGTGGGCAAACCTGGTTAGGAGTTCCAAAAACCCTCATTGCAGCAAGAAAGCACCAGGTGCCAGTGAAGGAGGGTGAGGGGATGCAGAATGAGAGGCTGAGAGCACAAGGAAATAGGCCTGTCCTAGGGAGGACCTTACCCAACGCTGCACACACCTAGACAAAGGGTGAATATAAGGTATAGGGAATGAGGATCTTACCCAATGCTGCACACATCCAGACAAAGGGCGAATATAAGGTATAGGAAGTGAGGACTTTATCCAACGCTACACATGCCTAGACGAAGGGCGAATATAAGGTATAGGGAATGAGGATCTTACCCAACACTGCACACACCTAGACGAAGAGCGAATATGAGGTACTGGGAATGAGAATCTTATCCAACACTGCACACACCTACACAGAGGGTGAATATAAGGTATAGGGAATGAGGATCTTACCCAACACTGCACACACCTAGACGAAGGGTGAATATAAGGTATAGGGAATGATCTTTAATTCGTCATTAGTACCCAAGCTACTCAAAGCTAATTTTCCATAACTTCATGATTAATAACAGACACAAATGTTCGTCATTTTCTTTTCTTTTCTTTTTTAATAGATGAAATGATTTATTTAGGATTTGTTTCAAAATAAAGGAGTGCCGTGGGAAGTAGGTGGGCCATGTCAGGGGGGAGAAAGGGGAGGGACAGCGGGGGATGGGGAGTTGGGGGAGAGACAGCATGGGGAGAAATGTCATTTTCTCTGAAACCAAGTGGCATCTTTTTATTAGAGACTTTCCAGATGGCTATGTTTGATGCTGCCAGCTCTACCAGATGGAGAGGGGTCCCTCACCTGTACCGGGTTTGTACCTCTCTCCAGTTGTTTCCTGTCAAGCTTGGACTCCAGAATGAGATAACACTGGAAATGGCTGAGTTAAATGAACATTTGCTATTTCCAGTTATGACTTAATCCCTGCTTATGATTTATATCTGGTTTTATCCTTAATCCCTTTCTGCTCATTTACCTTAGTGAATCAGATCAAATCATTTATAAACTCAATATTTCTCTCCCATTTTCCTTTATTTTAGCCAGAGGCCTAAGCCAGAACTAGCTTAGGTATGAGAAGCCAGTCCCTGGGGTTGCTTTTCCCTGGTGCTGCATATTCCTCTGGGTAAAAACAACTCCCAAAATCATGGCTCAGCCAATGCTGTTTATAGTCTAGAGGCAGAAGGGAAAGAGAGTTCCCTAGAGCTATCTGTCATCCATTTGCCCTTTCCATTGGAGTCTCTATTGCCAGGTCTCGAAGAAGGGTATGTGGACCCTCCACTAAACCCATGTAAAGCTCCTCCCTGAGTTGAGGGAAGGGAGTGTGCAAATGCCTTCCCAATTTGGGGTCAGTTGGAACAGTTTCTGCAAGGGCAATTATCTTCTCCTCCATAAAGAACCAATGTGTGTTTCCTCTAGAATTTCCCCTTCCCATAACTCAAGCAAGAATCTGAACCTTCTCTTGGAGTCTGAATCTCAGTGTGATTCGGTTTTCTGCAGATTGGAACTTGGTGTGTAATTCAACTTCATTTTGATTTAAGAAGTGTCAAAGAACTTCCTCTCTGTGCCTGGGTTTTAGTGAGCCTGGGACTGTAGGATGATGTCTGTATTTCATCTACAATGTACCTTGGCCACAGCCTTTGCAAACTGAAAGTTTATCAGTCATTTAAGGCAACTTCTCTGCTTTCAGAAAATTTACAATCTGGCAAAAGAGATAACAGAAAGCACACATAAAACAATATATGGTACAACGGGAAGCATTTTAGGCTGGAAATCAAGAGCTCACATCAGAGTGGTAGTTCTGCCATCTACAGATGGTGACTCAACATTTCTTTACTTCTCTGAACCCCAGTGTTCTCATCTGTAAGGTGAAGTTGAACTAGATAATATCAGAGGGCTCCCTGTAGACTCTACCCACGACCATATTCCAAATGTCTTCTCTGGTCTCCCTCTCCATCACTGCTCCCATCCAAACTACCACTGTCTTGCTTCTCTACATCTGTAAAATCTCCTGGTCTCCCCTGCTTCCAGTCTTGCCATCCTAGAATTCATTATTGCAGTCAGACTAATCTTTTGAAAACACAAATCGTATCTTGCTACATGCCCCTCCCTCTCTGCCTAAAATCCTCCAACAGCTTCCAACTGCCCTTAGAATAAACCATAAGCTGCACAGCTGTCCTTCCATGTCCTCCATAACCTGACCTTTCCCCATGCTCTCTGACCTCACTAATTATGGGTGTGTGCAGGAGTGTGCGCTTGTCCTCACTCACCATGCCTTTACCACTTCTATGCCCAAACCATATCCCAACTAATTCTACCTGCTCTTCCATCTAGAAAGTTTCCTTCCCAAATGAACTCATATTTTCTGGTCTTTTTGCTCCAGGCACACCTAATTCTCTCTCTATTCCTTGAAGTAGAACCAGGGGACCAATGAGATAAGCAGGAGAAATCAAGATTGGATTCTAGTCCAATCGAGGAATTAGTCCTGGATGACATTAAGGTTTCTAATTTGGGAGACTAATGAAGGCTGGAACATAGAAGAGGAAGAGCAGGTTTGGGACCTGTGAAAGAAATTTCTGGTGGATAGTTCATTAAATCTTCACCCTTCTTTAGGTACCTGTTCCTTGCCTAGGACATATAGGCTTCTTTTTCAGGACGAAGATGTCAGGCATAGTTAAAGCTAAGCTGGTTGCTATGCTCAGTGTCTGGCCTGTTTAGTCAATGCTCTTTTCTATTAGTCAGTGCTCAGAGGATACAGGCGTTAATATTTTTCAATATCACAGCTACTAGTGGCCTTTCAAGTGCCATGCTTCCCCCTCTGAACCTTCCCCTGCTCAATGCTAGAAGGCCATCCCCAAGCAAAGCTTTTCAACATTTTCCTCCCCCGGGACCTTTAAGGCAGAAACTCCTGGATTTGAGTATTTAGGAGCATCCAAGAAACAGGCCAAATTTATTTGAAAGTTCTTATCTAAGTCCTTACAATTCACGAAAGTTTATATTCTGCTTCACAGAAAATCTATTCTTATTTCAATATAAAAATAATGCTTAAAAGTACTATCAAGCTTCACAGTTTAGAGAATGGGCTTTGAAGTCAGGAAGGTCAGAGTTTGGCTTGTGGCTCTGCCAATCACTTGTTGTTGGACCTGGAGCAAGTTCTTTGACCTCTCTGGGCCCCTGTGTCCCTCATGTGGTTGTTGAGCACGTGGTAACTGTTCCATAGATTTAGCACCCTGAAGGCCAGAGTCTGTCTTCTGTTCATCTGTGTCTCCCTCACAGAGACCAGAGGAGCATCCTATCCACAGAAGGCCCTTGATGTGTGTTCATTCCTCTTCATCAGACGAAAGTGCACCTATGGTTATCCCGTTTTTACCACTAGATGGAGAGCACGCATCCTAGAAGTTTTAATCCATTAGTAAACGAGAGAGCAAACATTTGTCTATTTTGTTTCACCATATCAACTTACTGAATGATGACATCATTAAAACTAGCCCTCAACAAATGCAGTTATAGGATAACTTGATAACTTTCAGAACTATTTCTTCTTTTTATTTTGAGAGAGTGTCCCGCTCTGTCACTTAGGCTGGAGTGCAGTAGTGCTATCATGGCTCACTGCCTTGACCTCCCACCTCAGCCTCCAGAGTAGCTGGGACCACAGCAGCACACCACCACTCTCAGCTAATTTTTTGTATTTTTTGTAGAGACAGACTTTCATCATGTTGCCCAGGCTGGTCCTGAATTTCTGGGCTCAAGTGTTCCACCCATTGTGGCCTCCCAAAGTGCTGGGATTACAGGCATGAGCCACTGTGCCCACCTTCAGAACTATTTATTCTTACAGTAATGAAAAGGTGAAAGCAAGGCAGAAGCACTAACTTCAGGATAGCGGCTACCTCTGGGGATGGAATAAATTGGAATTGGGTAGGAGGAAGAAACTCTAAATGTATCTGGCAGCTTATTTCTTACTTAAGAATAGATATGAAGTAAAAAATGTTGGCCAGGCGGGGTGGCTCATGACTATAATCCCAGCACTTTGGGAGACTGAGGCAGGTGGATCACTTGAGACCAGGAGTTTGAGACCAGCCTGGCCAACATGGTGAAACCTCATCTCTGCTAAAGATACAAAAATTAGCCAGATCTGGTGGCACACGCTTGTAATCCCAGCTACTTGGGAGTCTGAGGCAGGAGAATCACTTGAATCCAGGAGGCAGAGGTTACAGTGAGCCGAAATAACATCACTGCACTTCAGCCTGGGCAGCAGAGTGAGACCCCGTCTCAAGTAAATAAATAAATAAATAAATAAATAAATAAATAAATAAAATGTTTTAAAATGTCCAAAAATGTTAACTTTGGGTGAATTCTGAGTGGTAGGGGAGAATACTTAGATGTCTCATTACTTTCTGTATTTCTCTGTTTGAATTTTTTTGTAATTGCAAATGTTTTTTAAGTGGGGGAAAAAACTCAAAGGTAAAATTTAGGCTTACTGTTTCTAGCTCTATTTATACTGCCTAACAAGATCTTTAATGTTTTCCTCAGAGATATGCAATTTGCAAAAGAAAACAACAGAGCAAAAACCATACGGGTGTCTCTCTACCTGGGCTCTCATGTTGCCACCCTTCTACCGAACCTTACATTTTGCCCTGAAGTTAAGTCTTTTTAACGGTCATAGCTTAATGCAATTGCTAATTAGCTCTTGTCTCCAAATTGTATTGTTTTCAAGTAATCTGAAAGATGAAGAGAAACTGTTTCCATACATCTGTTCGGGCTGGTATTTCATGTAACAAACTAACCTTAAATTTAATGGCATAAAACAACCATTTTATTGTGTTCATAGATTCTGTGGGACAAGAATTTGGACAAAATACAGTGGGGGATGTTTTGCCTGTGCTCTGTGATATATGGGGTCACAACTTGGGGGGTGACTTGACAGTGGGGGAGTAACTTACTTGACAACTGGGGGCAAAACTCATTGGGAGGTATATTCACTCATGTGTCTGGGTTCTTGATACTGGCTCTTAACTGACACTTCAGGTGGGGGCTGTCTACAGAGCCATCTACTCATTACAATCAAGTCACTACAGTTGGCTCGGATTCCCCAGGAAGAGGGCAGAGACTCCCACTTCTCAATGGGAAGAGTGTCAAACAATTTGCATGCATATTTAAAACCTCCCACAATATCCTCTTAACTCTGTTGTTATAATGAAGTGGATTGATAAGCCTGGACCCCACTTTCTCTTTGTTCACTCAAGTAATGTATAGGGGGAACATTTAAAGCTATCCACTGAATTGTCTAGGAACGTGTCTGGTCAAGTTATAGCAGCTCAAGTTATAAACTAATAAGAATATTTATTTTATCAGTCCTATTCCCTGTGAAAGCTGACTAGGTTTTTTTTAAATGACCATTCAACATAAAGGCATACATCATAAATAATTCATAGAATAAAATTTTTACCACCAATGAAATATTCTCCAAGAGGGACACCATTATCTATTGCTGCACAGTAAATTACTCTATAACTTATGGATTAGTGGCTTTAAAACAACAAACATTGATTATCTCACAGCTTCTGTGGGTCAGGAATTTGTGAATAGCTTAACTCAGTGGCTCTGCCTCAGGGTCTCTCACGCAGTTGCAGTTAAGATATTGTCTAGAAGGAGCTGTTTCCAGCATGGTTCACGCACGGCTGTTGGCAAGAAGCCCCAGGTCCTACCATGTGGATCTCTCCATAGGACTGCTTGAGTGTTCTCACAACAAGCAGCTTCTTCCAGAGTAAGAGATCCCAAAGAGAGCAAGGAGGAAGCCAGAGGGAATCTTTTACGTCCTAGTCTTTGGAAATGACATGCTGTCACCTCTGCCATATTCTCTGCATTAGAAAGTAAATTACCAAGTCCCACTCACATTCCAGGCAAAAGACATCAAGCTCCACCTCTTGAAGGGAAGGCATAGCAAAGACTCTGTGATGATATAGTAAGACTACCACAGGGAACTGAAGAAAGGCCTCTCTCACTCCATCCTGAAAGGATCTGCCTTAGGGCATCTGTCCTTATTGAGGCAATGAATGTGGGAAAACAAGTTGTTTTCATATGGAAAATTATACATCACTTTCACTTTGCCATTCCGGTAGGAAATACACCTGGACTACTTGCTCCTAACTTCATAGGATAGGAGCTATGATTCTTGCCAATAACAGCCTGGGAAATGCTTTGTGTGTTTTATATTTACACACAATTGTGGTGATATCGTGGAAGTATGGGTATTCCAGGGCCTATTCTAATCCCCTCATTGACAAGAGGGTTCATGTGGTTAAGTTACCTGGACAGATGTGTTCTTTCTTGTATTCCATTTTATTACGTATCTCAAAACTACAAACTTGAATGGTCAGGATGATAGATGGGGCTGTACTTCAGGTCAAGAGACATCATAAGATGCAGAAAAATTGCCATCTGCAAAAAGCAAAACCCAATGAAGTGAAATGCAATCCTAAGTAACTGCTTCTCATCCTTAGTGAGGCATTGCAGAAAAGATGCAATTACTCATTCATCTGAGAAAAGGAAACCTAAGGTGTACCCAGTTCAGAAACCTAAAAGAAGATCTGCTATAATTTGTAACTTCGGAAATACCAGTCTTTAGGATGGGGTAGCTAGGTCACTGACAGGAAGGTGGGGGGTCCCTCCCTTCAAAGAAAAAGGGTAGAATTGTATCTGGTTCTGGATCTAATTCAACTTGATTACTTAGCAGTAAAGATAAATTGAATCCAAGGAGAAAACTGAAAATCACATTTTCCTGGCAAGTCCTTCAATGGGCTTAGTGTGTTTAGATTTATGAGGGAGGGAATGACCTTCTCTGCCACAGTTTTTCACATTTTCGCTTTTCCAGGACTGATTTTCCATCTGGCCTAACCAGAGCCTGAAGTTGCTGAATCAAACAGAGCCAATAGGTTGGACTTAAGCTGGCTGGAGCATGCATAGATCTGGGAAGCACAAGTAGGTTCCTTTTGTAAAGGGCTATCAAGTGGATACCTCCTCTTCCCTCCTCCCTGCCTGCCTCAGATCACGGCCCTGAAAGAGAAGACATCCTGTTTTTCCAACGCAAGAGACACCGCTGCTGGGGGGAGCAGTAGCAGGCTTGAGGGGTGTTTTCCGCTCAAGAAGTTGGCTATGGGAAGAGGCAGGATGGCAGTATTAAATGCAAGGACATTGTCAGACAGACCTGGTTCCCATCCCAGAATCCTGGGGCTGGGCAGGGTCAGAGAAGGGCAGGGTCAGAGAAGGCCAGGGTGTTCTACTCATCTCTAGCGACCCCAGAGAAAACATGGAAGAGCAGTGCAAAGTTTCCACCCACACGAGAAGAGTTCAAGAGTAGCAGAGCATGGATAAACCCAGGTATCTGGCAGAAGTGACAAAAGTACATTATGAGAAAGCTGCAAGACCAGGTGAGGTAATGAACATTGCTGGAGTGCTAGTAACCGGAGGCGGGGATACATCTCAGGAGAGGCACCCCTTGCCAGAATACCACGTAGGCTACCCCACACACGTGCCATCTAAAGGGGAAGGAATACAATAGAGGAAATCCAGAATTAACTGAATTTTATTTTGTTTTCTTTATTATTCTTATTTTTTGAGATGGAGTCTTATTCTGTCACCAGGCTTGAGTGCAGTGGCACAATCTTGGCTTACTGCAACCTCTGCCTCCTGGGTTCAAGCAATTCTCCTGCCTCAGCCTCCTGAGTAGCTGGGACTACAGGCATGAGACACCACGCCCAGCTAATTTTTGTATTTTTAGTAGAGATGGGATTTCACCATGTTGGCCAGGATAGTCTCGATCTCTTGACCTCATGATCCTCCCGCCTTGGCCTCCCAAAGTGCTGGGATTACAGGTGTTAGCCACTGCGCCTGACGAATTAGCTGAATTTTAACATGAAAAGAATGAGAAAACACAGAGGTTTTCTAGAAATGATTAAGGTTGCATGTTACAATGTTAAGTAAATTAAGTTACATTACAGAAAATAATTGTATCTATTTTGCACACTCAAGTTTGTGGCTTAAGAAAATTCAAACCTGCTTATAAATGTACCATTCTCTGTTGTTCCTATGGCTTACCCTGTATTTTATGCAATACAGAGAAGGGTGGCTGTTTGAAGTTGCCATGTCTCTCAGCAAGTAAGGAGACGGCTACAGCCAAGCAGTGTGAAGTGACAGCACCAGAAAGTTTTCTACACCAGAGGTCAGAAAATACTTTCTTTAAAGAGCCAGATGATGAATATTTTAGGCTTTGCCAACTATACAATCTCTGTTGCAACTCTTCAACTCTACCCTTATAGCACAATACGTAAATGAATGGGCCAGGCTATGTTCCCATTAAATTTTATTTATGGAAACTGAAATATGAATTTTATGTTATTTTTCTGTTTCACAAAATATTATTATTCTTTTGATTTATTTCAAGTACATAAAAATGTAAGAAGTATTCTTAGCTCATAGCCCATGCAAACATAGGTGGTAGACCGGATTTGACCACCAGAAGTAGTTTACTAGCCCTTATATTTGGCTGGTCACTGACCTCCGCATTGTAGAAGGAACTAATATATTCAGGCTCATGGCCTTGGGTAAAAAGGTTCAGCTACTTAGGAAAGTGATCAGGAGATAAAATCCTCCTGGGAATCACAGAATTTCTTTTTTTTTTACATCTTTTTCTCTTCCACTGTCCTGTGGCTTTTCACGTGGTTACAAGACAAGTGTCAAGCTTTACATTTGACTTAGAAAAACCACAACTCATACTCAAACTCCTACCATGGTGGCAGAAGATAGCTGGACTCTAAGCCCCAGAAAGACAGGTCCTGTGTGTCTGTTTTCCTTGCTACTATATTGCTGGGGTCTAATGTAGCATCTGACAGAGTAAGGAACCAAATAAATGTTTGTTGATTGAATGACTGAGTGATTAAAAAGTCCTTTTAAAGCACTGTTTGTTTGTTTGTTTGTTTTGAGACAAAGTCTCGCTTTGTCACGCAGCCTGAAGTGCAGTGGCACAATCTCAGCTCACTGAAACCTTTGCCTTCTGGGTTCAAGCAGTTCTCCTGCCTCAGCTACCAAGTAGCTGGAATTACAGGCGCCTGCCATCACGCCTGGCTAATTTTTGTATTTTTTAGTAGAAATGGGGTTTTGCTGTGTTGGCCAGGCTGGTCTTGAACTCCTGACCTCATGTGATCCACCCACATCGGCCTGTCAAAGTGCTGGGATTACAAGTGTGAGCCAGCGCGCCCAGCCTGAGCACTTGTAAAAACTGTTTTGTTACTCCATCTTACATGTGTTACACAACACTCACTTTAAAAATGTCTATAACAGTGATTTAGAATTCAGAAGACTCATCATGCATAAATAGATTTCCTTCAAAAGCTGGACAAAAATTCTATGCCAGTGTGAAACTGCAAAATCATTGTTAGCTCTGTTCAAAAGAAAACCTGTTTGCACCAAGAAGTGAAAGAAAAGCAACTGCAAATATCAGAGACTGGTCTTAGTAAGGGGAGCAGCCACCTGGGCCTCTCTCCTGACATTAGTCTTGTGCCTTCCATTTGGCCTGTGGAGGTGGTTTCTACCATTATGCCCACGACATGAAAAAGCTACCTGGATAACAAAAGACTGGGAAACTTACCAGAGACCCACGACATTGGAGGAACTGATGCTGAAAATCCTTCTGTTCTGTTCTAAGCTGGCAGCTTCTCTCCCCATTAAGCCACACAACATCTAGGCAGAACAGAGCAAACTCAGAGAAAACCACGTAGCTTTTTGGCTGTCTGGATTCAGCATTTTATCTGAACAAGCATCTTAGCTCCCTATTAAAGTTTTCTTTTCTTTCTAAAATCTCAAGTGAATTTGCAAAGGGAGGTATGAGAATGGGGGAAATTGGGGGGTGAAAACCAGTGTGTGGTACCAAGAAGAGGCAAAGAAAAAGATCAAAGATTAGCTTTCCTAAACTGGGTGGCACCTTGGCACTGAATCCTGGGAACAGATGATGACTGATTTGAATTAAAAAAGAGCAGAAGTAACCAAAGATAAGAAATAATTGGCTAAAAAATATAAAACCATACTTCTGACTGGGGACAATAAAATGTTCCAAGCAGATGTTAGAATAACTGACTTTTAAAAACCAAGCTTAAAGAAAATAGGGAAAGAGACTCACTGCTAAATATTTTTCCCTCAATTGTGAATTAAGACATGGTCAGAGGAGAAGAGATCCTTTCCAGAGTCTCAGCAGGATAAATCGACCTTGTGAAGGCCTTTGTGTTCCTGGAGAATGATGTCAGAACCCACCCCAGGAAGAAGAAAGAAATGTTTGCACTAAAGGTCACTTGAGAACTATAAAGAAAAATGCTATTTGTAATGACTTAGAAAGCCTTCCAGGAAGAAGAGGAGTCAACTCACTGTTTTGGAATCAGTGGGGGAAAAAAACAACACAACTTTTCTGGTGAAAAACATTCCGAGGCTCATTTGGACATTCTAAGAAAGTCTTTGAAACTTTGAGATAAAAGAATCCAAGAGTAGGATTATGGGAAAGTTATGTTTTATTGCTTAACTGTTTCAAGCATGTTGTGCATTTATGTATGTGTCGGTCACACAAAAATAATTGGAAAGGTTTCTGGCAGTAAGCAGAAGGCAGGGACTGACAGTCACTCTACCCTATTTACTGTTGACCCTGAGAATCCTTGGGGTAATCAGATATGCATGTCTCACAGAGATATCCAGGGGTTTAGAAGAAAGAACACTAGCCTGTGAATCAGAAGACCTGGCGTCACATTTCAGCTCTATCGCCTTCTAACAGGAGAATTGCTGCATGCCATTTAACCTTTCAAAGCTCCTTATCAGTTAAGTGAAGATACTGTGTGTTCCTTGTGGGAATATTGTTAAATGCAGTCCTTATATAGAATAAACATGTAGTTGGAGCTCAGTAGTAGTAGACTTGAATCTGTTGCATCAGAATTAATTTAGTAGCTATCGATATTGAGCACTCACTATGCACAAGTCTGTTATACATACTGTCTTGGTTTTCCCAACAGGCCTATGACCAGAAACAACTGTTATCCCCTTTATACAGATAAAGACACTGAGGCTGAAGAGGTTAAGAAACTTGCTCGTGGTAAGTGGTCAAGCCAGGCGGCCTGGCCCCAAGCCCCTGCTCTTATCTGACCAAATATGAGGGGAAGATTTACTGAATTTGTATCATCTTCCTCTTTGTTTCTGTTATGACACAGGAAACAAGATGAAGAGGTTTTCCTCTCTCAGAAGCATAAAAAGCTACTGACCTCATCCCAATAACAAAAGTTAAAGAGAATGGCCTTAAATACAAAAGATACAGTAATAAATGACACTTTATGGTCCAGGCAGTATTCCAGGTGCTTTATTACATGGGTTCATTAAGTAATTTAACAACCTTCTGAGGTAGGTGCTACCATATCCACCATGTTTCGGGGGACTCAGGCAAATGTGCAGAGCCCTTGGAGCTCCAAAGACTGCTTTCAACCATTGTTCTATATAGGCTGCCCAACGCTGGGTTCTCAGAGGCAAGCCAATAGGCAATTATCAATGCTGCCCTGGCTAGGTACCAGGGGTGGAAGGCATATGGTCAGCAATGTAGTTTCAGGGCAAGCTGTGAATTGAAGTTAAAAGAAAAGTGATATTTACTGACAGCTAATAATTTAAGTGAGTAGGAATATTTTAAGTTAATGTCCTAACTGGGGTTCCAAGTCCTTGGACTTCACCAAAGAAAATAACAGGGATTTGGAAGCTATTTTTAAAATTTCAAAATGCCTATTAGTATGTCACTAATCATATAAAATATAGCCTTTGTGTATGGTTACAGTCTTAAAGAAGAAAACTTTTAGAGAAAAATTTATTTTTAGACTTGAGCAAATTTTCAGGTATTCTTAATTCTGGAAACAAGTGAATTTCTGTCCTGTCAGAGTTGAAATAATCCTTATGCATGTCAAATTTACCCTAATAGAGAAGATACCCATTAACAAAGCGAATTCAACAAGACTCAAAGACTTCAGGAAAGAAGTTGCTGGCAGACATAAAAGGCAATTTTAGCCATTTACTTAGAATTGCCAGTCACCGTAGAAGCAGAAGAGGCATTTTTCTGCCAACTGGTTGAAGCTTGTGCCAGAATGATCCTGCTGTTTCTTAATTGTCCTAAAAGCTTGCAGCCAGCAATTTCCCTGCCAAGCCTGACCTCACTTTCATGTTTTTTATAATATGCAGATCACGAAGTGTCCCATTCAGAGTGGGAAAACAAGAAATCACTTCCTCATCCTTACTCTTGGAGCTCATCACATAATCTGTATGGTGTCTGTAAAATAATACATCAATGGCCATCTGAAAGCCTTCTGTGCCATTTTTTAGTACCACTGTCCTTGCATACCTTTGAACATATGATTAATTCTCATGACAAACTTATAAGAGAGGGGGACAACAGTGTTACTCCCATTTATGAGTGATAAACCAACAGAATTATGACTGATGGACATAAAAATCTATGTGTGGTATATTAAGTTGCAAGTTGCAGAATGAAATTTAGAGTATGTTCTCATTTTTTCATATGAAAGAAAAGCATGTAACTGTGTACGTGAGTGCATGCATATGCAGTTGTGTATAGAGGGTGGGATATAAAAGCTCGCAGAAGATCTTGTGATGCACAATCTAATTACTTCTTAAGGTGGTAATGTTACCTCCTAATAGTCTCCTAAAATGGGAGTGAGTGAAAGGAGCTACTTAGAATGTTCACTTTTATATCTATGCACCTCTGCATTGTTTTAATGTTTTTCAATAAGCATATATTGTTTTTACAATGTCAAAAAGAATTTTTAGAAAGAGAAAAGGTCTAAAGTAGGTGATAGATGTTCCCCACAATGAACAGGCCTATCTAGTTTATTCCATTGCATTCAGATTTTCAGAACAATTTTAAAGAGACATTAGAAAAACCTTCCTCAACTCTGGAATTGTGATTCGGAATTGGGAGACTGCATTGCTGCTTCTCCATTGGTTAATACGGTGGATTTCTGGGGGAGATTTTTAACTTTTACATTTTCCACTGTTTCTTGAGACACGTCTCCATTTTGAGCTTCTGATAAGCCCACATTTATTGAATGTTTTGATTTTGTAACCTTTCCACCTCCCATTGTTTCTTCAGACACATTTCCATTTTGAGTTTCTGATAGGGTCAGATTATAGTTGGAAGAAAATAGTTGCTTGGTGTTTGAGTCTTCGAGAAGGAACCTTCTACTTAATTCCTCTTGGAGGCCCTTGCTCCCAGATGGAATGGAGAGTCAGTTGGGATGACCAGAGGCTTCCATCAACCAGCCTTTTGAGTTCATAGAGTTCTTTGAGGAGCAAAATAAATATGTCAAAAAGGGAATTGACAGGCTGTACTGTGTGGCGCCGTGGTCTAGGCACTTCTTGGACAGCAGGTCTCACCTGCCAAAGAAACTCCTGTGCAAGAAGGTTGAGAAGCAGAACCCCAAATTGCAGCAGCAGAACCTAAAGCTTCAGGGGGCCTCAAATCTGACCCTACCAGAAACTGAAAATGGAGAAGTGTCTGAAGAAACAATGGGAGGCGAAAAAGTTGCAAAATCAAAACATTCAATAAATGTGGGCTTATCAGAAGCTGAAAATGGAGATATGTCTCAAGAAACAGTGGAAAATGTAAAAGTTAAAAAATCTCCCAGAAATCCACCATATTAACCAGTGGAGAAGCAGCAATGCAGTCTCCCAATTCAGAATCAAAGAAGAAAAAGAAGAAAAATGGTGAATGATGCTGGGCCTGATGCAAAAAAAGCAAAAACTGTAAACAAAGGAGAATCCGAAGAAGAAAGTGCTGAGACTCCTAGAGAAACAGAAAATAATGTGAAGAAGCCAGATAATGATGAAGATGACAGTGAGGTGCCCAGCCTGTCCCTGGGACTGACTGGAGCTTTTGAGGATACTTCATTTGCTTCTCTATGTACTCTTGTCATTGAAAGCACTCTGAAGGCAATAAGAGAAATGGGCTTTACGAACATGACTGAAATTCAGCATAAAAGTATCAGACCACTTCTGGAAGACAGGGATCTTCTAGCAGCTGCAAAAACAGGCAGTGGTAAAACTCTGGCTTTTCTCACCCCCTGCAATTGAACTCATTCTTAAGGTTCATGCCCAGGAATGGAGTGAGGTTCCTTATTCTCTCACCTACTAGAGAACTAGCCATACAAACTTTTGGAGTTCTTAAGGAGCTAATGACTCACCATGTGCACACCTATGGTTGATAATGGGTAGTAGTAACAGATCTGCTGAAGCACAGAAATTTGCTAATGGGATCAATATCATTGTGCCACACCAGGCCGTTTGCTAGACCATATGCAGAATATCTCAGGGTTTATGTATAAAAACCTGCAGTGTCTGGTTATTGATGAAGCTGATTGTATCTTGGATGTTGGGTTTGAAGAGGAATTAAAGCAAATTATAAACTTTTGCCAACATGCAGACAGACTATGCTCTTTTCTGAAACTCAAACTCAAAAAGTTGAATACCTGGCAAGGATTTCTCTGAAAAAGGAGCCACTGTATGCTGGCGTTGATAATGATAAGGCTAATGCAACAGTGGATGGTCTTGAGTGGGGATATGTTGTTTGTTCCTCTGAAAAGAGATACCTTCTGCTCTTTACATTCCTTAAGAAGAACCTAAAGGAGAAACTTATGGTCTTCTTTTCATCTTGTATGTCTGTGAAATACCACTACGGGTTGCCGAACTGCATTGATTTCCCTGTCTTGCCATTCATGGAAAGCAAAAGCAAAATAAGTGTATAATCACATTCTTCCAGTTCTGCAACACAGATTCAGGAACACTATTTGTATGGATGTGGCAGCAAAAGGACTGGACATTCCTGAAGTTGACTGGATTGTTCAGTATGATCCTCCAAATGACCCTAAGGAATATATTCATCACAGACCTAAATGAGAGAGGGCATACGTTGCTCATTTTGCACCGAGAAGAATTGGGTTTCCTTCACTACTTGCAACAATCCAAGGTTCCATTAAGTGAATTTGACTTTTCCTGGTCTAAAATTTCTGACATTCAGTCTCAGCTTGAGAAACTGATTGAAAAGAACGACTTTCTTCATAAGTCAGCCCAGGAAACATACTAAGTCATCCATATGAGCCTATGATTCCCCTTCTTTTCATGTTAGTAAATCAAATTTGCCTCATGTTGCTCTGTGATTTGGTTTCAAGTTACCTCCCTCTGTTGATCTGAATATCAACAGCAATGAAGGCAAGCAGAAAAAGTGAGAAGGTGGTGGTAGATTTGGCTACCAGAAAACCAGGAAAGTTGAGAAGTCCAAAATCTTTAAACACTTTAGCAAAAAATCATCCAATAGCAGCCAGTTCTCTCACTGAAGACATGTCTTTCTTTCATTTTGAATAGCTTTGTCCTAAAATGAATTTGTTTCCCCTTGATCTAACAGGATTTTTGTAGCCTTTAGAATTTGGACTGATCTAACAAGAGTATAAATTGACTTGGTTTGCAAGCACTGAGCACTATTACTTTTATCAAGTCTCTTTTTTATTTTGAGTTATAAAACATGCTTTAATTTTCTTGGTTGCCTAAGGACAGAGCAAGGATTATCTGGTCTTTGTTGTGATGATATAATATTTTAATTTTAAATATCCCTCCCTCATACACACAAATGCATGTTATTGTTTTAATATAATTCTTTTTGTACTTTTCCTTCTTGGTTTGTGAAGATTTTTGTGGCATGGATTATTGCTGTCACTGCTGTAAAAGGTGACATAGTGTACTGGGAAGCTAGTGGTAATGCAGAAAAGAGTCTCAGGTTACTTTTTGTTTTTAGTTATTTCTGGGACCTTGAAAGTATCTCTTGACTCCTCCTGAAAATGCTGCAGTATAAAAGAGCAAAGAGATTTGGAAAATACCTAAGAAGCACCTTAGGATTAGGGTGGCATTGCTTTTACAGATTCTTGATTTTAACACAATGAGCCTTTCTCTGGTGTTTTGTTTTTTACAGCAAGAACTATGAGTTGCAATTTGAATAAATGTCACTAGCAGTCATAACATTTGATGGGTGGGGGGGGGTAGGAAGAGGGTAGAATTGAGATGTCTGAGCCTCATTTACATCAACAGAGGTGTAATATACTACATTTCTTCATTCGGTAACATGGCAGACTTTAAAAACATGCATACAAAGAATGGTCATGCTCCTCATTTAGATTTGTTTAGTTCAAGGTGGTTTGGATTTTGGTAAGCCTTTTCGCTCTGTACAGTACTTAGAAGACAAGAGTAACTGCCTTGGACTTAGAGCCAAGCCATCAGACAGTGCCCAGCACGCATTCACTTTAGCTTCTTTCTGAGAAAAATTACCTCTTCCAGTCCCTGAAACAAAAAAATATGTTTACTGTGAAGATTGAAAATGAACAAAGTTAGAAAAATTCAGCAAAGTCAGTGATTTAGTTAGCCAGGTTTTTCGTTGTAGGAGCACTTGATTTCTAGTGTGTTTTGCATAGTATATAACTACAAAATAGTACATTTTGTAGTAATTCAAAATCAAAGTTGCTAGCATCATTTTGCTGTTGTGCCAGTTAATCACAGGATCCCATTAAATGTAAGTGCGCTAACATCTAATGTAGAGGAAACTATTTGGTAAAGACCATTCCAGTAGGTACAGAACAACCTTCCATTGGCTGTCATCACCCTGGTCGGACCTGTCCTGGGCTTCCAGCTTTGACTGTTGGGGTCCTGGCTTGCATTCTTCTGGGATTCCTAATTCCTGGTGTTTAATAACTCTCTCCAAGATCATGTTTTCCTTTTTGTTTGTTTGTTTCAGAAATAATGTTTTATAAAAGACAAAAACAAAGGGAAGAATATTTAATTACTGAGCAGAAGTAAAATACTATTGATATTTTGTACATAATCTAATTTTTATGTGCATGTTCATGCTTTTTAATTTTTTTAATAAAAAATAAAGTCATCTATCTACTACTTGTAACCAGCTTGTTTAATAACACGTTATTTTCCTGTGTCATTAAATAATTACCTCAAAAAAAGGGGAATGCAGTCTTCATTATTTATTTAGATTTTTGTACAAGTCTTTGATAGGGTTCCATAATAAAGGCAATTTGGGGGTGAATAGTCTACATATATAGCAAAGCCCTTCCATCCAACCAGGAATGTGACCAAGGAACTTTAGTGCAGTAAAAAGAGCAAAAATTTGAACTTTGACAGACTTTTATTCACATCCTAATTGCTATTTAAGAGATGTCTGGCCTCAGACAACCTACTTGGTGTCTCTGAAACTCTGTTCCCTCTACTATAAAATAGAATAATAGAGAGATGAAGGGTTATATGTAAAGGGCATTGCACAATACCTGGCTAATGGAAGGTGGTCAAAAATTCCTAGGCTCATATAAAAAAGTGTAAATGGTTTTTAATCTATATTGACATTTGTCGTGAACAAATAAGAAAACACAACTGTGGAAGAACTGAGGAAGAGCCAACAGTGTCAAGTCTGCATATGAAACACCCAATGTGCAAAAACTCAAAAGTGATCTATTTGTAGATTGTGCAAACACAATCTAATTGGATTGTGTTTGCAATTGGAGGTATCTAGCTCTGCCATCTTCTCAGACATTCTGCACAGAGATGACAAAACCTATCAGATTTCTTTGAAGTGTTTCTCTGATGACTTGACTTGGCCATGGAGAGTGAAAACCAACCAAAGGAAAATGTCTTGGTACTTACTGAAGAAAAGGCACACACTGGTGACTGAGGAGTTCCAATGTGGCAAATCCAAAGAAGGTGCTTGCGAAGAACTATGCCAAACTGTATATGAAGGAAGATAGGTTTTAAGTTCTCCAACAGACCCCTGCAAAGACACCTGGATGTCTTTCATTCACCTCATATGTATTTGTGAGCAAGACACCACATTAGGCCCTATAGGAGATTTGAAGAGTCATACTCTAAAAACTCACAGTCTTGTAAAATTACAGAAGACAATGACTCACTAGGTCATCTAAGATTCAAATGTGCTGATTATAATCATCATTAAATAGCTTCCCTGGAAAGTGTTCCCTGCAATGCCTCTACCATTAGCTGTTATCGAATGCCATGCTTTCACATGGAAGAGCCCTAAGTCTTGTGATGAACTGTCAAAACGATACAAAAGAGGACCATGGAGACCTGAGACCATGGTTGGTACTGCAGCTCTTGCTTTGTAATTTTTTATCTCCCTGTCTTCAGGTCGACCACCAGCAGCACTACTCTCAGGTCACTGATTAAGAGAAGTGACTTTACAAGACTATGAGAAGTACTGGGACATTTTTAAAGAATGTCTGCCTTAGGACGAGGGTAGTTTTTAGAGTCCAGGCCCTTCCTTTTTCTGTCAGGCTCCCTAAATCTGAATTTTTCTTCTCAAGGCCACTTGCTGCTGTATCTCTCCAAATACTGAAGACTTTCACTCGGCTCTCCTTGTCCTGAGGCAGTAAGACTCTCTGATCTGCCCTTCAGAATTCCCACTCCCCAGATCCAAGGAAAATGGGGATCTTGGGTACTATGGGGAGCCACTAATTGGATGCTGATACTCCCTTGTCAGCACACCCCAAAGTTCTCCCGTAGACTAACTTCTTGCAGGTATCATCTTCCATACCTTCTGTTACTTTTCATAATTCTCATTTATTGCATAGTGGCTGCTAGCACCCAAAGCCTGCACTCCATCTCAAAGCTTTTGCCCAGCCAGTTTGAAACTCCAATACAAATTATGCTTTATTCATTTAGGCTGTTCATTGGTGGCTTGAGTTCTCATGCTGCCTCCATGGCTACGAGTGAGTCATTTCACCTCTCTGAGCTCCAGGTGACTGGATGAGGAATACTCCATCCTTGACAAAGGAGTGTTCATTGGGCACTCACATGCAAACACACATATATACATGTATTTTCAGAATGAGTTATGAGGGTAGTTTGCGTTTCCAGCTTCACTGTTTACTAGCATGTGTAATCTTGGGCAAAGTAGTTCTCTGAGTCTCGGTTTCTTAATCTGTGAAGTGGAGAACGTAATGACTTTCTCTATATTATATGAGTAGGGAATGAAATTATATGGGAGAAGCACATAGATCGAGCCCAGGTTCAGAGAAAGGATGATTCACAAATATCAATGGTGAATAAATGTCTAAAAGTATTTTAGCATCACTAATAATCAAAGAGGAAGAAGTAGCAGGAATGTAGGGCAGGCAAAATCAATAAAATTGTAAACAACCAAAATGGCCCACAATAGGCAATTGATTATATCTGGATATAGTGGAATGCCTTGGAAATTTCAAGTTACAAAGCACAGGGAAAGATTTAATAAATGTTAGTGGCCATCATTGCTTTTCTCTCATTCATAGGCTCTTGCAAATGCCCCATGCTCTCCTAAGGCCCCTGACCACCCCACCCCCGACTACCCTTATTTCCTTCCTTCTTTTCTATCTTCTTAACGAAATGATTCTTCAGTTTTTCTCTATTTTTCTCTAGTTGCACTGAAAGTACAAAGACAATGGATTTGTGTCCTTTAAATGTGCCACCTCCCACTAGCAAAGGAATTATAGCGTCGTACCTATACTTCTTCAGCCTTGGTAGCCAGTAAAAACAATATGATTAAACTGTACAGCTGACCCTGAAGTTCACTGAGACTAGTCTAACCATTTAAATTATAACTTTATGAACAACTTTTTATTGCTGTCACATCATATTCTTGTGAGGAAAAGCCAACAGCAATATTAGACAGCTTCCTCAAAATATTTTCTCAAACATTTTTTTTCCTGTGAAAATTATACTATAGGAAAAAATTGTGCATAATTTTAATATCTCTTTTATTTTTTCTTAAAATTTATTTTGATTTGGCCTTCCTGTTTCATGTTTATTCTAGAAAATTGGAAATTACAGAAAAATATCTGGAAGAATTAAAATTATTCATAGTTGTACTTCCAAAAATAAATATTGTTGATATTTGGAGAGTACTTTATTCTTTTTAAATGCTTTTATTTTGAAAGCTAAGAATGTGTTTGCTTATATAGTTTGTGACCTGATTTCTTTATACTTTACTATGCCAATGAACTTTTTTAATAAACAGAAATTTCCAAGATACTCCTTAGTATCCAGATTTAATCAATTGCCTGTTGGGGGCCATTTTGGTTGTTTGTAATTTTATTGATTTTGCCTGTCCTACATTCCTTCTCCTCCTTCTTTGATTATTCGTGGTGCTAATATACTTTTCTATGTTTATTCACCATTAACATGTGTGAATCATCAGTTCGGACCATTTTAAATACCTCTTTTATTTTTATAATGATGGTGGTGGCCACAATCACTGTCTTCGTTATGGCAGTTGGGACCAGGAATTGTCAAGGC
Organism: Ateles fusciceps; assembly: GCA_036589455.1. Classification (NCBI taxonomy): domain Eukaryota; kingdom Metazoa; phylum Chordata; class Mammalia; order Primates; family Atelidae; genus Ateles; species Ateles fusciceps. The sequence continues at coordinate 7,542,045 of JAZHEH010002393.1, forward strand.
CAGGTTAGCTCAGAGACCCAGGTAAAGAAGAGAATTGCAGACAAGAAAAGATTTGATCTCATTCCTAGCACTGACCTTCCCAAAACTGGCATTCCCTGGGACCAGGTGGTGTTGAAAAGAGTTGTTTTTGATGTCACAGAAATCTGTTGGAAAGTGGATTTCCAAGCACATCCAGTCCTAGTGTATATTCTGCAGTTGAATGAGAAGCTACAAAGTCATGAGCCTTCTGAAGACAGCTCTAAGTTCAGCTAGAGGAATGAAATCTGAGGAAGAATAGTGAAATAAAACACAAAACATATTTTAAAATTTATAAACAGAAATTGTTCATCAAGGGAGGAATTAATTTTCTTCTAAATTATTCCCTTTTGCCTGGATTGTTACCTTGAGGATCAGGTCAACTCTACATGGAAACCTTCAGAGGACAGAGAATAGAAAAATAAACACTCATGCTCAAAATTTGGCATTCTACACCAACCAGGACCTTTTCATGGCCACCTTCCTGCCAAGCTCACTCATAACCAGGTTGCACAAGTCAGGGAAGGCAATTCTAACTTGAAGGACAAGTGGGGATGTTGGTTCTTTCTCCAAGGATAAAAACCAGTTATTTTACCTGTCACCCCAAAAAGTGTCCAGGACGTCATCTGGCATATGTCCTAGCCTTGATGTTTCATGACTTCCACAACTTTTGGGCACAAAAACAATTCACTTAGTCTCATCTATAAGGACATACACTCTTGAAGTTAGAAATGAAATCTTCAGCTTCTTTAGAACTCCCACTGCACAGAAGCTGCTCTAAGCTGTCAAGACTACGAGTCACTCAGAAGGTGTATTGCTTTGCTAGGTGCAAGTCCCCTGGAAGGCTGACAGTCCCCTGCAGGGCTGGATGTCATTGACTAAAGGGCAGGAAGTGGGCTGAAGCAAAGTCAGGGGCTAAGAACTTGAACTGAACATGAATTAGCTCATGCCATTGCCCACTCAATGCCTTCCTCTCACCCCATATCACTTTGAGTAGAAGCCAGTGTTTTCACGATGGCCTACAATGTCCCCCATGATCTGGGCTACAATCCTCCCTGCCTACCTCTCTTTCCTCCCTTTCCTTCTACTGTCCACTCCACTCACTGCACAATGACAGAGAGAGGAACAAAGCTGTTCCCCCTGCCTCTAAGAATGTGGCGTCAGCTTGAAAGCTAAGGCTAATCCTGATAGCCTAACAGCTGGATGCTATCAGATAACTGCATTTCTAGAAGCTGAGCAGTATGTTCTTTCTTGACGGGAAATCCAAGTGGTTTATTTCCATAGCTGCCACTCTCCGCAAAGTTATTTTTCCCAAGAGACTTTCCCCATCACCACCCCCTAACCTACCAACCATGTCTGGGTTGGATGTCCCAGCTATGTGCTCTCACAGCACCCACCCCCAATTACTGCACATTCACACTGAACGCAATTGCTCATTTACTTATCTTTTCTCCCACTAGGATGAGAACAGGGGCTGTGCAGTCATATTCAATATTGTGTCCCCAACCCTAACCAGGGCCTGGCACATACAAGACATTCAGCAGATGGCTGTTGAATGAAAATATATAAATGAATGAACGATTACCAGCTGCCTTCACTCCCTTAACCTGCTACAGAATTAATAAACTAATCTTGAGTTTAGTGGTATATAAAAATAAAAGTATCGTTGAGGACTGTCAGGCCAGCATCTCTGTACTGGTTGCTACATTCTGCTTATTGATTTATGCTACTAATTACTGTCACTTTTATTTTGGATTTGGACACAAAACAAGAGTGTTACTTAAGGGAAGTCTTCCAAATTTCTAAGTGTAGGGAACATTGCTAAGGACGTGGAACTTCAAAGGGCTCACAAGAAAATCATCACACACATGTGGGCACATGCACATGGCACATACACACGGCACATACATACACACACCTTTGTAACATGTAGTAGACCACATCTAGAATAATATAAAATTTCTATCTCAGATGATCAGCTCCAGACCCGCCAACCCCATGGCTGAGCCAAGGATGATATGGTATCCCTGTAAAGATCAGGTGGAAAACAGTAGAGAAGAACCCAGAGTTTCCTTCTATGCCAGGGTGTGTTTCTAAACCTTGGCTGTGCAACAGAATCACCCGGTAGGCTTTTAAAAATGCCAACACTCAGACCACACCTGAGACCAATTACATCAGAATTTTTAGGGAAGTAAGCCAGGGGATACATTTTTTTCATGTACCCCAGGTGCTTCCAGTGTGCAGCCAAGGCTGAGAAACACTGCTCTAAACTCCTCCTCTCATTGAGCCCTACTATGTGCCAGGCGTTATATGCGGAACTGCCTTTTCCTTTAATTTATTGTCGTAAACTGTTATCTCATCCATTTTATATGACCTAGCCCATACCCTGGAAGGGAAGCAATTTTATAAGCCCTCATTATTTATACTGTATAGTCGGGGCACTAGGAAAATAAGAAAAAAAAATTTTTTTTGTACTCATTTGCTTAAGCTATCCCCTTAATACCTAACAAGAACCCTTTAGTATAATTCTTTATAAGAACGGTGTTAATAAAACTAATTGGGAACTGAAGTTATTCCGTAGATGAACTCTATAAAGTTTAATTTATACACTTCAATTTACCTGCAATGGGATAAAATTGTTAATGTTTGCAGGTTTACGGCATTCTCCCTCCACCTTTGCCCACTAAACTCCTTATTTCTCCTTCACTTTCTATGAATAAAAGGGAAAAAACTGAACTCTTGTGAGCAATTAGCATAGAACCAACCCTCAATTTTCAGGGTGCTTCGTGGAGTTGGGAATGTGACTCATCTAGAGCCTATGTAGACTTACATATGGCCCAGAGAAGAGAGGAGATCAAGGTGCCAAAGGGGCAGAGACATGGCAGAAGAAAGAGAAGCCCCAAGGAATGTAGGGGTGCTAAAGATAGAAGAGGATGAGAGATTTTAATGAATTTCTAAGGACTAAGTGTTTGGATTCATTTACATGTTTTTGAGAGTGCCAAGTGTAAAGACTAAACCTGCCGTATAGGCCACGCTACTGAACTCTAACCAACCCCTGGGCAGGATGGCAGGGTCACACCTTTATGTGAGTTGCATGAGTGCGCTGGGTGGGCAGGTCCACCACTGGAGCACTCAAAATGTAACTAGTACAACAGAGGTACAGCATTTTCACTTTTTGTTGATTTTAGCTAATTTAAATAGGCAAATGTGGCTACTGGCTGCCCATACTGAACAGTGCAGGCCTACAATACTCAATCACAAGACACACACCTATCTGTTTACACATGCACAGACGCCTACCTACATAAATGGTTTTGTATTTGTACATAATTATATACCCTCATATCTCAAGAATGTGCATATAGACACAACTAGATACAACTGCACAAACAAGACACCTAGTCTTGTGGAAAGATAAAAACAATAAAAATTAAAATTGGAAATATTGCACGGGTCAGTGTAGGGAGATTTGACACAGGAAGAATTGGAGCAAGAAGTACATGGGTGTGTTGGACAACATGATGAATTTGGGGTGATGCTTTGATAACAAAAAAAGAAGAAAATCCAGTGAGACCACCAGTGGTTTGGGGATACAAGCTTTGTTTCCCTTGATTTTTTAATCTTTCAGCAAAAGACCTTTACAAACGACATACATCCTTCAAAGGCAGACTTGACTGTCAAAGACGGCCCTGACAACTGGGAACAACTCCAAAGGGCATAGACAGAAAAGTGAAGAAGGCACTTCTTAAAAAGGATGACTAAATTCTCTAAATGGTATTCATTCACTAAAAACATTTTAGGCACTCTTGTTTGCAGGAGAAGTATTTATTCCAATTATTAACACTGTATGAGATAGAATAAATGAATGATTGTCAGAATTATTAGTTTACCTAAAAGATATACCAATTTATGGACTATAATATTAACTTTTTCTGTATTGAACAAGTAACTAAATTCTACCCGTATGAACTAAACAATAATTTCTCCAACCAGAAAGTGACATAGTTGTTACCAGCTAGAAATACTATGATTTCCTTTCCAGTGCTCATCTTATCCATCTCAGTCTCTTGATGTATCCCCCTTTACTAATGTTGGCCTTGCAGTTCTTTCAATATGCTGTGCTCCTGCCTGCCTCTTAGTCTTTGCACATGCTGTCCCCTGCACAGGAAACACTCTTCCCAAACTCTTGCTGGGTTAACTTGCGTACATCCTCCAGGTCTCATCTTATCATCCTTAGGAATGTCATCTCCAACCCACCCCCACCTGTCCCAGATTAGATCAGTCCTTCTTGTTTTATGTTTTCATAGTACCCTGTTCTTCTCTTTCATAGCCCTTTTTTACAGTTATTGTAACTGAATTATTTGTGTCTTTATTATTTAATTTTATTTTACTCTCTGGATTGTAAGCCCCATGAATTCTTTGATTCTGATATTGTAATCTGCCTTATTCATCACAGTACTATATCCCCAGGATGTAATACAATATCCAGCAAATAGTAGATGCTCAATAAATGCTAATTAAATGTTCAATAAATGAATAAATATTTTACTTTAGCTTTATTTATCTAATTCCTCCTTTGCTTCCATTTTTTTTGTATCATAAGCTATACTATTATATAGTCCTATACAATGGTAAACAACTAAAAAACTCCTAAGCCCTGTACACAGTTGATTAATATTTCTCATTCTATTTCCCTTAAGGTCTGATAGACCATCTGGTGGTATATCATTTAAGTCACAGCAGCTATAAACATGTTAAGGCCCAGCATGAACCTGGTCTGACATCCAACCAGTCTTCTGTCTGTCACGGAAATGCCTCCATCCATTTTAGAAATGTGCTTACTACAGAAATACGATGCTCAGCTTGCTGTATTTATGAGACACTGAATTTTCAGGATGCCTTCAATCAATAGAAAATAGACATTATATTCTTACCTGAAGGCAATAGTAACATGACTGGCTGTGAATTTGGGAGTGAGGAAAATAAGAGGGCTCTGAGACGATTATTTTAATACAGAGATGGGCTAGCTAATCTTAAAGAGCATGGCTCACAGAACAATGGACTTGATTGCAATGAGAATGACAGAAAAATGTAAAATATATGTCGGTCCAAAGGGGATTGATCAGTGACGCAGACATAGAAAAGAAGAAGCGAACACGAACAGAGGAGATCACAGGCAACAGAACTTGAGGGACTGGGCTCACATTAGCAACACTTTTTCCTCCTTCATGAGTGAATTGATCAGTGACCTGTCTCTATGGATGTTTAACATCCATTTTTTCTAACCCCTGCTTTGACTCTATGCTCACCAAGCTACCTTTGATTATAATTAGTTCCTCACATGCATCTGTCTGCTGGGAGAGAGTATGTTCATCTTGCCAATGTGCACTTCCCTGTTGGCGTCACAGTTTTGTTTCTGATTGGGAAGACACGCAGCGGTACATCAGTCTTGGAAACTTGGTTAACCCGAGTTCTCCCCTGAGTGGTTCACCTCGCTAGGCAGACAGCAAGAATCAGGTGCCAAAGCATATGCAGCTGAGGCCCACTGGAAGCCTGGAGCCTCCCCCACAGAAGGCTGCCCTGCTAAGCTTCCAAGGGAGTCGCTGGCCCTGCAGACCCTCCAGAAAAAACTCCAATCTTGCTCTGCGCTACTTCTTTTTCAAATTTAAAATGGAGATTGGGGGGAAAGTGAAATGTTTGTTAGGACCAGCCACAGACTCCTAGAGATCTTTCCGAAGATTTCAGTGACGAGGTTTGAAACCCTAGTTATATGCCATGACATAAACTAATGGCTCAGGAGATGACGAAGATTGGGAAGTGGCCAGGAAGGAGAAGGGCGGAAGGAAGGAAAGAGGAACTGATACCCTTATCTCAGAAACTGAGGAGACAATAGACACTGTCTCAAACACATGAAAATAAACAGAGAGAATATAACTAAGATACAAATAAAATCAAAGCAACTAAAAATAGTCGTAGTGATTACGCAGGGACGATGAAGAAAGTGGAGATGCAAGTGTGTCACATTCAGCTCTATCATAGCAGGGTGTCAACAGATAATGCTGGAAGTTGATAAATCAAGAAATGTAAGCAAAAGTGTGTCATGTAGAGATCTCAGGACAAGTAGCAGAAGACATAGCTTAAAAATTCCAAATGGTCATCTTTAAAAGTGTGACTTAGAAGGGTTTGGGGGAAAAGTTTATTGTAAGTCATTTATTATTATTATTTCTTTATTGTTTGATTTTTGATCATCTGCCTTTTGATTTATTCATTTATTCGACAAATATTTGTTAAGTGCCAACTATGGGCAAGGCAGAGGATAGGTTCTAAAAATATAACACTAAACATAAGCTGGGTGTGGTGGTGAATGCCTGTAGTCCCAGCTACTCAGGAGGCTGAGGTGGGAGGATCGCTTGAGCCCAGGGGGTCCAGGCTGCAGTGAGCTGAAATTGTACCACTGCACACTGCACTCCAGCCTGGGTGACAGAGCAAGATGTTGCCTCAAAATAAGAAAAAAAGAAAGACTAAATATCTAAACATAATAAAAATCCTGCCCTCAAAAATGTAGTAGAGGAAACAAAATAAATAAACAAGTAAAATATGGTATGTCAGATGGCATTAGATGTAATCAAGAAAAATAATACTCTTTTATATCAGGTGAGATTTAAACACAGACTTGAAAGAGGTAAGGGAGGAAGCCTTGTGGATTCCTGAGGGAAGAGTGCTCCAGGCAGAGACAATAGATAGTGCAAAGGCCCTGAGGTGGGAGTGCCCAGTGAGTTTGAGGAACAGCAAAAGGCCAATGTGACTGGAAGACACTGAGTGAGGGGTCACACTGAGAGAGATGGTGGTGGCAGGGTCGAGGAGAGGCCACTTAGTATAAGCCTTAGTAGCTATAGCCAGAGTTGGTCTTTAGTCTGAGTAAGGCGGAAAGCCAATTAAAGGGCAAAGGCATCTAAGTTTTGAATTTGTTTTAAAATTCTGCCTTTTTTGAGGATAGACTTTTCTGAAGTGGTCTGAAGATGGAGCAGAGGAATCAATAAGGATGAAGCCTCACTGATAAGAATTTTTTAGATTGTAAAGAAGTGAAGTTAAAAACCACTCTCCTAATTTATTGCTAAATAAAAAGACATGTTTTCTTGTTTTAACATGTAAATATCTGTGTGCTAAGTATTTTTGATGACATAATAGGAGAACTTCTTATAGTTGCCCTTGGGGGTTCCTTTAACAGGGTTGTTTTCAATGATAGTCCATCTACCAACGATTATAACTAAGGATGAGTTTGAAGATTTGAGCAACTCCTTGGATATCCTGGCCTCCTCGCTTCACTTTCAGTCACAGCTATTTGTGTCCCTGTTGTTCCCATATCAGCAGTTCCCAAAACTAGCTGATCATTAGAATCACATGCAAGAGCTTTTCATGAAAATAGACTCCTTGACCTCACCCCGCAGATGATTCTGAATATTTTGGTTTGAGTTGGGGATCCAGGCAGTGACGTGCGAAGGGCAGAGATGATGGGAGCAGTACACGCAGGTGCAGACAATAAGTGGGTGCATTTTCTGAGAATTTAAAGGAAAATCATAGAAACAACTGAAACTTAGTCTGCTTTTTATTACCACTATGTGCTAGCAGTTCTAAACAATATCAGTGATGAAATACCTCTCCCCTCCCCTGCAGAAAATAGTGTTTCATTTTTTTTCTTTGAGTCAGGGACTCACTTTGTCACCCAGGCTGGAATGCAGTGGTGCAATCATGGCTCACTGCAGCCTCCATCACATGGACTCAGGTGATTCTCCCAACTCAGACTCCTGAGTAGTAAAGGTGGGATTACAGGCATGCACCATCACACCTGGCTAATTTTTCTATTTTTTTTGTAGAGACGGGGTCTCTCTATGTTACTCAGGCTGGTTGCATTCTCCTGGGCTCAAAAGATCCTCCTGCCTCAGCCTCCCAAAGTGCTGGGATTATAGGTTTGAGCCACCATACCCAGCTCTAAAAATCTTTTTTTTTTTTGTCTATATTCTAAGCTGCTACTGTTGAGTTTGAGTAATATGTATGCAAGTTTTAAATTGTACATTGTTATTACTTATTCTTTCATAACCATAATATTCAATATGGAAGTTAATTTGGGGGAAATCCCAGTATTATATATGTATAATATATACAGTCAGCCACATGGTCTCACCTACACATGTTCATTTGAAAGAAGGTTTTTAATGGTTGGGAGTTTGAGTTTGCTTTGGGCTTAATTTGTGTCCTCAACAACTGTGGTACATTTTATTACATTTTAAAACCATAGGTTCTAAATAAATAATAACACGTGGCAATAGTCTCAGTCTTATTATAGACTAAGAAACAGACTTGAGTTACTTCAATTCTGTCATTCTGTGTAATCGTCAGGGGATTTTATTTGTGTTTCAAATTGAAAATAACAAAATAAGGCATAAATTATGAGGTATGCTATAGTTTAGAAAGAATGAATTTTATTTCATATGTGAACTATTTTATCCAATAATATTTCTACATAGAAAGTTGTTCTTTCATTTTTATTTTAATTATTTATAAACTAAAAATGAGTTAAGAAATTAAATATAACATTACTTATGTTGTTTCTTTACATATACATGATGTATAACACAAGCACACATTACATATAACATTTATATGTCTTTATAATATATTTAATGGTTACTGACTATTGCATAATTACTATTAAATAATTTTGTCACATAGAGGAAAAAGGTGTTTATCTGCTCCAAGTGTCAAATGTGCTAAGTACTAGGGGTCTTTATCTTTTTAAAAGTTCCGCAGGTAATTCTCACATGCAGCCAGATGTGGGAATCACAATCTGTAGCATGTTTATTACTTTCTCTAACTCCATTTTTGTATTCCCCATTTTCCTTCTCTACACCTACTCTTCACCTGTTTTTACCACATTAGTTCCACTAAGGACCCTGGTACAGGTGAAGAGGTGCTAATCAAAACCCTGCTGCTTCTAGGCAATGGTGTGCTGGTAAATACTTAACAATGGGCTCTCTGGGAGATTTACACGTTGACTTATTTTCATAGTGTAAATAGTCCCAATGTGCTGATTTTCAACCACTAATGAGATGTCAATCTGTCTGGGAAGTTCCTGAAAATTTAACAGTTTGCTCTCCCATGCTGGTGCAAGTCCCCACTGTTTCGGGGATTCCCAAGACTTTCTGCTAGAAGGATAATGGAGTCTTTATGAAAGAGTTTTGCTCATTTTTTTTTTTTCAAACTAAAGTTCAGTTTTCTGGATTATTTCTTGAATTTGTGAGTTCAGCTTTAAAAATCAGACCACTCTTATGCACATTCTCCCTACAAGCATCAGGAATAACAACCTCCATGTTCCTTACTTTATCCACATTCTAGAACACTCTTCAGCCCTAGATCCAGCAGTGCTTTCAAATGAGAAGCTGACTTTCTAGCAATCTATGTGTAAACACCCACCTACAAAGAATTCTTTCTCCCCTTAAATTTGCTGGAGGAATGTACCTGAGAGAATTTATGCTGCTTCCTCTGTCCCCAGCCAACCTGTTCCTCCATATAATTCCACTGTCTGTCTTCATTCTTTCTTCTCAGAAGGAGCTACTAAGGGATGAGGCAACTTCCTATGCTGACTTTGGTATCTCACCTACTAGTTAGAAGCATGAGCCATAGCCAAAGAGACCTGGGTTCAAGTCCCAGCTCTATCACTTACAGGATGTGAGACCATCTATGCTCTCTGAGCCTCTAGAATAATTGCTCCTTGATAGGGTTGTTGTGGGGTTTAAATAATATAATATAAGCAAAGTGCATTGTCTGTGCCTGAAACATAGTTAGCCTCAGCATATGCTATTATTATTCTAATTCCCCTGATAAGTATTAATGGTATTAGTCCCCTAGACTTTTCAGTTACCATGGAAATGAATAGCTGAGGTGCTGATGTTCACCTAGAAACATACTCCACTGGACCCAAAAGAATTGAAGGATCTTTTAATGCTTCTTAGTTCTTGCTCTTATAATTGTTTGCAAAGCATTATTTAAAAACAATCCCAATATATAATTTCTCTGTATTACTTTGTATAAACAAAGTCATAATATGAAATTCCTCTTTCGTATTCAACTGTTCACTTATTGTGCTTTGTAGAAACACAGGATCCATGCCTTATTCATCAGTGAGCTCCTTCACAGCACTTAGCAGAGTACCTGGTATGAAGTGGATATTCATCAAATATTTGATTGACTATGTTTTTTATAGAAAAGGTTTGCACTCTACTTGGCTTGCTCTCTTGCTGCAAATCTGTAATATTTTCCTACTCTTGATTGCCAGGGACTAAGAATTGTGGGCAAAGGAAAGCAGCTCCTGCCCCCATCAACAGGAATGTACACTATTTATATCAATACAAAGTACATACATACAGGGACATATTCAGTTAATAAAAGTGATTAATGGCAACAATTTCTAGACAATGCCCTACAATAAAGAATATAGTTTTATTAAAATGATAAAAATGCATTCAGGATCCTCAGACCCATTGCATTTCTCTGTGCCTTTGTTAGCAACTAAGCAGCCCTCAAAGGACACTGTGGGAGTTGACCTAGGCTGTATGCATGACTAATTGTTCAACACCTGCCTGCCTCCAGAAAGAGTTACCCATACTGTTCATATACTGCAATCAGGAAGCAGGAAGCCTAAGGAAATCCCAGACCCTTTGTACCAGCTGCATGGCTATGACTAGACATGAGTGACAGCACATCCTGAATGATACATAGTGGGTGAAAGACAGGAGGAGGGCCCTAGATGGAGCCAGGTGTCTGACTGAACGATGGGGTGTATACAGTTGACTGAATTGGAAAATTCTTGGGGGGAGAAACAGACTCAGAGGGAAGAACATTGTCTAGTTTTGGAAACATCAATTTTGAGATGTTTATAAGTTAGCAAAGTGCAATTGTCAAGGAGGAAATTGGATATTGGATGTAAGAGACCAGAATTCTAAAGAGAAATCTAAGCTAAATACGTAAGTTGAGGGGTCATCAATATAGAGATGCCATTTGAAAACAGGAGCGGATAAATTCATCTGGGAAAAGAAATGAGAAACTCCCATTTAGAAAAGGCAGAGAAAATAGTGAAAGCCTGCAAAGAAACAGATGTGGACTGGACAGAGAAGAAAAGAACCAAAAGAAGGTAGAGTCACAGATGCCAGAGGAGGGGCATTGGAAGAGGAAGGGTCTGGGTTGACTTCCTCACGAAGCAGACTCTGAGACAAGTTTGGTGTCCCAGAATCCTTATTCAGGGATGTCTTTGGGTTCAAGACCATGAAAAGGAAGGGAAGAAGACAGGCGTGCGTAGAAAGATAACTTGAGCTGTGATGCAGAACTAAAGGCACCCTGGCCCACCTACAGGGTTTCTGGAGCTAGAATGGCTGTCCAGAGATTAGCCAGGGTGGCCAGGCCTTCACCCTCCCACATGCAGTCATATTGGATGTAGGCCGCCTAAGAGGAAGCATGATCTTGGCTGAGGGGCTGTCTGTGGCTGAGGTCATCCCCAAACAGGTTCACCACTGAAGGCTCTGCCCTCCTTACCCCTAGCCACTGAGGCAATAACCCCTCACCTAAGGGGGATCTGGGTAGTGAGTCACAGCATCCAGCCAGACAGCAAATAGTCAGCAGTACTGAGGTTCAGGCAAATTGAGAGTGTGAAGATATACGTTGCTCTTGACAACCTAGTTTGGTGGCATTATGGGTAAGAACTTGGTTTTCAGAGGGTTTCAGAAGTCCTGGAAGTGAGGGAATGCAGGAGGATGTGACAATCTTTGCATTTGAAGAGGAGCTCAAAAATGGGGTACAGACTAGAGAATGAAATATGGGGTAAATGTTTTTGTGTTGTTGTCCTTTTAATATGGAAGATCTTCTCCCTCTCTGTGACTGAACTGCCTTCCCACACTTGGATTCCAGGAGACACTCCCACATCCTTAAAATAATTACCCTTTCTAGGCTTAGGCTATGTGAAGGTGGTTTCTTATTACTTGCAACCAAAATGTCTCTATCAGGATATGATCAGAGAAGCAGTCTACTATAAGTGCTGTAGGATAAGGGATTTATTATAGGATTTAGATCTTACACAATAGTGGGATGTGTGAAGTCTATGTAAGGCTGTTGCCTCTGCTTCTGACGTTGGACCTAAGCCACTATAGATCAGCCAGGCTGGCAGGAAGGAAAGCTGCACAGGAAATGGGGGAGAGTAAGGACAAACTAGAACCCATGCAGACAAATGGAACTCATGAGGACAAACTAGAATACACAAGGACAAACCCACCTCCAACCTTGATGGCACAAGTGACCTGTGGGAGAAGCTGGTGCCCTTACCCATGGTGCTGCACACAGGCCTGGCCCAGGCTTCAGAGAAACTGAAGGAGAAAATCCAGTGGGGGGATGGAGGAGCTGAGAGCCTGGATGCTGCCCGTGCCCACAAGGGAGCCAGCAGATCAGCGACAATGTGTGCGAGCTGCCACCAAGCCTGGTGTGGAAATGGCTGCTTCACTTCTGTCTTCCAAATCTCATCCAAATTTCTCTTGTGGCCAACCCTAATCCCAAATCATATAAAGATGTAATTTTGCTTCTCTAAATGTACACAATAAAAAGCCACCACAGAGTCCCCAAAATAACACCAGGGCTATAATTTCCTTGCAGGATTATTGTAAAGGACAAGAGATAATGCAAGTAAATCCGACATACAGACATACACATAACAGGCCCTCAATAATGGGAGGTGAATGATAATACTGCCGATGCAAATAGTAGACTAATTTGTCAAAATGTTAACTATGATTTCTTTTCCATATATTTCCCCTTATATTTTAAGATTGCCCTAATTGTCCCCCAACAGATACTCCTTAGTACTAGAATTCCTTCCACTACAGTATTTCTTTTGAACCAGGTATGGCCTTGTGAATTAGTTCAGCCAATGGTTCAGGAATAAAAGTGACACAACAGCTTCTAGACCATCTCGTGAAAGACAAGTTTGCCCTTTCCAAGGCTGTGCCACAGACATGAGGGCACCCCAGCTTTGGCCTTGTAGATGGGGACATGGTAGAACTAGAAGGTGGAAGGAGCCCTGCGTCCCTGCAGGACCACATGGAACAGAGACGCCTCAGCCACACCGACTGGCTCAGTGATTGGCTGCTTTCCAAGTCATCTTACTTTTGTGTATCTTGCGATACCCTAAAACTCATGCTATTTTCTTGCATCTAAAATCTTCTTCTGAAGGCCAAAAGCACAAATTGCTTGAAGTGCCTCCTAGACTTCAATACCTAAACTTATTGAAAATATGTTCCTGGAGAGGAAAAGAGAATAAGAAACGAATCTGGGACAAGAGGAAAGAGAAGGGGTTATTTTGGAACCAATGAACAGTGGGGGATCCTCTCTCCACTCTCTGGCAGAGTCCCAGGAATAATATGTCATAGGGGGAACTACTGCATTTTGCCCCAGGGAAGCTCCAAGTCTCATCATACAATACCATGGTTGGGGGCGGTGGGGTGGGGATGCTGAGACGCCAAACGCAAGGGGAGAATTTGGACTGGAACAAAGAAAGGCTTAGCAATAACCAGCCAACCAATAAACAAAGGGGGGCGTGTCAATGCCCTACCATTGGAAAATCCAGGAACATTTAATCCAATAGCTATCAGTATGGAGCCTCAATAGTAAATATGATGGATTTCCCATTAGCCTGGAAGGATGGAAACTCTGAGATACAATTTACTTTTAAATAAACCCAGAAGTATGGTATTTCTGGCACTCCAAAGTTTGTGGGTATAGATTCAATCAAATACATCATCATTGTTGTTGTTTTACCAAGAGTCGCACCAGGTTTTGTATCTGTACAGGGTCATCCCTGCCTTGGCTCAGGGACTATCTAAGGCTGAGCTGTGAAGTGAAGGTATTTGTGTCTCCAGTGAGAAGGACAGGGGGAGGCAAGGCAGGAGGCAACCTCATGCTCTCAAATGACTTTTGCTCTAGATCTGGCTGCCTGTGATGTCTACCAGGTTATCTTTCTCTCTACCAGAGTTCTGAGCTTGACAAGATCAAATAGGGGTAGTTTGGGGACAGTGATTACTCAATATCCTTCATCTAAAGCTCCAAGCTCCTTAGGAACAGCAAATTCTTGGGCATAAGCATCACCAGAGGATGGGAATCTATAGGACATTCCTTAGAATTGCAGTTGAGCTATAGCCAAGAAAGACTCTAGGGCTCCTACAATACAACCAGTCCTTCACCCACATGAGCCAAACAGGACCCAGAGAGAATAGACTTGCCCACATTTACAGAGCTAGTTGGAGGCATAGAGGAGACAGAGACCAGTGGTCTGGATTCTCAGATGAGTTTCTAGTTTGTTCCACATAGGAGGATCCTGGAGAAAATTTTGTCCACTGCTTTCATCAGGGGCAACTTAAAGGGGGATGAAATGTCCATATTCCCCTTCCATAGTCCTCCCCAAGGTGCCATAATTTCTCAGTATTTATTTCAACACTTGAAGCCTTAACCCCATAAGCTCTTAAATGGATGTAAGCAAAGACAGAATTCCACGTGAATGCAGAAGGGCATGTGGAAGACAAAAATGCTGACGGGTGGGCTTCCAGAGGACTCCTGGGGAAGTCTTCCAGCTGTGTTCCAGCATCTCTCTTTCATTCTCTTCCTCCCTCCCTCTGTCCCCCTCCATTCCTCTTTCCTTCCCCCTTTACTCCTCCCCTCTGTCCCTTCCCTCCCTTTCTCCTTCTCTCCCTTTCTCCCCTCTTTCTCCTTGAGTGACAGACATGCACATCTTTCCCAGCTAGTGGAGGGGTACAAGAGGAGCTAGGGTTAATAAAGACAGGAATTTTTCTAGTGACCAGTGCTACTTGGAAACCTCTGAGATGCTTTGTAAACTACAAAGGCTAACAAACTGTGAAGACCCTCACCAAGAAGGCCTGAGATTTTATGGCCCCAAGGCAGGTGTAACAAACAGCTAGAGATGACAAACAAAGCTGCTTCTTGGCAGCCGGGTGCACTGGTCCAGAGACATGAGGTAGCCAGCCCAACTGTCTGCTCTTAAACTCTTCCTTCCTCTCTTCCTTATACCAACTCTCCTTCCTCCCTCCCTCATACTTTTCCTCCCTTCCTTTCCTCACCCATTAACTAATCCAAAAACATGTATTTGAGTTTATTCCACGAGCCAGGAACCCTGATTAGATTCTATGGTTACAAAGACAACCTTTAGTCTCTGCCCCAGAGGACATTGCACCATTTTTATAGATTATTCATTTATTTATTCAACACACATTTATGAGTTCTGGATTAGGACAAATACAGCCCCCTGGGATTGAAGCTTACACTGTTACATGCCATACACAATTAGTAACTCCCTTCTACTGAGCATCTTCTAAAGATTGATTACAGAATCATCTTTCCATTTTCCCATCCTTTTCTCAACTCCTCCATGCCTCTGTCCACTAATCTTTCTTCCCAAAAAGGGAAATAGTTTGTGCCTGAAATTCTAAACTCCCTGATTTCAGGCAAGGCCTGGGAGAGTATAAATAAGCATATGAATATTTAGCAAAAATGACTGCTATGCAAAGCTTGAAGCACTGTTGTCATAATGCAGAGCCCGCTTTAATCGCAGCTACAGGGAAAGCATTTGTCGCTGTCTTATCACACAGGAATGATTTTCCCATTGGCAATGGCAGCCTGCCAGCTGGCTGTAGAGCCAGCGCCTTCCTGGTCTTTCAGGTCACAATCTCAGTTGGTATGCTCCACCACTGCCAGGCACTGACATTTCTATTTTTGCAGGACATGCTGGGTCAGGAAACAAAACTGCAGAATCACAGACTATTTCTTATTTACACTGAATGTGAATCTCATTTTGGCTCAGAAGCCTATGAATTTCCAATGCTTATAGTTCAGTACACCAGAGATGGTGACGAGCTTTGCTGATTGAAGTCCGCTGATGGTTTTTGGATCTTATCACTCCCTTTAAATCCCCAAGGTGGTTCATAGAGTGCATTTCTATAAATCTGTAGTAATTTGCCATTTATAAATAAAGCAGCAATTCAGCTGAGGCATCACCTTTATCCAAGTCCAGCTCAGAATGAACACAAAGAGCGATGGTTTATATGGGAAAACAAAGTTCTTTAGCAGAAGGATTTGGGACAATCATTAGTTGCTGACCAAGGCAGCTAGAATTTGTAGGAAAGAATATTGGGGAGGAGAGACTAGCAAGCAGAGAGCACACTGAACATCTCAAGAGAGTCCCCCTGATTATTCAGTTGAATAATGATCAGTGCAAGCATGTGAAGAAACCATGTGAGGCTGGGGAAGGAACCACCTGAAAGGATTAGAAGTCATAGTGTCTAGCAATTACATAGCTCAGAATATTACCTGTTCCAGCTAGCCAGACTTTAAAAACCTCATGATTCATGAGCACTGGATAAAGCACACAAAAGAAATTTACTTCAGTAGTGGGGAAAGTTAGACCTCCACTGTGCATTGCTCCAGTCCTGCTAAACAGGTCTTAAAAGAAAGACTCAAAACGGTCAGAGTACTTCCAAATAACTTAACTGCACTCCAGAAAATAACTCAAGAATGTTCATAGAAATACAAAAATATCCAGCACTCAACAAAGTAAAATTCACGGTGTCCGGCACCCAGTCGAAAATTACCAAGCATTCAAAGAAGCAGGAAAAATATAAGTCATAAGAAGGAGAAAAACTAATCAATTAAAATTAATCCAGAGTTCACACGGGTATTAGAATTAGAAGACAAGGACATTAATACAGAACTACATTCTTTATGATCAAAAAATTAAGTAGAGACTTAGAAGATTTTTTTAAAGATTCCAGTTAAGCTTCTAGTGATGAAAACTACAATGTGTGAGATGAAAAATACTTTGGATGGGATTAATGGAAGATCAGACATTGCATAAAAAAAGATCAGTGAATTTGAAGACAGAGCAATAGAAACTATTCAAAATGAAACACAGAGTGAAAAGAGAATTTTTGAAATCAGCAGAGCATCAGTGAACTGTGGGTCACTTCAAACAGTTTAATATAATTGGAGTCCCCAAAGGAGGAAAGAGACAGAAAAATATTTGAAGAAATAATAGCCAATATTTCCAAATTTGCTAAAAACTATAAACCCACAGATCCAAGAAAGTCAATAGACCCCAAGCAGAAGAAATGTGAAAACAAGAAAACAAAACAAAAAAGCAGATACCAAGAGTTATGGGGTATCCAGCTAATTTTTTTTTGTATTTTTAGTAGAGACGGGGCTTCCCCATATTGGTCAGGCTGGTCTTGAACTCCTGACCTCATGATCCACCCACTTTGGCCTCCCAAAATGCTGGGATTACAGACATGAGCTACCATGCCCGGATGTTGTAAGGTTCTTATACCATTCATTAAGTGTGCATTAAGTGGCATTATAGTGTCATTTGAATGTAGATTGTGATTAAGTTAAAGGTAAATTTTGTAAATTCTAAAGAAATCACCAAACTAACAAAACAAAGAGTTATAAATAATAAGCCAACAGAAGAGATAAAGTAAAATCATAAAATTTAATTAATCCCCAAGGCATATTGTCTAAGAACCTAAAAACAAATCCTACCAAAAACTGAGGCAGCAATTTGCAGGACATAGAAAGTAGCAGAAGGGTGGAGGGCCATGAGAAGGAGTGGAATCAACTGATAGAAGAGAATGCTGAACAGAGATGCTGAACAGAATGGAAGGGTATAGAACAAGCCAGGGAGAATGTAAATAAAATTAGAGAGCTGGAAGATCAAGAAGGAGGGGCTTGAGACACCTTGTATGCTTTACCATTTTAAAGTGACAAAAGCTTGCCGTTGGATCATACAAAAAAAATTAATCACTACATCTTTCTTCATTTCTCAATACTGCCCTACCCCTACATTTCACTAGTGACTTTATCTCATAAGACATTGAAAAAGATAGCAAACATTGGGTGGGAACTCTCTGATCTACATATGAGCAATTCTACCAACTTGCTACATCTGCCCCTAACTGCTGCTTCTTGCCTCCTGGTTCAAATGAAAAAAAAATCCACCCGTGTTTACCTCCTTATCTTACCCAGGACTTTGTCTCTTTTGTATCATGGTCTCTTCTGCATTAACAGATTATTCTTTGTGGCATAGATGTGTGCTCTACTGTTCCTGTGCCCCCTGCTGTTCCTGTGCACCCTGCTTCCCACCACGTGACAATTGGCTTAAACCTCCTTCTAACTCTTCCCATACAGACCCAATTTTGTGGCCAATCTTGCTCCTTGGTTTTCTGTTGAGTGCTAATCCTATCCTTTAACTACTAGCTATTTTGACTATAGCTCTGAATCTCACCTACATCACACACATTCTTTCCACAGCCATGGTCTTCTTTCTTGCTCCTGTTATATGTAATTATACTTAAATGAACCTATGATATATGCAAAGAAAATGATATCCCCATTTACAGATAATAAAACTGAGTGAGGTCAGATGATTTACCCAAGGTCACATAGTAAGTGGAGCAGCTTGGGATTTAAGCCCAAGTGTTCTAACCATAAATAATTTCATTACACCAAAGCAGCGGAGATAATGGCAATGACCACACTCTTGGGTCAGTTTTAAAACTCTGACTCCTCTTTAGATTGTATCTGACATTGGAAATTTCCAGGAGGCTGATGCTTTTTCACAATTAAAAGAGTTCTCCTGTCCCATCTGCTATTCTTCTGTTCCTTCAACTCTTCAGAAGCTCAGACCTTGGGGCAGGAAGAGTCTTTCTTCTGTCTTTGGTCATAGGTTATTTTGATCAGGGGTAAGGACATGAGATTAAAAAAAATCAATGTGGATCAAGTTAATGCAAAATATCCTAACGTACGTTAACTCACAGAACCATCACAACAATCATGTGAATAGGGACTCAGAAGATATTTATGTTTGTATGGGTGTGTGTATGCATGCATGTATGTATCTATCACTTGAACTAAGATGTAATCCATTAGCTATTTAACAGAAAATAAAAATAATACAGTAAGTGGGAGGACTTACGAACCAGATATCAAGACTTATTTATAAGTTTAATCAAAATGGTGTGGCATTATTACAAAGACAGACAAATAGAGTAAAGCAAAGAAAAACAGAGTTCATACAGTATAAGAGTTTACTTAAGCTTTAGGATGGAAAAGCATACAGTCATTTTGCCTACCACATATAAAATAGAATGATGGATCTAATTTCAAGCATGCCCGTCATAACAACTGTGATGTGGTTTGGCTGTGTCCTCACCCAAATCTCATTTTGAATCGTAGTTCCCATAATCTCCACATGTCATGGGAGGAACCCCTATTGAATCATAGGGGCAGTTACTCCCATGCTGTTCTCATGATAGTAAGCAAATTCTTACGAGATCTGATGGTTTTATAAGGGGCTTTTCCACCTTTGCTCGGCCCTTCTTCCTGCTTCCATGTTAAGAGGGACGTGTTTGCTTCCTCTTCTGCCATAATTTTAAGTTTCCTGAGGCCTCCCCAGCCATGTGGAACTGAGTCGATTAAACCTCTTTCCTTTGTAAATTACCCAATTTTAGGCAGTTTTTTTTATAGCAGCATGAGAACAGACTACTACAAACTGCAAATGGGCTAAAATAATCTATTATATCAAATTAGTCGTCAAAGAAAAATCCAACTATATGTTGTTTGTAAGAAACATTTTGCAAAGGAAACAGAAGACTTTACCAAATGAGCAACATGCCTGTTCTTGAATAGAAATCCTCAGGTTATAAATATGTCAATTCTCCCGAAGTTTAATTTATAATTTTGAAATGCTCTTCAATAAAATTACCAATAGGAAACATTCGAAACTAGACAAGCAAATTCTAAGTTCATATGGGAAAATAAATCTAAAATAGCCAAAAATATTCTAAAAAGAGAAAATTAATGAGTAGATGTTAATGCATATTATGAAATGACAATAATTTAAGCAGTGTGATGCATGGCCAATAAACAGTAAGTGGATTAGAATAGGAAGCAAGATATTGATCCAAATAAATTGAGAAATGTAGTAAATTGTTAAAGGACCATTTCAAATTAGCGGAAAGAAACCTATTAGCCAACAAATAACGTTCAGACAAATGGGTGGCTACCTGGAAAATATAAACTTGAACCATGGACCTCATACCATACACCAAAATAAATTCCATATAGATGAAAGATTTGAATGAGAAAATGAATTTATAAAACTACTAGAAAAATAGACTTTTGTAAGTTTGATAAGAAACCCAACCATAAAACAATACGTTCTTAAATTAACTCTTTAAAAACATGCCCGTAAGCACATACATGTATATTCATGTATCAAGAGACACTGCCATAAAGACAACATATAAATGGCAAAGTTGCAGGAAAAAAAGAAACCATATTTAGACAGAGGCTAACAGTATTGATTTCATTTTTTTTTTTTTTTTTTTTTTTTTGAGACAGAGTTTCACTCTGTCACCCAGGCTGGAGTGCAGTGGCACGATCTCGGCTCACTGCAACCTCTTCCCCACCGGGTTCAAGTGATTCTCCCACCTCAGCCTCCTGAGTAACTGGTATTACAGGCATGCACCACCACACCCAGCTAATTTCTGTATTTTCAGTAGAGACGGACTTTGCCATGTTGGACTGGCTCGTCTTGAACTCCTGACCTCAAGTGATCCTCCCACCTCGGCCTCCCAAAGTTCTGACAGGCATGCACCACCACACCCAGCTAATTTTTGTATTTTCAGTAAAGATGGGCTTTTGCCATGTTGGACTCCCAAAGTTCTGGGATTACAGACATGAGCCACCATGTCCAGCCAATAGTCTTGATTTCATATTAGTATTAGTTTTAAAAGGAGCCAACAATAGAAAAATTGGCAAAGTTTTCTTTTTTGGATGTATATTTTATTTTTTTAAGTTTGTTTTTATTTGTATAAATTGATGGGGTATATGTGCAACTTTGTCACGTGCATAGATTGTGTACATGGTCAAGTCAGGGCTTTTAGATTATCCATCACTCAAGTAACATAAATTGTACCCACTAATTTCTCATCCACCTTCCTCCTACCTCCTCACCCACCTTCCTCCTACCTCCTCACCCTTCCATGTCTCCATTGTCTATCATTCCACTCTCTGGACCCATGTGTATACATTTTTTTACCATCCATTTATGAGTCTATTTCTTTTGCAGAGCAGAGGTTTTGTAGTTTAAATAAATATGAGTTGTCTATATTTTGGTTTTTGGCCTGTGCTTTTGAGGTCTTGGTCAGAAATTCCTTACCAAGACCAATGTCCATAAAAGTTTTCCCTAGGTTTTCTTCTAGTATTTCGGTGTTGGTTGTTGTTATTTTCAGTTTGTTTTTATTTTTTTAGAGACAGTTGGAGTGCAATGGAAGAATCATAGCTCATTGCAGCCTCAAACTCCTGGGCTCAAGCAGTCCTCCTGCCTCATCCTCCAGAGTAGCTGGGACTACAGGCACATGCCACCATACCAGGCTAATTTTTAAAAAAAATTTTTGTAGAGTTAGGGTCTCACTGTGTAGCCCAGACTGATCTTGAACTCCTGGACTCAAGTGATCCTCTTGGCGCAGGCTCCCAAAGTGCTGGGATTGCAGGTGTGAACCACTGTACCACACTTCTTGTAGTATTTTTAGAGTTTCAGGTCCTACATTTAAGTCTTCAATCAATCTTACGTTGATTTTTGTATATAGTAAGAATTAGTGGTTCAATTTCATTTTTCTTCATATGGCAGTCTGATTTTTCCACCACCATTCATTGAAAAGGGTGTTCTTTCCATAGTGTATGTTCTTGTCAGTTTTGTCAAAGATCAGTTGGCTAAAAAACATATGGCATTGAGTTTTCTTTTCTATTTCATTGATCTATGTGTCTTTTTTTATACCAGCAACATACTGTTTTGGTTCCTGTAGCCTTGTAACATACTTTGAACTTGTAATGTGGTACTTCTAGCATTGTTCTTTTTCCTTTGGATTGCTTTGGCTATTCTGGCTCTTTTTTGAATCTATATGAATTTAGGATTTTTTTCTACTTTCTGTGGAAAATGACATTGATATTTTGTTTTATTCTGTTTTGTTTTGTTTTAGACGGAGTCTCTCTCTGCTGTCCAGGCTGAAATGCCAGTGCCATGATCTCAGTTCACTGCAACCTCTGCCTCTCAGGTTCACATGATTCTCCTGCCTCAGCCTCCCGAGTAGCTGGGATTACAGGAGACCATTGCCATGCTTGGCTAATTTTTGTTTTAAGAGAGACAGGGTTTTACCATGTTGGTCAGGATGGTCTCAAACTCACCTCAAGTGATCCACCTGCCTCGGCCTCCCATAGTGCTGGGATTACAGGTGTGCACCACCAAGCCCGGCAACCTCGGTATTTTGATGAAGGTTGCATTTAATCTGTAGGTTGCTTTGGGCAGTATCGTCATTTTAACAATATAAATTCTTTTGATCTATGAGCATGAGATGTTTCATTGCATGTGTTTGTGTCATCTGTAATTTATTTCATCAGTGTTTTGTTGTTTTTCCTGTAGAGATCTTCTATCTCCTTAGTTAAATTTATTTCTAGGGTTTTTTTGGTAGCTATTGTAAGTCAGCTTGCCTTCTTGATTTCTTTCACAGTTAGATCATTACTGGTGTATGGAAATGCTACTGGTTTTGTATATTGATTTTTTATCCTTCAAATTTACTGAATTCATTTATGAAATCTAGAAGTTTTCTTGGTGGAGTACTTAGGTTTTCTAGACGTAAGATCATATCATCAGCAAACAGGGATAGTTTGGCTTCCTTTTTTCTGACTTGGATGCCTTTTATTTCTTTCTCTTGCTTGATTGCTCTGGCTAGGAATTGCAGTACTGCAGTGAGCAGGAGTGGTGAAAATGGGTATCCTCATCTTGTTCCAGTTCTTAGAGAAAATGCTTTCAATTTTTCCCTATTCCAGTATGATATTAGCTGTGGGTTTGTTCTATACAGCCTTTACTATTTTTGAGGTACGTTCCTTCTATACCAGATGATTGAGAGTTTTTATCACAAAGGGATGTTGAATTTTATCAAATGCTTTTTCTGTGTCTATTGAGATCATCATATAGTTTTTGTCCTTGATTTTGTTTATGTTTATGTATCACATTTATTGATTTACATATGTTGAATCTTCCTTGCATCCCTGATATAAATCCCACTTGATCATTATCTTTTTACTGTGTTGTTGGATTTTATGTGCTAATATTTTGGCGAGAATTTTTGTGTCTAGGCTTACCAGGGGAATTGGTTTGTAGTTTTCTATTTTTGTTGTGTCATTTTTTGGTTTTAGTATCAGAGTGATACTGGCCTCATAGAATGAGTTACAGTAGAATCCCTTCTCCTCAATTATTTGGAATAGTTTTAGTAGGATTAGTATTATTTACTCTTTATACATTAACTGTGAATTCAGCTGGTCCTAGGCTTTTCTTTGTTGGGTTTTTTTTTTTTTTTTTTAATGATTTAGTCTCACTGCTTGTTATTGGTCTGTTAGGTTTTCTATTTCTTCCTGGTTCTATCTTGGGAGGTTGTATGTTTCTAAGAATGTGGCAATTTCCTCTAGGTTTTCTAGTTTATAAGTGTATAGTTGTTTATAGTAATACCTGATGATTCTTTATATTTCTATGGCATTAGTTTTAATGTCTTTTCTATCATTTCTGACTTTATTTACTTGGGTCTTTTTTTTTTGGTTAGTCTAGTTAGCGGTTTATGGTTTTGTTTTTCTGAAGAACCAACTTTTCATTTCATTAATCCTTTGTATTTTTTTAGTCTCTATTTCTTTTAGTTCTGCTCTGATCTTTGTTATTTCTTTTCTTCTTCTAATATGAGTTTGATTTGTCCTTAATTCC
Organism: Ateles fusciceps; assembly: GCA_036589455.1. Taxonomy (NCBI): domain Eukaryota; kingdom Metazoa; phylum Chordata; class Mammalia; order Primates; family Atelidae; genus Ateles; species Ateles fusciceps. The sequence continues at coordinate 7,565,968 of JAZHEH010002393.1, forward strand.
TTGAGATACATCATTAGATTGTTAATTTGCAATCTTTCTGCTTTATCAATGTAGGCATTTAATGCTATAAACTTCCTTCCTAGCACTGTTTCTACCATATCCCACAGGTTTTGATATGTTGTGCTTCCATTTTTATTTGTTTCAAAGTGTTTTCCTCTCTGTTTTAATTTATTCACTGACTCAATGATCATTCAAGAGCCTGTTCTTTCATTTCTATGTATTTATATGGTTTCTGAAGTTTCTCTAACTTTATTCTACTGTGATCTGAGAAAATGCTCAATATGATTTCAATTTTTAAAAATTTGTTGAGAATCCTTTTGTGGCCTAACATATGTTCTATCTTGGAGAATGTTTCATGTTCTGATGAAAAGAATGTATATTCTGCAGCTGTTAGGTAGAATGTTTTGTAAATTTGACATATATTTTTAAATCCCCTAATGAGAATGTTGTGGTTTTTTTTTCCATTTTCTGGTCTCTTTCTACAACACCTTTAATATAATAATTGTTACACTTTATTGAAAACTTATTCTTTCAAATGCTTTTCCTTCTATATCCCCTGTTTTGTCATTTAGTTTCAGACACCAGATACTCAATTTAAATTTCACCATCACTGGCTTCCCTGATAATTCTTTAAAGACAAGTCTAGGATTGAACAGTAATTTCAGGTCAACTACCTGCTACCCAAGGAAACCATGGAGCTTGAACTCAAGTCTGGTTCTTCTCATTTCTCTACTCTGCCTTCCAATATGCAGGTCTGTTGAATTTATCACAAATACTTGCCCCATGTCCTGATATTACTCTTTAGTGAGCATTAATAATTGATCCTATCACCCTTTCATGTTCAGCCTATACATGCAGAGCTGCACTCTTCTTCAAGAGAGATTACAGGCACTTCAAAGAAGTGAAGACATTCACAATTCCAGCCAGGGGTGGATCTAGGTCTGCTTCCATCCTGAGTGACATTCAAGGCCCTCATCCACCCCTCCCCTGAAGGTTCCAGCTGCACAATGCTGATGTGCCAACTGGCGCCCTTCTAAGTTCACTTCTTCCAGTGTTAATGGAAAACAGTAAAAAGTTTTTACCTTATTTTTGTCTCTATTTCTGACACAGAGAAGTCCCTAAAGCCTTCTGTTTATAGGAGCCTTTTTAGGTTTCCATATTTGTAGTAGTAGTCCAGAACCAAAATCAGCCTGGATTTTTATTTGAAATTTCCTTAAATGTAGAGAAGAGGAAGAGGAAGGAAAAGGCTGTTGTTGTTGTGGAATGCCTATGCACTGAGAACAGCCAAAGTACCATTTTTGGTTTTGCCCAAATTAGCATTGCTAGATAAATTGGGAGCCTTATATCTTTCCAGTTGCCAGGAGAGCATGCCAGCTAATTTTAGCCCCTTGTGTAAATATAACCAGCACTGGTATGCACTGGCCTTTAACATTCACAAGGGTCAATGATGTCCTGCAACAGCCAGAGAAGAGCCGACACTGGCTCGGTATTCACTTAACTCCCTGGATCATTAGTCTCCTGTGTCTCCCAGACATATTACTTTTCCTTGGAAGTGACCTTGGGGATCTTTGGCCTGACCACTTGCCGAGGGCATGGCCTTTTCCACTTCTCTGGGCAGAAAATTGCCACAGCAAAGGTAGCAACATTCTGCAACACTTAAGGCAGGTGCGCCTCAACATTTTCTCTTACAGTACAACTCTCAGGCAGAAGAGCTAAGAATGACACTTTAGAAAGAAATATTGAGTATGATCCTATGTTGTCTTCCTAAAAAATGCTTTTTTTGGACTCAATTTTTGAAACACTCTTTCTCCCAATGAATATGCTACAGTTAAATATAATTGTTTTCTAATCTAATTGCCAGAAGAGGTCACAATAGAAGCTTATACAACCAACACTCTGAATCCTATCTGCTCTACAACTGGCAGGGGCAGACCATAGTCTCTGGGGAGCTGAATACAACTCAAGCAGATGAAAATCGCAAAGGAGGAAGCTGATCCAACCCTGCAGAGATCAGGCTTTAAGCTACGCACTTGGGGGACAGCGCTCTCTGTCTCTCAGTACCTCATCTGCTAAATTGAAGTATTTATATACAGTTTTTACCTCTCAGAGATTTTATGGAGCTTAAATGAGTTAATCCATGCCAAACTGTTAGAGCTCTTAGAGCTCCTGGAAAATGATAAATGCTTAATAAGTGTTGGTATAGTCTGGACGTTTGTCCCCCTCCAGATCTCATGTTGAAATGTAATCCCCAATGTTGGGGGTGGGGCCTGGTGGGAGGTGTTTGGATCATGGGGTGGATCCCTCATGAATGGTTTGGTGCCTTCCCCATGGTAATAAGTGAGTTCTCACTCTGTTAGTTCACATGAGATACTGGTTGTTTAAAGAGCCTGGCACCTCCCCTCCCCAAACCCCTACCTCCTGCCTCTCGCTGTCACCATGTGGTGTGCCCAGCACCATTTCACCTTCCACTATGATTGTAAACTTCCTGAGGCCCTCACCAGAAGCCAAGCAGATGCTGGCACTATGCTTCTTATATAGCCTGCAGAACCACAAGCCAGTTAAACCTCTTTCTCTTATAAATTACTCAGTCTCAGGTATTCCTTTATAATGATGCAAAAATAGCCTAATACAAATGTTGGCCATTGTTTTATTGTTTTATATAGATTGAAGTCACAGTGCCCATTTACTAGTTAGAGGACCTAAGCCTCGATTTCCTCATCTGTAAAATGGGCATAAGGGAAAAGTCCTACCTCGCAAAGTTGCTGTTAGGATCAAATGAATTGAAAGATATAAAGTTCTGGCTTTTGCCTGGCTCTTGTGCATGCCCAGGGTGTGGCAGTTCCTCTTGTTATTTCTTTTTTTTTTTTTTAATTTTTATTTTTTTTATTGCATTTTAGGTTTGGGGGTACATGTGAAGAACATGGAAGATTGTTGCATAGGTACACACATGGCAGTGTGATTTGCTGCCTTCCTCCCCCATCACCTATATCTGGCCTTTCTCCCCATGCTATCCCCTCCCCAACTCCCCACCCCCCCACTATCCCTCCCCTTTTCTCCCCCGACAGACCCCAGTGTGTGATACTCCCCTCCCTGTGTCCATGTGTTCCCATTGTTCAACACCCGCCTATGAATGAGAACATGCGGTGTTTGATTTTCTGTTCTTGTGTCAGTTTGCTGAGAATGATGGTTTCCAGGTTCATCCATGTCCCTACAAAGGACACGAACTCATCGTTTTTGATGGCTGCATAATATTCCATGGTGTATATGTGCCACATTTTCCCTGTCCAGTCTATCATCGATGGGCATTTGAGTTGGTTCCAGGTCTTTGCTATTGTAAACTGTGCTGCAATGAACATTCGTGTGCATGTGTCCTTATAGTAGAATGATTTATAGTCTTTTGGATATATACCCAGTAATGGGATTGCTGGATCAAATGGAATTTCTATTTCTAGGTCCTTGAGGAATCGCCACACCGTCTTCCACAATGGTTGAACTAATTTACACTCCCACCAACAGTGTAAAAGCGTTCCTATTTCTCCACATCCTCTCCAGCATCTGTTGTCTCCAGATTTTTTAATGATCGCCATTCTAACTGGCGTGAGATGGTATCTCAATGTAGTTTTGATTTGCATTTCTCTAATGACCAGTGATGATGAGCATTTTTTCATATGTTTGTTGGCTTCATGTATGTCTTCTTTTGTAAAGTGTCTATTCATATCCTTCGCCCACTTTTGAATGGGCTTGTTTGTTTTTTTCTTGTAAATGTGTTTCAGTTCTTTGTAGATTCTGGTTATCAGCCCTTTGTCAGATGGGTAGCTGCAAAATTTTTTCCCATTCTGTTGGTTGCCGATTCACTCTAATGACTGTTTCTTTTGCTGTGCAGAAGCTATGGAGTTTGATTAGGTCCCATTTGTCTATTTTGGCTTTTGTTGCCACTGCTTTTGGTGTTTTGGTCATGAAGTCCTTGCCTACACCTATGTCTTGAATGGTTTTGCCTAGATTTTCTTCTAGGGTTTTTATGGTGTTAGGTCTTATGTTTAAGTCTTTAATCCATCTGGAGTTAATTTTAGTGTAAGGTGTCAGGAAGGGGTCCAGCTTCTGCTTTCTGCACATGACTAGCCAGTTTTCCCATGCTTAAGAATCTCTTCACTCAGCAATCACAACTGCTTGCAAACCACTAGGATTATTCCAAAGACAATTTCAGTGTGGCTAAAGACATTGAGCAGGAGATGTGTACTGTTTATTTTCAGTACTTTTCTTGATGGCTACAGAGAGTAATGATAAATACAAAATGGCTACAAAATATGTAAATGTGTAAAATATGTTAAAATAACCACAAAATAGGGTTCAAGAGAGATATTTCCTTTGTCTTGTTTCTGGGTTTTGCTTTGAAGGTTTCATTTTGTTTGTTTGGGTTTTGTTTGTTTGTTTTTATCTTAGAGTTAATCACAGGGGTGAGAGTGTGATAGAGTGATTGGCCAAGTGGACTGCTATTCTCGTTCAAAGACCATCAGCAGACATACGTTAACAGAGACAAGTAAAAATGGAGTATTATTTATCCGTAGATGTCATGTCCCTAAGGAAGACCTCCCAGGCTAATGCACTGCAGGAAAATCCCCCCATGTTCTTCTCATTCATTTAAGTATGTGTCATGGTATTTCTTTTTAGCAGCCAATTGATCCTGTTCTGTTTCTACTTAAACTAATATTAAAATTAGTTTGCATTTCCAGAGGTAGCCAAGCAATTGGATTAAGATAGTAACATGGAGACGGAGTTAGTTCAAAGTGTTAAAAGTGGCAACAGAACAGCTACAAAGCAAATAACCTAAACACAGAGATCAGGAGAAAATTCCTTATTTAAGGTAGAATATTGCTAGATTATTTTCTTTCCATAAAAGAAGCACTTCTTTTAGGTATACCATTGCTTGTATTAAAAACTCCAAGTTTTTCCTCATTTGTTTCTAAAGACTTAATTCTAATGATAGAGTTACAATGTGTGGTCCTCAGTAAACACTTTTCACTGTAGGTCTTTCCCACTCTCCCCATGACTTTCAGGGGAGTTGTGGTCAAACTGTGCTGTTGTGTAATAACGAGCTGTGAAAGGAGGGAGAAATTGCTCCTGTCAAACTTCAAACCCCTATATGAAAAGGTTGCATCTTTATGGAGCTAGTGAAAAGAACACAGGCCCAGAAATCAGATGTACTTTGAGTTTAAACCCTGTTCTCTAAACCACAAGTTATGTGACCTAGGATGAATTCCTTACCTCCTCAGAACTTTTTAACAGGAACTGTGGTCCTACTTTGCATTGCTTGCTTTTAGCTCAGTAAAAGTTAGTGCTTTGCATGCATGATTCTTTTTAAGCTTCATGACACCTCCGTGAGGTGAGCATTATTATTAGTCACATTTTGTAGATGAGAAAACTAAAGCTAGTAAGTGATTCAAAAGTTATGCCTCGCTACTGTAAGCCTTCTATAGTGCTACTAATGAATGCTGCACATGGCTTGCATGGCCCTTATGAGAGGATACTGACATGCATGGAGATTTGGTTCACAGATACTCTAAACAGACTGCACTGGTATTTGCCACTAGTGGGAGTAGACAGCAGAAGATGAATTTAGCGTCCCTGCATTTGTCCTCCTCTCAGCCCATCTGTCTCCCTCCCTTTTCCTCACTTTATGCTGATAACAGTTTTTCTGACCTGCAGGTCATTTAGTTGACTAGAGTGGCTATTCTTTTTAAAGTAGTAAGATATCCACCTCAGTTCTTCTGTTAATACACTGTCTTCCTCACACCCCACAAAGGCTCATCTATATATAAACACACATGCATACACACACGCATACATGCACTACTTCTTACCATTCATACCCTGTTATGGCTATAGGGGTGGACACATGACTTTTCTTTGCTGTGATACTAAATTTGGTCTGTTGAGAACCCAAAGCCCAACAACCTAAAATAGGCCTGTCTGTAGCAGGAAATTAAAAGGTCAACACAAAAAGAAGCAGAGACCAACAGAAATGACAGATGCACAGAAGGCAACTCACATGAGCCAACCAATGGCACCTCCTAAGGAAAAGGCCAACAAGTGCCTGTTTCTGATATCTCTGATGTCTCTGGGCCCAGCCTTCCAACATCCTGATTGTTCACCTCTTCTTCAGTTCTGTGAGCTTCTCAGTATCCTTCCCAGCTACCTGAACCAGTCTGAGAAGGCAAATGTGAGTTGAGTCTCTGTGTGAGTCCAGGCTTACATTGCTATAAAAAAAAAACAAAAAAACAAAAAAACAGAGACTGGGTAATATATAAATAAAGGAGGTTTAATAGGCTCATGGTTCTGCAGGCTGTACAGGAAGCATAGCGGTTTCTGCTTCTAGGGAGGCTTCAGGGGAGCTTTTACTCATAGTGGAAGGGAAAGCAGGAGCAGGCATCTTACATGTCTAGAGCAGGAGGAAGGCGGGGGGAAGTGCTACACAGTTTTAAACAACCAGAGCTCATGAGAACTCTGTCATGAGAGCAGCACCAAAGGGATGTTCATTAACGATCCATCCCCATGATCCAGCTACTTCTCACCAGGTCCCACCTCCATCTTTGGGGATTACAGTTCAACATGAGATTTGGGTGGGGATACAGATCCAAACCATATCATTCTGTCTCTGGCCCTTCCCAAGTCTCATGTCCTCACATTGCAAAATACAATCATCCCTTCTCAACAGTCTCCAAAGTCTTAACTCATTTCATCTTTAACTCAAAAGTCCAAAGTCACATCTGAGACAAGGTAAATCTCTCCTGCTTGGGAGTCTATTCCTTGCATCATTGTGCCCTGGATGTGGGACATGGAATCCTTTGATTCCCAAGGCCTTGGGCAGTCCCATACCTGTGGTTTTGCAGGGTTTGGCTCCCCACAGTTACTCTCATGGGCTGGCATTGAGTCCCTGCACTTTTTCCTGGTACACAGTGCAAACCTTCAGTGGCTCTACCATTTTCAGAGTCTGGAGTATAGTGGCCATCTTCTCACAGCTCCACTAGGCAGTGCCTCAGTGGAAGCTCCAGACCCTACATTTTCCCCCTGCACTGCCCTAGTAGAGGCTCTCCATTAGGGCTACACCCCTTCAGCAGGCTTTTTCCAGGACATCCAGGCTTTTCCATACATCCTCTGAAATCTAGATAGAGGCTACCAAGCCTCTGCTCTTGCATTCTGTGCACTTGCAGGCTTAATACCACATGGAAATTGCCAAGGCTTAAGCTTGCACCTGTGAAGCATTGGCCCTGGGCTCCTTTAGCCACAACTGGAGCTGGAGCAGCTGGGATGCAGGCAGCAGTGTCCCAAGACTGTGCAGGGTATTGGGCCCCTTGGCCTAGCCCAGGAAACCATTCTTTTCTCCTAGACCTCCAGGCTTGTGATGGGAAAGGCTGTCATGAAGGTCTCTGAAATGCCTTTGAGAGTTTTTCCCCATCATCTTGGCTGTCATTATTTGCCTTTCTTTCAGTTATACAGATTTCTGCAGCTGGCTTGAATTGCTCCCCCTGGAAATGGGCTTTTTATTTGCTATCACATGACCAGGCTTCAAATTTTCCAAACTTTTATGCTCTGCTTCTTCTTTAAATATGTCATTTCTTCACTCATGCATATGGGCATAGGATGTTAGAAGCAGCCAGGCAACATCTTGAACACTGCTGCTTAGAAATTTCTTCTGCCAGACACCCTAAATCATCACCCTCAAGGACAAAGTTCCATAGATCTCTTGGGTAGGGACACAATGTTGCCAGGTTCTTTGCTAATGCATAACAAACATGATCTTTGCTCCAGTTCCCAATTAGTCTTCATCTCCACCTGAGAACCTCTCAGCCTGGCCTTCATTGTCCCTATCACGACCACCATTTTTGTCACAACAATTTAACAAGTCTCTAGGAAGTTCCAAATTTTCCCTCATCTTCCTGTCTTCTGAGTCCTCCACATTCTTTCAACATCTGCTTCTTACCCAGTTCCAAAGTTGCTTCACATTTTCAGATATCTTTATAGCAATGCCCCATTCCTTGGTACTAATTTTCTGTATTAGTCCATTTTTGCACTGCTATAAAAAATACCTAAGACTGAGTAATTTATGAAGAAAAAGGGTTTAATTCACTTGCAGTCCAGCAGGCTGTGCAGGAAGCATGGCAGCTTCTGCTTTTGGGGGAAGACTTAGGGAGCTTTTACTCATGGCAGAAGGCAAAGCAGGAGCAGCGATATTACATGGCCAGAGAAAAGGAAGAGAGAGGGTGAGTTGCCACTCACTTTTAAACAACCAGATCTCATAAGAACTCTATGACAAAAACAGCACCAAAGAGATAGTGCAAAACTATTCATAAAGGCTCCACCCTCATGAGCCGATCACTTCCCCACCAGGCTCCACCCTCATAGCCGATCACTTCCCACCAGGCTCCACCTCCACCATTTGGGATTACAATTCAACATGAGATTTAAGTGAAGACACAGATTCAAACCATATCAGTCTCTGATGTTTGCAACCAAAAACATTGTAATTTAGCATACTTAAGTCTTACATCAGAAAGTTGAGGAGAATGAGAATCCTAAATGTTAATATATTTTTCATTTTTCTGAGGATGACCCAATACTCATTCACTCCACACTCTTGCTGAATACCTATTACATGCCAGGCACTGTGCTGAGAGTGTGCAATCCAAAGATGAATTAAATATGGTCTCTGCTCCAAGTCTAGAAGATGAAAACAGACACTGAATAAAAATGCAGTAAAATGTCACCAGTGTTTTGATAAAGGTCATAGGAAACTGTAGGCATAAGAAGAAATAAGTAGTCAGTTATTTCTGGAAGGTTTAGGGAAGTCTTCAGAGAGATGATAAACCTTTATTGACATTTGAACGGTGTTATCTAGGCCTCTGCTATTCAAAGCGTGATCCATGAGCCAGCACCATCAGCATTACCTGTTAGAAATACAGAATAGGGGTCAGGTGCAGTGGCTTATGTCTGCAATCCCAGGTCTTTGGGAGGCCAAAGTGGGCTGATCATGAGGTCAAGAGATAAAGACTATTCTGGCCAACATGGTGAAACCTCATCTCTACTAAACATACAATAATTAGCCAGGTGTGGTGGCACGCACCTGTAGTCCCAGCTACTAGGGAGACTGAGGCAGGAGAATTGTTTGAACCCAGGAGGCAAAGGTTGCGGTGAGCCAAATTGCACCACTGCACTCCAGCCTGGCAACAGAGCAAGACTGTCTCAAAAAAAAAAAAAAAAAAAAAAAGACAAAAATTGGCTAGGCATGGTGGCACCTGCTTGTAGTTCCAGCTACTCAGGAGGCTCAGGCAGGAGAATCACTTGAACCTGGGAGGCAGAGTTTGCAGTGAGCCAATATCACGCCACTGTACTCCAGCCTGGCAACAGAATGAGACTCCATCTCAAAAAAAAATAAATAAAATAAAGAAAGAAATACAGAATAGGGGCCCTACTCCAGATGTAATTAATCAGCATTTGAATTTTTAAAAAGTCTTCAGCTGATTGGTACCACATTAAAGTTTGAAAAGTGCTGATTCAGACAACAAAAAGAGTAGACGGAGAGTAATTTCACACAGAGGGACTGGTTTGAACAAAGGCTGGCAGACAGGACAGAGCATGATGTGTTCATGAGATTGTAAATGATAGCAGAAGATGTGAGGGAGGATACAGCACAAACTATAGCAGGTCCAGACCACAGAGAGCCTTGTAATCCATGCAGAAAGGGCTGGACTTTATCCTACCAGTAATGGGGATCCAGTAAAGTAAAAGTGTGGTATAATCAGATTGCATATTTAAAAGTAGAGTAAAACTTTTCTGGCAAGCAGAGTAATAAGATGAAGTTTGGACATGATCCCCGGATAAAGGGGAGAGATCGAGGGGAAAAGAATAACATAATTTGATTTGATTTGATGCACTTTGTTTTAATGTTTCAAAGCTAAATGCCTGACAACAATGTGGAAGATGGATTGGAGAGAGGGCAATACCAAAGGCAGGGAGAACTGGTGTAGTTCATATACTGGTAAGTTAGAGATGATGAAGATCAAAACTACAAAAGTGCAGCAGGAATAGAGAGGAAGGTTTGGTTATCAGAGAGAAAATGAGACAGAAATCTGCAGACCTTACTTGAAAGCTGGAAGCTGCATACGGCAGCTGAGTGGGGCAAGGAAATCTGGCTTATATGATAGAAGAGACACACTGGAAGAGTCTGTAGTAGAAACAAAAGAAAGTTTTGTTCAGGGTCTGCTGAGTTGAGTCCTCCATAGGACATATATATGGAGGTAAGCAGACATGGACACATTAGCAACAAACATTGACCTCACATATAAGGTCTCTCTTGAGATTCCTCAACTAGAAACTACTTTGCTTACCTAGAAACCATTTAGCTAATTTTACAAATAATTAACTCTGATGAAGAATTCAGTGACTGTGAACTCAGACCATACAACCTAGAGCTGACCTTCCACCTGTTATCTGTTGTATTAGTCCATTCTCATACTTCTAATAAAGATACATCCCAAACTAGGTAATTTATACAGTAAAGAAGTTTAATTGACTCACAGTTCAGCATGACTAGGGAGGCCTCAGGAAACTAACAATCATGACAGAAGGAGAGGCAAACAAGTCCTTCCTCACATGGTGGCAGCTAGGAGAAGTTCAGAGTGAAGGTGGGGGAAAGCCCCTTATAAAACCATCAGATCTCATGAGAACTCACTTGCTATCATGAGAACAGCATGGAGGTAGCCACCCCCCATGATTAAATTACCACCCACCAGGTCCCTCCTTGACACATGAGGAATATGAGAACTACAGTTCATGATGAGATTTGGGTGGGGACACAGTCAAGTTATATCATTCCACCCCTAGCCCCTCCCAATCTCATGTCCTCACGTTTCAAAACACAATCATGCTTTTCAACAGTTCCCCGAAAGACTTAACTCATTTCAGCATTAACTCAAAAGTTCAAGTCCAGTCTCATCTGAGACAAGGCAAGTCCCTTCCACCTACGAGCCTGTAAAATCAAAAGCAAGTTAGTTACTTCCTAGATACAGTGGGGCTACAGGCATTGGGCAAATACACTCATTCCAAATAGAAAAATGGGCCAAAACAAAGAGGCTACAGGCCCCATGCAAGTCCAGAATCCAACAGGGCAACAGTTAAATCTTAAAGCTCTGGAATAATCTCCTTGGACTCTATGTCTTATATCCAGGTCATGCTGATGCAAGAGGTGGGCTCCCATGACCCTGGGCAGCTCCACTCCTGTGGCTTTGCAGGGTACAGCCCCCCTCCTGACTCCTTTCACAGGCTGGCATCTGGTGTCTGCATCTTTTCCAGGTGCACAGTCCAATTTGTCAGTGGACCTACCATTCTGGAGTCTGGAGGACAATAGCCCTTCTTCTCACAGCTCCACAAGGCAGTGCCCCAGTGGGACTCTGTGTGGGGACTCCACCCCCACATTTCCCTTCTGGACTGCCCTAGGAGAGGTTATCCATGAGGGCTCTGCCCCTGTATCACACCTCTGCCTGGACATCCAGGCTTTTCCATACATCTTCTGAAATCTAGGCAGAGATTTCCAAACCTCAAGCTGAGAATAGTTAACAAACCACTGAAACTAAGTATGCAAACAGTTTCTACAAAGAAGCTCTCTTACTGTGAGTGAGCAGAAAAAGCTGAAGAGGAGGCACAGGATTTAATAGAGTTACTAAATTTCAAAGACAATTGAATGCTCAACCAAAGGAGGGCTGTTAGACCAAAGTCAGGGCCCTAGCTGGCAAAACCTGGGACTCTAACACATAGGATTGAAACATCTGGATGGATGTTCCTAGATTCCTCTGAACCTTCTGAGCCTATAGGGGTGGCTCACTCTTCTCAATTAAGAACTAGCACATTCCTTGTGTAGAAAGATGATACAAGGAGCTTTCCCCAAAAAGGCAATAGGTGGCTCCCTCCTCCACTCCTGGACATTAGCACAAATCACAACACATCTGAGCCGGGAATATACTGGGCCTGATAAGGAGAAAAGTGACCATAGCCCAAAGGAGCCGCAAGATGGCATCAGGGTGAGCCATCAGCGATCAGAGTGCTTGATCAAGATGGCTGGAGCATAAGTCTGCATAAGGGAGAGTTGCCTTTTTTTTTTACTTGGGGTCACTTGTCACTTTGTTGAGATACAGGATTTAACACCCCAGGAAATGATGCAGACTTGCTTCTGAAAACTTGCTGCTAGGGTAGCTCCTAGAAGGCTTGAGAAAGTGAGGCCCCTACTGAGAGGCTGAAATGCCTGCTTGCCACGGAAGACACAGGGGAAGTGGTTAAAGGCTCAGGGAATTACGATTGTAGGAATGGCTGTATTATGCAAGGCCAGAAAGTCAATCAGAGGATACATCATATACAAGGCCATCAGGAATGTGGGGCCAGTGCTGACAGTAGAAGAGTCTGTCACAGAACTTGGCTCACTGATAGCGGTGGGGCTCTTGGGTTCTCCCAAAGCGATTGATGCCAGATGGTGGTACTTAACTACCAGAAGCCAGGTGATTGTAATTATCGTAACAACCAACAAGAACAGAGTGACAGTTAAGAGGGCCTAACCTATAGATCATCAGATCATCATGGAGATGGTGAATAGAACTTAGCTTTCTTAGGAACAAAATAGCCAGCAAGAGTGCTGTTTATCATATGTTTAACATATATTACATATATGTTATATATGTAATCAAAAAGAGGAAGAATGGGTGAGCAGGAGACTGAGGGCAGTTGCCTCAATAAAGAGTCATAATAACTTTGCCAAATTTCCAGGCCTGAGCTGATTTCCAAATTCAAAACCTGTTAGTTAAAGAGGTGGCTAGGTCTGCAGGGGGAAGGACCCTACAATACCTTGGCAAGTACACACTGTGATGATTCCCAATGTCCTTCTCCAAAGGAACCTATTGCCATTGACTTTACACTGAGAAAATAAAAATAGCCAAACCTTCCAACAGCTGGTGGAGGCAGGGTCTGAAGTGTCATTGATATGTAAAGACCTGAAGCATCATCATGGGCTCCTGTGAGAAGCAGGGAACATGAATGTCAGGCAATAAATAGACTCCTGGCCAAAGTATGGTGTATAGTGGGTCCACTAATCCACGGGCTCACATAGTAGTCATTTTTCCTGTCCAAAAATGTATTATTGGTATTATTATACTTGACAGTTGATGTAACTTTCTCACTAGGTTCTTGGCTTTTAGACAAGAGTTGTCATAATGGAGAAGACCAAGTGGAAGTCTCAGAAATTGCTGGCTATGGTAAGTAAATCAAAAACAGTATTGCATCCTGGGGGAGTATTGGAGATTAAAGATGAAAGGATGCAGGGATGGTGGTCTCTGTCATATCTCCATTTAATTCCTTAGTCTGGTCCCTACAAAAACTGAATCAATCCTAGAAAATGACTGTAGACTACCACAAGTACAACCAAACAATGACCTTGATCATATCTGCTGTGCCCGACGTAATACCATTGTGGGGAGCAGATAAATATGGCCTTGGGTTTATGGTATCCAACCACCAATTTGGCAAATGCATGCTTTTCAATCCCAAATAGAAAAGGTCATCAGAAACAGTTCACATTCAACTACATTGGACAACATGATACACTTAACAGTTTTCCTCCTTCTCTACAACTCCTGGCTCTGAAGGCTTAGAAGTTCTGGCCCCACAAGGGGATATACTCTCAACAGGGACACAGCAAAGGTGTTGTTAAACTATAAATTTGGCTGCTGCATGGGCACTCTGGGCTCCTTGTGTTCAGAGGTCAGCAGACAAGAAGAGGAGCTATCATCTTGTCGGAGATAATTGACCCTGACCATCGGAAGGAGGAAGAGTTGCTTTTATATTGTGGGGGAGAGGGAGGAATATCTGTGGAACCGTATTCCTGATGGACCCAGGGTCCTCTTAGTACTCCCTCGAGCAGTTGTGACTATGAATGGACAAAAGCAGCAACCTGGTCTAAAATAGGCATAGTTACCAGGGGTTTACCACTGGGTAGGCTACCCAGACCAGCAAAGGTAGTAGCTGAGGGCAAAGAGAATTTAGAATGTTTGGTGAAAGAGGAGACAATGAGCATGGGTTAGCCCCAAGACCAACTGCAGGAATGAGGGGCTGCAGTTTGTCCCTCTTTGTTCTAGGTTTTCCCTCAGGAAGAGGGACCACCAGAGCCTTGGAAAGGCTGGTGGATATAAGACAGTTGAAGGGATGGACTGTGGCAGAAATGTGGCAGAGATGTGCTGCTCAGATCCCCCCCTTCAAAAAAACAACCTCGTTGCTTGGCTTTGAGGACTGTCCTTGGCTGGCAACTCTTAGCTTCTTTAGAGTCTATTCTCTTTCATGGTAGCCCCCAGCAAAAGACAGAGCAAGGCCTGGCCAATTCCATCTAAAGCTCTAGTATGCAGTCTACTCCAGAGGTCCCTGTTGGTCGGCAGAGATCGGCCGCATGGTCTGGAAGCTGGTTGCCTCCTTCAACCCCGCTGAACAGTACCCCCCCCCACAAAAGATATGTCTGTATCCTAATTTTAGGAATCTGTGAACATTACCTTATTTCAGAAAAGGATATTCTTTACAGATGTGATTAACTTGAGGATTTTGAGATTAGGAAACCATCCTGGATTACCCAGGTGAGCCCTAAATGTAATCATGTGTATTCTAATAAGATAAACACATAGAGGAAAAAGACAGACACAGAGAAGAGGAGAAAGCTATGTGACCACTGAAGCAGAGACTGGAGTGCTGCAGCCACAAGCTAAAGAGTGCCTGGAGTGGCCAGAAGTGAAGGAAGAGTTTCTCCACCCCACCCCTAGCCTTTGGAGGAAATGCAGCCCTGCTGATACCTTGATAATGAACATCTGTCCTCTAGAACAAGATAATGAATTTTATTGTTTTTGGCCAACAAGGTGATAGTGATCTGTTGTGGCAGCCCTAGAAAACGGATGCAACTTCCCTTTTCTTTTCAGAGTCTCTCCTCAATCTTTTCTACTCATAACTAGGACTTTGCATCCGCTTCTTGGAGCAACCTGACTTGCAGCAGTAGGATGTAACACATGAGAGGGTATGATTGAAAGGGCAAGGAGGAAGGGCATCTAGCCCCAAGGCAGAGGGTAGAGGCACAGGGTGGACAGTCTAGAGCAAGTGACGTCTCAAGTGCCCTGAACTATGGCAGGAGCCAACTGAATCAAGGTACACTAAAAAGAGAAAGTGTCACACCCTCAAGAAACTAAAAAACACTCAGTATAAGGGAAAGGACGAGCTGTGTGAGGTCGGAGTAGCAAGGCAAGCAGAGGGTGGATCCAACTGGCTTTGTGAGTGATCTCGGTCTTTGCATTTAATTCTAAAAGGATTTAAACAGAGGGTGCCCTGAGCAGCATTTCACGAATAAAGATGAATTCGTTTGGCTTAAAAGAATTGCAAGGATACAACTACTCTTGAGAAAAAGATGCCATAATAAAACCTGCTCATTTATTGATGCCTTTGTGGGAACAACTGTGTCTCTGATCTCATGCTAAGAATGTTTCCACTGGGGAGATGGAGACATTATGATGGTCTATGGCAGCTTTCTCTTCACAGTGTGGTAAGGAGCAATTTAGAGCCTTTTCTCAATCAGCATTATAAAGCATTGTGCAAAGGCAGCTTCAAGTTCCACCTTCCATGCAACCAGATAGTTCACCCTAAGTCCTTTCTTTTTTTTTTTTTTTTTTTGCAATTATAATGTTTTATTCTTTTGCCCCCATTCCACACTAATACTGCAGGTAACTGCAAAATTACTTGACATTCTTTTTTTTTTTTTTATATATATTTTTTCCTTTCTAAACAGAAATTCTGGAGCTGCCTTTGGCCATGAGTACCTTCAGGACAAGAAGGATTTCCAACCAGGGAGAAATGAAAGGGATGCTTGAAATGGCAGAACCATCTGCAACATTGGACTTCTCCTTAGGGACTGCCCAGGGGACTGACTGTATGGGTTTGTTATCTCACAAGAGCAGCTGTGGGGTAAGACCAGCCCCGGTGAGGGAGAGGTGTCCGCACGACTGCACTCTAGGAAGGCTCAGCCTACACAGGAAATTGTTATCTTACCTCCCTTGGGGAACAAAGGAGAAACTTTGTTTGATGCAGACTTCAAAAAGAGTGGCCTGAGGGCCACATCTGGTGTATTTTCTTTGGTCTCCAGTGCTGTGCTATTGTTTTTAATTGAACCAACATTCGAATATTAGAGGAGTTCCCATGACAGTCCAGACTTCTAGGTTCTCTCATCAAATCAGGAGCGCCGGCTTCAGTTCACCCCCATTCCGGCAGGGATCAGAGCCCAGCAGCGGCCACCCACTTCGCTCAGGACAAGCCTGCCCTGAGCTACACGGTGTCTCCTCACCCTTGGGATTTTTCTCCATAGTACGGAAGTCAAGAGTTTTGTTTTCCTAACACTGGTATAGAAATATTTACCTGTATCCATATTCCCACCATAAGTGGATAAATGAATGCTACATTGAAAGAGTCAGAATTTCTGAACAAATAGGAAAGAGTCTATAGTATTTTCCCGCTGACACCAGCCAGCTTTGATTATTTAGTTTACGTGTCTGAGTTTGTGACCCCTGACTTCAATGTTTTCAGGGTCTCAGTTCCTCTTCCCTGTTGGCCCAGTTCATCTGTTCTGCCTGCAGCACCCCGTCATTCTTCCATACTGGGCCTGCAGGCCTTGATCCACACTTGCAGGTACCGCATGGGAGACCATTTCTGGGAAACTGGGGCCCTTCAAATTTCTACAGAGAAGAAGCCTCAGACAAAATCCTGGGGGATCTCCAGGGACAACTTCAGCAGAAAACTCTGATCAAAAAGGAGATGTCACTATCTTGTTTCAGGGGCCCCTCTCTCTTCCTCTCCTCTGTCAACACACCCACACACCCAGTCTAGACCATGCCTCACTATTAAAGGTACCAAGAATTAGAGTTGGCTTGTGGATTATTATTCCTTCTCATTCAAAAGCATTGGGAGGGAAATGCATGGTCAACCTGAGGACCTTTGCAGTGCTGGCCCCGTGCAGGGAGGGAGAAGTTGTCATTTCCTCTCTCCACTCAGAGGAGCAGCAGTCCATTTGGGAAAGAGATGAGAATCTGGTGGTAGCCATTTCCTTTGCTAATTCTTCAGGCCAGAGTATTCTATAGGCTGGGGTGGGGAATGAGAGGGGGAGTGGGGGTGGAGCAGCTTCCCCTAGCAGGGAGGAGTGTTAGCATTGCCATTGTTTAGAATTGCTGGCACAATTCAGTATTAATGAATACTGAATTGATTCAGTAGTTGCAACAACATGTTTCTTCTTCTTCCTCCTCCTCTTCTCCTTTTCTTCTTTTTCTTCTGATTTCCAATTTTTATTTTAAGTTTAGGGGTACATATGCAGGATGTGCAGGTATGATACATAAGTAAATGGGTGCCATGGTAGTTTGCTGCACAGATTACCTAGGTATTAGGCCCAGCGCTCATTAGCTATTCTTCATGATGCTCTCTCTCCTCAACAACCCTCTGATAGGCCCCAGTGTCCAGTACGTGTTTTTTCTCCCACATGTCCATGTGTTCTCGTTGTTCAGCTCCCACTTTGTCTTTGCTATTGTGAATAGTGCTGCAATGAACATACATATGAATATGTGTTTATAATGAAATGATTTATATTCTTTTGGGTATATACCCAGTAATGGTATTGCTGAGTCAAATGGTATTTCTTCCTCTAGATCTTTGAGGAATTGCCACACTATCTTCTGCAATGGTTGAACTAATTTACTTTTTCAATAATGTAAAAGTGTTACTTTTTCTCCACAACTTCACCACCATCTGTTGTTTTTTGACTTTTTCATAATAGCCTGACTTGTGTGAAATCAAAATCATTGTGGTTTTGATTTACATTTCTCTAATGATCAGTGATATTGAGGTTTTTTTCTTATGTTTGTTGGCCAAATGTATGTTGTCTTTTGAAAAGTATCTGTTATGTCCTTCGCCCACTTTTTAATGGGGTTGTTTGGGTTTTTCTTGTAAATTTAAGTTCCTTGTAGATACTGGATATTAGACCTTCTGGAGGTTGTCTGTTCACTCTGATGACAGTTTCTTTTGCTGTGCAGAAGCTCTTTAATTTAATCAGATCTCATTTGTCAATTTTTGCTTTTGTTTCAAGTGCCTTTGGCATCTTTGTCATGAATTCTTTGCCTGTGCCTATGTCCTGAATGGTACTGCCTAGATTTTCTTGTAAGATTTTTATAGTTTTGGGTTTTGCATTTAAGTTGTTAATCCATCTTGAGCTGATTTTTTTATATGGTGTAAGGAAGGGGTCCAATTTCAATTTTCTACATATGGCTAGCCAGTTTTCCCAGCACCATTTATTAAATAGGGGAATCCTTTCACCATTGCTTGTTTTTGTCAGGATTGTCAAAGATCAGATGGTTGTAGGTATGCAGTCTTATTTCTGGGTTCTCTATTCTGTTCCATTGCTCTATGTATCTATCCATGTACCAGTACCATGCTGTTTTGGTTACTGTAGCTTTGTAGTATAGCTTGAATTCAGGTAGCATGATGCCTCCAGCTTTGTTCTTTTTGCCTGTGATTGCCTTGGCTATTCAGGCTCTTTTTTGGTTTTATATGAGTTTTAAAATAGTTTTTTTCTAATTCTGTGAAGAATGTCAATGGTGATTTAATGGGAATAGCATTGAATCTATAAAATGCTTTGGGCAATATGACCATTTTCACAATATCGATTCTTCCCATCTATGAGCATGGTATGTTTTTCCATTTGTTTGTGTCATCTTTGATTTCTTTGAGCAGTGGTTTGTAGTTCTCCTTAAAGAGCTCCTTCACTTCCCCTATTAGCTATATTTTTAGATATTTTATTCTTTTTGTGGCAATTGTGAATGAAATTTATTCATGATTTGGCTCTCAGCTTGCCTATGCAACAAGACTTTTTATTCCATTTTATTACTACTTTTAAACTCTCTACATAAAGGGCACCCAGGGTAGCCATGCCAGGGCCCATCCCCCACTTGATGTGTCCTTGGGGTTCCCCACTCTCCATTGCAGACTCCATTGCCTTGAAGCTGGATGGTCAGGCTAGAGAGCCACACAGCTGAGCCTGTTATTAAGTCAGGCCAACAGTAACGTGTATGTCTGCCCTGATTGAATCTTCCCAACAACACTGTAAGGTTGCATAATCAAGCTCATTTTTCAGATGAGGGACCGAGGCTTGGGGAGGTGAGGAGACTTTCCCAAGATCACACTAGGGAGTGGTGAAGCCTGGATAAGTCCAGGTTTGTCTGACTTCAAGCACTTGTGCTTTACTAATCTGCACGCCCACTTGGTTTCTTTCTGGTCAGTTTCCCAATTTTCTTAGCTTCTGGCCTGGGATCTATGGTTTCTGTTTTAGCCTTGGCTCATTCCCTAGGATGGGGTACTGGGGTACCTCTCGCTGACTCAGACCTTTGCTTTTCTGATCAACCATATTTAGAAGTCTCCCTCTTTCCATGCTGCCCCTACCTTTCCCCAAGGCAGATTCTCCACCTAATCCAACCTAGCCTGTAGGAGGTTCTTGGATCTTGTAGGTTTGCCCCTTTTCTGTGAACAGGATCGGAACAACAGGAAAATACAAGTATGTGTTTATTTGTGCTCACATGTGTGCCTGTGTGTGCATGTGTGTAGTTGCACAAGTATAAGTGGAGATCTAGAGGTGTGAAATGGCATGGAGGTGCATGGGATGGGGCAGTCCTATTGGGACAAAGTAATTAAGAGAGATATGGGAGAAAACCCAGGAGTAACAGATCCTGACTGGATACCCTCATACACTTTATATTTCTTCCAGATAGATTTCCTGCCTGGAAGACCATTTCCCAGGTTAGCATTTCCTTTTCCTGCCTGATGCTCTTCAGGAACATTTCCTGTGTTTTGCATCTTGAATATCCAGTCAGTGCCTAATCTAGCAATGCAATTTCCCCCATTTGCAGAATAAAGAGACACTCTTCACTGGGTCTTCACCAGGTCCTCTCTCCCTTGTCTCTCAGACTCTGGACCTTAAGACGCAGGCCTGAGCATCTGCTGTTCCTGTGCCACTGTGCAAGTAGGATGGCTTCCAGGGCACCAGGCTGCCCATGTCCTGATGCAAAAGATGGAACTGGGATAAGGGTATATTTTAAATTAACAATGCCATTTAAATGCTACAAAATGGTTTTGGAAATGGATTTCAATTTCATAAGTAATGCACATTCATTGAAGAAAATTAGAAAATCCATTTGTGCGAAAAGATAAAAATCTCACCAACCATACAGGGAACTGTTGATAACCTCTTATTGCATAGTCCCAAGATGTTTTCCATTATTGTGAATGTGTGTGTGTATGCTTGTGTTTTTGTAACAAGCATGAGAAGTATATACAGTTTTATAATCTACTTTTCTAAAGGATTGATTATTATGGCTTTGGTATAGTTCAGTAATTTTCCAGAAATGCAAGTTTCTCTATATTATACTTCATTAACTTTTTGTATAATAGTGCATCTTTTACCAAACAAGTTGCTACGGGTGGGCCAGGAGCAAGAAGAATCAATTTTTTAAAATTATGTTTCTGACCTAAGGTCAGTCTATTATGTGCTGGCAGCTGTACATGCATCATTTCCTCTAATCTTTACATTAGTTTGATTTTATTACTTTCATTGTATAGATAAGGAAACCCAGGCTTAAGAGGTTAATTAACCCACCCAAGGTCATGGAGCTGAAAAGCAACAAATCTACTCAGGTCTCTCTGACATCAAATCTAGCTATTTCCAACTTGCCTATCTATCAGTGAAATAGAATTTGACATGGGGTGAGCAGGAGAAGTGGGTAGCCATACTGATAATGTGATTTTTTAAAATATTTATTTATTTATTTTTATTTTTTATGTTTTGAGATGGAGTCTCACTCTGTTGCCCAGGCTGGAGTGCAGTGGCACCATCTTGGCTTACTGCAACCTCTGCCTCCTGGGTTCAAGCGAGTCTCTTTCCTCAGCCTCCCAAGTAGCTTGGATTACAGGCATACACCACCATGCCCAGCTAATTTTTGTATTTTTAGTAGAGACTAGATTTCACCATGTTGGCCAACCTGCCTCGGCCTCCCAAAGTGCTGGGATTACAAGCATGAGCCACCACACCCAGCCATTAAAATGTGATTTAGATAATAAAAGCACATGTCCACCATTATCATGAGGCCCATCTGCAGTATTTGGTATGAATGTCTCTGATGAAGGTTCATACGGAAGGTCAATCCTAGGATCTTAGTCTCTACTGATTAGCCTACCTTTTAAAAAAATTCTTCAGCTAAGACAGCAGAAGAGATGACTTATATAGATGTTATACTCAGCCACAGCTGAGAACAGAACTAGTCTAGAATATCACAGGTCCAGGGCAAAGGACCAACAGGAGCTGTTTTGGTGTGAGCAGCGTTGGTCTCACAGAAGTGGTCTTGGTGATCAGATGGCGATGGAAGTTCTAGATCCATGACGGACAAGTTTCAGACAGTAGCATGCAGCCCAGCAACTTGTAGCAGCATTCCCAGCCTCTGGCATTCTGTGTTTCTGCTTCTGTGGCCTCCACAGTGCGCACACTAGCAGTTCACCTGGACCCCTGCCTCATCTTTCTTCTTTTATGCTTCAATCTGCATATTCGCTTCTTCCTCCACTTGGATTTTATGGAGCAAAGATGTCTAAAAAGATAATAGTAAGGCTGAGAGCTGAGCCTACTCTTAAGCAACCTAACCTGCAATAGTGTGCTTGTTGAGCAAGGAGGAAACTGGGGAAACAGGCAGCCAAGCAGACTCATTAAAAGGCAATACTATCTTTGCGTTCTTGGTATAGCAGGCAGATATTTTTAACTGGGGTTCTGCTGACTGAAGATGATTGGCAACCATGCCAGCCCTAAAGTCGACTTCAGGGAATGCCAGGCAAATACACTCAGGATCTATTAAATTTATACTCTTCATCACAAAAGGGTCTCTTCTATTTTCTGTAAAAATTCAGGGTAAGACAGGTGAATTTCCCCTGTGGTCACTCACAGACATTGGCTGATCACATTCTGAAAGAGCATGACAAACAATTATTCCATGTTAGGAATTCTTTAGTCTTCTGAGAATGAAGCCAGAGAGTGTATGTGCCCACTTGCAGATTTTTGTATTTCTGCTATAAGAACTGGAGGATTAGCACTCTATAACTTTACCCTTTGCTTGAAAGAGACAGTTATTTGCTAGTACCACCGTTATTCATTTCCTTCAAGGCTACAGTCATAACTCTAAACTAGTTTAATGTCTTTGAAGAAAATTAATTAGCTCTTGTGTTGATACTTCTAAAGTGCTTTAAGGCAGGTCTGGTTTTTACTCAGCCTTTTAAAGAATTTCCATGGCAGCCATTTAACAGATAACAGACTTTTCTGGAAATGCCCAATGCTTTGTAGCATTTGAAATGGATAATGTTTGATGGACATTTGTGCAATTAAAAATATAATTACTCATTTATAAAAGTGTACTACTAATACAAAAATCCTTTAAAAATGAAAGATATGTCTTTTTATTATTATTACACTTTAAGTTCTGGGGTACATGTGCAGGTCGTGCAGTATTGTTACATAAGTATACACATGCCATGGTAGTTTGAGCATCCATCCCTCTGTCACCTATGTTAGGTATTTCTCCTAATGTTATCCCTCCCCAATCCCTCCACCCCCTGCTATTCCTCCCCTAGCCCCCCAACTCCCCAACAGGCCCCAGTATATGATGTTCCCGTCTCTGTGTCCATGTGTTCTCACTGTTCAACACCCACTTATGAATGAGAACATGTAGTGTTGGGTTTTCTGTTCTTGTGTCAGTTTTCTGAGAATGATGGTTTCCAGTTTGATCCTTGTCCCTGCAAAGGACATGAACTCATCCTTTTTTGTGGCTGCATAGTAGTCCACGGTGTGTATGTGACACATTTTCTTTAACCAATCATTGATGGGAATTTGGGTTGGTTCCAGGTCTTTGCTGTTGTAAACAGTGCCACAATGAACATACGTGTGCATGTGTCTTTATAATAGGACGATTTATAATCCTTTGGGTATATACCCAGTAATGGGATTGCTGGATCAAATGGTATTTCTATTTCTAGGTCCTTGAGGAATCACCACACTGTCTTCCACAATGGTTGAACTAATTTACACTCCCACCAACAGTGTAAAAGTGTTCCTATTTCTCCACATCCTCTCCAGCATCTGTTGTCTCCAGATTTTTTAATGATTCCCATTCTAACTGGCATGAGAAGATGTGGTTTTGATTGCATTTCTCTAATGACAAGTGATGATGAGCATTTTTTCATGTGTTTGTTGGCTGCATAAATGTCTTCTTTGGAAAAGTGTCTGTTCATATCCTTCACCCACTTTTTGATGGGGTTGTTGTTTTTTCCTGTAAATTTGTTTAAGTTCTTTGTAGATTCTGGATATTAGCCCTTTGTCATATGGGTAGATTGCAAAAGTTTTTTCCCATTCTGTTGATTGCCAGATCACTCTAATGATTGTTTCTTTTGCTGTGCAGAAGCTCTTAAGAAATGGATAAATTCTTGGACACTTACACCCTCCCAACACTAAACCAGGAAGAAGTTGAATCCTTGAATAGACAAATAACAAAGTCTGAAGTTGAGGCAGCAATTAATAGCCTATCAACCAGAAAAAGTCCAGGTCCAGATGGGTCCACAGCCGAATTCTACCAGACATACAAAGAAGAGCTGGTACTATTCCTTCTGAAACTATTTCAAACTATACAAAAAGAGGGAATCATCCCTAACTCTTTTATAAGACCAACATCATCCTGATCCAAATCCTGGCAGAGACAAACTAAAAAAGAAAATCTCAGGCCAATATTCATGATGAACACTGATGCAAAAATCTTCAATAAAATACTGGCAAACCGAATGCAACAGCACATCAAAAAGCTTATCCATCACGATCAAGTTGGCATCATCCTGGGGATGCAAGGCCAGTTCAACATATGCAAATCTATAAACATAGTCCATCACATAAACAGAACCATAGACAAAACCCACATGATTATCTCAATAGATGCAGAGAAGGCCTTCAACAAAATTCAACAGCCCGTTATGCTAAAAACTCTCAATAAACTAGGTATTGACAGAATGTATCTCAAAATAATAAAAGCTATTTACGGCAAGCCCACGGTCAATATCACATTGAATGGGCAAAAACTGGAAGCATTCCCTTTGAAAACTAGCACTAGACAAGGTGGCCCTCTCTCACCATACCTATTCAACATAGTATTGGAAGTTCTGGTCAGAGAAATCAGGCAAGAAAAAGAAATAAAGGGTATTCAGTTAGGAAAAGAAGAAGTCAATTTGTCTCTATTTGAAGATGACATAATTGTATATTTAGAAGACCCCATCGTCTCAGCCCAAAATCTTGTTAAGATGATAAGCAACTTCAGCAAAATCTCAGGATACAAAATCAATGTGCAAAAATCACAAGCATTTCTATACACCAATAACAGACAAACAGAGAGCCAAATCATGAGCAAACTCCCATTCACAATTACTACAAAGAGAATGAAATGCCTAGGGATACAACTAACAAGGGACATGAAGGACCTCTTCAAGGAGAACTACAAACCACTGCTCAAGAAAATAAGAGAGAACAAAAACAAATGGGAAAAAAATTCCATGCTCATGAATAGGAAGAATCAGTATTGTTAAAATGGGCATACTGCCCAAAGTAATTTATAGATTAAATGCTATTCCCATCAAGCTACCTATGACCTTCTTCACAGAACTGGAAAAAAACACCTTAAACTTCATATGGAACTAAAAAGAGCCTGCATAGATAGCCAAGACAATCCTAAGCAAAAAGAACAAAGCTGGAGGCATCATGCTACCTGACTTCAAACTATACTACAAGGCTACAGTAATCAAAACA
The DNA here is from genome assembly GCA_036589455.1 of Ateles fusciceps. Classification (NCBI taxonomy): domain Eukaryota; kingdom Metazoa; phylum Chordata; class Mammalia; order Primates; family Atelidae; genus Ateles; species Ateles fusciceps. The sequence continues at coordinate 7,590,938 of JAZHEH010002393.1, forward strand.
GCATGATACTGGTACCAAAACAGAGATATAGACCAGTGGAACAGAACAGAGGCCTCAGAAGTAATGCCACACATCTACAGCCATCTGATCTTTGACAAACCTGACAAAAACAAGCAATGGGGAAAGGATTCCTTGTTTAATAAATAGTGTTGGGAAAACTGGCTAGCCATGTGCAGAAAGCTGAAACTGGACCCCTTCCTTACACCTTATACAAAAGTTAACTCCAAATGGATTAAAGACTTAAACATAAGACCTAACACCATAAAAACCCTAGAAGAAAACCTAGGCAATACCATTCAGGACATAGGCATAGGCAAGGACTTCATGACTAAAACACCAAAAGCAATGGCAACAAAAGCCAAAATTGACCAATGGGAAAGGTATGTCTTATAATTCATCAGAAAATAATTCCATGGCCAATTTGTTTAATTATAAGGAAACTTTAAAGTATACGTCAGTATTCAGTAATCAGTGCCCAGAAAATTACAAATTATTTAAAATCCCCAGAGTAAAATTCATTTGCTCCTGGTGTATATCCCTATGTTTGACAGATATTTTTATTCCAAAGTTCTTTTCCATTTATCCTTAAATGAGATCTACCAGAGTCTTTGAGCACCTGCTGTGTGCCAGGTTAATTTGGCAATCATTGTTTTAAATTAAATAATCCTCAAACTCAATTCCACATAACAGGTAGTGGTAAAGTAGAAAAACATCCTCATTTTCCAGATGATAAAATTCTAGTTTGGGAAAATTAATTTACATGGCTAAAATCATTCAGCTAATAAGGATCAGAACCAGAATTTGAACCCAGACCTTCAGCTTGTAGTGTCCAAATATACACCCACTTTGTTAAGAAGCTGCTGTGGAAATGTGACCAGCTGTACAACCACATACATGCCCATCCCTTCTTTTTGCTTCATCTCTATGCCAGGGCTCAGGGGCAAGTTCCCAGACCTACTGGTCAGAATCCGGGTCCCTTCTGTGGTGCTGTAACAGAATACCTGAGACAGGGTAATTTATAATGAACAGAAGTTTATTTCTCAGAGTTCTAGAAGCTGAAAAGTCCAAGATCAAGACACCAGCATCTGGTGAGGGCCTTCTTGCTGTGTGATCCCGTGGCAGAAGGTGAGAAAGTGAGAGGGCAAGGAAAGACAAAAGGAGGCTAAAGTTGTCCTTTTATAAGGAATCCACTCCCATGATAATGAACCCACTCCCACCATAACAGCATTAATCCATTCATGAGGGCAGAATCTTTATGGCCTAATCACCTCTTAAAGGTCCCATCTCTTAAGACTGTACTGTTACAGTGGCAATTAAATTTCACATGAGTTGGGAGGGGACAACCATTCATATCATAGGAGAATCCTTGCCTTGGGCCCTGGGTGTGTGTATTTCCAAAGCTTTTCAAGTCATTTTCATGTAGAAAGAGTTGAGAAATGTGCTTACAAATCTATGAATCCAATTCCTTTGGCCTCTGCTCATAAATCTCATTTTCTGCAAACCATCTTCATTTTGCTGTTATTCCCTTTGGGATCCATCCCTCATAATTAATGTGGAGTAGCCCTGTAAGAAGCCGCTGGCTCCAGGAGACAGAATGATAGAATTATGGCTTGCTTCCTTCCTGTCAAACCTCCTCAGTATCTTCTCACTTATTCAAAGTTTAGGTGAAAAATCCAGTGACATTTTTCCTAAAGCTGAGGAGGCTATAAGTGTAACTGTGGAGTAAAAAACATTGGTAATTGAAAGAACATGAATAAAAATCCCACAGACTTTTTTTTTTTTTTTTTTTTTTTTTTTTTTGAGACAGAGTCTCGCTCTGTTGCCCAGGCTGGTGTGCAGTGGCACAATATCAGTTCACTGCAACCTCTGCCTCCCAGGATCAAGCGATTCTCCTGCCTTAGCCTCCCAAGTAGCTGAGATTACAGGCATGTGCCACCATGCACAGCTAATTTGTCTGTGTTTTTAGTAGAGACAGTTTCACGATGTTGGCCAGGCTGGTCTTGAACTCCTGACCTCGGGTGATCTACCTACATCGCCACAGACTTTTATTCAAATCCTTGTGACACTATTTTGGTTAAGCCATTTATCCTTTCAAAACCTGTAAAATAAGACTAATCATAGAAACCTGTTTGAGCTATTGGGAAATTGTGTGTGGGTCTCAAATAAATCTGGTCCACCTTCCTCCCAACCTGTCTAGCCAGGGTGTCACACTCAGAGGAAACAGAAATGAATTCCAAAATACTTTGAAAAGTAATACATATATATTAAGAAGTCTCTTTAAGGATGACAAACGGGACTTAGAAGTGCCAACACATGTATTATTAAGCCTTGGACTTAAGAGCCAGATTGCCTAAGTTCAAATCCTGCTTTTCCCACTTATTGTTAGTGTTCCCTTGAGCAGGTTACCGAGATCATCTCTGTGCCTCTGTTTCTTCATCTGTAAAATGGAGGTAATGATAGTATTGACCCTATAAGACTAGAAACAACAAGAAGTGGAATGGCCAAGTTAGGACGAATGTTTTTGAAGCCTGCTATCTCAAAAACCTATCTTGATTTTGGGTAGGCTAGAGCTTCAGAATTTAGATGCAAGACCTGTGTCTGTGCCTATTCTTCTTCCTACCACGCTGATCGCCACCCTCACTTCTGCCCTAACATCCAGTCCCAATGCTCCTGAACTTCTGAGGACTCAGCTTCTCCTAAAGCCAAGGTCTAGAGCCTCAAGATTAAATATATTAATAGATATAAAGAACAGTGCCTGGGACATAATGCTAAAAAAGTGTTGGTCATGAAAATTTTTATTGCAGTACCTAATACAGGGCAAAACATCCTGAAAACTCTTGACACAACCAAGTCCCCAGAGTTCCACATTGGGTGGCAGATGCCCCAACCTTTCATCTCTTTCTCTCCCTAACACTCCTGGCTCCTTTGCTGATAACCTCTACCTGCCCCTCAGGTATCTTCTTCACATTTCCCATCCCTGTAAGCTCAAGCTCTTTCATATATAATATAGTGTACCCCGGATTCTACTTCTCTTGTTTCTTTAGTAAGCAACCGTTGTTCCTATCAGTCTAACAGAGATTGTCAAGGGGTTAGGGAAGCAGAAGATTGTGGAGTATTTTTGACTCAGACACAGAAAGTGAGAAAGTGAGAGGGCTTTCACCTGGTGGGCACTCTGTAATATGAGCCTGCTTCTCACTTTAATGTCAATTACTGAACAAAGGCAAAACAACCTATTTCATATATTTATGGTAAGTCTGCTACCACCAATTCCTCTTCATTAACAGTGTATTAATTCACCTGCCCAGTGATGCTGGTCTGAAACCAGGAACATAAGTGGATCCACAGGGGTGAGGCACATGCTGTCTGAAACCTAGAGTTGTGCTGTCCAACATGATAGCCACCAGCCACATAAGCCTATTTAAATTTAAATTAATTAAAACCAAATATTAAAAATTCATTTTCTTAGCTACACTAGTCACATGCTAAGTGCTCAATAGCTATATGTGACTGGTACACTCCAGTACCTTGTCACTCCATTGGACAGCACAGACAGGGTATATTCCCAACACAGCAGGATGTTGTATTGGGCAGTGCCAGTCTCTATAGAGATCAACAGAGCTTGACTTGGGTATTCATAGAATCTTTCAGGTCTTCCCAAGCCTCTAGGCCACACCTATAAAAGAAGCTTAGCCTGATCCTGAGGTTCAGGATCATTGGAACTAGAAGTTAGGGGGAAGGTCAGGGTGGCGGTCAGGATGGTAGGAAGGAGTATGGGGACAAACACAGGCCCTCCATGTACATTCTGCAAGCTCTAGTCTACTTAAGATCAAAACGAGTCTCCCAAGAAACAAGGCAACAGGCCTCAACAAGATTCATTCAGCCCTCAACCATTCTACCTCTTGTAACTAAGCTGCTTGGGAAAGGAGCTCCCAGGTTATTTATTGCCTTTTAAATTGAAGTGGAAATGGGAAGCAATCATCAGGACATTTCAAAAAGAAAAATGCCTGAAATAAGTGATGAGCAAGATTGATGCAAAATAAAGTTTTCTGCCTTAAATTATCTGTCGCTTTGATTCCTGTGTAGACACAGACTGAGAACTTGTTGCCCACACTTGCTTGTGATTTCTTCACACTATGAAGTGAGAACCGTAAGAGGTGAGAGTGGCAAAGACAGCAGGGAAGATGTGGGCCAGGCAGGTGGTGGAATATGGTGGAAGATCTCAGCATCAGTTGGTTCTTGAGAGGTTCCCACCGCTGCTGAAATACTGACTCTCAAAGGCATTCTTTCCTCTGCAGGGCCTTCTACCTGGACGCCTTTCTTTGCCACCGTCTCGCGGAACTTTCCACACATAGAGCTGATGAGTGGGAACCTCCATCCTTTTCTTTGTAGGGTGTTTTTCAATTATTATTTTAAAAATATTTTAAATAAAACAAACTGAGGCAGAAACTTCTGAAATCTCCTGCCTCAGTTTTCCTCCTTTTCATGCATGCTTCCCTACCTCTCTACAGAACCAAGACAAAGAAAGACAGACCTTGATGCTTATACAAGAAAAGCTTCTATCTGGGGAGGGTCTGAGCTCATGCTTGATGGGCATGAGTGGCATTCTCAGGGTGCTCACAAGTCAGGACAGCAGCTGTCCAAAGTAGTCACATGTCTGAGGAAGGGCCAGGAGGGTGTGTAGGCCCCACAATCTCTGTAGAATATGACTTTCCTCTCCAGGGAAGAACTATGAGGTGCAAAGCAGGCTAGCAGCTTTGAGGGCACTTGGGCAGCTTAAGGAAGCTTCTGAAGTCTCCTGCCTCAGTTTCCCTCCTTTTCCTGCTGCCTTTCCCACTGCGCCACAGAACCAAGACAGAGGGAGACAGACCCTGATGCTTATACAATTTATAAGGCCTTCATTAGAAAAAACGATAAAAAATTGTGAAAACAAATCAGGTACAAAAGCGAGTATTTATTTAGCCTTTCAAATTCCTGGAAACTTAGAAATTCAGAACCATCCCTCTGAGATCTTTTTAGGTGGCTTTCCAGAAATCAGTACAAAGGATTGTTTCCTGATGGCAATGCAGCTTTTCTCTCCACCTAGAATATTCTACAGCTCTTTGCAGCAGCTAGCATTCATAGGAGCTGTGCAAGTGAGGATTTCTGGAGCTCAAGCTTTATTAGCTTCACAGTAAATCCACCTCTGACCACAGATTGTAGGACTGTGGGATGGAGTTGGAGGGTGACCCCAGGTTTTGTAGCCCTCCATTTTTTCTTTTACAAATAAGAAAATGACCCCAGAAAAGTAGTTTCTCCACCATCCCCCAGCTTTTAACACTGGAAATGGGAAACCAGGTCTCCTCTTCCCAGCCTGTGTTCTGGCCTCTAAACCACTGAGTTTGATATCAAGTAGTATCAGAAAGTGGTCAGAGTTCCAAGCTTAGAATCAAAAAATTTGAGATAAAAATCCCTAACCTGCCTCATTAGCAGTGAGATCTTGGGCAAGTCCCACAGCTTCTCTGAACCTTAACTCCTTGTATTGAAAATGGAGAGAGTATCCTTGGCCCCTTGCTGTTGTGTACATTAAGTGAAATAATATATGTGAAAATGTTTACAATGTGGTAGGTACTTAATACATATCAATTGCCTCATTGTCTCCAATGCCATCCCAAGAAGTATGCCTTTCTACCAGGAGAGTATGTGTTTAGGGAAAGAGAATGTGAAATTAAATAATATCACTGAAATTTCTTAAATTATTTTTTGCAAGTCTAAATGAAAAGGAGCCACATATCCTACATCATCTTTGCAATTCAAACAGCCTAGGTGTCAGGTTTTCAGAGTAAAAACCTGCTGTAAAATTAGCTCTAACCACTAAGAAAATAAAATACAAAAATGATTTACAATTAATATTTTTGGCATTCTTCTTGTGATATCTTCATGGCTAGTTTTATGCATTTAAAAATATGAATTTAAACAAATATTTAAAACATAAGGTATTGGTTTTATTTCCTGTTTTCCTTCATGCCAGCACAGATTTCACGCTGTCATATACACATTCAAGCAGAAAGCCATTTCGCTTTTTCCATTTGTTTTCATTACTTTTTTTCTAAATTTGTTCTTTGACACTGTTTGTATTGAAGCCAGGGTTTGCCTTCTTTTCACTTTATCTCTCCATGGCAACAGATAGATTGCAACGCCACACACAAAAATGCAGAATTACAACCTCCCTGCCAGATCAGACAGAAAGAACTGTGTATGGTATAACCAGTGATGGAAACAGAATAGTTAATGAATAAGCCAAATCTTTCGTTTTCAGGCAGAATATAAATCATAATTCCTTTTTGCATCTTTTCTTTCTCCCTAGGAAAGACCCCTAGTAAGCACTCAAGAATTATTTGTAGAATGAAGGACTGATTGACTATTACCGCTTCCTTTTCTAAGTGCTCACCAGTCATGTGCTTAATAAGCAATTTGAGAAATTGGAACTATAATTGTTATAGCTTATTGAATGCTTTCCATCTACTCTGCATTGTACTGAGTGCTGTATATGCATGAGTTCCTTGCACCTTCATCGCAGCCCTATAAAATGGTCATTTTCGTCTGTTTTCAGATGAAGAACCTGAGCCCAGAGAGGTTACATGATGTGTTCAGGGTCACAGCTCACAGCTAGAAAGTGGAGGAACCGAAATTTGCTCCTTTACAGTATGTCTGGCACTAAGCTTGGGCTTCTAACGTCTCTGTTGGCATGCTAGTCCAGAATTTGGCAGGGAGAGCAATACCGGTTCTATTGACCTATTATTTTCATAAGCTGCCACTCCCATCTCTATGTTAAAAGGGGGTACATTTGTTCACCTCTAATGTTTTCCCCATGTTTTCAGAGGGTTCTGACAGTGGTTCTCCATTACAGCCTAAATCTGCTTGAATGTCTGGGACTTGTCTCAATCCAGAGGCCTGGATTCATCTGAAGTAGCTACATGCTCTCTTTCTTTATAATGTTTGCTACAGTCTTTCCAGGACCAAGTCCAACTTCTTTGCTAAAGATTCTTTTCTTTCATGATTAATTCTCCTTAGAAGAACTTACAAGGTATTTATATGGTTTGGGCTCATGGTGTTGAATTCTGTGTGACATTGGTCAGGTTGCTAGTAAGCTTCAGTTTTCATCATCTGTAAAATGAGAATGTAGTCATATGGTATCAAACTCCTGCTAGTCTTCGGTGCTTAAGAAATGTTGCTTCCCTCTTTTATTCCTCTTTGGACAGCAAATAAGAGATTAGGCTTATCCTTCAGATATGTCATCTTAAATATCACCTAAACAGGTTTTATCTGACCACTTGCTCTAAGTAGAACCCCCTCCCTGGTTATTCCCTACCATCCACACACAATTTGTTTCCTCGATAGCAATTATCTGAAATTCAGGTAGCTATGTTGCTTGTTATCTTTCTTCCTTCCTGGATCAAGCTCCACGTGGATAGGAACAAAAAATGTTTTATTCCCCCATTGCATATTCACCTCACCATCTAGTAGTGACTGGTGCATAGTATTTGCCCAATAAATACTTGTTGAATGGATTTTAAAAACGAATGAATAATTCTTCTTGCCTTCCCACCCGTTCCCTATTAAAGTCAGCATAATGAGCCACCATATCTTCAGTCACCAGGCTCACAACTCAGGTGCCATCTTTGATTTTTCTTCAGTACTTACTCCAAAGTCCTGTTGATTTTTTTTATCTGCAACCTGTTTCAGGCCAGCTATTTCTTTTCCAGTTGTGTAGCCTCTACTGAGTCTAGACACTTTTATGTGACCCCTAAATTATTGCAAGAGCCTCTTGAATACATTCTCTTTAAGATCTCTATCCCACCCAGTTCTCCTACAAAAGCATTCAGAGTTCTTTTGTTTAGGAATTTACTGCAGGTTTACGTTCCTTTAAGGATAGTTTTGAAATCCCTTCACCGTCATTGAAATAGCCCATTTTCTCATTCTTTTCAAAATCAGACCTAAACTAGAAAAATCCACAGGTCTCCAATATGGGGCTTACTCATGCCTCCCCCAAACTTTGTTTTATACTACTATCCCCCCCAACCGAAATCCCTTCTCCAATCCTTTCTGTCAAAACTTCTTTCCCTATAAACCCCTAGTTTGAATTTCATTTTTCATGATTTGAGATGTAGCTTTTCTCTCAGCTCTTTCATTAGCTAGTTTGGAATCATGGATAAGCCCCTCCATTTCTACGTTTAGGCAATTTACTGAAAATGCTTACACAGAAATGCTCCCCAAAGATCAAATGTCCTGGGATTCGTGGTACTATTGTTAATCAAGGTTTTGCTTTTCCTTAGTGCCCAGGGAGGTTCACAAGGTGTAATAAGGCACCAAAGAAGATCTTAGGTGGGTGAGGAACATGTCTTTCTCTTGGAAAGTGGGAAAATGACAATTGTGAACAGGAACCACTTCTCAGCCAGACCTAATTTAATAAAAACATGAAGTTTAGTAATAATAACAGAGAAGTTCAGGATCTGGAAATGGGTCCTCTTCAAATATCTGTGCTCAAGTACCTTTTGAAAAATACTTCTACTCCTCTAGAAATACAAATGCTCCAGTTTGAAGATCGCTGGACTAGAAGATACTTGAAGTTCTTTTCCATATAAAATTCCATATAATTCCCATTTAAGGCACTATCTGGGCACCCTGTGAAGTGCAAGTTCTGGAGCCAATCTGCACATCCCAGTGTATTCTACCAGTGACTAGCATGCTATCTTGGGCGTGTTACTCATCCATTCCTTGGCTAAGTGGAAATAATAATAGTACCTGTCTTGTAAGTATATTGTGAGTAATAAATGAGTTAATGCAGATAAAGCACTTAGAACAATGTCTGTCACATATGGTAAGTATTTAGGAATTATTTGCTATGATTGCTGCTGCTGCTACTAATACAACTACCACTACCAGAGAGATGCTGGCAAGAGTTGGAGCGGTCAGTCATGTCTGCATGGTTGAAAAGATATCTGCACACAGGTGGTAATGAAATTGTGTGTAATGATGCTTCTGTGGAAATTCTTTCATTGAACAATGCCTATGGATCAACCACCGACTCTGTGCTAGCTGTCGAAGAACAAATAAGTCAAAGCCCTTACACTCCAGGCACTAACACCCTGAAAGGGAAAGTTAAGTCAGCACACACTATCATGCAATTAAGGGGCAAAATGATTGGTTAGAAAGGAAGTTACAGGAAGTTAGAAAAGAGGAAAGCAGTAGGGACTGAGGCCTAGGAAGCTGACCTATGCTCTAAAGGAAAATCTGATTTGGATAAATGTGGGAGGAGCTAAACACGAGGAAGCTTTTATATTCCCTCCCATTCCCTCCATCTGCCCCCCCCCTCAAGCCCACCGCCATAGCATCTGGGGAAGAAGAGCTAGTACAGAAAGCTAGGTTGATGCGAGAAACAAAATTAGCTCAGTCAGCCAGCATTTAATCTCAGCAAGAAAGGAATAATGGTCCCAAGGCAGCAAGATGAAAATTGATAAGGATAAATGTGAAGTCTTGTTCTCATGTCCAAAATGTGAACTGCACAAGCTCAGAACTGGGTAACCCTAACATGATAGTAACTCATATGAGAAAAATTCAGGAAAGGGTAAATTAGGGATTAGTTGAATGCAAGCTCAGTATGAATAAGAGTTTTTCAGCCTGGGCTGAAATTACCAATCCAACCTAGGAGGCTGCGCCCATGATCATTGTTGAGCATGAGGTTTTCGGTACCCTTGAAGTGACTTTTGAAAAGACTATGCAAGGCATTCATTTTAGTTTTAAATTTTAATATATGATACTTTAAGATATGTATTTTTTAAATCTATTTCTTAAGCTTTTAAGTTAAGGTGACAAAGCCTATCACTCAATTCTAGTAAATTTAAACAATATTTTTTTAACTTTTATTTTAGGTTCAGGGGTACATGTGCAGGTTTGTCATATAGGTAAACTTGTGTAACAATCTTTTTAAAATTTTTATTTATTTTTTATTTTTTATATAAATATATATTTATTGAACTTTAGGTTCTGGGGTACATGTGCAGAACATGTAGGATTGTTGCATAGGTACATACATGGCAATGTGGTTTGCTGCCTCCATTCCCCCGTCACCTATATCTGGCATTTCTTCCCATGTTATCCCTCCCCAACCTCCCTACCCCCCTGCTATCCCTCCCCTATTCCCCACAACAGACCCCAGTGTGTGAAGCTCCCCCTCTCTGTGTCCATCTGTTCTCATTGTTCAACATCTGTCTATGAGTGAGAACATGTGGTGTTTGATTTTCTGTTCTTGTCTCAGTTTGCTGAGAATGATGGTTTCCAGATTCATCTATGTCCCTACAAAGGACATTAATTCATCATTTTTTATGGCTGCATGGTATTCCATGGTGTATTTGTGCCATATTATCCTTGTTCAGTCTATCATCAATGGGCATTTGGGTTGGTTCCAGGTCTTTGTTCCTGTAAACAGTGCCGCAATGAATATATGTGTGCATGTGTCTTTATAATAGAACAGTTTATAATCCTTTGGATATATACCCAGTAATGGGATTGCTGGATCAAATGGAATTTCTATTGCTAGGTCCTTGAGGATTTGCCACACTGTCTTCCACAATAGTTGAACGAATTTACACTCCCACCAACAGTGTAGAAGTGTTCTTATTTCTCCACATCCTCTCCAGCATCTGTTGTCTCCAGATTTTTTAATGATTGCCATTCTAACTGGCATGAGATGGTATCTCAATGTGGTTTTGATTTGCATTTCTCTAATGACCAGTGATGATGAGCATTTTTTCATGTTTGTTGGCCTCATATATGTCTTCTTTTGAAAAGTGTCTGTTCATGTCCTTTGCCCACTTTTGAATAGGTTTGTTTTCTTCTTGTAAATCTGTTTTAGTTCTTTGTAGATTCTGGATATTAGCCTTTTGTCAGATGGGCAGATTGCAAAAATTTTTTCCCATTCTGTTGGGTGCTGGTTTACTCTAATCATTGTTTCTTTTGCTGTACAGAAGCTCTGGAGTTTAATTAGATCCCACTTGTCTATTTTGGCTTTTGTTGCCAATGCTTTTGGTGTTTTAGTCATGAAGTCCTTGCCTATGCCTATGTCCTGAACGGTTTTGCCTAGGTTTTCTTCTAGGGTTTTTATGGTGTTAGGTCTTATGTTTAAGTCTTTAATCCATCTGGAGTCAATTTTAGTGTCAGGAAGGGGTCCAGTTTCAGCTTTCTGCACATGGCTAGCCAGTTTTCCCAACACCATTTATTAAATAAGGAATCCTTTCCCCATTGCTTGTTTTTGTCAGGTTTGTCAAAGATCAGATGGTTGTAGATGTGTGGCATTGCCCCCAGAGCCTCTGTTCTGTTCCTTTTGTCTATATCTCTGTTTTGGTACCAGTACCATGCTATTTTGATTACTGTAGCCTTGTAGTATAGTTTGAAGTCAGGTAGCATGATGCCTCCAGCTTTGTTCTTTTTGCTTAGGATTGTCTTGGCTATGTGGGCTCCCTTTTGGTTTCATATGAAAGTTTAAGGTGTTTTTTTCCAGTTCTGTGAAGAAGGTCATAGGTAGCTTGATAGGGATAGCATTGAATCTATAAATTACTTTGGGCAGTATGGCCATTTTCATGATATTGATTCTTCCTAACCATGAGCATGGAATGTTTTTCCATCTGTTTGTGTCCTCTCTTATTTTCTTGAGCAGTGGTTTGTAGTTCTCCTTGAAGAGGTCCTTTACATCCTTTGTGAATTGTATTTCTAGGTATTTTATTCTTTTTGTAGCAATTGTGAATGGGAGTTCACTCTTGATTTAGCTCTGTTTTAGTCTGTTATTGGTGTATAGGAATGCTTTGATTTCTGCACATTGATTTTGTATCCTGAGACTTTGCTGAAGCTGCTTATCAGTTTAAGGAGATTTTGGGCTGAGACAATGGGGTCTTCTAAATATACAATCATGTTGTCTGCAAATAGAGACTATCTGACATCCTTCTTTCCTACTTGAATACACTTTATTTCTTTTTCTTGCCTGATTACTCTGGCTACAACTTCCAATACTATATTGAATAGGAGTGGTGAGAGAGTACATCCTTGTCTAGTGCCAGATTTCAAAGGAAATGCTTCCAGTTTTTGCCCATTCAGTATGATATTGGCTGTGGGTTTGTAAATAGCTTTTATTATTTTTAGGTATGTCCCATCGATGCCTAGTTTATTGAGAGTTTTTAGCATAAAGGGCTGTTGAATTTTACCAAAGGCCTTCTCTGCATCTATTGAGATGATCATGTGGGTTTTGTCTTTGGTTCTGTTTATGTGGTGGATTGTTTATAGACCTGCATATGTTGAACCAGCCTTGCATCCCCAGGATGATACCAACTTGATTGTGATGGATAAGCTTTTTGATGTGCTGTTGCAATCAGTTTGTCAGTATTTTTTAAATTGCATTTTAGGTTTTGGGGTACATGTGAAGAACATGAAAGATTGTTGCATAGGTACACACATGAGTTTGCCAGTATTTTATTGAAGATTTTTACATCTATGTTCATCACGAATATTAGACCAAAGTTTTCTATTTTTTGTTGAGTCTCTGCCAGGTTTTAGTATCAGGATGATGTTGGTCTCATAAAATGATTTGGGAAGGATTTCCTCTTTTGGATTGTTTGGAAATGTTTCAGAAGGAGTGGTACCAGCTCCTCTTTGTATGTCTGCTGGAATTCGGCTGTGAACCCATCTGGACCCGGGCTTTTTTGGTTGGTAGGCTATTAATTGCTGCCTCAACTTCAGCCCTTGTTATTGGTCTATTCGGGGTTTCTACTTCTTCCTGGTTTAGGCTTGGGAGGGCACAAGTGTCCAGGAATTTATCCATTTCTTCCAGGTTTACTGGTTTATGTGCATAGAGTTGTTTGTAGTAATCTCTGATGATAGTTTGTATTTCTGTGGAATCGGTGGTGATATCCCCTTTAGCGTTTTTTGTTGCATCTATTTGATTCTTCTCTCTTTTCTTTTTTATTAATCTGGCTAGCCGTCTATTTTGTTGATCTTTGAAAAAACCAGCCCCTGGATTTATTGATTTTTTGAAAGGTTCTTTGTGTCTCTAAATCCTTCAGTTCTGCTCTGATGTTAGTTATTTCTTGTCTTCTACTAGCTTTTGAGTTGTTTTGATCTTGCTCCTCTAGCTCTTTCTTTTTTTTTTTCTTTTTTGAGACAGAGTTTGGCTCCGTCGCCAGGCGCCAGGCTGGAGTGCAGTGGCGTGACCTCGGCTCACTGCAACCTCCGCCTCCCAGGTTCAAGCAATTCTTCTGCCTCAGCCTCCCGAGTAGCTGGGACTACAGCTGCATGCCACCACGCCCAGCTAATTTTTGTATTTTTAGTAGAGACGGGGTTTCACCATGTTGGCCAGGATGGTCTCAATCTCTTGACCTCGTGATCCGCCCGCCTCGGCCTCCCAAAGTGCTAGCTCTTTCAATGTTGACGATAGGGTATCAGTTTTAGATCTTTCCTTGCTTCTCATATGGGCATTTATTGCTATATATTTTCCTCTAGACACTGCTTTAAATGTGTCCCAGAGATTTTGGTACGTTGTGTCTTCATTCTCATTGGTTTTGAAGAGCATCTTTATTTCTGCCTTCATTTCATTGTTTATCCAGTCAACATTCAAGAGCCAGTTGTTCAGTTTCCATGAAGTTGTGCAGTTCTGTGTTAGTTTCTTAATCCTGAGTTCTAATTTGATTGCACTGCGGTCTGAGAAACAGTCTGTTATGATTTCCGTTCTTTTGCATTTGCTGAGGAGTGCTTTACTTCCAATTATGTGGACAATTTTAGAGTAGGTGTGATGTGGTGCTGAGAAGAATGTATATTCTGTGGATTTGGGGTGGAGAGGTCTGTAGATGCCTATTAGGTTTGCTTGGTCCAGATCTGAGTTCAAGTCCTGTATATCCCTGTTAATTTTCTGTCTCGTTGATCTGTCTAATATTGACAGTGGAGTGTTAAAGTCTCCCACTATTATTGTGTGGGAATCTAAGTCTCTTTGTAAGTCATTAAGAACTTGCTTTATGTATCTAGGTGCTCCTGTATTGGGTGCGTATATATTTAGGATCATTAGCTCTTCTGTTGCATTGATCCTTTTACCATTATGTAATGTCCTTCTTTGTCTCTTTTGATCTTTGTTGGTTTAAAGTCTGTTTTATCAGAGACTAGGATTGCAACTCCTGCTTCTTTTTGCTCTCCATTTTTTTGGTAAATCTTCCTTCATCCCTTTATTTTGAGCCTATGTGTGTCCTTGCATGTGAGATGGGTTTCCTGGATACAGCACACGAATGGGTTTTGACTTTTTATTTAATTTGCCAGTCTGTGTCTTTTGATTGGGGCATTTAGCCCATTTACATTTAAGGTTAATATTGTTAGATGTGAATTTGATCCTGCCATTTTGATGCTAGCTGGTTCTTTTTCCCATTAGTTGATGCAGTTTCTTCATTGTGTCCATGCTTTTTACCATTTGGTATGTTTTTGGAGTGGCTGGTACTGGTTGTTCCTTTCTGTTTAGTGCCTCTTTCAGGAGCTCTTTTAAGGCAGACCTGGTGGTGATGAAATCACTCAGCAACTGCTTGTTTGGTAAAGGATTTTATTTCTCTTTTGCTTATGAAGCTTAATTTGGCTAGACATGAAATTCTGGGTTGAAAGTTCTTTCCTTTAAGGATGTTGAATATTGGCCCCCACTCTCTTCTGGCTTGTAGGGTTTCTGCTGATAGATCTGCTGTAAGTCTGATGGGCTTCCCTTTGTGGGTAACCCAAACTTTCTCTCTGGCTGCCCTTAGCAGTTTTTCCTTCATTTCAACCCTGGTGAATCTGATGATTATGTGCCTTGGGGTTGCTCTTCTTGAGGAATATCTTTGTGGTGTTCTTTGTATTTCCTGGACTTAAATATTGGCCTGCCTTGCTAGATTGGGGAAGTTCTCCTGGATTATATCCTGGAGAGTGTTTTCCAGCTTGGATTCATTCTCTCCATCACATTCAGGTACATCTATCAAATGTAGTTTAGGTCTTTTCACATAATCCCATATTTCTTGAAGGTTTTGCTCATTTCTTTTCACTCTTTTTTCTCTAATCTTGCCTTCTCATTTTATTTCATTGAGTTGATCTTCAATCTCTGATATCCTTTCTTCTGCTTGGTCGATTCAGCTATTGAAACTTGTGTATCCCTCATGAAGTTCTTGTGTTGTGTTTTTCAACTCCATCAAGTCATTTATACTCTTCTCTAAGCTGTTTATTCTCATTAGTATTTCGTCAAACCTTTGTTCAAGGTTCTTAGTTTCTTTGCATTGGGTTAGAACATGTTCTTTAGCTCAGAGAAGTTTGTTATTACTCACCTTCTGAAGTCTATTTCTGTCAATTCATCAGACTCATTCTTCATCCAGTTTTGTTCTCTCACTGGTAAGGAGTTGTGATCCCTTAAAGGAGGAGAGGCATTCTGGTTTTGGGTGTTTTCATCCTTTTTGTGCTGGTTTCTTCCCATCTTTGTAGATTTATCTACCTGTGGTCTTTGTAGTTGGTGACTTTTGGATGGGGTCTCTGAGTGGACGTCCTTTTTGTTGATGTTGAAGTTATTTCTTTCTGTTTTTTAGTTTTCCTTCTAACAGTCAGGCCCCTCTGCTGTAGGACTTCTGGAGGTCCACTCCAGACCCTGCTTGCCTGAGGATCACCTGTAGCAGCTGCAGAACAGTAAGGGTTGCTGCCAGTTTCTTCTTCTGTTATCTCCATCCCAGAAGGATAGCCACCTGATGTCAGCCTGAGTTCTCCTTTATGAGGTGTCTCTTTGGATATACGGGGTTGGGGAGCTGCTTGAGGAGACAGTCTGTCCCTTACAGGAACTCAAGTGCTGAGCTGTGAGCGCTATTGCTCCATTCAGAGCTCTTTATTCAGTTAAATGGGTTGCTCTGTCTCCCAGGCATTCCAGGCACCAGTTGAAATGGCCACCCAGATTTCTGTGAGTTTTTGTGCAGAGACCCACTGTGCTGGCTGAAACAGCCATGGAATCTCCTGGTCTGTGGGCAGTAATAACTCGTTTAGAAATGTGGTGATCACTCACCGTCTGCGTTGCTCTCACTGGGAACTGCACCCCAGTGCTGTTCCTATTCGGCCATCTTGGATCCCTATATAACAATCATTTTTACAAGGACTTTGATATAATACTTGGCCTTACTTATAAACTTAAAGACCTTAAAACATTTGAACTATATTTATAAATTTAATATAGCTGTTATATTTTGGCAAATCTCTTTAACCACTGACTTAGAAGACAAAGCTTCCCAGGCAATTAATATTAAAAGAATATATTTATAAATACGATGTTTCAAATTTTCTTAAATGTTCTAATACTGTATATAAATTTAGTAAGACTTTCACTTAGAATCATAAGTCTAAGTCAAGTTCTCAATTACACATTTTAAATTGGGTTAACAAGAATGACCCTCAACAATTTTTCTAATCATTTCAAATACACAAGGTGCTAACTATACACCAATTTCATAATATACAAATGTTAATATACTATGTTTGATTCTTCTTAAAACATATCTACACAATTTTAAATCTTCCATGATCAGAAAGGGTTTAGCCTTTAAGTTAATTATTTTATTATCCTGTACAATTTTTGGGATTACCCGTTCATATAATGTGTATGATGTGGAAAATAACCTTCTCAGAATAAGATTACAAAATGATCAGATATTTTAGTGGGTAGCCACTTGTATTTTCTTTTTTTGGAAAACTTGATGAAATGCTTTGTACCCAACTAGTTTTTATTGTAATATCACATAACGTCAGAGTGTTTATGGGATGAGAGAAGGGAGGACAAGAAACCTATTTCCCTGAATCCAAGTTCTATACTATCCCTAGTTTTTATTCTTCGCACAGATATCTGCAGCTCCTACCCAAACTGATCATTTGACTGAATTTTGCATTTCTTCAGTTCTTAAGATAAATAAGTGCTTTTTCATCTAACTCTGAAAGTCTTTGTATTTGACGGAACATTCTAATTTTTTTCACGTATTGGTGATTGCTTTAGGATCACACAACTTTTGCAATTTGTATTTGCAACTAAATTCTGGGTATCTTTCCAGATTTTGCCTTGCTTCTCATCCCATTCTGCAAGGCCACACTGCTGATAGTCCAAATCCATGGTATTTGGTGCTGGGCAGACCATGTAAAGTATTTTCTGTCCAGCACTGCTCCAGGTGCTTTAAAAGAGATCATGACAATGAACTGAACTCCTTCCAATGACAGCTATCAGGACTGTCATGAGGACTGGACACAAATGTCTATGTGGAAGGGCAGAATGGAGGGTTTAGGAAGACATAATGATAACCTGAAAATGTATGAATGACTATCCCATGGAAGAAGAAGTAGGGTTTGTTATTTGACTCCTGAGGCCACTGGATAGATGTTACAGAGTGGCAAACTAAATTCAGCATTAAGGAAGTACTTTTTATAATAATTGGCTTTCTCACAAAGAAATAGATTACCCTGGGAGAAAAGTGAGCCCCTAGACACTGGGAGTATCCAAATCAACCTGGGTACCCATGGGTCAAGGAGGAGCTAGAAGAGTTTCTAACAATAGTTGTGAGGTTGATTTAAATGATGTTTAAAGTCTCTTTCACCTTTGAAAACCTCCAATTTCAGAAAACAGAGTTCACAAAGCTAGATGGCTCATAAAGGGCATCTAAATGTCAAAAACTAATTGTGCCGTTATATTGCCCCACTTACTGGAGCATGGGCATGGCAAACCTCCTATGCCGAAAGCCTTCTTTTTTCCTGGGACAGAAAGCCCTTTGAGTTCTACAGAGAGATCAGAAATGGAGATGGATTAGCAAAGTGAGGTGGAGGGGAGAAGGAAGGGAAAGATTTGCAGCAACAGCTGGAAGAGATTAGAGCCACAATAGAAATCAAAAGGAATTGATACCCTGAGCGGAGAAAGAAAACATTACTAAGCTGCACTTTAAGAAGGGGAGATGGTGAACAAAGTTTTATCTCAAGACTATAGCCTTCAAAGATGTAGGTAGGGGTGTGTGTGTGTGTGTGTGTATGTGTGTGTGTGTGTAGAAAGAGAGAGGAGAGGGAGAGAGAGAGAGAAAAAAGCACTGATAATTTGACCTAAGGATGTCAAGGACAATGTAAATTATTTGGACACTTTATTATTATTAATCATTATGATATATTTTTATAATAATCTTAGCTAACATTAATCCCTGCTCAGTGACAGGAGCCACACCAGGCCTTTCTGTATTCTATCCTGTTCTACACCAGCTACAGATTCACTATGGTTCAGGAATCCGAGAAGACAGGAAAGCCTAAAGAACATTGTAGAAAGATGTCCATTGACTACTCTTCAGATCACACAATTAAACCTTCAGGTTCTCTGGTCAGATACCTGGCTTTGAAACACAGCTTCACCATTTTATCAGGTATCAAAAACTTCTTAAACTTTTTATTTTTCAAGACGTAAAACATAAATAAATTACATATTCACTATTTCGTAGGAAAAGTTGGGGGAAATTAAATGAGGAAATGCATATAAAGTGATTACTACAGTACCTGGCATACAGTAAGTGCTCAAGGCATGGGAGCTACCCTTCTATCACAGGGGTAGGCAAATGTTTTCTTCAAAGTGCCAAATAGTATTTGAGGCTTTGCGAGCCATACAGTCTGTATCACAACTACTCAACTGCCCAAGTACTTTATTTATAGACAATGAAACATGAATGTAATAAAAGTTTCATATATCAAAAAAGATTCTTCTTTTTTTTAACTACATAAAAATACAAAAAAATAACATGCTTAGCTCACAGTCTGAGAGCCATAGTTTGCCGACCCCATGCCAGCATTCAGAAAACCTTTCCCTCCACTTCAGAACAGCCGCAAGGCAGGCTGCTCAGGCCTTGTCCCCAGAAGAATACTCTTTCCTCTCTAATTCTTATTTTCTCTCTTCAGCTACAAAATGAAAAAAAAAAATCTTTGCTAAGCATCCCTACTGTGCTGAGTCTTGCAAGGAAAACAGACTATCCCTTTGGCATTTTCAACCCTGGTAAGAGGCAAGAAGCAAACTGATGGAAAGTTGATGCCAGAGCCTGCAGAATCACGCTGGCTACCACCCTCCACACACATCCATCAGAACCTGGCTGTCTCCTCACTACGGCACCTGCACAATCCGTCGTTTTCTTTCCAGTTCGGCACGATTCCCCCCACCCACCCCAATCTAGATCCCATGGCAACTGCTTTCAAGCAACTGGGGCTCCATTAGAGTTAGAAAAGTATAAATTGATCAGTATAGGGAAACAGCCTGACAAAGCCCCTTTTGTGAGCTTTTTATTATGCCCTTTTAATAAGAACCATGTTAATGGATGATTTCTCAAATAAATTAACATTTCTATCCTAATGCAAATTTAAAAAGGGATATCAGCAAAGCATTTTATAACACATAAAGATATGCATTCTACAATTTTCCTGGAGAGTTACTTGGCAATATGTATCAGATTTTTTAACGTCACCATTCTTTTTGACTAGGTAATTGATCTTCCAAGAATGTGCCCTAAGGAAATAATCATACATATACTCAAAAATTTATGAACAAGATGTTCACCACAGTCTGTGTCCTTCAGGCTAACATCTTAAAACTAACTCATTGGCAAAGTTGGGCCCATGGTTGGTCTCCTGCCGGCCTATCTCTGGTCCAAACAGGTATGACTAAAAGCATTAGGAGAGGAGCGGGATCTTGTGGTAATCAGGGTGGATGCTTTCGGGGAGTGTGAAAAGAGTGACAACACTTTTCACACAATAATATTTAATGACACAGGAAAATCGTCACAGTATAATGACAGATGAGAAGAGCAAGCTATAAACTGTATATATGATAGATCTTAACTTTGAAAATACAATTATTCATAAAGAAATTGATATTTACCAAAACGACTTATTCAGTAGCTAAGTCGTATGTGAACATGTAATCAGAATCTATTTGTAAAGAAACTCTCAGAGTTATTTCTCTCCTCTTACAAATGCTTCATACGTGCCCCTCCTGCCACATGGCACTCATCAATTCCGTGTTCTATTCATCTTAGTATATCACCACCACCAGTGACAGCCTGGATTTGTTCCTTTGTTTCCTAAGGCAACGAAGAAAGGCAGCAAAAACAAGGTTTTTGACATATATCTACTAGTAGAAGTTGTACAGTATGATGAATTTTGTGATGTGTTCAATTATTTTTTAAATAACCTATAGATACATAAAACAAACACACATGTTTTTGTCTGTGTGTACGTATATGTGTGTATGTTTATATGTGTATATACCTTTGCACACACACACACATATACATACACACAGACAAAAACAATAGAAGGAGGCACACCAAAATGCAAATGGTTGTTATCTCTGGGTGATGAGATTAAAGATTACCATTGTATTTTGTTTCCTTCTTCCGATTTTTCTGTATTTTGTTGATTGGTTGCAGCTACAAATGAGCACGCATTTTTTATAATAATAAACAGTAAACTTTTAAAAAAGATACAAGTATTAGTATTCTTTTACAAAAAGTAAGTAATAATCTTGACCATAACAGGCCCCAAGCCACCACCCATCCCCACATCTCTACCCTGCCTTTTCTCTATTTTTATCTGTGGGAGGTAGAGCCTCATTGTTGGAGGAAGATGCAAAGCCATACTGACTGTCCTGCTGTGTACTCTGTGCTGATACCTTCTACTTGATTCCCCATTTCCACTTTCCCCCTCCACTCCACTCTGTGCCCCTGTAGACTGATCCGTAGAGGTCTGTGTTAACCAGGCTCCTCTGCCCTCTGGCATCAGCTGGATTTGGCCAAGGTGTAGTGTGTATCAGCAATCAGCAGGGTCTCGAAAAGCCACAGATTCACAGCTCCTACCAGGCAGCTTTCTCTGTACTTCTCATTCCTCAAGCTCTTGTAACTGTTTTTCCCCTTCCCCTTCAGGCTGGTAAAGGCTTCCTCTTTTCTCATTGCTCCAGGATTCTGCACCATCCCTTATCACATTCGGTAAGCCCTGTCCACACCACTGAAATCAACCTTTTATTAAACTCTCTTTAATTACCCAGCTTGAGTGGGTCATCTGTTTCCTGCTGAGTCGTGGACAGATAGATACTCACATTGTTGTACACATCTTGGCCCCATAGTACTCATTACCTGTTTACATTAATCCTACTGACTCTCCAAGCCTCTCCCACAATGGTGGGAGAGCCACAAGCATAGCTGACTCCTCTGATTCCTCAGGCCTCACCAGACTTGCTTTCCTCCTAGACGTCTATCCTTGGGTTCAGAATGAGGGCTCTCACAGGGTCTGTATTTTCTCTTTCCAAGTACTGACCCAGTGTAGGCCCACTGCCCAGACTGGGGTGATACCCAGATATTCCACCACTGTTCCTTTTTCCTTTCCATTGTATAAGACATTGTTCACTTTTGTTCTTAATCCCCAAATCTAAGCTTTGGCAACAGTTAACTCCTGGATTGAAGGAAATTCCCTCAACCCCAACTAATGTGTCCAGCTCATAAGCAGTTTCATCTTGTGCTCCTAGTTTCTCCATTTAGTTCAGAAGTTGTGATACCTCTTCTTCTCATCGTCTCTATGAAGATTCTGGTCCAAATCTTAAAGGGTTTGGGAGGTGGCAGGAAGTAGAAGAGGAATCAGGGATAATCCCAGCCATGCATGCTGGTATATGACATGTGAATTGTTCATGACACTCGCTTAAAGAAATGGCACTTTTGCTCACTTTTTCTGAATGAAATCTGACTCTAAGTCTACATATCCTGAGGCTAGAGGTGTCTGTTACAAGTGAGTGGGGTAGCTCCCATTTAGTAGGATCATATAACAACCCTTGGGCTCAAAAGCACCTGGAAAATGGGGGCAGTACTGGATCTAATTCCGTTTAGTTGCTATTATTATCATTGGTCCTTCTGCAGTGTGGTGCCTCTGTCCAGTGCTGATTCTCCAATGTCTGTCTGGCGCAAGGCATTCCTCTGGGTGGGCTGTCTTCATGTTCTTTTATGGGAAATCATCAATCACAGATTCTAGTATGGGGGACTGTATTCATTATCTATTGCTGCTTAATAAACCTTCCCAAAACTTAATAGCTGAAAACAACAATGATTTTCTTATACTCATGATTTTGGAGATTGGCTGGATTATTTTTCTGCTGGTCTTGCCTGGAGTAACTCATGTGGCCATACTCAGCAGGTGCATTGGCTAGGGGCTGGCTCCGATGAGGCAGCTGGGATGACTCGGTCTCTTTTCCCACATGATCTTCCCTCTGGCTGTCCTCATGGCATGGTGGTCTCAGGATTCCAAGAGGGTAAAAACAGAAGCTGTGTGTTCTCTTGAGGCTTAGCCTCAGAAGTTGCGCAATGTTATTTTCACCACATCCTGTTAACCAAAGCAAGTCGCAGGGTCAACCCAGATTCCAGGGGCAAGAAAATAGACTCTACCTTTTGATGAGTGATGTGCAAAGTCATATTGCAAAACGACATGCAAGATAGAAAGGACTGTGCCATGTTTGGAAACAATCTACCAGATAGGAGGGGGGAAATAAAATATCTCTTAATTTTTCATGATAAACCTCTAGCCAACAAAGAAAGATACTGTTAATTTCTCAATCAGATTATTTTTCCAAGTCATAATTTTATGTAAGAGTATACATAATGCATAATTTTAAAATAATAATAATTTTAAAATTAAACTAACCTACCTTAAGAAATATAACATTCCCAATACCTTGAAAATTCCCTAGAGGCTTCACAGTCAATGCCCCCTCTCTCCAACGCTCTCTAGTGGTAACCACGACCCTATATTTCATGCTTGTTATTCCCCTGTGTTCTTGTTTTTATAACCATAGCTCAATGCTGTGGTCACAAAACCTCAGCCTCTCGGGCTCAAGCAATCCTACTACCTCAGCCTCCAGAGTAGCTGGGACTACAGGTATGCACCACCACACCTGAATAATTTTGTATTTTTTATAGAGACGGGGTTTCACCATGTTGCTCAGGCTGCTTTCCAACTCCTGAGCTCAAGGGATCCACCTACCTTGGCCTTCCAAAGTGCTGGGATTACAGGAATGAGTCACCGTGCCCCCCGTTGCGTTCTCCAGAGTTTTACCGCAGGAGTTGGTATGCCTAACTATGCATTACTTAGTTTTGCCTGTTTGTTGAACTTCACATAAAATAATCATTCAATGGCTTGATTTCATCACTCAATATTGCTTTTGAGATTCATTCATATTAATGTGTATAACTGTAGTTTTTTATTTTCATTTTTAGAGACTCTTCCATTGTGTGAATGTACATTTATTTATACATTTTACTACTATTGGATTTTGACTTTTTCCAGTTTATTAAAAAATATTATGAACAATGCTGCCATGGACTATTTGTTAACATCTTCTCTGGTACGCATACACAAGAGTTCATGTAGGGTATATTCCTACTCCTAAAATAATTCCTGGGTCATGGTGTATACAATGTTCAGCTTTACTAGGTAATATCAAACTATTTTCCAATTTACCCTCTTTCTAGTATTGTATGAAAAGTCCCATTGCTCCACATCTGGGCCAACATGTGACATCATTCAGCTAATTTCTTCCAATTTGGTGATCATTAATTAGTATCTCATTACGGCTTTAATGGGCATTTTACTCATTAATGGAATTGCGAATATTTTCTTAGCCGTATTAACCCTTTCTGTTTATTCTTTTGTGAGATGTCTGTGACTATATTTTGCCCAACTCTGCTGAACTTTTATTATTTTTAACAATTCTTTACATACTCAGGAATCTGTCCTTTATTAATCATATGTATTGAAAATAGCTTCTCTCCCAGTTAATGGCTCATCTTTTTACACTTGCTAAATTCTTTCCCTAAATCACCCTGGTATACCTCTAATTATGTTGAGAATAACCCCACTTCCCCAAACTTAATCACTTTTCTTGGAATCAAGTTTGTACACCTCACCTCCTTTTCTTGGAAAAAAATTCCTTTCCATCAGGCCAGAGACACTTATTCAAATAGACTCCCCGGTAGGTTCACTCATTCTGCAGCATGCCCAGAGTTATGAATCCTAGTTTCTTGGAAAAAGCCCTTAATTCTCCAAGTTATGCCACCAGGAATGGGCCAAACAAGCCATGAATGGAGTGAGTGAATGGAAAAGGTTTTCCAGTGCCACAACTGGAGTGATGAGGAGACCAACAACCTGCAGAGAGCTGGAAGGATGGAGTAAAAGATTAGAGACAGTTTGGGTTTAGTGCATACACTGGAAAATCACCTCTCTCCCAGTCTTCAGTCTCCATTGTTTTTTTTCCCCTGTCTCTTTATTAGGGCGGTCCTGTTTCTTCTTCATGGCAACCCCCCAGCAGCCTGGCATAAGGCATTTTACCATCACATTGACCAATAACCAAGTGTCCAACCAGAACCTTGGTGGGAACTCTTGAGCAGGTTTTGACATGCTTGCTGTTCCACAGTGTGAAGGTCTGCCTTCACTTAGGCCTTTCAAAGCATTCCTCTTGGGAAAGTACCTGTCGGCAATCTTGTTTTGCTTATTTTCTCCTTCATGTTCAACAGAAGGAACATTATAGTCTATCTCCTTCTGAACCTTCCCAAGGAGACCTTCAGGATCACCTTGGAGTATTCTTAGGTTTTTTTCCTCTACCTCTAAAAGCTCACCAACTCTCCATGAACCTACGATATTTTTAGAAAGCAATTTGGGGAGTGCCATCTAGGTGGGAGATGCAGTATAGCCACTGCACAGTGTGAGGAGGATTAAAAGAGCTTTCTAGCTTGTCAGTACATAGAGACATCTGGAGTGAGAAAGTGAAATAATCAAGCTTAAAAACAGTTTAAGGAGGTTCTCAGGGCAGCCACTACACCCTTATCACCAGGGTTCTCTCTACACAGTACCTGACTCATAGTGGTCACTCCATGAATGTTGGTTCAGTAACAGGCACAAGGCAGCCTCCCTCGGTGCCCCCACAGCCAGCTCCTATGCGGTTCCACCCTCGACCTGGAGCTCTGCCTCATCAACTAAAGCCCTGTTCCATCTTCAGGAATCGCTTCCTCTCACCTGCTTCAGCTTCATCCTTCCCTACGTATGCCACCTGGCATCATCCTCTCAATTTAAACGTTTAGACTTTCACAAAAGCAAGGAAAAGAGTGTGACCTCAAGAAGCTTCTGTAATGCAGCCCCGCAAACACACTAGAGGCTGGGGCCATCAGGGAAGGCCTAGCAGGAACAAACACACGTTAAGAGCTCCCTAATTACTCCGCAACACCGATCAGGAGAAAGCTTCTGTCCTGCTAGTCTGAAATCTCACTGGTGGCAGAACTGGGAGGAAGGGAGGTTGGAGGCGAGGGCAGGCTCTTGGCAGTAGGACGGCAGCTCTAGTTTGAGGCTAGGACTGATGAGATTCACGTGGGACTGCAGAGCCCTGATCTTCATTAAGCTTTGAATTACATGTTTGCTTTCGGCAAGTGCTGATATTGTTGTCTTCTGTCTCCATTTAGTTCTTGGATTCTCATTTCCCTTATTACATTTATATATCCTGCCTTACCAACTACATTCAAGCTCTTATAAGAGCAGGACCCTAGGAATATGCCTCTTTATATCATACATATAATTCTACAAGTGCTTGAAAAATACCAACCAAATGAAATTATGATCCTTTAAACTATAGACAAACCCCTCTTTCCGAAGTAACATTCTAATTATTTTAGACTTTCTTCTCTTATAGGTGGCTCCTCCAACCCTGAATAATTATAGTTACTATTCTCCCGATAATTATCCTATGTGTAAATACAGACATGTCAACCACAGAAGAGATGTTTCTAGAGGAGTAGATATTTATTGTTTTATGAAATATCTTGTATTTAGTTTCTAATATTAGCATGATGAGACTGAACCTTTTCTTGGCTATCTTAGGTGAAGCAATATACACAGGATTTGAAGTGTGGTACACAACCCTTCAGGTCCCTGAGACCCTCTCAGGTGGTCAATAAAGCATAAAGTATTTTTATAATAATAATGAGAAATCATTTGCATTTGTTGCTCTTCTGGATTAATACAGATGGTGCAAAAGCAATGGTGGATAGAACTGCTGGTGTCGCAGCACTGGTAGTCATTGTATTCACCACCATGCACTCATAGATTTTAAAAATCTAATTTCATTTAAGATGTCCTTGATTAAGCAGTACAAATAATTAATTTTATTAAATTTTGACCTTGAGAACATGTCTTTTTAATATCCTTGGTGACAAAATGAGAACTACACATAAATCACTTCTGCATCATTAGAAATATGAAGGTTGTCTTGAGAAAACACACTCGTGCAATTGCATTGTGAGCTGTACTGCTTTTTTTCATGGAACACAAGTTTTACTTGAAAGAATGACAAAATATGACTATAGGAGCTGGCACACGTTTTTTCCAGAATGAAGTGAACCTATTACTTCGAAAAAATAAAACACAGAATTTTTTGCCAATGACAAAATTCTAGTTTTCAAGAAAAATTAGAATTTTGGAAAACTTGTATCCTTCACTGAGAACTGAACAGCTTTGGAATATCTAAAGACTTTCCTTATGAGATCATGGTAGTAACAGATGCATTTTTTGATATTGTAGAATGAAACATATTAACATTTGCAACACCTATAGAACTCAGTAATCAATAATTTCCAGGTGAATAATTCACGTGATATAAATTATGTACACATTTAAATATTTTTAAAAACATTCAAAATGAAGGATAAACCAACACATTTTAGTATAACAGAACACCAAAAATTAATTGATACGATTTCAGATTCTACATTGCAACTAAAAAACTACCACTTGTTGAGTTTTGGTGTATATCAAAGAGGAATATCCACAATTATCTCAAAAGACTATGAAAATAAACTCCTTTTCCAGCTACACATTTCTATCAGGCCAGATTTTCTTCATATACTTCATTTAAAACAGTATTGCAACAGCTTGAATGTAGAAACAAATATATTCATCCAACTTTTACATACATAAGAAATCTACAAAAAAAAAGAAATCTACAAAAATACAACTCATGTCATACATTAAAGAGATTTACAAAAATAAACAATACTGGGTCTGGCACAGTGGCTCATGCCTGTAATCCCAGCATTTTGGGAGGCTGAGGTGGGTGGATCACTTGAGCTCAGGCATTCGAGACTAACCTAGGCAACATGGCAAGACTCTGTCTCTACAAAAAATAAAAAATTAGCTGAGCGTGGTGCACTCCTATAGTCCCAGCTACTTGGGAGGCTGAGTTGGGAGGATCGCTTGAACCCAGGAGGCTGAGGCTGCAGTGAGGCAAGATTGCATCACTAAATTCCAAGCTGGGTGACAGACTGAGACCCTGTCTCAAAAAATTAAAATAAAAAACAATGCCATTCTTTTTATTTGAAAAATATAGTTAATTAAAATTGTTTTATTTACATTAACAGGTAATGAGTTTATTGTGATTCTTAAACTAATAAATAGCTCTTTGGAGTCCTCAATAAATTTTAATTTTTTGGTTCTGGGACCAAAAAGTTTGAGAACTACTCATCTAGGAGACCTTAATTTGTAGCTCTCCTTCTTTGATCAGACTAACAGACAGGGAGTAACATCTTTAAAGCACAAACCCACGTCCTTAAAGAATAAACCAGATTATTTGGCCATGTGAGTATCTAGCCCTGGCTTACCCCGAGGCTCCTGTGGTGTGCTTACACCAGGTCACAAGGGATCAGCTGAAGAACATCCTAGGTTTCATTTTCACATAGTAACTATTATTTGAAAACTTGGAGGTTTTGTCTTACCAGGGTATTCATAGAGAAATAGAGTAAGATTGCCATCTGCATTTAGTACCACTAAAAGGCATCCATTTATTTAGCTTTATATGTTTTCTGTCTCAAAGACAACAATCTGCCCTTGACGAAACACTGCCCTCAGTTTCACAAAATCTCAACATGTCTGTAGTGTGTGAATCTAGACAAAGGCTGATAATAGTCCAAATCTACCACATCCATAGTTTCCCTTCACTATAAGTATATGTAACCACTTGAGGATTCCTAAAGGATTTTTCAAACATGATTTCTCCTTACAGAAAAATTTCTCCCAAGTAGTTTATGCTTAATTTAGTACTCCTTGATCTCATAGCTCAAGTGACTTATTCCATAGGGTCCTAGCCACTCACAGCTGGTTCATATTAAAAATGGTATTCTTTGTTGTATGTGATTCTTTAATTTCTGCCTAATTGCTAATATGAACTTGATCTGACAGAAGTTATATGCTTTTATGTTTCTTTCATTTTTAGACTCTTTCCCCTTCTCCCATGAAACCTTTTTATTTTACCTCCCTGATTTCCTTTAGTGAACAAAATGTGATTTTTTTCCTCCAAACATCTAATTTGTAAAATTGGTGACATTTATTTCTCACAGAAGTATTTTCAAAGTCTTCAGATTCTCTTTGTATTATTTTAAAAATGTAACTACAGGTGTTTATTTCAATCTAGCACTTTAGATTTATTTCCTTTTAAAACTTAAGCATCTTAATGGGATTAAAAAAAAAATCCCCCCCCACCCCGCCCGCCAGATTCTGAATTCAATCATGTTGTCGTTGTTATGTAACAGTTCACCCACAGCCACTTTCTGTAGCTATTTCTGATCACCACTCAGGATAAAATGCAATATATTTCTTTCTTTGTGGAGTAAAAAACTAGCTTTTCTAAGAAAGAATTAGTATTAACCTGAACTTTTTATTTCTGTATGTGGTCCTGTTTCAAGAAGAATTGCTACAATTTGTTTAAATCCTTCTTTGGGGGTAAGTTCCTGGTTCTTATCACTTGGCTTAATTTTGTAGCTTCTCTCTTTATTGTAACGTATCAGTGCAAGCTCACTGCTGAACTCAATAAACCTGTGTCAAACACATACTGGAATAAATGCTGTAGGAAATACAAATATGGAAGACAATATAAAAGACTGAACAGGCCTTGGCCTTTAACCTCCAAGAGTTCAGTCTAATGGGAGAAACAGAGGCCGACAGGAGGAACTCCAACTGGCACATACCCCGTGCTTTTGGGAGCTCAGGGGAGGGCGCAGGAACTCCTGTTACCATGGCTGCATTATTGAAGGTCACTGCTTGTACCCTAAGTCCTTGTTTCCCTGAGTTACACCACTTTTGGCATCTATGAGGCTTGGGTAAAAAGTGCAAAGACATTTGCATCCATCCATCTCAAGAGGTTGTATCTGGCACCCTAAACTTCCCAGCTTACCCTTTTCTGGCGAGCCCTTTTCATGTTGTCTGCACTGCCTCTTCTAACACGTGCCTGGACCCCAATGCACACCCTCACTGTGGCCGTGTCCACCAGAGCCTGTGGTGCTGGGCTTTGCTGCCCTTGCTGCCATCACTGAAGAAGTTCTAGAAGCTGGGACAATATTTTCATCCAGTTTTTGAGATCAGGGAAAGCCGTTGATAACAGTTATTTTTACGCTCTTAGGATGCCCTGCCTCTCTGCAGAAGAACTTGAAATGAGCTCTGGACAGTGGGAATGGAGTGGGAGAGCCGGTTTAAGAGTCGCCAACCACATCCATGTGTTGAGCACTCAGAAATATATTTTTTCTCACACTAAATTCTCTGCCTTCTTGGAGGCATACTGATCCCAGAGGTTGTGAACCTTTTTATGTCCTCTCGGTTGAGCTGTATGACCCAGGTGTCCTAGGATGTGACCATCAGCTTCAAAGACCTTCACCATGTATCCCAGGAATAAAGGTCCCCGCGCTATAGGTGTCTGGAGGGGATGCCTGACTATTCCAGCATTTCTGAAGCAGGCATTTAGATTAGGCCCCCATCTCCCATTCTCTCTGTATTTTTCTAGTAAGATTTTTCAATTATCAGGGCTGTAGTTAGTAATAATGTGTCAATCCTGGCTCATCAATTGTGGCAAATGTGCCAGATGGATGAAAGATGTTAATAGGGAGTACTAGGTATGGGGTGTATGAGACCTCTGTGTACCATCTTCTCAATTGTTCTGTAAATCTAAAATAGAGTTTATTTTTTAAATTACCAAAAAAGTAATATATGTTCTTTTTCAAAATTCAAATTGCACTCAAATTATATATAAAGTAAAAGAGAAAAAAAAGGTCCCATCACATCCTCCCACTAATCTCACTCAGAGTTTCAGAGATAGCTACTATTTCAAATTTGCTGGATTTTCTTTTTTTATTTTCACACACATGCATACACACACTCACTACACACACACATGCACATATATACTCACATATAGATTTTTTAACAAAATAATATAATCATATGCATATTGTTTAAAAACTTCCCTTTTTCCAATAACAATATATTACTCTCTTACCATGTCAATTTATATCATTTTACTTTTTTTTTTTTTTTTTTTGATATGGAGTCTGGCTCTGTTGCCCAGGTGGAGTGCAGTGGTGCAATCTTGGCTCACTGCAACCTCGCCCGGCTAATTTTTGTATTTTTAGTGGGGACAGCGTTTCACCATGTTGGCCAGGCTAGTCTTGACAGGTGATCCACCTGCCTCAGCCTCCCAAAGTGCTAAGATTACAGGTGTGAGCCACTGTGCCCATGCCCAATTTATGGTATTTCATAATATGGAAGTACCATAACTTACAAAATCCTTTCTCTACTCAAAAATATTTATATTGTTTCCATTTTTTCAAACAATACTACATTGAATATCTTTGTATGACCAATTATGTATATACATGTTTATTTAAAATATCTACCTAAAATAGATAATTCCAAAATCTCAAGATTTTAAGATTCTTACTAATATGCTGCTTCTCACAAAAAATATGTCAACCCCTTTTATATTTCTGCTCCCATCCTTCATTAAGGGTTTTTCATAGCCTCGTAGTTCTCTGTTCCTTTGTTTGCCCAAAATCTGAACCATATGTCATCATTTATCCCTAATTCCTAGCACAATGCCTGGCACATAATAGGAACCCAATAAGCACAAAGGAAGGGAGGAAGGAAAAGAAGGAAGGAAAAGGAAGGAAGGAAGGAGGGAGGGAGGGAGGGAAGGAAGGAAGGAGTGAGGGAGGGAGGGAAGGAAGGAAGGAGAGAAGGAAGGAGAAAAGAAAGGAGAATGGGGAGAGAGGGAGGGAGGGAGGGAGGGGAGGGAAGCAGGCACTTCCAGAGTCTTTATTAACTGATATTTGCATATCTTTTTTTTTTTTAATTTACTACAGTGTTCAGCAGGAGATATTTGCATATCTTTAAGGTGACTTTTCTACCACTCTCCATGAATGTAGGCTGCTTAAAGAGATCTTAGTTTTGTCTGGAAACCAGGCTATGAAGTGATGGAAGTATTGGAAGAAATTTTTGTCCTTGGCCTTAAAAGCCCTACAACTATCTCAGGATCAAGGAAGAGTCAAGATGTCATAAATCATTTGCAAAAAGAGCCACTATAATTCCCATTTTTTGTGTTATCTTCTCAGGTGTCTTTGGGCTTGTCATGTAACTTGCTTCAGCCAGAGGGGCACTAGCAAATGTGATACATGCAGACTTGAGAAGTTTACATATTTGGGCTTGCTTTTTCTAGCTGATCTTGGGAACCCTGGACCACCAGGTGAAAAAGCTAAACTTTGGGCTAGCCTATTGGAGGTGTAGAGACCAAATGGAGTAGAGATAAGCTTCTCAACCAAGGCCTCCTAAATCAACCATCCAGCCAAGTGCTAGACATATTAGTGCCATTACCTGAGATGATCTGGACCCCAGCCAAGCTGCCACCTGACTGAGCTCAGACCAGAAAAACCACTCACATCTGGCAGAGAATTATATGAAATAATATATGTTTATGTTTCAAGTGACTAAGTTTTGAAGTGTTTTTTTATGCAGCAAAAGCTAACTGATACACAAGAATTTTCTGGGAAAAAATGGCATGAGAAAGAATAATTTTAGATTAACCGTACATCTTAACGAATATGCAAAAATGCAAAAAAGATACATAAACATTAGCAAACTGAATCCAACAACACATGCACATGCACACACACACACACACACACACACACACGCACGGCATTATGAACAACTTGGGTTATCTTATAAATACATGATGTGAGACCAGCCTGGACAACATGGCAAAACCCCCTGTCTACAAAAAATATAAAAATTGTGGTGTGGTGGTGCATGCATGTGGCCCGAGCTATTCAGGAGGCTCAGGAAGGAGGAAGAATACAGGAAATTTGTCACATAAACCATTCTATTAACAGCAAAATCGGAAAATATTTCTAATTCTCTTAATAGATACAGAAAAATTATTCAATGAAATTCAAAAGCAATTTCTTATACAACTTTTAGCAAATAGGGACAGAAGAAAACCTTAATGTTATAATGATTATCTTCCCAAAAGCTCACATCAAATATCAGATTAATGGTAAAACTCAAAACTTTCCCTTTGAGTAGTAAGATTAGGATATCTGTTATCACTGCTTCTATTCAATAGCATTCTGGAAGTCCTAGTCAGAGCAATAAGACAAAAAAAAAAAAAGATATAAAAAATTTGACAGAAAGAAAACTTGTCATTCATAATGAGATTATGTAATATAGAAAAATCCAAGAGCATCTAAAATCATTAAAAGTTTAAAAGATTTAAATGTGTTGGCAGGATACAAAACCAGCATATAGAAATCAATGGGATCCTCTTGAATAACAATGGTAACTAATTAGAAAAAAAGGCTTTTTGAATAATAGTCATCACAAAGCCCAGTCTACCCCAGTCAACTCATTTTGGTTGAATTCTCATGTGATTTGGGTGAACTAGTTGCATATTTCTAAGTTCTATGAAGGCAGGAATGATGTCTGTGTTTTTCACCACTGTGATTCTAACATCTGGCACATAGAGGATACTCAATACATATTTTTGACCAACAAATCTGATAGGGTGAGCACTGTCCTGGATTTTGGACATAGAAATTTTGGTGCTAAAACAAGTACAGTCCTGAGTAAACTGGAAAAGTTGGTTGCTCTACCTGTCAATAAAATCCAAATGTAGGAGAAAATCTGAGTATCTGTGGTTAACCAAGGACTAAGTTGTTGCTTTCAGGGTTAAAAAAGAAAGAAAGTGAATGAATTTTCACTGCCATTATTTCAATGGGTTATTAACCAAATCAGACTAAAGTGAATGAGTGGGGTATGAAACAGTGGGGTTTGTACCACTTATACAAGTTTTGTGGGGTATGTATCACTATACACGTTTTATTTTTTATTCATTTTTTTTTAAAAAACCCATACATCCTTTTTATTGTTAAGTCATAAAGAGGTATCAAAATTAAAAGCAAAAATTACAGGGCAAGACTTAACAAAACTACTAGGAGCATCAAATGAAGTGAAAATGGGACTAGGCACAGGGAAATATGAATTAATGAACATAGGAAGGACAAGGATGGGGAGAACAGTGAGCATGTGCTGAAGATACTAGGGGAGAGGATCTGGTGAAAAATTTGATCTTAGACAAGAGCCTAGGTAAAGAAATAGTGGGATAAGATTTCTAAACCCCACTATGTGCTTAAGAGTCATCCTCGCCATTGGCGCTGTCTCTGTCATCCTCTCCTTCCTCAGCCTCTTTTTCATCATTCTTGATCAACTCCAGCTGGTCATCCCCCCCGATCTTCATTATCATCATCATCCAGTAGGTCCCCCTCCTCAGCAGAGTCATCTGCACCCTCCTCAGACTCCATCTTCACATTAGTCTCATCTTTCTTCACGGAGCTGCTGCTCTGCTCCTCTTCTGACTTATCATTCTTCATCTCTACTGCTTGTTTGCTCTGTTCCTTTTCAATTTTTTCCAGGTTTTCCAGGAGAGAATCCACTTTTTGTTTTATCTGGGTCAGTTCCTTCTTAATGGCCTGAAAGTCATCTCTTTTCAGCTTTCCAGACTTGGAAGATCCCCGCTGTCCACTTTTAGAATTGAAGCCACTTTTGCCCCTTCGTGAGGTGTTTCCTGATACATGCTGACATTTCGAGGGCACTACAGCAATAGGAGGAGGAGGAGGTACACGTGCTGGGTAATTGTACATCCTATCATAATAATCCCGTTGAAAGTCATAGTCCAAGTCAAAAGAGGAGCCGTACATCTCCGCTGCAGATCGTTTCACACCTGCTTTTCCTCTGTTCACTTTTGGCTCTGCAGCCAGGTTAATATCTAAAACCTGGCCAGCAATGATTCTGCCATCCTTTCCTGCTACAGCAGCCCGGGCATTTCTCTCATTAACATATTGAACGAAGGCTAAGCCTTTATGAACAGAGCAGCCCTCAATTTTGCCATGCTTCGAAAAGATTGCCTCCACATCAGATTTCTTGACCACGAGAGTGTTGAGATTCCCAATGAACACATGGGAGTTCATGGAGCGAGGATCTGTCTTGTTGGTAACGTTGCTGGCCATTGTGTTTGACAAGGTTTCTCACAAAGCCAAAAATAGGAGGGAGGAGGGAGCAGAGATTCGATTCTGAGTCTCCTACTCCCGGATTCTACGTGGAGAAGCCGACTGCTGCTTGAGGTCAGCAACGCGGACACAACCGCTCACTCTTCGTCTCTTCACAAAATGGCCACTATACAGGTTTTATTATAGGGTATTAACTCCCTATAATAAAACTCCTCAGAGTTTCAGAGATAGCTACTATTTCAAATTTGCTGGGTTTTCTTGGTGTCATAGATTCTAAAATATCACTATACAAGTTTTATTACAGGGAGTTAATACCCTAAGTTATTAACCTATAGATTAATAGGTATTAATACCCTAATGCCTTAGGGTATTAACTCCCTATAATAAAACTTGTATAGTGATATTTTGGAATCTATGACACCATTAAAATCACCAAGATCATGTAGACCTTATAAGATTCTTCCTACACCATTCTAACACAATCTAACAGCATCCCAAAGTGAAAAACCATAAAAGAATTGTCTTCATTAAATTGCAAGTAACTGCTATATCTTTTCTCCCAAAAGAACCTGAAAAAATCAAAAGGCCCTGCTGCTCTGGAAATAATAGTGAAAGAATATTTTTCTGATGAAAGAAGTACTTCTGATGAGAAAGATAAGTAATTAATTTCCATTACAATTAATGCCTGAAAATTAATTTTTCTAAAACACCTTCAAGAGCAGTACAGATTTTCTATTTCAAATTAATATTCATTACATTCAAAATGCAGAGAAGGGAAACAGTGACATAGACTATTCAATAAACAAATAATATTGCTATGGTTTGAATGTATGTGTCCCTCCAAAATTCATATATGGAAACTTAAACCCCAAGATGATGGTATGAAGAGGTGGGGCCTGCGGGAGGTCGTTAGACCATCAGAGACTAATCCCACCCTTATTAATGAGATTAATGCCCTAAGAAAAGAGGCTTCAGAGAGCTTCCTGGATCTTCTGTCTCTTCTGCAGTGTGAGGACACAACAACAAAGCACCATCTTGGAAGCAGAGAATGAGCCTTCACTACAAATGGAATCTGTCAGTGCCTTATCCTGTACTTCCCAGCCTCCAGAATTGTGGAAAATAAATTTATTTTTTAAGACAGGGTCTCACTATGTTGCCCAGGCTAGTCTCAAACTCCTAGGCTCAAGTGGTACTTCTACCTTGGCCTCTCAAAGTGCCAGGATTGCTAGTGGGTGACACCATGCCTAGCCTGGAAAATAAAATTCTGCTGTCTACAAATTACCCGGTCTAAAGGATTTTGTTATAGCATCAGGAACAGACTAAGACAATATCACTTACCAAAAAATTGTCCTGTCATTTTCCGTGATTTACCTACTCACAAATAAATACAAATTCTCTTAGCATCTGTGATATTGTGAAACATATATTTGGTTTTCATCCCTGTTTCCTGAAATACAGCTCCTAAAAACACTTGGAATCTCTGGAGTGGTAAGAGTGTCTTTTGTATGCTGATGATATGACTGGTGATTGGGGCCCCTAGATAGCATCAGGATGGAGACTAGTCCTTAGAAAGATCAAGGCAGTATTACCTTGTGCTGGGACTTTCAGCTGCAACTCCCAGATTCCAGGGAGAAGAGAGAGAATGAAGGTTAAGTTGATCACCAATGGCCAATGATTTAATCAACCATGCCTATGTAATGAAGGTTCCCTAAAAACCCCAAAGAACAGGCTGAACACATGGAGGTTTCTGGAGGGCGGCTTACCTGGAGAGAGCATGGAAGCTCCAAATCCATTCCCATATACTTTACCCTACGCATCTTTTCCATCTGGCTGTTTACCTATATCTTCTGTAACATCTTTTGTAATAAATGGTAAACATAAGTAAAATGTTTCCCTGAGTTTCGTGACCCACTCTAGCAAATTAATTGAACCCAAGGAGGTGGTTATGGGAACTCCAACTTAGAAAGCTGATCAGTCAGAAGCAGAGGTCATGACTGTGGCTTGAAATTGGCATCTAAAGTGGGGGGGAAGTCTTGTGGGACTGAGTCCTCAACTTAAAAGATCTGATACTATCTCCACGTTATACCTAGTGTCAGAATTGAATTGAATTATAGAACACCCAGCTGATGTCTGCAGCAGAATTGCTTAGTGTGTAGGGGGAAAAATCCCCACACATCTGGTCACAGAAGTGTACTGTCTTGAGTATTACATAAGTAACTGTGTAACAGAGCAGGAAAAAACAGTTTGGTTTTTCCTGTCAGTGATTGCTTTGTATATAGAGAAACATCCCCATACCCATTTTGATGTCAGAAGTGGTGAGTAGTTTATGAGTAGAAAAAGCGCATTAGTTTTTCCTGTATCTTTACAGCATCCTCATGGGACTTATCAATTCCAGCTGAAATCTTTATTTCATATGTGGCTTCTGTCTCATTCTTCCTCTATGTTAGACACATCTTGATGACTCTACCTTTATAATGCTTTTCTAATTCTTTTCTTCTGCCTGTGTTGATTCTGTGTCTGATATAACGGGAATGGAAATAGAAAGCAGATAAATTAAGGGTACTTTAGATGGATTAGCCAAGCAGTGATGGAAAAAGAAAAAAATAACACACACTAAGTCTCCACAATGTGCTACTAAATAAGTTGTCTTTTAATCTTTAAAGTAACTCTGAGAGGTAGGTTTTAATGTTTCTGTTTACTTATGAGGAAACTGAGGTGCAATAAGTTTGAACATACTAAGCAAGTTCTTTCAGCTACTGAGCTACAGAGTTCAGATTCAACTTCAATCTACCTCCAGAGGCTGTGCTTTCCTGCTGTATCTCATTCCAGTGAATACTCAAGATGGTTTGGGTAGACTAGGATAAATAAATGATTTGGACCCAGATCATTGAAAACTGAATGTTTTTGGCTTTAATGAATATGCAATATAAGAAAATTAACTTGTGTAAATGTCTAATATAGATTTTATGACAGACATGGTTTTTAACTTCAAATTTTGATTAACCTCAAATAATGTCATAGATAACATAAACTTTGCCTGTCCCCTTTGAAAGAATAAAACTCACCACTTTGTAGATAAACCTGTTCTCTTATTGTAGATTCAGTGTATATTAGCAGTTTCAGGTGGGATTTTATCTTATTTCAAAACTTTATCTAACTTAGGTTATCTCATTTTGGATCAAACTATCTGACACATGATGCAATGCATGAACCACAAAGCCACAACTGCTAAATGTTTCTTACATTAAAAAAAAAAAAAAAGAAAGAAAGACTTTTGGCTGGGCACCATGCCTCACACCTGTAATCCCAGCACTTTGGGAGGCCAAGGTGGGTGGATATCAGAGGTCAAGAGTTCAAGACCAGCCTGACCAACATGGTGAAATCCCATCTCTACTAAAAATACAAAAATTAGCTGGGCATGGTGGTGCATGCCTGTGATCCCAGCTACTTGGGAGGCTGAGGTGGGAGAATCACTTGAACCCGGGAGGCAGAAGTTATAGTGAGCCGAGATTGCACAGCTGCACTCCAGCCTGGGTGACAGAGGCAAGACTCCATCTCAAAAACAACAACAACAATAACTTTGCCTCAAATGCTTGACTTTATTAAAATTTACTTTACCCTGTTCAAGTGATGTTGGTAACACTGTATTATTTGTTAGATTACTTAATACTACTAATTTTATTTATTTAAAATTATTTTTAGACTATGAAATAAATTTATGTAATTATCACAAATCAAAAAATGTAATTGGGTATAAAGAAAAATTTAATAGAACAAATGAGGTTAGAGAAATTGGCAGGTGTCAGTTTATATAGGGTCCTATAGGTCAGATTTAAAAGCTTAGATTTATATTCAGTGGGAAGCCAATAGAATATTTTAAGTGGAGGAGTAATATACTCTGATTTATGCTTTAAAAAAAGCACCCTGGCTGCTATATGAAGGGTGGATTATAAAGGAGAGGGCAAAAGTGTTATCCATGAGGCCAACTGAGAGATGTGGTCGAACAATGGCTTGGGGAAAGACAGTGGTGACTGGGAATGGTAAGTAGCAGCAAAAAATAAAGAGAAGGGTCATTTTTGATATCTTATTGGTGGATTGGATTAGGGAGTTGGCTGGCTAGAAAATACAGTCAGAGGTATCTCCTGGGTTTGAGGACTGAGCAATGGATGGCAGCATTTCCTGAAATAGATAATAAGGGAGAAATCAAATCCTCCCCCCTGTTGCAAAAGTTTCTCTCTCTCTCTCTCTCTCTCTCTCTATCTCTCTCTCTCACAATCTGTCTCTCTCTCTCTCTGTGTATGTGTTTGTGTGTGTGTGTTGGAGATGGTGTGCCTCCTAAAATGTTATCCTACTCCACTGCTCTTGTATCTTTTGTAGTTTTCAGATTGTGGTAGACAGATGCTCTGGTGGCTGCCATGGTCCTAACTTCCTGGTGCTCATGCCTTGTGAATCCTCTCCTTTGAGTAGGGATGGGACCTGTGACTTGCTGCTGACCAATGGAGCAAGTTGCCATGTTATGAGCTGGCCTACAAAGAGGGCCAAGTGGCAAAAACTGAGGATAGCCTCTGGTTAGTAGC
This sequence comes from Ateles fusciceps, assembly GCA_036589455.1. Classification (NCBI taxonomy): domain Eukaryota; kingdom Metazoa; phylum Chordata; class Mammalia; order Primates; family Atelidae; genus Ateles; species Ateles fusciceps. Next base: position 7,629,975 of record JAZHEH010002393.1, read on the forward strand.
CAGCAAGAAACTGAGGCCCTTAGTGCAACAACCTGCAAGGAACTCAATGTGACCAACAACCACATGAGCCTGGAAACAGATCCCTCCCCCAGTCAAGCTTCAGGTCAGACAGCAACCCCAGCCAACACCTTGATTACACACTTTTGCTTCCCTGAAGCAGCTAAGCTACACCCAAACTCCTGATCCACAGGAAGTGTGAGATAATAAATGTGTGTTGTTTCAAGTCATACATTGTTGATAATATTGCTAAGCACTAATAGATAACTAATATACCAATTTTCTTAAACTACCTTCTTAAAAGAAATTACAATTATAATAGGATTCAGGTTTTTCACATATATAAATCCTTATTCTTGTTTTGTAAAGGTTGCTTTTTATAAATGTATATTTATAAAAGTATAAGTCTATATACTCTCTCCAATAATGAATGCATAAAATTGTTGCATATATCTGTCAATGTAACACTTATGGAATTATAAGGAAATTTGAATAGGTGAAGCAACTTGCCCAAGTTCCTACAGCTAGTGGCAAATACAGGAACAAAACCTACCACACTGAAATGTGGTTTTAGCATTCAAGTGACATATAACCATAGAGAAAGTCTTGAAAATCTTCCATTTCTTAAAGTGTATACTATCAAAACCTTTCAAGAACCCCTAAAAGGCAAAAATTTTCTCACCTAGAAAGTATACTGCCATATGTACATTTTAGCATTATAAAACTCATCAGAGCTGAATCAAATGACTTTTATTTGTATTTGACTCCTTAATTCACTCTAAATTATTTAATGATAAAGGAAAAAATGTTTCTCGGCTTTTCTATTTCATTCAGGTTCTTATTATATATACATGCAGCCATAGCAAATGCCAAGAAAGAAGGAAAAGAGCTTCTGGACTCACAAAGCCGCTAGTTTGAAGTGGCATACATAGATTTTTCTTTGCTAAACAAAAAGCAATCTTAAAATGTTTCCTTTGGTCTGGATAAGAAAGCATTCATGATAATGCCTGCATGATGCCTGGCACAGAGTAAATGTATGTTATTGTTATTATTGTGCAGGAAGGAAAAAGGAGGCGCACAGGGACAGTGCGTACCAAACCTTAAGCAAGCGATGAAGCAAACCACATCACCCTATTGCTTTGTAATTCCCATAATTTTACTTTCATCAGTTTGTCATCCTATTAGATAAAGGCCCTGATGAAAAGAGAACATTCAGCAGCATGCTGAGAATAACTGGAATGATTCATCAAAGTGAACAATTGCCCAACCATTGCTAGATGTGAAAAGTGGCAGAAAGTTTCACCAATATAAACAAATATTCTTGGACTTATGCTAAAAATCCCCAGAAATGTTAACAGATAAACTGCAGTGTTGAGCAGACAAAACCTTTATCTCTTCTATGCTTTTTGGTAGACATTTATTGAGCACCTACCATGGATCAGACACTATGCTAGATACTGGGAATGTAAAAATGAGTAAGACACACCCTTCATTTCAATAAAAATAAATTTTAATGGAATTCTACAATAGAGAAATATACGAAGTCATGCAAAGGAATAAAAGATCACCTCTACCAATGGGAGTTAGAGAAAGCTTCCTAGAGAAGAAGACGTCTGAGTTGAGTTTTATGGGATTAATCGGAAAATAATCAGAAAAAAATAAGGAACAACAAAGTGCAAAAGCATGACAGATTCTCCCCAATTTCCAAACTTACTACAGTAATTAATACAGTGTGGTATAGGCGTAAGGATATACATAATAGATCAATGAAATTGAATTGAGAGTACAGAAATAAACCCTCACATTTAGAGAATTGATTTTTGACAAAGGTACCAAGACAATTCAATGGGAGAAAGAACAATCTTTCAACAAGTGGTGCTGAGACAACCAGATGGCCACATGAAAAAGAATGAATTGGACGCCCGCTTAGCACCATATACAAAAATCCACTCAAAATGGACCAAAGACCTAAAATGTAAGAGTTAAAACTTTATGACTCTTAGATGAAAATACGGGGTAAATCTCTGTGACTGTAGATTATGCAACACTTTCTTAGATGTGAAACTGAAAGCACAATTGACCAAAAATATTTTAAAATATTATATTTCACCAAAATTAAAAACTGTTGTGCTTTCTCAGACACACCATTAGGCAAGTGAAAAGACAGCCTACAGAATGGGAGAAAATACTTGCAAATCATATATTTAATAACGGGCTTGTATGCAGAGTATACTAACAAAAACTCTTACAACTCAATAGTTAAAAGGTAATTAACAAATTAAATATGGACAAAAACTCAGAATAGACATTTCTCCAGAAAAGATATATAAATTGTCAATAAGCACTTGAAAAGATGCTCAACATCATTAGCCTTAAGGGAATGTAAAACAAAATCACAATGAGACACAACTTCATGCCCACTAGCATAACTGTAATAAAAAAGACAGACAATAACAAGTGTTGGCAAGAATGTGGAGAAATTAGAACCCTCATACCGGACTGCTGACAATGTAAAATGGTGTAACAATTGGTGGTTCCTCAACATTAAACATAGAGTTACCATATGACCTAGCAATTCCACTCCTAGGTATAAGTGTATACCCAAGACAAAAGAAAACATATGCCTACACAAAAACTTGTACATGAATATTCATAACAGCATTGTTAATAATAGCCAAAATTGGAAAGAAACCAAATGTCCATCAATTAAGGAATGGATAAATATGTGATATAGCAATATGGATGAATATTTAGCAATTAAAAACAATAAGCCAGGTGTGGTGGCTCACGCCTGTAATCCCAGCACTTTGGGAGGTTGAAGTGGGCAGATCACAAGGTCAGGAGATTGAGACCATCCTGGCCAACATGGTGAAACCCCATCTCTACTAAAAAAATACATAAAATTAGCCAGTGTGGTGGTATGCACCTGTAGTCCCAGCTACTCAGGAGGCTGAGGCAGGAGAATTGCTTGAACCCAGGAGGTGGAGGCTGCAGTGAGCCACGATTGCACCACTGCACTCCAGCCTGGGTGACAGAGCAATACTGTGTTTCAAAAAACAAATAACAAAAAAAATAAATAAATAAAACACTGATATATGTGACAACATGAAAAAAACCTTTGAAAATATGCTAAAAGAAGTCTGTCATAAAAGACCATTAGTTGTATGATTCCATTTATTTTAAATGTCCAGAAAAGGCAAATCCATAGAGACAGAAAGTAGATTGGTGATTGGCAGGACTGGGGGATATGGGAGAGAGAAAAAATGGGAGTGACTGCTAATAGGAATAGCGTTTCTTTCTGGGGTGTTGAAAATATTCTAAAAAAGAGATTGTGGTCTTTGTTGCACAACCTGTGAGTATAGTAAAAATGATTGAACTAAATGCTGCATTTTTTTTTTCTTTTTCTTTTCTTCTTTTTTTTTTTCAGAGACAGGGTGTTAGTCTGTCACCCAGGTTGGAGTATAGTAGCATGTCATAGCTCACTGCAGCCTCAAAGTCCTGGACTAAAGTGATCATCTCAACTCAGCCTCCCTAGTATCTAGAACTACAGGTGTGTGCCATCATGCTCAGCTACCTTTTTTTTTTTTTTTTTGGTAGAGACAGTTTTGTTATGTTGCCCAAGCTGATCTTGAACTTCTGGCCTCAAGTGATCCTCTTGCCTCAGCCTCCCAACATGCTGGGATTACAGGCATAAGCCACCAGGCCTGGCCTGAACAGAACAATTTAATTGGGGGAACTGCACAGTATGTGAATTATATCTCAAAGCTGTTAGAAAAAAAAGGCACAATGGATGGGGGGGTTATTGACTGTGCAAATGCCCCAAATTATTCACTCCCTCTGTATCCATATCATTTGCCATGTGACTTTCTACTTTCTCTCACTAAAGATGTGAGGTGGGTTAGGCTATTCTTGCATTGCATAAAGAAATATTTGAGGCCAGACGCGGTGGCTCACGCCTGTAATCCCAGCACTTTGGGAGGCTGAGGCGGGCAGATCATGAGACTAAGAGATCGAGCCCATCCTGGCCAACATTGTGAAACACCATCTCTACTAAAAATACAAAAATTAGCTGGGTTTGGTGGCACACGCCTGTAGTCCCAGCTACTCGGGAGGCTGAGGCAGGAGAATTGCTTGAACCAGGGAGTCGGAGGTTGCAGTGAGCCAAGATCATGCCACTGCACTCCAGCTCTGTCTCAAAAAAAAAAAAAAATACTTGAGACTGGGTAATTTATAAGAAAAGACAATCAACTGGCCTTCTGCAGGCTGTACAAGCATGTTGCTGACATTTCCTTGACTTCTTGGGAGGCCTCAGGGAGATTTTACTTATGGAGAAGGTGAAGCAGGAGCAGTCATGTCACATGGCCAGAGCAAGAGTGAGAGAGACGGGGGTGGGGTGGCGGGGGGAGAGAGACAGAGTGTTGGGGGAGATGCCGCACACTTTTAAACAACCAGATCTTGTGACAACTCACTTATCACCAAGGGGATGGTGCTAAGCCGTTCAGGAGGGATACACCATGATCCAAACACCTCCCACCAGGCCCCACCTTCAACACTAGGGATTACATTTCAACATGAGATGTGGTGGAGACACAGATATCTAAACTATATCATGGAGTCATTTCCCTATTCATTGAATCTAGGTTATATTGTCATTTGCTTTGTCCAATAGAGTCCAGGGAAATGACTTGATGTCGAATCCAAGCCTGGGACTTAAGAATGCTTGCATGTTTCCATTTGACCTTTGCCCCTCTGCCATTGCCACGAGGACATCCCTGGATTAATCTGATAGAAAATGGGAGATAGGACACAGAGAAGTTTCTCTTCAATCATCCTATCTAACGTCATCCTTGATCAGCCAATAGCCATCCAGTTCCCAAGCATGGGAATGAGCCCAACGGTGACCAGAAAAACCATCCAGTCAAACCCTAATTGTCAAACTTTAAACTTACAGACTAATTACATGTTTGTTCTTTCAAGCCAGTGTGTTTTGGGATAGAAGTATTTGTGTGAAAATAGATAACTGATACAGCAGGATAACACAACATTCATTGTCATCTCAGGAACTTGAAGAGAATAGAGAGGATAGGTAATGAAATTTAGCACTTCCTAGACCTCAAGTCCTTTACAGAGATGGGCTGGAAAGTTAAACATGGTGTGTATATGCATAAAAATGGAAAAATGTGGGTCAAAAGTAATATAAGGTGATTGGAAATTCCACAGTGACATAAAAAATATATAGCATATCCTATTTACTGTCTAGCAGTGATTATGCTAAAAAAAATTCACTTTAATTTCTGTTTTTTTAATTGCATTTTAGGTTTTGGGGTACATGTGAAGAACATGCAAGACTGTTGGATAGGTACACACATGGCAGTGTGATTTGCTGCCTTCCTGCCCATCACCTGTATCTGGCATTTCTCCCCATGCTATCTCTCCCCAACTCCCCATCCCCTGCTTTACAGTTTACAATAGCAAAGACTTTAATTTCTTAAATATACTATCCCAGAAAATCACATCTGCCAAAAATGTATAACTTCAGTTTATCCATGAGAAAATGTCAGTAGAGGGACAGTCTACCAAAAAGCTGACCAGTACTCTCGAAAGTGACAAGTTTCTGAAAGACAAAAAAGATTTAGGAACTTTCCAAGATTGGAGAAAATAAAAGAGAAACAATAAAAGAAATAAATGAAATGTGGATTGGATTTTGGAATAGAAAAGGAACATTAGTGGAATAATTGGAAAATTTTGAATTAGATCTGTAGGTTAATTAATAGTAAAAAGTAATCAATGTTCATTTTCTGGTTTCAATAACACTACTACAAATAAATAAGTTGTCAGCATTTGCAGAAGCTGGGCTAAGGGCTATACAGGAATCATGTGTACTGTTCTGCAATGTTTTTCAAAATCTAAAAAAAAATTTTTAAACTTAGGTCACATTTATAATTTTTTAAAAAGGGGGAAAGAGTATATAGAAAAATGTTAACAGCAGCTATTTTCCACAAATAATTTGTTGACATCCCAGAGACTATTTTGGTAGTAGTGCTACAGAGTCAATAAGACAGAAAAATCCCTGCTCTTATGCAAGGCTCTCTTCTTCATATGGTAAACAGAATATATGTAAGATCATTTGAGCTAGTATTAAATACTGTGTAGAAAGTAAATCATGGCAAGGCAGTAGGAACAGACTACATGGGTCACTTTAGCTGGAGTGGTCAGGACATCTCTCTTTGAGGGGCTGTTAATTGAATGAGACCTGAATGACCTAAGGAACTGACTTTGTGTGGGAAGGACATTTTGGGCAAGGAAAAGCAAAGCAAAGGCCCTGCAGCAGAAGTAAGCATGAAGTGTGCTAAGAAGAGGAAGGCCAGCCTAGTCAAAAGTGGAATGTTACTAGCTTTCCAGGTGAGACTAGAGCAGTATGCATCATCCAGAACAAGTAGCTAGTGTCAGGAGTTTGCATTTTATGTACAAAAGGAAGTGATCCGGTGGTTTTAAGAGGGTGGGAGGTCAGGTGCAGTGGCTCATGCCTGTAATCCCAGCACTTTGGGAGGCCGAGGTGGGTGGGAGGTCGGGAGGTAGAGACCAGCCTGACCAATATGAAGAAACCCCATCTCTACTACTAAAAATACAAAATTAGCCGGGCATGGCAGCACATGCCTATAATCCCAGCTACTTGGGAGGCTGAGGCAGGAGAATCACTTGAATCCCAGAGGCAGAAGTTGTGGTGAATCGAGATCACGCCATTGTACTCCAGCCTGGGCAACAAGAGCAAAACTCTGTCTCAAAAAAAAAAAAAAAAAAAAAGAGGGTGGGACAAGATGTTACTGGCATTTTTTAAAATGTCATTTCATTTTTTGTGGGAAATGACCTGCAGGAGGAGGAGGGGAGCAGAAATAAGGCCTGTTGGGAGGCCATCGCTGGAGTCTAGAGAAGGAGAGTTGGTGGCTTGTCTAGGGTAGTCAGTGAAGTGGCAGAGCAGCAACTGACCCTGGATGTATTTTGTTGGAGGTAGAGCTGAGTAAGTTTTGCAGATGGACTAGGTGTGTTGGTACAGGGAAAGCAAGGAATCTAGGATAACTGTTTTGTTCAATTTGAGTGGATTTTGGTACCACTTACCAGGGAAGAGTGATGGAGGAACAGTTTTGTGGGGGAAAAAATCAACAATTCTGTTCTGGATATATTAAATTTGAGACTTTTTAAAGAACATTATGTTTTTATAATAATTGAGTAGTAAATATATGTAAATATATTTTTTTAAGGAGTTTTACATTTTGGGATAAAAATGAAGTAGGTTTCAGGAACATTCAGAAAATGCTAGGCAAACCGGGCGCTTAAATTATTTAAATAAAGACAGAAGGTATATCTCACCTGGAAAAGTGATTGAGAGGAGACTAATATATAGGACAAAGGGCTCTATCCTAAAAAGAAGCAGTTGTAGAATGCTCAAGTAAAAGTGACGTTTTAAATTTGTTCCTGGGTGTGAACAACAATGAGCATCCATAGGTGAACTTTTCACAACTGTCGTCGCCCACATACATACAACATTTTTCAAAAGAAAAATAAAATCACGCAACTGTCCTTCAAATTTAGAAAAGGGAACTCTGATCAAATGTGCATGTAGGAAGAGATATAATGGTATGACAACTTCTTTTTCTTTTTCTTTAAAAGAACAGCGCACAGGGAATCTGGCAACTTTAGGAGGGTAAGTATCAAGAGACTGGTATTGTGGTCAAGGGTGTGGACTGTGGAGCCCAGTGATCTATGCTCTACTCTTATCTCCACCACTTACTGCTTGTATAACTTTGTTCAAGTTCTGTAACCTCTCTGTGCCTCAGTTATATAATCCATAAATCGAGATAATAATATGTGGTAGACCCTGCAATGCACCCCACACCCCCTTCTTCCAGATTCCACTTCTCAGTGGCTGGGAATATTGCCAGAAGATGGCCCTTAGCTGTCAGTCCTCTTGGGGATTGTCTTGGCTGAAGAAATTCTCTCCCTCGAGGTCATGCCTCCTTCCAGGGTCAGCCATATCCAATGACTGATCAACACAGGGTATAAAGACCTGACCCCATCACTCCAATTCAAGAAATCTAGAAAGGCCTTCTCAGCTCTGGAGTTCCAGTTGGAGTTGGATGAGGCTTCCATTGGGCCTGTATTCCAGCTCAACTGCTCACTTTGCTCAATCCTGCTTTCTTCTCCTTCTTTTCCCAGGTATTGATCCCAAGACCACTCCCTAGTAAACATCTTTTAATCTAACCTCCCTCTTGGAGTCTGCTTTCCAGCGAACCTGACCTGCAACAGAAGAGTACCTTCCTTATAGGGTGATCCTTAGGAATCAATAAGTCACCAAACATAAAGCATGTGAAAGGGTGCTTGTACATAGTAAGAGGAATGTAAGTGTCAGCTATTATTGAAGTGATCTTCTTATGATGCTATTAATTCCTGCAATTGTCTATTTTCCCCTCAGTCATAAAAGGCTCATTATAGTGGTTTGAGTTAATTTTCCATATGTTGCAAATAAATTTAACTGGCTTGTTTTAGGTGATGAGAAACGAAAGAGGAAAACAGGTTTCTGACCTATTTGTTGCTATTGAAATCCCCTCATTCTTGCCAGAGAGGCTGTCTCTGTGTTTGCAACCTGACTATAAGCATCCTCTCTGTTTATACATTGGATTTTTGTTTTAACTGAGAAAAGGTAGATGTGAATTATTGTATTTTCATTCGGCTTGGATTACATACATGTCCCAATAAAGGCATCTGCATGACAAGAATCAACATTTGTAGGATCTTCTGAGAAGAAACCAGTATCTTCAGCTTAGTTTATTCTGTTCAGACAGAAAGGGTTCTGATAACCAGAGGGCTGGGTCTAAGCTCATTTTGTCACTGCATTTTTTTTGTCTGGTTCATAAGCACTTGATCCTTGTGGACCAAAATAGAGATTGAACTTTTCCCATAAAACTGAAACTCTAAAAAAAGAAAAACCAGAGAGCTTCCATACTCAAAAGCAAGGAATGAAAGACCACATAAAGCTACATTTAAAAAATAAATGTTAACCCAAAAGTCAGATTATACACTAGATTATGCCACATTAAAACATCAGGAGGAAGAACTGACAAATGCAAACTGGCTGAAAAGTAGAGCCTATGGTTGTTAAGGAAGATGTCATTGCTTTTCCTATAATTCTCCAAAGAGCAGTAATTGTACAACTTAGTTTAACCCATGTATACAATATATACAGCATATGAGTATATTCTTCTTCTAACAGGAAAGCCAAAAATTCTGTGATCCCATTTCCCCATATTTGTCTAATATTATTCCCTGATACAAAGCCTTTATACAGCACAGTTTTGGAAATAATCACCAAAGAGGTGTCCCTCCCTGTTCTGTGCTGTTTGCCTCTTATCCACTCTTGATCATTTGAAGGCCTTTGGCTCATATGAGACTCCAAGCCACTATCCCTAGCAATCAGGATACATGCCTTCACTCCAGTGGGCACCTTGTTTCTCAGCCACAAGTTAAATAAATTGGGAGTGGCTGGCATAAAGCTCGAGTTTATCATTCATGTCCACTCATTTCACTTTCTTGGCATCATCGCCAGCTTCCAGAGGAAGGTGGCCCATTATTTCACCGGTTTCATCATGGTAGTTCACAGCCTCTGTCTCTACCCATGAGTTATCTGTGTTCCGAGGATCGTCCACGTAGCCTTTACAGATCACAAAATGTTCCTGAAGAGTTTGTGAAATTGTCTCTCCAACTCCTGCACTTTTCCCTTAGATTTCTGTAGAGAGTTCATGGCTTTCTCACCAAATTCTTTCTTCAAATAGTACTAATTTTCTTTCCTGGATCCACCAACCCCCCTGGGATTGCCCATTCTCCACAGTTCTTCCTTATGATGGCTACAAATTGCAGGATCTTTTCCCCAGATATAGGGTGGGTAATTTCATTTCCCTTGCTATCCCTTTTCCACCTGGTTAAGATGGGATCTGCAGCATGATTGGGGCCCCAACGCCCCAAAAGCCCTCAGCCAACCAATCCTGTCCGACCTGCAGGATTTCTGGGTCTACCCTTCTGAGTCTCATACAGGCCATGCTGGCTCCTTCTTTCCACATGCCCATCCTTTTCGTTAAACTTAGGAGAGAAGTTCTTTCGCCCACCTGGGAGTCTGCCCACACGGGCCCAGTCAAGACAGAGCTGACGGTGTATTCCACGGGCGTGTACTCTCACTACTCGGCCAGTCAGCTCAGTTTCTCATCGGGAACCGGGCTTCGCTCCATCTTGGAGCCAGGGTAGGGAGATGTCCAGGCCTTCTCGTGGGGCTTCTCAGCAGTGCGCTTCGAACCTGACATGATGGAAGTTTAGAGGAAACCCTCGTGACGAAACAGGCTCCAGCTGACCGGGACGTTGGGGCAGCTGCCGGGCCTGCCTGTCACAGAGGCCAAGGTCACGAAGGGAAAGACGGTCACTAAAGACTTGCCCAGGCGGCGTCCAGCCATGCAAGATCCAGCGGGCCCTAGCGGATTTCGGTCGTTCTCTGCGGGGAGCCAGCCTCCACCGCAGATTGGCACGCGCGGGGTGGCAGCCACGTTTCTCTCATGAAGACCCTTTGATGGCCTGCCTTCCTAAAATGCTGTGTGGTGCCTCTAATGGCTACGACGGGGGCGCGCACGTGGCCCGCGCGTGGGACTAACGGTGCCGCGCGGTGGCGGGGGCGCACCACGACCAGGCTGCACCGTCTCGCTGCCGACCTGACGTTTTGATTGTAAATTGAGAGATTTCAACCTCTGGAAAAGCTCCCAAATGGAAAGTGCTGGGGTTGAGAACATCTTCCTAACAGTAAAATTACCAAAAGACAACCACCAAAGTGCCATTAGCCCATTAGCCATTTACCAGTAAATTTAGTTCACTAGGTTTAGGACCGCTGTCTGTTAAGGAGAGGGCAAAATGTACGTGGGGGGTAGGAGTGGACAAAACTTCCTGTTTGGGATGCTCAGAATCCAAGTGGTGGTGACCTCAAAAAAGAAAGAGGACTCACCTGGTGCGCTGAGCGTGGTGCTGATGAGAACTTCATGAGAGGACGTGATGAGTGGGTTATGTGTTCCAAACGTGGGTCTATCATTTACTCCCTGAATGGTTTTGGCAAGTTGCTTAATCTCTCTTTTCAAAGGAGTATTGGCTACAGCATGCCAAGTGCTGTGCCAAGCACAGAAGCATGAACTGAAGGCTGGACCACGGGCCCTTCGCTTCTAAAGGATTCTGCTTGGAGAGGCAGGATATTTTTGTTTAAAAAAAAAAAAAAAATAGAACTAGCACTGAAAGGGCAATGCTAGGTATTAGGTAAAAGTTGAACACAGTCAGGTTAAAAACCCAGCTCCAATTCCTCCACGTGTGATCTTCTTGGGGAAAGCTACATAAGCTCTCTTCAGGTTCCTCATGTGTAAAATGAAAATATTAACAATAACGACCTTATAGCATTGTGGTGACAATTAAGAAGGATGTTACAACATGTGTTAGCTCAATGTCTGGACCACAGTACAAACTCAGTAAGTGTTAGTTGTCATCACTGTAATTATTGTTAACTTTTTTGATTCTGCACCTTGAAAACTGTAGATTGGAACAGGAGAGCTGAGATGATTATGGGAACTGAGCAGTTTACATATGAGGTCAGAGTTAAACAGCTTATGGTTAGAGAAAATCGGCATGAAAAATAACAGAAATTCAGGCTGAGAATAACAGCATCTGTCCTGAAATGATAAATAATGAGAAGAGGCACTGTCTTAGTCATTATGCAGAAGGAAACAAGCCCTAGGGAAAGGTATCTGATCATTTGAAACAGTCCCATTAGAAAGATGTCCAATGAGTAAATGATTTTATGATCAAATATGTTTGGGGAATTCTAGATATTTTATCACCCTGCTCCCCTTAAAAATTCAGGATTCACATTAGTCTTCTAAAGATCCTGAAAATTCCTATAAAAACAAATCAACATTAAACTGTTTAATTTTGTTTCATCCAGTATTTCCCCGATTATCTAACCAGAGAATGTTTCTTTTTTGCAATAAATGGTTACATATTAGGAACATACTTCCTCCAGTTTAGAAAGGTTTCAAAATGTATGTGTGTGCTTGGGGGTAGATCCCTAATCATTTGAAGTTATTACCATCATCATAATTATGAAAGGCAACTACAGAATACAGAACCAATGCCCTCATTAAACTCCAAGCTAGATGAGGCAAGTTTCTAGAAGGATTAAAACCCAGAAATAGCTGGGGCTATGGAGAACAAAATGGTAGAAAATGACTGAGAACAGAGAAATATGAGACATAGTCATCCTTACGATCATTGTCATCAGCATTGTTGAGGGTTGGCTGAGTGGAAGGCACTGTACCAAGTACCACTGGGAAAGAAAGATGATCCGTAAGGGGCACAGTCCCCGCTCTATAATTCTTGTCTCTTTATGCCTCAATGTTTTAAATCATGGAATTCCTATTCCTCTAGGTATCCTGAATATGTATTAGGAAAACCACTGATACAGAAACTTAAAACATTTGGGGGAGAAGACCCTTGTGAATTTCTCATTATTTCCAGGTATCCCACTCCAACTCATAAGAAACAAATGGAGCAGATGTCTCGGGTCTGGTTCTGGCTTCCTCCCATCATAGGCTTTGTAGGTTGCATCTGACCCTTGGGTCTTGGTTCCTCACTAGAAAAAGAATCTGTTGGCCTCTGTTATCTATAAAAGTCCTTCCAGAGTTAGCGTCTTATGATTCTAAGATCTATGAAAATCTCATATTAAAAGGCCAAGGTCAATTTTTGCTTGAATCCAAAAGAATAGATGTTCAAATATAAACAGCTAGATGCTCAGGTGGAAAACACACCGTTGAGGAAAGGAAAGGAACAGAGAGGGTATGGTGTGCCACACACAAGGCAGAAATATAGTAATTCATGGGCACCTGGAAAGGAACTTCAAAACCAGTAGTAAAGCATTTTGTTCTATTTTTAGTATCATCAACAGGCAGAAGATGGTTAGATAAGACCATTTGATGACCATGGTATAAACGATACCCTAAGGCAAGAAATAAAATAACTACAGTAGAAACCAAAAGAATTATTTGCTGGGAAGCCAGTGGGGGAGATTCCCTTTCTTAAAATTGTCTTCTGAGGCAGAAATGTCTGAGGTAGAACAAGCAGAGCTATACACAGAGAATTTTCTGGCTCTATCCATGAGAAATCTTTAAAGGAACTGTAAGGGGCAATCAGAGAATAAATCTTTGGCCTGTCACTATGAACTACGCCTGAGTCAGAGATCGCCTGTGTCATTCCCATTTTATAATATTAAGGGTATTATGAAAGGCAAAGTGGAAATAGGGAGGACCAGGGTGATTACAGGGTCCAAGCAATGCAAGAACCCCTAACCATCCTTCTTGCCTCTCTTTGGCAAGCAGAAACAAGTGGTACCCATCACATTTAATTATTAAGAATTATCCATGTCTTCCAAAAGTGATGCTAAGGCTCAACTTCAGAAACAAATCTTCAAGGAAAGCAGAAAAAAAAGGTTTTCTTCTCTCTTTAAAGTGGTATTAATGATAATAAATAACAAATTAACTTAGTATTATGTTCTAAGTTATTCCCATGTAACAGACTGGTGTACAGGTTTGTCCAGGTATGATTGCCCAGTTTTGAATCCTGGTTTAGCTACTTCCTAGCTAGTTGACCTTGGGCAAGTTTTTTACCTTCTCTGGGCCTCAGTTTTCGCATCTAGATAAAATAATGGAATCTACGTTATAGGGTTGATGTGACATAATTCATTTAAACAGCTTAGACTAATGTTTGGTCAATAGTAAAACCTCAACAAATAGTTATTACAACTATTACTATTAAGTACTTTACATTTGTTATCCCATTTAATTTTCAAACAACCCTTTGAGTTAGGCACATATACTAATAATATCATCAGATAACAGACTGAGGACATTGCAGTTCATAGAACTTAAATGTGCCAAAGATCACACAGTTAGTTATTGTTATATATTTCAGAACCAGAAAGGCTTGACAAAAAGCTCATGTTTTATTGATAGTCTGAAAGCATGCTGAATTTGATTTTATATGGCAAAATGGCAACATTTTACTATAACTATAAAATTGATTGACTTATATTAAGTTGATTCTTCTGCTAGGTTCACTCTATAACAGAAACAGTTTGAAGACAGTGAAACTATTAGCAACCTATTGTAATAACGGTTGTAAAGAGAAAATGCCCTGAACAATGGGGAAAATTCAGAAAAAAAAGACAAGAGAGACATCCTGAAGTGGAAGTAGAGGTCTAAAGAGAAGGCAGTCATCAAAGATTACCAATTTTAATCCTAAAGAACCCAATGGATGGTGGTGACTGGCATAAACAGGGAAGTCAGGAGGGGAGTTAACAATGGAAAGTTCACTTTAGCCGTTTTAAAGACACATGATAAGAGGATGGAGCATGGGATGAGTGCTTTGGGAACTGGAGATTCTGCCACTAACATTTCTGTTCTTTAGTTTCCTCTTTCACAAAATAAGAAGTTGATCTAGAATTAATCCTTTGGATTCCTTCCAATTTCCTAGAGGAAGCATGTAAATGAATTAGAGGAAGTCGAAGGTAGATTTCAGGAATTCAAGAGGCAGTGAGTGATCAAGGTATTGAATCATTAGTCTGGCCTGGAAGTAAAAGCGAAAAGTGGGACAATTACTCACTTTCTAAGATTAAGACAAATAGTACCTTTTAAGAAATGACTTAGGCAGGATAATTAATACACCCATATGTAGAATAGAGGCTGTTGACAGTTAACCTAAGAAATGTAAAGTAAATGTGTAACAATGAAAGTCAAGTAGCCTTTATTTATAGGAGAGATAAGCTTCAGTTTGTGTAGTGTGATGTGAAGGTGTTGGGAAAGTCCAGCTGCCCCAAAAATGTCTTCCTGATCTTCTTAAAATACTGCCTGGCTTTACACCATTAAAATAAACCTCTTTAAATGTACTTCATAATGTAAAATGCACATTTATTTCACATTCAGCTGTTGCCATGCTTTCCGCTGCATTAGGGTAGCAGGATGACAACTAGCTACAGTCAACTGAGGAGACGAAGATTGGAAGGGGGAGGAGGAAGAGATTCCTTTGGTGTGTGCAGCAGTGCTCAAGTCAGTCAGTTTAACATGTGGCCGCCTATTATACTTGAGGCAGGTTCTAGACATTAAAAGGTAAGTAAGCTGTGGTTCATTGCCTCAAGATGCTTACAGTTCAGAGAGAGTAGACTATGTAAAGGTCATGGGGCTGGAGTTTTGAAAAGTGGGACCAGAAACTAAGAAAGGAAACGAGGGACAAAGAAATTTGTTCTCTTCCAGCACAATTTTGTTGAAGAATTAGACAGATACCCCAGACTTAACGTTTTTTCTTGGTCCCAGTGAATCCCCCCTAAGGAACTACTAAAATTTAAGCTGGTAGAGTTGACACCCTGCAGGCTGAAGAATAACAGATAATTTGAATATCTTTAATTCAATGACATTTTTTGGTCCTTTGAAATTTAAATTAGTAAAATTTTACTATATCAGAACTTGTACCTAAACAGTTGACTATAAAATACAGGTTTACTGCTATTTTTTCATGCTCCCCCTCCTCCCATGGAACTTCACAGTATGCTAGGATTGCTGAGGGCTGGTGGGAGGGAACCAGGACTGGCAGAAACAGGAAGCAGGAAATGTAGAGAAATTGGAGCTAGAAAGATAACTGAGCACTTCTTTAAACAGCAGACTAGAGGAGCACCATATCTTCACAGATGGTGTTAAACAAGCATCATAAGACATAACTTCAAATAATGCAGGGAACATAAAATTAGGGCCTCAAAAACTTGGGGGACCAAGTTCTAGCTCTGGTATTTACTAGCTGGATAGCCACGGGAAGCCATAATATTTTTTGTCTCTATTTAATGAGTACTGTCTATATGCCAGGCACCATATAACATGTCTATAATTGACTGAATGTTCATGTCTCCCCCTCAAATTCATATGTTCAAATCCTACCCTCCAATATGATGGTATTGGGAGGTAGGGCCTTTGAGAAGTAATTAAGTCATGAGAGTGGAGTCCTCATTAATGGTATGACTGCCCTTATAAAAGGAACCGCAGAGAGCTCTGAGGCCCAATGTCTTTTCACTATGTAAGGATACCATGAGAAGTCAGCACTCCAGAGGAGGAAGAAAGGCCCTCAGCCAACCCCTGACCATGCTGGTACCCTGATGTCATACTTCCAGTCTCCCAGAACTGTGAGAACTGAATGTTTGTTGTTTAAGCCACTCAGTTCATGGTAGTTTGTTATAGCAGTCCAAACTGGGTAAGAGTGAGTATTTTACATATGACAATATTTCATTCTATCATTAGAATGTAGTAGATTCTATCATTTTTCTCTATTTATAGATGAGGAAACTTAACTTCAGAAAATTCAAGATCAGATAAGCTAAAATTTGTTAAAGTAGGGATTTGAATACAGGTAGTCAAACTTTAATGCCCATGTTTAATCATCACAGTATTCCAGGTATTAAGTCTTTTAGGCTTCGGTTCCCTCACTTAAAACTGGGCATGTTGGACCAGACAAGATTGAAATTTCTTTTTAGCTTTAAAACACTTTGATTCTAATTATATAAATCATACCTATATTTAATATGTTCATGGATAATCTGTGTTTCTGAATAGTCTTGGAGAACTGAGAGCTGAAGACAAGTTTCTGAAATATGACCTCATTTCCTAGTTTTCCCTTGTGTTTCAGTCAAGGTAAACCATGTTATTTATTGTTCCACCAAGAATACCCTTCCTCTATTTCCATCTATTGAAAATCTATCCAACCTTCAAGAGCCAGCTGAAATGCCACCTCCTCTGTCTTTGGAGATTTAGAGTGGGGATGTATTAGACTGTTGGGGGTTGGGATTGGGCTAAGTATCTGTGCTAATGAAAGGAAAAGATGTAGGAAAAGAAGAAGAAAGGGTGCAGAGAACCATGTACAGGAAAGGTCAAAGAACTGTCAGCAGTGTTGTTGGTGACTGGCACAAAGCCTTTATTATGACAGGACATAGCAAAGCCACCAGATTAAATGTTGCCCAGCTAGGAGATGAAGATTAAATGAGATAACGTGTGTAAAATATCTAGTACACTGTCTGGGAGCGCAGCAATGTGATAGTTCCCAATCTCTTCCTTCCATAGGAACCTGGTCATCTCCTTCATGCTGAAGAAGGCTGCCATCCTGCCCAGGGAGGAGTAGGACAATAAGAGGGGGAGAAGAGACTCTGCTGGGGGGGGAAAAAAGAAGTCAGGAGGATATATATGGGTACATAAGGAAAAAATGAGGGCCAGAGTACAGACGATGAGAGAGAAAAGGGAAATGTAAGGGAGTCACGGTGAAGAAAAGGAGGATAGAAGGGTAATGGAAGCAGAAGGTCAAAGAGGGACAAGTAAGAGGGAGAGAATTCCAGGACCTGGGAAGAGAAAGTTCGTGCTGCACTGTGGGAATCTGGCCTGGAGGAAGAGGCAACCAGATGCAGCACCCAAGCCCAGGTGCCAGTCATTTGCCGCTGGGCTCTCAGATCAATTCTCTTTTTGCTGCTTTCACATATTTTGTAGCGATTCTGACTCCTGCCCTCTGTCATCTTGTCCACTGGATTCTCCTGCTTTCTACCACAGGATGGCCCTGGAGGGTGGGAGGAAGGGAGAAACCATGGGACTCCTATTCCCTACTTTGGAAGATGTCTGCTGCAGTAGTTGCACTTCCTTTGTGGCTCCAACTCCTATTGAACAAGCCCTTCAGGGTGCTGGCAGTGTCCCCTCTTTGCCCTTCCAGCCTCAGGGGAAACGCACGTCCAGCAGTTGCTAATCTCAGGACTGCCTCACCTTACCCTAGTTGAACTTCCAGTTCTTTCAACACTTGTAACTAATTTGCAGCATTAAATTATTGCTATTGAATCACTTGGGAAAGACAACTCTACTTTCACTTGGATTCACTTGCAGAGTTCCAAGACAGTTTTCCTTATGGGACTGCAGGCAGCACATCGGAGACAAAAATCTAGCAGTCTCAGGAGTCAAGAAGGGTCATGGTCTACTTCAGTGTTTGATCAGACGGCGACAAATGCACACTAGCTAACAGGGCTGGAGGGCTCTTAGCCTAGGAATTAGCTGTAAAATGACCGGGTTCATGTCTATTTTTTCATGATTTACTCTGTTCACTTTGATCACCGCCAGCCTTGGCTTAAGGAACATCTCTGTAGAATTCAATTTTATTCCTCAAGGGTTACTTAAGTGCCAATTATGAGTGTAGAGGGCACATAGCTAAGTGTGGTGGGGGAGGAGATACAGCGACGCAGGAAAAACGGAGGGCATGCTCAGTTTTTGGAAGTGTTTGCTTTTGCAAGATGAGGTTTGTGGACCTCATCATAAAGGAGGAGACCCTCTTGATAAAGACTCCTGAACTTTTCCAGTCCCATCAGGGCTGCACACACTCGGAGGTAGTATTAGTCTTAACAGCTTTCATTTCTCCCGTCACCAGAGCTCTGTTAAAAGCAGACTCCTCTTCAAGGAATTCACAGATCAGTAGGGGTACAGTACAGGCACACAACTCACCCCCCAAGTCAGAATGATGCCAGCCACAAGGGGGGATTCTGCCTGGGGGAGCAGGAAGGCTGCACAGAGATGGTAGGAAATGGCTACAGGAGCTGAGTCCAAGAGAGTTTGACAGGTGGAGGCAGCTAAGGGGTTTTCTGGCAGAGAACGGAGCAGGATCAAAATCAAATGTCAAAGGACACACATTCAGGTGTTGTCTGTAAACAGGGGCTTTGGGGTGAGGGTAGGAAAGTGGAGAGGAGGCTGAAAGGTGGAGGCCCAGCTGTTGGGGACTGTGAGAATGAGGCATTAAGGCTTGAGGCCATGGTGAGTCATCGGAAGATCTTCAGCATCAGGGCGGCAAGGTTACTTCTGGTGGGGTGGCGGGCAGAGTGAGGGGACTTAGTGATTAGAAGGAAAGAAGCTGGAGGCAGGGGAAAGAAACTGCGAGCTCTGAGGTAGGGGGGCAGCTTATACGGGAAGCCTGGACTTGACCATTGCCAGGGAGGCACACTGACATTCGAGCTGCCTTCCATCTATTCAAGGGCACGCTTCCTCCGTCGGTGGGGGGGGGGAGAAGGTGGTCCTTTCGCGGCTGTACGATACGAAGTCTCCAGCCTGAGAAGTTTCGAATTTCTTCTTGCCAAGGTCGCGCCACTACAGGTGGGCGACTGCGAGCCCCGGGGCGAACGCTGGGCTCCACGTCCGCCCCGGGCAGCCGCCGCGGCTCGTCCCCTCCAGGCCTGGGCACTGCCGTGGGCCGTGCCGGGCAGGGCGCTCCGGGAGCTGCGCGGCGGCGGCTCGAGGAGGCCTGGCGGGCGGCGGCGAGAGGCTGTGCCCCCAGTTTGTGTCCAATCAGGGAGTGCGGGCTGTGCCCCGAGCCGGGCAGCAATGCGTAAACAAACCCACGGTAACTCCTCCGCCCCCCTCGGCGCGCTCGCCCCGCGCCCGCCGCCGCCAGCGCCGCCGCCGCCGCGGGCTCTGCTCTCCTCGCGCCCGCCCGCCGGGCCGGCCCAGCCCCCGCCCCGCGCCGCTCGCACCCCCGCTGCCCCGCCCCGCCCCCGCCGGCGCGGGCTCCCTCACCTACCGCCCCACGCGCGCGCGCTCGCGCACCACGCGCCCCGCGCGGCCCGCCCGGATCGTGGCCTCTCGAGAGCAAGGTAAGGGCGATGCGCGGAGAACCGGGAGGCTTCCCCGCCCGACGCGGCCCAGGGGAAGTTTCTGGCGTGGCTGTTTTCCGCGGGGCCGCGGGGAGGCCCCGGGAGCCGGGCGAGCCTGGCGGGCGGGAGGGGGCCGCCCGGCACCTCGGGGTCACAAGTTGCCTAACCTGACCTCGGTGCGGGCGGGTGGGCGGCGCGGCCGGGCGGGCGGCGCACGGAGAAGGGGCTGGAGGCGCGGCGGGGCCGGGAGCCAGGCGGGCAAAGGGAGGGCCCCGAGGAACTTTCTCTTCCCCCAGAGGGGCGCCTTCCAGCCCCGGCCGCGGCCCCGCCGCGGGAGCAGCGGCTCCCTGGCTGGAGGGAGACCATGAAATGTGTTTGAAGAAGCTGACGCAGTTTGTGACGCTCACGGCTTCCTGACTGGGACCGGCAGCAGTGGCGCCTCCGCCGAAGAGGTACGACCCGACTCGGCGCTCGGGCCCTTCCCCCGCCGGGAACCGCGCGCCCCGGCGCCTAGTTCGGGGGCCGCGGGCTCGGGGCGCGAGCATCTGCTCCCGGCTGCGCGCGTCGCTTCCGTTTTGATTAGCTCAGGTTATTATATAAGATGTCACGGAGAGGAAAGGGGCGAGCGAGAGGCGCGTTGGGGGAGGGCGCGGTGGCCTTCCGCGAGTGGCAGGGAGGGGCAGGAGGCAGGACCCAGCGGGACCCACCTGTACGCCCTCCGCGCCCCCTGCGGGCGTCGCCCGCGCGCGTGCCGTGGTGTTGGCGGGGGCCCGGACGGACGTGCCCGTCTCTCCCCTCCCCTCTCCGCCCCGCCAACACTCGGGCAGCGGCCGAAACGCTGCCACCTCGCCTAGGTCTACACGTTTCTGGCCCCAGGCGTTTGTACTTTGAAACATTTGTTTAATATTAAGGAAGCTGCGTGTGCGGCCGTCATAGTACGCCCGGAACGTGTGGCCGTGAGCTCCAGGGCAGTGAATGAATCATCGCCCCGCGGATCGGGCCCAATGATTCATGCGGGGTGCACACACGCGCGCGTACTCGCTGTGTGCCTCTGACCCAGGGAGAGCGGCCCCTCTGCAGTGATGACGCCCAGAGGGGCGGGGGAGACTTAGTGCAAAAGGGCAGTGGAGTCCCCCGCTTCCACAATAACTTTGTTGGGGGGGGGGGGAATCAGAGACACCCGGAGGGGGCGGGGGAGACAGTGCAAAAGGGCAGCGGGGTTCTCCCTTCCACAGTAACTGTGGGGTCAGGGTCCCCCACATTCCCCAAGGCTTGTTTCGCGTTCTTGGAAGAGTTACAAAGTTCCACCTGGCTGCATTAATCAATCGGTGGAGGAGCGCTGGTTCGCTGCAGGGCTGGGTCCTGTCTCATTCAGTATTTGGTGTCAAGTGAGGGAGATACCGGACTCGGAAGGAATCCTCCTAGTACTTTCGTATACTAAGTAGCTCTAAAGTAATTTGAGAAATTTTAAAAATGGATCTTAAAAGTAAAATGAGACCCCTTAAGGCTAGTTATTTTGAGGGTTTTTAAAAAGCCAGATCCTAAAAGGAACCTCATTTACCATTCATGAATACAGAATTTTTCCCACTGTGATCATTCTCAAAGACTAACTTGACTCATTCCCACCCCACATTAGTAAGATTGAATAAAGTTTTCTTATCATTTAGGACTCACCTCAAGTGGCATCTACTCAGAGAGGCGCTCCTGATCGCCTTCATTATCTCCTGACCCCTCCCCCCAGGAGCCACCCCATAGTACTATTTTATTTTCTTCACAGCTAATCGCTTATCTGATCTTACTTTGTTTCTGAGTTCTTTTAAGTCTGATCTCTTCTTACTAGAATATAAGCTCCACTATGGCAGGGATTTGGGCTGTTTTGTTCACTGCTAAAACCCTAGCACCTAGAACAGTGCCTGGCATTCATGAAACACTTAGTATTTGTTGACTCGTGAATGAATAATCTCTTTTCCTGATTTCTTGGTAGGACTGTTTTTGACAGTTGAAGTTCAGTGCTTTTTTTTGTGGGAAAGTCACCAAGTTGGTGCAGTTCTGATTCTTTTTCCTCCTGGTTTTCTTTTGATTGATTTTCTCCTCTGTGATGTTAACCTACAGCACAAGATGGGTTAGAGCATCATATCCTAAGACACTTAGTATAAAGAAAGATAAAGCATGTGGAGCCCTGTCAAGAGAAAGTATGTTACTGTGTAACTTTTGGATGATTAAAAATATTTTCTGTGCTAGTTGAAAAAAAAGTGCAGGATTTTGAAATGGAATCAGCAAAGTCAAGTCCTGCAGTCCTGTGTTTCCACTCATTTGGAATACTAATATTTCTATATTTTCGCTCCCCGCTGCCTGGAAAACAACCTGAAGCTTAGCTGCAGTTTGCAAAGGTCCATAAGATACCACTTAATGTGAAGGTTTTTTGTTTGAGACAGGGTCTTACTCTGTCACAGAGGCTGGAGTGCAATGGCGCAATCATAGCCTCAACCTCCTAGGCTCAAGTGATCCAATATGAAGTATTAATTTAATCAAATGAAAACAGGGTTTATGCTGCAGAGGCCTTAACTCTGATTTGTTGTTATTCATGTCGGTAATGCCACAAAAGAGTAGGTAAAAGGAGTTATTTAAAATTATATTTTAAACACCTTAAATGGATTCCAAAGAATTACAGCTATAAAAAGTCAGTGATACAATGTAAGAAGGATTTGAATGTCACATTCAATAATATCCCTTTAAAGGATAAACTTTGATAAAGTTTATATTATGAACTTTGGAGGCATGTTAATCAGTCCCAGTCTTGTAGCAATATTTTCTGAACTCAGTATTTCTGAAGTTAGTGCTGAAGAAGAATGGACATCTTGCAGTTCCCTTTCCATAATAGTAGCTGTGATCACTTGCAGAAGCATAATCTCAAGAGTAAGCTCAGAGACAGTAGAATTTTAGAGCTAAAAGAGACTTTGAAATTACTTGGCACAGTTCATTCATTTTTAATCAGTCTCTTTATCAAGGAAACTAAGGCACAGTGAGATGACTTCCTAAGATACAGGACAAGAGTCAGAACCAAGACTCCTGACTCCCATAAAGGGCTTAAGTGGTTGAGAGGGCTTCAGTGGTGTGAGAGGGCCTCAGTGGTTCAAGTTCCTGAATTAGCCAGAGCTGCTATAGGTGGAGAAGAGTGGTTTCTATCATTAGTTGATTGTTTGCCTTTTGCTTGTGAACTCTCAGAGGGAAAAATCACGTCTTACTCACCTTTGTACCCTCCCATGTGCCTGGGACATCTAGGGGCTCAACAAATGCTTATTGAAAGCAGTTGGGCCGGGCTCACTGGCTCACCCCTGTAATCCCAGCACTTTGGGAGGCCGAGGTGGATGGATCACGAGCTCAGGAGTTCAAGACCAGCCTGGTCAAGATGGTGAAACCCTTTCTCTACTAAAAGTACAAAAATTAGCCAGGCATGGTGGTGGGCGCGGGAGGCTGAGGCAGAGAATTACTTGAACCCGGGAGGCAGAGGTTGCAGTGAGTTGAGATTGCGCCACTGCATTCCAGCCTGGGCAACAAAGCAAGACCCCATCTCAAAAAGGAAAAAAACAAAGCAAGCAGTTGGACAAATGGATTTTAAGTCGAAAATATATTTGGGAAGTGAAAAGCAGGAAAACATATCTCCTTTCTACATTGAAGAAGTTTTCTGACAACAGAATCAGATGTTGATTCTAAATAACCTTAGATTTAACCTTAGAAATTTTATAATAATGAAACTGTTTAATTTTTATGCCCCCAGATTTTTTTTTTTTAAGAGGCTTAAAACTTGAAAGTGTGCATATTTGCTTACTTGGCATAATTATTTACTGGAGAAACAGTAGGAGACAGCAGTCAGGACATCTGGTAGGTCTTGCCTCTGTCAGAGCATCCAACAGAAAAGCCTAGGCTTTACAGCCAGTCAGATTTGGGGCTAAAACTCAGCTCTGTCCTTAACAAGAGCAGAGCTCTCCACAACAAGTGATCTCTAAAGTGGTGATAATGCCATCTACCTTGAAGGATTGTGTGAGACTGAGATAATGTGTATATATATATAAAGTGTCTGGTGTATAAGAGACTCTTTTTTTTTTTTTAAGACAGAGTTTCACCATGTTGATCAGGCTGGGCTTGAACTCCCGACCTCAGGTGATCCACCTGCCTTGGCCTCCAAAGTGTTTGGATTACAGGCGTGAGCCACCACGCCTGGCCAAGAGACTCTTAATAAATGGTAACTGCTATAGTTATGATTACAGACTTGTGTGACCATGGGAGCAGCTTAATGTCTCAGAAGTTTCAGTTTTTTCAACTGGAGAATTGGTGGTCAGGATGGGGGAGGGGAATTAATGATCTCTAAGATCTTGTCCAGCTCTATAGTATCAGGAACCAATAAAGAAATATATAGTTCTCCTGAAATTTTAGTTTAAGGTAATTCACATAGCCTTAATCCAGTAAGAACTATAAAAATGATTAGTTTCTAGACCTTTTTAAGAATTTGTCTAAAGTAACTTTTATGATAAGTACATTTTCATTGTTTTATATGCCATATATTCATTATTTTATATACTATATAATGGATATGAAGTTAACTTGAATATTTCAACCTCTCATCCAGCTTACTATATATAAAGCAATATAAGGAGTATACTGGTTAATTAGACATAGATACTCTTTCTTTAAGAGGCTTAAGAGTCATGTAGAGAGCATAAGACAGATAACAAAAGACTGTTTTACATGGGAGAACTGTTAGAGAGGCATAAAGAAAATACTTTATGAATTTAGAGGAGGAAAAGACTGTTTCTAGCCAGAAAAAAAAATGGGTAAGATTTAATTAGGGAATTTTGAGCAAGACCTTAAAGAAATGAGAGGACTTCAAGTGGCAGAGGTGTAGAGACCAATTTGTGCTAAGACTTGAAGGTAAGAATATATGAGCATATCCAGGTTTGAAGAAGAATGTGGTTAAACTGGAG
Source organism: Ateles fusciceps (assembly GCA_036589455.1). Classification (NCBI taxonomy): domain Eukaryota; kingdom Metazoa; phylum Chordata; class Mammalia; order Primates; family Atelidae; genus Ateles; species Ateles fusciceps. Next base: position 7,654,725 of record JAZHEH010002393.1, read on the forward strand.
GTTGAGGAGCCTGGAGGCAGTATAATGGGAGAGAATGCTGCATGGGGGAGGGGAAATTAGGGCTATATTGTGAAGCATCTTGAATGCTGGGCTACGGGGTTGATTTAGTAGGCAAGTATCAGAAATACTTTAATGGGGGAATGATGTGATCAAGACTATGCTTTGAAAGAGTAATTTTCATCACAGGAGCCACAGGTAGTCCAGTTAAGTAGCTGTTAAAATATTCTCCAGAAGAGAAGTGATGAGAACCTAAATTAGGGTGGAGGCAGATGAGTTGGGCAAGATACTGCAGAAGTAAATGAAACAGAATTTGTTGGCTAATTGGATGTAGGAGTTGAGGAAGAAATCAAAGACAGAAGCTGAGTCACTTAAATTGGTGTTGGCAAGGACTGAAATAGGAAGGGTCACTAGTAAAGCACCTGCAAGTAGTGTGCAATCAGTAAATATTTGTCTAATTAATGGAGGTGATTATTGGTTTGGATTTGGATGTGTTAACTTGTATGTGCCTGTGGACCATCCAGATGGATGAGAGCCATTAAAAATAGAGGAAGGTTTGGGACATCCTTCTGGAGGGGGATGGTGAACCTGTGAGAACAGTTCAGAGTGTGGTGAGAAGAATAAAAGGCTGGGATAGAGCCTTGTGAAAGCTAGTATTTGTGGGCTTGAGGGAGACAGGAGGAGGCAGACAGGATGCTCAGAAGAAAGAAGCAGGAAGAGGATGAGGAAAACATAGGACAAAGAAAGGTGAGGAAGGAAAGGGCATTAGATTTGTCAGTGAGACCATCATCAGTAGCCTTCGAGGAGCAGAGTCAGTTGGGCAGTGGGGATAACGAAAGTCAGCTACTTAACTGAAGCATGCCAAGATGGAAGGAAATGGGTAGAGCAAGGTTAAATTGTGATTGGGCTGTGAAAATCAGAGGCTGGGGGTAGGAAGGAAGACAATAACTTGAGGCAAGAAAAGTGTCAATGAAACTTTCTTAAAACCATGAGGAAGGCTTGAAAACATTTGTGCCTAGTGTGGTTGCCAGTGGAGAGGAAAGGAATGAATCGAGGGAGGGTGTAGGAGGCCAGTTAATATACCAGGGACTCCTCAAATAGGAGAGGTAGGATAGGGTAACCGTACATGCAGATTGCCCAGTTTAATTACAGTATAATATTTGGATACAGGATAAAAGTGGATAATAATGCCCACTTTTAATCTAGAAGAGAGCCTGTTTTGGAATAATTGAATTGATTGCCATAATCATGATGTGAATAAAGAGGTTACTTTTGGGAAAATGTGGCAAAAAAGAAAGAAATAAAAGATATGCTGATTGGAAAGGAAGAAATAAACCTTTGTTTGAAGATGACATGATTGTCTGTGTAGAAAACTGAGAGACTCAACAACAACAAAACCTCCTGGAACTAATAAGCAATTATAGCAGGGTTGTAAGAGACAAGGCTAGTATATTAAAGTTCATCACTTTCTATATACTAGGAATTAACAAGTGGAATTTGAAATTAAAAACAGTACATTAGTACCTCAAACAAAGTGAAATATGATACTTAGATATATATCTAACAAAATATGTATAAAATCTATGTGAGGAAAACTATCAAATTTTGATAAAAGAAATCAAAGAAGAATTAAGTAAATGGAGATATATTCCATGTTCATGGGTAGGAAGACTCAATATTGTCAGTGCTTCCGAACTGTAGTCGTAGATTTAATGTAATCTCAGTCTAAATCCCAGCAAGTTATTTTGTAGATATTGACAAACTGACTCAAGTTTATATGCAGAGGCAAAAGACCTCTGCATATAATAGCACAATACTGAAGGAGAAGAACAAAGTTGGAGGCCTGACACTACCTAGCTTCAAGGCTTACTATAAACCTGTAGTAATCAAGAAAGTGGTATAGGCAAAAAATTAAACAAATAGATCATGGAACAGAATAGAGAGCCCATAAATAGACCCACAGAAATACAGTTAACTGATCTTTGACAAAGGAGCAAAGGTAATACAGTTTCAGCAAATGGGGCTGAAACAACTAGACAACAATATGCAAAAAAAAAAAAAAAAAAAGTTAATCTAGACACAGACTTTAGCCTTGTCACAAAAATTAATTCAAAATGGATCGCAGACCTGAAAGTAAAACCATAAAACTCCTAGAAGATAACATAGGAGAAAATCTGGATGACCTTGAGTTTGGTAATAATTTTTTAGATATGACATCATAGGGACAACCATGAAAGAACTGACAAGCCGGACTTCATTAAAATTTAAAAATTTCTGCTCTGCAGAAGACATTGTCAAGAGAATAAGAAGATGAGCCACAGACTGGGAGAAAATATTTGCAAAAGACATATCCAATAAAAGTCTGTTATCCAGAATATACAAAGAACTCTTTAAACTGAACAATAAACAACTCATTTAAAAAATGGGCCAAAGACCTTTACAGACACTTCACCAGAGAAGATACACAGATGGCAAATAAGCATATGAAAAGACACTGCACATCATATGTTATCAGGAAAATGCAAATCAAAACAACAGTAATATATCACTGTATACAATTGAAATAGCCAAAATTCAGAACACTGACAACAGCAAATGGTGGCAAGGATGTGGAGCAACAGGAACTCTCATTTATTACTGGTGGGAATGTCAAACAGTACAACTGCTTTGGAAGACAGTTTGGGGGTTTCTTACAAAATGAAACATACTCTTATTGCACAATCCAGCAGTTGTGTTCTTTGGTATTTACCCAAAGGTTAAAAACTTGTGACTAGACAAAAACCTGCACACTGATGTTTATGGTAGCTTTCTTCATAATTGCTAAAATTTGGAAGCAACCAACATATCATTCAAGATAAACTGTGGTACATCCAGACAATGGAATATTAGTGCTAAAAACAAATGTGCTATCAAGCCATGAAAAGACATGGAGGAAACTTAAATGCATGTTCCTAAGTCAAAGAAGCCAATCTGAAAAGGCTTCATACTGTATGATTCCAACTACACAACATTCTGGGAAAGCAAAACTATAGAGACAGTAAAAAAAATCAGTGATTTCCAGGGTTTAGGATGGAGGAGGGATGAACAGGCAGAGCAGAGACAATTTTTAGGGCAGTAAAACTGCTCTGTATGATACTAACAGTGTATACATGGTATTATACATTTGTCCAAATCCATAGAACGTAGAAGAATACAAAATGCAGATGTGGCTTGGAGGAAGAAAGAAGTTAGATGAAGGCAAAAGGAAATTTTGAGTTCTGAAGAGGAGTTGATGGCTCATAGGTGGCTGCATTTGAAATGGGTTGGTTCTCTTTATTGATTTGCTGAATGTAAGTGGGGGAGTGAGGCATAAAGTTGCAGTGGAAGAGAGTTGAAAAGGTCTGGAAAGCTTTGGGTCTGCTTGGTGGGGGAGCCAAAGGTGATGAGGGCTTGATAAGTTGCTAGAAGGCCTTAGCCTAGTGATAGGATGAATCACTCCTGTATTTCATGACTTTCTCCAGCAATGCTCAGAAAATTGGAAGTAAAGATGGTGTGAGTATCACTGAAACTGCCAACTCCATATGGGCCCTTGGTTGAGTAGGAAGGCAAGTGACACTAGAGTGTCGATGGGCTGGGAGAATAGCAGAAGATACAAGATTAGAGTTTGTCATTGGCTGATTCAGCAAGAGTAAAGGAAAGGGGAAAACAGGAATGTGGGAGGGGAGGTTCTGAGCGTGTGGAGAGATCAGTTCTGAGTGATGACAAAAATTCAAAGTGTGGCTGAGCGTGGGGATGTTGAGTGTCACAGGCCAGTGGAGGTAGAAGATCACTGGTCTTCGGGAGCTATGAGGCCAAAATATCAAAATGATTTTATGTCAGTGTCAGTGTCTGTCTTTAAAACTATAGAATACACCTCCTAATGCCTGTCTGAGCATTTATTCTATAGAGCTGGAAAGTACCTTAAAGATAAGGAAGTTGTTCCTTTATTTTAAAGATGAGGAAGCTTTAAAATCTTTTAAACATGTCTAGATGTATGTGAGTTTCCCAGGATTACAGGCATGCGTGTCGGAGCTGGCTCCGAAAGAACTGGAATCTCTGAATCTCAGATAATATTGCCCTCTGGGGCCAGGAGCGGTGGCTCACGCCTGTAATCTCAACACTTTGGGAAGTGGAGGTGGGCGGATCACTTGACGTCAGGAATTTGAAACCAGCCTGGCCAACATGGTGAAATCCTACTAAAAATACAGAAATTAGCTGGTTGTGGTGGCACGCCCTGTAATCTCAGCTACTCGGAGGGTGAAGCAGAAGAATGGTTTGAACCCGGGAGGTGGAGGTTGTAGTGAGCAGGGATTGTGCCACTGCACTCCTTCCTGGGCCACAGAACGAAACTCTGTTTCAGAAGAAAAAAAAATGCCTTTTAGGGCAGAATAAGTAATTAAAGTATCCACTGAACAAAATCTTAGAATGCTTTTTCACCATGCTGAGAAGTAGACCCATGACTATCATATACCAACCGAATAAATTACTCCACATCTATGGGGAATAGTATGATGTAGGATGAGAAGCCAGGAATGGATGGGTCATATCTCTCTTTTAAACACTTCCTGAATGGCACAACGGTGTTGGTTCCCCTTGAACGTAGGTTACTGAGTACTGGTAACATTTATGTTTGCATCTGAGTTAAACCTTTGTGGCAGCAGACACATCGTTATGTCAACTAGAAGTGAATTAAATGACTGGGAAACATTTGCGCATAGGTCCTCAGTTTATTGCTTTCACAGCCATATTTAGTGGATCTCTCCTTCCTCACTGGGAATGTCAGCAAACTCACAAATGCCATGGCAGACACTACCAGCTTTGAGATCCTGTTTTTGAACTCAGAACTTTGAAAAGTAGAAAGATCTTTCTCCTTATAAAATGTTAAAGGAACCCTTAATTCAACATGTGGAAGCTGGAATTAGTCCTGATTCTGTAAGTGCCTAAGTTTCCTCATCTGTAGCGTAGGAAAAAATAATATCTGGTCTATCTCCCAGGTATTCAATGTGAAAACTCTTTGCAAGTAAATAGTGTTATGCAAATGTAAGTTACCAGTATTACCATATGGGATGCAACATATATTGTGATGTTTAAGAACTTAATTTTTAAAGTGTTTTGAATAAAACAACGAAGATGACTATTGAAATTTGGTGGGGCACTGGTTTAGCCCCTTAAAGTAAATCATGACAACTTTTCTCTTGTTGCTGTTATAGTGTGTCTGGCCAAGTGAAATTAAGGCAGTGTGTTTCATGACAAATGAAATTTCTGCCTTTTTAATTTATTTCTCTTTTAACTTTAAAAAAAGTTTTTGTATTGTAAAATATAACACATATACAGAAAACTTTTGAAATGTAAATACACAGTTTAATGAATTTCATAAAGTGAATATCCATGTAACTACCACTCGGCTCAAGAAATAGACCAATTTAATTTATTTTTCTTCCCATGGGAATCTTTTATTCTTCTGCTAGATGGTTTTTTTTTCCCCCCCCGACGGAAGTCATGAGTAGTAGCAGGAGGCAATTATACATTTTGGCAAGTCCAAAATATGCACTTCTTTCAAGTGGAACAATATCAAAAGTGTAATATTAGTGTTTTATTCTGTAGTTACTCTTGTAATTTATTTCTTATTTCTAAAACTGTGCACTTAGTATTTAGGACAAGTGGTAGGTTTTCAGTCTTAAAGATTAAATTCTTTAGGCTAAGCATCTTCAGATTTGGGTCCTTTGGATGGAAGTAAAAAAAAATTGTGATACTTCATGTGTGAAAAGTCCTCATGCTTGATTATTTTTAAAAGTTATTATCTTCCTTTGCCTGTCTTTAGAAGTAAAACAGCTAAGACTCCAGTATTGTTGATGATTTTGGGCAGCTGTCAAAGGTCGTGGAAATTGCTTGATGGTTATCAAGGTAAATACCTTTCAACTTAGGCCACTATAGGCTAGATATGAAGTGGCAAGAAGGATTCAGTGAAAAAGCTTCATTGCATTAAAAAAAATCTGTATTTTTAGTCTGGGCATGGTGGCTCACGCCTATAATCCCGTCACTTTGGGAAGTGGAGGTGGGTGGATCACTTGAGACCAGGAGTTGTAGATCAGCCCGGTCAACATGGTAAAACCCCGTCTCTACTAAAAATACAAAAATCAGCCAGGTGTGGTCGTGCATGCCTGTAATCCAAGCTACTTGGGAGGCTGAGGCAGGAGAATCACTTGAACCCAGGAGGTGGAGATTGTAGTAAGCTGAGAGCAGAACTTACTCCAGTGTGGGTGACAGAATGAGACTCTGTCTCAAAAAAAAAAATCTGCATTTTTATTTGTTTGATTATAATCTACTGCAATAAATCCTATCATGTTTTAAGACTAAGTTCATGAATTAATAGATTAAAAATATATTAAAAGTCTTGTGGCATCTAGAAGGATTCTCTTGAATTTTTTTAATGATTAAAAAAAAAGGATAATAAACATTAAAATAGTTGGAAAAATACCTAATCAGGCATGTCTGTAACAGACAGAAAAATTATGACTGTTAAAAGAAGTTGATAAGGATTCATCTTTGGTGGCAGTCTCTGTGGTTTTGAGATTTAGTTAATGAGACTTCAGATTACAATTTGGTGGATGGAATGCATGTGTCTACTGTCAGTCTTTCCTGCAACACCATTACAGTAATGGTAAATATGAGAAGAGGCAACAGTAGAGAGGAGGCACCAGAAAATTTTTGGAAGATGAAAAACAAATAGACCTATGGCATCTGCCTTAGTATAACAAAGGAAGTTGATATCTAAGTGCCTTTAACTGAAGTTGAGAGGAGATACTAGGAAGATACAGCCACTATATGCCCTAGAATTCCAGAAAGTTTCTGGAATTAGAGGCTTTGGAGTGGGACACAGGCCTGAAAATGAAGGATAGGTGGAAAATCTGTAAGGGAACTAGACCCTCAGTTCACTTCTATGCTATACAGCAAGATGAAGTCTTTGACAGAGACTGGGCCTTTTTTTTTTTCTGAGAAATTAAAGTAAAATAGAGATTCTGGATTTAGGAATGCCAGACAAAACAGAGGAGAAAGGTAAAATTATCACCTGAAAAAGGAACTTAATGAAATTCTGCTCACTAAACAGTGAGACTCCATACTCTTCCCCCAAGTCCAATCCTAGGATAGTCTGGTAATTATCCAGTCAGGACTGGTAAAATGAGCCACCTTAGAAGGACTTACAGAAACTGACATTTGAGGTCCCACAATGAAAAAATTACTGACCACACATTCTTTCTACAGTGAGCCCATCACTCAACAACCCTATAACCCTCCTCCCCTCCTTTCCCTCCCCCCTGTGAACATGGAACTGGCAGTCAGCTTTTCGATGCTTTGTTCTTAAATGTAAGTGAATATGAGACATTTGAAGAAGGCCTTCAATAAAAAAGGCAAAACCCAAAACAAATGAACAACAACAAAAAAAATCACAGAGAAAGCAGAAATGCAAGGAGAAAAAAATGAAAATAATCAAAGATATAACACCTATAATTAATATGTAAAGAGAGGAGAAGATACTGTTTCTATAAAATAAAAATGGGAACTGTGAAAAAGTAATAATCAGAGAATAATAAATCTTAGATTTTAAAAATTAAATGGCAAAAAGTTTCATTGGGTGGACCAGATATAAAGTAGAAACTAAAAGCAAAAAAGATGGAAAATAGGAAAGGAGAAATAGAATTAGAGGACTGGTTTAGCAGATATACCACCATACTAATAAGAGTTCCAGATAGAGATTACAAGGAAAAGTAAGGGAGAAAAAATTACCAAAGAAGTAATGAAAAAAATTCCTAGAATGGGAGGACATACATTTCTAGATTAGCCAATAGAAAAGATGAAAAAGGGACCACAGAAGATACGCAGTGTACAAAACAAATCATTGTAAAATTTGAAAATACGAAGGGAAATGAGAATATCTTAAATTCCTGCAGAGAAACAGGTCATAGCTAGGTGTGCTGGATCATGCCTGTAATCCTAGCATTTTGGAAGGCCGAAGCAGGCAATCAGTTGAGTCCAGGAGTTCAAGACCAGTGTGGCACAACATGAAAATCCCATCTCTACAAAAAATACAAAAAAAAAATTAGCTGGGTGTGGTGGTGCACACCTGTAGTCTCAGCTATTTTAGAGCTGAAGTGGAAGGATCGCCTAAGACCGGGAGGCAAAGATTGCAGTGAGGTGGGGTCACACCACCACACTCCAACCTGGGTGACAGAAGGAGACCATGTCTCCAAAAAAAAAAAAAAAAAAGAAAGGAAAGTAAAAGAGGTCACATACAAAAAGACTGGGAGGTCTAATGGCACTATATTTCTTAATAGCAACAATGGAATCTAAGGACTATGGGTTAATTCCTTCAGAATTCTGAAGGAAATGATTTTCAATCTAGAATTTCAAAGACAAACTATTAAGTGGGAGATAGAATAAACATGTCGAGGCATGAAAGATCTCAAAAATTTATTCTCTGTGCATCATTTCACAGTAAGCTAATGGGTGGTATGTTTTGTTAAAATGTGGGTATAAACCAAGAAAGAATAACATATGGAATTCGGAAACAGGTAGTCAAACACAGGAGAAAAACAAAAGAAAATTCTGGGATGACAGTGAAGAGTAACTTCAGATGACATGAGTATGGCAGCCTAGTGAGAAGCCAGTCCAGATCAGAATAGGAGGATTACTCAACAAAAACAAATACAAAACTGATAGACAATCTGATACATTTGGCCAAGTGTAACATATTCTTCAGAAGGGTGTCCTGGTTGCCCAGGAACTAGCATTTGGGTTGTATTACTGATTTTTAAAAGCTGGTAAATGGAAAAGCTTTGGTGGCAACTATTTACCAGCTACTTTGGAAGTATTCTGATAACAATTGGTACAGCTGTACCAAGAGATGCAGACAAAATGTTGACCCTGGCCATACCTGACTGCAAGGTAGGCTGGGAAGAGAACACTGACATAACTATACAGTATTATGAGATGGAAAAGAATAAGCTAGAGTACAGTAGGACAGCCATAATTATATCAATGAGTGTCTAAAATTAATAAATCAAGACAGCAGTATAAATATTACTTAGGAATATGCAGTTAAATATCAAAAGAAATAGCTAAAAAAATTTTTAAGTAGCTTGCCTTTGGGAGTGAGTGGAGAGGTGAGGCAGGGTATTGCTATTTCTCTTTCTTTTTCCTTTTTCTTTTCTTTTCTTTTTTTTTTTTGAGACAAGGTCTTGCTCTGTTGCCTAGGCTGAAATGCAGTGGTGTGATTACAGCTCACGGCAGCCTTGACTTCCCAGGCTCAAGCAATCCCCCCCCACGTCAGCTTCCCAAGTAGCTGGAACCATAGGTGCAATCCACCACACCCAGCTAATTTTTTAAATTTTTGTAGAGACAGGGTTTCACCATGTTGTCCAGGCTGGTCTCAAACTCCTGAGCCAGGCAATCCTCCCATCTCAGCCTGCCAAAGTGCTGGGATTACAGGTGTGAGCCCCTGCACCTGGCCTTCTGTTTCTCATTTTAAACCTGGTAGTACACTTTAAGAATAATTTTCACAGGTTATTTTGATTAAAAATAGTAAGAAAAAAATAGTGGTAATAAGTAGTTTAGAAAATGATTTACTTGTATCCAGAGCCATTCCTTTCAGTGGCAAAACCACAGTTACTTTTACACCAACCTAACACATGAAGCATTATTATTTGGAAGTTAGATTCATCCCCCCACAACTGTGATTTCAGCACTCACTCTATCTCAGCATCTTTTGGGGGAGCTTTTAGAAAATTCAGTCCAGGTACGGTGGCTTACGCCTGTAATCTCAGCACTTTGGGAGGCCGAGGCAGGTGGATCATGGTTTGAAACCAGCCTGGCCAACATGGTACAGCCCCATCTCAACTGAAAATACAAAAATTAGCCAGGCGTGGTGGTGGGTGCCTGTAATCCCAGCTACTTGGGAAGCTGAGGCAGGAAGTTGCTTGAACCCAGGAGGTGGAGGTTGCAGTGAGCTGAGATCAGGCCACTGCACGCCAACCTGGGTGACAGAGCAAGACTTTGTCAAAAAAAAAAAGAAAATTCAGATGACTCTCCTAACTCAAGATTCTGACTTTTTTCGGCTTTGGGTGAGCCCTAGGGAATTAGTGATTTTTAAAAGCTTGCCAGCTGCTTCTGGTAAGGAGCTAGGGCTAAATCCTCTAGCCCAGGTAGTTTAAGCATCTTTGCTTCTGCTTCCTAAACATCTTTTGTATTCTTCCCATTTTATCCTCTCTCAGTACTTGTGTTTCAAGTCAGGTCCTTTCTATCCTCAGATCTGAACTAGTGTGGTCTCTTTTAAGTCAGAAGAATAGGAGGAAAGCGAGGAAGAGACATGGGAGAGATGAGTTAGATTACCCATGAATAATGAGAATGGCTGTCAGCCAATATTTGTTTCCTTTTTTTTTAAAAAAATTAATCTTTAAAAAATTTATTTTAACTTTAGGGGTACAAGTGCAGGTTTCTTACATTGGTAAACTTTAGTCATGGGGGTTTGTTGTACAGATTATTTAATCATCCAGGAATTAAGCCTAGTACCCATTAGTTGTTTTTCCTGATCCTCTCTCTCCTTCTACTCACCACACTCCAAAAGGCCCCAGCGTGTGTTGTTTCCCTCTGTGTGTCCATATGTTCTCATCATTTAGCTCCCACTTACAAGTGAGAACATGTAGCATTTGGTATTCTGTTCCTGTGTTAGTTTGCTGAGGATAATGTCCTCCAGCTCCAACCATGTCCCTGCAAAGGACATGATTTTGTCTTTTTTATGGCTGCATAGTATTCCACGGTGTATAGGTACCACATTTTTTTTTTTAAATCTGGTCTATCATTGGTAGGCATTTAGTTTGATTCCATGTCTTTGCTATTGTGAATAGTGCTGCAATAAACATATACATGCATGTGTCTTTTTTTGTAGAACTATTTATATTCCTTTGGACGGGGTTGAATGGTGTTTCTATCTTTAGGTCTTTGAGGAATCACCACACCGTTTTCCACAATGGCTGAACTAATTTGCACCCCTGTCAACACTGTATAATGTTCTTTTTTCTCCACAACCTCATCAGCATCTATTTTTTCTTTTTTTTTTTTTAACTTTTTAATAATAGCCATTCCGACTGGTGTGAGATTGTATCTCATTGTGATTTTGATTTGCATTTCTCTAATGATCAGTGATGTTGAGCTTTTTGTCATTAGATTATTAGTGGCATGTATGTCTTCTTTTGAAATTTGTCTGTTCATGTGCTTTGCCCACCTTTTAATGGAGCAGCTTGTTTCTTTTCTTGTAAATTTGTTTAAGTTCCTTATAGTTGCTGGATATTAGACCTTTGTCAGATGCATAGTTTGCAAAAATTTTCTCCCATTCGTAGGTTGCTGTTTAATCTGCTGACAGTTTCTTTTGCTGTACAGAAGCTAAGTAGATCCCATTTGTCAACTTTTGCTTAGTTGCAATTTTGGTGTCTTCATTATGAAATCTTATGACATCTTTGCCCATGCCTGTGCCCTGAATGATAGGTTATCTTACAAGGTTTTTATAGTTTTTTGGTTTACATTTAAGTCTTTAATCCATCTTGAGTTAATTTTTGCATATGGTGTAAGGAAGAGGTTCAGTTTCAGTCTTCTGCATATGGTTAGCCAGTTATCACAGCACTATTTATTGAATAGGGGAATCCTTTCCCTATTGCTTATTTTTGTCAGGTTTGTCAAAGATTGAATAGTTGTAGGCATGTGGCCTTATTTCCGGGTTTTTTATTATGCTCCATTGGTCTATATGTCTGTTCTTATACCAATACCGTGCTGTTTGGGTTACTGTAGCCCTGTAGTATAGTTTGAAGTTCAGTAGTGTGATGCCTCCAGCTTTGTTCTTTTTGCTTAGGATTGCCTTGGCTATTCAGGCTCTTTTTTGGTTCCACATGAATTTTAAAATAATCTCTTCTAGTTCTGTGAAGAATGTCAGTGGTAGTTTAATGGAAATAGCATTGAATCTATAAATTGCTTTGGGCAGTATGGCCATTTTCATGATATTCATTCTTCCTATCCATGAGCATGGAATGGTTTTCAGTTTGTGTCATCTCTGATTTCTTTGAGAAGTGGTTTGTAGTTCTCCTTGTAGAGATCTTTTACCTCCCTAGTTAGCTGTATTTTTAGGTATTTTATTATTTTTGTGGCAATTGTGCATGGGAGTTCATTTGTGATTTGGCTCTTGGCTTGACCGTTGTTGGTGTATAGGAATTTGACTTTAGGCTAATGATTGCACATTGATTTTGTATTCTGAGATTTGCTGAAGTTGTTTGTCAGCTTGAGAAATGTTGGGGCTGAAACAATGGGGTTTTCTAGATATAGGATCCTGTCATCTGAAAACAAGGATAGTTTGACTTCTCTTTTCCTATTTGAATGCACTTTATTTCTTTTTCTTGTCTAATTTCCCTGGCCAGAACTTTGAATACTGTGTTGAATAGGAGTAGTGAGACAGGACATCTTTGTCTTGTACCAGTTTTCAAGGGGAATGCTTCCATCTTTTGCTCATTCAGTATGATGTTGGCTGTGCATTTGTCATATGTGGCTCTTATTATTTTTGAGGCGTGTTCCTTCAGTACCTACCTAGTTTACTGAGAGTTTTAAACATGAATGGATGTTGAATTTTATTGAAATCCTTTTCTGCATCTATTGAGATAATTGTGGTTTTTGTCTTTAGTTTGTGTTTAGTTCTGTGTATGTGATGAATCACACTTACTGCTTTGTGTATGTGGAACCAACCTTGCATCTTGGGGGATGAAGCCCACTTGATCGTGGTGGAAAAGCTTTTTTATGTGCTGCTGGATTTGGTTTTGAGGATTTTTGCATAAGTGTTCATCAAGGATATTAATCTGAGGTTTTCTTTTTCTGTTGTATTTCTGCTGGATTTTGGTAGCAAGATAATCCTGGCCTCATAGAATGAATTAGGGAGGAGGCCCTCCTTTTCAATTTTTTGGAATAGTTTCAGTAGGAATGGTAGCAGCTCTTCTTTGCACAATTGCAGAACTCATTATTAGTCTATTCAGGGATTCTCTTTCTTCCTAGTTCAGTCTTCAGAAGGTGTATGTGTCCAGGAATTTATTCATTTCTTCTAGATTTTCTAGTTTATAAGCATGGAGGTGTTTATAATATTCTCTGATGGTTGTTTGTATTTCTGTGAGGTCAGTGGTAATGTCCCCAGTATCATTTCTGGTTGTGTTTGTTTGAATCTTCTCTTTTCTTCTTTGTTAGTCCAGCTAGTTGTCTATCTATTTTATTATTTTTTTCAAAAGCAAGCTTCTGGATTCATTGATCTTTTCAGTTTTTATGTCTCTTATCTCCTTCAGTTCAGCTTTGACTTTTGTTATTTCTTGTCTTCTGCTAGCTTTGGGATTTGTTTGCTCGTGGTTCTCCAGTTATTTTAGTTGTAATGTTAAGTTGTTAACTTGATATCTTTCTAACTTTTTGATGTGGGCATTTAGTGCTATAAATTTCTCTCTTAACGCTGCCTTAGCAGTGTCCTGGAGACTGGTACATTGTATCTTTGCTGTCATTAGTTTCAAATACCTTCTTGATTTCTGCCTTAATTTCATTATTTATCCCAAAGTCATTTAGGAGCAGGTTATTCATTTTCCATGCAATTGTGTGGTTTTGAGTGAATTTCTTAGTCTTGAGTTCTAATTCGATTGTGCTGTGGTCCAAGAGACTGTTTCTTAATATGTCAGTTCTTTTGCATTTGCTGAAGAATGTTTTACTTCCGATTATGTGAACAATTTTAAGAGTACATGCTTTGTGGCAATGAGAAGAATGTATATTCTATGATCCAGTGCTGAGTATACATTTGATCCGGTGCTGAGTTCAGGTCTTGAATATCTTCGTTAATTTTCTATCTCAGTGGTCTGTCTATGAGGTGTTAAGTCTCCCACTATTATTGTGTGGGAGTCTTAAGTTTCTTTGAAGGTCTCTAAAAACTTGCTTTATGAATCTGGGTGCTCCTGTGTTGGGTGCATATATATTTAGGATAGTTAGATCTTGTTGAATCGAACCCTTTATCATTATGTAATGCCCTTTGTCTTTTTTGATCTTTGTTGGTTTAAAATCTGTTTTGGCAGAAACTAGGATTGCAACCTTTGCTTTTCTTCTGTTTTCCACTTTGTTGGTAGATCTTCCTCCATCCTTTTGTTTTGAGTCTATTTGTGTGTTTGCATGTGAGATAGGTCTCTTTTGACTATTTTTCCAGCTTGCCACTCTGTGTCATTTCACTGGGGCATTTAGCCCATTTATATTTAAGGTTAGTATTGATATGTGTAGTTTTGATCATGTCGTCATGATGTTAGCTGATTACTTTGCAGACATGTTTATGTGATTGCTTTATAGTATCAGTGGTCTGTGTACTTCAGTGTGTTTTTGTAGTGGCTGGTAGTAGTCTTTCCTTTCCATGTTTACTGTGTCCTTCAGGAATCTTGTAAGGCAGTACCAGTGGTAATGAATTCCCTTAGCATTTGCTTGGCTGAAAGGATCTTACTTCTCCTTGCTTATGAAGCTTAGTTGACTGGATATGAAATTCTGGGTTGGAATTTCTTTTCTTTAAGAGTGTTGAATATTGGTCCCCAGTCTCTTCTGGCTTATAGGGTTTCTACTGAGAGGTCCGTTATTAGTCTGATTATCTTCCCTTTGAAAGTGACCTGGTCTTTCTCTCTTGCTGCCTTTAACATTTTTTCTTTCATTTCAACCTTGGAGAATCTGATTATTACCTGTCTTAAGGATGCTCTTCTCATGGAATATCTTACTGGAGTTCTCTGCATTTCCTGAATTTGAAGGTTGGTCTGTCTAGCTAGGTTGGGAACATTCTCATGGATGATATACTAAAGTATGTTTTCCAAATTGGTTCCATTATCCCCATCTCTTTTAGGTATACCAGTCAGTGGTAGATTCAGTCTCTTTACATAATCCCATATTTCTCTGAGGTTTTTATTAATTCCTTTTTATTCTTTTTTCTCTATTCTTCTCCGCCTGTCTTATTTCAGAAGACAGTCTTTAAGGTCAGATTCCTCCACTTGGTCTATCCTGAGATTAATACTTGTGATTCCACTATGAAATTCTTATAGTTTGTTTTTTGTCTCTATCAGGTTGGTTACAGTCCTTTGTACTGGCTGTTTTGTCTGTCAGCTCCTGCAATGTTTTAGCATGATTTTTAGCTTCTTTGCATTGTTTACAAAGTAATCCTGTAGCTCAGAAAGTTTGGTTTTATCCATATTCTGAATTCTACTTATGTCATTTCAGCCCAATTCTGAACCCTTGCTGGAGAGATGATGTGGTCATATGGAGGAAAGAGGGCACTGTGACTTTTTGAGTTTTCAGTGTTCTTGTGTTGATTGTTTCTCATCTTTGTGGGCTTATCTACCTTCAATATTTGAGGTTGCTGACCTTTTGATTTTTTTTTTTTCTTTTTCAAATCTGGCTACTTTTCTGTAGTACTGTTGTGGTTTGCCAGGGGTCTGCTCCAGTCCTTAGTGGCCTTGGATTTTTCAGTACCTGGAGGTATCACCAGTGAAGGCTACGAAGCAACAAAGATGGCAATGTACCCCTTCCTGTGGGAGCCCCATCCCGGAGTGGTATGGACCTGTTGCCAGCCTGAATGCAGCAGTAGGAGGTAGCTGGAGACCCCAGTTGGGTGATCTCACCCAGTCAGGAGGAACAGGATAGGGGACTCACTTACAGAAGAAGTTTGGCCACATTTTTGCTGTACTGTGCTGGGGTACTACCTCTGCCCCAAGTTGGCCTGAGCTCTCCAAGCATGGAGGCTGAAAGGGCTAAGTCACACAGACAGCAAAGGTGGTGGCCTGCCCCTCACTCTGGGAGCTCTGTCCCAGGAAATTTTCAAATCTCTCTCAGCCAGAGAACACCAGTGGGGAGTGTCTGGAGGCCTGAATTGGAAGGCTTTGCCCAGTAAGGAAGAATGGATCGGGGGTTCACTTAAGAAGCAGTATGGCTGTGTTTTGATAGAACGGCTGTGCTGTGCTGGGGAATCCCTTCTGCCCCCAGTGGGTTTGAAGTCTCCAAAGCCCACAGTCTGGAACAGCAACAATGGCAGCCACCCCCTCCCCCCAGGAATTGTGTCACAGTTCCATGCAACACTGTTGTCCATGCCCGGCTGGAATTCCAAGCCATTGTGTCATCCTGTGAGGTGCCATGGAAGTGGGGCCCGTTGACCGTCACTGCGTAGCCCCCCTGTATTTTGCCTCTTTCCTAGGGGTATGTATGGAGGTCTAACCTCCCTCTTTGCCAGAGTTGCAGTTACTTTTGCCAAGAAGCCCGGAGCTGGAGTATGTAAAGCTCCTGGGTTTCTGTGTGTGTCTGAGTGGCTGCTCTGCCGAGACTCCATATAGCTCTGTGCGTTGTACTGAAGGCCAACCATTGGAGTGGTTTCACGAGGGGTTCTCCTGACCCAGGGGTTGCAAAGTTGGTAGGGCAAGCGTGGTTTCCTGGGGCCATACGTTAACTCACTGCTTCCCTGGGCAGGGGAGATTCCCTTCATTCCATGTGGCCCCCAGGTGGGTGATCATTTGCCTTGCTTTTCTCCGTTCTCTGTGGATCAAGTTGTTTCCTTGATTAGTCCCAGTGCAACTACCTGGATGTTTTACTTGAAAGTGCTGTATTTACACGCCCCTTTCATTCCTGTCTTTGAGAGCCATGCATCCTGGCTGCTTCTAGTCAGCCATCCTGGCCACTTCCCCCTTCAATATTTGTTTCTTTATGTTTTGCAGACAGTAGTGAAATTGATGACCTTATCTTGAATTTCCTGTGGAGTAATTTTAGAGCTCAAGTTCAGGTAAATTTCAACTTAAAAACATTTTATTTCTTTACCTTTAACATTACCTCTTGGGCTAACTCAGCTGTACCCTCAGGTTGCCCTCAAGTTATTTGATCTCACCTGGATTTTGCCCTGACCCTTGCAGCCATTGTCTACCAGGCGTTCACCAGTAGCAGCATTGCCAGGTTGCAACTGGAGTCACCGGCAGTTTTCGTAGCTCACTGGTTGTCTATGGTGAGAATTCTTAGAAAGGTGATTAGCAAGCAAGAGATGAAGGAATATAAGAACTGCATGATTTCACAAGGTTAGAAGTCTTGTTGCATTGAACTTTCAACGAAAGAAATTTTGTATACCTAAAAGAAGAAATGTTTATTGTGTAGATAAAATACATATTTTAGACCTCAGGGGAAAAACTTCATATATAAGTAAATAACCTAATGAACTAAAATGTTTAAAATGTCAAGTTACAAAGTTTCTTTTGTACCTTTCACCAGTTCCATTCCCTGCCTCCCTAGATTCAACTAGGGATGTACTAGTAATTGTTTCACATTGAGCCAGTGCCCTACTCCATACATTGATGGGACTTGCCCCTAACATTCTTTCTATGTATGAGGAGCTGTTCCAGCTGGTTTCTGGGGGACTGCTTTACATTTACATACGTTTATACTGCTGGGCCAAAGTCTGATATTTAAGGTGAGGGATTGCTTCATCTCATCAGTGTTATTTAGAACTTGCCCACTTGATGCAAGACCAGTGAGAATCACTAGGCCAGTGATTCTCACACTTGAATGTGTACAGAAATACTGGGAATGGCATTACATTGCAGATTCTGGTTTAGTCAGTCTCAGGTGGGGTCTGAGATTCTGCATTTCTAAGTTTCCCAGGAGATGCTACTGATCTGCAGACCACACAGAGAAGGTTCTGGCTAGTGGTTCTCAACCCTGGTTTCATATTAGAATTATCTGGGGACTTTTAAAAACGCCTGGTATCCGGGACCTATCTGTAGTGATTCTGATTTAATTGGTCCAGGGTGGGGCCTCCATATAATATATAGATATATGAGATAGATATATAAGATTTGACACTAATGTGCAAATTGGTTTGGGAACCACTGTTACAAGCTCTGCACACTTTTGCTGTGGTATATAAAGATCTTCATGTACAGATTTTGTAGGGATCTGGAAAGCACCTTATAGAGCCTTTATGATGTGAGTGTACCTGCTTTGTGGATACAGTCCATAGAGAAGGGATTCCTCTTCACTACTAGATTTCCAGAGGTGAGGTGGAGGTGGCTATCAGAGAAGCACACCTAAGAAGAAAAAAAAAATTGTCTTTTCATTAAAAAAACCTCAGATGTCACTTGATATAGGAAGAAAGTTTGAAGTGATTAATGAATGCAAAGTGGGTATCTCTTGATTCACAGGGTCCTTCTGTTTTCTACATCCTTTCAGTAAGAGATGGTAGGGAAAGTATGTTATATACACAACTTCAGTGCTTCATGTTTTTTTCAGAGAGGTCTATATATTTACTTCTTACTATCTGTATGTATGTTTACTTACAAACATATATACCTGAAAATCTTCTGTGTAGCCAGATTTCTAGTATTTATTTTTGCTTTCCCAATTATTTAGAAAAAAATTAGAGTGTTTTCTATACAGTTACTTGTCCTAAAAACTGAATGACTTAACATCTTGATGAAAGAACTGTTGTTATTCCTAGGATCTTCCAATGCTAATGGCAGAGGGACGATTCTATTGGCTCTAAAATCATAGGCCTTTAATTCATTTCAAATGTTAATTGTTTTATTATTACAAGGAAGACCCTAGAAGCAGAAAATATAATTTCATATATGTTTATATTAGTTGTAACTTCTTAGGAACAATAAACTTTAAAACCAGTGAATTAAAATTAAATGTAATTTTGCTGCTGAGAAATTGGAATCTTCTCCATTACATACCCATATTTCATTATAAAATAGACTTTGATTTTATTTCCTTAATGCTGTCTTGTCTACTTTATGACCACTGCCTTCATTTGGATTCTCATTCACATTAATTTCCTCACTGACCCTCCCTACCTCCACTCTTGCCCCTTAGGAT
Source organism: Ateles fusciceps (assembly GCA_036589455.1). Classification (NCBI taxonomy): domain Eukaryota; kingdom Metazoa; phylum Chordata; class Mammalia; order Primates; family Atelidae; genus Ateles; species Ateles fusciceps. Next base: position 7,673,670 of record JAZHEH010002393.1, read on the forward strand.
CCTTCTGCCAGAGTGTTCTCTTATGGAGATAGGTCTTTGGCTCTTCCTTGTGTGAGAGTAAAGTCCAAATCTACAGAGTGTCATTTGGAGCCTGCTGACCTACTCAGCTTTTTTCCACCCTTATCATTTGTCATTTCCCTGGATAGCAATTTTTTCATTCCTTAGCTGAGACTGAGGATCAGGAAAGAAATATTGGAGGCTTGAAGAGAAAGGTAAAGAGACATGCAAGAGTGGTCTGGGAGAAAGGGAGAGTAGATAGCACTAGGGAAATGAAGTGTGATTGCTGGGTAGCATTTAAGGTCTACTGAGACAGGTGATTATGGATTTAAAGTGAGATTAGCTAGCCTGTGGTTGCAGGAATACAGGTGTGGAGAAGGTGGAATCTTGCATTCTTCCAGGGCCTAAGACATTCCACTTCTCATCTCTGCTTTTGCACAATGGCTGTGGCCTCCATCTGAAACACACTCCTTCTCTTCTTTGCCTGGCAAAATCTTCTTTATGACCCTGATTGATAATGTTCTCCTGTTTCCAGACATCCTCCCTTGACCCTCATGATACTTGGTTACCTCCCCTCCGTTTTGTCCCAATTTATTCATGCCAGGACAGGTATCTGTTTATACCTATCTCCAATAGACAGTGCATTCAGCAAAGGCAGGGATGTGATGTTTTGAAATCCCAGTTTATAACATGATGCCTGGCACATAGTAGACCCTCATAAATGCTAGATAAATGAATATAAGATTTCTCTATAAAGGATTGAGATCTACACTTGTTGTTTGGAGTTTCAAGATGAATTCTACTTAGTAATATATGACATAAAAATTACACTGCTACAGAGAGCCAAATCAAGAGCGAACACCCATTCACAATTGCTACAAAGAGAATAAAATACCTAGGAATACAACTAACAAAGGATGTAAAGGACCTCTTCAAGGAGAACTACAAACTACTGCCCAACGAAATAAGAGAGGACACAAACAGATGGAGAAACATTCCATGCTCCTGGATAGGAATAATCAATATCGTGAAAATGGCCATACTGGCCAAAGTAATCTATAGATTCAATGCTATCCCCAACAAGCTACCAATGACCTTCTTCAAAGAACTGGAAAAAACCACTTTAAACTTGACATGGAATCACAAGAGACCCCGCATAGCCAAGACAATCCTAAGCAAAAAGAACAAAGCCGGAGGCATCACACTGCCAGACTTCAAATTATACTACAAGGCTACAGTAATCAAAATAGTATGGTACTGGTACCAAAACAGAGACATAGACAAATGGAACAGAACAGAGACCCCAGAAGAAACATCACACATCTACAACCATCTGATCTTTGACAAACCCAGCAAAAACAAGCAATGGGGAAAGGACTCCATGTTTAATAAATGGTGTTGGGAAAATTGGCTAGCAGTGTGCAGAAAGCAGAAACTGGACCCCTACCTGTCACCTTACACTAAAATTAACTCCAGATGGATCAAAGATTTAAACATAAAACCTAACACCATAAAAACACTAGAAGAAAACGTAGGCAGAACCATCCAGGACATAGGCGTAGGCAAGGACTTCATGACTAAAACACCAAAGGCAATGGCAATAAAAGCCAGGATAGACAAATGGGATCTAATTAAACTCCAGAGCTTCTGTACAGCAAAAGAAACCATGATTAGAGTGAATCGGCAACCAACAGAATGGGAAAAAATTTTTGCAATCTACCCATCTGACAAAGGGCTAATATCCAGAATCTACAAAGAACTAAAACAGATATACAAGAAAAAAACAAACCCATTCAAAAGTAGGTGAAGGATATGAACAGACGCTTTTCAAAAGAGGACCTATATGAGGCCAACAAACATATGAAAAAATGCTCATCACCACTGGTCATTAGAGAAATGCAAATCAAAACCACACTGAGATATCATCTCATGCCAGTTAGAATGGTGATCATTAAAAAATCAGGAGACAACAGATGCTCGAGAGGATGTGGAGAAATAGGAACACTCTTACACAGTTGGTGGGACTGTAAACTAGTTCAACCATTGTGGAAGACAGTGTGACGATTTCTCAAGGATCTAGATATAGAAATTTCATTTGACCCAGCAATCCCACTATTGAGTATATACCAAAAGAACTATAAATCGTTCTACTATAAAGACACATGCACACGTATGTTCATTGCAGCCCTGTGTATGATAGCAAAGACCTGGAACCAACCCAAATGCCCATCAATGATAGACTGGACAAAGAAAATGTGGTACATATACACCATGGAATACTACGCAGACATAAAAAACGATGAGTTCGTGTTCTTTGTAGGGACTTGGATGAATCTGGAAACCATCATTCTCAGCAAACTGACCCAAGAACAGAAAGCCAAGCACCATATGTTCTCACTCATAGGTGGGTGTTGAACAACAAGAACATGTGGACTCAGGGAGAGGAGCATCACACACAGGGGACAGTTGGAGGGGGTAGGGGAGAGACAATGGGGGGTGGGGGAGGGAGGGGGGTGGGGAGGGATAACATGGGGGAGAAATGCCAGATATAGTATGCACCTAAAGTAAAATAAATAAATTTAAAAATAAATAAATAAATAAATAAAAATGAATGTAAAGAAAAAATTATACTGCTTTAATTTCTATTGTGATATGCCCTTACCAGATATCCAAGTTAATGTTTCCATCTATACATTCATATCTAGATGATAATGGAAGAAAGTTAAGACCAAAGAATATACATAAATATTAAATATCTAGGATAACATACTTCATAGAGGCCTGCACAGTGCATGTGGTTTATCACTTCTTTTTCACATAGGCCTTCTTGCCTAGTAGGAAACAGTTAAAATCCTAAGAAGCATCTGAGCCAGTATTGAGCACATTAATATTTTTTTTACATTTTTTTTTAATTAATGAGAGGTTTTTATGTTGCCCAGGCTGGCCTTAAACACGTAGCCTAACCTCCTCAAGCGCCAGGACAACTGGCCTGAGCCACTGCGGCTCCTGAGCACGTTAATACTTTCGTGTTGAGCACATCTATATTTTCAAGTTGCATTGTAGTAATGAGTGTAAAAATGTAGTTTTGAAAGGTTTTCCTCAATCACCTGGAAACATATGGAGATTTTAACTGCAGAAATAATTTCAAATAGTTTACAAATAAATAAAAGCCAGACAGAAATTAAAGTGTACCTTTTTTCCTGAGGTTAATATCTTAGTCTGTTTGGGCTGCTACAACAAAACACCACAAACTGCATGGTTTGTGTACAATAGAAATCTGTTTCTCACTGTTCTTAAGGCTGAGAAACCCAATGTCAGGGCATGAGCAGATTGGTCTCTGTTGAGGACCCACTTCCTGGTTTCCAGGTGGCACCTGCTCCCTGTGTCCTCACATGGTGGAAGGGAATGGCTGACTCTCTGACATCTCTTTTGTAAGGGCACTAACCTCAATCATGCTCTCATGATCCAGTCACCTTCCAAAGGCCTCACCTCTTAATCTCATCACGTTGGGGGTTAAGATTTCAACATATGAATTTTGGGGTAATGCAGACATTCAGACCACAGCAGTAAGTGATTTCACATTTTTCCTTAGGAGACAGGAGACTTGAGTTCTGGTCATGATGTGTTACTAAAGGTCTGTGGTATCAGACAATCTGCCCCACCCCTCAAAGCTTTAGTTTCCCTGTGTATAAAACATGCGATTTCGTCTAAATTATTACCAAGGTCATTTTGAATCATCTGTGATTCTGGAAAGTTATGAAACACAGCCCGTGTAACCATGGTGAGGAAAGTTGATTGGTGGCTCCAGAAATAGATTTATTTTCTCCTTCTGTGTAACATTGATGCTCTCCTATTTAATCACTCTCTAGATGTTGCCTAAATAAACCAATTTCTTGATTTTTTTTCCCCTTAATGCCAAGTGCTCAAAAGTGAATGAAAGATTGTCTTAAATACCAAACAAATGAGCTGTTGCTTTAAATATAGATCTGGATTATTGTGCTGGTTTTCATTCCTGTTGTAGGTATTCAAAAAGCAGAAGGTTGTGATGTGGTAAATTTAGAAACTATTTCACATCAGTTCCTGCAGTCTTTTGTGTTTGTGTGAGAACCCTATGTAAAATATATCTTATTTATTCTTCCCTTAAAATATACTTCACTTCATTTTTGCCTTTCTGCTGGCAACGAGTCCAGATCTATAAATACTTACAGGTTTTGTCAAGATCCTTACACTGACCATTACAGTAGTTCCCCCTTGTCCTCAGGGAACACATTCCAAGGCCCCTCATGGATGCTGACACCACAGATAGTACTGAACCTTATATATGCTATATTTTATTCCTGTATATATATATATATATACACATATGATGAAGTTTAATTTACAAATTAGGCACAGTTAAAGATTAACAACAACAACTAATAAAATAGAACTAGTGTAACAATGTGCTAGCATCACTACTCTTAGGCTTTGGGGCCATTAAGTAAAATAAGGGTTAGTTGGACACAAGTGCTGTGATGCTGCGACAGTCAATTTGATAACTGAGATGGCTACTAACTGACTAAGGCTGGTGGCATAGACAGCATGGATATGCTGGACAAAGAGATGATTCACGACAGAGAAGGACCACGTGAGATGTCATCACACTACTCAGATGGCACACAATTTAAAACTTATGAATTATTTCTGGAATTTTCCATTTATTATTTTTGATCTGAGGTTGACCATAGGTAACTGAAACCATAGAAAGCAAACCCCAGATAAAAGGATGGAGTACTGCATTTTTTCCTAATAACATGTAGGTAATCTTGTCAGACACCGTTGTGTTTTACCCCATAAGCTTTTTGGTTTCTTGATGTGTGTATCATAAGCTTGTCCTCAGTACAGTGATATCCTACGTAGCCCTCCGAGAATCACTCTGATTGCAAGACCTTTGGCCATGCTTCTTTAGGATTGTCCCTTGTCCAGAACACTCCACCCAAAATGGGCATTTTGACCTAGTTGGGACAAGTACAAGGCTGGCAGGCAAAGTCTCACTGTCTGTGAGCATTCATGTTGGATACAGCACTTTGAGGTAGAGAATCAGCTCACTAAGTGAATATTTTGTTTTCTTTTTTCCTTTTTTTTTTTTTTGTCCAAAAGGCATCTCCCAAAATAAGTGAATATTTTAAATGCTTAAAGGAATAACAGAAATTTAATTTTCACTGTCTTATAATAATCTTTATCCAAAGTATCACATCACTGGTGATCTGTGAGATTAGACAAGTTACTTCCTTCTCTGAGTCTCAGTTTCCTCCTCTATAAAGTTTGGATTTTATTTCTTAAGTGCTATTTTTTATTTTCTTTATACTTTTGTCATCCTCTCTCCAACCTTAAACTGGCTGAAGGCAGTTGGTAGTCTTAAACTTAAGCAAGTCTCACTAATTTCTGATAGCACCTCCTTAAACAAAAATAGTTCCATTTTCCATGCAAGAGGCATTTATAGAATTTTTTAAAAAAGCATTTATGACTATTTTAGTTTATTTTTCTGTACATTTGAGACAAGATTAACTCAACTCAATTTGTTTTGCTTATATACCTGGATAATAGTCTAAAAATGAGGCATTCTTATTTTCATAAAAACAGTAATTACATACATTGCCATGAGTGTTTATTAATAAGAACTAAGCTAGTCAGATGCTATTGACCATAGCTATGGGAAAATACTAAGAAAGCAATTCTTTGATATTTATCCATCTTCCTCATTATCAATTAAGAATCTTTAATTAGCATTTTCAAACTGTTGAAACTAAAAACAAAATCTATGGAAGGGTAAGTTCATTTATTCATTAAGAAACACCTATTGAGTACCTCCAGATAGTCTTTGGAATATCAATAAACAAAACAATGATTCTTGTCCTAATGGAGTCTGTTTTCTATCAGGAGAAGACAGACAATAAAACAGGCATATTAAACATTTATTGTATGGTTTGTTATAAGGTGGCAGTGGAAAAATTAAAAAAAAAAAATAGAGCAGAGAGGAAAAACCAAAAGTGGGCAGTAAGTAGGGAGCTGGGTTGTAGTATACATACCATGATCAGAATAGGAGATGTGATAGGCAGAGTGACCCCCCAAAGTCCATGCCCTAATCCCTGGGACCTGCAAATATGTAGGTTAAATTACATGGCAAAAGGGACTTTCCAGCTCTAATTATGGTTACAAATATTAAAATATAGAGGCTAACCTGGATTATCTGAGTGGCCCAATCTAATAAACAAGCCCTTAAAAGTTGAGAAATTCTACTGGCTAGAGTTGGAGAGATGTGGCAACAGTTGGAGTGATCCAAAATGTGAGAGACTCCACCCACCCATGCTGAGGGTGCACAGAAAACACAAAAAGGAAGGCGTGTAGCCTGGAAGATCAAAGAACAGCCTCCAAGGAAACGGGACCTCAGTCCTGCAGCTGCAAGAAACTGAATCCAGCCAAAGACCCAAAGGAGCTTGGAAGGAGATCCATCCACATTGCCTCCAAAAGGAGTATATCCCTGCTATCACCTTGATTCTGGCCTTGTGAGACTAAGCAGAGGACCCAGCTGAGCCAAATTGTACCCAGACTTCTAACCCACACAACTGTGAGATGATAAGTGGGTATTGTTTTAAGTTGCTTTATTAGTGGTAATTTGTCATGGCAGCAATAGAAAACTAAAAGGAATGGGGGGGATAGGACATTAGCCAAGTTGACAGTGAAGTAAGAATGTATTATAGACAGAGAGAACAGCGAGAGCCAAGTCTGAAAGAGCCAGGTCCTAAGGGAAGGTACACCTGAGTGTTCACGGGGTGGCAAGGGATAGCTGGAAGGGAGAGAGCAGGGGGATGAGTAGGAGATAAGATCAGAAAGGCCCTCCACCCTGGGTGGAGGGTGGAGACCATGAAGGGCTTCGGCTTTTTTTTCCAAGTGAGCTAGGGAGTCATTGCAGCATTTTGATCAGAGAAGCAATATTATTTGACTGATTTTTTAAAACGATCATGGTTAAACTGGCTGAAGGCTGCTCTGAAAACAGATTCTAATAGACTGTAAAGAGGAAGGGGGGAAGCAGGGAGACCAATTAGAAAGCAATAGCAGGAATACTAATATGAGAAGGTGATGGCTCAGACCAGCAGTAGTGGAGATGGTGAGAAGTGATCAGATTCTAGATATGTTTTCAAGACAAAGTCTATTTCTCTCTGACATTTGGGATGTGAGAGAGAGAGAGGAGTTGAGGATGATTCCTTGGGTTCAGGCCTGAATAGCTAGGAAAATGGAGTTGTTATCAACCAAGATGCAGAAAACTTTGGGTGGAGAGATCTGTGGTGGAGGGAGAATTGGAGGTCAGCTTGGACCTGCTGAGTATGGCATGTCTGTTAAACATCCAGTTGAAGATGCAGAGTGTGGTGGGCAGAATAATGGCCCCTAAAGATGTTCATAGCCTAATTTCCAGAACCTGTGAATATGTCACTGTAGGTAGCCAGAGGGACATTGTGCATGTGATGGTTAACAACCTTGAGATGGAGAGACTATCCTGGATTATTTGTTGGGCCCAACCTAGTCACCACAAGTCCTTAGAATTAGAGTATCTTCCCTATGGTGGTCAGAGGCCGAGGTGACTATGGGAGAATGGCCAGAGAGATGCAGTGTTGCTGCATTTGAAGATGGAGGAAGCGGGCCACTGACCAAGGAATGTGAGTGGCTGCTAGAAGGTAGAAATGGCAAGGAAACAAATTCTCCTGTATGACCTCAACATGTAAACATAACACTGCAAACACCTTGATTTTTGCCCAGGGAGATGAATATCTAACCTATAGAGCTGTAAGATGAGTAAATTTGTGTTGTTTTCAGCCACTAAATCTGTCATAACTTATTATCACAGCAATAGAAAATGAATACACAGAGTAAGCAATTGGATGTGAGTCTGGAGGTGAGGAGAACAAGGTCTCAAATTCAAAAGCATAGAGATAGTTTAAAGCCACAGACTGAATGACATCACCAAGAGCATAAGAAGAGGTAGAGAAGAAAGGAAGATCAAAGTTGGGGGCAAAATAACTTGTATTGTCTTCATTTTTAAAAAAGATAGTATTAAGGATATGTTTGTGTGCTAATGAGAGCTGTCCATCAGAGAGCAAAGGTTGATGATATAGGGGAAAGGAAAGAATTTCTGTAGTGTTAATCCTCAAGTAGGGCAATAAAGGATGCAATGCAGACCATGTGTGGGGCACCTGCTGTGATAGTGAGTACTGTGGTTTATTGTGGTGCCCATAGAGAAGCAGAGAGTATAGGGCGAGTGGATGTGGTGAGTGTGTGTGTGAGTTTTCTGCTAATGCCTCAGTTTTCTCAGTGGACTAGGAAGCAGCTGAGAGTGAGGATGGGGAAGGTGGTTTGAGAGTTTAAGAGAGAAAGATGAGAAATAGTCCATTGGGAAATTGAGAGTTTAATAGAACAGGGGACACATAGTCAGATTGCCTGCAGTATTAACGGCCCACTTAAAGTTTGTAGTTATGAAGTTAAAGGAGTAAATGCCACCATACGCCTTTGAGAAAAGTGTCTCCGAACATTGGATAACTCCTCCTTCAAAAAGTCAAATATTAAAAGAAAATTTAGGGGCCAGGTGCAGTGGCTCATACCTGTAATCCCAGCACTTTGGGAGGCTGAGGCAGGCAGGTCACCTGAAGTTAGGAGTTTAAGACCAACCTGGCCAACATGGTGAAACCCCATCTGAACTAAAAAGAAAATTACAAAAATTAGCCAGGCATGATGGCAGGTGCCTGTAATCCCAGCTACTTGGGAGGCTGAGGTGGGAGAATCACTTAAACCTGGGAAGCGGAGGTTGCAGTGAGTGGAGAGATCTACCATTGCTCTCCAGCCTGGGTGACAAAGCGAGACTCCGTATCAAAAGAAAAAAGAGAAAATTTAGGGTGGAATTATACAGGAAAAGCCCAGTATTCTGTTATCCTTTCTGTCTATTGTCTAGAGTCCTAGAAGATAGCTTGCCTTGTAGGGTTAATAATATTCTTGAATAATTGAATATAAATCATGTGTATACATATATACATACACACATATATGTGTAGTCACACACACATATATGTACACATATATATTTTTTTTGAGGCAGGGTTTCACACTCACTCAGGCGGGAGTGCAGTGGTGCAGTCACGGCTCACTGCAGCCTTGACCTCCTGCCTCAAGCAACCCTCCACCTCATTTTTAAATTTTTTTGTAGAGATGAGGTTCTCACTATGCTACCCAGGCTAGTCTTGAATGCCTGGGCTCAAATCTGCCTGCTTTGGCCTCCCAAAGTGCTGGGATTATAGGCATGAGCCACTGTGCCTGGCCTAAATTATTTTTTAAAAAATCAAATTTAAATGCTATCTTAGACTAGTTCTTTAAAGTAGCAGAGCCTAAACAGGGGATTAGGGCCAATTAGTTTATTTTGAGGAATAATCCCAAAGAACAGCATTTGAGACTGGTAAGAGTTACTAGGCAAGGAAGAAACCCAATCCAAAGTTTGTTAGTCAGCTTGGATTGGGTTTCCTTGTGGGCAATTGGGACTTGTTCCCACAGGACACCCTCCAAGAATGTGCCTTAAAATTGGTTACTAGATAAAATTGGGGTGGGAGATACTATTTGTCTACTTTCTCCCATCCCCTGCTGGTCAAGTGTTGCCCATGGGGTGTTAAGACTATCATGGGACTACACATTGTCAGAATGGCTCACTGGTTTCCTACAGATAATCCACATGGTGGCAGAGAAGACCCAGAGTGGTGCAGCTGAAATGAGATTCTGTCAGCAAGGGCTGGAGGGTCAGTGCCAAGAGGAGTGACGCAGGGCAACGATGTCCAGTGCAGAAATGTACTAATTACAAAACTGTCTGCTAAAATGTTGGCCAATAAACCATAATCAGACCCGAATTTTAGTTTACAAAGTTCAAATGTTTATCTATTAGTCTTTCTAAGCAAGAAGCCTGTGCATGCACATTGAAACACCCACGCCCTACATCATCATGGAAGCACAAGCGGAGTTTTATGTTCCTTCTCACCCCAGAGCCTTTGCACTTGCTAAGCCTTCTTGTTCCTTTATTTTCCCAGACCTTTCCATGGCTTCAAAACCATGCCGGTTGCAGCAGAAACGTATCCTCAGAGAAACCTTCCTTACTACCCTGATAAAATATCCCATCCCATCCCCCACCTCTGATACACACTTACCCAGCTCCATTCCATTACACTAATGTGCTTTTTCAGTATTTCAGAGGGTGATAGATGCTATTTATGTATTTATTGTTTGTCCCCTCACAGACTCTATGAGGGCAGCTTCAAAATAGTACTGCATGGAAGGAGCTTTGTCTATACTTGTTGAATACCTGGTTTTCATAATTCATCTTCTTTGTTTACTCTTTTCCCTGTCATCTGGTTTCATCCCAGCCGGTGAAGTCACTTGCTGGATGAGGAACTGCTGAGACACTGGGAATTCACTGGTGGACAAGATATAATCTCCCGCCTTGAGTCTCCCAGTCTGTTGAGGAGCCTCCAGGTTCTTTTTATCCTGTGCATGATGTGGAACCATTCAAATCTCTTTTTAAACAAAAAAATAACATAACGTGATTTTTATATTAGACATGGACAAGCAAGCCAGTTAATGGCATGTCTGGTCATCTAAAGCTGAATGACAAACTACTGCAAAACTTAAATGATTTCAAACAACAGTAATTGTTTGTCTCTCACAGTTTCTGAGTCAGGAATCTGGAATCTGGTCAGCAGCGTGGCCTGTCTCTATTCCGCTTGGCATCAGCAGGGGAGGCTTAAAGACTGAGGGAATCATTTGAAAGCTCATGAACTGACTCTCATGTCCTGGGTCTAGTCTGAGACTCCTGGGCTCCTCGGGCACGTCCCTCTCTCTGTGTGACCACTCCATGATGTATTATTTTCTGAGGATGGCTGCAAAGACATATATCTTTGGAAAATAAAATCTCCACGGGCAGTGTTATCACAACTACTGACATTTATTGAAGGTGAGGGCTTCCTGTGGTCCCGGCATTGTGCCAAGTGTTCTCCATGTATTATATTATCCAACCCCTGGCGAGTGGGATTTGTAAGGTAGCCCCTTTTGTACAGTGAAGCGATGGGGACTCACCAAGGTTAAATGACTGGTACGAGCTCACAAAGAACTTTTGAATTTACTGAGGAAAGGGCTAATGGTGGTAGAGAGTGCGTGGGAGCCTTGCTTCCAGGGGGAAAAATGGGTTCCTTTACTGACTCCTCTGTCAACAGGTATTGGACATCATCCTCTCCACCATATTCCCTTTTTCCTTCCATTTTCAATACATTTTCATTTTGTTTTATTAAATTTCAGTTATATTTTACTCTCTTTTCCATTGTGAACAGAAATCATTTTTGTCATGTATTGAGTCAAGATTGATCTGGAAACATAAGTGTCATGAAAAGACATCTAAACTGGTTACAAAAAACTTTCTGGATCTTAAACTATGGGTACGTTGGAAGCTTTTATATGAAGAAAAGGACACATTTTCTTTTGCCAGTGAATCTCAAACGTTTCGCAGTCTGAGAATCACCTGTTTCAGTGATTTTCAAAGGAGAGTCCTCATCCTGATAGGGAGGGGAACAAGTGTACTTTGTATATGCCCCCCTCCCCACCCCCATCTCTTCCCTCCTGCCTTGAGAATGACCTGCCTGCCCTACGCAGAAAGGCAGTACCTCTGGAATCCTGTGCATTTTAAACAGTATTGAGCATCTCTTAGTTACTGTTACTTAATATGTGTTTAATGAATGAATCCTATAAATGTAACGTGTCCCAAACTGCTCATGCTTCTGTGGTTTCCCCCCTGAACCGTGGGCATCCAGTTATTAGAAATTAGAAACATATTTAGTTTTCGGGCCCCTCCCAAGTGCCTAAAAGAGATAGTAAATATTTTTTTTGTTTCAGCCTCATAACACTTACTTAGAAACAGACCTGCCAAGGAAATAGAAACAAGATTTTCTTTGTCTGGATTCATCTTGCCATTTAGGAAAGAGTTCTCCTGGTTCTCAAGATGATTCATTCATTTATTCAATAAATATTGATTACTAAGTGCCAGGCATTGGGAAAATGAATCTATACCGGTGAACAAAACAGACAAAAGAATACCTGCCCTTACAGAGCTTACATTCTAATTGGTGGAGATAGATAAATATATAACATTTTTACTTTGTCAGACAATGAGAAATACTGTGGAGAAAAGTAAACCCAGAGTAGAGGAATAGAAGTGTCACATTATGTCATTTTACCTAATGATGATTCCTTGACTTTCCATCTTCTCCAGATTGAACCCACAGTCCTTACAGTGGCCCTGAAGGACCTGCATGACCCACCCTGCCTCCCTGGCCTCACTCCCATCTGCTCATTCACAACCACACTGGCCTCCTTACTGGGGGAGCCTTGGACATCAGCATCATTCGTGGTTAGGACATTTTCCTTTCTCTCTGTGTAGTCACTTATCCTTTTGATAATTGTAAGACCAACTCCCTTACCTGTTTTTTTGGTCTTTGCCCAGATGCCATCTTCTCAGGAATACGTTTGCTGACACCTTGTTTTAAATTTCAGCCACTCTCCTTACCTACCCTTAGTATCCCTACTTTCCTGGAGGTCACCCCAAACCACCAGTTTGGCATAACCATTGGCAAAGCAGCATCACTGGTTTTTTCTCTAGAAGGCAGACCTGCCTGTGGGTTGCAGAGACCAAGCTTGTCTCTGTCCTTTCATCTTGTTGGGAAAGTTTCCTGTAAAAGCTCTGATTAGTGGCAGCACCTTGGGGAATCCCCCATGGCCTCTTCAGCAGCATTGATTCAATCCTGAGTTTAATTAGCAGCAATTCCCAGGATGACATTTTGCCCTTGTCATACCACAGGGCAGTACCTCTTAGGGATTGGATATAGTTTTGTGAGATAAAAAGCCCTCCTTAAGATGGGTTATTTCTACCCCATGATGTTTGGCTGAGTGTGTTTGGTATTAGTCTTCCCTTTCTCAACCAGGCCATTCTTCTCCTCCTCTCTCAGATGTTCCTCTCTTTCATCACCCTCTGTGACTCTCATCCGAGGTCTTAGCTCTCAGTTTCACTGGCCGTGCTGACCTTTTACATATTTCTTGTTTTTGTTCAGAAACTGAAACTATATCACATACATGGCTGGTTTGTATCTGCCTCTTTCTTATTTTATTAAAAACCTAGTTTTTTGTTCTGTGTCTCTACCACTTTCTGGTTCTTAAAACATTCAAAGATCATTTATGCTTCCTCAAGCAAAGTTCCAGAGTCTATGAATTTTATGACATAACAAAAAAGATTGAAAATGTACTTGTCACAGGTTGGGTTCCCTGGGAAGGTGACTCTCAGGTGAAGTTCTGCATCCAGGATGTTTATCAGGGAATGACCTTTGAAGGTTGGGAAGGAAGCAAGAGGGTGCCGAGGAGGAGTTGAGCTGTAGAGCCAGCATGCCAGGGAGCTCTGGAACTAGAATGACTCCTCAGAGTTTTCTTGACTTGGGCTAAGTTGGCCAGGCCTTTATCCTCTAGCATCCCTCAGTCCTTGCTTGCTTGGGAAAGTGACCTTGGGCAAGGAGGATCTTCGTATCTGAGGCCATCCTTGCAAGAGGCCAGCAATATGCCCGTCAAGTGCAGCCCAAAGGCTTCTCTGAAGGGGTATCTGATTTGTGCTTCCCAGCATCTTCCACATTAATGTAGGTGAAATTCAGCCACGGCTCCAAGATATGGTGCAGTGTTTTAGTTAGGAAGTAATCTTCAAGGCCAGTTTTAGTTTAATATTGAAATTTGATTGATTTTATTGAAATCATAGGATGTTAGAGTCAAAGAGGCTGTAAAAATCCTTTATGCATCTTTTGTTTGACAGATAGGGAAGTGGAGTAAATAAAGAAGGGAGAAGAAATTTTAGTGTGGTTTCCCAAGAAACAGACCCCAAGACAAGAATTTGAGAGTAAGTGGTTTATGTGAGAGGTTCTCCCCAGGAATACCAGCGGGGAAGTAGAGAAGTGGGACAGGGAGGAAAAAGAAGGCAATAAAGGGTATGGTTTCAAGAAAACTACTGCTGTGGGCAACTGGAACTCAATTCCTTTAAGGAACTCTGGGAACTAGTCTATATGCTTCAGCTTATCCTATCCAAAGGATAAGGAAATTAGATTACTGGCCCATCAACTGCCCATCCTCCTTGACTGAGGGCTGTTTCCTGGGGGATGCTAACTTCCCTGCATTTTTGCCTCACTCTGGAAGAGGGCCCAGCCTGCTCCCAGAGCCAGAATAAAAGCCACAGGTATTCAAGAATGCTGCCTTCAGTGTGTAGAAATGAGCATGGAGGAGATAGGAGGGAGGAGACAGAGACAGTGTCTGCTCTAGTTCTGCCTGAAACTGAACCAGAACTCTGGTATCCTGACTACTGACCAGTGTTCTTTATGCCTACTCAGTGCCCAAAACCGTTCAAGTAATCCAGTAAAAAGAGAGTCAGGGTATAGAAAGAACAAGGGGATGTAGCCCCTTTCTGGGAAGTGCACATATATATTTGAAAGAACCAGAGAAGATTTTATAAGCATTAATATAAACAGGTATGGATGAGATTGCAGTGAAAGTTGTGCATTGCATTTGTCATTGTTGAGGTCCTGCTGTAAGGGGCTGTTCCAGAAGGGAAGGTGCTTTTTGTTTTGTTTTGTTTTGTTTGTTTTTAAGATACTCAGTCTCAACACAGTCTCAGTAGTAAATTTGAACATAATTTACAGGGACTGAGAGGCAGGATCATGTACTGGTGAAGAGTTGGGGGCCTTTCTAGTGAGCCATCTAATTTATCATCCTGTATTCATCACTTAGTGGTCATTGGGCAGTGGGCAAATTAAGCTTTGGTTTCTTCCTCTATACAGTGGGACCAATTATAGAGCCCAATTCACAAGAGTGTTGAGAGCATTCAATGAAGCAGTTGTAAAAATATTAACCTAGAGCTTGCTGTGTAGGAGGTTGATAACATTAGCTGTGTTTGTGATTATTGTTGATGGAGGGAAGTGGAAAGGGAGAGTCAGGTGGGAGGGTGGTCAGAGCTTGGGCAAGCACCAGATTCAGGAAGCTAATGGAAAAATAATGTGAAGTGGAACTCCTGAGACGCCAGGGAGGTGATGGGGAAGTTTTATAAAAGTGAGAAGTGCCGCCCACTTAGTCCACATTTTCATGGGAGCTGTCTTTTATTCGTTTTCTGTTGCTATAGCCGAATGCCTGAGACTGGGTAATTTATAAAGAAAAGAAATGTATTGCTTACATATCTGGAAGCTGAGACGTCCAAGGTCAAGGTATCTAGTGAGGGTCTTCTTGCTGGTGGAGACCCTCTGCAATGTTCTGAGCTGGGCATCACATGGTGAGGGTCTGAGTGTGTCAGCTCAAGTCTCTCTTCATATAAAGCCACCAGTCCTATCATGTCCTCCAATGAGTTTATCTAATCTTAATTGCCTCCCAAAGCCCCACCTCCAAATTTCATCAACATATGAATTTGAAGATTAAGTTTTCAGCACATCAAATTTGGGGAACACATTCACTATAAACAGGAGCTTAGGTCCCATCAAAGTGAAAGCTTACGGGGAAGCCCAATATGAAAACAGAAAAAAAATTACATAAACAGAGCTATGTGTTTGAAAGTGGAGTGGAGAACTATCTTCTCCCCCTCCTCGTCAACCACCCACAGCCCCTCAGGGAATTCTGAGAAACCCCAAGGCAGCAAGAACAAAAACAATGTCTGCAGAAGGATTTTTTTTACCACTACTGTAACACCTCATTTGTTCTGAATTGAGTTCATTTTCCAGAAAAACATTTTTTTTTTAAAAGAAACTCATCTTGGATGAAATTTTGCTTAAGTATGTTATTTTTTTGCCTTCTTAACAAGGCTGAATGAAAACCTGTTAATCTGTTCTTGATGATTTTTGATTATAGTAATGAACATTTAGTTATGGTTCTATGCTTTAATGTGGTGATTTCCAACCTCAGAGGTTCTGAAGAGTTAGTATTGTTTACTGCTACTGTGCCTTTGAAATTGTTGAAAGAAGCAGGATGGCATTAAAGGAGGGTCCTGGACTTGGGAGCTACACTGTCCAGGATTATATCCAAGCCTGGCATTTTATTAGCATTGTAACCCTGGATAACCACTCATTGCCTCAATTCCTTCTTCCGTAAATTGAGAATAATTTCTCACCCCATAAGGTGAGAAGTAAATAAGTTTTTATATGTTCATTGCTTAGAACCATGGCTTCATATAAAATGTGCTATGTACGTGCCATGATGATGATGGTTGATGTATCTGTTTTTACAGTTCTTTTGTCTTTTTAGACGTAGTGTGGTGGTTAAGCCTATAGACTCTGAGGCAAAATAGCCTGGATTTGAATCTGCCACCACTGTGATATGATTGTTTTAAGCTGACTAATTTTTGTGAGCCTAATGATTTCAGTAAAACCCACCATTGTGACCTGGAGAGAGTTAATTTACTTCTCTATGATTCAGTTTATTCTTCTGAAAAATGAGAATAATACTACAAAGTAGTTAACAGGATTGTTGTGAGGATTAAGTAGGATAAATTTGTAAGCTCTCTTAGCACAGTATTTGGCACACGGTGAGCAGTCATTGCATAGTAGTCATCATTACTGTTAATTATTAAGAGTCTAAATGAGGGATACTGTAATATAATATACAGCCAGAAGTTTTTACTATATTTGACTCCTTCGCAGCCTTGAAAACTTCCTTCTTGTTACCTAATTCATTTTAGTAAATAGAGGTTATCAACTACTTATCGATCTTAAATAATAAGTTACTTTAAATGTGCTTCTTAATGTTGGGGCAAGGGGTGGTTGGGCAAAGAGATTAGCCATTTATGGTGTATAGTATGATGCTTATTATCAAACTGACTCAACTTTTAGATGTATTTATATTGAAGGAGTTAGATCATTCTTTGTTTAAAAGGTTGACATGATTAATGTTCATACGAGGGGATATTTTCAAAGGAAGAAAAGCAGTAAAGAAATGTGTTGGTGAAAATGACTAGAAACAATACAGAGTAGGCAGCAAATTTTCTGATGCAGAAGAATAGAAACCAAACATGATTAAAAAAAAAAGGCAAGAAAGCAAACAAAAAATGATGATTTTGCAGCCTTGATGGAGTTGGGGGCAGGGGAAGTGTTCAGTCACAATCTACCAGCGAACCTTTTGGAACTAAGCATTTTAAGGGCTAATTTAGGTCTCTAGAGCATGCCACTATCAAGACTAACTAATTCATGATGGCTTTGTATAGCCATGGTTTTGTTGCATGTGAAAATATTTAGGAAAATTATCCAACATTTGGGAATAAGGCACAAGGATGATTGCATGCCTTTTTAGTGTTTTCTTGGAGCACTTAAGACACCAGCCAAGGATCATGTCATTTTCTAGGAAAGTGTTCCTTTGTTTAACTTACTATTTATTAGGATCCAGATTCTATGAAGTTAGATGTTAATTTGTAGATTGATCACCTGCAAATGATTTCTGTTGAAGATAACCCCAAAGGTTATAGTTTCATTGCCCTATAGATAGTAACCAGTTTTATATCTAAATTAGCAATCTTATTTCAGTATTCTTTCATTGACTGTATACACTTCAATCTTTCCTGTATTACACTGAACCAGATGTACCATCCTGCTGAGTTAAAATAAATTTTTGACATACACTTAATATATATTTGTATAAGAGTCATGTTTTTAATTTCTTGAAAACTATATCCTGACAAACCAATTATTTATATTAATGGAAATTTTCTTTCTTATTGTTTTCTCCTTTCTCTAACATTTTTTATTTCCATTGTAATTTTGAAATTGAAATAAATTTTATAGATCTTTTATTCTTTTAATATAGGCAGTCTGTCAACAACAAAAACAAGTGTATGTATTTAAAAGTTTTAAACCTGATTGTTTTAGGTTGTTTAAGTTTTGTGAACCTAATGATTTCAGTCAGGTCCACCTTTCTGAAATGAGCGTTATGTCAGTATAAGCTAATTGAACACTTTTATGCAGTTTTCATAATGTGATTGTACAACTAGCTTGCTGTTTATTGTTGAGTTTGTGAAGCATGACACCACAAAATCATAAAAATGTTCTAATTCACATAACCAGAACTACAGATAAAGTAGTAATTACATTTAGAGAGCATGTTTTTGAATAATTATTTGCTTTTATAAAGACGAAACTTTTAGAATTACAAATACACTGTTTAATTTGCATAAGTTTATGTCTACTCTTTACTCCTCATAAAATATTCTGATAAGCCTTGTGATAGGGAAGAGGGGTGTTAGGGATGTCTTAGATGGGATTCCAGCATTGGATAATAAATGGAACTTACTGGATTAGGTTAGAATTAAACTTTAATCTGAATTAAGGTTTTCATTAAAAAAAAAAAACAAAAAAAACCTTACGTTAGTCTTTCCTCCTTTTGTTAGAAGTTTGCACTCAAATAACTGTCTTATATACTTTTAACTAATATTTACTTCATAGATACTAATTTAATTCTTCTAGAATGCAAACTCCATGATAACGAGGCCAGGTCTATCTTATTTACCATTGTGTTCCAGGCACATTTTTACAAACAGCCTATTTGGAAGTTACTAAAACACAGAATAAATGGATATGAAATGGTAGAAACATTTCTTTCCAGACAACTGTTTGGTTCTCAAGTCTTGGAAGATGATAAACATGACAACCCAGAAAATGCTAAGAAAGATAGCTCCGAGGATAAAAATAGTTGTACATAGCAAAAGTTCCCCACTGCCAATTCATTATTGCCACGTCCTGCCCTTTTACTCTCTCTTCCTCAGATTTCTTCCTCCATTCACTGCCTCACTGTCTTTTGTGAAAATGAGTACTTTTGGTATTGTTTTGATTCTGGATAGGTCACCAAGATCAAGAAGGGTAATAAATGCCTTTATCTGAGCACAAAGATGAAAGATTTCCTTGATGTTCAAGTTTTATCTTCTTTCTCATAAAATACCAGAACTAATATTTCTTAAAATTTGGAATACATAGCTATATTTAAATTGAAATATATCTATAAACTATCTAGTAAACTTGTAATTTTTAGCTACATAAACAATTTTTTAAAATTTTGTGGGTAAACTAAGTTATATATAACACAGTTTAGGATCCAAATTCTTATGGTTCAGTGAGATTAGATATGTAAATACAATTATTTTAAATGCATAAAATACATTTCTCTCTCTCTCTAGAGCCACTAAGTTGGGCAAAATCTTCATTTCTTTAATTTCCCCTGTCATCCAGCCTTGAGCACAATTGTTCCCAAATATTCTGAAAGCCTACTGTGGAATGATTTTTCTTTTTTCTGGGTTTCTAAATGACTAGGCATTTTATATTCTCTCTCTCTCTCTCTCTCTCTCTCTCTCTCTCTCTCTCTCTTTTCTCTCTCTCTCTCTGGCCTCAGCTAACATGGAGTAAATATCTGCCACCCTTCCCCAAGTCAGACCTGGCACTCCAAATCCTTCACAGATAATCCGTGAATAAAACACACCCACAGACCTAGATATTAGTATTATAAGTGACAAGATTGTATTCCAGCGTTCATTCATAAACTGTTTGAGCCAAGCTCAAAGTACATTCTTCCTGTAGAAACAATGTTGTAAATATTATAAATGATGGGTTTCTCAGACCAGCCCACACAAGTCCTATCTAATCTGTGTTTTTCTGTGTAATTATTCCTCTATCCATCAAACACCTAGAGAGTTTCTACTTTATGCCAAGCTCCTTGCCTTGCATCGGACCACATCAGAATCATTGTCAATGTATTTGTAGTTAACGAAACTCAGGCCAGGCACAGTGGCTCACACCTGTAATCCCAGCACTTTGGGAGGCCAAGACGGGCATATCACTTGGGGTCAGGAGTTTGAGACCAGCCTGGCCAACATGGCAAAACCCCACCTCTACTAAAAATACAAAAATTAGCTGGGTGTAGTGATACAGGCCTGTAATTCCAGCTCCTCGGGAGGCTGAGGTAGAAGAATTTCTTGAACCCAGGAGGTGGAGGTTGCACTAAGCTGAGATCATGCCACTGTACTCTAGCCTGAGTGACACAGTGAGACTGTGTCTCAAAAAAAAAAAAAAAAAAAAAAAAAAACCAAAAAACAAGCAAACAAAAACTGAAAAACAAGGTATACTAACATTTTGGCAACAGCCTAACAAGAAACTGTCTTTTTAATCTTTTGCCTATAAAATAGTGCCACAAATATTCATTGGAGAACTACTGTGTGAACAGGGTAGTCCCTGCCATCAAGGAGCTAAACAGCAGGACTCACAGAAAAAGCAGTTTTGATTAAAGGAGAATGGAAAGTAGGTGCAGATGTAACATTTGGAAAGGATAGTGACTTCTGTGAAAACAAGCACTAAATGTTATAAATATGACTCTTCAATGTATCAGCCATGATAAGCTACTTTTTTTTTAAATCTCTCAAACCAGAGACAATTTTTGATGCCTTTGAATAAGAGTTGAAAGAGAGTGGGGGAGGAGAAAGGAATTAGGCAGAGTATGAGGAAGATATCACCTGGGATGGAACTAGCGGATAGGGGAAGCCTGCATGGAGCCTCAGCACACTTAGGGGAGTACGCTTGGCTGCATTTCCCCACAGTGGTCCCTTCATCATGAAACTGCATAGTTGCCAGTCTGGACCAAGAACATTGGGTAGGTAGAAATGGTAGAAGGCAGCAATCAACTTAAAGGGTGAAGTCTCAGTAACAGCCTGTGAGGGACTGCATGTTCTCTGGCCTCCTTTCCTGTGCTCTGTCCCTTGCTCTCCGCTCCTGAGCGTGATCCTGCCTCCATGCCTTTGCCTTACATTCTGCACTCTCTGCTTGGTACACCCCTCGCCTAGTTACCTGCACAGTTTAGTCCCTTACCTCATTCAGGTCTATGCTAAATGTCACCTAAGTCCTTCTCTCACCTCCCTGTTTCAAATAGCACTGCCCCAGGGTTCCTCTTGGCTTTATTTTCCTTTATAGCACTGGTCACTGCATAACCTTATTTATTTGTTTGTTGCCTATTTCCTTCTACTAGGATGTAAGGTCCATGAGAGCAGCGGGTTTGTCTGGTTCACTGCTGTATTTCCTGTTCTGAGAACATAGCCTGGCCCACTGTAAAAGGAATTAGGAGGTGCATTTTCTAAGAAGGGGCTTTTAGCCTGGAAAGACCCTTTTCCTAAAAACCTTTTAAAGAGGAATCTTTTCAGCCTGTCATTTACTTGTATTCAGGTTGGTGAGGGATGTGCAGTTGGTGATAGTATTGTAGAGAGTTGTGAGATGAGCCATTTGTCATTGCATTACTTTTGATCTTTCACATTTTTTCTACTTTCAGCTTCTTAAAATCTACAGAAAAGTTGCCAAAATATTTCAGTGAACATCTGTCTATCTCTCACTTAGATTCAGTGTTTAACATTTTGCCACATTTGCTTTATCTCTCTATATACATGTTATTACAATTTTCAGATATGACCATTTACCTCCAAATACTTCAGTTTGTATCACCTAAGAAAGGAGATACAGTTACCATATTCAGGAAACATGGCATTGTTATAATAGTATCTAATGTGCAGACCTGTCCCAATGATATCCTTTATAACCATAACATAATGAAGTACTAATCTAAGAAACAGTCTAAAATCACACATTGTCTTTAGTTATCAAGTTTCTTTAATCTTTCTCAATTTTTGTCTTCCATGACATTAATATTTTACAAACATGTAGGCCATTTGTTTTGTAAAATGGCCCTCAATGTGGACTTATTTTATGTTTCCAAATGATTATAGTCAGCATAGACATTTTGGGCAGAAATATTACATATGTATTAATGTAGCCTCCTAAGAGCATCATCTCAGTAGTACATAATGTCAGATTGTCCTATTATTAGTGCTGTTAAATGCAATCACTGTTTAGGTAGCATCCAACAGATTTCTCCATTGTAAAGATACCTTTTCCCCTTTGTAATTCATACATTTATAGTATCAGTTTTAATTGCATGAAATTAGACTATCTCTATGGAGAGACACTGTACAACTATGTAAATATCCCACTCCCCAAGAATTTTTTTCTTAATAGTTTTAGGATCCCTGGAGATTCTTGCCTGAATCAATTAATAACATGATTACAAAATAGTGGTTTTATAATACTTTCATTCCTTATGTAAGTTGACATTCTCTTGTAAAGAAGAGTCTTCTTTTCCCCCCATTTATTTGCTTGCTTGTTGTAAATATGGACTCATGGATTAAATTCAGTGTGTATGATCCATTTCTGTTACTCATTTTGATGTTCAGATTGTCCTTGAGTTGGCCTAACTGCACTAATCCTTGACATCCGGGGAGAGATATACCTAATCCTAGGAGTAAGAAACATTTTTAGTCCATTCACAGTACTGGTTTAATTTTAATTGCATATGAATCACCTGAAGGCCCATATTCTGCATTCCTAACAAGCTCCCTGGTGATGCTGATACTGATGTGGACCCTGGCTGAAGTAGCAAAGCTATAGGCATCTGTGGGCTCATTGGGAAGAGCCAAAACACATTGTTCTCCCTGTATTAGTATGAAAAATTCACCTCATTATCATGGAAGAGATTGATCTTCTGGAAAATGTATGAACTCTGATAGGCATGGAGGAGAGAAGACGTTCACCCCACCTGTGTGAATCCCAGAAATCATTATAATAAGGAATGTTGCCTTCCTCATACTCATGCTTATTTCGCATTTCTCTTGAAATCCTGACCTTTCAGGGAGCTGGCTTCAGTTTCTAGTTTCTGGGACCACAGAAAATAGTGACACCTTCAGTGTTAGCTGTGTCTCTACTGGTTTCCTCTGTTAGTCAATCTAAACTCTGTTGATACCAAGGGAAGTTAGGCAGTTTGAGCTCTCCTAATCAAAAAGTAAATGCTCATTTTACTTGCTCTATAGGAGTATAAGCTTTTTGCCATTGGCAAGTTTCAGCAGCTTTTGTTCAAAGGAATGGTAATGGAGTGCATTTTATTTTTTTTCCCTTTTGAAGTCATTTCTGGACAGATTGTTGTTGGCACTCTGGCCATTTGTAGTTTGTGACCATTACATTTAATTCATTCGTTCAAAATTCCAAATATACATAGTATTTTGTGTTGCTTAGTAACTTTAATCTATTTACATTTTATCATTAATCCTTTTTTTCTGACCTAATTTCATTTATTAATCTGTCATCTGACTAATATTTTCCCTTAGTCTATTAATTATGTTAATTGATAGGATCTTCCTTATAGAAGAAGAGAACTTCACAAGTGAGGACTTCCTCTTTGGATGTCTGTCGGAAGTCAGAGGACGGGGCTGGGCACAGCAGCACACCTGTAGATTACACCTGTAATCCCAGCATTTTTAGGGGGGCTAAGACAGGAGGATCATTTGAGGCCAGGAGTTTGAGACCAGCCTGGATAGCATAGTGAGGCTTCGTCTTTACAAAAAAATAGATTAAAAAGAAAAAGAAATCAGAAGATATCGGCTGATAGGAGTAGAGTCTCTTAGTTTACTAGCTACCAATGAGCACTGGGGAATGAATGAATGTGGAACCAATATGCACATGTCAACACAATTAAGAATTGAGATTTCCAAATGGGTGTTTTTGTTTGTTGTTTATTCCTTTTAATCTCTACCATTTGTGTCTTTTGTCACTTCTAACATTTAGATAGGTAGCAGATCATAGCATTAGATGTCTGTAAAGCTTGGGCAATTTCTGACATATAAATGATTCACAACTTCATATGCCTCACTGCTCTCCCTTAAAACTTCCTTCTTCCTAGGGGGCTGGGCCCCCACCTGTCTGCTCAGAGATGTTGGATGCCTTTCCCTTTATTGCAAACAGTCCATTGCTGTTTGAGATCCTTTATCAGCCAGAAAGTGCTACAACTCTTGTGCTTCGTCTTCTGGTCACAGCACACACTTGTGTTCATTGAATAATGTGGAGTTAGTATGAATTTTATTCTCCATCTCTCAATTATGTATATGTTACAGAAGGGTGTTTAACGTAGCCACACTGTGAAAACATTACTTCTAAAGGCTAACCTGCAAACCTAGTAAGATACACAAGTAGGTACCTTTTAAGTCATCTTTGTTGGATGATGCCACCTGAAGATCTCTAATGTCAGATGTATAATTGGCTTAGCCTGGTAAGAGATCATTGGCCCACAGAAGTTCAGTGGTTGCTATAGAAGCACAGGGCTAGCAGATCTTGTGGTCTGTGGAGGCCACTAGCACAGTATTCAGGGGCTTTGTCATGGCTGGGTGCCAACACCTGGTGGAAAGCAGAACGGCTGTTTCAGTGCCTCTAGTGCTAGACACCTGGTACCAGTTAGACCACACCTGCTTTCTGCTGTTTGGTCTCTCCCTTTCTCTCTCCTGTGAGCTACATTTAAAAATAATCACTGAAAATCAGAAATGTTTCTCTCTGTAACATCTCAAAAATGTATATGTATTCTGAAGATAGTATTAAATAGGAGATCAAGTTTCACCTATTCTCTCATTTAAATGTAGAAGAGTATCTAATTTTTTTCTGACATGAAAGATTCTGACCGGTCAGCTGCTTCACACAAAAACTCAAAAGGACTATAGTAGCATCCTTTACAGTGCCTAAAGCAATGTTTACTAGGAGATATTTGTTAAATAAGTGGTCCAAAGCAAAAATGAATGCTAATGGAGTGCATTTTACTTCCATTTCCCATCTTATTAGCTTTTTGCAAGCATTATTTTGATTACAATAAACTTAAATTCCTCATTAGATTTCCAATACTGTGTTTGAACATTGCTTGAATGTCAGTCCCTGGCTCTTTATGCACATATGTATACATATACAGACTTGGTTATATCCAGACGCAGAAATGCATACTTAGTTGATGTGATTAGCTGGGGAAATTGGTTGTTAAGTTAAAGAATATTGTGGAACGTTAGGTGATGCCTTTAATGTCTGAAAGTTTTGAAATAATTTCTTAGAGTGTTACTCCTTGACAGTATGCTGTATTAATCTTACTGTATTGCTATAGAGGTTACTGTAAATTCAGCCAGCATTTGTGGAGCTCTTGCCAGGTTCCCTGGCCTTTGCAGGGGCTGTACTTGTCCCTCTCTTCAGGTCATTTACTACTGGACCTGATGTGCATAAATGTGAAATGTCAGTACTGACACAAAACCAACTTAGGTAGAATAGGTCCATGGGTCTCCAGCAGTTCTTCTATTTTCATAAGAAGAGTGATTCCTATGAGATAGAAAGGCTGGAATGAACAATTTAGGAGGTTGTAGAATTGCAACTGAATGGTGAAGAAGAGGAAGAGGAGGAGGGAGAGCATTCCAGTTAGTAGGGCTCAGTATAAGGAGAAGCTAGAGGATGACATTCACACTGTGTCTGAGGGATAATGAGAAGCCTGGTCTAGTTGTTGAAGTGGAGGTTTTATCTTGGAAAGAGTGGAGACAAGGTTACAGAGATCTGGGACCAGGCCCCAGAGGTGTTGCAGTGCTGCAGAGCAAAGTGGTCTGGAAGGTGCTTGAGCAGCGCTGGGATGGTTCAGGAGTTGCACCACCAGGTTCCACTCCTGCTTCATCCATCAGGAGCAGTGTGATACTGGTTGTCACACAAACTCTCTGTGGCATGGTTTCCTCATTTGTAAGATGAGGACAATGATTTTATTTATCTCATAAGGTTGCTATAAATAACAAAACAATAATGATATAAAATGCTTAGCAAAGCGCTGGGTACTTGGAGGAGCTTATTCCATTTTTAGTTATTAGGCAAGGGAGAGAAATAAAGAAACCTGATAGAATACATTAATTGAAGCTTGAGAAAGCTTTGTCGAATTGCCTTTTGCCTTCATAAAGTTGAAGATGGGATGTTAGAGGTGTCACCATAATTTCTAGACTCTGTTCAAGGAGGCACAGGAAAATACATGGAGTGATGTATTGCACGAGGCCATTGTGTTTTTACTACATCCCCATTTCACAGATTTGATGAATGATCATGCTTGAAAGCCATTGAGAAATAATTAGGTCAGAGTAATTTGGAATGTCCCTCAAGAGTCACAGAGAACTCTTATTCTGATCAGTTAGAGGAAATGAATTATTCCACCAGAAGTAACTTGGAAGTTTGGTTTGCTTTTTGTTCTTGATTAATATTTTATGTTGTGTACTCAGAGGCTATTTTACTGACTGGAATGAGATAGAGAATTGAATCTGAATAAATCAAAGTGGAAAATGACTATGAATATCCCTGGAAGAATTGTAGTGCCTAACTTCTATAATGCATGCCTGCTAATTCTGTTAGTTGTGTTCACACTTTGGGTAGGTAAGAAAATGGAAGGCAGTTCTCTATAAAAACAAGAGTTCTGTTTTAATACCCTTCCTTAAAGTTTTTCTTTAATCTTAAGATTTTTTTCTTAGCTCTAAGTAATTTTAATTCACTTACTAGTGGGAAGTTTGGATTTTTATTAAGCTTGATGTCTTCCGTCTTTGGAAAGATCTGAATAAGTTGCACTTCAGACTTATTTTCATAGTAGAAGCTATGAAAAATTGTACAGCATGTGTGTTATACGATATGAAGAAATTGCATCTTCAAAGGATAATATTACAAACCACTCACATTTTAATCACAATAAGTTTTACTTCCTAAGTGCTGCTCATCTGTATCTTAATTCTGAATATTATAGATGTTTCCATATCTGCTATAGAGAGTGTTCTTATGTGCAATTTAAGTGTTTTCAAGGGTCAAAGCTTGTAAATGCTAATAGTTTCTTGTATAGCACTCCAAATATAATGCCATGCATTTACTGGCATCAATAGTTATTAATTAGTATTAATGCTATTTGTGTTTTAGAAAATGTAAGAGATGAATAAAAAATATGACAAATATTTGAAGAAACACATGTATTTCTTAGTCTGTGTAGTCCTTAAAATATACTCTACATATATGTGGATATATATGTATGTATTTGTATATACATATGCATATATGTATAAGTAATCTATTTGGCTATATGTAGCACATATTAGTTCTATGTCAGATATTATAAGTACTTTTCTGTACTTTTTTCATTAACTTCATTATGTGCCACCTTAAGTGTTAAGTACTACATGTTAAGCATTAAACAGATTTATTCCAAATGGCTGTTATGGATTGAATTGAGTCTCTCAAAAAGAACTGTTGAAGTCTTAGCCACTGCTACCTGTGAATATGACCTTATTTGGAAAGGTCATATTCTTTGAAGGTATAATCAATTTGGGCTCTTAATTCAATAAGACTCATGTCCTTATAAGAAGAAGAGAAGGCCGGGCATGGTGGCTCACACCTGTAATCCCAGCACTTTGGGAGGCCAAGGTGAGTGGATTGCTTGAGCCCAGAAGTTCAAGAGCAGCCTGGGAAATATGGTGAAACCCTGTCACTACAAAAAAAAAAAAAAAATACAAAAATTATCTTAGCATGGTGGCATGCATCTGTGGTCCCAGCTACTCTGGAGGCTGAAGTGGGAGGATCACTTGAGCCTAGGAGGTAGAGGCTGCAATGAGTTGTGATTGCGCCCCTGCATTCCAGCCTGGGAGACAGAGGAGACTTCTTCTTAAAAAATACATATTTAAAGAAAAGGAGAGAGAGACAAACAAGGAGAACATCATGTGAAGATAGATGCACAGAGAGAAGACGGCCATAGGACTACTAGAGAAGCAGCACAATTGCGTGCTGTAGGGGGAGAGGAAATTCTCTCCAGGGAAGTTGCTACCAGAAAAAGGGACTATGCCCAGCTCCCTCTGGTTAGAGAATTTAAGGGAACTGATCAAATTTCAAAATCGTGGCTATGAGAAATAGGAGACAATGTGTCCAGGTATATAGAGGAGTAATTATAAGAACAAAGCAAAACAAAATGCAGCATTAAGAACCCAGTTGACTGGGATAGCATATTTTTAGTAGTACTGATTTGCAGACAAGCACACTGGTAGAGGAGCAGGACTAGCAGATGAATGGCCAAAAGGCTAAAGAACTGCAGATAAAATGTGATAACCAGAACAGGGAGAAAGTTAACAATGATTGCATTAGGTCTGAGGAAGACAAGTAAGGAAATGGATCCAGAGAAAGGTTGATTAAACTAAATTGAAGGAGCAGAGAATCTCTGAATGGGGATATAAGCCAGAATACAGTTATTTTAAAATCAATTTATGCTTGTAAGTTCAGGTTCTAATTACAGTAAGTCTTTCCTTTTCTAGTAGAAATGAGGCTGTACTTAAAATTTCAGACTTCACTGGTAAAAAGGATTAAAGAATCAATAGTTATGGAAATATTGTAAAGGAAATGGTGATCTATGAATTCATAATCATGAAGTTCTAATTAACTTCCTCATCAGTACTTGTAATAAGCATCACCCTCCTAGTATTTTTGGGAAGTGAAATGTTGTAAGTTGTTCAAATCAGAAACAACAGTTCTTGACAAAATTTGCTTTTTAAAAGCATAAATGATTACATGTAATTACTTCTCTTCCTTGGATTTTTCTGCAGTTTTCTTAATTTAATCAATTAAAAAGGCAATATTAAAATGATCTCATACCAAAGCCTCCTCTTTTATAATTCAGTAAGATAGTTAGTGAACAGACCTCGGTCTTGGTGACTTGTGTGAAAAGCACTTTGAAACTCCCTGTTCACAGATACTTCTTAATATGCATATAATAGTCATCCAAAAAGCTAGTCAGGGAGAATACCTGTCAGCAGCTTAAATTCCCTTGTTTAACGTCATGGAAATAAAAACATACCTCCTCCTCCTTGGGAGGCTGTCAGGTCTGATCTAGTTCCCATAGCTGCAGTATTCTTATTTCCAAATATGCCCTCTTTTGCTGATTCTGCTGCCTTTGAAAAGAGATGGGATGGGGAAATCTCACCACCCAGCCCTTCAGGGCCTCTTCTCAGACCACAATCCAGGCTGCTGACGCTGACTGTGGTAAGGCTGGAGTTGACAGCTAACACACTTTTTTCTGGCCTTCTCATTTACCATTCATATGCCATTAACATTCATATCCATAGTTTTGGAGATTGTGCCTCATTGTCTTTGTAACTGGCAGAGTAGGCATATAAGGCTAATTTCTTGTCCACCCATAGTGCTCTTTCTTTCAATTGGAGTTTCTGCCACTCGATCATGTTCCATTTAACACTTTATTAATAAATTTTGCTATATTGCTCCATAATTGTTTCTTGTGGGTAAGTCTCTACTCCCTGGTGTGATTTTAATTAATAATTCAAGGAGGCAGGGATTATGCCTTAACACATTCTTTGTAAAGATCCCTTCAAGAAGAAACCCAGGAAAGAATACATAGGATCAGTTCTTAGAATGTGTGCAATTACTCAGTTTTTCAATAAATATGTATTTGAACACTTGCCTTTTGCCATCTACTCTGCTAGGGTTGTATAGCCAAGCAGTGGATCCACTGAGCTTACACTCTAGTGGGAGGTCCAGATGAGTAAATCAGATAATCTAAGACAGTGTGATATTTGATTTGAGAGGATAAGTATGCGTTGCTATGTATGACTATGGTCTATGTGTATAGAGGAGGCTCTTCTGCAGCTCTGAACGAGTGCCTAGGAAGGTGACCTTTGAAATCAGATGATACCTGAAAGGATATATAAGGGTTGGCCAGACTTAGCAGAGGTGGGGAAGGGTGAGGGGGATAAAGACAGGGTGCTCATTTGGAAGAAGACCTATCTAGCTAGAGAGTAAAGAGGTACATTATGGCTTGAGCACAGAGTTCAAGTAGGGGTGGGGAGGCCATAAAAGTGACAGGGATCTGAAATGGCCTTATTAAGTGTTTGGGTATTATTCTAGGAATGGGGATTTTTCAGAGAACAGCATGATGAAATTTATATAGTTAGAAAGAGTCTTCTGGCTGTGCTGTGGAAGATGGTTTGGCAGAAAAGAGCTGTAGGAAGATGATTTAAGAGTTAATTGAGGATAGAGAGTAGAGAGGATAGTGATCTGAACAAGGTGGCTAAGTGGAGGGATTCAACAGACGTTTAGCAGGGAAAGTCCTTGAAAAGTATTGGATTGTTGGAGAGAGGTGCAGTAAGAGAAAGACATGGTCAAGGGTGATTGGAAGTTCTCTTCAATTCTCTGTCCCCCTCCCATTCCTCTGTCATTGATTTTAGGCAACCATAAATTTAGAGCTATAATATTCATGGTCATAAAATAGACTTACGTGGGCCTTATAGGACTTTTATGTTCAATTGTAATATTTTCTATAATCTCTATAGTAAGGCTTTTAGATTACAGAGATAGTTTCTATGTTAAAGGCACTCTGTTAAAATATTAAACAGCTTCCTGGGTACATAATTCATAATAATGAAAAGTTCACAATATTTAATATTTCAGGGAAATGTAAATATATATAACCACAGTTTCCAATCACATTATGCCATTAAAAGTCAGTTAATTAATGATGTATTTATTAGGCAGGAAAAGAATGTGAACTTTCAGTATAGAACTCACCCATTGCCCAGCCATAAATGAAATAAAAATCTAGACATAAAATATAATGAAAATATTTGTTAGATATATAGATAGCTCCAAGTAGTTCCAGGAGTTATTAAGAGCCATTTGTGGTTCTCTGGAAGAGTCTGGGCCAATACTCAAATGCAACAGTTTATCAGTCTGGTATTATGCTGCTTTGATAAGGAATCACCAGTGGCCGTTTCACTCCTAAGTGCCATCTAGGCAGTTACTTTTTCCCTTTTTTCATCTGGGCTTCCCTTTCTTTCGTCCTTTTTAAAAAAAAAAAAAAAAAAGTTAATCTGTTTCTTACCAGACCTCCCTTAAATTCTTGGACTTGAGAAGTACTCTCAAGAGGTATTAAAGAAAGCTGAACCTGGCACCTTTGTTTTGGTCTTGGCTCTACCAAAATCAGCTCTGTAATTATGAATTTGCTACATCTCAGGATCTTGATTTCTACATCTGTAAAATGAGAAAACCGAAGTAGATTATTGTTAAGGGGACTCCCAGCTATGATTCTTTTATCTGCCTTTATTTTTCTGGTCTTATATATCCAGTTGCTTCTAGGCCTTTGTTTACTTGAGGGTTCCACTGGTACTTGAGATTTGTTATCAGAGCTACCCCCTCATGCTGTAGCTTCCATGGTTTGTCCTCTGCCCCCACTGGCAGTACCAAGGGACTAGACTAGAATAAGCAACTGGTAAGGAGCCCAGGGGAGAAGGAGAGGCAGCACGGCAGCTGAAAGTCCCATGTTTAAAGCACGGCAGCTGAAAGTCCCATGTTTAAATGGGACTTACAATCTGCATACACATCATGCAGGAAAGTTGCCCTTTTGCAGCATTCCTTATCATTACTATTATTTTTTTAACCAGACAAATGTTTGAGTTTTTTGACTTGTTTTTATTTTGTGTATGTGTGCATTCTTTTAAATTGGGGTGGGAGAGATGGGATGTTTGCTGAGGAGGGCAGAGGAGAAACCACAGAACATTTTATTGCAAACTATGCTGCCTCTCCAGACAAAAAGCACAGATTTCCTTACTAAGGTTGTAGTTCTCTCCCATTCCAAGTCCATTCTGGCAACCCCACCTCCACATTCATCCTCAGGTACTGCTCTATAGCATGTTTGTGACCCCTTCCTTCATTGCTAACATATGTCCTCCTCAAATCTGCCTTCAAGCTTGTTTCCTTCAGAAATACTGATTAACCCCACTTGTGATTGGTCATGAATCACATTTAAGCCCCCTGGACTTCACTGTTACTCTTTTAAAACATATTTAAAATAGTTTCAGACACAAAATAGGAAAATACCAAGTCATTTGTATATGTTGTGGTATGTATACAGTAATATCTTCTATTGCATATTTTAAACACACTAGAAATAGTGTGATTTTTCACGTATTGTTCTGTTTAGTTTTTGAAATGAAAGATATGAAGGGTAAAGAGTAATCCTACTGCCATGAAGTCATTTGACCTCACTTGTTTTCTCTTACTCATTGTGATTGCTGTGACTGATGAAGTTAATCCCAGCTTGGACATTGGCCTGTATGATTTTGCAAAATGGTTCTTTAAAGGACTATAAGAATGTGGTCATTTAAAGCTGTTTCAGAAAATGTATTGCTCCTACTGTGATATTAGAAATGGCAATTTTTAAATTTATGTCAAAATTTGACTATAAAATGGTTGTAAAGCTGCCTTGGTCTACTGCTTGATGCATTTTAAATTTGAAATGAATAACACCTGTATGGCTGCTGGAATAGTGGTTAAGTTTGTTGGTTTTCCACTTAGAGTCATCTATCACTTTAGTAAGAAGCTAATGCCTATCAGTTGGAGGAAAAGCAAATGCTTTGCATTGACAGTCTCCCCTACCCTCTATTATTGTCATTTTTTAAAGCCGTCCCTGCTCTGGCTTCTAAAATGCACGTTTTTGAATGGTTTTTGCAGTGAATGATCTCTTGTAGAGCTCAAAGTCCACTAGAAAGAGTATTGGGTTTTTTGTTTGTTTTGAACCTTGCAAACAGTAATGCTTCTTTACCACTCACCCTCCCCCAACCCTCACTCTCCACAACGTTCCCGTTTGCTTATAGTTGTCAACGACCATGATCTCTGGACCCAAGGCTACAGTAACAAGTTTGTTAGTGATTTTCAAATAAGGTGCAAATCAAGGGATGTCTTTGTCCCCACTTGGGCGCAGGTGGGACAGACTTGGGGAAGACCCAGCTGAGGAGACAAATTCTCAGGGTGAGTCAGTCTCATCACTGACCGTTGCTTTTAAACCCGCCAGGAAAAATATGCCAGTCATTGTTATGAGGAAAACAACCGAAGGGGTGGGTGGTGAGGATAAGAAGAACCGAGATAATATTTGGCCGGAGCTACGTGTAGCACAGGAGCCAGGGCGGCAGCTGCACCTGCGAGGAGCGCAGGCAGCGGGCGCGACCTCCGGGCGTGGTGGTGGGCGTGGCCGGGCGGCGGGGGCGTGGCCGGGCGGCGGGGCGGGCGGTGCTGCCGGTTGGAAGGGGGTGGAGTTGCCCTTGGAGGCGGCACCAGACCTGGGCCCTGAGGCCCGCCGCACCCTATCGGGCCTGAGCCGAGTGGCCCCACGGAGCCAGCGCGCTCCGCCTGCAGGGGGAGAGCGGACGGGGTGCGGGGACCGGCCAGGCCGCGGCGGGTGCTGTTTCTCTTTCACTTTCCTTCACTGTGAGGCCGGCGCGCTGGCGGGCGAGGAGCGGCGGCGGTGGCGGCCGCTGGGTAGGTACCAGGCGGGCTAGGGATCGGTCGGGACGCCAGGCTCCCCGCCCAAGTTTGCGCCTCAGGCGGGAGCGACACTTCCAGACACCTGCCCCGGCCGGCCCCGCCTGGAGCCTGGAAGACGCTTCGAGTGCAGGGGGCGACCGGCCGGGGCGGGGACTTCGGAGCCGTTCCTCGGTCAGCGGGGGAGAGGGGGCAGGCTGCCGACGTCGGCCCCGGGAAAGGCGGCTCGTTCTCCCTGGCCTGAGCAGCGCGCCCGCGGGGCCTGGGCCCGCGCACCTGCCAGGCGGGCGCGGCGGTCCTGGGACCGTACTGGGCTGTGCCGCTGGGTGCTGTCGGAGAATGCAGAAAAGTTCCCCCTCGCCCCCGCCCGGTCATTGCAAGTTCTTGCTGCTTTTAACTGTCTTGGTTACAGGGCTCTGTGCCTTAGGATCTTAGCACCACCTCAGGTCGGGACCGTGCATTTCCTCTTCCAAAGGACTTTCTCTTGCTTTGGAGCTTCCTGGCAAACCTGTGGGAAAGGCAAGGCAGTTAATCCCAATTTATAGAGGAGAAAGCCTAGACCTAGTCACAGATAAGAAACTCTTTGCTGAAGGTCATACAGGGCTAAGGGCCAGAACCCTGATCCCCTGTCTGTTAATTATGCTTGCTTTCTGTTACACTCACGAATACGATTTCCCAAGAGGATAGGATGATTACACGCAGAGCCTATTCCCTGCACATTGGCAGTGGGTATGTGTTGATGGAATGCCTTTTACCTTTCCGGTTGCTTTATACTTACCAATGAGTTAACAGCTAAGATAGGGGAAAGTTCCTGTTTATAGAATGCACTTAGGAAAAGGAACACCTTTCATGTTGTGTTTTCTGAAAGGTTACGTATTTTACAGTTTAAAAACCTGAGACAGGAAAGTAACGTTACCCAGGTTATAAATCTAAATGTGACCAGTTTCTTTTGGAGAGTTTTTGGTCTAATAAAGAAGGTAAAGAATGAATGTAGCTATAAATCAACATAAAAGGCAAATGTAACAGGAAAGAAGTAAGCATTAAAAACTAGGGAAATTGCACTGAGGATAGCATTGGAGAAGGGTTTGGAGGATAGGTAGACTGCAGAGAGAGGAGAGAAAGGACTTGTTGATAGAGTGCATAGAACTTGCAGAGGGGACGGTGGGAGAGGAGTGATCCCTTCAGGTTGAAGAAAGTTGTTGAAGGGTATATTAAGGTTAACCTGAAGAAGGTCTCACGTGACAGAAAGAAACATTTTTTCCGTTTGTAAAGAGAAGACACATTCGTTGAATAGAAGACCCAAGTGCCACAGAATAAAATGTGCCTGGTAGTAGAATATACGATGGACTGCAGGTGTAGAGGTGATACACAAGTAGAGCAGCCGAGCATGGAATGGCAGAGAACATCAACTTGATTTGACTCATAACTGGATGTAGGGTTCAAAATGGAAATGGGGAACATTTTGATGGGATAATGACTTGTTTTTAATCTTCTAACTTATATTGGCAGGGACTCCTAATAGAGCAGTCAAGCAGATAGTTAAAATGCATTAATGAAGAGGTAAAGAACTGGCGTTACTAGCTTTGGGTGTCTTTAGTATAGAGATGATAGTTGAGGTTCCAGGACTGGATGAATTTGTCATTCCGAATTAAATTATAGCAGATTTGCAAGTTAATGGTACAGTGAAGGATATATTCTGTTCACCTATTCACCCAACTGGGAACATGCAACACTTGCTGTTAATAGAATGACATTAATACATTATGAGGAATTTGATGCCTCTTTCTCTCATCTTTTTGAAATGATTTTGGAAACAGACATGGGAAAGCGGAACCACCAAAAGGAGTGATGATCAACGAGCTCATGATAAATCTGGATGCTAGTTCTCATGCCTCAGGACATCCTACTGGGAACGCCACACCAGCTCCTGGGATCAGACTTTCATCTACTTAGGACCCCTCTTTGCCTGAACTGCTAAAGCCAGTCTTAGCTAGCCACGAATGGCTACCCAAAGGAAACACTTGGTGAAAGATTTTAATCCTTACATTACCTGCTATATCTGTAAAGGGTATCTGATCAAGCCAACCACAGTGACGGAATGCCTCCATACATGTAAGTATTCTTTTAGGTTATTATACCTGTCAAAGGTTATATGTACATTTGTTCTATTAAAATTGCCGTGTTTTGTTTTTATCTATGTTGTAACTTAAGAAATGAGTATTCTAAGAATTATTTTAACTTTGAATTCGTTTTCAGAATATTTGTAATTGGGATGCCAGTGGCATGAAATTCTGCTTGTGTTATTTTAATCTCCGTAGTTGACTTTTATCACATTGTAAAATGTTCTTTTTTTTTTTTTTTTTTGTAAAGACGGGGTTTCACCAGGTTGGTCAGGCTGGTCTTGAACTCCTGACTTCAGGTGATCCGCCCGCCTTGGCCTCCAAAGTGCTTAGATTACAGGCGTGAGCCACCACACCCGGCCCACATTATAAAATGTTCTAAAAATCATAAGCATATTGTCAGTTACGGTTTTTTTAAGTGAACTATTTCAGGTTTTTTAAAAAAATACTCAAGGAATTAATCTCAGAGATTCTTTTAGTATATGCAGACTCTAATTCCCTTGTTCTCAAAGTGATTCCTAGACTAGTGGCATCAGTGTCATCACAAGTTCTAGGAACTTGTTAGAAATGCAGATTATCAGGTCCTACTCTAGACTTAATGAATTGGAGACTCTGAGAGTGGGCCCAGCAATGTGTGTTTTAACAAGGCTTGCAGGTGATTTTGAAGCATGCTCAAGTTTGAGAATCACTCTTCTAATAGTATCATACCTGTGGAACTCCTAGCAAATTTTACTCTCAACTGTCCCATTGGAAGAGGAAGAGACATATTTTATTGTCCACTTATGCCAAGATTACACATACTTTTTGTGTTTCTGCCAGCATGATTTCATTTTTTATTTCAGTGAAAATAATTCTGGTAAGTTCTAGTTTAATGCCTAGTATGTGCACCAAAATAGATGCATACTTGATTTCATCTTAGCTTTACAGTGGCCTGGGAGCAGTTTGGAGTGGATGTAGCGGGAGAGAAAAGGTATAGAGATTATCTTTGTTTTATCAGTGTGGAAACTAAGGTTAGAGATTATCTTTGTTTTATCAGTGTGGAAACTAACAGTTAAGTAACTTGTCTAGTCTCATAGCTGTTGAGTGGTGGACCTATATTCAACTCCAAAACCCATGCTCTTTAATATACCATGATACCTTTTTTTTTCTTTTTTGGTAAGCTTTCAGCTATTCTTGCTCTGCTTAACTGACATAGTGTTATACCAGTAGTTTTAAATGGATGCTATATAGAATAATCTGGCAGTGATTGAAATGGCAAATTTTATG
Organism: Ateles fusciceps; assembly: GCA_036589455.1. Classification (NCBI taxonomy): domain Eukaryota; kingdom Metazoa; phylum Chordata; class Mammalia; order Primates; family Atelidae; genus Ateles; species Ateles fusciceps. Next base: position 7,710,361 of record JAZHEH010002393.1, read on the forward strand.
TTACATTTATTTTACCACAATAAAAAATAGAATCATTTGGGCAGCTGTCTAAGCATACACATGCTCAGGACCCTGCCTGGGGGAGATACAGTGGGTCTTATGATAAGGTCTGGGCATGTGTATTTTGGAAAAGCTTCCCAAGTGATGCTGATGTATACTTCTTTGAGATATTACTGGCACATGCTATTCAATTAGCAATTAACTATGAACTATCTTGTATTATTAGTTTGCTGTTGCCCTGTATTGTTATTTAACTTGAACAGTTAATAATTAACTATCATTGAACAGACATTTATTGAGTACTTTCTGTGTGTCAGGCACTGTGCTGGGGCACACAGGATACAGTAGGGCACAAAATGGTAAAAACGTCTCTGCTCAAGAAGTGTAATTCTAATAGGAGAACTAATAAAAAATATATGCCATGTTAGTGATAAGTGGTATGAAAAGGAACAAAGCATGATTGTAGAGAAGAGACATGGGGTTACTTTATATTGTGTCAGCCTCTTTGATGTGATGACATTTGAACAGAAACCTGAAGAGACTGTAGGAATCTATGGATATATGGGAAGAGCAGTCTATGTAAAGGGAGAATCAAGTACAGAGGCCTTGAGATGAAAATACTCTTGGCCAGTTCAAGGAACAGTAAATCAGATAGAAGCCTATTACTGTAGGAAAGCTAAAAGATTATAGGGCCTTCAACCAAGGTTATAAGATATGAAATGGAGGTGGTGAAGGGTGGTTGTACTGTGGACATACTTTGAAGGAAGAACCAATTGGCTGCTCTAGCATGGGGACTTTATCTTCTACTTCCCTGTTTCCCATTGCACCTAGCATGAAACCTGGACCCAGTCCATGGTGTGTTTTGTTTTGCTTCTTTGAACATTTGTACGTCCTTCTTAATTTTTTGATTCATCCAGCAAAAACTGCCAACTCTGGATGATGAGAAGAAAGCACAGACTCTCTAATTTCTATCTGTATGCTACAAATTTTATATATGTCCTTTGGAAGAAAATTTTCTTTGGGTCGTAATGAAATCCCAAGTTAAATGTAACTTTTTTAAAAAAAGGAAAACAAAAGATTATAGAAGTATAAACAATTAGCTTATAAGCAAAGGTTTTATTTTTTGTTTTTGTTTTTAATGTTCTCAACAGCAATTTAAAGCCTAAAGGGGTAAATTAAATGACAGTTTAACTGCACATGTCATCCAGGCCTGAAAGATCTTTTGGTGGCCATCAAGCCCCTTTACTAGAGAGAGAATGAACATGTTAGAAATGTGATTTAAATACAATGGTAAGTCCCAAATGTGGACTTCATCATCAACAGAGAACTCAGAAAGTAGAGTAAATGATGGAGTCAGGTACTCCACTGTGTGTCTGAGGAGATCTGAGGATTCTGGTAGCACTAATCTTTATGTACTCTCAGGTCCTTTGATTTCGATATTGTTTGTATTTGTATTGAATCTTATAGGTAAAAACTATCCCACTTGCAAAGTAGTCCCTTGTTAGAAATATTTATATACAAATAAATACAAGTATATTTTTGTACAAATAAGGGAATACTTTGCAAGTGGGATAGTTTTTTCCTATAGGCCTCAATATAAATACGAACATTTTCTCACATATAATGTAGGATAGATACAGTTGTTCTGTGATTTGGGATGGGTATAGAATCAAATGACCAAATGGAAAAGGCAGAAAGTGAGAAATGTTAAGTGGCATTGTAGTATCCCATAATATTTTAGATCTTGACTTAGGCATATATAAAGGATATCTTATTTACTTTGCACAAAGTCTACCATTTTATGATGCTATAAATATTGAGTTAAGTAAAGAATGAGTAAACACCAGTTTTTATGGAGATGCATAAGAAAATACAAAGATTTTGGTCTTACTATTCAAGTGTGAAATATATAAATGAAGCTTTATTATTTGTGTGCAAAACCAGACATCGAACCTGCCCTTCTGGACTGCCTGGTCAAGTGAAGAAAGAGCAATCAAGTTAAGAAATATGTGAAAAAAAAATGCTGTTAAGTGCAATGAGGAATGACATAGGGTGATATAATAGCAGATGTGTATCAGGATATTGGAGCAGAATGAAATGCTGAAGAAACTTGTGTTTTGTTAAATTCCTAAAGCTACAAATCATATGTCAACTCAAACAGATAGTAGCCCTTGAGTAGTGGTGCAGAGGACTACATATGGGTGGGGAGGCAGGGATCATTAATAGCTCTCTCTGTTTTGATATGGATAAATGAAGTTACTTAAGTCTTCTTTCAGATGACTATGCAAGTGCATTTCAACTCTTTCTTCACCCTTAAACCAGATAGGTTGGTTCTCCCCCATTGTCTCAGAAATTTTGATGCTGGCACTGCTGGGCTGCCCTTTAGATGTAGAAACAAGGGCTCAGAAGGTGAACTCATCAAAAGGAAATAGGAGGTAGAGATGGTGGGGCAGCCCAGAGTCCTGGCAGGAGATGCAAAAAAAAAAAAAAAAAAGCATAATAAAAACCACATCTTTTAATTAGACTCTTTTCACCTACTAATACCACTTCCCTTCAGTAGGCCAAGGACGTTTGATAGATAAAATTTTTAAATGAGTTAAAATCTTCAAACACAAAGGAGTTTTAGCTTTAATGATCACTTAAAAACTAGATGAACTAAATCCGCTGTAGCCATGGTTTACACTTCTGTGAGATAATTTTAATAGCCTGCAAACCAAAGGAAATAAACACATTTGCACAAATAATTATTTAATTATTCAAACAGTAATTACATATCAGGCACTTTGCTAGCCACTGGAGGTAGAGTGGTAAATAAGATAAATTCGAAATATATACTCTATTGAGCAAACTTATACACCAAGAAGAAATTTCTAACACATGTATTTAGATGTTTTATTTTTTTCCTATGTGAACTCATCTACTCTGAGACTTCAGCTACCTATGTTGAGGCCTCTCAAATCTTTATTTTTGGCTTACGCTTTTCTTCTCAGCTGCAGAATCCTACTGGATGTCCACTTGGATGTCCTGAAGCCACCTGAAATGCAGCATATCTACGCATGATCAAATGGGATGCCAGCACTCAGTTATCCAAGCAAGAAATATGCTGCATGCTTGACTGTCTTTACCCTTACTAACAAAACTGGGCAAAGTTCTGCTGGTCTCTCTCTTTAATATTTCTCAAATCTCTCCCTTCAGTTTCATCCCTCTGTTACTGTTTTCATTAAGGTTCTTACTACATTTCACCAAAGCCACTGCAGTGCATTCTTAACTGTGTCCAAGTGGTAGTAATTAAAAACAGCTTACTGTCTTCATCATTATCACTCTTAACCTACCTTACAGTTTCCTAAAGTTATCCTGTTGCCCTCAGGATAAGTTAAAGCTACTTAGTGGTGACTGGTCTCTGCCTGCCACTTCCTCCCCTACCACCTGACACTCACACATGCAAATACTTGGTTCAGCTGTTTGCTCTCCTTGGAATGAATGCCACCTCTACCCAGCTAGCAGTTACCCATCCTTTAAAACTCATCCCCTCTAAGGTGTGCCCTACCATGTGCAGATTTGGGTTAAGTGTCACAATAGAAGCTTAAATGAATAAATGCGTGACTAGTAAGTTATTTTATTGTGTATTTTTCCTTTCAAAGATTCAAAAGCAGTGATAGGTAACTTGAAAGGCATATAGCCAGTGTTGGTTAGGAATTACAAATTTAGTAAAACTGTCTCCTAAAATCTGCATAGGCATCTTTGGGATCTTAGATAGGGAGAGGGAGAGACTCTGAACTAGGTGGTAGAAATTGATGGCCCTAGATTAAGGGATGTTCTGTCTCTTCACCAGGTGACACTGGTGAAAGAGAAACTTTAAAGTTGCTTAGAATTTATCTGCTGGGTGTGGTATAGGTTATTGATTTAAAATGAAAGACTTTTTACTTAAACTAAGAACAAAGGAGCTTTGTTCCAGCAGCTCAAATGTGACCAATACAGTGTATTCGTTCTTAACCCTTTTGTAATCAGAGGCCCCTCTAAGAATTTAGTGATTGTTTCCTCAGAAAAAGAAAAAAAAAAAGATGTTTGTAGACGTAGAGTTCTGTGGTACAAAAGGAAAGCTTTATTTTCTCTTTCTGCTCTTCAGAGATTATGGCATTAATCCCTAATCTAAGAATAAATACTTTACAAAAACACATTGTTATCCTTAGTTTTTAACTTCTACAGTTAAAAGGATTAATTGATAATATAGTTGATGTGATAAGAGACTCTGCGATTTTATGTGGTAATATGTAAGAAGGAGTAACTTAATCATAAGATGGCAAAGTTTACCAACCATTTATTGTTTTTGAACAAATATAAATACACACGTACTCATGATGCTTTGATATTCAGTTTTTAAAAATCTTATACTACATACACATACTACTCAAAGTGCAGTCTCTGAATTAGCTGCATCTACCATCAGCAACATCACCTCAGAACTTATTAGATAGAAATGCAGATTTTGGGGCTTCACTGTAGACTTACTAAATCAGAATCTCTGGAGAAAAGGCCAGAAATCTGTAATAACAAACCCTGCAGGTGATTCTCTGGTACGCTAACGCTTAAGAAACACTGCTCTGGACCAGACATTTGTAATACTAGCATCCCTTAAAGTAGGCAGTTTGTACTTTTAATCATAGAGTTGTTAAAATAAATGCTAATAAAGGAATGAAGCATTAGCTGTTGTTTATTGAATGTTTGTTATATGGGGTATCATGAGATTTTCATTCATTGTTTTATTTAACCAAGAACCATTCTAGTTAAGTGGCATTATTTAAACATCAACAAATGTTCATTAAGTTTTACATGTGCCAGTCATTATTATTCTAGCCATTGCAACACAGCAATAAATAGAATATGCATAGTCTGTGCCCTTCTAGAACTTAACGTTCTAACAGGAGAGACAGACAATAAGCAAGTAAAGTGGAATCTCAGGTGCTGTACATGACAAATGCTCTGAGTTAAAAACAGAAAGGTCTTTCTTGGGGGTTCCCATCTGAGCAGAGACTAAATAATAGAAAGGAGCAATCTTTGAAAAGGTTTAGGGAATCATATTTCAGATTCTTATTCCAGAGATAAGACTGAGGAAGATTAAGTAACACAGCCAATAAGGGCTAGAGCTGGATTCTGAATCCTGAATATCTGACTCAGGTACATGTATATAACATATGTTATTACATTTTCCTAATTTTATTTTTTCTTTCTGCTTAGCTTTATTTTCTAAAATTTCTTTAAGCAACATACTAATTTAAAATTATAGTTTATATTATTATAAAATAAACCTCTTCTATGTTTTCATGCTATGTAACTGTTATGTGCCCAATACTGATCTGAATTTATTTTCTGAATGAATAGCCATTTTAATGAAAAAAAGTATGCTTTGAACTTTGCAATAATGTATTCTTAATAAGAATAAAAACCATGCTTTGGAATAAAAATCAAAGACCAAAATAGAAATTATATTTGTAGTCTCAGTAGGTGCAGATATGATGCTTTAAGATATACTAAAAATGAGGTCATTGGTGTACTGATGTTACAAATTTCAAGCAGTATTTTGGCAGAAACTAGTCATTCATTCATGAAAGTGATTATAGTGTTCATTTTGATAACTTTTTTTTAAATGAGAAAGAATAATTATAGGTCTTAATCTCAGTGTCATCTATTAGTAATAATGTTAAAGAAGAATTATGTGTATAGTTCTTTTAGCTTTTGAAACTGCATTAGATGGGAAGGAATGTTTAAACAGTTGAGCAGGTGTCACAGTGGACACTAACGCACAAAACCAAGGGATAACAGAAGTAAAAAAGTGAAATCTTCTATATTGACTTCTGAGAATATAACTTGATCAGAATGAGTTGGAACTGATATCAGTGTTGGGTCGAGAAAAATTATGTAACCTAAAATACAAAAGTATTCATGGTTAGAAATCATGGTTAGTATACAGGTATGTTTAAGAGTCTAGCACAAGGGTTCAATGTAAGCATTATAAACAATTAAGTCTAACTTCATAAAAATGAGAAAGATAATTTTCATTTGTATACTCTGAAGACTTCACAACTACTGATGTTTTATACGTACTGGTTTTTACCAGTATTATATCAAAAATTTTAAAACCAGTGAGCAAAGGTATATTTTCTCAGAATATATATGTATTCATATATACATATATTAATATATAATGTCAGAACCATTGACATTCAATTAATAGAAAATGTCAGTGTTATATTTTAGTTTATATTGAACTAACTTATTATTTATTTAGAGACAGGGTCTCACTCTGTTACCCAGGCTGAAGTGCAGTGGCAAGATCTTGGCTCACTGCAACCTCCCCACCTTCCACAGGCTCAAGCGATCTTCCTATCTCAGCCTTCTGAGTAGCTGGGTCACAAGTATGCACCACTGTGCCCGACTAGTTTTTTTTTTTTTAGAGACAGGGTTTTGCCATGTTGCCCAGGCTGATCTTGAACTCCTGGGCTCAAGTGATCACCTGCCTTGACCTCCCAAAATGCTGGGATTTAGGCATGATCCATTGTGCACAGCCTATTTATTTTAGAGATAGGGTCTCACCATGTTTCCTGGACTGGTCTTGAACTCCTTGACTCAAGCAGTCCTCCCACCTCAGCCTCCCATAGTGCTGGTATTACAGGTACAAGTTACCAGTGCCTGGCCTAACTTATTTTAATTGTCAAAAAAAATTACTAGTAAACTAGAATTTCCTCCCTTCCTTTAGTTGAAAATGTAAGCTTCTTTCTGACTTGACTGCAATAGTAACATGTGTAGGGTCTACAATTTTGGCTCCCTTTAAGTATTCCTAACCATTGTGTTCTCATTTATCTTATAAATCACTACCGAGCCCTTTGTCTTCCAGATACAATTCTAGACACTTGAGACTCTTTAAGCAACCTAGTAGGCAATGAACAAATCGTAGTGTATATTATATTAGGTGATGACTACCGTAGAAAAGGGGAAAGTCAAGCTGAGTAAAGGAAATTGGCCAAGGGTAGGCCTCATTAAGAGAGTAACATTTGAACAAAGACCAGTAAAGGAGTTAGCCAATCAGATATCTGTGGGGAGATGTGTTTCAGGTAGAGGGGAATAGCAAGATTAAAGACTCTAAAGCAGGAGTGTGACTGACGTGTTGAGAAATGACCTGAGGCCCATATGGCTGGACAGCAGTGAGTGAAGGAACACTGAGAGATGATGGGGGTGGGCAAGGCCACAGGCACATGGTACAGTCCTTGTAGAGCTATCTTAAGGATTTTACTTTTACTCTGAGAGAAATGAAGGTCCATTTTAGACAGAGTTTTGAGTAGAAGAATGATCTGACTTATGTTTAAAAGAATCTCTCAGACTACAACATTGAAAGCAGACCTGTTAGGAGGCCACTGCAATAATCCAGGCACGAGATGGTAATGGCTTGCATCAAGGTCGTGGTAAAACGTGATCTGAATCTTAATAGATTTTGAAGGTAGATTCATATTTGCTAATGAATTGTATGTGGGTCATGAAAAGAAAAAGAAATGTAAGCTATGAGGTGTTCAAATGGGAGATGTTCATTTGGAAGCTTGACTTGCAACTCCTGGAATGATCAGTATCTGGATCATTATTTAAACAATGAAAGTTTGAAGGGGAGGACCAAAGACTGAGCCCTGGGGCACCACTGTGGCATTTACCTATCAGGAAGAAAAGGAGGAATCAATGTGACAGGAGGACAGTGGGAAGAGTGGGTCCTGGAAGGCAAAGTAAACACCCAGTGTTGAGGTGAGATCAACTGTGTTAAGTGGGTTGAGTAAGATGGGGTTGAGAACAGACCCCTAGATTTAGCAGTGCATAGGTCATGGTGGTCTTTTCAAGAGCAGTTTCAATGGAGTGGTAGGAGCAAAAGTTTGGATAATGTCAGCAGATGGAAAATTTTTTATTTTCTGGTTTTGAATATTGTACTATTAATATATAAGTGTTTAATCTTAATAAAGGTGAAAAAAGAATGGGAAGAGAGAAATTAAAGAGAGTAAGTGCCAGTATCTCAAGGAGTTTTACTGCAAAGGAGAGCAAAGAAATAGCTGATAAGGGAAGTAGGGAACAGATGTGGTTTTGGGGGTTCTTTTTTTTTTTTTTTTTTTTTCATTTTCTTATAGCGTATTGTAGTTTTTTGTTTTTTTTTAATTTATTTTACTTTTGGTGCATACTATTATATCTGGCATTTCTCCCCATGTTATCCCTCCCCACCCTCTGTTGTCTCTCCCCTACCCCCTACCAACTGTCCCCTGTGTGTGATGCTCCTCTCCCTGAGTCCACGTGTTCTCTGAGGGTTCTTGAGCTGGGGAAATATGTTTAAATGTCATTGAGAATCTTTAGTAGTTGACAAAAGATGTAAGTGAAAGGGGAAAATTACTGGATCAGTGTTCTCAGGTCATGACAACAGGATCTGGCTTATAGGGCAGAAGATGGCTTTAGATATGTACATGAAAGTTCTGGAAACAGGCAAGAACACAAAGAATAGATGCTAGTAGGTGAATAGGTGTGGTGGTAAACATTCTCTTTGTTCCAGTTACTTTTATTTCCTATTGTTTTCAGTAAAATAGAAAGTGAGGTCCTCAGTGGAGAGTGAGGATGGCAGAGGATATGTTGGAGGTTTGAAGAGACAGGAGAAGGTGTGAAATACTGGCAAGAGCATAATGGACTTGGGACATTGAGTATGACAGCCTGGCAGATGAAGGATTCACGTGAGGTTCATGGTCATGAATTTAAGGCGAGAGGCCAGTCAGCATGGTTGCATGTTTTTCTTCCACAAAGTTCCACTGTAATTGTGTAAAGGCAGAGTACATAGAGTTAGATTTAGCCAGGATTAGAGTTTAGTTGAGCAAGTATGACCAAAGAAGAAAGGAGAAGGGTAGTCGACGTACAAAAGAGTGATGCTCTCAAGGTTATGTGTGAGGAATTGATTATTTTGATTGATCATGGAATTTATATTGATAAGAAAGAATGGGGCCATCGCAGCACTCACTGAGATACCAGCCTCTATGACCTTAGGGTCCCACTCGACTCTGTAAGCCAGTCTATAGAGGTAGAGTAAACTTTCCCGCCTTCTTAGACCATTCAAGGTCTCCTGGTTTGCTCAGTCTAACTAGACCATGCTTAAACTCCCAGACTCTGTCCTAACCCTGTTCAAGCAAGGTGTGCTTTGTTGCTTGTTCCTTTGTCTTAGCAAAAAAAAAAAAAAAAAAAGAATAAAGTGTTCTACTCAGTAGAAGATAGTGCTGTCCTTAGGGTTCTCTGTGAAATTGGAACTCATGTAGGCCTTTGAAAGAAATGTGCCAATATATGGCACATTATATGAGATAGCTAGATATATGTATCTCATATATAACATAGGAGAAAAATTCGCTCATTATACAAATAAGAAGATACTGTTGCATGGAAGCAAATTAAAGCTATTCTGGAATTTTTTTAAAATTAGTGTTTCACGTGTAAAAATAGGTATAAGAGGAGGATACTGATGCTTCTTCTCTTTGAACATGACCAGAGTTTACTTATAAACTGTTAGCAGATAGGAGTTTTCAAGACAAAAATATATATGAAATGAGTGTTATCAAGAAATGTGTATGAAGATTGTGAATTGCTTAAGGAAGGAAGAAAAAAAATATGCATTTAAGTTGACAGATAAAACCAACACATCCAAAAGATTTTAACAAAGGAAGTCACCCTTGGTCAGTTTTAATAAACAGAGCATTACTAATGAATGGAGACATGAGAGAAAAGATTATTATTGTTTTATCATCAATGATATCAGAATTAGCACTCAAGAGCAGAAATTTGTGTATTTTGACATCAAAGCTGGGAAGCTCACTCTCTGTGATATGTAAGAGACCTAGGTGGACCACACATACATCTAAGATAGCAACAACAAATGACTTTGTTCCTTTTATGTAGACAGCCTCAAGGAATTGAAAATAGGAAATAGGATAGCCCAGAGCAGTTATATGCAAAGTAATTGGCTAGAGGAAGAACAAGATAGCTTCTAGAACAGTGAGACTATACTGGAATTTAATTTATGTTAAAATTAAACATAAGGCCAAGGAAAGAATGCATAATAGAAAAGCATTTGTCAATCTTGGACACACACCTCACCCCACCCCAGTAAAAGAAGTGTCCTTCATACAAAGATAGGCCCTTCCTATTCAGGTGAAGCAATGTATCTTAAACATCATACTTGAGTTGCAAGACTATCACTAGGGTAGAAATGGTGGCAGGGAATTAATACCAGTGAATGATACATACTTCAAGTTCCATCAGTACTGTATCTGTTATTTATGATTAGTGCATCAAACTAATCATAGTCTGAAGTTATTCAATTTTCTGATGCTGATTCTCCTTATTTTATGCACATCCAATAATCTAATTTATGGTAAAGCTCACATTTATTGAATACTTACAAGTTACCAGACACTATAAACCAGTAAACTTTACATATATTATCTCCTTTAAGCCTCACAAGAACCCTGTGAGATAGATACCTTTGTTATCTCCCTTGTACACAGAGGCACAAAGTAAGTAGTTTGCCTAATGGCAGAACTGGGATTCATATAGGCAGTCTACCCAAGATTATCTGGAACAACTATGTTGTACTACTATCTTGGTTTTTCATGTAGATCTGCATTATAGGGAGAGAGTACATTGATCACAAATTCTTTAATTATTTTTTGTCCTGTCATAGTGATTTCTTAATGGTGATAACAGAGTGACTTCTAGTGATGGTTTAGCAGAGAGCCAAATCCTGGAATGGGCAGCCTAACAATGGTACTAGTCAGTAAGATTTTTGTGACTACCTTCTGATCTCCCTTGGCCAATGTTTCCCAGTTGTCTTTTGACTACATCAGTGAGAGGGTTTTGCAGAGTTATAGTCCTGTAATCTCCTAGATATTCTAAATTAAATGGTCTGGGATGGAGCCTGTGAGTCAATTCTTTAAAAATTCAAATTAGTGATTGTGATGCCCATTTAAATTTAGAGCCACTGCTTTAGATGATGCAGTGGCCGTTTCTCTATTAATTTGTCCAACAACCTAGTTCAAATCTAAGACATGGTAAAAGTAAGGAATTCACTTAGCAAACATTAGGCAAAAGTTTAATGATGTTTGTGATGCGGTAAATGTAAAGGGCCAGGTGTGCTGGCTAATCGCAGCACTTTGAGAGGCTGAGGCAGGAGAATCGCTTTAACGTGGGAGTTTGAGACCAGCCTGGGCAACATGGTGAGATCCCGTCTCTACAAAAAATTTTAAAAATTAGCTGGACATGGTGGCCGATATGGTTTGGCTGTGTCCCCACCCAAATCTCAAATTGAATTGTAACTCCCACAATTCCCACACGGTGGGAGGAATCCAGTGGGAGGTAATTGAATCATGGGGGCAGGTCTTTCTCATGCTGTTCTTGCAGTAGTGAATAAGTCTCACAACATCTGGTGGTTTTAAAAAGAGGAGTTTCTGGGTGGGTGCAGTGGCTCACACCTGTAATCTCAGCACTTTGGGAGGCCGAGGCAGGCAGATCACAAGATCAGGAGTTCGAGACCAACCTAGCCAATATGGTGAAACCCATCTCTACTAAAAATACAAAAATTAGCTGGGCGTTGGTAGCACACACCTATAGTCCCAGGTACTCAGGAGGCTGAGGTGGGAGAATTGCTTGAACATGGAAGGTGGAGGTTGTAGTGAGCCAAGATCATGCCACTGCAATCTAGCCTGGGTGACAGAGCAAGACTCCATCTCAAAAAAAAAAAAAAGAAGAGTTCGCTTGCATAAACTCTCCTTTTGCCTGCTACCATCCATGTAAGATGTGACTTGCTCCTGTTAAGTCCAGTAAACCTCTTTCTTTTGTAAATTGCCCAGTCTCAAGTATGTCTTTATCAGCAGCATGAAAACGGACTAATACAGTGGCCCATGCCTGTAGTCCCGACTACTCAGGAGGTGGAGGCAGGAGGATCACTTGAGCCCAGGAGTCTGAGGCTGCAGTGAACCATGATCCTGCCATTGCACTCCAGCCTGGGTGACCAGAGTTAGACCCTGTCTCAAACAAACAAAGAAATAATAAATATATAGATATGATATGAATTTTTTATTTTGATGCCAGGGACCAAATGTTATTAATTCTAAGATACATTGCATAGTGGTTTGAATTTTAGGCCTGGAGCTGCACAGCCTGGGGATGGATACCATCTCTGCTGCACAGTTGGGCAGATGCAAGTAGCCTACTCAGGCTCTCCAGCACTACATTCCTCACTTGCCAAGGAGGATAGTAACTGTCCATACTATAATTCATACAAAGTCCTGAGTCCAAGCCTGATATTTGGTTAGTGCTCAGTAAATGTTAGCTAAGTTGTTACTTGTTTTCCCACCTGAGTACACCTTTGGTAAGCTTAGCTCCCTTCCTGACCCAGGTGTTTCTTATGGCTGTAGAATCAGTCTGTGGAGAGGCTGTTGAGAATGAAGACTTGACTTCATCTGCATACATAGTCTTAACCTTAGACTAGGACCTTTTTAAACATCATTCTTGGACCAATTGGGTAACCACTACAGCGGTTGAGCAGTTAGACAGTCTGGCATTAAACCTTTAAGATATTAAAATGTACTGTACTGCTAGTATGGACTTCAAATTATAAACTAAGAATTAGAGGTGAGTTTTATAGTACTGAGAAGTTTTTTAAGCATCTAAGGGAAACCAAATCCTCACTTTACTTTTTCCAGCTTCTAGCTTCTAGCCTGGATTTCCTCAGGTTCTAATTTATATAAGGTTGTGCTTTATTTAACAGTTTTTAAAAGCCATATGGGAGATATATCTTCTAGAGATTTTTTTTAAAGGAACAAATAAGCTACTGAAAAGGGCTATATACAGTTTAAAAGGAGATCTAATTGTACAACTAGACATATTTAAGGCTCCTAAAATAAGGGATAAGACATTCTTCTTCTATATATTGTAGATCTGTGTAAAGAAAGTGTGAAGTAAATGTATCACATGCACATACATTGGTTAAGAAAATTGATTCAAATACTGGTTTTAATCACTTACTGGCTTCATAATTTTAGACAACTTGCTCAAATTCTCTATTCAATTTTTTATGTATAAGAGGCTTAATAATGCTATCTAATTAATAGAGATGTAGTGAGGATTAGATTACTAAATTGTATTGAATTAAATATATGTTGATTAGGGCATACATGGACATAATATGTTGAATACATGTGCATATTTAGGATAATGGCTGGTACATAAACCCATTGTTAACTATGATAACAATAATGATAGCTACCACCAAATCATCCAAATGAAAAAGAAAGCAAGTCAAATATTACATTGTTCAGCATCTTAAAGTTGTCTTTTACTAAAACTATCTGAAAAAATTTGTCAGGAGAAACAGTTTTTGGTATTAGCTGCTGAAAAAATGTTTTAGAAGATTCACATCAGGGCTGAGCACAGTGACTCACGCCTGTAATCCCAGCAGTTTGGGAGGCCAAGGCGGGCAGATCACTTGAGGCCAGGAGTTCAAGACTAGCCTGGCCAACATGGCGAAACCCCATCTCTACTGAAAATACAAATAATTAGCCTGGCGTGGTGGTAGGCACCTGTAATCCCAGCTATCAGAGAGGCTGAGGCAGGAGAATCCCTTGAACCCAGAAGACGGAGGTTGCAGTGAGCCGAGGTCGCACCACTGTACTCCAGCCTAGGCAACAGAATGATATTCCTTCTCAGACAAACAAACAAACAAACAATTCACATCAGAAAACCTGGATTTTGGTCTTTGTGGTGCCATTCACCAGAGTAGGCAGGTGACTGGGCCTATTGAAACCTCTTTTTCACCAACAAAAGTGGAATAAGATACTGCATCTCAGTTGTTGGTGTGAAAATAAATTCCCCTCTTGATAGGAGGGGTTCTATCTCCATCTAGAATAGTACCCTTCAGTAGAGATAAAATGTGAGCCATGTGTATAATTTAAAATTTTCTAGTAGCCACATTAAAAAAGAAACAATTGAAATTAATTTTAATAATATATTTAACCCAATGTGTCTAAAATACTGCCATTTCAACATGTAATTACTATAAAAAATTATTGAGATTACCTTTTCATGTTATATCTGAAATCTAGTGTGTATTTTATACTTAAAATTACATCTCACCTTAAACTAGCCACATTTCAAATGCTTAGTGGCCACATGTGGCTAGTGGCTACTGTATTGGGCAGTTCAGATCTAGAATATAGATTGCTGTTTGCTATCAGTGTTCTTGGGTACTGGTGCTGCTTTGACCTTAAGCAATTAGCATAACTTTACTCTTAATGTGTGCACCTTTGGATGCTTGAGCTCTACAACTCTTTCATGAGCAGCCTAGCTTAGTAGAGCTTCTGAGAGGATGGGATTCTACTCTTAGCCTTTTGGCTAATCCAGGTGAGGACTTGTTCTGGACATGTCACATGCTGCTCTATTTGGTCAAGCCCAGTAGACAACCAGGAATTGGCAAACCATTGAGTACAGTAAACCTTTTGAACCACAGGGATCAGAGCTCCATGTCAGGATCAGGCTTTTAAAATCCCTCCACTCTTGTTTCTTATCTGGGTTTTTTTTGTTTTTTGTTTTTGTCTCTTTCCCAAATTTCAGAGACTTACCTAGAATCCCTGAGAAAAGAGCAAATACCAGCAGTCTTCTGAAGGAATTCAGCTTGTCTGTCTGCTACTTCAACTTGGCATAACAAGGCAGTCCTCTCTTCCCAAAGATTATTTTGACTTGAGAAGACATTTAGAAACCCTTTTGGGGACATGAAATTTGGGAAGAAGGGGAAGTATTCAATTGTACATAATAGCCCTGGGCTAAATGTTTCATATCTAAGCTTTTTTTATTTTAAGGTTTTCTGATACCATCTCTTACCCACATTTTGTGAGAGTTGTCGTGAAGGCAGTGTTATCCTAGGAGCTGTGTGTAATGGTGAAAGAGGTAGAGAGTATGGGATTCAGGTACATTCATCCAACAAAAAACTGCTCAAATGTCACCAACTTAAGGGTAGCTAAGGGTTCCTATCCTGATCACTTTATTTAAAATAGCTGCCAGCTCCCAGCACCCTGTCTCTACCTTATTTTTTTTTGGCGGAGGGGCAGGTAAAAATACTACTTATCACTAACAAACCTAATCTCATGTGTAAGAATCCTAGTGTTTACTTTTGACCAATCATTTAGGTGAACTTTTAGATAGTGTACATCATGAGGAGTGAGAAAGAAGTAGCTTGGAATACAGCTGTGAAAGGGGGAGTATTAGAGCCAATCTATACCATGTGAAAACTTCAGGTTATACAGGGTAATAGAATGGAGGAGGGGATATTAGGATGAGTAATTGAATTAATATTTTATAGTTCAGGTGTTGTAAATATGTCTAAGGTTTTGGGGCAAAACAATTGGCACAATAAGTAGTAGAAGCACTTAAGTGAAAGATGAGAGAGATTTAAAGCCAGAGAGATTAGTAGTATTTGTAGGAAATGTGGGCTGTATAGTCTTGTGGCTCCAAACCCACAAGTCATATTTCCATTGTCTCTGTTTAGAATCTTTGTTTGAAATTTTATTTATCCCTGTCAGTTTTTCAGTCATTCTTCCAGTTTACCTCTCATACCTTTGTCCCAGCTTGATACCATTATTGATACTTTGTGCTCCATGGAATTACAGTACCTGTGAGCAGAAACTCATTACACCCTGCCAAGGCCAGCAAGTCCATTGTAACTCCCAGTTTGTCCCCGAAGCACCCTGCCAAATAAAAGTAATGCAAACAGGTTGAAAACTCTCAAGTTGTATTAAGAGTTATTTATGTTGCATTAAAATAAATGTTTATCAAAAGGAATAAATGCAGACTTACTTTTTACCTTTTTCTGTCCTACTTCTTTAAATGAGAAAAACCTATTTTATGTGAATGCACCAACTTTTTTAGTCTAATATGATGATGAGTAGTATTTGGTGTGTGAATATATTTAAGAAAAACAATAAGCAAAATACTGTATGCTTTTTATTTGTGGCAGTAGACTTTTATTTCAGTTGGGTTTTATTACAGTGTTACAATTATAAGGTTTCTGAAGTTTAATATTTTAAGTTCTGTTTCTAATTATACTTAGTTTAACATTAAATGAAAGTTCATATGATGCATTTTAACCTAACGTTTTCTTTCTTGTTAGTCTGTAAGACTTGTATTGTTCAGCACTTTGAAGATAGCAATGATTGCCCAAGGTGTGGCAACCAAGTTCATGAGACAAATCCATTAGAAATGTTGAGGTAAGGATATATATTTTACAGTTCATCTAATTTACTTAAGTTGAATGAGCTCTTAATTTTTATTATATGTCACACTATTTCATGTCTTGACTCAGTTAATATAGGTCTTATGATTTTTATTTTAAAGTATTTTATTAAGAAGTATTAAAAATAAGGTTTTATATCTTAAATATTTAAGAAATACATTTCCAAATTAAAAGTATAACTTTCTCTTTGGCTGTAAGAGTGACTTTAGGTTACAAGTATTTTCAGTATTTTAATAGTCTATATTATGTTGAGCTACACAGTAGTAGAAAGATGGAGAACTCAGAGAAAAACTAATATTAGAACTATTGATTTTTTAATTTACCATTTACTCAAAAAATAGTATATAAACATTTAAGTAAAACTTAAAGTTTTTTTAAGACTACCATTTACCCCTCAACTTATTCAGTATAATCATATATTTTTAAAGCTGGAAGTAGTCTATGAGATTCTAATCCAAATCCCTTTATTCCCAATTAGGAAATTGAAATCTGGAGAAGTGATATGACTTAACCTAAGGTTTCACAGAGTACCTCAAATGTCACTTTCCAGCTACAGGCCATGTGTCCTCACCACTAGACCCATTTTCATCCCATTGTTTTCCATCCACCATAGCTCTAACGCAGATTGCCTGTGTGATCTTTAAGAAGCTACACATCTAAAGATAGAACTAGATAGTCTCTGGAAACTTTCATAACTCTCTTTATCTGTGTGATGTTTGCCGTCATTCTATAAATCTGGATTTGCAAGTCTTACATTTCAGACTTTTGTTTTTAAATTTTAATGCCTGTTTGGGATGATTTGTCTACAGGTAAATGTCTAGCCCTGTGGTTTTCAAAGTGTGATCCCCAAACCATTAGTATCATGTTAGAAATGACAGTTCTCAGACCACACATCAGATCTGCTAAATCAGAAACTTGGGGATTGGAGCTCACTTAGTTTAGCAAGCTCTCTAGGTGATGCTAATATATGCTAACATTTGGGAACCACTGGTCAACTCTGGTCTGTAATTCTGAGCAAGCCTTCCAGTTGGATTTATATCAGTACCTCTCAACCAGGGGTGATTTTGCCCCGGGGATACATTTAGCAACATCTGGAGACATTTTTGGTTGTCGGATCTGGGTGGGTGCTCCTGGCATCTAGTAGGCAGGGGCTAGGGATGCTACTAAGCATCCTACAATGCACAGGATAGGCCCCACACAGCAAAATTTATCCAGCCTAAAGCATCAGTAGTACTGTAGTAAGGAAACTGACTTCAGTAATTCAGAGAATAAAGCAAATATTTTCTCTCAAATAATTTTTTTTCTTAATTTTAAAATAGAAAACAGTTAATATCCAGTTGTAATGAAAAATTATTACCAACTGTTAATAAAAAACTAAAATAATTTTTTTATTAAAATAAAAAAACTTAATAAAAACAGTTAATAATTATTACCTTTTCTGTTCTTAAAGGATCACATCATAAGGCATTTTATCTTAATTTTTTGGTTCTGGCCATGAGATACCTGAAGGAATCCAGTCACTGTTTAATCAAATCTGATCTGTTGGCTAAAGTATAACATCATATATTTTTAACTTTTTATTTGGAAATAATTTCAAACTTAGAAATAATCCCCCAAATAAAAGTAGTACAAGAACTACTTGTATTCTGTTCACTCAGATTAGCCTCTTATTAACATTTTATATCATTTGCTTTGTCATGAGCATATGTGTACTGCATGGTTTATTTTTTCTGAACTATTTGAGGGCAAGTTACGTGTATCATGGCCCCTTACTCTTAAATACTTCAGTGTGTATTTCTTAAGAATAAGGATATTATATCACATAACCACAGTATGATTGCATTGGTATAATACTTTAACCTAACTTCCATATTCCAGTTTTCTCAGATTATCTAAAGATGTCCTTTATAGAAATTGTTTTCCTCCTAAAATTCCACTGAAATTACTGCAAAGGAATTATTTTAAAGACACAAACTCAGAGATAATAAGAACAAGATATTCTGTATCTTCGGCACCTAGGATAGCTCCTGAAACATGATAGGTTCTCAGTAAACACTTTTTAAAGGATAAGAAGAAATGGTAGAAGAGATGTCAGCAGAAACTGAAAGCTAGAAAGCAAACTGGTGGTGGTGATAGTTGAACAGACCTCAGAGGCCTGAGTATACCAGGGGACTAAGGAGATAGGGAGGTAGTAGGGAGGGGGAAGATCTTTACCAAAGTTTCCTACAGCAGGCTTCTTTTTAGCCAAAACTAGGTCACGTGACACCCACTAGGTAAAGTGATGTGGTGGGTTTTGAAATGCTTTAACAAATCATGAATTATCCCTTAGTGTGCCCACATTGCAGCCAGAACAGATTTTGTTAGCAAGCAATAAGGGGAATTTAGGCTCCTTCATTAGGTGCCTAAATTGCCTGTGGCACATGTAGCAAAAAATTTCCCTTCTATGTACTTTTTCCCGGTAAGCTTTTGGGAAGCTTGAGCATAAACCAAGAAAGAATAAAGGAATCTAACATAGCAGAGAGGTGAAGGGATATGACAGTTGTGCAGCAGGCCTGGGAAACAAGCAGTCTGTATTTTTGCTGTCCAGTATGGTAGCAATTAGCCACATGTGGTTGTTAAGCACTTTCAATGTTGCTAGTGCAACTGAGGAATAGAATTTCTAATTTAAATTCAATTAAAACCTGAAGCAGTGTAAATATTTTCCCACTAAAGATAACTTTATTCTTCAATAAATAAAAATTACTAAATGTATTATTAAATATATTTTCATATATAACAAAACATTAAAGTTAGTTTTACATAAAAAGTGTAAAGTAACTGATGTTAATGTACCTACTAAAAATTTAAAATTACATATTTGACTCACATTATATTTCTATTGGACATCACTGATATAGACAGTAGAAGGAAGTTGGAAGAAGATGCCCCTCCATGAGGGGAATCATTCATTCAGCAAATATTTACTGGATCCCTGCTATGTCCAGACACTATTCTAGGTGATTGAGGTCCATTCGCAGACAAAATAGGTAAGGATCTTTGCCCTTGTAGATTTAATATTTCTGTAGTGAGAGACATTCAATAAACCATTTAATAAGTAACTTATATGGTATGTTAGAAAGTGAAAATTACAAAGGGAAGAAAGGGAGAAGTGTTGTGGGGTGAGGAGGTCAGGAGTGTCAAGGGAGCAGCAGATTGCAGTTTTAAATAAGATGTTGAGGATAGGCTTCAATGGGAAGGTGAGATTAAAGCAAAGACTTGGAGACTATGAGAGGTTAACCATGGATATGTCTGGGAAAGCATGCCTATTCCAGGTAAAGGGAGCAGCCAGTGAAAAGTGCCTAAGTCAGGAGTGTATATATGCCTTGTTGGACAACCAGCAAGGAGACCTGGGGTGTCTGGGGAACAATGAGTGAGGGACAGAATACTGGGCAACAAGGGCAGAGAGATCATGAGATTCCAGATCATGAAGGGTCCTATAGGCCACTATAAACATTTTATCTTTTACTCTGAATGAAACGGGGAGCCTCTGCAGGATTTTGGTTGGAGGATTGATCCAATATGAACATTTTGATGACTATATTGAGAACACCCTTGCATATAGCAAGGGAAGGGTAGAAGCAGGGAGAACAGTTAGAAAGTAATTGCAATGACCCTGGTGAGAGGTAGTAGCTGAAGAGGGGACAAGAAATGCTCGTATTCTGAATATATTTCTAAAGTAGATTCAGCAAGGTTTGCTGATGGAATGGATATAGGATAAAGAAAAGAGTTGAATATGACTTTAAGATTTCTGACCTGAGCAACTAGAAGAATGGAGTTGCCATTAACTGAGTTGGGAAGATTAATAATAGAGCAAGGAAGGGGTAGATCAGGACTTTGATTGTGGACATGTTGAGTTATTCATTTCAGAGAGAGAGAAAGTTGGTAAGTGTATGTATCGGTCTGGAACTCAAAGGGAGAGGTCTGGGCTAGACATAAACATTTGGTAGTCTTTATCATATAGAAGATTTTTCAAGCTGTGAGGCAGAATGTGATCACTTCGGGGGAGTAAGTACAGGGAGGAATGAGTAAAGGACCAAGGACCAGAGCCCTGGAGAACTCCAGCATTAAGTGTTCAGAGACAAGAGGAGGAGCCAGCAGAAGAAACTGAGAAGGCACAACCAGTGAGGTAGAGGAAAATCCAGACGTATGTGGTGCCCTAGAAGTCAAGTGAACACAGTATGTATGTCAAAGAAGACGGAGTGATCCATCTGTGTCATTTGTTGTTTATGGGTACAAGCAAGGTGAAGACTGAGAATTGATGGTTAGATTTAGCAACATGGAGGTCATCAACTTTGAAAAGAGCACTTGCAAGTGCTCCTCTCAACTCTAAAGGAGCTCTGAGACCAAAAACCTAATTGGATTGTTTTAAGAGAGGAAAGTGGGTAGAGGAATTAGCAACAGTGAGTATAGACAACTCTTTCAAGGAGTTTTGCTACAAATGGGAGCAAAGAAATTGGGGGTGGTGGTGGGTTACTGTCAAGTGCAGCCAAGAAGATTCTTTATTTTGTTTTGATAAGGGAGAAATAATGCCAGATTTGAAGGGAATGATCCAGTAGAAGGCAGAAAGTTAATAATATAGGGAGAGTAGGGAATGGAATCTGACAACATAAGAGGAGACACTGGTTTTCAATAGGACCACTGACAAAAAAATTTGTAGCAACAGGCAGACAGAAAGAGAGTATATGATGCAGATGCTATAGGTAGGTATGGTGGCCAGGGCCTATGGAAGTTTGTTTCTCCTTGCTTTGACACTTTTCATTGAGAAGAAAGTGTTTATCAGCCAAAATTAAGGATAGAGGAAAGGGATTTGGAGGGTTGAGGACAGAAAAAGCGTGTTGTCCAGGAGAGTGAGAGAATCAAAACACTTGGGAGTATAGTATGATTCCTGGAAAACTTAAAGGCATATTTGGGTTGTAGTTTGGAATTTGAAGTGGTGTGGTTGTGTTTTTATTAAGCCACGGGTACAGTGCAGAGTTGAAGGAAAGTTTTTTTTTCTTTTATATATATATATATATATTTTCCATTTTTTTATTGCATTTTAGGTTTTGGGGTACATGTGAAGAACATGCAAGATTGTTGCATAGGTATACACATGGCAGTGTGATTTGCTGCCTTCCTCCCCCATCACCTGTATCTGGCATTTCTCCCCATGCTATCTCTCCCCAACTCTCCACCCCCGGCTGTCCCTCCCTATTTTCCCCCCTGACAGACCCCAGTGTGTGATGCTCCCCCTCCCTGTGTCCATGTGTTCTCATTGTTCAACACCGGCCTATGAGTGAGAACATGCAGTGTTTGATTTTCTGTTCTTGTGTCAGTTTGCTGAGAATGATGGTTTCTAGATTCATCCATGTCCCTACAAAGGACACAAACTCATCGTTTTTGATGGCTGCATAATATTCCATGGTGTATATGTGCCACATTTTCCCTGTCCAGTCCATCATCGATGGGCATTTAGCAAAGACCTGGAACCAACCCAAATGCCCATCTTTTTTTTTATATTTTTTAAGCCCGCAGCGGAAGCCGGGGCCGCGGGGACCCGGCGGCGCAGGCACGGGGCCGGCCCAGGTGCACCGGAAAATTGTATTTAACCCAAGTTGTACCAAATAATTTTGAGCAAGTAAGAGACAAGGGTACATGTAAGGAAATGATTTAATGACTGACCATAGAACAGATTAGTCCTAAGCTGGGTTGGGAGGACAGAAAGGACATCCAAGTGGTAAGTGATGTTTCAGAGGAAACAGAAATAAAAGTAAGTTGATTCTTGATCTGTTTGTACATAGTGAGAAGTGCTATTTTTTATGCACTCCTACTATTAAATAGTCTGGGAAAACTTTACAAGTGACTTCGTCTTGAAGAATAAGATAGCATTGGTTTGGTCGGAGAGTATAAAGAGTATTTGAGCCAGGATGTAAAACACGAGGGGAGAAAAAAATGAATTGAAAAGGACAAGGAATTCTTGGAATAATTGAATAAGCCAGTTGGCTAGAGGAGAGAGACAGTGAATAGTACCAGTTATGGTATATAGGTTGGACTCAAGTTATGTAAATACATGAAGCCAGGTATTAAGGAAAATTAGTCCTTGAGAGGTAACTACCACAATCAGATTAGTACTTTAGGAAGAGTCATTATGAGCATGTCTCTGCTCTGCTCAAAGTAGGATGGTAATTGAAGGAATGGAAGAAATGATGGAGGAATAGATGGGACAGATACTGACAGAGAGCTGTAAATGTGGTTTGGTAAGTAAATGTGTAAATGAAGGGAAAGAGAGAAGTTAAGATCATTCTCATATTTTGAGCCAATTTGGGAGAATTATGGTATTACTTAAAAATTTAAAAAATGTGAGACAATGGGTGGGGCACTTAGTATTTTATTGGAGAAGGATAGATGAGACAATCTTGACATAGATGAATAAAAGGAGGTACTTGAAATGTTTAGAATCCATTGGAAATATGGAACTTGAACTCAGCAGAGAGATGTTATAGATAGGCAGGTAGATAGACACATAGATGGGTGGGTGGGTGGGTGGATGGATGGATGGATGGATGGATCTCTGCCTATATGTTGGTTTTGAAGTCACCAAAGCAGATGAAATCCCCAAGGAAGACAGAACTTTGAAAAGGTCAGAGTGCAGAGTACAAAGCAAGGGAGAATATCAGATTCAAAAGTAGCTGGGAAAAAGAAAAATAGTCACAAAGAAAGATCAGACTTGGAAATTTTAAAAATGAAAACAAAGGAAATTTTCAGGGAGGCAGGCACTGTTAGACAACACTGTGAAACTGCTGCAGAGAAATACAGAAGAAATATAAACTTAAACAAGAATTTTTAAGTTTAAATTTTAATTCTAAAACTTTTAAACCTATTTAGTATGGAAGTTATGGATGATTCGCAGAGTTCAGCAGAGTGAAAAAGCAAAACAGTAGGTGACAGAAATAATGTTGGTTTTACTTTCACATTTTTTTCAAGTTAGAAGAAAAGATTGAGAAACAGAATGATAGTTTGAAAATACAATGAGTTAATAAAGGTTTTGGGTCTTTTTTTAGATACAAGAAACCTCTATGTGTTTGTAGTCTTGTAGAAGAGTAATGCTGTTGAGCAGGATGAAGGAGATGGGGTAGGAAGAGAGTGTTGTGGGGGCAAGAGAATGGGATTAAAGACAAAAAGCCATGAAAAAGATGAGTTATATAGCAGGAAAGAAAATAAGAAAAATGTCAAGATAAATATTTGAAGTTTTCATTTCAGAAGATAGAATGATAAAGTGGTCTACATTTCTCAGAATAGCAGAGTAGAGATTATTTCCTTTATGGGAAAGAGCCAGAGCTGTGGTAGAAATTTTGAGAATGGGTGTATCAGCTGTTGCTGCACAACAGGCAACTCCTAAATTGATGCTTGAAAAAGCAAGCATTTATTATTCCTCCTGGTTCCCTGGGTTAGCTGGGTGGTTCTTCTGGTCTTGGCTGGGCTCACTCATGCAAATGCAGTTCGCTGTGCATTGGGTAATCTGCTGTGCTGATTTTGGGGAATGGGCTGTTTGTAGACTAGTCTAAAATGGCCTCAGCAGGGCAGCTTGGTCTCTTCTACGTGGTCTGTCATTCTCCAGCCTTGTTCTCATGCTAGCAGGATTCTGTGAAAGAGAGAGAAATAGAAACAAAAGCATGTGATGCCTCTTGAGGCTTAGGCTTAGAACCAACCAGAGTCACCTGTGCCCCATTCTGCTGGCCTCAACAAGTTTTAAGGCCAGCCCATATTTCCAAGGCAGGGAAATAGACTCCCCTCCTTAGTCAAGGGAGGAATTTCAAAGTCATGCTCAGGAGTGTGGATATAGAGAGAGCTGGGGACTGGGACCATTTTTGTAATCAGTCTACTACTGGGGAAGGCTGGAAAGAGGTCTGTTCCCTGAACAGAAGAGTGTGGTATAGTGGATGTGCTAAAATTGTATATGTTCTGTATTTTGTAATACATATAAGATATACATCTCAGACTATTTACGTGTCAGATTTTTGTGTCTTCATTGTTAGTATATTCTTTCTCTCCCCTTTCGAAGGTTGGACAATACATTAGAGGAAATTATATTTAAGCTGGTCCCTGGACTACGAGAACGTAAGTGGCTCTTTGGGTTCTTGCAGACTTTTGTGTTTTATGAAATCAACATTTCTATTAAAGATTTCACGACTTTTTTTTATACTCTCTTTCATTTAAATTAGAAGAACTTGAGCGTGAATCTGAATTTTGGAAGAAAAATAAGCCTCAAGAAAATGGACAAGGTAACTTTTTCTTATATCTGTTTCTGATAGCATCTCTTAAATTGGTCAGTTTTTCATAGCGTAGGTGAACTAATAACTCTCTTCAGGCTCACATTTTTCCTGTACAAAATTTGTGCTCCCTTACATTATGAACCTTTTTTCTCTATAGGAGATTTTATATAAATGAATGTAAATCTCAAGACACTTTAGTTGAAGGTAATTAGAAATAGAGGAAATTGGACTTTGGGAAGAGAAAAGGGAGATAAAAGAGAAAATTGGCTAGATGTTTATAGTAGTAATTTCTAGGGGAGCTAAAGGAAGCTGAAGTAAGAAATAGCCACAGCTTGCAACTAAACAGTGAAGAGTTTTTTGTTTTATTTCTTTTGTATGTTTGTCTTTATAGGAGAGGGGAACTGAGATGTGGCTGAGAGCCAGATCAGGAGATTTTACTATGCTCTGATATTCTCGAATGAAGTTTTTATAAGTAGAGCTCAGGTGATACAAACCTATATGTCATGGAAATTTAGAAAGTATTTGTGGATGCTTATGGGAATTTTTCCCATCACCTATGCTGCATGTCCAAATTTCTCCTCTAGGTTCCAAGAGACTCAGCAATTAGTAACTTTTAATAATTTCAGCAAAGGGGCAAACATTACTGAGCAGATAAAAGGCTTTTAGCATACATATATATGTATAAAATCCACACAAAGGGATATATGAAATTATAAGAAAGTAGTATCATTCCCATTGTTTTTTTAATATGAGATTTAATTTGAGATGTCCTAAATACCATTTAAAGTTATTCAAGAATGTGTGTGTGTTCTTTTGGGGTCACTTGTGAGTTCAGCCTCCCAATCTTGGTTTTCCCGTAAGATCATAGGATTGCCGATTATACATGACGAAGGTAGATGAGAAAATGCCATCTCTCTCTTTTAATCGGTAAAATGGAGATTATCATTTTATTAGTTCAACTTAACTGTGCAAGGCTGTTTTCTTAGAGAAGGGGAAGTTTGAGAATAGTTTTGATGACTAGAGTAAGGTAGCAAGAGACTATTTTTAATCTATAACAAAAAAAGGCAAAGAAGCTAAGCCTGACCAAAAAAATGACTTAACTAGGGCTTGTTTTACCCAAATATACACTGCAATTAGACAATGATAAGCAATTGTAGTAGTGCTATAATAAAATGCAGGTAAGATAAGGCTAATTAAATATTCCAGTTTTTGACTATCTGTTCAAGAGGACAGGAGCCTGGGAGATTGTCCTCAGAAGTTATGTGGTAGGTTTACTCTATCCTTCTACATATCACAGATTGACTTGTGAAGGGCGGTAGCCTACTTTGTGAATTTTATCTCCCTTTTCCTATTGTTTGTCCCTTTTAAAGTATTTATGGTATTTGGTCTTTAGCTTGGGTGGAGGATTTGGATCTTTTGTTGGAGCTGGGAGTTTGGTTCATAGAAGGCAACTCCTGTGTATGTGCATTCTTTATAAATAAGCAGAAGAAAACATGTAGAAAAAAACCCACCTCCCTGCTTTATGGTACACCTGTAATGCTTTTAATATAGGTATCCAAGGGGATTTACCCTGTCACTTTGCAGGGAGGCTTTTCTACAATGTAATGTTTGGCTGGCTAATGTTTTCAGGTTTTAGCTTAGAGGTATTTCATCTAGAAATCGTCCCTGAACCTCTGCTTCACTCCCAAAGTTTGGGTTTACTGTCTCTTTTTTATGTGCCTGCATAGTCCATTTTACTTCTCCCATCCTATATTTGTCTAGTTTCTTTTTTGTTTTTGTCTTTTTTATTTACCTTTATTTCATCCTATATCCTGACCATTGTGAGAGTGAGGATGATAGCTGTAGTTTCAGTATTGTTCCCACAGGCCTTGTATGATGTGTATCCAACATAAAGTTAAAGCTACTCAACAGATGCATGATAAATATAGTTGCATTATTTATAGGGTACAGGTAATAGGTTAAATACATTTGTATATAATACAAAGTATGCCATTCAGATTTGTTTGAGTTGTAACATATATTAATAGCTATATAAGTGTTACAAGCTAATTAAAAGCTAATTCATTGTACTCATTTTTTTCGCTAGCTGATTTTATATCTAGTAATTTGAAATTTTGATAATTTAATTTTATAATTTGAAGTATTTGGTTTTAATTTGAATATATACTTATGTATATAAACTTGAGTATAATTTATATATACACATGTAAATAATTTGGAAGTGTTTTTATATATCCTGTTCATTTTCTAACGTAGTCTAATCACTAATTGTAATCATTTTTTTGGCCAAATACAGCTAGTCCTGAATCTTTCATTTGGATGTCCCAGTGAGCCTAGAAATCTTAAACCAAGTTAATAAGTCTCCAATTAAAAAAAATTTTTTTTCCATTGTTGAGTTGGTTGGAACATTTTAAAGAGACTAAATTCTTCAAAAGCTGTTAGGAAGTTTTTTAAAGTTGATTTTTATTTTGATAACCAATGTATTATTATTGCTGAACTTTAAAATCAATTTTGATTTATAGCTGTTAGTTTTGTTTAAATTATACAGATGTTACTTCAAAAGTTGACAAACCAAAAGTAGATGAAGAAGGTGATGAAAATCAAGATTATCACAGAAGTGACCCACAAATTGCTATCTGTCTAGATTGTTTACGAAATAATGGACAATCGGGGGACAATGTAGTAAAGGTGAGTGAACAAGACCATGGTATTTTTATGATCAGTTTATAGTACACCCTTGGTAATTTGTTGACAAATTTTCTAATGCTTCAAAATGTTTGCTTTCAAAGTTTTAATTAACATAATTAAATAAAATGCTGTTCTTTGTCAATCGTATGCTTACCAGTTGTTAAAGTCCCACAACTGAACCGTCCTGGATCAATGCCACCATCTAGTGGCTAATGCGCAGAATCACACCTCTCTTTCTCCACCTCCTTTTATACCTTTGTTGGGAGTTCATATGCATGGTTTCTGTTTTTTAAGCATGGTGACAAACTTAGAGAATTTCATGTCACCAGTAATTCTAGCCCTTTTATTAATTATCTTCTAATTTGATCCTTTATTTCTCTATTTTTATTTGCAACTCAAGATTTTCATGTCAGGGCTATCGTATTTCGTGAATAATTTAATCAGTTAGTTTCGAAGTAAAATTGGAGGTTGTAAAATGCCTCTGAACTTTTAAATTCCTTGAAGGCTCTCAGTTATTTCCTATAGAATCTCCATTTCTGATACTGTTTTCCTCTGCCTCTGTTAATTTCTTAGAGGATCTTTACAGAAAGTTTGAAACACTCTGCTTTTATTGATTTTCTTTGGTCTTTAAATGGTGTTGCTTTAATAATGTTTTCTACCTTTTTATTGCAAACAGCTTTTATTTTTATTACAAATCTTCACTACTTTAACTGTTAGATTTTTGTCACTTTATCCTAGCAAATGTCAGCCACTGAGAATATTGTTTATCTCTGTTTATTCTGTGTTTTATTCAAATGCCTATATTCATTGTCTTCTAATTTTCTTTTACTTCCTCTGTGTAAATCTATAGGCTAGTGGGCTGAATTTTTTACTAACATATTTAATGGCATTTTTCTATTAGGAAGTGAAAAACAATTTTTCAACTCAGATTAAGTTTTTCTAGCATTTTATAACAACATATATAGCATAGTAATTCAAAGAATATTTATCCGCTATGTGAATAGTAGGCAGTAAAGAAATAAGTAGTAAGAAAAAACACTTTTCAGTCAAGGAACTTGGTTAGGTCTTATACATACAAATAGTTATAATAAGGTAACTGATTTTGTTAAGGGGAGTTCATTGGACAGGGCATGTAATAAACTGTGTCTGTCTTGAGAGAAATGACCACTGTACCTATTTATCCTTCCAGTATTTTCAGTTGTTTCTTACGGTCTTTCCCAAAAGTCAATCCCCTTTTTGGGAAGTTTTTTTTATAGTTTATGGTCATCCTTTAGCTCTCTCATACTTGAGTTAGGACCTAGTGAAAGTTAAATCAATGGAAAGGCTGCATATCTTCTCATAAATAAATGTAAAGTTCACTTCTCTGCATGATTTCTCATGTGAAAGTATAAAATAATGAATTTTAAAAATTTATCTGAAAAATTAACCACCCCTGTTATTCTTTTTTTTTTTTTTTTGACATCTTTGACACTTTTCTGTTCTAGTTGACCTTTTATTCATTCACTTTTTCCTTATGGACTTTTCTTCATCCTTGTACCTTCATTCTTAGTTTATAAATGACTTCTACTAGGCTACCCTGATTCTTCCTTTTTTTCCTGGGCCATTCCTACTTTGTCTCTACTAGCTCTGCTTCTTGCCTTCTACTTGATAAATGTGAGTATGCCCTAATACTTTCTCTATATTTATTTTAGGTCTTTTCCATTTTCTGTGTGGCTTCAACTATGCAAAGGATTTTTTAACTTTTATTTTAGATTTGGGGGTACACGTGCAAGTTTCTCATACAGGTAAATTGCGTGTCATGGGTTTGGTATAAGGTTATTTGTCACCCAGGTAATAAGCATAATACTCAATAGGTAGTTTTTCGATCCCGTCTCGCCTCCTACCATCCCACCTTTAAGTAGGGCCTTGTGTCTGTTCTTCTCTTCTTTATGCAAAGAACTTTTAAGTCCTAATTTCCAACCCTGTTGTCTTTCTCAAGCTGAAGTATTATATCTTTAAGTATTTTTAAATGGACCAGTTGAGAATTTCACTAACACCAGAAACTTGACTTGTATAAAGACAAATTCATTATACTTCCTTCTAACTTTAAACATGCCGTTTCAGTTATGACTACTGTCTTTCAGTCAGTCAAATAAGTTCAAAAGCTTGGTGTCATCTTTGACCTGTTACTCTTTTCTTTCAGCCAGTTACTAAGTCCTGCAAAATTCCCCCCCCAGTTTAGTGCTGCTCACCCTTATATCTAGATTTTTTAAGGTAGTTATTAAGTGTTTTCTGTACCCTTAATTTTTCTTTTGTTATCCAGGGCTAGGGCCATTTGCCTGAGTGTATGTAAGACTCAGGGTGAGGGCCATGACCAATCTCAGGATCAGATGGTAAGTATTTTAGGCTCTGTAACCCATATGGTCTCTGTTGCAGTTTACTCAACTTACTCATTATAGCACTAAAGCAGCACAGTAAATGAGTGGGCACGGTTATGTTTCAATAAAACATTACTTATACAAATTGATGGCCAGCCAGATTTGGCCTGAGGACATGGCCATTGTATAGGCCAAAAGTTTGCCACCTTTTGGCCTGTGTAATTAAGTCATAACTCCTTATATTAGCATTCAAGACTCTTCACTAACAAGCACCTCTCTTAATAAGTTTATCTCTCATCAAACTCATTAGTAAATTCTGCTTTCAAAACAAGTGATTATTCCTTTATGTATGTGTTCGTTCTTTCTCTCTCCTCCCCCCTCGCCCGTGTATTTGTGTGTGTGTGTGTGTGTGTGTGTGTGTGTGTGTGTGTGTGTTGGAAACCCTATTATCTGATAAAAGATCTGTATCTAGAATATATAAAGCTTGTATTATGAATATTTAAGACCTCTAAAACTTTGAACAACCCTTCCTTTGTTCTTTCCTCTTCCACCATCCTATGCCATTGCCAAAGAATGGTCATTGTTTGACCTGTCTGGTTGTTTCCTAGAAGACCCCACTTACAAGGTTGTCAGTATTTGATTTGACTTGGAGCTTGCCCCCATGGAAAAAGCCTTCTCTTTGGGTGGGGGGGAAGGGGCATTTGTCGAAAACAATTACAGACAAATGTTTTAACTTTACAGCTGCCTGAGATATACATAACATTTGGACCAAACAAGAGACTAACCAAAAAGCTTAAAAGGGAAAGCTGTGAAGTGATATGTCCCTAGGAGCTTCAAAAACCTCTGACATATTCCTTGAAATCTAGAGGGCCACATACATACACAGGATTGTATGCATGTTTGGGAAAGACCTGAGAAGGCCCTAAACTCTCACCTCTGCCTGACTTTGAGGCACTCTGCACAAGCAGGAAGTGAAGACTAAGGCAGAGTTGTCATCACCTTGGTTGAATGTTGGAGGTATGCCTCCAAACACACACCCAGATCCTTGGCAAAGACTGAGTGACTTAATGGCTCCAGATGTGTAAAGAAATATCTGTTCAATCATTAGCTGACCTCTAGGCAGAAACTTTCATGGCTACCTATGGTAAAGAATACAGACTTTCTGGAATTAGTTTAGGACTGAAGAGCAGGCAGTAATCTGATTTCCAGCATTGTAACATTATATCATTTAAAATGTCTAGTTGTAACATTATATCATTTAAAATATGATAAATACTAACAAATACAGTGATCTGTCAGATTATGGGGGGGGATTAATTCCAGGACCCTTCATGGATAACAAAATCTATGTATCCCGTGTCCCTTATATAAAATGGTGTCGTATTTGCATGTAACCTATGCACAGCCTGCTATATACTTTAAATCATCTCTAGATTACTTGTAATACCTAGTGCAATGTAAATACTATGTAAATAGTTGTTAAACTGCATTATTTTTATTGCTGTATCATTTTTATTGCTTTTAAAAATATTTTTGATCTGTGGTTGGTTGAATTCACAAATGTAGGACTTCAGTTACAGAGAGCTGATTTTATGACCCATACACAGGAAAAGCAGCAGTCAGTAGAAACTGTCCCTGAGGAAGCCCGGACATTGCATTTATTAGGCATAGATTTGAAATCATCTATTTAAATATGTATAAAGAACTAAAACCATGGTCTGATCACCTATATGAAAATAGAAGAATTATCTCACCAAATATAGGATATTAAATATTTTTTAATATTCTGGAGTTGTATAGCAACTGAAATGAAAATTTTATGGGTGAGGCTCACAGCAGACTTGAACCAAAGAAAAAGAACCTATAAAATTGAAGTTTAATGAAGTGAGATTATTCAGTCTGAGAAACGGAAAAAAAATAGAATGAATAAAAATGAGCAGGTCCTTAGAGACCTGTAGACACCATCAAGCTTACCAGCATACCCATAATGGAAGTTCCAGAAGGAGAGGAAATGGAGAAAAAAGGACAGAAAGTGTATTTGAAGAAATAATGGCCCCCCAAAAAAAACTGAATTTGATGAAAAATATTAAACATCTGAGAAGCTTAACAAACTCCAGGTATGATAAATTCAAAGAAATTCATACTAGGCACATCATAATCAAATTATTGAAAGACAAAGAGAGAATCTTGAAAGCAACAATATAAAGGTGACTCATAGATAAAGGACCCCCAGTGGGGTTAGTAGCCAGTTTCTCACCAAAAGCTGTGGAGTCTAGAAGGCAATAGGATAATATATGCAGAGTGCTCAAAGAAAAGAAAATGGTCAACTAGTAAATCTATATTCATCAAAATCTGTAGCCTTCCAAAAGGAAGGGGAAATTAAGATATTCCCATGACCTTGGATTTAGCAGTGGATTCTTAGAAATGATACCAAAAGCATAAGCAGCAAAAGAAAAAAAAAATAGATAAATTGGACTTCATTAAAATGTAAAACTCTTGTGTATCAAAGGACACTTAAGAAAGTGAAAAACTTACAGAATGGGAAAAAATATTTGCAAATAATGTCTGATAAGCCTTTAATATACAGATATATGAAGAACTCCTATAAATCAACAGTAAAAAGACCCAATTTGAAAAAAAAAAAAAAAAACGGCTAAAGATTTGAATAGACATTCCTCTAAAGAAGTTATAAAAATGACCAATAAGCACAGGAAAAGTTGCTAAACATCACTAGTCATTAGGGCTCTGCAAATCAAAACCTCAATGAGATACCATTTCATACCTACTAGGATGGCCAGAATTTTTTTAAGGAAAATAATAAATGTTAGAGAATGTGGACAAATTGAACCCTCATGCATTCCTAGTGGGAAGGTGAAAGTGCAGCTACTGTGGAAAACAGTTTAGCAGTTTCTCAAAGAGTTGACCTGGTGATTCGACTTCTAAGTATATGATCATACACAGTAGTCCCCCCTTATCTGTGGGGCATATGTTACAAGACCCCCAGTGGATGCTGCAACCACAGATAGTACCAGATAACCCTGTATATACTGGTGTTTTGATTTGATAACTGAGATAGCTAAGTGACTGATGGACAGGTAGCCTACACAGCATGAATATGCTGGACAAAGGGAAGATTTCACTCCAGGCAGGATGGAGTAGGATGATGCAAGATTTTACCATGCTACTCAGAATTGTATGCAGCTTAAAACTTAGGACTTATTTTTAGAATTTTTCATTTTGAATTTTTGTACAGTGAAATATTGACTGGGTAACTGAAATCAAGGAAAATGAAACTGCAGATAAGGAGGGACTACTGTATAAAAGAATTGAAAACATGTTCACACAAAATCTTGTATATGTATATTCATAATAGCATTATTCATAATAGCCACAAAGTAAAAACAACCTAAATGTCTGTTAACTGATGAATGGAAAAACAAAATGAAACAAAATGTGATACTGTTCAGTTATGAACTTCAATGAAGTACTGATACATGCTAAACATGCTACAACATGGATGAACCTTGAAACCTTTATGCTAAGTGAAAGAAGCGAGACATAAAAGGTCACATATTATGTGGTACCATTTATATGAAATGTCCAGACAAGGATAAAGACAAAAAGTAGATTAGCAGTTGTCAGGGGCTGGAAGGAGGGAAGGTTGGGAAGTGACTGCTAATGAATTTGGGGTTACTTGGGGAGATGAGGAAAATGTTTTGGAATTAGATCATGGTTGCACAACTTTGTGAATAGTATAAAAACTATTAACTATTAATCTCTGAAATATTATGAATAGTGATACCAACATCATTTCTGGAGATTCTTCCTGATTTCTTGGCAGATGAAAAAACATACGTATTAAAGAGTCTTCCAGTACAGGTTGCATATCCCTTATCCAAAATGGTTGGGACCAGAATTTTTTTGGATTTTGGAATATTTGCATTGTATATACTTACAGTTGAACCTCCCAAATCTGAAATGAGTGTGTGTCATGTCAGCCCTCAGTTTCAGATTTGGGGGGCATTTCAGATTTTGGATTGGGGATGATCAACCTGCACCCTTATATTCTTCTCTGACTTAATTGGGGCTTGTAAAAATGTGCTAATTATTCTTTTTAAGCTGTTTGGGGCAAAAAGAAAATGGACGGGAAACGCTGGGCTTCTTGAGAAGGTGTCAACAGATAACAGAGAAGATAGACTTGTACATTTATCCCTTTGTTTTCATGCTGTCTAGAATATCCGTCTTCACATTTGAAATGGGTAGAGTATGTGTTGCTTTAGATGTAACTTTTAACTTCTGTTTTCTTTTAATGGATACTTCATCATCTGTGTTGTGACCAAGTATTCTTTGTTAATTTATTTCTGTTGGTCTTTGTCAGGAAATATGTTTTGCTAGGAAATAAACATTGACTGAATAGTTCTTCTTTTGACTTAGTGGATTTAAGAACACTAAGATGTTGTTCCAGATGCTGACCTAATTTCCTATGCATATGAATAGGAGTAATATCTTTAAGAGATTCTATTGTTGCTTTGTGTGTTTTAGTATTCCAATAACTTTTGAGGTTGTGGTATGTAATTTTGTTTCACATATTGGTTCATGTTTATTATGTCTACAACCTCATTTTGCTTCATTTTCAGCTTGAGTATCCCTTCTGGATTGGTTCTTATATTTTAGTGATATTCAAGCTTAAAGAGTGAATTAGTAGTGCTCTGCACATTTTACAGATGAGACACATCAAGGCACATGGAAGTTTGTTTCTCCAGTAAAGTACTGGCACAGCCTGTCAGACAGTGACTCGACATGATTCCTCCCAGCACAAGGTCCACACCATGCAACTTCTAATTGGACATGGTCTGGCCTAACCAGCCTCTCTCTGTTGAACCCCCTGGCTCCTCATAGTCCCATTTGAAATCACTGCTCTTTCTAAAATTATTTAAAAGCTGTGATACCATGTTTTAGAAAATGTCCCTAATGTCTCAGAAGTTATATTTTATAATAAAATATGTTTATACTTCTTGTGACCTTTTGTTTTTTTTCTTTTTAATTTAAACTCATGGTTTTTTTACTAAAATGTCTAGAGGTAAGCAGATTGCCTATTTGCCAGGATTTTCCTAGTACACATGATAATACATTCTTAAAGAATGTCATGTAAGTATCCAAGAATTAGGAACATTTTTACTTGCAAGTACTAAAAAACTGTAAATTAAAATGTTTCACGGTATGTTTTAAAAATATTCAAAATGATAGTGGAAATGGTAGCTATGGTTTCACCAAAAGCAAGATAGAACATTTTAACTAGTAATTTTTATTTCCTTTAGGGTTTAATGAAGAAATTCATTCGATGTTCTACACGCGTAACTGTTGGAACTATTAAAAAATTTCTAAGTTTAAAACTAAAACTTCCAAGTTCTTATGAGGTAAGTTAAATAATATCTAACCTTGATCATTTCAATAATTATGATTTGAAGTAAAATTCTAACAAAAGTGAAAACTGAGAATATATTCAAATTAATTTTTGTGGAAACTTTGGTTATTTTCATGTTAAAAATTTTCAGAATGTATTATTCTACTTAGGTAATATGTATTTTTTATTGAACATATCCTGAATAAACTATGATACTAATACATTTAGTGTTTTATAATTAGAGGAGATATTTAAAGAACTTTAAGTAGTCCCAAAATAAATATACTAGCTAAATGTATTTATGCCTTAGGGCATGTCATTTTTTATCTGAGATCTTTGAGATCAATTATTACCAATTCTTTATAGATTTCTACAGAATGTAAAACATTGTCTTTTTATCCCAAGGAATTTCATAACTAATCACAGTTACATGAAATGCAGATGTGGTTTTGTTTAACACTAGATAAAACCAACATATTATATCTGCATAAATGTAATTTACCAGTTTATTTACAGAAGAGGTAAATTGCCCTGATATTGATCACAGCGTAGCTTTTCATGTGTTCCATGTTTAGAGAATGTTTTTAATCCTACAGTTATGACTAAAACATTGTAAGGAAATAGGGCTATAATTTCTCACCTGCCTAAATGGTGATCTTACAATTCATTAATTTCCCCTTCTTCCCTTTTGAGTTCTGATACTAGCATCTAGAAAATTAAAGACCAGGCTGGGCTTATGCCTGTAATACCAGCACTTGGGGAGGCTGAGGTAGGTGCATCACCTGAGGTCAGGAGTTTGAGACCAACCTGGCCAACATGGTGAAACCCCATGTCTACTAAAGCTACAAAAATTAGCTGGGTGTGGTGGCAGGCACCTATAATTCCAGCTGCTCAGGAGGCTGAGGCAAGAATCACTTGAATCTGGGAGGCGGAGGTTGCAGTGAACCAAGATTGCACCACTGCACTCCAGCCTGGGCAACAGAGTGACACTCCATCTCAAAAAAAAAAAGAAAACAAAATTAAAGACCAGAACTAGTTTCCTATGTAAACAAGGATATCAAAGGCAGCATAGTATTTCTGGCCTATCTGCAGTAATATCAGTATCATAAAGAGTCATCATAGGAGAAATAAAATGTGACAGACATTAACAGTTATAATGTCCATGTTTTGAGGAAGCCTCTGATTCTGAGCTTATATTAAAGTTTCTCTCAAATGACTATTCTGTGGTTTAAAAATTGTTATTATGGAGAATTTCCCCAACCTAGCAAGGCAGGCCAACATTCAAATCCAGGAAATACAGAGAATACCACAAAGATATTCCTCAAGAAGAGCAACCCCAAGGCACATAATCATCAGATTCAGCAGGGTTGAAATGAAGGAAAAAATGCTAAGGGCAGCCAGAGAGGTCGGGTTACCCACAAAGGGAAGCCCCTCAGACTCAGCGGATCTCTCAGCAGAAACCCTACAAGCCAGAAGAGAGTGGGGACCAATATTCAATATCCTTAAAGAACTTTCAACCCAGAATTTAATATCCAGCCAAACCAAGCTTCATAAGCGAAGGAGAAAGAAAATCCTTTATGGACAAGCAACTGCTGAGAGATTTAATCACCACCAGGCCTGCCTTACAAGAGCTCCTGAAGGAAGCACTAAATATGGAAAGGAACAACCAGTACCAGCCACTGCAAAAATGTACCAAATCGTAAAGACCAACAACACAATGAAGAAACTGTATCAACTTATGGGCAAAACAACCAGCTAGTATCAAAATGGCAGGATCAAATTCACACATAACCATATTAACCTTAAATGTAAACGGGCTAAATGCCCCAATCAAAAGATACAGACTGGCAAATTCGATAAAGAGTCAAGACCCATCGGTGTGCTGTATTCAGGAGACCCATCTCACGTGCAGAGACACACATAGACTCAAAATAAAGGGATGGAAGAAGATTTACCAAGCAAATGGAGAGCAAAAAAAAAGCAGGGGTTGCAATCCTAGTCTATGATAAAACGGACTTTAAACCAACAAAGAACAAAAGAGACAAGGGCATTACATAATAGTAAAGGGATCAATGCAACAAGAAGAGCTAACTATCCTAAACATATGTGCACCCAATACAGGAACACCCAGATACATAAAGCAAGTTCTTAACGATCTACAAAGAGACTTAGACTCCCACACAATAATAGTGGGATACTTTAACATTCCACTGTCAATATTAGACAGGACTTGATTTCCAGGACTTGAACTCAGATCTGGACCAAGCACACCAGTAGACATCTACAGAACTCTCCACCCCACATCCACAGAATATACATTCTTCTCAGCACCACATCGGACTTACTCTAAAATTGACCACATAATTGGAAGTAAATCACTCCTCAGCAAATGCAAAAGATCAGAAATCATAACAGTCTCTCAGACCACACTGCAATCAAATTAGAACTCAGGATTAAGTAACTTACTCAAAACCACACAACTGCATGGAAACTTAACAACATGCTCCTGAATGACTACTGGATAAATAATGAAATGAAGGCAGAAATAAAGATGTTCTTCAAAACCAGTGAGAACGAAGACACAACGTACCAGAATCTCTGGGACACATTTAAAGCAGTGTCTAGAGGGAAATGTATAGTACTAAATGCCCACATGAGAAGTGAGGAAAGATCTAAAATCAATACCCTAACATCACGATTAAAAGAGCTAAAGAAGCAAGATCAAACAAATTCAAAAGCTAGCAGAAGACAAGAAATAACTAAGGTCAGAGCAGAACTGAAGGAGATAGAGACACAAAAAACCCTTCAAAGAATCAATGAATCCAGCAGCTGATTTTTTGAGATCAACAAAATAGACCACTAGCCAGACTAATAAAAAAGAAAAGAGAAGAATAGAATAGATGCAATAAAAAATGATAAAGGGGATATCACCACCGATTCCACAGAAATACAGACTTCCATCAGAGATTACTACAAACAACTTCATGCACATAAACCAGTAAATCTAGAAGAAATGGATAAATTCCTGTACACTCACACCCTCCCAAGACTAAACCAGGAAAAAGTTGATTCCCTGAATAGACTAGTAACAAGGTTTGAAGTTGAGGCAGCAATTAATAGCCTACCAACCAAAAAAAGTCCAGGTCCAGACAGGTTCACAGCCAATTTCTACCAGACATACAAAGAGGAGCTGGTACCATTCCTTCTGAAACTATTCCAAACAATACAAAAGAGAGAATCCTCCCTAACTTATTTTATGAGACCAACATCATCCTGATGCCAAAACCTGGCAGAGACACAACAAAAAAATAAAATTTCAGGCCAATATGCATGAGGAACATCAATGCAAAAATCTTAACAAAATACTGGCAAACTGAATGCAACAGCACATCAAAATGCTTATCCATCATGATCAGGTAGGCTTCAACCTGGGGGATGCAGTGCTGGTTCACCATATGCAAATCTATAAACATAGTCCATCACATAAACAGAACCAAAGACAAAAACTACATGATTATCTCAATAGTTGCAGAGAAAGCCTTCAACAAAACTCAACAGCCCTTTATGCTAAAAACTCTCAATAAACTAGTTATCAGTGGAATGTATCTCAAAATAATAATATTTACCACAAACCCACAGCCAGTATCATACTGAATGGCCAAAAACCGGAAGCATTCTCTTTGAAAACTGGCACTAGACAAAGATGCCCTTTCTCACCATTCCTATTCAACATAGTATTGGAAGTTCTAGCCAAAGCAATTAGATAAGAAAAAGAAATAAAGGGTATTCAATTAGGAAAAGAGGAAGTCAAATTGTCTCTATTTGCAGACAACATGATTGTATATTTATAAGACTCCATCATCTCAGCCCAAAATCTCCTTAAACTGATAAGCAACTTCAGTGAAGTCTCAGGATACAAAATCAATATGCACAAATTACAAGCATTCCTGTACACCAATAACAGACAAACAGAGAGCCAAAACACGAGTCAACTCCCATTCACAATTGCTACAAAGAGAATAAAATACCTGGGAATACAACTAACAAAGGATGTGAAGGACCTCTTCAAGGAGAACTACAAACCACTGCTCAAGGAAATAAGAGAGGACACAAACAAATGGAAAAACATTCTATGCTCATGGTTAAGAAGAATCAGTATTGTGAAAATGGCCATACTGCCCAAAGTAATTTATAGATTCAATGCTATCCTCATCAAGCTACCACTGACTTTCTTCACAGAACTGGAAAAAACCACCTTTAACCTCATATGGAACCAAAAAAGAACCTGCATAGCCAAGATAATCCTAAGCAAAAAGAACAAAGCTGGAATCATAACGCTACCTGACTTCAAACTACACTACAAGGCTACAGTAATCAAAACAGCATAGTACTAGTACCAAAACAGAGATGTACACCAATGGAACAGGACAGAGACCTTGGAAATAATGCTGCACATCTACAGCCATCTGATCTTTAACAAACCTGACAAAAGCAATGGGGAAAGGATTCCCTATTTAATAAATGGTATTGGGAAAAACTAGCCATGTGCAGAAAGCTAAAACTGGATTCCTTCCTTAGACCTTATACAAAAATTAACTCCAGTGGATTAAAAGATACAAACATAAGACTTAAAATCATAAAAACCCTAGAAGAAAACCTAGGCAATGTCATTCAGGACATAGGTATAGGCAAGGACTTCATGACTAAAACACCAAAAGCAATGGCAACAAAAGCCGAAATAGATAAATGGGATCTAATTAAACCTAAGAGCTTCTGCACAGCAAAAGAAACAGTCATTAGAGTGAACTGGCAACCAAGGAATGGGAAAATTTTTTTGCAATCTACCCATTTCACAAAGGGATAATATCCAGAATCTACAAATAACTTAAACAAATTTACAAGAAAAAAACAAAACAACCCCCTCAAAAAGTGGGCAAAGGATATGAACAGACACTTTTCAAAAGAAGACATTTATGAGGCCAACAAACATGAAAAAAATGCGCATCATCACTGGTCATTAGAGAAATGCAAATCCAAACCACACTGAGATACCATCTCATGCCAGTTAGAATGGCAGTCATTTAAAAATCTGGAGACAACAGATGCTGGAGAGGATGTGGAGAAATAGGAATGCTTTTACACTGTTGGTGGGAATATAAATTAGTTCAACCAGTGTGGAGGACAGTGTGGCGATTCCTCAAGGATCTAGAAATAGAAATACCATTTGACCCAGCAATCCCATTACTGGGTATATACCCAAAGGATTATAAATCATTCTATTATAAAGACACATGCACATGTATGTTCATTGCAGCACTGTTTACAATAGCAAAGACTTGGAACCAACCCAAATGCCCATCAGTGATAGACTGGTTAAAAATGTGGCACATATACACCATGGAATACTATGCAGTCATAAAAAAGGATGGGTTCATGTTCTTTGCAGGGACCTGAAGCTGGAAACCATCATTCTCAGCAAACTGACACAAGAACAGAAAACCAAACACCACATGTTCTCACTTATAAGTGGGTGTTGAACAATGAGAACACATGGATACAGGGTGGGAACGTCACACACTGGGGTCTGTTTGGGGGTGGGGGGCCTAGGGGAAGGATAGCAGGGGGTGGGGAGATTGGGGAGGGATAACAGGAGAAATACCTAATGTAGGTGATGGGGGGCATGGATGCAGCAAACCACCATGGCATGTGTATACCTATGTAGCAATCCTGCACGATCTGCACGCATACCCCAGAACTTAAAGTATAATAATAACAATTGTTAAAAAAAAATAATAATAATAATAATAACAATTGTTATTATGGTTCTACAAATATTTTTTCAAATTCTAGAGACATCAACTTTTGTATTAGGAAAAAATTATGGAAGTATCAAAGCCCAATGTGCTTGGTAAAAATAAATGATAATAACAATGTATAGATATGACTACAGTGAAAAATACACAATAAAATTCTTTTTATGATTTGGTTTTACACTTTATTTTCTTCATCCAAAATACCATGTACAGTTTTATTTCCTTTTAAGTCCGATTCATTGAGTTAACATTTTCTAATTTTTAGGAAGCTGTTACTACTAAGAGAACTATTACTCTTATATAGTCTTACCTCTGGCATGTACATATTTCTCTATAAAAGATGGCAAGGGGAGAGATTCAGTACACTGACATCTCCTTATGTATCCCAGTGCAAAGGAGTTTTCCTATGACTTTTAGGAATCTTTTTCAGTTCCCCCCCTTATTTTGCTGCCTAGCATGCAGGGGGATGATTTAATGAAATACCTGACAGCAGAAGCTTTTGTAACAGCATTGCTAACTGGGGCAAGATAGTTTAGTTGCTAAACAACACTAATAGATTCAGTATACCTGATTAGCAATTGCATCCTAAGTAAGTCCCTTCACTTTGCTTATGAATTTATTTATAAACAAGATAAAGAAAAATGAAATGACTCCTTTATTCTTTTAAGAATTAATAAAATGATGCCTGAAAAACATTTTAGGATCCATGTAAGTCATCATAAATCATCAAAAAATCAATAATTTTGCTTCATGTGTCTAATACAATTAACTGAAACTATACTCATCTTAAAGTTCAAAAATGCAGAATTATTTAAACCTCATGCTTCTTCCTTTCCCACACTTCAAATGAAATCTTTTCAGTTTGTTTTTAATAGCTACATAGCTAAAATGTTATTTTATTTATAGGGATTAATGATAAACATTTGCTTGATTATGCTTTGTTGAATTAGTGAAATATAGCCACAGTTCCTGTACCCTTCTTAAAGATTGAGGGGTTGTTTGGTTCCTGCAACTTGGAGCAAAAGTTAACGCTGATAAGTACAACACTTTTTCGAAGCTTTGTGCAAAGTGAGAAGAGGATCTTGTAAGTATTGTGCAAATTGCCAACCAGGCAAACCAGAGAAGCCAGACAGCCCTAAGAGACGCAGACCTGTGGCATAGTCCTAACTTTTGTATCAGATTAGCTATTGGTAATTACTGAAAATTCTCATATACTTTTAAGGTCCCATAAATCACTGTATCCACATTCATTCATTTCCTTCTTCAACCCCAAACTAATAAGAAGAAAGTAACCTCTTCAAATCTTGGGAAGATGAAAGAATTCTGAAAGAGGAATTGAGAAGCCAAAGGAGCTGAGAGGAACTGTGAGGTTTCAGTAGGTTCTTGTTCAAAAAGGGGAAGTCACAGAAATATGCCTTAAACTTCTAAGAGATATGACAGAGATTTGGACTAAGAAAGGTTACATTGCATTTGTAAGTTGTGTATGGACTTGAGATACAGGTATATGGGACAAGATAAACAGTGCTGTGTGTTACTTATATCCAAATTGTTAATGCTTTAGGAGAAGAATAAATGCTTTCTATTTAAAATAATGGTTAATGCTTTTGTTATAACTATTTGAATATTTTTTGAAATTTCAAAAACTGCAGAATACTTTTGAATTCAACATTATGTTAATAGATCTATAATTATTCTTTTTAAAGTTGGATGTGCTGTGCAATGGTGAAATTATGGGGAAGGATCATACTATGGAATTCATCTACATGACAAGATGGCGACTAAGAGGCGAAAACGTAAATTGCTTTTATATTTACTATGTGTATATTTAGTTATATACCATTATGTTACTCAAATTTTTAACAATATTAGGAACTAAAAAAGATAAACTAGCTTGGGAGAGAGAATAAACTGATTCCTCTTGTTACTGTTTCTCCTAGCACTCTGAAAATTGGTCCCATGTGTAAAATCAAGGTCTGTGGTAAATGTGGTTTTATCAGATTTAAAGTGAGGTTAAAACCCCATCTAAATTATGTTCAGGACTCTACTAACCAAGACAGAGAAGATAACATGGTTTTTTAAACCCAATAAAGTATTGGAACATTTATGTATATGGAATGGGAGGGAGGGAAACTAAGCTCTGCCCTGACTAATATGATTAATGGTTGATAAGAAAGTTTATTTTTGGTTGTGGTAGAGGGGACAGATAGGGTAGAATCTAAATAATCTTCTTTCAGGTACCTCCTTTTCATTGAAAATATAAACTCGGACTTACGGGTAAGTGAGTTTGCAGTGCTTTCTGATGCCAGAATTAGATTATCGTGCCTTAGGCTCTAAGCAGTATGGGAGAAATGATTCAAAGGAGAAAACCGAGAAATCCAAAAGACGAATTTTGTATTTTGAATTATATCTTTGATTCTGGTTTGTAGGACTGATATATGAGACTGAGATATGAAAATAAGGAATATAATAGTAACTTAGGTTCTACTAAGTTCTATAGTAGTAACTATAACTTAGGTTCAAGCGTGGAATATTAGGGAAATTTGAGGTACCTAGGGATTGTAGGACTGACATATGAGACTAAGGAATACAGTAGTAATGCTATCAGAAATTATCTTCATAATCTGAATGCATAAATAAACATGAATTAAGATTGACTAGAAGATTGGACTAGATAACTTCTAAGATTAACTTTTGGACTTCTAAAATTATCTTCTGTGGTATTTATGACATAATATGTCATACTCTTAAACTGTAATTTATTCTGTAAAATAGATTTACATTTTCTGAAATGTAAATGAAAATGTAAATTATAAAAAATAATACAACATTAGGAAATTTAACCTCACACAAGAATAAGTAATATAGAATCCAGATATAATGAGGGTTGCCATGTTACAGTATTTCAAAAACGTATTTATATTGAATGTAAACTATCTGTGGAATTGTTACAAAACAAGCCTCAAAAACTCATTGTCTTATGGGTAAGATACTTGGCTTTTTTGCAGAAGAAATTCTCGATATGATATAATAATAAGTGAAGCACCTAAAGTTGTAAATCAGAAGGCTTTTTCCTACTTGAGACATAGGAAAAACCCTGGGTAAAGCCTTTCTTACGAGACTGAATGCTTTCACTAATAGTAGAAAGCAAGAAGGAAAAAATACATTCTAATACCAGCCACCAAATAGTGTGTGCCCTTGAAGAACTCATCAAACATCTATGTGGCTCATGTTTTAAAAAATCTAACTACCTTTGTATTTGGTAAATTACAACCTGCCTTTCTGTGACATTTTATAATGTTTTAAATGACTGTACATGTATCAATCACCCTCAGTTAATCCCTACAAATAAAATGTTCCAGTTACCAGGTACAGATTGCATAGGTAGTAAATTCTTTTTTACCGAACACAGTTGAGGAATGGATATTATGATATTACACATAATACTATATTAAATGTAACTTCAGCTTTCTTTGATAGTTTAGCAAGCATTGCAGTGTGTTTTAGTGCTTGAAATCATCTTGATGAATAGACTTGCCTTAAGGTTAAAAAGATGTAAACGGACATCCACTGCATGATCTCTGTGAGTGCTCACTTGTTCTTTACAAGATCTCTTCCCAAAGTTCCTCCAGCTGCCATTATTTTAATGTCAAAGTGTGAAAGAGCTAATTTATAGACATTTTTTTTGTAAGAGACTATGATTTAAATCAGTCCTTAATGTAATTACATTTCTGATTACATATTTGTGAATAGTTTAAATGTTTTGGTTGTTTAAGGCCTATTTTAGTAAAAGTTCAAAAAGTGGTTCAGTAGCTATTCAGGTGGAAACTAAACCAATAAACAGAAAAATTACTACCGTTTACATTTAGTGTAACAGTAAAGCAATATATTAGCCCATTTCATTTGTTGGTGTAACAGACCTGTTTTTTGGTTACTCTTCTCCAAACCTGTTTCACCCTC
Organism: Ateles fusciceps; assembly: GCA_036589455.1. Lineage (NCBI taxonomy): Eukaryota > Metazoa > Chordata > Mammalia > Primates > Atelidae > Ateles > Ateles fusciceps. The sequence continues at coordinate 7,755,210 of JAZHEH010002393.1, forward strand.
AGTCATCACAACCTCAATAATTCTAAGATTGGTAGCTCCATCTTTCCAGTTGCTCAGACCAAAATACCTGAAGTCAGCACTGACTGCCTTCTTTTTCTTTAATCCATCCTTAGCAAATTCTGTAACCTTTACCATCAAAATACACATTCAGAATCCAGCTATGTCTCACTTACCTTCACTTCACTACTGGTCCAACCCACCATAACCAATCTCCTAGCAAGGCCGTGCCACCACGCTTGCCCCACCTCGGTCTTCACCTCACACAGCAGCCAGAGTGATCCTCTTAAAACAGGTTAGAACGTGCCCACTCCGTTCTCCGATTCCTTTAATAATGTTTAATTTAGGAAAAATCAGAGTCTTTCTAGAGACCTACATATGTGGCCACCATACAGTCTCCCTAGATACTCTCTCACTTCATTGTTTACTCTGCCTCCCTGGCCTCACAGCACTCCAGCCACACTGGCTTGTTTCCTAACCACACCTGGCTTGCCCTCACCTCCCACGGTATCCATCTAACTGGTTTCCTTTACCCCCTTCACTTAAGTAACTTTGCTTCTATGTCACCTTCTCAGTGAGGCCTCTGACCTCCTCTAAAATTACAACCCCTTCTACCAATGGCATTCTTACTCCCTTTTCATGCCTTATTGTTTTCCATAGTATTTCTTGCCACCTCTGACATATTATGCCTCTTATATATATGTTTATCATTTGTCCCCCAAGTAAAATGTAATCTGAGGACAGGGATTTTTGTTTGTTCACTGCTAAATCTCCAGCACCTAGAGCCGTGCCCAGCATATATACTCAATCAATTCAAAGAGTAAATTGAATGAAAATGTTATCTTTTATCTAGTAATGGTTATGCAAAATATATCCTAAAAATAACTTTTATTTAAATCTCAGCTTCCTATTTGTTTCTGTTAAATAAATTTTAAATTTGTGTTCAGCTTCCAATTACTAATTATTATAATATTAACAGATGAATTCTGATAGTTGAGTAACGTCGACGAATGCAGCAGTATCACTAGAACAATCATTTCTTGATTAAGCTCCTAGAGCATATTGTTGTGATCACATCCCTTCTCATTTCATCATCCACTGCCAGCAAGATGCCAGGATGTCTGAAGAGCTCTTACTAGCCTGCTTACCAGCTAACTAGCTCTTCCTTAGACTGGAGTCAGCTCATTTCCTAAACTAATGATCATCATGTGGTTCTTTTACTTGTTTCTGTTACTTTTTGGTATTAAAAATTTTAATCTACCTGAGATTAATTTAGTTCTACAAAAACATAAGGTTAAGATTCTAATTTATTTCAAATTATTTTTAAATCAGAAATACAATGTATTGAATAATCCATATTTAACCTTATTGTTTTGAGATGTCACCATGTCTGTGCATATATGTGTGTGCATATGTGTGTGTATATGTGTGTGTGTGTATATCTATATGTTCCTAGACATTGTTTTGTTCTTGTGAGCAGGTCTTACTCTGTACCAGCATTACACATCATCTAGCTTTTATAAAGATCTGACCACCCCTATCTAAAACCCTCCAGTTGTCTACTTTCTTTGGGATAAATTTGGATGAAGTTTAAACATGTTTTATAGGGCAAGTAGTTGGGCCTTCTAGGTTGCTTTATAATGTGTATTAGTACCTATTAGGGCAAAATCCCCAGTTATTCTTTTGAAAATTGTGTTGGCTAGTTTTACCCGTTTATTCTTCAAGATGAGCTTTAGAATGGGATTGTGACTGGCACTGGGTTATTTCTAGCTTGATTTGGCTGGAATTGGCATCTTTGTGGTTTTTTATTCTATTTGGTACTATGGGATATCTCCTCATCTATTCTACATACTGGGAGTAAGTGTCATTTTCTTTCCTCCTCATATTGGATACCACTCTCTGCCCCCTGGAGTCTTTCATCTCCAACAAGGGTACTGCATATTCAGATCACCCCTTTACCTCTTCCTACTTCTAGCCTCTTAGGAATAATCTCAGGAGAATTGATTTTGCCTCAATTTCTCAAGTATAGTGGGGTATTTCCCTGCACCATACAGATTCTGTGCCACCGTTCTCCTTTATCTTGGGGCAGTTCCACTTCAGGCTCAGCCTGTTTTCTATGGTCCCTGCTCACTCTAGACCCTTGTCTCTACTGTGATGCATTTTTGAAAGATTTTTGTCTTTAGGAATCAAAATAAACAGCTGGTCAGACTTAGCTCTTGAAATTTTTTCAGTTCATATCAGTATTGCCACCTCAAGATTCTGTACTCAAGCTTGACATTAATCTTTTTCTTATTAGTGGAAGAAAAAAACAGTGTTCTCAATCTTTAATGCAAATGTAAATCATCTGAGGATCTTGGTAAAATACAGATTCTGACTCAGTAGGTCTGGGAGTGAGGCTTAAGATACTGTATTTCTAGCAGACTCCCAGGAGCTGCTAATGCATCTGATCTTTGGACCATCCTTTGAATAATAGTGTTTCAGGAGATGTGATCTGTGACTACTGACTTTCCCTGTAGTTTCCACATCTATAAATTGAGGATGCAGAATTACAGAATCAGATCTCAGTTTGGAAGGGACTTATGTCATCTAATCTGTCATCAATCTAATACTTGGATTTTCTTTACAATATTCATGCCCAGGGATCATCACATTTTTTGAAACATAAATGGAATCATATGTATTGTTTTACAACTTTTTTTAAATTTGAGAATGTGTCTTGTACAGAGTCAGTAAACTTTGAAACAATCTTTAATACATTAATAATATTACATTTGTGTGACGGCAGCATAATTTAATTAACACAGTCCTTTGGTGGACATGTAGATTTTTTTTTTCAAATTTTTTGACATTATAAGCAATGTATTCTAGTACATATGTCTTTTTACACATATGCAAGCATATCCATTGACTAGATTCTTAGAAGTGGATTTTTAATAGAGTATGTATGTTTTAAATGTTGATAGATACAAATTGTCTCTGAAAAGGTTTTAGTGGATATTATTTGAAATTTATAATTATACCAATAATGTATGAGAGTGCCCATTTTTCGACATTTTCATCAACACTGCACATTATCAATTTTATATTTTCTTCTGTGAACTTACCTTTCATATTCATTGCCTTGATTTTTTTTCATGATGTTTGTCTTTTTCTTATTGAATTCTAGGAGCTCTTTATGTGTTCTGAATATGAATCTTTGGGTATTATGAGTTACAGCTATTTTCTTCCAGTTGTGTCCTGCTTCCTAGTTTTGCCTCAGTTTTCAATTTTTGTATTCTTTAAAATTTGGGTAAAACTAAGAATTAATGAACTATATACTAAAGTGTTTCATAGAGTGTCTGACATGATAAATGTTATTTTATTAGTAGCTTATGTACATTCACCTTCATTATGATTATAATTCTCTCCTCCTTCACTTAGTTTCATACCTGAGAGCTTATTGTCAATATCTCTATCTAGCCTTAGCTTTCATCATGGACTCATGTTCTTCCTGCTCACCTTTTCTTGGGTAGTTCTCAGTACAGCCACCTTTCTCAGATCATCCTGATTTAATTGAATGTCTTCCAGCCACCTCTGCCAGTCCAGCACCTAAAGTTACTGCACCATGCTTGTCTTCTTTTGCTTTATTTGCATTAGCAGGCAATTGTAAGAAAAGCAAGCGTGGACATCTTGACTGATAACAAAGAGATCAATAAGAAAAAAAAGAGAATCACTTAGTGAAATTGCCACTTTACTGCTTACTCTTGTTGAACCCTGTTTAGGATTTTCAGTGTTAGGCAGAGTCTGATAGACCAGAGCTTGGTGACTCTTCAGAAAGAAAGGAGAAGGTTGCTAAAGGATAGCAGAGCTGAGCCTGCCTTACAGCATGTTGATGCACAAAGTACCCAAAATTAAGAACTGACTGCTAGAGAAAAAAATTACTATTTTGGGAAAATAGAAAATTTCTTAAATTTTATTTTAAAGGCTACAAATATATTTGTTTTAATCAATGCTTATTTAAATACTCTTTCAAAGTATATCTTTTAAAAACCTACTTTTCTATGTTAGAAATATCCTGGTTAATTTGTACCTTACATTTTTTATGTATTTAATTTTTCTTCCATTTTGAAGAGCAGGCAATGTTGAATTCATATATGCATAATCTTAAAGAATACATTTTATGTTTTATAGTCCAATTACAATTAAAATTATATTTAATAATAGTTTAGCATAATATTTAAAATTAGGGTTTATTACAATTAAAATTATATTTAATAATAGTTTAGCATAATATTTAAAAATTAGAATTTGGGAATGATTTTTAATATGAATAAATTGTTTGAAAGTAGTAGGTTTACAAATGAATCTACTCAATAGTTTTAAAGCGTGTTCTCTCATTGCTTTACTCATAAAACATCTCAGTGGCTGATGTGTGCCAGTTCTGGGCCTTGGCTATTAAGATCACTGTGACTAAAATATAGATTCAAGGAGCTCACAATCTAATGCTAATCTAATCTGAGCAATATAAAGCAATATAAATAACCTACTATCAAACAGAAAGTAGATGCCTTATAGGTTGAGCGGAATTCCATGTCCCTCTCAGAGCTCTGATCTCCTTGAACAGTATTACTTTCAGGGGAAGTTGAAGAAGAGATCTAGGAGAGAGTGATCACAGGAAAGGATGGAAGAAGAGGCTGACCCTTGTGTATGCAAGAAGTGAGGTTTTCCCAGGAAATAGTATTTGAAAAGGTTCTGGAAAGGAGAGGCCACCAGTTTTGCATTTGCAGAATATTAAACAAAACTCATATCTAGATGCTAAAATTACTTCAAGCTAAATTTTACCAGTTACTAAGTTATTAAAGTCTTTTTTTCAAAAACAATCACCATTTTCTTGGAAAGTGTTTATTTACCATTAATCATGTTGACTCTTGTGTTTGACGTTAACATATTTTAAATAATCAATTTTAAATGTGTCCAGTTGTGGATGCCTCTTATCTGATGAGTTCATCTCCTCCGCAGTTTCGGTGTCTGAACTGCTCAGCTTCGCAAGTCTGCTCTCAGGATGGCCCTTTGTATCAGGTAAGAGGCACTCACGACTGTACATATGACCATCATGACACCATGGCGGTGAGCACATTCATCCCAGACTCAATTCCTAAGACATTTGACTTTGTAAAACTAATTGTTATTGGAGCTACAAAAAACTTATCTTTTCAACTTGTATACCCAAGATTTCCCATTATTTATTTCTCCTGAATTATCTATTTAATTTTACTGAACTAAAAATGAAATTAGAAATGTTAAGGCTATTATTTATGAGTCAGCAATTTTTAATAATTCCTGCTTTCAGTCCTTGAGAAATCTCTGCTCAATATTGGATTGAGATGTTACTTTCTTTGCAGAAATGTTATTTTTTAGTGAATCATTCAACTACAAGTGAAATATAAAATGCCAAATTAGGTGAATCTAAATAACAGCTTGCTTATTAGCCCTTCCCTAAGTACTTTACTTGGGTTACTTCTTTAAAAATGATAGTGAACTAACTTAATAATGCACTAAGAAAACTTGAACATGTGTCTGAGGAAAGTTTATCTGATAAATTCTAAAAATTTGGGAAATAGACGAGGTTACAGTAAAGACTATTGTTGGGTACAGACATGATTGATGATCAACTTTAATCCTGTGAATTGATCATAGTATTTCTTTAAAATATCCATTATTGGGCCAGGCATGGTGGCTTATGCCTGTATTTCTAGCGCTTTGGAAGGCTAAGGATAGAAGATTGCTTGAGGCCAGGAGTCAGCTCGGTGCAGTGGCTCACGCCTGTAATCCCAGCATTTTGGTAGGCCAAGGTGGGCAGATCACCTGAGGTTGGGAGTTTGAAACCAGCCTGACCAACATGGAGAAACCTCGTCTCTACTAAAAATACAAATATTAGCCGGACGTGTTGGCATATGCCTGTAATCCCAGCTACTCAGGAGGCTGAGGCAGGAGAATTGCTTGAATCTGGGAGGCGGAGGTTGCAGTGGGCCAAGATTGTGCCATTGCACTCCAGCCTGGGCAACAAGAGCAAAACTCCATCTAAAAAAAAAAAAAATTATTATATATATATATATATATATAGCAAGACAAAATTTTTTAAAATAAATTTTAGGCCAGACACAGTGGCTCAGGTCTGTAATCTCAGCAGTTTGGGAGGCTGAGGTGGGCAGATTGCTTGAGTCCAGGAGTTCAAGACCAGCCTGGACAACATGGTGAAACTCTGTATCTACAAAAAAAAAATACAAAAATTAGCTGGATGTGTTGGCACATGCCTGTAGTCCCAGCTACTTAGGAGGTTGAGGTGGGAGGATTGCTTGAGCCCAGGAGGTAGAAGTTGCAATGAACTGAGATTGTGCCACTGCACTCCAGCCTGGGTGACAGAACAAGACCCTGTCTCAAACAAACAAATAAATAATAAAATATCCATTGTTCTTTTATTTCAGTAATTAAAGTAGTTTTCATCTTTATTTCCTTGGAGCCAGGGAGAAAGGATAATTACAATTATATAGTAAACTTAACTGGCATGCTTACCTCCAGTGTTACAGTTTTGGAGTTGGGACAAATGAATGTATATTAAGCATTAAAAGAATCACTTGAAATTGCTAATTGAAAACATTTAATTAGCAGTTTATCTAGAATTTGCCTCAGCCTTTTGTCAATGCTATGATATGGGAATTCTCATGCCTTCATTAAAATATGTGCTTTTTGATACACACTCTTTAAATCCTAGCTTTTCAGCAATGTAGTAAGTAAATTTAACATTTCTGAAGGCCAAGTCAAGTCATGGAGGGAACAAGATCATTCTTCCCTTTATGCAGATAAGGGTGAGGGGTAAATAATTTAACTGAGCTGGTGAGATTTGTGTATATCTGAGACGTATAAATGTTTCAGCTGCTTTAGCCTCATAGCTGATTTGGGGATGCTGAATTGTAATGATAACACTGCCTGTAGCTATAACCTGTGCAATACATGGCTTTCTGCTTTTACTCTTGGTATTGATGCCTATGTATTTCCTTAAACCATGATCCAAATTATTAGGGAAAAACTGGAGTGAGACCAGATTTCTAAATCCATACAAATTTTCTTTTCTTCCTTCAACACCTCATTAATGGATTATAGTCCTGTAAGAAAATTGAACTTTTAGCTCATAGGATGCACCTTTAACTTCCTGAAAGGATACCTAAATAATTTTATAGTCACATTCTCAAATTTTTAAGAAATAGATCATTTCTATGCTGTATCTATTGTGAATCACTAGAAAAGGTGGAATCCTTCCACTTTGCTATTCTTAAAATAGCAAAAACTGACAGGGAACTCACAATTAGAAAACTAGCACCAAATCTCATCTTGAATATAAATAGAAATATGATAAATAATATACTAATATAGTAAGAGAATAGTAAACCAAGACCTAATATCATTTGTATCAGAAATGAAGGAATGACAGTATTGGGAGAAGGGGATTAAATATGTATATATTATATATATTTATATGCATATTATATATACATACACTAAGTAAGAAATATCATCAGGGCCAGGCGCGGTGGTTCTCGCCTGTAATCCCAGCACTGTGGGAGGCTGAGGCAGGCAGATCACGAGGTCAGGAGTTCAAGACCAGCCAGGCCAACATGGTGAAACCCCATCTCTATGAAAAATACAAAAATTAGACCAGGCATGGTGGCTCATGCCTGTAGTCCCAGCACTTTGGGAGGCTGAGGTGGGTGGATCATGAGGTCAGGAGTTTGAGACCAGCCTGACCAACATGGTGAAACCCCATCTCTACTAAAAATACAAAAATTAGCTGGGCATGGTGGCACACACCTGTAGTCCCAGCTACTCAGGAGGCTGAGGCAGGAGAATGGCTTGAACCTGGGAGGCAGAGGTTGCCGTGAGCCGAGATCATGCCACTGCACTCTATCCTGGGCGACAGAGCGAGACTTCCTCTCAAAAAAAAAAGTCATCAGTAGATTCTGAAAAGGTATTTGATAAAATTTAATGTGAAGTCCTGATGTTTTTCCTATTTAAAAATTTTTCAAAACAAAAAATTGAAATAATTATACAGAGGAATATTCTCTACCATTACCTAGATTCATCAGTTAACATTTTGCCACATTTTCACCTCCTCTTCCCCTCTCTTTCTCTTCCCATCTCCTTACCTTATTAATCAATCTATCTATGTATATATTTTAATCATTTGAAAGTAAATTGCAGGTATCAGGAAAGTTGACCACTAAATACTTCAGCATATATTTCTTAAGAACAAAGACGTTCTCATATATATCCAAAATTTCATTTCATACCTAAGAAATTTAAATAGTACATTAAATTTTATAAAGATGCCAGTTCTCCCCCACAATTAAATTATAAAGTTAAATGTAATTCCTAACACATTTTTACCAGATCTTTGTTTAATTTGACAAAGTCAGTCATTCTAAAACTCATAAGGAAATATCAACAGATGCTTCTGATCAGTCATGTTTTTACAGAGTAATGAGAGGGGAATGTGCACTACCACATACTAAAACATATTTTAAAGCTGAAGTAATTAAAATAGGGTACTGCCTTAAACATAGACATATGAATAAAAAGAATAGCTCAGGAACAGACCCTAGTATGTATGAGTTTCTGTAAAGGGTATTCAAATTAATGCAGAAAAAAGATTAATTTAACAACTATCTGGTGAATATTACGCATTGGGCACTCTTCTAGGCCTTTGGGGGTACAGAAGTAAAAGTGAACACAAATCTTTTCTTTCGTAGAACTTAACTAATGATGGTAACAGACAAAAAATAAACAGGTTAAAATTTATAGTGTTAGAAGAAAAAATAGGTAAATAGTTTTAATGAGATAGCCAAAGGAAACCCTCTTTGAGGTGGTGATTGTTCAATATCAAAATATATTTGCAATGTATGATAGAGAAAGATTTGATGTTACTAATACATAAAGAATTCATACAAATGTAAGAAAAAGCCCAGCTTTTCATAAAAATGAGCAAAGGACATGATCAGGCAAGATACACAAGAAGGAAACAGTGGGCTAATAAGTGTATAAATAGGATGAACTTCCTTAGAAGTCAAGAAATGAAAAAAATAAAATACTATTTTATGCTTATTAGGTTGCCAAATTAAGAGGTGTGAAAAGATAGTACTCATTATTGATGAGGCTATAGAGTAATGGGCATTCAAATTTCTTTTAAAAATGTAGAAAAACAGAACAACTTTCTCAAAGACCAGTGTAACAGTATTTATCAAAAAGCCCTTTAAAATGTGTATGCTGTTTGAACTAGCAGTTCCACTTGCAGGAATCTATCCTGGGGCAAAAGAAATAGATCAGTGGGTTAAGATTAAGTTATAATAGCAAAGAAAAAAGGACTAAACTCAAATGTACAGCAAAAGGAGACTTATAACTCACAGTTCACTTCTATAGCAGCATAATATACAGCTGTTAAAAATTATATAGGACTGTATTAAATGGCATGGAAATATGTTTATGGAATTGCTAAATGGATAAAAATTTTAAGTGATACCAAATAATATGTTTAGCATGATTTCAGTTTTGAAAATAAAAACAAATGTAGATAAAATGAGTAGAGGAATATGCACTAAAATTATTATGGTAGTTATCTTTGGATGGTAGGATTTAAATATTTTTTCTTTTTTTTCTTGATACCTTTTTGTATTTTCCAAATCTACGGCAAAGACAAGTTTTGATAAAAATAATTTATTCTCTAAGGAAAAAAGGACATCAAAGATAGTTTTATCATTTTCTAAATTTATTTTATTTGAAATGTATTCTTTGAAAGTATCTGTTCTTTATTTTTAGTTCATAATGAGACTTGAGGACTAGAAACTGAAATGTAGGTCTATTTAGTGCAGTCACTTAACACTAAGAGGTAATGATATGCCATATTTCATTATAGTTAGTGTGGTGCCATTTTATTTCAGAAAACAAACTGAAACACTAATAGAACTTAAAATATGTCTTTACAATTTTCAATGTTGTGACACATTTCAATAAAATTATTAAACTTCGTATGTTCTTATAGAACACACAAAAATGGTTGCTTGGAGGAGAAAACAAAATCATCTTCAGCCAAAAACTGAGAAAATCCTAAGCATTGTCAGTCAAGCCACTTTACCTCCCTTTGTACCTTTATCCCTAGTAGAATTGTTGATGGATACTTCTATGTATGATGAATGAATTCTAAAATGAGTGGCTTACGTATTTGTAGAAAGTGTACAAATTCAACAAGAATCAAACACAAAACTAGAATAATACAGTGAAGGGCAAGTTGTAGGTTGGGTGAGGTAGAATGGAAAGGATGTTGGTCATTTCAAAATCTCACTGGGCTTAAGAAACATCCAGAGAGTTTAGTAAAATGGAGATATCTGTGTTTTGCTCCCAGGTATTCTGATTCAGAGGGAACTAAATAAAGTTTAAACTAAAAACAAGTAAACAAAACCAAAACAATTTTAGAAGTTTTAGACCCTGGAAACCCTGAGAGGCTGTCTGAGACTTTTACTCCAGCCTTTAGACAGCGTAGTAGCATCTGCTGTACTTCAGCTGGGAGAGCAAGACCCAGAGCATTTGTATTCCTACCCTCTAGTCCCATCTTGAGCTGAATGATGACAGATTCCAACATTGAATCTTCCCAGTGTGTAGCATAGCTATAGTAAGCACTGAAATGGTCTTTTTCAGGCTAGACTAAATCTCAGTCTAGCCCTTTTATCTATATGAAAGAATACCAAGTTCTTTGTACCATATTTTTGTATTCACGTATACTAAGATGGAGAAACATTGGTCAGTGGCCATCTCAGCCCCTTCTTGATTCCATAAAAGTAGCTCCTCAAATTTCATTTTAAGAGGGGGTATCTGCAGCTTTAAGAAAAGGAAAACTATTGATATTTTGGTTCTATAAGATATGGTAGAGGGTAAAAACAAAGAGGTAGCATGGCATATGCCTTTATCCCCAAAAAGCTGTTTCCTCTCTAGTTCTGTATGATAGCCAGATATATGATACCTTTTCTGCATAATTAGTGACATGAAGAACAATATGAACCATTAAATTATTTTATGTAATAGTCAAATCCAAATGTTTAGTAGTATCAACTGTTGAAAGGAGGCAATGACCTAAATGCTTCATGTAACAATTAGCTACTTTTTCAATATTTTTAAAAGGATCATTAAAATAAATTTTAGATACTAAAAAAAAAAAAAAAAAAATGTGTCAAACTTGTAAGAAATGTGATTTGTGAACACTACTGCAGGTTTACAGGTTCCTAGCAGAGGGGGTCTCTTTGTCGATTTGTGATTTAGTGGGCTCTCACCAGCCTAGGCTGTGGTGGAATCCAGGCTGCTGATTCGTCTTGTTCACCTCATAGGGTTATTAGTTGAATGCCTGTTAAGCAGGGTATATAACTTTCAGTCCTTCCCAGGTCCTGCCTCTCCTTAGTGTCATGCTAGTACTAGTCATATATATAACCTGTATGATGTCTGTAGGCCTTTGAACTTGACCTCTACTGCATATTATTGAAAACTTGACTGATTCTAGAAAAATAATGGCAATCAAAAGAAATCGAGTTTTAATGGTAACTCAAATTTTAACTGTTATAATCACTAGTACCAGGAAATATTATAAATTATAACCCCAAATTCTTAAAATCTTTTGTATATAAACAACTGTGTTGTTTTTATCTAAATACAGTCTTATTTGTTATCTGTCTTTATTTTATAGTCATACCCTATGGTATTGCAGTATCGACCAAGAATTGATTTTGGTTAAACCAAGGGGCCCAGACCTCACTGAGATGAATCCTGCACTATTTGTTTACTCGTCAACAGATTGCACAGTTAACGGTGTGTGGACTAGAGGAACACAACCAGATTTTCAGCATGCAAATAAGGCCATTGTCTATCTCTAAATTGTCAGTTGCATTCATGTTGTTTCTATTAAGAGCAAACCAAGTGCCATTCTGCTACTGAACCATCTGCATAAGGTATCTGTGTTGTCTCAAAGTGTGCAAGTCACGGTTAAAATCAGTTAGGTGTGCCGCCATGATTCAGCCTTCTGATATTTTGCTTGCCTGTTCCAAGATTGTTCTAATGTTTAATTACACTAGTAAAATGGCTCAATTTTTGTGGTGTTGCAGTTTTCACATACTTACTATTTTATTCTTGTTTAAATAGTGTACTGTACAAGAAACTAATAATTATATCTTGAAATTATTTTGTATGGAAATATATTTAGAAAAGTGGTTTTTGAGCCACTGTCTTGTTCTTAGTAAGCTTTTTGTGTGAAAAAAAAGTCCATTCTTGAGTGTGCAAGTCCTTTTGCGAAGAATTCCAATTATTCTGTAACATTAGAGCACAACATAATTGTAGACATTCTAAGCATCTGTCTGTGTAGTCTACCAATTGCACAAGGAAGGCACGTCAGCCCTCCAGATTGAAAATGTATGTGACCTCTTGAACTGAAGTTAGATTCCCAACCATTCAAAATGTTGGCAGCTGATCACATTTACTTCTGATAAAATTAATGTGTAAGTAAGGTTAATCTTCTTTCATGATGCCTTATGACAAGCAGGTGCTGCTTCATGAAATGTCATTGTATAGCCCATTTCATGTATCATTACATTGTTGCTGTCGTTCAATGTGTGCATTATTTCTCTTTTTAAGTTGGCCTTAGGTATATGTCACTGTGGCATGCAGAGAGTTATGATGATTTTAAATATTAGGATTTTTAGAGCACATAACATTAGCTATTTTATGGATTTCAAAAGTCTCAAAACAGTTGTAGATTAAAACTCTTAGTTACCTTTCACATTTCCAAACTATATGCATAAAATAGAACAAATGCAGTATAGAATATAACTATGCTAACCAAAATTAATAGGTTAAGGGTATTTTATTTTAAATCCTGTAGTAATCGGGGAAATGGGATTATTGTTTTATACATGAGTTCATTAAGATCAGAAATAGAAAATGTCTTGTATTTTGCAGTTTTGTTAAGTCTTCCATTCATTTTAGAATTAGTCTGCAAGTCAAAGAAAGTCTTGTTACCTTAAGTTATATGAAAACTGTCATTGTAAACCTTTTAAAATTTACAGTTTTCAAAAAACTTATTTGGAAATTGCTTTGAAACAAACAAGCTAACCTTTGAAACTTAGGAAAAAATCTTGAAAGTTAGGAAAAATATTTGTTTTAGAAATATGACATGAGCACAATCTGTGTGTTACACACATTTAGTTTTTATACTGCATATGTGGTAAATGTCCCACATTTTCCAGTAAAATGTATCAGAAATTAATGCCTTCTGAATTTCAAAATGATTCATAGAAATAAGATATTGTACAACTATAGCAAACATATAAAACACAGGTAAATCTTAATACATTTCACTACGTAAAAGGCTGAAACTTCATAATTATCTTTTCCTTGTATCTTTTTTTGAGTCAAAAAGTCTATTAAATTTTTCTGTTGTTCTAAATTTGGTGAAAAAGGTTATGGCAATACTTTCCTAACTTTGTTTTGTTAGATTGTTTTTATTCTTGGAATGGCTCACAAGCAGAATTTAAAAGGCAGATTTTCATTAACTATGAATGGCTGAAAAAACTGAATTTACTATCTAGCTACAGAAATTATTTTTCTATGCTGTGAAACCCATTTCCCAGATATCCCTAAGAACTTTTTTAAATTACTATAAATTTGTCACATCTAGGTCAGTGATTAAAATAGTGTTTTGCAAATAGAAGTTAATTTTAATCAACTCAAAATGAATTAAGAGTACATTTTAAAAATCACAAGTGAGGCTTTGATGTTTTGGCCCCCTCAGCCAAAACTTAATGGCCATAAGTGAATTTTATCTACAAAATCTCCTTAAATTTGGTCGGTTGCCTTGTCATATGTAATTTCACTATTTTACAAGGAAATATATAGGAAGCAGTGATGAAACTGAGAATAGTTTTATATAGAATTCCTCTATTTACTGATAATGCATTAACATTTTTATTGAAATGCTGTGGAATATGTGCCAAAACACATGAAAAGCTTACATAAAGAAAGGCATCAACTGTCATTTGGAGAAAGGTACACATTTTGTTGATGGTCCTAAGTGATGTGGTATTACTACTAGAATCACAGATTTCTTCAACTGACTTCTTTTGGTATATTCAGCTATAGCTTTCTAAGGATAGACTACTTTCATGTCTAGTAATACACTGTATTCCCCGTTAATTATCCCTTAAGTCAGGTTGTAGAATTTGCAAGAAACTAGGTATAGAAAAAATATACAGGCAACTTCTGTGGTTAGCTTTATAAATTTAGGGTGCTTATAAAATGAATTCTTTATATAAACTATAGGAATAATCATCTGAATCTGTAAAATCAGAGAATAAAACTAAAAGTTTTCTTTAATCTGTTGTTTCTTAAGCAATAAACTGAAAGACCTTTACTTCCATAAAAGATTTTGTTATCTGTTTTATCTGCCTTAGAAATTGTAAATATAAAAGGGTCAAAGAAACTTAGATATAAAGAATGACTGTGGTTTATAAACATTACTTTAATTGAAGTAATCACATCAGTTAATAGAGAAATCAAAATATGGCCTTTTCTCTAAATTAACAAAACACTTTTACAAAGTATGAAAAAATAAACTAAAATGCTCATTGATGAGGTAATTACTCAGTCTGGAGTGCAGGTAACTTGGGTAATGTATTTTAACTACTTTTAGAGAAGTATATTATTTCTTTATATATTAAACATCTATCCCATGCTAATGTGCCACATTTTATAAATGTAATGACTTTGCTCAACCACATTACACGTTCAAATGTAATCTAAATTTCAACTGATTCTTTAAGGAAAAAAAGTGTGTCATATAATATTGTGAACTGTTTAGCTTTACTGAAATATTTAAGAGAAAGTGCCTCATTGCTAAAGTGCATTTCTGTTTTAAATTTACTGCATAAAGTTTGAGTTATCTGTACCTGTCTCTAATGAATGGTTTCATATCTAAATAGGCTCTTGTAAGTGAATCTTTTTTTGAAAGATTTTCATAAGAATATAGATATCACCAAAGACATTTTACAATAAATTAATAACCATGTTGGAGAGACAGTTTTAACAGTTTGGAGGTCGGAAATTTTTAGATTACAATTTAATTTTATATAGTTAGGCAATAACCTTGATTAATTGCTAAAATATCACCAAAGAAAGGCTTTAAACTGAATTTTCTTGGTGAAATCAGTCAAATGCAGGTTTTTCTTGCAATAATCAGAACACACTTCCTTTCAAATATGTTTATTGTTTTCCAGCATCATCTAACAGATCTTAGGAAATCCTCAAAGGTGAGAAAGAGATAAACACAACAAATAGCCTTCCTTTGCATGAAAAGTGAGAGAAATACTTACTTTGAAATGTGAGATTTTCAATTTGAGAGGCTTTTTATTTCATGGAGGCAATGTAAACTAAAATTAAGCTTAGATTTAGCTCCTGTGTTCTTCATAATAGGAGAAATATTCTTAAAGACAGACTTTGGTAAAAGTGCTGACATACTTGTATAGAAAAGAGTACATTCTATGGGATTTATGTAAGTACTTTCTCTATATTCAAAATATTCCATAAGGGCCTGTGGTTTTTCCCCCCTTAAAAAGCAACTGTAGGCTGGGCGCAATGGCTCAAGCCTGTGATCCCACCACTTTGGGAGGCCAAGGCAGGTGGACCATTTGAGGTCAAGAGTTTGAGACCAGCCTGGTCAACATGGTGAAACCCCGTCTCTACTAAAAATACAAAAATTAGCTGGGTGTGGTGGCAGGCGCCTGTAATCCTAGCTACATGGGAGGCTGAGGCAGGAGAATCTCTTGAAGCTGAGAGGAAGAGGTTGCAGTGAGCCAAGATCACACCACTGCACTCCAACCTGGTCGACAGAGCAAAACTTCATTTCCAAAAAAAAAAAAAAGCCACTCTTTCTCTTGTTTCCCAGCACTTAGTTTATTATTAGAATTTAGCCATACAGCGAACTTTGACAATATGGGTCACAAAACAAGCATGTACATCAAGAGGAAGTTCCTTATCCCTCTTGTACCATTTCTTCTTGGGAATTCGTGCTATGGGCAGGAATAAGATTTACCTTAAAGGTAAAACTCATGAAGTCTTTCTGATAGGTCATTAGGTAAATCTCTTTGGATAGGGTGAAAATGGATGCACACTCTATTACACACTCTGGTTTATCATAAGGAATTTTCCAGAAAGCTAAGCTTTATACTAGTAAGATATTGGTTGGTAGTAGGAACTTCAAAAATGAATGAGTTTGCCATAACTTTAATTTTCTGGATTAGAAACACAAAAACTTGAAATGCAGTTATCAATATTTTATAATATATATTCCTATAGTTTGGACAAAAATAAGGAACATGTCTGCTAGATCTAGTTTATGAAAAAATGAAAAATATTAAATACACCAGAGACTCAAACTCTTTCAAGGCACACAATAACCGTTTCTGGATTTACTTGATAAACCTAGTTGAGTAGCATTTTGATGGAAGACATCAGACTGAAAGTTCATTAAAATGTGCTTAAATAAATGTAAAATACAGTTTTCATAGTTTTTATTGCAGTGATGTTTTTCCAATTTAAGTGATTCTCTTCCTAGTGTAATACAGTTTTCATAAATAATGTTTACTTGCTTTCCTTACTATATTTTCAAATAGAATTAAAATGCTTGAGCACTTTTCAGAAAGTTATAAAATTAAAAATAATTATTTTAAATGCTCATTCAAATGTGTCTGTATGCTCGTTACACCCTTTTCTATGATTCAAAACAGACTCATTTTTCAAAAATATTTTTTAATTTTAATAATTTTAAATCTAGAATCAAGTAAAACATATGTTGAAGACTGAGTCTAGTTTTCTTCCACTGTATAGAGCTTCATGGAATAAGAAACTAATCTAGTGCAAATGAAGATTAAATATTTCTGGGTGATGTAGGGATAGTCAACAAATTTATCCATCCTGTGCACATCAGTCCACTGGAGCAGGAGTTCTACACATTAAAAATGTAATGGGATCAGCCTAGCATTGTTTGGGGTCGGT
This sequence comes from Ateles fusciceps, assembly GCA_036589455.1. Taxonomy (NCBI): domain Eukaryota; kingdom Metazoa; phylum Chordata; class Mammalia; order Primates; family Atelidae; genus Ateles; species Ateles fusciceps. The sequence goes on from JAZHEH010002393.1 coordinate 7,772,319, forward strand.
TTTCTTTTGTTGTATTTTTTAGAATGGGGGTGGGGGCCTAAGTGTCCTTATGAAGCTGTGGTCCACGACAGGAGCTTGTTGGGGGAGTTACCAGGGTTCTGCTGCTTTCCTGCATCTGAGCAACACAACAGAGATCATCAGTTTTAAATAGAATAGCCCTCACAATCAGTTGAATATCATAGAATATATTGTAAAGTTATGTTGCTAATTTTCCTTTGAAATATAAAATATTTTAAGCTTTTTGTCAAAAGTGGTAACATCTTAATACAAATAAAAACCTTTTTGTGGTTGTAAGATTTAGCTTATAAATCATTCAAATTGAAGTGAAAGAATTACCAGGTCATTGTTAATGACTTAGTCTATTAAGAATATATGTATTTTTGTAAAGGAAAAGCACTTGTAGATATTTAATCAGTACAAGATATGTCTTTTGCAGAAATAAAATGCTGCTTAGAGATTCTCTTTTTATTTTTGTGCTCAAATGTATTTTGTGTTGATCTATGGAATGTTCTGTACAAAGCTGTATGATTGTACTGTTGGGCTAGATACTTTTTTTTAATCTGGACTTAGCCAAGTATATTTCACCATGTTAAAATATAGTATCTTTGTTATTAAAAATTCAATTGCATAATTTATTGTTGTTTGTCATCTTTAATATTAATAGCTGTGGATTGCAACCTTCATTAAAAATGTCTCCTTTAAGTACTAGTCCGGTAGTAAATTTTATTGAAATTTATTATTTGAGATCATACATTTTTTAATTGTACTTTAGCAGATCATGGGGTGCATGTGCAGATCATGCAGGATTGTTGCATAGGTACATACACGGCAATGTGGTTTGCTGCCTTCACCCACCCGTCACCTATATCTGGCATTTCTCCCCATGTTATCCCTCCCCAACCTCCCCACTCACCCAACAGACCCCAGTGTGTGATGCTCCCCTCCCTGTGTCCATGTGTTCTCATTGTTCAACACCCACCTGTGAGTGAGAACATGCGGTGTTTGATTTTCTGTTCTTGTGTCAGTTTGCTGAGAATGATGGTTTCCAGATTCATCCATGTCCCTACAAAGGACATGAACTCATTGTTTTTTACGGCTGCATAGTATTCCATGGTGTATATGTGCCACATTTTCCTTGTCCAGTCTATCATCGATGGGCATTTGGGTTGGTTCCAGGTCTTTGCTATTGTAAACAGTGCCTCAGTGAACATACGTGTGCATGTGTCTTTATAATAGAATAATTTATAATCCTTTGGATTTGTACCTAGTAATGGGATTGCTGGGTCAAATGGAATTTCTATTTCTAGGTCCTTGAGGAATCGCCACACTGTCTTCCACAACGGTTGAACTAATTTACACTCCCACCAACAGTGTAAAAGTGTTTCTATTTCTCCACATCCTGTCCAAAATATTTTCTAAGGATTCTTCAGCTCTTTAGTTTTAAAATGGCACACTGCCCCTCAAATACTACTTAAGATGTATACACACACATACACCCTTGAAGAATTTTTTGTTTTGTTAGATTACATCCAAAAAAAATTCTTGAAAGTAATTAGGAATCAAAGGCAGGTCCAAGTGAATTGAAAGACTGTTTCTTTTAGCCAGTTAGATAGCTGAGCTTTGTTTTATTAATACTTACCACGTACACTTGCCTCAGGAATTCATTAGGCCAAAGCAGACATTTATGTCAGGAACGTTGTGATGGTTTCTAGCTCTGCGCATTGTGATTTTGATGCCTGAAGCTTTGTCTTATGTTAGTGAAACCATGGCAGTCCTTCAGACAGGGAAAGCAGCTTTTCCTCCGAGCAGAATTTGGCTTCCTTCTGTATTTGAGCTCCACCCTCTTCAAGGCTGCTGCAGAATGGGAAAGGATGTGGAGCATTGCGCATGGGAAGTGCTGGAACATATAGCACACATTGCTTTCATCACATGTCACTGACCAGAACATACCTTCACCTAACTGCAACCAAGGCTGGAGGACCTAGTGAAGCCACATCCCAAGGAGGAAGAGGAAAGTTTTGTGACCTGCTAATGTCTGCCACACCCTACATTTGCAAAAGGAGGTCACAGTTTCCTTAGGTCTTAGTGTTTTGTCCACACAAGCTCAGCACTTCCTTTTCACTAGTTTGGAAAGTGAAAGAGGGGTCTTGCACTCAGCCCAGGCCTGAGAAGTTTGGGAGCCACTGTGCTCTTCATGTGGCTGGGGGAACATTCAGGTAGTATTTTGCTGGAAGCCATGTACAACCCTACTTGGCACCCCAACCCTTGCTGTGGACTTTGCGGTGCCAGGATTTGCCCCTAGCAACCAAATAGAGAATAATGCCCGGAGAGAACAAATACACAGCAATCGCTACCAGTGGAAACTAGCAAAGCCCTGTTCCTCCTTACAAAGCTCAACCTTCCTTACACACCCCTCCTTCTAGGAAGCCCTGCTCCTCCTTACAAAGCCCCACTCATCCCACAGAGCCTGTTCCATCTTCAAAGCCCAGCTGCTCCTCAGGAAGCAGCTCTACTACAAAAGCCTCTCCTCTCTAAAAAGACCTGGTCCTGAAAAGAACTTCTGATCCTCCTAGGAAGCCCTGCTCCTCCTACAAGTCCTGTTTCTGCATATAGCACCTTGCTCCTCCTCAAAAGCTCTGCTGTATCCTTACTCTGCTCCTCCTACAGACCCTGCTCTTCTTAGGAATCCCAGCTCCTCAAAAGAATCTAGTCCTCCCAAGGAAATCTTGGAAGTCTTGCTTCTCCTACAAAGCCCTGTTCCTTCTTTCAGTGCCCTACTCCTCTGTATACATCCTGCTGCTCCCACAAAGCCCTGCTCCATCTTACAATACCTTGTTTCTACAAATCCCTCTTCCTCACAAAAGCCTTTTCCTCCTTCAAGGCTCTGCTGTCATATAAAGTCCTGCTCCTTCAGCAAACTCTACTTTTTCTGAGAAGTCCTGCTCCTCCTACAAAGCCCTGATCTTCCTTAAAAAGCTTTGCTTCCCCTACAAAACCCCACTCTACCTACAAAGCCCTGCTTCTCCTACAAGGCAGTGTTCTTCATACAAAGCATTCCTCCTACTACAAATCACTTCTCCTCCGACAGAGCCCTGCTCATCCTTACAAAGCCCTACTTCTTCAACAATCTCAGCTTATCCTTAGGAAGCCCTGCTCCTCCTAACAATGCTGTTTCTCCTACAAAGCACTGCTCCTCCTTACAGAGTGCCACTCCTACAAATTCCACTTTATCCTTACAAAGCCCCGCTCCTTCTGCAAACCCTGCTCCTTACAAAGCCCTCCTTCTTTTTAAGAGAGCTGCTTTTCCCAGTGTCTTTGCTCCTAGAAATCCCCACTTCTTCAAAGTCCAGCTCCTCTTTACAAAGCCCTGCTCTTCCTTCAAAGCCCCAGTCCTGCTACAAACCCTGCTCCTTTACAGAGCCTGCTTCTCCCTATAGAGCCCTGCTCTTCCTACAGATCCCTGCTCCTCATTACAAAGTTCTGATGCTGCTACCAGCACTGTTTCTCCGTACAAATATGTGCTCCTAAGACCTGCTCCTGCTTACACAGCCATGTTCCTACAAAGCCCCACCCATCACACAAACCGTGTTTCTTATTTAAAAGCCCTACTCTTCCTACAAAGCCCACTCCTCCTTACAAAGCCCCATTCTGTCTATAAAGCCCTGCTCCTCCTAAATCCCTTTGTAGGCATGCTCCTACAAAGCCCGAATGCCTCATTACAAAGTGCAACTCCTCTTACCCGCACAGCTCCATAACACCCCTTCTCATTAGAATCTGTGCTCTTCCTACCAAGCCTTGGTCCACCTTCCAAAAGCTTGTTCTTCCTACCAAGGCCTGCCCCTCTTTACAAAATCCTATTTGTCCTACATAGACCAATTTCTAGTCCATCATCTCAAGCTTATCCAGACTTCTTCCCCCTTTATAACCCTTAGCTCTCTTACCACAACCACAGTCTTTGATGTTTGTTTGCACTCCCATTAGACTGTGAGCTTGGGAAGAATGCTGACTTAGTTATTGTGGTATTTCCCCACCCTCACAGACACACATAGTTACTGGCACCGGTATACAGTGGGGAAAGAAACTGCATTTCAGAAAGACAAGCATTGCTGACATAGACTTCAGCACTCGCCCAGACCATCTCCTGTCCCCCGACTGGCTCCATCTCTGCCTTCAGAACTTTGGTATATTAAGTATATGAAAGATGCCAAGGTACCAGGTGGGCCTCTCTTCACTTTAAAGATAGACACCCTGATCCTCTTGTGTAAGATCCCAGTATTAAGATGTGTTCCTTTGGGTGGACAACGTTCCCTCTTACAACAAAAGTTTCTAGAGGAAGGCTGTGTGGCATCAGATCATATGTCCCACCTGCTTTGGTGAGCCTCAAATGAGGTGACAAGCTAAAGTTAGCTTAAGTGATCATTAGTCAGTAGACATGCTTGAAACCAATGGCCCAAGTAGAACCCCTGGGCAAGCAGCAAGTAAAGCCCTAGAAAGGAAGCCAATTCCATGAAGCATTGTCTGCCAAGGAAAACAGGATCTCAGCAGTCACCTGTTAGATCACGAGCTTTTAGACTTACTGTGTACATCCTCCCCTTGCAAACATGCTTCCCTCTTCACCACTGGCTTCTTAAGTTCTAGGAAAGCAGGAACCGTCCTCCTTTTCTCAGCATATCCCCAGATTCATATGCCAGACAATTCTGGGATGAAGGGGTGAAGAAGTGAACTCCCATATCAGAGCCTTGGGCTCTGGCATGGAGCTGTCGTCCCCGGGGAGCTCATCCTGGTCACTGCTCACATCACGGTGTCAGGCAGTCCCCAGCCAGCCTCTCCTTTTCCCTCTTTTTTGCTCTCTTCCTTTTCTTCTTCTCTGAAATCAGCTTACTGAAGCTCTCAGCACCTGGGACCTACTGGCAGCAAAGTCGGGCATTCATGCTGGACTACCCAGGCCTGAAGAGCAGGGGCTCAGACAAGGGCTCCTGCCCAGTAGCCTGTGGCTTCCTCCCCTTCCCCAGGTCCACCTCTGCATTCTTAATTCCAGGCAGCTGGCCCATAACTACATGGCACTGACCAGTGGGAGGAGGGGAGAGGCTGAGCAGAGGAGATAAAGCAGTGCGCACTAGCTGGCTCTCAGAGAAAGCAGAGACCATTGTTTCTGCCTTCTTTTCTCTCCTCTGCTTTCTGCACGTTTTCATCCTCACCATCATCGCCTGCCTCTCTTCTGGTTTCCCTCTTCTGAGTCCCTCTCTACCTTGCACTTTTGTTTTACCTGTTTTCCTTCTCTATTGGTCTCTTCTCTAACTCTCCATTCCTTTTCCCACGTGTTGCTTCCTTGCCTCTCCCTTCTCATCTCGTTTTCCAGTTCCTTTCTGTCATTTCATGGACCATCATTTGTAGCTTCATCTCATTCTCTTTATCCTTTTTCTTTCTCTTCTCCCTCTTCTTCCAGATCCAATTCTTCTTTCCTTTTGGTCTTCTTCCCCATCCCAGGAGTCACTCTCCTTTGAAAACCAGATTTTCACTCACTTCACATACACATACAGTGAGAAACTGAAACAGCAGAGAGCATCTTGCAGGAGCAGCTGAGCTTGGATCCTTCAGTAAATGCTGCCGACCTCCAGCCAGACCTCTTTAATCAGGCCCAAGGGCCAGCAAGGTAACAGCCTTTCTCAGAAGGTAAGACAGCATATCAGTTTGCTGGGACTGATACAACAAAATACCACAGGCTGGGTAGCTTAAACAACAGAAAATTAATTTCCTCAGAGTTCTGAAGGATGGAAGTCCAAAGTCAAGGTGTTGTCAGGTTCGGTTCTTCCTAAGGTCTCTCCCCCTGGGCTTGCAGATGTCTGCCTTCTCCCTGTGACCTCACATGGCCCTTTGTACACAGGCACCTCGATGTCGCCTCCTCCTCCTCCTCCTTTTCTTCTTCTTCTTTCTTCTTCTTTTCTTCCTCTTCCTCTTCTTCTTTCTTCTTCTTCGAGACAGAGTCTTGCTCTGTCACCAGGCTGGAGTGCAGTGGCCTGATCTTGGCTCGCTACAACCTCTGCCTCCCAGGTTCAAGCGATTCCCCTGCCTCAGCCTCCCAAATAGCTGGGACTACAGGCGCGTGCCACCACATCCGGCTAATTTTTTGTATTTTAGTAGACACAGGGTTTCACCATGTTGGCCAGGATGGTCTCAATCTCCTGACCTCGTGATCCGCCCGCCTCAGCCTCCCAAAGTGCTGGGATTATGGGCGTGAGCCACCGCACCCGGCATCTCTTCTTGTAAGGCCACAAGTCATATTGCACTGAGGTCCCATCCTTATAACCTCATTCAACCTAAACCACCTTTTTAAAGGCCTTATGTCCAAATATAGTCACATTCTAAGGGTCTGGAGTTTAGAGCTTCAACATACAAATTTGGGGAGGACACAAATTCAATCCAAAACAGAGCTACTCAGTGCCCCACAGACCTGGCTCCAAATACAGGGTCATTCTGTTGTATAACTGGGCAATTTACCTAATATTAGTGAGATCCAGTTTCCTCACTTATGAAGCAGAAATCATTATAATGTATCCCATAGGTTTGTGGAGGAATGAAATGTGTTATAAAGCATTCAGAGCAATGCCAGAGGATACACTAAATGACAGCACTGTTGTTTTCAATCTCTTTCTACCTGATCATCTGCAGATTGCAACCCTTGGTTATATCAATGTTCTATATTTGACTTAAGTCCAAAAATTCTGCCAAGTAACCGAAATCCTGCTTGCCTAGAGCGATCCCATTCACATGATGGTTCATAAAACTTATTCCCACTGATGTGCTAATACATAAAGGACCTATTAATAGCACAAGGTCTAGTGCGTAGTAGGCACTTTACAAGTGTCCTCCCTTTCGCGCTCATTTACTCTTCAGAACAGACTTAAGAGGCAGGCATTCTTAACTCAGTCTTACTGATGTGAATGTGAATCTAAGTAACTAGCAAACAATCACCAGGGACGTATCTGGGTCTCCACCACGGGTCTGTCTTTTCCAAGGGTAGCCCTGTCCTCAGGGGCACTGGCTCTTTGGGTTTGAGAGCTGAGATATCCAGAGAAGACTGTACTTAGGCCCTCCTGGCCACTCAAAAGAGGGACAGTGTGGAGGACAGACACTTGGAGGCCAGTGTGTGTCAAAGACACATGTGCGTCATTCATGTGGTCACACGGTCTTGAGTACTCACAGCATACCACGCACTGTGCTAGGCCCCGGATGTTGGAGGTGAGCTGAGCAGGTTCCACCTTTACAAGAGCGCAGCTTGCAGTATCACAGGAAGTGAGACCACAGGAAGAGCTGGATGCTAAACACATACAATAAACACGTAATAAAAAGACTGGTGGTGAGTTCTGAAGAAAATAAGCACAATGAGAAAGAATGAGAAGAACTTTCTAAGAAAATGGCATTGAAGCTGAGATCCAAAGGATAAGCTGTAGCTAGCCAGGCCAAGGGCAGGAGGAAGAAACTTTTTCCTGAGAAAAAGTCATCATTACAATGACAGCTCAGGCAGCCCAGCAACCTGCAGAAGGTCAGTGCGGCCAGAGCCAGAAGCAGAAGGCTGGGAGAGGACTCTGCAGAAAGAGGCAGGGCCGGGTTGCGGAGACACTTTCAGGCCATATTTAAAAGCTGGTATTTTATTCTGAGCACAGTAAGAGGATTTTAAACAGGGACTGACATCATCTTATTTATATTTTTAAATGATCACGCTGGGAGCTTGGTGGAAAATAGACTGTCGGGGTAGGGGTAGGATAGAAATGGAAACAGATGAAAAGCCTAGTGCAGTTGTCCAGGTTAACAGAAAACAACAAGAGGGTCCCAGGGCGGTACAGGTGGTGCTCAAGATGAAAATAAATGCTGATGGAGAAGAGTGGGGTCCTCTGCACATCGTACCCCTCACCCTGGTGCACAGGACCTCAGTTCAGTGTAACCTAAGTTTTTAGGTCATGGGTGAAGCTCTAGATGAGAGTGGAGGGGGAGGAGAGAAGGGATCCTGAAAAGCCTTTTCCACTAGCCATATCCAAGGGCTCCCCCACAGAACTAGCTGCCCCACCGAGCACCCCAGCTCAGCCCCTCACTCCTCCAGCCAGGCCCAGCCCCAGCACCTGCGCTGGCATGCCTTCTTCAGTGCCGCCCACTCTTCGCCCTCCCCAGAGGTGGCTCTTGCCTGTTCCCTCCACAGCCCTTTGCACATCCTGCCCTGCCACAGGCACTGGAGTGGGCAGCCATGGATTCCAGTTTGGGTTCCACCACTGACTTGCTGCAGAATGGGCAAATCCTATAATCTGTCCCTCGTGGCCCGTGTGACATAAATGTAAGTGCAACACTGAACTAACAGAACCCACAAGACGTAAATTAAAACATTTGCTTATTTTGTCTGTGCCTCTCACAGACCCCTTCCACAGATCAACTTCAGCAATCCCTGGATGTTTTCTGTTTCCCTCCCTCTCCTCCCGTTCCTAGTTGTGGTACTTGGTTGGGGGAGGAAGGTGAATGGAGAGCAGAAGAGGTTTTAAACCAGCTCCAGCCCATCTGGGCCTGCCTGATATTTAAAGCTCTCAGAAATCTTGCTTGGTTTTTTGGAGGATCCTCTCCCAACTCTCAGCTGCCACTCGCCTTGCCAGGGGCCATGTCTCCATCTCAGTGGGCAGTTTCCCATAACCCTCACCTGTTCCAGGGTTAGGGCCCACAGCCTCTTACTACAGGGATGTGCTCTTCCCACAGGCTGCCATCTTGGGCAGGATTCCCTGTGTCCCAGCCCCTAGCATGGGTCCTGGTCCATGGGAGGTCTCCAGAGAAAGGAAACACCTGAGTGAATAATATGAGCAGTAATTCTCCTACACTCTAAACTCAAAGCTTCTAATATCCATCCAGAAACAGTTGCAGTATCAACACCACACCTAGACTGGGGCAAGAGGATATGCCATCCAATTGGGCCTCCCAGGTCGGGGAGGGGAAATGAGGGATGATGGGTTTTGCCCTGGGAAATAGAGAAGGGCTGCTGTTTGGTTAAAGTCACATACCCCAAATCACCCCAGATGGACATCCAGGCAGACAGATCACTGTGCCTTCTACTTCACCTCTGCTTGGATGATATAGTTTCAGGAGACCTAGCTTCCTGGGCAGCTTGACAAGTCAGTCTCCATCCCAGGTCCGGTGGGCCCAGGTGGGTCCATGTAACCTGGGAGCCTGGGCCAGCTTCTGCCACACCTGCCTTGACAGGGCCATGAAATCAGTCAAGTTGACAGGCAGCAGAACTGCCCAGGGGAAGAACACCAGTGTCATTCTCTGGGGATCACACTGCAGGGCCCTGGGTAAGAACAGAGGATGGCTGTGAATGTGGCATTATATATAACTTTAAATTATTTAGGCATATGCTATGTGGGCTTCATTTGTACACTTGCTTTAAGCCCTGCAAATTCAGGGATGTATCTGCATGGTTGCTCAATGCTCAGGCTTAATTAGTCATGAGCTATCATTCCTTTATGCCTTTAATCAATCTTTTTTTTTTTTTTTTTTTTTGAGATGGAAGTCTCACTCTGTCACCCAGGCTGGAGTGCAGTGGCACGATTCCAGCTCACTGCAACCTCCACCTCCCGAGTTCAAGTGATTCTCCTGTCTCAGCCTCCCCAGTAGCTGGAACTACAGGTGCATGCCACCACACTCAGCTACTTTTTTGTATTTTTAATAGAGACAGGGTTTCACCGTGTTAGCCAGGGTGGTCTCAATCTTCTGCCCTCGTGATCCACCCGCCTCGACCTCCCAGTGTTGGAATTACAGGTGTGAGCTACCATGCCTGGCCTAATCAATCTTTTTAAAGCTCCTACTATGTGCTGGATATTGTGCTAGTGTCAGGTTCTTTAAGGATCCCATTGTCCTCATCAGCTTCTCCAGTGAAGCTGACATTGTTCAGCAAAGTCTCATGCTTAGTCATGAACTACACATTCCATCCAGACCCACCTGGCTTTCTCTATCCCATCCTTGCCAATTTTACCCCAGTGCTGACGCTTTGATCATGTCCCCAGTACTTCCCTCTTAATCTACGTAACTAAGTAAATCCAAGCAACCCTTCCTGTCTTCTTAGCCTACACATCATTACCTAATAAGCAAACCTTTCCCAACTCAACTCAGGAGACCTTTCTTCCGAGAAAACTTTCCTGGCCTTCACAATTGGATCAAGCCTGCCATCAGAGGCTCTTGTAAATATCAGATGTCTTCTTCGCATGTCACGCTGGCAGCTTTATACTCCGGGATTGGATTAATAACTCTCTCCCATGCTAGGCTTTTGAGTTTGATGGTCTCTACTGGATTCACTGCTGAACCTCTAGGACTCAGCACAGTGTCTGACACATATCAGGCACTCCAGGAATATTTACTGACTGAATTAAATAAAACAATGTAATGTAAGGATAAATTCAATATATATTTGATGGCTTGAATTTGACTAACACTTACTGGGTTTCCATAAAACATAGTATGAGTTAAAGCAAATAGTAACAAATGAGAACTATTGACATGTATTTTTGTGGAGCTCATATGAAATAACTTTGTCCGGCTATGGAATTTATGGGGAATTCATGAGAGGCTGGCAAAGAGATGATATAATTACATTCTGTGGTCAGTTCTGCTCCCATCCTGTTCTGCTTGCACTCTTCACTAAGAGCTGCTTTTCCTGATATTTTGTTTTTATGACTCCTCATCTCTTCTTTTTCCCTCCTGTTTTTAAAATGCCTTCATCATCAGCAAAATCAGTCTAGTGTACATGCCCCCTTTGACCCAGATATTTCAGCTGAAGGATTCTAGCTCCTAGGAACACTACTGTCATTACAAATGACATAATACACAGAGAGTCCACAGCAGCAGTGTTTGTAGTGACAAGAAAATGGAAACAAGATGCCTGCCAATAGAGGAATGGATTCATAAATTCACACTATGACCTTGCAGAGTATAGTAGATCTCTGTTCTGATGATGAAAGCTGCATCTAATACCTTGCCAAGGAGGAGAAAGGCAAGCTTCCATGTAATATGTACATTATGATCCCTCCCCCACAATAAACATATATATTTGCATACACGTGGTAGAAATCCGGGAGGGTACACATTAAATTGCAATGATGGTTAGCTTTGAGGAAGGACTTGGAGGAAGCTTGGGAAGGTCACCATTACTTCTTGCTTTATACTTCTCTGTATTATCCAAATTTATGGTAAAAGTACATTATGTTTCTAGCTTAAAAACTCCAGCAATATGAGTGATTAATTTCCTTGCTTATGATCTGTCTCTCCTCTCTAGGATGTAAACTACATACGAGCAGGAGCTTTGTCCACCTTTTCTCACTATCATCTCCACTGTGCTTAGAACAGTGCTTGGAACACAGGAAATATACAATGCATTTTTTTGAGTGACAGATCAATTTTTTTAAAAGAAAATTTCATTTTGAAAAAAAATCTATCTTTCATATCTCTCTCCCAACCCCTCCAGGTTTTTGTTGGTGAAGTGATTGGGTGCTGAGGAGTCTGAAATTCTCTGCCTCCACATGGTGGGCCTTGAATTAAGGTTGACCTCTTCCCTGAATTATTGGTTTCCATTATAAACGGGTTGAAAACCCGTAAGGCCTCCTACATACAAATGTGAAAAACAAAGTTCTTAAGTGATAAAGCTTCAAGTAACAAAGAATGGGTTGTTTTAAAAGAGAAACCTTGATATTGGTTCAAAGTTAATCCCTTCAAAAAGTAAGAGCTGAAAAAGAACATATTAAGTTACAAACAAGGAACAAAAGCATGTGTTGTCTGTCTAATCATTGAAAGGTCACAACTGTTTAACCACCAGATGGTTCAACTAGTTAGAAGAGTCCAACAAAACCACGAAAATATAATAGATTATAGTTTAGCAAAAGATCTGCAAAAATATGCACTGAATTGTATTCTGTGGTCACTGCTTCTCTTTAACTTTCCCTTTGCTTTACTGCAGAACCAACATACCGCCATGCAAGAGTGTGCATGATCTCAAAGACCCGTGGGCTGTCTTGCCTTTTCTTCAAGAATGGAATTCTAGAGTTTGGGGACCGTGATGCAGAGAGAGAAACCGGTCAGGTCAAAAGATCTGAGAACTTAGGGGTTTTCATGTTGTGGACAAACAAGGAAGAGAAAAAGAGGGAGTGTGTCAGTCATATCACCTGGACCAAATGGTTCTGGGTTTGAGAATCCTCATTTCTTGCATGTTACAGTTACATAATCTATTACCTTCTGTGCTTTTGGATTTTTCTTTTCTTTTATTGTTGGTTTGTTCTTTACTGTATCAACAGGCTACTGGAGGGGTCATAGCCTGGACATGGCCAACCAGAAAGACACTCAATGAATGCTCAATGGAAGAATGCAGGTACACTTGATCCCTGCACAGAGCCACAGAAAAATGTCATTTGTGAATTCAACTGCTAGAGGCTAATGGAAATAAAATGCAAACAGCCTAAAGAATTTCCAGCTCAATCAGTGATTCTTTTTTATCTGTAATCTTTATTTATAAAAGAGAAATCTGTGGTTTTTCCTTGAACTTGTGATGGCAGTATAATGCGATCTCATGCATTGTGGGTGAAAGTTAAATAATTTTTAAAAATAAATTTATAAGAGTAAGTTTAATAAGTAGAAAATGTTGTGATTGAATTTTACTTTAAAGGTAATATTTACAGAAAACTAAAATGAAGCATGTGGTTTGAGGTGAGGAGAAAGTAATGAGAAACTTCCACTTTTAGCTTCATTCTGTTCCATATCATCAAATTTGTTCTCCGTATCAAGAAGTAACATACATAAACAGACAAAAAGTGAACTCAGAAAGGACAAAATCTATGGTTTACTCCAAATGCTGTTTAGGTGCCTTGGGTTTCTTTCTCAGAAAGTCATTTCCCTGTCCAGTGACTGCGCTAAGGCTTGTGGCTTCTCGCCAACGTTCCCCATAAAACTCAACTCAAGGTGTGACTGCAGCTCAAGTCCGATCTCCCCCTGGTCAACTGGGAAATTTACAGGGGACACTAGTACTTTATCAGAAAACAAAATTCTAAGCCACAGGAAAGAAACTGGAGCGGGGGTGGGGTTGGGGGGGTGGGGTGGTTAACAGCAGACTGGAAAGACTATTTGGATGGCAGTGGAGGGAGAAGCTTATAAAATGTTAAGCAACGTGTTATTTATATTAGGGAAGAGACCATATACAAAACAAATCAAATATGTGTGGTTTAGATCACAGGCTTTGTGGTCAGAGACCTGAATGTAAATATTTCTCTGCCCTTTCTTTGGGCAAGTCACCTGCCTCTCTAAGGCTCAGTTTCCTCATACATCAATTGTGTATAATAAAATGTTGGTGCAGTTATGAGTAGTCAAGTGCTCATTAAAAAGTAGCCATTCACAAAAAGACAAATTTTGCATGTTCTCACTCATTTGCGGGAACTAAAAACTAAAACAGTTGAAGTCATGGAGATAGAGAGCAGAATGATGATGGCTACCATAGGCTGGGAGGAGTGGTAGGGAGGAGAGGACATTGCGGACGGTTAATGGGTACAAAAATATAGTTAGAATTAATCAGATACAATGTTTGATAGCACAACAGGGTGACTACAGTCAACAGTAATTTATTGCACATTTAAAAATAACTAAAAGAGTATAATTGGAGTTTGTAACACAAAGAAACGATAAATGTTTGAGGTGACAGATACCTCATTTGCCCTGATGTGATTATAATGCATTGTATGCCTGTAGCAAAATATCTCATATACCCCATACATATATACACCAACTATGTACCCATAAAAATCAAAAATAAATGTTAAAAGTAGCTATTACTTTTTAGCTTTTATGAGATGAATAGCTTTTTAACTAGAGTAATAAGAAACTACACAAACATGCATAATGAAAATCACTAATGTTTCTTTGACAAAAATTTGGGATTGTTTTTATTTAAGGGACATTGTTAGTATGAATGCTTCAAAAGTGAAATCAATACTCATCCAGCATTAAATCCAAATCGGCATACTCTATACACCTGCCTACATGTCTGTGTGAGCATGGGTGCTCCCCAAATGCAGTAACTTGCAAGAGTTATTTAATACTTACTTTCATTTTTCCTTTCCCATTTAGAGTTCTTTCATTTCTCCCAACTGAATCAGGGAGAAATCTCCCGGTAGGACGAAACCTCTGGAACACCAAGTCCTTGAAGTAGAGTGACCAACTGCCAGTTTTAATGGGAATGTCCCAGTTTTAGCACTTAATAATCCCATGACCTAGGAGTTCCACCAGTCCTCTGCAAACTGGGATGGTGGTTTCCTCTACCTGGGAGCCTGGCACTCAGGCCAGGCCCTACAGGATTACCTCTGTTGACTGCACTCAGTTTCACTTCAATGTAGTTGGTGTTTCTTTCTTTTGGTAGAGTTCTTTCACTAACACCCCCTGTGAGTCTTGTCAGATGTGATTAAACTCTGGGCAACACAAATGGAATAAAAAGTGGGAGGTGGAATTGTTTTTTCCCCTGAATTAACTGACAGATAAGACTTGAGATGAACCGAGGGGTTAAAGAAGGGTATGCATGCCTCTGGTTGCTTTGCTATCTATGCGCACGCACGTAGGAAAGAGTGTATGTAATGTACTGGGGAAGAGACCCTGAGAAGCCCGACCTGGGCAGGAGACCTCTGGAAAGCGGGGGGAGGGAAAGGCAGCCCTAGCTGCAAAATTGAGGCACACAGTTCCCCATCATAGCCTCCAGAGGGCGCCATCAGACCGCAGTGGTTCTTTGCCTTCTGGGGGCGGGCAGGAGGAAGCCGAGCCACCTGGTGGGTAAAGAGAGTGCAACCCACTGCTTTCAGGGCTGGGGCATGCAAGAACGAGGAGTGGACCACTCCCAGTGCTTGAATGTCCTCCTTGTTAACCCTAGCTGAGATAAGCACCTCCGTCTCACAAGATTAAAGCTCTTTCATTCCTGCTTTAACTTTGCCAGTCTCCTTTACTTCGGAAAGAATGAGAAACCTCAGCCTAGCAATCCCAGGGATCTGTGCCCTCCAGAGGAAGATCTCTGTAAAGCTGTTTACAGCTGATTGTGTGGAGGCCAGCTTCCCTGGCACGGCGCGGTGTCCTCGTGCAGCGTTTTCAGGGCGCGGAGGCCCTGGGTCACCGGCTGGAAAGAATAGGGAGCTGATTGCCGATTGCCGCTCCACGCTGATGGATGTGCATTTGTTACATTTGAAATGTTCTGAGAAAAGAACTGCTTCTAAAAAGAAGAGCTTTGTGTGAGCACAGTGAACATGAGGGGGTGAGACTCCAAAATCATTAGGGGGATCTGCCTTCTTTCTATGCAAGAATGAGCCACAGAAAGCTGTTCCCAGCATCCGATGGTAATGTAGGAACACCTGTGGGAAAGCCTTGTAGGTTGCCCCCGTCTCAATCCCAAGGGTGGGAATCAGGAAGTACAGAAGCTGCCATCGGAGGCCAAGGCTGGCTCTGTCATTGCCCCTTGGGTGATCTTCCTGCAAACTGCTAGAGATCCGGGCCTCAGTTTTCTCATCTGTAAAATGAGGAGCTGGGCTGGAGGAGTACCGGAGTTCGCTCCCAAGTCTGGCACTTCCTGAGTGTACCATTATTCACCAAACAGCTAATAATGCTGCTTCTCACATTTGCTCTTGGGATCCCTTCACAAATTTTAAAAGTACTGAGCCTTCCCCCACCCCATGGATCTGTGGGAGCTTCTTTTGCTATTTGGCAGTCAGTACTAATCAAACCGACTGACATATGAAAATTTAGCTTATACTTCATGTGTCTAAGGCTCTCTCCAAGGGCCTTCTCTCTGCCCTGTAATTTTTAAATTTGTCTTGTTGATGCAAGGCACTAATTATGGCCCCTGGATGCACACTGGAATCACCTGTGGTGCTGAGACGTAACCTGAGACCCACTTCCCAGAGATTCTGATTTGGCTGGTCTCTGCAAGAGCAGTGGGGAGGGGGCTACCAGGTGATTTTTAATGGGTAGCCAGACTTGAGAAGGGCCACTCTCAGAGCTCTGTGGTTCTCAAAGTGTGGTCCCGAGCCAGCAACATCAGTATTACCTGGGAACTTGTTAGAAATGCAAACTCTCAGGCCTGCCACGGACCTATGAGGGTGGAGCCCAGGAATCTGTTTTAACAAGCCTTCCAGGTGATTCGAATACATGCTGCAGTTGGAGACCCAGTGCTCTCGATTGCCACACCTCCCTGACTTCCACTTCCACCCTTTCAAAAAAACCTAATCAAACCGCATATTGTTTATTTCAGTAAACAACATTCAATGACCCTAAAGACAAATAATGCCTTAATGCAATGTCTACATAATTTTTGGAAAACAATACTATTCTAATTTTCACCAAGCAAGCAAATAGTAATTTATCCACAAGGCTGTCCTAGTAGACCTTTCTTGACTTGCCTTGAGATACAGATTCTGAATATAAATTCCATCAACACCTGTAGTTTTTCTTCTTTATCCTCCATAAGCATTAGAATGCAAATCAAGAACTCCAATTCAACTTAATGAATTGGCTTAATAAGGAAAATTTATTATTTTTCATCACAAGAAGTATGGAGCTGGGCTAACATGGACAAGAACCTGAATTCTTTCTATATCAGAGTGACCTAAGGAGAGCCTGGATGGATCCAATTAGACTGAAGCCATGCCATGAATCACATCCAGAAATAACAGCTTTCAACAGCAAAAGATACTGTGTCTTCCCTTTGCCTCTCTCTCTCTGTCTCTCTTTCTGCAGAAACTTTCCCTAGAAACGTACCACTTCTTATCAGCCAGAATTACACCCAGGTCCATTGGAAAAATCAACCACTGGCAAAGGGAATGAGATTACCATACTTGGCATATAACAACGGTGTTTATTCCTAAAATGTGAAATACAGTCCCCTTGCCCGAGTGACTTTCAAATAAAACAATGGTTCTTCTGGCAAGGCAGACAGGGAGAAAGATTATTGGGCTAACAACTACCCAACCATCATCTTCCACAGTCTACTTCTTTGACTTCCTAGCTTCCATACATTGTTCAAAAAATGCTCAGACTTCCACAAAATGCACATAGCCCTTCAGCGAGTGAAAAGAACCTAAAGTCTTTTCAAGAAAAACAAGATAAACCCAATAAAACTTTTCATTCAGAACAAGAAAAAATAAGATAAACCAAATAAAACCTTTCATTCAGAAAAGTGACTGTCATCACTGATCCTAGCACATGGTATTTCCTGAAGGACATGAATAACAAATACTAGTTCCATGACCCAGGAATCGAGTGAGTTTCTCTGTCAGCCCCCTGGACATCCCTGGTTCCATTCCACTGGAGCCTCCCTTGCCCATTGTCTTCAGTGGCCATTTCTGGGGTGAGTCTTGAAGAAGACGCCCTCCTGGATGCTGCCGGATTTAACAGCTTGCTTCCAGCAGATACAGAGTCTATGGCCTCAGGACCATAAGGCTTGAATGGTTCCAGACTTTTATCAGTTTGAAATTCACTTCTGGTCAGTTCCAGGCACCGATAATGGCCAGTGATCTTGTCTGAATGAGGTCTGAGAGCCACAATGCCTCCTCCTCACCATGTGTCTCTGTGATCTTTCCACCTTCAAGCACAAAGTTGAAAGGCCTCCACCTTGAGGCAATTGATAACAAAATCCATGTGGTGGAATAGGGTGTGAGACAGGAGAGGGGTGATGTCATCTGTGATCCCAGCCCTCCTGGGTGCACCTGAGCTAGATGGTGCTTCCTGTCTTACAAAGGATGTGTGGTGAGAGATATTAAGGGGAGGCATGGGGAGTCAGATTTGCTTTTGTCCCAATTCTATCATCTTACCTCATGAGAAATTTTTTTCTCTACCTTTTGGGAGATGAGGAGGAGAAGGGCATCAATTTTGTACAAAATTGGGATCTGCAAGCTTGAAAATCTCCAAACTATGGCCTTTAAATCAATTTACATTCTAGGTTATGGGCAGAAAGATCTGTACTAGCAACTTGACTGTCTTCCCTTTCTGCATTCAGGCATGTCGCTTTTCATCTAAACCTGTCTCTTAGACTATTCTTTTTCTTGAAGGCTTCAAGGAATAACCAGCATGTGCCAATATCCCCAATTTTCCCGCTGTTCCCTCTAACCCTACAGTGTCTGTAGGCATAAGATCGGAGTCCCAAAGTCCAACTTGTGACAAAATGACCAAAAGGCTACAGACTCGGAAATTTTGAAATATGGCTTTTACTGTTATAAAATACATAAGAGCTACATTTAGAGAGAAATGAAGGAGTTGACCACCAGCTGAAGTTAGGAACTATCATACCCCAGTTACACATTTTGTCTATTTTATACATGAGTAAACTCCAGTTTCCCTCTGCCTACACCACCTTTCCAGAAATTGTTTTAGGATCCACAGGGAAGGGAGTCTCTTTTCCTCTTAAGTAAACACAGTTTTAAAAAGAGATTTAAATATGTATTTTGAAAACAAGATGAATCACAGCAAACAATATAAAATATAAATCTGAAAATAGATTGAGATATACTGCTTACACAAGGGGAGGATCATATCATTTTGATGAGAAGAACTAAAGGGAATACAGCATTGAAACTGTCTTTGTCTAGCCAGGTGTGGTGGCTCATGCCTGTAATCCTAGCACTTTGGGAGGCCAAGGCAGGCACATTATCTGAGGTCAGGGGTTCGAGACCAGCCTGGCCAACATGGTGAAATCCCGTCTCTACTAAAAATACAAAAATTAGCCGGGCATGGTGGCACACGCCTGTAATCCCAACTACTCAGGAGGCTGAGGCAGGAGAATCACTTGAACCTGGGAGGCAGAGGTTGCAGTAAGCTAAAACTGTGCCACTGCACTCCAGCCTGGGTGACAGACTGAGACTCTATCTCAAAAAAAAAAAAAAAAAAAAAAGAGAGAATATCTTTGTTCATTGAGACTTTTAACTTTTAGAAAACATAATATGAAGTTCTGTTCACCAGGGACAGTGACAGTTAAAGTTTGTTTTAAGGCAGAAGTTTGTCTTCAATGTTCCATTAACAGCCAATTGATTTTCCTCTATCACACTGTGGGGGAAATATTAGGAAGGATGAACCACTGATCCTTCCGATCTCTGCACTCTCAAAGTCAAAATTCTAATCTGGCAACATGCTGCACTAACATCAGCATCTGGGGCTTCACTAGGTGGTTCTGATGGTATAATTCTCATCATGCGTAGGTTTGATGATATCTAAGCCGTATCAACTTCCCTTTCAGAAAGGAGTAGTCCTGTTTAGTTTTGAGTTCAATGTTAATCAATTCCTTTATACAAGCTCAGCATAGTTGAACAAAACAGAACCATGTTCCAAACCAAGGTTGATGTAATATATCATGTTCACCAATTTATCCCTGTGTTTAGTACATTCCTGACCCATGGCCAGTGCTCAATAACTACTTACTGCCTAGATTAATACATAAAAAACGACATGGCCATTGAGCAGTTGGACAGCCTTGGCTATGAATATTTTGCTGGTCACGTTAAGTTATTTGCAATTTACCAACAATGAAGACATGGGGAGGCCAGATTTTTGTAATTCTGAAAAAGTTTATAGTTTCATTAGACTTTGAGTCTTGCTTTTCTTGTCAAATAGCATTTATTAACATCCACTTTCTCCCAGGCAGAGCTCTAAGCACAAGGCAGAAAGTTAAAAATTCCAGGATAAATCTTTTTCTATACGTTTCTTCCCCACTACGAATACCTGATTCTAAGCCAGTTATCTGTGAGATCCAGCCCTGAAACACTGCAATGACTGACCCTGACGAGGCTCCTTAAAAGCTGCCTCTCCTTTCTCCTTCTTCCAATCTCAGAAATAACTGCTGCCTTCCAGTGTCCATAGCATTGTTCTTAGCACTCATATAGTCACTATTATTGCAAGTTGCACACGCATGGACATAGAATTACTGAAAACACACAGCTCTCTGTCTTGCTGTGCTACGTCATGAGTTTGTTAGGAGGCAGACACCCATTTACACATAACACACATTTGTCAAATCAATGAATACACAGCAGAGATGTATTTTTTTTTCTTTAACTGAGAATTTAAAGGTAAAAAATAAAAACTGGATAAAGTACCTTTCTTCAGTACTAGACAAAGAAGGGAAAAGACAGGAGAAACTTAGTATTTAGCTATAAAATCAGCAAAGGAGAAAAGTCTAACCTCTGGGCTCAGTCATCTGGGAGAATGCACATAGTAAGTGAAATTCTTTGATATGCTTCTCATCGAGATAGGGCAACTATATTTTTTCCCCTTGACTCCTGGCCTATCTTGTGACTCAGCTGTAACCAATAGAATGCAATGGAAGTGGTGTGGCATAACTTCTGAGGCTGTCAGAACAGGCCATCCTGCTTCTACCTGATTCTCTTAGGGTGCTCATTTTAGGAGAGCCTGCCCCTGCCACCACGTAAGAACTCGGACTATCCTGGGATTGCTGTGCTGGAGGTGCCGTATGTTTATGGGCCTCTGGTCAATAGCCCCAGCTGAGCTCCCAGTCAGTAGCCAGTATTGGGCACAGTGGCTCACACACTGTGGTCCTAGTGCTTTGGGAGGCTGGCATGGCGATATCGCTTCAGGTCAGGAGTTTAAGACTGACTTGGTCAATATGGCAGGACCCATCTCTATAAAAAATTAAAATAATAATTTTAAAAAGCCAGTGTCAACTACCAGCCACGTGCATGAGCCACGCTGGACATCTGGCTCAGTCAAACCTTCCAATGACTGCAACCCCAGCCAATATCTGACCCCAACCACATGAGAGACAGTGAGAACTGCCAAACTATTTCTAAATCTGACTCTCAATATACAATAATTGTTGTAAGCTGCTAAATAATGGGGAAATTCACTACATATTAATAATAACTGGACCAATTGCCTCTAGGCATTACCACTGTAGAAAACCCCTGATTTTTTCTTCTCTACTCTTGAATGGGGCTATTGAACTCTTTGTTAGTTTTCAGACCAAGCATATACAAGGACATACAAGCATATGAGCATTCACCAGTCATTGTCTTATTCCATAAATAAAAACAGGCCGGGCATGGTGGCTCACACCTGTAATCCCAGCACTTTGGGAGGCTGAGGCAAGTGGATCACCTGAGGTCAGGAGTTTGTCACCAGCCTGAACAACCTGGCAAAACCCTGTCTCTACTAAAAATACAAAATCAGCTGGGCGTGGTGGTGCATGCCAGTACTCCCAGCTACTTGAGAAGGCTGAGAGAAGAGAATCGCTTGAACCTGGGAGGCAGAGGTTGCAGTGAGCTGAGATCACACTGTTGCACTCTAGCCTGGACAATAAGAGCAAGACTCCGCCTCAGGAAAAAAAAAAAAAAAAAAAAAAAAAAAAAAAAAACTTCAGAGCCTGCACATGTAGAATCGATCAGAATGTAAATTAAAATCATAAAAGGCTTCTGGAATGAAAGCAGTCTCTGCTTAATTAAGGCAAGCAATGTAACACCTGTTAAGATGAGCGTCATAAGCATAATTATTAGAGGCTTCTACAAAGAGATGTTCTTAGTTACTGAACAAAGACTTGCTTACTAGAAAGGCTCAGAAATTATTCCGCTCTAAGAGGAAATGAGGGGGAAAAAACATTCACAGAAACATCTTGTGACTGAAGCTTGCTCTGCCCCCATGTAGGGGAGCAAGGCTGACTTCATCTCGTACATCCCCGTGACTAATCTCTGACAATTAGTCTAAACTACAAATATTCTCCAGCCAAGGAAACGGTAGAAAACCTTACCATATGGCCAAATCTTTCCACAGTCAGTAGGGTTTGCAGGATTTGTAAATTAGACCTTTCACTTGCACAAAAGGGAAGAATTGTACATGTAACCATTTGTTCTTCCTTGCTTTGCACTCCTTTCCATTGGAAACATGCCCCATCCATGTGTGGCTGTCCTCCAACATAAGGAAGAGCTTCTAGAGGCTGTGTCCTTCCTTGCAGACCCTACTCTTTTCTGTTCAGCCCTCAGCACTCCCCACATGTGGGAAGGATTGGCCTGACCTTGAGGGTCATTCAAAGAGCTGAGCTGCATCACATCTCATCTTTCCTCACAGCCTGGCAGGCCAGGACCAGGGTAGCTCAGGTCTAAGCACACACAGGCAAGGATCTGGTTTGGGAGTGACTCTGTCTCAGTATACTTCTGGCTGTTCTTGGAACTGAGAACTGAGAACTGTACCCCAATTCTTGGAAGCCCCCTGCTTGAGTGATCTTGTTGCAAAGATCCCTTGGAAATCCAGAAAGGCAGTGGCTTGCAAACTATGCTTAGAAAAGACATAGAGACACAACTCAGGGTTGCCACAGAGAAGGAAGGGTGGGGAGATGAGATGAATGGAACTCTGAGACCCCACCCACAAAACAACCAAAACATCTTATCTGTTTCCTGTTTCTCGTGTTGGATTTGAAATCTTTATTTGTAGAAACTGTTTGGAAACCACTGCAAAGTAGACAAAGGATGAATTTTGGAATCAGGAGACTGTGCACTTAAATCTCAGCTCACCCCTTATTGATATTCACTGAATGTCCCTGGCCTCAGATCTTCTGCAAAATGGGGATAACAATGTCAAACTCACAGGCATAGTGAAGATTAAATGAGATGATGTGATCAGAGAGCCTGACACATAGTAGTTGCTCAATAAATGATAAAGCTCAGGGATTTAAAGGCTAAGTACTACTCTCTTTTCTCTGTCAAAGTTCAGAATCAGTTAAGAAAGAGACTCAGAAATAACACAGATAAAGCCCTAAAGGAGCAATCTGGTTGGAGAATGAGGTTTAGCTATGTGGCAACAGAGGGCTTTCTAATGTTGCACCCCAGAATTAAACTCACCTGCTCAATCACAGCAGAACTGGAAATCTGTAGGCCTTCCAGAAGAGATGGGGGCTCCCTTGTAAAATTTACAACATGGAGGATGTCCCTGCAGAAAAATAAATAAGGACGAAGAGAATGAGTTACATCTACTCAGTTACTCAAACTCACTAACGTAAGTCACTCATGCAACTTATCACTTGCACATGTTCACTGCACAATTATAGCTAATGCCATTTATTATGTGCTTTGACTTGCCTTCTAACAATAAATCTAGAAGTTTCCACAGGTCACAGCCAACAATTTCATTGCTTTCTCAAAATGTTATCTAGTAAGGGAAAAGCAGAGCATCTATTGGAAAAGGATTCTAGAAGGAAAATCACATTTAGTCTTGGACATCTCTTTACAAAGAATTTTCAAGAAGACAGATGTATGTGAAATGACAAATGGTTAATTAATCTCATTATACTAAAAATGGACAACATGGCCCATTGCCTGAGAAACATGAATATACAAAAGGTACAGGTTACCATTGGTTTCTTCAACTGGAATGGCTGCCCCAGGGCTTGACAACCTGCTGGGTCATGTGACATAAGCCCTGTCACGTATCTGTGTACCCTTTGGGGTAAGTTTCTCAGGTTGCTTATTCATTATTGTCAGTGATATCAGTTGGTGCATTTAACTGCTGTAGTCATACAAAGACTTGCTCTCTGCCCCCTAAGAGTATTTCTATCCACACTCAGGGTGTATCTTGCCTGGAAATCTATGCATATAAAAGAGGCATTTTCAATAACTCCACAGCCTCTTTCAACATAAAGACTATCTTGGGAGAGTACCAACAGTTCATCCTAATGTCACAGTGCATTATATATATAGCCTACTGAGATGAAAATGTCAATTCTGTGTGAAGACAGGCATTTACTTGTATCTTTTTGGAAAACACTCAGTTTAACTAGTATTAACACTAGCCTCAAGTTGCCAGAAATATTTGGAAAAGGGACAGAATGTTTAATTTTGCTCTGGTTCTTTTTCACCCCTTCATCCTAGCTTTCTGCTGCAGAGGTTTAGCCATATTTGGTTACAAGAAATGGAAAAGGGAATGGTATCATTTGTGGGATACCAGTGGTAGGAAACAACAGTCAGTTAGCTGGCAAAACATCAAGGCCTTAATAGAAATATGAGTATTTCTGGAAGCAAAGGTTTGAAAGATTTGGTGGTGGTTCTCTGTAACTATGGAATTTCTCTGAACTTCTGTCTCTAAAAATTCCATGGATTTGAATAAAAAGCCCAATACAGTGGAAATAACAATAGCTAACATTTGTTGAGCTTTTACTGAGTGGAGTGTGCTAAGCGCTCCAGCTTTGTTCTTTCACTTAATCCTTATTACACACCTATGAAATCGGTACTATTATAATCCTCATTTTGTAGAGGAAGAAACAAAAGAGATTAAGCAATTTGCCACAAGGACACACAACTGGTAAGTACCAGACATATGCTTGGATTCAGGAATCTTGACTCCTGAGGTTGTGAGAATGTGAAGAAAGTATCACTGCTCTTGAAAGGATTCAAACAAATACAACTTGTGTTTATGTTCTCTATAGAAAAGACGTTCTGGGTTCAACTGGTATTGAGGGGTTCAACCAAAAACAGAACTCTTCAGAAAATTATCTTCTTTATTACTATAAGCAAAGGCCTCCCCAATTTATAAAATAAAGCAGATTAGAAATGTTTATCCTTGGGAGACTGAAGCACGTTCATCACTTCAACTTGGAAGGCAGAGGTTGGAGTGAGTCGATCCAAGGTTGCCCCGCTGCACTCCAGCCTGGGAACACAGCAAGACTCTGTCTCAAAAACAAAAATAAATAAATTGGAAACATATATCCAGGTAAGGAGCTCTGTGAAAGAAAATTGCTCCTGCCTAGGGGACATGCAATGGATTATGAACAATAGCAAAGGAGCCTCTGCATTGCTGTACTGAAAATGGCTCACTCCTGGGCATCTTTAACAATTCAAAGTTGGGAAGACATTTTATACAATTATGATTGGAGTAAACCCCTAGTCTCCATTAAAAATGTAAAATGCCCACAGATCATGGTGATAATCCTATTCTTAATAGTCTTCATACTGCTATAAATGAAGGATTTAATAATAAATAAAATAGAGCTTTGAGTAAATTTTTGTGAAAACTAAACCAAAAATGAGGAATCCTCTTGAGAAGCTCAAGACAAATATTTCTTAACACATTTTAATTAGGGCTGTTTATCTTCCAAAGAAACTGGGATGAGAAAGCCTATTGGAATCATTTTAAATTGCACTGCATTGGTTTTCTGGCTAAGTTTGAAAGGCAATAATACCTTTTAAAAAATCAAACAAGATTCAGAATCATCATTATCCAGGAGTTCAAATGTTTGGCAGTTTTAGTGCCCTGGATACAAGGCTTCCTAAATAAGCCTCAGAGGTTTGGAAATTGCCCATTACTTCATCAGAAACAATCTTCCATGTGAGGTTAGGGGATGATGGGAAATTGGCATTGTCAATAATGTAGGAAGTATTTTATGGTCAGCTCAAACCTATGGTTCTGTCTCATGTCCTGGAACAGAATGAAATTCTGTTCATTAAGAGAAAACAATCCTAGGGCTACCTATGGAGCTAATTCTATGTATCTGCATCAATGCCAGTCATACCATTATCATTCAAAACTCATTGAACTGTGCAGCACAATGCTAAGGAGTGGGGGTATAAAGAGGAACATATTTGGTTCCTACATCAAGGAGCTCACAGTACAATCGAGGACACAAGGCACATCCATATCAAGATAGATCATGATTCAAACTAGCATTTGATAGCTGATACCTATGGTACAGAAAAAACACCTGAGTGCTTTAGATGAGAGAAATCCTGGGGCTAGAGAGGCAACTAGGTCTCTAAGCACATGTAAGGATTCTGGGAAAGAGGAGAGAAAAAAATCTTTCACAGTCTAGATGTTCCATCTTGAATTTGGTTAAAACTGTATTCATAGCTCAAGATTCATTCATGAGAATTTACTGGGTTTATACTAATGATTTCTGCATATATGTTATACTTCAATAAAAACTTCAATTAAAAAACTTAAGAAATATACATTTGTAAAATAGTTTAAACAGATACAGATCAAGATAGAGATCATATATATTACATGTAATATGTCTACATATGATATATGTATATATTATATAAATGAGATCAAAGCTAGTTATTTTGAGCTGACTTTATACATTTCCTAAAACTGAATGAAGATGGAGCTTTGGCTGAGGCTCATAACCAACCCACATTCATGGGATCTTCTTCAAAAATATAATATAGAGCCCATGTCATATGTGGGAGCTAAAAAAACAACTGGAATCATAGAAGTAGAGAATGAAGTTATGGTTATTAGAAGCTGGGAAGGACAGAGATAAGTTGGTTAAAAATTATAGCTAGATTGGGAGGCAGAGGCGGGCAGATCACCTGAGGTCAGGAGTTCAAGACTAGTCTCACCAACATGGTAAAACCCCATCTCTACTAAAAATACAAAAATTACTCAGGAGTAGTAGCATGAGCCTGTAATCCCAGCTACTCAGGAGACTTACACAAGAGAATCGCTTGAACCCAGGAAGCAGAGGTTGCAGTGAGCCAAGATCATGCCACTGCACTCCAGCCTGGATGACAGAGCAAGATGCTATCTCAAAAAAAAAAAAAAAAAAAAAAAGTTACAGCTAGATAGCAGGAATAAGTACTAGAACTAGTTCTGTCTGAGAGAAATCCTGGGGCTAGAGAGGGGAACCAAGTCTCTAGCTTATTCCTGCCATCTAGCTGTAACATTTTTTTACATTCTACAGCACTGTAGGATGAATACAGTTAATATTAATTTATTGTATTTTTATATAGCTAGAAGAGAGGATTTTCAATATTCCCAACACAAAGAAATAATAAATGTTTGAGGTGATAGATATCCTAATTACCCTGTTTTGATCATTACACATTATAGATGTGTATCAAAATATCACTCCGTATCCCATAAATACTTACAATTATGTGTCAATTAAAAATAAAAGTTAAAAAAGGGCAAAAAATACATAGAATCCTAGGGGCAGACCTGAAAACAGCAGAAGTTTGAGAAACAAAGGCAAAGAGGAGGTGAACCTCTGGAATCTTGGTGAATGTGGCTTTCCTAGTAAGGGGCTTTCCCAGGATAGATGCCAAGGCTGGAGTTCTGTTTGGGGTGTGAATGGATACTGGAAGCACGAAGGCTGAAGAATCAGTGCTTCTCAACACAGCTGGCTTGCATTGTTCCTCTCCTTCCCCCACAGCTGGGAACTCATCTGCCCTCAGGCCAACGTACAATCAAGTAGCTTCTTTACCTCTATTATGGCTTCCACTGACAGCTGAGAAGTGCTCTGCCAGCCTTCTCAGAGGTCCACATGGTGGGTTCGGGGGGCAGGAAGGCCTTCCTGTTTCTTGCAGTGCCAGAACTTGTATTGTTTGTGGGTAGGGTTGCAAGATTTAACAAAGACAAACAACAACATAAACCTAGAATGCTCCAATTAATTTGAATTACAGATAAATAGGCAAAATTTTAGTATAAGCATATTCCATTAAATACTGGGGACATATGTATACTAGAATATTATTTGCTTTTATCTGAAATTCCATTTTAACTGGGCATCCTGTATTTTGCCTGAAAGTCCTATATGTGGTATACTTGGGTCTACACGTACCTTTCCAGGGATTGGAGTTTGCTTCCTACCCCCAAGTTATACAGAAAGAGCAATTGTGTTCACAAAGTTCCAAAACTTGACCAAATTTTGAAACTCGCTTTATGTTTTTCCTCATTTACGTAGTATTTATTTTAAAATCTATACATGATCATGGATTTAAAACAATTAAACACTACCGAGGACAACATCAGCAGGAATGATGGAGTAAAGATCTCCAAAATTTGCTCCTCTGTGAAAGCAACAAGAACACTGGCAAAAGTTGTCAAAATCACTACTTCCAAAACTCTGGAAATTATCCAAATACTGACAATAATCCAAGAAGCATTAATTAAAATGAATGGCTGAAGCTTAGTAAGAACAGCAAGATTTGTGGTGTTTTGATTTGCCCTATTCCTTCCCCCTTCTGCTTAGCTCCACAGCAGTCTTAAAAAGGGCCCTCTAAACGCAGTAAAAACCAGCAGCCTGGCAACCACGGCAAGTGGCAGAATGGGTTTTAAGTTCCCCCAAAACACCTTTCTCAGAGAATTATCATTTGACTCATATGGCAGTGACCTAGAAATGGCAAATTGTGGGGCTTATCTTTATTTGACATGACTCAGACTCATTTCAAACAGCCTTTCCCTGGGAGTATTCGCTGAAAACAATCAGTGGCAATTGCTTAACACCACAGTTGTCTAGGGCAGCAAAAACAGTTGGGGCTAATTAGAAACTAACAAAAAAAGGAAAAATTAGGGAATGATATTTTCATGGGGGGTGGGGGGTGCAGGCAGTAATTAAAAGGCTCTGAGATATTCCTGGGCATTGAGAAAGCTATGTACATATGTAAAGTTGTACATACGCCCATGGCTCTGTGTATGCCCAAGAAAGAACTGAAAAGTCCTCACCCTAAGCTTTCATGACTAACTAATCTTGAGGCTCTGCATAAACAGGAAGAACAGAAAGTGAAGACTAAGGCAGAGTTTAAAACTGCCTGTCTCACTCTTTAACAGTGTTCAAATCACACACAGACCCAGTGAGCAAAGGCTGGGAGACTTACTGGTTCCAGGCATTCAAGAAAGTTTTTGTTCAATCATTAGCTAACCACTAAGTGAGTCAAGGAAGGCTTTATTGGCCAAAAATTACAAAGAATGAAAACTTTATAAAATTAGTTCAAGAAAGTTACTAAACAAGCATGCAAAAACAACTACAAATCTTAGTGAAGGGACAAATATTATTTCAAATGTTACAACATTATATTTTTTAAATCTCCACTTCTTAACAAAAAGTCACCAGACAAAGAAACAAGTTTGGCTCATACACAGAAGCAAAAAGCATTCAATGCAAACTACTGCTGAAGCAGCCCAGATACTAGAATCAATAAGCAAAGAATATAAATTAGCTATTTAAAATACATTCAAAGAATGAAAGTATAAGACTGATGTCTCACTAAATAAAGACTATCAGTAAAGGGATAGAGACTATTAAAAAGAAAAACAGAAATTTTGGAGTTAAAAAGTACAATAATTAAAATGAAAAAGTCAGTAGTGAGAATTACAGATTTGAGCTTGTAGAAGAATGAGCCAGCAAACTTGAAAATGATTGAGATGACCCAGTGTGAGGAACAGAAAGAAAATATATAAAAAGATAGAGGGAGACAGCATCAGAAACCTATGGGACATCATCAACCATATCAACATATGCATAATGAAAGTCTCACAAGAAGAGGGGAGAAGAAAGGGGCAGAAATAAATTTGAAGGAAAAATGGCCAAAACTTCCCAAATTTAATTAAAAATATTAACCTATGGTATCCAGGAAGCTAAACACAATGCAAATAGGATAAAGTCAAAGAGACACAAATATGTGGATACACTATAATCAAACTATTATAAGACAGGGACGGGCCACGTGCAATGGCTCATGCATATCATCCCAGCACTTTGGGAGGCTCAGGCGGGTGGATTACCTGAGTCAGGTGTTCAAGATCAGCCTGGCCAACATGGCAAAACCCCATCTCTACTAAAAATACAAAAATTAGTCAGGCATGGTGTTGTGCACCTGTAGTCCCAACTATTCAGGAGGCTGAGGTGGGAGAATCACTTGAACCTGGGAGGCAGAGGTTGCAGTGAGCCAAGATCATGCCACTGCACTCCAGCCTGGGTGATAAGAAAGACTCTGCCAAAAAAAAAAAAGAAAGAGAAAGAGAAAGAGAGAAAGAAGGAAGAAAAAAAGACAAAGAATCATGAAAGCAGCAAGATGGAAGCAACTGAACACATACAAGGGATCTACCGAGAGCCATCTCGGCCATAGAGACCCCTATCCAGGTGGTGCTGAAGGAAATGAGAGGCAGACACCCAGATAGAACAGCAAAGTGAGTCTATCCAGGGGGCAGCAGCCTTCTGAACTGAGAGGCTCAGCAGCTGACAGCATTCCAGACTGAAGGCCTCAAGCAGATTCTGATCCACATATTCTCTCTGAACAGGTGACTATTATTAACAAACAGGTGTTTGGTATCTTCTCATAACACAAAAATATACCAAGTAGGCAACTGTTGCCCGCTTACCACTGATTACAAACAAGCTAAAAGGTATTCTCCACGAGGGAGCCACAGAGGCAGGATCAGATATCTCAAATAATTGTTTTAACTGGTGTATGATATTTATACATTGTCCTGTCACTTTGGAATGCCCCAAGTAGTTTTCTACTTGTGGGGTGGGGGGTAGCTAGGTTTTCCTTGCCATCATTCTTCCTATCAAACAATATATTCTATCATACACTCAGCATTCATCAATATTCATAAACTTAACATTTCTCAACATCTTTCCCCTTCTTGTTTTAACAAAGCTACGTAAGCACGCACAGCTTTATGTTGGTGAACTGTATCTTGGAGGATTTGGGATAGGGCTAAATCTCTAAGAATCAACCGAAACTGCCAGCTTCTAAATCTCCTTTTTCTCTCCCTTATTAAATTCCTACCCTGAACGTGACGGGTTACCGTAGCTCTAGGAGTACACACGCCTGCACCAGTTACTGTAGTTCTAGGAGTACACATGGCAATAGAAACAGCTAGTTTCACTTTCAAGGTAGCTTCCAATTTCTTTAACGGAGAAATATCAGGAGGCCATCCCTCGATAAGATACTGAGTTGGGGCTGACGGGCACAACTTTTCCTCATTTGACTTCTCATCCTTTTACTCTATAATTTCTCTATATACTTCATGATACTCCCTCTCCTCTCCTGAATCTTCATCCTAATCGTCTGCCTGAAACAGCTCCAGAGCAGAATGCCCCAAAGCCCAAATACAGCACACCAAATAGGCCTCGTGTTTCTTGATCTTGATCTTTGTTACCCTAATATTACTGAGCTCCCCCAGCTCACCCTGGGATATTTTTTCAAGAGTTCTCTGGCTAATTCCAAGCTCCCCCAACTAACCTGGGAAATTTCTTTCCTTCAGAGTTCTAGGTTTACTTCCGGGTTCTCCATAACTCACTTGGGAGATTCCTCCAAAAGTTCCTGGGCTGCTTTCCGAGCTCCCCCCAGCTTACCCTGGTGATTTTATTTTTTCAAGAGTACTCGGTATACCTTCAGCATAGCCTCTTCCTACTCAAAGGAATGTAAATCATTCCACTATAAAGACACATGCACATGTATGTTTACTGCAGCACTATTTACAATAGCAAAGACATGGAACCAACCCAAATGCCCATCTCTCCATTGCTCAGGCAACTCTTCATCCCGGGTTTGAGCCTCACGTCTGGGGGCTACTCACCGAGAGCCAGGTCGGCAGTAGAGACCCCCACCCAGGCGACGCTGAAGGAAATGAGAGGCAGACACCCACATAGAACAGCAAAGTGAGTCCACCTGGGGGGCGGTAGCAGCCTTCCAAACTGAGAGCCTCAGGGGCTGACAGCATTTCAGGCTGAAGGTCCCAAGCAGATTCTGATCCACATATTTATTCTCTCCGAACAGGTGATTATAATTAACAAACAGGTGTCTGGTATTTTCTCATAACACAAAAATATACCAAGTGGGCAGCTGTTGCCTGCTTACCACTGACTACAAACAAGCTAAAAGGTATTCTCCAAGAGGGAACCATGGGGGCTGGGTCAGATATCTCAAAGAATTGTTTTAACCAGTTTATGATATTTATGCATTGTCCTGCCACTTTGGAATGTCCCAAGTAGTTTTCTACTTGGGAGGGAGGCGGCTAAGTTTTCCTTGCCATCATTCTTCCTAGCAAATAATATATTCTGTCATACACTGAGCATTCATCAGTATTCATAAACTTAACATCTCTCATCAGGGATCCTAAATAAGATTAACAGCTAATTTCTCATCAGAAACAACAGATGTCAGAAAGCAGTGGCATAATGTATTCAAAGTGCTGAAAAAGGCCAAAAATTCTATACTCAGCAAAATGATCCTTCAAAAATGAAGGAGGAAGTAAAATGATTCTGCTGCTTTGAGAAACAATATGACAGTTTTTTAAAAAAAGTTAAGCAAAAGAAACTATTATCAGAGTGAATAGGCAACCTACAGAATGAGAGATAATTTTTGCAGTCTGCCCATCTGATGAAGGTCTAATATCCAGAATTTACAAGTAACTTAAGCAAATTTACAAGAAAAAACCCCATCAAAAAGTGGACAAAGACTATGAACAGATATTTCTCAAAAGAAGACATTTACATGGCTAACATTAAAAAAAAGCTCAACATCACTGATCATCAGAGAAATGAAAATCAAAACCACAATGAGATACCATCTCATACTAGTCAGAACGGTGATTATTAAAAAGTCAGGAAACAAAAGATTCTGGCAAGGCTTTTACACTGTCAGTGGGAATGTAAATTAATTCAATCATTGTGGAAGGCAGTGTGGCAAATCCTCAAGGAATATAAATCATTCTACTATAAAGAGAGATGCACATGTATGTCTACTGCAGCACTATTTACAATAGCAAAGACATGGATCCAACCCAAATGCCCATCAATGAGAGACTGGATAAAGAAAATGTGGTACATATACACCATAGAATACTATGCAGCCATAAAAAGAAATGAGATCATGTCCTTTGCAGGGACATGGATGAAGCTGGAAGTCATCATCTTCAGCAAACCAACACAGGAATAGAAAACTAAACACTGCATGTTCTCACTCAACTCTCTTTTATCTATTGGGTTGCCTTTTAAAATTTCTTTGGAAAACAGCATCTTAGAACATTTAAATCTACTATTCTATTTCAACATTTTTCTCAAATGTGAACATAAAGAATGAGGTGGGAAAGTGAATTACTTACTCAGTGTTCCATGGTTCCTTCTAACCCAAATCTCATGATTCTCAGGTCTGAGAGGTCCTTCCACCACCCTAAATTAAAACCAATCAGGGGAGTGCTCTCTCAAAGAACCCCCAACCTAAAAAATAAAACAAAAAATTAAAAGCTGAGTGAAGAGAGTGCCCAGTCTACATACAGTGGCTAGAGAAAAACTCTGGCTAGAATTCCTAGAGGCACATTATCCACTCCTTGGCAATTCTACCCCCTTGATTTGCAGAACTATTATGGAGTTGTACCACTCAGGAAAAGAGTTGTTAGTTGTCGGTCATTCAGCCATATGTGTAGGATGACAAGAAAGGGTAATAGGAACCTGAAAGGGCTGAGACCCAGAAACAAATATCAGTGGAGAATAAAAACTAGAAAAGTAAATATGAACGTAAGAAACTGATTATCTGGGAGACACAAGAAAGGGCCTGTGCCAGGAGAAATTTACCATCAAACAGGCTTGGATGGAAACATGTGGATCTCTAGCCAGGCTGGGAAAACATGATGCCACTTCAAACTCTCCTTTTATTTAGAAGGAAGGCTGAGTGAAATATAGGGAAAGACCAGGGTAGTTCATAGTTTCCCTTAAGCTCTGGCCCCAAATCTGCATTTTCTACCCAGCAAAACAAGGTATCTGTGAAGAATTGCCCTCCTTAAAAGCCAGCTTAGTGTGTATTTATTCTTCCTCAAGCACAAAACTCTGGGTTCTAATACTCTTCACTCCAAGTGATATAGCAAAGTATTTCTTTCAACTTCTCCTCATATTAATTCACCTTACTTATTAGCATCCAAAACTTCAGTTGAGGAACTTATTTGTTTTAATCTCTTAGTCACTGACATGGTTTGGATGTGTGTCCCCACCTAAATCTCATGTTGAATTGTAATCCCCAATGTTAGAGGTGGGACATGGTGGGAGGTGACTGAAATATGAAGGTGGATCCTTGCTGAATGGTTTAGCATCACCCCCTCGGTGCTATTCTTGTGACAATGAGTTAGTGAGTTATCCTGAGATCTAGTTGTTTAAAAACGTGTAGCACCTCCCTACTCTCTCTTTTCCTCCTGCTCCGCCACGTAAGACATGCCTGCTTTCTCTTCACCTTCTGCCAAGATTGTAAGTTTCCTGAGGCCTCTCCAGATGCAGAAGCCTCTGTGCTTTCTGTACAGCCCGCAGAACCACAAGCCAATTACACCTCCTTTCTTTAAAAATTATCCAGTCTCAGGTATCTCTTTCTTTTTCTTTTTTAAGACAGGATCTCACTCTCTACCCAGGCTGGAGTACAGTGGCATAATCTTGGCTCACTGCAACCTCTGCTTCCTGGGCTCAGATGATTCTCCCGCTTCAGCCTCCCAAGTAGCTGGGACTACAGGCATGCACCACCACCATAACTGGCTAATTTTTGTATTTTTTGTAGAGACAGGGTTTCACCATGTTGTCCTCGCTGGTCTCAAACTCGTGAACTCAAGCGAACCACCTGCCTTGACCTCCCAAAGTGTTGGGATTACAGGTGTGAGCCACCGCTTCTGGCCAGGTATTTCTTTATAGAAGTGCAAAAAGGGACTAATACAGATGAAATGTGTTAACCAATTGTGTTTTCTAATTAAAATTGGCAGTTGGAAAGCTTACAAACAAACTTATGCCCTACCAATAGCAAGTATGTAAAAACTTCTTAGTACATTTCCCTGTAAGAGCTTCATTTCTAGTTCTATTTTATGCCCCTGACCTCTTTTTTCTTCCCTATTTTAAGTGAAGAAAGTGGATCCACATGGGGCTCACAGAGATGCACAGGGAATAGTAGCCACCCTCTAAATCAGCATAGTGATAGCAACAGTAACTTGCAAAGGGAAGGAGACTCTCTTGGGACTCTAATTATAAGGTCCCAAATTTCCTCCCCATGTGGAAGTTCTTCCTCCACTGCTTAGCATTTGAAAATTTGAATTTGTCTGCTCTTGCCATTGCTGACTACAACTGAATCAGCATCTCCCAAAACTCCATTAATCAAAGAGAGTTTTATAATGGAGATCAATGTTGGGAAGAAAACAGACACTCTATCTGTATGATCCAATTCAATATTATGGTAACAGGAGGGGGTGTGGAAATTGTATAGAGATCCATGGGAGACTATTTTTGAATTAAGATTTACAGATCTGTAACAGATCAGTTTTATTTATTTGTTTTTATTAAGGGATAATTTTAAAAGCCTATGTGTGTAAGCAGCTCACATAAAGACAGAACTGGAACTATGTCTCTGACAAAAAAAAATCTGAGAATTTTGGAAAGCTATCCTATCTATGAAAAATGGAACTAGGAAAATCCTATCCACTAGCCTGGGAAAGTCTCAAGATCTTGAAGTTAACCAGGGACCTGGATGGAAAATATATAACTCATGAGAAATCAAAGCCCATGCCATACATGGTTATAGGGCCCAAATTTTCACTACCTTCCTCTTGCAGGAAACCAAAGTGATAAATTAACATTAAAATTTGTCTGGGATTAGCCAGGTATAGTAGTCCATGCCTATTGTTCCAGTTACTAGAAAGGCTAAGGCAGGAGGATCACTTGAGCACAGGAGATCAAGGCTCCAGTGAGCTATGATGGCATCACTGCACTCCAGCCTCAGCAAAAGAGGAAGACCCTGTCTCTAAAAAAAGAAATTAAGGCCTGGTGTGGTGGCTCACATCTGTTATTCCAGCACTTTGGGAGGGTGAGGGGGGCAGATCACTTAAGGCCAGGAGTTTGAGACCAGCCTGTGCAACATGGTGAGACCCTGTCTCTACTAAAAATACAAAAACTAGCTAGGCATGGTGGTGCACGCCTGTAATTCCAGCTACTTGGGAGGCTGAGGCAGGAGAATCACTTGAACCCAGGACGGGGAGGTTACAGTGAGCCTAGATTCCGCCACTCAACTCTGGCCTGGGCAACACAGTGAGACCCTGTCACAAAAATAAATAAATAAAACATAAATTAAACTGAAAAAAGATTGGGCTGGGCACAGTAGCTCATGCCTGTAGTCTCAGCACTTTGGGTGGCCTAGGCAGATGATCACTTGAGTCCAGGAGTTCAAGACCAGCCTGGGCAAAATGGTGAAACTCTGTCTCTACAAAAAACAATACAAAAAATTAGCCAGGTGTGGTGGTGCACCCCTGCAGTCCCAGCTACTCAGGGGACTGAAGTGAGAAGATCACTTAGGCCCAGGAGGTGGAGGCTACAGTGAGTGAGATTGTGCTACTGCACTCCGGCCTAGGTGTCAGAGTCAGACCCAGTATCAAAAAAAAAAAAAAAATCGGTCTAGGATTTGTGAAACTCTAGGACTGAAGTAGAAGCAAACTCAGAATAGTGCTGTAGTGATATTTTGACAATTCAGAGAATAGAGGAGTCACCACCATCACCCTCCAAGGTGAATGAAACACTAAGATAACTTTACAGTAAGAAACTACAAACTACATGAGGAAACAATCTACCTCAAGGGAGAATTGGCAGATGCAACAAACAGGAGAAGCAGTATTTTCATGGTCT
This sequence comes from Ateles fusciceps, assembly GCA_036589455.1. NCBI lineage: Eukaryota > Metazoa > Chordata > Mammalia > Primates > Atelidae > Ateles > Ateles fusciceps. The sequence goes on from JAZHEH010002393.1 coordinate 7,808,716, forward strand.
GTAGAAAAAATAGCAATCTGTGAAATTAAAATAGAAGTATATTTAAAATAATTAAAGATATTGAGACAACCAGGTGGGAGGGGGTCCCTGGCAAAACTCCAACTGGCCTGCACATTGGGGTGGAGGCACAGAAGTTCACCCCGTTTGCAGGGGGAAGGAGCCTAGCCCCTCCTCTTCCTGTGTGTGGAAGCTGGGATTCAAGCTGCAAGGTGAGAAGCACACCAGAGGAACTCTGGCCTTGTGGAGAGCCCCTGTTTCCCCCTTTATTTCCTTTTCACCCAATAAAACCCTATCTTACTCACCCTTCAAACTGTCTACAAGCCTGAACTTTCATGGCCATGGGACAAGGACCCCGTCTTTAGCTGAATTAAGGAAAAGTCTTGCAATGATATAATCATGAAATAACAATGGACGTGAAAAGAATAGGCAGAGAGAGAGAGAGAACAAATAGAACTTTTAGAAATGAAAATCTGTTTAAATATCAGATTTAACACTGAATAGAGAATTAGCGAACTGGTGGATAGATTTAAACAAAGTACTCACAATATAACACAGAGAGATAAAGAGATGGAGATTCATCATGACATAGAAGCAGAAACAAGGATAAATGAGTAAGAAGGTTAATGCTATATGTATCTAGCATGTCTAACATGTCAAAGACAAAGTGCACCAAGCAATTAAGGAGATGATTTTATTCAGTCTATAGCAATAAATGAATGTTCATTAACAAGGAACATTTCAGTGAAAAGGAAGGGAACCTGGGTTTGCAGAGGCAGGCAAACAAGAGAGTCATCAAGAGTCTAACAGAGTCATGAGGGAGGATCGAGATGTGTCTTACATCAGACTACATAAGGGCAGGATGCCCTTTGAGGTTAGCTGTTTGCAGAACACAAAAGCACAGAGAGATTTTATAACCATCCCTGCTTTCTAGAAGCACAGATTTTCGATAAAGTTCAACATTACCAAATAGGAGTTCCAGAAAAACGAAGTAGCAAGAATAAAGGGTATCTGAAAAATATAAAATCAGAAAAATTTTCAGAATTAAAGAGAGACATAAGTCTTCAGAATGATGAAGTACATTGGGTCTCAAATAAAGTTAAGCAAAACAAGAGCCATATCTAGACACAATAGAAAAACTACAAATATAAAGATTAAAATATCATTATTAGGAATATTTTTCTTGCTCTTTTTACAAATTCTTCCCACATTTTTATTACCAGTTCTATACAGTTAATATTGTAGTTTTTATTGAAATTAAGAACTTAAGCAAAATCAAAATCAGTTATTAAAATAAGCCTTGGAACTCACATCGCCAGTAAATGATTGAGTTGGGCCTTCAAGCCACATCTTCTGATTCAAAATACCATTGATACCATTTTCTTCTAAAATGGCTATAGGCACCATGAAGCCTATAGCACTTCCTTCTGAATTTATTATGTTTCATTTAGCCCAAGGAAAAGATTGAAGGTTGTTGCTACTACATATTCTTTATATTTCTTCCTACGTGTCTCAATTGAGTACAACTAAAGTTCAATTTCTCTTTACAATGGATGTTCCCAGAGGGTAAACAGAGAAAGAATGTACGTATTCTTCAAGCAAAGCTTTATTTTGCTCTATAAATCAGCATGCAAAATCCCTTAGCAACATTTGACTTTAATACTTATGGAAATCAGACAGGCCTCCCTTATTAGAAATAAAGTGGGCATCTCGATGGCCCATGTTATTTCCTGTATATGGGGTTCCAGCTGTGTTGTTAGCCAGCAGTACCACTTCCTGAGGGCTGAAGAATATCTTTTTGAAAGCATTGCACTAAAGCTGCTGCTGCCACTCTGACCATTCTCCAAATTGTCAGCTTTCTAATGTGCCCTGAGGACCCTGGGCACAGGGACAAAAAGCATTCTTTTAGACTTCAGTTCAGTTGGGAATCAGAAGTTGTATGGAGCCACTGAGTAGAGGCATTCAATGTATTCATACAATAATTGTTTGAACACCTATTATGTGCTCACATTGTGCTAGGCACTGGGGATCTGCTAACAAGAGACACAATCCCTATCCCCATGTAGCTCACAGATTAGGCTGGCAAACTGACATTTAAAAAATACTGTAACTACACAAGTAACTCAGATGTTCCCATCCCCCACAAACGGCCTCTCTTTTCATCTCTTGCTAACCTTGATGCAGGACACACAGCATCTCTCTCCTTTCCAGTAAATAAATAGACAACCTGCTCCCCCACCAAAAGCATTAATGAACTACATAGATGTTGACCAAGATTTTGTATAGGAAACTCCTACACAAAATCTTACAAAATCTCTTATACAAATCCTATGGGAAACTCCTACGCAAAATCTCCTATACAAATCCTATGGGAAACTCCTACACAAAATCTCCTATACAAATCCTATGGGAAACTCCTACACAAAATCTTACAAAATCTCCTATACAAATCCTATGGGAAGCTCCTATACAAAATCTCCTGTACAAATCCTATAGGAAACTCCTATGCAAAAACCTCAGCCTGACCTCCCCAATTCTCTTTGGAAGTATCTGGTCTCCAACCTGGATTCTTCTTTGTCCTGGACCCCTTTCCCGACCTTGTGGTCTTGTGTCTCCCTCTCCAGTTTTTTTCTCTTGGAATTTTTGTTTTCCTGCAGCGCCACCCCGCCCCCTTCCTGATGAGCAATTCAGCTCTGCCTGGGAGTTCACCTCCAGCCTTGCACGCTAGTAGCACCTCGGGGCCCTCCAGCAGCTGGAACTCACCTCCTCAGAAGATGGTGTGTGTATTTGGGGGTGGGGAGTGTATATAACGTGGAAAACAGGTTGTACTGCACTTAAATAGGGAGTAATTATAATTGTGTTTATCTGATAGAGGGAGGCACAGGTGCCAGGAGACTGAGTAAGAAGTGAGCCTGTGAGACAGCTGCTCGCCAGCCGCATCAGGCCCCGGCCCCCTGAGTCAGCCTGTGTCTAATTAGGAGCGGGGGTGCAATCGCCATCTGAATAATTCTCTGGGATTGAGTTTCTTCCTGAATGACTCGATTCACAAGGGATGAGAAACTGTCTCTCTCCACTAGGAAGTGGAATAAAACAACTGACTCACATTTCACGCTTCCGTTTTTGCCAAGTGGAGATGATAATGTCTCAGTTACTCAGATGTGGGCTAGAGCTGAATTTGCTTTTTATAACTGACTGATTTAGCAAGAAAGTGAAAATCCAGGTACTGAGATGGAGCAGGGACCCCTTTTAGGGGCCTGTAGGCACCCCCCCAAGCATGGAAATAAAGAAAAATTTTGAGCTCCTTCAAGGGAAATTCCAGACTCCTAGCTAGCCCTGAAAGTGAATAAGCAGCTTGACAAGCAAGAAGGTAATGGTAGCCTGAAATAATAGCCAAGGAACTGAGAGTCCCTACATGTTTGGTTCCCTACAGAAACTAAAGATAACATCTTAACATATGTCCCTGCGTTATTTTTCAGAAACCTGGACCTCTAACAAATGGATACACTGGCACATAGACGTCAGATAATGGAGAACTGAGGACTGAATTCTGACAACCATTTTTTGTTTTAAAGTTCTTCGAGGGTCCCAGAAGAAATCACACCCATGAGCCAGAGCTTACATTCTTTCTGCTGACCTTAAATTTTTAAACAAAGCTTCTCTTCCTTAAACAATTGCAAATCAATCAGAAAATCTTTGAAACTGCCTATGCCCTGTAAGCCCCTACTTCAAGATATCCCACCTTTTCAGGCCAAAAACCAATGTGTAGCCTCCATGTACTGATTTATGATTTTGCCTATAACTTCCGCTTTCCTGAAATTTACACCTGCTTTTAAAAACGCTTACTTGCAAACTATTGGGAAAGTCAGGACATAAGCATTAGTTGCCAATTGTCATTTCTTGGTGCCCTGCAAATAAACGCCTTTCTCTCTGCCACTTCAAACCTCAGTGCGGATGTCTGGCCTTACTATGCCAGGCCAGCGGACCCCAGTTAGGTTCTATAACAGTACCAGGAAGTCAAGGGAGCCATAATGAGTCAAGTTCTGGGTCCTAGACTCCACAGCAAGTCCTGAAGTGTGATTATTCCTCAACCAGGTGGTCTGGTCTCACACTAGACAAGGCCTACGGAGGTCCTGTGGATTCAGAAGACCCCTCCCACCAAAGCCCACCCTCCCTAATGTCTCCTGGAGGAAATAAAAATTCGAGGTATCTTTTAAACACTTATGATGTCCTAGACCTGGACACGAAGCATGAGGCTTTAGAGCCCATTGGCGGATGCCACTTATAGATAATGGGAAAGAGTTTGAGAACATATATCAAAGACTAAATTCAAAGACTAAGCTCAGACCAAACCTGACCACCATAGCCAAAAGCAAGAACAGTCCTCAGATCTAGAGAACTGGGCAGTTCAAGTGCCCAGGACCTGTGGTATTTGTGGAGAGGCGAGGAATTTGACCTGAATTTATGTATGTATTAGTTCATTTTCATACTGCTATAAAGAACTTCCCCTGAGACTGAGTAATTTATAAAGGATAAAGGTTTAATTGACTCACAGTTCCACATGGCTGGGGAGGCCTCAGGAAACTTACAATCATGGCGGATGGGGAAGCAGCCACCTTCTTTCACAGGGTGGCAGCAGGCAGAAGAGTGTGAGCGTGTGAAGGAGGAACTGTCAAACACTTATAAAACCATCAGATCTTGTGAAAACTCACTCACTATCATAAGAACAGCATGGGGGGAAACCAGCCCCATGATCCAATCACACCCCTTCCTCGACACATGGGGATTACAATTTGAGATGTGATTTGGGTGGGGACACAGAGCCAAACCATATCAATGTGTCTTTGAATTACCAATAGTCATTGAGAAAGGCAGCCAGTAGGATCCTGCTTTTTATTCTCTTAATATTATTTTATGTATAGTCCCCCTATGACATTTCGTATTGGAAACATGGTAGTTCTACGAACTATTACAAAAAAAAGAAGAAGAAATCCATGATTTACATGTACACAATTATGCCACGGTATTACACACTGTGTCCTGGAATGTGTCCACAAGATATTTAGCATCATGGTAAGTATACTGTACCACACTGAGGTGACAAATTTTCTGCAGCTGCATCATGATCATCAATAGGGAGTTCACACATTCCCCCCACCCACGTGATTGGTTGCAGGACATGATCCTTTTGTTTTAAAGAGCAACCTGACAATGAAAAAATGATCACTTTTGACTCTTTCCCTCTAAGATTCAACAAAATTAAGAATTAACCAATTGAAGTCTTCATTGGGTGAAATCTGTAAAATTACAGTGAGCTGTATTAAGAAATACAACCACCATGCAGTATAGGCACCTTTATATTCCTGTTTTATAGAGCAGAAAACTAAACCTTTAAAAAGGTTAAGTAACTAGGCCAGAGTCATTCAGTAAACAAATACTGATATCAAGACTCAAACCAAATCTTTCTGGGTCAAGCCCACATGTATAACCATTCTGCTCTTTCCTGGGAATGCATGTCGGATACCCTTGTGAACATTTTCTGATGTTTAGGTTCACAGTGTGTTGGTACTGCACCCTAGCTTTCCTCTCTCTTCTTTCCTCTTCTTCCATAATCAAGAGATTCTTCATCAGAATAATTGTATCATGACTCTCTGTTCCCTGGCCCTTAACCAAGTTAAGCTAGATTACCATACCAAACAGTGGATTCTGATTTTAAATTTACCACCCCCAGGAAATGGAAAGCCACCAATCTGTTTAGATCAAGAGTCCCCAACTTTTTGGCACCAGGGATTGATTTCATGGAAGGGAATTTTTCCACAGATGGGTGGGGACGTGGGGATGGTTTTGGGATAACATTGTTCCACCTCAGATCATCAGGGATGAGTTATATTTTCATAAGGAGCACACGACCTAGATTTCTCACAAGCACAGTTTACAATAGGGTTCGTGTTCCTGTGAAAATCAAAATGCTGCTGCTGATCCGACACGAGGCGGAGCTCAGGCAGTAATGCTTGCTCCCCACTCCCAGGCCCCTCACCTACTGCTGTACAGCCTAGTTCCTAACAGGCAAAAAAACACCAGTACCAGTCCATGGCCTGGGGGTTAGGGACCCCTGATTTAGATGATCCTATGGAAAAATCGGTTCTGCCCAAGCCTGACCCAGCTTGAAACCTGGATGAAAATGCAGGCCTGAGGCAACATACCATTAGTCACTAAGACATCATTGGAACCCATCAGAAGTTTCTCACTGAAATCAAAAGCGTCCTCATGTGGAATAAAGAAAAACACTTACCATGGAAGAAGCCCATCCGTGATGTTCTTTGAAACTTGAATAACCGTAGCTGTGCCATCAACCCAGATAAAAATGCCTTAGATCAGCTGAAATTCTTAAAAAGTAATTTATTTTTCTTATCTAAGTTGTAAACCTTTTATATACTTTTTTCTTCCCTCTCCTCCAAAAAAAAGTCACAGAGTAAACTGAAATTAACATTATAGAAAAGTGAAAAATGTTTTGGCAACATGAAAGTCCAAAAAAGAATCTTTAACAATAATTTGAACAAGATTTTATAATTAAATACACATGCATTTTCTCTATTCATAGGGACTATAAATGACTTATGATATTGAGTGGTAAATAATGGGAAAATAGTGCCATGAAAAATCATTTCAGACAGGTTAAAATATCATATTAGATAATGGAAGCCATGTGTCTCAATGTTGAAGGGAGTTAACAAACAGAAATAGGGAATGGCAAGAATCAACCTGTGGTTGTGGAGTTGAGAAAGTAATCTCAAAGTATTCTGCCTACAAATTACTTACTAATTACGAAAGGGGAAATACTAATAGCAACTTTACATCATCAGTAATGGATTAACATCATCGATAACGGAACAAGCTAACATTCTGTGCCTCCTGATATGGTGCACAGAGTGGACACAATATAATGCCTGTGGTATTTCTGACAAACATATATAACCTGAAAAACTTCAAAGTAAAATTTTAAAATATAAAATAACTAGCCTTTACTCCACAATTTTCAAAAACATGAAAGACAAGGAGAGATAAGGAAGCTGTTACAGACTACAAGAGACTAGAGACATGACAACTAAATTCACAACATGCTCCTGGATTGGGTCCTGAGCCAGGAAAAATAACAACCACAAAAAACATTACTGGGACAATTAGAGCAATTCAAATCTGAATTTTAGGTTATAATATTATATCAAAGTTATGGTTAATGATGTTGATCATTGTATTGTGGTTCTGTAAGAAAAGTCCCTGCTTTTAGGATATACACACCAGAGAATTTGTGGCTAGCAGATTATAATATGTGAAAATTACTTTAAAATGGTTTAGGAAAACATAGAGTGAGTGAGAGCAAATGATAAAGCATATAGAACAAAACATTAACAATTGGTAAATGGGAATAAAGGGATCATAAGTGTTTCTTATATAATTCTTGTGACTTTTCTGAAAGTCTGAAATTGTATTCAAACAAAAATGTTTAAATGTCATATCTCTTGGCATTCAATGCATCTTTTTTAAAGAACATAAATAAAGAGTGTACATTTTCTTATTGTTGCTGTCGCAAATGTATTAGCTTAAAGCAACACAAATTTATTCTCTTACATGCCTTTTTCAGCTTCTAGAGGCTATCTGCACTTCTTGGCTCATGCCCCCTTCCTCATATTACTCTACCTCTACCTCAACATCACATCTCCTTCCCTGATCCTGACTCTTGCCTCCCACTTTTAAAAACTTTTGTGAAGACTTGTGTATAAGCCACACACTCATTGGCTTAAACCAGGTATCCCCAACTCCTGGGCCACAGACTGGTGCAAGTCCATGGTCTGTTAGGAACCAGGCTGCACAGCATGAAGTGAGTGGTGGGCCAGCCAGCATTATTGCCTGAGCTCCGCCTCCCTTTAGATCAGTAGCAGCATGAGATTCTAATACGAGCATGAACCCTATTGCGAACTGTGTGTTTAAGGGATCTAGGTTGTGCACTCCTTATGAGAATCTAACTAATACTTGATGATCTGAAGTGGAAAAGTTCATCCTGAAACCATCCCTGCCCACCATCCATGGAAAAATTGTCTTTCATGAAACTGGTCCCCTGGTGCCAAAAAGGTTGAGGATTGATGAATTAAATAACAGAAATTTATTTTCTCACAGCTCTGGAGACTGGAACTAATCAGGAACTGATTTCCTCTGAGGCCTCTCTGGTTTGCTTTAGATGGTCATCCTTGTGGGCATACATGCAAGGTATCTGTTTATATGTCCAATTTTTCTGTTCTTACAAAGAAACCTGTTAGGTTGAATTAGGGTCCACCTTGATGGTCTCATTTTAACGTAATCACCTCTTTTAATGCCCTATTTCCAAATATAATCACAGGAAGTTAGGGTTTCAACATACTTATTTTAGGGTAATGCAGTTCATCCCACAACAGTCCCATAGATAGGAGACACCTATCTTTCTTATTCTCCCTCCTTCTCACTCCAACCACAGAAGAGGGAGGGCAGAAGTGAAAAGGTGAGCCATGCCCTTCTTCACCTCAAACCCCTTCCTGATACCCTGGCCTGGTGGTTTGAGAAAGAGAATGAACATTATATTGGATGTAAAATTTAGTTTTTAAACTACTCTAGACAGGAAAGCACACTTTAATAATAAAAAGTAACCAGAAAGCTATGAGATATGCCCAAGATACTCTCAAGGGCAGGAAAGGGAGATTTCATGGAATATGGTTGAAAGAAATGATTGAAGAAAAAACTAAAACACTTTCATATTTCTCTTCTATTAAGTGTACACTGTTGAATAGACTGAGCATAATATATATTCATATCTATGATATGTAATTTACTGATTAAAACAAATTGGAGACTGATGATGCACATCATAATACTTGGATAAAAGATTGTGATAGGTGCCTATTGTTATTGGCTGCCCAGCACTCCTTCCCCTACATTGTCTAGTAACTTTCCCCAGCCATAGATTAGGCATGTGACTCCAGCTGAGCTTTTCATAATACCTCACACCCTTGACTGGAGTGGTTAATCAATAGGCTAAATCAATCTGAAATATTCCCGGGGATTTTTCAAGCTGGTAGACCAATACCTCTTTTTCTTCAGTCATAAAGTTGTAAGAGACTCAGAGTCAGGAGGTGCTGGTGGCCACATTCCTTGACTCATGGAAACCCAATGTGAGAGAATGAAGCCAACACACCTTGAGTTGCAGAGATGAGAGACAAAGAGAATGATTAGTCCTGGCTTCAATCATCCCTAAGGTAAGTAATTCTATTCTTATGTGTCCAGAATTCTGGTTATCCAAGCCAAGTAAGTCTTTCTGCTTAAGCCAGTTTGCTTTGGTTTCTATTTCTTGAAACAAAGAATCTTTTTTTTTTTTTTTTTTTAAAAAGTCTTTGTGTGGTATAATTGTGTTTCATGGAAAATATCTGGAAAGATACATACTAGATTGTTAATAATGGTTAATTCTCATAAAAATTCGGCTTTCCCCCACTGTTTCAATTTCTTTATATTAACTATTTGTTACATTTATAATAAAACATGTTTAGGAAAAGGAGAACACAAACTAGTATAGCACTGATGATAGCCAAGAAAAATGTATTAATATATAGTGAATACAATGATAAAATTAATTGAGAATAAGAAACATTTCGCATAACATTTTTAAATGGTAAACCCCAGCCCTACAAAGATAAAGGGGATCTTTCAGTAAGTCATATATGGAAACAGCACTAAATTTATACAGGACAATCAGCCAGGTGCGGTGGTTCACGTCTGTAATCCCAGCATTTTGGGAGGCCAAGGCAGGTAGATCACGAGGTCAGGAGATTGAGACTATCCTGGCCAACATGGTGAAACCCCATCTCTACTAAAATACAAAAAACTAGCTGGGCATTGTGGCATGCACCTGTAGTCCCAACTATTCAGGAGGCTGAGGCAGGAGAATCACTTGAACCCGGGAGGCAGAGATTGCAGTGAGCCAAGATACCCTACCCAATACCATAGAAACCTCAGGATCTGCCTGTGGGGTCATCTCTGGGATCTCTTATGTGCATAGACTCATCTGACTCATCGGCTTCCCATGCAGCACTGATGTATTACTTGATACTTTGTTGGTCCTTGTCTTAGTTATCTATGGCTGCATTACAAATGATCCCAAAATTTAGCAGCTTAAATAGGCATTTATTATCTCAGAGTTTCTGTGGGTCAGGAATGGGGGCACAGCTTAGCTGGGTGCCTCTGACTCAGGATCTGTCAAAGGCTGTAATCAGTGCGTCATCTAGGTCTACAGTCATCTCAGGGCTCCACCATGGAAGGGTCATTTTCCAAAGTCACTCACTTGGCTTCGAGCAGGCCTCAGGTGCTTGCTGGCTATTTGCTTGGGATGTTAGTTACTTGTGATCTGGGCTGTTCATAACATGACAGTTTGCTTTCCCAAAACTCAGAGGGAGAGAGAGACAGAGAGAGAAAAGAAAGCAAGATGGAAGTCATAGTCAACCAGGCCTGATTTAGCCCTCAGGGGGACCTTTGGCAATATCTGGAGGCATTCTTTGTTGTCACGACTGTCGGGAGGAGAGGGAAGGTACTACTGGTATCCAGTTTGTAGAGATCAGTGATTCTGTTAAACATCCTATAATGCACAAGACAGCTCCCTGCAACAAAGAATTACCTGGCCAAAATGTTAAAGTACAAAGTTGAGAAACCCTGACCTTGAGTGTTGAATGTTTGCAGAGCACATTGTGTACATTCTCCCAATCCTCATACGACTCTATAAAGTAAGAGTTACTATCTCTTCATTTTGTTGCTCAGGAAACAGGCTTAGAGGAGTCCAGTGATTTGCTCTAAGCAAGCAAGTAGGGAGGCTGGATTTGAATGAAGGTTTGGTCTCGTTCCATTTCCAGGCTCTTTCAGTGTGGAGCAGGAACAGAGAGAGGTAAGAAAAGGAACAAGCTTTAGGAGAGGGGAGGGGAGAAATGCCCTCTCTGCCAGGAAATGTTCCAGATGCCATTCTCATCACCTCATTTGAAACTTGCAATGAGGCAAGAACATAAGCCTGAGCAGAGTCTGTTCTCTGGGAGAAGATAGCTTGGCAAGGTCCTGGTTTGCATCATTGTTGAGCTGGAGCTGTGGATTGCTATGGATCCTGGGAACTCACAGTGTTCACACTACTGCACCCTCTCCCTTCTTCTTGGGGCCCCAGCTGGGCCTGGATGAATCACCTGTGACTGCTCAGAGGAGCCACACCTCGCTCCCTTCCGTTCTGCTTTCAATATGGTAGGCCTGGCCTCCTTAGTGCCCAGGGACACACCACCAATAAGAGCACATTATGAAGCCATATGATAAGTACATTTTACACGCCTTGTGATTTCCCTCCACTTGTGTTCCCCATCCCACCTTCCCCTTTTAAGACTTATTTCCTTCTGACTCCCTTGGTCAGAATTTGAACATTTATTTTTCAAATGTTATTATGAGATAGATTCTCTATCATAATTATGCCCTCCCACAGTACCTTCCAGATGGGGATTCACCTCTTCAGTTAAAGGGTTTGTTGTTTCTGATTTTGGTTTGGGTTTTGGTTTTTGTTATGAGATGGATTCTTGCTCTGTCACCCAGGCTGGAGTGCAGTGGTGCAATCTCAGCTCACTGCAGCCTCCACCTCCTGGGTTCAAGCAATTCTCCTGCCTCAGCCTCCAGGTAGCTGGGATTACAGGCACCCACCACCATGCCTGGTTAATTTTTGTATTTCTAGTAGAGATGACGTTTCACTACATTGGCCAGGCTGGTCTCAATCTCCTGATCTCAAATGATGTTCCCAGCTTAGCCTCCCAAAGTGCTGGGATTACAGGTGTGGACCACCGTGCCCAGATTTGATTTAAAGGGTTTGATAGGACTTACTCCTTCTGGAATGGGAACATGCAAGTCCATTTTGAGGAGGCTCTAAAAAAAAAAAGCAAGAAGCTGTGTCACAAACTTTTAGAGGATTTGTATTAAAAATTTCCAGGTTTGTAGGCACTATGAAAGCTCTTAGTTCTTAATGTTTTATGTAAAAGAAAAAATTGGCAAGGGGGAAATTGTTTTCTCCACCCTGGAGCTGTAAGAATAAATGAACATCTCATTAGCTGAGAATTTGTAGGTCTATGCCTGCTGGGATTTCAAAGGGCATGCATTCTTTGGCCAAATATGACCTAGGCATGTAGTCAATCTCATACGAGCATTAGTTGTTGCAGCTTGAGTCTGTGTTTGAGTGAATAATGTCATCTTACCCTGTTTTTACCATGACCTAAACTTTGGAGCAGTTCTTCAGCTGGACTTGTTCAAAATTCAGTGGACCTTGTACAAAATTATACAACCTTCCTCAGTCCTTCCACCATCAGCTGGTGTCCTGCAGGCTGCATTGAGAAACAGACAAATGCTAGTCTGAAAATGGCAGTTACCAAGTTACAAAAATGAGTAGGGCCTTTTAAATTCAACAAGAAAACGTAGTCAGTAAAACCACACAAAAAGAACAAATCAGATGATATCTAGTAGCCTGTTCCTTCTGCCAGGTTATTTATAGTTTCTGACTGGTTGGTATGGATTAGTTCTCTGATTCAGGTGACAAGTTAGTTATTGAATTATTGTGATTTTGTTTTGACAGAAATTTTCCTTCAGAGTTATCTTTTTTGCCCCCTGAATCCTTTTGGTTTTTTGCTATCATATATAGAAATTCATTACATAGGGATTTTCAAATATTTTTGATAATGGTCACAGTAAGAAATTGATTTTATACTGTGACAACACACACACACATGCAAAACTAAAACAAAAGTTCTACAAAAAGTATATTTACTCTTACTATGTATGATTCACTTTAATATTTCACTTTATTTTATTCCAGACTAGTCTAGTCTAATCCATTAAAAATGTTTTATGCGGCCCATTAATTTCACAAACCATGAAAGAAACATGTCCTGCCGTTTGAAAAATGACAATTTATAGCATTCTGATAAAATTCAAAGTATAACTAGAAAGTGAATTTAATCAGTTTCCAGTATTGTTCCTGTGATATCTATAATTCTGCTTATTCAACTCATCAGTGAAATTGTAATGCATCCATAGTGTTACTCTTTTCTCTTCCAATTCTGATGGTTAGATGTGAAAATTATGCAATTATATTAGTCTCCTTTCTACGTCATCAAACAGGTTACTTGAAGCTTCTTCCAGTGTTATACCCAGGAGGTTGGGAACACTGAAGAACATGGTGCCACTTGGCTGTGGTTGGGGTGCACGCAGAGATAAAGGAATCCATGCTGAAAACAGCATGCCAACAAAGTGCCAAGGCTTAATCAGAGCCATCAAACTGGAATCAGCACCAGGGAAAGACAGGGTAACCAGCTGTAAGCCAAGTAAGCTGGAGACTGTGAAAATCATGGGCAGAAGGAAAAAGGAGCGGAGCATAAGGCAGTTCTGAACCAAAGAATAAAAAGCCATGAGGGCTCTTGATACTGTTCTTACAGCTCTGGTTAGGAGCATGCTTCAAATACTTGAAGAGGAAACACCAAAGCTGTTTCCCAGAGCATCACACTAGAATAAACTTTCAGACTCACCCAAAATAATAAATCCCATGAGCTACTTTCCCTTAAGAATTTGACGTTAAGTCAAAGTTGTATAGTTCTCCTCGCCCATATTGTATAGTGGCAAATGCCAGGCATTAAATTATTTCATCCATAAATATGTCAGTGTGTACACAAAAATGATTTTACAAAAACCCCAAATCCATCATAACACCTAATCATTTTTAACAACGATTTCTGAATACTATTCAAGGTTCAGTTAGTAGTGTTCACGTTTCCCTATACATTTCTGTTTGTTTTGACATTTCGTTTAATAAGGCTTTAAATTGTTAGGGCCATACATTTCAATACATTTAATGCATTTTAATACATTTTAATTGGCCAGTTTGTCTCATTTGTCTTTTTACATTTGTAAGTTTCTTCTTTTTTTTTTTTTTTTTTTTGAGTGGTGAAAAGGTAAAATCTAAAACCTCTTTAAATAATGGGATTTTTTCCCAAGGAAATGCAAATTGTTTATTTTGTTTACCAAGAGAAACTTGTTTACCAACTGAGAAAAATATCTCCTGGCCTCTGCAAATAGGGAGAAAAGCTTGCTTCTGGTGATATGAAATCAAGGGTAATAAAAACTAGGCCCACTTCACTGGGATCCATTGTTCCTGAAATCTCCTTTATTGGACTAACTTTTTAATACTTCAGAATGGCTTCTTTTAAACATGACTGCATTAAACTCCCTTGCTGCCCACTTTCTATTAAAAGGATATCTGTTAATCTCTGTATGAATTTCTTCAGTTCTTTGCCAGCACAATGTCTATAAATGATAGCCCAAGGGATGACAAGCTTGATAAGTCATTCAAGAGCCAGTTCTATTCAGCAGAGTTTTAATGTTGAATTCATTTAGCTCTCTTCTAATTCACATAAAGTTGGTAATCATGGATGTATTGCTTTTTATATGATGGTACACACCAGGATAGGATGCCAGTTTTTCTATTTTGAGAAGGAGTTTCCCACATTCACTTGAATAAACTAACTTTCTGATATGGTTTGGCTATGTCCCCACTCAAATCCCATCTTATATTGTTCCTGACGTGTCTTGGGAGGGACCCAAAGGGAGGTAACTGAATGATGGGGGGAAGTTACCCTCATGCTGTTCTCATGACAGTGAATGAGTTCTCACAAGATCTGATGATTTTATAAGGGGCTTTCCCCCATTTTGCTCAGCACTTCTCCTTCCTGCTGCCATGTGAAGAAGGAAGTGTTTGCTTCCCCTTCTGCCATGATCGTAAGTTTCCTGAGGCCTCCCCAACCATGCTGAACTGTGAGTCAATTAAACCTCTTTCCTTTATAAGTTACCCAGTCTCAAGTAATTTTTCATAGCAGCACGAGAGTGAGAATGGATTAATACACTTTCCCATCACCATTCAATGGCCATTTCCTACCCTTCAAAGATTATATAGCATGTCATTATATATCTCAATATATATATCGAGATAGAGTCCCACTCAGTTGCCCAGGCTGGAGCACAGTGATATAATCTTGGTTCACTACAACCTCCACCTCCACCTCCACCTCCAAGGTTCAAGCAATTCTCTTACCTCAGCCTCCCAAGTAGCTGGGATTACAGGCACATGCCACCACACCTGGCTATTTTTTGTATTTTTAGTAGAGATAGGGTTTCACCATGTTGGCCAGACTGGTCTTGAACTTCTGACCTCAAGTGATCCACCCACCTCAGCCCCCCAAAGTGCTGGGATTAGAGGGGTAAGCAACTGTGCCTGGCCTGTCATTGTATTTCTAAGCTAACAAGTATTTAGAAACTATAAACTGTAGTTCTTATTTTCTCTTTTTCCTTTGTGATGTTATTATTGCTTGGTCTTCACCTGGACTTCTGGGCAACATGAGTACCTAGAGCTATGTCCAAAAGTAAAACTGCTATGTGACGGCAACCTGCAATGTTGTGAGCATGTCAATTTTTAAACCATCTTTATTGAAGTATAACTCACATAATGTAAACTGTAGCCACTTTAGGATACAGTTCAATGATTTTTGACAAATGTATAATTTGCAAAACCTCCACCCCAGTAAAGACAAATACAGAACGTTTCATCACCCAAAAAGTTCCCTTATGTCTCTCTGCAGGCATCCACCCATGCCTGACTTCAGGCAATCATTGATATGTTTTCTACCAATAGAGATTAATTATGCCTGTTCTGAAGTTTGATGTAAATGGAATCATATGATATCACTCTTCTGTGCCTGGCTTCTTTGGCTCAGCATAAGCCTTTGACATTTATTTATCTTGTTGTGTATATTGATACTTGTTCCTTTTTATTGCTGAAAATCATTCAATGGTTGCACTATAATTTGTTTATCCATTCCCCCTTTTGATGAACATTTGGATTATTTCCAGATTTTGTCTATTTTAAGTAAAGCTGCCAAAACAAATGTATACAAGCCTGTGTGGACATATGCTTTCAGTTCTCTTGGGCAAATACCTAGAAGAGGAACTGATGGCAAGTGTATGCATAACTTTATAAGAAACTACCAAAGTGTTCCCCAAAACGATTGTATCATTTTACATCATTAATTCTGGTTGCTCTAGATCCTTACCAACATTTGCTGTTGTCAGTCTTTTTAATTTTAGTCATTCTAGTGGATTTGTCAGAGAATGTCCCTCTTGTTTTAAATTGCTTTTCCCTAATGATGAAAGACATTGAGTATGTGTTCATGTGCTTATTGGCTTATCTGTATGTCTTCTTTTGTACTGTCCAAATGTGCACTTCTTTATTGGGTTGTTTGACTTCTTACTATTAATCTATAAGAGTTATTTATATATTCTGGATAGAATCACGTGTCAGATTATGTATTACAAATTTTTGTCTCCAGTCTGTAATCAACTTCCAACAGCATAATTCCATTTACTCACCAACCCTTGTCCTTCATGCTATCGCTGCCATATCTTTTACTTCCATAAATGTTGTAAAATCCCATTACATTATTAATTTTGCTTTAGTAGTTCACTTTTAAGAAAATTATGAGAAAAAATAATATTTTCTTGAAAATGTACTCTCTTATTTACTATTTCTGGAGTTTGTCTTTCCTCCCTGAAATATGACTTTCCTTCTGTGTCATTTCCTATTAGCCTAAAGAATTTCGCTTGTCTCGTGTTACAGATCTGTTAGTGATAAATTATTTAAGCTTTTACTTATCTGAAAATGTCTTTATTTCACCCTAGTTATTGAAATATATTTTCACTGGATATAGAATTGTGGGTTAACAAGGTTTTTCTTTGATTCTTCTTTGCTTTTGTTCCTCACTTTAAACACATCATTCTTAAGGCTCTACTTACTTTTATTCAAATTATTTTGTTTCTGTGCTTCACATTAGAGAAGACTTTCAGTTCTAGAGTGAACTGAATGTAGAGTTCAGTGTGGAGATTTTCCTAGGCAGAAAGGCAACAATGTGAGGTATACCTCAAGAGTTTCTCTCAGGGATCATAATTTGTGTTGCTTTTTTCCCAATGTTTGACAATTGCTGCTTCATGTTGTATATATTTCTCTGCTGAAATTCCCTATCTACTTATTCATTAAGACATAGTTTCATTGATTTCTTTTATTCTTGACTGTGGATTATGCTTTCCTGTTTCTTTACATATCTATTAATCTTTTATTATATATTGGGTATTGTTCATAATACATTATAGAAACTTTGCATTTTGTTATCATCTGAGAAATAATCTTACTTTTGTTCTCACAGGCAGATCAATTTCTGGCTAACCACCTTGAATTTGTATAGGTTTGGCTTTATACTTTGTTGGGGTGGATGTGTGGAATCTCCTCAACTGTGCATCTTGTGAAAGATTGATATTAGGCTTTTGTAGAAAAGATTGAGAAAGCAGCCTTTACTCTAAGGCATGGGGCATTCCTCTTAGGGCGTGGCCCTTGTGGTCTCAAAGCTGGATTCTTGAGGTGGTAACAAGATGTTAATGATGTTCCTCCACTGTAGCTGCAGAGGACCTCCAGCATTCCTTAGTTCTTCTTAACCTTTACTTTCTGTGTTCTTATACCCAACTGTGTAGCGGTTACTCTCTGGTAAGCTTTGTACAGTCTTACCCTGAATACTTGATTGCAATCCTCAGCCAAAAACTTGAGAAGCCCCTTCAAGACCTCTCCCACTATTCTGTGCTGCTTCTCAACTCTGGTGCCCTACTTTGCAGATTCCAGCCACTTCAGATACCCCAAACTCTGATCTAGATTTCCTCAGCTCAGCAGGACTACTATGCTTTACTTAAATCACAGCTCCCTGCACTGTGGTTGGGAAAATGTCCCTAGGCAGAAAGCTGTACCAGCATGGACTTACCTCATAAGTTTCTCTCAGGGATCATGGTTTGCACTGCCTGTTTTCCAATGTTTGACAATAGTTCCTTTATATATTTTGTCCAGTCTTATGATTGCTTACCACAGGAAGAACAATCCAATACCAGTTATTCCATCATAGCCAAAAGCAGAAGTTCACCAGGATACGAAACAAAAATAAAAACAGGCCAGGCACAGTGGCTCATGCCTATAATACCAGCACTTTGGGAGGCCAAGGCAGGCAGATCACTTGAGGCCAGAAGTTCAAGACCAGCCTGGCCAACATGGCAAAACCCCATCTATACTAAAAACAAATACAAAAGTTGCGCATAGTGGTGCATGCCTATAGTGTCAGCTAATTGGGAGGCTGAGGCACAAGAATTGTTTGAACCCAGAAGGTGTAGGTTGCAGTGAGCCAAGATCACACCACTGCATTCCAGCCTAGGTGACAGAGTGAGACTCTGTCTCAATAATAATAATAATTATAATAACATTTCCAGAATCTCTTCCATATTCTACACCCAGTTTCCCAACCCTATAAAATTCATATTTATGGAACATAATAAGAATGTAGATGCATTAATTCAGTAAGGAGTTTAATATCTAAACTTTCCAAACTAAGCCAATTAGACCACTTGGCTATTTGCAAACACTGTACTGCTCTGAGATTGGTCATTCAGGCTGAATGATTAGTCAGTAAGCCTTTCTCTACTACCTCTGCCCACACAGTCTATTTGAACTGGACTGTAGTTTCTTGGACCACTTATTGGGTCTGTTTTCAACTTTGCATGAAAGGGGAGTCTGGATAGAAAAAGTGTTTGAACAGCCCACTATTTTTATAGAGCATGACAGTCATATCAAAATGTCAGGGAAAATGGGCAGAAGGATGACTCTACCCCGTATTTGAATTGTGAATATCTTATTTGGGTCTCTCACTAATCCTTTGAAAAAGGCGATAAGCTGTTATTGCTCCCATTTTGCAAATGACGAAACTCAGGATCAATTCAGTTAATTGAGTCATCCAACATCACACAGGTAGATGATGACAGAACTCAGAAAGGCAAAGTCACTGTGAATAAATGTATCAGTTAATACCCTGTACATAGGAACCTCAGGCAAGCTCTGCAAATAGGCAGAATACATAGCCAACTATGAGGTATAATTTGAGAGATGCCAAATCACTTATTCCCTAGCTAATCACAGGGCCTAAAATTTCAGCATTAGTCATTCATTTTAGCTTGAGCCATCAATGACCTGTTAAAATGGAAATCTAATTACCTTCCATTTGTACAGCAATTCACAATTTTCCAAAAGTGTTTTACATTTAATAATAATACCTAACATTAATGATGGGTACTTGGGCACTTTTTATGTGGCAGGCACTGTTTTAAGTGTTTTGCATATATTGACTATTTTTATCTACAGCATAATTCTATGGAAGGGGTAGTATAATTATCTCCATTTCACATGTAAGGAAACTAAAGCTTATAAAAAATTCAATAACCTGCCTAAGGTTATACAATTAGAAAGTAGAGAAGGTAGGATTTGAGTCTGGATCCAGAGTTCTTGCTTTTAACCATTATGCTATTTGATCCAATTCAAAATCCTATAACATAAAGGCATCGTTAAACCACCTTTTACATATGAACAAATGAAGACCCAGAAAATTTAAGTGACTTTCCCAATGTTCCCCCAGCTAATTATTGATTAATCCTGAAAAGCATAACTCCTAATTGACTCTTTCCAATATACTAAACCCAAAGAACTACTATCTAAGTCATTATCAGCTAAAAGAGAGATTGGAGCAAAGGCGATTTCATTTTGATGAGAGATAATAAGATATTCTGAAAAGCTAAAAGGCAGCTTGAGAATTTTCGAACCTTTAGATGGTAACAGGAAATATTAATTTCATTTTACAAATATTTGCTGATTCCCTAACTACATTCCAGGTACCATTATCAGTGCAGGAATACATCTATGAATGAAGAAACAAAAAATCCCTGCCTTTATGGAATTTACATTCAAATGGAATATAAAAAAATTACTGATGGTACAGAAGAATTATACTGAAAATAAAGAGGTACAATATGAAGCAGAATTGACAGTGAATACAGCTGTAAATATTTTTTCAAATGTACTGCTTCATAACTCACTTATTTTACACAGGCTTCTAGGAAACAACCCACTGATATGTAAAACATACGTAACATTTTCAAAACACAATGCCAAATTTGTTGATGATGGTATAAATTAAAGACTATTAAAGGAAGACATGAGTTTTCCCAAATAAGATGGGATTCGATGGAGCTGTAAAGTCACAAATTTTACAACATGCTTGAGCACATAAAATCTTCGAGAAAGTTGCCCAGCCTGAAACAAAGAGAGTTGCAATGTATCAATAAAATCTTCTAAGATTCTTCCTTTTTAAAGTCTTCTTTTAGGTTATCAAAAGTTCTTACCACTAAAAAGTGGAATACTGGCAGGTAGAACAGGAGGGATCATTGATGGGGAAGAAGACTAACGAACTATCTGTAGTTCTGTGCAAACTACCTTCACCATCATCATTTTAACAGAGGTCTGGCTTCTCCAGCTCTCTACTTGGATTTACTCTAACCAATTGGTTGCAGTTGACCAGAAACAAATTCTTAGTTCAGAGTAGAAAAACCTCTGCTTTCATTCTTTAGCCTGAGTTGCTAGGCAGCAGCAGTTACTGCTCTGAGGGATCCAGCTCTTGGTTTTATCAGCGGTTGTCAATCATGCCTGGCGGGCAAGAACCTCCACAAAAAGATTATTTTTCTCCTCTCTCCTGCTGGCCCCATCCACACCCGTTTTTGTGGGATCTCTCCAGGACCACACTTAACTTTCCAAGAAATTGATAACTCCCAATACCACTTCATTCTTAAGATTCAGGAAAGTGTTCCCCTCACCCAAGACAGCCTGAAATTGCAAAGGGTTTCACTCTTTTAGCCTAAGGCTCTGTTTTAAATTGAAATGTAAATCGAGTCCAGTCACTGACAAGTTTGGGTGAATGAAATTATCCAATTATTTCCACTGGAAAGGCGGTTGTGGTAGAGGTAAGGGGAGGTGAGAAAAAGTGCATCAGGTAAGGAAGGGAAGAGCAGAAAAAGGAAAAAGCATTGCAAAGGGAGAAAGGAGTCTGGGAAGGAAAGCCAGGACCACTGATGGCAGATCTGTCAGCTCCTTGATTTTCCCAAGGGCTTGTACTTGGCAACTAAACCATTGTCTTTCACTAAACAGAGCCTTAGTAGTAGCCTCTTGCTGTTCAGCCATGTAAATCAGAAATGGGAACTGGATGTCAAGAGGGAGGCCAGTGTGGGGGACAGTGGGATAAACTGCCAAGATCCCCCTCGGAGAATGAAGGGCCAATCACTCCCAAATATTGGGACTGCTACTGGCACTCCATCCTCAGCCCTTTGTGGGGATTACCTCTGCTGAAGATGACCAAGAGCACATCTCCTTTTCAAGGGGCCTCACATCTAATGACTGATTAACATAGTGAATAAAGTCCCTCCTGAGACTCCTCTGTACTTTTACCATCTTCATAACTCCCTGTATAGTTGGCTAAGTCATCTGTTGAGGCTGCATTACAGCTCAGCTTCTCCTTCTGCCGAATCCTGTTTACTTTCCCTTCCTTCCATAGGCATTGACATCAAAAGGCCCTAAAATATCTCCTGAATGTCAATCTCCATCACAGGATCTGCTTCCTGGGGACCCTGAATTGCAATAACCAATCCAGGAAGCTCCCATTTCCCAAACGAACAAACTCCGTCCTACACCATTAAATACCTGAGAGGACTGGGATATCTTGCTGCCTCCTACACTGGGAAACTTGGTTCAATGACAAAAGGAGTTTCAACAGGCCCAGAAAAGTCTTCCTTTTTCCCTGAGGGATGCCTTAGAAGCTTCACTTCTGAGTTTTTAGGAAATATGAAAAAAAAAAATGACCCATGTCATTCAAGAGGCATTCACTAAGTATGAATTCTTTATCAAGCACAAAATTATGTGCTGCCATCATTGCTGTCATTGTTGTTACCAGCAGCATTTCAACTGGCATCCCAGGAACTGGGAAACAAATCATAATCCAAATTTCATGTTTCTCTTACAGATTCATAGACAAAGACAATATCTCCTTTTAGTGTTCAGATATCCAAATCAGAATACAGTTTTCAAACTGTCCAGATATTGCCCCATCTGCTGGATTTTTCCAATTGCCTTTTTTTGGACCTGCTTCAGTTCTATTGATTTGTCCTGTCATAATGATCATTTATGTTTCCTTTTTTCTAAATACAGATAAATTGGAGTTTTTAAACAAGGCAAGATCATATTCTTTTCAGTTTGCTTCCAGAGGTCTTCCCAAAGATGACAAGCCAGCCTTCGTGGTAAAGTTATTTACTGGGTCAGGGTGACTTTAGGACTTCTGTGAGCATATCTGATAGTTTAACGTTCATTCTCATAATCAAAATTTGAATCGTATTTCTTTACACTCCACTTTATATTCACCCTCACTGACACTCTGCTGCTAATTTTCTTGTGAGCTCCCTGTGATTATCTTCGCTGGTAGACATTTTACTTCCTCAAATATCTCCTAAAACTTAGAAGGGTGACTACAGATATCTTTGCCAGTGTGTTCCTGATCAAAAGGAATAACTAGTTGTGCTCTGATCCCTCTAGAGTCCATTATTTAGGACTCCATTAAGTGCTCATATTCCAACCTTTTGTTTTTTGTCTTTAATTTATATGATTTTTTTTTTCTGTTACAAAGTAACTCCACAAGTTCCATGATGATGCACATTTGTAACTGATATAATGTGGTGGTAATCATAGGGCTACCCTAAGATATACACTGATTTAGAGATTCCATGTATGTACAAGCCAGTCACTGGTTGATTGGTTCTGGACCAGAAGAACCTGGAAAGGCATGGGTAACAACATGCCTAAAGTAGAATCCAGTCCAGGCTAAGTTCATTCCAGTCTTTTGCCTTAGTCAGCTCTGCAGTGAGTTCTGAACTCCTTTATTGGCCCTAAACATACTCCACTTTTTGGTTATGACCTGAACAAGATATGGCCTCTTTAGCCTTCCTTAGGTTGAATTCATTCCGTACAGATCCCAAACAGACTCAGAATGAGAACTGTCCACAAAGGATCTGGTGAAATTATCACCTTTGAGATACAGACGAGTTATCTTAGGAAAACAAAATCAATAACAGACTTCCAACGTTGACAGGAACTTCTACATTGTAAGATGTCAATGTGTAAAATATCATTGTTGCATTCAAGATGTGATGAATTTACAAATCCAGAGTTACTTTATGAGTGCACTTTGGACAACATCTTGAGATTCTGTAACTTACTAGAGACTGTGAAGAATAATGTTTGCCTAAGTTATAACATCACAAGGAACAAAAGCACTTATTTTCTCATATTGATCCATGAAGAACTGGAAAAGAAGACATCTTATAAGGTATAAATATAAAGTCTCTATTCTTCCTGGCTGTGAATCATATCTCTAAATATAGATTCGCGTATGTGTAAATGCACACAATTGTAGCATCTTCCCTGTTGACTCAAAGGATTTTATTTCAAGTTTTTACTTCTAAGAAGTCACTGTTCTTTCCTATTCCTGTATGCCTGAGTCACCCCACCCCCCACTCCCTTTCTCCCTAGAAGATAACAGGGACAGATTTACACAGCTAAAGTACAGGGTACTTTTAGAAACAAGCTGCTACTGAAATTTAGCCCCTCCTGATGAGAATCGAAACACCATATCATATTTGAAGACAAAGCTTCTCATCTAGTGACTACTGATAAGGCAGCATGCTATTTACACATCATGAATTATGGGTATTGGAAACTTAAGTGGGATCCAATGGTTTGTTGTTGAAATTTTCTAGATACACTAAAATCTATTCAGGTCATTGGTAACAACAGACTCGGTAGACAGATAGATTTAGTTTATATGTTTGGATATTTTCTTGGTAATCTACCTGTGCTTAAAACAGACTGAGTGTCACCTATTTATATTTATGTGTTAATATCACTCCGTAGGACACCCAGTGCTCTAACACTCAGCCATGTGACTGAGTGTTAGGAAGTTGGCAATTCAACTACTGTACTGGGGACATGGCGATGCATATGGTAGTATTGTAACAGAAAAGTTAGACCAGCCAAAGGAAGCATTCAGTGTTAATTTAAACAAGTCTATAGACAGGAAATTTTCAGAACTGTGAGTACCAAGGACATTCTGCTGGTCTATGAAATTATTAATTTCACCACTAAGCCTAAGTCATGAATACTCACAAGGACCAGGCATTAACATCTTTTTTGATGTTAGCACTAACATGTCACCACTCTAGGCAAATCCAGCCCCAACCCTATCCCTGTCCTAGTGAAATAATAAAAAACCTGGACTTATAAGTTTATATAGGTTAACTGCAGTATAAAGAACAGAACTTAGTTCTGGGATTCTTACTTTTGGATAAAGCACGAGTGTCCTGATGATTTATTCTTTGTTCCTTTCCAGGAAGTAAACTTACACATACACACACACACACACACACACACACACACACACACACACACACACAGCCAAAGAACTATGAATTAATCTGTGAGAGTGCATAATTAATAAAATTACAATGGGATTTGTGATTCACATTTTATTCCACTTCATGCCATTTAGAAGTATTCAATGATCATTTCTGGTATTTTCCAGTGTCTTATATGATGATATTATTTTCTTTTCTTCCTTTTCTCTTTTACTAGTACTTATGTGATTTTTATATGATTTCTAATTGCCAATTCTATTTAGGAAAAGATTCACAGAGAAAACCTTGTTCAAATATGAATGTTTTTGTTACACTCAGCTGTGTGTTCTTCTGTCATTTTCTGAATATAGCTGAAAAGACTGAGTGTCTATCAGCATTTGGTCTGTGCAGACTGCCAGACTATAGTGTTATTACAAAGGTCTGGAGATCAGAGTAAATGAAAACATTTTCCCTTTTCAGTTTCATTTATTATCCTAATTATTTAAAAGAAGGAAGGAGGTCCACATTCTCCACATTTTAAGAGTACGAAACAGACTATTTATAAAATTAACTAGCTCCATGAAGTAGGTCTTTCTCAAAAGTTAGTTCTTTTCATCCTCAGAGTGTTATGTTACCATCTTTCAAGCTAGAAAATATTTGTGTGCTGTGTTTAAGTTTACTCGTCAAAAAAGAAAGTTCTATTGAGTCCTGGCATTTGTCCATAAACAGGAAAACTTATAGTTTCTCCTTGTTTCCCTTGCCATTCACATAGTTACCACCAAAATCCTCCTCTTTGCTCAGAACCTCTTTGCTCAGAACCTTAATCTCATTTCAAGCTCCCCAATATATAGACAATTTCAAGTAATTGTCTATACTGTTAACCTCAGTGATTTTTATGTCCTGGATAACTTTCTGAATTTTTATGCCTTTTTTTTTTTTTTTTGGTATAAATTTGCAGTCCTTGGGAGATGTCTTTTGATCTTTTTGCCTGATTATCTTTCCATGAGAAGTGGAGTATATTTCAGAATTCTTTGAAACCCTCTATATTTATTTCCCTCCCAGAAACACTTCTTTCAGATTCAGTCTCTTGCAACTACGAACCTCACATGCCAAGTGTAAGTGCTCCCAGCCATCTCACAATATCAGAAGCTGCAACCCTCTCTCCCGTGGGGAGAAGGGAGGATGTACGTGAGTTTGGTCACCCTGAAAGTAGTTCTTGTGTAATAAGGGTAATGTCTCCCTCTCTGTCTCTTCCCCTAGTCACTCACCCATCCCCCACACCCCTATTGCCCCCCAACACTCTTGTCCCAGGGTTGAATGTTCTTGTCTATGAAGTAAGGGGGAGTAGCCTCATGCTTCTGCTTCTTAGCTTCATTCCAAATAATATTAGTTGATAAACTTACACTGTTAGTAACTCATGAGAATCGCTTTTTGTATTTTCTTGGTGGTGAGTAACCCAGAAATCCCTATTAAGCATTTTCAGCAGGGGATTAACTTGACCAGATTCATATTTTCAAAAGACTACTTAGACAACAGTGTGGTACATGAGTTTGAAGTGGGTTAAGAATAAAAGCAGGAAGCCAAAGGGAAGAGTCCAGGAGAGCAATAATAAGAGTGGGACTGGGAAGCACCAGTAGAGATGGTAAGGAGGTGACAGATTTATAAGAGGTTTTTGAGGTAGAATGGGCCTGGAAAACTCTTCCTGTAATAAATAGGCCAGTAAACACCTGTAACTGTGCTAAATGGGGGAAACTGGATGATTCTATGTGACTTCTATGAGTAACTGGAATTTTAAACTGTTTAATTTATTGCAAAAGGGATACCACTATAGTAGACAAACCAACATTCCTTCCTAAATGTGTTTTCAAGTATTTTTTTTTCTGTTTGTTGTCAATCCTTGAAAATCATGTTTATTTAATTCTGTCACAGCCAGGTAAACTTTTAGGCAATTTCTTTATTTTATGCAAACAAAGCATGAATAGCATTAGATTGCTTTAAATGGATATTCAAAACTGGAGAAATCACACGATCTGGTGGTGCTGTCACCTGGATTGCCACCTAGTGACAAATATTTTGCACAGCAGACAAGGTACCCTAAGGATGTCACAACCAAGAGTCATGTTGCTGCTTGAAATTCATGTGTGTCAGTATCCTCATAGACTAGTAGATAAGGTGACTGTTTGCCAACTGCAATCCAATTAATTTGCTGTGTGATTTTAGGCAAGTAACTTCATCTCAGTTTCCAAATCCATAAAGTGAGCACTAGCGCATTTCTATAGTAGTTAAAAATCCTCAATAGTTCAAAGGCTTATCTTTGTTGCAGACAATCAGAGGTTTATCTTTGTTGCAGACAATCAGAAACAATTATCCAGGATGAGATACATGTCTTTTTGCTTTACTTTGTCACCAAAATGAAATGTTGTTTAGCCAGCTTAAGGTTCTTGAATGACCTCAGATTTTGAGAGCTCACATTCAGCACAGCAGTTTAATCTCATTTCAAGCTCCCCCATATATACAGACAATTTCAAGTATTTGTCTATATTGTTAACCTCAGTGATTTTTTTCTAAGAGCCAAATTAAATAACAAAATAATATTATACCACTATTCGAGACACTACAATTGTCTTTATAGGCCACAGCAGTCATCTCCAAGACTTTGATTATTTATCCTATCAGAAAAAAGACGAACATGCAACTCCTGTATCTTTTCTGTTGATAAACAATGTGCATGGATAACCAGACTAAAATAGTAATACGTAATAAAACATAAAAACAGAAATGTTTAAAGAATGAGCTAATAGTGAAATAAAGTAATGTTATCTTACTAAGTGATTTTGGAAAAAGAAGAATTTGGCTCATAAAATATCTTGATCTTTTAAACGAGATTTTAAAATAAGAAAAAGTCTTTTGTATTTACTCACAGTTAACCATTTTAAGTGCTCTTCATTCCTTTGTGTAGATCTAGACTTCCATCTGGTTTTAGTTTCCTTCTACCTTGAAATAATTCTTTTAAGATTTCTTTGTAGCGCTGGTCTACTAATGGTAAGTTTTTTCAGTTTTTTTTTTTTAATGCCTGCAAAAAGTCTTTATTTTGCTTTCACTTTTAAAATCTTTTTGCTGAGTATAGAATTCTAAGTTGACAGAGTTTTCTTCTTTCAGTACTTTAAAGATGCTATTCCACTGCCTTTTTTTTACTTGCATTCTTTCCAACAAGAAATCTGCTGTCATTCTTGCTTTTGTTCTTCTTTATTTAATGTGTGTTTTTACTCTTGCTCTTCATTTTAAGACTTTTCTCTTTATCACTTATTTTAATCAACTGGATTAGAATGTCCCTTGGTGTGGTGTTTTTCATCTTTAATTTGCTTATGGTTCATTGAGATTCTTGGATCTCTAGATACTTAGTTTTCATCAAATTTGGAAAATTTTCAGCCATTATTTCTTCAAGAGTGTTTGCCCGCAGCCTTTCTTCTTCTTCAAAACTCTAATCATGACTATGGTACATCAGTTGTAGCTGTTCTGAAACTCTCTGATACTCTGTAATGTTTTAATGGTATGATTTTCATTCTAAAATTTCAAGTTCACTATTTTTTTCTTTTGAAGTATCTAATCTGCTATTAATCCCATCCAGTGTACTTGTCATGTTAGATACTGAATTTTTTATCTTTAGGAGTTCACTGTGCATCATTTTCATATCATCTATGTGTCTCTTAAAACTGCTCATATTTTTGTCTACTTACTTGAACAAATGGAATATATTAATCATGTATATTTTAACATCCTTCTCTCTCAATTTTATTATCTGTGTTATTTCTGAGTCTGTTTCTAATTAATTGATTTTCCTCCTCATCATAGATTGTCTTTTCTGCTTCTTTGCAGGTAGGCATTTTTTTTAAATCAGATGCCAAGTATGGTGAATTTTATATTTTGGCACGCTACATTGTTTTGTGTTGTTTTTTAAACTTTGTTCTGGGATGCTGTTGAGTTCCTTAGAAACAGTTTAATCCTTTTGTGCCTTGCTTTTAAGCTCTGTTAGGTAGAACTAGAGTAGGCTTTAATATCAGTAATTCATCTCAACCAGAGGCAACATTTTGCAGTCTATGGAGACACTTTCGGTTGTTATAACTGGTGAGAGGTAGGGGGAGGGCTACTGGCATCTAGTGGTGGAGACTAGAGATACTGCTACACATCCTATAATGCACAGGACAGCACCCTACAACAAATAATTATTAGTCCAAAATGTCAATAGAGCCAAGAATGAGAAACCATGGTCTAGGGCTATTTTGGTTCCACTACCAAGACAACACCCTTCTGAGTGCTCCATCTGATGCTGTGTGTATTCAGAGATTTCTCTATCCCAGTTTGGGGAAAAGAAAATTATTTCAAGTCCTGTGAGAGGTCCAAGAATTGTTTCTTATTATCTTTTATGGTAGCCTCTGGTAGCTTCCTCACACACATGTCCTGATGAATTCTTAGTCAAAGAGTGAAAGAACTCCTCTACAAATTTTCAGAGGTCTGATTCTGTAATGCTCTTCTTCAGGACTTTGCCTTGTGAACCCTAGCCACACTGATCTCTCTAGAATCTCAACTATGTCTCCTGAATGCAGTGTCTGCAGGCACTGTTTGGGATGTCCTTTCTGTTCAGTGGCCCCAAAACTGTCTCTAAGCAGTAAGTTGCGATAATTATAGGATTCGCCTTATTTGTTTCTCTTCTTCTAGGGATGACTGTCCTGCACACCCTGTTGTTCAGTGTTTGAAAGTCACTGATTTATATATTTTGCTTGCTTTTGGGTCATTTCACTCAGGAGAGTAAGTCCAATCAATCCCTGTCCCTCTATCATGGCCAGGGGTAGAAGTGCTTGAATAGTTGTAAAGTTTTAGTTTTTAATATGCTTTTAATCAGTAAATTGTCATATTATTATTAGCTAATGTCTTAAGGCACAAAATCAGAGTTCATCCTTAAAAATATTTCAAATAGTCTTGTTAATTTAGATGATTTTCCCTAGCTTTGTGTCAGCTCTAGTTAGGCTATAGTGTTTATCTTGTTAGATGGCTGACAAATGGCTGATATAGGAGTACATATGTCAGCTCTGCCATTTTCTTGTTGTTGGTATTTGTGTTATTTTACTATCTTCAATCTGTGTTTTGTTTGCAGAAATCTATTTTATTTTTATTATAGAAAAATGTATTTGCACAGAGAAGTAGAGATCACATAATCAACCTGATGTACCCTTTACTCAGTTTTGAAAATTACCAATTCACAGCCAATTTTGTCTTCTCTATACTCCCACCCACTTCTCACAGTGCCCTCCCTCATTCTGGATTATCCTGAAGTGAATCCCAGGTATTATATTATTTCATCTATAATTCTTTCAGCATGTATATCCAAAAAACAAACTACTGCTTAATTATCCCCCCCAAAATATAACAATAACTTCTTAATATCATGAATATGCAATCAGTCTTCAAACTTTTTTGATTAATTCAAACTTTTTGGTTTTTGTGTTTATTTGAATCATTGATATGGTACCCTTCAAAACTCATGTTAAAATTTAATTGCCACTGTGATAGTATTACGAGATGAGACCTTTAAGAGGTAAATTGTCATGAAGTCTCCACTCTTATGAATGGATTAATGCATTTACTGCAGAAATTTATTACTTGTCATGGGAGTGGCTCCTGATAAAAGAATGGAGTTCAGCTCACTTACTGTCTCTGTCTTGTATGCTCATTTGCCTTTCCACCTTCTGCCATGAGATGACTGTTGCCAGATGCTGGTGCCATGTTGTTGGACTTCCCAGCCTCCAGAACTATGAGCCAAATAAACTTCTGTTCTTTATAAATTACCCAGTCTGTGATATTCTATTATAGCAGCAGAAAATGAACTAAGATAATCAGCATCCAAATAATGTGCATATATTGTGGTTGGTTATATGTTTCTTAAGCATATTTTAATTTATAGGCTCCTCTAGCTCTCTTTTCTCTAAAATTTACGTGTTAAGGAAACAACTGTTTATCCTATTGAGTTTTTTACCACTTGCATTTTGCTCAAAGATCAGGTGTCATTTGAGAGATTCCTCTGTCACCTGTATTTCCCATAAATTGGTAATAATATATAGATATTTGATCAAATTCATTTTTTTTAACCAAACTACTTCATGGGTGGTGTGTAACTCTACCAGGATGCACATTTGGTGATACTAGTAGCCTTGGAAAATCATTGCATAAATTCACAGATTCATTATGATGTTTAATTGTGTCATTTGTCTTCATTTCTTAGCTAGAATACATGTACAAAGACAACCTTCTCTTCATGGTTACATTCTAATTCCGTCATGCCTTCTTCACTTAGTAGACTGAATATTCTATAAACATAGTTCTTAATTGCAATTATTTTTTCCCAAGGGATAGAAATTGTATTAGAAAAGGGGGATAACTGCTTATTTTTCCCCTTCATTTACCAGTTTTCAAAATAGTGATTTTCCCCTATCATTCTCCAGACGTAACCAAAGATTTTTTTGTACCACTATGAACTCATGGATTTAAACATATTTCATATATTTCAATCCATCACTTATGATTCTTGTTAAGGTTTTGTTTGTCCCATCTTTGGTCAGTGGAGCTTATTCAAGTTGACTCCTCCATCCTTTTGACATGGCCGCAGTAGTCTTTGATAGTTTCCCCTTCTATCTGGTTTGACAAAATATTTCCGGTTTATGTACTTATACTAGATAATATAAAATCCTTTCCATAGAGGTGGTACATTTTTTCATTTCCCCCTTCAATGTATGAGTGCTGGCTTCCCCCACAACCTTACCAATAGAGTACTGAGTCAAACTGCTGGAGTTTTGCCAATCTGATAGGTGGGAAGTGGTATCTTTGTGTGGTTTTCATTTGCATTTCTTGCTGTGAACTAGGCTGAAAATCTTTTCATATGGTTAAAAGCTATTTGCTGTGAGCTATCTATGTGTATCTCAGTCTATTTTGAAGAAAAAAAAAAGCTTTTTAGTAATCTGTAGTTTCTTTGCAACATTATCTTAAGCCATGTGCCCATTTTTTAAAGTTAGACAAAATATAGTCAGTAAGTCCATTTAACTAGGCAACATAAATTGTAATATGTGCTATATGTTGAAAGCAAACAAAGACCAAAGGCACTAATGAAAGCTTCACTGGATTACAGAGCTCCCACCCTCACTCTTCACTCATGATACTTCTTGATCTATATATGACATATTGGACAGATGGACTAAGTGAGGGGGCCAAGACCAATCTATACGTTTTAATTTAGGAATGTTTCATTTATTTCTACCCTTTTTAAAAACATAAAACAGATAACACAAAATACCCCCAATAAAATTGATTTTGTTCAAGTGAATGTAATTATGTTTAGGCTTTCTTTCCACACCCCAGTAGTTCGCCTTGCACATCCCCAATGATGGATGGTCAGAACCACTTTGGAGACCATTGACCACAAAACAAAACTCAAACTTTCTAGCTTGGGATAACAGAATGTCCATCAGGATGCAAGCCCTGTCCACATTTTGGCTTTGACTCACATTACTTGTTTCCTGGCTTTTGCTGTATCTAAGTCCTTGCAGTTTCCTAAACATGCCCTTCTATTCCAGTCACACCGCATCCTTCTCTCCACTGACCAGCGAGCTCCTACAGTGGGCTGCCCCACAAGCTGCACAAGCACACTGGGCATCTCTGCTCCTACTTCACCATGAAGAGCATCTTTGGGGGAACAATCCTGACCATTTCAGGCTGATTTAAGCCCTCTCTTCCTCGAGGCTCACTTTGAATGTTGTGGCAAAACCACTGACAGAGCTTTTTGGAGAGTCTAGAGGGCAACACAAATGGCCCTCTTCCCTTGACTGAACAATCATTTTCCAACTCTCCATCATTGGAAAGGTAGCTTCAGAGGAGGCCTAAGAAAAGGTAACTGAGAACAGGGTCCAGCCTGTGCCCAACTCCCACCTTCCCCTGCCCCCATCCCCCACCAACTATTACTGGTGGTCTTCCCAGAGAAGTGGCAGAAGGGTCAGAGTCTGAGTATACTTCCTTGAGGGCAGAAGGGAGGCAGAAGTCCTCACTAGAGGAGAAAGTGAGCTGGAGGAAAGAGCTAAGCCACAAACTGGGCTGGAGAGGTAAAGTCTTATATTAGGTCATTCTTGCATTACTAAAGAAAAACCCAAGACTGGGCAATTTTAAAAAATGGTTTAATTGGCTTGCGGTTCTGTAGGCTTTACAGAAATCATGGTGCTGGCATTTGCTCGACTTCTGGTGAAGCCTCAGAGAGCTTTTAATCACGGCAGAAGACAAAGCACAAGCAGGAAATTCACATGGTAAAAGCAGAGGCAAGTGAGAGGAGGGGGGAGAGGTGCCACAACCTTTAAGGATCAGATATCACGAGAACTCACTCACTATCATGAAGACAGCCCCAAACCATGAGGGATCCACAACCCATGATCCAGACATCTCCTACCAGGCCCCTCTTCCAGCACCGGGAATTACAGTTCAACATGAGATTTTGGTAGGGACAAATATCCAAACTATATAAGATCTAAAATTAATGGAGAAGTCAAGTGGAATCCAATTTAGAGTAGCCCCAGGAAGCAGAATTTCCATGGGAATCTAGAGGGAAACTCTATCAGTACTGGCCCCTCTTGGGGACAGCATGGAAGGAGAAGGAACTCACAGGGCCACACCTATCTACCAGGCAGTGTTCCCATGTTCCAGTATAGCTTTAGCATTTTATCTCTCACTTCCTCTGGACCTGTGCATAAGTAACTGACGCTATCTCCACTCTCTGTGCAAAAAATCCCCACTGGCAGGGCCTCCCTATCATTCTCCAGCTTCAGGCCTGCAAAAGCCCCAAGATCTAAGTCGTAACAGAGTTGAGAGGCCTCTGTCCATCTGTCAGTCTAAGCCTGACCAGTGAGTACTATATGAAACTGACACTTAGGCCAGGCACAATGGCTCACACCTGTAATTCCACCCAGTACTTTCATAAGACTGAGGCAGGAGAAGACCATAAGCCCATGAGTTTAAGACCAGCCTGGGCAACATACTAAGATCCCAACTCAACCAAAAAACAAACAACAAACAACTGACACTTAGATTCTCATTTGCCTTTTTATATTTATCATTTAATGGATTAGAATCAAAGAGAAGGAATGAGCTATTACCTTCCCAGACCTCATAGAGGTAGTTTAACTGGACAAAACTAATGAATCAAATGTACTCCACTTGAAGAAAGACTGAAAAGAAAGTGAATGGTAGG
Organism: Ateles fusciceps; assembly: GCA_036589455.1. NCBI lineage: Eukaryota > Metazoa > Chordata > Mammalia > Primates > Atelidae > Ateles > Ateles fusciceps. Next base: position 7,842,464 of record JAZHEH010002393.1, read on the forward strand.
CCTAAAACTATATTTAGCCCTCATAAATTCTGTAACGTTTATGAAAAATGCAGATTCCAGGGCTCCTCTCTTGAGATTTTAATTCTGAAAAATTTGGAATGATACCTTGGAATCTGAATATTTAAATTCCCTAGCAAGTTTAAATGCAGGTAGTTTTCAGTGGCCTAGACAATAAAAAGAGAAAATTTAAAGTTACAAAAGTTGCTGGGGTCACCTAAACACTGTCCAGAAGATAGGTGATCTCTGTGCAGGCTGCGCCCCTGATATGAATTACGTAGCTGCTACCCTTGTTCTGGTTGTGGGCTGATCTACAACCTCCTAGCCGTAATTCAATCTCCCTTGCGGCTTGCCTGCAGGGAGATAATTGACAGATCTGACATGAGCACTCTACTCTGTTGACAGCTCTTTCTCATTACAAAATCAATACATTGGCATTGTGCTTACATTTTCATTTCTGTAGCTTTGGTTACTACAGGTCTCTCCTGAAAAGCAGTTTCTCACGGTGCAAATGAAAGTGGAGCTGATGAGTCTCACATACAGTAGAATGTTCAGAACAGTAACCTCCTGCTCTGATCCCAACAGCATCTACCCTCTCTAAAGCTCCACCCCTGCCTGGCCTTTGTCCGTGATTTCCAGGGCCACCCACACTGTACCTGCTCTCCCAATGCCCTAGGGAGCTGCTCTCCTTTATCAAATGTTCCTTGTTGCCTACCACCTCTCAGCCTATTAAACCCCTCTGCTCTCAGTCTCTGATCATATCTCTTCCCCTCCTTGCCTTGCAGTTATCAATCATGCCACTCCATCTGCTTTTCTTTTTCTTTCCCCACCAGCCCCCAACAGCCCCCTGAGGTAGAGCTACAGAGAGTTTACAGCTCTCTTGGTGGAGGAAGGTCTGGCATGAAAAAAGACCCCTTTCTCTTACCCTTAGTGCACGTCTGACCCCAGAGGGCAGTTGGGTGTGTGCCATGCTCCAGGGAAAGGAAAAGAGGGAGGGAGAAACTCATCTTGCCAACAGGGTTAAAGCCAGACCATTCACTGTGTCCAATTCACTACAGATGAATGTCACTCTGTACTCTGAGCTGGCAGCCAGCTGGCTTCCTGGGTGAAACCTCTGTGAATTGCCTGAACCACATGCCTCAGCATTCATACTGCATCACATTCAAGTTAAAGAACAGAAGAAAAGGCACACTAGATTAGACCAATCTTCCTTCCCAGCAGACCTGGGCTCTTAACAGCGGCAGTGCCTGTCAGTTTGCCCTTCAAGCTATTCATCTCAATAGATTAGAGACAACCCCAAACAGCTTCTTTTCCTTTGTGACCTATTATTTAATCCTCTCCTTTATTTCCACTATCAAATTTGTCATCATGTTTCACCAATTTCTCTTGTCGCCGTCATCATTCTAACCTTTATTATCTCACATCTCAGCTATGGAGAAGCTCTGATTTTTGTGTTGAGTCTCCCCCTCCCTACTAGAGTGATCTTCATGAAACATTTTCATCATCTCACTGGTTGGCTCCAAGTCCTACTAGGGCAGTCAGGTCCAGGCTTCCCTTCCCAGATCTCAATGGATCACAATAATCAGCTCCACCTGAACTGATTTCATCTCAGACTCTTATCTGCATTCAGGCCCTTCTGGGTGCCCCAAGGACTTCACCCCATAGCTTAGGCCAGGCACAATGGCTCACACCTGTAATTCCAGTACTTTGAAGTACTGAAGTACAGTAGTACTGAAATAGCCTCACCTATGCTCTCTTCTGAATTCTGTCTTGTTTTAAAATACCAGCTTCAAACCTTGCAATGCTTCAAGCGGGCAGCTGGGATAGAGAGAGCACTAGGCATGGTGTCACAGGCAAAACAGATTATTGATTAGAAAAGAAAGGTAGCACATACACAAAGTGCCAGAAAAACTCAGTCCACACTCTGAGGACTATTCACCAGGCCAAAGCCCTACACCTTACTGCCCACTGCATCTCCAAGGCCCCAAACTGCCCAGAGCAGGACAGCCCCCAAATCTTGACATCCTTCTGGTCAGAGGCTTGAGAATCCTGGAGACATATTTGGTTGTCAGAACCAGGGTAGGGTTGTGGGGGAGAGGCTGGTATCTAGTGGGCAGGGACCGGTGATGCCACTAAAGCAACCTACAATGCACAGGACACACCTCTCCCAACAACAAATTATCTTACCCAAAATGTTAATGTCAAGCTTGAGAACCTTGACTTAGAAAGAGACAAAGCAGAAAGTTAGCATGAAACAGATACTCATTCAAACTAGCACAAGTGAAAATTGGAAGATACTGACATAATTTGGGGAATTTTCCAGAAGCCAAGTTTAGACTGCAGCCTCATAGGACCTGGACAGTGCTTTGGAAGCCATTTCTACCATCTTATTCACTCCGGGGCCGCAGACTGCCTTTTTCTGGTCTCTGCTTCTCTGCCTCATCCTCTTTCTGCTCCCTGCTTCCCTAGCGTGTGGCCCAGACGGTCAGTCCCAACCCTGACTCCACAGCAATTTTGGGGCCAAGCCTGTAGACAGGCATTACTTATCATCTTTGAGTTTAATTTTTCTATGGCAGAACTAGATTGTCCAGTCTTGGCCAACAAAATGATCTGGCTTTGAGTTATATTGTAATCATCTGTGGCTCAAGGGCAAGATCCTCCCCACTGTCCACTCAGCAGGGCTGTGGTGGGCACCACAAGGAGGGTATTTCTCTTCAAAGATGAAAAAAAAAAAAAAAAACAGAAGAAGAGGAAGAATTTGAGACAAAGAAAAGAGAAGTCTAAGAAGGTGAAACCATTTGGCCTGAATCTCGATAAAATAGATGTCCAGGTCACCTACCAAGAGAGGGGCCTTGGAGAAAAGCTTAGGAAAATGCAGACACGGGGGCCTGGAGAAGAGCAGCTCTGGAGAATTTGATATGGGAGCAACTAGGAGACAAAGGACCACTAAGTGGTTCTGAGGATCTCCAGTGTGACTGGGAAGGTTTCTGCTCTAACTCAAGGAGGAAAAGAGAGTCTTGCCTGGGCTCAGGTTCCTAAGGCGCCACAGATCACAAGCATTGGAGAGTCACTTTTTGTTTTCTTTCTGTCTTGTGGAAAGTTTTTTGAAAGTTTAGTAAGTGACTGAGCAAATGAGAACTGTGAGAGAGAGATATTCCAGCAAAATTAGGCTTCCCAAGCTAGATAATGAGGGGCTAAGAGTTCTCAGGAACTCAGAGCCTCTGCCCTGGAAAACCAGAGAAAGGAAGCCTGCTTTTGTGTGAAATTGGCCTTCCTCAAATCATCCAGTGTCCGGGCAGGCTTCCTTCCTCCCTTCTGCTTGGGTGGTAAACCAGTTATCAATGTATTGCCCCTCAGCTCCTAATACACTCCTCATTACCTGCTCTGCATTCTTTAAGCATTTTTCCTTTGCAGCAAACACACTGTTAACCTTTATCAATGCAGGTACTAGACAGATGCTGTCGGATGGGGAGGCTTCTCTTCCTAGTTCCAGCGTACTTCCATTTGCTTCTTTTTGCTCCTGCTTTAAAGCTGTGGGCTGTGAACTGTAGAACACCCAGTGGTGCTCCACTCCAGCCAAGTGCCAGAACACATAGTGCTTGGACAAACCAGCAGCCATGGCCTGGAGCCCACCTCACCACGGCCCTCCCAAGGTCATACATGTGATATGTGCATATGTTAGTCATCTCCATGCTGTGCAAGTGTGGGTCATTTTTATTTTACTATTATATATATGTCAGGAACTGAGGCCAAAGAAAAAAAGGTACGAATTATCAAATTGTAAGAGATAGTCTACGTTCTCCTGTCATTTAGAAATAAAATTTTCCCAAGTTAAACTGCTATGTATTAGTAGATTAACTCTCATTATGTAAGTGCATAGAACTATTTCACTGAGCTCTTATGTTGTTTTGGACTCTGCAAAATATACCAAAATAGAGCAGTCACTTCAGGTCTACTGTTTACCTGCTACCAAGGATGATGGCAGCCCACCTGGGAAGATATTGTACATAAAAACTACATCTTGTATTCCTTTCTCAAAACTTGGGAGGTAGGAGGAAAACATGAAAACGAGAAGAATGAGGAATGCAAGCAAATATGGGTAATTATTTCTGAAAATTAGATATGTACTTATTCTTTCGGGGGTGTTTCGTTTTGCCCTTGCAAATGTATATTCTGCAACCACACAGGAAAATTTGCATATACCCTGAATCTCTACCTTACTTGCCCTGTTGACATTTTGGTGTTCCATGAGGGAAAGCCCCAGGAAAGAAGGGGTGGTATATTGGGGAAAGACGTTGCATTTGCAACAGTAATTCTGCCATAATACTTTGTAAGCCCAAACTCTATGCCTTCTTTTCTGTGCATTAGAACTGTTTGTCTATAATGCCAAAGTAAATTTATTCCTTGGCATTTAAAAGAAACACCCAAGTAACATAATCTCAGTGTGCTAAAATTAATTTCAATTTTCTGGAAAGTGAGAGTGCATATGTGTGTGCATGATTGTGTGTGTGTGTGTGTGTGTGTGTGTGTGTACATTTTTTTCCAAGCCTCTTCGATTGTACTGACACCATTGTTATTTCCTGAGCATGAATAACCCTTCCTTACTCACCCACTCATATTTTGAAACTTGCCAGGATATGAAATAATTTGGTGCACTTTTCATGCTAAAATTATCCTTGGAGGAAGAGTTCTACACACCAAACATTCACCCAAAAAAAGACTCTAAAAATGTAAATGTTTGGTTGTTCATGCCAGTAATCAAGGCTAGAGAATTCAACCCTTCCCAAGTTAGAGAGAGAGAAAATCTGCTGTGCATCTTGTAGCACAAATCTGTCACCATGAGGGCTTGGAAGCTTTGTGTTCCTTTATCTCACTACAGTAGTCCCCCCTTATCCATGGGGAATACGTCTAAGACCCCTTGTGGATGCCTGAACCACAGATGGTCCAGAAACCTATGTGTACTATGTTTGTTCCTGTACATACATATCTGTGATGAAGTTTAATTTATAACTTAGACACAGTAAGAGATTAGCAACAATAGCTAATAATAAAACAGAACAATTCTAAAAATATACTATAAAAAAGTTATGTGGATGCGGTCTCTCACTGTTTTAAAATACCTTATTGTACCCTACTCATCCTTCTTGTGATGATGTGAGATGATAAAATGTGATGTGCGTGATGTAATGAGATGAAGTGAGGTAAATGACATAGGCATTGTGACTTAGCATTAGGCTGCTACTGACCTTGAACCAAGCACTGTGATTCAGCGACAATTGAGGTAACTACTAAGTGGCTAACCAGGCAGGTAGCACGGACAGGGTGGATATGCTGGACAAAGGGATGATTCCCATCAGAACAGGACAGAACAGGATGGTACAAGATTTTATCATGCTACTAAGAGAGGCACACAATTTAAAACTTATTAATTGGTTATTTCTGAAATTTTCTATTTAGTATTTTAAGACTGCAGTTGACTTCAGGTCTCTGAAACCACATAAAGCAAAACCAAGGATAGAGGGTGGGGGTACTGTACTGGCATTCTTATTTTTGAGAGCTGCCTTTTCAGCTGAGAAAGGGGGAGTAAGTCCAAGACAGCCACATCTGCCAAATAGCAGGTTGCATGGACGGAATGGGCAAAGACAGAGTGAATAAGTAAATCATATGGTTAGCCAAGAAACTTTCCCCACTTTTTAAAGGCAGTTTTAATAGTCTGGAACATGGATGGTTTTCTTTAGGAAAAAATCACAGGAATATCTGCATATATGAAATAATTGTACAGGCACCATAACTCCAAAAACAATTATTGCTTGTCTGATGAGAATTAGAGATGCTGCTGATTTTTAACTCATGACTTTGATTCAGGACTTAACTGGAGCATGGCTAAGTTACTTCAGATAGAAGTAACTTAGTTTTTCTAAGAAGCTCCAGTTACCTGGGCTACAAAGCCCATTCCATAACACTATGTCCATCATACACATAAATAAATGACCAAAATGTGATGAGCTAGAGACTCATTTGATCACAAACATGGACTTTTTGTCTTCTAGCCTCAATAAGTTGGGATTTCTCTTCCTAGAAAAGTCCACTCCATTCATCCTCTGCACAGCTGTCTCCATCATTTGCTCACTTTCATCACCCCCAAAACATGCACCCTTCCTCTCATCTCCCACCAAAACTCTTACTTATTCTGCCTGATTCCGTTTACCTGCCCACTTCACCTCAAGGGCCAGCTTAAATTAGGTGTCCTTGCTCCATGCTCCATTAGTACCCTTTGTTTAGCTGTTCCATGACATTTATTAAGCTGAATTGTCGCTGGTTTTATCATCTGCCTCTTCCTACTTCACTAGGGGTGGGTGGGGGCTTCCGGAGGGCATCTATTGGGTGCTTTAATCCCAGCATTTTATTTGGCACAGAAAAGACTCTCAGTAAGTGGTGGATGAAGGATGTTAAGATGCCCTCCCTCCCGTAATTGTGTGAGAATCCCGTGAGATGAGACATATGAGATCAAGTTTCAGATGGTAAGACCTTTTCTAGATGTTAGGTAGTTTTGGCAAAATGGAACACATATAAAATTTGTTGTATTGTACCTATATTTAAGAGGAAGTTTGGTACAGCTTAAGCTTGTTTCAGTGATTAAAGGGAGTTGGGAAGGTAATTAATCTTTATAGAGTACTTTCTTGGTGCCAGGTGCTTTTCATATATTCTTAGTAATCCCTCCAGCAATCCTGGAGATAGGTATTAATATCTCCTTTTTACAGAAAAGAAAATTGGAATTCAGAGAAACCAAAACACTTTTCAGTATCACACAATAAATGGCAGAGCCGGGATTTGACCTAAGTTCTGTCTGCTTCCAGCACCCATGTTTGCCTCCCTACAGGCCTTTGCAGAGGGAAGGATCTTAGGTCCTAGACAATTACTCTGCTCACCCTTTCACTCATTCCCCTATTCCACACACTTGAAAAATATTTATATGCCATAATAAATTGCCTAAGGTATGCAGCTGAATGGTAGCTGAGCTCAGGATAGTCCAAGAGTCTGCACAGGTGTTGACTGGACTCCCAGAAGTCAGAAATTGTCTACAGTCTCTCCACAGCAAAAAGACATGACACTCACCCACAATGTAAGCAAATTCAACAAATCAACTGGATTTTGATAATTAAATAAGTTGTGTTTCTGCAAGATTTTGGTATCAGAATGATACTGGCCTTATAGAATGAGTTAGGAAGGAATCCCTCCTTTTCTGATTTTTTGGAATAGTTTCAGTAGGATTGGTACCAGCTCTTCTTTATACATCTGGTAGAATTTAGCTGTGAATCCATCTGCTCCAGGAGTTTTTCTGTTTGGTAGGTTTTAATTACTGATTCAATTTCAGAACTCATTATTGGTCTGTTCAGGCAGTCAACTTCTTCCTGGTTCTATCTTGGGGGGATTGTATGTTTCCTGGAATTTATCCATTTCTTATAACTTTTCTAGTTTGTGTGCATAGAGGTGTTCATAGTCTCTATGCATTTTTTTTAATTTCTGTGGGGTCAATGGTAATGTCACCTTTGTCATTTCTAATTGTATTTATTTGGATCTTCTCTTATTAGTCTAGCCAGTGATCTATCAATCTTATTCTTTCAAAAAAAACAACTTTTGGTTTCACTGATCTTTTGTATGGTTTTTCACATCTGAATTTTGTTTAGTTCAGCTCTGACTTTGGTTCTTCTGCTAGATTTGGGGTTAGTTTGCTCTTGCTTTTCTAGTTCCTCTAGTTGTGATATTAGGTTGTTAATTTGAGATTTTTCTAACTTTTTGATGTAGGCATTTAGTGATGTAGGCGCTATACTTTCCTCTCAACACTGCTTTAGCTGTGTCCCAGAGGTTCTGAGATGGTGTATCTTTGTTTTCATTCATTTCAAATAATGTCCTAATTGCTGCAGTAATTTCATTGTTTACCTAAAAGTCATTCAGGAGCAGATTGTTTAATTTCCGTGTAATTGTGTGGTTTTCAGCAGTTTTTTGAGTATTGATTTCTATTTTTATTGTGCTGTAGTCTGCGAGTATAGTTTGTATGATTTCAGTTTTTTATAATTTATTGAGAATTGCTTTATGGCCAAGTGTGTGGTCTGTCTTAGAGTATGTGGCATGGGCAGGTGAGAACCATGTATGTTCTGTTGTTGTTGGGGGTAGTGTTCTGCAAATGTCTGTTAGGTTCATTTGGTCAAGTGTTGAGTTTAGGTCCCAAATATCGTTTTTAATTTCCTGCCTCAGTGATCTGTCTGATGCTGTCAGTTGGGTGTTGAAGTCTCCCACTGTTATTGTGTGGTTATCTAAGTCCCTTTATAGGTCTCTAAGAAATTGTTTTATGAATCTGGGTGTTCCAATGTCAGGTGCATCTATTTAGGACGGTCAACCGTCCTTGTTGAATTGAACCCTTTGCCATTATGCAATGCCTGTCTTTTTTATCATTGTTGCTTTAAAGTCTGTTTTGTCTAAATAAGAAAAGCAACACCTGCTTGCTTTTTTTTTTTTTTTCCCTGTTTGCTTGATAGATTTTTCCCCCATCCCTTTACCTTGAGCTTATGGGTATCACTGCATTTGAGATGAGTCTCTTGAAGACAGAATACCTGAAACACTTACATGAACTTTTCAGGGTGCTGCTCAAGTGTAATGTTTTTGAAAAGTCCTTCTGGATGCACTTAGAATTAATTATTCCTTCCTCAGAGCACTCATAGACCTTTGTACATACTTCTGCTGTAGTTCCTTTTCACACTGTGCTATGCTGAAATGCACCTTCTGCTAGAACGAGAAATCAGAAAGAGTAGGAACTGTCTCTTAATTGTCTCAACATCCTCAGAGCCTACCTACACAATGGATGCTCAATAAATGTTAATAAAATGACTACCAAAAAGGAAATGCTTCTTGCACGTTATATCCTACTACCATCACTAGAGGGCAATGTAACCAAGATTACTATACACCACAGGTGCAGTTCCAGATGAATAACAAAAGTAGCTTTTTAAAAAATACCGTATTTCTCATATATTCTTTGTAACTTTTTCCACGCCATTAAGTCAATTTGGTATTTAAGTTTGAGGAAATATCCAACAATGTAAAAAGAACACTTGAAACAGAGACTAAGTGCCAGAGTGCTAAGAAGTGTAAGAACTAATTGCCTGGCCTGGAGACAAAAAACTACAAGCTACAAATGGGATTGGAGATGGGGATCCTCTCAGACAGAAAGCAGCCATCCTAATAAATTAGTGCTGTATCTTCTCACATTCTCAAAATGCTCCATCCTCCACATTAACCACAAGGTAGAATTAAGCATTATTGTATTTAACAACGAAATGAATTACAAGGAAATACGAATTTTGAGAGCTTATTTCCTCGTAATTCAGTAAAATACAAATCAAGTGCAACTTTCAGTTTAGGAAGTTTCCATATATTTATTTCTGGAACATAGCAATTCTACAGCTGGTTTTCCTTCTGTTTAGATTTCAGGCCAGTGATAAAACAAGAATTCAAGGGGCAAGTGTCCCTCCCTCCCTCCCTTCCTTCCTTCCCTCCCTCCCTCCCTCCTTCCTTCCTTTCTTTTTCTTTTTGAGACTCAGTCTCACTCTGTCACTCAGGCTGGAATGCAGTGAGTGATCCCAGCTCCCTGCAAACTGCCTCCCAGGTTCAAGCGATTCTCCTGCCTCAGCCTCCTGAGTAGCTCAGATTACAGGTGCATGCCACCATGCCCAGCTAATTTTTGCATTTTTTAGTAAAGACAGAGTTTCTACATGTTACCCGGGCTGGTCTTGAACTCCTGACCTCAAGTGACCCATCCATCTCAGCCTCCGAAAGTGCTGGGATTACAGGTGTGAGCCATTGCACCCGGCCTCAAGGGACAAGTTTCCAATGTGACATTTCTTCTGTACAATGTAAATAAACTTTAGAGGAAACTCCACTCAGTGCCATTGCCAGGGCACCAGATAACACCTCCTCTGTGAAACTTTTCCCCACATTTCCAGCCACAAAAAAGCTCCCCACCAGTTTTGCTCCCATAGTTCTTTATTTGTACCCCCTTGATAGTATCCTTCCCATTCTACCTTGTGTTGTATTTACCTGGGTTCATGCCTTAACTCCCCTCCTAGACTGGAAATCCTGGAGGATCTGGGCATGTCTGTTCATCCCCATAACCCAAAGAGTGTCTATTAATATCTTGCACATCATAGATGTTTGCTAAGTTGTGTTTAATTAAACTAAATGGAATGGAGTTTGTGTTCCAGTGACTGTGGCTCTGAAGCCTGCTTTTTTAGTCTGTTTTCACTTTCTCTTCCCACAGTTGATTTAGCAGAAGCACCAATCAGTTTTAAATATGGACAGATTAATTTTGATTAAACAGCTTTCTATCATAAACATTTAGATCCAGTACCACAATTTAGCTAATAGTTACATATTTATTACTTAACCTCACTTGGCTTCAGTTTCCTCATCTGGATTTTTAGAAGGGGAAATGGACAAAAATGTTTAAAGAAAAACCACAAATTAATAACTAATGTCCCTTTTGTTACTTTTTCCTACCCATGAAGCCTATGTTTTGAATGATTTGGCCAATCTAACTGCAGTTACACATTCAAAGAAGTTTATTATTATCTCTCTAATGAATTCAAGCATAAGTAATTGTTAACAGTTGAATAATGTGTTGTTATAATACTGATGATGACAGTTTTGGCCCTAATTATGTATTTGTTTATTGAATGCCTTCTGGTTATCAGCTTCTGTTCTTGACATTAAGGATAGTGGTAAACAGAAGAGTCAACATCCCTGCCTAAGTGGTGCTTACATTCTAGTAAGGGTAAAAACAAAGAAACTTGATTGTTTATCAAGGTGAAGTAGGTCTGTGCAGCACTATTTGATTAATAATTGTATGACTTAATTTAGGCTTTTTAAAGCTTTGAAAGAGTTTGGGTTTCACACTGTCTACTGTGTCTAGGGACATTCTTTGTCAAGGACACCAGTGGACAGAAGCTCTCTGATATTCCTTCTACCTTGAATATTTTGGTCACAATTTTCCTGACTACATTAGTTTTCTACTGTGGTGTCAAAAATCACAAACTTAATTAATTTAAAAAAAAATCATTCATGATCTCATAGTTCTGTGGGTCAGAAGTCCAGGTAGACTTGACTGGTTTCTCTACTTAGGGGCTCACAAGGCTGGAGGCTCTACTAGATAGAACCCACTTATAAGCTCATTCAGGTTGTTGGCAGAATCCAGTTCCTTGCAGTTGTGGGGCTGAGATCCCTGTTTCCTGGCTGGCAGTCAGCCAGGGACCTCTCTGTCAGCTCCTTAGGGCCACTTATATTCTTTCTCAGGTAGCTCCCTCTATCATCAAAGCCAGCAATGGCACAAGGAGCCCTTCTCATACTGAGAATCTCTCTGACTTCTGCTGCCAGCCAAAGAAAGCATTTCTGTTTTCAGGGCCTATCTGATTAGATGAGGCCCACCTGGATATTCTCCCTATCTTAAGGTTAACTATGCCATATAATACCATACCATCACAGGACTGAATCTCATCACAACAGAGGGCCTGGGTAGTTGGATATAACATCTTGGGAGATTTTAGAAATTCTGCCTACTGTACTAACCAGTGGAAGTTTTGCCTCAAGCAGTCTGTCATTAAGAGTCTCTTATTGCCAAACAGAAAGATTTCAGATCCATGGCACAGATAAGGGTTTTAGAATCATATAACATGATTTTATTTAATAGAATGAAGGTCGTTTAAAAGTGCAGGCTGGGGCTATGTGTGGTGGCTCATGCCTATTAATCCTAGCATATTGGGAGGCCGAGCACGTGAATCACTTGAGGTCAGGAGTCTGAGAACAGCCTGGCCAACATGGCAAAACCCCGTCTCTACTAAAAATACAAAAATTAGCCGGGCATGGTGGCAGGTGCCTGTAATTCTAGCTACTCAGGAGGCTGAGACAGGAGAATTGCTTGAACCCAAGAGGCAGAGGTTGCAGTGAGCTGAGATCACACCACTGCACTTCAGCCTGGACAACAGATGAGACCCTGTCTCAAAAGAAATAAAATTAAAGAATAATAATAAAAGAGCAGGTTGGAATTTTATGAGACTTTTTTTCTCTTTTTTTCCTTTTTTTTTTTTTTTTTTTTTTGAGATGGCGTCTCCCTCTGTTATCCAGGCTAGAGTGCAATGGAGGGATCTTGATTCACTGCAACCTCTGCCTCCTGGGTTCAAATGATTCTCCTGGTTCAGCCTCCCTAGTAGCTGAGATTACAGATGCCCACAACCACGTCCAGCTAATTTTTGTATTTTTAGTAGAGACAGGATTTCATCATGTTGGTCAGGCCAGTCTCGAACTCCTGACCTCGGTGATTCACCCACCTCAGCCTCCCAAATTGTTGGGATTACAGTCATGTGCCACCACACCCGGCCCTTTATGAGACTATTTTAAGATTATTTTAATCCTTTTCCCTTTATGTCTTTTCCTTATGAAACATCATCTCTTTAGAAAAGTATAAGGTCAATCACATATATAATGAGCAGCTTCAAGTAACTGAATATTAATTCAATTAACATTAAGAATATTTAAGAATTGCCATTTAAAAATATTTTTATGCCTAATCCTCTAAGATATAGGTTAATAAACAATACATTTTGGGGGTCCATTTTTAACTGGCATTCATTAACTTTTAATATTTAACTATTTCATCAACAGAATATAGATCAATAGGATGAGCTGACATCTGAAAGGGTAAAATGATGATAATCGTACTATCAATTTTATGCAGCATTTTTACTTGTGTGGAGTTGAAGAGTAAAGGAACTTAGTTTTGTTTATATTTTCGAATGTGACTATTGACGATTTGAGATGACAGTTCAATTTTCACTAAGTAATGATTACTTAAAGCCCATTTTCTCCACTTCAACAGATAAAACATATAAAATTGGTGTCACTGCAGCTGCAATAAAATAATGTCTTATAGAAAAGCAGAAAATGTATGATTTTAAGTTTCAAGAGCATTTACCTCTGTCAGATGTATTATGGACAAATGACTCAATCCATCAAAATACAACTCGTTAAATATAATTTTGTTAAATGTTGTAATTAACCTATGTGTTTTCCTTAAAAGTTTTCAGAACTAAGATTAGGAAGCAAACACCACTCTCTGAAAATGATTCTGGCAAAACATATTAGACTAGATCTACCACCATCTGCTTCAGAATCACCTAGAGTAGATCATTAGAAATTTTGGATTTGGGGCCCACTCCCAAAGTTACCATACCAGCTAGGACTTGTTTCGTTGCAAGTAACAACAACAACAATAACAATAAAACTCAAACTCTTTCTTAAAATAAAGAGGACTAAATGAGTCAAAGGAGTTCAGTAGCTCATCAATGTCATCAAACATCCGGTTCCTTTTGTTTCTTCCTCTCTGCCCTCCATGGCGTCAGCTTCATTCTGAAGAGAACTATCTCCAATTCCCTGGGAACTTGCTTCCTCCACCACATCTTGGAAGAGAGAAGAGCTTGTTCCTGCAAGTTCTCTATGTAAAGAAGCAGCCTGACTTAAACGTTCCCGGAAAACACTTCATCTCTTGCTAACCTGAATTAGGTCAAGTTCCCATTCCTGAGTGAAACACTCAAGAGACGTACTTGCACTGATTTACTTTGAGCCGTGTGCCCTCTTAAAAGCAGATATGGAGACATCATCTCCTAAAGCGCATTGGATGGGGATGTATATAAACCAGGAAATGGAGAAATTGATGATAGAAAGACATCACACAGCCCATGATATTTCTCAGACTCTACATTCACACAAATGGTTCATCACATTTCAGGGAGCACCCTTCTTATAGAATACAATATGAAGCCCACCCTCCCCCTTATTCTCCCTTGATAGTTTCTCAACTTGACAGCCCTAGTCTCTGGGTGAAGTCTAAAAGTATGAATTTTAATAAACTACCCAAGTGAGTCTGCTGCATACAAAAGTCTGAGGACCACTGCACTGCACTGTAATACTTCTTGAGGATAGTTTCATTAATTCTTATATCCTAGGAACCACGTCAAATATGTGGTCTAATATACAGTGAGTGATCAATAATGTTAGTCGATTGATGATTTACTTTTTGTCAATTAGAAAAAGTTGGTCAAAAAACCTTTTAAAATTAAAACTTTCAGTGGCACAATATCTATAGTGGGAAATAGCAGAGAGCACTAACATTCAGCCTAGCTTTTCTGGGCTTATAGACAAATGTCTCATCAGTAGCAATAAACAAAAGAATCTAACAATATAAATTGCTGTGGACATCACTAAGAATTCAGATTTCTCCTTAGAAATGTGTTTCCAAAGAGGTTTATGATCAGTATAAATTATAAAAGCATATAAGTTTCAAGATCACCATGGAACTTCTTGACTTTCACTATGAGCTTCTTTACTAATATATTAACACTTCTAGATTGTAGAAGTAGATATTTTAGTACCATTTAGCATTCTGTGACTAAGAAAATTTCCTTTGCACTGAACAGAAGAGACAAAGAAGGAAGTGCTGGTGTCCTCACCAAGAGGTGGCATCTAAGGGTTCTGAGGAAATAAATGTATAGACCCTTAGGTACAAACCTGTGTATAAACAACTTTTGTATATACACATAGGATAGCTTTTTTGAACGTATACAGCTGTACATAAAAGTAGCTGATATTAAGGCTGTGTCAACAGTTTGGATTTTTTTCACTTGTACATTTGGGATTTTCTTTTGGTTGATCATTAGACTGTATTAGCACAGACCATGAGGCCAGGAACTTTCTGACATCCTGGAAGGTGTCTTCATGTGGGCAATCCTCATACCACAGGATCCTTTTATCCTACTGCTGATAAAATGACACAGCACAACAGCCTCCTTTGAAGAAAAATATAATAGAGTAGCCCCAGGAAGGCTTAAAGTACCTCCTTTTTTTGTGGAGATTTACCATGTGAGTAAATCTTCATTTCTACTTGAAGAACTTTCTTTAGTATCTCATGAGTATTAATGCCTTTGCCTAAATAGTGATACTGGAAATCAATCTCATATTTGCCTGCTCTTTAAAAAGTAAACTCCAGAGTTGCATAAGTAAGATGGTAGAATAGGAGTGTCCAGCACTAGTTTCCTCACAGAAATATCAATTTGAATAACCATCCATACATGAGAATGCCTTCACAATAGCTGGGAAATCTAGTTGAGACATTATGGCACATAGTGGAGCATAGAGATTGGGAAGGATGCATTATAGAGAGTAGAAAGGATAGTTTCACATTATCTATATCACTCCACCCCCAAGTAGCGGTAGCCTGAGTAGTGTAGTGTGGATAGAAAGGCCCTCTGTGAGGGGGGGAGGAGAGTTCAGTGAACATCAAATGTCACTGCAAACCCCATCACCATGCCTGCCCCAGAAAATACTAGGGTTACACTGGCCACCTGAGACTCCTAGGACCCAGGCTCCAAGCCCACCCCAGCAAGAGGCCAGCCTCTACAGACTCAGAATCAAGGCCTGCCTCAGTGCCAGTTTAGCCCCCATTAACACAGGCATCAGGCCAGCCCCTACAAGCCCAGACTCCAGGCCTGACCTCATGGAGCCAAGCTCTAGGGTCATCCTCCCAGATCTAGTCACTAGGTTCACTCTAGTAGACTCTAGTAACAGGCCAGCTTCCATGTATTCAAGCACCAGGCCCGTGCACCCATGGAAACAGTCACCAGTTCAGATCACCTGGGGACTCTAGTATGAAGCCCACCAACAGACCCTTTCAGTCAGCCCACCCAGAATCTTTGGATGGGCTGACTGGTGAAGTACTTTCCTTGCTGAAGCCAGTCTATAAAGACTAAAAGATGTGCCTACTTCTTCAAATGCCAGACACCAAAGCAAGGCCAAAAGGATCAGAAAACATACGGTCCTAAAGGATTAAAATAAATCAGTTACTGATCCTAAATAAATAGAAATCTACAAACTGTCTGACAAATAATTCGAAACAATTATCTTAAAAAGGCTCAGTGAACTGCAAAAGAAATGCAGATAGATAACAAAACAAAATCAGGAAAATAATTCTTGAACAAAATTAGAAGTTCAACAAAGAGATTGAAGCCATACCAAAATAAATCCAACAGAAAATCTGGAGCTAAGAAACATAATGCAACTGAAAAATTCTATAGAAAGTCCATCCAACAGCAGTAGAATGCATATTCTTTGCAAGTGCATGTTCTGTGAACAATCTCCAAAATAGATATGTTAGGCTACAAAATAAGTCTTAACAAATATAAGATTTAAATCATCTTTTGTGACCACAATGGTATAAAACTAAAAATCAATAACAGAAAAACAATTGAAAAATTCATAAATATGTGGAAATTAACATATTCTGAAACAACCAATGATTCAAGAAGAAAATTTTTAAAAGGTTAAAAGTAAATCTTGAGACAAAAATAGAAATACAATATACCAAAACTTATAGTGAAAGCAGTTCTAAGAGGGAAATTTGTGGTGCTGACTGCCTATATTAAGGAAAAAAAAAAAGATTTCAAACAATTTAGCCTTAAACTTCAAGGAACTAGAAAATAGAACAAACTATACAAAAGTTAACAGAAGGAAAGAAATAAAGATCTAAACAAAAATAAATAAAATGAGACAAGAAAAATTTATTGAAAATAACGAAACTAAGAGTTGACTTTTTGAAAAGGTAAGATTGACAAATCTAATGAAGAAGAGACTCAAATAAATAAAATTACAAATGAAAGAGTAAACATTACAACTGATAATACAGAAATACAAAGGATCATAAGAGACTAAAATGAGCAACCGCATAGCAATAAATTGGGTAATCTAGAAGAAATGAATAAATTTCTATAAACATACAACCTAATAAGGCTGAAGACATGAAGAAGTAGGAAATGTGAACAGACCCATATTAGGTAAGGAGATTAAATCGGCAACCAAAAACCTCCCAAGAAAATAGGTCCAGAACCTGATGGCTTCACTGGTAAATTCTATCAAACTTTTACAGAATAATTAACATCAATTTTTCTCAAACTTATCTGAAAATTGAAGAGGAGGGGAACACTTCCAGATTCATTTTATGGCCAACGTTACCCTAATGTCAAAGCCAGACAAGGATTCTACAAGAAAAATACAGACCAATATCCCTAATGAACATAGCCACAAAAAATTTTCAACAAAATACTAGCAAACCAACTTCAACAGCACATTAACGTATCATATATCATGATCAAATGGGATTTATCCCTGGGATGCAAAGATAGTTCAACATAGGCAAATCAATAAATGTGATATACCACATTAACAGAATTAAGAATAGAAATCATATGATCATCTCAGTAGGTGCAGAAAAAGCATTTGACTAAATCCAAATCCTTTTATCATAAAAATGCTCAACAAATTAGGTATAGAAGGAATGTACCTCAATCTAATAAAGGCCGTATATGACATACCTACAGCTAACATCATACTTAATGGTGAAAAGCTAAAAGCTTTTCCTCTAAGATCAGGAACAAGACAGAGATGCCCACTCTTACCATTTCTATTCAACATAGTACTGGAAGTCCTGGTCAGAGCAATTACACAAGATGAAAACATAAAAGTCATCAAATAGAAAAGGAAGAAGTAAAATTTTCTCTGTTTGGAGGTGGCATGATCTTACACACAGATGCTCCTAAATTTATAATGTGGTTACATCCCAATAAACCAATGGTAAGTTGAAAATCTCTAAGTTGGAATGCATCAAGTTATGTCCATCATAATTCAGATACTCCTCTATTTACAATGGGACTATATCTTAACAAACTCATTGTAAAGTCAAAAATTCATAAATAATACCATCATAAGGGATGGTGTGTATAATAAACTCTAAGGACTCCACAAAAAATGTTAGTAAATTTAGTAAAGTTGCAGGATGTAAAATAAACACACAACATTATTAGTCTGTAGACTAACAATTAACTATTCAAAAAAGAAATTAAGAAAACAATGCCATTTGTTAAAATGTCCAAACTACCCAAGGCAATCTACAGATTCAATGTAATCTCTATCAAAATTCCAATGGCGTTTTTTACATAAATAGAAAAAGCAATCCTAAAATTCACAAGAAATCACAAAAGATCAAAATAGCCAAAGTGATTTTGATCAAGAAGAACAAAGCTGGAGGCATCACACTACCTGATTTCAAAATATATTACAGAGCTATAGTAAATAAAAATAGTATGATACTGGCATGAAAACGTTCACATACACCAATCAAAAAGAATAGAGACCTCAGAAATAAATCCACTCATTTAAAGTCAATTGATCTTTGACAAAGGTGCCAGGGACACACAATAAGGAAAGGTTAATCTATTCAATAAATGGTACTGAGAAAACTGTATATTTGCATGCAGAAGAATAAAATTAGGCCAGGTGCAATGACTCACACCTGTAATCCCGGCACTTTGGGAGGCCAAGGTGGGCAGATCACCTGAGGTCAGGAGTTTGAGACCAGCCTGACCAACATGGTGAAACCCTGTCTCTACTAAAAATACAAAATTAGCTGGGAGTGGTGGCCATGCCTGTAATCCTAGCTACTCAGGAGGCTGAGGCAGGAGAATTGCTTGAACTCATGAGATGGAAGTTGCAATGAGCTGAGATCATGCCATTGCACTCCAGCCAAAAACAAGAGTGAAACGCCATCTCAAAAAAAAAAAGGAATTAGATCCTTACCTCACACCATCTACAAAAATCAGGTCAGAATGGATTAAAGACTTAAATGTGAGACCTGAAATTGTAAAACTACCCGAAGAAAATATAGGGGGAAAAGCTTCTTGAAAAAGGTCTTAGAAAGGAATTTTTTGGCTATTATCCCAAAAGTATAAGAAACAAAAGCAAGTATAGATAAATGAGATTGCATCAAACTAAAAAGCTTCTGCATAGCAAAGGAAACAATCAACAGAGTGAAGAGGCAACCTATGGAGTAGGAAAAATTATTTACAAACCATGCATCTGATAAGGGGTTAATACATAAAATACGTAAGGAATTCAAACAACTCAATGGCAAGAAGACAAATAACCTGATTTTAAAGTGGGCAAAGGATCTGAAAATACTTTTCTCAAAAGAAGACACACAAATGGCCAACAGGCATATTTAAAAATGTTCAACATCTCTAATCATCAGAGAAATACAAATCAAAACCACACTGAAATACTGCCTCACATCTATTAGAATGGCTAGTATAAAAAAGATAAAGGATAACAAGTGTTGGAGAGGATTTGGAGAAAAGGGAACCCTTATGCACTGTTGGTGGGAATGGAAATTGGTACAACCGTTATGAAAAGTAACATAGAAGTTCCTCACTACCATATGATCCAACAATCCCACTTCTATTAATAGATATACATGCAAAGGAAATGAAATCAATATCTTAATATCTGCATTTTCATATTCATTGCAGCATTATTTACAATAGCCAAGAAATGAAATCAACCTAAGTGTCCAGGGATGAATGAATGGACACACACACACACACACACACACACACACACTGGAATGTCATTCAGCCTTTAAAAAGAAGGAAATCCTGTCACTTGGGACAAGGATGAACCTAAAGGATATTACGCTAAGTAATAAGCTAAGCACAAAAAGACAAATACTGCATGATCCTCACTTATATGTGGAATCTAAAAATGTTCAACTCATAGAAGCAGAGAGTAGAAGGGTGGTTTCCATGGCCTGGGAGGCAGGAGAAAATGGGGAGATGTTGGTTAAAAAGTAGAAAGTTTCAGTTATGCAGGACAAATAATGCCTTTGTTTTGTGCTATTATCACAGCATACTACAGAATGGGTAATTTATAAAGAACAGAAATGTATTGGCTCAAAGTTCTGGTGCCAGCATCTGGTGAGGGTTTTCTTACTGAGTCACTCCACTACAGAAGGCAGAAGGGTGAGAAAGAGTGAGAGAGAGGCAAAAGAAACCTAAACTCATTCTTCTATAAAGAAATGCACTCTCGTGATAACAAACCCACTCCTCCAATAACAAATACACTCTTGTGATAACAGCATCAATTCATACATGAAGACAGAGTCCTCATGGCCTACTCACCTCTTAAAAGTTTCACTGCTACACTGGCGATTAAGTTTCTGGCACATGAACTCTACGGGACACATTCAAACCACAGCAGATAAGTTCTAGAGATCTAATGAACAGCATGGTGACTAGAGTTAATAATACTATATTGTATACTTGAAATTTGCTAAGAGAGTAGGTCTTAAATGCTCTCACCACATACCAAAAAAAAAGGTAATTATATTAGGTGATGGAAATGTTAGTTTGATTGCGGTAATTATTTCACAAGATACACATATATTAGAACATTGCATTGTATACCTCAAATCTATACAATTTTTATTTTTCAATTATACCTCAATAAAGCTAAAAAAAACTAAAAAGTAAATCAATTCCAATACCTGATGTGTTTAAAGAATACAAGATTTATTAAAATCTTTCCAGAATGCACCCTACTGATCAAAGCATGATTATAAAATAATATTAATAGTTGCCGAGTCCCCCAAAAGCAGTCTCTGTGAAGCATTTAACGTTTACCCATTCAACAATATTTGTTGAGACTGAGGGCCAGGAAGTGTGCTAAAGACTAAGGATCCTCTGTACATGTCCTTAAAAACCTCTAAAGGCAGAGATGTTATTACCCAAAGATGCTTAGATTGGATTTTCACCTCAGTAAAATCTGATTATTTCAGTATCTTTAGGAGAAAATGTTCTGTTAGGATGCTGGACAACAGGGAGGCGCTGAGTAGGTTTCCAATAGCAGTCCTTTATTAAGTGGCCAAATCTACTATGGGTTTATAATGTCCTAAATGGTACGCAATTATAGGATAGCAAAATAAATAAAATGAACATTTATTCTTGCCATAAACATTTATCGAACAGCTAGTCTATGCTTTGTGGAGAGTACAGAGATGAATCTGAACAGTTTACTAGAAATAATTCCTTAATTTGCCCATCTATGAAATGGGAATGAGTCCCTACTCTACAGCAATACTAAAAGCAGGTTTCTGAGAAGACATGAACAAATCCATGGAAAATGCTTAGCACAGTCTCTAGTGCCCAGCAGTGCTCATTAAGTTGGATTCACTAAAATGCAGCATAGTTCACAAAGCACTTTTGCATGTTTTTTCACTTTTTTCCACAACACTCATACAAGGTTAAGCAAATTAATTCAAATACAGTGATTTTGCCAAAACCACATAATTAGTTAAAATTTGGAAGAGCCAGGACTAAAGCCAATTTTCAGAATTCATGATTTTATTCTAATACTTTGAGTTGAAGTGTAGAGGTATCTTTTCTAACTCTGAAGAAGAAAATTCATGTTTTTATAAAGGTTACTGTAATTCCTGAACTGTTATTAATCATAGAATTGAGATAAGAAGATAGCTATTTTACTTGATTAAAGTTGTGCCTGAAACAACAGGTTAAACCAGTAGAATTTCAACCAATTGACACGTTTGGGAATGAACTAAGACAAAAAAACTGTGGGTTTATATGTGTGTGTGTGCACTCATGCATGTGCACGTATGTGCATGCATTAAGTGTGACAGGAATTGTTTAGCTGTAAATGACGGAAGAACTAATATGGATTTAAACAAGATAGGGATTCATTTGTGTCACATAAAAAGAAATCCAGATATGGGCAGTCCAAGCGTGTTTAGCACTTCTACAATTTCAGGACTGTTCCAAATTCCTTCTCTCTCTCCATCACCCTGTCCTTAGTGTTTTGACATTCATCCTCATGCTTGCAGCCTCCTGTTATAAGATTGTAGCACCATGTTCATATATCATATTTTCATTTCAGGAAGAATAAAGGTAGCAAATACTTTCCCTAAAATGTTCAGCATACATCTCTCATTGGCTAGAATAATGTTATATGGCCACCCCTAGCCACAAGAAAGTCCAGAAAAGAAATCACTTTTATTTGAGCATACTGTTATGCCAAATTAAATCAGGGTACTCTCAGCAAGACCAAAGGTAAAAATGTATAGCAGTATATGCCATTCTGACTTGTTTGGCTGACTTCAGCAGCTTTAGAATACACAAGTTAACTTAGACTCAAGAACAATTTAAATAGGTATGTCACGCATAGGATTTTTCTGATATGCAATTTGTTTTGTTGTTGTTTTTCTTGGTTTTGTGTAGAAAACAAATGTAAAATTGGGGTTAAATTTAGAAGGTTTATAAATATATCCAGGTTAGACTATTACAATTTCACATGTGGCATTTCTATAGAACTAGTTTATCAAGCAGAACTCTTTAATTACCATTAGCACTAATTAGAACTTTTTAATTAGCATTTCCTTTGAAAATATCTAAAGAGGACATCCAAAACCAACTTGAAAACACATACAGCCATGTCATAAATTTGGTTTCACCAACAAATGCAAACTCCTATGAAAACAGTATTTAAAAAAGAAACAATAAAAAAGGCAGAAGTTATTTAGCCTTTTAGGCTTTTATCAGAGCTCTTTTAAACCTGCTCTCATTACTTTGGTGAACATCTGCTTACATATATTCTGAACAATGAGGTTAAAATACAATGAGGCTCATTAATTAGTGAGCCACTAATTTTGACTTGATCTTTTACAGCTGAGATGCAGCTCTGAAATGTACTGTCCAATATGGTGGTCACTAGTTACATGTGGCTGTTCAAATATACCTTACATAACATGAACTAAAATTAAAAATTCAATTCCTCTGATAATAGACATATTTCAAGTGCCCAATAACTACATGAGGCAATTGGCTACCATATTGGACAGTGCAGATATAGACCATTTCTCCTGTTACGGAAAGTTCTACTGATAGCACTGATCTAGAAGATTAAGATTTTAAAGAAGCAATATCAAGACCAAATCATCTGAATGAGTCTAGTCCATCACTCAGAGCATTTTTATAATTTATCTTTGGAAAAGATTTCAGAGCCCCTGTACAAACCACTTCAAGAAAACATCTTGTTTCGTTGCTTCTTCTGAGTTTGCTGAGTGCCTCCTCAATAGCACACTCCAGTCACCCTCAATAGCACACTCCAGGTAGTGGGGACTCAAGGAGTAATTAGACACAGTCTTTCCCATCTATGCCATGACTTATTAGGGAAACAAATAACTAAGATATATTGTAATAGGTCTATAAAAGTAAGTATGTACAACATGATCTGGGAGCAGAAAGAAAGGAATGATTCTATTTAGGATATTAAGAAAATGCCTTCTTTTGAAAGAATTCAGGAGAATGCCACACTAGGGGGCAAATTTTTAGCATAAAGGGTTTGAAAGACTACTATGGAATTTCAAAACAAAGGGCTGGCAAGAAATTATATATTTTGAAGAGGTCATTCTGGTGGCTATTAGAGCAGGTAAGAAACTGAAGGCAAGACCAGTTGCCAGGCTACGGAAATAATCAGGGTTAGAGATGTTGAAGGCCTTGATTAGGTCAACGGCAATGGGCATGCAGACAGAGAACAGATTCAAGAGAAGTCTGATTAAAAATACAAAGCTTGATGATCATTCACTTTATTCTTCAGTCTTGGCTCTGTATAACATTATGCAATTTTAAAAAACATCCTCTAAAGATTTATCACATCACTGGGGTTATTCTAAAGAATGAGTTGCAAAGATTCAAAATAGTCTTTCAGTATGTTCTATTTTTATAAAAACAATGGAAGAAACAGTGTGGGGTGTGTGTGTGTGTAGATACAGGAGATTTGTAAAGATACAGAGCAAGGTCTTAGTGAATATCTAAAGTTTAACTCATTCCGCTAATCTGTATTTTCTATGTTTTTCTGTAATGACAAAGCATCTTTTTTTTTTTATAAAGAAAAGATCTTTTTGTTTTGTTTTGTTTTGTTTTGAGATGGAGTCTCGCTCTGTTGCCCATGCTGGAGTGCAGTGGTGTGATCTCAGCTCACTGCAACCTCCACCCCCGGGGTTCAAGCAATTCTCCTACCTCAGCCTCCCCAGTAGCTGGGATTACAGGGGCCCACCAAAACGCCCAGCTAAATTTTTTCTGTATGTAGAGACAGGCTTTCACCATGTTGGCCAAGCTAGTTTCAAACTCCTGACCTCAAGTGAGCCACCTGCCTTGGCTCCCAAAGTTTTAGGATTACAGGCATGAGCCACTGTGCCCAAATTATTTTTTAAATAGTAATTCTAAAAATCCACAATCGTTACACTTAAGAAAGAGTTCTAACAATCTTTTTAATAAGGACAACATGGCTGAAATAAGTATATTTCCCTAAGTTTACTTTAGGACAACACTCAGTTGAAATATACAAAAAATATCTTTTTTAAAAAATAAGTTGCACTATTTCATGGCTATACCTTCCAAATTAAGGTATTAGTGGTATAAACCACTCTTAGGTGACCTGTGTACCTATTTTGCTATTGTTTACTACATTAGTATTACTATATGTAATTAAAATAGAAGCTATCTATAATTTCAACCTTCCATTACCTTGCAATTTTGTCTTTCTTTTTCTTCCAGGGAAATAATGAGTTCTCTAACCCTCACTCCCACCCGGCAAAACCCTATTCCCCATAGGTAAATTAATGAGCTCAGGTTTTCCATCTGGACTTAGAAACATGAAATGCTTCTCGTACCACACTCCTGGT
The DNA here is from genome assembly GCA_036589455.1 of Ateles fusciceps. Taxonomy (NCBI): domain Eukaryota; kingdom Metazoa; phylum Chordata; class Mammalia; order Primates; family Atelidae; genus Ateles; species Ateles fusciceps. Next base: position 7,867,140 of record JAZHEH010002393.1, read on the forward strand.
TTTTCCAAAGCGAATGAGTTTATACTTGGATACCCTCACTGTTGTACTTCTGACACTTGGCATAGCTAAAAATCACCTTCTCCATATCTCTGTACAGCATGGCCAGAGCTCTCTGTATGCCCTGCTTTACAACACTCTCTTTTCCCTTCTGGGTCTCCAGAAGCACACTGGTGGCAGTTGGTAACGTGTCTCTCAAGCACACCACAAGTTCCCCCAGAGCTATCATTCTACAGCTTTCCAGCAGGCCCCATTCCCACCTTCCAACCCCCTCCTGGACTATGTATGAGGGAGGGGATGAAGTGGTGTGATTGAGGACATTTATTTAATAAGAAGTAAAAGGAAACATGAAAAAATTACTCTTTTTTTTATACAGAACTCACAAGTGAATTACTCAGAGAATTTAAGAAATGGGTTATTATCTACTCTGGTGCAGCAGCAGAAATTAACATTTCTGATTTGCCTTGTTTTGCCAATATTTAAGCATTTTGTTCTATTGAATGTGACTACATGTACAGACACACTTTTATTTAGTCTCACACATGAAAAAAGAAAGCAGAAGGTCTGTTATCCAAGTGGTTTCTCATCCAAGCATTTTCATAGCAAATTACTAAATCTAGTGAAAACAATAGGAAAGAGGATACTTTTCCCTCTAGCATTTGTTCTATCAACCTAGACTTAGCAGCACAGAATATCTGGAATTGCAGTTAAAATAAAAGTTTCATTTTATAAAATAACAGTTATATTGTTGCTGTATCAATGATCAGCATACAGACCTGTTAAAGCAGAAAATAATGGTATGTTCCTCTCTATGGGATGAGCATTTCAGTAAAGAAGGAAAGAAAATCCTGAAAAAAAATTTAAGAAAAATATTAATAGAAAGGAGAAGGAGGATGCTTCAAAGTAATTCCTGGATACATCATTTTCCCTCCAGTGCTAATTAGTAATGAAATACTTTTTGCTGACTATATGGCACTAATGCTATACCTTTTGTTAATTAACAATACGTGGCAACAGCAACTATATTAAAGTAGAAAGCCTTTCTATAAATGAAAGTCAGATTTCATAATTTAGAAGGCAACATTGCTTGCTTCAGATCTACTTGTTACAAATTGTGGGTCTGAAAAACATGCAACCTCATCTCATATGCACCATTACTAGTACTTAGTTTTACTAATAACTCCAAATTATGTAAAACAATAGATACTCCCAAATCATCTTTGGGTTTGTTTCAGAGATATTTCTGATTCTTATATTTGGACCTACATACTCTTAATCTAAAAATTCACTCCACCTCGAATAAAATAATGAAGGCACGGATTAAAAATCTGATAGACCTGAATATCGAAATTCCTTGCTTTTAATAGGCAATATAGCGCATTCTTACTCTCTCCCTTCTCCTAGATCAGCAGGTGTCTCCGCTGCTCCAGTAGACTGAGAAAAAGGAAAAGGAGGGGGCGACAACAAAGGAAAGGAAAGTGTCTAGGTGTCCTGGTGGTGGAGGTGGAGGATATTTTAATTTCAATAATTAAAAACTCTCTTCGGCTTTCAAGTTCTTACTCATATTTCTAATGATTTGATTGAGGACTGTGCAGCAGGGTTTGGGTAAGTACATCTCAAACAAAAAGGAACAAAGAGGGGATGGCTAGGAGGCAGCAAAGGGTTTCGGGAAGAGAGCAAAACATAGGTGCGTGGGAACGGGAGGGAGAGGCGGATTTGGCAGTCAAAGAGGGACAAGAGGAACAGGAAGGGAAAGTGTGGCCTGGCTGTCCAATCCTGTGGGGAGAGGGAAGGTGGGGCCCACCACGTCGCACTCCTCCCCACCTCCAGGCGTTGCCGGTGTAGCTTGAGGCCCTCGAGGCTTGTACGAAAGGGTCAGTCGCTGACCAGGAAAGGCTGTCTCCTCAGGCTGCGCAGGCTCAGGGCCGCCTATCCTGGGCTCAAAAGGGCGGGCAAGGATAAGAGGGCAGCGGCCCAAAGGCGGACAGCTTTGTGGGCGCCTGGGGAGAAGAAGGCAAAAGGCCACCAGCCCAGACCCGCAGGGCGCTCGTCTGCGGGACTAGGCACCACAGGCCGGGGCCGTCAGTGAAAGGTAGTCTGTGCCTACGTCCCGCCCTATTGGTACCACTCGGACACTCTATCCCCGCCCAACCCTTTGCAGGGCTCGACTTGTCTCCCTCAGTGCCCATCCCTAGTTCAGGTTCTCCTGCGCTGCCCCGGTGCGGGAGTCCCCCTCCTCGTCATCTCGGACGACACTCTGCAAACAACATGGCGGCCGGGCGTCGACCGCGGCGCCTTCTCTCAGGGTTGATGAGGGCGGCTACTGCCCGCGCTCCCGACCAGCGTCGCGCGAGCCCCGGGCGGGCGGGGGAGGCGGGGAGCAAGAAACCTGTGGGAGCCGAGGGAAGCCGCGTCCGCGGGGCTGGCGCGCGCGGGGGTGGCCTTGGGGGCGCGCATCTTCGGGCTCGCGCGCAGAGGCGCGGGGGTGGAGTGGCAGTGGCGGCGGCGGCGGCGGCGGCGGCGGCTGGTAGCGGCTGCCCAGAGCCCTCTCGCGGCCGCGGCGGCAGCAGCAACGCCAGCCCCTGCTACATTGAGGCCGCCGCCGCCACTTGGCGCTGCCGCCGCCCGGCCCGACATGAGTGAGGCGGGTCGGGTACCCTCGCCCGCCACTCCGCTTGTGGTGGCGGCGGCCGCGCCTGAGGAGAGGAAAGGGAAGGAGCCGGAGCGCGAGAAGCTGCCGCCCATCGTGTCGGCAGGCGCCGGCGCGACCGCGGTAGGTGCTGGGCCGGGGCCGCCTGGCGCCCCGACGGCGGGAGTCAGGAGGGACGGCGGCCGGGCGAGGGGCTCCAGGGAGGCCCGCGACTCCCCTGGGGGCCCCGGGCAGTCCAGGAAGATGCACCCAGGCCGCCCTGCCTTGGGCCGAAATCTAAAGAGTTGTGCCTCGTGGATATCCCCGAACACTTCGGGAGCTACACCTTCCACCCTCGGGAAATGTTGGGGGTGGTCGGTACCGCTGGATGTTTGGGTTATTTTCTGGGGCTTGGGCCCCCACTTTCTCGAAGAGCATGACCTGCATCTTGAATCGGCATGATTTGTTGGATGAGCATAGGTGTCAGCAGGCGGGAGTGGGTTTTCACAGAGGTGCCTGCCTTCCTGGGAGGCGCGCAGATTTTTGTGTTTTCCTCGCTTTTCTTTCCCTTCCCCTTCAGATTAAACAGGCTCTGCGGCGAGTTTCCACTTAATTGTGACCTTCCCGTTGCTGTCAGGGTAGTGGGAGGTAGATGCATCAGTGATGGTTTTATTTTTCATATGGTACAGACATGTGACTCAGGTTGGGGGAGGCTTTTGAACCTTTTATTTAACCTCAAGTTATCTAAGCTTGACAGGGATGATTTCCCAGCTGTATCTTCCTAAGGGTTATTTGGAGAGCGCTCTCAGGCTTCAAACTACATATTGTCAGATGATGTCATGGGACAGCCCCTCCCCCACTTTCCCTATTTTTACTGGTGGTTGTGACTGGTTAATTTGAAGCACAATTTAAAAAAAAAAATTAACCTCGGATTTTGCAGTTTTTTATTTTGACATAATATTTAAGTACTTTTTGAAAGTTTGCTTTGATATATTTAAAGATCATGACTTGTCATGCAGTTGTGTGTGACAAAATAGTAAAAGTTTAGTGAACATTATACATTTTCTTTATTCCTACTTGCAATTCATTTCTTAAAACCTCCCTCTTAAATGACTAAGACCTTACCAAAATAGCTCACGCTTCGTTAAGTACTGTATTGGTGTTAGGAATAATGTTTGGATTCGGTAGGTTTTAAAAAATGTCTGAGGGCCGTGATAACTGGAAATTGTTAAAACAAGCTCTTTAAGTTAAATCAGTGCAGCAAATTGTGGACAGTAATGATACACATTTAAAAGGGTAGCTACAGTTAATTGGTAGATTGGAGCGGGGGTTAGGGATTACCCTGGGAAATGCTTTGAAGGAATTTGTCACCCAGCTGTTTGGAAACCTGGTTCTTGATGCCAGTACCTCAGGTTTTCAGATTTTTTATAGGAAGTTTTTAACTCACAGAGTTCCAGCAGTTCATTTCTAAGTTGGTTGCTGAAAACAGTAAATGCATGTTCTTATAGAAACAGTTAAATGAGTGGGTTTAGGGTCCTCAAGCAAATGCTTTCCCAAAAACCTATTTATCTCAGTGTAACTGAAAAATGCCATTTTGGAATAAAAAATTGCAAGTGTGGATACAGGTCTACAGTCTGCTTTGGGATTTCAAGTTTTTCAGATTTTAGAAAGATAATTCAGTGCATGTATGTTATTTAATACCCACAGTAAGGGCCTAGTCAGTTCTCTCTAATCAAGCATGTTAATAATTGCAGTGAAATGTACGTGTTCATGCTAAAGGGAACAAAGTAGCGTCAAGTCAGTTCAGGTCAAGTGCATGTTTTTGCCACCAAATGAGTTGCAAAAACATTTGGGTCTCAAGAATTTATAGGACTTTGAAATTGTAAATAGAGGATTATGGACTTGTACTACTAGACAAAGAGAATATATTCAAGAAAAAAAATTAAATGTTGAATTAAACTTTGAAAAGATGTAAGTTGGAATAGAAGAGGATAAAGATACATAGAAAAACTTGAGTTTTTTTTTTTTTTTTAATTGAAACGGCGTCTTGCTGTGTCACCAGGCTGGAGTGCATTGGCACGATCTTGGCTCACTGCAGTCTCCGCTTCCCAGTTTCAAGCCATTCTCCTGCCTCAGCCTCGCTTGTGCCTTATAAAGTCTTTTGGAGTCAGTACCACTGATTTTTTATGACAGCTAAAAAAAAACAAACCAGAATTTATGACAGGATCTGTGGCAGAATATGTGTGTGTGATTGTCGAAGAGAGACTTCAAAGCTACAATTCAGAGCTGTAGCAGTGAAAAGCCTAAGTATAGAAAATCTATGCTTGGTCCTTGGTGAATTCAAAGAATAAAATCCAGGAGAACTGAGGTGGTGATGGACTTTCACAGCGACTAGAGAAGGCTATGGTAGGTGTGGGGGAGGGGAAGAAGGTCTTGGTGTATGAGGTAGGTGGGCAGGGAAAGATAGCTTGTGGCCTCTTTAGTTGTTTTTCAGCCTCCTGTAGATTAAATAGAGCTCCTAGAGGTTTGCTTATGAACCTACTTGTCATCAATAACTTTTTCTTTGAGACATTCCAGTGATTCTTCCTTTTTTGCCCCAGCTTTATGGCTCTACCTGTCTACTTTGTGTTTATGACTCAATTCATGACCCTATAATAGTGGCTTTTTCAGAAAATCATTGTATCACATTTATGAGAATGTGGAAACAATTGAATGTGACTGCTTACTAAAATAAATAAGATGAGTTTACGGTGACCCTAATTAAGGTTGAAGAGTTTAGGTTATATCCTGTATGTTTACAGAAATATAACAGGGGGTGGGAAAAAGAATGCTGGAAAGGGCAGTCCCAAAGTGTTTTATCCTAAGACTACCTAAGCATGAAGGAAGGTCCCTCCCAGGAGTCAGGAGGTGCCTAACACAGAAGTTTCAAACCTGACTGGCCACAGAGTTACCTTGGTAGCACGTTAAAGTCCTAACCTACATCTCACCCTAGAGTACTGGTTTTCAACCTTAGATGCACAGTAGAATTAACTGAGGAGCTTTTTAAAGCCATCATTATCCAGGCCCAAATGTAGGCTTATTAAATCAGTATTTCTGGGGATGTTGTTCAGGCATCTTTTTTTAATTTAATTCCCTGAGTATACTAAGATTGAAACTTGACACTCTATATACTGAGTTAAAAGCTCCACAGGCAAGACGTAGGAATCTGTATTTTGTAACTACCCTTTCCCAAATCTACTTAGTTTGTGGAGCAGCATTTGAAATGGACCGCTGACAGGCATGGATTAAGTGAACGAGAAACACCAGAAGTCAGGCGTGGTGGGTAATTGAAAGAAATGGCAGGTTAGTGGTTCTAGTTAAAGATGTTCAAGAGGCTCAAGTGAGAGCCCTCAGAGACTTTCAGTGTTTGGATCTTGGCCTTGCTGCTGTGGAGAGGTGATGCAAGTCCATGGAGTCAAGCAGAATAAAGAATTTGAAGTAGTGTATGGTTATGAAGGGCTGATGTTATGAATATTAAATTTACTGAGGTTGATGGATTGGAGTGGATTATTATAAATTAATTACTGATGTATTACAAATATTTAAAAAAGTGATGAATGAGAAAGAAGAAAATGCTCAGAGGTGGGGCATAAATAACAGGGGCTGTGAGGATGAATTTGACTGTCTACTTCTTCACCTACAGGTGAACAGAAAAGAGAGGTTCTACATGGGATAGGGTACCAGTACAATGGATTCCAGAAAGAGCTAGATTTGACTTAGGTCAGGGAGATGAAGAGAAATGGGAGGAAATTAGTTGAGAATTTTAAAGGGATGCTAGCCCATAATGGAAGATGAGGGGAAGAGCTTGAGGGTGAGCTTAAGTTGTGTGGAGAGGATTTGATGGAAAGTTCAGTAACAAGAATGAGAAGTTTGCTTATCAGATGCGTATAAATGGGGTTGATGGAGTCCCTGGGACAAAATGTAACTACTAATTGTCGAACATCTGTTATGTTTAGCTTTGTGCTAGGTGCTACAAAAAATGCAAAAACAAGGTTTTAAAAAATGGTATCTGCCTCAGGGTATGCAGGGTTAACACATGAAAAGCAAAGCAATATGTAAAAGCTACAATGAGCCATAGAAACAATTTGTATTATGGGAGATGAGAGAAAGGAGATCACTGTGTGCTGAACTGTGAAGAAAGGCCTTGAAGTAAAGGTAATGATTTAGGCTGGCTGGCTATGAAAAATGATAGGGTTTGGATAGACAGAAGAAAGTGGACAAAGTAATCCAGTGAGGAAAACAACATGATCAAGGCTTAAAGGGAAAAATTAGTGAGTAATAACGCGAACCCAGTGGAAGCATGCTGGGAACTTGTGGGGAGGTAAGAAAGATTGCATGCGGGCTGGAGCCAGATCACTAGGCAGAGAAGCTTAGACAGTTTTTTCTGTGGTTAGTGGGAAGCTCTGGAATTTCGGAAATAGAGGAACAACATAATGAAATCAGTGGTAGTGTATAGTTTAACTAGAGGAGGAAGGAGGAAGAAAGTGAAGGAAGGAGCATTTTAGCTCATACCTGAGGTGATGAGTGCCTCCACTAAGGTGGTGGCCATGGGACAGAGCATAAGGGATGTAAGCATACACACGATATGGAACCTAACTAGACAGCAGAAATGAAAGAGAAGAAAGATTAATAAAGGAAAAGGATTGTGAGGTTTCCAGATGAGGTCAACAGCATCCCAAATTAGAGAGTGAAAGAGAGAGAGAGAAATGTGTGTGTGTGTGTGTGTGTGTGTGTGTGTGTGTGTGTGTGTGTACTTAACAACAATATGCCCAGCTAGTTATTTGGAACAATCTTATATGGAAAATCTTGTGCCCTTTGTTCATTATGTTCTAAATAAGAGGTAAGATGGGAAAGAATGAATGCTATGGTGATGATGTTTTAAGTAATTTAATAAACTACAGATATTACAAATATATAAAATAAGTGTTTATAACAATAATAGCTATTTATTGTGTGCCTACTCTGTGCTAAACATTTGCCATGTATTCTTTTATTTAGTTAAATAATGCAACCAAAAGCAATCACAACAACCCTGTGAGGAAGATATTTTCCCACTTCACAGAAAAAGAATCTGAGCAGGTTATGTGTACCCTGCTAAAGAGTAAAATGGCTAGTCAAGGACAGAGGTTGCTTTATAACTGAGACGTTTCTGACTCATGTTCTTTGCCCAATTCTGAACATGCTGTATCTGTGGTCATAGGCAATAGGGGCCATGTGGTACAAAGAAGCTGCAGTTATAGCAGTATTTATACTTTGAAAAAAAGCATGTCATCCAGTAACAAATTTGTTCAAATTTTTGTTAACTAGAGATAGAACAATTACAGGAAAGATCTGTTCTAGGATATCTGATTTTTTTTATGGTATGAATAAATCATTAAATTATATGTAAAATCAGTCTGATTGAAGCAAAATAGTCCAAGAGACTTAAGACATAAAAGAGAGGGCTGTGGCTGTATAAATACATACCCAGCGTGTCTCTAAGTTTGAGTGAGTTGTAAAGTCTCTTTATCAACTTTTTTAAACTACAAAGCCATAATGTATTGCTTGCTTATTCTCCCCTTCATAAATAACCCGTTAGGACACAAATAATTTATAACTATATTTAACAATTGGAGAAAAGTGGTCAGTATACATTGTATACCAGAGAACCTCCAAAAAAGTCAAATATGATGCTGCTTTGCTGTTTGAAACTCTCTGTCTATAAAATGGGGAAAATAATACTTGAACCTACCTCCTAAGGTAGAAATGAAGTCTAAATTAATACACGTAAAACATTTAGAAAAAAACCTTATACAAAGTAAGCACTTAATGTTATATGAGATTATTAAAGTCATGTGTCTCATAATGTTCCAGTCAATGACAGATCACATAATCTGAAGGTTGTCTAATGCCTTTTCTATGCTTAAATATGTTTAGATGTACACTTACCATTGTGTTACAGTTGTCTACAGTATTCAGTATGGTAACATGCTCTATAGGTGTTTGTAGCCTATGAGCAATGGGCTATATCATATAACCTAGATGTATAATAGGCTATACTATGTAGATTTGTGTAAGTGCACTCTGTGATGTTTGCACAGCTACAAAGTTGTCTAACGAAGCATTTCTCAGAAAATATCCCCATTGTTAAGAGACACATGATTGTATTTACAAACCAACATCTGTAGCTGAAAAGCTGTTTGTAAGCCAGCCAGCCCTTTCTGCTCTGCTCCTATCCTGTGGATTTAGTTCTTTTTTTCCACAGCCTTCTATATCAAGCCTTAGGCACTGTATGTATTGCTTTTGCCTTTATAAACCTGTCTGACCCTCCACTGTCCCCCGCAAATCTGAGTTATTATCCTGCCCCTCCCAACCCCCCAGAATTAAGGGATGTCATACACTCTCTGAACTCTTTGGGGCTGATTTGTGTCTCAGTTTGTATTAATTTCTTTTGAAGGGGAAAAGAAAGAGCCTTCAAAAGGTGTACAGCTACTATTGCCAAGTAGCAACTTTTGGCATAGTGTTTGGAAATTAACTTTATTTTTAGTTAGAGATGAAGAAGAGTAGAGAAAGATCAACAGAAGATGAGTGAGGAAGTAGATGGAGCTGAGAAAGCTCTAAGAAGCTTTGATTTCCCTATTTTTTCTCCTTTTTTTTTTTTTTTAAAAAATAGTTTTATAGTTGACTCTGAGTGAAGAATCCCTACTTGTATGGTAAAATATTATACTGATGAGCTGTATGAATAACTACTTGTTCTTAAGTTGAGATTTGTAACTTGGAGGATATCTGTGTGACATTCTAGTAAGCTATTGAAAATATTTTTTGTGATGAACAATTAAATGAATATGCCTTTTAAAAACAGAAATTATTGAGATTTTACCAATTCAACTGAATTGAAAAGTCAGTCCGAAATTTGAGTCTGCTTACTATATTTCAAATTAACTTGGTTTTGTTCTAGATGGTTTTGTTAAAAAAAAAGAACAAGACTCTTAATTGGTTGAGAAATTTTGACTGCATCAAATTACACATTTTAAAAGTAGTATTTTACTGTGTAAACATTATGTATTCATGTATTTTTATTTTTCCTATGTAATAAAATAAATGAATAAAATCTCTGATGCCACCTTGCTTTCCTAGTGATAAAAGAACACTGAAATTTCTGAGCTTCAGGACTAATGTTTTTAGGGCTAATTTTCAGCCATCTTATGATCAATTGCATTGATTTTTTGGCGGTGGGGGGGCAGGGACAAAATTTTGTTTCAGAATCCACATCCTTATTTCTTAGTCTCCATTTAAAGATATGATTTATATCACTTAAACCAACCTGGGCTGGTGCTATGTAGGTTGGGAGGGAACTTTGCACCTTGAAAGTAGCTGACTTTTCATATGTTAGTAGAAGGATGTAGAACAAAGTTAGCATTTCTGATTTTATAACCTACTATCCTAACAGGGGAACTGTGAAAAATATAAAAAGAGAAACAAAATATCTTTACCCAGTGTCAGGACCTAATAGTAGACTCTAAGTCATATTGTTGGCTCCACATTGGCTCTGACTGGTAGTTTCGGTCAGTTTATTAAAAATTGGTAAAGCAGGATTTCTTAAATTTTTCTGTTTTAATTTGAAACATATAAATATACTTTTATTTACCAGTTTTTTGACATAATAACCTTTGCTCAGTGTCTCAGGAAGCCACTCATTCTTTTGAAAAAGTAGTTTTTATATGCATCACAGATTTGTGGACTCACTGAGACTAAAGGGTGAATTTTGTAGACATAGCCATTCAATTTAAAATATTTTAATTCAGAAAAGTGTTTCATGATGGAACAGCCAGCACTTACTCCTTTTTCAAGGATTGGGTAGAATGTGAAGAAAAATGCTCATCTTCTAAAGCAACTTTTGGAATAGAGAGGATGATCAAAATAAATTTTACCAGAATTTTGAATATAGTAGAACTTGTTAGTCAATTCAGAAGCAATCATGGAAAACCATGGTTGTTATTCTTATTGCCATTGGTAGAAAAATATGATGAAGAAATTGGAAATTTAAGATTCAGACTGTTCCTCAATGGAGGTTGAAAGTAGGAACTCATGTATTCAAATAAAAGTTAAAATAAGGTTGAAAATATTTAACTATAATATGTTAATAGCAGAACAGGGACTCTAATATTTGTGTATTTCAATATTTTGAGATTATTTTATACTATAATTTTACATATCATTTGTGTGACTATATCATCAAAAAGGCCATTGAAGCCCATGTAAGGTACTTGTCAAGTAAGATTTTTGATTAGTTATTATAATTGCTACATAACGTTTTCCTGCTGTTTGCAATGTTTATTGAATTTGAGTTTAATAAATGTATGGTTAGCCTCTGCCTAGAGAATCAGGTCTATTATTTATTATGGCAGGTTGAAATATGTTGAGTATTTTTTTCCCTCAATGAATTCTTAGTGTTTTTCCCTGTGTTCTCTATTTGTACTTTTCTTCAATCTGGAACAGCTGGTTGAGTATCCTGCTACTGTCTATTCTTCAACACCCCCAGCCCACTGTATGTAAGCTGGCCACATTCCAGGCTATCACCTTTAGTGTTCTCCTGTAGGACACATAGATAACGTTTACTAAACTTCTCACCAAGCCAGATATAATAGCTGTGATCCAAATTTCAGAAGGTTTGTAATGTTCTTCAGCATTTAGTGTAGTCTGGAGTTTAGTGTCGTATTAATACCCAATAACTTCTTGATTTTATTTTCTAGTATTAATCAGTATGCCATTGCACAAAATGATGCCTGGTTTTTTTCTCATGAAAGTGTTAGGTTGTAAGATTTCTTTTGTGGAAGCTGATGTGGGGCAACTGCTGTTTTGAGGATTTACTTAAATCTATCAATTGTGAAAGTATCCATGATTAATTTCATGTCATCTCAAGTATAAAGTGTCAAGAGCACAATTATTTTACAAACAAGAGATTTATTAGACCAAGGATTTTTTATGTTCTTTAAGGTTTTCTGATTACAAAAAAAAGAAAGAAAGAAAATCAGTCCACTATGCCTCCTTTTGGCAAAAGAGAATTTATTGGAATGACGCACATGGATTGGAACCAGAATGCAAACAGAAACAGAGTCTGGCTATTTTTTGTGCCTCTGCTATTCTCCCTTAGCTGGTCAGTCTTTTCTGTATTCCTCTAAAATCTGGAAAGACCTCTAATTGACTTACTAGGAAGCATCAGTGTCCAACATGCCAAGCCAACTAATACATGGCTACCCTGATTGCAGATGGGCTACCTCTTGGTTGAGTGGCTGCCTCTGCTCTAATCCATAGCCACTCCTGCACAAAGAATAATAGCAATGCTACGGGGACCATGAGTGGGCAATTTAAATAGAAGGGGACATTAGATTTGGCAGCCATGATAATGTGCTTAGCAGCTTTTCCCTCAAACCTTTGCATTCTTCCCTCTTCAGGCTTTTTTCCCCTTCAGTAAAGCTTCTGAGCCATCCCTGCTCATTGCTTTCATTTTCTAACTTCCTATTCATTTGTCAATTTATTTTTATAGTCCCTGCCACTACCATTACGCTAAATCTGTTGTCTGAGCTGTCCTCAAGATTTCATAATTGCCCATTTCAGTTAGGCACATTTTAGACCTAACTACTCTTTACTATTTAACCTTATTGACCTTTTTTTTTTTGAAACTTTATCCTCCCTTATTTTTAACACATCCCTTTCTTCTGGATTTCTTATCTCTTTGGTTATTCATTTTTAATCTCCTTTGCCAGCTCACATCATACATGCCAATATTTCCCACAGTTCTGTCCTTGTATTATCAGGTGGTGTGTCCAATCTTTTGGCTTCTGTGGGCCACATTGGAAGAAGAATTGTGTTGTGTCACACATAACAGAAACTATGGCTGATGAGCTAAAAAAAAAAAAAAAATCAAAAAATTTTTAAATGTTTTAAGTTGGGCTGCATTCAAGGCCATCCCAGGCTGCATGCAGCCTGTGGGCTGTGGGTTGGACAAGCTTGTTGCAGGTTTTCTGTTGCTACATTACAATAACCCTGTTAAAAAAAATTTATAATTTTGTCATGCAAAGCATACTTTTGCCTAGTGAGTATTGGTTCCTTTTTATAGTTACTCACAAATCATGTTGATATAACCCAGTCTAGAATTTTCTTCAAAGATGCCCTCTTCTATACAGTGAGGGTGTCAAAATATGCCTGTTCTTCTGAAATTTGAGGAAAGCATTTTACATTGTTCATTTCATTGACTCTATAATTGTTGGGAGGGTTTGTTCATTCTCATTATGCTTCAGACTTACACCTGAAATAGCTGTTAACATTTGGTCATTGCTTGGCCCAGGCTGCCATGCCTCTTCATTCCCTGTTATTACTATCTCTGTTCAAATTTCATTTCTCCCAGTAGGCCTGGTTTAGCTTCCAGTATCCCTGCCCTTTATTCTATTCCCTAGACTGCTACCTTAGTGATTTTTTCTAAAATACAGATATGATCATGTCATTTCTTGCTACCATATTGATTTTTTTCTAAAATACAGATATGATCATATCATTTCTTGCTTTGAAGTGCTCAATGATTTTTCCCTATCTCTGTGCAGGATAGAGTCTATACTCTGTAGCCTGAAGGCCTCATAATATGGCCACTACCTACCTTTCTAGTCATGTCTTGCTAGACCATTCTCCCTTTCTGATTCTGTATTCCAACTACACTGCTCCCTAAGTTCTACTGTTGCTTAGTCTTAGATAGCATTCATGACAATTGCCAATGAAAAAAATTCCCTTCATGTGTTAAATTATTGTGGATATTTACAGTTAACAAAGGTCTGTTGCTGAGGGACCATTTATTATATAAGTATGGCTAACCTTATTTTACAAATTGTTTACTTTCTTATAACTTTCAAATTTGTGTGTCCACTTTGGCATTTGTTCCCACTGTTAAGATTTTCTGACAGAACAAAACATACAAATAAGCAAACTTAACTTCAGTCATTAATAAAATTCTTATTTAAGCATCCTAATATATATAATAAGGAATGATTTACTTTTTCAAATATGTAATGTGTTTACATTTCATTTTCCTAATGAACACACTAGTTTTGTGTACTTGAACAAATTGCTTTAATTTACCAATATTATGCAATTGCGTAATTTACTATTTTATAGAAAGATAATGTGTAGCACTGTCTTACCTCTCTTTTCAGTTTCCTCTCTTTGAGACTCTGCATTATAAATCCACTAGACATTATAACTGATAGTTGTGGAAAAACTTAATTGAATTTTAATTTTTATCATTTGGAGATCCCACAAGTGAACTAAGCAATATTCTTTGAGACCTCCTTTTATTAAGAAAAGGTGAAGGAAGGGGGAAGAAAAGAGAAGAAAATGTTAAAGGCTTTCCTGGATGGCTTAGGACATCAGAAGTTTCCCTAAAGTACAATTAGTTCTGCTTATGTAATTTTCTCTGGTTAGGTGAATTGCTCCTAAAGCGATTAAATTTACCTCATAAAAGCAGAGATTACATCATCCACAAAGGTATGCAGTGAAAAAAGTCTGATGTGTTTAACACACCTACTATCACATGGTAAGCCCTTAATTAGTGGCAGCTGCTAAAGTGAGAGACTGTAATATAAGTGTTAAGAATACAGATTTCATGGTCCTTCAAACTGGAGTTTGAATCCTGGCTTCCCATTTATCAGCTCTGTGAACATGGGCATGGTAATTCAATTTCCCCATCTATAAAATGGGGTGTAAATACATATGGGAATGTTATAATGTATTAAAGAAGCTACCATAGTAGGAGGTATATAACAAGTACTCAATAAATAACTTGTTTCCTAACACAGAATATTAACCCAGACATTACTGAGCTGAAATCTAGCCAAGAATCAAGTAGCAAGCAAAAACAAAACAAATTATAATAAAATCTATGAACAGGCAAAGATGTCGCACCAAAAAAATGCATATGTTTCTTCACTTTACTCATGGAATTGTCCCTCAGGTTCCCATTTAGTGCCCATTTCGTCTCCATTGCTTGTTAGTCAGGTCACTTCAGGTGAGTCTCAGATAGTTCCACTTTTCTTTCTGTGAAATAAAGGAATTAACTAATTTCTAAAAGTCTCTTAATTCCAGAGACTTTTTAATTCTATGTGTGTAGTATCTGAAATTTATTGTCTTTGGGCTCTTTTATACTAATTTTAAAAAAAATAAAATAGCACCTATGCACAAGATTCACTGTATGACAATCTCTGTGATGAATTTCTAGTCCAGCATGAAGGGCCAATATTAGAATGATTTTAATTTCAGTGGAACAATTTAAATACAAGAATAAATAAGAATGATTGGTTTTGTAGAAATGTTGAACACTGGAAAAAGCTTCAGAAGCAAGTTATGATAGGCTATTCTGCAGTTACAAATTAGCCCCAAGTTTCAGTGTTTGAAAACTGTTAACATTTCTTATTGCAAATGGTATAGTCTAACATTGGTCACGATTGGCTCTGTTTCACATAGCCACTCAAGAACCCAAGCTAAGATGCTGGAACAACTCAGCCTGGATGGTTGCCACAGTTGAAAAGAGAGAAGAGCTAGAGTTTTGCCCCAGTCTTAAATGCACTGATACTTTCTGACCCAGAAATGACAGATGTAATTTCCACTTGTGGCCTGTTAGAATTAATCAGATGGCTCTACCTAACTGTAAGAGAATGGGGAATTTAGTGAGCATAAATGCTTCTGCTATGTTATATGAGTGAATTCTGAAAAGGTAAATGGCTATCATTCTGGTGAATTAAGGGGGAGATGAAAAAGAAACTCTTCCTCTACCGTGGAAGTGAAGACGTTACCTTTAGAATTAAAAAGTAGATGTTAAAGAAGTTAACTGCTATATTCTCTTGAGCATCTGGAAGCTGGAACATAGAATAAAAAGATCTCAGAGAGCTGAGAATAAGCTCTGAGGCAACTCTATAGCTTAATCTTGCACTTCAAAGTATGTGTAAAGATTTTATGTATAATTACAAAATACTGATTAAATATGTACCGTGAATTTTATAGAGTTGTTATTTTTGTGTTAATGGATAGATTCTATGTTTTAGAAGATTGCTGTTACCTGTGCCTAAGGATCCCAAAGTGCTTAGCACTACTTCTGAAACAAAAAAATGCTGGTATACCCAATCACAGTGTTTAGAAAAAATAAACTCTAAAGGGTTGTCTTTTATCCGAACCTGTAAAGTTGCATCAGATGAGAGGATAGCCTTCAGTGAATCAACCTGTAAAGAATCACGTGCATGCTGTTTATTAAAAATAACATTTATGGAGGTCACAAAAACAGTATTATTTAAGTACATAGTTGAAATAGTAGTTAACATTAATGGAGGGTATACAATGTGCAAGGAACAATGCTAATTATATGCATTATTTCTGTTAAATTTTACAATAACTCTGTAAGATAGGTACTGTTATTCCCATTTCCAAACTTCTCAATTTGTAAGTAGTTAGATGATAAGGCCCTTGCCGTTAAGTCCTAGAAAAGGTAAGTTAAATTTACGTGCATTTTTATTATCTACCTATCATCAAATTAAAGTCTCTTATAAATGTTTGTGATTTTTGCAATAAAATAATTTAAGTATAGGTAGCAGGAATTAAATAGCAATGTTAACTTTTCTGTTTTTAGGGTTTGGACAGAGGAGCCAAAGGCCAGATTTCCACTTTCAGCAGTTTTATTTCAGCTGTTAGCCCGAAGAAAGAAGCTGCTGAAAACAGAAATTCACCTGCACATCTCATTTTCCCTAACATCAAGAATGGTAAATAATTTATAAATATATTTTGGCTGAAAGTATATTATTAAATTATTTAAAAAGTAGACATTAATTATTCAGCATTGTTCTGATAGGTCTAGTTAATACAACAAAAAGAAGTCGTATACATATTTACTGGAAACAGCAAAATCTTTTTTTTTTAGGTGATTGTTACCTAGAGTAAGAGAATGAAATACAAAACTTGTGAATAATAAGCAAATTTGATTAGAGAGGCGGCTAGATTATAAATAAATATACATATATATTTTATATATCTATTATATAAATGTATGTATGCAAATATCTAGTAGTAGATATCCCATATTTGAGCAGTAATCAATTAGAAGACTTTATGGAAAATATATGAAATACTTAGAAATAAACCTAAAAGGAAATGTGTAAAATCTATATGGAGAAAGCTGTAAAACTATTATCTAAAGACCAAAAGGTAGTTTGAATGGAAAAGCTTACCATAAATATTATAGAGATGTAACATAGGTAAAAAGATAAATGGAAAGAATGTACATTATTTATAGTAGTGATATTTGAAGCAATCTAATTAGATTAGTTAACTAAATTATGTTAATCTATATCACAAATACTATGCTGCTATTAAGAATATGATATGTATGTAAAGTGACTAAGAGAAATGTTCACAATACATTGTAAAGTGAAAAAAGTAAGTTACATCATTATAGGTAGAATATGACTCCAATGTTTTTAAGTGCAGCGAAACCTTTTGTACTTTGAGCATAGAAGGGTGCTCACCAATCTGTTAATAGTTTCCTCAGGGAGGTAGAATTGTATATATTATTAATGTTTCTTTATGTAGCTCTATACTGTTTTATCACAGGAAATATACATTACTTAAATACTTGTAAGTGCCCCTCACCTTGTAACAAGACAAACCTTCAAAGGTTTAAATGCCCCTCACATCCTAACCAAACAAAACAAACCTAGAAATATTTAAGGACATAGTTTCTGGTAAATTACCCATGTCCGTAAGCTGCATGTGGTATAAATTATTCTTACACAGAAATTTTCTGTTTGACACTCTAAGCCAGTGCTAGACCTATTCTACATTCTTACAGGTTAGTGTTTATAATACTTCATTTTTGAACATTTGCTTTTGATAACTTCTTTCTTTTATTTATTTGCGTACACACATACCCCTCCATCATGCCAATATTGCCCCAAGGAGACACCTTTGAGTTCACACTCTGATTTCTATCTACTCCATTCTTTCTATACTAATATCTTGATCTCTGAAGTCAGTTTGGCAACTCATATGCCTACAAGTTTTTGAGTGGCTATATTGACTCTGAATATGGTCCACTTATTTGAGCTTCTACCTCATCTGTGTCTCAGATGTCTACTTCCCTCTCATCTGTGCCAGTCTTGTGAAATCTGGACTTAGCCCCAACCTGAGCTTGGGGTATTTGCATACGTGACTTTGACTCTAGATGAGTAGACCTTTTAGCAGACTTCCTTTAGAAGAACTCCTGGTACCGAATTCTCCTAGCTGTTCTATCTGGATGCCACCTCAATTCAGGTGTGGCATGAAGTTCATTTGTTAGGGGCACTGTGGAAGTAATTCTTTTATTGAATAGAAAGTTAGACTACATCTTCCAAATGTAAGCATGTTTATAATTACTTGATCTCTTGGGGAAGCCACTCTTACTTGCCAATAAGAGTGTTTTCTCAAAGATGCCTCATTCTTGGCAGTTATTACAATTTTCCTCCCTCTTCTCTGGTAGCAGGACCTATGCTGGGTATTCTCTAACAGCTTGTTTCCCGTGTCTCGTCTTCAAGTGGTATTAGGGAAACTGCAAAGACCCAGCGTGGGTTCACCTAACAGCTGAGGAGATGCCTTTGTTCCCTGTGGATGTCAAATTGGCTGTCCTTTTAAAAAGATGTGAAAAGTGTAGGAGTTTTACCTACTATAACAGCTGCTAGTGGTGATACATTTTCAGAGAAACAACCTGGATGGTAAGTGATAGAGGAGAGGGAGGTTAGCACTACATCCTCTCTTACACTTTTGTATCTTTCTAAAATTATGATGCCCCTTTCACGCTTGAAACATTTTTAAGCAGCACAGAATATCTTTAAAAGAAATGAAGCAATTCTTCCCCCAAATTTTTAAAAATATCATTGCAGTCTAGGTAGTTCAGAAAAGAGTAGCTATGAACTCTGACATTTACCTTAGGAGCAAGCTCATAGCCAGCTCAACCCATTTCATGAGTTTAGTAGAACCTTGATAAGACATAATGAATTCTGCAGTTTTTACTCACCTTGGATAAAGCATCCTGTGATCTTTGTCACTCTAAAATAGCCAGGGGAAGAACAAGTGGTCTTCAGCTGAAATAACGATGGGATCTGTGTGTGAGTCCTGTGATCTTCACAGATCAAGTACCACAGAGTTTCACAGTTTCTCTAAGAGCAACTTGAGGGGCAGCTGTTAGACAAAACCTGGCACAGGGCTTGCCGTTTGGGGGAAAGCAAAGGACTTGCCACATTAGGATTCCTACCTTAGAAAGAAGTATTTTCAAGGCCCAGATAACTCCATCTACAGGTTTCCTTAGAGAATGGACTGACTTTAGACTAAATCTCTAGATGTTTCCCTTGGTCAGAGTGGGAAACTTGGATTTGACTTTCTTAGCTCTTCCTATGGGAAGAGTTGTTTTTCTTTTTATATTAAAGTCAACTTTTTATTGAATAGGTAACACATTTTCAAAACTGAAAAATGTAAAAATAAATACGTTTCAGACACCTCACTTTCACTCTCTTTTCTGTTGTCTCTTGTATTCTTTCCTGTTTTTTTTTAGGCAAATGCAAACAAATATAAATAAATATTCTCATTTTCCACCTTTGGTGGGTAACTGTGTATACATCGTCTAGAACCTTGCTTTTTGTTCAGTTCATGTATTCTAGATATCTTTCTGTTTCAGTACATAGAAAGCTTTATTATTTTTTAGAAATATATTCCATCGGATGGAGTATATTTGGATGTACATTGTTACTGGAGTAAGTAAACTGGATTTATTTACTCAGATTCCTATTAAAAGAAATGAGTTGTGTTCATTATTTTGTTATTGTAAACAATGCCACAATGAATGACTATACGTATTTCGCTTTGTTCATCTGCAGATGTATCTATAGGATATTTCTAGAAGTGGGGTGGTTGGGTCCAGGAGTAAATGCATGTACAGTTCCTTGAGTTTGAATCCATCTGTTTGTGTTAAAGACCCAGCGTGTGGTACATGTAGTCTATACTCAGTTAATAATTTACTGAATGAGGTAATGAATGAGTGGAAGGCACTTTTTCTGGGTTTCTGGCATGTTTACCCTGTTGGAATATCAAACTGATCTCAAGGCTGTAATAAGTTCTGTAAGATATGTCCAGATTAAGACGTCTATTTCATAAAAGAAAACTTGATAGAGAGGAGACTTTCAAAAGTTTTTATAACTAGGCTCATAAAAGAACATTTCAGTGATGCTTTTATTACAGTTTTACAAACACATACCTCATTGAACTTAGTAAAAAGTACATCTCCAAAATCTAATGAATGTATTTGCTTTATTTGGCTCTGATGGCTAAAGTCCTGTGAGTCAGACTTTTTTTTTTCCATCTTCTTCCTTTTCTCTCTCCCACCTTCAATTTTATTTTTTGCCAAATGTTCAGAAAAGTCATCCTATAGACAATGATGTAAACACCACTTGTTATGACTAATCCATTCTGGTCTTTCCTTGTTTCAGCTGCCTGCCACTATTGAAGTAATCATAGGCAGTACCAAAGTACTAAACTGATACAGGGATCCTTCAAATTGTAACTCATTTATTATTACATGCCTGGACTCACACATTGTCAGTTAAGAACTGAGTCTTTGACTCAGCTACTACCTATAACTGCCAGTGTGACCTTAAACAGATAACTTAGTCCTCTTGTTTTTTATTGTGACTGAACATTTGTAGAATGAGGAAATTGGGCATGTTGAGTCGTAAAGTGTCATTTACACCTAAGTTTTATTATTTAAATGGTTAATTTCCTAATATATTGATTTTGCTTGATGCTTGTTGAATTTTTTTTCTTTCTTTGGATGTCTTACAGTTTACTAGCTCCTACACCCATGTGAATTTAGTTTTCATTTTATTGTTTGTTTTTATACATAGTATAAGGTTTGGCATTGTTCAACATCAGAATAACACAGGTTTTGTAGCTTTTCAGGCTGGGTTTGAATTCTGGCTCCATAATATACAAACTGTACAATCCTAGAAAATGTGTTTAACCTCTCTGTGTTTATTTTCTGATTTGTAAAATTGGATAATAAAGAAGCTACCTTATGAAGTTATAAAGATATGAATGAAAGCATTTAAAAATATTTAATCCTATGTGTTAGGAAGTTCAATACATGTTATGACAATGTATATATATTGTGGAGGAAGGTATTATAATAGGGCAGGAACATTACTCTTATCTAGCAACTTGACGGCACACATTTTAAAAGTCCAAAATGTGTTACACATGCAGAAGATGATAATCAACGTTTCTATACATCTTAATAATAAAATTAAAACCCAAGAACTCGAGCACTCAAGAGTACTACTTGGCACTATAAAAGCCCCAGGGAGCCCACCCCAATCACATTGCCCCACCCTTCTATCCAGAGGTTAACTGTTGTTCCCATTTTTATAGTTCCATCTGTGTGAATGAGTCCTGAGAAACAAAGGACACCTCTTGGGACATCTAGCAGAGCTACAATTGAGACTATTAGATGTCTGTCAGAAAGAGCCCTCCAACTGTCAAGAGTGCTATAGGTTTAATTTGTGAGGTGAACTGAATGTCTTCAGCTGAGTCAGCAGAGAAAAGAAGAGAGAGCAGGGACTTCATGACACCCCTGGCAAGCCAGGAATAAGAAGTAGGCTCACCTGTACATTCTATCTTTAGTTTAAAAAAAAAAAAAAGAGTACAAAGGCAGTCAGGGTCTTGGTGATGACAGGTGTCAACATTGCTAAATTTCAGGCCATTCATTCTAGTCTGTATGGAGTGCAGCTCTCAAGCCAGGCCACTGTGATTCCTGTTCCTTTGAATCAGATATCTCTCTACCTTTGTATCTGTCTCTCTGGAAACTTGTTGAGCCATCTATTGTCTTGTAGGTTTTGAAATTGCAGTGTTGTGCCTTGGTGTGGGTTTGCATTCATCCCTTGTGCTGTATACTCGTCTAGCAGCTTTATGTCCTGAAATTCCAGAAAATTTTATTGAATTATTTTGTTGATGATTTTCTCTCCTCTGTTTTTTCTATTCTTTCTTTCTGGATCTCCTATTATTCAAAAGCCAGACTTTCTGGACTCCTAATTTTCTTACATTTTTACTTGTATTTCCCTTCTCTTTTGCTTTATGATTTAGGGAATTTTCTCAGAACTTTTCTATTGAGTATTTTACTTCTGCTATAATGCCTTTAATTGTGAAGAATTTTTTCCCCTCTGAATCTTTCTTTTTAATGGTACCCTTTTATTTCATGGTTGTACTATCTTCTATTCCTCTGAGAAAGCTAGTGATAGGTTTAAAATTTTTTTCTTCTTCCTGCACGGTTTCTGATTCCTCCGCATTGCTTTTGTCTGTTTTGGTCTCTGTCCTCCATATTGGAGGCTTTCATCGGAAGTTTGGTAGTCTTTGATTTTCTGCTCATGGTTAATAGTAGGGAACTAAAATGGGTAATTGGAAGGTGAGACATATATAAGATTTGTTGACCATAGCTTTATTATGAGGTGATATGAGTGGCCTGTTGATTGGGGGAACCCTCATGTCCGTATCTTCAGTTATTTCTTCTTAGCCTAATCAGATTCCCCATGAAAGTGTCTTCTAATCTTCTGTCCAAGGGAGGGGCAGGATAAGTATTCTGTTTGTTGGAAGAAGGAGTTGGGAGTCTGTCTTGATTGGTCAGTCAGTTAGTATTCAGTAATTAGTTGTTTACTGCCCCTATGTCTTGGTATAGTTTTTATAACCTCATCTGTATCTGGCATTTGCTAGTCCAAAGCACCTCTGTTTCACCCTCTCCAAATAATAGGAATTTGCAGACTTCTGCTTGTGTAGGGATGAAGGAGGGATAGTTTTGCAGTGGCAAGGGAAGGATCCAGGGAGCTTTTTCTTTAGTTTTTACTATAGTTCTAATTTTTGCCTCCCCCCTTATATTGCCAGTTCTGATTCTGTGCCCTTTAAGAATTCTGCAGTGTAAATCAAGTTACTTTTCATCTTTCCTTATTGGGGCTTGGTATTTAGCTGTTTCAGGTCTACTAAACCCATTTTTCACTGACATTTCTGCCTTCTAGTTTTTTATCTTTGAGGCTCTGGCTATTTCACCTGTTGTGTTTGTCTTTATAGATTTATACCTTTGAAACAACAACAGAACCTTTTACTGTAGTTCCAGTGAAATTTCAGGAGGAATTAAATGTGCTCAGTCCACCATCTTAACCCGAAAAGCCTGCATTTGTTTCTTTGTTTAACAGATAAGGAGTATGAGATTCTGAGAGATTATGTGATTTATGTTTATACGTGTTCCAGTATCTATTGAATATAGTAATAAACCACCCAAAACTTGGTGGCTTAAAATACCAGTAATGTTTATTTTATTCACAAATACATAATTTCTCTGGGGATCAATGGGGACAGCTCATCATTGTTCTCCTGAGCATTAGCTGAGGGGTCTTGAATACTGAAAGCTGGACTCACCTGAAGGCTTGCTCACTCCTTTGCCTGTTGATTGATGCTGACTCTAGGCTTGGACCCTAGATGAAACACCTACATAAGGCCTTTTCAGGTGGCTCCTTGGCTTCCACACAGCATGATGACTGAATTCTAAAGACAAACATCCTGAAAGAGAGAGCCAAGCACAAATGTTATTGCCTTTTAATAACCTAGTCATGCAGCTTCACTTCTGCCAGATTTGTTGGTTAGCAAGGAGTCATTAAGGATGGCTCATATTCAAAGGGAGGAGAATTAGACTCCATCTTTTGTTGAGGGGGGGGATATAAAATAATTTATAAACATAATGTAGATCCAGAAAAAGAAGACAAATTTGTTTGGTTGGTTGTTTATTTTTTTAGTTTTGTTTTGTTTGTTTGTTTTAGAAATTTTCTTATACTGTGTTCTAAGGCAGAAATTCATAATTAAAAATCCGTTTTCTATAATAGACAATGTATACATTGTAAATTTCCATACATGCTGAATTCCACTATTACAGGTCATTATATAGGTTACACTGTTAGAGAATTTTAAAACTTTTTGGTAGGTTTATAAGTCTTTTCCATTTTGTTCTTGAATAGTGTAGAGATGAAAGCAATCTTAAAAAATGATCTAAACTAGTGGTTTTTAAACTTGTTTTTGCTTTTGATTTTGACAAAACACTTAAAAAATACAATTTTTTAGAGCATAATTATAGTAAGCTGAGTTACTCTGAGTAAACCTATTCATTCGGCCCCATTCCCCTGAGGTGGCCCTTGAAGTTCTTTTTTGAAACCTTAGGAATAACTGACTTAAGCCATCCTCTTTTTTTTTTTTTCCCTTTCTTTAAGTTCTGGGATACATGTGCAGAACGTGCTGGTTTTTTACATAGGTATTCACGTACCATGGTGGTTTACTACACCCATTAACCCATCATCTACGTTAGGTATTTTTTCTAATGCTATCCCTCTCCTAACTCACCACCCCCTAACAGGCCCTGGTATGTGATGTTCCCCTCCCTGTGTCCATGTGTGCTCATTGTTCATCTCCCACTTATGAGTGAGAACATGCGGTGTTTGGTTTTCTGTTCCTGTATTAGTTTGCTGAGAATGATGGTTTCCAGTTTCATCCATGTCCCTGCAAAAGACATGAACTCATCATTTTTTATGGCTGCATAGTATTCCATGGTGTACATGTGCCACATTTTCTTTATCCAGTCTATCACTGATGGGCATTTGGGTTGGTTGCAAGTCTTTGCTATTGTGAACAGTGCTACAACAAACATACGTGTGCATGTGTCTTTATAGTAGAAAGATATATAATCCTTTGGGTATATACCTTGTAATGGGATTGCTGGGTCAAATGGTATTTCTTGTTCTAGATCCTTGAGGAATTACCACACTGTCTTCTACAATGGTTGAACTAATTTACACTCCCACCAACAGTGTAAAAGCATTTCTATTTCTGTACATCCTCTCCAGCATCTATTGTTTCCAGACTTTTTGGTGATTGCCATTCTAACTGGC
Source organism: Ateles fusciceps (assembly GCA_036589455.1). Classification (NCBI taxonomy): domain Eukaryota; kingdom Metazoa; phylum Chordata; class Mammalia; order Primates; family Atelidae; genus Ateles; species Ateles fusciceps. Next base: position 7,891,818 of record JAZHEH010002393.1, read on the forward strand.
ATGAGATGGCATCTCAGTGTGGTTTTGATTTGCATTTCTCTAATGACCAGTGATGATGACCTTCTTTTCATGTTTGTTGACTGTATAAATGTCTTCTTTTCAGAAATGTCTGTTCATATCCTTTGCCCACTTTTTGATGGGGTTGTTTTTTCTTGTAAATTTGTGTAAGTTCCTTGTAGATTCTGGTCACTAGCCCTTTGTCAGATGGATAGATTACAAAATTTTTCTCCCATTCTTTGGGTTGCCTGTTCACTCTGATAATAGTTTCTTTTGCTGTGCAGAAGCTCTTTAGTTTAGTTAGATCCCATTTGTCTGTTTTGGCTTTTGTTGCCATTGCTTTTGGTGTTTTAGTCATGAAATCTTTGCCCATGTCTGTGTCCTGAATGATATTGCCTAAGTTTTCTTCTAGGGATTTTATGGTTTTAAGTCCTACGTTTAAGTATTTTATCCATCTTGAGTTAATTTTTGTATAAGGTGTAAGGAAGGGGTCCAGATACAGTTTTCTGCATATGGCTAGCCAGTTTACCCAATATTATTTGCTAAATAGAGAATCCTTTGCCCATTGCTTGTTTTTGTCAGGTTTGTTGAAGATCAGATGGTTGTAGATATGTGGTGTTATTTCTGAGCCCTCTGTTCTCTTCCATTGGTCTATGTATCTGTTTTGGTACCAGTACCATGCTGTTTTGGTTACTGTAGCATTGTAGTATAGTCAAAAGTCAGGTAGCATGATGCCTCCATCTTTGTTCTCTTTGCTTAGGATTGTCTTGGCTATCTGGGCCACTTTTTGGTTCCATATAAGATTTAAAGTAGTTTTTTCTAAATTCTATGAAGTAGGTCAATGGTAGCTTGTTGGAGATAGCATTGAATCTATAAATTACTTTGGGCAGTATGGCCATTTTCACAATATTGATTCTTCCTATCCATGAGCATGGAATGTTTTTCCATTTGTTTGTGTCCTCTCTTATTTCCTTGAGTAGTGATTTGTAGTTCTCCTTAAAGAGGTTCTTAACATCCCTTGTAAGTTGTATTCCTAGGTATTTTATTCTCTTTGTAGCAATTGTGAATGGGAGTTAACTCATGTTTTGGCTCTCTATTATTCATTGGTGTATAGGAATGCTTGTGATTTTTGCACATTAATTTTGTGTCCTGAGACTTTGCTGAAGTTGCTTATCATAAGCTTAAGGAGATTCTGAGCTGAGATGACAAAATTTTCTAAATATACAATCATGTCATCTGTAAACAGAGACAATTTGACTTTTCTTCTTCCTATTTGAATACCCCTATTTCTTTCTCTTTCCTGATTGCCCTGGCCAGAACTTCCAATGCTGTGTTAAAATGGAGAGTTGAGAGAGGGCATCATTGTCTTGTGCCGGTTTTCAAAGAGAATTTTTTCAGTTTTTGCCCATTTGGTATGATACTGGCTTTGGGTTTGTCATAAATAGCTCTTTATTTTGAGATATGTTTCATCAGTACCTAGTTTATTGAGATTTTTGACATGAAGAAGTGTTGAATTTTATCGAAGGTCTCTTCCGTATCTATTGAGGTAATCGTGGTTTTTGTCATTGGTTCTGTTTATGTGATGGATTACACCTATTGATTTGCGTATGTTGAACCAGCTTGGCATCCCAGGGATAAAGCCAACTTGATTGTGGTGGATAAACTTTTTGATGTGCTTGCTGGATTTGGTTGTCCAGTATTTTACTGAGGATTTTTGCATCAATGTTCATCAGGGATATTGGCCTGAAATTTTTCTTTGTTGTGTCTCTGCCAGGTTTTGGTATCAGGATGATGCTGGCCTCATAAAATGAGTTAGAGTGGAGTCCCCCTTTTTTTTTTTATCATTTGGAACAGTTTCAGAAGAAATGGTACCAGTTCCTCTTTGTACCTCTGGTAGAATTCGGCAAGGAATCTGGTTCCGGGTTTTTTTTGTTTGGTAGGCTATTAATTACTGCTTCATTTTCAGAACTTGTTATTGGTCTATTCAGGGATTCAGCTTCTTCCTGGTTTAGTCTTGGGAGGGTGTAAGTATCCAGGAATCTATCCATTTCTTATAGATTTTCTAGTTTATTTGCATAAAGATGTTTATAGTGTGCTGTGATGATAGTATTTCTGTGGGATCAGTGGTGATATCTCGTTTATCATTTTGTATTGTGTCTATTTAATTCTTCTGTCTTTTATTCTGTATTAGTCTGACTAGCAGTCTAACTATTTTGTTAATGTTTTTAAAAAACCAGCTCCTGATTTCATTGATTTTTTTGAAGGGATTTTTGTGTCTCTGTTTCCTTCAGTTCTGCTCTGATCTTAGTTATTTCTTGTCTTCTGCTAGCTTTTGAATTCGTTTGCTCTTGCTTCTCTAGTTCATTTAACTGTGATGTTAGGGTGTTGATTTTAGATCTTTCCTGTTTTCTCCTCTGGGCAATTAGTGCTATAAATTTGCCTCTCAACACTGCTTTAGCTGTGACCCCGAGATTCTGGTACATTGTGTTCGTTCTCATTAGTTTCAAAGAACTTACTTATTTCTGCCTTAATTTTGTTATTTACCCAGCAGTCATTCAGGAGCAGGTTGTTCAGTTTCCATGTAGTTGTGCGATTTTAGTGAGTTTTTTAATCCCGAGTCCTAATTTGATTGCACTGTGGTCTGAGAGACTGTTTGTTATGATTTCCATTATTTTGCATTTGCTGAGGAGTGTTTTACTTCCAGTTCTGTGGTCAATTTTAGAATAAGTGTTATGTGGTGCTGAGAAGAATGTATATTCTGTGGATTTGGGGTGGAGAGTTCTGTAAATATCTATTAAGTATGCTTGGTCCAGAGCTGAGTTCAAGTCCTGAATATCTTTGTTAATTTGTTGTCTCATTGATCTGTCTAATACAGACAGTGGGGTGTTTAAGTCTCCCACTACTATTACGTGGGAGTCTAAGTCTCTTTGTAGGTCTCTAATAACTTGCTTTAAGAATCTGTGTGTTCCTGTATTGGGTGGATATATGTTTAGGATAGTTAGCTCTTCTTGTTGCATTGATGCCTTTGCCATTGTGTAATGCCCTTCTTTGTCGTTTTTGGTCTTAAGTCTGTTTTATCAGAGTCTGGAATTGCAATTCTTGCTTTTTTTTTTTTTTTTTTGCTTTCCATTTGTTTGGTAAATATTCCTCCATCCCTCTATTTTGAGCCTAGTCTTTGCACGTAGGATGGGTCTCCTGAACACAGCACACCCATGGGTCTGAACTCTTTATCCAATTTGCCAGTCTGTGTCTTTTAATTGGGGCATTTAGCTGGTTTGCAGCCAGTTAATATTGTTATGTGTGAATGTGAATTTGATCCTGTCATTATGATGCTAGCTAGTTATTTTGCCCATTGGTTGATGCAGTTTCTCCACAGTGTCTGTGTTCTTTAGAATTTGGTGTATTTTTGCAGTGGCTGCTGCTGGTTTTTCCTTTCCATATTTAGTTCTTCCTTCAGGTGCTCTTGTAAGACAGGCCTGATGGTGACAATCTCTCAGCATTTGCTTGTCTGTAATGGATTTTATTTCTCCTTCAGTTATGAAGCTTAATTTGGCTGGACATGAAATTCTGGGTTGAAATTTTGTTTCTTTAAGAACGTTAAATATTGGCCCCCACTCTCTTCTGGCTTGTAGGTTTCTGCAGCGAGATATGCTGTTAGTCTGATGGGCTTCCCTTTGTGGGTAACCTGATCTTTCTCTCTGGCTGCCCTTAACATTTTTTCCTTCATTTCAACCTTGGTGAATCTGACGATTATGTGTCTTGGCGTTGGTCTTCTCAAGGAGTATCTTTGCAGCATTCTCTGTATTTCCTGAATTTGAATGTTGGCCTGTCTTGCCAGATTGGGGAAGTTCTCCTGGGTAATATGAAGAGTATTTTCCAACTTGATTCCATTCTTCTTGTCACTTTCAGGTACGCCAATCAAACATATGTTTGGTCTTTTCACATAGTCCCATATTTCTTCGAGGCTTTGTTCATTCCTTTTCATTCTTTTTTCTCTAATCTTGTTTTTATGCTTTATTAAGTTGATTTTCAATCTCTGATATCCTTTCTTTGCCTTCATTGATTCGGCTATTGATACTTGTGTATGCTTCATGAAGTGCTCGTGCTCTGTTTTTTAGCTCCATCAGGTCTTTTATGTTCTTCTCTAAACCGGTTTATTCTAGTTAGCAATTCCTCTAACCTTTTTTCAAGGTTCTTAGCTTCCTTGCATTTGGTTAGAACATACTCCTTTAGCTCAGAAGAGTTTGTTATTACCCACCTTCTGAAGCCTACTTCTGTCAGTTCGTCAGACTCATTCTCCATCCAGTTTGTTCCCTTGCTGGCAAGGAGTTGTCTTGCTGGTGAGGAGTTGTGACTCTTTGGAGGAGAAGAGGTGTTCTGGTTTTTAGAATTTTCAGTCTTTTTGCACTGGTTTTTCCTCATCTTCGTGGATATATCTACCTTTGGTCTTTGATGTTGGTGACCTTCAGATGGGGGTTTTGTGTGGACTTCCTTTTTATTGATGTTGATGCTACTATTCCTTTCTGTTTGTAGTTTCCTTCTAACAGTGAGGCCTCTCTGCTGCAGGTCTGCTGGAGTCTGCTGGAGTTTGACTCCAGACCCTGTTTGCCTCGGTATCAGCAGCAGAGGCTGTGGAACAGCAAAGATTGCTGTCTGTTCCTTCCTCTCAAAGCTTCAGAGAGGCACCCACCAGATGCCATCCCGAGCTCTCCTGTATGAGGTGTCTGTTGACCCCTGCTGGAATGTGTCTCCCAGTCAGAAGGCACGGAGGTCAGGGACCCACTTGAGGAGGCAGTCTGTCCCTTATCAGAGCTCAAGCACTGTGCTGGGAGATCCACTGCTCTCTTCAGAGCTGGCAGGCGTTAACATTTAAGTCTGCTGAAACCCCCCACAGACGCCCCTTCCCTCAGGTGGTCTGTCCCAGGAAGATGAGAGTTTTATCTATAAGCCCCTGATTGGGGCTACTGTCTTTCTTTCAGAGATACCTTGCCAAGAAAGGAGGAATCTAGAGAGGCAGTCTGGCTGCAGTTGCTTTGCCTAGCTGAGGTTGGCTCCACCCAGTTTGAACTTCCTGGAGGCTTTGTTTACACTGTTAAGCGAAAATCGCCTACTCAAGACTAAGTAATGGTGGACGCCCCCTCCTCCAACCAAGCTTGAGCATCCCAGTTCAACTTCAGACTGCTGTGTTGGCAGCAAGCATTTCAAGCCAATAGATCTTAGCTTGTTGGGCTCTGTGGGGGTGGGATCTGCTAACTAGACCACTTGGCTCTGTCTTTAGCCCCCTTTCCAGGAGAGTGAATGGTTCTGTCTTGCTGGCATTCCAGGTGCCACTGGGGTATGAAAAAAAACTCCCGCAGCTAGCTCAGTTTCTGCCCAAATGGCCACCCAGTTTTGTGCTTGAAACCTAGGGCCTTGGTGGCGTAAGCACCCAAGGGAATCTCCTGGTCTGTGGGTTGTGAAGACTGTGGGAAAAGCATAGTATCTGGCCAGAATGTACCATTTCCCAGGGCACAGTTCCTCCTGGCTTCCCTTGGCTAAGGGAGAGAGTTCCCCTACCCTTTGTGGTGCTTCCTTGGTGAGGTGATGCCCCACCCTGCTTTGGCTCACCCGCTGTGAGCTACACATACCGTCTAACCAGTTCCAGTGAGATGAGCCAGGTACCTCAGTTGGAAATGCAGAAATCACTACCTTCTGAGTTGATATCTCTGGGAGCTACAGACCAGAGCTGTTCCTGTTTGGCCATCTTGCCAACCACTTCCTCCTCTTTCATTTTATAATGTCTAAACTGAGGCCTAGGGACTTTCAGTTGCCTACTAAAGTTAACAAATTTCACAACTCAGCCAGCAATAGGACCAGTCCCATACTTATTTAATTAAAAATTATTTATGCTGTGGGTGGCGGCTCACACCTATAATCCCAGCACTTTGGGTGGCCAAGGCAGGTGGATCACCTGAGATCAGGAGTTCGAGGCCAGCCAGACCAACATGGAGAAACCCGTCTCTATTAAAAATACAAAATTAACCAGGCATGGTGGTGCATGCCTGTAATTCCAGCTTCTTGGGAGTTTGAGACAGGAGAATCACTTGAACCCAGGAGGTGGAGTTTGCAGTGAGCCGAGATCACACCAATTCCACTCCAGCCTGAGTAACAAGAGCAGAAGTCCATCTCAAAAAAAAATTATTTGTAATGAAACTCAAGGTACAGCATTTTGCAAGAATGTGTATCCAGCAGCAAACCTTTTATATCAGTACTTCTCTGTAGCAGTAGAGGGATAAGGAAGGGAAACCCAGGTTCTTCCTCCTCCTAATATCCAGCCACCATAAAGACTGTCACTTACCTCCGAAACTGCTGTTGCCATCTATGCTGGCTAACCAGGAAGTTATCAATCTCCTAATCATGTGGCCAATTTAAAATGTCAGTCTTTGTTTTGGTAGCTGAGGCTGTAGAAAGCTTCATATTCCCAGTTTCCAACCAGAGTTGTGATGCCTATGAAAACAGTGAGCTTGCAAAATTTGGCTAATAATGTCACACTTATAGTTATATTCTGATCTTCACATTTTTTAATATATTGGCAACCCCCACCACAGCGCTTATTCTTCTTATGTTGGCTTCTAGTGTTTTACTTAATGTTTCTAAGCAACCAACTAAAATTGGCAACAGTATATTAAAAGAAAGGGAAAATGATTACTGCTTATCAGTTTAGCACAGTGTTCCTAAGTATTCACTGAATGAAAGTTAAATGATAGATTTTCAATGATAAATATATTTGTGCTTTGTTCACTGTATTACAGTATTCTATATTGCAGAAAAGTTGGCACATGATAGAACAAAGATTTGCCTCTATTTATAATGTCATTTTGAGATTTAATTAGTCTCTCATCATCATAGTTATTGATTTTTTCCTTTTGAATTATATTTTAATAACCATCTGTGAGAGCAGGCAGAAAGCCTGTCTCTGGAAACAATGCCCTAATATTCAGAGGCTTGAGAACAGCTATAATCTGTTATTTTTCTTTTCTTAATAGCTGAATGTCACATCCTGTAGTTGGTTTTCATTCACTAATCTGAGCAAAGGATTCTGCGTTTCTTTCTAATTCATGTTCCATTAACATAGTGTGTTAAGATTCTGCATGACTCTTCAGTTTAAGTTACCTTTTCAATTAAAAATAAATCCAATCTGGGATTCTGGTTTCTAACCTTACCCTATAATCCTCTTGGCCTTGGAATTACTATTTCTGTTATGTAAGAATCTGCCCACTCTCAGGCTTTGCCAAAATCCAGTTCTCTACTGATTCAGATTTCACTCGTCCACCTCAGCATGGTATTAATAAAATGAGTGGGTATAAAACTGTATATATGTTCTGTGTGTGAATAAGTTAATTTATATTTGAATGAATCTGTTTGGATTTAACTGTAGGTGCTTATAGCCAGGTTGGAAAAAGTGTGTGGGAAGGGATAAGAAAGGGGGTAAATAAGCCTGGTTAAGAGGAAGAAAACTGTAGAGGAACCACAAAAGATAATAGTAATAAAACTGATGTTGAAGAAAGGCTATTATTTATATGTTTTCTGCTGAGATGCCCTTTTCTTTCCCTTTATTAAAGATTTCCAAGTATAATCTATAAGAAGTCATTTGTGGAGATACCTAATTTTGTAACTGAGTTTTTTCTTGGGTGCTGGTGAGGCACAGCTCCCCCGAGAGAATGCTGTGGGTTCTTGGTCTCCAACCTCTTAAAGAATAAGCGATGGGACCACTGCAGGTGCACCATAGGCTCATAAAAGTAAATATCGGACCCAAGAAGTGCTGCAGAAAGGTGATTTTATTTGGGTAGAGAAAAGAGAAGAAGAGAAAGACTTCCACAAAGACTATGGAAGGGAATTCCAGAGGGAAAATCCCAGAGGGGGAAAGGCAGCTCCCACCTTGTGGGAGGGGATTCCAGAGAGCTGGAAATCTGGTGTGGGTGAAGGAGCAGGGGAATTTATCCTGGGAGAAATTTCCACCTTCCCCAATATACTGAGCCAATGAAAGTAGTTTCTTAGAACTTCTACTGGAGTGATTGACTTTTAGTTTCTTCCCATGCCCACAAAATTCAAACATAAACCGTTAAATCTCCCGGATGGATAGAGATGGGAGTGGGACATGCCACTGGGAAATTCTTGCCCTTAAAACTACACCCCCTCATGGATCCAGAAAGAGAACACATTCCCTCAATTTCACTTACTTATAAACTGAACCTCTGTCCAATTTGTGTTTACAGTACAAATTACTAGAAATTGGGTATTTCCATAATTAATGAAGGATATAAAATTAAATATAAAACAAGTATATTTAATAAACTGTTCTATATCATCAGAAACCATTTGAATGTGATGGGGAGGATGAATCCAAACTGGAAAACACTTAAGGATATTATCCAGGATAACTTCCCCAGCCTAGCAAGGCAAGGCCAACATCCAAATCCAGGAAATACAGAGAACACCATAAAGATAATCCTCAAGAGGAGCAACCCCAAGACACATAATCATCAGATTCACCAGGGTTGAAATGAAGGAAAAAATACTAAGGGCAGCCAGAGAGAAAGGTTTGGTCACCCCTAAAGGGAAGTCCATCAGACTCACAGCCGATCTGTTGGCAGAAACCCTACAAGCCAGAAGAGAGTGGGGGCCAATATTCAACATCCTTAAAGAAAAGAACTTTCAACCCAGAATTTCATATCCAGCCAAACTAAGCTTCACAAGTGAAGGAGAAATAAAATCCTTTATAGACAAGCAATTGCTGAGTTATTTTGTCACCACTAGACCTACCTTACAAGAGCTCCTGACAGAAGCACTAAACATGGAAAGGAATAACCAGTACCAGCCACTGCAAAAATGTACCAGATGGTAAAGACCAAAGACACAATGAAGAAACTGAGTCAACTAATGGGCAAAACAACCAGCCAGTAACAAAATGGCAGAATCAGATTCATACATAACAATATTAACGTTAAATGTAAACTGTAAATGCACCAATCAAAAGACACAGACAGATTGGCAAACTGGATACAAAGTCAAGATCCATCAGTGTGCTGTATTCAGGAGATCCATGTCACATGCAGAGACACACATAGACTCAAAAGGATGGAAGATTTACCAAGCAAATGGAGAGCAAAAAAGAGCAGGGGTTGCAATCCTGCAGTTAACATTTTCTATAATTGTGAAAAGACTGAATGCTTTTACCTTAAGGTCAGGAACAAGGCAAGGATGTCTGCTCTTAGCACTTTTATTCAATATACTAAGAATCAAAGGGAGTACCCTTATATTGATAAAGCTTACCCTTTTTCTTAATGGCTAGACTTAGTGCTTTCCCTTTTAAGAGTGGGAATAATGCAAGTATGTTTGCTCTTACTCTTATTCAATTCAGTGCTGTAAATTCTAGCCAATACAAGAAGGCAAGAAGAATTAAAAAAAAAAAAAAAGTAGATTAGAAAATAAGAAATAAGACTGTCCCTGTTTGCAGATGACGTGACTGTCTATAAAAAAAAATCCCATAAAATCTCCCAAAAAAACCTTCCTAGAATTAATAAGTGAGTTCAGTAAGGTTGAAGAATACAAGATAAACACAAAATCAGTTATATTTCTTTATGTTAACAGTGAACACGTGGACACTAAAATAAAAATGCATGTCATTTGTAATGACTTAAAAAGCAAAAGTTTTAAAGCTAGCAAACATTACAGAATATGTATGCTTAGAATTATACCATGCTGTTGAAAGAAATTGAGATGTAAGTAAGTACAAAGGCATACTGTGTTCATGGATTAGAACACTTACTGTAGTAAATATGCCAGTTCTCCCCCAATTTCATACACAAATTTCATGCAGTTACTATGAAAATTCCCATAAGTTTTTTTTGTTGTTGTTGTTGATATAGATAAGATTGTTTTCACATTTACTTGGAAAGACAGAAGAACTAGAATGGCTAAAAGTGTTCTTTAAGAGAATAGAGTTAAAAGAATCAGTCTACCTGATTTTTGTTATATAGCTACAATAATCATACTGAGATATTAGTGGAGGGGAGAGTTACAAGGATTGGTAGAACAGAATAGAGAGCCCAGAAATAGATCCACACAAATATGCCCAGTTGTAATTTGACAAAGGTGCAAATGCAATTCAGTGGAGAAAAACTAGTCTTTTTAATAAATGGTGCCAGAGTGATTGGATATCTGTAGACAAAAAATAATAAACATTAACCCAAAACTCACAGCTTAATACAAATATTAAGTTAAAATGGATAATTGACTTAAATGTAAAATGATTGGACTTTTAGAAAAAAAATAAACCATAGGTAAAACATCTTTGGCCTCTAGGGCTAGAAAAGAGTTCTTAAGACTTGACACCAAAAATATAATCGATAAAAGAAAAATTTATAAATTTGTCTTCATCAAAACTTAACCGTTTTGCTCTGAGAAAGACCCTGTGCAGAGGCTGAAAAGACAGGCTACAAAGTGGCAGAAAATATATGCAAACTACTTATATATGACAAGGAACTATTATCTAGACTATATAAGGAACTTTCAGTACTTAACAGCAAAAAAGTAAGTAATCCAGTTAAAACACAGGCAAAAGATGTAAAGAGACATTTCACTGAAGAGGATATATGGGTGAAAACTAAGCACATTAAAAGAGTTCAACATGATTAACCATTAGGAAAATGAAAATTAAAATCACACAGTAATATTACACAACTATAAAAAATAGTGACAACACCAAATGCTGGTGAGGATATAGAGAAACTGGATCACTGATATATTGCTGGTAGGAATGTAAAATGGTACAGCCACTCTGGAAAACAAGTTTGGCAGTCTGTTAAAAAACTAAACATGTAACTGCCATACATTTACCTCAAGAAATGAAGACTTGTTTCACCCAATAACCTTTACACAAATGTTTCTAGCAGCTTTATTTATAATAACCTAAAAACAGATATCCTTCAATGGTTGAATAGTTAAATAAGTCGTGGTATACCCATATAGTGGAATACTATTAAGCAATAAAAAGAAATGACCTAGCTGTATATGCAACAACTTGGATGAATCTCCAGAAAATTGTGCTGAGTAAAACAGAACCAATATGAAAAGGTTACATAGGTGTGATTTATGACAAAATTATATAAACAGAATAATCTAATAATGTATCAAATACTTTTCTGTTTTCAGAAATCAAAATTATAAGACATATAGAGGGCAGAAGTGCATATACAGTCATGATGTTTCAGTCAAGGGTAGACCACACATATGACAGTGGTCCCTAGATTATAATACAGTATTTTAACCATACCTTTTCTGTGTTTACATATGTTTAAATAAACAAATGCTTATCATTATATTACAGTTGCCTGCAGTATTAAGTACAGTAAAATGCTATACAGATATATAGCCTGGGAGCAATAGGCTATGCCTTATAGCCTCAGTGTATAGTAGGCTATACCATCTAGGTTTGTATAAGTACATTGTATGATGTTCACACAGTGACAAAATCACCTACTGGCATGTTTCTCAGAATGTGTCTTCATCATTAAGCAAGGTGTGACTTATAATAATAGTGACTGTATTCAAAAAGCTAATAAACATTAAAAACATAGAGCCTCATTGAAATAATCCCTGAAAGGTGACTTTTGGGAAGAGAGGAGAAGAAAGAAATGCTAAATTACATTGACAGACCATTTTGAGGGGGAAGGGAAAAAGGGAAGAAGCTCTATATTAACTATACACATCAATGTAAGATACAGCCTAATAAGTGTTGTGAATGAAGTGGGGGGAGTGGGCGATAAGTCCTCCAGTAAGTGCCCTTCACTATGGTTGGCTTTTCTTTAATCTCAAAGTTGAATGTAATACAAAATAATTCATTTGTGTTCTGTTCATGTTCAATTAATCTTGTGTTTTATAATTTGAAAAAGTTTAATGATGAATGTGTTTTTATACTTCACAGTGAGAGACCAACCACCAATTAGCCTTGATGTTAGACAAAAACAGCGTATCTCTATGGATGCATCATCATCCGAAGTGAAGGCCCCAGTCCTTCCAGAACCTATTCTTCCTATCCAGCCCAAAACTATGAAAGACTTTCAGTAAGTTTCAACTTACTATGTAAATGTATAGTTATCTGCATGTCAGCACTTTATATAATTTAATGTCTTTATTTGAGAAATTAATTTAACTTTGGAATCATTATAAGCTATTAGCCAAGAGTAGAGATTCAAAAGACTAGATGTCTCAAGTTGAAGGTGAAAGAAAATGAATGTATGAATAACAGGTAAGAGTTAGATAGGCTGCAGCAAAATAAAGGAAACACTAAGTAAGAGTCTATGAATCAAAACAGGCAAAAAGAGATAAAAGTGGCAATTAAATAATAGACTTACCATTTTTAAAAATAAGAGTTCATTTATGATGTGACACATACTATAAAAGTTATGTCACCATTCAAAAAAATCCAAATGCATATTTGAGGACTAAGTGGGAATGATAAAGACAGAACGTAAATAAAGTCTCCAGAAGTTTAGCTATGAAGGGAAGGGAAAGAGTAATCATTGAAAGAGACTCGTTAAGAATTATCTTTTTTAAAAAAATAAATAAATGGAAAAGTTGAAGCTGGATTAGTATCTGAATCCAATTAAGAATTATAAATCCATAAACTATATTAACTAACTGGGACGTTTTTCTTTATTTGATTTCAGTATTTTGTATTGCATGTTTGGTGACACTTATTAAAAAGTAATGCTAATTTATCTGAATATGTCTATATATAAATATGGTTAATGTATGTTTTTATTTTAGGGAAGATGTAGAAAAAGTTAAGTCATCAGGAGATTGGAAAGCAGTACATGATTTTTATCTAACAACATTTGATTCTTTCCCAGAATTAAATGCTGCATTTAAGGTAATTATACATAAAACGTGTTTTTCATTTCACATTTAGTTTTCAGTTTTCCAAAAATGATACAATAAATTTACCTCATTTTCTACTCAGTGTTGATTTAAACATGCATATATATTGATTTCAGAAATTATACAGTATGCACAATTATGTAATATTACAAATATATAAGTACATGGGTTTTTATAGGAGGGTTTTTTGTTTTGTTTTGAGATGGAGTCTCATTCTGTTGCCCAGGCTGGAATGCAGTGGCGCAATCTCGGCTCACTGCAGCCTCCACCTCCCAGGATCAAGCAATTCTCATGCCTCAGCCTCCTGAGTTCTGGGATTGCAGGTGCCTACCACCACACTTGGCTAATTTTTCTATTTGTAGTAGAAACAGGGTGTCACCATGTTGGCCAGGCTGGTCTCGAACTCCTGGTCTCAGGTGATCCTCCCACCTTGGCCTCCCAAAGTGCTCGGATTACAGGTGTAAGCCACCGCATCCAGCCCTTAAATATTGTTTTTACTTGCTCTAATGTTAATGTTTAACTCCATTTTTTCAGTTTTAAAAAAGAAACTTATTAAAATAATCTTTGTACATTTCTTTTTATTTTCAGAAGTTTTGCCTAGCAGTTCTCTTTAATTATCAGACTAAAAAATAGTAGAAATTATGAAGGAATAGTATGGTTCAAATATTACTAAGAATAGTCTTTAAAATGTTGAATGTACTTAAATCTTAAATTGAATTTGCAGAAAGATGCCACTGCCTCATTTAATACCATTGAAGACTCTGGGATTAATGCTAAATTTGTGAATGCTGTATATGATACCTTACTTAATACTGTAAGTATTATGACATGCAAGTAGTATAATTCTTTGTCTCTTCTGTATTTCAAAAGCAGCCACACAAATATTGTAAAAATCACCTTATAATTACCTTAGAAATTCTGATGCAATTTTATAGTAAATGTAGCTGGAATTCTCAGAAAGTTAGATTATTTTATTCTTTTATTTTTTAACTATGAATTAAGCAGCAAATACTTTTACAGCCAATCATTTTTAAGAAAGACTTGCTAAAATCATGCTTTACTTACTCAGCAAAAGGAGGTAAGTTATTTAATTACATTGGAATTGCACTGAATCTGTAGATAAGTGGTTCATAAACATTAGCCTCTATCAGAATCACAAGAAGGGCTTGTTAAAATACAGAATTTTAGATTCAGCAGGTCTTGGGTGAAGCCTAAGAATTTTCATTTGTAACAAGTTCCCAGGATATGTTGATGCTCCTGACCCAGGGACGACATTTTGAGAACCCTGCTGCTGTAGATCAATTTGTGAAAAATTGACATCTTTTCAATCCATAAGCATACTGTATCCCTTTAGTTGCCTAGGTCTTCTTTAATTTCTCTTGGTAATGCTTTGTAGTTTTCTGGGTGGAAGTGTTACACATTTCTCATTACATTTATTTCTAGGTACTTCATGTTTTTTGATGCTATTATAATTTCATTTTCCAATTGTGACTGATATATGGAACTGCTTTCATATCTTTATCTGAATACAGTTGACCTTTGAACAGTGTGAGGGTTTGGGGCGCTAACCCCCATGCAGTAAAAAAAATCTGTGTGTAACTTTTGACTCCCCAGAAACTTGATTACTAATAGCCTATTGTTGACCAGAAGTCTTACTGATAACATAAACAGTTAACATATATTTTATATGTTACATATATTATATACTGTATTCTTACAGTAAAGTAAGCTAAGGAAAAGGCAGTGTTCTTAAGAAAATTATAAGGAAGAGAAAATATATTTATTATCTATTAAGTAGGAGTGGACTGTTATAAAGGTCTTCATCCTTACTGAGTAGGCTGAGGAAGAGGAGGGGTTGGTCTTGCTATCTCAGGTGGCAGAGACGAAAGAAAATCTGTACATAAGTGGGCTTGCATAATTCAAACCTGTATTCAAGAGTCAAGTGACTTTGCTGTATTCATCCATTAATTCTAATAATACATCAGTAAATTAACTTGGATTTTCTGTGTATACAGTCTTGTCATTTGTTAAAAAGGAGAGTTTTATCTCCTAATTCTTGTATCTTATATGGATGTATGTATGTATTTGCGTTGACTGGGACCTCTTTCACAATTGTGAATAAAAGTAGTAATAGCAGACCTCTTTGTCTTATTCCCAATATGAGTACTTCACTATTAAATATAAACATCCTTTGCCATTAAAGAAATGAAAATAACATTACACATCCATCAGAATTAATAAAATTGTTCAAAAACTTTACCATGTATTGGCAATATTGTGGAACAGTTGGAACTTTCATCCCTTGATGATGTAAGTATAAACTGGTACAACCACTTTGGGAAAAATGCTTGGCATGATCTAACACTAAGCATATGCATATTCTGTAACCCAATAATTCCATTCCTAGGTACACTTCTCTGAACTTGATTTTTTTTTTTATTTTAATTTCTTTTGAATTTAAGTCATTTTTTGCAAACTAGGAAACAGAATAAATCTAAGGCAATCTAGTCCTCAAGGGATCCAGGCTGAGTCCACGATCTTTAGCAAACAACATCATAATACAAATTTGCTAGCAATAGGGTATAAATTCTCAATAATAACCACTTACCTACCTTTTTTATTAGGAAACAGCCAAAAGTCCAATTCTTAAAGGGATGACATGCAGAACATCTTAATCTACAAAGGCCAGAATGACCCAAGTTATATGCTGAACAAACTATTGGTGAACCAAATCAAAGCTGGCCAAGGATTGGTAAACAGAGAAAGTGTTCACATTTTGAACACTTACTCTGTGGCTTTAAAAATTCCTGGTTGCTGTCAGTAAGAAAGCAAATAAAAAATATTGCAGATGGACATACACTGATACTTTATTTTGCCAAGGTCTTCCACTGGAACTTGAAGGTAGAGATAAATACAAGGTATAAGATAATTATCCCTTATCTCACTGTGTTGCTCAGGCTCAGGCCAGACTCCTGGCCTCAAGCAGTCCTCCTGCTTGGCCTCCCAAACTGTTGGGATTATAGGTATCAACCACTGAGACTGGCCAGGAGGGCTTTCCGTAGACTGAAGACCAATGTAGCCATCATCTGTACTGCAGAGCCTTGAGTATTTCTCTTTACTGTTGGGGATTCTGGTAGCCAGACTGGTACTGGATACCATCATAACATGCTGACACAGCTACAGTTGGAGCACACACCATGCTACCTGTGCACCAAGAGCTTGGCATGAGACCCCATGGCATAACCCACATGACAGCCACTCAGCCTGCCCCAGCATGGACCAGTCCTCTCTGAGTTCTTTTGACTTGAAATATTAATGTTTTATATACATTAAAAAATTGAATCTACAGACATGAGGGAAAAACTCCTAAAGTGGAATACAGACAGAAAATAATTAACCCTAACTATATTTTGAATGAATACTATAACCATATTTTCAAAACCTTGACTGAAAAACTTTTATACATAGTACTTTATGTAATCATATATCTTTAACTTTTCTTAGTAGTTTGGGATTTTTTTTGCCCTCAGTGTTATAGACAAATAATTCTGAAATTACATTCTATGTATTGTTGAACTAAACAAATAAGTAAATATATCAATGTTTCTGGGAGTCAGGTTTCTCATTTTAGGAAAGGGAGATACAAATATGGGATGAGGGAGACTAAAAACAATTCTGGGAATTGAATTCGAGTTGGAGGCATTGTAATGATCTCATGGTTTTTAATAGATGTAGATACATGTGTGTGCATGCGAGTGTGTATGTTCTAGTCCTGTGCACTGAAAGGGCCTACAGCAATAACGTGCCAGTAGCAATGTAGCAATAAGTACTTCACTGTACTTACCTTGGTTTCTAAATACCATTTCACACTAAAAAAACCATAGCTCCCCCAGAGAAATGGCTAATTCTAAGACCAAGGCAGGGAAAGTACAAAATGACCCTGGAACATATAGTATCTCACCATTAATTATGATGTTAGCTGTAGGTTTTTTAATAGATGTTCTTTATCAAGTTGAGGAAGTTCACTTCTCTTTCTTGTTTGCTGATAATTTTTATCATGAATGGGTGCTGGATTTCATCAAATGCTTCTTTTGCATCTATTGATGTGATCACATGATTTTTCTTTTTTAGCTTGTTGATGTGATGAATTACTTGATTTTCAAATGTTGAACTAGATTTGCATAAACTGAAATAAATCCCACTTGGTTGTGTTGTATAATTTTTGTATATTTTTGGTTCAATTTGCTAATATTTTGTTGAGGATTTTTTGCATCTATGTTCATGAGAGGTATTGGTCTATACTTTTCCTTTCTTGTAATATCTTTCTCTGGTTTGAGTATTAGGGTAATGCTGGCCTCACAGAATGACTTAGAATTTATTCTCTCTGCTTCTGTTTTCTGGAAGAAATTGTAAAGAATTAGTATCATTTATTTCTTAAATATTTGGTAGAATTTACCATTAAAGCCATCTGACCTGGTGTTTTCTGTTTTAGAAGGTTAACAATTATTGATTTGGTACCTTTAATAGACACAGGCTTATTCAGATTATCTGTTTCTCCTTATATTAATTTTGGTAGATGGTGTTTTTCAGTAACATATCTAGGTTATCAAATTTATGAGTATAGAGTTATTCATAATAGTCCTATATTATCCTTTTAATGTCCATAGAATCAGTGTGAGAATGATCTTTCATTTACTTTCGTGTTTTCTCACTTTCTTTTGTGATTAGTCTTGCTAGAGATTTATCACTTTTATTGATCACTTCAAAAAAATTATAATTTGGTCGTGTTGATTTTGTCTATTCCCTTTTTTCAGTTTCATTGACTTCTCTAATTTTTATGATATCTTGTCTTCTGCTTACCTTGGATTTAATTTGCTCTTTTGTTTTAGTTTCCTAAGGTGGGCACTTAAATGTTTAGCTTTAGATTTTTTTGCTAATATATTCATTCAGTGCTATACATTGCCACTGCTTTTGTTATGTCCCACAAATTTTGATAGGTTGTATTTTCATTTGTTTTCCAGTGCTAAACATAGACTTACCATATGATCCCGCTCTTGTACTCACACGTATTTGCCCAAGTGAGTTAAAAATTTATGTTCACTCAAAAACCTGCACACAAATGGTTATAGCAGCCTTATTAATAATTACCAAAAATGTCCCTCCATAGGTGAAGGGATAAACTGTGGTACATTCCATATCGTGGAAATTATTCAGTGATAAGAAGAAATGAGATACCAAATGGACATAAAAGACATGGAGAAACATTAAATACATATTGCTAAGTGAGGGAAGCTAGTCTTAAAAGGCTGTTAAAAAAGCAATAATGGAGATGTGGAGCCAAGATGGCCAACTAGATGCATCCAGGAGGAACATCTGCCACCCAGAGACTGGACATCAGGAAGACTGACACACTCCAAGCAGATCTTCAGAGAGAAGGCATTGAGATTAGACAGATAGAGGACATAGATGCTGGGCTGAAGGGCGAAGGAGCTGGGAAACCTGGGTGGGGCTACCAAGTACTGGAACTCATTCATGACCCCCAGTAACTCGTGTGGAAAGGGTGAGTTGAACAGGCAAGAAGCAGCCTGCTCTTGCCACAGACCTTCAGAATCCTGGCAACAGGAGAGTCCATGACCCCCATGAACACTTGAGCTAGCAGGAGAGTTGCTTACACAGGTGGTAGGGACAGGACTTCAGCCTGTGTGGAGCCCAGGTGGTTTGGTATGGGAACATCTGCAGTGGAGCATGGCCAGGGATGCCCATCTCTGAAGACCCACCATGCTCCTCTAGGAGACTTTACCCTTGAGATGACTGTCAGACCTGGACAGAGGAGGGCAGCCTTGCCTGTGAGTTGGTGCCAGACCAATCTGAGTGTCTCTGACTGCTGGCCTCTCCCAGGCCCCCAGCCTGGCCACACTCACTTGCAGTGCACCCTGATGCCTAACCAGGTTACTTCCTGGGGCACAGCTCCTTCATCAGAAGACCACTCCTGACTGTCACAGAGTCCAGCAGAGTGGCCACCACCAACACACACCACCCTACCTGCAACCTTCCCCCATCACAACCTCCCCTGCACTGCTTTGCCAGCATGAATCTCTCCACAGTCACCTTCCCACCACTTTTTCAAGGTTTGTGGGTGAGTGGACCTCACTTCTCCCCACTGCATCAGTAGGTGTGTGCACCCCACCATGCTACTGCTGCATGAGTACACGCTGCTTCCCCCATTGGCATGCAGGCACCCAATCATGCCACAATTGCTGCTGCAAATGTGCACACGGACACTAGCAACTCACATCCCCCTCCACTCCCATGCTGCCACCACTGCTGGTACAAATGCATGTGCACAGAGGCCAGCATCCTTGCCCCTACCAGCACCCCACACATACTGTACCACTACTGCTGCCAGCTCAAGAGCATGCAGCAATGCCACAAGTCTGCTCCCACTAGTACCTTGCCCCAGCTGATGTGTATGCCTCCCACCACACAGCTCTGAGTGGCTGCTGGCACATGCAAGCAAGCACAGATCCAACTACCACCACCCCAATGAAGTGTTTTTTTCTGGCACCACCCATCAGAGTTATTGTCAGTGGACCAAGAAGACCTCAGCCCTTTTGGCACAACAGGTTCCTAACCTTGAGGGGCCAGAGAACAAAGCCAAGGTCTCAGTGTATGCAGCACAGGAGTGCTAAGCTGAGCCTTGGCCCACTAAAATTTTCCAGAAACAAAGCCATTCAACTGAACCCTCTTTATACCACAATCAAACCCACAAGTGCATTAAAGAAGATAAAAGCAAAAAAAAAAAATTCCATTCAAAGGATAACAACTCCAGAAACTGAAGGAATGTCAACTCACTCAGATGAGAAAGAAGCAGCATGAGAACTCTGGCAAATCAAAAAGCCAGTGTCTTCTCACCTCCTAATGACGGCCCTAGTTCCCGAGCATTGGGTCTTAACCAGGCTGAAATGACAGAAATAGAATTCAGAATATGGATACAAACAAAGATCATTAAGATTCAGGAGAAAGTAGAAGCCCAATATAAGGAATCTAAAGAATACGGTAAAATGATACAGTAGATAAAAGATGAAATAGCTGTTTTAAGAAAGAACCAAACTGATCTGACAGCTAAAAAACTCACTTCACAAATTTTCTCCTATCTTTACAAAAAAAGTTTTTAAAAATTAACTGGGTGTGGTGGTACATGCTTATAGTTCCAGGTACTTGGGAGGCTGTAGTGGGAGGATCACTTGAGCCCAGGAGTTCAAAACTGCAGTGGGCTATGATTGTGCAAGCGCACTGCAGCCTGAACAACAGAGTTAGACACTATCTCAAAAAAAAAAAAAAAATAGAATGCAGTTGCAAACATTAACAGCAGAATTGACCAAGCTAACAAAGCCTCCGAGAAATATGGGGTTATGTAAAGAGACCAAATCTACAACTCGTTGACGTCTTGGAAAGAGAGGAAGAGAAAGCAAGCCATTTGGAAAACGTATTTGAGTTTATCATCCATGAAAATTTCCTCAACTTCACTAAAGACGCCAACATTCAAATTCAGGAAATTCAGAGAACTTCTGCAATATACAAGATGACCATCCCTAAGACACACAGTCCTCAGATTCTCCAAAGTCAAAATGAATGAAAAAATGTTAAAGGCAGCTAGAGAGAAGGAGCAGATCACCTCCAGTGGGAACCCTATCAGGCTAACAGCAGACCTTTGAGCAGACACCCTACAATACAGAAGAGATGGGGAGCCTATATTCAGCATTATTAACAAAAAGATATTCCAACCAAGAATTTCATATACAGACAAACTAAGCTTCATAATCGAAGGAGAAATAAGACACTTTTCTGATAAGTAAATGCTAAAGGAATTCATTACCACCAAACCTGCCTTACAAGAGATACTTAAGGGAGTGCTAAATATGGAAAGGAAAGACTGTTACCGCCACTACAAAAACATACTTAAGCACATAAACCATTGACACTATAAAGTAACCACACAACCAATTCTGCATAATAACCAGCTTAACAACATGATTACAGGAATGTAAAAAGACTAATGCCCACATAAAGGCACAGAGTGGCAAATTGGATAAAGAAGAAAGACCAAACTATATGCTATCTTCAAGAGACCCATCTCACATACAGTGACTTTCATAGGCTCAAAGTAAAGCAATGGAGAAAGCTCTAGCAAGAACAATAGAAAAGAAAAAAGAGCAGGGGTTGCTATTGCAATTTCAGACAAAACAGACTTTTTAAACCAACAACTATCAAAAAAGACAAGAGCCATTACATAATGGTATAGAGTTCAGTTCAGCAAGAAGACTTAAGTATCCCAAATATATATGTACCTAATACAGGAGCACCTAGATTTACAAAGGAAGTTCTTTAGAGATCTACAAGGAGACTTAGATAATCACACAATAATAGTGGAAGACTTCAACTCCCCACCAACAGTATTAGATGTTTGAGGGACAATCTAACAAAGATACATGGGACCTCAACTTGTCATTTGACCAAATGGACCTAACAGATATCTACAGAACTCTCCACCCCAAAACAACAGAATACACATTCTTCTGAGCTGCACATGACACATACTTTAAGATTGACCACACAATCAACCATAAAACAATTCTCAACAAACTTTTAAAAAATGAATTCATACCAACCACCATAGCACAATAAAAACAGAAATCCATTCTGAGAAAAACACTCAAAAGCATACAATTGTAAGATAATTAAACAATCTGCTTCTGGATGACTTTTAGGTAAGCAGTGAAATTAAGGCAGAAGTCCAGAAATTTGTTGAAACTAATGAGAACAAAGATATAACATATCAGGATGTCTGGGACCCAGCTAAAGCAGCATGAAAGAAAGTTTATGGAGCTAAATGCCTACATCAAAATGTTAGAAAGATCTCAAGTTCACATAATATCACACCTAGAAGATCTATAGACACAAACACAAACTAACCCCAAAGGTAGCAGAAGACAAGACATAACCAAAATCAGAGCTGAACTGAAGGAAATTGAGACATAAAAAGACGATACAAACATTCAACAAATCCAGTATTTGGTTTTTTGAAAGACTAAGATTAATAGACGAGTAGCTAGGGTAATAAGGAAAAACAGAAAATCCAAATATACAATCAGAAATGACAAAGGGGACATTACCTCTTACCCCACACAAATACAAAAATCCTCAGAGACCACTATGAACACCCTTATGCACACAAACTAGAAAACCTAGAAGAAATGGAAAAATTCCTGGAAACATACAACCTCCCAAGATGAAACCGTGAAGAAATGGAAATCCTGAACAGACCAATAATGAGCTCTGAAATGGAATCAGTAAGAAAGAGCTTACCAACCCCCAAAAAAGCCCAGAACCAGGTGAGTTCACAGCCAAATTCTACCAGATGTATAAATGAGCTGGCACCATTTCTACTGAAACTATTCCAAAAACTTGAGGAGGAGGGACTCTTCCCTAACTCATTCTGTGAGGCCAGCATCATCTTGATAATCATCTTGTGTGTGTGGCAGAGACACACACACATACAAAAAGAAAACTTCAGGACAGTATCCTTGATGAACATTGATGCAAAAATCCTCAACAAAATACTAGCAAACTGAATCTAACGGCACATCAACAAGCTAATCCACCATGATCAATTAAGCATTATCCCTAGGATGCAAGGTTGGTTCAGCCTACACATATCAATAAATGTGATTCATCACATAAACAGAACTAAACATGAAAACCACATGAAGATCTCAATAGATGCAGAAAAGGCTTTTGATAAAATTCAGCTTCCCTACATGTTAAAAACCCTCAACAACTAGGCATTGAAGGAACATACCTCAAAATAATAGGAATCATCTGTGACAAACCCACAGCCAACATCATACTGAATGAGCAAATGCTATAAGTGTTCCTCTTGAGAACCAGCACAAGACAAGGATGCCCACTCTCAGCACTCCTATTCAACATATTACTGGAAGTCCTAGCCAGAGCAGGTAGGCAAGAGAAAGAAAAAGAAGGCATCCAAATAGGAAGAGAAGAAGTCAAATGTTTGCAGACATTATTCTATACCTAGAAAACCCCATATCCTCTGCCTAAAAGCTCCTAGACCTGAAGAACAATTTCAGCAAAGTTGACTAAATCAATATACAAAAATCAGTAGCATTTCTATATACCAGCGACTAAGCTAAGAGCCAAATCAAGAACACAGTTCCACTCACAATAGCCACAAAAAAGAATAAAATACCTACAAGTATTGCTAACCAGTGAGTTAAGGAG
This sequence comes from Ateles fusciceps, assembly GCA_036589455.1. Classification (NCBI taxonomy): domain Eukaryota; kingdom Metazoa; phylum Chordata; class Mammalia; order Primates; family Atelidae; genus Ateles; species Ateles fusciceps. Next base: position 7,915,035 of record JAZHEH010002393.1, read on the forward strand.
CACTAACAATGAGAATTACAAAACACTGCTCAAAGAAATTAGAGATGAACAAACAAATGGAGAAACATTCCATGCTCAAGGATAGGAAGAATCAATATCATTAAAGTGGCCTTACTACCCAAGGCAATTTAGAGATTCAATGCTATTCCAATCAAACTACCAATGGCATTCTTCACACAATTAGAAAAGAAAAACTTTTAAAATTAATATAAAACCAAAAAAAAGGTCTGATTAGCCAAGGCAATCCTAAAAAAGAGAGAGAGAACAAAGCTGGAGGCATTGTATTACCTGACTTCAAACTATACTACAAGCCACAGCAACCAAAACAGCATGGTACTGGTTCAGAAACAGACACATAGACCAATGGAACAGAATAGAGAGCCTAGAACCAATGACACACACCTACAACCAACTGATCTTTGACAAAGTCGACAAAAACAAGCAGTAGGGAAAATATTCCCTATTCAATAAATAGTGCTGGGATAACTTGCTGGTTATATGTAAAAGATTGAAAGTGGACCCATTTATTTCACCATATAAAAAACCAACTCAAGACAAAGACTTTAATATAAAAACTGAAAGTCTAAAAAGCCTAGAAGATAACCTAGGAAATGTCATTCTGAATGTAGGCCCTAGCAAAGATTACATGATAAAGATGCCAAAAGCAATTGTGACAAAAACAAAAATTGGTGATTGAGACCTAATTAAACTAAAGAGCTTCTGCACGGCAAAAGAAACTATCAACACAGTAAATAGACAACCCGCAGAATAGGAGAAAATATTTGCAAACTATGCATCCAACAGAGGTCTAATATCCAGAATCTATAAAGAACTGAAATAAATTAATAAGCAAAAGCAAATGACTTTGTTAAAAAGTGAGCAAAGGACATGAGCAGACATTTTTCAAAAGTAGACATACATGTGTCCAACAAGCATGTGAAGAAATGCTCAGCATTGCTGATCATTAGAGAAATGCAAATCAAAACCTCAATGAGATAACATCTCACACCAGTCAGAATGGCTGTTACTAAAAAGTCAAAAATTGGGAGGTTGCAGAGAAAGGGAATGCTTATACACTGCTGGTAATGTAAATTAGTTCAGCCATTGTGTAAAGCTTAATTATCATTTGAATCAGCCATCCCATTATTGGGTATATACCCAAGGGAATATAAATTGTTCTACCATAAAGACACATGTCACATGTATGTTCATTGCAGCACTATTCACAACAGTGAAGACATGGAATCAGTCTAAATGCCCATCAATGGTAGACTGGATAAAGAAAATGTGGTACATGTATACCACGGAATGCCATGTAATCATAAAAAAGAACGAGATCATATCCTTTGCAACAACATGGAGGGAGTTGGAGACCATTATCCTAAGTAAACCAACACAGAAACAGAAAACCAAATACTGTATGCTCTCATTTGTAAGTAGGAGCTAAACAAGAACATATGAACCCTAAAAGGGAAACGAGACAATGGGGCCTACATTAGGATGGAAGATGGGAGGCAGAAGAGTATCAGAAAAGCTACCTATCAGGTACTATGCTTATTTACCTGGATGATGAAATAATCTATATACCAAACCTCACACCATGCAATTTACCTATATAACTGCACATACACCCCTGAACCTAAAATAAAAGTTTAAAAAGAAAAGTAAAAAAACAGTGGGTGCTGGTGAGGTTGTGGAAAAAGGGAACAATTATACACTGCTGTTGGGAACGTGAATTAGTTCAGCAATTGTGGAAAGCAGTGTGGCAGTTCCTCAAAGAACTTAAAACAGAACTACCATTTGACCCAGCAGTTCCATTAGTGAGTGTATACCCAAAGGAATATAAATTATTCTACCATAAAGACACTCGTACATGTATGTTTGTTGCAGCACTATTCACAATAAAAAAGATATGAAAGACATAGAATCAACCTAAATGCTCATCGACTTTAGACTGGATAAAGAAAATGTGATATATATACACCATGGAATGCCATTAAGTCATAAAAAGAATGAGATCATTTTCTTGGCAGCATTATGGATGGAGCTGGAGGCTATTATCCTAAGCGAACTAATGCAGGAACAGAAAACCAAGTACTGTACGTTCTCACAAGAGAGAGCTAAACAGAGTACACATGGACAGAAAGAGGGAAACAACAGATACTGGCGATTACTTGAGGGTGAACAGTGGAAGGAGAGTGAAGATCAAAAAACTACCCATCAAGTACTATGTTTATTACCTGGGTGATGAAATAATCTGTATACTAAACCCCCATGACATACAATTTGCCTATACAACCTGCACATGTACCCCTGAACCTAAAATAAGTTTTTTAAAATTGCAAATTACAAAAAAGTGACAGTAATGAATTATAACTGACTAGGTAAACTAAGTATCTGATCCATACTGCTAATAAATATCAATATTGATAATCAATAAGTGCATTATTGCTAGGGAGGTAAATATATAAATAAATGTAAGAGCAAAGAAAGGCTTTTTTAACAGTAAAATGTGTTCCTATCAAAATACCACTGATCTTCACAGAAATAGAAAAAACAATTCTAACATGTATATAGAACCACAAAAGACCCAGAATAACCAAAGCTTTCCTAGGCAAAAAGAATAAAACTGGTGGGATCACATGACCAGACTTCAAATTATGCTACAGACTTAATAGTAACCAAAACAGCATGGTGTAAGAACAGTCATGTAGACCAGTGGAACAGAAGAGAGAACCCACAAATAAATCCAGACGTCAACAGTGAACTCATTTTTGACAAATGTTTCAAGTACATACTTTGGGAAAAGAACAGTCTCTTCAGTGAATGCTGCTGGGAAAACAATATCCCTATGCAGAAAAATGAAAGTAGACCCAAATCTTGCCATATACAAAAATCAAATCAAAATGCATTAAATGCTTAAAGACCTCAAACTATGAAACTACTAAAAGGAAACTGCAGGACATTGGAGTGGGCTAAGAATTCTTGAGTTCTACCCCACAGGCAACAGGCAACCAAAGCAAAAATGGACAAATGGGATCACATCAAGTTAAAAAGCTTCTGCACAGAAAAAGAAACAATCAACAAAATGAAGAAACAACTCACAAAATGAGAGAAAACATTTTGCAGACCACCCACCTGACAAGAGATTAATAATCAAAATATAACAAGAAAATATAACTAGAAAAAATAAAAATCTAATAATCCTATCAAAAATAGGCAAAATATTTGAATAGACAATTCTAAAGATATGTAAATGGCAAACAGGCATATGAAAAGGTGCTCAACATTATGGATCATCAGAGATACACAAATCAAAACTACAATGAGATATGATGTCACCCCAGTCAAAATGACTTTTCTCCAAAAGACAGGCATTAACAAATGCTGGCAAGAATGTCGAGGAAAGGGAACCCTCATACACTGTTGGTGGGAATGTAAATTAATACAGCCTCTATGGAGAACAGTTTGGAGATTCCTCAAAAAGCTAAAAATAGAACTATCATATCATCCACTCCTAAGTATATACTCAAAAGAAAGGAAATCAATATATCAAATATCTGCACTCCCATTTTCATTACACCACTATTCATGATAGCCAAGATTTGGAAGCAACCCAAGTGTCCATTTAGACAAATGGGTAGAGAAAATGTGGTTCATATACACCATAGAAAACTATTCAGCTTTAAAAAAAAAAATGCAATCCTGTCATTTGCAACAGCATGGATGGAACTGGAGTTTATTTTATTAAGAGAAATAAGCCAGGTGCAGAAAAACCAGAATCACATGTTCTTACTTATCAATGAGTGCTAAAGAGTAAAACAATTGAATTCATGGAGCTTGAGAGTGGAAGGATGCTTACCAGAGGCTGGGAAGGATAATTGAGGGGGAAGGCAGAAGAAAGGGTAGATAGTTAATGGGTACAAAAAAATAGAATAAATAAGACCTAGTATTTGCTAGCACAACAGGGTGGCTATGGTAAAAAATAATTTAGTTGTACATTTTTAAATAACTACAAGAGTGTAACTGGATTGTTTGAAACACAACAAATGCTTGAGGTGATGGATACTTTATTTACCCTGATGTGATTATTACACATTGCATGCCTATATCAAAATATCTCATATAACCTATATATACACCCACATAAATAATATACCCACAAAAATTAAAAATTTTAAAAACTCAGTAAAATTTGAAGTAATAAATGTAGAAGAAATTTAAAGTTAAAAAATTAAGATTTGCAACCATCATAGTAATAATTGATTCACTCATTATCTTAAATAAATCACTAAACCGACACTACGTGCTTGTTCATGTGATACACTGAGGACACATTATGAGTTTTCCTTTCCAAAATGCATAACCTGAATCAAATCTAATAAATTACCACAAACCCCCAATTAAGAAATATTCTGCCAGACAGGTGGTCTGAACTCTTCCAAATGTGGAGAAGAAAAAGCTAGCCAAATGTAGTAGTTCATACCTGTATGAACTAACAGAAGTTTCAGCTAATACAAAGGCCCTGAGAAGGGAGAACAATTGGAAGATCCAGAAATAAGACTTGTGTGACTAAAGCTTGGTGTATTAGGGAGAAATGAGACACTAAGTTGGTAAGAGATCAGACTGCATATGCCCACGTGAGTTTGATTGTACTGTAATGGAAAGTCATTGAGTGTTTTAAGCAGGGATCACTTATAGTTAAGAAAGATCTCTCTAGATTCTTAGCAGAAAATGGTCTGTAGTGTGTCAAGAGAAAGGAGTTAGGAAGGCATTGCAGTAGTTGAAGCAAAAGTTGATATTTGGATTAGCAATTTTTGCAATGAAAATAATGAGAAATGTTTGGACTCATAAATTATGGAGTAGAGCTAGTAAAAGTTCCAGTATATTGAGTGTGGCACTCAAAGGCAAGAAAGGAAACTGAGTGGATGCTGTTGCCATTTAATTAGATGGATAAGGCATTAGCAAAGGAGAGATCAAAGTGTTTAAAGAAGAAAGGAGTAGTCCACCTTGTCAGATGTTGCTGAGACATTTTGTAAGGTTTGGACAGAATATTGACCATTGTCTTTCATAAGCAATAGATAATTGATGACTTTAGTAAGACTTTAATAAGCCTATTTGGAATGAGTTAAAAGACAGTAAGAAGAGATAGTGAGTACAGATAATTCTTGAGAACTTTCACTGTGAAGGGAAGCAGAGAAATGAGGTGGTAGCCAGAAGAGCACATGAATGGTCCAAATGAGATGTTCTAAATAAAAGCAATGTATCAGTCAGAGTCCTGGTAGTAAACAGACAGCACACTCAAATTGGTAACTTGGATTATTTGCAAAGTTGTTAGCAGAGTAAGTGAGACCATAAGGAGAGCACAGTACCCCAGGTAAGAATCTGGAGATGAACTGTGGGCGGGAGGGCTGCTTTACAGGAGATGGGGTTTTCACCCTAGGGACGCAGCCAACCCATGACAACCGTCCCATGGTGACCCTGCAGGTGGGGAGCTGAGGACAAATACCCCAACTTCACTCTCTTTCTTTTCCGCTACTGCATTCTATTAGCTGAACCCAATCAGAAGGCAAAGGAGTCTAGTTGATGTAGTCCTTCAGAGTCATCCTCCAAGGGCATAGAGCAAAGTGGAGAAGAATGGCAAATCTATGCCAGTGATGTTAGTCTGTGTTGTTATACTAATAGGAATGTTTTAGTAGAGAGGGAGAAATGGATGCTACAGGAGAGATAAGAAAAAACTTTAATAACCATGTCCTTGACAAGGTTATGGGAGGGGATGGGATGTAGGACTCAAATGAAGGGGTGGCCTTGGTCAAGTGCAGTTGTAGGCAAATTGGTAGAAGTTACAGTGGGACAGTGCATCTGTTATCTGAGTGCATCTGCTTTCTCACTAAAGTGTGTAGCAAGGTCATAACTGGGAACAGTGCTAGGAAGAAGGTGTTAGAGATTTGAGGAATAAGAAAGTTTGAAATATAGTTGTCTTGAAGTGTAGAGAAGTAAATGAACTAGAGAAATATGGGACTATCAGTGTTATTGAGTGTCTTCTTGAGGTTTGTGGTCAGAAACTTAAAATATGTCCAGTGAGCACATTTGTTTGATTTTTCTCCTGCAGCTTTTGTTGCTCAGGGGCAAACACTAAATAAGTGGTTGAGCAGGGGTACTCTCTGGGTGTGCAGGGTTACTGTAAGAAGAGGAAGAGAAAGGAACGATATATTAAATATATATATGTATATGTGTATATGACATAGAGCTAGGCTGAATGAGTGCTGACAGACATGTCTTGGAAGTAATGGTTGTGGTTTTAAATAAAGGCATAATATATGTTTATTGGCATTTGCCACTTTCATATAACAACATGACACAAATTTTACTGATTATTTGAAGTTTCTTGTTAATGAAGCTTCTATACTATTATAAACTAAAGTATTATCTAGATATATTTTATTTTCATTTATTCCTGGGATATTTGATAGTAAATAAGATTTTTAGTATTGGAATTATTAAACTATAGTGTAATGTTATATTAGTAAACATGTTACTCTTGGATTCATGTTCATTATTCTATCTTGTCAAGTCAGGGAAAGTGAAATTTATTTTCCAGTTATGTAAAAATTATGTTGGTCATCAACCATCACCATATATGTTTGTGTATGTTGTACACTACACATACCAGGGATATTCTTATTGTAATCTTATGTCATTGATGCTCTCTAGAGTTCTTAAATGTAAAATCAATACTATTATGAGTGTCAGTCCCAAGTCATCAAGTCTGATTTTAACTATTGAAGCAGATCTGTAAATATAATTAACATATAAACATCACCTAAGTAGATAATCCTAATTACCTTCTTGTTTTCTTTTGCCTACAGCCTCAAGACATTCAGAAGACAGTATTAAAGGGAATCATTAACAGCCTATTACGGGAATGGAAAGGGTAAACTAATATTTTCAGTATTTAGTTAATCAGTATAGATGTCTAACTGAACACATATCATATATCTTCAACATATGTATATTTGTTTTACTCTCAGAAAAGATTTTAGTTGAGTTATAACAACATAGATGAGAAAGAAATTATAAGCCATTTACAACAAAGCTATATAACTTGAAATCTGTGACTTCTCAGTAGGACCTACAGATGGGCATAAAAAGATCTGTGAATTCTTTTAAATTTTATGTAAAGTTTTTTCTATGCAGATATATATGCATAACAAAAATGGAATGGGTACTTACATCAGTAACCTAACTGAAATAATGAGCATTAAATTTAGCCTTGGGCTTCCTGGTAGCCAGAGCAAAATTCTTCTTATTTCTAATATAAGGACACATAAGGCCAGCTATTAAAGTATTTTTTTCTCTCAGTACTAAATATTAGATACTTATATAAGGAATCATGGGCAGTTTAATTGATAATGTTTTGAACCATGAATATGTATAAAAATGTACTTTTAAAAGTACATATTTTAATGTATATTAAAAGTATATTATTTCAATAATAACTTCTATTAAAGCCAAAGGAATGCCATTAATTATAATTCAAATGTTCATATTAAGTCTAGTTTAAAAGTAATACCTCCTCATTAGTGGTGAGAAAAAAAAATAATGAAAAATAAATAAGTAATACCTAAGTAGAATTTTTAAATGTAATGTTACATGTACCGTATATATTTTAATAATATTTTAATTGTTCTGATTTTGAAAGAAATTCATGCCTATTATAGAAAATAGGGAGAAGTCAAAGAAGTATAAAGAAGCAAGTGCCAGCCTGGCCAACATGATGAAACCTTGTTTCTAGTAAAAATCAAATATTAGTCGGACATGGCTACACATTCCTGTAATTCCAGCTTACTCAGGAGGCTGAGGCAGGAGAATTGTTTGAGTCCTGGAGGCAAAGGTTGCAGTGAGCCAAAATCATGCCACTGCACTCCAGCCTGGGCAATAGAGTGAGACTCTGTCTCAAAAAAAAAAAGAAGAAAGTAAAAAATAATATTTTGCAATGTTTTTCTAGTCATCTTTTTAAAACAAAATCATACTGTATAGTTTCTTGTGACTTTTAATGATATTTTCCTTAGTTTATTACTCTAGTAATTTGTTTGCATTTTCCATCTTAAACCACACTTTTAATGTCCGACTAATAACCTAGAATAGGAATGTATTGTAATTTACCTAACCATTCTCTAAGAATGGTTGTTTATATGAATAATTCCACAGTGAACATTTTGTACAAAAATCTTTTCTGAGCATTTATGTAAATTATTTTAGAAATTGAATTACTGTATCAGAGTGTAAACATTTTAAGACACTTAATACATTTTGTCAGATTTTTTCACAAAGCAGTTTTGATAATGTACACTTCTAACAGCAGAGGGCCTGACTGAGACCTCAGTGGTATCTCCTTGTAACAAAACTTGGCCTAATTTGATAAATGAAAAGTAGATCTCATTTTTATATACTTTTCCTTAATACTAATAAGCTTAATACTTAATACTAACATTTTATCATTTGTTTGTTATTTTTATTCTTTTATAAGTTTTCCACAGACTTTCTCCTTTTTTTAATTGCAGATTTGCCTGTTTTTCTGTTAGGAACTCTTGCTTATTATAAGAAAATTGACCCTCTTGTATTATATTTTCCTATATCTCATGTTTCAGAAAATCAGTTCTAGCCTCAAAGAGAAGAAACCCCTGTTACTTCTCAGTTAAGTGTCTGAGGACTGAAGGGTTAAGGCCAAACTGAGGTTAACTGCTTCCTGAATATTATAGTAAAAATATCATTTAAAAAATTCTAAGAAATCAAACCTACTCATACAGTTTATCGTACATGCCTGATAATTTATGTGGGCATAAATGACCTTGGCAAGATTATGAGTTCTAGGTAGGATAGGAAAGGACTTAGAGGCAAAGATGATATATACAAATAGATCTTGAGTGGGCAAGAAAGAAACACTCGACAGCATAGATAATAACAAAAGCTTTAATATCTGGATTTTGTTTTTCAATCCAGGACCCAGTTAGGATTCATGAATTGCATCTGGTTGTCATAGAGATGAACCATTTTTAATTCACGAAGTTACTTCCGGATATCTGTGAGAATTTACCAATTAGATCTTGAGCAGGCAAGAAACACTTATTAGCCTTGGGAATAACAAAAGTTCTTGGTCAAATCTGATAATATGAGAATTCATTTTAAGATGGAAACACTTACTTTTCATGATTCTTTCAGTTGGAAGCATACTAGATACATTTAAAGTATGATTTGATTTACAGACATTTCTATATCACTTTAGGAATGGACCTATAAACACAAGCATATTTTCTTTCTTTAATACATAAATGTTCTTAAGATTATCCTTTATTAAAACAAAAACCTAAGTATTCTAAAATTGATGATTTTTTATTATACTCCTAACTACTTCCAGATTTAATCATATTTACCTCACAAAATGTTATAGCCTATTTAGCTCAGTCTTTAGCTATCTTCAGAACCAGCCTAGGAGAGGCACAGAAGCACTTGTATTCCCAGCATATTATGGATGTGTCACTTTTCAATAATAAGTCATTTTAATTTAAGCCTAGTTTTTGGCTTTTCTTAACTCAATATTCATAGAAACATTTATTGGTCTTTTTAAATTAGATGCTATGAGATTAAACATTCATCCATAATAAATTATTCTTGTTTCTTTTTCAGTCCACGAACAAAAGATGATCTTAGAGCATATTTTATACTTTTACAGGTAAGAGAACCAGAACTTCGTTGAAGTTGTCTAAGTCAGATCTCAATCTCTACATGTATATCTGAAATGATATTAAATATTAAGTATCATTTTAGGCAACATTATTGATTCTTTTTAGAATTACAGTAACCTGTAACCAGAAGATTAAAGCCATAACAAATAAATAATCAGAAGCTAAATTATATGTGAGATTAAAATTTTGATTTAGTTCCTGCCAGAGTATTCAGAAACAAACAGAATGGAAGCACTTCCTCCTCCTCCATTCAAACGTCTTTCTTGTAACTAGTTTTAATGGGCTTCAGGATTTTCTTTTGTTTTCCCTTCTGGTATGTTTTTCACTTCACTATGTATTTTTCAATAACTTCAGTTAGAATTCTCATGGAAAGAAAAGAGTTCTTTTTTAATTTGCTGTAAAGCAAAGATGATGAACCTTTTCCTTTTGATAGATGCAGATTAATAGATAAAAAAAAGAAATTAAGATCCAGACAAATGAAAAGCAGTTTTTACTTTTTATTATTTTTTGAGGAAGAAATACATTATTACCATAGCTAGCATACTAGTAATACATGTACATTATTCTTTACAATTTATAAAAGTTGTCCATGTATATTATTATCTCATTTAAAAGTAAGGAAAACTATATTAAATAAGTATAGTGTTTAGTACAATATTATATAATATTAATATGTCTAATGAAAGAAAATATGCAGGGTAGGTATAAGAGAAAGTAGACAAAGAAGAGAAAGGAAAAAGTGGAAAAGGGGGGGGAAAATGACCAACAGGTAGTTAAGAAGAGAAATGTAAGGAGGGAAAATAGAGAGGTAAGAGAAGAAAGAGCCAAAACTCAAAACTACAAAAAAAAAAAAAGAATAAAGACATGTAGGATAGTAAAAACTAGAAAGATGACACAGAGCTCAGGTTTTAGGTGAGTATATTGATCAGCCATAAACTCTGCTTATATTTTCTTCTTCTCAAGAACCATCACCAGATGAAGTTATCGATTAAAGTCAGTCCCAAATTTTGAGTTGTTCTGTTAGTCAGTTTTGAAAAACACATGGTCCTCTCTTATTTTTCACAATTTTAGGAGGTGTTTTTCAATGGTATTTATTTTTTCCATGATGTACTGAAAGGTACATTGTGCTAGAATTTTAGATTTTGGAAACATAGCTAGAGGTTTTTCTTAGTTTACAAGTATTCCTTCAGTGTCCCTTTATCATTTAAAAGTTGTCAGAAGCTGTATGTGGTTCTCCCCCTTGTTCTTTGTGAGATATGAGGCTAACTCATTTTACAGTGGCAAAAGTTTCACAACCAGCTCTTACTTCATTTTTCTAGCTTTTAATCAAGGAAAACCCAGGTTTTTTGCTTTTAATTGGATGATAGTGATTGGTACCATTTATGAAGGCACTTTTTATGAAGATGCTTTATATACATTTTCTTTTTCAATACTCAAAACAACCCTTAAGATAAATAATATCATTCCCATTTTACAGATAAAGAAATTGAGAATAAAAGTGTACGGAATATGCGTAGGGGCACGTAGCTAATAAGTGGTAGAATTAGCCCTCAGACTCAGATCTGTCTTATCTCCATGCCCACACTCTTTTCACTGTATAGCCGCAGTGTAAATGAAAGTCTCTGTTAGTTAAATAACAAATAGATTATTGTTATTTTATAATCTCAAATTTTGTTTCTTGAATTTACCACTTATTAAGCTTAGTGTCTTTCCTTTTACATGTTAACAGAATTTTAACACAATTATCTTTAATATCTTTTTCAGAATCCTCAGTTTAATAACACATCTACGTATGTCATCTATGCTCACTTGCTACGACAGATAGCTACCTTAGTGGAAGCTGACCATCATTTCCTAGTTCACTGGTTTAAAAAGTAAATCATTCTATGATATTAAGAACTTTTTTAGTCTCACAATTTTAAGTTTGGTATTAGTAATTTTACAATACAATATATTTAAATATTTTCAGGTCGTTAGAAATGGTGCTTATATTCACAGTGCTTCAAAAGCCAATTATAAAAATCTACTTTAGTACTATATAAAGGGTAATGAAAAAATCTGTTTTTAATGTAAGTAACCAATTTGCTTGTACAAGCTGTTGGGAATTTCTGTCTACTGCCTTCACTTTTTTATATAGCACATTCCTATTATTGTTTATTTATATATCTCAAAGATGGCAACTAGATTTGCTCAGACACTACTATTTTAATGTATATCTTTTTATTTTCTATCTATAAATTCATCAATTTTACCATTATTTAAATGGTGCTTTCTCCTTACCTAAAAATGTCATTGTAAAATATAGGTTAGCCATCAATATCAATTTGTAAAAGCATAATACTTTTTTCACAGAACTATACCCACATGAACAATTACTTCTCTATGACTGATAAAAGCTAGAAAGGCAAAATATTTCCAAAAGATATTTTAAATACAGTAAATTATTATTCATAGTAGTTATAAAGTCACCACAAACATAGAATTAATAAATACAGAACCATTGCTTCAAGAGAAAATACAGAGTTAGGTTCCTGTGAGCCTCTGATCACATTTTTGTCAACCAGTCAATATATAACTTTGCTTTATGAGTGTTTTTTTAAAGACACACTTTAATAGAAGTCATTGATTCATTATCATTGAACTCAGGGCTAGCAGCACTGTAACACATGCCTGAAAGAAGCTTCTCTAACATACATATTTTCTCTGTAGGGCACATCACAACCTTCTTATTGGTAACACTAGACAGCATTTTAGCACTACACTTGGCCATTTTGAAATAGCAAAATCACCAACAAAAAGCACCAAAATGTAAAAAACATGAATCGTGGATCGCATAAAGGACACTTGCAAAGAGAGATTATTGAGCTAAAACAAGGCAGAACATCACTTTGACCTCAGCTGGGAATGTGCATGTCAGGAGACTCATGTTTTTCACATCTCCACAAATGACCATGGAAATACAAGTATTGATTTGGTAATTAACAATTAAATTTTAGCAAGTAGGCAAATGTAGATGTATAGAATCTATGAATAATGAAGACTGACTGAATATTGAGTCTTAAAAATAAAATGTTACTAACTTTATAGTAATGTTGGTGTTTATTTCTCATTTAACTAAGACAATATTCAAGGTAAGATTTTGTATCTTTTCAAATGTTTGGCAATTTAAAAAACAGAATTTGAGGGAATAGTCTAAAATGTTGTGGCTTAAGATGCAGTTTGATATCTAACAGATAATTTTGGAAACAGAAAATGTGAATTTTGATTGCAATTATTTTGAAATCTTTACCAGATTGTCCCAGAAGAGGTTCAAACAACTGGTAGAGAGATTGCTGCAATTTATTTCTTTACGCCTGTTTCCTGCAAAGCCTGAAGAATTTCCACCTATAACAAAGTGTTCCTGGTGGGATTCCATCAGCTGCTAAAGTGTTGGCTTTACTTAGTAGGTTTTTATTATTCTATCATTTTTTACTTTTCTTTTGTTACATATTAGGGATATTTCTTAAGGATTTCAAAAGACTATAGAGGCATTCTTAAATTTTAAATCATTTCTTTCAAGGAAATAGTTGTAACTTATTTTCTACTTTGATAATAAATTTTACAATTTATAAGCATGAAAAAAGCTTTATGCTTTTGTCAACCAATCAATATATAACTTTGCTTTGTGAGTGTTTTTTTAAAGACACACTTTATTTAATAGAAGGCATTGATTTATTATCATTGAACTCAGGGCCAGCAGCACTATAACTCATGCCTGAAAGAAGTTTCTCTAACGTACATATTTTCTTCGTAGGGCACATCACAACCTTCTTGCTAGGAACACTAGACAGCATTTTAGCACTACATTTGGCCATTTTGAAATAGCAAAATCATGAACAAAAAGCACCAAAATGTGAAAAACATGAAGCAAAATGAATGCATAAAGTAAACTTGCAAAGTGTGAAGGAAAAAGTTGTACTTTATTTTCTACTTTGATAATATATTTCACAATTTATAAACATGAAAAAAGTTTTATGCCTTTTAGTGGGCAGTATTCTGTATTATGGCAATTAAGGGCCTATGAGCTGCTCTATGTAGTGATTTCTGAGAAAAAAAAAGAACTTCCATTAACTCCTGAGAACCCCTAGGAGAGAACACACAGAAATGGGAGCAAATGGCCATCTGCATATTCCCTTTAATACTATTGTAATCTTCACTACAAGTTTTTTTTGTTTTGTTTTGTTTTTTAAGCAAGAAACTATTGGCTGCATTTAAACCACAATTTTAAAATTACCCTTTACATTTAAAGCTGCAGTTATTTAAAAAGGAGTTTCTAGGTCAAGACTATCTAATAGACATTAAAATGATGTTTTTATAATTAGAATTAATCTTGTGCATGTTGGAAAAGGTCTTTATGTTAGAATTTATCTTCACAGATACTGCAAACAATTTAGTTCACCCTCCCCTTATTCCTTATACTGATTTCTATAATTCTACATTGGATCACATTGATCTCATGGAAGAATATCATACTTGGCAAAACTTTGGAAACTCTCACAGGTATGAACAAAAGTTCCTTTGATTATCCACCGAAATGAAATACTATTCGAAAGAATGACTAGATTTTAAGTTTATATAAAGTTTACACATACCTTTACATATAAATGTATAAATATATTTCAGATAGCCTTGAAACACCATTATATATATTAAAGTAATTTCTTTTTCTGTTACATTTTGAATTTATATACATGATAATTTGGTTTTGGTTTGGTCAATAGCATCTTTTCAAGAAGGGAGAGGTTCTATCTTAGTATGCAGTCTCTTATCTCTTACTATTCTATGCACAGGGGTCAACAAAATTTTTCTGTAAAGAACTAGATGGTAAATATTTTCATTACTACAAGCTATAGAGATTCTATTTCACTATTTTAGCACAAAAGTAGCCTTAGACAGGATGTAAATTAATAGGTGTATCTATGTCCCAAATGACTTTATTTATAAAAACAGGTTGTAGGCCATTATTTGTCTTGGGGCCATGGTTTGCAGATGCCTGATCTAGTATATTGATCACACACAGACAGACACATAGTTCGTTTCATTTCTCCTTTCTTTTGTAAGAAAAAGTGGTTGTCCATTAGGTGCAATATAAAAGAGGAAAGGGCCTCACCAGAGCTTATTTATCATAATAATTAATAGATTTGTAAAACAGTCACCAAATTCTTTAATACACTGCACTTTATATCCACATTTCTAGTTTGCATTAAACTTGCAGGACTATTCCAAACATAATTATCCTCAGGCCATGAGATGTTCAGGAGATTAAATTTAATTCTAGAGGAATCTGAGTAAAGAGATATGGTGTGGATATAAAGTAACCTCAAAACCCCAGATTAGTTTGTAAATTGGTTAAACTTTCCAAGGATCCTCTTTATCAGAAATGGCCTGAAACATAGAATGGCCTCTGGACACATCTCATTGCACATCTGAACACTCAGAACTGAGTAAGAATTTAAGTACTGGGGACCCTGGTCAGTATGATGGATATTTTGTTGGCAAATTTTATTTTACAAAGATACTTTTTCCTTCCAGTTTAATAACATGTTATCGATACAACCACAAAACTCCAAGAATTATTGTGCATATTTCAGTGATAACATCTTATAATGTAGAGCTTCCTGTAAACTGTGCCGCAACACTGGTGTACCAAAAATGAGTTACATTAGGGTTTTAATACTAGGATCCCTTCAACCCTTGAGTAGCCAGCCCGAACCTAGAAGGGGACAGGAGCCCTATGGCAAGTCACTCTGGCCATGAGCAGCCTCATCTGTATATTTCAGTGTATCATTCACAAAGTATCATTTATCTTGTGCATGACAAGGGAAAGGCTGAGAACCACTGTCCTAAAGTACAGAATAAAACTAATATATATCTTACTAAGTTCATTGTATTTTCTTTTTATTTCAAATTTTTTGTTAGCATTAATGATTCAAAGTAATTATACACCAGTACTGAAGAACTTTTAACATTTACTGACAATTTTTTCCCATGGTAAAAGCCATCTAATTTTCAGTTTACACTAAAGCTATATCCTTTTTCCTTATAATGCCTTTTTTCTCAATGGTCACAGTTGTACCACCAAACCGTTCTCAGGTGGATTCCAGCTGTAACTGATGAATTCATTGTAGTTACTTTGAATGGCAGTCCAACTCCTGAAGTGTCATTGCTGCCATATTCATTCTTTCTAAATGCATTTATCTCTGTGTAGTTTGTGGCTTTTTTGTGTAGCATAGAATGTTCTAGCCCAGGAGAGGTTATTTTCATAATCTTTGATTATAATGTGTAATTATAAATAGATACCATTTCCCATTACCACACCATTAAATATAATGCTAAATACAACATACATTTCTGATTTCTTTTTTATTGGTCTTAAATATATTTACTTTTTATATACTATAGTTATTGTTAGATTTTTTTCATTTCTAAAGCTCATACATCAGAAGTTGCCATATAATGATGGAGTCTTATATTAATTTTGAGCACATGGGTTTTCTGTACTATTTCACCAACACTTCTCCTCCTGGTTCTGGTGTGGGCCATGTTTTTCACAGGTGATGATATACATTGAAATTATTTGTATAGACAGTGTAAGTGGTTAGCACATATTTCAGAATCTTTGATGTAGCTTCTGCAGAGAATAAAGGGATTGCACATCTAGTATTGATACATTCTTCACATGGCTGTGAGAATTAAAAGAAGTGATGCACATACAATCATTTCGTATATGGTAAAACACAATCCAGAAGTAATGTTTTATATTGCTACAAGGGGTACCTTAGATTCCCTTAGTATAATTTTGCTAAAAATACACCATTTTGCTTTTTCTTTTTTCACTTGTTGAGCAGGTTTTCCTTCTGTCAGTACCCATTCGTTATTTCTATAGCTGCAAAAAAAATCATTATTCAAAGAGACTCAGAGCAACAGATGATAAACATCGCAAGGGTAAGTCAGCTATAAAAACATATTTATGCTGACTATAATCAATATAGTAAATAATAAATAATTTAAATGTCTTGTGAATTGTTCTAGCATAATCAGGAATGTTAAACGCAAAATTCGTGTTATACTCACCCAAAAAGCGCTTAAAAACTATTAACAATTTGGGAGACAAGATAACTCATCTATTCTGATCAGCTTTTCATTATATTACAAATATAGTAGGAAGAGTAAATGCTTCTCACAGATTCATATTACTGAGAGCTTGTTGGACCTCGTTTTGCAGATAACCATACCACCAACCTTAGATAACCAGCAGAGCATTGAGTGCTACAATGAAATAGGGTGTCATTAGGTAAACCACTCAAACCACTGAAACATTTTATAGGTTTTATGAAAATCAGAAACAACTGAAAAAGTGGAAAATGTAACAAAAAGCATGTCTTGAAGGACTGAGAAATATGTCCCAAGAATGTGAAAGATGTTTTATTGGTACTTAGGAAACCAAAATACAGGGAGACCCACAGAAGTTGGAAGTAGCAATCAGACTGAGTTTAGGCAAATTGTAAAGCAGTATGAAGTTATCGCTCAGTCTGTTTTTATCACTCTCTACCCCTTGTGTTTCAGCTCAGGACAGTAAAGTTATGTACTTTATCTAATAAATATCAGATTCAATGAGGTTTTTTTTGTTAGAGCTCTAAACTATATTCTTAAGTGATTATGTATTTCAATCATCTGCTTGTGTGATGTAATTGCTCACATTTTGAAAGAGGGAAGCCTGGCTGTGGTCTTCTTAAATTGAAAAAGAGATAAAGAGTAAAAAGAAATGATTTCCGTCTTGTTCAAGAATGTAAAAAGAATCCTAAAGCATAAATTATAATCAAAATACTATAAAAAATAAGAATGTTTATTCTTCAGTAATTCAGTTCCCAGAAGGTGAGTATTTCTTTCTATCACAGAGAAGGACAAAAGATTTGACTAACTGGTGATATCCCAAAGTCATCTTATACTGAATATGGGAATATTAGAAGAAATGTTATTGCCTATGCCCATCAAGGGAATTCCAAAGCCACACTACCCCCCTGAAGAATGAGTTTAAACAGGTATCTTCAGCACCAGAATTGTTACTTGATCTTGGGTAGATATTGGCTCAATGATTAGCCTATATAGCTACTTACTCTGACATTTTCTGTTAGTTGTACTCATACAATGTCATGCGCCTTTTTAATATTTTTTTCAACTTGGTCTACGATTTTTTTGTATTTGTAAAAAAACTACAGTGCTTTTGTACATAACAGAATGAGCTAGTTTGTATTAAACTAGCAAGACTAAGCAGTTTTTTTCTGTGTCACTCACACTTAAGATATAAAATATGTTTTTGTGGAATTTTTCTACTTTAAAGAATGAGAGTGGCAGGTGTAGACTCTGTTACAGGCTAAGTTTTCTGCAGAGCATGGAAACGAATTAGTAGACACTTGACATTGAGAGTCAAGTGGCATTCAGCTTTTTATGGGTGTTTCCCAACATTTTAACTTGTAAATTGCCATATCACTTGGAATTAGTGACTGGTGACTATTTTGATACAAGGACAGTCTTACAAATAGTCAGTGTAAGCAAGAACTTAAATGGTACAATCTAAATATACAAAAGAAGTTTCTAACCTAAAATAATTTCTTCAGTCAGACTGTCGAGAATTTTATCATTGTTGGGTTATTTTTTCATTTAGAGCATTTTCCAGTAAATATGAATTCCTGATAGGAGGAGTAGCTACTAACCTTGTTTGCCATTAGCATTCTAGCATAAATTTGTTTATTAGTTATTTCCAATGTGACAGCGCCCAGGAACTAGACTGGGAACAGAAAAACGGTCCGCAACACAGGACACTATCCTATGAATGCAGACTTCTTTGATAAGTGAGGACACAGAGAAGCAAAAGGCTGTTAATAGCATTTAGCATTGTATATTGGAGAAATGGAGAAGGCTCTGAATCAGAGTATTTTATTATAGTAATCTTCAAAATCATAAGTAGCCTTAAATTGTAGATTTGTGATATTAAAATGTTATCTATTAAAGCAAATTGCTGTGTGTATTCTGAAATGTTTATCTTTAATCTGCACAATAGTTTTCATTGTTACCAAAAAGATATAGTCTAAGACTATTTAATATATAAGCATGTAGATTTTATATGAAAAATGATATATATTCCTTATATTTTTAAATATGTTGTTTTTCACATATTTAGTGCCTGTATTTTGAAAAATGGTGACAAAAGAATTTTGAGTCACTCACATCTCCATTGCCCAAGCAAAGCCATTAACATTTTAGTAAATTTTCTTTTTATATTTTTTCTATAGTATCTTTAAAAGAAACAGAGTTGAAATAGTATTGTAAACACAATTTTATTTCCTTTCTTCAGTTGTACCTTCCTTGTACTATTTACATAGTTTTTATGACCATTATTTTTTACTAGCTGTATTATATTTCATTAGTTCAATATGTACTTAAGATATTTCTAAAGTTTTGTTTTTATAGATAATGCTATGATGAACATTGTACTGTATAAAATATGTTCTAAGTTAGAATTTTCAGTGGAAGGATTATTGGGATAAAGAGTATGAACATTGTTATGGTCTTTGATACATGCTGACAAGTCACTTTTTAAAAGTAGACTAATTGTCCCTTTAGAGAAAATTCAATATCTAAAACATCGTAAGTCCAGGTTTATCATCATAAATATATAGTTTGCTTTAAATGTTCCCATTTTATATTTGTATTTATTAAACAGAAAACTTTGCTATTTAAGAGATGAGACATATGGAAACTGTGATGCAACATTTTTTACTATAAAAGGTGAATGATTTTTGGTCCTCCACTTTGGATCCCCTTTGGTTATCATTGTTACAAAATGAAATAATAATAATCATTTTCACAAATCAAAATGTGTATAATTTATTTTTATAAAATTGTTTATATAAGAAATGGCATAGACAATAATTATTTTTACTAAAGTGTTTAAATGTTTTAAATGAAATTATAGTCTAAGTAAAAGCAAAAATTTTTACTTTCTTATTTAATTAGCAAAGTCTGGTGGATAAAGTATCTCGAAGACAGAGACCTGATATGAATATGTTATTTCTAAATATGAAAGTAAGACGGACACATCTGGTTAGCGATTCACTTGATGAGGTATAATTTATTCCAAAATGATATTAATTAATTAAAGCTTAAAATTCTATAATATGATGTATTATAAAAATCTTAAACTTTTTTTTAGATTCATTATTTTATTTGTTTTTGTTTTTTGTTTGTTTGTTTGTTTGTTTTTATTATACTTTAAGTTCTGGGGTACATGTGCAACTTGTGTAGGATCGTTACATAGTCGTACACATGCCATGGTGGTTTGCTGCATCCGTCCCCCCAGTCATCTACATTAGGTATTTCTCCTAATGTTACTCCTCCCCAATCTCCCCCACCCCCAGCCCCCAACAGGCCCTGGTAAACTTATTTTTATTTCTGTATGCCAATAAATGTGCTTCCTTAAATTTTTTTTGAAGATCTTGTTAAATACCAAGCTTCCTTAAATTTTGATACCATAGTCAAAATCAGGTCTGTATCCATTATTGTCTTATATTCATGTTTGTATGTTTATTAATAGTTCGTGAATGCCCCAGAAAAGGATTTGATATAGAACACTTAAATGAGTAATTAATGTTTCTTAGTATATAACCTAGATTCCAGACCCACCTTTGTTACTGGTTATATGTGTAACAAGTCATTTAACTTCTCCAGTTCTCAGACTATATAAAGTTAGGGGTCTGACCTATATTATACTGGGCCTATTCACCTCTAGCATACTTTGCTTGCTTTTCATGTATTATCATAAAAAGTACTTCAGCTAGATCTTAATATATGGTTATTAGAAGATAATGGCTGATTAGCTATGTGATTTTTTTTTTCTTTTTTTGGCAACAAGTTTCATTTTGTCACCCAAGCTGGAGTGTAGTGGTACAATCAAAGCCCACTGCTGCCTCAAACTCCTGGTCTCAGGGTCTCAAGCCATCCTCCTACCTCAGCCTCCCAAGTAGTTGGGATTACAGGCTCAAGCTACCACACCCAGCCCTAGCTACGTGATTTTTTAAAGTTTAGCATTGACGGGGAGTTAAAAAGAAAAAGAAATGAATTACGTTCTGCTAAATTAAAAATTTGAAGGCAGTAGATACCAGGAGGCAGTACTTTGGGCAAGGTACCTGACCTCTCTAATTCTGTTTCCTGCTCTATAAAACATAGTAAACATCTACCTCGCACAGTGTTTGGCAGATTTATTGGATGAATGGATGGATGGAGTTTTGTAGCATTGCAAATAAGTTAAAGACTGCCAAGGCCAGACGCGGTGGCTCATGCCTGTAATCCCAACACTTTGGGAGGCCCAGGCAGGCGGATCATGAGGTCAGGAGATTGAGACCATCCTGGCCATTGTAAGCTCTGTCTCTACTAAAATACAAAAAGTTAGCCAGGCACGGGTGGCACGCGCCTGTAGTCCTAGCTACTCAGGAGGCTGAAGCAGGGGAATCGCTTGAACCAGGGAGGTGGAGGTTGCAATGAGCCAAGATTGTGCCACTGCACTCCAACTTGGGCAACAGAGCAAGACTCCATCTAAAAAAAAAAAAAAAATACCTAACATTTCCCAGGATTTAAACAGTTAATTCTTTTTTCACTGCCCCTTGTTCTCCTCTACCTGTATAATGTCTTCAAATAGCTAACCCGGAAAAGAGCAGACTTGAAAAAGAAGTTGAAAGTTACATTTGTAGGGGAAGCTGGTTTGGATATGGGTGGTTTGACTAAAGAATGGTTCCTTCTTCTAATTCGCCAAATTTTTCATCCAGATTATGGTAAGTATTTAATATACTTTTTATAAACCATGTTTCTTCATAATTGTTAGAGTCAAATAGTCACCCTTATTTTTAACGTACTCTATGATTTTACAAGACTTTTTGTCAATCATAAATGTCGAATAATTGTTTAAGGACGGTTATTTACATTTTAAAAACTTGTTTGATTGATGATCAGTTGATTCTCTTACTGGGAATCCTACACAAAATGTATCAAGATTAAAAATAAACATTTATGAGGAGACATCTATATCTTTTCTGAATAAGTCAAATGCATGAAAATTTAATTTGTCGTTGAAATAAAAAACATTTCAAATTAAAACACAAAAGTATAGTTTGCTCTACAGTAACATTTAAAGCCTCTTTCATTAATGGGTCATTTTAATAAATAAGAATTCATGGAGAAAAAATAAGCCTTTGAAATTTAATTTTTATTTTACAGAAACTACCTGTATAATCCTTAGTATCTGTGAAACTTTTCAAAGGAGAGTTTTCAGTGTTTTCCTTATTCTTTAGCTTTCTTTCTTTTCTATATGTGTATGTGATGGGAAATAGTGATAACAGTGATACATTGAAGTCTCCAGATATCCTCAAAATTAATTTTGATCATAATTTATGAAACTATAATTTTTATAAAGTTATCTGATTAGTTTCTATCTTTTTAATATTTGCTGAGATTTGCAAATATATAGTCCCTTAAATAAATCTGAAATTTTAACATAAAAGATGGTTTATAACAGAATTAGTATTGAATTGATGAGCTTCTAATAGATGAGATGCCATGTACATGTTTACTACTTTTTTAATTCAATCATGTTACTAATACAGTTATTTTTGTGTTTTTTAAGGCATGTTTACATATCACAAGGATTCACACTGCCATTGGTTTAGCAGCTTTAAATGTGACAACTATTCTGAATTCCGATTGGTTGGAATTGTATCCTTTAAACTTTCCACTAGGAGGTGCTAATAGATTAGAGATTTTTAAAGATTTTATCTGTATTTTAGAAAACTGTTTTCTTTAACCATTTTATCCAAATTAAATATTATTGTCAAATGTACTATTAGATTTTCAGTAATCTTCATTATGTGTAATATCACTATATGTCAGATTTAATTAATTGAAAGAAATAAGAGTTTGATTTTTTCTGAAAACCTTATCTCAAAATAAAAATGGTTCTTCCCTATTTCACATATAATTGAAGTTATCACTAATTTAAGGTACTTTTTTAAAAAAAATCAAAGTATTTTCCATTTATAATGAAGTATTTTTTCTGTTCTTTCACTTTGTGCTCATTTCCCTCAGTTTACTGAATTGAAATTGGGGGAATTAAATCTAGCTCTTTAATATGCCTCCAAATCCTGAAACATAAAGGAAGGATCCATAAAAATTAACTGGAATTAGAATATTTAAAGCATATAGTGTTATTTTATATAGTGTTATTTTATAGTATTTTTTAAAATTTTATAAGTCCATTTGCAAGCCTGTGATTCCTATCTGGTATATTGTAAAGGACATTTCTGCATTGGGTAGGAGATTGGACAAGATGCCTTTTACATTAGCTTTTTAGATTCCAAGAAATACTATTTTTTGTGGAAGAAAGGAGGGAAGAGTAAATAAATAAGCAAGCACAGGAGATAAGAAGGTTTAAAGCCAGGGGGAAATTCTTCATCTGTTCTCAGAGTCAAATGACCGTATGGCAGTAAGTGCTAAGGAGTTCTGAGAAGGAAAATAGACAATGTATTTCTCCCAGAGAGGATAGAGATTTAAAAATTGAACAATTATATTTGATTAACATATGGCTGATGCGAGTAGTTGGACATTATAAGCTGAGAGAATGGTGAGAATAAAAACGGCTAAATTGTGCTGGGCTTGTTACAGAACAGCAATGAGCATACTGAAAGTTATGGAAAATACCATCAGAAAATGCATGAAGAGCCATCTTTGAATGTCTGTCTTTGTTAACATCTGTTGGAATAAATTATGAGGCATATATATGGAGATTGAGAGACCAGATTAATAAAAGAAAGGGTATTAGGGGACAAATTGCACATTGAGGCAGTAAACTCAACTTGAAATTTTGTATACATTGTCATGTCTAAAGGTCCAAAGTAGTAAATTCCACAAAAAGAATAACACTTAACAATTCCGAGACTCCTGTTTATATTCTAATATCTACAGTAATCATTTGTGGAATGTTTCAACTTCATTGAAGGCCCTAATCATTGATGTTTGTCACTACACTATGACCTATTTAAATTTTCATATATGTTTGTCATGCTTTATATTCATATGTCACAATTTAGATTTGGATGATATTTTGATTCTAATATTTATAATAAAGTTTTTAGTTACATTTTTAAGTGATAGTATACATAAAATTATGAATTTGCTAATTGTGTTTTTTTGCAATAGACATTAGTTTCTATTTAGTTATTACCCAAAAGAAAATATTAAGCATGTTTAGATGTTCCGTATTTCAAGTTAAACAATTAAGTCTAAAAATTATAATTGCTACTCTCATTATTATGTGTGTTTATCACACACACAAATATAAAACCTATAGAGAGCAAAATTGATGCTGTAAAAAGCATGATACTATATAGGAGAAATATGAGACGAGAGTGGATTGTGGTCAAGTAAGGGGTTGGGAACTGAAATTTGAGAAATAACAGGTATGACCATTGAGAAAATATAGTTGGTTTCATAGATATCTCCAGTTTTAAAATTTTAGGACCAAAGATGTGTTATTCTAGTAGTTCTGACAGTGTTATGTTTCTAATACAATGATTTTGAAGTTATAAAGCCTTATTATCAGCCTTCATTACACCTTAGCAAATTGAAATTTTGGTGGTCTTCCCATTTTTAAACGTATTTTCAGTAATTTACCTAGTCCATATGTTTAGATTTCTTTATGAGCCTATAAAATGAATTACTTCTTAATAACTTTATATAATAATTGACTGTTGATATATTGTGAAATTTGATCTAAAACCTCTTTCCATAAATGAATAAGTTACATTCCACCATATAACTAAGAAATAATCCTAAGCAAAATTTATAACACCTATAGCTTTTCAACTTTGACACTGAGAAACTCCAAGTAACACAACAAGTCTTTCAAGTTTTACTGTTGGAAATTATCTATCCTATTAATTTATCAATAGCATGTTTATATCCATATGTTTATTTAGTTTAGCTCTTCACACAGTCTGTATTTAATATTAAAATAACTAAAATGGCTATCTCCAAAATCAGTATTCTACAGTGAGTTCTACTCAATAAACCATTGCTGCTGCTTAGAAAATTGCCAACATCTTTGTTTAAATTTAGAAAATTTTTTTTATATGTTAAGTAATTACAGGCATGTCTGAAGTTGCTGTCTGTTGTGATCTTAGATAAACTTTTCTAGGGAAATCATTGAATACTATCAACTAAACCACTCCTTTTTACATGACTTTTTGTAATCAAGGAATTATATTATGTAAAATAAAGGGGGAAATAAATGAAAGAGGGGGAAAGGAAATATGTGAGACTAATTAGAAAGTCAGTGTTAAATCTGAAAAAAGTATGCAAGAAGTAGACTGATGCATAATTCAGAACTCATTTGTTGTCATGGATTTTATGTTAATGCTTAACATTTAGTATGCATAGCTTATGGGACTAGCTGTTTATAACAGCATCACCTTGGATATTCGTTTTCCTCCCCTGCTGTTACAAGAAATTATTGAGCCCTCCCATCATTCCTAGTGATCAAAATATACCAGTAGGCATCTGCAGTGTTACTGTTGACGACTTATGTCAAATTATGCCTGTGAGTATAAAGTTATTAATATCTCATCCTTTAACGCTAAATCATCTTTTTTCTACCCGCACAGTCTCTTTTCTCCGAATGCTGTTCTTACTTTTAAATATGGTTTTCTTCTACCTTTGTAACTCATCTCCTTTTTCATCTAGCTTTCTCCTTTGGAGAGACTTGTCACCCACTTTGCAGTGCTCCTAAGCTCTTACAACTCAGTAGAATGGACTTGGACGTCAGAGAGGCAGTAATTCAAATCCAGGCTCTGCCACTTACTAGCTCTGTGAGCTTGGATAACTTAGTAAACCTTTCAGCTTAGTTTCTTTATGTGAACAATGACATAGTTTTTATTAATAATTTTTAAACGATGACAGTTATATCAAATCTATGCCAGCCTAGATTTGTATGAAAATTTGTGGTTTTAAAGGAATAGAAAATTCATTATGTAAAATATAGAAAATCATTCTAATCATGCTGTTATTTACCTTTTCCTAATAACTTAAAACTTTAATTTTTCATAAAAATTAAACATTTTGAAATATTGTGTGTTTTTCTATTTTTAAATCTTTATGGATAACTTCAGTTATACCATACTGTAAGAAAATTTTTCTTTCTTTTTTTTTTTTTTTGTTGAGACAGAGTCTCACTCTATTGCCCAGGCTGGAGTGCAGTGGCACCATCTCTGCTCACTGCAACCTCCACCTCCTGGGTTCAAGCGATTCTTGTGCCTCAGCCTTCCAAGTAGCTGAGATTACAGGCATGCGCCACCGTGCCTGGCAAATTTTTTTTTTTTTTGTATTTTTAGTAGAGACAGAGTTTTGCCATATTGGCCAGGCTGATCTCGAACTCCTGGCCTCAAGTGATCCACCTGCCTCAGCCTCCCAAACTGCTGGGATTACACACACAAGCCACTGTGCCCAGCCAGAAAATGTTTCTTTTAGTGAACTTAATGTTTTCTTGGGGGGGGGGCACTGTATATGTATGAACCATATATCCATGCATCCACATGCGTGAACTGTATGTTTTATGTTTAAAATATGAGTCCTAAAACTTTAGCAGATTTTTGTAGGAATATAAATTGATACAGAGAAATACTACAAATTCATAAACAATAATGTGGCAGATAGCAGTGAATTATGATGGACATTACATTAGGGGTATGCTTAGCTTGCTGCTTAAGAATAGACCCCAGAGTTATGCCCCTGTGGTTTCAACCGGATAGTTGCCCCATCTGTGACCCACAACGAATTTTTTCCTAGCCTCTGGATGGTAGAAATCATTAAGCATTTTGTGCCCTGGAAAATACATGTCAAATATGATCTTTATATACATATGAGTGAGCTATAGAAGAGCCACTTAACTACCCTAGCTAATGCTATTTGATTAAAAAAGTCATAACAGATTACTTTTTACAGGAGTTGGCCCATGGATTAAGTGAACTCTTATCACACGAAGGCAATGTTGAAGAAGATTTCTATTCAACATTTCAGGTACTGTTAAGGGCAAGTAGTTATCTGTTAATTATAAATTTCATATATGAACAATGCAATTTGTTACTAAATACCCACTGTTAGAAAAGATGAACAAGGATTAACCAATACATACAATCCTCTGTCTTAAAGGACCTTAACCTGATAAAGTAGACACGTGTAGACGAACAGTCAGTGAAAGTGCTTAATGAAATTCACTAAGGGTCAGAGTACTCTCTAGGCAATTACATATCCCCTTGAGTTGGTTACTTTCTCAGAGCTTTTCCATTTCTAAAAATAAGCCTCTCCTCTAGCTTCAACATTAGAAGTTAGAAATAGAAACTAATGGTTCAGACCAAAACACTCTCATTTCCGCTCCTTTTATAATATTTGGGAAATGGAAATTACAGTGATCTACAGAGCTCCAAAGACCCATATATTATCTAGATGACCACACAAGTTTTGTGTGTTTCATTAAAGTATTAACTGTATTAGGCAGCGTTAAGTTAAGGCACTATTTTTTAACCCTATAATTCTTTTATGACCCCTTGTTCTTAATACAAGAAGCTTAATATTATAAGAACTTAAGAGTTTTTAGAGTTTATGTATTTAGAAGGGAGGGGAAAAAATCTGTTCTTTTTAAATTTTACACATCTGTTCACCAAAGTCTGTTATTATATCGACCATATTAATATGTGTGATGGCATCTCCCATCAGGTTTTCCAAGAAGAATTTGGAATAATCAAGTCCTATAATTTAAAGCCAGGTGGTGATAAAATTTCAGTTACCAATCAAAATAGGAAAGGCAAGTTAATACCATTTTTAATTAAAATGAATTAGTATTTGCCATTTGCTTTTACTGTTTAACAGATGTAAAATTGCTTTTCAGAATATGTACAGCTTTATACTGACTTCCTTCTGAACAAATCCATCTATAAGCAGTTTGCTGCATTTTATTATGGATTTCATAGTGTGTGTGCTTCAAATGCCCTAATGGTGAGTTTAGAACTTTAAATCAAGCTTTCAGTTAGGTTTTGTAATACTATCATGTTAACAAATAATTATTAAATATTTTAGTAGATAAGCTTTTAAAATGGAAAATATTTTCTACTTTTTAAAAGTAGAACTAATAACAAAAATACTTCTCTCATTTCAGCCTTAATTCTCTAGAGGGGAAAAAATCCAGTCAGTTCATTTTTTCTCCCCTTCTACTATGTCCTCTAGAGCTTTACAAACTTTCTCCAAGTAGAGTGGATAAAGGGGTCCATGGACTCAGTATCTTAATACTGAAGGACAAGGCACACAACACAGTTAACATGTAGCTCCAGGGCAAAAGCCACAACTCCTTAATGATTAAGGAACATATATCTAGCTGCTTCCTGCTACCTCAGGGCTCCCTCAGCAACTCTGAGTTGCCTTTACCCCTTAGCAAGTAGTTTATCTCCAGAGTTATGGTGGACTCAGATTGGTCTGACTTGTCTTAGCCATGTGAATATGGGTCAGCTACTATTTAGAATACCATGTCGGAAGTATCATAGGGTACCTTTCAGTCACCCCAGCTACCCAGGGCACACTTCTCAGGCCACTTGTATCTCCCTTAGTTTTATTATGAGAAATATTATCATAATATTCTTATCATAATAAGAATATTTCTTACGAGAGATTGGAGTAAGGTCTTTCTTTTGAATTATTTTTCATGGAAGAGAGAAATGGACTATGGAAATTGCTTTGGAGCAAAAGCAAGTGGCTTACATTATTGCTAGCTTGTTTTAGAGAAACCTCTGTAATATGTTTGTTGTTGAAAATACCTTTGAAAAAGAAACACTTTATTAAGCTCTAGTTAAGTTTTGTTTTTGACACTCTGGTAGTTGTGGGAGTGGACAGAGGGAAAATAAGAACTAAATGGCATAGCATGGTCTGTTTTTAGAACTTTAATCTCTATAGGCGGTAGACTAACCCATCTAAAAGGTGAAAAAACAAGCAAGAGAGACACAAGACAGACTATAACCAAGTACCCATACTCTACAGTGTGCACAGGAGGTGTGGGATATTGGAAGGAGGTAGGTGGATCAGTAAATGTTGGAGCTTCATGCAGGATTTTGGAGAAGAATAATTTGGATTTGTGCAAAGTCATTTGCTTGTTTTTCTGGCAAACTGCTAATTACTATTTTACAGTATCTGTAAACTTCAGAAGGAAAAATATCTTGCCTTGGTAAGAAAAATATACCCAGAGATTTTTCTTCAACAAAAATGGTTTGATTTACTATGAGAAGTTATGACTTTTGTGATTTGATCCAGTGAAAATAGCTACAATTTCACTTAAAACCGTCACTCTTTAATTATTGTTTTTGATAATTATTGACAGCTGCTTCGTCCTGAAGAGGTTGAAATTTTGGTCTGTGGAAGTCCTGACCTGGATATGTATGCTCTGCAGAGAAGTACTCAATACGATGGCTATGCAAAAACGGACTTAACTATAAAGTGAGCTCTTTATACTTCTGATAGTGGGGATGTGGAGAGGGAACAGAAGAGAGTGTGCTTCATCTATCTGAGTAACTTACACTATTTGAATCAATTAAGTTAGTCGAAATATTAGAGAGCCCCCACGTTCTTATTTTATCTCTGGAAAGTCTATGAGAATTTTAATATGAAATCACTCTCTTTGGAGAAAATTCCATAAACAAATTTCTACAAGAGTGTAGAGATTTTACTTTTAAAAAAATGACTTTGCTCCTAGAATTTCATGGATGCTGTCCTTACAAATAACAGTTTAATAGCACTGTGTTGAAAAATCAGACTTGAAAGTTATACAGGAGAAAAATAGTTCCTTTACTGTCTACTGCTGAACTACTTATATACTTTTATAAAAATATTATTACAATGTTAGTCAAAAGTCTAATACATAAAAAGAAGCTCACCATTCCCTAATTTTACATTCAGGATAATATGTATGTTTAAGGAAGGTCTTTTCCTTAGAGCTTCCTTTATATTATTTTATTGTAGGATTTTTATCAAGACATTTGATGTAAATTTCCTTTGGTATTCTCTAGATACTTTTGGGATGTCGTGCTTGGATTTCCTCTTGATCTTCAAAAGAAGTTGTTACATTTTACTACAGGGAGTGACAGAGTACCTGTAGGAGGGATGGCTGATTTGAACTTTAAAATCTCAAAGAATGAAACTTCTACTAACTGGTAAATTTCTGAATCTAATTTTATTTTAAATCTAAAGGTTACTGCAAATACTACTAATAATACATTTGGAATCACGAGATTTATTTCATTTGAAGTTATTTTCATAGAAAAATATTCAGAGTAAACATGGCCTTGAAATGTAAGAGATTTTGATTAAAAGTTCTCTTACTAGTTTTTGAGACATACTAATAATTCATTTCTAACAATTTTTTACTTTGCTAGGTCATATAAGTGCTTCATTGTCTCTTTTAGACCCTAGTTACTTTGTATTATGTTGTCTAATATTCATTTTTATTTAAAAGTGAAATGTTTTTTATTTTTAGGAAAATCATTAAGTTGGGATGTATGGTTTGTTTGTGGAGTTTTCTTTCTTTTCTGGGGTGGGAGGGATACTATAATTAGTACCAGAAGTGCCTCTAATACTAGTCCTCTTTTTTTTTTTAATCTCATACTTTTTGTATATGAAGTGATGATGATGATGGATTTAATTTTCTAGCAGTGTTACTGCATTAATGCTTATCAGCTTACTCCTTTTCCCAAATAACTTATCATTTCTAAAGCTAATTTGAATAGACATAACTTTGATTATAATCATTTATTTCTCCTGCCCC
Source organism: Ateles fusciceps (assembly GCA_036589455.1). Lineage (NCBI taxonomy): Eukaryota > Metazoa > Chordata > Mammalia > Primates > Atelidae > Ateles > Ateles fusciceps. The sequence continues at coordinate 7,945,722 of JAZHEH010002393.1, forward strand.
ATACACTGAACATTCCCTGAGTGCTCTCAGTTCTTCCTTTCATTTTAAAACTGGAATCTCTTCTTTGCCTTTCAACTGCCTTCACCCTGGTAAAGTTACTTTTTACCTCATTACTAGCTTATTTTATCCTGTTAAACTCATGTGCTTTAACACTATTTAGATCATGATATTTCCCTAGGCAATAACTTTATTGCCAGTTTAAGTTCTAGAATCTAGAGACTATAAAATAAAGCTCTAGTCTTCTACCCCAGGCTACCTCCCAGTTTTCACTTCTTCCCATGCTTTAGTTAACAGGCTGTTTTGCAAATTCCTTAGATACATTTTATGCCTTTCTTTCTCCATGCTTTCCAGTTGTTCACTTTACATGTGACATGTGCCAGCTACCACTATTAAAGTCACAGTTTAATGTCGACTTCCTCTGTAAAGCCAAAAGTTACTATGTCTTCAGTAAGCTTTGCAAATATATTGCAGAAGCTATGGCTAGTTATCATATTGCACTTTATATCTGAATCATTTAGTTCTTCAAGGCAGAGGTTATGCCCAATAGCTGTTTCTTGAATAGTATTTATGTAATCATCAAGATTATATTTAAAACACAAAATAGTTATATATAATTTAAGAATTTCTACACAAAATTTACAATTAAAATCCTAAAACGAAAAAATTCAAGAGAACTAAAAGCTCTCTTACTAGTTTCAAAAAAAATTCAAGAGAATTTTTTTAGATTATAGATTTATTTGCTTAAAAGAAATTAATATTTTAGAATATTTTATATTAAAAACATTTTCAATTTTAAAAGGGTCATCTGCTTTAATACAAAGGTGACGTTATTTCCAGACTTTCCCAATAATTATTATTATTTCAAGAATATGTGAGCTAACATGGCTTCAACATGAATCGAGAACAACTCTGGGATTCCCAGTGGAGTCTCACATATATTAAATAAAACTGACCATCAGAAACATACAACATTTCGATCTGACACCATAATGATATGCCTCAAAAGACAAGGACAACACTCCATCTGAAAGAGGAGTTTCTATTCATCTTATAAGGCCCACCATAGAAGATTCACGGGATTTTTGTTAAATAAGAATGGTAATTTCATTAAAAAGTAGACAAAGGACACAAACAGATACTTTTCAAAAGAAGACAACATGCAGCCAACAAGCATATGAAAAAATGCTCAAGATCACTAATTGTTAGAGAAATGCAAATCAAAACCACAATGAGATACCATCTCACAGTGGTCAGAATGGCTATTATTATAATAAAAAATCAAAAATAGCAGATCCTGACAAGGTTGCAGAGAAAAGGGAATGCTTATACACTGCTGATGGGAATGTAAATTATTTCAGCCATTGTGAAAAGCAGTTTGGAGTTTTCTTAAATAACTTAAAATAGAACTATCATTCAACCCAGCAGTTCCATTATTGGATATATACCCAAAGAAATATAAATCATTCTATCATAAAGACACATGCATGCATATATTCATTGCAGCACTATTGACAAATCAAAGATTGGATTTAAAAAATGTGGCACATACATACCACGGAATACTGTCTGCCATTATAAAAAAACAAAAAACGAAAAATAAGATCATGTCCTTTGCAGCAACATGGATGGAGCTGGAGACTCCATCCTAAGCAAACTAACACAGGAACAGAAAACCAAATACCACATATTCTTATAAGTGGTAGCTAAACATTAGGTACATGTCAACACAAGGAAGGGAATGACAAACACTGAGACCTACTTGAGGGGGTAGGGTGGGAGGAGGAGAAGAATTTTAAAAACTACCTATCAGGTACTTACTTATCACCTGAGTGATGAAATAATCTGTACACCAAACCCTCATGACATGCAATTTACCTTACATAACAAACCTGCACATGTACCCCTAAACCAAAAATAAAAGAGGAAAAACATGTTGTATTGTATCTCAACTCATTAGTAGTTAATGAAGCAGAGTCCAGAAAAGAGAGTGAATAGCATCAGTGAAAAGGGCCAAGAAATGAGGACATATAATGGGCACAATGAGCCAGTGCAGGATTTCAACTTTAAATTCATAGATAAGACCAGATGCCTTCTCCCAGTGCCTCTTAGAATGAAGTCCATGGAGAATATAATCTTCAGTCATTAATTGTATTCAGAATGCTTTTTTCTCCTAAAAAGGCATGAACCCTTGGCAATCTTTGGTGGTTATCTTGATTATTTAGTAGAGTGTAATGTAGATTGGCCAAGATTGCAAAGCAGATTTCAAATTACATCCTTTTCCATCTCTGCTTGTCCTTAAGCAGCTTCTTTTGTAAATCATCCTGTCCAGCTTAAAAGATATACACAATTTGGTCCTGCAGCCCATCAAATACATGTTACTGAAGCCCCTGATAGATTAAGATAATCCTGGACATATGTTTTCTTCAATAAACGTTTCCATAAGGTAGTCTTATCGTAGAATCTTGACATTGTTTTCTTTCAATTTTAAGAGAGTTTGTATCTAGGTAGACGGGTATTAAATAAACTTGGAAAGCTCAGCTTTAACAGAAAGAAGAGAAAACAAATGTTTTAAATAACTCAGGAAATGTTATTGAATGGATGCATGAGATACTTGTATAATTAGGACCTTGTAAACAGAAGAGCACTTTAGAAAAAAATATACTAAAAAACTGACTTAGCATTTTCATTTTTCTTTGCTTTGTTATTTGATATTTTTACTTCATACAAATAAAATGTATATCTGATTGTAAAAAATAAGAATGTTAAGTCTTACATATTAACGACACTAGTTTTTTAAGTCAGACTAATCTGGGTTTGAATATTGGGCCTACATCTTTGCCAGCTCTATATCCCTGAACAGATTACTTGTATATTTACATGTCTATTTTTCCTCACCAGTAAAATGAGAACAACCACATTTAGATTGCTTTGAGGCTTAAATTAAAGGAAAAAACGCATGTAAATGCACTCAGTTCAGTGCTTATCATAGACCAAACACTGAGTAAATGCTGATTCTAATAGTTTTAAGTCTTTTAATGCGGGGGGCTCTTAAAATTTAATTTTAAATCATACAAACTTCTTTTAAATTTTTTTTACTTTTCTGTAGTATATTCCCATTTTTACTCATTGACTTCTCTGACAGCTGTTCTGATGCTGGGAAGTTCATAAGGACTGAAGGAGTCTTAAGATAGCTGTAAAAATCCTAAATGATGGTAACAACATCATCAGATAGTTGAAAGAGATGACCAAAGGGATTGGGTTGGAGGAGATGACCAAAAAGATTCAGAAGATAATTGTTACATGTGCATCAAGGGGCATCTAGTGTCCCCAGAATGATCTTTTTAAAATTACTTTTTAATTCTAAAAACTGGAATACAGTATCGTTCATAATATTATCTACTCCTCAGCTGCTAGGTGTTTTGTGTAGATTACTCTTTTAATCTTGTAAACCATCAGTCTTCAACCTTTTTGGCACCAGGGATCGGTTTTATGTAAGACAGTTTTTACGCAGAACCAGGGAGGAGCGGGGGAGGGGGGGAGGTGGTGGTGGTTTTGGATGAAACTGTTGCACCTCGAGTCATCAGGCAGTAGATTCTCATAAAGAGCATGCAACCTAGATTCCTTGCATGTGCAGTTCACAATAGGATTCTTGCTCCTATGAGAATCTAATGCTGCCACTGATCTGACAGGAGGCGAAGCTCAGGCAGTAATGCTCGCTGGCCTGCTGCTCACCACCTGCTGTGTGGCCCAGTATCTAAGGCCACTGACAATGGTACCCATCTCTGGCCCTGGGGTTGGGAACTCCTGGTTGTTAAACAAGCTGATTAGGTTATTTAGACAGCCTAATTGGATGGTTTACCCTATCATGTTGATGAGGAAACTAGGATTTGGGGATATTACACAACTCAAACAAGATAGTAAGTGGGGAAAGCAGAATTCAAATTCATATCTGTCTGACTCCAACAAAATGCTTCATAAATGAGTTTCAAGAAGGTGGTAACATTGGTTGTCTTTGTCTTGTCTGTAACCATAGCCTTAATGTCTAGAGTGGTGACTGATACATAGTTAGGTACTCAGTAATTATCTGTTCAGTGAAGGAATGGATGAGTCATCTCTTAACAGAGTGAAATAGATTTGAATGTGTGTGTCCTGGTATTTTTTAAAGTTGCGTAACAGACATTTTGTGTGTGTTTTAAGATTAGTATTTTTTGAATGGGCTTGTTTTTTTCTTGTAAATCTGTTTTAGCTCTTTGTAGATTCTGGATATAAGCCCTTTGTCAGATGGGTAGACTGCAAAAATTTTTTCCCATTCTGTTGGTTGCCGATTCACTCTAATGACTATTTCTTTTGCCATGCAGAAGCTGTGGAGTTTGATTAGGTCCCATTTGTCTATTTTGGCTTTTGTTGCCATTGCTTTTGGTGCAAAGGATATGAACAGACACTTTACAAAAGAAGACATACATGAGGCCAACAAACATATGAAAAAAATGCTCATCATCACTGGTCATTAGAGAAATGCAAATCAAAACTACATTGAGATACCATCTCACGCCAGTTAGAATGGCAATCATTAAAAAATCTGGAGACAACAGATGCTGGAGACGATGTGGAGAAATAGGAACACTTTTACACTGTTGGTGGGAGTGTAAATTAGTTCAACCATTGTGGAAGACAGTGTGGCGATTCCTCAAGAACCTAGATATAGAAATTCCGTTTGACCCAGCAGTCCCATTACTGGGTTTATACCCAAATGATTATAAATCATTCTACTATAAGGACACATGCACACGAATGTTCATTGCAGCACAGTTTACAATAGCAAAGACTTGGAACCAACCCAAATGTCCATCGATGATAGACTGGACAGGGAAAATGTGGCACATAAACACCATGGAATATTATGCAGCCATCAAAAACAATGAGTTCGTGTCCTTTGTAGGGACATGGATGAACCTGGAAACCATCATTCTCAGCAAACTGACACAAGAACAGAAAATCAAACACCACATGTTCTCACTCATAGGCGGGTGTTGAACAATGAGAACACATGGACACATGGAGGGGAGGATCACACACTGGGGTCTGTTGGGGGGGGAAATGGGGAGGGACAGCGGGGGGGTGGGGAGTTGGGGAGAGATAGCATGGGGGAGAAATGCCAGATATAGGTGATGGGGGAGGAAGGCAGCAAATCACACTGCCATGTGTGTACCTGTGCAACAATCTTGAATGTTCTTCACATGTACCACAAAACCTAAAATGCAATTAAAAAAAAAAGGACTTAGTATTTTTTTTTTAATTTTTCCCTAGGTTACCTGTGGCCCATACCTGCTTCAATCAACTTTGCCTTCCCCCCTACAAGAGCAAAAAAGACCTGAAACAGAAATTGATAATTGGAATTTCAAATTCAGAAGGTTTTGGACTTGAGTAACCTAGAAGACTTGAAATACAATCTTTTATATGTAGCATTCACTTCCCTCTTACTGTGCCTTTAGCCTTTTCATGTTTCTGTCTCAACACTTTCACAAAGCTCACCAACTTTAAAGTATTGTTTTTAAAAAATCAAATATGAAGTATGTTCAACAAAGGCATAATTTTCTAAAAACGCAGAAATTGCTTGAGTAAAGAAAAGTTCACAATGGCAGAGACAGGTATGGTCCAGTTCCTCTTTTTTTAATAGCACTTTATCATTCTCTATATATAGTTTGTCACAGGCATTCCACTGGGAAAGCAAAGTGCAGTGAAGAATGAATTTATGGTATAGTTGAACCCAGTGGCAGATTGTACACTGCTAGCACACAGTAGCAAAACAAACAGCTACATTATCTTTAACATAAGGCATGTAGCCATATTTTCATATAGCGGTAAACAACACAGTATCATCGCAAATGCAGTTTACAGGGTTTTTTGATACACTGGCTTGGGACCTATAAGATTCTTTTCAGCTATTGCTGAAAAATAATTACATAATAGCCTGAGAATAATGGGATTTTGATAGTGCCATTTATTGCTAAAGATTTATTTTTACAAAGTAAATTCAGGGTTTTAGATGTGTACACAGCTTTTACATATGTATAAAGATGATTGTACAAGAGTATTTTCAGACTAATTGGATTCAAGGTTATATTCTTTTAAGTGCTGTTAGTCTGCATGCACATTGGCAGTAAATTAGTCACTTGTGTACTCTGTAATATTTGTATAATGATCATTTCTTCTTAAGGGTCAAGATATAAGAAAAGAAATCAGATCTAAATAATCATTGATGAATTATGTAAGTTACAAGCACAAAAGAATATAACTGCTTTTATAAATATTTTGAATGATGTACAAGACTTATATCTACATTTTTTGATCACCAGTTGTACCAAAACCCTAATTTTTGAAAAAGGTAGGTTAAAGCATTTGACAAAAGTGAATATAATAACATTTGTGTCAAAATGATATAACTTGGTATAAAAATAAAATTCAACGTTTTGGCCAAAATGTTTGTTTTTCACTGGATTCTGAATATAATAAATTCAAAGTACCCTTTTTTAGCATTTCTAATAAAGTAGTATGTAAAAATAAACTTCATTTTAAGTCAGACAGTAAATTTTTTTAATTTACAGCAAATGAAGCAGTTTTATTAGCATGTTAGAAATATTAGCAAACCAAGACTTCTCTACTATACTTTGACAGCTCTCCTTCAGAAAACTCTGAAGTTATATTTGCAATAATAATGAAACCAGCATTTAGTACCAGCATATGGTTCTTGTGCAAATAATACTTTCCCCAAAATCCTTCTGGGCTAGGCTATTTTGTTGCTATGATTCCTGCACCCAACCAGCAGAATTCTTCCAGGGTGGAGGAACTAATCAGCTTGTTCTCCAACAGTTCAGAAGCCAACCCACAAATCTTTGAGGAAAAGGAGTTACTTTGTTTACTATTCTCTTGGAGATGGACGTGATTCCGCTTTTCCACTTGGGTGTATTATTTCAAGAGTATTTCTTCTTAAAAATTTTGGAAAGACTTAAGTGAGTAAAGGCATCCTGGTTTTGTTTCATTTTGTTCTGTTTGAAATCTTATGCAAATAAAACTGCTTCTCTCTTTCACTGCTTGAATTAGAAAATCAGCTTTTTAATGTAGGTTACCTCTTATAAGCACAAGAGAATCATGTATAAGAAACCACATTTAAGTGTTTTAAATAAAATGTAAACAATTTTTATTTGGTAGAGATGACTCATGGAAAAATTGTGTTGGCTTGGTCTGCATGTTTAATGATGTGCTTGTGTATCGATTGCTGTGTCACTTTTAAATAAGAAGTCCACACAAGCAAGCCAAATTTTTTAATGACAAGTCCATAAATAACTAGAGAATTTTTGTTATCTGTTGTTAAGTTGAAATTTATAATCATTTATCACAAAATTGGACATTGCCTTTATTTATGCTCTGTTTTTGGTTTACAGTGTAATAATACCTCATTTAAAAAATAAAAACCACTGCTGTTACATTTTGTTAATTTAAAAAGCTAGAAAATTCATGTAGTTACTTTTTTACATATGTAATCTGTTGATGAATTCCTGATTTTTGTATCTGCCACAGTAAATTAAAGCATTACACAGTATTTATCAGTATTTTTTAAATGTCCTCTCCTTTTTTAAAATCTTTGCTTAGTCATATTTTTGTCTGTATGATTAGAAGTTTTTAAGTCCTTTTTGTACAAATCTGTATTAAATTAATTTCTAGATGAAATTTTTCAAATATTAAAATTATATAGTCAGTCAGGCTTCAGTTTATTTCTTTAACACTGGGCAATTAGAGCCATATGTTTAAAACATTTTATAAATGCAAGCTGTTCTTTGCATTATAATGTCTCTTAAACTAGTGCTTAGGAAAATTCATTATATTATGAATTTTTAATGTTAACGTAATCCATAAAATAAGGTGGCATTATTATTTTATGTAGATGATGTTTAGATTTAACCATACATTTACGGTTTCTTCACATACCATTCCCTCTTCTATGGTCCTTCACCCACCTCTGAGATCAAATTTCTTCCTCCTAAAGAACATCTATTAGAAATTCTTTTAATAAGGGTTGGTTGGTAGCAAATTATTTTAAATAACTGTCGCCTTTATTCATGAAAGATTCATTAAGCATACATTTGTAGGTTGATGATTGTTTTCTCTTATAGTTTTTAATATATTAATCCATTACCTTTGATTTTGTTGTTAGTATAATTGTATGTCTTGGTAATCTCTCTTTTTCCTCTGGCTACTTTTTTTCTTCTTCTTCACTTGCAATTATATGTTTACTTCCGACATATCTATACATTTTTTCTTTTTTCTTTTAATATTTTTTATTTTTTAGGATTTTGGGGAACAGGTGGTAATTGGTTACATGAGTAAGTTCTTTTTTTTAAGTTTTTAATTTTTTATTTATTTACTTTTTGGGGGGCTTCAGGATTTTTTTTTAATTGTACTTTAGGTTCTGGGATACATGTGTAGATCATACAGGATTGTTGCATAGGTACATACATGGCAGTGCAGTTTGTTGCCTCCCTCCCCCCATCACCTATATCTGGCATTTCTCACCATGTTATCCCTCCCCAACCTCCCCATCCTCCCCATCCCCCCCACTGCGCCTCCCCTGGCCTCCGCCAACAGACCCCAGTGTGCAATGCTTCCCTCCCTGTGTTCATGTGTTCTCATTGTTCAACACCCGCCTATGAGTGAGAACATGTGGTGTTTGATTTTCTGTTCTTGTGTCAGTTTGCTGACAGTGATGGTTTCCAGGTTCATCCATGTTCCTACAAAGGACATGAACTTATCCTTTTTTATGGCTGCATAGTATTCCATGGTGTATAGGTGCCACATTTTCCTTGTCCAGTCTGTCATCAATGGGCATTTGGGTTGGTTCCAGGTCTTTGCTATTGTAAACAGTGTTCTCTGGCTACTTTTAAGATTTTTTTTTTTTTCAAAAAAATGGTAGAACATCAAAGACAATATGTGTATGTGTGTATTTTTTCTCCCACTTGAGATTCATTATGGTTCCTGAACTATAGATTTGTATCTTTCATCAATTATGGAAAAATTCTTCAGCCGTTTCCTCTTTGACTATTGCTTTTTCCTGTTCTCTCTAATTTTTCCTGTTGAACATATGTTGAACCGTCTCATTCAATCCTTCCAACTCTTTCTCTGTACCTAATGTGTTGTTTAACTGACCACTGAGTTTTTAATCTTAGTGGCTCCATTTTTTAGTTTCTAGAAACTATTTTGGTTTCTTTTCAAATTCACATGCTCTTTTCCCTACCATTTCTTCATATAGTTTTCTTTAATAATTTTGGCATACTTGTTTAATGTTCTCTTTTAAATTGTTCTCTCTTTAGTCCTTGAAGTACTCATTTTTCTATTTGTTCTTCCATTGTCTCACAGTGATTTATTTCCTTATGTGATCTGTAATTTTTAATTTTACATTTCTATTTAAAGGATGATCTTTTCCTCTGGGCATCCTGTGTATCCTGAATACTGTAAGTAGCCTAGCAAAGCAGTTTCATGTTGGTCTCAACCAAAAACTTACAGGTTTCCTACAGATTTTTATGTCAACTTCTTCAATTAGAATTCCTTTTCCACTTGTATAAATTTGGACCCCACACTTACAGTGGCACAGTTGGGATTTATGTGTAGAGTTCTTCTGTCTTCTTTTCATAGACAGAGCAACCCTTCTAAGGTCTAGGATTTATGCAAAAGAATTAGTTTTGGCTCCTCACCTTGAAGAGGCCTGTAACATGTCTTTTGAGCTCATGTGGACATTAAAATCCGTTAGAGAACTCATCATGGTGTGTCACCCTAATATCAGCACCTGCTTCCTATTTCTGGCTTATCATTTCTTCCTTATTTCCCATGTCTATTTCCCTTCCTTTCAAGCTTGAATATATATAGATATAGATAGATATAGATATAGATATGCGTGTGTGTATAGATATGTGTGTGTGTGTGTGTGTGTATGTTCAAAATTTATAAAAGTTTATAGTAATACATGGCCTCTTCCATTTCAGCTTGGTCTATAGAAGCATGCCCATTGCACTAATGTTTGCTAATTTGTTTAACACTTGTTTATTGAGTGCCCATATTTCAGGAGGCTAATCCTCAGCTTCATATTCACATATTCTTTATAAACATAAGCAGCAAATGTAATTCTGAATCTTATGAAATCTTAAATGTGTATCATAGCAAAAAAATTTCTTAAGGGTTTTCATGACAATTATGCAACTCAATGTTTTCATGCAGTTTAGAGATTATAAAAACTTGTGCACACAGTAGAAGCATTAGTCACCACTGAGTTAAGCTGGTAGGTTTTTCTGTAACCAGACTTTACTTTTTCTAAGTGTACTTGCACACACATACAAATTACAATGGAAATCTACAGAATTATTTCAGGAGAGTTTCTCAAGCACAATCTTGTGCCGTGTTTCCAATTATATAGGCCACCTCATTTATAAGACTTTCAATATGCCCACCTTGTCTATTGCTCCCACTGGCAATCTTATTCTTCTAATTTATTTGGTTTGTAAACATTGCTCTCATTTTGACTTTACCTTCTCTTTAACATCCGTGTCCACAGGCTTCATCTTTACACTGTCCTACTCAATTTCTACAGCCTCCTCCGTGGTTTAGATACTCAACCCTTCATAACTAACTTACTTCCCTGTCTGTAGACGTATTCTTTTCCCAGTTTTCCTAAGGTCCCTACAGTTAATCTTTATAAAATTCTATTTTTATTCTGTGCCTCCCTATTACAAATCAAAGATGTATCTGGTGCTTATTTCACCAACTTCTAACTGCAAAGCATAGCATAAGTTACGCTTTTATTTTGCATAATTGATTTTTGTTCTCTCATACCAACTTCCAAAAGGATAGGTCCTTTACTGTCTCCTGAACACACCCTATTCAGTCCCATCTCTGCCTGCTCAACCTAGTGCCTTTTGTGGTCTTCTTTCTGTTCCTTTCCAACCAATGAACTCCTCCCTGTCTATTCCAATTCAGCTGAGTCTCCTGTCCTCCACAACCTCCCCAGACCAGAGTTTTCTCTCCCCGGCCAAACCTTCTCCTGAACCATCACCAACCCCCAAAACAAACAGAAATCCAGATGAAAGGCAAATCTTTTTTATACCCTTCACACCAATCTTCATTTCTCAGATACAGTATTTTCACACTGGTAAGTGGTTAAATGTGTGCATATCAGCAGCTCGAGAACAGAGGTATTTCCTGTGTCCCTGCCTAGCACCTAGCACAGTGCTGGGTCAGTAAACCCAGGTAAAATCCTGCCTGACTTCTTGACTTGACGGGGCAGGTGAAACACTCACCAAATCAGTGTAGTGAACCAGAGACCTGCCTGGGTAAGTGGTTTCATCTTGAATTCATAGCCTGTTTCCCTGACTCACAGAAACCTGCTCACATCCGAACTTCATTCTCAGCAAACAGACACAAGAATAGAAAATCAAACACCAAATGTTCTCACTCATAGGTGGGTGTTGAACAATGAAAACACATGGACACAGGGAGGGGAGCATCACACACTGGGGTCTGTTGGTAGGGGCCAAGGGAGGGGACAGCAGGGGGGGTGGAGAGGTAAGGGAGGGATAACATGGGGAGACACGCAGATGTAGGTGACAGGGGGATGGAGGCAGCAAACCACATTGCCATGTGTGTACCTATGCAACAATCCTGCATGATCTGCACATGTACCCCAGAACCTAAAGTACAAAAAAAAAAAAACTTCAGTGTTTCAGCCTCTGGGAAATGCCTCTGAACCCCCACTCCAGGCCCTGTGTTTGCATCAGTCTTGGGCTACCTTTCCACTCCAAACTACACAGCCTCAACCTGCTCACCTCCAGTGATCAAGTTGCTCATTCATCGAAGGAAGCAGCAGTGAGTGGTGGTGGCCACTGTACGTTAACTGAGAAGGGAAAAAACAAAAAACAGGTTACAGGATAGCTTTATGGTACAATCCAAATTTTGAGTGTGTGTATGTGCATGAGACCATGCATGTATGACTGTATGTATACATACGTGTATGTTCTAAAAGGTTATATTGCACTTTGTTAACAGTTGTTGTCACTGAGATTATGCATGCTTTTACTTTTGCTTAATTTTTATCCAGTACCTCAGGCATCTATAGGATATTAATTAAAGGAACAGGGATAAATATTTATGGATCACTTAATGGTGTATGTGGCATTTTATGCACACAATTTTACATTTCATTTAATCTTTACAACAGCAGCATAAAATTGATGTTATTTTCTCCATATTTCAGAGAAGGGAGTTGAAACTCAGGCTTAGAAGCCTGCCCAAGGTCACACAGCTATCAAGGAGCCAAGGCAGAATTTGAAGTCACATTTGTCTCACTTAGAACATCACAGTTTTCCATTTCACATGCTCTCCCAGCTAACGAGGCTTTCCATAAACTCCCAAGCTTGAACTATTCCACTGAAAGTGGAGAAAACATTTTCTTGCTGATTAGACTAAGTCAGTCAATCTGGATTCTAGTCCTAAATATGACACTTAATGGTGTGTAACCTTGTATAATTTACTTCCCTTTGCTTCCCTTTCTGCCTTCCAAAAACAATTATGTATATTCTTAGAATTTTTAAATATGCAAAATAATTTCTTCTGGGTCAAGAGAGAAATTATGTCTATAGTAGTGACTACTTATAAAACCATGACAGTGAGTACCTGTATATCTGACTACCTGGGATATAGACAAAGCAGTGTTTGTGGGGGAGATTTATAGCTCGAAATGTTTTTATTACCAAAAATAAAATTAATGGATCAACAAGTAAATTAAAAATTCAAGGGAAGGGGATGGGTAACAAAAAGAGAAAGAAAGATAAAAGCATCAATAAATAATTAAATGAGCAAACATAAAACCAGTATAAATGAGACATAAGGCCAAGAGCAGTTTTCTTGAACAGATTGAAAAATCAATAAATTTCTAGCAAATACTAATCACGAGAAAGGGGAAAACACACAAAAGTGGAATCAAATGCAGTTGCAAACATCAGGGGGATGCCACGGAGCCCAGGATTCTCCTGCTCTTCAGGGGTGGCAATTTTGTCACTGCCTAGAAGAAAAGTTTGGTAGGACAGAATTTCAGAGGCTGATTTCACAATGCCTTCTAGAAAATGGCTAAGGATTTCCCTGTAGAAAGAAACTGAACTGGACATATCCAACACACTTAGGGACTATTTCCAATTCTACTCTGTTCCTCACCCTAACCTCCTCTGAACTCTAGTTCCAGATTTCAGCAGCCTCTGGGCAGCTCCATCAGCTCCTCCAAAATGCAACCACTCAGGTCTCATATTCTCCCTTCTCCTCCTCTCCCTCCTGTTCCCCTTTCTCTTCCTCATCTACTCTAGCTCTACAAATGACACCATCTACCTGCTCACCCCAGGTTAACCCAAGGCATTGTTTAACAACTCCTCTTTTGTCCTTGTCCCTTTTGTATCCAAGTAGTTGCTAAATCCCATCAATTCTGTATCCACAGTGTACCTGTTTATAAAGTGCCGCATACACCTGTTCACAGGTCTTGACCATCCAATCATTGCAGTAGCTCTAATCCAGTCTGTGACAGGTCTCTTCTGCCTCAAACTCATCTGCATATAACCCACCACCACATTGCTCAGAAACTCTCAATGATCTGACAGAGGTCTAATATCCAGAGTCTACAAGGAACTTCGACAAATTTACAAGAAAAAACAACCCCATTAAAAAGTGGGCAAAGGACACGAACAAATACTTCTCAAAAGAAGACATTCATGTAGCCAACAAACATGAAAAAAAACTCAACATCACTGATCATTAGAGAAATGGAAATCAAAACCACAATGAGCTCAGGTGCAGTGGCTCACACCTATAATCTAAGTACTTTGGGAGGCCGAGGCAGGCAGATCACCAGAGGTCAGAAATTGGAGACCAGCCTATCCAACATGGTGAAATCCCATCTCTACTAAAAATATCAAAAACATTTAGCCAGGTGTGATGGCAGGAGCCTGTAACCCCAGGTACTCAGGAGGCTGAGGCAAAAGAATTGCTTGAACCTGGGAGGTGGAGTCTGCAGTGAGCTGAGATCATGCCACTGCACTCCATCCTGGGTGACAGAATGAGACTCCATCTCAAAAAAAAAAAAAACACAATGAGATACCATCTCACACCAGTCAGAATGGCTATTAATAAAAAGTCAAGACACGACAGATGCTGGTGAGGTTTCAGAGAAAAAGGAACGCTTTTACACTGTTGGTGGGAATGTAAATTAGTTCAACCGTTGTAGAAGACAGTGTGGCAATTCCTCAAAGATCTAGAAGCAGAAATACCATTTGACCCAGCAATCTCATTACTAGGTATGTACCCAAAGGAATATAAATCATTCTTTTATAAAGATACATGCATGTGTATGTTCACTGTAGCACTCTTCACAATACCAAAGACATGGAATAAATTACAATCCCCATTAATGATAGACTGAATAAAGAAAATATGGTATATATATACCGTGGAATACTATGCAGCCATAAAAAGGAATGAGATTATGTCCTTTGCAGGGACATGGATGGAGCTCGGAGCTGTTATCCTTAGCAAACTAACACAGGAACAGAAAACCAAACTTTGCATATTATTTCTTATAAGTGAAAGCCGAATGATGAAAACACACGGACACATGGGAGGGGAACAATACACACTGAGGCCTTTTGATGTGAGGGGTGCGGAGAGGGAGAGCATCAAGAAGAACAGCTAATGGATGCTGGGCTTAATACCTAGGTGATGGGTTAATCTGTACAGCAAATCACCATGGCATAAGTTTACCCATGTAACAAACCTGCACATCCTGCATATGTACCCTGGAACTTAAAGTTGATGAAAAAAGCCTGAGCGCAGTGGCTCACACCTGTAATCCCAGCACTTTGGGAGGCCAAGGTGGGCAGATCACCTGAAGCCAGGAGTTCCAGACCAGCCTGGCCAACATGGTGGAACCCCATCTCTACTAAAAATACAAAAATTATCCAAGCGTGGTGGTGTGTGCCAGTAATCCCAGCTACTCGGGAGGCTAAGGCAGAATTGCACCAACCCAGCAGAGGCTGCAGTGAGCCGAGATCGCACCATTGCACTCCAGCCTGGGTGAGTGACAGAGCAAGACTTCATCTCAAAAAAAAAAAAAGGTTGATGGAAAAAAGAAAATAAAAGAAATTCTCAATGGTTTTCTATTGCCAACAACTCCAAGTCAAAACACATTGGCCAGGGATGAAAGGCTTTCAATTGTTCAACCCAATTTGTTCAACCTTAGCTCTCATGCATTTCCTTCAGATATGCCACAATTTTCCCAAACAGCACAAAAACTTGTCATAAACCCATGACAAGAGTTCTGAGAAAAGGGGTTATTAAGAAATTGTGCACAAATCTGAGTTGTCCTTCAAACAAAAAAGTGAAAAAACATGTTTGAACATGCATGAATTTAGGAAATGCAGCCCTTAAATGCCCACCTAAAACAAACAAAAACCTACTAGATGACAAAATTCAAGCTACAAATAGACGAATTCTTATCATCATAAGATAGAACAAAAGCAATCAAAACATCATGTCGGGCAAATGAAGCCCTGTGTATGGAGCAAAGGAAACATGTTCTTTGCCATCCTCAGCAGAAGAAAGGATGTGGAGCTAGGTTTTGAATCTCACTTCTTTTTTTTTTTTTTTTTTTTTCTTTGAGACGGAGTCTCACTCTGTAGCCCAGGCAGGAGTGCAATGACGTAATCTAAGCTCACTGCAACCTCCGCTTCCTGAGTTCAAGCAATTCTCCTGCCTCAGCCTCCCAAGTAACTGGGACTACAGAAGTGTGCCACCACGCCTGGCTAATTTTTTTGGTATTTTTAGTAGAGACAGGGTTTCACCATGTTGTCCAGGCTAGTCTCAAACTCCTGACCTCAAGTGATCTGCCCGCCTTGGCCACCCAAAGTGCTGGGATTACAGGCGTGAGTCACCACCCCCAGCCTGAATCCCACTTCTGAGTCAAACTAGACCTAGAGTTGAATCCTCCTCCATCACATACAAGTTATGTGACCATAAGAACCTACCCCAATATCTCTGAGCCTCAATTTCCTACCTACCTATCCAGCTACTACTATCATCTCTCTATATAGTAACCTATCATTTATCTGTATCTATCATCCTCATCTGTGTACCATCTCTATTACCTATCATAATCTATCTATTGATAGATATCATCTATCCATCCACATTATGTATCTCTTTGCAAATTGTTGAAAGAATTGAATGATTCCATCGTTGGGGGAAATGGCTCCTCTTCCTGCATAACACCTTTGACACACACAAAAAGACAGGCCTTTCATTTTCCTCTCCCTCAAGGAGTGTTAGAATGAGAACTTACTTTCTCTCCACTCTAACTGCTGCCCCCAAGGGAGGGCAGCTGCTTCTTTATTGATGAGAGCCTGGCAGCAACTGGCCACATTTTAATGAAGTATGGATCTCTGCACAGAAAAGGCACCTCAAGCCTTGTTCTTCCCTCTAGTTCTCTGGGAATCTCTGGCCTGCTTGAGCCTAGGTATAGTGGGAAGTTGTAGTGAGCTTCTGGGCATTTCTGATCAGTGTCCCACCCCCCCAGGAGACCTGCCGTTGCATCTGGAGAGGTAGATGAGGAGAGGAGAGAAGCTTGAGTAGGCCCAAATTTCAGTGGCTTTGTATGGTAGAAGTTCATTTCTAACTCACTTAACGGTTCTGGAAGGATGTTCAGGTCAACGAGGCATCTCTGCTTCTTGGGATCACCAGGCTACTTCCATCTGGTGGCTTCACTATCCCCCAGGGCATCGCTGGGGTCCATATTCAGCAGGCTGAAGGAGAAAGCAAGTTGGATTCACTCTGAAGGTTTCAAGGGCCAGGCCCAAAAATAGTGCACACTACTCCTGCTCACACTGTGGCAGAGACAACTCAGTCACACAGAGAAGCAGCCTGCATTCTCAGGAGCAGATGCTAACGTGAAATCTGGGGGTGCGTAAAGGGTATTGGGAGTCAATACTTGTGATAGGAAAGGGAGAAGAAACAGAATCAGGCAGAAGGAGAAGTCAAGCCATGGCACAGTCCTGACAAGCCCAGTGGGGAGCTCTATCATGGATGTTACCCATCGGAGGTGTCCTATATGGGGCCAAAATAGCCATGCCTCATGTGGTCCCAGAGGTAGAAGGCTCCTGGAAGGGTGTGACATTGGGCAAGGTGGATGAAGCCCTGCAGCTGAGGCCAACCCTGATGGAGGTGATGGCAGGAGATTGTTTACTGACTGCACTTGCTGCAGCAAGGCCCTTCTGGAGGCACACCTGCACGTCCACCACACACAGCCACACCTCGCTGCGAAGGAGTGTATGTGTCTAAGAAGAGGGGGAAAGTAGATTTGGGCGACAGCTAGCAGTCAGGCAAGATCTTGGGCCATATTCTCCAAACTGATTTGACAAAAGAGCCCTGTACTTGGGAGCTCAATGCTATAGAAGACAGTTTGCTCTTCAGTTAGCCTTGTGTTTATTCCATTAGAACCCTGAGCAGAGCGGGGCTGATGGATGCCAGGTATCTAACCCTGGCAAGACTGCCTGTGAAGTGCCTAGACAGAGATGTCTGATCAACGTGGCTTTCTGTCTCCAGATTTTGTTGCTGAACTGGGCTTCTTTGAGAGTATGAACAGCACCAACCAGAGCCCACCTCATCACAGCTCAGTGATTTATTAAGTAAAAGTTACACAACTGCTCTTGTTTATTATGCATTGACCTCTGAAGTGCCGAGAACCTGTGATCACTTTCCTGGTTCAAGAGAGAGAGCTGGAAATCTAGGAATAAATCCCCACTTTGTACCAAGTGACCTACTTTCCTTTCTCAACAGTCACCTCTGAGGTTCCAGGGGTCAAAGGAAAAGTTGGGAAGCTCTCTGTGCACGTCACAGCTGAGGATGCAGCTGCCAAGCCCTCCCTGCTCTGACCCTTCAAAGAAGGGCATTGGGAAATTCAAACCAAACACAAATCGTGGCCACCCAGGGAGACTGTCTGGGTTAGTGCTCAGTCATCTAGACCCACAAGGGACCAAGATTGGGGGACTCACTGCCCCCTACACACACTGGTGATTCTGAGCAGGGAGCCTGGCAGGCTGCCAGTTGAGGTGGATGAGGAGCAAGCAGGTTGCAAAAGAAGGTCCCCCCCCCAGGATGGGCAAATCTGGGCCCACCAGTCCTCCACCTGCTACCCCTCAGTGGCTCCCAGACTGGAAGCCTGGCAGAGAGAGGGTGACTGACAGAAGGTGCTGATGGTCTCTGTGGCAAGTCCCAGCATGTTCCCACTGAAGATCAGAGGAACCATCACAGAACTGGAGAGAAAAGACCATCTTTTGCTCAGGCCCTTGCCCACTCTGTGACCTTGGACAAGTGACCTCACAGAGCCTCCATGATTCAACCATTAAGTAAGGCGAGTATATCTAGTCTACCTCCTTTCTGGCACACTTTAAATCCTTGAGTCCATGGGCTTCCAGGGTCTGTGTGCATCCTCCTGGAAGTCAATGGCTCTTCCTGTCATTTTTCTTTTGATTTTGATAACCTAAACAGATTTCCACACACCAACTTTGGATCCCCCAGAGGACCACATTATATGGAGAACCTGGTTAGTTCCTAGTCACCCAGAATCACAAGATGTGTCATGGGTTCATGGTTTCAGACGCAGCATTTGTAAGCATGCCAAACGAATGAATGAAGGTGGGCTGCTATAACCAATTACCACAAATTCAGAGGCTTAAAACCATGCAAATGTATTATCCCACAGTTCTGGAGACGAGAAGTGCAAAATGGGTCTTACTTCGCTAAAATCAAGGTATGGGAAAGGACAGCTCCGTTTTGGAGGGTCTAGGAGGGAATCAGCTTCCTGCCTTTCTAGCTTCCAGATGCTGCCCACTGGCCTTGGCTGGTGACCCTTTCCCTTATCTCCAAAGCCACAGGGCGTCATCGTCGCTCTTGCCTCCTTCTTTCACTCATAAGGGCCTCTGCGATTACACTGGGCCCACTCAAATCATCTAGGATAATTTATCCATCTCAAAATCCTTCATTCCATCAAATCTGCAAAGTCCCAGTTGCAGTGTCAGGTAGCATTCACAGCTTCCAGAGATTGGAGCATGAACATTTTTGGGGGCCAGTATTTTGCCTACCACAGAAACTTTTTTATTATCTGAATAGTTGAATTGAAGACAAAATGGACATAATAATAAAGAATGGTCAGAATGGCATACTGAGTCTTTCCCAAGTATCCACTGATTTTCTACAACAGTGTAACAATCATTCCTGTGATTACTTTTTTGAGATGGAGTCTTGCTCTCTTGCCCAGTCTGGAGTACAGTGGTGTGATCTCAGCTCACTGCAACCTCCACCTCCCGGGTTCAAGTGATTCTCCTGCCTCAGCCGCCCGAGTAGCTGGGACTACAGGCACATACCACCATGCCTGGCTAATTTTTTTGGTATTTTTAGTAGAGATGGGGTTTCACTGTGTTAGCCAGGATAGTCTCAATCTCCTGACCTCGTGATCTGCCCACCTCAGCCTCCCAAAGTGCTGGGATTACAGGCACCTGGCATTCCTGTGATTTTTAAAATGTAAATGCTACGTAAAGTATTGAAAACAATTTCAGATATTTTGCTGTTCCCAATGCAGCAGAAATAATATTTAAAATGAAAGAAAAGCTTTATATAATTCATGGTTTCCTCCCTTTTCTAGATTTCGCAATGCATTAAGACAATGTCTTATTATTAAAAGGAATAAAATAGATCGCATGTACAGACATGGACAAATGTCCAAAATACACAGGTAAGTATAAAAAGCAACCTGCAGATCAGCATGTGTTGTGTGATCTCATTTTCATAAAATAATAGATTCATGTGTTTGTTTCTATGGAGAAAATACCCACAAGAATATAAGACACTGTTCACTATGTTTTCCTGGAGGCTGAGTAAGCAGGGGGAAGGCAGCAGTAGGCTTCCTGAGCCATCATGTCTGCAATGTGATATATAGAATAAGCTTATGTTATTTTTTATAACCAGGAAAATATTAGGACAGTGCTTATCTGTGTTAAAAGACTAAAGGGATCTTCCAAAATCCCCTTTTATTGATGGAGAATAGCATCAACTAGATTTTCAGAATTCTACCCAACCAATGTGAGCCTTAAGGACCTTGCCTCTGAGTGCTACCTATTAGCTCCTTTCCAGTTCATTCTTAGAAATGTGCAAATATGCCACCTGCCATTGCAATCACAGGGAATGTAGGTCAGGTAATTAGTAACCAGATTTTGTTTTGGAAAATACTCAGTACATGAGGGCAAAATAGGTTAGTTCCTATTCCTCAGGGCAGAATCCCCAAGATTTCAAGAGGGAGGGACCCTGGAGGTCACTGAACACAAGCCCCCCCCCTTGTCATACCCTGAGGCCCAGAACTAGGTCACCAGCTAGCAAGCAGCAGAGCTAGGATTCAAGGCAGATGCGTGGGACTCCCAAAGTCACATTCTTCCCACTCGGCTGCTCCGTGGTCAACTACTGAATAAGATCCTTCCTGGGATTCCAACCAGGGCTCCTCAGAGTTTGCTGGGCCCAGATGTGCAGTAATGGCCCACTCATGCCTCTCTTCACCTTGGACTGGGACACTGGGGGATCGTGGGGAGTGATGGGAGCATTTAATGGTTAGCTCAGAGATGCATGTGTAACAAATGGATCAAAAGTTTGAGGGGCTGGGCTGTTCCCATTGTAAAGCCATTTCATCTTTGCTAACACTGTAGTATTGACAATTTCTTAGGGGGCCTTGGCTCCCTAAAGTCGGAGTTTTACAACTAGGCCATTCTTTTGATGGAACTGAATATGATATGATCATGGACCCAGAATGATTCTGGCCAGTGAGGACGTGGGTGTAGACAAGTGGGAGCAGCTTCCAGAAATCACCAAAGTTGTCTACCTTACCCAGCCAGCACCAGGTGAACTGGAAGAGTCACATAAAAAGCCTGAGATCTACCCAGAGGCTCAGGATAGGGCATCTGCCCAGGGTTCACAAAGGCCTGGAGTCTGCGCAGAAAGGCAGCCCAGCTGGTAACCAGCCTGGAGGCACTGCCTAGCACTTTCTCATTGCACCCTTTGCTGGTGTTGGTGCAGCCACCATACTCTTCCCCAACCATGACAGGGCATTCAGCACAGGATGGTGGGGACACAGACCATTAGTGAGCAGCACAGCATTGCTTCTGTGTGACACCCCCAGGGGCCAGAAAAAAATAGGCTTTCGCTACCTGTGAACAAAATCTGTCCCCAGGAAGTCACCAAGCTTTGTCTCCAACAAACTCGAATCCCAGTGACAACATATGAACCCAACCACTGTGCCGCTTCATCCTCTTGAAAGCTGGAAGTGTGTGCTCTGTTCTACAGGGGTGAAGTGAATAAGAACTAGAGCACCTATTCAGATTCAGCCTCCTTTCACAACCAAAGCATCTCCTCCAGAGCTGTCTAGAGTTTCGCTCTCATCAGTTCCACCTTTCAAGGACACAATGATGGAGGAAACAATCAGCTAACCTCTGTACCAAAGGGCTGGTCCTTCATCCCACCCCACGAGCACAGAGAAGGCCTTGGAAAAGGAGGCCCCCAACTCCCCCACTGGGAAACAAGCCAGTGTTTGATAAATGGGGAGACAGTCCCCACCCAGGTCTTCCCCCTAAAATCCTGCCTGCGATGGCAGTGTTACAGAGTTGGGAGGATACAAGACCAGATCTGAGACTTCAGGAGGTGCTATTTTCCAACAGAAGGATTTTGTTCCTTCTGAGCTTCTATATGCAAATGCAAGGGAGTTATGGCAAAGTCATTTTTGTGCCACTGAAAGTTGATTTGTTGAAGGCCTTCTCTTTCTTGCCTGTCTTACTGTGGCCAGTATCATAGGCTGGCTTTGAGGAAGGATAGAACTCATAAAACCACAGACCCTCTAGGCTGAGTCAGAACTCAGGGACCACCCAGGAGGGAACGTTCACAACACCGGAAACTTTGTAAGCAAGATTGCAAAGGAGATGGATGATCTTAGGGCAAAGAAAGCCCAAAAAGATCTGGTCATCTTTTCAGGAGAGTAACTGCTTTTGCTTCACCAGATTTTCCATTTAGCCATCCAGGATATGCAAGAAAACACGAAAAAGCAAGTGATTCCCTGAGTCCCCGGCCATCTTGCCAGCCTTCTCCCTCCTCTCCAGCCCCAGAGTGGGATGAAGCATCACAGCACTCCCTTCCCTTCCCAAGGCTTGAAGATGACCTGGTCTAGGGGAGTGGACTATGAGAGGGACTAAACTAGTCCAGGGTCCTGGGTAGGTACAGAGAAGGGTGTGTGGAATAGAAGGGGGAGCCTGGGGAAAACTGCTTGGCTGGCTCACCTGAGACATCCCAATGCACTGGCAGACAGGCCCCACACTGATGGAGCTGCCCTCAAATGAGGCCTCTAGACAAAGGGCCTTTTATTCCTTTCCATAGTCTGATTTTTTTTTTTTTTTTTTTTTTTTTGAGATGGAGTTTTGCTCTTGTTCCCCAGGCTGGAGTGAAATGGCACGATCTTGGCTCATGGCAACCTCTGCCTCCTGGGTTCAAGTGATTCTCCTGCCTCAGCCTCCTGAGTAGCTGGGATTATGGGCGTACGCCTCCATGCCCAGGTAATTTTTGTATTTTTAGTACAGACAGGGTTTCACCATGTTGGCCAGGCTGGTCTCAAACTCCTGACATCAAGTGATCCACCTGCCTCGTCCTTCCAAAGTGCTGAGATTACAGGCATGAGCCACCGTGCCCAGCTGAACTTTCTGATACATCACTGTGACCTACAGTAGAGAACTGAGTGAACTTTCTTTGTGATTTTGTGTGCATGTGCACTCGTCCATAGAGGGAAAAGAGAGAGGAAGATTGCTAGCCCTCACCTCAGTTATATGGATGGCACAGGCAGGAAGAGAGAATCTTGCAGGGACCATGATCAACTAAGCACAGAAAGCAGGTGAGAGAGGAGCTGCTTCATTGAAATGAGGGTGAGTGTTTCAGGACTCCTACCACCCAGCCTCTCACTTCTCTCATGGCGTCTTTGCAGAACTTCAGAGATTCCAGAGCCCTAATAAGTAGAAAAAGTCCCCCAGCTAGTCTAGCTCCTCAGTGTGAGGCTGCAGGAGGAGCCCCAGGAGAGAAGAGCATGACCTGCCCCAAAACATACCTGGTGAGGGCCGTGCTAGGCTCCACCCTGGTTCCCCAGAAAGCTTGACCTTTACCAAGCCGCTCTTTCTCTTTCAAGATCCCTTGGAGCCATGTCAACTTGCAACAGCTTGGCCTGCAGTTGTATCATCACTGGCCCTAGACAGTTTGCCAGATGGCTTTGCAGCCCTGGCTTCTCAGTGTGGGGTGGCCAGCACTGCATCACGTGATCAGGATGGGCTCTGCCTTTCCTTTCTCCATGATCTACCTTCCGCCTCTGCTCAGTATGCCTGAAGCCTCCAGCCACGCTTCTGCACAGCACTGAGGAAAAACCATGTGGACAGACGCGTGGCAATGGGGTGAAGCCACGGTCTTCCTGGTGTCTCTGAAAGGGCAGTCCAAAGAGAAAAAACTGTGAGAGTGATGGGTCTCTATGAAGCACCTGGCACCATGACTACCTGTGAGAGTGATGGGTCTCTATGAAGCGCCTGGCACCATGACTACCTGTGAGAGTGACGGGTCTCTATGAAGCGCCTGGCACCATGACTACCTGTGAGAGTGATGGGTCTCTATGAAGCGCCTGGCACCATGACTACCTGTGAGAGTGATGGGTCTCTATGAAGCGCCTGGCACCATGACTACCTGTGAGAGTGATGGGTCTCTATGAAGCACCTGACACCATGACTACCTGTGAGAGTGACGGATCTCTATGAGGCGCCTGGCACCATGACTACCTGTGAGAGTGATGGGTTTCTATGAAGCACCTGACACCATGACTACCTGTGAAAGTGATGGGTCTCTATGAGGCGCCTGGCACCATGACTACCTGTGAGAGTGATGGGTCTCTATGAAGCGCCTGGCACCATGACTCCTGGTTGGCATCAACTGTTGGAGCCTCTTCTGTGTCTTTCCCTGCACCCACATCCCTACTACTTTTCCCTATTTCTTCCGAAGTACTTGTCCAGGCAGTTAATCCCCAGAGGACTAGAATTTCTACCACCCCTCCCTCCAACTGAGATCTTTGTCCCAATACACTACCCTCTGCCAATAAGATCTCAGGATCCATCTTGGTAGTCTCAACCCCCCAAATTCTTCCCCAGGACTCTACAACCAGGTTCTCTACAGTCCCGCTCCAAACCGCATGCAACTTGTCATGTCTTTTCTGCTCCCCTGGCATGGGGACAAAGAAAACACAAAGATGAAATAACCCTGGCCTTACCCTTTCAAAGCCTTCCACCTAGTAGGGAGATACGATTTTCTTATTATTTTTTACTATGAGGTCAGTTTGTGCTAGATAAGTCTAGAGTATATCATTTTACCATTGATGTAATTTATACGCACTGGTTCACATACAGTTCATGGTTATGTGCCCTGTAGGAGAGACTAAAAGAGCCACAGAATCCCAAGAAGGGAGCAATCATTTCTATGTGAAGGCTCAGGGAGGACCAGGAGGGCAGAAGGATGAAGGGCAAGGACTCCTAGTCTAGGCCAAGCAGATTTAAAATGTTCACTTCCTGTATGTGACTTTGTACTTGTTAACATGTCGGGACCCAGTTTCACTTAGAAAGCAAGGATGAACCTCACAGGGCCTAAAGACCTAGGAATTGTGTGTTTGGTGCTTGCCTCCTTGTGGATGCTCAATAGGCATTTCTTTTATTTCCATGGCAGAGGCAACAGTGTAAACTCTCTGAGGCCAAACTCTCTGAGGCTACAGCAGGATCTAGAACATGGGCTGTGGAGTCAGAAGAGGTGGATTCAAATCTTAGCAAAGTATGTGCCCTTTCTGAACGTCAGTTTCTTTACTTGTACAATGGGAATAATAATAGAACCCAACTCAGAGGGCCATTAGGAGGGGCTAAATGGAACAAGCTTGTAAGACATTAGTACAGGCCCTGACATTTATTAAGCACTTAATAAACATTGGCAACTGTCACTGCGTGGGAGCTCATGCAGCCTGGGCTGACTGGCAGGTGTCACTCACTGGCCAAATCCCAAATGTTCTATGTGGGGGCACAAGATAAAGGTCTCAATAGGGATCACAGACAGGACAGCCACAACCACCTGCTCCCTTTCATCCAGAGAATATTCTGCCCAGTGTTGCAAAGGCTTTGTAGAAATTTCTGTCTGCTGAACTGATTTCAACACCTACCTCCATCCCATGAATTCCAGACTGTTTGTCTAAAACTTTCTCCCAATAAACTGTTTACAAGTTCAAATAATCAGTGGTATCGTCAATAGTACACCTACTCCTCAATTCAGTCACTCTAAGGACAAGTTAGACTGTGACCTTGCCTTAGAGCTGTTATGGTAACACAACAATAAGTCATCTCTGTTCAGTTTATGCCGCATCTTTGCCATACACCGTTACACTGGATCCTCACAACAACCCCATGAGACTGATGGGCAAGAGTAAATGGACCTTCAGTGACCACTCTAGGTTCTAAGAATTGGTGTTGCTTAGGGTCAGTGATCTGGAAGGAGAATTGTCTTAATGTGTGATGTGAATGACAAGCACACTGCTGTGGGTTGATTTGGGGTTGTTTTAGGGAACTGATAGCTGCCCTGGGGACCACCAGACCTTTGATATCATCTAACTCAACTTTCTCATTTTACAAGTGTGAGAAAGTGAGGCCCAAAGAAGGGAAGCGACTTGCCCAAGGTCATGAGATGGTCGGTGCAGAGCTGGGAACAGGACTCTGATCTCCTAATTTCCACTTCTGAGATTTTTCCCACTACATCGCCCAGAACATTTTTGTTTTGTAAATTTTTAATAAAGTTTAAGTAACCAGCACCTATATCAAGAAACAAAACATCACACTAGAAGCACCTTTATACCTCCTTGCAGATGCCAGACCCCAAAGATAACTACTGTCCTTATTTCTAATGTCTTAAATTGAGGTATTTTTCTGTGTTTAGATCTTTATATAACTATTAATATTTGTACCTTTTTCTCTCAACACCATGTCTGCAAGATTCTTCCAGTGATCTTGCATGTAATTGTAGCTCATAGCTTTTTCATCGTTACGTAGTATTTTGCTGTCTGAATATAGTACGACATATTTATCCATTCACAGTAAATGGACATTCAGATAATTTCCAGTCTGGCGCTATTACAAAAGTGCTGCTCTGCACATTCTTGTAGGTGTCTTTTGGAATTTCTGAGTCATAGGGTGTGCAGATGCTCAAGTCTTAGAATGTAATACCACACTATTTTCAAAAATTAAACTAATCCATCGTCTGTGTGTAAGAGTTCTTCCCCAGCACTATTTTAAGGTGAGGAAAACTGAGGCCCAGTGAGGGCAGGTGACTTACTCTGGGTCACACAGCCAGGAAGGGGCAAAGTTGAACAGGCATCCAGCTATGCTGGGCCGGATTTGTGTTCTTCTTCTGCCCGTTTACTCCAGCCCCATACATCAGCTCGAGCCTCAAGGCTCAGCTCCAGGTGTGTCCCACAGACCTTCCTCTCACCCCACCATATTGTTTGTATATGTGGCAGTCTCAGCACCTTCATGGGGATGAGCCCAGCTGTGACAGAGCATAGTGAGGCTGCAGCTCCTGCTCCGAGGAGGCGGAGGAGGCAGGAAAGTGCTCTGGATCCTGAGAAGTGGGGGTGGAGGGGATGTGAAGCAGGTGGAATTAAGCACCTTCCACTCCACAGTTTCCTTTCATTAGGTGTCTTGTCTTCACAGAAATGGTCCCACTTACTTGGTGAGACTTCACAAAGGTAGGCTATTTGAAGAAGAGTGGCATTTGTGGATCCTTCATCACTCTAAGCATGTGGTGCTATAGAAGGTGCAGGCTGGGTTTCTTGTACCTGGGTCAGTGGGGCACATGAGGGGGAGCAGAGGTGGAGAAAGAACACAGAGGAGGAAACTGCAGCTTTCTGTTCATTGGGAAGGCCTGGGGAAGAATGGAGGGGCAGTTGATTTCCTGCAAAAAGAAGCCAGACCAGCATAATAATGCTAATAAGAGCTACCATTTACTGGGCATCTTTTACAACTGACGTTATTCTAAAGAGACATTCAAATCACACCTTACAGATGAAGAAGTCAAGACCCAGAAAGCCTCAATTCATCAGAGATCATGCCAGGGGTGGAAATAAATATTTTGTTGACCATCTAGTAGGTGCCCAAAATAAATAAAATTGAAAGATTTCTCTACTGCCAGACTTCTTAGAGTTTTTGTAATAATACTATGCATTAATTTCTAAGGGGAAAATATCATTTATAAAACTTTTTCCAGACTTTTTCCCTTTTTTCTCAAGGTGTATGTATTAGTCAATTTTCACGCTGCTGATAAAGACATACCTGAGATGGGGCAATTTACAAAAGAAAGAGGTTTAATAGACGTACAGCTTCAAGTGGCTGGGAAGGCCTCACAATCATGGTAGAAGGCAAAGAGAGGCAAGTTACATCTTACATGGATGGTGGCAAGCAAAGACAGAGCTTGTGCAGGGAAACTTCCATTTTTAAAACCATCAGATCTTGTGAGATTCATTCACTATCACAAGAACAGCGTAGGAAAGACCCACCCCATAATTCAATCACCTCCCACCGAGTTCCTCCCACGACACGTGGAAATTTGTGGGAATTACAGTCAAGATGAGATTTGGGTGGGGACACAGCCAAACCGTATCAGTACATTTAATTAAAGTCTTAATAAATAACACAGGTAGGAAATGTTGGTTTCCTCTTGCCTACATATTTGCATGAAAAACATCATTTTCTAAGCCAAAATCAATCACGATTAAGAAGAAAAAGATAAGAACTCTTTCTTGAAAAGAAAAACGTAAGGCCCCCCCACCCCAAACACACACACAGAGATTCAGAATGAGCCTGACATTACCTTGACTGCAGGTGATTTAGGTTATTTGAATGTCTCACCCTCCAGCATCCGACACGTGAAAGTTGGTTACCCACCTATCAGCAGGTGAAGCTCGAGAGAGTGGGCCATATTGTATTTTCCAAAGAGGATTACAAAAATATTACCTGTCCCACATTCTCTTCTACAATGTGACCTTGCCATGACCCCATCTGGAGGCAGAGTCAATTTCACTTCCCTTTGAATCTCAGTGGCCCTGGAACTGCTTTGACTAATACAGTATGGCAGGAAATGACTGCGTGACATCTGGGGCTGAGTCATAAAAAGTGATGTAGCTTCCATCTTGCTACTGGAACATTTCCAGCCATGTAAGAAGTCCAGCTACCCCAGAGGCTGGCATGCTATGAGGAAGCCCCAGTCACACAGAGAGGTCACATGTAGGTACTCTCGTCAGCAGTCCTGGTCTTCAAGTCATAGCAGCTTAGGAGGCTCAGGATGATTCCAGCCCCACCTGTCAAGTCACCCGAGCCTTTGAGTCTTCCCAGCTGAAGTCCTGGACGTCATGCAGCAGAGGCATGCCACACCCTTTGTGCCCTGTCTAAATTCCTGACCCATAGAGTCTATGACCATAATTTTAAAAAGGTTGTTTTAAGCCGCTAAGTTTTGGGTGGTTTGTTAAGCAGCAACAGTAACTGGAACAGGGTGTGTGTGTAATATGGGCATGAATGAGTGTATTTAAATAAAGGGTTTAGGTTGGTATCAGTGTTCTTTTTTATATCAATGGGTGATTCTTTCTCATATGCTTTTTTGATTAGTATACAACCTTTTGATCTGGAACTCATTAATTCAAGACTATATATATTAAGATCCAGCTATTTTCAGGCCCAAAGGGACAAGGCCCAGATGTGGCACCATCTCCATAGAGCTTATATTCTATGTGGACACTTAGTCAAAGGCTAGTATCACACAACTAAAAAGAATCAACAGAAAGGTAGCAGCCGGGGGGAGGAAAAAGGCAGAGAAACCCCTGGCAACAAGGAGACAAATGAAGTTCTGGGTGCTTGAAGCCATGGAGACAGTAACTCAAATGGTTTGAAGCCGGAAATGATTTTCTAACCAGCTGTAAATTTGAAAATCCCATATGTGGTACAACATTAAGCTGCTATTTTGGAAATTCTTTCATCTTTTTTGGAGGCATCTCAGGAGCCCATCCTTCCTCTTGGAAGGCCGCCAGTTCTCTGCGGAAATCACTTTATCAGCAGGAGCTCAGGCATTTCGCATGCAACTATATAATTCTG
The DNA here is from genome assembly GCA_036589455.1 of Ateles fusciceps. Classification (NCBI taxonomy): domain Eukaryota; kingdom Metazoa; phylum Chordata; class Mammalia; order Primates; family Atelidae; genus Ateles; species Ateles fusciceps. Next base: position 7,975,076 of record JAZHEH010002393.1, read on the forward strand.
GAAACGCAGCTTAAAAAATATTTCTCCTGGATGGAGAAAGAACATCTCAGAGCAGTGTTTCTGTAAGCACCAGCTGGGCAGCTTTGAATGCACTTTTTTTTTTCTTTTTCTCCTTTGAAACGGCAGGATCCTGGTACCTGCATTTGAATGTAATGCAGTAATTTTTTTTCTGAGATGGAGTTCTACTCTATCGCCCAGGCTGGAGTGCAGTGGTGCGGCTCACCACAACCTCCCCCCTCCCAACTTCAAGCCATTCTCCTGCCTCAGCTTCCCAAGTAGCTGAGATTACAGGTGCCCACCACCATATTCAGCCGATTTTTGTATTTTTAGTAGAGACGGGATTTCATCATGCTGACCAGGCTGGTCTCAAACTCCTGAACTCAGGTGATCCATCCTCCTTGACCTCCCAAAGTGCTGGGATTACAGGGGTGAGCCACCACGCCCAGCCTAATGCAGCATTATTGATTCCATTAAAAGAGTGATGACTCCATTTCTGAGTTACTGGGATTTTCTCATTATCATCAGTGTCCATGGCACCAGTGGGCAGTCACAGCATTCTTTTAGATGTTCAATTCCATTTATAATTATTTATTATTTGTGCCAGACGCTGTATCAGGAGTTGGAGAAAGAGTCATAAACAAGACAGTAACAGTCTCGCTTATGTTCAACAGTCTTGTTGAACAGTCCCTCCCTCACAGAGCTCACACACTAGCAGGGGAAGCAGACATTAGACAAAAATTGTAAGTGTTGTAAGTGCTACACCAGGACAGGAAAGTACAGGGAACACGGAGAGGTGAGGGACATTCTCCTGAAGCAGACACTTGGAGGAGGAGTGGGAGGTGGCCAGATGAAAGGAGGGAGGACAAAGGGGCTGGTAGGAGACGGCACAATCACCAGTCCCTGTTCTGGTCTGGCCACTAGAGAGAACCAGTGGCACTGGAGCAAAAGGAAAATCAGTGTGGATGGCGAGGGCAAGAGACAGCCCCGCATGAGATGAGGGTTGGAGCAGGCAGGCCTGGACCTTGCAGAGCCTTCCTTGGGAGCATGTTGAGGATTTGGGCTCTTATCTGAAGGACACTTGGGTGCCGATGATTTTTTTGTGTGTATGTGACAGAGTCTCATTCTGTCACCCAGGCTGGAGTGCAGTGGCACGATCTTGGCTCACTGCAACCTCTACCTCCTGGGTTCAAGCAATTCTCCTGCCTCAGCCTCCCAAGTAGCTGGGATTATAGGCGCCCACCACCACGCCCAGCTAATTTTTGTATTTTTAGTAGAGATGAGGTTTCACCACGTTGGCCAGGCTGGTCGCGAACTCCTAACCTCAGGTGATCCTCCCTCCTTGGCCTCCCAAAGTGCTGGGATTGCAGGCGTGAGCCACTGCACCCAGCCCCACTGATGCATTTTTAGCAGGGAAGTGGTGTGATGACACGATCGTCTTGGAAAGAACACTCTGCCTGGAGAGTATGGCCTGAAGAAAGCCCAGCATAGCATCTGTGAGGCAGGTATAAGGCCACTGCAATAGGCCAGGTGAACAATTGTGCTGGCCTAGAATAGGATAGTTTCAGAGCAATAGAGGATATAGAAGTGGGAGTCTGGGGGAGAGAGGAACTCTGACTTTAACAAAACACTCCGATGGGTCTTTTCACAGCAGTAAGAAGTCGTAGAACATGGTGCTGAGACAGAGTAGTCAGACTTAAGGAACTAGGTTCCTGGCCTCACGATGTAAGACGTTGAAGTTTCCATGGGCAATCCCAGATGGAGGCAACGAGGAGCACAGGAATGGGGAGACATTGCTGCAAGGGGAAGATGGGGGGACCCGGCAAGATGGCAAGAGGCCAGGATTTCTAGGAGTAGCAAAGAGCAGTGAGAAGTCTCAGGTGACAGGGTTATTAGAGGAACATTTAAGAAGCAGGATGTGGCCGGGTGATGGTGACTCATGCCTTAATTCCAGCACTTTGGAAGGCCAAATGGGAGAACCGCTTGAGGCCAGGTGTTTCACACTAGCCTGGGCAACAGTGAGACCCCAACTCTACACAAATTTCTTTAAAAATTAGCTGGGCATGGTGACATGAGCCTGTAGTTCCAGCTACTCTGGAGGCTGAGGCAGGAGGATTGCTTGAGGCCAGATCAAGGCTGCAACGAGTTATGATCGTGCCACTGCACTCCAGCCTGGATGACAGAGCAAGACCCTGTCTCAAATAATAATAATAATAACAAAGAACCACAATGCGTTTGTGTGCTGCATGTTGCCACAGTTCAGTGAGTTCTCTGCCCATACCGCCCTGCTTCCAATTTCCCCTACATGCCCTGAGAGCCCAGTACAAGTAGTGTTTTGAGAAATGAAGGGACCTAGGTCAGAAAGGAAGGAAGGAAGGAGGGAAGTAAGGAAGGAAGGAAAAGGAAGGATTGGGAGGGGAGGGAGAGAGAGAGGGAGGGGAAAAAGGGAGGGACAGAGGGGGAAGGAGGAGGAAGAAAGGGAAGAGGGGGAAGGAAGGAAGGAGAAGGGGGAGGAGGAAAAGGGAAGAGGGAGGGGAAGGGAAGAAGGAAGGAAGGAAAGAAGGAAGGAAGGGAGGGAGGGAAGGAAAAGGGTAAAAATTCTATTCCTTTGTACCAACCAAATTATTTTCCAGTTAAAAAGCTAATAGGCAAGTGGTTTTGAACATGTAAAAACAGGAAATATTATTCTCATGATCCCTCTTGAGGAACATACTGGAGGACCAACTGATGTGAATCACACAGTGAACACAAAAACTGTATAAAAGGACTGGCAGTGAACGTAGTAGATTTCATTTAACCACAGGTCTGTGAAGAAAACACATGTGGGGATTAAGGTGACAGAAAAGAAAGCAAACCCTGTATGTTCCAACAATGTAGAAAAGATACAACTAACCAAAGGAAAGAAAGAGTGGTAGGTAATAGAGAAATACATGGATGCCCTTTTCTTTACAATTCAATGGTCAAAGGATGTCATTAAAAGCTGACAAGCCAAGTAAGAGAGAGAGGTAAAGCATATTTCACAGCACAAAGATTAAAAACTAAGAATAATAATATTATTGACTAAAATTAGGTGGTGAAAGAGAATGGGAAGTTTATAAAGGAAAAGGAATACACTGATTTTATTATTGCTCATATCTGAAAATTAATACGGACTCTATAATGGAGGATTAAGAATTAAGAATAGAGAACTATAAGTGGAAGATTAACAATATTAAACTATGTTATAAAAGTAAACTGGGACAAGCATGGTGGCTCACACCTGAAATCCCAGCACTTTGGGAGGCTGAGGCAGACAGATCAGGAGTTCAAGGCCAGTCTGGCCAAAACGGCAAAATCCTGCCTCTACTGAAAAATTAGCTGGGCCCACTAGTGCATGTCTGTAATCCCAGCTACTCAGGAGGTTGAGGCAGGAGAATCGCTTGAACCGGGGAGGCAGAGGTTGCAGTGAGTTGAGATCGTGCCACTGCACTCCAGCCTGGGCGACAGAGTGAGACTCCATCTCAAAAAAAAAAGAAAAAAAAATCATAAATATGGAAAAATATACATAAACCATTTATTAATGAAAGAAGAAAATCACTATTGTGTAACTTCTAATTAAATGACCTGGAGAGCAATGTTCGGTGGCTGAATGTTTTTTATGAACTTTAAACGAAGAGATCAGGTTGGTCATAAATAAAACAACCAGATACTATGTGCCTGCTGATATAACTCAGCACCACCTTTGAAGTATTTTCACACAAAAAAATTAATCAAGAATATGAATCTAATGGATCAATTTGCAGGAAATGCAGAAAATGGATAAATTACACAACACTGTGGGAAAGTAATCAGCCAAATCCAGAAGGTAGAAATTTTATAGGACAAATGATTCATGGAAAAAGATCAGAGAAAAGGAGATAATCACCGATTGAAAGCAAATTGGGAAAAAAATATAAAATAGATACAATGTGTGGGCTTGGTTTTGGTTCTGATTTGAAAACCAGCTATAAAAAGTAATTGAGCTTTCAGGCTATGATGACGTCTCCACAGGAATAAGCCTCTTTAAACAGATCACCTTCATCTTTCTCAGGTAGAGAAGAAGAAACCCAAGAAGCACCCAAGGTAAAGTCCCAATTCCTACTGTACGGATGTAAATTACCCAGAATACGAAGCAGTTGCCTCAGTCTTCAGCCACACACACACTGTGGTTTTGGGTGCTGAGTGCTCTGCTGCTCTCAGTCACTTTGCAGAATGAAAAGCAAGGCTCCCAGAAGGATGGTCCTCTGACAAAGCAGCACTGAAGGCACCCTGATAACCATCCCAATAAACACATTTGTATACAAAAAATTAAGACAGGGAAATTCGAATAAGGACTGGATATTAGCGGTATTTCGGAATTACTAATTATATATATGTAATAATGATACTGTCTATTGGTGGGTTTTGTTTTTTTCTTTTCTATTACAGGCATATATTGAAAATATTTGCAATATACAGGCATATATTACATATATTATGCAAGAAGATGCTGTCTGGGATTTGACTTTAAAATGTCCAGGAGAAACCCACCCACCCATTCTCTCACACACCCATACAAAGACCCCACCCCCAGATGGTTTCCCAGGAGTATTCTACAAACCCTTTAATCTAATTTATGGGTAATTACAATGCTATTGAATGTGTTCCAGAGTACTTAGAATGCATTTACTCACTTAATCCTCATGTCAACCCTCTGAGGCAGGGATCACCCTCAGCTTACATATGAGGCCACTGGGTAACAGACTCAGTGAAGAATCTAATCTAAGGTCACATAGTTGGAGGTGGCAGAGATGGACTGTAAACCAGGAGACGCAATCTCAGAGCAAGTGCTCCTCACTTATGGCTGCTCTGTACAGTGCTTGGGAACAGCACCTCTGGAGCTATGCAGAATACAGCACAACCTTCAGGAATGTACATTGGGCCTACCTTAAAAACTATGCAATTTAGTCTTTCATAAATTAATTAATAGATTAATATATGACAAATAATTTTCTTCATTTAGCCTTATGAGTTTCACCCTCAGCAAATGGACTCCCTAAATCTTGCCTTGTTCTCAAAAAAGCTGAATGCAGAGGTAGCTAAGCCAAGATCACACTGACCGAGTTCCAGCAACCTCATTGCTAACTCTGCTTTACTGGTTGGGAACAAATCAATTGTCAAAATTGCTTGATAGGAAATGAAGTGACATTGGCCTGGTTCCTTTTGGCTACTCTGGCTTTCTCCAACTGAGAGGGACAGCGGTCGGCCTCCCTGTCAGAAACTCTGGCCCAAGATAAAGGAAAAAGGCACCAACACAGCAAGATGCAAAAGAAGCCAGAGGCCCACCTGCCCCAAATCACTCATCTCCTTGGACTGCTTCTGTGTGTGAAACTCCTGCCATTGGTTTCTCTTCCCTGGATTAAAGACCAGTTAAAATATGGATCTGTAAACTCAAGAAAGAGCACAAAGGTAACTCTTCGGAACACTTTTCACATGAACACAGATTCCTTCCTCAATGAGCTAAAAGAAAGTAGGACTGGCCGGACGCGGTGGCTCACGCCTGTAATCCCAGCACTTTGGGAGGCCGAGGCGGGGGGATCACAAGGTCAAGAGATGGACATGGTGAAACCCTGTCTCTACTGAAAATACAAAAATTAGCTGGGCGTGGTGGCGCGCCCCTGTAGTCCCAGCTACTCGAGAGGCTGAAACAGGAGAATTACTCGAACCCGGGAGGCGGAGGCTGAAGTGAGCCGAGATCGCGCCACTGCACTGCAGCCTTACGCCTGGCGACGGACCGAGACTCTATCTCAAAAAAAAAAAAAAAAAAAAAGAGAAAGAAAGAAAAGAAAAAGAAAAAAGAAAGTAGAACCAAGAGGAATTGGGTCCAAATGGGAATATTGAGGGGGAGAAAGGAATCATAAAAAGGCTCAAATGTTCAAATGTGGAGCTATTTGTTGAGAAAAATCTGTCTTTGGTGCCATTTCGAAGGAAGGGATGGCTTGGAGAGATGGAGTCAGGTAGCATGTGGGTACTGGATGACCAGCAGAGGAGGATCTGGGAGACCAGGAGTTGTAAGAGAAAAGACTGAGAGAGGTTGTGATTCTTTGGGGAGTTTCTCTCCACTTCATATGATATCTGGCAAGGCTGTCAATCATAGTGTGTAACCCTGACGCTTGATGAAAGACCACGTGTTCCAGGCTAACCAAGTAGACTCCTGAGATTGACACATGGATGGTAGGAGATAGAGGTATGCCATCTGCATCTTTTTTAAAAAAATTCAAATTAAAAATAATTCAACCATGAAGGCCGGGCACGGTGGCTCATGCCTGTAATCCCAGCACTTTGGGAGGCTGAGGCAGGCAGATCACTTGAGGTCAGGAGTTTGAGACCAGCCTGGTCAACATGGTGAAACCCTGTTTCTACTTAAAAAAAAATTAGTCAGGCATAGTGGCAGTGCTTGTCATCCAAGCTACTTGGGAGGCTGAGCCAGGAGAATTGCTTGAACTTGGGAAACAGGTTATAGTGAGCTGAGATCATGCCACTGCACTCCCGCCTGGGTGACAGAGTGAGACTCCATCTTAAAAATATTTAAAATAATAATGATTTTAGTATGTCCTTCACCTACATTAACACTTAGCTATATCTGCTTTATCAATCACTTTCTGTCTCTCACCTTCTCTGCCATATTACTTTATTACATTATGTGTATAGGATTTTTGTTGTCGTGATTGAGCTATTTGAGAGAACACTGCAGATATCATGATCCTTTCTCCTTACTTTGCATTTATCTCTTAGGAACAAGGAAACTCTTTTACATAACCACAATACAATGACCAAATTCAGGAAATCTGACATTGAAACAATCTTCTTATCTAATATACAGTATATTTTAAAGTTCTTCTAATTGTCTTAATAATGTTTGATATAATGAATTTTCCCCATCTATCTTATCCAGGATCCAGGATGGCACATTGCATTTAGTTTTTACCTCTTCAGTCTTATTTAATTTGAAGAGCGTGCTTGCTTCAGCAGCACATATACTAATTTGAAGAGCACTTTAGCCTTTCTACGTCTTTTATGACATCAACTTTTTTTTTTTTAAGATAGGCCAGTTGTTGTGTAAAACATTTCTTGGTGTAGGTTTCTTGGTTCTTCCTCGTGGTTGGATTCCATTTATACACTCTTGGCAGGAGAACCAGCAGCTTTCTTGACAGTCATGGAGGGAGAGCCAGTCAAAGGAGTGGAGCCATATAGAGGCAAGACAAGCAGAGAGGTAGAGGAAGAAAACCAACCCAGAGGAGCGCCTTGATCTGGTGAAACTCGACTTGCTAGTTACGTAAGCCAATACATTCCTCTTTTCTCTTCAATTAATCTGAGTTGGTTTTGTGGTTACTCTGCCGCACTCACACCTTAGCCAATATGTTGGACCACACAGTGTCCTTCAAAAAGCCCCAAATTAGTAGGACCAACTCATATCTAACCAGAAGGACATATCGAAGGCATCCCACATGAAATTGGCCATCTTCCCTAGTAATGAGTCAGAAGCCACACAGCAGTAACTACTTTCACTTGATTTCCTCCTCAGAGCCCTGCCTCCACAGAAAGCCTATAACCTGTTGTAACTTGTCCAAGCCCCAGTAACACAAAGAGGAATGTGGCTTATCGACATGTCTAGGAACACAGACTTTTTCTTCTGTGTTTGTCCCTTCGGTAGGGCCTCCCCTTCCTCTCTTTTGTTCATCAACTATGGTCACCAGATATCCTACTTACATTTATCATTTACCTCAAGCTTGTCCATCCACAGCCTGCAGGCCTCATGTGGCCCGGGATGGCTTCGAATGTAAACTTTCTGAAAACATGATGAGATATTTTTGGCGATTTTTTTTTAGCTCATCAGCTATTGTTAGTGTTTGTGTATTTTATGTGTGGCCCAAGACAATTCTTCTTCCAGTGTGGCTCAAGGAAACCAAAAGACTGGACACTCCTGAACCTGCTGCCTCTTTACTGTCTCATTATAATTAGTACAGTTGTATAGAAGCTTCAGCCTCTGGAGGATGAGAGATGGAGTGGGTGCAGCCGGCTCTCCTCTGGGGGCATTTGGCCAGTCCATTCTCTTACCTCCCCCGCCTGGATCCTTTTCTGCCTCGGTGTTGTGTGTGACGACCAGATCTGACTTTTTCATCTATGGCCCCACTTTTGTCTGTTATAATTGGCTATGTTTGCCCTTTCCATATCTAGATACAGAGAGCACGTTAGGTTGCTAGAATTGACAAAACAAAATACCACAAACTGGGTGTCTTTAACAACAGAAGCTGGTTTTCTTACAGTTCTGGAGGAGAGAAGTCTAAGATGAAGGTGTTGGCAGGTTTGGTTTTTACTGAGGCTCTTGCCTTGGTTTGTAGATGGCCTCCTTCTTGGAAAGGCCCTCACAGGGTCTTTCCTCTGAGCATGCACGTATGTGGGTCCCAATTTTCTTTCAGTATAAGGACACTAGTCAGACTGGAGTAGAAACCTACCCCAACAGCCTCATTTTTAAACTTAATCACCACTATAAAGGCCTGATTTCCAAATATAGTCATTCAGAGATATCGGAAGTTAGGGCTTCAACATAGAAATTTTGGGGGCAGAGGCCACAAGGCAGCCCATAACAGAGAGGAACACATTATATCAGGAGTGCATCTGACCTGCATTCAACTTAACCTGACTCAAAATTACTCAAGCAATAAATACATTTAATTATCTCACATAACAAGAAAAAAAAGTGTGGCAATATTTTGTTCCTGGAATGGTGTATTGACTTAAAGATATTACCAAAGACCTCATTTCTTTTCACCTTTCCATATGCTGCCTTTGATATATTGGGGTTTCATCCTTGCATTTGTCATAAGATGGCTGCCGGGATTCCAGATACTATCACAACATTTTCCCCTTGCAATTTATTGGCTACAGTTGAGTCATGTGGCCACTCATAGCTGCAAGGGAGGCTGAGTAAGCAAGTGTCAGACATAAAATTGATTGTATGCAGGCTGGACACTGGGATTGCACCTGTAATCCCAGGACTTTGGGAGGCCGAGGCAGATGAAACACTTGAGGCCAGGAGTTCAAGACCAGCCTGGCCAACATGGCAAAACCCCATCTCTACAAAAAATACAAAAATTAGCCAGGCATGGTGGCACATACCAGTAATCCCAGATATTTGGGAGGCTGAGGAACGAGAATCACTTGAACCAGGGAGGCAGAGGGGGCAGTGAGCCAAGATCATGCCACTGCACTCCAGGCTGGGCAACAGAGCAAGACTCTGTCTCAAAAAAAAAAATTGATTGTATGCAGAAAAGAGTTAACATAATAGGCCTGAGACAGCTATTCTTAGGAAGCCTGCTTACAAGGTTGGCCCTTGGTTGGCATCTGGGAACTTGGATTTTGGGAGGGGTCCCACCATGTCAGAACTGATAAGCATGGTTCACTGTGTTGAATCTGTGTGTGCGAACAATATAGTATGTGCTGAACACCTGCTTGTTTTCTCTGGAAGTCTGGAATGTTGGTATGTACTAGACAAAGGGTGCCTATGTGACCAGCCCCCATTAGAAACCCTGGGCACTGAATCTGTAATGAGCTTCACTGAGAGACAACATCTCACATCTACTGTCATAACTCCCTGGAGAAATAAAGCATGGCCCGTGTGACTGTAACAGAAGAGAGCTCTTAGAAGCTTGTGTCTGATTTCCTTGTAGACCTTGCTCCATGCACCTTTCCCCTTTGCTAATTTTGTGCTGCGTGTATCATTTTATTGTAATAAATCTTAGCCATGAGTGTGACTATATGTTGAGTCCTGTGAGTCTTCCTAGAAAATCACTGGTCTGGGCGTAATCTTAGGGACCCTGACACAGATAGCCACCATGGTCTTAGATCAAGCATGATTCATCTTCTGGGGGCTGGTCACCTTGGGGTTCTGTCAGTGGAGAGGAAGAGTGGTATGGCTGTGGGAAGTGACACAGTGTCTGCCACACAAATTGGAATTTCACTGAAAGATATGCTTACCAGAACAATGAGGACACCTAAAGACATCTATAGGGATTTTGTCACTTGCAACCAGATTCTCTGGTGAGAATTCATTGTGATAAAGATGCAGATTACAATTGGAACAGAAATCTAAATGGTAAAACAGTTTACTGATAATCTCATTCAAATCTACCCTCCTTGATCTCACATTCTGTGAAAAAAAAGAGACCATAACACCATGGAGAGAAAGTATGGGGAAAATTCCAAATGCCAATGGCAGGATGGGCAGCATAATGCCCCCCTGCAGGCAAGCTTGTCCTCTGAAGAAGGGTGCTCCCATGCTTGTAAATACTGGAGGCTGAGTGGATTGTCTTGAGAGGAGGGAGTCCTGATTCATTTAGTAATTGGTTCTTTTTTTTTTTTTTTTTTTTGACACGAAGTCTCACTCTGTTGTCACCTAGGCTGGAGTGCAGTGGCATAATCTCAGTGCACTGCAACCTCCGCCTACCAGGTTCAAGTAATTCTCCCACCTCAGCCTCCAAAGTTGCTGAGACTACAGCCACACACCACCACACCCAGCTAATTTTTGTATTTTTAGCAGAGATGGGTTTCACCATGTTGGCCAGGCTGGTCTCGAACTCCTGACCTCAAGTGATCTACCCGCCTCTGTCTCCCAAAGTGTTGGGATTACAGGTGTGGGCCATGGTGGCAGTCTCAAGTGATTTGTTCTTATGTAAGAAAATGAGCAGGAGGACTGAGCCCCAAATTCATTTCCATGCGGATATTTTCCCATTCTGAATAATCATCTGCCTCTGTCCATGTGGAATGGGAAAATGCAATTGGTTCCATGCAGCTGAACACCCAAGTGTTTGCCATAGTATTGGCAAAACACAGCATGGCCAAACATGTAAAATAGCCCTAGAGCATACATTTTGCTCAAGAAGATCTTGGAGGAATATCTGGCCTGTTCAAGCACTTTCTCACTCACCCCAAATCTCTTTGGTTATAATTTGCCCATTTTTAATCAAGCAATAATCACATTTCTGGGTTCTGGGGCTGAGACAGAGAAAGAAGAAAGTGAAAGGCATAGTCCATGCCCTTATAGAGCCTACATATAGGTAGGCCAAAAACAATGAGAAGCAAAACTGTGGGTGCCCTAAACTGTCCATGCAGTGGGAATTAAGGAATGGTGTAGTCAGGGTGAGCTGAAGTGACCAGGGAGGTTTCCTGGGGACAAGACTTGAAGATGAGCTGGCTTTAGACTAATGCTGGGCAGATGGGCACTGACCTAGGCAGCAAAGCAAGGCACAGAGACAGAGATGAAATCTGAGTGTTCAGGGCTCACCAGGGAGACTGGCTAGGGGCTTCCATGGAGAAGGAGAGGGATGCCAGGCCAGTGAATAGGACAAGGCCAGGGAGAGAAGATCTTGAAAACAGATGAAGGGCAGAGCGAGGAGTTTGAATTTGATGAGGCCTGCCATCTACTGGCAGCTGACACAAGCTCTTGGATGGTAGTGTGGCCAAGATCCCGCTGAGGTGGTCAGGGGGAGCTAGAGACAAGGAGAATCACTAGGGGAACCCACCCCTGAAACAGAAGCCTGAGTTTCAAAGTGGCTGGAGGTGGGAGAGGAGAGTCAGCGAGAACAAAGACAGACAAATCGAGGAAACATAAATGAAGGTGGAGCTCAAAGAGTAAATGCAGAGAATGGACACTGAGGCCAAGAGGCTTGGCTCCAGAGCTTTCTGCCCAGGAGACCAGAATTTCCCCTTGTGCAGGCTGAGGACACATACAGATGCTCCTCATTATCATTAAGCCTCACACTGACACCGAGAGATTGTTAGGAAGTGGCTTGGCAAGGTCCCTCCCAGGCTGTTTGGAAATCTCCAGGGAGTGTCTGTTTCTCCTCCCATTCTTCCTTCCCCTTCTCCACCCCCTGACCCACGCTTTCTCTTTCTCTTTCTCTCTCCTTCTACCCCTCCTCCTCCGATTTGAACTTTCTGGCTTCTCCAAGAAAGCAGCCGGTTTCTTCCCCACTGTGCCCTTCCCCTCCCCGCCAATTCTTGGAGGATAGACCCACCTCCTGGCTGACTTCAGGAAGATTCTAGAACACCTTGGCCTGCTGCTCCCACCAGCCTGGCTCCAGCTGCATCCCAGAAACCTGTCCAAAAAGAAGGGTTCAGAGCACATGGGGAACTCCTCTTGCTCTCCAAAGCCCCAAGCTGCCGCCAACCAGCTTGTGGAGAGGGGGAAGAAGCGGCATTTAGGGCAGGAAGAATATCAGCCCGCTAGCATAATCGACTTCTATTGCAAAGTGAGTGTGTATGCTCAGGCCTGTGGCCAGGTACAGGGCGCACAACCCTCTATCAGCCTTGCTGTGCCTCCTCAAAGGGGCAGGACTGTCTCTTCTTATACACAGGAACTCACCTGACATGAGGAAAAAGTCATTCTAACCCCCCCCAATTGGTCTCAATGGACTCTTGCTGCTGTAGATGGGAATTTGAAAGCCCAGATCAGCACAGAAACCAGCCTCAACCCATTGGCTGGGCCATGGTCAAATAAATGAATAAATCCTGGTGCCTGGAAAAATCTAGATCTCAGGAATAATGGGGGCAGCGGAGGCAACTGTTTCTGCCTGTAAAAGGTAACTGACCAGCACAGGCTGAGATTTCTTTATTTTGAAATGGAGTCTCCCACTGTGGCCCCAGCTGGAGTGCAGTGGCGTGATCTCGGCTCACTGCAACATCTGCCTCCCTGGTTCAAGTGATTCTCCTGCCCCAGCCTCCCAAGTAGCTGGGACTACAGGTGCCTGCCACCACACCCAGCTAATTTTTTGTATATTTAGTCAAGATAGGGTTTCACTATGTTGGCCAGGCTGGTCTCAAACTCCTGACCTTGTGATCCACACGCCTCAGCCTCCCAAGATGCTGGGATTACAGGTGTGAGCCACCGTGCCCAGTGCTGGCTGAGATTTCTAAACCCCATCCTTTGTGCAGCTAGCTCCCAGAAGAACCATTTTCTACCGTACATAGCACTCTGCACACGGCACTCTGCACACTGGAGGCACCCCACAAACACTGTGCAAGGGGCTGTGGATTTTCCTGGAGAAGGCTCTAAACCACCAGTGGTCTTGGCTGCAAGGAAGCAGCCTCTCCCACTTGTAATTTTTCCAAGGCTATTTGGTTAAGCCAGGAGCCCCAGAAAAGCCCACATCTGCAAGGCAGGTGATGTTTATGTCAAAACTTTCAAGTAGGTGTACACCCTTGAGGTTTCTTTCCAAAGTATAAGGGTTGGAGGATGTAACCAGTGTCTGGAATTTCACCCAAAGTACTGCTCTCCTTTGAGACGCCCTCCCCAACACATACGCAACACACATAAACACAAAGTCATGTATGTACGTGTGTACACACATCAACATAGTCACGTGCACACATAATTACACACTTTCCTGTTTATTCAAATTTTTTATTAATTGTAAAGGTGGCAGACTCTCTGTAATAGGCCAGATATTACAGAGATGATATTTTTTTAAGTAATAATTTCAACCCCTTAACACAGCAGTCCCAGCCTTTTTGGCATCACAGACCAGTTATGTGGAAGACAATTTTTCCACGGACAGGGGGTGGGGGATAGTTTCAGGATGAAACTGTCCCACCTCAGATCATCAAGCATTTGATTCTCAAAGGAACGTGCAACCTAGATCCGTTGCATGGGCAGTTCGCAATAAGGGCCACGCTCCTGTGAGAACCTAATGCTGCTGCTGATCTGACAGGAGGCGGAGCTCAGGCGTTGATGCTCACTGGCCCGCTGCTCACCTACTGCTGTGTGGTCCAGTTCCTAGCAGGCCAGGACCAGTACTGGTCCATGGTCCAGGGGTTGGGGAGCCTGCCTTAACGTAATCAGTGTTAGCAGTTTGCAGCATATCCTTCTGGATCTTTCTCTGTACTGATGCAAACATATAAGAACATTCATCAGAAAGTGTTAGATCTAAAAATAGGATTCTTACTAAACTTGTTTTTCAGCAACTTGCATCTTTAACACTATATCTGGGACATTCCTTCAACTTGGTACATAACTCTTCCCAACAGCTGAAGCACATAAGCACATTTACTTATGCTAACATAGACACAGCGTATCCATGCGCACACACCCCACCTCATCCCACACCACATCATCCCCAAGGCTATTGATATTGGCACTGCCCCTGCCCCTAGCTCCAACCTGCAAAACATGAGGCTACTGCTGTGTGGTTGCCCCTCACACCCCACTTCCAGACCCCACTGGTTTGACTCCCATAGGACGGTTAAGACGGTGCACTTGGCCCAGGCTGTGCTTCTGAGCAGGCTGCTCTTGTCATCTCCCCACCCCCCACTCAGACTCTCAGGGGTGAAAACTATCACCTGGGAACCAGGACCAAGCTTGGGGCCAGGCAGGCACACTTGGAGGCTGCTGTGGTGAGGAAGAGGAGGCAGGAAATTGATCAGCCCGTAAGAGGCAAGGAGTGTCCTAGAACAGCAGCAGACCCCCAAGCCAAGGCACCAGCAACCTACGCGCCAGCCCCACCCTGACATTAACTCACTGTGTGACCTCAGGCAAGCCTTTCCCTCTCTGAACCTCCTTTCCTCTTCCATAAGATGAGCATGTTTGCAGTGATGTTCCTAAGGCCCTTGCAGCACAAACACAGTGTTCTGTAGTGAGTCCTGCTTCTCCTTCAGTGCTGGGAGCTCGCCCTCACACTGATGCTCCCGTGGGACTGGACTCTGCTCCCTGCATTCTCAGGGCAAGGGCAACTGGAGGAGAGCTGGTGAGGCAGGGCAGAAGCTGAGCCTGACCAGAGAGGCAGGCAGGAGGCTACCCTGGAGGCCAGATCCAGATGAGGGTTTCCTTGGCCTGGCAAAGCTTCACCTCCTTCTAAGGCAGGAAGTGCTTTTGCTGTCCTTTGGAATCATGCTGCTGCTCAGTAACTACACTTGAGAACACCAAGCACTTATTCTTCTTAATTAAAAAAAAAATGTATTATTTCAGCAGGCCCTGGGCACGTCCTGTCTTGCTAAGTGAGTACTTGTCTGATCTTTCCTGTTGAACTGGGTCCCTTAGTGCAGCATGTGCTGTTTATTTATTTCTGTATCCCCAGGATCTAAGTAATACCTGAAATAGACTAAATGTCCACTAAATATTTCAATGCTTCTCTCATTGATTCTGATTATGCATGTGATACCCTCATGTTGTTTTTAAAAATCCCCAAAATAGATATAAATGATTAAACTTAGTAAGTGGAAAGTTTTCCAAACTTCTCCATAAATAATCATCATGAACAGTTTAGTGACATGCTCCTGTGCTAGTGCTTCCCAGTCTTACACTGTTGGCGTTCTGGACCAGATAATTATCTGTTGTAGGATGACTGGCCTCTGTAGCACTCCCCCAGCTGTGACAGCCAAAAATACTTGTAGACATTGACAAATATCCCCCCAGCGGACAAAATTATATCCTGCCACTCCCTCCTACTTCCTTGTGCCCCACGCTGTTGAGGAGCACTGATCTATATACATCCACAGAGTGAAAGTGAAGTTGAAAACAAGTAAACGAGGGCAAGAAAGAGGAGATCGTGATACATAGATGTAGGTATCAACAACTGTTTATAATTGGTTAAATGTAAATTAAGACACCTGTTCTCTGATTTCTAGTCTTGTGTGAGCCTTGTTCACTTATTCAATCTTTATTTCATTCCCCCAAAATTTATTAAATACCTATGATGTGCTAGGAACGATATATTTTCAACAAACTAATATAACTAAATATCTATTTCAGCCCCTGAAAATGAAGGTAGGGAGTGACAACAAATCCCCAGGTTCTAACTGGTTACACCTCAGTCTCTTACAAGTGCATCCCTCTTAACTGTGACCAGCTCCCGTACACCTCCACCTGCCATACTGGTCTGCCATAGTGGGCCAAGAAGAGAGAAAGAGGAAGAAAGGGGAGAGAAAAGGAAAACTGTTGCTTACAGTCCCTGCCTTTACTGAGATGGACAGCTGGAGTAAACACCATCCAGAAAGACTGGGACTCTGGGTCCTCTCAAACCCAGCACACCAGCACTACGAATACCAGCCCCCAGCAAGAAATCTCTAAGCACTTTGTGAGTATTCATTGCCTAAACATATTTAATTCCCAGTCTTGCCCAACTCATTTCAGTCTTAACTGTTTAACTGGGCTGGTCTCTGAGCAGACTCTGTGGCTGCCCTGAAATCAGGTTACTGGCACAGCCTGTAGATATTGACTGATTCAAAGATTACAGTTGAGCAAACAGAGGCATGTTAATTTTTAATTTCACTTTGTTGATAAGTCGGGCTTCCTCTTTGTCCTATAACCGATAATCACCTGGTCAGGAGAAACATGCAATCCTTGCCCTGCAATGAAAGTTCACTGGTCTGGCCTTCCGGGCCCTAGCTGGGTTTTTCAAAGGAGCTCCCATACTGGTTTGGCCTCAATCAACTGTTAAAGAATTGAGGGACTTCTGAGTTGCACAACCCTGGATCAATGTGAGACCCAAGCTGAACAACATGGTACTCTTAAGAATTAAAGCGGAGACCCAGAGAAGATCTTTGAGGTTTGGGCTTTGGGGTAGGAATGGGGTTTTTCTTCTAACAAAGAAGAGACTGTGACAGAGAAAGTGTTTCTTTCATGGCTTCCAGCTCACAATAAGTCACCCTCATCCTGGAGCCAAGGTTGTTCTCAAAGGCGACTTTACCACAGTACAACATGAGGACAGAAAACAGCAGCCGTGTTTCTACCTCATCACAGAAGAGCCCTCTGTTTGCTAAGTCTCTTAGTTCATACAGCCATGGTCCCATCCTGGGAAATAATTGCCAGTACTCCCATTGTATAAAGAAGGAGAGGATAATTGACCTGCCCAGATTTGCATTTTATATCTCTAAAGGGTGCAGTCACTAAATACAGAGATCTGTCACATTTTTTTCTCTTCCTTTTTTTTTTTTTCTGTTGCTTTTAGGGGCAAAAGTGGTTTCAGTTTGAAACCATAATGAATTTAACATAAATCAAGAAAAGCAACAGAAGCAATTTTTCCCATCTGGAATGGAGTATATTCTTCTGTTTTATGCTATTTGTCTACCCTGTCACTAACTGCAGAGAAAACTTTCTAAAAACTGCCCTTTGCGGCCTCAAGCCATTTCTCTGGGGCTCTTTGACTTAAAAAAAAAATGATCCAGAGAAATAAAAAATGTGGTCAGAGTCTGAGTGACATTTAAGTCAAAGACCTGCTGAGCAGGGATTCATTTAGTGGGTTATTTTAAGTAATTCAACCCAGAAAATTACTGGTTGAATATATATATATATATGTCTTAATCAGCTTCATTCACAGATGTTGGTAAGTGGTGAAAAAAAGGAAGGGAAACTGTTCAATGCTTGAAGATGAATGTACCAAATTATACAAGCCCCGCAGAATTTGAGAACTGGAAGGGGACTAAGAAATCAGTTAGTCTAGGAAGTGAGGGCTTGAGTCTTTCTCTGGGGAGGTACTTCTGAGTTCCCTTACATTTTATGATCATCAGAGACCGATTCTTCATGCAGCTAGAGAGGAGAAGGTGGGGTTTTACTGAGCATGTGATGTTATCCTTCCACTTTGAGGATTCCCAAGTCTTCCCATTGCCTATGGGAGTATTTCTGTGGGACACAGTACCGTGGATCTCTTCTCTACAAAGGTTTCCAGGGTCACACCTGTTTAGGAAATGCTGTGCATTATATCCAACTTTGGACATTTGCAAAGTACACCTGCATAATAAATGCTGTTGCACTGAGTGGGAAGTCCCAGAATTTTAAAAACCTCATTAATTCTGCTTAAGCCAAGCCTCCAATCTTATTTTATGATCATATCATGTAGGATATAGCTGCAAGTGACAGAAACCCTGACTCGAAACTGGGATAAACAATAAGGACTGTTCGTGATGCTTCACAAACCAGATGTTCAGAGAGGTAGGACAAGCTTGGGAGATTTGTGTCCACATTTTTCTACTCTAGCACCTTCATCTTCAGGCCAGTCATGGGTGACAGTTACAAGCATCACACTCAGGCCTGACAGAGGGAAATAGAAGGATCATTTCTTCATGTGGCCTCTCTTAGGAGAGAAGAAAGTTTCCCCGCAAGTTCCCTGGTGTCCACTCAAGTCCCAGTGGCCAGAATCAGGTCACATAGCCACTCCTGAACCAATCACTGACCAAAAAAAAAAAAAAATGGCATTTTCCTCTCAAGCTGGAGGTGGGCCTTCCAATCCCTCTCAAGCTGGAGGTGGGCCAGCTTTCCTAAAACATGAGGCTGCAGGGAGGAGGAATAGATTCCTGAAAAAAACTGGAGGTCTGTTAGAAAGGCAAAGAGGAGAATGGGTAAGCAGCCAGCATTGTTCACTGTGACTGGAGATGCCTTTTTACACCTAACACGCTGTGGTGGTTTAATTTTATGTGCCAACGTGACTGGGCCACAAGGTGCCCAGACATTTGGTCAAATGTTACTCTGGGTGTGTCTGTGAGAGTGTTTCGGGATGAGGTTGATATTTGAAGTGGTGGGCTGAGTGAAGCAGACTGCCCTCCCTAATGTGGGTGGGCCTCATCCAATCAATTGAAGACCTGAATAGAACAAAAATGTTGAGTAAAAGGTAATTCCCCCCCACTTGACTGCTGAAACTGAGATATTGGTCTTTTCTAATCTTCAGTTTTGTACCAAAACATCAGGTCTTCTTGGGTTTCAAGCCTGCTGGCTTTTGGACTGGAACTTATACCATCAGCTCTCATGGTTCTCAGGCCTTTCAACTCAGACTATAACTGGACATTGGCTGTTCTGGGTCTCTAGCTTATAGACTGAAGATCTTGGATTTTTTCAACCTGTAATTCTTTAAGATGAGTAAACAAGTAAGTACATAAATAAATAACTTATTGATTCTGTTTCTGTCCTCTGGATAACAGAGCCAGTAGTCTATTTCTCAATACACAACTATGTTAAGGTTCCTCAGAACTTAAGTTCCTCCAAACACTGGAAAATGCTGTAAAGCTTTCTTAGGTGGAGTCCAAATTTTCTAATATAGCATTCAAAGCCCATTATGGTTTTATTCCCTACTTTTTTCTAGTCTCTTGTACTGTTCTACCAAACAAAATGTTCTTTCAGACTCCTGTGCTTTGGCACATACAGGTCTCTCTGCTAGTTGCCCCTTTTGCATCTATCAAATCTAAAAGCCTGGGAAAGTGACCTAAGCTCTGTGCCTGAGTTCCCTTTCCAGAAAGTGGAGGTCATAGAAATAACCACCTCATTGGTTATTATGAGGATTAATGAGCCAGTATCTGCATGAACTTTGAACAGTTCCCTGGCACATAGTAAGTGCTCAATATACGTTAGGGATCATTCTGTAATCCCACTGCACTTTGTGCATCCCTCAAATGAAAACAAACTCCATGCAGTAATAAATGATTTTCTTGTACACACATCTCTCCAACTAAATCACAAAGTCTTCAAAGACAGGAATATCATATTGTTCCTTTTGGATTCTCCCAGATTTAGCACAATATGTGGTTCTTGGCTATAATCAACAAGTGCTTAGTGAATGAATGGCTGGATGATCTTCACACCTAAAGAAACTGAAATTCCAACAAGGTGAAATAAGTTGCACATCACATAGACAGACAAGAACTGCCAGTACTTGAAATCCAGGTCTCCCAGTTTCTGAAATCGGGAACTCCATCCAGCACCTAAAGATTGTTTCCCACTAGGTGACAGCATTCCTGTAATTCAATTCAACAAGTATTTCTTGAGCACTTACTATGCACCAGACACTCCACTGGGGACTGGGGATGATGAAACTCAATCCCTACCCTTGAGGCATCAGGCAGCCATCATCTCAACCCAATCCTCTGGCTGGCCTCTCTGCCTCCAGACCACTACCCCTGCCCTCCAGTCTTCAAGGCACCATCAGAATTACTGCTTGGGTTTACATGCTGCAAAAGCCGTAGCCTCTGGGAATAATGCCCACATTTCTGGTCTGCCACCACCATAACTCATCCATAATCTAACTTCATTGTATTAGTCCATTCTCATGCTGCTATAAGGACATACCTGAGACTGGGTAATTTATAAAGGAAAGAGCTTTAATTAACTTAGAGTTCTGCAGGGCTTGGGTTGGGCCTCAGGAAACTTACAATCATGGTGAAAAAGGAAGCAAACACATCCTTCTCCACCTAATGGCTACAAGAAGTGCAGAGTGAAGTTGGGGAAAACTCCTTATAAAACCATCAGATCTCATGAGAACTCACTATCATGAGAACAGCATGGAGGTAACTGCCCCCATGATTCAACTACTTCCCACCAGGTCCCTCCCATGACACATGGGGATTATGGGAACTACAGTTCAAGATGAGATTTGAGTGGGCACATAGCCAAACCATATCATTTCTCCCCTGGCCTCTTCCAAATCTCATGTCCTCACATTCAAAACACAATCATGCCTTCCCCAGCAGTTCACCAAATTCTTAAGTCATTTCAGCATTAACTCAAAAGTCCAAGTCCAAAGTCTCATCTGAGACAACGCAAGTCCCTCTGCCTATAAGCCTGCAAAAACAAAAGCAAGTTAGTTGCTTTCTAGGTACAGTGAGAGTACAGGTATTGGGTAAATACACCCATTCCAAATGGGAGAAATTGGCCAAAATGAAGGGACTACAGGCACCATACAAGTCCAAAATCCAGTGGGGCAGTCATATCTTAAAGCTCCAAAATGATCTCCTTTGACTCCATTTCTCACATCCAGGTCTTGCTGATGCAAGAGGTGGGCTCCCATGGTGTTAGGCAGCTCTGCCCCTGTGGTTTTACAGAGTACAGCTCCCCTCTCCTGGCTGGTTTTATGGCTGGTGTTGAGTGTCTGCAGCTTTTCCAGGTGCACGGTGCAAGCTGTCAGTGGATCTACCATTCTGGGGTCTGGAGGATGGTGGTCCTCTTCTCACAGCTCCCCTAGGTAGTGCCCCACTGGGGACTCTGTGTGGAGGCTCTGATCCCACATTTCCCTTTGCACTGTTCTAGCAGTGGTTCTCCATTAGGACTCCACCCCTGAAGCACACCTCTGCCTGGACATCCAGTTATCTTCATACATCTTCTGAAATCTAGGCAGAAGTTCCCAAACCTCAGTTCTTGACTTCTGTGCACCCACAGGCCCAACACCATGTGGCAGCTGCCAAGGCTTGGGTTTTGCGCCCCTCTGAAGCAATGGCCTCAGCTGTATGTTGGCCCCTTTTAGCCACACTGGGACACAGGACACCAAGTCCCAAGACTGCACAAAGCAGCAAAGCCCTGGGACTGGCCCAAGAAACCATTTTTTCCCCAGGCCTGTGATCGGAGGGGTTGACATGAGGATCTCTGACATTGCCCTAGAGACATTTTCTCCATTGTCTTGGTGATTAACATTTGGTTCCTCATTACTTATGCAAATTTCTACAGCAAGCTTGAATTTCTTCCCAGAAAATGGATTTTTCTTTTCTACTGCATCATTGGCTGTAAATTTTCCACTTTTGTGCTCTGTCACCTCTTGAATGTTTTGCTGCTTAGAATTTTTTTCTGCCAGATACCCTAAGTCATCTCTCTCAAGTTCAAAGTTTCAAAGATCTTTAGGGCAGGGGAAAAATTCCGCCAGTCTCTTTGCATAGCAAGAATGACCTTTACGTCAGTTCCCAACAAGTTCCTCATCTCCATCTGAGAGCACCTCAGCCTGGACTTTATTGTCCATATCACTATTAGCATTTTGATTAAAGCCATTCAACAAATCTCTAAGAAATTCCAAACTTTACCACATCTTCTCTTCTGAGCCCCTTCAAATCTCTAAGAAGTTCCAAACTTTCCCACATTTTCCTGTCTTCTTCTGAGACCTCCAAACTGTTCCAGCCTCTGCCCACAGTTCAAAAGTTACTTTCACATTTTCAGATATCTTTATAGCAGCACCCCACTACCTAGTACCAATTTACTGTATTAGTCTGTTCTCATGCTTCTATAAAATCATACCCAAGACGGGGTAATTTTTAAAGAAAAGAGGTTGAATTGACTCACAGTTCTGCAGGGCTGGGGAGCCTCAGGAAACTTACAATCATGGCAGAAAAAGAAACAATGTGTCCTTCTTCATATGGAAGCAGAAAGGAGAAATGCAGAGCAAAAAGGGGAACCCCTTATAAAGCCATCAGATCTCATGAAAACTCACTATCACAAGAACAGCATGGAGGTAACTGCCCCCATGATTTAATTACCTCCCACTGGGTCCTTCCCATAACACGTGGGGGATTATGGGAACTACAGTTCAAGATGAAATTTGGGTGGGGACACAGACAAACCATATCATTCATTTACCCACACAAGCTCATATCTGACCACTGCCAACTTGACCCTTCTCACTGTGGGTCCCCTACAAACCACACAGCAGACTCATTTCCATCTCCACCCTTCTGCTCATTTGATGCCTCCTGTGTGACCAAGTTCCTTTGTTTCTCAACCTGTAATTGATGTGACCTACTTCACTAGCTTGGGATACAAACACAGTCACACTTTGCTTTTCAGTTCATCCTTTGGAGATCCTATATGTTCCCATTAAAACTATGTTTCCCTCTTTCTGTGCTCTCAAAATTGTACAAGAATCCCAGAGACTTCTTTTTGTCAAATGAAATGACAACCAAAAAATCTAATCTGGTCACTGCTGCCATTGCTTCTTGCTGCCTCATGCTGTTGAAGGCCTGCCTTTGCTAGCTTAGGACATTTGTCTGCCTGTGTTTATGGCCGTGGCCTGGGTACTGACCCTGTTTGCAGGTTTCAGCTCCTCTAATCACACCTGTACGCTGTGCCATGTGCCCAGAGCTTGAAGCTTGTGGCTCCCACAACCATCATTAGGCTTTCTGTTAAGCCCAAGTCACAAAGCCAGACACTCTTTTCCATCACAGTAACTCCCACTCTGAAGACATTAGAGTAATTTTCTGGCAATCATTCCACGGTCCTGGCTACCCCAGGATACCCTCGTAAGGTTCCTCTCACTTCCACACAAAAGGAGCCTGTGCTCCTGTACTTTCCTACCCAGAAAAGTCCTGAACCTCTTACGCAAGTCAGCCCAACTTCTGCATGCTGCAAACCAAGGGGGAGAAGCAGCTGCTGTTAAGTCACAAAAGAAAATAAGCCCCCATTACACCTTTCTCCCAGACCAACAGGTGTCTGCTTATATTTGCTTAACTAAGAGACACCATTTGAGCAACTTTTCATAAACCAAGGTGATCTGCTGTGTCCATCTTCTCAAAGGAATGCTGGCAGCTTCTACTCTAAGCTGTGGTGGTTGTAGGTTGTTTCCTACCCAGTAATTTATTGCACAGCAATCTCAAGTTCAAGCTCTAGAGAAAGTCCACAATCATATCTCTTCTAAAATTTGTATAGTACTTGTATACATAGTCCATATCTCGATTTGTTCATTCCTTGGACAAATACTTATTGAGCACCAATTATGTACCAGGTCCAGGCAATGAGTATGCAAAGCTTAAAAGTCCACAGCCTGTCTCCAGGGCTTGCCAAGCCAGAGGATTCTATATTGGTCTCTGTTGGTCAGTGTGACAGTTGCCAGTGTGCTGGGCCTGCAGATAGAACACTAGAAGGCCAGGCAGCACAGGGCACTGCCGTACCCCACTTGCCCTCTTACAATTAATCTAGTGGAAGATAAATAAGGTTGCAGCTTTAATCAAATTGCAGCGCAAGCTGTCTTCATTACTGCTACCTCTTTCTGCTCCCTAACCAGTTAGCACCTCTTCCATTTGAAAGAACTATGGAAAAAGGTCTCCTGCCTTCCTACAGAGGTACTTGCAAGTTGACTGGGCATGGTGGCTCACACCTGGAATCCCAGCACTTTGGGAGGCCAAGGCAGGAGGATAACGTGAGTCCAAGAGTTTGAGACAAGCCTGGGCAACACAGTGAGACACCGTCTCTACTAAAAAAAAAAAAAAAAAAGCCAGGTATGGTGGCACATGCCTGTAGTCCCAGCTATTCAAGAGGCTCAGGCAGTAGGATTGCTTGAGCCTAGGTGTTGGAGGCTGCAGTGAGCTATAATTATGGCACTGCACTCCAGGCTGGGCAACAGAGCAAGACCCTATCTCAAAAAAGAGAGAAGTACTTGCAAGTGACAAAGCTGAAAGCATTTTAGCTGAGACATATACACTAAGGATTGGGTTGGATTTCTGAAATGTATATAACCTGATATAGTCATCAAAAATTAAATCAATTCCACAAATGTTTATACAGCAACTGCTCTATGACCAGGTAAGTAGTCAAGTTCAATTAACATTGTGGGTCTTTCCTGTTTTTGCTGAGACTACCAATAATCTTAATATACAATGGTTTTATAAACATAAATTCCTCGTTGAATGGAGAAGTAAAAGAAAAAAGTATAGGAGTAAGTGGGTACCTGCCTGTAGAAAAGATAAACGATATCTTAAAAGATATTTTAAGTTGAGTGAGAAGGGAAGATACTGAACATCAGTAAAATAGTTCCCCTGGCTTAAGATGGCCTTGTTGGAGGATATACTACAGGCTTCCAAGTGAGTGAGTATAGAATCCAGGAGAAGGAACGAATAGCACTTAGTTACTGCAGAAAACCTAGACTTGAGGTCCAGCCAGAGAGGATTCAGTTTCACTGGCCATCCTGGGAAATGAGTGGAATGCATACAGCCGGGCCAAGCTAGACTTTGGAGCATGCCTGCAAATTGCCTTTCTGCGCATCACATGTACCCTGAAATTCCTCACAGGGTTGTAAAATTTGGCTCTGGGTCATATGCTTTAGATGATTCACTGCAAAACAAGTTTAAGGGGGGATGGAGAGGCACAAGGAGCCATGTTTCAGTTCTTAGGTCACAGACTAAAGAAGGAAAAGGCCTACATTCCTTTAGTGGCTGGAAATGGAACTGACCAATGGTGAAGAGGTAGCCCCCATTTGAGGGTGTCCTGGTTAACATTATCATCAAAGAACTGACCCAGAGCTAACATCAGAATCTTACGTCTAGCAGAGGGAACACAAGGTCTTTTATAAGTTGCTAGTTGGGAAGGGAAGGTAAGTCACACTGCCCACCTTGGTGGGCTCCCAGCCAGCCGGGGAGGGCTGCAGCCTGGCTCTCCTCTTAGTGGGAGGTCCTTCCGATTCCCTCCTGAGCCTGAGTTGGCTGGCATCTGTGGGCTGAGAGTGAGACCTTTGAAGCAATGCACACTTCTGAAATCTTAGCTTGCTGTCAAGGTGGTCCCTGCAAAGGACACCTGAAGCAAGGACTGGCCAAGGGTGTGTTGATGCCAAGAGCTTCCACAGGGCCCAGACAATGAGGGGCCGTCGACATCATTTGGGGAGTCAGGATGGTCCAGCTTTCCAAGGCATTTATGGAATTAAAAGAGAAATATCTTGAGAGTCATTGGTGGATGGTTCTAAGGATAAGAGGTCAGAGCATTAGGAGAAGGAGAAGGATTAAGAAGTAATAATTATTGAATGTCTACAATGCATTATTTTAAATACACGTTCTCTCTCTTAATCCTCACAAAATTCTATAAAGGGAAATGTGACCTTTCTGCATTTGACAAATAAGGAAGCAGATTCAGAGAAAGTGAGCTGCGCACACATGCTAGCCAGTGGCAGGGTCAGGATGCAAAGCCATCTCTTGCTTTCAGCACAGCCCATGTTTTTCCCAATTAGACTGAAAATCTAATTCAACAACAACAACAAAAAGAGATTAAATACCCGCTATGACCACAGCATAGATCTGGGCCCCGTGGGCACACACGAATATGTTCCTGCCTCACAGGCTGAAGGGGAGAAGCAAGACCTATAATTATAGTGGCTGTAAACTACTAGCAGTTAAAATAATCAATATTAACAACTCTTCAGCCTCCTCTCACACCCCCTCTCCCCTCGGTCACTAGTCTGACTGCTGGCCTTTTGTTGGTTTTTGAGACAGGGTCTTGCTGTGTTACCCAAGCGGGTCTCAAACTCCTGGGCTCAAGAGATCCTCCTGCCTCAGCCTCTTGAGTAGCTGAGATTACAGGCGTGAGCCACTGCACCCAGCTAGACTGACCTTCTTACAGCTCCACACAAGTCTAGCTCATTGCTGCCTCGGATTCTCTGCCTCAGCTCCTCCCCTCTGCCTACTATGACCTTCCCAGCTTCATGTCAACACTCAGAGTCCTTCCCTAGCCTCCCTTATCCCCTATGGGTACACCCCTCAGCCATTCCCCTTTCCTGGCTTTATTTTCTTCATAACAATACTTAAGGGCAAGCTTTGATGTCAAATTGTCTAAATTAGATCTAAACTGATCTAAAGCCTGGTTTCAACATTTTCTAGCTGTGTGATCTGGGACAAATTACTAACTCCCCCGAGCTTCCGCTTCCTATTTGTAAGCAAGTAATAATTGTATGTAGCTCAGGGGATTTTTGCGAGGACAAAAATAGAATAATTCATGAAAATAGAGCAGTGACTGGCACATAGAAAATGTTTAATACAAAAAAAGAGGAAAAAAAGATTAAAAAAGAAAAGAAAATGTTTAATACATGCTAGCTATTGTTGTTATGATTTATTTGTTTGTTGTGTTTCCTCCTTACTCAAATGTAAGTTCCATGAAGGCAGAGACTTTGTTCATCATGAGATCTTCAGGACCTGGCATGTAGTAGGCCTACAGTAAATGTTTATGAATAGCTAGCTTTCTGTGTCCCAGGAATAGATTATTTCATTTAGGTCTCACAACAATCCCATGAGGCCAAAACCATTGTCATCCTCATTCTACAGATGAGATTCAGAGAGGAAACATACATATGTCTTAAGACCAGAAAGCCAAAAAATGGAGATCCAGGCCCCAAACCAAGTAGCTCCAAAGACAGCGCCATTACCTGCTCTGCTACACCACACAGCTCACAGTGTCATACTTTGGAAGCATCCACTGAACACAAGAGAGAACCAAATACTACGGCACTGGATCCGAGAGCGCTGCTGTGGGCACTCAGAGCTCTCTGTACAGCTCAACCATTTCTTGATATTGATGCCCAGCCTGCAAAACACCCTTCAGTGAGGGACAATCTGGAACGGTGCCATTCCCCACACATTAACACCTCCTGCAGCCAAGCTTGTCATCTTCAGAGAGGAAAGCCTCTGCAGAGTCCTACTACACCAAGTGCCATAGATGCCATTCCAAGGGTTACTATGGAGAGCCAGACTCTACCCATGGGATAATCAGAAATGAAGGTGACAGACATCAGTTTAGACCCTAATCACAAGGTACAGATGCAGGACTGACTGTAGCTTGTTCACCATCAGATCCCCCAAGCCTGGCACAGTGCTAGGAACTTGTAGAGGCTCCGCAGATGCCTGCTGAATGAGTCAAAGAATTGCTGAGTTGGAAGACTAGGGTTTGTTTGTTAACATGTGACTTAGGCAAGTCATTTCTCCTCTTTAAACCTCAATTGCCCAATTATAAAATTGAAAAGTTGGACCATATAAGTTGTTCTATGATACTAGAGATTCCTCAAGAAATATTTTTCACTAAAAAAGGAAATTTCTAACTTCCTGGGAATCCATTCATCTTTGTTACTTGGGTATAAATTTGGATTCTGCATAAGTTTGAGAAAAGTGGGGGAGTGCTCTTAAAATGGTTGTGAACTTCTGAACCAAATGATCGATAGAATTCCATGAAGCTCTGATTTTTTTTTCCAATTTAATTTCCTGGGTTATTCATAGCCTATTCCAAAGGGATAATGAAGTCAAACTGAAAAAAGTGAATTTAACTTCCACTTAGCTCCATCTCCAGGAAAAATTCAGTTTGAATCCAAAGACTTGAGAATCAGAGACGAAGTAGGGGAAAGTGTAAATCCTAGTCTTAGTCTGAAAGCAGAGACCCAAGAGCTCTAATGTCCAAGGGCAGGAGAAATGTACATTTCCACGGAAGAAGGGAAAGCAAATTTGCCCTTCTTCCACCTTTTTGTTCCATTCAAGCCCTCGTGGATTGGATGATGCCCACCTGTCACCGGTAGAGGGTTGTGACTGCAAGTTGTTCAGGTTCTTGGTGTTTTGAACAAAGAATTGAACAAAACACCCAGCAAAGCAAAGCAAAGAAAGAATGAAGCAACAAAAGAATGAAAGCACGGATTTATTGAAAGCAAAAGTACACTCCACAGTGTGGGAACAGACCCCAGCAGCGGCTCAAGGGCCTGGATACAGAATCTTCTTGGGTTCAAATGGCCGCTGAGAAGTTTCCCATTGGCCACTTCATGCTCCGCCTCATGTAACTGAAGTGGTAGCCCGCGATCAGTCTGATTGGTTGTGGACAGCAACCATTCAGAGGCTGGAGTAAAGTTATAAAGTTGCAAACAAAGACTGGACCCTCACTCAGTATGATTTGTTGCAGACAGCCAATCTCCCATCTGCCAGGCAGAAAATGTCAAAGGGAGTCCTTTTGTTATTTAGGCATGTAAAGTTAGGGTTTTCCTTTAAATCTCGTTCTAGGAAGTCAGTGTGACACAGCCTTAGGTTCGCTGCCTCCAGACCCTATTCCCCTGCCTCACACCCATATTGGTGAGAGCCATTTCCTTTGCTCAATTTACCAGTTCACATGCTATTCTTTTCTGGAAGAGAATAGCATTTGAAACATCTGGAAATAATAACTGGAAATGATATCTACTTGCTATCTAGGCATCCCAGTGAAACTGACACATAAAATTGAACCATCACATCCCCTCAGAACCTATTAATGTCAACTAATCTTTTGACTAACAGACTAACAGAATCATGCTAATATCTTATAGGGCTGGTAAGAATCAGTCATCTTCTAAGTCCCCTGGTAACCAAGGGCCAGAGCAGGAGGTAATTTGCCTGTGGCCACTCCACAATTTGGCAACGGAGCCAGAATCTAAATCCAGGTTTCCCTGTTCCCAGGCTCCTTCCACTAGACCAGCGTTCTCATCCCTTGCTGTACATGAAGATTGCCTGAGGGTGTTTCATAAAGTACTACCTGTGAGCCTCACATCCCCACAGATGATTCAATTTGTCTAGAGTGGGGTCCAGACATCACTAATTTTTTTAAAGATTTTTATCAAAGTATGCTATGGTCTAAATATGTTCCCGTAAAATTCAAATGTTGAAATGTAATCACTAATGTGATAATATTAAGAAGTGGGGCCTTTAGAAGGTGATTAAATCATGAGGGCAGAGCCGTCATGAAAGGGATAAGTGACTGCTATAGTTTGGATGTTTATCCCCCCATAATCTAATGTTGAAACTCGATCCCCAATGTTGGAGGTGGGGCTTAATGGGAGGTGTTGAAGTCGTGGAGTTGGATCCTTCATGAATGGCTTGGTGCCATCCTCATGGTAACCCACAAGAGCTGATGGTTAAAAAGAGCCTGGCCCCTCCCCCTCTCATGTTTCCTCTCTCACCATGTGATCTCTGCACACACTGGGTCCCCTTTGCCTTCCCCCATGAGTGGAAGCAACTTGAGGCCTCACAAGATGCAGATGCTGGTACCATGCTTCTTGTACAGTCCGCAGAACTGTGAGCCAAATAAACTTATTTTCTTTACAAATTACCCAGCCTTAGGCAACAGCAAATGGACTAAACAGTAACCCTATAAAAGAGGCCTGAGGGAGCTCTTTGGCCCTTTCTCCCTGTGAAGACACAGAAAAGACATTTATGAGGAACAGGTCCTCACCAATACTGACTCTGCTGGCACCCTAATCTTAGACTTCGCAGCCCCCAGAACTGTAAGAAATAAATTTCTATTATGGAAAAATTACCTTGTCTAAGTAGTTTGTTATAGCAGCCCAGACTAAGATAAAGCATAACACAGAAAAGTGAATTATAAATGTACACATTAATACATTTTCACACTCATGAACCCAGATCAAGAAACAAACGATCTCCAGTACCTAAAAGTCACACCAAAGATAGTCATTACCCTGATTTCCAATATATAGATTACTTTTATCTATTTTTGTAACTTATATAAACAGAATATACAAAATGTCCTATTTTACGTCTGATTTCTTTGTCAAAAATTATGTCTGTGAGATTCATCCACATTGGTGTGGTCGTATTTTTTTCATTCTTATTGCAATGTAATATCCCATTGCATGAATATGCCACAATTTGTGTATCTACTCTAGTGTTGATGGACATTTGGGTAGTTTCCAGTCTGGAACTATTACAAATGATGTATATTCCAGTAGATATATTCTGGTGAACATCTTATATGCATTTCTTTTGAATATGCACTTGGGAATGGAATTTCAGGTCACTGGATATGCCTACATTCTTCTTTAACAGATGTTGTGAAACAGTTATCTAAAGTGCCTGTACCAATTATACCCCCTTTGCTAGAATAGTGTGAGAGTTCCAGCTATTCCACACCTTCACCAGCATTTGCTATCAGCAATCGTGTTGTTTAGCCATTCTGGTGAGCATGTGAAGACATTATCTTGTTTTTAGTTCCCCCGATGATTCTAATGAATAACAAAGGATGAGAACCTCGGCTTTATCTCTACACTCATGATCACTTGGGGCTTGTGAAGATAATGTTCTTGCTTTTTAATCCAGTTCAGTACTTCAAGATATTCTACAGGCCAACCCAAAGCATTAGGCCACTAAAATACTTTTAAAAAATCTTTTTTAATCTATGAAAAAATTAACTGGTGGATAACATTTTACTTAAAGTTGTCCAGTAAATTTTTCTTATGTTTTTGGCACTCGTGGCTGCTTTCCACTAGTGAATGTTAAAAGTCAACAGAATAAGCAAGTAACCAATGAAACAATAGCATCTTTTAATCCCTCACATGGAATTCAAGAACATGTCATTTGCTTCTGTACATTTTTTTTGGAAACCACAAGCATTTCCTGCTAAGTATATGAGTTGCTCTGTGCCTAAGAGTCCTAATGTCCTTCATCCTGCTCTCTATGTGCCATGTGATCCTCCCCCCAACTGTAATCGGTTATGGTTGTAAACACCTGACCCATGCTGGGCAAATCTGATTCTCCATCTCTCTCGGAAATTTGGAACTAAGACTTAGAGGCTGATTCAATTATTTGGAGCCAAGCCATGCAAATGTGTGAGATTGGAACTAGAATTGACAATGAGTTAGCTGAAAGCCAGATAAAAAGCAGGTGTGACATTGGCATGAACAGAGCTAGAATTGTGTAGCTGCAAGATAGTATGAGAGAAAAATTAAATACGGGTTGCACAAAATAATTTAAGTCTCAAAAATCCAAATTATTTTCATTCTTTGGTACTGATGAAGACTAAGGGAAATGGATGCCTGCCACTTCCTGTCATTAAATGAGAAAGACATGGAATCTGAAATAGACGACCAGAAAAAGAAAAGAAGCCTCTTAGCATGTGAGGCCTCTTACCCAAAAGGTCCTCTTGGATAAGGGTGATAAATAGAAATAATGGTTCAGACTCCACTGATACTAATTTATCATGTATCAAATATTGATTTTGTCATTATATGTTGTACCATCTTTGTGGTCTATTTTAATGCATGCAAGATTATACGCTTTCATCAGTTCTGCAATCATTGTTTGTTTAATACATATAATTTCTCCTATACAGTTTTAAATTCTTCAATCACATAGCTCTTTGGTACAAGACTTTGAGACTTAGAGATGAATCATTATATAGCACTTTGGGAGGCCGAGGTGGGCGGGTCACTTGAGGTCAGGGGTTCGAGACCAGCCAACATGGTGAAACCCTTTCTCTACTAAAAATAAAAAAATCAGCTGGGCATGGTGTTTCAGGCCTGTAGTCTCAGCTACTCAGGAGGCTGAGGCAGGAGAATTGCTTGAACCCAGGAGGCAGAGGTTGCGGTGACCCGAGATCACGCCACTGCACTCCAGCCTGCATGACAGAGCAAGACTCTCTCTTAATAAAAAAATAAAAAGAAGGAAAGAAAAGTTATGACAAAATCAGCAATGTCCCATTTAATAGCTCATTGGTTTATTTTTGATAAATGTCTGTATCAGTTAGAATAGGCTGGGTTTTGCTGTGGTAACAAAACTCCAAAACATTATGTAAAAAAACAAAAATGTATTTCTTGTTCATACTGTATATTTGGTGTGGGTTGGCAGAAGGGTTGTACCCCTCATAGCAACCCTGGGACTCCAGGGAACAGAGACTCCACCTCATCGAGGACTTCCGTGAATTCTGCACCATAGGGAAGAGCCTAAGGACAATCATACACTGCCTTTGAAAGCTTCCACTCACATTTCTTTTGCTAAAACATGTTATGTGACCATACCTTATCAAAAGAGACAGAGAACCAAATTATGTGAAACTTATCTTAGCAACTAACACAGTATGTGTAACTTACAATGATCTACATTATCATACAATTAGCTTTCATGCTTGGTAAGCTGCTTCTCATTTGTGTGATGGAATTGTCACTCAATAATTCTTTCCTCAGCTGCACTGGCACCTGCATTCATTTGAAAACTACTGGCCTAACCCATAGTGGGAATTCCAGCTAGATGAGAATTTACTGGGGGCTGGCTGAGGCCCACACATATCACACCACACAGGCAACTTCCTCTCTGACACCTGAGGCCAGTCCTCTTTCAAGACCATGGTGTAACTGGAATACTGGAAATCTGAGCACTAGCTTGAGTTTTGGAGAGGCTGAAACTGCAAAAATGAAGAAAAACAAGTAGTCTGCTCTAAGGGGGAAAGAATCCAAGGTGGTGTTTAGGGTCTTGTTTAACCTAGAATATACCTTGGTATCACCACACACTGTGGGGGAGAACACATGGTGTTATGTCATGAACAAGCTGTAAGTCTTTAAAAAGCCATCTTTCTTTCCGAGCTATAAAATAAAGAGGTCAGAAAAGAACAGCATTTTTTTTTTGAAACAGTGTTTTACTCTGTCACCCAGGCTAGCATGTAGAGGCACAGTCTCAGCTTACTATAACCTCTGCTTCCCAGGCTCAAGCGATTCTCCCACCTCAGCCTCCTGAGAAGCTGGGACTACAGGCGTGCACCACCATGCTTAGCTAATTTAAAAAAATTTTTTTTTAGAAACGTGGTCTCACTATATTGCCCAGGCTGGTCTCAAACTCCCAGGATCAAGTGATTCTCCTGTTTAGGCCTCCGAAAGTGCTGGGATTACAGGAAGGAGACACTGTACTGGGCCAGAACAGCAATTTTTAAGTGCAAGACCCTTTACAGAAATAAATTACATTCAGAGTCCCAATGTATAAAACAGATACAAAAGGATGCCAGAATGGGGGGACCTGCCCCACATCCTCATAGACCTCACACTAAATGGCAGTCCCTAAAATACCTTCACATAGACTCTGTAGAGCTCCAGGGAACATGGTTTTAAAATGTCAGGAGTATGTAACCTCTAAGATCTTTTCCTGTGATTCTGTTGTTTTAGCTTTAATGCCAGCATTTCCTGGTTCCAAATCTAAAGAAACAGTGAGTATGCACCATGCTCCCTCCCTGGCCCTGGCTGAGCCCTGCCTGAGCCCAGTCCCTTCACTCCTCCATGGCACCAAACTCCCCTCCCTGGCCTAATCCCCAAGTGTAAAAATCTTTACTATTTGCAGTCCCAAAGATTCATGCCCAGGACTGTCAATGGCACTGACATCCTTTGCCTCTGCTTGAGAAAGAGCAAGCCATGCCTGTGCATTAGAAATCTCATGGGTCAACGCCCTTCTGCTTCTGTGCCCTGGCTCTGTTCCTCTTCTCTCCTCATCAAGTGCTGTCTTTTGTCATCCAAGTGTCATAAGGGTTGCTGAGTTGCAGTGGAAGGAGGGCTCTCATCCTGTCCAAGAACCCCTTGGTAATTCTCCAGGTAATTAATGAGGACTCTGGGGGACACTGGGAACGCCTTTGGAATGTTAAACAAAGTGGCTTTTATTCTGGCTGCCTTGCTGTGGCTTCTTCCACATCATGAAGGGACTGATTGTGCTGTTGGTGGGTGTATCTGAACCACCCTCCGCCACCATGGCCCTAGGCCTTCCTTTAGCCTGTTGAGTTGGTCTCATGTCAGGTTGTTTCTGGCAGAAGAGGGACAAGACCTTTAAGACTCATAACAACCAAGAACACCCTTTCTATCATCAGCATTTAAAATGCCTCATTATTTGCCAGTAAGCCCCGTCTTTATCTAGGTCACTTGCTTTGTGTTTACCTGAGCCATTCTCTAGCTTCTTGCCACTCTTAGAGTGGTTTGGACCATAGGAATCACATGGGAACTTGCTAGAAAGGCAGAACCCTGGGCCCCACTCCAGACAGACTGAATCAGAATTGCATCTTAAGAAGATCCCCAGGTCATTGCCCTAGTCTAGACAACTACAGAAGTTGGAGTGACTTGGTCAATGGCCGGAGCCCAGGTGTCTTGGAGAGGCACACTGTTTGTCAGAGAGCACTGATCTACAAGTCAGGAGGCCTGGCTTTCTGTTCTGAGCTGGTCACTAACTCTCCCAGTGGCCTTGGCTAATCACTCATCCACTCTGGAATCTTGAATGAGCTGGACTCCTGGCTCCCCAAGTGCTTGCTGTCAGGACAGAAAACAGAAAGGTATGCTTTCTCCTGCATGCTGATGACATGATCTTACTGTCAAACACTTAACAGACAATTGTCCCTGAGATCTAATTTCTCTCAGGAGTTTCCGAGCAGCTACTAGAGCTTTTTGTATTGTTAACTGTCTCCCAGCATTTAATTGTTTTATCACATTCAATGTCTCTCTATGGCAACTCACTTTGTTAGGTTCCCTGGGGGTATCTCTTTGCACTTGAGTTTTTTCAGTTTCCAAAAGATGAGTAATCATATCTGCCTTGCTTATCACACAGGGCCATGCTGAGAAGCCACTGAGACAGCACCTTGAAAAGTATGAGGTGCTGCCACACACACTGCAAATTGACAGTCGTTCTGGGAAGGCCATTTGGTGACATGAGTTTTTTAAACCTTTAAATATTGATTTCCAGAAAATCATCTGCTAGGCATAAGCCCTGGGGAAAAAAATCATGGATGAGTGCAAAGGCTGTTAATCACCACAGCATTACTGGTAATGGTGAAAAAGTTTAGACAACCCAAATGTCCAACAACAGGAAACTGGGTAAATAAACTAGTAAATGATGACGGCCCATAACATAGAATTCTATGAGCCATTAAAAATCATGTTGAAGACAAGTATTGAAAGATGTGGAAAGCCACTGGTGATTTCTCACTGATTAATGAAAATATGCTGAACACTGTATTATGGATTGTGATCACATTCCAGTTTGAGACTAAAGTGTACATATGTATAGGAAAAGGGGTGAAAGCATCACATTGCTAATACTGATGATACACTCTTGATTATGGGTAGTTTTATTTTCCTCATTTTGTTTATCTATATTTTTCATAGTGAGAGTGTACTACAATTTTCAAAGCAAAAACGTATTTTTGAAAAGGAAGGTATAGCAGCATTCCTTAAAAATTAGAAGTACTCCAGCCAGGCCAACATGGTGAAATCCATCTCTACTAAAAATACAAAAATTAGCCGGTCGTGGTGGCGGGCACCTGTAGTCCCAGCCACTCGAGCAGCTGAGGTTGGAGAATATTTTGACCCCAGGAGGCAGAGGTCATAGTGAGCTGAGATAGCGCCACTGTACCCAACCTGGGCGACAGAACGAGACTTCATCTCAAAAAAAAAAAAAAAAAAAAAAAAAAATTAGAAGCACTGTTTTTATCATCACAGTGAAGAAAGCCCCATCTGGCAGGGGACCCAGAACACAGGATTTCACATTGGCCATAGTGCTGTCCTCACACCCACCATTCGAGCAGATTAAATAGTACCCCACAGCATCTGCAGGAGGTAAAGGAAGCAATATCTTCATTCGAGCACTCAGAGGAGAGGGGGAACTAGGGAGGAAATCAGTAAATTTTTCCTGGAAGACGGAAACTGAAACTCGTAGTCCTGCAAACAGAACAGCAGCATAGGTTTGTTGCATGCCTCCGCAAGGACAACCTCAAATCCCAAACACAGTTACAGACCAGGCAGCAGGGGCGCAGACAAACATTTCTCCTGTCTCCTTTGGCCTAAAGCAGTAAGACCCATTTACCCGCCAGATGTTCCTTCCAAAACCCAAAGCGAGGTGATTTGTTTTCAACAGGGAAAAGGAATTTGAGTCTATGGTTTTTCTCCACCTAGTTCATTGAAAAGAAGCTTTGTCTTCCTTATTTAAAATACCTCCATCTGGAACAGAAGAGTACCAACAGTGATGGGAAGTCTGCTTTGCCTTTTGCATTACAAAGCATAGTAGCAGTGGTAGGAGCAGTATCAGTACTAGCAATGGTGGGGGAGCAGTGGAGGTAGTAATGCAGTAGTAGTGGTGGTGGTGGTAGTGATGGTGTTCGTAGTGGTAGCAGAGGTAGTGGTGGCAGTAGTGAGTAACATTATATGCCTGACATTTTGCCTGTATGATTTTATTTAAATCTTCATAACAACCCTGTCAGTTAGGTAATATTACAAAGAGGGACACCAAAGCTCCCAGAAAGTAACTGGCTCAGAGTGAAATAGTTAGTAAGGACTGGAAACTGGATCCCAGCTAGGGATTTCAAAAACCTTCTTTCTACTATAACACACCAGAAAATTAAAATGCTACCAGCCCCACTTATATTTATCAATAGCCTGATGATTGTGGGTTACTTGTTTTATATCGACACATGGCATGAGGTTGGTTTGAGAATTGTCTACAAGAGTCCAATTACATTCAACAAACTCAGGATGCTTTTTATATTTTTTTAACTTAAT
The DNA here is from genome assembly GCA_036589455.1 of Ateles fusciceps. Lineage (NCBI taxonomy): Eukaryota > Metazoa > Chordata > Mammalia > Primates > Atelidae > Ateles > Ateles fusciceps. The sequence goes on from JAZHEH010002393.1 coordinate 8,011,873, forward strand.
CTCTTCTTACATCAATCGTTAGTGAAATTCTTAAATATTTTCTCTCCACTTCACTAAAGATTCACTTCACTTTCCAGGAGGTACTGTTCTTCCGCCTGAATAATGTAGAAGCCACCATTCCCTGCACCGGCTATCATCAAGTGGGAGGCTCTCCCTGGTCTTTCTCTGCTAGAACACTATTTGCTTTTGAGCAGAATGTGGTATAAGACCAGTCCACTGTAACCCTATACAAGCATGTTTAGTTAGAAAAGGACGAAGAGAAATTTTTTCCTTAGCTTTTATAGAGTAATTTGATATTTTATGCTTCCCAGTGATGAAACTGTAACTAAGTGAGTTAAAGGACATTATATAGCAGAGACATTTCTGCCATGGCCTAGGTACTATAAACCTGTCTGCAGGTCCTGGGAAGCCCCACCTCTGCTGAATCTAAAAAGAAAATTGTCTGGGGAACAGGAGAAAGGAAACTCCAAAAGGCCAATGTTCTTATACAGAAGTTCCTAGTACCTAAGAAGATATTCATTAGTTCAGATTATTCATTCATCCATCAGGTGTCTTCTGTGTTCAGGCATACTTCCTGGCACTGAGTATTCAATAGGATGCCTATCAGACAGAGTATCTACACTTGCAGAGCTTAGAGAGAAGCAGGAAATGTACCAGGAATACTCTCAGCTACAAATGACAGAAAAACCAGCAAGCAGTACCTTTTTAAAAAGTAGAGTTATTTTTCTCCATAACAAAAAGTCTGTGGGTAGATAGTCCATAACTGTTGCAGCAGCTGAAAGTTCCTATGTGTTTCCTTCTTTTCACCCCAAATCTTCAGCATGGTGCCTTTTCCATTTTTTTAAATTGCATGTCTCAAAATGGTGACCACAGCTCTAGAGAGTATATCTACATTTAAGGCAAAATGAGAGGGTAGAGGGGGTACAAGTCATATCTGATTATTTTATGCAGAAAGCAAAGGCTTTCCAAGAAGTCCTTTGGAAGACGTCTGCTTAGACCGCATTGGCCAAAACATTTATATGAACCACCCCGAGCTATAAGGGAGGCAGGAAATGTTAATATCCTGTGAATGGAAATACAGTCATTGACTTTGACTAATCACAATTCAACCTCAGAGGCCAGGCCATTGCCATCCTAAACAAAATCAGGGAAATTAGAAGAGGGTGGGGTATGTGGTGAGAAGGGAGGGATGAAAGGTAGCTAACTAAAACTGTCTGTCACAATGAGAAAGATTCAAACCAGCATTAGGAGACCTCACTGAAGCTTGATGTCTAATGTAAATTTTTGGCCATCCCTGCTACACATCAGGCTGAAGACTTGGGATCCCAGGCATGCCTCACTTGGGGGAAACATAAAACCAGGGCCAAAGGCAACGACAGCTTCTCTCAGTGATGACTGTATTATATGTTAATGGTTTTCTGTGAATGGTTCTGTGTCTGTTTGTGTCCTGGTCTTCTGATCTACTCACAGTCACTTGAAATCTAAAGGTCTCTTTGCTCCCTGATACCACTGCTGACTTCTTGGGATTAGAGACTTGGACACTTTTCTTTGGGCTGTGAGCCTCTAAGAAGTGATCCTTTTCTTAAAGGATCACTTAGGCCCTTACTTAGGCCCTTGCTCTCTGCAAAGAAAGAAAAATAAAACCCAAGTACCCATCAAACAGAAAATGGTTGAAGAAACTATGGTATATCTTCACATCTTATGCCAGTTAGAATGGTGATCATTAAAAAGTCAGGAAACAACAGATGCTGGAGAAGACGTGGAGAAACAGGAACACTTTTACACTGTTGGTGAGAGTGTAAATTAGTTCAACCATTGTCGAAGACAGTGTGGTGATTCCTCAAAGATCTAGAAATAGCAATACCATTTGACCCAGCAATTCCATTACTAGGCATATACCCAAAGGATTATAAATCATTCTACCATAAAGACACATACACACGTATGTTTATTGTGGCACTGTTCACAATAACAAAGACTTGAAACCAACTTGAATGCCCATCAATGATAGACTGGATAAAGAAAAGTGGCACATATACACCGTGGAATACTATGCAGCCTTAAGAAGGATGAGTTCATGTCCTTTGCAGGGACATGGATGATGCTGGAAATCATCATTCTCAGCAAACTAACACAGGAACAGAAAACCAAATACTGTATGTTCTCACTCATTAGTGGGAGCTGAACAATGAGAATAGATGGACACAAGCAGGGGAACATCACACACCAGGGCCGTCAGGAGGTGGGGGGCTAGGGGAGGAATAGCATTAGAAGAAGTACCTAATGTAGATGATGGGTTAATCGGTGCACCAAACCACCAAGGCACATGTATACCTACATAACAAACCTTCACATTCTGAACATGTACCCCAGAATCTGAAGTACAATTTTTAAGAAAAGAAACTATGGTATATATTCACAATAAAATATACCATATGGCAGTCAGACAGAATGATGCAGCTCTATATGTACAAAAAGCAAACAGCAAGGTGACACACAGAACACAATATAATGTATGTCTAAGATAAGTTTTGTGGTGGTTGTAAAATACGTCCATAAATTCCTTCATACAACTCTTCCATCCATCTCCCCTTGAAAACTGGTGATTCACTTGTAGTGAATAGAATGAAGTAGTAGCAGCAGTATGCAACTTCAGAGACAAAGTCATAAAAGATATTGTGGCTTCCTCCTCATCCATTTTCTCTTAGATTGCTTACTCTGGGGGAAGTTGGTTACCATGTTATAAGGACATTTCAGTAGCCAACAGAGAGATCCATGCAACAACAGGCTAAACCGAATCTGCCAACAGATATGAGTGAGTCATCTTGGAAGCAGATTCCACACATCCCCAGTCAAGCCTTCAGATGCCTGCAGCCACTGTCAACATCTGACCCTGTAAGAGATCCTGAGTTAGAACCACTCAGCTAAGCTGCTCCTAAATTCCTGATCCACAGAAACTACAAGATAATAAAATTTTGCTGTCTTGCTGTTAAAACATTACGTTTTGGCGTAATTTGTTTGCAACAATGGATAACTAACATGACCTCATTATTTGCATAGGTAATAATAAAACTCAAGCCCCTACTCTGTGTTAGTCACTGTTTTTAAAGTCTCAACATCAAATCCTCATAATGACCCTGTAAGGTAGAGTCTAACATTATCCTTATTTTACAGAGGAGGAATCCAAAGCACAAGGAAGCAAAGTAATTTGATCAAAGATGTATAGCTCTTGAACCCAGGCAATCTTTGAATGATTACCTGTAAACTTGTAGACTACATTACACTACGCTACACATTCATTTGTATGTGTGTTGCAATGCATTGTGTGATGTGTGCATAGAAAGTATGTATGACCAGCCAGTTGCAGTGGCTCATGCTTGTAATCCCAGAACTTTGGGAGGTCAAGGCAGGCAGATCACTTGAGGTCAGGAGTTCAAGACCAGCCTGGCCAACATGGTGAAACCCCATCTCTACTAAAAATTCAGAAATTAGCTGGGTGTGGTGGTGTGCACTTGTAATCCCAGCTACTCAGGAGGCTGAGGCATGAGAATCACTTGAACCCAGGAGGTGGAGGTTGTAGTGAGCCAAGATCACACCACTACCACTCCAGCCTGGGTGACAAAGTAAGACTTCGTCTCAAAAAAGAAAATATATATGACCATAGTTACTTCTAGAAAAGAAGGTAGAATTGGAGAGAGAATAAGAGAAAGGGGAATTTTTAATTTTCCTCTACATCTGTACTGTTTGAAAGTTTTAACAATAAAAATGCATTAATGTAATACTTATGTAGTTAAAATTTTAGCTAAGCTGGCAAATAGCTGTATGCTATTCAAGAAATGAAGTGTTAGGGAAGAGATGAGCGCATATGACCAAATGTAAGTCATCAGCCATGGATTCGCTTTGGAGTAAGTCAGATTGGCTGCTTCTGTGGATTTGCAGGGGGAAGCAGGGTACTCCCAGACCCCTTTTTCCTCCAATACCATCAATCCAAGGTTCCCTCCTTTACCTACAGTCCATGAGGCAGGTAGATGTGTCCTCTCCTGACCCAAAGACTTCTCTCAAGACGTGCCGAAGAGTCCTGCCATCTCCTCCATAGCAGCCAACATGCTTGTCAGGGTGTGACACATGGTATCCCATCTGGAGCCCACAGGTAGAACAGTTGGCCATGACACAGAGAATCTATTCTTGGTCTGGGCTTGAGCCTGATTCAGGAATAGACTCTCAGAGCAAAGTCCTCAGGATCTCTCCTCTCATGACCGGGAAGGATCACGCGGCTGGTGTGCTCCCTGGCACTGTCCTTGTAACTATGGGGAAGATATATTTAGCATCTGGCCTGTGAGAGAGCTGTCATTAGAATCTCACTATGTGGCTGCCTCAGTAACTCCAGGGCACTGGTCACAACCTAATCCTGTCTATTTTTACATGTTGAAGTTTGTAGACTGGTGATAAGAGTTATCTACCTGACGCAAGACAGGATCAGATGAGCCTGCCCTGATGACATATGGCCTTGAACTTCTGATATGTGATAAGTCACACCACTGCCCACTCCCGCCCAGATGGCTGCAGTGTGGCTGGAAGCTCACCTAGCTTATAGAAACAGGGCTGTTCTATGTAAATGCCAGACACCTTGTAGGGTAAGCCCATGAAAGGGGCTTTTTCATAGCCCCTAAAGGAAAGAAGCCAGGGCTTAGATGGACTTTTGCCCCAAGAGGCACCATTTCTTGAACAACCACAGCAAACCTCATTAATCAATCTCAGTACTCTTTTTCACTGAGCCGTCGGAATTATCCATAAGAGACCATCCCTGGAAGCCTCTACCAATCAATACTAGTTGCTCCTTATGATGAAAATGATGAGCTCACATTGGGCTGGAGGGACTGCGAAAGTCATTAATGAAGACTCGATTGGGAAAAAGGGCAAGGTGATGCCAAGTTTAGAAGGTGGTGCAATGGGAAGAGCGCCTGTGTGCCTCACAATGGCAGGAAGGAATCAATGAGGGCTAAATGCTGTGATGTAGAAGGAATCAATGAGGGCTAAATGCTGTGTCTTGTACTTTAGGTGAGACATCAAGTACAAGACAAAGTTAGAAGGACAGCTTCTCTTATCATGTGACCCTATAGAAATCCCTTCACTACTCTGTTCCTCAAATGTCCTAACTGTAAAATGAGTGACCACTTTTAGCTTTGACACCGTACAATTCACGTTATTTACTATAGCATGGAATTCAGTGACTGCTGAGTGCAGCGTCCCATAGTTCCCTTTTCAGGGTCATATGGAAGAGACTGTTAGTAGCTTCCCAATATCCTCTCCTCCTTCATTTGTAAAAGAACTCCAGCTTTTAGCTGAACAATTGTAATTCAGTAAAAGACTAAATTTCCCAGGTTTTTGGAAACAACGTAACTGTTCTATCCAATGAGATATCAGAGGAAACCTCAGGCTGGGCACAGTGGCTCACACCTGTAATCCCAGCATTCTGGGAGGCCGAGGTGGGGAGATTACCTGAGGTCAGAAGTTCAAGATCAGCCTGGCCAACATGGAGAAACCCCATCTCTACTAAAAATACAAAAATCAGCTGGGCATGGTGGCGGGCACACGTGTAATCCCAGCTACTCAGGACTCTGAGACAGGAGAAGTGCTTGAACCCGGGAGGCGGAGGTTGCAGTGAGCCAAGATTGTGCCATTGCACTCCAGCCTGGGTGACAAAGCAAGATTTCATCAGAAAGAAAAAAGAAAAGAAAAGAAGGAAGGAAGGAGGGAAGGAAGGGAAAAAGGAAGGAAGGAGAGAGAGAGGGAAGGAAGGAAAGACTAGCCAGTTGCAGTGGCTCATGCCTGTAATCCCAGCACTTTGGGAGGTCAAGGCAGGCAGATCACTTGTGTTTTGTTGGTTAGAATTCAACCACATGCTTACACCAAACCAGTCACTGGCAAAGAGAAAAAAATTATTATGATTGGCTCAAACTAACCAAGATTTATTTTCTGGGAACAGAGATGTCTAAGGTTTTCCATCAATCCATGGATGCCCAATACCAATCAAAATTGGGGTTCTGCTGGGAAGGAATAAGGAGCAAGAAATGGCTATTGAATATGCAATGAACAGTTCCACCAAGCCATGTGGCTTTGGGTCATTCGCTTTCCCTCTCTATGCCTCAATTTCCTAATCTATAAAATGGGAAGACTAGACTAGAAAATCTCTAGGACCCTCTAGATTACCTTCCCAAATGATTATGAGTGTCCAGTTCTAGTGGCACAAGATGCTCCCTCACTGACTGACATTTAGTGATCACAGCAGCATCAATAATAGCCTAAGACCTAGAAGTGGAGGTGGTAAGGTTATGGTGTCCTTGGTGGCTATAGCCTCCTCCTCCAGGGAGCCTTTTATAATATAAAGCCCCACTTTGGTTTCTCTCAGGCCATTGTCCTTTCCAAGGGGATGCTGATGCCCATCACCGACCAGACTTCATCCACCCACTCAGTTATTCATTCGTGTATTTGCCACTGACAACCTCATGTATTTCAAGCCCTGTACTGAGCCTCCACTCTGCTCTACCATTAACAAGGGATAGAGTGTGAAAAGATTTGGGGTAAGGAACAGGGGAATGTATGGAAGAAGAGCTGTAAGATCCAGGTCCCAGTTTTGCCTCTGCCAGCCTATTAAATTCTAGTTAAGAACTGAATTCTCCAGGACACTTCCCAGGTTCCCCCAGCCCCATGCTCAACCTAGAATGTGCATGTCCCTGGTGGTCTGCCAGGAGAATGGGAAGCCACAGGACAAACATGGTGCATCTTTCTGAAGCATCAGGATAATACAAAGATTAGGGGAGAGCATGATTTCGGTAATGAAATGTGTCAATGGCTTCAAACATTAATTTAGATGGAATTAACCATAGACATATTAGAAAGCAAAGATGGCACAAAAAAATTTTTTTGAAAGAAATAAGAATCTAGGCCGGGTGCGGTGGCTCATGCCTGTAATCCCAGCACTTTGGGAGGTTGAGGCGGGTGGATCATGAGTCAAAGAGATTGAGACCATCCTTGCCAACAGTACAAAAATTAGCCAGGCATGGTGGTGTGTGCCTGTAGTCCCTGCTACTCGGGAGGCCAAGGTGGGAGAATCACTTGAACCCGGGAAGCAGAAGTTGCAGTGAGCCGAGATCATGCCACTACACTCCAGCCTGGGTGACAGAGTGAGACTCCATCTCAAAAAAAAAAAAAAAAAGAGTCTAAGAAACAGCAAGCCTCAAGCTATGACCCACAGATCACCTAGAGAATGACAGACACTCATCTCCTCTGGTCACGATGAAACCATCAAAGGAGAGTCTGATAACCCATTCACTTGAACCCCTGACTCTGCCACTTACCAGCTTGATAGCTCTGTGTCTGTGAGCAAAGTATTTAACCTCCATATGCCTGTTTTTTTCTTCTGTTAAAGGAAACCTTATTGCTAAATGGGGCTATTAACCACACTTACTTCATTGAATGTGTATAAGGGGCAGAAGTGATACTGTCTGGAAAGGTTTAGCATGGAACCTCAATAAACAGTCATTTTTATTAAGTAGTAAGTGCTTGCTAGTAAAAAAAAAAAAAACTAATACGTATTAAGCACATACTACGTGCTAAGCACTGTGATAGGCATTAGGGAAATAAAGTTACAGATGAGAGTATCTTACATTTAAGTGTCTGCTTATTGCCAGGCACTGAGCCAGTGTTTTTGTGTACTTTTTTATTTAATCAAACACAAATAATGCAATCCCTGCCTTTCAGGTGCAAGGTGGTGTGCTGAGAGCACAGAATGCTCATTGCTTGGAAATCCACTTCATTGGATCATCATGGCGATGACAATCATTTATGCTGCCCCAGGTGTCTTCTCTTAAAACTCACTCTCTTTAGTTTGTGATAATATAGGCTGTGAATTCTTACTAGACATGTGTTGTCTATAGCAGGTTAACAAAACAAAGGGGCTAGAGACAACACGAGACTGAGTCACCAAAACTCTACCGCCTCTAATTTATTTAGCCATCATGTCCAGCCTCCTGAGAGGCAGTCCAGGCAGTATTTTGGCACCTGAGCTCTGGAGTCAGATCACGTGCCAAAGCTGGAATTCTGGCTGTGCCCCTTACTGACCGAGTAATCTTGGGCAAGCCACCTGACCTCTCCAAATTTCATTTTTTCATTTGTAAAATAGGAGTAAAAATAGTTCCTTTCTCATAGGATTGAATGGTTAGTTCTTATCTATTAAGCAGGACAAAAATAGTTCTAACCTCACACAACTGAGTGAGGTAACACACCTTAGCCCTTAGCCCATTGGCTGGGATGTAAAAAGTGTAAACTAAGTGAAGCAGTGGTTGTTACAATTATTATTAGCTCCTTACTGCCCCACACAACCTTTTACCAGAGCTAGCATGCTGGCTCATTTTGCTGCTTGGTATGAGTCATCTCCTGTCATCTCCCATGAGATAAATATGAGAAACCAGTGGGAGTCAGTGAAACAGAGAAGCAAATAAGTCCTCAGCCAGAATCATCCATCTTTAGGGATGATAACAGAACTACCCCTTACTGAGCAGGTACCATGCGGAACCCTTTATGCATCTCTTTGTAGTTAATCCTCAAATTACTCTGAGGAAGCCTCTCAGCCCACTGCTCCCTGTGACTCCTCATGGGCCCCTTATCCTTCCCCCAGAATCTAGAGGGGAAACATCCCTCCCCCCACACCAATACTCATGACACAGTTAACTAGCTGACATCCAACAGATGACATCATTTTATACAATCAATCCTTACCCACAAGTGGGTCCATGGTAATTTCTTTTCAGGGTGTTTTTATGTACATGTGTGTTTTCCATTTTCAGCCCAAATGAGCAAACTGTCCACTGGCTTATTAGGGTGCATGTCAGATACATTTTTAGTGCTGTAACTCTTTAGAGACACAAAGTCATCCTCCTCCATGAATAGAAAAGCAGACCATTACATGTTGGCTGCAGGGGCTCTTCAGAATTGAGGAAGAATATCCTGGAGAAAGAGCTCATGTCGAGTTGCCTGTTAACTCATTGGTTAAATGGGAATGGTGTTCACATGCTGCCCAAGAGAATTGACACTAGGCTTCTTAAGCTTTCTGGGTCTCAGCTCCCTTGTCTGTAAAATGAAGACATTGGACTTCATGATCTTCAGGTTGCTTCACTTATCCATAAATGAATAACTATTGTGTTCTAGCTACATGCATGCCAGACACTGGGACACCAGTGACCACGATACACAACATCCTGCTCTCATGGAGCTTGCTTTGTAGTCACAAAGACAATAAGCAAAGAAATAACTTCAGAGAGTAAGGAGTAGCATGAAAAAAAGGTGATGATGAGATAGTGCCTTGGGCAGGGCAGGAGGAGTCACTTTCAGTGGGATGATTAGACAGGCCCCTAAGGAAGCAACGATGAGCTTGAGAATTCTAAGGGAAGAGGACAAAGGAAACAGTTATAAAAACTGTCAAGTTTTCATTAGGGAAACAATCTGGGTCTATGACAAAGGAGCCACTGAGCTGGCCCAATGAGGAAATGCTGTTTTTCCATAGGCTGTGATAACATAGACCCTCCAGGCCCTGGCAAGGGGCATGACCTGACTGCTCTACAAACATTCACGAGTGCTGACTGCATGCAAGGCTCTGCGCCTCCCAGTCTAATCACAGCACAGAGCCAAGTGTCTGGAGGCAATGAGAGGAATGCTTTCTGACCTTTCGGAGCTGCAATGACAATGATAAATGAAGGGGGATTTGGATGCTCGCCCTTGACTATAAGAGGAAACAGGCAGACTATGAACTGGGGCTTATGTTCTGAAGCTTAAGTTTCACCCGTTATGCAGTTTCTAGGGTCACTTGTTCCCACAGAGCGGGGCAGGAATTTGGACTTAAGGACTGCCCTGGTGGACTTACAGACCACTCAGCTGTCAGCACAGATCTCTGAGATGAGAGCCCATGAGTAACCTCAAAGCTTGCAACATCTTCGGCTAGGGGAGTGTGGAGGAGAGGGAAGGAGGGGAAGTCAGGAGGTGAGGGGGGACAGGGGACAGAGCAAGGACTGGCCTGGTGGGCACAGGGGTGACTGAGGCAATATAAAAGGCTGTGCTGAAAGTCAAAACACTTGGGTCACAGTCCCAGTAGTACCCAGAGGAGTCAGGTAACCTCTCCAGCCATTATAATAGAACCAGCTGAGCACCTGCTGCGGGCCAGGAAAGAACCACTGAGCTCCTCGCTCACAGTATCTCATTAAACCCTCAGCGCAACCCTGGGGAAAGTACTATTATTACCCCAACAGACAGAGGGGACTGCAAGAGATGTCACACCTTGCCCACGGTCACACAATGGCAGAGATGGAATTCTAACTTGGGTCAGGCCGATTTCAAGTTGCCTGTTAACTCATTAGTTAAATGGGAATGGTTATCACATGTGCTCTACCTGTCTCATGCGTTAGTTGGGAGATCAAATGAAATGAGAAGGTGCTTTGTCAACATTAATGAGCTGTTCCAGGGTCTGCTGGTGCCAGCATGGTTTCTAGTAGTGCTGCTGTCTGTGCAGGTTTCTGTCCCCACACCAACCACACGCCTATTTCCCACTCTCCCACTAGCTCCTGAAATTCCAGTCCATGCTGCTCCCCTGGGGTGGTAGCACATCCCCCCCACGGCCGCCCTTCCCTGAAGCAGCAGCAGCCTGTCCCCAGCTTTGCTGGGCAGTCTTGGCACTGGGCCAGCAGGATGGGGAGGGCATGTGGAAAATCTGAGGAGATGTTTTTCTTTCTTGGGAAGAACGCCAAACTGCAGTTTGCTGGAGTTCTGTAAATTATGCACCCAGAGAAGATTTAGTTTAGGAAGAAAAGGGGGAAGAATCCCTTACTTTTTGCTTAGTGAGCTGGGTTGGCCAAGCCAGAGCCAAACCCCACATATTTGGGCTGACTTGCTATGTTTACAAAACATATGTTCATAAAACATCTCCTATGTTCCAGGAGATGACAGGGGGAGGCAGCAAAACAGTTAGGATGGCTCTGCAGGCCTCTCTCTGGCCTACTTTTCATCCCCCTTCTCCAGCCCACATCTGTGGCTTAGTTTCTTGGGCCGGGGTGGGTCAAGGGAAAAGTGGGCCAGCATGACCTCTTTTGCATGGTGGCTTTCTCACTCCCTATCCTTTCAACTCCATGAAGCCCACTGTCAGAACTGACCAGAGGACACCACCTCCAGGAAGGCTTCCTAAGCCCTGAGGCTGGGTCAGGGCTCTTTCCCAAGGGCTTCCTCAGGGTCCATGAGGGCAGAGACCCCTCCGGTTTTGCTCACTGCAGTATCCCCCCGGATGGCATTTCAATGAATAAATAAATGACTACCATCTATGGCCTCCTATATCCCACCCTGGGGCTTTTCCCCAGTTCAGATCCAGAATTCGTTGGATATTCCTGGGTGTCGTGTTGTGTTTGTTTTGTATTGCACTGTTCCCATTCGTTTTCCAGTTTTATCTCCTACACTTCCCAGCCTTTCATTAAATGCTGCATCAGGAATGAACTGCTTGCAATTTCTCCCGTTTCTGCCTCACGCCTTTGCTCACCCTGACCCCTCTGCGCCCACCCCCTCCCTGCCACTCCTAGTCAACCCTGAAGAACCTGTCCCAACTTTTTTTCATCCAGAGGAAGTCTCCCTAACCCGCCCCACCCTCCCCTCTTGCCTCCCCCTTTGATTAGAGGTCCCTTATCTCAGATTCCATAAAAACCCTGCCAGGCTTATCACTGTTTACATAGCTGTCCCTGCTCCCAGACTCCAGGCTACTTGAGAGAGGGAACATGTCCTAATCACATCTATTCCTATCCCTTAGCACAGTGCCTGACATGCAGCAGCTGTTCAATACATGCTTGCTGAATTAATTCATTAACATATGTAGAAGCTAATAATAGCCTGCAATACCATGGGGCCGAGTGTGCATGAGATCCCAGCAAATGCGATGAGCAAAGAGGAAGAAGCCATTGCCGTGGACCAAGTGATTTGGGTGAGGGAGGAGAGGGTGTAGAAAGAGAAACTGACAGGAGATAGAGATACGGCACAGAAGGCAGGATCGAGGCAGGATGGAGAACGGCCATCGGGTAGCAGGGGGAAGTGAGAAAAGGGTCAGGCTTTTAAAAACGTAAATTAATCACAGCCTACTTCTGCCTAAAACTCCAGTAGCTTCCCTCTGCATTTTGGGAAAAATCCAAACATCTTGTCAAAGCCTGCGAGGCCCCTAGATCTAACCCAGCTCTCAAACTTTGGAAAAGGGGAAACTATGTCCCAGAATAACAGTTACAGGGATGCTATGATCACAGTGTTTTTATTTAAAACACTGTTTTTTGTCTAAAAATTGTCTAGCAAATCATGTGTAATATTTTTTTTTACCACAAATGTTTTTGCCTTTGGTTTGAAATCCCAAGTACAATTTTCCAGAGCTTTTTTCTTATGTGAACCAAGTCCTGTGAGCCTGCTTTTACATAACACAGTTGAGATTTTTGTTTTTTCCATCATGACCCATTTGAAAGTTGCCCTATTTAATGATGTAGGAGCCTATTTTGGGTTTGTTTATCTTTTAAATTGCTATGGGACCTTAATGTTACAGCCTTCAAACGGGGTCTCCTGAGAACTAGGGAGAGAGAAGTTATTTGTTTTATCCGTTGCTAGCTGCTGAGGCCTCTCTCGTGCCAGTCACTGAGCCGGGAGCGACACAGACATATTCCTTCCCACAAAGAATTTCTGATCTGAGAGGAGAGACGGCGCACCCAGTACCAGGTGACGATTTTCAAGGCAGGCACTGAACTGACCACTTTACACACCCTGTCTCCTACTCTTCCAATAATCAGGGGGTTGGATAATATTACCCTCAATTTATAAATGAGAAAACAGCAGCTGAGAAAGACCAGAGACTCACCCAGGGGTGGCATCAACTGAGTGGCAGGATGGGAACCTGAGTCCAGGTGTGTCTCCACCGCTGTGCTTTGCCTCGGTCTAAAACAAAACCGGACTAGCCATACAAAGGAAGAGAAGCAATGGCTTCAAACATTCTGAGCAGAAGCAGCTGTCCCACATTTCACCTAGCCCATCCCTACCCCCCACTGAATGAGGTAATAGTTAACAGCTAACAGGTGTTGAAGGTCTGTGTGTGCCCGGCTTTTCGTCTCACTCAATTGCTTGTAATAACCTCCAAGGTAAGTAATGCGATTCCATTTTACAGTGGAGTCTCTGGAGATGCTCAGAGAGGCTAAAGAATTTGTGCTGCGTCACACAACTAGAGGCAGGGCCAATATTCAAGCACTGTCTTGAGGCAAAGCCTTTTCCCTAACTACTCCCAGCTTAGATAAAGCAATGAGCATCAGATGACTTGGTTTATTACAACTCGAAGATCACTGAGAAAGGATGTCCAAAATTGTGCTTAGCAGAGAAATGCTCATCCTGAGGCAAGAACTTATGGAAATACATAGAAGAGTCTTAGTTTCTAAAAAGGCCAGTAAGAGCAGGCCCCGACACTGGGAAGGAAGATCTCCCATAGCATCACGGCAGAGCAGGGGAGCCTGAGGCTATCATCATCAATTCTAAAATAGCCTGCCTCTAAACGGAGCCTGGGCCAAAGCCAGATTATCCAAAGGCCTAACTGTTCACTAAACACATTCTAGAGTGAAAGGTATATAGTCAACTTTAGGAATCAAAAAAAGCAGGAGCCACCAAGGACAATCAAAGATGGGAGCCCACAGAAAGTGCCAATAGAAGGTCAGAGAGACCCAGAAGTGATACTGACAGAGCAAGACTTGTTCAACCTGCCCAGAGCCTGGCACAGATCAAGCAGGTGTTTATAGCACAGTGGAGTTCCTTCCTATTCCAAGCCAACTGCATGCACTTGGGGAAGTAGAAATGGCGACAGAGAGAAAGAGAGGGAAGAAGAGAGACAACAGTTAAAACGATGTCTCCACCAGACATTAGACTCCCTGAACACACATCCCTGAGTAAATATGAGAAGGAAGACCTGCCATCCCTCACCGGGGCCGGGTCCCTTGGGATCTCTCTTAGTGCGAGCTTCATATGACATTAAAGATGATTGTTGTATTCAAAGGTATTTTTCATTCATCATGACTTCTAAATGCAAGCCAACCAATTCATCTTGTGCCCATCCAAAGAGAGTTTGAAATGTTTGAATGCTGAAAAATAAGATCTCTGTGATGGCCTGAGTGAAATATTGCAAGGGTCACTTTCCAATGCAGAGTCATGGGGAATTTTGACTACATAAGCTTTTAATCTTTTGTGCTGACTTTGGAACCATCCCCAGGTCCATGAGGCTCCACTCTCTGGATGCCTGATATTCTGAAGGCCCAGGGCCCAGAGCCTGACATGAACTGATATGTGTTTTCATGAAAACTGGTTTGTTTTTAAAATAAAGACAGCTAAGTTTTTCACTACTAGCAATTACAGTGTGGCTGGATAACCCAACTGGGAAATGTATTTGGGGAGGCTTTTCAGAAAATAAAGAAAGACATTTTCTTTTCCCTGTTGCTTCCTCCTATATTCCTTTACTCCAGAAAATCTGAGGTTCTCCGGCATCAAGTGAGAGTTTAGGGGCATTTGTTTTCCAGGGCTAGCCCTACTGGGATATAGATAGGGCCGATACAAGATGGAACGGAAGTAGCTAAGGAAAGGAAAAGAAAGTTCCTAGAGGGAGAGAATGGTGGGCAGAGGAGCAACGGTATCTGAGAGGCAGGGTCCTATACCCTGCTCCCATGAAGTGTCCCACAGAGCCCGGATTTTGGGTAGGAAGTGACCACCAGATACCCGAGACTAAGCAGAATGACCTTGGGCCATGGAGATGGTCCCTGTAACTGAGCCTGTGGTCAGTAGCTTTAACATCTGCGAGGGAGCATAAGACTAGTATATTACCCTTCCAAGGAGTTGTGTTGGGCAGATGGTGGAAGATCACAGCACCAGACACCATCAGGGAAGCAGAAGGAGCAATGCAACAAAGGAATTACCATAGTTACTATAGCCCGGGTGCCTCCCATATTTTCCCAGAACCAGGAATCTTGTACGCTCCAGTGGAAGAGAGGGAAGAAACCCCACTAATTACTGATGTTGGATTTCTGCTTTACCTGAAGAATAGCTGTTACTTTTATTTAGAAAAAGCAATAAATGTTTAGGAATAAATGTAGAAAAAGCAATAATGTTTACAAAAGCAAGAAATAGCTTCTTAAGCCCAAGTTGTGCTCCCAGTTTCTCTCTGGATATAATTATTGTGTCTAATAGTAGCTGAGCCCTCCTCCTTTTATACTTCCATGTGCAAAGGCTTCTGAGCTGTGAATATCATTATCCTTTGGGGTATGGATCATGGAAAGGTCTTATGGTCTTTGGCTTTATCCTCAAATGTTGAGACCTCCCCCACTGATATGTGTTTTCATGAAAACTGGTTTGTTTTTAAATGAGCCCCATTTGGGTGTTCATTAATGTTTGCCATTATCCATTTCAACCTTGTAGAGAACTGAGTTTCTTTAAATAACAACATTGGCATTCCCTCTAAGGGCCGTAGATGACCTCAAGTGTGTGGGCTGTATAGTGACCAGCATGACTGATACCTTTTAGGTGCTCAATGAATGTTTCTTGAAAATAAAAAATGAATATGTGAATAAATGAATTGATTAAGCTGGGTTTCTTAATTAATAGACTTTATTTCTTAGAGGTTTGGATTTACAGAAAAAGTGAACAGAAAGTACAGAGCATTCTCATGTACCACCTCCTGCCCCCACTCTCCACGCCGCCTCAGCTACATACATAGTTTCCCCCTTTTTTTTTTTTTTTGAGACTGAGTCTCACTCTGTTACACAGGCTGGAGTGCAGTGGCGTGATCTTGCCTCACTGCAACCTCCACCTCCTAGGTTCAAGTAATTCTCCTGCCTCAGCCTCCCGAGTAGCTGGGATTACAGGCATATGCCACCATGCCCAGCTAATTTTTGTATTTTTAGTGGAGATGGGGTTTCACCATATTGGCCAGGCTAGTCTCGAACTCCTGACCTTGTGATCCTCCCACCTCGGCCTCCCAAAGTGCTGGGATTACAGGCGTGAGCCACCACGCCCGGTCTTTTTTTTTTTCTTTTCTTTTTTTTTTTTTTTGGGACAGAGTCTCACTCTGTTGCCCAGGCTGGAGTGCAGTAGCAGATCTCAGCTCACTGCAACCTCCACCTCCCAGGTTCAAGCAATTCTCCCACCTTAGCCTCCTGAGTAGCTAAGATTAGAGGCATCTGCCACCAAGCCCAGATAATTTTTGTATTTTTAGTAGAGACAGGGTTTCACCATGTTGGTCAGGCTGGTGTCAAACTCCTGACCTCAAGCAATCCACCCACCTTGGCCTCCCTAAGTGCTGGGATTACAGATGTTAGCTACAGCATTTGGCCAGTTTCCCCTATTATTAACGTCTTGTATTAGTGTGGTACATTTCTTACAACTGATCAGTCAATACTGATACACTGCTATTCATTAAAGCCTGCAGTTTACCATCAAGTATACTCTTTGTGTTGTATGATTCTGTGGGTTTGCCAAATCCATGGTGTCATATCATGAAGAATAGTTTCACTGCCCTGATCACCTTTAGCATCCCTACCTCCCTGCTAACCCTTGGCAACCACCCATCTTACTTCCTTTACAGTTTTGGCTTTTCCAGAATGTCATATAGTTGGAATCATACAGTACATAGCCTTTTTAGACTGGCTTCTTCCCTTAGCAATATGCAATTAAGCTTCTCCCATGGGATTTTGTGGCTTGATGGTTGTTTTCTTCCTATGACTGTGCAATATTCCTTTGTCTGAACATACCAGTTTATACATTGATCTATTAAAGGACATCTTAGTTGCTTCCAATTTTTGGCAATAATGCATTAAGCTGCTATAAACATTTATGTGCAGATTTTATGTAGGAAAAATGTTTTCAACTCATATGGGTAAATACCAGGGAGCATGGTTGCTGGATTGTACAATAAAGACTGTGTTTAGCTTTGTAAAGCCTGATTTTTTAAAAACCTATTTCTAACTAGCATTATCTAATAAAATAGGGGGAAAGTGCTAAGTTATGAGTTTACTTTCCATAGTGTAAAACTAGAAAGCAGGCCCTGCTTTTATTGGTACTAAACAAACTGTTCAAGCTTCAAAGCGTAATTCTAAATTGTAGTATACTTGGATTTGGTGACGAATATGCTACATAATTGCCCTTTGATTTCATTTTTGCCTTTTCAATTTGATTGCCAAGTCAGACTACCTGAGAAGGCCCCTACCCATAGGGATAATATATTCTAGTGGGAGAGATGGTGAATAAGTATACAACTAAAACCTATAATCAGGTGAAAGTACTGGATAGAAAAATACCACAAATAAGCAAGCAAAAAAACAAAGGCATTTTCTCATTAACTTATAATGGTGAGTCGGCTTAGGGAGCTAAACTAGAATTTGGGGAGGAGGATGGAGGAGGGAGGGTAACTCAGAGACAATTTGGCATCAAGAAGATCCTGTTAGAAGTTGCCAACGATTCAAGTTGCCCTGCAGCAGGGGGGAGGCAAGTATATTAAGGGAAATGATTCATGTGTTGGGCAAAGAAGAACTTTAAAACATTAAGACAGAAAACAGGATGTCTTTATATCTTCTCTCTCCAGAGAAGGCAGCCTTTTGCTTCACCTTTGCGTCATACCCACTTCACCTCCTCCAAATGGAAGAAGCTTGCCTTTTTCTTACCACCCCCCCACATGGCTGTTTTGCACAGTCAGTGCTCAAGAAGAGTTTACTGTATTGAGGGGGAAGCTTTTACCAAAACACATATCCAAAAAAGGACTTCACTTTTGCCCTCAAAGTTTAACTACATAAAACTCAAACAAAACCAGAAATACTGTCCTCTTGGTAATTAAGGTTTTTTTCTTTAGTGGTATTGGAATGAAACCAGCACATACATTTTCAGAGCTTTATAATCATTAACTGTTCTCCACAATCCTGGGAAATGTGAACTTGGATGAAGTCCAAGAATCTTAGCAACAAGACAGCAGCTCCCAAGCACAATCCCAGTCCTCTGATGGAGCCAGAATCTCCGAGACAAAGCACTATTTATCGACATGAACTGTCTTGCTTGCAGAGCTGAAATCCCAAGGACCGAGCTAATGAGAAGACAGAGCCAGGGTGTCATATGGAGTTAGGAAGGACAACCCATTAGCAGTCTGTTTCTCTGTGCTCAGCCCAGATTGGAGGAGATGCAGAACAAACGTATACGATGGCTTCTGAAAGGCTCCAACACTTGACACTTGAACACCAAGATAATCACTGTGTTTAACTGGGAGTGTGGGAAAGGACACAGACCAGGCAATGTTTTCTGAGTAGATGGGCAGGGTGCCGCGTGGAGCAGCAGAGGCAGCCAGCTGTAAGCCCAGGCTACAGGAATGTTCACAAACTCCTGAGCCTAATGGTCAGGGCTATCTGCTTGATGAATCTGAAGGTGAGACCCAACCCCCTCTCCTCTCCTAAACCTACCTCTACCAAAGGCATCCCCTAGGGCCCAATTACTAGCATCCATTTGAGATGCAGCCTCAGCATAGCAATAGGTGTCCCGTGATTTCAGGAGGATAATTTACTTCCCTGAAAACCCCTGAAAAGAGGAGGTTACATTTTCCTGACCCCCATCTAGAATTTCCTTTGAATGTTAGCAAGACTTAGCAAGTCAAGCATAGAAGAGGGCTTCAATTTATGTTAATGACAAGCAGTGATCACCAGCATTCAGCTTCCTACAGAGCTTCACGCTACAGAGCAACATACTAAGCATTTTGCATTCATCATCTTACTTTATTCTCACAACTCTATAAATTAGCAACATCACAAATCCCACTTTACAAATGGAAAAACGGAGGCCTAGAGAGAGTAAGGCTGGCAGTTCTCAAAGTGTTAGTCCTAGGACCAGCATGGTCAGCATCAGGAAACTTGTTGGAAATGAAATTTCTCAGACCCCACCCCAGACCTACTGAATCACAATCTCTGGGAATGGGGCAATCTAGCCTTCAACAATCCCTGCAGGGAATTCTGATGCACATTCAAGTGTGACGAGTTGTGGACCAGGCAACTGGGAAAACTACACAGCAAGTAGGATCTAAACACTAGCAGTTTGGCTACACAGCCCTGTTCTTAACCCCTGTGATATGAATCTACCTGGACGACAGACATAAGAGCTCCTGTCCTACCTACAATCACAAACTCCAAATGTTGAGAATCAGCAGACATTAATAGATGGTTGGCCTTTGAAAATGTCTGTCAGATTTATATGGAAGAATAGAAGGGAGAAGCAACCTGCCTCTTCTACGTTAAGGCTTTAGCCTCACTGGCGTCATGAGACATTGTCACATTCCTCATGGGAATGAAGATTTCCTGCTTGTTACTCACCACTCCCTGCCCCTGCCAGAGGTCACACCCAGAGGCTACACCCAGGCCTTATGGAAGCTTCATTTCACACCCAAGAAGGAAGGCAGATCAACTCAAGGGAATGACGTGCAAAGTAGCTGGTTTTCAAAACAAAAAAAAAAATTTCAAGGGCAGAGGAAATGGTAGAGGAAGAGATTTGTTAAAGAATACAATATTGCAGCTAGATAAGTGTGCTAGACAGCATTGTAGGATGTTTATAGTTAACACCAATATATAGTTTCAAATAGCTAGAATGATATCAAATGTTCCCAATACAGACAAATTACAAATGTTTGAGATGATGGACATGCTCTTACCCTGATCTGACCACTACACATTATTTATATCAAAACATTGCTATGTACCCCATGAATATGTACAGATATTATTTGTCAGCTTAAAAAAAAATGTTGTGAAAAAGAACAAAAAAATTATGAACATCTGTATTAGAGTATCAGGACTGTCATCGTAATTTACTGCAAACCAGAAAGCACAATGGAAATTTATTGTTACACAGGCCTGGAGGCTAGAAGTCTCAAATCAAAGTATTGGCAGGTCTATGCTCCCCTGAAACCTGTAAGGGAAGGATGCTTTCTTGCCTCTTCCAGTTTCTGGTGGTCCCAGATGTTCCTTGGCTTGTGGCCGCATAATTCACATGGCGCTCTCCCTATGTCTCTTCATATCATCTTCCCTCTGTATGTGTCTGCCTCTGTGTCCAAATTATAAGGACACAAGTCATGTTGGATTAGGGGCCCATCCTACTGTAGCAGGACCTCATTTTAACTAATTATATCTGCAATAAGCCTATTTCCAAATAAGATCACGTCTTGAGGTACTGGGGGTTAGGACTTCAGCATCTGAATTTGAGAGGGACACAGTTCAATCTGTAACAGCATCTATTTTGAGGGTAAGAATTAGACTACAGAAATTTTCATGCGTGGTGTTTGCTGCAGGACTATTTCAAATAATCTAAGACTGACATTAGCAAGGCCCCACCAATGTGAGGGCAGTTTCCATCACGATCAGAACCACCTGGTACTTGTTAAAACTAGAGCTGCCTAGGCCTCATCCCGTATATCATGAATCAGAAAAGGATTCATGAATCTGTGTGTGTTAACAAATGCCCCAATGGTTCTGATGTAGCCAGATTTTCGGTGCCCTCAAATTTGGGAAGCACAATTCTAGCCTGGTGGGATGCTCATTATTCTGGCCCAGGGGACAGTCAAGTCTGACGTGACACCCAGGCTCCTTGGAGTACTCCAGCCCCATGATGCCCATGGTGAGCCCTAAGCTCAGACCAGTTACTCTGGAATACTCAAGGGGGGAGTGCCCAGGACTTCCCTAGATTTTTCTTTATTAGGCTTAGGCCCTAGTCTACCTGCTTTGGTCCACACTCAGCACCAAAAGATCAGAGAAACCTGACTTCTAAGCAGATGACTTCATTGGATGGGAGCCAAGTTGAACCAGATGCCCTGGGATTCATTTCCACTAATCCAATAACTTCTCCCCTTCGGAGAAACACAGACAGAGTCACTGAGAACCAGTGCCCAACTCAAGGAGGAAGACACCAGACGCACCTTCATTGCTCTGACTGGAGCCCAGATGAGCAGCTGCATGGAACATGGGGAATGCAGGAGTCAGCGAGGGAAAATATTAGGCAGCGTCAGCGCCACATCTTCCCTCCTAGGCCACACCTCCTTCCCCAACCTACCTCCACAGACTCCCTATTAGCAGCCCAAGACGGGAGAGTATGGCCGAGGTAACAACAGTACTTGCCAGACGTGGCAGCCAAGAGCAGGAGCCTTGCCCTGGGCATCGAGCTCATCAAGTACTCGTGCCTCTCAGAACCCCTATTTCTTCATCTTTCTGCTCCTCATCATGGATCTTCTCATTTTAAGGAATAGATACACACTCAAGAGAGTGAGCAAAAGGGCGGCTGACTCATTATAATGCAGGTCCCATGGACTCCAAGGGCAGGAAAAATCCACCTGTCTTCATGGGAACCAGGACGCTGTTAAAAACGATGGCTCTATCTTCCAGGGCCTCAAGGTCCACGTCTCCTCATTATGCTTCTGCTCACATCTCCCATTCTCTGCATCTAAGGGCTTCCCTGCCACGACCACAGTGTGCACAGGAGTCATCACGGTTGCCTCAGTTCCCAAGACCACACAGCCTTTCAGCTCAGTTCCCAATAGCTCAATGGCTCAGTCTTTCAATGTCCCAATTCCAAATTCCCAGGAGAGGAATCCAAGTCCATCCTGGGTCAAGCAACCTTCCTTCACTCAGCTAGCTGCGATTAAGGGTAGGGCAGTCATTACAAAGCCAGGTATTTCAGCTGGCATCTCAGCAGGGCCAGAGAGGGGTGCTGGGGGGATGGTGGGCAGCACCCCACAGCATGTCTACTGCAGTAATGATAAAAACACTCAAAGTGGATGCTCAGGGCTTCCCCTGGTTTTTCTCCCAGATAAATTTTTCCCCAGAAAAAAAGTTACTGTCATTTTTCAAGCATCTGTTGGATGACAGACGGTGAGCCATGTGACATGTAATCCTCACTTCAAACATTCAAATCATTACTATGGATATAGAAGCCGAGGCTCACAGAGTTGTGGTAACTTGTCCAGGACCACTCAGATGGTAATGGGTGGAGCAGGAATTCCAACTCAAGTTGGCCAGGTTCCACAGTCATGCACCTGCCTATCTGCCATCCAGCTCAAGGTGATTGCCCCAGGCCATGGTACCATTTCCTTGAATCAGGAAAAAAAGCAGACATTAACCATCTACCCTGCCTGTCCCACCAGGCTATACTGAAAAGAACATGAAATCACAGACTGGAACATGCCTTGGGAAAGCTGAACAAAGACGTGAAGTCTCAGATGTGCCTGTTACTGCCCTCCTGTAGCATGGCGTTTGCTCACTGGGCATTTCCGTGAGGACTGCAGAGCATTTTTTTGCCCCTTTTCTCTGTAGTCAGAGTTAGTCAAGACCACAGCGGGGGACTTAGAAGCTATCCAAGACCCTTTGGAAAGAACCGCCTGATGCTTATAATCCAGTGGTGTGACCCCAAATAAACAGGATCTGAATTTGCAGCCCTGTGCTTGGCATTCCAGGGTGAGTAATTGTTTGAATTGGAGAGACCTTCTTGTTTTTCACTAAGAAACTTAGCCAAAGGAGTTCATTAATTAGGCCCAACTTGGGCATAACAGAGCACAAACCACCATGACAGGCAACTCTCAAATGCTAATGCCACCCTTAAAATCCCAAGGTGGGGGCCAAGCCCATAGAGTCTCTACCCCAGAAGGGAGGTGGCTTTGCAGGGCTTCCTGCATGCTCTGACATGGTAGGGATGAAAGGTATGATCTGAAGCCATGGAACAGGCCATGTTCTTCGGCCCTTGTGTTGGTTAATTTTATGTGTCAACTTGGCAAACTATGGTGTCCCAGTGCTTGGTCCGATACTAGTCTAGATGTCGTTGTGATGGTATTTTGCAGATGTGATTAACATTTACAGTTACACTGGCTTTAAGTAAAGCAGAAGGTACTCTATAATGTAGACAGGACTCATTCCATCAGTTGAAGGCCTTAAAAGCAAAAATGAAGGCTTCCTGGGAAAGAAGGAAATCTGCCTCAGGAAATTCTGCCTGAGTTTCCACCTTGCCAGCCTGCCCTACAAATCTCAGACTAGAGATTTCAATATCAACTCTCCTCTGAATTTATAGTGTGCCAGTATGCCCAAAAATAAATCTTAAAATTAATCTCCCTCACTTCCTTTCTCACTCTTGCTCTCTAGTTATCTCTGCAGAATCTTGACTAAAGTCGTCAAACATTAGACCAGTAATGGCAGCCTGATGACGTTCACCTCACACTGACTGAACAGCCTCTGCAGGTGAGAAGCGGACCATGTCCTGCAGTGCCTGGGTGCAGGTGTTACAGACTGAGTCCCTTCCTCCTCCCGTGGGCTCCTGTCTTTCCTCCAGAGACAGGTTCTCACTGTGAAGCTTAATGATTATACTATGCAGGAATGACTCCGGGGATTATTCAGATTTTTGGACATTCAGTGTGTGCCCCAAAGACCAGCTGCATGAACATCGCCCGGGAGCTTATTGGAAATACAGGTCAGGCCCCATCTCAGTCCAGCTGAATCAGAATCTGCATCTTAACAAGATTCCTAGGTTATTCAAATACACATAAAGTTTGAGAGGTACTGTGATTGAAAGCAGCCCCACATTCCAGGGTGTACACTAGACAAGATGTTCATAGATACGGGTGGAGTTCCTTATTAAACTCTTGCCAGTTCTGAGCACTTGGGCAAAACTAATAAAGAAATAGACATTTCTCAGAACTAAATAACAACAATAGGTTACATTAATGAGGTTTCACTAAGTGCCAAGCACTGAATTAAGGACCTTGTATGTATTAATTCTCCCAGAAAACCTATGAGGAAAGCACCATTAACATGCTCATTTTACAAAGGGCAAAACTGAAATACAAAGATGTTAAGCAACTTGCCCAAGGTCACACAGCAAATAAATAGCTGAGTCAGCATTTGAACTCAGAAAGCCCAGCTCCATAGGCTCATGCTGCCTCTCAGATTCAAAACACAGGGTTCTCTCAATATTATATCAGATATACAAGAGAAGATCTAGCATGAAAATAGTTGTATCTGACTGTGGAGTTTGAGGAATGCTTCATAAAGGAGTCAACTTTTGAAATGGTCTTAGGATGGCAGATGTTATAAGCTGTAGTGTCTTCCATGGGTAAGAAGGCTATTCCCACGAAACAAGATGGAGTTTTCCACGCAGCCAAGTACTCCTACGTGGATGCTGTTTCCTCTGCCTAGAGAATCCCCAGCATTACCCCTCCCTGCTTTCGTCTGGTTACGTAGTTTCTCCTGGTGGGTGTCATCCTTCAGATCTCAGCCTTCTGTGACTCCCACACTAGGTGAGGTTTCCCTTCTGAACCCTCCTAACACCAATGGCTTTTCCTTCATAACACCTACACCAGCTTATAATTCAAGTTATTGGGAGAGTTTCTGATTAATATCTGACTCTCCCACTAGACTGTGAGCTTCTTGAGGGCAGGGACTATGCCTTTCTCTACTCATTTGTGAATGTCTCGGGGCTAGCCAGCGCCTGGCACACAGCACTCAGCACTCAGTAACTGCTAAGTGGATGCACAGCAAGGATCTTCTGCAACTCTCAATCACACCACCCATGCCCTGCATCTGCACAGAAGTTGGAGAATGGGCTGCAACCCACAGCAGGAAACCAGCCTCCCCTTGACTAATAAATGACAAACAAGAATGCTGCCAAACCTGCATACCTTGGGTTTATCCTTTTGACTCATTCCTAATGTGAACTCACAATGAGCACAGACAAATAGCTGTTTGTAATCCTAATAGCTGTTACTTGTAAAAGGCTGTACTGTTACCCCCAAAGCATAAATCAGAAGATGGAAGCTAAATCATATATTTAAATTAAAAACATGGAACACATTCCAACAGCGCTGTGGCTTCTGAAAACTTGAGATCAAAAAGGAATGAAGTTAAGTTGAATCCTTCTAAGTTTAAGGCACTGCGAGGATTCTCCAGAATTATATAATAGATTTGACAAATTTTGCAAGTAAATTCTCTGTTCAGTATGAAAACCTTCTTTCAGAGGCAACCACCATTTTGATAAGGAATTAATTTAGTGGTAAATGAAAGAATCCATTGCAATTCAGAGCCCTGCCTCGTGTGGTCAGCTTGGGAACCTATTGCAAAGCCTTCATTTCAGGCCGCTTGGCTACTTGACTGTTTAAATAAAGGCACCTCTTTTTCCAAATCAGGTTGCCATTTATCAAAGCTGCAATTCTTCTCTTGAGGGTCCAGTTCCATGTTCATTTGCTTGTTTGCCGAGTCTCAGTTGATCTTTTTTAGCTCCAAATATAAATCAGTCTCCAACCTTGACTTAGGGCCAAGGATTTCTAAAAGCAAATCAGACTTCAGAATGTTGTTCTTTCCTGTAGTAAAGTCTTATCAGATCCCATCACACACATACTGATCTTGTGAAAATAAACTTAATGAAAAACCAATAAGAAGCCCAGCTTTGGGACTGGTGACAGTGAAAACAAATCATAAATGTAGCTATGGGCTCTACTGGCAGAGGCTTCTTTCATTCTCCAAATATGGCAAAGGATTTGCTAAGGAACGTTCAATTCTCCTGCAATTCTGGATTGGCCAAAGCAAATATAATTTGAAGCATCAATATCTAGTAGCCCAGTGCAGTCAGAGTTGACATGAAGTCAGAAATAACTGATTTCAGAAGGAAGGATTTCTCTAGACAAAGGAATGGTTGTATTTCCAGTTGCCCTTTGAGACATTTGAGTCTCAAAAGGGCTAGTTTGTTCTCAAGAAGATAAAAATTTTCGGAGATTGGATGAATTTCTTCAATGTAGATTGTTAATCTCCTTGCTAAGTCTGAGACTCCTAAAGAGAAATGACTCATTTATGCCTCAGCTCATCCTTCTGCTTCCTGGCCTAGTGCATTAAAGACAACAGAAAGGTCAATGTTTTCTCTGCTAGACAAGGTCCTGCCAAATATTTATGATTAAGGGCCAGGCTATTTGCATCTAGGAAGCAAATTCTTCCTCATTCAGGACCTTCCAAAAGCCTTCCAGCATTGAAACTTAAATTTGAGCACTTAGACCAAGAAGCTCACAGGAGCACCCTGATGGCTGAACCCAGCTGGTATATGTGTTTCAATTGGCACTATTTTTAAATTAAATTTCCGAGACTTTGGACAAGCCACCCCTTCTATTTTACACCTGGTTCACTTCACGAATGTACTTTACCTACTGGCTCTTGAAAGTATTTGAGTTTCTTAACCCTCATAAAGATGAAATCTTCCTGAAAAGTGTTGTGTCCTTCCCAATATTCTTAAACAGAACATCTAGAATATTGAAACTGACCCAACACTCCCATAGACTATTCTTCTTGATAAACATAGAAACTGGCCCTTCTACTGTTAAAGCCTAAAACTTGTATTTGTTTTATCTGAGGTCCTTCCTCCTTCAGAGCCTTTCAAAAAAAGCATCAAAGAACTAAAACGCACCAGAGCATGGAACTAGATGCCTCCTTGCCTCTCCCTAGTTCTTGTTTTCTTACACATTGCTACATCTCTTCCCTGCTACATAAACCCCTATTTTTACTTGGTCAGGGGAGAGGATTTGAGACTGAGCTCCCAACTCCCCAGTGGAGCAGCTGATTAAAGCATTCTTCCTGGGCAATACTTGTCTCAGTGATTCGATTTCTGTGTGGTGAGCAGCAGGACCTGGCCCAAACCACTGGCGTTTCGGTAACAATATAACTTAACCTTAATAATTTAAAGCTATCACTGTAAAACTCAGTGACTATACCATGCAGAAATATCCTCATGGATTACTGAGATTTGGGGACACTCAGTAGTCCCAGGATGCTACGCTTCTTGAGGTTTTTAAAGTTGCCTCATCTTGGAAGACTTAAGATGGCGGCGTTGCTCGGGATGCAACTACTGCGTCCTTACAGGGGGTGGCAAGGCGTCCGAAGTATGACTCCACTAACAAAAGTACAGAAACTCTCCAGTTATATTGTTGTGTGAGAAGATTGGCTCCTAATATCAAAAACATTTACTGCAGCCAGGAGGCGGAGGTTGCTATGAGCCGAGATCCTACCACTGCACTCCAAGCCTGGGTGACCGAACCAGACTCTGTCTCTGAAAAGGAAAAAAAGAAAGAAAGAAACCCACACAAACAAAATCAAACAAACAGTAAACATTCACTCAATAGTGCCTCCCAAGTAGCTGGGACTTACAGTACATCTAAAACAGTTTCAAAATTGCTTCATCCAAAAAACAATAAACAAACTACTAAAAATAAAAAATAATAAAAAAATAAAAAGTTGCCTCATCTTGCCCCTGTCTACCTGATCATTAGCTATTCCATTTCACTGTT
This sequence comes from Ateles fusciceps, assembly GCA_036589455.1. Classification (NCBI taxonomy): domain Eukaryota; kingdom Metazoa; phylum Chordata; class Mammalia; order Primates; family Atelidae; genus Ateles; species Ateles fusciceps. The sequence goes on from JAZHEH010002393.1 coordinate 8,039,282, forward strand.
GCCTCTGTGCCTACCATCACCATATCACACACACACACACACACACACACACACACACACACACACAGACTCGTGACACACATAATCCCGTCTAATCATCCACTGTTCTGTGGTCTGAAAAACAAGAAGGTAATTTGGTTAGAATTGCATGCAGAATAGTAATAAATGGGATCTGAGTTAGGAATTCCTTAAGGAAGTTGCCTCTCTTTTAAAATATTTTAACTTAATAAATTAATTTATATATTAATAAAGTTAATAAATTAAATTATTTTAAATTTAATAATTTAGTTTTTGTGGGTACATAGTAGGTGTATATATTTATGGAGTACCTGAGATGTCTTGATACAGGAATGCAATGAGAGGTAAGCACATCAAGATAACAGTAATAAACGTCAATGCAAATTCTTCATCACCATTTTGACTGCTCAGAAATCATCACTGTTTCAGTTACAGGCTCTTTCAAAAAGGTCAGCAAATACATGAGTCCTGTCTGATGAAAAAAAGTTAGCAATTGAAATTCTGAGAATACAATCTCCCATAAAAAAATTAAAACCCACTCACCGAGCCAAATAAAAAGCTTGCTCACTGACCTCCAAATCTTGGCCATCACTGCCAACTACAAAACAAATAATTGGAAACAAACAGCCACAGATGCTATACTCTCGAGTTGATGAGGAAACACCAAGAGCATATTGCATCAAGTACTGTCATATCAGTCATTCACATAAGCAGTAAGCCACTTTCCAGTTCCTGGATAACTATGGCCAAGCTAGCCCAGCCAAGAACCTCTTCTCACTCTGTACTTGAAGGCCACAAAAGCAGCTCACTCAGAGGGGCTGGGCTGCCTTGCTCCTCTTAATCTGATCTGGCTCACTGGCAACTCTCAGCCTAGGTTTTTATCACTTCTCACTTGAGCTACTACGATGACTCCCCCAAGTGACCTCTCTCTCTTCCTGAGCCATCTGGCCACTTTTTAACCCTCTGCTCACATTGCATTGCTTCCAGGTAAAACAGGACTTCAGTCTTTCTCCCTTTTATCTAAATAAAAAGAGACTACTTTCCTCAACCTCCGTCATGTGGCTATATTCAGCCTCATCACAGCCTCAGGCTATGGCCAACCACGTTTCTCTCTGCTTTCCCACCACACCATAATCACTGCCACCTCCTGCCTTTTTTCATGCTCTGTGGCTTCTGGAAACACCATCTTTTCCTCTGTGTCTGTCCAAACTCCACCCATCTTTCATATCGCCACTCAAGAAGCTGCTCCCAGACACCCTGTCTATCCTTTAAAGGTTGCTCCTTTCATTTAACTCCTTACAGCTCGCAACGTTTTAAGTACTCCTTTCATTTTCCACTGTCCTGGGCATAGGCCCTGGACCTGGAATAGAGCAGGAGTCTGGCCCAAAACTTCTTTGGCATCTCCCATTTAATATCTATCCCTCTAAATCCTAACATGTTCAGTGAACACAACTGCCCTTGTACATGAAGACCCTAAGAACAGCAAAGTTTATATCTGGAGAAACTGGGACTTCTCCCAGAATGACACACTGCCCTTCAAATCTCCTGGAGAAAGAGCGTGTGAGCCAAGTGCCCAGATATCTAGTGAAGAAAGGCAAGTCAGCCTCCTCCCCTCCCCTAACCCACCACTTTTGCCAGACAGCATTTAAAATGCACTTCAGCGTGTTCCTCTTTTATTTGGAAAGGAAGCAAGTCTTGACATTCCATTTCTCCCATTTCATTAAGGACAGAGGTCATCCGGGGAAGGGGAAGGGTAGTTTCCAAAGAGAGCTTATGAGAGAGTGGAGGTGGGGCAGGGGACGCTCTGGTCCCTTCTTGTTAGCCCACTTCACCCTTTGAAGAGAACAAGCCCAGCTTTCACAGTGAATTATTTGCAGTTTGGCCTCTGTCAGGACTGGGCTGTCCCTGGCTGAGGCAATATCCAGAAGGATTACGTGATAGCTCAAAGACAGACAAGGTGTCCAGAAAGAACTGGCTGGAGGAGGTGACCCTAAGACAGCCGGGAGATAAAGGAGTGGAGAAGGGAGGAGGGAGAAGTAGGGTGTGTGTGTTAAATTGAAACCCAGAAAAAGCTAAATCTGCACATTCTCTCTCTCTCTCTCTCTCTCTGTCACACACACACACAAACACACACACACACACTTGCATAGAAACACATTCTTTGCTCTCCCTCTCTGTGACACACACACACAAACACACACACACACACACACACACACACACACACTTGCATAGAAACACATTCTTTGCTCTCCCTCTCCATCTCTAACTCCCCCAAGGCATTTCTATAAATAAACAATAGGACCTTGAGCCTGCAATAAGCCCATTATTAAATTCTTACAGTGTTCTGGCTTTAAGTGTGTGAACACTTTTCCTCACTTCATGATTTGCAAAGCCTTTTCCCATATGTAATCTCCACCTGACTCCTACATCACACACTTGAAAAGTCCTGTAAGCTTCTCCTCATGAGTCCCATATATAGAATTGGGCATGCCATACCCACTCTCAAAGTTCTTAGTCTTAAAACTGTAAGTTTCAGGTTGACTACTCCAAAAATCTCTTAGGATTTGGGCCACATTACCTATTTTCAAAGTTATCGAATAACAATTGTACATATTTATGGAGTACAATGTGATACTTCGATACACGTATACATTGTGGAATGATCAAATCAAGCTAATTTAACGTGCTCATCAACTCACAAACTTACCATTTCTTTGTGATGAGAACATTTAAAATATATCTTTTAACAATTTTGAAATATGCAATACATTATTATTAACTATAGCCACGATGCTGTTCTATAGATCCCCAGAACTTACTTCTCCTGTCTAAAAATGAAACTCTGTACACTTTGACTAATATTTCCCCATTCCCTATCTGCCCGCCCCCCCCCCCCCCATTAAGCCTCTTATAACCACCATTCTACAGTGTACTTCTGTGAGTGTGACTTTTTTAGATTTCACATTCTAAGTGAGATCATGTAGGATCTGTCTTTCTGTGGCTGGCTTATTTCACTTAGCATGATGTCCTCCAGGTTAATTCATGTTGTCGTCACAAATGACAGAATTTCCTCCTCTGTTAAGGCTCAATAATATTCTGTTGTGTATGTATACTGCATTTTTTATCCATTCATCTGTGGGCACTTAGGTTATTTCCACATCTTGGATATTGTGAGTAATGCTGGAATGAACATGGGCATGCAGATATCTCTTCAACATACTGATTTCAATTCATTTGGATGTACACCCAGAAGTGGAATTGCTGGATTGTATGATAGTTCTATTTTTAGTTTTTTGAGGAATCATCATACCATTTTCCAAAATGGCTGTATTAATGTATAATTTACATTCAGCAGTGTACAAGGGTTCCCTTTTCTCCAGAGGTCTTTATGTGCATACTGTCACTTAAATCCCGTAAGAATCCTGAAGGACGAATATGATCGAGGCATGTCAGAGGAGGAAAGTGAAGCTCTAATGTTATGTTACTTGGCCGAAGTATAGAGTGTGGGGTGCAGTGTCTTGAACCCAGGTCTGAATAACTATAGTGCACGTGTTCTTCACCCCTGCCCTGGGTTCCTCTTCCTAAGAGTCCTTTGTCATCTAAGATTCCAGAGCATCTATTGAGGGGTTTAGTAGGACAACTCGAACGCCAGGATTCATAACCAATTAAACTTCCCCATGCCTATAGTGGCATCTTTTGGTTTTCACTTCAACATTTATTTTGCCAGACTCTAACTAGGGAAAAGTGGGTAGAGCAGTAAATAAGACACACATGTCCTGCCCTCATAGAGCTTAAAGTCTGATTAGACGAGGGTTCATAAATGAGCACACAATTAAATGCATGGACCAATTCACCAAGAAGCTTCAAATCCACGGAGAATAAACACAATGTAGTTTTCATTTTTTCCACTGCCCCAGACTGTGGCATGTCAAATCATCTCCTCCCCTTTAAAAAAAATATCTGTTTCCATTACTTCCTGTCACTTTCAGCTATTCAATTTAGTCTGGACCAGTTTAAACTCCCATCTCAGATCTGATCCCAAGCCCTCTGCCCTCCCAAAGTAGCCAAGACTTGCTGCCACTGGGGCTTGGTGTAGATCCAGGCAGGGTCTGCTCTGTCTCTGTTCTCTCCTTTCTACCTGCCTCATCAGGAGGATGTGGTTCTCTTCATGGTGGGGGTGGGAAGGGGAAGGGATGTTTGAGCTCTTCCTTCCCAGGCCCCAGCCCTTACCACTTGTAGCCCACCTCACAGACCCTTGTTGCTGGAGACCCTCATCCAGAGGGTGGCTATCTTCGAGGGGACAGCAATGGGGGGCGCAGCAAGTCAGCCCAGGCCCAGTACCTTCCTCGGCATTCTTTTGTCCCATGGGAAATTCAACCATCCTGCTGTGCCAAGCTGTGGGAAGGAGCCTGCGCCATGGCCACTCTGTATTTCAGCCCCTCCCTCTCTCTCCAATGTTTCTCTTCTTCCAGGACAGGACTGACAGCAGGACTGTGGCCCAGGCAAATGTCTAGCCAGTAAACATGACACTAGTGATCCTCTTAGCACCCCCAACTCTCTCTTGGCTTGGAGAAGTGAAAACCCTTGTTCCTGCCCCTGCCCCTGGGAATATGCTCACAAGGAACTCTGTAGCTCCCCCCCGGCTGAGGACTCTGAGCCCCTTATTCTAGCCCAGACTTCTCCTTACAGACCCAGGACAGGGGCAGGGTTGGTGGTATTAGGGCCAGCTCTGCCACTACCTTGTTGAAGGCTGGTTAAGAGCTCGTTAGAAATCCAGAGTGCTTAGCAGTTTTGGGGTCACCTTTGGGCATTGGCAGCCATTCCAACACAGCAGAAAAAATCTCACTCACACCCTGTTACATACAATTCCAATTGTGAGACATGTGAGGAAGGAAAAGAACAGGGTGCTGTGAGAGGAAATGTCATGCTCTGGGATCATACTGCTGGGTCTCAAATCCCAGCTCTGCCCCTTATTCATTGTGCGATCTTGGGCAGGTTACTTGGCCTTTCTGTGCCTCAGCTTCCTTATTTGTAAAATGGTGATGATAACACCACATATCTCATAGGACGAAATGAGAAAATGTAAATAAAACTCTTAGCATAGCGCCTAGCACATTAATAAATGCTCAGTAAATGTAAGTTCCCTAAGGGGATCCAGGCACCAAACAATCAACACTTGATGAAATAATGAATGAGGTAGTGAGATCCCATCCCTACAAAAATTTAAACATTAGCCAGATACGGTGACACATGCCTATAGTTCCGGCTATCTGGGAGGCTGAGGCAGGAGGATCACTGGAGCCCCAGAGGTTGAGGCTGCAGTGAGCTGTGATCATGACACTGTCCTCCAACCTGGGCAACAGAGCAAGACTCTGCCTCAAAAAAGAACAGAATTACACATAGATTTTCAATCCATATTAGAAAGGCTAACAAGGACCATATTATGTGAGGTTTGAGAAAAGAGAGGGCGGGAATTTATTTTATTCACTCCCGTAGATTCAGTGTCTAGCACATAGTAGAAGCTCAGTCAGGTGTGTGTGTGTGTGTGTGTGTGTGTGTGTGTGTGTGTGTGTTGAACGGAAAATATTTATGTTATGCCAAAATCCCTCCCATGGAACCCAGGGGATATTGGTAAAATTAAACCATGTGAAATTTGAATAGTGTTAATGTTTTGTTCATAAGTTTCATGGATTTTGCATATATTTTATGGCATTTATATTAAATTCATAAATAAAATTTTAAAAAATAATAATGAATGAGGGAGAATGGTTGGGAATATCTATTTGAGATGGAGTAGTCAGAGAAGACCACTCTGAGAAAGTGACACTTAGGCTTTGACTTAGACGAGAAGGCAGAAGTGAGCCGAAGAACGAAGGGATCATATTGCCCCCGGGATCAGATTACAGAATAGACCTAGAAAATTCGCCTTTGACATTTTAATACCATGTATAAATGCAGGGTTATAAGATATTAATTCCCTCTGGACCAAAGATTGTCATAACTCCCAGGAGCCAAAGTCCTCCAGATACCTCTGTCTCCATCACAGCAGCTCTAACTGTGCAGTTAGTCGCCACGAAGGCAGTTGATTTGGGGCGTTGTTTCCAATTTTTAAAGTTGTTAGTCAGGACTTTGGTAGCAATGAGGTCAAGATCCTGGCTAAATGGTAAGTCTGATTTCACATGATCTAAACGGTCAGAGCCAGAGAGTGTCAGCTACCACAAGGAAGAGAGTATATCATAAATCCAGAGTAGACATATGAACAAGCAGTTTATAGACTGGGCTTTACCCAAAGATTAATTTTGAAGGTCGTATCATCCAACAGAGTACATAACTGGACACTTGAGTCTGTGCATGTCTCTGGTTACAGCTGGTTTTAGTTACTTTGAATCTGGTCAGCATTATAAATGGCTGGGATAAAGTATCTGCCGGAGGAGTTGGTATAAGCATGTGACTCACCAGCCCCTCTGACTCACGGGACCCATAGTTGTCCTGAGCTGTTAATCCATTGACAGAGCATGAGTGAGACAGAGTGGCTGTGAGAAGCTGTACTGACGAATAGCCAGGAACACCCACTGCCCATTTTTACGGCTGTATCCTTTTGTGATACAGAGCATCAATATCTTATGTGGTCTGATCATTGTTTTCAAGCACACTGAACCTAGATGGTGATATAATGGAACTGTTGACACTGTTTCCAAGACACCAGGATGTCTCCACCCTAGTTTGATGGCGTTCGTGTAGATAAATTAGGGCTGGGATACTGTGCTAGAAGTCAGAAGGGCAGTGTGGTGTAGACGCCTATTGTTATAGGTGGTTACTTGGTGTCAATTAGAATATCAAAGGAGGTTGGTCTCCATGTTAAATAGGATTGACCTTTCTGTTATCCAGAACCCCAGGTGTAAGCATTAAGAATTTAAACAAGTAGCTGATCATTCACAGAAACACCTAAGAATTTAGCTTTTATTTTCGCGTTTGCAGCAGCAGTGAGAGCACAGTGGAATGTTTGACTCAACTTGATGCAATCTGGCATCTAAAAATCGTAAAGAAGGTTGGAAAAAACACATAAAAATGGTCTAGTGTCATGAATTCAAACCACATCCTAAAGGCTGCCAGAACAATGCTTTCAAATCCCAAATGTTCCAAAACAATTTATTATTCTTAAAGATTACATGGGGAAGCTATCACCCTCACCTACCCCCAAAAAAATAGGGAAAAGAAAATAAAAGCCCTGCATAGGATGCAAATGAAAACATCTCTACTGTGCTTGTAGGTACTAATAAAACCTGTTTATAATTTTTATTATAAAATATTATTTACATATAAAATAATGTATAATATATATAAAATAAATGTTTGCTTAAGGAGGAAATTGCTGCAATAATTTGGATCCTCCTTGATAACCCTCCCCAGTTTCCTCCATCTCCCTACCCAGAAGTAATCACCAGGCCAAGTTCTACTTTTTATTTCCTTGCTTTATTATTTTCATACATATGAAATATATATTCATTAAATATATATATTCAGTTTTGTATGGTTTGAACTGTATGTAAATGAATCATACTGTATATATTTTCTGCTACCTGCCTTTTTTTGCTCACTTTTATGTTTGTGAAATTCATTCATGTTGGTAGGAGTAGCTGCCATTCATCTTCACTTATGTTTTGTATTCCATTGAAATGATAGAATTTATTTATCCAATCTACTTTTAGTGAATATTTGTGTTAATTTCCATTTTTGCTTTTATAAATAACACAGTTATAAACATATATCTCTTGATATAGATGTGCATGAGTTTCTCTGTAGGATATATACATAGAAGTAGAATTGCTTTGCATCTTTAACTTTATAGTGCCAGAGTGTTTCCAAGGTGGTGGCACCAGTTCATACTCTCACCAGCAGGGTATGAGACCTATTGTTCACAAACTCACCAACACTTGCTTTTTACAGGTGTTAATTTTTGTCATTCAGGTAGGTGTGAAATAATATCTCATTGTAGTTTTAATTTGCGTTTCCCTGGTTATTAATTAGGTTGACAATCTTTTCATATGTTTATTGGCCATTTGTGTTTTCTCTTCTGTGAAATGTGTATTCAAGTCCTTTTGCTTGTTTTTCTCTAGGTTTTATTATTAAGTATTGGACTTCTTTATATATTATGGATACTACTGCTTTGTCAATTATAGCTGCTCCCAGTTTGTAGCTAATCTTTTCACTTTCTTTATGCTGTCTTTTGATTTTTTTAAAAAAACAAAATTTTAAATTTTAATGTGGTTAAATTAATCAATTGTTTCCCTTTGGTTTGGTTTTTTCCTTCATTTTAGAAAGTCTTTCCAACTCCAAGGTCCTAAAAGACTCCTCTTCTTCAAAAGGTTTTTAATAGCTTTCCCTTTCATCTTTAATTATTTAATCCCTTGGAACTGATTATTGTGCAAAACATGTGGTGAGAGCATTGTTTCATGTTTTTCCATGAATATAATCATTTGCTCCAGAGCCAAGTATTCTGAAGTTCATTCTCTTTCCATTCAGCATTATCTCCAGCTCTGTCATAAGCCAGGTCTTTAGATATGGATAGGCTTCTTTCTAGCTCTATATTTTGTTTCACTGGAAATTTGTCCATCCCTGAGCTAACTGATACACCCCACTGGATTAGTTACATAATTTCATTAAAAATCTTGGTATTTGTTGCAATAAATCCCCCATTATCTTCTTTTCCTTCAGGAGGCTTTTGACTCTTCTTGATTCTTTCTACTTCTACATGAATTTTAGAAGCAATTTGTTAAGTTCCTAAAAACACACACACAATGAACCCATTGGTATCTTGGTTGGGTTTTTTGTTTTTTTTTTTTTTGAGATGGAGTCTCCCTCTGTAGTCCACGCAGGAGTGCAGTGGTGCAATCTCAGCTCACTGCAACCTCTGCCTCCCAGGTCCCAGTTCAAGCAATTCTCCTACCTCAGCCTCCCAAGTAGCTGGGGTTACAGGCAGGAGACACCATGCCCAGCTAATTTTTTAATTTTTTAGTAGAGACAGGGTTTCACCGTGTTGGCCAGTCTGGTCTTGAACTCCTGATCTCGTGATCCACCCATCTCAGCCTCCCAAAGTTCTGGGATTACAGGCGTAAGCCACCTCGCCAGGCCTGGTATCTTGGTTTTAATTGGCATTGCATGAAGTAGTAGATAAATATCATCATAATATTGTCTTCCTAACCATAAATATGGAATAGTTTTTCATTTGTAGAGCTCTTTAAATACCTTTCAACACACTTTTATGATTTTTTTCCTTGAAGATCTTGTGAAATTTTGATATATTTATTCCAAAGAAATTATATTATTATAATTATTGCTGTTATTGTAAAATAGCCTATATATAATATATATAATGTATATATATAAAAGAACTACTTTGCAATAGCAGCAATAATATAAATATATAAACAGAATATATAGTATATCACATATATATTACATATATACATAGAATGTATGTATACACAGAAATATACCATATATATTCTGTTTATTGCCTATATAGAGATATTCCGTTCACTTCTGGGTGTTGATCTTCGTATTAGTCATCTACTGCTAAGCCATATATCATCCTAGAGTTTGTAGCTGAAAAACACAAATATTTATCATTTCGTAGTTTGTTTAGGTCAGAAATTCAAGAGCAGCTTAGCTGGGAGTTTTTGGATCCAGGTCTCATATAAAGTTGTAATCAAGATGTCAGGCAGGGTGCAGTCATCTGAAAGCTTGACTTGGGCTGGGTCCATTCCCCAGCTCACTCACACAGTGGTTGTCAAGAGGCCTCAGTTCCTCATTATGCGGGCCTCCCCTGATAGAGCTGCTCCTTATAATGCAGCTAATTCCCCCAAGCACAAGTGAATCTAAGTGAGAGAGAGAGAGAACAACTAAGATGAAAGCCATAGTGTCTTTCATAATCTAACGTGGTAGTGATATACCAACCATCTGATGTGTTCTATTGGTCACACAGAACAATGCTGGTGCAATATGGGAGGAGACTACACAAGGAGGATGTGAATTTCAGAAGGTGGGGATCACTGGGGGCCGTATTGTGGCTAACTACCATAAGCTTATATCCAATGACATTGCTAAATTCTCAGATTTATTCTAATAATTTAGTATTAGATTCTTTTGGGTTTTTGGCAACAGGCAACCATATTATCTGTAAATTATGCCAATATTATTACTTTCCTTCCAATTTCACTTTTCTTTCTTCCTTGCTTTACTTCACTGGCTCTGATTTTTGACATAATATTTGAAAGAGGTAGTAATAGAAGACCTTATCTAAAAAGAGTTTCAACATTTTCCATATTGTGATGTTTGTAGCAGGTTTTAATTGTTTTTCCTTTTGGTAGATACTCTTTTTCAAACTGAGAAAGTTTCCCCTTATTTGTTGCTTGAATTTTTTTCATTAATAGTGGGAAATTTTATAAACATTTTTGGTATTTATTGAGCTGACTGTATGTTTTTATTCCTTTATTTATGTGGCAAATTAACATAATTGAAGTTCTAATGTTGAACCAATCTTACATTCTTGGAATAAGCCCAACTTGATCATAATACATTTTCAAATACATTATTGGATTTATTTTAATAATTTATTGTGTATAATTTTTTCGTATCTATGTATTTGTGAGATTGGCTTATAGTTTAACTTTACTGTTCTTGTAGGATTTCAGCGTCAAGGTTATGCTAACTCATAAATAAGTTGAGGAATGTTCCTTCCTTTTTTATATACTCTGAAATACTTTGTGTAAGATCAAAGATATTTGACCTTTTAATGTTTGATATGACATATCTATAAAAACATCTGGATGAGTTATTTTATTTGTGGGTGTATTTTAAACTACAAATCTTAAACTACTAATCTTATATGTTTATAGGAGTAATCAAGTTTTCTATTTCTTACTGAGATCATTTTGATACAATATGCTTTTTGAGATGTGTTTCCATTTTATCTAAGTTTTAAGATATATTAAAGTTAATCACAATACCCTATTAATTTTTTCATTTCTGCATTACCTATAATTATGACTTTTTTTAAAATTTCCATTTTAGTGTTTTCACTTTTATCTTCATTCATTTTCTCAAAGATTTGTCTTTTTTACTGCTTTCTGTGTGAACTCATATTTCATGAAAATTCCTTGAGGCTTAGACTGAAGGCACACTCTTACAGGGAGCATGTGTGCTTGCTTTTACTGAGCACCTGGGTACTGCAACCAAGGACCATTTTATTTATTTATTTAGTTAGTTAGTTAGTTGGTTAGTTAGTGGGACGGAGTCTCACTCTGTGTCCCAGACTGGAGTGCAGTGGCACAATCTCAGCTCACTGCAGTCTCCGCCTCCCAGATTCAAGCTATTCTACTGCCGCCTGAGAAGCCGGGATTACAGACATGTACCACGCCCAGCTAATTTTTGTAATTTTTAGTAGAGATGGGGTTTCACCATATTGATCAAGTGATCTGCCCGCCTCAGCTTCCCAAAGTGCTGGGATTGCAGGTGTAAGCCAGAGTACCTGGCCACCAATAACCATTTTTTAATAAATTCTTGGCTTGAGGTTTTTCAGAGCACAAGGAATATGAATTCAGGTTGTAAATCCATAAGAGAACCAGATGGTGTTTATGAATGTTAGGAAGAGTTGATTGGGGCTTTTTTTTCCATCTATTAGGTTGGTGCAAAAGTAATTGCAGTTCGAACCGTGAATTTTAAATCATTATAACTAGGCTCAAATATATCTTTATTAATCAAAATAGGAACCATTACAGTCAACACATTTTTGCCAATGAGAAACGTTTGTTTATTCCTGTAGCATAAAAATCAATACTTCGGGATTCAACGAACTCTTGGAAAGCATTTTCTGCATCCTGCTGGTTGTGGAAGCGTTTTCCCTGCGAAAAGTTGTTGAGACCCTTGAAAAGGTGAAAACAGTCCGTTGGTGAGAGGTCAGGTGAAGATGGCCGATGAGGCAAAACATCGTAGCCCAATTCATTCAACTTTTGAAGCGTTGGTTGTGCAACGTGTGGTAGGGCATTGTCATGGAGAAGAATTGGGCCCTTTCTGCTGACCAATGCTGGCTGCAGTCATTGCAATGTTCAGTGCATCTCACGGATCTGCTGAGCATACTTCTCAGATATAATGGTTCTCCCAGGATTCAGAAAGCTGTAGTGGATCACACTGGCAGCAGACCACCAAACAGTGACCGTGACCTTTGTATGGTGCAAGTTTGGCTTTGGGAAGCGCTTTGGAGCTTCTCAGTCCAACCACTGAGCTGATCATCGCCGATTGCTGTATAAAATCTACTTTTTGAGACATGTCATAATCTGATTAAGAAATGGTTCATTGTTGTGTACAGTAAGAGAAGACAACACTTCAAAATGACTATTTTTTAAATTTTCACTCAGTTCACAAGGCACCCACTTATCAAGCTTTTTCACCTTTCCAATTTGCTTCCAATGCCAAATGACCGTAGAATGGTTGACGTTGAGTTCTTAGATAACTTCTCATGCAGCTGGAAGAGGATCAGCCTCGATGATTGCTCTCAGTTGGTCACTGTCAACTTCTGATGGCCAGCCACTATGCTCCTCATCTTCAAGTCTCTTAGCTCCTTTGCAAAAGTTCTTGAACCATCACTGCCCCGTACATTCGTTAGCAGTTTCTGGGCCAAATGCGTTGTTGAAGTTGTGAGTTGTCTCCACTGCTTTACAACCCATTTTGAACTTGAGTGAGAAAATCACTCAAATTTGCCTTTTGTCTAACATCCTTTCCATAGTCTAAAATAAACATAAAATAAACAGCAAGTAATAAGTCATAAGCAAAAAAATAAATAAATCGAGAAATGCCCATTAAAATGATGGATAACATAACCACATTTATTTAAGAATGTATTCCAATATCAAAAGGTAAATCCCAACAATGCAAAAAACACAATTACTTTTGCACCCACCTAATATCTAAAGCTAATGTTGAGACAGGCATCTTTCCTAACTGAATTTCTCCGTAAAAGTTATGTTACTTTCTTACTGAGAGTGTATCCTGTCTAGGTTTTGGCTATACCAGATATTCACTGTGACACTCCCAACTCACCCACACACATTGGGCTCTAATCCTTTGTCTTCTGTCCCCTTAGCAGTCATAGCTGTTAAAAACAAATGTTGGTAACCTAGGGATTAACAAATAGCTTCAGGACAGGTGCCAGTTCAACACACATTTACCTCTCTAAAGACCTGCTTTTGCTTTTCATTTAGGAGGGCAGAGAAGGCCTTTAAGGCCATCATTACTCTTCCCAGCTCAGCTCGATAATTCCAAAGATATAATTAGAAAGCATTTTATCTAGCATTTTTAGATGTTTTGTACTGGGAGGATTTGGGAGAAGGCAATCTAGACTTTAAAATTTTCAAGGTCAAAGTCATCTTGGTCATGTTGTATAGGGTATAACTTTGGGGATGCTATCAAAGACTTCTTTAGGTACTACAATAATCCCTAGAGTACTCCTAGAGAGCAGAGGTGAAATAGTTTTCCATCCAGGCTACAAGCCTGGTTATACGCTTCAATTTTTATAATAATAAAGTGTATTTATTCCCTTCTTCTTATGATAGGATGAGGCATTGGACTAAATGCTTTATACAAGTTATTTCACTTAAGATACAACGTGTAAGGTTATGACAAAGTAACTTGCAATAAACTAATGTTCCTGATGAGAATAATTAGAAGTCATTAAAAAAATACCCCAAAACTTTTTTGAAAACACTGGAGAGTTTCTGAGACAACCAGGGCTTGAAATAAGCAGAAACCACACAGAGAGGATCAAAGATCTGATGGACTTATACTTCTGAACGTGAGAGGAGCTTTGAGGCAGATCAATACTAACATACAGGTCAACTAAAAACGCAGGAAAAAATGCCAAAACATCATTTAAAGGCATTAAAGAACTACTTAAACAAGTAGGACTTTATGGTTAGGTTGAGTTTTTTTTTGTTTGTTTGTTTGTTTACCTGGATGTATTTGCTGATTCTGGGAAGGCAAAAAGCTGAGAAGCTGAGTGTTGCCTGGGAAGAGGGCCAATAGCATTGATAGAGCCATCGATGGCCTCATAGAGCTAGAAAGAAGAAAATGTAAAAATTCAGAAGTCAATATCCTGGTGAGGAAGGTGTATGCAGAAAACTGAATCTAACACTCAGCTCATTTTTCATTCAAGATATTTGCCAAACTCTGAAGGAAAGGAGAAAGAGGGAAGGAGGCTAAGAGGCTCACCATTTTTGGTGATGGAGTTCTGGCAGAGGGGAGTTCTGGCAGACTCAGTAGGCTGAAAAACAAAGATTAGAGTTCAAAACCTTCCAGGAGGAGGAACCCTGGTGCAAACATCAAACTCTCAGCTTTAGAAGGCTGTAGATTAGGAGCAAAGGTGAACCAAATATACATATAGCTTTACCAAGACTGCAACTTTGCCTTGACTCAGCTCAATCCCTCATTAAACTCAGGCAAGCCGCCCTGAATCTGTCTGGCAGAAGAAACAGTGTATACTCTCTGAAGGAAGATTATACATCTGGTGAAATTCTCTATCTTTTCATCTATTTTCTTGAAAAAAAAAAATTTTTTTTTTGACAGGTTCTCACTCTGTCACCCAGGCTACAGTGCAGTGGCATGATCACAGCTCACTGCAGTTTCAACCTCTCAGGCTCAAGGGATCCTCCCACCTCAGCCTTCCCGGTCGCTGGGACCACAGGCCCACACCACCATACCTGGCTAATTGTTGTGTTTTGTTTGTTTGATTGATTTGGATTTTTTTGTAGAGACTGGGTTTTGCTATGTTGCCCAGGGTGGTCTCAAACTCCTGAGCTCAAGTGATCCACCCAGTTTGGCCTCCCAAGGTGCTTGGTTTACAGATATGCACCATAATGCTCAGCCCTAAAATTTTTAATATCTATTTTTGTTATACGTAATACTTGTCATTTAATCAAATATGACCAGAATACCAAGAGGCAAGACCACATGAAAAAAGAAAAAAGTATATAATAGAATCAGACCAACAGGAGATTCAGATTTTGGAATTAGTAGACAAGTACTTTGCGATTAACCATCATTAATATTTCCAAGAAAAATAGAGGAAAGGGGGGAATTGGATGAAAGATGAAGATACTCACAGAAAATTAGAAACTATCAAAAATAATCATAAAAAAAATTTAACTCAAAAAAATAGCTGAAATTTTAAAACTGCAGACATGTACTTAAAAGCAGAATTAGACATAGCAGAAGAAAGGCTATGTGAACTGGAAAACAGGTCAACAGCAAATATGTGAGCTAAAGCCAAGACAGAAAAAAAGAGTGGGAAATAGAGAAAAGAGGAACATGTAACACAAGTTTAATCAGAATCCCAAAAAGAAAAGAGCAAGAACATGAGACAGAAGAAATATTTGAAGAGCTAATACCAGAGAATTTTCTAACCTCTACCTAAATCCCTACCTAGAAGTATGTATTTACTGAAACTATATTTCAAAAATGAAAGCTAAAGATTTTTTCAATTAAACAAAAACTGAGAGACTTCTTCACCAACAAATATACAATTAAAGAAATATGAAAGGGATTTCTTTTCAGGTCAAAGAAAAAACAATCCAAGATGGACACATAGAAATACAGAAAGAATAACAGAATGAGTAAAACACAGATAAATAAAAAATAATGGTGACTGAACAAAACAACATGATCCTATCTCATGGGGCTTAAAGTATATTTAGTACTAAATATATAATAAAATGCAAATAATAGGAAGATGGTAAAGTGCTTAAGGTCCTAGCTTTATCAAAGGTGTCAAAATGATCATTTTTACTCTACTGCAAGAATCAATGATGTGTGTAATCACTAGGGTAATCACTACAAGAGAAGGAAAAGAATCTGTAACTAACAAGTTAATAAACTGGAAAAAAAATAGAATAACAAAAAAATCCAAAAGAAGACAAGAAATAACTGAAAAAGAAGATAAACAAATGGGTCAAATAGAAAACAAATAATAAAATGGTATACATCAACTCAACTATATCAAGAATTGGGTTAAATACAAATAGACAAAATACTCTACTTAAAAGGTACACTATGAAGAGTTTTGAGAAGTATCATGGTGTAAATGTTGTGACCACCAACTTTAAGTCTGAGCTCAAGCCTTAGCTCTAACAATTACTAACTCTTTGACCTTAGACAAGTCACAAATCTTGTCTGTGCCTCAGTTTCCTCTTCTGTAAAATGAGCTTAATAAGAGAAACCACCTCATAGAACTGTTGTGAGAGTTAAACAAGTCTATAACTTAGAACGGTGCTGGGTTATATAATTATTAGTCACTTGATACGTGTCCCTACCCAAATCTTACCTTGAATTGTAATAATCCTCATGTGTCAAGGGTGGGGCCAGGTGGAGATAACTGAATCATGAGGGCAGTTTCCACCATACTGTTTTCATGGTAGTCAACAAGTCTCACGAGATCTGATGGTTTTATAAATGGGAGCTCACCTGCCCAAGCCCTCTTGCTTGCCACCATGTAAGACATCCTTTGCTCTTTCTTTGCCTTCTGCCATGATTGTGAGGCTTCCCCAGCCATGTGGAACTGAGTTCATTAAACCACTTTCCTTTATAAATTACCCAGTCTTGGGTATGTCTTTATTAGGAGCATGAGAACAGACTAATACACCACTGTTATTAGCCTCACAAGAAGCTTGTAAATAATCAACCCGTTTCATAGAGAATTAAACTGAGACTTAAGTGATAGTGCAACTTACCCAAAATTACCCAGCTGGGGTGTTACTATGAAGTGATAGGATAGAGAAGTGAAAATGTCTCTAGCACTCATGCTCCATGATGGCAGAAATCTTATTTGTCTTGTCTTGTTCATTGCTATATATTCACTGCCAAACACACAGTTAGTTAGTGCTCTATAAATATTTGTTGGATAAATGAGTGACTCTTACTACAGTGCTGTTTCAGATACTGTCCTGTCCCAACCAGTAACATAGAATACTAATATTAGTACTAAGTCCTTATTTGAGAAAAAAATCTCAAACACTAATACCAATCTTCCACCAGAATCACCTGAGTTTAAGCCACTGACTTAACCAACTTTGAAACACTCTACCTTGGGTCTTGTATTGTAGGATAATCTATTTCCTTTATAGTTTAAGCTATGTGAGTCAAGGGATCATGTTACTTGTGCCCAAAGCCCTCCTCATTAACCTACTCTTACACACAAAAGATCAGAGAAGAGAAAAAGAAATTACCAATTTGTAAAATAAGAAGTCCATGTCTAGGCTGTTTAGCAGGAGATGGTATGGGCAGGGCTGGAGTGTTGGAGAAGGGGTAGTAGGCCAGGCTCTACTATTTCTGGAGGAATCCTTTGGGCCATTATATGACTCTGTTCTCTGAATAGGGACAGTTGAAAACATTCCACACAGCTTAAATCAGAGGTCCTCAAGCTTGATGCATATTGGAAACATCTGGAAAACTTTTAGAACTGTCCAGTGCACAGGCCATGACTTGGACCAATTAAATCAAAATCTTGGGAGGTTCAGGGGGAGGCATCAGTATTTTGTAAAGCTTACCAGTTGAATCTAATATGCAGCCAAAATTAAGGACTGCTGGCTTAGAGGGACCATCCAAATCCAGGAATGGGTGTCCACTCATTGTCGGAAAGAGGGAAAGATCAAGGCCAGGAATCAGCGACACTGCACATGGGCTGCTCTGAGTTTGGGATCCTTGCCCACTAATGAGAGGGTTTGTTCAGATCACAGCTCCAAGTAGCTGCTGGAAGTCTCTCTGAGGAACCTAGAGATGCAAGCTGAGGAAGAGATTCTCCCTCTGCAGCTTGAAGGGCCACTCAAACTTGTGTAGAACTTTTGGATTCACATTGATAAAAATGCACAGTTCACTCCCACACTAGAGATTGCAGCTTGGGGATGAACTAAAAGGAGAGCCATCAATTTAGAGGAAAAAAAAAAACAGTCTTTCCTTATATACTATATTAAACTTTGTATTTTTTTGGAACAGAATATCATGCACTCCAAGTTCAAGTGATTCTCTCATGTTAAATTTTTAAAAGCAAAGTTGCTTTTACTATTAGGTGAGATATCGGGACATGAAATACAGTTAATTCTATTTGATAGTAAAGCTGCAGGCACACCCTGCTCTTTGACCAGCTCCTTGCTCCTTAGCTGCCCACCATCACCCCAAAATTAGGTCAGGCTGGCACAGGTGACCAGCACAAGCTGGCCATGCCACTGGGAAATAGCTTGCCTGTAAGAAGGGGGCTGTGGGAGAAGGGGCACCTCCATGGAAGATTTCAAGAAGGCCTTGTGAAGCAGAGGGAGCGACATTAAGTGACAAGTCACTGTTCAGCTGACTCAACCTGGCCACGCTACCTTGAAGAAGTCACTTCACTTATCTGGATCTTAGTTTCTTCTTTTATAAAGTTAGGCACTTGAGCCCCATGGTCTTCGAGGTCCCTGATGAACCCAAGTTTGATTTTTCTCCATCTCTTGGGAACAGGGCACTGTCTTCCACCAAACCATCAGCATAGAGAGGAAACAAAATAGGGGCTATAAATTCCAGCACTTACAGAGGTTGGCAGATAGTGTGAGAGAGTGAAGCCATAGGTGGAGACTGTGGCCAAAACAAGGCAGCATGACCCATCTAGGATGCATGCCCCATCTAAAGGACACAGCTGTCATTCGACTTCATGTATTTGTTTCCCTGTGGGAAGACCTTACAATTTTTTCAGGAAAAAAAGTAAACCCAGATTTTTTAATGTAGTTCACTGATTGTAATATTATGGCAATAAGTTCTTTAAAAATCCTGTGTCAAATAAAATACATCTGTGCCCAGATACAGCCTGCAGGCCTGTTGCTTACAGCTCTGACATAGAGGATTCTATGATATGATAAAACTTTATTCTTCATAATTGGGCGTTTTTAGTAGCTTGGCCAACATTGTACAGATCTTTCTTTAGATACACTGTGCAGATTTTAGGCAGAACTGGAGCAACGACTTAGATCACAGAGCTGCTGCCTCTCACTCCAAGGAGCTGTGCTGCTCCCTCCGTCCAGGACTGGTGCCCACTGCCCCTTCCCTATGCCCCTCTGTGCAGCTGGAAGTTCTGCCCCTTCAGCAAGGTGCTTGCTCAAGACGTGAGAAGCCACTCCAACCTTTCCCACACCAACTCCTTACCCATTAAAGCTGAGACATGGCCTCCAACATAACCCTGACCCAGCAGAAATTGTATGTGTGAGCAGAAACCACAGATGTGACAGTCAGAGTTGGGGGAGAAGCAGTAGCAGCAGCTCAAGTCATTGCCCCTGCTCCCCAGCCCAGTGGTCAGGTGGTAGGAAGGGTGGTCACTAATGAGACTGGGGCCTTGTGAATATCCTCAGATAGATCCATGTCTTGGTCCCTACTAACTCTGCCCTAGTTGTTCCTAAACAAAAAAAATGAGAATGCCAGTTGAGTTTCTTATTTGACTGTGGCTTTGAGAAAGAAAATATACTCAGGTCTTATATCAAACACATTTATTCTTAAAGTGAGAAGCTCATCAAGGATAGCTAGAGGAGAGTGAAATATTTACAGTAGAAAAAGTATGGATGCTAGCCAAACTTCAAATTCTGTCACTGCAGAGTTATTCCCGTAGTACTTTTCCACCATGGCACATCACACAAGTTAAAATTAACTGCATTCTTGTAACACCTCTCAATGATGTGCGCAAAAATAGAAGCAACATTCTGGGACTCCTTTTAAGATCCTACAGAATGGATTTATGCACACACAAAAACAAGTATAATACAACAGACTCAAAACAAGTCACATCCATTTCTCTTGAAAACAGCGAGATGAAAATAGGCAAGTGATGGGTTGCTACTTGTCTGTGCAAGGTACTGGATTCTTGCGTTGAGAATCCTAGTGTCGGGCCTCCCGTCGAACATCACATCAAAAGTGTGCAGAAATATGACTCACCTTCAATATGAAGGATGTGAGTTGTGTACAGTGACAACAGTCTCAAAGATACATTATTGTAGGAGGAATGCCTGTGTACAGAGTGGACCTTCTTATGAGGCCAAAATCTCATGAGTTATCAGATGACCATTCAGATATTTGGGTTAAGCAATGACAGTTTTCTGGTTTAGTCAAGGCACTTGCAAAGAGCTATCTTTGACATGACATGAAGTCCCTATGTATTGTTAGCCATTGACGATGGTTTTTCTATTCCAAGCATTCAATAACAAGAACCCAAGCATGATGTTGTGACCACAAAGTCACTTATAACATTAGGACTGCAAAGCTGTATTTGCTTAAACTTTCCCCAAATTATGATTTTTTTTATAGATAACATCTGAACAGAAAGGCTTCGCTTAAGATCTTGATTCTTCAGAGCTGTAATTCATCTTCTTCCTTCAATACCACCCACATTCTTAAAGGTTATTTGACTTTTCTCCACAAGGATATATAGAATGGATCTTTTTCCCCCTCCACAAATAATTTCCCCAGGAGAGAACTGTAAAACCAACATAAAAACACAAAATAACCTTACATTTTTCCACCAACAATGATCAGACCTCCCACTCCTCTGACTTGAGCTTCAGAGCCCTTTGTGTATACTTTTCACACATTCCTCATACCATTAACACAGCTTTCCATCACCATCGGGCATCCTTCCTCAACTTTTCCTTGCCCAACATGAAAGCTAGTGGATTGAGAGGGAAGGAGGAAGGGCACTGAAAAAGGATTACCTTTATAAAAATAGTTTTCAACGTGCTACTTGATCCTCCAAACCCCAGTTGAGTAGCATCATCTGTATAGACCCCAACACTAAATTCTCAGGTGGCTTTCTTTTCCATAGCCAGGTCTCAAAAGCTCAGATCTAAACCTACTAATGGAGTAGCAAAGGCTTCCTAACATTGAGCAATACAGACCTAGGATTGCATGGGGAATATGACAAGTCAAGACCAGTCACATTTTTGCTTAATTCATCGATAAGAGGCCAAGTTCTCCATTCTCCCCCAGCTCTGCCACTCTGGGAAGAGCCCACTAGCTAGCCTCGGACTGCCAAAGATTGTTGACTCTAACTCTGTCTTAGGAGATGTCTGATGGAAGGCACAGTCCTGAGGTGCCATCTGTGTCTGCACCCCATCAGGCTTCCACTGAACATGGACAATTCTATAATTCTGACCATCATTGTTGTCCCAAAAGACTTGCCCATTAGCATGGTAAGAGATGCAGAACTCAATTTTCTGCTCAGTTGGAATGACAGGGGGTAAGTCAATGGCAAATGAGAAGGTATCACTATCTGAGCCACCATACACATTTTTCATATAGACACAGTCTATGTCAGTGTAGTTTTTCCAAGAATCAAAAGTGATACGGACCTGAACTTTCTTCTCAAAGCTCACATTTTTGAC
Organism: Ateles fusciceps; assembly: GCA_036589455.1. NCBI lineage: Eukaryota > Metazoa > Chordata > Mammalia > Primates > Atelidae > Ateles > Ateles fusciceps. The sequence continues at coordinate 8,060,740 of JAZHEH010002393.1, forward strand.
TTTTACAGTCCCTGTCACTGTTCGCTCTTGCAAAGAGCAGTTCTCCAGACAGACAAAGTTCTTCTGAAAGTGGTTCCGGAAACTTAGGTAATCAGTTGAAGGCTGAGGGAAATCTAAAATCAAGTTTTTCTCCTCGTGGAGTTTTAAGCCAGAGGAGATATCATTAAGGTCCAAGAGATCAAACTGGAGATCCCATGCTGGTTCTTCTGGGAGGTCAGAGAAGACATGGATCGCGGTGAGAGAGAGGCCCTTGGAGTCAGCAAACACAACGCGCTTCTTGGCTTGGTTGTGCGAGCACTTCCAGTCATTCTGTGATTTGGCTTCCTGTTTTATGTTGAGACATGGTTTCAGAGGTTTTAATTTATTCACAAAATGTCTTCGTTGAAAGTCATCGTAGGGGCCCAGGAAACTCTTCACAGGCGGTGAATGAGCCAAGCAAAGCCTCATGGCCACATCCACTGGCATGACTGAACTTGTCAAAGGACGTGGATCTAAAACCTGGATCATTCTGGAATGCAAAGGGAAGGGGGATTATCACCTGGATCGGAAGTGCTCTTCCCCCAGTGCCAAATACATATATACTATTTTTGTGCTAACTGAATGACAGCCAGTGCACTAGTATCAGGCAGGTGCTGCCATATGTAGTAAAAGAGAACAGTATTAAGTGATCAGATCTTCTTCTATGTGTACCTTTACCTTTGGCTGGCTAAAGGCTGAGGGGGGATAGGGTCTCAGTTTCCCCATCTGAGAAATAAAAGGGCTCGATTTGATTATCTCCAAGGCAGCCTTGAGAATCACGTGCTCTGTTCTAGACCAGTGGTCCTCAAACCTGTCTGGTCACCATGCCTAGGGAATTTCCCTCCTCCCTCCCTCCTTCCCTCCTTCTTTCCTTCCCTCCTTCCTTCCTTCCTTTTCCTGGGACTTCATGCCTAGGGAATTCCTTCCTTCCTTCCTTCCTTCCTTCCTTCCTTCCTTCCCCTCCCTCCTTCCTTCCTTCCTTTTTCCTGGGACTTCATGCCTAGGGAATTCCTTCCTTCCTTCCCTCCTTCCTTCCTTCCTTCTTTTCTTCCTTTTCCTGGACTTAGAACCACTGAGGTAGAACTTCTGGGGCTAGGGCCAAGGGATGCATATGTTCTTAAAGCTTCCCAGGTGATTCTAATGACCAGACAAGTTCAGGAGCCACAGTTCCAGACCCTCTGCTCCCTCTGGATGCTTTGGTTTATTTTGTGCTAAATTGATTGACATTTCTCTGGTAATTCACTTGAAACAAAAATAACATGCAACAGTTTTGAGAGGCTACAGAAGTCGAAGAATTCTCTTTGCACTTTATCATGCTCTTCCTCATTTTTCACAAATAACCACTGAAATACAAGTCAACAATTCATGCATTTAAAAACTGTGTAATTGATAGTTCACCTAAAGAGATGCCCATGACAAGTTCACATTTAAGTGGAAAAACGGATTACCTGAAAGTTGGAGTGTTTTAAAATATACATTATATATATGAACTTGTAAATATTGAAAAACTCTATAGGAAATATGCCTTTCCTAATAATATAATAATTATTATCTCTGGGGTGATAGGATTATAGATGATCTATTTTCATTTTTGTTCTTTTTTGGTATTTTCTAATAGACATTTATAAGGAGAAAGACAATAAAGCTATTTAAAATTTTAAACATGACCATGCTCAACAATATTAAACCAAGAGGCATTCATAAAGAAGACTTTTCTTCTGGCCTTTAGTCCTCATTATATATTTGCAAGCTTATGGCATTAGGATTTTTTTCCCTATCTCAACCTTACAAGTAAGAGGTGTGTGTATACTGTACATGACATTGTTCAATCTGGCTTTAGTAACTCTCCTCACAGCAGCTCTAAACATGTATGCAACTGGTCATTATCACAAAAATGAGTAATAAAGAACACTCACTCACAAAATTTACTGTATTAGCTCTGGGGTTTTTCTGGGAGACCTGCAAACTTAGAACAAACAAATGAAAGCTAAAGCTATATTTGTGGGTCTAATAATAGTTAATAGGCAGGATTTTTAGAGAAGTCTTCTGCTAAGCTACGTCTGGAGAAGCTATTTAAAGTAGTTTTATGGGAGGGCTTTTTTTTTTCTTTGACTTTTTGCATTTATAGAAGGACAGTTTTAGTATTGGGTGATTTCCCTGGAACTTTAAGTCCTGGACAAGAGTTAAAAATAATCAATTGCTCAAACTCTTGGGATTTTGCTATGGCAAACTGTGATAAGAAGGATGAATGACTGCAAACATCGTCCTGTAAATTTTTTTCCTCCAAGCTAAACCACCTAACCAGCAATGTCAGAGTGCTGTTCTCGCCACTTTAGCTGTCCGAGTCTTTGGGACATTTGTGCAGGACCAAAAGAACAGCCGCATCCAGGAGAAAATCCCGACTCAAGCTGATTCACGTTAAGATCATTTCTGCTTTAATTTGCTGATTTGTAAAATAGACTCTGCTTAAGAAATAGAGCCAAGTTTCTATACCTCCAAGGCCTCTCTGTCGCCAGATTCAACTAAGCTGTCAGTCCACTTGTCCTCCCCTGGGGTGTCCCTTTCCAAAGATGACAGAACTGAAACGCCCCCCAACTTCCCCTCAACTGTGCGTCCCCTTGTGTCCCGGCGCGTAGAGTTGCAGCGAACCTACCTGGTGCAGCTCATCAGGCAGAGAGGCGCGGCGGACCGTGGAAGCCAGCACCGGCTGCCTGCACAAATTTGAACCCCAGCTACCAGCCTTGCCCCCGCGGCGATCGCTGGGACAGAATGAGGGCCGGGCGCCGAGAGGCCGCTTATCTGCTCCGAAGCACGTGACCCGATCCCTGGACCAATCGCCGGGCCTCGGGCCCCATGGCGCGACCAACCAGCGCCCAGCTAGGGCGCAAGCCCTCGCCCCGGGAACGTGATCACCCCCTGGCCGGACGTGCAGAGCGCGAGCTGGGCGTCCCGGGAAGGTTCGGGGACTCCCGGGCCAGCTGGACCCAGCCGCGGAACGGGAACCCTGGGCCAGGGGCCGGGCAGGCACGTACCGCATGCAGCGGGCGCCGGCCAGGAGAGAGCGCAGCCAGCTCGCCAGGAGGGGGCGCCAGTGCCTCAGGCTTGGGGCGGCTGTCACTCGCGAATGGCTTTGTAGGTCAGTGCAGTTGAATCTACACACAGAAGATGTGGCTCAGTCCGAATGTGTATGTATCGCATTTGAAATGTTTATATTGTTCATTGCCCGCTGTATCCGCGTTTCTCCCTCACCTTAGCCTGCGCGACCCCAAACTGGCTGCATGCTTTTTGATTAGGATGAGTTCACAGATGCACCCCACAGACAGCTGCCAGGAATTACCAACTTATCTAACAAATGTTGTTAGGAAAGCATACGAGCCCCAGAAAACACCGAGGTGGAATTAATTAAAAGACACTGTATTTCTGTCTATTCTTCGGTTTTCTCCCCTGAGGGGGACACTAAAGCCAAAAGTGAAATGACCCTTTTCACACATAGAGCCTGTCAGAGGCAGCAGTCAACCCAAACCCCTCACTCAATTCTGAGGTCCTTTGGGAGTGGTGTGGAAATCAAAATGTTAAAATACAATTTTAAAAAGCACGCTGTATGTTTCATGAGTCTTCTGAGTCAGTCACTTTCGCTGAGGTTTCATTATTTTGTTCAGTTTGGGGATTTTTTTAGACCATCATCTATAACTGTAAAATGAAATATCTAAGTCAAGTCTAAATTATTCCCACGTCCTAGTTCTGCTTTACTGAGCTATCCATTAGTCAATTAAAATATACAAAAATTCCTATGTCTTTTAAACAACTGTCTAACAGTGGAATTGTTAAAGTGGAGTTATTAGAGTGAAGAAAAAAGATCGTGCTTAATATCACTGGGAAAGGCACTTCATGCCTGGGTTTTATTTTTGAAATGAAATACCTAACTCATGGCAGGTCTTCTAGCACCCTTAGCTCAACCAAAACTAGCTGGAAGGTCTTTGGATTGACACTTACTAGCTACATAAATGTAGGCAAGTTCTATCCTCAATTTCCTCGTGTGTAATGGTGCCGATGAACAGACTCAGCATAATAGGCAGCTCCTGTGTTCAGCCCTGGCTAGCTCCCAAGTTTCTACTTGATCTCTCAGATAGAGGTTTTACTCTATCACCTCAGGATTCCTGGTGCCTGAGCTAAAATATTGAGAATAGCTGCTGCTCGTTGAGCCTTTACTCTGTGTGAAACACTGTGTGCTATCCATTCAGCTCTCACAACAACCTTGCGTGCTATGTCCGGTTATTAATCCCATTTTAGAGAAAAGAAAACGGAGCCACTGAGTGGTCAGGAAACCTGTCCAGAAGATCACTTGAGGCCAGGAGTTCGAGACCAGCCTGGCCAATATGGTGAAACCCTGTCTCTACTAAAAATACAAAAATTAGCCGGGCATGGTGTTGATGCCTGTACTCTCAGCTACTCTGGAGGCTGAGGCAGGAAAATCGCTTTAACCTGGGAGGTGGAGGTTGCAGTGAGCCAAGATTGCACAACTGCACTCCAGCCTGAGTGACAGAGTGAAACTCTGTCAAAAAGAAAAAAAAGAAAACAAGAAAAAACCTGCCCAGGATCCCACAGGTAGAGCAGGGATTAGAGCCTGGCTGATGCCAGAGCAATAACCACTGTACCATACCACCTTCTTTTAATGACCCATCAATGGTTAGAATTATGGAGGTAGAAGGAGGTGATAGGCATCAACCTCTTTATTTCACAGTTGAGGAAGCGAAAACTTGAGAGGTCAAGCTGCTTGCCAGAGGCTGGCTAGGTCTGAGCCAAGACTAGAACCCTGAGTATTCTTTTTTCCTCTACCCATAATCATGTATTGAGCTAAACAGTAAGTATTGCCAGTTAAAATGATGGAGAAACATGAATAACAATTTATGGTGATCGCATTTTGAGAGAAAGGTATGCATGCATAGAAAACAGAATGTGCTCTACAGAAATGTGAACAGTTCATTTTGGGATGGTGAGATTATGAGTGATTAAAAATGTCTTTGTTGTTCTGCTGCTCTGTTTTCTTTTTTAAATTTTTCTATAATGAACATGGATGACTTAATTAAGAAATAGTTTTTCAAGAGGGGTTAAAACTTTCAGATTCAACGAACGCATATAGCGTACCTGCTAGGTGCCAAGAACTGTGGTGGAAATTTTCACACACTTGTGCCATTTATTCGCACCACCCTTTCAAGTTGCACCTGTTCCATTCATACAGCTTTCTCTCCTGCCCCCTGGTGTCTACTAATGCCATAGTAGTCACTCTCCCTTTCAACTCCTTCAAATGGATGATTCAGGGAGACCATGCTTTCTCCTAAAAGGACTCAGCACTCAATAAACTTCTAAACTGGATGATCCGGGCTTTTCACTTCTGTCTCCTTCCCAGAGACAGAAGGGTCTTACTCCCCTTCATTATGAGATGAGAGGAACTGGGATAAAATCAGTGTTCTTAGTTGGGGGTCGCAACGATGAAGACAGAGTAGACAAGGAATCCTGGGGAGTTTTATTATTATTCATAGGATTTCTCCCACTGTGGTCTGGCAGCATCTAAACATTGCTTGGTCCTACCCATCTTAACAATAAATCTATCAGCAGGAGATTATTGAGCTGTGCAGTATTTCCAGCTCCATGCCAGGGGTTCCAAAGTCTCAGCAGCCATAATCCTTTGACCGTGGGGGAGGTTACCATTATTATTACAGAAAAACAAATTCATAGAATAACCAGGGGACATTTTAAGAAGCTACTAAGCAAGTGGCTGATGACTGTGGGGGCTTACACAAGTGGGTGTCTTACAGCATTCGCTCAACACATTGCCTGAGAGTTGCCTTTGGAAAAACACCCTGGGGGGGCTGCCAAGTTGCCAACTCATTTTCTGCAAGCTTGTCTTTTTCAGTACCTAATCAAGAAAGTCCTTGAGAGTTCAGCCCCATAGTTATTAATATAAAAATATCAGTACTTTAACCACAGTTAGTGGTAACTGAGAGAAACCTCACAAGTGATCTTCACTGAAGATCAATTATGAAGTTTCAGTGAAGAGTCAGGGAAGTTGAGAATTGCTTTTTTAATTATGATTAAAAGGAGCAGATTTTGCATTTTGGAGAACAAAAAAGGTACCAATTCATTTGTCTCAGTTGTTAGTACGCTCTCTTGTACACTATTTTCTTCTTCCTTCTTTAGCTACATTGAATAGGAACTCCAATATTAGATGAAAGGATATAACCTGAAAAAACATATAGTGCTTACTTTGGGCTAGGCACTGTTTTAAGCACTTAGAAATATTAACTCATGTAATCTTTATAAGAATCTGGTGAGGTAGAAACCCATTTCACAGATGAGGAAAATAAGACATCTGCGGGCAAATTGTCCAAGATCACACAGCTAGTAGGTGACAGGATCAGGTTTCAAACCCCTCTAGAATCCATGCTCCTCGTGTGTGAGTTGCTCTGAAAAGAACAAGCACCACGCTGTTACCTACTAAGACCAAAAAGCAGCTCCAAAGCCAGAGAGATCCTGAAAGAGAAGGCTCCCTGTGGAATATCTGCAGAAGCTTCAAGGAGGTGGTGGGACTTGGGAAGGCCAGGAAAATGGGAAGAACTTAAGTATGGTGTGATAGCATCTTTAGGGCATTTAGATGAGAAGAATACAGCTGTGTGGCTCAACAAGTGAGAGAGCAAATAATATCACAATTGAAACGGTGCCAGACACCCACCATTCCACTCAAAGGGCATATTCCCAGAGGCAAGTGGGGGTAGTGAAAGGAGTAACAAATCTGCTTGTTGCTAGGTACACTATGCTACCAATCATTCAGTTTGCACTAAAGGGATTTTCAAGTATAATTTTCACTACTGGAAATGTTTGAGTTTTTACCTCAAACCCCACTTGTAAAATATCCCAGTAAGAGCAGAGAACAGTCTGGGTATGGTGGGAAAGCATAATTGTTAGCAATAATAAGGGGTTAAAGAAAGCGCAGGGCTGGGCACGGTGGCTCATGCCTGTAATCCCAGCACTTTGGGAGGCCAAGGTGGGCGGATCACTTGAGGTCAGGAGTTCGAGACCAGCCTGGCCAACATAGTCAAACCCCGTCACTACCAAAAAAAAATACAAAATTAGCTGGGCATGGTGGCAGGTGCATGTAATAACAGCTACTCGGGAGGCTGGGACACGAGAATCACTTGAGGCGGAGGTTGTAGAGAGCTGAGATCACAACACTGCACCCCAGCCTATGTGATAGAGCAAGACAGCATCTCAAAAAAAAAAAAAAAAAAAATGCAGGACACCACCTGAAATGTGTAGATATCTGAGGTGAGCTGAGGAAAAGGGGAGGGGAGGGTGGATGAAAAAAAGGATGATTTAACTGTATCCAGTTGGCTTACTGGCAAATGGATCATGTGAATATTACACACATTTGCTACACATGCTTCAGGACTTCAGAGAAAGGAGCAGCCTGTGGGGGGTCAGGACGGCCAAAGAGGACCAGGACTTATTGGGTAATTACAAGGAGAACGATTTGGCTAGAGGTGAGGATTCTGGCTGGGGAGAATGGGGAAGAGGGGTTAAAGAGATTGTTGTTGTTTTTTTTTTTTCAGACAGATTCTCACTCTGTCACCTACGCTGGCACCATCTTGACTGCAACCTCAGCCTCCCAGATTCAAGTGATTCTCCTGCCTCAGCCTCCCCAATAGCTAGGATGACAGGTGTGTACCATGATGTCTGGCTAATTTTTGTATTTTTAGCATTTTTTAGTAGAGACGGGTTTCACCATGTTGGCCAGGCTGGTCTTGATCTCCTGGCCTCAAGTGATATCAAGAGATACCAGCTTAAATGTTTTATAAAGTTAAAGTTTAAAAAAATAAACTGGAATTGGTGGATGAGTAAAGAATCAGATCAGTGAGATGAAAGAGTTCATCAAATAGACTACTTACATATCAGAATTTCATGTATGATACAGGTGGGTATTTCTCAGGAGCTGAAGAACAGCTTATTCAATAAAAGGGCAGCTGGCTAGACATATAGGGTGGGGTGGGAGGATTGGAAGGATGTACGTAAGAAATTGTTTTATTCACACCTCTATAGAGGGGACAACAGTGCTTTGATGGCAGGCATGGCAACATGCATGAATAAAGCACCTCATGAGAGAATTCTGCAAAGGGAAGCCTGGCCTGTTCAACTGCCCTGCATACTGTAATTTGGGTGACTTAGAGAGTTTTCTTTTTGACTTAGGACTTATGGGATAGAGAAAAAGTATTAGGGCAATTACTCAGTAAGAAAAGCTCATTGAGACATACATTAAATATACCCTTTTTTTTTTTAAGATGGAGTGTCGCTGTGTCGCCCAGGCTGGAGTGCAGGGATGTGATCTGGGCTCACTGCCACCTCCACCTCCTGGGTTCAAGCGATTCTCGTGCGTCAGCTTCCAGAGTATCTCGGATTACAGATGTGTGCAACCACACCCAGCTAATTTTTATATTTTTAGAGGAGACGGGGTTTCACCACGTTGGCCAGGCTGGTCTCAACCTCTTGACCTCAAGTGACCTGCCTGCCTTGGCCTCCCAAAGTGCTGGGATTACAGGTGTGAGCCACCATGCCCAGTCTAATGTATACTCTTAAGTACATATTCCTTCCTATCTCAAGTTCCTCCTTTCTAAGAAGCAGGAGAAAACCCTCCATGGGTACAGCTGATAGGATGTGTCTGTGCTGGGTAGGCCTGGATGCCCCGTGTGTGTTCTATTGCTCTATCTGGGCAGGGATATGCACCTCTAGTTTATTTTACTAAATCTTTATATCCTGACTTTGCAGTCTATCTTCTTGCTTGAAAACCCAATAGCCTTTGAGATGCAGAGGCTCTCTGCCTAACCAGGCCACTATTTACTCACCAGATTCATGTTGTTCAGAGTAGTCTACTTTTCAGCTCTGTAATCTGGTTTCTGGACTCAGCTGTTAACTTTAGCTATTGAAGGGGTTTTGAAGACCCTTTGGCAGAGAAGACCAAACTGAAAACAGATCCCCCATTTGTAAGGTACCATAACACTTTCTTTCTCATATGACAAATTAGACATCTCCTCCTCTGCGAGTCCACTCCCCTCACACATATACAAACACATCACATCACCTTTTTCCCAACTCTGGACATAATTGTTAATAACTACTTGCTCCAAAAGATGTTCAGAACTCTTTGTTCTTTTCTTTTAAACCAGAATGCTGTATTTTCTCCCTTTACCATGGGGGAGAAAAAGCAGACCTAGTCTAAGCCAGAGCTTGTGTCTATCAGAGAACTGTTTCTGTTTAGCTGCTAAATGCCTGGTAAGTGGTGAAAAGTTCCAACTGGGGAAAGTTGGGGAGGATTAACAATTTCCAGATCCTACTGAGTCAACTGTTTTTACTAGAGCTTTAATATTTTGTCTGGAGTGTAGTAAATCCTCTACAACGTCAGACACAGTTTTAAAAACAAATTTTTTATTTTTTTTTATTTTTAAGGTCAGGGGTACATGTGCAGATTTGTTATATAGGTAAACTCATGTCACTGGGGGTTATTATACAAATTATTTCATCACGCAGGTATTAAGCCTAGTACCCATTAGTTATTTTTCCTGATCCTCTCCCTCCTCCCACTCTCCACCGTCCAGTAGGCCCCAGTGTCTGTTGTTCTCCTCTGTGTCCATGAAAAACACATTTTAAAGCCAACTTTCTCCAAGTCTTGTTGCTCTCTATTAGCAAGGTATTAATTTTTTAAAATGAACAACTATTAATCTCCTAAGTCACTTAGTAAAATTGGCAATTATTTGAGAGTGACTGATAAGAAGACAAAAAACTTCAAAATGCTGTTACTTCCCATCAAAAAAAAAAAAAAAAACACCTCCAATAATCGAAAGTGATGGTGTTGGGAAAAAAAGCATTAGGTCTTGCTTTCCTGTATGCATTGTTGAGTTTTCTTCGTTACAGAAATTTGAAGCTCAGACAATTGGTGATTAAAAGTAATTTTTCTTTCTGAAGAAAGATAGAAGAAAAGTTAATATTAAGAACAAACTATGAATCCAGCACTCCTCAGTCCTTTTACATATTTTATGATATAATCACTGCTACAATATGATTATAATCTAATGTGTTCTTTAAGTTTAATGCTATTAAATTAAAAAGCAGAACAGGACTGTTGCTTAAAACAGGGCAAAAGATAATTAGGTGTCACTTTCTCTTCTCTTGCTTCTACCCTGTCTCACCCCCAAATTCAAAGTCTTTAGGCTATTTACAAAATTTAGTCTTCTTCATAACTGACAGTGGATGAAGTTACTATTTTGCAAACTACAAACAGAAATGCAAGATCCAATCGGTCAGAATCACAGAGGCAGCACAGAGCAATAATACTTTATGTGGATTAGCTCTTTCAACTTTACAAATGCCTTCATATCCTTTATTTAATCTTCACTAAAACTCTGTGAAGCCACTCTTATGATTTCATCTTACAAAAGGGGAAACTGAGACCCAAAAAAGCTGAATGACTATAGCAGCGTTCACAACTATTAAGTAATCAGGTCAGGCTTCCAAGCCAGGACCTAACTCTTGTGTATGCCTCACCTGAGTAGTTAGCTGCTTCATTCACAGATATTAAAGTAGGATCTGAGCACGAGCATCTTGTTGGACGCTTCTGTCTTCCTCACCTCCATATTTAATCAGTCACCAAGTCCTGCCTACTTTGACCTTCTTACTACTTCTCAAAATTGATGTCCTCCTCTCCATTCCCTTGCCACTCCCCATCCCTTACTTGAATTGTAATAGCCTTTTAATCAGCTTTTCCTAATCTATATTGTGTCTCTCAGGTGCATCTTTCTCACAGCCAACAAAGTGTCTAAAATGTAGCTCTGACCACAGAATCTTGCTATGGCTGTCCATAATCTAAATCTACTAAAAATAAATAACTGAAACAAACTGCTGACTTTCATGGCCCTCCAAGATCTCTGCTTGTCTCACTGACTTCATCTTCATTTGTCACTACATAGCCCTACTTGTACTCATAAAGTGCCTATCCCACCTGGAGCATCCTCTCTCCATTCGCCTTTGCTTGACTAATGTCTAGTCCTTCTCTGTGGCTCAGCTCAGATGTCACCTGGCCAGGATGCCTTTCCTGCCCCTCCCTCCACCAACTCAGGGACTTTCCTCTGTCTTTTCTGTAAGACCCTGTGACTATTTTTATTGTTCATTTACCACCTACTTTTATAAAAATCTGGTTTGTGTTGGTCTCTTCCAATAGACTATAAGCTCCCTGAGGGCAAAGGCAATGTCCTATTCATCTGTGTTTCTCCAACACTGGGCACAATACTCAAACAACACATGCCTGTTGGGTAAATTGTATACATTAATCATGAAAAATGCTTGCTGGTTTCAGAATCCTGCACAGAAATTGAGAAGATGGTGTTGAAATGATGTGAATGTGGTGAATCAACAGGACAAAAACATGAACTCTCAAAAGATTCTTTCAGAAACAGTTTAAAGAGGAGTGTTGACAAAAACTCTAAATAAGGAGAGTGTACTATTAAGTTGGCAGTCAGGGGAAATGTTATTTAAAAAATACCACAGAGCAGTGCCAACCAAACCACCTAATGCCCCACACTCAGGAACCTCAGCAAAAGCACAAGTTGTCCTGGGACATGACAGATTTGTTTTCAGATCATAAGTCAAACACCAGGACCATGACTGATGAAGACTTGGGTTCTTTTAAGCAGTAGCTCATCAGGAATTCTTTTAATATATAAACCCATTTGTCATCCTTTGAGTCTTCTTTGCTACATCTGGCTATTGTCCAACTTCTCCTTTTCCTTGTGGACCTCCAAATACCTCTTTCCTCCTCTGTTTTCCGACATCTCGTTGCCTTCTGCCTCTCATGTTATTGCTTGTGTAAGATCACCATTGACATAAAAATATCCTGGAAAATTCCACTGGCTAATGTATGCCTCTAATAGTGGAAAGTACATGGATCACCTAAGTCCCTCCCTTAATGTGCTGTGTTGTCCTGTTTGTTTCTACTGTTTCCTCTGCCTGGAAGTCCTTCACCTGTCCAACCCCTATCCTTCTTCAAGGTCTGGCTGAAATGTCCCATGTTAAACTTCCCCCAACCCTAGAGACAGAGACAGAATGCCCTGCTCTTTTCTCTGTACTACAGAGATGAATTTGCTTAGACAGCTAAAATAGCTTTTGTAGCACTCCACAGTTTTACTTGTTTATGCAACTCTCTCCCCCTATTAGACTATGGTCCACTGAGGACAGGCACCAAATATCATCCATCTCTGTATCCCTTACACTTACCAATGCCTAGAACATCATAGACACTCAAAAATATCTCTTTATTCCCAGGCAAGATGGCTGAATAGCAACAGCTCCGGTCTGCAGCTCCCAGAGAGACCAACGCAGAAGGTGGGTGATTTCTGCATTTCCAACTGAGGTACCTGGCTCGTCTCACTAGGACTGGTTAGACAGTGGGTGCAGCCCATGGAGAGCAAGCAGAAGCAGGGTGGGGCATTTCCTCACCCAGGAAGTGCAAGGGGTCAGGGGACTCCCTCCCCTAGCCAAGGGAAGCCCGTGAGAGACCATCCCCTAAGGGAAGATTCATTCCAGCCCAGATACTATGCTTTTCCCACCATCTTCACAACCCATAGACCAAGAGATTACCTCAGGTGTCTACGCCACCAGGACCCTGGGTTTCAAGCACAAAGCTGAGCGGCCATTTGGGCAGACACCAAGCTAACTACAGGAGGGTTTTTTGCATTTTTTTTTGTACCCCAGTGGTGCCTGGAATGCCACTGAGAGAGAACCTATTTGTCATCATTTGAGTCTTCTTTGGAAAGGGGGGCAGAAGCCAAGGAACCAAGTGGTCTACCTCAGCGAATCCTACCACCACAAAACCTAGCAAGCTGAGATCCACCAGCTTGAAATTCTTGCTGCCAGCATAGCAGCCTGAAGTCGACCTGGGATACTTGAGCTTGGTGGGGAGAGGGGCATCCAGCATTACTGAGGCTTGAGTAGGCAGTTTTCCCCCTCTCAATGTAAACAAAGCCACCAGGAAGTTGGTACTGGGCAGAGCCCACCACAGCTCAGTAAAGCTGCTGTAGCCAGACTGTCTCTCTAGATTCCTCCTCTGTGGGCAGGGCATCTCTGAAAGAAAGTCAGCAGCCCCAGTCAGGGACTAATAGATAAAACTCCCATCTCCCTCAGTCAGAGCACCTGGGGAAGGGGTGGCTGTGAGTAGAGTTTCAGCAGACTTAAACATTCCTGCCTACTGGCTCTGAAGAGAACAGCGGATATCTCAGCACAGTGCTTGAGCTCTGGTAAGGGACAGACTGCCTCCTCAAGTGGGTCCCTGACCTCTGTGCCGCCTGACAAGGAGACACCTCCCAGCAGGGGTCAACAGACACCTCATACAGGAGAGCTCCAGCTGGTATCTGGCTGGTCCTCTGGGATGAAACCTCCAGAAAGGAGCAGGCAGCAATCTTTGCTGTTCTGCAGCCTCCGCTGGTGATACCCAGGCAAACAGCGTCTGGAGTAGACCTCCAGCAAACTCCAACAGACCTGCAGAAGAAGCGCCTGACTGTTAGAAGGAAAACTAACAAACAGGAAGCAATAGCAACAACATCAACAAAAATGACAACCACTCAAAAACCCCATCCAAAGGTCACCAGCATCGAAGACCAACGGTAGGCAAATCCACAAAGATGAGGAAAAAAAACAGCGCCAAAAGGCTGAAAATTCCAAAAACCAGAATGCCTCTTATCCTCCAAAGGATCACAACTCCTCACCAGCAAGGGAACAAAACTGGACAAAGAATGAGTTTGATGAATTCACAGAAGAAGGCCTCAGAAGGTGTATAACAAGAAACTCCTTCGAGCTAAAGGAGCGTGTTCTAACCCAATGCAAGGAAACTAAGAACCTTGGTAAAAGATTACAAGAACTGCTAACTAGAATAACCAGTTTAGAAAAGAATATAAATGAACTGATGGAGCTGAAAACACAACACAAGAACTTCGTGAAGCATACACAAGTATCAACAGCAGAACCCAGGCCTGGGCGCCTTCAAAACCCTATGTTTGATCCTGACCTAACACTGCCCATGAAATAGCAATAGCAATAGTTAACTTTATTGATGACTTACTAAATGACAGGCATTGTACTAAGCACTCCCTTGAATTGTTTTATTTGATGCTGGTAACAACCCAATGAGATAAGAATCAATTTAAATATCATCTTAAGAGTATGAAACTAAAGCAGAGCAAGTTAGAAACTTGCTCAAATGCCACCTCCTCAGCAAAGCTTTGCCTGATTCCCTACACGCTAGAATACAGTTCCTCCCTCCTCTGAAATCTGAGGCACTGCAATCCATCTCCAATAGCATCACCACCCTCTGCTTCATATCCTTGCTGCTTGGCCTGTATCATCCTTTTACTAAAAAACTACAAGGGCAATCTAGGTCTGACTCACCGCCAGTTACCCCAAAGCACATGTCCATAGTTTCCCAATGGCCATTCCCTAACAATTCCTTGCTTCAAGTAAGCACTTGTAGTATGTTAATGAATGAACACTAGAATGCCTGCAATGTGCCATTGAGGGACTCAACCAGTGATGAGTCGCAGAGTCACCCTCAGTAGTTGCTTAAAGCACACCACTGGGCCCTCCAGCCAGGGCAGAACCAGTTATCTCACAGCCACTAGACTTCTGGATCATATTCAACATTAACCAGGAGATTACACCATGTACACTCCCTGAGGAGCAGAAACAAGAAATTCAATTTTTATTATTATAAGTAGCTCATTAGGTAGTAAAATAATCATAGTGGTGGAGACTTACAGGTTTTGGAAGCCATCACACCTGGTCCTGCTCTTCACTGCTCCATAAACTTGAGCCCATTAATGACTTAACTTACTTGAACTACAGACTTCTTATCTATAAAATAAAAAACAGTAAGAACCATCTGCTTGGGATTGTTAGTAGTATTAAGTGAGGCAATACATGAAAAGCATCTATAACTAAGGTGCCTGGCAGTAAATGGTAGTTATAATTAAGTACGAAAGTAGTATATTCTACATATTGCATTTAAGGAGGATCATTGGCAAACAGGATATATGAGAGAGGACAAGAGGATTGTTCCATATGTTGTCAAAGGAACTGTTGGGGTTTGGCCTATGGCATCTGGAAGAATGTACAAGATATATTTTGAGAGATCTGTAGAATTTACATGTAGAAGAGAAAGATGAATTCTCTGTGGCTCCTAAGCTGAGTGAGAACCAATGGATGAAGTGGTAAAGTCCAATTTTGATTCTCTATAAGGGCAGCCTTTCAAATGACTAGGCTGTCCAATTGGACTGGAAAACTAGCAAGAGTTTGCTCATTGGACTTGCTCAGGCAAAGCCTGGAAGATATGTCAGAGATGCTAAAGGCAGAAATGCTTTATGTGAGAGGTCAGCCTCAATGGCAAGAAAGTTTCATACTAACGCCAAGATTCTGTTATTCTATTGTCCAGAAACTCAAGTGTACATTGGAAAGTTGAATAATGAAAGATCCAAAGATTTCATTCACTAGATTATTAATTCTGGAGTGGGACAAATTAATCTATCAGCTGCAATGATTTATTTCCACCCACATCCAGGCAGACTCTTATTCCTCTATACCTACAAAGATGATTCAGAACTGTTATCTTGCCATCTTGCCATTTCTCCAGACAATAGACTCATAGTTTCCTAAAGTTGGATAGAACCTGTGAGTTTTTTTTAAAACAACTTCTAATCAAATGTCTTTGAATAGAAGAATAATCTCACACTCCTTAGCTGATTAGCAGTGCACAACAACAACAAAAAAGCAATCCTACATAGTAAGGATAAACACATAAGGTGCTTCTGTGAACATCGAAACTTTAGGCACCAGGACTGCTGTCTGGCAAGGGCTGTTCTCTGCTTCCAAGATGGCGCCTTGTCACTGCGTCCTTCAGAGGAGTGGAACTCCGTGGCCTCACATGGTAGAAGGCAGAAGAGCAAGTCAATCAAACCCTGCATAAAACCTCTTTTATAAAGGCCTAATTTCATTGATGACGAAGAAGCCTTCATGGCCTAATCACCTTTTAAAGGCCCTACCTCTTAATCCTCACTTTGGCCATTACATTTCAACACCCGAATTTTGGAGGGGACGCATTCAAAGCATAGCACTCCCCAAGCTTCTAGAAAAAGAAGAGGGAATCACAAAAGCAGTTGAGAAGCAAAAGTAGGTGTCTTTACTTTCACCCATAGACACCAAAGCAGGGACCCTATTTTTACCTATATAACATTAGGTATGCAGTTTGCTGTGTTTTCGTAGATACCATGTCTTTCGTCTGAAGTCTACTTTGACTGATATTGATATATCAGACAGCCTTTTTAGGATTCAGTTATTCATGGTATATCTTTTTCATCTTTTTGCTTTTAACTTGTGTCTTTATATTTTAAGTGGGCTGTTCGCAGAGGGTATACATTTGGGCATGGCCTGGTTTTATTTTAAATCACGTCGGACAAAAGTCTTTCTTGTAATTGGAGTGTTTAGATCATTTTCATTAATATAATTACTAGTACAGTAGGTATTAAATCTGCCATTTGCTGTTTGTTTTGTTGAATGTTATTCTTTTTTTTTCTGGAGATGGAGTTTTACTCTGTTGCCTAGGCTAGAGTGGCCTGATCATAGCTCACTGCAACCTTGAACTCCTGGGCTCCAGCAATCCTCCTGCCTAAGCCTCCCAAGTTGCTGGGATTACAGAAATAAGCCACTGCATCTAGCATATTTACTTTTTGTGTCTTTTCTTGCCTTCCTTAAAATCAACTGAGTATTTTTAAAGAATTTTATCTCAATTAAATGCCTATTTCCCATACTTTTTGGTGGTTTCTTTGGGGGTTGCTCTAGAATTCACATTGTGCTTCTTTCCCTTACTGTAATGCACTTTCAAATAGTATTATGCCAATTTATGGTATAAAAAAATATGTTTTAACACATATATATATTTCACTTTCTCATCTTTTATGCTATTGTTGTTGCACATTTTACTTCTAGAAATATTATAAAGCGTTGTTATCTTTTCTTCTGCAGTGTTAAACTTGCAATTGATCCCATCTAGTAATTTTTAAATTTCAAATATCTAGAAATTCCATTTGGCTCTTTTTCGTATCTTTCATTTCTCTCCTTGCTGCATTCATGTTTTTTGTTAAATACTTAAACATAGTTATATTAGTTGTTTTAGCATTCTTGTCTCCTAATTGCATTATCCCTATCATTTCTGTGTCTGTTTCTATTGACTGATTTTTTTTCCTGGTTATGAGTCTTACTTTTTCGTTCTTGACATGTCTAACAATTTTTTTATTGGATGTTGGACATTATAATTTTAAGTTGTTGAGTTACTAAATTTTATTGTCTTCCCTTAAAGAGTGTTTGGCTTTGTCCTGGTAAGTAGAAATTTTACTTGAGGTTCAACGCAATTGTTTTCCAGATTTGTTAGAGCATGTCTGTAGTATCCTTCACTCTATAGATAATTTAGCCCATTAATAAGCTATGGTGGCCTGGCACGGCAGCTCATGCCTATAATCCCAGCACTTTAGGAGGCTGAGGCAGGAGAATTGCTTGAGCTCAGAAGTTCAAGACCAGCCTGGGTAACATAAGAAGACTCCATCTCTGCCAAAAAATTAAAAATTATCTGGGCATGGTAGTGCATGACTGTAGTCCCAGCTACTCAGGAGGTTGAAGTAGAAGGATGACTTGAGCCCAGGAGGTCAAGGATGAAGGGAGCTGTCACCATGGGACCACTGCACTCCAGCCTGGATAACAGAGTGAGGCTCTGTCTCAAAAAAAAAAAAAAAGAAAAAAAAATCTATGACCAATATGGCTATTCTGGGGCCTCCAGTAAATGCACTAAATAATCAACAAGAACTCTCCACCCTGGCTTGGCTTATGGGACCTCAGTGATCCCAGTCCTATGTGAGCTCTAGAACCTTTTCAGCTCACAGTAATCCAGTCACCCTTTGCCCATACCTCATAGAGTTTCACTCTACATATTTAAGTCTTAGTGTTCAGCAAAGACTCAGCGAGTGCCATGCAGATTTCTAGAGGGCTTTTTCTATATACCTTCCTCCTCTCCAGAACTCTGCCCTACAAATTTCCAGTCACTTTAGACTACTTGAACTTCAGTCTCTGTCTCAACTCAGTGAGTCTACCATGTTCTGCTTGGGATTCCTCTTATTGCTTTCTGATCTAGAATTTGCCTGCCTCCAGGCAGAAAACCAGGGCAATTATAGGCTTTGCCTCATTTGTTTCCCTTCTCTAAGGGATCACAGTCCTGTGATGCCTATTGCTAATGTCTAAAAACAATTGATATTTTTTCCAGTTTAAGGTAGGTAAGTAAAACCTTGATGGCCAGAAACAGAAGTCCTCTAGTTGTTCCTAATTTTATAAAAACAGTATTGTGCTGCACGTAACCTTCGAAGACTTCTATTTTTCACTCCATATTCTATTGCTAAGATTCATCCATATCTTCATATGTAGCTGCGAGTTATTCTTTTGACTGCCATATAATAGTACATTGTGTGAAACCATAAGCTATTTATCTCTTCTCCTGTTGATGGGCATTTGGGTTGTTTCCAGCTTTTTATTGTGATTATTTTTGTATATGTTTCCTGGTATATTTTTGCAAAAGTTTCTTTTGTATGTTTACTATTTTAATTAATGTTTTAATTAGAAATGGCTGCTCATTGTGTCAAACCCTTTTCTGACATTTATTGATGACATCATTTTTCCTCTTAATTTGTTGCCGTAGGGAATTATATTGTTGGATTCCCTAATAGCAAACCTTCCTGGCATTCCTAAAATATACTTAGTTGGGGTCTATTATTCTTTCAACACCACTATTAGACCTACTAAATTTTTGAGTACAGTTTACTGAGGTATAATTTATAGATAGTAAAAATCATACTTCTAAAGTATATAGTTTGATGTGTTTTGACAAGTATATTTAGTCATATAATCACCACCACAATAAAGATACAAACATTTCCATCACACCAGAATGTTTTCTCATACCCTTTTGCCATCAATTTCTGTCTCATCTCAATCCCTGGCAATTATTGGTCTGAGTTCTGTCCTTATAGGTCCACCTTTTCCAGAATGTCATACTGTAAATAAAGTCATACAATATGTAGGCTTTCACAAATGACTTTTATCGCTGTACATAACGCTCTTGAAATTCATCCATATTGTTGCATATATCAGTAGGTTTTTTTCTTTTTACTGTTGAATAGTACTGTATTGTATGGGTATACCACCATTTGTTTATCCATTCCCCAGTGGATGAACTTTTAAACTTTTTGTTTCCAGTTTTTAAAAACAATTAGAAATCAATCTGCTACACAAATTTAGGTTTAAGTCTTTGTGTGTACAAATGCTTTCATTCCTTTAGGTAAATGCCTAAGTGTTACATTGCTAGGTCATCTGATAAGTTTAGCACTATAGAAACTGACAGACTTTTCCAAAGTATCTATACTAGTTTGCATTCTCACTGGGAAGGTATGAGAATTCCAGTTGCTCCAAGTCATCACCAGCATTCAATATTGTCAGTGAGTTATTTGACTTATTATTGAGCTGTAAATTATTGAGTCATTTATTTATTCAGGATATAGGTCCTTTGCTAAATAGATTTTTTACCAATACTTTCTCTTCATCTGTGCTTTCCTTTTTTCATTTAATGTCTTTCAAATGCTTAACCCAAGATCACAAAGATTTTCTCCCATATTTTCGCCTAGAAGTTTTATAGCTTTAGCTCCTATATTTCTGTCTATAATCTATTTTGATTTAGGATCTTTATAGATGTGAAGTAAGGTCAAGATTTTATTGTTGTTCTTGTTACTCTTTTGTTCTGATTTTACATATGGAGTTTCAATTATTCCAGCACAATTTTTTTAAAGATGACCCTTTCTCAATTGAATTTCCTTTGCATATTTGTCAATATTCAATTGTACATAAGTATGTGTGGGTCTATTTCTGGAGTCTCTATTCTAGTCCATGTTCTATAAGACTATTCTTTTGCCATTAAAACACATTGTTCTTTTTTTTTTTTTTTTTTTTTTTTTTTTTTCGAGATGGAGTCTTGCTCTGTCACCCAGGCTGCAATGCAGTAGCATGATCTGGGGCTCACTGCAACCTCCATCTCCTGGGTTCGAGCGATTCTCCTGCGTGACCCTCCCGGGTAGCTGGGACTATAGGCATGCACCACCATGTCCAGCTAATTTTTGTATTTTAGTAGAAACTGGGTTTCACCAT
The DNA here is from genome assembly GCA_036589455.1 of Ateles fusciceps. Classification (NCBI taxonomy): domain Eukaryota; kingdom Metazoa; phylum Chordata; class Mammalia; order Primates; family Atelidae; genus Ateles; species Ateles fusciceps. The sequence continues at coordinate 8,081,080 of JAZHEH010002393.1, forward strand.
GTTGGCCAGGCTGGTTTTGAACCCCTAACCTCAGGTGATCCGCCCGCCTTGGCCTCCCAAAGTGCTATGATTACAGGCTTGAGCCATCGCACCTGGCCTCATTATAACACATTCTTGATTACCATAACTTCACAGTAAGTCTGAAATCATGTAGTGTCAAAGTCTTCCAACTTAGTTTTTATTTTTCAAGTAGACTTGCTTAAGTTTTACATAGAATTTTTTTTTTTTTTTTTTTTGAGACAGAGTCTCACTCTGTTGCCCAGGCTGGAGTGCAGTGGTACAATCTCAACTCACTGCAACCTCCGCCTTCAGGGTTCAGGTGATTCTCCTGCCTCAGCCTCCCAAGTAGCTGGAACTAAAGCGCGTGCCACCACGCCAGGCTAATTTTTGTATTTTCAGTAGAGACAGGGTTTCATTGTGTTAGCCAGAATGGTCTCCATCTCCTGACCTCATGATCTGCCCAACTTGGCCTCCCAAAGTTCTGGGATTACAGGTGTGAGCCACCACGCCAGGACTTATATAGAATTTATTCATATTTAGTCATAAGTTGAACTACAGAAGCATTTTGTGACAGATAGATAGATAGATAATTGGGTTTTAATATTAAGGTTATGCTTGCTTCATATTATTATTTGAGGAACTCTCTGTACTTTTTCAGAGTCTGAAATAATTTGATTAACATAGAAATTAACTCTTCTTTGAAGATTAGATGGAATTCCACTCTAAAACAATTTAAGTAGGTTTTTATTTCCTTAAAAAGAAAATTTTAGCAATCTTTTCCATTTCTTCTATCATTTTTGGTGTATTTGGGTTTTTTATATATCTTCCTGCACCAATTTTACTTATATTTTCCTAGAAAATCATCTGTTTTGTTCAGAGTTTCAGATTTACTGAGATTTACCAATTTACAATTAATTAGTAAACTTCAAATGTATAAATATATTTATAAACATAGAAAAATGAGGCTCCAAGAAATCAAGTAACATGCCAGAGATCATACTGCTAATAGCTGGTAGGGCCAGGATTTGTATCTGGGCTTCAGAATCCCTGCATTTAACCACTAGACATGAGGAAAAACTGACAGTGACCTACGTGTTTGGAATATCATTTGATAAAGTCTTTCATGATATCCTTATGAACAAGATAAAGAAATGTTAGGCAACTACAAAACTTGTTGAACAACCTTACCCAAAGAGAGCTCCATCTTTAGCTTTCTTCTTTAAATCCATCAAGAAAGAAAATAAAGGACTTGACATAAAGATCCAAGCCTTATATGAGAACGTAAAATACGGTTTCCAAATGTGCAAATGATACAAAAGTGCCTCTAATAGCTTGATGATGAAAAGGAATTCAAAAAACCCTTTACCACGGTAACTTAGTCAATCAAACAAATATAAACTGAACAGACTTTAGGCACCACAAGAGCAAAAGCAAAATATGTCTTATTCATCAGTGTAAACAAAGCTCCCAGCAGAATCATAGCTGCTTTGTAAATATTTTTTAATGTTTATTGAAAGAAAAATATACACATTACTGAACTTAAACAACTGCACAAGTTTAAAATGCAGATGGCATGGTTAAACATTGAGACAAGTAGAGAAAAAAAGTTTTGGTTTGCCACAAGCTGTGTTAATCAATAATGCAGTGGTGCAGAATTTGACAACAGAAAACTTAAAACTAGATCTGTTTCCAGGACAAGCCACTTAAGCTCATAGTAAAATAAGGTTAAAAATAATTCCATTTTTTATTTTATTTGAGACGGAGTCTTACTCTGTCACCCAGCCTGGAGTACAGTAGCATGATCTCAGCTCACAGCAACTTCTGCCCCCAGGCTCAAGCAGTCCTCCCACCTCAGCCTCCCAAGTAGCTGGGACCATAGGTGCACTCCACCATGCCTGGGTAATTTTTGTATTTTTTGTAGAGATGGGGTTTCCACATGTTGGCCAGGCTGGTCTCAAACTCCTGGGTTCAAATGATCTGCCTGCCTCAGCTTCCCAAAGTGCTGGGATTATAGGCATGAGCCACCATGCCTGGCCAATAACAATTCAAAATATTGGTATGAGTATAAGATCATTCATGTGAGAACTTTTTGCAACTATGAATGTCTATTGTTATTATTGTTATTATTAGATTATAAATTCCAACAGGAAGTTCAGCACCTTGAGCTTAACTGTAATTTCTCAATTTTGACAGGGTTCGGGGGACAGGGTGAAGATTTAAAAAGCATATATATGAAGTGCCTAGCAGGATGTCAAACATATATTTAACATTTAACAAATCTGAGTATAAATGGATTATCCTTTTATACATATGAGACTGTATGCACGAGGGGACTCCAAAAAATTCATGGAATCTGGGTGCAGTGGTGTGTGCCTGTAAGCCCAGCTACTGGAGAGGCAGAAGTTGGTGGATCATTTGAGAGCAGCCTGGGCAACATAGTGAGACCCTGTCACTTTAAAAAAAAAAAAAAAAAAAGAAGAAGAAAATAAAAGAAACTGTTCATGGAAACATGAGATTAAACATAAATTTAGAAAATATAAACTGTATCTCTCAACATAAGCTTCATCAAAGTTAAGCTACTCTGTAAGCAATGATACCAGCCATGTAGTCCATCCTTAAAGAACTGGGAATTTAACAATGTCAATGCATTTTTTTTTTACATAATTAACTGAAGAAAAGTGGGTGCCCTTTAAAAATTTTTTTAAGATTAGAAAACATAAATAAATCAGGAGTCAAATCAGTACTGTAAGGTGGATGCCTAATGATTTCCCACAGAAACTGTCAAAAACTTGCCCTTGTTTGTTGAGAGAAATGAGCAGGAGCATTGTCATGGTGGAGAAGGACTCTCTGGTGAAACCTTTCCAGGTGTTTTTCTGCCAAGTCTTTGGCTTTCTCAGAACACTCTCATAATAAGCAAATGTTATTTTTCTTTGGCCCTGTAGAAAGTCAACAAGAATAATGCCTTGAGTATCCCAAAACACTTTTTCCGTGACCCATGCTCTTGACTGATTCACTTGTGCTTTGACTGGACAACGTCCATCTTTTGGTAGCCATTGTTTTGATTGTGCTTTGTCTTCAGGATCATACTGGTAATGCCATGTTTCATCTTCTGTTACAATTCTTTGAAGAAATGCTTCAGAATCTCAATCCCATTTGTTTAAAATTTCCATTGAAAGATCTGCTCTTGCCTGCAGCTGATCTGGGCACAGTGGTTTTGGCAACATTGAGTGGAAGTTTAATTCTTGAGTCAGAGTGTTTAAGCTGAACCAGTAGAAATGCCTGTGGTGTTGGCTGTTGTTTTCTGGTTAGTCATCAGTCCTCTTCAATTACTTCATGAACAATATTAATTTTTTCCTCACAAATTGATATGGATGGTCTGCCACTGTGGGCTTCATCTTCAACAGTCTCATTCCTTCTTAAAACGAATTATTTTTTTGTAAACTAATGATTTATTTTGGGCATTGTTCCCATTAACTTTTCATGAAGCATCAGTGGTTTCAACATTCTTCCACCCAAGATTCACTGCAAATTTGGTGTTTGTTCTTGCTTCAGTTTTTGTAGCATTCATCTGGTTCTGATAGGGGCTCATTTCGAATTGATGTCTTATCCTTCTTAGTGCCTCAAGCTAGATCCTGTTCAGACATATTATATCAATTTAGTGTGATTTTATTTTAGTGCAAAAAGGTTTTGAAATGCATGCATGGTTTTTTCATAATATACATTTTCCATGATTTTTAAAGACCCCTCATATAAGAATATATGTGATCACATATGTAAGGATATGTACAATCCTATACAATCACATATGTAAGGATATATGTTAAAATGTAAACAGATTGTCTCGAATTATTCCTGAGTTACTATTCTAGATACTGAAGATACAATGGAGAATTACATGGACAAAAATACTACCTTCAATGTTATTTACTTCTCTTCAACTCCTCTCTCATTTACAAGGACCACTTTTTTAATTAGTAAAATTATAAGCAAACTACAGTATAGAGGTGATAAAAAAATCAGTGGTTGTCAGGGGTTTACAAAAGGAAAGTGAGAGGGCTGTAGAGTTGGAGCACAGGAGATTTTTAGGGCAGTGAATTACATTGACACTTGGCAAAACCCATAGAACTGTACATCACATGGAGCAAATCCTAATGTAAACTATAGATTTTAGTTAATAATAACATATCTCCATTGATTTTCATTTGTAACAAATGTAGCAACCAATGCAAGATGTTGATAATAGGGGCACTGAGAGCAGAATTGGGTAATGGGCACTCTCTGTACTTTCTGTGCAAGTTTTCTGTAAATCTAAACCGGTTTGAAAAACAGTCCTGATTAAAAGAAAAACTAGAAAAGAAAAGAAAAATCAATGGAAATTCTGGCTTGCTTAGATGGACACTTTCCAAATACTAAATTGCAGTTGAGTTATTCTTGGCAGTAAATAACTTATGGCCTTTTTTTCTTTTATAGGAAGAAATAGCTAGCTGCATCTCTTTTTGACTCAAGTATATTGAACAATAACAAGAAAATGCCTGGTTGCGTATAGAAAAACTGCCTTGTTAGCTATTTTATGTATGATGTGTGCTTTAATATTTGTTTATACGCTAATAGTGGTTGCTTGGCGACTAAGTTTGGGGCCTCCTTCTAGGTAGAGGTGCGTTGTCTAAAAGCACCTCATTGTCTTCAATACCAGATTTCCAAAGCCACCCCACCACACCCAAAGTTACTGAATTCTTGGTTTGAATGACATTCAGATCTACCTATTTTCTTATTCATTCAACAACTATTTATATAGAGTGCCTACTATGTGTCAGTCACAATTCTAGATTCTGAAGATAGAGTGAAGGATAAAGTGAACAAAGCACCTGTCCTCAAGGAGCTTATATTCTAGTAGGGTGGAGGAATAAACAAATATAATTTTTCAATTATAACATTCAGATAAAGATGGAGATGAGTGCTATGAAAAAAGTAGAGAAAGGAGATAAAAAGACTTTGGAAGAAAGTTTCTCTTTGCTAGTTTTATGAGTAGTTAGTGAAGATCTCTCCAAGGAGGTAATATTTGAAGATAGCTCAATTAAGTGAGGAGTGTGCCATGGAAATACATTTGTATATGGGATTAGAGGCATGCCATGGAGGAACAGCAAGTGAAAATGTTAGGTTTTGAAGGGAAGGTGAGGGTTAAAGAAAGACATATGCTCAGTAAGAGGGCGGCTCAATAGCAAATGCAGGCTTTACGTCCAGCATAAAACATACAGAAGTGGGGCACAAGCCTAATGACAGAGCCCACTGCTGCTTATAATCTGGGGCAATTTATAGGTATGAGTGGGAGGGGTCTGGGCAGTATGGCTTGCTGCCCAGCAGGATACTGATAAGATGTTCCCATGTTGAGGTGGTTCTGGCCCTTGTTCAGGTGGGGATGTCATTGTGGTGTTCCTTGGACCTTTGTCCAGCAAGATATGATAAGGATGTTTCTCTTTTTTTTTCTTTTTTTGAGACAGAAGTTCACTCTTGTCACCCAGGCTGGAGTGCAATGGCGTGATTTCAGCTCACTGCAACTTCCACCTCCCAGGTTCAAGCAATTCTCCTGGCTCAGCCTCCCGTGTAGCTGGGATTACAGGTGCCCGCCACCAAGCCCGCCTAATTTTTGTATTTTTCATAGAGATGGGGTTTTGTCATGTTGTCCAGGCTGATCTGGTACTCCTGACCTCAGGTGATCTGCCCGCCTTGGCCTTCCAAAGTGCTGGGATTACAGGCGTGAGCCACTGTGCCCAGCCTGGGATTTGGGCCTTTGCCTTGTGGTCAGGTGGTTAGGCAGGATGTTTCTCACGGCCCAAACCCCTGTGAAATGTTTCACTTTCACCAAGGTCTGCAAAATAGCAGGGAGCTTACAGAATGATGCAGTTTGGACTAACAGCAAAGACCCTGGGACAGGAGGGGCTTGCTTGGAATTTCCAAGGACGGCAAGGTGAGTCATTGAGTTAGCCAAAAAGGACGGGAAATAAACCCCGAGATATGGAAAGCCACTGGAAAATTTTGAGCATTTTTTAAAATGTGACAACATAGTTGCTATATGGGAAGTAGACTGTGAGGCATATTTAGAGGTGAATAAAGAGATCAGGCAGACACTACCGGGTGGCCAGAAGAGAGACCACAAACTGAATGAACCAGTTAGGTGGACAACCAACAATCCAGGTTTAATGGCATGTTTGATGTCAAAGAAAAGCTACTATTTATCTCCAAATCAGAGGTAACAAACCGATCTTGGAAACAAAGACTAACTGATTAGTTAAAAGCAAAGTTCAGCAGTGATTTCTGTAAAAATCACTTTTCTCTAAGCTTCAGGGAAAAACTGACTTTCTAAGCAATATTCTCCTCTCCTACATTACCTGAAATCTTTTTCACTACCTTAAAATCAGTTTCTCGTATTCACAAGACACATCAGACAAAAGCACTTATATTTACATCTCAATAATACAATCTAATTACTTCTCAATAATAACAACAATCTAATTTTTTAATTAGAGAAAAGGTTTTGAATGGACATTCCACAAAAATATACAAATGACCAATAAGCACATAAAAAAAGCATTCAACATTAAACCAACGGAGAAATGCAAAATAAAATCACAATGAGGGTACTATGAGACACCCATTAGAATGGCTAAAAGTAAAAAGACCAAAAATACCAAATGTTGATGAAGATACGGAGCTACTGAATGTCTCATATCTTGTTGGGAGTATAAAATGGCACAATAACTTTGGGAAATAGTCTGGCAGTTTCATTTAAAATTAAATATAGCCCCTATCTTATGATTCAGCAATTTCACTCCTAAATGCTTGCCCAAGAAAAATGAAAGCCTATGTCCACAAAAAGAAAATAACATACATATAGCCTTATTCAAAATGTTCCAAAACTAGAAACAGACTAAGTATTGTCAACAGGAGGAAACTGGATAAATAACCTATTGTATACTTACACAGCAGAAGACTACCCAGCAATAAAAAAGAATTCACTAATGATACACAAAATAACATAGATGAATCTCGAAAACATTATGCTAAATTAACAAAGCCTTACATTTAGAAGCACAAATTGTATTATTCCGTTTGTTTTAAGTTCTAGAACAGCCAAAAATAATTTATGTATCTCTTTAAAAAGTCAACAGTCGTTACCTCTGAGTAGAGGGGCAGATGAACAGGGATTAACTGGGAAGGAAGAAGAGAGAAATTTCTGGAAGTGAAAATAATGTTCTATGTCTTGATAGAAATTTAGGTTATACTGTATGTATACATTTGTTAAAATTCCTCCAAAGCCTGGCATGGTAGCAAACGGTCCCAGCCGCTTGGGAGGCTGAGGCAGGAGGATCTCCTTGAGCCTAGGAGTCAGAGCCCGGCCTGGTCAACATAGTGAGAGATCACATCTCTAACAACAACAAAATTTCCTCCAATGGCACATGTAATATTTGTACACTTCGCTATATGACAATTGCCTGAAAAATTTAAAAGAAACATAAACAAAGATTGAACTCGTGTTAATGATATGCATACTGAAGCATTTAGGGGTGAGGGATATAAATAACTGCAACTTAGTTTGAAATTCTGCAAAGCAAAAAAAAGTGGATTGATGGAGAGATGGGGGGATGGATATGTGACAAAGTAAATGTGGCAACATGTTAATTTTAGAATTCAGGTGGTATATAAATTCTTTTAACTCTTCTATATGTTTGAAATTTTTCATATTAAAATATTGAGGAAGAAAATGTCAATTTCTCCTTTATGAGTTTAGCTTTTCAAAGGCAGGAATTTCAAGTTGAATGATGAAGAATTATATTTTTAAAAACAAGCAGGAATTGACTCTTCTTAGCATAATGATAATATGCAATACATTTTGATTAATTAATTAATTTTTGAGTACAGGGACTTTATTGAAAGTATATGACAAAGTGGGGCTTCCTAGGCCCCTCCCTCTTCAGGGGGTCTGTGTGGAAATTGTGGGGAAGGGAGATTCTCAGTGTGGTGGGGAACTGAGTGTGGCAGGGACTCCCTAGCAGCTGAGGGCCTCTGTCTTCCTCTCATGCTCTCACTGGGGCTGGTGGTCTGAAGTCTTACTCCTTGGAGGCTTTGTGGGCCATGAGGTCCACCACCCTGTTGTTGTAGCCAGATTCATTGTCTACCAGGAAATGAGCTTGACAAAGTGATTGTTGAGGGCAATGCCAGCCCCAGCATTGAAGGTGGAAGAGTGGGTGTCACTGTTAAAGTCAGAGGAGACAACCTGGTGCTCAGTGTATCCCAGGATCCCTTGAGGGTGCTCTCCAATTCCTGCTTTACCACCTTCTTGATGTCATCATATTTGTCAGGTTTCTCCAGATAGCAAGTCAGGTCCAACATGTTGGCAGTGGGGACATGGAAGGCCATGCCAATGATCTTCCCATTCAGCTTGGGGGGTCCCCTTGCCCATAGCCTTGGCAACACCAGTAGATGCAGGGATGATGTCCGGCGAGCCCCCGTGGCCATTGTGCCACAGTTTTCCAGAGGGGCCATCCAGGGTCTTCTGGTTGGCAGTGATGGCATGGACCGTGGTCATAAGTTCTTCCATGACGCCAAAGTTGTCATAGGTGACCTTGGCCAAGGGGGCTAAACAGTTGGTGGTACAGGAGGCATTGCTGATGATCTTGAGGCTGTTTTTGTAATTCTCATGATTCATGCCCATCACCAACAAGGGGGTGTCAGCAGAGAGGGCAGAGATAATGACCCTTTTGGCTCCCTCTTCTAAAACATCTCCAGCCTTCTCATGGTATTGAAGATGCCAGTGGTCTACACAACATAATCAGCACCAGCATCACCCCATTTGATTTTGGTGGGATCTCACTCCTAGAAGATGGTAATGGGATTTCCATTGATGACAAGCTTCCTATTCGCAGCCTTGATGGTGCCATGGAACTTGCCATGGGGGGAATAACACTGGACCATGTAGATCATGTAGTTGAGGTCAATGAAGTGGTCATTGATGGCAACAGTATCCCCTTTGCCAAAGTTAAAAGCAGCCCTGGTGACCAGACACCCAATATGGCCAAATCCATTTACTCTGGTTTTCACCTTCACCATGGTGTCTCAGGGATGTAGCTGGTGTTGCATGAGAAGATGCTACTGTCTGCCTAACGGGAGGAGCAGAGTAACTGCATTCATTTTCTACATGCTTTTCTTACTAATATATGGCAAGCATCTTTCCTTTTTCATTAAGTATTCTTCTAAAACACCATTTTTAATAATAGATAATTTGAGGATCTATTGCCCTCATTATCACCTAAATTGGGTTTTATCTTTTAAATCTTTGTCAATTTGGGAAATGAAGATGACACCTCTCTTTTATATTTTTGATTGCTAGAGAGGTTTTTCGTGTTAATTGGTCTTTTGTCTTTTCTATGGAAGTGCTTTTTTTGATGTATAAACACCCTTTATATATTAGGGTTGTTAACATTTTTGTCATATGTGTTAAAAATGTGTACCCAAAAAATATATTTGTTCCAGATTTTTAATTTTAATAGACTTTTTTAAATCATGATGCACTTAAATCTCTTGAATTCATTCTTCCTAACTAAAATTTTGTGTCATTTAACCAACATCTCTTCAATCTCCCTTCCCCTGCCTCTACCATTTTACTTTATGTTTCTATGAAGTCACTTTTTTTACACGCCACTGTAAGTAAGGACATGTAATATTTGTCTTTTTATGCCTGGTTTATTTCACTTAACGTCCTCCAGGTTCATCCAGTTGTCACCAAAAAAGCAGGGTTTCCTTTCTTGTTTTTTTTAGGCTAATAGTACTCCATTGTTTATATATGCTACATTTTCTTTATCCATTAATCCTTTGATGGGCACTTAAGTTGATTCCATATCTTGGCTATTGTGAATAGTGCTGCAATAAACACAGGAGTGCAGATAACTCTTCACCACACTGATTTCATGTCCCTTGGATACATACCCAGTAGTGAGATTGCTGAATCATTTGGTAGTTGTATTTTTAACTTTTGTAGGAGCCTCCATGCTGTTTTCCATAATAGTTGTACCAATTTACATTCCCACAAACAAATTAGAATTTTTTATTCACAGTAGTTTGATATAACATTTGTTTTTTATTTATTGTTTGCTTTTCTTACCATGCTGCCTTCAAAAAGACCTGGAGAGACTGGAAACTGGCTTAATGAAGAGGCTTGAGAAAGGAAAGAAAGAAAAAGTATTAAGGCAAATGTTACAAGAAGTAGACAGATCTAATTTTAATTCCATTTCAGCCATTAACTACTAATTGGTCAAATTATTAAATCTCTCAAAACCAGTTTCCTCTTTGAGAGCTTGGGGATAATAATACTTTCCCTGAAGGGTTGTTGTGAGGACTACATAAAACAAAGGTAAAGTACCTCCCTGACAAATGCTTATGCACTGTTGGTGGGAATGTAAATTAGTTCAGCCCCTATAGAAAGCAGTTTGGAGATTTCCCGTAGAATTAAAAAGTAGAATTACCATTTGACTCAGCAATCCCATTACTGGGTATATGCCCAAAAGAAAATAAATTGCTCTACCAAAAAGATACCTATATTCAATTGTTTTTCACAGTACCAGTCGCAATAGCAAAGATTTGGAATCAACCTAGGTGACCATCAGCAGTGAACTGGGTAAAGAAAATGTGTTACATATGCACCATGGATGCACATGTAACACAGCCATAAAAAAGAATGAAATCTTGTTCTTTGCAGCAACATGGATGTAGTCGGAGGCCATTATGCTATGTGAATGTTTTTGCTCTTATTGCCCAGGCTGGAGTGCAATGGCACTATCTCAGCTCACCAAAACCTCTGCCTCCCAGGTTCAAGTGATTCTCCTGTCTCAGCCTCCCAAGTAGCTGGAATTACAGGCATCTGTCACCACGCCTGGCTAATTTTTGTATTTTTAGTAGAGAGGGGGTTTCACCATGTTGGCCAGACTGGTCTCGAACTCCTGACCTCAAGTGATCCACCTGCTTCAGCCTCTCAAAGTGCTGGGATTATAGGCATGAGCCACTGTGCCCAGCCTATCCTAAGTGAATTAACGCAGGAATAGAAAACCAAATATGCATGTTCTCACCGATAAGTGGGAGCTAAAGATTCAGTACACAGGGACATAAAGATGGGAACAATAGACACTGGGAACTCCAAAAGTGGGAGGTAGGGAGCAAGTCGGGGAAGGACCGAAACACTTCGTATTATGTTTACTATATGGGTGATGGGATCGGAAGCCCAAACCTCAGCATCACGCAATATACCCTTGTAACTAACATACACATGTACCCCCTGAATTTAAAATTAAAACAAATTTTAAGTGCCTCCCTTGAGAGATAGTAAGTTGTAACTGTACGTAACTAAATGGAAAAGTGTCCCAAAACACTGCTTCCCGAATATTAAAGGTGCATGTGAGTCACCTGGGATCTTGTTAAATGCAGTTTCTCATTCAGGACACCTGAAGCAGCACCTGAGCTGCTTCATTTCTAACAGGCTCCCAGATGATGCAGATGCTGGTTGAAGATTCTAGAGTCTTCTGACAATGAGCATTCTTGACAGGAAATATTTAAGAACCAATTTAACAACTGATGTCTGTTTTCAGAAGAGTTGTGACTCTTGATACTACATGGAATTTGAAGACATGGCTATCCCTTAGAGGATGCAATTTGCATCTAAAATTATCTTAAGGTCAGTGTTTGATCAGATGAAATTTCATTCGAGTCATGTTGCTATACAGTGAAGCCAAATATCTGATGAATAGGAAATTGTGTATAAAGAATAAAGAAAAGGATCCAGGAGCGGTAGCACACCTGTAGCCCCAGCTACTTGGAAGACTGAGGTGGGAGCATCACTTGAGCCCAGGAGTTCCAGTCTAGCCTGGGTGAGAGAGCAAGACCTCATCTCTAAAAAATAAAGATAAAAATAGATTTTTGAGACAGCCTCTCTCTTTGTCATTGGGCTAGAGTGCAGTGCCATGAACACGGCTCACTGCAGCCTCAAACTCCTAAGTCAAATGACCTCCCCTCCTCAGCCTCCTGAGTAGCTGGGACCACAGACATGCACCACCACAACTGGCTAATTTTTTTTATTATTTTGTAAAGACAGGGTCTCGCCATATTGCCCATGCTGGTCTCAAATTTCTGGGCTCAAGCAATCCTCCTACCTCCGCCTCCAAAGTGCTGGTGGTCACAGTCCTCCCAATGACTTCCTACCCAAAAGCCTACCCAAAACACTCATTGAAAGGAAACATCCCCGTATGAAAAAATTGAGGGATTTGGAGAAAACAAATTGCAGTATTTGGCATGCATCTTTCACCTACAGCTGCATTTCCCAGCCTCAGCAAATCAGAAGCGTCACTTGGGTTACTTGCTACCACCCCTGGAGCTTGGGAGAGTTTGTGGAAAGATACAGGAGAAACCCAAACATCTTGTGTTTCTAAACAGAAATGGTTTGAGAAATCTGCCTCACTATGTTTGCTCATCTCTTTTTTCAGTTTAGAATTCATAGCAGAGAGGAGCTGTACACAGTAGACAGAGGTTCTATTGTGAGGAAAACTGACACTCATCTGTGATACTCAGTAGCAGTGTAACCTTGAGAAAGTTACTCATCCTTCCTGAGTGTGAGTTTCCTCATGCATAAAACCAGAATAAGAAAAGCTTCTACATAAGGTTATTATAGAGATTACTTAAAGTCATGGATTTGACTGCCATTTGTAAACTGAATACAAATGTGATTTCCATAAATGCATTTACTATGGTCAAATCTTCGCTGAACAAAGCAGTTGAGAGGTCCTTTGGGATTCATTAGTATGGGATTTTATCCACTTAGCAAGGCGGAGTTGGTAAACTAAAGGTCAAGTTGACATAAAACCTGCATATAAGCCCAACTTTGCTTTTAGTGTTTGAGCCCCCTTGGGGAAGGATGGCAACCTTCCGGTTCTCCGTCAGCTCATCTGTAAAACGGTGATGATGATAATGCCTTGCTCCCCCGCTTAGAGTGGTTGAGAGGCTTTGTAAATGATGCTATCTGAAGGTGGTTTGTAAACTATAAAATGCCATACACATTGTTGATGCCTGTAACGAAAGAGCTGGAAAGGCCAAGGCATCAGTTTTCAGATTCACTAATATCCCATCCCTACCCTACCCATTCCACCTAATCCCTGCCCTAAAGGGCAAGAAGTCTTGCTGGGCTGGGGAGGCAGCACTTTCCATCAGCAGCTCAAGAAACTCAAGGGCACTAAGAGTTTCTGGGGCAAAGGTCAGTCCCCCAGGGTGGGCTTGAGGGGTGACTGGTCAGCAAGCAGGGATATCGGCCATTGTCTGCGAGCCTGCCCTTTGTGTTCCCAAGTGTTTAGTGATGGATGTGCCAGGCATTTCCCCCTGTTGCAGCAGCTGCTGCTGCTGGCTGAACCTGTCATAACACATCAAATTTCAAGAGCGGAGTTACAGAATCTATGCCTTGGAAGAAGAACAAGGTTTGAATATCTGTGGAGTTGAGGACAGACTTAAGAGATTAGAAATGGGTAAGGCCCTACAGTGGGAAACTGCTAACAGTGACTAAAAGTGAAAGTGAGAACAGCTCAGAGATGCCACTCAGAGATAGGAATCAGGACAGGGAGTGGAGAGATGAGGGGCAGAGGCTGCAAGCAGATGGGAAGATGGTGTGACCACCAGAGCTGGCAAGTAGAGCATGGACAGATTGGCTGTGGCAGCCATGGCCACTTCCAGGGTGGAATTCCAGGAAACCCAGGAGTGGGATTCAGCAGTGAGGTTTGGGTGAGGTGGACTAAGGAGACTCAAACCCCCCGAAAAACAGCCTCCATTACTTTCTATTGTTTAGATTTTTTTCAAAATTATTTTTCTTACCAAATTTTACTTAGAAACCAGCAAGAAATATAATATCACTTTTATTTACAGCCTAAAAGTAACAATTCCTGCATACGCTGTCCTCTCATGGTTTACTCCTCATAGTATACAGCATTTAACAGGATGACCCTTTAACTTAAAAAATACAGAATATGCCTTATAGGGATGAAGATACATGTGGCAAGAAAACTATAGCTTTAAACTAATGCTTCTCAAACTAATTTAAATCAAATCATTTGGAGGGCTTGTTAAAACACCCAGGGCTGACTCAATCGTAACTCACTGCAGCCTTGACCTCCTGTGCTCAAGCAATCCTCCTACCTCAGCCTCCTGAGTAGCTGGGACTACAGGCATGTACCACCACATCAAGCCAACCTTTTTTCTTAATTTTTTGCAGATTTTTCTTAAGTTCTTATAGACATGCCATCTCACTTTGTCACCCAGGCTAATCTCAAACTCCCGGCTTCAAGGTATCCTCCTCAGCCTTCCAAAGTGCTAGGATTACAGGCATGAGCCACAGGGCCCCACCACAGTCTCTGATCCATTAGGTCTGGGGTAGGGCCCGAGAACTTGCATTTCTAACAAGCTCCCAAGTGATATTGATGCTACCACTAGAACCTCTGTCCTGGATAATTAGGGATCCTTGACAGGAAGAGAAATAAAAATATGCAGACTAGATTGGCAAATATGTTTCCTTAACATTCCAGTTTTCTAAGTTGAAGTTCAGACATGCCACCCCTCTTCAGGAGATCACTTGCAATATTAGCCAGTTTCTCACTATGTGGAAAATATTCATAGAAATGATAAAGGTAATCCTGAAATGGAATCCTAGAATGGTCATTGAACTAGAGCTATAGCATGCGGCGGAGTCCACTCAGATGCTCTTGGGTGTGGTGACATTGAGATCTGTCCCCTATGGGGACAGGCCTATCAGGGGCAAGGAGCACAGAACCATCTCCTTCAGACAGCACTTCCAAGCATGTTTCCAAAATCTTGATCTTGGAATCTCATGTTAGAGAATTTGTCATCCATTTAATCAGTCATTCAGGGACCGATCCCTAGCGGGACTATATAGAACCTCCTTTCTGAGGACACAAGCTCTGTTAGACTTAGGTCAGTCAGTGTTTTCCAGTAAAAATAGAACACAAATGACATATGTAATTTTAAATTATAAAGTAAAAATAAGCCAGGTGCAATGGCACATGTCTGTAATCCCAGCACTTTGGGAGGCCAAGGTGGGCAGATCACTTGAGTCCAGGAGTTCGAGACCAGCCTAGGCAACATGACAAAACCCCATCTCCACAAAAAAGTACAAAAATTTAACCAGGTGTGGTATTGCACACATGTAGTCCAAGCTACTTAGGAGGCTGAGGTGGTAGGATGGCTTGAGCCTGAGAGGTGGAGGTTGCAGTGAGCTGAGATCACGCCACTGCACTTCAGCCTGGGAGACAGAGTGAGACCCTGTCTCAAAAATAAATGAAAAGTAAAAATAAGCAAGTGAAATTAATTTTAATAATATAATTTATTTAATCCAATATAGACAATATATCACTTCAACACATAGGCATGATAAAACTTAATGAGCTATTTTACACTTTTTATACTAAGTCTTCAAAGCCTAGTGTGTATGTTACACTTACAGCACATCTTAATGTGGACTAGTCACATTTCAAATGCTCTATTGTCGCATGTTGCCAGTGCTATTGCAGTGGACAATATATTGAGGGATTGCTGGTCAGCAAGCAGGGTTAGACCCCTTATAGTATTAGAGTAGTTCTGGATGATATTTTCTTGATAAGATCACATTTATCAGACACCAACTACTTTTAATCATCATTTTCCCCTGTGTCATTAAGCTCCATCAGACTCTGAAAAGTCTCCCTGCTTTGGCTGCCCCAGAAAGTGGTTCTCTGTGACAGCCTGATAATTGGCCCCTACTGTCCATTCTCTCTCTTTTCCATAATAACAAAAATTTTAGCTGGACAGCTACCCAGAATAATACATTTTTCCTGGCAACTAAGTGAAGCCATGGAACTGCATGTTGGTCAATGAGATGTAAACAGAAGTTCATGCAGCACCTTCTTAAAGAAATAGCATCACTTTTGTCCTATTCTATCTCCTTCCTCCTTGATTGGACTTGAACCAAAAGAAGTTTATTGCTACTTTAATTTACAGCTATCTGAAGGATTTCAAAGTTACTAACTTACCCAAGGCCTCACTGCCAGGAAATGGAAGATGGCATTCAACCTTCAGACTTCTTTTATATGGAAGAGAAATAAATTTCTCTGTTTAAGCCAGTGCTGTATTGTTATATGTAGTTTCTGGTATATGTAGTGAAAGCTGTTATGCTTACCTAATCACAAGAGATGTCTAAAACTTCTTTTGGTTCAAGTCCAATCAAAAAACTGGGGAAATAGGCCAGGTGCAGTGGCTCATGCCTGTAATCCCAGCACTTTGGGAAGCTGAGCCAAGTGGATCACTTGAGGTCAGGAGTTCAAGACCAGCCTGGCCAACATGGCGAAACCCCATCTCTACTAAAAATACCAAAAAAAAAAAAAAACAGTTAACCCGCGTGGTGGTGCACACCTGTGGTCCCAGCTACTCAGGAGGAAGCTGAGCACAAGAACTGCTTGAACCAGGAGGCAGAGGTTGCAGTGAGTTGAGATCTCACCACTGCACTCCAGCCTGGGCGACAGAAAGATCCTGTCTCAAAAAAGAAAACTAGGGAAATCAACCATAGTGGACATTCCCAACAGTTGTAATCATAAGATACTGAGTGTGCATCAGAGAAAGGAGAATCAATTACCATCTGAAAGGCATATCGCAGCAAAAAATAAGCCACACAGGAGTTTCCTAGGGTTCCAAGGCCTTTTATAGGAATAATGACTATTTTTTTCTCTAACCATAAAACTGAAACATAGGAAGTGACAAATAGGAATGTACTAATTTTCAATAAGAATTTTAGAAAATTGTTATCATATTTCACTTAAGAGTCATTTATTAAGCCCAAGGGAGCTACAGAGATGTAAAGGTAAGACCTTCCTTGTAGGAAGGCACCCAAGGAGACAGCCTACGCAGTGTGTGGAGTGCTGCGGTCCGGAGAGCATGATCTAATGTTGAGAGAGGAAGGAAGACTTTCTGGAGGAGATGATACCAAGTGAATCCTAAAAGTTGATTAGGTGTCCTTGGGAAAATAAATCTGGGTAAGGGATAGCAGGAGGGGCAGAGAGAGAAGCAGGGCATGCTGGGAGAACTTAAGATAGTAGAGAAATTTAGGAAGGAGGGAGAAGAGTATGAAGGGGCCTGGTCACTGCAGTATAGAGAAACCACATCATGAAGACCAGGCACCGAGGTGACCAGACCACCTCAAAAGCTATGAAGAGTTACAGAACACTTTTTAAGGGGGAGCAATGTGAGAATCATTGTCATTTAGAAAGATCTCTAAGGTGCTGTTCTTCAAGTGAGCTCTCCGACCCTTCCTGCTCTATGAATCAAGGAACTGGTACAACATTAAAATAACAATAACTTGTATTAGTCTAGACTGTTAGGAACCTGCAAGTAGCTCTTGCTTTCATTTCGGAAGCTAATTTAGCTCACCACATATTCATGCTTGATACTGTCCTTTTGGAACCTGCCTGGTGGCAATGCCTAAGTTGGGAAAAGAGATACCTACTTGCTATGTTCTAAATGTTTGTGTTCCCTCAAAATTCAGTGTTAAAACCTAATCCCCAGTGTGATGGTATTTCGAGGTGGGATCTTTGGGAAGTGATTAAGTCATGAGGGCAGTACTCTCATGAATGGGATGGGTCAGGGGCACCAGAGAGCTCCTACTCCTTACACCAAGTGAGGATACAGCTAGAAGGCACCGTCTGTGAACCAGGAAATGAACCTAATCAGACACCAAATCTGCAGGTGCTTTGACATTGGACTTTCCAGCCTCCAGAACTATGAGAAATAAATTTCTATTGCTTATAAGGCTCCAGTCTATGACATTCTGTTATAGCAGCCCAAATGGACTATAATGGTACCCTTTGTTTGGGATACCAATTGGAGCAAAAGCCAGGAGCAAAGACTAGAGCTGAGAAACAATAAAGCCTTCCCTGAGTACTCAGTCTAAATCAAGACTTAGGATATAAGAGGACTCAGTGATAACATGACGTCAGCTAACTAAATGGCAGCAGAGGCTGAGGACCCAATGGATGTCCATGCTTACCCCCCACCAGATGGTTCTTCCAAGGAAATTCTCTTTATATTTGAACATTTTCTGCAGAGTCCAGGGGGGCTTCCAGGGAATAGGACCTGGGTTAGACTCCCAGTGGCTCCTGGTGTAATAAAGCAACCCCTGCACCGTTCCTGGCCCCCTTCCACATACATTGGCCAAAGCTGGTGGGTCCCTCCTCAGTAACCCCATGCCTCTTTTTTACATAAAGTAAGGTGCAACAAGCCAAGTGCCAGTCAGGGACCAAGTCTGGCCTGTTCACAATTACATCTCAGCACTTGGTACAGCACCAAGTACAATGGAAGGTACTCAAGAAATATTTGTGAAATAGATGAACAAATGTATCAGTCAATGGTGCCTTTGCGTATAGAATAATAGCAAATACATACCATGTTTACCATGTGTTCTACACATTTTGCAAACATTTTATCCTTAAAGCAACATTATGAGAGAAGTACTATTATTCTTCCCCTTTTACAGATGAGAAAAGTTAGGCAAAGAGAAGTTTGTGACTTGCCTAAGGTCACACAGCTTAAAGCCTAGACTGGGTATCAACAACAAAATTTGTCAAATGAATGAATTCTAGCATTCATGGTTTCTTTACAATCCCATTATTTTGTCCATTTGAGGTAGCTGTGGGGTGTTTTTGTTTTTGTTTTTTTGTTTTGTTTTGGTTTTCTTTCTCTCTCTCTCTTTCTTTCTTTCTTTTTTCTTTCCTGTCTTATGGTGCTGAAGCTGTAGGTTTTAGTTGTTAACAGGGTGGCATCACTAAATTTGCACATCTTTTGGGTATGATTCCACATACTGGAAGAATGGACTGAGGCTCAGATGAGAGAAAACCTTAAAAATCCTCCAATGCAGTCCCCTTACTCCTAGAATGAAACCCAAATGCCTAGCCTTGGCCTGTGTGATGAGGCCTTCTATATTGCCTCTGTCTACATCTTGTGCCACGGTTCCCTCAGGTCCCTAAGGTCTCTGTCATACTAGCCAGCTTTCTGCTCTTCAAACAAGCCAGGCATGTTTCCCCCTCAGCGGATACACCTCCTCTTTCCTCTGCCAGGAATACCGTGGGCTTTCTCTTGGCTGGATATCTTCTCACCATTCAGGTCTCAGCTTAAATGTTACTCCTTGGTAAAGCCGTCCCTGAGCCCCAGTCTAAAGAACGATTCCCCAGCTCCCACCCCCCAACTGACCTGTCAATCTCTCTCTATCCCATTAACCTGCCTTCTTTTCTTCAGTTTTGTTGGCTTGTGTGTCTCCTTATTTCTTTCCTCTTCCCCACCTGAGAATTTAAGATCCATGAGCTCAATCAGGGATGTTGGCAGCATAGAGAAGGTGTGCAGTTCATATGTATTGAATAACAGCTAATTCAACAAATTACTAATCTTTGCCAAGCACTGGTCATCACCAAGTCAGATGAGGAGAGGATTCTCAGATCTCCATGCACCCCATGTCTCAGCACTGGAATCATGCAGAATAAATTGCCCAGACTCCTGGAGCTTCTGTGTCAAAACTCACTGATGACATCTGATTGCCCCAAAGACAAGACCCGCTTGCAAATCTGAGAGATTAAGTCAGGAAAGCTTTGGGAATTAGGGGGGATAACTGTGAAATCAACCCAAAGAGAGGGTTTAGCACCACCATGGATGTTGGAAATCCGTGGAGCCACCTCCAAGAACCTGGAGAAAGAGTTGGTGCAGGCTCTAGTACCAGCAGGGAGGGTTTCCTGTTGTTGTTGTTGTTGTTGTTGTTGTCATTGTATGTTGTATAGCATAAGATTTCGCATTTTTTTAAAAAATCCCTCCCATTTAAAAACATAGTTGGGAAACCACTTCTTTAGAGAATTTCTCCTGATTATATGCAGAGTACGAATGCTAGAGGAGATTTTTTTTTTTTTTTACTTAGATCTTTCTCAATATTCACAGTACAATTTTTAAATGTTGTCCTTCTCAGTTAGAAATTTGCAAACTTCAAGGCCAAATGCCCTGCCTGCTTGGGCTTGGAGGCCCAGGGAGCTAAACACATTCATCTGCCCCCTGTCCACCCATCTCTCCTCACCAGGTCGTGGGTAAGGCTCATTGTCTGCTCCAGGCAAAACACATTAGAAATGTAGGGTGCCCGAATGTGCTACTTTGACATGGGTAATTTTTTTTTCCTGCAGGAAGAGAAACCAGGAATATAATTGCCCTAGAAATAACTCAATCAATGGGCATCCTACGCCCAAACCTCACCAGGTACCCACGCTTGCAAGGCATAAAGTAATGGCATGCTTGCCAGCAGCTAATGATGTTCACCAGCAGCTCATAAGGCTTTGGGAAAATGTCTCCTCACAGCCATTGTCATGATTGGGAATGTTTTGCCGAAAATAAACGCCTTCCTCTCATTTGCTCTTCAAGCCTTAAAGCTCCCAAGGTGCCACTGCCCCTACCACTGGGTGGAGAGTGGCAGGGATTTTGCAGGATTGCTCCCCAGCAGCACAGGCCTAGAAACACAGGGCAGCCGCCCACACACCTCTGCGTTGTGACTGCCGCCTCACTGCTGCTAGCAAGATAATTGGTGGCGCTGGAATGTGGCCAAGATTTAGCAGGATGCAGAGCAGGCATCTAAATTGGGGTGCTGGTGCCAGCAGCATAACTCTGACCATGAGGTAGAAGCCAAGGTCACCACGAAGCTCAGTGTGACCCTGGAGGTGAAGACACCCCTGTCTGTGCCCTGGGTCCCACTCACTCAGCTTCCATGCCAGTTTTGTGCCACTCTTCCTACATATAAGGCCCTAGCTAGGGCAGTAGCAGGAAGATGTTAGGTGACACATGAATTCTGTAAGGTATGCAGGTGGCGACAGCATACCACCCACAAGTTGGATGGTGACGGTCACAGCTATATATAGGGAAAAAGATCACCACAGTCCTCTGTGGGTACTGCAAGTACTGGTATATGGGCCCTTTGCATTGCGCCAGGGAGCCTGTTAGCAGTGTACAACTTGTTCCGTGCCATTTGGACACACAATCACTTTTAACTTTAGCAGGAGGGAGAACGGAATCTGATGTTTAAAGGGAAAGAAAGAGCCACACCCTGGTGATCAGCTGAATGATTGACTGAATCCAACAACCAGTGTGTCTGCAGCTTTTGTTGGGGGGTCACCCTCACCACCTGGCCCTTAGCCACTGAATTTTCATCCCAGAAGCCCAGCCACAGCCCTATTCCTGAGGTTGTGTGCCACTGGGGGGCAGGAAGGGAGCACTCCCTTGAGTGGAAGGTTTGAAGTAGAACCCCTATCACTCTCAGAAGCAGAGGCAGGCATCCCATTTCACAACGGGATGCCAAGATACCATCTGGCCAAGGACTCAGTTCACAAAGGGACTTAAACTTAGAATTTTGAAATTATCATCAAAAGAACTTAGAGCCTGACAAGAGTAAAAGAAAATGGCATTCAAGACAAAACTCAACAGTGTCAACCAGATGACACTCCTTGGAGTACATTAAAACAATAACAACAATAATAATAACTAACACTTATATAGTGCAGACTGTTGTAAGAATCTAGGTACTTCTCTAAGACTTACATTTAACCCTCACAAGAACCCTATGAGGAGATACTAATATGCCTATTTTAGAGATTGGAAACTGAGGTACAGAAAGACCACATCATGTGCCCAAGATCACACGGCTCATAAATGCTGGTCAGAATCTGAACTCAGGCTGTCCAGGCTCCAGTGTCCCCATGCTTAATCACCATCCTCCGAAGTAATGGTTTTCAAAAATAAACCCTTGCTAATAGCACAATCACACTGCAATGTTACTCATTAAAAGCATCTACCTCTTAGCATGAAAACACTTGCCATTTCACCATTTTTTAATATCTCAGGAGTCTCTAAAAAGGCTTTAGGTCAGGCTAGCAGCAGCCTTTCTTCTTCACAAGAATTGCTCTACTCAATAGAAAAGTAACACACAGGCCGGGCATGGTGGCTCATGCCTGTAATCCCAGCACTTTGGGAGGTCAAGGCAGAAGGATCACTTGAGTTAAGGAGTTTGAGACCAGCCTGGGCAACATAGCAAGAACTCATCTCCACAAAAAAAAGAAAAAATTTAATTAGCATGGGGTGGTGGCATGCACTTGTAGTTCCAGCTACTCGGGAGACTGAGGCAGGAGGAGAGCTAGAGCTCAGGAGTTTGAGGCTGCAGTGAGCTATGATCATGTCACTGCACTCCAGCCTGGTCCATGGAGTGAGACTCTGTGTCAAAAAAAGAAAAAGTAAATAACACACTTCTGGAAAACAATCATAGAGCCCCATGTGTGAGCCTCCTCTATGCTAGAGGGGCACTCTTTACTTGGCCAGGTCAGGTCCTCAATTCAAAGCTCTCCAATTAGGGAACCCGTAAGAGCTTCTCTGTTCCCAATAACATGATGCCAAAGCTCTCTGAGGGCTCAAGCCCTATCCTAGCCCCTCCAAAACCATGGCAGCATCAGTGGGGGAGGGAAGTGCAGGGCCCCTCAGCCAAGTTGCTGAGAGGTGTTGAACTACGATCCCAAGTATGCTGGAGGAAACCACTGTGTACAATTAGTATTCAATATATGGACAGTGGGATTTAACGACTCAGAAAACAGCTGTTAACCCTCCCCCAGGAAGGCACCATGCTAGGCACTGTCGAAACAAGAGCTGAGTGAGACGCACAAGGGCTCTGAAAGGAGTTAACGAACACAGGGACAAATCACTCCAGTACAGTTGGTTGGGAAAGTAGGTCATGGCATGGACAAGTGCATGAGAGCCTGGAGGAGGGAGTTTCCCATTTTGCAGAGAGAATTTGTAGTTTTCCAGTCAGTCTTTAAGGGTGAGCAGGTGTTGACTCAGCTCAGCAGAGAAAGGTGGAAGAAAGACAAAGGGAGGCTGCAGGAAGACAAGTGAAAGCCAGGCCCCAAATGCCATCCAATCTACAATAAGCCTTCTGCCTTTGAGCAAACTGGCCTGTTAATTAACTGATTTAATGAACATTTACTGAGCACCTTCCATTTGACTCACAGTACTTGAAAATTTGGGGGTGGGGAGCTACCTGCAATTCTTAACAAATGTTCTAGAAAGATAGAGCTAGGTATTTCTCAATTAACTCTTGTAATGCATATTTATCTTCCAAAACTGAAGTCAGCAGGGGCCATAGGGAAAATGCAGAGTTGGGCACACTCACACCCTATCCACCCCTCCTTGAAGATGGGGATAGCCACGGGGTTTTAGAGCATCTTCATCTTTAAGTTTCACTCCTGCTCTGACTCCTTGGATTATATCTGTTGGGTTGGCATCCTTTTTAGGACTGTCGACAACAGATCGCACTCCCAGTGGGCCTTGGGGCATGCCTGTTCCCGTTAGAGCAGCTATGACCAGAGACAGATGCCAACACGTGCAAGCACAGTGAGGCTTCCGCATCATCTTTAGGGATGTTGGATGCCAATCTGGCTCTTTGTTCTTTATCTCTTCATTGCTCCCAAATACTTTAGAAAAAAAATCTGTTTGCATGGAGTATCTAGTTTATAATTTGATGATCAAAGAATTCTGAATCTCAAATGGGCCTCCTTTATTTACATTTTTAATGTGTGTATTCTTTGAATACTCATCTCTACTATGCATCTGACTAACTCCTAGTCACCCTCCAGACCTCGGTGCAAATGTAACTTCCTCCAGGAAGTCTCCTTGGCACTACCACCATGCTCCAGTCACAATTAAGGGCTGCTTATGTGGTCCTATACTTACCTGGACTTCTCCTGCCTTTTCACAATACATTTAACTGTCATTTTATTTATCTGACTCCTGATGCCAAATTATAAAATTCTGTGATGGTGAATCTCCTTGTTATCATTGTATTCTCAATCCCCTAATACAGTGTAAGGAACATATTAGGTAGTCAGTAATTATTTGGTAAATTAACATTGTTTAATCAATACTAATGCTTTAAACGACTGCACATCAACAATAAGTAATTTTGTTACTTCAAAGTAGAGTATATTATACTTTTTAGACTGTTTATATTTCTTCGGCAAGCCTAAGGATAGAAAAATATAGGTATCTCAGTCCTTCTGAAGGGCTGCATAGAAATCCCAAATTTAGAACTCGCACAATTTAGGAGTTTGAATAAAAAAGCGCTATAATTCCTTGTCCCTACTTCCAACTGCTCAGGAAACTTTAAATCAGTTTTCCAACAACATATGGTAGAGCTCAGTCCCTATTCCATGCTTTTAATTCTCCCTTCATTTATATCACATGGTTCACTTTCCTCTTCTCCCTCATTCAGGAAAAGGTATATAAATCTTGCTATTGTGGCTGTCTGCTGAAGTTTGGCAGAGAAGTCAGGGTTGGGGAAGGGCATATAAAATTGATTTATGGTATTAGTGAATCAATAGAGTGTGTTAGTAGATCTCTGCCCCACCACATTTGGGATAACCCTGATGAGGCTATACCCCTTTTTTTCTTATTTTATTTTCTGTCTCAATTTTAAAGATTGATACACCTTTAATGAATTGTTATCTACAATTTTGAACAATAAATAAAAAGCTCAGACTACACACTTCTCAAATTCTTAAAGTTTTCTCTTTAAATGCAAATTTAAAAGCTCTCAAGTCTTTGGGAGTGAAGGGTATGGAAAGGGAGCTCTTGAGGGAATCATAAGAAATGCATAATTTATAATAGTAATAACAAGGATATTTCATGGGACTCTTTCTATCTTGGTGGTGGCTGAAGCCAACCAAGCAAAACTTGCAAGGGACATGGCTAGCCCAGTTTTATTACTCTTATCCCTCACATACCTCTGAGATATAAAAGGGCTTGGGTTGAAATATGATTGGAAATTGAAGTATTTCTTTACAAAAAGTTTTAGAGAGTTATGGTCCTTTTCTCCCATCCTGCTTAGAGGTCTTGGCATGTGTTCATCGAGTCTGCAGAAGGCAGTGAACATGGTGGACTAGTCTGATGCATATTGGAAAAGCAGTATATTAGTCTGTTTTCACACTGCTGATAAAGATATACCTGAGACTGGGTAATTAAATAAAAAGAGGTTTAATGGACTCACAGTTCCACATGGCTAGGGAGGCCTCACAATCATGGCAGAAGGAGAAAGGCACGTCTTACATGGCAGCAGGCAAATAGAATGAGAGCCAAGGAAAAGGGGAAACTTCTTATAAAATTGTCAGATCTTGTGAGACTTATTCACTGCCAAGAGAATAGCATAGGGGAAACTGTTCCCCATGATTCAATTATCTCCCACTGGGTCCCTCCCCACAACACATGAGAATTATGGGAGCTACAATTCAAGATGAGATTTGGGTGGGGACACAGCCAAACCATCTCAACCAGAAAGTTTGCCATCTCTGTGAGTTGTTTAGAGACAGGTAGCAGCACGTAGCACACCTCCAGCTGGTAAACCTCTCCTCTCCCCCTACTCAGCCCTCCCATCTACTTTTAGAAACCAGCCAAGAAATCACTCAGTATCCACACAGATTACCAAAGAACAGAAGGCAGATTCCATGTCAAAGCAGACAGCACAGGTGACATAGTCAAAACATCCTAGCAGTTAGAAGTTGGGGGGTTCTGGCCCTACCACTAACTGTGGTGACCTGGGGTGGACCTCTTCACCTTTCTGCACCTCCATTCCCTTTCTCATCTCCTTTTCTCTACTTCAGCCCATTGTTTGACTCCTTCATAACTTAATATGGTTTGTAATTATTTGATTTATCAATTTTTCTTTTTACTTGCTCTTAGTCTGTGCTCTCCACTGGAATATAAGCCCCTTTGGGCAATCTGAATATCCCATTGAATGCCCAGCACTTGGTACATTGTCATCAGTCAGTAAATATTCATTTAAATTAATGAATGAATTGATATCAAATGATCTAGTTTGAATATTCTATAACTTTTCATCTATTAAAGCAAAAACAAAAACAAGCAAACATATATAAAAAAAGATGAGCTTACTTCTGTAGTTCCCAGGGAAGAAATGAGTCATTGGATGACTAAGTGAACATTTCCTATTCACCAGCCCCTCCTTATGACCCTTTGTTAGGATCATAGAGAACAATTTATTATTTTTTATATTTGTATGTCTAACATAACATGAGTAATTGTGAGCACAGAAATTGGAAAGTCTTTCTTCTCTATCTGGCACTTTCTTGTCCTTCCTAGCATTTCTCACCTGATTTGATAAATTGTTTTAATCAACACTTGTGTACATGGACTAGCCTACTCACCAAGTCTAGGCTAGTTTCTCCATTTCCATTACACATTTGCTCCTTGGAATTTTTGCACTATTTCCACCCAGTCTTACCATTAACCCCAGAGAATTTAAGATCAAATTGGAACTTAAAAGTACGAAAATGCTTAATAGAGTCCTTCAGACTAGTCTAATTTTTGTGTTAGCAGAAACCATCTGGGCAAATTCACTATAATTACTGCCATTAGCCACTGTTTCTCAATATAATATTAATATTTAATTAAGACTATGCTGATGGTTGGTCAGTGACGCTGCTCTCCATCCTCGTGCCACTCCACAGCCATTGAATGTGCATCCAATCAGGCCATCCCAAGCTAGTGGACCAATCACAGATCATTTGAGCTTATTTCTCCTACATACACACACTCTTTTATTTGGTGGCTTTGGCCGGAGTTTTCATCTTCTTTTTGCTTATTTGTTTCCAATCAGCTAACATGATGTATCTGGTACTTGCTGTTCATAGTTGCTCCTGACAGAGAAGTGAAGAGCTGGGTTTCCTTGAAATGTCTTTTCCATAAAGATATAGATTTGATCCTCTGTTCTGGCCTTCTGAGAACTTCTGGCTAAAGCAAAAACATTTATGTAACATCACATGTTTATGGCAAAAGTTAAACCAAACAACTGATGCTTTTGTTTAGCTATGTGGTCAAACTGCCAAGCCTAAACTTCTTTCCCATTTCCTTTATTCTTTCTTCACCCTACTTAGATCAAACTATGCTTTGTTCCTCCTACAAGCTTGGTGCTTTCCTGAATCCTTGCCTCCTGAATAGAGGTAATTCTTGCCTCCTAAATAGAGTCCTGAAGGCTCGACTCATCTGTTTCCTGCTCCATAAAACTGTCTTAGATCACCCTAGTTGGAAGTAATCTGACCCCCATAGCACTCTTACTTCTTTTATAGGGCTTTTCGTTCTCTACCTTATCTTACAGCTTTTTACAAAATTGTTTATCTCCTATATGAACAATAAATTACCTCTATGCAGGAACCATCTCTTCTTCAACTTTATCTCTCACAAAGTGATCAGTATTATTGTTTGATTGGATGATGTATTAGTTCTCACACTGCTACCCGAGACTGGGTAATTTATAAAGGAAAGAGGTTTAATTGACTCACAGTTCCACATTGCTGGGGGAGGCCTCACAATCATAGTGGAAAGTGAAGGGAGAGCAAAGTCACATCTTAACACGACATCAGGCAAGAGAGCGCATGCAAGGGAACACCCCTTTATAAAACCATCAGGGCCAGGCACAGTGGATCATGCCTATAATCCCAGCACTCTGGGAGGTCAAGGTAGGTGGATCATTTGAGGTCAGGAGATCAAGACCATCCTGGCCAACAAGGTGAAACCCCGTCTCTACTAAAAATACAAAAATTAGCTGAGTGTGGTGGCACACACCTGTAGTCCCAGCTACTCTGGAGGCTGAGGCAGGAGAATCACTTGAACCCAGAAGTCAGATGTTGCAGTGAGCCGAGATCATGCTACTGCACTCCAGCCTAGCAACAGAGCAAGACTCTGTCTCAAAAACAGAAAATAGACATCAGACTTAGCAGCTATCCAACCCTAGGCTCACAAGAGGTACCAAAGGGCTATTTTGAAAAAGCCTGGGAATCCATAACAGACTGCATGGTAGTGATTTGCCCTAGATGTCCTCCAAGCAGCTCAATAATCCATTTTGATTTTATCATCCACAAACATCTAAATCCCTCCTGAGCTTTACCTCTTTACCATTTCATTCTATTTTACTATTGCTGACTTAATACTTCTTTTAAATTCATTCACGTAGTCTCAAGCTTTTCCTTTGTATGAGTGGGAATTCTTATCCCGTCAGTGTATGCTCTCTGGGAACTTGCTCCTTTCCCTTCAGCACTTAGTTCTCCCCTGGACTTTTCCCAGCCCCAATTATGTCATTCCTGAGATGGGTGCTCACCAAAGCCAGCAACCCTAGTTTTGTTGCCAGTGCCCATTGCCAGGATCTGCCCACATATTCCCTCTGGCCAAGAGCAACCCCTTCTCTGCCTGCCCCTGCAGGCCCAGAAAGGCCACAGCCCCAGTGCCTGCCCCTTTGCAGATGCCTCTCATTCATAGCACCTTGCTGTGCCAAGGTTTTGTAGTTTGCAGAACTCTTTTATAGACATTTTCTCATTTGATACAAAACTTCTTGAGAAGTAGGCAAGGTAGACACGAGTTTTCTCATGACGTACAAAACAGAAGTTCAAATTAATTAATTTATTAAATAAGTTGCCCAATGTCATAAAACTGCTAGTCGCAGATGCAGGAATTCAACTTGGGTCTCCTGAGTTGTACCTGCCCAACCATCCCCTTTCTTTAACCCCGAGACTGCATGCTCTATCTCTTAATATCTGTTGCAGATCTCTTTCTCCTCTTGGTGCAAACCTTGAATTCACAACACTGGAAGCTCCTGGTAAGTAGCACTTCCTCCAGAGTCTCAGTTCTATGAGACCCACGCCTGAGAGGCTGACCTCTCCCCCACACTTTTCTCCACCTGGCCCCTGGCTTCCCAAGGAGGTGGGGGTGATCAGACCATTTCTAACTTGCTACTGTTCCTCTGAATAGTGGTATCTCAGTGTAAGTTCCAATTTCTGCTCAGCACTAAGACATGCCTCTAACAATGCTCAATAAATGTTTGGCAAATTGATAGAAACCCTGCTGTCTGTGTATTTTCTGACTCACTGCCTCACATTGCCCACTGACTTGCATATTCTTTAAGACTTGATTTTAGGCCAAGTTTCTGACAAGCAGTATCAACCCTTCCAATTTAGAGACTCCAATATGACCTGTTTCTTACTACTCTCAGCATTCTTTTCAAAGGGTACTTATGTGTGTACCAAATACTGGAGTTCCGCCTTTACCCAATAGTGTGATCAAGGCTATGATGGAGGGACCCAAAGCTTCTTAGTCCAAATGGATTGAGGGTGGAAGAGAAGAAAGATGGGGCTGGTAGATTTCCAAGAAGAAAGTGCCTGAGCCAGTTCTTAAAAGTGAGCAGAACTAACCAAGAAGGAGGAGAGAGGAGGACACTCTAGGCAGGAAATGTGGCACATGCAAAGACACAGAGTGTGAGAGGTTATGGTGCATTGAAGAACTGTGAGATCCTCATGATTGAGCATGGCTGGAGGGCAGGTTGGGAGATGCCAGGTCTGGAGAAGGGCATGGACCAGGTAAGGAAGGGCCATTGTGGGCCATGCTGAGGTGGTCAGACTTCACACTGAAGGAGATGGGCAGCCCTTGCAGGATGTCCATGTGATATATCAGATTTCCGCAAACACTCTGGCTGCATAAGGAGAACTGATCAGAAGGGAGCCAAATCTATCGAGAGGGTGCTGCTTTAACCTGCGTGAGAAATAACTAACAGAAAATCAAATTATGTACAGACGCTTAGAATGTCAATGCTGAAAGGGGCCTCGCAGACAGGTCATCTTATCCAAATGTTAGTTTTGTTGCCAGTGCAACATTTTAGAAATGAAGTAAGGTGGTAGGGGAGGGAGGTCAAGAATTAAGTGCTACTCTGCTGCCATAAGTGCCCCTACCTGGCCCATTTTTCAGTCCTCTCTCCCACCGATGGATTCACTTGCTAGGACTACCACAACAAAATACCACAGACTGAGTGGCTTAAACAACCAACAGAAATGTATTTTCTCCTAATTGTGGAGGCCAGAAGTCCAAGATCAAGGTGTTGGCAGGTTTGGCTTTTTTTTGAGCCCTTTTTCCTCAGCTTGAGGATGGCTGCCTTCCAGCTGTATGCTCACAGGGTCATCCTTTGCTGTGTGGGTCTGTGTTCTAATCTCTTCTTATAAGTGCACCAGTCGTATTGGATTAGGGCCCATCCTAACAACCCGATTCTAACTTAACTACCTCTTTAAAGGCCTTATCTCCAAGTATAGTCATATTTTGAGGTACTGAGTGTTAGTGCTTCAACATATTAATCAGGAGACAGGGAACAGAGTTCATTCAGCCCCTGAATAACAGGAAAATGTATCCACAGATGCACAGGGCAGAGGAACATTACTCTAGCCATTTGAGAGTTAAAGAATGAATTCTCAAGCAGAAAGAGGGGAGCAGCGGTAATCCAGGCAGAGGGAAGAAATGAGCAGTATCCCTCCTGGAATGTTGATCATATGACAAATTTTCTTGGGTCACTGAACACAAATCATGAGCAGAACCTCACATCCAAGCTGATACCAACCCACTGTGCTCCTGCCTTGTCACATGACACACAGTTTGCAAGACACTTTCTCAACGGGTCACCTTTAGTTTATTATTCATATGTCACCACAGAGTCAGGGGAAACCAGAAGTGAGGCCTCTTTCAGATCACTAAGGAATGTGCTGTCTCATCATAGCACTGACCCATAAGAGAGTCCTGCCACTAAATTAGTACTCTGTGACCATCCCCCTTGCTGGAATACTCTGCAGTCATTATGCTGTGATAATCCTAATGATCACAATATAGTATTAAGTGAAGAGACACAAACAGAAATGCTCACAATATAGTATTAAGTGAAGAGACACAATACAAAGATACATTGTAACTTTCATGCTGACAAAGAAAGGACTGGGAAACATTTCAAGAAGATGCCAACAACAATGGTTTATGACAGTAATATGTTGTTTTCCAAATTTTTTTTATACTTTAAGTTCTTGGATACATGTGCAGGACATGCTGCTCTGTTACATAAATATACACATGCCATGGTGGTTTGCTGCACCCATCAACCCATCACCTACATTAGGTATTTCTCCTAATGCTATCCCTCCCCTAGCCCCCCACCCCATGACAGGCCCCAGTGTGTGATGTTCCCCTCCCTGTGTCCACGTGTTCTCATTGTTCAACTCCCACTTATGAGTGAGAACATGCAGTGTTTGGTTTTCTGTTCCTGTGTTAGTTTGCTGAGAATGATGGTTTCCAGCTTCATCCATGTTCCTGCAAAAGGACATGAACTCATCTTTTTATGGCTGCACAGTATTCCATGGTATATATGTGCCACATTTTCTTTATCCAGCCTATCATTGATGGGCATTTGAGTTGGTTCCAAGTCTTTGCTATTGTGAATAGTACTGCAATAAACATACGTGTACATGTGTCTTTATAGTAGAATGATTTATAATCTTTCAGGTATATACCCAGTAATGGGATTGCCGAGTCAAATGGTATTCTTGAGGAATTGTCACACTCTCTTCCACAATGGTTGAACTAGGAACCCTTCAACCATTGTCTTCCACAATTATTGAATGATTCCTAGTCCTTCATTGAATCTTCAACAATGATTAAATGGTTCCTAGAACAGGAATGCTTTTACACTCCCACCAACAGAGTAAAAGCGTTCCTATTTCTCCATATCCTCTCTGGTATCTGTGGTTTCCTTACTTTTTAATGATTACCATTCTAACTGGCATGAGATGGTATCTCATTGTGGTTTTGATTTGTATTTCTCTAATGACCAGTGATGATGAGCTTTTTTCTTATGTTTATTGGCCACACAAATACCTTCTTTTGAGAAGCATCTGTTCATATCGTTGCCCACTTTTTGATGAGGTGGTTTGTTTTTTTCTTGTAAATTTGTTTACCTTCCTTGTAGATCCTAAATATTAGCCCTTTGTCAGATGGATAGATTGCAAACATTTTCTCCCATTCTGTAGGTTGCCTGTTCACTCTGATGATAGTTTCTTTTGCTGTGCAGAAGCTCTTTAGTTTAATTAGATCCCATTTGTCAATTTTGGCTTTTGTTGCCATTGCTTTTGGTGTTTTAGTCATGAATTCTTTGCCCATGCCTATGTCCTGCATGGTATTGCCTAGGTTTTCTAGGGTTTTTATGGTTTTAGGTCTTATGTTTAAGTCTTTAATCCATCTTGAGTTAATTTTTATATAAGATGTAAGGAAGGGGTCCAGTTTCAGCTTTCTGCATGTGACTAGCCAGTTTTCCTAACAGCATTTATTAAATCGGGAATCCTTTCCCCATTGCTTTTTTTTTGTCAGGTTTGTCAAAGATCAGATGGTTGTAGATGTGTGGTGTTATTTCTGAGGCATGCTCTGATCCATTGGTCTATATACCTGTTTTGGTACCAGTACCATGCTGTTTTGGTTACTAGTTTTCCAAGTTTTAATAAAATAATTTGAAAAAAAATATGCTTAACAAAATTGCAAACCTCTATCCACAATAGAGTCACTTGTTTCTCCCTACCCTTTGTTTCCTAGTACAGTGAAACACTGGGTATTGTAACTCTACTGAGGTATGCTACCACGACAAAACATGTCCTCTATTCCATAATTATCAAGCTAAAAAAAAAACACCAGTTGCTGACTTTTAAAAATAGAATTCAAGGCAAGTTTTATAATATTCATTTTTGTTTACCCATCTGTGAAATA
The DNA here is from genome assembly GCA_036589455.1 of Ateles fusciceps. Taxonomy (NCBI): domain Eukaryota; kingdom Metazoa; phylum Chordata; class Mammalia; order Primates; family Atelidae; genus Ateles; species Ateles fusciceps. The sequence goes on from JAZHEH010002393.1 coordinate 8,113,828, forward strand.
AATTTACTCTAGTCAATTATGGAATAAATTTTAAGAACTAAAAGATACTTTATTTTAAATAAGGTAATGGACCTTTAATCTTACACAGCTAAATTATTGATTATATATTTGCTGAGCTGATTTAAGGATTTAAAAAAATTGTTGAAGAGTTTTATTTTTTTACTTCAAAGCCTTCTTAATAAAGCCTCTTTTCTAGTGGGGAAAAAAGGAGACAAGCATATAGAAAAAAGAAAATCATCTTACTTGTTTCTTTATCAATAAATCATAGATATTTCCCCATATCATTATTTTTGCACATCATTTTTATGACTATTATTCTATTGTATAGATATATCCTTATTTAATGAAGTCTCTTTTGATGGAGATATAGGTGAATTTTTTTTCTTTCAAGTCAGAAATTAGACTGTAATGAACTGGAATGAGAAAGCATAAATCCATTATTATTTTTATAGGACAAATTTCTAGCAGTGAAAATGCAGTCAAACACATTGAAGATTTAGGATATTTATTGCCTAATTATCTTCCAGAAATGTTGTACCTTCCAGAGTCACAGTGAAAATAATTTACCAGTCCATAATTCCCATGATTCTTCTGGAACTTCCTAGTAGATATAAATTACGTTGCTAATTCACTAGTTATCTGGTAGCCTTTTGTAATTATAGGGTTCATATTTTAGTCAACAGTTCCCCAATTTTACCTCCAGGAGCAGCTAGGTAGATGCCATATGCTCAAATGATTTATTTACATCTAAACTGTCCTTTTGTTCAAGAACACTTTTTGCCCTATTCCGTCTGGGTTGACAGTTACCAAAGGCAAAGTATCCAGCATCTCTTCTAAGGTGCCATTGCCAGAATGTGTCAGAGGCACTAGACAATAATCATCTGTGAAAACACACTGCTGAAAGGAAGGAAAATAAAGGTTTAAGTTAAAAAAAAATAGTAACAATCATAAGGAATCTGCCTAAAATCTAGCACTATCTTTATGTACTAGCCGGTAAGCAGTGGGTTTATTTCAGTAATAGGAAAATGTCTTCAGTGTCCAGAACATATATTAATCAGGGTCCACTCATGAAACTGGTGCCCATGCTGGGGGGTTCCACGGAGGTAAGTTAATTTAGGGAACCAGTTAAAAATGTTTTGGAAGAGTTGAGAGGCCAAGCAAAGGAAAATGAGGTAACTAAGGGATTCACAACAGCAGGAGGTTGCTACAACCACATTATCAAAATCCAGAAGCCAGAGCAACAAGACAGAAGCTAGAAACGCAAGACACCCTCTGAATCAGAGAAATAGGGAATTCAATACCCTGACTTCTCTTTTCTATTTTGCTCCAACCTCCCCACTGGGTTCCCCATGGGTAAAACATAGACAGAAGCCAGTTGGCAAAGAAGCTTGGGAAATGCAGTATACAGGGCAGCCCTCTTGGAATTTAGAACAGAACAGAGGAAGTACTAGGTTGGTGCAAAAGTAATTGAGGTTTTTGCCATTGCTTTTATGGCAAAAAAAAAAAATACTCTTGCACCAACCTAATAGTTCAAACAAGCAAATAAGTGGCACAGTATGCCAGCCAAGAGCTAGAATTTGCCATGGGGGAGAGCACTCCTTCTCAGCTCATGGAAGAGATCCCAGTACCTTGGTCTCTCCAGATATTCAGATTTCTGATCCTTAAACTCTATTCTTTCCGTGAATGAGTCCCCCACACCAGCCCCACTTGTGCTTCCCACTCTTAATCTCAGTTTGCACTTTGACCAATGGTACTGACATTTCATCATCTTTGTCCTTGGAGGCTGATCTAGATGCTGAGCAGCTTTGAACTCTGTGTGTCTATTCAAAGGCTCTGGACTCTGTGCCCATATCCAGACTTCTGACCTTTGCCCAACCCCAGGGATCTGTCTGCACTCCCCTATTGCAGCAGTTCTTTCCTCACAAAATCAATAGAACCAGAAATAGAAGTCTGAGTGTGCATTAAAGTTATAATAGTCGTTAATGTCATGACTAAAACTCATATATATCTATCAAATACAGGGTGGAATAAGGAGAGGAGGCAGAATGATATGAACTAAATCCTCATCTGAAGCAGGAGGTTAGCAGATAACATTTAAAACTGATAAATTAAAATGGAGCTATATGCACATGTTAATTAGGATCTGGAAGTAACCAACAGAACAAAAACCAGAACCAATTAAAAAGAAATAAGCCAATCACCTTTGGACAGTGATGCTGCCGGAGGAAAGGATGGAACAAGGGTCTGTTGCATTTTAGTATAAGTCCTCCATATTCCTTTTTTTTTTTAATCATCATAGATTCTGTGCTCAGTTTTTACACTTGCAGATCCCTCTCCCTAGAATACTCTGCTCAGATATCCACATGATTCATTCCCTCAGTTCTCCCTTTGGGTCTTTGCCCAAATATCACCTTCTCACTGGGGCCTTTCTTGAGCACTCAATTTAAAATAGCAACTTCTCCCTCTGTTTTATTTCTCTTCATACAACTTATCACCTTTTAACATCTGTATCATTTTCTTATTCACTTTAGTTCCTTTCTGTCCAGCCCAATTACAGGATAATCTTCACAAGGTCAGGGGTTTTGTCGGTTTTCTTCACTGGTAAATGCCCAGTGACTGAGCAATGACTGGCACTATTAACTGACTGTGTGAACAAGGGCACATGTAAATTACTAGGTGAAAAAGGTTGTAATGACCAACAAATGTTTTCGAAAAGCTCTCACTTCTTTCTGCTTGTTTGTTTTGCTGTTTTACGTTGAGGTCATTTTTGGAGGATTAACTATGCCTGGAGTTTTCTAAGTGGGTTACTCTTGTGTCCCTTTTTGTCATTCAGAGATTCCTTTCAGTTCACCTTGATGAAACATCAGGCTGGTCAAGTGCAAGGAACTGACATGAGTGGGGAAAAAGAAAAGAATTTTCCTGGTAGCACACTTTCTTACCTGTAAGGATACATTTTTCGCAGGGTATAATTCAAGAAAGGAATGAGGTCAAGCTCCATGAGGTCAAGCTCCATTGAGGAATGACATAATCAAAAGTGCACAATGAGTGCTGGTCTTATTTGTTTGTTTCCTTAAACATTCAATTATTTAAGTCTTAAAACTAAAGAATTAAAGGTTAGACAGCCTTGTTCACATATGGGTCTTTTAGATAAGGGAGTCTAAAAACTGCACCTTTCAAAGACCTTACTAAGTCCATTGTAGTCAATGTGCTCTTAGCCCATTTCTTTTGAGAAGACAAGTAATTCCTCATATCAGAATCCAGACAGTAACAGCATCAAAAACAGCTCCTTTCTTCAGTCCCTTCTGAAGACTTCACTTTCTACTTTGCTGTTGAGTCCTCTCACTACCATGATTAAGTTGAGTAGAGGAACCTGGAGTGCAGAGTTGACACACAAGTCTGGGTTCAAGACTGTGATAGTTAATTCTATGTGTCCACTTGACTGGCAGTGGGGTGCTGCCTTTTATGTATTTTTATCATTTTAAACATATTTTTATAGTATCCTTCAGCTCACTGATCTCAAATATGCGAGTTACTCATTCCATTTGGTCTGTTGACTCTCCCTCAGGGAGTATTTCTTCCTTATGGGTTTGTGTTTTTTTACTGTTAGCGTGTTTCCAGGAGGGATTTGGTCAGGGGGGCAAGTGGGAGGTAGGTAGGGGGTCCTGTGTTACAGAAGGGCTGCTGCAGAGAGGTTTGGTATTTGCTTCCACAAGTTGCACTGGGTTGTTACCTATGTTCATGTTATTTCTTGGCTTGAGAATTCTGGGATTACTTGTGTAAATATAGATGTGAACTTCACTCACACAAGACCCTAGCTGGGACTCTGATTTCTCTAAGGTAGAGAGATGTTTCGGATTACTTCCCTTAGTAGGCAGACAAAGTGCTTCTAGTCCCATTTTACTAAGAGTGCAGCCATTTAAGGGTTCTAGTTCTCAGAACTAGTTTCCTATCTTACAAGAGTCCAAGCCCACACCTCCTATCCTCAAATGAAAACAGATATTTAGTCCCTAGCTGCTAGTCCTATGGGTCTACTTCCAGATCTGTATCTTCCTGAGTCACTGTGGCATCAGCTCATGAAGTTGCACAGCTGGCTTCACATTTCCTCATTGTTTTTGGCACCAAGAGAGTTCTCTCACTTTACTTTGAGTTTAAAATTTAAATTTTTTGTTGCAATGTTTTGTCTTGTCTTTATATGTGCTGGAAGTGAGGAAAGAAGATGATATGGGGGTATTTCAGTAAGCCGTGTCACCAGAACCCAGGATAAATTATTTTTATAAATTTTCCCATATGGAGAACATACATTATCTTGACAAAATTCTTATTCATATATTTTCATTTCCCAAATTATTTTGGTTCATTCCCTTAGGTGAAATTTCTTTGTTAAAAGTAAGTAGCAGATCCCAAACTGGGCACATGTTATATATACAATTTTATAAACTATCTTTTTGTATATGGCTTTTATCTTCAAATACTAGACCATTGCCATTTCCTGTATCATTAAAATTTTATCAAAAAAACAATATTTAGAACCTACATTTTATTTCACTGCAGTATCATAATTTATTTAGCAGTCTCTCTACATTAAGCATGGGTATATTTTTTAGTGTTTCACATAAATAATACTATTTGATTGGTACAAAACCACAATTACTTTTGCACCAAACTAATATCATTATTATCTTCACACTTAAAGATTTATCTACACTTTTTATTATTTTCTTAAGACATATTCATAGCAATGTCTTTACTGGAGGTCACATTAACTCATTTAAGGCATTGAAGGTACTACATGGAAAATGATTGTTTAAATTGTATCACTGCCAAGAACCTAACCAGCTAATGTGCTAGCAGGAAGAGGATTAGCAATTACCCTCCAGTAAACCACAATGTCATAAGATTATTGTTTGTTTTTACTAAAAGTTGTCACATGATTACAGGTCATTAGAAGCCAATGATAATGAAAACCCTATACGGGTTTCATAAGCGTGTTTAAATTTCACAAGCTTTGTATATTCCACCAGAAAGCCAAATGCTTGCAAATGCTTTCCCAATCTTACTTCACAAAGACTGCCCTTCATTTTCCTCCCCTCGTTTCCAAATGTCTTCAAAGACCCATATCAAAGGCTGTTTCTTTCAGGAGCTCACCTATCCAGGAGAATAAAAGGTAAACCTCACCTCTCCTCTGTTCCCCCAGCACTTACTGTACTCTTACAACGTTGAATAGAAACACTGTCTGCTCTGTTTTACAGTAGTCCTGCTGACACTCAACTATATGCTTTGAGGACAGGCTTTTGGTCTGCTCCATCTTCACATCCCCCAAAACACCTACAACTCTCTGTCTTCAGCATAGAAAGGACTCTTCTAGTTCTTTTAGACCTCGATGCACAAATGGTAACAATCCTAACTACACAAATCAGTTTCATTAACAACTAACCAACAATATGTATTTATACTATTCAAGTATAAAAATGGCTGGGCGCAGTGGCTTATGCCTGTAATCCTAGCACTTTGGGAGGCCAAGGTGGGAGGATTGCTTGAGGCCAAGAGTTGAAGACCAATCTGGCCAACATAGCGAAACCCTGTTTCTAAAAATAATTTTAAAAATTAAAAATTAGCTTTTATTCATTTTCATTTAATTAAGTTGTATATACATATAATATATATTATGTATAATAATTTTTATAAATAATAATTTACCTAATTTTATCCAATTTTTTGAGGAAGTGTGTCTCTTGGAATGTAAATACTACCTTGATAAAAGCCACCAAGTACTCCAAGTTGGGAGATGAAAACCTAAATAAATCGATGTAATTTAAGCAGAATTAAAATTTAGAAATTCAGTTAATCTTGTTATTGCATCTAACATTGTAACTAATGTACAATGTAACTAATGTACAACGTTAGATGCAAAAGCAAGATTAACTGAATTGTACATGAGGGCTGAGAATAAGCTTAATTATAATGCCAAATAGCAAAGTTAAGTGACTTTTCCACTTTCCAATTCAAAAACTGGAAAAGTCACTTAACTTTGCTATTTGGTATTATAATTAAGCTTATTCTCAGCCATCCTGCACAATAAGCTGAGTATAAGCTTATTTATAATGCCAAATAGCAAAGTTAAGTGAAGTGACTTTTCCACTTTTCAAATTTAGTTTTTTCTCTTGGAATTTTTAGTTATAGTAATAATCCTTAACCATTTAAGGAACGAATCTGACCACCAAATGACTATCTTATGTTTTTTTCACTGTGAACAATAAGTTTATACTGGGCTGATGGATAAATATGTGATCAAGCAAATACAGCCATATGTTAACTATATTATTGAAATCAGGGGTTGGCAAAATTTTTCTGTAAAGGATCAGATTGTAAGTACTTTAAGCTTTGCAGTCTCTGTGGAAACTACTCAAGCCTGCTATTGTAGTGCAAAAGCAGCCAGAGACAGTATCTGAACTAATGAGAATGGCTGCGTTCTAGTAAAACTTTATTTACAAAAACAGGTAGGCAACTAGATTTGGCCCCAGGCCAAATTAGGGTTTACCAACCCCTAATCTAAATGGTGGGTATACAGATGCTCACTGTACAATTATTTCGACTTTTCCACATGCTTTAAAGTTTTCAGAATAAGATGTTGAAAACCATGTGTCCATGAATTATCTAAAGGTTTTATCTATTATGCAAAAGTATAAATATTAAAAGCTTATAAATTGTCCTCAAGTTTTTGTTTTCATATATGCTCTTTGTTATAGCCTTCAGATGGTAAAAATTAAATATCTAATTTTCCAAAGTCTTTAGTTTGGGGCATTAAAATCATCTTGATCAGGAATGACTGATCCAAAAATGGCTAGTCCTTGGCAATAGTAAGATAAAAATATTCCTCTCTGCTTTTCTCCACCGGAGCTACATGGTGGTTCTCCACTTAATTATGACCTTTCCATTTCTCTCAGGAAAGGTGGGGTGGATGTTTGTTGCCCTATTATTTTATATATAGCATATGTACCTTTTCCCAGGCTTTCTTTTTAACATTCCATTATTTAAAACTGACACTGTCTAAAGTTGAGAGCAGTGACTTTTCAAATTAAGTTATTTCCTTTTGACTATTTCCATCTACAAGGTACTTAATTTGACACATTTTCACTTTCTTCACAATATGGGCTTTTTAAACAACTTTTTTCTGTAAGTTGTGACATGATTACTTTAAAAATTAAACGGAATCTAAATTGGTATGTGTTCATAATATCAGCTCTGCTAGACAGAGCAAGATGACAACCAGGCCATAAGACGCCTTTTAGGATCTGTGTAGAGTTTGTGAATTGAAGCAGAAAAATATTCTAGTTTCTCATACTCACTGGCTTAGTTCATGATCCAAACCAGACATTAGGAGACAGTCATAGTGTCTTTGTCCCTGGCAGAATTTTTGTTCAGGCCTGTGAAATCTTTCTGGCCTTATGGCCAAACCGTACCTTATGGAAAACAAAAAATAGGGGTAGGGAGAAAAACTGTGTAGACTGTAGGATCATCTCAGATACCACAATCACAAGTTCTTCTGTCATGGTTCTCAGTCCTCCTGGATGTTGAATGCTGCCTGCCTGCCAAAACCAAGGGTCCCCACCAAGACTTCCTGACACTTGGCTTTTTTATTAGAAACACCTGAGGTAAGACCCACTGAATTTCCCCAGAGGATCTGGCCCTCTTCCTATGCAGTCCTTCTGGAGAGTTACCATTTTAAATAAAGAAACTGAAACAGAGAGAAAATAGATTACCACACTGCCTCCCCCTCCTGCAAGGTGAATCCCTACTTCTGAACTCTTTTGTCTCTGACCCATCACCACTGCCTACCACTGCTTCCTGGTAAGAAAGCTGTCTTACAAATGCCTACTTTGAGAAATGATACAAGGAGTACAAACTCTGAAGTCAAATAGATTAGGGCTCAGCTCTCACAGCTGCCACTTACTGATTATGAATTTTAGTCAAGTTGCTCAATCCTACTGAAGTAGGCTGATAATGACTCCAACGATATGTCCACATCCTAATCCCTGAAACCTGCAAATGTTACCGTATGTAGTGAAGTTTTTGCAGGTGTGAGTACTTAAGAATCTTGGCCTGAGTGGATTATCTTGATTACCCAGATGGGACCTAAATGCCAAAACCAGTGACCTCATAAGAAAGAGACAGAGGGAGAATAGACGTCACACACACAGAGGAGAAAGCAATATGAAAATGGAGGCAGAGATTGGAGTGATGTGGCCATAAGCCAAAGAATGCAACAGCCCCCAGAAGCCGGAAGAGGCAAGGAATGGACGCTCCCCTGGAACTTCAGCAGCCCTGCTGATACCCTGATGTCTGACTTCCGGCCTCCAAAACTGTAAGAGAATAAATCTGTATTGTTTTAAACCACCAAGTTTGTAGTAGTTTGTTACAGTATCCACAGGAAACTAATACACCTGCTAAGCCTCCGTTTCCTCGTCTGTTAAACTGAGATAATAATATATGTCTTGTTAGGTTGTTGTGATAACAAAAATTAACAAATGCAAAATATTAGCTCAATGTCTGGCACGTAGTAGGCATGTAATACATAGCAGCAGCTATTGTTTTTATTATTATTATCTTCACTATTTTTCATATGGATGAAAGAGTATGGGCAGCTTATCCTAAACCCAGTACTGCTGCTTTAAAAATCAGTCAAACCAGCCGGGCGCGGTGGCTCAAGCCTGTAATCCCAGCACTTCGGGAGGCCGAGGCGGGTGGATCACAAGGTCAAGAGATCGAGACCATCCTGGCCAACATGGTGTAACCCCGTCTCTACTAAAAATACAAAAAAAAAAAAATTTGCCGGGCATGGTGGCACGAGCCTGTGGTCCCAGCTACTCGGGAGGCTGAGGCGGAAGAATTGCTTGAACCCAGGAGGTGAAGGTTGCAGTGAGCTGAGATTGTGCCACTACACTCCAGCCTGGTGACAGAGCAAGACTCCATCTCAACAACAACAACAAAAAAAATCAGCCAAACCAAACACCAAGTGGCATAATCTTCAACTAGGGAGAACTGCATATTTATTTATAGTTTGTATCAAAATAGTGCCTTTCATCAAAAAACTGACTTCTATTCTGTTGCCATATTATTATGAAATGCTCTATCCATGCCAATAATTAAATAAGTCATGTTGCATTTTTCCAAGTATTTAATTGTATGTTTTACCATAAACTGCATGTTTAAAATTGAAAATAAACATTTCCAGCTGTTTTGTGGACAACACATCTAAATTTGAACTGCTGAATTCTGGAAAAACTGCAGATCTTTTAAGTATGCTACAATTATTTTTTAAACCAATGTCAACTCTTGCTTATTCAGGAGTTGAGCATTCAACTGAGGTGCAATTAGGGGAGAGTGGGAGTTTTATATGATGGAAGATTGCCTCCCCAAATATAGAAGTGTAGTATATAGGGGGTCAATAATTGTTTCACAAAGGATTATTAAGTCATTGTGCTGGGCACTGGAGGATGCAAAGGTGACTAAGATAGAGCCTTTACCTTGAAGGCACTCACAGGACAGCGAAGGACATAGAAACATAAAAGCAGACAGATTAAAATTCAGAATAATAATAGTGAAGCTAACATTTACCAAGTACCTATTATGTGCCAGGCACTATATAACCCTTTACATGCATTTTCTCGTTTAATCTTCACAACCACCCTATTAAGTGGGGTTTTGGTAAGGTTAAATTGCCCAAGGTTACATAGCTAGTTTAAGAACAGTCTAATTCCTGGGTCCTCACTTTTAACCACTGCTGCAGAGGCATAAACCATGTAACATGAGAACACAGAAAAGGAAGAAAGTTATTGTGGCTGGCGGAAGTGGGAGGGTTCCATCCAGAAATACAGTTGACTTGGATCAAGGATGAATGGAAATTAGGAGGACTTTGTTTGTTTTCTTTTTAATTGTACTTTAAGTTCTGGGGTACATGTGCAGCTCTTGCAAGATTGTTGCATAGGTATACACATGCCGTGGTGGTTTGCTCACTCCAACACCCCATCATCTACATCAGCCATTTCTCCTGTGTTATCCCTCCCCAACTTCCCTGCCCCCTGCTGTCCCTCCCCTAATCCTCCACCCCCAACATGCCCCTGTGTGTAATGTTCCCTCCCTGTGCCCATGTGTTCTCATTGTTCAACACCCACCTATGAGTGAGAACATTCAGTATTTGGCTTTCTGTTCTTGTGTCAGTTTGCTGAGAATGATGGTTTCCAGATTCATCCATGTCCCTACAAAGGACACAAACTCGTCATTTTTTATGGCTGCATAGTATTCCATGGTGTATATGTGCCATATTTTCTTTGTCCAGTCTATCATTGATGGGCATTTGAGTTGGTTCCGGGTCTTTGCTATTGTAAACAGTGCCGCAATGAACATATGTGTGAATGTGTCTTTATAATAGAACGATTTATAGTCCTTTGGTTATATGCCCAGTAATGGGATTGCTGGGTCAAACGGAATTTCTAGTTCTAGGTCCTTGAGGAATTGCCACACTGTCTTCCACAATGGTTGAACTAATTTACACTCCCACCAACAGTGTAAAAGTGTTCCTATTTCTCCACATCCTCTCCAGCATCTGTTGTCTCCAGATTTTTTAATGATCATCATTCTAACTGGCATGAAATGGTATCTCAATGTGGTTTTGATTTGCATTTCTCTAATGACCAGTGATGATGAGCATTTTTTCCTGTTTGTTGGCCTCATAAATGTCTTCTTTTGAAAAGTGTCTGTTCATATCCTTCACCTACTTTTTAATGGGTTTGTTTTTTTCTTGTAAATCTGCTTTAGTTCTTTGTACATTCTGGATGTTAGCTTTGTCTGATGGGTAGATTGCAAAAATTTTTTCCCATTCTGTTGGTTGCCAGTTCACTCTAATGATTGTTTCTTTTGCTGTACAGTTTAATCAGATCCCATTTTGTCTATTTTGGCTTTTGTTGCCATTACTTTTGGGGTTTTAGTCATGAAGTCCTTGCCTATGCCTATGTCCTGAATGATTTTGCCTAGGTTTTCTTCTAGGGTTTTTATGGTGTTAGGTCTTATGTTTAAATCTTTAATCCATTTGGAGTTAATTTTAGTGTAAGGAAGGGGTCCAGTTTTAGCTTTCTGCATATGGCTAGCCAGTTTTCCCAACACCATTTATTGAACAGGGGAATCCTTTCCCCCATTGCCTGTTTTTGTCAGGTTTGTCAAAGATCAGATGGTTGTAGATGTGTGGCATTGCTTCTGAGGCCTCTGTTCTGTTCCATTGGTCTATATCTGTGTTTTGGTACCAGTACCATGCTGTTTTGATTACTGTAGCCTTGTAGTATAGTTTGAAGTCAGGTAGCATGATGCCCCCAGCTTTGTTCTTTTTGTTTAGGATTGTCTTGGCTATGTGGGCTCTCTTTTGGTTCCATATGAAGTTTCAAGTAGTTTTTTTCCAGTTCTGTGAAGAAGGTCATTGGTAGCTTGATGGGGATAGGTTTGAATCTATAAAGTACTTTAGGCAATATGGCTATTTTCACAATGTTTATTCTTCCTTACCATGAGCATGGAATGTTTTTTCATCTGTTTGTGTCCTCTCTTATTTCCTTGAGCAGGGGTTTGTAGTTCTCCTTGAAGAGGTCCTTTACATTCTCTGTTAGTTGCATTTCTAGGTATTTTATTCTCTTTGTAGCAATTGTGAATGGCAGTTCGCTCATGATTTGGCTCTCTGTTTGTCTATATTGGTGTATAAGAATGTTTGTGATTTCTGGACATTGATTTTGTATCCTGAGACTTTGCTGAAGTTGCTTATCAGTTTAAGGAGATTTTGGGCTGAGATGATGGGGTCTTCTAAACATACAATCATGTCGTCTGCAAATAGAGAAAATTTGGCCTCCTCTTTTCCTAACTGAATGCCTTTCTTTTTCTTGCCTGATTGCTCTGGCTAAAACTTCCAATACTATATTGAATAGGAGTGGTGAGAGAGGGCATCCTTGTCTAGTGCCAGTTTTCAAAGGGAATGCTTCCAGTTTTTGTCCATTCAGTATGATAATTGGCTGTGGATTTGTCATGAATACCTTTTATTATTTTGAGATACATTCCATCGATACCTAGTTTATTGAGGGTTTTTAGCATAAAGGGCTGTTGAATTTTGTGAAGGCCTTCTCACGTCTGTTGAGATAACCATGTGGTTTTGGTCTTTGGTTCTGTTTATGTGATTGATTACATTAATAGATTTGCATATGTTGAACCAGCCTTTTATCCCCAGGATGGAGCCTACTTGATTGTGATGGATAAGCTTTTTGATGTGCTTTTGCATTTGGTTTGCCAGTATATTATTGAAGATTTTTGCATCGATGTTCATCATAGATATTGGCCTGAAGTTTTCTTTTTTAATTGTGTCTCTGCCAGGTTTTGATATCAGGATTATATTGGTCTCATAAAATGGGAGGATTCCCTCTTTTTGTATTGTTTGGAATAGATTCAGAAGGAATGGTACCAGCTCCTCTTTGTATGTCTGGTAGAATTCAGCTGTGAACCCGTCTGGACCTGGACTTTTTTTGGTTGGTGGGTTATTAATTGCTGCCTCAACTTCAGACCTTGTTATTGGTCTATTCAGGGTTTCAACTTCCTGGTTTAGTCTTGGGAGGGTGCAAGTGTTCCGGAGTTTATCCATTTCTTACAGATTTACTGATTTATGTGCATAGAGTTGTTTGTAGTAATCTCTGATGGTAGTTTGTATTTCTGTGGAATCGGTGGTGATGTACCCTTTATCATTTTTTATTGCATCTATCCAATTCTTCTCTCTTTTCTTTTTCATTAGTCTGGCTAGTGGTCTATCTTGTTGATCTTTTCAAAAAACCAGCTCCTGGATTTATTGATTTTTTTGAAGGGTTTTTTTGTATCTCTACCTCCTTCAATTGTGCTCTAATCTTAGTTATTTCTTGTCTTCTTCTAGCTTTTGAGTTTTTCTTATCTTACTCCTCTAGCTCTTTCAAGTTTGATGATGGGGTGTCGATTTTAGATCTTTCCTCGCTTCTCATGTGGGCATTCATTGCTATAAATTTTCCTCTACACACTGCTTTAAATGTGTCCCAGAGATTCTGGTACGTTGTGTCTTCATTCTCATCGGTTTCTAAGAACATCTTTATTCTGCCTTCATTTCATTGTTTATCATTGATTGTCATTCAGGAGCAAGTTATTCAGTTTCCATGTAGTTGTACGGTTTTGAGTGAGTTTCTTAATCCTGAGTTCCAATTTGATTGTGCTGTGATCTGAGAGACTGTTTGTTATGATTTCTGTTCTTTTGCATTTGCTGACGAGTGTTTTACTTCCAATTATGTGGTCAATTTTAGAGTAAGTGTGATGTGGTACTGAGAAGAATGTATATACTGTGGATTTGGGGTGGAGGGTTCTGTAGATGTCTATTAGGTCCTCTTGGTCCAGATCTGTGTTCAAGTCCTGGATATCCTTGTTGATTTTCTAATCTGTCTAATATTGACAGTGGAGTGTTAAAGTCTCCCACTATTATTGTGCGGGAATCTAAGTCTCTTTGTAGGTCATTAAGAGTTTGTTTTATGTATCTGGGTGTGCTCCTGTATTGGGTGCATATATATTTAGGATAGTTAGCTCTTCTTGTTGCACTTATCCTTTTACCATTATGTAATGCCCTTCTTTGTCTCTTTTGATCTTTGCTGGTTTAAAGTCCGTTTTATCAGAGACTAGGTTGCAACCCCTGTCTTTTTTTTTGCTCTCCATTTGCTTGGTAAATCTTCTTCCATCCCTTTATTTTGAGTCTGTGTATGTCTTTGCACGTGAGATGGGTCTCCTAGATACAGCACACCATTGGGTCTTAACTTTTTATCCAGTTTACCAATCTGTGTCTCTTGACTGGGGCATTTAGGCCATTTACATTTAACGTTAATATTGTTATGTGTCAATTTGATCCTGCCATTTTGTTACTGGCTGGTTGTTTTGCCCGTTAGTTGATGCTGTTTCTTCACTGAATCATTGGTCATTACCATTTGGAACGTTTTTGCAGTGGCTGGTACTGGTTGTTCCTTTCCATGTTTAGTGGTTCCTTCAGGAGCTCTTGCAAGGCTGGTGTGGTGGCAATGAAATCTCTCAGCAATTGCTTGTCCATAAAGGATTTTATTTCTCCTTCACTTATGAAACTTAGTTTGACTAGATATGAAATTCTGGGTTGAAAGTTATTTTCTTGTTATGAAGGATGTTGAATATTGGCCCCCACCCTCTTCTAGCTTGTAGATTTTGTGCCAAGAGGTCTGCAGTTGAGTCTAATGGGCTTCCATTTGTGGGTGACCCCACCTTTCTCTCTGGCTGCCCTTAGCATTTTTTCCTTCATTTCAATCCTGGTGAATCTGACAATTATGTGTCTTGGGTTGCTCTTCTTGAGGAGTATCTTTGTGGTGTTCTTGTATTTCTTGTATTAGAATGTTGGCCTGCTTTGCTAGGCTGGGGGAAGTTCTCCTAGATAATATCCTGAAGAGTGTTTTCCAGCTTGGATTCATTCTCCCCCATCACATTCAGGTACACTGATCAAGCGTAGATTAGGTCTTTTCACATAATCCCATATTTCTTGGAGGCTTTATTCATTCCTTTTCACTCTTTTTTCTCTAATCTTGCCTTCTCATTCCATTTCATTGAGTTGATCTTCAATCTCTGATATCCTTTCTTCTGCTTGATCGATTCAGCTATTGAAACTTGTGTGTGCTTCGCGAAGTTCTCCTGCTGTGTTTTTCAGCTCCATCAAGTCGTTTATGTTCTTCTCTAAGCTGGTTATTCTATTTAGCATTTTGTCTAACCTTTTTTCAAGGTTTTTAGTTTCTTTGCATTGGGTTAAAACATGTTCCTTTAGCTCAGAGAAGTTTGTTATTATCCATCTTCTTGAAGCCTACTTCTGTCAATTCATCAAACTCATTCTCCATCCTGTTTGTTCCCTTGCTGGTAAGGAGTTGTGATCCCTTGGAGGAGGAGAGGCATTCTGGTCTTTGATGATTTCATCCTTTTTGTGCTGGTTTCTTCCCATCTTCGTGGATTTATCTACCTTTGATCTTGAAGTTGGGGATTTTAGGATGGGGGTCTCTGAGTGGGCGTCCTTTCTGTTGATGTTGAGGCTATTTCTTTTTGTTTTTTATTTTTCCTTCTAACAGGCCTCTCTGCTGTAAGACTGCTGGAGATCCACTACAGGCATTGGTTGCCTAGGAATCACCCATGGGGGCTGCAGAGCAGCAAGGATTGTTGCCTGATCTTTCCTCTGGTAGCTTCATCCCAGAAGGGTACCCGCCTGGTGTAGCCTGAGCTCTCTTGTATGAGGCGTTCTTTGGTTCTTCAGGGGTCAGGGAGCTGCTTGAGGATGTACTCTATCCCTTGTTTGCCTGGTGAGGCGCTGCTGGGCTGCCTTGGCCTCAGCCTGGCTGCTATATAGGCCTGTGGCTTTTGTTTATACAGGTGTGATTAGCCCCACCTTCACAATGGCGGACTCCCTTCCTCCCACCAAACTCAATCATCCTGGGTCAAGCTTCAACAAGTTTTGTGCTGGCTGCAAAACTCTCTGGAGTGAGAGGGCTTCAGTTTGCTGGGATTTGTTGGGGTGGGACCTGCCAGAGCCATATCACCTGTCTCCCTGCTTTCAACTCTCCCTTTTCCTGCAGGGGGCAGGTAGCTCCATCCAGCTGGCACTTTCAGTGCCAGTCGAGATCGCCCATCCAGATTTGTGCTGACAATCCATGACGCCAGCTGGAGCAGCCACTGTGCTGATAATTCATGACACTTTTGGCAGAGATCTCCTGGTCTGTGGGTTGCAGAGGGCACAAGAGAAGCACAGTATCTGAACCGGAGTGCTGGGGGGAAGGGATAAGTCCCCGATCCTCTGGTCAGTTGCACTTCCCAGGTGGGGCAGTGCCCTGCCTTGCCTCGGTTGACCCTCTTGGGCTACACCCACTGTTCAACCAGTCCCATTGAAATGAACCTGGTACCTTGATTGGAGATGCGGAGATCGCTCACCTTCTGCATCTCTCTCACTGGTAGCTGCACTCTGGAGCTGTTTCTATTGGCCATCTTCAGGACTTTGTTTTTAAAGGTGAAAAATAGGCCAAAAGATACTCCAAAAGGAGAGAAGTGCCTGTGCAAAGGTGAGGCATCAGGAAAGGGCCATGTATTCAGGGCAACTGGAGTGCCATGAGTCTGGAGTGGTCAAGAACATTATACTAGACAAAATAAAGGATATCAAGTTACTAAAGCCTTTTGGGGGTGATATGGTTAGGCTTTGTGTCCCCAGCCAAATCTCATCTTGAATTGTAATCCCCCATAATCCCTACAGGTTAAGGGAGGGACCCAGTGAGAGATGATTGGATCATGGGGGCGGTTTCTCCATGCTGCTCTCCTGATGGCGAGTGAGTTCTACTGAGATCTGATGGTTGTATAAGCATCTGGCATTTCCCTGCTTGCACTTCTCTCTCTTGCCACCAGGTGAAGAAGGTCTTTGCTTCCCCTTCACCTTCCACAATGATTCTAAGTTTCCTGAGGCCTCCTCGGGCATGTGCAACTATCAGTCAATTAAACCTCTTTCTTTTATAAATTCCCCAGTCTTGGATATTTCTTTATAGCATTGTGAGAATGGACTAATACAGGGAGAGACAGGATTAGATTTGCATTTTAGAAAGATGCTTGGGGATCTATGTGGGGGATGGGCTACACAAAAATTCAAGCCTGGAGGCAGGGGTTTCTAGTCTGATATGGGAATCAGATTACTACTCACTTATTGATTCCCATTGGAGTAATTTAAAAATACGAAAGAAAACATGTTATTTTACTATTGGAAACAAGGGAAGACAACCATTCACACAGCAGAAGGCATTGTAGCAACAGACATGCTTATTCTTACTGGTTAGTCAGTTTCATGTAAAAATGTCTGAAACAAATTTGAAGCTCATCTGAGACCCTCACTATATTAATATTAGACAAAACAGAATTCATGCCAAAAAGAATTTTTAAATGAGAAATGAGGAGTCACATTAGATAGATAAAAAGGAGCAATATCAAAAATACGATATGAATTATCATGCACCAAATAGCATAGCACCAAAATAGGTAAAGCCAAAGTTGCTAGCAATACAGAGAAAAGTGAAAAATTAGAACTATAATTGGCTTTAACATATCCCTTTTCAGAATAGATCTAATTAACAAAAGCAAACATAGTTTATTAAAGTATAATTAAAACTTTTAGTTAATAAATAGATATATCTAAATAAATAAATAGATACCTATATCACACTTTGTATCTCATGAACTTTATATCACATCCTAGTGAACAAGAAATCACAAGTTCTAAAAATTAAAAATTGTACAGTTTACATTTCCTAACAATACAATTAATAAACTAGCAATTAATTTTTTAAAATGAACAAAAAAGTAAACAATTTGGGGTTATGAAACACCATCTTAAATAGATTGGAACACAAAAAGAGTATAAAACTGCAGTTAAAGATTCTTTAGGAAATAAGTAAAACACAAGTTATCTAAATTTTGCCTCGGAAAAGTACTCAGAAGAAAATGTGAAGTCTCAAGTATTTATAATAAAACAAACAAAAAAATAAAAATAAGTTTAAAGACACATCATTTCAAGGAGCCATAAAAGGAGCCACAAGATAAACTTAAGGGAAATATGAGGAAAGAAAAAATATAGCAGCT
Source organism: Ateles fusciceps (assembly GCA_036589455.1). Lineage (NCBI taxonomy): Eukaryota > Metazoa > Chordata > Mammalia > Primates > Atelidae > Ateles > Ateles fusciceps. The sequence goes on from JAZHEH010002393.1 coordinate 8,131,531, forward strand.
CACAGTAGAAATTAGCCAATTTAAAATATTAAATCATTTAAGAGATAGGTTTTTTGGGTTTTGTTTTGTTTTGTTTTTTGAGATTGTGTCTCACTCTATCACCCAGGCTGTAGTGCCGTGGCACAAACCTGGCTCCCCATAACCTCTGCCTCCCAGGTTCAAGGAATTCTCATGCCTCAGACTCCCAAGTAGCTGGGATTGCATGGACCCGCCATCACGCCTGGCTAATTTTTGTGTTTTTAGTCGAGACAGGCTTTCACCATGTTGGCCAGGCTGGTCTCGAACTGCTGACCTCAAGTGATTTGCCTACCTTGGCCTCCCAAAGTGCTGGGATTACAGACCTGAGCTACTGCGACTGGCTGAGATGGTTTATTTTTAAAGAAGACCAATAAAACTTACCTCTGATAAGTCTAATCAAGGTAAAGAGGATCTATACAAACATACAATATGAGAAATGAGAAAGGAGACACAAACACAGATATATTTCTAAAGTCTCTATTAACAAAACAATTCTGGAAATATGTATATTACAAAATCTTCGATGATAAGGTGATAGACTTCATAGACTAATAATCAAAGAGGGAAATTTTTTAATGTGTCAAAAAATATTCCTCCAGTGATACCAGGTTACAGTACCATATGGTTTCACAGATTTTTTTCTTTCAATTTTTTTTATTTTGAGATGGAGTTTTGCTTTTGTTTCCCAATCCGGAATACAATGGCCCAATCTTGGCTCACCACAACCTCTGCCTCCTGGGTTCAAGTGATTCTGCCACCTCAGCCTCCCGAGTAGGGGGACTACAGGCATATGCCATCACGCCTGGCTAATTTTGTATTTTTAGTAGAGACTGGGTTTCTCCATGTTGGTCAGGCTGGTCTTGAACTCCCATTCTCAGGTGATCCACCCACCTCAGCCTCCGAAAGTGCTAGGATTACAGGCGTGAGTCACCTCACCTGGACTCTTTCAAATTTTAAAGAGGAATCCATAATTTATATGCTAAAGAGTACAGAAAAAAAAGAGAATGTTTCCCAATTCATTTTACCAGATGGTATAACCTTTATATTAAAACCTAAATAAAAGTAAAAATATATAATTATTTAAGATATAAATAGGGATTTCAGATCTTACATAAAATTTGAAAATTGTAACCGAGAAGTATATTTTTGGAAAATTTTCTTTCACAATTCAATTAATACAAATCACCATATAAACAAACTAACCAACATAAAAGTTATCTCAGTAGGCAGATAAAAAGCATTTGATATAACCCAACATTTATCCCTGCTAAAATACTCAGCAAACTAAGAATAGAAGGGAACTTCCCCAACACAATAAAAAATATCTATGAAACCTACAACTAATATCAAACTTAATGGTAAAAGCCTAAATGTTTGCCACCTAAAATCAGGCACAAGACAAGAATGTTCACTCTTACCACTTTTATTTACTCTCGTAATGAAAGCTCTAGCCAATTCAATAGGCAAGAAAAAGAAATTTTAAAAATTCTGATTGGAAAGGAAAAAGTAAAACTGTCTTTATTCACAAACGGCATGTTTGCCTATAAAAATCTGATGGAATCTACCAAAAAGCTACTAGAATGAATAAGTGAGTCTCTAAAATGTCACAGGATAGAAGATTAATATATAAAAATAAATTTTATTTCTATTATACTAGCAATGAAAAATCAGAATTGAAATTTTAAAAATAATATTATTTATAATACCACCAAAAATTGAAATATTTTAAGAACACATCTGTGGATGTGAGGACAAATAATGTAGAGGGCCTGTATAGTGAAAACTGCAAAACACTGAGAAAAAACTGGGCTAGGCGTTGTGGCTCACACCTGTAATCCCAGCACTTTGGGAGGCTGAGGTGGGCAGATCACCAGGTCAGGAGATTGAGACCATCCTAGCTATCGAGGTGAAACCCCATCTCTACTAAAAATACAAAAAATTAGCCAAGCATGGTGGCACAAGCCTGTAATCCCAGCCACTTGGAAGGCTTAGGCAGGAGAATTGCTTGAGCTCGGGAGGCAAAGGTTGCAGTGAGCCGAGATCGTGCTACTGCACTCCAGCCTGGGCTACAGAGTGAGACTCCGTCTCAAAAAAAAAAAAAAAAAAATTAAAGAACTAAATACATACGTGGAGAGATACACCATGTTCCTGTTCCTGGGTTGGAAAAGTTAATATTATTAAGATGCCAAATTATCCCCAAATTGGTCTACAGATTCAATTCTGACTCCCAATCAATTTTCCAGAAGATTTTTTTTTCTTTTTTTTTCGAAATTGACAAGCTAATTCTAAAATTCACATGGAAATGCAAGAACCTAGAATAGCCAAAACAACTTTGAAAAATAACAAAGTTGGAGGACTAACACTTACTGATTTCAGACTTATTAAAGAGCTATGGACCGGGCACAGTGAGTGGCTCACACCTGTAATCCCAACACTTTGGGAGGCTGAGGCGGGTGGATTGCTTGAGCCCAGGAGTTCAAGACAAGCCTGGGCAACATGATGAAACCCCGTCTCTACTAAAAAAAAAAAATTAGCCAGGCATGGTGGCCCACGCCACCTAAAAGGCTGAGGTGGGAGATCACCTGAGCCCAGAAGACGGAGGTCACAGTGACCTGAGATCATGCCATTGCACTCCAACCTGTGTGACAGAACCTGGAAAGAAAGGGAAGAAGGAAAGAAAAGGAAGAAGGAAAGGAAGGAAGGAGGGAGGGAGGGAAGGAAGGAAGGAAGGGAGGAAGGGAGGGAGGGAGGAAGGGAGGGAGGGAGGGGAGGGAGAGAAAGAAGTTAGTTTTGGCCCAGTGAGGATATTAAAATAAACCCCTACTCCAACTCATGTTGTGCCACTTACTGGCTCTTTCCACACTGGGGTATGTGGGAGGATCGCCAGACAAGAGGTGAGACCAGCACCTTCCAAGTTCTGGCTCTGCCACTTAGCAGTTGCTTCAAGCAGGCAATTACTTTCTGTACTTTGGTTTTCTCTTCATAAAATGTGAAGGTTGTACTACAAAAGTCCATACCAAGACTTGTACATGAATGTTCGTAGCAACTTTACTGGTAATAGCAAAAAACTGGAAAAAACTCAAATGCCCATCAACAGGTGAATGGATAAACAAAAGGTGATATATCCATACAATGTAATATTACTCAGCAAAAAAGGAATAAACTAGCAATACATACAACAGCATGGAAAAATCTCAAAATAATTATGCTACATGAAAGAAGGCTGTATTAGTCCATTCTCACACTGCTATGAAGAAATACCTGAGACCGGGTAATTTCTAAAGAAAAGAGGTTTAATTGGCTCACAGTTCTGCAGGCTACACACAAAGCATAACAGCTTCAGCTTCTCGGGAGGCCTCGGAAGCTGCCCATCATGGCAGAAGATGAAGGGGAAGCAGCCATGCCTTCCATGACCAGAGTAGGAGGAGGAGAGAGGGGAAGGGAGATGCCACACACGTTTAAATGACCAGATCACACAAAACTCACTCACTAACTCGAGAACAGCACCAAAGGGAAAACTCACCCCCCATCATCCAATCACCTCCCATCAGGCCCCACCTCCAATGTCAGGAATTACAATTCGACATGAGATTTGGGTAGAGACACAGATCCAAACCACATGAAAGGCAGACCCCAAAAAACCTTATACCGTATGACTACGTTTATAGAAAATTCTAAAAAATTGAAAACTATGATGACAGAAAGCAAAACAGTGGTTGCCTGGGGGGTGAGATGTGGGAAAGAATGTGAGGAGAGAAAGATTTTAACTATTGTCTATAATAATTTAATTCTATATTTTACAATAACTTAAAGAGTATAATTGGATCGTTTGTAATGCAAAGGATAAATGCTTGAGGGATGGATACCCCGTCTCCATGATGTGCTTATCTCACATTGCATGCCTGTATCAAAACATCTCATCTACCCCGTAAATATGTACACCTGTGTACTCATAGAAATTCAAAATTAAAAAAAGAAATTCAAAATAAAAAAAAAATTTTTAAGAATGAAGAAATATTTGGGCCCGATTATGTTGTTGATTTCACAATTATATACATATGTGAAAACCTGTCAGATTTTACACTTTAAATAGATACAATTTAGTTTATGTCAATTGTACCTCAATAAAGCTGTTCTGTAAATCCTACATAAAACACTGAAAATGTTGCTGGGCGTGGCATCTCATGCCTGTAATCCCAGCACTTTGGGAGGCCACAGCAGGAGGACTGCTTGAGCCCAGGAGCTCAGGACCAGCCTGGGCAATATAGTGAGATCTCATCTCTATGCAAAAAAAATTATTTTAATGTTTTTAAAAGATTAATATGGAAAATATATTAATATGATCAATTATATTAATTGAAATATTTCATTTAACATTTAACATTTTTAATTATATTTTTAATTCTAAGAGAATATTTCATAAAATGATTTTAAAAAGGTATTTCAAACTGATATTCAGAATGATATTAATGGTAACACATTAGATGATTTCCCATTAAAGCCAAGAGTATCCACTATTACCACAGACTTGGGTTTTTCAAAAATTAATCTGACATTTCTAGCTAGTTGAATTAAATAAGTAAATTGAATAACAAATACATATTTAAAAGGAGCTGATAGAAATGTAATTATTTATAGATGCACCGGTTTTCTACTGAGAATAGACTAAAATAAATCCAATGAAAGACTAGTGGAAGAAACTCCAGGAAGTAGGTGGTTTGTTGCAAAATGTATGCTAAAATAATGGTTTTCATATATATTAGTAATCACAGAAACATAAAATAGTTAAGAATACATTTTAAATAAATATGCAGATCTAATATGAAGAAAACTACAAGTCTTTACTTGAGAGGCATAACTGAGACTTAGGAAAACTGGAAAGATCATTCATGTTTCTGGAAAGGGAAGGCTCAGTGCTGAATTTCAATTCTCTAGAAATTAATCCAAACAGCACAATGACAACTAAAATGCCAACGGGATTTCTCGTCAATTTGACTTGATTCAAAATTTCATCTACATGAATAAACATACATGAAAAAAACAGCAATATTGAGAAAGAAAGTGTGAAGAAAGGTATCCAACAAACTAATAAAATGTACTAAGAAGCCACAATAATGTAAATATTAGGCTGGAATTTGGGTAATCATAGGCAGATTGATGGAACAGAATTTAATATCCAGGAAAATCCTCGGATATTATAAGAATAGCATTTCAAATCAACTGGTGTTCTAAGCACAAACCAAAATAAATCAAAATGTAAAATATAAAAATTTTGACAATATATGACCTTTAAACTTCTTTATAACAGAAAATGTCACAAACAAAAAAGAAAAGGCAAACCTGTGGGGAAGGAAAATATAATGTATACGACAGGAAAAGGGCTGGCTACTCAAATATAAAAAGGTCTTTAACAAAATAATTTGCCCCGTTAGAAAAACATGCAAAATAATTAACTATGCATTTTTAAGAAATACAAGTGATGACTAGATAAGGAATAAACAGCATTACTATTAATCTAAGCAGTGCATATTAAAATAATGGGACTAAGATTTTGTTGAGACAAAGGTATTTTTGTCTGTCAAGTAGGCAAACATATAAAAGCATAATAATATTCAGAATTTGTGAAAGTGACTTTTTGTTACATTTGGCCAATGGGTGGCACCAACAAGATAGGAAGTGGGAGATACTGAAATTTTTTATTCCCCCACTCGAGGTATGGTTTGCCATGCCTGTGGTCCTCTACCTAAGGTCACAGTTACTGTTAAATGGCCCCTTTCTCACAGCAACAACTCTCACCAGGTTCCAGTGACAGCTCCCTTGCCCTGCTTATTTAGGCCCAGGGGACTGCGATACTAAAAACTTCCTGCAATATCTAGACCCTGGATGTTTTCACTCCTGCTGGAACCCCTAACTCCTGTTCCCACACCTCTGTAAATGGCTCCTTCATTAAACTCCCTTTAATGACCCTTGTGGTGTGATTTTCTGACAGGACCCAGCCAGCCAGCCATATGAATGTATTGTTTAAATTTTTAAACAATCTTTAAATCTCTCTCTCTCTCTCTCTCTTTCTTCTCTGTGTGTGTGTATGTGTGTATATATAAATATAAATGGAGACTTAGACACAGGTAGGGACACACAGAAAGTCAGAATGTATATAGACCAAAATGTGTGAAAATATATAACTTTTAAATAAATACACACACACACATACATATACATACATATATGAATTCAAGAAATGATAAAGAATATAAGGAATTAGTCAAAAATAATGCTATTGCTCAGCTTCTTATACAAAAAGGCAATTTAGACCCTCTAAGTTAGGTCACTGAATTTTATCAATATTAATTTCCTGATTGTAATATTGTACTAATAATGTTGTAAAGATGCTAACCATTGGGATAAACTGGATGAAGGGTTCGCATGATCTCTCTGCATTATTTCTTATACTTGCATGGAAATCTACAATTATCTCCAAATAAAAAGGTATTTTTTGTTTGTTTTGTTTTGTTTTTTTATTGAGACAGTCTCACTCTGTTGCCCAGACTGGAGTGCAGTGACACAATCTCCGCTCACTGCAACCTCCACCTCCTGGGTTCAAGTGATTCTGCCTCAGCTTTCCAAGTAGCTGGGATTCCAACACCCGCCACCACACCTGTCTTATTATTGTATTTTTAGTAGAGACTGATTTTCACCATGTTGGCCAATTTGGTCTCAAACTCCTCGCCTCAAGTGATCCACCCACCTCAGCCTCCCAAAGTGCTGGGATTACAGGCGTGAGGTACCATATTCAGCCCAAATAAAATGTTTGTTGGTTGGTTGGTTTTGAAACAGAGTCTCGCTCTGTGGTTCAGGCTGGAGTGCAGTGGCACGATCTCAGCTCACTGCAACCTCTGCCTCCGGGGTTCAAGCGATTTTCTTGCCTTCAAGCGATTTTCTAGCCTCCGAGTAGCTGGGATTATCACGCGCAGCTAATTTTTGTATTTTTAGTAGAGACAGGGTTTCACCATGTTGGCCAGGCTGGTCTCAAACTCCTGACCTCAGATGATCAGCCTACCTCAGCCTCCCAAAGTGCTGGGGTTACAGGAATGAGCCACTGCGCCTAGTCAAAATATTTTTTAAATTGCATATGAAAAAATTAAAATCTTAAAGAAACAAAATATACATTAACATTTACCCAGTCTCTAAAAATGAATTTACAAGCTCCAGAGGAAAATTGATAGGGGAATGTTTGAAGAAGATGGATCAATTTGACATTTTAAAAGTTTAATTTCTACTGGCCACAAACAAGACTGAATAGACATGTATACAAAAAACAAAGGAAATAGTTATAATGAGACCAACAAAAAGTTCAGTTAATTAGTATATAAAGGACAATGGCCAAGAAGAAAGGACATTAATGGAAAGTTCATAAAAGAGGTGACAATTTTTTTCCTCTTTTCAAAACTTTGAAGCCTCATCTCTCCCAGCTCCTCCTCAAACCTGCACCTATTTCTTTGACTCAGAACACATTCCTTCCCACTCCAACATTATTCCAAACCTCCACACGCTCACCAACTCTACTTTTTCTACTCAACTTCACAGGCAAATATCCCATGTGGCGGAATCCCAGCCTGAACTCTGCCATCAATATGCATGCCCCTTAGCAATTGATGTTGCTGAATGAAGCCACACAGCTGTGCAGACTGGTAGCCCTTTAAATTATTGACCAGAAATTTCAAAAGGGTAATCCACACTGCCCCACAAATCCCACTAAATTCCCCTAATAAACTTGCTTTTCTACTCTTAAGGAAGGTAATTTCATTTGCAAGCATTGTCTACAAACTCGATCCACTTCCTCATCTGTCATTCGCTTTTTAATCTATACCCACTTTCTCCCATCTGACCGTTTTACTGACCCACACTAGAGAAACTTTTCTTACTAAGGTTGTCAAATCCCATAGAAATTTTCAATCCTCATCTTAACTAAACCTCTCAGTTAACTGTATCCTCATATCAAAACACTCTTCTGATTTCCATGAAGCTTCAATTTCCTTAGTTTCTTCCTTGCCTTCCTGCTTGCTTTAGCTCATCCTCTTTCCCCTTCTCTTCCCAATCTCTGAAGAGTAGAATTATTCCAGGTCCTCATTCTGGACTCTTTGCACTCTATGCTAGATGATCTCATTCATTCTCACTAATTCATCAATTGTATGTTACTAACTCCTAGATTTTTTACCCCCAAACCAGATTTCTCTCCTGGCCTCAAGATGCATGTCACCAAATGCCTTCTTGACATCTCCACTCGGATGGCTCATAAGCTTCTCACATATCTAATATGTCCAAAAACAGAGCTCATTCTTTCTGCACCTGCCCCATCCAATCCTGGTGTTGCCATCTTCTGCTTCTCAGGAAATGACAAATTAGTTGTCAAACAAGAAATCTGAAGTCATCACTGAGGTTTCCTCTTCCTTACTCCGCATAACTAACCCATCACAGTTCTTGCTGATTCTACCCCCAAAATATACCTCAAACCCAAAGTCAGTCCAAGCCATCTTTGCTTCCCTTATCAACAACAGAGAGCCTTGCGACTGATCTTCTCACTTTCACTCTTCCCCCTCCCCAATCCATTCATCACACAGGTACCAGGAAAATATTTTTGAATTGTAAATCTGATCAACACTCTTCAGTGCCTTCCTATTAAAGTTAGGATAAAAATCCAGAATACTCACTATTACATTATATGATCTATCTCCTTGTACATTTTGAGCTCATCTCATACACCTCCCAGACCTCCTATTTTCCTCCAGCCACACTGCTTTTCTTTCAAGTCTTCAAACGTATAAATTCTTTCTGTTTCAGAAAGTTCATATGTTTTTCTCTTTACTGAACCACTTTCCTTGAGTCTTTGCCTATTTATCCTTCTGTTCTTAATTTAAATGACACTCCCTCAAAGAAGATTTCCCTAACCACCGCCATCCCCCAATCTAAGTTAGATCTCACTATTACATCATCTTGTACTTTGCCTTCATAGAATTTGCCTTGGTTCACACTATATACTAGGGGGTTCCCAACCCCTTGTTAGAATTGGGGCAGCACAGCAGGAGGTCAGTGGCTGGCGAGCTAGGTTTAACACCTGAGCTCCGCCTCCTGTCAGAGCGCCAGTCCTATTGTAAACTGCGCATGCGAGGAATCCAGGTTGTGCGCTCCTTATGAGAGCCTAACTAAGACCTGATGATCTGAGGTGGGACAGTTTCATCCTGAAAACCATTTTCCCCACCTCCTTCCGTGGAAAAATTGACTTCCACAAAACCAGTCCCTGGTGCCAAAAAGGTTGGAGACCACTGCCATATGCCTATTTATGTGATTATTTCTAGTGTATTTTTCGACTAGGGTTACATCGGACAATGCATGAGGGCAGGTGCCAGGGAATATTTGTTTGGTTTATCACTTTTAGACCCAGCACTCTGCCAGCACCTGGCACATTGTCGTGTGGAGTTGTGTGTTTTCAATGACTGCATTATAACAAGATTCAGCTCAAGCTTCACTTCTATAACTCTCTTCTCCACCACTCTTGCTGTTTCTCCACCCTGGTAGATGTGGGTACTTGCTTCTTTATTCCCCCACTGGATGCTGTACCTCTATCTCATACCTGACAAACAGTGCCATTGAACTTCTTTTGGGGTTCTTAGGCAAACCAATACTCTGTGTGCTTTCTGGGTCTTCACACATGCTGTTCCTTCTACCTGAACACTCTTCCTTCCTCATATTCCCACTCCCTCCCTTCTTCTAACTACTCCCTACTCATCTTTTATGTCTCAATGTAGACATCACTTCCTCCAGGAAATCTCCTCAATATCCCCCTCCATTCCAGATTAGATTTGCATTGTAATTGTCCATTTGATTAACTACATTCCCCTCTAGACTGTAACCTCAGGACCTGGTCTCAAATTCCTGACCTCAGGTGATCAGCCCACTTCAGCCTCCCAAAGTACTGGGATTACAGGAATGAGCCACTGCACCCACTTGAAATGTTTTTTAAATTACATATGAAAAAATTAAAACCTTAAAGGAACAAAACATACACTAACATTTACCCAATCTTTAAAAAGGAATTTATAAGCTCCAGAGGAAAATGGGACCACCTACTATGTGACAAATTCTGTGTCAGACTGTATCTGGAGATACTGTCTACCACTGTATCTCTAGACCCTAGCACAGAATTTGTCACATAGTAGGTGGTCCAAAAATAGTTGTTGAATCAATGAATTGATACATGTTTAACAATTGTCTATTGTTGAAAGAAAAAACTTACTAGACTATGTAGCATTCCAGTCCTAAAGGCTTTCCTCATTTAGCCAAATATTCCAACTCACATGGCCAGGGTCGGTTAAAATTAGAGAATTATTTAAGAACCTACTTGAATGGTTCTCTCTCTAGGAAGGTGAGAGTAGATCTGCTTCTGCCCTCTCAAACCAACACTTTACAATGTGGGGGGGGGGGGGGGAAATTAGGAATAGAAAATTCTTATTTGTTTGAAATTGAGCTTCGCTCTGTAGCCCAGGCTGGAGTATAGTGGTGCAATCTCAGGTCACTGCAAACTCTTCCCGTGTTCAAGCGATTCTCCTGTCTCAGCCTCCAAAGTAGCTGGGACTACAGGCACGTACCACCACGCATGGCTAATTTTTATATTTTTATTTGAGAAGGGGTTTCACCATGTTGGTCAGGCTGGTCTTGAACTCCTGACCTCAGGTGATCCACCTGCCTCGGCCTCCCAAACTGCTGGGATTACAGGCGTGAGCCACTGCGCCCAGTCCAGGAACAGAAAATTCTAAAATGACCCTTTTACTGGCCCTGAATCACACCTTGCTGCTGAAAATATTACCAAATTAACTCCATCTCCCACTAATAGAATGGAAATGAAAAAAACCAGATTCTCTAACTTGGCTTCAAGGATAGTGCCAAAGCTGTGTTAACAAAATTTCAGGCAAAAAGGAATGGTTATGTAAGATAAGAGTGCCCAGTTTTCTACAAAATCAATGACCTTTTTCAGAAGAGCAACCTTGAAAGTATCCAGAAATCGATTGATTAGATAATGCACACTCAGCAACTGCAAAGTCCATAGAAGGTTTAAATCACCAAGTGAAAACCAGTAAAGATGTACCCTAAGAGTGCATGAGGGTAGGAATGACTAAACATGTGCTGAGACAAACTCAGTCATCAATGGCATGGCATATGCTATTTTTTAATAACTATGTTGCAGTCACTGTAGGAGGTTGGCTCACTTGGCGTCCATCTCTACCTTTTCTTCCTAGGCTTCCTCTACTGTAGAAGCTAGAAATGCTAAATAATCACTTACCCATCTCTCTTGCAACTAATGATAGCTAAATAGTTTTGTGTGATTAAGACACTGGGAAATTATGTCCTAATAAATAAGGCAGATGTAACTAGCATTGCCCCTTCCCTAGATGATGGTTGAAAAGTCTGCAACAGCAGCAGCCATCTTGCAACCATGAGGCAACAAACCAATATGCAGAGGATGAATCGATAGAAGGAGCCTGGGAATTTGATGATATCATAGAGTTTTTACACCTGCCTTGGACTTCCTACATTCAGATTTTTTATTTTATAAGGAAAATAAATGCTTCTCTGTATAAGCCACTATTCTTGCAGATAAAAATATGCATACATGGTATTATGTCCACAACAGTGCTACTCAAACTATGGTCTACAAGCTACTAATATCAACATCAACATACCCACAAGCTGTTAGAAAGGCAAATTCTCACCTTGTCATTTCCCTACCTCCATCCCCACTGTTGGCCACATTTTATTTCCTGCCTTCCAACCTTGCCTTTCTCTTCCAATTTTCATGATGTCACTCGTAAATATTTCTCTTCTAACCCTCTTCCTTTCTCCCCATATTTTGATCATCCAAGCCATTGGGCCTGTAAAGGGAAATATTATAATAGATGTGTATGATGCTTTGGTGGTAAGAATAGAGTGCTTAAAAAATTATGTGGACATTGCCACATACCTGATATGAACTCAGATTTTTTAAATAGAAAACCAAACTGTTTATTTTTTCTTCTCCCAATCTACTCATCCCTACTATTTAATTTCAATTGACAGCATTTTAAGTCTCCCAATTGCTTAAGTGAAAATTTGGACTCATCCTTGACTCCTCTCTTCCTCCACACCCCACATCTAATTCATTAGCAAATTCTTTTGTTTCACTTTCAGAACATTCTCTAAATATTAGTATTTCTCACCCCCTCCAACACTACTGCCTTGGTCTCAGCCAGCATTATCTGTTGCTTGGGCCACTGTAATCGTTTCCTATTTGGTTTCTCTGCTTCCATCCCTGCCTCCCTACAACCTATTTTCCAAAGAACAACTAAAGTGATCTTTTAAAAATACAAACCTTATCATATCACTCCTTTAGTCACAACTTTCCAATGTCTTTTAGAAGAAAAAAATACAAACTCCTGAACATAATCTACACGGCCTGGCCTGATCTGGCCTCTGGTTATCTCATCACCAGCAGCATCTTTATCACTCTCCAACTTGCTCACCCTGCGTTAAGCATTGCTGGCCTTGTTACTCAAGCATGCTAATCCCATCTCTCCTATTGTTCCTTCTCCCTGGAGGATTCACCCTCCGGATACATGTCCCCTCATTTATTCAGGTCTCTACTCAATGGTCACCCTATCAGAGAAGACTTTCCTGAGTGCTTTATCTAAAATAACATGTTGCTCATCATATGCTGCCTCTCACCTTCCCTTACTTTACTGCATACACTACTGCTTGACTTTATAGTAAATATTTATACTAAATAACTATCATAAATATTTGTTTATTGTCCCCCAACACAAACACCACACACATAAATTATTTTATTTACCAGTATATCCCCAGCATTTTTTTAAAGTGCCTGACATGTAAGAGAGCTCAATAATTGTATTTGTTGAATTAATAAACTTCTTGTAGACCTCTCCCCCAAACTTGAGTTGTACTATATTACCATTCTTTCCCTTTTCCTCTACGTTTTCTAAGTTAACAGTTACGGCAGATTTTGTTCAACACTTAAGCCCCACTTCCATGACAATAAAATTCTGATTTGTTCAGGTAAGCATAGAGCCATTGATCTCAGTCCCAAGCAATGAATCATGATTGGTTTAAACCAGTCACGGTAGTCTTCTTCCATTTTGCCATCAGTTTGTTGTACAATAGACATGTGATCTGATTTCATCAAATGAGGTGTAAGGAGAAGTTTACTAAAGGATTTCCCTTCTGAAATAAAAGAGAGTCTTAGAAGTAACTACTCTTTTGCACCTGTCTCTTCTTTTCTTCTTGGAATGCAGATGTGATGATATAATGTCCAGAGCTGTGGCTACTATCTTGCAACAATGAAGTGACATGTATTGAGGCAGAAAAATACGGTCTGGTGACAGGGAACTTAAGGCTAAGTTGCGCTAACTTCTTAAAGAGAAAGCACCAAGGTCTGGGGACAGGAAATCTAAGACCAATTCACACTGACTTCCCAAAGCTGGATCAAAAGGAAAACCCCTGGGTCTGGTGACAGGAAACCTAGGCCAATTAACACAAACTTCCTAAATCTAAACTAAAAGGGAAAAACCCCATCTCCCCCAAGCTGAATAGCAGAGGATCAAAGCTACTCTCCCTGTAACCTTCCTCTTCCACCATACCTCAGATGGAAAGTGGAGAGCGCCTTGGACTGGCCACAGGCCAAGCGGGGACCATCCCTTGCTGCATAGGGTGCCAATTCGGCTCACCCTTTAAGTAGCCGCAGACCAAATCCTTCATACAGATAAGGGTTCTTCTTCATACAGAGAAGAACCTCAAATCGGGTACTTAAAACTCAGAAAACTTTGTAACTGGGTGTATTAGTCCGTTTTCATGCTGCTGATAAAGACATACCCGAGACTGGGTAATTTATAAAGCAAAAGAAGTTTAATGGATTCACAGTTCCACATGGCTAAGGAGGCCTCACAATCATAGTAAAAGGTGCAAGGTTAAAGGCACATCTTACATGGCGGCAGACGAGAGAAATGGAGAGCCAAGTTAAGGAGTTTCCCCTTATAAAACCATCAGTTCTCATGAGACTTATTCACTACCATGAGAAAAGTATGGAGAAAACTGCCCCCATGATTCGATTATCTCCCACTGGATCCCTCCCACAACACGTGAGAATTATGGGAGCTACAATTCAAGATGAGATTTGGGTGGGGACACAGCCAAACCATATCACTGGACCTTTGAGTTGCTTGCCTGGGCCCACTCCCATCCTGTGGAATCTTTCTCACTTTAGTAAATTTCTGCTTTTAATGCTTCTTTCCTGCATTTCATTCCTCTGCTCCTTTGTTTGTGTGTTTTGTTAAAATCTTTGTTCAAAATGCCAAGGACCTGAAAATTCGTAAGACCCTCCACCGGGAACAGCATGAAGACTAAAAATCAAGCCAGTGAGGATAGCAGAATGGAAAGATGAGAAGGACCCTGGTCCTTGATTACATTATTGAGCAATTAAATAAACCTGGAACTGCCCATTTCCAGACTTCTTATTAAGTAACAACAAATGTTTTTATGGTTTAAGCTATTGTTAGTTTAGATTTTCCTTTATTTGAAGCCAAATGAAATCCTAATTCAGTTATTTTATTTGTATATTTGTATTTTAATGTATTTGTAAGGACAAATATGCTTTTCCTTAATACAGAACATCCTGGGTATAAAAAAGGGAGGGGAAGGAGGAAAGAGAAAAAGGAGAGAGAAAGGAAGCAACAAACCCAACTAATTTGTGGATGAAATAACCCTGGAGGTCGAGTGAATCACAGAAACGATAGAAAGAAAAAAAAAAAACATTCCGTATTTTTCTTGCACATCATCTAGTCTCACCCCCCTCCAATCTTCCTTTATCTGATCTTTCTATTAATATAGAAGGATCATTAAACTAAACCACTGCTCTCATAAATATACCACACACTGGGTAAGCTATATCCACAGAGTCTAATTTTTTTTTCATTTAAAAAATGAATAAATAAATAAATCTACCACACTGTAAAACCTTTAATGGATTCTCATTACCATTACAGAATATTCATCTAGTTAACATTCGAAGGCTAAAATCCAATCACACTAATTCACTGACTTTATCTCCCACGATTTCTTAATCTAAAACCTCCAGTTCAAACAAAAACAAACAAGGAAAAAATTCTCCTTATTGCTCTCTTATTTCTTATTTCCTCTCAGCTATGAATCTCTCTGTTTCCAGTGTTGGCTCCCTCAATAGAGGAAATAAGTGCTTAAGACAATAACCCAAGGGGAGAGAGGGTGCTGGAAGTCAACTATAATAGACTCATCCAAAATTTTACAAGCAGAAAATCCGCCATAAGGTGTTTTAATTTCATCCTACATGCAATTTTTGTGTTTTACAATATTACAGTTGTTTTATTTTGAATTACATATGACATATGTACATCATAAATTTTCTTCCAAATGTTAAATCAGGCCCTAACCATTCAGAATGCATGTCTTCTCTCCTCCAAATCTCTCCACTCATCTAAATCCTGCTCCATTCCTCGAGCCCAAGTTAAAATCCAGTCTTCTCCAAGAAATCTTTTCAGACCACAGTAGAGTCTTTTTATATTTGAATTATTTATTTGTATCATAATATTTTATATGGCTTATAGCTTATCTCTCCAATTAGATTCAAAGTTTGCTATTCACAAGTAAGACTACAACGAATATTTGTTGAATGGAAAGAGTACAGGACCCTGACCTGCCAGTTTACATGACCAATCTGCAGATGAATGTTTGAATATAAATGCTTTATATTTCAAGAGTTATCAGCAATTTATGGGGCCAAAGATAAATTCTGGCTTCAGCTATAAAGTAGGACCCTACACTCAGCATCAATAAATAAAGAACCAAATCTTCCTTTGTGAAGTTCTGCTGGAGTTCACCAATTTTAACCAATTACGCCTTGCAAAGTCTTTACCTAACATGCAAGGGAAGACACAAGAATTCATTTGGTAGAGACATCAACCATCCGCACCTAGCCCCTTACCTCCCTCTATACCCAGTACCACTACCACCAAATCATTACCAAATCAAAAATATGTGTTTTATTGGTTTTTTTATTTTTATTTTAGGTTCAGGGGCACACATGAAGGTTTGTTATATAGGTAAATTGCATGTCATCAGGGTTGGTGTACAGATTATTTCATCACCCAGGTAATAAGTATAGTACTTGATAGGTAGTTTTTCTATCCTTATCCTCCTCCCACCCTCCAACTTCAAGTAGATCTCAGCATCTGTTGTTCCCTTGTGACAATATGTACTCAATGTTGAGCTCCCACTTAGAAGTGAAAACAATTAGCAGTTGGTTTTCTGTTCCTGGATTAGTTCACTTAGGATAATGGCTCCAGCTCCATCCATGTGGCTGCAAGGGACATGATCCCATTCTTTTTTATGGCTGCATAGTATTTCATGGTATATATGTACTACATTTTATTTACCCATTCTACCTTTGATGGGCATTTAGGTTAATTCCATGTCTTTGCTATTGTGAACAGTGAGTGCTATGATGAACATGTAAATACATGTGTCTTTATGGTAGAACAATTTATATTCCTTTGGGTATATACCCAGTAATGGTATTGCTAGATAAAATGGTAATTCTGTTTTAAATTCTTTGAGAAATTGCCAAATTGCTTTCCACAATGGCACCAACAGTGTATAAGCATTCCCTTTTCTCTGCAACCTCACCAGCATCTGTTGTTTTTTCACTTTTTAGTAATAGCCATTCTGACTCATGTGACATGGAATGTGATTGTGGTTTTGACTTGCATCTCTCTAATGATCTGTAATGTGGAGCATTCTTTCATATGCTTGTTAGTCACGTGTACGTCTTCTTTTCAAACGTGTCTGTTTATGTCCTTTGTTCACTTTTTTACGGGATTGTTTTTTAATGTTACTATGTTTAAGTTCTCTATGGATTCTGGATATAAGGGCTTTGTTGGATACATAGTTTAAAAACATATTCTCTCATTCTGAAGGTTGTCTATTTAGTCTTTTGGTAGTTTTCGTTGCTGTACAGAAGCTCTTTAGTTTAATTAGGTCCCATTTGTCAATTTTTGCTCTTGTTATGATTGCTTTTGGCATCTATGTCATGAAATCTTTGCTAGGTCCTATGTTCAGTTGTATTGCCTAGGTTGCCTTCCAGGGTTTTAGAGTTTTGGGTTTTACATTTAAGTCTTTAATACATGTTGAGTTGATTTTTGTATATGGTGTAAGAAAGGGGTATGGTTTCAATATACTGCATATGCTAGCCAGTTATCCCAGCACCATTTCTTGACTAGAGGGGAGTCCTTACCTCATTGCTTGTTTTTGTTAACTTTGTCAGAGATCAGATGGTGGTAGATGTGCAGCATTACTTCTGGACTCTCTAGTTTGTTCCATTGGTCTGTGTGTCTGTTTTTATACAAGTACCATGCTCTTTTGGTTACTATAGCCTTGTAATATATTTTGAAGTTAGATAAAGTGATGTCTCCAGCTTTGTTCTTTTTGCTTAGGATCACCTTGGCTATTCAGGCTCTTTTTTGGTTCCATATAAATTTTAAAATAGTTTTTTTTTCATAATTCTAAAAGGCATCACTAGCAGTTTGGTAGGAATAGCATTGAATCTGTATATTGCTTTGGACAGTATGATGAATTTAACAATATTGATTCTTCTATCCATGAGATGGAATGTTTTTCCATTTGTTTGTGTCATCTCTGATTTCTTTGAGCAGTGTTTTGTAAGTCTTATTGTAAAGATCTTTCACCTCCCTGGTTAGCTGAATTCCTAGGTATTTTATTCTTTCTGTGGTTATTGTGAATGGGATTGCATTCTTGATTTGGCTTGCAGCTTGGATGTTGTTGGCATTCTGGAATGCTACTGATTTTTGTACACTGATTTTGTATCCTATAACTTTGCTGAAGTTGTTTATCAGATAAAGAAGCTTCTGGGCAAAGACTATGGGGTTTTCTAAGTGTAGAATCATATCATCTGCAAAGGGGGATAGTTTGACTTCCTCTCTTCCTATTCGGGGTGCGTTTTATTTCTTCCTCTTGCCTGAATACTGTGGTTAGGACTCCATGTTGAATAGGAGTGGTGAAAGAGGGCATCCTTGTCTTGTGCCAGTTTTTAAGGAGAATGCTTCCAGCTTTTGTCAATTCAATATGATGTTGGCTGTGAGTCTGTCATAGATGGTTCTTATTATTTTGAAGTATGTTCCTTCAATGCCTAGTTTGTTTGAGGATTTTTAACATAAAGGGATGTTGAATTTTATTGAAAGCCTTTTCTGCAGCTATTGAGATGATCATGTGGTTTTTGTTTTTAGTTCTGTTTACATGGTGAATCACATTTATTGATTTGCATACCTTGTATCCCAGGGATAAAGCATGCCTGATTATGGTGAATTGCTTTTTGATGCACTGCTGGATTTAGTTTGCTAGTATTTTGTTAAGGATTTTTGCATCTCAGTTCATCAAGGAAATTGGCCTGAAGTTTTATTTTTTTTATTTGCTGTATCTCTGCCGGTTTTTGGTATCAGGATGATGCTGGCCTTATACAGTAAGTTAGGAGGAGTTCCTCCTACTCAATGTCTTGGAGTAGTTTCAGTAGGAGTGGTATCAGCTCTTCTTTATACACCTGGTAGAATCTGGCTGTTGAGTCATCTGGTCCTGGTTTTTTTCTGGTTTGTTGGGTTATTACTGATTCAATTTTGGAACTTATTAGTGGTCTCTTCAGGAATTCTATTTCTTCCTGGTTCAATCTTGGGAGGCTATGTATCTCCAGGAATTTATCCATTTTTTTCTAAATTTTCTAATTTGCGTGCATAGAGGTGTTTGTAATAGTCTCTGAGGGTTTTTTGTATTTCTGTGGGGTTGATGGTAATGTCACTTTTGTCACTTGTGATTGTGTTTATTTGGATCTTCTCTCTTTTTTCTTTATTAGTCTAGCTAGCAATCTATCAATCTTATTTATTCTTTCAAAAAACCTATCCTGGATTCATTGATCTTTTGTGTAGTTTTTGGTTTCTCAATTTCCTTCAGTTCAGCTCTGATTTTGGTTATTTTTTGTCTTCTGCTATCTTTGGGGTTGGTTTGTTCTTGTTTCTCTAGTTCCTCTAGATGTGATGTTAGGTTGTTAATCTGAGATCTTTCTAACATGGGGAGGGGGCATGAGGGGTAGAGATGGGGCTTTATCATGTTGCCCAGGCTGGTCTCTAACTCTTGGACTTAAGCAATCTACCTGCCTCTGCCTTCCAAAGCACTGGGATTACAGATGTGTGAGCACTTATGACTGGTCATGTCTCAAATTTTTTGATGTGGGCATTCAGCCCTATAAACTTCTTTCTTAACACTGCTTTAGCTGTGTCCCAGAGATTCTGGTATGTTGCATCTTTATTCTCATTAGTTTCAAAGAAATTAGTGATTTCTGCCTTAATTTCATTGTTTAACCCTAAAGGAGCAGGTTATTTAATTTCCATGTAGTTGTATGATTTTGAGCACTTTTCTTAGTGTTTATTTCTATTTTTATTGCACTGTGGTCCAAGAGTGTGGTTGCTATGATTTCATGTTTTTTAATTTGCTGAGGATTGTTTTATATCCAATTGGGTGGTTAATTTTAGAGTATGTGCCATGTACAGATAAGAAAGATGTATATTCTGTTGTTTTGTGTTAGAGAGCTCTGTAGATGTCTATTAGGTACATTTGGTCAAGTGTAGAGTTCAGGTCCTAACTGTTTTAATTTCTCCTCACCGATCTGTCTAATACTGTCGGTGGGGTGTTGAAATCTCCCACTATTGTTGTGTAGTTATCTAAGTTTATTCATAGGTCTCTAAGAACTTGCCTTATGAATCTGGGTGCTCCTCTTTTGGGTACATATATGCTTAGGATAGTTAGGTCTTCTTGTTGAATTGAACACCTTAACATTATGTAATACCCTTCTGTGTTGTTTTATCTTTGTTGGTTTAAAGTGTGTTTTGTCTGAAATTAGAATAGCCACCTCTGCTTTTTTCTGTTTTCTGTTTGCTTGGTAGATTTTCTGCCATCCTTCTACTTTAAGACTATGGGTGTCACTGCATGTGAGATGGGGCTCTCAAAGACAGCATCCTGTTGAGTCTTACCTTCTTATTCAACTTGCCATTCATGCCTTTTAATTGGGCCACCTAGCCCGTTTACCTTCCAGGTTGATACTGACGTATGTGGGATTGATTCTGTCATCATGTTAGCTGCTTATTATTCAGACTTGTTTTTGTGGTTGCTTTACAATGTCAATGGTCTGTGTACTTAGATGTGTTTTTTAGTGGCTGGTAACAGTCTTTCCTTTCCATATTTAGCACTCCCTTTGGGACCTCTTGTAAAGCACGTCTGGTGTTAGTGAATTCCTTTAGGATTTGCTTGTCTGAAAAGAATCTTATTTCTCCTTCACTTATGAAGCTTAGTTTGGCTAGATATGAATTTCTTGGTTGGAATTTATTTTCTTTAAGAATACTGAATACAGGCCCCCATCTCTACTGGCTTGTAGGGTTTCTGCTGAAAGATCCACAGTTAGCCTGGTTGGGTTCCCTTTGTAGGTGACCTGCCCCTTCTCTCTAGTTGCCTTTAACATTTTTTCATTCATTTTGACCTTGGAGAATCTGACGGCTGTGACTCTTGGGGATGGTTATCTTGTGTCATCTTGCAGGGGGTGTTAGCCTGGTTGGGTTCCCTTTGTAGGTGACCTGCCCCTTCTCTCTAGTTGCCTTTAACATTTTTTCATTCATTTTGACCTTGGAGAATCTGACGGCTGTGACTCTTGGGGATGGTTATCTTGTGTCACCTTGCAGGGGTTCTCTGCATTTTCTGAAATTAAATGTTGGCTTCTCTAATGAGGTTGGAAATTTTTTCATGAATGATATCCTCAAATATGTTTTCCGAGTTGCTGGCTTTCTGCCTCTCTTTCAGGGATGCCAATGAGTTCTAAATTTGCTCTCTTTACACAATCCCATATTTCTAAGAGGTTTCGTTCATTTATCTTTAATCTTTTTTCTTTATTTTTGTCTCACTGAGTTGTTTCAGAGAACTAGTCTTTGAGCTCTGAGATTCTTTCATCAGCTTGGTCAATTCTGCTGTTAATACTTGCAATTGTATTCTGAAAATCTTGCAGTGAGTTTTTTAGCTCTGTCAGATCCATTTGGTTCTCTCTTAAAATGGCCATTTCATCTTTCTCTCCTGTGTCATTTTATTGTATTCCTCAGAATTCTTGGATTGGGTTTTGGCTTGTCCTGAATCTCAACAATCTTCATTCCTGTCCGTAGTCTGAATTCTACTTCTGTCATTTCAGCCATTTCAGCCTGGCTAAGAAGCATTGCTGGGAAACTAGTACAGTCATTAGGAAATAAGAAGACACTGGCTTTTTGAGTTGTGAGAGTTCTTGCACTGGTTTTTTCTCAGCTACATGGGCTGATGTTCCTTCAGTCTTTTGCTGCCCTTTGGATGAGTTTTTGTTTTGTTTTGTGTTTACCTTCTTCAATACCCTTGGAGGTTGATTGTGGTATAAGGTGGGTTTAGTCAACTGGCTTTATTTCTTGAAGATTTTAGGGGGCCATGTCTCAGCTCAGCACTCCATGGCTGTGTGCTATAACTCTGGAGGGCTGCTATTGGTTCCTGGCTTTACTATCTGCCCCCTCAAGGCTAGAAAACTGCTGCACTAGAAGGACCAATGTGTTCCTAGACTGCTGGCCACAATACCCCAATGGATGGTACCAGCCAAACCACTTCATAAGGTTGATAACAGCAGGATCTGTGCTCATGCACATGTGTCAGCAGCAGCAGCAGCATGGCAGGGTACACACTTGTCAGCTGGGGTGGAGGTCTGGTAGGCATGGGGCTGCCAACCTCTGTGCATGTATTCACAGAATCAGCAATGGCAGTGTGTGTCAGGGAACAGAGCTACTGGCATCTGTGCGTGTGTTCACATTGGTGGCAGTGTTGGTACCAGGGCAGGGTGCTGGCCTGCACAGGACTGCCAGCCTCCATGCACTCATTCATGCCAACAGCAATGGCAGCACGGGGTGGAGGATAGGGCCACACTGGCTTCCGAGTACACCTTCACGCCAGCAATAGCAGTGCAGCAATGGATGTGGGAGGTCCACTCAGAACAACAGCAGTGGTGCAGTGGGATGCAAGCACATGTGTGCTGGCAGGGGAGGAGAGGCAAAGTCCACTCACACACACACCAGCAAAGCCATTGGAGGTGTGGCCATGGGCAAGTTCATGCCAGCAAAGTAGCACAGGGAGGCTGCGGTGAGGGGAGGGTGCGGGTGGACTGGTGTGCATCAGCAGAGGCTGCTCTGCTGGAGCTCTCCAATGGTCAGGTGTGATCTGCCATTTCAGGAGCTATAATGTGAGCCCCCAGGAGGGACCCTAGAGGCTGCACTGCAAGCAAATATAGCCAGACTGGAGTCCTAGGAGTGGCCAGCAGACAGGAGGATGCTCAGATTGAACTGACCTTGTCTCATGAGCAAGACTGCCCTGCTCTATTCAGCTCTGACAGTTCCCCTAAGACTTAAGTCTCCAAGGGGGAGAATGGCAAGCCCTGGGGGGATGGGCATCCCTGGCCATGCTCCACTGCAGATGTTTCCTCACCAAACCCTCTGGGCTCTGCACAGGCTGGCATCCTGCCCCTACCACCTCTCTAAGCAGCTCTCCCTGCTAGCTCAAGTGTCCATGGGGGTCATAGGATCTCTTGCTGCCAGGATTCCAGAGGTTCAGGACAAGAGCAAGCCACTCCTCGCTTCCCCTTAAGCCTAGTGTCTGTGTTCTCCATCTGTCCACTCTCAATGCCTTCCCTCCAGATATCTGCTTGGAGCATGCTCATCTTCCTGATGTTTTAGTCTCTCAGTGGCAGATGTTCTTCCTGTCTGTGTCTAGTCAACCATCTTGCCATGAATCAAAAATATGTGTTTTAAATCAGAATATAATTTGGCAACCAACAGCACTTATGCCATATCAAAATTGATTGCAAACAGATACATACCTCCCTGCTGGCTGTGACAGTCTGCTACCCACCTCAGTGACAAAAATTGGCAGCCAGCATGCTCCTTCGCCCACTTCAGTGTCAGTGGGCTATCCTGCTCCCTCCCTGTTTGGAAATCACTAAGGCCTAAGACCCTTTCTGTGAGCTGCCTCCAACATGCCAAAGGGAAGGGAGTAGGAACTTTGGCACCCTCATTTTAAAAGAGTGCCAGCCCATGATGTAAAAGGAAGGCTATATTCTTCTCCAAATGTGGACGCTGCCTGTTTCCTTTATTGCAGTTATTAGCTGATATCTTTGGCAGAGAACATGTTGAGTAAGCTTTTCCAGGATGAGTTTGTAACACTGGAAATATAACAGCTAAAACAAAAAGCCAAACTTCTGATTGTTTCTCAGTTTGCACCCACACATTTACCAAGACACCTCATTTTTGAAAAAGTTTTTAACAAAGCAAGAGCCAAATTTACACTTCCTTCTCCCTTCCCCATGGCAAGTCATTCAAATATTTATTTTTCTGTTTTTATCTACTCTTTCCCTTTTTCTTAATTAAAAGAAGATATTTTTGTCACCAGTAAACACTGCAATTCCTCATTTTCCCTTTTCTGTATGATGACCTCATTTTTCCTGTCCTCTACCTGAACAATAGAATTAAAAAAAAAAAAAAAGCTAAACTGAATTGTGAGTAATTCATAATTGAGATTTTAAGTTTAGCATATAAAAACTGAATACGAATAGGATTTGACTCCCAGCAGATTATTCCTTTATAAATCTAAATATAGATGTGTTTAATGTTCATTATAAACATCTTTTAAAAAGGCAAGTGACAGTGTTGGAAAAAATAAAAAATAAAGTGCTTTCAAGAAGAAATGTAAACATTTTTCTTAGGAAACTCATTTTGGAAGTTTGCATGCTGTCATTATGCCAAGATCACATAACAATAAAAATAATTAAAATGAACTACTATAAATTATTTTCTCCTGGAATCAATGGTATGAATTTAATAGGCAATCCAGAGCTCCAGCTTCAACTTTAACCAATTCCAAAGTCAAATTTCTGATTATCATATGCTCTATTTAATGAGTAACTAACTGGAGAGTAAGATCTCAGTTTGATTGCAGCATGCTACTTACAAACCAGACCACTAGTTTTTCTCTTTTTTACCACAGTTAAAGAGTAACAAATATGTTTTAAAAGACCCTGGAAAAGTGCCACAAAGCTGGAAGAACTGAAAAAATGTAATGCTTCTAAATACAAGTTATTTTTTATATTCCAGGTTTGATTTTTCCATAAGATCTCAGGAGAATACAATACAAAATACCAAGCTACAGAAACAATAAATAATTTCCATCATCAGTATTACTTAAGCCTTGGTTGTCTTGTGTGAGAACTAGGTCACACAGATTCAAGCATAACCAAGACTTTTAAAAACTGTTCTCTAAGAATGCATCAAGATTTAAGTACCAATTCTGCCACTAAAGCGCTATGTGACGTTAGAAATACAGTTAGCTTTTCTGGTCTCAGTTTTCTTATTTGTAAAATAGAGATAATAATTCACCTCACAGGGCTATTGTGAGTATTAAATGAGAGAATATACATGAAATATCTATTTCAGTGCCTAGAATCTAGTGAATTTCCTTCAAACCCCTTTCTCACACTCCCTATCCCTAAACATCAATGCTTAATATTATGTGCCAACAGGGATGTGAGTATTCCTTCCATTCCTCAATAGCAATGAGGTGAACAGTATCTTTATGTTAATAGATGTTCTTGAAAAATCCACTGTATTGTATGCATATAATTTTAATTGATATAATGGTATCCTATAATATATCTCATTTTACTTCTTATTCTATTTCTTATTTGGTTTGGGGATTGGTGTTTTTTGTTTTTTACTGTGGTTTGGGAAAAAAATAGAAAATCTGATATAAATTAGTCCTTCACAGCTCTTTTTCAAAGGCAAATTCAAAAGTGAGATTTTGCAGGTCAGCTATACCCAAAGTTGAATGCCAATGAGTTAAATTAGTATCTTTTTGTTTGTAAGTGTTCTTGCAAAACACATGGTTTTGCGTAAAGGTAAAGGTAGTTTTAATTTACTTCAATAGTATTGTGCTATATATCTTTCTATTTCTCTCCTTCCCCTGCATTATGCTTTGAAGTTCGTCTATATTGTCAGATGTATATCTACTTAGCTGCTTCTAATTTTTTTCTTATTCCCATGGCATGCAATCTCCAAATTCTACCTAGCCACTCTTCTAATGATGGGCACTCAGGAGAGCATTCAACCATCTACCACCATAAAAAATGCTGAAATGAATATTCTTATGTGAGTTCCCACATGGGCAGCCAAAGCTATGAGGAAAGGTATATACACACAGGGCCTAGTTATGAGATTGCTGACTCAGCCATGAACAGCAGAGATTCTAGATACAGAATCAAAACAGAAAAATGAGCTTAGAGATCACAGTCTTCACTTTTGTTTTGTTTTGTTTTAATAACAGAAGCATGAAGATTTTAAATATTACTTTTAAAAAGCTTGGCTGCATCATAGTTAGTGCTTAGAAAAAGTTCCCCCCACCTATTTTAATAAAGATGTTTTTTGGATTTGTTGATTTTTTAAAAAAAGATAAAACTGCTACATCAAAAGCCACCTCTAGTGCAAAATTAACAAACCAAAATTTTGTAGTTTAGAATAAAAGTTTTAAGAGTTAATTTTTGTAAAGCAAAAGTTATACCCTAAACAATACTAACATGATTTTTATTTTTGCTCTATAGTTTGTTGATAGTGAAAAGGAAACCCATTTTTTAGTTAAAGATGAAGTTGACTATCTTTTCAACTCATTCCTAAAATTCTAGAAAAATTCATGATCTTATAAAGATAACTGAACGTAAGAGAAATTATGTGCTAATAAAAATAACTATTCTGGAGAGAGAAGAGGCTCTCGGTTCCAAAATGGTGATGTAGAAGCAGGCGGCTTCACTTCCCACGACAGAAAACAAAAAACAAATGCACAGCACAGAGATTATCATCAGAACTTAGATGGAAAGATAAGACCATTCCCAAAGCTACAGAGAAGTGAAACAACTCTGGGCAGATGGTGAGGGAATCAGACTTGCACAGCCACAAAGCCCATCCGTCCATTTTGTCTTACATGGAGCACATAGAAAATTTTTCGCCAGGGTGCGCTGGCTCACGCCTGTTATCTCAACACGTTGGGAGGAGAAGGCGGGGGTGGGGGGGGGATCTCTTGAGGCCAGGAGTTCGAGACCAGCCTGGCCAACATGGTGAAACCTCATCTCTACTAAAAATTCAAAAATTAGCTGCATGTGGTGGTGCATGCCTGTAGTCCCAGCTACTCAGGAGGCTGAGGGAGGAGAATTGCTAGAACCTGGGAGGCATGGGCTGCAGGGAGCAGTGACCGCACCACAGCACTCCAGCCTGTGCTACAGAGCAAGACGCTGTCAAAAAAAGAAAGAAAGAAAGACAGAGAGAGAGAGAGAAGAAAGAAAAAAGAAAAAAAGAAAAGAAAGAAAGAAAAAAGAGAATTTCCCATGAACTCATGGTTTCTGCACTGCAAAAAGTGAGATCAAGGTGGGCAACAAGCTTCCCCACTAACTTGGTTTCCCTGGCAGAAGACCCGTCCCTGCCTTAACGCACAGGAACCATTGCCATTGCCTGAAGGATGAAATATCCCTGAGGACAGACAGAGAAAAGTGGGAGATGGCAATGCTATCCCCCAGCCCTGAAAACTATGCTGTGTAATTTAGCCAAAGGAGGCGCCAAATTAGAGTGGCTATTCAACAGCACCATACTGTCGGAGGCACGTTCCACAAGTACCCAAGGCACAAAGCCCTAGCCGGCAATCCCACACTGCCGGGACATCCCCCCTCTGGGACCTCCCCTATTCTGGCATTGTTCCCATCATTTACTAGAGCTGAAGTGAACCTGCGTTTAAGGCGCCACCTAGAGCTGCAAAGGCTACAGTGACCTAGGGATAAAGAATCTACTCAACCAGATGCAGCGGCTCATGCCTGTAATCTTAGCTCTTTTGAGAGGCTGAGGCAGGATTATCGCTTGAAGCTGAGTGTGAGACCAGCCTGGGCAGAACCCCATCTCTATGAAAAATGTTTAAAAATTAGTCAGGTATGGTGGTGTATGCCTGTCTCAGTTACTGGGGGGGATGAGACAGGAGCATTGCTTGAGCCTAGAAGTTCAAGTTTGCAGTGAACTATGATCACCACTGCATTCCAGCCTAGGTGACAGACTAAGACCTGCCTCAAAGAGAAAAAGAAGAAGGAGAAGGAGAAGGAAGAAGGAAGAAGAAAAAAAGAAACAGAAAAGAATCTCTGAGCAGGTATATCCAATAAAAACCAAAACAAGCCAGAGAAGATTGGAATAAATTAATTCTTTGATGCAAAAACATAGATGTACACCCACAAGAAGCAAGGAACCATGATCCCTGTAAATGAGCAAAGAAAGGAACTAGTGACTGCCCTTAGCAAGACAGCAATTTGTGAGCTCTCTGACCAGGAATTCAAAATGACAGTTTTAAAGAGACTTGGTGAGCTCTAAGATACCACAGAAAATCAGTTCAGAAATTTATCAAAGAAATTTAACAAAGAGATTGAAATAATTTTAAAAATCAAACAGAAATCCTGGAACTGAGACATACATTTGCTTAACTGAAAAATCCATCAGGGATTCTCAACAGCAGAATGGATCAAGCAGAGAAAATAGTCAGTAAGCTGAGAAACCAGCTAATTGAAAATACATAGTCAAAAGAGAAAAAAGAAAAAAAGGGAATGAAGACCACCTACAAAATAGAGAAAATTACCTCAAAAGCCCAAATCTAGGAATTATTGGTGTTCAAGAGGGAGTTGAGGAAGAGCAAGGGGTAAAAATCTTATCCAAGAAATAGAAAACTTTCCAAAACTTAAGAAAGAAAAAAAATATCCAGGTACAGGAAAATCAGAGAAAACCAAACACATTCATCATCCCAAACAGTACTACCCCAAGGTATATAATAAGCAAACTCTCAAAGGTCAAGGATAAAAGAGGGGATCCTAAAAGGAGCAAAAGAAAAGAAGCACATAACATAAAAAGGAGCTCCAATTCATCAGGCGACAGACTTCTAGCGAAAACCATGCAGACCAGGAGAGAGTGTAATGACATTTTCAAAGTCCTGAAAGAACAAAACTGGCAATCAATAATCTATATCCCCCAAGTTATCCTTCAAATTTGAAGGAGAAAGGACAAATGTTTAAGTAATGGATATCCCAAGTACATTGATTTGATCTTTACAAATTTATGAATATATTATCATATGTACCCCAAAACTTTGCATATCTATTATGCATCAATAAAAAATGGTTTCAACAGACAAAAGTAATAATTTTTAAAAGAAAAGCAAATAAATAAAAGTAATTATTTCTTAGAAAACCTCACAGTTGCCTGTATTGACTCCATTATGTTATTATTTATCCTTCATGGTGAACGTATTAGTTCTAACACATATATTACATATACATTATATATATGTAGATATGAGTATATCCTAAAATTACTATGCATTCCAACAACAATCAGGCTATTTCTAGGAATAAGGCAATAACACATCAGAAATATTGCATTTCTATAACCAATGTTTTGAAATTCAAAAACTAATGCATAGACAAAAACACAAATGCAGTATTTCTTGGAGTAACACATTTTCACCTATTTAAATATATGCCATCATATACATAGAATGGCTAAAATTTTAAAAGACTCATCATATCGAGTGTTGAAGATAATGCAGATCAACCAACATTCTTATACATTGCTGATTAGAAACATATAATGGTACAACCACTTTGAAAAACTGGCAGTTTCTGATAGTATTAATCATACTCACCCTATGATGCAACAACTCTACTTTTAGGCATCTATCCAAGAGAAATGAAAATATAGGTCTATATGAAGATTAGTGCACAAATATTCATAGCAATTTTATTTATAATAGCAAAAATTGGACACAACACACATTTTGATCCATGGGAGGATAAACAAATTTTGCTCAGCATAATGTCTGTGAGATTCATCCGTGTTGTGAATATTCATAGTTCATTCTTTTTTCTTGCTGAGTGGTATTCCATGGTAGTATTCCATGTAAATACAATGGCTTAAGTGATCCTCCCTCCTTACCCTCCCCATGTAACTGGAACTACAGGTGTCCAGCTAATTTTATTTTTTGTGTGTGCAGATAATGTCTTGCTATTCCATGTAAATACAATGGACTACTACATAGCAAGAAAAAGAATGAACTACTGATGCTCACAACATGGATGAATCTCACAGACATTTTGCCGAGCAAAAGAAGCCAGACACAATTGCTAGGCACAGTGGTTCACACCTGAAATCCTAGCACTTTAGGAGGCCAAGGTGGGCAGATCACTTGAGCTCAGGAGTTTGAAACCAGCCTGAGCAACATAACAAGACCTCATCTCTTAACAAGACAACAAATATATAAAATTGGCTGGACCTCATCACTACAAAAATTATAAAATTAGCTGAACACCTGTAGTCCCAGCTACTTGGAAGGCTGAGGAGGGAGGATCACTTGAGCCTGCACAAAATGTGTGACAAAGTGAAGCCCCGTCTCAAAAACAACAATAAAAAAAAGAAGCCAGACACAGAAAAGTACATGCTATATATTTATGTGAACTTCAAGAACAGGCAAAAGCAATCTATGGTGGTTACCTTGGGTTGGGGGCAGCAGGGAGATTAACTGAGAAGAGGTATAAGAGAATTTTCTAGGATAATAAAAATGTTTTTGTCTTAATTTGGGTGATATTCACAGAGGGATATATAGAGGTAGACTCATCAAGCTGTATAATTAAGATTGGTGCATTTTACTTGTATATAAACTATACCTCAATTTAAAAAACTGAAAAAAAAATTAAACATCCATTTGTGACTGAACACATGGACACACACACACACACACACACACACACACATCCATTCTGAGGGTTTTCTTTCAAAGAACTGGTACAACTTTTTTAAACCAGTCCCATTTCTTTATATAAAAGTAGAAGTAGATACTTGGGCTTCCAATATAACTGATGTCTAATCTTTCTCAAAGAAAAGCAATTGAATTGCTTAAAGGGAATTATTACCAAAAATTAAACATCTCAGTGTCAAAAATTCCCATTCACAATGTTTTCCTGTTGTCTTCAAAAGCCAATGCTCTTTATATTCTCTTATCCAAAATCAACGGGGTTAAAATTCCCAGAATCTATGAAAATAATTTTCAAACTAGCATTTAAGTAGTCTAGAGGCAGTTTGGCAATTTCAGAGGAAAAAATGTATTTTGTTTATATACATTTGACAAATTTGAAGTTTGGTTTCTACTTTGCACAGTAATCCCACAACAGTTTTAAATGCCAATCTGTTTTTTAAGTTTTCATATATGCTACAAGGACTGTATTAATCTCACATAAAAATTAAGTAAACAAAGTTCATCAAAACTAACCTTTTAAACATTATTTGGTATTAATTTTATGTCTGTAAATTTTGCAATTTTTTCTATTATATTGGGGAATATCTCTGATTTGAAAATAAACATTGAAGCTCAACAGTGGTTCATTAAGGTTTAAAAATAGTGATAAAATTGTAACAAAAAATTACCATTATGAATTGCATCATAAGTCTACAGTGTGAGTGCACAACTAGAATTGGTTCAGGTACACATAAGTGTAATTTTTCCATACAGAAGCTTTAAAAGACAAGTTTCACTAAGTATGATGATTGACATCTGAAGACAGAATTTTATATATATATATATATATATATATTATTGTGTTTTAGGTGTTGGGGTACATGTGAAGAACCTGCAAGACTGTTGCATAGGTACATACATGGTAATATGGTTTGCTGCCTTCCTCCTCATCAAGTATATCTGGCATTTCTCCCCATGTTATACCTTCCCAACTCCCCACCCCCCGCTGTCCCTCCCCTAGTTCCCTCCCACAGACCCCAGTATGTGATGCTCCCCTCCCTGTGTCTATGTGTTCTCATTGTTCAATACCCACCTATGAGTGAGAACATGTGGTGTTTGATTTTCTGTTCTTGTGACAGTTTGCTGAGAATGATGGTTTCCAGGTTCATCCATGTCCCTACAAAGGACACAAACTCATCGTTTTTTATGGCTGCATAATATTCCATGGTGTATATGTGCCACATTTTCCCTGTCCAGTCTATCACCGATGGGCATTTTGGTTGGTTCCAAGTCTTTGTTATTGCAAACAGTGCTGCAGTGAACATTCGTGTCCATGTGTCCTTATAATAGAATGATTTATAATCCTTTGGCTATATACCCATTAATGGGATTGCTGGGTCAAATGGAATTTCTATTTCTAGGTCCTTGAGGAATCGCCACACTGTCTTCCACAATGGTTGAACTAGTTTACACTCCCATCAACAGTGTAAAAGTGTTCCTATTTCTCCACATCCTCTCCAGCGTCTGTTGTCTCCAGATTTTTTAATGATGGCGTGAGATGGTGTCTCAATGTAGTTTTGATTTGCATTTCTCTAATGACCAGTGATGATGAGCATTTTTTCATATGTTTGTTGGCCTCATATATGTCTTCTTTTGTAAAGTGTCTGTTCATATCCTTCACCCACTTTGAATGGGCTTGTTTGGTTTTTTCTTGTAAATCTGTTTTAGTTCTTTGTAGATTCTGGATATTAGCCCTTTGTCAGATGGGTAGATTGCAAAAACTTTTCCCCATTCTGTGGGTTGCCAAGTCACTCTAATGATACTCTGGAGTTTAGTTAGGTCCCATTTGTCTATTTTGGCTTTTGTTGCCAATGGTTTTGGTGTTTTAGTCATGAAGTCCTTGCCTATGACTATATCCTGAATGGTTTTGCCTAGATTTTCTTCTAGGATTTTTATGGTGTTAGGTCTTATGTTTAAGTCTTTAATCCATCTGGAGTTAATTTTAGTGTAAGGTGTCAGGAAAGGGTCCAATTTCTGCTTTCTGAACATGGCTAGCCAGTTTTCCCAACACCATTTATTAAACAGGGGAATCCTTTCCCCATTGCTTGCTTTTGTGAGGTTTGTCAAAGATCAGATGGTTGTAGATGTGTGGCACTGCCTCCAAGGCCTCTGTTCTGTTCCATTGGTCTATATCTCTGTTTTGGTACCAGTACCATGCTGTTTTGGTACCAGTACCATGCTGTTTTGATTACTGTAGCCTTGTAGTATAGTTTGAAGTCAGGTAGTGTGATGCCTCCAGCTTTGTTCTTTTTGCTTAGAATGACTTGGCTATGCGGGCTCTCTTTTGGTTCCATATGAAGTTTAAGGTGATTTTTTCCAGTTCTGTGAAGAAGGTCATTGGTAGCTTGATGGGGTAGTGTTGAATCTATAAATTACTTTGGGCAGTATGGCCATTTTCACAATATTGATTCTTCCTAACCATGAACATGGAATGTTTCTCCATCTGTTTGTGTTTCTCTTATTTTGTTGAGCAGTGGTTTGTAGTTCTCCTTGAAGAGGTCCTTTACATTCTTTGTAAGTTGTATTCCTAGGTATTTTATTCCCTTTGTAGCAATTGTGAATGGCAGTTCGTTCTTGATTTGGCTTTCTCTAAGTCTGTTATTGGTGTATAGGAATGCTTGTGACTTTTGCACATTGATTTTGTATCCTGAGACTTTGCTGAAGTTGCTTATCAGTTTCAGGAGATTTTGGGTTGAGACGATGGAGTCTTCTAAATATACAATCATGTCATCTGCAAACAGAGACAATTTGACTTCCTTCTTTCCTAGTTGAATACCCTTTATTTCTTTTTCTTGCCTGATTTCTCTGGCTAGAACTTCCAATATTATATTGAATAGGAGTGGTGAGAGAGGGTATCCTTGTCTAGTACCAGATTTCAAAGGGAATGCTGAAGACAGAATTTTTGAGAACTGATGAGACATTTGCTCTTAGTGTCCAGAACATTATCTCTTATGAAAATTCATCAAATAGTTTATGACTTTGAAATATCAGGGTTACTTTCAGTTAAAGCACCATGATCTCTCCAGTAACCAAATATGCACAAAATAATACTTTTCAGTCTTAAATTGAGGAATCTTGATTATAAAAGGCAAAAAAGGGCCAAATTACAGAAACATTCAAAATTTCATTCCTTACAGTAAAAACAGGTGTAAGTTATAATATTGATAAGAAGTTTATAGTAATAGCCATAATCAACAAAATTGATGTTTTTCTCCTAGAAAGCATAATGAGCTATTAGCAAAATTTATCAAATAACACTATCGAACTCTGAGTATCTGAAATATAGTTATGTGGAAGGTAATTACTATCACATATCCGTGCTAGAAGGTACTTCATTCTACATAGTTGCTCAAAAACACAGAAATGATGAGTCCCCTCTGTCTTAGTCTATTTTCTGTGCTTATAATGAAATAACTGAAACTGGGTAATTTATAGAGAAAAGAAATTTATTTCTTAATTCTGGAGGCTGAGAGGTCCAAGGTCAAGGAGCCACATCTGGTGAGAGCCTTCTTGCTGGTAGGAACCCTGTACAGAGTCCAGAGGTGGTACAGGGGATCACTTGGTGAGGAGGCTGAACATGTTAATGCACTGTACTCAGATCTCTCTTCCTCTTTTTAGAAAGGCACCAGTTCCATTCCCATGATAACCTATTAACCCTTTAACCCTTTAATCCATTAATCTATGAATGGATTAGTCCATTCATGAGGTCAGAGCCCACATGGTTCAATCACCCCTTAAATGTCCAGCCTCTCAATACTGCCACATTGGGAATTAAATTTCAACATAAGTTTTGGAGGGGACAAATATTCAAGCCATGGCAACCTCTTAACCATTACATATATTATATAGATCAGTGGTCCCCAACCTTTTTGGCACTGGGGTCAGTGTTGTCGAAGATAATTTTTCCACGGGTGGGGATGGGGGGGGATGGTTTCGGGATGAAACTCTTCCACCTCAGATCATCAGGCACTAGATTCTCATAGGAGTATGCAACCTAGATCCCTCACATGTGCAGTTCACAATAGGGTTTGCACTCCTATGAGAATCTGATGCTGCCACTGATCTGACAGGAAGCAGAGCTCAAGTGGAAGTGCTCATTTGCCAGCCACTCATCTCCTGCTGCGTGACCCAGTTCCTAACAGACCACTGACTTCTATCAGTCCACACCATGGAGGTTGGGGACCCCTGATATAGGAAGGACCTCATGACTTCATGTGTTTATCACTGAAAATGCATGCTACAGAGGAAGAGAATATGGTTACTATCCATTTTGTGTCCATCTGTGATGTGAAGTGGAAACCATATCAAGAATTTGGTAGTGATAGAGTACTAGCTGTGAATAGAGCAAGGGCATATTTTAAAACTACAAACACTGCAACGGAATATCAAGAAATATTTCTTAGATGTGCACACAACCAAAGAGTGTTACTAGACATTCAAATGTTTGAAACATTTGAAACATCAGCATCTCAACAAGAAAAGAACCAAATGTGCTGCTCAGAGAAAAATCTCTCCAAAATGTCTGGATTAATATGCAACTCAAAAGTCCAAAACTATCTGACAAAGTCTTCAAATATTTGCTCTTATAATGGCTTACAATTGTGAATTCGCATTTTCTAATTTAGAAGAAAATAAAACGTAAGAAAAAGTCTACATTTAAAACCTGACCTACAGCTCAGGGCATCCATCATCAAACCTGCTAAAAGTTAGAGAAACACATTAAGGATAAGCTATAATGAGAGACTTTTACTAGGTGCCTCTGGGTACCGCTAATTCACAACTAACATCCAACAAACCAAAAGAAGAAAGTTGCTCTCTCCCTGGGCACAAGTCATTGGGGTGGATTTTGTTACCATACAATTTTTATAAATAAGAAAACTGTAATTCGAGTAAGTAAAATAAGCAAAGTCATAAGATTATACACACCAGAAGCATGTCTAACTCAGGTCTTCACAATTCTGATTCATACTCTTTGCTTCATACCATTTCTTCGCATAATCAGAGCCTCTAGTGTGCTTTTGATATATTGCAAGACTAGTTTTTTAAACCATCAACTTAAAGGAATACTTATTCTAGAACTCTTACTGAGCTGGTAGCTACCAAGTAACTAAACTTCCTACACCACAACTAGGCACTGTTTGTTCAGGTTACATTAAAAAAAAAAAAAAAAAAAAAAAAATCCTGCTATCCTACCAAATTGTCTTCTTCTGCCACCTTGAGTGAGCATTCAATACAGTCCAAAGCAATGCATATTTGAGTTCAGTGCTTTCTCTATTCTAATGGCACTCTATTCCTTCCTGGACCAAGGTTCCAATTTATTTCCCTACCCCACAACCTACACTCCCTCCCCAGTTCCAGACCTGGACATAAGATAAGGAGCATCCAAAAACTGGATCTCTTTTTTTTATACCTCTTCTTAAGCCTTAAACCAACATTGCAGTTTATAGTTGAATTGATGGTTCATATTCATTCTA
Organism: Ateles fusciceps; assembly: GCA_036589455.1. Classification (NCBI taxonomy): domain Eukaryota; kingdom Metazoa; phylum Chordata; class Mammalia; order Primates; family Atelidae; genus Ateles; species Ateles fusciceps. The sequence goes on from JAZHEH010002393.1 coordinate 8,167,119, forward strand.
TTTGCCAGCCTTTAAAAGTCAATATAACTATTTCCACTAGATGGCTGTCTTTACCAAGAACTGTAAGAACTATACCAGCTTGTGGCAATTTGCAAGTTCTAAAGCTTACTTCTTACAGAGGTAAGCATATATGCAGCCACTTAATAGGCTTGCTCCTGCAAAGTGTTTGTGTGTGACTTTATTTGTTCACTTCCACATTGCTAAAAGTCAATATAATAAAAATACAATGTTTTCTAGAAAACAATAAGAGAAATTTTGTTTGTTTCAGGTTGAAAATTTTCTTAAAGATGTAAGGAATTTTGTCCTGGAGACTTAAAGACATATATAAAAATTATTTCAGTGTAATTGTTTATATTGTCAGATCAAAAATTACTTGTTGGTTATCAAAATTGTGTTCTTTAATATTTAGGAGAAGCGATTGGCTATCACTACTTATAGTTGGAATTTGTTTTGCACCTTTTCTCCAGGTCATAAAGGTATTTTAAAGTTAAAATATAATACATTTGGTAGAATTTGTTATATGCTACAATTTCTGCTCTAACAATGAAATTGTTTCTGGTGTTCACATGTTTTGTTATTTCCTTAGTATTTGATTCCTTGTTATTTGATTAGTACAAAAATTCAGCACCAAGTTTGGAGAGGATTGGTTGGATGGTTGGTTGTTTTTCAGTAGATTTTTTATTGACATATAACAAAACTAAAGAAAAGTGCACAAATTTTAAGCATATAGCTTGACTGACTTTCGCAAAGTGAAATTAACATAAATGTTTTTGTGCAATTGTTTATCTTTTTAAATTTTATTTGCTATTTGTTTGGTTACACCCAAGTAACCAGCACCTAGATCAAGAACTAGAACACTGTCAACCACCCAGAAGCTCTTCATCACCTCCCCAAAGTGGTGACCATTATCCTGACATCTAATACCACAAATGGCTTTTGCCTGCTTAGAAGTTTATATGAATCATCCCACTTCTTTTGCCTTTCATTGTGTTGATGAGATCATCTATTTTGTTTTCACTGCTATGTATCACAACTTACTTATTGATGATCATTTGTGTGGTGTCCAGCTTAGAGCTATTATGAATAGTGCTGTTAAGAAGTTTCTATATATACCCTGAATCAATATGTATATCCATTTCTTTAAGTGAGCATATACCTAGAAGTGGAATTGCTGGGTCATGAAATTTGCATATGTTCAGCTTTAGTAAATATTGCCAATTTTCTAAAGTAGTTGCACCAATCTACGCTTCCACAAGCAGGATATGAATTCCACTATTCTCTTTCCTCGTCAGCACTTGGTATTGTTAGTCCTTTAAACAGTAGCCATTCTGATGGGTATATAGTGATATCTCATTATAGTTTTGAATTGCTTTTCCCTGAAAACTAATGAAATTGTTTATATGCTTACTGGTTAAGAATGTTCCAATCTTTTTTTCATTTTGTATAAAATTTTCAGTCTGGATGCAGTGACTCATGCCTTGTAATGACAACACTTTGGGAGACCAAGCTGAGAGGATTGCTTGAGCTCAGGAGTTTGAGGCTGAAGTGAGCTATGACTGCACCACCTCTCCCCAGCCTGAGCCATAGGGCAAGACCCTGTTTCCATTTTTTTTTTTAAGTTACATATTTTCTATCTTTTCTTTATTAATTTGTGTGAATCAATGGTAAGATATAAATATATTATAATTGTCTTCTCCCACTCTGGGACTTGACCTGTTATGGTCTTAATATTATCTTTGATGAGTAAAGTTCAGTTTATCAATTTTATCTTTTACGGTTAGCACATTCTTTAGGTCCACTTTTTAAAATCTTTGCCCAGATAGTCATCAGACTACCCAAAGTCAATGTGAAGGAACAAATTCTAAAAGCAGCAATAGAGAGGCAACTAATCATCTATAAAGAAAATCTCAGCCAGGCGCGGTGGCTCATGCCTGTAATCCCAGCACTTTGGGAGGCCAAGGTAGGCAGATCATCTGAGGTCAGGAGTTCAAGACCAGCCTGGCCAACATGGTAAAAATACAAAAATTACCCAGGCATGGTGGCGCAGCCTGTAGTCTCAGCTACTAGGGAAGCTGAGGCAGGAGCAGGAGGTTGCAGTGAGCAAGATCGCACCACTGCAGCCTGGGTGACAGAGCAAGATTCCAGAAAGAAAGAGAGAGAGAGAGAGAGAAGGGAAGGAAGGAAGGAAGGGAAGGAGGGAGGGAGGGAAGGAGGGAGGAAGGAAGGGAGGGAGGGAGGAAGGAAGGAAGGAAGGAAGGAAGGAAGGAAGGAAGGAAGGGGAGAGAAAGAAAGAGAAAATCTCATCAGACTAGCACCCAACTTCTCAGCAGAAATCTTATAAGCCAGAAGAGATTAGGGTCCTATTTTCAGTTTTCTTAAAGAACTGCTGGCAATTAGCTATGAGTGGTGGTGTGCACCTGTAATCCCAGCTACTCAAGAGGCTAAGGCAGGAAAATTGCTTGAGCCCAGAAGGTGGAGATTGCAGTGAGCCAAGATCATGCCACTGCATTCCAGCCTGAGCAACAGAGTGAGACTCAGAACTGCTGGCCAAGAATTACGTATCCTGCTAAACTAAGCTTTATAAATGAAGCAGAACTAAAGTATTTCCCAGACAAATCAATGCTAAGGAAATCCATCACCACTAGACCAGTTGTACAAAAAAGTTTGAAGGTGATCTAAACATGGAAATGAAAAGACAATACTCACCATCATAAAAGCACACAAAAATATAAAGCTCACAAATCTTATAAAGCAATTTCACGATTGAGACTACAAAGCAACTAGGTAACAACATCATGACAGGAGCGAAACTTCACATATCAATATTAACCTTGAATGTAAATACACTAAATGCTCCACGTAAAAGATATACACTGGCAGAATGGAGAAAAAATATAATCCAACCAAATGTTGCTTACCAGAAACCCACCTAATGGGTAAAGATATTTACAGACTCACAGTAAAGGAGTGGAAAAAGACATTCCACCATTCCACACAAATAGAAAACAAAAGCAAGCAGGAGTGGCTCTACTTACATCAGATAAAACAGACTTTAAACCAACAACAGGAAAAAAAAAGACAAGGAAGATCATTATAAAATGATAAAAGGATCAATTCAACAAGAAAATGTAGGAATTCTAAATATATATGCACCCAACACCAAAGCACCCAGATTCATAAAACAAATACTACTAGACATAAGAAAAGAAATAGACAGGCCGGGCACAGTGCTCATGCCTGTAATCCTAGCACACTGGGAGGCCAAGATGGACGGGATCACCTGAGGTCAGGAGTTCAAAACCAGCCTGACCAACATGGAGAAACCCCATTTCTACTAAAAATGCAAAATTAGCTGGGCATGGTGGCGTATGCCTGTAATCCCAGCTACTCAGTAGGCTGAGGCAGGAGAATTGCTTGCACCCAGGAGGTGGAGGTTGCAATGAGCTGAGGTCATGCCATTGCACTCATATGGATATCAAATTGTCAAAAGACAATTTGATATAATGAGTGCAGATATATAACAAGTCATGATATCTGATAGGTAGTCTAAGTCCCCACCTTCTTCTTCAGAATCTTCTTGAATGTTCTTGGTCCTTTGCATTTCTAGGTAAATTTTAGGATAATTTTGTAAATTTCCACAGGAGGAACAAAAACAACTTCTGGGACTGTTACTAAAATTGAATTAACCAATAAATTAATTTGGGAAAAATTGACATCTCTGTGGTTTTGTAATGGGTTAATTTAGCCAGGCAATACTACATCTCCCAGAATTCTTTTCCCTGATGGTTTTTGGTTAGGGTGGACCATAGGAGGCCTTTCTTGCAAGAGATTTGGAGAGCAGAAGTAAAGCAGCAGCTATAATTTTTATGTTCATATGTCAGAGCAGGCATTGTTATAGCTCATGCACATTGTAGCTAATCTCTTGGCTCACCTTTGTTGGTGTGGAAACAGCAGTCAGGCTGTAATTGCTCCAACTTACTCTGAATCTTCTTTCAACTCCTCCAACTCTTTGGCAAAGGGCACCAATTTCTCCTGAGGGACACCCACATCACCAAGGCTAGAGGCAGTGAGACTTAAGCTGATCCAGGTTCTGCCTCTGTTCTACCCCCTAATATCCTTCTTTCCTTCTCAACTGTCTGTCATACAGATTTCAAGGTCCAGTATTGGACACAGAAACAACAGCATTACAGAGACTGTTTTACCAGCTCCTATTTTGTGCAAGGTTAAATTTCTATAACAAATCATATATACATATGCACATGTTTATATTTATGTATACATTTATAGAGTGTGTGTGTGTACACATGTGCATGCATGTGTGTACAGTCATGACTTGCTTAATGATGAGGATACATTCTAAGAAATGTGTCATTAAGCAATTTCATCATTGTACAAATATAGAGTGTACTTACACAAATCTAGTTGGTACAACCTACTCCACAACTAGGTTATATAGTATAGCCTATTGCTCCTAGACTGCAAACCTGTACAGCATGTTACTGTACTGAATTCTGCAGGCAATTGTAACACAATGGCATTTGTGTGTCTAAACATATTTAAAGAGCATATGCCTGCTCTACGCTATTGCCACTGCTACAGCATCACTAGACAACATAAAATTTTCAGCTCTGTTATAACATTATGGGACCACCATTGTATATACAGTCTGTTATTGACCAAAATTTTATGAGATGCATAAGTGTATTTATTTGTTTATCTTATCTTAGTGGTTCTGATTCTCTAATTGAAACCTGACTGATACAAACATCTTTACAATATTGGATCTTCCAATTCATGAACATGGTATATCCCTCTACTAATTTGGTCATCTTTAATTCTCTCAATAATAACTTGTAATTTTTTGGTGTGATCTTGCTCATGTTTTATTATATTTATTCCTAGTTATTTGACGGTTTTGATGTAATTGTCGATTTTATCTTTTTAATTTTCATTTGCAAATGTTGTGTTGCTTGTATATAAAATACAATTTTTTTCTATTTCGATCATGTATCTTACAACCTTGCTTAAAGTCAGTTATTAACTTTAATCGTTCTTGAACTCTTTTGATTTTCTACATACACACGCATGTCATCTAAGCTGATGTAAGCTTCCTTCTTCCTTTTCTTGCCTTTTTGGACTGGATAGGACCTCCAATAAAATGTTGAGTAGAAATGGTGATAGAAGAGAGCCTTGTCTCATTGCCCATCTCAAAGGGATGTCTTTAAATAAGTACTCTTCAATATTATATTTTCTTTAGGTTTTTTTGTAAATACTCCTTATCAGATAAAAGAAATTCTTTCCATTCTTAGTTTTCTAAAAGTTTTCATCACAACTGGTCTTTGCACTATCAAATACTTTTTCTGTATCCAATAAGTAGGTCATATGATTTTCCCATTTTTTCTGTTAATGTGATGAGTTACACTGATTAACTTTCAAATGTCAAACCAACTTCAACAAAAGCCAATTTGGTCATGATTATTGGGATCTCTTTTTTTATTGTACTTTGGGCTCTGGGGTACATGTGCACTTCCTGCATCCTACAGGATTGTTGCATAGGTACATACATGCCATGGTGGTTTGCTGCTGTCTCTACCACTACCCCCATCCGTCACCTACATCAGGCATTTCTCCCAGTGTTATCCCTCCCTGCCCCCACACTGTCCCTTCCCTCCCCTCCCCTCCATTCCCCCACCCATCCCTGTGAGTGTTGTTCCCTTCCCTGTGCCCAAGTTTTCTCATTGTTCATCACCCGCCTATGAGTGAAAACATGCTGTATTTGGTTTTCTGTTCTTGTGTCAGTTTGCTGAGAAAGATGGTTTCTAGCTCCATCCATGTATCAACAAAGGACATGAACTCATGGTTTTTTATGGCTGCATAGTATTCCATGGTGTAGATATGCCACATTTTCTTTGTCCAGTCTATCATTGATGGGCATTTGGTCCTTTTATATATAGATAAATTCAATTTGCTAACATTTTGTTTAGAATTCTTACATTTCTGGTTTTGAAAGAGATTGGCCTATAATTTTCATTTCTTATATGTAATTTTCAAACTTTGGTCCTAAGGTAATGCTAACCTCTTAAAATTAGTTAGAAGTATTCTACCTTTTTTTTACTCTCTGAAGAAGTTGTGTAAGATTAGTGTTACCTCTTCCTTAAATATTTGAAATAATTTACCCGCAAGGTTATCTGGGCCTGAATACTTCTTTATGGGAAGATTTTAAATTACAGAAGCAACTTATTTAGTAGCCTTGAGTCTATACAACATTGGCAGATTGTGTTTAATATCATCTTCTTATATTTTTCATGCTGGCAAAATCTGTAGAAATGTTCCTTTTTCATTTCTGATGTTGGAATTGTGTGCCTGCTTGCTCTGATTTGCTCATGTTATCTCCCTCTTTCTCATTTTCCCTTTGATTTATTTGCTAGAGGCCTGTCACATTTATTATTCTTTTCCAAGATCCCACTTTTGGTTCTGTTGTTTCTCTCTGTTGTGCATTTGTTTTCTATTTAATTAATTTCTTTTCTTACATTTATTATTTACTTCCTTCTACTTTTGTAGATTTATTTTGCTGGGTTTTTTCTAGTTTTTTTAGGTAAATATTTAGAGTCTTCATTTCAACCTTCCTTATTTTCTAATAGTATGCATTTTAAAACTGTAAAATTCTCTATAAGCACAGCTTTAGTAGAAGCTATGGGTTTTAATGTTATATTTTCATTATTATTCAGTTTAAAATACTTTCTAGTTTCCATTACAAGTTCTTATTTGAGCTCTGATGTATTTAGAATTATATTGCTTAATTTAACAACAGTTCAGGGTTTTCCAGTTAACTGTCATTGATATTTAGCTGGATTTTACTGTTTCAGAGGGTACAATCTATGATTTTAAACCTTTAGAAACTTTATGCATGCTTTATGGCTCAGCATAATAAATGTTCCCTGTACACTTGAATTGGATGCATATTCTGTTGTTGTTGACTGTAATGTTCTATATGTGTGTTAAGTTAAATTTTGTTACTCATATTGTTCACATCTTCTATTTACTTGCTAATATTTTGCCTGATTGTTCTACCAGCTTTTGAGAGAGCTATGTGAAAGCATCCCACTATGACTATGGATTTTCCTATTTCTCTTAGTTCTGTAAGATTTTGCTTTATATACTTTGAAACCATTTACTGGGTGTATATAGGTATAAAATTGTTATATCTTTCTAAAGGATTCACCCTGTCTTACTCAGTTTGGGCAGCTATAACAAAATACCATAGACTGAATGACTTAAAGATCCAACATTTATTTCTCACAGCTTTGTAGGCTAGGAGATCCAAGAACAAGGTGCCAGCACATTCATTGTCTGTGAAGGCCTTCTTTCTTATTTGCAGATGGCTACTTTTTTTTTGTTTATCCTTACATGGCAAAGACAGAGATCATCTCTTTCATGTCTCTTATTATAAGTGCACTAATCTCATCATGAGACGCCACTTTCCAACCTCATGAACTACCTCCCAAAGGCCCCATTTCCATATACCATCACATTGGGGATTAGGACTTTGATTGATGAATTTGAGGGGGGAAAAAGAAACATCAGGTCTATAGCACACCCACTTCAAAATCATTAAATGTTTCTTTATTTCTAGTAATATATTCTGCCTTAAAATGTTCTGGTTTGTACTGATATAGCTACATTCATTTTCTTTTGACTAGCATTTGCATGATATACTTTTTAATCCATTTCCTTTAACTCTCTATGTTCTTATATCAAGCTATGTTTCTTACAAGCAGCTATAGCAGACGTTTGTTTTCTATCCAGTTTCTGACAATCTTTTAATTGGAATGTTTAGTCCATTTACATTTAATACAATATAATAAGAAACATATAATATCATGACTAATATGTCTGTTATTTTATGACTTACATATCTCACCCAGCTGAGTTTTTTTTCTCTCACTTCTTACCTTCTTTTGGATTAATTAAATAATACTATATTATTCTATTTTTCCATCTATTACTTATACTTTTTAAGCTTTTTTTGGTGATTAGCCTAAATACTGCAATTTATTACAATCTATATTAGTTTTCTAGGGTTGTTATGACAAGTTACCTCAAACTGAGTGACTTATAACAACAAAAGTGTATTCTCTTATAGTTCTGGAGACTAGAAGTCCAAAATCAAGATGTGAGCTGGGTTAGTTCCTTCTGAGGGCTGAGAAACAGCCTGTTCCATGCTTCTCTCCTAGTTTCTGATGACAGCTAGCAATCCTTGGCATTCCTTGATGTAATGGTTAATAATGAGTATCAACTTGATTGGATTAAAAGATACAAAATATTGCTCCTGTGTGTGTCTGTGAGGGTTTTGCCAAAAGAGATTAACATTTGAGTCAGTGGACTGGGAAAGGCAGACCCACCCTTAATCTGGGTTGGCACGATCTAATCAGCTGCCAGCATGGCCAGAATAAAGAGTAGGCAGAAGAACATGAAAAGACTAGACTGGCTTAGCCTCCCAGCCTACATCTTTCTCCCATGCTGGATGCTCCTGCCTTCAAACATCAGACTCCATGTTCTTCAGCTTTGGAACTCAGACTGGCTTCCTTTCTCCTCATCTTGCAGATGGCCTATTGTGGGACCTTGTCATCATGTTAGTTAATACTCCTTAATAAACTCCTTTTTATATATACATCTATCCTATTAGTTCTGTCCCACTAGACAACCCTGACTAATACACTTGACTTGTAGGTGCATCATTCCAATCTAATGTCTGCCTCCGTCTTCCCATGGTATTCCCTCTATACCTCTTGTCCTCATATGGCTGTTTTCTACTCTGTGGTGTCATTCTACTCCAGTATGACCTCATCTCTACCTTAATTACATTGGCAATGACCCTGTTTCCAAATAAGGTCACGTTCTGAAGTACTGGGTTAGGACTTCAACATACCTTCTGAGAAGGGCACAATTTAACCATAACACAGCCTAAAATGGCTTTTCTTACTGCTTCCCTGACAATGCCAGTACTTTAGAACACTTTAACTCCATTTACCAGTTCTTGTCTTTTGTTTTGTTGTTATTGTATATTTAATTTTACACATTTTATTTTTTTAAATTTTTTCCTTTTGTTTTTCTTTTTTTGAGACAGGGTCTTGCTCTATTGCCCAGGCTGCTGGAGTGCAGTGGCATGATCATGAATCACTGCAGCCTCAAACTCTGTGCTCAAGTGATCCTTCCACCTCAGCCTCCTGAGTAGCTAGAACTACAGGCACACGCCACCATGCCTAATTAATTTTTGTAGAGATTGGTCTCACTATGTTGCCCAGGCTGGTTTGAACTGGCATCGAGAGATCATCTCACCTTAGCCTCCCAAAGTGCTGGGATTGCAAGTCTGAGCCACCATACCTTGTGAAATTCTATGTTTTAAATTTCAAACAGCATTACTGTTGTTGCCTAATATAGTCAAAATCTACTCATATATAGTATACTCATATATTTAGCTCTTTCATTACTTTTTTTTTTTTTTTGCACTTTCTTTTTCCGTCTTAGAGCATTTGCTTTCCCAGTCTTTCCTAGTCTACCGGAACTCCAATTACATTTATGTCATTTGTTCATTATGTCCCATTTGTCCCTTTGTCCCATTGTCCCTTTCTTAATCTATTTTCTCCATATTTTTGTCTATTTTCTTGAATACATTTATTATAGTAATATTAAAATATTTGTTAAGAGCTATAATTCTGAATCACCTGTCTTATTTCTCTCTCTCTCTGTCTCTCTCTCTGTCTCTGTCATTTTGTCCTGTTTCTTGGTATGCCTGATACTTTTTGATTGACAGTCAGATAGTCTCTTGAAAATTTATAGACATTCTGGATGATAAACGAATCTCCAGAGAGGGCTCATCCTTTCCTCTGCTACGTAGGTAGAGTTAGAACTGGCCACTCAATTTAGTCAGGGACTGAGCTAGCCCAAAGTTAGGCTGCAGTTTTACTAAGACTTTTTCCACTTCTTTTTTTTTAAATCTATTTATTTATTTTAGAGACACTCTGTTGCCCAGGCTGGAATGCAGTGACACAATCCTAGCTCACTGCAGGCTCAGACTCCTGGACTCAAACCATTTTCCCACCTCGAGTTCCTAAGTGGCTAGGACTACAGGTGCATGCCACTATGTCCAGCTAATTTTTTTTTATTATGTTTTGTAGAGACTGGGTCTCACTTCATTGCCCAGACTAGTCTCAAACTCCTGGCCTCAAGCACTTCAGCCTCCCAAAATACTGGAATTACAGGTGTAGCCACTGCACACAGCCTCTTTCTACCTTTTTATCACTACCACCCAAGAGCATAGCTGCTTCAGTTCCTAAAAGCCTGGGACTTCTCCAGGTTTCAGCCTTCATCACATGTTCTGAACACTAATCCTTGACTCCTCAGCAGTGTGGGACTGCCAGAAACTCCACTCTGCTTTGCCTGGCTTCTTAGTTTCCTGAATTTTATAGCTTCAGAATTCAGCAAAATGGAAAACAAACAAACACCTGGCTGGGCATGGTGGCTCAATCCTGTAATCCCAGCACAAAGTGGGATGATTTCTTGAACTGAGGAGTTTGAGGCCAGCCTGGGCAATGTAAGGAGACCACATCTCTACAAAAAATACTAATGATAGTAAAACAATTATCTGGGCATGGTGACATGTGCCTGTAGTCCCAGCTACTCAGGAGGCTGAGTTGGGAGGATCACTTGAGTCCAGAGATTGAGGCTGCAGTGAGCTGTGATTGTTTCACTGCACTCCAACCTGGGCAACAGAGGGGAAACCCTGTCTCAAAAACCCAAAAATGGTCAATTGCTGGGCTCAGCGTTTCTGTCCCTCCAGTCTACAATATCTGTTTCTTCACACCCATAGGACTGATGAATGCTCTGATGGCTACTCTGCCTTCCAGCAACAGCCCTTTCCCAAGGCCCTTTGCTCGGTTCAGCTACATTCCTTGAGCCCAGAATTGTGAAATTCCCCATGGCAAAACATTGCTGCAGAATGTCCATTCAGCTCTCCGTGGTTCTCATCTCTCCAGAATCTTCACCTCTCAAGTTCTGTGTTGCCTTAGCAGCTTCCCAATACCTATGACGAGCTTTTCGTTTTTGTTTTGTTTTGTTTTGTCTTGCTTTGTTTTGTTTTTGAGATGGAGTCTCTGTTGCCCAGACTGGAGTGCAGTGGCACGATCTGAGCTCACTGCAACCTCTGCCTCCTGGGTTCCAGAGATATTCCTGTCTCAACCTCCCTAGCAGCTGGGACTACAGGCACGCGCCACCATGCCCAGCTAATTTTTGTATTTTTAGTAGAGACAGGTTTCATCATATTGGCCAGGCTGTTCTCAAATTCCTGACCTCGTGATCCACCTGCCTCGGCCTCCCAAAGTGCTGGGATTACAGGCGTGAGCCATGCACCTGGCCAGGGTTTTTTTAAATCAAATTTTTCCACTTTTTCTTAAAGGGTGCCTTTTTCTGTCATAAGTTACTTACTCTACCTGGCTAAAAGTAGAAGTCCTAACCACAGAGTTTGGATCTTCCCTTTCAATAAAGTTATTGATTATGTTCAGAAAGTTAGACTGCCAAATAAGAGTTTCTCATTTTTTTCATCAGGTATATCATAGACTTTAAATCCAAACTGTATAGTAATTAGTGTGCCCCATGGGAAAACATGAATTTAAATTAACAAAGGAATATGTCATTGGACTAGTTTATCAAGAAATAAATGAGAAAAATAAATATGCAAAATAAAAAACAAAACATACAATTAATAAACAAACTGAAAATAAATTTTATTCAAGATTGAAGCAAAAATGTTAAATTTATTTTCTGTTGGTATAGACAACTTAACCAAACTATAATATTTATAAAATAAAAGTGGAAATCTTTCCAAAAGTGGTATAGCTCAGTGAATTACTAGCAGAGCCTTTTTTTAACCTCAGATGTACAGAATTGAGTTGATAATATTAATTTCTTAGCAAGCTGTCATTTATCCATGTTAAACCCCACTTTTAAAAATTTTTAATGTAGTTATTAGCATTTTCCTTTACTCAAATCCCCAATTCTCAATTTGATTTCCTTTCTGTATCCCATCATAAGCTCTATCTTTTATGTATTTTAATTGATACATAATAATTATATATATTTATGGGGTACATAGTGATTATTTGTTTGTTTTTGAGACAAGGTATGACCCTATCCCTCAGGTTGGAGTGCAGTGGATGATCTCAGCTCACTGCAACCTCTACCTCCCAGGCTCAAGCCATCCTCCTACTTCAACCTCTGGAGTAGCTGGGACTACATGCACACGCCACAACACCCAGCTAATTTTTGTAGTTTTAATAGACACAGGGTTTCACCATGTTTCCCAGCTGCTCTCAAACTCCTGCAGGGGCTTAAGCAATCTGCCCTCCTCAGCCTACAGTGATGTTTTGATACATACAAAGTATAGTGATCAGACCAGGGTAATTAGCATGTCCATCATTTCAAACATTAATCATTTCTTTGTGCTGGGAACATTCAGGATCCTTCTCCTAGGCATTTAAAACTATGTAATACGTTATTGTTAACTATAGTCATCCTACAGTACTATAGAACACTAGAACTTTTTCCTCTTATCTAGCTAGTTTTATCGTTTTGGTTTCACATTTAGGTCTTTGTCATACCGGACCCTTACTGACTTCAGTCAATAGAGGCTGAAGAAGAGGCCCAGAGCCAGTGAACAAGACATAGGGCTTATTGAGAAACCTTATATACAGGGCAGTCCAAGCAACAGACTGGGCAGGAGAACCACATCTGCTTATAAAAAGCATACAGTTTATATAGCATTTTCACATAGCACCCTTCCCCTAGCAACCTCACCTGGCAACCTTCATTTAACCCAAAACAAAGTACCTTGCCCCTATACTGCCGGAGTTCCACAGGATTTCCTGGAGGGTTCAGATGTGCCTCACAGATAAGGAATGAATCTGTGGATTGGCTATTCCCAGACTCCTTAGCTCAGAAGTCTGAACATACATTCTTAAACCATAGGGTCATTCTTAAAGTATGCTTAAGTTATTGCTGTCAGGTGTACCTACCACACAGTCTTTGATCCATTTGAGCTGATTTTTTTATAGAGCAAGTAGGGTAGAGAGAGAGAAACATTTAGGTCCAGGAAGGTTGTCTGTAATGAAACTATGGCAGGGGCCAGGAAGGAAGATTATAAACAAATAATATTATCTTCCACATTATTGTATTATTTACAACATTTTCATACACCCATGGGTCTATCTGGGTTTTAAATTGTGTTCCAGGGCTGGGTGCAGTGCCTCACGCCTGTAATCCCACCACTTTGGGAGGCCAAGGCACAAAGATAGCTTGAGCTGATCAGTTTGAGATCAGCCTGGGCAACATAGTGAGACCCCATCTCCACAAAAAAAATAAAAAATTAGCCAGGAATGGTGGCATGTGCCTATAGTCCCAGCTGCTTTGGATGCTGAGGTGGGAGACCACTTGAGCCTGGGAGGTTGAGGCTGCAATGACCCAAGGCCTCGCCACTGCACTCAAGCCTGAGCAACAGAGTGAGACCCTGTCTCAAAAAACTAAGTAAATTCCATTCCAATGGTCTAATTCCTGTTCTTCTGACAAAAACATGTTTTTATCATTATAACTCCATAATATACTTTCATATCTTATAGATTAGGCTCCTTTCTCTGCTCTTTTTAATAAAATTGACTTTCCTAATTTTTACTCTTTAGTCTATGTAAATATTAGAAAAAGTTTGATTTCCTCAAAAATTCTAAAATTTTAATGCTTTTATTGATTAGTCAGGGAAGGACTGACATATCCACACAGCGATTTAAGACAATAAGAGACCATCTTACACTTATTATGTTATTAAATAATACTAAGTGCGGGTGGGGATACTAGAAAACTGTTTATGGTTAGATGGTATGGTGCTGCCATTTTGGAGGACAGTATGGCAGTATTTAATAATATTAAATGTTTGTAAATGTTATGATGTAGCACTTTCTCTAATGAGTTTTTACCCCAAAGGACAGTTGTAGAGATATACAAGGAGACAGTTGTAGAGATATACAAGATATTCGTGGTAGTTGTTTGTGGTTGCTAAGAGTTGGACAAAACTTACATGTCCTTTTATAAAGTAATGGATAAGGAAACCATATAAGCATATAACTGAATATAATACAATGATCAGAAGCTGCCATTGAGAAAGGCATTGTGGCAAGAAAGCAAAAATGAACTAGGTTTTAGAATTATATTTATTAAGTAATTTCAGTGTGGTTATAGACATATGGAATTGACTAGAAGCAAATTGATCAGAAACTATTAAGTTTTTAAAGGAATTATTTTGCCAAATACAAAAACTAACAAATGGAGTCAACAACAGAATCTGAACTAAAAAAACTTTTTGACTATTCTAGTCTTAAACTTCATGTAATCCTCGCACTTTGGGAGGCTGAGGCGGAAGGGCTGCTTGAGACCAAGAGTTCAAGACCAACCTGGTCAACATAGTGAGACCCTGTCACAAGAAACAAACAACAACAACAAAACAGGCCAGGCACGGTGGCTCTTGTCTGTAATCCCAGGACTTTGGGAGGCCAAGGTGAGTGGATCACTTGAGGCCGGGAGTTCAAGACCAGCCTGGCCAACATGACGAAACCCCATCTCTACTAAAAATACAAAAATTAGCCCGGCATGGTAGCACATGCCTGTAATCCCAGGTACTTGGGAGGCTGAGACACGAAAATCGATTGAGTCCTGGAGGCAGAGGTTGCAGTGAGCCGATATCACACCACTGCACTCCAGCCTGGGCAACAGAGGGAAACTCTGTCTCAAAAACAAAACAAAATAAAACAAATCAGGCCCTGAAATTTGCATAGCTGAAAGCAGGCTGAGAAAGCTGTGCAGTCTCCAACAATGTATTCCTCAACAACCTCTTCAGGTATGGCTGTGAAAAATAGACAAGGAAGAACATCCAGGAGGAAAAACTCAAGACCTGTGAAAAACAGTGGACAAGGGAATGCCTCAAAGGGAATAAGAACTCGGTTTTGTTTTTTTTTTGAGACAGAGTCTCGCTCTGTTGCCAGGCTGGAGCGCAGTGGCATGATCTTGGCTCACTGCAACCTCCACCTCCTGGGTAGAACCCAGTTCTTTTTTTTTGTTTGTTTGTTTGATTTTTATTTTTATTTTTGAGAACCCATTTCTAATTACAAATTACCCCACACCCCAGGTAAGAGGAATTCACAATGCATGCCTCAGAGGATTTTATCATTGGAATGAACCAGCGATTACTGTGTGTCTCCCATTTTTGTTCTTTTCAAGATAAGAATTCTTAACTGTAGCCATCTAGCCCTGTCCCTAATGAATGTATTAGGTATGTGGGAGTAGGAATGAGAATACAGGCAAATAATTTATCTCTTTAGTTCATGGGTGGCTTCACCACAAGAAGCCACTCCTATGACTGAAAGGACTGTATCGCTTGGAAATCCTAGAACTTAAATTGGATGCACTGACTGAAGGATACTTTGAGCAGTCTCTCTTAAGGTATATCTTACGGGTGAGAAGAAGAGTAAAACATATACCTTTACTAGAAGAGTGAACTATGGCAGAAACTGGCCAAACATTCAATAAACCTATTTATTTTTCTCCTAGACACTCAGCTAGACCATATTTCCCAGCTTCCTTCTTGGTGAGGTGCAATCATATGACTTTTAGCCTAGAGTGATGACATACACCACTTTCAGGCTTGGCCTGTAAAAATCCCCCAATCATTTCTTTACTTTCTCTCCTCACAGTTGGCTGGATAACGACATTTAAAACCACAGTAAAAAATGGCAAAGCTTCCAACAGCCTAGGTTCCTGAATGACTGCATGGAGCGTGCCCCAGCCCCTGCTGACAGTTGGACTTTATGTGAGTGGGAAATTGTTATTATGTTAAGCCACTGATATTTCAGGAGTTATCCGTTATAGCAGTTAGCTTAATACATGAATACACTTTAACCCAGAAATACACTTTTTAAAAGCTTTTCACATAGAGGGAACATGTACAAACATTGGTTATGGTAGTTGGGATTAACTTTGGTATTCATTACTTAAAAAGATAGGTAAATATAAAAACACCCCAGAGTCTAAGAAGAAACAAAAAACCAAGACAAAAGATAGGTAAGTAGAAATGAAGCATTTGGAAGCAATGTACTAGATGAATGTACAATGAGGTGGATAAATCTCAAACATAGTGTTGATCAAAAAAATCAATGAGCAGAATTATAGATAGCAGTAGTACAATATCATTGATGTAATTTTGAAAGAAAATGGGGGGGGAAAAACTATAGCACAATACCACTGATGTAAATTTGAACACATAAATACACAAAACAGTCTTATATATTTTTCAAAGATACACACATATCCAAGGTTATATACCAAGTATATCAGTGAAGAAGAATGGGTTTGGGAGTCAAATGAATAGGAAAAAAGAGAAAAGAAAGGGAATGTTGCAGAAACGATGGTGATAAAGTGCCATGAATTGAGGGGTATGATTGACTCAATTTTCTGTATCTATATGTGCTAGATGCTGCAAGGTACCACCCAGATTTCTTCTCCAGGAATGGAAGATTTGTTCCCCCAGCTGCTAGAAGTGCTGCAGGAAGGCAGTCCTCAGTTCTCAGTCCTCTTTGGGGATTGCTGTGGCAAAAGAAAACTGGAGGTCCAAGATGATAACTCCTTCCAAGAGTAGCTCATATACAAAAATTGAGAGGTGCCTGTTCTTGCTTCAACTTGGGACAATCCTGAAGGGCCACCCCAGATCCAGAGCTTATCATCAGGTTGGTTGATTGATTAGACTTAAACTTCTCCCCCTATGCAATTCTGCTTTCTTTCCCTCTCTTCCACAAGTGTTGACCCCAAGACCACTCCCTAAAAAATGGCCTGCACACTAGTCTCCATCTAAGACTAATTTACCCTCCAACTCTTCTTCTTGAAGCTCCAAGCTATGACATAAACGTTAATGTGTGTCCGTATGTGTTAACCTTTGTTGCTATACATTTCCCTTTTGCTCACCTCTATTTTTCAAGTTTATAGCAACATTTTGTGAAGATAAACAAATATGAAAGTTTTTATAAAATATAAGAATGTATTTCTATAATATCAGCTTTAGCAATAACAAAACATGCCAGAATTTCTGCCATGAACATAAAATAGCTAAAAGTTCCCTAGACATTGAAAAGAAAATTTATCACCCTTATTTATCAAGAAAACTTAAAGGAATACAAAAGATGAAAAAAATAAATAGACATGTAATCAGTTCCCATTAGGTAGCAAGTTAAATTCCAAACCAAAGCTTCCTCACTAAATCAGTTGTGCAGTTGTGTTATTTCCAACCTCCTACCACATCACACATGAGTAGAAGTCACTTGGAAACCTCTTTAATTCCCTTAACACTTGTCCATTTAATCCACTTGCCTAGACTGTTGTTCTCTTGTGAGCTTTTGATGAGCTTTCAATCCTATGTGTTCCTATGTTTGACAAGTGTTTCTCACAACTAATTGTGTATTAGCTTCCCAAGGCTGCTATGACAAAGTGTCATAAACCTGATGGCTTGTAACAACAGAAATTTATTCTCTCACATTTATGGAAATAAGAAGTTCAAAATCAAAATGTCAGCAGGGCCATGCTCTGTCTGAAACACTTTACGGCAGAATTCTTCCTTGCCTATTCTATCTTCTAGTGCTTGCCAGCAATCCTCAGATGAGTTTCTCCCTGTGTGCCCTCTCCTTGTCCTTTAATGTAATCACATTTCAGGCCCACCCTAATCTGATATGACTTCATTTTAATATACATCTTAATTACATCTGCAAAGATCTGATTTCCGAATAAGGTCCCATTCTGAGGTTCCGGGTGGATATGAATTTGGGAGGGACACTATTCAACCCAGTAAAATTTGCTCTCTGCTTCCCCAAAATTGACACCCATCCCATGCACAAAATATATTCACCATATCCCCACATCTTCAAAAGTCTTACTCAACCCATTCCAGGATTAACTCTAAATTCAAAATCTCACTTAAACACCCACCCAATAAAGTTCCAAATATTGTTATCTAAATAATCTAAACCAAATATGGGTGAAACTCTAGGTATGGTTCATCCCAGGGGAAAATTATTCTCCATCCACAGATTTGTGAACCTAGAAAACAAGTTCCCTGCTTTCAAAATACACTGATGGAACAGGCATAGGCCAGGCATTCCCATTCCTAAACTAAAAAATTGGAATAAATAAAGGACTTACTTGTCTAAAGCAGGTTCACAACCAGCAGTGCAAATTCTCCCAGGTTTCAAAGCCTGAGAGTTATCCTTGGTGGCTTGATGCTGTGACCTCTTGGCCCTCTGAGGTAGGAACTCCTTTATCTCTGGCCTCTGCATCCATGGCTCTGACCTCAAAAGTCATTCCACCTTCATTTTGTCTTGTATAAAATTTCTGCTTGTATAAAATTCTCAAAAACCTTGTATGTCTTTCATAAATGTCAAGGAGTCTCGCATTGCTAGACATAAAGGTGTTCCATGGGTCCGTCCTGGATAACCCTATCTTTATTGTGGGTTGTTACTGAGATGGTTGATTGGATCCCTAAATCACACACCTCATGTCCATAGCAAACAGCTGTCCAGCTACACCTTAGCCCTTTTTCCATAGCATGCCATTTGGATGGCCTAAGAATCTTCCAAATGATCAACTTTTGGTTTCTTTTTTCCCTAACAGTGCATTTCTCAATGTATCTCTTTCTTCTCTTATTTTACTGAAAGCAGCAAAGAGAAGTCTGGCTGCACCTTTCATACTTTGCCTGGAAATCTCCTAAGCCAAATAGCCAAGTTCCTCTTTTACAAGTTTTACTTTTCACAGAACAGGAGAACATAATTCAGCCAAGTTTTCTGCCACTTTATGACAAGAATTGTCTTTTCTCTAGTGTCCAAGAATATGTTTCCCATTTCTATCTGGTACTTCACCAGAAGCACCCTTATTGCTCATATTCCTAGCAACATTCTTTTAGTGGTTTTATATATATACATACATATATATATATATACACACATATATATATATATATATGCTTTAACACAATGGAAGCTCTCTCCATAGCTCTCCTTCCTTCTTTCTGATCCCTTACCAGAAGCTCCTTAAACTTCAGTATTTCTACCAACGATCTCTTCAAGGCAACCCAGGCTTTTTCTGGTATGCACCTAAAAATTCTCCTAGCCTCTACCCACTACCCAGTTCCAAAGCCATTTCCACATTTTTAGGTATTTACCACAGCAGCATCTCACTTCCCAGTACCATCACGTTTATTAGTTTCCCAGGGCTGCCATAACAAAGGACCACAAACTGGGTGGCTTATAAAACAAAATTTATTCTCTCACAATTCTAGAAGCTTGAAGCATATAATCAAGGTGTTGGCAGGACGGCGCTCTCTCTGAAGGCTCTAGGAAAGGACATTTTTCTTGACTCTTCCAGCTTCTGGTGACTACCAGCAATCCTTCATGTTCCTAGGCTTGAAGATACGTCACTCCAATCTCTGCCTCCATCCTCCATGGCCACATTCTGAGGTGCTGGGTGGATATGACTATCCAACACATTTCAATCTGGTATAGTCTTTTTCTGCCGCCTTCTTATTTCTGTTTTAACTCACTGTCTCCAAGTCCAAGCTGTTCAATTCCCTTTATAATGAAGAGAAAAATAAACGTTGGCAAGGGAAAGTACTCTGTTTAAAGTTAAGAAAACTACTTGTGAGAGTCAGTCCTATAGTTGCTTTAATTATATGTATAAGTATCCCTGGAGTTATCTGTTGTATGTTTGTCTGTCTGTTTGTTTGGAGTGTTTGCTGCAAGCATCCACTGTTTCCACCCAATCTTCTCTGGATTCCGTTAGCTACTATTCTACTCAGGAATTTTACGTCTATGTTCATGAGTGAAATTGGCGTGTAATTTCTCTTTCTCGTTTCTGTCTTTGTCTGCTGTGGTTATACTCGCTTCGTAGACTTAGTGAGTATTTCCTCTTTTTCTAGTCTCTGGAAGAGTATGGACAAGATTGGAATAATTCATTCAATGACAGTTTGGTAGAATTTTTCTGAGCCATTCTCTGGGCTCAATGTTTACTTTGTGGAAACAAATTTAAATTATTGATTGGCTTGACATTAGAAAATCCATAAATATAATTATGTGACCAGAACAAAGAAAAATAACACATCTTAATAAGTGTAGAAAAAAGCATTTAGGCTGGGCGTGGTGGCTCACGCCTCTAATCCCAGCACTTTGGGAGGCCGAGGCAGGCGGTTCACGAGATCAGGAGTTCAAGACCAGCCTGACCAACATGGTGAAACTCCATCTCTACTAAAAATATAAAAATTAGCCAGGGGTGGTGGCACGCCCCTATAACCCCAGGTACGCATGAGGCTGACGCGGGAGAATCGCTTGCACCCAAAAGGCAGAGGTTGCAGGGAGCTGAGATCGCACCACCGCACTCCAGCCTGGGCAACAGAACAAGACTCCTTCTCAAAAAAAAAAAAAGAAAAAGAAAGATAAAAAGCGTTTAATAAAATTCAACATCTGATTATATTTCAACATCTATTCATGGTAAAAATTCTTAGCAAAGTGCAAATAGGAGGAAATCTCTTTTACCTGTGACAATGTAACTACCAAAACATTACCAAAAAGAATATCTTTTAAAACATCATACCCAAGCATAGTGGTGTATGCTAGGGAGACCGAAGTAGAAGGCATAGCTGCTAGGGAGACCGAAGTAGAAGGCATAGCTGCTAGGGAGACCGAAGTAGAAGGCATAGCTTCTAGGGAGGCCGAAGTAGAAGGCATAGCTGCTAGGGAGACCGAAGTAGAAGGCATAGCTGCTAGGGAGGCTGAAGTAGAAGGCATAGCTGCTAGGGAGGCTGAAGTAGAAGGATCACTGAAGCCCAGGAGTTCAAGGCTGCCGTGAGCTATCATGGCACTACTATACTCCAGCTTGGGCAAGAGAGTGAAGGGTCTCACAACAGAAAAAAAGAAAAAGAAAAAAAAAATCTTAGTAGTGAAACTTAGCTGTCTTTTAAAAAATCAGAACATGACAAGCATGCCCAACATTAATACTTTCACTCAACATTATATTTGAGGTCTTAACCAGCCCAGCAAGGCCTAGGATTGGAAAAGGAGAAAGTTTTTCCACATATTCACATTCACAGATGATAAGACTGTCTAGAATACCTAAAACACCAAAACAATAGACAAATTTTTGGAAACAATGAGAGAGTTTAGCAGAATGGTGCCCTCTCTCTCTATGTATGTGTGTATATATATATATATATATATATATATATCTACATACACCCCAGCAAAAAATAATTAGAAAATATAATGTTAAAGTCTTTATTATACAACTTTTCAAACATACACAAAAATTGGGAGAATAGTGTAATGAACTCTCACATACCCATTGCCCAGCTTCACTTCAACAATTATTAACACTTGGGCATTCTTCGTTCATCTCCTCCCACTTTTTTAATGAAGTATTTAAAACTAAAAACAGTGACATTACATCATATGAACTATTTTAAACGAATGTCATGTCATCTTACCAGTAAATGCATATGAGTTTCTAATAAAGGCCTTTTATTTTTATCATAATGAACACCACTTAACATATTAACCTAATCCAATTAACGTTAATACCTTAATATCATTTAATATCCAGTACAAATTGAAATACATCAAAGTGCTTCAAAAGTATCTTTTTACGCTGGTTTGATAAGCCATATTTTTTTTACCAGTTATTATAGCAATAAAGCAAGGATGTATGAGACCTATGTGAAGGAAACTGTAAAACTTTACTGAAATTCTTTAAAGAAGAAAATAAATGAAGAGATATATCATGTTCAATGATGAAAGGACTCAATATCTTTAAAGTCGCAATAGTGAACTGTAAAATTCAATACAAGTCTCATCAGCATTCAAATGGGGTTTTCAAAGAACTTGAGCGTGTGGTTCCAAAATTTATACGGGAGATCAAAATCTCAAGAAAAGCAAAGAAGAATATAGTGGAAGATGTGCCCTACCTGATAACAACACTTAATATAAGGCAATATTAAGATAGTATGGTATAGGAGGAATAATCTATAGATCAATCAGTGGAATGAAATATAGTCCAGAAACAGACTTACGAATATATGGAAGCTTGATGTGGCACTGCAGCTCTCTTCTTAAACAAGGAAGCACTTACTAGATGGTATGAAGACTATTTGTTATTATCCTGGGGACAAAATAAAGGAAAGAAATTGAGTATCACACTATAACCCAAAATCAAGTCCATAAAGATTAAAAACTTAAATGTTAAAAGCAAAAATCTGAAATTTTAGAAGAAAATATAGTATCTTTACAACCTTAAGATAAGGGAGAATTCATAAATAAACAGAGAGAAATAAACTCTTGATTAAAGGATTTACAAATTTAACTATATTATAAGTCAGACATCTTTTTATTGGGGAAGTAAAAAGCCAAACTACAAACTTGGAGAAGATATTTTTTAACACATATAATTGACACAAGATTATATCCAAAATAGATACAAAATGCCTACAAATCAGTAGCAAGAGATAAACAATATAATACAAAAATGGGCAAAAGAAAAATAAGCCATTTACTGCAAGGAAATACAAATAGACCATAAACATAAGAAAAGCTATTGCTATGTTTTGAATGATGTTATCCCATCCAAAATGCATGTTGAAACTTAATCCCTACTGCTGCAGTATTAAGAGGTGTGGCCTTTGGGAGGTGATTAAGTCATGAGGTCTTAGCCTCTTGAATGGTATTAGCACCTTATTAAAGACCTCTAGATTGACGGGACTGTTCTGCCTTTCCTTCACGTAGTGTTCCTCTCCTCCATGCAATAGCATTACGTCAAAAAAAAAAAAAAAAAAGAAAGAAAAACAATGTGCATACCTTAATTTAAAAATAGTTTGGAGGAGGCAACGCAAGATAACTGAATAGATGCTTCCGCTAATCATTCTCCCCACAAAAACACCAAATAACAACTATTACACAAAAAATGCACCTCCTTAAGAACCAAAAATCAGGTGAGTGATCACAGTACCTGGTTTTCAACTTCATATCTCTGAAAGAGGCACTGAAGAGGGTAGGAAAGACAGTCTTAAATTGCTGATACCACCCCTTCCCTATCTCTTGCACAAGAGAGAATCTGTGTGCTTGGGGGTTAGGAAGAGCACAGCAATCGTAGGATGTTGCACTGGAACTCAGTGCTGCCAACACTGTGCAGAACTCAGCTGAAACCCACGGAGGCACCACTGAGATGAGCCCTAGCCAGAGGGAAATCACCCATCCCAGGGGTTGGAACCTGAGTTTCTGCAAGCCTCACCTCCGTGGGCTAAAGTGTTCTAGGGTTCTAGGTAAACTTGAAAGGCAGTCTAGGCCACAAGGACTGCAACTCCTAGATAAGTTGTAGTGCTGTGCTGGGCTTGGAGCCAGTGGACATGGAGGGACACAGTGAGACACAGTGTTTTGTTAGACATAATGCTATTGCACAGTTAATAGACTGCAGTATAATGTAAACATAACTTTTATGTGCACTGAGAAACCAAAAAATTGATATGATTTTCCTTTATTGTAATATTTGCTTTATTGTGGTGACCTGGAACCAAATTTACAATATCTCTGAGGCACGCCCATACTTAAAAATGGTGAGTACAGAGCTTGGGCAAGATAGTCTCTATCAAAAATAAAAACATCACCCAGGTGTGATGGTGTGTGCCTGTAGTCCCAGTTTCTCGGGAGACTGAGACAGGAGGATCTTCTGAGCCCAGGAGTTTGAGGCTGCAGTGAGCCATGATGTCACCACTGCACTCTAGCCTGGGTGACAGAGTGAGATCCTGTCTCAAAAAAAAAAAAAAAAAAAAAAGGCAAATATCCTTTAAAAAATAAAGCAACCTAGTGAGACACAGACAGGGCAGCTAAGGGAATGCTTGCACCATCACTTCTCATGTCCCAGTGCAGCATAGCTTGCAGCTCCAAAAGTGACCCCTTCCTTCTATTTGAGGGAGAGGAAAGAGTAAAGACAACTTTGTCTTGTGACTTGGATGCCAGCTCAGCCTCAGTAAGACAGGGCACCAGGCATAGTCCTAAGGCCTCCTAGCTCCCAGATAAAATTTCTAGACATACCCTGGGAAGAAGGGAACCCACTGCCTTGAAGAGAAGGACTCAGGCCTGGCATGATTCACCACCTGCTGACTAAAGAGCCTTTGGGTCCTGACTAATCAGCAGTGGTAACCAAGTAGAACACACCATGGGCCTTGGGTGAGACTCCCAGATGTGCTGGCTTGAGGTGTGACCCAGCACATTCACAGCTGTGATGACAAAAAGGAGAGACTCCTTCTGCTTGAGAAAAGCAGAAGGAAGAGTGACAGAGACTTTGTCTTGCAGCTTAGATACCAGCTCAACCACAGTGGGCAAAGCACCAAGTAGTAGGCTCATGGGATTCCTGATTCCAGGCCTTGGTTCTTGGCAGGTATTTCCAGATCTACTCTGGGACAGAAGGGAACCCACTTTCCTGAAGCTTGAGTCCCAGGCCTGGCAGCATTCACCACAGCTGACTGAAGAGCCTTTGGGCCGTAAGGGAACATCGATGGTAGTGTGGCAGTACTCCTCATGGGACTGTGCTGGTGGTGACTGTGGGGGGAGACACTCCTGTGCCTGGGGGAAAGGAGAGGGGAAGAGTAGGAAGGACTGTCTTGTGGTTTCGGTGCCAGGTCAGATGCAGTAGAATAGAGTACCAGGTACATATCTCAGGTTTCCGACCCCAGACCCTGACTCTTAGACGGCATTTTTGGACCCACCTAGGGTCCAAGGGAACTCATTGCCCTGAAGGGAAGGACAAAAGCCTAATTGGCTTTGTCCAGGGCCTTGAGCAAACATAGGCAAGCAATAGCTGAGGAGCAGGTATAGTGGGCCTTGGGTGAGATCTAGTGCTGTATTGGCTTCAGGTCTGACCTAGCACAGTTCCAGTGGTGGTGATCACAGTGGTGTTTGTGTCACCCCTGCTTCAGCACAGATAGAGTGACTGTGTTTGTTTGAGAGAAAGTAAAAGAACAAGAGTGTCTGCATGATAATCCAGAGAATTCTTCCATATCTTATCCAAGACCACCAAGATTGTACCTCTATGACTGTGCAAGAACCACAGAGTTACTGGGCTTGGGGTCCCCCTAATGCAGATATGTCTGCGGTGACCAAAAACTTAGATCATAATACTCAAGTCTCTTTGAATACTTGTAAAGCCTTCCAGGAGTGGGTACAAAGAAGCCTAGACTGCAAAGACTATATAATAAATACCTAACTCTTCAATGCTCGGAAACTGACAAACATCCACAAAAATCAAGACCATCCAGGAAAACATGGCCTCACCAAACAAACTAAATAAGGCACCAGGGTCCAATCCTGGAAAGACAGAGATATATGATTTTTCAGACAGGGAATTCAAAATAATGTGTTGAAGAAACCCAAAGAAATTCAAGATAAATTTCTTCAAGAGAAGAAATTCAGAATCCTATCAAATAAATTTAACAAATAAATTGAAATAATTAAAAATAATCAAACAGAAATTCTGGATTTGGAAAATGCAATTGACATATTGAAGAATACATCAGAGTCTCTTAATAGCAGAACTGATCAAGCAGATAGAAGAATTAGTGAGCTTGAAGACAGCTTATTTGAAAATGTAGAGACAAAGAGACAAAAAAGAAAGGAATAAAAAAGGATGAAGCACACCTACAAGACCTACGACATAGCCTTAAAAGGGAAAATCAAAGCGTTATTAAATTTAAAGAGGTAGAGATAGAAATAAGGCTAGAAAATTTATTCAAAGGAATAATAACAGAGAACTTTCCAAGCCTAGAGAAAGATATCAATATTCAAGTTTAAGATGATTATAGAACAACAAACAGATTTAACACAAAGAAGACACCTAAGAGCATTTCATAATCAAACTCTTAAAGGTCAAGGATAAAGAAAGGATCCTAAAAGCAGAAGAAAGAGAAAGAAAGAGAGAGAGAAAAAGAGAGAGAGAGAAAGAGAAAGGGCTTCAATATTCCTGGCAGCAGACTTTTCAGTGGAAACCTTATAGGCCAGAATAAAGTGATATGACATATTTAAAGTGCTGAAGGAAAAAAACCTTTTACTCTAAATTAGCATATCTGGCAAAAAATATCCTTCAAACATGAAGGAGAAATAAAGAGTTTATTAGACAAACTAAAGCTGAGGGATTTAATCAACAACAGACTTATCCTACAAGAAATGCTAAAAAAATTATTTAATCTGAAAAAAAAGGATGTTAATGAGCAATAAAAAGTCATCTGAAGGTACAAACTCACTGATAATAGTAAGTACACAGAGAAACAGAATATTATAACAGGGTCATTGTATAATGTATAAAATACTCATATCTTAAGTAGAAAGGCTAAAAGATAAACTGATCAAAAATAGTAGCTACAACAATTTTTTTAAAAGGAGGAACAAAGTTAAAGTGTGGAGTTTTTCTTAGTTTTGTTTGTGCAATCCATGTTAAGTTACATCGGTTTAAAATAATGGGTTATAAGATATTATTTGCAAGCCTCATAGTAAACTCAAATCAAAAAACATGCAATGGATACCCGAAAGATGAAAAGCAAGAAATTAAATCATACCACCAGAGAAAATCAGCTTTACTAAAAGGAAGACAGGAAGGTGGGAAAAAGGAGGAAAATACCAGAAAACAAATAACAAAATGGCAGGAGTAAGTCCTTACTTGTCAATAACATTGATAGTAAATGGACTAAACTCTCCAATCAAAAGAAATAGCATGGCTATGGATTTAAAAAACAAAACTCAACAATCTGCCCACAAGAAACACACTTCACATATAAAGACACATACAGACTGAAAATAGATAGTTTTCAAGACAAAAGCTATAAAGAGACAAAAAAGGTCATTTTATAATGTTAAATGGGTCAATTCATCAAGAGGATATAACAGTTCTAAATATATGTGCATCCAACACTGGAGCACCCAGATATACAAAGAAAATATTATTAGAGAGAGATAGATACATATATAATAATAGCTGAAGACTTCAACACCCCCCATTTTCAGCATTGCATAGATCATCCAAACAGAAAATCAACAAATAAATATCAGACATAATCTGCATTATAGACCAAATGGAACTAATATGCATTGACAGAACATTTTATCCAATGGCTGCAGAATATACATTCTTCTCAGCACATGGATCATTCTAAAGACAGACCATATCTTATGCCACAAAACAAGTCTTAAAACATTCAAAAATTGAAATAATATCAACTATCTTCTCTAACCACAATGGAATAAAACTAGAAATCAGTAACCAGAGGAATTTTAGAAACTATACAAACACATGGAAATTAAACACTCTGCAGCTGAATGAACAGTGGGTCAATGAAGAGATTAAGAAGGAAATTGAAAAGTTTATTGAAACAAATGATAATGGAAACACAACATACCAAAAACGATGGAATAAAGCAAAAGCAGTACTAAGAAAAATGTAAACCTGTAAGCACCTACATCAAAAAAGTAGAAAAACTTCCAATAAACAACTTAATGATGCATCTTAAAAAACTATAAAAGCAAAAGCAAACCAAACCTGAAGTTAGAGGAAAGGAAACAATAAACATCAGAGCAGCCCAAAGTGAAATTGAAATGAAGAAAGCAACACAAAAGATCAATGAAAAAAAGTTGATTTTTTTTTGAAAAGATAAACAAAATTGACAAATCTTTAGCAGACTAAGAAAAAGAGAAGATTCAAATAAATAAAATCACGCAGTGAAAAATGAGACATTACCATTAATACCACAGGAATTCTCATATACCCAATAAATATATACACCTGCAATATACCCAAAAAATTAAAAATTCAAAGAATTTTTTAAATTAAAAATATATATTTTGTTGCTAAAAAATGCTAACAGTCATCTGAACCTTCAGCAGCTTATCATCTTTTCGCTGATAGAGGGTCTTGCCTCAATGACATTGAGGGCTGCTGACTGATAATGGTTGCTGAAGGTTGGGGTGGCTATGGCAATTTCTTAAAAGAAAATAAAATGAAGTTTCCCACGTCAGTTGACTGTTCGTTTCACAAAAGATTTCTCTGTAGCATGCAATGGTGTTTGATAGCATTTTACACGCAGAACTTTCAAAATTAGAATCTATTGGATGTTGAAACTTAATGGCAAAACAAACAAAAAAATACAGCCCACTCTCTCAAGCTCTGCTGCTGCTTTATCACCTACGTTATGTAACATTCTAAATTCTTTGTTGTCATTTCAACAATTTTTACAGCATCTTCACCAGGAGTAGATTCCGTGTGAAAAAAAAAATTGTTTTCTTTCCTCCATAAGAAGTAATTCCTCATCCATTAAACTTGGTTTTTCTGTTTGTTTGTTTTCAGAGACTGGGTCTCTGTCACCCAAGTTGTAGTGGAGTGCAGTGACATGATAACAGCTCACCTAGGTTTAAGCAATTTGCTCAAATTCCTAGGTTTAAGCAATCCTCTCATCTCAGCCTTCCAAGTAGCTAGGACTATATAGGTGCACTCCACCACATCCAGCTAATTTTTTTAATTGTATCTTTTGTACAGATGAATTCTCACTATGTTGACCAGGCTGGTCTCAAACTCCTGGCCTCAAGCAATCCTTCTGCCTCAGCCTCCCAAAGTGCTGGGATTACAGGAATAAGCCACCACACCCAGCCTCCATTCAAGTTGTATCATAACATTGCAACAATTTAGTCACATTTTTGGGCTCCACTCTAGTTTTCTGGCTGTTTCCACCATGTATGCAATTCTTCCAGTGAAATCCTGAATCTGTCAAAGTCATTCATGAGGGATGGAATCAGCTTCTTCTAAATTCCTATTAATGTTGATATTTTGACCTCCTCACATGAATCTTAATGGCATCCAGAATGGTGAATCCTTCCAGAAGGTTGTCAATTTACTTCACCCAAGTCCATCAGAAGAATCACTATCTACAGCAGCTGTAGCCTTATGTAATGTATTTCTTAAATAATAAGACTTGGAAGTTGAAAGTACTCCTTGATCCATGATCCATCTACTCCTTGATCCATCTACAGATGGATGTTGTGTTTGCAGGCATGAAAACAACATTGATTTCTTTGTACATCTCCACCAGAGCTCTTGAAAAACCAGGCACAATGTCAATGAGCAGTAATATTTTGAAAGGCACCTTTTTTGCTGATAAATGGGTCTCAACAGTAGACTTAAAATATTCAGTAAGTCATGCTATAAACAGATGTGCCATGATCCAAACTTTGTTATTCCATTTATAGAACACAGAATAGATTTATCATAATTCTTAAGGGCCCCAGGATTTTCAGAATGGTAAATAAGCATTGGCTTCAACTTGAAGTCACCAGCTGCATTAGCCCCTAATAGGAAAGTCAGTCTTTCCTTTGAAGCCAGACACTGACTCCTCCTCTGTAGGTATGAAAGTTCTAGATGGCAGCATCTTCTTCCAGTAGAAGACTTTCATCTGTAATGATAATGTATTGTTTAGTGTAACCACCTTCATGAATTATCTCAGCTAGATCTTCTTGATCAGCAGTCCCCAACCTTTTCGGCACCAGGGACAGGTTTTGTGGAGGACAGTTTTTCCACGGACCAAGGGTGGGGGTCGAGGGGCATGGGGGTGGGGAATGATTTGGGGATGAAACTGTGCCACTTCAGATCATCAGGCATTAGAGTCTCATCCTAGATCCCTCACATGTGCAGTTCACAATAGGGTTTGCTCTCCTGTGAAAATCTAATGCTGCTGCTGATCTGACAGGAGGCGGAGCTCAAGCAGTAATGCTCACTACCGGCGCATTCCCACCCCATCCCCTCCATCCACCCCCCCACCCCACCACTCCCCACCTTCTCTGCTCACCTCCAGCTGTGCGGCCTTGTTCCTTACAGGCCAGGGACCAGTACCTCCCGAGTGCTGAGGTTGGGGACCCATGTTCTGGATAACTTGCTGCAGCTCCTACATCAGCATTTGCTGCTTCACCTTACACTTCTACGTTATGAAGACAGCTTCTTTCCTTAAACTTCATGAACCAACCTCTGCTAGCTTCTAACATGCCTCTAGCAACTTCATCTCTCAGCCTTCACAAAATTGAAGAGAGTTAGGGCTTTACTCTGGATTCAGCTTTGGCTTAAGGGAATGTTGTGGCTGGTTTTATCTTCTATCCAGACCACTCAAACGTTCTTCATATCGGCAGTAAGGCTGTTTCACTTTCTTATCATTTGTGTGTTCACTGGAATAGCACTTTTAATTTCCTTCAGAAATTTTTCCTTTGCATTCACAACTTGGCTGTTTGGTGCAAGGGAGCCTATCTCAGCTTTCAACATGCCTTCTGCACTAAGCTGAATAATTTCTAACTTTTGATGTAAAGTGAGAGATATGCAACTTTCCCTTTCACTCGAATACCTAGAAGCCATTGTAGAGTTATTAATTGACCTAATTTCAATATTGTTGTGTTTCAGGGAACAGAAGACCAAAGGAGAGGGGAGATGGCAGAATAGCATGTCGGTGGGGGAAGTCAGAACACAGACAACATTGATTGATTGATTGCTGTCTTCTGTGGGTGTGGTTTGTGGTGCCATTACAATAGTGATTTCAAAGATCACTGGTCATAGATCACCATAGCAGATTTATGGAAAGAAAAATGATAAACGCAATCATACTGGTAGTGTTCTAGTCCTTAGGTGCGTTCATGCATGTTCACTTTATTGATATGTACCATAACTTCAATTCCATATTTATAAAAATGCTCAAAAAAGTGTACATCCTCTTTTAGCACTGTAGTGAGTCAACACTCCCCAACAAAAACTGGATTTCCTGAAAAACAAGTTAAGGCGGAGGGGGGGCGGGAATGTTTTTCAGAATGCCAAAGGTCAACATGTATCATCTTCTGTAAGTAAAATGTATGTATATGCATAGTTTCTTTACGTTTTTTAAGACAAGGGAGTGTAGTGGGGAATTAGCGTATAAAACTACACCACTACCTTAAGCATGAAAATCAATTATGTGCTTTTCTTCGATTTGGTGGCCAAAGAAAAAAGTTACAACTCAGAAAACTTTCTTGGAGATGCATATGCTCAGTGTATCCAAACTTCAGGCTTGTCGGGTACAATATTGATTTACATAAAGTTCCTCTAATCAAACCTGAGCTAATAACTTACTCTGGAAAGAGTAATTGATCAGAGCCATCCCCCCAACTGGAGTCAACTTTCACATCTGTTCTGATTTCCTTTATTTTGGGGGCAGTTCATCCAAACTTCTAATTAAATGGCAACTCGTTCACTTTTGAGAAATGTTTCACAAGAAACAACAACAACAAAGCAGTTGAGGAGGAAAAGAAAAGAGACACAGTAAAAAAAAAAAAAAACGGATGTGGAAGCTGAAAATACGGACAATTTACTTCCAAAAGAATATGCAAGATCGGTACAAAACTTTCAAGGGCTCTTTTTCAGTGTCATGGTAGTGAGGAAGTTCGGCTTGAAAAGCCCAGGGCTTAAAAAAAAATGTGCAGGACCATTCAGCTTCAGCAGAACCCACCGCAAAGATGGCGATGGGACGAAGCCCCTTCTCCCGAGAAGCCTGTCACTACACATTTCCCACAAACCCTTCTGTGCAGCCCCGCTCGCCGAAACCTGCACGGCCGATGCCCGGTTACTGCGCACGCGCAGGACGACGTCACGTGCTCTCCCAGGGCTCGGCGGAGCTGGCAGGAGAGACCTTGCCAGCTTCCGCCGCCGCGTCGCTTCAGGGCTCGGCAGGCGGATTCGCGCTGCCTCCGCCGCTGCAGGGCAGCTGGGGGAAGGGAGCCGAGCT
Source organism: Ateles fusciceps (assembly GCA_036589455.1). NCBI lineage: Eukaryota > Metazoa > Chordata > Mammalia > Primates > Atelidae > Ateles > Ateles fusciceps. The sequence goes on from JAZHEH010002393.1 coordinate 8,199,064, forward strand.
GAGGGCGCGCGTCGGCGCGGCCATGGGACTGCGCCGGATCCGGTGACAGCGGGTAGCCAACCGGCCCGGGCCCTGAGCGCCTCTCCTCCGGGGGGCCTCGCCCTCCTGCTCGCGGGGCCGGGGCTCCTGCTGCCCTTGCTGGCGCTGCTGCTGGCGGTGGCGGCGGCCAGGATCATGTCGGGCCGCCGCTGCGCCGGCGGGGGAACGGCCTGCGCGAGTGCGGCGGCGGAGGCAATGGAGCCGGCTGCCCGAGAGCTATTCGAGGCGTGCCGCAATGGGGACGTGGAGCGAGTCAAGAGGCTGGTGACGCCGGAGAAGGTGAACAGCCGCGACACGGCGGGCAGGAAATCCACCCCCGCTGCACTTCGCCGCAGGTAACCGGGGCCAGCGTCCCCTCGCCTCGCTCTAGACCCCACCTGCGCACCCGGGGCTCGTAGGCCTGAAACCAGTGCTCCTGCACCCCCCCGACCTTTCCCCTAAGGACTGTGGTCCTGGTGATCTCCCTCTTTTCCAGTGGGGACTGAGGAGATTGGGGGTTGGGTGAACGTGCCACGCTCACTGGAAGTTTTTGTTTGTTTTGTTTTTGCCGAGGGTGGGGGGTGTTTTGGGGTTTTGGCTTTGTTTTGTTGGTACAATACCTGTACCAACTTCCGGTCTTGTTACCCTAGAAGGCGTCTACACACCAAGAAAGAGTAGGGGACTTTAGTAAATAGACCTTATGATTTCAAACGATCAATTACCTCCAGAATTTTTCATTCTTGCAAGTTCCATTTGGATTAAGGTGTTGAAGGACTTTGTGAAATGCAAAGGTGTAATTTCAGAGTAGTAGCTTAATAGGCCGTTGACACATTAGCGTTAATTGGTTTATCAGAATAGCCAATCTAAGCTTCTGGAGTGACTACAACTGGAAATAGGCAAGTTTGGGAGAACTGAAATCTGACTAGACTGGGTGCGGAAGTCTTTGACAGACACACACACAAGTTTAGGTGGAAAGCAGTAGTATAACAGAAAAGATGGTGCAAGTACTTTAGCTTGGATCTAGAATATAAGTTGGAACTAAACTTGCATCATTCTGAGATTTAGATCGTTTGGATTACTTTCTTTTAATATTTATTAGGTTACTTTATGATGTAAGCATATTAAATTTAGTCGAAGAATTTAAAAGGTCCAGAGATGGGATATTCAGCATATTCATAAAGCATACATGTTTTTCACTTGTAGGAAAGATCATGACTGTTTCTAACTTCAGGTGAGCCATGTGTAATTGAAATGGGAGTACCTCCTCTTACCTCTGACCATCCTGGTTTTTTGTTTTGTGTATTTCATGATTGTTAAAAACAATTTTTTGAAAAAGCAGGGAATACATTTTAAAGTGCTCCTGTTCTTTTGGGGCTAGATTGATGAAGAGAAAAGGAGCAGTGAGAAAGATTTCCTCTTTCACAAACATTACTTTTACACTTTCTACCAATTGGAGATTTGTTCGGTTTACCCTGTTCCGGTTTTTAAATGTAAACACTACCAGGAGGTATGCTTTTTGATCGATTGCATCTTTGCTGGATTTCCACTGGGGAGTCTTTTTAAAAAAGAAAGTCTGGGGAACCTAGGTGGGAGAACTAGAAACAGTTTGTGGGCAATGGAAAGAGAAGGAAGAATACTTAAGTCAAATCACACCTAGTTAGCCTAAATTTTACCCGAAATTTTGATGGTAAGTGCTGCTATTCTTCAGCTAATTCAGATTGTCCTGTTTGACCATATAGTCAACATTTAAACACTGATTTGGCAAACTGTCACAACCAACTGATACATAAGCCAAAGGGTAGGGTTACTTAGAGTCTGTTCACTTGATCTGTGGGATAAAAATAGCCAGGAAAGATCTTAGTTGCTACCTTTCAAGAATTTGGTGTATTAATGAGTTCATATCTGAAAATAGTAATATTTAGAGGTGTAAGGTTATGGGTATTAGCTCAGTGACCTTGTTCCTTCTCTACCTTCCTACCTTCAGTTCTGTTCCAACATTTCAAAGCATTTTTTACATAGATTTCATTTTGTTTGTTCAAGTTGAAATGGAAGACTTAATATTTTGGAAACCACCCACCCCTCACAACTTACCCAAATTATCAGGTATAGGTTATAAGATTAATAGTTAAAGGTATGAAAGGGGGAGTAATAAAAATTAACAGGGGCTGAGAGGGAGAATCTTCATTCAACCAGAACTTTTAAAGTCCTGTACCTAAATCCAAGCATATAAGAAACTTTTTAAAAAATTGGCTTTGTAAATTTAATCTAAATTTTAGGTTTATCAGAGAGAATTTTTTTAAGTGCGTCCAACTACCTTTTCACTCAATATGTGGAGAATACACTTTATAATCTCTTGTAGGTAGTGAGTTATCAATCATCTTAATGTGCCTACAAGCATACTGTTGGAAGTGCAGCATAGGTGGTAGTATTATATAACTGCCTGACCAAGCAGTTTCCTGTGTTTGTACATCAATCATAGGGTGAGCTATTGGAGAAGCTGGGGGACATCATTATTTAAAAATTTTTTTAGCTGATTAAAGTTTGGAGGTTTTATTGGGGGGAAGGCATGTTTTTGACTTTTTGTTTTGATTCCAAAGTAATATTAGGACTGAGAGGTGCACGCAGACCACAAAAAAATAAAATCAGTTTAGAAAAAATTTGGTTTAATTTCATCCTCAAAAAAGTTAGTTCAATTGAAAGAATAATCAGTTGCCAGCACCAAGACAATTAAGTTCTGTTAATGAAAAAGATAGTCAACATGAACAGGAATTTTTCTACTACTAGGTGTTTTTTTTATTATTGAACTAGATTGCATGCTTTTTGTCTAGGTAAATATTATTTAAGAAGTAATTTCTTAGGAGAAAAATGACTCAAAATTGTTTCCTTTTCAGTCTGCCTGCCACTTGCCCCCTACCATACACAGACGTATACAAGATAGGAATGATTTTTTGGCAGCACATAATAGAACTTGTAGAGGCAAGTTGGTGGTAGTAGGGTAGCTGTTGTTCTAATTTTACTAAAAGCAAAAGTATCTGAGATTCTTGACAAGTTAATGCCCTAGAAAACAGCAAATTTCAGTAAGGAAGACTGCCTCTCTGAACTTACTTGAGAGTAAAGTTAAGAAGTAAAGAAGTAAAGTTCAAAAGTAAAGAAGAGGTGACACAAACTTGGGGGAGAAAGTCATCTTGATGCCCATCATAGAAATGAAAGAAATATGTGGCATTCCTTACAATCTTAGAACTCTTGGAGTGGGCATAGGAGCTTGCATTGTAGAGTCCTAGCTAAACAAGGTAACACTTGTTTTATATTGATAGTATGTTATGTTACTGTTAGTATGAGTATGCTACTGAACCATATACACTGGACCAGTTAGACTGAATTTGAATTATTATATTCAATTGTGTGAATCAAATATAAGGGATTTTTTGGGGGGATTTTTTTTTTATCCAGAGGAGGAAAGTAGAATCAGAGCATCCGAAATTTATTGCACAAGCGTAGATAGGAAACTTCGTGCTGCTTATTCTAGAGATGGAGAAGACTACACCATGTTACTGTCTTAACATATGTGGAAGAATTGAAAAGAGTACGTAGATATTACTTGTCAAAACTAAGGCCAATAGGTGAAAGGTTACAAGGGGTCAGACAACCTTTAGCAATATTCAGCCATTGAACTGGCTGAAGTATCCAAGCAGTGGCTCGACTGGCTTTTTTCAGAGATGTTGTACAGAGGATTTCAGCCTAGTTCGACCAACAGGTTGATACAAGAAAGTGGGCAGATTTCCTCCAATTGAAGGTTTTAGCTGCTCGACTACCAAAGATATACTAGCTTTCGTGATTGCCATTCATATCCTTTCCCAAAATGGTAACTATTGGAGACCTCCAATAACCTTTCTTTGGCTGTAGGTCAGCAACATAGTTGTAAGAGATGCACAAAATTTACTCAACCTAGAACTACAATTATAGATTGTTGTTTTCAGGGTTGGTTTTTGCTATGGAATATAATTAAATCATATACGTATCAGCAGGAAATCCTAGTATCAAATAAAGATTAGTCTGTTTAGGAATTCATAATCTTTCTTTACTTATCAAATCTCCCAATCTATTATAAGATTTTGAGCTATGCCTTTTCCCCGCAGCTCTTGCTGGATTTAGAGGTAAACAGTTGGCTTCAATAATAAGAGTTTGAAATACTCCTTTCAGTATTCTCTATTCAGGTGGTCAAAATTTCATCACCCCACAGGCCATGGTGTTCTTTTTCAAGTTTCTACTAATCTGACCAGACAGTATATCTATCCTAAGTAGAGATGTGCAAAGCCCTCTCCTTTGTATTCTTCATTCTTAAGAAATGTATGTGCGAAATAATTTTGCTGGATCTTAGCAAACTAAAGTTAATAGTAAATGAGGCCCAGGCACGGTGCCACACACTATAATTCTAGGACTCTGGGAGGCACAGGCAGGCAGGAGTATCACCTGAACTCAAAAGTTCAAGACCAGCCTGGGCCACATGGCGAAACCTCGTCTCTACAAAAAAAAATAGAAAAATTAGCCAGGCATGGTAGTACAGGTCTATAGTCTTAGCTACTTGGGAGGCTACAGATGGAGGATTACTTGAGCCAGGGAGATCAAGGCTACAGTGAGCTGAGATTGTGCCATTGCACTCTAACCTGGGCAACAGAGGGAAACCTTGTAACATAAAATAGTAAATGAGAAGTTTAAAATGACATTCCTCAGAAAAAATCTGTCACTAAGCATCCTGGCTAAAGGTTGCTTGAAAGCTGTTTGATTATAGCTTCCAATCTCCCAGACCACAGGAGCTTTGTTTTGTGGCATTTGTTGACATTTTTCCAGAACTTTGCCTTTGGACAAAACCCTGTGTGATAGCCTACCTTTAGATATTGCAAAACGTCACCATCTCGTATGGGACCAATTGTATTATCAGTTATTAATCCCACCTTTGGACTATAAAAGACAGGAGGGGGTTAGCACTTAAACTTCCCAAGAGTCTAAGTTGGTTTCTCTGTAGTTACTTGACTGCCTCACAGCTTTTGGGAAGCCATTCAGATGAAAGCATGTTTCCAGTGTAACAGCAAAATATGATACTATTAACAATAATCATGGTTGGCAAGCAGTGCCTGGAGCTGCTGAAACTGATGGCATCTAGATAAGTAATAAATTTGACAAGAGGCTGCTTTTCTTATTTGTCACAAATCATTAACACCATATTCTTTGTGAGGGTCCTTTGCTATTCCAGCAGAGTATTAGACATGCATTAAAAAAATGTTTTTCAAGTCCTACTATATGCCAGACACTGACCTTGTCCCTGAGTAAACAGAAATGAACAGGACACAATACCTGCCATTAACTGACACATGGTTAATGTGATCGACAAATATACTTTACAAATAGGCCTGCTTTGCTTAACTGTAAGCACTTTATAGTAGATTCATACTACATATATGGTTTCATCAGGATTTTCACAAGTAGAGCAGTGTTTGAAGTAGAGTGCTGTTCCATAATTACAAAATAAACTACAGTGTGTCCTGAGCAACCATGACCACCAACTTTATTTAGGCTTCTGGTTCCTCATAAAGAGATCCTTAGAATATGGAGATTGACATTGACTCTGAGGATATGCCTATTCATGTTCTACCTGGCCAGTGAGAACGTGATCAGAATATACCCTGCAAATCATTTTTTCTTCAAGAAATTGATGCTTAACAGAAATACTTTGAACTGTTTTTGAGACCGTAACAATAGGGATTTTATCAAGGATTACTCCTCAGTTTGGGAAGTATTTTTTTTTGGGGGGCGGGGTAGGGGCACAGAGTTTCACTCTTGTCACCCAGGCTACACTTCAACCTCCACTTCCCAGGTTCAAGCAATTCTCTTGCCTCCTGCTTCAGCCTCCCAAGTAGTTGGTATTACAGGTGCACACCACCACACCTGCCTCATTTTTATATTTTTTTAGTAGAAATGGGGTTTTGCCATCTTGGCCAGCCTGGTCCTGAACTCCTGACCTCAGGTAATCCACCCACCTCTGCCTTCCAAAGTGCTGGGATTACAGGTGTGAGCCACCGCACCCGGCCAGGAAGTATCTTAAATCTTATCAAACTCCCAACAGCTTTTTTTTCTTTTAAGTGCCCAAGATGTGGCTTCAAACATTCAGAATCTCGGACTCTTCATCTACTGTCTCAGCATAGCAGATTACATTCTCTCACATATTATAGTCCTTACAGTGTGACTGTAAAAACATACTGATCTATACTATCAGTCACCAGACTGGTTTCAGACATCTTAATGACTAGGAAATCATGTTGATACAGAGACATTGACATAGAAGTAATCTGTGTCTTGGAATGTTGGTAACTATGTGGATATAATCACTTGACCCATTCTACCCATATCGAACGCCTCAGCTAAAACTTCAGTTTCAGTAATGTCTTTCTCTTTAACTCTGGTTTCATGCAACCCTCTTCTCTTTCCAGTTTTATTTTGACAGAAGGTTTTACTGCTTGACCTTTTTATATCACCAGTCCTTTGGGACAGATATCTTCCCAGTTGACACTGTCTCTTGTAACAGCTAGATGTTTTACTCCAGCTATTTCTGTGCACACTTAACTCTCCTTTCTGAGAGAGTTAGCCTGTGAGTCACCATTTTGCTTACTTCAGATATACTTATTACCGCTGAAGAAATAGTAACCCTTATTCTAAAATGCTTGGGTACATCAAATAACTTTATAAAGATAGAATTAGCTTTACAAGTTTTTCTTTATTTTGACTCTTTTTCTCTTACTCTCCAATTTAAGAAGCCCCTTTTCTTTTTTTTTTTTTGAGATGGAATTTCACTCTTGTTTCCCAGGCTAGAATGCAATGGCATGATCTCAGCTCACCACAACCTCCGCCTCCTGGGTTCAAGCAATTCTCCTGCCTCAGCCTCCCAAGTAATTGGGATTACAGGCATGCGCCACCACGCCCGGCTAATTTTGTATTTTTAGTAGAGATGGGGTTTCTCCATGTTGGTCAGGCTAATCTTGAACCTCTGACCCCAGGTGATCTGCCCGCCTTGGCCTCCCAAAGTGTTGGGTTTACAGGTGTGAGCCACCACACCTGGCTAAGAAGCCTTTTTCTAAAAGCATTTCCTGCAGTTGAGTGCTAAGTGGTTGGGATAGCAGAACCATTGATTAGGGCAACTGTGGATAGCCTACTTTGGGAGGACAGTATGATCAACAGTGCCCGGGGAGTGATCAGAAAGGAAGACTGAAGTCAGGGATAATGACAAGAGTTGACCTTCCTGTCTTTAAATTTTTCCTGTTTGGCTTCTGCAGTGCCATTCTTTCTTAGTTTTACTTCTCAGTCTCCTTTTCACATACCGTAATATTAATTCAGCAAATATCAACAAATTGCTCTGTACCATGTACTCTGAAGGATGCTGGGGAAGTAACGAATTAAGATGCACATGGCTCTTGTCCTTCATGGAACTAAGAGTCTAGAATATAATAAACAGTAATTACAAATTTTAATAAGTGCCAAGAAATAATGCTATGAACAGCAGAGACACAAGAATCCCTGCTTGTATGGAGCTTGCATTCTAGTGAAGGAGGTGGGAGACAGACCAACTAAATAGTGTGAAGATAGGAAAAAAATGTGATGGGCAGAATGGACTGTTTTAGATAGGATGGTCAGGGATAGCCTTCTTAAGATGGTGACATTTAAACAAACCAGGTAGTGAGTAGAAGCGAGGATGCTATGTGCAAGGGAAGAGCATTCCAAGCAGAAGGGCAGCATGTACCAAGTCACTGGCATACTTGATAAACTGAAAGAAAGCTGTATCATAGTTGGGAAAGGGAAGAATTGTGTGAAATGAAATTAGAGAAGAAGGTGAGGGCCAGTTCATGAGGGAGCTTTTAAGGCCATAGTAGAGTATTTGAATTTTATTCTAAGAGCAGCAATGGGAAGCCAAGCAGCATTTTAAACGGGGCTGTGATAGGATTGTTTTTAAAAGGTCACTAGAGACAGAAGTGGAAATGAGAGAATTTATTTTGGGGAGAGTATTGCAGGAGTTGACACTAGAGGCGATAGTGGTTGGAGTAAGGTAGTGTCAGTGGAAATAGAAGTTGGAAACATGTTGAGTTTCAGGTACCTTTAAAATATCCAGAAGGATATATGTTAAGTAAACATTATGGAATTTGAGTTAAAAGTCTAGAATGGAGATTTAAATTGAGGGTTGTGTATCTAAGTGGTATTTAAAGCCATGGGATCAGATAAGATTATCTAAAAAGAGGGTGGAGAACTGAGTCTTAAGGAATCCCAGCATTTAGAAATTGGGTAGAGGAAGCAAGAAGCCCCCAGTGAGACAGGGCATGTCTAAAACTTGGACTTCTCATCTTCTGCCACAAATCTGTTTTCATCTGCAGCCTTGCCCCCCCATTTCAGCTGATGGCAACTTCAGTCTTCCATTACGCAGGCCAAAACCTCGGCAGTAGTGTGTGTTAGTAGTAAGATTGGAAACAACCTAACTATGTATGAGAATGGAGCTAGTTACATTTTGATACCTTCAATCCAGAAAATTTATACAATACTAATAGGTGTTGGTTTCTGGGATATTATTAATAATATTTTTTTTAAAGAAAGGAAGATGTAAACACTGTCTTTTAATATATATATATTAGCAGATGTTTGCTTGCATATATATACAATAACTTAAAGATATATGAAAAAAAGTGATAATCAGAAGGAAGGGAACTGGGAAGCTGGGAATAGGGGTAGGAGGAAGGCTTCACTAGCCATGTGAATATTACCCACTGTGTTCACATGAGTCATGTGAATATACTGTCCTAACCACCAAATCAGTCTTAATCTTAGCCCTTATCTGTCACCTAGAAAACTTAAGGTCCTGTCTACTGCCTATCTTTGCATTTGATTCATTTATTCACACAGTTGCCAAGGTGATCTTTCTTAAAAAAAAAGGGGGGGGGGGGGGGCGCAAATAGTCTGCCTTAAATACATAATTCTGTGACTGTTTTGTAGTAGTTTTCAAACTGTTTCTAAGAGGTGCTCAGGGATACATTAATATTTTCTTTTGGGTCTTTGAGGGGAAGAAGGAGGATTGAACCAGAATAGTTTTTATTTTATTCAATTAATTTGCAACTCTATGAATGCCAGCTATGTACTAGGCATTGGGAATTTAGCAGTAAACATGACATGTACTTATTATAATCTTAAATAAGATCTAATTGAAATCTGCTGTCTGGGCCGGGTGTGGTGGCTCACACCTGTAATCCCAGCACTTTGGGAGGCTGTGTTGGGCAGATTACTTGAGGTCAGGAGTTTGAGATCTGCCTGCCCAACATGGCAATACCCCATGTCTACTAAAAATGCAAAAAAAATTAGCCGGGGATGATGGTGCACACCTGTAGTCCCAGCTACTCAGGAGGCTAAGGCAGGAGAATCGCTTGAACCGGGGAGGCACAAGTTGCAGTGAGCCAAGATCGCACCACTGTACTCCAGCCTAGGTGACAGAGCAAGACTCTGTTTCAAAAAAAAAAAAAATCTGCTGTCTGAAAACAGTTTGAAAAATACTAATTTATGGGACACAGTCCAGGTGCTACCTTAGCCTGCCACACTCCTGATCTAGCATCTGCCCCCTTGTGGCATTCTGTGTCCTGACTGTTATGAAGCATTTGTTCTTTCTTTCTTTTTTTGAGATGGGAGTCTTGCTCAATCACCCAGGCTGGAATGCAGTGGCGCAATCTGCTCACTGCAGCCTCTGCCCCTCAGGTTCCAGAGATTCTCCTGCCTCAGCCTCCTGGGTAGCTGGGATTACAGATGCACACTGCCATGCCCGGCTGATTTTTGTATTTTTAGTAGAGACATGGTTTCACCATGTTGGCCAGGCTGGTCTCAAACTCCTGACCTCAGGTGATCCGCCTGACTTGGCCTCACAAAGTGATGGGATTACAGGTGTGAGCCACCACATCTGGCCAGCATTTGTTCTTTCATACCTCCATGTCTGTGTACATTTTTTCTTCTGCCTGGACTGCAGTACCCTTCCTTGCTCATCTCCTTTCCCCTCACCTCTCACTCCTCTTCTCGTTTTCTTAATGATCCTTTAGTTTTCTGTATGCTTTCAGCTCAGTTGTCATCACTGGAATCACCTTAGGCAAGTCCTTTCCACTTTCTGCTTTCCCCTAGTTTAGGAGTTGCCTTCTTTGAGCTCTAGTAGCACTTTATATATACATAGCAATTACATTGTATTGAAATTTAAAATCTACCTATCTTAAATTATGAGCTCTTTGAGAGGAGGAAGAATCAAAGATATAAAGATACTCATCTTTGTGACCACAGAGCCCGGCAGTGTTAAAACAAAACAGTTAATCTTTTCGACTATCTTTAGCTCTTCCGTCAGCTGCAGTCAAGCCAACCCCAGGCATCCACCTTAGAAAGACTGTACCATTACTTTCTTATCTGTTCTCATTGCTGGTCATCTTGGAAGAACTACATTCAGACTTGGTGGCTTTAAGAATAGAATGGAGAAATTTAGAAGAGTGAGCGGTTCCTTTCTCTCTACCCCAACACTTTGTAGACCACTCCATCTGCTTTAACATATGCCTAAAAGCCTTATCATTTCACAACTAGCTGTAAAAAGGTTTCAAGTACTAATATATGGGAATGATAAGAGATTGAAACTCATTGGTACTAAATCTGTAAACCAGTATAAATGAATTACCAGACTTTTGTTTGATTTGGGGGGCAGTTGAGCAGAAGTGTGGAATGTTGGTGTCTAAAGGAGGCCTCCAACATGCAAAGAAGTTATATGCGTTGTGCAAGTGGCAAAGTAGGGGCTTCTTTGAAGATACCGGATTTCACACTTTGGCCTGGAGTCATCTGTGTCTCACTACATAGACAAATATTAGCTGTAAGCTGATCTTTTTTTTTGTTGGTTCTCGTAATCTCCCCGTTTAGCAGAAACGTTCTGTAAGCTAGATGTGGGAAAGGAATTCTATCAAGAGTTTTGTCACTTTCATAAGGTTGTGATTTACATATTCAAGTTTTATAGTTTGAACTTTTGAAAATGTATATATACTAAATATGCAAAACTCTATTGTAGAGTGAGAAACATTTGAACTTTGAGCTTTCAGTCACTGATTTTGTAATCTTTCTCTGAGGTTAGTAGTAGTAGTACCACCCAAGGCACTACTGAGGTACCACTACTGTTTAGTGTAGAGTCCCTCTAGCTTTATCATTAAGATTAGTTATTGATATATTTCTGATCACCTTTCCGTTAATTAGTTCTTGAATTGTTGAGTTGGTTATTATTTTTCAACCTGAAACATTTTAGCATGGATGGTACTTATTCTAATTTGATATCTTTTCCTCATTGAACTTATGTGTGGACAATTTGTTTTCTTCTAGGTTTTGGGCGGAAAGACGTAGTTGAATATTTGCTTCAGAATGGTGCAAATGTCCAAGCACGTGATGATGGGGGCCTTATTCCTCTTCATAATGCATGCTCATTTGGTCATGCTGAAGTAGTCAATCTCCTTTTGCGACATGGTGCAGACCCCAATGCTCGAGATAATTGGAATTATACTCCTCTCCATGAAGCTGCAATTAAAGGAAAGATTGATGTTTGCATTGGTAAGATTGTTTACTTTTCTGACTCTTCCTACTTTCTAATGTTGTAACTATGCTAAATCTGAACTGAATGGATTTGTTCACATCAAATTCTGTCAAGTGGAATTTAAATATTTAAGAACATTCCATGATTTAACGTAACCACTATTGGTTAGACCGAGTGTCTTTTTGTGTGTAGTACTTCTTTGGAGAATGGAATACAAAGTTCCTATTCTCTAGAAACTTGCATTCTCTTGGGAGATAAAATACACAAAGAACCGGATAAAGGCATGGTGGAAGGGAACAGAGAGTGTTAAGAGGATAGTGAGCACAGTGACTTGGCAGGGTCAAGTCAAGGCCCTACTTCCTGGAGTCTTTCCAGTGGGAAAGGGAAAGTCTTTCCAGTGGGGAAAGAGTTAAAAAGGTAGGTGGGGATTTCTTTATAAAAAGCTTTAAATACCCGGTTAAGGAGCTTGATATTAGTATGTGTAGGCAATGTGGAATATTGAAGATTTTTTTGAGGAAGGGAACAGTGTGATAAGAGTACATAGTATACAGTCATGCTCCATGTAACTCCATTTCAAAATGGACTGCATACATAAGGGTGGTCCCATAAGATTATAATGGAGCTGAAAAATTCCTGTCACCTAGTGACTTCATAGCTGTTCTAACTTCATAGCACAAGGCATTACTCAGGTTTTTGTGGTGATGCTGGGTTAACAAACCTAGTGCACTGACAGTCATATAAAAGTATAGCACATAAAATTATGTACACTACATAATACTTGATAATAACCAACTTTGTTACTGGTTTATGTGTTTACCATACTTTTCATTGTTATTTTACAGTATACTCAGCAATTTAAAAAAAGTTAACTGTAAAACAGCCTCAGGCAGGTCCTTTACGACATGTTCCAGAAGGCGGCATTATTATAGGAAATAACAGCTCCATGTATTGTTATTGCCACTAAAGACCTTCCAGTGGGACAACATGTGGAGGTGGAAGACAGCAATATTGATGATCCTGAGCCTGTGTAGGCCTAGGCTAATATGTGTGTCTATGTCTTAGTTTTCAACATAAAAGTTGTAAAAATTTTTTTGAATAGAGAAAAGCTTATAGAATAAAGACATGAAGAAAGAAAATATTTTTGTATAGGTGTACGTTGTGTTTTAAGCTGTTACCACAAAAGTCAAAAAGTAAAAGTTTATTATGTAAAAAGGTTATAGTAAGCTAAAGTTAATTGAAGAAATAAAAATATTTTTAAAATAAACTTACGTAGCTAAGTGTACAGTGTTTATGTAGAGTCTGCAGTAATGTGTATAATATCCCAGGCCTTTACATTCACTCATCACTTACTTACTCAGAGCAACTTCCAGTTCTGCAAGCTCTATTCATGGTAGATGTCCTATACAGATGTACCATTTCTTATCTTTTATACCATATTTAGACATATTTAGTTACAGATATACTTAGCATTTTGTTACGATTGCCTGCAGTATTTAGTACAGTAATATGCTGTTCAGGTTTGTAGCCTAGGAGGAGTAGGCTATACTATGTAGCCTAAGTATTTGGTAGGCTATACCATCTAGGTTTGTGTAAGTATACCCTGTGGTGTTGGCACAATGATGGACTCACCTAACAATGCATTTCTCAAAATATATCCCTGTCATTAAGCAAGTCTGTATTTTACAAAGAATAATCTGGTAGGGGGCTGGGTAGGATGGATAGATAGCATCAAGGTGACCAGTTAGGAAGCTATAAAGTAACCCAGGTGAGAAATGATGAAGGCATGACTTAGGGTGATAAGAGAGTAGAAATGGCAGGATAAGTAAGAAAATTACACAGTATGTGATAAATCTTTTTGAGAATTTTTATTAACCTGGTATTTACTTTTGTGAGACAGATTTCAAGGATTTTGGACTCATTACCACCTTAACTCCATTATTTCCTAATGTAAAACAGGGACAGTTGAAATCCCTAACAGACAGAAAGCCAGTTCAGTGCACTAGAAGAAGTCCAGGTGCCCTATGCTGGGCTTAAACTGGATCTCATCACCCCCACCATCCCAAATCACTATTTATATCAACGTCACCAGCTTAAATTAGGTCATTTATAAAGATGTGAGATGGATTTCCTAGTTCTCTCTGCCCACTTCTCCTTTTCTGTATGTTATCTTAAATTGTTCCTGCCCTACGTTCAAATACATCATTTTTACCACATAACCCATCATCTGGTACCTCATAATCTCAGACATATAATTAATTAGTTTTAATAATGTAGCGTTTTCCAAATATAGTTATAATCTGTACTATCCATTATGGTAGCTAAGGACTTGCAATGTCTGAATTGAGATGTACTCTAAGGGGAAAATGCATACCGTATTTCAGAGACTTAGTACAAAAAAAAGTAAAATACCTAATTTTATATTGATTATAATATAAATGTAAATATACAGTTTTTGGATGTATTAGGTCAAATGTGTTAAAATTAATTTGAACTGTTTCTTTTTAATGTAGTTACTAGAAAATTTTGAATTATTTATGTGGCTCACATTTTATTTCTGTTGAGCAGCGCTGATATATATAGGAGTAGAGCAGAATGAAAATTCACCCTATCAAAGAACAGGAGCTGAGCTTCCTTTCTGCACGTATTTGCTTGTCTTCCTCCAGCTCCTTATTTAGAGAGTGTACTGGAATATCTTCATAATAATACAAATAATAATATAGTACAGAGCAAAACACAAGACTTCTTATGTGCCTTGGATTATAATGTAGTAGTTTTGATTTGAGGTTTGTTAATTCTATTGAGGGTATTTGGATTTTAACTCAAAATTCAGTGTAATTAACCTCAAAAAACTACTCAGCTAGCAACCCTTATTTATATATCCCTCAGTTAAAATTTTTCCAAAGATAAATTGTCCTTGTAAGGAGTAATTTCCACCTTGGTTTCAATGCATCTACTCCACTCCTTAGACCACTTACCTTGCACCTTATAAGTGCATTGTATTATGGTGTCAATAGTGGACAAATACAAACAGCCTTCTGTTGATTATTCAGCCTTCCTGAAGAATAGAAAGATAATGACTGATGGCCTTACAGAATTTGTTGAAAGCATAAGGAAGCTCTTCAGTTTTTTAAAAAAGAATTTGCCTGTGTGGTTTTCTTTTGTGTGTGTGTGTGTGTCTTTTTTTTCCCCCCCTTAAAGATCCTACACATCTCTGTTCCCGGGCTATCTATAGCTTTAGACATTTTATTTCTGTCATGATGAACAGTCTTTCTAGCATAAGCAGTGTTCTTTTGGAATGAGAAAACGAGCTTTCAAGCAAACTTGCCTTTTTTTTCCCTTATACACTCTTATCTATCCTTAGTCACTTGCCACCAGCTATATAAATAGCAAAGGAAAAATCTCACACTGAACTGAGGGGGAAACTTATTTAATGTGTCTTTAATGCATTAAATAATAGAATGCTTTATATATTATTTTTATATTTAAAATGTAACAGGTCCCATTCTGACAAGATGTGAAAGGTCTTTAAACAACTTTGAGACTTTGCTGGACCAGAATTCTTGAGAAAATGATTTACTAAAATCAAGTTAAGATTACCATTGAACTTCAAAATAGTGTTGCTATTTTGCAGTGCTCTTACAGCATGGAGCTGAGCCAACTATCCGAAATACAGATGGAAGGACAGCATTGGATTTAGCGGATCCATCTGCCAAAGCAGTGCTTACTGGTAAGTCTGTATACTCTGTTTGGTTATTCCAGGAAGCCTGTAAAGAACAAACTTGCCAGGTAGAAAATTTGCCTTCTGTGATTAATGACCTCAGCTAGATTTTAAAAATAGTATCAATTTAGTAGCTATCCTTTTCTACATCTACATAGCTGATACTTGATTCTTATCTAAGAAAAATAAAGCTTTCTTTTCTAATTGATGTTTAAGTATGCCATTGTTGCCTTTTTGGGGGCAGAGGGTGATAGATAATTATATGTTGCTGTAGTGTATTCAGGATATTTTTTTAATACCCCTGAGTTTTTCGGATCCCTTAGGCCTGCTCCTTTAGGTACAGGTTGAGTATTTGTAATCCAAACTTCAGAACACTTCTAGTCTTAAGCATTTCAGGTAAGGGATATTCACGCTGTACTATTTTTTTTTAATGTATTTTAATCATTTTTGATGGAATTCTTTCAAAAAGCACTAGCCATTCTGTTGGCTTTTCAAAAGAGGATTCTAGGCACATTCATTTTAGTACCATGAAGAATACTAGTTGTACTCTGCTGTAACATATTTATGTCCTTGGAACCTATTCCTATGCATAAGGCTAGAGTATAGATTGACAAGCTTTCCTGAGTTGTATCCACTTCACATTTTTTCTCCCTTGTCTGTGTGCTTTCCTCTTAGCAACTCTGCCATATTATTTACCAGATTCTTATCTACCTTATGATGACTAGACTCATACCTTATCTAAAAGTCAGGAGCCTAAGGGGCTTTGCTATGAGCTCTGTCGCTGGATTTTGTGATATTTCTTCTAACATTGCTGAGAAAATTTAGACTTCTTCATGAAAAGACTTCTAGAAGTGTGCGCTATTATTGTGACTATCAATCCAGTGTTCATTTTCTCCTTCACTAGTTCATGTTATTCCGTGCTTTTATTTTTGTTTTTTAAATCTTGGGGTTCAAAAGAATCATTTCCTTGGCAGTCAATATACAGTTCACATTGTGTGCAGCAGTTTGGATGTCATTCAGCAAATCATTATATTAATATAATTTTATTGGTTTTATAGTTTTGTTTGTATTCATTTGTAAAAGTAAAGGCTATAAAAATAAAGAGTTCATAGTTGATCCATTTTTATATTTGTATATATTTAAAATAGCATTAAATAAACATGATATTAGTGTTGAAAAATCTTCTAGGTTCATAAAGATGTTAATGGTTATGTTTAGTCAGTATTGCTATAGATTCTTTGGTCATTCTGTAATGTTGGTATATTGAGTTTTGTTTAGCGTTTTTTTTGTTGTTGTTGGGATGTATGTGTTTGTGTGTATGTGTATCAGGGTCTCACTCTGTTGCCCAGTCTGGAGTGCAGTCGTGCAGTCACAGCACACTGCAGCCCTAACCTCTCTGGGCTCAGGTGATCCTGCAACCTCAGTCTCCCGAGTAGCTGGGATTACAGGCATGCATCACCACACCCAGCCAGTTTTTGTATTTTTTGTAGAGAGAGGGTTCTCCATGTTCCCCAGGCTAGTCTCTAACTCTTGGGCTCAAGCCACTTGCCAACCTCGGCTTTCCAAAGTACTGGGATTACAGACATGAGCCAATACACCCGGCCTTCTTTAGGTTTGAATCAAAGTTGTAGATACATTTTGTTTCTCTGTTACAAAAATAGCTTATTCATTTTAAGAATTTTGAAGGGAAAAAGGAAAAGATCACCAATAATTTATGACCCAAGACAAACTTTGTTAATATTTTGGTATATTTTCTTCTGGGCTTTCCTTTTCCTGAGCATATTGTTTTTATATAGTTGAGGTTTCCCCCTCATTGTAAAACAGAATCATTCTTGTTTTTACTCCCAGAACAAAGGTATTTTATGTTTGTTCTTCATGCAGATATTTTTAAACTACATAATCTGTTAATGAACTATTTTCCATTTATTGGAAATTTATTTCGAAATTTATCACTTTATAATTCATTGGGCATCTTTTTGCATAAAACTGTCATTGATTTTTCTTTTTAATTTCTATGCTTTTTTTTTCTAAATCACAGGTGAATATAAGAAAGATGAACTCTTAGAAAGTGCCAGGTACGTACTGATATTATAAATACATGACAGAAATATTTCGCCATCAACTTTCTTTTTTTTACAGTAAGCAGACTTAAAAAAAATTTTTTTAATGGTTACAGTACGTGTCTCAAAGAAGATCTGATAAAGAGTGAAAATTGCTAATACTTTTTTTATGTACTAGGAGTGGCAATGAAGAAAAAATGATGGCTCTACTCACACCATTAAATGTCAACTGCCACGCAAGTGATGGCAGAAAGGTACTTCCTTTTGAAACTGGGTCTGTGCTTATCTCCTGGTAACATAAAGATAAAGATGTGTTTATCTTATGATAAATTGAAATGTATTTGAAGAGAGTACTGATGTTTTCTTTTAAGCAGTATTTCAAACTCTTAAGCTTAATAAAACTTTATTGATGATAAACAGTTATTTGCTTCCTATATGCAATAGTGAATTTATAAACTTGTATACTATGCCTTCAATATATATGTTGGATTTTGTAAAACCAAATGGGTAACTACTTAGACAATGAAGTTATAATTGGATTTTCTGGTTTTATATTTAGGTTTTTACCTTCTCACACATTTTATTCAGCCGTTATTTGAATTTCATTAACTTATTTGATTAATATTTCAGTCAACTCCATTGCATTTGGCAGCAGGATATAACAGAGTAAAGATTGTACAGCTGTTATTGCAACACGGAGCTGATGTCCATGCTAAAGATAAAGGGTAAGCATTTGAACAAAAACAAGGACTTTTTAAATGTTACTGTCTTAAAACAATTTTATAACCTTATAAAAATCATATTTTTACTAAAGAACATTAATATATATTGGGCTTTTACAATGTGCAGGTTGCTCTGAGGGCACAGGAAATTTAAAAACCTTAAGCCCACCACTCATAAAAAGTTTACATTACACTTCAGAGGGCATGAAAAGATACCTAAGAATACAGTGTGGTCTCTACCAAGTGTTGGGTCATGGAGAGGGATAGTACTGCAGGAGTTCCCAGGAGGGGAACTCTCAGTGATGGTTGCCTGGAGTGTTTGGGAAATCCCTCAGAATAAGGTGTTACTTGACCTGGACTGTAAAGTCAGGTCTCAATTCAAGAAAGCAAAGAGTTTGGGGAACATTACTCTGTAAGACAATTGGGATAAGTCGGGGGGTGCTAAAGCAGATATAGACTAGCTTTGCTGGAGCAGATGATTCACACAAGAGACAAATGAAGGTTAGGATTAGAGAAATAGGTAAGAACCAGGTTTTAGAGGACTTGGTATTTAGTCTAAGTAATTCAGACTTCATTCTGTGATCTGAAACAAAGGGGATGATTATTCTAAAAGAAGTTTTAGGAGGTGCATTTGAAAGCAGTGTGTTGGCTAAATTGGAGAGAGAGGAGACGAGAAACAAAAACAGCAGTTAGGAAAGTGAGCATTCTAGAGGTTTCAGCTTAATCGGGATCCATAATAATAGTGGTAGAAGAAATGAAAATGAAGGATGCAAGAAACATTGCAGTGCAAGAATGGATGAGATTTGTTGAATGGGTATGATTAGCGAGAAGTAAAAAGAAAACTACAGTCTCAAGTTCTGAATGAGTTAGATCCAATGATACCCATATGAAATACAGGAGACAAAATTGTTTGGGGGGACAATGTTGAATTGACTTCTAGAACTCTTAGTTTATTGTTTGTTTGTGGTTTTATGTTTTTGTTTTTGCCTTTATTTATTTATTTATTTATTTATTTATTTGGAGACAGCCTTGCTTTGTCACCCAGACTAGAGTGCAGTGGCGTGATCTCCGCTCACTGCAACTTCCGCCTCCCAGGTTCAAGTGATTTTCCTGCCTCAGCCTCCTGAGTAGCTGGGATTATAGGCGCCTGCCACCACACCTGGCTAATTTTCATATTTTTAGTAGAGATAAGGTTTCACTATGTTGTCCAGGCTGCTCTTGTACTCCTGACATCAGGCGATCCACCTGCCTGGGCCTCCTAAAGCGCTCAGATTACAGGCGTAAGCCACCGTATCCGGCCTGGAACTCTTAATTTAATGGGACAATTTAGGAACACAGTGGAAGCATCTAGCAGGTAGTTAGGAACGAAATTGGTGCTCAGGCAAGTAAAGAATCATATATTCAAAAGTAGTAAGGAAAGCCATGAACCTTTAAAGAGAGGACTCATAGAACTAAAGACTAAATCACAGGTGACCATCCCTTACCAGAGGCTGGCATGATGGTGGCTGTGGCAGTATATTAGTGAGTGATCCCAAAGGAGAAGGAAAAGCTTAAAGGTAGAAATGAGAATTTTATTCACTGTATCTTCCCATATGGAAAGTTCTTCCTTCATTCCCATCATGGAAGAATAGGATTTCAGTTTATTAAGGATCTCAAAAGAGTTTTAAAAATGAGCCAGTATTTGAGTTAAGTCTGGAAAAGACATGTAGAAATGAACCAGAACAAAGGAAGGAGAGAAATCTATACCCAGGGAACAATATGTGTAGAGACATACTGGAAATTGTAAGTTTAGCATACCATTATTGAAGGGTAAGCCTAGAGAGGGAGGCAGGTCATTGTGTATGCCATGTTAATAAGTTGGAATCATCTTTTGAAAGCACAAAAAAATCCATTAAGGATGTTAAGATGTAACTACATCGGACTTACCTTTTAGAAAAATCTCCCTCAACTTGGAGGATAAAGTGAGGTGGGGCCTATTTCAGTAGTGCAAGGAAGAAATAATGTAGGCCCAAACTAAGGCAGTGACAGTAGCAGTGAAGTACAAAGGGAGATGTATGTGAAAGAGACTTGGCAGTTCAAATTCTTAGGACTTAGGGTTTAAATGGATGTTACAAAATTTTGGACGTTTTTGTTAGAATATCACATAATTCATTTGCTATTTAAGTATAAGTAATTAATTAAATAAATTTTAATTTGTAAATTTCCCTAGGCCTAAGGAATCTATACTGAAACAGGATTTTTCCCCCTTTTCATTGTAGTGATCTGGTACCATTACATAATGCCTGTTCTTATGGTCATTACGAAGTAACTGAACTTCTGGTCAAGGTTAGTGCTCTTGTGCTCTCCTAGTTACTTTCTAGAGTTATACAAAATCACTTGAAATACATGAGTATATCTGGGTTTCTTTTTATTTTCTGTGTTCTTAGTGCTTGAAGAGGAAGTATTTATAAGCATTATAAAATGCAAGTGACTAATAGCTCAGCATTTGACTGCTTTGAGGTTTTTGAGATACCACGTGATTTTTTTTTTAATTTTGGAGATAGGGTCTCACTCTTGCCCAGGCTGGAGTGCAGTGGTGCAGTCTTGGCTCACTGCAGCCTCCACCTCCAGGGTTCAAATGATTCTTCTGCCACAGCCTCCTGAGTAGATGGGATTTCAGACATGCACCACCACACCTGGCTAAGTTTTGTGTTTTTAGTAGAGACAGGGTTTCACCATGTTGGCCAGGCTGGTCTCGAACTCCTGACCTCAAGTGATGTGCCTGCTTCGGCCTCCCAAAGTGCTGGGATTACAGACGTGAGCCACCACGCTCAGCCCGAAACTTCCTATTTTGATCCTTTTTAGGTAAGAGTAGAAGATATATATTATTTTTGGAAGTGGATCCCAGGATATTACCCATACCCATTTAACTTGTGTTACCTTGCACCCATTCTACCCCTTCAGTACTTTTCCCCACTCTCTCAGCAGCTGTCATGGAAAGAGAAAGGACACTTGTTTCCATTGCCTCTGTGGTTCCTTTTGGGCCTGCATCCTATGAAATACATTTTCCCATAGAAACAACTTTATAATAATAATTAGATACTCTGAGTAGCATATAAACCTCATTAAACTTATAATGTGGCTATAATGTTATACATTTGTAACAGTAATGCTTTTGCTTCTTGTAAAACTGAATCTTGAGGCCAGCAGAACATTTGAAAGTTACTATGGATAAGAGTGAAACATCAAACAGATTTGCACTGGGACTCAAAGACAACTGAGTGGTGTTTTCCTAAGACCTAGCGTTTTACTAAATAAGAATGAAAGGCTGACTAGAGGTCATACCTACAGAGGAGGTTAGCTGACATGAGGGTGTAAGTAGTTACCAGGGTAGCAAATTTAAGCAAAACCAGGAGAAAGCAAGTAGATAGGGATTGAGAATGCAGGTTCTGGGCAGTGCTGAGTCAATTGGCAACACTTTCCTAAATAGTTCAGCTAGCAGAAGCTGGCATTTAACAGCAAACACCCAGTGACTGCTTTCCGTGACCAGGGCATTTGCTAGCCATGGAAGGCACTAAGATATGATCCCTGGACAAAGCATTCAAATAATGAAGGTCAGGCACTAACAGGCACAAGAATAACAGGGAATTCTGTTAACGTTCTTCCTCATAGTCTCTGAGTACTAGGAAGCAAATGGACAGATCTGGCTAGAATGGAGAGAAAAATTCTGTCAGACAGATTGATAATTAAACCACTGTGCAGAGTGTCAACTGATATTTCTTTGCTTGGAAGGGAATGTTGGGACCTCCAGTGGGGCCTGAAGTTTCTATCTTTGCCTTTGTTTTGGTGCACACCTTTATTGTTAACTTGGTAAAAAATTAGAAGGGATGCCTATCCAATTTGCAGATTAACATGAAGCCGAGAAGGATAACTGATACTCAAGTTGATAGAATCAAGGTTCAAAACCACCTCACCAGGCTCTCAGCTTTGGTTGAAGCCAGTAGGATTAAATTTAATGGGGCTCAGCAAGGACACTTAAATTCATGAAAATAAGTCACACACAAGAACAAGATGAGTGAGGAGAAAATACTTTGGTGTTTATTTCATGTTTAAAAAATAATGCAGAGTTCTTAAATGACCCACTAACTCAATTTAAGTATAAATTGTAATGTGACAACTTAAAAAGCTATCATAATTTTGTGCCAATAGAATAGTATTGCAAGCAAATATAATAATGGGTGCACTGTACTCTGCACAGCCAAACCACACTGGAATCTTTGATTTTAGGATCTCATTTTTTAATTTTTAATTTTTTTATTTTTGGTTGCTGGGAGAGGGTCTCACTCTGCCACCCAGGCTGGAATGCAGTGGTGCAATCATGGTTCATTGTAGCCACGACCTCTTAGGCTCAGGTGATCCTCCCACCTCAGCCTCCCAATTAGGTGAAACTACAGGCATGGTGCCAGCACACATGGTTAATTTTTTTATTTTTTGTAGAGATAGATTTCACCATGTTGCCTAGTTTGGTCTTGAACTCCTGAGCTCAAGTGATTCACCCACCTTGGCCTCCCAAAGTACTAGAATTACAGGTATAGGTCACTCCACCTGTCCTCAATTATTTTTCAATGAATTTCTTAAAGTATATTTAGTTGAGGGGCCACCAGAATAATAAGTGGAAACCATCTGATATGAAAGATGAGTGTCCTTTATGACGTCTGTTGCTCCAAAGGCAAATAGATGAAAGTTAAAAGTACCTATTTTAATTTAATGTAGAAAAAAACTTTCTAACAGCAGGAGTTCTCTAGTAATTATAAAAAGCCATGTTAGCTGCAAATTAGCTCCCCATTGTCGAAAATACTGGAAGAGTAAGATCACCTTAGATGAATGCTGTAGAAGGAAATTTGTGTTTGATAGGTTAAACAAGTATGACTCCTTTGGTCCATACTTAGCCAACTGTAGTACTTGGAAATGGCTAAAATTAAAAAGTCTCACAATACAAAGTGTTAGCAAGGATATGTAGCAACTGGAACTCAAATGTTGCAATGTAGCAGTGGAACTCAAATGTTGCTGGTGGCTGTGTAAAATACTATAGCCACTTTAGAAAACTCTTTGACTGTTTCTAATAAAGCTAAACATATATCTACCATGACAGTATATGTTCATAAAGAAATGTTTATGTTAGCTTATTCATAACACAGGTCAAGTATGCATTATCTGAAATGCTTGAGACCGGAGTGTTTTAGATTTCAGATTTTTTTGGATTTTAGAATATTTGCATATATACTATTTAATGAGGTATCTTGAGACTGGAACCCAAGTCTACACATGAAATTCACTTATGTTTCATATACACCTTATACACATAGCCTGAAGATAGTTTTATATAATATTTTTTAATAATATTGTGCATGAAACAAAGTTTGTGTGCATGAGGTTGGGTGTGGAATTTTCCACTTGTGGTGTCATGTTGATATTCAAAAGTTTTGGATTTTGGAGTATTTTACATTTCAGGTTTTCAGATGAAAATGCTCAACCAGCCAACCAGAAACAGTCCAAATGTCCATTAACAAGATGATAAATAAGTAAATTATGATATGTCTCTACTGTGAAATACTCCTCAACAAAAAAATGAACTATTTGTACAATAACATGAATGAATCTCAGAAACATTGTATGTATGAAAGAATCTAGACAGAGAAGTACATACGTTAGAAATTTATATTCTTCCATTTTTAGGAAATTGAAGAACAAATGAGTCTAATATGTGGTCAGAATGGGGGCAGGAATTGTCTGTAAAAGGAGCATGAGGAAACATTCTGGGGTAATGAAAGTGTCCTATATTTTGATTTGGGTGACGGTATCACAGATATATACATTTGTCCAAATTTGTCAAATTTGTGTATTTCACTGTATGTCATCTGTACCTCAAGAGGAGAATTTGTTCTTGGAAAAGATGCAGATTAAATCTACAGCTTCATTCTTAACTGTTCTTAAAAGTAGAAATGTTAAGTAGACCCTTGTTAGTAGGGCTAGCAATCAGCTATTGTTTTTTCCATTGGGGGAAAAATGTATACTCGTTCTGAAATAATTGGCTTAAAAAGTGAACTTTGGCAACATAACCTGTTTTAGCTTGCATGATGTTAAATTACACAGTACTGATAATTCTGAATTCTTTTAAAAATTGAACATTAAGTGTATGCTTTTTGCTATCCAGCATGGTGCCTGTGTAAATGCAATGGACTTGTGGCAATTCACTCCTCTTCATGAGGCAGCTTCTAAGAACCGAGTTGAAGTATGTTCTCTTCTCTTAAGTTACGGTGCAGATCCAACACTGCTCAACTGTCACAATAAAAGTGCTATAGACTTGGCTCCCACACCACAGTTAAAAGAAAGATTAGCATGTGAGTATAACATTATAAATGTTCAAGTAGGATATCATATCAATAAACTGAACATTTTTTCTTTCCTGTTTGTTTTTAGAACTGTTTAAATAATAGATATTTTTCTTAGCCACAGGTATATACTGTTGTTTAGCATATTTAATAATTTGGAAGTTTCCACTTAAGATACTATGAAAAATTAATTTTTTCAAGTCAAGTCGTATGCTTTTTATATGTACTATATTACATGTATTAGATGGTATGCCTTTGAAATGAAAGCTTTTGGTTTGTTTTTATCTTTGATACGGCTTTTCTGTTCAATGAAGCTTATGAATTTGTTAAGTTAAAGCTTCATAAGATTGCCATCTTGTCTGTAAAAGAAAATAATTTTAAAAAAAATTTTTTTAAAAAGATTGCCATCTTGTAAACAGTCTCCAGATCTTAACATCTAATATTCACTGGCATCTGGGCCAATTTCTGTGGTTTTCTGTCTATAGCTGAAGTAGATGTGGTAAGAAATAACCACCTAGTTTGGATACAGTATTAGTACATATAAATAACTTATATTGGACTTGTATTATCCTGGAATAATAAAGGATAAATGGTAGTTCCACAAGTCTGATGAGTAAAAGAGAATCTTAAGGAAAACCTCTTTTATTTTTTCATCATCATAGGTGGCATTTGCAAATATCCAACTTGTCTAGTTCCCAGTTCCCTGATGGTATGAGCAAAACTATCTGCTATAGACATGGTGTCAGTGTAGGGATCACTATTTCTTTACTGAGAAAAATTTTGTGCTTGAAAAATTCTAAAACCTCTCTGGTCTAGGAATATGTGGTAGTACTCTAGATATCTCAAAATGAATTATTAATTAGAACAGACCATGAGTCTGCCATGGGCTAAATCTGTGTATACTCTTGGGGCCAAATGTCTATACAATTGCACTATAACTGGGAGGACCTGGAGTACCACTGTCTGTTTTCAGGGATTAAATTTGGAGAATATCTTCAGAGCCTAAATCTGGCTATTTTGGCAGATTATTTTGAAAATAATTTCAAGGAAAATACTAGATGTCTTTTAGATAAGCCTTGTAAATTTGATCTTGTTATAGATGTAAATGCCTTTTCTTCATCTAGATGAGTTTAAAGGCCACTCGTTGCTGCAAGCTGCACGGGAAGCTGATGTTACTCGAATCAAAAAACATCTCTCTCTGGAAATGGTGAATTTCAAGCATCCTCAAACACATGAAACAGCATTGGTAATGTTTCAGATTTAAGTTTTTAAAATACAATAACCTAGAACATGCTAAACTAATCATAATATCCTACTTTTAGAACTAGCATTTTTTTAAGTCTGTAGTTTTTAAAAAATTAGTTCCTATATAAATATTTTTTTAAAAATTTGAACAGTGCCAAAAAATAGACAACCTCACCCTGCAGAAGGCAATATTGCTACCAGTTCGAGAATCCTTCCAGAAAAAAAAAATTTATTCAGATTCTGGCATGTATTATATGTAATGCTTTTATTATCGTAAATGGTACATATAGTTTGCCTTTTTAGGGGTTGTAAAAAATGAATGCTTAGGGTAGAAAATTTGGAACCCAATGAAAATAAATAATACCACCAACCACATGAAAACACTGGGTGTAGTTCCTTCCAGTATTGCAGTTTTCTTCAAAATTAGATCTAGAATGTGAATAAAGTATTTTAGAGATTACTTCCCTGATAGAAGTGATAATAATTGTGGAGCTGTGACAAAGTAGATGTGAGTAGAGAAGTCTAAGGAAAAACAGTCAGAAAAGAATGGGAACTGATAGGGATACATGATAAAAGATAAGAGAGGGAATGCTAAAATCAGGGGCTACCTTAAAATTGAAAGGTAGAAAAAAAGAAACAAAGGTAGGAATTTAAAAGGAAAAAAGTAAGTCCTATTGTATGAGTTGCAGAATGTGCCTTGGGTGAAAGAAGATAAGTGAATTAATATGTGTAAAAACAGATTTAACTCATGGTAGCTTTATTTACCTAGTATCTTTTATGGTAAGTTTTCTTCCTTATGCCATAATGTAAACTATGAAATTTATGTAGAAACCTACCTATAAAGCATTTTGGACCTTTTGCTGTTTTAAGAAACATCTAAATTAAAAAAAAAATAGCAAAGCTATAGACTAACAAGAAATGCTAGTATAAAATTAAAACCACAGCAGCATTAAAACTGTACAAAGAAACTTGGAAAGGAAGACATGGAAAATTCTGGTCGGAAAAGCTAATACTACCTGTTGTTTTCCCCTAAATATACTGCTGTTAAGCAACTCATTTTTGTAATTAACCTTAAAACACACTAGGAGTTAAGTGTTGGTGAGTAGTTATGGTACAGTAGCAGTTTCTTACATGTTCCCAGAGATTTATAGGCCCTGCTCCATGATGGTGCAGAGGAGTGTGTGAAATTTGAGGTGGATGTGATTAAAAAAAAAGTCTTAAAAAACCATGTCCATTCTCTGTGCTCTCATGATAGATGTCCTGGGATGATTACCCTTAACATACCGAAGGAACTATGTTCTCCAGTTAGAACTGATTTTATTGAGGGTAAAGGAATGATTTTGGT
This sequence comes from Ateles fusciceps, assembly GCA_036589455.1. Lineage (NCBI taxonomy): Eukaryota > Metazoa > Chordata > Mammalia > Primates > Atelidae > Ateles > Ateles fusciceps. The sequence goes on from JAZHEH010002393.1 coordinate 8,226,163, forward strand.
GACAGCAACATCAAAGAATGGGTCTGCAGCAAAGTCATGAGGGTCTGATAAGCTTTATGATTAACAACAGGTTAAAATCAAAGAACAAACTTCATGTATACTGTGTTTTTAGATATATAGAGCAACTTAGCTGAAAAATTACCCGGAACTTTTATTCTATAGGTTTTCGGGTTTCAGTTTAACTTAACATACCTACATTGATTTAGTTATGTATCATTCAGAGGTTATTGAACACCTGTTTGCAGATATTAGGCTTAGGCTTTTAACTGGCAAATCTCTACCTCCTGTATCCTTTCCTCCCGGATACATCATAGAGATGCCGCAGCCTCAAACTCCAGATTATATCATTTTTCTACCACTGATTTTGCGACGAGGTAATGCATGTTCCTTATACTGCCGAAGCAACGAGTTGAGAGAGATATAAATACTGCTCAGCTTATTAGCTGTTCTGTCAGTGCTATTACCAAACAGAATCCAGAACTGATGAGTATTCTGTTATTTATTTATTTATTTTTTTTTTTTTTTGAGACAGAGTCTTGCTCTGTCGCCTAGGCTAGAGTGCAGTGGTGCAATCTTGGCTCACTGCAACCTCCGACTCTTGGGTTCAAGTGATTCTCCTGTCTTAGCCTCCCAAGTATCTGAGATTACAGGCAAGCGCCACCACGACTGGCTAATTTTTGTATTTTTAGTAGAGAGGGGGTTTCACCATGTTGGCCATGCTGGTCTTGAACTCCTGACCTCAGGTGATCTGCCTGCCTCAGCCTCCCAAAGTGCTGGGATAACAGGCGCAAGCTGCCATGCCCGGCTGTATTCTGTTATTTCTTCATGTAAAGAAACCTCAACCTTTGGGGTGTTTTCTTAACCTTTAAAGTATTGCATAACACAACGCTACATGGCAACAATTTTTAAAAAGATACTGGTCACATTAAGGTTTTCATCACACCAGTGGTAGCTTTTTCAAAGATGTAGGACAACTGTAAAGTTTGATCAGAATATTTAATAATAGATATAATCTTGTAGGTAGGATTTTCAGGCCCTGTCAGAATTTGGTGATTATTGCAGTTCTATTCAATCAAAAGTGAAGAGCAAAGTTGCATCAAAAATAAAACAGAGATTAAATAACTACTACTCGATTGTTCTTAATTGGAAACACAAGTGTTCGTGAAACAATTTTGTATAGTCCTTGATTAATGCTGCAATTTAAATTATTTAGCATTGTGCTGCCGCATCTCCATATCCCAAAAGAAAGCAAATATGTGAACTGTTGCTAAGAAAAGGAGCAAACATCAATGAAAAGACTAAAGAGTAAGTATACATTTAATAATTAAATATTATTGAGATTTTACTCTTTTGGAAAATATATTCATTGTCTGGCTGACTTTTTCTCTTTAAGATTCTTGACTCCTCTGCACGTGGCATCTGAGAAAGCTCATAATGATGTTGTCGAAGTAGTGGTGAAACATGAAGCAAAGGTATACTTCCTTTTTGGTATCTTTGGTAATCCAATGAGTTATTTTTTCTTTAGCGGGTGAAATGCCTCATTTTCTAAACTATTTACTTTTTCATAAGTATTACGTTTGTTCTCTCAGAATCTATGCTTAAGAATTATCCTGCAGGTAACCATTTTTACATCTAATTTTTGCTAGAACTTCTATAGGTTTATTCAGATACACATTCTTTCTGTATGTCCTCCCTTCTCCATTCCTTTTAACCACACCCTACAGGTCAAAGTTATTCTTAAAGACTATTTGTGACCTATCATCTTTTCTACTCACTTTTTTTCACCCATATCTTCTAATTCTTGGTTGCCATTATAACTTCTGTTATTCATCCCAACCACCATTTTTATTACCCTCTGTCATTTCTGTAACTAAGCCAAAGGACTTGAACAGAAGGAAATACATTAATTTAAAATTGTTTAAATAATTTGACTAAAAATAATTTGAAATGAAAAGGCTAAAGAGTAAGTATATATTTAATAATTAAATATTATAATAACTCCCCAATAGAATTTGAATTGGCCAGTGTCTCAAATCACGCTTGTTTCCACAGGAAAAGTTTTGTTGATAAGTTACTGTTCTTTAGTTGACATTTGTGCACAAAGCATTTTATTCACCAAATACGCTTTCATCAAGGCTAGAAATAATCTCTTACCCAGGAACTTTTAAAAGTGCTGCTACGTAAAAGATATACATAGCATATCAGATTGGAAGAAATGACGGTAGTCACCTGATTCAGCAGTTTTTAACAGTTTTTAGCCACAGATTCTTGCCTCCTTCAAACAAAATCTTTAGTTGAAATTCAGTATACTCTGTAACAGAGAAAGAATGGAGCTGCTGTAGATGAAGGGAAAAGAAAGGAATAGACACTCTTCTCCTTGGATGGCACCTGAGGCCCTTCCATAAATGAAATTTGCTGAATAGTTTTCTTACCTGTCCTTTCTTGGGTTTCCATTCATTCAAGAAACCACTTGGAGTTCTCCAATTTCTTTTTGTGTTTCCTCTCTGTGTCTTAATTTCTCTTTGATTTGGGGGAATTCTTGATACTGTATAATCTTGATCTTTTCCTATTGTAAATTACCGAATAAAATAAAGTTTATTTCTTGCCTGACTGCTTGGCATATCTTGTCTCTCTGTTCTATAACTGTTGATTGCTTTTTTCATATTTGTGCTACATTAATTGAAGAATATCTGGATGCATATTAAATTAGAGTTGTGACACTCAGTGAAACAATCTTGACTAGGGTGATCAACCATCCAGTTTTGTCCAGGACTTGGAGTTTTCTGGGACACAGGACTTTTCAGTGCTAAAACCAGGAAAGTCCTAGGCAGACCAGAACAAGTGGTCACCCTAATCCTAACGCAAAGTAGTACCCAAATAAAATTTTCAAGTGGGTATTTTTCACATTTCAGTGAGTTAGAGTATTCGAGTAAATAGTTTGATTGTCCTGAGCATTTTAAATCAATTTTTCAGGCCCTGTAAGTATGGAGACTAGCTATTCATACTTCAGTTTTAGGTTCATTGAGGTCTTGGTTATATTCCCATTCAAATACTACCTGATTCCATGAATATAAATTTCCAGTGTCTCAAAACACACTAGTGTCCACAGGATTGATTACTGAGGAACTTAATTTCTTAGTTATATTGAAGATATTTCCATGGCAGGGGAGGTATGGGGGTAGGGATAAGGTTGGTAGACTCTTACAGGTGATTCTTTTTATCTTGAAAATTTCGAAGATGTAACCAAGTAGAAAGAATTTTACAGAGAAAAACTATCTGCCTACCACTTAGATTCTATTACTAACATTTTACTATAGTGTTTTATTACATATCTTTTCATTTTTCCCTCCATCCACCAGTATCTCTTTTTGACACATTTCAAAGTAATTTGCAGACTGTTTCTCCTAAATACTTTCATGTTCACATCAAGTAGAGTTTAATCTTTGTTTACAGTTTTTCTTTAGATGTAAAATTTGAATGCAGTGAAATGTAGAGATTTTAAATGGATACTTGCTGAATTTTGACTAATGCATACACCTGCATAACCAAAACTCCTATCGAGATACAGAACAGTATCTCATGGCAAAAGCAATGCACAGTCCCAGGCAATCTCCACTTTGACAGATAACCATTTTTATTTTTTCTGACATAAAAGTGCCTGTTCTAGGCCTTGACATACATGGAATCATAACAAAATGTATGCTTTTTGTGTAAGGTTTTTCTCACATTGTGTAATGTTTTGGAGATTCATCCATGTATCAATAGTTTGTTCCTTTTTATTGCTGAGTATTCCACTATGTGACTATTCCATAGTATGTGTATCTATCTATTTTACATAACACACTCAATGAAACAATAATAAATAAGGGAAAAGATTAAGTGAATAGAAATAAGCGTTTTAATGCTAATTTATCTCTGGCTTTGTTACTGTTGTCTATCTTGGGTTAATCTTTACATTTCTACACTTCAGCGATCCATGAAAATACATGGGTTCAACTTTCTTAGGCAATGTTTAACTCTAAATATCTCTGAATCTGTGAATGCTTTAATGATAAACACAGCTACTATTCAGCATCTCACATTTAACCCAGAACTGGATCTTCCTTCTGATGTTAGCCTTCATGAATTGGTAAATATATTTTCTAGATTTGAGCAAAAATAACTTGCTTTGGCATTGGATAATAGGCTTCATAAAAGAATTGAGACTTAAAAGTAGTAAAAAGTGTTAAATACATGATAGCATGGCTTTAAATTTTGCATTGCAGGCTAATTTCAATTTTTTCTGCATTGTTAAGGTTAATGCTCTGGATAATCTTGGTCAGACTTCTCTGCACAGAGCTGCTTATTGTGGTCATCTACAGACCTGCCGCCTACTCCTGAGCTATGGGTGTGATCCTAACATTATATCCCTTCAGGGCTTTACTGCTTTACAGATGGGAAATGAAAACGTACAGCAACTCCTCCAAGGTATTATATGCTTCCATGAAATTAATTTTTTAAATTAACCTTTAAAAATTTTTCACTTATCAGGTGTTAGAGGTAGGAGTTGGTAATAAGAAAAAAATTTTGAGGATTTTTGGTTACTACTTCTTAGGTTATTATACTTTTAATCAGCTCAATATCCTCAGTCCCCAAGTGTCATTAAATGATAATTATGATTTTTGTTCCAGTAGCATTTTCTGCCCAATTTCTCAAGTTAAATAGATGGCTCTCAAGTTTTTATTGAGAAAGTTATAAGAGTAAGATAAAATAGTTGTTATTTATTTTTAAAGAAGGGATTTTTAGATCCTACATATTCAAGGCAGGTAGAGTTTGTATAAGGTAGCCAACTATTTAACTTATTAAAACCTTTAACAACTGAATACACTCATATTCATTACATTTTAAAAGATTTAATCAAATGTCTACACACCTGGCATTGATGAAACATTTCAACCCAGAGATATGATCCCATAAAGTTTAAAATATTTTTGTCTAAATCTCTACTTTGATTAGAATTTAATACAGTAGCTTTGACATTTGAAAGCTCAGTTGAGAAAAATGTAATAGATGAAGCTTTTCTTTCTTTAACAGTCGGTCCTTGATGATCTTTATGCCTTTGGTCTGGGAACCATGTTTTGAGAAACACTACTTGAACAGATAAAGGCAGATTGATAACCGCCTCCTGGAATCTGCCAAAACTGTGAACTACAAGACTACTTTCAAGATTCCCATTACTTCCCCCACACATCACACATTCATTTCATTGTCGGTTTTGGGAGTAATAACACTGGTCCTATTCAGTTGGCTGGTGATAGAATGTACTTAGTTAGAAATCTATCACCAGCCAACTGATAGAACGGTTTTATACTAATTACCATTACATATGGCTTTTACTTGACTTGTAACTAGTTTCTTACAATAAATTATTGAAGTGGAATTTCCAGGTCAAAGGGTAGCATATAATTGTCAAATCATTTTCTATTAATAGAAAGCTGGTATTTACCATTTTACAGTCGCAGTAAGAGTATTTGAAGCACCTGTTTTCTGTCAGCATTAGATATTACAATTCTTAATATTTTCCTTGAATGAATATGCATGTGTGAATTACAGAAGTAATAGATTTTAATGCTAACTATAAAAGTCCCATCAGTGTAGCTCTCCATTTCCTCTCTGGCTACTAGCAGATGGGAAAAAAATGATTTTTTGATTTGCATTTCTGATTATGAGTAAGTCTGGACTTAATTTTTAATGTGTTTATTGCCCATTTCTTTTTTTCCTTCCTTCCTTCCTTATTTATTCATTTATTTTTGAGATGGAGTCTCACTCTGTTGCCCAGGCTGGAGTGCAGTGCTGCAATCTTGACTCACTGCAACCTCGGCCTCCCAGATTCAAGCAGTTCTAGTGCCTCCTGAGTAGCTGGGATTACAGGCATGTGCCTGATTTTTGTATTTTTAGTAGAGATGGAGTTTCACCATGTTGGCCAGTCTGGTCTCCAGCTCCTGACCTCAAGTAATTTACCACCTCAGCCTCCCCAAGTGCTGGGATTATAGGTGTGAGCCACCAATCCCAGCCAACCATGTCTCTTTTTTTGTATGTGTGAATTTCTTGTTCATGTCTTTAGCTCGTTTGTTGAAGCCTTCCAAAGTACTCCTAAGAACACCTTATATATTAAATTTTATATATATGTGTGTGTGTGTGTATACATATATACACACACATATGTATATATATATGTGTGTATATGTATATGTGTGTGTATATATGTATCTATTGAGACAGTTTCGCTCTTGTCACCAAGGCTGGAGTGCAATGGCACGATCTCAGCTCACTGCAACCTCTGCCTCCCGAGTTCAAGCAATTTTTCTGCCTCAGTTCCAAGTAGCTGGGATTACAGATGCTCACCACCATGCCCAGCCAATTTTTTTATTTTTAGTAGAGATGAGGTTTCTCCATGTTGGCCAGCTGGTCTCGAACTCCTCCTGACCTGAGGTGATCCACCTGTCTTGGCCTCCCAAAGTGCTGGGATTACAGGTATGAGCCACCATGCCTGGCCTGTTTTATTTTATTTTATTTTGTTTTATTTGAGACAGTTTCTCTCTTGTTACCGAGGCTGGAATGCAATCTCAACTCACTACAGCCTCAAATCTATTCTCTTTAAAGGTGCATGTTAAGTATGATTTTTTTTTTTTCCATTTTGTTCTTGTTTAATGCTGTTATTGCCTTACATATTTTTCTAAATACCAATTTTCTTTTTTTGATGCTGCTCCCCCATTTTTTTTTTTTTTTTTTTTTTGAGACGGAGTCTCACTCTATCACCAGGCGCCAGGCTGGAGTGCAGTGGCACAACCTCGGCTCACTGCAACCTCCACCTCCCGGGTTCAAGCAGTTCTGCCTGAGACTACGGGCATGTGCCACCACGCCCAGCTAATTTTTTTGTATTTTTAGTAGAGACAGGGTTTCACCGTGTTGGCCAGGATGGTCTCAATCTCTTGACCTCTTGATCTGCCCACCTCAGCCTCCCAAAGTGCTGGGATAACAGGCGTGAGCCACCACGCCCGGCTGATGCTGCCTTTGATGTATTGTTCTAAGAAACTTTTTTATTTCATGTTATGAAAATATTGCATTTTCTTCTAGCATTTTTAAGGCTTAATTTTTCATACTTATGTCTTTAATCCATCTGGAGTTTATTTTGTTCTAAGGTGCAAGGTAGGTGTTTTCCTTGTCTGACACTTTAAATGAGCTGTAAGCATAGAATTTCAGACCTGGAAATGATGTTACATTTCTTCTAGTCTACCTTATGTCTTTAGAACTAAAAAAAAATGTGCGGCCCAGGAAGTTCCAGTGACTTGCTCCAGTTCAGATAGCTGACTAATGACAGAACCACAGTTAGATTTCTGGTTGCTCTCTTAATTTAATACTTTTGCACCATTCCAAATGGCTTTCTTATAGAGTAGGCCATCTTTAGTCATCTACTTTATGTTCCTTTATATTGCTTAAATCACATTTTATAATCATTGTACACATTTACATATTTTGCTTATATGGATTGTATTTCAAAGACTTTAAAGAGAATCTTATTTTTCCCTCCTCAACCCCCACCTCCTCACTACCATGGAGATTTCATACATAATCTACCAAAGTGTTAAGGAACTTTGCTTTCTGATGAGATGCCTTCCATAAAGCTTGGTTCCATCTTCCAAATAGAGGTTAGTCACTCTTTCTCTCTCTCTCTCTCTTTTAGAGGGTATCTCATTAGGTAATTCAGAGGCAGACAGACAATTGCTGGAAGCTGCAAAGGCTGGAGATGTGGAAACTGTAAAAGTAAGATACAATGTTATATTTTTGTTAACTTTGAGTTTTTATCTTGACATTGTTAATGAATCTTTACTGTTATAATGAAGAGCCTGATTTGTTTGTATGTGCCTTGCTTTAAAAGGTCAATAATATAATCTAATTTTTTTTTTTTTTTTACAAATGAGCATTAGGTAATGAAAGAAAAAGACTTCAGTTTCACACACATCCCAGTAAATACTACATTCACAAATATAAATAAATTCAGGTAATAACAAATGGGTTTTGCTTAAAGAACCTATTAATTTGTACCTTTAACAGAATAAAGTATATCAAATTACTGAATATTACTGTTTACATATGACACATAAAACAAGAAGGGGGAAAAACAGTATATGACTTTTGTCTATGGATTTCTTCTAAGTTTTTCATTTCTTTGTCCGCTCTACCTCTAGGGATTCAGGGTTTAGTGCAGTAATAAATACAGCTCTTTCTCAGAGCTGCCAACTTCAGCTCTTACGTGTTTCTCCAACTAGAGCCTTCCCCAGAGTAACCCTTCCTTACTGTTTGACTCTTACTGTAGAAATATGTATGTAAGGCCGGTACAGTGGCTCACGCCTGTAATCCCAGCACTTTGGTAGGTGGGAGGTGGGTGGATCACCTGAGGTTAGGAGTTTGAGACCAGCCTGGCCAACATAGCAAAACCCCATCTCTACTAAAAATACAAAAAAAAAGAAAAATTAGCCGGGAGTGTTGGGGGGGGCGCCTGTAATCCCAGCTACTTGGGAGGGTGAGGCAGGAGAATTGATTGAACCTGGGAGACGGAGGTTGCAGTGAGCTGAGATTGTGCCATTCCACTCCAGCCTGGGCAACAGAGTGAAACTCCATCAAAGAAAGAAAGAAAAAAATAAGTATGTGATATCTTACTGTCTATCTCAGATATTTCTATTACCTGCAGAAATTGTGTAAACTCAAAGGCCTAACATGTCGAGAGGGTGAGACTGTTTTAGAATTTAATATAAATTAAAATTTAACCATTCTTCATGAATTAAATAATTTTTCAGTAATGCAATAGTGTTATTTAATTTCCAAAGCTAGTAGGGGACGCAAGCCTTGTATTTCTTCCCCTTCCCCTTTGGAGACTTTTTGAAAACAGTCTTGATCCTGTTTGAGAGGATATTAACAGGTAATAAGTTTTACAGAAAGTTAAATTGGTTCATCTAATTCATGGCAGAAGTAGCTATTTGAAGTAATTTCATTATATTTCCTTGGGTGCGGGGTAGGCGAGGAGACAGGGTCTGTTGCTCAGGCTGTAGCACAGTGATGCTGTCTTGGCTCACTGTAACCTTCATCTTCTGGGCTCAAGTGATCCTCCTGACTTCAGCCTCCCAAGTAGCTGGTACTACAGGTGCATGCCACCATGCCCAGCTAATTTTCTTGAATTTTTTCTTGTAGAGACAAAGTCGCGCTATGTACCCAGGCTGGTCCCAAACTCCTGGGCTCAAGCAATCCTCCCATCTCAGCCTCCCAAAGTGCTGGGATTATAAACATGAGCCACCATGCCCTGGCAATTTCATTATGTTTCTGTAGAATGTTCTAAATCCTAAACAGACCCACTCACAAAGTCAGTAATTTTAGATTTACTGAGGAAGAAATACAAATGTTGTTCCCCTTCTGAACTAGAGCTCTGAGGGAATTTATTCACTACCCTTTTAAATGAAGAGCTTTCTACAAATTATGTGATCCTCTTCTGTTGCTTTATCTGTGTAGACGGTATAGACATGTCAGACAACTTCAGATTTGTTTTTTAAGTTTGTTTCTCACAGAAAAATGCAGCTATCATGCAGTTTTATTATTTGACATGTTTTACTTTGATCCTCATTATTCTCATTCCCTTAAGTAGGAGGCTAATAGGACATTGAAAGGTTTTTGTTTCTATTGCTATTGACTTCTGGAAATACAAATCACTTGAGTTAAAAGGTTGTGAACTGATTGTTCGAGAGACATGAAAATTAAGTTGAAGGCAATTAACTGATTTTTTTTTTTTTTGGTGTGTGTAGTCAGGGAGAGATACAGAATTTTAAATGCTCATTCTCTTACATATACTAAAGAACATAAAACTATATTTAGCAAACATGTTAAAAACTAAACTTTGTTTTTATATAAAGGTAGAAGGAGTCTAAGAGGAGGGGATAGATAAAGAGGAGATGAAGTTGAGGGCAGGAAATGGACTTAGAGAACACAGTAATGCCACTGGATTCAGGAAATCCTGTGATAGACATCAGGCTGTCTTCCTTCCCCCTCTGCTTTTTAAATCACTTGATGGACGTTTGTCTCCATCAGCCATTCTACTTCTTACCTGCCTCTAGACAGATGGCTCTGTACAAATCACTGGGACAAAAACATTTGCGTATTGTCTAATGAACACTTAACTACTGTGCTCAATTGTGTTTATTTACTGATAATCCCCCAGACTGGATACTTTATTTGACACCTGCTACTAGAAAACCTGTCTCAGAGTGGGCAAAATTAAACTGAGAGGTAAAGAGTAGAATGCCCTGTGGTAACTAACAAACCTAGGAGCACCTGGTACACATGTTAAAAAATGAATATGTTAATGAAAATGAATATTTTTGAACATGTGTACCAGGTACTGCTAGGTTTGGTAGGGACCTGACTTGAGACCCACTGAAATACCATTTCTTGAATGGGACCTTGAATCTATATATCTAGCCAGCTCTTATTTGGGAAGCACAGAAGAGCTTTACCAGTGTAGTGATTAAACCCCTTGAGGTCAACCCACTGATAGCAGGTGCCTTTATTTTATTGAACTTAGGTTATCCCTGCTTTAGGGGGTAGGATAGTAAAAAGGGGGAAAGAGTTTTTACTAATATGGATATATTCTTTTTGTTTGTTTGTTTGAGATGGAGTTTCATTCTTGTTGCTCGTGCTGGAGTGCAATGGCATGATCTCAGCTCACTGCAGCCTCCACCTTTCAGGTTCAAGCGATTCTCCTGCCTCAGCCTCCCAGGTAGCTGGGATTACAGGCACCTGCCACCACACCCAGCTAATTTTTTGTACTTTTAGTAGAGATGGGATTTCACCATGTTGGCCAAGCTGGTCTTGAACTCCTGACCCTAGGTGATCCTCGGCCTCCAAAAGTGCTGAGATTTCAGGCGTGAGCCACCTCGCGCAGCCTAATACGGATATATTCTTTTGACTCTTTAATCACTCTGATTTATTATCTGTGTTCCTTTTCTTCCCCAAACTTTCATGCTTTTCATAACTACACTTCCTCATCTGAACCAAAGAACACAGAAAATGGACTGTTTTCTTAATTCTCCCCAGGGCTGTATATAACCATCAGCATTCTTTTTTTTTTTTTTTGAAGACAGCCTCTCCTGCAATGGCACAATCTTGGCTCGGTGCAGCCTCCTCTGTCTCCCAGGTTCAAGCAGTTCTCCTGTCTCAGTCTCCCAAGTAGTAGAGACTGCCCATGTTGGCCAGGCTGGTCTCAAACTCCTGACCTCAAGTGATGAGCCTGCCTCAGCCTCCCAAAGTGCTGGGATTACAGGCGTGAGCCACCACGCCTGGCCTAACCATCAGCATTCTATAAGTTATTTCATTCCATGTAGTGTGGAATGGTTCTTGAACCACCAGCATCAGCATCACCCAATAATTTGTTAGAAGTGAAGATTTTTAGGCTCTACAACAGTTATACTGAAAATATGAGGGTTGGAACCAATGCACATTAAAGTTTGAGAACCACTGCTCTAAAGGAGTACTTTTCAGACTTTAATGTGTTTACATATTACCTAGTGACCTTGTTCAAGTGCAAATTCTGACTCAGTGGATAGAAACCTGAGATTCTGAATTCTTAATAAGCCCCTCGGTAATGCTGATACTACAGTAATCTCATGTACCCCGTGTGTATTTGCCACAAAATGGAAGTTACACTTGCTGATGATTGGCACTTAGTTTACCTGTATATATATAGTAGTGGTAATGATAAAATGTACCCTTTAGCTTTAGAAAAAGTAGAATATAAAGGCATACCTGAGGCTAGTGGCTCACACCTGTAATCCTAGCATTTGGAAGGCCAAGGTGGGAGGATCCCTTGAGGTCAGGAGTTCGAGACCAGCCTGGCCAACATGGTGAAACCCCATCTCTACTAAAAATACAAAAATTAGCTGGGTGCGGTGGCACACACCTGTAGTTCCCACTACTCAGGAGGCTGAGGCAGAAAAATTGCTTGAACCTGGGAGGTGGAGGTTGTGGTGAGCTGAGATTGTGCCACTGCACCCCAGCCTGGGCAAGAGAGTGAGACTGCGTCTCAAACACAAAAGAAAGGCATAGATGAGAGGACCAGAGGGATTCCCAGTAAATGACATGATGAAATAAGAATACTAAAGAGACAAGAAAATAAGTCAGACATTTTGAAAATTCCTAGAATATATAGATATAGTATCATATGTGTTGTATTTTGTCCTACAGAAACTGTGTACTGTTCAGAGTGTCAACTGCAGGGACATTGAAGGGCGTCAGTCTACACCACTTCATTTTGCAGCTGGGTATAACAGAGTGTCTGTGGTGGAATATCTGCTACAGCATGGAGCTGACGTGCATGCTAAAGATAAAGGGTAAATACTAACGATTGTCACGGATTCTCTTCTGATTTTACCTGACATTTTTAGGAAAACCTGGAAATACGTTATGTGTTATTTTTCAAGGAAATCTGTTTCCTAACATTGGCTTAAGTATTAAATATAGCTCTTAATTTCAATTAAGGTTTTATATGGTTAGCATTCATATAAAGACTTCACTGGCATAATGCATGGGAATTTTAAAATGGCCAAGGAGATTACAGCATTAGTGTGATAGTGATTTTTAATGTAGTAAACTTTTCAGTTTTCATGGAGGATTTTTGAATTCTTCCAGTTTATCTTGAAGTTATTTTTTACTAAAAATATGCAATTTTAGATGTTGCGTATATGGATGGTTATTATAGTCTCTACATTTAAAACATTTTTTAAATGTTCTCTCCTGACTCACCGAAAAGAACTTATTTCTGCCTTAAATAGATTTAAGTATTACAAAGTGTAATCAGTATAATGCCTCAGGTAGTTCAAGAATTATCTTTCATTAGTTATATGTAGTTATTTAAATTAAAACATGTTCTTCTGTGGCATTATTGTTCATTTATTACTTTTCAGAGGCCTTGTACCTTTGCACAATGCATGTTCTTATGGACATTATGAAGTTGCAGAACTTCTTGTTAAACATGGAGCAGTGGTTAATGTAGCTGATTTATGGAAGTTTACACCTTTACATGAAGCAGCAGCAAAAGGAAAATATGAAATTTGCAAACTTCTGCTCCAGGTATATTTAATTACTTACTGTAAATACTGTATGAATTACATAGAATATGTTTATGATTTTTTAAATAATTCTAGTATACACTTAAATTATTAAGCAATGGGAAGGAATGTTATCTAATTCTGTACCTAGATTTTAGAATAAATGTGATAAACATTATTTTATATTTTAATCCACAAGTATGTTTACCAGCACCTAGAGTTATTTTTGTATACAGCCAACTATTATGTGATAGTTCTGTTACTATTTTTATTTTTCCTCTTTAGTACTTTAACCTAAAAATATTTGATGAAGTATGTACTTAAAAGCCAGATTTATTTAGCATTGATAAAATGGGTGATACTGGTTCAATACAGATACCAGTGGATATTTTACAATACCAAGAATACAGAGATTTATACTTTATTTAAATGTTCATGAAAAGTAAAAATGGTATAATATGAAAGTTAATTTTTAAAGCAATATTACTTTATTTTGAATGTAGTTTAAAATTTTGACTACATTGATGCATTAGAGAAACGCAATAATATTTAACTGCCTCTGTATTCTTTTTATTGTAATTCTGTGTATAAAGTAAACATTAATAACGATCTTAACCTTTAAGGTAGAGTCTCAATATAAATTTAGTTTTTCTTTGGTATAGTTACATTGACTATTTTCTCATTGACCAAAGGCACATTTAAGCCGTTTCCTCCTTTTTTCTGTTTTTCACGTGCCTAGCATGGTGCAGACCCTACAAAGAAAAACAGGGATGGAAATACTCCTTTGGATCTTGTTAAAGATGGAGATACAGATATTCAAGATCTGCTTAGGGGAGATGCAGCTTTGCTAGATGCTGCCAAGAAGGGTTGTTTAGCCAGAGTGAAGAAGTTGTCTTCACCTGATAATGTAAACTGCCGTGATACCCAAGGCCGACATTCAACACCTTTACATTTAGCAGGTAAGTGAATGGAGTTTCACAGATTTAGGCTGGTAACACCTGAGATTCATTTTACCCAGGTAAAATATTTCCTGTAACTAAACTTTAAAAATTCAAATTAGGCCAAGTACGGTAGCTCATACCTGTAATCTCAATACTTTATGAGGCCAAGGCAGGAGGATTGCTTGAGCCCAGGAGTTTGAGGGCAACATGGCAAAATGCCATCTCTATTAAAAAAAATACAAAAATTAGCCAGGAGTGGTGACACACACCTGTAGTCCCAGCTATTCAGGAGGCTAATGTGGGAAGATTGAGCCCAAGAGGTCACTGCAATGAGCCTTGATTGTTCCACTGTACTCTAGCCTGGGCAACAAAACGAGACCCTGTCTCAAAAAATAAATACAATTAAAATCAAATATCTTCTAATGCCGCCATTACACCCTTTAGTATATTTGTACAAGACAACCATACTTGAAGCTATTAGCTGAGTTCCAGTTCACTTTATTACTAGTATGTTACATTCAGTAAGAACAATTGAAGTAAGCTCTGCCAGACTCCATGTGCTTTGGGATCATTATTCCAGATCATCATTTTATTTGTATCATCTTTGGTAAACAAGTTTTGAAAAATATGCCTACTTGAGCCAGCCTTCCTTATGGAAAGCTAAAGCTTTCTATTATTCCTGATGATAGCTGCTAAGCACAAGTAGGAAAATAAAATAAAATTTAAACTCTCAGAAGTTACATAAACCTCTCACCCAAGTTATTTGTTGTTTTGGTTTGCAAGAGTTCCCGTAAGAAAATACAAAAGACGGAGTGGCTACAACAGAAATTTGTTTTCTCACAGTTCCGGAGGCTAGGAGTCCAAGTTCAAGGTGTTGGCAGGGTTGGTTTCTTCTGAAGCCCCCTCTTGGCTTGCAGATGTCTTCTCACTGTGTCCTTCCTGGAACATAGGGTCTCTTTCTATATGTTCTAGTCTTCTCTATTTTTAAGGAAACCAGTCAGATTATATTCAAGCCCACCCAAATTTTAGCTCTTTAGGAAGGCTCTGTCTCCAAATACAGTCACATTCTAAGGTACTGGGGTTAGGACTTCAACATAAGAATTTGGGGGTGGGGGACAATTCATTTAAAACATTTGTTCTAAGTTTTCACTCATAAAACTAGCACAGTGTACCTTTGTTTTTAGTGCAGATATACAATATATTACGGTTTCAGTACAGCTTTTTCAGCTGCATTACGGATGTTAGGGAATAAACCATTAAAATCACTGAGCTCTACAGCTAATACCTCAGTGAAGTTCCATCATAGGCCCAGTGGACTCGTACAAGTTTATCTAAATATACATGGTTTAAAAAGAAAGAAAAAATCATGTGAATATTTCTGCCACTTTGTGTAATGCGGGAGATGGAAATCTATTCTGTTCATTTGAGTCTTGTATCATAACTTGGTGTTATATATGATTTTTACCTTTAAATTCTCACTCCATGTAAGTTGAAACCTCACTGTCCAAGGCATCCAATTACTCTATATGTCTTTCAAGTACTCTGGAAGTGAAAAGCCACAAATGTTAACATGGTGAGAAAAAGCTTTACTTCCACTGGCTATCAGGAGTTTCTAGTCCATGCAAGACAAAATATGACTTGACCTCTAATTGGAAACTGTGCTGTGCATATTTATGTTAGCTTTTATTTTTCTTGTAGCTTATCTAGAACACTTAATATCTGTGTGCAGGTTGTCTTTGTAAGTCACAAATAATTTGCACAAAATATTTCTGTCTACTTTTGCAGTGTTAAATACCATACCTTGAGACCTAGAAAGACTTTTAGATTAGTGTAATATTTTATGGTGGTTTTATAGTTTAATTCTTTTTTACTGGATCTTTTAAAATTCTTTTGCTTTAAATCCTTTAGCAAAAGGATAAAAACTGCAGTGGAAATAAGTCTTATTTCATGGCTAAAGCCATGGTAGAGCATGTAAGTTGGATAGAACACATAAGTTCCTCTACCAGACTTGCAGAGGTGTGTACCTCTGAGCTCTCTCTAGCAAAAAAGCATGCTCTTGTGGCCTTCTGGGAGAAGAGGGCTCTGAGACTCACTCTGGTTTGACTTGTATGTGATTGCAGACGTTTGACTTGCAGCACTTGAGACCTATGTACCTGAGTTCAAGAAGTTGCATGTAACAACCATGAAGGCAGAGACTTTGGTAGGAAGGTTTTAATAGGAAAGATACAAGCAAATCAGTTAATCTAATTTTGGGAATCTACAAAACTAATAGATAACACGATAAACTTCCAACTTGAGGCCGGGGGAAATGTTTTCTAGAAGGCAAATTGTTAATAGAGTCCAATGAGGTATTTCAGATTTATACAAAATCTCTTTTTTTTTTTTATCTTTTCAGTAATGTCTATGCCTTATAAATATGTATATATATACATATATGTGACTTTTTTATATAACTAGTAGATGTATTATGACATAGGACTAAAAAAAGAAAAAACAAGTAAAATAATTTTACTTTTTTTCTAAATTAGCTGGTTATAATAATTTAGAAGTTGCAGAGTATTTGTTACAACATGGAGCTGATGTGAATGCCCAAGACAAAGGAGGACTTATTCCTTTACATAATGCAGCATCTTATGGGGTAAGTTCTTCCGTGTTACCTTTAAAAAATTGTGGAATTTTAAAGTGAAAGTCAGTAGTGCAGTTCAAATGGAATTTAGTTTGATGTTCTCATTTTACAGAGAAGTAAATGGGAGAGTTAAAGAAGTTAAATTTTAACTTCCAAATTTCAGTTCTGAATTTGTTGTAAGCTTGCTGTGTGATATGCGGTGTGGTGGTGTTTTATTATCTTTCTTAACACCTCTCTCTTATTTTCACTGAGGTGTTGGTGATCGTATTTATTTGTTGGTGCCCAGAAAATCCACTGGGGCACCAGTGAGGGTGATGAAATCTGTATAGATTCAGATGTATTGTTCCTGACTTATCATAGTCCTGAATGTTACATTCAAAATTGACCATCTTCAATGGTATAGTTTGAATAATTGAGGAAGATTGCTGCTATTTAAATTGATGTTTAGTAGTTATAACAGTGAATAAATTAGAAATTATTAAAGTCATTAGTTTAATTTCCTGCTATATAGAATTCTTAACTCTTTTCTGGATAGTTCCTCAAGTTATTGAAATGTCCACTGTAATTTTTAATCAGCTACCCATAAGTTGTGATGTTGGGGAGAAAGAGTTTTTCTTTTCCTTTCCAAAGTTTGAAAATGTGGAAGTGGGTACATAGCTAGTTTTTTCTTAAGAAGTAAAGTGTGACAAAATAATATTTCAGACTGTGACAGGTATTTTCTTTTACAGCATGTAGATGTAGCAGCTCTACTAATAAAGTATAATGCATGTGTCAATGCCACGGACAAATGGGCCTTCACACCTTTGCACGAAGCAGCCCAAAGGGACGAACACAGCTTTGTGCTTTGTTGCTAGCCCATGGAGCTGATCCTACTCTTAAAAATCAGGAAGGACAAACACCTTTAGATTTAGTTTCAGTAAGTGGTGGGCTCTTTGAAAAAAATCTCAGTGCTTTTCTGACTTTTGTTGTTGTTGTTTTTCCTCATGGGATTGTTCTAATTTCTGACTTTTTAAAATTCACTTGAAATGTTATTATAAAATGTTCTTATAGTGAATGTGAATGGCAAAATCTGTTTTTTAGCCCAATTTTAATGCAAGACTTCTTTAGTATTAAAATATAATAGAATTAAGACAGATGTGGTGGCTCATGCCTGTAATCCCAGCACTTTGGGAGGCCGAGGCAGGCAGATCACCTGAGCTCAGGGGTTCGAGACCAGCCTGGCCAACATGGTGAAACCCCGTCTCTACTAAAAATACAAAAATTAACCGGGTGTGGTGGCACACGCCTGTAATGCCAGCTACTCAGGAGGCTGAGGCAGGAGAATCACTTGAACCTGGGAGGCAGAGGTTGCAGTGAGCTGAGTTTGTGCCATTGCACTCCAGCCTGGGTGACAAGAGCAAGACTTGGCCTCAAAAAAAAAAAAAGTATATATATGTGTGTATATATATGTATATATATAAAATAGAATTATAGAGTAATATAATTATTTTTCTGTAGAATAGAATGTTCAATACTTGTATACCGAGTACTTTGGAAATAGGAAAAATAAGTACATGATATAACTGCTTATGTTAGTTAGGAAACTAAACAGGCCCAGGCCCTCAGAGAATACTGCTGTTACTTACAGTGCAGCACAAGATAGTAGAGACTACACAGCCCCAACTGTGAACATTGCCCCCAAGGTGCAGCCACAAAGCTGCAGAGCACCTGCTGCTAGTAGAGATTCCTTTTCCTCCCACATTGCCTCATCCCAGAGTTGTTATTGCTCACCCTACCTTAACTGTTCATGAAACAAGCCTATTACCCACTTTCCTGTGGAGGCCCTGTGTTCCTTCCCCCTCCTCCAGAGCATGGAGCAGGTTTAGGAGCTCCCACTGAACCTTCCACCTCTGCTTTGGGCACTGAAGCAGATGCCTCTCTGCCTCTACCACTGAGGACACAGTGGAAGGAAAGGAAGAAGGAATTCTTTTTGAGATGGGAAGGAAGGGGAATCATTTCTGCAGACTGCTTTCTACTGAGAGAGATTCCGTTGTTACAAGTTACTGTAAGAAACTGATGTAGTTCAGCTGCTTTGGGGCTTCAGTAGATTTTTCTCAGCCCCTGACAACCCAGCCATATTTGCAACATTATCTCTTCAGGGAAATGTCTTTCTAGTTCCAAACTACCTTAAAAG
Organism: Ateles fusciceps; assembly: GCA_036589455.1. NCBI lineage: Eukaryota > Metazoa > Chordata > Mammalia > Primates > Atelidae > Ateles > Ateles fusciceps. Next base: position 8,245,033 of record JAZHEH010002393.1, read on the forward strand.
TGAACATTTGGAATTCATTCCACCCATATGTTCGTCAACCAGATATGATTAAGTGACAGTGAAGCAAAATGCTCTAGAGAACATACAAAGGCTTTAGAGTCAGACAGACCAGGCCTAGAATTCCAGCTCCACCACTTAAATTGTACAATCTTATGAATTGCCTAACCTCTAAAGTTAGTTACCTCATCTGTAAATAGGGGTAAAATGTTTCTGGCTAATGTGAGAATTAAATGGGGTAATTTACTTAAAGTCTTTGGCATGGTGTCAGGTGTATAAAAAGCACTCAATAAATGATAACTATTATTATAAACAAATGTCATATATAAACTGAGTGCCATGGAACTGCACAGACTGGGGGAAGAGAAAGGTGACGACTGGAATAGGCAGAACAAAGGACTATGAAACAAGTACTGATTTATTCCTTGCTGAATATTAGTTGAACATTATGAAAGAATAGTGTATATTACTAATTAAACAAATTAATGTACCAGTAAATGTAGGGACTTTTTTCCATTCTAGCAGGTTTTTTTGTTTTTTGTTTGTTTGTTTTTTGAGACAGAGTCTTGCTCTGTCACCCAGGCTGGAGTGCAGTGGCCACAATCTCGGCTCACTCCAAACTCCACCGCCCAGGTTCAAATGATTCTCCTGCCCCAGCCTCCCAAGTAGCTGGGATTACAGGCATGCACCACCACACCTGGCTAATAATTTTTGTATTTTTAGTAGAGACAGGGTTTTACCATGTTGGCCAGGCTGGTCTTGACCTCTAGTGATCCACCTGTCTTGGCCTCCCAGAGTGCTGGGATTACAGGCATAAGCCACCACACCCGGCCCCATTCTAGCAGATTTGATTAAAAGGATTATCTTTCCTGCCCACCTCCTCTCCAAAAAGCTTTCAATTTTGAGGAACAAATATATTGCTGAGTATTTTTCAGGAAATGCAAATGATTCTGTTTGCTAATGTTCCATGTAGATTGAGTTACTTCTTTCAGAATAACCACAATAGGATTAAAAGCTCTTACCTTTTAAAATTGGTATTCTGTAATTTGTTGTGCTTCACAGTCATAATATCAGAATTAGGGTTTTGCTCATGCTTTGCCACATTTAAGTTATATTTTGATTATATGTGTTTTGGAAGAGATGTTCTCAATTATGTCTTATATTTTAATAACAGTTTAGCTGGATACAGATTGAATATCCCTTATCAGAAATGCTTAGGACCAGATGTGTTTCAGCTTTTGGATTTTTTTTTCAGATTTTGAAATACTTGCATTATATTTACTATTGAGCATCCCTGATCCCAAAATCTGAAATCCAAGATGCTACAATGAACATTTCCTTTGAGCTTTACGTCAACATTTTTAAAAATTCAGACTTGGGATGTTTGACCTGTATTAACCTATTTGCTTCACTTTTTAAAATGAATAATCCTTCATTGTGATAATACTGGCAGAAATTGCTGGGTTTTGTCATATTTTTAAATATATTTTATTATGTATAATAGCATTTTAAAACTTGCTGATGGCAGATTTTGTCTCTGACACATACCCTAGGCAGATGATGTCAGCGCTCTTCTGACAGCAGCCATGCCCCCTTCTGTTCTGCCTTCTTGTTACAAGCCTCAAGTGCTCAATGGTGTGAGAAGCCCAGGAGCCACTGCAGATGCTCTCTCCTCAGGTCCATCTAGCCCATCAAGCCTTTCTGCAGCCAGCAGTCTTGACAACTTATCTGGGAGTTTTTCAGAACTGTCTTCAGTAGTTAGTTCAAGTGGAACAGAGGGTGCTTCCAGTTTGGAGAAAAAGGAGGGTGAGACATTCTGCAAAAATAACTTTCTAACTGATATTGGAGCCCATATTTGTCATTTGGGATGCTAAAAAGTCATTTTTAACTTTAAATATAACTATTAGTATCGAATTAGTTAACATAGCCTTAAAAAGGTTTAGCCTTGGATTGCTTTCTTTTTTTTTATTTTTGGAGACAGAGTTTTGCTTTTGTCACCCAGGCTGGCATGCAGTGGTGTGATCTCGGCTCACTGCAACCTCTGCCTCAAGGGTTCAAGTGATTCTCCTGCCTCAGCCTCCCGAGTAGCTGGGATTATAGGCATCCGCCACCACGCCCGGCTAATTTTTGTATTTTTAGTAGAGATGGGGTTTCACCATGTTGGCCAGGCCAGTTTCAAACTTTTGACCTCAGTTGATCCACCCACCTGGGCCTCCCGAAGTGCTGAGATTACAGGCATGAGCCACCACACCCAGCCCTTAACCTGCTCTTTGGATGTAAACCTTTTCTGTTAAAATTCATCTCACCTTACGCAACAATGTGGAGTACTGAGAGTGCCCCATTGATTAACTGTTTTTTCTAATGTTGAAATTGTATAGCTTTCTCTTGTTCAGTCTTATATCCTAAGTGGCTATAAATATTTTGCTTCATCTTTATTTTCTTCATATATAGTAATAAGACATTATTGTTGTTATAGTGATGAAACGCATTATTCTGGTGTGAAATTCCATTTGTTTTGGATTTTTTTTATCTCCCAGTTCCAGGAGTAGATTTTAGCATAACTCAATTCGTAAGGAATCTTGGACTTGAGCACCTAATGGATATATTTGAGAGAGAACAGGTGAGTAGATGAATCATATTGTTGTGTTTAGTGTTTTATGGAAACTCAAGGAAAATTTGGAACAAACTTGAAATGGGCTGAACCATGTAAGCTATTGGGGGAGAATGTTTTTTAAGAGATGACATCAGTCAGCCTTCTAATTTGGCTCGATCTTGGAACTTTCATTTAGTTTATTACCACACAGTTGACTTGTGTAGTAATGGTAAAATAGCTTTCTTGAATGGGAAGTTTAGCTTATTCAGTTATTGAAATAAGTTATCCTTGAGCTGTCTCTATTCAGTTCTCTCTCTTAAGCCTGACACTTTTCTAGCTGCTGTGGGAAGGTATATGAATATGCCAGCCATAACTGGGCTTTTGTAAGCAGTCTCAGTTTAAAGTACTCTGACAGACTACATTTACTGATTTTTGTGGTTTTTCAGAAAATAGTGTTATTGTAGATTTGCACCCTAAGGAACTTTCATTGTAGTTAGGGAACTAGAATAAGAACATATGAAATTCAAGCTTTAGCATAGATTTTAGAAATTTGAAGAAGGAAGAGGTTACTGTGAGCTGGACTCTTCATGGAAAGCTTCATGGAACGTGTGTAAATAAAACAGGATTTTAAAGAATGGCTTCAATTTCATGAAACCATAATGTATTACTGTATTAAAGGTAAAAGGGTTACTTTGAACAGTGATGCAGAAGTACCACTTGGCATAGTCCAGACTTGGAAGGAACCATTGAAAGACATTATATAAATAGGGTTGGATGTGGAGTGGTGGTAGAAAAGTATTATGGAAAAGATAAAATACCTGAATGCGGTTAATTTGAAAGTGCGTTTTTGTTTTGCATTTTAGTTCTGCTCAGGTTCTTATGCTAAATGGAAATAACATTTTTAGAAATGTTTAAAATAACCTGGAGTAAATGTATGAATCTTACGTATTATGAGAACACCAGTATATGACCGTTCACCACATAAGCGTTCTAAATAGTTTCCTCCTCTTGTGTAAGATCACTTTGGATGTACTAGTTGAGATGGGGCACAAGGAGCTGAAGGAGATTGGAATCAATGCTTATGGACATAGACACAAACTAATTAAAGGAGTTGAGAGACTTATCTCCGGACAACAAGGTATTTTATTTTAATAATTGCTGTTGTCAATTTAACAGTTTGCATAAAGGCAACCCTTAGTGTACTAAACTATAATTTTAAAATATGTATGAGAGAATCTGTTTAATAGGAAGAATACTAATTTAGGATTCAGGAAACTGGGATTAAGTTTTAGCTCTGCTACTAACTTAAACTTACTGAGCTGCTGCTGTTAAGATGTGAACCTAAGTAAAATTTCTGGATCATTCAGAAATTTTGGAATTGTTTTAGCTCCTGAAAATAAGGAAGTTAGTTGAGATAATTTTCTGACATTATTCTAGCTCTAAAATTTCATAATTTTAAAGATCTGAAACTTAAGTATCTCATTTCTTATGGTAATATAATAGATAATGACTAAGTGTTCAGGCTAACCCTTAAAATACTGTAATAGATCTCTATACATAGATAAAATTTTAAGCACTTGGGATGAAAATACTGGAAAATACTGAAAAACAATAATGTTCCAACTGAGGAAATTGGACAAAACAAAGTTGAATAATACTTTTATTTCTCCTTAATGTTGGCATGTAAGGAAAATGCAAATTGCATTTATTCAGCAGATGTTAACATTTTGTCGGTACCAGGTATGGGTATAAAAAAGGTGAATTAAGTGTCAAAACCACATTTAACTTTATTGTTAAACTGAGGGAGTGATGTATCCTGGGGTCAAAAATATCTAATAATTGAATGTCCTAGCTGTACAGCTGGGGTTAAGAGAAACCTCCATTAGTAAAAATGAAGGTATTTTCAGGAAAGAATATATGCCAGCCAGGATGGGGTCCACCTCTGAAGAAATAAGAGCACTTCAAAAAATGTAGATGATTCAAGCTAAGGAATACTTTCAACTGGTATTCTAGAATAAGCTCAATTAAAGGTAGATGTATTTCACTGCCTGATAGGGACTGGGACAAGATATTTAAAGTGCAATATAGTCTTGGCTTTTTCTAGTATAGAGGACAAATTTTTATAAGATAAAGAGGAGGAAAAATCCATGGCTTCCTGGAATATTAACATACAATATAATTAGCACCAAAAATGAGGAACTAGAACCCTCAGTTGTGGGCCGTCATTGTGACTCTACTGGAATAATACTGATCTGGTATGGTAAGATTATGATGGAGTATTAGGATAACAAGAGTCTTTTGGGAAAGAGGCAGGGGTAGAAAAGGAAAGCTGGCAGTATTTGTATATTAAACATGTCTTAGGTATTAGGACTGCACTGAAAAGCTGAAAGGCTCCATGGCAGAAATAGATACATTGCCTCCAAATGGCAGAGGTACTTTCATGCCTCCTCTGGTCCTGTAGTGACTCTGATAACATCCAGCTGCACTTGGATAAGAACATTCATTCCTATATGAAGGAGAAACGTCATGAAACAAAATGTTATGTCTGATCTAGCATATTAGGATCACTTTCCTACATAAAGTTACCACCTTCCTTATGTTCATTCGAAGCCAGGGTTCTTTTTTTTTCCCCCAACCTGATATTAGTCAACCAACAGGGATTCCATACTTCTACCTAATTTACAAAGTGGAACTGGTAGCTGCCTGTGATGATCTTCTAACAATCTATCATGCTGACTTAACAGCTTTACCTGCTATTCAGTGCATCAAGTCAGTAGATGACTAGTACCATACTGATCTTTCAGTATCATCTTCTTGCATATGTTGCAGATGCCTTAGTCAAGCATTTGTCACAGTCTTTTTTCTGTAAAATACTCTCCATATGCTCTTCATAATCCTTAAAGATATTGCAGTTCGGCCACTGTGTTTATTAACATTGGCATGTTGGTAGTAGTCCTGTTCTTCAGACCATAGCTTAGAACCACAATAGTGTTCTTCATCTCCAGAGTCAAACTTTATGCACTGACCCAGCAGTAAAGGATTTGGCCCCTACACAGGAAAACAGCGGTGTTGGAGATATTGTTGTAGAGATTAAAGGAGAAAGTTGTGCTACAAATATATCAAAGGAATTAGAAAATTTGTTTAAAATCCAATTTTAAAAGCTTTTGTAAGAGGAAAGATACAAAAATATATATGATTATCTTGGTCATTGACGTTTAGAAAACATCACAAATTCATTGCTGAGGTAAACAATCTATTATGGGACAGAATATGCATTCAATAGGTGGTAAACTATGGATTTCTCATTCTAGGGTGATTTAAAATTACCTGAGGCTCTGCCAGTTTCTGTCATAATTCTTCCTCATATTTACAAAGAAGAAAGATAAATGTTGAAAGGCCTGTGTAGTTAGCAAAGGAAGTAATTCGAAGAAGAAAATGTGTTACAAACTCATTAAGAATAGGAGATAAAGATTTTCTGAAATATTTCCACAAAATCCCTTATTACTTGTCAGGGTGAAAAATTAGTAGTCTAACTGCAATGTGGTATACTGGTTTTGATCCCAGAACCAAAAAAAAAAGAACATTAGTGGGGAAAACTGGTGAAAAAAATGACTTCTATAATTTAGTTAATAAGTTTTGACAAATATGCTATGGTTATAAAATGGTAACGGGGGAAAGTGGGTGAAGCGTACATAGGAACTCTGTACTTTCAGCCTTTCTAAATAGCTAAATTATCACAGTATAAAATGTTTTTAAAAATTGGTAGTAAGCATCAGAAAAATTAGGTGGTTATTTTTGGTTTTGATGTTCATTGTTTATTGGCAGTTTATTTTTCTACCTTCAAATTTTGTTTCATAGGTCTTAACCCATATTTAACTTTGAACACCTGTGGTAGTGGAACAATTCTCATAGATCTGTCTCCTGATGATAAAGAGTTTCAGTCTGTGGAGGAAGAGGTATGTTCATGTACCTTCAACAGTAGGCTGGCTTTGTATGTTTAGTTCACCTTGCGTCCTCTGGCTTCTTTTTTCTACCTTTAGTTTGCATTATATAATTTTCACCTATAAATAATTGTTTTCTAATAACTGTCTCTAGAACATATTACTCATGAATTTATAAAACTCATTTTTTTTTTTTAAGACGGGGTTTCACCATATTGGTCAGGCTGGTCTCGAACCCCTGACCTCAGGTGATCCGCGTGCCTCAGCCTCCCAGAGCTGGGATTACAGGCATGAGCCACCACGCCTGGCTTTTCTTTTTTTTTTTTCTTTTTTTATAAAACTCATATTCTTTTTTTGTTGTTGTTTTTGTTTTTGTTTTTGTTTTGTATTTTTAGTAGAGACGGAGTTTTGCCATGTTGCCCAGGCTAGTCTTGAACTGCTGAGCTCACGTAGTCTGCCTGCCTCAGCCTCCTAAAATGGGCCACCATCCCCAGCCCTCATATTCTTTGAATAACAAAAATGTTAAAACCCGTTTTGTATTCTCAAAAATAGAGTCAGATGAGTCAAGAACCATGTTTGCCAAATCAGAAAATACACAAATGCTAATGCACATATATTTCAAACCATTTTTCCATCAGATGCAAAGTACAGTTCGAGAGCACAGAGATGGAGGTCATGCAGGTGGAATCTTCAATAGATACAATATTCTCAAGGTAATAAATTAGTGAAAATAAAGTTTTCTGAGACCATAGTTTTCAAAGCCTGAAGCCATAAGTAACTTTCATAAGAGTATAATCTGTCTAGCCTAGTAAGTCCTTGACTCACCATCAGAGACTATTTTGGGAAAGAATTTAACCCTTGGAAGGTTAATATTCTCCAAATCCATCTACTATTTTTAATAATGGGTAATAATTAAATTCTTGTTGAACATATTCCAGTTTATGGGTTATGCTTTATCTTGGGGTAATGATAAATACTATAGGTTCAAAACTTTATGTAAAGTGCTATTAAAGTACTCTATTATAACAAAGCTGAATTTTTCTGTGGTGGATACCATCTTTATAGCCATAGAGTCATTATTTTTTTATATTGGTTGACTACTCCAGGTTTCTCAGAGTCCCCAGATATATCACCTTTTTATAAACTTTAATAGTACTCTCTCATCTTTAAAAAAAAAAAAAAACACAGTCTTTTAGAAATGTTTAGAGTCATTTAATGACCATTCTATCTTACTGATTTTAGTTACTCTTCTTAGGAACTTTTGCAACATTATGTTTTTCTAGAACTAGAGCAATCAAAACTTCACACCATACTTAATGAATAATGAATTTGTATTAACTACATTGATGCAGTATATTCTTAATAATTGTAAAAATGAGACATAAGGTTAGAATTAAAATGTGGCAAATGCCTTTCTGATACACAAATGTCAAACTCTGAACAGTATAAAATCAGCTGTATTGCATTACTGTTTCATAACATACTATGAGTATAATATTTAATCAGACAAATGCATACCTACAACAGGTACATTTCAGTCAAGTCCACTTTGTCTACAAGCATTAACAAAATGTGTGAAGTTTTGTTAAGAGTGAGAGCAGGAGAGAGATTGTGTGTTTGATTTCTAAAGTAGTTGGATTTGAGAAAGATACACTTTTCTTCTAATAAAGGGATTTTCATGCAATGTTTAATGAAAAATTTTTCAGTGATGAAACAGGGTTTTTTTGTTTCTTTTTAATGCATAAATGAGATCTATTTATGACAGTTATGGTCCTTGACTACATCTGTGACAATATTTTGCATTGAGTCAAGAATAAAACCGTAAGCTCCAAGGTGTGCTCTAGGGACCAGCAGGGGGCTGTAGCACCTTTAAACACAGCTAAGAAACAACACTAGGATTGTGAATTTTGTTCCTAGAAATATTCATAATGAGACAAGCATCTACCTTAAAATCTTCTCCAGACAAAAATTTTCAGAATTAGAGGGTCGAGGGAGTAATTGTGTGTGTTGTGGGTGGGGAGAGGACACTATTTCAAATATTCTTAATTTAAAACAGATTAATATGGCACTCTGAGACAGATACATTGGGAGAAAAGGATACTCTTTCTAGTACTTTGTATAGAAAAAACTTGGCATGTCTGATTTGGAGGTGTTTTTGTAATAGTTTTAAGTTAATGAGAATGGAAGTATTTTAATAAGTTAACAGTATTCTTGACCTTCACATATAGCCTTTTTATCTTTGAATTTTTTAATCTGCAAAATGTAGCTATACTTCCAACTTTATGGTTGGAACAAGGTATTTTTAGTTTATTAACACATTTTATATTTCAGAGAAAAGTTTTGCCTCCCTTCTAGCTAAATGTATGACCTATCTTTGGTTTAGATGAAGAAGTCAGTAAGTAATTATAAAGACCTAAAGATTTGATTTTACTGGCTTATTTTTTGTAGATTCAGAAAGTTTGTAACAAGAAACTATGGGAAAGATATACTCACCGGAGAAAAGAAGTTTCTGAAGAAAACCATAACCATGCCAATGAACGAATGCTATTTCATGGTAAGATTCCTCCCCCTCCAACTCGACCACTGTCCTCCACATTAGGATAGTTTTTTTGGTTTGGATGTGAAATAATAATAAGCCTGTATATTCTTTATGTCATTCTTTTAAAATAAACCTAGTATTTCTGTAAATTTTACATTTATATTCATATTTTCAACTTCTTTTGAATTTGTATATTTTATAATGGATTGTTTTTAAAGAAGATTACCACAGTAAAAAATAGAGAGAAATGGAAGTGTTGACTATCTTTTCCTTTTTTTCTTTAAATAGTAAATTTTGCTTATGGTCACTCTAAGAAATTTTGTGTTTTACTTTTAACTAATTGATTGAATTAAAAACAAAACAAGACGTGGGAATCACCTCAAAAGAAGGTATACATCCTATTCTGATTTTTATTCTAAGTATCAAACCCATACAATGTGAAAAGAGCCATTGTTATTGAACCAGTAGAGGTTTCTGATAACTATAGAATTGAATTGAAAGCACAATTACTTATTCTTCTTGGAATTTTCTGGTTTTTTTCTATTATAAGCTGACAGGTGTTGATTAGTCTTTCAAATTTTAGCAAAGTTAAATATATTAATGTATTTATCAGGCCTTCAGGTACATTACCCATAGTAGTTCTAGTCTGTTTCTTCACTTGTTCTTGATTGCAGAAAAATGTTAGAGACTTGTAAAGTTCTCTAAAACACAAGAAATTTCATAGTACCCTCAGAGAATGGCAGTAACAGAATGGATTCATGTGCAATATCTAAATAGCCCTCCTTATTCCAAAACCCTAAATAATCATCATGATAATTTCTTGACCCAGAGCAAAGTATTTGTCTATTAACTTGATGGTTATAATGTGGTTTTTCTAATTTGTAATATAAATAATTTTCGTTTTCTCAAGTTAACTCAAAAAGTGATTCTATTCATCTGTATTTCTGTAAAGTAGAATTCAGTGTATTTTCCTATCTCTCTGTGGACAGGGAACATGATCTTGATAAATGAATTAGCTGTGGGTTTTTTACTTTTACCATCTCCCACTCTACTCCATTCCCAAGGAAAGAGGAAAAAGAAGTCAATGTGCAAGGAGTGAGAGAAAGTACCACATTTGCAGATAGAATCTTGTATTGCAGTTGATGAAAGGCAGAAGTGGAAGAATAGAAGAGAGAGAGAAGAGGTATAAGAAAGAGAATAAGAATGTGAAAGTTGGGCCAGGTGCAGTGGCTCAAACCTGTAATCCCAGCACTTTGGGAAGCTGAGTTGGGTGGATCACCTGAGGTCAGGAGTTCAAGACCAGCCTGACCAATATGGTGAAACCCCATCTCTACTAAAAATACAAAAATTAGCCAGGCGTGGTAGTGTGCACCTGTAGTCTCAACTACTCAAGACGCTAAGACAGGAGAATTGCTTGAACCCGGGAGGCAGAGGGTGCAGTCAGCTGAGATTGTGCTATTGCACTCCAGCCTAGGCCACAGAGCAAGACTCCATCTCAAAAAAAAAAAAAGAATGTGAACTACCTGGGCCACTTGATAGCTTAAAAAAAGCACACAGGCATAGGCATCATTGTAAGACCTAATTGTATTTAGCTTTGCTATCTAAAGTGAATTATGAGACTCTTGGTTTTAGATTTGTATGGATTTTCAGTCTGGCATTTGATAACTCTTGCATTGATATTTCAAGTAATCTGTTTTTCTACTTCAATCTGTGTCCTTATTTTAGCACATGAACCAGCATCCTGTTAGAAACATTAATTGATGTTAGCAGTTCTTTATTCTAAAATAGTAAGCTGGCTGACAGTTAACTGGTTACCCTTTTTTGTTTTGGCTTTATTGTGGCGGAGCTGTATATTTAAGAATTCTGTTTCTAAGAAACTGGTTTTTTGCTTTTTCTTTTAAGATAAATTTTAAATTGTTGTTATCCATCTATATGTATTTCAGGGTCTCCTTTTGTGAATGCAATTATCCACAAAGGCTTTGATGAAAGGCATGCATACATAGGTGGCATGTTTGGAGCTGGCATCTATTTTGCTGAAAACTCTTCCAAAAGCAATCAATATGTATACGGAATTGGAGGAGGTACTGGGTGTCCAGTTCACAAAGACAGATCTTGTTACATTTGCCACAGGTAAGACATCACTTGTTCTCATTATTTTTATGATAATCAGATAAGAACTAGTTACATTTTTTAGAGCAAAGCGTTATGTTGGACAGCCTTAAGAATGCAAACTAGGCATGTTTTAGGTTGCTTTTGGCCCTCTCACTGATTATAATTGCTAATATTTACTAAATGATCTATATGGGCCAATTATAATTTAAGCACTTGACCTATTTAACTAATTTAATCATTAGAATACCTGCTGCCTTGAAGCATACTGAATAGAAAGTAACATTAGGCATGAAAGAGGCTTTATTATAGTCCTTGAATATTATAGGATGCTGTGGACTCTTCAAAATCTAGTATTCAAATGCTAAAATGGCATTATTTGTCGAGTCTATTTTATGGCAGTGCCTGAGTCCTATTCCTCAATTTACTGTTAAAACATCTATCCTTTTTGAAAGCAAATAATAATCAAATAACTACTTTGTACTTTTTTCCACTTTTAATTACCTGTTCTAACTCACGTGTTAAAAATCATTTCAGTAACTTGGCCCTAACTTATAAAATCCTTATAGGCAAAAAGTTATGCCATTTGAAAAATCCAGTAAGATTAATTCCTGAGATTTATTCCACAGTTAGGGCACTGCTTATTGAACATACAGAGCATAGTTTATCAAGCATCAGAATCACCAGAGGGCTTAAACAGATTCTTAGATGCCACCTCCTCAGTTGCTGAATTAGTAAATCTGGGGTGGGGCTTTAGAATTTGGGTATCTACCAAGTTCCCAGATGTGTTGCTGTATTTCTGACCACTGATCTAGAAAAAACCCCTAGAGCAGTACTTTGCACTTTGGCAGCACATTGGAATCACTTAGCGAATATTAAAAACTATTAATGCCTGTGTTCCACCCTCAGAGAGTCTCATTTAATTGGTCTGAGGCATGATCTGGATATTAGAATTTTTAAAAGCTTCCCAGCTGATTTCAAAGGGCTCCTGAGCCAAAGAATTGCAGTCGTGGAGGGAAACAAGTTCTTTCTTTGTGTTTGTTTTGTTCTTACTGTTATCCCTCTAAATTTAGACTTGCATAGGTGGTATGCAGTAGGCCCTCCTATGTATGACCTCCCCACCCACTTCTATTTTAGATCATAAATTAGACTGGTTAGGAGGCATGTAATTTCCTGAGATTTTGTAAATTGAACACTGCTGTTTTTACTTGTCATATATAGTCTGAAGGCTAAATAATTCAGATTATTAGTAATAAGCAACATTTTAATACCTCCCCTCTTCTTTGGAAGATAGAACCATCAACTAGTCTACCAAAATCTCCTGTTATTTTCTAAAAAGAAACAATGACGCAATACCAAAAGGTTGTTTGAAACTAAGAAAGGCCAATCACATGCCTGAGAGAAATGGGAGGGTAATCTACTGAAACTGGTCGTAAGGAGAGACCTATCTAAGGAAGTAACATTTCAGCTGAAGTCTGAAAATTGAGTGGGTGTCAGCGAGTGGAAGAGTGGTAAAATAGATACCATTCTAATGGCGGTGAAAATTATATGGATGGGGACCATTAGTAAAGGAAGTTTGACCTTTGTGAAGAAAAGAAAAAAACTAACGTGCATGGGACATAATGAACATAAAATGAAATTAGAGAAATTGGAACCACTGTGCGGAATTTGGATTTTCTCCAAAGTACAGTGAGCAGCCTCTAAAAGGTTTTAAGCAGAAAAGTGACTTGATCTAATTTTTATTTGTTTTAATTACTTGGATGGGAAAGATATGGACAGGAATTAGAGTAGAAACAGAAGACTGGTTTAGAAGCCATTGTATGATAGTCCAGGGGAAAATTTCAATGATTTGACTTAATGGTGACAGTAGAATTAAGAAAAGTAAATGGATTTCAAATATATTTTGAAGGTAAAATCAACTGAACTTAATTAGATATGTGTCCAACTTTGCAAGCCACTTGATGGAAGGCCCCTAGGCCATCTTCCCACTTGGCCAGTGACTTATGTGTTTGCTGAGATATAAACAAGGTGGTAGAGTGTGCATCTCTATAGGGTTATTACATTTTTCAGGTAGTTAAAATAAGGACTAAGGTGACAAATTATTTCATTAATAAGAGCAGTAGAAGAGATTCTTAAAAAGTTCTTTTAGGGGTGAAATGATAAAAATCATAAATATGTATAAATAAATTTTTAAAACTTATGCCATGTCCACAGATTGTCATATTTATGTGTTAAATTTGCCTTCAGGGTGATGTTTTCCTCTTCATGTTATAGGCAGCTGCTCTTTTGCCGGGTAACCTTGGGAAAGTCTTTCCTGCAGTTCAGTGCAATGAAAATGGCACATTCTCCTCCAGGTCATCACTCAGTCACTGGTAGGCCCAGTGTAAATGGCCTAGCATTAGCTGAATATGTTATTTACAGAGGAGAACAGGTAATACAGTTTTATTTGTTCATCTTCAAAAATGCTAGAGAGACATACTTTAACTTTTTACTAATCCCTTGAATTGACAAGACATATGATTGCCTTAAGAACTGGATTTTTTTAAAAATTTTGTTTGGAAATAATTTCAGACTTGAAAAGTTACAAAAATAGTAAAGAGAATCCCCTTATAAACTTTACCTAGATTTCCTAAATGTTAATATTTTATCATTCTCTTTTTTTCCCCTTTATCATTCTTCCTTCCCTGTGTATGTATACGTATTTTTTTGTGAACTGTTTGAGAGAAAGTTGCAGGACACGTCCCTTTACCATTAACTGCTTCCATGTAAATTTCCTAAAAACAAGAATATTCCCTTATATTTATCAAAATCGGGAAAACGCCATTGAGGTAATTATATCTGACCTACAGACTTTATTCAAATTTTGCCAATTGTACCGGATTATTTTAGCTCTTATAAATGATTGAAATCTTGTATTTAACAGTTAGCCTGTCTGTAGCAAAGAAGTATACAATTGTGTCTTGCTCTCAGTGGCATAGATCCAGCCAAAAGTAGTTCTAGAGCAGTGTTCTGAACTGGGGGTAGGTATTGGAATCACCTCAGTTACTAAAATCAGACAGAACTTAGTATTCATCCTAGACTTGCTGATTGAAAATCGAAAGGATTGTAGTCAGGGTAAAGATGTTTTGAGAAAATGTCCCTAGGTGATTCTGATCTACAGCACTAATTTAGAGCCTCCTCCCTAACGTTAGGAATACTTACAGGAAGTCTGTTTATCTCTCAAGAAAATTTGTGTACCATTATTTGAATTTCTTTCTCTTCCAGGCTTATCCTGAATATTTAATTACTTACCAGATTATGAGACCTGAAGGTATGGTTGATGGATAAATAGTTGTTTTAAGAAACTAATTCGACTGAACCCAAAATCATCAAAGCAGCAGTGAGTGGCCTCTAAGTTTTACTCCTTTGCTGAAAAAAAAAATATCATCTTGCCCCACAAGCCTATAGCAAAAGGATAAAAATGTGAAAGAAGTTTAACATTCTGACTTGATAAAGCTTTAATAATGTACAGTGTTTTCTAAATATTTCCTGTTTTTCAGCACTTTAACAGATGCCATTCCAGGTTAAACTGGGTTTGTCTGTACTAAATTATAAACAGAGTTAACTTGAACCTTTTATACATTATTCATTGATTCTAACAGAAACTGTAATGCCCTCAACAGCTCGTTTTACTAATACAGTACTGTGTTCTTTAAAACACAGCATTTACACTGAATACAATTTCATTTGTAAAACTGTAAATAAGAGCTTTTGTACTAGCCCAATATTTATTTACATTGCTTTGTAATATAAATCTGTTTTAGAACGGCAGCGGTTTACAAAATTTTTTCATATGTATTGTTTATCTGTACTTCATCTTGCATCGTCATGATTGAGTGATCCTGAAATTTGATTCCAGACGCTATGTTGAGTTGTTAGTTGGGAAAGATTGATTTATCAGATTTAATTTGCTGATGGGAGCTTTTATCTGTCATTAGAAATCTTTCTCATAGAACTTATGAATATGCTGAAGATTTAGTTTGTGATACTTTTGTATGTATAAGACACATTCCAAAGAGCTCTAACTATGATAGGTCCTGATTACTAAAGAAGCTTCTTTACTGGCCTCAATTTCTAGCTTTCATGTTGGAAAATTTTCTAAAGTCATTCTGTGAAAATTAGAGCAAAGTGCTCCTGTTTTTTAGAGAAACTAAATCTTGCTGTTGAACAATTACTGTGTTCTTTTCATGGAACATAAGTAAGATGTTACATTTCCAAGGTGGGGAAGGGTAATCCTAAATCATTTCGCAATGTATGCTAATTACCTTAAATCTAAAGGGAAAAGAAATAGCCAACAAGACTGGGTAGTTTTTTATCCTAAGTATTTTTTTTTCTGTTCTTTTTTACTTGGTTTTATTGCTATGTTTATAGCCAAACTATACATCATGGGTAAACTCAACCCAGAACTATAAATTGTAGTTGTCTCAGTCCCCCTCCAGGCCTCCTGAATGGGCAAGTACAGTGAAACAGGTGCTACTGGCTCCTGGGTTGCCTCTCCATGACGTTATGCCCAGTTGGAAATACACTCTCAGTTTGTGCACCATATGGTGACTAGGCCTGTGTTCAGTTTGGCAGCTATGGAAGGAAATGCTGTCCCATAAAATGTCATTCCTATTTTCTAATATAAAACTCTTTTCCAGGAAGCATGCTTAAGCATCTTGTTACAGAGACGTACATGCATTACGGCTTGGCAGTCTATTTTATTTGTTGACTGTATCTCCCTCCAAAGTCGAGGAAAGATCTTTACTCACTTAACGAGGACATTCCCCATCGCTCTCTGTACCAGTTCACCTTTATTTTACATTTTATTCAGTCTGTATATTAACTGGCCCTTTGCAGTAACTTATACATAAAGTACTAGAAAATCACGTTTCTTGTCCTGAGTAAGAGTTAATCAGAGTAAATGCATTTCTGGAGTTGTTTCTATGATGTAAATTGTGATCATTATTTAAGAGGTCAGATCCTGACGTTGAAGTGCTTTTTATACAGCTCTTTAGTAATTATGAATATGATCCTAAAGTCATTTCTTGGAACACAAATGGAGTATGCCAAATTTTATATAAATTTTTCAGATTATCTAAGTTTCCAGGTTTTATAATTAGAAGATAATGAGAGAATTAATGGGGTTTATATTTACATTATCTCTCAACATTTAGCCCATATTACTCACCCTATGAGTGAATCTGGAATTGCTTTTCATGTAAAATCATTGTGGTCTATGAGTTTACAATATTGCAAACTGTGTTATTTCATCTAATCCATTGCTTGATGAGTGTGTTTTTCCATGAATGAATATATTGTGGTTAATATGTTAGCATGGCAGTGTTTTCAGATAGCTTTTTGTTTGTTGGGAAGTTGGGGTTTTGAGGGGAGGGGGGAGGATTAGTACTTTGCATGAAATAGCTTATTTTATAATGATGGAATTGCTTTTTCTTTTGTCTTGTGATTATTTTTTTTTTTTGAAGTGAAATTTAACTTTTTGTGCAAGTAGTGCTATTATACCCATCTTCAGTGTCTTCCTTATACTGTATCACATTCCATACCCTCATTTAATTCTTAATAAACTGTTCACTTGTTTTTCTGGGTAGCATGGTAGTTACTGGAATAGTATAAATGTGTTGAATGGTCTTTGAGAAAATGGATTAAGATATTACAATAAACCACAATTGCAGGAAAACAATGTAGTTCTGAGTCTAATAGTGATGAAGAATGCAGTTTGAAGTTTGAAATATTGAATATTGTAGCCATACTTGCTCAGTAAAATGAAAGTAGCTGTAAGATGTTTTCAGCATTTAGTCCATCCAGCACAACTTTGGTAAACCTTAAAGCCCATTCCTGGGAAATTAATCTTCTTACCTTATAAAGAGGAATATATTTTTATTTCTGTGTTATACGAAAACATTCTTAATAAGTTTCCAAACCTCAGTTAGTGGTATTTATTGCTATTTTAAAAAGTATATTGGTTGTATGTATATTAGACTTGAGTATGTTAAGTTTCCTTGTGTGTGATCAATTCCCTGCTTTCCATAATAAGAGAATGATGGTGCAAATAATTCTGAAGTCTTTTGGCTTTGAAATGTATTTCAGCAGCTTTATGTTCCTGCTTCGTTTGGGGTAATACGGAAGTATTTGCTTGCTATTTCAAGTATGCGTGCCAGTTTCAGGTGTTTATTGTGATCCAGTTGTTTGCAGGTTGATGAGGCAAGAAAACATGCAGACTTCCCAGAGCTCTTACAATCAGTACTCCTGACTGCCTTTACCTGCTGTCTTGTCCTATTACAGGACCAGAGTGACAAAGGGAGCAAGTCGTGGTGGTACTCATTTTTCACCAGAACTGTCAGACTTCTAAAAAATTAAATTGCAATATAGCCTTTCCCTATCTCCTGAGTCTCCACACCTCCTACCCTTTTGTGCTGACTAGTTTAGGCCGGCCATGACCTAAAATACTTAATTACACCCTCCTTAGAAAGTTCTTGCTCTTCACATAAAGCCATTATTATTAAAAGTGTTATCTCCACTTTGTCACCTACCCACAGCTGTCATTTCCATAACACAAATATATACAGAGCCGCCAAAAGCAGTCTGCCAATATACTATAAAGCAGTGCTATGCAAAGGTGTGATCTGCAGATGGGATTGGTCTGCAAACTGATTCTTACCAACCCATGGAGAAATGAATACAAAAAGGGTAAACTTTTTTAAACTTTTATAGCAAGACATTGATGTAATTTTTTTTTTTCTTATTGTTTTTAATTGAAATTCTGCCCTGCAATGGATTGGAAACTTAAAAAGAAAAAGGAAACTGATTCTTCACAGATAGTTTGAAAGGTTTCACATCTGCTTTGTATTCCAGCAGACTTAACACCTGGCATATCTGGCACATAGTGTTCCTCAGTAAATTTTGGGTTGAGTGAATAAATAGTGATTAAGTGATTGGACTCTAGGGTCAGATGTATCTGGATTTTAATTTTTATTCTACCCCCTCACCATCCATGTGATCTTGAAAAAATCATGTAACCTTTTAAAATTTTTATAACACTTATAAGGTTATTGAGACTAATAAATGATTTTCTATCTGTGCTACTAAGCATTGTACTTGCCAGTAACTGGTTATTATAATTAATATGATTGCCCTGAGTACTCCAGAATTAGTGGCTTGAGTTTTCCCACTTGTCACAGAGACACAGAGCATGGAATTTTAAAACTGCAGATTTATTAGCCACTAATTCCTTTGTTCTAATGAAATCTTAAAGAAGCTCAAAATGTAGAGTATATAAATCCCTAACCCCCAGGGATCTTAGTTTGAGAATTACTGCTATAAGCAGACAGACAGACATACCCATAATCCAATCCGCATCATATTCATGTAGGAAAAACAAGCCTCACTCAGATGAACTCATCAAAAATCCAAAACAGTGCATTGTGAGCACAAATCAGTAGACACAATCTTGGAGAATTGGCACCCCCCACAAACTTAAAGTAGTAAAGTATTGTTTAAAATGATTGAGATGAGAGGGGGAATAAAAGAAATTAAAACAATTAAGAAGTCCATGCTGTGAAGAAGGCAAAGTCTTTGAAAAGGTAAGTCTTTAGAACCAAATTATATGTAATTTATGAAAATTAAAACTCAGATTAAACTACAGACTGGGCATATCTGAAGATAGAATTGGGGAACTAGAAGATACAGTGGAAAACACAGAGCACAGAGGAAGAGACGGGAACTATCAGAGGACTAGGAGACATAGAGAATAGAATGAGGAGATACAATGTAAAGAATAGGGGAGGGAAGAGACTTGAAAAATATTCCAGAATGCATAGAATATGAATCTTTAAAGCAGCAGCAGTTTAAGAAACACCAAGGAGGATGAATAAAAGCAAGTCTGCTATTAGACATAGCGAAACTGCAGAGCATTAAAAGACAAGAAAAAAAGTAATAGAAAAAACAAAGGATTAATACACTGACAGCAGACTTTTCAGTGGCAGCAATAGAAGCCGGAAGACAATAAAATAACTACCAAGTGCTGAGGAAAAACTGCTGTTAGCCTAGAATTCTATGTGCAGATAAACTAGTATTTAAAAGAGAATGAAAAATGCATCCACTCTTTTGCTGAGAGAGCTAATGGATTGTTCTTTAGCAAAGAAGGCAGTTGAATCCAGAAGGGGAGGAGCCGGATGCCAGAAGCATAGTGCACAAAGAAAATTGGCAAACATGTCAGTAAAAAGGCTGACATTACTGAAAAGGAATAATCTTGAAGACTAATGTGTATGATTTGCTACTATTTATATACAATAGGAAAAACTACAACATGTATTTGCTTGTTTATGAATAAAATACCTTCAGGATACACATGAACTATTGGGAGGAAACCTCAGTGCCACAGGGATAAGATGTGAAGAGACTAAACTGTATAGCCTTTTATTCCTTTTGAATTTTGTAACAGGACTATTTAAAGCACTATAATAAGCATTGTCTGCAATACAGAAGTAATGGATTGAGATTTTTAAAACAAGATGGAATGAAAGTACTAGTTGACAATAGTATGGGAAATAGAGAAGCTTGAAGATACTGATGAAATTTAGACTTCAAGTCAAGTATGCATATTAAGTTTTCAAAGATCACTAAAAGAGTAAAAATCAAAGTGTAAAGATGGGGGAAAGGTGTTAAAAATAAACCAGTCTAAGAAAAATAATGGATGACTGTTTCTGACTTTGGGATAAGGAAGAACTTTTTCAGTGAGCTTCAGAGAACACTGGCCTTAAAAGAAAAGTTTGGTAAATTTTGACTGTATTAAGTTTAAAAGTATCTTTATCCAAAGACCACTAAGAAGACAGTAAAGAGGCAAGTCACAGAGAGAAAATATTTGCAACACATAAAGGGCAAATAATTTGTATCCAGTATATACTAAAAACAACACGTAAAAAAGAAAAAAGTTGGAGGTGGTGATATGGACAGGCGTTCATCAAAATGGGAAACTCAATAAACATTAAAAAAATGCTCAGCCTCATTAGTAATCAAGGAATTCAAATCGGCTACCATAAGATACCATTTTATACCTGCCAGAATTGACAAAAGTAGAAAATTTAGCAATGCAAGTGTTAATCTGGATCCCATACATTGCTGTTGGTGTGAGTGCTTTTGAAATCAATTTGGCATTACTGGTAAAGTGAGAAATTCCTCCCACATCTAGGTATACCGAGAAACCCTTGCTCAGTGGCACCAGGAGTCATATGAACTAACACAACACTGATCGCAATGTTTATATAATGACTCTTCTCTTTGCCCTCCTGATTCACTCTTCACAGTTCTCCACCCTCCTTTTGCCCCAGAATAGTAATTTTGATGGACTACATGGACAGATTCTCTTGTTCTTGGGCTTTTCTTTGGGTTTAACCAAAGGGGAGTATCAGCTGGATGTTGGAGGGTGATTAGAAAAGAGAGTGAATTTCAAACGTATATTTTCCAGGTTCCATACAGATTGGTCTCAGGACAACCTTGGCACTATTGACATTTTGGGAAGATAATTACTTGTTGTGGGGGCTATTCTGTGCATTGTCGAATGTTTAGCGGCATCTCTGATCCCTGATCTATTTGCACTAGATGCAAATAGTACAGCTGCCCCTTGTGACAACCAAAAATGTCCCAGACATTGCCAGATGTCCCCTGGAAGACAAAATCACCCTGGGTGAGAATCACTGGGTTAGCTGTCCCCTTCACCAAAAGGTCACCAATCCTCACAGAGTGGCTTTCCCTCTTACATAACTCCGGGAGTAGAAGCAGTAAATGTAAGAACTAGTTATTTAAGGGAATAAAATAGATAAGATAGTCAAGAAAATCACAAATCTACAATATAAAAAAGTTTCAATAGAGAAGTAACCCCAAATACAAAGAAAAATGTTTAAAAATTTTGAAGACCAACTATCTTACCAATAGGTGCAGAGTAGTTAAAATTTTTTTAAAGACCACTTTGCTCAACTCTATAAAAATAAATTTGGGAACCAAGATAACACCTACAGTAATAGTCTAGTAAAACATAAGTGACTTAAACCCCAGGAAAGAGAGCAAGTCTAAACAAACCGAATGCCAAAAAAATAAAGAAGTCTGTCAAAGAGCTATCTCCAAACAATTCCTAGACCCAGGGAGTTTCACAGGTAGAATTCTTACAAAACATTAAGGAACAGATAACTCCAGTGTTATTTAAATTATTCTAAGAGTGTGGACAGAGTTTCCAGTTTTTAAATAAATATGATGTAGAATTAATAGCAAACTTCAACAAGGTAATAGAAAAAGGAGTGGACATTCATGCACAAAACGTTGAAATAATTGCAAGCATACAAAAAAAAAAAAAAGAAATAATTGCAAGCAAAATCTAGCAAAACATTAACAGAATAATACCATCAGGAACATAGATAAACTGCAGATGGATATGAGGGGAGCTTTGGGGTGATGGAGATGTTAAAGCCATTTTTAAAAACTAATCCATAATGACCAGTTGGAGTTTATACCAAAAATGCAAGACTAGTTCATCACTAGAAAATCATATAATTCACCCTATCAGCAGCTCACAGGGCAAAAATTAGACAATAATCCCCCTGAATTCTGAAAAGGCCTTTCATAAAGGCATCTACATTTTATATATATATAAAGCTTCTGCCTGGGACTCATGAACTCACATACTGAGAGTTGGAAGAACTCCAACATGATGGCCAGCATGCTGGCTCATGCCTGTAATCCCAACACTCAGAGGCCAATGTGGGAGGATCGCTTGAAGCCAGGAATCAAGACCAGCCTGGCGAGCATAGGGAGACACTGTCTCAAAAAAAAAAAAAAAATTTCAAAGGCCTCGAACCTGGGTTGAAGAAAAGAAAAATATAAAATAAAAAATTTGTTTTAATTAGCTGGGCGTCGTGGCATGCACCTGTAGTCCCATCTACTCAGGAGGCTGAGGTGGGAGGATCACCTGTACTCAGGAGTTTGAGGCTGCAGTGAGCTATGATAACACCGCTGCACTCCAGCCTGGGCAACAGAGTGAGACCCTGTCTCAAAAAAAGAAAGAAAAGAAAGTAGAAAGATGCAGAATGGTGTATATAATATGAATTTTATAGGTGAGGTTAAAATATATACATATATTTATATGTGCTCATATATGTATTAAAATTTCTGGCAGGATATACTAGAAACAATAGTTTATATTGAATGTTGGAAAATTGGGTAAAGGGGAATAAGGATAGAAGAGAGACTTTATTGTATACCTGTATATACTTTAATATTTTTGAACTGTGAAAACAATACATATTCAAAACTTAATTCATATTTTAAAACCAACATATACATTAAAATTACACTTTGGTTTTCCCCCCTTTACACCAAGCACTGTCATTGCAATTTTGCTTCAGGACCAGAAAAACAAACACTATTCTATAGGAAACCAGCCCTTGGGCCTCCCTTTGTCCTTTCAAATAGTGACTTGCAGAAATTCCAATTCAGCAACATTTCTCCCCTCTGACTTCAGAACTGTTCCATGCTAGCTTTTTATTCCCCCCCTCCCCTACCTACCCCTTTTCCCCAGTTCTCATCAATCTTCCCTGGGCCTCCCCCTCTAAACACTGCTGTAGCCACCAGAGCTCTCTGATTCATAGCACAATGTGTGCTTGGAATTATAGAAAAATAGAAGCGCAGCTCTGAACATGGGTATCCCAATAGCACCTCAGCCTTAACCATCTTCTGCCTCTGTTGCAAACTCTTAGCTGGCCTCACCTCTCACTTCTTTTTTTTTTTTTTTTTTCTGTCACCACCTTAGTGGAGAGCCTCTCACTTTCTTCACACAGTGACATTCCAGCATCCTTCAGGGGATAAAGAATTGTCTTTCACATGGATTCTGTCTTCTCACACTCAAGGCCGGTCGAGTCTGCCCCCAACTCTTGCTAAAATCCCCATGTACCCTGGTTGCTCATCATATGTTTATCTTGTCTCCTCCGGTTACTCCCAAACTTGGCTCGAACCCGTTCTCAGCCTCTAGTTCCCCCTGAAGCCGAGTGGTGGATCTAAACAGGCTGCCACTCACTACTTGAATCAATGAACTCCAAGGGCATTATCGGATTCATTTAATACAAATGTCCCTGGCATTAGGCTGGATGCTGGAAAGACAGTCATGAACAACACTGACAACATGGTTCCTGTCTGCACAGCCAGCAGCCTTATAGAGAAGGCAACTTAGCAAGGAATCAAATATTGCAGCTCTCAACTCTGGCTGCTAATTAGAAATTCTTGGGAATACTCTAAGTCCATGCTGGACTGATTGAATCAGAATCTCTGGGAGTGAGGCCCAAGCAGCAATATTTTGTAAACTCCTCATGTGAGTCTAATGACATCCAGTCATTAGAATCTCTAACATAATGGATTTACAGGCAACCTCCTATTTAATGATACAATCTAATGATTCCTGGGCAATAGTCCTTCATTGAATGATAAATATTGAATTTATTTCCTATGAATATGAGGCTAGAAACCAGGGTACTGAAAACCCATTTCATACCACAAACAACAGAGACAAAAATTTAATTTTGAAAGTAAAAGGCAAGAAACCCAAATACAGACTTTAAGAAATACAGCCAGGCTTGGTGGCTCATGCCTGTAATCCCAGCACTTTGGGAGGCTGAGGTAGACGGATCACTTGAGGTCAGGAGTTCAAGACCAGCCTAGCCAACATGGTGAAACCCCATCTTTAAAAAAAAAAAGAAAAGAAATATCCAGGGCAGAAATACATTCCTTCCAATACTAGAACATGGCATTGGCCAGGCGTGGTGGCTCACGCCTGTAATCCAAGCACTTTGAAGGCCAAGGCGGGCAGATCACCTGAGGTTGGGAGTTCAAGACCAGCCTGACCAACATGGTGAAACCCCGTCTTTAAAAATAAAAATGTAAAAAAATTTTTTTTAAAAAGGAAAGAACATGGCATAGTCTATGAAATAGGATGAACCACCTTGATGGTAAGTGTCCTAAAGAATAAGAAAGTATTTTCCAATCTATTTCACACGCTGGGTTTTGGATATCTTGGCTTCACTCCATCTCAGAGGTTCTATGAAATTTCAACTACGTATAGAAACCTACCACCTCAGTCATCCTTTGCCCCTATCATGGGATGTTACTTCATTTAACAGGACCCAAGAGTATGTGGTGTGATGATGTGACTCAGTCAGTGGGCTTCCCAGTACAGAGTGTCTCTCCTTCCACACTGTTTCTGTTACTAAAGATTTGAAAAGGCGGCTGCAAGCGATTTCTCTAAGCTTTATTTGTGTGTGGGGCAGGGTTGATGCTTTTAACATTATCTCCATTTGGGCCAAATCAAATTGAATGAGAAAAACAACACATGGGAAACAGTGTCAGGACAATGAAATTTATAAAACTTACAAATATTTAGCCCCCATTGCCTCATCTGTAAGAGCATCATTATAGATTTATGTATATAAAACATAGGTTTGCTATGAAAATTAATGGTGATCATTTGGGTAAATTGATCTACAATACTACGCAATAGATAACATTTAATATTATTTATTTTAATATCTAAAAAGGAATAGACCGGGCACGGTGGCTCATGCCTGTAATCCCAGCACTTTGGGAGGCCAAGGCGGGTGGATCACGAGGTCAAAAGATCAAGACCATCCTGGGCAACATGGTGAAACCCCATCTCTACCAAAAAATACAAAAATTAGCTGGGCATGGTGGCTTGCACTTGTAGTCCCAGCTTCTTGGGAGGCTGAGGCAGGAGAATTGCTTGAACCCAGGAGGAGAGATTGCAGTGAGCCGTGATTGTGCCACTGCACTCCAGCCTGGTGCCTGGCGAAAGAGCAAGACTCTGTCTCAAAAAAAAAAAAAAAAAAAAAGGAGAGCTGGGAAATGCTGTTTTATGATTTTATGATTTATAGATTTATAGGTTGCCCTACAGAGGAGTTACACTAATTTACACTCCCACCAGTAGTATATGAGAGTACACATTTTTCAGCACCCCCACCGGAGTATCATTCTTTAAAAAAAATTGTTAATTTGACAGATAAAATTGATATTAAGTTGTTTTAACCTTCATTAATTTCATTAATTCTAAGGTTAAATATCTTTATTGTCATAATTTTGGTCTATTTTATATTTATGTATTTTTTACGTATCAAATTAAAATTGTTTTATTTAATTATATCTCTTAATTTTCATTTTCTTCTATACATCCTCATCTTGAGATCATACAAATATTCACCTTTATCATCCCCTAGTTCTATTTTTCTTTAAATATTTGACTCCTAGATCTATTTGGAATTTATCTTCGAATATGAGTGAAGTAAGGATTTGACTTAATTTTAATTTTTCCCTAAATAGTTCATCTTTTGTATTAGAACCACTTATTACATTATTTATTCTCCCATTGATTTGAAATACCATTTTTTGTTGTTTCAATAATTTTCACTGTTTCTTCTTGTAATAATAACACATATTTTAATTAATTGTTATAACAATATATAAAGGATCCTCCTGCTTCAACCTCCTGAGTAGCTGGGACTATAGACAGAGCATCACCTGTAATGCAAATTCAGGAGGAGTCTTAATACTGCATCTTGTTTACATGGTACACACTTTTTATACATGTTGTCCCCTAAAGTAAAACACATGACTTTGGGTAATGCAACCTAAATTGAGATATTTTATTCTACATGATGGAACACTATTCACTCATTAAAAATAACCTTCCCTAGGCCAGACATGGTAGCTCACACCTGTAATTCTAGCACTTTGGGAGGCCAAGGCAGAAGGATAGCTTGAGTCCAGGAGTTCTAGACCAGCCTGGGCAACATAACCAGACCCCATCTCTACCAACAAACAGAAAATTCGGCATGGTGATGATACTTTACCTGTAGTCCCAGCTACTCAGGAGGCTGAAGCAGGAGTATCCATTGAGGCCAGGAGTTTGAGGTTACAGTGAGCTATGATTGCACTGCTATACTCCAGCCTATGAGACAGAGCCAGACCCTGACTCTTTAAAAGAAAAAAATGCTGGGCACAGTGGCTCACATCTGTAATCCCAGAACTTTGAGAGGCTGAGGTGGGAGGGTGGCTTGAGCCCAGGAGTTCAAGATCATCCCAGGCAACATGGCAAGACCCCATCTCTGTTATAAAAAGAAATGTAGGCCAGGTGTGGTGGCTCACACATGCAATCTCAGCACTGTGGAAGGCCAAGGTGGGCAGAACACTAGAGTTCAAAAGTTAGAGACCAGCCTGGGCAACATGGCAAGACCCCATCTCTACCAAAAAATTAGCCATGCATGGTAGTATGTGCCTGGGGTCCCAGGTACTCAGAAGGCTGAGGTGGGAGAATCACTTGAGCCTGGGGGGTGGAGGTTGCAGTAAACCATGATCATGCCACTGCACTCCAGCCTCAGTAACAGAGGGAGACTCTGTCTCAAAAAGAAAAAAAGATGTATTATATAATATTTAGTAATATATAGTAAATATATATATTATATAGTAATATATATAAATTGTATAACCTTTTCCAAAGAAGGTATTTATTAACATGAGAAAATGCTTTGGATATAATATTAAAAGATTTAGGATAAGGCCAGATGTGGTGGCTCATGCCTGTAATCCCAGCACTTTGGGAGGCCGAGGCGAGCAGATCACAAGGTCAAGAGATCGAGACCATCCTGGCCAACATGGTGAAACCCCGTCTCTACTAAAAAATACAACAATTAGCTGGGCAGGGTGGCACATGCCTGTAGTCCCAGCTACTAGGGAGGCTGAGGCAGGAGAATTGCTTGAACCCAGGAGGCAGAGATTGCAGTGAGCCGAGATTGCGCCACTGTAAAGATTTAGGATAAACAACATGATCCTGCTTTGTTAAAGCAAAAACAACAAATTACCTGACTACATGCATAGAAAACAGATTGTAGATAAATGAATACATCAAAATGTTAATGGCAAGCTATCTTTCAGTAATGGGACGATGGGTGATTTTTACTTTGCTGTTATTTTTCAGCATTTTCCAAATTTTCTACAATAAATAAGCATTACCATTATAATCAGAGCAATCAGTAATCATTATGACTTAAATGGATATTTTAAGGTCCACTCCAGTCCTTGTCAAGACAGTTGGATTGTCAATCCCTCCCCAAAGAAGAGACTGCTCTTTCTCTCCATGAGCGAGGATGGGCATCCAGCCCTGCAAAGGGATGCTTTCACCACTTCAGTTCAGTTCTTTTGATTGGGAGACCCCACCATTAGAAGATGTTAAATGCCAAATAACATCATCTGGAATCACATGGTGGTCCTTTGTGTGGCCAGCTGGGGAGAGGGATGTGTGTCGTCACCTCCCACTTGCCCTCTCCGAACCCCACCCAGAAGGGCTGGGAAGACACAGAGATAGTGTGGTACTTCAGGGCGGTATGCAAATGCAGTCCTCTAATCCTATCAGGAATGCTTAGGGTGTTAATTTGGCCATCTTTCACAGCTCATAAATCTACTGAAGCAAAGCCATGCTGCCAGACACTATAAGCAAAACTCCTTCTGAGGCTGGTAGTTGGAGTAAAGCAGCCAGATTGTGCCACAGTAGAGTCCAATAGAGAGCATTGTATGTGGGGGACTGGAGAGCAGCTTCTCACATTTGGAAACAATAGAACAAAACAGTGGGAAATGTGAATGTCTGATTAGTCAGACTGGTGGTCTCCCCCATGCCCCGCCTGCCCACTGAGCCATGGATCCCCATTCATTCACAATTCTTTGCACGCAGTTGGATCTGTCTTGCTCCCAAACAATCACCTGCACAGACTCTTGTCGGATTAGTTTGATTAATCCCTGTGTATAAATACAGATCAACTGTATTCACTTCCATTGGATCTGCTAGCCTTTTTATATTAAAATCTATTTAAACTTCAGTCAAGTCACTCCTGCCTAGATCCATTCTCTCTTTATTCAGTGGTCAGAACAGAAACATTTTTCTCTTTCAGGAATAGAGCATTCCCCCAGAAGAGTTCCCACTATTGACAAATAGGTGGGGTTTTAAACTGTCAACAGAAATCAGTTGCAACCTCCGGATTACAGCTTCATCCAGAGTCCATCTGTTCCTCAAATCAATCTGTTTAAAAATCAGCTGATTAGGGATTCTAAGGAACATCCATTTCAAGAGACACTGAGGCAGGCAGAGTTAGATTTTCATCAACTTTCTCTTTGGTGCACACCTCTTGGAAGGCAAGTTGGAGCAGTTTTCTGCCTCTAGGAATACAAAGCTACTCTGACCGAATCTGCAGGCTGGCAGGAGTGGGGGAGGGAGTGGTGGTTCCACATGGTCCAAGTCTGGAAGTACCAGAAAAATTGAAGAAAGACCCACCCATTCTGCAGGCAACCAGTGACATTCTCACAGAGTGTGAGGAAAGACTCCTGTTTCCTCAGGGCTGACTTACTGCATGCCAGGAACCCAGTACATTTAGGAGTTTCTAAACACAGTGGAAAGGGGAATCAGAAAAGATCCTCCACTTACTGGCCTTGGGCCTTGGGCAAGTTTCTTTAATGCTTCAGCTCTAGTCTCCTCATCTGGAAAATGGATTTAATAACATCTTCTATGTGGGATTATCTGGCTCATAGTACAGGGATGTGATACATGGCAATTTTGATTTTTGATATAACAGATAATATAGTTTAAAAAACTCATTGATATTATTATTGGTGGTAAATAATAATCATTATTGGTGGTAAAAATATGATTATTGATATTATTGTTGCTGGTAGTCATTTGATAAATAACTGTTGTTGTTATTGTTGTTACTGGTAGTGCTACTGTTAGCTATTGCTCTCTCCATATAATGATGAACAGACTTTAAAAGAACTGAGTAAAGATCATGTAAGTCCATTCATTCACCTGGCAGGTGTTTTATTGAACACCTTCTATGTGCCAGGCAGTGTTCTAGACACTGGGGCTACATCAGTGGAATCCAGCCTTGTGAAGTTTACCTTTTAGTAGTGGGGAAGACTGACAATAAATGTAAGTAAGTAAATTATATTGAATTAAGAATGTGATTAATGATATAGGGGAAAATGGAGCAGGGTGAGGAGGATTGGGAGTGAATTGTGGGAGAAGGAGCTGATGCAATGGAATTTAACATGAGGTAGTTTAGAAGGCCTCACTGAGAAGGTGGCATCTGAACAACTATAAAGGAAGTGGAGGAGTAAGCCATGGGGAGTGTTGGGGGAAGAGCATTCTAGGCACAGAACAGCAACTGCAGAAGCCCTCTAACCGTTAGATATTACCTAACTGTGCGTACTAATTTACTTCCTCTAGAAATAATAAATGTCGTTTTGCTTTGCGTGCTGCTATGGTTTGAATGTTTGTCCCCCCCTGAAATTCACGTTGAAACTTAATCCCCAATATAACTGTATTAAGAGGTAGATTAGGGCCAGGAGGGCTCTGCCCTCATGAATGGTTTAATCCAATAATGGATGAATGGATTAATGAGTTATCACAGGAGTGGGTTAAAATACAAAAATTAGCCGGGCATGGCGGCGCGCGCCTCTAGTGGGAGGCTGAGACAGGAGAATCGCTTGAACCCAGGAGGCGAAGATTGCAGTGAGCCAAGATTGTGCCACTGCACTCCAGCATGGGCAACAGAACAAGACTCTGTCTCAAAAGAAAAAAAAAGAAAAAAAAAATTCCCCACAATTAAATCATAATGTCTAGGGTGCGAGTCATCAGAATGGTCCAAAAAACATTCCAGGTGATTCCAATGAACAGCAAAGTTTGGAGAATTACTAAGGCAAAGGAAGAGAAGCTGATGTTTTTAGGTTTTCACTTGGCCAGCAGGCATGGTGCAGGTGCTAGGACATAATTGTTCTTTGATTCCTCCTTCTGCTTTGCACAGCGTTGCCTCTAGTTAAGCACTCAGGGTGAGGAATGTTTACTGACGTTGGGGCAAAAGCTGATAAAAATTTAGATGTATCTAAGAACCAGGCCTTCCTCATGATACTTATCATGAGAGTAAGTATCTTACGAAAGCCAGTTTGGCTCTCAGTGCACCCCACTCCATTTCCCTGTGATGCCTTCTGCCATGTGATGATGCAGCACCGGACCTGCACTGGAAGCTAAGCAGATGCAGTTGCCAGATCTTGGACTTTGCAGCCTCCAGAAAGGTAAGAAATAAACCTATTTTCTTTATAAATTACCCAGGCTTGGTAATTTTCTGTTTTAGCAACACAAAATGGACTGACACGCACTTAATCATACTGTCTTTAATTTTCATGGTCATTGAGTCATGTAATAAAAATGAAGCTTTTATGCTCTTTTAATTTAATTTAACTTATTCTTTTGAAATCGAGTCTTGCTCTGTTGCCCAGGCTGGAATGCAGGGATGCAATCTCAGCTTACTACAACCTCTACCTCTCAGGTGCAAGCAATTCTCATGCCTCCGCCTCCTGAGCAGCTGGGATTACAGGTGCACACCACCACGCCCAGCTAATATTTGTATTTTTAGTAGAGACAGGGTTTCCCCACTTTGGCCAGGCTGGTCTCAAACTCCTGACCTCAAGAGATCCGTCTGTCTCAGGCTCCCAAAGTGCTGGTATTACAGGCGTCAGCCACTGTCCCAGGCCTCTTTTATGGTTTATATACTTTATAAGATATTTTTTAAATTGTGCCAGCTGAAGCTGTCAAATAAAAAATCCTAAAATGTGGTTTATCACAAGAGAAGGTTAAATGATTAGACTTGGTTCTGGAGCATTATTTGTGAAAATATGTATTTTCATTTAGGTCTCCATAGACTTAAAACCTGATTTTCTCCCTATTATTAAAAAGGTTTATATTTTGTAAAATATGCTTTATAAGCTAGACAAAGGCAAATCAATGAAAGTGTCTCCTTTTTGTCTGGTTAATGCGGATATAATGAAAGGGCACACACACATTTCTGAAGTTGTAGCTCACTTTATTGCCAAAATTCAGACAAAGAAACAGATCTGCAAACACAGGGCCCCCAGTAACATTATGGAAGGGGTCAGATTACAAGGCTGGGCGACAGGGGCCTTCAGAGCCACGGTAATTGTCCACACGTTCCGGGCCCCTGCGATGCCCACAGACTTCTTAATGTCCCTCTTTGTAACCCCACGGGGGCCGCTGAATAGCGGGGAAGGTAACGTGACTGCGGAGCTCAGGGCCGGCCCGGGAGGGGCGCGAGCCTGGCCAGTGGGAAGGTCGGACGCTGAGGGGCGAAATCACCCCACCGGCAACAGACCACCGCCTCTATTCAGCGGCGGAATGTGGGCGGGCAGAGGAAAGCGCGGTCTCCTTGCCCGGCGTTAACCCTGTGAGCGCCCGCCCGGAGCATCGCAGCATCGCTCAGCTCACTGAGGCCGGAGACTGCAGCTCCACCCTGCATCTCTGCCGGTGCCCGGAGCATCTCCCCGAGCGTGGTGCTGCCGCTCGCCATGTTCACATTCCTCCACGTGCACGCGTGACTCTTTTGGTGTTATTTTTTTGTAATCTCACTATTTAATCACCATGATTACCTTCCCCAGAACCACATATTCTCATCGCAGTTCAAATAATTTAGAAAACATTTTAAGATAATCGTGGCGCCAGCGAAGCCAATGCCATGTAGGCGGCTTCCCTTGCTGCAAGTCACCGCACAGAGCCCAGAAGAGGGAAGCCAACGCCCAGGCAAGCGTTTAAAACTGCAGCCTCCTCCACGCTTTGCTCGTGGGGAAACCGAAGCAGTGCCCTGTCTCTTTCACTTTTCTTCCCTTCGCTAACGCTTTTTTATATTTGTAAGTGGAGGAGCGATCCAGTAAGTTTTTCTCCAAACTTTTAATTTAGAAAATATGCAAATCTTCAAAAAAATGTTGAACGTGTAGTGCAGTAATACAATTAACACCTGTAGATCCTTCACCTAAATTCACTTCTTAGCATTCTGCCCTACTAGCTCTGTCATTTTTCTGTATAGAGAGATTCCTCTCTACTGCATTGTTTGAAAGTAAATTGCAGCCCTCATGACAATTTGGCCCAAAATAATTCACATGCAGCAACTAGGAATAAGTACTTTTTCTTACATAACCACAACACCATTTATCACACCCAAGAAAATCAACACTAATTTAATATCTCCTAAAATATGGTCCTTATTTATATTTTCTTTGTTTTCCCAAAAATGCCTTTTAACTAAATTTTTTAAAACCCAGAATTATAGTAGTCATGCATCGCATTTTGTTATTTGCTTTTTATGATAATTTTGTTTTAAATTATTTTCAGCCTGTATAATGTATTTCTGGAATTTAAATTTGGGGGCTATATTCTAGATCTGTGTCCAGTTAGCACATTCTAAAACCAGGTTTTTGAGGGAAATTATTTGTTGCTGAGCTTCTGGTACATACAAAAAAAGGTAGATTTCCTATGCAGACCAAGTTTGCTTCCCTGGCCCGGAATCTAACTCACCCTGATGCAACAAAACCCCTTTTATCAGGGTTTCTCCTCCAGAGCCAAATAGCCCATAAAGACACTTAGTCTTTTCATTTTTTCTACCTCCCCTTTAGATCTTGATAATTTCCTGCTGCTGTACAACAGCCCTGACCAAACCTAAATTAAACCTTTCTCTTTTCTCTTGTTAGATGATGATTTAAAACATTTTTAGGCTGGGCTCAGTGGCTCACACCTGTAATCCCAGCACTTTGGGAGGCGGAGGTGGGTGGATTACTTGAGGTCAGGAGTTCTAAACCAGCCTGGCCAACATGGTGAAACCCCATCTCTACTAAAAATACAAAAATTAGCCAGGCATGGTGGTG
Source organism: Ateles fusciceps (assembly GCA_036589455.1). NCBI lineage: Eukaryota > Metazoa > Chordata > Mammalia > Primates > Atelidae > Ateles > Ateles fusciceps. The sequence continues at coordinate 8,278,049 of JAZHEH010002393.1, forward strand.
GGTGCCTGTAATCCCAGCTACTCGGAAGGCTAAGGCAGGAGACGCTTGCACCCAGGAGGCGGATGTTGCAGTGAGCCGAGGTTGCACCACTGCACTCCAGCCTGGGCAACAGAGCGGGACTCCCTCTCAAAACAAACGAACAAACAATTTTTTTAAACCTTCCCAAGCCCTGTCGCTTTTCTTATCCCATCTGGAACTCAGAATTCTTTTCCTCTAACCCCATTGCCTTTTTCTCCAAGCCTATCCATAATAAATGTCTATCAAGTGCTAGCTGTACAGCAAACATGAAATATGTATGCTTAATATGCTTTATACATATCTCAGAACAGTCTTAAAGAGTTAGCACCATTAGTATTGCCTTCATTTTAAAGATGAGGAAATTGAGACTTAGGATAAGTAATTTGTCTCCTAAGTGTGACATTGTAAGACATCGCTGGGACTTGAACCTTGGTTATCTGACTTAAGAATCTCCGTTCTCAGCAGTCCCCAACGTTTTTGGCAGCGGGGACCAGTTTTGTGTAAGACAATGAAACTGTTCCATCTCAGTTCATCAACCACTAGTTAATTTTTCATAAAGAGTGCACAACCTAGATCCCTTGAATGCACAGTTCACAATAGTTCACGTTCCTATGAGAATCTAATGCCTCTGCTGCTCCAACAGGAGGTGGAGCTCAGGAGGTAATGGCCACTCGCCTCTTTTGCCGCCCAGTTCCTAACAGGTTGAGCTCTACCCGGGGGTTGGGGATCCCTGCTCAATGCAGCATACTACCTTTGAGACAGTAGCCTCTCCAGAGTCCTCCGTTTATTTAATACATGAAGAGTCTGTATAATTGGGAGGTATTTCCATACACCAGGTTACTTTGCTGTGTCACTATTTTCATAAGTTATTTGGTAGAAAGTGGTGACACTCATGTGCCTATAGTAAGCACGAGGCTAACATTTTAACTAAATGACATTTAGGGAACCCATATCAGCTATTACCTCACTGAGGCATATAACACCACTGGTGACACTCTTGGGAGTCAGAGAATATTAAATCATCCCCCAAACCGGTAGTTCCCAGATGTCTAGAATTCCAAGACTAATAAAACCTTCTAAGACATTTTGGGGAAAGACATAAGGTTGCCACTTTGGTACTTTGCCAAGTGAGGACATTAAACTTTTCAAACTACCAGCTATAATACTAGCATCATAATTTTATTTACAAATATATATATATTTTAAACCCACCTGCCTCCATCCCTGCAAAAAAAAAAAAAAAAAAAAAAAAAGGCCATAATCTCAGAATAAAGAATAATCCTTAATCTGATAAATTCGGTGCTATCAAAATTCACGATATTGTCCTTGTTTTTCTCATTTTGTGGTAGACAGGTCTAAGCATCATCATGAACTGACTTTGGGTCTGCCTGTATAGGCTGACCATCGTCTTACACAGAAGGTGATGATTCATCGGGTACATCTCTATGTTAGCCAGAGTTACTGTGATGGAGTCTGCAGGCAAAGATGGAAGGGATTAGGCCCCCTGCCTAACAAAAGCCTGGAGAGTGGCTTCCTCCTCATTAAGAGGGAAGGTCTGATGCATGTGGAAGGCTATGAATTTGGGACTAGTAGAAAGGCATTCTGGCTGAGCAGAAACAGTGGATTAACGGAGACTAAAGGACTGAGATATTGGTGGAGGATGTTCAAGGTCTATGGCCTGATGATGACACAGCTATGCTGTATTGGAAAGACCTTGGTTCGAGTTTCAGCTGTTTTGTGTCCTTGGAGAAGTCACTGAATGTCTCTGAACCTGTTTCCTCACTCACAAAAATTGCCGACTGATGAGGTAGATAAGAGGATGTACAAAAAAACGCTTTGTAAATTAAGAACAAATACAAATGATAGAAATTATTATTGTTGAGTTGTTTTGTTTTTGTTTTTTCAAGACAGCATCTGGCTCTGTCACCTAGGCTGGTATGCAGTGGCATGATCACAGTTCACAGCAGCCTTTAACTCCTGGGCTCAAGTGATCCTGCTGAGTAGCTAGGACTACAGGCACATGTCACTACACCTAGCTAATTAAAAAATAGATATATTTCTTTAGAGATAAGATCTCCCTATGTTACCCAAGCTGGTCTTGAACTCCTGGCCTCAAGTGATCCTCTACTCCTTGGCCTCCCAAAGTGCAGGGGATTATAGGTGTGAGTCACCGTGCCTGGTTTTTTTCCTTTGTTTGTTTGTTTTGTTCTGTTTTGTTTTGCTTTTACTGATAAAGAGTTAAAACAAGTATATGTCATACAATTCTGGAGGAGCAAGGATTTCATTTTGGAGCACTATTTAGATTTCACACAAGTTGGAGAACAAAACAGTGGCCTTTGGAGATTTCATTCTTACACATGTGGGTGGAACACAGCACTCTCTTGTTTAATTCAGTGCCAGTCCCAGGCTGCCTGGCTCTATCTAGGGACTGGTGCCTGGGAAAAGGCTGCAGTAAAGGACAGAGGTGACCTTGCACAAGGGTAATGAGTCAGTGCGCAACCCTCAAGCTCAGGACAGTTGCACAAGCTCCCAAGAGGAGCAGTACTACCCTTAGGGCCAGATGAGAAGGGCTGCCGCCTGAGCCTGCTCTGGAGAGGGCACTGCATATCACAAACACATTTACAAAAAAAGTTTGAAAGAGCACAAAGTTCCGCTGTCATTTGGGAGGTCTGGCGCTGCCAGTACAACACAACCTGGCCATACTGTTTCATCCCCCAGGGAAATGCTTCTCCATATTTCTTGTCCAAAGTTCTCAAAGCAAAAGGGATTGCAGGTAACTGTTCCTGATATTGGCAATTGAATTACTCCAGAGTATGAGGTACTTGGTTGGCAGAAACCCTTGGGAATGAGAAAGGGTAAACTTGTCATGTCCTTCCACTTAGACAGTAAGAATGCAGTAGATTCTTGACTTATTATTATTATTATTTCAGATGGAGTCTCATTCTGTGGCCTAGGCTGGAGTGCAGTGGCGCCATCCTGGCTCACTGCAACCTCTGCCTCCAGGGTTCAAGCGATTTTCCTGCCTCAGCCTCCCGAGTAGCTGGGATTACAGGCGCACGCCCCCACACCTGGCTAATTTTTATATTTTTAGTAGAGACGAGGTTTCATCATGTTGGCCAGGCTGGTCTTGAACTCTTGACCTCAAGTGATCCTCACCTCGGCCTCCCAAAGTGCTGGGATTACAGGTGTGAGCCACCGCGCCCAGCCTGGCAGAACATTTAATATTTCATGTTCTATCAAAATTCCTTCAAATGGAGAAACTAGGCATTTTTATATGCTAAGCACAAAGCCAAATTTCTGCAGCTACTCTCATATTTCACAACTGTCTTCATGATTAGCTTTGGCCAATAGAGACACTTGTGAAAGAACACATTTAGGTTCTCTATTAAAAGAACATGACTGTCGCTTATGCATAAAAAGAGCACAGGAGTCAGGCGCAGTGGCTCATGCCTAGCCCAAGATCACGCCACTGCACTCCAGCCTGGGCAATGGGGCAAGATTCCATCTCAAAAAAAAAAAAAGAGCACATGAATCACTGGAACTGCAAAAAAAAAAAAAAAAAAAGCTGAATAAACAGCATTTGATAATATTCCACAATAACACTAAAAGCCAATATAAAAACCATTGATATAATATTCCTAAAATAATAATAAATTTTCAATACTTAGCCATACACAATGGGACTTTTCATGGCATTAACAGCACAGTATTTACAGAAATAATGGGAAATTTCTAGATTTAGTAAAAATGATTTCAAAAGCTAAAACTAGAACAGGCAAACATGGAAGATAGTTAAGAAATAATAAAATAGGGCTGGGCATGGTGGCTCACGCCTGTAATCCCAGCACTTTGGGAGACCAAGGAGGGCAGATCGTGAGGTCAGGAGTTCCAGACCAGCCTAACCAACATGTTGAAACCCTCGTCTCTACTAAAACTACAAAAAATTAGCCGGGCGTGGTGGTGCATGCCTGTAATTCCAGCTACTCGGGAGGCTGAGGCAGGAGAATCGCTTGCACCCAGGAGGCGAAGGTTGCAGTGAGCCAAGATCATGCCATTGCACTCCAGCCTGGGCAACAAGAGTGAAACTCTGTCTCAAAAAACAAAACAAAAACAACAAAAAAAGAGATAATAAAATAAAAGATCACTGTGTGAATGAAGAATTCAAAATGAAACGATTAATGTAATAGGCAATAAAGTAGGAGAAAAACATACACATACTTTTATTTATTTTTGTTTAACTTTTATTTTAAGTTTGCAATACATGTGCAGGTTTGTTAAAGGTAAACTTGTGTCACAGGGGTTTGTCGTATGGATTACTTAGTCACCAAGGTGCTAAGCCTGGTACCCAATAGTTCTTTCTTCTGCTCCCCCTCCCTCTTCCCACCCTCCATCCTCAAGAAGGCCTCAGTTCCTGTTGTTCCCCTATTTGTGTTCATGTGTTCTCATCACTTAGCTCCCATTTATAAGTGAGAACAGGCAGTTTTGGTTTTCTGTTCATGCATTAGTTCACTTAGGATAATGGCCTTCAGCTCCATCCATGTTCCTGAAAAAGACATGATCTTGCTCTTTTTTTATGGCTGTATAGTATTCCATGGTGTACGTGTACCACATTTTCTTTGTCCAATCTGTCATTGATGGGCATTTAGGTGAAAATTATACATATAATTTTAGAAAGTAATATTCTGTTCAACTAGTTTGTAACAAGAACAAAAGGCGTGCTGAACAACTAACACTTACTATTTGTACATTGAACTGGCAGAAGAAAACAAGAAAATCAAAATTGGTATTTCATTAGTTTCACACCTATGGTAAAAAGTACAGGTTTTAACTCAAAACCTGTTGCCTAAAGAATTGAAAAAAGAACAAAGCTGGAGGTATTATGCTATCCTCTTCAAACCATACTACAGGGCTACAGTAACCAAAACAGCATGGTACTGTTACAAAAACACACAGACCAATGGAACAGAATAGAGAGTCCAGAAATAAGACCACACACCTACAACCATCTGATCTTTGACAAAGCTGACAAAAACAAGCAATGGGGAAATAATTCCCTATTCAATAAATGGTGCTGTCATATGCAGAAGATTAAAACTGGACCCTTTCCCTATCCTATATACAAAAATCAAGATGGATTAAAGACTTAAATTTAAAACCCAAAACTCAAACCCTGGAGGACATCCTAGGCAATACCATTCTGGACATAGGAACTGGCAACGATTTCATGACAAAGAAGCCAAAGTAATCATCAAAAAAGCAAAAATTGACAAATAGGACCTATTTAAACAGCTTCTGCACAGCAAAGAAGCTATCAACAAACCAACAACCTTCAGAATAAGAGAAAATATTTGTAAGCTATGCATCCAACACAGGTGTAACATCCAGCATCTGAAAGGAGCTTAAACAAATTTACAAGAAAAAGAAAAACATTAAAAAGTGGACAAAGGACATGCACAGATACTTTTCATAAGAAGGCACACATACAACCAACAAGCATATGAAAAAAAACCCTCAACATCACTGATCATTAGAGAAATGCAGTTGAAAGCCACAATGAGGTACCATCTCATATCAGTCAGACTGGCAATTATTAAAAAATCAAAAAGTAACAGATGCTGGCAAGGTTGCAGTGTAAAGGGAATACTCAAACATTGTGGGTGAGAGTGCAAATTAGTTCAACCATTGTGGAAAGCAGTGTGGCAATTCCTCAAGGAGCTAGAAAGAAAGCTACCATTCAACCCAGCGATCCTATCAGTGGGTATATATCCAGAGAAATACAAATTTTTCTACCATAAAAACACATGTTCATTGCAGCACTATTCACAACAGCAAAGAAATGGAATGAATCTAAATGCCCATCAATGGTAGACTGGATAAAGAAAATGTGGTACATGTATACCATGGAATACTATGCAGCCATAAAAAAGAGTGAGATCGTGTCCTTTGCAGGAACGTGGATGGAGTTGGAGGCCATTATCCTCAGCAAACTAATGCAGGAATAGAAAACCAAATACTGCATGTGTTCACCTATAAGTGGGAGTTAAATGATGGAAATGGAAATAACAGACACTGGGACCTACTTAAGTATAGAGTGTGGGAAGAGGGAAAGAATCATAAAAAATAAGTATTGGGTACTAGGCTTAGTATCTGGGTGATGAAACAATCTGTACAACAAATCCCTCTGACACAAGTATAACAAACCTGCTCATGTACCCCTAAACTCAAAATAATAGTTAAAAAAGAAAGAGAGAAAAAACAAAGAGAAAAATAGTTTTATTTGTTTAAAATAAATATTTTAAAATAATTGCTGTATAATCATAATAGCACTGCAATTAAATAATTGTGTTAAACCACATAAATCCTATTGGTATCATTTATTGAAACCACATTGTTGTTATTATTACACTAATGGTAAACAAAACTGCATGGCTGTTGTAAGAGGGGGGCCTCCTCTGCGCTTTGGAACAAATTTACCATTAAGTAGTAGTCAAATTTTGAGGCTGCTGGGAACTTGAGGATGCAGGCCAAATGCCCCTGATGTCCCCTCCCTTTTTATAGCCTACCAGCTTGTCCCATGAAGCTAATTGTTCCACTTGCAAATAACTTCAGCTCTCCAGCCTTCACTTAGGAAGCTAGGCTTCCTAAGGCCACCTTCTTACTATTAGGCACAAGTACCCTGATCATACACTGAGATCCTGCTTCATTCTGGGTGTTTCACCAAAATTTTTTCTAACACTGTAGGTGCCATCTATTCAGAGTTACTCGAGGTAGTTTCATCCTCCAGAGTTTCCTGAAGGTTTATGTTGTGGATTTTAGCAGGGCTTTGCGGGAACATTCAAACCCATCTAAGAAACTGTATATCCAAGAAACTGTATATCTAAGAAACACATGATTGAGACTAATAGTGTGAGCAAGATAATTAAAAACAGGATGTCCTAAACATCCTCTTTCCTCTAGGAAGAGGAAACAACTGCGACTGGTGAGTTTTCAAAATGTTCCAATTCTCTGAGAAGTGAAGGGGGGAAAGGGAGGGGGTTGTTTTGCTTTGATTTGCCTTTATTTTTTAAAAAATTGAGAGCATTCATGTGCTTTGGACGTAATAGGAAGCATAAGAAGAAAGGAGAGTAGGCCAGCTGCGGTGGCTCATGCCTGTAATCCCAGCACTTTGGGAAGCTGAGGTGGGCTGATCACTTGAGGTCAGGAGTTCAAAACTAGCCTGGCCAACATGGCAAAACCCCATTTCTACTCAAAATACAAAAATTAGATGGGCATAGTGGCGCATGCCTGTAATCCCAGCTACTAAGGAGGCTGAGGCAGGAGAATTGCTTGAACCTGGGAGGCACAAGTTGTGGTGAGCCGAGATCGTGCCATTGCACTCCAGCCTGAAGACAGAGCTAGACTCGAGAGAGAGAGAGAGAGAAAGAAAGAAAGAAAGAGAAAAAAGAAAGAAAGAAAGAAAGAAAGGGAAAAGAAAGAAAATGTCTTATTTTCTGGCTAGGTGGCATGCACTCAGGGGTGAATAACTGGCAGTTTACCACCAAGGGCAGTGAAGAAACTCTCATCCTGAAGCGCTGGCAATGCTCTATCATAGAAAGCCTAGGGAGAACTGGCTTCTGTTCTAGCTCTGCTATTACCTTCTCTAATATGTGCATTTAATGCTCTATATTTATCTCCAAGTATTGCTTTAGCTACAATAGAAAATTTTGATATGTCCTATGTTCATTTAGTGCAAATTTTTTTTTAATTTTTTTTTGCAGTTACCGGGTTTCGCCATGTTGCCTAGGCTGGTCTTGAATTCCTGGCTTCAAGTGGTCTGCCCGCCTCGGCCTTCCAAAGTGCTGGAATTACAGGCATGAGCCACCTTGCCAGACTGACATTTTATATTCTATTTTCTTTTCTTTTCTTTCTTTTTTTTTTTTTTTGAGATGGAGTCTTGCTCTGTTGCCCAGGCTGGAATGCAGTGGTGCAATCTTGGCTCACTGCAACCTCCACCTCAAGGGTTCAAGCAATTCTCTTGCCTGAGCCTCCTGAGTATCAGGGACTACAGGCACACGCCACTCTGCCGGCTAATTTTTGTATTTTTAGTAGAGAAGTGATTTCATCATGTTGGTCAGGCTGGCCTCAAACACATGATTTCATGATCTGCCCACCTCAGCCTCCCAAAGGGCTGGGATTAAAGGCGTGAACCACCACACCCAGCCTATATTCTATTTTCTTTTGTCTGTTTTTTTCTTTTTTTAAATGCGCTAAATGGATTTCATGACCTCATTGGCTGGGTACCTGAATTTTGAAAACACTATTGTATTTCAGAGAAAAGTAGCATCTCGTAGCAAACAATGAAAAGCTACCTAAAGAAGAGGATCTTAAAAATTCTAGGCAGAAGAATAATTTTTCAGTGCAAAATAATATTTTCTGATTTCCCTTATGACTTCCTCTTTGACCCATGGGTTATCTAAAAGTATGTTGTTTGATTTCTAAATATTTGGAAAACTTCCGAATCTCTTCCTTTCATCGATTCCTATCTTAAATCCTTTACAGTCAGAGAACATGCTTTGCATTATTTAAATTGTATTAAATACGTTGCAATTCATTTTATGGTCCAGAATATGGTCTGTGTTGGTGAATGTCCCATGCATATTTGAAAACCTGTAGTCCGCTGTTATAGGATACAGTATTCCAGGAATGTCAATTACGTCGTTTGTTGATAGTATTGTTCAGGTCTTTATATTCTTACTGATTTTCTGTCTTCTTGTTCTATTTATTACTGAAAGAGAAAGGTTGAAGTCTCCAGATATAATTGTGAATTTATCTATTTGTCCTTTGGGTTCTATCAGTTTTTGCTTCATGTATTTTGTTGCACTGTTAGGTACGTTAACATTTAGAATTGTTGCCTTTTTTGTGAATTGATCCTTCTCCCGTTATATCATGTCCCTCTTTATCCTTCCTTTGTTTTGGAGCTTATGTTGTTGGACGTAGCCACTTGTGGTAAGCAGAATAATGCTCCCGCTCCCCACCCCCACCTCTCCCACCCCCGCCCCATGTTGACGTCTTAATCGCCGGAACCTGTGAATATATTGTGATCAATTGCATTAGATTTCAATGGGAAATTAAGGCTGCAGGTAGAATTAAGGATGCTAACCAACTGACCTTGAGATTGAAAAATTATCATGGATTATTTGAATGGGCCCAGTGTATTTATAAGTGTCTTTTTAAGTTAAAAAAAAAAAAAAAAAAAGACGGAGGCAAGAAAAAGGGAGTCAGAGGCGGCAGGGCGTGGTGGCTCACGCCTGTAATCCCAGCACTTTGGGAGGCCGAAGCGGGTGGATCACGAGGTCAAGGGATCGAGACCATCCTGGCCACATGGTGAAACCCCGTCTCTACTTAAATACAAAAATTAGCTGGGCGTGGTGGCGCGCGCCTGTAGTCCCAGCTACTCGGGAGGCTGAGGCAGGAGAATTGCTTGAACCCGGGAGGCGGAGGTTGCAGTGAGCCGAGATCGCGCCACTGCACTCCAGCCTGGCACCTGGCGACGAAACGAGACTCTGTCTCGACAAGAAAAAAAAGAAAAGAAAAGAAAAGAAAGCGGGAGTGAGAGAAGGAGATGTGATGATAAAAGCAGAGATTGGAATGAGATGATTGTTGGCTTCGGAGATGGAAGAAAACCAAGGGCCAGGGAATGTGGGGGAGGCTCTAGAAGCTGGAAAGGGCAAGGAAATTGATTCTTCTCTAAAGCCTCCATTGTTCGTTTTCACTCAGGTTGGCCTGACTCCCTGCTGCTTCTAGCTTGACCTTTTCTGAGACTCTTGTTTTGGCCTTGAACCTTGTCCTGTTGAATAGCAAGATTGGAACTTTCCCAGAGTTTTCTTTCACTCAGCAGAATGTGGAAAACTAAGATATGTCTTTCAGGTGATAGTGTACACAGGCAATGAGATGTGCTAGAAAGTTGGCATTGTGCGAGCCTAATAATATTCCTGTACAGATTTTCCTTCTGGGCTGAAAACATAGGGAAGACTGTCAGCATCCCAAGCTCATTGTGACTAGCCATTTCCCATGTATGCCGAGCAAATTTATAGTCAAATTGCACTACTCTTTTAGAGCAGACGTCGTTTACCAGTTAAATAAAATTGAAAGAAAAAAATGGAAACAGTATCTGTAGGAAAGGGAATATGTTTATGTATAATAAGAAAGGATTGATACTTGTAATTGGCAGAGAGCTTTATTACTGTTACAAGTTGAATTGTGTCCCTTCAAAATTCAAATAAAGGCCAAGCCTGGTGGCTCACCTCTGTAATTCCCAGTACTTTAGGAGGCTGAGGTGGGAGGATTGTTTGAGCACAGGAGTTCGAGACCAGCCTGGGCAACATGGTAAAATTCTGTCTCTACAAAAAGTACAAAAAAATTTAGCTGGATGTGGTGGTGGATGCCTGTAGTCTTGGCTACCCGGGAGGCTGAGGTGAAAGGATCATCTGTGCCCAGAAGTCTGAGGCTACAGTGAGCCATGATTTCCCCACTGCAGTCCAGCCTGGGCAACAGAATGAGACCCTGTCTCAAAAATAAAATAAAATTTAATTTAATCTAAAAATTCAAAGAAAGTCCTAACCCCTAGTACCTCAGAATACAACCTTATTTGGAAATAAGGTTGTAGAAGATAAAATTAGTTAAGATGAGGTCATACTGAAATAGAGGGGGATCCTAATCTAACAGGACTGATGTCCTTTTAAAAACGGAAAATTTGGAGACAGACACACACAAGAACGCCACATGAGGAAGGCAGAGATCTATAAGCCAAGGAATGTCAAATATTATCAGCAAACCACCAGTAGCTAGGAGTGAAAATTGGAACAGATTCTCTCTCATAGCCCTCAGAAGAAACCAACCCTGCTGCCACCTTAATTTGGACTTCTAGCCTCCAGAATTATGAGACGATACATTTATGTAGTTTAAGCTATCTTGCTTGTGGTACTTTGTTACAAAGTACCTAGAAATGAATACAATTACTATTTAAGAAAGTATAAAAATAAAACAAACCTTTATGAAAGTACTCAGGTGATTTTAATGTTTTCATCATTTCCCATGCAGCTAAAACAGTTAAACAAAACTATGCTTATTTTATGTTCATAATTTGTATTATGCACCAATGAAAAGAATGAGGTATATTTATATTCACATGAGCTATTTAGAAAGATCTAAAAAATATATTATGATGTGAAAAAGCAAATTGTGGCCAGACATGGTGGCTCACGCCTATAATCCCAGCATTTTGGAAGGCCGAGATGGGCAGATCAGTTGAGATAAGGAGTTTGAGACCAGCCTGACCAACATGGCAAAACCCCATCTCTACTAAAAATACAAAAAATTAGCTGTGGGTGGTGGCACGCTCATGTAATTCCAGCTACTTGGGAGGCTGAGGCCCAAGAATTCCTTGAACCCAGGAGAAGGAGATTGTAGTGAGCCAAGTTCGTGACACTGCACTCCAGCCTGGGCGACAGTGCAAGTCTCTGTTTCAAAAAAAAAGAAAAAGAAAATTGTAAAATATGTATAGTATAAATCCAATTGTGCAAAAAAGGGAAAAAATCACATATTTGTATATGTAAATATATGTATAATTGTATATATACACATAAATCGCAATTGTGCAATTGTATAAAACAAAGTCTGAAGTTTTACATATACCCTAGGTTAAGAAGATCAGCCATAGACCACAGAAAATTTGTCTGAATATCTATCACATCCAGAGATTAAACAACACACTAATGGTTTACACCAAATTATAGCAGTCAGTGGTTACTTCTATGAAAAGGAGAGGATGGAGAGAGAATGAGAAGAGGCAGAGGAATTTTTACATTTTACCCTTTATAAATTTGCATTTTTTAAATATTTGATGAAAATGCTTTCATGGAAATTTTAATCAATACAGTGTTATGGAGGACAATTTAGCAGTATCTTCCTAAATGCATGCATCCTTTAATCCACAAACTCCAAGTGTGAGAATTTGTCTTGCAGATATGTTCATAATAAAATGATTATAAAGTTATTTATATATGTATGTTAGTTGTCTATTGCTGCATAACAAATCGTTACAAACTTAGCAGCTTAAACCAACACACATTCGTTATCTCACACATGGTGGGTCAGGCAAAGCTTAACTGGATTCCCTGCTTCAGGATCTCACACAAGCCTGCAATTAAAGTATCAGCCAGGACTGGGGGCTCTTCTAAGGCTCATCTGGGGAAGGCTCTACTTCCAACTATATACAGTTGTTAGCAGGATTCAGTTCCCTGCTGCCTGTCCCCTCCAGTCTGTCTTCAGTCCCTTGCTGTGTGGGCTTCTCCACATGGGGAAGCCATTTTTATTTAATCAAAGTCAGCAAAGAAGTCAAGAGTCAGCTAGCAAGATAGAAGTTACATTATGTAATGTAATTACAGAAGTGCCATTCTGTCACATTTGTTGCATTCTATTGATTGGAAGCAATTCACAGGCCCTGCTCATAATCAAAGAGAGGTGGCCAGACATGATGGCTCACGCCTATAATCCCAGCATTTTGGAAGGCCAAGATGGGCAGATCAGTTGAGATAAGGAGAGGTGAGAATAATAATCACAGAGGTGAGAATACCAGGAGGCAGGGATCATGAAAGTAAATATATTCTTACATATAGTCTGCCACTATATGTAACTTGTAGAATTAAAAAAATAATAAAGTAATGATTTACTCTTATTTGAAGAATTGGAATTTGATTTCTTTTGAACAAATGTTGTGTTCTTGAGATCATAGATGTTTAGGGTGCAAGGACTATGAAGTTGTTTTAATGTGGTATGCAATGGTGTGTTTCAAACGGAGGACCAAAATGTTCAGAATAAAGCCATCTCACCTTGTTAAGAAGGGAATGACCATGAAGATTTAACTTCAAGCTCCCAAATAAGTGGTTGCAACTCTTATATATACATATGTATATATAGTTGTCCCTCCATATCCATGGGCTTTCCATCCACGGATGCAAGTGGATGGGAGGAAGGTAGGGAAAGAAAGAGAACCAGGGTGCAAATCAAATAGAATAATGATAGCGTTCAGTGGCTGCCAGTTTGTGACTCTTGCTTTATGTGACTTCTTAGTTTCTGTCTTTTGCCAGCAATTCAAGATGTGTTTAAGAACTTAATTCAAGGTGTACTTAGAAGTAGATCAAATGCAGGTAGAATTTCCATTGCGTTGCCAGTTAAATCTAACCATACAGTTTTTATTGAGCACCTAACATACACAGTCTATCATTACATCACACTAAAAATGAAATACATTAACAATTAGTTACATAAAACAGAGAGATACAACTTCTATAATGATCAAAATGACTCAGACACATACTTACATTTTAGCTCTTTTAAAAAATACCAAATATAAAGAGAATACTTTTTACTGGAGTACTCAACATCCATAATTCACTTCTGAATACAGAAGGTTAATGGGAAAGTTCCAGAACATTAGTCATCATTTCGTTAAAAAGTAGCACTTCTAGTGGCACACCCCTGTAGTCGGAGCTACTCTGGAGGCTGAGGCAGGAGGATCACTTGAGACTGGAATGTCGAGGCTGCAGTGAGCCATAATTGCACCACTGCACTTCAGACCGGACAACACAAGACTCCCTCTCTCAAAAATAAAAATAAAGTAGCACTTCTAAGCCACGTGCAGTGGTGCATGTTTGTAGTCCCAGCTATTCCCAGCTATTCTGGAGGCTAAGATGTGAGCACCCCTTGAGGCCAGGAGTTGGAGACTGCAGTGCCTACGATTGCATCTGTGAATAGCCACTGCACTCCAGCCTGGGTAAGCCAGACCTTGTCTTAGAAAAAAAAAAAAAGTAGCCCTTCTAAAAGAATGGAAAGGCAATCATTCTGAAAATCTTCCCTTGGAGCCATTTTCCACCTATGAGGCTTCTGTCCCTATAGAGGTTATCTATGACATCCGCAACGTGGCATCCAAGTTCCTACCAATTCAGTAAGGGGAAAAACGTCTGCAGTCTTGGGCCGGGCACGGTGGCTCACACCTGTAATGTCAGCATTTTGGGAGGCTGAGGTGGGTGGATCAGGAGGTCAGGAGTTCGAGACCAGCCTGACCAACATGGTGAAACCCAGTCTCTACTAAAAATACAGGCGTGGTGGCAGGTGCCTGCAATCCCAGCTACTCTGGAGGCTGAGGCAGGAGAATCGCTTGAACCTTGTGGGGAGCAGAGGTTGCAGTGAGCTGGGATTGCACCACTGCACTCCAGCCTGGGCAACAGCAAGACTCCATCTCAAGGAAAAACAATAATAATAGAAAGTCTGCAGTTTTGTTAGCTGATTAGGTGAGAAGACATTGATTCGGCCTGGCTCAGGTTGTCAATTTCTTATGGTTGCATTTAACAGAAACGTTAAACAATAAACATTGCATCCCCCCTCCCCACGTGGGACTCACATCACTTTAGTCACTCTATCTCTCCCTTATTCTTAGCCTCTCTCTGCATCGATTTCTCTCCCCAGTCTCCGGTTTTGCACATTTAAGGTATGCCTATTTCTGTTTCCATTATTTTTCCTGCTCTTAATCAGGACTGAGTCTCTTCAAAATTTTTACTTTCTCTGCTATCCCAGAGATTCTCCATACCCCTTACACTCTCATCCCAAGCACCCCACCCTCACCCTGCCCTGCCCCATTCTAGAACCTGGACTCCTCTCTATCATGGTACCCCCCTGGTCTAAACTGCTCTTAGCTTTCCCTTCCCCATGCCTTCCCCCTATCCCTCCCTGGGCCGGCAGGCAGCCTCAGCCGTTCCAGAAATTGACAAAGAAGTTGCAGAGGGAGTGCCACTTCTCAGCGCAGTACGTCTCCGTGAGCTCCGCGTTCCCGTCCAGCCCATCGGGGTCGGGCCCGGTCTCCAAGGGTCGCTCCTCGTTGGGGACCGAGGCCGCCTTTCTCTTGCCCCCTTTGGTCTTCCTCTCAGAGGGCTTTTCTTTGGGCGGTGCGCTTTGGGGAGGCGGTGGCCCGGCGGCAGGGCCGGGCGCACGCTCCCGAGGCCGTCCCCGGCTCCCCGCCCCGGGCTTGGGCTTCCCAGCGAATCCCGCGGCGGTGGGGCGTGCGGGCGGGGACGCGCGGGGCTCTAGCCGCAGCTCCGCCTCGTGACCCTTCTTGCCCGCACACAAGCGAGCCTGGAGCGGCGCGGGGTCGTGACAGGGCCTCCGCTTCTTACGCAGCCCGCCCAGCACCTGCTTCCAGAAGTGCGAGCGACGAGCGGCGTAGGCGGCGCAGCGCTCCGGCTCCCCGCGGTAGGCGCACAGGTGGCGCGCCCCGTCCGGGCTCTGGCAGCGCAGCGCGAGCTCACTGCCCGCTGTGGCCCCCGGGGCGGACAGCAAAAGCTGCCAGCTGCACGCGTGCTGTTCGGGGCTGAGGAAGCGACCCGAGGAGCCGCCCGCGGTACCGGGGACCGGCTCCACCACGTTGCCAGCTGCCCCCTTCTCCCTCCTTGCAGCCGCGAGGAGGCAACCACTCAGCAGCAGCAGCAGCGACGGCGACAGCGACGCTCGCAGCCTCGGAGGACTCATGCTCCTTGGTTTCCGCGCTCCGCTCTTCTCCGACCGCGTCAGTCCGGACAGCGCCAGGCAAGGAGCCTTCCCTGGACCTGCGGACGGAGGCAGAGACCGCCACCAACTGAACTAGGCGCAGCACTTCGCCCAGACACTTGCACCTGCCAACTCCCCTTCGCAGACTTTCTGGAAGCTGCAGCCTGCGAGGGGACCCTCTAAGGAGCTTTCCTGGGGAAACTGCTTACTGTCTAAACAATCACTTTGAAACCATGTATGCATTGAGATTTTCTTCCCCTTGCAAATACGATAGCAAAACCATGCGTGATAATTGCCCCCTCTACCCCTTCCTTCATTTTCTCCCTTCACCAAAGTCCAATAAATTATCTACAAAATCATTTCAGATGATTCCTCGGAAAAATGCATTTTACTACACTTTAAACTTACCGAGTTCTGGGAGAGGCGCCAAAGCCTTATTAGGGTAGAGGGGAACGACTGCATGGGGGATTAGTCTGTTTAGCCGGCTCCCTGTGAATGAACGTGGCATCAATAGAACAGAAGAGGCCTCCCTTGCTACGCCCCTCCCAGATTTCTCTCACACTGGGAGACTTCTCACCGCCGCGCCTGTCTCTCTCCCTGCCCCCCTCCCCCCATGAACGATGGAAGCGGTCCTGTAGCATGAAATAAATCTTGTATTTTGCTTCCAGTGTGTAAAATAATTATGCAAAATTAACCAAGTTTTTCTTCTTTCCTTTCACGTACTTAACCATCCGAAAAATAAAAATTAAACGAAAGATCTGTTTCAAGAGTTAAATAAAACGAAACAAAACAACCTCCAGTATTCTAAACTAGACATTATTTACACAATTATATTATTTACATTCTAATTCTCATATTCTGAGCTCTATATTTTCACCTGTCATTTCCAATGGCCTTTCTTATCCTGACTCTCAATCTTAATAATTGTTACTACTAATAAAAATATCCTAGTTTGTTAACATACAATGGTGCCCAGCAGTTCACCCCAGGTGTGGACATTTCAGGCTTTTCTTTATTTTTAGGTATTATAAATCAGTTATAAATGTCCTCCAAAAATTAGAAGTTTAAGAAAATTTTTGTATTATAGTAGTTGAAAGGTAAGATTGCCAGCTGAAATGGTATAATAGTTAAGAATTAATGTGTTCTTGGATCTTGAAAATGTTATATTTAAGCAAAGCTGTTGGCGGCGGTTGTGTGTGGGTGTTTTGTCTTTTTTTGTTGTTGTTTGTTTGTTTTTTGTTTTTGTTTTTTGTTTTGAGACAGGGGCTCACTCTGTCGCCCAGGCTGGAGTGCAGTGGTGCGATCTCAGCTCCCTGCAACCTCCGCCTTCCCGGTTCAAGTGATTCTCCTGCCTCAGCCTCCCGAGTAGCTGGAATTGCAGGCGCCTGCCACAACACCTAGCTAATTTTTGTATTTTTAGTAGAGACGAGGTTTCACCCATGTTAGCCAGTCTGGTCTCAAACTCCTGACCTCAAATGATCCACCCGACTCGGCCTCCCAAAGTACTAGGATTACAAGCGTGAATCACGGCACCCAAGACCAAGCAAAGCTGTATTTAAACTTCAGAATATACCATCATCTTTTTAAAAATGTTCTCATCAGTAAATGTGATTTTTTTTAAATTGCAAGGCTGTATACCTCTGACTGTAATTTTTTAGACAAGAAATATTTTCCTTAAATACTTCCCCATGATATCAGGAATTCTTATTATATTTCCTAATGTCCTCTTGCATATAGCATTTTCTATTACTGAACCCCCACTGGTATTATATTTGAACAATTATAGCTTGGTTACTACTATAAAAACCAAATACTTTAGAATTAGAAAAATGTATTTAAATATACAGTAGTATATATTAAATATTTAGTAATATATATTGACTTCAGAAAGGAAGTTTTTACCACTCTGGTAAAATCAGAGAAACTAAATAACTTATCCAGGGTCACACATCATTTAGTGATAAAACCACTGACATCTTTCAGTGATCAGTGATCTTTACATTTTGTCTTTGTATTTTACTATTAGTTATGTTTTAATTACACTAATTCAGGCTGGGCACGGTGGCTCACGCCTGTAATCCCAGCACTTTGAGAGTCTGAGGTGGGTAGATCATCTGAGGTCAGGAGTTTGAGACCAGGCTGGCCAACATGGCAAAATCCCATCTCTACTAAAAATACAAAAATTCTCTGGGCATGGTGGTGCACGCCTGTAATCCCAGCTACTCAGGAGGCTGAGGCAGGAGAATCATTTGAACCTGAGAGGCAGAGGTTGCAGTGAGCCGAGATCACACCACTGCACTACAGCCTGGGCGACAGAGAGAGACTCTGTTTCAAAAAAAAAAAAAAGCATAAAAAAATTAATTACACCAATTCGACTTATAATGAAAACCAATTTGTACCTATGAAGATTAGAAATATTAACCTGTTTTGTAAATAAGAGTAGCTAATTAGTACATTTCACACATGGAAACCCTTTCTTTCCCAGAAAACTGTATTTGTATGTGAAGCACGGATGAGTAGTCACAGGCTTTTGTCTGTTGCTCTGGGATTGCTTTTTGTTAACAACTACTGAACCGAATTGGTACCATTTTTAACGAAAGAATGACATCTTGTGGAATAATGCTTTAATTACAATAAAAAAGTTTATTATCTGAACAGCTGTAAATACGAGATGCTCCAGAGACCATGCTTCACTGTCACTGACATTGTTCCCAGAGTAAAAAGTAAGGGCACAGGGATGTACTATGCAATGTCAAAACAGGGGAGTTATTTTTTTAAACTGTGGTATAACATGTATAACAAAATTTACCATTTTTACTATTTTTAGGTGTACTCTTCAGTGACATTAAATACATTCCCACTGTTGTGCAACCATAATAGCTATCCATCTCCAGAACTATTTTTTGTCTTCCAAAACTGAAACTCTGTACCCATTCCTTCTTTCCCCCAGCCCCTGGCAACCGTCATTCTACTTTCTGTCTCTATGAATTTGACTACTCGAGGTATTATATAAGTGTAATCCTACAGTATTTGTCCTTTTGTGATTGGCTTACTTCACTTAACACAATGTCTTCGAGGTTCATCTATGTTATAGCATGTGTCCGAATAATATTCCATTGTAGGTATATACCCACATTTTGTTACCCACTTACCTGCTGATAGACATTTGGGTTGCTTCTACCTTTTGGCTATCGTGAATATGAATATTAGTGTACAAATACCTGTTCCAATTCCTGTTTTCAATTCTTTTGGGAATATAGCTAGCAGTGAAATTACTGGACCACATGATAATTCTATTTTTGACTTTTTAAGGGCCATACTATTTTCCATAGTGGCTGCATCATTTTACATTCCTACCAATCGTGCACATGGTTCCAATTTTGCCACATCCTCACCAATATTTGCAATTTGTTTTTGTTTGTATTATAATAGCCATCCTATTGGTATGAAGTGACATCTTGTAGTTTTTATTTGCATTTCTCTAATTATTAGTGATGTTGTGCATCTTTCCATGTACTTACTGGCTATTTATATATCTTCTTTAGAGAAATGTCTATTCAAGTCCTTTGACACCACCACACACACCTTTGTTTTAAGGGACAGGGTCTTGCTATGTTGCCCAGACTGGACTCGAACTCCTGGACTCAAGCAATCCTCCCACTTAAGCCTCCTGAGAAGCTGGGACTACACACCCAGTTCCTTTGTCCATTTTTAATCAGGTTGTTTGTGTTATTAGTGAATGGTAGAAGTTCTTTACATATTTTGGATATTAACTTCTTATTGGACATATAATTTGCAAATATTTTCTCCCATTCTGTGGATTGCCTTTTTGGTCTGTTGATAGTATGTGTGATGCACAAAAGTTTTTAATTTGATCCAATCCAAAGGAAAATAGTTTTTAAAATATCATGATGTGAGATGTGTGAGAAAATATAAAATACATATGTGTGTATATATCTGTATTTTACTATACTGCCCAGGCTGGTCTCAAACTCCTGGGCCCAAGCCCTTTTCCTGCCTCAACCTCCCAAAGTGCTGGGATTATAGGCATGAGCCACCATGCCAAGTGAAAATATATATGATGGTATTGGTTGTTTTTTTTAATGTAGTTTGCATCAGCGATACAACAGATCTGTTTGGATTTCTACCATACACTACCGAACACTTTTTAATTTCTTGATAATTTTGGTAATTGTCTGCTTAGCCTTGCCCTGTGAATCTCACAAAGGCAAAACCTTACCATAAGGAACAGTCTTTGTAGCACCTCTTTCCCTTCTTTCCCCAGATAAGGTAGCTGCTGCACTGGATACAACAAACTTCCGTGGCAGATGGGGAAGGGAGTTCCTGCCTCTCGGTTTCTTAAGACTACGTCATTCTTCCTGCCTATAAAATTAGCTTTGCATTGTTTAATATTCAAGGTTTTTTTGTTTCATGTGTATTAGCCTAATCTCTCAAATTATATTGTTAAACTTTTTAGACAAGGATCATTTTTTAGACCTCTTTTGAACCTAATATAGCCCTCAAGGCGAAAAAAGTTGGTTGCTTGAATTCTCTTACATTGCTGATAGGAATAAAAAATAATACAATCACCTTGGAAAACTGACATTTTCTTATAAACTTAAATACACATCTACTCTATGATCCAGCCATTCTACTCCTAGGTGTTTACCCAAAGTAGATAAAAACATATGACCACAAAAAGACACAGATAAAAATTTTTATAGGACTTTATTCATAGTAGCCCAAAACTGGAAACAACCCAATTATTCATTGCAAGTGAATTGATAAACAAGTTGTGATACAATCTGTTTATTACTCAGCAATAAAAGAAAAGAACTACTGCAACATGTAACAACATGGACTAATCTCATAACCATAATGTTGAGCTAATTCAGCAGACCCGGAAGAGCCCATATGGTATGATTACATCAAGTTCTAGGACAAACAAAACTAAACCATAGTGCAGAAAAAAAAATCAGAACAGCACTGCTTCTAGGGGCGGAGTGGGGAATTGTATTAACCAGGAAGGGATGTAAAAGAACTTTCTAGAGTTATGGGACTATTCAGTAATTTGGTAGGGATTTGGGTTACATTTCAGATTTGTGTATTTTATGGTATGTAAATTTTACTTTAAAAACCCTTTAAACAATTATTAAATCAAGGTTAATAATATCATCCTGAAATGTTTAGGAGTGAAGTATACTGATGTTTACAACTTACTTTGAAATGTATAACAAAATATAGACAATATAAATAGAGGGAAATCAGTAGTAGTTACATGATAAATGCAGCAAAATATTAATCATAAATTCTAGGTATATGAATGTTCATGGCATAGTTTTCAGCTTTTCTGTAGTTTTGAAAATTTTTATAACAAATACTGGAAAAATAGGAAATGGAAATTAACATAAAAAAATTAGATCCCTGGCTAGGTGTGCTAACTCATGCCTGAAATCCCAGCACTTTGGGAGACCGAGGAGGGCAGATTGCTTAAGCTCAGGAGTTTGAGACCAGCCTGAGCAACACGGCAAAACCCTGTCTCTACCAAAAATACAAAAATTAGCTGGGCATTGTGGCATGTGCCTGTGGTCCCAGCCACTTGGAAGGCTAAGGTAAGAGGACCGCTTGAGCCCAGGAGGCAGAGGTTACAGTGAGCCAAGATCATGCCACTGCACTCCAGCCTGGGTGACAGAGCCAGACCTTGTCTCAAAAAAATAAAAAAGTGAAAAAAAAATTATGTTTCTATCATTCAACATATGTTAATATTTTATCACATTTGTGTTTTATATTTAAAGAAAAAAATAATTTCAATTTCCATGACCCCTCTCAATTCCGTTCTTTTTATACCCCATTTCCACTCAGGGGTACCCAGCATTTTATAAGTTTTGGGTGAATTATTTCAATCCACTTGTAATAATTTTATACTTTTAATGCACATATATACAAAGCTCATGTCAAGTGCAGTCTTACAGCTTTATGGATATTAAAATGGGAAAAACCTAAATATCAATCAGCATGGAAATGAATAAATTACGGATTATCATGTAATGGAATAAAACTGGAAATGTCATTAATTAATTAAAAAACAAGCTTATAAAATGATACTGTATTGTTCATGCAGCAAAATGATAACATGGACAGGAAGTATACATACAAACTTCATAACACGGTTATTTTGGGGAAGGTAGGGATAGGAATGAGATTAGATAAGAGTAAAAGATGACTCCAATTACAATTTCTTGAAAATTTACCTGAAGAAAATATGAATAAATTTTTTAAAATAAATTTTATTCTGTATATTTAAGGTATACAACATGTTATGGATACACAGAGTAAAAGGGTTACTGTAAGTGAGGCAAATGAACATATCTATCATCTCGTATAGTTACCCATTTTTTGTTTTTGTGGCAAGAGCAACTAAAATCTACTCATTTAGTATAAATCCCAAATATAGTACAATTTTATTACCTATAGTCCTCAGGTTGTACATTAGATCTCTATACTTGTTCATTTACATATTTTCTATCCTCTCAGCTCCCTCTCCCCACTTCCTCCCCATTCTATCTCTACCCCTGGTAACCACTGTTTTAATCTCTATCTCTGTATATTTTATTTTTTAAAGATTTCACATATAAATGAAATCATGTAATATTTTTCTTTCTGTGTCTGGCTTATTTCATTTAACATAATGTCCTCCAGGCTCAAATATATTGAGGCAAATGTCAAGATCTAGTTCTTTTTTTTTATGGTTGAATTTTCCTTTATCCATTCATCTGTCAATAGACACTTGGGTTGCTTCCGTATCTTGGCTATTGTAAATAATGCTGCAATGAACATAAAAGTGCAGACACCTTTATGAGGTGGTGATTTCATTTTCTTCGTATATATACCCAGAAGAAAAATTGCTGGGTCATATGGTAGTTTATTTTTAATTTCCTTAGAAATCTCCATATTGTTTTCCACAATGGCTGTATCAATCTACATTCCCACCAAGAGTGTACAACGTTTTCCCCCACATTTTTGCCAACATTATCTTTTGACTTTTTGGTAATAGCCATCCTGACGGGTGTGAGTTTTGATTTACAATTCCCTGATGATTAATGATTTTGAGCACCTTTTCATATACCTGTTAATTTTTATGTTTTCTTTGGAAAAATGGGTATTCATGTATTTTTGCCTATTTTCAAATCAGGTTATTTGTTTTTCTACCATTGAGTTGTATGAGTTCTTTATAAATTTTGGATAGTAACCCCTTATTTGATATATGGTTTGCAAATACTTTTTCCCAATCTGTAGTTGCCATTTATTTGTTGATTGTTCACTTGGCTGTGCAGAAGCTTTTAGTTTCATGTAGTACCATTTCTTTATTATTGCTTTTGTGGCCTGAGCTTTTGGTATGATATTCAAAACTCATTGCCAAGGCCCATGTTCAGGAGATTTTCCCCTATGTTCTCTTCTGGGAGTTCTACAGTTTCTGGTCTTACAATTAGGTTATTTGTTCATTTTGAATTGATGTTTGTGTGTAGTGTAAGATAATGGTCAAATTTCATCCTTTTCCATATGGAAATCTAGTTTTCCCAGCACTATTGAGACTACTCTTTCCCATTGTGTCTCTTGTCAAAAGTTAGTTGACCATATATGTTTGAATTTATTTCTTGGGTCTCTATTCTGTTTCACTGGTCTATGTGTCTGTTTTTATGCCAGTACCATTACTGTTTTGATTACTATAGCTTTATAATATAATTTTTTTTGAGACAGTGTCTCACTCTGTTGCCCAGGCTGGAATGCAGTGGCACAAAGTGGCATGATCATGGCTCACTGCAGCCTCAAACTTTAGGCTCAAGCAATCCTCCCACATTAGCCTCCCAAGTAGCTGGGACTACAGACATGTGCCACAACACCTGGATAATTTTTTCTACTTTTTGTAGAGACAGGGTGTCACTATGTTGTCCAGGCTGGTCTCAAACTCCTGGGCTAAAGCAATCCTCCTGCCTCAGCCTCCAAAAGTGCTGGGATTACAGGCTTTAGTATAATTTTAAATCAGGAAGTGTAATGTCTCCAACTTTGTTTTTCTTTCTCAGAATTGTTTTGGTAACTCATGGTCTTTTATGTTTCCATACAAATTTTAGGATTGCTTTTTCCATTTCTGTGAAGAATGCCTTTGGGATTTTTTATAGGGATTGTGTTAAATCTGCATATTGCTTTAGGTAGTATGGATATTTTAACAATATTAATTCTTCCGATCCATGAGCATGGGGTAGCTTTCCATTTATTTGTGTCTTCTTCAATTTCTTTTATCAATGTGTTATAGTTTTCAGTGAAATTTTTACACCTCGGTTAAATTTATTACTAAGTATTTTATTTTATTTTACTTTTTCATCCTATCATAAATGGGATTGTCTTCTTCCATTCTTTTTCTGCTGGGTCGTTATGTATATAAAAATGTGACTGATTTTTGTATGTTCATTTTGTAACCTAAAACTTTACTCAATTCATTTAGTAGTTCTAATAGGTTTTTGTGAAATCTTTGAAGTTTTAAAAAATAAGATAATGTCATCTGTAAATAGAGATAATTTTACTTCTTTTATAATTTGGATGCTTTTTATTTTTCTTGTCTGATTGTTCTTGATAGTATTTCTAGTAATATGTTACATAGAAGTGGGGGAGACTGGGCATCCTTGCCTTTGTCTTTTACCACATCTTAGAGGAAAAGCTTTCAGCATTTTCCCATTGATTATATGAGGAACTAACTCTGTATGTTAGCTGCAGGTTTTTCCAATAATGGCCTTTATTATGCTGAGGAACTTTCCTTCTATACCTAAATAATTTTGAGTTTTTATCAAGAAAGAATGTTGGACTTTATTAAATGCTTTTCCCAAATCAATTGAGGTAATCATGTGGTTTTTATCTTTCATTCTGTTAAATATATCACATTGATTGATATGCATATGTTACACCAGCCTTGTGTGGCTAGGATAAATCTCATTTGGTCATGATGTATAATCTGTTTTATGTATTGTTAGATTCGGTTTGCTAATATCTTATTGAGGATTTTTGCATCAATATTTATCGAGAGAGATTGTTCTATAGTTTTCTTTTCTTGTGATGTCTTCCACTTAGGTATCAAAGTAAAGCTGGCCTCATAAAGTTTATTTGGAAATGTTCCCTCTAGCTTTATTTTTTGGAAGAGTTTAAGAAGTATTGGTATTAATTCTTCTTTGAATGTTCGGTAGAATTCAGTGTGAAGCCATCTGGTCCTGGACTTGGCTTTTCTTTGTTGGGCAGTGTTTTGGTTTTTTGTTTCTTGATTTTTTGAGACGGAGTCTTGCTCTTTTGTTCAGGCTGGAGTGCACTGGCTTACTGCACTGGCTCACTTGGCACACTGCAACCTCCGCTTCCCAGGTTCAAGCAACTCTTGTCTCTCAGCCTCCTGAGTAGCTGCAATTACAGGCACCTGCCACCATGCCCAGGTAATTTTTGTAATTTTAATAGAGATGGGTTTTTGCGGTGTTGGCCAGGTTGGTCTCAAAACTCCTCACCTCAGGTGATCTGCCCGCCTAGGCCTCCCAAAGTGCTGGGATTACAGGCATGAGCCACTGCTCCCCCGTTTTCATTACTACTTCAGTCTCTATTTGTTAGTCTGCTCATGCTTTCTCTTTCTTCCTGACTCAATCTTGGTAGGTTGTATTTTTCTAGGAATTTATCCATTTCTTCTAGGTTACCCAATATTTTGGCATATACTTGTTCACTTGTTTATGATAGTCCTTTATAACCTTTTCTTTTCTTTCTTTCTTTTTTTTTTTTTTTTTGAGACAGAACCTCGCTCTGTTGCCAGGCTGGAGTGCAGTGGTGTGATCTCAGCTCACTGCAACCTTCGCCTTCCAGGTTAAAGCGATTCTCCTGCTGCAGCCTCTCAAGTAGCTGGGACTACAGGCATGTGCCACCATGCCCAGCTAAGTTTTGTATTTTTAGTAGAGACGGGCTTTTATTTTGTTGGTCAAGATAGTCTTGATCTCCTGACCTTGTGATCCACCTGCCTCAGCCTCCCAAACTGCTGGGATGACAGGCGTGAGCCAATGCACCTGGCCAATAGTCCTTTATAATCTTTTTTTTTTTTTAATTTCTGAGACATCTGTTGTAATTTCTTCACTTTGATTTTTTGAGTCTTCTCTCTTTTTCTCTTAGACCAGCTAATGATTTATCAATTTTATTTATTTGTTCAAAAAACCAACTCTTAGTCTTATTCTTTCTATGGTTTTTCTGTTCTCTATTTGTTTTATTTCTGCTCTGATTGTGTCATTGTTTTCTCCCTTCGGTTAATTTTGGGTTCAGTTTATGCTTCTTTTTCTAGTTCCTTGAGCCATAATGTTAAACTATGTGGGTTCTTTCTTCTTTTTTAATGTAGGCATTGTTGTTATAAACTCCTCTCTTAGAACTGCCTTTGCTACAGATGTACTATGTTTCCATTGTTATTTGCCTCAAGATTTTTGTAAAGTTTTGCAAATTTACATTTTGATTTCTTCTTTGATCCATTAGTTGTTCAAGAGCATATTGCTTAATTTCCACATACTTGTGAATTTTTAAAGATTCCTTCTGTTATTGGTATAGTTTCATATCGCTATGGTCTGAATAAATACTAAATATGACTTTATAAGCTTGTTAGGACTAATTTTGTGGCCTAACATATGCTCTATCCTGGAGAATGTTCCATGTACACTAGAGAAAAATGTGTGTTCTGCTGCTGTTGGGTGGAAAATTCTGTGTATATCTGTTAGGTTAATTAGGTCAAAAGTGCAATTCAAGTCCAGTATTTCCTTCTTAAATTTCTGTTCAGTTGATCTAACTGTTGTTTAAAGTGGGATATTGAACTCTCCTACTATTATTGTATAGCTGTCTATTTGTCCTTTTATGTTCATTATTTGCTTTATGTATTCAGGTGTTCCAATGTTAGGCTCACATATATTTGACTTGTTGTGTCCTCTTAATGGATTGACCCCTTTATCATTAAATAATGACCATTTTTGTCTCTTGTGACAGGTGTTGACTCAAAGTCCATTTTATTAGACATAAGTATAGCAACCTCTGCTTTTTTTTTTTTCTTTTGAGACAGGGTCTCATTCTGTTGTCCAGGCTGGAATGTAGTGGCACAAACATTGCTCACCACAGCCTGACCTCCTGGGCTCAAGTAATCCTCTGCCTCAGCCTCCTGAGTAGCTGGGACTACAGGTGCATGCCATCACACTTGGCTAATTTTTAAATTCTTATGTAGCAATGAGGTCTCCCTACATTGCCCAGGCTGGACTCCAACTCAGGGGCTCAAGTGATCCTCCCACCTTGGCCTTCCAAAATGCTGGGATTGCAGGTGTGAGCCACCATCCCTGGCCTCCCTGCTCTCTTTTGGTTACAATTTGCATAGAATATCTTTTTACATCTCTTTATTTTTCAGCCTGTGTGTTAGCTTAATTCGATCTCCTATAGATATCATATGGTTGGATCTTGTTTTAAAAATCTGTTTAGCACCTCTACGTCTTTTGATTGGGGAATTTAGTCCAATTACATTCGAGATTATTATTAAGGGAAGGACTTGCTATTTTTACTTTGTTATTTTATACCTGGTTGTTTTGTAGCACCTTTGTTTATTTCTTCCTCTCTTGTTTTCCTTTGCAATTTGATAATTCTCTGTAGTACGAAGCTTTGCTTTATTTCTCTTTATTGTTTGCATAACTGCTATGGTAATCATGAGGCTTATGTAAAACATCTTATAGTCAACTGTTTTTAGCTGATAACATCTGTTGCATGCAAAAATTCTAGACTTTTCTCCTCTACATACTGTGGGTTTTTTTTCTTCTTTCTTTTTTTAAAGAGACGAGGTCTTGCCACATTGTCTAGACTGACCTTGAACTTCCAGGCCCAAGTGATCCTCCCATCACAGCCTCCTGAGTAGCTGAGTTTACAGGCACACACCGTGCCCAGCTACACAATTTATGTTTTTGATGTCACAATTTATATCCTTTTATATTGTATATTATTATTATTAATTTATTTTTATTAATTTATTTTTGAGATGGAGTCTCACTCTGTTGCCAAGGCTGGACTGCAGTGGTGCCATCTCAGCTCACTGCAACCTCCGCCTCCCGGGTTCAAGTGATTCCTTTGCCTCAGCCTCCTGAGTAGCTGGGACTACAGGCACCCACCACAACACCCAGCTAATTTTTGTATTTTTAGTAGAGTTGGGGTTTCACCATATTGGCCAGGCTGGTCTCGAACTCCTGATCTTGTGATTCGCCCACCTCCGCCTCCCAAATGCTGGGATCATAGGCATGAGCCACCATGCCCGGCCCTTATATTGTATATTATTTAACAACTTATTGTAGCTTTTGTTATTTATTTATTTTTTTTACCTATTTGACTTTTTACCTTTATGCTAGAGATATGTATGATTTACATACCACTAGTACAGTACTGAAATATTCTGGCTTTATCTATATATTTATCTCTACTAGTGAGTTTTATACTTTCATTTATATTTATGATAATTATTATCATCATTTTTTTAATACTAGAACTCCATGGCGGGGCATGGTGGCTCATACCTAAAATCTTAACACTTTGGGAGGCCAAGACAGGAGGATCACTGGAGCCCAGGAGTTTGAGACCAGCCTAAGTAAAATGGGAAGACTCCATCTCTACAATAAAAAAATTAGCTGGGCACAATGGTGCATGCCTATAGTTCGATCTACTTGGGAGGAATTCAAGGTGGTAGTGAGCCATGATTGTGCCACTGAATTCCAGCAACAAAGCAAGATCCTGTCAAAAGAAAGAAAGAAAGAAAGAAGAAAGAAGGAGAGAGAGAGAGAAAGAAAGAAAGAGAGAGAGAGGGAGGGAGGGAGGAAGGGAGGGGGGAGGGGAGGGAGGAAGGAAGGAAGGAAGAAAGGAAGAAGGACAGAAGGAAAGACCTGTTGGGCATTTCTTGTAGGGCAGGCCTAGTAGTGATGAATTTCTTCAGCTTTTGCTTCTTTGGGAAAAACTTTATTTCTTCATTTCTGAAGGTTAGCTTTGCGGGGTATAATATTCTTAGCCAACTTTTTTTTTGTTTTTGTTTTTGTTTTCCTTTCAGCACTTTGAATATATGATCTTATTCTTTCCTGACCTGTAAGACTTCTCCCGAGAAATCCACTGGTAGTCTAATGGAGATTACCTTATATGTGACTTGACACTTGTCTCTTGCTGCTTTTAAATTTCTTTTTCTTTAAATTTTGACAGTTTGATTATCATGGGCCTTGGTAAGGATGTCTTTGGGTTGTATTTATTGGGAGATCTCTCAGTTTTATGAATCTGCTTCTCTATATCTCTCTCAAAACTTGAATTTTTAAAGCAATAATTTCACTAAATAAGTTTTATTTTTTATTATCTCTTCTCCTTCTTTAACTCCCATAATGTGAATATTTGTTCACTTAATGGTGTTCCATAAGTTCCATAGGCTGTCTTCACTCTTCTTTGTTATCCCACTACCTCCTTCCCCACTGAAGCATTTCAAAAGACCTATCTTCACGTTAACAGATTCTTTCTTCTGCATAATCTAGTCTTGATTCATGTTCTCTTTCAGATTTTTAATTTCATTAAATGAATTCTTCAGCTTCAATATGTCTGTTGGTTCTTTTTATATCTACCTCTTTGTTGAATTTCTCATTCAGACCATAAATTGTTTTCCTGATTTCATCAAATCATCTATTAGTTTTCTCTTCTATCTCACTGAATTTCTTTAAGGTCAGTATTTTGAATTTCTTTTCAGGCATAAATTTTAATTAAATCAAAATTTAGTGGTACAACTAGATTCGTTTTCAACTCACTAATTTTATTTCATTTTAGTTTATTTTTAGACAGAGTCTCTCTGTGTCACCCAGGCTGGGGTGCAGTTGCACAACCTTGGCTTACTGCAGCCTCTGCCTCCTGGGTTCAAGCGATTCTCATGCCTCAGCTTCCCAAGCAGCTGGGATTACAAGCGTGCACCACCACTGCCAGCTAATTTTTTGTATTTTTAGTAGAGACGGGATTTTACTTTGTTGGCCAGGCTGGTTTCGAATTCCTGGCCTCAAGCAATCTGTCTGCCTCAGACTTCTAAAGTGCTGGGATTATAGGCATGAGCCACTGTGCCCACCTCAACTCACTTGAATAACATCACTTTTATCATAAGTTTTAGCTTGCCTAAAACTCTTGCTTTGTATTTGCTACCTAATATTTTGAGTTATTTTGTTAATTTGTCTTCTCTCATTTTGTGACAAATTAACAAATTTGTCTTCTCTCATTAAGTAAAATGTATGACTAGAAGATTTAGAAAAGAGCCTTTTCCTTTTCAGCTCAGTATCCTCACTTATTTTGGTATGTAAAGATCTACAACTCAGATCCATTTTTTATAAACTTATTAGTTTTTTTTAAACTAGCATTAAACTAACATTAAATTTTTAACTAGCTTTAAAATTATTAGTGAGTTTACTTGTCATCACTGGAAAACTTAAAATACTAATACAAATTCCTTTTAAGTTAAGCCATTATACTTTAGTTTACAGATGAGTTGCATGCAGATGTCAGCTAAACAAACCCTAAGTCAGTGAGCAATTATAACATTTATAACTGTATAGCATTTTGAGGGAGAAATACAGAACGTTTTACAGACATTTTTAGACCTCAGATGGATATATGATTTTGGCAATTTACCAGGAGATTCTAATTTGCCCAGAGTATGGGAACTGAGTCCTGTTCAATGCATAGTTGCTTTGTGGCCCAGTCTGTTCCTCAGGTATGGGGAGGGATGACTCGTATTAGCCTTAATCTTGAATACATTCTGTGAATATTTTTGTCTTCTAACTGAGCACTATAATGAACTCATGCTGTTACCTTGGTATTTTTAAACTCTCAACAGTAAATGGAGACAGCATGATATTTAACATATTCATTTTAACATGAGAATGTCATAAAATTCCATAGTTTGGAGTCAGTTACTCAAGTATTATATTCCTTTTGTGGTGTTATGTTTCCTTGCTTCGTCATGTTTCTTGTGTCCCTGTGTTGATGTCTGCGGATCTGGTGGTGCAGTCACTTCTTCTAAACTTTACAGAGTGGCTTTTGTACAGGGGATTTTCACCTACACATGGGCCTGAGGTTGGGCAGGGTGCAGTAGTTTTGGTTCCATGAGGGTGCAATGCTGTAGTTTACCCACAGCTTCTACAGTTGTGCTCAATGTCAGTGATGACTGTGGGTGCTTCAGTGGTCTAGGATGCAGGAGTTTGTGGCAGTGATGGTGGCTATGTAGATTATTAGGGCAAGTGTTTTAGGGATCCTTCTGTTCTTGTCTTCTCCACAGTGGGGAATCTTAGCTGAGGGGTTATCTCTTGGTGTTGAGTCTGACATGACCCACAGGCAGCCACAGGATCACTAGGATCCAGGGCAGAGGTGCTTTGAGCAGCTGTGAAGACAGGTTCCTGGGCTCAACAAGGTTTTGTCAAACTACTGTAGCATGTGAATCTTGAGGCACGCACTTACTTTTCACTGCCTGAGTAGATGCAGTTTCTCTGTTAACCTGGGTCTGTTTCTCTGAGGCACATCCCAGAAACTTGGTTAGGATGTAGCTGTGGTTCTGACCTGAAGGGGAGGGCACAGCACTGGCATGGCTCTGGGAAATAAGGGCACAGCTGCACACTCTGGTGGTTCAGGCCCTGGAAAGAAGGGCACAGCTGCAATTCAAAATTCAGAAGAATTATGGTAAAATATTCTTTTAAATATTATTCTACATCTTGCTTTTTTTAACTCAACTTATGATTTAAAATTTTGGTCATATTGATACCTACAGATTTAGTTTATTCACTTTACTGCCATTGGGTATTATTAGATGACTCAATTACTTTTCATTTATTCATTACTCTACAGATAGAAATTTCTATTGTTTCCAGGTTTTCCAGATGATAAACAGCGTTGTAGTGAGCAGATTTGTAGAGATGTTCTTATGAACAATCTTGTGCATCCCTAGATCAGTGGTCTCTGTATTTCTGAGGATACCTTAAAACTTTTAAACAAATGTATAGGCCTAAATTGTTTTGTTTGTTTGCTTTTAAGAATGAATTTCTAGATCCTCAACCTCGTCATTTCTCTTATCTGTAGCCCTGAGCATAGTATTATGCTTGCAATACGATGTTGGTTATGATTTTCCATCTCCTTTCACAATTGCCTTTCTCCCACTTGACTACAGAAAGGCATAGTTCTCATCCATACCAAACCTCATTTGATATTTCATACATAAAAGTTAACATATATGCTTTTTTATGTTGTTTTTTTCTATTTAACCTGTTAACCCATCTAAAACTTATTTTTGTATTTAGCCTGAGGTGACAATATAACTAGTGATCCAATAATGTTGATGTAAAAGTCTAAATAATTTAACTGGATAATCTATACTTTTTGGTCATATGAAAGTCTCTTTGATCATGTGAGAAGTATAAAATTAGAGCAAATGATATGGTTTGAATCTGTGGCCCACCCAGATCTTATGTCAAATTGTAATCCCCATTGTTGGAGGTGGGGCTTGGCAGGAGGTGATTAGATCATGGGGGTGGATCTCTCATAAATGGCTTAGCACCATCCTTTTGATTCTGTCCTCACAGTAGTGAGTTTTCATGAAATCTGGTTGTTTGGATGTGTGTAGCACCTCCCCTTTTTGCTCTCTGTCTTGCCCCTGCTCCTACCATGTAAGGGACTTCACTCCCACTTTGCCTTCCCCCCACGACTGTAAGTTTCCTGAGGCCTCCTCAGAAACTAAGCAGATGCAAGCAAGCATCATGCTTCCTGTACAACCTACAGAACCATGAGCCAATTAAACCTCTTTTCCTTGTAAATTCCCAGTCTCAGGTATTTCTTTATAGCAAAAGGGACCAGTACAGGAAGTATCACACTACTATCTTCCCAGAATCCCCTGTAGTTGTAATGGATATGTGACATAGTTCTGGCCAATGAGATGTAAGTACAAGTCTGCTAAGAATTGATAGGAATATTTGTGCTCTCTTGAGGTAGACACAATCTCTTCTTCCTTCCTTTTCCTTCTTCTCCCTGGATTTGAGATGCCAGAGGTGAAGCAGCCATCTTTCTAGCTCTCCCAGTAAATCCCTGTTTCTCAGGGAAAGCTGACTCCTTGGTGGTTTAAGGACAATTCCATCTCCATTGCCAATGGATGGTTTAGTTATGGATATGATCCAACTGTATACACTTAAGTTTACTGTCAGCTTCTGAGAGAGTTATTCTCAGCTCTTAAAAGAGACACATGGAGGCCAGGCATGGTGGCACACACCTGTAGTTCCAGCTACTCAAGAGGCTAAGGTAGGATGATTCACTTGAGCCCAGGAGGATGAGACTGCAGTGAACTATGACTGCACTCCAGCCTGAGTGACAGAGTGAAACTCTGTCTCTAAAAAATACATATAAATAATGATACAAATAAAATAAAGAGATAATGAATAGCCAGTCTTCCTCCCCCTTGTCTTGGATGTTTTCCTTATGTAACATGCAAGTTTTACAGTTTAGCGTGTTCAAGTTTATCTATTGTCTTCCTTAATGTTAAAAATACCATTTTGTGCATTAAGAAATCGTTTTCTACCCTGAGGTCAAAATATTCTTCAATCTAGCCTCCTAGTTTTAAAGTTCTGTTTTACATTTTTAGATCCTTAATACATCTGAGATATATTTTGGCATATGGTATCAACTAGGGATTTGATTTTTTCTTCCATATAAAGAGCTGATTGTCCAACATTCTTTGTTCAACACTATATTGAACTGGACAACATAGTGAGACCCTGTCTAAAAAAGATTTTTTTTTTAATTAGCTAGGCATGGTAGTGAGTGTCTGTAGTCCCAACTACTTGGGAAGTCAAGGTGGGAGGATTGTTTGAGCCCAGTTTGAGGCTGCAGTGAGCCATAATTGTGCCACAGCACTCCAGCCAGGGTGACAGTGAAACTCTGTCTCAAAATAGTAACTATAATAATTAATAATAATAGTTAATATTTATTTAATACTTAGCCTTTTTTTTTTTCATTGAATCATGGTCTCCCTCTGTCACTCAGGTTAGAGTACAGTAGCATGATCATGGCTTACTGCTACCTTGAGTTCCTGGGCTTAAGGATCCTCCCGCCTCAGCCTCCTAAGTAACTGATATTATAGGCACATGCCACCAACATCTGGCTAATTAAAATTTTTTTTTTTTTTTTTTTTTTTTGTAGAGATGAGGTGTCCCTATATTGCCCAGGTCAGTCTCAAACTCCTGGGCTCAAGCGATCCTCCCACATCAGCCTCCCAATGTCCTGGGATGACAGGCATGAACTACCATGTCTGGCTAATACTTAGTATTTTCTAAGTGTATCATGTATGAACTCATTTAATCCTTATGACAATTCTGTAAGTACAGGTTCAGAATCTGTTATTTACAATTCTGAAACTGAAAAAGGTCCGAAAACCACACTTCTTAAAACTCATCTATAATCCCAGATATTCATGAGGCTGAGATGGGAAGATTGCTTGAGCCCAGGAGTTCAAGACCAGCCTGGGCAACATAGCAAGATGCCATCTCAAAAAATATATATTTGGCAGCAAATCCTTGCCTGAACTGGCATATGCCTATCTATAGCCTTTTACTTATTCCTCTTAGTATGGTTAGTCACACATTTTGCTGCAGCTCTATAAATATATTTGATTATAGAGTACTGCCCTAGAAGTTGTTGGGGTGTTGCATAATACAAGGTAAATTCATTGGATTACTTTTCAAAACCTAAAGAATTCTTACCTCAGAAAACCAGCTGGCAGGGGTGATGAACTGGTACAGACAAGGGTAGTGAACTGGTAATATTATTATCCTCATTTCACAGCTGAAGAAATTGAGACTAGAAGTCATCATTTACTCAAGGTTACATTGTTAACAATAACAATAAGCAATGTAGTTAATAATATTTTTGAGGGATTCTTGTGGAAGTCACTTAGTTAAACGTTTTACGTGTATTAATTTTATCATCACCACAACTCTAGGAGTAGTATTATTATCCTCATTTCCCAGATGAAGCTTAGAGAGACTCTAAAATTCCCCTGGAAATGCAGGAATTAAGTGCAGTGAGAAAGGATTTAAAAACAAGTCAGTCCAATATCAATATATTTTATTATTACACTATCCTTTACAAATCTACACCATCATCCTTTAGACTATATATCCAATTATCTGATATTAATAAGATTTAAAAAAATATAACTCAGATCATTTTACCCACTTGCTTAAAACTCTGTGACTTTCTACCACATATAAAGTCCAAATTCCTTATGATGACCCCTTTCTCCCTCTTCCATCTCATTTCTCAAGAGTAGACTTCTCTTAGGCCTTTGCACTAGTTATGCCCTCTTCCTGGAAGGCTCCCACATCATCACACATTTAGCTACTTCTTGTCATTTAGGGCTCAGATTAAGCTAATCCAGTTTTCCCCTGATTTATCCAGTAAGAGTAGGTCTTTAATCACACCATCAATCCCATCATTCTCTTTACATAACACATAAATATATCTTCTATGTTTATCTATTTTCTATTTCCTTTCATTTGAATGTGAATTCAACCAGAGTGGGCACCTTGTCTGTTCTCGTTTCTTCAGAAGTTCCAATCTCTCATATGGCAAGTGCTTAATTTTGGCTAAATAAATGAATGTTGTACACAATCTGTAAGAAGTATCTGCTAGTTATTGAATGGTGGGAGATAAACTGAGGAGGCAGGTAGGTGACTAAAGCGAAAATGTAAAGATACCTAGAATGTCAACTTGATTTGATTTTAATAGTATAAACACCACCAAGCAGAGTTTCTGATACAGAGAGAGAGCAAACATTTGTTGAATAACTGAACAACAAATATTGTTACTAGCTTGAATCTTGAGGCAAATTACTTAATCTTTCTGAGCTCAGTTTCCTTGTCTGCGACGATTAAAACTAACTTTACAGGGTTTCCCTACAAATTATATGTGATAATACATGTCATGTGCCCAGTACACAGCAGGTACCTGTTAGTTTCTTTCTCTTTACATACATATATACTACTTTAAGGTCTACAAAGTTATCGTAAGCTCTTCTAGATTCATGACCTCATTTTATTCCCACAATCTTCTGCAATACTGCTCATTAGCCTCATTTTACAGGATGAAAAACAGACTCAAGGATTGAGACACAGCCTCCACAGGTAATGAGAAGCCAATGGACATACTTTATAAGCATAGGAGCAACATGATAAAAGCGGTGAGTTTTCTTTTTTTTTTTTTTTTTGAAGATTAATCTGTTGGTGGCCTATAAAAAGGACTGAATTGAAAACTGGAGAAATATTATTTTGACTACTAGCATAAAAATCAAGTTTAAAGGCGCAGTGGCTCACACCTGTAATCCCAGCACTTTGGGAGGCAGAGGCGGGGGGGGTCATTTGAGGCCAGGAGCTGGAGAGCAGCCTAGCCAACATGGCGAAACCCCGTCTCTACTAAAAAAATACAAAAAATTGGCCGGATGTGGTGGCGCACGCCTGTAATCCCAGCTACTTGGGAGGCTGAGGCACATTTAGAATTGCTTGAACTCGGGAAGCGGAGGTTGCAGTGAGCTGAGATCGTGCCGCTGCACTCCAGCCTGGACAACAGAGCAAAACTCTAATTCAAAGAAAAAAAAAAAAAAAACAAGTTTAAGATGGTAAGGGCCTGCACTAGGCAGCAGAAGTGTTTAAAAGCCTAATGAACTTAAAACTATTGAAAAGCCAGATAAGCCCCCAAAAAAGAACAAAAATTGAAAAACGTGAATTTTCAAATCTGGCTGAGAAAATAATAGTATGAACAACATAAACAATTGAGAAATCCAACTTGGGAAAATTGTTGGTCAGACGACCTCTCCAGTACCTATGCAGAACTTCTGGCAAATAATAATGGCAAACATCTAAGTCATTTCTTCAGCGTCATAGCAGATTTTTCTTTCGTTCACTGTGCCCACTGGCTTCACCACCTGAACAAGAGCATCTTAATTAAGGTCCTTCTGATCTTGCTTCCCTAGAAGCCGTTTGGTGAGAAGGAGACGGCTTGGTATGGAATTAGAAATCAAGGTTTTTAAGTACCAGGACTTCGGCTAAATCGGCTTTTTCCTTCTCTGTCAAATAAAGGGACCCTTATTTCACCTACTTCCCTAGTTTTAAGACTGGAGCTCCTCTCCATATCAGTACTTAGCGCTTTTATTTAGGCGCGTTTCACCAAACTGAAAGCGCTCGCGCAGAGCGGAGCCCCTGGCGGTAAGCTTACGTCACGTCCGGCGCGCTGACGCTCAGATCTGCGTGCCGACGCCTGCGTCAGCAAAGAGCGGAGCTTGGGAGTACCCGGTTTGAAGTCGTGCGGGTCGGAGGACTGCCGCCTCCGCTACGGACTTGGCCCCCTGCTCCCTGGCTGCCGCGGGGACGAGCACGGGTAGGCGGCAGGGCAGATGCCCGAGAGCCTGCGCTGGAACTCCCCGCGCCGCACCGGCCGCTCCCTTGTGTTCCGCGGCCTGGACCTTCGCCGCTCCGCTCACTGGAAACTAGCGCCTCAGCTGCGCGGCGCGTAGGTCGCAGGGAGCTCCGAATCGCCGGCGCCCGGCCATGGCGGTCTCCAGGTGGGTCTTGCTCCTGACGAGCGAACGGGAAGGCCGCTCAGGCAAGGCACGGTCTCCTCTCAGCGCCCTCACTCTTAGAGAGGAGCGGTTCTCATTGTCACTGGGCTCCGGCGCTTTCTTCAGTAGACTTCGGAGTTCGGCCCGTGGTCGGCGGAGGTTTGGGCTCGGGTTACCCCTGGGTAAATCGCGTCAAGAATGCCCTTTTTCTTGTTAAATAGACCCATTGGCACGTTAGAGCTGGTTTTTCTCTTCTCACCATGTTTCTGTTCTCTGGTTTCTCTTCCCTCTTTCGGTTCTAGGAGAGTAAGTCTCTCATCTTTCTCTGCATTCTAAGGCTGGTCCCTAACCTCCATTTCATGGGAAAACTTGGTAGTTACTGTCAGTTGAGGAGAAACCTGAATTACTGTTATCTAAGAGACCGTCTAATTATGTTAACAGTTTTAATTTACGTTTTAGGGGCATGTTCTTTCCTGAGGTATTTTTTAAAATTAAGTATAGTTTCTCCTTTTGTTTGGCAGTAAACATTCCAACGTCAGCGTTGTCGCCTTAAGCAAATTATCGTATTGGCATCATCTTCCTTAGCTAAGGGGTGAAAGATAAATCACAAACCTTGTATTCTTTGGAAATACTGCATGTTAACAGGAAAGCCCAGGAAAACTATGGAAAAACTAATAAGACATTTATTTGTATAGCTATAGGAGAAACATTCTTCTTTCCTCCAGTATGATGGAATGGTTGGAAAACTTTTGTAAGCGGATTTTGGTGGCCCTATGTACATGTAATTAAGGGATAGTTCCTCAGTGATAGTGATGGGGTGGATTCACGTTCTTTAGAGTTGATAAGGTAACTTTTAATGAGAACTGGGTTCTTCTATCACATAGACTGAAGGAATAAATGATGAAAACAAATAGTTTTCATTCATTTTTTAGAATTAACTGATTGCATTCTTTGAGCATATTAAGTGCGCAAGTTTTGATCTGTTTTGCAAGGGAAAGGATAACCCATTCCTTACAGACTCCCTAGATGACTGATGAAACTGTGTGTGGGAGAAGCCCATGAGAGTTGGGTGAAGGGAGTTGCTAGGTACCTGTAGTATGGGGCATCTGATTTTTATTTTATAGATTAATCTATTTAACGTGAGGAAATTCTTTTTTTTTTTTTTAATAAAACTGCCTTAAGAGAATGCAAGTGACATTTTACATTTTTGCAGATGTAGAAAGGTATATTTTCTTATTTATGTATTTATCTATTTGTTTGAGACGGTATCTAGCTCTGTCACCCAGGCTGGAGTGCAGTGGCACAATCTCGGCTCACTGCAACCTCCACCTCCCGGATTCAAGCGAATCTCCTGCCTCAGCCTCCCTACTAGCTGGGATTATAGGTGCCCGCCACCAAATCCAGCTAATTTTTTTTTTTTTTTTTTTTTGTACTTTTAGTAGAGATGGGTTTCACCATGTTGTCCAGGCTGATCTCAAACTCCTGACCTTGTGATCCACCCACCTCTGCCTCCCAAAGTGCTAGGATTACAGGCATGAGCCACCAAGCCAGGCCATATCTTCTAATTTGTTACCTCCTGTATAAATCCATGAATATATACATTGTAAATGCATTGATGTATAAACTTAATATAACATTTATCGTGTAATACAATGTTTAAGGAGATGAGTACTTCCTTTCTTAGAGCAAGCTGTGTATTTTCACAGGATTGGATGTAGCTTTATAAAGACAAAATTAAAGTGTGTAAAAAGAACCTAATCTTCGTGTAACACTAATCTCTTTACAGAATTTTAGGACACTGAATATTTCTGAATGACTGAGTGGGTTTTGAAGGCACTGTCTTTTGTTCTGAATATTGTGTTTCAAAGAGTAGCACTCTTTTTCTGTAGATTTTTTTTTTCCTTGTTCACTTTTTAAAAAGCCTGTCATGTTTTTATGAAAGCTATTTCTGTGCTTAGTTTCCTTGGGCTTAGTAGTGAGCCCAAGGAAAACATTTTGAGACACTTTGTGTGTTTTGGGGGTAGTGTCAGTTCTTGACTTTTTCATCTGTGGATTTCTTTGAATGGCAGATTTTAGTTTCAAGCTGGCCTTCTCCATGCACGAAGCACAGTTCTGTGCTAATGAAACTTCTTTCTCTCCTGTTGGTGTATGTTTGTGGAATGCAGACTTATTTTTAATACTATTTTATGTAAAATAGGTGGAAAATAGTCCAGGAGATAAAAATCATCTGGCAAAATCAAATCTAAAATACTTTTTGCACTGTTTATTTCATATGCATAACTGAAGAGAAACTATATTATTTTTAGGACATTTCCAACAGAATTTCCAACAGATGGGAAATAGTAAATTAATACCATTATTCCCTCATCAAGAAATTTGAGGCTGGGCGTGGTGGCTCACGCCTGTAATCCAGTTTGGGATTATACTCTGCCCCAGGCTGAGGGAGGTTGAGGCAGGAGAATCAGTTGAAACCCGGAGGCGGAGGTTGCAGTGAGCCAAGATCTTGCCACTGCACTCCAGTCTGGGTGACAGAGTAAGACTCTGTCTAAAAAAAAAAAGAAATTTGAGAATATTCTTTGACTTCTCTTTCCTCCCTCTCCCCATGTCCAGCCAGTTACCAAATCCAATCCTGTCTATTCTACCTTTCTAATCTTTCTCCAGCTGATCTTTTTTCTTCCTATACTAGTTACCACAATCCTAGAACATGCCACTATCTCTAGTCCAAGACACCTTTATAGAGACACTTCCCTTTTGTCACTAGAAAGCTACATCTAATGTTTTAAAAATAGTAAACCCTAGGAAAGGAAGTACTCATGGCCTTAAAAATTGTATCACCTGATAAATCTCATATTGTTTATGTATCAATCTATTTGGTATTTGGACTAGACATTTTTAGTCCAAGACAGAAACCTCTCTCCTTTTTCTGCCTTCCGTGGCATCTCATTCCAATCTGTTCTTCACTTCAGCGATATTATTTACTAATTTGCAAATTTGAACCAGAACATGGTCATTTTTCTGATTAGTACCCTTTAATGTTTCCTGTTGCCTTACGATAAGTCCACATTCCCAAACATTTTACTAGATCCTTTGTGATATGGTTCCTGCGTCACCTTTTTAGTTTCATCTTGTGTCAAGTTCCGTGGACTTCCCCTTCACCTTGTCTCTCCTATCCTCCACCCTCCCCAGAATTCATTTTCTTACCCCCTGCTCTTTATCTTTGGAACACTTCTTAGCCGCATCTCAAGTACAGCTAGTTCTGACCTTAGTTTTTTGATCTAAGCGTACATAGTCTTCTCTGGTTTTACTTCATCTGAGCTATTTGCACCAATACATACTCCTGTCGGTCATAATATTTATATTTGTGATTGATTAATTGTTCTCTTGCTGGATTAGCATAAACTCTGTGAAAGAAGGAAATGGGTCTTTGATTTTTCCATCCTCAAATGCCTGGCTCCTAGTGGGTGTTCACTACATTTTAAAAAAATGAATGAGTGATTTTGCTTCTTGCTTTAATACCTTTCATGATTTTACTGTAATTTGTATTTCCAGTGTTTTTCAGTGAGTGTTTTTGAGTTTAACTACCTTTTATTTTTTCAGGAAGGAAAACTTTTACTACAACTTTGAATATTGGCCATTTTCTAATTTTAAAAATAATCAGAATATTTTTTTCTTTTCAAAGTTATCTCCCACAGGAAGGAAATTATAATTTTTTTTTAAAGTTTATAATATAGTAAATTCTGTGATAGCATGGCCATTTATAATGCAAATTGGATATGATGTATTTTGTGTGGTCAAATTTTTTAGACCCTGCTTAATATGCTTGGTTTTACTGTACTTTGAATTGTAAGAACGTGGCAGATTATGAAATCCCTGGCCAACTCTTGATCTGTAGGTGAGTTAAATCTTTCAAAAATAACTTTGTTACCCTGTAAAATTGCAAATACAATCATAGCATTTACAGTTCTCTGTAAAATGCAGTGAAATATCACTGGAAAATGTATGACTCTTTAGACCCTTAGCAAAAGACCCAAAATACAAATGTAGGAGTAGAAAACAATGTTCCTCTTAAGATGCAGATGCTGGAAAGTCAGCTAGTCATTCACTGGCTACTTGACTTGCTTCCACATAGTCAACCTCAGCAAAAAACAAATTAGTATATGTTACAGGCTTTCAGTGTTTCTTGTGAACAGTTTAAATCATAATTGTTATGTCTTTGAATACCATTATTTTGCTTTATGAGTCTTTTTCTCAGTATCATCTGTTCCTTAGTTGGGGTTTTGCCACCAACAGTAAAAGCAACTTTAGATGGATGTCTTAGACATATTCTTTTTGTTGTTGTCTGTCTGTTTTGGAGACAGGGTCTCACTCTGTCACCCAGGCTGAAAGGCTGGAGTGCAGTGGCACAATCACAGGCTCAAGTGATCCTCTCACCTCAGCCTCCCCAGTTGCTAGGACCTGAGATGCACACCACCATGCCTGGCTAATTTTTTTGTATTTTTTGTAGAAATGGGGTTTCATCATGTTTCCCAGGCTGATTGCGAACTCCTGGACTCCAGTGATCCAGGTACCTTTGCTCCCACCAAAGTGCTGGGATTAAGGGCATGAGCCACCGTGCCTGGTTTAGGTTTATTCATTGGTGGGGAATCTGTAGCTCTGTTGGGAACCATGACTTAATAAAATTTTTTAAACAGCTTGTTTTGCTACGTTAGCCTGTTTATGCCACAATTAATGGAAATGATTATTGTACATTGTCTAATAGGAACATAGTTTTTCGTTAATCATTTAGAGAAAGTTTCAAAAATAGAGAGTTTTCCCTCAGCGATCTGTGCTCTAAAGGTCAAGTCTAAAATGTCTGGACAGTGCTTGTGATATGACTGTTTTAAAAGCCATACCTTAGATCTCTGACATATCTTTCCATTTGAAAATGTTACAGTGTTCAGAAAGGATTCAGAAAAAAACAAAAACCCATCCTCTTATGAAAGAAACTAATTGCTACATACAAGCAGAACTGTGCTCAATTTTGTTAATTTTCTCTTTACACTGTTGATACTTCAGTGCAACATTGTTTCAACAGGACTGTTCTGTCAAAAGGTAATTTCTTGATGTAGGGGATGTTCAGTGGCTCCTTCCTATGGACAGGAAAGCATTAATATAAAAAAATTACCTTAATTATCAATAAAGGACAACACAGGTTTGCTAGGCCTGTTCCTCTCTTACTGTTAATTTATTTTATATACATATATATATATATATATATGTATGTATTTTAAATAGAGATGGGATCTCGCTGTGTTGGCCAGGGTGGTCTCAAACTCCTGCCTCAAGCA
The DNA here is from genome assembly GCA_036589455.1 of Ateles fusciceps. Lineage (NCBI taxonomy): Eukaryota > Metazoa > Chordata > Mammalia > Primates > Atelidae > Ateles > Ateles fusciceps. The sequence goes on from JAZHEH010002393.1 coordinate 8,320,646, forward strand.
TTCCTCCCACATTGGCCTCCTAAATTCTGGGATTACAAGCATGAGCCACCTTGCCTGGCCCTTACTGTTAATTTCAATCCATTAGAAGATGATAGAAAGGACTATTGTAATTTTTAATTTATCAGTTATCTCATACTTTAAAAAATTTAGAGCTAAAGAAAGCAGAAACAAGAAGAAGAGACATTATCAGAACTTTTCCATTTCAATCATGGTAAATTCCTCCCCATTTCTTTGGTTTATTTCTCAAAAGTACTTGTTTGAAGTATTTATTTAAATTTTTTTAAAATTATGGTGACACACACACAACACACATAACAAAAATAGACTATTTTAACCATTTAAAAATACACTTTAGAATGTATTATGAAGTTTACATATTAATATATAATAAAACCACACATACTTCTGCTAAAGAACCCTGATTAGTATGTTTTGTCATTAAGATAAAGTCATGCAAGAGGCTGTAGGTTGTTCGATCAGCGATGGAGAGTAGAAAAAAATGTCTTGAAGGAAATAGCATAGCCTGGTTGAACATTTTCACCATTCTTCATTCATTTAACCAATATTTACTGAGTGTTTTCTGTGTTACAGGTGCTAGAGGTATAGCTGAGAAAAAAGTGTACTCCATTCTCATGGAGTTTATGGTCTGGTGTAGAGTGAGTTAACTTATCTAACGTGCACCTGCCCTTAAACCTGGCTTTGGTTTGGTTTCACATCTTCATATTGATTCTTAGTGTTCTGTGTGATATCTTTATGTTTAAACGAACATAACATTAACATAATTTCAAATTACCACAACATGACCTAGAAAGTATATGTTTAAAAACGCTAATCTAGAGAATTTGTTGGAAGTTGTTTCTTTTGACCATAACTTTATTCCTTAATGATAATATGTGAGACTTAGTGGAGAGTACACACTGTGCACTGTACTAAGTTATGGTCATTATTCTCTTAGTAACAGGAAAGTAAAAATTCAAATCATCTATATGTAAAATTTTACTGTACTTTTGTTACATATTAAAAAAGTATAACAAAATGGATACTCTTGACTGATCATGCTTTTTTAGTTAAGGCCACAGAACCATCTTTGTGATGTATTCTGTCAGTTGACCTTCCCCAATTTATCAGAGAGGTTAAATTTATTTTAAAAATATCAGTGAGGTTTTCTCCATCCCCAGATGTTTTAGAGTAGAAATGCAGCAAGTATTTGTTTATTAACTATGAAGTAGTAATCTAGTACATGTTTTATTGTTCAAAATGTGTGACATTTCTTTCTATTTTTGTGGCTTTACTGTTATGAATTAACATAATGCAAACATCTGGAGAGGAGAGGGCTTAGATTGCAACTGCAGGCATAACCTCTACAAACTTCCATGTACATTTTCCTTTTTCTAGGCACTGTTTAGACAAGTTGCCTGAAATCACAGGTTACATGAATCATGTCTTGTTTAGTGATTTTTCGGAATTGACATCCAGATTGAAAATGGACCGGACTTCTTAATTCTCAATAAATTTATAACCAGTGGGTATTGTAAAATGTAATTTTCTTATGTTTTACTTAAGTTATTCTTCTATAGTCTTTGATACCTTACTTGCAACTTGACATCTGTTACCTTTGTCTCCTCCATCTTTCTGTCTATCCTTCAGAGAATGAAGAATGTCATTTTTTCTTGCCTGATAGCTGACTACCCTGAGATAACAGGTCAGACTGCCACCTGTCACATCCTTGTGTGCTCATCTGTATGTTCTTCCTTTTGTGTGATATCCAGTCTGCTGTCCTGGAGAGAGGAATGGAGAACTAGGAAAAGGGCTTTAAGTTAAGAGAACCAAAGAAACATTTTTGTATCCCCCATTCCTCTATTCAGGGAGGCAGTTTTGGTTACCATCTAAGGTGAAAGAAGTGAGGATAAACAGGCTTGGAATGGATGAGAGAATGAGCTGATCTGCTACTCTCAGGGCATTTGGCTGGTGGGAGAGCAGAGGTGACATGACATGGCATTGGGATAAAGGCTCTGCAAAAAGCAGAGGCAAGAGGAACTGTGTGGCTGTGGGACAGGATTAACATTAGGTTAGAGAGGAGTCTTTGGGCAGGAGTTCTAAATGAAGCTGGGTAACGGGACCAAAGGAAGGTTGAGGCAGGATGGAAATTATTGAAGGAATACAGTGCCTACTGCATGGCATTTTTCAGCTTGCTGTTTGGGGCAGGCATAACTGCCTTCTTCAGAATGCTGAAGTACTGCTGTGCTGATCTTTTCACTTACTGAAACATTACCATGTTAACTTGTTTTTTATGTAATACTGCTATCCCAGATTAAGGATGTTTCTCAAAGGAAGCAGGAAAAAAAAGGTAATATAACATACTTTTTCTTTCCTTAAAATTGGTTCTTAAACTTGCCCCCAAGAAACTTGAACTTTTCCTTAACTATAGTTTTAGTTACAGTAAATATCAGCTACATAACAAATATTTGAATACTGTGCAAAGTGTTGTGCTAGACAAGAAGAATGATTGAAGGGAGATGAAGCCTAATGAAGAAAACTAGACATGATGTGACAAATTAATGTAAGAGATGCCACAAAAAGTATAATAAGAAGTGGATGTTCAAGATGAGAATTCATGTGGGTTTCAGAAAAGGAAGTAATTTCTATTGCATAGTAGTTTGAAATGGTTTCAAGAAGGTGAAGGACTTCAGCTGAATCTTGATGGATGGGAGCTAGCTGAAAAGTTGAACAAAGAGAAAATATTTTGTTTGTTTGCTGTAGCACATTTTATTTTCTTATAGAGAAGCAAGCTCAGGCATACCCGAAGCTCACCTCTAACAGTGCATCTGGTTAAATTCCAGATGATATACCCATATTCTCAGCTGTTCCTTCCCCCAACATTTCCCAGTCGCACACCTGGGGCCATTATATCTGCACACCTGCCTGCTGTTACGGTGAGGCAGAGTATGTACCCACCACAACCTCAACCAGTAACTAGTCTGGGGATCTGGCAGAAACTGGCCAGGAAACCACCCCCCTCGAGGAGGAGTGAGCCACTGTAACCCTAGCTTGGAGGGGTATGAGAGACATTCTGAGTGGAGGAAACAGTATAGGCAAAATTGTGGAAACCAAAAGTATCCACATTTGGGAGATACGTTTTGTTTTGGATTACTATCTGGTAGGTAAGTGTGAGCCATTGAAAGTTTTAGAGTAAGGTAGTGATTTAGTAAGAGGGGAGGGTGCTTTAGGAAGTTAATCTGGCAGCAGGATGACAAGGCCATTGAGAGTGTGGCATTGGCACTCTCAGATGGCCTCAATTCGGGGGAATATTTGTTCTGGATATAATTTAAACAAATAACAGTATACAGTTTCCTCATGGAGAAACTGATGAGAGTTGAGCAGCCAAGGACTGAAAATCCATATTCTCCCAATATTAATATTAAGAGTAATAAGAATAGGAGAACTAAGGAAAGAAGTTTGGAGAACAGGGTAATATAATGTGCAACTTAGGAAGGAAAGTATTATTAGAATGGGGTGCTTGCTGGTCACAGATGTCAAAGAAGAGTCAAGAAAAATTGGCCTTATAATAAAACTATTGGATTTGGAGCCTAAAAATTCATTGGTAACCTTTTGGTATGATGTTTCAGTATAAAAAGATGAAACCTTGATTTATGTGGATTAAATTGTGTTTGATGAGGAAATGTTATTGTAAACACTTGTTCAAGATGCTTGGCAATAAAAGAAAGTGTTCTAGAGAATGGAGATCAAGCAGTTTCTTTTTTCAGTAGAGAGAGAGCTCTACATATTGGAAGAAGGGAATGGATTAGTAACAGTGATTTGAGATATTGGAGAAAGGATAATTGAATGAGAATAGAAGGGGGATGGTATCAAGACAAAAGTAGGTCAAGAAACCATTTTTTTCCTTTTTTTTGTTTTGGTCCTACTATCTGTCTGATTCACTGTTCACCAATCCTATAGCAGAAACTAGTGAAGGAATGGGTAAAGGCAAGTGTTTACATAGCCTTGAATGAGGAAGGAGAAATGTGTCAAAAAATGAGATATGTCTGTGCACGGTGTATATATATGTATAAAGTAAATTAATTTTGGCATGTCTTTAGAAATTAACTGTTTTATTACTCTCTTTGTGTCACTAGCTTCGTAGTTTGAGTTCTTAGATTTAAGACTTTAATCTATTTTGATTGATTGATTGATTGATTGATTGATTGATTTTTAAGACAGAGTCTCACTCGATCACCCAAACTGGAGCACAGTGGTGCGATCTCAGGTCACTACAACCTCTGATTCCCAGGTTCAGAAGCAATTCTCCTGCCTCAGCCTCCCTAGTAGCTGGGACTACAGGTAGATGCCACCAAGCCTGGGTGATTTTTGTATTTTTAGTGGAGACAGGGTTTCACCATGTTGGCCAGGCTGGTCTCAAATTCCTGACCTCAAGTGATCCTCCCACCTCAACCTCCCAAAGTGCTGGGATTACAGGCGTGAGCCACCACACCCAGCTGAGTTTCCTTCCATTTTATTTCATGTATCACACAGCTGCCAGATTAACCTTCCTAAAGCATAGCTCCAGTGCCATTACTTTCTTGACCCAAGACCTTCATGATTGCAAATACATTTTGGGTCTCCACAGTAGGGTTCCAGCTACTTTTGTAGCTGTATCTGCCACTCTTCTCTAAGTGTACCCTGAATTACAACCAAGCTGTGTTATTTATTTCCCTAAATATACTTTCCCTTCTCTTATTGTAATGTTCTTGTTTTCTTTCTTCCTGGTATTTCTTCTCCTTTCCCTTTCACTACCTAATCTCCACCAGTGTAAAATCCTTTTCTACCACTAAGATCCATCTCATTTACCATTTATTTCATGAAGCCTTTCCAGTATTACATAGTTGGGGATATAATATTTGCTTTTTTCTTTCACAATCCTCAAAGCACTTTATTCTTTTTTTCTGCCGCATATCTTATTGTACTTACCTTACCTGCTCCCCTCAACCCCAATAGCAAGAGTAGAGATTAGGTATCTCTTGTAATCCTAGCATAGGTCACTTTTTATTCTTGCAATTTTAAAGAAGTATTATTTTAGTTGACACATAATTGTACATTATTATGGGGGTGCAGTGTGATATTTTCATACACATATACAATGTAATGATCAAATCAAGGTAATTAGCATATTATTCACCTCAAACATTTATCATTTCTTTGTGTTGGTAACATTCAAAATGCCTCTCTTCTAACCATTTGAAAATATACAGTAAATTGTTGTTAACTCTAGTCACCCTACAGTTGCCACAGAACACTAGAACTTGTTCTTTCCATTTAGCTGTAAATAGAAGGTTAACCAGCCTTTCCCTATCTCCCCTGCCTCCTCCTACGCTTCTCAGCTGCTAGTAACCACTGTTCTGCTCTTGACTTCTATGAGATCAACTTTTTAGCTTCCATATATGAATGAGAATATGCAGTATTATTTTTCTGTGCCTGGCGTATTTCACTTAACATAATGTCCTTCCAGCTCATCCATGTTAGTATGGGTCTTCATTCATAGCTTCTGCTCCATACATTTATTGACTCAAACTTATACATATGAGGAAAAACATTTCAGAATAACCATTGTATTTTTGTTATTTTAGGCTCGATCGCCTTTTTATTTTACTGGATACTGGCACTACTCCTGTTACAAGAAAAGCTGCTGCACAGCAACTCGGAGAAGTGGTGAAGCTTCATCCCCATGAACTAAATAATCTCCTGTCTAAAGTAAGAACTTTTTTTTTCTTTTAGCATAATACAATTGTAGAGACTTATTCATGGATAGGAACACAAAAATAAAGGTAAATATCATCTTATCTAAACATTTTTGCTCCTTTTTTTTTTTTCCTGGTCACAAGACTTAAACTTTTTTTTTTTTTTTTAATTCAAGTTTAGTAGTTTAAGGGATTTGAGTATAGATTTTGAATCTGTCCCAATTTGGTAATGAACTAAGTTGTTAGTCTGGTTTGTTAGTGGTCTAACTTGTTCTTAATGGCTAATAATTATATCATAGTTAGTAGTCTTCAAATGGATGAGTACTCACGGGAAATGATTGAAATACATGAGAAGCTAGAGTCTTACTACATTCTCAGTTATCAGCTGTTTGAAAATGGAGGGTTTCTACTTTGGTGGATCAGTGTTTTCATAATTCTAGTCCATTTTCTTCCCTTAAGCAATTGCTGTATTTTTACTGAACTCTGTGTGCTTATTAAAGTGTGTGTATATGGTAGTAAGTGGCAAATTCTACACATTTAATTTCCTGACAGGCAAAGTAAAGCAGGAGTGCTTTGTGTAGGAGGAAGGGAGTTGGGGGAGGTAGATAGAGGATATGGTAGGGGGAGCAATATGATTGCCCAGATATTGGGAGCCCCAGGATATCGCTCTCCTTTCAGTCTGACCCCCTTCTTTCATTCCCGTCTGTCCATCTCTGCTGTGTATGAGTGAGAGTTCTAAGCCCTTTCTCAGCATACACAGATCTGTACTGTGTGGTTGCTATCCCAAGGACTAACAGTGACTCTCTTTCGAACATAATTCCTGCTTAAATATTATCAGAACTTTCTAACTAGGATGTAGATGGAGAGACAGTGATTTGATACCTACAGTCTCCACATTCTTAGAATGAAGACGGATGCATATTAGGCAGTATTTGTGTGTAAGGTGACGACAGAGAGAGGCAACACATTTCTTCTCCTCAGCCCAAGGGAAGAAATGGAGGACTGAATGACCTGAAACTGGAAACAATGAACAGGCCCAATCTGTGCTGAACTGAGAAAAGTTTTCCAGCCTTCCAAGTGAGTTCTGGTCTTCCTAACTCAGACCTCAGCATATTGGCTACCATCAAATCATTACCAAAAAGGCAAAGTTTGTCTTTAGCACCGTCTCACCTTCTTTCCTCTTTTTTCTGCTGTCAGTGTTTTTCTGTTGCCCTTTGGTTTTGTTTCTTAAACAGCTTTATTGAAATATAATTGATATACCATAACTTTCAATTTAGTGGTGTTTATTATATTACCATTGTGTACAGCAGCCATCACCATACTCTAATTTTAAAACATCACCACAAAAGGAAACCTCATACCTACCAGCAGTCACTCTTCATTACTCCTTCACTCATGCCCAGATCCTCGACAACCACTAAACTAACTTGGTAGGAAGATTTGCCTTGCCTGAACATTTTATGTAAAATGGATGTGTAATCTATTGCGATTGATTGGTTTCTTTTGCTCAAAATAATGTTTTTATATTGTAGCACGTATATTCATTTCTATTGCCAAATAATAGTCCATTGTGTGAATGTACATGGGTACGTCTTACTCATTTTTCAGTTGATGAATATCTGGATTGTTTTCAGTTTTTGGATGCTGTATTATGAAACATGCTGCTATGATAATTTGTGTACAAAATTTTGGATGTTTGTTTTTATTCTCCAGAGTATATATATACCTGGGAGTAGAATTACTGTACCATGTGGTAACTGTATGAGGACCTGCCAAACTATTTTCCAAAATGGTTCCACCATTTACATTTTCAACAGTAGTGTATGAGAAAGAACTCAGATTTCTCCACATCCTTGTCAATACTTTTTGACATCCCTACTGGATGTGAAGGCGTTTGGATTTGCAGTTCCCCTGATGACTAATGATCAGGCATATATATTTATTTTTCATTTGTATATCTTCACTTGATCTTAGCCAAAAAGCAGAGAAGCAATACCTTTGTATATCTTCTTTGGAGAAATGTCTGCTCAGATCCCTTGCCCATTTAAAAATTGGGTTATTTGTCGTTTTATTATGAGTTGTGAAAGGTCTTCATATAAGATAGTTCTTCGTATACAAGGTATCCAAACTATACGAAGGTATATGATTAGGAATTAGGTACATGATTTGGAAATACACTCTTCTGTGAGCTTTTTACTTTCTTGAACATCACTTCCGCTTTTAGTGTCATATCTAAGGAACCATTCCCTAATCCAGGGTGACAAAGATTTATCCCTAAGTTCTCCTTTAAGAGTTTTTATAGTTTTAGCTCCTATTTATGGGTTCTGTTGTCAGTTTTTTAGCTAATTTTTGTATATGTTATGAGGTAAATGTTCAACATCATTATTTTACATGTGACTTTCCAGTTATGCCACCACCATTTGTTGAAAAGATTATTATTTCTCTATTGAATTGTCGACACCTTTGTTGAAAATCTGTTGACCATAGACACATGGTTATTTATGAACTCTTAATTCTGTTCCACTGATTTGTATGTCTGTCATTTTGCCAGTACCACACTGTCTATATTACTGTTGCTTTGTAGAAAGTTCTAAAGTCAAGAAGTGTATTGCCAGGTGTGGTAGCACATACCTGTAGGCACAGCGATCAGGAGAATTGCTGAGGCCAGGAGTTTGAGGCTGCAGTGTGCTGTGATTGCACCTGTAATTAAGACACTGCATTTCAGCCTGGGTACCATAGAGACCCTGTTTCTAAAAAATAAAAAGAAGCGTGTCTACTAAATTTATTTTTTTTCAAGATTGTTTTGGTAATTCTGAGTCCTTTGCATTTCCATATACATTTTAGGATCAGTTTGTTCATTTCTGCAAAAAAAAAAAAAAAAAAAAAGCCAGCTGAGATTTTGATAGAAATTGTGTTGAATCGCTGGATTAATTTAGAGTATATTACTGTTGTAACAATCTTAAGTGTTTGAATCCATGAACACAAGGTGTCTATTTATTTAGATCTTTAATTTCTTCAACAATGTTTTTAGTGTTGTAGCTTTAATTGTACAAGTCATGCACTGCTACTACTGAATTTATTCTTAAGTATTTTTTACATTCTGATGCTACTGTAAATGGGATGGTTTTCTTAATTTCATTTTCAGAGTAAGGTGTGAAAATACAATTGGTTTTGTGTATTGATCTTATGTCTTTTTTTTTTGGCATTAAACATGACACTATTTACCAACTGAAATGATCTTATAGCTTAGAACCATAATGAACCATACAAAAACTTCAGTTTTTGTAACTTTCAATTCTTTGTATCAATAATGGGACCTAATGAATAGTATGTACTTGGCTTTTTGGTATGTTAAATGGCTATGTTATTTTTAAAATGCACTTAAACATTCTTTTATTACAAGTTTCTCTTTTTTTTTTTTTTGAGACCAAGTTTTGCTCTTGTTGCCCAGGTTGGAGTGCAGTGGTGCAATCTTGGCTCACTGCAACCTCTGCCTCCCGGGTTCAAGTGATTCTTCTGCCTCAGCCTCCTGAGTAGCTAGGATGACAGGTGCGTGCCACCATGCCCAGCTAATTTTGTATTATTTGTAGAGATGGAGCCTCACCGTGTTGGCCAGGCTGGTCTTGAACTCCTGACCTCAGGTGATCTGCCCATCTCGGCCTCCCAAAATGCTGGGATTATAGGCATGAGCTACTGCGCCTGGCCACAAGTTTCTTGAATCCTCTTTTTAAGATGGTAGTGATTTTTCTGTGAATGATAGAATCTTGTGAATGTATTTAATAATTCTAAGGTTTTATATATATATATATTTGTATGGCTGCTAAATTATACATTAATAACAAGTAAATTTGTATTCCTCTGTTTGGCTACCTTGAGCAAACAATATTTCTGTATACGTAACTTTTATTTCATGATTTTTAAGGTGTTGATATATTTAAGGAGTGCAAATTGGGATACCCGGATCGCAGCAGGACAAGCTGTTGAAGCTATAGTGAAAAATATACCTGAGTGGAATCCAGTGCCAAGAACCAGACAAGGTGCTTTTAAGTGGAGAAAGTAGTTTTAAGTAAAAACCTAACTGTAGAAGTAATTATAATATACATTTTATATTTTAATAATTTCCATTTTAAAGTCCTAATTTCCATGCATTTAGGTACAGCTTTGTCAGAAATGATACTGAATACGGTGATTTAACCACACTTAAAAAAAAAACTACATTGATATGCTAAATGTTTTCATATATATTTTAAATTACAAATTCTACAGTGTGCTTGATTTACAAGGGTTATTACTTCCCTTCAAGTAATTGACGTTCTAAAAAAAGAAGTTAAATCAGTACAATGTAAATATTTGAAAGTCTATTTTTTCTTGTTGTTGCTGGGAGAATAGTATAAAGTATTTTCTAAATTTAAGCACAATTATATATGGATATTTGGAGTGGTAAGTCTTGTTCTTTATGTGCCCTTTTTTTAGATTTCTTATAGTGGGAAAAAATGTGTTCTGATTGCCTGTAATTACAAATTATATGCTTTTGAAAAGCTGGAAAGTTGCACATTTTAATTAAATCAAAATTTAATGGTACAACTAGATCCCTTTTTAACTGACTTTATTTTATTTTATTTTTTGAGACAGAGTCTTGCTGTGTCACCCAGGCTGGAGTGCAGTGGCGCAATCTTGGCTCATTGCAGACTCTGCCTCCTGGGTTCAAGCGATTCTCGTGCCTCAGCCTCCCAAGTAGCTGGGATTACAGGTACACACCACCACATCCAGCTAATTTCTGTATTTTTAGTAGAGACGGGATTTCACTTTGTTGGCCAGGCTGGTCTCAAATTTCTGGCCTCAAGCGATCTGCTTACCTTGGCCTCCCAAAGTGCTGGGATTACAGGCATGAACCAGTGTGCCCAGTCTCAACTCACTTTAATAAAATCACTTTTATCATAAGTTTTAGCTTGCCTAAAACTTTTGCTTTATATTGCTGATACCTGTTATTTTGAGTTATTTTGTTAATTTGTCTTCTCTCATTAAATGAAATGTATGACTAGAGAAGTTATAAGTTGTTTTAGAAAAGAGCCTTTCCTTTTCAACTGTTTATCCCCACTTACTTTGGTATGTAAAGATGCTATAACTTAATTCATTTTTTAAAAGACTTAGTTTTTTTTTTTAACTAGCATTAGATTTTTAACTAGCTTTAAAATTTTTGGTAAATGAGTTTGCTTGTCATCGTTAGAAAACTTAAAATACAAATAGAAATTCCTTTTAAGTAGTTATACTTTAGTTTACAGATGAATTACATGCAGATGCCAGCTAAACAAACAATTAAGTCAGTGAGTAATTATATTGTAACATTTATAACTGTATAGCTTTTTGAGGAAAGAATACAGATCATTTTATAGATGTTTTTAGACCTCAGATGGATATATGATTTTGGCAATTTACCAGGAGATTCTTATTTGCCCAGAGTATGGGAACTGAGTCCTGTTCAATGCATAGTTGCTTTGTGGCCCAGCCTGTTTCTCAGGTATGGGGAGGGATGATTTGTATTAGCCTTAATCTTGAATACATTCTGTGAATATTTTTCTCTTCTAACTTAGCACTATAATAAACTCTATTACCTTGGTATTTTTAAACTCTAACAGTAAATGAAGACAGCATGATATTTAACATACACATTTTAACTTGGGAATGCATTTCTTTATATAAATAACATTTTGCTTTTGTGGTTGGACACAGTTACACATATACTCACTAATATTCTAATGGTTTGTAGAAGAGGAACCACCAACTTATTCACAGATAACTAAGAACTGATCATAAATAAATCCACATTCTACTTCTTCCACTTTTACTTTTCTCAAAATATTACTATCCAGGTACAATGGCTCAAGCCTGTAAATTACAGCACTTTGGGAAGTTGAGGCAGGAGGATTGCTTGAGCCCAGGAGTTTGAGACCAGCCTGGGGCAAGATGGTGAAACCCTTGTCTCTACAGAAATAAGTGAACACTCAGTTAGATGTGGTTGTGTGCACCTGTAGTCCTAGCTACTCTGGAGGCTGAGGCAGAGGACTTCTTGATCCCAGGAGTTCTAGGATACAGTGAGCTGTGATTATGCCACTGCCTTCCAGCCTGTGCAACAGAGCAAGACTTCGCCTCTTAAAAATATATATATGTGTGTATGTTTGTGTGTGTGTAACCCATGCAACCCAAGAAATGACATGCTATTTTCTTCATTCCACACTTTGGCTATATGGTCAAATTAATATTTTTAAACCTCATGTAGAACCTACTTCTGAAAGTTCCATGGAAGATTCACCTACTACAGATCGATTGAATTTTGACAGATTTGATATATGTAGATTGTTACAACATGGTGCATCACTCCTGGGATCTGCTGGTGCCGAATTTGAAGTCCCAGATGAAAAATCAGGTATGTAGTGGTTATGTAGAAGAAAGTCTAAACTTTATTTTTTCAAACTAATTTGTCACTTTGTATGCTGTTCATTAGTCACACATAAACTAACATGTCATGAAATATAAATTAACTGAAGTTTGCAGGTGGCGAGGAATGCTATGAGTGGAGAAGGTAACCAACAGTATTTGGTTTAAAGCTACAGTATGAGTATTTTTCTTCCTTTAAGTGAATATGTGCATCATTAGTTGATACATACTAATATTTCAGCAATAATTTTATTATATAATACAGAAATTATAAAGTATTACCCAAGAGCCCCAGTTTTATATATTATAAAATCAGGATTAGTTCAGATTTTGGTAATGTTTTCACAGTTCTGGAAATTTGAGAGATTGTTTTGTTTTTATTACATGTTTCTGATATTATTGGGTTTACTCATGCTGGTGTCCAAAGCAAAAAGTAAGAGTGAAAAATAAGACTTGAATAGGTATTATCCCAATATTTTTAAACTTACAGAATCTATCTGAATATAAAATAAGTTTTTTGGCCATTCAAGATAATGGCCTGAAGTGAGGGGAAAAACCTTGATGTTTTTAATGGATTTTTGTAAGTAAATAAGTTGCCTTTTTGACTAAAAAACAAAACAGAACAATACTCTATTCTGTTGCTGATTAAATTAATAATCATTCAGAGCCTTATCTAGTTAATAATACACTCACTTTTTAAATCATAAAAAAATGTCAAATACCCATTTCATCTTGTTTAGTATAGTTTCTATTAAAAGGTCTAGTTTAATTATTTTTGCAGAGAATTAAGAGGATCATTTGCTTAAGTTTTGGAAAAGCATTTTCTCAAAATGGCGGTAAAACTCTTCAAAAACTTTACATTTATATCACTAAACAGTAAGTTTACCAAGTTTACTAGTGTACTCATGTACATTATCAGAGATCATTGGCTCTTATCCAGAGTAAAAGACAGTATTATCCATGCCACTTATATGTATGTGTGTATATATATATTTATATATATATATATATATATATGTATATGTGTATGTATGTTTGGGTTTTGCCATATTCTGATTTCATAGATCTATGAAGAAGTTTAGATAATTGTATTTAAAATAAAAGTCTGGCCAGGTGTGGTGGCTCACGCCTGTAATCCCAGCACTTTAGGAGGCTGAGGTTGGTGGATCACCTGAGGTTGGGCCAACATGGTGAAACCCTGTCTCTACTAAAAATATGAAAATTAGCCGGCATGGTGGCGGGTGCCTGTAATCCCAGCTACGTAGGAGGCTGAGGCAGGAGAATGGCTTGAACTCGGGAGGCAGAGGTTGCAGTGAGCCAGGGTCATGCCATTGCACTCCAGCCTGGGTGACAAGAGCGAAACTGTCTCAAAAAAAAAAAAAAAGTCTTATAGGTGATTTTGATATGTAACCAGGATTGGGAACTGCAGTGTCTTAGGAACTCAATTTTTTAGTGCTAAGTCACAGCTTGCTGAACAGTGCTTATTTAAACCCTGCAGTTAGGTTTTCTTTTCTTTTTTCTTTCTTTCTTTTTTTTTTTTTTTTTTTTTTTTGAGATGAGCCTGTTGCACAGGCTGGAGAGCAATGGCGATCTCGGCTCATTGAAACCTCCACCTCCAAGGTTCAAGCGATTCTCCTGCCTCGGTCTCCTGAGTAGCTGGGATTACAGGCTCCCACCACTACGCCTGGCTAATTTTTGTTTGTTGTTGTTGTTGTTGTTGTTGTTTTTGAGATGGAGTCTTGCTCTGTCGCCAGGCTGGAGTGCAGTGGCGCAATCTCGGCTCACTGCAACCTCCGCCTCCTGGGTTCAAGCGATTCTTCCGCCTCAGCCTCCTGAGTAGCTGGGACCACAGGCACGTGCCACCATGCCTGGCTATTTTTTGTATTTTTAGTAGAGACAGGGTTTCACAATATTGGCCAGGATGGTCTCGATCTCGACCTCGTGATCCACCCGCCTCGGCCTCCCAAAGTGCTGGGATTACAGGTGTGAGCAACCGCGCCCGGCCTCAATTTTTGTATTTTTAGCAGAGACGAGGTTCCACCATATTGGCTAGGATGGTCTTGATCTCTTGATCCTGTGATCCGCCTGTCTCGGCCTCCCACAGTGCTGAGATTATAGGCATGAACCACCACACCTGGCCTAGGTTTTCTTTAAATGTCTGTTGATCTTTGTTTGTCTTCTCATATATGTTAATGATACTATATATGATTAGTATACATACTGGTCTGGGTTTCCTTTCTTTGCAGCTGGTTGTGTAAATTATTTTCCTAAATAGGACTTCCCCTGGAATCAGAGGACCAATTTTAGGCTCTGTGTAAGTGTATTGTGGTTGTGATCAAGCAGTGTTTTGGATGCCTAGTGTTTTCCCTCCTGGGTAGAGCAAGCTTTAAAAAAATTTTCAAACAGCTTTATTGAGATATAATTTATACATTATATAATTCATCATTTAAAGTGTACAATTCAGTGGTTTTTAATATATTAACAGATATGTGTAACTATCACCACAGTCAATTTTAGAACATTTTCGTCACTTTAGAAGAAACCCCATATCCTTAGCTTATTACCCTTTTATCCTCCTACTTCCTTCCCTTCTCCCAGCAACCACGAGTCTACTTTTGGTCTCTTTAGATTTGCTTATTCTCAACATTTTATATTTGGTGACATACCACATAACAGCATTTCAGTCAACAGACTATATATATACAATAATGGTCCCACAAAATTATATTACCATATTTTTACTGTACCTTTTCTATGTTTAGATATATGAATATTTACAATTGTGTTACCGTTGCCTACAGTATTTAATAACGTGCTATACAGTTTTGTAGCCTAGGAGCAACAGGCTGTACCATACAGTGTAGCTATGTAGTAGACTCTACGATCTAGGTTTAAGTACACTCTGTGATGTTGACACAACCACAAAATCACTGAATGACACATCTCTTGGAATGTACTCCTCATTAAATGACATGTGACTGGTAAATGGAATCATACAATATGTGGTCCTTTATGACTGGCTTCTTTTACCTGAGAGAAGATTTTCAAGGTCCATCTATGTGATAGCATATATCAGTACTTTTTTTTTCTTTTCTAAATTTTATTACTGTTATAGGATTTATCAGGTTTTTTAAATTGTGGTAAAATATACATAACGTAAGATTTACCATCTTAACCATTTTTAAGTACAGTCACATTTTTGTGCAGCCAGTCTCCAGAAGTCTTCATCATGCAAAACTGAAACTATACCCATTAAATGTCAAATCCCCATTTCCCCCCTTTCCCCAGTCCCTGGCAACCACCATTCTTTCTGTCTCCATGAATTTGACTACTCTAGATGCCTCATATAAGTGAGTCCTATAGTGTTTATTGTCTTTTGACTGGCTTATTTCACTTAACATGATGTCCTCAAGGTTCATCTGTGTTGAAGTATAGGACAGAATTTCGTTCCTTTTTTAAGGCTGAATAGTAGTCCATTATATGTATATAAATTTTGTTTATCCATTCATCCATCAGTGGACAGAGGCTTATTCCACATTTAACTATTGTGAATAATGCTGCTGTGAACATGAATGTACAAATATCTGTTTGAGTTACTGCTTTTAGTTCTTTGGGGTATATACTCAGAAGTAAATTGCTGGATCAGATGGTCATTCTATTTTTAATTTTTTGAGGAACTGCCATTAGTTTTCCCTAACAGCCTCATCATTTTACATTCCCACCAACAGCAAACAAGGGTTCCAGTGTCTTGCCAATTCTTGTTATTTTCTATTTTTTGATAGTTGCCATCCTAATGGACATGATGTGGTAGTATTTCATTTTATAGCCGAATAATATTCCATTGTGTGAATACCAGTTTTTAAATCCTTTCATCAGTTGATGGACATTTGGGTTGTTTCTACCTTTTATCTGTTTTGAAAAATACTGCTATAAAAATTCATGTACAAGTTTTTATGTGGACATATGTTTTCATTTCTCCCAGGTGGATACCTAGGAGTGGAATTTTTGATTTGCATTTCCCTGATGTCTAGTGATGTTGAACATCATTTCTGTATTTATTGACCATCTGTATATCTTCAGAGAAATGTCAGTTCATGTAACTTGCACATTTTTCATTGGGTTATTTGCCCTTTTATTATGAGTTGTAACAGTATATGCTCTCGGCTGGGCACAGTGGCTCATGCCTGTAATCCTAGCACTTTGGGAGGCTGTGGTGGATGGATCACCTGAGGTCAGGAGTTCGAGACCAGCCTGACCAATATGGAGAAACCCCATCTCTACTAAAAATCCAAAAATTAGCCGGGTGTGGTGGCGCATGCCTGTAATCCTAGCTACTCGGGAGGCTGAGGCAGGAGAATTGCTTGAACCCTGGAGGCAGAGGTTGCGTGAGTCGAGATCACACCATTGCACTCCAGCCTGGTCAACAAGAGCAAGAATCCATCTCAAAAAAAAATAAAGAGCATATACTTGCAAATCAAGCTTCTTACCAGATATATGATTTACATGTTTTTTTTTTTTTTTTGAGACAGAGTCTCACTCCATCACCCAGGGTGGAATGCAGTGGTGTGATCTCTGGGCACTCCAACCTCCACCTCCCAATTTCAAGCAATTCTCCTGCCTCAGCTTCTTCACACAGTAGCTGGGATTACAGGTGCCCACCACCACACCTGGCTAATTTTTTTATTTTTAGTAGAGATGGGATTTCACCATGTTGGCTAGGCTGATCGTGAACTCCTGACCTCAGGTGATCCACTCGCCTTGGCTTCCCAAAGTGCTGGGATTGCAGGAGTGAGCCACTGCACCTGGCCTGATTTACACATACTTTCTACTACTCTATAGTTTGTCTTTTCATTTCCATCAAAAATAAAGGTTTTTAATTTTGATGAAGTCCAGTTTATGTATTTTGTTTGTTTCTCAAGCTTTTGGTATTACATGTAAGAAACTTGCCAAATTCAAGATCATTAATTTACGTCTATGTTTTTTCTTCTGAGACTTTTATAGCTTTAGGTTTTAGTTCTTTTATTGATTTTGTTATTTTTTGTATATGTTTTGAGGTTAAGGGTCCAACTTCACACTTTTGCATGTGGCTATCCTGTTGTCTCAATACTATTTGTAGAAAATAATGTTCTCTTTCCCATTGAATTGCTTTGGAACCCTTGTCAAAAATCAGTTGAACATTGACACATAGGTTTATTTCAGTACTCTTAAATTCTATTCCATTGATGTCTGTTTTTACATGAGTACCACACTGACTTAATTGTTGCATCGTAGTAAGTTTTGAAATCAAGACACGTGAACCTCCAACTTTGTTTCTATTAATCAAGATTTTTTTGGTTATTCTGAATCTCTTGCATTTCCATATGAATTTTAGGACCAGTCGGACAATGTTTGCAAAAAAAGCCAGCTGGAATTTTGATAGCAATTGTGTTGAATCTTTATATGTATTTGGAAAATATTAGTATATGAACAGTATCTACTTTCACGATGCATGAATATTTTTATTTAGTTTTTAAATTTTTTCACTATATTTTATAGTTTACATAATATGAGTTGCTATCATAAATAGAATTGTTTTTTTTGAATTTCATATTTGGGCTTTTGTTTCTTTATATCTTTTCTTCTCTTTGTTCTTTAGATTGGGCACTTTGTATTGCTTTAAGTTCACTTGCACTTTGTCCTATTATCTTCCATTAAGCTGTTAAGTCTGTCCAGTGGTTTAAAATTGTTTTTTCCAGATATTTTCAGTTTTAGAACTGTTTATTATTTATTTTTTAATAGACAGGATCTCTGTTTTCCAGGTTGGAGTTCAGTGCTAAGGTCATAGCTCACTGCAGCATTGAACTCCTGGGCTCAAGCAATCCTCCCATCTTGCTAGGACCACGGGCATGTGCCACCATTAAATTTAAATTTAAAAATTAAACTTTTTCATTTAAAAAAATTTAATGTTTTTTCAGTTTTTTAATTAAAAAAAATTTTTTTTAAAGTTTTTTTTCTGTAGAGATGAGGGTCTTGCTGTGTCGTCTAGGCTGGTCCCAAATTCCTGGCCTCAAGCCATCCTCCCACCTTGGCTTCCCAAAGTGCTGGGATTACAGGTGTGAGCCACTACACCTGGCCCAGAACTTCTTTAAAAAAAAAATTTTATTGGCATATTTTGCACATTATTTAATTCACTCTTTTAAGGTTTATAATTCTTTTTTTCTTTTTTTTTTTTTTTTTTAATTTTTTGTATGGATTGGATATTGCCATGTTGCCCAAGCTGGTCTTGAACTCCTGGGCTGAAGTGATCCTCCTGCTTCAGCCTCCCAAACTGTTGGGATTATAGATGTGAGCCACTGTGCCCAGCCTAGTTCTTTTTTATAGTTTGTTTCTCTGCTAAGGTATCCTATCTTTCATTCATTGTGACAGTATCTTCTTTTACATTGAGCATTGTTATATTAGTTGCTTATGAATCTTGCATTCTGGCTGAGTGCAGTAGTTCAGGCCTGTAATCCCAGCACTTTGGGAGGTTGAGGCGGGAAGGAAGATCTCTTGAGCCCGGGAGTTTGAGACCAGCTTGCAATCTAGAGAGACCCCGCCTCCACAAAAAAATAAAAAAAATTAGCTGTGTGTGGTGGCACATGCCTATGATCCTAGCTACTCAGGAGGCTAAGGTGAGAGAATTGCTTGAATCTCGGAGGACAAGGCTCCAGTAAGCCTGACTGGCAGAGCAAGACCCTGTCTCAAAAAACTGAACAAACAAAAACCCTAAAACCTTCTAATTCTGACATCTGAGTCATCTTAGAGTTGGTCTCCATTAATTGTCTTTCTTTTGAAAATGTATTGCATTTTCTTTGCTTTGCTTTTGTTTAATTTTATCATTTATTCTGCACATTATGAATGTTATGCAGTGAAGACTAGATTCTGTTATATTCTTCCAAAGATTGTTTTGCTTGTTTTAGCAGATACTTAATTTGGTGGAACTCAAAATTGCAAACTCATTGTTCTTTGCCGTGGGCAATAGCTCAAATCTCAATTTTAGCTTTTTAGATTTTAGCTTTAGCTGCATTGTTTGGAGCTGTGCATGCATAGTTCAGGGGTCAACCAGAGATTTGGGCTGAGTTTACAGAGAATTTTGGCCTTCTTCTCTCTGGCCTTCTCTTTTGGGGTTTTCCCTTTCTATCTTCCTGGGGTTGTAATGGCCCCTAACTCTCTCCTCATTCTTCAAGCCAGAAAGACTGTGGGTTTTGGCCAGATGCAGTGGCTCATGCCTGTAATCTCAGCACTTTGGTAGGCCAAGGCAGGAGGACTGCTTGAGGCCAGGAGTTCAAAACCAGACTGGGCAAACATAGTAAGCCCCATCTCTAAAATTAAAAATTAAAAAAAGAATTAGCCAGGAATGGTGACGCATACCTATAGTCCTAGCTATTCAGGAGGTTGAAACAGGAGGATCACTTAAGTCCAGGAGTTTGAGGCTGCAGTGAGCTATGATTGTGCCTGCTGCACTCCAGTCTGTGTATCGGAGTGAGAGACCTTGTCTTTTGGGGGTGGGTAAAAAAAAAAGAAGACTAGGTTTTTAATTCAAATTTTAGCCACCCCACATTTCATGAACTAGCTGTATCTTCAGGCTAAAAGCTACAAAAAGGGGAAACATATATATAGCCGCTTTTCATGCCATTTCCATCTTTTTAAGTACTGACAACTCACCTAAGCAACACCTTTTTTTTCCCCTAGTGCATTTAGGTAGTTTGTTTTTTCTGTTTTGGCCAGGATTTGTTACGTGCAGAGGGTTAGTCCAGTAGGAATTAACTTAGCCATTAACAGAAGCAGATCGTTATTTTTAAAATGTCAAATTTTTTTCAATAAGGTGTAACTGTCTTTTACAGCTTAGCTGTTTTAAGGCCAAATTTTTATTTTTAAATGCCCTTTGGTATGTCCTGTTTTTTTTTTTTTTTTTTTTTTTTGTTAGCTTCTCAGTCAAACTCAATGGTATGTCCTGTTTTATCAGTTTTGCACTGAAGGATTGAGGGTTTTACTTGAGACATTTAAAAACCTGTCTACTCGATATGATTGTATATCTAGAAAACCCCATCGTCTCAGCCCAAAATCTCCTGAAACTGATAAGCAACTTCAGCAAAGTCTCAGGATATAAAATCAATGTGCAAAAATCACAAGCATTCCTATACACCAATAACAGACTTAAAGACAGCCAAATCAAGAACCAACTGCCATTCACAATCGCTACAAAGAGAATAAAATACCTAGGAATACAACTAACAAGGAACGTAAAGGACCTCTTCAAGGAGAACTACAAACCACTGCTCAATGAAATAAGAGAGGACACAAACAAATGGAGAAATATTCCATGTTCATGGCTAGGAAGAATCAATATTGTCAAAATGGCCATACTGCCCAAAGTAATTTACAGATTCAATGCTATCCCTATCAAGCTACCAATGACCTTCTTTGAAGAACTGGAAAAAACCACCTTAAACTTCATATGGAACCAAAAGAGAGCCCGCATAGCCAAGTCAATTCTAAGCAAAAAGAACAAAGCTGGAGGCATCACACTCCCGGACTTCAAATTATACTACAAAGCTACAGTAATCAAAACAGCATGGTACTGGTACCAAAACAGAGATATAGACCAATGGAACAGGACAGAGACCTCCGACGCAACACAACACATCTACAACCACCTGATCTTTGACAAACCTGACAAAAACAAACAATGTGGAAGCGAGTCCCCTGTTTAATAAATGGTGTTGGGAAAACTGGCTAGTCATGTGCAGAAAGCAGAAGCTGGACCCCTTCCTGACACCTTACACTAAAATTAACTCCAGATGGATTAAAGACTTAAACATAAGACCTAACACCATAAAAACCCTAGAAGAAAATCTAGGCAAAACCATTCAGGACATAGGTGTAGGCAAGGACTTCATGACCAAAACACCAAAAGCAGTGGCAACAAAAGCCAAAATAGACAAATGGGACCTAATCAAACTCCATAGCTTCTGCACAGCAAAAGAAACAGTCATTAGAGTGAATCGGCAACCAACAGAATGGGAAAAAATTTTTGCAGTCTACCCATCTGACAAAGGGCTGATAACCAGAATCTACAAAGAACTGAAACACATTTACAAGAAAAAACAAACAAGCCCATTCAAAAGTGGGCGAAGGATATGAACAGACACTTTACAAAAGAAGACATACATGAAGCCAACAAACATATGAAAAAATGCTCATCATCACTGGTCATTAGAGAAATGCAAATCAAAACTACATTGAGATACCATCTCACGCCAGTTAAAATGGCGATCATTAAAAAATCTGGAGACAACAGATGCTGGAGAGGATGTGGAGAAATAGGAACGCTTTTACACTGTTGGTGGGAGTGTAAATTAGTTCAACCATTGTGGAAGACGGTGTGGCGATTCCTCAAGGACCTAGAAATAGAAATTCCATTTGATCCAGCAATCCCATTACTGGGTATATATCCAAAAGACTGTAAATCGTTCTACTATAAGGACACATGCACACGAATGTTCATTGCAGCACAGTTTACAATAGCAAAGACCTGGAACCAACCCAAATGCCCATCAATGATAGACTGGACAGGGAAAATGTGGCACATATACACCATGGAATATTATGCAGCCATCAAAAACGATGAGTTCGTGTCCTTTGTAGGGACATGGATGAACCTGGAAACCATCATTCTCAGCAAACTGACACAAGAACAGAAAATCAAACACCGCATGTTCTCACTCATAGGCGGGTGTTGAACAATGGGAACACATTTACACAGGGAGGGGGAGTATCACACACTGGGGTCTGTCTGGGGGGAAAAAGGGAGGGATAGTGGGGGGGTGGGGAGTTGGGGAGGGATAGCATGGGGAGAAATGCCAGATATAGGTGATGGGGAGGAAGGCAGCAAATCACACTGCCATGTGTGTACCTATGCAACAATCTTCCATGTTCTTGACATGTACCCCCAAACCTAAAATGCAATAAAAAAAAAAAAAAAAAAACCTGTCTACTTTTATTCTCTTTATTATTTGAGATATTAGGGCTTTATCAGCTCAGAATACATAAAGGCTATCCTTGGAATAAGCGTTTGTTTGTTGAGCTCTTTTACTGTTGAACAAAATCTAGATTTTTTTTAGCCCAGTTAGAGCTTTCATAGGAGGTACAAGGTGTAGCTATAAAAGAAAATTGATTTGTTTCCATAGGGATGAATTCTTTTTTTTTTTTTAAAGGACAGGGTGTCACTCTGTTTGTTTCCCAGGCTGGAGTGCAGTGTTTTGATCACAACTCACTGCAGCCTTGACCTCCTGGGCTGAAGCAAGCCTCCCACTTCAACCTCCCAAGTAGCTGGAACTACAGGCATGCACCATCATGCCCTGCTAATTATTTTTTATAGAGATGAGGGGTCTGCATACATTACCCAGGGTGGTCTCAAACTCCTGGACTCAAGCGATCCTCCCACCTCGGCCATCCAAAGTGCTGGAATTACAGGTGTGAGCCACTGCACCTAGCCTAGGAATGAATCTGAATCTTATTATTTTATATATATTTACTAATTGACAGTTGGGGGACAGGGGAATCTCTAGTGAAAACTGCCAGAATGTTTTGTTAACGAGAAGAACACTGTTTTCCAATGTGATTAGGTAACAGAGTTTATGACATGTTCAGAGATTATCATGAATACGGTTTGTTTTATTGGCAGAAGGGTGTTTTAATAGTGTGTTTTTGCTGGGCGTGGTGGCTCACGCCTGTAATCCAAGCACTTTGGAGGCTAAGGCGGGTGGATCACCTGAGGTCGGGAGTTCAAGACCAGCCTGATCAACATGGTGAAACCCCGTCTTTAAAAAAAAAAAATTTTTTTTAATTTTTATTAAAAAAATAATAATTAAAAAAAATAGTGTGTTTTTTAATGTTAATAGTGTATTTTATTCTGATGTGCACATATTAGAAAACTTGTTGGCCAGGCACAGTGGCTCATGCCTGTAATCCCAGCACTTTGGGAGGCCAAGAGGGGGTGGATCACCTGAGATTGGGAGTTCGAGACCAGTCTGGCCAACATGGTGAAACCCTGTCTCTACTAAAAATACAAAAAATTAGCCAGGCATGGTGGCAAATGCCTGTAATCCCAGCTACTCGGGAGGCTGAGGCAGGAGAATCACTTGAACCCGGGAGGCAGAGGTTGCAGTGAGCCAAGATCACGCCATTGCACTCCAGCCTGTGCAACAAGAATGTAACTCTGTCTCAAAAGAAAAAAAAAAAAACTTCTTAACTGATTTGGAGAAAATGTATTTCTTTTCTGTTGAAAGGCGAAGTGGATCCTAAAGAGAGGATAGCACGCCAACGAAAATTATTACAGAAGAAACTTGGCCTTAATATGGGAGAAGCAATTGGAATGAGTACTGAAGAACTTTTCAATGATGAAGATTTGGATTATACCCCAACTTCAGCAGCCCTTGTAAACAAACAACCTGTAGGTAAAACGTTTGGTTATTTGATTGCAAGTAATAATACAAAGGGTTTGCTTCATTTTGCTTATGTAATTATAGTTTAAGAAAATGTTATGCTTAGCTCTGCTTGTTGCCACCTAGTGCCACCATAATTTAACATCTTTTTAAACCAGATTTCTTATAACAGATTCTGTAGACGCAAGCTCAACCCTCCTCCCAGACACTGGACTGTCGTAGTAGACCTTTTAGGAGTTACTGGTATTGGAAGATTCTAGTTGCTCCAATTGCTCTTTTTTTGTTTTGTTCTTTGATGTAGGGAAAAGTAATTTTTTTGGGAGGGTGAGAGATAGTAAGGGCTATCATAGTCAGTTATGATAGTAGAAGTCTTTAGTGTTATGATTTATTCTTTTTTTTTTTAAGTGAGAAATATGACAAGACTTGTGAACAACAAAAAAGGGGTATACAATACGGAGTAAAAGGAAGTTTTTTGCCAATAGGACAAACATTTCCATGCCCCATAGGCAACCCTTTTTAAGTTACTTGTGCATCATTTCTGAAACTTCTGTATATATACAAGTGCATGTGTATGTTTGTGTATATGTGTGTATATACATATATATATGTATATATATTCTTTTTAAGCCATATTTGCCTTTTCTTACTTCATACAGCTTAATATATCAATATATTCAGATTGATCACATTCTTTTTGGACAGCTTCATGCTGTTTTATTTTGTAGCTATACCATAGTTGCACTCTTTTTCTTCCTCCTTCTCTATTCCAGTTCCCAGTGGATACATTTGTGCTTCTTAACATTTTTGTATGCCACAGACTCTTTTGAAGCTCTAGTAAAAGCTGTGGCTCTCTCTTCAGAAAAATGCACATGTAATGAGATATTACATCTCAAGGGATTCAGTACTCTTTTACCTGACCCCCCAGTATTGTTTTAGGGGTCCATGGGCTGCATTAAAAATTCCTGCTTTGCAGTTATGAATTTCCTGTCTTGTCATTCTCTTGGCCATTTCCTTTACTTCAGTGGAGAACAGTTCTATTTGCCTTTATACAAGTGGTACTTTAAACCATTAGAATTTGTAAAGTGTATTTTTTAGGGTTGGGGGCATGTGTGATGATGAATAAGTTCTGCAGAATAAAGGGGGGAAAAAGGCAGATACTAGAAAAGGAAAAAGAGAGATTATGAAGAGGCCAAAATATAGCAACACCCTGAAACAAACAGAAGGAAATGGGATAGAAAGGAAAGCGTAAAATGAAACTAGAAGATAAAGAGGAAAATAGAATAAAATAAAGCAGAATAAAAATGCAATCACATGATCACAGTATGGGTAATTAAGCATGGTGTAAGAAAATGAATGGGCAAGTGTATTAGAGAAAATGGGTATACATATCAGATTAATTGGGTGTGGGATAGGCAACGCCAACCTGAGGTTTGCAAAATCCAGGTTTATATATCGTGGACCTTTTGGGGGAAGTTGCTTAAGGTTTATTATTGCCATAGGTCATTATAGCTGCTTTGCCTTGTATATGTCCAGTGGTTCTTGATCAAGACTGTAGCAGAACATCCACACCAGTGACCTTAACTGGTTGCAGAAGTATAGATTTCAGTTGAATCTTGCAGTTAGGCACAGAAGGGATTTTTAGGCTTGAGCTTAAAACTCTAACACACAGGCTTTATAGCGTCTTGTGAGAATGGAAAAGAGAGCAAAAAGAGTAGGCAGTAAGTAGTTAAGAGGAAAGGTATAAGGGCTAAGTTGTACTGTAGCATGTTGGACCAATCATTTAAGACTATAATAATTTATTTCAGCAGATGGTGATGATCAGTTTCTTTTGTTAACATTTATTCTCATAACTTTCTGGTGATATTATTTTTATTTTGAAGTCTTACCTCTTCAAAGCCTTCTTTGTGGGTTAGGATAATACATTTGTGCCTCATAATGTAGCATAAAAAAGTTAAGAAGCTTAGGTGTATCCATTGGGAGTTGGAATAATAGAGAAGAAGGAGGAAAAGACTGAAATTATGGTATAGTCATACAACAGAAGAGTGTGAGACTCAAAAAAGAATGTGATCGACATATATATATTGAAATTTATAGACTTGGTGGTCTTCTGAGGCTGAGACTATAGGTATGTATTTTAATTTCAAAAGTTCCAAGTCATCATTCTTTTATTCTTTTAGACTCTTCAGGCAGCTGAATTGATTGACTCAGAGTTTCGAGCAGGAATGAGCAATAGACAGAAGAACAAAGCTAAAAGAATGGCAAAGTTATTTGCAAAACAGAGATCCAGGGATGCAGTGGAAACTAATGAGAAGAGGTAGTAATTTTTTTTGCTTATTTGCTTAAAACAGTAGTGCTATGTGGCTTTAATCTGTGTCTGCTTGATTATAGAAACATTCTGTTGACATTATGTTTAACTGGGGAGTATTGTTTGGATTCTCTTACTCAGTTGTCAGAGAGTATTGTTACTAGGGACTGAGACTACTTCCCCCAGAAAATCCACATGTGCAGACTTTATTTCCTACTAATTATCAGTTTTGAATGAGGGCTGAGGATCTCCAAAGGGAAGAGCATTCCAGGCAGAAGGAACAAGTTTAAATGCCTTAAACATGGACTATTCAAGAAACAAATAGAAGGGCGGTATAGCCTTCTATACTGGGATGGGTGCACAGGAGCGTGGTAGAGAATGAAATCAGAGGGATGTCTAAGGACCACAAGTTAAGAATACTGCATTAGTAAAATGGGAGGTATTGTCATGGTATTACCTCACCTGTTCCCTAAGCTGGGGATGTGCTAAATAGCCGCTGATAATCTAGGCTAGTTTCTGTCGTCCTGTTGAAGAAAAGAACTCTGTGGGTAAAATCACTGTCTTCAATTTCCTCATAAGTTTCTAAAAGTGATCATCTATGCATGGCTTAGAGCAGCATTTCTCAAAGGGTGGTTCAAAACTATTTCCTTCAGGGGCTCTTTGAGGGGCTTATAAAAAATATGCAGATTCTTTTTTTTTTTTTTTTTAATACAGTCTCACTCTGTCATCCAGACTGGAGTACGGTGGTAAAATCACAGCTCACTACAGCTTCAAACTCTCAGGCTCAAGCAATCCTCCTGCCTTAGCCTCCCAAGTAGCTGGGACTATAGGTGTGCACCACCATGTCTTGCTAATTTTTAAGTTTTTTGTAGAGATAGGGTTTCCCTGTGTTGCCTATGCGGGTATCAAACACCTTGGCTCAACTGATCCCCCCTGCCTCGGCCTCCCAAAGCCTTGGGATTATTGTGAGCCATCACACCTGGCCAAAAATGCGTATTCTTGGGCCCCACTCAGATCTATTAAATAAGAATCTTTAATGGTGTTCAGGAAATGTTTGCATAAATGCTGAATTAATTAAAAACCTCTGAAAATAGAGTTTGCAGATGACAGAACTTTTTGTTATATGTATTCACATAAAGCTAAAAAGTGTTTACTGTTTAAAAGCTAGGCACAAAGGGGGATAAATAAACATCTACTTGGTAGAAATTTATACTTGGGGTTAAGTCTTTAACTGCAGACTTTTTATTGAGCTTGTTAATGACAAGATTTTTTTAGAAGTTAACAGCTCATTAAGATCATAGAGTAACCTAATAAGTGTTTCCACTGGTTTTTATTCATACAAACACTTCTAGCCAAGTATTTGAATGTTGGAAATATTAGACTTTATTTTTCAGAGTTCATGAGTCATTCATTTCACAAACATTTATTAAATACCTTCTATTTACCAGGTATTGTTCTAGGCCCTGAGGACACAAGTGAATAAACTAGATAAGAATTCCTGCCTTTGTGGGTTATAGTCTGGAGGGAAAGAAAGATGGGAAATAAATAAATAAAATATAGTGTGTGTGTATGCGTATATATATAAAATATAGATCATGTTAATGGTAAGAGTTAAAAGAAGATAAAACAGGGAAAAAACATGTGAAATATGTTTAGGGTATAGAGTTTGTAATTTTAGATGGGATGGTCTAGGAGGGCTTCATAGACGTGACTTTTGAGTAACAATCTGAAAGAAATGAGAGTGCTAGTCCTGTGAATATCTAGAAAAAGACATTCCAAATAGAGGAAATTACAAGGACAAATGCCTGGCAGGGGGAAACAAGCCTAACAAGTTCAGGGACTTAAGGTGACCTACTAATGTGGCTACATGTGGAGGTAATTTAGGGAAGAGTAATAGGAGATGAGGAGAGGGGAAACTCAGATTTCTTTTATCACCTTATAGAAAAAATGGCTGGCCAAATAAATTTCACTCTTAAGATGGAGAGAGGGGGAGGTGTATTTATAGAAAATAATGCTGTATGTGCTTAAAATGTGCTGTTTTTCTTTTCTAAATACTGAATAAAAGTTGTTTCGCTTGTCCTCTCCTTTCCAATATTAGGCTAGTCTCAATATTTTTGTTTTTTAAGTCATAATATAACATTTCCTCAAATTATCTATGTACTTTTTTCATTGGTCAATTGTTTATCTCCATATTTTTCGAGAATGGTTAGATTATACTGTATTGTTTAGTGTGTTAGTTTTCTCTAGTATGCAAAAGCCTAAAAAAGTTAGTGTTATGCTGGACCAGATTTAGGTTATAAAAAAGATAAGCAGCTGATTAAGAGGAGGGAAAAATGGCCTATTAAATTCAAGATCCAATTTGAAAGAAATAATTCACCAACCTATAGTGTTGTTAGGATATATTTTGCTCAAAAAATCTTAAGCAGTTAATCTTAGTCGTTTGATACATGGGATTTTAAGTAAATCATATAAGCAGAATATGGTGTAAAACATTTGTTCAGATGATAGATTCTCTTAAATTCATCGTGATTCATGTTATCTTTTGTTCATTCATTGTGGTTCCTATTATGCTTTATTCATTTTCTAAATAGTGACTTTTATTTTTTAGCAATGATAGCACTGATGGGGAGCCAGAAGAAAAGAGACGGAAAATAGCAAATGTTGTCATTAATCAGTCTGCAAATGATTCCAAAGTCTTGATTGATAATATTCCAGACAGCTCTTCCTTAACTGAAGAGGTACTCTTGAATGAAAGGCTCTAAAGTATCCATTAAAATTGCTTATAATCTTTTTCAAACTAATGTATCAAAAGAAAGTATTGAATAATCTGTTGATTGAAAGAAATTTTATTAGTAAAAATATATCTTCATTAGTTAAACTTAATTAAATTTTTAAAAGCTTGATTGCTACTACTAGACCTACAAATAAAATTTATTGAATTACTTAAATTGTTAGCATAAAGTAGACCTTTTGAACTAGTAGTAATTCTATTTTTCTTATTCAGACAAATGAATGGCCTTTGGAAAGCTTTTGTGAAGAACTTTGCAATGACCTTTTTAATCCCTCCTGGGAGGTAAGATTTCTTCATTACAGTTTCTCTCAGCTGTATTTTCTGTCCTAATGAAGGGAACAGTGTCAAGAGCAATATACTTTGTCAGAGTCCCTGTTCCTCTGTATTCGTCTCAGGACTCAGGGCATGTCATATTGACCTAAATAGAAAACTATAGATTGATTTTCACCTTTCATATCTTTTCGATCATATTCTTTAGTGAATTATTTCTTTTCGTTTTTCCTTTGTTTATAATCCAAAGGCTTGCATATCTCTCCCAGGCAGTAAAAAATACTTCCTTTCCTTTTGGAAGTGGACCATTTTTATTGATCAAGAGCAGTAGTTTCCAAACCAGCTTTTTAGCCTCAGAAATCTTTAGAGAACATCTTGAACAGGTCCCAATATGTAGAAGAGAAGAAAGAGTGAAGTTCCTCTGCTTGAAATTGAGGATTGGTAGTTTCAAACCATTGTTTCTCCCTTCTGTTGGCCTTTGTGTAATTAAAAAAAAAATTTCTTTAGAATTTTTTTAGTTACCTTTCCTTGGTGTAATTCTGTTTAAAGTTCCTCAAGTCATAACGCATGTAGTCTTAATAAGTGGGCACAGTGTCAGTGGCTTGTTTTTTTCCAGATAACACTGTAGAAAGTATCCTCACTTTCTCAAAGAAAGGTGATTTATCATCAGGGGTACAGTGATACATTAATCATGAGACATTTTATTTGCATTGTCTTCTT
The DNA here is from genome assembly GCA_036589455.1 of Ateles fusciceps. Lineage (NCBI taxonomy): Eukaryota > Metazoa > Chordata > Mammalia > Primates > Atelidae > Ateles > Ateles fusciceps. The sequence goes on from JAZHEH010002393.1 coordinate 8,350,364, forward strand.
TTGGGATTCACTTGTCATTGGTAGCTTTGGAGCTAGGTTTTTTGCTTTTTGGTTTTTTTGAGATGGATTCTCACTCTTGCCCAGGCTGGAGTGCAGTGGCATGATCTTGGCTCACTGCAACCTCTGCCTCCTAGGTTCAGGCAATTCTCTTGGCTCAGCCTCCCAAGTAGGAACATGCCGCTATGCCTGGCTAATTTTTTGTGTGTTTTTAATAGAGACAGGGTTTCATCATGTTGGCCGGGGTAGTCTTGCTTGGACTCCTGAGCTCAAGTGATCTGCCCACCTCAGCCTCCCAGAGTGCTGTGATTACAGATGTGAGCCACCACGCCCAGCCTGGAGCTTAGTTTTGATACACATATTTTGAAAATGCATGTGTTGGGATTATGAAAAACACCTTGAGCCGTTTGCAGTGGCTCACACCTGTAATCCCAGCACTTTGGGAGGCTGAGGTGGGCGGATGGAGTTCAAGACCAGCCTGGCTAACATGAAGAAACCCCATCTCTACTACAAATAGAAAAACTAGCTGGGTGTGGTGGCGGGCGCCTGTAATCCCAGCTACTCGAGCGGCTGAGGCAGGAGAATTGCTTGAACTTGGGAGGCAGAGGTTGCAGTGAGCCAAGATCATGCCACTGCACTCAAGCCTGGGCAGCAGAGCGAGACTCTGTCCCCCACCAAAAAATAGAAGAATATATGATACTTTCTTTTCTCTCCCTTGCTATGGATAGTGCTAAATGAAGGTAGAGGTTAAGAGAGTGACAACAATGTGGATTTATATCTCAAATGGATTTTAGAATAGCTGTTTTCTTGCTTGATTTTTTAAAAATTCTGTATAACCAAAAACAGTCTGAAATTTATATGTGTAATTCTTCTTTTGAATGTAAAACTACATTCTTATAAAGTTCCACTTAGTTTATTCTAATTTCTTAAAAACCCAGTATCCCTATTTCATATTGAAGAAAAGTTAAACAACTTTTCTTAAACATTTAACCTCTGACATTTGCTTCGTGGTTCTTTTCAGGTTCGACATGGTGCAGGCACTGGACTTAGGGAAATTCTTAAAGCTCATGGGAAAAGTGGTGGTAAAATGGGTGACAGCACTTTAGAAGAGGTAAGTGTATTAATGCAACAATTATCACCAAGTATTAATAGCTGGCATCTTTTTCCAATGTAGGGAAGTAATGAGTATGTGCCATGAAGTAGGAATGAGGGTTAAATAAGAGGAAGAGATATGAAAAGGTAAATATCATACAATGGATTGAAAAGTAGAGTAAGATGAATAAGAGGCTAGTTGAGAGATCAGTGAGCAACATAATTGGTATAGCCTGGAGACACTGGTAATAGGATAGATAGTAGATATGTGACAGGTGTATTTGATAGGAGAACAACCTTAGGTAATTAGTTTCTTAATGTCTCTTGGAGTGCAAGTAACAATATAATCCAAGAATTTTGATATATCTGAATTTGTATTAATACTCAAATGGGATATGGGATATGTTTAATATTAAAGACATTAATTGGGACTATTCTACTTTTTGGTTATTCCTACAGATAAAGTAATCTGTCCCAATATTTTATTTTTAATTTTGGACCTAGGTGTCCCCCCCAGACCCCAGTACAAAATGTGATCTTTGTTTTAAAAAAAAAAAAATATATATATATATATTATGTTTTAACAGATGATTCAGCAGCATCAGGAATGGTTGGAAGACTTGGTTATTAGACTCCTTTGTGTTTTTGCATTAGACAGATTTGGAGACTTTGTTTCTGATGAAGTAAGTATCATTTAAGGGAGGCTTTGCCCAGTCAAATTTCAGATTCTACAAAATACGTTTTTTGCAAATACGAGTTTTCTTCCTTTTTCACCTGTAGGTTGTGGCACCAGTTCGTGAAACTTGTGCTCAAACATTAGGCGTGGTTTTAAAACACATGAATGAAACAGGAGTTCATAAGACTGTGGATGTGCTGCTAAAATTACTTACACAAGAACAGTGGGAAGTTAGACATGGTGGTCTGCTGGGAATAAAATACGCTTTGGCAGTCCGTCAGGTAAATACTTCAAGTTTTGAAGCATACGTGAGAGAGTTTTTTCCCCTCGTAGTTTATTTTCATTAATTAGATGAAATGGTCTTAGATTCTTACTGTTAACAGAGAAGCCAGTCTTCCAAGATTTATCTTCTTGAGACAGTATCGTAGAGATAGGTGGCGCTCATAAGAATTTACGTATAAATCAAAAGATGGTTATGTTGTTTGCTCTTTAAGGTCAAAGATTATTTTGCCTTTTTAATTCATTGCTACAGTTAATTCAGTGCTCTTCATGATTTGGTTTCACTGTTTAACTCATTTAAATATTGAATAAATGCTCTGAGGGCTGTACGACATGGTGCCAAGTTATGCAATATACATACAGCAATAGACATCAAAGTGTAAATCAAACAACCTATAATATGGTCATGTACTTTTTACATAAACTGTCAGTGTTTTTTCTTTCATCCTTTATGACAAGGCTTATAAGAAGAAAATGCATGTAGTCTTATTCTTTTCATATAGGGAAATAAGTTCTGAAAAATTACATGCCTTGCTGAAGGTCACAAACTAGTTAGGGTTAGTATTAGAACTAGAAACTAAGTGACATGTCTTATAGAACAGTGTGTATTGTAATGTTATACATCATCTAGGATGAAAACACCTAAATATGCACATAATCTTCTACTTAGAAACGTTTATGTTCCCTTAGTGGGTTATTAAAAACTCTGATACATTCTGGCTAGGAATTTGGTTCTTAGATTGTCCCACAAAAGCCTATTTCATATATAAATATATCTAAAGTCCTTTACTAAACTAATAAGTGCTGTGTAATCTGTATATACACATACATAACATTTTTGTGGAAAAATTGATTCTGATTTCCAATATGAGATGCCAGTAAAACATCTCTTTTCTCCTTCTCCCTACTTCCCCACCATAGATCTAGTAACAGAATTGGGGACTTCCACAAACAGTTGTCTTGACTTGAGGATAAATGGGTCAGCAAAGAGTGAGTGTTGAGGAAAAGAAGAGATGTAAAAGTAAAGGAGAGGTTATGAATGAAGAGCTAGAGAGAGACCAGGACCTTTTCTTACCAGTTTAATTTCCCTGAATACTTTCCAGTCGGGACCAGCATTGTCAGAGTGTTAGGCGTTGGCCTATGCATTTCACTATTCATTATGGCTACTTAATGCTCTGTTCCAGCTTTTCTTCTCTTCCCTTGCTCATGTATAACAGATTGGAACCTCCCTTTCTGTCTCTAAAAGCAAGCCCAAAGACCTTTGAAATTTTCTGAGATTGTCTTTTTTTTTTTCCTTTCTTTAACTGCCAAATTTCAAATCATTCTTTTGTGACTCTGCTCATAGACCTGAGCTCTCTGTCCAACCCTTTTCTCCCTCTGCTCCCTTCCTTGCTTTTCCTGGCCCCTTTAGTTCTCTTCTTCCCATGGCAGCCACCTTCTCCCCCTTCCCCCCCCAGCAAAACCTTTTTTTCTGTGTTCTGCACTCTAGCCTCTGTAGATGACAGCAGAATTATATGAACATGGAAAACACCTTATTGGTTTTTGAAATGTTATCTCTATTTCATAGTGAGACCAGTTCTCAGTGAGATTCCTAGTATATGATCACAGCAGTAACCTCTAGGGGCTGGCTCTGTTGGGGGAAATGAAAAGACATTAAATTGGAATAATGAGAAGCAGGAAGATAATGGCTTTTCTTTCACTCTCATTCTCCCTTTGGTTTTTGGTGGCACTGAATGAGATAATGGAGGCTAGGGTTTAGCAGAGGGGTTTGTATGTGTGTGTATTCACACAGAGAATTCATGGTTTTACCTATAAAACATGTTTTGATGTTTTACGTCTCATAAAGTACTTGATGCCCTTGTGGTCTTTTCAAGTGGGATTATTTAGTCTTCTATTGATGTTATATTTTTGTTTATGTGATTGTTTTCTAGAAGGTACAGTCATAACAATGTTTCGGTCAATGATGAGCCGTATATGAGATGGTGGTCCCATAAGATTATAATACTGTATTTTTATTGTACCCTTTCTATATTTAGGTATACCAATACTTATCATTTTGTTAATAGTTGCCTACGGTATTCAGTAACATGCTATACAGGTTTGTAGCCAAGGAGCAATAGGCTGTATCACATAGCCTAGGTGTGGTATAGGCTATACTGTCTAGGTTTGCGTAGGTACACTCTATAATGTTCACACAATGACAGAATTGCCTGATGTATTTCTCAGAATCTATCCATTGTTAAGTAGTACGTGACTCTAGGTATTGGAATTTAGCTATCGTGGCAAATTTAAATTTTAAAATGTTCAAGCACAATAAACCATACTATAGAAAATTAATTTATTTTCTTGTACTGTTTTACAGGATGTAATTAATACTTTATTGCCTAAAGTTTTAACTAGAATAATTGAAGGACTCCAGGACCTTGATGATGATGTCAGAGCTGTTGCTGCAGCATCATTAGTGCCTGTAGTAGAAAGCCTTGTTTATCTTCAGACACAAAAGGTAAATTATTTTTACAACTTCTTCCTATAGAGTTTGTTTACATTTGAGATATATGGAGTATTAGAAAATACATTGAGTACCTTTTTCTCCTTCATCTTCAATTTTTTTTTTTACCAACAGCCCTCTGATGGATACAATCTTGATTATATGTTGTGCTTTGGAAGAGTGAATTGTATCCATTTGTCTTCTTTCCCTTTATGTACATAATATATAGGGAACTTTTTGGGAAGAGAGCAGCCATTTCTTCCTTCTTTTATTCTTGGTTTTTAGATTTATTGGATTTTTATTTATTTCAATTTTAGTTTTTGGATTTGATTTTTTAATCTAGTTTCTTTCCTCCCCTCCCCTCCCCTCTTCTCCCTTCCCTTCCCCTTCCCTCCCCTTTACTCTCCTCCTTCTCCTCCTCCCCTTCTCCCTCTTCCTTCTCCCCTTCTCCCCTACTCCTCCCCTCCTCTCCCTCCTCTGCTCTCCTCTCTTCTCTTGCCTCTCCTTTTCTCTCCTCTCCTTTCCTTTTCTTCTCTGTCTTGTCTTGTCTGTTCTGTACTTTTCTCTTTTCTTCTTCCCTTCTCCTTCTTCTCTTCTTTCTAGGGTCTCACTCTGTCACCCAGGCTGGAGTGCAGTGGGTGACATGTAGCCTCACTCTCCTGGGCTCAAGCAGTCCTTCCTGCCTCAGCCTTCCAAGTAGCTGAGACGACAGACACATGCCACTGTGCCTGGCTAATTTTTTTTGAATTGTCTTTTGTAGTGATGGGGGAGTCCCCCTGTGTTGCCCAGGCTGGTCTCAGACTCCTAAGGGCAAGAGATCTTCCCAGTCTTGGCCTTCAAAAGTGCTGGGATTACTCGTGTGACCCTTCACACCTGCCCCTCTAGTCTCATTTTTCGAAATGAATTTTTTAAGGTCTAGCTGACTTTTCACCTTATTAAAATCAGAACATATAGTTTGGAAATACAGCAAGCAGTATTTTAAGAGCTTAAAAACTAAATTTTGTTTTTTAAATGATGATTAGTGTCATTTTAAATGCAGTAAAATTACCTAGAGTGGCATGTCTTGTGTCTCCATGCTCTGTTGTTTTCAGAGTTTAGTTTTTTACATGAAATAGTTTTGGCTATTTTGTTTTCTGAATTCTCCTACCCATCATGAGTCTGATCAGGAAGGAAAGTAGAGTTGAATGGTGTTAAAAAGAGGGAATAGAGAATTTTTAAAGGCAAATAGTGTTGCCTCCTTAACTTTGCTCAAAACTGACACTGTCCAAGGTCATTGGAATTGCATATGTTGTTGAATTGTAGTAACCCCTGGGATACCATTTGGCAGGGCTTGTGAATATCTTGTGCAAAATTGATAACTTTTCTTGAAAACTGATCTTATAGGTACCCTTCATTATAAATACATTATGGGATGCTCTTCTGGAATTAGATGATCTAACAGCTTCAACAAATAGTATTATGACTCTCCTTTCATCCTTGCTAACTTATCCTCAGGTCCAACAATGCAGGTAATTATTTCTAATTAGTGGAATAAAGTGAAAAGCCTTTATATATCTCTCCAGATAATTCAGACTAAACATATAATATTTTAGCACCTTTAAGAATAGTACTGTGTAAGTCGGAGATGCCAAAGATTGCTATTTTCAGAAGGCCTTGTCTTTTTTACTCTCTAGCCATTTGGAGCAGGAGCTTGCAAAGATCATTTTCTTTACTCTTGAAATATTTCAGTTATACAATTCATCATCTTGTTCTTTACTTTAGAAATATAATTATTGAGTAATATTTCCAGTTCTAGTCCTAGAATGTGGAATTTTAGCTTTATTTAGTAACATTTAGTTAACAGAATTATCATCGAACATCGGCTTTACATTTTCTAAAACTTGCTCCTCTGTGGACTTTTTTTTGGTAATGTTCGTTTCTTCAACTCTTGTTCTTGATTTCAGTAATTACTCAAGAGGAAGGGAATACATGATAATGTAATGTCCAAAGGCAGAGATCGAATGAGGCCAAAAACGTTTTTCAAAAATTTAGGGTCACCAATTTTCCTGTCCTGATACATGAAGCTCAGCTAAGCTGATTAACACATTCCCTACCTTTTAGAGTGGCCGTTGAATATTATTAGAGATAAGTGTCCTCAAAGAATAGTTTCCTTAGAGATAGAAAAGAAAAAATTATTATGCAACTTTAAAAAATTCACAGATGAGAAAATTAATTATTCTTATCCTAGTGAGGATGTTCAGTGAATGTTCATATAATTATGCTTATACATGGTTTCTGGCTCTATGAGTATCTCCCATGAAACCCTAGATGTATAAAAATCCTGTAGAAAATGTTTCAAATAATGACTGACCTACTGGTAGTACTTTAATGCTAAGTTTAGATTAGTTGGACAGCCGATAAGAAGGAATACCAAAATAAATGCTTATAAAAGCAAAAGAAGAGAAAAATTGAAGTGGTAGTACATTTGTAGGGTTTCCTAATTTTCAGTGCTTCCATTACTAATGAAAGCTGTACAAACTAAATGAGTTAATCTATGTGAAAGCCCTCTTTAAGCTGCAAGATGAAGGGGTTTTTAATTACTGTAAATCAAGGATGGGTAATCTTTTTCTACAAAGGCTCACATAGTGAGTATTTTGTTTTGTGAGCCAGTCTGTGAAAACTACTAAGTTGTCACTGTAGTGTGAAAACAGCTATACGTAGGTAATGCATAAGAGAATGAATGTGCCTGTGTATTCATAAAATTTTCACTGAAAAACAAAAATGAGTGGAATGAATTTGGCCTATGGGCCTTAGTGGACAGTGTCAGAAAAACTGGATAATATAAGAAAGAATATAGTGAAAATTATATTAATTCATTGTGAAATAATGTAGTTTCCGATATTTTTTGTTTCATATTTGCTTCATATATTGTAATACTTGGCAGATACTTCTAGCTTATGTAAGAAGAAGTGCAGCACGTTATCTGGAGCATGAACAGTTACACACTTAACAAGACTTTGTTATAATGCTTTTATGTATTTTGTGTTTTTATGTCTGTGCATGTGTTTAAGTTAGAATTTTATAAATAAATTTGCTAAATATGACAATGAATACAAGAAGTAATGTTCATACAAACTGACAAGTAACGAAAATAGTGTTAAAAGATAGGAACCACAAAAGACCAAATAGTTACAGTGGCGTATTATTTTTTGTTCATGTCTTTTTCTATAGAACCATATATTTCAAATGCTGCTTATGAATCATCTCCTAATTCCAAGTAACTTTTACAAATGGCTCATGAATGTGACAGGAATCCTATGACCCAAGTTAGTCTAGACTTGGCTTTTTTTGCTTCCCTATTTAAAACTTAGTCTGTGAGAAGGAAGAAATTTGAGTTTTCCTAACTTAGTAATGCTACACCAGGATAATAAATTTCAAAGTTGCTGCCATATCACCACTTGCTCATTTAATACATGACAGAGATGGCCCCAAAGGGGATGGAAATTATGTGTATCTGCCTATTGGGATTAGCCATGGGGAAGGAATAAGGTTTAGCAATCCTGACCATGTAGGCTGACTACCAGCTAGGATACATGTCCCATTTTCCTAAGAACAATTATATTGGAAAGTCCTAACTTAATAAAGGTGACTCATGGCAATAGTGCCATGGAGGAACCGGATGTTAGTATTTCTACCCTTCTTTTTGACTGCGTTTGCTCTGACTCTTCTAGTGCTACAGTAACCGTTATGAAGGACATTGTTACATGAATGTTCATATGAAAACTGTATTATCTTTTAAGAATTTATTCATCAAAAAAGTCACATGATGTCAAAATCACTGCATCCCATGAGAATGATATTTAGATAATGTATCTACAGAGTTTCAACTTAGAATAAGTAAGATTAATTTGTGTCTTCTTTATTAGTATTCAACAGTCACTCACAGTTTTAGTTCCACGTGTCTGGCCTTTTTTGCATCACACTATATCATCAGTTCGAAGAGCAGCATTGGAAACTCTGTTTACATTATTATCAACACAGGACCAGGTAAGAACTGATAAATAATAGCAATCGTGAAACTTATACAAATTAATTTTATAAAATAAACCTGATCATTAACTTACCCTTGCTGTATGTATATCCAAAGATCAGGACAATGTTGAGCCTAGTGGTATGGTAACCATGTAAATGAATATAATCACTGTGAGAGCAGAAATATTTTAATATTTTATTCTAGGTTGTATTCTCAGCACATTCTTAACACATAGGAAGTCCTCAGTAAATATTTGTTGAATGAATGAATGATTGAATAGTCTTTTCCTGCCAGGGACCTGTTAGTCTTTGCATGCCCTTTGTCTGTATGGTTGACAGTTGGGTGGATGGCAGAACCCATGGCCCAGCTTAGAAGGCTGCATTTGAAGCTCTAGATTACAACTTTTAAAGACTTACCATGGAATTCCCAGGCTCTTGCCTTTAGAAGATTTCTCAGTCTTAAGAGCATGCTGTTTTCAAGGATAGCGTACTTGAGGAGTCACATGCTGAAATGCCTACAGAGATCATTCAGGTAATATCAGTGTGTAAATGAAGCCTGTGGTGAGTTCTTGCCCTGTTTATACACGGCTTCACATAACCCCCCTCATTTTTTTTTTTTTTGGAGACAGAGTGTCACTCTGTCCCCCAGGCTGAAGTGCAGTGGTGCGATCTCGGCTCACTGCAACCTTTGTCTCCTGGTTTTAAGCGATTCTCCTGCCTCAGCCTCCCGACTAGCTGGGACTACAGGCGCACACTACCCTGTCCAGCTAATTTTTTGCATTTTTAGTAGAGATGGTGTTTCACCATGTTAGCCAGGATGGTCTCAACCTCCTGACCTCTTGATCCGCCTGCCTCGGCTTCCCAAAGTGCTGGGATTACAGGCATGAGCCACCAAACCTGGCCTGCACATTCCCATTCTTTAAATAACCTTATAGGTCAAACAAAATACCTAGATTTAGGGAACTATCAATAAGAGATTCATTCTTCTAGCATGCTGTTAATATATAGGTACTAAAGTTTGGGCCAATCATCTTTTAAAAATAGTGAGTAAGTGCCTCATTTGTGTTCACTAACCACACATTCTCATGTGAATTAGGAACATTTTGTGTAGACTTGCTTTAACATGCAGCATGTTACTGTGTTGAACTTCTGTGAATAAACATCTATAAATTGTTTTAGCATTATCCTTTTGGTTTTGTCTAATCCACATCTCTGAGGAACAACCATCAGGTCTGTTTTATAATTCTCAGTTGATCAGGCATGGGCTGATACGACAACTGGCATGGGTTATTCTTAATTTTCATTTTATTTTTTCCTTTAATTTTATGATTTTTGCCTAAACGTTTGTGAATTCTTAAATTCATTTTATATAGATCTCTTGAAGTTACCAGATTTTTTCCTTTCATGTGGTTCTTTTAGTATAAGTGGACTTTATTTTTAATAGCGGTTTTAGATTTACAGAAAAAAATGAGGGAAGAGTACAAGTTCCTATATACCCTTTTATCCCTCCTACCCACACGTATTTCCATTATTAGTGTCTGGCATTAGTGTGGTACATTTATTACAACTGATGAGCCAATATTGATACATTAACTAAAGTCCATACTTTACAGTAGGGTTCATTCATTCTTCTGTAGATTCTATAGGTTTTTACAAATGTACAATAATGATAATGTACCCACCATTACAGTATTATACAGAGTAGTTTTACTACCCCAAAAATCCCATGTTCCACCTATTCATCATTCCCTCTTCCTGAACCCTTAGTAGTCACTGATCTTTCTTACTGTCTCCTTAATTTTGCCTTTTCCAAAATAACACATAGTTGGAATCATATATGCTGCCTTTTCAAATTGGCTTCTTTCACTTAGCAATATGAAATTAAGGTTCTTCCGTGTCTTTTCATGTCATGGTAGCCCATTTCTTTTTATCACGGAATGATACTCCATTGTCTGTACCAGTTTATGTGTTCATTTGCCTTCTAAGGACTCTTAATTGCTTCCAGTTTTTGGCAATTATGAAAAAAACTGTTATAAATATTAATGTGCAGGTTCTTGTGTGGGTATAAGTTTTCAACTCACTTGGGTAAATACCAAGGAGCACATCTACTGAATTGTATGGTAAGAGTATGTTGACTTTTATAAGAAACTACCAGCGGTCTTCAAAGTAGCTGTACCATCTTGTATTTCTACCAGCAATGAGTGAGAGTTTCTATTGCTTCACATTCTGGCCAGCATTTTTTGTCAGTGTTTTGGGTTTTAGTCATCCTAATAGGTGTGTAGTAGTATTTCATTGTTGTTTTAATTTGCAGTTTCCTAGTGACGCATGATGTTGAACATCTTTTCATATGCTTATTTGCTATCTATCTCTCATCTTTGGTGAGGTGTCTGTTCAGTTTTTACCTATTTTTATTTATTTATTTTATTGTATTTTTGAGATAAGGTTTCACTCTGTTGCTCAGGCTGGAGTGCAGTGGGCAGGATCATAGCTTATTGCAACCCTGAACTCATGGGCTCAAGTGATCTTTCCATTTCAGCCTCCTGAGGAGCTGGGACTTACAGGCATGCACCACCATTTTTGGCTAATTAATTTTTTTAGTTTTTATATGTAGAGATGAGGTCTTGTTATGTTGCCCAAGCTAGTCTTTTGCCTATTTTTAAATTGGGTTGTTTTCTTATTGTTGAATTTTAAGAGTTCTTTGTATATTTTAGATACCAGTTTCCCATTGTTTTTTTAAAGCCCTTTTATTCCTTATAGTCTGCCACCTGTGGACTATAATTAACTTGTAACTTTATTATTTATTCAGTAATATCAACTTTATATTACTAGAAAATAAGATATTCTGTATAAATGAAATTTTCAAATAATTGAAATATACTTTTTTTGCCACACAAAAAAAGTTAACTATTAAAATAATTGCCACAGTAGATCATCCTTTTAGAGTATATTAAACATAAGCTAACACTTTTTGGTGAATCAGTCACCAATATTATTTGTTGGTTATTAGTTTCTATACTGTGTTTATTATAGCATACTATGGGAATATTGAGATACATGAGTCACTGCTTGCAGTAATTGAACTGTTCTTTTTCAGTTGCTTTTGCCTAATTTTTATTTCCTCTCAGCTGTCAATTGTGACTTCTCACTTTTGTTAGTCTTGCAATATGATGCCTCCTCCCTTGTTCTAAAATTTTTACTATAAATGAGATTCCAAGATTGTTATAAATCCCCATCTGGCCTCGCGCAGTGGCTCAGGCCTGTGATCCCAGCACTTTGGAAGGCTGAGGCAGGCAGATCACTTGAGGCCAGGAGTTCAAGACCAGCCTGGGCAACGTGGTGAAACCCTGTCTCTACCAAAAATACCAAAATTAGCTGGGCATGGTGTTGTGTGCTTGTAACCTCAGCTACTTGGGAAGCTGAGGCATGAGAATCGCTTGAACCTGGGAGGCAGAGGCTGTAGTGAGCCGAAATTGCACCACTGCACTCCAGCCTGGACATCAGAGCGAGATCTTGTCTCAAAAAATTTTTTTTAAAATTCTCTTCCAATTTTTAGTCCCTCAATATTTATGGATGCTGGCTATTAAAATTTCCTGGTTGTGAAAACATCTCTGTGTTCTTTGATGTTGATTTTCATGTCCAGGGATTTTTTTTTTGCCTTTTGAATTTGCCTTTGTTGGCTCATAAATGAAGGCTTTGGTACTAGCCTTCATTTCTTTATCATTTAATGATGACCCTTTATCATTTCCTATAACAGAATGCCATTGTCTGTGTGTGTAGTTTTGTGGCATGTCAGCCACCTCTTAAGCATAAGCCCTCAATGTTTTTTAAGTAAATTAGTGTGATTTCTGTGCCGGGTTTCTGGGAAAGTAAAAAAAAGAAATCCTGTGTATTAGTCTGTTTTCACACTGCTGATAAAGACATATACCCGAGACTGGGCAATTCACAAAAGAAAGAGATTTTAATTGGACTTATAGTCCCACATTGTTGGGGAAGCCTCACAATCATGGTGGAAGGCAAGGAGGAGCAAGTCACATCTTATGTGGATGGCAGCAGGCAAAGAGAGAGCTTATGCAGGGAAACTCCTGTTCTTAAAATTGTCAGATCTTGTAAGAATTATTTATTATCATGAGAACAGCACAGGAAAGACCCACCCCATGATTCAGTTTTCTCCCACTGGGTCCCTCCAACAACATGTTGGAATTATGGGAGCTACAAGATGAGATTTGGGTGGGGACACAGAGCCAAACCATATCATCCTACATGTTTCTTACCTTGGAAAAGTTTACAGTGTGGTTGTTATAAGACTATTACATGGTAAGTTTAATAACCTCTGCAGAGAGTTAAATAACAGAAGACCAGTATGTGAGAGGTGTCAGACAGCAGCATTAAAGATAAACTAAGCTGAAAGGTCAGGAAGATTAGCTAATATGGTTAAAAAAACTGTAACTCCCTCACTTCTCTTTGATTCATATCTAGTATCTTTGATGTGTACTTTTACAGACATCTCATTTTATTGAGTATGTCAATTTCAAATTAGACATGTACAGAATGTTTTGAACAAAAGTGCTTTTCTAGTCTACTCCTTTTAGACTTTTAAATACATTCTGCTTCCATATTTTTCTTCCAGTTATTCTGACATGTTTGTGGTCCTTTTTTGTTGGAGTCTTAATATTTATTGTGTTGTATCCTTTTGTGTTGCTTATCTATGTCTTTAGCTTCTTTTTCCTAACTTTTTAGTGGCATCATTCATGAAATTTCACTCGTGTCTAGCCTTTATCTGCAACATATCTCTTTACTGAAAGAGATGCTGTCAGTGAAACTTAATATTGATGCTTCTAGATTTTGTGCTTTGTCACTGCCCTGATCCTTGCTGTTTATTATCCTCACCACCACAGACTGTGGCTGTAGCATTAATCATCCATTCTTAGCAGGTTCTTAGCTCCAGCCTCCATGACAGAGTGAGACTCTGTCTCAAAAAACAAAACACCAAACTAGTTTTGTATCATAATGATTTATAATCAAGGTGTGACTTTTATTGCTAAACTAGCAGCTTGGTAATCAAAGTGAAGGCATTTACCATTTGTTTGTCCTTCCTATATTGTCTCTTTAGCCAGTATGTTTGTACATGCTAGAGTATACCTGTTAATGTATATGTCTATCAGTGAACTACTGAAATATCCAGATTAACTAGTGTGGATAACTGGTAACTGTTGTTGCCAGACGAACTCTTAGACATGAATCTCCTATTTTGCCTTGTTTACTGACTGGGTCAACTTTTCCATTCCATTGCATCTCAGTTACTTTGTGAGTCATTCCAAAATTTTGATTACCAATATATTAACTTTTGTTTGAAGGGCAAGCTTAGTTATTACATGAAGATATACATGAGATTGAGTTGAAATCTGAAGCATAATTTAGAATATTAGAAAATTTAACATACACAAATAAGTAGGAAACAAAGACCAAAAGAATAGACTGAACTAAGATTTTGGCCTTAGAGAATGTTAGCATAATTGAGTATTGCCAAATTTTATAAAAATATGAAAAGGAGAGAGAGCAAAGTTGAAATATTTAGCTGACCTTCAATAAATGTTGGTTGGAGAAATGAATAAAACTAGGCATTATATACTGTCCAAATATGAAAATTTTCTTTTCCTGTGGCTGTGGATCAAAATAGGATTTCAGACCAAATTAGTAAAAGAAGTCAGTGTGATTCATCACTGAGTATTAGGTTCTCTCCTGATCTTTTCCCCTGCAGTCCGAGAACATTTGATATGCTGGTAGAAATGAACTGGTCTGCAGACAAGAATCAGGTGTTTGTGGTAATGATCAGATTGCTCCTTTTTTCTGAGTGTACCCATTTTGTGGGAAGATAAAAGAGGGAGCATAACAAAAGGGTATGACAAGATCTTATCCCACCTAAGATGCCACGTCTGTCAGTTAGGGATCTATTGCTGAGCTATTTTTACAATACAGCATTTTCTGACACCAAATGTGTGGGTTTTTTTCCTCACACCAACCAATTCTCCAACTCCCTGGATGCCAACTGGGTATCATACAATTCAATTCAATTCCGACAGTCTATCTGGAGTTAGTGTCAGCTCCCACACGTTAGAGGGCCCAGCCACACAACAGATACCAATGGCAAGACTTGGGCCTTCCAACTTCTGACTTACCATCTGTAAATGGGGTTCCTCTGACCCTTTCCTTAGGTTTGATAACTGGCTAGAATGCTTCACAAAACTCAGGCTGTTAAACTGGTAATTACAATTGCCAGTTTATTATAAAGGATACAGTTTAGGAATAGGCAGATGGAAGGAGATGCACAAGGCAAGGTATGGGGGATGAAGTGCTTGGAGCTACTATGCCCTCTTTAGGTATGCCACCCTCAGGACCTTTGTGCACTCACCAACCCATAAACCCAAAAATTTAGGGTTTTTAGGGAGATTCTGTTATGTAGCCACAATTGATTAAATTATTAGCCATTGGTGAGGTGATTAGCTTAATCTCCAACCCCTCCAGCTCTGGAGGTGGGGAGGAGGAGGCAGGCCTAAAGTTCTAGCCTTCTAAACACATAGTTCCTCTGGCAACCAGCCCTCATTCTGAAGCTGTCTTGGGGCCTACCAAGAGTCCCTTCATTAGCACAAACTAGATTTTGGTTATTATGAATAACCCCTATCACTCAGGAAATTCTTTGGGTTTTAGGGAGCTCTGTGCCAGGAGTTGGGGACGAAGATGAACTAATGTGTTTCTTTTTAAGACCCTGCACAAAATGCTGAAAAAAATTTCTTATAGTACAATATCGAAATTTTGCATATTGGCAACTATTCCTTATGATATAACTTCGCATCATTTCCAGTGGCCAAGATGGATTTCAACAACTATTGAAGTGCCTGCTATGTACTTGAACAATTTTCTAGATGGTAGTAAGAGACAAGATCGTTGCCCTCCTGTAGTGCTTAAAATAGGAAACTAGACAGGAGAAGACAAAGAACTAAACCAGAATAACCTAATGAGGTAACTATCTGATATGGGAGGTGGAAGACACTATTGGATCCTGAGTGAGATGGATGACGGACAGGGAAGGCATCTTGTTAGAAGTGAAGTTTAAGCTGAAACCTGAAGGATAAGTGGAATTTAGCCAGGTGAAAAGAAGGGTAAGAGTCAGAGGAAGGAATAGTATGTGTACCTCTGGAGGCAGGAGAGAATGGGATGGCACTAAATTAGTAAGTGACAGGAAATTGATTTGGTGGAGAGCAACATGGAAAGGGGGTATAGACGGTTAGAAGTTTTACCCTGATTTTCAGGTACAGTGAAATGTCTTAGTCTTTTTTCTGTTTGCCATCGACTCTCCTTATTCTGAGTCTCAGAAAGGCAGATCAGAGGAGGAAATACCATCTCCATAGTTTTGCCTTTTCCAAAATGTCATATAGTTGGGATCATACAATATGGAGCCTTTTGAGGCTGGCTTCTTTCACTAAGATTTATCTGTGTCTTTTCATGACTTGATAGTTCATTTCTTTTTAGAGAATAATACTCCATTGTCTGGTTATACCAGTTTGTTTATCCATTGACCTGCCGAAGGACGTCTTGCTCGTTTCCAAGTTTTGGCAGTCATGAATAAAGCTGCCATAAACATGTGCGGGTTTTTATGTGGACTTTTTGGCCTCTTTTGAGTAATACCAAGAAGCATAATTGCTGGATGGTAAGAGTATTTTTTATTTTTGTGAGAAACTTCCAAAATGTTTTCCAAAGTAGCTTTCTGCCAGGAGTGAGTGGGAGTTCCTGTTCCTCTATATCCTGGCCAGCATTTGATGTTGTCAGTGTTCTGGATTTTGGCCATGCTAACAGGTATAGAGTGCTATCTCATTGTTGTTTTAATTTGATTTTCCTGGCAACATATGATGTGGGCCATCATTTCATATGCTTATTTGCCTAGACTTTATTTTTCAGAACAGTTTAGGTTCACAGAAAAATTGAAGGGAAAAGTACAGTTTCCATATACCCCATCCCCCATCCTCAACACTGCCTCCCCGACCATCAGTATCCCATACCAGACTAGTACATTTTTACAATCAGTGAACCTACATTGACACATTATTCTCAACCAAAGTCCATAATTTACATTAGGATTCACCCTCGATAGTATACATTCTATTGGCTTGGCAAACATGGTGTCATGTATCCACTGTTACAGTATCACACAGAATAGTTTAACTGCCCTAAAAATTCTGTGTTCTACCCATGTATCCTTTCCTTCTCCAGCTGTTTTTAATTATAAATTTAGTAGAGTAACGATGTTTGTAGCCTGAGAAGACAACTACAGTGTATATCACATTTATTGGTCATAAATATAGGGGGAAAATCTTACTCTATAAATGTGACTTTTGGGGATCTACAGGTAACTGCTTGGATTGACAGTGCTGGGGTTGAGGGTTGGGGAAGAGAGTTGGTAAATATATCATGGGGAGAATCAGAAATTAAGAGACATTTTGGAAGAGTAACACTAAATTATTTGCTTATTGTTATTATAGCTTTTCTAATTCTGTTAAGATTGTCCCTAATTCCTTCCAATGAGAAAAGAACTTATTTCTTCCCAGCTTCCATTTCTCTTTCAATAAAAAGTAGAGTTAAGACATAATGAAGTAGTGAGAATGCTCCTTCAATTGATGATTTGTGGCCTGTTTTTCGTTTTTTTTTGTTTTTTTTTTAAACTTTCATTTTTGGTTCAGGGGTACAAGTATCAGTTTGTTACATAGGTAAACTCATGTCACAGGGGTTTCTTGTACAGATTATTTCATCACCTAGGTACTAAGCTTAATACCCAATAGTTAGCTGGGCACGGTGGCTCACACCTGCAATCCCAGCACTTTGGGAGGCTGAGGTGAGTGGATCATCTGAGATTGGGAGTTCGAGACCAGCCTGACCAACATGGAGAAATGCTGTCTCTACTAAAAATACAAAACTAGCCGGGTGTGGTGGTATATGCCTGTAATCCCAGCTACTCGGCAGGCTGAGGCAGGAGAACACTTGAACTCTGGGATGCAGAGGTTGCAGTGAGCTGAGATCGTGCTGTTGCACTCCAGCCTAGGTGACAGAGCAAGACTCAGTCTCAAAAACAAAACAAAACAAAACCCAACCCAATAATTATTTTTTCTGATCCTTTCCCTCCTTCCCACCCTCAAGTAGGCCCCAGTGTCTTTTGTTCTTTGTTTTCCATATGTTCTTATCATTTAGCTCCCACTTATAAGGGAGAATATGTACTTTTCTGTTCCTGTGTTAGTTTGCTAAGGATAATGGACTCCTGCTCCATCCATGTTCCTGCAAAGAACATGCTCTTGTTCTTTTTTAAGGCTGCATAGTATTCCATGGCGTATGTGTACCACATTTTCTTTATCCAGACTACCATTGATGGGCATATAGGTTGATTTCATATCTTTGCTATTGTAAATAGTGTTGCGATGAGCATACTCGTGCATGTGTCTTTATGATAGAATGATATTCCTTTAGGTAGGGATATACCCAGTAGTGGGACTGCTAGGTCAAATGATAGTTCTGTTTTTAGCTCTTTGAGGAATCATGTGGCCTTTTTAAAACTTGTTTCAAACCATATTGAGAACGTAAAACCCTGGTCCTACCTTTGTCATGAGTTTTCCATTGGCTACAAATTATAGGTAGCTTTCTAATTTAAACATGTTTTATCCCTAGAACTTGTAGATTTCTAGAATTTCAGTTAAAATTTTCAAATTTGTCTTTAGTCTCTTTCAAACACTGTATTTAGTGCTTTAAAAAGTCATGTAGTGGGCAGGGGCTGATAGTTAGTATGAGCCAGTTAGTAGAATTTCTCTGATGGACATTTCTATCCAGTGAGCTTGTAATTAGTTGAATAGCAGTAGACAGCATGGGATTTCTTTTTCTGGGAATTCTGGACACACAATAAATACTTGGTTAAGCACTATTTGGTTGCTTGATTTGGGTGGGCTTTTGAATTGTTGGGAAATTCCTGATTGAGGTTCTTAACCTAGGCTTTAGGAGATCCCTGAACTCCCTGAAATTGGAACCAAAATTTTTTGCTTGTTTGTAATTACATGTTTTTCTAAGAACATAGTGTACATAGTTTTCATCAGAGTTTTAAAGAGTCCCTAACCCAAAATAGATTAAGAACCTTTACCTTAATTTTGTAGTGAACTCAAGTAGAAGTTTCTAGGTTGGGTGTTATATAATTTATTACTTCGATTATTGGTGAGCATATAGAACTTAAACTCTAATCATCTAGCACAACAGCAGTAACCTGATTATTTTCCAGATTTTCTTGACACAGTAGTAATGTAGATATAACCAGAGAGATGTTGCTGGTTAGAGATTGGTTCCATATGGAGGATGATTTCAACTTTGAGGCAAAATTATGTTGTTAATGATAATCAGACTTTTTCCAGCTCCCCAGTGATTATATGCTGTTATTTCTTCAGACCCTTGGTAAAATAAATATGGTGTTTGTTGCCTCAAAATCTTGTCAAAATTTATCACCTGTTGAGCCTTTTTAATGAAACCATGCAGTCTTTTCATGATGGTACTTCTGTTATTTGACATACAATTCTTCATGTAAGCTAACATCCAAGAATTATATACTACAGCTTTTAATTGTGTTTTTGTTTTCAGAACTCTTCATCTTGGCTTATACCTATACTACCTGATATGCTCCGACACATTTTTCAGTTTTGTGTTTTGGAAAGCAGCCAGGAAATTTTGGACCTTATTCACAAGGTACACAGCAAATGTATTTGTATTCCTTTTCCTAGTAACATTTTGTAGATTTTTAAAAATTTTCATAATCGCTCTTCTGTTGGTTATTCATATCTCTTGGAGATTTGAAAAGTCTGGCGGTCTCCAAGATGAGATAGGGAACTAGGCTTTTTACAGCATGTAATAGTTTTGATTGGCCATGCGTCTTCCTCTGATTATGTAACCTACTGGGGCAGGTGTTTTATGCACTTTCTGATAGTCTCAATACAGAAAATGAAATGAGGGGAAAGATTGCTTTTCTCCAGCTCTCTTCTTGCTCTTTATCAGTATGCTTATAGATCCTGCAGAGTACCTTATGGGATCTAGTGGTAATATGGAGTCTGATTATTGCTGAAACTTGTACTTTCTTCCCTACTTAGAAAGAGTGATCATATGTTCTATCATGAGAGGAGGAGCCATTTGATATATTTAATCGCATTTATGGGGGGAAATGGCACTTTTGTACCTTTAAAATCTGTTAAATTACTCTTGAATTGTTAGCCCCCCTTTTTTTAATTCGGTTCCAGTGTAAGATTTTTTTTTTTTTAATTCAGAATTGTTGGCCTCTAAAGTGAGTTATTGTTCACAGCCCTGGATTAACGGTGGTGATCTTTCCATGGCTAGTCCTCGTCCATTAAATGTTAGACATCAAGAAACCTACCTTAAGGCGGGTGTTGAACAGTGAGAACACATGGACACAAGGAGGGGAGCATCACACACTGGAGTCTGTCGGGGGAAAGGGGAGGGACAGCGGGGGGTGGGGAGTTGGGGGAGAGATAGCATGGGGAGAAATGCCAGATATAGGTGATGGGGAGGAAGGCAGCAAATCACACTGCCATGTGTGTACCTATGCAACAATCTTACATGTTCTTCACATGTACCCCAAAACCTAAAATGCAATAAAAAATATATTAAAAAAAAAAAGAAACCTACCTTATCCTTATTAAGAAGGATCCTTATTAAGAAAGACCATGAATCAAGACTTATACTGTTTTAAATTTATACTAGGATAGTAGAGAATATTAGGAGCTATTTTTAAGTGTGTTGAATATAAGACTGCATTAATATTGAATATTATGGTATATGCAAAGGATTTATTTTAGTGACTTACTGAGATTTTGACAATTTTATATTACTTTTATGGGCATGTTTTGTTTAAAAAAGGGAATTGTGATCTCTTTTTTTAAAAACTTTCCTTTTGGTTATTTTAGTATACAAACCTATTAGAAAACAGTATTATATTTCAAAATAAGCCTCTATATTGAATTTCTAAATTAATCTCTGTGCTATTTCCTACTTTTTAAAAAAAAAACTCAGTATTCCTAAAGATAAGTGTTAATCATTTATTAGAAAAAATTCACTTTCATGTCCCCCTTTTACTCTGCAGGTTTGGATGGAACTGTTAAGTAAGGCATCAGTTCAGTATGTGGTAGCAGCTGCTTGTCCATGGATGGGTGCTTGGCTTTGCTTAATGATGCAGCCTTCTCATTTACCTATTGATTTAAATATGTTGCTAGAAGTAAAAGCTAGAGCCAAGGTAAGTGTAGAGGGATATAATGTATTTGTGTGTTCAGCATCTAATTATTAATACAGTAACCATGTTTAAAAATCTGTATTGCCTTATTATGTATGATTTAATTAATTTA
The DNA here is from genome assembly GCA_036589455.1 of Ateles fusciceps. Classification (NCBI taxonomy): domain Eukaryota; kingdom Metazoa; phylum Chordata; class Mammalia; order Primates; family Atelidae; genus Ateles; species Ateles fusciceps. The sequence continues at coordinate 8,371,335 of JAZHEH010002393.1, forward strand.
ACATAAGGAGAAACTGTTAATTTATTAGGACTACCAAAATGAATAGTAATGTTTATCCATTAAAATTTTGCGGAAAGAACTATATTTTATTGGGATTATTTTTAAAAGATCATATTTGTTGCCTATTCAGTTTTAATGATTAATCTTTAATTATTATTTTTTTGGCTCCCTCTGTAGGAAAAAACAGGTGGTAAGGTGCGCCAAGGCCAAAGCCAGAGCAAAGAAGTACTTCAGGAGTATATTGCAGGTGCCGACACCATCATGGAAGACCCAGCCACCAGGGATTTTGTGGTTATGCGGGCCAGAATGATGGCAGCCAAGTGAGTGTACATTGTCAGGTGGTTACAAATTTACAAGTCTGGCCTTCAAAGGTTATTTAACCAATAGAAGATTCCTCTGATGTCTCTATCAATCCTTCCTTCTTTCACCACACTAATTATAGCCTAAGGAAAAATTAGAGTGAGTAAATTTTTTGAATTATTTTGAAGCTTTAAAATAGGATTTATATCTTCTTATGAAGACAAGGTAGTCGTTATATCTTCTGTGGGAAAAGTTATGGCTTCAAAAAGCCATATTTTACTTCAAGTAATTATAGGAAATTGAAGTAATTTCCCAAAGTATGGGGAAACTTTACTTCAAGTGATTTCTGTAGTAACTTCCTTTTTCTCCCTCTTAGGTTGTTAGGAGCACTTTGTTGCTGTATTTGTGATCCAGGTGTAAATGTAGTAACTCAAGAAATTAAACCGGCTGATCCCTGGGCCAGTTACTACTCTTCCATTTGAACTCCAAATCTGCTTTACAGAGGATTAGTGTAGCTTTGGTAATCTGTGAATGGGCTGCTTTACAAAAGGTAAGATTTTGCCCCAGAAGTAATAAGGACAAATTAAGTAAACCAATTTCCATTAGCTGTTAGGATTCGTGTTATTTACATTATAATTTACAATAGAAAAGTGAAAATTTTTGATGTATAAAAATCCAAGTTTTAGAAAAGTACCCAATTACATTGAACATTATTTCTATCCCCCTAATTTTAACTCTGGACTTTGTCTTAGAACCCCTGCTCATACCTCAGACTACTAGTTATGCTCATACTTAATATTTCTCTTGACTGTATAGTCTTTTAAGAAATGTCCCTAATAAAAATCATGTATACGTGAAAGTAGTCCAGAAACTATTGGTCATCCATTCTTCTAGCTCAGTTATCACTGAAAACTATAAAAGATGAGGCTTTGAATATTAGAGATCCATTTGTGTGGGTAGTAGCAAAGGCAGAATTTTTGGTCACAGAAAGTATAACATCTCTGTATTTAAACCATAATCTTCATGTTTCCAGATAAACCATTCCCTGCTACCTCTTTAACCTTTAACTTCTAGGGAGATGTATGATTTTTGTATAAGACATGCTTCTGTAAATCAAAGAAACTTTCTACTGGCTTTGTGTATTCCATTGACTGGAATTCTGGAAATTTAACTGTCTGCACTTGCTGTGAGAGTTACTTGTTACTGCCTCTTAGCAGTTTGTCAAAGCTGTATCTAAAAGTAACCAAGCCAGGCTCCATTGCACCTGACACCCTGCTTTGCCTCTGGAAAGAAGCAAAGCTCATCTGTTTTTAGGCAGGAGTTGGTGTGCTGGAGAGGCAGTGATGCTATGTTTTTGTGCCTCTCAGACTCAGCAACAAGTGTTGACAGTTCGGTTTCTGGACACTCACAGAGCTTCATGGACTTACTCTGTGAAGCCCAGGCTGATCACCCAGATCCCACAGAACCCCTCATGGCTCACCACTGAGGCTATTTCCCCCTCGGTTTGGGGCAGGCAACAACCAGAGAAAGTGGGAAGGGTTAGTTAAATTTGGGGGGCAGGTAAGTAGCTTTTAAATTTTATATCCACTTCTACAGTATGGCATGTGAAGCTTAGGGCTCAACTGTTACCTAATAATGAGTTTTTAAATAGCATTTTTAAGTAGTGCATGCTAGATGTTTTTCTTCTGATTTGTTTTTTACAGTAATATACTTTAAAATCTGATATACATACATGTAAACTTTGGATAAATTTGGAGTTAAAGAAGAGTTAAGTAGAAAATGAAATTGTAATAGTTCCATGTGCATGTTCTGTAATCATTCGTGTTAAAATTTTAGAATAATTTGGGGTGTAATACCTATTTTTCTGTGCAACTAACTTGTTTGGAAAAGTAACAGAACGTAGATTCAGTATAAATAAGAATTTAGCACTTGGTAGTCTGCAGATGAAGATTTCTGTATGTATAAAGTTAATGTTTATATACTTGCCCTGTTTGTTGTCTGTTGTATTTTAGGAATGTAAAGCTGTTACTTTAGCTGTGCAGCCACGTTTACTTGATATCCTTTCAGAACATTTATATTATGATGAAATTGCCGTTCCATTTCACACGAATGCAGAATGAATGTAAACAGCTTATATCATCATTAGCTGATGTACATATTGAAGTTGGTAATAGAGTAAACAACAATGTTTTAACGATAGATCAAGCTAGTGACCTGGTAAGTAAAGAAACAACTTTCTTAATTATCAATAGAACATGAAATTTAGGTTAAAAATTTGTCATGACATGTTTACCACAAAAAGACATTAATTTGTTGAGTCTGTGTGTGGCTTGGTAGCCTGTCATCTCTACCCTTTAGAAAGATTATTTCATTGTATAGACTTTCTTGAAATAAGAGTAAGGAAGGATTTTTTTAAACAAGCATTCTGATAATGCACCTTTATTAGAAAAAGCTATTACATTTTGTCATTTCAGTTTTGCTTAAGACTGCAGAGTATAGAAAAAAACTGCTTCTACAAGTTCCTGGGTACTTCTTCCTGCTGTCAGCCTATAATGAAAATATTCAAACATATAGAAAAAGTGATGAAATTACATAATATAACACTCATACTCAACAGCTAGACTTTACAGTTAACATTTTACCAAATTTATTTTATCACATGTGTATTCACCTACCTACCCCTCTATCCAGCCATGAATCCATCCAGGGCAGTTTTTTTTTTTTTAATGCATTTCTAAGTTTCAGATACCAGTATACTTCAGCAGCTTAAATAATTAACTAAAATTCAATATTTGTTTATGATTTTTTGCTGTTTTGAGGCAAAATTTATGTACTAAAGCACACAAATCTTAGGTGGATCATTTCATAAATTTTAACAGAAGCATATGCCTATGAAACCTAAATCCCTATCAAGATACAGAACATTACCATCACCACTTCCCAGTAATCTCTGCCTCTCCCTGCCACCAAGTAACCATTATTCTAATTCCCCCCTGACCCGAAGACACATTACTTTTGCCTGTTCTAGAATCTAATGTAAATGGAATAATATACTGTGCTCTTTGGTGTAAGGACTTTTCTTAGCATGATGTTTTTGAAACTCATCTGTGTTATATATATCAATAACTTACTCTTTTTTATTGCTTGAGTTTTATTTCATTGTATTATTATACCACAACTAGTTTAAACCATTCTCCCTTTGGTGGACACTTGGGCTGTTAATACTTTTTGACTATTGTGAACAAAGCCACTATAAACCTTCTTCTACAAGTCTTTGTGGACATCTCTGTTTTCATTTTTCTTGGTAAATATATACGAGTGGAATTGCTAAATCATAAGGTAGGTGTAGGTTTAGTTTTAGAAAAACTATAGACTGTCACAAAGTGATTGTACCATTTTACCCTCTGACCATCAGTATGTGAATTCTGGTTACTCCATATCATCATCAGTGTTTGATGTGGTCAGTCCTTTTATCCATTTTAGTGATTGTGTGATGGTGTCATTGCGGTTTTAATTTGCATTTCCTTGATAACTAATATGTTGAATACTTTTTAATTTTTTATTAGTCATTTGTATATTTTCCTTTCTGAAATATCTTTTCAAAATCTTGCCTACTTTTGATTAGGTTGGTTGTTTGTTACTGAGTTGTGGGAGTTCTTTATGTATTCTGGATTCCAATCCTTTGTCAGATAGATGCTTTCTGAATATTTTCTGGCAGTGAGTGGCTTGCCTTTTGATTCTCTTGATGCTGTCTTTGGATGAGCAAATATTTTAATTTTGGTGAAATCTAATTTATCAGTTGTTTTCTTTTTCTTTTCTTTTTTTTTTTTTTTTTTTTTTTTTTGAGACAGAGTCTTGCTGTTCTTTCCCAGGCTGGAGTGCAATGGCACGATCTCAGCTCACCACAACCCCCACCTCCCAGGTTCAAGTAATTCTCCTGCCTCAGCCTCCTGAGTAGCTGGGATCACAGGCATGTGCCACCATGCTCGGCTAATTTTTTTTTTTATTTTCAGTAGAGATGGGGTTTCTCCATGTTGATCAGGCTGGTCTGGAACTCCCAACCTCAGGTCTGATTCGCCCGCCTCAGCCTCCCAAAGTGCTGGGATTACAAGCGTGGGCCACCGTGCCCAGCCATCAGTTGTTTTCTTTCAAGGCTATTATATTCTGTGACTTAAGTAATCTTTTTTTTCTTTTTAATCTCCAAGCGGCAAAGGTACTCACATATGTTTTCTTTTAAAGTTTTGTCATTTAGTTTTTATGTTTAATGTTTGTGTATAATATGGAGTAGAGGTTCAGGTTTGTTTTCTCTTGTAGATTTCTAATTTTTCCAGCATTATTTATTCATTTCCCTGTTGGATTGTTTTGACACCTTTGTCAAAAACCAACTGAAGTATAAGTATGGCTGTATTTATGGGCTCCATTTGTTTGAACTATTTGTCTTTCCTTATGCCAGCATCCATGCTTCATTACAGCAGCTTTGTACTTAGTAAGTCTATGAGGTTAGGTAGTATAAATGAGTTCTTCTTTTTTGAGTTACAGGATCAGAAATTGAGCAACTTCATTTGTGTTGGTCCCCATGAAAATAGTAATTTTCATTTCTTATCCCCATTTCTAGTTGAAAAATAATATAGTTGAAATTTTTTGTTTTCACTTGTGAGAGAAAGCTAAAATTGCTGCTTTCCCCCCCGGGTTCTCTTCTTTTATAAAGTTCTTTTCCTGATCGTTGTTATTCTGTAAGTTTTCCTTTTTGCCTCTTCTCCCTACTTTTTTGCCTGTCTGAAATTAAATCTCAAATTTTCTTTATAGTCTGGGTTCTCTGCCTACTATTTCTGGGAACTTTTCTTTCTTAAGCTCATCAAATGGCCCATTCTTTAAGATTTTCTTATTCAGATTCTTTACTCTCCAGTGAAACTGTTGTTCTGCTTCATTTGTTTTATTAGTTCAGTTGTTTTTACTTGGGCTAGAAGACAAGCATAAATATCAGAATCTCTGGAAGAGTTTTGCCTTCCTCCCTTCCTTCCAGGTGCCTTGGCTAGGAGCCACTGCCTTTTCTATCTTTAATTGAATCCCTATTTTCCTGTTACCTGCCAATTATGGGCATTTCCCGGTGCTCTATCTTTGTCTCTTTCACCATTCTCTTGATTTAGTTCCTACCCATGTACTGTGTGCTATCTACTGTCAGTCTTTCTCACATTCTTTTTTTTTTTTTTTTTTTTTTTTAAGACAGGGTTTCACCATGTTGGTCAGGCTGGTCTTGAACTCCCGACCTCAGGTGATCCACCTGCCTTGGCCTCCAAAGTGCTTGGATTACAGGCATGAGCCACCACGCCCGGCCTCTCACATTCTTTTAGTCATTTTTACTTAAATATCTCACCGTCACTTCACACAGACCACAACCAAAAGTGGCTTTAAAAAAAAAAAAGAAAAACAAAGATGCTCTTTTTATTCCAGTCACAAATCTTGTCAGCATTTTCTTTCAGAAAGTCTCATGTGTTTAATCTTTTCTCTATTTCAATTATCAGAGCCCAGTCAGATCTTGGTACTTTATATCTAGGTCCTGACTCATCTCTAGGGCTCCAGGCAGCCTCTGGTCCATTTCATCCTGCATGCTGTGCTAGACTAGCAGTGGTCCTTTTGTGTCAACCTGAACATCCTTCCCCTGCTGAAGAACATTATTTTCCTTTTCCTTGCTTTTTCATTTTTATCTTTCTTCTTTTCATCACCTTCTAAATTCTCCGTCTCTTATCTCTTATTTCTCAGCCTTTCTCCACTCACACCCAGTTAGCTTTCTTCTTGCAGAAGTACACTACACTCATTCACTTCTCCTCATTCCTACTTCTGTGCCTGAGTTTGTTTCCTTTGCTAGGAATTCCCCACCCCTAACCTTCTGTGCTCTTCCAGAGTTCATCTCTTGATACTCCTCTTCTGCATGTTGTGCTCAAGCTATGATAAACTTTTTAGTTCCATGGACAGTGCCCTGTTTTCCACTCCCTACTTCACTTTGTCTGTTTGCCAAGATGTCACTATAATCCCTGATTGGCCTGCTCTTTAAAAACTCAAGTGTAAGTGTTACCCTCCTCTGGCAAGTCTCCACTAATCTCTTCTTCTAAGAAAAGATTAAGCAATACTCTGTATTCCCACAGCTACTTGCACTTACCTCAGTTACATGTTACGTTTTCTTAATTCTTTATTTATATATCTCTCTCCCACATTAGTCTCTGCATTTTTTGAGCATATGAAGACATTATATCTTATTTATCTTTTAATATTAATAAATATTGGTTGAATGATTGAATTAATTTGGGGGTAACTGGGAGACTTTTCCTCAGTTGTCTACAGTCATTGAAAAGTGACATAAGCATAGTGGATTTAGGACAGTGTTTTTTAACTTTTAGCATTGTAACCCAACATTTCAAATGGGTAATTTTTATGATATGCAAATTATATCTGAATAAAGTTGTTAAAAAAGATGGACTGTACAGTCTTTTAATGGGGCTTGTAAAGTAGTCTGGTACAACAGTCCTGTAGCCTTAGCTCTTGGTAATTAAATGAATGATAACTGCACCATTTTGTTCCGTTTTGTTTTGTTTCTTTTTCTTCTTCCATCACCTGGGCATTTCCACCAGAAGGGAGGTTAAAGAAAAAATGAGAATGTTTCATTAGCAACACTGAGCCACTTAGTAAACAGCCACCTCAAGTTTTTATGAGTTTTAGAGTTGAAAAGAATACTTTTTCCAAAAAGAAGTTTGTGAGTTTCTGCATTCCTTAATGAACAGTTAGTTTATATTTGCTTATAGCTTTCTCGTTTCACCAAAGTACTCTGTGGGTATTAAATGTGATTTTCCTCAAAGTCATTAGACATATAAGTTAGGCAGTTTTCTTCTCAAGAGAATGTCTTTCTTAAAGAATATAATGCTAATGTTAAATTTTAGTTAGATTAAAATAAAGTTTAGTTGGGAGGTTTTAGACATTAGTGTACATAGTACTGAAACAGTATTACATATTGTGGAAATCAAAATTGAAACAGAAAGCTTACTGTCTACCCTTTAGGATCTTACAGTCTATTTGGGGTTGATAATGATTAATGATTTTTAATTTCTTTTTTTTTAATAGGTCACTACTGTTTTTAATGAAGCCACATCATCTTTCGATTTAAATCCTCAAGTGTTACAGCAGTTAGATAGTAAACGACAGCAGGTCCAAATGACAGTTACAGAGACCAACCAGGAGTGGCAAGTGTTGCAGTTGAGAGTGCATACTTTTGCTGCATGTGCAGTTGTGAGCTTGCAGCAGCTTCCGGAGAAATTAAATCCTATCATAAAACCATTAATGGAGACAATTAAAAAAGAAGAGAATACACTAGTGCAAAACTATGCAGCTCAGTGCATAGCTAAACTACTTCAGCAGTGCACAAGAAGGACGCCCTGTCCCAATTCAAAAATTATTAAAAACCTCTGTAGCTCACTTTGTGTGGACCCATATCTAACTCCTTGTGTCACATGTCCAGTACCAACACAAAGTGGCCAGGAAAATTCTAAAGGTATATACCTAAACTTTTATTTGGGGTAGAGAAATAATTAACCATTTAAATTTGTTTTCGTTTACTTATGGGTATAATTTAAGCACAAATCCAGTTCATGTTAGAGTTTTTTTCCCATTCTGAGAGAAAAGGCTTGATTATAACAAAATTCTTTGTTACATGAATTTGTACGTACTTCCTATCAGTCACAACCCTCTAAGTTCAAATAAGCCATTCATAGAAGATCTTATAGCTGATATAAGCTGACTGACATCTGAGAGACATGTGTTCACCCTTACCTTTGCCTTCAAAACCATAATTATATGGTTTACTGTAACAAGCTAGAAAAGTTAATTGTATCAAATGTTATTTAATGAAAGATTTTTTTCCCCCCCCTTAAGCAAAAGAGTAACCCCGTTGACTGGAAAAAGTTATTATAAAATCTCTGGTTTCCCTAATTTAATGTATGTTTTATGAGATTAGTGAACTCTATTTCTTTTAGTACTTTTAGTAAATAATACTTAACCAACTTTTTTGCTTTCAACTGGAGAATTTATATGGAAGGTGAGAACTGCCATCTGTAGGCTGGTCTCAAAGACCAATGTTTTTTTACACTACTCAGTCCTGTATGATTTTTGTGTGTGTGGTTGTTAACAAGATTTTGGAAAAACAAATTATTTGAAATGTAATAGACTTACAACTTTGGCGCAGTATAGCTCTTGAAAAATACATGAATGGACCAGAAGAAAGGTGGACATTTTGAATATTAACATCTTAAAATGCAATGGGGTCATTCCTCCACCTTACCCCTCTCAATCCCCATCTCTACTAAAAATAGAAAATTCACCAGGTGTGTGTGTCTGTAGTTTGCCCCATTGCTATGTAAGGCAGCATTATTTTGCAGTGGCCAGTGTTTTTTTTGAATTCATGGTGACTCTGGATCTTTCTTTTAGAACTTGCTTGAGATATTTTTAAATGTTTCTCATTATGCTTAGGCACAGTAAGTTTTTAAAAATTAATAGGCCAGGCCGGGCACAGTGGCTCATGCCTGTAATCCCAACACTTTGGGAGACCAAGGCGGGTGGATCACCTGAGGTCAAGAGTTTGAGACCAGCCTGACCAACATGGAGAAACCCCGTATCTACTGAAAATACAAAATTAGCTGGGTGTGGTGGTGCATGCCTGTAATCCCAGCTACGCAGGAGGCTGAGGCAGGGAAATCGCTTGAAGCCAGGAGGCAGAGGTTGTGGTGAGCCGAGATTGCACCATTGCACTCCAGCCAGGGCAATAAGAGCGAAATTCTGTCTCAAAAAAATAAACAAAAAGTATAGGCTATGGGCTGAGTGCGGTGGCTCATGGCTATAATCTCAGCACTTTAAGAGGTCAAGGTGGGCAGATCACTTGAGATACGGAGATCGAGACCAGCCTGGCCAGCATGGTGAAACCCCTTCTCTACGAAAAAAACAAAAAATCATCCAGACTTGGTGGTGTGCACCTGTCATCCCAGTTACTCAGGAGGCTGAGACAAAAGAATCACTTTAACCTGGGAGGTGGAGGTTGCAGTGAGCCGAGATTGTGCAACTGCACTCCAGCCTAGGCAACAGTGTGAGACTCCATCTCAAAAAAGAAAAAAAAATAATAGTCTGTGTACACGTGTAATCTCAATAGTTTGGGAGGCTGAGGTGGGCAGATGGAGTGAGCTCAGGAGTTCGAGACCATCCTGAACCACATGGTGAAACCCCATCTCTACAAAAAATATAAATATTAGCTGAGTGTGGTAGTGTGCGTCTGTAGTCCTAGCTCCTCAAGAGGCTGATGTGGGAGGATTGGATCACTTGAGCCCAGGAGGTGGAGGTTGCAGTGTGCTGAGACCATGCCACTGCACTCCAGCCTGGGTGACAGAGACCCTGTCTCAAAAAAAAAAAAATTCTATATGCTTTAACTGAAGTCACAATAATTTTTTTATGTGCTGTTTCTCACTGTTCAGATGACTATACAACCCTGGATTGTATTAGATATAAATCCTATGGAAATAGACTCTTTTGTTGCCATTTCATTATCTAAAGAAAATATTGGCCTATGAAAGTTGAGGCCCAAAAGACATAGTTTAAAAATACATTTTATCTTTTATGGAGCCGAAAACATTTGGTATCACCTATATTATGATTAAAAGGTTATTTAACTTTTTTCCTTATTAGGATCCACCTCAGAGAAAGATGGAATGCACCATACGGTCACCAAGCACAGAGGTATAATTACACTCTATAGGCACCAGAAAGCTGCTTTTGCTATCACAAGTAGACGAGGTCCTACCCCCCAAAGCCGTAAAAGCTCAAATAGCAGATCTTCCTGCAGGAAGTAGTGGAAATATTCTTGTTGAACTTGATGAGGTAAATAGTTTTTTTTCTTTGAATGCTTTGATTTTTAAACAAATAATCTGACTTACAAATTGAGAACTAAGTTGTATTAGCTTCCACAACTGTTTTTAAGTGAAAGGACTGAGATTAACTTTTGGAGTACTCCAACAATATGATTCAGAAAAACAGCAAACCTCAGATTTCTCATGTCTCTTGTAATTTTTACCAAGTTAACTTTATTTTCCCAGGCAAGACAGCCTTATGATAGAGAGTACATACGTTATTTATAAATATAAACTAATTCAATCCTGTAGCAGTGACTGTAGAGAAGGTGTTAAATAATGGTGAAAGTTAACTCTTCTCTGTCCTTTCAATGCACAAATATAAAATTGCCACCTACCTGACTTTTTTATTCAATTTCAAATATATTACATGTGTAGTGTGAGGTAGGGTTCTAAATTTATTTTCCGTATGAACAACCAGCTATCCTACTGTTAAATCCTTTCCTCCTTGATTTGTAATGGCACCTCTTTTTATATTTGTGAGAGTTTATTCAGGTTTTCCATCATCTCCCATTGGTCTGCCTGTTATACAGTACAGTCCTAATAACCAGTGGTTTTTTAAAAAGGGTTTTGTTTTGAAAGTCTCACAGTCACATTATTAGCAATGGAATGAATGCTTTAGTTAGTTCTTTGGATTGCAAGACAGGAATTTACCTGTTTTCAGCAGTAAGCCATCAATACTAAAAGACGTGTCTGTAAAATACAGGCCTCTTGTAAGTTTCTTTTTAAAATCAACAGCTTATTATCAATATTTCTCTTAAAACATTCTGTGAAGTTTTTTCCACTGACAATATTTCCCTGTAATTTAATAAAAATTTTGATTTTGATATTTATATCTCTAGAGTTTGCATAGTTATTCCTCCAGTTAAATGTAATTTTAAAATATATATATTAATATCTTTTTGGGGGAACAGATTTATGGACTGTTAATTACTTCTGAATAAGAATTACTAATCTTGGGGTTATCTTAATCTTGTTCTATCCCTTAAGTGAATGTAAATAAGGACAGATCGTTTCATCTATCTTCTCTCTAACTGATAAATTTCTTTGGGGCAGAGAGAAGGGGGAAAAATGTCATTTAGGACTATCTCTAGAAACAGCACATATCCTTCTATTCCTTATCCTCAACCCCAAAAAAATGTTTTATTTTGGACACAAAAAATCTAATTAGGTGTTGTAGGCCCCTGTAAATTTAATTATTGGGAAATGTTTATAATTGTGATAAATGTGTCTAATAATTGCTTACTTAGTTAATGATAACGTGGTGAGTTCTTAAATGGTTTTAAATTCTCTTGATAAAATTTTAAATGCATTATAATTTTTTCTGAAATTCTGTTTTTATCTAACATTTAATTTTAAGGCCCAGAAGCCTTACCTGGTACAACGGAGAGGAGCTGAATTTGCTTTGACAACTATAGTAAAGCATTTTGGTGGTGAAATGGCAGTGAAGTTGCCACATCTCTGGGATGCCATGGTTGGCCCATTGAGGAATACAATCAACATAAATAATTTTGGTATACATTTTAACAAATTTTAATGTATATTAATTAAATATATCCTTATAAAATAAAAATGCCTCTGTGCCTCTACCTAGTTATTCCAGATCAGCTGGTTAGTTTTAAAATGGAAACTTGGTTTAAAATAAAAACACAAACACACTCCTTATTTAAAAAAAGAGATATTTGGGCTGAGCATGGTGGCTCACACCTGTAATCTCAGCACTTTAGGAGGCCCAGGTGGGCAGATCACTTGAGGTCAGGGGTTTAAGACCAGCCTGGTCAATCTAGTAAGATAACAAAAATTAGCCGGGCATGGTGGCACACACCTGTAGTCCCAGCTACTTTGGAGGTTGAGGCAGGAGAATTGCTTGAACCCTGGAGGTGAAGGTTGCAGTGAGCTGAGATTATGCCACTGCACTGTGGCCTGGATAATGGAGCAAGACTCTGTCTCAAAAAAAATTTTTTTTAAAGAGATATTTGAAATGGATCATTATGTTTAAGTTCTTGGGTTGCTTTGCATGTGGTACCCCAGCATTTAAATTAAGGTATCGTGTCATTTAACACTAAAAAGCAAAACTGACTTTCCTGTGCTAGCTGAGAAAGTGCTAAAAGTTTTTGTGGGCTCTAGATTTTGAAAAATTATTTGCCAGATAATGCAGACAATATATTTTAACAGATGGAAAATCCCTTCTGGAAAAGGGAGATGGCCCTGCTCAAGAACTGGTGAATTCTCTGCAAGTTTTTGAAACAGCAGCAGCTTCAATGGATTCTGAGCTACATCCCTTGGTAACTAACTAATGCAAGTGTAATACTCAAATAAAACGTGGTCTTATTTAACAAGTCTTAAGGTTGGAAAGGTATAGCTTTGATGTCATCCTTAGTAATTGCATTTTTCTTTGCTGTGGTATAACTAGATTCCTCCTTTACTAACAGTGCAAATCTTGTGGGCTTTGATGTAGACCTGGCTGATTGAATTTGATAGAAAACCCAATCTGGAAGCTTAGAATGTAGGGGCATTGAGGAAAGGACTCTGATGGCACAGGAGCCAGGTATAAATAGGAAAGAAAACTGCAACCCTGTTTATCAAGATCATCTTAATAATATACCTCCAAGAAAGGAAAAGCATAATGAAACCTGTTTCCTAGTTAAGTGTAAAGATGAAAGGAGTCACCTGCCTAAGGTGACGCTGGTCAGTGGCAAAGATAGAACACTGGTTTGTGATTTATTTTTTTAACTATTGAAATGTGTCTACAAAAGAATTGGGACAGAGGGAGGAATAAATAGAGAATTATCTGTTTTTTTCATAAGAATATTTTTCTTTTCATATATGTGCAACAGGAAGCTCTCTGCAATTTACACCATTTTGAAGGGTATTAGCCCCAGTTCTCTATTGTTATCTAACATGAAAGGGAGAATTTAGGAGAGGGTGGAGAGGAATGGATTTTTTTTGTACATAGTAATGAAGTGTGTTCTTGTTAAAGTTTTGGTGATTTACTATTAGTAAAGAAAAGTTGAGTCCATTTGTATGCTCTTACCCTCCATAATTAACAACATGCATTCAGCTGAACTGTAAGGCTCATCAAACTGTTTAACAGGTACCTGACTCTCATCAGCATTAATCCTGGTGTTCCATGTAGCAGACATTTAATAATAAAGTGCTGTTGTAATGCTGTTGTGATTATAACACCTGTCATAAGCCAGGAAGCTACAGAGGAAGATACCTACCAAAGTGTAGTGCTAGAATAAAATCAGTAACACTCAAGCCACTGGATAAAAATTATGTACCTTAACCTAAATTAGTGCTACCACATTTGGTAGATGCTGGTGATGTGCGGTGGTATTTTCCCAGCCTCAGTAGGAGAATCTTGCCAAGTACCTTTTGGCTTGTTTCCTATTAATTTTGGAAGGAATTAAGTGTTCTTGTATGCCTAAGAGAGGATATGAGCAGAGGAGAGGTTCTGTACCTTTTTTTTTCCTTCTCTTTGAAAGATCTGTAATACATTAGTTTGGATTTGGATTAGTTTTCTATTGAAAATGTTTTGACAGTAATGTTTTCAAGTATTTGGAGATATTTTTAGTCACTTAGAATATTGAGAACTTTCCTGAGCATGGGCTGTCATAGTTACGTATTAAACAGTATTTCCTGATGAGAATTCTGATTGCCTTTACTTTTTGTTTTTAGTTGGTACAGCATTTGCCACATCTTTATATGTGCCTTCAGTACCCCAGTACTGCAGTGAGGCACATGGCTGCTCGTTGTGTAGGTGTCATGAGCAAAATAGCTACCATGGAAACAATGAATATTTTTTTGGAGAAGGTTCTTCCGTGGCTGGGAGCAATTAATGACAGTGTCAAACAAGAGGGTGCAATTGAAGCACTTGCCTGTATCCTTTTTTATTCGACAAACTGTTCAGGAATAGTATTCATTTACTTAAGGATAATTAAAATAAAATCGATGTATTCAAATATGTACATAAATAACCTGCCATGTTACAAAAAATAAATTTTTTACATCTTATTTTGAAATATATATATATTTATTCTTCATCGTTCAACTTGATTGAAATATTTTTATATTTTACAAATATGTTACAAATTGATTTACCTTTTATGATAAAAATTTTCACATGGAAACTTTGGAGAATTACTATTAATTTTAAAACAGATTTTTAATAGGCAAAATAGTTTTATGTACTTTATGAACTGTATAGCTTGTAAATGATTTACTTGTTTATAATCAGTGTCTTATTAATCAGGTATTATATAGGTAGTCCCTATGTTATAAACATATTATGCTTTTAAAGTATGTTCATTACTTGGGTTGAAAATGACCAAAGTATACTAGATAATTAGAAATATACAGGCAAGCCCTTTGCTAAGGATATGGCAGCAGCTAACATTCTTTAACTCAAAGTATCTGAAAGATATTTCACAGAGCACAAAAGATGGATGAAGATCAAATCAGTAGAAACTCTGGTTCAAAAATCCTGAAGATTACAGGAGAACTGCGCTTACTAGGCTCACTATATCCAGTTGGTGATTGTCAAGATCCTGGTGGGAAATTTGGAATTAATCTTTGAGTGACACTGAGTTGGATTCCTTTATTTACAATGTGACTTGTTTTATATTGACATTGGAATTCTAGAGGCTTGTAGCAATTTCTTTATGAAAAAAATCTTATTAGTAAAGCTTCCTCCAGCCTTCCTCAGAAGAAAAACATAATTTTATATTCCTAATCATGAGAAAGTTACATAATGTTTTCCAAGAAGCCACAAAATGGGCAAATACTGTTATAATTGAATCATAGGCCTGGAGGGTCAGTCTCTTCCCCTTATAATACAGATGAGAAAATCATGAGCCTTTTAAAAAGTTACAATCTTGGTATCAGTTTGTTTGTGAAAACATCTGTCTCGGAACTATTTCAGAATTTCCTTAATCACTTACTCAGGTGTAATGGAACAACTGGATGTTGGTATTGTTCCATATATTGTCCTTTTAGTTGTTCCTGTATTGGGAAGAATGAGTGATCAGACAGACAGTGTGAGATTCATGGCCACGCAGTGCTTTGCAACGCTCATTAGACTCATGCCACTTGAGGTAAGTCAAAGATACTTGCTTTATAGACATAATGTTTTCTATAACTTTATCCATAATAATTGTAACCTTTTTTAGGGCCAGGTACAGTGGCTCACACCTGTAATCCCAGCACTTCGGGAGACTGAGGTCGGTGGATCACCGGAGGTCAGGAGTTTGAGACCAGCCTGGCCAACATGGGTGAAACCCTGTCTCCACTAAAAAAAAAACACACACACACACACACACACACACACACACACACACACACACACACACACACAAAATTGGTTGGTTATGGTGGTGTGTGCCTGTAGTCTCAGCTACTCAGGAGGCTGAGGCACAAGAATTGTTTGAACCCGGAGGCAGAGGTTGCAGTCAGCTTAGATGGTGCCACTTCACTCTAGCCTGGGCGACAGCAAGACTCTGTCTCCAAAAAAAAAAAAGGGGTAACACTTTTTAAAGAGTATGTCAGGCTAAAATGAAGGCATTATTTCAAAAATATTTATATTATAATAATTAAAATTTTTAGACTTTTAATAGGTACTTTTTTTTTTTAACACATTGAGTTTTAATTTAAGTAAAACAAGAAATCCAACACGGTGATTCCTAAAAAAATTTACTGATGCTTTTCTAGAAATAGAATTGTTCATATTTCTGTTCGTAATTCTGTTTCTAGGAATAGAATTTTTCTGGTAACATCTAGGTGTAGACTGTGGGCTGAAGTTTAGGCAGAAGATAAATTTGAGAGATGGTGAATAAGACTGTAAAAAGCAAATGAGGTCTCAGTGAGAGTATGAAAAAGAAGACTAGAAAGATCACGTAGAAGCATTTTGGAGTACATTCACGAGGACACAAATAATGTGTGTCCAGTGCAGGAAACTGAAGTGGCTTGAAACACGGAAGACATGCCATAACTACTATTTCCTGAATTATGTAAACCCCATCAAAATACGATTAAACAACTTGGGAGTGGGATCCTGGCTCTTCCCCTGTTCAAGCCACGGCAGGCGGATCACTTGAGGTCAGGAGTTCAAGACCAGCCAACCAGCCTGACCAAGTAAAAATACAAAATGGTGAAACCCCATCTCTACTAAAAATACAAAAATTTGCCAGGTGTGGTGGTGTATGCCTATAATCCCAGCTACTCAGGAGACTGAGGCAGGAGAATCGCTTGAAACTGGGAGGCAGAGGTTGCAGTGAGCCAAGATCATGCCACTACACTCCAGCCTGGGTGACAAAGTGAGACTCTCTCTCAAAAAAAAAAAAAAAAAAAAGTTACTATGAATAATGCTACTATGCATTTGCATTTATAAGCCTTTGTGTGGATGTATGTTTTTATTTCTTTTGAGTAAATACTTAAGAATGAAATACTGAGTCATACGGTAAGTTTAATGTGTTGAAGTTTAATTTTTTATAAAACTGCCGAATTGTTTTCCAAAGTAACAGTATCATTTGACATTCCTACCAGGAAAATAGTGAGTTATAAATGGGATAGCCTCTTTGAAAAACAGTTTGGTTTGTTTTTATGCCAGGATCATACAATTTTGATTACTATACCTTTGTAATATATTTTGAAATCAGGTAGTGTGATCCATCCAACTTTGCTCCTTTTACTCAAGATTGCTTTGGCTATTTGGGATTTTTGTGGTTCCACATGAGTTTTTTGTTTTGTTTTTACAGAAAGCGTATTCAAAGGGATAATAGAGAACCATATGAGTTTTAGGATTGCTTTTTCTAAGACTGTAAAAAAATTCAACTGGACTTTTGGGGATTAGCGATCCTCAGTGCAATTTAGGGATTGCATTACATGGGTAGTATGGACATTTTAACAATATTAGTTCTTCCAGTCCACGAACATTTATTTTCCATATTTATTTTCCATATTGATGTCAGTTTGTATCCCAAATAGTTTCTTTCATTAATGTTCTATAGTTTTCAGTGTATAGATCTTTCACCTCCTTAAATTTATTCCTATTTATAATTTTTATTTTTTTGTTGCTATTGTAAATAGAATTGTTTTCTTGATTTCTTTTTCAGATAGATTGTGTCAGAACCTCATTACACTGTTAAAAATTGAAGACATCAAAGAGCTGTTGTTTATAATACTTTCTGTAACAGATACTAAAACTGGGAAATTTTTAAATAATGCATTTAAATAACAAACCTACATGTTAATATAATTAACTTTTTTGATGAAAAATAACTTTTCTAAAATAATGTGTTAGGAGAATGACATTGTTTTATACTATTGCAAGTCTTTTTTATGTCTGGTTTTTGTTTTTTGGGTTTTTTTTTTTTTCTTCTTGAAACAGTATTTTACTCTGTCACCCACGTTGGAGTACAACAGCACAGTCACAGCTCACTGCAGCCTCAGCCTGCTGGACTCAAGTGATCCTCTTGCCTTAACCTTTCAAGAAGCTGGGACTACAGTCCCATGTCACCAGATCTGGCTAATTTTTTAAATTTTTTTTTGTAGAGATGGGGTCTTGTGATGTTGTCCAGGCTGATCTCAAACTCCTGGGCTCAATCCTCTACTGAACCTGGCCAGTATTTCTGGTTTAATGGTAGATAGCAGGATTCTCATGTTTGTTTGGGCATTCAGTCTGTTGCAATATGTTGTTTTGGCTCAGGGGGTATATAATGAAGTCCAGCTTCACAACGATAGTTAGAAAAGGGAACAATATTTTGACAGCCGTCTCAAATAATTGTGAATATTTTATCTGATATTATACCAAAACTCGAAAAGAGGAAGTTTAATGTTATTAGAATCTAAAATCCTATCAATGAATGTTTCATACTCTCTTACGTTAAAATTCATTTGTTTGTCTTACACTTTTGTGATCATGGTATCTCCCCTGCTACGTTAAGTATATCTTACACTTTTGAATGGATCCTTTATTACCGATGCTTGCAACATTATGCATCAGTCATTTGGAAAATATTGATTTGTTGAGTATGTAAATCTTCCACAGTTGAACACAATTCATTATATTTATTTTTTTAAATCATGTTTATTAACAGCAGAAATTGTTTTTATTGGAAACTGTCCATTTCTCTTGAAAACAGGAATTGTATCAGTGACAACAAGTTAATGTCAGCTGTTTTCCTTGAAGTGACAGGTTCATTTCTGAGAAAATGTCAGCCAGATACCAAAGTCAGAATAACCATAGTTTATCAGTGCTTTTAAAATGTTACATTAAAAAATGGCTACATTAACACACTTTCTTTCTCCTGGGCACAGTTTGTCTAAAGAAAGTAACAATTATTTTCTGGTGTTTCCAAGTTTAATAACCATAAATCTTTAAGAATGTGAAAAATTAACCAACAACAAAACGTAATGGTTGGGTGCATCCAGGAGGGATATATAATGTAAGCACTACAGAGTTTGTCAGGGAAATTCTTGGGAGTATTAAAGACTTTATATTTGTGGATTTTTTTAAATGGCTAGTTCAGCTCCTCAATATGTTGTACCTCGATAAGCAGCAGAATTCACATTTTTTTCTCACAGAATGTTAAAAAAAGATGTGCATTAAAGGGTTGAAATTTAATAAAATCGATCACTTGTACTGCTTTATCAAGGTTTTTTTTTTAGATGCAGTCTTGCTCTGTCACCCAGGCTGGAGTGCTGTGGTGCAATCTCAGCTCACTGCAAACTCTACCGCCCAGGTTCAAGCGATTCTCCTGCCAGCCTGGGAGTAGCTGGAACTACAGGTGCACACCACCACGCCCAGTTAATTTTTGTGTTTTTAGTAGAGGTAGGGTTTCACCATGTTGGCCAGGCTGGTCTCGAATTCCTGACCTCAAGTGATCCACCTGCCTCGGCCTGCCGAAGTGCTGGGATTATAGGTGTGAGCCACCATGCCTGACTTATCAAGGACATTTTTAACTAACATTAGCTGTTTGAAAAAATGCTAATGCATGGTTCTAAGAAATACAGTGACTACTAGCACATTTTGATGCCATTGCCTTAATTCTTTCTGAGATACAGGCAGTTTTCTCCATTATAACTTTAGTAACATCTGTGCAAATGACAATAGTGATTAAAAGCAAATAATGTCTTCCTTTTACTATGAAATAGTTGAAAAGGTCTTAGAGATCCATAAGGGCCTTGCAGACCACATTTTGAGAACCAATACCTTAGGATATCAGAACACTAAAATTGAGAAGTGCCAGTAACAGCATTTAATTAAAAATAAACTGTACAGCTTTATATACCTGTTTATCAAATAAGGCATGGTGTAGGAAAATGAAGTTGTAGATTGTGGTCTTTCAGATATTCCATATATATTAGTAGTCTAATTATAGCACCTTTAATGCTTGTCAGTTGCTTTAACCTTGTCTGTCTTTAAGTCTTTATACAATTTTCAGAATTCTTTTTTCTGTGTGCTTATGTTTTGTTGTGTTTATTTGATCTAAGAATGAAAATTGTGAGTACATAGTTGTAATAACTTTTTAAAAAATCATTTTAGGCAGGCATTCCAGACCCTCCAAACATGTCAGCAGAATTAATCCAATTGAAAGCCAAGGAGCGACACTTTTTGGAGCAATTGTTAGATGGGAAAAAATTGGAAAATTATAAAATTCCAGTACCAATCAATGCTGAACTCAGAAAATATCAGCAGGTAAGTTTTGTACTTATCTTGTAAATAGGAATAGTGAGTTTTCCTTTCAAATGAACCTTGAAACGTTATGGGTTTAGGGGGGGGGTTTGTTTTTTGAGACAGGGTCTTGCTCTGTTGCCCAGGCTGGGGTGCAGTGGCATAATCATGGTTCACTGCAGCCTCAAACTCCTGGACTCAACCCATCTTCCCACCTCAGCCTTCCGAGTAGCTGGGACTATACATGTGTATCTATCACCATGCCGAGATTTTTTTTTTTTTTTTTTTTTTGCCAGAGTTCTTTTGGCTAGCAAACATGTTTTTTATAAGAAAAATAAATTTATGATGTATTCACATTTATGATTTTTCTCTCTCTCCCTAACAGGATGGTGTGAACTGGTTAGCATTTCTTAATAAATATAAACTTCATGGAATTCTGTGTGATGACATGGGTTTAGGAAAAACTTTACAGTCCATCTGCATTCTAGCAGGAGATCATTGTCATAGGTAATTTAAGGTGTTATTTTGAAATAAGATTTCCAGATTTGGAGAAATGTAAACAAGTTGGTTAATTTATTGTGTTTTGCTATTGTAAAGGGCCCAGGAATATGCAAGATCAAAATTGGCAGAATGTATGCCACTTCCTTCCTTAGTGGTTTGTCCGCCAACGTTAACAGGCCATTGGGTGGATGAAGTAGGTAAATTTTGCTCTAGAGAATATCTCAATCCATTGCACTACACTGGACCTCCCACTGAAAGAGTAAGGTAAGAGGTGTACAACAGTAACAAAATATTTCATCTTTTGTCATAATTAAGATAAGGAACAATGAAATTTGTTAAAGTGAATTCTAATTAGCTCTTTTGGTTGTATGACATAGAAACTTCACTTATGAAAAGTGAGTGTACTTTGGGAAGGTATAATCAGTGAGTCTTATCAAAATTGAGGAACTTTAACCATTGTACGATAAGTTGAGTTTTCCTGGAGCTGAGGAACTTTCAGGAACCAAAGCCATTTTGTATGCCCCTTTTGGGAGTCTGTGACCATAGCATCTGGTGCTTCTGTTTTTTCTTTTTTCTACCCACTTTTCTGAGAGCTCTCCTTTGAGCCATATGCAGGGGAGCATGCCTGCAGTCCTAATTGCTCAGGAAGCTGGGGCAGAAGGATCACTTGAGCTCAGGAGTTCAAGACCAGCCTGGGCAACATAGTGAGTCCCCCTTCCTTAAAAACAAATAAAAAGAGTTCCCCCTCTTCCTTGCTCACTTTACTTCCCTCTCCGCGGAAGTACTTTTGGTCCACAATGGCTGCTTTAGCTGCAGCTCCAGTCATGGCTGCACTAAATTTTAGTGTTCTTTCACCTCTGCGCCTTCCCTATTAACTAATACATCTCTTATGTTCCTAATTATACATTTTTACAAATGGAAGCTCATTGATTTTAGCTCATTTTCTAAAGATTAGATAGTCATAGTTGCTGATTAGTCCATAGATTTACTGCCCTCCTGTGTTGATAATAGCATATAATATTATTAAATAATGTTATTAAAATTTTTAGTTTTTATCTTGAGCACTTACTGGCCAAGCACTATTCTAAGCAGTTTTTCTTTTATGTAAAATTGTGTATTATGTATAGCAGGAGGATTGAAAAAAAACTAAATAAAAAACTGTGTATTATGTATTCTCACATCACTTTATGAGGTACGAATACTGTTATTCCAATTTGCAAATGAGTCTAAGGAATGGGGCATAGGTCCAAGGTCACTCAGCTAATTAAGTGGACAGAGGGAGGATTTGAGTAGAGGCAGCTCCAAAGCTTGCACTCTTGAGCAGTTACTGTAGTGTGTCTTTCATAGAATTCATTCATTTATAAGGGATAGAAATTCAACCCAAACTAGCTTAAGCAAACAGAAAATTCATTAATTCACTAACTTGAGAATTTCAGGGGTAGATTGTTGCTTCAGGCCAATCTAGATTACTCTCATTCACTCTTCCTCCCTTTATATAACTTACTGTTACTATTGGGCTTCAGTCTACAGTTGGTAGATAAGATGACAATGGGCAGTCTCAGGCCCAAATTCTCTTAGCTTGACAACTATAGTAAACACATCTTCCCTCTCTCTCATGAATATATCAATACTGGAGATGACTGACTGCCCTTGTTTAGGTCATGCTTCCAAAACAACCTTTGTGGTTAGGGGATTAAAAATTGTCAGTAGCTTACCCTGGTTCAAATGCTTCATTTCCTTGGTGATTATGGGGGCACGTGATTGGTAGTTCCCCCACATCATCCAGAGCAACATGTAGTGATAAAGGAATAGTGCCCCCAAAGAGATGTTGGCAAATAAAGTTGAAATGTCCACCATATTTTCAGTCTGGTGTTCATCTCTTTTCTAATCAGACTGAGTAGGGCAACACAGCCAAGTCATCAGAAGAATAACCTTACAGAGTCAAGTATGTAAAGTAAGCAGAAGGGAATGCTGGGCTTAGTGGGCAAATTGAAAGCACTTTATATGATGGTAGCTGTAGTTTCACCTTTGAAATTGTATTAAGAACTTTTCATGATCTGTTTTCTAATTTTACTCATTTTTAAATACAGGTTACAGCACCAAGTAAAAAGGCACAATCTGGTAGTGGCTTCATATGATGTTGTGAGGAATGACATAGATTTCTTTAGGTAAGAATTAAAAATTTTCTTTTAGAAAAATTAATATCAAATTTGAAGACTCTTAATATTTTCCCACTTTAAAGATTCTTCATATAGTTCCTGACATATAGTAAAAGTTGTAAAATTTTCTATATATTCTCCCTTAGAAATATTAAATTTAACTACTGCATTCTTGATGAAGGCCACGTCATCAAAAATGGAAAAACAAAGTTGTCAAAAGCAGTAAAACAACTGACTGCTAATTATAGGATTATTCTTTCTGGAACACCAATCCAGGTAATTACGTGCTGTTCTTTTTTTTTTTTTTTTAATATATATGTGCCAGGTGGAGGGTAGGCTTGGTATTTGGCAGTGAATTTAAGAAGTTTTTTTTTTTAGTTATAGGAATGATAATTTTCCAGTATATAGTTATTGCTTAATGGTTCATTGGTATGTAGTAGTATCTAAACAAACCATGTTTTAAAAGTCATTTCTAAAATAATTTTAGACTATGTAAATAGAAATCTTGTGTCCAAATTATGAAAGACATAAAAATTAGACTCTACACACTGGCCATTCTCCTTCTTTAGTAGTACACTGCACTCTGATTTAGCATTGAAAAGCTAGAGCTGAGTCACAAGTGAATCATCATATAGTAGAAGTGTGAATACCTGATGTCAGGAGGAAACTGAAGGCAAAGGATTGTAGAAGTTTATCTTGGGAAGGGAAGGAGATAGGTATGTAGATATCTTTAGATACTTTTGAGAAATTCTCTGGTCCTCCAGAATTGGTTGCAGATGTTCACATCTAGCTTGGATAGCCAACTTTGGTGGGAAGACCTTCAAATCATTCTCTACTTAGAAGTAAACACTACGTGACCTCTAAGGTTCCTTCCAACTTTAAAAATTGATGGTTCTTTATTTATGTACTTACCTACTTTTTCCTTTTTTGTTTTTTGAGACAGGGCCTCACTCTCACTTAGGCTGGAGTGCAGTGGTGTGATTTCAGCTCACTGCATCTTCCATTCCACTTCCTAGGCCCAAGCAGTCCTCCCACTTCAGCCTCCCAAGTAGCTGGGGCCACAGGTCCGTGCCACCATGCGTGGCTAAATTTTTTTGTATTTTTTGTAGAGACAGGGTTTCACCATGTTTCCCAGGCTATCTTGACCTCAAGTGATCTGCCTGCCTCCGCCTCCCAAAGTGCTGAGGTTACAGGCATGAGCCACTGGGGCTGGCCACTTTTTCTTTTAAATATATTTTTGGTGATGGACTGATTGTTATAAGGGTTAGTGTTTTGTCCATTAAGTGAACACTGCAGATTTTAGTAATCACACGAGATAATTACAAGCCTTTCTAAATTTATCAAAAGTTTAAAAATATAAGGCCGGGCATGGTGGTTCATGCCTGTAATCCCAGCACTTTGGGAGGCTGAGGCAGGTGGATCACCAGAGGTCAGTGGTTTCAGACCAGCCTGGCCAACATGGCAACACCCTGTCTCTACTAAAAATATAAAAATTAGCCAGGCACAGTGGCGCATATCTGTGATCCCATCTACTTGGGAAGGTGAGGCAGGAGAATCACTTGAACCCATGAGGTGGAGGTTGCAGTGAGCCAAGATCGCACCATTGCACTCCAGCCTGGGCCACAGAGTGAGACTCCATCTCAAAAAAAAAAAAAAAGTTTAAAAATATACTTAAAAGGAAAAAAGACTCTTTAGACTGAATTACCAAGGTTTATTATGCTTCAATTTAAAGTTATAGGGAAACATCATAGTAATTTCAAATATGTTAGTGCTTTCACTTGGTTCAGACATGAAAAGAAGTTTTTTGGTTTTTAGTTGTTTGCTTAAAGGCCCTTTCTTTTCCTCTTCCTTACAAAAGCCACAGTGGCCCAGAGTCAGGGTGCAGAGCCTAAGTAGGATTAGAAGGGTGTCTAAATGAGAGGACAGCCTAACATGGTGAGCCAGAGCCTGAGCAGGGTGAGGAGGGATTCTGAAAGGGGAAGGTGGGTAAAAGGGTACCTTAGGACCTGCACCTATCAGGAAAGCATCTGAGATTAAAAAGTGCTAGTTTCTTTTTCTTTTTTTCCATGAAACTTCAATAGTAGAATTGGAAAGAATCTGTGCCTTTTGCATTGTGACCCATAAATACTGAGTGGGCTTGACTTATAACCAAATTCTAATACGTTTTTGTTGTTGTTGTTGATGATGATGATGAAATGGTGATATTGGCCACATTCCTTAAATCTTATTGTTAATTTGAGTGTCAAAGACAAAATGATAAGAAACTTATCTTTGTGCTCTTTTATGTACTACTTTATGAATGCCAGCAGTTAATTACAAACACTATAGACCAAGGCTTATTGTAGTGAAGGAGACTTGAGGATTTCCCCCAGATAGGATAGAGTGTTTTCTCCAAGGATATGGACTGGAATTTTGTACACTAAAATAAAGACTTACACCATATGCCTAAAAATACAGTGATAATCTCATCTATATCATTATAATGGGCTTTCATTAATGTTACATTTTTTTTAGTTGTAAGGAAATAATCCCAGTACAAAAGATAATTGGTCTTTCTGTTTACAGAACAATGTTTTGGAGCTGTGGTCATTATTTGATTTCCTCATGCCAGGATTTTTGGGTACTGAACGCCAGTTTGCTGCTCGGTATGGTAAACCTATATTAGCAAGTAGGGATGCTCTGAAGCTCCAGTCGAGAGCAAGAAGCAGGTATGAAAAAGATATAATTATAACCCTGTGTAAGTGAATATAATTTATTCTTAACTTTTTTGAAGCCATTCTGTCTTAACTGTTAACAGGTGTTCTTGCTATGGATGCACTGCACCGCCAAGTACTGCCGTTTCTTTGAGAAGAATGAAAGAAGATGTTCTGCAGGATCTTCCACCTAAAATTATTCAAGACTATTATTGTACTCTTAGTCCTCTCCAGGTTAGAAATCTCGTGTTTATCATTGTTGGTGGTATGTTTATTAGCAGATTGTTTTGTATGAGCCACAAAACTATTGAGTACAGGGGCTTAGCCTTTGGCTTTATCAGATGCAGATAGTCTAAATGATGTGGATATGAGTTTGAGTGTATGCATTTTGAATATAGCATTAAAACAAAATTCAGTATCATAGTTGCTTTTTAAATTTTTTTTTTTAAGAGATAGGGTCTTACTCTATTACCCAGGCTGGAGTGCAGTAGCACAGTCAGGACTTCCTGCAGCTTCGACCTCTGGGTTCAAGCAATTCTCCTACCTCAGCCCCCCCAAATAGCTAAGACTACAGGCACGTACCACACACCCGGCTAATTTTTTAATTTATGTAGAGACTGGGTCTTGCTGTGTTGCCCAGGCTGGTCTCAGAATCCCAGGATCAAGCAGTCCTCCCACCTGGGCCTTCCAAAGTGCTGGGATTACAGGCATGAGCCACGGCGCCCAGCCTATAGTTGCTTTCTTATGTGTCTAGTTAATTGAAAAGATTGCAAGGTTAAATTGATAAGGAAATAAGCCAATGTTTATAAAGGCCAAAAATCTGCCTCTGTGTTGTCATGCTGTCCCCCACAACATTATAGGTATTATTAATCCCCATTTTTGCAAATAAAGTGACATTCAGAAAACTTACATAGCTTGGCTGTGGTCATAAACAATTGTGCAGTGTTTAACAGCGTGGGTAGTTTCTCAGAAATGCATCATTAGGCGATTTTGTCATTGTGCAAACATCATAGAGTGTACTTACACAAACCTAGATAGTATAGTCGATTGTTCCTAGGCTACAAACCTGTACAGCATGTTACTGTACTGAGTACTATAGGCAGTTGCAACACAATGGTATTTGTATATCTAAGCATAGAAAAGGTATGGTAAAAACACAATATTATATCTTGTGGGATGACCATTTTTTATATGTAGTCCATTGTTGACCTCAGTGTCCTTGTGTAGTGTATGACTATATCAGAGCTGAGTTTCAAACCTCGGTCCTCATTCATTCTCTTTTAAGTATTATTTTATTACCTATAAATGTTCAAAATAAATTTTGCCTTCTGCACAGTTCTGATTTTGTACATAAAGACCATTGTTAAAGGAATTTATTGTGAGCTTTCTTTTGTGTGTGTGTGTGTATTTTTGAGACAGTCTCACTCTGTCGCCCAGTCTGGAGTGCAGTGGCGCGATTTTGGCTCACCACAAACTCCACTTTCCAGGTTCAAGCAGTTCTCCTGCCTCATCCTCCTGAGTAGCTGGGATTACAGGCACCCACCACCACGTCTGGCTAATTTTTTGTATTTTTAGAAGAGATGGGGTTTCACCATGTTGGCCAGGCTGGTCTTGAACTACCGACACCAGGTGGTCCACCCACCTTGGCCTCCCAAAGTGCTGGGATTACAGGCGTGAGCCACTGCACCTGGCCTGCCTTGTACTTTTCTAAGGAACTAAATGGAAACTGTTCTTGTCTTAGTAAGACATGGTCTCTGGGTCAGAATTGTCTCTTTGAAATTTTTTTTATTGTAGGACTGTACATGTCAATCTGTCTTACTATTAGGATTTGATTCACTATGGTCAAATGAATAAAAGATATATATACCCAGAAATTTTCCTTTTCCCCCTCCAGTATAGATGGTTAACCTGTTAGCAGATATTCATATATTCAACTTGGACAGGATAAGAGGTTGAGAGTTCTGTGATTCTTCTATACTACTGCCTCATCTCCAAGGCCCCCCCTTTCCTCATTTGCAAAAATTAATATTTCTTGAAAGGAATATTTTAGAAGTAATGAAATGAAGACTGCTTAAAGTAGGTTCAATAAAGAAAAGATGTCATGTGAAAGATATCTGTGGTGATATACTAGTGGTAGCACTATAACATAGGCATAAAACACATTTAAGTAATCAATCTAGACAAAGGGAGCTCCAACGAAAAGTGGCATTTTGGCTTTGTTAAGCATTCACAGATTTTTTATTATCTGACATATGTTCTCCTTTTAGGCTAGCAGTAACATTCTTGTAAAATTTGGTGTCTTGGTACATACATACAGGTTCTTGCTCATGTAACTTCATTTAAGGAAGATTTTTCTCATTTACTTCTAAGGGTTCAGATATTCTTCTATTGGTAATGTATTTATTTTCCTGCACAGTAGAAAAATAGAGTCTAGGACTATTTGACTTGTATTTTTCATATTTTAGCAGCCGAACTTAATGTGTTTATACTTGTTTTCTAAACGTAATTTTAAAGGAATTTACCAAGATGGAGTGGATAATCTGTAATTCCTATAGTGAATTAGAAATATCACAATTTGTTTTCATTAATGAGGGCTGACTTAAATTACTGCTGTTATTGGCCTTTGCTAGTTACATGTTTTGAACAATTGAAAATAAATATACTCACAGCTTCTCTCATGGGGGTCATTTTACAGGTTCAGCTCTATGAAGATTTTGCTAAGTCTCGTGCCAAGTGTGATGTTGATGAAACAGTTTCTTCAGCAGCACTTTCTGAAGAAACTGAAAAACCAAAGCTTAAAGCTACAGGCCATGTATTTCAGGTATAGATTACATTTTGCTTTTTTTTTTTTTTTTTTTTTTGAGATGCAGTTTCACTCTGTCACCCAGGCCAGAGTGCAGTGGTGCAATCTCGGCTCACTGCAACTGCTGCCTCCTGGGTTCAAACGATTCTTAGGACTTAGCCTCCCGAGTAGCTGGGATTACAGGTGTGTGCCACCACGCCTGGCTAATTTTTCTATTTTTAGTAGAGAGAGGGTTTCGCCATGTTGGCAAGGCTGGTCTCAAACTCCTGACCTCAAGTGATCCACCCGCCTTGGCCTCCTAAAGTGCTGGGATTACAGGCATGAGCCACTGCATCCAGCCCATTCCACTTTTTAAATGTTAAAGAATTATTTTTAATGAGGCACTTTTTATATGGAACAGTAAAATGTGGATCTATGTATATATATTTCAATATTATGTATACATTCTTGAAAATAAGTTAAATACCTATTTAGTATTATCTTAAGTACTTTAATATTAAAATTAAATGTACAAAATGCAATATATGTTTGTATATTACATGAAAATAAGGGTTTTAGAATAGAGAGTTTTTTGCTTTTTTATTCAGAAAATATTAGAACACCTACTACATGCAGTAATTTTTCAAACCTCTGGGGTTACTTAAAACAGTGGATAAACAGACAGACTCCTTCTCTGGTAGAGATGAAAAATACCGAAGTATGTGTTATGTAAGACAAAGCAGGTAATGTGGTTATAGAGTATCAGAGTCCAGGGTAGGTTGTGGTTTCTTAATCGAGGGGCTAGGGACTACATCGCTGAGAAGGTAACATTTGAGCAAAGATCTGAAGGAGGACTGAGGCATGCAGGTATATAGGGGGAAGTGATTCCATGCAGAGGATGCAAAAAATACAGTCAAGACAGATCATGCCTCATATGCTTGAGAGAATAGCAGATGAAAAAGAGGTGGCAAGTGTCACCTTAACTTTATCTTTCCCTCTTGAATATTCCACCACAGAAAACCTCCTGCCAATAGATTAAGTACTGTAACATTTTTAAAGATAGAAGAAGGAAAAGGCCATTGTGAAGACCTAATTTTTTTTTTTTTTTTTTTTATGAGAAGGGGTCATGCTTGTTGCCCAGGATGGAGTGTGGTGGTGCTATCATAGCTTACTGCAACCTCAGACTCCAGGGCGCAAGCAATCCTCAGCCTCAGCTTCCTGAGTAGGTAGGACTACATGTGCACACCACCACAATCTGGCGAATTTTTTAAAATTTTTTTAGTGATAATGTCTTACCATATTGCCCAAGCTGGTCTTGAACTTCTGGCCTCAAGTGATCCTCCCTACTCAGCTTCCTAAGTAGCTGGGTTTATAGGTGCGAACCACTGCACCTGGCCTCTCCCACAATTTTTAATCCTAGTGTTCAGCACTGTCTTGAGCCTTGCCGATGGAGCTTACTAATAAAAAGCTCTGTGCCAAGGGTGAGACCCAAATCTTAAGCCAAGTAAGAGGCAGAAGAGAAAGTGTGGCTGAGTCAGAGAAGACCATATAAGGTTCTGTTTCACAAACACAACCACTTGAGACAATCACCTAGCTCCCCTTCCCTCCTCTCTTCTACTGAATCAGAATAATGTGTAGAAGGGAGAGAATTTCAGGTTTATAAGGTCCTCAAGAAATTTTTTTTTTTTTCTGAGACCAGGTCTTGCTCTGTTGCCCAGGCTGGAGTGCAGTGGCATGATCTTGGCTCACTGCAGCCTCTGCCTCCTGGGTTCAAGTGATTCTCCTGCCTCAGCCTCCCAAGTAGCTGGGATTACAGGCACCTGCCACCACGCCCGGCTAATTTTTGTATTTTTAGTAGAGACAGGCTTTCACCATGTTGTCCAAACCGGTCTCAAACTCCTGACCTCAGGTGGTCAGCCTGCCTCAGCCTCCCAGAGTGCTGGGATTACAGGGGTGAGCCACCATGCCTGGCCAGAAATTTTTATACTCACTGAAGTTTGAACAACTTTTCTGTCCAAAATGATGCCTGGTTCCAGAAGCATCTGTCTGCATTAGCAGGTACTTTGAGTGGGAAAGAGTTTTAAAGAAAACAACGGAGACACCCAGTTTGCCATGAGAAGCTCATTGGTGGGAGAGACATATAAACAGTACAATTTATATGCGTTATAAATGTCCGCATAGAAATGTATACAAACTGCACAAGAATCTCAAATGAGACGTTTGAACTGGTTCTTGAAGAATGAGTAGAAGTTTGCCAAGCAAGAAGAGGGAGAAAGGCATTCTAAACAGCATAGGAAATAGCATAGGAAAAGATACAGAGATAAAAATGTGTGATATGCGAAACTGACTCATATATACGTTTTTCCTCTTAAAGGCATTACAGTACTTACGTAAACTGTGTAACCATCCAGCATTAGTCTTAACACCTCAACATCCAGAATTCAAGACCACTACTGAAAAACTGGCAGTTCAGAATTCTTCTCTACATGATATACAACATGCCCCTAAGCTCTCAGCTTTGAAACAAGTATGTATGTCTTTTAACTGCTACGTGTATGTTACACACCAGGAATATAAATTCTTGGTAAATTTGCTTAAAGATTACTGCTATGTTTACCATTTTTAAATTTGGATCTGTTAAATTTTTGATACAGCTTTTTAAAAAAATGTGCTTAAAATATATACAGCACAAAATATGCCATTTTAACCATTTTAAGAGTGTAAATCTGAGGCATTAATTATATTTACAATGTTGTATAACCATCACCACTATCTTATTTCTAAAATATTTCCACCACCCAAACAGAAACTCTATATTAATCAAGCAATAATTCTTCATTCTCCCTTCCTCTAGTCCCTGGCAATCTCTAATCTACTTTCTCCATGAATTTGCCTGTTCTAAATATTTCATTTAAGTGAAATCATAAAATATTTGTCATTTATGGCTTAGTCAGTTTTATGGATATGCCACATTTCATTTATCCATTTATATGTCAGGGGACACGTGGGTTGCTTTTACCTTTTGGCTATTGTGAATAATGCTGCAGTGAACATTGGCTTGCAAGTATCCATCTGAGTTACTCTTTTCAGTTCCTTTGGTTAGAGACTAAGGAGTGGAATAGGTAGGTCATATAGCATTTCTGTGTTTAACATTGTCAAGAACTGCGAAATGAGAAGAACCATTTTTCACAATGGCTACACCATTTTACATTCCCACCAGCAACCCTGTACCAGGGTTCTAGGTTCTTCATATCCTTGCCAACACATGTTAATTTCTTTTTTTAATTATAGTGATTCTACTAGGTATGAAATAACTCCTTGTGAATTTGATTTCCTATTCCCTAATGACTAATGATGTGAGCATCTTTCTGTGCTTATTGAACATTTCTATAGCTTCTTTAGAAAAATGTCTGTTCAAGTTCTTTACCCATTTTCATTGGATTGTTTCTCTTGAATATGCGTTTGAGAAGTTCTGTTTTGTTGTGGTGGTTTTTTTTCTTTAATTTGAGATGAGGGTCTCACTATGTTGCCAAGGCTGGTCTCAAACCTGGCCTCAAACGATCCTCCCACCTGGGCCTGCCAAAGCCCTGGGGTTATAGGCATGAGCTACCACACCCTGCTGAGAAGTTCTGTATAATTCTGGATATTAAAACCCTTATCAGACATAAGATTTGCAGATATTTCCTCCCATTCTATAGGTTATCTTTATACTTTCTTGATAATGTCTTCCATGGTTTCTGATGAGAAATTTAGATGTTATATTGGAAATAACACCTGTTATTGGAGGGTTTTTTTGTTTGTTTGTTTTTTTGAGATGGAGTCTTGCTCTATCTCCCAGGCTGGAGTGCAATGGCACGATCTTGGTTCACTGCAACCTCCGTCTCCTGGGTTCAAGCGATTCTCCTGCCTATAGGTGTGTGCCACCATGCCTGGCTACTTTTTGTATTTTTAGTAGAGACAGGGTTTCACCATGTTGGCCAGGATGGTCTCGATCTCTTGACCTCGTGATCCACCCACCTCAGCCTCCCAAAGTGCTGGGATTACAGGCGTGAGCCGCCGTACCTGGCCTGAAGATCCCTTTTATGTGGCCATTTGCTTTTCGCTTGCTGCTTTCAGGATTCTCTTTGTCTTTCAACAGTTTATAATATATGTCAGTGTGGATTTCTTTATTTTACTGGGAGCGGCATACTCTGTCATTTGACTGATGTTACCCTCTTGGTGTTTTTAAAAATGAATTTTTAAAAAAATTCTAAGATTTCGAAAGATTAAGAGAACCAATTTCAAGCACCAAAATGTTAGCACTAATGTCATTTAGTACTAACTGCCCTTATAAATGACAATTTTATTATAAAATCTAGACTTTAGTAATTGTTTTAGCTTGTAGTCAGTAGTTATTTTGGCCTAAAGCTCATTGAGAACAACTAATGAATGAAGATTTTAGATGTCACATAGGTTAATGTGGAAAGTGTTATCTAATAGTGTATCTGCAATATATATCCAAATATGTATTCTTATGTCACTAAACATAAAATGGACTGTTTACTTTCAGACCATAAAATTGACGAATGAGTGTTACCTTTAAATATATGGAATGGTTTTCTTGCTTAACCAAACCTTTCTATATAGGCCTTTATATAAAATGTTCATGGTTTCCCTAACATAGCTAGTATATTAGGTAAAGCTGTAAAATATACTTAGTCAAGGAGTCCTCTAATTAGATCTGTTCCAAATAAAAATTGAATTTCATCCATATTTGAATTATACACAGGCTCTCACAGGTTTTGTTTTTTTTTTTCAGCAGTTGCTACTTAAATTGGTACCTTATTTTAGAGTGTGCTTCTTGTCACCCTGACACATCTCAAATTAAGATGCTTAGGAAGTCTGCAACTTAAAGAGGCCCAAATTACTTTTGGCTGTCCTCATGGAAGAATTTTCTAGTAGCCTTCTTTTCCATTTTCTTGGTTTTTTCCAGCCAGAGTGAAGGTTCTGTCTCAGGAAGGACACATTTATTTTTTTAATCTAAATATGTATATGCAGTGAAGTTAGAGAAGAAATCTTACTTGCTTTCTAAAAATTTGTCAGTAGAAACATGTTTATCAGCAAGTAGTGCTGGGAGAAGTATCTAATATTGCCAAAGCTAGAATGAAAAATTCCAGGAGACTGTAATGATGAACTAAAACTCCAGGTTAAATTTAATGGAGATAAGCAAAGTCAGTTTTAAAAGAAAATACTTAAGTATATTTTGATTTTGTGAGACTTAGCAAATATTTTACATGAGGCAAAGTTGAATTTGATTTGATGGCAAATTCACTATAAGAACTGTGTGAATTAGTTGCCAGTAAATAAAACTAATAGGATCTTGGGTGGGATTAATAACCATATAATGGCCAAAATGAGGGCATCATACTTTGATTGTATTTCATACCAGTCAGAACAAATTTTGACTATTACGGTTTTGACCACTATACTTTAAGTGGAAGAACAAAAAGGTAAAACATCTAGAAGCCATTTTATATGAGGAATGATTGAAAAAACTGAGGTAATTGAGCCTATGCTGAAGTTAGGGCAAGATAAAATTAAAATGCTCTCTAGGGAGTCAGCTAGCCTCTCAGACACCATTATTAAATGGCCTTGGTAAATGTTTGCTAGTCTAGTAATCAACTTCTCAAGGCCCTGAACTAGATCAGTGTCTCAGGGCAGACTCAGATTATAGATTAGTGAGAATACCAGAGTATCAGTTCTCCTGCCAGACAGGTATACTCATGTCAAATGAATGAGTATTTAGTAGGATAGCTGCACCAGGGGAAAGATTACATTAGGAAGAATGTCTGGTAAGTATGGACTTGGAGAAGTCCTAGTTGGATATCCTCAAACTGGTTATCTTTAATGTTTTGACATTGCTGCCTGTGGGACTGAGATAATTGAGTGTGCATGACACAGACATTCCTGATAAAATTTCACTCTCTGGAACTCTTGTGGGATATATATAGAATGTCCCACTGATTATATCACTTCTTTTTTCTTCTCCTAGAAAGAGGGTCACTCTGTCACTCAGGCTGGAGTACGTGGTGTGGTCCTAACTCCAGCCTCAAACATCTGGGCTAAAGCAATCCTTTCACCTCAGCCTCCCAAGTAACTAGGACTACAGGCGTGTGCTACCACACCTGGCTAATTTTGTTTTTGTTTTGTTTTTGTTTTTAGAGATGGGGTCTTCCTGTGTTGCCCAGGCTGGTCTTGAACTTCTGGCCTCAAGCAGTCTTCCCACATTGGCATCCCACAGTGGTGGGATTATAGGCATGAGCCACTATGGTCAGCCAATATCACATTATTTATACTGGGTACCACACAGTCACATCTCTCCTGAGACACCTTAGATAGGACTTTTAAAAAGAAACAGCTTGAATAGTAATTTGATTGCAGATTTAAGGGCAAGATGTAGGGATAATTACATTTATCAGACTTCTTTATTTGGAGGAATGCCTCCCTAGTATACCATATGCCTACTATATAATAAAAATTAAACTTTAAGCGCTGTTAGGTAGAAGAGTGAGAACGTGTTGTTCCACAAGCATTGAATTGTAACAGTAGAGGTTAAGTGTCACCTACCAGGGAAGATTATTAGAGACTCAGTGCCCAAAGTTTTTATTGGGGGCTGGTCACATATACTCCCTTTGCCTAGCATGAATCAAAATTCCAGACCCTCAGAAGGCAGGTTTCAGCCTAAATTGTATTATTTGCACAATAGTCTAGGCACACTAAACTATCATTACCAGATAGGGACTGATGGGAAGACTCCTGAAATCCAAGTTGCAAACTTCAACCTTACAAAGATGACTTTCTGAGGAAAACAGTGTCCTTTTCTGTACAACACCCTAAGTGTTGAGTTTGGAGTTTGCCTGGATGGGCTTTTGGTTATCTTTCCTATTGGAACTTTTGGTTTTTTGAGTAACTTCTGTTAGTAGAAAGGAGAAAGCATCCTGCATTAAGATCTTAGATTGGCCCGATGCAGTGGCTCATGCCTGTAATCCCAGCACTTTGGGAGGCTGAGGTGGGCAGATTACCTGAGGTCAGGAGTTTGAAACCAACATGGTGAAACCCCATCTCTATAAGATTACAAAAATTAGCTGGGAATGGTGGTGGGCGCCTGTAATCCCAGCTACTCGGGAGGTTAAAGCAGGAGAATCTCTTGAACCTGGGAGGTGAAGGTTGCAATGCACCGAGATCATGCCACTGCACTTCAGCCTGGGCAATAGAGGAAGACTCCAGCCCCCTCCCACCACTGCAAAAAAAAAATCTTAGATTTTGTTTTGTAACCTCTGCCTTCTGGATTCCAGAGAGTCTCCTGTCTCAGCCTCCTGAGTAGCTGGGACTACAGGCATGTGCCACCATACCTGGCTAATTTTTATATTTTTAGTAGAGATGGGGTTTTGCCATGTTGGCCCGGCTGGTCTTGAACTCTTGACCTCAAGTGATCTGCCTGCCTCGGCCTCCCAAAGTGTCGGGATTACAGGTGTGAGCCACCACCCCTGACCCATATCTTAGATTTTGAACAGAGTTCAGTAGGTAAAATACTATGGATGAAGAAGAGTACTATTGGGTATACTAGGTTTGTCAAATGGATCTAAACATGATTCTCTTGGATTTTATTCACTCATTTATTAATTGTACTTGCTATGTGCAAGGCACCAAACCACTTTAGGAAGAAGTATAAATGATCTATAGCAAAGTGTGGTTTCTGCCATTGAAGATCTTGGTCTACAGATATAGTAATAAAATAAGCTCTTTGTCAAGAATCCAAATCTAGCTAAATGCTTCTTTTCTATAATTTTGTTTTCTACCAAATGTGGCTACTCCATTGTTTGCTTCGTACATTATTGAATAACCCTTTATGAACCAGTTTTCCTGTGGCATCTTCTTTATCATTACTTTCAGTAAACATTTATTGAGGCATTAGTGACCCTCAAGGATTGAGGAAAAGGCTCATCATGCCTGTAATCCTAGCACTTCGGGAGGCCGAGGCAGGAGGATCACTTGAGCTCAGGAGTTCAAGTCCAGCCTGAGAAATATAGTGAGACCTTGAGTCTGTAAAAATTAAAAATTAAGACTTCTGAAAAGGTGACCAGGGAACTCTAAGCCTGAGCACCTCAAAAACCAGTGTGCCACAGGGTGACAGATTGCTGCAGCCCAAAGTGCTAATCTGCTTTATAGGTTTCAGGTACATTTAACCTTTTCTTGCCACAGAGAGAAATATTTGTCACCATGAGATTTGTTACCTACTTTTATTGAACACCTATGTAGTGATGTTTTTTTCTTCCTAAGTTGCTGTTGGACTGTGGTTTGGGAAATGGCAGCACTTCTGAGAGCGGCACAGAGTCTGTTGTGGCTCAGCACAGGATACTGATCTTCTGTCAGCTGAAAAGCATGCTTGATATAGTAGAGCATGATCTCCTCAAACCTCACTTGCCCTCTGTCACTTACTTGAGATTAGATGGCAGCATACCTCCTGGTCAGAGGCATTCCATTGTTTCCCGGTAAGTGGCTTCTAAGACTCTTATTTATAAGTAAATCTATTATTACTTACATAGAAGTTTGCCCCATGAAATATTTTCATTGGCTAAATATCTGCAAATGGTTTGTGTGATTCACCCCAGAAAACCCCCTTTTAAAATATAGAACTACAGAAATATAATTGAATAGATTATTTGTTCAGTAAATGAAAAGGTATGACTATAATAGGAATGCACTCTGAAGAGCATGAAAGAAATTTAAGGCATAAACCAACAGTAGAGATGACTCCTTTCCCCCTTACGTTTTTGGGAGGATTAGGGTAAGAGGAACCAAACAAGTGGCTTAGCTAAAATCTCCATCCTAATCCCTGTTTCTGTGCTGATAACAAGTTGGAATCTAGCCCAGCTAGGAAGG
Source organism: Ateles fusciceps (assembly GCA_036589455.1). Classification (NCBI taxonomy): domain Eukaryota; kingdom Metazoa; phylum Chordata; class Mammalia; order Primates; family Atelidae; genus Ateles; species Ateles fusciceps. Next base: position 8,408,303 of record JAZHEH010002393.1, read on the forward strand.
AGAACTGGTGCTGCAGTGTTTACATGTGCTCTGCAGCCTCTACTTTTAAAATCTCAGGGTTGCTTTAAGTGCCTATTCCTAGGTTCTGCTTAGTCCCAAAGCTGATGACTTCAAGAGTAGGCATTTTTTTGTTGTTGAGACAGAGTCTTCTCTCTCGCCCAGGCTGGAGTGCAGTGGGACAGTCTTGGCTCACTGCAACCTCCGCCTCCGGGGTTCAAGCGATTCTCCTGCCTCAGCCTCCTGAGTAGCTGGGACTACAGGCGCCCTCCACCATGTCTGGGTAATTTTTGTATTTGTAGTAAAGATGGGGTTTCACCATGTTGGCCAGGCTGGTCTCGAACTCCCGACCTCATGATCTGGCTGCCTCGACCTTGCAAAGTGCTGGAATTACAGGCGTGAGCCACTGCACCTGGCCGAAGAGTAGGCTTTTTTTAGCAAGCATCCCAGCTGGGTGCAGTGGCTCACGCCTTTAATCCCAGCACTTTGTGAGGCCAAGGCAGGCGGATTACTTGAGGTTAGGAGTTCAAGACCAGCTTGGCCAACATGGTGAAACCCCGTCTCTACTAAAAATACAAAAATTAGCTGGATGTGATGGCACATGCCTGCAGTCCCAGCTATTCTGGAGGCTGAGGCAGGAGGAGAATGACTTAAACCCAGGAGGCAGAGGTTGCAGTGAGCTGAAATCACGCCACTGTACTCCAGCCTGGGCAACAGAGCAAGACTCCCATCTCAAAAAAAAAAAAAAGCATCCCTAAGAGATCATTAGGCACAATAAAGTTAGACCCCCAGGAAGGGGCTTTGAAGGCCTACACACTCAGGTTTGACTCCTTACTGTGCTGTTTAAGCAGTGTTCTTGAGCCTGTTTATCATTCACACAGCCTCAGTCTAAAATAGGTATATTGGTAATACCCTTATAGAGCTATTCTAACAATAAAATAGTGCATATAAAGTACAAAGCCCATTGCTTGACTTGTAGTAGGGTAATACATCATAGCTTGGTAGCTGCTATTTTTAATGTTAGGTTTTTCTTTTTCCTGGAAGTTACCAGATGTCGTTTGTCAGTGTCTTCTAGGACTAGTACAGTAGTAGCAACCCTAATGCTCTCATCTTCTGTCTTCCCTGAATGAAGGTCTGGCTTGTTCTCATATTTCTCTCTGTCCCCATACTTTAAAGGTTCATAGTTTGGTTTTATCTTAATTGTAATTAGCATTTAGTTATATTTTTGCAAGTTAGTCCTTACCTGATGTTACTAAATTCAATGCAGTTTGCCTTATTTTGTATTTATGAAATTCCTGACTAGCTTTGGAATGCTCTTTTTTACTAAAAATATAATGCATATTGAGAGGATATTTTTCTCAGGTAATCACAAAAGATCCCTGTCGTGGATTTTTAAAGCAGCGTTTTCATTTGTGCTCTTTAACTTTTATTTAACAGTTTTTGTTATAGGACTTATAAGGAATGGACTAATTTTATTTTTGTTATCTGTACTTTTAGGTTTAATAATGACCCATCTATAGATGTTCTGTTACTTACCACTCATGTTGGTGGCCTGGGACTTAATTTGACAGGCGCTGACACGGTAGTATTTGTGGAGCATGACTGGAATCCTATGCGAGATCTACAAGCCATGGACCGGGCCCATCGCATTGGGCAGGTAAAAGTCAATTTTACCTCACGGATTTTAACCTGTGCACTGGAAAAATACTCCCCCAGAAAGATAGGAAACCTTGGTGCAGTTCTTGCTCTGGTGTTAAGTGTTATGACCTTGGACAGATCACCTATCTCTTCTGTGGTGCCACTTCCTCATGCATTAAGTGAGGTGCTAGCACTAAGAAAACCTGGATCGCTGTCCATCCCTAATATTCTGTGATTTGCTGCACACATTTTGAGCTCGTGCGGCCAGACAAAATAAAAATCCAACCCTAATTAGGTAGTAGAAAATAGTACAAGTCTACAAGCCCTCTGACTTTGGAAGCTCAAAGCTTATCAGTATATGTTACAGTTGGCTTAACTGTTTTTCTTATCCAGAAACGGGTGGTTAATGTATACCGATTGATAACCAGAGGAACATTGGAAGAAAAAATAATGGGGTTGCAGAAATTCAAGATGAACATAGCGAATACCGTTATTAGCCAAGAGAATTCTAGTTTGCAGAGCATGGGGACTGATCAGCTTCTTGATCTGTTTACTCTTGATAAGGTAAAGAACTTATACAATTTGTTGTATCTATGACTGCTAAGTTGAAAGTATTAAAGGAGCAGCAAAATGGATTCACTTTAGTATCCATGAGATCACCCTTGGAGGGAATTTTTGGTGCCCGGATAAACTCTGCAGCATACTAGGGGACATGTGAAGTTTTTATTATTATTTTTAATTGATGTCCTCATTATCTTACCTCAGGGTTTCTTTCCTTAATCCTTTTCTGCTAAAGCACAGCTTATCATTGGAATCAGTAAGACTCATGGTTCTTGGCCTTGCCTCTTCTTAACCATTTACCTTAGGCAGATTATCTCCTCTGAGCTTCTATACCTATTTTACTACATGGTTGTGAGGTAAAATAATATATGTAAGCAGTCAGAAAGGATACCTAGTATAGATTCTCAATAAATAGTAGCCATTGTTATTATTGCAGATGATGGAACTAATACATCAGATAACAATCTATAATCAAAAGGATGCGCCACTTGGAAGTATTAGTGAGTCTAATATTGTAAAACCAATATAGTTGGATTTAAAGTCCTATGTAGACTCAAAATCCATTGCATACGTAGTATAAATTATGGTGTGAAATAGCCATTTATGATGAAATTAAAACTAGCTGTAATAACAGAAATGTACTTTCAAGTAAGAAAATCGTTCTGCCATATTCTGTATATGTTACACCACATTTGAATTATGTCTAATTTGGGGTGCTACATTTTAAATGGTAACAAATTAAGTCCCTGGTGGCCAGAATGGAGGCAGGTTCTTCAGTCATGTCATATTGAAAATTGAGATACTGAGAGTCAGGATGAAGTTGGAAGAATGAGACATGTTTAACATAGAAAAAAGAAGGCTCAAAGAAACATACATAGTTGTCTTCAAATAGCTTTTATTCTGTTTGAAGGAATATTCTTATGGGTGACTTTCGGTGAGCAGAACTGGGCTTAGAGGGATGTTTTAGGGAAATGGCCTATTGCCATAAAGGCCACTATTTAGACAATTGTCAGAATTTCAAACAGACTATATTAGAACATTTTAATATCAGTGTTAGATTTCCTTAATCTGATCTTTATATGTTATGTAAGAGAATATTCTTGTTCTTAGGAATACATGCTGAATCAAGGGATAAAAGGACATGATGTCTACAACTTTCTCTCAAATTGTTAAGGGAAAAAACTGATAACTATATTTCTGACATCCATATATATACATACACACACATATATAGGGAGAGAAAATGATAAACAAATTCTTTGTTATGTTCTTATAATTCTTCCATAAGTTTGAGTTTCTTTCCAAATAAACTAAGAATGACAGATAAATATGTTTGGAGAGCATGAATTTCCCCATCACTTGAAGTGTTCAACTCTGTTGAATAATTATAGTAGTAGAAACAAGTGTGATTTTAAAGGAAAATATAATTTCTGAAGTTAACCTCTCATTTTATTTTTTGGCCAATTTTTCTTAAGGATGGCAAAGCAGAAAAAGCTGACACCTCCACTTCTGGGAAAGCAAGTATGAAATCAATTCTTGAAAACCTGAGTGATCTTTGGGATCAAGAGCAGTATGATTCAGAGTACAGCCTGGAAAATTTTATGCATTCTCTCAAGTAACTATCAAATATTGTAAATGCAGTTGCTGCTAGTTCAGTTTAAATTTCTGCTGATATTCAGCAAATTTCTAAGTTTATGGTGAACTTTTAACTCAATGTGTAAATAGATACAGAGAATATTCAGCATAATGCTGGCTCTTGTTTCACTGGGGGGAACAAGTTATTCTCCAATATTTGCACTGTATTAAATTTCAATGTTAATGTGAAATGGTTTAAATTTTACATGCTGAAAAGCTGCAGAGCAGAGGAACCAAACCAGGTTTATTTGTGCTACCAGGAGGTGTTCTTACTGGGAATGAGCCTCCCAACTTTAGTCACTTTGTACAGGATAATATCCATGAGTACTTTAGTGTTTATGTATGTTTTTTCTTTTAAATAGAACTTGTTTTTATAATTGATTTAAAATAGGGCTTTTTTTCTATAAAAGCCTTAATGAGCCATAATTTTAAGAATATAAGAATAATGACTATGATATTGGTCAGTCTTAGAACATGAAAATGTCAGACAATGAATTTAATCGGGCCCTTGGTAGAAACCTTTATATATTTAATGCAGATGCGTAGTGTTTTTCAAATCTGTAACATCATTTTTTCAACTTTTAAGATAAAATATCAACAATTCTAACTACAGGTAATGGTATATTTAAGGCTACCATAACATCCTATTTAGAGGGTGTTTTTTTTTTAATTTATCTAATGGCTACGATATAGCCAGATTCAAAGAACATATGTACTCAATAGGTTTCAATCATATATATATAATATATTTTTTGTAACATGCCTATGAACATATACAGTTTTCCAGTAGATTTTACACTGTTTAGAATTCCAACACCTATGGTGGAAAGACTGTTTATTGGAGTAATGCATGACTGAAGCATAAAGGGAGAGAGAATTTCTTTACATACACAAACATACATGAATATGCATATCTATATGCATAGATGTACCTATCCTGCACCCAAAAATGTGCCTCATATTGGCGCTAAAATCATGTAGTTATACTGGGCAGCAATAATAATTGGGCATAAGGCTGATTACTCAATGGTGAGGGTAGGTATATGTAGCTAGATGTGCATGTATGTGTTTGTATATATAATTTTGTAAGTTTCATGCATAAATTAATACATGCCTGTGTGCATACATGTATGGGATATATTTGTATATACATGTACAGGTAATAAACATCCCCAAGGTTTGTGGCTGGCCATACACATAGGCATCAGTTAACAACCATCAGACCTCAGCTGTACAATAACAGGTGTTTTGTTTAAAATCATTAAAATTATACTGTTCTGCAGCATTTAGACATTTGTCACATTTCATTAGCTTTGACAACCATACTGTAACATTAAACCTAGCATTCCACAAGAGAATAAATATAAGAAGATTGGAACTGTAAAATATATGCAACTGTGTGTTATTTGTAGGAAATGGTCACTAGAAAGAACAAAAGATTATTCAGGTATACAGGTTTTTTTTTTCATTGTTTAGGATTTTAACTCACTCAAGACTTTATGTAGAAGAACATTTCAGTATATTTGAGTTGAATGTTTTTTATTAACTATTTATATGCTAGTTACATAAATCAGCTCTTCAACATAGCTCATGGTAATTGATTTTTCTAAGTACAGAGCAATATATCATTAAAGGGCTATGAAGGAGCAAAAGAATTCACACAGTAAAAATTAGTACTTTTTCCCCCAATTTGAAATGTCAAATAGAACTAGAAGTCAGATATTTAGGCTGTTTAAACGTTATAAGAGTTTAATCAAAAAGTGTATATTTCTAGAAGGATGGCTATGAAAATGATGAGTGGTTGCTTCTGAATGGGAAACAGGAGTCAGGGCTGACAGGAAAACTTAAATTGGCTATAACATTTATAAAATAAATAATCTTTTGAGTTGTGAAATAGTAAATCACACATTCCAACTTTTCCATAGAAAGGAAAACACATACAACGGTAAGAACTAGGTATTCTCAGTTAAGTGACCCACTCACTGTAGTACATCTTAAGAATAATGGAGAGATGTGGAGAATTGAACTGAGTCATGAATGATATTAAAGAACTGCTGTAATTTTTTGGATGTGATGATTTGGTAGTTGTTTTCTTTTTCACTTGTATGGGTGTGGGAAATAAAACAAGCATGATAGAATGTTAACTATTTTAAACTGGGAATTGGGTTCATGGATATCCATTGTACTATTTCCCTGGGGTTTTGTGTGTTTATGATAGGAAATTGCAAATCGTTAAAAATATAGACTCAGAGATTGTTAGTCTCATAATTTGGGTTTCTCATAGGAAAATCTTAACATTTGGGGGCCTGGATATAATTTTCGTTCATATATACTTATTATGTATGCTTATTCTATAACCATTTCTCCAAAAAACATTCTAGTGAAAGGGTAAAAGTCTTTGGTGTTGGGACTGATTGAACTGGTATAGCCTTATTCCTTCTGGATGGTTATATGTACTTATTCAAAGTAAATATTCCACTGAAGCTATTTGAGAATGTGATCACTTAGAAACAAAAGTGGAACTCGAACATAATAGAAATTACAGAAAAGTAACAAGTATTCCATCACACATCTGTTCTAAATGTTTAATCCTAATAGAATCTTCTACCTCCTGCAGACCACCCATGCTGGCACCAGTGGAGTCTAAAATGAAATTGGGGGTGGGCATGATGGCTTATCCCTATGGGAGGCGAAGGCAGGAGGATCACTTGAGCCCAGGAGTCCAAGACTAACCTGGGCAACATAGCGAGATCCTGTCTCTACAAAAAAATAAAAAAATTAGCCAGGCAGAGTTGCATGCTTTTCTGGTCCCAGCTACTCAGGAAGCTGAGGCAAGTTTGAGGTCACAGTGAGCTACGACTTCACCACTGCACTCTAGCTGGGTAACAGAACAAGACCCTGTCTCAAAAAAGTAAAAAATAATGTGAAATTTATTTTAGGAACACCTGTTATCAAATGCCAGACTCCTCAGTGTCAATCAATAAAACAAAAACTTGAGTTATATCAATTAATAGAAAATGTTTCCTATTTATACACATTACTTTTTTTTTTTTTTTTTTTTGAGACAGAGTTTTGCTCTTCTCACCCAGGCTGGAGTGCAGTGGTGCCATCTCGCTCACTGCGACCTCCACCTACTGGGTTCAAGCAGTTCTGCCTCAGCTTCCCAAGTAGCTGGGACTACAGGTGCCCACCACCCTGCCCAACTGATTTTTGTATTTTTAGTAGAGATAGAGTTTTGCCATGTTGGCCAGCGTGGTCTCGAACTCCTGACCTCAGGTGTTCGAGGCCTACATCGGCCTCCTAAAGTGCTGGGATTACAGGCGAGAGCTACTGTGCCTGGCCTATACACAGCACTTTCAGCCACCATCTCTAAGGAGATACAAAGTGCCTCCTGCTTCAAGAAAGGGTTCCTATGAGTCTATAGTAAATCCACTCAAACCAGTAAAGTTCTGTTAAATATAGGGGCTGAGATCCTAATTTCCATATAGAGACAAGAGACTGAGTCCCTTCCATAAATCTGCAAAGATCACATATTCAAATAGGACTAGATCCATGAGCACATGCACAAAGTTATCTATATGAAATCAGAATCCCAGGCCTTTACCACAGATTTAGTGTAAGGTCTGGGGTTATGCTAAGTGTTTTATACTGCAACAACCAAAAGTCAAGAAAATAAAATCAATCCTGGCACCACAGCAGAAACAAATACAAAAATTTGCCCTTTAGGGGAGACTTTCAAATAGGGTCCCATAGGATTATCATAGAAGGAAAGATAAAGCCTACATACATACCATCTACAGGAGGAAAAGACAGCAGATAAAAGTAGAATTCTTTAAGAAGTACAAATAATCAAGTATCATAAAACAGCTATGAAAATAAGGAAAATACTATGAAAGATTAGACATTTGAAAACCAATAAATGAGAAATAGTTCCCAATGCATTTTACACAAAATTGAAGAGAGAATTTGTGAAGTGGAATGCTGAACAAGTGAATCTTGTTAGGAGGTCCAGAAGGAAAGGGTGATCATGGGAACAGACAAGTCACCCTTATGACTATTTTTTATACACCCCTGCATCTATAATCCATCAACAGTTTCTATCATCACTAGCTACAAAATATGTTTCAGATCTCTTCACCTGTCTTCATCTCCACTGCTACCACTGTAGTTCCCACCACCACCTTGCCTCTCCTAGACTACTGTCTTCTTAGTGGTCTTCCTACTTGCCAAATCCTTCAGTATCTTCCTGTCATCTTCAGACCAAATCATAATTCCTTACTATAAGCCCTACAAGTCGTGGCCCCTGCCCATCCCTCTGACTTTGTCTCTTGTCATTTCCCACTATGTTTACCTCCAGTCAAGTCAGTATGTCCTCCTTGCTATGCCTCAACAAAAAACCACATATGTTTCCATCTTAGTTTTGGTTCTGGTACAGCTGGGTAAATGGTATCATGGGGGAGATGGTGAAGACTAAAAGAGTAAATTGGGGGTGGATGGAGATGGAAAGTAGGAAGTCAAGAATTCTGTTTTGTTCATGTTAAATTTGAGGTGCCTGTTAGATGTATCAAAGTCAGGATATAGAATAGGCAGGCAGATGAAGGAGTCTGGAGCTCAAAGGAAAGGTCAAGACTAGAGATATAAATTTAGAAGACAGTATTTTCAGGCATGGGACTGCATGAGAGCTCCTGGGGTTTACTTATATAATGGAATACTACAGAGCAGTAAGAAGTCAATGAGTAATAAAACATTGTTGAATCTCAAAACAGCAGTGAGTTTTTTAAAAGTGTACTTTTGAGTCCATTTAGATGAAGATCAAAAAAACATTGTTTATGGATATATGAAAACACAATCCACATATATGGTTATTTCACATTTAAGAATAAAAAATTGTCAGTCATATGAACATTTACTGATTGTTTCCTGCTATGTACTAGACACAGTGGGAGAAGCTCAAAGACCAGTGAAGGAGGATACTGCAGCCAACAGTTGGCATTGTTAAATTAATTTTGGAAAAAGTAGCCTTCAGGCAGAAAGTATTACTTGGAGTAAAGAGGGTATCTCCTAAAGATAACATATTCAGGCCCAGATGTGGTGGCTCACACCTGTAAATTCCAGCACTGTGGGAGGCCAAGGCAGGTTGATCACCTGAGGGTCAGGAGTTTGAGATCTGCCTGGCCAACATGATGAAACCCCATCTCTACTAAAAATACAAAAAAATTAGGCATGGTGGTGCACACCTGTAGTCTCAGACACTCGAGAGGCTGAGACAGTAGAATCTCTTGAACCCGGGAGGCAGAGGCTGCAGTGAGCCAAGATCACGCCACTGCACTCCAGCCTGGGTGACAGAGTGAGACTCAGTCTCGAAAACAACAACAACAAAAACATACATCCAAAAATTAAATAAATAACAGATTCGGTTAACCAGGAGAATAGAGCAATTCTAAATTGATATATACTTCAAAAACATGAAGCAAACATGAACAAAACTACAAAAAGAAATGGAGAAGTCCAAGGTTATAGTGGGATTTTAACATACCTCTCTTAATAAAACAAGTGGACCAGAAGAAAACATGCAGTAAGTTATAGACAATTTTAGTAGTACAGTGAACAAGTGTGATTTAATTGACTCATATCTATACTCATATATGTGTGTATATATAGGAGAGAGAGAGACTTTTTTTGAGGCAGAGTTTCGCCCTTGTTGCCCAGGCTATAGTGCAATGGTGCAATCTTGGCTCACAGCAACGTTGGCCTCCCGGTTTCAGCAATTCTCCTGCTTCAGCCTCCAAAGTAGCTGGGATTATAGGCATGCGCCACCACGCCCGGCTAATTTTTTGTATTTAGTAGAGACAGGGTTTTATACCATGTTGGTCAGGCTGGTCTCAAACTCCTGACCTCAGGTGATCCGCCCACCTCAGCCTCCCAAAGTGCTGGGATGACAGGTGTGAGCCACTGTGCCCGGTGGAGAGATACTTAACAACTTCAGGATACATTCTACATTCTTTAGAAGCTCATTTGGAACATGGACCGAAGGTGACCATTATGCTGAGCCGTAACTTCTGGCAAATTTCAAGAAATTGAAATCATACACACTGTCCTCTTTCTCCACTCCTATTCGACAACATATCGGAGCTCCTAGCCAGTACGGTAACACAGTAAAAATATGAAGACAATACAGATTAGAAAGAATGAAAGCTTTCTTTACTCACAAACAACATGACTATGTGGAAAATCCCCAAAAAGCTTCTAGAATTAAGTGATTTAGCAAGCAACAAAATCCAGGAAATAGATACAAGTTTTATAAAATATGTAAAAGATTTGCTGAAAACTATAAAACAGATAAATCAAAAAGACCTTCAAAAATAGATGTACCATGCTCATGGTACACTTAGAAGTGATTAATTTTATTTGTTTACTTAAAAAATTAAGAGAGATGAAAAAAAAACTCAACAAAAATCAAAAGAAATCTGGGGTAGCCCAAGGAATTCATAATAAGAAAATTATTAATGGTAAAGAGGGCTATGTAATAATAAAGGGAGCAATTCTCTAGGAAAACAAGTTTTAATGTGTACACACCTAACAAAAGAGCATCCAAATACGTGAGGTAAAAACTGACAGAACTGCAAGGAGAAACAGACAAATCTGCTATTACAGTTAGAGGCTTCACACATCTCTCAATAATTGACAGATCCGACAATAGTCAACAGAAGAGTAAACATACTTCTCAAGCTGACATGGAGCATTGACCAAGGTAGACCATATTCTGGGCCATCAAACCCCAACAAACTTAAGTACGCTGTTAGACTACAATGAGATTAAACTACAAATCAACTAACAGATAGCTGGATCGTCTCCAAATATTTGGGGATTTAACCCATGGGTCAAAGAAGAAATCTCAGAAATTAAAAATATTTAGAAGACAGTGAAAATACAACTTGATGGGATGCACTAAAAGCTCTTGAGAGAACTTTATAGCAATGAATGCAGTTAGTAATGAAGACACATCTAAAACCTAAGCTTCCACTTTAGGGAATTACAGAAAAAAAGAGTAATATAAAACTAATGCAAAAAGAGAAAAATAAGAGCAAAAAAATCAATGACATTGAAAATAGGAAAAAGAAAAATTCAATGAAACCAAAAACTGGTTCTTTGAAAATATCAGTAAACAATAAATCTCTAACCAGGCTAACAAAGAAAAAAGACAGAGAGAGAAGACATTGCTCATATCAGAGAGGCCATCCCTACTGAGAACACTGGCATTAAAAAGATAAGAAAGGGATATGATTAACAACTCTGCCCACAAGTTTGATAACAGATGAGTGCCTTGAAAAGCATAGTCTACTAAAATTCCCACAAGGAGAAATAGATAATCTGAACAGGCCCATATCTACTAAAGAAATTGAATCAATAATTTTCCAAAATAGAAAGCTCCAGACCTAGATGTTTTTACTGCTGAATCCTACCAAACACCTAAAGAATAAATGACAGCAATTCCCTACAGTCTCTGCCAGTAGATGCAGAAGAAATTCTTCCCTGCTCATAGTATGAGGACAGCATTACAGAAGCAGCTCCCTCACCACCAATCCATGGTTGCTTGCTCATTTTTTTTTCTTTTCTTTTTTTTTTTTTTTTTTTTTGAGACAGAGGCTTGCTCTGTCACCCAAGCTGGAGTGCAGTGGCACAATCCTGGCTCACTGCAACCTCTGCCTCCCAGGTTCAAGCGACTCTCCTGCCTCAGCCTCCTGAGTAACTGGGATTACAGGTGCGTGCCATATGCCTGGCTAATGTTTGTATTTTGTATTTTTAATATTTGTAGTAACAGGGTTTCACCATGTCAGGCTAGGCTGGTCTCAAACTCCTGACCTCAGGTGACCTGCCGCCTTGGCCTCCCAAAGTGCTGGGATTACAGGTGTGAGCCACTGCACCTGGCCTCCTCTTGTTACTTACCTGTGGTCAGCTGTGGTCTGAAAGTATTAAATAGAAAATTGCAGAAATAAACCATTTGTAAGTTTAAGCACCATCCTGGGTAACATCATGAAATCTCATGCCATCCTGCTCCATTTTGCTGGGGTGTGAACAATCCTTCTGTCTAGCATATTCACCCTGTACATACTACCACCCGTGGTCGCTGATATTGTATGCTCCTGACATCCAGTCATCAACATCCTTACGGCTTGATGATCCAGGATCACATGAAGCAGATGATCCCCCTGAGTTATTAATACCATCAGGCTAACAGTGGCCTAATCACAATGCCCACATCATTCACCTCACTTCCCCTCATCGCATAGGCATTTTATCATCGCGTCATCACAAGAAGCGTGGGTATGGCAAAATAAGATTTAAAGGGAGACCACATTCACATAACATTATAATATATAATTGTTCTATTTTATCAGTATTGTTAAGCTCTTACTGTATGTAATTAAATTTTAAACATTATCATAGGCATGTATGTGTAGGAGAAAACATAGTATGTATAGGGTTCAGTAATATGTCGTTTCAAGCATCCCCTGGGGGGTCTTGAAACACATCCATCAGCAAGAAGAGGGGGGACTGCTGTGGACTACTGTACTCTAATACAAAACCAGATGAAGACATTACAAGAAAGAAAAACTATGGACCAATATCTCTCATGAACATAAATGCAAAAATCCTCACTGTAGAACTTCTAGAAGATAACATACAAGAAAATCTAGGTGACTGAGGATTTAGTGATGACTTTTTAGGTAGAACACCAAAGACACCATCTATGAAAGAAAAAACCTGTTAAGTGAAAGATGCTAGGCTGGGAGCAGTGGCTCACGCCTGTAATCCCAGCACTTTGAGAGGCCAAGGCAGGCAGATCATTGGAAGTCAGGAGTTCAAGACCAACCTGGCCAACATAGCAAAACTCCATCTCTACAAAAAATTAAAAAATTAGCCAAGCATGGTGGTGCATGCCTGTAGTCCCAGCTACTCAGGGTCTGAGGCAGGAGAATCCCTTGAGCCTGGGCAGCAGAGGTTGCAGTGAGCCAAGATCGCACCACTACACTCCAGCCTGGGTGACAGAGCAAGACTCGTCCCCCACAAAAAAAAAAAAAGAAAAGCTGCCAAAAGAATGAGAAGACAAGCCACAAACTGGGGAAAATATCTGTAAAATACATAAATGACTTGGATCCAAATTTTACAAAATAAATAAAACCCTCTTAAAACCCAACTAAAGAAAACTATCAACCCAATTTAAAAAGCAGCAGCAGGTCTGAACAGACACCTCCCCCAGTAAGATACACAGATGGCAAATAAGCATGTGAAAAGAGGCTGTATGTCATATATCATTAGGGAATTGCAAATTAAAACCACCAGCTATCACTAAATACTTCTTAGAACAGGGAAAATGCAAAACACAGCACCACGTGCTGAAAAGGATACAGAGCAACGGGAACCCATTGCTGGTAGAAATGCAAAATGGTAGAGCTGTTCGAAGAGTTTGGCAGTTCCTCACAAAGCAATACAAAATCTTAACATACAATCAAGCACCCATACTCATATTTACCCAAATGAATTGAAAACTTATGTCCACACAAAATCCTGCACATGGATATTTACTTTGTCAGACCAGAAGAACTTGAGCACATGGATATTTATAGCAGCTTTATTCATAATTGCCCCAAAGAGGAAGCAACCAAGATGTCCTTCAGTAGGTAAATGAATTTTTTTAAAAGGTACATTCATATAATGAAATATTACACAGTGATTAAAAAGAAATGACCGAGGAATCTAGGAAAACCCATGGAAGAACACTGCATGCATGTGCTGAGTGAAAGAAGCCAGTTTTAAAGGCTGCATACTGTGTGATTCCAACTATATGACATTTTGGAAAGGGCTGAAACTATAATGACAGTCAAAAGTCCACGGGTCCGGGGGAAGAGAAAAGGGATGAACAGCTAGAGCACATGGGGCTTTTAGGGCAGTTAAATTCTTCTGTGTGACACTATATAATGGTGGTTAAATTATGCATTTGTCAAAACTCAAAAATGTACAGCACAAAGTGAACCCTAATGTAAACTATGGATGTTAATAATAATGTATCCATATGAAATAATTGCTGATTCTTAAAAATGTACCACATTGGCCAGGCAAGGTGGCTCATGCCTGTAATCCCAGCACTTTGGGAGGCTGAGGCAGGTGGATCACGAGGTCAGGAGTTCAAGCCCAGCCTGACGAACATAGTGAAGCCCCGTCTCTACTAAAAATACAAAAATTAGCCAGTCTTGATGGCACACACCTGTAATCCCAGCTACTCAGGATGCTCAAGCAGGAGAATCACTTGAACCTGGGAGGCGGAGGTTGCAGTGAGCCAAGATCGCACCACTTCACTCCAGTCTGGGCAACAGAGTGAGACTCTGTCTCAAAAATAAATAAGTAAGTAAATAAAGTACCACATTAGCTGTTACTTTTCCAAGCATAGCTGCATTTAAAAAAAAAAAAAGTACCACACTAACGCAAGAAGATGTTAATAGGAAAAACTGGGGGAAGGATGTTGAGAGGCTCTGGGGGACTCTGTACTATCTGATCAACTTTCTGTACCATCTGAGCAATTGTAAACTGCTCTGTAAAATAAGAATAGCCACATGGGCTGGGCACAGTGACTCACACCTGTAATCTCAGCACTTCGGGAGGTTGAGGCAGGTGGATCTCTTGAGGCCAGGAGTGCAAGACCAGCCTGGCCAACTCAGCGAAGCCCTGTCTCTACTAAAAATAGAAAAAATTAACTGGGTGTTGTGGCACAGACCTATAATCCCAGCTACTGGGAGGCTGAGGTGGGAGAATCACTTAAACCCGGGAGGTGAGGTTGCAGTGAGCCAAGATCACGCCACTGTACTCCAGGCTGAGTGACAGTGAGACTCTGTCTCAAAAAAAAAAAAAAGCCGCATGATAAAAACAATCCAATCAGAAAATAGATATAGAGACGTTTCCCTGAAGAGGATATAAAAATGGCAGATATGCACATGAAAAATGTTCCACATTATTAGCCAGTAGGGAAATGAAAGTGAAAATTACAATGGCATATTACTACACACCTATCAGAATGACCAAAATAAAAAGTGACAATACCAAATCATGAGGGTTCAGAGAAACTGCATCAGTCATGTATTTTGGTGGGTATGTGAAATGGTACATTTGCTCTAGAAAAGAGTTTTCATACTTTCTTAAACTTCAGACTACTATACGAACCTGCAGTTGCCCTCCTGGGCATTCATCCCAGAAAAAAATGAAGAGATGTTCACTTAACCACCTGTACATGACAGTTTATAGCAGCTTTATTTAGTAGCCCAAAACTAGAAACAATCCAGAAGTCCTTCAACGAGTAAATCGTTAAACAAACTGGTGCATCATACCACAGACTATTTGGCAATAAAAAGGGACAAACTATTGATACATACAACTGGGTTGAATCTCCAGATAATGATACTGAAAATTGAAAGCCCCAAAGGTTATATATTGCTATTTCCGTTTATATAATATTCTTGAAATAAGGAAATTATGGAACTGGAGAACACATTAGTTGTTGCCAGGGGTAAAGGAGAATGGAATGGGAGGGAAGTGGGTGTGACTTTAAAAGGGAAACTAGGGTGTTGGCTGTGGTGATGAAATGTTCTGATCTTTACTGTTTCCCCTGTTAATATTCTGCTTGCAATACTGTAATACAGTTTTGCGAGATTTTAGAAGGAAACTGGATAAAGAATACATGGGATCGCTCTTATTTCTTACAGCTATATATGAATCTATTTCAAAATCAGTTTAATGTTTAATGTTATTTCAAAATTAATGTTTAATCAGACTATAATGTAGAAGTGGGTGGGGCCCATAGATCTTGAATGTTAAATAGGTCAGGTGTGGTGGCTCACACCTGTAATCCCAGCATTTTGGGAGGCCGAGGCAGGTGGATTACCTGAGGTCAGGAGTTTGACACCAGCCTGACCAACATGGCAAAACCCTGTCTCTACTAAAAATACAAAAATTAGCTGGGCGTGGTGGCGTGCACCTATAATCCCAGCTACTCGGGAGGCTGAGGCAGGAGAATCGCTTGAACCTGGGGGGCGGAGATTGCAGTGATTTGAGATCGCACCACCGCACTCCATCCTGGGCGAAAGAGCGAGACTCTGTCTCAAAAAAAAGGCTGTATAGGTGAGTCAACATAAGTACTGTGAGAGTCATTGGTTTTCAGTGTTTGATGCTTACTGGTCAACAATCAACTGCAGAGATTAATGGATGAAATTTTTAATTTTCTTTCTCTCCTCCACGCCTTCTCCCAGATTGTCTAAATTTTTTTCAAAAACTCTTCTGGGATGTTGGTAGGCTTAAGGAAGAACAGAAAGGAACCTGAAGGTGGGGGAGAGAAGAAAACTAGGAGCAGGGATATTGAAGTTTGCGTGATTGGGAAAACAGGCCAGCCTGGGTGGGCAGCTGGTGGCAGTGAGAAGCCAGAAAGGAAATCTGGTTATTCAGGAGTATAAAAAGTGAATTATATGGAAGTTGCTTGGAAGAAAATTCCATTATGTCTAAGTATCTGCTTTTAACTTTCACAGGGCTCCTGTTTTCGTGTTTTAATACTCCATTGAAACTTACAGACAAGTACACAGATCACAATGTACAACTCAATGAATATTCATAAAGTGAACACACTTTGTATATCCAACACCCAAATCAAGAAATTCACCAGCACTCTAGATACTGCCTTCAAGTCCCCTCGCAGTTACTCCTTTGCACATTTATATAAATGGAATCATATACTGTGTACTCTTCCTGTCTGGCTTATTTGGACCAACATTAAATGTGTGAGAACTTCCTGTAATGTTGCATGTCTGTTGTATCTCTTCACTCGCCCTGCTGGGTAGGGTTCCATCTGTGGATATGCTATAATGTATCCATTCTAATACTGCAGGGCACTTGGATGGCGTTCAGTTTGGGGCTATACAAATACTGCTGCTGTGATTATTCTTGTACGTGTCTTTTGAACATACATATTTTTGGTGGGCATACACCAATGAGTGAAAAAGTAAGTCGCAGGATATAGGCAAATTCAGTTTTTATAAACGTTTTCCAAACGGCTGTACCATGCTATGGTTTGCATGTGTGCCCACAGAAATTCATGTGTTGGAAAATTAATCCCTAATGCAACAGTGTTGGGAGATGGGGCCTGAGAGGTGATGAGGTCATGAGGGCAGAGCCTTCATAAAGGGATGAGTGTTGTTATCTGGAGAGTGGCTTAGTCATTATGATAGTGGGTTATAAAGCAAGTCTGGCCCTGGTGCCTTTCTCTCTGTCCCAAGTGCTCAGTTGCCCTCTGCCACATTATGACACAGCAAGAAGGCCATGCTCTTGGATTTTTTCGACCTCCAGAATGGTTAGAAATAAGTTTCTTTATAAATTACCCAGTCTCTGGTATTCTGTTATAGCAACAGACAATGGACTAAACATACCACCTTCTACTTTTACCAGTACTTATCTAGATCCTCCCTAACACATGGCATTTTGTGACTTTTAAATTTTAGTCATTCTAGTGGGCGGGGCAGGGGGGATGCACTGGAATTGCATTTTGGTTTTATTATTTATTTATTTTGAGACGGAGTTTTGCTCTTGTCACCCAGGCTGGAGTGCAGTGGCATGATCTCGAATCACTGCAACCTCCGCCTCCCAGGTTCAAATGATTCTTGTGCCTCAGCCTCCCAAGTAGCTGGGATTACAGGCATGCGCCACCATGCCTGGCTAATAATTTTTCTGGTTCTTTTTTTTTTTGAGACAAAGTCTTGCTCTGTTGCCCAGGCTGGAGTGCAATGGCACGATCTTGGCTCAATGCAACCTCTGCCTCCCAGGTTCAAGCGATTCTCCTGCCTCAGCTTCCTGAGTAGCTGGGATTACAGGTGCCTGCCACCACACCTGGCTAATTTTTGTGTTTTTAGTAGAGACAGGGTTTCACCAGGCTGGCCAGGCTAGTCTCAGCTTCCCAAAGTGCTGGGATTACAGGCGTGAGCCACTGCACCTGGCCTTTTGTAGAGACAGGGTTTCACCATGTTGGTCAGGCTGGTCTCGAACTCTTGACCTTAGGTGATCTGCCCGACTCTGCCTCCCAAAGTGCTGGGATTTCAAGCATGAACCACTGTGCCTGCTGCACTTTGGTTTTAATGATCAGTAATGAAATTGAGCAAAATAACCCTGTCTTTTAAGAAGAGACCAGGTGCATAACTCATCACCTTAGGGACTAAGACTTGCCAAGGGAGTTTTTCTTCCATTTACAAAGAGAGTCATTTGGTTTAGGCCTGCACTGAAGGTGACAAGCTGGATGCTTCCCTTAGGCTTAACAGTTGAGGCCGGATGCAGTGGCTCATGCCTGTAATTCCAGCACTTTGGGAGGCCAAGGAGGGTGGATCACCTGAGGTCAGGAGTTTGAGGCCAGCCTGGCCAACATGGTGAAACCCCGTCTCTACTAAAAGTATGAAAATTAGCTGGGTATGATGGTGGGTGCCTGTAGTCCCATGGGGACTCAGGAGGCTGGGGCAAAAGAATCGCTTGAACTCTGGAGGTGGTGTTTCAATGTGCTGAGGTCATACCACTGCACTCCAGCTTCCAGCCTGGGCAACAGAGTGAGCAACTCCATCTCACAAGAAGAAAAAAAGAGAGAAAAAGAAAACGTGGAGCCCAAACCAGCTTAACCAAAGGTTTGAGCAATAACAGCAAAGAAAATAGCATGACTTGGGCTGACCCTTGAGGTCCAGAATTAAATGTTGAGATGAGAGCCTTTGCAGTTACAGCGAAGTCCTCTTTATCTAAATACACACCATGCCCAACCTCAATTTTATTCCCTCCACACTACTGTGTAATGGGACAGAATTCAGATAAGTTTCAGTTATCTGTTCAGTAAACAGCAACACCCCAGCCTGTGGGGGACCCACTTGGAACACCAGACTTGATATGAAGATTATTTTAAACTAAAGACATTTGAGATTCAACAGATGCAAAAACAAGCTTTTTCAGAGCTTCCTTTATCTGACTAAAGGCAGAAAGTTCTGAGAGTGAAGCTACCGTAAATCCCCTCCCAGGGAGATTTAGTGGGCAGAAAAGGGATGCAGACCACTAGCACCTGCGTAAACAACCCCAGAAACGTGCATATCTCCTAAAACTCATTTCTCTTTCCGAAAGAAATCACTTGATCTTCCTACAGCCGCCCTTTTCCATGAGAACTCCTCTTTCCCTTATTGTTAGTTACATAAATCCCTGTCTCTAATTACGGAGGAAACCACTTTTGTGCACTTCCCCGTGCATATGCATAAACTTTGTCTTTTATTTTTAGTTAATTAGCAGACCCCCAATCAAACCTAGCTGGTAGAGAAAAGTTTTTCCTCCTGACAATCCTTTGAATGGCAGCAGGACCTACCGATTTGGGCTGTCCTCACCCCTTTACTCTCCTCACCCCGTTAACCAACACCCTTTGTAGAACAGTTCTCGTTAAAATATTTTAAAAATCACATATTTGATTTAAAATTTATGACTCCAGCGTGGGAGTGCTTATGTAAATACCGCTTCACATGCATGTGCCAAACGTCTGGTGAAACATCACCACGCCGGGCCCGGCGCGGTGGCTCACGCCTGTAATCCCAGCGCTTTGGGAGGCTGAGGCAGGCGGATCACGACGTCAGGAGTTCGAGACCAGCCTGGCCGACCGGGTGAAACCCCGTCTCTACTAAATCTACAAAAATTAGCTGGGCGTGTTAGCGCACGCCTATAATCCTAGCTGCTCAGGCGGCTGAGGCAGGAGAATTGCTTGAACCTGTGAGGCGGAGGTTGCAGTGAGCCAAGATCGACCCATTGCACTCTAGCTTGGGTGACAGAGCAAGACTCTGTCTCAAAAAAAAAAAAAAGGAGAAAGAACAGCACCATGCCCCAGTGTTAAAGCTAGATGTGCATTAGCACTGCTGGTGATGAGTTTTCTTTTCGGTAAAGCCGGGACCTTAGACATAACATCTCTGGCCTTCTCATGGGGCATGTTCCACACAGCCATGCAATTAGCAGGCGGGCTGTTGCAGACCTCGAGCACAGGGAACACTAGGACTACCGACCGATTTTCCCCCGCTGGAAAAACACTAGTCATTATACCGGCACCTAGTCCCTCTTCACACCAAGAGTTAGGACATCAGAACCTTTTTTTGTTTTTTAATTAAGGGACAAATGTGGACTCCTAGTCAGACCGGCCCTCTGAAAGGATTCCAATTGTGGCCTTAATGTATGTTATTATTTCTAATAAAAGGAGATTTAAAAGTGGCTCAAACACATTTTTCTCCCCATTTGGGTCGGGGTAGGGGGTCCACAGGGCATGAGTTCCAAACCCTCCCTCCTATCCCAGCAGCACAGGGGCTAAGCCTCCTGATTTCCCTTGGTGGATTGAAAGCTGATACTGAATCTAGCAAGGTGGAAGCGGAGCCCCGCGCAGAGCAGTGAGCGACTCCCCCGGGGTGGGCCCTGAGCTGCCCTTCAGGCCCGGTGGGACGGGGCGTGGGGGGTCGCGGTCCACCGGCCCGGGTGAGCTTACCTGTAGGGCTGCTGCCAAGAGGAAATGCGCCACCGCCCAGGCCAGAGCCCCAGGTGCGGGAGAGGCAGAACGTGGGACCCGGAGCGGGGACCGAAGGAGTGCGGGCTGGAGACTGCGGGTGGGCGGCCTGAGAGGGAGCCTGAGATGAGACCCGACGCCCGCAGCCGCCCCACATGGCTCTGAAGAGCGGCTCTGCCCGGCTGGCGTCTCCAGGCGGAGCGGCCCCGTCCTATTTCAGGCATCCTGGGCGCGCCCGGGCTCGGCCGCTGTAGGAAGGCGCTGCGCGGGCCCAAGACGCCGACACAGCGGTTTCCTATTCTGGGGGTGATCGCCAGGGAGTTTAAAAACACCTGTGGCCAGACCCCAGCCCAAACCAAGTGACTCCATCTTGGGGGCCAGGCTGGGGAGAGGGACGCTGGTCCCTGCTTGTTCTGAAAGCCCTGCCGGGGATTCGCTGGTGCAGACACCTGTGATCCGTTTTCTAAATGGATTAGTCTGCCTGGGAGATGGTTTCTAGCACGTCCAAAATCTGTAGGGATTTTAAGACTCATTTTCTGAAAAAAATCGGAGAGCCAGGTGTGAAAGATAAAGCGAAGTGGTGCACACCTACCTTCCACTGCCAGTTTGGGTTGTGATTTTGAGAATTGGTTTCATGTGGGAAGTCTGGCATAAAAACCCAATTGCACTTCTAAAAACGTATGTTCACATGTGTCAACAAATACTTTGTTGCAAATATATCTGCCTGCTTTTCCTAAACGAGTGTTATTTGTGTCAGAGAAAGGGTGAATTTTGCTGTAGTCTGCTTTAAAGGGGATGTGTAAAAAAAAAAAAAAAAAAAGCTAATCAAGCAAACTGTAATGCACCGACGTTCCCCAATGAGAAGCATGCTCCCAGCTGTTCCTCAGCAAATGCAAAGGATGACAAGTGTCAGTACTTCATACAACTAGATTTAATAAGTTGTTATTACAGAAAAAAATGAAGTCCAAACTACAAAGTTTAAGCGTTGTAAGCAGTAGCTGCATTGAGCTCCATGTTTAGTCACAGTACTGTAGTTCCATACAAGCAATAGTAGTCCAAGCCCCAAAGGCAGAAGCTGAGTAAGGGTTACTAGCAAAAAACAATCTAAGAGAACAGGTAATAAAAGATACAATACATTTAAAATTAGTTGTTAGTTGAAAAACAAATACAGAGATCTTAGCTGTGAATACTCTAAAAGTTAAGTCCATTATTTTGACAGCAAAAATACAAATACCTAATACTTTATACCCCAACAGAACGATATCCAGGAAGGAAAAAGAGCAGAAGTTATCCTGTATTAGCACCCAAGTTTTCTACTTGTTGCAATTAACTTTGTCATCATACAAATTTAAACATCCCCGAATCATATATCCACTTCTTGACCCATTTTGGGGTATAAAGTCAACAGCATTAATTATAAAATACTCTGTGGTAAGATGGAACACTATTGCAGCTGAGATAGAGAAGTTTGGTTATAAAGAAAAAAAAAAACAAAGAAATGTTAGCTGACATACCATACAAGCTAGTGAAAAGCAACAATCCATTCAAATAAGCCAGTTTTAACAAAAAGATACATTTTTTCACTAATCTGTGACTAATCTTTCACTCAAACCTTGCAAGTAGAGATGTCACAATACTCAAATATTTAGGTAGGAGCTTTACCCAGTTAAATGCCATTTTGTTGCTAATATAATAGGTAAAATGAAAACTAGCGTTATTTGCTAATTGCATAAATGCAGTACATTCTGCATTAGCCCATGCCTCACTAACAAGCTATAAAACACAAGATAGAGGCAGAAATCTAAGCATAATCTTTATACCACTAAGCGAGAATTTTCCAATTTCTTTTCTTCTGTTCCTAATCATTTATTTGTAGTTAATGTAAAATTCCAACCAGTAGTACCCAATTTGAGTTAAAATTTTACATCACAACTTGATCTAATCTATATATTATTTACAAAACTGAATACATAGAGTGTACCCAAGACCAACTCTGGACACAAGTTTCTCTGAGTTATTGATTCACCTCGCCTCCATAGCGATGGAGCTGGAAGAGGCCATCAACGACTAGTAGAAACGTTATCATCTATCTGGAGCAAGTCATTGGCTGTTCTGTTTACGCAACACCAGTTCTGCAGTTGTAGTTTTTGCTTTGACTGTAGGTGCTATTGCAATGACACACTGCCTTACAGCACAGCTTCCAGGTGAGGAGGGTGTTGGAAAAGCAGCAGCAGAAAGGCAGACAGATCATGCACGGAGTTGCCAAAATGAAAGGCAAACAAAGGGCACCGGAACAGGAAGCAGGCATGGGTGTGGAGGAAGATGCAGCCCAACACAGACAGGGTCCACAGACAGTGGTGACATCCGAGTGTGCATCCTCAGGGCCACCAACAGCCTTACAGGGAGGAGCATGTGTGAGACACTGCAGCTGAGGGCTGCACTACACCACGAAGGCCGTGTTCTCTTGGCAACTTCCTATGACTCAGACATCACCACTGTCAGTGCACATCAAGGATTCAGCCTGGGAGAAAGGCACTGTCTCACACAAGGACAGCAGTTGGTGGCAGGTCTCTCTCTCTCTCTCTCTCTCTCACACACACACACACACACACATACACACACACATAGGACATAATGAAGAGTTAGAGGGGGAAAAGCGATGACACACTCTGTTGACTTAGCCAGATTTGAAACCCGGTGGTATTTCAGTTGGGGTGACTTCATTCTCAGGGCCACAGGTTTGGCTGCACCTGGTGTTGTATAAATCCACCGTGACATCCCTAGAGAACTGCACTGTGACATCCCTAGTCTTACACTAAACCACTGTGATAAAGGAAAAGGCTTCTCAAAATCTCACATGTTCTGCTCATTCTGTCATTTTATTACCCAATTATCCATGACATTTCCAATCACTTTACATAACCAACCATTTTCATCGTCGTCACACTATTGTAAACCACATCAGCAAGTTAATACATAAAGCTTTGCATTTCAAAAAACTAGACACTTTAGTAACAATATTACAAAGGTTTTAGCTTCAAAAATAACTGAAAATGAAAAAAATAAACTTCTAAAGAATTAGCATCATAAAATTAATTTATTCCAATAAAAATACAAAATAATATTATGACATTGACCAGATATGAAAGTCCCTCCCAGAAACAACTCTATTAATGATTGAGAAAGCACTCCTTAAAGAAAATACGAAATAAAATGAAAAATATGTAAATATGTTTAATTTTTTTCTTAGCAAAAAATCTTTCTAAAAATAACAATGAAAATTTGTCTCAGTACAAAGGCTACATTACTATTGAAAAAATACCAGCATGAAGAAAAGGTACATATTTGACAGTAGAAAAATGATTTCAGTGAATCACAATGTCTAAAGTTTGCAATGAAAATAAATCTGCAATAAAGATTTATGCCTTTTTTCTTTTCTTTTTTTTCTATTTTTTATACAAACAGTACAAACAGTATTGCACATAACAACAAATAGTCGAGGTTAGGTTATAGCCTTCAAAAAATCGACTAGTTCAAGTGTCACACCAAGGAAAGGCCACAGCAGGACCTGTGTTACCCAGGGGCTTCCCAGTCAAGTTGCAGGTCAGAACACCTCTGTGTTTTAAAAAATAATTTTTTTGAAGGACCCTCTCTTTTAATATAACATTAACAACTTGGGGGCACATTTATTTACAAAACAAAAGGGAACATGTTATAATTTAATAAACTAAAAAAGTTCTCTTTAAAAAAATACAAACAGAAGAACTCTTTCACAATCCTGGTCAGTCGTGCACAATCAACGCTTGATTATAAATATACAAATTAAGGGAAAGTAGTTTCCACCATCTAGTCACAACTTTCAGCACCAAATGGAGTTTATTCTTTGTAACCTATTCTTCAGGACAATGGTTTTTTTGCCTTCACTTTAGCTTTATGCTGTACAATCTTCCAGCTTTTTAAAAAATCTCAGTGTTATTTTAATACATGAAAGAGGGGTGCTTCTTCAAAAAGTTTTGCTTCTTTCACATAATTAGGTAGATTTCTGTAGGTTAGATATGATCTTTAATATTATAGTTATAAAGCTCTAACTTCTTCATTTTCAAAAAACACAAATAAGCATGAAAAAAATAAAGTTACCCATCTGTTAAATCATTTTCTTGCAGAATTAAATTAATATATATTTTTCTGAATAAACTTACTTAGAAAATATCATTTTCTTTCCTATATTTCAAAATTGAGGTATTGCAAAAGATCATGTCAGTCAGAAAGCATGCCTTTTTCCTTAAAAACAAAAAAAGTCTGCCAACTTTTGAAAACTGTCTAGAATACAAAAAGTAGTAGTGCATAACAAAATTTCTTGTACAGATGAAAAAAAAAAAACCCCACAAACATAGAAAAAACAAACAAAACCACACCTGGGCTGGAAAAAAGCAATTATTACCAAAAAGCCTCAAAAGGGGAGGATTCTAAAATAAGCATTTTTCATCCAGTAAAAAACTATTTTGTTTTTCCTTTTTGAAAACAAACTATAGCTTGAGAGCCAGTAATTGCAACTAAACATGGGAGAACAGAACAAAACAAAAACAAGCGACACTAACTTCAGACGGTACAAGGACATCACAGCACAGAAAACACAGCGACTGAAATCTATTCTGCAGTGTCATATCCAGTCAGATTGTCCCCAGAATTCCAAAACATAGGAAGATTAAAAAAAGATTTACACAGTCTTGCAATCATCGTGTTTGTTTATATATTACTATCTGCAGCCCAAGAGTGAATGCTAAAAAAATGTCCACGCTAGTACTAGCAGGTCTTAATTCTATTCAAGCTTAACAGGATAAATCCAGGGAATTAAGTAGTTAGTTTCTCACCCAGACAACCAACTCTGCCCAGGCCATCTTCTCTTGTACAGACATTTCTTTAGCATCACCATTACACAACTTTCTTAAAAATGTGCCTAGTTTGTCAATCTGACAACTTATCTCTATATACTGTATATATTCTTAGTGTTTGTAAGCTAAGATGAGCTCTTTGGTTTTCTGGACAAGGTCTGAAGCTATGTAAAATGGTGCAAGCACTAAGAGATTGTAACTAAGAGCTCATGTGTTAGTTAATAATATACCAGTTAGGAACTGTCAAGTTCGTTAATGTCTGACACAGAGGCTTTAAACAGTTAAGTCTGATCACAGTTAGACATAATCACTTTACTATATAAAATAAATTGCACAATATATAACAGAGCACCGCAAAGTACTTCATCTACCATCCACAAATTTGCTTGAAGAATATCCTACACCTAGGTTTTCTATTGGTTGTAATATAGATCATTCTGTTATGGGCTCTCCCCATTCAGAAGCATTCCATTTATTGAGGCATGCCTTCCCCCCGGTCAATTACCAATTCTTTGAATGAAAAAACCTTTTTTAAAAAAATGAGTATTTTATAGCTTATATAGAGTCTTAATTTGTGCATTGTGGGAACGTTTTATACTAGACATTGGATATAAAATTTATTGCATGCAGCAACCTGATTAAGTAAACATGCAGTCAGAAATAGTGACCTTCCACCAAAGCTTTCTGAAGTCCATTCTCATCTCCTTCGGCAGCTGACTCTATCCCTAAAATCACAAAAGTGTGTTGTTGGGTTTTTGTGTCTTTTAATTGATATCTTAGCCTGAATAGAGTATTATGGTATTAAAAATACCATTTTAATAGCAGCAAAAGCTATTGCAGCATAAATTTACATAATACTAAAGGATCTAACCAAAATCCTCGGCAAAACGAAAATCAAACATGAAGGAAAAATAAAAGATCCAGCTTATGAGGTATCCTTACAAGTCAAAATAGAGAGCAACTAAAGGCTTATTTTCATGAAGGGTTATCCTTACTCTAAGTGACCCCAACTAATGATTGCTGAACTGTTGTGAAGTTTTTGCTACATCTGCCACCTACTCACGAGTATTACCTTTGGTAAGTCTTGTCCTAGGGGCGACTCTCTAAGTTTCTGAAAATAAGTGCATGCTCCAGTTGAAAACAATCAGAACACCACCACCACAACAACAAACAAGAATCACAGACAGTAGCCTGACGGCCGCGGATGAGAATGGCAGTCTACATACTGTCACAAGTGACAAATCAGGTATAAAAAATTAAGGTACCAAGCAGACGAAGGTGTGAATCAAAGTGCAAATCAGTACCGTCCTACACTCCGCAATTCTGCATTATACTGGACACTGAGTTCAGTAATATGACTGTAAATAATAATAATAATAAAAAGACCCAATTCTTCTTTAAAAATCGAGAACGAATGCACAGATTTCCAGAACACTGTAAGCCCTGAGGCAGTGCCCTCTCTTTCCCTCCTTGTCATCTACTCCAGTACTTGTGGCTGGGACGGCCCGTGGCTCAGCTCCAGCGGAACGGGACGTGACGAGGGCGGTCGCCTCCCCTCCTTCACCAGCGGTTTGTGGAACTCCCGCCCGGCTCGGGAATGTATGCTCGCCCAGCAGTATTCACAGTAATACTGCAGACAGGTGACGTTGGCACAGAAGAACGGGGCAAACTTCCCACCACAGCGCGTGCCCTGGCACTCATCACACATCTGATCATCCAGCACATATGGCTTTACTTCGACCTGGACCCAAAGAGGAAAGACAGAGAAAACGGTTTAGCAAAGCTTCCTCACATTTCTTGCTTTGGAGAGCTTACGGTATAGCTTCATGGTACATCTCAATCAGATGCTGCTTTGAACTCTGCTGATATTGGATGGTAGTTGAGAGGATGGACTTTGGAATAAGCTCCTTGATTTACTTCTTGTGTGATATTAGACAAATTCTTAAAATCTCTCTGTGCCTCGAAGCCATGCCATCAAAAACGATGAGTTCGTGTCCTTTGTAGGGACATGGATGAACCTGGAAACCATCGTTCTCAGCAAACTGACACAAGAACAGAAAATCAAACACCACATGTTCTCACTCATAGGCGGGTGTTGAACAATGAGAACACATGGACACAGGGAGGGGGAGCATCACACACTGGGGTCTGTCGGGGGGGAAAATAGGGAGGGACAGCGGGGGGTGGAGAGTTGGGGGAGAGAGAGCATGGGGGAGAAATGCCAGATATAGGTGATGGGGAGGAAGGCAGCACATCACACTGCCATGTGTGTACCTAATGCAACAATCTTGCATGTTCTTCACATGTACCCCAAAACCTAAAATGCAATAAAAAAAAAAGAAAAAAAAATCTCTCTGTGCCTCTGTTCGCTCTATCACTGTATCCGTAAAATGGGTATAATGTTTACACACACATAACACACACACGTTTGTGTCATCTGTGAATGGGTGTAACAACATTTACATCAGAGGGTGCTGGGGAGGATTAGGAGGGGCTGTGCATGTCAAAGCGTGGGAGCTGAATCCTGCAAGCTGGGCAGCATGTGACAATGCAGGACACAGAAGAGCACTGCAGGGAGAGGAAGCAGCCAGGACAAAGGCCATAAGCAGAAGGCAGGCACAGCCTTGGGCCTGAGGGCAGGAGGCACACTGAAGATGGGAGGGGCTGAAGGGAGAGCTGCTGTGAGGCTGCGCCCTCAGCGTTGTAATGACAACGCTCCCAGAGACGAACACCCCAATACTGCAACCATGGACTGGAGAGGAAAAGGGACTCATGGCTGAGGTGTTAAGAAGCTACTATAATAACTGAGGCTTTTTTATTTTTGGAACTTTCTCTGTTGCCTTAATCTCCCCTCAACACTGGAAGCTTCAATACAAGACAACTTTTCATCATAGCCCGTTAGGGAACATTTTTTAATCGAAATGAAGCAAAGCTGTATGACTGAAAACCAAAAGAAGAAAAAAGTTACCACATTCTCACCCACTTTCCTTTCCTAGAATCTTAGAAAAGAAACATCATTAACTTTAATTTTTTCATCCCAAACATTAGGAACTGGCAGGAAGGTGGAATCTGTGGTGGGCGCCTCCCACACCTCCAGCGCCATCCTGGGAAAAGCCAGCCCTGTGGCTTGTGGAGACAAGGGCAGGTGGCCGTGTTGAGAGGCGCTAACCGCCTGACAACGCGAGCGCCTGTGGATGTGGCCGGGAAGGCCTGGCAGGGTTCGAGCGGGGTACACGGGAGAGGCAGTAGGTGGGAAGCTGGGGGAGTGGGACTTTCCTGGCCCTCCTTGCCTGCTGAAAGCCCCTTTGCTAGCCTCCTGAAGCTTTCTCTCTAGCCATGAGCTCTAGTCCCCAAGTCCATCTGCCAGCAAGAGATGACTGAGTGAAGGCCCACCTGACGAGGCCTACACCAGTCTTTGATTACCTAGGGGAAAATGTCTTCACTCTGGCTTTGCTGCCCCTTCCTCCAACCTCCCCCTACTCAACCTCACAAGCTGGTGAGTAGGCATCAAAACAATCTCTCACATTCATTTTTGCCTCATAATCAAAATTTCAGCAGCTCTGGAGTCAGTCAGTCTGAGTTCAAATCTAGGTCATGTTACTAGCTGTGCAACTTTAGGTGAGTTTCTCAGTCACTCTGAGGCTGTTTCCTGACCTGCACATTGAGGAGAAACAGTTTCTATTTGATAGAGTTCCTCAAATCATATAAAACAGTGTGTGGCATGTCTGCCGCACTAAGCATGGCCATTGCTCCTACCGCTTCCTCTCTAGGCCACCACGACCTGTGCCTGGATGCGTTCAGTATCACTGGCCTATACCCTGGGCACCAAGCTCCAGGCCTTCCTTGCTTGGTTCAAATCTCCTAGATACTTACTGATATTTCAATAATTCATCTCACAGTGTTCCTCTCCTGGTCAAAAGCCACTCATTCTCCATTGCCTATAGGGCTAAGGATTAAGTTCAGCCACCTTAGTAAATAGGGCCTGCCCTGTCTCCTATGTCTCAAATATTAAATATAAGCCAGAGCCTTCATGATTTGCCCAATCTCTCTCCCAGTGACTCCCTAACTCAAATTCTAATCAGTTGGGGTTTTTTTTTTTTTTTTAAGACAGAGGCTCGCTCTGTTGCCCAGGCTGGAGTGCAGTGGCGCCATCTCGGCTCACTGCAACCTCCGCCTCCTGGGTTCAAGGAATTCTCCTGCCTCAGCCTCCTGAGTAGCTGGAATTACAAGCGTGCGCCACCACATCTGGCTAATTTTTTTATTTTTAGTAGAGATGGGGTTTCACCATATTGGTCAGGCTGGTCTTGAACTACTGACTTCATGATCCATCCACCTGGGCCTCCCAAAGTGCTGGGATTACAGACATGAGTCACCACACCCAGCAAACCGGTCTGTTTTTACTTTCATTTTTCTTCCCACCTTAACTACCTTCCCTACGCTTCTTCAGTTCACCTGAACATTTTACGCACCCAGTGAGAACCAGCCTTTCTTTCCTTTTTCTTTCCTCGCATAAAATTAACAATTTTAAAGTCAACAATTCAGTGGCATTTAATACATTTACAATGTGTGCAAACACTGCCTCTATCTAGTTTCAAAACATTTTCTTCACCTCAAAAGGAAATCCTGTACCCACTAAGTAGTTACTCCCCTCCCCCTACTTCCCAGCCCCTGACAACACCAATCTGCTTTCCGTCTCTGCAGATTTATGTATTCTGGATATTCATAAAAATGAATCAGGCCAGGCGTGGTGGCTCACACGTGTAATCCCAGCACTTTGGGAGGCTGAGGCAGGTGGATCACCTGAAGTCAGGAGTTCCCCAGACCAGCGTGACCAACATGGTGAAATCCTGTCTCTACTAAAAATACAAAAAATTAGCCAGGTGTGGTGGTGAGCACCTGTAATCCCAGCTACTCGGGAGGCTGAGGCAGGAGAATCGTTTGAATCGGAAGTGGAGGTTGCAATGAGCCAAGATCATGCTACTGCACTCGAGCCTGGGAAACAAGAGTGAAACTCAGTCTCAAAAAAAAAAAAATCACATAATATAAGACCTTGTATGTCTGGTTTATTTCACTTATGATTTTTTTTTCTTTTCTTTTTTTTTTTTTTGATACAGAGTCTCTCTCTGTGCCCAGACCAGAGTGCAGTGACATAATCTCGGCTCACTGCAACCTCCACCTCCCGGGTTCAAGCGATTCTCCTGCCTCGGCCTCCTGAGTAGCTGGGACTTACAGGCACACGCCACCACACCCGGCTAACTTTTTGTATTTTTAGTAGAGACAGGGTTTCACCATGTTAGCCAGGATGGTCTCGATCTCCTGACCTCGGATCTTCCCGCCTCAGCCTCCCAAAGTGCTGGGATTACAGGCGTGAGCCACTGCACCCGGCCTTCTTTTTCTTTTTAAGAGATGAGGTCCCACTATGTTGCCCAGGCTGGTCTTGAACTCCTGGGCTCAAGCAATCCTCCTGCCTCAGCCTCCCAAAGTGCTAAGATTACAGGCCTAAGCCACCGAGCCCAGCCTCATTTATCATGATGTTTTGAGGTTCATCCACACTGCATACAGAAGTACTTCATTCCTTTTTATGTATATCTAAATAATATTCCACTGCATGTGTGTGTGTACACACAGTACATTTTGTTTATCCATTCATCTGTTGATGGACATTTGGGTGTTACCACCTTTTGGCTATTACTGTGAAGAGGGCTGCTATGAATGTGCATATATTTATATTGGTTTGAGTACTTGTTTTCAATGATTTTGGCTATATACCTAGAGGTGGAACTACTTGAGCATATGGCAATTCTATGTTTAACTCTCTGAGGAACTACCAAATTGTTTTCCAAAGCAGCTGTACCATTTTATATTCCTACCAGCAAAGTACCAGTGTTCCAATTTCTACATATTCGCCAATATTTGTTTCTCATTTTTGTGACTACAGCCATCTTGGTAGGTGTGAAATAATATCTCATTGTGGTTTTGATTTGCATTTCTCTAACGACTGATGATATTTAGCATTTTTTTAATGTGCCTGTTGTCCCATTTGTATATCTTCTTTGGAGATATACAACTCAATGGGGAAATGCATAGAGAATAATTCACATAAGAATTCACAGACAAGGCCGGGTGTGGTGGCTCACGCCTGTAATCCAAGCACTTTGGAGGCCAAGGTTGGCAGATCACCTGAGGTCGGGAGTTCAAGACCAGCCTGACCAACATGGTGAAACCCCGTCTTAAAAAAAATAATAAAAAAAAAAGAATTCACAGACAATTCACAGACAAGTGCATTAGCTGGCTGTGGTGGAAAGCATCTGTAATCCCAGCCCCTCAGAAGGCTGAGGTGAGAGGCTCACTTAAGCCCAGGAGTTCAAGCCCAGCCTGGGCAGCATACTGTTTCCCTGGCTCTTTTTTTTTTGGAGACAGAGTCTTGCTATGTTACCAGGCACCAGGCTGGAGTGCAGTGGCGCGATCTCGGCTCACTGCAACCTCCACCTCCTATGTTCAAGCAATTCTCCTGCCTCAGCCTCCCGAGTAGCTGGGACTACATGTGTGCGCCACCAATGCCCAGCTAATTTTGTATTTTAGTAGAGACCGGGTTTCACCACGTTGGCCAGGATGGTCTTGATCTCTTGACCTCGTGATCTGCCCGCCTCAGCCTCCCAAAGTGCTGGGATTACAGGCGTGAGCCACTGTGCCCGGCCGTTTCCTGGCTCTTTAAAAAAAAAGAGAAAGATGTTCATATTTATTAGTCAGGAAAAAAATTGATGCTATTTTATTCTCATCAGACTGGCAAACATTTATTTAAAACAGTGATAACTATTTCTCATCATTTGCTGATAGAAATATGAATTGCTACAACTTTTTTTTTTCGGGGGGATGGAGTCTCGCTCTTGTCACCCAGGCTGGGGTGCCATGGCACAATCTCAGCTCACTGCAACCTCCACCTCCCGCAACCTCCACCTCCTGGGTTCAAGTAATTCTCCTGCCTCAGCCTCTCAAGTAGCTGGGATTACAGGTGCCCACCACCATGCTCAGCTAATTTTTTTATTTTTAGTACATGCGGGGTTTCACCATGTTGGCCAGGCTGGTCTTAAATTCCTGACCTCAGGTGATCTACCTGCCTTGGCCTCCCAAAGTGCTGGGATTACAGGCGTGAGCCACCACACCTGGCCTGCTACAACATTTTTGAAAAGCAAACTAGCAAATTATTCAAATTAAAAATACATACACCCTTCAACCCAAAAATCCCACTGTTGGAGATTGTTCCTGTTGTAATTGCAATGCCTGGAAATATAACCACCAGATGTGAAGATATATGTAAAGTATATCCATTGCAAGACTTGTCCATAGTGGCAAAAAATCAGAAACAAAGTAAATGTCTACCTACAGGGAAACAGTTGAATACAATATGGTGTATCTACTCCCGTGGAATATCATGTAGCCATGAAAAAGACTTAATTAGTGCTGCATCAGTTGATAAGAAGAGATTTCCATTACACAGGGACGTTAGGACCAAGTAAATGATGGATACAAGTATCTACTGCAAGCTGTAAAATGCTGAACGAACATATGTGAGGTCAAGTAACACATGTGTGCTGACATTTGAAAATGCAGTATTAATAAAACAGCACCTTCTGTCTATTCAGGCTTCCAACCAAGCTTGGTAACCACGCTCCTTACTGGCTGAGGAGCTTTGAGGAATCTCGTCAACACAGTACTTCAGAAGATATATCATGAAGACTTTCATGACTGCCTCTTGGCCAGAGGCACACAGTGATGTCTTATTTACTAGCTTTCTTAGGGAATAACATATACCTCAAGTTATTTTTCTAGAAACCAGGCACTTCTCCTTTTTGGTGCCAAAATATCTTGAATGTTGGATGTTTTTTGATGAAAACCTTGCTAAAATGTACTAGTCCCCTACACCCTCTTAAACAGGAGACATCATGAACATTCTTCATAAGGAATGTCAAGTAATACAATGCAGTCGAGTTTTCACTTTTTCTGTCGGCTCCCTTCAAAATCTGGTGGTCTGCTATCATATCTGAAACACCTTCCAAACACCTCTTTTAAGTTTGCAATTTCCAATCATTTTCATTTTGCCTGGAAAGCAAGAAAATCAAGTTGGTGTTTTTTTTTTTTTGAGACGGAGTTTCGCTCTTGTTGCCCAGGCTGGAGTGCAACGGCGCGATCTCGGCTCACTGCAACCTCCGCCTCCTAGGTTCAAGCAATTCTCCTGCCTCAGCCTCCTGAGTAGCTGGGATTGTAGGTGCGCACCACCATGCTCAGCTAATTTTTCTTTGTATTTTTAGTAGAGACAGGGTTTCACCATGTTGACCAGGATGGTCTCGATCTCTAACCTCGTGATCCACCCGCCTCAGCCTCCCAAAGTGCTGGGATTATAGGCGTGAGCCACCGTGCCCGGCTGAAAATCAAGTTTGTGAAGAGCGGCACATTAAATACCAACAGATATGACTCTTAATACAGTGAAAAAAAATAAGCTGGGTGCAGTGGCCCACATCTGGAATCCCAACACCTTAGAAGACTGAGGCAGGAGGATCCCTTAAGCCCAGGAGTTTGAGACTAGCCTGGGCAACAGCAACAACAAAATTAGCCATGCATGGTGGTAAGCACCTGTAGTCCCCAGATACTTGGGAAGCTGAGGCGGGAGGATTCCTTGAGCCCAAAAGACAGGCTGCAGTGAGCCAAGATAGTGTCATTGTATTCCAGCCTGGGTGACACAGTGAAACCCTGTCTCAAAAATATAATATATATGTAATAATAGTAAAAATAAACAAAGAATGTGGCTTTTGGATTGCTACTGTGCTCTCAGGGGCCTTTCCTGAAAGCTTCCAGAGGGCAGTCTTCCCGATGGGTGTGTGGTGCTGTTCCTGCAGAGCTGCTCCTGCTCCCACTTATGAGGGGTTATCTGAAGGGCACAGGCTTGCCCAAAGACAAGACACACACCGCGAGTATCCACAAACAGATGTGTAAGTTAGCTACTACGACCTTTCAAACAGCAACAGTCAAACCGTATTTCCAAATTTAAATCAACAAAAGAGGCAGAGCAAGACAGAAGAGACAGACCTCTCCACCGATCCACCTCCACCTACCCCCTGCCCCACAAGAACACGAAGTTAATAACTATCTACACAGAAAAAAACACCTTTAGAAGAACCAAATATCAGATGGGCCCTCATAGTACCGGGTTTTATCTTCATATTGCTGAAAGAGGCACTGAAGAGATATAAGAATAGTCCTGAATCAGAAAGCATTTAAACTAGCCCAGCCTGAGGGGCATCTCTGATTCCAGCAGTGGAACCTTGAGCTCCCCCCAGACCTCGCCACCGTGGCTACAAGTTCTATGTCTCCAAACCAACTTGAAAGTCAGTCTAGGCCGTAAGGACTGCAACACTGAGGGAGTCCTAGTGCTGAACTAGGCCCAGACAGTGGACTAGGGGGGCACATGGCCTACTGAGGCATCAGCCAAGGGAGTGCTGGCATCACCCCTGCCCTAACCCCAGGCTGCACAGCTCATGGCTCCAAAAGAGACCTCTTCCTTCAGTCTGAGGAGAGAAGAGGGAAAAGTGGGAAGGGCTTAGTCTTGCATCTTGGATGCCAGCTCAGCCACAGAAGGACAGGGCACAGTCAGAATTGTGAAGTCTCTTTTCCAGGGCCTAGCTCCCAGGTGACATTTCTAGTCACACCTTGGGCCAGAAAGAAACCCGCTGCCTTGAAGGAGGGACCCAGTCCTGGCAGCATTCATCACCTGCTAACTCAAGAGCCCTTGGGCCCTGAATAACCAGCAGCAATACCCAGGTACTGCTTTGAGGTCCTTGGCTGAGCCTCTGAGACTTGCTGGCTTCAGGTACCAGCAAGGCCACAGTTAGGTAGAGCACTAAGCAGGCTCCTGGGGTTCCCAACTCCAAGACTTAACTCTTGGATGGCATTTCTGGACCTGCCCTGGGCCAGAGGGGAGCCCAGCACCCTGAAAGATGGGTTGCAGGCCAGACAGTGTTCACCATGAGTGGACTTGAGAGCCCTAGGGCCTTAACGGGATGCTGGAGGCAGTCTGGCAGCACTTCTCATGGCCTGGGGTGGCGGTGGCTGAAAACTGAGACTCCTCTGCCTTTGGAAAGGAGAGAGAAGAGTGAGAAAGACTGCAATTGAGTGCCAGCTCAGTCACAATACAATAAAACACCAGGTAGACTTCTAAGGTTTTCAACTTTAGTACCTGATGCCAGGAGAGCATGTCTGAGTCCATCTGGGGGCCTGGGGAACCTCGCCGCCCTGAAGGTAAAGACACAAGCCTGGCTGGCTTTGCCACCTGCTGATTGTAGAGCCCCAGGGCCTTGAGTGAACATAGGCAGTAACCAGGGAGTGGTTACGGCAGGCCTTAGGTGAGAGCCAGTACTGTGCTGGCTTCAGGTTGGACCCAGCACAGTCAGAATGGTGGTGGCTACAGGGGTGCTTGTGTCACTCCACCCCCGGCTTTAGGTGGCTCAGAACAAAGAGACTCTGTTTGTTTGGGAGAAACTAAGGGAAAAGAACAAGAATCTCTTCCTGGTGCCAGGCGCTGTGGCTCATGCCAGTAATCCCAGCTCTTAGGGAGGCAGAGGCGGAAGGATAGCTTAAGCCCAGGAGTTCGAGACGTGCCTGGGCAATATAGCAAAACCCGGTCTCCACAAAAAGGAAAAAGACAAAAAGAATCTCTTCCTGGTAATGCCAAGAATTCTCCCAGATCTTGCCCAAGACCATGAAGGCAGTACCTCTACGAGTCTGCAGGAACTACAGCATTACTAGGCTTGGGTGCTCTCTAAAGCAGAAACAGCTTAGAAAATAATACCCAAGTCCTTTCACATATCTGGAAAGCCTTCCCAAGAAGGACAGGTGTAAATAAGCCCAAATAGTGAAGACTACAATAAATACCTAACTCTTCAATGCCCAGAAACCAAAGAGCATGTACTAACATCAATATCATCCAGGAAAACATGACCTCACCAAATAAACTAAATAAGGTACCAGAGACCAATCCTGGAGAAACAGAGACATACGACCTTTCAGACAGAGAATTCGCGTTGAAGAAACTCAAAACAGAGACGAAGGTCACTATATAATGATATTATATCACTATATAATGATAATGATAAATTGTTAAATTGAGAAGAGGATACAGCAATTTTAAATATATATTTGGGCCAGGCATGGTGGCTAGCACCTGTAATCCCAACACTTTGGGAGGCCAAGGTGGGTGGGTGGATCACCTGAGGTCAGGAGTTCAAGACCAGCCTGGCCGACAAGGCAAAACCCTGTAACTATTAAACAAATACAAAAAAAGAAAAATTAGCCAGGCATGGTGGCAGGTACCTGTAATCCCAGCTACTCAGGAGGCTGAGGCAGGAGAATCACTTAAACCCTGGAGGTGGAGGTTGCAGGGACCCGAGATCATACCACTGCACTCCAGCCTGGGTGACAGAGCAAGACTCCATCTCAAAAATATATATTCATATAAATAAATAAATTATATATACACACACACACGTGTGTGTGTGTGTGTGTGTGTGTGTGTGTGTGTGTGTGTGTGTATGCACCCAACACTGGAGCACCAAAATACATAAAGCAAATATTATTAGTGCTAAAGAGAGAGATAGGTCCTAATACAATAATAGCTGGAGACTTCAACACCCCACTTTCATCACTGGGTAGATCTTCTAGACCAAAAATCAATACAGAAACATCTTTATTGGTGAAAGATGCACACTTACTCTGCACTATTGAACAAATGGATCTAACAGATATTTACAGAACATTTTATCCAACAACTACAGAAGACACATTCTTTTCCTCAGCACATGGATCATCCTCAAGGATAAACCATGTGTTTGGTCACAAAGTAAGACTTAAAACATTCAAAAAATTGAAATAATATCAAGCACCTTCTGTGACCACAATGAAATAAAACTACAAATTAATAACAAGAGGGATTTGGAAACTATACAAATACACGGGCCGGGCACAGTGGCTCACACCTGTAATCTCAGCACTTTGGGAGGCCAAGGCGGGCTGATCACTTGAGGTTAGTAGTTCAAGACCAGCCTGGCCAACATGGTGAAAGCCCATCTCTACTAAAAATACAAAATTAGCTGGGTATGGTTGCACATGCCTATAATCCCAGCTTCTTGGGAGGCTGAGGCAGGAGAATTGCTTGAACCTGGAAGGTGGAGGTTGCAGTGAGCTGAGATATCATGCCATTGTACTCCAGCCTGGGTGACAAGAGTGAAACTCCGTAATTTAAAAAACAAAAAACAGGAAATTAAGTAATATGCTCCTGAATGACCAGTGAGTCAATGAAGAAATTAAGAAGAAAACTGAAAATTTTCTTGAAACAAAGATAATGAAAACTCAGCTTACTAAAACCTATGGATACAGCAAAAGCAGTACTAAGAGGAAAGTTTATAGTAAAAGCCTACATCAACAAGGTGAAAAAACTTCAAATAAACAATCTAATGATGAAACTTAGAGAACTAGAAATGCAAGAAGAAATGAAACCTAAAATTAATAGAAGAAAAAAAATAAAGATCAGAGCAGAAATAAAATGCAACTGAAATGAAAAAGACAATACAATGAAACAAAAAGTTGGTTTTTTGAAAAGTTAAACAAAACTGGCAAACTTTCAGCCAGACTAAGTAAAAGAGAAGATTCAAATAAATAAAATCAAAAATTAAAATGAGACATTACAACCGATACTACAGAAATTGAAAGGATCATCAGTGGTTGCTATGAGTAACTATATGCCAACAAATTGGAAAACCTAGAGGAAATGGATAAATTCCTAGAAAAATACAATTTACCAAGGAAGAAATCCTTGAATTGGGAAGAAATTCAAAACCTGAAAAGACCAATAACAAGCAATGAAATAGAAGCCGCAATAAAAAGTCTCACATTAGGGCCGGGTGCAGTGGCTCACGCCTCTAATCCCAGCACTTTGGGAGGCTGAGGTGGGTGGGTCATCTGAGGTCAAGAGTTCGAGACCTGCCTGGCCAAGATGGTGAAACCCTGTCTCTACTAAAAATACAAAAATTAGCCAGGCGTGTTGGTAGGCACTCAGCTACTTGGCAGGCTGAGGTAGGAGAATCACTGGGAAAGCGGAGGTTGCGGTGAGCCAAGATTGCGCCATTGCACTCTAGCCTGGGCAACAGAGTGAGACTCCACCAAAAAAAAAAAACAAAAAAAAAACCTCACAGTAAAGAAAAGCCTGGGACCCAATGACTTCACTGCTGAATTCAACAAAACATTTAAAGAAGAACTAATGTCAATACCACTCAAACTATCTCCAAAAAATAGAGGAGAAGGGAATCTTCCAAACCCATTCTATGAGGCCAGTATTATCCTGCTACCAAAACCAAAGACACATTAAAAAAAAAGAAAGCTACAGGCCAATATCTCTGATGAATATTAATTCAAAAATCCTTGACAAAATACTAGCAAACCAATTTCTTTAATACATTACAGAGATGATTCATCATGACCAAGTGAGATTTATCCCTGGGATGCAAAAATGCTTCAACATACAAAAATCAGTCAATCATATCAGAGAATGGAGGATAAAAACCATATTATCATTTCACTTGATGCTGAAAAAGTATTTGATAAAATTCAGCATCCTTCATGATAAAAACCCTTGGCTGGGTATAGTGGCTCACTCCTGTAATCCTAGCACTTAGGGAGGCAGAGGTAGGTGAATCACTTGAGGTCAAGAATTTGAGACCAGCCTGGGCAACATGGCAAAACCCCATCTCTACTAAATTTACAAAAAAAATTAGCCAGGTATGGTGGCACACACCTGTAATCCCAGCTACTTGGGAGGCTGAGGCATGAGAATCGCTTGAACCTGGAAGGCGGAGGTTACAGTGAGCCAAGATCATGCCCCTGCACTCTAGCCTGGGTGACAGAGCAAGACTCTCTCTCTCTCTCTCTCTCTCTCTCTGGTGTGTGTGTGTGTGTGTGTGTGTGTGTATTTATAGAGAGAGAGAGAGAATATATAGAGTTATACGTTTTTAATATATACATTATGTTTTTAATGTTTTTTATATATACATAACATCTCTCTCTATATATATATCTCTCTTATATATCTCTATATATATAGAGAGAGAGAGAGAAGAGAGAGATTATATATATATATATATATAAATCAAAATAGATTAAAATCTCAAATCTAAGACCTCAAATTCTGAAGCTACTAAAAGAAAACACTGGGGAAAATCTTTAGGACACTGGTCTTGGCAAAAATTTCTTGAGCAATATCCCCACAGTCAGACAACCAAAGCAAAATGGACAAATGGAATCACATCAAGTTAAAAAACTTGTGCACAGCAAAGGATAAAATCAACAAAGAGGCCGGGCGCATCCCAGCACTTTAGGAGGCCAAGGCAGGCGGACCACGAGGTCAAGAAATCAAGACCATCCTGGCCAACGTGGTGAAATCCTGTCTCTACTAAAAATACAAAAATTAGCTGGGTGTGGTGGCACGCGCCTGTAGTCCCAGCTACTTGGGAGGCTGAGGCAGGAGAACTGCTTGAAACCGGGAGGCGGAGGTTGCAGTGAGTCGAGATCATACCACTGCACTCCAGCCTGGTGCCTGGCGACGGAACCAGACTCTGTCTCCAAAAAAAAAAAAAAAAAAAATCAACAAAGAGACAAACCTGAATGGGAGAAAATATTTGCAAACCACCCATCTGACCAGGGATTTATAACCAGAATATGTAAAGAGCTCAAACAACTCTATAGGAAAAAATCTAACAATCAAATCAAAAAATGGACAAAATATTTGAACAGATATTTCCCAGAAGTAGACATACAGATGGCAAACAGGAATATGAAAAGTGCTCAGCATCACTGATCATGAGAGATGCAAATCAATATAATGAGATATCATCTCAGTTAAAATGGTTTATATCCAAAAGACAGGCAATAACAAATGCTGGTGAGGATGTGGAGAAAGGGAATCCTTGCACACTGTTGGTGGGAGTGTAAATTAGTACAACCACCATGGAGAACAGTTTGGAGTTTCCTTAGAAAACTAAAAATTGAGCTACCATATGATCCAGCAATACCATTGTTGAGTATATACCTGAAAGAAAGGAAATCAGTATATTGAAGAGATATCTGCACTCCTATGTTGGTTGCAGCACTGTTTGCAATAGCTAAAATGTGGAAGCAACCTAAGTGTCCATCAACAGATGAATGGGCCGGGTGCTGTGGCTCACGCCTGTAATCCCAGCACTTTGGGAGGTCAAGGCAGATGGATCACCTGAGGTCATGAGTTCGAGATCAGCCTTGATAACATGGTGAAACCCCGTCTCTACTAAAAATAGAAAAATTAGCCGGGTATGGTGGCAGGTGCCTATAATACCAGCTACTCAGGACACTGAGGCAGAAGAATTGCTTGAACCCAGGAGGCAGAAATCTCAGTGAGCCAAGATTGCGGCATTGTACTCCAGCCAACACATACACAACACAGTTCCATTCAGCCATAAAAAGAATGAGACTCAGCCATTTGCAACAACACGGATAGAACTGGAGATCACTATGTTAAGTGAATTAAGCCAGACACAGAAAGACAAACATCACATGCTCTCACTAATTTGTGGGATCTAAAAATCAAAACAATTGAACTCATGTACATAGAGAGTAGAAGGATAGACTAAGAAAGGCAGTGGAGAGCTGTGGGGACAGCAGGAGATGAAGATGGAAAATGGGTACAAAGAAATCAGAAAGAATGAGTAAGACCTACTATTTGATAGCACAATAGGGTGACTATAGTCAATAATAACTTAATTGTATATTAAAATAAGGAGTGTGATTGGATTGTTTGTAAGTCAAAGGATAAATGTTTGAGGAACGGATAGTCCATTCTCCATGATGTGCTTATTTCACATTGCATGCCTGTATCAAAACATCTACTATCTACACCTACTATGTATGAAAAACTTGGCTGGGCACAGTGGCTCAGGCCTGTAATCCCAACACTTTGGGAAGCAGAAGCGGGCAGATCACTTGAGGTCAAGAATCTGAGATCACTCTGGTTAACATGGTAAAACCCCATCTCTACTGAAAATACAAAAATTAGCTAGGTGTGGTGGTGGGCGCCTGTAATCCCAGCTACTTGGGAGGCTGAGGCAGGAGAATCACTTGAACCTGGGAAGCAGAGGTTGCAATGAGCTGAGATCATGCCACTGCACTCCAGCCTGAGCAACAGAGTGAGACCTTGTCTCAAACAAACAAACAAAAGCCAGACATGATGGCACATACCTGTAATCCCAGAATCCCAGCTAAAATTACCAACAAAAATAAAAAATAAAAATTAAAAAATTGTTGAAGAATAAAAGGACATAGGAACCAAAAAAAAAAAAAAAAATCAACAAAAGAGAAGTAGCTGCATGAAGCTGCTTCTTGCAGTGTTTAGGTTGCCTCATACTAAAGGGTGATTGTTTTGGCTCAAGTGGCTTCACCTACATGACTGATATTTACAGAGTGCCTATTCCTTGTCAGCCACCATATTAAAACTGAAATAAATTGTAGCCCAAGACAAAGTTCTTCCCTAAAATTACGGTCTATAAAAGAGTTTCTGAAAAGTACTCCCAAAACCATTTCTGGTTTTTGCCATATCCCAATGCCATCTATACTATTACCTAATATTTTAATAGATTATCCAAATTAACTCTATTTTTCCCAACAAACAAATATATAACAAAATAAAAAACTGGCTTATCTGTTAACCACCAAAATCACCTGGAGTATCATTAAGCTATGACACTTTGAACATACCAGTCTGGTGGGATCACGTTACTGATCTATATTACTAATAAAGCTCAAATACTAGAGTCCCATGCAGAGCTGATCACATCATCAAGCTGACTCTCTGTTTCAAAGGGCCTTGCAGGCACAGGAAACAAGAACTACCGACCGAGAGACACTTGGACTCATACCCATAAGCCTAATGCAGATGACTATACCCAAAGATGATGAAGAATACATGTGATTTATTGTAACCACTAAGGATAAGATGGACTCATATGAAGCCTTAGATGAGTGGCTAGAGAAGATGGTAAAAGGATGTTACAGCAACAGAAAAAAAAAAGAGATAAGATGGTAAAAGGAATAATATATTTAGAATGCTGCAGACAAAGAGAAGAGTATTTATTTTTTAATTTGTAATTTTATTTTTGAGACAAAGTCCCACTCTGTTGCCCAGGCTGGAGTGCAGTGGCGTGATCTTGGCTCACTGTAACCTCTGCCTCCCGGGTTCAAGTGATTCTGGTGCCTCAGCCTCCCAAGTAGCTGGAATTACAGGCGTGTGCCACTATGCCCGGCTAATTTTTCTGTTTTTAGTAGAGATGGGGTTTCACCATATTGGCCAGGCTGGTCTCGAACTTCTGGCCTCAAGTGATCTCGCTTCGGCCTCCCAAAGTGCTGGAATTATAGACATGAGCCATCACACCTGGCCAAAAAGCATTTCTAAAATGAGTATTATTTCTGATCAATAGAGGAAAAGTTCAACCCCAGTTCACAATGTTTTTTAGACAAATTACTGAGGTCTGAGAAAATCTAAGGGAACAAAGCACCTCAAATAATAATAATAAATTACATTTAAACTATGGCTCCATTTAAAAAGTACATCTGGGACTAAGTGCTTTAACATGAGCCCATTTAAAATCAGTTCAAGTCATAGTTTAAACTCACACCTGGGTTTTGCCTGTCCTTTAAAATGTCAGCTCGGCTGGTGTGGTGGCTTACACCTGTAATTCCAGCACTTTGGAAGGCTGAGGTGAGAAGATCATTTCAGCTCAGTAGTTCCAGACCAGCCTGGGCAACATGGCGAAACCCCATCTCTACTGAAAACACATAAATTAGCCAGGCGTGGTGGTGCACAGCTGTGGTCCCAGCTACTCAGCAGGCTGAGGTGGGAGAATCGCTTGAGTCTGGAAGGCAGGGGCTGCTGTGAGCTAAGATTACATCACTGCACTCCAACCTGGGTGACAGAGTGAGACCTCATCTCAAAAAAAAAAAGTCAGCCCAGCCAAAATCCAGAAACTATGACTCTTTAGAGTCAAATCAAACAGAGATCAGTAATAATGTATCAAAGTTCTGTTTTTAAAAAATATATACTATGCAATGGCTAGGAAAAGAATAGCACTAAAAACTTGGTTTTAGAACTATGTAAGGGAAAAATGTTTTTAAAATTAAGGGTTGAGTTGAGTATGGTGAGGTGTGCCTGTAATCCCAGCTACCTGGGAGGCTGAGGTAGTTGAGCCCAGGAGTTCAAGTCTAGCCTGAATAGCATCTTCAAAAATAACAAACAGATTAGATAAGATAGATAGATAGATAGATAGATAAAGTTAAGGGTTGAGTTTAAGTGTACCTGTTTTCAGATCTGGCCTTAATGTGAACCTGGGCACCCCATGAAGGGCCCCGGCTGATTTAGGAGGCCATTTCCTAACATCCAGAGCAACATAGCTTCTTGGAAAGCCCATTTTATTTGGTGTGCTAAAAACTTTTAAACATAATGTAATCATAATCTTCTTGGCATGTGTTATAGAGTACATCTAGCCAGGCCTAAAAACCACAGTAACCTCATTAACATTCCAACTAAATATGGTGTCTTTCTGGTTACTACGGCAGAACCTCCAGCAGCAGATAATACAAAGAATGTCTAAACATAAATTTTGGCCAGCCGCAATGGCTCA
The DNA here is from genome assembly GCA_036589455.1 of Ateles fusciceps. Classification (NCBI taxonomy): domain Eukaryota; kingdom Metazoa; phylum Chordata; class Mammalia; order Primates; family Atelidae; genus Ateles; species Ateles fusciceps. The sequence continues at coordinate 8,452,360 of JAZHEH010002393.1, forward strand.
CACCTGTAATCCTAGCACTTTGGGAGGCCGAAGCAGGTGGATCACTTGAGGTCAGGAGTGTGAAGCCTGCCTGGCCAACATGGTGAAATCCCATCTCTACTAAAAATACAAAAAAAAAAAAAAAAAAAAAAAAAAATTAGCCTGGTATAGTGGTGGGCATCTGTAATCCCAGCTACTTGGGAGAGTGAGGCAGGAGAACTGCTTGAACCCAGGAGGCAGAGGTTGCAGTGAGCTGAGATTGTGCCACTGCACTCCAGCCTGGGCAACACAGTGAGACTCCATCTCAAAATATAAATAAATAAATAAATATTTAGTTTTTAGTTTTTCAACTATGAGCTGGAATCCTGTTGTTTAGAAAGCAGATGACAGATGCCTAGAAAATTTAAGTGGCAATGTGAAAACAGCTTTTCCATAGCAACAAAGTTATCCACAAACTCTCAGATATAGCAAATCCACAGTTATTAATTTTAGAAGCAATCTAGGGTAGATTTTTAAAAATCAGAGGGGGAAACAGATTGGATTTTATTTTCTTTTTACCTTACAAAGGATGAGACTTACCATTTTTCACATTCTCAAGTGCTAGGGGATGACAGATTTTAAAATTACCTTTGTGCCCTTCTCACAGTTTAAGAACTTACTTATTTTTCCATAGCAGGGCTTTTGCGTTAATGCCTCTGCCATATGTTTATGGAGTGCAAGAGTTCTGAGTGCTGCTCTGTTTAGCTTTAAGATAATGTTTTCATGAAACGCAGAGGGGAGGGCTGACAGTATCTGGCACAGTCTGGTTTCCTGTTATGCTGCTTGGAAACAGGGCTGGAGGTAAGGGTATAAATCAGCCGAAAACCAAGTGGAAGTAGTAAAAAAGTATATCATGTGGAGAACAAAGGGCAAGAAAATCGTTAAAAATGTGAAATGCATTAACTATCATGGCATCACCCCTCAGGGTATAGAGAGGCAGAGCACCCTGGCTATAACACAACCTCAGGAGCCTCTGTTTCCCCTAGCCTATGAGGGGGTTTGAACCAGCTCTTACAAGTAGGAATAAGCACTCACCAAGAGACTGCTAATTAACTTCTAACACCTGACTTCAAGAGTTGAATCTGAATGTTCTACTGACATAAGTATTTAGAAAAAAGGCAATGAACTTTTTTCTAGTTCTTTATCTCATAAACAACCTCTACACTCAAATATGAGCAGGAAAGAGGAATATTTAAATCACTGTAAAGAGTTTTCATATTAAAAATGATCACAATTCCAAGGGAGGAGACAAGAAAAAACAGAAAAGAACAGGAGAGTCAGAAGTCAAGGCTTGGAAGGAGAGCCTGGACAAAAGGTTCTATTCCATTCAAAGATCTTTATCTTCTTTTAGATAACCCAAACTTCCTTTAAAAAAATATCGCTAGTCAAACGCTCTGAGACTCCCAGTACTTCAAAATAAGCCCAGGTAGGATTAGTTCAGATGGTATTTGAACTCACTTCTGACTGTTGCTTCCTCTAGGGTCAAGTCAAACATAGATATAGACACAGCTAGGATGCTTTCAACCCAGGTCAGGCAGGGACCACTAAAAGCAGCAAGATAAAGGCTGGGTTGTATGATTCCCAGCTAAGGATAGGAGTAGAAATAGTTTGAGAACAGGTCATCTCACCCTCACTTCTTTTGCTATTGAGCCATTGTGTATATTTCCGCTGTGGTCCGGAACAAAGTACATTATTATCAGCATTTCTGTTAGTATGGTTCCTAATGGAAATATGGGTCATATTAATCTTCATGTAGGCTAAAAATATAAAGCCTTTGGTAGTCTAGTAAATTCATGCTCAACATGTGTCCACTAAACAGAGAGAAAAAAAAAAGATTAAATATGTTAAGTACTTAAGGTACTTGCAAAGAATGGTACAGTGGATAACGTTAAATAAAAAACTGACTGTTCTAGCTACTCAAAGCAAATATTATGTGCTTAGCTATCACAATGCCTTTTTTTCTTTTTGAGACAGGGTCTCACTCTGTCACCCAGAACGGAGTGTGCTGGTGCAATCTTGGCTCACTGCAACCTCCGCCTCCCAGGCTCAAGTGATTCTCCTGACATAGCCTCCTGAGTAGCTGGGATTACAGGCATGTACCACTATCACCTGGCTAATTTTTGTATTTTTAGTATAGATGGGGTTTCACCATGTTGGCCAGGCTGGTCTCTAACTCCTGACCTCAAATGATCCACCCACCTCCTCAGCCTCCTAAACTGCTGGGATTACAGGCGTGAGCCACCATGCCCAGCCACAATGTTCTTTAAATAAAAAGTATCAAAAATGATTTTTCCTTCTTATGTGGAGACATTTTAGATGTGACATAATCTCAAATAATCAAAAGATAAAGAATTATAAATACTAAAGGGAATATCAACCACAACTTCAATGCCCCACTACTACCATGGATATGCAGTTGCTGTTTCCTTGCCCTGTCCCAAACCCTCTGTAGATAGAAAATACATGGCAGATGGGACTCACTTGGAAAAAAGGGACTAAAAGGGAAAAACAATCGACTGCTTATTAGCCTTCTGAATTTGAGCATGAAAGAAGGAAAGAAGCTGGGAACACAGTGTTTTTCTCAACTGGGTTTTCTAAAACATTATTTCCAAGAAATGACACATTTTTCCATGATCAAAACAAATTTGTAAAAAATTGCATATTGCCTCCTTCTTGGGTCTTCACAATGAAGATTAGTATATGAAAGATTCTAATATGTCATAGAATAAACCAGCCTTTCTTTAAACAAGCATTTCTAAACTCATTTGACTCAGCAAAATTTTTTAAATAAAATAGATATTAAAATCCCAGGAGCCTCATGTTTTATGGCGCATACTTTAAGAAACATAGAGGAACTAATTCTAGGGACATTTTCCCTAGAATATAAGTAGAGAAGACCTGCCTGCTGAGATCTCTTCCTGTTTAAAGAATTCATATATGGCCAGGTACAGTGGCTCACACCTGTAATCCCAGCACTTTGGGAAGCTGAGGCGGGTGGATTACCTGGGGTCAAGAGTTCGAGACCAGTCTGGCCAACGTGGATTACCTGGGGTCAGGAGTTCGAGACCAGCCTGGCCAACGTGGATTACCTGGGGTCAGGAGTTCAAGACCAGTCTGGCCAACACGGAGAAACCCCATCTCTACTAAAAATATAAAACTTAGCTGGGCGTGGTAGTGGGCACTTGTAATCCCAGCTGCTCAGGAGGTTGAGATGGGAGAATCGCTTGAACCGGAAGGTGGAGGCTGCAGTGCAACTGCTCTCCAGCCTGGGCAACAAAATGAGCCTCCATCTCAAAACAACAACAAAAAAATTAAAAAAAAAGAACTCATATGAGCTTCAAGTCAGTGACAGGTTTAAAAAAAAGAAAAAAAAAGAACTAAAATAATCAACCAACTTTACCCCAATTTTACCTGAAATATTTAACTCCCTTTATCACCAGAAATTCCCATTAGATTGTTTTTAATAAGCATCTTCTAGAAGAGTTCAAATGTTAGTCATCCATGGTTTCACATAAATTAATGTGTTACCAGTGCTATTGTATACTGAGAGTGCTTTACAGTTTTCAAAAACACTTTCATTTACACACACACACACACCCTTCCTTCAAGCTATATAATAAGTGGTACAGTCAAGACTAAAACCCCAGATTCGCTGATTCTAGTCTAGTATCCTTTGTACTAGTAAAAATATTTCTATGGGATGAATCGGAGAAACTATAAACAATGTCTACTACATGATCCATTTAAAGTTATAAACATCTGATTTACAAATTTCTAGGAGACAACAAGACCGAGCTGAGCTAGACTATGGTTGTGCGGGGGACAGGGGGGTGCATTGCCTCAGATTTTTATAAACAAATTGTTCATATCTATCAAGTCATGTGTTTTTGCTAGGCTAAAGGAGATTCAACTGATTCCATACTTCAAAAATTTTCTCACGACCATACAGGGCTGACAAAGGGGTAGAAAACCGGCCATGTAAAAGGATTACCCATTTTCAATGATCTCATTTTCACAGTACAAAAATCTTTCATATGTAAATGACCTAGACTTACATCACATTAAAAAAAAACTGAATTTAGCAAAGCTTTCACATCTTAAGAGTTCATTTGGCATCATTTCTAAAAATACCATTAGAACAAAAAGAATGAGTACAGGTACCATCGTGGGCTCTTATTGTGTTTAAATACTTTAAACTCAGTTTTTTACAGAAACACTATTCAAAGGAATACAAGCAAAATTAATCCTAAACTGTATTTCACTTCAGGTTCAAAATATTTTCATTATCAGAGAAAAGATACTGGTAAAAATACCACTTTCAAGACTGAAGTGAAAAAAGTCTTCGATTCTTAAAATGAAAAAACGTACCCAGTTATCTGTCGCTATAAAATGAACTTAGTCTTTACATGTGTGTCTTGACTAACATCCAACCAGAATGCTGACAGATTGGCACATAAGTTAACTTTTCTTTTAAAGTATCAACTTAAACTATTTCATTTTCCTCTTATCAAGGATACTTAGTGGAACTGAATAAATTCTTTAAAAGGAAAAAAAAGGAGCCAACAATTAGCCTTGGATGTATGATTAGGCCACAGCACAATTTAAATAGGCCAGGCTCAGCAATAATACCAATCAACATCTGTCTGTACAGCCTAATAACTTCCCAGAGTACTCCTTTAACTGTCATGGCTTATCTGTGCAATAAAGTGTGAGGTAGTTAGGCTGGTGTTCTTATTACCTCAGGATAATGAAATCAAGTCTCTAAAGGTTAAGTAGCTTGCCCAAGGTCATACCACAATTGGAAAACAGCTAGGAACAGACCCAGATCTCCCAATTCCTAAGCTAGTACTCTTATTTTTGCTATAGCAATGATGCTCTGGAAGGTGGGGATAGAGTTGAGTATGGGATGTATCCCCCCACTTACATACTAATGGTCATGCCCGTAACCGCCCCTCTCTATTACAGTTCTAGGGAGCCTCTGTTATTTCCGAGGATAACATACGCCTCATGTATGCAGAGGCGGAATAAATGCAGAGAATTATGTGCTGAGTATCCTACAACCTTGACATTGTCAACACAGGGACAAATTATCAATTGAACAATAACTAGTGAACATGAGCCATAACATATGCATAAGATAAGTCTTAACTGATTTATTTCCCCAGAGGCTAATACTTTTTTCCTCAGAAGTAAAAACTAAGGCATGAATTATACCTGTGTCTTTTTTTTTTTTAGGTGGGGTCTCACTGTGCCACCCAGGCTGGAGTTCAATGGTACATTCAGAGCTCATTGCACTCAAACTCCTGGGCTGAATGAAGCAATCCTCCCACCTCAGCCTCCTGAGTAGCTGGGACTATACACATGTGCCACTATACCAGCTAATTTTTTTTATTTTTTATAGCGATAGGGTCTCACTATATTGCCCAGGCTGGTCTTGAACTCCTAGCCTCAAGTGATTCTTTCACCTTGGCCTCCCAAAGTGCTAGGATTACAGGTGTGAGCCAGTGTGCCTGGCCCCATCTATATCATTTACAACAAAATGTTTCAGAGGCTGGGCACAGTGGCTCATGCCTGTAATCTCAGCATTTTGGGAAGCCAAGACGGGCGGATTGTCGAGGGTCAGGAGTCTGAGACCAGCCTGGCCAACACGGTGAAATCCTGTCTCTACTAAAAAAAATACAAAAAATTAGCTGGGTGTGGTAGCCAGGTGCCTGTAATCCCAGCTAGCTGGGAGGCTGTGACAGGAGAATCGCCTAAACCCCAGAGGTGGAGGTTACTGTGAGCCGAGATCATGCCACTGCACACCGGCCTGGGTGACAAAGCAAGACTTCATCTCAAAAAAAAAAAAAAAAAAAAAGGTTTTATAATAACACTAAAATTGCCAAACATCTTTACTAAATTATAAAAAAAAAATTAAAGAGATGGGATCTTGCTCTGTCACCTAGGTTGGAGTTCAGTGGTGCAACTCCAACCTAGGTGACTGGCTCACTGTAGCCTCAACCACCTGGGCTCAATAAATCCTCCTACCTCAGCCTCCCAAGTAGCTAGGACTACTGGCATGTGCCACCACACCTGGCCAATTAAAAAAGAAATTTTTTTTTTTTTTTTGAAAAGATGAGGGTCTTGTTATGTTGCCTAGGCTGGTCTTGAACTCCTGGTCTCAAGCTATCCTTGTACCTCAGCCTCCTAAAGCATTAGGATTATAGGCGTGAGCCCCTGCACCTGACCTTCATTAAATATAATCCAGGGAAGTCACATTGACACCTCTGGATTATGCTTTTTCTTTTCACTTTTATGTTAAGTATTCATGTAAAACTTTTTCAATGACTTGAAAAACATAAAAGTGAAAAGAAAAACAACTGCACAAAGCACAGAAAAATTTCAAACTCATTTAGTGACTGTTCAAAACGACCTACAGGCATACCAGAAAATCCTGATAAATTCCAGATGAGCCCCTGCTCCATGCAGTATATGCTCCTGAAAAGTTATTTGAAATATTAAAATATATATGCAATTTGATAAGGGAACTATAATTTAAGAAGTTCCTAACCTAGGTCGATGGAAAAAGGAATTCAAGGACAAAGAGGGTTTGAAGAAACATTAGTCCCTGCATGAGCAGCAAGGCTCAGGAAGGAAGTCCAATGAAAAGAGCTCTGCCTTCGATTGTCAAGTATCTTGAGAAAGTTTCCAGACCTCTCCTAGATTCTCCTGTGTTGCAAAACAAATGGGGTTGGACCAGGTCATGCCTAAGGTTAAGTCCAACTTGAGTGTATTATAAGTGCCAAAAAATACTTTTGCTATTCTAAACAGCCAAATCTAAATTTATTATTTGAGTGTTCTTAACTAAGTAGAAAAAGAAAGCTGTGCAAAGTGCCCTCTGGTGGACAGCTGGATATGTGAAAGAATGGTATAGAAGGTCTTCCCATCTAGGCCACCTCTCTTTTTATTTACTTTTAATTTTTTTAATTAAAAAAAAATTGTTTTAAGAGAACAAGGTCTCGCTACATTGCCCAGGCTGGTCTCAAACTCCTGGCCTCAAGCAGTCTTCCCAACTCAGCCTTGCAAAGTTCTGCGATTACAGGCATGAGCTACTGTGTCTGGCCTCTTGGGCCACCTCTCAATTATCATTCATTCACTATAATAACTCATTCATGCATTAATTCAAAAATAATTAATGTGTGTCCACTAGGTGTCAGGCATTGTGTATACAGTAGTTAAACTGAAAGACACAGTTATTGCCCTTCTGAATTTGTATCATGTAACAGAGTAGATGGACATTAAACAAAGCATTATTTCATTATACTGGCATTTAATGGCACAGATGAATGGTAGATGTGTATTATGACAACAATCTATGGGGGAAGTGTAAACTCCAATGAAGAAAGGATTCTTAAAAATATCACAATTAAGCTGAGACCTGAAGGAAAAGTGAGTATTAGCCAGGCAACATATGTATAATGACCCTGAGAAATAGCTCAAGATAATGAAGGGAGAAGGGAGTGCTAAGGCAGAAGCACATAGTACATGAAGGGTCATTTAGGCAATTTTAAGGACTTTGACCATTATCCTAAGGGCAGTAGAACATAATCAAAAGGTTTAAAGGAGTGAAAAGACATGATTAAATTATGATTCTGGTTGCTATGTAAAAAAGGCTTGGAGATGGGATAAAATTGAAGTGGGGGAGCCCCAGGGAAAAGACATTCTAGATGTTCAGATGAGAAATGACTCTAGATGTCTAGTATCCAGGCTTCCATGGTTGCTTCCAGTCCTGGCTCTCCTATATCTCCTCCTCCTTCATTCTGCACATTAGTGAGTGCCTGCTGTGTGCCAAGCACTTCTATTCAGACTACTGAGCAAAAGTGACAGAATTAAGATCATAAAAGCTCTGTGAGGAACTACTGATAGAAGGAGCCTCTTCCACCTCTCTTAGCCCTCCCATGGCTAGATATGCCATAGCAAAACGTTGTGATCTGTAGATTTAGCAACCTACTCCAACAAGGGGGACTCTAATCACAGTTATAGCAGGGTTGCCCCAAGAGCCTGGGCTACTTTGTTCCTGTGACTTTGAAGAGCACAGGTTAAATAGGTAGGATCCTCTCTATATAATGAGCTGACTGATTACAGAGAATAAATAAAAGAGTGTCCCCTACTACCATTCCACTACTGTTATTACGCAGTTGATCTTCTTATTGCAGACTTAAAGGCTGTACATTAAAATACCTCTATGTTCCGTAAGACATAAAATATGGTATGAGTGCAAAAAACCTGTGTTCTAAAACTGATTGTGATGGCTGCACAATTATGTACATATAATAAAAAACATTTAATTTCACACTTTAACTGGGTGCATTGTATGCTATGTGAATAGCATAAAACAGCTCAATAAAGCTGTTACAAACAACAACAAAAACACCTCTCCTTAAAGATCATGAGATTATGGATGAGTGAAATGACAGCAGAGATGAAAGTACCAAATCTACAGGATAACATAGATAAATTAAATAATAATATAAATGTTGCATACTGACATACTTTATATTCATAAGCAAGCCAAAAAGTCTCTAAGATGGTGAGAAGAAATAAAATCTATAAAGCTTGTATTTCTCCCCTAAAACACTCTGTCTAAAAGCTTTGCCAAAGATCAACAATAATAAACAAACATATAAACTCTCAAAAGAGGTATCTTTTGTAAAAAGGTGGTTGGATATAAAAGAGGTAAAGGAGATGTACCAATTTCTTCGTCATGTACCTCCCACACCGTACACAAGAAAGATGCAACCCGAGAGCACACACCTTGTGTGGCCCTACTGCTTTCACTGTTCCAGCACTTAATGAATTGTCTCACTTGATCATCAGGCATTGCTGCTCTGCAGGTGGTCCCCTCCCACTCTTCTTAAGGGATAAGGGCTGCAAACAGGAAGTAAGTGACCCTTAAATGCCATCTCTAGTTTTAAAAATTCACTGCATCTATATTTATAATGATGCAGACAGCAAGGGAGGATACTTTGGGTAAAAAGGTAACAAAGGTCGATGCTACTTAAAATAGTCCAAGTATTGGTTTAAAGGCAACTCTGGGCTCACATCAGAAGGAAAGAGATTAATGCTATGACCAAAGACTGAAGTTCTCTATAGAGTCTCTAGCACTCAATAGTGCTCTATTTTCCTGAGGAGATGTAAGACTTAGCTACTACATGATCATGACATAACAATCCATGATTTATTATTATTTTTTGAGACAAGGTCTTGTTCTGTTGCCCAGGCTAGAGTACAGTGGCATGATCACAGCTCATTGTAGGTTTAACCTCTTGAGCTCAAGCAATCCTCCCTCCTCAGCCTCCCCCCATAGCTGGAATCACACAGGCATGTGCCACCATACTTGGCTAATTAAAAAAAATGTCTTTTTGGCCGGGTGTGGTGGCTCACGCCTGTAATCCAAGCACTTTGGGAGGCCAAGGCGGGTGGATCACCTGAGGTTGGGAGTTCAAGACCAGCCTAACCAACATGGTGAAACCCCGTCTTTAAAAAAAAAAGAACAAAAAAGTAAAAAAAAGAAAAAAAAAAGTTTTTTTGTAGAGATGAGGTCTCCCTATGTTGCCCAGGTTGGTCTTGAACTTCTGGGCTCAAGTGATCCTCCCACCTTGGCCTCCCAAAGTGCTGGGATTATAGACATGAGCCGCTATGCCTGGCCTACTCATGTTTGTTCATATGGGAAAGTAAATAAATATCTCCAAATAGAGGAAGAATAAAGAAGGAAAAAAGAGGAGGAAGGAGAAAAATGAAGGAGAAAGAGGAGGAAGAAAGAAAGGAGAGAGAGAAGAAAGGAGGAAGAGGGGGACAGGGGGAGGTGAGGAAGGGGGAGGGGAGGAGGGGGAGGAGGGGAGGGAAGGGAAAGGATCTCCACATTGGTCAGGGCAAACAAAGAAGATGGAGCTGGCCCGGCCAGGAGTGGTGGCTCACACCTGTAATCCCAACACTTTGGGAAGCTGAGGTGGGTGGATCACGAGGTCAAGATATGGAGACCATCCTGGCCAACATGGTGAAACCCTGTCTCTACTCAAAATACAAAAATTAGCTGAGTGTGGTGGTGCGTGACTGTAAACCCAGCTGCTTGGGAGGCTGAGGCAGGAGAATCGCTTGAACCTGGGAGGCGGAGGTTGCAGTGAGTCGAGATGGCGCCACTGCACTCCAGCCTGACAACACAGCAAGACTCCGTCTCAAAAAAAAAAAAAAAAAAAAAAAAAAAGATGGAGCTCATCCCTGAGGGGCAAAGGGAGAGTAGGGACTTTGCCACTTTCAATGACTTCCAATATTCCCACTCAGATGGCTCTCATCCCGGGCACTGAAGGAACTGTTGGGCCCGTTTCTAATATCACATGGAGATAGCATTCTTGTGCCCGCTGCAACAGTCCCACCATACACATACACATTGTACATACTGCTTTCTTGAACAGTATCTCTCTGGGCTTCTCACCCATCTCATGGGACACCCAAGGCTTTACTATTGCCTTCATTATACCCTGAAGCTCAGAATTTAGGTAACTTGTCCAAGGTCATGTAACTGCAGGGGGAACAAGACCAGATCTAGACCCAGGCCATCTGACTCGGGGCCAGTGCTTTTTTCACTAACCAGTGTACTTTTCTGCTACTTCTTCAGCAGAGCAACTGTTAAAACTCAACCTATATAATATTAACAAAAATCAATATTAAGTACATTTGTAGCAAGATGAATACTTGCTGGTTAAATACCTGTCGACCTGCCATAAGGATCTGGCTTTTCAGTAGTAAAATTTCATTTAATCTTCAGACCATCCCCAGGAAGGAGTTACAGATGAGGACCTGAAGCTGCTGGCCTTACGTAACCTGCTTGGGGTTGCCAGTGACTGACTGAAGCAGCAAAGGTTTAAATGTATTGGAATCTGTTCTTGCTCCAAATTCCCTACAACTGGCTGCTACTTTAAATGTTTAACAAGGACTACTCTGAGATATAGATATTAAATATATGGTTAACCCAATTACAGCGAGCAGAAAAGTCAATGGCTTTCCTGAGCCCTGAGAAGTTTGATGTTCCAAACACATTTTCATAGCATATTCTACAATCATGCTAACAAAAGCGAAGCCATTTATCTCCTTTTTAACCTAGTTCTAATCTCGTGGGAAGAAATACTGAGGGCCTGAGCCTGCCTCAAAGTAGCTGTGAGAACAAGGATAGGCAACAAAACAAACATATCTGAATTTACTATGGGTTTTTTTTTTTTTGGGGGGGGGGGGGCGGAGTCTCATTCTGTCAGGCTGGCATGCAATGGTGTGATCTTGGCTCACTGCAACCTCTGCCTCCTGGGTTCAGGTGATTCTTCTGCCTCAGCCTCCTGAGTAGCTGGGACTACAGGCACGCGCCACCACACCTGGTTAATTTTTTTGTATTTTTAGTAGAGATGGGTTTCACCACCTTGACCAGGCTGGTCTCAAACTCCTGACATCATGATCCGCCCGCCTCTGCCTCCCAAAGTGTTGGGATTACAGGTGTGAGCTACTGTGCCCAGCTATTATGATTCTTAAAGGGGCTCAATGACTACTACAAATCCCTAGGGCAAGCATAGCTCCCTCTAATAAGGAATAAGCCAGGAGGTGAGTAGGACGGAGGCAAAGGGAAGGTAGAGACATGGGGAAATGGAGACCTCCTCTAGGTTTTATTTTTCTGGGATCTACCTCCTGTACAGTCACTAGTTCTGGCTTTAGAGAAGAACAAAGAAAGCTACTTCCATATGGATAAGAACCCAAGGCTCTTCAAGTTAAGTTCACTGCCTAGGTTCACCAGTGATGGCTGCAATAGAGGTCTCAATGTAATAGACTCTGGTACATGACTCCCAAATGTACAGGCACAAGCACGTCTACCAACAACAGCAGCAGAACTTAAAAGAACCCTCCAAACAGCAACATGTGTTAATTCAACAAAGGTTTATCAAGCATCAGTGACTGAATCGAGCAACAGGTAAATATTGGGGACCAGGCAGGGAATGAGACAGACACCACGCCCATCTTTGTGGAGCTTACAGTCTCACGCCTATAATCCCAGCACTTTAGGAGGCCAAGACGAATGGGTAACAAGGTCAGGAGTTCAAGACCAGCCTGGCCAAGACGGTGAAACCCCATCTCTACTAAAAATACAAAAAAATTAGCTAGGTGTGGTGGCAGGTGCCTGTAATCCAAGCTACTAAGAAGGCTGAGGCAAGGAATTGCTTGAACCTGGAAGATGGAGGTTGCAGTGAGCCAAGATCACGCCACTACACTCTAGCGTGGGTGACAGCAAGACTCTGTCTCAAAAAAACAAAACAAAAGGGCATGCTCAGATTGCTATGGATACTTAAAAACTGGAAATGGAGTTGAGTCTTTATTATGCCTTTGAATCTCCATGACTTTAAAGAGTGTTTCAAAATTCTAAATTATTTTATTCATTTTAATTAAAAACCAAATTGCTACCACTTACTCTTAAGAAGCTCAGTGAAGTAGCAAACAAAATATTTATTCTTAGCCTTGGCCCTTGTAGTTTTTGATCAGATACATGTCTTAACAAAAATATAATCTTGAATACAAAAAATCCATCACCAGTTAAAATTTTTACCTCAGAAACTTGCCTGCTACACAAAATTAGTCAAAGTTGGCTGTAGAGGATATAAGTGAAACTTCATATAGAACATATTTACTACTTTACTATTTCTAGTCCAGTGTATGCCCCAAAACCATTCTTTACTAGAAGAATTAATAGTCATAGCACAGTTGCACAGGCAGGCGTTCAAGACTTGGTGCTATTCCCCTACTTGCTCTTTTCATTTATTAATACAGGGTCCAGATTGGCTCTTACTGGCTTCCATACCCCTAAGCTTCCACACAGCTGTCATAGCTTGGGTTCAAGGAATTTAAACTCATGTCTATCTGGAAAACCAATTAAGTACACCAACTGCCTAAACTCTACTTCATGCCCCCTCTTTACATCAGAGGTAGCACTCTTAATGTCATTAGAGGCCAGGCAGGTAATAACCATGAACAGCGTAGCAGGTAATGCATATGCATATATGGTGTAAGCAGGAGAAAGAGAGGAAGGGAAAAGCAACTTTTTGGCCCCAATGATTGCTACAGTGTAGGCTCTTGCAATTTTCAAGCCAGAAGCTCAACATCTCATATATACTCCTGAATGTTTAAATGTTAATCCAAGTTTCTTTGTTGTTTAAGAGCACTATGTTGGTAAAGCAGGTCACCAGCTCTCCATTTCTGTTAACACACTGTTAGTGTCATCTTCTGAACAGCACTAGTTTGGTATGCTACATTTTGCAGGATTATTTTCATAAGTGTAACATCACTCTGGGGATGGGCGAGGCAAGATATTCTTTAACGCCTTAAATACCAACAGTCATCTCTTTTTCAGGCAGCCTAGATGGACTCATGGACTAATGCCATCCAAGGCAGAGCTGCTCACTTATGATCACAAGGTGCCTTTCTTCCTGGAAAACGACAGAAAAAGCTTCTTTTCTTTGCCATAGCAGTTCCACCCTAAGTAGGTGCTTACCCGTTTGTCAATGTCATTGTGCTGAAGCTGCACAAAGCGAGCACTGATGGCTGCAATGTAACTCTGCTGATTGGAGAATGCTACGCGGCCAGCACCTTTGGGGTACTTCAGCTCTGGGTCCGTATCAATGCCAGCATAGCAGACACCACCGTACAAACGGTCCATAATCATTGCCAGCTCAACTGCAAAGAAACAAAACATGGATATGTATAAATATTTGGGAGGTACTCTTGCCCAGGAGAAGGAAGAATTATTTGGAGATCATGCAGTGTAATTAAGAAAAGGAAAACCCATGTTAAATATCATGAAGAATGTCCACACCAGTCTTACAACTCAAGTAGGGAAGGTCCTCATAGGGTGTTTTGAAATAAAATGGGAAAAAAAATTAGGAATTTACAGACGCACACACAAGAATTTATATAATGAGAACTTTAGCAGTAGTACCAAAGACATGAACTACCAGTAATCCTCTTCTAATTTCTAACTGCTTAGTCCAATGGAATGCACCCTGGGTACGCAAGGCATTTCATGCTGCCCTAACAAGTTAATAAGAAACAGTCCTACTTACTAACCTCTAAGACTAAAAGCAATTGCTAGTGTCACATTGCTATATTAGGACTAAGCGATAGAAAGGATTAACTGTTTGTTTTAACTAGAGACAATCTGTTTACAGCCTTAAAATAAATATCCACAATTTAAAAAAAATAAAGATTTTAGAGTATATTCTATCTCAACTGAGAATCCTCCATATTAACCTCTCCTGTTGAATTCTAAATAATAACACTAGTAATGATAATAGCCACAATAAACATTTACTGAGCACTTACAACATACCACAGAGCACTAAGGTGCTACACAAATAGTAAAAACATACCCATGCTGCACCTTGCTATAGATCCAGAAGTCTGGCCTGTACTCTGTCGCATTTCTTCTAAATGTGCCGTGGTTTGTTTGTTTGTTTACTGAGACAGTGTCTCCCTGTGTCACTCAGGCTGGAGTACAGTGGTGTGACCTCAGCTCACTGCAGCCTCCCTGGCTCAAATGATTCTCCTGCCTCAGCCTCCCAAGTAGCTGGGATTACAGGCATGCATCACCACACGTGGCTAATTTTTTGTATTTTTAGTAGAGATGGGGTTTTACCATGTTGGCCAGGCTGGTCTTGAACTCCTGACGTCAAGTGATCCGCCAGCCTCGGCCTCCCAAAGTGCTGGGATTACAGGCGTGAGCCACCACGCCCAACCTAAATATGCCTTTATATTGGCATATTTACAGAACAATAAAGATACCATTAGAAAAACATGTAGCACTTACCTGCAACCAGATTGTCTGAAGGTAATTGTTTACTTGATGCTGGACAGCACCTCCTCCAGGTATGACCATTCCTTTTAGGCTACTCACATAGTATAAGTCCAAAAGACTCAGCACTACCCCTGGGGGAGTGACCCAAGAACCTGTTTCAACACCTATATATGGTATTTGGAAAGGAGAAGACAGGGAAGACAGGCAATGACCTGGGCCATAGCCAATGTGCAAAGATCATCACATAGCAGAGCTCCACAGGAATCAGTATCTAGGGAGATGGAGAGCAGCACAACTCTTCTCTTCTAGGAGAAGAGTTCTGCAGAACGTACAAAGGCTGAAGGGCTGACAGTGTAAGAACTCTACTAGACTTCTATGAACAAAAGGAAAGCCAAGTATTACTGGTTCCTGTAATATGAAACTGCTGAGGCAGTAAGAAAAACTGTGTTGCTATGTCAGAAGATTGCCAATTGGTAATTGTTTTCTAAGGGCCTATTTTTAATAGGAAGGACAACCTACAACCAATAAGTGATTTTCAGAAGGTGAGAAAATAAGCTAATAATAACTAAGCCTAAGAGTAGGTGCTATTAAAGACAGAGCAGCAGAAAACTATCTCAATTATACCACTATGGTCAGAATTACTAAGTCATATCAGTGAAGGGAGCATTGCCTATTAAAGCCAAGTAAATGCTGACTGCAGTCTTGGGGCAGGATCCAGGAATCACATTCATTCAAACAATCTCACAGGAATTGTGCACATACCCTGAATATGAGAGGCCCTTATACTTCATCCCAACAACCTCTGATGGTTTGAGGATCTTCTCACACAGCTAATGTTACTGCAGTAACAGAGACCAAGATACTGAAGGCAGAATTCATTGTTATTGCAGTCATTAATGAATTTCCCTTATTGGTTGAATGGATTTAGTGAAATAAGTAACCTCAGGACCCTGTAAATTAAATACTAATTTTCAAAAGACAAGGCTTCTTCTGTAGTGAAATAAGAGAGGAACAATCTCTAAGCCTGGTGAATGGTCAGGAAAAGAATGTTGACAAGGAACTGAATGGCACTTGTCTTCCACAACAGGAAAGACTCAATAAAGTGCCTGATTTAGAAAGAAGGCACATGAGTGGTAAGCTTGAAACTCCAGCTAAGCAGCAGCGTTACTGTAACCACAGATTCTTCTACACGGTCTCCAAAAACATCTTCAGGATCTTCTGATGCCAGAGAAACACAAACATTCCATTACTTTGTGAATCTGTCTGTTTGAAATCATTTGCATGTTCCAAGGATTAGATCATGACTGATGTTGCTGGCAGTTAAATAATTTTGATAGGAAGCAGAAACCCTCATTGGCTTGTGCTCTTATGAAAACCAGTTATAAATAATTTCCATTTATGAGCTTATATACAGTCACTTTTTTGGCCACCAAAAAGTCTGCAGACATTTGAGTCAATTAAGTCTCACTTAAGTGAAGGGCAATTTGTTGAGAAGCTAGAAGAAACCAAGGTAACTGTAGAAGAGGTTTTTGGGAGAAGAATATGAAAATTTCCCATCTCTCTCTCTCTACCCTAATCTGCATTTTAACTACAGAAAGTCCAATATATGACCACCCTTGAAGAAAAGTAAGCATAGTCAAACTGCTGTTTGTATTTGGTCTTTTGCTCAACCAGTGGGTCTTCATTCAGCATACTTTCTGCAGGCTGAACTCAGTTAAGTACTAAACAGAATTTCTAGTCCTCATTTGAAACCATCCTCTGCAGAGGGCAGAGACAAAGTAGCTCCTGGGAGCATGTTCTTAACATTTAACCTGAGGAAAATGAGGGTGCCAGAGCAGGGCATACAGATGAAGAAACCCAGAGTTCACACAGAGGTGAAAACAGGTTAACAGTCCACAAGGAAGTCAAGACTTTCCAAACCACTTTTTTTATTCTTTCCCATCCAGACAGTGCTCACAGGTCTGTCTGGTCACAGTGGGAAGTTAGCAGGTCTAATAGCTATGGTTCAAGGGTATACTGTACTTTGGACAAGATGCTCTGTCATCCTAAGACAACTTAAGTTATCTCATGAACAACTTCCATGATAGCAGCAACACACAGTGAGTCTAATCCACATGCTGGCTCTGGTGAGGAGCATCACTGTGCCACAGACTGGAAGGGGAAGCTAGAATACTGCAGCAACGTGGAGCATATAGTATCCCTATGAATTCCTTTGGATTTTGAGGACTACATCTGTGAAGCTGAATATAAACTTCAACTGTGGTTCCTTGAGTTTGCTCCTGATGCTTTTTTTTTTCAGACAGAATCTCGCTCCATCGCCCAGGCTGGAATGCAGTGACACAATCTCGGCTCACTGCAACCTCCACCTCCCGGGTTCAAGCGATTCTCCTGCCTCAGCCTCCCAAGTAGCTGGGATTATAGGTGCGCAGTCACCACACCCAGCTAATTTTTATATTTTTAGTAGAGACAGGTTTTTGCCATATTGGCCAGGCTGGTCTTGAACTCCTGACATCAGGTAATCTGCCCGCCTTGGCCTCCCAAAGTGTTGGGATTGCAGGCGTTAGCCACTGTGCTCGGCCTGATCCTGATTATTTACAAAGATGTGAAAGGGTCGTCAATTCACCAGAGAGGAAACCCACGATGACTCCTCCCAGCCCTGCTTCGCCTCAGGGCCCTATTTATATCATTTAATTATAATACATTTCAAAGTTAGCTAAGGCAATGTTTGAGTCTGAGATACCGGACAGCCAAATGGGATAGAGTAGAAATGAGGATTCCAGAGGAAAATAACATATTCGTCTTTATAGATTCTAAACTGTGAATCTAGAATCCATATTTCTTCTCTTTGGAAATAAGGACAAACAGGAAAGAGGTGTAGGGCACCTTAAGATATCAAAGAGGTCTCGACTTCTGAAAGAAAGGAAGATTAAACTTGAAGCCTTTCTAGGTTTACCACAATTGACAAGTTGGTTCAAGGCAATTCACACGCTACAGTGGAAGAAATGTACTCATAAGATTCTGCTCTGCATCAGGTATGTTGGGGAAGTTAAGAATATTTTCAGACTGGGTGCAGTGGTTCATGCCTGTAATCCCAGCACTTTGGGAGGCCGAGGCAGGCGGATCACCTGCGGTCAGGAGTTCGAGACCAGCCTGACCAAGATGGAGAAACCCCATCTCTACTAAAAATACAAAATTAGCCAGGCATGGTGGCGCATGCCAGTATTCCTAGCTATTCAGGAGGCTGAGGCAAGAGAATCACTTGAACCCAGGAGGCAGAGGTTGCGGTAAGCTGAGATAGCACCACTGCACTCCAGCCTGGGAAACAAGAGCGAAACTCTGTTTCAAAAAAATATATATATATTTTCAATTAGATGGTATGAACAATGAACTAAACCAGACAGAGTGCACTGGTACCAAGCTGACTCTTTCTACTGTTACTGAGACAACATCTCAGATCTCAGCTTAATAAAGTATCTTCCTTTTGACCTGAGAAAGACCAATTGCTCTATCTGAACTCTGCTTCCTCATCTCAAAAGAGCAGTCTACAACTTACAATCTTGCAGGATTACTGTGAGAATTAAATATCTATGAGAGCTCTGAGTACACTGCTGAGGACAGAGTAGTATTTAAATATTTCATTTTGTCCAGGGTTCTCACCCTGCTCCCACCCTGTGAATCTCTGCTTAACATTTAAGTTGGCCTGGTTTGTGCTCTCTAAGCACCAATTCATCCTCATATTATTTTGGCTGTATGTTAACATCACACAGCCTGCTACTGGTATGACAAAGTTTGACATCAGCTATGGATGAGGGTTTGCTTTTGGTGCAGAGGGAGGACACAAACACATACCTAACATTAGAAAGTCCTTAGCTTTACCTAAAGGTAATACAGTTAATCAATTCAGTATGCCAAATCTGGAGTTTATCCGACACAACTCATACTGAACTTAGAACACGGTGAAAAAGCTTCTACTGTTAAAAAACTTAATACAGGATGGTTTCTGCCTGCAACTACTTATTAAAAAAACAATAAAGGATAGTGTTATAATATTCCTGTTTCCTAAATCACAAATCAGGATATGGTTCCTAAACTATCAACTGTTTATACAAAATGTCTAAAATCAATGATCTTAGAAAAATTCAGGATATATATTCTCTAGATATATGCCATATATTTCTGAATATTTACTTCACAAATTTTTACCCCCCACAGAAAAGCTATCCTCACAATAGTCAGAGCAGGTGGGGAAGAGACAGAGAAAGAAATTTCAGGATCCATCACAAAATACTAGTACGGTGAAAAAAAGGGAAAGAATTTTCAGAGCAATTGTTAGGAAAGAAAGGACCAAAAGATGAAAAAGCAAATGGTAGGCTGTGGGGGATTCAGGTGAGCACTTTCTCAAGATTGATCTGTTTTGCAGGGCCTGCTCTGATAAACTGTCAGAAGGAAGTCATGAAGTAAAGAACAGTTCATATGCTTCTAATGAGAAAGACTGAAGGTTTTTCCAACGTGATCAAGGTTGGGAATGAATGGATCCCAAACTTGGTCACTGAGGCAGTCCTCCAATCAGATGCTAAAGCCAAGAAATTGGAGTCAGAGACATACTCATGTTAATCAACTGGGGAACAGTACAGAGACCACATACCTCATTCTCTACTTTTTCCTGGTGATATCACAGCCCCCAAGCCTGGCACTCGAGTGAAGAGTTCCTAATGCCATAGGGATATGCAACAGGGCTATTTTTGTATGGAGATTCAGGAAGACATGTTGCTCATATTACGTGAATGAAGAGTGACAACATGTACTTCCAGGTAGTAGCAGGGGGAGAATCAAACTGCCCATTTCCCTATATGGATGAAGAATATGTAAGCTTTAGCCACATGGTGGCACGGTGAGTCTACTTACACGTTTTTCTAGTGTGAGGGTAGGGTGAGGTGGGGAGTAGAAAGAAAACAAGATCTGATAAACATTGGGAGACTTCAGGCAAACCATCCTTGGCTTGCATTTGTCACTGACAGGAATGATGAAAGGAAGAGACAGTAAGAATGTGTATTACTTGATATATAGAAACCCACAATCAGGTAGTGAGTCAGCTCATCTAAATTTTCCGCTGATATGTTTCCATTTTCAGTTTTTCTTTTCTTTTCCTTTCCTTTCTAGGACTGTGCTTTTTTCCAATCTTTTATTTATTTTTTTATTTTATTTTATTTTATTTTTTGAGATAAGCTCTCACTGTCACCCAGGCTGGAGTACACTGGTGTGATCTCAGCTCCCTGCAGTCTTAATCTCCCTGGGCTCAAGTGATTCTCCTGTCTCAGTCCCCCAAGTAGCTGGGACTACAGGCGTGTTCCACAATACCCAGCTAAGTTTTATATCTGTTGTACAGACAGGGTTTTATCATGTTGCCCAGGCTGGTCCAGCCTGAGTTTTTAAAAGGGAGGCTTGCCAAAGAACTAGAAACTCAGGACAATACTGCTTAAAACAGGTTGCCTTTTTTCTTTAGAGGTGTTTGTATATTTTCGTTTAAAGGAATAAGGCCTGTATTCAGAATAACCATCAGTGATAATGGTCTCTGTCTTACAATAAGGAAATATCAAAGATTAAAAAAAAAAAAAAAAAAATTCACAAGAGCCAAAGGAATAACACTTCCATGATAACATTTTAGTCACTGTGACATATTAAGTAATACGTTTTGGTCCTGAATAGGGTAAAAATCCACCTGGACATCTAAAATCTCACCTGTTGAGGAGGGTCACCCGTATCTAGTACAGGATCACTCTGCATATAATGTTTAAAATGGTTTTAGACTTTCCAAAATTCCATAACTACAATATCCCTTGGTAATAATAAAAAATGCTCTAAAGTGTTTCAAAACCAAATGTGAGAATCATGTTAAAGAATATAATGTGGTCTCCAATTAATTCTGAGTTCACATTCTATGAATACATTTGTTTTCTTCTGAAATATTTTGACTCTCTGTATATGATGACCTCTTTAACATGATACTGGGATATTCAGTTTTGCATGACACATACTTCGCAGTGCCAGTAATACAGTAGATGCTCAATAAATGTTTATCATTCAAGTGAACTGTACTGTATTCAATTTCAGATTGTCTACCAAAGTCACAATGAATTTAAAAATGGTCTTCCATTCGAAGGTATACATCAGTTCACAAAGCTCAGTATGTTTCAGAGAAACCCAATTCCTATGATCATAAATAAAAGTTGCAGATGTTAATTATTTTGTCTTGATAACATGGTCCTCTAAATTAGAGTCTTGGGATGAATGGTAAAATTCTAAGACACTAATATAGATTACTTTGCCACCTAGAAACTAGCTACACTTAAGGGAAGTGTTGGCATAGGGGGAACATTATCAATAGAACAAGTAAATTTAGCTTACTATCCACATAACTATAAAAACAAAGCAATTTTAAAACAAAAAATGTTAGCTTAGTTAAAAAAAAAAAAAGAGAGAGAGAGAGAACTTCGGCCAGGCACAGTGGCTCACACCTGTAATCCCAGCACTTTGGGAGCCTGAGGCAGTGGGATCACGAGGTCAGGAGTTTGAGACCAGCCTGGCCAGCATGGTAAAACACTGTCTCTACTAAAAATACAAAAATTAGGCCAGGCGCGGTGGCTCACACCTGTAATCCCAGCACTTTGGGAGGCCAAGGTAGGCGAATCACAAGGTCAGGAGTTTGAGACCAGCCTGGCCAACACAGTGAAACTCCATCTCTACTAAAAATACAGAAAAATTGTGCCACTGCACTCCAGCTCAGGCAACAGAGTGAGACTCTGTCTCAAAAAAACAAAGAAACAAACAAAATAGCCAGGCATGGTGGCACATGCCTGCAGTCCCAACTACTCGTGAGGGTGAGGCAGGAGAACTGCCTGAACCTGGGAGGCAGAGGTTGAGGCAGAGGTTGCAGTGAGCTGAGATCGCACTACTGCATTCCAGCCTGGGCAACAGAGGGAGACTAGGTCTCAAAAAAAAAAAAAAAAAAACTTCAAGAATTATGAAAGGTATAGTATCTAGTCAGGGAACACAAAATCCCATTTCTTACTAGACAACTAAATATAATTCTTGTCTAATCCTAGAATTTGCGGCATCTTGCAGACACCAAATGTTAAAGAATACAATTTCATGTCCTGGGGTTCACTTCTTGCAGTGTCAGCGTGATCGCACAGGAAGTGTGGAAAAGGTATCTTCACAGGATTTACAAAGAAAAATGATATACAGGCCCTTATCTATCTTTCCAAATCATTCAAACAGGAAGAATAAAGAGTGAATAATATAAATTGAAGTTTAATTTATAAACTTGCCTGTCTGTGACCTGGATAGACATAAGAAGTTAAAACCAGTTCTGTTATTTTTATAACTATAGGACTTTTTCTTTCAGAATATTTTTTCAGATTTCTATCAAAGAAAAAAGGAAAGGGGGCTAGAACATAAAAACTAATTTGTGGCCAGGTGTGATGGCTCAAGGCTATACTCCCAGCACTTTGGGAGGCTGAGGTGGGCAGATTACCTGAGGTCAGGAGTTCGAAACCAGCTGGCCAACATGGCAAAACCCTGTCTCCACTAAAAATATAAAAATTAGCCAGGTGTGGTGGCACACACCTGTAGTCGACAACTACTTGGGAGACTGAGGCTGGAGAATCGCTTGAACCCGGGAGGTGGAGGTCACAGTAAGCCAAGATCGCACTACTGCATTCCAGCCTGGATGACAGAGTGAGACTCTATCTCAAACAAACAAACAAATTTGTGCTTGTAGTTTGTTGCAAAAGGAATAGCTAGAATATTAGCAATGATTGTCCATTTGTAAAATCTGAAAAAGGATTTCTGTCCCTCCTCACTCCTACACATAACACTATTAGAAAAAGTCAGAAATGGCCGGTACGGTGGCTCACGCGTGTAATCCCTGCACTTTGGGAGGCTGAGGTGGGTGGATCACCTGAGGTCAGGAGATCAAGACCAGCTTGGTCCAACATGGTGAAACCCGTCTCTACTAAAAATACAAAAATTAGCTGGGAGTGATGGCAGGCACCTGTAATCCCAGCTACTCAGGAGGCTGAGGCAGGAGAATCACTTGAACCCAGTAGGCGGAGGTTGCAGTGAGCCGAGATCGTGCCGCTGCACTCCAGCCTGGACAACAGAGTGAGACTCCATTTAAAAAAAAAAGTCAGAAATATTCCACCCACTATTTTTTTTAAAGTACAGTTTATAAACAAGGGCTGCATTTGCCCTCCTCTCATAATTCTTTTCATGTTTGAATTAGCCCTTCTTAAACTTTATTCTCCAACTGCAGATAAAAGGGAGGCATCTATGCAGCTTTGCTTTCTATCTTTTGACAGTTTTCCATTAGAATGAAGAAAATAAGACCCAATCAGAATAAATATGTTTAAAAGTCCTTCAAAATGAAATTATGAATGTCTTTATATAGGTCTAATGTTATCCTTTAGGTGTAGGCTGGAGTTGGGATTTGGATAAATATGTTACAAACGTTAAGGAACTTTCAGAATTAAGAAGTAATTGAAGTCATACACCCAAATAACTTTGTTATATTTTATAATTGTTTCACAACATGATTTTAATGATCTCTGCTTTTTGTTTTAATTTTTAGGTAGAACTAAGTCTATTTGCATATAAATAACACAAAAGAAATGTACTTTCACAACTACAGTGGCAACAGTAACATTTTTGTCTTACTTTAAAAAATTAAACTCAATTATTCTAAGTGCTTCAAAAACTTAAGATTTTAGAAATAGTTTTGTTATACTCCACTGGCATGAATACTGGTTATTAGGAGGTTGATGCACAGCTGATTGGATTTGTCTTTGGATGTAAATACATATTGAAGTCATCAGTTCAGCATCACTTCAAACTCTCCAGTCAATTATGACTCTGCCAGCAGCACAATTATTTCATCATTGGAAAGGAACTTTAAAAAAAACAGGGAAGCTTTAAAGAAGGCAGATTTCTGTCATACATAACAATGCTGACTGGCAGAAAAATGCACACTGCCAAATGTGTTATTATTTTTTATATAAATGAGTAAATAGGAAAGCACTAAATAGAATTCATTTTTTCAATGTAATTGTCTAATGAAATTCACTTCTGCACCATAACAAAATAGAGCATTTTGAGAGAAAACCTTTAATACTGAAAAAGCTCAGTGAAAATGACAACAGCCTTCTTTTTGGAGACTGTGTATAGCTGACTAGAAACCCAGAAAATATTTAAGACTAAAGGCATTGGGGATCTTGTTGTTGGTTTTGTCGTTGTGGTGTTACTATTTCCACTCACCAGCTCGAAGGGGTCGTGGGAACTCCCCCAACAAAGATAGTTTTTCTGGGGTCCAAAGGCTGAGAACCATCCATTACAAAGTCACTGTCACTTAGGTTCCATGGTCGAATTTGCACCTGAAAAAAAGTTGTTTACTTGGTCCTTACTTCATTTCCATCAACCCCAAATGAGAATAAGATGACTAAAGACAAACCCACTGATTTGTGCATTTCACAATGAACATGACCCAAACAAAATCCAGTTAATTAGTTGTAATCTGCATTAAGTACCTTTCAATAGAACTCTTGGAGAATCTACTTACAGCTACTGTACTCAGCACTCTAGGCAAATGACATATACACCATCAGAAACCACCTCTGCCTGTGGGTTTTTTTTTTTTTTTTTACTTTAAGGCAGGCTTTTAGAGACAGAGTCTGTATTTTGAATCAGATTCATTTTAATGCATGATAGAGACTGTTTACAATGTGTCACAGTACACCACTTCGTTTGTTTTTAAGAGTTCACCTAAAGCACCTTAGGAGTATTTTCTAAAAATTATCCATGTCTGACTTTTTAATTCTCATCACCCTCCAAAATTCAAACGTATGTTTCAGCAGTGTGATTTAATACAGATTAACACTCAGCAAGTTAGCATAGAATTACCAGAGATAACAATAAAGCACAAAGAGAGTTCTCTGGGTCTGGCCCGGTGGCTCACGCCTGTAATCCCAGCACACTGGGAGACTGAGGCAGGCGGATCCTTTGAGGTCAGGAGTTCGAGATCAGCCTGGCCAACATGGTAAAACCCCATCTCTACTGAAAATACAAAAATTAGCCAGGTGTAGTGGCTCATGCCTGTAGTCCCAGCTACTCAGGAGGCTGAGGCATGAGAATCGCTTGAACCCAGGAGTTGGAGGTTGCAGTGAGCTGAGACTGCGCCACTGCACTGCAGCCTGGGTGACAGAGCAAGACTCTGTCTCATGAAAAACAAAAAACAAAAAAAAGTTATCTCTTTTTGAATTACCTGATTTTCACAAATGAGACTGGTTAAATAAAAGCAAGCCTGAAAATTGAAGTAAATTTTTTTTAAAGTAAAAAGAAATCTTTATGGCACATTTCTATTTGGTCATTTTTCTTAACTGGGACTCTGACTTAGTGCCCACAGTTTGTCCTATTTTACTATAGAGTAAAAAATAAGTTATTTCATTAGAATTTTAACCTTAAAATATAAACCTTTATGCACATGGTTTTACGTAAAAACCTTAAAACATTATCAAAGAGCAGCTTAAAAACAAAAAAACATCTTTCCATACCAAAAGGCAAATTTTGCACTGCCTCAAAACCAACCAGTTAGGCAGAGCCAATATGCTCTGAGAAGTGAGCTGGGGTGCAGAAAGGGAACCTGGTATCTGTCCTCCAGGAACATGCCATTCCCCCCTCCCCTCCACCAATGACTGAAACAGAAAAGAAAACAAAAAAGTTGACTTTTCATTTCCTTAGTATTAACAAAATTGTTCATTTCCCCCATTGCTCAGATATCAACACTTAATGCAAGGAAACATATGGGATAATTTGTTACGTGGCTTGGCTTATACCCAAGAGTACTTCCACTTGAAAGGTAGCACCTGTGGCAATTATACTTTCAAAGCATTTTGAATTAACTTTAAAATTGGCATTGCTCAGTTAGAAACAGTCTACACATTCTTCTTCTTCTTTTTTTTTAAGATGGAGTTTCCCCCTTTTGCCCAGGCTGGAGTGAAGTGGCACGATCTCAACTTGTGCAACCTCCGCTCCCCAGGTTCAAGAGAATTCGCCTGCCTTGGCCTCCCGAGTAGCTGGATTACAGGTGCCTGCCACCACACCCAGCTAATTTTTGCATTTTTAGTAGAGACAGGGTTTCACCATGTTGGCAAGGTTAGTCTCAAACTCTTGACCTCAGGAGATCCTCAGGGGATCCACCCGCTTCAGCCTCTCAAAGTGCTAGGATTACAGGTGTGAGTCACCGCACCCAGCAAGTCTATACATTCTTTAAGATTGCTACAAAATTCATTCTCACCTTTTTGCCTTTATTATTTTTTTTTTTGACACAGAGTCTTGCTCTATTGCCCAGGCTGGAGTACAGTGGTGTGAACTTGGCTCACTGCAACCTCCACCTCCTGGGTTCAAGTGATTCTCGTGCCTCAGTCTCCTGAGTAGTTGGAATTACAGGCACCCGCCACCATGCCTGGCTAATTTTTGTATTTTTAGCAGAGACGGGGTTCTGCCATGTTGGCCAGGCTGTTCTTGAACTCCTTACCTCAAGGGATCTTCCCGCTTCAGCTTCCCAAAGTGCTGGGATTTCAGGAGTAAGCCACCGCACCTACCCACTTTTTGCCTTTTATGACACTCTTGCCCTCAACAGTTAGCCAGAAGACACAAAATCTCCATTTCTTCCCTAACCCTGAAAACTTGAACCTGTTTACAATATTGTTAACATTCAGGCATTTGCTCCATCTTAATTGCATGAAAACAAATGCAATTCTTTCCTTGTAAACTTTCATCTGTTTGACTAAATTATCATTCCCTTGACATTTACTATAAAGGTAGGTTCACTAATACCACAAAGCATCACTTTTAAATGCCTTCATGAGGACCTATTGCCTATTACTAATTTTTTCATTTAATACACAATAATTTCCTGACATTGTGAGAACAAGGATTCTAATGTCACACACACACACACACACACACACACACACACACACACACACACACACACACACACACACACACACACACACACACAATGTATCTTTTTCTACACACAATCTCTCTTCTAATCTCCTAATAAAGCAGTTAAGGCAGGCAGCTTCAGGACCAGGTAAGGTAATTCCAATCACTTTATGTTAATTGCACTTGATCATAAATCACTTTATTTAAGAAATGAAAACCATTCTTGTGTAGTATCCAGTGATCTGCTTTCATTTAATCAGAAATACCGGAAATGCAACCTTTTATAACAGCTGTAGGTTACCACTGCTCAAAAGAATTCTGCAAAGGATCTCAAACCTTCCTGCTGAGAGCTTTCATTATCACCTACTGCCTTTTCTGCCCACTCCCCAACCCCCCCACCTCACTTCATCACATCCCACACAATCCATTCCTTTATTGTTGGCAATACAGATTAGGTAAAAATACAGGAAGAGGGCTCAGGACCCAGTGCTGATTAACCCTACCCACGAAATCTACATTTCCTGATGGCCACCATAAAACAGTTGCTCAGAGCTGTCGCCTCTGCAGAATTAGAGAAACATCAACATAGAACAATATCAGCAAACTAATATAAGCATACTAAACAAAAAGTAATATTGTGGTACTATTTGTACGAAAAGTTCCACTCACACTCTGGCTTCTCTCTGAAATATAAGCCCGTTCTCACACAAGGCCTGTTTCTCCAGACCTCAGGTCCTGATATCCATGTTCTATCCTTCTGGACTTACTCTTTGGATATATTTTCTGGTCCTGATTACATATATATGTGTATATATATAAAGTATATACATATATATATATATATGATTATATAGACATAAAGTGTGTGTATTGTAATATTATACTTTATAAGCTAATTCAAATATCTTGCGGAATGGCTTAGAGTATAAATAAAATGACCACTTTTTAATTAGTTTTGTTTCTTTAATAATTATTTTTGAGAATAGATGAAATTAGAATTCTGTCCTAATTCAATATAAATTTCCTCTGGCAAAATATGCATGTGTGTATACATACACACACGCAGACATATATGTTACACACACACATATATATATAGTTGGTCCTCTAAATCTGCGGGCTCTGAGTTTTTCAGGGTCTGCCAATCTCAATTAGAACTTTTTTTTTTTTTGGAGATGGAGTCTTGCTCTGTCGCCCAGGGTGGAGTGCAGTGGTGCGATCTTGGCCCACTGCAACCTCCACCTCCCAGGTTCAAGCAATTCTCCTGCCTCAGCCTCCCGAGCAGCTGGGATTATAGGTGTGTGCCACCAGACCTAGCTTTTTTACTTTTTATTTTTTTGTTGAGATGGGGTTTCACCATGTTGGCCAAGCTGGTCTCAAACTCTTGACCTCAGGTGATCCACCTGCCTCAGCCTCCCAAAGTGCTGAGATTACAGGCGTGAGCCACTGTGCCTGGCCTAGAAAACATTTTAAAATAAAAATAACAACAGTAACAACAATACAAAATTTAAAACTACAGTATAACAACTAATTATATACCATTTACATTGCATTAGGTATTATAAGTAATCTAGAGACAATTCAAAGTATATAGAAAGAGGCACATAGGTTACGCCACTTCATATAAGGGACTTGAGCATCCATAGATTTTGGTATCTGAGGGGGTTCCTGGAACCAATCCCTTATGCAAACCTAGGAATGACTGTATAGGGATGATTCTCTGTGTGAGTGTGTGTGAGAGAGAGGGTGTGTAAGTGAAACAACTCTTCCAGTATGTTGTCAAGTAGAAATAATGAAGATTCCCTTAAATTATCCTGATGTGATTCTAGCACTTCTTTCCAGAACAACCTGACCACATTTGCTTGTAACGATGACTCTAAAAAGAGGTTGCTGGCTGGGTGCAGTGGCTCATTCCTGTAATCCTGGCACTTTGGGAGGCTGAGGTGGGCAGATCATATGAGGTCAGGAGTTCGACACCAGCCTGGCCAATGTGGTGAAACACTGTCTGTATTAAAAAAATACAAAAATTAGCCTGGTATGGTGGCAGGCACCTGTAGTTGGGAAGCTGAGGCAGCTACTTGGGAAGCTGAGGCAGGAGAATCATTTGAATCTGGGAGGCAGAGGTTGCAGTGAGCCAAGATAGCAACACTGTACTTCAGTCTGGGTGACAGAGTGAGACCCTGTCTCAAAATAAAATTAAGTAAAATAAAAATTTAAAAAAGAGGGGCTACAGTATCCTTTGGGAGGCACCAGCCCTTGGGCCATGGCATGTCCTTACAGTAGGGGTCACACAAACTCAAAACACCATAGAGTCAAACAGGTAGCACAAATGTGTCAAGCCATATTTGGGTTAGTAGGTAGGCAGTAGCACACTGCAGTAAACTATTTCTCAGCTCCAGCAAGTAGTTCCCACTTGCCTATGTATTGTCAGACTTTTTCCATTTTTCAAGAGTGACTAGAAATTCATATTTCTATGTGAAACTTCAAGATTTTAAAATGGGAACTAATTCAAATGTTAAAAATCACTACACAGGCTAAATAAAACTATCTGCAGACCAGATCTATCCCATGGGCCCCAGTCCATAATCTTTCGCTTGAAGGGTCTAGTTACCGCACAGCTCACAATGATGGAATGTTTTGTTCCACTAGCACGCATTACAGAAAATATAAAAATCGTTTTTCTTTAGTTTCTCTCTAAAGCACATATTCCTATAGGAGCTCTCACAAGGACAACTTTTGGCTGAATTATGTGTCTTCTAAATTCTTACCTTCTGAATCAGTAATCTGTTTAATATAACTGCTTATCTCCAAAGGCAAAATCTTTTTAGGAGTAAAGACAAAAACCAAACATAGAGCTTACTGGTATAAATGTAATAATTTATACCATATAGTGACTTTAACATCAGCCTTCAAGAAATCTAAAAGAATTTAACATTAATAATATCAACAGTTAGTAGTGAAATCGCTAATCTTCCTTTTCAAGGTTTCCCAAAGTGTATTCTGTGGAACATGGGTCCCTAGGACTGGTGTGCCAGATAAGCAGTGTTTGGGAAGAACTGTAGATTATCTTCTCCTTCTTGGAGTTTCATGGTACCCATTAGTGTACTTAATTAAAGGCTCTAAGAAATTTTGGAGAAATCTGTTCAGCTGGACACAATGGCTCACATCTGTAATCCCAGCATCTTGGGAGCCTGAGGCAGGTGGATCACCTGAGGTCAGGAGTTCGTGACCAGCCTGATCAACATGGTGAAACCCCATCTCTACTAAAAATACAAAATTAGTCAGGCATGGTGGCGTATGCCTGTAATCCCAGCTACTTGGGAGGCTGAGGTAGGAGAATTGCTTGAACCCAGGAAGTGGACATTGCAGTGAGCCAAGATAACACCACTGCACTCCAGCTGGGCAACAAGAGCAAAACTCCATCTTAAAAAAAAGAAAAAGAAAGAAATCTGTTCAATGTTGTTTAACTCAGCATTTCCAAAATTATTTCCATAGACCCTATTTTTTTCATGACACCTATTAATACCTACACTTCCTTTTTTTTAAATTTTGAATTGGGGTTTCAATCTGTTGCCGAGACTGGAGTGCAATGGCGCAATCTCAGCTCACCACAACCTCCGCCTATCAGCTTCAAGTAATTCTCCAGCCTCAGCCTCCCGAGTAGCTGGGATTACAGGCATGTGCCACAATGCCTGGTTGATTTTGTATTTTCAGTAGAAACGGGGTTTCTCCATGTTGGTCAGGCTGGTCTTGAACTTTCGACCTCAGGTGATCTGCCCACCTAAGCCTCTCAAAGTGCTGGGATTACAGGCATGAGCCACCCTGCCTGGCCAATACCTACACTTCCAATAATACTGCCCTACTACACACTACTCTTATGGTGTATGAAAATTTGGCATAATAAGGTAATGATTAATAAGATAAAACATTTCAGAAACTTCACTCCATTCCAGGCCTTTTCCTCACTTATTTCTTGCTACTGCTCTGAAAAATTCACTTCTATAGAGATTAACTTCAAATGGTTAAGAGTATAATAAACTGAAATATTAGATAGCTATTCAAAGAATTGAAAGTTTTCTGGCTAAACTGTATAAAGGATATGTTACCAAACCAGTTTGACTATGGTTCTTTTTCTTTTCTTTTTTGAGATAGTCTTGCTCTGTCACCCAGGCTAAAGTACAGTGGCACAATCTCAACTCACTGCAACCTCTGCCTCCCGGGTTCAAGCGATTCTCCTGCTTTAGCCTACCGAGTAGCTGGGATTACAGGCGCCTGCCAAAATGCCCAGTTAGTTTTTGTGTTTTTAGTAGAGACAGGGTTTCAACATGTTGGCCAGGCTGGTCTCGAACTCCTGACCTTAAGTGATCTGCCTGCCTCAGCCTCCCAAATTGCTGGGATTACAGGCATGAGCCACCACACTGGGCCCAGTTTGACATTTTTCTATCAAAAGAGTAAAATAATTATAGCTCCATATAAAAACTAAAGTTTCAGTCTACTTAAAACTATAAGTCATTAATAGGGATAAGATTAGGTCAAGGGCGAGGAAAAACAAGACGTGCAATATGGGTCTTTCTTTCCTTTTCTTTCTTTTTTTTTTTTTTAGACAGGCTCTCACTCTGTCACCCATGCTGGAGTACAGCAGTACATGGAGTACAGGCATGTGCCACCATGCCCAGCTAATTTTTGTATTTTTTGTAGAGACAGGGTTTCGCCATGTTTCCCAGACTGATCTTGAACTTCTGGGCCCAAGCGATCCGTCCACCTTGGCCTCCCAAAGTGCTACGATTACAGGTGTGAATCACTGTGCTTGGCCTCTATGGTAGGTTATTTCTTTAAACAGAATGCTATATGATAACATCATTTCCTAAAAAGAAAATTTCATCATTGACAATTGACCAGAACCTTTTAGTTAAAATTAAATATAAAATGTATTTTTGGCCAGGTGTGGTGGCTCATGCCTGTAATCCCAGCACTTTGGGAGGCCGAGACGGGTGAATCATCCAGGTCCGTAGTTCAAGATCAGCCTGGCCAAAATAAAACATTAGCTGGGCATGGTGGCAGACACCTGTAATCCCAGCTACTCAGGAGGCTGAGGCAGGAGAATTGCTTGAACCAGGAGGGGGGAGATTGCAGTGAGCCAAGGTCGTGCCATTGCACTCCAGCCTGGGCAACAAGAGTGAAACTTCGTCTGAAAAAAAGAAAAAAGCATTTTTGGCTAGGCATGGTGGCTCATAATCATAGCACTTTGGGAGGCTAAGGCTGAAGGACCACTTGAGGCCAGGGGATTGAGAACAGCCTGGGCAGCATAGCGAGACCCTGTCACTGTGAAAACCTTTTTAAAATGTGCTGGGTGTGGTGGCTAAGGTAGGAAGATCAGGAAGATCATTTAGGCCCAGGAGTTTGAGGTTGCAGTGAGCTATGATAAAGCCACTGCACTCCAGCCTGGGCAACAGAACCAGACCTTGTATCAGGGAAATAATTTCGTTGTATCTAATTTAATTACATGATAAGATAAAACACAATATTTTAATTTTGCTTTGTTTTTCCCCCTAGCAGCAAGGAGAAAACGTAGTTTTAATAAGAATGGTTTTTGTTTTAAGACAGAGTCTTGCTCTTGTCACACAGGCAATGCAAGGCATTGTGCAATGTCAGATAGGCTCTGCAGCCTGCTGCAATGGAGGGATTTCGGCTCACTGTAACCTCCACCTTCTGGGTTCAAGCAATTCTCCTGCCTCAGCCTCCCAAGTAGTTGGGATTACAGGCGCCCACCACCATGCCCAATTAATTTTTGTATTTTTAGTAGAGATGGGGTTTCACCATGTTGGCCAGGTTGGTCTCAAACTACTGACCTAAGGTGATCCACCCACCTCGGTCTCCCAAAGTGTTGGGATTATAGGCGTGAGCCACTGTGCCCAGCCAATAAGAATAGTTTTTAACACAGACTTTAGGGCTTCAAATTTCTCAACATAACCACATCTCCCTACAGCTAGAGTTCTCTCAGTTTAGATCACAATTTACTATTTAGATATTCATCTACCAATACATAATATCGTCAAGCTCATTTTTAACATCTCACTCTGTATGGTCCCTACTTTAGGTTACAACACCCACCACATGAACATCCTACTGCATAGTGCCTTCATTTTCACCTGTTCATCTCAAGGCAGCTCCAAAAAGCAAACTGTTCAGTGTCAACAGTGCAATCAGGTGGCCAGCTGGGGAAACTACCTGACCAAAGACCCCCCCTCAAAGCCATATGTTATTCTTCCCATAAAGGACCTGGCTCAGAGCTCAGCTACTTTCCCCCATATTCTGATTTCCTTTTCTTCTTTTCAGTACCCTTCAAATTCAAGCTCTTTAGGAAAAAGTCTCCATTTTTCTCTCCCTAATCCTACAGTTCTTTTAGTCTACACGAATCAGAAAAACAATACTGCAGAACCATCAGGACTGCACTCTCCAACAAGCAGTAGCACCCCAGCTCATCCCAATAGCCAGGATGAGTCAGCTAAACCTAGGTCTGCTGACTACAGCTGCAACAGCTCAGTTGTAGTGGTGATGAACTCAGACCCACCCCAGCTGTCAGCAGTTCTATTTTAAGCATCACAGACTTCACAAAATGACTGGATTGCCCCAGCAATATCAGAAATAAACTAGTTTGTGGCCTGGTGCAGTGGCTCACACCTGTAATCTCAGCACTTGGGAAGCCAAGGCAGGTGGATCACTTGAGGTCAGGAGTTCGAGACCAGCCTGACCAACGTGGTGAAACCCCCATCTCTACTAAAAATACAAAAATTAGCTGGGTGTGGTGATGTGCACCTGAAATCCCAGCTACTCAGGAGGCTAAGGCAGGAGAATCACTGGAACCTGGGAGGTGGAGGATGCAGTGAGCTGAGATCGTGCCACTGTACTCCAGCCTGGGTGACAGAGCAAGACTCTGTCTCCAAAAAAAAAAAGAAACTAGTTTGTGGTCTGTGAGGCATCTTTATCTCTTCCATGGTATAAGGAGTTGGTCACCAAAACTCAGAGCCACAACAATAATTGTGGTTTGGACTCTTCACAGCACACTGATACTGGCAACTCATTTCAACATAATTTTGACCACATAGCTCCCTAACAAATAGGTCAGCCAATTTCTAGGAGTTGAGATGCTATCTATCATTCTCAAGTGCTGGAGAAGAAGAGATGCCTTCCCCTGCATCTTCTGGAGATAGTGGAGAGAAAGGACCCTAATAGCTAATCAGAGTCTTTAGCCTTAGTAAGACTTCTATATCCTGGGTATCCCTGGGGGCTTCAGTCAGACCTCTGTCAAGCCTCAGGGCAAAAAGCTGTAACTTTCACATTCAGACTATTCCTCCCATTTCCTAGACACGAATCGGTTCCAAGTAGAAATAGAAAATCTTTGTCAAAATAGCCAGGATTCTTCCTAGGCAGGGAGACAAAAGCAACCCTGAGAAATTCTTTCACGTCCTCCCTGGATGCTCCAGGTCCACCCTCAGGTTTACGAAACAGTCCAGGTACAGAAGGGACACTCCTGCCAACTGCACCATGCTGCAGAGCCTATCTGACACAAGGAAACGACAGGCTTTACAATCCCTTTGGGACCTTCAGCTACTGATGAACAATTTGAACACAGCATTCAGTATACTGTTTCATAAGGGCACTCAGTGCAGAACAGAGCATGCATAAACTGCCCCATGAAAATGGTTATGTGTATCTTTGCACTATATTTGATTTAATAAAGCTATTATCAATTAAATGTTATACCCAGAAGATACAAGTCAACACCTGCA
Source organism: Ateles fusciceps (assembly GCA_036589455.1). Classification (NCBI taxonomy): domain Eukaryota; kingdom Metazoa; phylum Chordata; class Mammalia; order Primates; family Atelidae; genus Ateles; species Ateles fusciceps. The sequence goes on from JAZHEH010002393.1 coordinate 8,487,031, forward strand.
TTCTAAAGGCTTTTCTGACTGCCTCAGAAACATCTGACTACTCTGCCCTTTGAGCTCTCTCCCCATCACAACAACTCCCTATGATACTTTTATCAGGGCATCTGTGGCTCCTTAGGTCACTTACTGGTCATATGTCTATTTCCCTCCATTGTACTCTAAGATCCTCTAAGGCTGAAACCATATATTTGTGTGGATCCCAACTGCCCAGAACAGTGCCTAACCATTAGTGAGTGCTCTATGCAAGTTTGGTGTGTAAACAACTGTTTTCCTGACGGGCAGACACTGGTGTCACAAAACATGTCCACCAGCTGCTCTTCTACAGCTCCCCAGATCACTCTCCTCACTCCACTGAGAGCCACCTTCCAGGGGTAAGGAAATAGGATCTATTTCGTCACCAGTGGATGCCCAAGGGCTTGGGCTTAATGAGTGCAAATTTCTGATGCCACTAGGTGAGACCCAGTCAATGATCAGAATTACCTAGTGGTCATCATCACTGTTGATGCTGCCATATCACTCAGAAAGCATATAAATGATGGCCGATTCCCTTTTGAAAGAAAAAGAAATCGCCAGCACTTTTGAGCACTTATATTGCACTACTGTGCTAGGCATTTTACACAGTCACAAACAGCACCGCACTATATGCTTTAAAAATTATCCCTGCTTTAGAGATAAGGAAGCTAAGGATCAGAAGAGTGAAGTCATCTTGGAACTGAACTCGGGTTTATAAAACCCAAAGTCTACATGTACTCTTTCCACTACAATCAAGTTGTGTGCCTGCAAGGCTCCCTGTCCTCCATGCTACTGGCCACCAGTCAGCTTCCAGATAGGCTCCTGGACAAGTCAATGTGAATTTCTACCAGTGAGCAATTAACCACTCTTTTTTCTCCAAACTCTTTATGCTCATTTGCAATGCATCAAGAAATGACCAATGGAGATTTGTCGGACATATTAACTAGCAGTTAGCAAAGCTCGAGAAAAACGAGTTAGCAGTGAAACTAGCACTATATTCCTCTATTTTAACTTTCAGGTTCACAGTCTCAGGCAATCTTGTATTCCAGCCAGACAACTTTGTCCAATGTCTACATAAATGTGAACTTTCAGCTCCATGGTACAGGGACAAGGATGTTGTTACTGGCATGCTGATTACTAAAACTCTTGAGAGGAATGTACACATAAAAAGTTCAGGTTACCGAAGTTTTTCCTGGGGAAGAAGACTGTTCTTTGAATGAGCGTCATGGAATACTAATTACACAGGAATCTGCATCCCCAAAGTAGGAATGTAAAATGCTGGATTAAACAATTTTACACAAATTTATATATTGTAAGATTTCTCAGAACCTTAATATATCAATGTTTCCCAAATGATTTTGGATAAGGAAACTTTAATTAAAAGACAAAATGCATATACAATACACAAAGCAAGTGCTCAAAAAATGATAACTATTATCATTAAGGGAAACTTTTGTCAACAATCCTCTGAAGAGATTAGTCTTCGATGGGACAAGTATTGTTCAGAACACATTCTGGAAAACACTGAATATTATCCCTTAAGGGATGGCATTGACTATTTTGTCCACTAGCTACTATTTAGTATAATGGAAATGCAACATTTTTTAGACCTCCCTGGAAAAAAAAAAAAATACAGCTTCCAAAGATTCAAGCACTAAGGAACTCTGGACCAATCTGCAGATTCAGAGACCCAGGGCAAAAAAAAAAAAAAAAAAAATCAAATTTATTATCAATAGGAGATACTTCTCTTACTTTGGAAAAGAAATTCCTTCTTTAAAGAAATTCCTATGATGGAAAGTGCCCAAACCATGATTTCTTTTCTTTTTTCTTTTCTTTTTTTAGAGACAGGGTCTCACTATTGCCTAGGCTGGAGTGCACTAGTGTGATCACAGCTCACTGCAGCCTCGGACTCCTGATCTCAAGCAATCCTCCTGCCTCAGCATCCCAAAATGCTGAGATTATAGGTGAGAGCCACCATGCTCAGCCCCAAACTACAATTAAGACCAAGAATTCAAGAAAAAAATAAATAAATCAAGATCAGAAATGCTAAAGATTTCCGAGGTGGGATATGACACACATGATGATATGGCTTAGCCGTGAATTCTAGGATGGACATACAAAACCAGATTCAAATGGGCCAAGATAAAATTATAGGAGGTAGGAGGTACAAGGTCTTAGGAGGTACTAGGTGAAGAATGAAATACCCTTAGTAAATACATCACAAATGAAGGACTGAGGCAATCAAGGTGCTCTATATCTATAACTTAGTCTCTATCTATTTTGTCCAATTCATCTCTATTACATTTCATATATATGTACTCCATCTAACCAACCTAAATATTCTCCATTCATGTCACACCACTTCCCATTTCTGTGTCCATGTTTTTGCCTTTCCCTGAAATTTCTATTCCCTGTACTTCCACCCTTCTCTTGGACAACTCCACATTCTCCTCATCCTTCAAGCCTAATTCAAATGACACTTCATCCAAGTTTTCTCTCATCATTCTAGGTATAGATGAACTCTCCAAAGTACATAACCTGTATCTTACTCTCTTGTTTTATCTTTGTTAATTTGGCAAATATTTGATAACCTTTTATGTGCTAGGTTGTATAGACACTGTGTATTTATATACTTGTTTTGTGGAATTTTTTGTTTGTTTTGTTTGAGACTGAGTCCTGCTCTGTCTCCCAGGCTGGAGTTCAGTGGCCTGATCTCAGCTTACCACAACCTTTGCCTCCCAGGTTCAAATGATTCTCCTGCCTCAGACCCTGAGTAACTAGGATTACAGGTGCCCACCACCAAACCTGGCTAATTTTTATATTTTTATTTATTTATTTATTTTTGAAATGGAGTTTCGCTCTTGTTGCCCAGACTGGAGTGCAATGGCGCGATCTCGGCTCACCACAACCTCCGTCTCCCAGGTTCAAGCAATTCTCCTGCCTCAGCCTCCCGAGTAGCTAGGATTACAGGCATGTGCCACCACACCCGGCTAATTTTTGTAGTGTTTTAGTAGAGATGGGGTTACACCATGTTGGCCAGGGTGGTCTTGAGCTCCTGACCTCGTGATCCACCTGCCTCGGCCTCCCAAAGTGTTGGGATTACAGGCATGAACCACCGTGCCCGGCCTATATTTTTATTTTATTATTTATTTATTTATTTTTGATATGGAGTCTCACTCTGTCACCCAGGCTGGAGTGCAATGGTGCAATGTCAGCTCACTGCAACCTCTGCTTCCTAGGTTCAGACGATTCTTGTGCCTCAGCCTCCCAAGGAGCTGGGATTACACGCACCTACCACTATGCCCAGCTAATTTTTGTATTTTTAGTAGAGATGGGGTTTCACCATTTTGGCCAGGCTGGTCTCGAACTCCTGACATCAAGTGATCCGCCAGTCTCGGCCTCCTAGGCACGAGCCACCGTGCCCAGCCTATACTTGTTTTATCTATGCATGATACTATTAACTTTTTTTTTTTTTGGCTATTTCCTCATTACCGTTTAATTAACTTTTGGACACAAGATTTTATGTCAACTCATAGGAGGTTCTGATTCATAGTAACCAGTATTGTGCCTTGACCATGGTAGGTACTCAAACATGGTCTGATGGAAGGCACACCATTTTAAAAAGACAGTTCTATATGGGGCTGGAGATAGCCACAATAACAGGTATCAGTCACCATACATGATGTGGTGATCAGGGAAGGATTCATGAAAGAGATGGTATTTGTGAGGAGTCTTGAAATAAGGGTAGGAATTAGAAATTGAGATGGGAGGCTGCGTGTGGTGGCTTATGCCTGTAATCTCAGCACTTTGGTAGGCAAAGGTGGGTGGATTACTTGAGGTCAGGAGTTTGAGACCAACCTGGCCAACACGGTGAAACTCCGTCTCTACCAAAAATACAAAAATTAGCCAGGTGTGGCGACGCATGCCTGCAATCTCAGCTACCTGGGAGGTTGAGGCAGGAGAACTGCTTGAACCCGGAAGGCAGAGACTGCGGTGTGCCGAGATCGCACCATTGCACTCCAGCCTAGGCAACAGAGCAAGACTCTATCTCGAAAAAGGAAAAAAAGAAATTGAGATGAGAGCATACATATTTCAGTTTGGTTAAAATACAGGGTTCAGGCCGGGCATGGTGGCTCATGCCTGTAATCCAAGCACTTTGGAGGCCAAGGCGGGCGGATCACCTGAGGTCAGGAGTTCAAGACCAGCCTGACCAACATGGTGAAACCCTGTCTTAAAAAAAAAAAAAAAAATAAATAAAAAAAAAAAAAAAAAAATACAGGGTTCAGAAGGAAAGCAGAAAAAGGTGAAGTTGGAAAAAAACTGAAGCCAGACTGGGAAGGTCTTAAGTCACTGGCAAAGGATCTGGACTCCTTTTGTAACAAAAGAGGAGTGACTGAAAAGTGCTACAGATCCCACTGATAAATAAACAGGGAGAGGAAAAGACCAGAATGATAGACAGATGGAACAGAATTAAAAACTAAAAAATTGAATTGGCCTTTATTTCCAAATTCCTTTTTCTTACCATTCTTTTCCATTTTTGTTTTTCAAGGGTTAAGTGGATGACCATATTACCCGAGCAGTAACATAAAGAATGGATCCCCACATAAGCACACTTTAGTTTGGTAACATGGTTTTAAAATTTACAGCAAAATAACTCTGTCATATTTCAAGATATAGAGAAATTGTGATTGTGATATAAATCATAAGGAGCAGGAAGCAGGAAAGTCCTCTGATACTCCTTTCAAGGTGTTTGCTATCCCACATCTCTGGCCAACATGTTCTAGAACCTTAAATATCTCCTTCCCCATCTTTTCAAGATTACTCTTTTTCAGCCCCTATCTCTGCTAGACTCGTTAGGTCTCTTGCTCTATTAGCTTGCTGTCTTGAACCTTCAGGTTCAATCTATTCATATATCCAAAAAGTAGAGTCACTCTGATGAGAGGGGCCACTGTGCACAATGTCTGCCTTTTTCACTGGAACCCTTGCACATGGACACAGCTGTCTTCTGATATGCCCGGGACACCTGAGCTACAAAACTCCTCTTACTAGAGAAGGAAAAAAAATCCCATAGATCTAGAAGCTCTGCAATACCTCCTCCTGCTTTTGCCAATTTGTCTTCCCATTCTTTGGAACTGAGGAATCAGTTAATTAGGCCATAAATACAGTTCCTTGTGCAATCTTTCAGGCCCAGACCTATACACAGAATAGTCTGAGTTGAGTCATTTAATAAAAAGTAGTCATTGACCAAAAATATCTCCCTAATATAACCTGAAATCCATAAATTTGGGATTCATTTGAGTTAAAAAACAAATACGATCCTGGACAAGATAGGTGAAAGGGGACCTCAATATCAGGTTCTGCATTAGAAAAACAATCTGATTAATTAATCTGTTCCAAAGGTAATAGGAGTTTGAGGGGAAACGATGAGAAAGAACGACAAAGGGTAGAAAATCTGCAGGGTCATTTTGGAACATGGTGTATTTTCAAGAAGAAATCCAGGGAGGGTCAGAAGAACAAACGAGGGCATTGGGATCCTGAAATAAAGGCTACCCAAGCCAAAAGCTGGGAGCAAGGAAGAGCCATAGCTCAAAAACGTTTGGTGAATGAGCTCCAAAGGTTGACTTTGCCTTGAGCTACTGCCGAGGTCCTCATTTACTTCCGAAAGTTCAACACAGTTCTTACTTTTTTTCCCTTCATGGGAGCATGCACAATGAATGTACCAGAACTCTGGCAGGGACATATGAATAAATGAGGCTGGGAGTGGTAGATGTGGAACTAAAACCAAGAAAGAGAAGGTTTTAAAAATAGAGCCAAAAGAGTGGAACCCAAAACAGGATCCAGTTTATTAAAATTACAGGTGTTTGGGGACTTTTAAGTTTCCTATCCTCAGTTTTACTCAAACTGTTTATGCTGGAAATTCTGAGTATCCCTGGGTCAAAGAAATGTGTGATTGGCAGTAGCCATTCAGAATTCACCAAGCTACAGTAAAACTGCTGCACTTGAGCCCGGAAAAATGAAAACTGTAATAAGGCAGAATTTGCCAAAACACAAATGGTGAAAGTTAGTTTCCCCAAAACATAATTCTACTAATTATTTCCAAAAGTCCTTCAATCCAAGAGTAATACATGTGGTTTCGAGTGAAAACACTCAAGAGTAATGGCACTGCCACCACACGGCCTCCATCTGATCCTACTGCTGCGCACTCCCTGCTCAAGAGACATCCTGTCCAGCTGAAGGCTGGTCCCACAGGGCATATTATTCTCCTTCCCTACAGAGCCAGTGACACTCTTCCAAGGTCTATAAACTGTGTGCTCTAATCTAGCTCTAGCTCCTTAACCTACATGGACATAACTACCTCAATGTGTACCAACATCCCGCTGCCTTTTTATGTAGAAAAATATATTTCTAATCCTCTCCTACAGTGTGTGACCTTAAACCTTCTAGCTCACTCCTACTTTTTTCCAACTGACATGCCAGTAGCGGAGGCTTTCTAGAGGTTGAGAATTTACCTCTCAGATATCTGAACCTACCAAACTGGGTACAGATTTGTGTGTATGTGTGTGGAGGGGGGGCTTGTTTCTTCCTTGGGTACAGACTTTCTAAACTCATACTACTCCAAAATTTGGCAACAGACCCCAAATTTGAAAACTACAGTGGCACTTTTATACTGGCTAAAATCTTTGCCTCTTTTTCTGCATCATTTGATTACTCTTCAATGAATACTCTCAATATTCCCATTCTTAGTAGTTCTCTCTTCTGCTCTAAATGCTGCAGTCTCACTCTTATAGGTGGCGATGTCCCAACATCATTTTTTCGCAACCAATTGTAAACCCTGCTCGAGATGTCATCATCCTCCTCAACAGATACTGCCATGTAGCTGAGTTTTAATCTTGCTCTATTGAATCCTATGTAGGACTGATAACATTAGCCAGTCAAATTTGTGTAAGTATCTGACCTCTACCAGATGTTTTCACATTCATTTGCCTCTCAACAACCCAGAGAAGAATGATTACTCTTCCCATTCTCCAGTTGAGGAAACCACAGTTTAGCAAGGATTAGATGACTTATTCAAAGCCAAGCAGATATTTAAATGCAAGACACTCAAACTTCTATATTCAATCCAACTATTTCCCCATGCACATTTCTGAAAATAAGTGCTGCTAAGTACGCCCCACACCTCTGGTGCTAGTCATACAGAAGCCACTGTAGGCCCTGTGGTATATGTAGCTTTGGTCTCTTGCCCACTCTGTGGCGTATTTTTGCTCTATTTGCCACACCTAGCACCAAGCCTTGACACACAAACTCACCTCCACCCCACCGCTGCCAACTTCCCACAGATCCCTACTTCTGTCACATAAGTGAAGTTCTTTTATTCTGCTCTGAACATGATCTTGCCCCTTCTCCACTGATATCTCTTCTGCTGGAGAAAGGACACAATCTTCCTCCCTTATCCAGGGACTTACTCACTCATACTCTGGCTCAGAAGCCACAAACTCCTCACCAGAAACTCTGTATTACCGTTTTAGCTCCATGTTCTCTGCCCTTTCCCTCTCCTGCTCTGTTGAAACTATCCATTTTAGAGTGTAAGCGCCTGACCCAGAACGCTCTATTTAACTAGCTGTGGGTACTACCCAACACAATGCCTTGCATTCAGAGGCATATAAACATCAACAATTATGACCTTTTTCAAAAATAAACTCCTGTCCTTAATCTGACATAATGACGGAAAACAGCTGCCAAACCACTAAGAGCATTATTTACCTCAATTCAGAATTTCTGAATAGGAATTAGCTTAAAAGAACTGTAAAGTGAAAGACAAGGGGATATTTGTTTACACACAGTCCCAAAGGTATAAAATGAAACACTGAGTAATTTGTTATTAGCTTCCCATCACCAACAAAGTCCAACTCTACTGCATATCGAGGTCAAGCTGGTTAAGAGGATCCTAGTCAACAGCATTTCCATTATCAGAAGGAGGAGGTCAGCTATTCCATGCACATATGTGCTCTGGAAAAGCAACAGCTGACCGTGTATTACTTACTGGCTTATCCTTGATGGTGGGGCTTGACACACACAAGTACAGTTTCCCATCTTCTTCTAGGCAGGCATCTATCAAAGCTTGTACTGAGCTTTCCTCCTGGAACAGCAGAAAGGCATAGCCTTTGGGAGAGCAAAAACAAAAGAGTGGAAGAAGAATCAGTACGTTAAATTCCAAGTACTGATTACGAATTACCTGTTGTTTCATCTTGGCAAATTCTTACTAAAATCTAAGAACTTCAATTGCGACAAAGGGGCTTTGTCCAGAAACTACATTAGGTGCTCATTGATATTACCTTGTTTAATTTTTACTATTACAGGAGCAAGTTTAGAACACATCTATGGAATTTCCACTAAATACATCTGGTTATTCTTTTTTTTTTTTTGAGACAGAGTCTTGCTTTTTCACCAGGCTGGAGTACAGTGGCACAATCTCAGTTCACTGCAACCTCCGTCTCCCGGATTCAAGCAACTCCCCTGCCTCAGCCTCCTGAGTAGCTGGGACTATAGGCACCACCACGTCCGGCTAATTTATTTTTTTGTATTTTTGTAGAGACAGGGTTTCACCAAGGCCAGGATGGTCTTGATCTCCTGACCTCATGACCCGCCCGCCTCAGCCTCCCAACGTGCTGGTATTACAGGCGTGAGCCACTGCATCCGGCCATCTGGTTATTCTAAATGAGGGCAGTGGACTCACCATTGGCCTTAGCCACAACTAACAAGTAGCCAAGAAATAAGCACCACCTGCTTTCCAATTTCTAGCAAGCTCTAAGCTGGCTACATGTTACAGGGAGAAACCTCAAAAATATTATGCCAAGTGAAAGAAGCCAGACAAAATATGTTCAGAACAAACAAATCTATCAAGACAAAAAAAAGTAGATTGGTGGCTGCCTAGGACAGGGAGGCTGGAGGGAATAGGCACTGAGTTTCTTTTTGGGATGAGAAATTTTCTAAAATAGATTGTGGTGATAATTGCACAAATCTGTAAACATGCTGAAAACCACTGACACGTACATGTCAAATTGGTGAACTGTATGGTATGTGAATGATATTTCAACAAAGCTGTTTTTTAAAAGGCCAACAATAAGCTGGTGTGCTTTTGCATGCTATTACTGATGACAGTGCTCTGCTTCTCTAAGGGGTAACCTCTTGGCAGAGTACCATAGGTCTAGAAAAACAGACGCTAGCTGCAGGATTTCCATAGACACAGCCAGTTTTGTTCAGTTTAATTCCGTAAGATTTATTGAGTAACTGATACAAGTGGGACATATCTATGATTTATGAGAATACTAAAATGAACAAGACCAAGTTCCCTTTTTTTTTGAGATGGAGTATTACTCTGTCACCTGATCTCAGTACAGTGACACAATCTCCATGGTACGATCTCGGCTACCGCAACCTTTGTCTCCTGGTCAAGTGATTCAGCCTCCTAAGTAGCTGGGATTACAGGCACCCGCCACCACACCCAGCTAATTTTTGTATTTTTAGTAGAGACGGGGTTTCACCATGTTGGTCAGGCTGGTCTCAAACTCCTGACCTCAAGTGATCCACCTGCCTCAGCCTCCCAAAGTGCTGGGATTACAAGAGTGAGCTACTTTGCCCGGCCCCAGGTTCCTCTTGTAAAGAAAGTTATGAAGTAGATGAAACGAACATTTAGACAATTACTCACTACAAAGTTGAAGGAGAAAAGTGGGGACAAAATGTGCCACTGGAATCCTGCGGAGCAAGGGCCCAACTTGGGAGCATCAGCAAAGACTTTAAAGAAAACAACAGATATTCAAGGAGCCACCTGTGGCACTTGTGGCCACACTGACATTCATAAATGGCGACTTGGGCAAAGGCCCATCATGAACTAGTCTAAGCCTTCAACTTCTCTACAACCCCGCTTGCTTTGCTAAATCTCTCAGCTGTCATTTCTCAACTCTCAACTTTGCTACTAACCTCAAAGGAAACCATCATCAATACTATTCTTCTCTGGTACACTGCATATCAGAAGAATGCAAATGGTGGAGAAGGATAAGAATCCCTATGTACAGGCCAGGCGGAGTGGCTCACACCTATAATCCCAGCTCTTTGGGAGGCAGAGGGGGGTGGATCACTTGAGGTCAGGAGTTCAAGACCAGCCTGGCCAACATGGTAAAACCCCTGTCTCTACTAAAAATTCAAAAATTAGCCAGGCATGGTGGCAGGTGCCTGTAATCCATGCTACTCAGGTGGCTAAGGCAGGAGAATCACTTAAACCTATGAGGCGGAGGTTTCAGTGGGCTGACATTGCGCCACTGCACTCCAGCCTGGGCAACAGAGTTAGAGTTCATCTCAAAAAAAGAATCCCCACACACAGAAGATTCTCGCAAGTCAGAAGTGTTTAATTCATAATCAACTGGCTAAGAATAAAGCTCTCTGAACATGTAATGACAGTGGCAATGGATAATGACTATTCCTTTTTAGCCTTTTCTCCAACTCCGCATCTACTATACATATCAACCAAGCAAATACAGCAGAAAAAAAAGACCAGCCACTCCCCCAGCATAGCAGGCAGAAACTAAACACAGGAGAAGGCACCAAACTGAATGCGCAGCCATGTAGCTGCAAGAGAGAGACTGCCAAGGTTTTAGGACCCAGAACTGTTTTCTGGGCTTTGGTCTCAGGCTGTACAGGCCAGCGGATTCTGTTGGTGGCTAGTCAGGAAAAATAAAACCTGACTGCAAAATTAGAAAAGATAATGTAGGCCGGGTGCGGTGGCTCACACCTGTAATCCCAGCACTTTGGGAGGCCAAGGTGGGCGGATCACCTGAGGTCGGGAGTTTGAGACCAGCCTGACCAACATGGAGAAACCTCATCTTAAAAAAAAAAGAAAAAGAAAAGATAATATATCATATCTTCATATCCTCTTTTGCAAACAGTATTGAACTATCACCAGGTGTCAGGGCATCTTAAAAATTCAGTGTTTTCACTTAATATGAGAACATTAATTCTACTTGCTAAAGGTGATATTAGAGATAAGTGAGTTAAAAAGTGCAAATATCACAAAGAGAAGGTTTTAGTAGGTTCTTTCAAACCTCCTGTCCTACCAGGTTAAATACTGGTACAGATATTAAACAAAGATCATAAGCATATTGAGCATCTTGCAGTCAGAGTATTCCATCTATGTATATACTGTACTAGGCACACATCAAGAAGGCCTGGTGACAGGGCATGCCCAGTGAGTTGGGGCTTTGTCTTATTCCTTGCCTCTAGAAGGCCTCCAGGCTGACTCCATCCTTCCTTCACACTACTGCCCACCCTCTGCAATCTTCCACATCAAATCCAATTTTGAGTTAACTGTGGGCATCCAAAGAAAGGGTGGTTGTCTCCCTATAGCAACTGAGGAGTTACCATAAAAGCATGCAGATTTTCACTTAGGCCTATCTCACAGCCATAAATAGCTACATTGGGAGTAGACAGAGTAAAAACAACTGGGAGCCACAAGTAAAAGCCTGCTACCAATACTATTACCAAGAGAAATATCTACAAACAACTTCTCCTTTCCCAGGAAATGGCCCATAACAGTTTACCAATTCTTCAGGATGACTCTTTTACTATAAATAATCTTGTGTCAAAACAATTACCTTTACTCTGAGGTCACCAGAGTCATGTAATGTAATGGCAATATTTTCTCAGCACTGTAGATAAGAGATATGGCTGAACTCCCCCCCAATCCCCAAAATCTGGGCTGTAGTTCAACAATTTCTTTCAACTCTACTTCCCACTTTAGGCCTTCCAACCAAAACAGAGTTCACCAGAAACACCCAAAATCACTCTTGAAAACAACTTTATATCTTGACCTGCTAAAACACCTTCTGATACTTCAAGGTCAGGCAAACCCAGATGACAACAGAAGTCAGAGGATTTTTTTTTTTTTTTAAACAGAGCCTTGGCCTGTCGCCCAGGCTGGAGTGAAATGCAGTGGCGTGATCTCCACTCACTGCAACCTCCGCCTCCTGGGTTCAAGTGATTCTCCTCCCTCAGCCTCCTGAGTAGCTGGGATTACAGGCACTCACCACAACACCCGGCTAATTTTTGTATTTCAGTAGAGATGGGATTTCACCATTTGGCCAGGATGGTCTCAAACTCCTGACCTCTGGTGATCTGTCCGCCTTAGCCTTCCAAAGTGCTGGAATTACAGGCATAAGCCACCATGCCTGGCCTGAAATCAGAGAATTTTTAAAAATAAGGAAGAATCAGCTGGGCACAGTGGCTCATGCCTATAATCCCAGCACTTTGGGAGGCCGAAGCGGGTGGATCACCTGAGGTCAGGAGTTCGAGACCAGCCAGTCTGACCAACATGGAGAAACCCCGTCTCTACTAAAAAATACAAAATCGGCTGGGCATGGCAGCACACGCCTGTAATCCCAGCTACTCGGGAGGCTGAGGCAGGAGAATTGCTTGAACCTAGGAGACGGAGGTTGCAGTGAGCCGAGATCACACCATTACACTCCAGCCTGGACAACAAGAGCAAAACTTCTCAAAAAAAAAAAAAAAAAAAAAAAAAAATCAGGAAGAATCTTTCAAACACATTTCCCTTTTGATCTTGAGAAATTTAAAGTCAAAGTAAACAAAGTAGAAAAAGATCCCTTCAAGAATAACAAGGTCAATGTGAGGTGGAAATTCAATCAAGGATTTACTGAAAGATGAATTGCAAATGGTTCTATGAAAAGTGTTCTGGACCAGGAGACAGAAGGTCTAGATTTGGGTACAAGTCTTAACATTTACTAACTGTGTGGTAATAACAGCTAACAGCTATCATTTGTTGAGATTTACTATGCACCAAACACTGTTCTAAGTGCCTTGTGTACATTAACTCATTTCATCTTCACACACACCCTGTGTGGTAGGCCCTATTTTTTTGTTTTGCTTTTTTTGTTTTGAGACGGAGTCTTGCTCTGTTGCCAGGCTAGGCCAGAGTGCAGCGGCACGATCTCGGCTTACTGCAATCTCCACCTCCTGGGTTCAAGCCTTTCTCCTGCCTAAGCCTCCTGAGTAGCTGAGACTACAAGTGTGTGCCACCATACTCAGCTAATTTTTGTATCTGTAGTAGAGACTATACAATGTTGGCCAGGATAGTCTCAAGCTCCTGACCTCGTGATCCGCCTGCCTCAGCCTCCCAAAGTGCTGGGATTACAGGCGTTAGGCATTGTGCCTGGCTGGTAGGCCCTATTTTAATTCTGCTTTATATTTAAGGAAATTACACAGAGTAATTAAGTGATTCATTCAAGAGCATCCAGTAAGTGGTGGAACCATGAACTCAAATATTAACATTTCTGAATCTTGGCTGTCTTCTCTGTCAAATGAAGAAACCAAATATTTGTCCCAATTATCTTACAGAGATGTAGCTTGTAAGATAATGTATATAAAGGTGTTTTGTAAACTAGAGAGTCATGTAAGTCTTGATTTTTCTTTTACTGCATTTTCAATTATTTCCATAACAGGTAAAATTAAATTTGAGTTTTTGCATATGGTCTCATTATAAAAATTAGAATTCAAATTAATGACATGCACTGTCTATTTTGCATTTGCAAGCATTTAGTGAATAAAGAGAAGTAACCTAGATACTGAAGAAAAGTCTTAATTAAAGTTACTTGAATGACAGGTTGAATATTACTGCAAACAAACAATAAAGTATCTGAATATCTGCTTTCATATATGATTAGCCATTTCTACCACAAAAGTGTCGGATGTAACGTTATTTTCTGATTTTAGTACATTTTTAAAATAAAAGCCAATTATGTCTATAAACAGAGCTTCTCTATCTATTAGTCTGAAAGGTATTTAAAAAAAAAAAACACTTGGCCAAAATATTATCAGCTTCCTCTGTTCTCTTGCCCTCTGACCCTGTAACAGATAATATGATTATAAAACTCTTCCAGTTTCAGAAATGGTAACCTGAGGAGTATGTGGGGGCTTCAGTGATGTGGCGAGCTATGGGAGGTCCTCAGCTCCAAGCCAGTCTATGAGAGCAGACAGGGCTCTGGAGGGGAACAGGAGGAGCTCCTGGTCACTGTCACCATTACAACCTCAGGTTATAGGTAGAATGGATGGCCGAAAATTCCTTGCTTTCCCACTGATGCCAAACAGGTTGAAGAAGGGTAGAACACTAAGGGATTTTTTTTTTTTCAACAATCCTAAGTTGACCAATCCAATTTTCTGGGAGAAAAAGGAATACCAAGGTTGGGGGATGAACTTAATTAGGATAATTCCATTTCATTTGGCCAGGTGTGTGAAGTGTAAATTTAATTTAAAGATTTTTATTTTATTTATTTATTTTTATTTATTGAGACGGAGTCTTACTCTGTTGCCCAGGCTGGAGTGCAGCGGTGCGATCTCACTCACTGTAACCTCCACCCCCCCCGGTTCAAGTGATTCTCCTGCCTCACCTTCCCCAGTAGCTGGGACTACAGGCGTGTGCCATCATACCCAGATAATTTTTTGTATTTTTAGGTAGAGATGGGGTTTCACCGTGTTAGCCAGGCTGGTCTTGATCTCCTGACTTCGTGATCTGCCTGCCTCGGCCTCACAAAGTGCTGGGATTACAGTGTGAGTCACTGCGCCTGGCCAAGATTTTTTTTTAATACCTGAGAACACATTAAGTATAACCTCCAAAATGTTCTTGGCTATCTTTCAAAAACAAAGCTTCCTGATCCCTTAAATACATAATTTTTCATGTTAGAATTTTTTAACACTTGATCCCTAGTACAAATAACAATCATCAACAACCGTACTACCACAACTATCACGTACTAAATGCTCACAATATTCTAGGCACTTTGCTAATAAATATTTTACATGTTAGCTCATTTCATCCTCACAGTAACTCTATGAGGTGAATACAATTGTTATTATTACCATTCTACAGATGAGGAAAATGAAGCTCCAAGAGGTTAAGGGAATTCTCAGATTGAAACCTAGAAATGAAATCTGTAATTAAAACCTAGATCAGTTTCCAGAGCCCATTAATTTATACCATCTCATCTAAAAATAGTAAGATAAACTTTTCAATATCACTAATAAAGAACTTGCCTTTAAAATGTCCTTGTGACAGTGACCATTTAATAGTGTTTTAATAGCAGTAAGTAGTCACCGTGTGATTTAGTCTTATAATTTAAGGCCTATGCAGACATAATTGCTCTAAAGCACACAAAAACAATATTAAGGGTTATTCTCTAAAACAATGGGCATGGACTCTTCTAATGATATAAAAGACAAAAAGCCTAGGGAACTGTCTGAAGTAAAGATTAAAGAGATGTAACAATGAAATGCAGAACCCAAGATGGTTGCACTCTTGCTGAGACATGTTGGTCATCATTGCCTCCGAGCCCACTTATACCCAAAGCTCTGTGTCAGAAATGCTGTTCCTTTGGGAACCACGGCCAAAGAAGAGATGGAGCCATTCTGAAATAAGAACACAGGCTCAAACCATCCCGTTTGAACACATCACTATCTACAGTTATTATCCCTTGGTAATGTCCATCTGCCACCATGGCACTGGCATTGCTTTGAGTGCAGGGGTCTCTCTTTGGCATATCGGCCCTGTTACTCCCTGGGAACTTTGAGTCTTATTTGGAAATCGTGAAGTCCCTATGTCTGGGGCCAGCACTGATCCATGCAGCTAAGTTTGCACTTGTCTTCCCTCTCATGTATCATACCTGGCATAGGATCTGCCACTTGATGTGGGACCTAGGAAAAGGCATGAAGATTCCCTAGCTATACCAGTCTGGAGTGGCTGTCCTGGTTCTTACTGTGTTGTCCTCTGTAGGGCTGGCAGCCATGTGAAGAACAGAGCTTCCCAGGATCATTTTCCTATACATTATTACATTCACCCATCTTTCTGTTTGTCACTTTTATCTCCAGCCTGGGAAAAGTTCTCCTTATTTGTTTAGATCCTTTTGCGCTTTCAGATCCCTTTGGAGCAGTAGAGTACCTTGTAGACCGTAATAGTGGAAAAGGGTCTAGTTTTCCCCTTGCTTTTAAAGACGGGGTGGCTGCAAAACTCCCCTTTTTTGCCCCACAGCTTACCTACTCTGGGTCTGGAAGCAGTTATTCCCTCACCATACTGGGCTTTGATTTGTGTTGAGGGTCAGCTTTTGGCTCCTTCTTCCTGAGACAGTGGAAACAATGCCAGCTCTGTGGCTTCTGCCCTGGGGACTGGTGGTGAAGCTTTGAGTGCCACTGCCTGTGTGTTGCTGGCTTAAACAACAATTCTGTTCACTGGTGAGAGCCTAGGCCATTAACACCTATGTAGTGTTATTGAAAGAAGAGAGGTGGGGGTGGAAAGGAATTAGTCTATGCCAGCTAGAGTGAGATAAAGAGGACTAGTCAGTTCTTGGAGCAGCTGCTTTGAGGAGAAACTATATAGCTTTTGACACAAGAGGAAGATCCAGAAAATTATCACTGAACATATTGAAGTTATTTCTTTCTCTTGCATTTCCAGAAAAGCCTCTTAATTTTATGCTTTCTCATCCAAGTCACGCACCATTTTTTTTCTGAAACTGAATTAAAATACTCTTAAAAAAAAAAAAAAACTAAATGCAAATTGTTATATCTCTTGACTTTGAGTGGATTGTGGATTTTTAAAAATGCTCTAAAGGACATTATTGAAACAATCTGGATATTTCTTGTTCTCAGGAGCAATGTGCTAAAGTATTTAGGAATGAGAGGTCTACAAGTTGCTTTTTTTTTTTTTTTTGAGACAGAGTCTCACTCTGTTGCCCAGGTTGGAGTGCAGTGGTGCAATCTCGGCTCACTGTAACCTTCGCCTCCCAGGTTCAAGCGATTCTCCTGCCTCAGCCTCCTGAGTAGCTGGGATTACAGGCAAGTACCACCACATCCAGCTAATTTTTGTATTTTTAGTAGAGAGAGGGTTTTGCCATGTTGGCCAAGCTGGTCTCAAACGCCTAACCTCAGGTGATCCACCCGTCTCAGCCTCCCAAAGTGCTGGGATTACAGGTGTGAGCCACCATACCCGGCCTACACTTACCTTAAATGGGCTATTGGGGAAATATATAGAGAGACAGAGACAGAGAGAGAGAACATGCACACACAAATGTGGCAAAATGCTAATAATTGGTGAATCTAGAAGAAAGCTATATAGGTGCTCATTGTATTATTCTTAGAGCTTTTTTTTTTTGTAGGTTTGACATTATTCAAAATAAAAATTTGTGGGAGAAAAAACCCTACAAGGTCTCCCACTCTAGAAAGAGGTGTGTGTGTGTGTGTGTGTGTGTGTGTTTAAAAAAGAAACACCAGTTCTTAAAATCAGCTAATACTATCAGTAATGTGTATGTTTCAAGTACCGACTAAAAATGGAAAAAAAATTCAGCTCCTGGAGCTGTGCCCTGAACCACTTCACCTTTCATAAAATGGCAGACCAAAGAATGGCTGGTTTCAGACTGAGACCAACCCTAGAAGGAAAGATCCATGGCCTGGACAGATAGGCAGCTCTCTCCTCTCATAAAATCAGGCTTCCTATTACCAGTGACCTTCCTAGAGAGAACTAAAGCGTACTGCTCTAGCCAGAGCTGCCCAAGTTTAAACTTTGTTTGGCACAGGCAGTCTGTTCTAAACCCTCTCTGACCTTGGCTTTCAGGTGAGAGGACTTACCTGGTTTGCCTCAGGAGACTTTTTTTGGACTCAATTCAAGAATACCAAAAGATTTAAGAGGTACCAGGTATGATGCTAAGTACTGATGTTACAAAAATGAATAAGCCAAAGAAGAACCCTGACCCAGAAAAAGTCAGACTGTAAATAAATAACCAATAAGCAACATTAAAAGTGGTACGTTGGGGTTATGTCCTACAGGACACTGGAGAGAAAAAAAATGGAGATTTGCCCAAACATCAGGGAAAACCATAGAGCAAAGGCCATATCTGAGCCAGAGGCTGATTACTTTTCCAGAAAGTAAGTGCATTCCAAGTTCAGGAAGGTGCACAGGCCAAGGCATGGAAAGGCCAAAGGGTCAGCTCACTTGGAGAACAGTGAGCACAGTTCATTAGTAGAGGATTGAGAGTGGTGGGTGGGAAGAGTTGAAGCAGCTCATCAATCCCTGCCTGCAGCTAGAGAACACTGTAGGTTTCTGAACTGGAACTCTTATTCATTTTCCTCTTGAATGAGGATACCTCATCTCCAAGATTCACTCAACACTTATTATGTAACCTACACATTGCAGGGGAATACTATCATAAGCAAATTCTTGTTCTTAAGGAATTTATATACTAGCACTAGAAGATCATAAGCAATAAATACACAGAGAACTCTAACTTAGGAACAATGCATTAAGGATCCTAAGAAGTATTTCTGTAAACATATTTTTAAAAGCTGGACTTCACAGAAAGAAGTAAGATCACTTTCAGAGAAGACATGAATACAGAAATCAGGAAAGGCTTTCTGTAGGTGGTGGCGCAGGAGCCAGACCTTAATGGCATGACATAGGTGAAAACACTGAAGACACGGAGGAAACATTCCAAGGGAAACAACAAACCTAAGTTAAAATGTAGATGTTGGCCGGGTGCAGTGGCTCATGCCTGTAATCCCAGCACTTTGGGAGGCTGAGGTGGGCGGATCACAAGGTCAAGGAGTTCGAGACCAGCCTGGCTAACATGGTGAAACCCCATATCTACTAAAAATACAAAAATCAGCCAGGCGTGGGGCGGATGTCTGTAATCCCAGCTACTCGGGAAGCTGAGGCAGGAGAATCGCTTGAATCCAGGAGGCAGAGGTTGCAGTAAGCTGAGACAGCGCCACTGTACTCCAGCCTGGGTGACAGAGTGAGACCCTGTCTCAAAAAAAAAAAAAAAAAAAAAAAAAAAAATGTAGAGGTAGCCCTGCAGATAGATACAGCCTAAGTGCATGGATTCCTAAACATTCCCCTTAGATTCAGAACTAAACATATTTCTTTAACAATATTTACTATGTGGGACTAAGACATGATTCTAGCCTGTTTTGTGTTTTCTATGACACTAGTAACCTTTTTTGGGTTTACTGCTTGGTGGCAGGGGGTGGGAATAGTTGAATGGGCAAGAAAATAAGCTAGCAGAGTAGAACCACCTCAGAGTTGAAAACTGGTAATCTTCCTGTGTTCTTAGTAAAGTCTTGCAGTCCAGGGCAGTGACCTGGGTTATTTGGACTTCAAATCTGTTTACATAATCACATGTTCTCTATATAAAGAGGTCCTTGTGAAGTCTGCCAATCTGTCAGTTCTAGTCACAGTCAGTTCAAACAAGCACCTGACCAAGGAAACGGAGACCAGACAGGGGGTGTGGGAGAGAAGTGGTCAAACTAGTTGGGTAATTTTATTATTATTGAGCATGACATTTCCATCACAGGCAAGGACACTAAGATTATTTAACACCTAATAAGCCTAAGTATTGTGTGTTGGTGCTTATACACACTGGCCTCACATAATCCTCTAAACAACCCAACAAGTAGCATTAACTCAGATAAGTAAACTGAGGCTTAAAGGTTAAATTACTTGCTCAATGTCATATAGCTAGTCAATGATGGTGCCCACACCTGAGCCTACAAACCTAGTTTTCGCCCCACTGTTTGCTGCTCTCCCTCAGTCAGCAAACAACTGGGGAACTCTGTTTCAATCCAGGTGATGCTCTCCTATAGACAGATGAAGCATTAGTCTGGCCTTGTGCACATACTGCCTGAGCTTTGATAGTCTAATTTCTTCTCCTCCCTGAACTTTAACATTCCTCTGATCAGTTCTTGATGATGTTTCCAGTGAGTTTTTTCCGTGCCACTTTTCTCAAGACTAAAGTGGATCCATTGTCTTTTGAAAAACAACCCAGGTCTTTGGCCTCAGTTTTTAAAAAATTTCACCAGACTCTCCCAGCTGGCTTCTCATTCCTAACTCTTCAATTAACATATCCTCTCTTGGTCTCACCTGCTAATAGCCTTAGCCCTATCTAACTACTGTCAGCAAGTACCAGCCCAAGCTATATCCTTTTCTAAAACATCCTCTCTGCCTCAGTCTGCCAGATTTGCACCTTCCATTTCAATTCCTAAAGTCTATTTTTTCCTCAAAAAGTTCTCATCAGGAAGAGTTATGGCTTCTCTGAACTAAACAAGCAACTCCCCCCATCCCATCACCTCTGCCTGGGCATGGCACAGTGTGTACTGATGTGACCTTGAACAAGATGTTTCTGTTATTTATGTGGCTGCTCAAGCTTTGTCCTGTGGCCTATATATTCCTAATGACTTCCTTCTGTACAGTCCCTCAAACTATAAATGCTTTGAAAGCAAAGTCTAACTTTATAGTTCATCTTGAATACAATGCTGAAGAGACAAGCATTTATAAAAGTGTAAAGTGAGAGTGTGCTAAGCTTTTAAAAGCAAAAACAGATGAACTCCATCTGTCAAAACAGAACAGAACAAAACAAAAAGCCCACACTTGCTATCACACAATACAGTTTCCATGTTTTTACAAGAAAATCCTTCCTGGGTATGAAAACCACAATCAAGTAAAATATTAAAATATAGGATTCATAAATCACCAGAGTGAGCACTATAAGCCAGGACCTGATTTTTTTTTTTAAAGAAGACAGAATGTTACTCAAAAGATGACAAACTTACCTGAATTGAACCTTAAAAATTAATTTTATAATTATAAAAAAGAGAAAGAAAAAAAAGGTGACAAACTGCAAAAGGTTAAATACAGGCTAAAACCCTTGGCTTCTCAACTTGATCAGTTTATGTAACTCAGAAGGTGGAAAAACTTGGAATCGGGCCTAAAACAACACTGACTTATTTCCATTCAAGTTATGCTACAAGGGAAAAAATGTGAAGTTTGAAAACTCCTTTCCAAAGCCAGATTTAGACAAGTTGAAGGAAAAAGAAAGGCTACACTGCAGCCCACTGCAGCTCCACAATGGCCTGTTTTTGCCCATTCAAAGTAGATTCCTCTTCCTTGTTCCTCAAACATTATCTTCCTAGCTAGCTGGCTTGTGTTCAATCTGAATAGTATGTGGTCTGGCTTGTGCCAGGTTCACAAACCATGCTGGTATTGCAAAAACTTCCACAACTACATGACCTTGGTCAAGAGGACCAGAGAACAAGCCAGCCTAGCCAGTGCAGAGAACATACATGATCACCAGCAGAAATAGCCATTCAGGAATACACACTTTTCTAAAAGTGGGCGGGAATCAGTGCACAAGGGTTTGGTCACTCTTATATAAAGCTGCGTGCCTATTACTATTTCTTTTTATCTGGACCCTGTGCCTCTAGACTGCTGAAGCTAACACTGTGAGCTGCCCAAGTAAGCTGAGAATGACAGCCTCTTCCATTCCACTGCCAGCATCACTGGCTTCTGAACAGTTTCAAAGCCACATGGCCAAACTCCTATACAACATCTGTAGCTGGCTGCCATCATTGCCTTTGCCCAAGAGGCCTCAACAGTGGTGGCATAGCTGTGCTCATTGCCCAACAGATGCTACCTCCTTTCCCTGGGCTCATATTCTCTGTCCCCACTATGAGAGGTGAGGCTATTGCAGCATCAGGATCAGCTCTTACTGCAGAACAAGGGGTAGAAGGTTCAGGGTGGATAGGCATTTTTTGGTAGTTCCAGTGACAGCAACTTTGGACATGGAATATTTTCCCAGTGAGCAATGAGGGAGGTTATGCTATCTATCATCAAGGTTGTCCATCTTATCTTCCTAGTGGCCACATTCACAGCTGCATACTAAAGGAAACAAAACTTTTTTTTTTTTTAAAGACAGGGTCTCACTCGGTTGCCCAGGCTGGAGTGTAGTACGGCACAATCTCGGCTTACTGTAGCCTTTATCACCCCAGGCTCAGGTGATCCTCCCACCTCAGCCTCCCAAGAAGCTGGGACTACAGGCA
This sequence comes from Ateles fusciceps, assembly GCA_036589455.1. NCBI lineage: Eukaryota > Metazoa > Chordata > Mammalia > Primates > Atelidae > Ateles > Ateles fusciceps. The sequence continues at coordinate 8,508,955 of JAZHEH010002393.1, forward strand.
CATGTCACCATGCCTAGCTAATTTTCATATGTTTTGTAGAGACGGCATTTCGCCAGTGTTGCCCAGACTGGTCTTGAACCCCTGGGCTCAGGTGATCTACCCGCCTCAGCCTTCCAAAGTACTTGGATTACAGGCATGAGCCACTGCACCTGGCTCTAGAACTTCTTTTATTAAGTAATCAGGATTCTAGAGCCCTATCATTAGCATGACCTATGTTATAGCTAGGTGTTAAAAGATGAACTGGGTGAAACAAATTCCCTCTCTGGAATTCAACTAAAAATATGAAAACTATTCAAACTGAGTCAAGATAATGGTGGGAGACTGCAATGGATAATTAGTAGCCTTCATTGTTTAAATCCCTGCAGCTTGCCATACCCTGGTACAGCCTCCATGATACCTAGTTATATTACAGTTCCTGTTCTTAGACTCCCCTTGTCTCTCATAACCACACCCCCTGATTTAAGGTAGCACAAAAGAACTTACCATCCTTGGCCGGGCGCGGTGGCTCACGCCTGTAATCCAAGCACTTTGGAGGCCAAGGCGGGCGGATCACCTGAGGTCGGGAGTTCAAGACCAGCCTGACCAACATGATGAAACCCCGTCTTTAAAAAATAAAATAAAATAAAATAAAGAACGTACCATCCTTGCAGTTAAAGAACTCAACTACCAAGTAGTTCATCCATGTCCAGAAATAGTATGGCATTATCCAGGAGGCAGAATTCCACGGTTAAGTTATGGCTAAAGGGCAGCTCAGACCTACAGCCCCAGTCTACACCACCTCTTTGGAAATACTACAGCTACGTGGGTTTGACAAATAAAATACAAAGGCTCAGGAAAAAGTCAAGGACCACTTTTGTTTTCAAATGTTAAAATGTATCTTGGGTCACATAGCTTAAGTTGTTAATTTTAATATAAAATCCAGCCTTGTAAACAACAGCATAATCTATCAGATTATGTTGCTTAAACCTGTCTTCCTTTTCCACAAATCATACACAGCAGCAAAACAAATAAAAATAACTTTATTATCCACCTGGTAAAATAGTATAGAATATTGGTCTGTCAGGTTCAAGTCTGTCTAACAAAAGCTGTATGTTCTTATGAAAAGATACTATACCTCTTTCAGTCTCAGTTTAAAATAAAGGTTGAAAAAAAGCTCAATATCACTGATCATTAGAGAAACGCAAATCAAAACCACAATGAGATACTATCTCACACTAGTCAGAATGGCTATTATTAAAAAGTCAAAAAATAACAGGTGCTGGCAAGGTTGTACAGAAAAAGGAACGCTTATACACTGCTGGTGGGAGTATAAAATTAGTTCAACCACTGTGGAAAACAGTGTGGCAATTCCTCAAAGACCTAAAAACAACTACCATTTGACCAAGCAAACCTATTACTGGGTATGTACCCTTAGGAACATAAATTGTCTGTCACAAAGACACATGCACATGTATGTTCACTGCAGCACTATTCACAATAGCAAAGACATGGAATCAACCTAAATGCCTATCAATGGTAGACTAGATAAAGAAAATATGGTACATATACACCATGGCATAGTACACAGTCATTAAAAAGAACAAGATCATGTCCTTTGCAGGAACATGGATGGAGCCGAAGGCTATTATTCTTAGCAAAGTAGTGAAAAGAAAACCAAATACTGCATGTTCTCACTTATCCGTAGGAGCGAAATGATGAGAACACATGGACACACAGAGGGGAACAATAGACACAGGGGCCTATCAGAGGGTGGAGGGTGGGGAAGAGGAAGCGGATCAGGAAAAATAACTAATGGGTTATTTAGTGTGTTCTGATAGCCACTGTTACTTCTTTGTACTTCTTTGAGTCTTTACATCTCCTCCTGCTACATTATAAAGCATTTTTATAGTGTGTAGTTTGGCCTAATAAAGCAATTTTATGGCAAAAAAAAAAAAAAAATTCATACTAGGCTTAATACCTAGGTGACTGAATAATCTGTATAACAAACCCCTATGACCTACATAATAAAAAGACTGGAAGGAGATAGAAAAATGATGATGGTTGGTTCTGCTGGGATGGCAGGATTACTCTTGTTTACAAAATAACATATTCAATGAGAACCAGATTGCTTTGTTTTGGTTCTACTACTTCATTATAATATTAAGGTCTAGAATTAGAATAACAATAGAAAACACTGGGATCAGGTAACTCACAAGAGAGCTTTTATATCTACTCTCTCTGGGAGACTGGATCAATTTAAGAGAAAAAAAAAATCCTTCTTCTTCAAGGCTCCTTCTTTCATTTTTCTTCTACCTCACAACATCCCTGTTGGGCATGGTAGCTCACACCTATAATCTCAACACTTTGGGAGGCTGAAGTGAGAGGACTGCTTGAGCCCAGGAGGTCAAGGCTGCGGTGAGCCATGATTGCACCACAGCACTCCAGCCTGGGTGACAGAGCGTGGCCCTGTCTCCAAACAAACAAAAAAACACATTACAGCCACACTTCCTTCACTTCTCCAAAGGCACTAAAGCCTTTTTCATACTCAGTTCTCCCGGTATGATAGTCCTCTGCTTGAAATTTGCTTCCCTACATGTTCTACCTAACCCCTCAATTTTCAGGTGTGCTTAAATGCCATTTTCTCAAACAAGCTTTCTCCATACCCCCAATCTAAACTGATACCCCCTTTTTAGTCTTTTACTGCACTCTATTTTTTCTTCAGAGAATGTATCGGTTTGTAATCATGTTTACTTTTACGACTATCTGTTTAATTTCTTACCTCCCCCATAGGACTCTAAGTTTGTGAGGTTCGGGACCAAATCATGAAAAACAGACATTGTGACTTTTATGCCCTCTTTCACCTTCGATAGTCTCAGTGGTGTTCTGAAGCATTTCCTTACTCGTGGCCCACAGACAAACTGAATTGTAAGGCTCTGTATATCCTCAATGGGTGATTAAATGTCTTAATGGACCTTGTGCAGGAAGAGCTGCAGTCTGCATGGCCTCCCACTCTTCTGGCTCAAAAACGTACAACCAGACAGTCCATGTAATTGGCCACCTGGCCATTCTTTCCCTATGTGGATTTTTTTTTTCCCATCAAATGAGGTCTGTCTACGTGGATTTTAAGCTCTCAACAATCCACTGAAAATGGTCATGGTTTTACAAACCCTACTTCAAATCTGCACCAAGGTAAACTTGCTAGATGAACAGATGATTCTGTCTATTTCATTACATATACACTATCTAAAAGAAAGGCTGAAGGGCTCAATAGTGGCTGGTTCATGTTTTCCTTTCTATTTACACATAAGCCTAATACAGCCAAACAAACTGTACCTAACAGCCAATGTGAAGTGACCTAAGAAAAAGTGTAACCAGCAAGAGGGGGGCATTATTAAGAAGGCACTGAACAATTTGAGATGAACAACGGCAATATTCCTAACATTTTAAGCAATGAGCATGGATTCTCAAAGCTAATTCAATCTTGGAATAACATCAAATTTCTTTAGACTCTCCCAAAACAGGTCAACCTTCAGACTTTAGCTGAGAGCAAGACACAACAGGAGCCAATAGTCTAATAATTATTTCTCCCTGACCTCAATCACCAAGAAGCCAATCTGATCTCTGAGGATGCAAGCCTGAGGACCAGAATCAGGAGATCGGATTCTCTTCGTGGCATAGCTCTCACTGGTCCATCTCAACACTTATCCTCAGCTATAAAATGAGAGCACCAGCACTAATGTACTATAGTTCTATATGTAATGCTGTTATATTGGACTGTACCAAGAGCTATCTATGGAGGCTGTAGAGGTGCTAAACTCTATATTGCCCTGACCAACCCTCACATTCTCTTCAATTCTCAGTTAACAATTTAAGTAGGATGTTGTAAAATGTGGCATATACACAAAGAAGGCAGAAAAGAAGAATGGTGACCCAGAAACTACAGACATAACATATAACTGAGAAAATAAAAATATTTAGCTTGGAAAGAGAAATCGATAGTCCTTTAAGTACCAAGAGTTAGATGTCACAATGATGACTTATTCCATCTTACTTTATAAGACATCACTGACCAAGGAGTAAAGATTGCAGGGAAGCATTTGACACAATAGAGGGAAGCATTTAATAACTAACTAGGTCTACAAATATAAAGATTTCTTCTGAAATAAACTTCCTTCTTTGTCACTGGATGTCTCAAAGCAAAATGAGCAATTCTGTGGGCTACTTTGGAGCAGGAGTCAACATACTTTTTCTGTAAAGAGATGTGGAGCAGGAGTCAACATACCTTTTCTGGAAAGAGATGTGTGTGCCATATAATTCCTTAAAGACATAAAAAAAAAATCCTTAAGCTCACAGGCCATACAAAAACAGGTAGTTTGTTGACCCTTGTTCTAGAGAAGCACTGTCTAACAGAAATGTAATATGAATCACATATGTAATTTAAATTTTTCCAGTATCTATAGTTTAAAAGGTAAAAAGAAACAGGTGAAGTTAATTTTAATATCTTATTTAATCCAATACCTCCATAGTTATTTTAACATGCAAATAAAATTATTAATGAGATTCTCTACATTAAAAAAAAAAACAACTAAGCCTTTTAAATCCAATGCATATTTTACACGATAAACCTATCTCAAGTCAAACCAGTCACATTTCAAGTGCTCATTAGCTACATACTGAATCAAGTAGTTCTGGATAAACTGTGCATTTCTTGAGAAACAGAAGACATGACTTTGCAATCCATATTTAATTCTAACAATTAAAATCAATGAGGAAAAAACTGGACTAGCCTATAAACAACTGGGGCATCTGTCAAGCTACCCGAAAAAATAAAGATCCTTTCTCATGCCTTACTCCAATATAAATTCCAGACCAAAACAAGGATGTCAATGTAAAAAGTAAAGTAATAAAAGCCACAACAACAAAAAGAAAAAAACTGTGTAGTATTTTCTTACTGTCTTGCAATAGGAAAAATCTTTTAAAGCATAAATATTCAGAAACTGTAAAGACATTAATAAAAGTTACCCATATAATAAATAAAAAATTTACCCATATAAAAATTTATAACGTTAGTACTAAAAAAAAATTTTTTTTAAGGTTCAAAAAGTAAATGGGGGAAATACTTTAAACACAGGCCAAAGTGGGATATGGTTTAGGTCTGTGTCCCTGCCCAAAGCTCATGTGGAACTGTAATCCCTAGTGTTGGAAGAGAGGCCTTGCGGAAGGTGATTGGATCATGGGGCCAGATTCCCCCTTGTTGTTCTCATAATAGTGAGTGAATTATCACGAGGTCTCGTTGTTTATGATAGTGTGAGGCACCTCCCCCACTTTGCTCTCTCTGCCGCCTCTTCTGGCCATATAAGACATTCCTCCTTCCTCTTTGCCTTCTGCCATGACTATAAGTTTCCTGACCCCCACCCCAGTCATGCTTTCTGTTCAGCCTGTGGAAGTCTGAGCCAACTAAACCTCCTTTCTTAATAATTACCCAGTCTCAGGTAGTTCTTTACAGCAATGCGAGAATTAGCTTATACAAAGTGGTTTTTAAAACTCTTAATATAAAAAGGAGTGTTTACATTGCAGTGACCAAAGACTTAGATCAGAACACTCAATTTCCTTTGAATATTTGCAAAGCCTTCTCAAGAAGGATGGGTACAAACCAGGCCAGACAGCAAAGATTACAACAAATACCTAACTATTCAATGCCCAGACATCAATGAACATCCACAAACATCAAAACCATTCAAGAAAACATGATCCCCACCAAATAAACTAAATAAGACACCTGGGACCAATCCCAGAGTGACAGATAGAGAATTCAAAAGAGTTGTTTTCACGAGCTGAATGAAATTCAAGATAACACAGAGAAAGAATTCAGAATACTATCAAATACATTTAACAAAGAGATTAAAATAATTTTTAAAAATCAAGCAGAAATTCTGGAGTTGAAAACTTCAATTAACAAATTGAAGAATGAGGCCAGGTGCAGTGGCTCACGCCTGTAATCCCAGCACTTCAGGAGGCCGAAGCAGGCGGATTACTTGAGGTCAGGAGTTCAAGACCAGCCTGGCCAACATGGAGAAAACCCCATCTCTATTAAAAACATAAAAATTAGCTGGGCGTGGTGACACAGACATATAATCCCAGCTACTCAAGAGGTTGAGGCAGTAGAATCGCTTGAACCCGGGAGGTGGAGGTTGCAGTGAGCTGAGACTGTGCCACTGCACTCCAGCCTGGGTAGCTCTGTCCCCCACCGCCCATCAAAAAAAAGAAAAAAAAAAAACTGAAGAATGCATCACAGTCTCTCAACAACAGAACTGATCAAACAAAAGAATTAGTGAGCTTGAAGACAGGCTATTTGAAAATACACAATCAGAGAAGAAAAAGGAAAAAAGAATGAAAATAATGAAGCACACCAATGAGAACTAGAAAACAGCTTTGAAAGGCCAGATCTAAGAGTTATTGGCCTTAAAGAAGAGGTAAAGAGAGAGGTCAGGGCAGAAAATTTATTAGCAGAGATAATAACAGAACTTTCCAAGAGAAAGAACTTACCTAGAGAAAGGTAACAATATCCAAGTACAAGAAGGTTATAGAATACCAAGCAGATTTAACCCAAATAAGACTACCTCAAGACATTTAATAATCAAATTCCCAAAGGTCAAGAATAAAGAAAGGGTCCCCAAAACAGCAAGGGAAAAGAAATGACATACAATGAAGCTCCAATATGTCTGGAAACAGACTTTTCACTGGAAGTCTTACAGACCACAAGATAGTGGTATGATATATTTAAAGTGCTGAAGGAAAAAACTTTTATCCTAGAATAGTATATGCAATGAAAATATCCTTCAAATAAGGAGAAACAGGACTTTCCCAGACAAACAAAAGCTGAGAAATTTCATCAACACCTGATCTATCCTACAAGAAATGCTCAAGGAAGTTCTGCATTCTGAAAGCAAAGGTCACTAATGAGCAATAAGAAATTATCTGAAGGTACAAAACTCACTGGTGAGTACACACAAAAATACAGACTATTATAACACTTAATAGTGGTGTGTAACTGTGGTGTGTAAACGACTCATATCTTGAATAGGAAGACTAAACGATGAAATAACTACAACAACTTTTCAATATATATAGTACAATAAGATATAAACAATAAAAAGTTGAAAAGCTGGGGGGGGAATTAAGTTAAAATACAGAGTTTTTATTAGTTTCTTCTTCACCTATTTGTTAGTTTATGCAATCAGTGTTTTCATCAGTTTAAAATAATGGGTTAATAATAAGATGTCATTTGCAAGCCTCATGGTACCCTCAAATCAAAAACAGATATACACAACAGACACATATAAAATAAAAAGGAAGCCAGAAAGGAGGTCAGGGAGTCAGGAAAGAGAGTAAGGAGAAAGGGAGGGAGGGAAGGAGAGAAGACAACAAAACTAGAAAACAAATAACAAAACAGCAGTAAATTCTTACTCATCAATAATAATATTGAATGGATTTTTTTAAAACGCCCCATCTGCTGCCTACAAGAAATACACTTTACCTATAAAGACACACATAGACCAAAAATAAAGGGATGGAAAAGAAATTCCATGCCAATGGAAATGAAAAAAGAGCAGGAGTAGCTATACTTACATCAGATAAAATAGATTTCAAGACCAAAACCATAAAAGGAGACAAAGAAGGTCGTTAATATAATGATAAAGGGGTCAATACAGCAAGAGGACATAACAATGATATACATGCATCCAACACTGGAGCACCCAGATATATAAAGTACGTATCATTAGAGCTAAAGAGAGATACAGACCATAATACAATAATAGCTAGAGACTTCAACACCCCACTTTCATCATGGTACAGCTCTCCCAGACCGAAAATCAACAAAGTAACATTGGATTTAATCTCCAGTATAGAACAACTGGACCTAATAGATATTTACAGAACATTCAATGGCTGCAGAAAATACATTCTTCTTGTCAGCATATGTAACACTTTCAAGAACAGACCATATACTAGGCCACAAAACAAGTCTTTAAACATTCAAAAAAATTGAAATTACATCAAGTATTTTCTATGACCACAATGGAACAAAACTAGAAATCAGTAACAAGAGGAACTACACAAACACATGAAAATTAAACAATATACTGCTAAATGACCAGTAAGTCAATAAAGAAATTAAGAAGAAATGAAGTTTAAAAATGTCTTAAATGAAAATGCAACAAAAACCTACGGGATCTAGCAAAAGCAGCACTAAGAAGAAAGTTTACAGCAGTAAGTACCTACATCAAAAAAGTAGAAAAACTGCAAATAAGCAACCTAATAATGCATCTTAAAGAACTAGAAAAGCAAGCACAGATCAGAACTGAAATAAATGAAACTGCAACAAAAAAATATACAAAAAAATGAACAAAATGAAAAGTTGGTGTTTTGAAAAGATAAACAAAATCAACAAATCTTTAGCTAGACTAACTCAGAAAAAAAGAGAGAAGACCCAAATAAATAAAATTAGAGATTAAAAAGGAGACTACTATGAGCAACTGTATGCCAATAAATTAGAAAACCTAGAAGAAATGGATAAATTTCTAGACACATACAACCTACCAAGACTGAACCATGAAGAAATTCAAAACCTAAATGGACCAATAACAATGAGATCAAACTCTTAATAAAAAATCTCCCATTGTACAAACGTCCAATGTGAAAAAAAAAAAATCTCCCAGCAAAGAAAAGCCTGAGACCTGATGGCATCACTGCTGAATTCTACCAAACATTTAAAGAACTAATACCAATCCCACTCAAACTATTTCAAAACAAATAGTGGAGGTGGGAGTATTTACAAACTCATTCCACAATGCCAGTATGACCCTGACATCAAAACCAAAGACACAGCTGGGTGTGGTGGCTCATGCCTGTAATCCCAGCACTTTGGGAGGCCGAGGTGGGCAGACTGCTTGAGGTCAGGAGTTTAGGACCAACCTGGTCAACATGATGAAACTCCATCTCTACTAAAAATACAAAAATTAGCTGGGTGTGGTGACACATGCCTGTCATCCCAGCTACGTGGGAGGCTGAGGCATGAGAATCGCTTGAACCTAGGAAGCAGAGGTTGTAGTGAGCTGAGATCATGCCCCTGCACTATAGTCTGGGCAACACAATGAGACTCTGTCTCAAAAAACACACACACACACACACAAACCAAAGACACATCAATAAAAGAAAACTGCAGACCAATATCTCTGATGAACATAGATGCAAAAGTCCTCAACAAAGTACTAGCAAACTGAATTCAACAACACATTAAAATGATCATTCATCATGATCAAGTGAGATTTACTTCAGGGATGCAAGGATGGTTCAACATATGCAAATCAATCAATGTAATACATCATATCAAGAGAATGAAAGATAAAAACCATATTATCATTTCAATTAATACCAAAAAAATATTTGATACAATTCAACATTCCTTCATAATAAAATCCCTCAAAAAACTAGGTATAGAAAGAACATACCTCAACACAATCACAGTCATACATGAAAGACCCACAGCTAGTATCATACTGAATGGGGGAAAAAAATGAAAGCTTTTCCTTTAAGATCTGGAACAAGACACAAGGATGCTCACTTTCACCACTGTTACTCGATATAGTACTGGAAGTCCTAGTTAGAGCAATCAGACAAGAGAAAGATAAAAAGGGCATCCAAATTGGAAAGGAAGAACTCAAATTATCCTTGTTTGCAGGTGATATGATCTTTAAAAAAAAAAAAACTAAAGAAGGTCAGACGCGAGCCACGCCAGTAATCTCAGCACTTTGGGAGGCTGAGGCAGGTGGATCACAAGGTCAGGAGTTCAAGACCAGCCTGGCCAAGATGGTGAAACCCTGTCTCTACTAAAAATACAAAATTTAGCTGGGCATGGTGGTGCATGCCTGTAATCCCAGCTACTCAAAAGGCTGAGGCAGGAGAATCACCTGAATCCAGGAAGCAGAGGTTGCAATGAACTGAGGCCACTGCACTCCAACCTGGGCAACAGAGCAAGACTCTGTCTAAAAAAAAAAAAAAAAAAAAAAAATTGGGGGAAAATGGCCAAGACATTGGTCTGACACAAGCAAAGGTGACCAAAGCAAAAATAGACAAATGGGATCACATCAAGTTAAAAAGCTTCTGCACAGCAAAGGAAACAGTCAACAATGTAAAGAGACAACCCACAGAATGGGAGAAAATAGTTACAGACTGTCAATCTAACAAGAGATTAATAAAAATAAGGTGGTCAAACAACTCAATAGGAAAAAAAAAATCTAATAATCCAATTTAAAAACGGGCAAAGAGAGTTTCTAAGGATCATATCTGAGAATGAGGATTTCCAATCCAGAGACAATGGTCCCAATGGGATGGAGCCTGAAGGCATCATTGAGAGTAACTGGAATGAGATTGTTGATAGCTTTGATGACATGAGCGAGCCTCTGGGGATCCCTCCTCCATGGCATCTACACCTATGGTTCTGAGAAGTCCTCTGCCACCCAGTCATGAGCCATTCTCCTTGTATCAAGTGTTATGATGTGATCACTCAAGCCCTATCTGGACTGGGAAAATGGCCACCTTTGCATATCAATTCTGCAACAGATTGAATTAGATCTAAAGACTAGCCAGGCCTTGGTCCTAGCACACACTTGATAACTGGCTCAGAAGACAGAGAAGCCGGTCCTGACACTAAGAGACTACATGGGTGCCTCCTGTCATGCCTGTATTGGGGGCACTAATGCGCGTGCTGAAATGCAGAAACTGCAGATGGAACTTCCCTATATCATCGTGGGTATCCCTGGCCACGTGTTTGATATGCTCACCCAGAGATACATGTCTCTCAAATACATCAAGATGTTTGTACTGGATGAAGCTGATGAAATGTTAAGCCATGGATTCAAGGACCTCACCTATGACATGTTCCAAAAGCTCAACAGCAACATCCAGGTGGTTTTGCTGTCAGCCACAAGCCCTTCTGACGTGCTTGAGGTGATCAAAAAATTCATGATGGACCCCATTTGGATTCCTGTTAAGAAGGAAGAGCTGACCCTGGAGGGTATCCAACAATTCTACATCAATGTCGAACATGAGGAGTGGAAGCTGAGTACACTGTGTAACTTGTATGAAACCCTGACTGTCACCCAGGCAGTCATCTTCATCAACACCGGAAAGAAGGTGGATTGGCTGAGAAGATGCATGCTTGGGATTTCACCATCTCTGCCATGCATGGAGATATGGACCAAAGAAATGAAATGTGATGATGAGGGAGTTTTGTTCTGGCTCTAACAGAGTATTGATTACCACTGACCTGCAGCCAGAGGCATTTACGTGCAGCAGGTTTCTTTAGTTATCAACTATGACCTTCCCACCAACAGGAAAAACTATATCCACAGAATCAGTCGTGGTGGACGGTTTGACCGTAAGGGTGTGGCTATTAACATGGTGACAGAAGAAGGCAAGAGTACTCTTTAAGAAATTGAGACCTTCTACAAGACATTCATTGAGGAGATGGCCCTCAATGTTGCTGACCTCATCTGAGCGGCTATCCTGCTACCTAGCCCCAGCCAGGATTCAATATTGGAAAATTGAGGAAAAGCAGGAGGGAGAAGGAAAGGGAGCCAAGGGATAGACATCCTGTCACTTTCTTTCTTTGAATAAATGTCACTTTTTGAGGCAAAGAAAAAAATAGGTAAAAGATCTGAAGAGGCTTTTCTCGAAAGAAGACATACAAATGGCAAACAGATATATGAAAAGATGCTCAATATTACTGATCGTCAGTGAAAGGCAAACGAAAACTACAATGTGATATCATCTCATCACAGTTAAAATCCAAAAGACAGGCAATAACAAATGCTGGAGAGGATGTGGACAAAAGGGACCCTTGTATGCTGTTGGCAGGAATGTAATTACAGCCACTATGAAGAACAGTATGGAGGTTCCTCAAAAAACTAAAAATAGAGCTGTCATATGATCCATCAATTATACTGTTAGGTATATACCCAAAAGAAAGGAAATGAGTATATCGAAAAGATATCTGCACTCCCATGTTTATTGCAGCACCATTCACAATAGCCAGGATTAGGAAACAACCTTAACCCATCTGTTAACAGATGAATGGATAAAGAATATGTGGTACATATACACAGTGTAGTAGTATTCAGCCATAAAAAAAAAGAGTCCTGTCATCTGCAACAACATGGATGGAACTTCAGGACATTATGTTATGGCTTCTAGAAATTCACCCAAAGAGGTAATTATAAAAGGGCAAAAAGATGAAGGCACAAAGATATTCACTAAAGCAGGATTTGTGAAAGAAACCTTTGGAAGCAACTTACATGCCACCAATAGGCTTGATTAAATAAACTAAGGTCATCAAGGATAATGTAGGTTTGTTACAGAAAGATGTTAACATTGTTAGGGAGAGAAATGTAGGTTATAAAGCAGCATACATAATCTGATCTCATTTATATGAAATTCAAAATTTCACATAAATCTATATATTTACAAACAGATTTCAGAAAAAAAAAGATTTTGGAAGGATATTTAGCAAAATGTATACAGTGATTATCTCAAGTAGAGGTAGATTTGGGATAATTTCCTTTAAACATGATCACATACATGTTTACCTTCATATTTACTTTTTACAGTGATCAGTTGAGGGCTTTTATCTCAGAATTATTTTTATAAATTTTTCAGCATTTTTTTGTCCCTTTTATTTTTTTTGAGATGGAGTCTCACTCTGTCACCCAGGCTGGAGTGCAATGGTGTGATCTCAGCTCACTGCAACCTCCACCACCCGGGTTCAAGTGATTCTCCTGCCTCAGCCTCCTGAGTAGCTGGGATTAAAGGCATGCACCACCATGCCCAGCTAATTTTTGTATTTTTAAGAGAGAGACAGGTTTCACCATATTGGCCAGGCTGGTCTTGAACTCCTGATTTCATGATCCACACGCCTCAGCCTCCCAAAGTTCTGGCATTACAGGCATAAGCCACAGCGCCCGGCCATTTTTTCATAACTATCACTCTTAGAAAAATATTTTGTACATGTCATTTTACAGAGTACGTTACCTGCACCACAATGTGGTGAACACATTCACTCACTGAAAAAAAAAAAACTACCCTAATGCATCAAATAACTAGCATCACTAGAAACGTATTTCATACATGTATCTTTACATAGCATAATACATGCACCACAGTGTGATGAACATACTCTTTCACTGAAACAATCAGCATGATGTTTCTGATTACTATAAGCTTAATTTTTTTAACTTACAAATTTTTTGGAATTAGCAAAAGAATATTAAGAACAAAGAACAGCCCTCTATATTAAGTAACTTATTTTATGGGTTATAAAGAGAGTGAGACTTGGAGAAGTATAATTGACAAAGAAATCTAATAAACTGGACATAAGAGGAAGCCACTTGCCTTCCTCAGGTTAAGCTATAATTTGATTCCTGTACAAGGCACAGGAAGGACAAGTATTTTCACTCCATCTTTTTTGTGCTGAGTAATACTACACAATAATATGTATCAAAAAGCCATTTTTCTGAAATGAAACATATCCTTGAAACATATCTACAGAATATAACACAAACAAAATCTTTAACCCAAAACTTTATTTATTGATTGACTGACTGATTGATTGATTCACTGAGACGGAGTTTTGCTCTTGTCACCCAGGCTGGAGTGCAGTGGCTCACTGCAACCTCTGCCTCCTGGGTTCAAGCGATTCTCCTGCCTCAGCCTCCCAAGTAGCTGGGATTACAGGTGCCTGCCACCATACCATGCCCAGCTAATTTTTGTATTTTTGGTAGAGACACGGTTTTACCATGTTGGCCAGGCTGGTCTCGAACTCCTAATCTCAGGTGATCAGCCCACCTCAGCCTCCCAAAGTGCTGGGATTACAGGCATGAGTCATCTCACCCGGCCTCAAAACATTCTTCTATATAAATCTAGGAACACACCCAGAGTGAACAGTGCTAGAAAAGTTCCCTAGATTTTGCAGAAATGACAAACTCTATACAAAGCAATATATTTTCTTTTTATTTTTTATTATTTATTTATCTTTTTATTATGATTGTTTTTTAAGATGGGGATTCACCATGTTGGTCAGGCTGGTCTTGAACTCCCGACCTCAGGTGATCCGCCCGCCTTGGCCTCCAAAGTGCTTGGAATACAGGCGTGAGCCACCACGCCCGGCGTGTACAAAGCAATATATTTTCATGCCCTCATAAATTATCAAATGAGCCTCCCCAAAATAAGGGAAGCAGGGTCATACGGAGAGTCTTGTGCTAGTCTGCCCTCCACTTCCTTTGTGGGTTTTTTTTTGTTTATTTTTATTTTTTCCCTCTACTTCCAAACAGGCTAAGTCACTTAAGATACAGAAGTGGAGGCCGGGTGTGGTGGCTCACGCCTGTAATCCAAGCACTTTGGAGGCCAAAGCAGGTGGATCACCTGAGGTCGGGAGTTCAAGACCAGCCTGACCAACATGGTGAAACCCCGTCTTCTTAAAAAAAAAAAAAAAAAAGATACAGAAGTGGATAAAGTTCATTTTGTACGAGGCCATTCTTTAGCCACTAGGTTTCCCAGGTTTGGGGTTTATAAGACCTATAAAATCACAGGGCTATGGAATGCAAATGAAATCTGACCCTAAATAATCTTTTCCTTTACCATTGCTGACGTTCCTCAAAACCTAGATCTTTTCTTTCAAAATAAAGAAAATTAGTAGGAGGCTCATCCATAACAGACTCCCAGGGTCTCACTGCCAATAAAATCGGTGCCATGAAACAATCAGTGTGCTTCAGGGGAAGAGTCCCTAAGTGGAAACACAATACACAAAAGGATGATCGAACATTAAAATGTTTTCCTAATTGGGGGAAAAATCAACACCTATTTCAAGAGTTAAAAGGCTGCCTTTTATTGAACTGTCATGCTACCTCTCCAACAGGCAGGCAGTGGAGATATTTTAAGAGCATTACCTTTAGGAGGAAAATACGACTTGCTTTCAGCTTTGTGAGGCCAGTCTACCACAAGAGGTCCAAACCTGCGAAAGCTGGCAGTGATCTCATCTACAAAACAAAGAAAGAATCTTAGCAAGAGAAAAAAATAATTGCAATCAGAATAGCACAAAACATGTCTTTTTAGTTTAAAAAATGTTTTGAGGGTTATTTTCTAAAGCATTTTTACAGAAGTGAAACCTACTAAGTGAAATACCACTGCTTGGGTATACATTTGGTTATTCACTTTTAACCATGCAAAGCGTGTTTCTAACTATAATTCATCTCCTTTCACTGCCAATAAACTTGACATAAAGAATTTGGAAGAAAAATATCTCATAATAACTAAGGTGACTTCTATGTCAAACAGAAAGATTCTAAAAATAGGAATGTTCTCTGATTTTAGAAGAAAAGGTACAGAAAATATTTAAAATATGGTTTCACTTGTATGGAACCTCTAAGATTATTTTAGAAATAGATATGATTCTTTTTTTTTTTTTTTTAATTTTTTTTTTTTTTTAATAAAGACGGGGTTTCACCATGTTAGTCAGGCTGGTCTTGAACTCCTGACCTCAGGTGATCCGCCCGCCTTGGCCTCCCAAAGTGCTTGGATTATAGGCGTGAGCCACCACGCCCACCCTGGATATGATTCTTTTGGTGAGGAGTAGGGGCAGTAAGTGCCCCTTTCAATAGTTTCTTATCATCCAATTGATAAGAAAATGTTGAAAGTCAATGCTCTCTTTCTTTAATAACTACATACTACACACCCTATATAGAAAATATATCAAAAATTATAGATCAATACATTTCTCTTTTCCTTCTGACATCTGACTCAAAGCAGAGGTTATATCTGGCTCCTATGCAGGTTTAGGGTACCACTCTCTCAGCCATGATCTTAAAAATTGTCTTAAAGAAAATCTAATCAATAGATGAGATTAACATGAATAAAAGAACAATTTGGAGAAAACTAAGTGTTCAGCTATGTATAACTTTAATGCAGTTAGTCTAGTCTAAAATAAAACTACTTTTTGAGACTTTTCTCCTCTTACCATGAAAAAAGGAAATCATGAGTAACTCGAAGTGTGTCATAGCCAGAATAATGCTAGAAAAACAATACTGTAAGAATATCAGACAGTATTTTTATATCAGACCCAAAGCCTGCTGGAACTAGAGTTGTTTTTTGCTTAAGTTAACTCTGTCATGATTTTATTTCATTCATCCTTTCAACCAATATTTATTGACAATTTACTGTGTGCTAAAATAAACTGGCTTTAGGCATAAGTGAACACTCACTTTTAGACTGATAGCATCTAAAAAATATTATTAAGAAAAACTCGAATTCATCTCCATTCTTTTAAAGAGGGGGAATTATGCTTTTTGTTAACAGGTATTTGTTTTTATTTGTTTATTATGAAACAAGGTCTCACTCTGTCACCCAGGCTGGAGTTCAGTGGTGTGATCATAGCTCACTGTAACCTCAAACTCCTGGGCTCAAGTGATCTCCCACCTCAGCCTCCTGAGTAGCTCAGAGTACAGGCATGCGCCACCATACCCAGCTAATCTTTTTATTATGTAGAGACAGGGTCTTGCTATGTTGCCTAGGCTGGTCTTGAAACCCTGGGCTCAAGCAATCCTGCTATCTTGGCCTGCCAAAGTACTGGGATTACAGGCAATGAGCCACTGTACTGGCCAGTATTTATATTAAAATATGAGATTATCTGGTGTGGTGGACATGAGCAAAAGCTCTGGAATCTAATTGAATTTGAGTTGTAACTACACCATCAGCTATGTAACCCTCAACAAATTATTTCTCTCTGATTCTCAGTTTTCTTATCTATAAAATGAAGATGCTGGATATTCACATAAGACAGCTATGAGGATTAAATGAGATAATGTAACATGAAGTACTTAGTACAGTAACATACTATTACTTTCTAATCTGCCAAATAGTCTCACCTCCTATACGCAAAGATATAAATGTCCTAAAATTGACTTGAAGAGGAGAGGCAGGGTCAGACCACACAAATAACAAACTCAGCCTTTTGTAAAATCATTAATGAATGCATAGTACCTTCATCAATATCAGGAGGAAGGCCTCCAACAAACACCTTTCTAGAGTAGCGTTCTACTCGTTCCCCATTTTGACAGCGAGTGGGAGAACTTAAGCCAGATGACAAGGCCTGATCACCATGGCTGTCGTCCAGGAAGGCATCTTCAAAGGGAAAGAGAGAAGATCGACCTGAAACAAATGTGGAAGTTTCTATAATTAAAACGATTTTCTAGGACAATAAATGCTCTATTAGAAGCCCGAAGTACAGAGAGAAGCATTCAAAAAATGTGTCCTGAGCTATGGCTTTTCCAAGATTACCAGGACTGAAGATTACCAGGTCTAGATACATTTTTTATCATCATTTTTGTGTAAGGATATGCACAGCCTTGGGATGACCAGATTGCTATCTAAAGAAGCACCAGTGGGGCATGGTGGCTCACGCCTGTAATCCCAGCACTCTGGGAGGCCAAGGTGGGTACATCACCTGAGGTCAGGAGTGGTTAACAGGGCAAAACCCTGTCTCTACTAAAAATACAAAACTTAGATGGGCGTGGTGATACACGCCTGCAATCCCAGCTACTCAGGAGGCTGACACAGGAGAACTGCTTGAACCCGGGAGTTAGAGGTTGCAGTGAGCCAAGATTATGCCACTGCACTCCAGGCTCAGCGACAAAAGTGAAACTCAGTCAAAAAAAAAAAAAGAAGCAGCATCAAAATTGCAGTGGTTTCCTTGCTAAATCGCTGCATTTTACTTATTCAGTCTCTATCACAGCTACTAGGAGTATATTCAGCAGCTATTTTTTCTTTCTTTATCTTTAGTCATTTCTTAAAATAAATGAACAAAGTAATCTCTATCCACAGACTTTTATCTGCTCTTTATGGTTACCTCAGAGGTTTAGTTCTAAAGAGTGGTCCTGACAGCCAAGGGAATCAGGTGAAACTGGTGACAGAGGCTGATAGAGGCTGATAACTTCTTTTCTAAGAGCAGAACTAAAGATCATCAAGTTTTCCTTGTCATTCCAAGCTACTCTAATTGGGAAATAAACATATGCAATAATAAAGGACAGGGCAAGTAAATGAAAACATGTAACTTAAGATGTGAGAGTAGAAATGTAGAGATGGTTACGAAATCCTTAACCCTACTAATCTAGGCTATATTTTATGCCACTCAAAAAATATATGAAAAGAAATGAAAAAGAATTATTTTCATTGTTAACTTTATAGCCAAATAAAGTTTGTAGAGCAAAAGTACCTACCCAGTCCACATGACTATAAGAAAGATACCAGCAGTCAGAGTCAGCAGTAAATTTACCAGCAGTAAATATAACACAATAATGCCACTTGGCATTACAAAATAAAATCTAAATTTAAAATCAAATCTATTTCCTGTTTGAGTCAGTGACTTCCTAGTAAAACTTTCCACTAGGTTCCACTCTAAAAATGAACCACTAGAGCACTCTAACTTTTTGGGGAAAAAAGGAAAATTCCCCTCTAAAAGAAATTCATATACTCTAAAAAAAAAAAAAAAAAAAAAAAGCAGTGTTTTCTCCATTTAGTCTATCCTATCTTTATTTCCCTGAAACCTAGGCTTTGTGTCACAACAGCCAACTCTTGAAAACAGAATGTAAATAGGCCTTAGACAAATACTGAACATGTATTTCTTTTACAAAAAAGTTAAAGTTATTAATATAACTCTGGCTATTTTGCGAACAACCCAGGTAGTGTAAGAAAGACACTGTTTTAATGTTAGGAGTTAAATAAAAAGACCAAAGAATTTTTTGTTCAGTTTTTCCCAGCTTAGCTACAAAGAAACAGAACAAAATCTGTCACCTCATGCCACCTATCTTTTTTAGCCTGGCAGCAACAAACAATAGACAGTAAATCCTTGTCCTTTGATGTTTGTTTTGATCACTGGTGGTAAAAGAAATAAGATTTGCAGCAACCACAGGCAAAAAGAGCTTTCCAAAGACATCCAGAGATGTTCTCCTACAGCTGACAGGTTCACTTTATTCCATAACCCACACTCAGTGAATTACATGCCTACTCAGTGTCAGGCATATGTGCAAATCAGCATTTCCCACTGAAAGTTCCTGACCCCACCTCTTACCTTCAACACTAGTAACATTATATACTCAGAAAACAAGAGCTGAGGAAGGGGAAGCAAAATAATCTGGGAAAATAATGAATACTTTATTCCTTTCCACCTCAGAAAATAAAAGGCTAGGAAAAGTTCTACAGTAAAGAAACATTAACTGGCCGGGCATGGTGGCTTACGCCTGTAGTCCCAGCAGTTTGGAAGGCCAAGGCTGGCAGCTCACTTGAGTACAGGAGTTCAAGCCAGCCTGGGCAACATGGTGAAACCCTGTCTACAAAAAATACAAAAATTAGCCAGGCATGGTGACACACATCTGTAGTCCCAGCTACTCGGGAGGCTGAGGCAGGAGGATCACTTGAGTCCAGGAAGTAGAGGCTGCAGTGAGCTCAGACCGTAACACTGCACACCAGCCTGGGTGACAGAGTGAGACAGACCCTGTCTCAAAAAAAAAAAAAAAAATTAACTTACTCCAGCATTACCCAGATGTTAAAGGAATTCTTTACCATACAAAACTCAGTGGAAAACACTTTAGGAAATATTCACCCACATTTCAGTGACACCGAACAAATGAATCAGTCTGGTGGGAGAGGCAGGCAAGTACATAAATAATTATAAAAGAGAGAGAGAAGTACTAAGAGAAGACTTTACCAAGTGACACGAGAGCACAATTTACTGCCCTCCGGGAGAATGGCGAGGAGAGGCTCTTAGAGCATTTTTACAGGACCGCGAGTTTGAGCAGAATCTTGTCAGAGTGGGAGATTCTGAAGTAAAGAACAAGAAGCCACAGAGCAAGTACTGTCAAAACAGCTCTTGATCTTTCCCTCTGAAATTGCTCCTTCTCTAGCATTCCCTAAAATCTCAATAAAAATGCTGATTATCCACACTGGATTCAATCCAGAAACCTAGAACTCACCCTTGACATCTCCCTCTCTTACACTCCATGTCAAATCCATCTCTCACTAAGTCCTATCAACTCAAGCAGACTAAATAGTCTGTTTAGTCTACTGACTTCTACCTCATACCCCACAATGCTTTCTCCACATAACAGCCAAAGGCACTGTTTTCAAATATTAATTTGAACATATAAGCATACTCCTCACCCTATCCTCAAAAGCCCTCAATGACTTCCCACTGCTTTCTGGATAAAGTACAAAAACGTAACTGTGAACTCCAAGGCCTCTGCACACCTCTCCTTCATCACAGTTGCTGCCTCTCCCTCTTGCTCACTAACCTCCAGTCACACAGACCTCCTTCGCATTTCCTGATTATTCCTCCTTGCTGCAGGCCCTAAGGACAATGTGTTCCCCTCTACCTAAAACAAACATACCCTTTTCAACTCTCCAATTTCCTAATTAATTCCTATTAATTCTTCAGGTCTCAGCTGAAAAGTTTCCTCGGGTTGAACTTTCCTAAGCCTTTAGATTAGGTTAGATCCCCTTTTCTATCCATACACAGCCCCTGGTACTTCTTCCTAACAATTTCCCCAACAACCATTACACCATTTGGGTGGGTTTTTACTATGTATCTCTTTCCCCAACCGTATTAAATTGTAAACTCTATTTAATCTTGTTCACCACTGTATCTTCCTGCCCTAATTAGGTCACATAAAAGGCACACCAAAAATGTTAAATGTGAGGCAACATCCAGGAAAGGAAAACAGTAGGTGCAAAGGCGTATCACTGCAAATCTATGATGAAACACAATACACAGAAGTGAGAATGGCAAGAGATGTAACCATGTCCTAGAAAATTGAGACCTTTCCTATTGCTTTTATTTGCTCAAGCTTAATGTTTCATATTACAAAATGGAAAAAATGGAAAATTATTAAATTAGAATTAGAACCTCCGCCTCCCAGCTTCAAAGGATTCTCCTTTCTCAGCCATCCCAGTAGCTGGGATTATAGGCATGTGGCACCATACCCAGCTTATTTTTCTATTGCTTCAGCCTCCCTGGTAGCTGAGATTATAGGAGTGTGCCACCACACCCAGCTTATTTTTCTATTTTTAGTAGAGACAGTGTTTCACAGTGTTGGCCAGGCTGGTCTCAAACTCCCAACCTCAAGTGATTGGACTGCCTCGGCCTCCTTTGCAAAGTGCTGGGATTGCAGGTGGGAGTGACTGTGCTTGGCCCTAATACTGGCTTTTTTTTTGAACTACACTAACTCCATAGAGACCATGATATTCTCACCCAATCCATCTTCTGTCCTGTCAGAATGACTTCTCTAAGATACCTCTGACCATGTTAGTCCTCTACCCATAATCCTACCATAACTTCTATTACTTCCATCAACATTTTGAACTCAGGGAGATGGGGGATGAGGTGAGAGTCTGAAGAAATCCGTGACCAGCCAAAGGAGAGAGATGAGGAAGTGTTGAACCAGAGCAGTGAAAGAGAGAAGCAGATGCTGAAGACATTCTGAAACAAAAAGAATTTTCTGCATGGCCAACATAACCACAGCTCAGAGTATTTTGGCAAAGAAAACAAAATCAAGAGTTGTAAAAATTTGGACAGTTTTATTAAGTGGTTATGGGTAATTAAGAAATTTCCCAAGGTTTTAAAACCAAATCTCTGTCTTATTATTAGTATTTAGAGTACTATAGACTTCAGCAATAAAATAAAGTTGCCCTTGGAAATGAAACTGCTAAGAACTAACACATAAATGATGTTTCTCTGTGGGTAAGAATTAAGAATACAGGTCTCAGAGCCCGGTCCCCAGATCTACTAATCTGAATCTGTACGGGTCAGGCTTGAAAACCTGTACTTTGCTCAAATTTCCCCAGTGATTCCTATGCTCAAGTTTAAGAATCACTGAAGTGGAGATTATTTGTCTGCTACAGGCAGCCACTGAAAGAGATATTTTGTGTGAAGTGTATGGAACCCTGGGAAATGGATCCAAGTTCAATCAAGTTAAGGAAAGTATATCCTCAACACTGGAATGTAAAATCTATAACCTTATCAACCTTACTGTAACATGACTGCCTGAAGTGCTGGCAGAACAGAAAGTCTGCAGAAAGCATTTAAAAGACAGAATTGCAGAGTAAGAGCTTGTAGTGTTCATCCAGAGCAAACCGACAGGAGACATGAGGACTTTATCACACTATGTAGGATTATTCCTCCAGGGGACAGAATGGTTCACCTGATATTTCCAGAGCCTGAAAATAATCTATTTCCCTCTGCTTTTTTTTTTTTTTTTCTAAATATACATATGGGGTCTCACTAGGTTGCCCAGGCTGGTCTTGAACTCCTGGGCTCTAGTGATCCTCCTGCCTTGGCCTCCCAAAGTGCTGGGATTACAGGTGTGAGCCACTGCTCCTGGCCCCTCTGCTCTTATTGTAAGCTCCTGGACTATTCTGTTAATAAATTCAGCACTCTGCTATTGTGAAGGGGGGACTCTTGAGCTAGTAGACAGTCAGCTATTGAAATTTTATTTCCATATACATCCAGCTCCATCAGAAACCACTGGTATTCTGATTTGTCCAGTAATCCCTGGTGAGGATGGTATTCATGCATTCATTTGATTGGCATAAATCCATCTCTAAAACAAATCACCCCAGAGAAGGCTGGTGAAATTTTAGTTCCTGGACATGTGTTACTAGAAACTGAAACGTTAAGAGGCTGCACCTAAATTGTGCCCCAGGAGAAGTCTTGCTTCACTAACTAGCAACTCTCTGACATATTTCTTTTCTTTAAGAGAAATATTTCCAAGACCAAAATGTGTTAAAAGCAAACCACATTACTTATCAAAAACTATATTTCTATGTGAAGAGAATATAAACCTGCTTTAGAACATGATACTGCCACATAAAATATGTATATTCAATATTTCAATAAAAGCAGGAAAAAAGTTTCTTAAACGCTACAAGTTGGTCATTTGGCTTTCCACCAATGGTCTGGTTCTCTGATATGTATTTCAATTACTATCTATAATTAGTTTATGGTTCAGTAATTGGACAAATCATCTCTGAATGTGGAGATGGCTTAAAACCAAACAAGCTTGCAGGAAAAGTGCCAAATAGAAGACTTGCAAAGCATTAGGTAAGCATGGAGGGCTTGTCCAAGACAATTCCTCCCCCAGAAGACTGCCTTTCCATTCCTTCAACAAATAATGGAAAAATAAAAGCCTACTGCCAAGCTATGCTGTCAAAGCTGCTGGGACCTCACCTCTGAGCTCCCACCAGGGCCTCTGCCATCACTCCAGCAGCTCCAGGGTACCTCCAGCCAAGCACTTCTATACCAGGCCTGACCTTTTTCATTTTAGTCTTACAAGTAGCTCAGAAATTAGTCACTTTCGGGGTTTAAGAAAAAGGAATTATGAGGCATGACTCCCTCATAAAATACATATGGAATACACATACACATACACACACATTTTTTTTTCCCCTGGAAGTAAAGATAGGTTCCAGCCTAGTGTCCAGTATGTGACTTTGAACAAAAAACATTTCATTTATGGTTTCATTTGCATAATGAGAGTTTAACTAGATGAAATGCTCTCAGATCCCTGGGGACAGCAGAATTCCTTTTATTACACAGAAATCTTACTTAAAAATACATTTGCTTCATATCAATATCTGGTATATCTTAGGCATCACAAACTTCATGTGTTTCCAAGTGAACTTTTGATATCTACCTTAAACCTATTCTCTCCCATCCCATTTCAATATGTGGCATTACAATTCACCCAATTACTGAAGCCAGAATCTGAAAATCATTTTTGAGTCTTCCTTCTTATTTACTCTCCAAGGTAAATTCAGCAACCTGACACCATCTGTTAAATGCTACTGCTGATTCCATTCTCCAAGATATATCTTTAATTCGTTCACTTCTCTCCAACTCCCCTGCCCTTACCCTATCCTAACTACCCTCATCTCTTGCCTGACATCACCTCCTCACTAGGCAACCCACTTCTCTTTTCACTCCACTCCAAACAGCAACCAAAGTGCTCTTTTAAAAACATAAATCCAATCATTTGACCTTGTTTCAAAGCTTCAAAACTTTCCTCTTGTACTTGGACCAAGTTCAAAATCCTTACCAGGAGCTAATGTCCAGCAAGATCAGATTCTCTTTCCTTCCTCCAAACTCATCTTAAGACATACTCCTCCACCACCTACCAAGCATCGGCCATTCTAGGGCTTCATTTACTTCCTCAAACTAAGCCCTTTCTTGCCTCAAACCTTTTTTTTTTTTTAAGAAACATGATTTTTTTGAAATATAATTCACATATCATACAATTGATCTTTTAATCCATTAGCAGTCACGCTTCGTTTTTCCCCAACCTCTAAGCCCTAGGCAATCACTCATCTCCGTTTTGTCTCAATACATTTGTCTATTCTGGACACTTCATATAAATGGTATCATACAAAGGTATGACTCTTGAGACTGGCTTCTTTCACTTAGCGTAATGTTTTCAAGGTTTATGTTGTAGCATGTATCTGTGCTTTGCTTCAAGCCATTTACAAATGCAGTTCCTTCCATCTTCCCCTTTTAAACTAGTCTTATATCTGAAATCTCCTTTAAAATATTCCAGGGGAAAAAGGTAAGAGAATATATGAGATAAAACTGACAAAAATGCTGATAATAATTGAAGCCGATAATGGATATATTGGTGTTCATTAAACTATTCTACATTTTATATATTTAAAAATTTCCTTAATAAAAAAATTTTTTTTAGATAGCTGTCTCTCCATCCTTTGAGTTTCACCTCTTCAGAGGTGACCTCCCTACCTTAAAGGGACTCCGCTATTCTTTTCTGCCTAGTATTTATCACAACTTTTAAGAATAAAAAATATTCATTTCACTTACTGTCTTTCTCCCTACTAGAATGACCACTGAGCAATGTCAGAGACCACATCTGGAGTCTAGAACAGCATAGGTATGCAAACACTTAAGGAGCAAAATTTGGGTTGAAGGCACAGAAAATCCCTCCTTCAGTCTTTCTTCGGTCCCTCCCAGATTAACTTCCCACAGAAGTGAAAATCTAGTGATCTTCCCCCTCACTATCGTCTGTGCTCAACCTTTCCGATTACTATGAGCAGTAACATTTTCAGATATTGTAACCATTAACATTCAGACAATTCTCCGATTCATGTCCATGTTTTATTCCAGAATCATCCATACCTTTAAACAAGCAAGCTCATACAACTGGGTTTGAATTAGCAGGATGGCATGCTTTTACCATGGTCTCATTGGAAAAGCTGATCTCTCTGCCCCTGAGCAGGCTTTTGACAGAAATACTCAACTTTGGGCCGGGCACGATGGCTCATTCCTGTAATCTCAGCACTTTGGGAGGCTAAGGTGGGCAGATCACCTGAGGTCAGGAGTTCAAGACCAGCCTGACCAACATGGTGAAACCCCGTCTTACTAAAAATACACACACAAAAATTGGTCGGACACAGTGGCACACACCTGTAGTCCCAGCTACTCAGGAGGCTGAGGCTAGAGAGTCACTTGAACCCAGGAGGCAGAGGTTGCAGTGACATGAGATCACACCACTGCACTCCAGCACGGGTGACAGAGCAAGACTCCATCTCAAAAAACAAAAAAGAAATACTCAACTTCAACTCAGCATACAAGTTTGTTTGGTTGGACTTTAGAACTTTTGTTATCAATTAAGTAACCCATTAATATACATATATTTTTATGAACTAAATATATGCAGGAGTACATTTATAACAGTAACTCTAATCACTCTTGTTATTTTCTCATTTGCACTGTTAAAAGGACCTTTTATATTCTCCTTACTGCTCTATAACTAGGAAATTCTGTTAAACATCAAAAATACTGGTATAGGCCAGGCATGGTGGCTCATGTCTATAATCCCAGCACTTTGGGAAGCCAAGGCAGGTGGACCGCCTGGGTCAGGAGTTTGAGACCAGCCTGGCCAACATGGAGAAACTCCATCAATACTAAAAATACAAAAACTAGCCAGGCACGGTGGTGCGTATCTGTAATCCCAGCTACTCAGGGGGCTGAGGCAAGAGAATCGCTTGAACTTGGAGGGCAGAGGTTGCAGTGAGCAGAGATTGCACCACTGTACTCAAGCCCGGGTGATGAAGCAAGACTCCATCTCAAAAAACAAAAACAAAAACAAAAATACTGGCATAGCCAACATGTCTATTTATGGACAAGAGTTTCATGGAGACCATAAAAACTCATACTCGTGAAATGAAAAGCATAGTATATATTAAATGTGTAGGCAAAAACCTTAAATGACACTACCTGGTAGACTAGTTATATTTTCTCATTTGCATTGTTATAAAGACCTTTCATATTCTCCTTACTGCTCTATAACTAGGAAATTCTGTTAAACTTCAAAAATACTGGCATAGCCAACATGTCTACTTATGGACAAGGGTTTCATGGAGACCATAAAAACTCATTCTCGTGTGAAATGAAAAACACAGTATATATTAAATGTGTAGGCAAAAATCTTAAATGATACTAGCTGATAGACTAGTTTCTAACAGGGGTTGCAGTTGTATAGGATGACACATATTAAAGCTTATCAAAGGCAGAATGCTCCCAAAGACAAATGGCAAGATTCTTTGGTGTGAGTCTTATTCCACAAATAAAATCAAGGTTTGTCTACTGGAACAAAATAAAAATGGCTATAAATGGGAAATATAATTGGGTATTTTTAAACTCTATATGTAATTGATATTTATTTTCAAATCTTATTCTCTCACATCTAATTATTCTCATTTCTTATTATTACTGCTTCAACAATATTACTAGAAGTACTTGGTTTGCAGAGTCTACCTTCAATACCCCCATCCAAGCCTTAAGCTGATGTTCAAGTTATTTTCTGCTTTCATTACTTTATCATAAAATCCTCTTTCTAAAGCCTGACTGTGTCCAGGAGTTTCACCCTCTGTTTCAAAAACATCCATTCAGGTAGCATAGACCCTCTTACTGCCAGCTTCTCCTCTCCAGCTGGCCCCACAGGATACACTCAGAGGTATATACTCCAAGCATCTGGTCATGGCAATCTCATCTTTAAACTTTCTTCTAAGGAGAAACATACTAGAAAGTCTTGCTTCCCATTCCTATTCCATTATCCAAACAGGTCCTGAAATGCTACTTATCCCAGGAAACTTTTCCACACTTACCAGGAGAGGTGTAAAAGTCCACTGCCAACTTTGTGCTAACAGAACTCAAAACTTTCACATATATTATATTCACTTTATTTCTGTTCCTAGAAAATTTACCAATGTGGCCAGGCATGGTGGCTCATGCCTATAATCCCAGCACTTTGGGAGATGGGTGGATGGCTTGAGACCAGGAGTTCAAGACCAACCTAGCCAACATGGTGAAACCCCATGTCTACTAAAAACACAAAAATTAGCCAGGTATGGCAGTGCATGCTTGTAGTCCCAGCTGCTTGGGAGGCTGAGGCAGGAGAATCACTTGAACCCATGAGGCGGAGGTTGCAGTGAGCCAAGATTATGCCACTGCACTCCAGCCTGGGCAACAGAGTGAGACTCTGTCTGTAAAAAAAAAAAAAAAGAAAAGAAAAAAAAATTTACTAACATGTTTATGTAACACACAGAACATGATTTATAGCTCCAGTTCTATTCTTATTGATAGGTAGAGGGAGGTAACATACATCAGCAGGCTTAATTTTTAGGCTTTTTGAGAAAGCCTAAATATAAATTAGAGAAAAGGGATCAAGCATTGATTTAATCCCTGATCACATGAATAAAAATGGGCATAAGGAAGGCTGCCAGTTCATCAGAAGTATACCATGCAGAGTTGGTTCAAATGAATACATCTCGGAGAATAAGAGTTCTGGACATGAGATCTAGATATGCTTCATCCCATATGGTTATATCATTACATTTAAGAAAGATGACTTCTTTTTCAGCTTTGGGAATGAAAGACTTACTGAAAGCATGGACAAAACATTTTCTGTCTGTTCATTTTTAGTTTCAGAAAGCCAACATTCAGTCTTTTAGCATTTGCACTTCTCTCTCTCTTTCTTCCTCTCTTTCTTTCCTCCCCCCGCCCCCTCATCATTTTCTTCTTCATCTACAACTATCAAACTGCAGAACAACAGCAGGGACCAAGCCATTCTAGGAAATATTTAGTGAAGCACCTCATACTAAGATCGTGACTTCTGAGAATAATAAAGTCAACTTTACAAATAGATACGGAGAAAGTAACATGAAAAAAGGAAGAGTATTTTTTTCAGAAGCTTAGAAACTACAGGTGACTTTATATTCTTGATATATAGTATTAATATGTTATTATTTATAAAAATAATTTTAAAAAATAAGATGCCAAAATGTGCTCCGCATAAATGTATGGTGTTTTTTCAAATTAATCCTTATCTATAATCACTTAATAAGGGCTAAGTATACATAGAGTCCAGTGTTAGGTACTAGAGACAACTGTACTCAAATAACTTATCCCAGCTGAAGAATTAAGGCATTCAGAAAAGACAGGAAGAATGCAAGACAGCAGAATCAGAGGTAAGGTTTGAACTAGTAAAATAAGGATAGACCTTAGATAAGTAGGTGAGACGAAGGGTGACCTGTATGGCCAGAGAGTGGGAAAGCAAACAGACTGGTCAGGGAAAGATGAGTGGGAAAAATGAAGATAATGAGATTGGTGAAAGAGGCAGAGGCCAGATCATGGGGACCCTGAATTGAGAATGGGGGGTGACACAGACAAAGTGGTATTTCAGAAAGATGAAGCTGTAGAAATGGAACAGGAGAAATAAAAATAGTAGAAATGAGAAGGACAAGGCCTGACAAAACTAGAGGGAAAATCTTGACAAGACTTGGTGACTGATTAGTACATGAGAAGAGGAAAACGAGTCCCTGCTGTTTATTCTCCAGATCGTATCTATTTTCTATATAAAATAGTCCATTTCCTATTCTTTCCTGACAGTGATCATTTTTCTAGCAACATGAAAAAAGGATGGTACAAAATATTTCTTAATAACATTATTTCTAGGCTTTAACTTTTTAAAATTTAAAAAAATAAGACAATAACATTTAATGATATTCACTTCCACAGATAGAAAATAATCATTTACACAAATGTTTTTCCACTCGATGATGATGAAAAGCAAAAGCGACTATATGATTCACCATACATACATATTAGGTTCTGCCAATATTCACTCATTCAACAAACATTGCTATGGAATAAATGATGAAAGTATTGGTTGGGTAAGCATAGGCAGATAATATTTTTAATTTTTTTAACTAACAATATACTATGAGTTTAGCATCATTATCTTCTCTTCATAACTCAACTACAAAGTCAGAGACAGCTGATGAATGGTAAACATTAGCAGATAAAGAGCCAAAAGACAGATTCTGATCTTGACTCTGGCTTTAACTTGGTCAAACAGCAAGTAAATTACTTCTGTTCCCTCAGCTTCTGCAAATAAGCACGAAAGTAACTTATATTTGTGGAATATTTTTAAACTACATGGATAGGTTTTCATTTCCCTTTTTTTTTTTAACTAGAACTCCACTAATACTCTGAAGTAGGACAAGACTTGTTTGATTACCTCATAATTTACAGATAAGCATAGCAAATCTAAATGATAAGGCAATGATTATAACCTACATGTCTGACCCTAAGTCCCATATGCTTTTCACTACATCCGGCTTCTACTAGCTACTTCGCAAAATTATTTGAAAAAACTACAGATATGGGAAATGCTTTAGAACAGTTACAGCATTACACAAATGAAAGTTGTATTGTTTTGTTTGGGTGTGACCAGGAGAGAATGAAGGTTTTCTTTTTTTTTCTTTTCTTTGAGAATGAAGGTTTTATGGGGACCAATGCTTATTTTGGGATCCCTCTTTAAGAAAAAGAACACAGCCAGGCACGATGGCTCATGCCTGTAATCCCAGCACTTTGGGAGGCCGGGGCAGTGGATCACCTGAGGTCAGGAGTTCGAGATCAGCATGACCAACACGGAGAAACCTCATCTCTACTAAAAATACAAAATTAGCCGGGGGTGGTGGCACATGCCCGTAATCCCTGCTACTTGGGAGGCAGAAGCAGGAGAATCACTTGAACCTAGGAGGCAGAGGTTGTGGTGAGCCGAGACGGCACCACTGCACTTTAGCCTGGTAGGTAACAAGAGCCAAAAAAAAAAAAAAAAAAACACACAAAAATTAGGTAGACTTTGGAATGGGTCCAAGCAAGTAAGAGGCCCTGAAGCTTAAACTTCATTTACCTTCGGAGTAAATCTGCCTCTGGACATAACAGAAAAAAATTCACCAGCCAACCTAGTAAGATCAAGAATTGCCTTTCAAAACCCAAGTTCTGCCTTCTAAGTTGTATGAAAAGAACACAATGAATACAGGACAGAAAAATACATATGCTTGGCCTTTATTTCCTCATCTTTATTCACAATAAGCCATACAACAAAAAACTTCTAAGTAGAAAGTCTTTGCCATATCTTTTCTAGAATTAAAAGAACAAATTATCAACTAACAACAAAAAGTAATTGTAATAAAAATGATAAATTATTTTGCCAAAATAATTAACCTAGAACATCACACCATATAATAATTATTGGTTTACACACACACAGGTATAAATACACACACACATAAACACACTCATATTTACTCACAATTTGGCAAGCAAAAGATCTCATTAAAAAAAAAATTTACCTCGTCTCCGCCCATAGCTCCTGGCTGCATGTAAACATAGAAGAAAACCATGGGTATTTGTATCAAAATGGTGAATTTAGAAATTAAAAAATATATATTCACACAAAGCTTTTCTATGTATTCTTGGAATTATTTAATTGATATGAAGATACTGTTCAACTTGACTACAAACACTATATTTAAAAAAAAAAACTTTATGAAATACAAACTAATTCACAGTATTAAAAAGAAATTTAACTGGATGTGGCAGCCACTGGAACAGATACAATGGATGCTTCAGAAGTCTTATGAGGATTTATATGGAGCCTATTATCTATATCGAGGTATTTTAAAACTAATTTATAAATCTTCATTTGTACTTTATCTTGCCACCAGATAAGAAAAAAAAATTATTCGTTCTAAATAACTAAAAGCTATACCAAGCAGTGGTCACTGAATTTCCTAAGACACACACATTTCCCCCAAA
This sequence comes from Ateles fusciceps, assembly GCA_036589455.1. Lineage (NCBI taxonomy): Eukaryota > Metazoa > Chordata > Mammalia > Primates > Atelidae > Ateles > Ateles fusciceps. The sequence continues at coordinate 8,540,204 of JAZHEH010002393.1, forward strand.
CATACACACACATACTCTCTTCATAGATTCCCCTGAAAAATGTATAGACATTTTATATACAACTAGCTGTTACTTTACAGAATGTGTTTCTGTAAAATTTTCAGTAAAGCTTCTCTTATTCTCTCCATTTACTTTCCACTCAGTATTACAGATGGGGGAATGTAATATCTTTTTCATCTATAAAATGATTGCAAAAGTAAAATGAGATTAAGGCATTGGGTCCCCCTCAGGCCATGCTTAATAATACAGTGCTTTAAAGGTTTTCTTCCTCTTCAAAACTCCAGGCCTACAGAATGTACTGTTACAATGTTTAACAGAGCTAGACTGTGGATCACTAAAAGATCCTGTCATGTAAAATGATTTTCAGAGTAGAAAGTTTCTCAAATTTGAAACCTCGGGTTCTATTTTTAAAAATGATTTAGAGCTTAATCCATTTTTTAAAAGCATGACAGGCCAGGTGTGGTGGCTCACACTTGTAATCCAGCACTTCGGGAGGCCAAGGCAGGAGGATGGTTTGAGGTCAGGAGTTTCAGACCAGCCTGGCCAACATGGCAAAACCCCGTCTCTACTAAAAATACAAAAAAAATAGCTGGGCATAATAGCCCATGCCTGTAATCCCAGCTACTCGGGAGGCTGAGACAGAAGACTCACTTGAACCTGGGGGGCGGAGGCTGCAGTGAGCTGAGATCACCCAACTGACCTCTAGCCTGGGCGACAGAGCAAGACTCTGTCTCAAAATAAGTAAGTAAATAAATAAATAAAAGCATGAAATGTCACACAAGTAGCTTATACTGAAAAAGGAAGATAATTTGGGGTTATATTTACAGTGTACGATAGTAAGCATTAAATAAAACGGTTTCTGGCTGGGTGCGGTGGCTCACGCTTGTAATTCCAGCACTTTGGGAGGCTGAGATGGGCGGATCACCTGAGGTCAGGAGTGGAGTTTGAGACCAGCCTGGCCAACATGGTAAAATGCTGTCTCTACTAAAAACACAAAAATTAGCCAGGTGTGATGTGAATGCCTATAGTCCCAACTACTGGGGAGGCTGAGGCAGAAGGAAGAATTGCTTGAACCTGGGAGATGGAAATTGCAGTTAGCTGAGATCGTGCTACTACGCTCCAACCTGGGTGACAGATTGAGACTTTGTCTCAAAAAACAAAAAAACAACAAAACACCGATTTCTTCCATAGGAAAATAATTCAGACTTTTTAGCCAGATAGTTGAAATATGACTAAGCCAATCTCATCTTCTACTATTTTCTACTTTTCCTCAGGCATCAGACTTGCCCTCACTCCACACCTTTAACCTCTTCACTTTCCCACTACTCAAATATTAGAAAGAATTATCCAGCTCAAGCTCTATTTTTTCCTTCACTCCCCCTGTACTACAACCCTCAATGAAAAAAATCTGGTTCTTTTTGTTTGTTTGTTTTTGTTTTTGAGATGTAGCCTTGCTCTGTCACCCAGGCTGGAGTGCAGTGGTATGATCTCGGCTCACTGCAACCTCTACCTCCCAGGTCCAAGTGATTCTCTTGCCTCAGTCTCCTGGAATTACAGGTGCCTGCCATCACGCCTGGCTAATTTTTCTATTTTTAGTAGAGACGGGGTTTCATCATGTTGGCCAGGCTAGTCTCGAATTCCTGACCTCAAGTGATCCCCCCACCTTGGCCTCCCAAAGTGCTGGGATTACAGGAGTGAACCACCATGCCCAGCTGAAAAAAATCTCTTCTGAATTTACATTGCTATTTCTGTTTACATCATTTATAAGAGCAGACGCATTCCAAAAACAATTTAAGGGACTTTTACACTGTTTATTATTTGGAACCCAGAATTCCTCTTCTTACAAAAAGTATAATAAATTGAAGGTAGCCTCCTAGCTTGACCCCTCTCCCAAATTTGTTTCATCCATAATTACATGGATGGATTAATACTTAAAAGAGATGAAATAAATTTTGACATCCCATGACTTGTCCCTTTGTCCCTTCTTCCCATCCTCAATGATGTTACGCTGACCGACACCCCAATGAAAAATCTCTACTGAGAAAGGAAATACCCCACATTTTAAAATTATTTATTTCTCTCTCAAGCAGTAATTTTTTTTCCCATTATATCTGATTTCTGACCATATATCCAATGAAGACAGATCTGACTGCAATACTAAGGTAGAAATGATTCACTGGACATTAACACCCCTAGAGGATAAATGAGAATGTTGTTCACACAAGTCTTCAACCACTAAACATTCAAGTAATACAGATGAAGTTAATAGATCTAGACGGGCATAGGGGTGGAGGGGAGCATGCTGAATTGGAGAGAGAGGAAGAGTTACAAAAGACCTACCTGCGAGTTTTGTTTGCTGGTTTGCTTTTTTGAGATGGGGTCTCACTCTGGCACAGAGGCTGGAGTGCAGTGGCATGATCTCTGCTCACTACAACCACCACCTCCTGGGCTCAAGTGATTCTCCCACCTCAGCCTCCTGAGCAGCTGGGATCACTATACCCAGCTAATTTCTGTATCTTTTGTAAAGACAGTGTTTCACCATGTCACCCAAGCTGGTCTCCTAGACTTCAAGGGATCTGCCCACCTTGGCCTCCCAAAGTGTTGGGACTATAAATTGGTTCATGATGGCTAGGGATTCATAACAGAGAGACAGGATGGTATATGGAATAGGGAGCCAATATCAAGTAGGGATCTGAGATGCTTAGATTTGTTTGTTTTTTTAACATGGAATTTCGCCGTTGTTGCCCCTGCTAGAGTACAATGGTGCAATCTCGGCTCACTGCAACTTCTGCCTCCAGGGTTCAAGAGATTCTCCTGCCTCAGCCTCCCGAGTAGCTGGGATTACAGTTGCCCACCACCTTGCCCAGCTAATTTTTCATATTTTTAGTAGAGACATGATTTCACCATGTTGGCCAGGCTGGTCTCAAACTTCTGACCTCAGGTGATCCACCCACCTCGGCCTCCCAAAGTGTTGGGATTACAGGTGTGAGCCACCTTGCCTAGCGGCTTACATTTGTTTTTATCATTCACTGTGGAATTTATTACATACTACCTTGGTCCTGTAATAGTAATTATTATAGCAGCTAAAACCTAATGAATGCTTCCTATGTGTGGGGGAACAGTTCACAATGCTTCACATGTATTAGTATCATTTAATACACTCCACAACTTTATGACATATCCTTAATTCCTTTTTCAGATGAGGAAAACGGAACACAAAAAGGTTAAATATCTTGTCCAAAATCACACAGCTAGGGAGCAATGAATTTGGAACTTGAATCAAGCAGTCTGGCTCCACAGTTCACACAAACACCTCACTAGGGGGCAAGGTCCATATCTTGTACTCCTTTCAATACCCTTTAATATACTTGGAAGAATGCTCTATACCAAGTTGGTACTCAACAAATACAGCTTCTTAGCTGAGTGCACAATCATGAACAGGAGTAATATATGCCTTGATGGCCTTTAAAATATAGGCCAACTTGGTTAGTGGCTTAACATTTGATCAAGTTGCTCATATGAGGGCCACTTGTAAACAGTCTAATTAGAGTCAAACTCTTCCTTATAGAAAGACAATGAAATGAACACCAAGGAAATATGAGAGTACAAAAATAGTGGTTTTTGGTTTCCCCTAGAAACTCTGAACAAGAAAGAATGTTGAATATATAAACCTACAGCAGCCAGCACAAAATCATTCCACATTTTTTTTTTTTTTTGAGATGGAGTCTCACTGTGTCGCCCATGCTGGAGTGCAGTGGTGCCATCTTGGATCACTGCAACCTCTGCCTCCCAGGATCAAGTGATTCTTCTGCCTCAGCCTCCCGAGTTGCTGGGATTACAGGTGCGTACCACCACACTGGCTAATTTTTGTATTTTTAGTAAAGACTTGGTTTCACCATATTGGCCAGGCTGGTCTCAAACTCCTGACCTCGTGATCTGCTCCCTTGGCCTCCCAAAGTGCTAGGATTACAAGAGCACCCAGCTGATTACATATTTTTTAAAAGGGAGTAATGTGACTTATTTCAACTTTCTAATATCCTATCTATGCTTACCAGATATAACAAAATACAATATTCTTTCGAATGTCTATCTACTTCCTCCAAGAACTTTACTTCTCAACTATCAACTACTACCAGGCTTGAAGACAGAATTCTTTTTTTTTTAAGAGATAGAATTCTTTTACTGTTTCATACATATTCAGCAATTTAGAGCCCATACAAATTACCTCTAATTTTTGAAGTCAGAGTAGTGTTACCCTTGGCTAGAGATAGTAACCAGAGCAGACCCTAGAGGTGTAGTTTGAGGTGTTAGTCATATTTTGGTCTTCATCCAGGTACTAGTTACAATGGTGTGTTCAATTTGTGATACTACACTGAGCAATATATTTATTAAACCTATGTATTTATGGTTTGTGTGCTGTTTTTATTTGAATATATAGGTAAAAACAAAACATTACAAATATTTTAGATTAGTTCACTGGTTATAAAAATAGTGCAGAAAATCCACAGTGCTAACATTTTTGTAGCTTTTAAATCATAAACCTGAATAATTAAAAATTGAAAATACTTATTTTCAATCCATCAGAATAAAAATTAAAAGGTACACGTATTTTACAGCGGAAAATACAAGAATTACTCCAAAAGTGGATATGTAGGGTCAGTGACAAGTACACTGTGAACAGCACTCTCATTTTAATGGTATGGTACTTTGTTGGGCATATGAGGCAACACTAAAATAGATCATCTGTTATTCCTTATGACTTGGCCCACACTAAGTTTTAATGGTTGCACTCTTACACATGTGACTACCCAAGGGAAGGGCATGTTAGACTCTGCTTTGTTTTTTAAAGACTTTATATTTTTAGAGCTTTTTTGGTTCACAGCAAAATGGAGAGGAAGGCCCAGAGATGTCGTACATGCCCCCTAGCCCCACACTTGCAGAGCTTCCCCAATTATCAACATCTCCCTCCATAATAGTACATTTGTTAAAGCTGATGAACCTATGCTGACACGTCATTATCATCCAAAGTCTACGGTTTACATTAGGGTTCACTCTTGGTATACATTCCATGTGTTCTGACAAATGTGTAACATGCATCCACTGTTACAGTATCATACAGAAGAATTTCACCTCCTTAAAAATCCCCCTGTGCTCCATTTCTTCATTCCTCCCTCCCACTTAACCTCTGGCAACCGCTGATCTTTTTACTGTCTCCATAGTTTTGCCTTTTCCAGAATGTCATATAGTTGGAATCATATGAAACCTTTTTAGATTATCTTCTTTCACTTAGTAATATGCATTTAAGGTTCCTCCGTGTCTTTTCATGGCTTCATAGCTCATTTGTTTATGGTGCTGAATAACATTCCATTATCTGGATGTACCACAGCTTATTTACATCTTGGTGGCTTCCAAGTTTTAGTAATTATGAATAAAGCTGCTCTGAACATCCATGTGCGAGTTTTTATGTGGATATATGTTTTCAACTTCTCTGGGTAAATATCAAGAAGTGCAACTGCTGAACTGCATGGTAAGAATATGTTTAATTTGGTAAGAAATTGCCAAACTTGATCTGGTGTTTAAATCTAAACGAACTCTTCTGTTACATGGATTCATCTGAATTTGAGGAAGTCTCTCGAAGCAAGGTAACATCATATACAGATTCCACGACACAGGCTCGAAAAATGAGAAAGAGCAAGAAAAAGAAAAGGGTAAGGAAGAGAGGGAGGGAATGGGAAAGAGGGAGGGAGGGACAGAGATGTAGGTAGGTAGGTAGAGACAGATAGATAGATATTCACTCTGTTGTAGATCAAAGCAGCACACAATGTGTTTTCCAAACAGGCAGAACTCCTGTGCCTGATGAAAAAAGAATGAAGATCCAAAGGCTTTAGTATAACATTTCATTAATGGGCATGGAAGTTTTTGTCAAGACTATTAAAAGTCACTGTAGGAGAGGCCAGGCGCAGTGGCTCATGCCTGTAATCCCAGCATTTTGGGAGGCTGAGGTAGATGGATCACCTGAGGTCAAGTGTTCGAGACAAGCCTGACCAACATGGAGAAATCCCATCTCTACTAAAAATACAAAATTAGCTGGGTGTAGTGGCATATGCCTGTAATCCCAGCTACTTGGGAAGGCTTAGGCAGGAGAATCGTTTGAACCCAGGAGGCAGAGGTTGCAGTGAGCCGAGATTGTACCATTGTATTTATTCCAGCCTGGGCAACAAGAACGAAACTCTGTCTCAAAAAAAAAAAAAAAAAAAAGAAAAGAAAAGGTCACTATAGGGACAAATTATTACTTTCCTTGTAATAAAATCAGTTAAGAAACACCTTGCAACTTACTTTTTGAATCACCATTTCAATAAGGCATCATAAAATTATTCAAACATCTAATGCTCCCTTTCAGCTTCCCTTGAAGTATCAGTCATAAAAAAAAGTTCACTTAAGATGAGTTAACATCTTAAAGCTTAAATCAAAATGTCCCACCTTTTCCTTGTTAGACTGTAAATTCTTAAACAGCAGGAGTGATAGGGTTTGTCTCTAAATCCTCCTCCTATATCTTTGTCTTATAATGGCAGATAAGATACTTTTAACCCAATGTTTGATAGCATTTCTCAAACTAGGCAAGTTATAACTGAAAAGATCAATTTATCCATGAACAACATGAAAGTAGCAGGTAAAAAAGATGCTTGAAGGGAAAGGATATATTTTTATCTGCTACATTTACATTAAGTATTTGCTTTTATTTTGATTTTGTTTTATACATATTAAGTATTTGCATGTCTTAAAACTCTTTCCTTCCCTTATCGTTCACTCTTTCACATTCTTCTCAGAAAAATCTTCTTTCCATTGTATTTGCAAACCTAAAAAGTAATACTAATGACTGATAAGCAAAATAGTAGCATTACTGAGATATTTTATAAAGGAGAATATCATAAAGTAAAATAACATAATAAACTACTGTTAATTTATCATATTCCAGGCATATGCTAAGTACTTAACATGTCTTCTAATTCCCAAGGCAGCTATCATTATATACATTTCCAGATGGGCAAACCCAGGGCCAGAGAAGATGACTGGGCCAGAGTTATGCAGCTACTAAGCAGCAGAGCTGGGACTGAACCCAGGTTTAGTCTGGCTCTAAAGCACCTACTTTAAGTCAAGATATTATTTACAGTCAATAAAATTTATCCACTTTAAGTATATAATCTGATTAATTTTGATAATTATGTACAGACATACAACCACCATCATTATAATCAAGATAGGACAGTTCAACACCTTTGAAGATTTCTTTGTGTGCTTTTGCAGTTGATCCCCCTCCCCTAACCCATGGCTCCTGGCAAGCATTGATCCCCCTTCTTACCATAGTTTTGTTTGTCTTTTCTATGATTTCATATTAATGAAACCAGTATGTTTGACTTCCTTCACTTAGCATGTTTTTGAGATTAATCCAAGTTGTTATATGCATAAGTGTTTTGTTTCTTTTTATTGCTGAGTAGTATTTCAGAGAATGGACACACCACAATTCATCCATTCACCAGTTGGTAAACATTTGAAAAACCCTCACTCTTATCCACTAAGATTGAAGAATCAGTATTTCAAATCTGTAAAGACCTTGAAAGTACATAGAAATTCTCTTTAGAATTTCCACAACTTCCATTATCCTGTTTTTCAGCAGCACAATCCAAAATTTAAGAAAATAAACTTCCCACTCCAATTTTCTTTTATTTCATTATTACTAACACATTATTGTTTTCTACTAATTATTACACTTACAACTGTTATTTTATGAATTAAAATACAGAGATACCTCAGAGATATTACAAGCTCTGGGCTCCAAACAACTGTAATAAAGCAAACATCACAGTAAAGCGAGTCACACAATTTTTTATTTCCTAGTGCGTACAAAAGTTATGTTTACATTATACTGTAGTCTATTAAGTGCACGGTAGCATTACATCTTAAAAAAAACAATGTAGGCTGGGTGCGGTGGCTCACGCCTGTAATCCTAGCATTTTGGGAGGCTGAGGCGGGTGGATCTCATGAGGTCAGGAGTTTGAGACCAGCCTGACCAAAATGATGAAACCCTGTCTCTACTAAAAATGCAAAAAACTTAGCCAGGCACGGTGGCTGGCACCTGTAGACCCAGCTACTTAGGAGGCTGAGGCACAAGAATTGCTTGAACCTGGGAAGTGGAGCTTTCAGTGAGCTGAGATCGTGCCACTGCACTCCAGCCTGGGAGACAGAGCAAGACTCCATCTTTAAAAAAAAAATGTATATCCCTTAATTTAAAAAATACTTTATTGTTGCCCAGCACAGTGGCTCACACCTGCAACCCCAGCTACTTAAGAGGCTGAGGCAGGAGGATTGTTTGAGGCCAGGAGCTCAATGCTACAGTGAGCCATGATCATGCTACTGCACTCCAGCCTGGGTGACAGAGCAGGACCCTGTTTCAAAAAAAATTGAAAAATAAAAATAAAAATTACTTTATTACTAAAAATCTTAATGATCATCTAAGAATTCAGCGAGTTGTCACTTTTTTCTTCTTTTGCTGGTGGAAGGCCTTCCCTCCATGTGGATTGCTGCTAACTGATCAGAGCAGTGGTTGCTAAAGGCTGGGGTGGCTGAGGCACTATCTTAAAAAAAGAGATCAGTGAAGTTCGCCACATCGACTGACTCTTTTCACAAAAGATTTCTCTGTAACATGCAATGTTTGACAGCATTTTACCCATAGTAGAATGTCTTTCAAAACTGGATTCAATCCTTTCAAACCCTGCAACATCTTTATCAACTAAATGTATGTAATATTCTAAATCCTTTGCTGTCATTTCAACAATATTCACAGCATCTTCATCAAGTAGACTCCACCTTAAGAAACCATTTCCTGGCCAGGTGTGGTGGCTCATGCCTGTAAACCCTGCACTTTGGGAGGCTGAGGCGGGTGGATCAACTGAGCTCAGGAGTTTGAGACCAGCCTTAGCCAACATGATGAAACCCTGTCTCTACTAAAAATACAAAAAATTAGCTGGGCATGGTGGCATGTGCCTGTAATCCCAGCTACTCAGGAGGCTGAGGCAGGAGAATCGCTTGAACCTGGGAGGCAGAAGTTGCAGTGAGCCGAGATTGCACCACTGCATTCCAGCCTGGGCAACAAGAGCAAAACTCTGTCTCAAAAAAAAAAAAGAAAAGAAAAGAAAAAAAAAAGGAAACCACTTTCTTTGCTTGTAAGTAAGAAGTAATTTTTTATCCATCACGTTTCATCATGAGATTATAACAACTCGGTCACATCTTTAGACTCCACTTCTAGTTCTCTTGCTATTTACACTGTATCTGCAGTGACTTTCTCTACTGACGTTTTGAACCCCTCAAAGCTGTCCATGAGGAATGGAATAGACTTCTTCAAATTCCTTTTAATGTTGATATTTTCGACCTCCTCCCATGAATCACAAAATTTCTAAGTGGCATCTAAAATAAAGAATCCTTTCTATAAAGTTTTAGACTTTGCCCAGGTTCATCACAGGAAGCACAATCTATGGCAACTATTGCTTTACAAAATGTATTTCGTTTTCTTTTTTCTTTTTTTTTTTGAGACAGTCTCACTTTGTCGCCCAGGCTGGAATGCAGGGGCCTGATCTCAGCTCACTGCAACTTTCGCCTCCCAGGTTCAAGTGATTTTCCTGCCTCAGCCTCCCAAGTAGCTGGGATTACAGATGTGCACCACCATGCCCGGCTAATATCTGTATTTTTAGTAGGGATGGGGTTTCACCATGTTGACCAGGCTGATCTCAAACTTCCGACCTCAAGTGATCTGCCTGCCTCCGCCTCCCAAAATGTTGGGATTACAGGCGTGAGCTACCACACCTGGCCTACAAAATGTATTTCTTTCTTTCTTTCTTTTTTTTTTTTTTGAGTGCCAAGGCATGAGTCAATGGCGCAATCTCAGCTCACCATAACCTCTACCTCCCGGGTTCAAGCAATTCTCCTGCCTCAGCCTCCCTGAGTAGCAGAGATTACAGGAATACACCACCACACCCAGCTAAGTGTTTGTATTTTTAGTAGAGACGGGGTTTGGTCCACCGGCCAGAAAGTGGTTTCTTAAGGTGGAGTCCATATTGGTCAGGCTGGCCTCGAACTCCTGACCTTGTGATCCACCTGCCTCGGCCTTCCAAAGTGCTGGGATTACAGATGTGAGCCACCGTGCCCAGCCCAAAATGCATTTCTTAAACAAGATGGCTTGAAAGTATAAGTTATAACTTGATCCACAGGCTGCAGAATGGATGCATTAGCAGTCATGAAAACAACATTAATCTCTGGTACATATCCTTCAGGTGCACTGTCAACGAACAGTAATATTTTGAAAGGAATATTTTTTTCTGAGCAGTAGGTCTCAACAGTGGTTTTAAAATATTCAGTAAACCATGCTGTTAAACAGAAGTGCTATCCTACAGGCTTTGTTGTTCCATTTATGAAGAAGAGGCAAAGCAGATTTAGTATAATTCTTAAGGGCCTTAGGATTTTCAGAATGGTCAATAAGCATTGGCTTAAACTCAGTCACCAGCTGTATTAGCCCCTAACAAGACAGTCAGCTTATCCTTTGAAGTCACACATTGACTTCTCTCTTGCTATGAAAGCCCTAGATGGAATCTTCTTCCAATAGAAGGCTGTCTCACCTATACAGAAAATCTGCTGTTTAGGGAAGTCACCTTCACCAACTATCTTAACTAAATCTGGGTAAGTTACTTGCTGCAGCTTATCCATCAGCACTTGCTGCTTCACCTTGCACTTTTATGTTATAGAGATGGCTTTTTCCCTTAAACCTCATGAACCAACCTTTGCCAGGTTCTAGCTTTTCTTCTACAGCTTCCTAACCTCTCTTAGCCTTCATAGAATAGAAAAGAATTAGGGCCTTGCTCTGAATTAGGCTTTGGCATAAGAGAATGTTGGGGCTGGTTTGATCTTTTATTCAGACTTTCTCCATAGCAGCAGTAAGACTACTTCGCTTTCTTACCATTAATGTGTTCACTGGAATGACACTTTTAATTTCCTTCAGAAATTTTTTCATTTGCATTCACAACTTGGTTAACTGGCACAGGAGGGCTAGCTTTCAACCTGTCTCAGCTTTCAACATGCCTTTCTCACTAAGTCTAACCATCTTTAGTTTTTTATCTAAAGTGAGAGATGTGTGACTCTTCCTTTCACTTGAATACTTAGAGGCCATTTTAGGGTTATCGATTGGCCTAATTTCAATGCTGTGTCTCTCAGAAAATGGGAAGGCCCCAAGGAGAGGGAGAGAGACAGTAGGATGGCCAGCTGGTGGGGCAGCCAGAACACATTTATCAATTAAGTTAGTATCTCCTTCAAGTGCAGTTCATGGCATCCTAAAACTATTATAATAGTTACATCAAGTCAGGTGCAGTGGCTCCCACCTGTAATCACAGCACTTTGGGAGGCCAAGGTGGGTGGATCACCTGAGATTAGAGTTTGAGACCAGCCTGGCTAACATAGTGAAACCCTGTCTCTATTAAAAAATACAAAAATTAGCCAGGTGTGGGGGGTGCACACCTGTAGTCCCAGCTACTTGGGAGGCTGAGACACGAGAATTGCTTGAACCCGGTAGGCAGAGGTTGCAGTAAGCTGAGATTGCACCATTGCATTCCAGCCTGGGCAGACAGAGTGAGACTCCGTTTCAAAAAATAAACAAATAAAATAGTAACATCAGAGATCACTAATCGGCTGGGTGCAGTGGCTCATGCCTATAATCCTGGCACTTTGGGAGGCCGAGGTGGGTGGATCACCTGAGGTCAGGAGTTCAAGACCAGCCTGGCCATCATGGTGAAATCCCATCTTTAAAAATAAAATAAAATAAAATAAAAAGATCACTAATCACAAATCACCATAACAGATATATTAATAATGAAAAAGATTAAAATATTGCGAGAATTAACAAAATGTGATATACAGACAAAAAGTGAGCATACGCTGTTAGAAAAACAGCACAACTATTGACACAAATTTGCAATTTGTAAAAAACACAATTCCATGAAGCATGATAAAGTGAAGCACAATAAAATGATATATGCCTATAGGTATTTTTGTGGATTGGTCAGAAAATTAAGTTGTTATTAGGAACATAAGAAACTGCATTCTAAGCAACTACACTTCTGCAACATTCTGTTTCACTGCTTTCAATATCTTACAGAGAAACCCACAGGTATCTTAAGCAAAACAGGAATTATTTCTGTAACTAATTGAAAGCTATTTTAGCTGGTTCTGCTAGAATACCTTAATAAAGATATTATGAGGTAAAAAGTATGGGATAAAAGAATAAAGAGGCTTGCTTCAAGCCTCTTCAGCCTAGTGTGTGTTTTTCAAACTTTTTTCTAAATAGCTGATATGGTTTGGCTGTGTCCCCACCCAAATCTCATCTTGAATTGCAGTTCCCAGAGTCCCCATGTGTCAGTGGGAGGTAACTGAATCATGGGAGCAATTACTCCTATGCTGCTGTTCTTGTGATAGTGAAGTGAGTTCTCACAAGATCTGATGGTTTTACAAGTGGCTTTCCCTACTTTGATTGGCACCTCTCTCTCCTGCTGCCATGTGAAGAAGTATGTATTTGCTTCCCCTTCTCCCAAGATTGTAAGTTTCTGAGGCCTCCTTAGCCATGCAGAACTGTGAGTTAATTAAATCTCTTTCCTTTATAAATTACTCAGTCTTGGGCAGTTCTTTTTTGAGATGGAGTTTTGCTCTTGTTGCCTGGGCTGGAGTGCGACGGCACAATCTCAGCTCACCACAACCTCTACCTCCCGGGTTCAGGTGATTCCCCCTGTTCCAGCCTCCCAAGTAGCTGAGATTACAGGTGCCTGCCAGCATGCCCAGCGAATTTTTGTATATATATTTTTTATTTTACTTAAATATCTCATTTCCAATAATGGCTATAAGCAAGAATTTTTGTATTTTTAGTAGAGAGGGGGTTTCACCATGTTGGCCAGACTGGTCTTGAACTCCTGACCTCAGGTGACCCACCTACCCTGGCCTCCCAAAGTGCTGGGATTACAGGCGTGAGCCACCACACCTGGCCTCAGGCAGTTCTTTACAGCAGCGTGAGAATGGACTAACACAGTAGCAGAGCCCTCTCTCCCCCCAACAAAGACAATGTATTAAAGCAAGGTTATTCAAGTTCAAGCATGCAAGGACCCATGGCCCCAAATGTTGGGTATCCTTCTCCCATAGTGGTACTTAAGGTACCTCCTTGGATGTTGGCATTTGATAGAACACAACTAGAAAATCAAAGATCTATACTCCATGGTAGGACCATTTTTATTGGTTACAAAGCTTTGTTTTGTTTTGTTTTTGTCCCCCCTCCACAAAGTTCTTTTTTACATCCACCTGTCTGTTATTCTTACCCACAGACTCCAGCCTAATTCCACTTTTATTTGGGGGCCATTACTTTAGCTCCTTTTGGTTTTCTCTTTTTACAGTGAATTCAATATTCTTCATAAGAAATCATATTCCATATTCCATATCAGCCTGAATATTCTCCTTTGGATAAACCTAATTTCCAATAAGACAATACTAGAGTGTCCAAGCTTCTCATGAAGCATCCAAAGCCCTTCATCATTTGGCCGCAATCATCTTTCAGATCCTCATTCTCCTTACTCCACACAGCAGACCCATACATTTTAGTAATCCCAGTCCAACTTACTCTTCCAGTAATTCACTACAAGTAAGCACCTATTCAGAGAGTATAAAAATCTTGATACCTGCATATTTTGATATCTAGTCTCCACTCTCCCTAGGAAACCCCTAGTCCCCACTGTCCATTTCCATCTGTTATTATTCATCCCTTTTGTACGAAATGTAAGCTCAAGGCTTTACTATATATACTACCTTTCAGTGTCCCCCACATACTTAGTACTAATTTACTTTCTGAATTACATTTAACATATAAGTTACTAATACGACTTCTCAATATATAACATGTTATCAAAGTAATCACTCTGGAATTTCCAAGTTCATTTCCTAAATTCCTCATCAAAACAGAAAAAAATAATTGAAAATGTAAATATCAGACAAGATGTCTCCGGAAACAAACCTAGGTAAAGAATCCTTCTGCATAATACTACTATACCTTACTGGAGAGAGTGGGTATCCACACCCACTTACATCGGGTAATGTTAATGCACCTCATACTTGTGGCCTGATAGCATTCCACTAAGAGTAATTAATTACCACCTTACTTTCATTTCAGTAGCATATTGCTAAATGAAACAATAACAGATGAAAGAAGAGAGAGAAAAGAAGGAAGAAAGAGAAAGATGGAGAATGAAAGGAAGGGAGGGAGGGAGAAAGAGAGAGGGAGGGAAGGAGGAAGAAAAAGAAAGAAAAGAAAGTTCTAAGGATTATGATCATATAACAGAGTATTTTGTATTTTATACTGACGGAGCTGTCCAATTCAGGTCTGAAATTGCTTACTACAGTGGTACACACTCAAATGTCTGGCATCTGTTTTCAACAAACCATCTTCTCTGAACCACTATGCCAAAAATCTCATGAGATTTCTATAATTTTATATAAAGACTCAATTCCTACACTGTTGAGAACAGTCAATACTTGCTAGTTCTACATTTCTGAACTCCCAAATAAGATAAAGAACGACACAGAGAGAGGAGAAGATGAACAAAATAGATGCTGGTGTGTTCAGGAGCCTAAGCTGAACCAAAGGCTGGACCTCTTGGTCAGTGTTGTCTCCTCTCTATCAACAAGGCTCCACTCATGTGGGAAGGAGAGTTCCTTCACAGAAGAAAGTTACGTAAAGGAATTGACCTGGGAATTTGGGAAGGGCTACAGCAGCATGGAGAAGCTGCTCATTCATATCAGGCCTGCCCTGACCCTTCAAAAACACCTTCCTCTTCCGACCTGAACTTGGGAAAACTTCAGGGAAAAATAAAGGCAGACCAAGTCTTGAGGGAAAAGAAAGAATACTAGGATATGCACAGCATAGCCCCTATACTACTTGATTTTTTCATCCTCAAATAAAGATAGACACACATCTAATTCTGGTCCTTCCCATATACCTTGCCCACCCTCAACCCCCAACCAGATGTCACCCTAGACCAATGAAATTACAATCTCTGAATAGGGCCCGGACATGGGTGTTTTCTATTTTGGCTCCTGTTTTGATTGTATAGCTGGGATTGAAAATTAGTGCAAACCCAAAAGGAAACAAAGGAAGAGGGGGGTAGAATAGGGAAGAAACAAAGACTAACATTTGTTTGACGTGTACTTCTTTTTTTTTTCCTTCCAGACAGAGTCTCACTCTGTTGCCCAGACTGGAGCATAGTGGTATGATCCTGGCTCACTGCAACCTCCGCCTCCTGGGTTCAAGTGATTCTCCTGCCTCAGCCTCCCAACTAGCTGGGATTACAGGCATGTACCACCATGCCTGACTAATTTTTGTATTTTTTATTTTTTAGTTTCTTTTTTGTTTTTTCTTTTATGCCTTCAACTTCATAATCATAATTTTTGTATTTTTACTAGAGATGGGGTTTCACCATGGTGGCCAGGCTGGTCTTGAACTCCTGACCTCAGGTGATCCACCCACCTCAGCCTCCCAAAGTGCTGGGAAGTACAGGTGTGAGCCACTGTACCCGACCTTGGTGTGTATTTCTTGCCAGATTCGGTAACAGGAGCACTACACACTTAACCTTACCATTTGTAAAAAGGGGTTAAAGTGTCCATTTAAAATAAAAGATAAAGGCTCAGTGCAGTAGCTCACACCTGTAATGCCAGCACTTTGAGAGGCAAAGGTAGGAGGATCCTTTGAGCCTAGGAGTTCAACACCAGCCTGGGCTAAAATATAACAAGCCCCTGTTTCTACAAAAAATTTAAAAAACAAAAAAATAAAAAATAAAAGACACAGGTGACTTGCCGCAAGGTCACACAGCAAATAAGTGATGGATTCGGGGTTTAAACTCAGATCTGGCCAGATGCGGTGGCTCACACCTGTAATCCCAGCAATTTGGGAGGCCGAGGCAGGCAGATCACCTGAGGTCAGGAGTTTGAGACCAGCCTGATCAACATGGAGAAACCCCATCTCTACTAAAAATACAAAATTAGCCAGGCGCAGTGGCACATGCCTGTAATCCCAGCTACTTGGGAGGCTGAGGCAAGAAAATCGCTTGGACCCAGGAGGGAGAGGTTGTGGTGAGCGGAGACTGCGCCATTGCACTCCATCCTGGGCAACAAGAGTAAAACACCATCTCAAAAAAAAAAAAAAAAAAAAAAAAAACCTCAGATCTGTCTCCCTACACTGAACTGCACTATTCCCACTATATTCAGCCAAAAAAATAAACTTTAGATAACAAAAGCGTATGTGTGTGGAGGGTAATAAAGAAAAGAAGGCAAAGTTTCACCTACTTAAGTTTACCTAGGAACGATCTGTACTTCCTGTGTTCAAGTCTCAGACTTCATTCTACATATACTAGAGCCCTGAGTGAAAGTGTGCTTAAAATTCCTGCTACTATTGAGGGGAGCTATGCTCTGAAAGTAAAACTGATCATGGAAGTATACTGACTCTCCACAATCAATAAGGTATTATTTATTTGTCATAAAGGAGTTAAATGAAACCCAAGTTACCTTTTGGGAAAATCCAAAAGAGTAAAAATCACACTGGATTAGGGAGTGGTTGGCAGAATAATCTGTGTGTCTAAGCCTTATATACCTATTTGCTGGCTGTATAACATTATCAACTTGCTGACGTGCAATTTACCCATGTAACAAACTTGCACATGTACCCCCTGAACCTAAAAGCTGAAACACACAACTCTATCATACGGCCATGTTTTGTTCAGATAAGAGAATAGTCCTGGGGTAAAATTGGTGCTCAAGAAAAGTGGATTTTTCCCATGTTCTGGGAAACCACAGTAGGCATTACAAAAGCACAGAGGTCTGTGAGACCACTTCATAAACTGTGCATTGCTAGATCCATATGTATTATAACCATCTTTCAAAAGGAAGAATTAAAGCACATCTTTCAGGAAGAAATTAAGGTGGACTGGATATTCTCTAAGACTGTTACACTGTGCTTTTCACAGTCATACTGAGATATCTTCCTGCACTCCTGCCCTCTTTTCTGATCACCCAAATTGAGTGCCTATTCAAGAGGCCAGGCATTATACTTGAAGCTAGGGACCAACTATAAATAAAATCTAGTCTCTGCCCTCTTAAAGCATACACATTAAAGAAAAACACCAACACTAAATAGTTAATTACAAGTGGGGTGAGTGCTATAAATGTGAAGTTCAGTTTCCACTGCCTACACAAGTGGAGAAAACAGGGAAGTCCATAGGGAAAAGTAAGTAAATTTTCAGTTTTCTGTATCTTCATTATTGGGTTAGAACAACCCAATACTGTCAATACAAAGAACTTCTTCCAAAATACAATAAAGTCAGTGAAGAACATTTCAGACTTCACTTATTGACAATATTCAATATCAGGCCATGTAAACAAGGTTTACTATTCTATTTTTCAGGAAAAGAGAGTCTACTAAGGATTCGAAGCATAAACAAGGTGACTAATAATAACAGAAAAACTATTTTCCCAAAGACACTGAATTTGCATGGTTGTGTTAAGGTAATAGTAGTATTAGTAGCAGTAATAATAATAATGATGATGATGGAACCACTCTTAACAATTAAGTATCTAAAGCAAAAGTTACCACACTCAACCATGAAGCAGGAGGTTCTGCTCCTGGTTCCATATCACCCGGGCCAATTCCCATAGCCTTTTGAATCTCAGCTTCCCAATCTGTAAAATTAAAAGGTCAAAACAAAACAATCTCTTAGGTCCCTTACCACGTTTATGTGCAGAATCCAGCTAGAATGGTTTGAAATCTGAGTACCTGGAAGTCATGGAAGATTACTTATCCCTCCAATTTTTTCATTTTTAAATTAGCCATCCTTTACAATGTATTCATAGCACAACCATATATTAGTTTTACTTCTAAATCTGTTCAGATAGAAACAGAAAGACTGAATCTTGTCTTCAAAAAGTTCAAAATTCCAGACAAAATGTCTTTAATCTGAGAATCTCAAGATAATTCCTTTACAACACTTTTTTATGCTACCAATAAATTATTTACTGACATCCACTCACGGTGAACAGAAATAACAATGTGTTATTCAAATTTTGGAAAATTCCATTTGGAATTCTAGCAAAACTGGCTCTATTCCCATTCTGGCATCATGTGCTCAGCTCCCCTCTCTGCCACTTCCTCTCAGTTGAGCCTCTCCCTAAGGAGTTCACTCCCAGCAGAGGATAAAGGGAGGGGGAAGAGGAGGCTCTGCCAGCCACAGAGAAGTCTCTGCCCAACATAAATGTTCATGTCAATGCCCTTTCACATTGCCTCTTTTGATTCAACAAATGCACTGGCAGCCCTCAGTTCAAATAGAAACACAAGCGAAACCTTCTAAAATATTTTCAAGGCAGTCGGGTGCAGTGGCTCATGCCTGTAATCCCAGCACTTTGGGAGGCCAAGGTAGGTGGATCACCTGAGGTCAGGAGTTCAAGACCAGCCTGCCAACATACTGAAACCCCATCGCTATTAAAAATAAATAAATAAAAATATTTTCAAGGCATTAATAAGAGGAAAAATGTGGAAGACAGAATAACCTAAAGTTCCAAGTTTCCTGGTATATCGCTATGTATATGTTGTTTAACAATCAATGACCTCAGAGCTTCTGAAAAGGTGTCTTTTTTTGGTTTAAGATATCAACACTTTTATATACCAATTCATGAGCTATAGAAAAAAAAAGAGGCCAGGCATGGTGGCTCACCCCTAAATCTCAGCACTTTAGGAGGCCAAGGCAGGGGGTCATGAGGTCAGGAGTTCAAGACCAGCCTGGTCAACATGGTGAAACCCGGCTCTACTAAAAATACAAAAATTAGCTGGGCATGGTAGTGTGTTCCTGTAATCCCAGCTACTTGAGAGGCTGAGGCAGGAGAATTGCTTGAACTGGGACGTGGGAGGTGGAGATTGCAGTGAGCCGAGATCACGCCACTGCACTCCAGCCTGGGCTACAGAGTGGAAAAAAAAAAAAAAAAAAGAAAGATACCAAAGTTTAAGACTTCAAACTATCTAGGTTTTATTCCAGAAATCTTCAATTTTGCAAACATATATACCTTGACATGGAAGAGTGAGGGTAAACAATCATCCTTCCTTGTCAGAGGAGAAGTGGTACTTCAGAATTCTTATTTATCTCCTTATAACTTGGAACAGACTCTAATTACAACCTCAAAGATCTCAGAAAAGAAATGGCATGAAAACTTTTAAACAACATTGAATCTCTGTTATATTACAAAGCTACTATCTTAAAAAAAAAAAAAAGTAACTCCCTGGCAGTATCTTCTCTGAGTAAGACTATGCTCCCCACTGCCCAAATGCAGCAGTAATAATTAATTCCTTATTTGTACATGTGCCTTACTTCATCTGCATCTCACAAAAACAATGAGATAGAGTGAATATCATAACTGCCCACTATCAATGTTCAAACAAAGGTTTAAAGAGACTCAGAAACTTGCTCAACTAGATGCCATCATTACATATGACTTCTCCAAGATCTAACCCTTCACTTTGTCCTCTGAAAAAGAAGACAACATTACTACAAAAATTCCTTTCTTGAAGCTGTTGTATTTTGTCACAGTAAATTAGTTTACATTTTCTAGAATTTTATATTAATAGGATCATCTATTATGTATTCTTTTGTCTAGCTTTTTAACTTAGCATAATTATTTTGACAGTCGTTTATGTTGCTACATGTATTAATGGTTCATTCCTATTCATTTGCCAAATAGTATTCCATTGTATGGATGTACCACAATCTGTTTATCCATTCTTCAGCTGAGGGACATGTGGTTTATTTACAATTCTTGGCTATTAAGAACAATGCTGCTTTGAATATTCACATATATGTCTTTGTGTGGACATACGTTTTCATTTTTCCTCTTCAGTAAATTTCCAGGAGAACTCCTGCATTATATGATAGTTATATGTTTAACTTTGCAAGAAACTGTCAAATTGTTTTCCAATGCGGCTATATCGTTTTATTAATATATTCCAAACAGCAGTGTGTGTGACACTTTTTAAAGTGCCAACATTACAAGATATTTAATAACTGAGAAAGGCCTGTAGGATCCAAAGACGGTGCATGTTTGCATGTTCCAAAGTCAATAGATAGATAGATAGAAAGTATTTCATCCAGAGAAAAAGATTCACACAAAAACAAATGAAACCACATGCCAATATAGCTACATTAGCTTATGTGATGACTTACAGGTATGCTATCTTAAATTCCATCAGGAAAACACCTATCTAAATGTGGCCAGGCGTGGTGGCTCATGCCAATAATCTGGCACTTTGGGAACATTGAGGCAGGCGAGCTGCCTGAGCTCAGGAGTTTGAGTCCAGCCTGGGCAACATGGCAGAACCCCATCTGTACTAAAAATACAAAACATTAGCCAGGCATGATGGCATGTGCTTGTAGTCTCAGCTACTCAGGAGGCTGATTTTGGAGAATCGCTTGAGCCCGGGAGGCAGAGGTTGCAGTGAACCAAGATCATACCACTGCACTCCAGCCTGGACAACAGAGTGAAACTTTGTCTCCTAAATAAATAAATAAATAAATGTAACCAAATGACTTACAGGTATGCTGTCTTAAATTCTATCAGGAAGTATCTACCTAAATGTAACCAATATGAGATAAACTTATATTTTAGAAACTAACATGCACAGAAAGAAAGATCTTTAAAGGTAACAATAAGGCTGTTGCAAGCATTCACAATAGCAGCTCATATGAACATGATCTACAAATCAGACACTATGCTAAGCTATATATATAATATATAATATGACATATTATATACTATATATATACATATACATATACATATATATATATATATAAACCACTTTACTGATTGCTATCTCCATTTTACAGATAAAGAAATCAGAGACAAAGAGGAGTTAAGAATGTGGTCCCAAGGCCACATAGCTTATGAAGGGGGAGTCAGATCTACCTAACTCCAGACAATGCTTTTGGCTTTGCGAATTTATTGCTGCATCTTCAAGTTTCACATGCCTTCCAGCCTGCTTTGAAGATAACTTCCTAGAACTAAATGATACTACTCCTTAAGAAACACTTCCCCCATTTTCTACTTTTGTACCTATTAAGCAACTTTCCAATATTTATCTGTTTTCCCAGGCCCATTTTCTACTTGGAAAAGAGGAACTGACAAGTCAAATGGCGTAAAGACCAGGCATGATGATTCTGAACATTAATTTGACCATAAATTTGGTTAATGTGATGAATCATGGAGGCACCAATATCCTTTTCTAAGGATCAACATAATAGAGGAAGTCACCACATCAGGCATCAATCCTACACAAGTCCACAAATGCTAAACCAACTCTACACCTAGAACAAACTTGTTGAACCTGCATCCCACAGGCTACCTGCAGCCCAGGACGGCTTTGAATGCTGCTCAACACAAATTTGTAAACTTTCTTAGAATATTATGAGATTTTTTGTGTGTGTGATTTTTTTTAAGTTCGTCAGCTATCATTATTGTCAGTGTATTTTATTTGTGGCCCAAGACAATCTTCTTCCATTGTGGCCCAGGAAAGCCAAAAGATTGAACACCCCTGACCTAGAATGTAAAAAAGAAAACACAAGCTACTATTAGTATTAGAAAAATATGGCCAGTAGAACTACTACTGCATATGTAGCTAGAAGAACTCTTAGCAGCTTTCCTTCTCCAGTAGGGAAAATTAAAATATATTATGCAAATGCCAAGTGTTTTTCATTTAAAAGTAAGAAAGATTAAAATATAATGAGCAGAATTATTAAAGAGTTACGAAAAAATATATTATCTGATTAAGTAGAAGGGGCATATTGCTTCAGAACTATTTTGGAAATACTGGACAAGTGGCAGGTCTTACTGATGGATTACAGTTTCTTCCCCATAACTCCCCTTCTATATTCTATAATACTGGAGGACCTAATATTTTGAGAAAGGCCAAAATTTGGAATGTGCCTCTTAGGTTCCTCCACAAAGGCTGGCCTGCCAATTCTTACTATTAATAGATTTATGGTCTTGAAAAGGAAAAATCAGTAGACTCATTGGCTTTACACAAACCTTGCCAATTTTTCCACACCCTAAATGTCTGAGGGTTTACTGGTAACTCCTATTTGTTTTCCATAGAGGTAACCTATCTTTCTCTTCCAAGCTACATTTTCTGTCTTCTAAATGACATCAGGAGCAGTGATTCTCAGAGGAAAGTATAACTGGAGGGCATGTACTAGGAGAACCAAAAAATGGGAATTCAAGCTGGAAAGTAGTACTGAGAAGTAAGATATGACATCTGTCTTTCCCATAAAGTCAGGAGAACTGAGACCATATCTTTAGGAGAAAGGTTTTGGTGAGGTCAAAATAGTTAAAAAAGGATGGAAGATTTTTGGAAAACATAGTGAATGGAAGCTTTCCATAGAGACCCAGGAAGCACAAATTTCACATAGCAAAAAACGGTAAGAAAGAAAGAACTATAACTAACTCACAACTCTTTTTGAAAAAAAATTTAAACTGCCTCAATTTGCTTTAATTTTCTTAGCCAATCCCTTCTTTTCTGAAAATACAGCTCAACTGTAACCTAGTCTCTTCCAATAATCAGAAATTCTGAATTAACAATGTTTCAGTGATTTGTTACCTCTTCTCAACTTTCTCAATTATTCCTTTTTTTTTTAAAGGTGGAGTCTCGCCGTCACATAGGCTGGAGTGCAGTGGCGTGATCTCAGCTCACTGCAACCTGCGCCTCCTGGGTTCAAGCAATTCTCCTGTCTCAGTCTCCTGAGTAGCTGTGATCACAGGCATGCACCACCACAACCGGCTAATTTTTGTATTTTTAGTAGAGATGGGGTTTCATCATGTTCACCAGGCTTGTCTCCAGCAATCTGCCTGCCTCAGCCTCCCAAAGTGCTGGGATTACAGGTGTGAGCCACTGTGTCCAGCCATCTCAATTATTCCTACATGAAGGCTAAGAGAAAGGAAGAAGGATAGACCAGTCACAGGACAAAAGTGTTAGGCCGACAAATGGTAGGCATAAAAAGAAAGACCAGGTGTGGTGGTTCTCGCCTTTAATCCCAGCACTTTGGGAAGTCAAGGTGGGTGGATCACTTGAGGCAAAGAGTTCAAGACCAGCCTGGGCAACATAGCAAGACTTAATCTCTACAAAATATAAAAAATAAATATATATTTTAAAAAGGAGGACAAAAATAATACACAGGTGTGTTTGCGTTTGTGCATATGCTACACACGTAAGTTACAAGATGGGCTGGGATCGACCATACAAAAAGGAAAAAAGATTTATCCCAGCAAATCTGTCGAAGCCTGCAGGTCCCACAAGTACCCATTTTTGTTCTGATCATCTCAAACTGGAGTCAACTTTGAAAGAAAACTGACAGTATGTAATGTAAATGTCAAACTCTGGTTGTTTGTATGGTTTATTTTGAGAAGACAAGGTTCACTGGCCTTGGGCAGCAACCACAGAGACATTCAAAGACTGATGCACTCTGATATCTGTTGCAACTATGTGTAACTCATCAACATTTGTTATAGATATCAGCAAAATGACCCTTTTGGCACTTAAAAAAAAATTACAGAGCAACAGTATCTTCATGCTGAGAACAATTATTAAGATCACCTAATGAGTCCCCTTCTCTCAAAGATTGGAGAAATTGAAGCTAAAACTGGGATTTGCACAACATGGACGAAATGGAAAGAGCATAAATGAAATCTTGGATTTAAAAGCAGAGAATTAAAGAAAAACCAAAGAGAATAAAAAGTTTTTAAAAAGAAAAATGTCTTTTAGCTCCATTTTTTTCACAGAAAATTGCATACTATATCCTCTCCCTCTTGCAGAAGAGGATTCACATCATGTCAATTAGGTCTTTTTTGAGATAAACACTCATTCCTTTGGGAGACACACCACCATACTGTTCTTTTCTTTTGCATTCAATTTTAAACCTTATAATCTAACTCAAGTCTTTTCACAATTAATTACTGCTCAAGTTCAGCAAGTTAAGCACGTTTATTAATTCCCATCCCACTAGAAAAATAACTAGAGGCGTGATTGAGGGATCCAAGATGGCCGATTAGGAGCAGCTCAGGATTGCAGCTCCCAGTGAAAGTGCGGAGGGTGAGCGGACACCGCATTTCCAGAGGGATTTTTGTTTTCTTTTGTTTTGAGACAGAGTCTCACTCCTCCAGACAGATTTTTTATTGCCCACAGACCAGGAGATTCCCAGGCGGAGGAGCCCCACAGGTCGCCAGCGTGGCTGTTTTGGCCGGCGGGGCTGTTCTCCGTACAAAATACACGGATCTGGGCACCGTTTTAGCTGGCGATGAGAGATCCGGGAAGGCAGAGTCGCCCATTCATCTGATTAAAAAGGGGACTGAAACAGCGAGCCAAGTGAGGAGATTCCCAGGCAAAAAAGCGCGCGAATCTCAGCGCTGCTGTTTCAGCCAGCACAGTGGGTCGGCCGCACAGGAAATCACACAGATCCCGGGGGCATTTTCAGCAGGCGACTGGAACACCTGGGGAGACAGTCGACCATTCAACTAAAAAAAAAGGCCCTGAGATAGGGAGCCAGGTGATCCGGCTTGGCTGGTCCCACCCCCCCAAAAAAAACAGCAATTGGAAACACTCTGGATTGAGAGTTTCACAGCAAGCACAGCTGAACCCGGGACAGTCCAGCTCTATGACAGAGGGGTATCCGCCATTACCGAGGCAGTCCACCACTACGGAAGTAGTCCGCCATTGCTGAGACAGCCCGCCACTGCCGAGACAGCCCGCCACTGCGGAGGCAGCCCGCCATTATAGAGGTGGGCTGCCACTGCCGAAGCAGTTCTAACTACACCCATACAAACAGGACTGCAGGGAAGTTCACACGGCAGCTGGGCAGAGCCCACAGCAGCTCAGCAAAGCCTCTACAGCAGACAGTGACTAGGCTGCCTCCTCGCTGGGCAGGCCAGCCCTGAAAAAAAGACAGCAGCACAACAGAAACTCACAAATAAAGCCCTAACTCCCCCAGGACAGAGCACCTGGGGGAAAAAAAGGGTTTATGAGTTCTGCTGCAGCAGACTTAAACGTACCTGTCCAGCAGCTCTCAATGAACAACGGAGCTCACAGCTCAGCACCTGAGCTCCTATAAAGGACAGACTGTCTCCTCAAGCAGCTCCCTGACCCCCATATAGCCAAAGAGTCACCTCATAAAGGAGAGCTCAGACTGACATTTGGCAGGTATCCTTCTGGGACAAAGATAGCAGAAGAAGAAACTGGCAGCAACCCTTACTGTTCTGCAGCTGCTGCAGGTGATCCCCCAGGCAAGCAGGGCCTGGAGTGGACCTCAGCAGTCCTACAGCAGAGGGGCCAGACTGGTAGAAGGAAAACTAAGAAACAGAAAGAAATAACTTCATCATCAACAAACTGGATGTCCACTCAGAGACCCAATCTGAAAGTCAACAACTACAAAGACAGGTGGATAAATCCACAAAGATGGGAAGAAACCAGCGCAAAAAGGATGAAAACACCCGAAACCAGAACACCTCTCCTCCTACAAGGGATCACAACTCCTCACCAGCAAGGGAACAAGGCTGGATGGAGAATGAGTGTGATGAATTGACAGAATCAGTCTTCAGAAGGTGGGTCATAAGAAACTTCTGTTACCTAAAAGAACATGTTCTAACCCAATGGAAAGAAACTAAGAACCTTGAAAAAAGATTTGACGAAATGCTAATGAGAATAAACAACTCAGAGAGGAATATAAGTGAATTGATGGACCTGAAAAACAACACGAGAACTTCGCGAAGCATACACAAGTTTCAACAGCCAAATTGACCAAGCAGAAGAAAGGATATCAGAGGTCAAAGATCAACTCAATGAAATAAAATGAGAAGGCAAGATTAGAGAAAAAAGGGTAAAAAGGAATGAACAAAGTCTCCAAGAAATACGGGACTATGTGAAAAGACCTAATCTACGTTTGATAGGTGTACCTGAATGTGACGGAGAGAATGAATCCAAGCTGGAAAATACTCTTCAGGATATTATCCAGGAAAACTTCCCCAACCTAGGAAGGCAGGTCAATATTCAAGTCCAGGAAATACAGAGAACACCACAGAGATATTCCTGAAGAGAGCAACCCCAAGGCACATAATCAGCAGATTCACCAGGTTTGAAACGAAGGAGAAAATGCTAAGGGCAGCCAGAGAGAAAGGTCCGGTCACCCACAAAGTGAAGTCTATCAGACTCACAGCAGATCTCTCAGCAGAAACCCTACAAGCCAGAAGAGAGTGGGGGCCAATATTCAACATCCTTAAGGAAAAGAACTTTCAATCCAGAATTTCATATCCAGCCAAACTAAGTTTCATAAGTGAAGGAAAAATAAAATCCTTTGTGAACAAGCAAGTACTCAGAGATTTCGTCACTACCAGGCCCTCTTTACAAGAGCTCCTGAAAGAAGCACTAAACATAGAAAGGAACAACCAGTACCAGCCACTCCAAAAACATACCAAATGGTAAACAGCATCAACACAATGAAGAAACTGCATCAACTAACGGGCAAAACAGCCAGCTAGCATCAAAATGGCAGATCAAATTCAAACATAACAATATTAACCCTAAATGTAAATAGACTAAATGCCCCAATCAAAAGACACAGACTGGCAAATTGGATAAAAAGCCAAAACCCATCACCGTGCTGTATCCAGGAAACCCATCTCACATGCAAGGATACACAAACGCTCAAAATAAAGGGATGGAGGAAGATTTACCAAGCAAATGGAGAGCAAAACAAAAAGCAGGAGTTGCAATTCTCGTCTATGATAAAATAGACTTTAAACCAACAAAGATCAAAAGAGATAAAGAAGGACATTACATAATGGTAAAAGGATCAATGCAACAAGAAGAGCTAACAATCCTAAATACATAAGCACCCAATACAGAAGCACCCAGATATATAAGGTAAGCTCTGAATGACTTACAAAGAGACTTAGACTCCCACACAATAATAGTGGGAGACTTTAACACCCCATTGTCAATATTAGACAGATCACCGAGACAGAAAATTAACAAGGATATCCAGGACTTGAACTCAGACCTGGACCAAGCAAACCTAATAGACATATACAGAACTCTCTACCCCAAATTCACAGAATATACATTCTTCTCAGCACCACATCGCACCTACTCCAAAACTGACCACATAATTGCAAGTAAATCACTCCTCAGCAAATGCAAAAGAATGGAAATCATAAGACAGTCTCTCAGACCACAGTGCAATCAAGTTAGAACTCAGAATTCAGAAACTAACTCAGAACCGCACAGCTTCATGGAAACTGAACAACTGGCTCTTGAATGTTGACTGGATAAACAATGAAATGAAGGCAGAAATAAAGATGTTCTTCAAAACCAACGAGAACAAAGACACAACATACCAGAATCTCTGGGACACATTTAAAGCAGTGTCTAGAGGAAAATATATAGCAATAAATGCCCACATGAGAAGCAACGAAAGATCTAAAATTGACACCCTATCATCAAAATTGGAAGAGCTAGAGGAGAAAGATCAAAAAAACTCAAAACCTAGCAGAAGACAAGAAATAACTAAGATCAGAGCAGAACTGAAGGAGATAGAGACACAAAAAACCCTTCAAAAAAAATCAATAAATCCAGGAGCAGGTTTTTCAAAAAGATCAACAAAATAGACCACTAGCCAGATTAATAAAAAAGAAAAGAGAGAATAATCAAATAGATGCAATAAAAAGTGATAAAGGGGATATCATCACAGATTCCACAGAAATTCAAACCATCATCAGAGATTATTACAAATAACTCTATGCACATAAACTAGTAAACCTTGAAGAAATGGACAAATTCCTGGACACTTGCATCCTCCCAAGCCTAAACCAGGAAGAAGTCGAAACCCTGAATAGACCAATAACAAGGTCTGAAGTTGAGGCAGCAATTAAGAGCCTACCACCCAAAAAAAGCCCAGGTCCAGATGGGTTCACAGCCGAATTCTACCAGACATACAAAGAGGAGCTGGTACCATTCCTTCTGAAACTATTCCAAACAATCCAAAAGAGGGAATCCCTCCCAAATCATTTTATGAGACCAACATCATCCTGATACCAAAACCTGGCAGAGACTCAGCAAGAAAAGAAAACTTCAGGCCAATATCCATGATGAACATAGATGCAAAAATCTTCCATAAAATACTGGCAAACCGATTGCAACAGCACATCAAAAAGCTTATCCACCATGATCAAGTAGGCTTCATCCCGGGGATGCAAGGCTGGTTCAACATACGCAAGTCTATAAACATAATTCATCACATAAACAGAACCAAAGACAAAAACCACATGATTATCTCAATTGATGCAGAGAAGGCCTTTGACAAAATTCAACAGCCCTTTATGCTAAAAACCCTCAATAAACTAGGTATTGACAGAATGTATCTCAAAATAATAAAAGCTATTTACGACAAACCCACAGCCAATATCATACTGAATGGGCAAAAACTGGAAGCATTCCCTTTCAAATCTGGCACTAGACAAGGATGCCCTCTCTCACCACTCCTATTCAATATAGTACTGGAAGTTCTAGCCAGAGCAATCAGGCAAGAAAAAGAAACAAAGGGTATTCAGATAGGAAAGGAGGAAGTCAAATTGTCTGTATCTGCAGACGACATGATTGTATATCTAGAAGACCTCATCGTCTCAGCCCAAAATCTCCTGAAACTGGTAAGCAACTTCAGCAAAGTCTCAGGATACAAAATCAATGTGCAAAAATCACAAGCATTCCTATACACCAATAACAGACTTAAAGAGAGCCAAATCAAGAATGAACTGCCATTCACAACTGATACAAAGAGAATAAAATACCTAGGAATACAAAGATCAAAAGAGATGTAAAGGACCTTTTCAAGGAGAACTACAAACCACTGCTCAACGAAATAAGAGAGGACACAAACAGATGGAAAAACATTCCATGTTCATGGTTAGGAAGAATCAACATCGTCAAAATGGCCATACTGCCCAAAGTAATTTACAGATTCAACACTATCCCCATCAAGCTACCAATGACCTTCTTCACAGAACTGGAAAAAACCACCTTAAACTTCATATGGAACCACAAGAGAGCCCGCATAGCCAAGTCAATTCTAAGCAAAAAGAACAAAGCGGGAGGCATCACACTACTAGACTTCAAACTATACTACAAAGTAATCAAAACAGCATGGCACGGGTACCAAAACAGAGATACAGACCAATGGAACAGAACAGAGGCCTCGGAGGCAACACAACACATCTACAACCATTCAATCTTTGACAAATCTGACAAAAACAAGCAATGGGGAAAGGAGTCCCTGTTTAATAAATGGTGTTGGGAAAACTGGCTAGCCATGTGCAGAAAGCAGAAACTGGACCCCTTCCTGACACCTTACACTAAAATTAACTCCAGATGGATTAAAGACTTAAACATAAGACCTAACACCATCAAAACCCTAGAAGAAAATCTAGGCAAAACCATTCAGGACATAGGCATAGGCAAGGACTTCATGACCAAAACACCAAAAACATTGGCAACAAAAGCCAAAATAGACAAATGGGACCTAATCAAACTCCACAGCTTCTGCACAGCAAAAGAAATAGTCATTAGAGTGAATCGGCAACCAACAGAATGGGAAAAAATTTTTGTAGTCTACCCATCTGACAAAGGGCTGATATCCAGAATCTACAAAGAACTAAAACAGATTTACAAGAAAAAAACAAGCAAGCCCATTCAAAAGGATATCCATCAAAGGATATGAACAGACACTTTACAAAAGAAGACATACATGAGGCCAACAAACATGAAAAAATGCATCATCACTGGTCATTAGAGAAATGCAAATCAAAACTACATTGAGATACCATCTCACGCCAGTTAGAATGGCGATCATTAAAAAATCTGGAGACAACAGATGCTGGAGAGGATGTGGAGAAATAGGAACACTTTTACACTGTTAGTGGGAGTGTAAATTAGTTCAACCATTGGGGGAGACAGTGTGGCAATTCCTCAAAGACCTGGAAATAGAAATTCCATTTGACCTAGCAATCCCATTACTGGGTATATATCCAAAGGATTGTAAATCGTTCTACTATAAGGATACATACACACGAATGTTCACTGCAGCACAGTTTACAATAGCAAAGACCTGGAACCAACCCATATGCCCACTGATGACAGACTGGACAGGGAAAATGTGGCACATATACACCGTGGATTATTATGCAGCCATCAAAAACGATGAGTTCGTGTCCTCTGTAGCTACATGGATGAACCTGGAAACCATCATTCTCAGCAAAGTGACACAAGAACAGATAATCAAACACCGCGTGTTCTCACTCATAGGTGGGTGTTGAACAATGAGAACACATGCCACAGGGAGGGGAGCATCACACACTGGGATCTGTTGGGGGAAACAGGGGAGGGACAGCAGGGGGTGGGGAGTTGGGGAGAGATAGCATGGGGAGAAATGCCACATATAGGTGATGGGGAGGAAGGCAGCAAATCACACTGCCATGTGTGTACCTATGCAACAATCTTGCATGTTCTTCACATGTACCCCAAAACCTAAAATGCAATTAAAAAACAAAATAACTAGAGGCAGCATAATCTATTTTTGTGTGTGTGTGCTCCCTCTGTGACTCTAACCAAAGAAGCATAATCTAAATTTAAGGTGACCTTTCATTTAGAAGTTAGAAAATTAGAAGTAGATATTTTGGAATTTTTATTGTCCCTAATACCCCTGCCCTCACCCCCCACCCAAAGGAAGGGATACTAGCAATCTAGAAAAGAATATGCATGGAGAGGCTTAGGATCTGCATCATCAAGCACTGCCAGTGGTTCTCAGCAGTACTCACTGGTTCCATGTCAGAATCAAGATGTGAAATATGTATTTTAGGGATTACCTAAAACCTGTTGTAAAGGATTCCAATGACATTCAACATACCTACTCAAGCAAGAGGGAAAGGAATAACATTGTACACAACTTTAGATTTACCCAGTATATCTGCCATGTGTATTGAGAGTCAGCTTGTATATCTGGGAGGATGAGAAGGGACAATCTGGTATCACTCATTTGCTAGAGAAGAAAACTTAAATTCTAAAAGATTCAATGGCTTATATAGGTCCTTTTGAAAATGAACAATTTCCATTTAGAGACTGTACTTCAGCAAAGCTATCTGATCCATCAACACTAGGAAGGAGAGCTGATGCCAGCCAGATATTTCTTCTGGTGTTAATTAATATAATGACCTTCTGGTCAGTAAGTTTTTGCTGCTTTAGAACCTGATCCAACAATTATACTGACAAAACTGTTTCAAACCTGTAAAGCTGCTGACATACATCCCATGCAAATTCCATTAATGGGAGACCCCTGGATGTCAAGTCTGAAATACCTGGCTATCTACCACAATGAAAAAATTCTGAGTTATGTATAAATAAGTTGATTTATTCATTCACAGTACATTCTCTACCCCCACTTCCTCTCTCCCTTCACCTACCTCCTTCATTCCTCCAACCCAGTGGTATAGAGCAGGAGTTGGCAAATATTTTCTGTAAAGGGTCAGATGGCAAATAGTTTGGGCTTTGTGGGTTCTGCCTTTGTAGCACAAAAGTAGCCATAGACAATCCATAAATGAATGGGTGTGTCTATATTCCAATAAAACTTCATTACAAAAACAGATTTAGCTTGCAGAGCTATAGTTTGCCAACCCTGGTTTGAAGCAGCAATTTTCAAACTTTAGCCTGAATCACAATCACACATTGGCTTGTTAAAATACAGACCTCTGGGCCACATCCTTAAGTTTCTGATTCAATAGCCCTGTCATGGGGCCTGAGGTTTTAATACGCTCCCAATCAATGCTGATACTGCTGGTCCAGGGACCACACTTTGAGAACCACTAGTATAGAATAATGGTCTATACTGCATTCAACAGAAGGTTAAAACGTAATGAACAATCAAGAATGTAGAAACAACATGCTGCAAACTTAACTGCTAATTTTATACAATATTTCATATGAAGACTTACTGTTAAGTGCCATAATATTATCTGTTCCTGGATGATGGAAATTTATCCCCATGCGTCCTAAAAAATAAAATAATGTTAAGCACAAAGAATGTTTAATGTAATGATTTCAAATACATCTTAAAATATGAACATTACAAAAAGCTAGAACAGATTAATCTATAACAATGCTATCAAAGGCCAAAGCAGTTACAACAGTTTTTAAAATTAAGTCATAAAACATACACATGAAAAGTCTTAAAGCCAAAGTTTCAACAACAAATAAAACAAAACAAAACAAAACAAAAGCTTCTGTTATAATAGTCTGAGATTTAACACATCTCTTGCATTCCAATTTAAACATGCCAACTCCTTGGATTAAGCATTTTATTTAAACAAACATTTGCACTGTGCTTCCATTCAAGCAGCAAAAAAAAAATACAGATTTGATAAAGTATATAAATTTGAAGCTTAGAGAGAATAAAAAGAGGTTTCATACTGGCTCAAAAACGCAATATAATAATCAGAATGGCAACCAAAGGAAGAGGGTAAAATGTATATAAGAGATAGAACAGAGAAAAATGATTGGCTTAAAAATCTAGAGTTCTGGTGACTATACCCGCCACTAACTAGTTATATGACCTAGAATATAATGCTAATCTCCATATGTTCATCCTTAAGTCTGTAACAGGAGTTGCAAACTTCTGCTGACACTGGCTGGCTTCCTGTTTTGGTATCCCTCTGAGCTAAGCATCATTTTTTCATTTAGAATGGCTTGTGGGCTGGGCACGGTGGCTCACACCTGTAATCCAAGCACTTTGGGAGACCGAGGCGGGTAGATCACCTGAGGTCAGGAGTTCAAGACCAGCCTGACCAATACAGAGAAACCCCATCTCTACTAAAAACACAAAATTAGCTGGGCATGGTAGTGCATGCCTGTAATCCCAGCTACTTAGGAGGCTGAGGCAGGAGAATCTCTTGAACCTAGGAGGCAGAGGTTGCAGTGGAGCCAAGATCACACCATTGCACTCCAGCCTGGGCAGCAAGAGTGAAACTCTGTCTCAAAAAAAAAAAAAAAAAAAAAAAAAAGAAAGAAAGAAAAGAAAGGCTTATAAACACAACCAAACCAAAAATAAAACAAAGAATAATATGTGACAGAGACCATGTGGCCCATAAAGCCTAAAATAGTAACTCGTTAGCACCTCACAAAGTTGGCCAACCCCTGGTCTATAAGATGTCAGAATCAGATGCTTCAACTAATGGCCCCTAGCGACAAGAATGGAATATGTACACATTTGGTATTTTTTTTCATTAGTTATTTGGGACAAGGAGGTAGATACATCAAAGAAAAATTAGAAAGAATCTTACATGGAAAAAATATATACTTAGAAAGCTTTCTTAACCAAACTCCTTCAACAAAATAGTTACTGAAACAATGCTTATGTGTAAAGGTAATATCTATAAACGGCTCTGCAAGGTTTTAATATTCATTGGAGTTATGAAATTCTCAAAAAATGTTAATCTTATTTCACTACCATTGTTTAAATAAATGTCAGTATTTTGGGGAGAAAGCAGTACTACAGAAAAAGCTACAGATAAGGTTAAAATAATTGATTTTTACAACATATACCGTTTTATATTACATAATGGCAAAAAGGTCAGTTATCATTTGATAGTCAACTCCATTATGGGCAACTGGAGGCAAATAGCATTATTCAGTTCTTTTTGCCCAAAAGGAAAGCATCATAGTGGACGAAACAGAGCATTTGCCTTAAATAAAAAGGGAGAATCATGAATTCTCAATTAAATGAAGTTTTGCCTAGACAGGACCAGCCTGATTTCTTAAGTATCCCCAGGCTACAACAATTTGTAAAAGGTCATTTCATATTAAGAGGCAAGGAGGGCTGGGCACAGTGGCTCATGCCTGTAATCCTAGCACTTTCACAGAGGCAGACTCCGTCTCAGGACAAAAAATTTAAAAAGGCAGGGAAAAACAAAACCCTCACAAGTGAAATGTCACTTGTATTGGTGTGTATTTATGTATTTAAGAATGGGAAAATCTTAAATACATCCATAAATGGGACAATCCATCAGAATTTGATGGATTCTGATGAAATTGTTCTAACTTCATCATGAAGCATTATAGACCTTTCAATAACAATTTTTAGTTTTTATTATTTCAAACCTCCTTATTAGGAGAAAAATGTTTCATCTCTCTCTAGTTTTGTGGAAACTATTTTGCTAGCATTTATAATATAAGTAAAATTCTTTTCTAAAACTAGATTATGTTTTCTATTAGAAAGCCATATGAATAAAAAATCATCTAAGAGAATCACCTATTTTATTTTTTATAGATTTCATAAACCTTTTCATATTTACTAGAAGCTAATTATCAGGACTTTCAAAAACTACCCCATTGTTAAAAGATAGATTTGATAGAGAAGGAAAAACAAGACACATTTGACATATCTATATATAATTGCTCTATGTGCCTTACGTTTTTCCAGTTCCTACGTCATTTTAGAGTCCCTAAAAAGTATCGTCTGTAACGAGTGCTATCTCCTACCACCACCACCTTGATCAGAACCTATAATAGGAAAATTTGTCACCAGAACAAGGCTTTGATTCAGTAGGGAGAATGTATATTCTCATTTCAATTAGCTATCTCAATGTTCTTACCATCATTTTTGGATAATCAAGACCTTATTTGGATTCATTATAACCAAATACTAATTTCCATGAAAACTAGATGTGATTTACTCTAAACCAGCTTTCATCCTTTTCTGACGTATTCAAATATAATAGTAACTAGCCAGTCACTGGAAAGTCTATCCAAAAGCCCATTAGGCTTCAAAATCACTGCCCATCAGAACTTAAGGAAATCGCATATACGGAGGATCTTTTCCAACTTTAACCAAGGAATATTTAGAGGAGGGTGTAGTGTCTAAGAAATTAGCAATATTCCCTAAACATTCCTAGAATAGTAATAAAGGGTTATCAATAAAATCATGCAAACTCGAATTTAGCTGATCCTTATTTGACTTCTTTTCTGTGTCTACAACCATTTATGGTAAAGAATTACGTAGTTTACAACCACTACATCAAATAAAGTTTTTACATGTTCCTGTAACTACTTAGCTTCCCAAACATAAAGGGTATCCCTTTTGTCCTCCAGAAGTTAAACACACCTACATGGATCCTTTTTGATCCTTTCCACAAGCTCCTACAACTTTTCAGCTTGGAAAAATGAAATTAAAGGAAGCTTGGCAATTTTCAAATTATCATTCTCTATCTTACACTGACTACTTCCAACTTAAACTTTATGATGCAGTAAAACAAGAGCCTTAGGCAGTGTTTTGCAGATTGAAAGTATCATTAATTGATGAAAAGCAGAACCCTTTTTACCTTTCCTGGTATTCTCCCTAATTCTTTTTTTTTTTTTTTAACGGAATCTCGCTCTGTCGCCCAGGCTGGGGTGCAGTGGCGCGATTTCGGCTCACCGCAACCTCCACAACCGGGGTTCCAGTGATTCTCCTGCCTCAGCCTCCCGGGTATCTGGGACTACAGGCATGCACTACCATGCCCAGCTAATTTTATATTTTTTGTAGAGACAGGGTTTCACCATGTTGGCAAGTATAGTCTCCAACTCCTGATCTCAGGTGATCCACCCACCTCAGCCTCTCAAAGTACTGGGATTACAGGTGTGAGCCACCATGCCTGGCCTATTCTCCCTAATTCTTTGGCCTCTGACTTCAACAGGTCACTGGATGAAAGTTAGCAACAAAACATTTTTTTCCTTGTTTTGAGACGGAGTCTTGCTCTGTCACCAGGCTGGAGGGAAAGGCGTGATCTCGGCTCACTGCAACCTCTACTTCCTGGGTTCAAGCGATTCTCCTGCCTCAGCCCCTTGAGTAGCTGGGATTGAAGGTGCATGCCACAACACCCAGCTGATTTTTTGTATTTGTAGTAGAGACAGGGTTTCACCATGTTAGCCAGGATGGTCTCGATCTCCTGACCTCGTGATCCACTTGCCTCAGCCTCCCAAAGTGCTGGGATGACAGGTGTGAGCCACCGCGCCCAGCTAATTTTGTATTTTTAGTACTGACGGGGTATGCCTGTAATTCCAGCACTTTTTTTTTTGAGACAGAGTTTCTTATAATCCCAGCATTTTGGGAGGCCAAGGTAGACAGATCACCTGAGGTCCAAAGTTTGAGACCAGCCTGACCAACATAGAGAAACCCCATCTCTACTAAAAATACAAAATTAACCAGGCATGGTGGCGCATGCCTGTACTCCCACCTACTCAGGAGATTGAGGCAGGAGAATCTCTTGAACACGGGAGGTGGAGGTTGTGGTAAGCTGAGATCCCACCACTGCACTCCAGCCTGGGCAACAAGAGCGAAACTTTGTCTCAAAAAAAAAAAAAAAAAAAAGGAGAAAACAAGATCACCAAAGATTAAGCATTGTTAACATTTTGATTTACACTCTTCCAGTTTAGGGAATGTGTATGTGTAAAGATTTCTTTTCTAAAATTGAAATTATATCATAATTTTTAAACTTAATATATTGTATATCTTAAGTTTTACAGTTATTAAGGAATTTTGAAGGAAAAAGAAAATATATAATAGCAAAAGAAAAGCTGATTCCAAATTCAGAGGAGGCCATTTCTTTTCTCTTCCTCTTGTCCAACGAATACTGTTGTTTAATCAGCTGTGAAAAAGAATCAAGTGTGTGACATCTGGTGATTTTTGTATAATGCACTCTGGTGCTGCCAGCATGACATTTTGTCACCTGTCCATGATCTGCTATTTTTAAATTGTTCTTGTCAGCTAGCTATCTTTTAAGTATAGTGTAAAATATAAGGTTTCAAAAACTGGAAGGCATACGTGGTTTAACTGAGTTAAATGATGCTGTGGAAATCTGAGACTGTGTCCCACTTTCCCCCACTGCACAGTATCTGATAAATAGGGGTGAGAGGGGGATGAAGGGAGAGGTCGGAGAATAGGGTTACATATAGTTATTTGGTCTGTTAAAATCACAGTCTCATAATCTCAATTCACATTCACATTTAAAACACTATGAAAAAACTACATCTATCACAATTCAAAGTTTCAAAATCCAACTAAACTCATGTTTTGAGAATCCAAACATAAAGTGAAATTTGTATTAATTCATAATTAATCATGAAAGTCATCTCTTTACTTCTACAATATGTTATGAGATAGGGAACAACTGCCACACCTTCCTCTAATCATTCCTTTTGCTCTAAAAAGGCAAGTACTTCAGAAAGCTTCACATAACAGAATGTTAGCGCCATGTTTCAGAAGGACTTACAGGTAAAAATGTATATTCTACTGGGATTTACTTCCCACTAACATTCTCTATAAAGTTAGAGAGACATTCTTTTAGAAAAGTATCTTAAAACTGCAATACTGTGATATGCAAAGAATACAGTAAACTGTTTTTTAAAACTCTTTTAAGGAAATGATAAAACATTGGTAGTATAATATTCTAAATATTTTCCAAATAACCAATAAGCAAAAGCGGTGAGCTTAGACGTGAGGTCAAATCCTAGTTTCTTCACATACTAGTAGTGAATAATTTTTGGCAAGTTGTTAAATATTTTGTGTCTCTGTTTCCTCATCCAAGGCTGCACTCCAGAACAATTAAATCACAATTCCCAGTCTGGCGTGCAGTGGTTCACACCTGTAATCCTGGCACTTTGGGAGGCCGAGGCAGGCGGGTGGCTTGAGCTTAGGAGTGAGAGACCCAGCCTGGGCAACATGGCAAAACCCTGTCTCTACAAAAAAATTTTTGAAAACTAGGTGGGTGTGGTGGCATGCACCTATAGTCCCAGCTACTCACAAGGCTAAGGTGGAGGACAGCTTCAGCTGTGAAGTGAAGACTGCAGTGAGCTGAGATCACGCCACTGCACTCCAACCTCGGTTACACAGCGAGACCCTGTCTCAAAATAATAATCATCATCATCACCATCACCTTTGTCTTTTAAAATTGAGGTGACTATTTTTTGTTGTTGTTGAGATGGAATCTTGCTCTGTCACCCAGGCTGGAATGCAGTGGCACAAGCTTGGCTCAAAGCAACCTCCACCTCCCAGGTTCAAGTAATTCTCCTGCCTCAGCCTCCCGAGTAGCTGGGATTACAGGCACCCACGACCACACGTGGTTTAATTTTTGTATTTTTAGTAGACACAGGGTTTCACCATGTTGGCCACGCTGGTCTTGGAACTCCTGACCTCAAGTGATCTGCCTGCCTCAGCCTCCCAAAGTCCTGGGATTATAGGTGTGAGCCATCGAGCCTGGCTGCTAAAAACTCAATGATTTAAATGCTATGCTTAAAGGATGATTACACAAATTAATGGGAGGTGCTTATACAAATCACTCAATTTCTACTTACTGTTCCTGCCCCCCCCCAAGAATGTACAAAACAAGAACCATCACTTCTTGCCGACTTAGAGCCTGCCCCATAACAGTTTGTTTAATCTGCAAATTTTCAAACAAGATAAACTGATATGGTCTAAAGGGAGATAACAGAAAAATAGAACTGAACAATAATTCAAGCTACAGAAGTAAATAGACAGTATATTTTTCTGGAACAAACAAGCAAACAAAACATAATGAAGGCATATTTTTCTAAAATAGGAAGACCTCAAAATTCCATAAGAGGGGGATAAATTTTGTGAAAGGCTCTATAATACTAAATTTTAATTATGATGAATAAAGAAAAATGCCTCTATAACACCAAAGGGATGGCATTCTCTCTTCCAAGTTTGTCGATTTAAATGCTTTAAAGCACTATTACTGACAGATAACCTATATGTTCCAGGCATTCTCAGTATACCTTTGAAGAGCAAAGCTGTCAGTATCAGTTCTCAACTGACACCTGTTCTTTTCATTTTTCAAATCTCAGTTCCATGAATGGTTAGGGAAGAAAAAATTCAAATACATAAAAATGTTTTACCAGGCACTAACCCCAAATAATCAGCCAGGCCTATTTTTCTGCTATAAGAGGGAAACTGCATGGGATGAAGAAAAAGTAACACAACATACCAGAATCTCTGGGACACATTTAAAGCAGTGTCTAGAGGAAAATATATAGCAATAAATGCCCACACGAGAAGCAACGAAAGATCTAAAATTGACACCCTGTCGTCAAAATTGAAAGAGCTAGAGGAGAAAGATCAAAAAAACTGAAAACCTAGCAGAAGACAAGAAATAACTAAGATCTGAGCAGAACTAAAGGAGACAGAGACACAAAAAACCCTTCAAAAAAAATCAATAAATCCAGGAGCAGGTTTTTCAAAAAGATCAACAAAATAGACCACTAGCCAGATTAATGAAAAAGAAAAGAGAGAATAATCAAATAGATGCAATAAAAAATCATAAAGAGGATATCACCACAGATTCCAGAGAAATACAAACCATCATCAGAGATTATTACAAACAACTCTATGCACATAAACTAGTAAACCTGGAAGAAATGGATAAATTCCTGGATACTTGCATCCTCCCAAGCCTAAACCAGGAAGAAGTCGAAACCCTGAATAGACCAATAACAAGGTCTGAAGTTGAGGCAGCAATTAAGAGCCTACCACCCAAAAAAAGCCCAGGTCCAGATGGGTTCACAGCCGAATTCTACCAGATATACAAAGGGGAGCTGGTACCATTCCTTCTGAAACTATTCCAAACAATCCAAAAGAGGGAATCCCTCCCAAATCATTTTATGAGACCAACATCATCCTGATACCAAAACCTGGCAGAGACTCAGCAAGAAAAGAAAACTTCAGGCCAATATCCATGATGAACATAGATGCAAAAATCTTCCATAAAATACTGGCAAACCGATTGCAACAGCACATCAAAAAGCTTATCCACCATGATCAAGTAGGCTTCATCCCGGGGATGCAAGGCTGGTTCAACATACGCAAGTCTATAAACATAATTCATCACATAAACAGAACCAAAGACAAAACCCACGATTATCTCAATTGATGCAGAGAAGGCCTTCAACAAAATTCAACAGCGCTTTATACTAAAAACCCTCAATAAACTAGGTATTGATGGAACGTATCT
Organism: Ateles fusciceps; assembly: GCA_036589455.1. Classification (NCBI taxonomy): domain Eukaryota; kingdom Metazoa; phylum Chordata; class Mammalia; order Primates; family Atelidae; genus Ateles; species Ateles fusciceps. Next base: position 8,580,452 of record JAZHEH010002393.1, read on the forward strand.
CAAAATAATAAAAGCTATTTACGACAAACCCACAGCCAATATCATACTGAATGGGCAAAAACTGGAAGCATTCCCTTTCAAATCTGGCACTAGACAAGGATGCCCTCTCTCACCACTCCTATTCAGTATAGTACTGGAAGTTCTAGCCAGAGCAATCAGGCAAGAAAAAGAAACAAAGGGTATTCAGATAGGAAAGGAGGAAGTCAAATTGTCTCTATGTGCAGATGACATGATTGTATATCTAGAAGACCCCATCGTCTCAGCCCAAAATCTCCTGAAACTGATAAGCAACTTCAGCAAAGTCTCAGGATACAAAATCAATGTGCAAAAATCACAAGCATTCCTATACACCAGTAACAGACTTAAAGAGAGCCAAATCAAGAACGAACTGCCATTCACAACTGATACAAAGAGAATAAAATACCTAGGAATACAACTAACAAGGAACGTAAAGGACTTCTTCAAGGAGAACTACAAACCACTGCTCAACGAAATAAGAGAGGACACAAACAGATGGAAAAACGTTCCATGTTCATGGTTAGGAAGAATCAATATCGTGAAAATGGCCATACTGCCAAAAGTAACTTACAGATTCAATGTTATCCCCATCAAGCTACCAATGACCTTCTTCACAGAACTGGAAAAAACCACCTTAAACTTCATATGGAACCACAAGAGAGCCCGCATAGCCAAGTCAATTCTAAGCAAAAAGAACAAAGCGGGAGGCATCACAATACCGGACTTCAAACTATACAAGGCTACAGTAATCAAAACAGCATGGTACTGGTACCAAAACAGAGATATAGACCAATGGAACAGAACAGTGGCCTCGGAGGCAACACAACACATCTACAACCATTCAATCTTTGACAAATCTGACAAAAACAAGCAATGGGGAAAGGAGTCCCTGTTTAATAAATGGTGTTGGGAAAACTGGCTAGCCATGTGCAGAAAGCAGAAACTGGACCCCTTCCTGACACCTTACACTAAAATTAACTCCAGATGGATTAAAGACTTAAACATAAGACCTAACACCATAAAAGCCCTAGAAGAAAATCTAGGCAAAACCATTCAGGACATAGACATAGGCAAGGACTTCATGACCAAAACACCAAAAACATTGGCAACAAAAGCCAAAATAGACAAATGGGACCTAATCAAACTCCATAGCTTCTGCACAGAAAAAGAAACAGTCATTAGAGTGAATCGGCAACCAACAGAATGGGAAAAATTTTTGCAGTCTACCCATCTGACAAAAGGCTGATATCCAGAATCTACAAAGAACTAAAACAGATTTACAAGAAAAAAACAAACAAGCCCATTCAAAAGTGGGCAAAGGACATGAACAGATACTTTACAAAGGAAGACATACATGAGGCCAACAAACACATGAAAAAATGCTCATCATCACTGGTCATTAGAGAAGTGGAAATCAAAACTACATTGAGATACCATCTCACACCAGTTACAATAGCGATCATTAAAAAATCTGGAGACAACAGATGCTGGAGAGGATGTGGAGAAATAGGAACACTTTTACACTGTTGGTGGGAGTGTAAATTAGTTCAACCATTGGGGGAGACAGTGTGGCAATTCCTCAAGGACCTGAAAATTGAAATTCCATTTGACCCAGCAATCCCATTACTGGGTATATATCCAAAGGATTATAAATCGTTCTACTATAAGGACACATGCACATGAATGTTCATTACGGTACACTTTACAATAGCAAAGACCTGGAACCAACCCAAATGCCCATCGATGATAAACTGGACAGGGAAAATGTGGCACGTATACACCATGGAATATTATGCAGCCATCAAAAATGATGAGTTCGTGACCTTTGTAGGGACATGGATGAACCTAGAAACCATCATTCTCAACAAACTGACACAAGAACAGAAAATCAAACACCGCATGTTCTCACTCATAGGCGGGGTGTTGAACAATGAGAACACATGGACACAGGGAGGGGAGCATCACACACTGGGGTCTGTCGGGGGGGAGATAGGGGAGGGGCAGTGGGGGGTGGGGAGTTGGGGAGAGAGAGCATGGGGGAGAAATTCCAGATATAGGTGATGGGGAGGAAGGCAGCAAATCACACTGCCATGTGTGTACCTACGCAACAATCTTGCATGTTCTTCATATGTACCCCAAAACCTAAAATGCAATTAAAAAAAAAAAAAAGAAAAAGTAACTCCTCCCTGTTTTTGCCAAGATGCTGTCTATACTGGGCTTCCCCAGTTAGGGTATAGGATCTGACTTCTCTGCTCAATGTATTATAGTTGTTATTTCCTTATGATCCTTCTTGATTTGGGAGAATATGATTAATCAAAGCTAATGACCATGAGTTTTCAGAGTAGTTCCATAGGAGCTTGGTGAACCCTGATCACAGGTAGAAAGTCAAGGAACAGCTATAAGGAGGGTAATAGGGAGGAATCTTTTTCCTTATCTCTTACCACACCCACCTCTCTCAACACCTTTAAACCCCTTAATCTCATTGTTATGAAGAGAGTTGGATTTTCCTTCAATCCACTAAAAATGAGAACAGAGAACAATTGCTCCCTCCTACTCTATCTGCCAACCCACGTATTTCTGTGCTTAGAAAAGAAATAAGGAACAGGGCCAGGGCCAATGGTTCATGTCTATAAACTCAGCATTTTGGGAGGCTGAGGTGGGAGAATTGCTTGAGCTCAGGAGTTCAAGACCAGCCTGGGCAACATGGCGAAACCCCGTTTCTACAGCAAACAGAAAAAATCAGCCAGGCATGGTGGCCATGCCTCTAGTCCCAACTACTGAGTGGGGCTGAGGCAGAAGGATCGCTTGAGCCTGGGAGGTCAAGGCTGCAGTGAGCCAAGATCATGCCACTGCACTCCAGCCTGGGTGACAGAGCAAGACCCTGTCTCAAAATAATAAATAAATAAAAATAAGAGAAGTTGTCATTAGAGCATTACCCTTTTCAAAAGTCTCCTTCCTCATCTCTGAGGCATTCTCTCAAACAAAAGGAAAAGTATAAGACATAGTAAAAAAGAAAACACACACACACTCAGGAGACGATTATGTTATTCTGTTGTACTCAAGCACTGTAGTTTGGTATCTTCAAAAACCAAAAAAAGAGGCCGGGCACGGCGGCTCACGCCTGTAATCCTAGCACTTTGGGAGGCCAAGGTGGGTGGATCACCTGAGGTCAGGAGTTCAAGACCAGCCTGGCCATCATGGTGAAACCCCATCTTTAAAAAAAATAAAAATAAAATAAAATAAAATAAGCAAAAAAAAGAAAAATAAATTAGTCCGGGTAGGCACAGTGGCTCACGCCTATAATCCCAGCATTTTGGGAGGCTGAGGCAGGCAAATCATGAGGTCAGAAGTTCAAAACCAGCCTGGCCAGCATGGTTAAACCCCGTCTCTACTAAAACATACAAATAGTAGCCGGGCATGGTGGCGCGTGCCTGTAATCCTAACTACTCGGGAGACTGAGGCAGGAGAATTGCTTGAACCCGGGAGGCGGAGGTTGCAGTGAGCTGGGTTGCACCGCTACACTCCAGCCTGGGTGACAGAGCAAGACTCTGTCTCTCAAAAAATAAAATAAAAAATAAATTAATCCAATTTTTATTTAAATACTCATTTTGTGATCTGATTAATGCTGTAGAAGGTATTTTTCAGTGTGCTGTGAAGAAAGTTCAATTCAGTTTTTCTTCTATATAATTTTTATCATGGAGGATGACATAGGGAACCTTTTAAAATTTCCTACAAATATTTTCAAGGCTGGTCAACCAAATATATGACCGAAAAACCAGTAAAGCTTATTTACTTTACTAAAACAGAAGTCTCATTATCTCCTAAACTTCCTATTCTGTCATCTCCCACACTAATCCTTTTTTTCCCTTGAATCAGGACAGTTGAATAAAGGTATTTTTTACTAAACACATTTCTAAGATAAAATATAATTGTGAACATATTTTTACCACGTTCTTTAAGTACATCTTGAAGTACTTTATTCTCCATAAATTGGATATCCTATTTTACATTTTTTATGTCATTCAGATAGACAATTTTGGAAAGCCAAAATAACCGAAAAATTATTTTCCTTTCTCCTTTAAGTGGCTTTGAAAATGATAAGACATTTATCCTTCAATAATCACTACTTATCTATGAAAAATATAAAATTTTGACACCTTGTATCTGAAAAATTTCCACATCTAGCTGCAGTCTAGTTGGAAAGAAGTCAATATTGTAAGGATACCATGACTACTTCCAGCAAAAAACTGTGAATAGAATTCACAGAGCCAGAATTCACACCCAGGTTTCACTGACTGCAAAGTCAGAAAGGCTGAGTTGAAATTTCACCTCCTATATGAAGAATATAAAATATCTGGAAGGATGTTAATAAAAATAATAACCTGTTACCTCTAGGTAGACAATCTCTGGTGATTTTTTTGTAAACTTTCCTTTTTGTCCTTTTACGTACTATTTGAGTTTCTTTGTTTTGTTTTGAGCAGTTTCTAGTGCCAGGGACTTTATTTGATCTTCAAACTCACTCTATGAAGTAGGTAATTTATTTTAACAATAAGGACATTGAGGCTTTGAAGAGGCTAATTTATCCAGATTAACAGACAGCCAAAAGCAGAGACAGAATTCACACCCAGGTTTCACTGACTGCAAAGTCAGAAAGCCTGAGATGAAATGTCATCTGCTATATGGAGAATATAAAATATCTTGAAGGATGTTAATAAAAATAATAATCTTTCTTACCTCTAGGTAGAAGTCTCTGGTGATTTTTTTTTTAACTTTCCTTTTTGTCCTTTTATGTACTATTTCAATTTCTCTGTTTTGTTTTGTTTTGCTTGAGATAGTCTCACTCTGTCACCCAGGATGGACTGCAGTGGTGTGATCTCAGCTCACTGCAACCTCCGCCTCCCAGGTTCAAGCGATTCTTCTGCCTCAGTCTCCTGAGTAGCAGGAATTACAGGCACATGCTACCATGCCTGACTAATTTTTGTATTTTTAGTAGAGACAGTGTTTCACCATGTTGGTCAGGCTGATCTTGAACTCCTGACCCACCTGTCTCGGCCTCCCAAAGTACTAGGATTACAGGCGTGAGCCACCGCACCAGGCCTGGATTTCTTATAATGAGTAAAAATGTATTTTTTTTCTGAAGAAAAAGGGAAAACAAAAACCAGTTACTCTGGGACCAGGTGCGGTGCTCACACCTGTAATCCCAGCACTTTGGGAGGCTGAGGCAGGTGGATCGCCTGAGATTAGGTGTTTGAGACCAGTAGTCTGGTCAACGTGGTAAAACCCCGTATCTACTAAAAATACAAAAATTAGCTGGGCATGGTAGCAGGTGCCTGTAATCCCAGCTACTCAGGAGGCCGAGGCAAAAGAATCACCTGAATCCAAGAGGCGGAGGTTGCAGTGAGCGGCGATCGTGCCATTGCACTCCAGCCTAGGCGACAAGAATGAGACTTTGTCTCAAAACAAATAAACAAATGACAACAACAAAATAAAAACATTACTCTGTCCTTGAGTTTTGAGGCCCTCAAAACAGTGTCCTCATGTTCGAGTAGGAATAAAGGATATTGAAAGCACGAAGAAAAACAAGATGGTATAAAGGGAAGTGCTTCTGGACAGACTCATAAAGAAGCCACATGGTAGTTCCTTAGCCCTCCATCCTTCTCTTAAAGCTCAATCCACCTAAATGTTTATATCTTTTGACCCAAAGATTCTCACTATGAATTTACCTTAAGGAAAAGCTATGTGCAAGAACTCATCCATGGCAACATTACCTATAATGGAGGCAAAACTGGAAACAATCTAAAAGTCTAAAGTCAAGGCCTACCAATAAATTACAAAGATCTGACAGAAGCATGGATAATGTTTATTATATGGGAATCAGACAAAGAACACACCATTGCAATCTTCATTTTTTAGTTATCTTTTTGTTTTTACAATTTTCTCCACTTTTTAAAGTAAAAAATTATTTAAAATATTTTCCTTAAAATGCAAGTATCAGCCGGGCATAGTGGCTCACACCTGTAATTCCAGCACTTTGGGAGGCCAAGGTGAGCAGATTACTTGAGGTCAAGAGTCGAAGAACAGCCTGGCCCACATGATGAAATCCCATCTCTATTAAATATAAAAAAACTAGCTGGGCAAGGTGGCAGGTGCCTGTTATCCCAGCTACTCGGGAGGCTGAGGCAGAAGAATCATTTGCACCCAGGAGGCAGAGGTTTCAGTGAGCCAAGATTGTGCCACTGCACTTCAGCCTGGCCAACAGAGCGAGACTCTGTCTCAGAAAAAAAAAAGAAACGCAAGTATCATAATTGTTAGTAGAGGTAACAGGGATTAAACACTTGGTACCATAAATCAGATAGATCTAAAAGTCTCCCAGCTGAAAAAGGGAAGCAAAAAGCTCAAACACCCTAAACAAAGGACAGTGATACAGTAATGTCACTGACCACTGGGACGTAGTCCATTCATAGAAAATCACTGTGGGTGATATGATGAACTTATAAAGTTGCAACCATATTGTAGCTATAAAAAAAATACATACTAAGTGCCTTCCAACTTACTGGGACATATCATCTGCGTGTAGCTTGTTTCTATAGATGAAGCCTCATATTCACAAGTACAATGGAGAAAACTATGCAGAGGTAGTTGAACACGTAATAAAAAAGCTCATCATAAATGGAATATGGTATTTACATTACCTCACAGTCAGGTACTCTCCTTAAACTTTGCCAGTGCTACACTCAACAGGGCACAATAGTTCCTGCTTAACCAATATTTAAAAACTCTGGAAAATTACAGACTATAATCTAAGATCCTTTCATAATTTTTTACTGAAAGAACAAAAGAATACAGACCAAGATAAACAAAAAGATATTCATAAAGAACAGGAGTTGGATATTTTAGGATAATTAGAAGAGGCTTATAGCTTCCTTCTTATGGTAAAGAAGGAAGACAAATGGACCCTTAAAAGATATTGAAAACACAAAACAGTCTGTGAATATTGTTGGTTTTTTCTTAACACTATTCTCACTTCTAAGTGAAAAATGCTTTAAATTACCACGTACCTAATATTTTAACCGAAGAAAGATGTGGTAACAGTGACTAAATATAACAAAGCATAAATAACATTTCTTTTCCTATGTCTGAAGGCCTTAAAATCTAGCTTTCCAGCCGGGCACAGTGGCTCATCTCGTAATCCCAGCACTTTGGGAGGCTGAGGTGGGTGGATCACCTGAGGTTGGGAGTTCGAGACCAGCCTGACCAACATGGAGAAACCCCATCTCTACTAAAAATACAAAATTAGCCAGGTGTGGTGGTGCATGCCTATAGTCCCAGCTACTTGGGAGGCTGAGGCAGGAGAATCGGTTGAACCCGACAGGCAGAGGTTGCAGTGAGCCAAGATCATGCCATTGCACTCCAGCCTGGGCAACAAGAGCGAGTGAAACCCCATCTCAAAAGAAAAAAAAAAAACTAGCTTTCCCCAAAATCCCTTCTTTTCTTTATAACTTATTAACTACTTTCTTTTCACTGGAAAATGAGGAAAGCAGAAGAAAATCATGAGTGTGACAAGAAAATGATGAAAGAGATTCCTGGTGTGGCTCAAGGAAATGAGCATCTGGTGTTCACAGTCATTCACACTATAATACGGGCCTAGGGAGAACCAGAGGGGATCACATTCCTCACAATTTTGAAAGACATGGTTCATACAAGACGGGCATCCCCATGGCCACCTCTTCACAGTTTTCAGAAATTTAGATCTTAACCCAAGTATAATGGATATTTCCATAGGTAATTTTCATTACAGTATTTTAAAATATCGTAAGGTCTCTAAAAAGTCCTATAATCCATAAAAAGATCTGTAATTATTAATTCAACACCAACATCAGTCCTGAATTTACATAGCCTTTAAAAACAGGAAGTCCTAATACTGCTAACTTTGAGACTTTCTGCCTTATATTTAACCCAAAACATTTATATACTTTAAGATATTTTTTCTTGTGTTTAGCCTCAGAGAATGCAAAGGGTCACTGGCTGCCCCTAAGCCTGGGTAGTGATACTTCCTATACTAGAAAGGTGATTATGCTTTAATAAAATAGAAGTCCTTTATATGAAGTTTTCTGAAGCAATCTTTGGAGACTGGTTTACTAACTCTCACAGTTCCTTACAGTATATATACATGGACTTAAACGAATTATCCAGTTTCAGCTGAGGATTCCAAATGCACACAGCCCAGAAAATCTGGCTGCTGGTCTCATGCTATAACTCAGGATGTGACTGACCTCAGCTACCCAATTCATGCTCCTGCCAGACATGACTGATTATAACCACCTTGATTATCATAGGTAGCTGAACGCAGGTTAAAGAAAAAAATCAACTTTAAATACATTCCACAATGCTTTACAGAAGCAAAACAAAAACAAGCAAACAAAAAACAAACAAGAAAAATCAAAATTATTAAAAAGCTGATTTTTGCTTAAAACACCAAGCAAGAAACAGACATATGAATATTCCTAACCTGCAAAATGATTCCTCCACATTATATCAGCGAAACTCATTGGTGGGCCACTGGGAGGGTAGTGTTTACCTTTCAGAGGCTCATGATCAGTCCTTATCATATCCATTAAGGAGTTCTCCAACGAGTGCAAGTTAAAAGTGTCATAGGGCCTATTCCGGTCCTAAAAATAAAAACACAAAAAAAGGCAATACATAAAATTACTTCATAAAATTAACACCATATCATTTGCTTCCTGCTGCGGATTGATGACATGAATGAAAGTTACAGATGGCTCTAATAGCATACAGTCCTTCTTTTTATTTGTTTATTGATTTACTTTGTAGAAATGGGGGTCTCGCTATGTTTTCCAGGCTGGTCTTGAACACCTGGGCTCAAGTAATTCTCCTGCCTTGGCCTCCGAAAGTGCTGGGATTATAGATGTGAGCCACTTCGCTCATCCTGCTCTTTTCATTAAGAATAATGGTTTGTTATGCCTGTAATCCCAGTACTTGGGGAGGTTAAAGCGGGCAGATCACTTCAGGTCAGGAGTTGAGACCAGCCTGGCCAACATGGTGAAACCTTGCCTCTACTAAAAATACAAAAATTAGCCAGGTGTGGTAGCGAGCACCTGTAATCCCAGCTACTCCGGAGGCTGGGGCAGAAGAATCACTTGAACCTGGAAGGCAGAGGTTGCAGTGAGCCGAGATTGCGCCACTGTACTCTAGCTGCAGCGACAGAGCAAGACTTCATCTCAAAAAAAAAAAAAAAAAAAAAGATTTGGCAACATTAAGTTTAATACAAGTTTCCATAATTAATTAAATTGTATCATTTTCCCTAATACTCTATAACGTAATACCCCAATACTTCAGAGTGACTTTCTCGCAAATGACCTAAAATAATAAATTTAAAAGGAGAGTCAAGTGAATTGGCTTTGCTCTGTACCCTCCACCCACTACCTCTATTGTCAAACGAACAGAGATGTTTCCCCCCCTAGAGGAAAACCACAATTTTTTTTCTTGAGACAAGGTCTTGCTCTGTTGTCCAGGTTGAAGTACAGTGGTACAATCATGGCTCACCTCAGCCCCGACCTCCTGAGCTCAAGCAATCCTCCCACCTCAACCTTCCTAGTAGCTAGGACATGTGCCACCATGCCCAGCTAATTTTTAAAAAAATTGTTTTTGTAGAGCTGGGGTCTCACTATGTTGCCCAGGCTGGTCTGGAACTCCTGGGTGCAAACGATAAAGACCACAATTAAGAACTCAAAGGGAATTGTTTTCCTGAAAAATCAAAGGGCAACTATAATTTCAATGAAAATGTATTGGATATCTTTAACAGTTCTGACCAGTAAGTTGCATATATTAGATACACTTTTTAAAAATAAAAACATGTTCAACGTTGTATTCATGAAGATAATGGCAAAGAGAAAAAAAATTTTTAAGCGTCCAAAGTACTAAAATTACCTGTTGAAAAGCACCCACATGAAGAAACTTTAACCCAAAGCAGTATTTTTAAGATGTTATATTCAAAAACATTTTGAAACTAGAAATCTAACACAAACTAAGTGAAGAAAAAAATAATTATTTCCCCATATTTCACTCAAGCCTGCAGGAGACTATCACCTACAAACTCTTCTTAGTATCTAAGCCTCAAGGGAAACACAGCTCATATTCTAAGTTAATACTATAGAACAGATCAAGTTTGCTTTGGTTAAGAAAAGCAAGATGGCTGGGCGTGGTAGCTCATGTTTGTAATCCCAGCACTCTGGGAGGCCAAGGCAGGTGGATCACCTGAGGTCAGGAGTTCAAGACCAGCCTGGCCAACATGGTGAAACCTTGTCTCTACTAAAAACACAAAAATTAGCCAGGTGTGGTGGCAGGCGCTTGTAATCCCAGCTACTGGGGAGGCTGAGGCAGGAGAATCACTTGAACCTTGGAGGCAGAGATTGTGGTGAGTCAAGTTCGCACCACCACACACCAGCCTGGGCGACAGAGTAAGACTCCGTCTCAAAAAAAAAAAAAGAAACAAAGAAAAAAAAGACAGCATACATCTCAACAATCAAACCAAATCAAACTACAGTGATAAGAGATTATTTTCAGGGTCTTGAGCAGTCTTATCCAGGCTTGCATTTGATCATTTATCCTTTTCTATGGACAACACTCATTATCTATCTCTCCCCTTGGATAGGAAAGAGACATGGAATATTTCTTTGGTTCTCTACTTTGGTCTCTATACAATCTAAGAAGGTCTTTTCTTTTAGCTTTGAAGTCTTCCTGCAAATCATTTGTTCTGCTTTGGGTTCAAGTTATTAGTGGAAACTCTAAGGAGTAAAGCTAAATTTCCAGAAATGCAGCCTTATCTGTACCCGTAAGAGGTGTCTATCAAATACTTTGCCGAAAGAAAAAGCCAGAGGTAAAGAAGTATGCTGATGAGAAGGCAAAATGATAACATATTTCTGGCACTAACAATCCCAAAATGAATTATCTAGGAGCCCTCTATCATTATCCACACTTCTAACTAGAACTCTGAAGACATAAGAGTATTTCAGAATAGACTGACATGGTAAGGGAACTATAAGAAAAGGCTATTTGAAGGCATTCAAGAATCTTTCCAGACAGGACAGTTTATTTTTTCATTTAATTACTGATAACCCTTCAGGGTAGATAACAACATACCAATTTTATGCATTAAGAAGGCAAGGTTCAGAGAAGATTCAAGAGCCCTTAATGCCAAAACCTAAGGAGTATAAAAATCTGACCAAAGAAATTAATCAAATCCATGGTTACTTCTATAGAAAAACAGCATTGCAACTAACTGCACATTCCTGGCAATGTGACAGTGAGTGCCTATCACGAATGGGTATCAGACATTAGATGACTACCTGTCAGGAAAATTAAAGAGCTATTGGGAGGGGGGATTCATGTAACTAAATTGAAATGGTTCCCAAACCTATCAGACTGTCAAAAATCACATGCAGAGCCAATTAAAACACAGATTCCTGGGCTCCAGCTCAAATCTACTTAATCATAATTTAAAACAAAATAAATTCTTATGACTGGCTAGAGCCACTAAACTGGATGATTCTTCAAGTTAACCCTTTACACCCATGATTCTGTTCAGTAAAATTGGACAGTAAAGTGAGGGCAGGGATTAGTGTGAGCAGCAGGCAATAAACAAGCCTGGCTATCTTGCAGAGTGGGTCAGTTTTGCAGTCTTCTGATTTCATGTATGTTAGAGAAGCAGTTGGTAGCCTAGTTTTTAAAAGCAAAAATTTTAAAATGAATATCCGATTTTCAAATTCTGGCTCTCCCACTTACTGGCATGTCACTTTGAATACGTTTCTACGTTTTGGTTATCTTCATCTAGAAAATGGGATAATTTTCCAGGTGCAGTGGCTCATGCCTGTAATCCCAGCACTTTGGGTGGCAAAGGTGGGCGGATCACTTGAGGTCAGGAGTTCGAGATCAGCCTGGCCAACATGATGAAACCCCATTTCTACTAAAAATACAAAAAAAAAAAATTAGCCGGGCATGATGGCAGGCACCTGTAATCCCAGCTACTTGGGAGGCTGAGGCAGAAGCATCACTTGAACCTGGGAGGTGGAGGTTGCAGCGAGCCTAGATCACACCATTGCACTCCAGCCTGGGTGACAGAGTGAGACTCTGTCTCAAAAAAAAAAAAAAGGAATAATTCTCTCTTCATGGTTTCATCAGTACTAAATAACAGAACGTATAAGCATCTGTACCATGGTGGCTACCGTAATATTAGGGAGAATACAAACAGACTCTGTGATGCCACCTTAAGAGTACTGAAACAAAAATTTTTAAACCTAGCAGTTCACAGATGCTAACCTAACAGGGTTCACTAATGCTCAACAGATGCTAACCTAACAGGGTTCACTAATGCTCAACAGATGCTAACCTAACAGGGTTCACTAATGCTCAACAGATGAAAACATATGACATGTGAAAGGCATAACAGAATTTGCACAGGCTTCTTAATTAAACAAATATCAGGCCTCTGAGAGTTCTCATTAAAATTAATTCCATCCATGCCTCATCAACTTATATTTGCTGCATACCATTCATCCTTTTTGTTTTACAAGTAGTAAACACTGCTGAAATAACTGATTAACCAGGAAGCCTGCAAGAAACAGAACAAAAAGGATGGAAAAAAACAGAAAAATCTACAGCGAAATTCATCAACATAAATTATGTATACAGAAAACTAGGCCATAATTTGTCATTCAATGACAAAAGTTACAAGTGGCAACTTAACCTGTTAGGTCTTTTTCATAAGTTTTGTTTCCCAAAATACAGCAACAGGAAAACATCATTATTTGTTTTAACAAGCAAACACACCAAGAAGTATTAGAACATCTATAAATAATGCAGCCCATTATTGACTCTTTTTCTTTGATAATAACCAGTGAAGATGTTGTCAGTTAGTTGTACACAGAACAGCTTATCTCCACTGCATTAGTTCTCTTCTTCCCTCAGCTGGATTTATGTTAATAAATTTATCAAGTATTTAATATGTGCCTGTCACTGTTCTAAGTATGCTATGTGCATTATCTCCCAACCCTATGAAGTAGGTAGCTTTGTCCCATTTTATAAATTAAACAATTAAGTCTTGGAGAGAATAATAACTGGCTCAAGGTTACAGGGCTGGTGAGTGGCAGAGCCAGGGCTCAAATCCAGACAAATTCAGACTGTACTCTTAAGGACTCTCTTATTATACTGCTTCCCTGACTTCCTCCTATTCCCTCTAGCCTTAAATTATTTTTACAAACACCCCCTTTAACTTAATCTGTCACAATCCAGAGAGGCTTCTTTGACCCGCCCTGCAACACAAGCAACCTGACACTCACTTGCCCTTGGTGAATCACCTTTGCTCAACTGCCAACTAATTAACCTCAAGAAGTAGTTTGATCTACCTCTAGACAACCCTAGGCCCACCTGTAACAGCCCTATCCCATTCACCTGCCCTTTCTTGGAAGAGGAATCCAGAACCCCTTGCTACCCTTTCTGGCTTAAACCCAGACATTTCCTCTCCTAGAGATACGAAGTGGAAGGCTGCAAGGGCCAACAGCATCTGTGGATAAAAGCAGCTCTGGAACCAAATGATAAAATTAACCATGTTGCCTTCTATGTGCTAGGCACTGGATAAAATGCTTTAAAGTTCTATCTCTTTCCTCATCACAACCCTGCAGGGTAGGCATTACCTCCATTTTACTGATGGAAAAAAACTGAGGCTCACAAAGGTTTATGTAACTGTTCAGTCACAGAGCTGATCAGAAATCAGGACATAAAGTCAGGTCTGTGACTCTGGAGTCCATGCCGGTAATGTTCTAACACTTCACACTGACTAGCTGCAGTGTGGCCCATGAACAAGGGGGGTTTAGTTGGGAAGAAAGGGACACAGAGAGGACCAAAAATCAAAAGGAGAGCAGATGTTTGAAAGAGCTAGGAAAGGATAAATGTGGTCATAGAATAATACAGAACAATCTTTTTTTTTTTTTTTAATTTTTAATTTCTTATTTCTAAAGACGGGGTTTCACCATGTTGGTCAGTCTGGTCTTGAACTCCCAACCTCAGGTGATCCGCCCGCCTTGGCCTCTAAAGTGCTTGATTACAGGCGTGAGCCACCACACCCAGGCCAGAAAAACCTTTAAGAGGAATTCCTAAGGAAGGGTTTTCTGTTTATCATATGACTGCAACATATATACGGCTAAAACATTCCAAAGTTAAATGCATCTAACGCATAAGAAAGGACTAACTGGCCAGGTGCCGTGGCTCACCCTGTAATCCCAGCACTTTGGGAGGCCGGGGCAGATGGATGACCTAAGATCAGGAGTTCAAGACTAGCCTGACCAACATGGATAAACCCTGTCTCTACTAAACATACAAAATTAGCCAGGCATGGTGGCACATCCCTGTAATCTCAGCTACTCGGGAGGCTGAGGCAGGAGAATAGCTTGAACCCAGGAGGCAAAGGTTACAGTGAGCCAAGATCGAGCCATTGCACTCCGGCTTGGGCAACAAGAGTGAAACTCCATCCCCAACTAAAAAAAAAGAAAAAAGGAAAAGAAAGGACTAACTCACTTCTAAATTTCCATCCTACTGCTCTTATTTTCTATTCAATGTATGTTATTGGGAAAAATCTCAGGTCCCTGTCTACGCTATAAACAGTTTACGAGCAACGGATATGCCTTACCTATTTTTAAATGATATTCATTACATAATATATGAACCTCTTTTTCTCTGAACACACACACACACACACAATTTTTAAAACAACTAGATAAATAATAAATAAATAATAATAAATAAAGCCAACATCTGCAATCCTGCCTCCACTCACTCTCTTCAGTCAATGGTATATTTTAACCATTCCAAATGAGATCATTATATTTGTAGTCCTCTGGAAAACCTAATTCTCTATTCTCCTTCAGACACTCAATGGCAAGCAAATCTCTTTATATCTAACCTAAAGCCCTTATGAAGTTGAAACTTTTCTCCCTTTTCTATCCTGGGGAAAAATTAATAAGCATCTACTGTGAATTTTAATTCTTTAAAATTGTTGTTAAACATGGTCTTCCATGCAATAAATTCTCAAGAACCCTCAAAATAGCCCGGTATAAGATTAGAGCATACAGAGAAATTATGGATTCCCCATCTTTTTCTTCTGGAGGATGACTAATTCCACTTACTTAAACCTTTTTATCAGGTTGTGTTTTTACTTGCTGTGTAACAGGAAACCAAGCTAAGGTTCTGGAGAGGTTAAAAAAAAAAAACACGGATAGTATCACCTGCTCTGAAGGATGCTCAAAAATTAGATAAGCATGACTCAACTTGAAGCACATTTTTGCCAAGTCTCCTCATGTTCTCCCTATTCCTAATGTTTCTTCACAGCTCTTTTTGTTTAGCCAGGCAGGTCAGATAAGAGGCCCACTATACCATATACAGAGAAACATGGCTCTTGGAATTACCTGATACGACCCTGTATTTTGAGGCTGGATTCAGGAGGGTAAATGCTAGAGCGGTCGATTGTATAAAAAGTTCACATGCCTCCTGCTGCCATTGCTGACTGTGGTAAACAGTTCATAGTTAGGTACATATGCAATTTTAAAAGGAGTTATTTTCCAATCAATGGTGTCTAGCTAAAAGAAAAAATTAAAAATAAAATAAAAAGGAGTGATTATACAGCTTAGCAGTGTGCTAGGGAAAAGGCAGAAATGAGGCAGACCCAGGAAGGACACAGAAAGGGAAAGCAGTGACTATGATGGTCAGAAGAGCAGACATCAAAAAACTACAAAATTTAAAGTTGTCCCTTTCCCTGGTTAGTGTGCATATGCGACTTCTGAAAGTAATTATCTGATATTACCCCAAATCACTGGGTTGGTAGCTAGCAGAATATTATCTCAAGCAGTTTACTAGGTATAACAATAAAGGGGGAGTTTAAACTTTGCTATCAAAACCTATCTTAGAACTTTATGCAAAAGCATATGTAGCTCCCCATATTCTTTTCTTTTTACTGATTAAAAATGCAAAATCCTTCTACAACACTGACCACTTCCAGGTTTAGTTAGACACTCCTTCCCCATCCCAGACTGATTCCAGGTAATTAGAACTAAGATATCATTATTACTTCTTTACATGCCTGTCACCCTCAATAAACTGTAAATCTCATGGGAGCAGAAATGTATCTTATTTCTCTGCATTCCCATTATCTAGCAGAGGGCCTAGCACAACAGACATTCAGTAAATGCTTACTTCACATTTAAATTGTTCTTTTGATAAATTCACCTTGCAAGATTTTTACTTTAAGAACGAACTATTCATTTACTAGAATGAGTAAACAAACAAACACACACCCTGACAACTCCAAATGCTAAGATGCAGAACAACCAGAATTGTCATAAATTCCTAGTAGGAATGCAAAATGGCACAGTCGGTTTGGAAAAACAGTTTGGTTGTTTCTTATAAAGTTAAACATACACTTAAGCATACAACCTAGCAGTCCCACTCCCAGGTATTTACCCAAGATAAATAAAAACACACGGCCACGCAAAAACCCTCGGATCCATGATGTTTATAACAACTTTGTAAAACAACGTTATTTATAATTTCCCCAAACTGGAAAGTACCCAAATGCCTATCAACTGGTAAATGGATAAACAAATTTTGGCACATCCATATAATGAATAACATTCAGCAGTAAAAATAAATAAAGTACTCTAAATATACCTAGTATGCACCCACAAAAATTATAAATTATAAAATTAAAAATATAAAATTAAAAAAATAAATGAAATACTGACACATTCTACAAAATGGATGAACCTTAAAAACACTAAGTGAAAGAAGACAATCAGAAAAAAATCACATATCATATGATTCCATTTATATGAAATGTCCAGAACAGACATATTATTTACAGAGACAGAAAGTAGACTGGTCATTGCCTAAAGTTGGAGAAATCAGGGCAAAATGCAGATTGACTTCTAGTGGGTATGGGTTTTTTTCTTTTGGGAGTGATAAAAATGTTCTAAGATTAGATCGTAATGATTGACACACAATTTTGTAATTACACTAAAAACCACTACATTGTATATTTTAAAAGAATGAACTTCATGATATGTGAATTATATCTCATAAAGCTATTATTTTTTTATCTTTTTATGTTTATTTGTTTTTTAAGCTATCATTTTTAAAAGGCATTTCTAAGACTTTAACAGAACTATGACAATTCCTGTAAATCATCTAACTTTAGGTATAAGACATAAGAGACCATATATATATATATATATATATATATATATATATATATATATATTTAGAGGTACAGCTGGGATTACAGGTGCCTGCCACCACGGCCAACTAATTTTTGTGTTTTTAGTAGGGACGGGGTTTCACCATGTTGGCCAGGCTGGTCTTGAACTCCTGAACTCAGGTGATTCACCCACCTCAGCCTCCCAAAGTACTGGGATTACAGACATGAGCCACCACACTGGGCCCAAAGAAATTTTTTGAGTTCAAGGAGGGCAAAGTCTTAACTTCAGCTGCTCCATTCAGGAGCCACTTAAGAACCCCAGGAATTAAACCTAAACCAGACAGTAGTAAAACTCCCAAGGCAACCCTACTGCCAGTCAAATAACTAATGCCATCTATCATCACAACATGCATCATTTACATTTCTAAAGATGTCTTTAATATTTCTCCAGAAACCTATAAGCAATTATTAACCATATTACCCAGACAAACAGGAACTTCTGTCTCTATTTCTGATGAGTTGCTTTTTTAATCCCATGGATTGCTGTTAAGAGACCCAGCTCATCCCATTTATGACCAGGGCACATTTTAAGAATGATGTGCTATACCATCTCCCTAGAAGCATCACTGAGCCATAAAAGATACCTATAAGGCTGCCCTGCTGCTAATTTCAACTGCTGTTTGACTTGGGTGGGTGGGTAAGGAGACATACAGCAGAATTCGCAGATTCACCAGAATCTGACAGGGGCCGCGACGTGAACGCTTCTGCTGTGGCCCCCACCCCCGTATCCCCTTGATCCTTGAATTTAGGAACTAAGCAGCAGCTTTTATGCAAATCATCCTATGGCAATGAAAGCAATAAATCAACAGCTCTGTCAATTTAGGCTAGCAGCTTTCTAGGGCTCCTCCCCCTTTTAAAAACCAACAGATGATGCCCTGCCCAGTGTACACACAGATTAAGAGCTACAGATTATAGCTCTTCATTGTCACTCTCTGGCCACCACTAGAGAGGTCATCAATGTACATGTGCATATATTTTAAAACAGGGAACCTGGTAAGTACCAAAGAAATTCACTCCAAGTTCATGGTCTGGGACCAGAGAAACAGAAGCTCATTACCTATTTCTTAGTTTCCAAACTCCTCTCTTCTAGTGGAAGGAAAAGGATAAAACAAAAACAAAAAAAACACTTGTATCACAAGTTTATTGTACAACTCTAATTCCAGATAAAAAGAGACTTAAATTAAAATGAGACAAATAAAACTGGAATAAATGACCAAAACAAATATAATAATAGAATATTATATTCAAAAGCCAAAACTGTCTTAACCACCTTTTTTTTTTTTTTTTTTTTGAGATGAAGTCTGGCTCTGTCGCCCAGGCTGGAGTGAAGTGGCGTGATCTTGGCTCACTGCAACCTCCACCGCCCAGGTTCAAGCAATTCTCTGCCTTAGCCTCCCGAATAGCTGGGAGGTGCCTGCCACCACAGGCGGTTGTCTTAACCACTTTTAAAGCTTTTATCATTTTTTAATTTAAACAGGCTTACGCCCAAACTGCTTTCGTGCTAAACCTATCCCTGACAAAGTAATCCTGGTTTATTTTTCAAAAGCTGCCTATCTGCCTCTGGGGAGAAGAAAATGGATACGTATATTGTTTTTCATAACAACCTTTGTAGAAATGATTAAGTCATAGCTACTATATAATAGATAATTAATATGTGCCAGGACCTGTACTGAGGACTATCTCATTTAATTTTTATAACTGTCCTATGAAGTAGACATTATAGTATCTTTTTTACAGATGAGGAAACTAAATATTAAATTCAGTTTTTCTTTTTTTTTGTTTTGTTTTTGAGACAGAGACTCACTCTGTCACCCAGGCTGGAGCGCAATGGCGCAATCTCAGCTTACTGAAATCTTCGCCTCCCGAGTTCAAGCGATTCTCCTACCTCAGCCTCCCCAATAGCTGGGATTACAGGCACATGCCACCATGCCATGCTAATTTTCATATTTTTAGTAGAGACGGGATTTCACCACATTGGCCTGGCTGGTCTTGAACTCCTGACCTCAAGTGATCCGCCTGCCTCGGCCTCCCAAAGTGCTGGGATTACAGGTATTAGCCATTGCACCCAGCCTAAATTCAGTTTTTAATACAAATCAAGTATCCTTGAAGAAGGGTAATGACACACAAATTATTTATTATGTAAGCATTCCAGAAAGAAAAGAAAGTCTTTAATCTTCCATTTAAATATTACCCCATTTAAGAGATGAACATGTTAATAAAGCAACTAAAATGCAAAGCATCTAAATTTATTAAAGTATTTGGTATTTAGAAGGCTAAAAATTTTTGCTTAAAGACTGTATCATTCTAATAATGACACTTTAAGGTACTTAAATGTCATAAAGTAAAATGCAGTAAATTTTTTTTTTTTTTTGAGAGAGTTTTGTTCTCGTTGCTCAAGATCTTGGCTCACTGCAAACTCCACCTTCTGGGTTCAAGCGATTCTCCTGCCTCAGCCTCCCAGAGTAGCTGGGATTACAGGCACATGCCACCATGCCCGGCTAATTTTTGTATTTTTAGTATAAATGGGGTTTCAGCATGTTGGTCAGGCTGGTCTCGAATTTTTCACCTCAGTTGATCCACCCTCTTCAGCCTCCCAAAGTGCCAGGATTACAGGCAATTACCACACCCGGTCTCAGAAAGTCTTAATATATTCTGGTGATAGTTGGATCCAGAAAAAAAATAATATGTATGTACTCTTTTTCCTTTTTTTTTTTGAGACAGGGTCTCATTTTGTCACTCAGGTGGAGTACAGTGGCTCAATCACGGCTCACTGTAGCCTCCACATCCTGGATTCAACGGATTCTCCCACCTCATCCTCTCAAATATTAGGATTTAAGGCACATGCCACAACGCCTGGCTATTTTTTTAATTCTTTTTTTCTTTTAATTTTTTTAAAATTCTTAAACCTGTATTTATATGTATTTATGTTTGTTTATGAACATAAGTTCGTATCTTACTTTTTAGGCAATAAATGTTTCTATGATACTTGGGGAATATAATTAATTTTTGTAAAATGAGTCCATTTAATAACCTTCAGATAGCTATACTTAAAAGGAGGTCATACTTTAACTAATTAATTTTCTAAGCAAATTATTCAAGCTTTTCACTTAAGTAAACTGTTTCCCCAAAATAGGGAAATAAATTGAAGTAAGTAAAACAGATTTTTTGAGTCCTTTAATAGGTCTGGGAGAGGGATTTAAAATTATAGACTGAAAAAATGCTTTGGAATTAGTCATGCTTTTGCTTTCCTTTGTTACTGTGGAATTCAGCTTAATGAATAAGAAACAATATGAAAAGGCACATTTCCTTTTTCCTTTTTTGAGACAGGGTCTTACTCTGTCATCCAGGCTGGAGTACAGTGGACAATCTCAGCTCACTAATAGTCTGGACCTTCCAGGCTCAAATGATCCTCCTACCTCAGCCTCCTGTGTAGCTGGGATCACAGACACATGCCACCATGCCCTGCTAATTTTTGTACTTTTTGTAGAGACAGGGTTTTGCCATGTTGCTCAGGCTGGTCTCAAACTCCTGGGCTCAAGCAATGTGCCCCCATTGGCTGCCCAAAGTGCTGGAATTACAGGCATGCATCACCGGGCCCAGCCCATTTCTCTCTCAGGTACATACACACACCACATACTAGGCTGAGTAGAAGGTTAAGACAATGGTAAGACATTAGCAGAAAAGAAAAACTGTTAACTAGGAATAATTCTCAACCTAGAAACGGAAGGACCAAATAGTTTTAAGGCTCTGAATTGCCTCGGCTTGAATTTGGACTCGGATACTTTGTGGTATCTTTGTGCCTCAGTTTTCTCATTTGTAAAATGGGATAATAATAGTACTTACTTCTATAGGCTTCTGTGAGGAAGAAACGACATAAAACATGTTAAGTGCTTAAAACAGCATTGGGCGCACAGCCAATACTGGTCATTATTGTTCTGCTATTATTTACTTCCCAAAGTTTTTGACAGTTCTACTGTTGCTTAACAAGAGGATAAAGGACCTGGGATATGTTGGAGTGGGACAGGGCATGCTAAGCAAGGCTCAAAACAACACTTTAGTGAGGTTCTGACGAGCAAAGATGTGTGTAAAAACGCTTTATGAGCTGTAAGTACTCCATAAATAAAAGGTAATAGAGAAAATTAGATTATTTTACATCCTGAGTATGCTAGAGAGTGAGTATTTCCTTGTGTAGCTCAACAGATAATGGTCATATTTCCCTACAAATCCCCTAAGTTAAATACCAAAGAAAAGATTTAAGGCTACACATTTTAAAAGTCCTTAAAGTCAGACTCCTCTGTGGTAGAATGTTATTTTGAAATTCTGCATATTAATACACAAATTAACCAGATGCTGTCCTGGAGAAAGGGTTTACCAAGCTACATCCTTAATGTTAATAGTTTTCAAGAATCGGGTAAGTATTTCTGTAGAAATAACTTACAAATAAATCTTACCTATTTGCAGCCTAAACCTGTATGTCCTTTGAGGACTCTCTTCTTGGGTCTTTCCTATTTATTTTATTTAGAGACAGAGTCTCACTGTTGCTGGAGTGCAGTGGCACAATCTCGGCTCACTGCAACCTCCACCTCCTCCAAAAGTGGAATCTCAGGCCGATGCACAGGTTCAAGCGATTCTCCTGCCTCAGCCTCCCAAGGAGCTGGGACTATAGGCATGCGCCACCATGCCTAGGTAATTTTTGTATTTTTTAGTAGAAATGGGGTTTCACCATAATGAACAGGCTGGTCTCGAACTCCTGACCTCATGATCTGCCCGCCTGGACCACCCAAAGTGCTGGGATTACAAGTGTGAGCCACCCTGTCCAGCCCCGGTCTTTCCAAATTTTAAGGAAGTTGGCCAAGTGCATCTGGCCTCTCTTTTCTGAAAGCCGTTTTTTTTGTTTTTTTTTTTTTTAAAGACAGAGTCTCACTCTGTTGCCCAGGCTGGATTGCAGTCAGGGGATCTCAGCTCACTGCAACCTCCAGCTCCCAGGTTCAAGCCATTCTCATGCCTCAGCCTCCCAAGTAGCTGAGACCAGAGGCGTGCACCATCACACCTGGCTAATTTTTTGTATTTTCAGTAGAGACAGGGGTTTCACCACGTTGGCCAGACTGGTCTTGAACTCCTGACCTCAAGTGATTCACCCACCTCAGCCTCCCAAAGTGCTGGGATTACAGGGCGTGAGCCACTGCCGGCCTGAGAGCTTTGTTGCCTCCTCCTTTGTTTGTTCTCCCATAATTCCTAGCATATGGCTCTAGCATTGCATTTACCTGATTATATAATAATTATCTGTTAACTAGATCACTAGCTTCTTGTAGTCAGAGACTATGCCTCACTTAATCTTTTTATCTTTAATTCCTGGCATATTAAAGTTCAGAATAAACATGTGGAATAAGTGAAGAAAGAGTGAAACAGCCCTCAAGCACACTTGGAAAAATTTTGTTATCACTAACATTTGAAAGTAATGAAGTGAGCTGGGCGCAGTGGCTCACGCCTGTAATCCTAGCACTTTGGGAGGCTGAGGTGGGTGGATCACCTGAAGTCAGGAGTTCAAGACCAGCCTGGTCATCATGGTGAAACCCCATCTTTAAAAAATTAAATAAATAAATAAATAAATAAATAAAAGAAAGTAATAAAGCTGCCTGGGCACAGTGGCTCACGCCCATAATCCCAACACTTTGGGAGGCTGAAGTGGGACGATCACCTGAGGTCGGGAGTTCGAGACCAGCCTGACCAACATGGTGAAACCCTGTCTCTACTAAAAATACAAAATTAGCTGGGCGTGGAGGCACATGCCTATAATCCCAGCTACTTGGGAGGCTGAGGCAGGAGAATCGTTTGAACCTAGGAGGCAGAGGTTGCAGTGAGCAGAGATCGCGCCACTGCACTCCAGCATGGGCAGCAGAGCTAGATTCCATCTCAAAAAAAAAGTGGAATTTCAAGGTACAATTTCAGGAAGGAAAAAGGATAGAGAAGCCAGGAAGAAGTAAAAAGGAAAAAGCAGACAGAACTCACTATTCATATAATTATATACCCAAAATAATCAGTCTTTCATTGGGATGCCCAGTAGTAGCCAGAATTATAACACTCTGCTGCTCTGCAGAGAAAAGCAAAAAGATGTAAATCACAGCACACTGAAAGCATGCAAATTTCAACAGAATTGAATAAGTTATTTAATCTCCCTGTGTATGAGTTTCCTCATAAGAGAAATGTGTATAACACTAATACCTACCTTACCTGGATGCTATAAAGACACAAAAGAAGGTGGTCATAAACTATGGTATATGGAAGTAGAAGGAACCTCAGTTCTGTTTTCATGAAGAAGTAATAATGAACCAAAGTAAAATCAGACATGATTTACAGGCAGCAAACTATGAAACTGTGAAAAAGAAAGTGACAAATAAATTGCATTCAAGTGGGACTGAATGTATATAAAAAATTGGTAGCAGGCCAGGCGTGGTGGCTCACACCTGTAATCCCAGCACTTTGGGAGGCTGAGGCGGGTGAATCACCCAAGGTCAGGAGTTCGAGACCAGCCTGATCAACAGGGAGAAACCCTGTCTTTAAAAAAATTTTTTAATTAAAAAAAATTTTTTTTTAATTGATAGCGGCTGGGCGCAGTGGCTCATGCCTGTAATCCCAGCACTTTGGAGGCCAAGGCGGGCGGATCACCTGAGTTCGGGAGTTCAAGACCAGCCTGACCAACATGGTGAAACTCCGTCTTAAAAAAAAAAAAAAAAATTGATAGCAATTATTTTGAAATATTGGAGGACAGGAAAGTTGTTGGAAACCAAGAGAAAGGAAGAAAAATATTAAACATACACACACATATACCCCTTTAAAGGGTAACAAACTATTGAACAATCTGTAGTCTCTTGCAAAAACTGAGAGTATAATTAAATTCCAATGAATATATGACTTTAAAAACTACTCTTCATTTGAATAATGCTGTAATTTTGTTGATAACATCTATACTATATAAAAACAATTTCATTTAAAGCTATAAACATGGCGGGGTGCAGTGGCTCACGCCTGTAATCTCAGTACTTTGGGAGGCCAAGGTGGGCAGATCACTTCAGGTCAGGAGCTTGAGACCAGCCTGGCCAACATGATGAAACCCTGTCTCTACTAAAAATCCAAAAATTAGCCAAGCGTGGTGGCATGTGCCTGTAATCCCAGCTACTCGGGAGGCTGAGGCAGGAGAATCACTTGAGCCCAGTACATATACAAACACAGGCAGAGGTTGCAGTGAGCCAAGATCACGTCACTGCACTCCAGCCCGGGCAACAGAATGAGACTCCATCTCAAAAAATAAATCAATAAATAAAAAATGAAACTATAAACATGAAAGCTCAAAGAAAATACCAAGAAATATCTTATGATAAATGAGAATATATGTAAAATACTTTTGTCAACTGTAAAGAAAGCACCACACAAAATAAAAACAGTAGTAGTAAACTATAAGCATTCAGCCACTTTTGGACAATGTTTAGAAAATTTGATGAAACAGACTACCTACAGGAAGTGAAGGCTTAGTCTGGTAGATAATTTATCAAGTATCCAAGAAAACTCTTAAATTCTCTTTGTAAATAATAGATTATATCTCTGTATATGTGTATTAATAATGGCATGCTAATGGAAGATCACAGATTTATGCATGAAAGTGAGAAGTGAAAGAGAAACCACACAGAAACAGAAACTATGACTCAGTACAGATAAACTGTGCCAAATCATGACACGGAACACAAATTATCCGAGCTCAAATTGTTTTAAACAACAGCTCATTCAAACATATACGTTCTTTTTATTTGTTTGTTTGTGATGGAGTCTCACTCTGTTGCCCAGGCTGTAGCACAGTGGCGCAATCCTGGATCACTGCAAACTCCGCCTCCCAAGTTCAAGTGATTCTCCTCCCTCAGCCTCCCGAGTAGCTGGGATTACAGGAGCCTGCCACCACACCCGGTTATTTATATTTTTGTATTTTTAGTAGAGACAAGGTTTCCCTATGTTGGCCAGGCTGGTTTCAAACTCCTGACCTCAAGCAACCTCCCACCTCGGCTTCCCAAAGTGCCACGATTTCAGGCATGAGCCACTGCGCCTAGCTCAAATATATACATTCTAAGACAACATATCTTTTTTTTTTTTTTTTTTGAGATGGAGTTTTGCTCTTGTTGCCCAGGCTGGAGTGCAGTGGTACGACCTTGGCTCACTGCAACCTCCACCTCCCAGCTTCAAGTAATTCTCCTGCCTCAGCCTCCCGAGTAGCTGGGATTACAGGCACGTGCCACTATGCTCAGCTAATTTTTGTATTTTTAGTAGAGACAGGGTTTCACCATATTGGCCAGCCTGGTCTCAAACTCCTGACCTCAGGTGATCCACTCACCTCAGTTTCCCAAAGTGCTGGGATTACAGGTGTGAGCCACTTTGCCCAGCCTAAAACAATGTATCTTCATTGTCCATTATGGTAGCCACTGATCACATGTGGCTATTGAGCACCTGAAATGTTGTTAGAATAAATTGAGATGTGTTGTATTTCTGAAACACACAATTGATTTCAAAGACTTTGTACAAAAAAAAGTAAAACTTTGCAAGTGCCAGAGTTAAAACTTGGAAATTAAAAAAAAAAAAAGTAAAACATCTCATTGTTATATTGATCACGTGTTGAAATAACATTTCATATATAGAGGTTAAATAAACATATTATTAAAATTAATTTCAGCCAAGCATGGTGCCTATAATCCCAGCACTTTGGGAGGCCAAGGTGAGAGGATCATTTGAAGCCATAAGTTGGAGACCAGCCAGGGCAACATAGCAGGACCCTATCTCTACAAAAAATAAATAAAATTTAAAAATTATTTTCACCTGTTTCTTTCTACTTTTCAAATGTGCTACTAGAAAACTTTATGTAGCGGCGATAACTGCGCAGGCGCGGACAAGAACGGTCTTTCCGAGGATCCGACAAGATGGCAGAGGTAGAGCAGAAGCAGCAGCGGACCTTCCGCAAGTTCACCTACCGCGGCGTGGACGTGGACCAGCTGCTGGACATGTCCTACGAGCAGCTGATGCAGCTGTACAGCGCGCGCCAGCGGCGGCGGCTGCGGCTGAACCGGGGCCTACCGCGGAAGCAGCCCTCGCTGCTGAAGCGCCTGCGCAAGGCCAAGAAGGAGGCACCGCCCATGGAGAAGCCGGAAGTGGTGAAGACGCAGCTGCAGGACATGATCATCCTGCCCGAGATGGTGGGCAGCATGGTGGCCATCTACAACGGCAAGACTTTCAACCAGGTGGAGATCAAACCAGAGATGATAGGCCACTACCTGGGCGAGTTCTCCATCACCTACAAGCCCGTGAAGGACGGCCAGCCGGGCACTGGGGCCACTCACTCCTCCCGCTTCATCCCCCTCAAGTAGTGGCTCTGCTAATAAAGGCACACAGATCTCCAAAAAAAGAAAAAAAAAATTATCTATGTAGCTTGCAGTATGTTTCTTCAGACAGCACTGCCACAGACAGATTTCATGGTAACTCTGCTTAAATTCCTGCATTACAAAGTTAAGACTAATGACTATTTCAGCAAGTAGGCCAGTTCACAAATTTTACTAATCCCTACCCAAATCTTGTTTACTTCTGCCCTAAAACCACCTTATGAATAACCCCAGGCCCCAAAACCTTATTAAGTACCCTAACTTCTCCCATACTGAGACACTCTTCCTTCTAAGACACTCTTCCTTGTAAGACACTCCTGAGGCTCAGCAAGTTTACGAAACTCAGTTTTATATAATGTTTAACAGATTTCCCTAGTGGTCTTTACATAGGGCTTTAATAAAAGTCAATGAATAAGAATTGTAAAATAAGTTGTGTTGGCGATTCATTAATTAACAAACAGAAACAACGAAGATTGTTTTGAAAAGGGCAATTTATAAATAAGTTGTTATGTCTAGTGATTTAAATTACCAAAATTAAAATCCATGCTTATAGCAATCTATCTTATTTCAGTTCCTGGGATGATAGAGTAGGAGAACATAAGATTAATGTAGAAACAACAGGCATAATACATCAACTTCATGGAAGCTTGAATCTTAAGAACAGGCTATAAACATGTCCTAAATTTTTTAGCTTTGTAAAACCTTACGATATTTATGATTTGACACCTAACTCCTGACTGGGTCTTTAAAACAGTAGATTTTAGGTGAAACACAAAACAAACATGGCCATCTCCACTACTTTTCCAACAGTCTCAGGACTCAGTAGAACACTGTTAAAGCCCAACAACTAGGGTAACTCTCCTAGTCTAGAGCTGATTATAATGTAGCAAATTAGTTGAAGGCCACCAAATCTCCCCAGTACACAGTAAATTACACCCTGCCATTTTGACTGCAATTGATGGTCAGATTTAAACTCCAGAATTATAGAAATAAAGGCCATACTTATAAAAAGCCAAATTTATCACCCAAATCACCAAATAGAAAACTATACATATGACTCAACTTTCAACTTTCTACCAATGCCAACATATAATCTTAAGCAACACACAACCATTTTCATTTTCCCCCAAACAGTCACCCATCCTACCTGCTATGGCCTGAATGTCCCCCAAAATTCATGTCTTGAACTTAATCTCCATTGTGGTGATACTAAGAGATGGGGGCCTTTTGGGAAGTGATTAAGTCATGAGGGCTCTACCCTCATGCATGGATTCGTGCCTTATAAAAGGGCTAGAGGGAACCAGCTTAGATCCTTTTTGACCTTCTGTCCCTCTGTCATGTGAAGACACAGCATACTCTTTGGAGAATGCATCAAGGCACCATCTTGGAAGCAGACAGCAGCCCTCACCAGACACCAAAACCCACTGACAACTTTGATTCTGGACTTCCCAGCCTCCAAAACTGTGAGGAAATAAATTTCTGTTCTTTGTAATTACCCAGTCTGTGGTATTTTGTTATAGCAGCACAAATGGACTAAGACATCACTCTATTTTTTTTTTTTTTTGAGACAAAGTCTTGCTCTGTTGCCCAGATCGGAATGCAGTGGCATGATCTCAGCTCACTGCAACCTCCTGGGTTCAAGTGATTCTCCTGCCTCAGCCTTCTGAGTAGCTGGGATTACAGGCGTGCGTCACGATGTCTAATTTTTTTGTACTTTTAGTAGAGACAGTTTTGCCATATTGGCCAGGCTGCTCTCAAACTCCTGACCTCAGGTGATCCGCCTGCCTCAGCCTCTCAAAGTGCTTGGATAATAGGCATGAGCCACTGCGCCTGGCTCAAACTTATTTTAACAATTTCTCTTCAACTTTCCCAGCATTTCCAACATTAGTAAAAGTTTTTTTTTTTAATTTTAATTTTTAACTTTTTTTTTTTTTTAGACAAGAGTCTTGGTCTGTTGCCCAGGCTGGAGTGCAGTAGTGCAATCTTGGCTCACTGCAACCTCCAATTCCTAGGTTCAAGTGATTCTCTTGCCTCAGACTCCCAAGTAGCTGGAATTACAGGCATAAGTCACCACGCCTGGCTAATTGTTCTATTTTTAGTGGAGGCGGGGTTTCGCCATGTTGGCCAGGCTGGTCTCCAGCTCCTGACCTCAAGTGATCTGCCTGCCTTGGCCACCCAAAGTGCTGGGATTACAGGCATGAACCACCACGCCTGTTCAAAGATTTTATTTTATTTTTCTTGAGACAGAATCTTGCTCTGTCGCCCAGGCTGGAGTGCAGTGGTGTGATCTCGGCTCACTGCAACCTCTGCCTCCCAGGTTCAAGCAATTCTCCTGCCTCAGCCTCCCAAGTAGCTGGGACTACAGGCGTGCACCACCAAGCCCAGCTAATTTTTGTATTTTTAGTAGAGACGCAGTTTCACCATGTTGGCCAGGATGGTCTCAATCTCCTGACCTTGTGATCCGCCTGCTTCGGCCTCCATGTCCAGCTGATTTTTTCTTTTAATCAACAAAGATATCAGATGCTCTCCAAATCCTATAAAACCTCAACTAAAACATCGAATAAAAATCATTTTAAAAAAATATATTTTGGTGGCCAGGAACAGTGGCTCATGCTTGTAATCCCAGCACTTTGGGAGGCCAAGGGGGGTGGATCACAAGATCAAGTGATCAAGACCATCCTGGCCAACTTGGTGAAATCCCGTCTTTACTAAAAATACAAAAATTAGCTGGACGTGTTGGCACATGCCTGTAGTGCTAGCTACGCAGGAGGCTGAAGCAGGAGAATCACCT
Organism: Ateles fusciceps; assembly: GCA_036589455.1. Lineage (NCBI taxonomy): Eukaryota > Metazoa > Chordata > Mammalia > Primates > Atelidae > Ateles > Ateles fusciceps. Next base: position 8,609,994 of record JAZHEH010002393.1, read on the forward strand.
GAACCTGGGAGGCAGAGGTTGCAGTGAGCCGAGATCGCGCCACTGCACTCCAGCCTGGTAACAAAGCGAGATTCTAAAACAAACAAACAAAAAATATATATAAATACACACACACACAGAGTAAAAATCCCAAATTGAAAGCTATGCACTGATGACAAAAACCACTATGGTGGCAACTGAATATTAATATATTTCATTGATTTATTTCCTTTAATTTCCAGCATGCTTCTTAAGTCTCTCTCTACCATCAATGAGTACTCCAAAAATCAAATTAAATTCATATTAACAACAAATGATCATAAATGACCATTGACAAAACAGCATTCCAAAATCAAAGAGGCTGGGTCTGTAATTCCAGCACTTTGGGAGGCTGAGGCAGTCAGACAGCTTGAGCCCAGGAATTCGAGACCAGCCTGGCCAACATAGCAAAACCCCATTTCTACAAAAATTACAAAAAAATTATCTGGGCGTGGTGGTCCGCACCTATAGTCCCAGCTACTCAGGAGGCTGAGGTGGGAGGATCTCCTGATTCCAGGAAGTCAGGGCTTCAGTGAGCCATGATCGCACACCACCACTCTCCAGCCTGGGTGACAGTGAGGCCCTGTCTCAAAAACAACAACAAGGCCGGGCCAGTGGCTCACACCTATAATCCCAGCACTTTGGCAGACCAAGGCAGGAGGATGACGAGGTCAGGAGTTCGAGACCAGCCTAACCAACATAGTGAAACCCCATCTCTACTAAAAATACAAAAATTAGCTAGGCATGGTGGTGTGCACCTGCAATCCCAGCTGCTCAGGAGGTTGAGGCAGGACAATCAAACTTGAACCCAGGAGGTGGAGGTTGCAGTGACCCAAGATCGTGCCACTGCACTCCAGGCTGGGCAACAGAGGGAGACTCCGTCTTAAAACAACATCAACAACAACAACAAAAACCTAAAACAAAGATAAATTTTGACTTTTAGATCACTGATAGGACTTTGACATTACATGGTTTACTGAAAATGTCTCCTACTCGATCTTACAGGATGCATGGATATATGTGTATATGTGTATGCCTAAGTATATAAAAAATGAAGACATTGGTCTGTGGTTGAATGAAAACCGTTACAAGCATAGATACTGTTCTCCAGCCTACCCACAAGTGAACTACCCACAGCAGGCCAACATAAACTGTTGAACAAAGACCCTTTGTGAATCCTATGGAGTAAGAACAAGATTGTTGTAGGGTGCACTATAGCATGAAGAGATGTTCTCATTCACTCCAGGGCCTGACCGCACAGCAGTTCCACTTCCCCTCCTTTACTTTTTCTTTTTTCTTTTCAGACAGGGTCTCAATCTGCCACCCGGCTGGAGTGCAGTGGTGTGATCACAGCTCAGTGCAGCCTCAACTTCCCAAGGCTCAGGTGAACATAGACCTATAGTGCTTACCTCCTCTATATAGTTTATCTTTTTATAATACTGACTATTGTAAAAAGTCATCAGTCCAGATTATTAATAATATATGCAATGCAAATTATGCTGAACATACTTTCTTTGATGGTTTAGAACAAACATGAAGTGTCTTCAGGGCATCATGCTGCAAAAGATTAAAAGATTGGGTTTTGAACTTGCTTATGACACCCCCTAGAAGAAACTTCTTAATATAAATTCCTAATGTCAGCTTGCTTGCCTATGGCTCGCTTGCATGAAACTAGAATATAAAATGGGCAATTAACTTCTTGGATGTATAAAATGGCTGCCTTTTAAAATATTTAATTATTGTAACAAAAGCTGAAGCATCCTTTTACCCAGCTTTGTCATCTTTGCTGAAATCTTCACTGTCTTTCAATGTCCTTTGATGTCTCAGCATTCAATACATTGTCTATTATTTATGTCCCACCAACAGAATATGTCACGTCAACCCCCTTGTCTGCTTCCACCTTCCATTATACTTCATAATGTGAAGGAATATATTCACTATCAAGAGATTTTTCTGCCTTTAATCCTCACCGCAGGCTTTAAATTTTTGACCTTAAGCTGTAATTTCCTAAAAGTTGTTTTCTACTTTTCACATATAATGAATCTCAGCTTAAATCAGAATTTCAGATATCTTGTTACATCTTAAAATGAAAATCTTGTGTTATACCTGCATGATTCACCTACCTTAAAATAGCTACTCTGGAATAACATTTCATATTCTAGATCACACCAGAGCTGATAGGTAAAATAGAATCATCTACAATGGCAAATAAACAGAAAACAGGCAATAAGCTCTAAAATGTTAATTAAATGATTTTATTATCGGCCGGGCGCGGTAGCTCACACCTGTAATCCCAGCACTTCGGGAGGCCAAGGTGGGCGGATCACAATAAATAATAATTTTATTACCTTCTGATGAGCTCATGTCTTCGGAAAGTTGAGAAATTCTAGATCAAAATATGATAAAATCAATCTCCAGGCCAGGTACAGTGGCTCACGGCTGTAATCCCAACACTTTGGGAGGCTGAGGTGGGCAGATCACCCGAGGTCAGGAGTTCGACACCAGCCTGGCCAACATGGTAAAACCCCATCTCTGCTAAAAATACAAAAAATACAGTGAATGGAAAGTTTTAAATTATACTTTCCTAGGCATCACAAATTTAACATTTTAGAAGATTTGGGGCTGGCTGGGAGACTGATTTATTTTTTTTTGAGACGGGTGTGGTGGCACATGCCTGTAATCCCAGCTACTCAGGAGGCCGAGGCAGGAGAATCGCTTGAACCTGAGAGGCAGAGGTTGCAGTGAGTTGAGATGGTGCCACTGCACTCCAGACTACTGGGTGACAGAGTAAGACTCCGCCTCAAAAACAACAACAACAATAAAAACTTTATTTGTTCATCCGTAAGAAGCAACTCCTCATCCATTCAGGTTTTATCATGAGACTGCAGCAATTCAGTCACATCTTCAGGTTCTACTTCTAATTCTAGTTCTCTTATTAGTTTTACCACATCTACAGTTAACTCTCCTACTGAAGTCTTGAGCCTCTCAAAGTCATCCATTGGAATCACCTTCTTTCAAACTCCTGCTAATGTTGATATTTTTGACTTTCTTTCATTAATCATGAATGTTCTTAATGGCATCAAGAATGGTGAATACTGGCCTGGTAGCTCACAGCTGTAATATTAGCACACTGAGGGGCTGAGGCAGGTGGATCACCTGAGGTCAGGAGTTTGAGACCAGCCTGATCAACATGGTGAATCCCCATCTCTACTAAAAATACAAAACTAACCAGGTGTGCCATGCCTTTCTTTAATACCAGCTACTATGGAGGCTGAGGCAGGAGAATCACTTGAACCCGGGAGGTAGAGGTTGCAGTGAGCTGAAACTACACCACTGCACTCCAGTCTGGGCAACAAGAGCGAAACTCTGCCTCAAAAAAAAAAAATAATAATACTAATAAGCATCTATTACAGCTGAAGCTTTCTGCGGTGGTCTGAATCTGGTATACCCAAAATGCACATGTTGAAATTTAATCCCCAGTGTGATATTATTAAGAGGTGGGGCCTTCAGGGAAGTAATTAAGTCATGAAGGCTCTGCCTTCATTAATGGGATTACAGCTTTTGTAAGAAAATTTTTTTTAAATAGAAAGAAAGAAAAAAAAAGATGATTGGCCTGTAGTTCCAGCTACACAGAAGGCTGAGGCAGAAGGATAGCTTGAGCCCAGGAGTTCAAGTCCAGACTGGGCAGCACAATGAGATCCCATATCTTAAAAGAGGGAGAGGGAGAGAGGAGACAGATTGATTGAAGGGTGTGTGTTTGCCCCTTCTGTCATGGGAGGACACAAAAAGAGTCATCATACATGAAGCAGAGAACAAACCTTTATCAGACAATAAATAGGCTAGAGCCTTTATCTTGGACTTGCTAGCCTCTAGAATTGTGAGAAGTATTAAAATTTCTATTATTTATAAATTACCCAGTCGAAGACATTCACTTAACTGACTTTCCAGATTAACCTCTGATTTTTATCTTCCCTGTAACAAATATCCACAGCACATTCAATACCCGTGACCAAGAAGCCCAGAAATTTCTGTCCGCCAGATGAATTGAAAATTTACCTAGAGATGGTACAGGTTTGTCTCCAAACTTCTTTTTTTTTTTTTGTAGAGATAGGATCTTGCTATGTTGCCCAAGCTGATATAGAACTACTGAACTCAATAAATCCATCCACCTCACCCTCCCAAAGTGCTGGAATTACTGGTATGAGCCACTGCACCCAGCTCTAAACCTTTTTAATGACAGTATTACTGTAATTATGTGACTTAAATATATGTAAACCAATGCAATGAATGCCAAAATAATTTTGACACAAAGTCATCTGAATTTGCTAAATTTGAATTTAGAAAAAGCTAGATCAAAAAAGCAATCAGTTTTCATTTATTCAAAAAGTTATCAAAGTTCAGAGGAATTCTCTCAGCTCTGAAGAGAGAAAAAGGGAAATTTTAAGAGATGTCCACATTTTTTGTTTGTTTGTTTGTTTGAGATGGAGTCTGGCTCTGTCACGCAAGCTGGAATGCAGTGTTACAATCTCAGCTCACAGCAACCTCCGAAATTCTTCAAGCAATTCTCCTGCTGCAGCCTACCGAGTAACTGGGATTACAGACGTGCATCACCACGCCCAGCTAATTTTTGTATTTTTAGTAGAGATGGGGTTTCACCATGTTGGCCAGACTGGTCTTGAGCTCCTTACCTGAGGTAATCCACCCACCTCAGCTTTCCGAAGTGCTGGGATTACAAGCATGGGCCACCACACCCAGCCAGATATCTATGTTTTAAAATCCTGAAACTTTGCATTGGGTGCCATGTAGCAGTGCTTTTACTCCTATAACTCTTAACCATTTTTAAGTTATGAACCCCTTTGAAAATTTAATGAATGTTACAGTTCACCTCTCTCCCTGGAAATACAGAGGGGACACATAAAATGTAGTTCTGGTGGCTCCTGTACCCTTTTCCCCAACTCCACCTCAAAGCTCATCAACCTATGACTCTACACACCCCAAGCTGCAAAGCATTTCATCATCTTTATACCCATTTAGAAAACTAAGCCCTGTGTTAGAACAGCAGAACTAAATTCCAAAAGCTCTAATTTCAACTTTGCTAAGACCTTATTAATGATATCTCAGACTGGCTAATAACACCCACTGATTTCTCAGGGAGTTTATTCAATTTAAATAATAAAGGATGGTGGGTTTCATTTCTTTTATTGCCTATGATCCTCCCACATGATTGATTGGTTGGAATTCCTTATTGTTCTCCGCAATGCCAGGCTATAACCCACAAACAAGATGACTAATCAACTAACACATACTCTAATTCTCAGGGTGCAATTTAGGAAAATCAGGCTAGAGTCAGAAAAAGCTCTTGATTTAGAATGGTATTTGTGTCCTCTCTAAGATGTAGTGTTCTATTAAGTAGTCCACAAAGTAATCTATCCTAATAAGGTTTTCCTTCCCACACATTAAGAATCACACAAAAGCATGGGTGGGTAAAAGATGTCAAATCACTTGTTCAAATATACCCAACACAAGGCTTTCCTTTCTGAAATTCCTCCACTCTAAAACCCACCTGATTTATGAGTCATGAAAATTCTAATCTGCCCCTATTACCTATTTCCACCTGCAAATCATTTTCCCCAGCTGCCTAAACCAAAAACCTGGCAGTCATTCTAGACTCCTCCTTCTCCTTTATTTTCTACAGGCAAGTAATCACCAAGTCCTTCCAGTTGCCCTCCTATTTCTTTCTTTCTTTTTTTTTTTGAGACAGAGTCTTGCTTGGTCACCCAGGCTGGAGTGTGCAGTGACACTATCTCGGCTCACTGCAACCTCCGCCTCCCGGGTTCAAGCTATTCTCCTGCCTTAGCCTCCCAGGTAGCTGGGATTACAAGCACCTACCAACACGCCTGGCTAATTTTTGTTTTTTGTTTTTTAAGTCAAAGTCTTGTTCTGTCGCCCAGGCTGGAGTGCAATGGCACGATCTCAGCTCACTGCAACCTCTACCTCCTGGGTTCAAGCAATACTCCTAAGCCTCTGAAGTAGCTGAGATTACAGGCACCCGCCACCAGACCTGGCTAATTTTTGTATTTTTAGTAGAGACAGGTTTTCACCATGTTGGCCAGGCTGGTCTCCAAGTCTCAAGGTCTCATGATCCGCCCGCCTCAGCGTCCCAAAGTGCTGGAATTATAGGTATGAGTCACTATGCCTGGCCTAATTTTTGTATTTTTAGTAGAGATGGGATTTTACCATGTTGGCCAAGCTGGTCTTGAACTCCTGACCTCAAGTGATCTGCCCACCACAGTCTCCCAAAGTGCTGGGAATACAGGTGTGAGCCACCACACCAGCCCTGGTAATTTCTTAAATCTGTCCCTTCCTTTTAATCACTTTAGGTTCTCACATGTTAACTTGTTTCCTGAGTTTGGTTAATGACAAGGATTATCCTAGAGTAATCATTCTGAAACAAAGATAGTGATTACTTCAGTCATCATCTTAAACAAGCCTTACAAGACCGGGTGTGGTGGCTCACACCTGTAATCCCAGCACTTTGGGAGGCTGAGGTGGGCAGATCTCGAGGTCTGGAGTTCAAGACCAGACTGGCCAACATTGTGAAACCCCGTCTCTACTAAAAAATACAAAAATTAGCTGGGCATGGTGGCTTGTGCCTGTAATCCCAGCTACTTGGGAGGCTGAGGTAGGAGAACTGCTTGAACCAGGACCCAGGAGGCAGAGGTGGTAGTGAGCTGAGATCGCGCCACTGTACTCCAGACTGGGCTACAGAGCGAAACTCCATCTCAAAAAAAAAAAAAAAGCCTTGCAATAACTAGGTTTCTCAGCTTAATAATCCTTCAATGTCCTCACTCGAGAAAGTTGAAAAATCCTTCGATATCCTCACTCAAGAAAGTTCAAAGACACAGAATGCTAGAATGCTCTTTGTGATCTGGTGGCACCTATCTACTTCTCCAGCCTCATCTCTCACTTGCCTAACCCCTACCCTAAATCTCTTGCGTTCAGGACACCATGTTGTTTCTTGCCTGTACACAAACTACTCCCTCCGCTGAAAACAACCACCACCCTGGCTGAGCATGGTGGCTCATGCCTGTAATCCCAACACTTTAGGAGGCTGAAGTGAAAGGATTGCTTGAGCCCAGCAGTTCAAGATCCTGTCTCTACAAAAAATTTAAAAATTAGCTGGGCATGGTGGTATGCATCTGTAGTCCTAACTACCAGGGAGGCTGAGGCAGGAGGATCACTTAAGTCCAGGAGTCTGAGGTTGCAGTGAGCTATGATCATGCCACTGAACTGTGGCTTGAGTGACAGAGCAAGACCACCTCACTTCTAAAATTGATATATATATATATATATATATATAGACACACACACACACACAACCCCCACCCCATTTTCTGATCTACCTGTCACCTCTAAATAAAGTATTGTGATAATGCCCAAAGATGTTCATGACAGCATTATGGTCAATATTCAAAAACTGAAAACAGCTGAGTATGGTAGTACATGCCTATAGTCCCAGCTACTTAAAAGGCTGAAGTGGGAGGATCTCTTGAGCCCAGCTGGAGTCCAGTCTGGGCAACAATGCAAGACTCTATCTCTAAAAAAAAAAAAAAAAAAAAGAAAGAAAAGAAAAAAAAAAGAAAACAATCTAAATTCCCCAAATATGAAAACATTTTGGTAAGTTATCATGGATTCCCATAATGGAATATTACACTATCATCAAAATGTTTGTGAATTTACTTATATGAAATGTTAAAAATATGGCTATAAAATTGTAAAACTGCATAAGCAGAATGATCTCCACTATGTAAATTACATTACACATACACAAAAAAGGGATAATTAACAGAAAATACACCAAAACATTCAGAGTATTTATATCTGGGTAATAGAATTACGGGCAGTTGGGGTTTTCTCTGTGTTTTTCCCTCTCAAGTTTTAAATAGTTAACAGGTATTACTTTCAAAATCAGAAAAACTCTGAAAATATCTCAAACTATTTTTTTTTTTATTTTTTTATTTTTTCTTTTCTTTTCTTTTTTTTTTTTTTTAAGACGGGGTTTCACCATGTTGGTCAGGCTGGTCTTGAACTCCTGACCTCAGGTGATCCGCCCGCCTTGGCCTCCAAAGTGCTTGGATTACAGGCATGAGCCACCAGGCCCGGCCAATATCTCAAACTATTGAAGACTTTCCTAGAGGCTTCCCAATTACCCACAAATTTAATCATTGCTTTGTCTGATTCAAGTACAAACTCTTTTTGTTGCACACAATACATTCTCGTTTTAGACCTTATCATTCTATATTTTAGCACATGTTTGTAGGGAGTTGTCTGAGGACAGGAATTGTATGGTTCAACTTTAATTCCCCACCCGCCCTACACCTGGTAGAAACCAGGTAGATGTTTTAAATACTCACATTGGTAGCTACATGCAAATGACCAATAAATGCCTAATCAATCATTTGTAAATGTGAATCATTAACACACTCAACAAGTATTTACCATGTCTCAAAATATCCCAGGTACTGTCACAGACCCTGGAGACACTTCAGTGAAAAGGTCCTTGCCCTTGTGGAGCCTACATTCTAGTGTGAAAGAACAAAACAAAATAAACCAGCTCATTAGAGACAGTGATGAATACTATAAAGACAATGTGGGATAAGAGGAATTAGAGGAGATGCGGGGGAAAGAATAGAACATCCAAGGCATATTGAGGGAGGGGCGGGAGAGAGCAGGGGCTGACCCGGGCAGAGCAGAGCTTAGGGAGGAGACCCGCAGGAGAGGCTGGGAGCTAGGAGAAGGGGCCGGGGGTCGAGGGCGCCAAAGGAGAGGGAAAAGATGGAGGGAGTGGGGAGGGGGGAATGAGCCCAGATCTCCCCACTCTCCTCCCTCAGAACTGCAGCACCTCCCGACAGACTGAGCCCCAATTTTGTCAAAATATGTATATGGCATATGCATGGAAGAGAAGGAGAAATAATACTTTGTTCATTTGAAAAGCAAGGTTGGGTCGGGCATGGTGGCTCATGCCTGTAATCCCAGCTCTTTAAGAGGCCCAGGCAGGTGGATCACCTGGGGACAGGAGTTGGAGACCTGCCTGACATGGTAAAACCCCACCTCTACTAAAAATACAAAATTAGCTGGGCATGGTGGCACATGTCTGTAATACCAGCTACTCGGGAGGATGAGGTAGGAGAATTGGTTGAACCCAGGAGGCAGAAGTTGCGGTGAGCTGAGATCGTGCTATTGCACTCCAGCCTGGGCAACAAGAGTGAAACTCCAGCTCAGAAAGGAAAAGAAAGAAAGAAAAGAAAGAGAAAGAAAAGAAAGAAAGAAACGAAGGAAAGAAAGGAAGAAAGAAAGGAAGAAAGAAAAGAAAAGAAGAAAGAAAGAAGGGAAGAAAGAAAGAAAGAAAGAAAAGCAAGGTTGTTGCACAATATGGGTACTTTGGCCCATTTTTATAAAATGAAAACTAATAAGCCCCTCCTCTTGGGTGTTGTGTGTTTGTGTGATTGCAAAACAAAAGGTCTTGGAGACTGCCCTCCCCTCTTGGTTATCTCTGTGGTCTGAGGTTGGGAGAGCGGAGGAGGGTTCTTACTTTTTTAGACAGCTAGCCAATTAGAAAAGCAATTTCAAAAAGCAAAGACAAAAAAGAAAAAGGCATATTGAAAGATGGTCAGTGACAAGATCAGAGGCAGGCAGGTACAGCAGAACGCAAGAACTGGACATGGAGTCAAAAGGTTTAAGTTTCCATTCCTGCTCTATTAACTTTACCAGTTAGGTAATATTGTTCTGAGTCTCAAGTAGGATAATAATCCCTAATTCACAAGAACATGTAAGGATTACATAAAATAATTTAGGTGGAAATGGTGATGCCAGTCCTGGCATTCTGGTCCCCTATATTTGTGTTAGTAGTATCTGTTTAGAGAAGACATCAAAATAATACAACATCCAGAAGCTGGAGCACATGGATTATAATTTTGAACACAGATGCCAAAAGAAACTTAATAATGTAAATCCCATCCCTTTGATCAAGGAATTCCTTAACAGTTATATGGTTAACAAAAATGCTACCTAATCTATCCTTCTTAAATGTTTATCTGACCTCAGGATTCTACTACTGGTTACAACTGCTTTTATTTATTTTGTTTTTTTTTCTTTTTTTGAGATGGAGTCTCACTCTGTCACCCAGGATGGAGAGCAGTGGCACGATCTCGGCTCACTGCAACATCCGCCTCCCAGGTTCAAGTGATTCTCCTGCCTCAGCCTCTGAGTAGCTGTGATTACAGGCATGCACCACCAAGCTCGGCTAATTTTTTGTATTTTTAGTAGAGATGGGGTCTCACCATGTTGGCCAGCCTGGTCTCAAACTCCTGACCTCAGGTGATCTGCCTGCCTCAACCTCCCAAAGTGCTGAGATTATAGATGTAAGCCACTGCACCCAGCCTACAATTGCTTTAAACAATGATGTGGCAAAGAGTTTTAATAGTCTACCCATAAAATCAAATGCAAACACAGAAACAGATTTATAATAAATGATCCAAACATTATCTCTCAGCCTTTCCCCCCATAAACCCATAAACTTTACTGGTCTTCACTATTTTAATTCTCTGCATATCTAGGTTTTATTTCTCTGGTCCAAAAAGAAAAAGAAATTTTCCACTCCACATTGCAAAAGAAAGGTGCTTCTGGGTACATTTACCTCTTGCCTCCTTTAATTGCTGCTTATCTGAAACCTAAGAACTAGGACTCCTGGAGTTTGAGTAGGGGGTTAGATGATCAGATCACTAAGATGTTTCCTCTAAAATATCCCCTCTCATCCCTAATCAGCCCCCAAACCCTACCATCTTTTTTTTTTTTTTTAAAGACAGGGTTTCACCATGTTGGTCAAGCTGGTCTTGAACTCCCAACCTCAGGTGATCCGCCCGCCTTGGCCTCAAAAGTGCTTGGATTACAGGCGTGAGCCACCACGCCCAGCCAAACCCTACCATCTTTAAGATGGAAAATTATTTGCCCTTTACATCTCTGCTTTCCAATGTCACATGCCTGGAATTAATGACTGCCTAAATGGGCCCACTACAACCTGTTCTTTGTCCAACAAACCAGAAAACTCCCTCCTTAATTAAAAAAAAAAATTTTTTTTTTTTTTTAGAGACAGGGTCTCACTCTGTCACCTAGGCTGGAGTGCAGTGGCACAATCATGGCTTACTATAACCTCAAACTCCTGGGCTCAAGCAATCCTCCTGCCTCAGTCTCCCGAGTAGCTAGGACTCAGGCATGTGACACCATGCCCAGCTAATTTAAAAAAAATTTTTTATAGAGATAGGGTCTCACTATGCTGCCCAAGCTGGTCTTGAACACCTGGCCTCAAGCAATCCTCCCACCTTAGTCTCCCAAGGTGCTGCAAATACAGTCATCAGCCACCACACCCAGTCTTCTCCTTAATAGTTCTAAGTGTTATTGTCAGAGTTATCCTGACTATCATTCTAGTCCGTTCTATTGTTAACAACTCGACATGACAAGTTAGAAACAAACCAAATCACCATAACAAGATAAATTAACTCCAAAAGAATGAGTTGATCAATGATGAAGAGATAAAGAAAAATCTAACTCTTAAGATATAAGCTAGTGTTTCCATTTATTGGCCGTCATAAACTTTTTATGTCAAAGCAAGAACTCTGCTTATTTCCTGGTATACCAAACCTACATATATGAAGTCACAGGCCACAACTATGGGGTGTCCACAAAGTCTGGGAAACATAGTATTTTATATTTTCACACACTGAAGATGTCCTTTATAATATTATGTACATTCACCTATGTTTCCATATTCTATCGATATCTTGTACAGAAATACCAGAATGGTCTAGAATGAGCTGAGTGCGATGGCTCACGCCTGTAATCCCAGCACTTAGGGAGGCCAAGGAGGGCAGATCACCTGAGGTCGGGAGTTCAAGACCAGCCTGACCAACATGGAGAAACCCCGTCTCTTCCAAAAAAATAAAAAATTACCTGGGTGTGGTGGCACATGCCTGTAATCCCAGCTACTGGAGAGGCTGAGGCAGGAGAATTGCTTGAACCCAGGAGGCGGAGGTTATGGTGCCAAGATCGCACCATTGCACTCCAGCCTGAGCAACAAGAGCGAAACTCCATCTCAAAATAAATAAATAAATAAAAATACTAGAATGGAGAATCGGTTGCAAAAATGTTAAATATACCACATTGTAAAGATAAAGGACAAAACTATAACTTGGTTTAAATGTTCATTCATTCATTTAATGAATACCTACTAAGTGTCAGGCACTTCTAGGCACTGATTGACTTGATCACATTGACCATTTAATTAGTTGCACTGAGTTACTGCAGACGGCGGGTTACTTTGTTTTTGATCTTGATCTTGAAATGAGTTTGAATGCTTGAGGAAGAAGCTATTTGGCCACACAATAGTCCTATGCATACATAATCAGTATACAATGTTTCCTTCCCTTTGTGTGTATTAATTCTATGATCACTTCAAATAATAGAAAGGCTGTTTTGTGGCCATTTCTGTCTCTCTCCTCTGAGTGCTGCCAACAAGCATTTATATAATAATATTTATTATTTCTGAGAATTATATAATAGTGCTTCTTAGGAGAGAAAAGTAGGCTTTATTCCAAGATGCTAAGTTATTGTAGTACTTTAATTCACTAGTACTTTTCTATTTCAAGTTAACAAAATGCAAATATCAGAATGGTTTCACATTAAGAAATTTAAATGACCAGAACCATAAAGAACACTAAAGGGTGTGAAAACTAAATGTAGAACTGAAGTAAGTATAACAGGTGAAATGCAGCATTTGAACCCTCACAGAAGAAGCTACCCACAAAGTATAAAAACCAGCTGTAGAAAATTCCTTGTGAGGCTGGTTTCTACTGCAAGTACAGCAACCTCCCCAGGAAAGCGTCCTATAAGTTATAGCTATATTACCTCAACTCTCAAGATCAAAACTTGAAGCTCCATCTTGAATTTATCTCTGACAACCACACTGGCCCCTACAGAGAGTCAGGTATGACCTCCAGGGGAAAAGGTGGTAAGGAGCTTCAAATTAGACCCTTGATATCTCCAGAACCATCAAAATCAACCCAACCCTTATAGCAGTCAGAAAATTAAGAGTTTAAGCATTTCTCCTATCACCACTTAATATGTTCATAGATCCAGGAAAACCCTTACATTTACATTGGTGAGTCAGCCATAAACACAAGCAGATAGTCACACATCTCCACTATTAGTGTGACATAAGTCTATATATACTCCCTAGTCTTCAGATCACCATGACTAGCCTTCTAGAATAGGCAGTCACCCTAATATACAAAGTGCCTTTTGATGTTCTTCCATGCCTCTTTCTAGCCCCTCTCCTCTATATGACATCAGCCAGTGTTTAACTCTGGACTACTGAATATCAACAATATTTCCTTTTTTAAACTCTAATTCTGACTACAATTACAGAAGTTAGGCAGACATTCAACAGCCATAACAGTATTCCTATAACAGTATCTAATTTTCAGAACACTTTGTACACATTCTCTCAGGAAGCAAACCCTGAAGCTAGGCTCCCTCTCCCCTCCCACCTCCTCCTTTTCCCTTCCATCCACTCTCTCTCCCCCACTTCCTCCCTCCATTTTCACAGACTGGGAAAAAGAATCACTGGATAAGTGACTTGACCCCATCACTAGTGACAGAGTTAAGGCTTTAACCAGTGTCTTCCTTACTCCAAGCTTCATGGGCTGTCCACTACTGTATGCTCCCCCCCATCTAATTCATATTGCAGCAAACAAAGCACATATATATATTTTTTGAGATGGAATTTCACTTTTGTCATCCAGGCTGGAGGGCAATAGCGCGATCTCAGATCACTGCAGCCTCTGCCTCCCAGGTTCAAGCAATTTTCCTGCCTCAATCTCCCGAGCAGCTGGGATAACAGGCACCCTCCACCACACCCAGGTAATTTTTATATTTTGTACTTTTTTGGTAGAGACAGGGTTTCACCATGTTGGCCAGGTTGGTCTCGAACTCCTGTGACTTCAGGTGATACAACCATCTCAGCCACCCAAAGTGCTGGGATTAGAAGCATGCCCGGCCAACAAAGTATAATCTTTTGATACCTGTGGATCAAAATACTGTTAAAAAAATCAACTTATCAATGAAAACCAGTTCCAACTGGACAAGTATTACACCTCACACAGCCCTTAAAATACATCAAAATAGGTTAACCAATAGAGAAAGCTCTGTAAGTAGAAATTTGTGTCTTTGTCAGAGGATATATAAATTAGATTTTTAAGAGGGTTCTTTTGTATTAACTCACAATAAGGTCATAAAGAGTTTAAACAAAGTTAACCACTTTTCAACATGCAATTTTGAAGTATATAGTTTTATATTATTAACGTTTCTAGTAGCACAAAAACCTAATATCTCCTAACCAACCCCTCTTTTAAATGGAAAATAGATAATGTGGTTTTGCTGGCATTCATATCAACTATGTCATAACGGGTTCTGAAACAGTTCGTGGGGTTGAACGGACCTTAAAATGGTTTTGCATTGGAACGGTAGTTAAAAAACCAACTAGAGATGAGTCTTAAATCTAGGTCATACTATCCTTATTCAAAAGCCATCATAAACAAGACAATTTATATTACCTCCAGAAAAGACGGTCTTAGAGAGGGGCCAGGTGCAGTGACTCACGCCTATAATCCCAGCACTTTGGGAGGCCAAGGCTGGCAGATAACCAGGTCAGGAGTTCAAACCAAACCTGGCCAACATGGTAAAACCCCGTCTCTACTAAAAACACAAAAATTAATGGGGCATGGTGGTGCACGCCTGTAATCCCAGCTACTCAGGAGGTTAAGGAACGAGATTTTGTTGAACAGGGAAGGTGGAGGGTCCAGTGAGCCAAGATCATCCCACTGCACTCCAGGCTGGGTGACAGAGCAAGCGTCTGTCAAAAGAAAAGAAAAAGGAACACAAGCTACTTGAAAAATATTGATATTTCCTAAAAATATGAGTAGGCATATTTGTTTTGTTTTTAATATCATTTATATTCTACTGAATTCATGTAAGGAATTTCCTGTTATTGATAACCCACCAGCAAAATTAAAATTAAGTTATATTTAACTAGGCATGTCATAAAATATAAAACTTTCCACAACCACCTTTAACTTGGGAGTAGAAGGAAAAAGAAAAGGATAGGCAAGGTCGGTGGCTCACGCCTGTAATCCCTGCACTCTGGGAGGCCAAGGTGGGCAGATTATGAGGTCAGGAGTTCAAGACCAGCCTGGTCAACATAGTGAAACCCCATCTTTACTAAAAATATAAAAATTGGCCAGGAATGGTGGCATGTGCCTGTAGTCCCAGATAGGAAGCTGAAGAAGGAGAATCACTTGAATCCAGGAGGTGGAGGTTGCAGCGAGCCAAGATCGCACCACTTCACTCCAGCTAGGGCAGGCCTGAGACTGTCTCAAAAAAAAAAAAAAATGGATAGGGCTAAAGGGAGAGAGACAGACAGAAAGCATGGAATAATTTGAATTTTTTTCCAAATTAAATTTGAATCCAGTCAATCTGCTGCTAAAGCCTGCTTCTGTGACAAATTATCAACCTGAACCTGGGTAAGTCATTTCCCATGTTGGGACTTTGATTTCATCCTCTGTAAAATGAGCAGAGTGGTCTGCAATATTACTATAATATTCAAAGATATATAAAGTAAATAAACAGAAAAAATCATGATATCTGTTGAATCTTCATGGTGGTATATTTACAGTTACCGTATTTTTTCTTTCTCCATTTCTACAAATACAAAATTTTTTAAAAACACAACTTCCATGCCAGGCACAGTGGCTCACACCTGTAATCCCAGCACTTTGGGAGGCCGAGGCGGGCAGATCACAAGGTCAGGAGTTCGAGACCAGTCTGGCCAACATGGTGAAACCCTGTCTCTACTAAAAATACAAAAATTACTTAGCTGGGCATGTTGCTGCATATCTGTAATCCTAGCTACTTAGGAGGCTAAGGCAGGAGAATTGCTTGAACCCAGGAGGCAGAGGTTGCAGTGAGCCACGATTGTGCCACTGCACTCCAGCCTGGGTGACAGAGCAAGACACTGTCTCAAAAAAAATAAAATAAAATAAAAACACAACTTCCAGGGTATCTCATAAGGTCAAGTACAGATTCAGTCCAGTTTCCTACATCAACATTGCACTGTTAAGTGATGTCTTAGAGGTAATATTGTCAATGGGATAGGAGCCATGGGCTCTGGAGGCAACTTTGCCAATTAGTGACTGTGATCTTAAGCAAATAGAGTGAATGCACTGAACCACAATTTATTTGTCAATATAACAAGGATAATAGGCCAGGCGCCATGGCTCACACCTGTAATCCCTTTGACAGGCCAAGGCAGGCGGATCACGAGGTCAGGAGTTCAAGACCAGCCTGACCAACATGGTGAAACCCCATCTCTACTAAAAATATAAAAATTAGCTGGGCATGGTGGCGCACTGTAATCCCAACTACTCAGGAGGCTGAGGCAAGAGAATCACTTGAACCCAGGAGTCAGAGGTTGCAGTGAGCCGAGATCACAGCATTGTACTCCAGTCTGGGTGACAGAGCGAGACTCTGTCTCTAAAAACAAACAAACAAAACAAGGATAAAAATAGTCCTTCTATGTCAAGGAGTTCCTATCTCAAAGGAGTTCCAGTGAGAAACTACATGTAAAGTGCTTAGCACAGGGTCTGGCCCATAGGCAAATGCTGGATCATCACATTACTACAATGACCAAAGGCTCTGGATCATGAGGGTACCATCAGATAGGAATAAAGAACAAATGGCATTATACCGAAGTTTGGGGATATTTAGAATGCACTGTATGAAAAATTGGTAATCCTCTTTGGTAGGCCAAGGCGGCACATCACCTGATGTCAGGAATTCAAGACCAGCCTGGCCAATATGGCAAAATTCCATCTCTACTAAAAATATAAAAAGTAGCCAGGTGCCATGGCAGGTGCCTGTAATCCCAGCTACTCAGGAAGCTGAGGCAGGAGAATCACCTGAACCCAGGAGGTAGAGGGTGCAGTGAGCCAAGATCACACTACTGCACTCCAGCCTAGGCGACAGGGTAAGATACCAACTCAAGAAAAAAAAAATCAGTAATCCATACTATGACAAGATCCTACAAGTTTCCTACATTTATGGGAAACTTTACTATGAGCCAGGCACTGTGCTAAATACTTTATATTTAGTTTTACATTTTAATTCATATGAAGCAAGAAACTATTATTATTTCCATTTTAAAGGTGAAGAACTTGAGAGGCAGCATGTTTATATAATTTGCTCATGATTACAAAGCCAATAACTGGCAAAGTGGAGATCTGAATCCAGGCAATCTGCTGTCAAAACCTGCTTCTGACAGAAATTATTAACCTGAACCTGGGTAAGTAACTTCACGCATTGAAAGACTTTGATTTCATCCTCCGTAATATGAGCACAGTGGTCTAGAATAGGTGCTCTCAAAAGTCCCTCCTAAACTTCTCTGGACAACAATGCTATTTAAATACAAATTTTCAACAAAAAACAAAGTATCTCAGCTCTAGTCCTTTTATTAAATTGGTGCATAAGTAATTGCGGGTTTTGTCATTACTTTTATGGCAACATCACCAAGATGCATCAGCCTAATAGAAAACTTCACTAAGTCCCTTTGCATGAAGTCCAAAGAGAATCTTACTTAAAATGAATTCTACCTGACAGCACTTGCACTACATGAACACTAAGGACACACAAAATAAAATTAGCTAGAGCTGTAGGACCTGCATTCAGTCATTCTACCTCTCAGGATCTCAGCTTCCTTATCTGCAGAAATGAAGTGACTTTTAGATACAAATAATCCCTAAGAAAGCAGCCACCAAAACCCAAGGAAACCAATCAGCTTTATTAGAACAAGAAAGTATTATAGTTTGTAAAACCACATTCAAATACACTGATTGCTTTTACAATATAAACCATGTAAGTAAAGCTCCTCAAAATCTATTGTGTTGGTAAAAACTGGCAAAAAGAAGCAGTGTAGGACAGAATGGGTTTCTTTAAAAATTTTAACATACACTCGAGTAGATCACCATAGAAAGCCTCTTTTATTAATAGCTCAAAAAGTCTGTTAAAAAATAAAGTTGGTATTCTATGAAATAAACTCTGATTTAAATAAAATTACATTTGCCAGAATATTTTGAAAAAGTCATCAGAACTACTTAAGATATTTTCTTCCTTCAGAAAAAACTATTTCAATAAATGCACATACACAAAATTCTGCACACAAGACTCAGGTGTTCTTTGTTACTTAGACAAACTTGATACAGTTATCAACACAAACCAAGTCTGATAATATTCTGGCCAAAACACAACCAAGTTCCTCCTCTGATCCTAAAATTGCTTCAAAACCCTAAGCTCCATTTTATGAAAAAGAAATGAGACATAATGTATATGTAATTTTTTCCTGAAGCCAACTAAATAATACTCAATTTCCAATCAAATCTGTCCTCTACAAATGTTTTAGCCATTTTTGCCTAACCAATAACATCACCAGGGATGGAAAGAGAAGAGACCAAACTCAATCCAGTCCATTTGGCTCTTACTAGCATCATTGGTGAATGGTTTGCTGAGTAACAACTGGCAGTCCCTATCCTACCTGTCAATATCAGGTTTGAGGAAATGATGTGGATTTAATCTCCCCCTAATTCCCATTCTAGTAGATAATTCACCAATAGCTAGTTGTATTCAGAGTCATCTCCTAGAGAAAGATAACAAGATCTATCTACATTATCAGCTCCCAAAACTCCCTGTAAGATTTTAGGTTATCCTGTAAGACTCAACTCCAGTAGGGAGTATGAGAATAAAGAGAGGGAATGTAAAAAAAGGAGGGCCTCTCTTACCAAATGTAGCTTCCCCACTCTACCACCTCCAAAAATAAGCACATAAATTCCAGAAAGCAAATTCCTCCTTTTCTCTATGAAACTAATCCCATCTTGCAACACCTCTTCATTTTATCAAAATAAGCAAACTTTAGAATAGGAAGAAATACACCTTAATATTAAAATCTTCCATTCCTGAAGGATCCTTGTGAAAATTCCTTGTGAAGATCCTCTCTCGTTAAAAACTCTCATATACACAATTTAGAGGTTTCAGGGACTCCCTTGAACTGTCAAAAGTTAAAAATCATTACTCTAGCCTAGAGAGTCATGTTCTTCTCAATAACCTCATCTCTTCTTCATGAATGGGAGCCACTCCAAACATCTGAAATGTAGAGATGAAGGCTGCAACTGTACCTGACACTATACCTCTGTCAAATAGTCCGTTCTCCCATCTTTTAGCACTCCTCAAAAGATTTCTGCTTCATTTCCTTGACCATCCAAATTGGGTCTTGTCCGAGGCCTTCCCCCTCTCCCCTTTTTCTTTCTTTAACTGAGCCTAGAAGCTTACAGCCAAATCAACTTCTAAGTGAAGGATAAGTGTTTGCCTGGGGAGCAAAAACCGCCCGTGAACACACACCCGTACTGCGCCTTTCCAACCCAAGATGCCCAGGACACTGCCAACTGCTATGGCTGTGGACTGGATCAGAAAGCAAGAACAGAAATAAGGACACTGTTCATTTCAACCTTTTTGTCTGGGGCACTTCCTGGGTTTTTCATTGGCATTTAACACCAAGACACAAGACTCATTTTTCATTAAAGTTGCAAGACTTTCACTTTGCCAGTTTCAAATGATGTAATTGATCTGTATTGTCTTCTTAACCCAATTGGTGAAGGACACTACAAGCTTTAAATATTTCAGTGCTAGCTAGCAAATAGACTCCATTGCAATATGGCTCTGAAGGTCACGTCCTATTGTCTCAAAAAAAAAAAAAATCCTTCTTGTAGGTAACATGGAAAGGATTGCCCTTAGAATTTCCACTCTTCCACCTCCTTCCCTTACACAGTTGCGGGTGTTTATTGGAATCTCACACTCATAATTTTCCCAGCAGGGGCAATATGCTGATTGTTATTAATGATTCTAGCACCTTAGCGAGACATAAACACATGTGTTCACATTAGTTTAATTGAGCATATGCAACCATCTGAAATAGCACCACTCAAGGGTTGTTAACCTCTTTAAGATTAAAGCCAAGGTGGTTTGGGTGTGGACGGCTTGCAGGCGGCACCCTGAGCTCAGGATTGCATAACCTGCAATGTGTAGCTACTCAAAATGATAGGAATCTCAGCCTACTCATCCTGGGACTATGCCGGCACCTTGCCATACACTTGCAGCTTTACTGTCAAACGAAGTCAAAATAAAAAGTACAAACACCATGAAGGAGAAAATAAACTAAAAGAAGAAGCGTTTTCTACCCCTGAAGGGACGAATACGATTCCTCCAGCAATCAAAATGTTCTCCCAATCTCATCCCCCGAGAATGGAACAGCCCCAGAGAACTGGAGGCTTCGAAAGGGGGGCAGAGGAGCTGGACATTGCTGCCCTTTTAAAATAAAAGCGGGTTGACGATTAAAAGTCAGAGACGGGACAAAAGGAGCGGGGAAGGGGAAGGAGTGTGCAGGTGCACCACAGCATTACCTGAAATGGCAACAGATTGTTACCATTATCGGTCCGGAAAGCGTTATCCTCCATCCAGGACTTGGAGGTGAGCGGGGCCGCACGAGGGAACTTGGGTGGCGCGATCACGTTGCTGGAGAAGGGCTTTTTGAGCGGCGAGATGGGGTTGAGCGGGGAAGGCACCCCGACACCCACACCCACGCCGACACCGACCGCCCGGCGAGGGTCCCGGCCCGCCTGCAGGCCGCCCCAGGGGTTAGATGGTGCGCTCCAGGCTGCGTTCACACTTTGGTGCGTGTTCCAGCTGGAGGAGGCCGACGAGGCGGCGGCTGCTGCAGCAGCGGCTGCAACCGCCGAAGACGAGGACGGCTTGCTGGTCATAATGGGCTGGTGGCCGTAAGCCGCGGCGGCGCTCCTCTGCGCGTAGGGCGCCTGGCTGGGGCTGGCGGGCGAGCGGCGCTGCTGCGGGGGCTGCGCCTGCGAGGGCTGCGCTGGCTGTGCCGGCTGCGGCGCCGGCGCCGGCGGCGGCGGCTGCTGGTGGTGCTGGGTCTGCGCCAGGCCGATCTGCGGGGAGAAAGTACCTCCGAAGACTGGGTTGACATGGTGCGGGAAGTTCTGGAAGAGCATGGTCCCGTTGACTGGGGTGATCCCCTGGAAGAAGCTGTCCTCCACTGCATTCGTGGTGCCCGTGGACCAGGTGCTGCCGAAGGACGGCGACAGCGACGCGCCCGGCGCCGCAGGCTCCTGAGGCGGCGGCGGCGGCGGCTGCTGAGGGGGCTGATGGAAACTCAAGCCTGGCAGGAGTGGTGATTCCATCTGCATCTTGTCCGGGCCGTTGGGGGCCGGCGGGGCAGCGGCTGGGCTGAGGGCCGGCACTGCGCTGTTTTCCTCCGGCTTGGGGGTCTCTGAAGAGAGGGGCGTGGACGGGGCTTCGGAAATGCTGGACTCCGGCTGGGGCTGTTGCTGCTGCTGCTGTTGCTGCTGCCGCTGCTGCTGCTGGGGCTGGGGCTGGGTTTTGCTTTTGTCCATCAGTAAATCATCCTGCATGGTTTGCGCAGCTGAAACGGGAATAAAGAGAGACGCGTTATTGTCAATGTGATCATTAATGTCCCTCGCTGAAGCGGGCGGGTGTTTTACTTGCGAAAATCCATCACCACCGCTACTAGCCAATTGCAATGCAAATCCATAATCTCCCATTTAGAAGAACAGGTCGGGCTGTTGGGTGGGGGTAGGGAAGGTGACGAGCAAGGTCTCTAAAAATACTGTGAGAGCGTCTTCACCCTTTCAGATGTCTTGGTTCCTTTTCTGTATTAGTGAGAGATGTACTTATAAGACAGAAAGACAGCAATTTCGCCACGTCTCTTTTCCCTTCACCGGAACTCAGAGCGTTCGCCCTGCAATGAGAAACTGATTCTGGTTCCTGTTTTTTCCCAAGCACCACCCTCCCCCAGTTATTTGCATACGTCAATAAATAGTGCTGCGTCCTTCAGCAAGGTTAAAAAGACACCGCACACAGGACCCTTTCTTCTCCCTTCCCCAGCTCGAACACTTAAAAAAAAAAAAAAAGGCAGTATTAGCCCTCTTGATTAGCAAACTGCCTGCTTGCGTTGATAATTGTTTCATTTAGCTGCAGTGAACCACGAGGGAGGAAATCCTTGGCATTTGTTAGGACTCAGCTGCACAATCATTCTCTGGCCTCCCAGTAGCTGCAGCTACTCCATTTTGTTAGGAGACAGTTTAAAAAAAAAAACAAAAAACGTTTTTAAAGAGGTAAAAACCTACTAAAACGTTTGGAACTGCCTGCTTCTTGTTACTCTAAGGATTATGGTTTTTCTGCTTATTCCCCAATTTTCTTGTCTCCAATTCTGCCGCACAAGAGATTTCTTGGCATCTCAGTGCTTCAGGTCTCAACAGGAGCCTGAGAATTTCTCTGCAGAGTGAAGAAATGTTTCTGGTTGGATTTAAGGTCAGAGAGAGAGTGCGCCCCAGCGAGCGAGCGCCTGTGAGATAGGGTGGGGGTGGGGCTTTAAAAAAATCCCTCGGAGATTTAAGTAGACAGTCAAGATAATTCTGGGGTTGCCAGATTTTCAATTTTGAACCCTTCTGCTGCTGTCTTGGTCACAAGACTTTGGCAAATTTAGAAGCCATTCTCTTATCACTAGTATTAGCAGCGAAACACTATGGTTTGAGGACCCTTAATTACCATATGCTAGCAAAAGTGTTAAAAATAGAGAGTACAAAGTCCCAAATTCTTATACATTGTAATTATAGTGCATTTCCATCACTGCTTCATTTAGCCATATAAGGAGTGTATGGTATTTTCCATTTCACATAGAAGGGCTATATTCACCTCTACCATACAACCTGTTTTCTTATTCAAGGATGAAAATTACTAATCACTCAAGGCCTAGAGATTGCCATACATAGTTAGCCTGTCCTTAGAACATGTTAATTCCTTTAAACATATGAATATTACAGTGCTGAGACCCTGAAAACAAATATTTTTGAAATGTTAAAGGAGTATATGACCAAACATACAATTATTTTTAGATGATGATTGAGTACAATTGCAACAAAGTTATTAATAAATGTATGCAGTTACTTAATTAACCCAGATACTTCGAGAGGAATCTTTCTCAGGACACTTGTGAGAAGGCATTCAGATACATAGACATCCTCATGATAATAACTATTGTTAAAATCGTGTATCAGATAATGAAAATATTAACTATTATGCAAAATTATCAGACAAGAAATGGGATTAAAAGTTATTTTATTAAAGACTATCATTAAAATGGTTCATTAATATCCTTTATTTCAAAGTTTCATACACAAAATAAAGGCTCACCACTATTTTGTGTATGAAAATTCACAGCCACCTCACTCTCCCTTCTATTCCTCACTCCCGCTGCCATTCCTCCCTTCACCCTCTCCCAGGGAAAAAACCCAACTCAATATAACATACAACACAGATTGTCGGCTACTACCAATAAAATCTAGTTAAGATTGCTTTTATGTTTCTCAGTTCCCTTGGTCTAAAACAATAGCTTTGATCAATATTGTAAAATACAATACAAAGAGGCAAATGAAGCTTGGATTTAGACAGCACAAAGTTCTATTGGTGTCAAAGATGGTCATAGAAAGAGACATTTTCATACTTGGTTTAAACAGTGCTGCAGTAAACCATTATAATCTGGGGATTTGAGTCACTTCCAGTGAGCTAGAATTGTCTTTATAATAGCCATATCATCATGGCTGAAATAGGCATTTGATTATAATTTTAATATCACTCTGCTTTTCCGATTGCTTGACTCAAGGCTTGTTGTTAATGCCTTCAGTTTAAACTACATGCTCTTCGTGGAAAAATTAATGCTGTACCTCAGCAAAAAAGCCAAAAAGTAGGCTGGACTCAGAACATTTTATAATAGCTTTAATCAATATTAATATATTCATTGAATTTTAAAAATTTTACAGCAGGAACACCTATTTCTCTTCTCAACAATCCTTAAAAATGTAAATTTCACTTTCTGCATAAATTCACTCTGTCAAGGTCAAGACACACCTTTAATAAATAAGACTCTTTCAAACAAAAGGTAAGCAATACATTAAGATAATATTTACAAAGGTAATATGCAATGTCTCTCAGCAACTGCCTGTATAGTTTGTTTTGTGTTCTTGGGGTTGTTTCTTGGTTTTTGGGTTTTTTTGGTTTTGTTTTTGCTTATTTACAGCGAGTGAGAAATAGATACCTTCTTCCCCTCCCCCACCACACACAATAGATACTCTTTTACATGCAATAACCCAATTTCAAGTAACAAAATCTTAGTAGCAGTTACCTTTGAGTGTCCAGTTTTTAAGAATCGATAAAATTTAAAAGTACACAGTATTTATT
The DNA here is from genome assembly GCA_036589455.1 of Ateles fusciceps. Classification (NCBI taxonomy): domain Eukaryota; kingdom Metazoa; phylum Chordata; class Mammalia; order Primates; family Atelidae; genus Ateles; species Ateles fusciceps. Next base: position 8,634,495 of record JAZHEH010002393.1, read on the forward strand.
TTCTTCTTTCAGGTTGATTATGTGACCGCTCTGGCAAAAGCACTTTGACAACTGTAAGAAGAGAGGGCATGCGCAAACAGGGAACTGTGGGGGCTGAAGTCCTTCACAAGGTACTCGGTCTGACTTCAGCACGTTCAGCCGGGAAAGGAGGAAATCTCACAAATACAGATTCCGAGGGGGAAAAAGTTGTGTCCTGATTACAATATATTCTCCTAACCAATCTAAATCATGAGTTGTTGAAATAAAAGGGAGAAAAATAAACTGGTTTGTCAACTTGCCATAGGAAGCCAGGATAAAGGGAAACTGAATTGTACTACTCAGAATAAATAAACCAAGCAGAGCTACCTTAAATGGTTAGAATGGTAATGACTGGGTAGCCAGCAATAGGAATCCTACTAGAAAGAGACTAGGGTGGAGAGGAACAGGCAAGGGAGGGGTAACTACTGGAGAATGTTAGATACTTGAAATCTAACCATACTTAAACACTTAAAAATTTTTTTAATTTTTCAGCAGAGATGGCATAAAAGAATCACTTTTAATATAGACTAAAAGAAAACACCTTAATATTAAATGTGATATTAACCCTGGAGGTCAGGTAAAAATAGATTTTAGTCACAAATTTTTGATAGCCACCAGATTTCTCTGTATTTTAGTTTTCAATGCAGGAACAAATCACTTATTTTAAAATTGTACCTGTTAAGCTCTGAATCAACTCATTTCTTTATTTTTATGTGTCAAAATAAAAGTTTATGCCAGGTGTGGTGGCTCACACCTGTAATCCCAGCACTTTGGGAGGTCGAGGTGGGCAGATCGCAAGGTCAGGAGTTCCAGACCAGCCTGGCCAACGTGGTGAAACCCTGTCTCTACTAAAGATACAGAAAACTAGCCAGGAGTGGTGGCACCCTCCTGTAATCCCAGCTACTCAGGAGGCCGAGGCAGGAGAATCGCTTAAACCCAGGAGGCTGAGGTGGCAGTGAGCCGAAATCACGCCACTGCACTCCAGCCTGGGCAACAGGGCGAGACTCCGTCTCAAAAAATAATAATAATAAATAAATAATGAAAGTTTACCTTGCATTATTCATACAAACGATTACCCAAGTAAAATTCAACTCATTCTAAAATATTTGGTGAAACATTTAAAAATAACTGTATATGTTTAGTGTTTCACTGCGTAAGACAATGACTTTTTTCTTCAAGACAAAGAGTAGATACAGTTTCTTCTTCTTTTTTTTTTTGAGACAGAGTCTCACTCCGTTGCCCAGGCTGGAGTACAGTGGTGTGATCTCAGCTCACTGTAACCTCTGCCTCCCAGGTTCAAGCGATTATCGTGCCTTAGCCTCCCAAGTAGCTGGGACTACAGGCACGTGTCACCGCACCCAGCTAACTCTTTGTATTTTTAGTAGAGACAGGGTTTCACCGTGTTAGCCAGGATGGTCTCCATCTCCTGATCTGGTGATCCACCCACCTCAGCCTCCCAAAGCGCTAGGATTACAGGCGTGAACCCTTGAGCCCAGCCCAGTTTCTATTAAAAACTTCTTTTTTAGTATGGTTTTTCCTATAACCTCATGATTCCAAGGCTGGAATCTCACAACATATAAAAATCAACTGTCATTATCGATAGCTTCTAAGAGCAATAGTTCAAAAACCAGTTTGTTCTTGTAGGCAGAAGATATTTCTTGTTGGATTTGGTTCAGTGCCACTCACCCAAAGGGTTAGGAATAAATGTCAGTTGTTGACTATGCTGATTGAACTTGTAACTGAAAATGTTAAGCATCATTTAAAATTGTCTTAATTTTCTATTTCCCTTCTTCACCAATCAGAACTGAAGTATTACGAGAGACCACTGATTTGTAGCATATTGAAATCTTTGTTTCTAGTTATTTATTAAAAAACAAAACAAAACAGGCCGGGCATGGTGGCTCACACCTGTAATCCAAGCACTTTGGAGGCCAAGGCGGGAGGATCACCTGAGGTCGGGAGTTCAAGACCAGCCTGACCAACATGGTGCAATCCGTCTTAAAAAAAAAAAAAAAAAAACTAATAATTTAAGAAAAGAATCTTTTTTTTTTTTTTTTTTGAGACAAAGTCTCACTTTGTCGCCCAGGCTGGAGTGAAGGGTACGATCTCAGCTCACTGTAACCTCCGCCTCCCGAGTTCAAGCCATTCTCCTGCCTCAGACTCCTGAGTACCTGGTATCACAGACACGTGCCATCACGCCCGGCTAGTTTTTGTATTTTTACTAGAGATGGGGTTTCATCATGTTGGTCAGGCTGGTCTGGAACTCCTGACCTCATGATCTGCCCACTTGGCCTCCCAAAGTGCTGGGATTACAGGCGTAAGCCCACCACACCCAGTTGAGAATCTATTTTTTGACCCCCTAAGATTCTAGCCTAAGTCTTCAAGAAAAGAATCATTTTGAATGAATCCACCAAAAGATCTACGTAAAACAACTGAATGCTTACTTATTCCTACTGTGACCTTAGCTTCTATTTCCCATTTTTTCTCTTCCTCTATCCTCCTAAAGAAAGCTCCACTTTTGCGAAGGTGCTATACTCACCATTTGGATTCCAGAATTTGCAAGGATCAACTCAAGGTTAATTTTATTCCTGAAGACTTTGCTACTAAACTTTTGCCACATTTTCAAGTACTCTAACTAAAATAAAATAAATCCTTTCTGACATCCTTACAGCTTTAAGAAATAGATTTTTGAGGCGGGGCGCGATGGCTCATGCCTGTAATCCCAGCACTTTGGGAGGCTGAGGCAGGTGGATCACTTGAGGTCAGGAGTTTGAGATCTGCCTGGCCAACATGGTGAAACTCCGTCTCTAAAAAAAAAAAAAAAAGAAAAGAAATAGATTTTTTTCATGCCTGTAATCCCAGCACTTTGGGAGGCCAAGGTGGGCGGATCACAAGGTCAAGATCGAGACCAGCCTGACCAACATGGCAAAATCCCATCTCTACTATAAAAATACAAAAATTAGCTGGGCATGGTAGTGCATGATTGTAGTCCCAGCTACTCAGAAGCTGAGGCAGGAGAATCTCTCGAACCCAGGAGCCGAAGGTTGCGGTGAGCTGAGATCGCACCACTGCACTCCAGCCTGGCAACAGAGCGAGACTCTGTCTCAAAACGGAAAAAAACAGATTTTTTAAATTATTTGAAATTAGGATATCAACTTTTAATCAGTAATGTGGAAATTTTTAAGTTATTCCTTTCACAGTTATGACCTTGAAATGATTTCTCTTGGCTTTATTAATCCACCTGACTCCAAGTGCAGGTCTACTAATAATATGCACAACAGAGAAAAATAAACTTTGGCTCTAACCCTTGTTAAATCGTAATTAACACTGCCCATACTTAAAGGGATTGTACTGTATTGAAAAATAAACTAATCTCTGCTCTTTTTTTTCCTAAAATGAGCCTCAAATGTAAAAAGAAAATTACTCAAGCATTAAAACCAAGGTATAAATACATATGAAGCAAAGAAAAAATTATAAGCGAAACCTCAACAAGAACAAAGCCCTTTTTGTTAAACTTTTTTTTGACAAAGCCCTTTTCTACTGAAATGTTTTTTACTTAGCCATAAAAGAGGTCCCTTTTTTTTTTTTTTAAGACAGAGTCTCACTCTGTCGCCCAAGTTGGAGTGCAGTGGCACAATCTTGGCTCACTGCAACCTCTGGCTCACTGCAACCTCTGCCTCCCAGGTTCATGCAACTCTCCTGCCTCAGCCTCTTGAGTAGCTGGGACTACAGGCATGCACGACCAGGCCCAGCTAATTTTTATTTATTTATTTATTTATTTTTAATTTTTTTTTATAAAGATGGGGTTTCACCATGATGGCCAGGCTGGTCTTGAACTCCTGACCTCAGGTGATCTACCCACCTCGGCCTCTCAAAGTGCTAGGATTACAGGCGTGAGCCAATTTTTATTTTTAATATTTAATATTTAATAAAAATGCCCAGCCAATTTTTATTTTTATTTTTATTTATTTATTTACTTTATTTTGAGACAGAGTTTCACTCTTGTTGTCCAGGCTGGAATGCAGTGGCACAATCTTGGCTCACCGTAACCTCCGTCTCCCAGGTTCAAGCGATTCTCCTGCCTCAGCCTCCCGAGTAGCTGGGATCACAGGCATGTAGCATCACACCTGGCTAATTCTGTATTTTTCATAGAGATAGGGTTTCTCCATGTTGGTCAGGCTGGTCTCGAACTCCCGACCTCAGGTAATCTGCCTGCCTCGGCCTCCCAAAGTGCTGGGATTACAGGCTAATTTTTATACCTTAAGTAGTGATGGAGTTTCACCTTGTTGGCCAGGCTGGTGTCGAACTACTGACCTCAAGAGATCCGCCTGCCTCGGCCTTCCAAAGGCTAGGATTACAGGTGTGAGCCACTGCACACAGTCAGAAAAAGAGGCACTTTCTGAAATTTTGTCTTCAAATCACAGAACTTCACCATAAACCATTGGTCCACCTTTTTTTTTCTTTTTCTTTTTTTTTTTTTTTTGAGACAGAGTCTTGCTCTGTCACCTAAGCTGGAGTGCAGTGGCATGATCTTGGTTCATTGCAACCTCTGCCTCACAGCATAAACCCCTTTCAAGTAGCCATTAAAGGCTATAAAAATACTTTAGAGTTAACTCACTGAGATATATAGTTATTCCTCAGTATCTTGCGGGCTTAGTTCCAAACCCCCACCCCACCAAATAATAAAATCCACGGATGCTCAAGTAAGTCCCTCATATAAAATGGCATAGTATTTGCATATAACCTATGCATATCCTCCTGTATACTTTAAATCATCTCTAGGTTACTTATAATACCTAATACAATGTAAGTGCTATGTTAATAGTTGTTATACTATATTGTTTAGGGAATAATGACAAGCAAAAAGTCTTTACATTTTCAGTACAAATGCAACCATTCACTTTTCTTCCAAATGTTTTTGACATGTGGTTGGTTGAATCAAAGGATATGTGGAGACGGAACACACAGATAAGAAGGGACAACTGTACATGGGTCATATATATCATTTTGAGCTTCCTTCCTTTTTTCCTTCCCTACTTACATCCCTAGCACAATGCTTATATGTCCTGGTAGTTGGTAGGTATACTATACATGCTTGCTGAGTATATGGATAAATGGATGGATGAATAAAGCAAAGGTTTTTTTTATTATTTAAAGCAGCCAAGTTCAAGTAAGTATTAAATTCATTTAGAAATATTAAATTCATTCAGAGGGAAATGAATTTTCGCTCAGCTGCAAGGATGAGAAGGGGAGTGGTATAAACAGAAAACCACTTTGGCCCTTATGATGTTCAGGCAAGAAAAAAGTAGACTATTTGATTATAATCAGGAAATAACAGACACATACCCCACCCCTCCACAGAAATTGTTTCTCCAAGGTTGCAACAGACAATCTGAGCTAAGTCCAATAGATGCTTGTCAGTCTATCTTGCTTGACCTTGCAGCAACATTGACATAACTGACCACACTTTCTGGATATACAGTCATGAATAGCATTAATATTTCAGTCAAACCACATATATAATAGTGGTCCCAAAGACTATAATGAAGCTGAAAAATTCCAATCACCTCCTCACATTGTAGCTGTCAGTGTCATAGTGCAAATGCATTACTCATTTATTTGTGGTAATACTGGTGTAAACAAAGCCACTGTGCTGCCAGTTGTATAAAATTATAGCCCATACAATTATGTACAGTACAAAATACTTGGTAATTACAATAAATGACTGTTACTGATTCATGTATTTACTTTTTACCATTATTTTACAGTGTACTCTTTAGTATAAAGGTGATGCATGCCTGTAATCCCAGCTACTCAAGAGGCTGAGGCAGGAGAATCAGTTGAACTTGGGAGGTGGAGGTTACAGTGAGCCAAGATCATGCCATTGCACTCTAGCCTGGGCAACAGAGCGAGACTCTGTCTCAAAAATAAAAATAAAAAATAAAAAAATAAAAATAATTAGAAATTGTAAGAGTTCATAAAAGTTTATAGAATAAGGGTATAAAAAATATTTTTGGGCCAGATGAGGTTGTTCATGCCTGTATTCCCAGCACTTTAGGAGGCCGAGGCAGGCAGATCACTTGAGGTCAGGAGTTCAAGACCAGCCTGGTCAACATGGTGAAACCCTGTCTCTACTAAAAATACAAATAAATTAGCTGGGTGTGGTGGCGGGTACCTGTAGTCCCAGCTACTCAGGAGGCAGAAGCAGGAGAATCACCTGAACTCGGGAAGCAGGTTGCAGTGAGCCGAGATTGCACCACTGTACTCCAGCCTGGACGACAGAGTGAGACTCTGTCTCAAATTATATATATATATATATATATATATATATATATATATATATATATATATATGTGTGTGTGTGTGTGTGTATATATGTGTGTGTGTGTGTATATATATATATATATATATATATATAGTACAGCTATACAATGTATTTGTATTTTAAGCTGTTATTACAAGAGTCCAATTTTTTAAAACATTAAAAAGTTTAAAAACTTGAAAGATTGCAATAAGCTAAGGTCAATTTTCTTGGAGCAGGGCTCAATTTATTATCAAAGAAAAGTTATTTTTATAAATTTGGTGTAGCCTAAGTGTCAATGTTTATAAAGTCTACAGTAGTATATAGTAAAATCCTACGCCTTGACATTCATTCACTGCTCACTCACTGACTCACACCAGAACAACTTCCCTTCCTGCAAGCTCAATTCATGGTAAATGCCCTATACATGTGTACCATTTTTTAAATCTTTTATACTGTTTTTATGTTTATTTATTTTTTTGAGACAGAATCTCACTCTGTTGCCCAGGCTGGAGTGCAGTGGCACAATCTCAGCTCACTGCAACCTCTGCCTCCCAGGTTCAAGCAATTTTTGTGCCTCAGCCTCCTGAGTAGCTGGGACCACAGGTGCCTGCCACCAAATATGGCTAATTATTTTTGTATTTTTAGCAGAGACGGGGTTTCATCATGTTGCCCCAGCTGGTCTTGAACTCTTGAGCTCAGGCAATCCACCTGCTTCTGCCTCCCAAAGTGCTAGGATTACAGGCATGAGCCACCGTGCCCAGCCTATTCTGTATTTTTACTGTGCCCTTCTGAAGTTTAGATATACAAATATTTACCATTGTGTTACAACTGCCTACCGCATTCTGTAGGGTAACATGCTGTACGGGTTTGTAGGCCAGGAGCAAAAGGCTATACTATATAGCTTATGTGTACAGTAGGTTATCCCATTTATGATTGTATCATAATTTTTTAAATTTTTCAAAAAAAATAAAAAGTTTAAAAAGTTAAAAGATGGCAATAAGCAAAGGTCAATTTTCTTGGAGCAGGGGTCAATTTATTATCGAGAAAAGTTATTTTTATAAATTTAGTGTAGTCTGTCTATGTTTATAAAGTCTACAATAGTATATCGTAAAATCCTACGCCTTCACGTTCATTCACTGCTCACTCACTGACTCACACCAGAACAATTTACCTTCCTGCAAGCTCAATTCATGGTTAAGTGCCCTATACATGACAACTGACACAACAACAAAATCACCTAACGATGCATTTCTCAGAAAGTATCCGCTTTGTTGTTAAGCAACACGTGACTGTACCTTCCCCTTTCCTCCTTTCTTTAGGCTGTCCTTTCTTGGTTTTCTAACATGTGGGATTGTATGTGCTGTCTCTGTCTTTTTTGCTAACTGACTTTAAATACTGAGTTCCTCTGCACTCTATCCCAGGCCCTCTTCTCATCCTATATGAGTGGCTTTCCCAACTATAAAGAAAGAACCAAGCTTATCTTATCTTATTGACAGCTGTATCTGCAACACTTATCACTGTGCCTCCCATATAAGAAATAGGAATTCAGTATTTGTTGAATTAAAAATTGAACGTATATACAAAAGGCCAAAAATGCCAAGGTAATCTAGGTGGCAACAAACAAATCTAGAAGACTTACACTATCATATATTAAGACCTGTATATAGCCACCGGGGGGAGGGGGAGAGGAGGGCACCTAGGCTCTCCTCTTCTCTCCCCCTCAAAAAAAAAAAAAAAGAAAGAAAAAAAAAGACCTGTATATATTAAGATATAGATATATATACAGATATTAAGACCTGTATATATTAAAGTATAAATAAAATATTAAAACCTAAAGGACTTACACTATCAGATATTAAGACTCATATAATGTGTGATTATTGGAACAGGATAAACAAACAGACAAACAGAACAAAATTAAAAGTCTAGAAATAGGTGGATCTGTGTATGATCCCCAGAATTCCAAAAACAGTAATACTGCAGTAATGAAAAGACTATCTTTTCAATAAAGGGTATTGGAGTCAAGTGAACATCCATATGGCAAAAAAGAGACCTTTACTCTTACAACACCATAAACAAAAATAAATTCCAGATGGATTGTAGCCCTAATTGTAAAATATAATCAATAAAGCCCTTAAGAGAAAATCTAGGAGAATATCTTCACAATGTTAGGTTAAGCAACAGTTTCTTAAACAGGTCACATCCTGGAATGGGACACCAATAGAAAGAAAAAAGGCTGGGTGTGGTCGTGGGTGCCTGTATTCCCAGTTACTTGGGAGACTGAGCTTGAAACTAGGAGGCAGAGGTTGCAGGGAGCCAGGATCACGCCACTGCACTCCAGCCTGTGTGACTGAGTAACACTCCATCTTAAAAAAAAAAAAAAAAAAGTCACAAAACCAGTAACCATAAGTCACACAGTATTAGAATAAAAACTCACAAAATGGGAGAAAATATATGCTCTATCTATATATAGAGATTTTTTTCAACAAAAGACTTTAACCAGAATATATAAAGAATTCCTACAAATAAATAAATCAGTAAGAGTAAATATTCCCCCCAAGAACAGGCAAAAGACTTCACCAGAAGATATTCAAATGACCAAAAAATATATGAAAAGGTGCTCTATCTCACTAATCAACAAAAACAAAAAAAAAAGCAGAATAAGACCAGAATGGCTAAAACTGGAAAAGGCAGACAATACCAAGCATTAGCAAGGATGTGGAGCAACTCCCCCTTTTTTAAGCAACCCATTTTTCAAACACTGCTAGTAAAAGCATAATTTAGTATAACTATACAACCACATTGCAAAATCATTTAGCAGTATCTATTAAAGCTAAACATTCACAAACCTTATGACCCAGCAATTTAGCCTCTAGATATACACCCAATAGAAATGCAGACATGTTTACCAAAAGATAGGTTCAAAGCAGCATTATTCATAACAGCCAAACCTAAAAACAACCCAAACATCCACCTATAATAAAATGGATAAATAAATTTGTGATAGACTCATATAATGGAATATGATAAGGCAAAGATAATAGATGCCAAGATTTTTATTTTTATCTTTTGTAGCTTGCACTACAGGTGCCTGCCACCATGCCTGGTTAATTTTTGTATGTTTTTGTAGAGATGAGGGTTTTGCCATGTTGCCCAGGCTCATCTCGAATTCCTGAGCTCAAGTGATCCTCCCACCTTGGCCTCCCAAAGTACTAGTATTACATGCATGAGCCACTATGCCTGGCCTGACTCCAACTATATAGAACCACATAAATAAATTGCATGAATGCAATGTTGAGTGAAATATCTGATGCAAAAAAGTATATACTATATACTATATGATTCCACTTAAAGTTCCTTTTTTTTTTTTTTTTAAGACAGGGTCTCACTCTGTTGCCTAGGCTGGAGTGAAGGTAGTGTGATGACCGCTCACTCCAACCTCCAACTTAAAGTTATAATAAAACTAATTTATGGTATTAGAAGTTAACATAGTAATTACCTTTACAGGGAAATAATGATTGCTAGGGAACATAAAAGGGGACTTCAGTGATGCTGGTGACATACTGTTTGTTGAACTGGGTGCTGTTATACAGAGGTGTTCACTTTGAAAATTCAGTAAACTAGGCCAGCTGCGATGGCTCATGCCTGTAATCCCAGCACTTTGGGAGGCCAAGGCAGGCAGATCACAAGGTCAAGAGATCGAGACCATCTTGGCTAACATGGTGAAACCGTGCCTCTACTAAAAATACAAAAATTAGGCCGGGTGCAGTGGCTCAAGCCTGTAATCCCAGCACTTTGGGAAGGCCAAGGTGGGCAGATCATGAGGTCAGGAGTTCGAGACCAGCCTGGGCAATATGGTGAAACCCCGTCTCTACTAAAAATACAAAAATTAGCTGGGTGTGGTGGCAGGCGCCTACAGTCACAGCTACTCGGGAGGCTGAAGGAAGAGAATTGTTTGAACCTGGGAGGCAGGGGTTGCAGTGAGCCAAGATCATGCCATTGCACTCTAACATGGGTGACAGGGCAAGACTCCATCTCAAAAAAGAAAAAATACAAAAATACAAAAAGTAGCCGGGCGTGGTGGTACAGGCCTGTAATCCCAGCTACTTGGGAGGCTGAGGTAGGAGAATTGCTTGAACCTGAGAGGCAGAGGTTGCAGTAAGCTGAGATCACACCACTGCACTCCAGCCTGGGCAACAGAGCAAGACTCCACCTTAAAAAAAAAAAAAAGAAAGAAATGATAAGTAATTTGCCCAAGGTGACATAACTAGTAGGTGTATAAGCCCAAGTCTATTTAGAGCTTATATTTATAGCTTACTTTCCAAGGCTTAACTCTTATCCCTCACCAACTGCCACACCCAGGCATAACTAGGAATAACTTCAGTGCCTACATTTTCTTTACAATCAGGCCTCTGCCTTCAGGTGCTTCTTCCTTTGGTGAACATATTTTTTCTCAATCAAAATTCAGGCTTAGCCAGGCATGGTGGCGCAAGCCTGTAATCCCAGCTACTTAGGAGGCTGAGGCATGAGAATCACTGGAACCCAGGAGGCAGAGGTTGCAATGAGCCGAGATCTTGCCACTGTACTCCAGCCTGGGCGACAGAGTGAGACTCTGTCTCAAAAAAAAAAAACAAAACACACAATGGGCACGGTGGGTAATGCCTATAATCCCACCACTTTGGGAGTCTGAGGCAGGTGGATCATTTGAGGTCAGGAGTTAAGAGACCAGCCTGGCCAACATAGTGAAACCCTGTCTCTACTAAAAATACAAAATATAGCCAGGCATGGTGGAGCATGCATGTAATCCCAGCTACTTAGGAGGCTGAGGCAGTAGAATTGCTTGAACCCAGTAGACAGAGGTTGCAGTAAGCTGAGATCGAGCCACTGCACTCTAGCCTGGGCAACAGAGCAAGACTCCATCTCAGAAAAATAAATAGCCAGGCGTGGTGGCTCATGCCTGTAATCCCAGCACTTTAGGAGGTCCAGGCAGGCAGATCACTTGAGGCCAGGAGTTCAAGACCAGCCTGGCCAACATGGTGAAACCCCATCTCCACTAGAAATACAAAAACTAGCCGTGTGCAGTGGCACACATCTGTGGTCCCAGCTACTCAGGAGCTGAAGCAGGAGAATCGCTTGAACCTGGGAGGTGGAGGTTGCAGTGAGCTGAGATTGTGACACTTTACTCCAGCCTGGGCAACAGAGCAAGACTCTGCCTCAGAGAAAAATAAATAAATAAAAGTCAAAGCATGTGGTCTGACAACTTAAAATAAATTTCAGAAAAATCCAAGACTTGTGGTTGTTGGGCCTTTTACCTTTCTCTCCAATACCTCATTACCTAGAACAACCCCTATTCAGATTGTTCTCAGCTTCTTTTTTTAGACCAAACCTAGCTCTTCTTAGCATTCCATAGTTAAACCCATCTCCCAGGCAGAAGCCTCCACCTAATCTTCATCCAAAAGCCTCAGAGCGTCTTAGTGAGAGACTTCAATTAGTCTTAGCCTTATGAAAAATGTCTCTCCAAAGAAAAAGACAAAAGGAAAAAATAGTTTTTATTTTTTTTTTCAAATAGAAACCTTGCTATGGTTTGAATGTTTGTCTCCTCCAAAACTCATGTTGAGGCCGGGCGTGGTGGCTCACGCCTGTAATCTCAGCACTTTGGGAGGCTGAGGCGGGTGGATCACCTGAGGTCAGGAGTTCAAGACCAGCCTGGCCAACGTGGTAAAACCCTGTCTTAGAAAAATAAAAAATAAAAAACTCATGTTGAAATTTAATCTCCAATGTGGCAGTATTGAGCGGTAGAGTCTTGAAGGGGTAACTAGTTTATGTGGCCTCTCCCTTCATGAATGGATTAATCCATTCATTGATTACTGAGTTAATGAATTAATGGGTTATGATGGAAGTGGGACTGTTGGCCTTGCAAGAGGAGGAAGAGAAACCTGAGCTTAGTGTCCTCGACATATGATGCCTTACACAGCCTCAGGACTCTGCAGTCTCCACCAGCAAGAAGGCCCTCAACAGATGTGGCAGATACAGCACCTCAACCTTAGACTTCTCAGCCTACATAACTGTAAGAAATAAATCTATTTTCTTTATAAATTACTCACTTTCCAGTATTCTGTCATAAGCAACAGAAAGACTAAGACGGCCCATAAAGCATTCTTTTGAAACATCCCACTCTAAACATCCCTGGCCTTTCCCAGGAAGAGACAGAAGGAGAAAAAGAGAAGTTTGTCTGTTCTCTTAAGGGAAAGGTATTGTTTTGCCTCTCCTTTCTATTTTTTTTTTTTTAAATATGGAATGCTTCACAAATTTGCGTGTCATCCTTGAGCAGGGGCCATGCTAATCTTCTCCGTATCGTTCCAATTTTAGTATACGTGCTGCCGAAGAGAGCACTTGCCTCTCCTTTCTAAAGAGGCTTCTTTCTAAAGTCATTGCAGTTTGCACTGTTGGTCTTCTTAGAACAAAGAAGAAAGCACAAGCCCTAAACTTCATATGCAGAAATAATCTTCAAATTCATTCATTCAATACATTTACTGAGCACCTATTATATGGTGGGCTCCCAACACTCACTATTCCTCCTTCCATCTACATGTATCATCAAGAATACTCAAAAGCAGCAAACCAAAAAGACACGCTCATCCTACAAAGGGGAGAAGGAGGTTTGTTAAAAACAAAAATTAAAAAAATATCAGATGGGGCCAGGTGTGGTGGCTCACGCCTATAATCCCAGCACTTTGGGAGGCCAAGGCGGGCAGATCAGCTGAGGTTAGGAGTTCAAGACCAGCCTGGCCAACATAATGAAATTCCATCTCTACCAAAAATACAAAATTAGCCAGGTGTGGTGGCATGCACCTACAATCCCAGTTACTAGGGAGACTGAGACAGGATAATCGCTTGAACCCAGGAGGCAAAGGTTGCAGTGAGCTGAGATCGCACCACTGCACTCCAGCCTGGGTGACAGAATGAGACTCTGTCTCAAAAAATAAAATAAAATAAATAAATAAATGTGTGTGTGTGTGTGTGTGTGTGTGTGTGTGTGTGTGTGTATGTATGATGGGTGTAAGCACCAGAAAGAACGAAAGGGTGACATGACTGACAGATCTGGTAGAATATTTAGATTAGATTGTCACTAAAGGCCTCCTTGACTAGATGAAACCTGAATTTAAAGAAGGAGCCATCCATATGGCTGGTAGTAGAGGAGGCAGAGAGAACAGCGAATGTGAAAATCCTAATGCAGGATTAAGGCTTTCAAGCTAGGGTTGGCAAATTTTTCTGTAGCACCACACAGTAAATATTTTAGCTTTTGTTAAGTCACAGAAAGTCTCTTGTTGCATATTATTTCTTTTTTCTTGTTGTTTTACAACCCTTTAAAAATATAAAAACCATTCTTAGTTCTGGCAGTATAAAAATAGGTCTCCAGAAAAATTTGACCTCTGCCTTAGTTTTCTGACTCCTGCTTTAGAGGAACATACAATCTATTGCAGCTAGAGAGTAAGTAGACCAGAAGGAAAGCAATACAAGATGAGGTGTGAAAGGCAGTCAGCAGTCAGATCATAGAGGGAACCTTTTAGGCTAAGTAAAGATTTTTTTTTTAAGTGTGATGGGAATCCCCTGCAGAGTTTTAAGCAGGGCTACGACATGATCTGATTTATGCTTTAAAGGTCACCTTGGCTCTGTGTGAAGAACAAACTGTGGAAAAGTTAAGAGTAGAAACAGAAACAGATTAGGAGATTGGTTATTATATCATCCAGGCAAGTAAGGACGAGTGTAATGATGGTAGTAGAGATGGAAAGAACTGAACAGGAAGTGAGCCGAATATCTTCAATGAAAGCCATGTTTATTACTCATTAACAAAATCACAGGATTCTTGAAATTTTCTTTAAAAATCAAAAGAGCTTGTGTTGACCTATAAATTTTATATATGTAGGTATGTATATGTGTGTGTGTGTGTGTGTGTGTATATTGTGTGTGTGTGTGTGTGTGTGTGTGTGTGTGTGTGTGTGTGTGTGAGACGGAATCTCACTCTGTTGCCAGGATGGAGTGCAGTGGTACAATCTCAGGTCACTGCAACTTCTGCCTCCCATGTTCAAGCGATTCTCCTGACTCAGCCTCCCAAGTAGCTGGGACTATAAGCATGCGACACCAAGCCCAGCTAATTTTTGTATTTTTAGTAGAGAGAAGGTTTTACCAGGTTGGCCAGGATGGTCTCGATCTCCTGACCTCGTGATCTGCCCACCTCAGCCTCCCAAAGTGCCTGGATTACAGGTGTGAGCCATTGCACCCGGCCAACCTATAAATTTTATTAACTTTGATGCATAGGAAAATCTTGGTTAATAAAATTTAAAATTTTTTGCAATATTTGACATGATTTTTTGGTTTTTTTTTCCTTTTTTTTTTTTTAAGAGATGGGGTCTCGCTATGTTGCCCAGGCTGGAGTGCAGTGGCTATTCACAGGCGCGATCCCACTACTTGATCAGCACAGGAGTTTTGACCTGCTTCGTTTCCGACCTTGGCCGGTTCACCCCCTCCTTAGGCAACCTGGTGGTCCCCCGCTCCCAGGAGGTCACCCTATTGACGTCAAACTTAGTGCGGACACCCGATTGGCATAGCGCACTACAGCCCAGAACTCCTGGGCTCAAGCGATCCTCCCACCTAAGCCTCCCGAGTAGCTGGGACTACAGACACGCGCCACCCCGCCCGGCGACATGTTTTATTTATAGACATTTGAACTTTTGATAGATATCTTTTCCTCTCTTCCTAGTGAAATGATTCACAGTTTTTCTGTGTATATCACCTGTTCCTGATATTCATTACTTTCCCTTCTTCACCTAAATGCATGATAAAGTATACTTAAAATGTTCCTCTAGGCTAGGTGATATGGCTCACACCTGTAATCCCAACACTTTGGGAGGCCAGGGCAGGAGGATTGCTTGAGCCCAAGAGTTCAAAACCGGAGTGGGCAACATAGCAAGACTCCATCCCTAGTAAATAAATAAAATAAAATGTTCCTCTAATTTCAGAGTGTACTGTAGTCAACCAAAAGAAAACTGCTCTTTTGAAATCTGAGAAACTTCCAACTTTCCTTGGCAACACACCCTTCTCTCTCAGTTTTCATCATGACAGAGTTGTAAACATAGGTTCGTCTCACACAACTTGAACTCATTTTCTTGTTCTTTTGATGAAAAAACACTTTTGAGGCCGGGCACAGTGGCTCACACCTGTAATCCCAGCACTTCGGGAGGCTGATGTGGGCGGATCATGAGGTCAGGAGATCAAGACCATCCTGGCCATGGTGAAACCCCATCTCTACTAAAATACAAAAAAATTAGCTGGGTGTGGTGGCACGCGCCTGTAACCCAGCTACTCAGGAGGCTGAGGCAGGAGAATTACTTGAATCAGGGAGACGGAGGTTGCAGTGAGCTGAGATCCTGCCACTGCACTCCAGTCTGGCGAAGAGCAAGACAGCAAGAACCCTTGTCAAAAAATACATATATATATTGAACATTTTCGACAATTCATTGAATATACTTTTTTTTTTTTTGAAATGGAGTTTTGCTCTTGTTGCCCAGGCTGCAGTGCAATGGCATGGTCTCGGCTCACCGCAACCTCCACGTCCCAGGTTCAAGTGATTCTCCTGCCTCAGCTTCCCGAGTAGCTGGGATTACAGGCATGCACCACCACGCCTGGCTAAGTTCTTTTTATATTTTGTTTTGTTTTGTTTTTTTGAGACACTGTCTTGCTCCGTCACCAGGTGCCAGGCTGGAGTGCAGTGTCACAATCTCAGCTCACTGCAGCCTCCGCCTCCTGGCTTCAAGCAATTCTCCTGCCTCAGCTTCCGAGTAGCTGGGACTACAGGTGCGCGCCGCCACGCCCAGCTAATTTTTGTATTTTTAGCAGAGACAGGATTTCACCATGTTAGCCAGGATGGTCTCGATCTCTTGACCTCATGATCCACCTGCCTCGGCCTCCCAGAGTGTTGGGATTACAGGTGTGAGGCACCGCGCCCGACCCTTTTTATATTTTTAGTAGAGACGGGGTTTTACCACGTTCATCAGGCTGGTCTCAAACTCCTGAATTCAAGCGATCTGCCTGCCTCTGCCTCCCAAAGTGCTGGGATTACAGGCATGAGCCACCGTGCCTGGCCCAAGTGTACATTTAATTTGGGTATATTTTTGTATATTTGTTAAGATAAAATTTGGGGGAGGAGAGGCGGAACAAAAAATAGACACAGAAAGAAGTTTCCATGATGGCAACCATTAGGGGTGGGGGAGATTAACTGGGAGTTTCATAGGTTGAGTTCCTTGTTTCCAAGGAACTCAACACTTTGAAACCAAGATTTGCATGCAAGAAAGTTATTTCGGGAGGACACAATAGGCAAATATACTTGCAATGAAATGGGGAAGTCAGGATTAGTCAGAGGGAGACACTGACCCCTACTATAGTTGTAATTAAGTCCTCAGTTGATCCTGTGATGAGCTCTGGAGCTGGAATGATCCCTCAGTCACATCCTCAAATGAGCAAGGAAGCTGGATCTTTGTACTCTGCATCAGCCAGTCACTGGCTACGGGCTCCTAGGAGCATAACCTTGGCTAAGACAGTTTTCTATATCCTAAGGCAACGCCCAGGGAAAAAAGGCTTCAAGACATCAACAGCTAAAATTCTCAGCAGTTGAGGGATAAGTACATCACCTATGAGGATGGGATTTGGGCTGGAACACCACAGTATCAACAATCAGTGCACAAAGTGTTTTACCATGGGCAAACAGTATTTTTATTAAAATACTATAGGAAGTTTTAGTATATCAAAGATGCTAATTAGCATACCAATTCATATTTTTTAAATACTAGTTTTTACCATGGAATATAGCATTTCACCATGGATATAGAGTATTTTAAAAAAATAAACAGAGTCTTCATATTCGAATATTTGGGAACACTTTTTTATACATGCTGCTGGAAAAGTGACTCAAGTGTCATTTCAACTGTGCACCTTGACCCAGCTGATGATTATACCTGAGTTTTTGGTTTTGTTTTTTTGAGGCCAGGTCCTGCTCTGTTGCCCAGTCTGTAGTACAATGGCACGCTCTCAGCTCACCACAAACTCTACCTGCTGGGTTCAAGCAATTCTCCTGCCTCAACCTCCTGAATAGGTAGGATTACAGGTACGCACCACTGTGCCCAGCTAATTTTTGTTTTTAGTGGAGACAGGGATCTCTATGTTGGCCAGGCTGATCTTGAACTCCTCACCTCAGGTGATCTGCCCACCTCAGCCTCCCAAAGTGCTGGGATTATAGGCGTTAGCCACCGCATCTGGCCAAACCTGAGTTATTTTTTATTATTCCTTCTTCCTTATCAAATCCTAGGACTCCTTCTAGTATAGGACAGAATAGGATTCATCTATCCTTTTCTGTCACTATCTCCAATTCTGGTCCCCACCTTCATCCTCTCAAACTTAAAATTCTCCTATCTTCAGTTTTATCAAGTTGTTATGGGGGCTGGGGGGAGGGAAGAGGATGCTCATGGCATGCCTTGAATTAATTCCTCAGTCACTGAGAGCCTATGCAGGTACTAGGGAAATAATACTCAGCAAGAAGACACAATTCCTCTATCTCTTATGAACATTAATTTCAAGTGAATAAGAGAGACTTCAATTCTGTGACAAATAATTTCATGGCAGTTGTGATTAAAATACTATGAAAAAGTAGCAGACATATGAAACCCCTGGTTTAGGGGGTCAGAAAGGGTTTTCTGGAGTAACATCAGCCTTAAAGAATGAAAGGATAAAGTACAAAGGAAGTACATTCCATGCAAAGGGAATACATGCTTCTTCCTACCATTAGGATCTGAAGGAGGAGGTGGTACATTCATGAAACTATAAAGAACGTCAGTAGCCAGGTGCTAGAGCTCAGAGCTCAGAGTTCAACTGGGAAACAGGAGTGGGTAGAAGAGGAAAAAAAGCCAGTAGGTAAGTAATGGCAATATGAGGCCATTAAAAGTGAGGTTTTATATTACTTTTTTTTTTGACATAGGGTCTTACTCTGTTGCCCAGGCTGGAGTGCAGTGGTGTGATCTGGGCTCACCGCAGCCTCACCCTCCCAGGCTCAAGGAATCCTTCCACCTCAGCCTCCCGAGTAGCTGGAACTGCAGGTGTGCACCACCATGCCCAGCTAATTTATGTTTTTTTTTTTTTTTTTTTGGTAGAGATAGGGTTTCGCCAGGTTGCCCAGGCTGATCTCAAACTCCTGAGCTCAAGCAATCCTCCTATCTCAGCCTTGCAAAGTACTGGGAATCTAGGTGTGCACCACTGGATCTGACCCTGTTTTACTTTTTTTAAAAACTTGTGGCCAGACACAGTGGTTCACACCTGTACTCCCAGCACTTTGGGAAGCCAAGGTGGGTGGATCAGCTCAGGTCAGAAGTTTGAGACCAGCCTGGTCAACATGGTGAAACTCGTCTTTGCTAAAAATGCAAAAATTAGCCAGGCATGGTGGTGGGTGCCTGTAGTCGCAGTCACTCGGGAGGCTGAGGCAGGAGAATCATTTGAACCCAGGAGGCAAAAGTTGCAGTGAGCCAAGATCCCACCACTGCATTCCAGCCTGGGCAAACAAACAAAAACAAAAACCTTTTCATTTTGAAATAATTTCAGAATTACAAAAAATGTTACAAAAACGTATTCCCCTTCACTTTTTGCCCCATATTCTCCAAATGTCAACATCTTATATTATCACAGTATAATTATCAAAATCAGGAAATTAAAATTGATTCAATACTATTATCATGAGCTTATTTTACCAATTGACCCACTATTGTCCCACCCTAGAATCCAATTCAGGATCACATATTCCATTTACTTGTCAAGTCTCTGCAGTCTCTTTTAATCTGGGCCAGTTCCTCAGTATTTGTCTTTCATGACTTTGACAGTTTCGAAGAGCACTGGCCAGTTATTCGATAGAATGTCCCTCACTTTTGGTTTATCTGATGTTTCCTCATGATCAAACTGAGGTCATACATTTTCTTCTTTTTTTTTTGCAATAATACCACAGAAGTGATGTTGTGTCCTTCTTAGAGCATCATATCAGAAGGAACATGGTGTGGATTTGACCCACTGTGGCGATTTAACTTTGATCACTTGGTTAAGATAGTGTCTACCAGATTTTGCCACTATAAAGCAGCTATTATATTGCCCTTTTTACTTAAATATCTTTGGGGAGATACTTTCTATGTGAATATCCTGTTAACATTCACTCACTAATTTTAGCATCCATTAATGATTCCTACCTGCATCATTTGTTGTGGTGTTTGCAAATGGTGATTTCATATTTTTATCAACCCTTCTACATGAATTGAAATGCTACTATAAGGAAGGGTTTTTCCCGTCCTTTAATTTATTCATTTATTTATATCAGATCAGTACATATAAATTATTCATATCAATAGATATAATAATTCATATTTACATTTATTCTATGGGTTGATAATGGATTCACATTTATTCTATGGATTATAATCCATTACTATTATTATTTCATTGCTCAAAACATCTGACTTGGTCATTGGTGTTCCTTCAAGTTGCTCCTGGGTTGTTTAAGCATGGCCCCATCATTTTTTTTTAAGGCCAGTTAAGTATGGTAGTGAGAAGGACAGAAAGAGTAGAACAAGGTGTTTGATCTGTAACTGACTGTGAACAATCAATTGAGATAACTCACTAACTTTGGACAGACTCTAATCACTTTTTTTTCATTATTCTATTCTATCCCATCATTTCTTAAGCAATTCCTTTTCTCGCACCACAGACGTTCCAGGCTCAGGTAACTTTCCTGCCACAGTCTGAAATCAGCAAATTTCTCCAAAGATCTCTGTTTTCCTTTATTGGAGATAAAACTAGACATATTCATTGGTTCTAAGGTGTCACTGCCTAATGTCCTCTCAACAGATAGAGGTAAAAACCATATATAGGCACCTATCTCTATCTGGGTATCTATCTATAAATTCAAGAGTATGTACTGATATCTTCAATTCCAATCCAACAGCACAGAGTTCATTCTAGCTTTAGAATTATGCTCAGCTAATTTATGTTTTTTTTGTAGAGATAGGGTTTTACCAGGTTGCCCCAGGCTGATCTCAAAGTCCTGAGCTCAAGTGATCTGCCCATCTTAGCCTTCCAAAGACACTTAGAAGTGCCATTTATTTATTTCACTAAATATTTAGTGAACACTCTCCATGGGCAAGGCTCTGTGCTAGGCACTGGAGATACAGTAGAGGACAAAACAGGTATAGACTCATCCTTGCCTTCATGAAGCTTAGATTCTTGCAAAGATCAATTTATGGATTGTTTCCCTTTTCTCAAAAATTGTTAAATTTATGCATTCTACTAGCTCACCAGGATTTAAACAGGTCACAGAAAGATTTTAATCAGGTCAGTAGCATGATCAGGAATTCATTACTTAAAAGGTCATTCTATTGGGTAGTCAATGGATCAGAGTGGACTGGAGAGGCCAGTTGCCAAATCATTCAGAAAGAAGTGAAAGTGAATGTGGGGATGCCAAATATGAGACTGGTAAGTAGTCCAAGGTAAGAGATGCTGGTCAACTGGATGAGGATAAAGGAAAGGAAAATGAAAACAATAGATGGATTTGAGAGATATTTAGGAGATAAACGAAATAGAACTGGTGACTGACTGGCGGGTAGCGGGGTGTGGTAAGAGAGAAGGATGACTCCAGGAGAACTCCCAGGATTCTGAAAGTGTGTAAATTTATTGGCTCTGATTTTCATATAATATATTTTATTCTTTTATTTTTTCCCATCTAGGTCCTTTGTCTAGATCCATATATTCTAAACATGTGACTGCATACTTGTCTCTTCTGTTAAACTGTATAACAATTATATAACTATTGACAATAAAAAGTTTATTATTAACATTTTTGTATCCCCAGTATCTCCTATAATACCTGGTATAAAGTTGAAGCTCAATAAATGATGTTGAATAAATGATTAATTGAATGGTCAACTGTCTTCAGACTTACCAAGATCTTAGCTTAATAAGGTCCAAAATTAGGCCTAAAACTCCCTAAGTAGAGGAAAACTATTTGTGCTGAATACCCAACCCATTCTCTAAAAATGGTGTGTGTCGGTCTATCAGTTTATTATGTACACTTTCTCTTCTACCAATTCATTAATCTTACCCAAGATTTAAAATCCAGATGTCATAAAATGGAGGTAAACATTTGACTATAATAAAATTTCACTTCACACCTATTAGATTGCCAAAAATTAATACCCATTAATTGCCTATTCCTGGCAGAGGGTGAGGGTAAGGAAAGGCCTCTGTTTCCTCACCTGTTACATGGAGCTATGATGACTAAGCTAGTCCCAAGTAGGCATTCAGGGAAGACTGACACTCTTCCTTGCTCTTTTATATATACTTCTCCTTTAAGATCCAGTTCAAACCAGTCTTCCACTAGGATGTCTGCCCAGACCACTCTAACATGCAGCAACTTCTTTTACCATCTCTGAGCTCCTAGGGTACCTATCTGTAAAATTCTTCAGAAATTAATCATTGGTAGTCCTGTGATGGCTCCTGTAATAAATCACTTTTACTGTTAACAATTCACCTACTCTTACACTTTCTGAAGTCAGCTGATTAAAATGTCAGCTATGCCACTTACTTGCTATGATTTCATTTTTCCAATGTTCAATTTTCTCATCTATGAAATGAGACATATCCACCAACCTCAAAGGGTTGTTGTCATGATCTGAGATAATGTATGTAAAAGGCCCAGCACATGCCCATTGTAGATGTTCAGTAAGTAGATGCCAAACAAGTGTTCCCTGAGTGCAGCTGTCATCTTTTTTCAAATGTCAATCTCCTCCTAGTTATAGCATGTCAAAAACTGACTCACATATGGCTGCTCTTAATATTTTATTTATCTATATATACTTCACCTTGGTTAATATCTTGCCCACCGTATTACTTAAAGATTTGCCCCAATTTAGCATCATATGAATACAAGCTCTACATGGGTATTTTTTGTATTTTGCCCTATGCTAACCTCATCACCTCAATAGTACCTGGAATATAAGTATATGCTCAATAAGTGTTTGATAATAAATGTAGTTCTGGGGCTGGGCACGATGGCTCACACCTGTAATCCCAGCACTTTGGGAGGCTAAAGCAGGCAGATCATTTGAGGTCAGGAGTTCGAGACCAGCCTGGCCAACATAGTGAGACCCCCATCTCTACTAAAAATACAAAAATTAGCTGGGTGTGGTGGCACACACCTGTAATCCCAGCTACTAGTGAGGCTGAGGCAGGAGAATAGCTTGAACCCGGGAAGCGGAGGTTGTGGTGAGCCGAGATCGTGCCATTGCACTCCAGCCTGGGTGACAGAGCAAGACTCCATCTCAAAACAAAACAAAACAAAACAAAAAAACAAAAAAATTAGCTGGGTGTGGTGGTGCATGCCTGTAATCCCAACTACTAAGGGAGGCTGAGACATGAGAATCCCTTTGGAGTGGAGGTTGCAGTGAGCTGAGATCAGCCACTGCACTCCAGCCCGGGGGACAGAGTGAGACTCCATCTCAAAATAATAATAATAATAAAATAAATGTAGTTCCTTCTGAATAGTTGCCTTTGTTTAAGGTATACTGTCCTCACTTAGCTAAATGGCAAGGAAGATTGATGAGATGTTACCTCCTTAGATTTTGAACTGTGAGCAGAATAAAAACAGTGCTGAACCCACTAGAGTATGGAATGTTCCTGCTACCAAGATTCTCTGGAATGGCTACTACTTGACTGTTTCCAGCTAGATTCTCCTGCCTTACCTTCAGTCCTGTGAGCTTACCCATGTCCTTCCAGTGAATTTCCTTTTTGCTTAAGTTAACTCTGGGTTTCTCAACCTCAGCACTATTGATATTTTAGGCTACATAACTCTTTGTTCCGAGTGGCTGTCCTGTGCACTATGGTATGTTTAGCAGTATCCTTGGTCTCTACCCATGAGACGCCTGTAACATCCCTCAGTGTAATAATCAAAATGTCTCCAGACATTACCGAATGATCCCAAGTCAGGACTCAATTAGCTAGAGTCGATTTCTGTGAAACAAAAAAAATCCTAAATGATGGTTACTACATCCTGGGCAACTTTTCATTACTGGCCTATACAGAAATATCTCATTTGTTTACTAACTCAGCTATCTCATGTTATATGGGTATGTCATAAATTATTGAGTAGTAAGTAGAATAGATTTTAAGGTTGTATCTGGTGTTATTAAATAACAGCTTTATGGAACTATAATTTACCCCCCTTAAATTGTACAATACAGTGGCTTCTAGTAAATTCAGAGTTGTGCAATCATCACTATAATCAATTTTAGAACAGTTCCATCAGCCCAAAAAGAAACCCCAACATACCTTAGTTGTCAACCCCAAATCTACAAATTCCCCAGCCCTAAGCAACCATTAATCTACTCTATTTGTAGATTTGCCTAGGCATGATAGGATATGTGATATTTTGTGACCGTCTCCCGTCACAGAGCAAAATGTTTTCCAGGTTCATCCATGTTATAGCATGTATCAGTATTTCATTCTTTTTCATTATCAAATATTCCATTGTATAGACATTCCACATTTTATCCATTCATCAGTTGATGGACACTTGGGTTGTTTCGACTTTTTGGCCGTTATGAATAATGCTGCCATTAACATTCATATGGCTTCTTTGGTTTTCTTGTAAAATAACAAGAAAAAGTAAAAACACTCACGTACAAGTGTTTGTGTGTAGGCATATGTTTTCATACCTCGGGTATATACCTGGGGGATAGAATTGCTGGGCGATATAGTAACTCTATGTTTAACATTTTGAGAATATACCAGACTGTTTTCCAAAGCAGCTGCACCATTTTACCTTCCCCACCAGTAGTACATGAGGTTTCCAATTTCTTCACGTTCTTGCCAGTTCTTGTTATTAGCCATCCTATGATGGCTACTCATCCTAGTGAGAGTGAAGTGGTATCTCATTTGGTTTTGATTTGCATTACTCTGATTAATGATGATGAGCATCTTTTCACATGCTTATTGGCCATTTACATATCTTCTTTGGAGAAATACCTATTTAGATCCTTTAATTATCTCTATATTATTGAGTTGCAGAGATTTTTTTATATATTCCCTTTCAGATATGATTTCCAAACATTTGCTCCCATCTGTGAGATGTCTTTTCACTTTCTTAACATTACCTTTGCCAACAAAAAAGTTGTAAGTCCAATTTATCTGTTCTTTCTTTTGTTGCCTATGCTTTTTGTTTTTAATCTAAGAAAAGACAGTTGGGCTGGGTGCAGTGGCTCACACCTGTAATCCCAGCACTTTGGGAGGCCAAAGTGGGTGGATTACTTGAGGTTGGGAGTTTGAGACCATCCTGACCAACATGGAAAAATCCCGTCTCTACTAAAAATACAAAATTAGCCAGGCATGGTGGCGCATGCCAGTAATCCCAGTTACTTGGGAGGCCAAGGCAGGAGAATTGCTTGAGCTCGGGCGGCAGAGGTTGCAGTGGACTGAGATCGCACCATTGCACTCCAGCCTGGGATACAAGGGTGAAACTCTGTCTCAAAGAAAAGAAAACACAGTCTAATCCCCCGGTCATGTAGACTTATGTCTAAGAGTTATATAGTGTCAGATCTTACATTTTGGTCTTTCATCCATTTCGAATTAATTTTTGTTTCTGATGTGAGGTAGGGATGCAACATCATTCTTTTTTTTTTTTTTTTTTTTTTTTATAATTTATGCTCCAGGTGCCCAGATTTTTTTTTTTTTTTTTTAGAGACGGGGGTTTCACCATGTTGGCCAGGCTGGTCTTGAACTCCTGACCTCAAGTAATCTGCCTGCCTCGGCCTCCCAAAGTGCTGGGATTACAGGAGTGAGCCACTGCACCCGACCGGGATGCAACATCATTCTTTAACAAGTGAGTATCTATCTGTGCCAGATTATTCTTTCCTCCATTAGATTGTTTTGGCATCCTTGTCAAAAATCTATTGACTATAAAAGTAAGGGCTTGTTTCTAGACTCTTGATTCTGTTCCATTGACCTAAATGTCTGTTCTTCTGACACCACCACACTGTCTAGATTATTGTAGCTTGGTAGAAAGTTTTAAAATCAGGACATGTGAGTCCTCAAACTTTGTTCTCCTTTTTCAATATTCTTTTTTTTAATTTTTTTTTTAAAAAAAGATGGGGTTTCACCATGACGGCCAGGCTGGTCTTGAACTCCTGACCTCAGGTGATCCACCCACCTCAGCCTCCCAAAGTGTTAGGATTACAGGCGTGAGCCACCACGCCCGGCCTCTTTTTCAAGATTCTTATGGTGGCTGGGCACACTGGCTCATGCCTGTCATCCCAGCACTTTGGGAGGTCAAGGTGGGTAGATCATTTGAGGTCAGGAGTTCGAGACCAGCCTGGCCAACATGGTGAAACCCCACCCCTACTAAAAATACAAAAATTAGCCAGGCATGGTGGCAGGCACCTGTAGTTCTAGCTACTCAGGAGGCTGAGGCAGGAGAATCGCTTGAACCTGGGAGGTGGAGGTTACAGTGAGTTGAGACTGTGCCACTGCACTCCAGCCTGAGGGACAGAGCAAGACTGTCTTTAAAAAAAAAAAAAGATTATTTTGGCTATTCTCGGTCACCTGGACGTCCATACAAATTTGAGGATTACATTGTCATTTTCTACAAAAAAGTCAGATGGAATTTTGATAGGGATTACACTGAATCTATAGATCAGTTTGAAGAGTACTGCCATCTTAAAAACATTAAATCTTCTAATAAACATGAGATTCCACCTTTAATTTCCTACAATGTCTTTTAGTTTTCAGATGTTTTGCACTTCTTTTGTTAAATTTATTTCTAAACATCTGATTCTTTGTGATGCCTTTATAAATCAAATTGTTTTACTTTCATATCTGGATTATTCATTGCTAATTTACAAAACACAGTACATCTTTGCACATTGAGCTTACGTCCTACAACTTTGCTGAACTCATTTATTTGTCTTAATAGGTGTTTTTATTTTTTGATTCTTGGAATTTTCTAAACACAAGATCATTTCATCTACAAAGAGAGATAGTTTTACATCTTCCTTTCCAATGTGGATGCCTTTTATTTCTTTTTCTTGGCTAATTGACCTGGCTAGCACCTCCAGTACAATGTTGAATACAGGTTGTAAGAGGATACATTCTTGCCTTGCTCCTGATCATATAGGGAAAGCATGCAGTCTTTCACCATCAGGCATGATGTTGACTATGATTTATTTGTTTGTAGATGCACTTTATCAAGTTGAGGAAGTTCCCTTCTATTCCTGGTTGAGTGGTCTTTTTCTCTTCCTCTAACAAGCAAGCTGCAATTGCAAATAACAGATCAGTGATCACCTGGCTTTTGCTTCAGAGCCAAAAATGTTTAATACTTCTTTCTGACACATTCTCAAAATGTTGCTTGGTTTTTCTTATTTTTCAGTAAATTATCTTCCTATTTGTTTGAGTTCTGGCTAACTCACAATGGCTGTAGTCTGCGTTTTTGTAAAGCTCTATCTTCCCCCTTTGATAATCCACTTTCATTTCTCCTTCACAACTCCAGTGTATGTCTATTTATAGCACTTCATACTTCAGGTTGATTGCCATCTTTATTCTTTCCAACAGAAGATCTGCCATTGTGAGCAGGGGGCACTACTAATTTCTGTAAAGGCTTGAGATAAACAGAGGTTCAGGGTAATAGCAAACTTTTAAAGTCTAAGTTTTAAGAGCAATAGCTATTAATTAATTTGGGGTAAAGAACATTGCCAGGAGGGAAAAAAAAAGAGCAGAAAAACAGGCAAAGGTACCAATAAAAATAAAAACTAGGGAGACTGGGATGGGTGGATCGCTTGATTGCTTGAGCCCAGGAGATCAAGACCAGCGTGGGCAACATGGTGAAATCCCATCTCTATCAAAAAAAATACAAAACATTAGCTAGGGCTGGATGCGATGGCTCACACCTTAATCCCAGCACTTTGGGAGGCCAAGGTGGGCGTAACACTTGAGGCCAGAGGTTCAAGACTAGCCTGGACAACATGGTGAAACCCTGTCTCTACTAAAAATACAAACATTAGCTGGGCGTGGTGGCACATGCCTGTAATCCCAGTTTACTGAGGAGGCTGAAGCATGAGAATCACTTGAACCTGGGAGGCAAAGGCTCCAGTGAGCCAAGATTGTGCCACTGTACTCCAACCTGGATGACAGAGTGAGAACCCGTCTCAAAAAAAAGAAAGAACAACAGAGAGAGAGAGAGAGAGAGAGAGAGACTGGGCACAGTAGCTCACACCTGTAATCCCAGCACTTTGGGAGGCTGAGGCAGGCGGATCACCTGAGGTTGGGAGTCCAGGACCAGCCTGACCAACGTGGAGAAACCCCGTATCTACTAAAAATACAAAATTAGCCAGGCCTGATGGTGCATGCCTGTAACCCCAGCTACTTGGGAGGCTGAGGCAGAAGAATCGCTTGAATCCAGGAAGCGGAGGTTGTGGTGAGCCAAGAGAGCGCCATTGCACTCCAGTCTGAGCAACTAAAGTGAAACTCTGTCTCAAAAAAAAAAAAAAAAAAATAGAGAGAAAGAGAGAGAAAGAAAAAAACTAGATCCCTAAGGGGTCCAAGGATTTCAGGCTTTAAAAATCCCTGGCCAGGCACAGTGACTCAATACCTATAATCCCAATGCCTTGGGAGGCTGAGGTAGGTAGAACGCTTGAGCCCAGGAATTCAACACCAGCCTGGGTAACGTGGCAAAACCCATCTCTACAAAAAAACGTATAAAATAGCCAGGCATTGTGTTACATGCCTGTAGTCCCAGCCACTTGGGAGGCTGAGGAGGCAGTGGTTTCAGTTAGCTAAGATGGCCAAAAAATTATATATATATATATATATATATATATACACACATACATACATATATATATATCTCCCTGATCTATGTATATACAGGCAAATGATGGTGAGCATCTGATCTTTTTTTTTTTTGGAGATGGAGTTTGATTCTTGTTGCCCAAGCTAGAGTGCAGTGGTGCGATCTCAGCTCACTGCTATCTCCGCCTCCTGGGTTCAAGCAATTCTCCTGCCTCAGCCTCCTAAGTAGTTGGGATTACAGGTGTGTGCTGCCACATCTCGCTAATTTTTATATTATTATTAGAGATGGCATTTCACTACATTGCTCAGTCTGG
Source organism: Ateles fusciceps (assembly GCA_036589455.1). Taxonomy (NCBI): domain Eukaryota; kingdom Metazoa; phylum Chordata; class Mammalia; order Primates; family Atelidae; genus Ateles; species Ateles fusciceps. Next base: position 8,663,046 of record JAZHEH010002393.1, read on the forward strand.
TCTCAAACTCCTGACCTCAGGTGATCCACCCGCCTCAGCTTCCTAAAGTGTTGGGATTACAGGTATGAGCCATCACACTGGCAATAGTGAGCATCTTTTCATGTGCTTACTATTTGTTTATCTCTGGAGAAATGTCTTTTCTAATTTCTTTTTCCCAAATTTAAAAACAGACAAAGGACCCAAAAAGACATTTTTTTTCAAAGAATTTCTTGGGGAAGAAATGTCTTTTTAGGTTCTTTGTCCATTTTTTTTTTCTTTTTTTTTGTTTGAGACGAAGTCTCGCTCTGTTGCCCAGGCTGGAGTGCAGTGGCTCGATCTAGGCTCACTGCAACCTCTGCATCCCAGGTTCCAGCAATTCTCCTGTCTCAGTCTCCTGAGTAGCTGGGACTACAGGCGCACGCCACCATGCCTGGCTAATTTTTCTACTTTTAGTAGAGACGAGGTTTCATATTGGCCAGGCTGGTCTCAAACTCCTGATCTCGTGATCTGCCCATCTGGGCCTCCCAAAGTGCTGGGATTACAGGCGTGAACTACCACACCCGATCTCTTTGTCTATTTTTATTTTGTTTGTTGTTGTTATTGTTGTTGTTGTTTTGGTTTGGTTTTTGGGCAGGGTGTTTGGTAGAGACAGGGTCTCTTTATGTTGCCCAGGCTGGTTTTGAATTCCTTGCCTCAAGTGATTCTCCCATCTTGCCTTCCAAAGTGCTGGGACTACATGTGTGAGCCACCATGCTAGCCTTTTTTACATTGTTGAGCTGTAATAAATTTTTATATATTCTAAATATAAGTCCCTTTTCAGATACAGGATTTCTAAAAATTTTCTCCCATTCTGTGGGTTGTTGTTTCACTGTTATGGTATCCTTCACAGCACAAATATTTTAAATTTTGATTATCAGTCTTTCAGGTAAAAATAGTGTGCCACAAAAAAAGCAACCAGTTCAGTTTGCATCTTAATTGTACCTACTATCATACTTTGGATACAGAAGTATGCATACGTCCCATTTTATCATATAGATTATTAAAAATATATGTATCTAAAAGTCAAGATTAATGAGTGTCTTCCACTGTTTAATCATGAACATTAAATGAAACTAGTTTTTTGTTTTGTTTCGATTTTGCATGCACATGGTAATGAAACTTTATGATCATTAGTAACATTTGGTGCCAACGCCTTGAATGGTGCTAAGGTGCAGAGTTTTATCTACTGTTGCCGGTCCCATCAGTGTAAATGCTAATGCAGTGAAAAATGCAAATACTGTTTTACTACTATTATGAAATAGTCTTGACTTCACATGTTCCATGGAAAGGGTCTCAGAGAACCCTGGGGTCTGCAAGGCCATACCTTGAGAACTGCTGCTCTATGAAACCCATGTTTGTTTAAAAAGGAAAATAATTCTTTATCTATACATTTTCTTATAAAATTGATACTCCAGGAACAAGCCACAGAAAGTTTCCCTACCCTTGACCACTGCATAGCCGAAGGATACATAAAGCCAAAGAGAGGAATTTAAGCAAGGATAATGAAAAGTAATGGCTCTTCTACCATATTTGTGAGCAGAAAGCAAAATTGATAGATGATGATGATTTGTGACATTATCTTTTGTAAATATCTACCCCATTACAGTGAATATATGCAGATAAGATTCTATTCTCTGGGTAGCAAATGAAGACAGGTTTTAGACAGTCCTCTGTAAGTAGCAAGTGAAGCCTCTGTCTAGAATGAAGAAAACAAAGTCAATTCAAAGTAATTCTGTAGGTCCTTAAACCAGTAAAACATATTCTGGGGACTGAAGCCTCCTCCTAACGTCCTTTAGAGAGTAACAGGGATGTTATCTACTTCAATTACTTAACCTATCTAAGGATTGTCAAAAACTAATAGCCATGTTAAAGCAAATTTCTGAAAATGCTTACAGAACATGGTCAAGTTACTGAGATCTAGCTGAGGCCTAACTTATTTCTGCTTCTAACCCACCATACGTACCAATTCAAGATTAATTCCCCAAATCAGCCAGGCACAGTGGTTCATGCCTGTAATCCCAGCACTTTCGGAGGCCAAGGCAGGTGGATCACTTGAGCTGAGGAATTCAAGACCAGTTTGGGCAACATGGCGAAACCCTGTCTCTACAAAAAATACACAAAATGATCTGGGCATGGTGGCATGTGCCTGTAGTCCTAGCTACTCAGGAGGCTGAAGTGGGAGGATCACCTGAGCCAGTGGACAAGGCCACAGCCGTGATTGCACTACTGCACTCCAGCATGGGCTACAGAGTGAGATGCTGTCTCAAAAAAAAAATCCCCTAAACCAGCTGGGCACGGTTGCTCACATCTGTAATAGTAGCACTTTGGGAGGCCGAGGTGGGCAGATCACCTGATGTCGGGAGTTTGAGACCAGCCTGACCAACATGGAGAAACCCTGTCTCTACCAAAAATACAAAAAATTAGCTTGGCATGGTGGCGCATGCCTGTAATCCCAACTACTTGGGAGGCTGAGGCAGGAGAATCGCTTGAACCTGGGAGGCGGAGTTTGCAGTGCCAAGATCACACCATTGCACTCCAGCCTGGGCAATAAGAGCAAAACTCCGTCTCAAAAAAAAAAAAAAAATCCCTAAATCACCCTCACCTTTACTGAAGAACTTTCAGTAATAATTATTAAGAGCTCTTAACCACATGTCTGGCCTTGTACTGAAGAATTTAAAGGAATTTTCTCATGTATTCCTCCCAGGAATTCAAGCAGGTAGGTTCTTTAATTCTCTCCCCACCCCCACCGCCACCATCCCAGAGATGAGGAATATGACTAAAAGACATTCTGTAACCTGCCCAAATTGCCAAGCTTCTGACTATCAATGGTAAGACTCAAACCTATGTTATCTTTGCAGAGATTCTCTAACACTAATAATCATTTAGAGAACTTGTTAAAAAGACAGCCAATTAGGCACCACTGCAAGGCACACAGCTTAAAATTTCCAGGGCAGTTAATCTGACTCATAGCAGGTTTAGGAACCACTACAAGTTAACTTCCCAATTCCTACAGAATGGGGTCTCTTTCTTTCTTTTCTTTCTTTCTCTCCTTCCTTCCTTTCTTCCTTCCTTCCTTCCCTCCTTTCCTTCTTTCCTTCTTTCTTTCTTTTTCTTGAGACAGGTTCTCACTCTGTCGTCCAGGCTGGAGTGCAGTGGCACGATCTTGGCTCACTGCAACCTCCGCCTCCCGGGTTCAAGCAATTCTCCTGCCTCAGCCTCCCGAGTAGCTGGGATTACAGGCATGCGCCACCATACCCAGCTATTTTTTTTTCTACTTTTAGAAGAGACAAGGTTTTACCATGTTGATCGTGCTAGTCTTGAACTCTTGACCTAGGGTGATCCACCCACGTCAGCCTCCCAAAGTACTGGGATTACAAGCATGAGCCACTGCGCTCGACCCAGAATGGAGTTTATTTCTTATGCCTAAACCCTCCCCACAAGCAGCTTCCTCCTCTTCTAGGATAGGGCAAAATTCCCTAAACTGGCCTACAAAGCTCTTTGCTTCATAGTCTGTCAGTCACTGATATTTTTGGTTTTTGCTTGCCCCAAGATGATCTTTTTGTTTCAGTTTCTTCTATTCATAATTTCCTTCACAAGGTATTTGCACATGCTGTTCTTTGCCCTGGAATGTTCTTCCCTCTTCCCTTTATCTAGTTAATGCCTGTTCTTCTTCAGGCCTCGGTATAACACATTTCCTCAGAGAAACTTTCCATGACCTCCTGGTCTAAGCCAAATCCTAGTTATAATCTCTCATAACACTATGTACTGCATTTGCAATTTGATAAATTTATTTATGTGATAATCCTTCCCACGATAAACTATAAACCCCACAAAAAAGGTAAAGACTGCCTGTTTTTGCTCTTCATTGTATCTTCAATGCCTAGCTTAGTGCCTGTCACAAACATTCAATCAATATTTGTTAAATGAATTAATACTGTAAGGTTTTTAAACTATTCTCCCTATTTAACCAGTTGTCTTGGTCCATTTTATGCTGCTATAACAGAACACCTGAGAATAGGTAATTTATAAAGAAAAGAAATTTACTTGGTTCACAGTTCTGGAGGCTGGGAAGTCCAAGATCAAGGGGCCAAAACCAGTGAGAGCCTTCCTGCCGCACTGTAATACAGCAGAAGGAATCACATGGTGAAAGTGAGGGACAGAGACCAAGAGAAGACCGAACTCACTTTTATAACAAACCCGCTCTCGAGATAATGAACTCACTCCCTTGATAACTACATTAATCCACTCATGAGGGCAGAGCCCTCATGACCTCATTACTTCTTAAAAATTCCACCTCTCAAGACTGCTACATTAGAGTTTAAGTTTCTTCTCTCTCTCTCTCTTTTTTTTTTTTTGAGATAGTCTCACTCGGTTGCCCAGGCTGGAGTGTAGTGGCATGATCTCAGCTCACTACAACCTCTACCTCCTGGATTCAAGCGATTCTCCTGCCTCAGCCCCAGAGTAGCTGGGATTACAGGCACACACCACCGTGCCCGGCTAATTTTTGTATTTTTAGTAGAGATGGGGTTTCACCATATTGGCCAGGCTGGTCTTGAACTCTTGATCTCAAGTGATCCATCCGCCTCGGCCTCCCAAAGTGCTGGGATTACAGGCGTGAGCCACTGCACCCTGCCTTAGAATTTAAGTTTCTAACACATGAACACTGGGGGGACTTATTCAAACCATAGCGCCAGCCCTTCATATTTTCCACTTACATACTAGAGATCTATAGTTCGAGTTATAAAGAATAACTTCTTTCTTTACATCCTTTCATCCTTACCCATACCCAAGATCCTTCTCTACCTCTTCGCCTACATAATTACTCCTCTTGCTACAAAGTAGAGCCTAGATGGGTTTTACAAAGCTCTCTTTAACACATCAGTCCACAACAATTTCCCGTGGAACTTCTATATCACTGTATACTTCTATGCCATTTATTTGACACTTCCTCAAATGCTATCATGTCATGTTATCATTATACAATATTTTATTATTATACCATTTTATTTGCTTTTATTTTTCTAAATACAAACATTTTTAGGTATATAGAGTATATGCCTCTGAAAGGTAGCTATAAGTCAGCTATAGGGCAGATACAGTAGTTCATGCCTATAATCCCAGTACTTTGAGAGGCCAAGTCAGATGGATCACTTGAGGCCAGGAGTTTGAGATCAGCCTGGCCAACATGGAGAAACCTCATCGCCATTAAAAATACAAAAATTAGCCAGGCATGGTGGTACATGCCTGTGATCCCACCTACTCTGGTGGCTGAGGCATGACAATCACTTGAACCTGGGAATGGGAGGTTGCAGTGCAGTGAGCCGAGATGGTACCACTGCACTCCAGCCTGGGCAGCAAGCAGAGCAAGACTCTATCTTAAAAAAAAAAAAAAAAGGTAGGTATAGTTTAATTTGCTACTAGCGTACCTATGTTCTGGAAACACCTGCTGAAGGAATTAATGAAAAAAAAAAACTTTTTGTATCTTGGAATGAGGGCTCAGCCTGCAGTTTATCACCAAATTTGGCAACTGACAGTTCTCCTTAGAGAGCCCTAAAAATATTATACCATTTCTCTAGGGAATACTCCAGGGCCCTTTTTGGTAGACAGTTCAAAACAAGTGTGACGGAAGAACATTAGAGTGATATATTATTCTAAATTTTCTGACATATTTAGAGAAGTTCACACTCAGGTACCTCTAAATCCATTATGGAATTATTAAATATTCCATAACTCTTTAGAACTCTACATTTGTCCTAGTTACTTCAGGAATCTTTAAATATTTTCAGTAGGTTAATTTCTATTTCGAAATATATCTCTGAGGAAAAGAAATGTTTTTGGCTGTAGTCATGCTGTTTAGTTACTCCCTTGGCTCATTAGCATTTATCATCGACTTTTTTTTTTTTTTTGAGACAGAGTCTCGTTCTGTCGCCAGGCTGGAGTGCAGTGACGCAATCTCAGTTCACTGCAACCTCCCCCTCCTGGGTTCAAGCAATTCTCCTGACTCAGCCTCCTGAGTATCAGCTGGGATTATAGGTGCGCACCACTATCATAAACTTTCATACACTTTTAACCCTATATAAATGCAGGAGTGCATTTCAATGTGATTTTGGTCAGACTAATTTCTAAATAATCAAGATTTTTTCCTTCAAAATCAGAGAATATATTATAATTCCAATTATTCTGAGTCTTATCAGAAAATATAAGAGCTACAAAAAAAGTTGACAAACAATATTGAAATTCAGACTATATGTGTCACCTATTTCAAATGTTAGAATTTATTTATTTCCTCAGTTTTATCAATCACTATTTTTGCTGATACTAATAAAAAACAAAGTTTGATAATAAAGAATTATCAGTTATCTGTTTCTTTTTAGATACCCTCACGAACATTTTATACAAAGCTAATTTCTTTTTCTTTTTTCTTTTTTTTTTTTGTGACGGAGTCTTGCTCTGTCGCCCAGGCTGGAGTATATCGACTTGATCTTGACTCACTGCAACCTCTGCCTCCTGGGTTCAAGCAATTCTCTGCCTCAGTCTCCCAAGCAGCTGGAATTACAGGCGTCCACCACCATGCCTGGCTAATTTCTGTATTTTTAGTAGAGACGGTGTTTCACCATCTTGGTCAGGCTGAGTCTTCAACTCCTGACCTCATGATCCACCCACCTTGGCCTCCCAAAGTGCTGGGATTACAGGCGTGAACCACTGTGCCCAGCCGCTAATTGCTCTTTTAAAAGTTTTATTGAGATGTAATTTACACAACATTAAAATTCATCCATTTTAAGTGTACAATGGGTTTTTTGAGTATATTTACAGAGTTTTGCCACTATTATCATAATCTAATTGTATCTTATTTGTGATATAATTAACAAAATTGTATAACCAGAACCACTATTTAATTCCAGAACATTTTCATCCCTGAAATAAGGAACCTCACACTCTAGCAGTCACTCTCCATTTCTCCCCAACCCCTTCAGCCCTATGCATTCACTAATCTACTTTTTGTCTCTATGGATGTGCCTATTCTTGACATTTCATGCACATAGAATCATACAGTATGTGGTCTTTGTGACTGCCTCCTCTCACTTGGCATAATGTTTTCAAGGTTCTTTCATGTTATAGCATATATCATAACTTCCTTCCTTTTCTCCTAATAACATTCTGTTGTACGATATACCACAGCAGTTGGTGGATATTTGGGTTTCCACTTTTTGGCTATCAAGAAAAATGCTGTAGGCTGGGTACCGTGGCTTATAATCCTAGCACTTTGGGAGGCTTAAGTGGGAGGATGGCTTGTGCTCACGAGTTGAAGACCAGCCTGGGCAACATGGCAAAACACCAACTCTACAAAAAAAAATTTTTTTAAACCCAGGCATGGTGGCATGCCCCTGTAGTCCTAGCTACTTGGGGAGGAGGGGGCGCTGAGGTAGGGGGATGGATTGAACCCCTGAGGTCAAGGATGCAGTGAGCTGGCGCCACTGCACTCCAGCCTGGATAACAAAGTGAGACTCTCTCTCAAAAAACAACAACAACAAAAAAAAGAATAATGCTGCATAAACATTCACAAACAAGATTTTGTGCAGACATATGTTTTCATTTCTCTCGAAAATACCTAGAAGTGGAATTACTGGGTCATGTGCTAATCACCCTTTAGATGAGTAACAGGATTTTTTTTTTGCTTCAGAGGGTTTTTGACACAGCCAGGACGCTTTTTCATAAAAATGCAAACATAAAATCCATTTGTTGGTATAATAAGGTCCATGTGCACATCTTTGCTATCAACAAAAGGTATCATATTTTCCAATTTCAGTTGAAATAGAAATTCTAACATTGGATAAGATCTTAGAATCTTGGCAGTCTGTACTAATCTACTTCATCCATATGCTGGGATAAAATTCTGTTTTTAAGCAGGAAGTATATATCCAACTCCTGTGGCTGACAATTGCTTAAGAGATAAGTACATGATAAGGTTAGACTGACACAGCACCAGGAGCAAAAAATAATAATTTAAAATGTTAAGACACTGGGCTGGGCGCAATGGCTCACATCTGTGATCCCAGCCCTTTGGGAGGCCAAGGCAGCCGGATCACCTGAGATCAGGAGTTCAAGATTAGCCTGGTCAACATGGTGAAACCCTGTCTCTAGGAAAAATACAAAAGTTAGCCAGGCATGGTGGTGCGAGCCTGTAATCCTAGCTACTTGGGAGGCTGAGGCACAAGAATATCTTGAACCCAGGAGGCGGAGATTGCTGCGAGCTGAAATCATGCCACTGCACTCCAGCCTGGACAACAAAGGGAGACTCTGTCTCAAAAAAAAAATAAAACAGGCCGGGCGCGGTGGCTCAAGCCTGTAATCCCAGCACTTTGGGAGGCCGAGATGGGCAGAGCATCTGAGGTCAGGAGTTCTAGACCAGCCTGACCAACATATAGTAAAACCCTGTCTCTACTAAAAAATACAAAAATTAGCTGGGCGTGGTGCACACGCCTGTAGTCCCAGTTACTTGAGAAGATGAGGCAGGACGATCGCTTGAACCCGGAAGGCGAAGGTTGTAGTGAGCCATGACTGAGCCACTGCACTCCAGCCTGGGCAACAGAGCAAGACGCCACCTCTCAAACTAAATTAATAAAATAAAATAAAACATTCCACATCAACCATTTGCAGTGACTCACGCCTGTACTCCCAACACTTTGGGAGACCAATGGGGCGGCTCGCTTGAGACCAGGAGTTCAAGACCAGCCTGGGCAACATGGCGAAACCGCGTCTCTACAAAAGTATATATGTAGAGACACCCTGATTACTCATTTTCTTTCCCTAGGAGGAGTGCTTGTGTGTGTGTGGGGGGGGGTGTGCTGTTTCTCAAAAGCATTTTTCAAAAATTGTAGGCCAAATAAACTTCTGGTCACATTTTTGGGGGTTTGTTGTTTTTTCCCAGTAATGAACACTCTAGTTCAAATATATTTTGCAAATTTTGAACAGATAATGAAAAGTTGATGGTAAAATTCTACATTTAAAAAAGACATTAAAGACATATTTTCATTTTTTTAAAAAATCAAAACATCTTGCAGCAGAAGTTAGACATAATCAAGGGAAAACTACCAGACGTCCTACCAATCACAGCCCTAGAGAAAACGCCACAGGTCGTCCAAAAAACGCATTCGTTTGAGTCAACAGCTCTTTCCTCCCGCCAGAGCTATCCCTCGAACGTCAGAAGCTGACCCTACGAGTGACTGATTTGATTTCTCCTTTTTGATTTCCCCCACCCTGCCACTCCCAATCCACCTGCTTGAAGGTGTCAACGCGACTAGAAACGGTTAACAGTGACCAGCAGCAGAGAGAGAAACAAACATCCCTGACAATCCACAGCTGAGTAAGCAAGAGCTGTTTATTCACCAACGTGTTCCATTTGGAGATTGTCGGCGAGCCCTTGAAAGCCCAGGCACATTTGAGGTTTCTGGCGAGGGAGAGAATCATCTTTTCTTCCCCCACTCCCCAGCCCCAAACACAGTGAGATACTCGGGTGGAAGCCGTCTGGTCCAGGCAGTCCCGACTTGCCCGCCCCCTCAAGAAAAACGTCACGCACCCAAGCAGCCGACCCCTTGAGGGGGTGGTGTAATTCCCCCAAAATGGGCTCTGCCGCAGGAGAGGCTGGCGCCAGCGCCGGGAGCTTCGGAAGGAGTTTCTGCCACCCCCACCTCCGCCACTGCCCGCCCCGACGCCACGGCCGGGGCAGAGGACCCTGATGAGAAATGGCCCTTCAGCCCCCTCCCCTCACCTGGCTCGGTCCCACCTGAGGGCAAGAGCGGAGGCGAAAAGAAACAGGCAGGGAAGGCTGACCTTGTTGCTACTGACAGTGGAGCGGCGCATCCTGCTTCTTCCTGGAAAGCCGCCCGAAGGACATTTTTCCCCCAGGAGGAAGGAAACGGGAGGGCGCCGGCCGGACGGCGGCGGGCGCGGAGGCGTTGGTCCGGGCGGGCTGTGCAGCCTCTAGCGGGGACGGTCCGAGGACTACATCTCCCAGGCTGCTCTGGGCCGCCCTACGTCGTGACCCCGGCGCGCACGGAGGCGACGACTCTTACCTCACAAAGGTAGCTCCTCCGCCTGCAGCAGCTCGGCGCCCGCGGTCCATGGACCGGAACCTCGGGGCGACGGGCAGGAACCCGGGCCGCGATCGCCGCCTCCCCGTCTCAGGCTCCTCCTCCTTACTCTCCGCCGCCTACCCCGAACGCCCGCAGGCTCCGCACAGCCGTCGCCCGGCTAGCCGAGCTGCCCCGAAAAGCTGGGTGGCGGGTTCGCGACTGCCGCGGGACTGAGGCCTACTCCGCCGCCTCTCAGTGCTATTGTCCCTGGGCCTGGCCCTGAGCAGATCTATTGGGAAGGGCCGAGTGCGCCGGCTCCACGGAAGATGCCGGACCAAGCCCTACAGCAGATGATGGACAGGTACGGGCGGCTGTGTGGGGGACGGGGGAGCCGCTGACCCTCGCTCTCGCCCTGCCTGCGCCCGCCCTCGAGGCTCTTGGTGAGCAGAGCCCGGCGTGCGGAGAGGGGTTCCACGGCCAGGGGGCTGTGAAAGGCGCAGAAAGTTTTCAGTCTAGTCTTGGGGGCGGACAGAGCGAGCGGCCTGGGTCGTAGACTTTGGGTGAAACTTAGCCAAGGAGTGGCGTCTGGTTTCTTTGGAACCCCGTTTTGATGTGGGAGGGACTTATGTTAACCCACAAGATTAGTTTCTTTTTCTTACCCTCTCCTCCCCCCCCCCCCCCCACAACTTGTAAAGTGTTTGTCAGCGATGTCACTGGCAAGAAGAACCGAATTATGTTTCAGGGGAATGACCCCCTTATAATTTTAAGTCTCTAAGAACCAATGATAAGCATTCTTTTAGAAAGTCTTGATTGGCTGATTTCATTCTCCCCCCTTTCCCTGTCCCTGCACCCCCTCATCCCGTCCCCACCTCCTAACTGTAAGGTCAGAGTATCCGCAAGGGAGCTTTAACGGTCAGTCCAGAGTAGAGGTTATGGAAATCAGCCAAATGAGTCCAACGCTGAACACTTAGCGTACTTGACGATCGTTGAGTTCATTGAAGACGTTTCAGCTCGCACAGGAGTCAGTTGCCCATTCTTGGGGGCCCCGGTCGGTGAAACTCTTTGTGAAGTCAGCTGCACCGCCCTCTGCTGTTGAAATTCTAGTCCGTGGGTTCTACCCTGAGTTTTTGGAGACTCTAGATCCACATTTCCCCCCCAGCCAAGTCTTACTTCCTGGCATAGCAAGTTGTACAAGCTAATTCATGATGTTTGTGGTTGCTTACAACTCTCTATAGACATCACTTGCCACCCATTTCAGCAGGTGGTACCAACTCTTTGTACTAAGTAAAATTCCAACCGTAAGGTGTTAAATGAAGGGCCTCCCTTATTTGAGTTTATATCTAATTAAATGGTGTTTGGTTCTGCCACACCCAGAACACAAATGACTCAAATGTACATATCCTTCCAGGGTGAGAGACGTTTTTTTGGAGCTTAGAATTTTGAGCCGTCTCAATTGATAGAAATTATGTCACTGATTTTTTTCAGTTGGGATAACTGGTGATTCATCCAGCCCTTGTTTCAGGTCAACATTCTGCCAATTGTATTGGATACCCATTTTTATATATGTGTGTGTGATATGTGTGTGATTTACAAGCTCTTGGAAGGCAGAAACTTACTATTTATCTCGAATCCCAGAATAGAGCCTGGTACTCAGTAGGTAATTAAGTATTTGTTGTGAACTAATGCACAAACTTATTTGTCAGTTTCCGCAGTTGTCTAGGGGGTCTGATAATTTACCAGGTATTCCTTTCATTGTAAATTGGCAAATTATGGCAAATTAAATTATGCGTAGAGGAGACCACCTGCCACTGCCAATTCTATACTGTTGAGACCCTGTTCTGATGCAGGGTATTTTGTAATTATTTTTTTTCCTCTGAGGACCTCCTGCTTTCATTTTTACATAGTGACTTTTTTTCTTTTTTTTTTGAGACAGGATCTCTGTAACCCAGGCTGGAATACAGTGGCAGTGGCGTGGTCTCAGCTTATTGCAGCCCCCAGCTCCCGGGCTCAGGTGATCCTCCCACCTCAGCCTCCCTAGTAGCCAGGGACTACAAGCACATGCCATCACGCCCAGCTAATTTTTTGTATCTTTATTGAGCCAGAGTTTTGCCATGTTTCCCATGCTGGTCTCAAACTCCTGGGCTCAAGTGATCTTCCCACCTCAACCTCAGAAAGTCCTGGGATGTCAGGCGTGAGCCACCGCGCCTGGCCTAGAAATGCTCTTATGTCCAACAGCTAACCTAGCTTTTCATATGCTCTTTGGAGATTTTCCTAAAAGTAAGAAGCCAAAGAGTGAGGTCCGGCACAGTGGCTCACCCCTGTAACCCCAGCACTTTGGGAGGCCAAGGCAGATCACTTGAGGTCAGGAATTTGAGACCAGCCTAGCCCACATGCTGAAACCCTGTCTCTACTAAAAAAAAATACAAAAATTAGGCAGGCATAGTGGCGCGTGCTTGTAGTTCCAACTCTTGGGAAGCTGAGGCATGAGAATTGCTTGAACCTGAGAGACGGAGGTTGCATTGAGCCAAGATCTCGCCACTGCACTCCAGCCTGGACAACAAAGTGAAACTACATCTCAAAAAAAAAAAAAAAAAAAAAAAAAATACTAGTGAGGCATTTAAAACTTCTCAACAGAAATGTGAAGGTTTTGGCTGCCATTTACCGAAGTAGGTGACTACGACACTGGCTTGTTCTCATCTTTGTTCTCTTTTTGACATACTTTAAGGTAGATTTTTAACATGACTGTCAAAGACCTTTATTGTCTGGATTAGTAGTTGGTAGCCTACTTCCATGTTAGAATTACCTGGGGAGCATTTCAAAATATGCATGGATGCTGGAACCTAAGACTAATAAGATCAAAAATTTCTGTAGGGTAGATCCTGGACATCTATAAAGCTTTTTAAATGTTTCGGATATGGCTGAAAATGACTGCCCTAAGTCCTAAGGCGGTGGTATCTTTCATGGTAAGAGATAGTAGGGTATAGTGAGTAAAGCTTGGGCTTCAGAGATAGAAAGCATGAAATTTGAATTCTACCACTTACTAGTTATGTGACTTTGAACTTAGATTCTGACACTATGTATATCATCATTTATAAAATGGGAATATCCTACTTCACAGGGTTACAGTAAATGAAAACATAATCTCTATAAAACAACAAAACACTCTGTGTTAGCCCAGTAGAAGGCACTTAAGACTAATGTAAACCAGTTTGGCCATTTTTCCCCCCCATCTACTTTATGTTTACAATTTGCTTCATCTGGGCTGGCCCTACTGCAAGTTGAACACAAAAATAATCAACATGGTTCACTTGAAGGAGTATTGACAGGCCCAAGAGACTAAGATATGTCAGCCTATTAGGACCCAGAATTCTTTTCATGAATTTGGCTTCTCCCTAACCTGGTTTTTGGTGCCAATCTTTGAGGGACAGAATTTAGCTCAGATAACTGTTCATGTGTTTATTTATTTAATGCAGGTTTTATCTTTGTAAAGACTAAGGAAATGTGTGTAACACATTGTTCTGTTCCTTTTAGGTTAAGTTATGTATTTTATTTAGGCCAGGCACAGTGGCTCATGCCTGTAATCCCAGCACTTTGGGAGACTGAGATGAGAGGATTGCTTGAGTCCAGGAGTTGGAGACCAGCCTGGGCAACATGGCAAGACTCAGTCTCTACAAAAAATTTAAAAATTAGGCCAGGTATGGTGGCACATGCCTGTGGTCCCAAATAGGAAGCTGAGGTGGAAAGATTCCTTGGGGTGTGGCTGCAGTGAGCCATGTTTGCACTGCTGGGTACTCCAGCCCAGGTAACAGAGCAAGACCCTGTCTTAAAAAAAAAGGTGTTATTTTACAATGATCAATTATTAAACATTTATATTTATTGAATTTATTTAACAAATACTGAGTGTCTACATATGCCCAATACCATTCTAGGCCCTTAGTGTATAGTGGTGAATTGAACATTAAAAAAAGCCCTTATGGAGCTTTAATTCCAGTGGTGTTTGTGTTGCCTAAACTGTCAAAGACTCTTTCAATGATAACATGAATGGTATGTTCAAGTTATAGGACTTAATCTTTCAGGTTTTTAAACGAGTGGCAACTTTTTTTTTTTTTTTTCTCTGAAAAGTCTTACCCTGTCACCTAGGCTGGAATGCAGTGGTACAATCTCTTGGCTCACTGCAACCTCTGCCTCCCAGGTTCATGCAGTTCTTCTCCCTCAGTCTCCCGAGTAGCTGGGACTATAGGCGTACACCACCACGCACGGCTAAGTTTTGTATTTTTAGTAGAGACAGAGTTTCACCATGTTGGCCAGGCTAGTCTCGAACTCCTTACCTCAAGCAATCCACCAGCCTCGGCCTCCCAAAGTACCTGGATTAAAGGCATGAGCCACTGAACTTGGCCAACTAGTGGCAACTTCTTAATAGCTGAAGTTGAATTCCTTGTCTTTTGCAAATAACTCACTTTAGTTTAGCTATTATTTATATTGATAAATGTAATTACTGTAGTATTTGTAGGTGGAAAGTATATATATGGATATACTTTTGATTGTCTTTTGTTTTTATAAACTGTTTAAGTGTTTTATTATATAAATTTATCATTTGAACCCTTTTTTTTTTTGAAACAGTTTGGCTCTTGTTGCCCAGGCTTGAGTGCAGTAGCTTGATCTCGGCTCACTGCAACCTCAGTGTCCTGGGTTCAAGCCATTCTCCTACCTCAGCCTCCCAAGTAGCTGGGATTACAGGCATGCGCCACCATACCCAGCTGACTTTTTGTATTTTTTTTTTCCTTTGGCCGTAGGCTTTTTTTTTTTCTCTTGGCCGTAGACCAACTTTTTGTATTTTTAGTAAAGACAGGTTTCTCCATGTTGGTCAGGCTGGAATTCCCAACTTCAGGTGATCTGCCTGCCTCAGCCTACCAAAGTGCTGGGATTACAGACATGAGCCACCACACCCAGCCTTGAACCTTTTAAATTATTGTGAGTAAACAAGAATGGTGGAAAGGGGGGTGATTTTTCTAGTGTCATGAATGTTTTCGCATCACAAATATCATTTCCCTGAAATTATAACCACTCATAAGCCCAAACCCTTTATATCAAGCTTTTTGAACCTTAGTTAGCTCTTCTATCTTTTTCATTGCTTCAGTTCTTTAGTAAGAAGTTGTTACGTATTACTTTCTCTTCACCACCAACTTTCTTATTTTTCTCTAAAACTTCTCAAAGTTAGGATTGAATTTTCACAGAACAGTTCAAAGAATATAACAGACTGCAGGAATGGACCTCTGATTTGAAGTCTGGACTTACTGAGAAATGCTTCTGGAAACTACTTTTGCTTCCCCGTCTTAAACATGCATTAATTTGTTGAGATTGTTTTGCATTAGTTACTTGCATCTAGTGAATGGGCAAGAGGTGTAGCCAGAATGTCCCCAGAATGGTCAGATGGGAGAAGAGCAGAGAGAGTGGTCTATTCCTCTAACCCCCTCCTGCAATGGTAAAGTGAATTAGAATTCTGCCTCTGTGAGAGTGTTATCCACAGATGTATACCCCTTTGGAAACCAAGGAAGCTGTATTCTGATAGGAGCATGCTGTGTAAACAATTTCACATTCCCTTTGTCAGTTGACTACTTCTTCTCAATCACATCACCATTTTGACAATTATAAACCAATGCCCAGAATTAAAAACCATCATCAGTTATATTTGCTTCCAGCTATATGTGTAAAAAATGGAAACATTACAGATAAAATGAAAATCTCCTTTGACCACTGTCCCCAATGGTATATCTTCTCATCCCCACTCCATTATTGTAAAATGGGTTTGTATTTTGTATTCTTTCATCCCTCTTGGTTTAATGCCTTTATATATAAAAGTATGTTAATAGACCACTTTTATTTTTTTGATACAGGGTCTTACTCCATTGCTTAGGCTAGAGCATTTTGGGATTCACTCAGGGTGGCTGGCAAAATATTAGGGAAATATTGGGGGAAAGTTACAAGATTATAGTCTCAAACCTTTTGGAAGGCAGAAAACAGGCTGAAGGCAGCCAGTTCTTACCTTAAAACTCTAAGTCGTAGGGTAAGATTAGGATCATAAAGCTTCTCCAGTTAAGTCTGTTTACCCCACATCCCTTTGTCTCTACTCTGTTTACTCAAGTAAACTTTGTGCTGGATGGTCCTGTCAAGGGGGAGGTTGAAGGGGAGTTACTGGTTAATGGTGTTTACTCTGAGCCCCAGAACCAAGATCTTTTATCATCTTAAAACCACTGTTTTAACCATGTTAATTATCCACAAGTATGTTGACTTAGAACCTCTGTTATTAAATCTATCTGAATAAATGTGAGGAGGGGCAGCAGCGAGTGGTGGTCAGTTAGCTGCAATCACCCTCTAAAAGCAGCTGACAGCCATCCCTAGCCCACTCAGATTCACTGTATTCTGGTGTGTGTGAGTGCATTTTATTCATCTGGTGTTGAGTCAGGGTCTGCTGGACAGACCTCTGCAGTTTGTGATCAGTGGTCTCAGGTGGTAGCCCTGACATGATCAAGGTGTCAGGAGTGGAGTGGCACAATCATGGCTCACTACAGCCTTGACCTCCCAGGCTCAAGTGATCCTCCCACTTCAGCTTCCAGAGTAGCTGGGACTACTGGTGTGCACCACCACACTGACTGATTTTTTCTACTTTTTTTGGGAGATGGGGTTTCGCCATGTTGCCCAGGCCGGTCTCAAATTCCTGGGCTCAAGTGATCTTCTCGCCTTGGCCTCCCAAAGTGCTGGGACTGCAGGTGTGTGTCACCACACCCAGCCTTCAACTTCTCTTTTTTTTTTTCTTTTTTTTTGTTTTTGAGGCAGAGTCTCACTCTGTCACCAAGGCTGGAGTGCAGTGGCATGGTCTCGGCTCACAGCAACCTCTCCACCTCCTCAGTTCAAGCAATTCTCCTGCCTTAGCCCCTCCCAAGTAGCTGGGACTACAGGCGTGTGCCACCACACCCAGGTAATTTTTGTATTTTTAGTAGAGATGGGGTTTTACTATGTTGGCCAGACTGGTGTCGAACTGCTGACCTTGTGACCCGCCTGCCCCGCTTGGCCTTCCAAAGTGCTGGGATTACAAGTGTGAGCGTTTTTTCTTTTTTAATCCAGTCTCGTTTATGACATTTAGGTTTTTATTTTCTCTTTGTTATTTCTCCTTATAATTTTACTTTCATTCCCCTTTCTTGCCATTAGCTCTACTAAAAGTATACTGAAGGGCTGTGTGCAGATGCTCACACCTGTAATCCCAGCACTTTGGAAGGCCGAGGCACACCAATCACCTGAGGTCAGGAGTTCAAGACCAGCCTGGCCAACATGGTGAAACTCCATCTTTACAAAAATTAGTAGGGCATAGTGGCGTACACCTGTAATCTCAACTACTTGGGAGGCTGAGGCACAAGAATTACTTGAACCTGGGAGGCAAAGGTTGCAGTGAGCTGAGATTGTGCCACTGCACTGCAGCCAGAGCAACAGAGTGAGACTGTGTTTTTTTTTTTTAAAAAAAGGCATACTAAATGTTGCCAATAATTTCTTAATTAGTAAGTATAATGACATTTTCTTGAGAACTTTTTATCCTTAAGTGTCACATTACCTTTCTCTTCCTTCAATTTTTTTAATTTTAATTTTTATTTATTTTTTTTTTTAAGAGATGGGGTTTCTCCATGTTGGCCAGGCTGGTCTCGAACTCCTGACCTCAGGTGATCCACCCACCTCGGCCTCCCAAAGTGCTGGGATTACAGGCATGAGCCACCGCGCCCGGCCTCTTCCTTTAACTTTTATGTATGGTTCAATTCTTATTTTCATTTACTATTCTGAAAAACTATACTCACTCTTTCTCTTTCCTCTTTATTCATATGACTCCCAGATCTGTCTTTATTCCTGACCTCTTTCCTCATTTCCTTTAGCACCTAATTTCTACCTGCCCTATGAACATTTCTATTTGTGTGTACATGGTATTGCCAGTCAATCTAAAACTAAGCTGCTTATCTTGACTTCTCAACTTTTGGTTTTTGATATTACCATTCTTCTTGTCCACCAGCTATAAAACATAAACTTTGTTTGTTTTTGAGACAGGGTCTGGCTCTGTTGCCCAAGCTGGAGTGCAGTGGCCGATCTCCAATCACTGCAACCTCCATCCCCCACTCCCGGCTCAAAATATCCTCCCACCTCCACCTCCTGACTAGCTGGGACTACAGGTGCACTACCATGCCCAGCTAATTTTTGTATTTTTAGTAGAGACAGGCTTTCGCCATGTTGCCCTGGCTGGTCTCAAACTCCTGGGCTCAAGTGACTCTCCTGCCTCAGCCTCCCAAAGTGCTGGGATTACAGGCATGAGCCACTGTACCTGGCCAAAACTTAAGTTTTTCTTGTTTTGTTTGGTTTTCTTAAAGAGAGAAGGTCTTGCACTCCCAGGATAAAGCCTCCCAAGTAGCTAGGAGCACAGCACAAGCTACTGTGCCCAGCTAATTTTTTTTTTTTTGGTCACAGGGGTAATGACGAGTCTCACTATGTTGCCCAGGCTAATCTCAAACTCTTATTCTCCCCCAGTCCTCCTACCTTGGCCTCCCAAAGTTTTGGGACTACAAGCATGGGCTACCTTGCCTAGCCTTTTTAAAATTTTTTGCTTTCTTCTTTGCTTCCACATCTACTTGTTCATCACATATTGTTGATTTTCTAGCTTCAATTTTTCGCTTGGTCCAGTTTGGCCTGCAAAGTGGCACTAGAATTAGCCAAGGCACAATTATCATGCCATTTCCATACTTGAAAATCTGCCAGTCTCTGTGTCACCTAAAAGGATAAAATGTTAACTTCCAACAGGGTAATGTACTTTGATCTGTTGCCATAATCCAGCCCCAGCATACCTTAACCATCCTCTCCTGCATTCCTCTTCATTGTCCCTGAACATATCCTGGTCTTTCATCTCTTTATGTTTACCTTAGGCACCTTCTTCCCTCCAAACACCTGGCCAAGTCTTACCCATATTGAATTCTGCTGAAATATCACAGTGAAGCCTTGCACAAACCCCCCCCCAGAGTTAATAACTCCTTTCTGTGTTTCAATAGAACCTTTATGCATTTATTAGAGTACATCACATTATACTGTAAATTTTTGAATGTGATTGTCCCATGTCTCAGAGCTTCCCACACACACACATACCCTTACTGCCACCACACACATTCATCTGGAAGTTCATTGAGAACAATAACTGCCTGTATTTCCTAGCCTATTTTCCCACAAGGGACCTTGGCTCACTGTAGCCTCCACCACCCAGGTTTAAGCAATTCTCAAGCCTCAGCCTTCCAAGTAGCTGGGATTACAGGAGTGTGCCATCATGCCCAGCTAATTTTTTTGTATTTTTAGTAGAGACAGGGTTTTATGAACTCCTGGCCTCAAGCAGTCCTCCTGCCTCAGCCTCCCAAAGTGCTGGGATTACAGACATGAGCCTCCACACCTGACCTGCCTCCTAATTCTTTTTTTTTTCTTTTTCTTTTTTTTCTTTTATTGCGTTTTAGGTTTGGGGGTACATGTGAAGAAGATGCAAGATTGTTGCATAGGTACACAAATGGCAATGTGATGTGCTGCCTTCCTCCTCATCACCTATGTCTGGCATTTCCCCCATGCTATCTCTCCCCAACTCCCCACCCCATGCTGTCCCTCCCCTAGTTCACTCCTACAGACCCCAGGGTGTGATGCTCCCCTCCATGTGTCCATGTGTTCTCATTGTTCAACACCCGCCTATGAGTGAGAACATGTGGTGTTTGATTTTCTGTTCTTGTATCATTTTGCTGAGAATGATGGTTTCCAGGTTCATCCATGTCCCTACAAAGGACACGAACTCATTGTTTTTGATGGCTGCATAGTATTCCATGGTGTATATGTGCCACATTTTCCCTGTCCAGTCTATCATCGATGGGCATATGGGTTGGTTCCAGGTCTTTGCTATTGTAAACAGTGCTGCAATGAACACTCGTGTGCATGTGTCTTTATAGTAGAATGATTTACAATCCTTTGGATATATACCCAGTAATGGGATTGCTGGGTCAAATGGAATTTCTATTTCTAGGTCCTTGAGGAATCGCCACACTGTCTTCCACAGTGGTTGAACTAATTTACACTCCCACCAACAGTGTAAAAGTGTTCCTATTTCTCCACATCCTCTCCAGCATCTGTTGTCTCCAGATTTTTTAATGATTGCCATTCTAACTGGCGTGAGATGGTATCTCAATGTGGTTTTGATTTGCATTTCTGTAATGACCAGTGATGATGAGCATTTTTTCATATATTTGTTGGCCTCATGTATGTCTTCTTTTGTAAAGTGTCTGTTCATGTCCTTTGCCCACTTTTGAATGGGCTTGTTTGTTTTTTTCTTGTAAATCTGTTTTAGTTCTTTGTAGATTCTGGATATCAGCCCTTTGTCAGATGGGTAGACTGCAAAAATTTTTTCCCATTCTGTTGGTTGCCGATTCACTCCAGTGACTGTTTCTTTTTCTGTGCAGAAGCTGTGGAGTTTGATTAGGTCCCATTTGTCTATTTTGGCTTTTGTTGCCAATGTTTTTGGTGTGTTGGTCATGAAGTCCTTGCCTATGCCTATGTCCTGAATGCTTTTGCCTAGGTTTTCTTCTAGGATTTTTATGGTGTTAGGTCTTATGTTTAAGTCTTTAATCCATCTGGAGTTAATTTTAGTGTAAGGTGTCAGGAAGGGGTCCAGTTTCTGCTTTCTGCACATGGCTAGCCAGTTTTCCCAACACCATTTATTAAACAGGGACTCCTTTCCCCATTGCTTGTTTTTGTCAGTTTGTCAAAGATCATATGGTTGTAGATGTGTGGTGTTGCTTTTGAGGCCTCTGTTCTGTTCCATTGGTCTATATGTCTATTTTGGTACCAGTACCATGCTGTTTTGATTACTGTAGCCTTGTAGTATAGTTTGAAGTCCGGTATTGTGATGCCTCCCACTTCGTTGTTTTTGCTTAGAATTGACTTGGCTATGCGGGCTCTCTTGTGGTTCCATATGAAGTTTAAGGTGGTTTTTTCCAGTTCTGTGAAAAAGGTCATTGGAAGCTTGATGGGGATAGTGTTGAATCTGTAAATTACTTTGGGCAGTATGGCCTTTTTGACGATGTTGATTCTTCCTAACCATGAACATGGAATGTTTCTCCATCTGTTTGTGTCCTCTCTTATTTTGTTGAGCAGTGGTTTGTAGTTCTCCTTGAAGAGGTCCTTTACATCCTTTGTTAGTTGTATTCCTAGGTATTTTATTCTCTTTGTATCAATTGTGAATGGCAGTTCGTTCTTGATTTGGCTCTCTTTAAGTCTGTTACTGGTGTATAGGAATGCTTGTGATTTTTGCACATTGATTTTGTATCCTGAGACTTTGCTGAAGTTGCTTATCAGTTTCAGGAGATTTTGGGCTGAGACGATGGGGTCTTCTAGATATACAATCATGTCATCTGCAAATAGAGACAATTTGACTTCCTCCTTTCCTATCTGAATACCCTTTATTTCTTTTTCTTGCCTGATTGCTCTGGCTAGAACTTCCAGTACTATACTGAATAGGAGTGGTGAGAGAGGGCATCCTTGTCTAGTGCCAGATTTGAAAGGGAATGCTTCCAGTTTTTGCCCATTCAGTATGATATTGGCTGTGGGTTTGTCGTAAATAGCTTTTATTATTTTGGGATACGTTCTGTCAATACCTAGTTTATTGAGGGTTTTTAGCATAAAGGGCTGTTGAATTTTGTCAAAGGCCTTCTCTGCATCAATTGAGATAATCATGTGGTTTTTGTCTTTGGTTCTGTTTATGTGATGAATTATGTTTATAGACTTGCGTATGTTGAACCAGCCTTGCATCCCCGGGATGAATCCTACTTGATCATGGTGGATAAGCTTTTTGATGTGCTGTTGCAATCGGTTTGCCTGTATTTTATTGAAGATTTTTGCATCTATGTTCATCATGGATATTGGCCTGAAGTTTTCTTTTCTTGCTGAGTCTCTGCCGGGTTTTGGTATCAGGATGATGTCAGTCTCATAAAATGACTTGGGAAGGATTCCCCTCTTTTGGATTGTTTGGAATAGTTTCATAAGGAATGGTATCAGCTCTTCTTTGTATGTCTGGTAGAATTTGGCTGTGAATCCGTCTGGACCTGGGCTTTTTTGGGTGGTAGGCTCTTAATTGCTGCCTCAACTTCTGACCTTGTTATTGGTCTATTCAGGGTTTCGACTTCTTCCTGGTTTAGGCTTGGGAGGATGCAAGTGTCCAGGAATTTGTCCATTTCCTCCAGGTTTACTAGTTTATGTGCATAGAGTTGTTTGTAATAATCTCTGATGATGGTTTGTATTTCTCTGGAATCTGTGGTGATATCCCCTTTATCGTTTTTTATTGCATCTATTTGATTATTTTCTCTTTTCTTTTTTATTAATCTGGCTAGTGGTCTATTTTGTTGATCTTTTCGAAAAATCAGCTCCTGGATTTATTGATTTTTTTGAAGGGTTTTTTGTGTCTCTGTCACCTTCAGTTCTGCTCTGGTCTTAGTTATTTCTTGTCTTCTGCTAGGTTTTGAGATTTTTGGTCTTGCTCCTCTAGCTTTTTCAATTTTGACGATAGGGTGTCAATTTTAGATCTTTCCTTGCTTCTCATGTGGGCATTTATTGCTGTATATTTTCCTCTAGACACTGCTTTAAATGTGTCCCAGAGATTCTGGTATGTTGTGTCTTTGTTCTCGTTGGTTTCGAAGAACATCTTTGTTTCTGCCTTCATTTCATTGTTTATCCAGTCAACATTCAAGAGCCAGTTGTTCAGTTTCCATGAAGCTATGCAGTTCTGAGTTAGTTTCTGAATTCTGAGTTCTAACTTGATTGCACTGTGGTCTGAGAGACTGTTTGTTATGATTTCTGTTCTTTTGCATTTGCTGAGGATTGATTTACTCCCAATTATGTGGTCGATTTTAGAATAGGTGTGATGTGGTGCTGAGAAGAATGTATATTCTGTGGATTTGGGGTGGAGAGTTCTGTAAATGTCTGTTAGGTTTGCTTGGTCCAGGTCTGAGTTCAAGTCCTGGATATCCTTGTTAATTTTCTGTCTCGGTGATCTGTCTAATATTGACAATGGGGTGTTAAAGTCTCCCACTATTATTGTGTGGGAGTCTAAGTCTCTTTGTAAGTCATTCAGAACTTGCTTTATGTATCTGGGTGCTCCTCTATTGGGTGCGTATATATTTAGGATCCTTAGCTCTTCTTGTTGCATTGATCCTTTTACCATTATGTAATGTCCTTCTTTGTCTCTTTTGATCTTTGTTGGTTTAAAGTCTATTTTATCAGAGACTAGGATTGCAACTCCTGCTTTTTTTTGCTCTCCATTTGCTTGGTAAGTCTTCTCCATCCCTTTATTTTGAGCCTTTGTGTATACTTGCATGTGAGACGGGTTTCCTGTATACAGCACGCTGATGGGTTTTGGCTTTTTATCCAATTTGCCAGTCTGTGTCTTTTGATTGGGGCATTTAGCCCATTTACATTTAGGGTTAATATTGTTATGTGTGAATTTGATCCTGCCATTTTGATGCTAGCTGGCTGTTTTTACCCATTAGTTGATGCAGTTTCTTCATTGTGTTGATGCTTTTTACCATTTGATACGTTTTTGGAGTGGCTGGTACTGGTTGTTCCTTTCTATGTTTAGTGCCTCTTTCAGGAGCTCTTGTAAAGCAGGCCTGGTGGTGACGAAATCTCTGAGTACTTGCTTGTTCGCAAAGGATTTTATTTTTCCTTCACTTATGAAACTTAGTTTGGCTGGATATGAAATTCTGGATTGAAAGTTCTTTTCCTTAAGGGTGTTTAATATTGGCCCCCACTCTCTTCTGGCTTGTAGGGTTTCTGCTGAGAGATCTGCTGTGAGTCTGATGGGCTTCCCTTTGTGGGGTGACCCGACCTTTCTCTCTGGCTGCCCTTAGCATTTTCTCCTTCATTTCAACCCTGGTGAATCTGACGATTATGTGCCTTGGGGTTGCTCTTCTTGAGGAATATCTTTGTGGTGTTCTCTGTATTTCCTGGACTTGAATATTGGCCTGCCTTGCTAGGTTGGGGGAAGTTTTCCTGGATAATATCCTGAAGAGTATTTTCCAGCTTGGATTCATTCTGTCTGTCACATTCAGGTACACCTATCAAACGTAGATTAGGTCTTTTCACATAGTCCCATATTTCTTGGAGACTTTGTTCATTCCTTTTTACCCTTTTTTCTCTAATCTTGCCTTCTCATTTTATTTCATTGAGTTGATCTTCTACCTCTGATATCCTTTCTTTTGCTTGGTCAGTTCGGCTGTTGAAACTTGTGTATACTTTGCGAAGTTCTCGTGTTGTGTTTTTCAGGTCCATCAATTCACTTATATTGCTCTCTTAGTTGTTTATTCTCGTTAGTATTTCGTCAAATCTTTTTCAAGGTTCTTAGTTTGTTTGCATTGAGTTAGAACATGTTCTTTTAAGTAACAGAAGTTTCTTATGACCCACCTTCTGAAGCCTGATTCTGTCAATTCATCACACTCATTCTCCATCCAGCCTTGTTCCCTTGCTGGTGAGGAATTGTGATCCCTTGTAGGAGAAGAGGTGTTCTAGTTTTGGGTGTTTTCATCGTTTTTGCACTGGTTTCTTCCCCATCTTTGTGTATTTATCTCCACCTGTCTTCTTTGTAGTTGTTGACTTTCAGATTGGGTCTCTGGACGTCCAGTTTGTTGATGACGAAGTTCGTTCTTTCTGTTTCTTAGTTTTCCTTCTACCAGTCAGGCCCCTCTGCTGTAGGACTGCTGAGGTCTACTCCAGGCCCTGCTTGCCTGGGGGATCACCTGCAGCAGCTGCAGAGCAGTAAGGGTTGCTGCCAGTTTCTTCTTCTGTTATCTTTGTCCCTGAAGGATACCTGCCTGATGTCAGTCTGAGCTATCCTTTATGAGGTGACTCTTTGGCTACACGGGTGTCAGGGGAGCTGCTTGAGGAGGCAGTCTGTCCTTTATAGGAGCTCAGGTGCAGAGCTGTGAGCTCCGTTGTTCATTCAGAGCTGCTGGGCAGGTACGTTTAAGTCTGCTGCAGCAGAACTCATAAACCCCCTTGTTTTTTCTTTTCCCAGGTACTCCGTCCTGGGGAGTTAGGGCTTTATTTATGAGTTTCTGTTGTGCTTCTGCCTTTTTTCAGGGCTGGCCTGCCCAGCGAGGAGGCAGCCTAGTCACTGTCTGCCTGCAGAGGCTTTGCTGAGTTGCTGTGGGCTCCACCCAGCTGCCGTGTGAACTTCCCTGCAGTCCTGTTTATATGGGTGTATTTAGAACTGCCTTGGCAATGGCGGCCCACCTCTGTAGTGGCGGACTCTCTCTGTAATGGCGAGCTGCCTTGGCAATGGTGGGCTGCCTCAGCAATGGTGGACTACCTCCATAGTGGTGGAGTGCCTCCGTAATAGCAGACGCCCCTCCCCCCACAGAGTTGGACTGTCTGGGGTTCAGCTGTGCTTGCTGTGAAACTCTCAATCTAGAGCGTTTCAGATTGCTGTTTTTTGTTTTTGTTTTTTTTTTTTTGTGGGGGTGGAACCAGCCAGCCTGATAACCTGGCTCCCTGCCTCAGAGCCTTTTTTTTTTTTTTTTTCAGCTGAACAGTCAGCTGTCTCCCAGGTGTTCCAGTTGCCTGTTGGGAAGGCTCCGGGATCTGTGATTTCCCGTGCAGCGACCCACTGCACCTGTACCATCTGAAACAGCCCCGCTGAGATTCGTGGCGCTTTTCTGCCCAGGTCTCTCCTGGCCTGGCTCCCTGTTTCAGTCCCCTTTTCTATCAGTTGAATGGGCGACTGTATTCCCGAAGCTCCAATCGCCAGCTAAAACGGTGCCTGGACCCGTGTATTTTGTATGGAGAACCGCTGTGCCGGGGCTCAGGCCAAAACAGCCGCACCGGCCAAACAGCCACGCTGGCAACCCATGGGGCTCCTCCGCCTGGGAATCTCCTGGTCTGTGGGCAATAAAAATCCATCTGGAAATGCAGCATCCACTCACCCTCCGCTGGGAGCTGCAATCTTGAGCTGCTTCTAATCGGCCATCTTGGATCTGTCATCCTGCCTCCTAATTCTTAAATGTTGTAGTTCACATAGATGAAAACTTTTTTTTTTTTTTAAAAGATGGGGTTTCACCCTGATGGCCAGGCTGGTCTTGAACTCCTGACCTCAGATGATCCACCCACCTGGGCCTCCCAAAGTGCTATGATTACAGGTGTGAGCCACTGTGCCCAGCAGATGAAAATATTTATGTGGCCCATTGCGGTAAACTGAAAGGGATTTGCATGTCTGGAGGAAGCTCCTTATGGCCGCTTTGAAGTACCACAGTAAAGTGAAACACATGCCTTTTTGTACTGGCTGTAATTTTCTAAGAAATGGGAAATGTACATGTAAATTTTCATCAGTATATACTATAATTGGGCAGCATGGTGCAGTGAAAAAAGCTGATGATTTGCAGTCATGCCCCAGGTTGCATCCATGTCTCTCTGCTTACTGTATGGCCTTGGCCAGATCACTTAACCTTTCTGGGCTTTTGGTGCTTGTTTAAGATGGGAATAATTATGCTTTCAGAGTTTACGAACATCAAAGACAAAAGACGCAGCATGAATATACCATACTCAATAAATGACTGCTCAGTATTCATGAGGAATTGGTTCTGGGACCTCCCAAGGATGCTAAACTCTGTGGATGCTCAAATCCCTGATATAAAATGGTGTAGTTTTTGCATATAACCTTTGCACATCCTCCTGTATACTTACATTCTTTCTAGATGATGTATAATACCTAATACAGGCTGGTGCAGTGGCTTACATCTGTAATCCCAGCACTTGGGGAGACTGAGGTGGGTGGCTCATCTGAGGTCAGGAGTTTGAGACCAGCCTGGCCAACATGGTGAAACCCGTCTCTATGAAAACTACAAAAAAAATTAGTTGGGCATGGTGGCAGGTGATTGTAATCCCAGCTACTTGGGAGGCTGAGGCAGGATTGCTTAAACTTAGGAGGCGGAGATTGCAGTGAGCTGAGACCACAACATTGCACTCCAGCCTGGGGGACAAGCAAGAGGACTCCGTCTCAAAAAAATAAATAAATAAATAAATAAATAAAACCTAATATGGTGTAAAAACTATGCAAATAGTTGTTATATTGTATTGTTTATGAAATAAGGAAAAGTCCATACATGTTCAGTACAGATGCAGTTTTTTTCCAGATGTATTTTTCCCGAGATTGGTTGAATCAACAGATGCAGAACCCTCAGATGGAGGGCTGACTGTATTTCTCTTCACCCTTTTTTTTTTTTTTGGTAATGTGTCATGACTATGGTTATGTTTTTGATAAATCCGGGTTCTTTAACTTCCATTCCACTTGGATAGACGATGTATTAGTCTCCTTGATGGTGTGCTTTCTGTTTCAGAATTCTTGGGTGTGACACTTTTAATCCTGAGACAAAATGAACAACATGTAGTTGTTTTCACTGTCAAATAGAACCTTCCTTACATTAACCAGAGTATGAATCTTCAAATTCGTTCTGAACTGAGTGCTTGTTCTCTTTCCTTAGAACAGTCATGTAAATACACTATTATGGCACCACATATAATACAACAGCAGCAATTTAAAGCTTATTCCACACTTGCGTTCTATGTTCTCAAATTTTTCTATTCTGCTGCACTCCAGTTTTCATGACAGTGATCTCTCAGGCAAGAGTCTAATTTCCCAGAACTTCCTAAGATTCCAAAATAAACACCTGCAATTTGAGTCTGCAAAGAAAGTCTGTTTTTTAAGATACCGTACCTATCTTGCTTAATTTAGTGCCAGTGAGAAACTATCTTACGGATAAAGCCCCTCACTTTTTTCTACATACTTTAAAAATAATTAACTTGTTTGATCAGATAGACTATAAATTAGTCACAAATGAACCCTATGAAGGGGAGATTGTCTTTGTTATTCATCCTTTCCCAAATGGTTTGTAATACCTAGCTTCATCTCAATAAAATCTTTCTACTCCAACCACATTGGTCCATGAACTATGTTCATTTCCATCTCTAAGCTTGCTTATGCTGTTTTCTTACTTCAGATAACCTTTTCTTTCCTATCTAACTTGAATTCTCATCTGTAGTTCTCTCCTTTTCTTGAAACCTCAGCTCTTTCATCCTGTTTCTTGGTCTCTCATCACATTTCTGTATTAAGGTTACTAACACCTTTTCTTGGCACTTAATGCTTGGTGTGGTGGTTTTTTGGTGATGCTTATGTACATGTTTGTTTATTAACTAGACTGTAAGTTCCTTACATGTAGTTCCTTGTGGCATCAGATAACTAATGTACTTACTAGGTACTCAAGTGGATTTAGGAGGGGGATCTTGAATAATGCTAGATTTAGGGCAACTTTGTCATGTGTATTTCTTAAGTTGTTTATAAATTTTCCTGTTTACTCTTTATAACTGGCAAAAACCATCATAGTTTTAAAATCACATGGAATTGTATTACCAATACCTGTAAGACTATACATCTATTCTTAGGAATAAGTAATAGTCCTTAGATTTGTCTAGTTTGGTTCTCTTTTCTTGTCTTCATATAATGTTAGTGATTTGTTCTTTGATCCCTGAACCAATCATGATACTTCCCAGATCTCCCTTTACTTTGTAAACGAATATGGCCCAACTTGGTGAATGAGATGGTGTCAGAATACATATATGTACATCAGCAAGTAGGTGTCATTTAGAAAAGCCAGCAGAAGGATAATAGGGATGAAAGAAAATGAATTGAAAGGATTTAAATGAATCTTAAGTAATGGTGTGGCCTATTGAAAAATTGGGGAATGACAAGGAATCCAGAAGACTTTTCCACTGAATGCCAGGGTGCCAAGCAGAATTGCTTTATGTGATAATGGTAAGAAAACTGCATCCATCAGTTTTAGGCATAAATGGAAAGCTGACACCATCAGTGTCATCACTGTCAGTGTTGTTATTGCTAGTAGTTACATGAAGGTTATATATGTGCCAGGCAATTCTTAAGCAGTCTCTTGATCACGTTTAATCTTTTACGATAGGGGACCTTAACATAAAACATTTTTTTATGCTAAAACTCCTTTGGTGGTCTGGTTAAGCCTATGAGTTCCTTCTCAGAATGTTTTTGAAAGAATGAAACAAAATACATAGCATTAGAAATGAAACCAATTATATTGAAGTATAGCTATCAAAATATTAGAAGTCTAATATAGTGATATGAGCTTTAACACATTAAAATATAAGATTTATCGGTTGACCTGATAACTAATTTCAAATTACAATGAGCTAAATGTATTTTGGGATCTGCACAGCTGTAAAGTTATATGAAAATTTCTGGTTGCTATACTAATTTCTAATTGCTATACTGCTAATATTACTGTGGTTTGCTTGCATTCATTATTGAAGAAAAGCTAGATTTTATTTAGAGCTTAGCAAAAATAAATATGTAATGGTTTTTCTCCCCCTCATCCAGATATACCAATCCCCACCCCCTAAATTTTTAATAGACCCCATATTAAGAACCCCTATTTTGCAATACCTCTGTGAAAGAGATTCTATCATTAAACCTATGTAGTTAGCAGGGGTTTGAACCCACACAGTCTGGTTCGAAAGCCCAGGTTCTTTAACCATCTAGAATATCCTGAATTCACATTATCTTTTTCCCAAATTAATTTAACCTTGTTTCCTTAGGAAAAAATACCTTAAGCATTTTACATATTATTTAAAATTAAAAAACAAATGTTTAGAGTGAGCATAAAATGGAATTTCATTTCTATGTTATGGTGAGTTAAGAATATTTGCAAAGAGGAAATCAGAAAAAAGGAAAGAAGAATGACTAGAGCAGAAGTTTTCAAACTTTCAGGATCATTATCACCTGAAGGGCTTATTGAAACAAAGTGCTGGGTACCACCAGCATTTCTAATTCTGTTGGTCTGGGGCAGGGCCTAAAAATTTGCATTTCTAGTAAGTTCCCAGGTGATGCTTATGCATCACACTGAGGACTGAGTTCTGAGAGGATTGGAGAAAACAAGAGGAAAAAAAGACTTAAGGAGAAACTCTTAGTTTGGTGAGAAATTACAGCTTCCTCTTTCCTTGGGTGTGGACTTAGAGTGTTTTCGGTTTTGGCTAATTAACTGGCTGTTTTCCATTTCAAAAGACAAAACCAAAACCTAGTTGCATCTACTCAGGAGGCTGAGTTGGGAGGATCACGGGAGCCCAGGAGGCTAGGCTGCAGTGAGCTGTGATTGTGCCACTGCACTCTTGCCTGAGCAACAGAGACCCTGGCTCAAAAATAATAAAAACTCTTTAGAGTTTACATTCTGTGATTGTACTGAGGCCATCTCTTAGTACCCAACACAGTATCAAGATCGTTTTGGTTGCACATGACTTGCATGATGATGCAAATTGGTTAAGCCAAAAAAAAACCCCAAAAATCTACTGGTTTGTGTGAGTTAACAGCACAATAATATATTTAGCTTTAGGCACAGCACAGCTTGATCCATGTCTCCAACAATGCCGCCAGTTTCTACCTTCACTTTCTCTAGATTATTAAGGCTCGACTTAGTTGGTGACTCTCCTGGCAGCAATAGCCTCACATTCTCTGCCTCTGAGCCCAGCAGAAGGGAAATCTGTGTACCACTTTTCCCAGCAAAAATTCTGAGGTTCACTAGACCAGCTTTAGGGACCCAGCCTCCCAATGATGTAATCTGGAGGATGGGTTACAGTGGCCAATCTAAGGGTTTCTGGGGTTGGTTACAGTATTAGCTGCCTAAACTACATACGTGGCTGATGTTGGAGGGAAGAATGATTTTCCATAGAAAGTGTGGGATACTGTTTGCTCCTAGATAGTAGGAGGACTTGTATATATATTAAACATCAAATTTCTAGTCTCCCCCTCCATTCTGAGATCTTGAGAAATTGTAAATGCATCATTTTCAAATAGCTCTACTCCGTCTTAAAAGGAAGGAGGTAAAGAATTGGGGAATAGTTGAAATAGATTAATTACATAGAGTGGGACGTGTAGGGTATGGAGAAGCAAAAAGGGAAAGCATAATTATAAGACCTTCTCAGGTGATGTTCCTGGTCAGTCTATCAGAGGTTAAAAAAAGGGGGTGGGAGACAGGCACGGTGGCTCATGCCTGTAATCTCAGCACTTTGGGAGGCCGAGGCAAGTGGATCACTTGAGATCAGGAGTTCAAGACCAAACTGGCCAACATGGTGAAACCCCATATCTACTAAAAATACAAAAATTAGCTGGGCATAGTGGTGGATGCCTGTAATCCCAGTTACTTGGGAGGCTGAGGGAGTCTAAGGCAGGAGAATCGCTTGAACCCAGGAGGCAGAGGTTGCAGTGAGTCAGGATTGCACCACTGCACTCCAGCCTGGGTGACAGAGCAAGACTCAATCTCAAAAAAAGGTGGTGGCAGTGGGGAGGCAGGAAGCTAGACTGTATGCCTGCAGTTCTGGGTAATCAGGAAACTGCGGCAGAAGGATCACCTGAGCCCAGGAAACTGGGGCAGAAGGATCACCTGAGCCCAGGAGTTTCACTGGAGTCCAGCCCGGACAACATAGCCAGACCCATCTCATAATAAAAATAAGGAAAGAGAACATTTATCATGTATATGCCCTCCACTCCTTTTTTTCAGCTCTTAAGACTAATCGCACTATCTTATATGCTGATACTGGCGTAAAGATATTCGTATGATCATTTTTACATGCTTTAATTTCCTCTTTGCTCAGCCTTCATTTCACAGACTAGTATTCTTTCCATATTAGAAGGGTTAAATTTAAATGCCTAGTAAGATCATTAATCAGTTAAATTCTCTTTTTTTTTTTTTTTTTTTTTTTTTTAGGGAGTTTTGCTCTTGTTGCCTGGGCTGGAGTGCAATAGCACGATCTCAGCTCACTGCAACCTCCACCCCCATGAGTTCAAGCAATTCTCCTGCCTCAGCCTCCCGAATAGCTGGTATTGTAGATGCCTGCCATCACACCCAGCTAAGTTTTTGTACTTTGGGTAGAGATGGGGTTTCACCTTGTTGGCCAGGCTGGTCTCGAACTCAAGACCTCAGGTGATCCACCCACCCCAGCCTCCCAAAGTACTGGGATTACAAGCATGAGCCACCGATCCTGGCCAGTTAATACATTCTTTATAATGTAACATTTTTGACCAGGCACAGTGGCTCATGTCTGTAATCCGAAAACTTTGGGAGGCTGAAGCAGGAGGATTACTTAAGCCCAGGAGTTTGAGACTAGCCTAGGCAACATAAGAAGATCCTGTCTGTAAAAAAAAAAAAAAAAAAAAAAAATTTATTAGCTGTGTGTGACTGGGCACAGTGGGTCATGCCTGTAATCCCAGCATTTTGGGAGCCTGAGGTGGGCAGACCGCTTGAGGTCAAGAGTTCAAGACCAGCCTGACCAACATGGTGAAACCCCATCTCTACTAAAAATACAAAAATTAGCTGGGCATGGTGGCAGGCACCCTGTAATTCCACTACTTGGGAGGTCGATGCACGAAAATCACTTGAACCAGGAGGCAGAGATGCAGTGAGCCGAGATGGCACCACTGCACTCCAGCCTGGGTGACAGAGCAAGACTCTGGGTTGCTGGTTGCCCATTTTTATGGTTATTTCTTGAAGATATGCTAAACAAGGAGTAGATTATTTATGCCTCCCCTTTCTAGACCATGTAAGGTAACTTCCTGACATTGCCATGGCATTTGTAAACTGTCATGGCGCTGGTGGGGAGTGTAGCAGTGAGGATGAACAGAGGTCACTGTGGCCATCTTGGTTTTGGTAGGTGTTAGCTGGCTTCCTTACTGAAATCTGTTTTATCAGCAGTATCTTTATGACCTGTATTTTGTGCTGACCTCATATCTCAGCTTGTGACTTAGAATGCCTTAACCATCTGGGAATGCAGCCCAGTAAGTTTCAGCCTCATTTTATTCAGCTCCTGTTCAAGATGGAGTTGCTCTGGTTCACACACACCTGACATTGCTATTTCAACTGAAAGCCTAACTCCTGATAAGTTCCCACTATGAATTGTCGTTCAACTATCTTCTACCATAGTGGTGAAGTTAATTCAAAAAAATCTGAAAGCGTATGCTTTAAATGTAAGTTCTAAAGTAAAGCCATACAAGTATTTAAGGCTGAAATATACTGATGCCTGCAACTTTGAAATGCAGCAAAAAAAAAAAAAAAAAAATGGATGTGTGAGAAAGGAAAGATAGCAAAATGATAAGAATTATAGTATCTAAATGTTGGTTATATGGGTATTCACTGAACAGTTTTCGGCATTTTTGGGAAAGTTTGAAATTTTTCATAATAAAATGTTGGGGGAAAATAAACCTTATCTAGAATTTATGAGGAATATAATAGCTATGCAAGTATTCTCATTAGATTGAAATATGAAATTTGACCTATCATTTCTCTAGGTCAAAAACAGATTAATGTAGATTATTTCAGTTGATTCAACCTAGTACTAAGGTTGTATGAATAGATGTATTTTATTTTTCTAGTGACTGAAATTGAATTAATTTAAAATTTGATTCACCTTAATTCTGATTAGTTATGCTGGCATAGCCATATTTAGCTACATATGTGTTGAAATAAAGTATGAGAATAAAAAGTTTTTAGATATTCTGTCAGTATTTTGTTGCTAAAATGATATATTCCATTTCCTAGATGTATACAAATATGTTCACAGTTACCTTAGTTGTAGGGAAAAATACATGCTAGCAACATCTCAACCAGTCTATATGCTGGTATACTTAGCAATTGAAGTTTTATGCAAAAATCATAGATTAAAACACAGTCCTACCATGGGTAGTCTTGGTGGTCGCACAACAGTATGAATATACTTACTGCCACTGAATTATAAACCTAAAACATGGCTAAAGTAGATTTTATGTTATATGTATATTTTATAACGATAATTTTTTTAAAAAAAGAAGAAGGTATTCTTTGGGAAGCTGAGGCGGGTAGATTATGAGGTCAGGAGTTCAAGACCAGCCTGGCCAAGATGGTGAAATCCTGTCTCTACTAAAAATACAAAAATTAGCCAGGCGTGGTGGTGGATGCCTGTAATCCCAGCTGCTTGGGAGGCTGAGGCAGAGAATTGCTTGAACCCGGGAGGCAGAGGTTGCAGTGAGCAGAAATCGTGCCATTGCACTCCAGCCTAGGTGACAGAGTGAGACTCCATCTCAAAAAAAATAAAAACAAGGTATTTTTGGACAATCATAAGACAGTGTGAATGCCCAGACAGCTTAGCTAAAGTGGGTCAGAAGGGTCAGAATGCTAAACAAATGGTACGTGCGTTCTAATTTTGCTTAGATCCTATGAAACCTGACTGAATTTTAAAGCTGAATAAAACCACAATTTTAAATATCATTGCCATGGATTTAGTTCAACTTTTTTCCTGTTAGAATTGAAAATTTTTAATTTGATCACACAATTGAAATTCATGTTGTTCCAGAAGGACTGGAGACCTCACCCATCTATAACACCTGACTATATAGTGTTTCCCACTGAGCATAGTTAAGCTAGTTGTTCTGATAGAAGCCACTTATCCAATTAAGTGAAAAGTGCGCAGTAGGTAACATGCTTTAATTAGCAGTTGTTTCCACTAGTACATATTTTAATGGAGGGAAGGAGAGAATGGTCTCATTGAATTGAACTGTATTTGCCCTAATGGAAATCGATGTTAAAACTTGTGTTAATTGGGAGAAAAACTGAGGAATTGCAACCTTATTCCATAAGAAAAAAATTAGACTTCATGAAGTACCCTTAAAAGCAAAGTGGGAAAATGTTTTAAAATTACCCATCTCGATAGAATTTTTTTATTAATATAAGCATCCCAGACGATACTTCTAGATTTCAAATTTCAAGCATATACACCCAAATTTATCATATTGCTATCCTAAAAAAAAAATCTTGGTATCTTTATCTCCTTTGTGCTTTTTTGAAAATGTAATATTTTTTCTCATATGTTTATACTTTACCAGAAAGAGAAATGGGTTTTTTTTTTCCCTCAGCTGAAAATGGAATGAGACCATATGTAAAATCACTTGCGTAACACTTTGTTTTTTCAAGCGCAAGAGATTGGTGTTGTTGAACTGGGGAGAACACTGAATCTAAAATATTACTGTGCTTACTATTCCTGAAAGAATTATTAGGTCTTATAAAACAAAAGCAGCTTGAGATATGTCTTCTTACACTCTGGTTCATTAGAGAAGGTGAAGAATTACTAAAAAGATAGAAGAGATTACGTAAAACAAAATTCAGAAAACATAAAATTCTGTAGAGGAAGACAAGGAAAAACAGAAAAAGTAGAAACTGCTCTAGTGGGAATGTATTTGTTGTTTTGTCTGCATAGTCTTTTAATATAGGACAGAGATTCTGTAATACAACATAGTAGGCTTATCCCATTAAGTAAGAGCTGCAGTATGGAGGAGGCTGGAGTCCTAAAGATAAATGTTGTCATTTTCTCTTTTAATTTACAGAAGTTGCTGGGTTTGTTTTGCTACTGATGAAGATGATAGAACAGCTGAATGGGTGAGACCATGCAGGTGCAGAGGATCTACAAAATGGGTTCACCAGGCCTGTCTACAACGCTGGGTGGATGAAAAGCAAAGAGGGAAACAGTACAGCCAGAGTGGCATGTCCTCAGTGCAATGCTGAATACCTAATAGTTTTTCCAAAGTTGGGTAAGAATATCTTTAAAAACAGCACAGATATATTTACGTAGCTTTATGGTCTCAAGTTTATTTTAAAAATGACCCACCTGTTTGGTTTTGTGTGTGTGTGTGTGTGTGTGTGTGTGTGTGAATTTCTATATTCTCTTTCTCGTTTCCTCTCTGAATGTCAGAGACATTTGTTTTGCTAACAGTTTACAGTGTCCTTAATATAGCCCCAAATTTATCCATTTGTCTGTATACTATCTTTATTTGATAGAGAACTTGCATACTTGTGTGGATATAATTGAATAACAAAGCTGTAATAAAAAGCTGACTTAGCTTAATTCTCTGGAGATGGTATAAGAGAAAGAAAGCAGTAGTATATTCTAATACTTCTCCTTAATTCTTCCTGTTAAGTAATAAAAGTAGAGACATTAAAGATTTAATAAGATACGAAGTTAAACTCATCTTTGGAATCCAATATGTGTGCTTTCTTTCATGAATACTGATGTCCCATTTCTGTGAGTGGCAGATAAGAAATAACCAAAGATCTTGGAGAACAGGCCTAGCATGGGGGAAAAAAAGTATAGCAGACTGCTTTTTTTTTTTTTTAAGAGGGGGTTTCACCATGATGGCCAGGCTGGTCTTGAACTCTTGACCTCAGGTGATCCATCCACCTCGGCCTCCCAAAATGCTAGGATTATAGGCGTGAGCCACTGCGCCCGGCCCACAGACTCCTTCTTTAGCAGCAGTATAACTAAGTCTGAGGTTGAGTGAGCCTGTACCATTACAGCCATACAGTTATAAATTGGTGTCAATCTCTTGGCTTGGTGTTTGTACCATGCCAGTTGTTAAACATATTTTTATAACCCTTGGCTGTAACCAAGAGGTATAGGAAGGCAGCTTGGGTTCTGGGAAGGTCATAAGGAAAAAGAACGGCTTTGGGGGCAGAGGAATTCAGGAAAAATTGGAAATAATTATTAGATACATTGGTTTTGTTTTTGGTTTTTTCTTTGTTTGTTTGTTTTTAGAGATGGGTTTTACCATGTTGGCCAGGATGGTCTAGATCTCCTGATCTTGTGTTCCACCCGTCTCCGCCTCCCAAAGTGCTAGGATTACAGTCGTGAGCCACCGCGCCTGGCCCAATACATTGTTTTTTATAAGTGCTGTTCATACTGAAATCAGACCAATATGTTTGAAAATGAGGCAACATAAATGCGGATAATGAAGTGCTTTTCTAATGTGAGAAGATTAATAAGGGCAAACAAAATTTCCATGGTTGTCTGTTTTTCTCTAGTATGCACAGGAAAAAATGATCGCTTCCTGTGAAAGGAAAGTAGTGTAGTAGAGAAAGTAGTGTTTTGAAACATTTGGAATTTATGGACGATGTGATGGGTCTTCAATGCATACCACTGATTTTAGATAAACACAGAAGAATAATCCAAAACGTTTTTATTGTAAGATCAAAGCAGTCTTTTTAAACCACTATCAGAAAAAGCAATGATTGCTACAGTCTTTCACCACATTAATTTTACCACCATTAATGTGGTGAAGACTCAAAGTCCAAGTTAAGGTTTCCTATTTAACCGATTTCTTTTCTTGCTCTTAGTTTTACTAAATTAAATAGCCCCATCTTTGAATTACAGATTTGGGAAAATCAACAAGTATATGGTATTTCTTTTAGATGTTTTAGATATTCAAATGGACACAAAAATTATCACAAGAATTCTCACTGAAAACTACATCAAGTTGACAAATGCATGGCACTCAACAGGAAAGGTGAACATTTGACTTTGGGAAATGGCAATGTGTAGATCTGTCCTTTTGGTTGAATTCAGTTCTAGGAACTGTGTTTTCAAGTTTAGTGCAGTAGTTGAATATTATTTCAAGTCTACCTAGTTGTTAGAAAAGAGCAAAATTCTTTGGTTAAGCCATTTGTATCATGATTTAGTCTGCATATTTTGTTACTAAGAATTGTGACTGGCACGGTGGCTCACACCTGTAATCTCAACACTTTGGGAAGCTGGGGCTGGTAGATTGCTTGAGACTAGCCTGGGCAATATGGTGAAACTCCAACTCTACCAAAAAAAAAAAAAAAAATAGCTGGGCATGGTGGCACATGCCTGTAGGCCCAGCTACTCAGAAGGCTGAGGTGGGAAGATTCCCTGAGTCTGTGAGGTGGAGGCCGCAGTGAGCTGTGATTGCACCAATGTACTCCAGCTTAGGAGACAGAGGGAGACCCTGTCTCAACAACAACAAAAAAGAATTGTAGCCAGTCATGGTAGCTCACATCTGTAATTCCCGCACTTTTGAGGCTGAGGTGGGTGGATTGCTTGAGGTTAGGAGTTCAAGACCAGCCTGGGCAACATAGCAAGACCATGTCTCTACAAAAAAAAAAAAAAAAGAATTAGCCAAGTATGATGGAGCACACCTGTAAATCCTGGCTACTTGGGAGGCTGAAGTGGGAGGATCACTTGAACCCAGGAGTTCGAGGCTGCAGTGAGCTATGATTGTGCCACTGCCCTCCAGCCTGGGCAACAGAGTGAAACCCTATCTTAAAAAAAAAAAAAATTGTAATTTTACCCTCAAATGATACGTTCAAGCTAGTCACTATACTGTCTGTCATAGAGGTATGGCACTTGAGTTAGCCACTTAAAGTCATAGATATGTTTTAATGACATCATCAGTGTTATAAAAAAAATGAATATCTGCTGAGCACAGTGGCTCACACCTGTAATCCCAACACTTTGGGAGGCTGAGGCTGGTGGATCACCTGAGATCAGGAATTCGAGACCAGCTTGGCCAACATAGTAAAACTCTTATCTCTACTGAATATACAAAAATTAGCCAGGTGTGGTGGCAGGAGCCTGTAATCCCAGCTACTTTGGAGGCTGAGGCAAGAGAATTGTGTAAACCTGGGAGGCAGAGGTTGCTGTGAGCTAAGATCTCACTGTTGCACTCCAGCCCGGGCAACAGAGCAAGACTCTGTCTCAAAAAAAGAAAAAGAAAAAAAAAACAGTGTATCTTTCGAGTAGGTATTGTTAGCATATTTCCTCTTAACAAAACAGAAAAACAGAGTGTTTATTTGCTGCTGCTTTCTTCTTCTTTTTTTTTTTTCCCCCCCAAATAGAGATGGGGTTTTGCCATGTTGTCCAGGCTGGTCTCAAAACTCCAGGGCTCAAGCAATCCACCCACTTTGACCTCCCAGAGTGCTAGGATTACAGGCGTGAGCCACCGTGTGCCCAGCCTGCTTCTGCATTCTTAACATACTGAAGGTCTCTGCTCAAGGGCTACAATTTTAATTCTGTTCACAATTTTCCATGCAGTTATTAACAATGACTCAAGCCAGCTGTTTTCTGTAAATGAAGCCATGTGTGAATTGGCTTTCAGGTGGTGGGCTCTTCATTGCCATGCTGATTCCAGCACAACTTTTCAAGTCAAGGTTCAAAAATAATTGTTGGTTAAAAGAAAATATCTTCTTCTAAAAACTTTTAAAAAGTTGCTTGTATTTCTTGATTAACATATTACAGTTGTATATGCTAAGAGTTGATTCATACTCTATACACTAGTGGCTTCATGCAGCCATAAAACAAAATCCTTAAGAGCATACATCCGTGATAGTAATTGTTTTTCCTCTCTATATAACACGCATGGCACATAATGTCCAGTAGTGTCATCTGATGATAGAATTTTGCTGGTAGATTGTTTTGTTTCTGTCTGAGCATGTTTGTCATTAATTTTGCAGCTGACAGTAGTTAAACCTGTTTTGTTAAAAAAAAGTTGAAGTACCTTTGACTATTTTGCTGTTTTAATGATGGAATTCATCGTGGGGGCTTTGCTTGGTTTACTGGAGTTGTTGAAAATGATGTGAATACTTCAGTGGCTTCTTGTCCCTATTTAATAATGTATCACAGTACAGTGGGAACAAGGATGTCCTAGTACAGAGTAATCACTGCTAGTTAACCAGTCACAGCCCATTCTAAGATCAGTCTTCACTATAAAATCATACTGTTACCATTTATGGCATTCTGAGTTAAATGTATTTTTATTTTTCACTTTTACTCTTCAATTTTTTCCATTTACTCTTTTGAACTATTGATTCATTTCCCTAAATTTGAGATTTAACACAGTATGATATGAACAACAAAATATGTATTTAACCAATGTAAACAATTCACAGGTTGTGGAAGTATGTTAGCCCTTTCCTTTTCATTTTATTATGATAGTCTTTTCTTATCCTTGTAAAGCTTGGGTGGTGCTTACAGTATAACAGCATTAAAGAACCTAAAAGGATTTCTGTGAAAGTCATAATCTTCTCAAATTTGTGCAAGGTTTTGATCAAAACTTTTATCACTTTTTTCTCAAACTGTCTATAGACCAGTTAATAGATTGCCAGGGACTGCCATGGGTCCCCAAACACACTTGATAAACACTGACTAGAAGAAGGAATAAAAGACACAAGATACAGAGAGGGAAAGGTGGTGATGGTTAATATTCCGCGGGCTGATCTCTGTGCAGCAGATTTTGTGTTATTTTTTTAACTTTTCAAATGGATTTAGTCCCAGTCTGGCTGGCTAGCTAGCTGACCAATTCTGCATCTTTTCTGGTACTTAGTCATGGCAGGGATGAAGAGTTAGTAAAAGTGTGTGTTCTTCATTGTTAATAGGGAATTACTTAATTGTGCTCAGTTGTGAAAAACTTAACAGGGTTCATCAAAGTTTTATCCTTCTCACTTTTGCCACCATGTTACTGTTTGCTAGTGAGTTAGGCTAGTTGTATGTATGTATCTACTTAAAACCTTGCTACTCAAAATACGATCTGAGGACCAGCAGCATCAGCATCATCTGGGAGTAATTAGGAATGCAGAACACGCCTTTCCTCCACCTCCATTTTACTGAATAGAATTCTGCTTTTTTTTTTTTTTTTTTTTTAAAGACAGTGTTTTGCTTTGTTGCCTACACTGGAGTACAGCAGCGTGATCATAGGCTCCCAAGTAGATGGGATTACAGGCATGTATCACCATACCCAGATAATTTTTTTTTTCTTTTTAGAGAGGGGAATCACTATGTTGCCCAGTCTCGAACTTCCTGGCCTCAAGTGGATCCTCCTCTCAAACACCCTTGGCCTTCCAAAGTGCTGAGAATGTAGGCAAGAACCACCAGGCCCAGCTGAAATCTGCATTTTAATGAGATCAGTGAGTGATTTCTATTCACATTAAATTTTAAAAGCATTGCTTTAAAACATGAAAGAAGTACCAACTGAAAAAAGTTTGTTTTATAAGTAAAGGCTGTCCATAGACTGAGACTTGGTAATAACCTTGTTTAGGCAGAAGAATTCAGAAGAGAGCATCTCTAAAAAGGTACAGAGATCTTAACTCTCAAGGCACTGATTCACACTAGATTTATTTTCTTTTACTTTTTTTTTTATTCTTTTTGAGATGGATCTTGCTCTGTTGCCTAGGCTGGAGTGCAGTGGTATGAACTCGGCTCACTGCAACCTCTGCTTCCTGGGTTCTGTCAGTTCTCCTGCCTCAGCCTCCCAAGTAGCTGAGATTACAGACATGCGCACCACACCCAGCTAATTTTTGTATTTTTTGTAGAGACAGGTTTTCACCATGTTGGCCAAGCTGGTTTCAATCTTCTGACCCCAAGTGCTAACGCCTATCTTGGCCTCCCAGAGGGCTGAGATTACAGGTGTGAGCCACCGCACCCAGACAAGATCTATTTTCTTTAACTTCTTTCAACATTGTTTTGTGGTTTTTAGCAGGTCTTGTACTTCTTTTGCTAAATTTGTTTCTAAATATTTTGTTTGTTTTTGATGCTATTGTGTAAATGGAATTGTTTTCTTAACTCTGTAGGTTTTTTTTTTTCTCCTGGAAGACAATCAGCAACAATTGATTTCTGTAACTTGACGTATCCTATGACCTTGCTGAACTTCCTTAATTCTGATTTTTGGTGGATTCCTTAGGATTTTCTAATATAAGATCATGTCATTGGTGAACAGAGATTTTTTTTTTTTTTTTTTTTTTTTTTTTTTTTATGGAGTCTCACTGTGGCACCCAGGCTGGAGTGCAGTGGCACAATCTGGGCTCACTGCAACTTCTGCCTCCCAGGTTCAAGAGATTCTTCTGTGTCAGCCTCCCAAGTAGCTGGACTACAGGTGCGTGCCACCAAGCCCAGCTAATTTTTATATTTTTAGTAAAGACAAGGTTTCACTATATTGGCCAGGCTGGTCTCGGACTCCTGACCTCATGATCCGCCTCCCTCAGCCTCCCAGAGTGCTGGGATTACAGGCATGAGTCACTCCGCCTGGCCAACAGAGATAGTTTTACTCCTTCTTTCCCAATCTGAATGCTTTATTTTTTTATTATTATTATTATTTTTTTTTAATTGAAATGGAGTCTCACTCTGTCACCTAGACAGGAGTGCAGTGGGGTAATCTCAGTTCACTTAATCTCTGCCTCCCGAGTTCTGTCAGTTCTTCTGCCTCAGACTCTCCAGTAGCTGGGATTACAGGCATGTGCCACCACGCCCTGCTGATTTTTGTATTTTAAGTAGAGACGGGGTTTCACCATATTGGCCAAGCTGGTCTTGAACTCCTGACCTCAGGTGATCCACGCCTCAGCCTCCTAAAGTTCTGGGATTACAGGTGTGAGCCACCATGCCCGGCCCAGTCTGAATGCTGTTATTTCATTTTCTTGCCCAATTACCCTGGCTATAACCTCTCGTACAGTATTAAATAGAAGTGATAAAAGTAGACATCCTTGGCTGGGAGCAGTGGCTTGCACCTGTAATCCCAGCACTTTGGGAGGCTGAGGCAGGCAGATTGCTTGAGTCCCAGAGTTCAAAACCAGTCTTGGCAATGTGGCAAAACCCCCTCTCTACTAAAAATACAAAAAATTAGCCGTGTGTAAGAGCCCACCTGTAGTCCCAGCTACTTGGGAGGCTTCGGCACTAGAATCACTTGAACCCGAGAGGCGGAGGTTTCAGTGAACCTAGATAATGCCACTGCACTCCAGCCTGGGTAATTGGAGTGAGATCCTGTCTCAAAAAAAAAAAGAAAAGGCTAGGGACTCACGACTGTAATCCCAGCACTTTGGGAGGACAAGGCAGACGGATTACTTGAGCCCAGGAGTTCAAGACCAGCCTGAGCAACATGGCAAATCCCAATCTCTGCAAAAAATACAAAAAAAAAACCAGGTATGGTGGTATGCACTGAGGTCCCAGCAAGGAGCGAAGAGAGAGAGATTTTTTTTTTAACTTAGACTCTTTTGTATTAACACTTAGCTTAAAACACATAGTGTACAGCTGTGCAAAACTTGTTCCTTTTTCTATAAGATTTTATATTTTTAAAACTTATTTTTAAACTTTTTTGTTAAAAACTAAGACACAGATACACACATTAGCCTAGGCCTACACAGGCTCAGGTGATATAATCAATTAATATTAATTATTAATCATCAATATCACTGTATTCTATCTCTACATCTTGTCCTACTAGATCTTCAGAAGCAAAAAAAAAACATGAAGCTGCTATCTCCTATGAGAATAATGCCTTCTTCTGGGCATTGGGATTTGCCTGAGGCTGTTTTACAGTAACTTTTTTTTTTAAGTAGAAGAAGTATACTCTGAAATAATAAGAAGTGGTTGGGCATGGTGGATCATGCCTGTAATCCTAGCACTTTGGGAGGCCAAGGCAGGAAGGTTGCTATAAGTCAGAAGAGAGAAACCAGCCTGAGCAACAAAGCAAGACAGTGTCTCTACAAAAAATAGCCAGGTTTGGTAGCATGCACCTGTAGTCCCAGCTATTTGGGAGGCTGAAGCAGGAAGATCAATCACCTGAGCCCAGGAGTTCAAGGTTACAATGAGCTATAATCATGACACTGCACTCCAGTCTGGGTGACACAGTGAGACCCTGTCTCTAAATTAAAATAATATTTTTTTAAGTAATGATAAAGAGTACAGTAGATACATAAACCAGTAACATAGTCATTTATTACCAAGTATGATATACTGCACATAATTGTTACAGGTTACACTTTTTTTTTTAAATTGCATTTTAGGTTTTGGGGAACATGTGA
Organism: Ateles fusciceps; assembly: GCA_036589455.1. Lineage (NCBI taxonomy): Eukaryota > Metazoa > Chordata > Mammalia > Primates > Atelidae > Ateles > Ateles fusciceps. The sequence continues at coordinate 8,706,907 of JAZHEH010002393.1, forward strand.
AGAACATGCAAGATTGTTGCATAGGTACACACATGGCAGTGTGATGTGCTGCCTTCCTCCCCATCACCTATATCTGGCATTTCTCCCCATGCTATCTCTCCCCCAACTCCCCACCCCCCCACTGTCCCTACCCTATTTCTCCCCCTACAGACCCCAGTGTGTGATGCTCCCCCTCCCTGTGTCCATGTGTTCTCATTGTTCAATACCCGCCTATGAATGAGAACATGCGGTGTTTGATTTTCTGTTCTTGTGTTAGTTTGCTGAGAATGATGGTTTCCAGGTTCATCCATGTCCCTACAAAGGACACAAACTCATCGTTTTTGATGGCTGCATAGTATTCCATGGTGTATACGTGCCACATTTTCCCTGTCCAGTCTATTATCGATGGACATTTGGGTTGGTTCCAAGTCTTTGCTATTGTAAACAGTGCTACAATGAATATTCATGTGCATGTGATCTTAGGTTACACTTTTATATGACTGCCAGTACAGTAGATTTATTTACAGCTTCATCACCACAACCAGGTGAATAATGCATTGCATTACTATGTTACCACAGCTACAATGTCACCAGGTGATGGGAATTTTTTGGCTCAATTACAATCTTATGGGGACCACCACTGTGGTCATTATTGACCAAAACATCAAGTACAGTGCACTACAGCTATAGTTATTGGTGAAAAGACTGGCCGGGCGCGGTGGCTCATGCCTGTAATCCCAGCACTTTGGGAGGCCGAGGCAGGCAGATCAGGTCAGGAGATTGAGACCATCCTGGCTAACATGGTGAAACCCCGTCTCTACTAAAAATACAAAAGTTAGCCACATGAGTTGGCACACGCCTGTTGTCTCAGCTACTTGGGAGGCTGAGACAGGAGAATCACTTGAACCTGGGAGGCAGAGGTTGCAAGGAGCTGAGATCGTGCTACCGCACTCCAGCCTAGGCAACAGAATGAGACTCTGTCTCAAAAAAAAAAAAAAATTAGTATATAGTAGTCTCTTAGGCCTTCACATTCACTCATCAGCCATTCACTGACTCACCCAGAGCAACTTCCAAACTTCCAGCCTTTCAAGCTCCATTCATGGTAAGTGTTCTATACAGGTATACCATCTTGTATCTTTTATACCATATATTTGCTGTACCTTTCCTATGTTTAGGAACACAAATACTTACACTTTTATTATAATTATCTACAGTATTCAGTGCAGTAACATGCTGTACAGGTTTGTAGGCTAGGAGCAGTATGCTATATGCCATATAGCCTAGGTGTGTAAATAAGCTATACCATATCAACTCTGATGTTCATAAAACCACAAAATGGCCTAACAACACATTTATCCCTCTGCAAGGATCCCCGTCATTGAGTAACACATGAATGTATGTTAACTGGGTTTTTCAGAGATGGCTTTTATCAGGTTGAGGCTGTTCCTTCTATTCCTAATTTGTTGAGGGCTTTTGTCATGAAAAGTGTTGGGTTTTGTCAAATGCTATTTCTGTGTCTATTGATAATCATGTGGCTATTGTTCTGTATTCTATTATGGCATATTACATTCGTTGATTTTCATATTAGACTGGCCTGGGGTTCCTGGGATAAATTCTACTTGGTCATGTTTGCTAGTACTTTGGGAACTTTTGTGTCTGTACTCATAATGGATATTGGTCTGTAGTTTTTTTGTGATATCTTTGGTTTTGGTACTGGAATCATGCTGGCTCAAAGGACAAGTTGGGAAGTGATCCTTCCTTTATATTTTTGGAAGAGTTTGAGGCAGGGTCTTAGTCTGTCACATGCTAGGGTGCAGTGTCACAATCTCAACTCACTGCAGCCTTGACCTCCTGGGCTCAAGTGATGCTCCCACCTCAGCCTCCCAAGTAGCAGAGACTGCAGGTGCTCATCACCATACTCAGCTAGTTTTTGTATTTTGTTTATAGAGATAGGGTTTTGCCATGTTGTCCAAGCTGGTCTCGTACTCCTGAGCTCAAGGTTTTTTTTGAGACAGAGTCTCGCTCTGTCACCAGGCTAGAGTGCGGTAGCGCGATCTCAGCTCGCTGTGGCAATCTCAGCTCTCTGCAGCCTCCACCTCCCGGGTTTAAGAGATTCTCCTGCCTCACCCTCCCAAGTAGCTGGGACTACAGGCGTGCGTCACCACACCCAGCTAATTTTTGTATTTTTAGTATTTTTAGTAGAGATGGGCTTTCACCTTGTTGGCCAGGATGGTCTTGATCTCTTGACCTCGTGATCTGCCCTGCTCAGCCTCCCAAAGTGCTTGGATTACAGGCATAAGCCACCACACCGGGCCCCTTTCTTTATTCTTTTTCAGAGTCTTGCCATATTGCTCAGGCTAGAGTGCAGTGGCTGTTAACAGATGCAATCATAGTACACTACAGCCTTGAACTCATGGGTTCAAGTGATCTTCCTGCCTCAGCATCCTGATTAGCTGGGACTACAGGTACATGCTACTGCACCCAGCTCCTCTTCCGGTTTTTTTTTTTTTTTTTTTTTTGAGACGGAGTCTTGCTCTATCGCCAGGCTGGAGTGCAGTGGCGCAATCTCGGCTCACTGCAACCTCCGCCTCCTGCATTCAAGCGATTCTTCCGCCTCGGCCTCCCGAGTAGCTGGGACCACAGGCACGTACCACCATGCCCGGCTATTTTTTGTATTTTTTAGTAGAGATGGGGTTTCACCATGTTGGTCAGGCTGGTCTCGAACTCCTGACCTCAGGTGGGGGAGGGGGGGGGAGGGGGGGGAGAGGGGGAGAGGGGCATAGAAGTCTCCAATTATTGTTAAATTGTCTGTTACTCCAGTTCCATACATCTTTGCTTAATTTATTTTGGGGCTCTGTTAAGTGTGCATATTTGTAATCATTATGTCTTTCTGTTGGGTTGTCTCTTTACCATTATAAAATATCCTTTTTTGTTTCTAATAGCAAATTTTGTCATAAAATTCTCTTGACTGATATTCCTATAGCCACTTCAGCTCTCTTAAATCTCATTAAGAGTAAATTCTAAGTTTTCAAGTTAAATTTTTGTCACAGTTTTGCTCTTTATTTTTTTTATTTTTTTTTTTATTGCATTTTAGGTTTGGGGGTACATGTGAAGAACATGGAAGATTGTTGCATAGGTACACACATGGCAGTGTGATTTGCTGCCTTCCTCCCCATCACCTATATCTGGCATTTCTCCCCATGCTATCCCTCCCCAACTCCCCCACCCCCCCACTATCCCTCCCCTTTTTTCTCCCCTGACAGACCCCAGTGTGTGATACTCCCCTCCCTGTGTCCATGTGTTCGCATTGTTCAACACTCGCCTATGAGTGAGAACATGTGGTGTTTGATTTTCTGTTCTTGTGTCACTTTGCTGAGAATGATGGTTTCCAGGATCATCCATGTCCCTACAAAGGACACGAACTCATCGTTTTTGATGGCTGCATAATATTCCATGGTGTATATGTGCCACATTTTCCCTGTCCAGTCTATCATCGATGGGCATTTGGGTTGGTTCCAGGTCTTTGCTATTGTAAACTGTGCTGCAATGAACATTCGTGTGCATGTGTCCTTATAGTAGAACAATTTATAGTTTTTTGGATATATACCCAGTAATGGGATTGCTGGATCAAATGGAATTCCTATTTCTAGGTCCTTGAGGAATCGCCACACCGTCTTCCACAATGGTTGAACTAATTTACACTCCCACCAACAGTGTAAAAGTGTTCCTATTTCTCCACATCCTCTCCAGCTTCTGTTGTCTCCAGATTTTTTAATGATTGCCATTCTAACTGGCGTGAGATGGTATCTCAATGTAGTTTTGATTTGCATTTCTCTAATGACCAGTGATGATGAGCATTTTTTCATATGTTTGTTGGCTTCGTGTATGTCTTCTTTTGTAAAGTGTCTGTTCATATCCTTCGCCCACTTTTGAATGGGCTTGTTTGTTTTTTTCTTGTAAATCTGTTTCAGTTCTTTGTAGATTCTGGTTATCAGCCCTTTGTCAGATGGGTAGACTGCAAAAATTTTTTCCCATTCTGTTGGTTGCCGATTCACTCTAATGACTGTTTCTTTTGCTGTGCAGAAGCTGTGGAGTTTGATTAGGTCCCATTTGTCTATTTTGGCTTTTGTTGCCAATGTTTTTGGTGTTTTGGTCATGAAGTCCTTGCCTACACCTATGTCCTGAATGGTTTTGCCTAGATTTTCTTCTAGGGTTTTTATGGTGTTAGGTCTTATGTTTAAGTCTTTAATGCATCTGGAGTTAATTTTAGTGTAAGGTGTCAGGAAGGGGTCCAGCTTCTGCTTTCTGCACATGGCTAGCCAGTTTTCCCAACACCATTTATTAAACAGGGACTCGCTTCCACATTGTTTGTTTTTGTCAGGTTTGTCAAAGATCAGGTGGTTGTAGATGTGTTGTGTTGCGTCGGAGGTCTCTGTTCTGTTCCATTGGTCTATATCTCTGTTTTGGTACCAGTACCATGCTGTTTTGATTACTGTAGCTTTGTAGGATAGTTTGAAGTCCGGTATTGTGATGCCTCCAGCTTTGTTCTTTTTGCTTAGAATTGACTTGGCTATGTGGGCTCTCTTTTGGTTCCATATGAAGTTTAAGGTGGTTTTTTCCAGTTCTTCAAAGAAGGTCATTGGTAGCTTGATAGGGATAGCGTTGAATCTATAAATTACTTTGGGCAGTATGGCCATTTTGACAATATTGATTCTTCCTAGCCATGAACATGGAATATTTCTCCATCTGTTTGTGTCCTCTCTTATTTCATTGAGCAGTGGTTTGTAGTTCTCCTTGAAGAGGTCCTTTACATCCTTTGTTAGTTGTATTCCTAGGTATTTTATTCTCTTTGTATCAATTGTGAATGGCAGTTGGTTCTTGATTTGGCTGTCTTTAAGTCTGTTATTGGTGTATAGGAATGCTTGTGATTTTTGCACATTGATTTTATATCCTGAGACTTTGCTGAAGTTGCTTATCAGTTTCAGGAGATTTTGGGCTGAGACGATGGGGTCTTCTAGATATACAATCATGTCATCTGCAAATAGAGACAATTTGACTTCCTCCTTTCCTATTTGAATACCCTTTATTTCTTTTTCTTGCCTAATTTCTCTGGCTAGAACTTCCAGTACTATATTGAATAGGAGTGGTGAGAGAGGACATCCTTGTCTAGTGCCAGATTTCAAAGGGAATGCTTCTAGTTTTTGCCCATTCAGTATGATATTGGCTGTTGGTTTGTCGTAAATAGCTTTTATCATTTTGAGATACGTTCCATCAATACCTAGTTTATTGAGAGTTTTTAGCATAAAGGGCTGTTGAATTTTGTCAAAGGCCTTCTCTGCATCAATTGAGATTATCATGTGGTTTTTGTCTTTGGTTCTGTTTATGTGGTGGATTATGTTTATAGATTTGCGTATGTTGAATCAGCCTTGCATCCCCGGGATGAAGCCTACTTGATCATGGTGGATAAGCTTTTTGATGTGCTGTTGCAATCGGTTTGCCAGTATTTTATGGAAGATTTTTGCATCTATGTTCATCATGGATATTGGCCTGAAGTTTTCTTTTCTTGCTGAGTCTCTGCCAGGTTTTGGTATCAGGATGATGTTGGTCTCATAAAATGATTTAGGAAGGATTCCCTCTCTTTGGATTGTTTGGAATAGTTTCAGAAGGAATGGTACCAGCTCCTCTTTGTATGTCTGGTAGAATTCGGCTGTGAACCCATCTGGACCTGGGCTTTTTTGGGTGGTAGGCTCTTAATTGCTGCCTCAACTTCAGACCTTGTTATTGGTCTATTCAGGGTTTCGACTTCTTCCTGGTTTAGGCTTGGGAGGATGCATGTGTCCAGGAATTTATCCATTTCTTCCAGGTTTACTAGTTTATGTGCATAGAGTTGTTTGTAATAATTTCTGATGATGGTTTGAATTTCTGTGGAATCTGTGGTGATATCCCCTTTATCGTTTTTTATTGCATTTGTTTGATTATTTTCTCTTTTCTTTTTTATTAATCTGGCTAGTGGTCTGTCTATTTTGTTGACCTTTTCAAAAAACCAGCTCCTGGATTTATTGATTTTTTTGAAGAGTTTTTCGTGTCTCTATCTCCTTCAGTTCTGCTCTGATCTTAGTTATTTCTTGTTTTCTGCTAGGTTTTGAGTTTTTTTGATCTTGCTCCTCTAGCTCTTTCAATTTTAATGATAGGGTGTCAATTTTAGATCTCTCCTTGCTTCTCATGTGGGCATTTATTGCTGTATACTTTCCTCTAGAGACTGCTTTAAATGTGTCCCAGAGATTCTGGTATGTTGTGTCTTCGTTCTCGTTGGTTTCGAAGAACATCTTTGTTTCTGCCTTCATTTCATTGTTTATCCAGTCAACATTCAAGAGCCAGTTGTTCAGTTTCCATGAAGTTGTGCGGTTCTGAGTTAGTTTCTGAATTCTGAGTTCTAACTTGATTGCACTGTGGTCTGAGAGACTGTTTGTTATGATTTCTGTTCTTTTGCATTTGCTGAGGAGTGATTTACTTCCAATTATGTGGTCAATTTTAGAGTAGGTGTGATGTGGTGCTGAGAAGAATGTATATTCTGTGGATTTGGGGTGGAGAGTTCTGTAAATGTCTATTAGGTTTGCTTGATCCAGGTTTGAGTTCAAGTCCTGGATATCCTTGTTAATTTTCTGTCTTGTTGATCTGTCTAACATTGACGATGGGGTGTTCAAGTCTCCCACTATTATTGTGTGGGAGTCTAAGTCTCTTTGTAAGTCATTGAGAACTTGCCTTATGTATCTGGGTGCTCCTGTATTGGGTGCGTATATATTTAGGATCGTTAGCTCTTCTTGTTGCATTGATCCTTTTACCATTATGTAATGTCCTTCTTTGTCTCTTTTGATCTTTGTTGGTTTAAAGTCTATTTTATCAGAGATGAGAATTGCAACTCCTGCTTTTTGTTTTGCTCTCCATTTGCTTGGTAAATCTTCCTCCATCCCTTTATTTTGTTTGCTCTTTATTTTTGTTTTATTATTTATTTACTTATTTGAGATGGAGTCTTGCTGTGTCGCCCAGGCTGGAGTGCAGCTGCACAATCTCGGCTTACTGCAACCTCCGCCTCCCGGGTTCAAGCAATTCTCCTGCCTCAGCTTCCCAAGTAACTGGGATTACGGTGTACACCACCACACCTGGCTAATTTTTTGTATTTTTAGTAGAGATGAGGTTTTGCCATGTTGGCCAGGCTGGTCTCAAACTCCTGATATCCAGTGATCCACCCACCTTGGGCTTCCAAAGTGCTGGGATTACAAACATGAGCCACTGTGCCTGGCTGCTCTTATTTTACTGTTGCTCTCATAACTAGACAGTAATTGAAACTTCTTGTATAGAAGTTTACCAGTAACCATCCTCAAAAAGTAGTTGTCAAATGTTAAGTGGAGTGTAAAAGCTTAGAAGGGAAAGATGTTCACTAGGGATGAATAGGACCAGTTCCTGGGAGAAACCTTCCTAGAGAATCTAGGATATAAAATTAATAGTTGTAACTATTTTTTAAAAATATTTTATTAAGATCATTGGTAATATCAATAGCTATCATTTGCTAATAAACCCCTATTATTTGCCTATTCTTCCATTCTCTGTTTTATTCTAGGCACTGTGTTGATCACTTTGCCTATATTATTTAAACCTCTCAAAAGCTCTGCATAATAGATATTGTCCTCATTTTATAGATAAGAAGTAGACTCAGCAAATTTATGTAATGGAAGCCCATGGGCTTCCAGCAAATAAAGCAAGGAGCCAGAATTTTACACTGCCAAATTTCTTGTTACTGTCACTCAGTGAGTCAGCTACCAGGCCACATATGGATAAGTAGTTTCAAGTACCATAAGAACTAATAGGGATAATGTGAATTTGAATTAATTTGAGATACTGTTAATAAATTACACAAATGATGTATAAGTAACAAAAATTTTATGAGTTGATACCAATAGAATTAAAAAAGAAATGTATAGCCAAGAAGCAAAATGATAGCTAGGTGCTTGCACTAACAAATTGCCTATTCTATTTTCTTTCTCTTGATATTTGCTTTGCTGAAAATGGAAAGGAATAGCAAATACATCAAAGAGAAGATGGAGCAACTACAATAAGCAGTTTGTTTGTTTGTTTGTTTAACTCATTTGATGTTTAAGTTTATATTTTTCCCCCCAGGTAAGGCATTGACATGGTCAAAAATTCAAAGACACGAGATACAGTAGGATATTTAATGAAAAGTCTTTCTACCATGTCTGCCAGCTGTGGTGCCAAGTAAGTTTTCTTACTTGGTTATAAATTATAACTATTGTAATAAATTTCTGGTGTTTCATTCCAGTTTGTTTCTCTTTTTCTTCTGTCTCTCTGTCTTTCCTTCTTCTCCTCTCCCTCTCTCCCTACACTTACACAAAATCTACAAACATGAGAGTTAAAGGAACCACAAGGGATAAGGAAGTACTCAGGGATTGGCAACCATAGAAAACTGTTACCACTTTTAGATCTGATAGTACAAGGGAAGGGAGCTGTTAACAAGAGCTGTAGCAGAGGGAGGGAGCTCCTTCATAAGATCTGTGATCTTTCATAGAGGAATGCAACTACTTGCAGTGAGGGAACAAGGGAAAAAACTTTAACACTTTTACCATTCTCTGATATTCTGGTCTCTCCTGTCATTTGAACACATCAGCTAGAGGGCAAGGTTGCCTGAAAGATGCAGTTTGTTTGATCAGTCACCAAATACACAAAGCAGGACGAAGAAATAATAATGAGTAAACTTGGAGAGGCAGATAGAATGTCCAGCACAATTAGGTTATGTATTGAGTATTCTAGACTAACATACTATAGAACCTATTCTAAACTTTTTTTTTCTTAGCAGTATATTGTAGATACCATTTTGTATTTGTGTATAGAGAGCTTTTTTTTTCTATTAAAAGTAGTCAGCCTGGATAAAGAACTTTTTACAAAAACAGCTGTGTACATACATAAATGATTACTTATATAATTAATCACTCTTCCATTGATGGACATATTGGCTTCTTTCCAATCTTTCACAGACAGTACTTTCATAAACAACTTTGGGAAATAATTTTATGCATGTGTGCAAATACATCTGTAAGATAAATGACTAGAAATAGAATTACTGGGTCAAAGGTATGTGCATTTATAACATAATAGATATCCTATAATTGGCTTTTGTAGAGATTACAGCCATTTAATCTCCCAACAGTGTATTGGAGCTTCTGCTTCCCCATTGCCTTTGCCAACATGCTGCTATCAATATGCAGAACTAATTATATCTGCTGTCTTAGCATTGATCAAAGCCCAGCAGAATGCTCACTCAGGTATTTTTTTTTCTCTTTTATTATGAAATATTTCATTTGTGGAAAAGGAATATATCCTAATTTTGTAGGAAGAATAAAGACTTGTAAGCCATCCCTTATTTACCTAACCATTCAGGTTTAGCAATAAAATATCCTCATGAGTTGAACCTTTTATCTCTAGTGACTGTTTTATCCATCAATAATACCTTTTTGTCTTAAAATTGTGTATAATATAGACATGATAATAAACGATAGACATAATGTACTTACACCAGATTTTTTATCTTTTTACTTCTTTTTTTTTCTTTTTTACCTTCAAAGCTACCACAAATCAATACACCAGATTTTCTTTAATTAAAAAAAAAATTTTTTGAGACAGAATATCACTATGTTGCCCAGGCTGGCCTCAAATTTCTGGGCCCAAGCTATCCTCCTGAGTAGCAATCAATTTTATTTTAAAACAATTTTTTATTTACAGACTAATTGCAAAGATAATACAGAGAGTTCCCGTATGTCACATATCCAGCTTCATCTGTTATTAACATCTTACATTAGTATAGTGCATTTGTTATAATTAGTGAACCAATATCAGTTAGTCCATACTTTATTCACATGTCTTTATTCTGTTTCAGAATCTCATCCAAGATACCACCTTATATTTAGTCATGTCTCCTTATACTCCTCTTGGCTATGACAGTTTCTCAGACTTCTTTGTTTTTGATGACCTTGACAGTTTTGAGGAGTACTGATCAGGTATTTTGTAGAATATCCCTCAACTGGTATTTGTCTGGTGTTTTTCTCATTGTCTCTTGGAGTTACGAGTTTTAGGAAAGAAGACCACAGAGGCAAAGTGCCATTTTCATTGCATCATATCAAAGGTACATAACATGTACATGAATCAGTCATTACTGGTGATAATGACCTTGATTATTTGGCTGATGTAGGATTTACCACTTTTCTCCCCTATAAAGTTACTTTTTTTTTTTTTTGCCCTTTTATGCCAGCTTTTTCAATGGTGATATTGACTTTGCCCTGTTTATCTCTTTTCATCCTTTTAATTATTTTGGGTTCTTTTTTACATTTTTTGTGATACTGATAGAGTTGGATTTTTATTATCAAATTTTGTGCATTCTGTTTGTCCTACTTTTTCCTTTAAGTTTTATGCTCTATTTCTCTACCTAAGTAGTTATTCTTGAAAAGTCTTGGCTTTTATCTCTTCAGATATTGCTTCTCCCCATTCTTTCCATTCTTATCTTGTAGAACTCTGATTAGAGTTATATTAGACATTTTCCCTTTTTTTTTGTTATGATAGAATTTCTCATTTCCTGGGTTTTGTTGTGGTCATTCACTACAAACACTTGACTGTTTCATATGTTGCCCTGTCCCCTGCATTTTATGTAAACAGATATTTAGATCTTCTCAATGAGGTTGCCATATATATATATATGTTATCAGCCTGATCCATTCAGTAAAGTTTCCTATTCATTTTCACCTAATGGTCTTAGCAGAGATTGATAATTTATCATTCATTGCCTCTAGATCTGTTGTCTTATTAAGTAATACAGAGCATCGTTATTCTTTCTTTCTCCATTTTTTGGCTTAGAATATTTTATGTTATTAATCAGGAAGAGATTGCTGAGTCAGAGGGTAAATTGCACATAGAATTTTGCTGGATATTGCCAAATTTCCTTCTACAGGTGCTGAACCATTTGTGTATCCACCTGCAATATGTGAGTGTGCCTATTTCCTCATGCTTTGCTGGTAGGATGTATTAGCAAACTAAGATTTTAGCCAGTCTGTTAAGTAAGAAAAGATAGCTTATTGTAGTTTTAATACACATTTCTTTATAAGCGAGGTGGCTAAACCATTTTAAGGTAAGAATACTTAGATTGTAAAAGGGTGCTATAGAGTAAGAAATATATTTTCCCCAAACTTAAAGCTGCATGTTTTCAATTTTATGGGGATTTTGTGTTTTTGACTGATACAGTCCAAGGTATCAGTTATTCCATAAAAATACTCTGCATTGTTTTTCCTCTAGCCACATGGCCTTTTGTCACTCACATGAACTCAAACCTATTTCTTTTCTGCCTGCTCATAAATATATCACTGGCTTATTTCATTACTTGAAAAACATATAGGGACTTAAGAACTCAAGTACTCTCTCCATATTAATAAAAGTTTCTAGTAATATTTATACTTAGCCTTCAGAGAAATGTTTCTTTTTACTTTGCTTTATATATAAGTTCCTATGTATGATCAAAATAAAGAAAAATTTTCAAACCTAAGTCCTAGTCCATAGGATTTTAGTCTTTGAATAATTTTTGCCAAAGTTTATAGTTAGAGAACTCATTTATTCTTTTGTAGCCCTCATTGGTATGCCTTCTTATGAGGCAAATGACTAGGATACCTTCAGAGTAAGAGTTTGTTGTGTCTACTGCTGGGTTACGTTTGGTCTTGCTCTCTTAGATTTAAAAGTAGATTAATTTTAAGAAGTAGTATTCAACAGCGTTAGGCTTTCTAGGTGCATACTGTATATGAATACAGTTAGCTGAATTACAGGTCCAAAACATAACTATACAATCTTTCTTTAAAAGGAGGGGAGGATAACTGCCCTTTACAGAATCTAAATTCCTTAAGTCTGATGTCTTCATTCTCCCTTTATATTTCCAGATTTCTTGGCTCCATTTACTCCTTCCTTTGCTTTCGTCCTAGGTCTTTAAGGAAAAGGGCATCTATTCTTTATTTCTCACCTGAGGATTTCCTAAAATTATCTTATTTTTATTCCAGAGCTTTATACCACAAGTTTTTTCTCAGACATCTCCGGCCTTTGATTATGCCTTCCACTCCACCGTCCTAACATGTTTAACATTGTTTGCCATATTGGGGTGTCCATACAGTTTAGAACTGGAAGAAATAATAGCTGACACAGATTGTTACTATGTAACATTAAGTACTACGAGCTTCATATGAATTATTTTAATTTTTACAAAAACTATTATACATAACACCTTCATTGAACAGATGCAGAAATTCAGGCCTAGAGATGGTACTTTGTCCCAATTCACACAGATGACTCAGCCTAATCCTTACCCACCTTGTTTTGTTGCTGCCTAATGAGCCTAATATACAGCTTCCTCATACACAGGGAAGAAGAAAATTCAGTGGTAAAGTCAGGTTGCCTTCCTCAGGGTAATGGTTACCTGAATTTTGTAACTCATTGTTCTTTTTTGAGATACAGTTTTTCTTATTAATGAGAATAATTATATTCTCATCATGGAAAATGTGAAAACATACATATGTTTAAAGAAAAAAAGACAATGTGTTACATAGTTAACTGGCATATATGTAGTATGTGCATAATTAGTGCTGCCAGCTGTTATTTGTTAATTAAGGATGATTGGGTGGTGGTGGTGATTTTTTTTTTTCAACAAAGTCTTTCACTTCCAGTTAGAAGGCTCTTCTTAGCATGCCCTGCTTGGTTTTACCTTGATTCAGTTGTGCTTTTTGTTCTTCACTTGGAATTGGCCTTCTTTTCACATCAGAGACTTCAAGTTTAGGTCAAGATTCATTTATTTTAAAAAAAAAAAAAATTTTTTTTAAAACTTTGTATCCTTACCCCATCTATAATCCTTACCTAAATTTTTCTTAACATTCATCTGTACAGTTTGTACCATACTATCATATATTTATTAATTTTACATTAAAGGTTTTCAGTTGTTTTGTGTATATTGCTTGTCCCTAACTAGATGTAGACTCGTTGGGGGCAGCAGTGAGAGTGTTAAATATAATTTACATTTATTTTAATACATAATAAAATGTATTTATAATAGGTGCTTAGTAAGTACTTAGTAGTTGACTTTATAGCTCACAAGTATTCTGTAGGCTATTCTTTTATGAATATAAATTTAAAATTTCCCTTGGCACAAATTATGTAATCATAAGGAACTACTGTGGTGCTCTTCAGTGACTAAGCATGGAAATACAGTATATAAATACATAGATATGACATATATAGTTATATAATAGATATAATCACTCATCTGCTTTGACCTTAAACCTTTTATTCTTCAGGGTTGTTTGAGTTAGTTGGTTTGTGGGTCTTTTTTTTTTTTTTTTTTTTTTTGTCAGATAATAGTATTTTGGACCAGGCATGGGTCTCATGCCTATAATCCTAGCGCTTTGGTAGGCCAAGGCAGGAGAATCCCTTGAAGCCAAGAGTTTGAGACCAGCCTGGGCAACATAGCGAGATATCATTTCTAATATATATATGTGTATATATATATTATTTAACTTAGTTATCTAAAAATATTGTCCAAGAACATATCCCCTCTTTACAATCTAATTATTAACCTTTTGTTGTTAAGCAAAGTAACTTACAGCCTAAGTTTGCAGGATGTTTGTTCTTAAAAAAGAGATGGTAAAATCTGAACCTATCAGCAGAGTAGTCAATCAAAGATGAAACTTATGTAAGCTTGTCTGGGACTCTTGGACCTAGCCTCCAAAGTGTAGTATTTAAAACAGTGGGGAATGCTAGAGAAAGAGGTAAAACTCTTTACTATCCCATTAGGATTCCCACATACTTTTAATCAAGTTTGTGTATTACTTGATATCTTCAATAAAATTCACATTTGTTGGCTTGGGACCATATAATTAATACTTTTTTTTTTTCCCTTAAAGTGTCTGTTTAAAACAGATTGAGTCAAGTACCTGCCACAGAGTACTGTGGCTAGGTCCTGTGCTATTATATTGCAGTGCCTTGTAGAACAGGCTGAAGTGCCCGATACTGCCAAGTACCATGTGCTGAGATAGCTGTGGCCTTAGAGGGTCTTTGAGAGTGATGCCAATCATCATTAAAAAGCATTTTTTAAGCACCTATCTGTACATGGTTCTATCCTAGGCACTGTACAAAACGAGTTAAACAGACATGGCAGACATGGCCCCTGCCCCCTGGGAGTTTTCAGTCTAAGATGGTGCTGACATGGACAGACATAAGGATATTGAGACAACTGAACAAACATTGAACAAGAACATAAAGTACTAACATTATGCACAAGCAAAGGGGTAAGTGTATTTTGTGGGTAGTATGTAAAGGAAGGCTCATGGGAAATGGACCGGGTGGGGTGATTAGCCTCTATCAAGTTAGGTTAGTCTTTGCTGAGAAGTTGGGTTTTTATACAGACTTAATCAAAGTAGGGTCAGGACATTCCAGGCATGCAACAAAAAGACTCAGAGCAAGGATAAAAGTTTATATTGTTAAACTGTCAGTGGCCTCAAAAATCTGCACTTCTGGATGGCTCTGAAAATGGGGTTGGTGTCTTAGCTTTAGAAAGTTGGCATTTGGGGGCCAGGTGCAGTGCCTCACGCATGTAATCCCATCACTTTGGGAGGCCAAGGCAGTTGGATCATTTGAGGCCAGAAGTTGTAGACCAGCCTGGGTGACATGGCAAAACCCCGTCTCTACTAAAAATACAAAAATTAGCTGGGTGTGGTGGCATGTGCCTGTAGTCCTAGCTACTTGGGAGGCTGAGGTGGGAGGATCACTTGAACACAGAAAGCAGAGATGGCAGTGAGCTGCCATCGTGCCACTGCACTCCTGCCTGGACGACAGAGCAGGACTCTGTCTCGAAACAAAGAAAGTTGACATTTGGGTTTGGTCTAGGTGACAATCAGTTCAATGCAAAGCAAAAAGCAACCAGAAAAAAAACTGGGAATTTGAGTGGCTTCCCTGAGCAGTCTGTCTTGCTTGTTGAATCTCTTTTATAAATTATTGGCCACTTAACAAGAGGAACTTGTCTTCTCAGGAACTTATACCAGGTTGTCTTGTAAAGCACCTACAGATGCTCATTAAATCATGTTCTGTGTTAGAAACTTTGGCACAACAAAGTATAGAATTAGTTTCTCTGCCAGTTCAAGTGTATTGGTATTTACAACTAATCGATCATAACCAATTACAGATTTGTTTCTTCTCCACTCCAACAGCTTCACTTGACTAGCCTCTGGGAGTTCTGGGTATTATTATAAGCAATGGCAGCAAATGTTGAACATTAAGTATTGCCTACCTGCCCTTCAATAATTGATGTCTGAACTTCCCAGGTGTACCTTTAGCAGCCAAAATATAAATTTTAATTTATATTACAGTGACAGCAAAAATCTACTTTTGTTTGCTATGTCTGCCAGACAAAACTGATTACTTCTTTTTTTTTTTTTTTTTTTTTTTTTTTTTTGAGACAGAGTCTCACTCAGTCACCAGGCGCCAGGCTGGAGTGCAGTGGCACGACCTTGGCTCACTGCAACCTCCGCTGCCCGGGTTCAAGCATTCTCCTGCCTCAGCCTCCCGAGTAGCTGGGACTACAGGCGCGCGCCACCACGCCCAGCTAATTTTTTTGTATTTTTAGTAGAGACGGGGTTTCACCATGTTGACCAGGACGGTCTCGATCTCTTGACCTCGTGATCCGCCCGCCTCGGCCTCCCAAAGTGCTGGGATTACAGGCGTGAGCCACCGCGCCCGGCCTGATTACTTCTTTTTTTAGTAGACATGGACTTACAAGTTTCCCCAATAGTTCTCAGCTCACTTTTTGATGTCATTCAGGACTGAAACATGAAAACTAGAATTTACCCAGAATATTAGGGTGTGGTGGTTCTCTTTATAAAAGCCTCTTTATTATACAAAAGAATTAACAATAGTTTCCCTGTTAATTGCAAGCTTCTCTGGTGCCCTTTAAATTAATAGATTTTCAAAACTTATACAAAGCTTCTTCAGTTGCCATCCCTTGTGTAAATACAGTGCTGTTGGAAACATAATTGGTGAGACCCACTGAGGCATTAAAAATTCAACAATGCCTTTTGAAAATATTGAAACTTTCTTATGCTCTTACATATTTACCTTGTAAGGTACGTTTATTATAGTTCTTCCTCTCCACCAGAATTGAGGTGTTCAAAAGCTGCTGTCTTCCCTTTTTCTACTTCTCATAACTTTTTATGCTGTAGTCTGACAGTAATAAGAATCTAGTAATGTTGCTTTTTTTATAAATTTACGACCCCTGACCCCAAGTCATGAGATAGTAGCACATAAGCTGCTGCTTTGGAAGAGTATGAGCTAGGGACTGTCATCCAGAAGATTTCAGCGATTGTTCTTACTCACCAAATAGCTTGCCAGATAATCTTTAGCTCTCAGAAATATCTCCCCTGGGTGGCAGTTTATTATTCTAATGCTATGCTTAACACTCAGCATTTATCCTTTCTTTTAAATATTAAGCTAATTTTAGACTAGTCTGTCTGGAAAAGCCTTAAAAGATTTAGACAAAGTAAACTTAAGACAAAAGCCAAGACAGAATTTTGTCAGAAAAACTAGAATTAGGTGCTATAAAATGCAACCCGTGTCTCCATTTTATCTGGTATATCTTTTGCCTGTAACACAGGAGATGAGTAGAAAATTTCCAGAAGAAAATATGAAGATTTTTTTTTCTTATACAAAAGACTTCATACCCAGTGATTCAGAAAGAAAACTGAGCTTGTTAGAACCTTCTGAGATCTTCCAAGGAAAAACAAGAAAAATAATTTAAACATCTGTAGGTTGTCACTGTTCATGATAGATAAAAGTAATAGTGATGGGTTATATTTTAGGAATTCTGCTTTCATTCAAATATTTGAATTTTTTTAAGGAATATATTGCTTTACTCCATCAGTAGGTAGTTCCAAGTACAAGGGAATTCAGTTCAACAAATACTTGAGAGTAGTAGGAACTTGGGATATAGATCAATGATCAAAACAAAGATCATTTTCCCTTTGGAGCTTACTTTTTTCCTTTTCTCTTTTTCTTCTTCTTTTTTTTTTTTGAGACGGAGTTTTGCTCTTGTTGCCCAGGCTGTAGTGCAATGGCGTGATCTCGGCTCACTGCAACCTCCGTCTCTTGGGTTCAAACGATTCTCCTGCCTCTCAGCCTCCTGAGTAGCTGGGATTATAGGCATGCACCATTATGCCTAGCTAATTTTTTGTACTTTTAGTAGAAACGGGATTTCACCATTTTAGCCAGGCTGGTCTCAAACTCCTGACCTCAGGTGATCCAGCCACCTTGGTGTCACAAAGTGCTGAGATTACAGGCGCAAGTCACTGTACCCGGTCTGGAGCTTATTTTCTAATGCAAGAATCAGCAAACCTTTCTGTAACGAACCAGATAGTAAATATTTTAGACTTTGCATGTGCCCATGTTCCAATAAAACTTTATTTACAAAAACAGGCAGCTGTCTGAGTTTGGCATACAAGCTCTAGTTTCCCAACCTCTGTTGTAGTAAGTGGAAGCATAATTAATATGTAAATTAGGGTATGTTAGGTGATAAGTGCTTTGGGGAAAAGAAGAATATAGCAAGGTAATCAAATGGGGAGTGTGACGAAGTAGGGGTTCACAGGTTGGGCTTCATTGAAGTCAGGAAGAAGAGGAAGGGGCATGGCAGCACACACCTGTAGTCTCAGTTACTCAAGAAGCTTAGATGGGAGGATCACTTCAGCCAGGAGTTTGAAGCCAGCCTGGGCAATATAGTGAGACTCCCATCTCTGAAATGAAAAAAAGAGGAAGAACCAGCAAAGGAGACTGAAAAGTGAGTAGTGAGATAGAAAGAAAAACCAGAGATGTTTTCTGAGCTTGACCCAGTGGCTTACTCCTACTAAGTCCAGCACTTTGGAAGGCTGAGGTGGGGAGATCACTTGAGCCTAAGAGTTCGAGACCAGCCTAGGCAATGTGGTGAAACCTCATCTCTGCAAAAAATACAAAAATTAGCAAGGTGTGCTGGTGCACACCACTAGTTCGAGCTACTTGAGAGGCTGAAGCAGAGGATTGCTTGAGCCCAGGAGGCAAAGGTTGCAGTGAACCAAGATTACGCCATTGCACTCCAGCCTGGGTGACAGAGCGAGACTCTGTCTCAAAACAGTTCTAGATAGGCCAAAGAAGAGGAAAACTGATTAGATTTGGTTAAATGGAGGTTGTTAGTGACCTCAATAAGCAGTTTTGGGGGAGTGGGTTCAAGACTGAGAAAGAGAGAGACAATTCTAGGTAATTTTGTTGCAAAGGGAGCAATGAAATGAAGCAATGGGGCAAAAATGCTCAAGAAAAGAATTTGTGTTTACTTTTTTTTAACACAGAAATAATAGCAAGTTAGTTTGATGAAGATCCAGTAAAGAGTAAGGGGGAAATTATGTTGAAGAGTGAGAGAAAATTGCTGGAGCTGTGGCCTTGAGTTGGTGAAGGGTTAGGATCATCTTGTGTGTAAGTGAGGGGATTGACTTCAGATAGGTGGAATATTGGTTGATGGGTATATGTGCTGGAAAGAGTCGTTAAATGTTCTCTTATGGCTTCAGTTTTCTGATTAAAAAATTACCAGGCCGGGCATGGTGGCTCATGCCTGTCATCGTAGCACTTTGGGAGACTGAAGTGGGAGGATTGCTTGAGCCTAGGAGTTCCAGACCAGCCTGGGCAACACAGGGAGACCCTGTCTCTACAACAAAAAATTTAAAATAAATAAAATTAGCTGAACATGGTGGTGTGTATTTGTGGTCCCAGCTATTTGGGGGGCTGAAGTGGGAGGATCACTTGAGCTAGGGAAGCAGGCTGCAGTGAGCCGTGATCATGCCACTGTACTCTAGTGTGGGCAACAGAGCAAGACCCTGTCTCAAAAAAGAAAAAAAATAAAATTACCAATCAAGGATATGAAAGTTGAAGTGCTGAGGTTTTATATATACCTACGGTCTTTAACTTCTAGTACCAACATTTGAGGGATCTTTGGTGACTAAGATGACTTTTATTGTGCTTTCTGAGGGAGTTATAAACTTAACCCAGCAAATTTGTATGTTTTGAGAATTCAGCAGTATATTCTGTGGTTAAATAATGATGCCTGTGGCACAGCTCACATTCTCATGTAGACACTCAAGAAATGCTAACTATTTATTAGAAGATGTAGAGTTGGTATGCACTGAATTAGACTTCTTTCATCTCTTTGGTCCCAAAAGATACCTTATCATTGTTTTAAATGTTATGTAAGTTAGAGCTTGACAATAATAAGGTGACTCACGCCTGTAATCCCAGCACTTTGGGAGGCTGAGGCGGGTGGATCAACTGAAGTCAGGAGTTTGAGACCAGCCTAACATCGTGAATAGAAATACAAAAATTAGCCGAGTGTAGTGGTGGGTGCCTGTAATGCCAGCTACTCACAGGACCTTTAACATCTCCCCTAATGTTCTCTCTACTTTACAATGTATATATAGTCTGTTTTCATACAATGATGTAATGATATTATTGGCTCCAGTGATCAGCAGGGATTCTTTATCAGAGGCTCCATAGATGGATGCTTTGTTCTTACATGTTTAATTATTTTATCATTAGATTCCTATGTTAATTTCTTTGTATAGTGAAAATAAACTATTTTTGTATATAGCATCAACCTTTAGATTATAAGCTCCTAAAAGGTAGGTAATAATTCTTACACATTTCTAAGAAGTTTTCATATTCCTTTGGTGGCTCACACCTGTAATCTCAGCTATTCAGGAGTCTGAGGCAGGAAAATCACTTGAATCCAGGAGGCAGAGGTTGCAGTGTGCTGAGATTTCACCACCACACTCCAGCCTGGGTGACAAAACAAAACTCTGTCTCAAAAAACTAAAAATTCAATTAAAAAAACTTAGGGCTGGGTGCAGTGCAGTGGCTCATGCCTGTAATCCCAGCACTTTGGGAGGCCTGTGTGGGTGGATCACCTGAAGTCAGGAGTTCGAGACCAACCTGGCCAAAATGGTGAAACCCCATCTCTACTAAAAACACAAAAATTAGTCAGGTGTGGTGGCATGTGCCTGTAATCCCAGCTACCTGGGAGGCTGAGGCAGGAGGATCACTTGAGCCCAGGAGGCGAAGGTTGCAGTGAGCTGAGATCGCACCGTTGCACTCCAGGCTGGGCAACACAACAAGACTCCCAACTCAAAAAAATAAAGTTAGATATTCAGTTATATTTTGCTTTACTTTAAATCAGGCCTGAGACCCTTCCACTCTTCTGGAAAATTCCAGAGCTAAATTATATTGGGCTTAGTAGGGGTCAGAATACCTCCAAATGTTGGAGCCAGGCATGTTGGCTCACATCTGTAATCCTAGCACTTTGGGAGGCCAAAGCGGGTTGATTGCCTGAGCTCAGGAGTTTGATACCAGCCTGGGCAACACGGTGAATCCATGTCTCTACTAAAATACAAAAAATTAGCCAGGCATGGTGGCATGGCGGCATGCACCCGTAGTCCCAGCTATTCAGGAGGCTGAGGCAAGAGAATCGCTTGAACTCGGGAGGCGGAAGTTGCAGTGAGTCCAGATAGTGCCACAGTACTCCAGCCTGGGGGATAGAGCAAGACTGTCTTTGGGGGGGGAAAAAAGAATATTTTTAAAGGTTTCTTTTCCAAATAACTTCCAAAAGGAAATAGTAGTCAGATTTCAGAGTAAGCATATAATAATAGAAGCATAATTGGCACATACAGCTGTTGGAATGCCATGAAAACTGGCTTCATAATCATAAAAAGAAATTTGAGAATAATAACCAATTAAATATAGCATATTAAAAATGAAAAGAGATAAATTTACTTTATATAAATAAAAGAAAATGGCCCTGCTTACCTTTATATACTATATCAAGGTACGCAATGAGTGAAGTCAGAGAAATTATATTCTTACCAAATACAAGAGAATCTAATTGTTGCCAGGAATTCGTTGGAAAAAGCAAGCTGAAATGACCATTTCATTCTACCTTGGCTAGTATGATTAAGAGATGAAAGTGAGAGGACTGTTTCCTTTATAAGAAGCAACTGTATTTGAGACTCTTAATTTTAGGTTCATTAATAAAGATAAAAAATCGAGAAGGCTATTTCTGAAAATTTATGAAGTGATATCTAGCTATTCGTGCAAATGACTGAGAAATTCTAAACTATTCTAGTCAGGGTTCCCATCAAATTTATAACAGTTATTTCTAAAGCATCAAAACATCCAACTTCATGAAAGTATTTTAGGCTGGGTGCAGTGGCTCATGCCTGTAATCCCAACACTATGGGAGACCAAGGCAAGAGGATCACTTGAACTCAGAAGTTCAAGGCTATAATGAGCTATGATCATGCCATTGCACTGTAGCCTGGGTGACAAAATGAGACCTTGTCTCTTGTGGGGGGTGGGGAGAAAGGTATCTTATATCTATAGAAAATATCAAACAAGTCATTTTAAAAATCCACCCTGTGTTGAACCTTTACTTGTTTTCTTTGTATTATAGGTCCAGTTGTTTACGTCTTGGATCTTGCAGATAGACTGATCTCAAAAGCCTGTCCATTTGCTGCAGCAGGAATAATGGTCGGCTCTATCTATTGGACTGCTGTGACTTACGGAGCAGTGACAGTGATGCAGGTTCACTATTTTACCTACTCAGTGATATTAGTTGGTGTGAAGATCTATTAAGACGTTTTTGTTAAACGTTTAAAAGTATATTATTTTCTATGAGAAATAACATTCTCATGTTCTTTCTAAATATGTTCTTTCCCCTACTTTTTCTTTACACAAAAAGAAGTGTATGTTATCTGTATCTCCCTTTTTTCATAGTGAAGCTTGGAGATCATTTCATATAAGCATGCAGAAATCTGCATAACATTCTATCTATAGAATAACAGCTATTTACTAACCAACCAGTCTCTTGTGGATAGACATGTAGTTAGTCCAGTGTTTTGCTATTAAAACAGTGCTACATAGCTTGCAATCCCAGCACTTTGGGAGGCCAAGCCAGGCGGATCACCTGAAGTCAGGAGTTCAAGACCAGCCTGGCAGACATGGTGAAACCCCATCTCTACTAAAAATATAAAAATTATCCAGGCGTGGTGTCACATGGCTGTAGTCCCAGCTACTCGGGAGGCTGAGGCAGGAGAATTGCTTGAATCCAGGAGGCGGAGGTTGCAGTGTGCCTAGATCACACCACTGCACTCCAGCCTGGGCAACAGAGCAAGAGTCCGTCTCAAAAAAAAAAAAAAATGCTACATAGAACTTGAGGATAAGTGGTCAAAATAAAAATAAAAACAGTGCTGTAATCAATAACTGCTGCTGAAGATCAGAGAGGCATAAATTTCAAAATTTAGTCCCAAGCTCTTGACTCTTCTTTTTATACCTTCTTGAAGATTTCCTGCTATCAACTTAGTTCTTTTTGTGTTCAGGTGTTTTGTCCTGTTCTTTCGCAAATCCAGTGCTGCAGTTGCAGCTTGACCCTTCTCTGTGAATGACCTCTTGTGACTTCACACTCAAAATTATTGAAATCAAACTTGTCATGTCATTCTTCCATTTGAAACCTAAATTTATTCTCCATCATCATTCCTTTGTTTCAGTTTCTATTTTCCCATCTGTAGTTTACATTCTAATTTTTTGGGGGGTGGGGTTGGACAGGGTCTTGCTCTCTATAACCCAGGTTGGCATACAGTGTCACAGTCATGGCTCACTGCAGCCTCAACTTCCTGGGCTCAGTGATTTGTCCACCTCAGCCTCCCTAGTAGCTGGGGCTACAGGTGTGTGCCACCACACTGAGCTACTTTTTTCTAGGGATGGGGGGGTCTCACTGTGTTACCGAGGCTGGTCTCAAACTCCTAGGCTCAAGTGATCCTCCCGCCTCAGCCTCCCAAAATGTCCCAAAGTGCTGGGGTTGTAGGTGTGAGCCACTGCACCCAACTCATCCTACATTTTTAGAATACCTTTTTTTTTTTTTTTTTTTTTTTAATAAGACGGGGTTTCACCATGTTGGTCAGGCTGGTCTTGAACTCCTGACCTCAGGTGATCCGCCCGCCTTGGCCTCCAAAGTGCTTGGATTACAGGCGTGAGCCACCTCGCCCGGCCTAGAATAACATTTGACTCTTCACCCCTCTCAACACTCCCCTCCACCCCCCCACAAAACAAAGTCTTACTTTGTCACCAAGGCTGGAGAACAGTGGCACAGGGCACAGTCAAGGCTCACTGCAGCCCTACTCCTGGGCTGAAATAATTCTCCTGCCTCAACCTCCCAAGTAGCTGGGACTACAGGTACACACCACTATGCCCAGCTAATTTTTTTTTTTTTTTTTTTTGTAGAGATGGGTTCTTGCTATGTTGTGCAGACTGGTCTCAAACTCCTGGCTTCAG
The DNA here is from genome assembly GCA_036589455.1 of Ateles fusciceps. Lineage (NCBI taxonomy): Eukaryota > Metazoa > Chordata > Mammalia > Primates > Atelidae > Ateles > Ateles fusciceps. Next base: position 8,730,355 of record JAZHEH010002393.1, read on the forward strand.
GTGATCCTCTCACCTCAGCTTCCCAAAGTGCTGGGATCACAAGCATGAGCCTCCATGCCTGGTCAAGTCTTTCCATTTTATAGCCCTCTATTCAGTCCACTGACCAAATCCAAGCAGTTTTTCCATTTTGATGTGTCTTGCATCTGTGGCTTCCTTTCCACAATCTTTATCATCTGACTTCTTGTCACTTCATCATACCTGAATGGCTAAGGGAGCTTCTTGATTTATCTGACTTCATGTTCTTCTATCAATCCATCCTTCCAAATGAATCCTCTTAAAATAATACTTTCATAATCTTACTCCTTAGCTTAACATCTCCATTGCCTTAAGTAGTAGTCTTTAAGAGCAGTATCTGGATTGGTTAAGTGTTTCCCAAGTAACTCTGTAGTAGTTAACAACATTCTTATGCTGTTTAGTTTTTTACCTCTGTCCTTTGGCTTATGTCACCCTCCCTACCTAATACTTGCCCTTCCAGTCTTCTGTGTACTTACCCAATCTAAACCCTCCTTCCAGGCTTAGCTAGTTTTCCTCTATAGAATTTACAGGCAACTCCTGCCTGCTGTGATTCCTTCTTCGTCTGCATTCATGACGTTATTCTTCAAATGGCAGCTAATCCTGCACTGATGAAGTGACATTTCTTACATAGATTATCTATTTAACTTGTTTTGTTTTTAGGCCTTCTCCTGTTAGGAGATAATTTCCTTGAAAGCAGAGTCCGTTTTATGCTTCTGTATTCCCTGTTACAGCATCTACACAGAAACTAACACATTAAAGGGTTTCATAAATCTTTGGGTTTTTTGGTTTGGTTTGGTTTTTTGTTTTTGAGATGGTGTTTAGCTCTTTGTTGCCCAGGCTGGAGTGCAGTGATGCGATCTCAGCTCACTGCAACCTCCACCTCCTGGGTTTAAGCAGTCCTCATGCCTCTGCCTCCCGAGTAGCTAGGATTACAGGCATGCACCACCACACCCAGCTAATTTTGTATTTTTAGTAGAGATGAGGTTTCATCTTGTTGGTCAGGCTGGTCTTGAACTCTTGACCTTAGGTGATCTGCCTGCCTCTGCCTCCCAAAGTGCTGGGATTACAGGCGTAAACCACCGTGCCCGGCCATCTTTGTGTTTTGTTTTTTTTTTTTTTTTTTTGAAACAGGGTCTCACTTTGTCACCCAGGCTGGAGTGCAGTGGTGTGATTTTGGCTCCCTGCAACCTCCACCTCCCGGGTTCAAGGGATTCTGCCTCAGCCTCCCGAGTAGCTGGCATTACAGGCACCCACCACTACACTCGGCTAATTTTTGTATTTCTATTCACGATGTTAGGCTGGTCTCAAACTCCTGACTTCAGTTGATCCACCCGCCTCAGCCTCCCAAAGTGCTGGGATTACAGGCATGAGTCACCTCACCCAGCCCATCTTTATGTTTTCTATATGACCAGTTCAAATAATGAGTGTTAGTACATCAGCTGAGGAGGGAGGTTCAGGATGATTTACTAAGACTTGAGAAAGACGTAGAAACTTAGAGCAGATTATACATTATTTAATGTACAAATCCATTATATAGATTATATCTTGCAAATGAGATTGAGTTATTTTCTTAAGAGTTTATTGGGAGGAGGAGGAGGAGGGAAAAGAAAAAAGAAAAAAAAAAAAGAGTTTATTGACCACAGGAAGTGAGATGGCTCTTTTTAAGAAAGGCTTTTAGGCTGGCACAATGTTAAAAGAAAAAGAAAGAATTTTGATAAATAATGAATGGGGCACTTGTTAAAGTACTCCATTGTATCCTCTAAAAACTACTACCAGCTACATTTTGGCATTTTGAAGCATATTGGTGTGATTTGTTAACACTTAGCGAGGGTCTTATAAAACATAAATAGGGCCAGGCGCAGTGGCTCACGCCTGTAATCCCAGCACTTTGGGAGGCCGAGGCGGGCGGATCACGAGGTCAAGAGATCGAGACCGTCCTGGTCAACATGGTGAAACCCCGTCTCTACTAAAAATACAAAAAAATTAGCTGGGCGTGGTGGCGCGCGCCTGTAGTCCCAGCTACTCGGGAGGCTGAGGCAGGAGAATGCTTGAACCCGGGCAGCGGAGGTTGCAGTGAGCCAAGGTCGCGCCACTGCACTCCAGCCTGGCGCCTGGTGACTAAGTGAGACTCTGTCTCAAAAAAAAAAAAAAAAAAAAACATAAATAGGCCAGGCATGGTGGTTCACGCCTGTAATCCCAGCACTTTGGGAGCCTGAGGCGGGAGAATCACGAGGTCAAGAGATCAAGACCATCCTGGCCAATATGGTGAAACCTTGTCTCTACTAAAATACAAAAATTAGCTGGGCATTGCCCATTCTTAATTACAGTATGTACTTATCCTTAATTTTGAGTAAAAAAAAAAAAAAACTGTTATTGGCTGGGTATGGTGGCTCATGCTTGTAATCCCAGCACTTTGGGAGGCTGAGACGGGTGGATCACCTGAGGTCGGGAGTTAGAGACCAGCCTGACCAACATAGTGAAACCCAATCTCAAATAAAAAAAAAAAAAACAACTGTTATTTCATCACTGTTTCATCCTCTCATTAGGATTCTGACCAGGCCAAGTGCAGTGGCTCACGCCTATAATCCCAGCACTTCAGGAGGCCAAGGCGGGTGGATCACGAGGTCAGGAGTTTGAGACCAGCCTGACCAACGTGGTAAAACCCTGTCTGTACTAAAAATACAAAAATTAGCTGGGCGTAGTAGCACACGTCTGTAACCCTAGCTACTCAGGAGGCTGAAGCAGAATTGCTTGAAACTGGGAGACAGAGGTTGCAGTGAGCTGAGATCACACCACTGCACTCCAGCCTGGGCGACAGAGTGAGACTCTGCCTCAAAAAAAAATAATAATAAATAAAAGGATTCTGGCCAGGTGCAGTAGCTCATGCCTATAATCCCAGCACTTTGGGAAGCTGAGGCAGGCGGATCACTTGAGGCCAGGAGTTGGAGACCAGCCTGGCCAATGTGGTAAAACCCCATCTCTACCAAAAATACAAAGAAAAAATTAGGCAAAGTGGCACACAGCTATACTCCCAGCTACTCTGGATGCTGAGGCATGAGAATCACTTGAACCTGGGAGGCGGAGGTTATAGTGAGCCAAGATTGTGCCACTGCACCCACTCCAGCCTGGTTGACAGAGCAAGACTCTGTCTCAATTAATTAATTAATGTAGGATTCTAATAGACAGTGCTTTAAAGGTTCAGACCTTGTTAAAACTCTTAGCCTTTCAGCAGCAGTGAACTACAGGCCTACCTAGATATAAAAATCTAGCTTTTAGCCCTTCTATGGGAAAAAACAAAAAATCCTTTTTCTCTAAACCTGCAATTAAGTAGATTTGTTTTTTTTGTTGTTATTTTGTTTTGTTTTGTTTTTTGAGACAGGGTCTCACTCTGTTACCCAGGCTGGAGTGCAGTGGCATAGTCACAGCTCACTGCATCCTCAGCCTCCCTGGGCTCACGTGATCCTCCCACTTCAGCCTCCGGAGCAGCTCGGACTATATTCACATGCCACCATGCCCTGCTAATTTTTATATTTTTTGTAGAGACAGGATTTCACCATGTTGCCCAGGCCAGTCTCGAACTCCTGGAATGAAGCCACCCATCCACCTCAGCCTCCCAAAGTTCTTGGATTACAGACGTGAGCCACTGTGCCCAGCCAGGCCTTTATTTTATACATAGATAACAAATTCTTAGACATTCTATATAATTCCTGGCTCTCACCCCAAAATTGAAGTCTTAAAAATAATGTTTTTAAATCTTGGGACAAGAAAGCAGAATGTATATATTACACACAGGTTGACTGACTTTGTATTGGGCAAAATTAAATCAGGCCTATTGCTTATTCACCTTTCATTTATTGCCCCTGAGTATGACTATTTTAGCAGGTGGTGTACTACAGGTGTTATACTACCTTATTTCTTCACAGTATATGTATTTGTACACTTGTTTGATTTGATTTTCTCTGACTTCCAAAAGACATCTGCTTAACCTGCCATTTTAGCCCCAGCTAAAAATCAGTATTCAGTTGAATGAATGTATGTGTGAATGATGAGCCTCATCCCACTTCTAACTTGCCTGAGCACAAGCAAGTTATCTCTTCACTTTAGTTGTAAAAAGTGAGCTACTGGGCCTTTGCTCTTTGCCCTATTTCCTTTTTTTTTTTTGAGATGGAGTTTCACTCTTGTTGCTCAGTCTGGTGCAATCTCAGCTCACTGCAACCTCCACCTCTTGGGTTCAAGCAATTCTCCTGCCTCAGCCTCCCAAGTAACTGGGATTACAGACACCCACCACCACACCCAGCTAACTTTTTGTATTTTTAGTAAAGACACGGTTTCACCACATTGGCCAGGCTGGTCTCAAACTCCTGACCTCAGATGATCCACCCACCTCAGCCTCCCAAAGTGCTGGGATTACAAGTGTGAGTCACAGTGCCCAACCTCTACTTCCTTTTTGTTTCCTTATTCTTAAACACCTTATAAGGTTTTTGCTACTACCCATGAGGAACAAACTTCCTCTTGCTCTGGTCTATACCTGAATATTCACTCTCCTTTATTTGTTTGTTTATTTATTTATTTGTTTGTTTGTTTTTGAGACAGAGTCTCGCTCTGTCGCCAGGCTGGAGTGCAGTGGTGTGATCTCTGCTCACTGCAACCTCTGACTCGCTAGTTCAGGTGATTCTTCTGCCTCAGCCTCCTGAGTAGCTGGGATTTCAGGCGCACGCCACCACACCAAGCTAAGTTTTGTATTTTTAGTAGAGATGGCGTCTCACCATGTTGGCCAGGATGAATTCAATCTCCTGACCTTGTGATCCCCCCACCTCAGCCTCCCAAAGTGCTAGGATTAACTGTGCCAGGCCCTTTTACATTTTAAACCCAAAAAAAGGACAAATAACACAACAAAATATTTTTTCAAATGTTCTTAATTTATTTGGTAATACTTTGAGAATATTTAATCATATTTAGTTATAACTTTAAAATGATCGTTATACTGAAATTTTTAATGATATAAAAATATAATTTCCTAGCTGGACATGGTGGCATGCATTTGTAGTTCCAGCTACTCAGGAGAATCAGATGGGAAGATTGCTTGAGCCCAGGAGTACAAAGCCAACCTGGGCAACATAGCAAGACCCTTTTTTTTTTAAAGGAATTTCTTGGCCAGGTGCAGTGACTCACACCTGTAATCCCAGCAGTTTGGGAGGCCAAAGCAGGTGGATCATCTCCGGTCAGGAGTTTGAGACCAGTCTGACTAACATGGTGTGAAACCCCCATTTCTACTAAAAATACAAAAAATCAGCTGGGCATGGTGGCGCATGCCTGTAGCTATAATCCCAGCTACTCGGGAGGCTGAGGCAGGCGAATCACTTGAACCCGGGAGGCGGAGGTTGCAGTGAGCCGAGATCAGGGCATTGCACTCCAGCTTGGGCAACAAGAGTGAAACTCTGTCTCAAATAAGTAATTAATTAATTAATACATAATGCATAAATAAATAAATTTACTGGAAAATCTGTAGGAAAAACCGTCTGGGCCAGCCAACTTTTGCTACCATTGTGGAATTGGGGTTTATGAAATATCATGAACCAGACCATTTCACTTTAGGACAACTCAAAAGGATCACCTTCCACATGCAAGATAGGAAGTTGTTAAGTTCTACCTGGAGACACAGAAGAATATCAAATTCGATGACATTGACCATTAGGAAGAGGCTGGCCTCCTGCCCTTTAATATTACATCTTAGTTCAATAAATTAACCAAGTGAAAATATGAACTATAGTCATAGCTCAAATTTGGTCCTCTCCACATTTTTATAAAACATTTTTGGCCAGGTGTGGTGGCTCACACTGTAATCCCAGCACTTTGGGAGGCCGAGGTGGGCAGATCACCTGAGCCAGGAGTTTGAGGCCAGCCTGGCCAACACAGTGAAACCCCATCTCTACTAAAAATCCAAAAATTAGCTGGGCATGGTGACATGCACCTGTAATCCCAGCTACTCAGAAGGCTGAGGCAGGAGAATCACTTGAACCCAACAGTTGGAGGTTGCAATGAGCCAAGATCATACCACTGGATTCCAGTCTGGGCAACAGAGCGAGACGTCATCTCAAGAAACAAACAGAAAAAAAAAAAAAAGTGATAAATTTAAGGCCAAGATTGATCTGAAAGTGAAGAGGATTTTGGAGAGAGGGGAAGGGCAGAAATTCACAAATGCCAATTTTGTGCTTCTTGCCTTCTGGTATCTAAACCAATTGAGAAATAGCCCCAAAACTTGGATAGGGTAAGGAAAGGATTTTATTAGCTTCATTACCCTCATAGATAGGTACCCTAGAGTTCCTGGATTGGGAAAAATGCCTGGGATCTGTAACCAAAACTGGACCTCCTACTACAGTCCCTCAATTCTAGACCTTGGAAGTGCACTTAAGGAGAGTTAGGTATGTAGGGTAGACTCTTAGCCACCCAGAGACATCACACCCCATCTTACATACCGCTAAGTGAAGAAAGAACCAAAGAGAAATGAGCTTTCAAGCCATCTGTTGAAGGTCAGTCCTGCCCCTTGGCTGGCTATGCTTAATCTCCAAGAAGAAAGATAAGGAAAACAAATGTTCTTCTTGAACACAAATAGGACCTAGAATTATGTCCCAGTTCTACAGCCCAGTCTAACCAAATCAAATAAAGGAATAGAAGCCACAACCAGAGGTTCCTGCCCCTCTATTGTAATGTAATCAGTCTGGGTCAGCCATTTTAAAATCTTTTTTATTCCTGTGTGATATGAAATGGCTTGGGAACTTTGTTTTTCCCTTGAATGAGACATTTCTTATAAATACATCAGGACTGATAGCTTTCCAGCTTATTTTTTAAACTTTTTATTTCTGTATTCTTTTGAAGTTAAGCATTTTCTATTTAAAAAACAGAGTTTAAGGCCGGGCGCGGTGGCTCACGCCTGTAATCCCAGCACTTTGGGAGGTCGAGGCGGGTGGATCACGAGGTTAAAGATCAAGACCATCCTGGTCAACATAGTGAAACGCCGTCTCTACTAAAAATACAAAAAATTAGCTGGGCATGGTGGCGCGTGCCTGTAATCCCAGCTACTTAGGAGGCTGAGGCAGGAGAATTGCTTGAACCCAGGAGGCGGAGGTTGCGGTGAGCCGAGATCGCGCCATTGCACTCCAGCCTAGGTAACAAGAGCGAAATTCTGTCTCAAAAAAAAATAAAAAATAAAATAAAAAATAAAATAAATAAAAAATAAAAAACAGAGCTTAACATGCAACACTTCATTTGAAAAAGAAATAATTCTAACATGCTATCTGTTTCACAGGTTGTAGGTCATAAAGAAGGTCTAGACGTTATGGAGAGAGCTGATCCTTTATTCCTTTTAATTGGACTTCCTACTATTCCTGTCATGCTGATACTAGGCAAGATGATTCGCTGGGAGGACTATGTGCTTAGACTGTGGCGCAAATACTCAAATAAACTACAAATTTTAAATAGTATATTTCCAGGTAAGGCCCTGAATTGTGGTTGTAAAGTGCATACCAAATTGATCTTATAGAAGAACCATAACATGCCTTTTTAGCAATGTTTGAAGATATTCTAGCTCTTCTGATTTATTAGCACTAACGCACTGCATTTTTTTCCTCTAGGGATTGGTTGTCCTGTTCCTCGAATTCCAGCTGAGGCTAATCCTTTAGCAGATCATGTCTCTGCTACTCGAATCTTGTGTGGAGCCCTTGTCTTTCCTACTATTGCGACAATAGTTGGTAAATTGATGTTCAGTAGTGTTAACTCTAATTTACAAAGGACAATCTTGGTAAGATGGCTTTTATATTACTTATATTACCTTGCAAAGAGAATGAACTGTATTTATTTTTAAAAGGTGGGGAACTGTGTAAATATTCAATCTGTGGCTCCTATGCATTGACTCTATTTCAGCCTCACTAGCATTCAGTAGCTTGAGTGGAAATAAAAGGAGGAACCACTGCAGCAGTTCAGGCCTTTTGGAACTATATTGTAGGTGATTTCTCTCCTGGCATATGCGTGAACTATCACACCTGTCCCTCTTGCCAGTGGGATTACAGTGAAGAGCTTTTGCTCTAGGGTCAGACCGCCTGGTTTAAATCCCATCACAGAAATTGCCTTGCTATGAAATCTAAATCAAATGTCTGGACTTTTTCTTCCTGATATGGTGATGGTAATGATAGCTACCTCAGGATTATTGTGAGGATTATGTAAGTCTTAGCATGTAGTAAGCACTCATGTTGTTTGCTACTATTGTTATTCCCACTTCTCCCCTCTGGTGGCAGTGTGCACATAGTGCCCTAGCATTCTTCTTTGTATGTCAAAGTATACGTAGAACTACATGGAAGAAAGACTAGTCAGAAAGGATAATGGAGAACGCATCTCTGTCCTCTGTTACCTATAGTAACAGCGTGTAGTCTGTCTCCGTCTCATCTCCTAGGAGAAAAGAAAAACTGTTTCATTTGCAGTCATCTGAATTAGTTTAGCGTCAAAACCTATGTCTTTTGTGATCTAAAGTTTTTTTTATTATTATGTTTCTGTAAATCTGCATTATAAAAAAGCTAATTTTCCTTTTTATTTTAGGGTGGAATTGCTTTTGTTGCCATAAAAGGAGCATTTAAAGTTTACTTCAAACAGCAGCAATATTTACGACAGGCACACCGCAAAATTCTAAATTATCCAGAACAAGAAGAAGCATAAAACTGTGACTTCTGGTTGTCCTGCAGTCCTCTCATTCTTATGAATCTGTTGTGTTGTTTTGATTCCATCATTAGTGCACTTGTGAAGACTTGTGATAAGCTGCTGCTCCTATATTTTTTAAGAAATATAATAAAGCACTTAGGGCAAGGGAAATCATCTCGGTAATCACGGAACCTAAGGATGTGATTTGTTTTCATTGTTTGTATGTACTACTTTTATGGCAGTCATATGAAGTGTTATCTTAGCATGGTAAACCTGGGTTTTGTTCATATTTTCTCCAGATAGAAATGTAAAGATCAAACTGTGCAAATATTAAAAAAATGGACATGCTGTTTTATTCAAATGCCTCTTTTGTACATGTTCATGTTTAGTGTTTTCTTAGAATCAGCAACTCAATGAAGGTACTATAAGGATTTTTCTCACTGACATAATTTGATTACATACTAAATAAGAGGCTATGTTAATATGAGGAAATGTAAATTAAATTAGTTATAAATAAATAACCAAAAATGTATGTAAACATTCAAACGATTATCTGAACAAATGAGATTTTGTGGTGTGTTCTTTAACCCATGTGATGTCCTCTAAAATGTGTAGGGTAAAAATTCACAGGGCTTCCAGATCACTTTTTCACTATTAAATTTTATTTATATAATGTTGACATCTGATACTTCATGAAGTAATTTTGACTCATGGAGTCTTGGGGTGTGTGTGGGGGTGTGTGTGTGTGTGGGTGGGGGTGTGTGTGTGTGTGTGTGTCAGTCATCAGGTCCTTTCATCTTTGGAGTAAGTTTTTTAAATCCATATTTCTAGAAATTAGAGCTCCCAGTTTATAGTAGTTTCAGCAGAGAATGATTTGCAAAAAATATTTTTCTTTCCTCTTTCATTGATTCAGTTATTGAGATATTCGTTGATCACCTTCTATTTCCCAGGCACTGTGCAGAGTGCTATGGGATACAGTGGTGAACAAGACAGACTTGGTCCAAGCTCTTACAGAGTTTACAGTCTCGTTTCAGCGGATAGAAAACCAGCAGTGAATAAACCAAGGTGAAGCCTTGAGCTCTGTGTTTTTATATTAATGAGGAGAAAAGTATGAAAACAAGAAGTCTTGAGTAAATATTGAGTTCATTGTTTTTGGCTTAAGTTTATTATAGAAAACCAACACTAATGATTTTAGATTTTAATTGCTTGTCATATTGATGAGGCTAGCACCTTAATCACTGTTTGACTAGTTTTGTGTTCATTTTTCAAAAGCAATTACTTAAGCCATTTTCAATAGATTGGCCGTTTTAATGTTGTTCAGCAACCTGAATGGTTATTTTCATTAAATTTTTAAGAGATATTTTCAAAACCCTATTTATTTTCTTGTTCACAGCATCTAATGCATGACAATAGTAAATGTTTCCCCTTATTGATAAGTGGCCACTTTAGGAGTATAGCAAATATAGATATGTTAGTTTGCAATAATATATGTTAACTTTAGTAATTAAAGACTGATACTTTTCTATAATATGAATGTCTTAATTTTGAGTTACATGATGTTTATTTGAATGGTGAACATTCAAAGTTGTATTTGGAAAGGAAGAGAAGATTTGACTAACAGTGAGCCTTATTAAGAACACGACTACAAAAAAGACAACTACGGTACTGAAGGGGAAATATAAAATCTATGATTATATATTTTAAAAACTTAGATTATATGGCTATAATTATAAAACATTGGCTTTTCTTTTTTCAGTGTGAAAAGATGTATTAAATGGACATATCTTGCATAATTTTGTTATTTAGAACAGTTTTTAGGCAGCCTTTACTAAAGTTATGCAAGCACACAGTTCCCCATTTGCCACTTTAATGCCCTTGATGTGGGGGAGTAGCTGTTTGGGTTTATAGGGATCAGGGCTAATGAAGGCCGGGGAACAACAACTGTAATCCTTTTGGGGCAGGTGGGAGGGGTTTTTTAGGGCTGTGGGGGAGGGAACTGCAAGTGCCTGAGGACCAGAGTGACCTCTAGCCCTGGGATTGAACACTTTTAAACCTAAAGAGCCTTATTAATAGCTCAAGAAATACCACGTGCCAGTCTTTCCATGAAGGTGAGCCACCTGACCATGAAGTAACAAAAGAGCATAGGCAGACTTAAAGTTGGATAGACCTGGGTTCAAGTCATGGATAACTGTATGTGTGATTTTGGCTAACAGTCCTGACTTTCTCTCAGCTGCAGTTTTCTTAATCTTTGAAATGCAAGTAATGTTTATCTCAGAAGACTTTCTAGGATTAACTGAGATTAAAGGAACGAGGCACTTTAGGCTGAAAATGGCCCCTACAGAGCAGTAGTTGTTTTTTAATTGCTAAGTAATCTGTACTCTAGGAAAAGTGAATGAAGAGGTAAAAGAAAGGCATTAGGGGACAAATTAAAGAGATGATACAGATTTTGGGGATGGGTGGGTTTATTTTATTTTCCAGTTTATTTTCATATTGCTTTACTGTGTTATTTCTAGAAACTTAAATGTTTTAAACCTATTTTATAAAATTCAATGATTAGTAGAATTCTATTCTTTTCAAAAGTTAACTTATCTCCATTCAAAGTGGCTGAAAATATTGTTTATCATTACATGATTATGAAATGACTGTGAAGAATATATAATTAACCTTAGTGACTTAATTAGTCACTGCCTTGCTAACTCTTCTTTTTAAATGTCTTGTTTTTAATATACAAACTATCTCAATACTGGCTGGATTAGGTTAAATAAAGAATTTTTATGTTCTCTAGGTGTACTTTGTCTGTTAAACAAATCTCAAAACATTCTGTGCATACGTTTTTTTAGATTAGTTTTTTTAAGTAAAAGTAATCTGAATTTCTAAAAATCTGAATAGAGGAATTTGTCTTAATTTTGTAAGCAGGCTAGCCTAAATTCTAAGTATGTTCTAATGACTGAAATATATCCCCTCAAAGCCTCTTGGACTGAATATAATTAGATAAGCAACGAGACAAGATCTATGGGTGGTCTCATGCCATTATAACTTAAAGTGTATTCAGGTGACCTGGGAACACAAACTGCTTCTGAGACTTTTTTTTTTTTTTTCCACCGCTTTGTCTCTTACGCTTCTGAGATGTTAAGAACTTAAGTTTCGTCTGGGCTTGGTGGCTTATGCCTGTAATCTCAGCACTTTGGGAAGCCAAGGCAGATGGATCACGAGGTCAGGAGTTCAAGACCAGCCTGGCCAAGATGGTGAAACCCTGTCTCTACTAAAAATACAAAAATTAGCCAGGCATGGTGGCAGGCACTTGTAATCCCAGGTACTCAGGAGGATGAGGCAGAGAATTGCTTGAACCCAGGAGGCGGAGGTTTCGGTGAGCTGAGATCACACCACTGCCGTTCAGCATGGGCAACAGAATGAGACTCGGTCTCAAAAAAAAAAAAAAAAAAAACAAGTTTCTGAACTAGAAGATTAGAAATTTCTAGAATGAGTTAAAGGTCTTTCATTGCATCCCTGGGGGAATTATATTGGTTCTAAGTCATTTCATCACCCAATCTGAGAGACGCTAAGAGGAGAAAAGGTATGGAATTGAACAGTCCTAGATGCATATGCTAGCTGTCACTTGATTAGCTGTAGGGCAAGTCACTACCTCTCAAACCAGTTTCCTCATCAGTAAAATGAAGATTATAAAGCCTATCTCCTGGGTTATTGTGAGGATTGAGGTAACATTCTGGGACAGTTTGATATATAGGGAAACTATCCATTTGACTATAGCCTTTTTTGGTCTGCTGGAATCAATGTTGCTGCTTCTGTGCTACCTGTCACCCAACATGCCCATTACAAGTGGTAAGAGTGATGGAATGTCTTGTTTAATTGCCTTCCTGAAGCAAGGATCCTGAGCAAGGGGAATAAAGGAGGGGTTTGCATCTGAATACTTGCAGAAGCCTTGTGGGCAAGCAACAGAGACTAGGCCATCATTCTGGTCAATCCCAAGTGGATTTAAGCATTTTTCTGAAAATAGGCCAAAGTCTCCTGTATGCCAACAACATACAAAACTCTAGTAGATATTTGTTGACCTATGTATGTGGCTAGATACTGTGCTCCGTCCTGGGGTTTTAAATAGTGATTAAGCCTGCTTTGAGATTAGAGTCCTAAAGTGCATAACAGATCTTACTTAGTATGATGTTACTGTCATAAAAATGTAAGATCTGGCCAGGCACAGTGGCTCACACCTGTAATCCTAGCACTTTGGGAGGCCGAGGTGGGTGGATCACGAGGTCAGGAAATTGAGACCATCTTGGCCAACATGGCGAAACCCCGTCTCTACTAAAAATACAAAAAAATTAGCTGGGCGTGGTGGCGCACACCTGTAGTCCCAGCTACTTGTGAGGCCAAGGCAGGAGAATTGCTTGAACCGAGGAGGCGGAGACTGCAGTGAACCGAGATCGCGCCACTGCACTACAGCCTGGGCTACAATGGAAGACTCTCTCAAAAAAAATTTAAGATCCGGCTGGGCGTGGTGGCTCACGCCTGTAATCCAAGCACTTTGGAGGCCAAGGCGGGCGGATCACCTGAGGTCGGGAGTTCAAGACCAGCCTGACCAACATGGTGAAACCCCATCTTAAAAAATAAAAAAATAAAAAGTTTAAGATCCGTAAGAGTAAAATGTTTTTTGTTTTGTTTAGTTTACTTTTATTTACTACTCTCCCCACACTAGAACACCACTCGCACATGGTAGGAGCATGATTGAACATTTTATGAACTTGGGAAAACATTCCTTTTTAAGGTCATAATATTTATCTTGATCCTAGTTATTTTTTTTTTCTCCAATCCTACAACAAAAGATCCTAGTTCTTTTTGTCTCTTGAGTTTCTAAAAATTTAAATATAGTTACCCCTTTTTTGCCACTTTTTTTTTTTTTTTTTTTGGCAACAAAGCAACTTTGAAAAGGCATAAAACTGCCTATAATCCCAGCACTTCAGCAGGCCGAGGCAGGAGGATCGCTGGAGCCCAGGAGTTCAAGACCAACCTGGGCAACATAGTGAGACCCTGTCTCAAAAAAAAAAAGGAAAAGATACAAAACCACTTTAAGTTAGGTAATTATGAATAGTACAACACTATCAGCAAGATGACCTAAGAAGGAACAGCATCGACCTAACCCCTTCAGAATGTTAGTTTTTCATCTTGAACCCGGAACCAGCATCAACAGCAAATGAGTACCTGTGCACTGGCTTGTTTTCCGGGAGCCACTAGGACACCTTTAATAGAAGTCACCTAAGAGAAAATGAGGCACTGTCACACTTTGCTGCCCTTATGGTTCATTCATGCAGAGAAATCAATTTATTCACTGGGATCTACTTGGTAGCTCCCAGACCAGTGTGAATGTCAGGAATCTGGGCATGCTGTGGTTGAAGGGCTTAATGTTTAAGCCAATCACTGTCTTCCAGTGAAGAGTGCACACTATAATAGAAATCTTTCAGCAATGTCATCTTCACCTCAGTGAGCTCCTTCACATCTGGATAAAATTTTATTGAACAATAGTAGGACTTCAGTTCCAACTTTTGAAAAATGTTGCCACCTCAAAGCCCATGGACTCAATACCTGCTAAAGTCAAATAGGAAAATGAAAGAGGATTTTTTTTCTCAAACAAATTCAAACCCACCACTATCTTATTCAAAAGGAAAGCTCACACTGTGTGGACATTTTACTATTTCCATCATTAGAACCCTGACCACTTGGCCACACACTCATTTGTATAATTTTAGATTTCCAGAAGCCCACACTACAGATATTCAACAGGACCTCTGCAACATGACATGAGTAAGTAATGAAGTACATTTTTTAAAATAAGTTTTTGCAAGTTGAAATATATATATATACATGCACAATTATATGTGAAGCTCATAGCAGTACTCTTCACAATAGCCACAAGGTGGGAACAATACGAATGTGCATCAACTGATAAGTGGATAAACAAAATATGGCTTACCTAAACAATGGAATATTATTCACGCATAAAAAGGAAGTCCTGATACATGCTGCAACATAAATGAGCCTTGAAAACATCTGAAGTGAAAGAAACCAGACACAAAAGACCACAGATATGGTTCCGTCTATATGAAAAATCCAGAATAAACATAAGGACATAAAGGGCAGCGAAGTGTGACAGTGCCTCCTTGCAAATCCAGGAGATAAATTAGTAGTTGCCAGGAGCTGGAGTGAGGAGAAAGGGAATGACTGCTAATGGGTACAGGGTTTCTTCTGGGGATGTTGAAAATGTTCCAAAATTAGTAGTATTGGTTGTGCAATTCTGTGAATACACTAAAAACCTCTGAATTTTACACTTCAGTTAAAGCATGAACTTTATGGAAATGAATTATTTCTCAATATTGTTTTTTAAATTTTATTAGTATTTGTGGGTACATAAGTATACATACTTATAGGTTACATGAGATATTTTGACATAGCCGTGCAATGCATCATAATCATATCAGGGTAAATTGTGTATTCATCACATCAAGCATTTATCATTTATTTGTGTTACAAACCAATCCACTGATATTCTTCACTATTTTTTAATGTACAATTACTGATTATAGTCACCCTGTTGTGCTACCAAATACTAGGTCTTACGTATTCTATTTTTTGTGGCCATTAACCATCCCCACTTCCCCCCACACTCCCTCCACTACCCTTCCCAGCCTCTGGTAACCATCTTTCTACTCTGTGTCTCCATGAGTTCCATTGTTTTAATTTTTAGCTCCCACAAATAAGAACATGCAAAGCTTATCTTTCTTTGCCTGGCTTATAAATTGGCTTAACATAATGACCTCCAGTTTTATCTGTGTTGTTGCAAATGACAGGATCTTCTATTTATGGCTGAATAGTACTCCACTATGTATAAGTATCATATTTATTTATTTGTTTGTTTATTTATTTAAGACGGAGTCTCACTCTGTCACCCAGCTAGAGTGCCATGATGAGATCTTGGCTCACTGCCACCACCGCCTCCCAGGTTCAAGCTATTCTCCTGCCTCAGCCTCTGGAGTGGCTGGGACTACACATGTGCACCACCATGCCCAGCTGATTTTGGTATTCTTAGTAGAGATGGGGTTTCACCATGTTGGCCAGGATGGTCTTGATCTCCTGACCTTGTGATCTGCCCGCCTCGGCCTCCCAAAGTACTGGGATTACAGACGTGAGCCATCACGCCCAGCTATAAGTACCACATTTCCTTTAACCATTTATCTGTTAATGTACAGTTAGGTTGCTTCCAAATCTTGGCTATTTTGAATGGTGCTGCTCTAAATAGGGGAGTGCAGGTATCTCTTCGATATAATGATTTTCTTTCTTGTGAGTATATACCTAGGACTGGTATTGCTATGTTGTATGGTAGCTCTATTTTTAGTTTTTTTTGTTTGAGAAGATTCCAAACTGTCTCCATAGCAGTTGTACTAATTTACATTCCCATCAACATTGTATGAGATTTCCTTCTTCTCCACATACTCACCAGCATTTGTCATTGCCTGTCTTTGGAATAAAGGCCATTTTAACTGGGGTGAGGTGATATCTCATAGCTTTGATTTGCATTTCTCTGATCAGTGTGATGTTGAGCACCTTTTCATATATCTGTTTGCCATTTGTATGTCTTCTTTCAAGAAATGTCTTCAGATATTTTGCCCATTTTTAAATCAGATTATTAGATTTTTTCCTATAGAGTTGTTTGAGTTCCTTATATATTCTGGGTTTTTTTTTTTAAGTTTTTTACTTTTTGGACAGAGTCTTCATTCTGTCGCCTAAGCTTGAGTGCAGTAGCATGATCTCAGCTCACTGCAACCTCTGCCTCCCAGGTTCATCAGCCTCCAGAGTAGCTGCAATTACAGGCGTGCGCCACCACAGCCAGCTAATTTTTGTATATACAGTAGAGATGAAGTTTTACATGTTGGCCAGGCTGGTCTCAAACCCCTGACCTCAAGTGATCCATCCATCTTGGCCTCCCAAAATGCTGGGATTAGAGGCATAAGCCACTGCGCCCAGCCTTTATTCTGGTTTTTAATCCCTTGTCAGATGAGTAATTTGCGAATATTTTCTCTCATTTTGTAGGTTGTCTCTTTATTGATTTTATCTTTTGCTGTGGAGAAGCTTTTTAACTTGATGTGATCCCATTTGTCCATTTTCACTTTGGTTCCCTGTGCTTGTGAGGTATTACTCAGAGATCTTTGCCCAATCCAATACACTAGTCTCTCCAATGCTTGCATTTTTTTTTTTTTTTTTTTTTTTGTGACAGAGTCTCATTCTGTTTCCCAGGCTGGAGTGCAGTGGTGCAATCATGGCTCACTTCAACCTCTGCCTCCTGGGCTCAAGTGATCCTCCCACCTCAGCCCCCCGAGTAGTTGAACCTACAGGCATGCACCACCATACTCAGCCAGTGTTTTATAGTTTTCACTGCAGAGATCTTTCACTTCTTTGGTAAGTTAACTCCTAGGTATTTAATTGTACTCATAGCTATTGTTAATGGGATTACTTTCTTGAATTCTTTTTCAGATTGTTCACTGTTGTCATATAGAAATGCTACTGATTTTTGTATGTTGATTTTGTATCCTGCAACTTTACTGAATTTATCAGTCTAATAGTTTTCTTATGGAATCTTTAAGTTTTCCAAATATAATATCCTATCTTGTTGCCAATTATTGCAAATAAAAAAAAATCATATCATCTGCAAACAAGGATAATATGACTTCTTCCTTTCCAGTTTGGATGACTTCACATCTTGATTTCTCTAGGTAGGACTTCCATATCTTTGTTGAGTAACAGTGGTGAAAGTGGATATCCTTGTCATGTTCCAGATCTTAAAGGAAAGGCTTTCAGTTTTTCCTTATTCAGTATGGTAGTAGCTGTGGGTCTGTCATAACTGACTGTTACTGTGTTGAGGTATGTCCCTTCTATAGTCAGTTTTTTGAGAGTTTTTATCATGAAGTGATGTTGAACTTTATCACATGCTTTTTCAGCATCAATTGAAATGATCGTATGGTTTTTGTGCTTTATTCTATTGATACGATGTATCACATTGATTGATTTCCGTATGTTGAAACTTTTTGCATTCCTAGGACAACAAATCCCACTTGGTCATGATGAAAGATCTTTTTAAAGTGTTGTTGAATTCAGCTTGCTAGTATTTTGTTGAGGATTTTTACATCAATATTCATCAGTGATAATGGCCTATCATTTTCTTTTTTTGATGTGTCTTTGTTTGGTTTTGGTATCAGGGTAATACTGGCTGCATAGAATAAATTTAGAAGAATTCTCTCTTCCTCTGTTTTTCAGAATTGTTTGACTAGGATTGGTATTAGTTCTTTTTAAATATTTTAGTAGAATTTAGCAGTGAAGCCTTCCAGTCCTGGGCTTTTCTTTGCTGGAAGCCTTTTTATGTCTTCAATCTCATTACTTGTTACTGGTCCATTCAGGTTTTGGATTTCTTCATGGTTCAATCTTGGTAGGTTATATGCATCTAGGAATTTATTTCTTCTAGATTTTCCAATTTATTGGCATATAGTTGCTCATCCTAGACACTAATGATCCTTTGAATTTTTGCGATATCAATTGTAACGTCTCCTTTTCATCTCTGGTTTTATTTAGTTGTCTTCTCTCTTTTTTCTTAGTTAGCCTGGCTAAAGATTTGTCCTCTTCTTTTCAAAAAAGCAGCTTTTGTTTTGTTGATATTTTGTACTGTTTTTTTTTCTTCATTTCAATTTCATTTATCTCTAACTTTGCATTTGGTTTGCTCTTGTTTTTCCAGTTCTTTAACATGCATCATTAGGTTATTTATTTGAAGTTTCTTTTTTTTCTTTTTTTTTTTTTTAAACACGGGGTTTCACCATGTTGGCCAGGATGGTCTGGATCTCCTGACCTCGAGATCCATCTGCCTTGGCCTCCCAAAGTGCTGGGATTACAGGCATGAGCCACCTCACCTGGCAGAAGTTTTAATTTAATTTTTTTTCTTTTTTGAGACAGAGTCTCATTTTGTTGCCCAGGCTAAAGTGCAGAGTGAACATGGCTCACTGCATCTGCGACCTCCTGGACACAATCAATTCTCCCTCCCAAGTAGCCTTCCAAGTAGCTGGGACTACAGGCATGCACCATCACATCCAATTAACTTTTGTATTTTTTGTTTTTTGGTGTTTTTTTGAGACAGAGTCTCACTCTGTCACCCAGGCTGGAGCGTAGTGGCACCATCTCAACTCACTGCAACCTCCACCTTCCAGGTTCAAGCAATTATCCTGCCTCAGCTTCCCAAGTAGCTGAGATTACAGACGTGCACCACCGCACCCGGCTAACTTTTGCATTTTTAGATGAGACAGGGTTTTACCATGTTGGCCAGGCTGGTCTCAAACTCCTGATCTCAGGGGATCTGCCTGCCTCAGCCTCCCAAAGTGTTGGGATTACAGGTGTGAGCCACCACACCCAGCCTATTTTTTGTAGAGAAGGGGCTTCACCATGTTGTCCAGGCTGGCTTCAAACTCCTGAGCTCAAGTGATCCACCTGCCTCAGCCTCCCAAAGTGCTGGGATTACAAGCGTCAGCCACTGCACCTGGACTTTTTCTTTTCTTTTTTTTTTTTGTTTTTTTTGAGATGAAGTCATGCTCTGTTGCCCAGGCTGGGTTGCAGTGGCATGATCTCGGCTCACTGCAACCTCCACCTCCTGGGTTCAAGGCAATTCTTCTGCCTCAACCTCCTGGGTAGCTGGGATTACAGGTGCACGCCACCATACCCAGCTAATTTTTATATTTTTAGTAGACACGGGGTTTCACCATGTTAGCCAGGGTGGTTTTGAATGCCTGACCTCATGATCTGCCCACCTCAGCCTCCCAAAGTGCTGAGATTACAAGCGTGAGCCATTGCGCCCAGCCCTTATTTTTTGATATAGGCACTTATAGCTATAAACTTCCCTCTTAGTATTGCTTTCACTGTATCCTATAGGTTTTAGTATGTCATATTTCCATTATTTGTTTTAAGAAATTTTTCTTTTCTTTTTTCTTGAGATGGAGTTTTGCTCATTGCCCAGGCTGGAGTGCAATGGCACTCTGAGTAGCTGGGATTACAGGTGTGTGCCACCATGCCCAGCTAATTTTTAATAGAGACAGGGTTTCTCCATGTTGGTCAGGCTGGTCTCAAACTCCCAACCTCAGGTGATCCATCACCTCGGCTTCCCAAAGTGCTGGGGTTACGGGCATGAGCCACCGCGCCCAGTTGGAAATTTTTCAGTTTTCTTCTTAATTTCTTCCTTGACCCACTGGTTATGCAGGAGCATATTTTTAATTTCCTTGTGTTTGTATAGTTTCCAAAATTCTTCTTGTTGATTTTGTTTTATCCTATTGTGGTCAGGGGAGATGACTGATACTATTTCAACTTTTTTTAATGCTTTAAGATGTGTTTTGTCAGACAAACCTACAGAATGGGAGAAAATGTTTGCAAACTATGTATCCAACAAAGGTCTAGTATCCAGAATCTATAAAGAACTGAAACAAATTTACAAGCAAAAACCAAACAACCCCATTAAAAAGTGGGCAAAAAATTGGGGCAACATGGTGAAACCCCATCTCTACAAAAAATGCCCCAAAAAATTAGCTGGGCATGATGGCACATACCTGTAGTCCCTGAGTAGCCCTCTACTCAGGAGGCTGAGGTGGGAGAATCACTTGAGCCCAGGAAGCTGAGGTTGCAGTGAGCTGAGATTGCACCACTGCACTCCAGCCTGGGAGACAGCAATATCCTGTCTCAAAAAAAAAAAAAAAAAAAAAAAAAAGGGCAAAAGATGCAAACAGGCACTTTTCAAAAACAGACATATGCATGGCCAATCAAGCATATGAAAAAATGCACAACATCAGTAGTCATTAGAGAAATGCAAATCAAAACCACAATAAGATACCATCTCACACCAGTCAGAATGGCCATTGTTAAAAAGTCAAAAAATAACATGCTGGCAAGATTGTGGAGAAAGGGAACACTTATACACTGCTGGTGGGAATGAAAATTAGTTCAGCCATTGTGGAAAGCAGTTTGGTAATTTCTCAAACAACTTAAAATGGAATTGCCATTCTACCTAGCAATCCCATTATTGGGTATATACCCAAAGGAATATGAATCATTCTACCATAAGGACACACACACACATATGTTCATTGCCACACTGTTCACAATAGCAAAGGTATGGAATCAACCTAAATGCCCATCAACTGTAGACTGAACTTTTACAAAAGTGGTGCATATACACAGTGGAACACTATGCAGCCTTAAAAAGGGAATGAGATCATGTTCTTTGCAGCACCATGGATGGAGCTGGAGTATATAATCCTAACAAACTAACATAGGAACAGAAAACTAAATACCACGTTTTTACTTGTAAGTGGAGCGAAACATTGAGTACATATGGACACAAAGAATGGTCCAACAGACCCTGGGGCCTACTTGAGGGTGGAAGGTGGGAGGAGGGTGAGGATCAAAAAACTGCCTATTGGGTACTATGCTTATTGCCTGCGGGACAAAATAATCTGTACACCAAATGCCCACAACACAAAATTTACTTATATAACAAACCTGTACATGTATCCCTGAACCTAAAGGGCCAGGGGCAGTGGCTCACACCTATAATCTCCACAGTTTGGGAGGCCGAGGCAGGCAGATTGCTTGAGCCCAGGAGTTCGAGACCAGCCTGGGCAACCTGGCAAAACCCCATCTCTACAAAAAAATACAAATATTATCGAGGTGTGGTAGCACATGCCTGTAGTTCCAGCTACTCAGGCGACTGAGATGGGAGAATCACTTGAGCTCAGGAGGCAGAGGTTGCAGTGAGCCAAGCTTATGCCACTGTATTCCAACCTGGGTGCCAGAGCAAGACTGTCTCAAAACAAAAACAAAAACAAAACTGTGATGTAACATATGGTCTGTCCTTGAGAATGATCCATGTGCTGAGGGAAAGGATGTATATTCAGCGGCTGGATGAGAATGTTCTGTAGATATCTATTAGGTCTCTTTGACCTATAGTGCAGATCGAGTCTGATGTTTCTTCATTTTCTGTCTGGGACATCTAGCCAATGCTGAAAGCAGGGGATTGAAGTCTCCAGCTATTGTTATATTGGGGTCTACCTCTGCCCCCACAACCCCCGAGATGGAGTCTAACTCTGTTGCCCAGGCTGGAGTGCAGTGGCGCAATCTCCACTCACTGCAACCTCCACCTCCCAGGTTCGAGCAATTCTCCTGCCTCAGCCTCCTGAGTAGCTGGGTCTACAGGCGTGCATCACCACGCCCAGCTAATTTTTGTATTTTTTAGTAAAGATGGGGTTTCACCATATTGGCCAGGATGGTCTCAAACTCCGGACCTCATGATCCACCTACCTTGGCCTCCCAAAGTTTTGGGATTACAGGCCTCCCCAGGTTGAAGTGATTCCCCTGCCTCAGCCTCCCAAGTAGCTGGGATTACAGGCACCCACCACCATGCCTGGCTAAGTTTTGTATTTCTAGTAAAGACAGGGTTTCACTATTTGGCCAGGCTGGTCTTGAACTTCTGACTTCAGGTGATTCATCCGACTCAGCCTCCCTAAGTGCTGGGACTACAGGTGTGAGCCACTGTGCCCGGCTAGCAGGGGTTAATTTTAAGAAAGCAGAAGTTACAGATAAAATAATAAATCAATACATGGAGGCTACACATTGGTTTTGGCCTGAAAGCATGGGATAGCTTGCAGCAGGAGCTTACAGATCATAGGTAGATTCAAAGATTTTCTGATTTGCAATTAGTTACAGAAGAGAAGCTTCGTTTAATAATTTGGGGTCATGCTGGGCGTAGTGGCTCATGCATGTAATTCCAGCATTTTGAGAGGCCAACACAAGTGAATCACCTGAGCTCAGGAATACGAAACCAACCTGGGCAACATGGCAAAACCCCATCTCTACCAAAAATCCAAAAAATTAGCCAGGCGTGGTGTCATGCACCTGTGGTTCCAGCTACTTAGGAGGCTGAGGTGGGAGGATCGCTTGAGTCTGGGAGGTGGAGGTTGCAGTGAACTGAGATCATGCCACTCCAACCTGGGTGACAGTGAGCCACTGTCTCAAAAAAATAAAAATTGGGGTCAGCAGAAAAGAATGTTAGCTCTGGCTCATGGGTGTGACTCCCTCTAGACCCCTTAGGAATAAATTTAAAACAAAGAACAGTGGTCACAATTCAGTCCTTAGCTCCCCCATATCTGGCATCTGCCTGCTAGCTGACCCATTCGGTGGGAGTCCAGGTTTCTCAAAAACAACTCAGAGACATATGTTAAGATATTATCTTCAGTTTCTACCGGGAACCAAATGTCCTATAATTCTAGTGTCCATGGCTATTGTTTTAGGCTACTATTATATTCTTGCTTATCAAGTCGCTTGTTTACTTCTCAGGGCTAACTAGGTGCCTGGACATTCCGTTAAAGGAACTCAAGATTTTTCTTTTTTTTTTAAATTTTTTTTTTTCTTTTTTAAGATGGGGTTTCACCATATTGGTCAGGCTGATCTTGAACTCCTGACCTCGGGTGATCCACCCACCTCAGCCTCCCAAAGTGCTAGGATTACAGGCGTGAGCCACCACTCCCGGCCTCAACTCAAGATTTTTCTTTATTTACATGCTTGGGGTGGGGTGCTCAACAGGCACCCCAAGTGGGTGTTGGTGGGGAGGGGTCCGTGCTCCATCTCAATATCATCAGATCACACAGGCGGAGGACTCAGTTCTGCCAGACCAAGCTCCACTTCTGATGCAGATTGCAACCCCACCCCGGGGTTATTTTGCCTGTGCTTCTCACTCACCAGCCCACTTCCTTGGGTTCCGTTAATTTGCTAGAGTGGTTCGCAGAACTCGCAGAGAACACTTAACTATGTTTACTGGTTTATTATAAAGGATATTACAGCCTGGGCATGGTGACTCATGCCTATGATCGCAGCGCTTTGAGAGGCCGAAGCAGGTGGATCACCTGAGGTCAGGAGTTCGAAACCGGCCTGGCCAACACGGTGAAACCCTGTCTCTACTAAAAATACAAAATTAGCTGAATGTGGTAGTGCGTGCCTGTAATCCCACCCACTCTGGAGGCTGAGGCAGGAGAATCGCTTGAACTCAGGAGGCAGAGGTTGCAGTGAGCTGAGATTGTGCCACTGCACTCCAGCCTGGGCAACAAGAGTGAAACTCCATCTCAAAAAATCAAAGAAAACAACACAAAGAGGATATTTCAAAGGATATAGATGAAGGGATGTGTAGAGCAAGGTATGGGGGAGGGAGGGGTTCTCTCTGGGAACCTCCACACATTCAGCCTCCCAGAAGCTCTCTGAACCCAGTCCTTTTGAGTTCTTATGGAGACTTCATTACACAGGTGTCATTGATTAAGTCATTGGCCATTGATAATCAACTCGATCTTCAGCCCTCCTTCTCTCCCCAAAGGTTGGGAGGTGGGGCTGAAAGTTTCAATCCTCTAATCTTGCCTTAATGTTTCTGGGGAGCAACTTCCATCCTGATGCTACCTAGAGGCTGCCAGCCATCAGTCAACTCATTAGCATATAAAAAGATATGCATCACTTTGAAGATTCCAAGAATTTTAGGAGTTGTATGCCAGGAAACCTGCAAAGACCAAATATATATTTCACAGTAGCACAGAAGCGTATCAAAATTTAAAGTGAAAATCTTCCCCTTCCACATTCTGTTCTTAGAGTCAGTTTGGTATACACCTTCCTTTCCAGACCTTTTTCTACACAGAAGCAGGTCAATGTGACATCTATATGGCTTTTTGGTTGTTGTGGTTTGCTTTAAACACAAATGGGCCCATACTATATGTATTATCCTGTAACAGACTCTTTTTCACCAACAATCTATGGTGGGCTTCTTTCCACGCCTACTCACAGAGCTCTGTCTTCCTATTTTATAGCTGTGGGATATATCAGGTACTGTTAACAAATTCATTT
Source organism: Ateles fusciceps (assembly GCA_036589455.1). Classification (NCBI taxonomy): domain Eukaryota; kingdom Metazoa; phylum Chordata; class Mammalia; order Primates; family Atelidae; genus Ateles; species Ateles fusciceps. Next base: position 8,755,024 of record JAZHEH010002393.1, read on the forward strand.
TGGCTGTTTCCTTTTTTTCTCTCTCTTTCTCTTACAAATAACATTACAATGATCACCCTTTTATAATACCTTTTTTTTTTTTTTTTGAGACAGTCTCACTTTGTTGTCCAGACTGGAGTGCAGTGTCATGATCTCGGCTCACTGCAACCTCTGCCTCCCAGGCTCAAAAGATTCTTGTGCCTCAGCCTCCTGAGTAGCTGGGATTACAGGCACCCACCACCACGCCCAGCTAAGTTTTGTGTTTTTAGTGAAGATGGGGTTTCACCATGTTGCCCAGGCTGGTCTCAAACTCCTGGCCTCAAGTAATCCACCTGCCTGGGCCTCCCAAAGTACTGGGATTATAGATTATAGGTTTGAGCCACCATGCCCAGCCTATAGTGTAAGGGTTATTGCTGAGTTTAAAATGAGGAAACTGAGACCAGCCTAGGAAAATTAAATGCCAATTTATTAAGCTCCCAGTTCTGTAGTCTGGGAAAGGGGGGGCCAGAGAAGTCACACTTGACTCCGCCTGGGCTTGGGGTTTTATAGGGAGTGAAGGCGTTCTGATTGGTTGTGGAGAAACAGGACGTGGACGGCCCAAGGTGCTATTGGTAGGTAGGCGGGATTTCCGGTGAGCAGGCCGCCCAGCAGGAGTGGGACTTGGACGGAGCAAAATGCTATTGGGCAGGTTTTGGCGGGGCTCCTTTTAAACTTTGGTGGGGTTTTCCAAGGTGGGCTAGGTGCTGGGTGCAGAGTTTAGTGTTGAGTGCAGATTCCGGTGCGGAGTGCAGAAGTGGGTGTTGGGGAAGCCACGTGGCGGAGCTAGATGCTGAGTGCAGGGCTTGATGTTGAGCGCGGAGTGGTGACGTAGTTTCCAGGCGCGGAAAAGGATGGGCGTGTCCGAGCTCCCGGCGAGGCAACTGGCCTTACATTCCTACCCTTTTGATGATATAGGATGCCGCTTCTTTCTGGCTACTTCCTGCTGAGTAGGGGCGGAGTGAAAGGGGGAAGGGTCGGCTGGCTGGTGCCTCGGTTGGGACTCGGACATAGGGGTGAAGCAGCATCTGGTTTATGGCCACCCTGGAAATTTCTCTCATGCGGGCCTGTAAAAACTTGAGGAGAAAAGGGGCCAGCATTAGTAACAGACAACCAACAATAATGGGGGTGACAATGGGAGCTAGCCAGGTAAGCACGGGGGATTGCCACCAGTTGAGAGACGAAGCTGGCACCTCTTGCTATTTTCGGAGATCTTCTTGGAGGCGATAGAGGGTATTAACGTTCTCTTCTACCAGGCCTGTTTCATTGATGTAGTAGCAGCACTGCTCCTTAAGGAACAGACAGATACCTCCCTTTTCTGCTGTTAGTAGGTCTAGGGCCTGTTGGTTTTGAAGAGTTACTTGGGCCAACGACGTGATTTGTCGTTGGAGGGGAGACTAGAGAGGCGGCTGATGCTTAAATGGCCACGCGGAGCTTGTCTTCTAGTTGGGCGGCTGAAGTAATGCTGTAGCCCATGGCTCCGCTTCCTATTCCAGTCACTGCTAGAGAGGATGCTAAAGAAAGGCCAACTATTATTGGGAGGAAGACAGCTCATTTGTTTCGATGAGTAAGGGGAGGCGTGATGAGGGATAGGAGCTCAGCTTGCCCGTATACTTCTAACTGTGGGACTAGAATAACAGGCACACAGGGGAAGGGGAGGGAGGCATTTATAACTTTATTTGGGGTTCCATTGCACCAGAAGTATCCTCCCGGAGGTGCATAGAGGGTGGACTTTATTTTTACTGAGGTGTTGCAGCTGAGGCTGAAGCTGCTGGCCGTCCCATAGCAGAGAGAGAGATTTTGAGTGTGTTCTTTGAACAAGGTGATACCTGTTAAGGTGGTGCTAGGCCCTATAGGTGATTGTGACAGGTTGAACCCGGCCTGGAGGGGGGACTGCGGCTAAGTGGGGGGTGTTAAGGGAGGCACATAAGAAGCAATCAGTGAAATTCATGGCTTTGGTCAGGCTTAACATGTTAACACCTTGCTGTACTAGAGTTAACCAGGAGAAAGGTTGGGGAGCATTGCTTGGGGGTTTGAGTTGGTTAGTTAAGGTGGCCTCATTTTGTAGGATGGTGTTGCCTAACAAGCTGAGTTGGTCAATTTCTACAGGTACAATGCGAGTATAGGACTGAAATATTAGCCACTTGCCACTGGGGTGGCTATTTGTGGCTGAGCTGTATATTTTACCTGCAGTTCCCTTTTCCCAGCGGCTGTTCCAGGGGTCGTGGATGGCAAGGTATACTTTACCTGTACCATCTTTGCCAAGTATTCCCCCTCCTATTTTGTGCATGACACAGGAATTATATGGGTATCCACTGTAGGTGGTGTTCCACCAATGACAGTAGTCCTTGGTTTGATTATACAGGAAGCATAGGGCCATGTTACCCCAGGAGTAAAGAATTTTGATGCCTGGAATTTAAATACTATGACTGACTGGCAACCCGCAGGCTGGCAGTCTGTTTGGGCTAGATATTGGGTCTTGGTAGTGGGGCCTTTGGCCCAGGATTTTTGGAGGTAAAAGTGCTAAACATATGACTTGGCATTAAGGGGAGTTATTAGAAGGACTACTAGGACCCTTAGATCCCAGAAAGTTAAGGAGAGTGGCAGTATGCTGTTGAGACAGAGAGAGGGAGGGGCTACAAAGTAACAGGTTATCCACATACTGAAGAAGGAGACTGGGTTGACGGGGGGCAGGAGCTAAGGTTAGTTGCTAAGGCTTGTCCGAAAATATGGGGGCTGTCTCTGAATCCCTGGGGCAGGACTGTCCAGGTGAGCTGTTGTGACAGGTTGGTGTCTGGATCGGTCCAGGTGAAGGCAAAGAGAAAGTAAGACTCAGGGTGTAGGGGAATGGTAAAGAAAGCATTCTTGAGGTTAAGAACCATAAAATGGGAGGTAGTGGAGGGAATGTTGGATAATAGGGTGTATGGGTTGGGAACTACAGGGTGCAGGGGTACCACTGCCTTGTTGATAAGGCGTAGGTCCTGAACTAGGCAGTAGTCCCCGGACGACTTCTGGACCGGCAAGATAGGAGTGTTACAAGGGCAACTGGTGGGGGATAAGGAGTCCCTGGGCTAGGAGTTGAGTAATGATAGGTTTTAGGCCCTGGTGGTGGGTTTTTGAGATAGGAAACTAGGGATGTGAGGGAAAGTGGGTAGGATTTTTTAGAAGGATTTTAACTGGCATGTGATGTCTGGCTACTACAGGCTTGGAGGTGTCCCATACTAAGAGATTAACTACCTCAGGAGGAATAGGGGGTTTAGGAGAAGGATAAAGACAGGGCGTGGTGTCGGTTAAGAGTGGTAAGAGGAGGTGGGCTGGTGATGGGCTTGAGTGTGGGGGGCCAGTGAGTTGGAGAGTGGTCCCCACAGTTTGGAGAATATCTTGTCCTAAAAGGGGGACTGGGCATGAGGGCATGATTAAAAAGGAGTGGGAAAAAAGGTGTCCTTTGAGGACACAGGCTAAAGGATGAGTTTGATTAGGACAGGAAGGCTTCCCATTAATTCCCATGACTGAGACCTGGGAAGGTATGCTAGGTCCTGAGTAGGAAGGCAATACAGAGTAGGTAGCCCCCGTATTTACTAAGAAGGAAATGGACTTACCCACTACCTGTAGCATTACCCTGGGCTTGGCAAGGGTGATGGGGGTCCTAGAGTCCGGGGCTGCATCAGTTGTCCAGAAGGCTGAGGAGTTTAAGCGAAGGGACTGCTTCCTGTGGACCGGCTTGTCCCTCACATAGAGGTGTGGGGGGGTGAGCCTGTAGTCTGGGATGGGCAGTCAACCTTCCAGTGTCCAGTCTGCTTGCAGCTTGGACAGGGTCTGGGAGGTGGGCGAGGATTGGGGCATATTTGACACAGGGCCCTGGGCGGGGCCTTTGAATAATTTTGGGGGGGGGGTGGTTTTGATGGATCCCCTCCACTGGACGATGGACCCCCCTCTACTGGATGCTCGGTGGACTGCCGGCCTCAGAGCTACTACAAGAGCTTGGGTTTGGAGGCTTACCTTTTGCTGTAAATGGGCCTGGCAGGTGGCCTCAGCCTTTTCCTCTCAGCTATTAAAAACTTTAAATGCCATGTTTACCAGGTCTCATATGGAGTTTGGGGGCCCTCCTCTGCCTTCTTTAGTTTTTTTCTAATGTCTGGTGCTGACTGGGAGATAAAATGGGCAGCTAGGAGGGTGGTCCCAGCCGGGAAATCCGGGTCCACTCGGGTATGCAGGACCATAGCATTGGTTAATCAGTCAAGGAAGGCAGCTGGATTTTCAGTAGGGCCCTGAGTTATTTCACGCAGCTTATCATAATTAACTACCTTTTGGGCTGCGCCTTGCATGCCCGCTAGGAGGCACTGCAGCGTTTGGTCTCAGCAGCGGTGGTCATTTTGGCCGGTTTGGTAGTCCCAATTAGGGTCAGCATCGGGGACCACTGCTGTGCCTACCGGCATTTGGGGGATCAGTAAGGTACACCTGGTCAGCGTGTGCCTGAGCTGTCACGCGGATGCGATTATGCTCATCCAGAGTAAGGGTAGAGGACAAAATTACATAAATGTCATGCTAGGTTAAGTCATAGTCTTGTGTGAGATAGCGGAATTCTTTAGTGTAAACAGTAGGATTGGCGGAGAATGACCCTAAGCGTTTTTCAATAGTGGATAGATTAGAGAGAGAGAAGGGAACGTGTACTCAGACAACACCTTCCGTTCTGGCCACCTCGTGGAGAGGACAGAGGAGGGAGCTCTCATCGGTGGGGGTGCCGTGCGGGTGAGTGTGACCACTAACAGAAGAGGTTATGTCAGAACCTGGGAGAGCAGGAGGAGGTTGGGGTTCTGGAGGAGAAGGAGTAGGAGGGATTAGGGGTTCAGTGCCGGGTGAAGGAGTGTGAGCACTAACAGAAGAGGCCATGTTAGGACCTGAGGGAGCAGGAGGGGGTTGGGGTTCTGCATAAGGTGGGGGGTTAGTGGGTCGGGCTGGGGGTAGGGAGAGTTCCTCAGGCAGATTGGGGTCAGAGAAGGGGGAGGAGGAGGCCAGTGGTGGGGCTGAAGGCAGATTGAGGGATTTCTTTACCAGGAGTACCTGGACTGTGCTGCAGGAGGAGCAGAGATTGGGGTGGGCACGGAGACACCAGAAAGCCTGAATATAGGGAACTTCTGCCCACTTGCCGTTCTTTTGGCAAAAGTTGTCTAAGTCTGTCAGGACATTAAAGTCGAGTGTGCCTTTTGGAGGCCACTTGGACTGGTTGTCTAGGGGATACTGTGGCCAGGCTATGGTGGAGAGGAAGAATAGCCTTTTCTTTTTATGGAGAGGCCCACCTTGGGTAAATTTAGAACTAGGCATCCTAGCGGCGACTTAGGGTCTGGGCGGGATCCCTGGGTTGCCCATGATTAGCTAGTTAACTGCGAGGGGTGAGGTATTACACCCAACACGGGCAAAGAGTTCTTTTCCTGGAGGGGGTGGCCGAGAGAACTTACAAGCTGCAATGACTACAACGAGAAAGAAGATAGAGTTAAGGCTAGAGCTACCTGCCACATGGGAGAATTTGAGAAGTTGACAGGAGTGGGGCTAGAGAGTGAGGTTTTAGTGGTAGAGAAAAAATAGAAGGAAAAAGGAGAACAGAGTTATCTCTAATGGCAGAAATTCAGTGAAGGTCCCCTGTAGCCAGTTGTCTATTACCCACTGTAAGATATCGTCTACTCTGAGGGAAGCAGGCTTAAGCCACTGTATATCAGCTAGCAGGAGTCCAATGAAGTTGGCAAATTTACAGTAAAGACAGGACCACATATAGGTTGACGGACAAACGGTGGGTGCCCCCCCCAGATGGGGGACCAGTCTGATGCCTTCCCCGGCCACGTCCCCCGAAGGGATGTTTCAGGGCGTCTTGGCTAAGGTGTACCCGTATAACCCCCAGGCCTGGTCACCTCAGAACTTTTGGTCCTGAGGTGAATCACCGTTATGCCTTATGACATCCCCCATGGAACCGCGGGTGGAGGCCCACTCAAGCCCTGTAGCCGTTAAGCTGTGGGGCTACACATAAACTCACTCATTCACACACTTGCTCGGGAACAGAAAGAGGAACTAAGAATACTTAGGCTGGAGCTAGCTTGCCAAAGGGCTAATTTGGGACCAGGAGCCGGGGTCTGGTCCAGGTCCTGAGTAGGACCTGGAGTTGCAAATGGGACTTCTTATTACCCAAACCTCACTCGCTGCTGCGGAGATGATTGGAAGGCGTCCTGGACTGCACTGCCAAACACCAGAGAGGTTTGAGGAAGATGGGGACATCTCCCTCAGGTTCCTGACCCCCGGCAAACCCCTTACGGGGAGAAGACAAGAGTGTAGGGACGTCTCCTCTACGCTCAGGTCCTTGGAACGGAACTGGGGCCCCGGGCCCATGGCGGTAAGGAGTCCCGACATGGCCGCGGTTACAGACAGGGAGTCCACAGAGCAGGCAGCGGGAGGGGCTGTGGGCAACAGAAGCCTTACCTTGCGGCAGAGCGGTTTCCTGGTCCGGCTTACGGTGGAGGAGTCAGTTTCCCCCAGGAAGGGTCTTACAACTCCTCCCGGGTTTCAGCACCAAATGTAAGGGTTATTGCCGAGTTTAAAATGAGGAAACTGAGACCAGCCTAGGAAAATTAAATGCCAATTTATTAAGCTCCCAGGCAAGGTTCTGTGGTCCGGGAAAGGGGGGCCAGAGAAGTCGCACTTGACTCCTCCTGGGATTGGGGTTTTATAGGGAGTGAAGGTGTTCTGATTGGTCGTGGGGAAACAGGATGTGGACGGCGCTAGCTGCTATTGGTAGGTAGGCGGGATTTCCGGTGAGCGGGCCGCCCAGGGAGAGTGGGACCTGGATGGAGCAAAATGCTATTGGGCTGGTTTTGGCAGGGCTTCTTTTAAACTTCGGTGGGGTTTTCCAACGGCAGGGGGCTAGGTGCCAGGTGCCAGGTGCAGATTCTGGTGTGGAGTGCAGAAGTGGGCGTTGGGGAAGCCACATGGCGGAGCTAGATGCTGAGTGCAGGGCTTGATGTCGAGCATGGAGTGGTGACGTAGTTTCCAGGCGCGGAGAGGGATGGGCGTGTCCGAGCTCCCGGCAAGGCAATGGGCCTTACATATAGTACCTTTTTTTTTTTTTGAGACGGAGTTTCACTTTTGTTGCCCAGGCTGGAGTGCAGTGGCACAATCTCAGCTTACTGTGACCTCTGCCTCCCAGGTTCAAGAGATTCTCCTGCCTCAGCCTCTTGAATAACTGGGATTACAGGTGTCTGCCACCACGCCTGGTTAATTTTTTTGTATTTTTAGTAGAGACAGGGTCTCGCCATGTTGGCCAGGCTCGTCTCAAACTCCTGACCTCAGGTGATCCACCCTCCTTGGCCTCCCAAAGTGCTGGGATTACAGCCATGAGCCACCACGCCCAGCCTTGGCCTATATTACCATTAAAAAAAAATTTTTTTTTAATATAGAGACAGGGATCTTGCCATGTTGCACAGGCTGGTCTTGAACTCCTGGGCTCAAGTGATTTGCCTGCCTTGACCTCCCAAAGGGCTGTAAGCTACTGCACCTGGCCTCTTATGGTACCTTACACACTTGTGCAAACATTCCTCAAGTCTAGTATAGTGGTCATCAGAATGGACTCAAGTTAAACTGCCTGGGTTGAAAATACCAGCTCCAACTTCACCACTGTATAATCTTGGGGGGCAAGTTACAAGACCTCCTTTGTACCTCATTTTCCCCATCAGTAAAGTGTGAATCATAACAGTTCTTATATCACAGGATGTATTTTAAGAATTAAATGACATGGAGTATGTAAAATGCTTAGCTCATCGCCTAGAACATCTAAGTACTCATTAAATATTGGTTCTTAATATTTATTAGTATCAATAAGATTAATAATCATTATTATAATAAACATCACTTCTCAAGAAAGCAAAAACAGGGTAAATACAGAGAGCAGTAATTAGTTAAGAGTAATGATGTCATTACCACTTATAACCAATTATTTCACTAGACAGGTTAGTTAAGGAAAATTTATTTTAGTATGTAAAGAATTTTACATTAAGCTAGTTGCATTAGAAAATCCAAACAATTTGCATCTTAAATAACAGAGAACAGGCCTTCCAAGGCCCAGAAGGGAAGACATTAAGTGGTAATTAGAAAAATCAATCTCTTAGCTGAAAGTTTTAATAGATTCATTTGCTCTTGTATCCCAACATTTTACCAGGTCAGAAGCAGAGGCTGGAAGAAGAGTGGGGGCAAGGAGGGTTCTGTGAGTCACTCTAGCAAATTAATTTAGGACTATGTAGGAACTGGCAGCACCTCAGGGCGGGCCCCCATCTTGCTCACTTTTATTTTATTTTTTATTTTTTATTTTTTTGAGACAGAGTCTTACTCTGTTGCTCAGGCTGGAGTGTAGTGGTGCAATCTTGGCTCACTGCAACCTCTGCCTCCCAGATTCAAGTGATTCTCCTGCCTCAGCTTCCCAGGTAGCTGGGACTACAGGTGCATGCCACCATACCTGGCTAATTTTTGTATTTTTGGTAGAGATGAGGTTTTGCCATGTTGGCCAGGCTGGTCTCGAACTCCTGACCTCAAGCCATCTACCCACCACCTGACCTCCTGACCTCAAGCCATCCAGCCTCCCAAAGTGCTGGAATACAAGTGTGAGCCATTGCACCGGCCTTGCTCACTTTAACATCATGGATATCATTTAATGTCATGAATCTCCACTACAGATGACTGTCTCGCTTTTATAGCTTGGGAAACTGAGGCTCAGAAGCCAGGTAATTTAGGACTTCTGGTTTGCATCCTCAGAAACCAAGACAGACTGATTGAAGTGAAGAGGAGAGGGCTTAGGCAAGGCTGTTAGGAGATCACAGGGTGGGAGGGATGGCTAGACAGCCTGGACCAGAAACGGGCAGGATTCCACAGGTGCACAGGGGACAAAGACAGGAACCAGTCAAAGAGCAGGAAAATCTGGTCTGGGCTCTGCCAGTTTTCTCAACACTCTACTTAGATTGCAATTCCAGGGAGGAAGTGTCCAACTGCCAAGTGCTTGAGAATAGACACACCAGCCGGCAGCATCGTCAACACCTGGGGAACTTGTTAGAAGTGCAGAATCTTGGCCAGGTGCAGTGGCTCTCACCTGTAATCCTAGCACTTTGGGAGGCTGAGGTGGGCAGATCAGCTGATGTTGGGAGTTCCAGACCAGCCTGACCAAGATGGAGAAACCCTATCTCTACTAAAAATACAAAATTAGCAGGGCGTGGTGACGCATGCATGTAATCCCAGCTACTTTGGAGGCTGAGGCGGGAGAATTGCTTGAACCTCAAAGGCGAGGGTTGCAGTGAGCAAAGATTGGGCCATTGTACTGCAGCCTGGGCAACAAGAGCAAAACTCCGTCTCAAAAAAAAAAAAAGAGAATCTCAGGTTCCACCCTGGACTTACTGAGTCACAACCTGCATGTTTTTTTTTTTTTTTTTTGAGACAAGGTCTTGCCCAGGCTGGAGTGCTATGGCGCCTCTCGGCTTACTGCAACCTCCACCTCCTGGGTTCAAGCATTTCTAGTGCCTCAACCTCCCAAGTAGCTGAGACTTCAGGCATGCACCACCACTCCCAGCTAATTTTTGTATTTTTAGTAGAGACGGGGTTTTACTGTGTTGTCCAGGCTGGTCTCAAACTCCCAACTTCAAGTGATCCACCTGCCTCAGTCCCAAAGTACTGGGATTATAGGCATGCGCCGCCACACCCCAGCCAGAGCCTGCATCTTAACAGCTCCCTCAGATCTGTGCAAGTTACAATTTGGGACACACTGTGAAGAGCCCCTAAGGAACACTTCATGCCTGATCAACTTCCCATGGGGAAAAGATGTCAATTCCTCAACAGGAAATTTATGGTGCTGCTTCTAGAAGTGTCACAGTCTGACAGGTTCTTTCTGCCCATTGCCCCCCACCTCGCCCCAAACCAATAAGAACAGCAGGTATTGCAGCAAAGGAAGAATTTAATAATTGCAGGGCAGCCAAATGAGAAGAACAGGGAGAAATTTCTCAAACCTGTCTCCCTGAGAATTCAAAGGCCAGGATTTTTTTAAGAGTACTTTGGTGGGCAGAGGGCTGGGGAACGGGAACAATTGATTGGCTAGGGAAGAACTCACAGGGGCATCTAAAACTGTCCTCACGTAGCTGAGTCAGTTCTCAGGAGGTAGGGGCAAGGGTTGGGGTGGGGCTGTCAGGACAAGGTGGCATCTCTTGGTCTGCCAAAATGTGAAATCTGAAAAGATCTCAAAGACCAGTTCTTCAGGTTTCACAATAGTGATATTATCTGTAGGAGTAGTTGGGGAAGTTATAAATCTTGCAACAGCCAGTTATGTGACTCCGGGGAAGTCGGCAACTTATAGGAAAACATGCTGAGCAATGGCAGGTTGAATTGAATTCTGCCTATTCTTCAGCAAAGTCCAATCCTCTACCATAATTCTAACCTTGGCTTATGAATGTGACTTCAATCTCTGAACAAGGAGGGACATCGGTTTCCCTTGCCTCAAAGTTTTTTTTGTTTGTTGTTTTGTTTTGTTTTTGAGACAGAGTCTCGCTCTGTCGCCAGGTGCCAGGCTGGAGTGCAGTGGTGCAATCTCGGCTCACTGCAACCTCCGACTCCCGGGTTCAAGCAATTCTCCTGCCTCAGCCTTCCGAGTAGCTGGGACTACAGGCATGTGCCACCATGCCCAGCTAATTTTTGTATTTTTAGTACAGATGGGGTTTCACCATGTTGGCCAGGATGGTCTCGATCTCTTGACCTCGTGATCCACCCGCCTCAGCCTCCCAAAGTGCTGGGATTACAGACGTGAGCCACCGCGCCCGGCCTTGCTTTGTTTTTTTGAGATTAGAGTCTCACTCTGTCGCCCAGGTTGGAGTGCAGTGGCATGATCTTGGCTCACTGTAACCTCTGCTGCCTGGGTTCAAGCAATTCTCCTGCCTCAGCCTCCCGAGTAGCTGGGATTACAGGTGCGCACCACTGCGTCTGGATAATTTTTGTAGTTTTTAGTAGAGACGGGGTTTTACCATCTTGGTCAGGCTGGTCTTGAACTCCCGACCTCATGATCCACCTGCTTCAGCTTCCTAAAGTACTGGGAGCCACCACGCCTGGCCTTTTTTTTTTTTTTTTTTTTGAGACGAAGTCTTGCTTTGTCACCCAGGCTGGAGTGCAGTGGGAGATCTTGTCTCATTGCAACCTCTGCCTCCTGGGTTCAAGTGATTCTTGTGCCTCAGCCTCCCAAGTAGCTGGGACTACAGGCGTGCATCATTACACCTGACTGTATTTGTATTTTTAGTAGAGACGGGGTTTCTCCATGTTGGCCAGGGTGGTCTTGAGCTCCTGACCTCAGGCAATCTGCCTACCTCCACCTCCCAAAGTGCTGGGATTACAGGTGTGAGCCACTGTGCCTGGATCCTCAAAATTTAACTATAAACTGAATTCCTAGCATTGTTTTCTTGGCCTCTATGATACAATAAGCAAAAAACAAAAACAACAAATAATTTAGCCTGTGAGGTTAGAAGCAAGATGGAGTCAGTCATGTAGGTTTTTCTCATTACATGTAATTCTGCACAGGTGGTTTCAGGAAGAGACGTGGACTCTAGGATACCCCATAAGAGGCACTCCCTGGGATTCCAGAACAGGCTAGTCTTCCCCCAGACTGCCTCCTGGCAGCCCACATGGTGTGTGCACAGACAATTCCTATTAGCGCTCGAACAGGTTTTTTTCACCTAGGTTGAATTTCTCAAGGGTTGCTGACATCTTGAAGATCTGAGAGAGACCTCAGCTGTAAAATCCTTGATCTCTTTCAACCGCTGAACATTAAAACCCTTTTCTCCCCCTCTTACACAACTTTTTGAGCAATGGTGGGATGTGAAGCTAGCAGCTGCATCCCTTTTTCTCAGTGCTGCCTCTTTCCCAGGAACAGCTATAGATTTACTGCTATTTTAAGGAGATGATGAAGATGAAAGTTTTGCAAGGCCTTGTATCCAGGTGCCGGGGACAAAGGAAGCACCTGGCTTTGCCAGCACAAAGGATTCCGAATGGGAAAAGGGAGCCATGAACAGCGGAATGACAAAGGCAGCTTCACTTTCCTTCATCCAGCATTGACTTGACAAGGTGACAAGGGGTTTTACAGGGAAGGCCCCCTTTGGAAATTTCCCCCTCTCCAGGGGTCCTGCCCCTTTCCCACTCAGGCCCCTCCTTCCTGGGCTTAGCCAAGCCCACACAGCATCTGTCAGAGGAGGTGGGGCATGTAGACCGCTATCCTTGGTCCTGAATTGTCATTATTATTGGGGCAGTAGTTCACAACCTGGCTGCCAATCAGAATCAAGGGGAAAGCATGATAAAAGCACCGACTGCAAAGTCCCACACCCTAGGTATGCTGACGTGGTTGGTTTCTGTGTTAAAGAAAAAAAAAAAAAATTCAGGGCAGACACAGTGGTTCATGCTTGTAGTCCCAGCACTTTGGGAGGTCAAGGCAGCAGGATCACTTGAAGCCAGGAGTTCAAGACCACCCTGAGCAACATAGTGAGACCCTGTCTCTACAAAAAATATAAAAATTAGCCAGGCATGCCAGGCGCAGTGGCTTACACCTGTAATCCCAGCACTTTGGGAGGCCGAGGTGGGTGGATCACCTGAGGGCAGTAGTTCGAGACCAGCCTGGCCAATAAGGTGAAACCCTGTCTCTACTAAAAATACAAAAAATTAGCCAGGCATGGTGGTGGGCGCCTGTAGTCTCAGCCACTCATATGGCTGAGGCAAGATAATCGCTTGAGCCTGTGAGGCAGAGGTTGCAATGAGCCGAGATCAGGCCATTGCACTCCATTCTGGGCAAAAAGAGCAAAACTCCATCTCAAAAAAAAAAAAAAAAAAAAAGCCAGGCACGATGGCACATTCCTATAATGCCTGTAGTCCTAGCTACTCAGGAGGCTGAGGTGGAAGGATGAGCTGAGCCCAGGAGTTGGAACTACAGTGAGCCATGTTCACACCACTGCATTCCAGCCTGGGTGACAGAGCAATACCCTATCTCAAAAAATAAGAACTCAGACAGAACTGAGAGTTCGTGGATGACAGCTTGAAAATCCCTCTGCTATGGCATGCTTACGGCTCTGAAGCCCATGCCAGGGACATCTGCTACTGCTTTTGTTTTCCTGTTAGTATCCACTTTTTATTTATTTATTTATTTTTTACTTTTTAGAGTCGGGGTCTCACTCTGTAGCCCAGGCTGGAGTACAATGGTATGATCTTTGGCTCTCTGTAACCTCTGCCTCCCGGGTTCAAGCAATTCTCCTGCCTCAGCCTCCCGAGTAGCTGGGATTACAGGTGCCTACCACCAGGCCCGGCTAATTTTTGTATTTTTAGTAGAGACGGTGTTTCACCATATTGACCAGGCTGGTCTCAAACTCCTGACCTTATGATCCTCCTGCCTCAGCCTCCCAAAGTGTTGGGATTATAGGCATGAGCTACCATGCCCAGCCGGACACTGTTTTCAAATAATCAGTTACCAAGGATGAAAAATCAGTTACTGGCCGGGCACAGTGGCTCACTCCTGTAATCCCAGCACTTTGGGATGCTGAGGTGGATCATCTGAGGTCTGGAATTCAAGACCAGCCTGACCAACATGGTGAAATCCTGTCTCTACTAAAAATACAAAAAAGTTAGCCGGGCATGGTGGCGAGTGCCTGTAGTCTCAGTTACTCAGGAGGCTAAGAAGGAGGCAGAGGTTGCAGTGAGCTGAGATTGAGCACACTGCACTCCAGTTTGGGCAACAGAGCAAGAGTCTGTCTTTAAAAAAAAAAAAGATCATTTGACTGAAGAAGAATAAAGAAGATGGCTGGATGGCCAGGCACAGTGTCTCATACCTGTAATCCCAACACGATGGGAGGCCAAGGCAGGACGCTCACTCGAGACCAGGAATTCTAGACCAGGCTGTACAACATAGTGAGACTCTTCCCTAAGAAAATTTTAAGGCTAGGCATGGTGGCTCTCGCCTGTAATCCTAGCACTTTGAGAGGCTGAGGCGGGGCATCACCTGAGGTCAGGAGTTTGACACCAGTCTGTCGAACATGGTGAAACCCTGTCTTTACTAAATATGCAAAAACTAGCCAGATGTAGTGACAGGCACCTATAATCCCAGCTATTCGGGAGGCTGAGGCAGGAGAATTGCTTTAACCTGGGAGGCGAAGTTTGCAGTGAGCTGAGATTGCGCCACTTCACTCCAGCCTGGGCGACAGAGCAAACCTCTGTCTCAAAAAAAAAAAAAAAAAAACAAACTTTTTTTTTTTTAAGTTGGCCAAGTGTGGTAGTGACCACCTGTAATCCTAGCTACTCAAGAGGCTGAAGTGGGAGGATCACTTGAGCCCAGGAGTTCGAAGCTGCAGTGAGGTACCATTGTGCCACTGTACTCCAGCCCAGGTGACTGAGTGAAACCCTGTCTCTGAAAGAAAACAAAACCAAAAACCCTGTCTGGGCCTGATACACCACAAGCAGAGGTGTCCAAGGCTGAGTCTCAACAAAGTGCTGACAGATTTTGGGAGGAGGGGAAGGGGGAGACGAAGTCTCACTCAGTCACCCAGGATGGAGTGCAGTGGTGGTAGCTCACTGCAGACTCACTCCTGGGCTCAAGTGATCCTCCCACCTCACCCTCCTGAGTAGCTGGGACTACTGGAGAGCAAGATTTTTTTTTAATCTCAGTAAAAATGTTGCTATTTTGACTCTGTCCCTGGTCTCTTTAATTTATGCTACATGGTTTCCATGGTCGAGCTCACTGCAACCTTGTTTCTGACATTTATAATGCTTGTTCTCTCTGAGGAGTTGGGGCAGTGTGAACCCATCAGCAGGCTGAGCTCAAGGTTCACTCCCTCCTATGGCACTGTGGGGTGGCCATACCTTTTTTTTTTTTTTTTTTTTGAGACAGAGTTTCGCTCCTGTTGCTCAGGCTGGAGTGCAATGGTGCGATCTTGGCTCACCAAAACCTCTGCTTCCTGGGTTCAAGCAATTCTCCTGCCTCAGCTTCCCATGTAGCTGGAATTATAGGTATGTGCCACCATGCCCAGCTAATTTTGTATTTTTTTCAGTAGAGGTGGGTTTTCTCCATGTTAGTCAGTCTGGTCTCAAACTCCTGACCTCAGATGATCTGCCCACTTTGGCCTCCCACAGTGCTTGAATTAGAGGCATGGTCTTTGCGCTCTCAGAAGTATGAGACCGGTAACCAAAACACAGAAAGGTCAAAGGGCCTTTAGGACTGAAGGGAATAACCCCCAGTGGTGTAATTCCCGGACATCATTTCTCTGAGTAGGAGGTACATTTGGGGTTAGGGAAGCATGACAAAAATGCCTGGAACCACTTCCATGTGGTTTTGAGAGTATCTCTGTCTGGCCAGAGTAGAAAAAGGTGTTCATGGGCATTGAAGTGGGTCAACGTTTGCACTATGAGAGAAGAGAAAATCGCCTGGAAGAGGTTCCAGAGTAGAGGTAATTAGGCAGAAGGCAAGAGTCCAGATGAGAGACCAATGGGGGAGTTCTGAAAAGCTAAGAGAAAACATAAAAGGAAGCTATTTTTAGGAATGTGAAATCAGACTGTAGGACAAGCGGAGCTAGGCATCTGAAAATAGTCATTAGAGAAGGCTTGAAAGCAAAAGAGAGTTAGGGCAACGTTACGGTATTTGAATGACTGTCAGGAGACCTGCAATTTTGATCAAATTTGGAAGTGGGGGGAGTTGCCTCTGAGCCAAGGAAAATGATCTGTGCCTTTCTGGACAAATGTTGCCCCTCTCATATGGTGCAGTCAGTAGACCACAAGCATCATTTTACACTGACCTTTCAAAATGTTGTTGCTCAAAGTCAAGAGGAGGGAGAAAGCACACGGTGAATTCTGGGACCTGGTTTAATCTGATTTTTCTCCTGGAAAATGATTACAAGAGAGCTCACTTTTAATTATTTGTTATGCCAGGTGTGGTGGCTCATGCCTATAATCCTAGTACTTTGGGAAGCCAAGGTGGGTGGATCAGCTGAGGTCAGGAATTCAAGACCAACCCGGCTAACATGATGAAACCCCGTCTCTACTAAAAATACAAAAATTAGCTGGGCGTGGTGGTGTGCATGTTGAGGCATGAGAATGGCTTGAACCTGGGAGGCAGAGGTTGCAGTGAGCCAAGATTGCAACACTGCACTCCAGCATGGGTGACAGAGTGAGACACTGTCGCAAAAAAAAAAAAAAAAAAAAAAAAATAGAATGCTATGGTCTGAATGTTTATGTCCCTCCAAAATTAACACTTTGAAACCTAATCACCAATGTGATGGTATTAAAAGGTGAGGTCTTTGTGAGGTGATTAGGTCATGAGGGTGAAGATTAGTGGTCTTACAAAAGAGACCCCAGGCTGGGCTCAGTGGCTCACGCCTGTAATACCAACACTTTGGGAGGCTGAGGCAGGTGGATTGCCTGAGGTCAGGAGTTTGAGACCAACCTGGCCAACCCCCATTTCTACTAAAAATTCAAAAATTAGCCAGGTGTGGTAGCGGGCACCTGTAATCCCAGCTACTCAAGAGGCTGAGGCAGAAGAATTGCTTGAACCTGGAAGGTGGAGGTTGCAGTGAGCCAAGATCATGCCACTGCACCCAGCCTGGGTGATGAGAAAAACTCCGTATCAAAAAAACAAAGAAAAAAACTCCAGAGAGCTGCCTTACTCCCTAGGCCACATGAGGACACAGCTAGAAGGTGCCATCTATAAACGAAAAACACTGAATCTGATCTTGAACTTCCAGCTTCCAGAACTGTGATAAATAAATTTTATTTATAAGCCATGCAATTTATGGTATTTTGCTAGAGCAGCCCAAACAGAGTGAAGGAAAACATCATCAATGGATGCTAAAATTAGTGGGGAAATGCATGATAGAAACGGCGTATTTACAATCTTTTTTTTTAGTCCCCACCCAAATCTCAGATATTTACAATCTCTAAATATCTCTCAAGATGCTTTTCAAAAAAATTTTATTTTATTTATTTATTTATTTATTTTTTGAGACAGAGCTCACTGCATTTCAGCCTGGATGACATATTGAGAGACTCTGACTCTAAAACACACACACACACACACACACACACACACACAGCCTGAATTTAACCATGAGGAAACACAAACCCAAACTGAGAGACAGTCTATAAATTATGGGACAATGCTCTTCAAAAAATGTCAAGATCATGAATGAAAAAAAAAAAAAGACAGTGGAAGTCTTCCAGACTGGAGAAAACTAAGGAAATTGGAAAACTAAATATAATATATGATCCTGGATTTGATCCTGGACCAGAAAAAGATCATTAGTGAGATAACTGGAAATATTTGAATAAGGTCAGTAGATTACTGAACACTAATTTCCTTGTTTTGGTCATTGTCCTGTGGTTATTTATAATATGAACACGGGGGAAGCTATTGAGAGGGTATACAGGAATTCTTTGTACTAATTGTGCAATTTTACTTTTAAGCCTGGCTTTCTGTTTCTTTCTTTCCTTCTTTCTTTCTTTCTTTCGAGACAGAGTTTCACTCTTGTTCCCCCAGGCTCGAGTGCAATGGTGTGATCTTGGCTTACCGCAATCTCCACCTCTGAGATTCAAGAGATTCTCCTGCCTCAGCCTCCCAAGTAGCTGGGATTATAGGCATGTGCCACCATGCCCAGCTAATTTTGTAGTTTTAGTAGAGATGGGGTTTCTCCTTGTTGGTCAGATTGGTCTTGAACTCCCAACCTCAGGTGTTCCACCTGCCTTTGTCTCCCAAAGTGGTGGAGTTACAGGCGTGAGCCACCCTGCCCGGGCTTTTTTGTTGTTGTTTGAGACAGAGTCTTCCTCTGTCACCCAAGCTAGGGTGCAATGGAGTGATCTTGGCTTACTGCAACCTCCGTCTACCAGGTTCAAGCAATTCTCCTGCCTCAGCCTCCCAAGTAGCTGGAGTTACAGGCACCCGCCACCATGTTGGGCTAATTTTTTGTATTTTTAGTAGACACAGGGTTTCACCGTGTTGGCCAGGCTGGTCTCAAAACTCCTGACCTCAAGTAATCCAACCACCTCTGCCTTCCAAAGTGCTAGGATTACAGGCATGAGCCACCACACCTGGCTTCGTTGTGCTTTTTTTTTTTTTTTTTGAGACGGAGTCTTACCTTGTTGACCCAGCTGGAGTGCAGTGGCACAATCTCAGCTGACTGCAACCTCCGCTTCCCGGGTTCAAGCAATTCTCCTGCCTCAGCCTCCTGAGTAGCTGGGACTACAGGTACACACCACCATGCCAAGCTAATTTTTTACATTTTTAGTAGAGACCGGGTTTCACCATATTGGCCAGACTGGTCTCAGACTCCTGACCTCCTGATCCACCTGCCTCGGCCTCCTAAAGTGCTGGGATTACAGGCAGGAGCCACTGCACCCTGCCTCCTTGTGCTTTTAAATCTTGCTGGTGATCAGTTCATAGGGCAGCTCCCAGTTTAAAAAAAAAAAAATGAAATATTGCTGGTGGGAGTGAAGCCTTTTTTTTTTTTAAGAGACGGTCTTGCTATGTTGCCCAGGTTGGAGTGCAGTGGCTATTCACAGGCGCGATCCCACGACTGATCAGCACTGGAGTTCTGACCTGCTCTGTTTCCGACCTGGGCCAGTTCACCCCCTCCTTAGGCAACCTGGTGGTCCCCTGCTCCCAGGAAGTCACCATATTGATGCTGAACTTAGTGCAGACACCCGATCTGGGCATACAGCCCAGGACTCCTGGGCTCAAGGGATCCTCCCACCTCAGCCTCCCGAGTAGCTGGGACTACAGGCACGCACCACTGCGCCCAGCAAGTGAAGCCTTTTTGAGAGAAGTTTAACTGCTAGTGTTAAAACCCAAAATTTGGGCTGGGTGTGGTTGCTCATGCCTGTTAATCCCAGCACTTGGGAGGAAGATTACTTGAGCCCAGAGTTTGAGACCAACCTGGGTAACATATTGAGACCCTGTCTCTGTTTTTTATTATTACTTTAAATTTTTTTTAAAAAATTTGCCAATGTGTAACTTCCAGCTATGGCACTGTGAAGAGGTAGGCAAATCCTCTCTCCCGGAAAATAAGAACAAAATTATCAAAAACAATTTGAGGCCCCTGGAGATCAACCAAAGTCAAACAATACATTGAGAGGCATTAATGCTGGGCGTGGCGGCTCATGCCTGTAATCCCAGAACTTTGGGAGGCCAAGGCAGGTGGATCACTTGAGGTCAAGAATTCGAGACCAGCCTGGCCAACATGGTGAAACCCTGTATCTACTTAAAACACAAAAACTAGCTGGGTATAGTGGCAGTTGCCTGTAATCCCAGATATTTGGGAGGCTGAGGCAGGAGTGAGCCGTGATCGCACCACTGCACTCCAACCTGGGCAACAGAGTAAGACTCCATTCCAAAAAAAAAAAAAAAGAAGGCCAGGCACGGTGGCTCACACCTGTTATCCCAGCACTTTGGGAGACCCAGGAGGGTGGATCACGAGGTCAAGAGATGGAGATCATTCTGGCCAACATGGTGAAACCCCGTCTCTACTAAAAATACAAGAATTAGCTGGGTGTGGTGGCGCACGTCTGTAGTCCCAGCTACTGAGGAGGCTGAGGCAGGAGAATCACTTGAACTCAGGAGGCAGAGGTTACAGTGAGCTGAGATCACGCCACTGCACTCCAGCCTGGCGACAGAGAGAGACTCTGTCTCAAAAAATAAAATAAAATAGAAAAGGAAAGAGAGGGATTCAGGAACAACTGCTAGAACCTTAGGTAGGAATAGGAGTCGGCAGTCTTCTTTCAGAAGACCTGCTTCCATCTGCTCCCTGCCAAGCTGGACAGCTGCAGTCACTGCACCAGGGCAGGCTAGGACTAGAGAAGCAGCTTGACTGTGAGAGAGCACACTTGGTTTGGAACAGAGAGGAAAGGTCACGCTTGATACTGTTGTCAGTGAAAGCAGCAAGCTCCGGAGAAGATGAACATGGGAACCTGCAGCTCTGCCAGCCCGAGCCTGTGGCCCTAGATGGGGTGAGCGGCCAGAATTTCAATAGGAAGACTCTGGAAATGATAGATCAAGAGAAGGCCCAACTAAGCTCTCCACCTGTCACCTGTGTCTGGCTGATTGGGAAAGTATGCACACGTGCAGGGAGAAACAAGTGGGTCTGGAGAAACGTGAAATCAGAGGCAGGCTAGAGGACTGCCTGAGCTTGGGATGCCCTGCCCCCACCCGCCTAGCCACAGCCGTGAAGGACGAGGGCTCTTGGGCTCAACCTCTGTCTTAATTAGTGGCTGACCACTAAGCAATGCAGACACAGGGGTGTCTCTTAGAAGTCAGACTAAAAACAGTACTAAGAATAAAAAGCTGGGCCAGGTGTGGTGGCTCTTGCCTATAACCTCAGCACTTTGGGAGGCCAAGGCAGGCAGATCACCAGAGGTCAGGAGTTTCAGACCATTCTGACCAACATGGTGAAACCTTGTCTCTAGTAAAAATAGAAAAATTAGCCATTCTTGGTGGCGGGTGCCTGTGATCCCAGCTACTCGGGAGGCTGAGGCAGGAGAATTGCTTGAACCCGGAGGTGGAAGTTGCAGTGAGCTGAGATCACGCCACTGCAGTCCAGACCAGGCAATGGTGCAAGACTCCTTCTCAAGATATTGAACTCGAGTTGAAAGAGGTGAGTCCGGTCTCAAAATGGAGGGCCATGATCCAAAGGAACCAGAGCAGTTGAGAAAACTGTTTATTGGTGGTCTGAGCTTTGAAACTACAGATTATAGTTTAAGAGAACATTTTGAGAAATGGGGCACACTTACAGATTGTGTGGTAATGAGAGATCCCCAAACCAAACGTTTCAGGGGCTTTGGTTTTGTGACTTATCGTTGTGTTGAAGAGTTGGATGCAGCACTGTGTGCTCGACCACACAAGGTTGATGGGCCTGTAGTGGAACCAAAGAGAGCTGTTTCTAGAGCGGATTCTGTAAAGCCTGGCACCCATCTAACAGTGAAGAAAATTTTTGTTGGTGGTGTTAAAGAAGATACGGAAGAGTATAATTTGAAAGACTACTTTGAAAAGTATGGCAAGATTGAAACCACAGAAGTTATGGAAGACAGGCAGAGTGGAAAAAGAGAGGATTTGCTTTTGTAACTTTCGATGATCATGATACAGTTGATGAAATTGTTGTTCAGAAATACCACACTACTAATGGGCATAATTGTGAAGTGAAAAAGGCCCTTTCTAAACAAGAGGTGCAGTCTGCTGGATCACAGAGAGGCCGTGGAGGTGGATCTGGCAATTTTATGGGTCTCGGAGGAAACTTTGGAGGTGGTGGAGGTAATTTTGGCCGTGGTGGAAACTTTGGTGGAAGAGGAGGTTATGGTGGTGGAGGTGGTGGCAGCAGAGGTGGTTCTGGAGGTGATGGTGGCAGCTATGGCAGTGGTCCTGGTTATAGCAGTAGAGGGGGCTATGGTGGTGGTGGACCAGGATATGGAAACCAAGGTGGTGGATATGGTGGCGGTGGTGGAGGATATGATGGGTACAATGAAGGAGGAAATTTTGGCGGTGGGAACTATGGTGGTGGTGCGAACTATACTGATTTTGGAAATTATACTGGACAACAGCAATCAAATTATGAACCCACGAAAGGGGGCAGTTTTGGTGGAAGAAGCTCGGGCAGTCCCTGTGGTGGTGGAAGTGGTAGATATGGTAGCAGAAGGTTCTAAAACAGCAGAAAAGTGCTACAGTTCTTAGCAGGAGAGAGAGCGAGGAGTTGTCAGGAAAGCTGCGGGTTACTTTGAGACAGTCATCTGAAACGCATTAGAGGAACTGTAAAAATCTGCCACAGAAGGAGAGATGATCCATAGTCAGAAAAGTTACTGCAGCTTAAACAGGAAACCCTTCTTGTTCAGGACTGTCATAGCCACAGTTTTTGCAAAAAGTGCAGCTATTGATTAATGCAATGTAGTGTCAATTAGATGCACATTCCTGAGGTCTTTTATCTGTTGTAACTTTTTCTTTTTCTTTTTCTTTTCATTACATCCGGTATATTGCCCTGTAAATTGTGGTAGTGGTACCAGGAATAAAAAATTAAGGAATTTTTAACTTTTCAAAAAAAAAAGAAAAAATTCCTTCGCAAAATAAAAGAATAAAAAGCTGAGCAGAGGCTGTCAGGTTTCTGGTCTGGCACTCAAGGAGCTTGGCAGTCACCAGTCTGTACTAACAACAAGTAAAAAGCTGAACAAACTGAAAAATCAATTCTTCTTAGATGCATAAAACAATTGAGGTCACTCAAGCTGAAGTGCAGTGAGGTGATCGTGACTTACTGCAGCCTCAACCTCCCGAGCTCAAGCAATCTTCCTGCCTCAGCCTCCAAGTAGCTGGGACTATAGGCATGTGCCACCAGATAATTAAAAAAAAAATTTTTTTGAGAGGGAGTTTCGCTCTTGTTGCCCAGGCTGGAGTGCAATGGTGCGATCTCAGCTCACTGCAACCTCCACTTCCTGGGTTCGAGTGATTCTTCTGCCTCAGCCTCCTGAGTAGCCGGAATTACAGGCATTTGCCACCATACCCGGTTAATTTTGTATTTTTAGTAGAGACGAGGTTTCTGCATGTTGGTCAGGCTGGTCTCGAACTCCTGATATCAGGTGATCTGCACACATTGGCCTCCCAAAATGCTAGGATTACAGACGTGACCAGCCTAAATTTTTCTTCAGAGACAGACAACAATATACTTTTAAATAACCCATGGGTTAAAGAAGAAATCACAAGAGAAAAGTTTCCTGAAAGGTCACTGTGTAACAGTCTTGCAGTCTTAACAAGTTAACTTCCCTCCTGGCTGGTAAGTAGTTGATCTGTGACTCACACAGAGGTCTGCCCAGGCCAGAGACTAGCACTCAGAACACTTACTTCCCTGCAGCTATGGACTGAATATTTGTGTCCCCCCAAAATTCTTAGGATGGACTCCTGATCCTCAGAGTGATGGTATTAGAAGGTGGAGCCTTTGGGAAGTAATTAGGTCATGAGGGTGGAGCCCTTGAAACCGTCTTTGCACAATTATGACTCAGACAGTGGAAGAGATCTAACTTAATCGACTCCATCTTGCTTCTAACCTCCAAGCTGTCTTTGTTCATTCCTGGGCATAGGCTGAATTAATTTTGGGAGAAACTTAAATGTATAGTTTAAAACAAAGACCTTAACAGCGCTTTTCCTTAGCAGACCTCCTTCTCGCCTGGGGACTAGACTGCCTTTGTAGGACTAACAGCCACAAGATGAGAAATTATGGTTTAGGAGTCATGCAGCTGGAGGCTATAAGATTCTGACCCTCCCTAAACTTCTCGTAAGGTCAGTGCTTGTGATATTTTGCAGACCCTGCACTTGATGGATCAGCTGGCACTACCCAGATTGATAAACTGGCTCATCTGAGCCTGTGGCTCCCCCCCACCCAGGAACTGACTCAGCACAAGAAGACAGCTCCAACTCCCTGTGATTTCATCTCTGACCAATCAGTACTCCTGGCTCACTGGCTTCCCCCACCCACCAAGTTGTCCTTAAAAACTCTGATCCCTGAATGCTCAGGGAGATTGATTTCAGCAATAATAAAACTCCCTCCCATCTCCCGCACAGCCGGCTCTGCATAAACTACCCTTTCTCTATTGCAGTTACCCTGTCTTGATAAATCTGCTCTGTCTAGGCAGCCGGCAAGGTGAACCCACTGGGTGGTTACACCTTCATGAATGGGATTAGTGCCCTTGTGAGAAGAGTCACAAGAACTTGCTTCCTCTCTCTGCTCTCCACCATGTGATGATACTGATATAGGAGTTCAGAAATTATTTAGGCAGATAGAGTAAGAAAGTCCTTGGTAAGGTTTTCGTTTTAATGAAAAGCAGCTTTAAAATCATTTCTTTTCTAACAAAGAGCAGGCTATAAAATTGAGCTGCAGACATAGATAAGCAAGCTGGAAGCTTGTACAGGTGAATGCCAGCAGCTGTGCCTATAGGAAAAGGCCACCTGGGGGCCAGGCATGTTCAACATGGCGGCTCCATCCTCCCTTTTCTTTGTCAACCACGTATACAGTAAGGAAAAGACAACATGGTGCTGGCCAGGTAGAGACCCCATCTGCACAGTAAAAGATTAGGGTGGGATGGCCAGCTTCTTACCTGCTATGCAAATATCACACCTAGTCCGACCAATCTCTTGGGTCCTATGTAAATCAGACTGCCTTCTCAAGCTTGTCTATAAAACCCAGTGTATTTCACCACAAAACCAGAAGACTCACTCAGGTACCCCTCTTTCTCTGTAGGAGAAAGAGCTATTCTCTTTTCTCCCTTTTTTTATTCTTTTTTTTTTTTTTGCCACCTCAACCTCCAAGTAGCTGGGATTACTTGAGATTTTTTAAATCTCTGCTCTTTTTTTTTTGCTTGTTTGTTTGTTTTTTTGGGTTTTTTTTTGTTTTTGTTTTTTTGTTTTTTTTGAGATGGAGTCTCACTCTGTCACCAGGCTGGAGGGCAGGAGCTTGATCTTGGCTCACTGCAACCTCTACCTTTTGGGTTCAAGTAATTCTTCTGCCTCAGCCTCCTGAGTAGCTGGGATCACAGGTACACATCATGACACTGGGGTCGTTTTTGTATTTTTGTAGAGACAGGTTTTCACCATGTTGGCTAGGCTGGTCTTGAACTCCTGACCTCAAATATAGGCCTCCAAAGGGCTGGAATTAGAGGCATGAGCTATCATGCCCAGCCAATGAACCTCTGCTCTTAAACTCACTTCTTGTGTGTCTGTGTCCTCGATTCCCTTGGCACGAGATAACAAAGCGTAGGTATTTACTCCAGACAATGACGCTGCTCCAATGCAACGAGAAGATTGTCACCTGCACACCAGAAAGCAGGCCCTCTGCAGACACCAAAATCACCTTGATCTTGGACTTACCAGCTTCTTGGTAACCAAGCATGGTGGCTCATTCCTATAATCCCAGCACTTTGGGAGGCTGAGGTGGGAGAAATGCTTGAACCCAGAAGTTCAAGACCAGCCGGGCAACAAGGCAAGACCTCACCTGTACAGAAGTTTTTTTTTTTTTTTTTTAAAGCAGGATATGGTGGTGCCCCCCTGTAGTCCCACCCACTCTGGAGGCTGAGGCAGGAGAATCGCTTGAGCCACGGAGGTTGAGGCTGCAGCGAGCCGTGATTGTGCCAGTGTACTCCAGCCTGGGTGACAGAGATCATGTTTCTAAATAAATAAATAAATAAACGTTTGTTGTTTTAAACCACCCAGTCTATGGTATTTCTGTTGTAGTAGCCTGAACAGAATACAACACCTGTGGAGGCTACGGAGGAATATGTGAGTAAAAGATCCTGCACTGAGATTCTATATCTCCGCCTATTCCTACTAAAGATTGGCTCATTAATGACACACATGGACACATAAAAATCCACGTGAAGGGCTCAGGAGGCTCTGCTTTCTGTAGAAATTCATTTATTCCCCCAAGAAGAAAGCTGGAGGTGACAAAAAAGAATGTAACTTCATATTTAATTTAATGTTCCAATTCACAATTCATAATATTATTCCATTAGAGCCTATCCTTCAAAATGTCTCATATCCGGGAATAAATTATTATTTAAGTAGGTGTTCAATCCACACTTCGGAAGGATCCATTCATAATACATCACAATATTCTCAAAACGAGAATGTGGGTCATTGGGCGTTTTCTTTGTACTGCCTTTCACTGCAGCTATTTCTCAAAGCCCACATGCTAAGGGTTGGCACGAAATGTCCTCAGCCAGAAAGAGTCGTAGCCTACACTGGGCACATTTACAGTGTCGGGACTTAGAGATCTGCACCCCAACCTCTTGATTTTCAGAGAAGGAAACTGAAGCTCAGCAAGTTACAGTGGATCTTTGTACAACAGGAGGCAGTTTTGTGTCTGCTTATGAGCCCGGGCTTCATGAGCCTCGCTCTGCTGCCGTGTCCCTGTGCAGCAAATCCCTTACCCTCCGTTTCCTCTCTGTGAAATGAGGATGATGAAATCTACCTTGTAGGGCTGTCGCGATGACACTAACGTGTGGAAAGTGCTTGGAAGAGGGCCTGGCCTATGTAAGTGTGGGAATTAGAAAAGTTCCTTGTTAAAGTTTCCTTTCTTGTTAAAGAATAAATCGTTAAGTGTGCTGATAACTCTTTGTTAAGCCCTATCCTATGAAGCTGTTAGACATGTCATGCTTACAGGCACGTAGTACATTCTATATCCTTGTGCTTTAACCAAGATATCTGTTCTGGACGTGCTCACAGGCATGTCCCAGCTCTCCATTGCTTTTACCTGTTTAGAAAAGTTTTAAATTATTAGCCAATCAGGTTTTAGTTTAAATTGTGAGGTCTGGTTCCAGCCAGTGGAGATCAGACACTGCAGTAAGGATGACCCCAAATGTGTAAGGTATACATTTGTGTGTTTTCCTTTTTTCATTGTACTCTCATAGCACAATGGCTAGTGAGGGTACCCTTCCTGCCAACCAGGAAGTAAAAATGGCATTGCTGAAAGATCCTGTGTCTCAGTGCTAATTTTTCTTCGTGGCACTGAGCATCTATTTCCAACAACAGTAAGTGTTGTTAGTAGCATGTGGCAGATGTGTATTAGGGCTTTGATTCCTGGGTTCCCAATCCAACATCCTGAGCTCTTTATCTTCCCCCACTCATCCCAGCTTGTTGCCCTCACCTCAGCTAATCTCCACCCTTCAAGTTGCTCACTCTCTAAATCTTGAAGTTTTTGTTTTGCTTCTCACATCTAATCCATCAGCAGATGCTGCTGGCTCTACCCTCAACATACGTCTGGAATCCAACCACCTCTCACCACACTGTAGGCTCCTGCCTGGCTCGAACCACGGTCTAAATCCTCTCATCTTCCTCCTCCTGCCCGGCCTCCTGCTCTGCCTGGGCTCCCTGGCAGTCTCTTTTTCACTCAGCAGCCACAGTGATCCTATTAAAATGTGCAATCCATTTCTGCTCCTCTTTAAAGCTCTCTAACGAAAACAGTTCAGCAGTTCTTAAACCTTC
This sequence comes from Ateles fusciceps, assembly GCA_036589455.1. Taxonomy (NCBI): domain Eukaryota; kingdom Metazoa; phylum Chordata; class Mammalia; order Primates; family Atelidae; genus Ateles; species Ateles fusciceps. Next base: position 8,782,058 of record JAZHEH010002393.1, read on the forward strand.
CAGGTTTAAGCCAGGGCAGATCCTGCAACAATGGTGGTTCCTTGACCCAAGAGGGCTGGGAGAGACAGAAATGTACTAGGAGGAAGCTGGATTTGGGATCCGAGCTTCCAGAGGCCCAGGCTGCTTCCTGGACCCTTGGAGCAGCATGGCCGTCTAGCAGGTCTCCCGAGAGAGTAGAGGCATGGCCCAGGTTCCCAGGCTGAGGGTGAGATCAGGGCTTTCCTTTGTCCTAAGCATCTGCTCCTGGGACTGAAGTAGTCTCTCCAGGGGCCACCCTTGTCACCCTACCCCTAAGGGAAAGAAAAAGGGAAACTGGCCTCATGACAGCCCAAGAGTCTGCAGACAGCTGAGTCAAAGCCCTTGGCATAAGTTTGCATGGCAAGGACTGGCTCCTCCCTGCAGCAAGGGCAGGTGAGAGCAGAGCAACGGCAGCGCTGGGAAGAACACAGCTGGAGCACAGAGCACGCACAGCCCAGAACCTTCATCTCAAGGCTGGCAGGGGCACAGTTACCTTGGAGCTGGGGGGAGAGATGGTGTCAGGAATACAGGGAAGAAGACTATTAAGAACCCAGAGGAGAAACCAGAGGAACTAAGAACTTTATTTTTTTATTTTATTTTTTCAAGACGGAGTCTTGCTCTGTCACCCAGGTTGGAGTGCAGTGACCTGATCTCTGATCACTGCAACCTCCAGTTCCTGGATTCAAGCAATTCTACTGCCTCAGGCTCCCGAGTAGCTGGGATTAGAGGCGCCCACCACCACGCACAGCTAATTTTCGTATTTTTAGTAGAGATGGGGTTTCACCATGTTGGCCAGGCTGGTCTCAAACTCCTGATCTTGTGATCCACCTGCCTTGGCCTCCCAAAGTGTGGGGATTATAGGTGTGAGCCACCACGCCTGACCTGGAACTAAGAACTTTAGATGTTTCTTTCTAACTTCTCTAAGGATTCGATGGACTTTGTGACCAGGTTCTCCTCATGTTTGTTAGTTACTGCAATATAATAAATCATTTCAAAACTCAGTGGCTTAGGCCAGGCATAGTGGCTCATGCCTGTAATCCCAGCTCTTTGGGAGGCCAAGGCAGGAGGATCACTTGAGCCCAGGAGTTCAAGACAAGCCTGGGCAACATGGCGAAACCCCACCTCTACTGAAAATATAAAAATTAGCTGGACGTAGAGGCAGGCGCCTGTAATCCCAGCTACTCGGGAGGCTGAGGCAGAAGAATCGATTAAACCCAGGAGGCAGTTTCGTGCCACTGCACTCCAGCCTGGGTGTCAGAGCGAGACTCTGTCTCAAAAATAATAATAATAAATAAATAAATAAAGTAGAAATGCTGCAAGGCTGGAAGTCCAACTCAGCCAGTATCAGGATGAAGCTGTTGGTTAGATTTTAAGCACTGTCAGCCCTGTGGTCATAGGAGATAAGTGTCTTCTTCAGAACACACAAAGAAACTTTCAGGCCACTTATATGGTGCTTGTGCTGGGAATTTCAATCCCTGAACTTATTCCTTTCTTTCTCTAATTTGTTTTTTTGTTTTTGTGTTTTGTTGTTGTTTGTTTTTTGAGACAGAATCTTGCTCTGTCACCAGGCTGGAGTGCAGTGGCATGAGCTTGGCTCACTGCAACCTCCACCTCCCAGGTTCAAGCCATTCTCCTGTCTCAGCCTCCCCAGTAGCTGGGAATACAGGCACCTGCCACCACTCCCAGCTAATTTTGGTACTTTTGGTAGAGACGGGGTTTCACCATGTTGGTCAGGCTGGTCTCCAACTCCTTACCTCAGGTGATCCACCCGTGTCAGCCTCCCAAAGTGCTGGGATTACAGCAGTGAGCCACTGTGCCCAGCCTCTTTCACTACTTTGTCCAGCAACATTGAGAGCAACCAGCTATCTCATTATATTTGATAGTTTGGCAAGAATGTTTGGAAGTAAAATATACACAATCACTTAGCTACTTGCTTCTTCTTATTGATTGATGAGGATAATCCAATGATGATATTCTGCTATCTCCATTGCTAGATCACATCACAGACTATCTGTGCTCTCTTCTGGAAATCATTTGCATCTTTAATCAGATTAGAGAGCCAATTCCAGAAACCCCAGAACCAATTCAGAAAACTCATCCTTAAAATTATTTCTCTAGAACCACTCTCAGTACCAAAATCTGTGTTAGTCAAGGTCCTTCAGAGAAACAGAAAAGTGGAGTAAAATATCTGGTGAGGACCCTCCTGTATCCCCCATGTTGAGTGTAATCGTGCACTCATAAAGGCATAGAAACCAGCCCTTGTCTTTATTTGCTCCTTTTTTTTTTTTTTGGAGACCGAGTCTCGCTGTGTTGTCCAGTCTGGAGTACAGTGGCATGATCTTGGCTCACTGCAACTTCCACCTTCCAGATCCAGGTTCTAGCAATTCTCCTGCCTCAGCCTCCCAAGTAGCTGTGTTTATAGGCACATGCCACCATGCCCGGCTAATTTTTGTATTTTTAGTAGAGATGGGATTTCACCATATTGGCCAGGCCGGTCTTGAACTCCTGATCTCGTGATCTGCCCGCTTCAGCCTCCCAAAGTGCTAGGATTGCAGGCATGAGCCACCACACCAACCAATTTCCTCCTATTTTACACAAAAAATATTTCCTTTTTTTTTTTTTTGAGATGGAATTTCACTCTTGCCCAGGCTGGAGTGCAATGGCAGGATCTCAGCTCACTGCAACCTCCACCTCCCAGGTTCAAGCACATCTCCTGCTTCAGCCCCCGAGTAGCTGGGATTATAGGCGCACGCCACCATGCCTGGCTAATTTTTGTATCTTTAGTAGAGATGGGGTTTCACCATGTAGGCCAGGCTGGTCTCAAACCCTTGACCTCATGATCCGCCCACCTCAACCTCCCAAAGTGCTAGGATTACAGGTGTGAGCCACTGTGTCTGGCCCACAAAAAATATTGCAATTGCTTGTTTCAATTCTCTACCAAACTATTACTCTTAAGGATATCTCTTTGCTCATTGCCAGACATTATGAGCTGTAAAGTGTGTTCCTTGGTCTGAAGAAATGACTCAATGGTCCAAACTGGCACAATATTTTCTGTTCTGGTCCCTCTATAGTATTTTGGGCATTCACATCTATCACCAGGTATGCAAAACCTGGACCAGAGTGTCTATTCCCATCAGCATCCATACGTAACCTGTAGGGAATACTTGCCAGCTGTGTGCAATGCCTCTCCATTGGGGAATCTGCCCCTATAGCCATCTGCAGTCTCTGCCATTTGTTGGCATTTTGCACTTCAGAGGGTAAAGAATATGTCTACATTCAGCCCACCTCTGTATTGCTGCAATATCCACTCGTTTCATGGATCAAGGTGGGCATTTCAAGTGAACACAGCAGGTTATCCATTTGCCATCTCCAAGCAACTTCCAATTCTGAAAGGGGGTTCTTCTGATGGACATTGATATGTCCTAGTTTAATGCATCCCTTCAATTTTTTTTTTTTTTTTTTTTTTTGAGACGGAGTCTCTCTCTGTCGCCCAGGCTGGAGTGCAGTGGCGCGATCTCAGTTCACTGCAACGTCTGCCTCCTGGGTTCAAGTGATTCTCCTGCCTCAGCCTCCCAAGTAGCTGGGATTACTAGGCGCATGCCACCATGCCAGGTTAATTTTTTTTTTTGTATTTTTAGTAGAGATGAAGTTTCACCAGGTTAGCCAGGATGATCTCAAATCTCCTGACCTCATGATCAGCCCGCCTCAGCCTACCAAAATGCTAGGATTACAGGCATGAGCCACTGCGCCCGGCCTTCCACCCCTTCAATTTTTGTGGTAACTTCCACGGGGCTGTGCCTGTAAGCATCTCTTTAACAGAGCAATTTCCATTGCCCTCTTGAAGCGGCATCGTTGTCTGGGGTAAATACCTGAAAGCCATCATCGATTAACAATGAGGACACACACATGGAGTGGGTTAAGGAGCGAAAGCTTAAAAAGGCAGAAGAAAGGAGAGAGGAGAGCAGCTGTCTTGTGAGAGACAGATGTCTAAAAATAGGGAAAGGTGGCCGGGCACGGTGGCTCATGCCTGTAATCCCAGCACTTTGGGAGGCCCAGGTGGGTGGATCATTTGAGGTCAGGAGTTCGAGACCAGCCTGGCCAACATGGTGAAACCTCATCTCTACTGAAAATACAAATGGTGGTGGGCGCCTGTAGTCCCAGCTACTCGGGAGACTGAGGCAGGAGAATCGCTTGAACCTGGGAGGGTGAGGTTGCAGTGAGTCGAGATGCCGCCACTGCACTCCAGCCTGGGCGACAGAACCAGGCTTCATCTCTGAGGAAAAAAAAAAACAACAAAATAGGGAAAGGTAGCAGTCAGACCGCAGCAGATTTTATAGGCGGACTTGAGGAGTCAGCATCTGATTTGGATAGGGCCCACAAATTGGTTCCACCAGGTGTGACCTTAACAATTATATAGCACGTGGGGAAGGCTGGTCCCCGCACACTAATCTTGTTACGCAAATGAGTTTTCCCGTTGGCCGGCGCCATCTTGTCTGCTCCTTACAGTACCGGCGGCTGGGAAAGAGAAGATGGAGCTACCATTTTGATCATGCCTAGTCCCAGGTAGCGTTTTTTCCTATTGGCACAATTGCTGGCATTCACCTGTAGAAGTTTCTAGCTTGCTTGTTTATGTCTGCAGCTCGATTTTACGGGCTGCTGTTTGTTGGAAAAGAAAATGGTTTGGGGGCTGCTTTTTGTGAGGTTGACGGAAAGGATGGAGAGGCAGACTCAGGGTCAGGTTTAGCAAGTTTATTTCAACTTGCCAGTTTTTTTATTTTTGACTACTTCACCACAGGCAGTGAAGGCAGCAGCCTGGCTTACAGACTACTGGGTTATACAGGGGGGTTGCAGGTGGCCGGGTGCTATTCTAAGAAAAACCGCATCTTGGTTTTCAGGGGCTGACATTCTGCTTCATTGGGTCAGCATCCTGGGTTCCAGAGCCGGTGGGACCACATCCTGGAGCCTAGGTGCCCTGTTTACAAGGCTTGAGGCTGGTTTTGTTAGGAGCTCGGCTTAGCAGGGGAGAACGGGGAGGGGGTCTATGGGCTTGCCTTGCTGTGATCCTAACATCCCAGCCTTTTGTTATAAAAGAAAGGGAGAAGGGCGCCCTTCGTTTCTAGCTGCTTCATGCTGAGTAGGGACGCTGGTTGGCGTGAGGCTGGCTTGCAGGTCGGTAGTCCTGAACACCCGCATGTCTTGTATTGTGCCATGGGTCAAAGCTTGTAATGGATTCTGCAAAAACTGGGTGAAAAGGTGTAAGAGGGAAGGGCAAAGACCAAGAGGAGGAGGAGAGTTACAGCAGAGCCGAGGAGGGGGAAGCAGCCACGGGCCGGAGCTGAGAGAACAGCCGGGCCAGGTAGAAGAATTTGTTTTTTTATTTTTTGTTTTTTTGTTTTCTGGGTTTGGTCTTTGAGCCTTTTGATAGTATTTTGTACTCACCTAGATTTATTGAGGTAGAAACAGCGTTGTTTATTTAAAAAGAGTCACAGACTTTTTTTCTGGCAGTGAAGAGGCAGAGGCCACTGCGGTTTTTGTAAGGTGACTGCTGTTAAAGGGTCTAGTGGGTTTTGGAGGTGAGTGGTAGAGTTTGCTTTTTTTTTTTTTTTTAAGTAGCAATTGGAAGTTTTGGGAGACCGACAGGAAATATGATAATGAGGTTTTTAGGCTTCTTCTAACCTGACACCAGTTGTGACTTTTAAGGGCTACTAATAAGAGAATGAACTGCATTGTTCTTTTTTGGGCGGGCGTGTAGTGCGGCAGGGACAGGGAGTTCTTGGTTCGGAGCGACAGGGTTAATGTTGGGGTAAGGTAGACGAGGGTGCCAGTACCTGTGTGGTTGGCAGGGAGACAGAAGTAGGTTGTGGATCCTCAGAGGAAGATGCTCACGGTGTTGTAATCAGACAAGGGGACTTAGAATAGGTGTTGGAGTGTGTAGGTTCTTTGGAGGGACTCAGTCCAGCTTTAGTAACCTAGAGTGAGGAGGGGGAGAGACAGACCCCTTTGAGAGCTCCTGTCTGGGGGAAGGGGTTTTCATGTTCGAGAGGCAGGAGAGGAGGTAATGCAGAGGGGCTGGGTAGAGAGGGCCGTTAGCTTAGGGGAAGCGGAATAATTTACTTGGAGTGAGGGATGGAAGAGGGATGGGAGCTGCTTTGAGCTGAGCCACAGGCAGAGGGAGGGATGGTGCCTCGGTGTATGTGTTTGTTGGAAGACGTGACACATAAGGGGGCTTGGCCAAGTTTTGGGGTGTGGCGGGTTATGGGACTTCGGATGGCAGGGTGAGGGAGTTTTGCGGGATCGTAATTGGCAGTATGTGTGAAGAGAAGTTTGGTAGCTCTGTGAAGGCAGTGGGATGGTTTCTAGTGAGGGTGAGGGCTCTGTCTACAAAGGCAGAGCCTTTTGGACAGTGTGTGAGAAGCGAATGGGAATATGGGCCCAGGGCTGAGAAATTGGGGATGGCTGAGTAGGCAGGAGAGGAAAAGGAAAAACAGGTCCAGAAACGGGAAGCCAGTGTAGAGTTGGAGTGTAATAACAAGGAGTGAGAAAGATTGAGAGATTGAGTCTTGCAGGAGTGAGAAGGGACTTCGAGAGAGCAGAGGCAGTGGGGCTGACTATTGAAAGAGTTAGGAACTTGAGGAAGAGTCGGAGTCTGTATCTGGGGGGAAGGAGTTGATAGGGGTTGTATGGGGGAGGTGGCCTCTTTTAGAGGGTTGATGAGCTGGCTGATAGAGTCCTATGGATAGTCAAACTCTCTTCGCAGATGAGCAAGGAATAGGTGAGTTAAGACCTTTTTTCCGTGTGGGAATGGGGAGAGAGGAGAGGACTTCTAAAATTTGCTATGTTATGGAGAGAGGCTATTCCTCTTAGCTGATGTGTAGGGATAGGAGGAGAGCAGAGGGCCCCTTGAGAGGAATTGACAAAGCATACGCGACAGCTTGAGGTTGTTCTTTAGTGTGGTAATTAGGTGGGGGGGAATGAGAAGGCGAAGGAGAAGGTACAGGGGCGTGCACCGACATGGAAGGAATGGTGAAGAGTTGTTAGAATTCCCTTGGTTTGTTTTTGAGGGGAGGATGAGTTTTTTGTTTTTAAGTACCCAGTTCCCTTGGAAGGAGGCTCCTTGTAACAGTGAAGATTTTTCGGTGGGGGAGATACGAGGGTTGGATTGTGGGGGTGACAAGGAGGAGAGGGGCAGGGGCAGAGGAAAGGGAGGCTCTTTTTGCTACCTCGTTGGCCTTTCTGTTCCCTTTTGAGACTTTTTTTTTTGAGACAGAGTTTCGCCTTGTTGCCCCAGCGGGAGTGCAGTAGAACAATCTCTGCTCACTGCAGCCTCGACCTCCTGGGCTCAAGTGATTCTCCTGCCTCAGCCTCCCAAGTAGCTGGGATTACAGGTGCCCACCACCACGCCTGGCTAATTTTGTATTTTTTAGTAGAGACGGGGTTTCTCCACGTTGGTCAGGTTGGTCTCCTCCCGACCTCAGGTGATCTGCCCACCTCAGCCTCCCAAAGTGCTGGGATTACAGGCATGAGCCACCGTGCCCGGCCCCCTTTTGAGATTTTATCTGATTTTGTTTGGTGTCCTCAGCAGTATATGACTCCTGCCTTAGTTGGGAGGTGTGCAGCTTGGAGGAGTTGGTAAATAAGGGACCATTAGTGATGGGGGTTCCTGCCTAGAATGGGAGGAGGACAGCAAGGCATGATAAGGAAAGAGTGTGAGAAAATGGTATTAGATAGGGAACAAGTGAGGGGTTTGGTGGTGTGTGGGCACGAGATGAGTCCATCAGCCTCCACAACTGAGACCTGTGAGAGATAAGGTGGTCCTGAAAATGCAGGTAAAGCCGAGTAGGAGGCCTTGGTACTGATTAAAAAGAGACTGGCTTACCTGCTACTAACAGAGTTACCCTGGGCTCTGATACAGTGATGGCAGATGGGGCGGGGGGCCCTGGGCCCCGTCAGTCTTCAGCGGCTAAACCAAGGAGCTGTGGGAGTGCAAGTGATTCTTCACCTTTTGTCTTGGTGAAGGGGTTAAGGGTTGGAGGTACAGGCTTTTTTGTCTGCCTATTGAGAGGACAGTCAGACTTCCAGTGGCCTGTCTGTTGGCAGATGGGGCAAGGGCTGTTTGGCGCCTGTGGACTGGGGGACATGCCTGTGCCCAACGGCCTTCCTTGCTGCACTTGAAACATGCCCCCAGAGGTGCACTGCTATTGGGTGTTTTGTGCTCCTGGGTGCCATGGCCAGGCTGTTTAGGTTGGTGAATGGCTGCTACTAGAAGCTGGTATTTAGCACTATCTGTTTGGGTCTTGTCTATTTTACTTTGTTTATTCCTGTTATTGAAGACTTTGAAGGCCTGATTAAGGAGGTCTTGTTGTGGGGTTTGAGGGCTATTTTCAGCCTTTTTAAGTTTGTACTGGATATCTGGAGCAGACTGGGAGACAAAATGAGTGTTAAGAACTATGGTGGCGCCAGGCACAGTGGCGCGTGCCTGTAGTCCCAGCTACTCGGGACACTGAGGCTGGAGGATCGCTTGAGTCCAGGAGTTCTGGGCTGTAGTGCGCTATGCCGATTGGGTGTCCGCACTAAGTTCGGCATCAGTATGGTGACCTCCTGGGAACAGGGGACCACCAGGTTGCCTAAGGAGGAGGGGGTGAACCAGCCCAGATCGGAAACGGAGCAGGTCAGAACTCCTGTGGTGATCACTAGTGAGATCGTGCCTGTGAATAGCCACTGTATTCCAGCCTGGGCGACATAGCGAGACCCGGTCTCTAAAAAAAAAAAAAAAAAAAAGAACTATGGTGGCTTCTTGAGCACAGGATTAACATGGGTGTATGTTTGGAGGGCCTCTGTAAGGTGAGAAAGAAACTGGGAAAGATCATTGTCTGCCTTTTGGGAAATTTCTTTGAGTTTTTTTGTTTTAAATTCACAGCCTTATGGGCAGCTTTGTTAAGGCCTGCAATAAGGCAAGTAATTATATGGTTACGGGATGCTTGGCCTGGATCTCTGGGCCGGTATTCCTAGGCTGGCTTTTCTCAGGGGACCACGGCAGCTTCTACGGGCTTAGTAGGATCTTGCCAATGAAGATTGTTGGCATGTGCCTGGGCTGTGAGCCACAATCTTTCTTCCTCTTTCAGAAGGAAGGTAGAAGAGCGGATAATATATATAGAGATCATGCCAAGTGAGTTCATAAGATTGGGTAAGATATTTAAATTCTTTGATGTAAGTGTCTGGATTGGAGGGAGAAGGACCCAAGGTGTTTTTTGATTTGGGAGAGAGCGGATAGAGAGAAGGGGACATGAAGGTGGACAATGCATTCCATCCCTGCCACTTCTTGAAAGGGGAGTAAGGGAGCTGACTGAGGGGGATGCCGGGTTCGAGAGCAGGTGTGGGGTGGAGATGGAGAGGAGTCGGAAGTGGAAGGGGATTAGGAAGGGTACTAGGGGAGAACTGGAGCTGGGGGTAAGGCGGAGGTTCAGGGTATCCTGGTGGAGGCTCAGGGCATTGGGGGAAAGGAGGGAAGTCAGGCAGGTCGAAAGAGGACGCATCATCCTCCAGGGCTGTGGGAGGGATTGAGCTGGATTTTGAGCAAGCGAGGATGGTTTTGGAAAGTGGAGCAGGACTCATAGAGGGGTGGTTGCAGAGGGTAAAGAAAGCCTGAACATAGGGAACCTCAGACCATTTACCACTGTGGTGGCAGAAATTGTCATGGTCCTGGAGAATGTTGAAATTGAAAGTACCATTTTTGGGCCACTGAGAGCCATTATCTTATTTATATTGGGGCCAGGCTGTATTACAGTAGAAAATTAATCTTTTGGGCCTGACTTCAGATCGGAGACCAAGGGTGTCCAGATTCTGGACATCCTAAGGGGGTAGTTTTAGATGGAATGGACTGGCTGGACTCTGTGGTAAAAGGCTGGAAGAGGAGGAGGCTGCCGAGAAGGAAGACAGGAGAGAGCATCCTCCGCCCAGTTTCCTTTACTTAAGACAGTGAATTCAGAACGGTTGCTGTTGAATTAGGCATCCCCAAGATGACAGGACTGAGGCCCCTGGGCTTGGAAGAGTGTCCTTGGCCTAGCGCTGGGACTTTCAGACAGAAAATAGATAGTCCAGGAACCTGGACGAAGGCAAACCTCTATCCATTTTACCAGCTGGGAGGTGATGATTTGGATGGAGATAACCGTAGTTGGCAATGGAGGTCTGGGGTTTCCCTCCTGGTTCTGGAAAGTGGTTCAGGATGGGGGGCTAGCTGCGGGAGCAGGGAGAGAGAGAAAGAGCGGCCAGCACCTCATCCTGTCCAGGTTTTGGCACCAAAATGTAAGGTTGATGGAAAGGATGAAGAGGCAGACACAGACTCAGGTTTAGCAAGTTTACTTCAACCTGCCAGGCTGGCTGCCTCACCACAAGTAGTGAAGGCAGCAGCCTGGCTTACAGACTATAGGGTTTATATAGGGGGTTTGCAGGTAACTGGGTGCTATTCGAAGAAAATCTACATCTTGGTTCTCAGGGGCTGACATTCTGCTTAATTGGGTCAGCATCCTGGGTTCGAGAGCCGAGTATGACCACATCCTGGAACCTAGGTGCCCTGTTTACAAGGCTTGAGGCTGTTTCTGTTATGAGCTCAGCTTAGACGGGGAGAACGGGGAGGAGAATCTTGCCTTGCTGTGACCCTAACACTTTTCATTAAAAGGAAAACCTTACTGACAACTTCTGTACCCTCACTATCTGCCTAATTTTTTTTTTGAGATGGTGTTTCCCTCTTGTTTCCCAGGCTGGAGTGCAATGGCGAGATCTTGGCTCAATGCAACCTCTGCCTGCCTCCAGCCCCAGGTTCAAGCAGTACTCCTGCCTCAGCTTCCCAAGTAGCTGGGATTACAGGCACCTGCCACCACATCCGGCTAATTTTTTTTAATTGTTTCATAATTGAGATTTTATTGGTTGAGGATCAGTACAGACATGTCAATTTGTACACAATTCTTAACACACATAACAAAAATCTAAAAAGCCATGTATTGTAATTCTTTTTTAAAGTTATTCCAGTGACTTTGCAGCTTAAAATTTAGAGGCAAATTTTCCTTAAGAGGCTATCAAGTACCTGTATCTTCACATGTTGATAAGCTGTTACACAGGTCCCAAGAATTCACAAGTGAATAGCATGTACACTACATATTCAAATTTTTAATCGTTCACAGCACAGTAACAAAGTTATTAGGAAAACAGGAGTATCACACCAAAGATGTTACAAAGTGCACACAATTCTGACAGGGGAGAGCCACAATCAGAGTGGTTTTCTTTTTTTTTTTTTTTTTTTTTTGAGACAGAGTCTCACTCTGTCACCAGGTGCTAGGCTGGAGTGCAGTGGCACGACCTCGGCTCACTGCAACCTCCGCCGTCCGGGTTCAAGCAGTTCTTCTGCCTCAGCCTCCCGAGTAGCTGGGACTACAGGCACGCACCACCGCGCCCAGCTAATTTTTTTGTATTTTTAGTAGAGACGGCTTTCACCATGTTGATCAGGATGGTCTCGATCTCTTGACCTCGTGATCCGCCCGCCTCGGCCTCCCAAAGTGCTGGGATTACAGGCGTGAGCCACCGCGCCCGGCCAGAGTGGTTTTCTTTAGGAAACAATTCTACTAAAAAACAACATGGGAATAGAAGTAATTTAAAATGTTCAAGACATTAAATGCAGGATGGACTCCATATTGCCATTTAATATGCTTTGTATTATAGGATATAAAAACTAACCCCCATTTATGGAATGTTAAGCTGACACCAGAGACAGTCAAAGCCTCCCATAATTCAATATCCCACCCTATTTTCTGGTTGTACCAAAAAATAAACAGAAAATGATTTCACCTCTTTAAAAAAAAGCATTTACACTTAAAAAATGGGATGAGGTGGGATTCCCTCCTTCTTAAAAATGTTTCCAGGCCGAGCGCCGTGGCTCACGCATGTAATCCTAGCACTTTAAGAGGCCGAGGTGGGTGGATCACCTGAGGTCAGGAGTTCGAGACCAGCCTGGCCATCATGGGGAAACCCCATCTTTGTAAATAAAAATAAAATAAAATAAAATAAATGTTTCTAGAGCTACTAAAAAACTTGCATTTACAAAATAGTTGATAAAAATATTCCTCTGGATTGCACAAGAAGGGAGACAGGGACCACTGATAAGACATGGTATATGGTATTAATCAGACTTGGCTTCTTTCTCTCCTGCTTCATCAGAGGCTGGACTCTCTTCAGTTTTCATTTCCCCCGTTTTCTGCAGGTAAATCTTCTTTAGTTTCTTGGTTAGCCACTTCAGCCTGTTTTCCCTTTGCTCCCCTTTTCCCTTTTGTTTGCACTTTTTTGTCTGAAGATTTATCCTTCGCTGCTGCCTTTTACGGCCTCGCTTCCACTTTTGCAGGTTTCACTGACAACCTCGTGGATCTCCTCTTGGGCTCTTCCTTGGCAGCCTCTTCAGCGGAGCTGACCTTCCTTTTGGGCATCCTGGCGGCGGAGAGGCACGTGCCGGGTGCCTGTGGGCCTCGGCTCACCGAAAGCCTTTGCGAAGCCGGGCTGCCTGGCTGCTGCCACTCCTCCCGCCGCCAGAGCTGCCAAGACCCACAGCGGGGGTGGTGGGAGAACTGGCTAATTTTTTTTTTTATTTTTAGTAAAGATAGGATTTCACCATGTAGGCCAGGTTGGTCTCAAACTCCAGACCTTAGGTGATCCACCCGCCTTGGCCTTCCAAAGTGCTGGGATTATAGACGTGAGCCACCGTGCCCGGCGTGCCTAAGTAATTTTTTAATTCTTATATCACTCTGACCATATGACCAGGCTATTGGCACCTCTCCTGAGTCAGTAAAAACCTCAACATGGGGCAGACAGCATACAATTCAGCCAACGGAGCTGAGTTCTTTCCACTTTTTTTCAGTGTGGCAATCTTCCAAACAGGATGCGGTCCATTTGCCTTAGAACTGCCATCCATAAAAGAGCTACATCCAGGTAGTTCTTTTTTGGTCAATCAACAGCTGTTATTAGGGTATCCCCCAAGTGACAATAGGACCTGAAAGGTCTTCAGGTGGTCTTAAGGTCAGCCTCAGGGAAAAAGAGGCTCCCTGCCTGCGAATACATTTTTGCACATCCCTGGTAACACGTTCCTGTAGAAACCATTTCCATTTTATTATGGCACACTTCTGGGCACTGTCTTCCCCCAGTAAAGCTTTTTGACAGTGTCACCCAAGATGTCATGGGTATTTCAGGTTTTACTCTCACTTTATGTCCTCCAGTCGGAGGAGTAGTCTGAAGTAGTATTAGTCTGACTACTCCTGTGATGGAAGGACATAAAATGTGCCCAATAACGAGTTAGTCTTTATGGAAATGTTCTTGTCCAAAATCCCAGCAGTCATTACTGGCTGATGCTCATAGGCTTTTGCCATAAATCCCAGTCTGTATTCCACCCATAGCTATTGTACAGATAATTTGTCCATACCGTCACTTCTGCTTTTATTCTATACTGCTTGAAAGTAACAACATGCGTGGGCTCTGGGCGCCTCCAGTCTTATTGGTTCTCATTTGGATGTACAAGCAGTATGGGCACAATGGGAGGTTTCCATGCCTTCTGTTTGACAATACTAGGTGGGGGATGTGTTCTCTAGTCAGATATAATATTCCATTAAAAATTCAGGTAAGGTGGGGGTAGGGAAACAAAAAGAAAAAAAAATAAAAAGAAAAAATTCAGGGTAAGGCCAGGCGCAGTGGCTCACACCTGTAATCCCAGTACTTTAGGAGACAGAGCCAGGCAGCTCACGAGGTCAGGAGATCAAGACCATCCTGGCTAACACGGTAAAACCCTGTCTCTGCTAAAAATACAAAAAATTAGCCGGCGTGATGGCACGTGCCTGTGCTCTCAGCTACTTGGGAGGCTGAGGTAGGAGAATCACTTGAACCTGGGAGGTGGAGGTTGCAGTGAGGCGAGATAGAGCCGAGGAGGCGACAGAGCAAGTCTCTGTCTCAAAAAAATTTTTTTCAGGTAAATGAGACACAATCACTTCACATAAAGCCTGTTCAAACATACTACTTTTCATTCACTTTCACTTTAATCAACCCTATATTCCTGTGTCCTCCCAATTTAACTAATAGCCCTGATTAGGACTTTACCAGTAGGTTTTGGAATCACAGTACATGAGAGCTTACATGTCAAGGAGTCCCAGAAGTGCTACCCCCTGACCATTTCACTCATCATGTGCTTATGGCCAAGGGACTTAGATACTTTTTGTTTGTTGTTTTAGATGGAGCCTCGTTCTGTCACCCAGGCTGGAGTGCAGTGGTGCAATCTCACCTCACTGTAACGTCCGCCTCCCGGGTTCAAGCGATTCTCAGGTTGGTCTTGAACTCCTGACCTCAGGTGATCTAACCACCTCGGCTTCCCAAAGTGCTGGGATTACAGGTGTGAGCCACTGCACCTGGTGTTTGTTCTTATCTTGATTAGATTTGGAACCATCACTCCAGGTTATTAAAGTTCAGGTTTATAATTGTTATCTTTGCCTTGAGGCTTTCCGCATTCTTCCAGACTATGGTGGATAAAGCAGATTTGTTTTGGGCTCTTGTTTGAAGAACGAGTACGGGGTCCTATTCATTCACCCAACTTCTGAGAGTGCTCATTAAGACTTTTTTTTTTTTTTTTTTTTTGAGATGGAGTTTCACGCTGTTGCCCAGGCTGGAGTGCCGTGGCACGATCTCAGCTCACTGCAACCTCTGCCTCCCAGGTTCAAGTGATTCTCCTGCCTCAGCCTCCTGAGTAGCTGGGATTACAGGCGCCTGCCACCACGCCCAGCTAATTTTGTATTTTTAGTAGAGATGGGGTTTCACTGTGTTGGTCAGGCTGGTCTTAAACTCCTGACGTCAGGTGATCTACCTGCCTCAGCCTCCCAAAGTGCTGGGATTACAGGCGTGAGCCACCATGCCTGTCCTCCCTTACTTTTGTTTGAGCTATTATAGGTAACTAGAAATTGCATATTTTGCTTTTTGTTTCTTTGCATGGCAGACCCCATGATTATCCAGAATCAAAGGTCTTTCATTCCCTGCCCTCTCATCCTTTCTCTTGCCAAGCCACATTTCGGGAGTCAGTATTGTTCTAATGGATGCCATTTGTCTTGACACTACATGAAGTTTGCCAGACTTCAAAGTTTGAGAGCACAGTCTCCCAGACTGCAAAGTTTGCCCAAGCCTCTGATACCACCTGCAAGGAGGTAGGGTCCCACAAGGTTAGTAGGCATGGTTTTAGGACTTCCCTCACTTCTGACCCAGCTCCAAGATCAGGAAGTTTCCAAAACAACCTTTGGGTTCAAAAATTCACTAAAAAGAATCACAGAACTCTTTGAAAGCTGTTATAGTAATAGTTACAGTTTATTTCAGGGAAAGGATACAGATGAAAATTAGCCAAATAAAGAGATACACAGAGCAGAGTCTGAGAGAGTTCCAAATGTGAAGCCTCTGGGGTTCCCAGAATGCATGACCTTCCTGATTTGGACAACACACATAGAGTACTACGGATCAGGGACACTCGGCTGAGCTTCAGCGTTCAGAGTTTTCATTGGGGCCTCATTACATAGAGTATGAAGGATAGATTTATTGTCCATGTGGTTGAACTCAGTCTCCAGCCCGCATCCCACTCTCTGGAGGTCAGGCTGATATCACCTGGTCTAAGAGGTCTAACATGAGTCACCTCGTTAGCCACACCCTTAATATATTTATATATGTCCAACAAAGCCATATATATGTCTCCCCAAAACCTGAACAAGAATGTTTATGGCAGCACTATAACATCTGAAAACTGAGAACTACCCAACTGCCCAGTAACAGTAAAATGAATAAACAAATTGTGTTACATTCACACAGTGAGCATTTAGAAGAATAAACAGTATGGATGGATTTCACAAAAATATTGAGCAAAGGAAGCAGACACAAAGGATTCAATAATGTGTGATCATGTATGTAAAGTTCAAAAACAAGCAAAATGAATCTATACTGTCAAAATACAGAAAAGTGGTTGTCACTGCAGAGGTGACTGGAAAAGGGGTATGGGGTCTTGGGGGGCTGTAATGGCCTGTTTCTTGACCTGTATACTAGTTAAATAGATGAGTTCAATTTGTGAATAGTCACCAAGCTGGGCTGATGATTTGTTTTCTTTTCTGTATGTTTTTCTTCTGTATGTAAAGCATTTTTAAAAACCATGTAGGGGCATCTGGATTCTCCCCACTGAGGTGCCAGTGATGGGTCCAGTACCTGGAAGTCTCTGTCCTACATGAAATGAGAGGTACACAGAACACAGTGGATTATTCACTTAAAAAGAGTTAGAAAATATGCTTTCTCAACTCACAGCTGCAAACTCTACATTGAAAGATACTGAGACTGATGTAGCAGCTCATGAAGATGGGAATCTATGCAAATGAAACTGGGCAAAATTTTGAGAAAATATGATGAAAGCTCTCTTCCCCCTCAGTGCCATAGATGGTAATAATGAATCTTATTGTGTCTTACACAACGGAGCATACTTGTACACTATCATAATGCCAGCTAAATTGTGGCATCATTTTGAGACCAATCACTTAGAGTTTAAAGAAAAAAATGAAATATTTTAAGTGCAGATATTGTGGGCTCTTTAAAAGCCAAACATTTTTATACCTTTTCTCGAACTCCTGACCTCAGGTGATCCGCCCACCTTTGCCTCCCAAAGTGCTGGAATTACAGGCGTGAGCCACCACACCGATTCTGTTATCTTTTCAAACTAGAAAAGGCCATTAAGCATCCTAGAGGTTTTAATTTCTCATAAGGTACTTGGGAGACTGAGGAAGGAGAATTGCTTGAACCTGGGAGGCGGAGGTTGCAGTGAGCCGAGATGGCTCGACTGCACTCCAGTCTGGGTGACCAAGCAAGACCCAGTATCAAAAACAAAAGGGGGTGGGGATGGGCATTCTGAAACACTCTGTACTTTCTGTTCAATTTTTCTATAAACCTAAAACTACACTCCTCCCCTATAAAATCTATTTATTTAAAAGTGAGGTTGACTTCTTAACACAAAATGGGAAGTTTTAGGCAGGAAAGCCACATGGTCAGATACAGGTCTTTTTTTTTTTTTTTTTTTTTTGAGACAGAGTCTTGCTCTGTCGCCAGGCTGGAGTGCAGTGGCGCAGTCTTAGCTCACTGCAACCGCTGCCTACCGGGTTCAAGCGATTCTTCTGCCTCAGCCTCCCGAGTAGCTGGGACTACAGGTGCGTGCCAACGCCCATCTAATTTTTATATTTTTAGTAGAGACGGGGTTTCACCATGTTGGGTAAAATTTTACTTAATTAGATCTCAACTTCCCCTTTTGTACTCTTGGATGGCACCCTCCTCCATTCCTTTATCATCATAGATGGAAATATGTGTGTGTTTGCTTTTGAGACAGGGTCTTGCTCTGTTACCCATGCTGGAGTGCAGTGGCGCCATCACAGCTTACTCCAGCCTCAACCTCCTGGGCTGTAGCAGGAGCGGCTGTGGGAAATGGATCTCTCGGACACCGAGTATGGGAGGAAGGAGTTTAATTCGGCCAGGAGCAAGGTGGCATAGTTGCCTTAACAACCAAGCTCCCCTAACAAAGGAAGGTTCCTTCTTTATATAGGCTTATACTTTAGATGTTACACGTGGAAGAATCTTAGGTTTATAGCTTAACATATGAAAAGGGTCTCAGTTTACAGTCTTAGGAATTACATGTGAAAAGGGCTACGGTTTACAGTCTTAGGAATGAATAGGGGAAGTTGACCTGAGATGCCTGGGTCTCCCTCTTCATCACTCCCTTTGAGACCCTCACCACTTTATAATAATAGTGAGCGGTCTCACTTTCATTCTCACTTTCCAGATTTTCTGAAGAAACAGACTGATAATGTTTCATATAATACACTTGTGATGTCACTTTTTGGCTAACTACAGTAGTGATGAATCCCTTAATCATCTGAAGGAACAGGGGGGAGTAGACAAGGGAGCAGCAAACAAACACCTATTATTATTAGAACACTTATGATGAGGGTTTTGAATCCTCCCAAGGATGAGAACCAACCTCCGAATAAGGACTCAGGGTTAAATCTGTGCCACACCTGTACAGGCACGTGTGTCAGTTTGGTCATGTCTCGCACAATATCCTCTACTGCTTGCCCCTGGTCATCGATGTGCAGACAGCAGTTAGTTAGATTGAATTTTCCACAGACTCCCCCTTCGGCTGCTAGCAAATAATCTAGGGCCAGCCAGTTCTGATAAATCGCATTTCTCATTTGAGTTTCTTGTCGGGCCAAGAGGGACAGAGCTTTGCCCGTTTCATTAGTGAGTATTTCCAAAACAGCCTGCAACCGGATGATCCGGTTGAGCATGTAAATAGTGGTCCAGTATCCCCATGAGCCATCCTGAGCCCATGTGGCCGGCCCATAATACTCAATAATTCTCTCCAGTGGCCACTCATCATCTGCCCAATCCCCTATTTTTAGGTCTCTCTTCTCCCTAGCAGAGTAGACTGGATACCCTAACGGCTCACCTGTCTTAAGAGATAATAGGAAGAAGAGGGCTTAATGATGGCTATGACACACCTACCCGTCCACCCATTAGGCAGTTGTATGTATGCCCTATGTCCGCATATCCAGTATAACCCAGGCGGGGCTGTCCAATCTCTCTGGTACCCAGGGTGATCCCAAGCATCCTGTAATTTTGGAAATTTTAGGAGGGGGTTCTTCTGTGTATAATTTGAGCTCCACCAGGTTACAGTGCCCACAGTTCCATTATACAATTGCTGCCCTAAGCAGCTAAGCTTCCCTGCTGGAATAGTGAAGCCTGCTCCTTCCCTGGCCAAACAGTGTTGTCCAATAATTGAGACCTTTAAAACCCAGAAACTGTTGGTTTGAATGCTTTGAACTGAGGTCAGGTCTGGGACAGGGTCAGAAGGTAGTAACTCATGGGCTTCCCATGGCCACCTGTCACCCATGGTCGTCCCTCCACATACATAGTAAGAAGTGACATTGAGGGAATGGGCCACATTTTCAGCCAGTTGGAGGAACAAGTTCTTCGTCTTTTTTGGAAGCTCTGGTATTGGTTCATTTAATATATCATAAAAGTGTTGGTACACTGGCCAGGCTGAGCATTTCTGGACTTTTCCCTGAATTTGAATACTAACTTCAGGGTCATGTCCTTTTCCATCAATTCCTAGCACTACACTCTCCCCTTTTTCCCAATTGGGGTCTTGGGGGTTCGTGATTATTAATTCTACTGGGTTACAATGTCCTGAGATGCAGGGGACATTACCTCCTGGAGTGGTGTCTCTCCCTTTCACAAGGTGAACAGGATCATTTTTATCATTTTTCCAAGTGGCCTAGGTGACACCAGACCAATAGAGGCAATCATAGCACCAGTAGGTTTTCTGGCAGAAATACTTACGCTCTTTGCATCACTTTGTTCCCACCAGAGGGAACCACAGCCTCCGCCACCAGAAGGATAGGCATTGATGGCTGCATAGGCGTCAAACCTTAGGGTGACCTGTTTGGGGCTTCCTTTCTCTTCTGTCTTGGCTATTAATTTAGTAGGGCTATTCCATCACCCTGTCAGGAGGCTAATTTCAAAAGTAGTATGTATAGGGGGCTCTGATGGGTTATAACATACATCAGGCTGTCCATCTCCCGGTCTACATAGCTTATACTGAGTACCATTGTATAAACAGGTTCCCTTTTGTGTCCCTGTCCACTCATCATAACTGTAAAACAAAAGAATGGCAGTGACATTTCGCCCTACCTTTGTAACCTGGTGGACACATTGAGAGCATTTTTCAAAATCAGTTAATGTTCCTACTGTACAAGTCCAAATATTAAGAAGAACAAGTCCCTCTGCATGTAGGCAAGCATGAAGAAAGAAAAAAAAAAAGAAGAAGAACAAGTCCCACGATGAACTTCCTCATGCTTCGGCTGTGCGTGGACCAGCCAGCTTCTGGGATGTGGCTGGAGCAGAGCTTGTTGTTCTTTTTAAGGTGATTCTGCAGTTGTTATCCATGTATGGTATGGCTCTCCAAGTCTCGGCAGCTGCCGGTTTCACACGGCTGTGGTGTATCCAGGCTGGGATTCCCTCTACCTTCACAGCCGTGGGGGTGATCAGGATCACGGTCCAGGGTCCTTTCCACCGTGGTTTCAGAGGGGCTGTGCTCCAATCCTTTATCCACATGTGATCACCTGGTGAGAAAGGGTGAACTGGGGAGAATAAGCTTATAGGACATCTGTCATTCACCCAGATTGAAATATCTTGGGCAATTTTCCCTAGAGCTCATAACTGGCATCCTAACTCAATCTCCCCCCCACTCCCGAGGAGTTCCTGGGAGTGCCCGGAGTATGGGAGGGGGCCTATGATATAAGATTTCATAAGGGGAATATCCTGTTTTCCTAGAGGGGGGTGCATCTAATGTTGAATAACACCAAGGGAAGTGCCTGCATCCACTTTAATCTTGTTCCCTGACACACTTTCCCTAAGCTGTTTTTGATGGTCCGGTTCATTCTTTCCACTTTTCCGGAACTCTGAGGTCAGTAGGCAGCATGCAGTTTCCAGGTGATACCCAAGGCTGTTGCTGTTTTCTGGACTAAATCTGCCACAAATGCTGGTCCATTGTCTGATCCGATGTGCAGTGGCAGTCCAAACCTAGGGATAAGATCTCGAAGCAGCACACGGGTTACTTCATGGGCTTTTTCAGTTCTAGTTGGGAAGGCCTCTACCCACCCAGAGTATGTGCACACCAGGACCAACAAATACTTATGTCCCCCACACTTGGGCATTTCAGTAAAGTCTACCTGGAGATCTTCAAACGGAGCTGCTCAATAAGCTTGAATTCCAGGGGGGAATAGTTGGACCCTGCCTTGTGTTGTGTTGCTGACATGTAATGCATCGCAGTGCCACAGTTTTGGTCAAGGCTGCTAAATGTGAGATGTAAAGGTACCGGCCCAACATCTTTTCAAGCGACTCTTGACCTAAATGAGTGGTCTCATGTACGGCTTGTACAACTGCTGCCCCCAGCAGCTGTGGTACTGCTATTCTTCCATCTGGCAGTTGGATCCATGCTTCTTTAATCAGTTGCCCCCCTTCTGTCTGGAGAAAGTCTCTTTCCTCCTTAGAGTAAGTAGGTGTTAGATCAGGGATCTGGGGAAATTAGTGGGGCTGTAACTGCGGTTCGGTAGGGGGTAGATGCTGCCTTACGAGCTGCTGAATCAGCTTGGGAATTTCCCAGGGCCATGGAGGTGTGGGCCCGCTGATGTCCTCGGCAATGTACAACCGCCACCCTCCAGGGCTTCCAGACCACTTCTAGCAGCTGCAAAATTTCATGCTGATACTTTGTTTCTTTTCCCCCCTGAAGTTAACAGGCCTCTCTCTTTGTACAGTGCTCCATGTACTTGGAGAGTCAGGAAGGCATACCAAGAGTCAGTGTAAATGTTTACAACCTTATCTTTACTCAGCTCTAAGGCTCCAGTTAAAGCAATGAGTTCAGCCTTCTGAGCCGAGGTGCCCTGAGGCAGAGATTTGGCCTCGATTACAATGTCCAGAGTTACCACGGCATAGCCTGCACATCTTTCCCCTCGTGGACTGACAAAGCTGCTCCCATCCACATACAGCTCCCAGTCTACTACTGTCCATGGCTGATCCCGAAGATCAGGCCTGCTGGAATAGACTGTGTCCAGGATTTCAACACAGTTGTGTTCAACCGGACCCTCTGACATTGGGAGCAAAGTGGCAGGGTTTAAGGTGTTGCAGACCCCAATGGTGATGCGTGGATTTTCACATAGCAGGCCCTGGTATTTGGTCAGCCTAACATTTGAGAACCAGTGGTGCCCTCTGGTATTCACTACTGCGTGGGGTGCCTTGATATTTAAGTTCTGTCCCAGAGTTAGCTTATCTGCTTCTTGTGCTAGCAGAGCAGTTGCTGCCAGGGCCCTTAAGCATGGGGGCCATCCTTTGGAAACTCCATCCAGCTGCTTGGAGAGGTAAGCTACAGGCCTGGGCCAAGGTCCTACTGTTTGGACTAGGACCCCAACTGCCACTTTTTCTCTTTCTGCCACATATAATGTGAAGGGCTTTGTTAAATCAGACAGCCCCAAAGCTGGAGCTGACATTAGTTTCGTTTTCAGTTCCTGATAGGCCTGACGCTGCTGGAATCCCCATTAAAAGGGCTCCTTGTCTCCCCCCTTTGTCACATCATAGAGAGGTTTGGCTAGTACTGCAAAGCTTGGAATCCACAATCTACAGAAGCCCACAGCTCCCAGGAACTCCCGCACCTGCCTTCTAGTCTTGGGTTCTGGCAGGTCGCAAATTACTTGCTTCCTTTCTGTTCCTAGGCTGTGTTCCCTCTTCCAGATGTTAAACCCTGGATACTTCACTTGCTGTCGGCAAATCTGGGCTTTCTTTTTAGACACTTTATACCCACAGTCCTCTAGGTGCTGAAGTAAGACATCAGTTCCTTTTGCGCACCCGACTGCCGTGGGGTGTTCCAATAATAGATCATCAGCATATTGAAGGAGGACACAGCCTCAGTCTTTAGCCGGAAACCTTTGGAGGTCATGGGCCAGTGCCTCCCCCAAAGATGGTAGGAGAGTTCTTGAACCCTTGGGGGAGCCGGGTCCAGGTGTACTGGGTGGTCCCACCTGTTTCTGGATTCTCCCATTGAAAGGCAAATAGCCTCTGACTTTCAAAAGCCAGTCTGATGCTAAAGAAAGCATCCTTTAAGTCCCAGCAGGTGAACCAACCATCCTCTGCTGGCAATAATCCCAGTAGTGTGTAAGGATTAGGCACAGTTGGGTGTAAAGTCACTGTGGCCTGATTGACCAGGCGCAAGTCTTGTACTGGCCTGTAGTCTTTGGTCCCTGGTTTGAGAACAGGCAAGGGGGGGGGGGGGGGTGTTCCATGGAGACTGGCAAGTAACTATAATTCCAAAGTCCTTTAGGCGTTTTAGATGGACCTGAATGCCTTCTAGCGCCTCTCGGGGAAGTGGATACTGCTTTTGTCTAACCAGCTGAGCCCTAGGCTTGACTTCAGTGAGCACAGGGGCCTGGTTAATTGCCAGCCCAGGTGGATTGTCCTCTGCCCAGACCTTAGGCCATCATTTTGCTAACTCGGGCTCTACTTCCTGGTCTGGTTCGGTTAAGAAGAGTCTCCACTCTTCTTCACGAGGCAGCCTGAGGGCCATTATGACCCCAGCTTTAGGCAATGCCAACTGTAAGGTGCCATTCTCTGTGAAGGTTAAGGTCGCCTGTAGCTTACTGAGCAGACCCCTTCCTAGCAGGGCAAAGGGCAATCAGGCATGTGTAAGAACTGGTGAATCACCTCATGCCCCCCCCAGCTCACAAGTCCGAGGCAAACAAAATGATTGTTTCTCTGACACCCCAGTAGCGCCAACAATATCGGTTGTCTTCTTCGATAGGGGAGCCACAGGGGTGGTTACCACTGAATATTCAGCTCCTGTGTCGATGAGGAAGTCCATGGCTTTGCCGCCTACTGTCATCCTGACCATGGGCTCCTTGGGGGCAATGGAGCCTGGTCCCTGACAGTCCAGTGGTCCTTCCATTAGATTGAACAGAGCCCCTTCGCTTTTGTCTGTAGCCTTATGCTCAGGGTCTCCCTGTTTTCCCATCAACCGTGGGCATTTTTCCTTCCAATGTCCTATTTCCCGACAAAAAGCGCACTGGTCGCATTGCAGGCACGGGTGTGCAGACTGGGAGGCCTTCCAGGAACTTCTCTTTTCCCCGCCCTCTTGGGGGCACTCCTTTAATGGCGGCAGCTACCAAGTCGGCATTCTACCGAGCCTGGCGCTCCCTTTCTTTACGACTTTCCCTCTGGCTCACCGTTTCTTGGTTTACAAACACCTGGTTAGCTATTTCCAGTAACTGTGAGGTATTCATGCATGCAAATCCTGCCTATTTCTGCAATTTTCGTCTAATATCTTCTGCACACTGACTGACTAATCCCATTATTTATCATACGCTGGTTTTCAGGACTCTCAGGATCAAAAGGAGTAAACATGTGGTAGGCTTCACACAGTCTTTCATAGAATTGGGTAGGGCTTTCCTCTTTTCCTTGAAGAACCTCAGAGACTTTATTAATGTTTGTAACTCTCTGGGCCCCTTTTTTAATCCTTCCAGCAAGGCTTCTCTGTAGCAGATTAGCCTTTGCATTCCCCTCTGGGGTGTTTGGATCCCACTGAGGGTCAGTTCCCGGTAACTGGACCCTGACATACTCTTAGGGGTTCTGGTAATCTGCAGGAACATGCTCCTCCAGCCAATTAGAAGCGGCTTGGAGTATTCTCCGCCTTTCCTCCATGTTAAAAAGATGCATAAGCAGCTGATGGCAATCAGCCCAAATGGGGTTATGAGTCTGAATGATAGTTTGCAGTAGATCAATGAGGGCTTGGGGTTTCTCAGTATAAGACAGGTTGTCATTTTTCCAATTGATAAGATCAGCCGAGGTGAATGGCAGGTACGTGAAAACACGCTTTCTACCATGTGGCCATCCTCATCCACTCCCATGTACCTCTGCTCTCAAAGGCATCTGCACCCGGGCCTTGGGTCGCAGATGAGCTGCCAGAGGGGGGAGTTCCCTCTGGGAAGCGGGCAGCAATGGGCGGAGTTTTTCCACTTCTCTTTGTCTACTCTGGGGGATTTAGGGGTGTGCAGCTCTGGTGGGGGATGCTGAGGCTTCCGGCCCTGGGGCAGGGAGTCCTTGAGGAGGAGGAGGCATTATCGACAAAACTCTTCTGCCGCTGGGTCGACCAAAACCTTGGGGAGTTGTTCCTACCGCTGAATCTGCCTGGGCCTTAAGAGTCCGCGTCTCTCGACGGCAAGGGGGGATGGTGGTTTCTAGCAGTCTGTCCCTTGGCTACTAAAACAGTTGCTACCTGCTCTCTTAGCCACTTCGGAGGGTTCAAACTAACTGCAACCACGAATCTATGTACGGAGATTGATTGAGGTGTTCTAGTTCGCCGTATATAATCTCATGCCTTACTTTGGAGACAAGGGACCTGTCTAGGGTCCCCTCTAGGGGCCAACCGGCCCCAAATCTGGCCAGTTTTCCCTACATAAAACCCATAATTTCTCTGGTGTCATAGTTACTTCATAATTCCCACTAAATCCCTTCTTGAAATTTGTCAGCATGATTTCTAAAGGGATGGGCTTGCTATGGGAGTGACCCATATTAACAATTCAAAGAAACAATTCCCACTGTTAGGAGAGTGTTATTTCACTCATAGCAGTTTCCATTCCCGCCCAGCAAGACGCAGCACGGAGCACTCTCTGATTTACATTCACTTCAATCCTCTTACAACACCTAAAGGCTTCTTCACTCAGCCTTATGTGGCTGTCTCTAATTCTTACAAATTGCTCAACGCATGAGGCCCTTCCTAATGGGACCAATACATTTTACGACTGATGAGTCCAGCTGGACACATCTACACACACAGACACACATCCACACACACAGACACACATCCGAATGCTCTCCTTCCAAAGAGAGCTACCTTCCAATGTGCCAATCTGGCACCCGTGGGTGATCAGGCCACGCTTCCACCCAAAATGGGGGTGGGCTACTTTCCCGGGGTTCAATCTCACGAAATTCAGTGGTCCAGACTTCCCCAAATGCTCGTTCCTCCTCGGTGTTCAGTCACTGGGTGGATCCGCACTGCAGGGCCTCCCTGCTCCGCTCTGGCGAGGCTTTTCCACCAGGCAGATACCTGCCCGGGAGCGCTCTCAGGATGCGTCACCCCAGCAAGCAGGAGTCCCCTGCAGGGATGCTCCACGGGGCTAGGCAAACCACCTAAGATACTTTTTCCCGCCATCTGCTATCCGAGGCTCGCTTCCCGGCCAATGCACCAAAAATGTAGCAGGAGCGGCTGTGGGAAACGGATCTCTCGGACGCTGAGTATGGGAGGAAGGAGTTTAATTCGGCCAGGAGCAAGGTGGCATAGTTGCCTTAACAGCCAAGCTCCCCTAACAAAGGAAGTTTCCTTCTTTATATAGGCTTATACTTTAGACGTTACATGTGGAAGAATCTTAGGTTTATAGCTTAACATATGAAAAGGATCTCAGTTTACAGTCTTAGGAATTACATGTGAAAAGGGCTACGGTTTACAGTCTTAGGAACGAATAGGGGAAGTTGACCTGAGATGCCTGGGTCTCTCTCTTCAGGCTTCTAGCAATTCTCCCATCTCAGCCTCCCAAGTAGCTGGGACTACAGGCAGGAGCACCACACCCAGGCAATTCTTAATTTTTTTTTGTAGACACAGGGTTTCACTGTGTTGTCCAGGCTGGTCTCAAACTCCCAGGCTCAAGCAGTCCTCCCACCTTGGCCTCCCAAAGTGCTGGGATTGCAGTCCTGTGCCACCGTGCTAGGCTGTGCTTATTTGTTTAGTGGCAGTCTGCTCCTCTAGATTGAAAAGGCAGTGGGGTAGAACCATGTTTGGTCTTGCTCATCCTTCTATCCCAGCCCTACCACAGTAAGTGGCATAGAGTAGGCACTTGATAAATAGTTGTCAAGAAATACAGACTGTGTCAATTATACCTCAATAAATCTGGGGGTAAAAAATGGATGGAGAAAAGGAACATACAGGAAGAAAAGACACTTTAAGAAGTTCCTTTTGGGACATGGTGAGTTTGAAATGACTGTGCTTAAAAGTCCAGATGGAGACAGCCAGGAGGCAGCTGGAAATGAGTTTGAGACTCAGGGGGGAGATTAGGTTTGGAGACAGAAAGTTGAGGGTTAACCAGCATGTCATAAAAGCAAGAAAGGAGCGTGCAGGAGCAGACCCCAGTGAAGTTCAACAGTTAATGTCACTTACTTCCTCCTACCTCTTAGTCACCTCTGCTTTATCCGAGTACACTGTCACTGTCTCCTCACTGCTCACAGGGATGGCATATGACACGGCCCCAGGGGACACATTACTATGTTGTGCTCCAGGGAGGGCCTGCCTTTGCCTTCATGACCTTTTTCAAGGTGATGTCATGTGCCTATAATATCTTTCCCCATTTGCCAACTCGCTTTCCTCCAGTTTTGGCCAGTGAATCCACAGAAATCCTCTTCCATTAAATCCTTTTGCTGCAGACCACAGAATAGCAACTATCCTGAATATCCTGACCACTGAATAGCAAATTACCACTCTGCTGAATCAAAATGTGGAACTCTTACTCATTCCCAGTTCTTTTTCCAATTAAATGCCTTTGTTGTTTACTCTTAAAATCAACTTCGGCCTGTCTTTAATTATTTATTTATTTATTTTTGAGACAGGGTTTTGCTCTGCCCACTGCAGCCTTGACTTCCCAGACTCAATCAATCCTCCCATCTCAGCCTCCCAAGAAACTGGGACTACAGACGTGCGCCACCATGCCCAGCTAATTTTTATGTTTTTTGTAGAGACAGGGTCTCGCCATGTTGCCCAGACTGGTCTCGTCCTGGGCTCAAACCATCGGACCACCTCAGCCTTCCAAAGTACTGTGATTACAGGTGTGAACCACCATGCCTTGCCCAAATTAGGCTTGTCTTGATGGGAACACCTTGTTGTCTGTTGCTATTCAGTTTATTGTTTCTGTCTCATTGTCTATGTGTTCGGCCATAGCAGTGATCTGTGTGCTTACCCTGAAGAAGTCATAGGGTGTGTCAGGTAGAGCCATGGACAGTCGGGATTATCTAGCACAGTTCTGTTGAAAACAGTCATTTGATATGTCAAACTATGCATTTTGTTTTCTTTTTATTTGCTTTATATAGTGTCAGGGTCTCACTATGTTGCCCAGGCTGGTTTTGAACTTCTGGCCTCTCACCTTGGCCTCCCAAAGTGCTGGAATTACAGGTGTGAGCTACCATGCCCAACCCAAACTATGCATTTTGGCTCATACAATGTTGTTAGGGCAGGAACACTTGGCATATTTCCTGGTATTTATAGTTAGGCACTTAATACATGCTTTTTAGAAATAACAACAAAAAAGGAACCTGAGCTTCTCAAGTCTTAGCTTTGTCTAAAGCCCATAGGGCCTCTTTAGAAAGAATAATGTCTAAAGTCAACATTATATTTATGGGAGACTGATTTGAATAATAATAAAACTCCAGGCCAGGCGCGGTGGCTCATGCCTGTAATCCCAGCACTTTGGGAGGCCGAGGCAGGCAGATCACGAGGTCAGGAGATCGAGACCATCCTGGCTAACACAGTGAAACCCCATCTCTACTAAAAATACAAAAAAATTAGGCATGGTGGCACGTGCGCCTGTAGTCCCCGCTACTCGAGAGGCTGAGGCAGGAGAATCACTTGAACCCAAGAGGTGGAGGTTGCAGTGAGCCGAGATTGCACCACTGCACTCCAGCCTGGGTGACAGAGCAAAACTCCGTCTCAAAAAACAAACAAAAAACCTCTGGTCTCTCCCCCCACAAAAAAATTAAAATAAGTATGGCCTATATGCCAATATAGTAACATCTCAGTGATGGGTCAGTAAGGGATAAATTACAGCATGAAGTGTCTAATTATAAATACCAGGAAATCTGCCAAGTGTTCCTGTCCTAACAATATCTGAGAACAACAGGAAGCCTGATCAACAGTGGCTTTTCCCCCCATAGCAAGTGCAGGGATAGGCACTCCTCGATCAGCACAGAAGCTGCCCATAGTTGCCATCAAAGAGGGACCCCAGCTCCTTCCACCTGTCTGTTCTGCCTGCCTTAGTTACACCGGCTTTTGTCCTCACACTTGTCATCTCATGGACAGTGGTTGCTGCTCCATTCCCAAGTTTCATGTCCTCAGGAAGACAGTAGAGGTGGGGGTGGAGGGACAAGGGGAAAAAGACATTTCTTGTACTGAGGTATTATCATTTTATTCAGCAAGGGAAGCCCTCCTCAGTGATTTCACTTACATCTCATTGACCATCTCTCCCTACAAGGGAACAGAGAGATGGAGTTTGTAGCTTTTGCAGCTTCTATGACAGAGCTAGACAAGTGAGATGGGAGAAATGAGAGTGGGAGCTGCCAATTAAATGCTTCAGACTTAAGAATAAATCGAAACCACATTATTGCATCTGCATATTTCCTAAAATCCTGTGAGCAACGCATCTTATGCTAATTTACTTGTGCTGATGTTGATTTCTATGTACATAATTCAAGAATGATCTCATTTCAAAACTTTCCACTCCATAAAATATTAACAATATTACGTTCCTTTCTTATTTTCAGTTTTGGTGTCAGTTTATGTGGTCTATTTTATCAAAGTGAACGAGGAAAAGGATGGAAAATATTTCTAGATGCTAATTCAGGTAATTGGGTGAATAAGAGATTGTTTTTTTTTTTTTTTTTTTTGAGACAGAGTCTAGCTCTGCCCCGGCCTCCAAAAGTGCTGGGATTACAGGCATGAACCACCGTGCCTGGCTGATTTTTTTTTTTTTGAGATGGAGTCTTGCTTGGTTGCCCAGGCTGGAGTGCGGTGGCATGATCTTGGCTCGCTGCAACCTCAGCCTCCCAGGTTCAAGCAATTCTCCTGCCTTAGTTTCCCGAGTAGCTGGGATTATAGGCACTCACCGCCATGACCTCGGAGTCACCTGTCAGGAGTTCAAGACCAGCCTGACCAACATGGGGAAACTTCTTCTCTATTAAAAATACAAAATTAGCCTGATGTGGTGGTACATGCTTGTAATCCCAGCTACTCGGGAGGCTGAGGCAGGAGAATCACTTGAACCCGGGAGGCGGAAGTTGCAGTGAGCTGAGATTGCGCCATTGCCCTCCAGCCTGGGCAACAAGAGTGAAACTCCGTCCCCCAAAAAATGAAGAAACCAAATTGGAGTAGGAGTACACATCTAAGTCAGAGAATGGGTTTTGAGTATGTGGAGACTGTTTCCCTGAGTAGTGCTTCATCTCCATCTCGTGGACAGCCTTATCTTTGCAATGTCAGCAGTAATTCTCTGGCCTTACCACACATGAGGATCACGAGGAGTACTTGCAGACAATTCAATATCCAATTCTCTCTACCCCACCCCCACCAGCTCAATCAGAGTATATATATATTTAAGATCTGTAGCTGGGGGACAGGGAGGCAGGAAAAAAATCTGTAGCCAATTATAATATGCAATTAGGGTTAAAAACCAGTAAGTTAGAAGAAACTCTAAGTCAGTTATGAATACTGGAACAACCATTCCTTCTATAAGACTCCCATAAAGTAAAAAGAGTCATCTCTATAGGTAAATTATATAATCTTCCAAAGGTCTTTTTACAACTTGCAGAGAGGAAATCATCAAGGAGTTGCTACCAGTATGAGAAATCTAAATCTAAATTGCTTCCTGTGCACCTCTCCCTGTGATGAAGCAGAATGTGCTAAGCAAAGAGATATGCAAACACACACACAATCAGACTTGTCCCTGGGCCAAACTGTGAAGTCGTTTCCACCTGAGTTTGGTATTTTGCTTTCTTGCGTATATCCTCGTTTAATTCTGCTTCTTCCCATGAATGCCAGTACTCACCTGGAGGGCCTCAGGGGCCCACCCAGATCTTGATTTTCCCTGCATCTTTTCTTTTTTTAAATTTTCTTTTCTTTTTTTTTTTTAAGAGATGGGGTTTCACCATCTTGGCCAGGCTGGTCTCGAACTCCTGACCTCGTGACCCACCTGCCTTGGCCTCCCAAAGTGCTGGGATTACAGGCATGAGCCACCTCGCCTGGCCAGTCTTTTCATTTATTAACTTACCTCAGGGATGGGCGAGGTGGCTCACGCCTATAATCCCAGCACTTTGGGAGGCGAGGCAGATGGATCAGGAGGTCAGGAGATCTAGACCATTGGGGCCAACATGGTGAAAAACAAAAAAAGAAACAAAAACAAAAACACCAACAATTTACCTTGCCAGTCTTTCTCAGCTCACTATTGTTTTAAAAAGTTCTTGGCAGGGGGTCAATGGCTTACACCTGTAATCCCAGCACTCTGGGAGGCTGAGGTAGGCAGATCATGAGATCAGGAGATGGATACCATCCTGGCCAACATGGTGAAACCCTCTCTCTACTAAAAATACAAAAAAAATTAGGCAGGCGTGGTGGTGCATGCCTATAGTCCCAACTACTTGGGAGGCTGAGGCAGGAGAATTGCTTGAACTTGAGAGATGGAGGTTGCAGTGAGCTGAGATCGTGCCACTGCACTCCAGCCTGGGTGACAGAGACTCCGTCTAAAAAAAAAGAAAAAAAAAAAGTTTCTCAAACTAATTCCCACTGAGGATGGCTCAGTCTTCATCATGATGCACACATTACTGTAATAATATATACATATATTTTTTTGAGATGGAGTCAGCTGGGTGTGGTGGCTCAGGCCTGTAATCCTAGCACTTTGGGAGGCTGAGGTGGGCGGATCACCTGAGGTCAGGAGTTTGAGACCAGCCTGACCAATATGGTGAAACCCCGTCTTTAAAAAAAAAAAAAAAAAAAAAGGAGATGGAGTCTCCCTCTGTTGCCCAGGCTGGAGCACAGTGGTGTGATCTCAGCTCACAGAAACCTTTTGCCTGCTGGGTTCAACTGATTCTCCTGCCCTCAGCCTCCTGAGTAGCTGGAATTGCAGGTGCATGCCACCATGCCTAGTTAAATTTTATATTTTTGGCAGAAATGGGGTTTCACCATGGTGGTGATCTGCCCAATTTGGCCTCCCAAAGTGTTGGGATTACAGGCATGAGCCACCATGCCTAGCCTGGAATAAAATTTAGTCATTAAAATAAGAGACTAAGTTCTGCTTCTGGCAATGGTTGACTAGATGGTGCTGAATCCTCTCACTGAAAACAAACTAGAAAAGATGTACAATATGTACCATTAAGAGTGAAAAGGCAAGCTAAAGAGTGATAAATAATAAAAGCAATGAAAGAGCTCAGACCCAAAATATAGAGGACTCCTACAAATCTAAGGATTGGCAACACAATTAAAAAATGGCTGAGAGGCCAGGAGTGGTGCCTCACACCTGTAATCCCAGCCTTTTGGGAGGCCAATCAAGATCACTTGAGGCCAGGAGTTCAAAATTAGACTGGGCAACATAGCAAGACCCCTGTCTCTACAAAAAATTTAAAAAATCAGCTAGGCGCCGGGCGCGGTGGTGCATGTCTGTAGTCCCAGCTACTCGGAAGGCTGAGGTGGGAGGATCGCTTGAGCCCAGGAGTTCTGGGCTGTAGTGCGCTATGCCGATCGGGTGTCCACACTAGGTTCGGCATCAATATGGTGACCTCCTGGGAGCGGGGGACCACCAGGTTGCCTAAGGAGGGGGTGAACAGGCCCAGGTCGGAAACGGAGCAGGTCAAAAACTCCCGTGCTGATCAGTAGTGGGATCGCGCCTGTGAATAGCCACTGCACTCCAGTCTGGGCAACATAGCGAGACCCCGTCTCTATAAACAAAAACAAAAACAAAAAATCAGCTGGGCATGTCTGGGCACGGTGGCTCACACCTATAATCCCAGCATTTTGGGAAGCTGAGGTGGGCAATCACCTGAGGTCAGGAGTTCAAGACCAGCCTGGCCAACATAGTGAAACCCCATCTCTACTAAAAATAAAAAAAATTAGCCAGGCATGGTGGTGCGCGCCTGTAATCCCAGCTACTCAGGAGGCTGAGGCAGGAGAATCTGTTGAACCTGGGAGCAGAGGGTGTAGTGAAGCAAGATCACACCACAGCACTCCAGCCTGGGCGACAGAGTGAGACTTCCTTTCAAAAATAATAATTAATAAAACAAAACAGGCCAGGCACTGTGGCTCACGGCTGTAATCCCAGCACTTTGGGAGGCTGAGACGGGCAGATTGCCTGAGCTCAGGAGTTCAAGACCCACCTGGGCAACATGATGAAACCCCATCTCTACTAAAATACAAAAAATTAGCCAGGTGTGTCAGCATGTGCCTATAGACCCAAGCTACTCAGGAGGCTTAGGCAGGAGAATCACTTGAACCCAGGAGGCGGAGGTTGCAGTAAGCCAAGATCCTGCCACTGCACTCCAGCCTGGGCTGCAGAGTGAGACTCCATCTCAAAAAAAAGTAAATAAAACAAAAAAAAAATGCCAAAACATGTCTTTGGTATACATCTGCGTCTATTTCTGTGGGCATAACTAAAGGTGAAATTTCAAGGTCGTAGGACAGATGATTATGTTCAACTGTAGCAGATACCACTAAACAATTTTCCAATTTTCCACTCCGGTTCAAGTGATTCTCCTGCATCAGCATCCCAGGTACTTGGGATTTCAGTGTGTGCCATCACGCCCAGCTAATTTTTGAATTTTTAGTAGAGATTGGGTTTTACCATGTTGGCCAGGCTGGTCTTGGAACTCCTGACCTCAGGTGATCTGGCTTCAGCTTCCCAGTGTTGGGATTACAGGCGTGAGCCACTGCACCCTGCTTGATTTTCAAATAATATATCAATCTTGAATTCCTGGAAAAATTCACTTGGTCATCATGTAAGGTTGGTATATTTGAAAATCAATTAAGGACTTTCGGGATTGTTTTTAAGGGCTTGGAGTTTTCTTTTCTTGAAATACCTTTGATTTTGGTATAAGGGTAATGCTAGCCTCATATGAGTTGGGAAGGGCTTCCCTCTCTATTTTCTAAAATGTTATGTAAGATTAGTATAATCCCTTCTTTAAATGTTAAATAGAATTCATTAGTGAAGCCATGTGGACCTGGAATTTTCTTTGTAGGAAGGGTTTCAATTATGATTCCATTTCTCTAATAGGTAAGGGAATATTCAAATCTTCTACTTCTTTTCATGTCTGTTTTGGCAATTTGTGTCTTTGAAGGAACGTGTCCATCTCATCTAAGTTGTCAGAGTTACTGATATATAATTGTCTATAACAAAGAGAAAGAAGACAAAGCCAGACTTTCCACTGAGCGAGGGAAAATTCGTTATCACATACTGACCTTGTTATTAGAAGACACCTGATGCAGTATTTAGGGGTAAGGAGTCATAACATCTGCAACTTTCAAATGATTTGGCAAAACACGTGCACGTGCACACACACATGAGAGAGAGAACGAACAGGATACGAAACAAAACTGGTGAATACAGGGGGTGAAGGGTATATGGGAATTCATTGTACTATTTCAACAACTTTTCTGTACATTAAACATTTTTCAGTATATAAAGTTAAATATATTCATATTCCATAATCCAGAAATTTAAGGGAATAATCAGAAAATCACACACATACTCTGCACAAGGAAGTTTATCACAGATCAAAACTTGAAAACACCCTAAAACCCCCACAGAGGATTCGATAAACAAACAACAAATACAATATGATACCAAAGAGCCGACAGTGACAACGACAACAGAAGACATACTTTTTTCAAGAACTCCCATGTGGAAAATGCTCAGTATAGATAGGCTACTGAGGGGAAGAGTTACAACACTGAGTACATGACCCCGTCCTATATGCACAGGAAGAAGACTGCAGAGAAACACCATGCAGGCAGTGGCTGTCTCTGTGGTGGTGTCACGGGTGAACTTGACTCTTAGTCTTCCAATTTTTTTTTTTTTTTTTGAGGCAGAGTGTCACTCTGTCGTTCAGGCTGGAGTGCAGTGGTGCGATCTTGGCTCACTGCAACCTCTGCCTCTTGGGTTCAAGTGAGTCTCCTGCCTCAGCCTCCTGAGTAGCTGGGACTATAGGCACACACCACCACGCCTGGCTAATTTCTGTATTTTTAGTAGAGATGGGGTTTCACCATGTTGGCCAGGCTGGTCTTGAACTCCTGACTTCAAGTGATCCACCTGCCTCGCCTCTCAAAATGTTGGGATTTAGGTGTGAGCCTCCCTGCCTGGCCTCTTCCAAACTTCTTGAAAGATCCCAGACACACTCTATCACTCCAGGGCAATAGGAAGGAGAGCTTACACTGGGTTGAGGCCTGGATTACCCCCAAAAGGAAGGGAGGGAGATTCTGCAGGCAGTGGTGATAACTAGTCTCAAAGTAGCCTGGTGAAGTGAAATGGGCAAGACTGTAAGATCTGGTCTCATGCCCTCCAAAATAGGTAAGGTTAAGAGATCAAGATGGTACATGGGAAAAAGTAAAGTCACATCCACATGTAAAAGCAACTGTCTACTTGTTTCACAAGGACATTAACAGGCTTGGAAGCTATTATTATAGGAAATCCACGTGGAACAATGAGATCTAAAGTCTAAAGAGCTGAGTGGAGGTTTGAATTTGCTTCCTGCATGATCATGGGAGGCTTTTTTTGGAGGCTGAGGCGGGAGGATCACTTGAGGCCAGGAGTTCAAGACCAGCCTGGGCAACACGGCAAGACCTTGTCTCTACAAAAAATAAAAAGTAAAATAATCTTGGTGTGCTGGTGCACATCTGTAGTCCTAGCTACCTGAGAGGGTTGCTTGAGCCCAAGAGTTTGAGGCTGCAGTGAGCTAGGATCACACCACTGCACTTCAGCCTGGGCGAGAGACCCTGTCTTAAAAAAAAAAAAAATGTGAGCTGGGCACAGTCGCTGTCTGTAATGCCAGCACTTTGGGAGGCTGAGGCAGGTGGATCACCAGAGGTCAGGAGTTTGAGACCAGCCTGGCCAACATGGCCAAAACCCCATCTCTACTAAAAATACAAAAAATTAGCCAGGCACAGTGGCATGCACCTATAATCCCAGCTACTCCAGAGGCTGAGGAGAATTGCTGGAACCCGGGAGGTGGAGGTTGCAGTAAGCCAAGATCTCGCCACTGCACTCTAGCTCCGTCTCAAAAAAAAAAAGGGAACCTGCTGAGTCCGAGTCCCTCCATGTATCATTAACGAGGGGAAGACTATCCCAACCGATAAAACCTGGAGTTGCTCTTGGCCTCTGTGTGGGGCTGCCGCATCATCCCTGAGCATAATGCTGACTGTGTGGCTGGACCACCGTCCGAGGCTGGAAAGTGAGGAACAAGCAGATTTCCTCTTGAAATGCCTGTCTGAGCCAGCTGGCCACTACATGAATAGAAAAATTACTTTGACAGGGATCAAGAAGATAGAGACTGAACAAGGTATCTGCCTAAACTGCAACTGGAGATGTGGCAACAAGATGTAAGGATGTATTGTAGAGGACAGAGAAATAGTTTGTTTTTCTATCTTTTTCATTTTCATCCCTGTAAGGCCAGAAACAAATCTTTCTGGGTTTGGAGTCAGTGACAATACCCACAGCAAGGAGTCGAATCTCAAATACTCAGATTCCTGTTTTACAAAAGTGACCTATTCGTAAGGTTCTGAAATTGAGTCTTCTATTTGACAAAAATCATTGTTACCCAGAAACACCTTTTAAAATGTTATTAGAATGCACTGTTTTCTGCATTATGAATAATGAAAGCAAGAAATCTGGTCAAATTGGGATGTTGAGAGGTATGCTGAGAACTGGCCACTGTACTGTTTCACTAAAACTGGAAAAATAATACAAATGCAGACTCCAGAGGTTAAGTTCAGGCGATTTATTGTAAACAGGATAACCCTGGCACTCCACCACACTGGCTGTGTCACATGCTCCTTCTTTCACATCAACTGGTCAAAAGACGACTTTCTTAAGAAGCCTCAGGTAACTAATAACTTAGTTCCACAAGTCTCATGTACTAAGCACTGAGTAAACTGCAGTATCTGGGGTAGTCTGTTATTGCTCATGGACTGCAGCTTGGACCCATCTAAATGGATCCATTAGTATGCCTGAGTGATCCAACTGCAGCTCTACATCCAACCTGGAAATTGGAAAACGCTGGTGCATACTAAACAATTGCAGGTTCATGGAAGACTACGTGAGATGCTCTCAGATCTCTTCATGTGTCATTCTCATAAAAAAGACAAATTTCACCTATTTTTTAAAAAGAGCTAAAAGTTACTCAGTAGTACATAATTTTCCACATAGAAGGTAGGTGGATTTTTATTTACTAGTACAGTGTTGGATCAGAACACTCAGGCCTAATTTTAGATCTGTCTTATATATCCTTGCAGGTTGATGAAAAGCTGCATAGTCTACAAATGCATAAAACCGGAAGGAAGGGATGATTTCATACACCTTCCGATGGACAGACAGGCTTCAACAAGGAAGTTCTTGAAGGTAGGGATAAAAAGATGGTCCAGCACCACATTGATCTGACAGTAGAAATAGGATACCGCTTTTGAAAGCAGCCCCATAGTTGTGACTATATCGTTCTTGCCCCAAATTGAGATTTGGAAGATGGCAAATGTAAAAACTTAAGATGTGAAAAGACACAGCTCTACAGAAGAAAGTCCTACAAATCAAATCATACAGAGAGGTAAAATACCATTTGAAAATGCCATTCTTTACTTTGCCTGAGTTAGTGGACGACAGGGCCACGTACTGTTAATAGTGCTTGAACCTGGAAATATATTCACAATTTCTCTTGAAGCAAGTTTTAATAACAGCAAATATTTCAAAACAGCTGTTAAATCTACAGTAACAATTTCACCTAAAATAGTATCTCATGAAAAAAATATTTTTTAAAAGTCCACTCCAGTCATCATCTGTGTATGTTTATATTCATATATTCAAAAAAATAACACTTAAGGCAAGATTAGACTGGTAGCAACAAGGGATTTTACAATCTTATGAAGACTTGCTATATAAGAATGCAAGGCTTTATCGTTTATATTTCCAAAAAGGTGGGTTTGTATTTGATTGCCTTTTAAAGTCATAAAGGGGCAAGATATTTTGGTTCACATACTGACTGCAATTTCACTGTAATAAAAAGTTATATAGGTGGTTACAAAAAGCTGATGTTGGAAAAGCATGTCACATACTCAGTAGGATCTGAAGTTGACCCATTTGTACGTGTTAAATAAACATGTTGTGTTAAAGCAATATGTTGATGAGAAAAAGTAAAACTGATGGAACACTGCAAACCAACTATGAAGAAGGTCAATATAATTCAATCAGAAAGAAACCACAGTAATCCTGAGAAATTCAGTTTAGGACAAAATTGATGTAAGTGTATTTCTAGCATTGTAAATAAGTAGGGTTTTCTGGCATTTTACCAGCTGGAATAAAAAACATGTTCAAATTTTATAAAAAGATTAAAACCATGGCCTTATATAACCAGCAATTTCACTAATAAAAGATTACATTGCTTTGTTCATCATCTGCCAAATGTAATGTTTTCCACTGATTTACATGAAACCAAGTAGAAAGCAAATTTGAGGATCAATTTTTAAGAAGGTATTAACTTTCTAAATGTTGTGAAGCCTTCTATGTCAACCTAGGAGGCTTTTAGAAAAGAGCTTTGACTTTCTTCGGACAAGTGACTATTTTACAGAATAGGGAAGGAAGATTCTATAGGAATATCATTCATTTTAAGCACTGTTATACAGGGAAAATTTCAGTAATGAAAAGAAAAATTTTAAAATATTAAAGAGGCATGTATTTTAAAAATATTCTACATCTATGAGATTTTGTAATTTAATTACTTTGGATTTATAATATTTCTACATAATGACATTTGACAACTTTTTTTCTGCTTCTCTAACAGTGAATCAGAAACTATTAAAGTGGCCAAGATTATTTTCCTAGGCTCTGGAAGACTCAGGAATGCATCCACTTGCACTTTCCCACCCATGGGGAATCTTCAGAGTTTTGCAGCCATGAAGTTAATATGTGGTTTCACAAGGGGAAACAGTGGCAGACCACGCTTGAATTCGGTCATGTTCTGAATCACTTCAGGCTGCAAAGAAAAAAGTTTCTTTTTAGTGTATTTAACCTAAACATCAGAATAAGGACATCAAATTTTTTGGGCGGTGCTGGGAGCACACCTCAGTTCTATACTCGCTCTCCCTCTCTCTCGCTATATTTTTTTTTGCGGGGGCGGGTCTGAGGCTCCTCTACCTAACACCCCATGTATCATGATCTGCTGACCTTTCTTCTGGATTAGGAGGCCCAGACAATCATGAATTGGTCTATAAAACCTATTGGTAAGTGTCCTTACTGGGGCTGTGGGCCAGAAGGAAGACTTCTGGTTTTCCTCTGGGCAAACAAACAGGGGCTGGCTCACCAGGGACTTAGAGGCTTAGCATCAAGGCTTCGGCAAAGTAGCAGAGGCTGGTGTGCCCACCCGGAAAGGGCCTAGTTACACTGCCAGTTTCCTCCTCCTGCAAGTGAATGCCAATCCTTCTAGATGATTAAAATATGCAGGTAACATGGGAAAAGACTAAGAGGTCTCTCTCCAATATTCAGTGCTGGGAACAGATGTGGCCAAAGATGATTCATTGCAGAATAACACAACTGTTCAAATAGGAGGCAAAGGCAGACAAGGGTAGAGGCTGAGTGACTAGATGTTCAAGGAAGATTTAAAGGAGAAGGTTCAACACCTGGTGACCTGAAACTTTTAGTTCATCAGTGTCCTGATGAATAAGCTACTTCTGGCCAGGCGCGCTGGCTTACACCTGTAATCCCAGCACTCTGGGAGGCCAAGGTGGGTGACCCACTTGAGGTCAGGAGTTGGAGACCATCCTGGCCAACATGGTGAAACCCTCTCTCTATTAAACATACAAAAATTAATTAGCCAGACGTGGTGGCAGGCGCTTGTCATCCTAGCTACGCAAGAGGCTGAGGCACTAGAATCGCTTGAACCCAAGAGGCAGAGGCTGCAGTGAGCCGAGATCATACCACTGCACTCTAGCCTGGGGGACAGCGTGAGACTCCATTTCAAAACAAAACAAACACACAAAAAAGGCTTCTTCTAAATAAGAAGTCCTCTGTCAGTACAATCTAACATAACATTTATGTTTCTTACTTGTGGCAAGGCTGGTGCTTGTGACAAATTTATATCATTTTGACATGGGAACTCTCCAACAACAGGACCTGTAAGAAAATAAAAGGTTTAACGTACTTACTGATACTAGCACACAAGAACAACTAAAAACAAATCTAAATTAGACTTAGCTAATTAAAAAACTGCACAAGACCCAGTTCACGTACTTCTCAGACCCTCTCCAGGTTGCCTGCTACCCAAGGCCTTAAGTACTTGTCCTGCCTTCTATCTGGAGCCACCCAATGATGGCTCATGATATTCCTGAGGTCCTAAAACTTTGGCCACAGCAGTTTTAGTGCCCAGGTCTAATCTGACTTTCTGGCCACCCAGAAGGACCCAGTAAAACTGCCCAGAAAGCCAGGGGAGTTAATGGCCACAGGACAAACTTTGGCCAGTGAAAGCCAGAAAATGAGAAGGACTGGGAAGTTAACTTGCTTACCCATACTCCTCACATGCAGTGGTTCATGCAGCCTCTTTGGAGACATCCCATCAGCAAGCAGCTGTGTTTTCCTGCGATGCTGTGGCCAGCTCAGCATTCTATTACCTGGTATTGGTTCTCTCCTTCACTACCTCATTTATCTTTTCCCCTTATATCTGTAGACCTTATCTCCAGTTCCCGTTCTCTACCTCTTTACTTTCTGGTGTTCTATAAGGCATGTAGTTATGACAAAGGCCAACCATCAGATGGCTCAACATAAGCCTAAAAATAGACTTAAAAAGGCAATATTCAATACTTACAAGAATCCATTTCCCTGGCAAGAACATGGACGGATACCTTATGTCTCCTTGGGGCATCTACTGCCAACATTTCCTAGGCAGAAAGAAGAGTGAGGTCACGCTTTTGCTCCACTAAAGAACTTATAATGAGGTGCTCTCTGATGACTATGAAGACTCAGCTATCACACAGTCAGGTATAGAAAAGATGCTTCCCTTTCTGGCTAGGTGTGGTGGCTCATGCCTTTAATCCCAGCACTTTGGGAGGCTGAGGCAGGTGGATCACTTGAGGTCAGAGTCTGGACACCAGCCTGGCCAACATAGTGAAACCCTGTCTTTAACAAAAATATATATATATATAAAAAAAAAAAAAAAGCTGGGTGCAGTGGCTCACGCCTGTAATCCTAGCACTTTGGGAGGCCGAGGTGGGTGGATCACCTGAGGTCAAGAGTTCAAGACCAGCCTGGCCATCATGGTGAAACCCCACCTTAAAAACAAAACAAAAATTAGCCAAATGTGGTGGCACATGCTTGTAATCCCAGATACTTTGGAGGCTGAGGTGGGAGGATCGCCTGACCCCAGGAGGCAGAGGTTGCCATATGCCGTGAGCTGAGATCACGACACTACACTCCAGCCTGGGTGACAGAGTGAGACTCTGTCTCAAAAAAAAAAAAAAAAAAGATACTTGCCTTTCTTTCCCCCTCACTTACATTATTTTATTTAAGCTCTGCAAAGATTTAGCAAAGCAGATGAGAATTATTTTTTTCCTTTCCTTTTCTTACTCTAAAGAAAGAATTATTCTTAATCCAATTTTACAGATGAGAAAACTGTATCCAAGGAGATTAAAAAACTGCTCAGACTCCTACAGCTAATAAGTGCCTGAGCTAGGATTAAAAACCTAGCCTAGTACTCACTGGGATGGGACATGCAGGGCTGCACTTGGTGATCTTTAGGGTCTACAGAGACAATGGCTTGAGCTTAGGGAAAAGCATAACACTTGCTCCTCTAAGAACCTTCTTAGATTCTGCTTGTAAACTGTGGTTCCTCATCTACCAGAAGAGAAAGGAAACTAACAATTACTGAGTCCTGCTGTATATCAGGCACTCTCCTATGTCAGCTCACTTAATTCTCTGTGAACTAAGCATCGTGATGATTCCTACTTTAAGACACAGAGACTTACATGAATTACATGAGTCACACTGTTCAGAGTGATGGTGTCAGAAGCTCGAGTCTGCTCGCTCTCTCAATTCTGCCACGCTGCTTGGAGGGATTCCCCCTAATTACTACCATGAATGCCAGCAGTGCTAGGTTGGCAGGTGGATCCTGTGGGGAAGTATGTCCAATCTTTCCCCTAACAGCAGACTTTCACTGTCTTTTCTAAAGGGGTACAATTGTGACAAAGTTCCTCTGATGCCTTAGCCACAAGTAACATTTCATATCCTTAGAGGGGAGAAATCATCAAAGCCAAATCCACTCAACAGTTATTATAGAGCAGTTACTAATAAGCCCGGTCCTGTGTGACCGCACAGCAAGCCCTATTGATGTTGCACAGCAAACCTGCCCATGGCTCCCCACTCCACTCCCCGCCAAGAGGCAAAACAGCCGAGACTCCCACAGGCCTGCTCTGACCTCTCCAGCCTCTTTCCAGGAGCTCAGCCCAGGTCTGCCTCTATTAACAAGTAGTACCTCCTCTAAGAACTTTATCTTATTGGAGTAAAAAGTTTGCTTTCAAAGATCTATCTCCATCTCTTCTCACCCAAACCTTCATTACTCTCTTGTTGACCCACATCAGCAGACACCAGAACACCCCCTCCAGTTTCACATTGTTCCCAATTTTCTCACCAACTCTGGACAATCCTCATTTTTCTAAAACAAATAACTGCACCTTCTTGGAAACTATTAATATGTTCTAATAATGTTCTAAGGAACACTACAGTCCCATGAGGTATTTATAGGTATTCTGTATAAAAAAGGGTGCATGGTGAAATCAGTTTAGAAAATGTTTTGTAAGTCAAAATTAAATAAATGCAGGCTAAAGTCTTTACTGTGGGACTTCTTATAATTTTTAAAATACCAACACACTCTGTGATTCTCTAAGAATGGGAATAGTGTTTACCAAACTTGCATGGTCATGAAACCCTTTTCCTAGGTACCCCTATTAATATCTTGCATACCATGGAACACAGCTAGGGAAATGCTGTTCTAGACTTAGCTTAAGCCTGGTTATAAATACTCTTTTTTTTTTGAAACAGGGTCTCACTATGTTTCCCAGGCTGGTCTTAAACTCCTGGGCTCTAGCAATTTTCCAGCCTCAGCCTCCCCAGCAGCTGGGACTACAGGCTATTATTGCAAAAGAGCAAGAGTAACTTAAATGAGACTTTTGTCTTCCTCTACACAATGCAAAGGGAGCCATGAGGTAAAGAAAGTCACTTGTCCAGCCATCCATCTTCATAGC
This sequence comes from Ateles fusciceps, assembly GCA_036589455.1. NCBI lineage: Eukaryota > Metazoa > Chordata > Mammalia > Primates > Atelidae > Ateles > Ateles fusciceps. The sequence continues at coordinate 8,824,986 of JAZHEH010002393.1, forward strand.
CAAAATGGGCCAAATCTCATTGCTGAAACTTTTGCTGCTCAATTCTGAAACTATAGTCTCCTTTTCTTATTGTTAAGGTGATACCAGCTTTATTAATACTCATTTGCACACAGCCGTATAATTTTGCAGAAGAGTTACAGAGAGAGGTGTAAGCAACTCATGGATGGCACAAGATCACTACTTTCCTGTCAGAAACAATCAGCACCTTTGGGTCAAGTACTGTTTGTTTGTTTGTTTATTTACTTATTTTTTTAGAGACAGGGTTTCACCATGTTGGCCAGGCTGGTCTCAAACTCCTGACCTCAGGTGATCAACTTACCTTGGCCTCGCTAAGTGCTGGGATTACAGGTGTGAGCCACCGTGCCCCGCTTTTTTTTTTTTTTTGAGAGATGGAGTCTCACTCTGTTGCCCAGACTGAAGTACAATTGTGCAATTTCGGCTCACTGCAACCTTCACCTCCTGGGTTCAAGCAATTCTCCTGCCTTGGCTTCCCGAGTAGCTGGGATTACAGGTGTGCACCACCATGCCCAGCTAATTTTTTTTTTTTTTTTTTTAGTAGAGACGGGGTTGCACCATGTTGGCCAGGTTGGTCTCAAACTCCTGACCTCGTGATCTGCTACACCCATCCAGTAGGAACTGTTACTTTTTCCTTCCCCCTCTCATTCAGCACTAGCAATGGTGAATTAAATAAAACATTAGAAACCTTAGTACAGGAGAAAATGTGATCAGGCCTCGTTGTACCACTAACTTCACAGTCATTCTAATGAGAACTGTAAGCACTGACTCCTGTGCTGGTAGCTATAATATATCCCCAGAAAAAGACACTGTAAAGTAGAATATCTCTAAAAGGATGTGGGCACAGGGCAGGACTGAGTTCCTGACCAAACTACCTAATCACAGATACAAACCAGAAACGGCTACAACACTAAGGGACAATTCTAAGGTATTATGGTAATCACAGAGTATAATTTTGTTTCTTATTTTGAAAAACAGGCATAAAAGTATTTTTCACAAATTAGAGGCCCCAATATATTACAAAGAATATATTTAACACTTTAAATAGGTACAATTCTATTGCAGCATAAATTCTGAATTTTTGCACTTCACATACTTATTACACATTTATATCTACTTAATGGAAATTTTGCTATCCTTCTCAGAATTTTATTATAGAGGGGAAGATTTAGATGGTGTGAAACTTTTTGAGACGGAGTCTCTCACTGTCGCCCGGGCTAGTGTGCAGTGGTGCAGTCTTGGCTTGCTGCAACCTCTGCCTCCTGGGTTCAAGCAATTATCCTGCCTCAGCCTCCTGAGTAGCTAGGATTACAGGTGCCCACTACCATGCCTGGCTATTTTTTTTTTTTTTTTTTTTTGTATTTTTAGTAGAGATGGGGTTTCACTATGTTGGCCAGGCTGGTCTCAAACTCCTGACCTTATGATCTGCCTGCCTCGGCCTCCCAAAGTGCTGGGATTGCAGGTGTGAGCCACTGCACCCTGCTGGTGTGAACCTCTTAAAGCTGTGCTGGGAAGACTTTGTGTTTCATTAACGTGGCACCTCCCTTTTCTTTTGATAAACTTCTTCAGTGAGCACAAGCATGTAAAATTCATAACATCTCTGACCACAATTCAAAGGTGAGTGATCATTTATTTAAAAAAGTATCCACTATGGCACCTAAATGGGTGAAGATAGTTTATAGTTGTCAGAATTTGGAAAATAATCTGATTCTCAAGTTCTTTTGCTTTCTTTGTTCCTCCTTCCCACCAGAGAAGCTCAGCAATATTCTTTGCAGAGCAGGGTGGAGAACACAGAGAAGAAACCGAAAGGGTGCTTAAAGAGGTAGATCTAGAAGTCAGGAAGGGCTGTCACAGTCTTTGGTTTAGAGCATGGGTCAATCTTTTGGCTTCCCTGGACCACAATGGAAGAAGAATAATTGTCTTGGGCCACACATAACATTAAGAGCTGATAAGCTAAAGTAAAAAAAAATTGGCAAAAATATTTCATAATGAGGGCCACATGTGGCCTGCAGGCTGTAGGTTCGGCAAACTTGGTTTAGAGGGAAAGGAACAGTACTTGGTTCAATAAAAACTGTCTTTATTTTCTCTAACAGCTGTGTTTGTGTCAAAAATACTTAAATCCACAAAAAACACCTTCATGAATCCAGCCAGAATGGCTTCAAAGCAGCAACACACAATATAGCACATACAATGCTTTTTTTTAGTTGTTTTGTGTTTTTTGAGGCAGAGTTTCACTCAGTCTTCTAGGCGGGCATACAGTGGTGCAAAATCCACTCACTGCAATCTCTGCCTCCCAGGTTCAAGCAATTCTCATGCCTCAGCCTCCCGAGTAGCTGGGATTACAGGTGTGCGCCACCATGCCTGGCTAATTTTTGTGTGTTTGGTATAAATGGGCTTTCACCATGTTGGTCAGGCTGGTCTTTAACTCCTGACCTCAAGTGATCCTCCCACCTTGGCCTCCCCCAAGGTGCTGAGATTACAGGTGTGGGCCACTGTACCCAGCCCTACAATACTTTCTTATCAATCAAAATCTAAATATATGAATTTGACTTACCTTGTAGAATTTGATGATATCTTCCTTGGTAAGTGTCTTTAAATATGCAACTTCAGTGTTATCTGAAAAAGTAATCAAACAATACTTTACTAATATGTTCATATGAAGTAGCCCAGAGCAGTACATTAAGTGACAATATACTTTACTCCAAGACTCTTAAGTATTGATATACATTTTATTAAGACAGAGTCTCTCACTCTGTTGCTCACGCTGGAGTGCAGTGGCTCAATCTCAGCTCACTGCAACCTCGGCCTCCCAGGTTCAAGTGATTCTCCTGCTTCAGCCTCCTGAGTGGCTAGGATTAGGCACGAGCCACCACGTCTGGCTAATTTTTGTATTTTTAGTAGAGATGGGGTTTTGCCATGTTGGCAGGCTGGTCTTGAACTCCTGACCTCAAGTGATCTGCCTGCCTCAGCCTCCCAAAGTGCTGGGATTATAAGCATGAGCCATCGTGTCTGGCCAAGTATCCACATTTTTAAGTGACCATTTGCTTTGATTTCAAGTAAAAGTAAGTGGATGCTGGCTTGGTGTAGTGGCTCATGCCTGTAATCTCAGCACTTTGGAGAAGCTGGGTGGTTAAGATCAGCCGAGGCCAGAAGTTCGAGCCCAGCCTGACCAACACAGTGAAATCCCATCTCTACTAAAAATACAAAAATTAGCCAGGTATAGTGGAGTGTGCCTGTAGTCCTAGCTACTGGGGAGAGGCTGAGATATGAGAATCACCTGAACCTGGGAAGCAGAGATTGCAGTGAGACAAGATCATACCACTGTATTCTAGCCTGGGTGACAGAGCAAGGCCGTCTCAAAAAAAAAAAAAAAGTGGATGTAGTGCAATGGGTAACAGAGCCTTGGCTCAGAAGCCAGGCCAGCCTGGATTCATATACTGACTCTCTGGTTATGAGCTTTTGGATCTTGGCCAGTCATTTCAACTTTTCTTAGCCTCAGTTTCCTCATTGGAAACTAGGGATAACTACTACTTAATAGGGCTGCAGTAAGAATTTTTAAAAAAGATGTGTGACAATAACACAGTACTAGGCACATGGCAAATGCTCAATAAATGAAAGATCCTATTATCATTAATAATGAATCCAACTGCTAGAAAAATTATAGGTAGGCCAGACATGGTGATTCACGCCTGTAATCCCAGCTCAAGATGTGGGAGGCTGAGGCAGGAGAATCACTGGAGCCTAGGAGTTCAAGGCTACAGTGAGCTGTGATGACACACTGCACTCAAGCCTGGCTGACAGAGCGAGATACTGTCTCAAAGAACGAAAGAAAAAGAAAAATTATGGGTAAGAAAACTGAGGTACAAAAAAGGTGACTTGACCAAGATCTTTAGCTTGTTGGTGTCAGAATAAGAACATGACCCAAGTCCCTTGACTTCTAGTACAGCCTGGCACAATCCATTGTTAATCTATGCTCTAGAAGAAAGGTGAAAGGAAGCTGATAAGACAGGAGACTTCAGGAATCACAGCTTTCCCAAATCTGAAAGGAGTGAAAAATCTTTGGCGATCCCTACAGGCAAATGTTTGAACTCCTGTGCCTCAAAGGCAACATTTGCCTCCAAGGAGTTTAATCCAGTATTATCTCATTTTTTTAGTATTATGGGAAATACTTAGGTATCTGTGATCAGAATCTCAGGATACACTGATGAAACAAAATGGTGGAAATGAATTATTATTAATACTTTATTGTGAGATATGGGTAGATCTAGGTCTAGGTTTAGAGAAAAAAAAGACAAGGTTTCTAATAGGAAATTGGAGTTCAATTAAGTAACAGTTCTTTAGAAGTGCCAGCCATCTCCCCACCCCAACTCCCCAAATTAGTAATAAAATATCACCTACAAAATGAATGGAATGGCCTTAATGTCCTCAAATGTTACTTGAATGCCATAAATGTTGGGGCCCTAATTTTACCTTACCTCTGTCAAAATTATATTGCTGGGAGATGATTTCTCCCCCAATATTTAGCACACTCAGCAGATAGCTTCTTTGGTTTGTCTAGTCGACGAATTGCTAATGCTTGAATGTGTTTTTGGAAGGCCTCTTCTGTCATGTCCTCTATGGACTTTTCCATGGCAATTAAGAAAGCTTCCACTCTGCTTTCTAGGTAGTGAGGTGGCTTTTCTGACTGGATGATGAATCTCAAGCCCTGTATGCCATTGGCTCGACGTGGCCCGCTGAAGACGATATAGCCTGAAACACACACATCAGCCAGTCAGGACCTTGGCATTTGAGACCTGAGTCATTTTTAATCCTTCAAAAACTATCCTGTCTGAGCAAATAAAATCTATTTTAAGGTTTTAAACTATTCACCTCTTAAAGAAATATGAGCACTTAAGATAGTTTCAGTTCCTAAAGACAAAGCAGAAGAGCTCTCTGAAGAATTACAAAGTTGGAGATGACTTCTTTTAGGAAAAAATCCTATTCTTTATTCAAACTCCCATCTTGTGACTCCTCACTCTCTGCTAGTTATTCCTCTTCAATCTATGCTAAAGTTACTCCTAGTCCTATAAAATGCTAGACTCATTTTCATCCCTTAGTCACCGTCCTAGCTCTGTTTCCTTTAACATCCAAGTTCCTCATATGAACCTGGCTCTCCTACTGTATTTCTTGTTACATAATCCATTCCTGAACCAATTCATTCAGAATGCAACTCTCTAGAGATCAAGCTAACTCAAAGTCATACTTCCGCGTCATCTCCTGAGGCCATGCACTACTTCCCTTCAACACCTTTTCTAAACCAAGCTCTTGGCTTATCTCCTTCGGCTGCCCTTCCCTGATCCACCACTCCAACAGCTGTGGTACCTCTGGGTCCCACTTCTAAGGAAGTTTCTATCTTCAAAATAGCCATTCATAGTTTGAGATTTTTTTTTTTGAGATGGAGTCTTGTTCTGTCACCCAAGCTGGAGTGCAATGGTGTGATCCTGGCTCACTGCAAACTCTGCCTCTCAGGTTCAAGTGAACTCTGCCTCAGCCTCCCGAGTAGCTGGGATTATAGGTGGGCATCACCATGCTCAGCTAATTTTTATATTTTCAGTAGAGATGGGGTCTTGCCATGTTAGCCAGTTGGGTCTTGAACTCCTGACCTCAGATGATCTACCCACCTCGGCCTCCCAAAGTGCTGGGATTACAGGTGTGAGCCACCACACCTGGCCAAAGTTTGAACTCTTATAGTAACATTTACCACACTGTACTAAAATTACTCCTTTACAGGTCTGTCATCCTGATTTGACTGTGAGCTCTTTGAAAGGAAGGACCATCCATAGCGTCCATTTTCCCTGTCCAGCATCTAGCACAATGGGTATTTAAACAATGATGGGTACTTGGAGAGACTCATCCAAATCTTTTTTCACTGGTTCCTTTCTGTCATTACTGGGACTTCTCTGAACTTCTTTCCTCAGTGATCAAACCCGCCAGGACCTCCAGATTTTTAAGTGTCTAAAACTGCAAACACTTACTGAGTGCCTTCTGTATGTCCCAGGCTTGGGGTATAAAGATGAATGAGAGATAATACCCGTCCTCAGGGAACTCAAGCTTTAGTGACTCTAAGCTCCTCTGGATGGCTTGTTTCTTATCTTGCTACCCATAAGCTTGTTCTTAGTATTCTTCCCCCCTTACCTAAGATGCCCTCTTTATTGACATGTATGTAATATACAGTACCATCTCACAAAGAATTACTTTAATGTCCATAAGATAGTGGCTGCTTGTCTTTTAGAAGTGGATTCTCTGTAATAAGGTTTTCTCAAGTCTCTCTAAGTAGAGCATGCCTGATACACAGTGTCAGGTGATTCTACATGTGGAAAAGCCTTTACAGGGACAATGAGAATTCATCAAAGTCTACAGTACCCTGCTATTTCCCCACTTTCCTCTCACCCAACTGTTCCTTGGTGCGCAGGGTGTTGAAGCAAGGCTCGGAGATAATCTGACAGAAGAGCTCCAGAAACATATTCTCTGAGGTGCTTTGCATGTCGGTTTGGTAGTATATCTCGATGCCACAGTTATTGTGAACTTCATTCCTTTGCTGATAAACAAACCATCCTCCTAGAAGTTTCAAAAAGACAGTAACAAGTTCAAAAACTTATTTAGGTTTTAATAAAGTCAATGCTATGTCTGCCCAAACTTATGGATGATAATTTAGACATTAATAAAAAAGGGAGGTAGAGAAGCCTAGAATTGTGTATCATTAATTTCACTTTTCTGACTTTGTCCAAATTTGACCATTAGTCAAACTTTCTGATTATAAACTGGCAGCACTAACTTCCCTCTCATCAGAAGCAGGGGAGCCAGGGCCATGGCTCACATTTATAATCCCAGCTACTTGGGAGGCTGAGGCAGAGGATTACTTGACCCCAGGAATTTGAGGCTGCAGTGAGCTGTGACTGGACCACTGCACTCCAGCCCAAGATACAGAGCAAGACCTTGTCTCAAAAAAAAAAAAAAAAAAAAAAAAAAAAAAAGAAGAACATGGCCTGTAAGCCTCTCTCACTCACCTCACATCCTTCCAGCTTTTTCATACTTTTTTTGTTTTTAAGACAAAGTCTTGCTCTGTCACCCAGGCTGGAGTGCCATTATGTCATCTGAGCTCACTGCAACCTCCGCCTACCAGGTTCAAGCAATTCTCCTGCCTCAGCCTCCCAAGTAGCTGAGACTACAGGCATGTGCCACCATACCCAGCTGATTTTTCTATTTTTAGTAGGTACGGGGGTTTGCCATGTTGGCCAGGCCAGTCTTGAACTCCTGACCTCGGGTGATCCGCCCGCCTTGGCCTCCCAAAATGCTGGGATTACAGGTGTGGGCTACCACACCTGGACCTTTTCATACATATTCTAAAACATCTCCTTGGCTGCAGTGAGCTGAGATCGTGTCACTGCACTCCAGCCTGAGTGACAGACTGAGAATCCATGTCAAAAAATAATAAAAATAAAAATAAATAAAACGTCTCCTTTATAATGCCTGGAATTTTTCCTTTTCTCTTGAGACAGTCTCTCACTCTGGCACCTAGGCTGGAGTGCAGTGGCACAATCATGGCTCACTGCAGCCTCAACCTCCTGGGCTCAAGCAATCATCCCGCCTCAGCCTCCTAAGTAGCTACAGGTGTGCGCCACCATGCCCAGCTAATTTTTTACAAGTTTTTCTGTAGAAACAAGTTCTTACTACATTGCCCAGGCTGGTCTCAAATTCCTGGCTTCTAACAATCTTTTTGCTTTGGCCTCCCAAAGTGCTGGGATTATAGGCATAAGCCACCACCCTGGCCTGAGTGTTTTCTTTTTAAACAGTAAATGCCTTTGTATGGAGAGTTAAGTGAAGAACTATTTAAAGTATTCATATCTGATCGGCTGGCTAATTCAGAATGATTTCCTACTACCTAGCATTCTGAGAATAAAATGTGAACTGAACACAGAAAATTTGGGAGGGTACTTAGGAGGCCAAGAGAAAAGATCTTAGGAGAGAGAAAGAGGGAAGTAGAGTCAAAAGTAGTATGAAAGATGAATTTGAAGTATTTCTAGACTAGCTTCACTTTGAAGTCAACTGCTATGACTCTTGCACAGCATATCCTGAGTCCTTCTCTAATTGTAGTGGAATTAGCATATTCTGCCTGATTCTTGTCCCAGTTGTAGTGCAGTCAGCATATCCTGATTCTTCCTCTGGCTGTAGTGAAATCTGCATATCCTGATTCTTCCTCTGGTTGTAGTGGAATCAGCATATCCTGTTCTTCCTCTCGTAATGGAATCAGCATATCCTGATTCTTGCCTTGGTTGCAGTGCAATCAGCATATGCTGATTCTTGCCCTGGTTGTAGTGCAATCAGCATCTCCTGATTCTTCTCTGGTTGTAGTGCAATCAGCATCTCCTGATTCTTCTCTGGTTGTAGTGCAATCAGCATCTCCTGATTCTTCTCTGGTTGTAGTGGAATCAGCATCTCCTGATTCTTCCTCTGGTTGTAGTGCAATCAGCATCTCCTGATTCTTCTCTGGTTGTAGTGGAATCAGCATCTCCTGATTCTTCCTCTGGTTGTAGTGCAATCAGCATCTCCTGATTCTTCTCTGGTTGTAGTGGAATCAGCATCTCCTGATTCTTCCTCTGGTTGTAGTGCAATCAGCATCTCCTGATTCTTCTCTGGTTGTAGTGGAATCAGCATCTCCTGATTCTTCCTCTGGTTGTAGTGCAATCAGCATCTCCTGATTCTTCTCTGGTTGTAGTGCAATCAGCATCTCCTGATTCTTCTCTGGTTGTAGTGGAATCAGCATCTCCTGATTCTTCCTCTGGTTGTAGTGCAATCAGCATCTCCTGATTCTTCTCTGGTTGTAGTGGAATCAGCATCTCCTGATTCTTCCTCTGGTTGTAGTGCAATCAGCATCTCCTGATTCTTCTCTGGTTGTAGTGCAATCAGCATCTCCTGATTCTTCTCTGGTTGTAGTGCAATCAGCATCTCCTGATTCTTCTCTGGTTGTAGTGGAATCAGCATCTCCTGATTCTTCTCTGGTTGTAGTGGAATCAGCATCTCCTGATTCTTCCTCTGGTTGTAGTGCAATCAGCATCTCCTGATTCTTCTCTGGTTGTAGTGGAATCAGCATCTCCTGATTCTTCCTCTGGTTGTAGTGCAATCAGCATCTCCTGATTCTTCTCTGGTTGTAGTGGAATCAGCATCTCCTGATTCTTCCTCTGGTTGTAGTGCAATCAGCATCTCCTGATTCTTCTCTGGTTGTAGTGGAATCAGCATCTCCTGATTCTTCCTCTGGTTGTAGTGCAATCAGCATCTCCTGATTCTTCTCTGGTTGTAGTGGAATCAGCATCTCCTGATTCTTCCTCTGGTTGTAGTGCAATCAGCATCTCCTGATTCTTCTCTGGTTGTAGTGGGATCAGCATCTCCTGATTCTTCCTCTGGTTGTAGTGCAATCAGCATCTCCTGATTCTTCTCTGGTTGTAGTGGGATCAGCATCTCCTGATTCTTCCTCTGGTTGTAGTGCAATCAGCATCTCCTGATTCTTCTCTGGTTGTAGTGCAATCAGCATCTCCTGATTCTTCTCTGGTTGTAGTGGAATCAGCATCTCCTGATTCTTCCTCTGGTTGTAGTGCAATCAGCATCTCCTGATTCTTCTCTGGTTGTAGTGGAATCAGCATCTCCTGATTCTTCCTCTGGTTGTAGTGCAATCAGCATCTCCTGATTCTTCTCTGGTTGTAGTGGAATCAGCATCTCCTGATTCTTCCTCTGGTTGTAGTGCAATCAGCATCTCCTGATTCTTCTCTGGTTGTAGTGCAATCAGCATCTCCTGATTCTTCTCTGGTTGTAGTGCAATCAGCATCTCCTGATTCTTCTCTGGTTGTAGTGGAATCAGCATCTCCTGATTCTTCTCTGGTTGTAGTGGAATCAGCATCTCCTGATTCTTCCTCTGGTTGTAGTGCAATCAGCATCTCCTGATTCTTCTCTGGTTGTAGTGGAATCAGCATCTCCTGATTCTTCCTCTGGTTGTAGTGCAATCAGCATCTCCTGATTCTTCTCTGGTTGTAGTGGGATCAGCATCTCCTGATTCTTCCTCTGGTTGTAGTGCAATCAGCATCTCCTGATTCTTCTCTGGTTGTAGTGGAATCAGCATCTCCTGATTCTTCCTCTGGTTGTAGTGCAATCAGCATCTCCTGATTCTTCTCTGGTTGTAGTGGAATCAGCATATCCTGATTCTTCTCTGGTTGTAGTGCAATCAGCATATGCTGATTCTTGCCCTGGTTGTAGTGCAATCAGCATCTCCTGATTCTTCTCTGGTTGTAGTGCAATCAGCATCTCCTGATTCTTCTCTGGTTGTAGTGGAATCAGCATATCCTGATTCTTCTCTGGTTGTAGTGGAATCAGCATATCCTGATTCTTCTCTGGTTGTAGTGGAATCAGCATCTCCTGATTCTTCTCTGGTTGTAGTGCAATCAGCATATGCTGATTCTTGCCCTGGTTGTAGTGGAATCAGCATCTCCTGATTCTTGCTCTGGTTGTAGTGGAATCAGCATCTCCTGATTCTTGCTCTGGTTGTAGTGCAATCAGCATCTCCTGATTCTTCCTCTGGTTGTAGTGCAATCAGCATCTCCTGATTCTTCTCTGGTTGTAGTGGAATCAGCATCTCCTGATTCTTCCTCTGGTTGTAGTGGAATCAGCATCTCCTGATTCTTCTCTGGTTGTAGTGGAATCAGCATCTCCTGATTCTTCCTCTGGTTGTAGTGGCATCAGCATCTCCTGATTCTTCTCTGGTTGTAGTGGAATCAGCATCTCCTGATTCTTCTCTGGTTGTAGTGCAATCAGCATCTCCTGATTCTTCTCTGGTTGTAGTGGAATCAGCATCTCCTGATTCTTCTCTGGTTGTAGTGCAATCAGCATATCCTGATTCTTCTCTGGTTGTAGTGCAATCAGCATATCCTGATTCTTCTCTGGTTGTAGTGGAATCAGCATCTCCTGATTCTTCTCTGGTTGTAGTGCAATCAGCATCTCCTGATTCTTCTCTGGTTGTAGTGGAATCAGCATCTCCTGATTCTTCCTCTGGTTGTAGTGCAATCAGCATCTCCTGATCTTCTCTGGTTGTAGTGGAATCAGCATCTCCTGATTCTTCCTCTGGTTGTAGTGCAATCAGCATCTCCTGATTCTTCTCTGGTTGTAGTGGAATCAGCATCTCCTGATTCTTCCTCTGGTTGTAGTGGAATCAGCATCTCCTGATTCTTGCTCTGGTTGTAGTGGAATCAGCATCTCCTGATTCTTCTCTGGTTGTAGTGGAATGAGCATCTCCTGATTCTTCTCTGGTTGTAGTGGAATGAGCATCTCCTGATTCTTCTCTGGTTGTAGTGGAATCAGCATCTCCTGATTCTTCTCTGGTTGTAGTGGAAACAGCATCTCCTGATTCTTCTCTGGTTGTAGTGGAATCAGCATCTCCTGATTCTTCCTCTGGTTGTAGTGGAAACAGCATCTCCTGATTCTTCTCTGGTTGTAGTGGAATCAGCATCTCCTGATTCTTCCTCTGGTTGTAGTGGAAACAGCATCTCCTGATTCTTCTCTGGTTGTAGTGGAATCAGCATCTCCTGATTCTTCTCTGGTTGTAGTGGCATCAGCATCTCCTGATTCTTCTCTGGTTGTAGTGGAATCAGCATCTCCTGATTCTTCTCTGGTAGTAGTGGAATCAGCATCTCCTGATTCTTGCCCTGGTTGTAGTGACTGAGGAATAAACTAGCAGAAGTTGGAAATAAACCGTTACCAGATCTGTGATGATTGGTCATGCAGAACAGCAGAGCAGGCTCAGTGTATTTTTAAGCATTCAACAAAGGTATCCTGAAGTAATAGTATGTTCTAGTTGCTTTAGAAGCTACTCAATGAACCAGACACAGACTTTACCTTTAAGGAATGTACAGTCTAACGAGAAGTAGACGCACTTCAATCCCAACACAAGAGTAGAAGTGCTAAGTAGCTTGAATAGGGAGATCCAGAAAAATTGTGCTGCCAAGTCCAAAGGTAGATGTGATTATTTCTAGCTGGGAGTTTTAGAAAAATCTTAGTGGAATGAGTACCTTATAAATAGGCCTAGAAGGAGAAACAGGATGTAGGCACTGGCCCATGGGGAAGAAGGGAGAAAGGAGAACACCATTTCGGGAGGATAAAATAGCTGGGGGAAAGGAGCACAGATGGTTCATGCACAGGGAACAGCCAATAATCAAGTTTGCCCCCAAAAAAGCTTCTCTTCCTTCACTTGATACACCTTCTATTACACAGTCTTGAGCAATACTGACAATGCTTAATGAGTTTTCATCAGAAGAAACCACTGTTAATGTAAAAGTAACCCAACATTGTAAACTGCAATATATAAATTCAAAAAAAGTCTTTGTTAATCCCTTATAAAAATATACTTGTAATGATTACATGTTATCTGCACCTGTGGGTTTCCTAAAACTATTTCTGCCAAAGAATCCTATGGGCTTCCAATTAAATATTATAAGTCCAGTTTCCATTTTTATAAATATATTTTATTTCATGCCTCACAGTTTGTGATATTTTTACTTCCTTATTCCCCTTCATCCAAGTATCCATCAATTCCAGTATTATTCTCTTCAAAATTATTGCCTACCTCCAATATCACTTCTTTGGCCCTCTTACCAAAAATTTGTTTGGCAGAATTATCTATCTCTAATCATACTTCTATAAATAATAGAGGTTCCCAGGGGATCTTTGGCATAAAAGTATACCAAATTCAACTCACATGTAATCACTCACACTGTTAGGTCAAAGTAGTCCATCCCGAAAGTTACAGTATCTCTACTTACTGTCAGGGGAGCTGAACTTCTCTATACCGAACCAGCTGACTTGGAAGGAGAGGTTTGGTATGAGCATGCTCAATGAGGGTGTCTTCAACCATCTGCATAATTCCTAACGCAGCCTACGGAAGAAGATATGACCCAGCACATTACAAAAACATAAACATAAACATAAACATATCTTGTTTGTGAGATAAACTAGCGTTGTTTATCATAAAAGTGGATTTTAAAATCTTAAATACATTGATCCTATTCAAACAGATAAAAATTAAATTTGTCAGGCTGGGTGCGGTGGCTCACGCCTATAATCCCAGCATTTTGGGAGGCCGAGGCGGGTGGATCATGAGGTCAACAGATCGAGACCATCCTGGTCAACATGGTGAAATCCCGTCTCTACTAAAAATACAAAAATTAGCTGGGCATGGTGGCACATGCCTGTAGTCCCAGCTACTCGGGAGGCTGAAGCAGGAGAACTGCTTGAACCCAGGAGGCGGAGGTTGCAGTGAGCTGAGATCGTGCCATTGCACTCCAGCCTGGGCAACAAGAGCGAAACTCCGTCTAAAAAAAAAAACGAAAAACTAAATTTGTCAGTATAGTCATTTTGCAATACAGTCAATTTGGCAATGGTGAAAGAAACAGCCACCCAGACAATCATCAACACTGATGCTGATACTGGAAAAAAGGCACTGACAAAGATGGTCCCTAGTGAAATGATCCTGACTACAGATACCTGGGGTCACAGAAAAGCAAGGGAGGCAAGCATAGGCTTTACTGTAGATAAACTGACTTTGGTAAGAATCTTGTTTCTGCCACTTATTAGCATCTGACCTCGGGCATATTGTTCTGGAGGGGTATAGCAGAGTGGTAGAGACCAAGGGATCTTTTCTTTGTGACAGACAGGGTTCGTCTGTCACCCAGGCTGGAGTGCAGTGGCACAATCATAACTCACTGCAGCCTGAACCTCCTAGGCTAAAGAGATCCTCCTGCCTCAGCCTCCAGAGTAGCTAGGACTATAGGTGTGTGCTACCACGCCTGGCTATTTTTCAATTTTTTTTGTAGAGATGAGGTCTCACTATGTTGCCCAGGCTGGTCTTGAACTCTTGGGTTCAAGCAATTCTCCCCCTTCAGTCTCCAAAGCTCTGAGATGACAGGTGTGAGCCACTGCACCTGGCCAAGACTGAGGGATCTTGAGACAGACTGCCATGGAAATTTTGTAGAGCTTTCCATGTGCTAAGGACTTAGCATGTACTATTTAATCCTTACAAGATGTGATGTAGGTAATGTCTTGTAACTCTAATTTTACAGATAAGGAAACAGATAAGCACAGAGTTAAGACATTTTCAAAAGATTACAGATCTAGTATATAACAAAGCTAGGATTTGAATCCAGGCTATCTGATGTACAGCATGTGCTCTATCCACTATACAAGTATGCCACCCTATACAGAGTAGGGATAATTACTCCCATTTCTTCCTATGATTGCATAAGGTAGGAAACAGCAGAGGAGGCAGCCATGAAAGTAGGTCCTCAGTTAACAACCATCATTCTACTTTCCCTGTGTCTTCTACCTTCCTCCAAAGAGCAGAAAGGGTTGAGTAAACTCTAATGTGTTTATTATCACATTGTGCTGGTTAACAATCTTGAGAAAGACTAGAGGGAAAAAATATCTTGCATTGATCTACAAAAGATTGCTAAAACCTCCAACCACCCACCTGCTTTGTTATGTTTCCATGGAGAAGGGCTTCAATGTGCAGCCGTGACAGGAGCTGAGGTATGAAGGCCTTAAGGCGAGGAAGGGTTACATCTGTAAAGGTGCAGGAAGACATAGTGAGCTCTACCTATGAGGTTTTTTTTTTTGAGATAATTTGAGACTTACAGAAGACTGGCAACAATAGTACACAGTCCCTATACACACTTCACCTAGTTATCCCTAATGTTAACATCTTTCATGACACATCAAAACTAAGAAATTGACATTGGTATAATACTATTAACTATTAATGTACAGCCTATATTTGGATTTTTTCCATTTTTGTCCTTATTTTATTCCAGGATCTGATCCACAACCCTCCATTACATTTAGCTGTCATATGTCTTTAGTTCCTTCTAATCTCTGACAGTTTCTCAGCCTTTCCATGTATTTCATGACCTTAAGACTTTTGAAGAGTACTGTTCAGTTATTTCATAGAAGTCCCCCATTTGGGTTTGTCTAGTGTTTTCTCACAATTGGATTTCATGTATGTATTCCTAGAAAGAATACCACAAAGGTAATGCACGTTTCTCACTGCATCCTATCAAGGGGTTCATGAAGTTGATATGTTGTAGTACTCGTGAGTTAACACTGATCACTTGGTTACGGTGGTGTCTGCCAGATGTCCTCATTGTAACTGTATCATTTTATTCTTTTGTTTATAATCTAATAACTCACATATGCTCTACATGCAATTCAGAAAAGCCCACTTGCCCATCTATGCCTATTTTTCCCATTGTAATTACTAAATATTTATTTTGGGAAAAAGACATGAGATTATACAAATAATTTTTCTTTAAATCTGACCCACTAATTGTAGCATCCATTGGCGTATATCGCCTGTAGCAATTATTTCTATAGAGTTCTTTTTTTTTTTTTTAGAACTTAGAACAATTCTAATACTATGGAGTTCTAATAGCAATTTTTCTACTTCCCTCGTTCTTTTACATATACTGATTTAATCATTCTGTAAGGAAGAGCTGTCCCTCCTCCATTAGGACACTATAGTAATAATTGCTAGATACAAGATCTACCAATGGATGCTAAAATCAGTGACTGACATTTAAAGAGAAACATGAAAAGGGAATTAACAAGTGCTTACCACAGATCAGGGATTTTACAGATTTTATCTTTCACACTATAAAGTAGGTACTATTATTCCCACTTTAAAGGCAGGAAAATGAAGTTAAGAAAATTTAAGTTTGTTGTTCAAAATCATCAAGCTAGTAAATTGCAGAGCTGGGGTCTGATCCTTGGTCTAATTCCAAAGTAGATATTCATTCTACTCCACTGTACTGCCTTAGGAGTCCTCTTCACTAGGCTCCCTCAGCACTCTCTACAGCTTTCTGTCACAATACTTACCCTCTTGTCTCTATTAAAATGATCTATTTACATTTATGCTTCACCACCAGAATGGAGCTCCTTGATCAAAGAAACCCCCATCTAATTGATCATTTTTAATTTTTTTGAGACAGAGTCTTGCTCTGTCACCCAGGCTGAAGTGCAGTGCCACAACCTCCACCTCCTGGGTTCAAGCAATTCTCCTGCCTTAGCTTCCCGAGGGGCTGGAACTACAGGCATGCACCACCATGCCTGGCTAATTTTTGTATTTTTTGTAGAGATGGGGTATTGCCATGTTTACTTGATCATTTTTTGATCTCTAGCACCTGGAGTCTTGGGCTAGGTGCACTGTGGGCACTCAGTAAATGCTGCTGGACCACACCGAACCCTGAAGTTCTTGCTACCCTGGCACCTGAATAGCTCAACGATTTAGAGTCAATGAAGAGCAAGCCTCTCCCACTGAGTTGTCTCCAAATTAAGCCATTTTGGCATTTTTTATTATTGTAGGAGTATATATATCAACATGGAATAATTATTTACTTGAGCAGAAAATTTAAACCAAAAAAGTACTGACTTTTCTCTCTATAAAACCCATTTTAGAAAGCCTTCATATGCCTCTGAGATATTATAGAGCTTATTCTGCTTAAAATTAATATGCCATCTGACCTAGATTCTAACAAAGGGAGAAAAAAAAACCTCAAACCTTTGCTTTTTTTTGATCATTATAAAAGTAGGTTTCATTTTTGAAAACATTTAAAATTAATTGTGTGGTATTTTTAAAGGTATAATTCTTGCTATTAATTGCATATGACCATAATCATTTTGCAAAAAGCATATTAACTGTCCTGATAAAAAATGCACCTGTTCTAGTTAAGGATTTTTATAATCTAGCCTCCTACCTAATGCCTGAGACAACCAACAAAATAATGACATTCAGTACTTTGCTCTTGGTTTGTGTCACTGAAGACATCAAAAGCATAGTGTTACAAAAGTATAAGAACTTGTCATAAAAGATTATTAAAACATTCAACAAAAAAATTTTTTTTTTTTTTTTTTTTGAGACAGAGTCTCGCTCTGTCACCAGGCTAGAATGCAGTGGTGCGATCTTGGAAGACTGCAACCTCCACTTCCTGGGTTCAGGCAATTCTCCTGCTTCAGCTTCCTGAGTAGCTGGGACTACAGGCACACGCCACCACGCCCAGCTAATTTTTGTATTTTTATTAGAGTCAGAGTTTCACCACGTTGGACAGGATGGTCTTGATCTCTTGACCTCGTGATCCACCCGCCTTGGCCTCCCAAGAGCTGGGATTACAGGCATGAGCCACCATGCTCGGTCCAGAATTCTTTCATCGCATTTTATTGCTTATGGCTGAGCACGTAAGAAGAAAGATTAATTGGTGAAGTAATGTTAAGAAGTGAAAAATCTTAAAATAATAAGGGTGATACCAATCTTTATTTTTTCCAATAAAGAAATCCTGAAAGTAATTTCTTTGCATTCAATAGGCATTCATTAGATACACACCGAGGGCATAATATTATACTAGATACTAAGTAAAGGGATATGGAAGAAAGGCATAATCACTGCTCTTAAGGAATTTGAGATTTTCTTTTTTTTTTTGAGACGGAGTCTCACACGGTTGCCAGGCTGGAGTGCAGTAGCATGATCTTGGCTCACTGCCACCTCCATCACCCAGGTTCAAGCAATTCTCCTGCCTCAGCCTCCCGAGTAGCTGGAATTATAGGCGTCCACCATGATGCCCAGCTAATTTTTTGTATTTTTAGTAGAGATGGGGTTTCACCATGTTGGCCAGGCTGAGGAATTTCAGATTTTCAAGTCAAACTCCTGAAAATTAGATTTAAGATTCTAGGAAAAAACCAAACTATGACTCTTTAGGCTTTACATATTTTCCAATTTTTAACTGAACTGATCTAAGGATGCTAAAGTGGGGGGGTAGGGGGAGGGGGAAGCCTAAACATTTCTGTGTGTTAAGACGTTGGAGTTCGGCTAACATTTTCTCTTCTGAAAACTTCAATACTGGCCAGTCACGATGACTCACCCCTATAATCCCAGCACTTTGGGAGGCCAAGGCAGGTGGATCACCTGAGGTCAGGAGTTCAAGACCACTCTGGCCAACACGGTGAAACCCTGTCCCTACTAAAAATACAAAATATTAGCCAGACCCGTGGTGGTGCACACCTGTAACCCCAGCTACTTGGGAAGCTGAGGCAGGAGAATTGCTTGAACCCAGGAGGCAGAGGTTGCAATGAGCCGAGATCACACCACCGCACTCTAGCCTGGGTAACAGAGCAAGACTCCATCTTAAGAAAAAAAAAAAACCTTCAATATTAATAAGGTTAGTACTTGGGTCAGAGTATTTAGTCTGCAGACATTTTTTTTTTTTTTTTTGGAGGTGGGGACTCTTGCTCTGTTACCCAAGCTGGAATGCAGTGGGCATAATCATGGCTCACTGCAGCCTCAACTTCTCAGGCACAAACAATCCTCTAGCCACACAGCCTCTTGAGTAAGTGGGACCACAGGTGTATGCCACCACATCCAGCTAATATTTTTATTATTTTTTTGTAGAGACAGAATCTCACTATATTACCCAGGCTGGTCTAAACTTCTGGGCTCAACTGATCCTCCTGCTTCCACCTCCCAAAGTATTAGGATTACAGGTACAACCCACTGTACCCAGTCCTTCTGCAGAAATCTAAAAATAGTAATAATTAACTGGTACAGATCCAGAATGAAAACAGTAAGTGTGGCTAATCTGCCTAAATTTAAAAGCCACTTCAAAGCCACCCTTTTATTTTTTAATTATATTATAGATATTCATAGAGTATATAATAGTGTTATTATATATACATATAATATATAGTGATCAGATCAGGGTACTAAGCATATCCATCATCTCAAGTTTATTTATCATTTGTGTTGGGAATGCTCAATATCCTCCTTCTACTTATTTGAAAGTATACGTTACTGCTAACTATAGCCATTCTGCCCACCACTGTTTTTATAAAACATATGCACAGCCAGCTTTAATAGAACTATAAGTTATTTAAAAGTATACACAGTAAATATCAGAATAAACCAAAATGAATTTAGGAAAAAAATGAAGAAAGCATTAAGCTTTAAGTAGAAGAGTCTCACCATCTAGAGCTTCTTTTAACTCATCTTTAGTCCAGGCCACTTCTGTCATCAGCAAGCGGAGGTAGTACATGGCATGCTGGTGAGGCTGTTCAGCCCGGAAATTGTTAAGAGATCGCATATACTAGTGAAGGGAGATACAAGTTCATTAATTTTATAAATCTTTTAAAAATCATTTTAAAAGTCCAGTTATAATCAAATTTCAAACGATGTGTTACTAGGATTTACTTCTTTCCCCTTTCTGAAGTTACATAATTAAGAATGGGGTTTATTCCTCTCAGAACTTTACATAAAAGTGCATGCTTTTTCTTGTCCAGGCTGCTGCTTACATTTGTTCAGCATCTGACATGGACTATAAGTGCCTTCACTATGGGATATCTTTTGTCCCTCAGAAAGTTTCCCCTAGTTTTCAGGGATGCCTTTTGGAATCTTTAGGTTCTACACTATAAAGCTATCCCCAAAGTCTCTATAAGCAAGCAGCATTGATAGGTATCCATATGGGATCTTTATTTGAAAACTGATCGCAGTTTCTTTTGGTATACAATGAAAAGATCATAGTTTAGTTTCAGAAGCAGCTGTTCATCCCTTACTTCCGTTACTGGGCTAAACACGAATTGAATTTAAGTGGAAGATACGGCAAACCCAAATAGTGTGCTCTAATGTGACAAGGTCTTGTGGTAAGGCAGACCTCAGTCTGCTGAATTGTGTATTCCTCTGAACTGGACGTTGGGATGTAACATTCAAGGAGGCCCTGACAGCCACTAAGTGCTTCTCTTTGAAATTCAGAGCTGCAACTGCCCATGCTCTTGGAACCCACAGAGAAGAGGTCAGGTATCCACCAGAATCTACTAGGCTTTCTTTCTGGATAGAGTATAGGATTTTGCAAAGACAGGGTGAGATGAATGCAACAAGGTTATGAATGCTCCTTTTTCTCCTTACTTCTTTTATATTATCAAAACTTTTTATAATATAGCAATATTATGTTATGAATAAAAAATAGAGTTCAGAAAACTTACTGCTTCTTTGATAATTTCAAATCTTTTTTCATCAATCTCAAAGGTAGCCATTTTCTCAATAATCTTCTTTAGTAAAATTGGCTGCTTGTCATTGTAACCTTTCACTGAAAGCTATAGAAAGAATTCAGGGTATTAAAAGTCTAAAAATATCACAAAACAACTTCCAAATAAACAACTTAACCCGATTTTTAAACATGTAGAAAATCCTACAACCAGAGATAAAAAATGAAACATATTCAATTTAATGTCTCATAAATATAATGTAACATTTTGGAAGGTACCATTAACCATCTTTTTTTTTTTTTTTTTTTTTGGAGAGAGTTTTGCTTTTGTTGCCCAGGCTGGAGTGCAGTGGCACGATTTCAGTTCACTGCAACCTCCACCTCCCGGCTTCAAGCAGTTCTCCTGCCTCACCCTCTGGAGTAGCTGGGATTACAAGCCCACACCACCACACCCAGCTAATATTCTGTATTTTCAGTAGAGATGGGGTTTCACCATGTTTGTCAAGCAGGTCTTGAACTCCTGACCTCAGGTGATCCACCCACCTCAGCCTTCCAAAGTGCTGGAATTATAGGCGTGAGCCGCCACACCCAGCCTTAATCATCTTTGTCCTGAAATTGTTTAAATATTTTAAAAATCATCTTGGAGAAATGAGGCAGCCCTGATTCTGTATTACATGGCATTTGCCACTTTCTCATTCAGGGTTGCCCAATTAGGACCCATTTTTTTTTTTTTTGAGACAGAGTCTCAAAAAAAAAACTCTCTGTCACCTAGGCTGGAGTGCGGCGGTGTGATCTTGGCTCACTGCAACCTCTGCCTGCCGGGCTCAAGGAATTCTCCTGCTTCAGCCTCTCGAGTAGCTGGGACCACAGGTGTGCCACCATGACAAGCTAATTTTTATATTTTTAGTAGATGGGGTTTCACCATGTTGGCCAGGCTGGTCTTGAACTCCTGACCTCAAGTGATCCACCTGCCTCGGCCTCCCAAAGTGCTGGGATTATAAGCATGAACCACTGTGCCTGGCAGGATCTACAATTCTAACCACTTGCATATTTGATAAGTTTTGCTGGTGTTCTAAAAGCTAATGGCAAAACAAATGGGTAAAAAAGATACACTGTATGTATCATGAGGATCTTGGCTTAGCACATTTTTTTTTTTTTTTTTTTTTGAGACAGGGTCTAGCTCTGCTGCCCAGGCTGCAGCACAGTAGTGCAATCTTGGCTCACTGCAAACTCTGCTGCCTGGGCTCAAGTGATCCTCTCACCTCAGCCTCCGGAGTAGCTGCACTACAGGCACACACCACCATGTCTGGCTAATTTTTTGTAGAGACAGGGTCTTGCCATGTTGCCTAGGAGGTTGGTCTGGAACTCCTGAGCTCAAAGCAATCCACCTGTCTTGGCCTCCCAAAGTGCTGGGATTACAGGTGTGAGCCACCGTGCCCAGCCAATTTAGCACAATTTACTTTGTCTCTAAATGCCTAATATTTTGAAAAGTGGAGAACGAAGAATTCCTATCATATTTCCACATGGTGGCACTCAAAGCAGTTGGGGGATACACTGCAGCTAGAATACCATGAAAATCTGTATGCTGTGAAGGATGATAGGCAAGAACCTCAGCAGGAGGGGAAGGCCACTGGCCATGGCAAGCACATCATGTTTCCTACTGTAGGAACTAAACAGACAATTAGCAGAAAACCCATTTTGTCATAAATAAAAATTATGTTTTGATGATAATATGCTACTAAAAATCAACAGAAAAAAAGAGAAAACAGATGATTACTTTTCTATTTAGAGCTAATTATGATCTTTTAGCTTCAAATTTCTGTGGACTATAAGAATGCTTAGATTAATATACATTCTTACACATTCAACAAAAGCTAACAGATATTTATGTGAAGGAAAAAAAAGTCTCTGGAAAATAAATAAAATTTAAAACTCCTACAATCTTAGAATTTAAATAAGGAGTACCCCCAAATGCTCTCATTTTCATTTTTACTAAAATATGCAATATATTTTCAAGAAAAGTGAAGAGGAATGTGTGCCATAAAAGGGATATTAACTTGGAATTGAGATATAAGCAAGCTTGGAAACCCATTCAAAAGAAAGGATCTAGTTATTTCTAGATGCATTTAATAATGCTTATTTTAAAACACATAAAGTAGGTAATGGTGTATGCTACAAAGTAAGTTACATTAAAATGTCAGGTGTTTATCTGAACATAGAAACTTTCTGCTATCTGCAGAAATAAAGGGAGCCTATTTATAAGTAAAAATCAAGCACCACAACAGTAACTATGGATATCTTCTACTTATAGATGTTAATACACACTCAATTATATGGAAAAAACAACATGCTGTCAGGATTAATATGTTAAACATCTCAAGCAGAAGAACATGCAAATAAATGCAGCACACATACATGTTCACAAGATGCACTAAACTTAATTAAATCATTCATTAGTGGAACTAACACTAATTTGAGTTCTTCAATCATCAAAAAGGTGCAAGGAAAAACACCATCAACTTTCTTGTTTAAAAATCCAGAAGTTAATAGTTTTCCCAAGCTCAACATAATGCTTAAACAGGGTGGTGCCTTTTCTTTGGTTTTCATGTTACTTACAAGTATTGCATTCATTCCTGATGCAATGCCATAGCTCAAACCTGAGAGGCGTGCTGCATATGTATACTCTTTTAAATCATCCTTCAATAACCTGATAAACAGGTATGTCATGTTGCAATGGAGAGGATCAGCATAAATGTAGCGACTAACAAAAAGAAAAACAAAGAAATGCTTTGATACCTCAAGCAGTGGCATGGAAATGAAGAAACATGACCGAAGAGTATGGATATGCAGCCTCATGATCTGGATTTCTAGGGAAATAGTATACGCCAACCTTAGGTTTTACAAAAGAAGGAAGACTTTATTTTCCTTTGCCAAAGACCAAGATTTCAAATACAGAATGGGTGGGATCTAAACCTAAATCAGGATCCAATTTTGTTTGAGTAGAAAAATATGACACGCTGATGAAAGATGTTAAAAAAAAAAAAAAGAAATCAAATTTGCACAATATGAATGGTATGTAAATACTTAAAGAGCTAACTTAAAAATTAAATGATAAAATATGATTAGCCATAAAGATTAAAAAAAAAGAAATTAAACTCATAACCTCAATCAAAAAATGCTTCCATCAAATCAATATAAAAAATGTTGATGAGTGGAAGGCTCTAAGGCGTGGGTACTTACATACATCCCATAGATGGTATTTTGGAGATCATAGCTCAAGCCTGCTAGCTCTGCTGCATATGCATACTCGTTGAGTGAGTCTTTGAGGAGCTCAAGGTACAAATAGGCCATGTTACAGTGCAAGGGGTCCACATAAGCAAATGGGCTGGAAGAAAATGTTGACAATAAAATAGCTGATTTTATTACTTCTCAATGTGATATGGCCTTTTGAGATGGATCAAGATAATGAACACCAGTTAATATGATTTCCTGAGGATATGGTTGAATTCTTGAGGCTATTTCTTCTTATGAGGAAAAAAAACAACGTGTCTGAAAAAGAAGCCTGAAATATGGTGTGTGTGTGTGTGTGTGCTGGTGGTAGTGAATAAGGAGAGAAACTGCCTACCCCAGATGGTGTCGCAGAACTGACAAGTAAGAAATGCAGGGTATTCGAGGAGTGGGAACGGGCCAAAATGCATGCCTAGGCTTAGGCTATTGGGAGGAGCATGGCCGACAGAAAACATACAGCATTTGCATGTCTTCCATGTCTCTCCAATCAAGTCACACCCTTGGAGTAGTGGTGGACAGGAGTGAAAGACTGGGAAATGTGTCTGTGGTGAATTACACGAATTGAGACCTGTGAAAAGGTTAGCTTATCCCTGAATTTTCCTCAAAACAGTAAAGCTAGAGAACTGTCAGTAAAATAATTGATAATTTCTACCATATAATGGCAGCCAAAACTAGGGAAAAAAAATAAATAGAATTTTTTTTTTTTGAGACAGAGTCTCACTGTGTCGCCCAGGCTAGACTGCAGAGGTGCGATCTCAGCTCACTGCAACCTCTGCCTCACGGTTTCAAGTGATTCTCCTGCCTCAGCTTCCCAAGTAGCTGGGACTACAGGTGCGTGCCACCAGGCCCAGCTAATTTTTGTATTTTTAGTAGAGAAGGGGTTTCACCATGTTGGCCAGGATGGTCTTGATCTCCTGACCTCATGATCTGCCCGCCTTGGCCTCCCAAAGTGCTAGGATTACAGGTGTGAAAAATATTTAAATGAGAAAGAGCAATGAAAAAGAAGAAAGAATTACAGAGTACAAGAACTAAACAACCACAGTGATCGACTAAACTTCATTTCCCAGATAAGAAACCTAATTTTCTTCAGGTCTCCTGAGTTTGTGGCAGCAGAGTTGGGATTCAAATGCAAGTTAAACGACCTGCTCCTTTGACTATACAACCTTGCTTACCTTTATCAAAAGCAAATAACAGTTTCACTCATTCAATAAATACTTATTATACGCTTACTACAGTGCCAGGCTCTTCTCTAGGCACTGGAAATAAAGAGTGAACAAATCAGGCAGTGTCCCTGACCTCAGAGTTGATAATCTAGCTAGAGGGGACAAATAATAAAAAATTTAAATCTAACATGTTAGTTGGTGACAGTGCTATGGGGTAAAATTAAGCAGGGTAAGGTGAATAGGGAATGATGGGGTGATGGCAGCAGGAAAAGAAAGACTGCTGCTTTATATATGATGGCCAGTCAAGGACACTCTTATAACGCGACATCTGGACCCAGACCTGAAGGAAGAAAGGGAGTGAGCCCTAGGGACATCTAAGGTGGGGAATGAAGAACTTCCCAGGCTGAAGAAACAGCTAGTGCTAAAGGCCTGAGGCAGGTGCCTGCTTAGCTTGTTTGGCAGCAAATTAAAAGTTTCACTCTATCTGTAGCACAGTAAATATAACCAATTACTGATAACAAAGCCAACATTTTGTTTTTTTAACGTAGAGTCAAGGTCTCACTGTGTTGTCCAGGCTGGTCTTGAACTCCTAGGCTCAAGTGATCTTCCTGCCTTGGCCTCCCAAAATGTTAGGTTTACAGGTGTGAGCTATTGTACTCAGCCAAAAGCCAACAATTTTATCAAAGCTGATAAAAAAGCAAAAATAGGGATAAAATGTGTAGTCACTTAGAGAATTAAAATCAAAGACAAAGTTCGACAGCTATTCCAATATTCTCCAACTGGAAAATTTGAATAAATGTTCTGCCATTTAATTTTTTTTTTTTTTTTTTTGAAAAAAGGGAATTAGGTATAGAAGTGTTCCTGAACACAAAAAAGGCCATATATTGCCATCCCACAACGAACATCATACATTTAGTTTTTAAAAGTATGATACATGATGACAGATTTCCTTCTTTGAGCAAACAGCAGCTCAGAAACTTAAGGCACAATTCACAAAAACAAAATCATCAAAACAAAAGAGAAGCTATGACAGAGGTCAGCCCCACAGGCAACTATGCACCTTTCTTAGGTGGAAGTGAAAAGCCAGAAAAGCCAAGTTTGGGGGCTCAAAGCACTATGGCTCAGGCTCAGCAAACAATTCCAAGGCATGTCCTAAAATGCTGCATCCGGCATGGCGAGGTGGCATGCACCTGCAGTCCCAGCTACTCAGGAGGCTGAGGTGGGAGGTTCACATCATCCCAAGAGTTTGAGGCTGCAGTAACTGCACTCCAGCCCTGGGTTGACACAGTAAAAGTCTGCCTCTAAAAAACAAACATACAAACAAACAAACAAAAAACAACAAAAATAGCTGCATCCACAGCAGCTGTGGTGGTGAAGTGGAGAGGACCCCAAACTAACTTTTAAAGGAGAAAAGGATTCAACTGGGATACCTAAATTCTGGTTCATATGCTAATTTTTAAAATGTATTATTTTGTAACCAGATACTGTACCCTTAAATATGGATCACAGGGTTTTAAATACCGCAGCTAACTACACATAATATAATCTTACTTCTGAAAAGATGAAAAGGATATAGACACACATATGAAAATTTCAATTAAAACGTACAAGAAACAGAACAGTGGTTACCTCTAGGAAGACAGACCAGAGAGAGGGATTTGTGCGGGAGGCAGACATTTTCAATTTTAGGAAATGTGCTAGGCAGTTCAGAGAACATAAAAATGTAAAATGGTCTCTCAAAGGGTATTCTAAAGAAATTCATCATAGAGGCCAAATGGGAAAGTGGTGACAAGCTGCTTAGAATGTTGAAAAATATCACTCTCAAATATCAAAAAAAGCAGCTTTGTAATGCCCTTTACCAACAATAAGCCATAACCTGACAGCCCATGTTTGGTGTAAACAATAAACAATCTCTGCACAGTTATAGATAATCTGTGAATCTCATGCTATAAAACCAAAATATAATCCCTATAATCTCAACATATTTGCTGATGGAAAATCAGATTCTTTTCCCTTTTTCCAAAGCATTTAAACCATATCTACCTTTAATTTCATGTCAAGCGAACTGAATAAACATTAATGAAAAAGCTGATTATCGTATTGAACATTACTGAATAAATAAACCATGATAGGCTTATTTCACAAACCAATGAATTTTAGAAATAAAAATTATAAACTCACAAAGTAAAATCTGAAATGGGTGATTAACACACAAATAAGTAAAGGAAGACACAGATGAATTAAAGATGCACTGAGAAATTACTGCAATAGCATTATTCCTAAATTTTACTTCTTCTCTCTATTAGTAATTTTTAAGTAATCAAGCCAGAAATAGAGGAAGCAGTACTTAAGGGCTCGTGACAAAGGACAGAACAGGACTCAGGATCATTTAGTAACTACTACCTCTTCTAGACAAGTTCTAGGAGTATAAAACCAAAGCAACAAAAACACCCCAAATTCTTTATTCTTTCTTCAGTGAGTCTTCTGCTGGGTAAATCTATAGCCTCCTCAGAATCCAAAACCCTGCAGGCTAAGGTTGTCCTAACAATAGCTAACATAAATCATTTCAACTAAAGGGTATAATCATTAATGGAAAAAAGGAAGAATTAACAACTTCGGTTTTTAAAATACCTCAACAGCAACAGCCTCTCCTTTTCTTTTTTATTATTTGTTTATTTATTTATTTACAGCCTCTCCTTTTCTAGGTGAAATAACTCTAATTCCTTTTATTTCTAGACATGGATGTTTAAGAAGAACAGATAACTTTTGGAAATGTAATTGTTGATTTTTATAAGAGGCTTTCTAGCTAGATTCATCTTACCTACCTGAAAAATTCAAAGTTGAGACAAGCCTTTGGCAAAAAAAACTTATCATCTTGTTTGAACCAGAGTTTGCTCATAGCTGTATCCTGTGATGGAGAAACAATCTGGTTAGGGAAATAGTGGTGCATTCAGCAAAAATGTTCAATCAAATCACTCTTCAAGAGGAGGAGGACAGAGGCAATAGTTAAGAGTTTTGTTCTGGAGCTGCTGTCCCATGGCCTTGAAGCATACTCAGAGTCAGCAGGTAGAAAGCTGGAGACAAAAGACTGCAGACTCCTCTAGCAGAGTGAAATCAGCCTTCTGTTTCCCCTATATCAGGGAGATGGGGGTACAGTGAAGGAAGAGACATACCAGAGAAGCCAATACCAACTGTCCTGTCCTCATCTTTCTGGACACTGGGAGGCAGACAGAGGCAGAAGTCTCTTGCAAGGGTATGGCAGCCAGCCTCCAAGGTAGCCCACAATAATCCTTTCCTGCTGAGATTCACAGCCTTGGTGGTCTCCTCCCACACTAGACCAGGGTTGGTCTGTCTTACTAACAAAATATGACAGAACTGATGGTACACCTCTGAGACTGCATTATAAAAGACATCAGGCTTGCATCTTGATCACTCCTTTTCCCTCTTGGATCATTCACTTTTGGGGAAGCCTGCTGCCATGTCAAGCAACTCTACAGAGAAGTCCATGTGGTGAAAAACTAAGGCGAGCCAACAACCATATAACTGAACTTGGAAGAGAATCCTTCAGCCCCAGCTGAATCTTCAGATGACTAAAGCCTCAGCCAACAGCTTGACTATAACCTCATAAGAGAGTTATAGTAACCCTGAGCCAGAACTAGCCAACTACACCACTGCTGGATTCCTGGCCTGCCTCAGAAACTGTGTGTAAGACCGGGCTCTGCGGCTCAGCTAAGGTCAGGAGTTCGAGACCGGCCTGACCAACATGGAGAAACCCTGTCTCTACTAAAAATACAAAAAATTGCCGGGCGTGGTGGTGGGTGCCTGTAATCCCAGCTACTCAGGAGACTGAGGCAGGAGAATCACTTGAACCCAGGAGGTATAAATTACAATGAACTGAGATCACGTCATTGCACTCTAGCCTGGGAAACAATAGCAAGACTCCATTTCAAAAAAAAAAAAGAAAAAATGGCTGCTTCATTAATAATCTAGTTGCCTAAGACAAATTTTCATGTTCCTAAACACTGATTGTTATCTCATTGAACTCATCTAAATTCTTCCAAATGTTAGGCCATTTGAAGAAGATAAAAAGAAAGATGTGTATGTGTGCCTACAGTCATGAGTTTAGAAATAGTTAGAAGGGAGAAGAAATACGTTAGAAGGGATAATGGGTTGGGCACGGTGGCTGACGCCTGTAATCCCAGCACTTTGGGAGGCTGAGATGAGTGGATCATGAGGTCAGAGTTTAAGACCAGCCTGGCCAAGATGGTGAAACCTCGTCTCCACTAAAAAAAAACACACACACAAAAAATTAGCCGGGCGTGGTGGCACACGCCTGTAATCCCAGCTACGCAGGACACTGAGGCGGAGAATTGCTTAAACCTAGGAGATGGAGGTTGCAGTGAGCCGAGATTGTGCCACTGCACTCCAGCCTGGGTGACAGAGTGAGACTCCATCTCAAAAAAAAAAAAAAAAAAAAAAAAAAGAAAGAAAAAGAAAATAGAAGGGAGAATGTGCTGTAGTAATTTGATATGATTTTTTACATTACTCAAGTTCTGAAATAATGGCATGAAAAGGACACTGTGAGAAAGGGAGAGGAACTCTACTTCTCAATAGCCCTTCACACTAGTTTACCATTCTATTCACTTAATATAGTCACTATGTCATAATGAATTGTTTTTAAGGGTAGGAAATCAGCAGCTCCCCCTTGGACTCGCTCTCTTTCAGGGTTTAGAGATCCTCTCTTATCTTAAAAGTCCATGACGCAGCATAAAGGGGTCTTCAGCAGACAAGGAAAAGAGGCACAGACCTTTCCACAGACTTGTGGTTATAGCCCAGACTTACTTTTTTCTCCTACAAAGAAACTGATTCTCTAGATTCTACATTGTTTAGTAATTTTGCTTGCTTACTTTAATATTTTTTACCTTCTAATATTTCTTGTAGTTATTCTTTCTGTGGCTTCTTTGTCAACTCTTAGGATGTGAGCCCCCGCCCAAATCAACACAGTACCAAATGTAAGAAATCATTTCTCTAGTCCCCCATGTATTAGGTCTGCCCCTAAATTTAAAATCACTGATTCGAACACTTTACCTTAATAAGAGCAGGGTATGGTGTCGCCTCTTTTTCTAATGGTAAAATCTCAAAATTCGTAGGAATAAATTCATTCTTTGTTGGAAGTTTAAATTTCCCATTCAGGTCAGCATTTTGCCATTTCTGGATGAATAATGAAACACACATACAAATGCAGTAAGAGTCTGATTTAAGAGTTTAAAATAGTATATTTGCTCAACATCAGGGCAAATATTAAGTGGACAAATGTCACACAGCATTGTTTTGTATCATATATAAAGGGGCTACGACCAAATCTATTCATGGGTTTTTGTGACACTTGAGTCGTTCTTTCTAGTACTAGCAAAGATTTTACACTCATATATCCATCTTGCCTCTCCACATCTCCAAAATGATCAACTGAGGAACAATCTGAGACTATGGAACACAGAAAAGCTGACTGGTCCATATGTAGATCATGTTTACTCTAGCTCTTTAAAGAACGGAGAATAATCTGCACAGGAATATATTCCCACAACTGCTAGACAATAGGTCATTTATTTAAGAGCCATACTTTCAGCTATCCTGTTATATCCATGTACGGCCTGAAAGCAAGGCTAAAGGGGGTATCTTTCACTTCAATATTTCTCTCTTTTTCCTGAGACAGAGTCTTGCTCTGTCACCAGGCTGGAATGCAGTGGCATGATGTCAACACACTGCAACCTCCGCCTCCCCAGTTCAAGTGATTCTCGTGCCTCAGCCTCCCAAGTAGCTGGGACTACAGGCATGCACCACCACACAAGGCTAATTAATTTTTGTATTTTTAGTAGAGATGAGGTTTCACCATGTTGGCCAGGCTGGTCTTGAACTCCTGGCCTCAAGTGATCCACCCACCTCAGCCTCCCAAAGTGATGGGATTACAGGTGTGAGCCGCCACCCCTGGCCTCACTTCAGTACCCTTTTTTTTTTTTTTTTTTCCCAGAGTGCCACTTTGTTGCCCAGGCTGGAGTGCAGCAGCAGGATCTCCGCTCACTGCATCCTCTGCCTCCCAGGTGCAAGCAATTCTCGTGCCTCAGCCTCCCGAGTAGCTGGGATTACAGGTGTGCACCACCACACCCAGCTAATTTCTGCATTTTATTAGAGACCGGGTTTCACCATTTGCTCAGGCTGGTGGTCTCAAACTCCTGAACTCAGACAATCCACCCACTTAGGCCTCCTCCTAAAGTGCCAGGATTATAAGCGTGAGCCACCACACATGGCCTTCAGTACTTCTTAAGACCTGGCCCACACCTCTCCAAGATGACCATGGGAACTTTTAAGTGATCCAGTAGTTCAAGCACAAGGTTAAAAACAAAGTTGAGATTTTGGTTGGGATTCACACAACCTGCAGGCTGGATCTGTTCCCTGTCTTAGTTCCAAAAGCTAGTGGGACAGATAACAGGCCACTGACTGTTGAACCTAATTTATAAGGCTTTTCATTATTTAAAAAAAAGAGAAAAGCAACCAGCCTGGGCAACAGATCAAGACCCTACCTATATTTAAAAAAAAGCAACCAATTGCCAATAATTCTGGATTTCTGGATTCAGTAATTTGATCTCTAGCTGGTGTTGCACAGCCTTCCAGATTTTACAGTTCTATCTCAGTTCCTGCATTTGTGTCTTTTGGCACTGGAGACATTGGCCATATTTCTTAAGTGGTATCTTGGTTCCCAGAATGGCTGAAGAGTAAGGACTAGAAAACATTTAGTAAGCAATTTGACTACTGAGCTCCCAGACAGATGTGTTCTTAAATTCCTGGCCAGGCACGATGGCTCACGCCTGTAATTGCAGCACTTTGGGAAGCTGAGGTGGGTAGATCACAAGGTCAAGAGATCAAGACCATCCTGGCCAACATGGAGAAACCCTGTCTCTACTAAAAATACAAAAATTAGCTGGGCGTGGTGGTACATGCCTATAATCCCAGCTACTCGAAAGGCTGAGGCAGGAGAATTGCTTGAATCCAGGAGGCAGAGGTTGCAATGAGCCGAGATCACGCCACTGTACTCCAGCCTGGTGACAGAGAAAGACTATATCTCAAAAAACAGAACAAACAAACAACAACAAAAAATTCCCATTCAGGGCAGGTTTGTTACGGTCAGAGTCTGGTGAACAGGGGTTCTTTCTTGTTTTAGGATTATTTCAGACTCAGCACTAATTCATGGAAGATCAGCTTTC
Organism: Ateles fusciceps; assembly: GCA_036589455.1. Taxonomy (NCBI): domain Eukaryota; kingdom Metazoa; phylum Chordata; class Mammalia; order Primates; family Atelidae; genus Ateles; species Ateles fusciceps. The sequence continues at coordinate 8,856,801 of JAZHEH010002393.1, forward strand.
CTCACAGTTTAGAGAGATGGACATTTTCACATACTAGAGAGCTTCAGTGATCTCCTTCTGTATCATGAATATGTCAGAGATCTGTGAAGTATCAGTGATGATTTTCTTTCTTAAACTAATTCCTTTTTTAGTATGTCATTACACAGGTATATTTTTTAAATGTCCATTACTCGAGCTTAACTAGAATCTAGTCAGAGTAAGGTTTTCTGGTATTTTCCCAGGAATAAGGGACCCAATCTCAAAGGCACATAGCCAATGAGAACCAAAAGAGAAAGAAAAAGTACTCAATAAGTAGTTAAGATTCACAAGCAAAATCTTGACTACTGATGAATGGGACAAAATATTCTCTTAACATACCTGTACTGAAAATCCTAATTCCTCTATGCTGACAAAAAGAACGGTGATATAACGTGAGGCATAAAACATAGCACCTCCTGAAGTGGAAGATGGTATGAATCCTAGAGCCTGCTCTCAGCCTGTGTTCACAGCAAAACTGAAGGCTCTCTGGAGCCCATGCATTGGTCTTTCATGCTCCCTACTTCTATCTCTTCTTGCTTTTCTGGTGCCTGTGCACCCTGCACTTCAGTTATCTTTGATGGCATGAGGCACAACCCTGGTGGTTTGACAGACACATGAAAAGGTGGCTAGAGTACCATGTCTTCATGCAAAAGACTAAACTCCAGCTCCCTATCTACTTGTTGATTTATCTTAGGAAGGTACAGACAACACTAGGTCATCAGTCTTCCACACTCTGGGGCCTTAGTTGGTGGATCTAGGGAGCTATGTTCTTGCGATTCCTCACATATTAGGCTTATTCATAGATGTGTTACCCTACCTTGATGACTTCATCTGGTATAGCTTCTTGTTTGTACTGGGTTCCATACCACTCTTCTGTGCGATCAGTTTTTCCTTCAAAAGATTTAGAAACTATTGCAACCCTAGAGATAGAAAAAATGAACAAAAACCCTGTAAACTTATATTGCATATATGAATTTATAGAACCTGACTCGTGACAATATAAATAATATCCAAGAATGTGCTGGGCCTCTTAAGACCCAGCAAATCCTATAAGGCTTTAGTTGAAACAAGAAATATATGAATAAAGGTTTCTGATCATAGTTCCTGCTATCCTTTAGTTATAGTCCATTATTTCTAGTGTGAAAAAGTGCTAACAGCAGAGATTCCTCTAGGTATGCCACTGACTAAAATTTAAAAAGAAGAGTAGCTAGGAGAAAAAAAATGTAACAAGGTCAGTTAAAAAACAGTCCTTTAAAAAAGCAAAGAAGTTGAGGATGTGGTGGCTCACATCTGAAATCCCAGCACTTTAGGAGGTTGAGGCAGGAAGACTGCTTGAGCCCAGGAGTTCAAGAACAACCTGGCCAAAATTACGGGACCCATCTCTACAAAAAAAACTTAATAATTGACAGCAGGGATGTGCCTGCATAAGGAGAGACCACTTGAAGACGCAGTGAGAAAGTGGCCGTCTGCAAGGCAAGGAGACAGGCATCGGATCAAACCCACCTGGCTAATGTCTTGCTTTTGGACTTCTCGCCTCTGAAATTGTGAGAAAATAAATTTCTGTTGTTTAAGTAAAAAAAAAAAAAAAAACAAAACAAAACAAAAAAACTTAATAATTAACCAGGTGGGATGGCACGTACCTATAGTCCCAGCTACTTGGGAAGCTGAGGTGGGAGGATTGCTTGAGCCCAGGAATTTGAGGCTGCAGTGGGCTAGAATCACACCACTGCACTACTCTAGCCTGGGTGACAAATCAAAACCCTATCTCTAAAACAAAAAAAAACAAAAACAAAAACAAGGCATAAAAAGTACTCCTTCCTAGGAATATCTCAGGTGCAGAATTAACAGGAATGACTAAGAAAACCTGCTGGCTCATCCAGAGATTTTAAAAACGTGACACACATACTCAAGAAATTTTTATTTTTACTTGCTACATTTGTGCTCTATGTTTTTTTCCTGCCAGAGACTAACATCAAATATATCTACTACAAATATACACAGGACTTCCTGCTGCTAGTGGAAAAGGGACAAGACCAAAAAATATCTACCTTCTGGTTTATTAAAAGCTTTTTTTTTTTTTGGGCCAGAGCCTTGCTCTGTTACCAAGGCTCGAGTGCAGTGGCACCATATCAGCTCACTGTAACCTCCACCTCCTGGGTTCAAGCAATTCTCCTGCCTCAGCTTCCCAAGTACCGGGGATTGCCTACCACCATACCCAGCTAATTTTTGTATTTTTTGTAGAGACGGGGTTTCCCCATGTTGGCCAGGCTGGTCTTGAACTCCTGACCTCAGGTGATCTGTCCACCTCAGCCTCCCAAAGTGCTGGGATTATAGGCATGAGCCACCGCACCCAGCCTAAAAGCTTTTTTGGACAGGATAGTAGAAAGAGCCCAGAAGAGAAGTCAGATGGAAGAAAATGTTCAAAGAGGGAAGACAGAGGTAAAATGATGGCAAAAGGTAAGTGAATAAAAGATGACAAGACTAGAGGAACAAAAGTTCTGAACCAGTGAAATGCTAAGCCATCCCTATGCAGCAGTATCAGGGACATTCTGCGTCTACTGCCTTTTAATCACTGAAGTTGGAATCATTACACCCCCACCAGTGGACTTAACCAGAGGCTGGGACCAATCCTATTTTGAATCTTGTGGATCAAGGAATTCTAGCCAATTAGCTTGGGCAACTTGGCATAAAATCAGTCCTGCTATTGGTTCTACTTCTCTCTTAAGTCCCAATTCCCAATTCAAATAACTAGGTCCATATCTGTTCCTGCTTGTTATGACCTATACTCCCAGAGGTTTGGTTCTAGCCTCTGAATGTTGGCCTCACAGCTAAAAGCCTAGTACTTGCAATCAAAACTCCCCTCTGATGATACTCATCCATTTTCAGAATCCCAGTCTCTGTTCCAAATATCTGCCCCTTGTTGGACCTACCCAACTTCAACATCTAGTAGTCTGAACTACCGTCTATTTTTTATTCATTCTAGACAAAATACCCTACCTGGATGATTGGACTTGATCTTGTTACCTGCTTTGGAGTAGATATCCTTAAGCAAGTTGACTCACCTGTCTGTCAGTATGACTGACTAAGCTTCCAGCTGTAGGTGTCCCTGATCTGGCCTATTTGCCAATAACCACTACCAGTTCTAGAAAACATGCTAAATAAGAAATATATTCTGCAGAAATATACAGGGGAATCATAGGGTTTGGCAGATGAAAGAGTTCTATTATTACATCCAGAAGGAACTGATGCATGTTGGTAGTTCAAGAATCCCTTTTGAGGTGCATGTGTATAGAGTTAACAAAAATCATATAGCTACATGAAGGGTGTATGGTGTCTCTTAAGGACATTCAATACATGATAGAGCCTATGAAGACTCAGGACCAGGAACTCAGGCTTCCTTTTTTGTTGATGTCTCAGAGAATGAACGAATTGATTCTCAAGGAGACTTCTGAAAAATAAATATATGTAGAAGAATCTGGTAGATGGTATTCTCATCTACTCTTCCATGAAACATTTGATTTCTTTCTTTTTTTTGTTTTTTTTTTTTAAGAGACATTGTCTCACTCTGACACCCAGGCTGGAGTGGAATGGATTTGCGCTCTGAAACAAGAAAACCTTAAACCCAGTTCTGAGAGAGAAAGTAAAGAAGCTGCCAAGCCAGATGCTCTGGAGGATGACTATCTGACACAGAAAGCAGAGACTGAAGGCTGTGCAGTAATACTCAGGTTAAAAAAAGGAGAGAAAAAGGCAGACTTGTCAAGTACAGTCCTTAGGGATTTGGATAGCTGTATACCAAAGTGAAGTGTATGGGTAACATTTAAAATGTTATCATAAGGAAACAGACAAGCACAGTTTCTCAGACTAGGCATAGATCAAATATCAGACTAACAAAATGAGTTATCTTTGCAGACCAAGAGTTAGTGTATCATTAAGGAATTAAAGATTGAGGCTGGTCCGATGGTAGTGGGTTATCAGAACTTATTAACATTAGTGTCACTAAAGTTGGTATACAACCCCCCCACTGCTAAATTTGACTGGCTTTTTAAAAAAAAAAAAAGGAATTAAAGATTGAAATACACAATGTAAGGTTATGTATTAGGTAATAAAGACGGGGAAGAAAATAACAGTAGAGACATAGTATACACACATCAAACCCATATAGATATCTATGAACCAGAGTGTGAAAGCACAGGGAAGAGCACTTGAATTAGGAGCAAAAGTCACAATAATTTAAGTAAGTACAGATACCTATGGTATACACAACCGCAGACAGTTCAGAAAAACTAGCACAAATGTTGTAGCATTTTAGACCATCTGCTGAAAATTTAATTATACTAAAAACTAGTTGTTTTTTTTTTTAAAGACAGGATCTCACTCTGCTATTAGGCTCGAGTACAGTGGTGTGATCATAGCTTACTGCAGCCTTGAACTCCTGGGCTCAAGTGATCCTCCTGCCTCAGCCTCTCAAATAGCCGGGACTACAGGCACATACCACCATACCCAGCTAATTTTTTTTTTTTTTTTTTTTTTGCTAGAGACAAAGTCTCACCATGTTTTCCAGGCTGGTCTCAAACTCCTGGGCTCAAACAATCCTCCTGCCTTGGCCTCCCACAGTGCTGGGATTACAGCCATGAGCCACGATGCCCAGCCCAGTTTTTTCTTTTTAATGTGGCTAGATGATGGGGAAAGAAAAGGCTGACAATAGAGTAATGATGTGATCCTTAGAAATGAGAGAACAGGCCGGGCAGGAGAGGTGGAAGGAATGCAGCTGGATGGAACCCATCTGGAAACAAAAGGTCTCCTGACTACAGACATTAAAAGGCAATATGGTTCCCAAGGAATAAATTCTTCTGAGATTTTTACAAATGATAACTGACACAGAATAGGGAAAAGATATCCAAAGAATGAGAAGAGGCTTCATAGGTATTTGTGATGTATTCAAACAAACAGTGGAAAGGGCACAGACCTGGCAATAAGAAACTTGGATTCTGGCAGATACTCTGAATCACTTTCTTTGAAATCTTACTAAAATCTCAGATCTAAGTTAGGCATAAGCCATTTAGCCTCTCTAAACTTCAGTTTCATTAATTTTTAATTTTTCTTTTTTTTTGAGAGAGAGTCTTGCTCTGTAGCTCAGGCTGGAGTGCAGTGGTTTGGTCTCAGCTCACTGCAACCTCCGCCTCCTGGGTTCAAGTGATTCTCCTACCTCAGCTTCCCAAGTAGCTGGGATTACAGGTGCACGCCACCACGCCCGGCTAATTTTTGCATTTTTAGTAGATACGGGGTTTCACTATGTTGGCCAGTCTGGTCTCAAACTTGATGACTTCATGATCCGCCTGCCTCGGCCTCTCAAAGTCCTGGGATTACAGGCATGAGCCACCACTCCCAGCCTTATGGGTTTTTTTTTTTTAGACACAGTCTCACTCTGTTGCCCAGGCTGGAGCACCATGGCACGATCTTGGCTCACTGCAGCCTCCGCCTCCTGGGTTCAAGTGATTCTCCTGCCTCAGCCTCCTGAGTAGTTGAGACTACAGGTGAGCACCACCACACACGGTTAATTTTTTGTATTTTTAGTAGAGACTCGGTTTCATAATGTTGGCCAGGCTGGTCTCAAACTCCCGATGTCAACTGATCCACCTACCTTGGCCTCCCAAAGTGCTGGGATTACAGGCGTGAACCACCGCACCCGGCCTCATTAATTTTTAAATAGGGATTCAAATTAGATGAACTCTAGCCTTCCACTAGTAAAATTCTGCACTACCATGATATTACATTAGGTTTTTAAAGGGCACACAGAGAAGGAAGGTACAAAAAAAAAATTTACTGATGAGACTCAAAATCAAACTTAAATAGTGACAGGAAGGCTAAAGTGCTAAAGGAATTGAGGCTCATGAAAAATGCTAAAAACCATTTTTTTAAGTGTTTTTTTTTTTTTTTGAGAAAGTCTCGCTCTATCTCCCAGGCTGGAGTGCAGAGACGTGTTACTGGCTCACTTGCAACCTCTGCCTCCCAGGTTCAAGCAATTCCCACACCTCAGACTACTGAGTAGCTGGGATTACAGGCACGCGCCACTACGCACAGCTAATTTTTGTATTTTTAGTAGAGATGGGGTTTCACCGTGTTGGCCAGGCTGGTCTCAAACATCTTGACCTCAGGTGATCTGCCCGCCTCCACTTTCCAAAGTTCTGGGATTGGCTTTTTTGTTTTGTTTTGTTTTTTTCTTTTTCTTTTTTTTTCTTTTTTTTTAATTTTTTTTTTTTTTAAAGACGGGGTTTCACCATATTGGTCAGGCTGGTCTCGAATGCCTGACCTCAGGTGATCCGCCCGCCTCAACCTCCCAAAGTGCTGGGATTATAGGCGTGAGCCACCGCGCCCGGCTCTTGTTTTGTTTTTTTAAGAGACAGGGTCTCTCTATGTTGCCCAGGCTGGAGTGCAGTGGCTATTCACAGGAGCAGTCCCACTAATGATCAGCAGGGGAGTGTTGACCTGCTCTGACCTGGGCCGTTCACCCCTCCTTAGGTAACCTGGTGGCCCCCCCTGCTCCCGGGAGGTTACCATATTGATGCCAAACTTAGTGTGGGCACCCAATCGACACAGCACATTACAGCCCAGAACTCCTGGGCTCAAGCTATCCTCCCAACTCAGCCTCCCGAGTAGCTGGGACTATAGGCATATGCCACCGCACCAGGCAAGTGTTTCTTCAAGTAAGAAAAAAAAATGAAGAAAGATTAGGCTTAAAGTTTAGAAAATTCAATCAACTTTTATTGAGTTCTTACCAGGTCAAATTCTGGGAAAAACAAAATATAGTTCCCATCTAGAAGAAACTCATAATTTAATAGGACACATGACCTATAGCAAAATGTAATCAGTTAATCTCATGTTAACAGATGGCAGGACTACTCCTCTCTTATTTACCTTGTCTTTGAAAGAAACATGGGTCTTTAAACTATACACAGAAAAAAGAAGTAGAAGATCGGTGAGTGAGCTAAGTATGACATCACATCTCTGGCCAGGTGCGGTGGCTCACACCTGTAATCTCAGGCGAGATGGGTGGACCACTTTGAGGTCAGGAGTTCAAGACCAGCCTGGCCAATATGGTGAAACCCCATCTCTACTAAAAATACAAAAACTAGCTGGGTGTGGTGATGAGTACCTGTAATGCCAGATATTCGAGAGGCTGAGGAGGAGAATCCCTTGAACCCAGGAGGCAGAGGCTGCAGTGAGCCAAGATTGTGCCACTGCACTCCAGCCTGGGCAACATAGCAAGACTCTGTCTTAAAAAGAAAAGAAAAGAAATCACATATTCAAACACAGATGAGTCACAATTTTTAATGCTTAGGCAACTACCAAATCCTAATAGAATTACTGTCCATCATCTTTTAGAAATGCTGGAGAACACGAGATGAGGCAGAAGACTGAAGATGGAGATGGGCAAATGCTATAACTTTCAAAAAGAAAAAAGTAGTGGAGCCTGAACACCATAAGCCAGTGGATTAGGCACTGATTCCCTGACAAAATTCTACAGTTAACTGTCAGACTGTCAAACATTTAGACAGGAAGACTGTTATCGCTAGTACCTTCATGGATTAGTCAAGAATAACTTCTCCCAAATGAATGGAATTATTTATGAATAAAGGAATGCATGTGACAAAGACTACAGCTGTCTTTGTAGATTTAATATGGTAAAATAGGCACCAAATGATAAGATTGGGGGAGGGGGGTGACAATGATCATGGAATAATAATAGGTAAACACCTTTGAACAGGTAATCAAGTCTCAACACTCAAAACAATTTTCTAACAATTAGGACTGGCAAAAATGAAACTGGCTACTTGGTATTTAATGAGTTCTCCATCCTTGGAAGAATTTAAACTGAAGGTGGTGACTACTTAGCTGGGATGCAGAACAGACACATGGTACCATGCTACACCATTTTATATAAGGGACTTGAGCACCTCAGATTTTGATATCCATGATATCTTGGAACCAATCCCCCCGCAGATATGGAGGGCCAAGTGTATACCTAACAGGAGTTGGATTAAATGACCTCTAAGGTTCCTTTTATTCTTTTTTTTTTTTTTTTTGAGACGGAGTCTCACTCTGTCACCCAGGCTAGAGTGCAGTGGCTTCATCTCAGCTCACCGCAACCTCTGCCTCCAGGTTCAAGCCATTCTCTTGCCTCAGCCTCCCAAGTAGCTGGGACTATAGGCATGTGCCACCACACCTGGCTAATTTTGTATTTTTAGTAGAGATGGGGTTTCACCATGTTGGCCAGGCTGGTCTCGAACTCCTGACCTCGTGATCTACCTGCCTCAGCCTCCCAAAGTGTTGAGATTACAGGCGTGAGCCACTGTGCCCAGTTGGTTCCTTCCATTCTTAAGAGTTTCCTGTTTATTTCTCTACCTGGTGGAATGTTAAACTTGTCTCACTGGATATTAAAGAAGTTAATCTTACCCTTGAGCCACCCTAATCTGGCCTGGCAGCTGGCAATACTATCCCAGGCTGTTTTGCACTATGTATCACTGACCTACACAGCAATTATATACATTGCAATTATAACAGTCACAGAGACCAATCCTGTAGAGGAAAAGTGCTTTTTCTTTAAATGTGAGAGTAAAAGAGGTATTTAACTCTAATTGCATAAGATACCAAATTTAGAAATATGCAATTTCAAAAGTAAAACATATGCTCTAGCAAATGCACTCCTACAAAGTGTTGCTGGGTCAATTACTGGCTCTAGAGCAGCAAGAATTATAATTTAAATCATGGTTTTTCTTACAAAGAAAAGCACATCTTTATTGTACAGCATAACCTTAATATAGCATTAGCTTGCCTTTGTACAACACTTTTCGACTTTGCTAAATCATTTTACATCATATAGATAAAGCACTATCCCCATTTTGCACATGAGCAGGGCTCAAGGTAATTAAATGAGAGCCAGTATTCATGACATTTTATAAAGTTAACTTTTCACAGCCAGGCGCAGTGGCTCACACCTGTAATCCCAGCACTTTGGGAGGCTGAGGCGGGTGGATCACAAGGTCAAGAGATCAAGATCATCCTGGCTAACGTGGTGAAACCCCATCTCTACTAAAAATACAAAAATTAGCTGGGCATGGTGGCATGCGCCTGTAGTCCCAGCTACTCGGGAGGCTGAGGCAGGAGAATCGCTTGAACCCAGGCACCACTGCACTCCAGCCTGGCACCTGGCGACAGAGTGAGACTCTGTCTCAAAAAAAAAAAAAGTTAACTTTTCACAAGTCCTCCTTACAAGACTATGAACTCTGAGGTTTCACATTAGTTATTCAATAAACATTGAAGAAAAAAGTCATCTATCCAAGATCTCATGACTAGTAGGTGACAAAACCACACAAAACTAGTCACTGAAAGGAATTTTAAATATTGTCTCGTGAGGCCGGGCACAGTAGCTCACATCTATAATCCTAGCACTCAGGGAGGCTGAGGCAGGTGATCACTTGAGGTCAGGAGTTTGAGACCAGCCTGGCCAACATGGTGAACTCTTGTCTCTACTAGAAAAAAGTAATAATAATAATAACAGGCCAGGCGCAGTGGCTCACGCCTGTAAACCCGAGAGGCGGAGATTGCCGTGAGCCTAGATCATGCCATTGCACTCCAGCCTGGGCAACAAGACCAAAAACTCTGTCTCAAAGAAAACAGAAAACAAAAATTAGTCAGGCATCGTGGCAGGTGCATGTAATCCCAGCTACTCAGGAGGCTGAGGCAGGAGAATTGCTTGAACCTGGGAAACAGATTGTCTAGTGAGTTCTATTAGTAAATCTTTTTTTTTTTTTTTTTTTTTTTTTTTTTGAGACAGAGTCTCACTCTATCACCCAGGCTGGAGTGTAATGGCACGATCTCCGCAACCTCCACCTCCTTGGGTTCAAGCGATTCTCCTGCCTCAGCCTCCCGACCAGCTGGGACTACAGGCGCCTGCCACCATGCCCAGCTAATTTTTGTATTTTTAGTACAGACGGGGTTTCACAATGTTGGCCAAGCTGGTCTAGAACTCCTGACCTCGTGATCCGCCCACCTCAACCTCCCAAAGTGCTGGGATTATAGGCATGAGCCACTATGCCTGGCCTCTATTAGTAAATCTATAGCTCTTTCTCCTCATGTTGATAAGAGGTTTTATTTGTAGAAGGTATATGACAAAATTCAACCAGATTTAGCCTGATTTTTCCCCCCCCAGAATATATAGCTACACTAAGGAAAATACAAATATTTAAACTGTAGTTAAACTCATAGAAACAGAAGTTAGAATGGTGACTGTCAGAGGGGGAGAGGGAAAAGGAAAGTTGTTTTTTAACCACAACAAAAAAAATCAACTGACCATGTATAAGTGGAACTATTTCTGGACTCTCTGTTCTGTTCCAATGATTTGTGTATCTATATGATATCAATACTACCATGCCTTAATTACTGAAGCTTTATACTAATGTCCTCAAATCCAGTGGTTTAATTCCTCCTGCATTTGGTGATTTTTTTTTTCAGGAGTGTTCCGACTTATCTAGGTCCTTTGTATGTCTGTATAAATTTTACAATCAGTTTATCAATTTCTAAAAAAAGAAAAAGCCTGGCCAACATGGCAAAACCTCATCTCTACGTGGTAGCATGGACCTGTAATCCCAGTTACTGGGGAGGCTGAGGCAAGAAAATTGCTTGAACCCAGGAGACGGAGGTTGCGGTGAGATAAGATCGCACCACTGCACTCCAACCTGGGCGACAGAGCGAGACCCTGTCTCAGAAAAAAATAAAAGAAAAAAAAAAGGCAAGGTGTAGTGACACATGCCTGTAATCCCAGCACTCTGGGAGGCTGAGGTGGGAGGATCATTTGAGCTCAGGAGTTCAAGACTAATCTGGGCAACATAACGAGACTCTATCTCTACAAAAAACAAAAAAAATTAGCTGGGCATTGATGGCACATGCCTGTAATCCCAGCCACTTGGGAGGCTGAGGTATAAGAATTGCTTGAACCCAGGAGGAGGAGGTTGCAGTGAGCCAAGATCACACTAGTGCACTCCAGCCTGGGCAAAAGAGCAAGACTCTGTCTTTAATTAAAAAAAAAAAAAAAAAGAGCTACCGGGCATGGTGGCTAACACCTATAATCCCAGCACTTTGGAAGGCAGGTGGATCACGAGGTCAGGAGTTCGAGACCAGCCTGACCAACATGGTACACCCCATCTCTACTAAAAATACAGAAGTTAGCCTTGGTGGTACGCACCTGTAACCCCAGCTACTAAGGAGGCGGGTGGCAGAGGGTGCAGTGAGCCGAGATCGTGCCATTACATTCCAGCCTGGGCAACAGAGCAAGACTCCTTCTCAAAAAGAAAAAAGGCCGGGTGTGCTGGTTCACACCTGTAGTCCCAGCACTTTGGGAGGTTGAGGTGGGCAGATCACCTGAGGTCAGGCAAAACCAGCCTGGTCAACACGTTGAAACCCTGTCTCTACTAAAAATACAAAACTTAGCCAGGCATAATGGCAGGTGCCTGTAATCCTAGCTACTCGAGAGGCTGAGGCAGGAGAACCGCTTGAACCTGGGAGATGGAGGTTGCTGTAAGCCAAGATCCCGCCACTGAACTCCAGCCTGGGTGACAAGACTTAAAACTCCATCTCAAAAAAAAAAAAAATAAACAGGCATAGTGGCTTACACCTATAGTCCCAGCTACTCAGGAAGCTGAGGCAGGAGGATCACTTAAACCCAAGAGGTCAAGGCTGCAGTGAGCTATGATCCCGCCACTACACTCCAGCCTGGGTGACAATGTAAGACCCTGTCTCTAAATAAATAAATAAAAAGAAAAAAAGCCTACCAGGATTTTGGTTATGATTATATTGAGTCTAGGAAACAGATTGGAGAGAACTAACATATTAATAATATCAAGTCTCCTAATTTATGAATATACTATGCTTCTCCATTTATTTAGGTCGCTTTCATTTTTCTTGGCTACTGTTTGCTCTCTTCTACTGTTCTTAAGTTTTTTATGTGGAGGTCTTGCTTATCTTTGGTTAAACTCATTCCTAGTAATGTTATGTTTTTGTTGCCACTGCAAATATTTCTTTTAATTTTCTATTTTTTTGTTGCTATATATAGAAATGCACTTAATTTTTGTATATTGACCTTCCCACCTGTGACTGTGCTGAATTCACTTATTAGTTCCAGATTTTTGCATGGGAAAGAAGATTCCTTAGGATTTTCTACATATGTAACCATGTTATTGGTGCATATATCAATTTAAACCATTTATATTATGTGAACTGTATCTCCCCATCCCCCAAAAGACTACATTAGGCATAAAAAACTTAAAATATTAGGTTATACAAATATTTAATTTACAATTTTCTCTGTTGTTCACTGAATGGAAAAGGAAAGATTTCTTCATTTTTCAATTCCTCAGTAGTTAAATTATCTAGAGTTGAAAAACAGCATTTGCTGTTAAAAGCAGAATGATCAACTCACCAATCTCTAATGAATTCACAGTTTTCGTTAACTTCCTCTAATTTTTCAACATGATTTTCTGTATCATAATCAATTCTTGAGTAATTAAGGATTAGGCAACAAATGGAAGCTTAAAATATTGGTAAGAAACTGAGTAGGAAACATTGTAACCTGTTACGACTGGGTACATCAAACCAAAAATTTAATTTCTACATAATTTCACATGTTATTTTCATTGAAAAAGACTTCTAAATTTTGACCCTTAATATATTTTTTAAACCTCAAAACCATGGTATCTTATTCCAGTTTTAAAATTCTAGGCTCATCAAAAAATAATAATAATGTTTAAAAAAAGAGAAAAAAGGAAAGAAGAAATTTTAGGCTGAGCACAGTGGCTCACAGCTGTAATCCCAGCACTTTGGGAGGCTGAGCTGGATTGTTTGAGGCCAGGAGTTTGAGATCAGCCTGGGTAACACCGTGAGATGCTATCTCTATAAAAAATTGTTCCTGAAGCTAGATAATTATCTGTACTCACCCAAACACTCTATCATAACATAAAAAATTACTAAAACTTTTAAAAATAGAGATGGGATCTCACTATGTTGCTCAGGCTGGTCTTGAACTCCTAGGCTCAAGTGATCCTCCTGCCTTGGCGGCTTCCCAAAAAACAGAATATTTAACTGAATCCTAGCATGAGATCAGGTAAAATGTGGCTAACAGTATTTCCTAGAAGAAAGTCATCAACCACCTAGAAGTGACAATAGCTAGGCCAAGCCCACCTGAACATTAGAAGAATTAATTACTGTTCTCAACCTAAACAGTATAGTGAAAGTCATATATATGCAATTATAGCTAATGAATCTTTGATAATATGTCTGGAAAAGTTCAAACAATAGTAACTAGGAAAAGACTCTGATAGGATACTTCTGTCAAAAAGATTTTTTTTTTTTGAGACAGAGTTTTGTTCTTGTTGCCCAGGCTGGAAGTGCAATGGCGCAATCTCAGCTCACTGCAACCTCCTCCTCCCGAGTTCAAGTGATTCTCCTGCCTCAGCCTCCCCAGTAGCTGGGATTACAGGCATGCGCCACCACACCCAGTTAATTTTGTATTTTTAGTAGAGATGGGGTTTCTCCATGTTCGTCAGGCTGGTCTCGAACTCCTGACCTCAGGTGATGAGCCCACCTCAGCCTCTCAAAGTTCCAGGATTACAAGTGTGAGCCACTGTGCCCAACCCAAAAAGATTTTTGCTTCAAAAAGTTCTATCACATTGTTGATTTTATTGATAAAACAACTGTTCCAAAAAGCATATTTTCTCAATCACCAAATTGCCAGAATTTCAAAAATACTTCCCTAGCAGGGGAGAAAAATTAAAAATGTAAAATGTGTCATTCAATTATATTCCTTCTATCATTTGACTTTAGAAAACATAGATGAAATTCAGTTTTAAGGGAGGAATATCATGTCGTGGCTCATAAGCACTTTAGTGACTATTTTCCTCTAGCAAGAATACCTCTGCTACTGTAAGAGTTTGAACTTCTGATTTCCTGGTTGACTACTGGTCAGTCAGGAGGATTCTGAGATTGTAATCTTTACTGTGGCTTAAGCAAAAAGGGTGCTTTCACTTGCTTATATGAGCTAATAGGTGGGCTGATACTTTGGGGGTTTGAGTTAGAATAAAGCCAGGTTAAGACAGTTTATTATTCTGTTTTATTTATAAAATTATATATATTTGTTTGTTTGTTTTTTGAGACAGAGTTTTGCTCTTGGTTGCCCAGGCTGGAGTGCAATGGTGTGATCTCGGTTCACCACAACCTACCTGCACCTCCCGGGTTCAAGTGATTCTCCTGCCTCAGCCTCCCGAGTAGCTGGGAGGGATTACAGGCATGTGCCACCACACCCAGCTAATCTTGTATTTTTAGTAGAGACGGAGTTTCTCCTTGTTGGTCAGGCTGGTCTCAAACTCCCAACCTCAAGGGTTCCGCCCACCTCGGCCTCCCAAAGCGCTGGGATTACAGGTATGAGCCACCATGCCCAGCCTTATATTTGTTTTTAAAAATGTCCTCATCTTTTAGAGATATTGCCTCAAAATAATCCAGGGCGGAAGGAGGATGACTGAAGAGGGATGGGTACAGATTAAAAAACTGGCCAAGTATTAATGGTTGAAGCTTGGTATCGTTTCATTATACTATTCTCTACTTTTGTAATCATGCTTGATAAAATGTTTAAAAGCATTTTATTCACAATTTCAAATTTTTCAGATTCCAGTCATTATTGAAATTTTAGCGTATAATAGTAAAATCTGTATGGTGACTCACCGGACATTTTCTGGTCTGAGTTTATCGAGAACCATCTCTATTAAGTCAGGTCTAAATTCCTCCAGTAAATATTCCGCTGTTAGCACCTCTTCTAGGGGATAATACTTTTAAAAAGGAAAATGTAAATAAATAAAATATACAAGGCTACTAAAGAGTTTATTAAAGCAGATATGTAACACACTGAATTCATTACTGTACACTCTTTCTCCCTTCAATTAAATTGTACTCCATTGGAAAAATTTTCTGTCACCCTAAATTGTTTTTTCTTTCCTACCACATTGTTAAGCAGTTTCATATTGTTTGATGATTCTGCCAAATATACTGTTAATCCGATATTGTTTGATGATTCTGCCAAATATACTGTTAATCCGAAACATACTTAGATTATACAGAGCAAAATCACATTTCTTTCAGGGAAAACCATGAATATTTCTGGTTAAAAACTGAATAGTTGTTAATGAAGAAAATTTGATAGTGAAATGTTGACACCTACAGGATTTTTAATACAAAGTACATACATTTTTATGAACAGAATTTCCTCTTAAATGTCTATGAAAGAATTTTTTTTTTTAAGACAGGGTTTCACCATGTTGGTCAGGCTGTTCTTGAACTCCCGACCTCAGGTGATCCACCCGCCTTGGCCTCCAGAGTGCTTGGATTACAGGTGTGAGCCACCACGCCCAGCCCATTCAATAAATATTTAATGAACATCTACTCTGTGCCAGGCACTGTTCCACGCACTATGGATACAACAGTAGGTAAGACACATTAAATCCTTTGTCCTCCAAGAAGTACACAGACATTCTAATTGGGAGGGAGGCAGACAATAAACAAATATTGTAATTTTAGTGAGAGGTGCTATGAAAACATTTAAAAAAAAAGGGCAGGGGCATTATTTTAGATTGGGAGGTCAGAGAAGGTCTCTCTGAGGATAAGAAATCTGAGTGGAGACTCAAATGATAAGAACCTAGTCAGGCAAAGATCAGATAGAAGAGTGTTTCATGTAGAGAAAATAGCAATGGAAAGAACTTAAGAGGGAGGAATAAACTTAATGCTTGAAAATTAGAGAGCCAGTACAGGTGGAGTGGAATGCAAATGGCAGAGGTGGGTTGGACAGTGGTATAGAGGATGGCCAGACAGGCTGGGGCCACATCACTTCGTAGGCCAAGGAAAATTTTGCATTTTATGCCAATTCCGTTGGGAAACCACTGAAGGAATTTAAACAGAGGAGTGAAACATTAAGATTTTAGTTTTCAAAAGATCACCGAAGCTGGAAAAATAAACTACAATGGGGACCAAGAGGAAAATAGGGATCCCAGGTAAAAGACTATCATGGTAGCCCAAGCAAGAAATAATGATAGCTGAGACTAGGATGGTAGCAATGGAAATTTTAAAAAGTAAATGACTGATAGCTTTCACATAGTAGCACTTGACATGCTGTAGAACTGAAATATATTTAAAGCCAATAAGCAAAACGCCTACTTAATAAAAATATTATGGAAAATAAATTTCAGGATGATGAAAATTAAGAATTTAAACATATCTTGACTTCTAAATTTTCCCTGTTGCTACAAAGTTTAAAGTTTTATACTGCAGCTTCAATTTCAATAATTTATTACTGAAAATAATATATGCAAGGTTGCTGAAATACTCTATACACCAATGTATACAGTAAAATGACAACAAACTTACATGCAATATTCCCGCAATCTTAGATGTATAGCCCCGTGGCCTCTCTTTGTCTTTAAACCTAAAAGCAACAGCATTCAAGTCCTAAAACAGAAAGTTAATCCAATTAGATATGTCCACCCTTACTTAGAAACTTTTTAAGTGTTTGACTTGCACTATAAACTTTCTACTCCATATTTAACTTTATCAGACTTTCTGAAAAAATGGCTATGCTTGATTTAGAAATGTATAGAATATTTTTAAAATTTCTTAATGTGTATAAAATTTAATCCATCAACCTAGGCTTAAAACCAAAAGCAAAATAGGTAAACAATTTTTGGTGAAAATCAGGAATATAGGATATGATTCTGTAGCCTAAGTTGTTGAAACTGGTAGCCAAAGAATTTAGAAAAACTGTGAAAGAACCTTGTAAGATTCAACAATTCCACCATAGATGATTTTGGTGACTCATTCAGAGAACAGCACACATTATTAGGAATTACCATAATTTTCAGAAGCAGAGAGATTATACCTTTAAACTTTTACCTAGTTAAAGAAGATGTTTCTTATCCTAAAATACATGTGAGAATCTTGATAGGCTTTAAATATAAAGTACACATTTTTAAAAACCCTTTTTAAGAAGGCTTTTAAAAATTTGAAAGACAAACATCATTTGTTTTATGCAAAAGAAAAAAAAAGCCAGGCTCTTCCCATACATACATAATAATAAAATCACTTTTAATAACACAATCATATATAAAGCAATTCATTACTTTTTAGAGAGTTTGCTACAGATTTAAAGATCTGAAAATGACAGAGCTCATGCAGCTTTAGGCAGGGAGTAGCATAATCCCTGACAGATTCCAGCTCAAGAAACTGCTGGTTTTCTTCTGAGGGAAGGAAAAGCAATTTGATTTCTTCCCTTTTCCATCCTAAAAAGAGCTACATAATGCCTTACCCCTTAGTTGTGCCCCAAATAGCAAATCAGACTAGTACAACTAAGCCTTAACTAATACTATTATACATTGCAAAATTTTAGAGTTCAATTAGGAAAAAAACTTTAAAAGTTTAACTGGGCCTTAAATTTAAATTAATTCACATGTATTTGTTCTTGAAAAATAGATTCCTTAAGAAAAATTTTGGTGAAACAAAAGTACCTTGCACTCTTGGAAAACCCATTCTTGAGGTCCTTCTGCACGTAACTTCTGAATGTATTGAAACATGTGCAAAATTATATCTTCAACATGTACTGGAAAAAGGGGCACACTTAAAAACCATTCAGTCCTTGAATCCTTCAAAGCAGTGAGCTCACTCCTAAGGTAAAGTCAGGTAAGTGGAAGATGGTCCCTCTTAGAAAATGGAGTCCTCACCTCCCTGAGACTGGTTTTAGGTGTCCCACACACATGGCCCTCTGGGCTCACGGATATGTGACAGAAAGGGTGTTGGGATAGTAAATGAGCAAATAAAATGCCAAGTACACATTTAACAAGTGCAACATAATGATCAGTTAAGGGGGAGAAGAATCATCCATGAAACAAAGGCCAACTTACATATGAAAAATACAATGGATAAGTTGTATGAATTAAAATGTTATAGCTTTCAACATAAACAACAGATTCACAGCATTAAGAAGTTAAAAAACATCATAGAAAGTAAATTTTCATTCAAAAGCAAAAAGGTGAATCAATACTTACACAATCCTTCCTCAGTCAAGTCCACATTAATGATAAAAAACATAAAACCTCGGGCTCCTTCCTTCTGCCCACCAACAAGAGTATTAACCCAGCCTGCAACATTCAAAGGAAATCAACATGATTGAATGCATGTGTGGCTTCTTCAAGATAAGAAAATTTTAAAAACTTTATACTGTATGTTTCTAAGATATCAGAATGAATCTCTTACAAAAAAAGATTAGGGTAAAAAAATCAGTTCAGAAAAGCAGTTTCAGATGCTGCAGAAGTGGGGGCTTTCCTGAAGATTCCTCAAATCAATTCCCAATCAAGAGTAGCCTACTGGCTGGGCATAGTGGCTCACGCCTGTAATCCCAGCACTTTGGGAGGCCAAGGCAGGCAGATCGCTTGAGACCAGGAGTTTGAGACCAGCCTGGGCAAAATGGCAAAACCCCGTCTCTATCTAAAAAAGGAAAAAAAAAAAAAAAAAGACAAGAGCATGCCAACAACCACCACCTCACTCACTAACCCAAAATGCTCTCATCTAAGACTGTTCCTTTGTAGAACAATATTCAGAAGAAAATGAGACCCAGAGTGAAAAGATGTGGTGGACACTCAGAAGCTGCTGCCCAGAAGACTTACCTTTTGATTTAAGTTCTGATAACAGACTTCCAGGACCTTCATGCCCAATGAGATGACCGAGATAATGACCAGGATTTGATTTGTAGTATTTCTGAAGGTCAGGTATGGGAAATGTCACATAGAGATTCCTAATATCTTTAATGGGTACTATTTTGTAAAGTTGCTGAAGAAAACAAATCACAGAGATTAGCTATATACAACTCCTACTGAAGAAAATATTTCTAAACTATGAAGAATCATGATTTTCGTGGAAGAATCCCAAATTTAAGAGCAAATCAACTGCCATAGAAAATCATACACTGACCACAAAGAAACAATGACTCAGCACTCTCTTAGTGGAATTTCATTACAGTTGGCATATAGTCCATGTTCTACCCCCTGAACTATGCAGCTAAATATTAATGGCTTTGAATGCTTATCTTCAGGTACTGGGTAACAGTTTCAACAGTCTATTAAGACTACAGCTACCAAAACTACTTTTAGCATGTAAAGACCAGAACATACTGATATGTTTTTGGTGATTCATGATCCTAATAAATGTGAGATTGATCTGATTATCCTGACAAATATTTAAAACCACAAAGGGACCGGGTGCGGTGGATCACATCTAAAATCCCAGCACTTTGGGAGGCAGAGGCAGGCAGATCACCTGAGATCAGGAGTTTGACCTCAGCCTGGCCAACAAAGTGAAACCCCATCTCTACTAAAAATACAAAAATCAGCTGGGCACAGTGGTGCGCACCTGTAGTCCCAGCTACTCAGGAGGGTGAGACTGGAGAATTGCTTGAACCCGGGAGGCAGAGGTTGCAGGGAGCTGAGATAGGACCAATTCGCTCCAGCCTGGGTGATAGAGCAAAACTCCATGTCAAAAAAAAAAAAAAAAAAAAAAAAAACAGAAACAAAAGAAAACTACATATGGGCTGGGTGCAGTGGCTCATGCCTGTAATCCCAGCACTTTGGGAGGCTGAGGCAGGTGGGTCACTTGAGATCAGGAGTTCAAGATCAGTCAAGACAACATGGTGAAACCTGTCTCTACTAAAAATAGCCAGGTGTGGTAGTGTGTGCTTGCAGTCTCAAATACTCAGAAGGCTGAGGTGGGAGGATCAATTGAGCCAGGGAGGTTGAGGCTTCAGTGAGCCATGATCATACCACTGTACTCCAGCCTGGATGACAAAGTGAGACTGTTTAAAAAAAAAAAAACTACATAAATAATGAAACCTCCAAAAATTTTCACCTGTTTGACAGTAAACTAGGTATATATCATGTTCGTAAATTAAGACAAAATACCAAAATTTATGCACTTACTTTAAGATGTTCTTCTTGGAAAGGGTGTTCAGGAAATTCTGGCAATGGGACATTTTTGTTCTCTACTTCAGAAAATAACTTTACCACCAGATTAGTCAATTCATCTAAAGATTCTACAAGAAAACAGACAAGGAAAACAGAACTTAAGCAAATCATAGGATATAACAGGGAGTGCTTAAAATCTTAGGATCTCCTGAAAAGTCTCAGTACCATTAAAAGGAAAATGTGAAAATGATTACGCCTCACACCTATTTCTTTATACTTTAAACAATTATTCACAAATAGTCACAATGTTATTTCACAAATATTATAATAAAATTAAAACAAATATTAGAAACAATAATTGCATTTAGAAAACTATGATCCCCAACAGACATATATACTGAACTACTAGCAGATAAAATATAACATTCACCTTGTAAATAGATAGTCTAAGCCCAGTGTCAGATGTTAGAAGTTTCTGAGACAAGGTCTCACTCTGTCACCCAGGCTGGAATGCAGCGGTGCAACCTAGACTCACTGTAACCTCTGTCTGTCGGGTTCAAATGATTCTCATGTGAATCTTGTGCTTCAGCCTCTCGAGTAGCTGGGACTACAGGTGTGCTCCACTATACCCAGCTATTATTTATTTATTTATTTATTTATTTTTGAGACAGAGTCTCACTTTGCTGCCTAGGCTAGAGTGCAGTGGCACAAATTTGGCTCACTGCAACCTCTGCCTCCTGGGTTCAAGCGATTCCCCTACCTCAGCTTCCCGAGTAGCTGGGACTACAGGTGTGCACCACCACACATGACTAATTTTTATATTTTTAGTAGAAATAGGGTTTCACCATGTTGGTCAGGCTGGTCTCAAACTCCTGACCTCAGGTGATCCACCCATCTCGGCTTCCTAAAGTGCTGGGATTACAGGTGTGAGCCACTGCACCCAGCCTCACTTCCGTACTTCTTTTTTTTTTTTTTTTTTTTTTTTCAGAGTGTTGCTCTGTTGCCCAGGCTGGAGGGGAGCAGCGCAATCTCTGCTCACTGCATCCTCCACCTCCCAGGTTCAAGTGATTCTCGTGCCTCAGCCTCCTGAGTAGCTGGGACTACAGGTGTGTGCCACCACATATGGCTAATTTTTGTATTTTTAGTAGAGATAGGGTTTTACCATGTTGGCCAGGCTGGTCTCAAACTCCTGACTTCAGGTGATCCACCCGACTCGGCCTCCCAGAGTGATGGGATTATAAGCGTGAGCCGCTATGCCCAGCCTCATTTTTGTATTTCTAGTAGAGATGGGGTTTCATCATGTTACCCAGGCTGGTGTAAGTGGAGGCTGGTGTAAGTTCGTGTAAGTAGATTTTGCCGAGAATCTGCCAATCTGTTTCCTTTTTGTGTTTTCTACATGGGATCTCTCTCTGCCACCCAGGCTGGAGTGCAGTGGTGGGATCACAGCCCATGGCAGCCTTTAACTCCTGGGCTCAAGCGATCTTCCTCCCTCAGCCTCCCTAGCGGCTAGGACTATAGGTGCAGACTACCACATCCTGCTAATTTTAAAAAAAAAAAATTTTTTTTTTTTTTGGTAGAGACATGGTCTTACTATATTGCCCAGGCTGGGCTTGCCTTGCTTTTATGTAAGTAGAGCACCAATTACTGTAATAATTTGTATTTTTTTCCAAACTCCATTTAAACTTCTTTTGGGAACACAATGATTTAGACATAAAAATCCCCATCTACATATTCTCTAACAAGTAGATCATTTTCAAAAGACTCTGAGCAAAGAGGCAGCTCTATCTTATATCCATCTTCTAATACTTTGAAAAAGCCAACACAAAAAACTTACACTATCCAATTCTATAAAAAGTTGTAAGGGTTCTTACCTCGACCTAAAACACAAATAGCCATTAAGTTGGATGAATAGTAAGCAGAATGGAATTTCAGTAGCTCTTGTCTTACATCAATGCCTTCTTGGTTTGGTCTAGTCTCCAGAGTATATTTGTTACCTGGAAGGGAAGAAAAGGCATTTCTTAGAAAAAGCAAAATAGACTTTAAAGTTTTTTAATTATCACTGATATTGCTATAAGATAAACGTTAAAAACAGAGTTCTACTACACATAAGTTAAATTTATTTGAATATCAAGTGAATAAACAGGATAATAGAGTACAAACTTGCTCCGTTTTAAATTATACTCTTCCCTACAGAACTAAAAGCGTCTTATAAAAATGATACTTCTTGGCCGGCTATAGTGGCTCACACCTGTAGTCCCAGCACTTTGGGAGGCCAAGGCAGGCCACGAACACCTGAGGTGAGGAATTTGAGACCAGCCTGGCCAACATGGTGAAACCCCTTCTCTATTAAAAATACAAAATTAGCTAGGCATGGTGGCGGGCGCCTGTAGTCTCAGCTACTCGGGAGGTTGAGGCATGAGAATCATTTGAACTGGGAGGTGGAGGTTGCAATGAGCCAAGATCATACCACTGCACTCCAGCCTGGGCGACAGAGTGAGACTTTGTTTCAAAAAATATATACATACATACATACACACACACACATATATATATATATATATGTATGTATGTATGTATTTCTCAAAATCCCTATGAGATAGTAGGTATTACAAGTGCTTAAAAGACAAAATAAGATCCACATGGCCTCCATTCATGCTTATTTTAATTTTCAACTCCCTATGTACTCCACAATTAATTGAACAGAGTCACTCTGGGATTTTTTTGGAAACTGCCAAGTTACTTGTGGAAAGAAATTTACTATTTTGGGCCAAAGTATTAAATTTGTGATGTGAATTCTCATAGATGTGATCCAGACTGGCAAAAATAGGATGCAGTGCTATTTTTATAACTCTCTAACGATGTATGTAGTGTACCACTAACAGCTCTCATGAACCTTTGAAATTAATTCAAGTAGGGTAAAATATACAAATAAAAAACAAATAGTCAAATTCTCTAAATAATACCTTGCAAATTAGGGACTGGGAGATGAAATTCCAATGATCGGTGTCTCTCCAAAATGGTATCTTGACCGGAAATATCCTAAGATCCTGGCATAACAACTTTTAT
The DNA here is from genome assembly GCA_036589455.1 of Ateles fusciceps. NCBI lineage: Eukaryota > Metazoa > Chordata > Mammalia > Primates > Atelidae > Ateles > Ateles fusciceps. Next base: position 8,879,924 of record JAZHEH010002393.1, read on the forward strand.
ATTGTTTCTACTTACACTACTGAGATCCTATCTTTCTTCTGCAGAGATAAAACTATAGTAGAGTATGTTCTTGATGTGGTTTAGTTTTTTTTCTTGTGTTTTTATAGTATCTAATATATGGGCATTGGGAAAGTCCTTTTTGCATGAAACTGAATGTCTACAGAAAGCCACCAGATGGCACTCTCAAATTCAGTCTTTAGCTCTGCAGTACTGCATAGCACTGAGTCAAGATTCATGTCCCAGAATGCTTGAATCAACAGATCCATTGAAGAGACAGCGTGCAAGAAACAGCCTAGCAAGTAATCTTAACCTCAACTCATTAACTTTTTCCTAGTCACAAAGTAATTATATGCATGATACTCACTAGAAGTAGCCTATCATCCAAGTTTCCAGGTGTTTTTGTTTGAGACAGGGTCTTACTCCGTTGCCCAGGCTAGACTGCAGTAGTGTAATCACAGCTCACTGCAGCCTTGATGTCCTGAGGTCAAGTGATCCTTCTACCTCAGCTTCCATAGTAGCTCAGACCACAAGCATTTACCATCACATCCAGCTTTTTTTCTTTTTAAGTAGAACCAGGGTCTCTCTTATGTTGCCCAGGTTGGTTCTAAGTTCTTAATTAGTCTTCTCCATTTCTCACTAAAGACTAGTTTGAGCTGGGCACAGTGGCTCATGCCTGTAATCCCAGTACTTTGGGAGGCCAAGACAGGTGCATCACTTGAGGCCAGAAGTTCAAGATCAGCCTGGCAACATGGTGAAACATTTCTACTAAAAATATAAAAATTAAGACTATACTTTCAGGGATCATTTCTATAGTGTGTTACTAGAGAAGTTTCTCTGAACGTGTAAAGCACCGACCTTACACTAAAATTAACTCCAGATGGATTAAAGACTTAAACATAAGACCTAACACCATAAAAACCTTAGAAGAAAATCTAGGCAAAACCATTCAGGACATAGGCGTAGGCAAGGACTTCATGACCAAAACACCAAAAGCAGTGGCAACAAAAGCCAAAATAGACAAATGGGACCTAATCAAACTCCACAGCTTCTGCACGGCAAAGAAACAATCATTAGAGTGAATCGGCAACCAACAGAATGGGAAAAAATTTTTGCAGTCTACCCATCTGACAAAGGGCTGATATCCAGAATCTACAAAGAACTAAAACAGATTTACAAGAAAAACACAAACAAGCCCATTCAAAAGTGGGTGAAGGATATGAACAGACACTTTACAAAAGAAGACATACATGAAGCCAACAAACATATGAAAAAATGCTCATCATTAATGGTCATTAGAGAAATGCAAATCAAAACTACATTGTGATACTATCTCGTGACAGTTAGAATGGCAATCATTAAAAAATCTGGAGACAACAGATGCTGGAGAGGATGTGGAGAAATAGGAACACTTTTGCACTGTTGGTGGAAGTGTAAATTAGTTCAACCATTGTGGAAGACAGTGTGGCGATTCCTCAAGGACCTAGAAATAGAAATTCCATTTGACCCAGCAATCCCATTACTGGGTATATATCCAAAGGATTATAAATCGTTCTACTATAAGGACACATGCACACGAATGTTCATTGCAGCACAGTTTACAATAGCAAAGATGTGGAACCAACCCAAATGCCCATCGATGATAGACTGGACAGGGAAAATGTGGCACATATACACCATGGAATATTATGCAGCCATCAAAAACAATGAGTTCGTGTCCTTTGTAGGGACATGGAGGGTGTTGAACAATGAGAACACATGGACACAGGGAGGGGGAGCATCACACACTGGGGTCTGTCGAGGGGAAATAGGGGAAGGACAGTGCGGGGTGGGGTGTTGGGGGAGAGATAGCATGGGGAGAAATGCCAGATATAGGTGATGGGGGGGGGGGAAGGCAGCAAATCACACTGCCATGTGTATACCTATGCAACAATCTTGCATGTTCTTCACATGTACCCCCAAACCTAAAATGCAATAAAAATATATATATATATACATATATATAAATTAGACAGGCATGGTGGCGTGCCTATATCCCAGCTACTCAAGAGGCCTGGGCATGAGAATCACCTGAAACCAGGAGGCAGAGACTGCAGTGAGCCAAGATCGTGCCACTGCACTCCAGCCTGGATGACAGCGTGAGACTCCGTCTGAAAATACTACTACTACTACTGCTAAGACCCTGTTCAATTTCAGGTCTGCTTTACTGCCCAGAGAGGTTCTGAGACATTCTCTCACTCTACCTGAAGGGGCCAGGTGCCTTTAGGTGCATACCCATAGACCTAACTCCTTGAGGGGAAAAAAAAGTCTTCTGCTGGAGAATGTTTGAAGTTCTCTCATATCAAGGTGAAATCTGAGTATTGATGGTGCCTCTCTTTCTACTAAATGAAGATTCTAAGAGCCACAGTTCCAGAGGGACTTTTGCTTAAGCTCCTTAGTCCTTTACACTGCCAAGCTCAGATTTCTAAAATACGTGAACTAAGACTGACACATTGCGATACCCAAGTTTGGAGAAATTTTTATTTCAACACTGTTAGATCAAAATCAGATTTTTAGTCTAAATGTAACATGACTTGCCTATTCATGATCTAGTAAATATCCTGGTTAAAAACATACACACAAACTCAAAGTTTACAAAGACCAAAATCCTGGCCTCCATCTAGAACTTACATTTATTTTGCATTGACTAACTCTGGTTCATTTGCCTTTATTTTGAAGTTCTTGAATATGTCACCATTCTAATCCTGTCCCTTTATCTTTAGGTCCATTTTAAAACACAAAGATAAAGACGGTGCATGCCCAAACACAGTAAGGCACAGCTCATTTGCAAATACTGAAAATGCTATATTAAAATGTACCAAAGGACCACAATGGAATACAATATAGCAAAGAAAATGAATAATCCACTGCTTACACTACATCACTAATCTGTAAAAATATTAAAGTATTTAACATAACACTTACTGAATAAATAACAGAAAATAAACACTGCTGTTACAATTCAATGGTAGGAAGGACTCTTGGCTTCTGAGTGTATTGTGAAACAAAAAGACGTATTCCCCAAGGGAAAAAATAGAAATTGTGGCTAGATAAGTAAGGAAGAAGCTGAGTAAATGGTCCAGATGACTGCCCCCACAACACCTAAGAATCCACGTATGGAGAACAACGTGAATAAGGCTGGGATAATAAATACCAGTTCAGTCTCTAGACACATACTGTCCTAATTTTGTGCTCATTCAGCTGGGTCATTTACGTTAAATTAAAATGCTGCTACTTGTACTAAAATGTTGAATCCTACCTTTCTGGCTCTGTTGACATCCAGGTGAGCTCCAGCAGTGAATGGAAGATCAGGGTTGCTCACCTACTGTGACCCTTCCACTCTAGGCCTGCTAAGAGAGAACACTGCCTTGGCATTTGGGAATTCAGGGATTCTTGTCCTGACTCCATCATGTGCTAATTAAGCAACCTTGGAAAGGTCTCCAAATATTTCCAAGGGATCATTTATTTCATCTGTAAAATACGGATAATATGGATACATGTCCAGTTGGTAAGAGCAAGGAAGGGCTCAATCCCTGACTCTCCTTTGTTTCCTAGTTGTGAGACACAGGCAAGTTTCTTAACCTCTCTTAAGCCGCAGTTTACTGATTCATGAACGGGAATAATAAGAGAACCAACCTCATAGATTGCTGTAAGAATTAAAACACATAAAATAATCTGCTGGGCCCAGTGGCTCACGCCTGTAATCCCAGCACTTTGGGAGGCTGAGGTGGACAGATCACCTGAGGTCAGGAGTTCAAGATAAGCCTGGCCAACACGGCGAAACCCCGTCTCTACTAAAAATACAAAAATTAGCCAGGCAGGGTGCTGCACGCCTGTAGGCCCAGCTACTTAGGGAGGCTGAGGCATGAGAATCGCTTGAAGCTGGGAGGTGGAGGTTGTAGTGAGCTGAGATCAAGCCACTGCACTCCAGCCTGGGCAAGAGAGCAAGACTCCATCTCAAGAAAAATAAATAAATAATCCATGTTAAGGTTCAGCATAGCATCTGTTAGACAATAATTACTCAATATTAATATGGGGTTTTTTGAAGCCTAAGAAATGTAATAATGGATGTGAAGAGGGGGTTGGTAAATTGTAAAATCCAGTAAATGCTACTTTATATTTTCATTTTAATAACTATTTTAAATTCTGTTTAGAATATTAAAGCTTACAAACTCAGTACTAATGTATATGAATGCTGATTTTCAAGATAATAAAATTTATTTTCCTGGAAAATTCTGAAGCCAGCAATATATTTCTTACTCTGAGAAGGAATGAGTTTGAAGTTTTAGAAATGTCTTAGAAACCAGAGGTGTCTCCAACAGTATGGTCCTCAGGGAAAGGTCAACCTGATAGTTATAACCCATGATAATTTTATATGTTCTCTGAAAACCCAAGATCCTGAAAGTTAGGCTAAAATACCTAACATAGCTAGTTACTTGAAATTATTATAAACTTTTTTTTTTTAAAGCCCTTTTGGCCAGGTGTGGTGGCTCATTCCTGTAATCCCAGCACTTTGGGAGGCTGAGGTGGGCGGATCATGAGGTCAGGAGTTCGAGACCAGTCTGGCCAACACAGTGAAACCCCGTCTCTGTTAAAAAGTACAAAAAATTAGCCAGGTGTGGTGGTGTGCGCCTGTAATCCCAGCTACTTGGGAGGCTGAGGCAGGAGAATCACGTGAACCCAGGAGGCAGAGGTTGCAGTGAGCCGAGATCGTACCATTGCACTCCAGCCCAGGCAAGAGTGCAAGACTCCATCTCAAAAAAGAAAAATAAATAAAAATAAAGCCCTTTCTTCTTGCTATAGCAATCTTCTAAAAATGCTAGAAGTGAGAGACTAAGCCTTTTGATATATCTGATTTTTCCCACAAAATTTAAACTGGCAATTCCTCTGCAGCTGAATAAGTATATGCAAGTATAAGATATGAGTTATAAGAGGGGACTTTAAGTGAAAACCTCTTAAATGCCATCAGAATATACTCCTACACTTGATTGGTCCAGCTCTTATTTTTCAGTAAGTTTCTAGTTTTTCATAGATATAAATCCCAGTAAGTGGAAAAAAGACAGTAACAAAATCCATGGAAAAGCTTAAGGAAAAATAAATGATTACATGGACTAAAATATATGAAATGTTTTTATATCCATGAGTTTATATGATACTAAAATAAAATTAGTCACCACTGAAGGCTGCTGACTAACCAACTCATTATTTTGAAAACTGTTAAATAAATGCAATGGAATAAAAGCATTTGTCCTGCCATTCCTATGGTAACTGTACCACTGACTAGCCAAATAGCAGAAAAGGAGATTTTACAGCAGTACTCAAGTTAATCAATAGAGATGGAATGACAGAATTAGCATTAGAAGAACCAAAATTAGGATGGTGATGCACTGAGAATCAATGTTTGCAACATCATAAATAAATGACCAGACACTGTATGCCCAATGGAAAAATACATCACCACCTATGACAGTGTCTTGTCAAAAAGTCAGACATAAATTTGATCAAGCCTCTATATCCAACTGCTAATTTGTGGAAATATAGAAGACAGAGGAATGTGTTAAACTACATTGTTAGGGGTGCAGTAAACAAAAAAATCTACGCTATGAGAAGTTCGATAAAACAAACCTGATTCTTCAATAAATCAATTCTAGGAGGGGAGTGAGGGGAAGTAGAGGAAGAGATGAAGAATGAACCTATAAACTAAAAAGAGACTTAAAAGACCTATCAGGCTAGTGTGGTAGCTCACTTTGGGGTCCTGGCACTTTGAGTGGTCAAGGTGGGAGGATCTCTTGAAGCTAGAATTTCAAGACCAGCCTGGGCAACACAGTGAGATCCTGTCTCTACAAAAATTAAAATAATAATAATAAAAGACATATCAAACAATCACTAATATCTGAACCTTATTTGGACTCTGATTCAAATAAACTTTTAAAATTATGATTTTTATAAGAACACTAGAAATCTGAACACAAACTGGATATTTGATGATGATAATGGTAAAAATAATGGTATTTTTATGTTTTTAAAAATGAATCGTTATCTTTTAGAGATATATACTGAAATATTTACGAGCAAAATGGTATCTGGAATCTTCAAAATAATACAAAAGGGTGAATGGAAATGTGGATCATACCAAATTGGTCTGGTATGATGCACAGGGTGATGCACACATAGAGTCATTATAGTATTGTGTGTGCTTTTGTGTATGTTTCAAATTATTCACTAAAAAAGGTGACGGAAAGGAGAGAGGAAATAAGGGTGGGGGAGGAGAGAGAAAAAAGTAATTGAACTTTTATTAGAGTCTGATTTTGTGTGTTATTATCTTCACCCCAGGATCAAGAGTCACTGAACTACCCTGTGGTTCATATTCCACAATTTCATTTGGTTCTGTTTTTCTATTCTGTTCCTTCCTACTTCTCTATGCAAAAGCATCCTTTGTTACACTCAAACTATCCTAACTCATGTTCTCCAAAAGATGTCAGGCTCACTCCTTGGTCTTTTCTTCGTGTCATGGTTTTGCATGTCATGGTTTCTTCATGTCATGGTTTTGCATTAGGGGTCAACCTAATTATTATCATGAAAAATACAGGCTTTGAGTTCAGACTGACGTGATATTGAATTCCATAACCTATATAGATAGTTCTACTACCACCCTATCTCTCTCCTCTCTGTACCCTCTGCAAGACTAAAATATTAGTCAAATTATTCTCTCAGTATCACTTTTGGTATCTGTCAAAGGTGATGATAAAATTTCAGTATCGTAGTGAAGGTTAACTGAGATGGTATTTGGCAGCAGAACACCTACCCAGTGGGTAGCACTTAGTACCCATATGATAAATATTAGTTCCTTTTCTTTCTTCCCTTGAATAACTCTTCCTTCTGCTAAAGGAAATCTTACGTATACTTCAGGATAATTGAAACTGCAGCTCCTCTGAGATCCTGAAGAATTAAATTCTGAGTACCACTAAAACAGGCAAAATAGAATAGTATTTAAAAGCTCCAAATCTGGGCTCAGATCCTGGCTCCAGCACTTAAAAGCTGAGGGACCCCAGGCAATTTAATTATCTTCTCTTAAATCTTAATCTACTCATATATAAGATGGAAATAGTAAGAGCACTACCTACTAGGGTTACTGTGAAAATTATTATAAATTAAATAATCCACATAAAGTGCTTAGGACAGCACTCAATAAAAATTAGCAAGAAAAATGAGGAAAAAAAGAAGAGATGATGATCCTAGAAAATCAAAGCTAAGATTATACTCAATGAAATCCTGCGTTTGCCTTGCTTCCCCAACTAAACTTTCAGCACCTTGAATGCAATGATACTAGTTACACTTCTTTGCATTTTCTAGAGGATTTTACATGTACGGGGACTAAAAAATTACTTGTCAACTGAGAAAAACAAAATATGGGCTCATTTATATTTATAATCCTATGAACCTGCAATAAGCATACTAGAGTAAATAGCAGTCGAGTCAGGCGAATCACTTGAGCTCAGGAGTTTGAGACCAGCCTGGGCAACATGGTGAAATCCTCTCTCTACTAAAAATACAAAAACTAGCCAGGTATGATGGCGCATTTCTGTAATCCCAGCTAATCCAGAGGCTGAGGCAGGAGAACTGTTTGAACTGGGGAGATGGAGGCTGCAGTGAGCCAAGATCATGCCACTGCACTCCTACCTGAATGACAGAGGAAAACCCTGTCAAAAAGAAAAGAAGGGAAAAAGAAAAGAAAGAGGAAAGGAAAGGCAGACAGACAGATGTCACTGTCTGGGCACAGTGGCTCACAGCATAATCCTAGCACTTTCAGAGGCCGAGGCAGGCAGATCACCTGAGGTCAGGAGTTCAAGACCAGCCTGGCCAACATGGTGAAATCCTGTCTCTACTAAAAAAAAAAAAAAAAATAGCTGGGCATTGTGGAATGTGCCTATCATCTCAGCAACTTGTATGGCTGAGACACGAGAACCACTTAAACCTAGGAGGTGGAGATTGCAGTGAACCAAGATCATCCCATGGCACTCCAGTGTGGGCAACAGAGTAAGACTCAGTATCAAAAAAAAAAAAGAAAAGTCACCCACACCTGAAATACAGCTCTACCCTCTATAACTGTGTCTTCTTTTGCCTTTCACTGTACCTACACATGAAGGAGTACCTGTTTTGTTGCTCCCACCCACTCTTTGACTTTCTTCTTTTATTTCCCTCCCAGCTGACTAAACCCAGTTGCTCCCACAGTGTCAACAGCGTTATGTTTGGAGAAACAGATCAGTAAGGAATAACCAGAACTAAGTTTTTCCTCTTACTATTCCAAATCTACTTGTAAATATTCAACTGTTCCTACTTTAATTCCATGGAGAGGCAAACAAAAACAAAAACAAAATAGGGCAGAAAAATGGCTTCCAATTTATCAGGTACTATGAAACTAAAGGCATATGTGAATAATGAAGAGAAAAAGCTGAAGTGGACACCAACTGAATTCAATAACATATTAAAAATATCATTCATAAATTAGCTGGGCATGGTCGCGGGCACCTGTAATCCCGCTACTGGGGAGGCTGAGGCAGGAGAATCTCTTGAACCTGGGAGGCAGAGTTTGCAGTGAGCCAAGATTGTGCCATTGCACTCCAGCCTGGGCAAAAAAAGAGCAAAACTCCATCTCAAAAAAAAAAAAAAAAAAAAAAATTAGCTGGACGTGGTGGTGGGCACCTGTAATCCTAGCTTCTCAAGAGGCTAAGGCAAGAGAGTCACTGGAATGCAGAAGACGGAGGTTGCAGTGAGCCGAGATGGCACCACTGTACTCCAGCTGGGCGAAAGTGTGATACATACAAATCAATAAACACGATACGTCACAGGGCTAGGTGTGGTGGCTCATGCCTGTAATCTCAGCACTTTGGGAGGCTGAGGCAGGCATCTGAGATCAGGAGTTCGAGACTAGCCTGGCCAACGTAGTAAAACCCAGTCTCTACTAAAAATAACAAAAATTAGGCCGGGGCAGTGGCTCACGCCTGTAATCCCAGCACTTTGGGGGGCCGAGGCGCATGGATCCCCTGAGGTCTAGAGGTTGCAGAGAGCCAAGACAGAGGCACTATACTCCAGTCTGGGCAAGAGAGCAAGACTCCATCTCAAAAAAAAAAAAAAATTAGCCAGGCACGTGCCTGTAATCCCAGCTACTCGCGAGGCTGAGGCAGGAGAATCACTCAAACCCAGGAGGTGAAGTTTGCAGTAAGATCACACCACTGCCCTCCAGCATGGACAAGAGAGTGAGACTCCATCTCAAAACAAAACAAAAGAACATCACAATAACAGAATCAAGGACAAACACCACAGGATCATTTCAACAGAAGCTGAAAAAGGCATTCAATAAAATTCAACATCCCTTCATGATAAACATTCTCAACACGCTGGGTACAGAAGGAACACATGTTAAAACAATAAAGGACATATATGACAAACTCACAGCTAACATCCTATGGAGCAGAGAAAAACTGAAAGCCTTTGCTTAAAGATCCAGAGGACGACAAGCATGCCCACTTTTACCACTTTATACAGCATAATACTGGAAGCCCTAGCCAGAGCCATTAGACAAGGGAAAGATATAAAGGGCATCCAACATGGAAAGAAGAAGTCAAACTGTAATTGTTTGCAGACAACATAATCTTATATTTAGAAAAACCTAAAGACTCTACCAAAAACACATGTTAGAACTGATAAATGATTCAATAAAGTTGCAGAATACAAAAATCAGCATACAAAAATCAGTAGCATTTCTATATGCCAACAGTGAACAATCTGCAAAAAAAAAAAATCAAGAAAGCAATCCCATTTAGCTACAAAAACAAACAAACAAACAAAGAAAACCCTCTAAGAAATTGAACCAAAAAATAAAAGATCTTGGGCTGGGTGCAGTGGCTCACACCTGTAATCCCAGCACTTCGGGAAGCTGAGGTGGGCAGATCACTTGAGCTCAGGAGTTTGAGACCAGCCTGACCAACGTGTGAAACAGAAAATACAAAATCAGTTGGGTGTGGTGGTGCATGCCTGTAATCCTAGCTACTTGGGGAAACTGAGGCAGGAGAATTGCTTGAACCCAGGAAGTGGAGGTTGCAGTGAGCCGAGATCACGCCACTGCACTCCAGGCTGGGTGAAAGAGTGGGACTCTATCGCAAAAAAGAAGTAAAAGATCTCTGCAATGACAACCATAAAATACTAATGAAAGAAATTAAAGAGGACATACACTAAAAGGAAAGATACCCTGTGTTCATGGATTGGAAGAACTAATATTGTTAAAATGTCCATACTATCCAAAGCGATCTACAGATTCAATGCAACCCCTATCAAAATACCAATGACATTCTTCACAGAACTAGAAAAAACAATCCTAAAATCTATATGGAATCAAGGCAAGGGTCTTTTCAGAATCCTATTGTCATTTCACAGCTGTCCTTGAGCTATTTTATTGTTAATATGAAGGCTACTCTAATTTGTTGAACATTATTATGGGCTTCACATGCAGAGTCTCATTTAATTTTGACATCAACCTGACATGCAAGGAAACTGGGACTTAGAGAAGTTAAGAGGCTGGGCACAATGGTTCACGCCTATAATCCCAGCACTTCGGGGGGCTGAGGAGGAGGATCACTTGAGCCTAGAAGTTTGAGATCAGCTTGGGCAACATAGGAAGAACCCATCTCTACAAAATATTAAATAATTAGCTGAGTGTAGTAGCATGTGCCTGTAGTCTCAACTACTTGGAAGGCTGGGGTGACAGGATCACTTGAGCCCAGGAGGAGGAGGTTACAGAGAGCCAAGACTGTACCACTGCACTCCAGCCCTGTCTCAAAAAAAAAGGAAAAGAAAAGAAAAAAAAATAAAGGACGGGGTCTCACTATATTGCTTAGACTGGCCTTGAACTCCTGGGTGAACCCCATCCTTCTGCCTCAGCCTCCTGAAAAGCTGGGATTACAGGTGCATATCTCCACATCTAGCTTATTTTTGTGTCTCTTTTCAACAAGAATTTTAAATTACAATGTAGTCAAGTTTATCTCTAAATCTATGGTTTATCTCTATCTTTATTATTTTTTTCTTTGTGGGCTTAAGAACATTTCTTCTATCTGAAGATCAAAAAAATTTTCACGTATTTTCTTTTAAAAGTGGTAGAGAACTAGGCTCAGTGGCACACGCCTGTAGTCTATAGAAAGTTTACATATAAAGTCCTAACAAAGAACTATTTTTTTCTCATTCATTGTAATGTACCTCTGCCTTATATCAAGTTTCCCCATATGTTTGTGGATATGTTTACGTGGCCTATAATCTGTTCTACTGGTATCTTCATGCACCCCCTGCATCAATTCTACTAATATAACAACTAGAACTTTATAATAAGTCTTGGTACCTGGTAGAAGTTGGTTTCCTTGTTCTTCAAAATTATCTCAGCTATTCTTGGCCTTTTACTCTCTTATTAATTTTATAATGAGATTATAAAATTCCTCAAAAAAATTTATAGGACTTTCAACTGGCATTGAATTTAGAGAAATTTGGGAAGTATTTACATTTGCGTTATACAGAGTTTAACCATTCATGTGCATGATATACCTCCCTATGTAGGCATTCTTTTATGTCCATTACATATTTCTTGCACCTCTTTTAGTGGATTTATTTTTGAATACTTTACAGCTTTGTTAAATACTGAGAATGAAATAATTGTTACCCCAGCATTTCCTGTAATTGATTCTTGATACAAGAAAGCAATTTTAGTGTGTGTCTCTTCTTTTTGGCAACCTTGTTGACTTATTTTTAATGACTGATCTGAAGATTTTTTTCAGTTTTTTATGGAGGCAATCATATCATATGGAAATAAGGAAATAGGTTTTGTTGTACTTCCTTTCCATCTCTATAATCACATTTCCCCCCCTTGACTTACTGCAATGATTAATACATATAAGTACAGCCAAACAAAAAGTGATAGTAGGTATCCCTGCTTTTTCTTATTTTTCTTTTATTTATTTATTTTTTTTTCAGATGAGGTTTCACCATGTTGGTCAGGCTGGTCTTGAACTCCTGACCTTGGGTGATCCGCCCGCCTTGGCCTCCCAAGTGCTTGGATTACATGCGTGAGCCACCACACCCTGCCTATCCTTGCTTTTTCAACAGAAATCCTTTGAAACCACCATTAATCATGATGTTTGACAACAGTTTTTAATCAGCTTAAAAGTTTTTGTTGTGGTGGTTTATTTTTGTTCATGGATGAGTGTTGTGTTTTATCCAGTGCTCTGAGTCTATTGTCTATCACTTTGGACTACTAAAACTGTGGGTCAGGACCCATTATACTGTAATTAAATAAATTTAAAGTATAAGCAGACCAGAGTTTCTGTAGGGAAAAAAAACAGAATAAAACAGAAAGTGCCAGACTACATCTCATGACGTAAAATAGTGTTTGACAAAACTTTTGTTTCAGCTACTTACACAAACACATATATGCACTCTGAATTGCTAAATAAAAAGTGCTTCTTACTATGAGTTATACACAAAAGAGTTTGAAAGTCACTGTACTATTTCTGAAGCATGAAAAATGACTGTAAAGGACAAACACCTTACTGTGAAGTTTTCTTAAAATAGATAATACAATGTGTGGTTTTTACTCATTCAGAAATACATACCTTTTCCTGGTATTATTATTTTAAATCATAATCCCTTGTTGAGGCCAGGCATGGTGGCTCACACCTGTAATCCCAGAACTTTGGGAGGCTGAGGTGCATAACTTGAGGTGAGGAGTTCGAGACCAACCTGGCTAACATGGTGAAACCCTGTCTCTACCAAAAATGCAAAAATTAGCTGAACATAGTGGCAGGTACCTATAGCTACTCGGGTGGAGTGAGGCAGGAGAATAGCTTGAACCTGAGAGGTGGAGGTTGCAGTGAGCCAAGATCACCATACTGCACTCCAGCCTGGGCGACAAAGCAAGACTCTCAAAACAAACAAAAAAAAAATCCCAAGATGAACAACTGGCCCACATTCACAAAAACATACGAGGCCGGCCGGGCGCGGTGGCTCACGCCTGTAATCCCAGCACTTTGGGAGGCTGAGATGGGTGGATCACGAGGTCAGGAGTTCAAGACCAGCCTGGCCAAGATGGTGAAACCCCATCTCTATTTAAAAAATAAAATAAAATAAAATAAAAAATAAAGAAAACATACGAGGCCAAAGCAATCTACATAAATTAGCATGAATTTCTGACAAGGATCCTCTACTTCAAGGATCACTTTTGCAAAGTTTTATATATGCATAATAACTGGGATGAGGGCATCCAGCTTTCACCGAATTTTCAAATGTACCTGTAACCTTAAAAATACATAGAACTTCTACTCCATAAAATTCAATTTAATTTTATAATTCTAAAATCAGAAGGTAACTTGACATTTGCATTACTTATATCATGTTTTCTTTACTGTATACTGAATCTGGCTCACTTGTTTCTCAGCTGTTTATATTACCTTGTACTTTGCTAACTGCCTAGCTTTGTCAGGCTATAAAAAGAAATATGCCCTGAAACTTCACCCATGTAGATATGGCATGCAATGTATCTCTTTACCCATCATTCCTGAAATCCTCCTGTAGAACATTTAACACTGTTCCTGCGGCCAGGCATGGTGGCTCATGCATGTAATCCCAGCACTTTGGGAGGCTGAGACAGAAAGATCACTTGAGGCCAGGAGTTCAAGACCAGCCTGGTCAACATAGTGAGACTCCATCTCTAGAGGAAAAAAAAAAGAAAAGAAAAAATATTCCTTGTTTGTGACCAGAAGTAACATTACTCACCTTATTCACTGGATTTATTTCTCGAAAATGTGTAACTGCTTCCTGATTATGCTGATTATAATGTGTTACCAGTGAAGCTATTTAAAAGAAGGCAATTCCCAAAGAGGAGTTCCAACATGTTCTACACAATAACAGCATTGTTTGCATAAGTATCTAACATACCAAAGGGACTAGTTTAAAGAACAAATAATCATTTGAAGGTAAGGATTGGGGGGGGGGGGGGGGGGGACCACTTTTTTTTTTTTTTAACAGGGTCTCACTGTTGCCTAGGCTGGGGTGCCGTGGCTCAACTGTGGCTCACTGCAGTCAGTCTCCTTGGTTCAAGCCATCCTCAGCCTCCCAAGCAGCTGGGACTACAGGCACACACCACCATGCCTGGCTAATTATTTTATTTTATTGCAGACACAGTGTCTTACTATGTTGTCCAGGCTGGTCTCAAACTCCTGAACTCAAGAAATCCTCCCACCTTGGCCTTCCAAAGTGTTGCAATTACAGGCATGAGCCACTATGACCGGCCTGAAACTTGTTTTTAAAAACTCACATTCCCTTATTGACATACCATGTATGCTGATGTTCTCCACAAAAATCACTTTTCAAAAAATTCAGCATTTATGTAGACATTCTAAGAACCACACTATTCATCTTGGCAATGATGTTAATATTGAGCACCAAGTACTACAGTTCTAAAGAATACAATATCACTGCTTCAAAGTATAATCTTTTTGAAAACTCCCTATTCTGTAAAGCTATGCTGATTTCTCTAACTGCTGTTGGATATATTAGTATAATAACCAAACTTAAAGTTGTCTTTGGCTGGCTCACGCCTGTAATCCCAGCACTTTGGGAGGCCGAGGCGGGTGGATCACCTGAAGTCAGGAGTTCGAGACCAGTCTGACCAATACGGTAAAACCCCGTCTCTATAAGAAAATAAGTAAATAAGTAAATAAATAAATAAAGTTGTCTTTATGGTTTTAAAAAGTTCCCAAACTAATTTATAAAATAAGCGTGTTCTCATAATAGAGAAGTTAATTTTTAAGCATCAATTTCTAAGCACATTTATTGTCATTCTTATATACTTTGATAATACCAAAAACAGTATTTTAAAAGTAGAGCAATCATAAAAAAAAAAATTTAAAGAAAAAAGAAAAAAGAAAAAGATAAAAGTATAGCAATCTGTTAACAATGTTTACCTCTGGTGAGTGGGACTGGCAGGAATAAAGAAAAGACACCCTTTGTGTTTGTTTTTATTTTTACTTTAAATGTCTTTGTACTGTTTAAATATTTAAACGAATACTTTTAATGAAAAAAACTGAATAAAGAAAAAGGTACAATTATAAAGTCAAGAGTCTCCACATTTATCTTATTCTACTCCCTGTTATCCCCATTTCTTATCTCCCCCTAGGAAACTGTAGCATTTTTAGAGCAGGGATCTTGTGTGTCTTCTACACTGTCCTATCTCCTACAGAGCCGTCCCCATAGCAGATGCTATGCATCTGGATTAACATAAGTGGAGGCAATGAGGACAACTGGATTCAACAATCCTACAGTGAGCCTTTACAAAAAAAAGTACTTTGGCCCGGGCATGGCGGGTTATGACTGTAATCCCAGCACTTTGGGAGGCTGAGTGGATCACCTGAGGTCAGGAGTTCATGACCAGCCTGACATGGAGAAACCCTGCCTCTACTAAAAATACAAAATTAGCCAGGCGTGGTGGCGCATGCCTATAATCTCAGCTACTCAAGAGGCTGAGGCAGGAGAATAACTTGAACCCGGGAGGCAGAGGTTTCGGTGAGCCAAGATCGCGCCATTGCACTCCAGCCTGGGCAACAAGAGTGAAACTCTGTCTCAAAAAAAAAAAAAAAGAACTTTGGAAGGTAAGCTTCAGAATAAAAGAATCTATTATCTTCTCCATTTGGACCGCTGGTTAATAATATCTATTCACAACTCTAACTGCTCTGCTCCTTAAACATTTAGAACCCTAGGCCAGGGTGTGGTGGGGCTCCCACCTGTAATCCTAGCATTTTGGGAGGCTGAGGCAGGTGGATCACCTGAGGTCAGGAGTTCAAGACCAGCCTGACCAACATGGCGAAACCCCATCGCTACTAAAAATACAAAAATTAGCTGCACATGGTGGTGGGCGTCTGTAAACTACTCGGGAGGCGGAGGCAGGAGAATCACTTGAACCTGGGAGGCGGAGGTTGCAGTAAGCTGAGATTGCGCCACTGCACTCCAGTCTGAGCAACAGAGTAAGCCTCCATCTCAAAAAAATAAATAAATAAAAACATTTAGAACCCTATTTGAACACGATGTAAGTAGATATATGGAATTTTGAAATCTATCCTGAAGCGTAAAATATGCCATAAACTGCATATGCCATGGGTTGTGCACATAAATAAACAAATAAATATATTTTATATATACATAAAATATAATACTATGCAGTGGCCGTGGGTTTAAATGAGGTCAAGGAAAGCAGCTGTTGACAAACCTGTCCCAAATTTACTGAAGGGGTGTTTAGGATTCCCTGTAGCTTTTTCCAATTGAAACAGTCTCCACGCATCGTTCATCACATTCTTCTCATGTTCTGAATCAACTGCATTCACCTCTCTATCCTTGCAACTTTCATCGACAAGGGGCACAGAAAAAACTGTGCAAACCTAAGGGTATGAAACATAATTAACAACTTAAAAGATGTCATTTTAAAAGAATGGCCTTTTAAAAATATTTTTGAAACTTATTAGGTAGGAAATGTAAATTCTACAGAATCAGAAACAAAACTGCCATTGCTACTAAGAAAAAAGGAATATAAAATAAGTGCTATGTAACAGAAGAAAAATCTAATATTGAACAGAGGTAAATGCAGAGGAGTCGATCTACTCCAGAGATGATAAAAAACTAGCAAAATATTTAAAAATTAACACCGAAAAAGGCAGATTGTGGAGACAGCAGCAATTTATTTAAAATTTTTTAATTTGGCATGTATATAAAAACTTTTTATATGTGGCTTCTTCTCAAAAAAAAAAAAAAAAGAAAGAAAGAAAAAGGCAGATCATAGTTTTTAGGCAAATCTTAAATTTACAGTTTTAGGTGCAATTTCACTAAGACTCAGGCACCTTAGGACAAACGAGTGACCTACTGTTAAAAGGCTCAATTTTAGTATTTCTTTCTTCTTACATAGAAAAACTTGAATTAGTAGGAAAAAACAATGCAGTGAAAAACGTGAGGTTTGACAGTTTGTCTAAGCCATGATTATGGGCTTTTATGAACTCATAAGAGAAACAGTCTATAAATTTTTAATAAGCAGTGATTCAACAAATAACATGGAATGTAACTTTAACGTAAGTAACCACTATGCCTTTCTTGAGGCTATTCTTTAATAATAGTACCAAAGTTTAACTAAGATACCTACAGCTAATAAATCAGCTCTTCTGTATCAGGTTTATTTTAACTCATGATTCCTGCAGCAATTCTTAAGAAACTTTACATTCCATTTTATAGAATAAGACTCGATTCAGATGAAGCTAAGAGCAGAGGCTCTGACGGACTTCTTTATTCAGTGAGCCTAAGGTATTCTTGGGTGTATAAACATCTCAGTTACTACACCTCACAGTCCAGCTGTCACAGAAGCCGTTATCATTACATGCTATTTATTTTAAGTGCATAAGTGAATACGATACTGTGCTAAGCACTCTTCACATAACAATCCAAGAAAAAACTCTATCTGGAGTCTATAATCAAAGATGTATGGAAACAGAGAATTTCTGGACATGTAACATCTTTTACCTACCTCAATACCTCCAGGCTGAGAAAAATGTCTAATAGCTATATACCAAAGCTGGATAGGCCCAGATAAAGAGCCATGTTATGACATAGTATAATCAAGTTTTTAAAATGATCCTCTTATACAAGTGGATTTTTAGTGTGGGCCAAGTAACAGACATCCTCCATCATACAGAGATCTATTATATGAACATCTGCTGAAGCATCTGTAAAGCAGGAAATGAAATTCAGTGTATGATCCCAGAGAACTCATTAATGGAAGTCTTCCGGGAATACATATAAAAGATGATTACGGGCCAGGTGTGGTGGCTCACACCTGTAATCCAAGCACTTTGGAGGCCAAGGCAGGCGGATCACCTGAGGTCGGGAGTTCAAGACCAGCCTGACCAACATGGTGAGACCCCCGTCTTTAAAAAAAATAAATAAATAAATAAAAATAAAAGATGAATTACACCTCAAAGCTGCTGACTAAAGATTGAAACATAAGAGAATAAGTAGGAAACAGACTGCTTTGACCCAGCACATATGGTAAACCCATGCCCTTGCCTTGATAATGTTTATTCAAAAATATGACTATTATTAAAAATAAGCAAATAAAGCTGACAATGACAAAAGCTACAAAGTCAAGTTTCATTATAGATCCATCAAAAAGTTGCTGAATTACACCTTGACATCATAGAAAACTATTAAAATTTGGGCCAGGCATGGTGGCTCACATCTGTAATTGCAACACTTTGGGAGGCTCACGTGGGTAGACCACAAGGTCAGGAGTTCAAGACCAGCTTGGCCAACATGGTAAAACCCCGACTCTACTAAAAATACCAAACTTAGCCAGTGGTGGAGTGCGCCTGTAATCCCAGCTACTCAGGAGGCTGAGGCAGGAGAATTGCTTGAACCCAGGAGGCAGAGGTTGCAGTGAGCCAAGATCACGCCACTGCACTCCAGCCTGGGCGACAGAGCGAGACTCCCTCTCCACAAAAAAAAAAAAAAAAGAAAGAAAGAAAGAAAGAAAACTACAAAAATTCACCAAGGATAAGCTGTACTTCAATAATGAATCAAATCACTGACGTAACAAAAAAATCAGAAATTGTTAGCTGTATAAAAAATTGACCAAGGCTGGGAGTGGTGGCTCACGCCTGTAATCCCAGCACTTGGGAGGCTAAGGTGGGTGGATCACCTGAGGTCAGGAGTTTGAGATCAGCCTGATCAACATGGTGAAACCCCATCTCTACTAAAAACATAAAATCAGCCGGGTGTAATGGTACATGTCTGTAATCCCAGCTACTTGGGAGGCTGAGGCAGGAGAACTGCTTCAACTCAGGAGGCATAGGTTAAGGTGAGGTGAGCCAAGATCATGCCACTGCACTCCAGCCTGGGCAACAAGAGAGAAACTCTGTCTCAAAAGAAAAAAATAATGTACACACACACACACACACACACACACACACGAGCCTGGGCAACAAGAGCGAAACTCTGTCTCAAAAGAAAAAAAAAATGTACACACACACACATGCCTGGGAAACAAGAGTGAAACTCTAAAATAAAAACAAAAACAAAAAAATGTTACACACGCACACACAAACACACACACGCATGCATGTACGCGGGCCAAGGTGGCTCACGCCTATAATCCCAGCACTTTGGGAGGCTGAGGTGGGCAGAGCACGAGGTCAAGAGATCGAGACCATCCTGGCCAACATGGTGAAACCCCATCTCTACTAAGAATACAAAAATTAGCTGGGCATGGTGGCGTGCACCTGTATACTCTCAGCTACTCAGGGGGCTAAGACAGGTGAGCCAACATCGTGCCACTGCACTCCAGCCTGGTGACAGAGTGAGATTTCGTCTCAAAAAAAAAAAAAAAAAAGACCAAGAAATTAAATTGGTCTACTGGAGCTTGCTCCAGCAAATACTTTCGAAATGTCCCCAGGGTTGAAACAGCAGGTCAAAACATTCTGTATCTACTAAGCATCCTTGAGAAGCAAGGAACTGAGGGAGGAGAGGATACTTAATGTTTAGCATTCTGGAACAGAAGTATGTCTGAAAAGAGATCAGTGACACTACCACAAGTTAGTCTTCATCACATGCTTTATATGTAACACCAGTTAGAACAGAAAGGGCTTCTGAGAAGTCTATACATCAATAAAATATTTTGTAGTCCTGCAGGCTCATTTAAAGTCATGCCATCATTATTCCTTCACCACAAAGTAAATATATGACATCACTCATTTTTTCTTTTTCAGAAAACACAGGGAAAAACACTGGTTAAAATACCTTTCAGGTTTTTTTTGTTGTTATTTTTTGTTTGTTTTTGTTGGGTTTTTTTGTTTGAGATGGAATCTCATTCTGTTGCCCAGGCTGGAGTAAGTGCAGTGGCGCAATCTCGGCTCAATGCAACCTCCGACTCCCTGGTTCAAGCGATTCTCCTGCCTCAGCCTCCTGAGTAGCTGGGATTACAGGCATGCGCCACCACGCACAGCTAATTTTTGTATTTTTAGTACAGATGGGGTTTCACCATGTTGGCCAGGATGGTCTCGATCTCCTGACCTTGTGATCGACCCATGTCGGCCTCCCAAAGTGCTGGGATTACAGGCATGAGCCACCGTACCCGGCCACCTTTTGTTAAACTATAAAGCTATGAAGCTACCTCTGTAGAAATCATAATTGTTATTATTATTAATGTGGTAAGTACACAAAGTTGGATAATTCATAGGGTATTCAGCATTACCTGTCTAGGGCACCTTCTAGGTGTTCATGAGAAACATCAAAATAGTAATTGGTATGCTCTCCACTAGTAAAGGCATTTGAACTTCCTGCATGCTCACTGAGAAACTGGCTGTATTCATTTTCTTTAGGATATTTCTTTGTTCCCAAAAAAAGCATATGTTCACAAAAATGACTTAAGCCAGCAATATTTGGAGGATCTGACAATGAACCTGAAAGAGAAAACACATATATAATAAATCATTGTTTTATGTTGAAAGCTAGTAAGTAGGGATGATTTGTAGTTCTTGTTAGCATGACAACTTCAACCATATAATCAGAGAAAGTTAAGCACAAGCTACTCAAAATGATATTATTTAGAAGGTAAATCAGAAGACTTGTCAGAAGGTAAGTCAGAAGACTGGTTTCTAGTGCCTGCTCTTGACACTAATTAGTTGGTAACCTTGGGCAGGTTACTTAGTGTCTCTGAACATTAGTTTCCCCACGTGCTAGAGAGGAAGAGCGAGCTGGAATCACAGTTTTAAGAGCTAAAATTTTCTCATCATGGTTTCATTGCAGGAGAACCTATAGCACAGTGCTAACAGCATGCATTTGAGGGTTACCAGCTCTCTAGCTGTGAAACGTTAAGCACAATACTTTACCTGTCCTGCCTCAATTGCTTCAATATATAGCCATCTTAGAGGGCCGTGTAAGTACAAATTAGATGACATTTGCAAAGCACTCTGGTAGTCCAAAGCATTATGGTAGGGAGAAATTATTTGTTCAATATTACCTTATTTCCTCAGTTCTAAAATGCCACTAAGTTAAATAAAAGCTTTTCAAAGAGGACAAAAACAAACACTGTTCCACTAACTGTACACATACATAACAAACAACTCGGCAGGGCGCAGTGGCTCACACCTGTAATCCCAGCACTTTAGGAGGCCAAGGTGGGCAGATCACCTGAGGTCAGGAGTTCCAGTCCAGCCTGGCCTACATGGCAAAATCCCATCTCTACTAAAAATACAAAAATTAGCTGGGGTGGTAGTGCACGCCTATAGTCCCAGCTACTCAGGAGGCTGAAGCAGGAGAATCACTTGAACCCAGAGGTGGAGGTTGCAGTGAGCCAAGATCGCGCCACTGCACTCCAGCCAGGCGACAGAGCCAGACCCCTTCCCCTCCCCCCCACCAAAAAAAGAAATATGGTATTAAATGTACCAAGGTGAAAAAAATCAGAACTGTTCCTGTAAAGGATAGGAATGAATTTTGCTGCTAGGTCACCTTAGGTGGGAAGCTAACAAGATGTCCTTAGGAAATGTAAGATAATTTGACTGAGACAACTGTAGGTTACCAATAGCTTTAAGAGGGTTCTGGTATAAAATAAGGTACATGGAACCAGTAATTACTGAGTATTTAGACATGTATGGAAAGTTCTGTAATAAATGTCAACATTAGGTCAATGAAACTAAACAAACCTTAATTCACAATTTTACTGTACCTATGTGCACATCAAGTGCTGCAGATGACTTATCCGTGGTGGGATCGCTGATAAGAAGTACTTTGATACCATTGGCCAGCTCCAGCCCTCGATATTCTCGCTTGTCTTCAGGAGACTTGGTAATGTGATTTCCTATTCTCTTGATGGCTGGATTATTCATTTTGCTGTACGTCTTTTTTTGGAAACTGAAAAGAAAAATATTATTAATTGTCGGATTGTAACTATTTTTTTTTAAGGACACAGAATAACATCAAGCAAACCCATATAATACATCATCAGATTCTGATGCTGGAGGAAACCTTTTATAGCCACTCTACAGGATGCAGTCATTGCTTTCCTGCCTCTTATATCCCTCATTTTTTCAGAGAAATGCTAACAAAATTGTTTTCATGGAGCCATCTTTGTATCTAAAAGAGCACGTGGATAGGGATTTGAGACAGGGTGGGTTAGACCATGTGTTGATCTGCATGCAGAACTAGAATAGAGTTTTTGTTTTTGTTTTGTTTCAAGACAGGGTCTCACTTTGACACCCAGGCTTGTATGCAGTAGCGTGATTTTGGCTTACTGCAGGTCTCAACCTCCTGGCCTCAAGCAGACCTCATCCTCCCACCTCAGCCCCTCCAAGCAGCTGGGACTACAAGCACGCACCACTACACCCAGTTAATTTTTTGTATATTTTATGGAGATGGGGTTTCGACATGTTACAACATAGACTTGAACTCCTGAGCTCAAGCCATCTGTCTACCTTGGCCTCCCAACATGCTAGGATTACAAGTGTGAGTCACTCTGCCCAGCCTAGAATAAGAGTTTTCTTTCACACTATTTCAGAGGTATCTGCTAGAGTAAGGTGAGATGCTGTGCAAGAACTATTACTCGGTCAGCCCAAACCTGCTCAAATTGATGATACTGAAAGATAGGGTAGATCTGGAACTCGCAGGCCTGATATACACATGCTCAAAACATACGGAACAACCCCCAATGAGGAACAATCTTGTCAAGTCCTAATATAAAATAAGAGACCCATGCTGTCCTAGGATGGCAGCAATAACAAGAACATAAAACAAACAAACAAAAAGTTGGAAGGACCCTAAGTAATTTTTGTAATCTGCTGAAGAGCTGAATGCCAGAGCAGGAAAAGTCTAGCAATCTTAACAGAGATGTCAGAAAAATTATCTTACAAAGGGCTTCCTCCGGCAGTCTTTTTTTTTTTTAAGACGAGGTTTCACCATATGTTGGTCAGGCTGGTCTTGAACTCCCGAACTCAGGTGATCCACCCGCCTTGGCCTCCAAAGTGCTTGGATTACAGGCATGAGCCACCAAGCTTAGCCCCTCCAACAGTCTTCCTTCTTCTCTAGAAAGGCTAGATTACAGTGATGGGAAAGGACTATCAGTACACAGAATCCTGTAGGGATTTTGGTTGGTATTAGTGCAGTGAAGGGACTTTCCAGAGTCTGGGGTATGCACGTTTTTTGAGAGTAGGGTAGATGTTACTTTTGTCTGTACTGGACACTGCTTAATAGAGCAAAAAAAAAAAAAAAAAAATTGAACCTGCTACTACTGGCAGGTTAATATACTGCCAGTATATAATTGAGTAAAGCCAAAAACATATCTGAAACTACAGAGGAAAAATAACCCTCTATGAGCACATTTGCTTCTACCTGCAAGACAAAATACTGTCTTGCAGACTGTTGCTCAAAGACTGACAGCTAGATTTAAAGGTAAATAAGAGGGGGAAGAAATAGGCATACAATTATTTTAAATATTTTTTGTGTTAAAATCTCTAGAAATCGAGAGAGGAAAAACATATAGTTTGCTTTCACCATCATACTTTCTTCTCTGAAATCACCTATAACTATTCTTCTAATTTGCATAATAATTGATAAACCAAAGGGGTTTGTTGCTATTAAGACTGTCTCCCAGTTCCCCTAGATCTTTTTTTTCTTGCCCTCTCTAACAATGCTGATAGCTCTTTAGAGGAGAGAAGATATGAAACTTTACAGATCAACATATCATACTAAATGTAAAATACTGGTTTTTAAAATCACATAGCACTTTACAACAGATAGTGCTAATGGTCTTGCCCTATTTATAGTAAAAACAATTTCTTGAAAAACAAAGCATAAAATATGATATCATACTGGGGCCATAAGGTCACTATTGGAAAATTCAAAAGCAACTTGAAAGTGAAAAACCATTATTAACAATTATTTTCTACCTCATTAGCCGTAAGCCACTTAAAATTCAATGTTAAAGAACGATGAAAATATCTGAGTACAAAGTCTAAAAAATGATGTTTGTGGAAAAATAGGAATAATTCTCAGGGTGACAGGAAATGGTCTATTTAAGACTCCAAAGAGGGGTACAAGGAACCTCAGATAACAGTCCTAGGCTGGGCGCAGTCACTCACGCCTGTAATCCTAGCATTCTGGGAGGCCGAAGTGGGCAGATCACCTAAGGTCAGGAATTTAAGATCAGCTTGGTCAATGTGGTGAAACCTCATCTCTACGAAAAATACTATAAATTAGCCAGGCGTGGCAGTGGGTGCCTGTAATCCCAGCTACTTGGGAGACTGAGGCAGGAGAAGCGCTTGAATTGGCATTCAGCTCTTCAGCGGATTACAAAACGGTCCAGGAGGCAGAAGTTGCAGTGAGCCAAGATCGTGTCACTGCACTCCAGCTTGGGGAGCAACAGAGTGAGACTCTGTCTCAAAAGAAAACAAAAAAACAGTCCTGGTTAAGATATTTGGCAAAGGACAATCTGTTAGTCTACATCAAATGCCTTCAGTATGTACACAGTTTGTTAAAAAAATATTGAGTTCGATATAAATTAAGCTGTTTTTTAAAATGAGTCCCACCCTAGCAGCAACATAACACTAAATAAGCCACAAAGCAGCTTCCATTAAGATCCCCAGAAAGAAAGGCAGTGTTAAAACAGCAGTGTTAATAAGAACCTCAGTGTGTACCAAAGAGAATGCCTGAACTTATCCCAGGCAAGGGTTGATCTTCTAGTGATAGTTATAGTCAATTTCCTCTACGGTGCTTGACCCAGTGAATTTGACTTAGGTAACCAAGGATTACAAATGATTAAAATGTAATAACGATGATGATGATTGTCTAAAACTTCTGTCCAAACCACAACTGTAGAGGGGGAGATGAAATATAGCTCACTTTGGAAGTATAAATTATCTTACTGTGTGAGAAGTTAAAAACTCTATATATAAAGATAAACACCTCAACTATCTGCACTTTTTTTCCAGGTTTCAACTTCCCTTGTCCAGATTTTTATTTTTTTAGACAAAAAATATTAAAATTATAAAACACAGATAGGATGTAGGTAGACAGAATAGCAAGAAATTGAAGGTTCCAGCCCAGTAAGAACTATTTACAAATGATCAGAGTCCATCACAGGCATGCATATAACTTATGTGGACACTGAGTTGTGCTGGATTAATATTCCTGACATGGTTGAGAGTAGAGATGGATTTATTCTGTAAGTCACACATAAAAACTAGTCCAACTACTTTTGTACAAAGAATCAAGGAAAGCACAAAAGACAAAATAAAGAAAAAACAAACAAAAAAACAAAGAATCAAGGAAAGCTAAAAGTTTCCAAGGTGACAACACTCACTAATCAAGTATCATGACTTCTTAAGGGAGTAAAACCCAAAAGAAACAGTAGCAACATTTTCAAACAAAACCTATTCCCGGCAATCCTATGCAATACAAAGTCTGGGTTTACCTATAGCATATCTATCAACACTTCCTACAATGATTTGATCCTTACCTTCTGGAGAAGTGAAGACAATGACTGGAAACTCTTCCTCCTCTGATGATGAATTCGTCAACAGCTGGCCTGTCTCTGCATTTATACACCTGTCTATCTGCCTCAGATCATTAGCATAAAGCCTTCTAGAGTAATTTTATTTATGGCAAATGTTCTCCAATAAGCAAGCATACTGACAATTTAGATGACAAACTAGTGTTAACTCAAATGCTTTCCCAGACATTTATATTTTTAACTTGTTAAAGTTAAAATTTTAGGAGCAATAAAATTACTTTCAATTCTAGGGACATCATTATACACTGGTAACTTCATAAGGCACAGAATTGTCTGTTTTCAGCACTCTGATAAACCAGAGAGATATTTAGTAATTACAACACATATTCTGTCATTTTGTTCAGAATTTAAAACAGTGACTATAATCACAGAAGACAAAAGCTGGAAGAGCTACTAGATGTTATCCAGTCTTTTGTAGTTCATGGACTGGCTACACTGGCTTCTCCTGGGAGCTTGTTAAAAATGCAAAATATCTTGTTCTCTAATCTTGTCTTCAAAAAAAAAAAAAAAGAGATAAAAAGAAAATTAAAAAAAAAAATGCAAAATATCAGAACCTACCAGAGACCTACTGAGCCATAATCTGCATTTTAACAAGATCCCCAGGTAGGCTACCCCCTCATCTTACATACAAGGAAACTGAACGTCAAGGAGTTTAATAAATCAGTTCTCCAAGATCATACAACAAAAAGTTATAACCAAACTCGGCTCTTAACACCCAGTCCTCTGTCCAGCCTCCCCTCCATATTCAAACAAACATTTAAGGAAGTCTATTAAGGTCCAGGCATCACACTATGCAAAGATGAGCACACTAGAGTCCTTGTTTTGAAGGAACCTAGACTAGTGATGAAGACAGATATGAAAACAGGTCATTATCCTGTTTTTCTTGTTTTTGAGACAGGGTTTCACTCTGTCACCCAGGCTGGAGTGTAGTGGCACGATCTCGGTTCACCGTAGGCTCGTCCTCCCGGGCTCAGGTAATCCTCCCACCTCAGCCTCCCTGATAGCTGGGACTATAGAGGCACTCACCACTGTGCCCAGCTAATTTTTTATTTTGTTTTGTTTTATAGACAGGGTTTTGCCATGTTGGCCAGACTGGTCTCAAACTCCTGGCTTCAAGCAATCCACCAGCCTTGGTCTCCCAAAATTCTGGAACTATAGGTATGAGCCACCACACCTGGCCTCTAGTAATTTTTTTGTATTTTTTTTTTTTTTGTAGAGATGGGGATTTGCCATGTTGCCCAGGCTGGTCTTTCAAACTCCTGGGCTCAACTGACTGCTGCCTTGGCCTCCCAAAGTGTTGGGATTACAGGCGTGAGCCACTATACCCAGCACAGGTCATTATCTTTTAAGTGTGGTGACAAAACTGTCCCTGGGGCACTATGGGAGTAATAAAGGGGATGCACCTAACCCTGTCTAGGATGGGAGAGTAGAAGCACACCAAATAAAAGGCAAGGGGACAATCAATCAAAGTAGAAGGGAATACATGAGTGAAGCCTGACAATGAGGAAAAAGCATGAGGAATATAGTGGAAAAACAAGAAGCGTGGTGCTAATGAACTACAACAGGAACTCCAGGTAAAGAGCATGTAAAGGCATAAATTTCAGGTCTGCAAAAACAAATCCCCAAATATAAGGTCATCTCCAAATTCCATACCAAGAGTAAATTTTACTATGCAAAGAATGTTTTATTCAGATGACCTTTTGGTCTTTCTCATCTCTCTTTAAAGTGTTTCACAATCAATATAGTAGCAGATTGGGAAATTTTACTTTGCTTTTTGCTTCCTACTCACCTCCATTGCTCTCTTACAAATTTAAAGTCAGACCTGATTTAGAAATAATGACCTATATATCTGAATGGGTGAGTGATCACGTTAATGGTAAATTACAAACCAAAACCTCCCTTCTGCGGAATCCATCCACCCACTCTCAAAACCACAGGCAGAAATCAAGGCCTCTAGAACTCATGCATGTGGAGGAGGAGCCCAGAGAGAAAAGGCCTGGAATTCAAACCACACCACAGAACATTCCCACTTCCTTGCAGAAAGCAGAGGTAAATAAGCAGAGGGGTGACAAAACAGTGGTGGTATGAGCCCTTGGAGGCCTCAATATATTAATGTTTAAGACCATATATCCCAAGTTCTATTAATGTTACATGAACTAAAAAATAACAACACATCTTAGGGAACCACCTACCCAAAGCTCTTCAGTTATAGGGGCAGGTATACCTCACTTCATAAACCAGCTAGATCATCAAGTTGGGTACAAAATAAAATCACATCAGTTAAATCTTGTTCACCCCTCATGTTTTGCCTTTGTGCCAGGCAGAATATCAGCTATTGTAACTCTATGTCCTGGCCCTCTGGAAAGGAGTTTATGATCAACAAATAAACCCTTAAATGAAGTTGGGTGGTTACAATTTAAAGAAATTCTAAAGCAGTATCATTTTAGAGAGAAGTGCTTTTGCAAATGTTGTTTTAGTTTGATGCATGCATATCAATGGTTGTTCATTCCAAAAATGACAAGCTTAACACAAAACACTTTATAGAAAAATTATAATAAAGTTTAAGCAAATGAACAAAACCTCTGTTTCAGACCTTGTGCCACAGAGGTAACTACAGAGTTTCTTGCAGTTGTAGTTTCCGTACCAAGGGTGTTTCACAAGTATCCTTCTTCCACATGGAGTTTTTAGGGCTGTTAAAAAATGTGAGATATAGGTTGTGCATGGTGGTTCACGCCTGTAATCCCAGCACTTTGGGAGGCCAAGGTGGGCAGATCACCTGAGGTCAGGAGTTTGAGACCAGCCTGACCAACATGGTGGAACCCCCTCTCTACTAAAAATATAAAAATTAGCTAGGCATGGTGGCACATGCCTGTAATCCCAGCTACTTGGGAGGCTGAGGCAGGAGAATTGCTTGAACCCAGGAGGCAAAGGTTGCAGTGAGCCGAGATCGCGCCACTGCACTCAGACTGGCTGAGAGCGAGACTCCATCTCAAAAAAAAAAAAAGGTAAGACAGAATACCATTGTACAAATCTAATCCTAACAATCACTCTCATTTTTTTTAAAGCATCATTTGGTTTATAAACTGCTCATTTAATCTTTCCATTCTCCCTAAGTGGTGGATCATAACAGCTGTTCCCAGTCATCCTCTTCAACTCCAAATGAGAAACAAAAGCTCAGTGCTTGCATACTAAAGCATAATCAAAAAGGAAAAAAAAAAATCAGTAGTTAAGTGACTTGCCCAAGGGCAAGCTGATTTGTGGTAAAGCTGGAACTACAGAGAAAGAGGAAGCGTGGGAAGGGGCGGAACAGAAGGTGGTGCTAAAGGAAATCATATACTAGTTTATTCTCCAGCGCCTGTTTATCACCCACACAGTCCTTCCCTGGCCCCATTCTTCTTCCCTTACAATCCCAAATAACAAAAACCAGGCAACAAAAATTAAAAATGGTCAAAATAAATGCTCCAAGGAAAGTTTTCCGTTTTTTACTCCTTCCTCTGCATATAAAACAGAGGTAGTAAGGAGAATCTGGAGTGCTTCTAATCTACCAAAGGAGTCCCTTAGCTAAGAACAATACTTGGCAGGATTAAATGTTTAACAAGTTTAAAGCTAGAGAGTATATGTACAGAACTGCCTCACACATGAAAGGAAACATAAAAATAATTACTACAATAGACATGAATGGGTTTAAGTATACTATTTTTTAAAAGTATACATTAAGCCACATGAACAGAAAAAAAGGAAAATCATAATCATCTTGGCAGGTGCAGAAAAGTATTTAAATTCAACAATCATTCACGTATTTTTTTTAAAGTCAGTAAACTAGAATTAGATTTCTTCATTTTAAGAAGAATATCACAAAAACTACCGTAACTATCATACTCAATAGTATACTCAATAGTTTACGTTACAATGTAAACAATCTTCCCACCCTCCCCCACCAATAGGAGGCCACTAACACTTCTTCTATTACAACATTGTATTGGTAATTCTAATCAGTCCAAATAAACCAAGAAAAAGAAATAAAACACATAGAGATGGGAAAGGAAGGAAGAAAAAAATTAACATGATTCTCAAGCAGTATGATTGTGTATATAGAAAATCTCAAGAATCTACTGACAACTTCCATTTCTGGGTAGGATATAGCAGTTCACAGCAAACTAATTCATCTTCAACAACTAAAGTACATATTACATTGGCAAAGATGTTGGAAAGTTGTACAAACAACAAGAATTGGATAAACTAGAATTCCAGAGAGGCAAGCACCCCCTGAGGTAAGCTGATGAAAATCACCCATTTTCTTCTCTGGGAATTTTGCTAATTCTGAGTGCAGATTGAAGCAAAGGGACTCAACTGGAGGAAGAGGTATCACTGAGGCTTCAGTGGTGGCATGAGGTTGGTGTAACAGATTCAAGTCCCGGCCGGGCGTGGTGGCTCACAGCTGTAATCCAAGTCCTTTGGAGGCCAAGGCGGGCGGATCACCTGAGGTCGGGAGTTCAAGACCAGCCTGACCAACATGGTGAAACCCCGTCTTTATTTTAAAAATAGAATATTAGGCAGCCAACAAAAAGGATGAGTTCGTGTCCTTTGTAGGGACATGGATGAACCTGGAAACCATCATTCTCAGCAAACTGACAAAAGAACAGAAAATCAAACACTGCATGTTCTCATTCACAGGTGGGTATTGAACAATGAGAAGACATGGACACAGGGAGGGGAGCATCACACACTGGGGTCTGCCGGGGGGGCGGAAATAGGGGAGGGACAGCGGGGGGATGGGGAGTTGGGGAGAGAGAGCATGGGGGAGAAATGCCAGATATAGGTGATGGGGAGGAAGGCAGCAAATCACACTGCCATGTGTGTACCTATGCAACAATCTTGCATGTTCTTCACATGTACCCCAAAACCTAAAATGCAATAAAAAAAAATGGAAAAAGAAATAAAATAAAATAAAGTCCCAAGAGGTCCTAAATTTGCAACTAATTTTCCCAACAGAAGATTTTCTAAGATACTACTACCTATTTACCAGAATGGCTAAAATGAAAAGAGAGCAAATATCAAGTGTTAGAGAAGTTAACAAACTCTCACACACTGCTATAGAAATGCAATTTGGTATGGGTACAACCATTTTCAAAAACTGGCACTATACACTAGAGCTTACAGTATTACCTAACAATGCTAGTGACAGATAAATAACCCAAATAAATGCATTTATATGTTCATAGCAACACAATTCAAAACAGCCCAAACTAGAAATGATCAGATGACAATTAACAGTGAAATGGAGGAGCCACCGTGGCTCAGGCTATTTGTCCTGGCGCTTGAGGAGGCCAGCCTGGGCAACATAAAGAACCTCTCATTCATTTAAAAAAAAAAAGCAAAAACAAAAACCAGTGAAATGATAATTGTACATTCACATAATGGAAAATATACAGCAATAAAAAGGAATAATATAAAACAAAGCAAAATAAACATGAATCTCCCTAATATAAGGTTGAGTGAAAGAAGCTAGATACAAAAGAGTAAATACTGTAAACTTCCATTTCTATAAAGCAGAAGAGCAAGTAAAATCAAGCTATGCCTTCATTCCAGGATAGTCATTACCCTTGGGGGGTGGGAGTAGTGATTAGAAAGGAGAATGGGCCGGGTGCGGTGGCTCACACCTGTAATCCTAGCACTTTGGGAGGCTGAGGTGGGTGGATCACCTGAGGTCAGGAGTTCAAGACTAGCCTGGCCATCATGGTGAAACCCCATCTTAAAAAAAAAAAAAAAAAAACAACAACAACAACAAAAGAGAAAGGAGAATGAAGGGGGCCTTGAGGTGCCAGGTCATGCGGGGGTTATACAGGTATGTTCAGTTTGTAAACATGCATTAAGTTGAACACTGACATTATCTTTCAATAAAAAGTTCTTAAAGTCGGGCGCGGTGGCTCACGCCTGTAATCCCAGCACTTTGGGAGGCCGAGGCGGGCGGATCACGAGGTCAAGAGATCGAGACCATCCTGGTCAACCTGGTGAAACCCCGTCTCTACTAAAAATACAAAAAAAATGCCGGGCGCTGTGGCTCACGCCTGTAATCCCAGCTCTTAGGGAGGCAGAGGCGGGAGGATAGCTTGAGCCCAGGAGTTCGAGACCTGCCTGGGCAATATAGCGAGACCCCGTCTCCACAAAAAGGAAAAAACAAAAAGACAAAAAAAAAAAAAAAAAAAAAATAAGCGTAAAAATACAAAAAAATTAGCTGGGCGTGGTGGCGCGCGCCTGTAGTCCCAGCTACTCGGGAGGCTGAGGCAGGAGAATGCTTGAACCCGGGCAGCGGAGGTTGCAGTGAGCCAAGGTCGCGCCACTGCACTCCAGCCTGGCGCCTGGTGACTGAGTGAAACTCTGTCTCAAAAAAAAAAAAAAAAAAAAAAAAAAGTTCTTAAAAATAAAACTTTTCAAAATATCATAAAACACAGTAAAATAAAAGGAAGGGGGAGATACATGAATTACTGATATAAATATCAACTGCCAAAACTCATCCTAGAAATAGTACCACTTGAGGCCGGGCGTGGTGGCTCACGCCTGTAATCCTAGCACTTTGGGAGGCCGAGGTGGGTGGATCACCTGAAGTCAGGAGTTCAAGACCAGCCTGGCCATCATGGTGAAACCCCATCTTAAAAAAAAATAAAAAGAAAAAGAAAAAAAAGAAATAGTACCACTTGAATACTGGGAAGTAGCTACCCATACAAAACAGGTGCTAAACTAAGAAGGCTCACTAAGGAACAGTAGTACAATAAACATGATAATTAAATCTTCTCAGGTGTGACTTGAGACAATTATTTTTGTTGATGTTATCTTGACCACAAGAAATAGGAGGCCCATCTAAGTATAGCATGAATCAACTAGGATAATTCAGTACGCTAAATCTTTTAACTCACGTCTTCACTCATTACATATGATTTGAAAACTAGCTTTTAGGCCGGGCATGGTGGCTCAGGCCTGTAATCCCAGCACTTTGGGAGGCCAAGGCAGGCAGATCACCTGAGATCAGGAGTTCGAGACCAGCCTGCCCAACATGGAGAAACCCCGTCTCTACTAACAATACAAAACTAGCCAGGTGTGGTGGTGCATGCCTATAATCTCAGCTACTGGGGAGGGAGGCTGAGGTAGGAGAATCGCTTGAACCTAGGAGACGGAGATTGCGGTAAGCCGAGATCATGCTATTGCACTCCAGCCTGGGCAACAAGAGTGAGACTCCATTTCAAAAAAAGAAAAAGAAAAAGAAAACTAGCTTTTAGTAATTACTTACTTTAGACTTAAGATTTAAAAATAAAACTTGACACTCCCAGTAATTAATAAAGAGCTAAGTATAAGATAGATAAAAGCAAAATGATTAAACTTTAAATTCTCCCCTCAACAATTTTCAGTATTTCTTTCAAACAACTTTTAATTCAGGATTTGAATGAGACAGATTATTTTTAAAACAAAATTAGAAGAATACCGTAAAGAGTTAAGATTTCTTCAAACTTAATTAATTCTACATATGGATCACCTGTCTAATAGATGCTTCATGAACCCAGAACAGGAAGGGCAGCTTAAAGACATCTGTCACAGTTTTTTTCTTCTTCTTCTTTTTTTAAGGCAGGGTCTCACTTCCCATTGCCCAGGCTGGAGAGCAGTGGCACTATCACGGCTCAGGACTTCCGGGGCTCAGGTGATCCTCCCACCTCAGCCTCTCAAGTAGCTGGGACTATAGGCATGTGCCACCATGCCTGGCTAATTTTTTTTTTTAAAGTAGAAATAGGACTTCACCATATTTCCCAGGATAACTCGAACTCCTGGACTCAAGCAATCTGCCCACTTCAGCCTCCCAAAGTGCTGGGATTACAGGTGTGAGCAAACGCACCTGGCCTTGTTCCTAAAGATTAATTCTAATCACAGGCTGTGAAGAGTTATCGACCTATAACTAATCCTCTCAAGAGAGCCCTCTAAAAAAAGGAAACCATAAATATCCCTTATCAAAAATGGTTGGGATCAGAAGTGTTTCAGATTTCAGATGTTCCTGGATTTTTAAATATTTGCATTACACTTACCAATAGAGCATCTACTTTGAACATCATGTTGGTGCTAAAAAAATTTCAAATTTTGGAGCATTTCTGATTTTGAATTTTTTTGATTTGGAATGCTCAACCTGTATTCTGTACAGAGGGTTCAGTTCCACCCATACTTACATGCCAGTTCTAACAGAAGAGAATCTACCCAATTCAGAGAATGCTGGCTCAGGAAACCTGACCTGTATTTTGCCTTGGTATGCTTCTTCATTTTCTGCACTCTACTGACCACTTCCAGCCCATGTTCGGTAATTAAACATACCCTCATCTTTACCAAATAATCTCTCTGCTGCTGAGATACTGGATACTACTTGACTATTCTGGTCAAACCAGACTTTCTGGCCTTATCTAGTTTGTTTTTGTTTTTAAAAACAGGTCTCCCTATGTTGCACAGGCTGAACTTGAACACCCGGGCTCAAGCGATCCTCCCACATCAGCCTCCCAAGTAGGATGTGTGCCACTGTGCCCACCTTGGTCTCATCTAGTTTTGACAATCAAGAATCAGACGACGCCAGGAGCGGTGGCTCACGCCTGTAATCCCAGCACTACGGGAGCCGAGGCAGGCAGATCACCTGATATCGGGAGTTTGAGACCAGCCTGACCAACATGGAGAAACCCCATCTCTACTAAAAATACAAAATTAGACGGGTGTGGTGGCGCATGCCTGTAATCCCAACTACTCAGGCGGCTGAGGCAGAAGAATCGCTTGAACCCGGGAGGCGGAGGTTGCAGTGAGCCAAGATCGCGCCTTTGCACTCCAGCCTGGGCAACAAGAGCAAAACTCCATTTAAAAAAAAAAAAAAAGAGTCAGATGAAATGTATACATGGCTCATTAAGTTGACAGGAGCACCTATAGTTGCATCACACTTGGGCAACCTTCATAGGATTTATCCTGGAAAATATGTCTATATAAACTACATCAAGGCATTGTGCCTGGTATGCAGCAGTCATCCACAAATGGTAACCTGATTATTATAATCATCATCATTATGGTCTTAGGAAGTGAGGTGCAAACAGACCACCTCCATAACCACCATGTTATTACCAGCATTCTTAACACACACTTAAGTGAATTCCAGATGTTATTTGTCATCTCTGGAGGTCAAAAACATCCATTTGGCAGGCTGATAATAGGATTATACTTTACAAGACTATTAGGAAAACAGGTAAATAATTATCCCTTTATAATTGCTACAGATGAGTCAATGTTTATAGTAAGTAGTTCTCAATGGGTAACTATTCCCACTCCTCAACTCCCTCTGAGGACATCTGGCAATGACTAACGGCATTTTTGTCACAACTGAAGGTGCTAATGGCATATAGTGAGTAAAGTCCAGGGATGCCAGTAAGTATCCTACGCTCACAGGATATCTCCCATAAGAAAGAATTATTTGGCCCACACTTGTAATCCCAGCAGTTTGGGACACTGAGGAGGCCAGATCACCTGAGGTTAGGAATTCAAAACCAGCTTGGCCAACATGCTGAAACCCTGTCTCTACAAAAATACAAAAATTAGCTGGGCATGGTGGTACACACCTGTAATTCCAGCTACTCGGGAGTCTGAGGCAAGAGAATCGCTTGAATCTGGGAGGCGGAGGTTGCCGTGAGCCAAGATTGTGCCACTGCACTCCAACCTCGGCAACAGAGTGAGACTATATCTCAAAAAAAAAAAAAAAAAGAATTGACCCAAAATATCAATAGTGCTGAGGATGAAAGACCCTAATTTATAGTTCTGACTTTATTACCACCAAAATAATGGATGAAAATCACTGCAACCAATTCTATCCACTTAAACCCAAGAGACAGCCTCATTAAAGTACAGAAAGCTTCTATAATTAAACTCCCATCTAGGTAACTATATATCTATCAATCAATCAATAAATAAAAATCTAAGCCACAAAAGATTTAAATGAAGAGAGGGGGAAAAATCTGATAACGAAAGAGAAAGAGAGGGGAGCTTTATAGGAACCTTGTCCTTAGTAAGGAATCTAGTGCGCAAGTGAAGAGGTTAGGCTTAGAAAGAAGCAAAGCCAGTATGTCAGAACAGACGCTTACTGAATAGTCAGTATCTTGCACAGCACATATACTTTTTTAGGGAATAAATATATAACATATTATATATATATATATATATATATATATATATTCAGTGAACCCCTTATAGAGATCCTGTCATTCCCATTCTTTCCTGGATGGGGACATTAAAGCTCAGAAAAAAATTATTTGATTGGAACCACATAGGTATAAAATGGAAGAGCCAGGATTAAAACCCAAGTCTTTACACAAAAAACCACGATGCTGTTAAACACTTCATCAAGTTAAAAGATCATCTTACATATAGAGACTACAAATTTCTAGAGGAATATCATAGAAATGCTGAAGATGGTTACCTATGGATAGTAGACTATTCAGTAATCTTTATTCTTTGTACTTTTCTATCGAGTACAGAAAGAATCTATGAAAAGATAAACTTCCTGTACTTGAACGCACTAGGCACTGCTTACTAAATTTGTAAGTCCAAACTGAACTTTTTCTGTTAACTCAAATTGGTTACTTCATAATATAACAGAGTAAATTAATAGAGAAAAAAATCTGGACTCCATTTCCAATTACTGCTGTTGCTGATAACCTGGTTCCCTTAATGGTCGGGCATGGTGGCTCATACCTGTAATCCCAACACTCTGGGAGGCCAAGGTGGGTGGATCACCTCAGGTCAGGAGTTCAAGACAAGCCAGGGCAACATGGCAAAACCCTGTCTCTACTAAAAATACAAAAAAATTAGCCAGGCGTGGTGGCATGTGCCTGTAATTCCAGCTACTTGGGAGGTTGAGGCAAGAGAATCACTTTAATGGCCAGGCGCGGTGGCTCATGCCTGTAATCCCAGAACTTCGGGAGGCTGAGGTGGGTGGATCACAAGCTCAAGAGCTAGAGACCATCCTGGCCAACATGGTGAAACCCCATCTCTACTAAAAATACAAAAATTAGCTGGGTAGGTGGCATGTGCCTGTAGTCCCAGCTACTCGGAGGCTGAGGCAGGAAAATTGCTTGACCCCGGAAGCTGGAGGTTGCAGTGAGCTGAGGTTGTGCCACTGCACTCCAGCCTGGAGACAGAGTAAGACTCTGTCTCAAAAGAAGAAAAAAAGAAAGAAAGAAAAAAAAGAGAATCACTTTAACCTGGAGATGGAGGCTGCAGTGAGCCGAGATCATACCACTGCACTCCAGCGTGGGGGACAGAGTGAGACTATGTCTCGGAAGAAACAAACAAAAAGAACTAGTTTGTTGGCTCACAACTGGGGCAATTTCCAAAATAATTTTTTAAATGGTTTGTAATGTGGGGGTGAAAGCTTTAAGCAGACAATGGAACCGAACCCACAGCCTAATTCTAGCACCTACTTCCTCACTTTGCTAATCTAATGTGATTTGGCCCAATGCTGATTGTCAATTTTAGGTGCCACTTTGTTTCTTTGTACACATAGGATAATAACTGCAGGAAGTTTAGAAAGTTAACAGCCTAGATTCTGATTCTTTCTTACCACTAATGCTATTCTATTTCTTTATTTAGATCTAAACTTTGTATTTTCTTTTTCTTTTTGTGGGTACATAGTAGGTATACAGAAATAGACTTTGAGAAAAGTGACCCCCCTCAGCCAGGCGTAATGACTGACGCCTGTAATTCCAGCACTTTGGGAGGCCGAGGCAGGTGGACCACGATGTCAGGAGTTTGAGACCAGCCAGACCAACATGGCGAAAGCTTGTCTCTACTAAAAATGCAAAAATTAGCTGGGTGTGATGGTGCGTGCCAGTAATCCCAGCTACTCAGGAGGCTGAGGCAGGAGAATCGCTTGAGCCTGGGAGGCAGAGGTTGAAGTGAGCTGAGATTGCGCCACTGCACTCCAGCCTGGCCAACAGAGCGAGACTTCATCTCAAAAAAAAAAAAAAAAAAAAAAAAAAAGTCACCCCCTCCAACTCCCATCTAGCTGGCTGTCTACAACATTGAAATTATACCCTGTTGTTGTCCATCCAGAAATAAATAATTCTCCTCTCTCTAGTCATGGTCACATTATTGTTAGTCCACATTTATTAAACAGTTACTATATGCTAGGGACATACACATTACATGCATTTTCTCACTGAATTCTCACCACACACCTGTGAGGCAGATACTATTATGGTCCCCATTTTGCTGCTGAGGAAACAGGCTTGAGAAAGGCAATTTTGAGACCCAGGCCACACATAGCATTCCATAACATACCACCAAGTATTCAAGTAGAGCCTACTTTATGATATAGTTTTCAAACAATTTTTTTCAAAAAGAAATATGCTTTCTTCCACTGAAATATTATGGAAATCTAATTCATAAAATAAAATGACTGGTTCAAGAAGGGAAGAGGATGTCAGTGACACCTTCTCCCTACCCAAATGAACAAAACAAAACAAATATTCTGAGCTCCATCAGTGTTGGTGATACTGAGAAGGATTCCCAAAGCTCTGACAACTATAGTTTAAAAATTAATGCAGAACTCCAACAGAAAATACCAAAAAGCTATTTTATGGAGACAAAAGTTTATACGGAAAAACAAACACACAATAGAAGGAAAGGCCAAACACAGTGGCTCACACCAGTAATCCCAGCACTTTGGGAGGCTGAGGCAGGTAGATCACCTGAGGTGAGGAGTTCGAGACCAGCCTGGTCAACACGGCAAAACACTATCTCTATTAAAAACATAAAAATTAGGGGAAAAAAAAAAAAAAAGGGCCAGGCATGGTGGCTCACGCCTGTAATCCAAGCACTCTGGAGGCCAAGGCGGGCGGATCACCTGAGGTTGGGAGTTCAAGACCAGCCCGACCAACATGGTGAAACCCTGTCTTTATAAAAATAAATAAATAAAAAAAATAAAAATTAGCTGGGTGTGGTGGTGCACACCTGTAGTCCCAGCTACTGGGGAGGCTGAGGCACAAGAATGGCTTAAACCCAAAAGGCAGAGGCTGTAGTGAGCTGAATATTGACCCACCGCACTATAGCTTGGACAACAGAGCAAGACTGTCTCAAAAAAAAAAAAAAAAAAAAACAGAAAGCCTCTGTAATAAAAACAGTATGGTATTAGAGCATGAAAAGACATACAGTAGCCAAGCGTGGTGGCTCACGCCTGTAATCCCAGCACTCTGAGAGGCTGAGGCTTGTGGATCACTTGAGGTCAGCCTGGCCAACATGGTGAAACCCCATCTCTACCAAATACACAAAAATTAGCCAGGCGCAGTGCTGGGCGCCTGTAGTCCCAGCCACTTGGGAGGCTGAGGCAGGAGAATCACTTGAACCCTAGAGGGGGAGGTTGCAGGAAGCCGAGATTACGCCACTGCACTCCAGCCTGGGTAACAGCAAGACTCTGGCTCAAAAAATAGAATAAAACTGGCCAGGCGCAGTGGCTCATGCCTGTAATCCAAGCACTTTGGAGGCCAAGGCAGACGGATCACCTGAGGTCCGGAGTTCAAGACCAGCCTGACCAACACGGTGAAACCCCGTCTTTAAAAAAAACAAAAAAATAAAATAAAACAACAGAAAAACAATAGAAAATACTAGAAAGTACGGAATTAGACTGAAATACATATGGAAACTTAGCATTTAACAAAAGTGGCATTTCGACTCAGTGTAAAAGATGGACTTTTAATAGTATCTGGACAATTGAGTTGCCACTAGGAAAAAGATAAAATCAGATCCATATCTAACATCATTCACAAAAATAAACTCCCAATAAATAAGAAAGCAAAATGTAAAAAATATGAAACTATGTCAGTGATATGATTTGGATCTGTGTTCCCACGCAAATCTCATACTGAATTGTATTTCCCAGTGTTGGAAGTGGGGCCTGGTGGGAGGTGACTGGATCATGGGGGCAGAGTTCTCATGAATGGGTTAGCAGCATCCTCTTGGTGCTGCTCTTGTGATAGGGAGTGAGTGAGATCTGGTTGTTTAAGTGTGTAGCACCTCCCTCCTCCTTGGTCCTGCTCCTGCCATGTAAGCCGTTGCTTTCTTCCCCCTTCCTCTTCCACCATGACTAAAAGTTTCCTGAGGCCTCCCCAGAAACCAAGCAGATGCCAGCATGATGCTTACTGTATAGCCTGCAGAACCATGAGCCAATTAAACCTCTTTTCTTTATAAATTACCCAGTCTCAGGTATTTATTTACAGGAATTCGAGAAGTGACCAATACTGTAAGTACTGGGTAACAGAAAGCTGAATTCCTCTTATTCCTCTTTAACTTTGATGTAGGAAAACAATGCAGGGGCATGGATTAAAAAAAACTAAATGTGGCCAGTGGTGGCGGCTCATGCCTGTCATCCCAGCATTTTGGGAGGCTGAGGCGGGGGATCATCTGAGGTCAGGAGTTTGAGACCAGCCTGGCCAACATGGCGAAACCTCTTCTCTATTTTTAAAAATAAAAAAATTACCCAGGCATGGTGGCGTGTACCTGTAATCCCAGCTACTCAGGAGGCTGAGGCAGGAGAATCGCTTGAACCCGGGAGACGGAGGTTGTAGTGAGCTGAGATGGTGCCCCACTGCACTCCTCTGCCTGGGCAACAAGAGTGAAGCTCTGTCTCTCTCTCTCTCTCATACACATACACACACACACACACACACACACACACACACACACACACATAATTTAAGTGCAAAACTCATAAAAGTCTTAGAAGAAAACATAGGGCAAAAGCTTCATGACACTGGATTGGGCAATGATTTCCTGGATACGACACCAAAAGCACAGGCAATAAAATAAAAAAATAAACTGGACTGGCTGGGCACAGTGGCTCATCCCTGTAATCCCAGCACTTTGGGAGGCTGAGGCAGGCGGATCACAAGGTCAGGAGTTTGAGACCAGCCTGACCAACATGGTGAAACCCCGTCTCTACTAAAAATATAAAAATCAGCGAGGTATGGTGGCACGTGCCTGTAATCCCAGCTACTCAGAGGCTGAGGCAGGAGAATCACTTGAACCAGGGAGGCAGAGGCTGCAGTAAGCCGAGATCATGCCACTGGACTCCAGCCTGGGTGACAGAGCGAGACTCTGTCTTAAAAAAGATTAGAAATATATCCGTATCCAGACACCCCCCTGTAACAAAAATATATATAATGCAGGCTGGGCGTGGTGGCTAATGCCTGTAAATCCCAGAGCTTTAGGAGGTTAAAGTAGGAGGATTGCTTGAGGCAGAAGTTTGAGACCAGCCTAAACAACATAGCGAGACCCTATCTCTACAAAAAAAATTGAAAAATTGGCTGGGTGCAGTAGCTCATACCTGTAATCCCAGCACTTTGGGAGGCCAAGGAAGGTGGACTGCCTGAGCTCAGGAGTTCATAACCAGCCTGGGCAACATGGTGAAACCATGTCTCTACTAAAATACAAAAAATTAGCTGGGTGTGGCAGCATGCATCTGTAGTCCCAGCTACTCAGGAGGCTGAGGCAGGGGAACACTTGAGCCCAGGAGTTCAAGGCTGCAGTGAGCTAGGATCACACATGGCACTCCAGCTGGGGCAACAGAGCAAGATGTTATCTCTAAAAACAAAAAACAAAAATAAAAACCTCTGCAGAGGAATATCTATACTAGATTAGATAAGAGGATAGGATACTCAGTGCCAGCATTCTATGCTACTAGAAGCCCAACAGTAGTAAAAACGAAATGTTCACCAAATGTTTTCCTCAGAAAAAAGGACACATACTGTACTATTTAAATTTCATTTCCTTTTTTCCTTTTTTCTTTCTTTTGAGACAAAGTCTCGCTCTGTTGCCAAGCTGGAGTGCAGTGGCACGATCTCAGCTCACTGCAATCTCCGCCTCCCAGGTTCAAGTGATTCCCCTGCATCAGCCTCATGAGTAGCTGAGACTCAGGCATGCACTGCCACTCCCAGCTAACTTTTTGTATTTTAGTAGAGACAGGGTTTTACTATGTTGGCCAGGATGATCTCGATCTCCTGACCTTGTGATCTGCCTGCCTAGGCCTCCCAAAGTGCTGGGATTAGAGGCGCGAGCCACAATGCCCAGTCTGTTTCCTTTTTTTCTTATCCCAGGACCATCAAACAAGAGTTCTCAGGCTTGTGTATTTATTTCTTTTATTTTATAACTATTCATATAATAAAGAAACAAAGTTATCTATGCTAGTTGCAAATATTTTTTAAAAGCATAAGGAAATAAAATTACCTAGATTCCACTGTCCAAAAAACCCCACATTCTTAATCTATGTCCTTCTAGAAAATCTATTTATACATTTTCCCCATATGAATGGTTATAATTTTTTTTTTTTTGAGACAGTCTCGCATTGTCACCCAGGCTGGAGTATAGTGGTACAATCTCGGTTCACTACAACCTCCATCTCTTGGGCTCAAGTGATTCTCCTGCCTTGGCCTCCCAAGTAGCTGGGATTACAGGCACCCACCACCACACCCAGCTAATTTTTTATATTTTTTTAATAGAGACAGGTTTCACTATGTTGCCCAGGATGGTCTCAAGCTCCTGACCTCGTGATCTACCAGCCTCGGCCTCCCAAAGTGCTGGGATTACAGGTGTGAGCCACCATGCCCAGGTGAACGGTTACAAATTTAAATCCAACAACCACTCTGTACTTAGGAGCTCCCATTCATCACAGCATGTGTTTAACAGCCACCAACAAGAATATCTTAAGGAAAAAGATGAGATGGTAGAGCTTTTTGTTTGTTTTTATTTTGAGACGCAGTCTCTCTCTGTCACCAGGACGGAGTGCAGTGGTGCGATCTTGACTCACTGCAACCTCTGCCTCCTAGGTTCAAGTGATTCTCGTGCCTCAGCCTTCAGAACAGCTGGGACTACAGGCATGTGCTACCACACCCAGCCAATTTTTGTATTTTTAGAAGAGATGGGGTTTCTCCATGTTGGCCAGGCTGGAATCAAACTCCCGACCTCAAGTGATCCATCTGCCTCAGCCTCCCAAAGTGCTGGGATTACAGGTGTGAGCCACGAGGCCCAGCGACACCAGAGTTTTTGAGTGCAAGGTTTCCTATCCCCTTTATCCTCACTCTCTGTTCCTTGAATTTTGTAGACAACATACAAAGTTAGGCCTTGTACTTAGCTCTACAAACATGAAGGATACTTAAATGCTAACAGAAGTTTTCAAGTAACTTTTGAAATATTAGTAGAGTGAGGAGAGTATTAGCAGAATGAGGAGCGTGTTTTTGCTCTTTGGTGGCCCAACACGGCAGCTAAAGTCTAAGAGACTAAGGAGGTGTACCTGCAATCAAACAGCCCCAAGAGTGTGGCAAGACTCAAGCAGAATCAAGAAGGCAACTACTCATTAGGCAGCCTGATTTGGGGAGATTGGGCCTAAGGAATACTTCAAAGGCAACAGGGTACCAGGCACGGTGGCTCACGCCTGTAATCTCAACACTTAGGGAAGCCAAGGCGAGAGGACTGCTTAAGCTCAGGAGTTCAAGACAAGCCTGGGCAACAAAAGTGAGACCCTGTCTCTACAAAAAAATTAAGAAATTAGCCAGGCATGGTGGTAAGTGTATGTGGTCTCAGCTACACGGGAGGTTGAGGCAGGAGGACTGCTTGAGCCCAGGCCTGGCAACAGAATGAAACTCTATGACAAAATTAAAGTAAAATAGGCCGGGCGCGGTCGCTCACGCCTGTAATTCCAGCATTTTGGAAGGACAAGGCAGGTGGATCATTTGAGGTCAGGAGTTTGAGATCAGCTTGGTCAACATGGTGAGACCC
This sequence comes from Ateles fusciceps, assembly GCA_036589455.1. Lineage (NCBI taxonomy): Eukaryota > Metazoa > Chordata > Mammalia > Primates > Atelidae > Ateles > Ateles fusciceps. The sequence goes on from JAZHEH010002393.1 coordinate 8,923,416, forward strand.
CGTCTCTACTAAAAACACAAAAATTAGCCGGGTGTGGTGGCACGTGCCTGTAATCCCAGCTACTCGGGAGGCTGAGGTAGGAGAATCGCTTGAACCCAGGAGGCGGAAGTAGCAATGAGTCGAGATCACACCATTGCATCCAGCCTGGGCGAAGAGCAAGACTCCGTGTCAAAAAAAATTAAATTAAAATTAAAAAAGAAATAAAGGAAATAAAGCAAGGAGCTGACAGCAGTAATGAGAATTGGTTACATTTAGGGAGATGTATTAAGTATACATTAAGGATAATGAGAACCAGGATCCTCACTATCAAGAAAAGCAGCTACGAATATGGAAAGCATAAAAGATAAATAAACCTTATAGTTTTGGATTGGTAGAGGTATCTGTGTGAACTTGTGGTCTGCAATATATATAGGCAGATACAGAACTATAGATAGCAATGTGTGTCTGTAGTATATATGGGTATATTCACATGAATATGTATAAGCGCATGCCTGTAATCCCAGCTACCCGGAAGGCTGAGGCAGGAGAATAGCTTGAACCTGGGAGGCAGAGGTTGCAGTGAGCTGAGATCACGCCATTGCACTTCAGCCTGGGCAACAAGAGCGAAACTCTGTCTCAATAAAAAAAAAAAATCCCTCTTAAAGATAGCTTTCAGACGCCACATGCACGATCTGTGAAAAAAGAAAAAAAAAAGTAGATACAGAAAAATAATTTGACAAAATGCAACAGCCTTTCATGGTAAAAACTCTGAACAGATTAGGTATACAAGGAAAACCTCCATTGTGGACTTCAGTACAATAAAGGCCACGGAAGACAAGCCAACAACTAACATATTCAACAGTGAAAAGCTGAAAGCCTTTCCTCTATAATCAGGAACAAGAAACATGACAAGGATGCCCACTCTCACTTCTATTCATTAATGATAATTTTCTGATTTTGATGGTATTGTGATTATATAGAAAATCATACTAAGAATTTAGGGGTGATAAGATATTCAATAGTCAAATTACTGTAATTGGTTCAGGAAAAAAATTCTTTGTACTGTACTATACAATAACAACTTTTCAGTACAAGATTGTTTCAAATATACAGTGTATCTCTTTCATGACAAAAACACTCATCAAGCTAGAAATAAAAGAGAATTTCCTCAACCTGAAAAAGGGATTCTATAAATAACTTACTGCTAGCATCGTATAGATAATGATTTTACCCTAAGATCAAGAAGATGACAAGGATTTCCACTCTTGCCACTTCTATTCAACACTGTACTGGAGGTTCTAAACAGACCAATTAGGCAAGAAAATGAAATAAGCAGCACACGAATTACAAAGAAAGAAGTAAAATTAGCTCTTTTTGCAGAAGACATGATCTTGAATAAAAAATATCAATTGTATTTCTATATGGTAGCAGTGAACAAACTAAAAATAAGAAAACAATTTAATTTATAACAGCATCAAAAAATAAAATACTGGCCGGGTACAGTGGCTCACACCTGTAATACTAACATTTTGGGAGGCCAAGGTGAGTGGATCACCTGAGGTCAGGAGTTGGAGACCAGCCTAACCAACATGGTAAAACCCCGTCTCCACTAAAAATACAAAAATTAGCTGAGCATGGTGGCAGGCACCTGTAATCCTAGCTACTAGGGAGGCTGAGACAGGAGAATCGCTTAAACCTGGGAGGCGCAGGTTGCAGTGAGCTGAGATCTCGCCATTGCACTCCAGCCTTGGCAACACTCCACCACAAAAAATAAATAAACTTAGGAATAAATTTAACAAAACAAATGTAAAACTTATACTCTAAATGGAAAGATGCCCATGTTCATGAGTTGGAAGACAGTATTTTTAAGATAACAGTAATCCCCAAATAGATCAACATCCCACCTAAAGTCCTTTTTTGCAGAAATTGACAGATTGGTCCTAAAACTTGTTTGGAAATGTGCAGGACCCAGAATGGTCAAAACAGTCTTGAAAAAGAACAATGCTGGAAGACTCACACTGCCTGACTTCAAAACAATAGTGTTGGACTGGCATCAGGATAAACATACAAATTAATGGAACAGAACAGGAAATTCAGAGATAAACCCTCACCTTTATGATCAATTGATTTTTTAAAAGGATGCTGGCCGGGCACAGTGGCTCACACCTGTAATCTCAGGACTTTGGGAGGCCAAGGTAGGTGGATCACTTGATGCCAGGAGTTTGAGACTAGCCTGGCCAACATGGTGAAACCCCATCTCTACTAAAAATATAAAAATTAGCTGGGCATGGTGTTACAGCTGTAGTTCCAGCTGTAGTGTTCCAACTGTAGTTCCGCCTGTACTTCTAGCTACTAGGGAGGCTGAGACACGAGTATTGCTTGAACCTAAACCTAGAGGTTGCAGTGAGTCAAGATCATACCTCTGCACCCCAGCCTGTGCAACAGAGTGAGACTCCATCTTAAAAAAATAAAAATAAAAATAAAGGATGCCAAAACAATTCAATGAGGAAAGATTAGTCTTTTCAACAAATGGTACTGGATATCCACATGCAAAAAGATGAAGTTGGACTCTTACCTCACACCATATATAAAAACTAATTCAAAATAGATCAAAGACCTCTAAGTAAGAGCTAAATAACACAACTCTTGTGACCTTAGATTGGGCTGTGGCTTCTTAGATATCACACCAAAAGCACAACCAGTTTTTTAAAAAGACAAATTAGACTTCACTAAAATTTAACACTTTGTACTTCAAAGAATACCATCAAGAAAGTGAAAAGACAACCAGTAGAATGGGATAAAATATTTGTAAATCATATACCTGATAAGGGACTTGTATAAAGAATATTTATTTTTATTTTTTTGAAGACAGAGTTTCAATCTTGTTGCCCAGGCTGGAGTGCAGTGGCATGATCTCGGCTCACTGCAACCTCCGCCTCAACAGTTCAGGCGATTCTCCTGCCTCCGCCTCCCAAGCAACTGGGATTACAGGCATGCGCCACCACCCAGCTAATTTTTGTATTATTAGTAGAGACGGAGTTTCACTATGTTGGAGAGGCTAGTCTCAAACTCCTGACCTCAGGTGGTCCACCTGCCTCAGCCTCCCAAAGTGCTGGGATTACAGGCATGAGCCACTGCGCCCAGCCTAAGAATATATTTTTAAAACTCTTACAACTTTAATAATAAAAAACAACCCAATTAACAAACAGAAAAAGGATCTGAGTAGACATTTCTTCAAAGAAGATATATAAATGGCCAAGAAGCACATGAAAAAATACTCACTGGTCATCAGAAAAATGAAAATCAAAATTCCAGTAAGATACCACTTCACACCCACCAGGATGGCTTGTAACAAAAGTACATATAGCAAGTGTTGGCAAGGATATAGAGAAATTGGAACATTCATACTCTGCTGGTAGAAATACAAAATAGTACAGCTGTTTTGAAAAACAACCTGGTAGTTCCTGAAAAGGTTAAACACAAAAGTTAGCATATGACCTAGCAATTCCACTCCTATGTAAATCCCCAAAAGAAATAAAAATATGTGTCCACATGAAAACTTGTACACGAATGCCCAAAGCAGTATTATTCACTGTATCTCAAGACTGGAAACAATCCAAACGTCCATCAACTAATGAATGGATAAATAAAATCTGGTATATCCACACAATGGAATACTATCAGGACTAAAAAGGAATGAAGTACTGACTCATACTATAACATGAATGAACTTTGAAAACATTATGTTAAGTGAAAGCCAGACATAAAAGACCACATATTGTTTGATGCCATTTATAAGCATGGTCAAGAACAGGCAAATCCACAGAAAGACGAGTGGTTGCCATGGGCTGAGAGAAGAGGGGAACAGAGAGTAACTGCCAAAGGGTATGTTTCTTTTTCAGGTAACGAAAATGTCTTAAAATGATTGTGATGATGGTAGCACAACTCTGAATACAGTGAAACCCATGAATGGTATACTTTTTTTTTTTTTTTTGAGACAGGGTCTGTTATCCAGGCTGGAATGCAATGGTATAATCATGGCTCACTGCAGCCTTGACCTCCCAGGCTCAAGCGATCCTCCCTCCTCAGCCTCTGGAATAGCTGGGACTACAGGCATACGCCTCCACACTCAGCTAATTTTTTCTGTGTGAAGATAGGGTCCCACGGTGTTGTCCATGCTAGTCTCCAACTCCTGGACTCAAGTGATCCTCCTGCCTCAGTCTCCCAAAGTACTGGGATTACAGATATGAGCCACCATGCCTGGCCATGCTAGTATAGTTTCAATGGGTAATTGTATGGTATCAATAAAGCTACTACCAAAACAAAACAATATTTATATATTACATATATTTAGTATACAATTTATATAACATATACAATTATTTACATAACAGTTATATATATTTCTTTGTATAATATATAGTTAATATGTTATATATAATAGTATATACTCCTTTGTATAATCATTATTTATAATACATATTACTACATATATATGTGATCTTCACTGAATTACTTTTCCCAATAAAAAAGTCTATTGACCTTTTGCTGGATTGGGCTGGTGGGTCCCTGTTACAGCAAAGGCAACTCACTTCTTTCCAGCTTTTTGATACTTTTACATCTGAAGACCTTCATATTTCTCCAAGATCTTCCACTTAAACACTTAAGTCTTTAAGCCTTGACCTTTCTTAAGAGTCTAGCTCTTTTTTTTCTTCCTCCTACTCAACAACATGAGTGTGGATTCAGCTTCCTTCCAAATCCTGCCTTGCCCTGAGTCATCCAATTCTAGGGACTCCTCACCAAGCCTGAGATTTTTAGGCCTAAAGAAAATTACGCATGCTTGCAAATGTCATCTGTGGAGGTGCCCCAGTCAGAGACTGTCTCTCCTCTTCCTTCCTACATGGATCTGCTGATTCAGGAGAGCTCCGATTCTTCCACCAGTCTACTTCTGTAGAAAAGAACACAGTAGGGTCACGCATGGTGGCTCACGCCTGTAATCCCAGCACTTCGGGAGGCCGAGGCGGGCAGATCATGAGGTTAGGAGATCAAGACCATCCTGGCCAACATGGTGAAACCCTGTCTCAACTAAAAATACAAAAATTAGCTGGGCGTGGTGGTGCATGCCTGTAATCCAAGCTACTCGGGAGGCTGAGGCAGGAGAATCACTTGAACCAGGGAGTCGGAGGTTGCAGTGAGCCAAGAATGCGCCACTGCACTCCAGCCTGGACGACATAGTGAGACTCCGTCTCAAAAAAAAAAAAAAAAAGAAAGAGTAGGGCCAGGCGCAGTGGCTCATGCCTGTAATCTCAGCACTTTGGGAGGCCAAGGTGGGTAGATCATGAGGTCAGGAAATTGAGACCATCCTGGCTAACTTGGTGAAACCCCAACTCTACTAAAAATACAAAAATTAGCTGGGCGTGGTGGCGCATGCCTGTAATGCCAGCTTCTTGGGAGGCTGAGGCAGGAGAATCACTTGAACCGTGGACTCAGAGGCTGCAGTGAGCCGAGATCGCACCACCATACTCCTGACTGGTGACAGAGTGACACTCCATCTCAAAAAAAAAAAAAAAAAAGAGCATAGCATGAGGTCAGGAGTCCGAGACCAGCCGGGCCAATATAGTGAAACCCCGTCTCTACTAAAAATACAAAAATTAGTCAGGCGTGGTGGCACGTACCTATAGTCCCAGCTACTCAGGAGGCTAAGGCAGGAGAATCGCTTGAACCCAAGAGGCAGAGGTTGTAGTGAGCCAAGATCGTGCCACTGCACTCTAGCCTGGACAACGGAGCCAGACTCCGTCTCAAAAAAAAAAAAAGAAAAGAAAAGAGCACAGCAAACAAGACAGACAGTGGCCAGAACAAGAAACAAGATCAGAATTATGATCTCTCAGACTCAATTGTGTGTGCTCAAGCAGATTCATGAACTTTTCAACATCCTGAACCTTAGCTACAGATAAGTTAAGACCTAGTTCTAGAACCAGAGAATTCAAAATTTAAAAGCCAGCAGATAAACAACTGGCCAAAGAATAGCAACAGTGTAACTCAGGGTGCAGCATCTACAGAATACCCGAGGCTCTACTCTTCTTACTGCCAGGGATGGCTGATGAACATATGTGGAAACCTTCCGGTGTGGACCACCAAACCTGGAACAAACAACCAGGGGAAAGAGGCCCTCGAACAGCCAGTCTTAGAGCAACAATTCCTGGAAAAGATAGACCTGATATGCCCAACCCTAGAACAACCAGGTCTGAATTCATTTCAGATCTGTGGAGAGGAATCTCCACAGCCCAAGATCCAGCTGCAGCAAAGCTCTCCTGCCAGCTATCTGGAAGCCACCTTACCAATTGCTGAGGAAAGCCATAATGTAATACAGCAAATTAAGTATTTTAGTGTGAGGATGGGTATTATCTGATCTCAAGCTAGCAGATTTCCTTTCTCAAATGATTTTTCTTGTTTTAGAGGTATGTATCCCTGCATTGACATTCTGGTTCTCATTGTGCCTATTGTGTCAATGTGGGTGGGGGTGGGAGGTACTCTTGGAATCCAACCAAAGAGGTTTCAATAGCCTTGACTGCTGATGGACAGCATAAGAAAAGGTGTCTTTGGTGACAGATAACTAGATATAGTTATCTATACTAGTTTGAATATTTTTAGAATCTAGACTTTAACCTCAAGAACAGGAAATATGGCCAGGAGTGGTGGCTCACGCCTATAATCCCTGCACTATGGAAGGCTGAGGTGGGTGGATCATTCAAGGTCAGGAGTTTGAGACCAGCCCAGCCAACACACTGAAACATCATCTCTACTAAAAATACAAAAATTAGCTGGGCATGGTGGTGCACACCTATAATCCTAGCTACTCGGGAGGCTGAGGCTGGAGAATCGCTTGAACCTGGGAGGATGAATTTGCAGTGAGCCGAGACTGTGCCACTACACTCCAGCCTGGGCAACAGAGTGAGACTTTGTCTCAAAAAAAAATAAAAATTAAAAAAAAAAAAGGAATAACCGGCCGGTCATGGTGGCTAACACCTGTAATCCTAGCACTTTGGGAGGCTGAGGCAGGCGGATCACCTGAGGTCAGGAGTTCGAGACCAGCCTGGCCAACATGGTGAAACCCCGTCTCTATAAAAAAAAAAGAAAAAAAAGGAATAGGAAATACGAGCTTCATGTCACCGACAGGTAGAAGAGAACAAAAAATGAAAATAAAAATAAAGAATAGGAAACAGGCAGGGTACAAATGAGACCCTGTCTCTTTAAAGAAAAAAAAAGGAGGCCAGGAGTTTGAGACCAGACTGCAGCCTGGGCAACACAGTGAGACTCTATCTCCACAAAAATAAACAAAATAAAGCTACAAATATGGCCGGGTGCGGTGGGTCACATCTGTAATCTCAGCACTTTGGGAGGCCGAAGCACGTGGATCATGAGATCGGGAGATCGAGACTATCCTGGCTAACATGGTGAAACCCCGTCTCTACTAAAAATGCAAAAATTAACCAGGTATGGTGGCATGCACCTGTAGTCCCAGCTACTAGGGAGGCTGAGGCAGGAGAATTGCTGGAACCTGGGAGGCAGAGGTTGCAGTGAGCTGAGATGATGCCACTGCACTCCAGCCTGCGTGACAGAGCGAGACTCCGTCTCGGGAAAAAAAAAAAAAAAAAAGCTGTGGGACTTCGTTTCTCTGTCAATCTCCTGTAGTTGCTATAAGGATCAAATAAGATGATGTGATAATCTTCATAAACTTTAAATGAGGCAAAGGGTAGCCCTCATTACACAATCATTTCTGTACTTTCAGAGACATTTTGTTTCATTTTTATTATTACCAAAAACCTCCAGTATGTCTGAAAACTAGAAAGACTGATTTCCTCCAACCACTGTATAGAAAGGGTCACAAACATAATGCTTACAAGGCCAAAAAGGTAATGTAAATGAGCAAGGCAGGCTGTAAGAAGGAATGCATGCCCCTTCTGAAAGACAAATCTTCCCTAGCTCAAGCTAATTGCTGCCATGCAGGAATGTGGGCCCATTGTTAGGAGATCAACCTGTTTTCCCAAAAGGTACTGAACTCTCAGAAGTTCTAAGTGTTGATTCACATTTTAAAAATAACAACTGCAAAACATATCTACCCGCCACATCCCAGCCTACTGGTCCAGTGACCCGATTTATAGCAGGTCATACTCTCTAAAATAAAAGCAACACCAAGTGAGGAGGTAGTGACATGTTAGCACAAGGAAGGAAAAGGAACTATGCACCTGTAGAAGCCAATGTTGTTCAGAAACCAAAACTAGGATTAAAAAAATATATGTGAAGCTACTTAGTCTAGTGCCTAGTAAAAGGAGAGCCATGCAAACTAACCAATTCATGATAAAAATAAACAAGTGCCAAGTCAGAGTGACTTTTCCACTGCATCACACTGGCTCCCTAAGGGGATAGACCCACAGAGAGAATAAGGCATTTTGTCAACTGGACAGCAGATTATCCTTTTTTTTTTTTGAGACAAAGTCTCGATCTCTTGCCAGACCGGAGTGCAATGGTGCAATCTCGGCTCACTGTAACCTCCATCTTCCGGGTTCAAGCAATTCTCCTGCCTCAGCCTCCTGAGTAGTTGGGACTAAAGCACGCACCACCACGACCCCACTAACTTTTTATTTTTAGTAGAGACAGGGATTCACTATATTGCTCAGGCTGGTCTCGAACTCCCGACCTCAGGTGATCCACTTGCCTTGGCCTCCCAAAGTGCTGGGATTACAGGCGTGAGCCACCTAGCCAGGCCCAGGTGTCAGTCTTAACTGATATCTTCCTGGAACAGACGCTGAGCTCAAGAATATTTTACCCTTGACCGAATGTTATCCAACATTCCCAGCCTACATTGGCCAGCAGCAGAGGACACAGAAACCACAGAGCAGTCCAATGATGGGAAGGGAGAAACTTGGACCAACTCGAGAAAGAGAAACAAAGAAGGAAAATAATGTGACTGTTTGTTTTCATTATGTCTTGTTTGAAAAGCAAAATTTCAAACATACTCCGCCATAAAAAGAAAAGCAGGCTGGGCACGGTGGCTCAAATCTGTAATCTCAGTACTTTGGGAGGCCAAGGCGGGTGGATCACTTGAAGTCAGGAGTTCAAGACTAGCCTGGTCAACATGGTAAAATCCTGGCCAGCCATGGTGGCCGGATCAACTGAGGTCAGGAGTTCAAGAACAGCCTGGCCAACATGGTGAAACCATGTCTCTACTAAAAGTACAAAAATCAGCCGGGCGTGGTGGCAGGCGCCTGTAATCCCAGCTACTTGGGAGGCTGAGACAGGAGAATCGCTTGAACCTGGGAGGTAGAGGCTGCAGTGAGCCAAGACCATGCCATTGCACTCCAGCCTGGGCAACTAGAGTGAAACTTTGCCTCAGAAAAAAACAAAACGAAACGTGGTGAAACCCCATCTCTACTATGTATACTGTGTATATGTGGTATGTCAGGTTTTCTTTAAAAAATCACCAGTGCAGGCACTGAATTCAGACTCTCATTCCTTCAGAAGTAAATTATGTATCAGATCTACCCCACAAGCCATTTTCATTTACGGGTAGAAGGAAAAAACAACTGATGAATTGCAGGGCCCATTATGCTAGTCATTGCATCACTGAGAATTTTTTATCCAGTGACTACTGCAAAAATATGCATTTTTTGACAAAAGGTTCCTTAAGAAGTATATTACCTTCCTCATAAATTAATCTAATAAACTAACAGTCAACACTTTTACTGAGACTTTGCTATTATACTACAAAGGGTACTAGAGCTATTTTGAAACTAAAAACTGTTAAGAGTACAAACTGATTATATACATTACTATGTATGAGATGAGATATCAAAGGAATATTATTAATTATACATCCCTTTAATCCATAAAACATTTATATAATTACTACTACAAAAAAAATTCACAGCTGGGTGCAGTGGCTCACGCCTGTAATCCCAGCACTTTGGGGGGGCCAAGGCAGGCAGATCGTTTGAGATCGGGAGTTCGATACCAGCCTGGCCAACATGGCAAAACCCCATCTCTACTAAAAATACAAAAATTAGCCAGAATTTCAGGTGGTGGGCACCCGAAATCCCAGCTACTCGGGAAGCTGAGGCAGGAGAATCACTTGAGCCTGGGAGACATGTTGCAGAGAGCTAACATTGTGCCACTGCACTCCGACCTGGGTGACAGGGTGAGACTCTGTCTCAAAAAAAAAAAAAAAAAGAAATTGAACTACACTGGCATGATGACTCTAATTCATTATGAGAAACTACCTATTCTTAGAACCACCGTACAGCTAGAGACCAAGGCAAAATTCCTTTTTAGGTTTCAACAAAGATTAGAGTTTTTAAAAACTTAGTCTCAGAATCATGAAGCTAGGAACTTTAAAGATGATCTGGTCCCCGCTCACTCTCACCACTAACAAAAAGATAGATATGGGTGCAGTGGCTCGTGCCTGTAATCCCAGCACTTTGGGAAGCCAAGGTAGGTGGATCACATGAGGTCAGAGTTTGAGACCAGCCTGGTCAACACGGTAAAATCCCTTCTCTACTAAAAATACGAATATTAATTAGCAGGGCATGGTGGGACATGCCTGTAGTCCCAGTTCCTCAGGAGGCTGAAACAGGAAAATCAATTGAACCCAGGAGGTGGAGGTTGCAATGAGCCAAGATGGCATCACTGCACTACAGCCTGGGTGACAGAGTGAAATTCTACCTCAAAAAAAAAAGATGATCTGGTCCAGCAGCCACAACCATACAACCAGCTAATGGCAAAACCACAATGAGAATCCAGTTGAATTAAGCCTTTGTATACAAAGCTCTTATCTACCACATTGTCCTCTCTTATGTCCTGTCCATTTTCAAACCAACTTAATTTCCATGAGCAATTCAGAGCTGCAAGAAACCTTCAAGATACATCCCAACTTCTAACTTCTTCATAAAAATAAATAAATACCCAAATACTAGTTACTGGCTACACTGACTAAGAGTATGGAAATGGCAAATTGTGATCGAAAACTGAATCATGTTAATGACTACAGCTCCTAACTTCCACAAGCCCATATCCTTATACAAATTCATCCAACAAACACTTAATGAACCCCTACTATGTGCCAAGCTCTGTGCAAGGGGCCAGAGATACCATTATAGTAGACCTTTGTTCCTTCAGAGTTCCTGGTCCAAATATAACTCCATTATGTGCTAAGATAAAGTAGCCTGTAAAGTTGGGCAAAGGGTCATCATGTTAACTGACTTGAGACCCCATACTCCCTACTGGACCCTGGTAGCATTCCTAAAAATCCAGTATGTGTAATAGCTGCTGATGGTGTAACAGCATACAGGAAGATGGCAGAAGTTAGAAACAGAAAGGTCTGGGGCCAGGCACAATGGCTCACACCTGTAAACCCAGCACTTTGGGAGGCCAACACTGGCGGATCATGAGGTCAAGAGATCGAGACCATCCTGGTCAACATGCTGAAACCCCGTCTCTACTAAAAATACAAAAAAATTAGCTGGGCGTGGTGGGACGCACCTGTAGTCCCAGCTATTGGGGAGGCTGAGGCAGGAGAATTGCTTGAACCGGGAGGCAGAGGTTGCAGTGAGCCAAGATCGCGCCATTGCACTCCAGCCTGGGCAACAAGAGCAAAACTCTGTCCAAAAAAAAAAAAAAAAAAGAAAGGAAACAGAAAGGTCCTTCTTCAAATGAGGAAACAGAGGCCCAAAGTAGGGTCACTTATCTTTTCTAATTGCTTATAAGCTATTACTCTTTCTAAATCAAGACCTATCTTGAGCAAATCTTCATTTTTCCAATGCTAGCCTCTTCACTTGTACCCACATAATATAGTTTGCATGTTTGCTCCCTCCAAATCTCATGTTGAAATGTGATCCCCAAGTAGATCTAGTGTAAGGTGTTTGGGTCATGGGAGTGGACCTTGAAGGGCTTGGTGCTATTCTGGCAGTAATGCGTCAGTTCTCATTCATGAAAGAGCTGGCTGTTTGAGAGAGCCTGGCATCTCTCTTGCTGCCTCTCTTGCCATGTGACACACTGGCTCCCCTTCACCTTTAGCCATGCGCAAAAGTTTCCTGAGGCCTCATCAGAAGCAGATGCTCATGCCATGCTTCTTATACAGCCTGCAGAGCCATAAGCCAAATAATCCTCTTTTCTTTATAAATTACCCAACCTCAGGTATTCCTTTATTGCAACGCACAACAGATTAATACACCTCATAGCCACTCTCTCTCTCTCTTTTTTGGGGCCATCTCTTAGGCCTTGTTCTCTTCCACTAGCTTCTTACCTTCAGCCACCCATACCACAGTCCCTATTTTCCCCATGCTTTTCTCAAGTCTACTCTTTCCCCAGTTATCATCTTATTTTTCTCAATTCAATACCTCATTTCTTTTTCAAAATCACTCTGTAGGACCCCATGAAATTTGGCTTCTTTTTATTTGCAGATTTATTTGCAGATTTCCAATGAAATGGCACTTGTTCTCTTCTCAAGACTATTCTCCCCCAAAGCTCTTTGGCTAGACACTTCTGACTATTCCACTTCCGATACCATCTTCGACCTCTCTAATACTCAACCTCGCTATGTTTCCTACTTATCCCTAAATGTGAGCATTGTCAAAGCTACCCCCTTCCCCACTGCATCTAAACATAGATTATTTCTCCTATATCCACCCATGTCTGCATCTTCAACTCTATGCTCAGATGTAGGGTATCAGCTCAGGCCTTCTTACCAAGTTCCAGTCATATTTCAAATGCTTCCTGCAGATCTCCCCTTGGCTATTATAACAATTACTAATAATAATTATAATAGTTAATATTAATAATTATCATTAATATTCTTATCCAATAATTATTATTATCCAATAATAACTTCAGACTCAGTATCATCAACTACCTCATCAACTACCATGTATATTCTTTCCAAATATCTTACTGTTTTAACTTCCCCGTGTCTACTAAAGATGCCACGCTACCTCTAAGAAGATAACATCATGGCCAACCCCTGAGGTTCTTGACTGAGCCCAGCTGAATTCATCTCGCTAAGCCACTTACTGTGTATCACTGAGCAAGTTAACCTCTTTGAGCTTCAATCTCCTTATCTGAAAGAAAAAAAAAAGACCACCACCACCACTCTCCCACAGAATTATTGTGGCCATTAAACAAGACAACATACGTAGCCAGGTGCAGTGGTTCACGCCTGTAATCCCAGTACTTTTGGAGGCTGAGGTGGGTGGTTTACTTGAACCGAGGATTTTGAGACCAGTCTGATGAAACTCTGTCTCTGCAAAAAAAAAATTAGCCAGGTATGGTGGAGTGTGCTGAGTGCCAGCTACTAGCCCCAGCTACTAGGGAACAGGGGGAGTGCTGAGGTGACAGGAGAATCACCTGAGCTCAGAGAGATCCAGGCTGCCTGCCGTGAGCACTCCACCTGGGGCGACAGAGAGAAACCCTGTCTCTCTCTCTCTCTCTTTCTCACACATACACACACACACACAGACAATATAAGCAAAGCTCCTAATAAAATGCATAAACTTAGGGTTATGATGCTAAGTGAAATAAGCCAGGCACAGAAAGACAGACATCACGTGTTCTTACTTATTTGTAGGATCTAAAAATCAAAACAATTGAACTCATGGAGATAGAGAGTAGAAGGATGGTCACCAGAGACTGGGGAAAGGTAGTGGGGGGTTGAGGGCAGGTGGGGGATGGTTAATGGGTACCAAAAAAAAAAAAAAAAGAGCTAGTATTTGACAGCACAACAGGGTGACTATACTCAATAATAATTTAATTGCACATTTAAAAACAACTAAAGAATAAATGCCTGAGGGGATGACTATCCCCCACCTGAAAAGCCTAACATATGATAGGCATTCAATAAATATTAGCTACTAAATCTTTTATGGTTAACATTATTAGCAGCAGCAAAAGCATTACAGCTGAATCCACTCAGACCCCAGCACAGGTCAGACTTGTTCTGGGATCCATTTCCCATCCTTAAGCAGAACAAATAAGAAATCCCAGTAGTAGTTCAGTACTCATCAATGTGGTTCTGTTCTTTTAACTGAACTCTTCCCTAGAGCTACCAATCTACAAACTAGACATTTTCATTCCCTTTCTGGCTATTTAAGGACTGCTCAGTCCTGTCCACTACCCTACAGGACCTGAGGGTAACAGCCAGTCCAAACATGCCTACAAGACTGTGCCCCGCTGCTATACCCAACCAACTTGTTCTCTTAGTATGCCTTTGGAAAACCTGCCACCTGCCAGGCAGGACAAACATCTCATCTAGCTGAACTTCTTCCCAGAGGTGGATCGCTCCAAGAGTTTTCCCTACCCTGGTGGCCCCTCCTATTCTAGATTTAAAGTCACTCAGGCTTCTCTGACTCCCCCCATCATCCCTATATTCAATCAATAACTAAACCCTGCTGAATCCTTCTTTACTTTTTTTGACTTGGAGTCTCACTCTGTCGCCCAGGCTGGACTGCAGTGGCGCGATCCTGGCTTACTGCAACCTCCGCCTCCCGGGTTCAAGCAATTCTCCTGCCTCAGCCTTCTGAGTAGCTGGGACTACAGGCAGGAGCCACCATGCCCAGCTAATTTTTTGTATTTTTAGTAGAGACGGGGGTTTCACCGTGTTAGCCAGATGGTCTCCATCCCCTGACCTCGTGATCCGCCTGCCTCATCCTCCCGAAGTGCTAGGTTTACAGGCATGAGCCACCGCGCCTGGCCAACCCTGCTGAATCCTTGCACACATGTCTTCTGCAGACACTCTTCTTTCCTTGTCGTTTGTACTACCTTCTTTATCCCTCATCAGTCTCTGCCTGCATTTCAAACTGTGCTTACAAAAAACAGGCAGATTAATTATCCAAAACACAGCTTTCACATGTCACTCTATTGCTCAAAAAGTATCTGAGATTCTCTGCATCCAGTAAGACAAAAATGTCACTTTCCTTTGCTTATATTGTAAATTTCCCTACTTCTGAACCTTTGCTAATACCATTCCTTCTATCTAAAATATTTTCTTTTCTGGTTGTGGTAGCTTATACCTATAATCACAGCATTTTGGGAGGCAGAGGCACGAGGACTGCTTGAAGTCAGGAGTTAGAGACCAGTATGAACAACATAGCAAGATCCTCCCTCTATAAAAAAGAAAAAAATTTTTTTTTGAGATGGAGTTTCATACTTGTTGCCCAGGCCGGATGGCAACTCACTGCAACCTCTGCCTCCTAGGTTCAAGCGATTCTCCTACCTCAGCCTCCTGAGTAGCTGGGATTATAGGCGTGCCCCACCATGCCCAGATAATTTTTAATTTTTTTAGTAGAGACAGGGTTTCAACACGTTGGCCAGGCTGGTCTCAAACTCCAGACCTCGGATGATCTGCTGCCTCAGCCTCCCAAAGTGCTGGGATTATAGGCATGAGCCACAGAGCCCAGCTACAAAAATTTAAAAAATTAGCCAGGCATGGTGACACAAGTCTATAGTCCTAGCTACTCAGAAGGCTGAGGTGAGAGGATCACTTGAGCCTAGGAGTTCAAGGCTGCAGTGAGCTATAATCGTGCAACTGCACTCCAGCCTGGGTGACAGAGTGAGATCCCGTCTCCAAAAAATAAAATATTTTCTCAACTTTCCTTCTTTGTTCATCCAAATTCAGTATTTCCTTCAAAGACACTTGCTCAAATCCTGTGTTCTCTGCAAAGCTCTCCCGATCTCACTGGTAGCAGAGTATTCTCAGCAGACAGAAAACAGGGCAAATGATCTGAGGTAAGAGCAAGTCAAGCAAGGAGAGCAGTGTGACTCATATTGTTGAGAAGGAAGTTTATTACTTAAACCTGAAATTTGAGGGAGAGGTTCTGGCTAGAGAAATACATTTGGGAGTTGTTAGTCTATAGATCAGGCCTATCTTAAAGAATTTTTGCGATGATTGATATGATACCAGGAGCATATCTGCATATGACTGCCATTCAGCAGTGAACTCCTACATCTTTATGAATGATGCTAAGTGAATGTTAAATGAAAAAAAGGAACTCAGAGAAGAGTTTATAACAAAGGTCAAAAGCTATAAAACTAAAATCAACAATAGTGCAGGCATGGTGGCCCACACCTGTAAACCTAGCACTTTGGGAGGCTGAGGCAGGCAGATCAGGAGGTCAAGAGACAGAGACCATCCTGGCCAACAAAGTGAAACCACAATCTCTACTAAAAATACAAAAATTAGCTGGGCGTGGTGGCACTCGCCTGTAGTCCTAGCTACTCAGAAGGCTGAGGCAAGAAAATTGCTTGAAGTTGGGAGGTGGAGGTTGTAGTGAGCCCAGATCATGCCACTGCACTCCAACCTGGTGACAGAGCAAGATTGTCTCAAAAATTAATAAGTAAAAAATAAAAATAAACAATAAAACTAAACAATATACTGCTTAAGAATGTATTCAAATGTGATAAAGCTATAAAGAAAACTAAGGAAATTAATTCAAGAACGAGATAATTCTTTTTAAAAGAAAAAAAAGGAAACTAAGGAAACTTATCTAAATATAGAATAATACGGCCAGGGGCGGTGGCCCACGCCTGTAATCCCAGCACTTTGGGAGGCTGAGGCGGGTGATCACCTGAGGTCAGGGGTTTGAGACCAGCCTGGGCAACATGGTGAAACCCCATCTCTACTAAAAATACAAAAATTACCCAGGTATGGTGGCGCATGCCTGTAGTCCCAGCTACTCAGGAGGCTGCGGCAGGAGAATTGCTTGAACCTGGGAGGCAGAGGTTGCAGGGAGGCGAGATTGTGGCACTACACTCCAGCCTAGGCAATAGAGCCAGACTCCATCTCAAAAAAAAATGATAATAATAATAATACCTATACACGGGAGGAATAGAGTTACAATTGGGCAGGTGACCACAGACGGGTTCGAAGTTGCTGGAAAATGTTCTATTTCCTAAAGTAGATAGTACACAGGTGTTCATCTTGTTTTTCTTTGTCCTATATACTCTGGCATGTACAACATTAAATAAGAGAGTAAAAAAATAAGAGCAATATCTAATCAAACATCAAATCAAATAGATGGTTCAGAATGTTTTTAAAAATTATTCAGTTCAGAAAAAGGAACAGTAATTGTGTGACCTGTATAATAAGGCCTAAAAAGAATAAATGATTTAGTCATACAAAGAAAAGAGTGAAAGGACATCTCGGAATTGGGAATGAATAGGTCATGTAAAAGGAGACAGCAAATTGATAAGTCTGACTGGAGAAGAGTTAGGCTGAAAAGTTGGGCTAGGGCCAGCCAACAGAATGTTTACATGCTAGGTCAAGAAGTTTGAACTTGATCTTGAAATAGCGCAGAACCACTGGTGATATTTAGGCAAGACAACAGCTTGGGAAAAGGGGTTTATTACTCTGACAGTGATGATAAGAATCAACTAGTAGGGGAGACAGAAGGCTAGAAAAGTCAGTTCTGAAATCTGTTCAGGTGAGATAATCACACTGATGTAAGATGTTACTGAAGATAATCATGACCTGAACTAGGATGGTGATGAGGGTCAAGATCACTCCAAGAAACTTTAGTCTGAGTCTTTAGGATGAAAGACTCAGGAGGATTGGGTCTTGGGAATAGCTAATGAGGGAAAAAGATTCAAAGATTACTCTAATTTTCAAGCTAAACTGAAAAAATGATAATACCAACATAGCAAAACTAGGGACTCTGCAGAGAAAAATGGTTTTGAAGAAAAACCATTAATTAATTAACTTATGCAATAAATATGTACTGAGTACCTACTATGTGTCAAGCAGAGTGTGACACCTTCCCTACAGAAAGCAGCCTGTGGCCAGGTGCAGTGACTCACGCCTGCAATCTCAGCACTTTGGGAGGCTAAGAAGAGATCGAGACCAGCCTGGTCTCTACCAAAAATACAAAAGTTAGCTGGGCATGGTGGCACACACCTGTAGTCCCAGCTACTTGGGAGGCTCAGGCAGAAGAATCGCTTGAACCCAGAAGGCAGAGGTTGCAGTGAGCCGAGATCGTGCCATTACATTCCAGCCTGGCAACAGAGCGAGACTGTCTCAGAAAAAAAAAAAGCAGCTTGTGAGTCCTACTTTAAAAAAAAAGTTTTTTTTTGTTTTTTTAAAAAGAGTAGCTGGGGATTACAGGCACGCGTCACCATGCCCAGCTAATTTTTGTATTGTTAGTAGAGACAGGGTTTCATCATTTGACCAGGATGGTTTCGATCTCCTGACCTTGTGATCTGCCCGCCTTGGCCTCCCAAAGTGCTGGGATTACAAGTGTGAGCCACTGAGCCCGGTCACACTGTTAATAGACAAAAACAAAACAGTTATTTGAGAAGAATAAAATAATTTTGTGAGTCCCACTTTTTAAAAAAGTAATCTGTATGGTGATAAAAAAGACTAAGTTGTTTTTCAAAATTAATTGAAAGAAGCAACAAAACATAAAAGTGGAGGTGTCTAGTAAAAGGTCAGAGGTAAAGGAGTTTACTGTTTATTACTGAAAGCTCCTCAAGGACAGAATTTATGGCTATCTTTGCATTTATATAGTACTGGACACAGTCTGGTGATCACTACAGAGTAAACATTCAAATAATGTGTAAACTAACAGAGAACAATGAGGGCAGACTGAAGACAAGCCAATTGAGAAGGCTCCACAATCTAATATATCTAGAGGATCTACCCCTATGGAAGGAAAGTGCTTCCTTTCCTTCCATGTTTAGGAGATATAAAATACCAACAGAAAAACAAAAGGAAACCAATGTTTATGAAAACATATACTGGGCCTGACACAGTGGCTCACGCCTGTAACCCCAGCACTTTGGAAGGCAGGCAGATTGCTTCAGCCCAGGAGTTTGAGATCAGCCTGGGCGATATGGCGAAACCCTGTCTCTACCAAAAATACAAAAATTAGCTGGGGGTGGTGGCATGAGCCTGCAGTCCCAGCTAGCTGAGATGGGAGGATCACTTGAGCTCAAGAGGAAGGTTGCAGTGAGCTGAGATCACATCACTGCACTCCAGCCTGGGCGAGAGTGAAACCGTCTCAAAATTTAAAAAAAAAGAAAACATACTGAACTCTTCCTCCCCTACCCCCAGGGAACTGTCCCCAATCCTAACTTTTTTTTTTTTTTTTTTTTGAGACAGAGTCTTGCTCTGTTGCCCAGGCTGGAGTGCAATGGCACAATCTCAGCTCACTGCAACCTCTACCTCCCAGGTTCAAGCGATTCTCCTGCCTCAGCCTCCTGGGTTCAAGTGATTCTCTTGCTTCAGCCTCCCGGTAGCTGGGATTACAGGCACCCAACACTACACCTGGCTAATTTTTTTTGGTATTTTTAGTAGATAGGGTTTCACCGTGTTGCCCAGGCTGGTCTCTAACTCCTGACCTTAAATGATCCGCTCACCTTTGTAATCCCAAAGTGCTGGGATTACAGGTGTGAGCCACCGCACCTCACCCCAATCCTAACTTTCAAGACAGGCAGAATGTGTGGATTAGATTAATTAAAGAAACTCAGGGGCACCCTGTCCTTTTACACTATTAAAAGGCATTTTTCTGGTTAAAAGTAGTTTAAAAGCTTGAATGTTAATAGTCCCAATTGGCATACCACTGTTTCCTAAGCCTATGGAACAAGGAAATGCAAAGTAGGGCTGTCTGCAAAGTGAGCTGACTGATGCCCAGGTGGCTCAAGTTGTTGCCAGGGAATGGGCTATTATCTTCAGGTGCCCCAGTAATTCAGATAATTCGACACAGTCCCAACTTATAAAATATGGCTGAACACAGAACAATGAGGTTACCTGGTAAATGGGTCGATCTTATATAAATGCTTTAAGACCATCTCTGTCTCAAGAGGTTAGACCAGAAATGAAAGCCCACATATGAGACGAGGCAGTTAGAGCTCAGGCTCCAATGCCAGATAACATGGGTTAAATCCACCTCTTACCAGTAAATGGCTGCGTGGCTATCTCTGTTAAGACATTCTTCCGAGGCCGGGTGCAGCGGCTCCCACCTCTAATCCCAGCACTTTGGGAGGCCGAGGCAGGAGAATCACAATGTCTGGAGTTTGACACCAGCCTGGCCAATAGAAACCCCCGTCCCTGCTAAAAATACTTTAAAAATTAGCAGGATGTGGTGGCGCACACCTGTAATCCCAGCTACTCAGGAGGCTGAGGTAGGAGAATCGCTTGAACCCGGGAGGCAGAGGTTGCAGTGAGCCGAGACCGCACCACTGCACTCCAGCCTGGGTGACGGAGTGAGACTCCGTCTCAAAACAAAAAGACAGCTTCCTACTATGTACAGTAGGGCTGATTGCATTCCTTAAGATGTGAATATGTGGTAGCTTCAGATGTTAGTGCTTTCCTTCCTAAAACTATGCCCTGATCCCTTTGACTGGACCTGTATTTTCCGTAAAAGCCACACTCATTTTAGGGTAGAGCTTTCTAGCTGGCTCATCTCATTCATTATGCTTTAAATCTATCAGATTTCCATCTTTGAGAAAAACATATCTTGAAATTCTGGTTGGTCGACTGGACTTAATAACTACAGAGAAAATATAATTTTAACTAGAACATACAAACCACTTAGTTATGTAAAACTTAAAATGGATGCTTTCTTTAAAAATCACAAATTCTATATGCTGGAGACAATATGAAGCTAAGCCTAGCCTATCAGTAATGAATTCAGAACAAAAGCAGACTGACCCAAAAGAGAACAAAAGGAGGCACCCTGCCTGTGCTTACCACCTGATATTCTCAGCTCAGGGGTCTTTTTGCACATTGTAGGAGATTTTGTGATGTTGTGAAAAACAGAGGAGAACAAGATCCATAGAGTCTTCATTTGTATATTAGCTTTTCTTAGTGCCCCACCGCCCCATCCTAATACAGGCAGTCAAGACTAAGCCCCAACAGGTTTCTCTGCCTCAGGACTCTCTCCACTCTGACATCCTGCACACAGCCACCAAACTGCTTTCCTAAACTCCCAGTTCCATCAGATAACTTCCCAGCTCAAAAACAGTCTCTACCTACTACGCATTGGGAAAATTCCAATTAAAATTCAAGGCCCAGGCCAGCATTATTCTACTGTTATAATACAGGACTTGTGGCCTCATAATTCCCCCAGGGAAATTCTCTAAAGCTTCAACCAGACTAATCGGCTCACTGTTCCCCCAACACAAACTCCCCCGCATATCTAGGCTGGATTACGCCCACGCCAGCCCACACTCCACCCTTTCTGCCATTCTTCCAAAGCCAGCCTACCCCCCCTTTTCTATCTCTGCCCCCACACACTACCCATACTACCCATCTTCTGACCCTCATCAACACAGCCTTTTTAGCTATCTCATTTCCTGTGGCAACCCAATCCGCTCCAATCAAGTCAAAGTTGCTTGGAAGACAGACACATACTTTACACAGAGGGTCGATCACAGTACCCCGCACTTAGTAGGTACCGGCTATTACTGATTAAAACCAGGAGGAGTTCAAACAATGCTTTTAGGGAGGGCAAAATAATACTGCCTATCCTCTTCCATTCGTAGTAAAAAATATTCAGCGTTCACTACAAGCCTGAAAACGCCTAGCGTACGCAGATGAGCGGTGAAGTGGAGACTGCACGCCACCGGATGGTAAAAAACCTGTGTCCTAGTCCTGGTTTTGCCACAGTCTCGGCAACTGCAGGGAAATCAAACCATCTCTCGGAACCCCGCTTGTCTCCGACATAAAACAAGGGAGCTGCTGAAGAGCATCCCGAGGTATCTTTCGGCTTCTAAATTTCCCCGGATAGTCAACCCCACACACTTCTTCTCACTAAGGCGGGAGGCAGACAAACTTTTACAGATCCCAGCGCGGGCATTCCACACAGTCCTGGAAACCCAGTGCCCGGAGGAAAGGGCAGAGCTGAGGGCAAGGTGAGAAGTTGTCCCCACGAAGTCGCCGGGGTCCTTTACCCCACGGCTCAAAGTCCCGGCCCCCTCACAGGCGGACTCGGGGGAAAGTGACGCGGCACGCATCGCAGGAGCAGGCCGAGCGACTCCGTCCGCCCCCGCGCCCCCCGCACTAATGGTACACGCCCCGTGGCCCCGGGTCACCGCCCCGGCCGTCTCACCAGCCTGAGGGACGTCCCCGACTCTGGACCAGGCCTCTGGCTCCACCGGGCAAGCCGCTCTTCCGGGCCCTGGGGCGGCCTCAGCACGGCAGTCCGGGCCCCAGGCCGGCGGGACAGGCGGCGTGAGGGGGCGGCGGCGGCGGCTTTAAGTGCTGAATCACCACTTTGCAACCCGAGCGCCAAACCACCGTGACCCACGGGGCCCGAGAACCCGGGCGCTCCGTTCCGCTTACCCACAGAGGCGCTCCAGGGGCGGCAGGCGGGCGCCGAAGACCGAGCGGAAAGTGCTGGGCAGCGCGGGGTGCAGAAGCCACGCTAGCCGGTACCGCATTAGCCAGCGCAGTCGCCGGGATCACCGCGAATGCTTCCTGCTTGCTCTGCGAGCCGGCCCTGCGCACTGCGCATGCTCTCTCCGCCGCGCCGCGCGGTCTCCCGGGAGCTGCGGAGAGGCAGCTGCTCCGGGTTTTGCTTGGAGCCGGAGGGGGGGCGAGGACGGTGGCGACGGCGGGCAGCTGAGGCCTGAGCTGGCAGGCTGGAGGGACAGGGTCTGGCCGGGGCACTTTGGGAGCCAAGCACCCAGGCTTTCCCAGGCGGGGAGGGTCCAGCTAAGTCCCACCGGCCGCACCTGTGAGGGTGGCGACGTGTGTTTGGCTGTGAGGGGGCGAGGGGCCGCTCATGAATCCAGTGAGGGTACATGGGGCCACGTTTTCCCGGGCACCCTCATGACTGGCTTGCCCGGCCCTGCAGGTATTGGAACGAGGTTCGTGGTCGCGGCGGCCGCGCAGCCCGCGGGCTCCCTCTAGAGCGCGGTGGGGACGTGAACTGCGAAGGCACAGGTGGCGCTGGAGACCCGGCTCGAGTGCGGCGTGGAGGAAATTCAGACGCAGGGGTCCGCGATAGAGAGGCCAGGACCCGGGGTACGTTTCCATCCTTGGGGAAGCTTGCAGCTCTCTTAAGAGGAAGATGCAGATGGGACGGGCGCCACAGCAAAAGAAGGCTTCAAATCCAGAGTAGAAACTACTACTCTTACTAGTACCCCGCACTAGGAATACTACTATTGTCAGTCGGCTTCAGTTGTTACTTTTTAAACAAAGAATTTTCTCCCCAGTGACTTTATGGTGCTTTGCACCACGAACAACCTAATGGTTGTTATGGATCTAACTTTCCATTATACCTAACGCGAGTCTTTAAGGAAGAGTGTGATTGGGGGATGGTGACTTCACAGCTTAAGTACTTTTACGTTTCTGATTGGCAGACCAACGACTGCAGCCAAAAACAGTGTCCTGAGTCCTAGTATTGCTTTAAATGGGAATTCAGTAGGAGGATTCCTTAATCAAGTTGATGCTTTATCAAAGAGGTACCCAACGACCTTTTAAACAATGCAACTTCACCTAAAGGCAAACCTTTGGATGAAAACGTAAAAATTATGGCAAGCCTCCTAGTGGTGTTTGCAAGTACATGATTTCAAGAACCTTTAAGTTACCAGTCCCAATGCAGAGTAGTCAATCACCTTGAAGCAGCTCCTCTGAGAATGTTAATGCAGACTTTCTGAATACATTTATGCTCCATTAATAGAATCTAAAACTGGGCTAGGCCAAGAGTAGATTCAGTCTTGGAGGGCTTGAAACCTGTACAATTTGGGGAACCTCTTTGAGACATAAAATACAAATTATAAATACAAAATTAGCAATCAAAACAAGATGAGTATAGAGAGAAAATAAATCACAACAAATACTCGAGACTTGGAGATTACCACTCTTTTTTTTCTCTGAGATCTCTTTAGGCTGTTTATTAAAAATGCTTACATAAAAGTGCTCCCAGACCACAACTGGCTTTCCCTCGACCACTTCCAGTTTGGATCCTGCGCAAGTGAGCGGCCCTGCAGTTTCAACTTCATTAGCTTCATGATAAATTTGGTTGAGTGGATAGTTGGAGTAGATGTCCTGGATAAGAAAGGACATCCACTGGTTGGAGTGGATGTCCTGGATAAGAAAGAATAATATTAATATAGTCTCAATGAAGAGGAGGTGGATGGAAAGAAAATAACAATTTTGAGGGTCTACTCTGTCTGGCATTGCACATCAATCCTTCATTAGTCTTCATGATCATCCTGTGAAATGGTTATTTCCCCACCTACCAGAGTTGAGGAAGCTGTGGCAGAGAGAGGTTAAGTAACTTGCGAACAATTGGACAAAAAGAACAATTGGACAAAAAGAGTGGAGTTGTAATTTGAACCCAGGACTGTCTGATTCCAAAACTTGTGATTTGCTCATCTCATTTATGACTTGACAAATATTTTTTGAATGCCTTATAGATACCAGGTATTATAAAGGTGCTGGGGGATACAGCAGTGGATAAGAGACAAAAGTTTGTCTTAATGGAGCTTACCTTCTAACTTTGTGGGAAAAACAGACAATAAGTTAAGTGAGTACGAGATATGAAGAAGGAAAAGGTGGTGAGAAAAGGTCTCTCTAAGGAAGTGACATTCACGTAGAGCCCAGAATGATGAGAAAAAGTGGGAAATATGAAGGTCTAGGATGTAATCTCTCCCACTCTCACTCAAACAAGTACAAGGTGTAGACCACCTAGACAACTTTTTTTTTTTTTTTTTTTGAGACGGAGTTTCACTTTTTTGCCAGGTTGGAGTGCAGTGGCTTGATCTCAGCTCACTGCAACCTCTGCCTCCTAGATTCAAGCAATTCTCCTGCCTCAGCTTTGCGATAGCTGAGGCACACACCACCACACCCAGCTAATTTTTGGACTATAGGCAAATACCACCATGCCCAGCTATTTTTCTACTTTTAGTAGAGACAGGGTTTCTCTATGTTGGTCAGTTTGGTCTCGAACTTCTGACCTAAGGCAATCCACCTGCCTTGGCCTCCCAAAGTGCTGGGATTACAGGTGAGAGCCACTGGGCCCAGCTATTTTTATTTTTTTATAGAGATGAGGCCTAACTATGTTGCCAAAACTGGTCTTTTTTTTTTTTTTTTTTTGAGGTGGAGTCTTGCTCTGTTACCCAGGCTGGAGTGCAGTGGTGCCATCTCGGCTCACCACAACCTCCGACTCCTGGGTTCAAGCGATTCTCCTGCCTCAGCCTCCCGAGTAGCTGGGATTGCAGGCGCCTGCCACCACACCCAACTAATTTTTGTATTTTTAGTAGAGATGGGGTTTCACTGTGTTGGCCAGGTTGGTCTCAAACTCCTGACCTTGTGATCACCCCACCTCGGCCTCCCAAAGTACTGGGATCACAGGTGTGAGCCACCGCACCTGGCCTTAGCCATCTATTTTCATAGTTGCCAGGATAATGTTAGATTCTGTTACTGTGTATGTCTGTGGGTATGAATACTAAAGAGAACGACAGTAAGTATATCTTCATGTGCTTATAAACAGGAAAAAATACAATTTATTAACTGTTCATAAACTTGTTAAAAACAGTCCAAAAATGCCTAAATATAGCATTTCCCCAAATCCAGATTTGGGTTACAGCTTTCATCGTTCAAGCAGTAGAATCTCAGTAGCAAAGATTAATTGGGAGAGAGAAAGAAGTTTCCAGTTCCCTGACCTGACTGTTCCTGGAACATATCAGATTCTCTTGTCTCAAACCTTCATGATTGATGTTTCCACTCTCTGGAGTTTTTCCCTCACCTGATCTCATTTTGGCTCCTTCCTTTCTTTTCTTTCTTTCTTCCTTTCTTTTCTTTTCCTTCCTTTCTTTTCTTTTCATTCTTTCTCTTTCTGACAGACTCCCCTCCCCATCCCATCTCCCCTCCCCTCCCTTCTCCCCCCCCTCCCACCTCCTCTCCCCCTCCCCTTCCCACCTCCCCTCCCCCTCCCCTTCCCATCTCCCCTCCCCCATCCCCATCCCCCCTTCCTTTCCCCCATCCCATCTCCCCTCTCCTCCCTTCTCCCTCCTACCCTCCCCTCCCACCACCCCTCCCCCCCTCCTTCCCCTCCCTTCTCCCCTCCTGTCCCCTCCCCCCATCCCCTACCTTCTCCCCTCCCCCTACCTTCTCCCCTCTCCTCTCCCCTCTCCTCTCCTCTCCCCCTCCCCCTCCCCTCCCCTCCCCTCCCCTCCTCTCCCCTCCCCTCCCCTCCTCTCCCCTCCCCTCCCCTCCCTCCCCTCCCCTCCTCCCCCTCCCCTCCCCTTTGGATTTCACCATGCTGGCCAGGCTGGCCCTTCTTACTTTTCAAGCCACAACTTAAATTTCACTTCCTCAGAGAGAACTTCTCCAACCACTTTATCTGAAGTAGCTTCCCAAACTCTCCCACAAAATCTACCTAGCAAAAGGAGATGTTGAAATTTTACTCCCCATGCTTCTCTTTCTTGGCCAAACTTCAGGACCCTTCCCTAGAGACCAAAGGCATTGAGAGGAATTAGGGTCCTTATAGTAGGAATGCAAGAGAAAAAAGTCATATACAGTGTTTGTGACTTTCAAACCAGTCTTTGTTTTGTTTTGTTTTTGAGACAGAGTTTCACTCTTGTTGCCCAGGCTGCAGTGCAATGGCACCATCTTGGCTCAGCACAACCTTCGCCTCCCAGGTTCAAGCAATTCTCCTGCCTCAGGTTCCTGAATAGCTGGGATTACAGGCATGCGCCACCAGGCCTGGCTAATTTTCCTATTTTTAGTAGAGATGGGGTTTCTGCATGTTAGTCAGGCTGGTCTCAAACTCCCACCTCAGGTGATCCGCCCACCTTGGCCTCCCAAAGTGCTGGGATTACAGGTGTGAGCCACCCCGCGCCTGGCTTCATTTTATGTGTCTTGTTTTTTGTTTTTTTGTGAGACAGCATTTCACTCCTGTTGCCAGGTTGGAGTGCAGTGGTGCCAACTCAGCTCATTGCAACCTCTGCCTCCCGGGTTCAAGTGATTCTCCTGCCTCAGCCTCCCCAAATAGCTAGGATTACAGGCATGCGCCACCACTCTTGGCTAATTTTGTATTTTTAGTAGAGACAGGGTTTCTCCATGTTGGTCAGGCTGGTCTCGAACTCCCGACCTCAGGTGATCAGCCCAACTCGGCCTCCCAAAGTGCTAGGATTACAGGCATGAGCCACCGGGCCCAGCCATTTTATGTGTCTGAATTTACTTTTTTTTTTTTTTTAGACATAGTCTTGCACTGTCGCCCAGGCTGGAGTGCAGTGGCGCGATCTCGGCTCAATGCAACCTCCGCCTCCCGGGTTCAAGCACTTCTCCTGCTTCAGCCTCCCTAGTAGCTGGGATTACAGGTGCCCACCACCACGTCCAGCTAATTTTTGTATTTTTAGGAGAGATGGGGTTTCACCCATTTGACCAGGCTGGTCTCAAACTCCTGACCTCATGATCTGCCTGCCTTGGCCTCCCAAAGTGCTAGGATTACAGGCATGAGCCACTGCGCCCGGCCTAATTTACTGTTTTATCTCCCTCACTAACATGTAAATACCACAAGAATAGAAACCTGGTTGCTCGTTTTACTGGTGTATCCTTAACATTGAAAGCATCCCCTGGGCCCATAATGTTTGTTGAATGGAGAAATCAAGAGTTGTTTTAACTGTGTGTGGAAAATATGAATTGTAGATTTTATATTAATATTTCAAGTACTATACATAAAGTAACTCAGATTTACCTTTAAGGACTAGCAAGGATGAGTCATTTAGAAAAACTCTTAACAAATTTATAATTAATAAATCATTTATCTATAAAACATTATTAAAAATTCATGTTGCTTTTAGGTATTTTATTACCATAGTATTGTACTTAAAACTAACACACATTTGAAAACTTTTTATTGGGCAGGGCACGGTGGCTTATGCCTGTAATCCCAGCACTTTGGGAGGCCGAGGCGGGTGGCTCACCTAAGGTCAGGAGTTTGAGACCAGCCTGGCCAATGTGGTGAAACCCTGACTCTACTAAAAATATAAAAAAATAGCCCAGCATGGTGGCAGGTGACTGTAATCCCAGCTACTTGGGAGGCTGAGGCAGAAGAATTGCTTGAACCTGGGAGGCAGACGTTGCAGTGAGCCAAGATCACATCATTGCACTCCAGCCTGGGCGACAAGAGCAAAACTTGGTCTCATTAAAAAAAAATAAAAAAGAAAACTTTGTATTATGGAACAATTTAAACATACACAAAAGCAAGGAAAATAATACAACTATTCCAGGCAAAATATGATTTTAGAATTCTATAGCCCAACAATGTCAACATAGATTCTGTGATTTAGGCTAAAAACATTTTGAAAAATACTATTTTAGAATTCTGCAGCCAAACAATATCAGTAAATAAATACCCCGACATCCATTCATTATTTAGCTTCCGTAATTACCAGTTCATGGCCAATATTGTTCTATCTTTTCCTCCTAGTCCCTCAACCTCCACTAAATCAATCTGAACCAAATACGGAGCATCATATTATTGATATTTCATCTCTTAATATTTCAGTATGTATCTCAAAGGGCTTAAAGAAAATCTGCAGGTACAAACATACTTAAAATATTAACATAATTACTTAATATCAAATATTTAGTCAGTGTTCCCACTTTCCTGAGCATTCCCACTTTCCTGATTGCCTCAGATGTTTCTTTTTACAATGGGTTTGTTCAAATCAGGATCCAAACAAGAAAAAAAACACTTCATTTGATTAATATGTTTGTTTTGTATCTTTTGAAGATTATCTTTTTTTGAAGAGTTTATTGAAGTATTGCAAACAGAAAAGTAAACAAATGATAACTGTACAGCTCAGTGAATTTTCAAAAACTGAACACATCCCTGTAAACACAACCAGAAGCTCTCCCTTATTCTTTCTTTCAGTCACTGTCACACCAATGGTAACCACTAACCTGACTTCTAACACGATAAATTAGTTTTGCCTGGTTTACAATTTAATATAAATGGACTCATACAGTGTATCTTCTTTTGGGTCTGGCTTTCTTTTACTATCTGGAGAGATCTATCCATGTTTTTTAGTGTGATTTTTGTTTGTTCACATTCCTTTTTTTCTCTCTTTTTTTTTTTAAGACAGAATCTCGCTCTGTTGCTCAGGCTGGAGTGCAGTGGCATGATCTCAGCCCCCTACAACCTCTGCCTTCTAAGTTCAAGTGATTTTCCTGCCTCAGCCTCTCATAGGAGCTGGGATTACAGGTGTCCACCACCACACCTGGCTAATTTTTTTTTTTTTTCGGTAGAAACGGAGTTTCACAATGTTGGTCAGGCTGGTCTCGGACTCCTGACCTCAGATGATCCTCCCACCTCAAGCCTCCCAAAGTGCTGGGATTACTTTTTTGAGACTGAGTCTCTCTGTCGCCAGACTGGAGTGCAGTGGGTGCGATCACAGCTCACTGCAACCTCTGACTCCCTAGTTCAAGCGATTCTCCTGCCTCAGCCCTCCGAGTAGCTGGGATTACAGGGGTGAGCCATCATGCCCGGCTACTTTTTGTATTTTTGGTAGAGACAGGGTTTCACCATGTTGGCAAGGCTGGTCTCGAAAGCACTTCTGGCTGGGCGTAGTGGCTCAATCCTGTAATCCCAGCACTTTGGGAGGCCAAGGAGGGCAGATCACAAGGTCAGGAGTTCGAGACCAGCCTGGCTAATATGGTGAAACCCCGTTCCTAGTAAAAATACAAAAATTAGCCAGGCATGGTGGCGCGTACCTGTAATCCCAGCTACTTGGGAGGCTGAGGCAGGAGAATTGCTTGAACCTGGGAGGTAGAAGTTGCAGTGAGCCAAGATCATGCCACTGCACTCCAGCCCGGGCAACAGAGCGAGACTCCATCTCAAAAAAAGAAAAAAAAAGAAAGCACTCCTGACCTCAGGTAATCTGCCCGCCTCGGCCTCCCAAAGTGCTGGGATTACAGACATGAGCCACCACACCTCGCCCAATAATTCTCAATATTTGGAAGCATATGTGGTCCAGATTCTTCTTTTTTTATTATTTTCTTTTTCTTTTCTTTTTTTTAAAAAAGACAGGGTTGCACCATGTTGGTCAGGCTGGTCTTGAACTCCCAACCTCAGGTGATCCGCCCACTTTGGCCTCCAAAGTGCTTGGATTACAGGCGTGAGCCGCAACGCCCAGACTGTTTTTTGTTTTTGTTTTTAATATAGGGTTTCACCATGTTGGTCAGGCTGGTCTTGAACTCCCGACTTCAGGTGATCCTCCCGCCTTGGTCTCCAAAGTGCTTGGATTATAGGCATGAGCCACCACACCCGGCCCAGATTCTTCTTTAAGAAGAATTGGCTTGGATTTTCTGGCCCTTTTCAATTTCACATAAAATTTTATAAAAAAGCTTGTTATAGCTTGTCAATTCTAAGTCTTCTTCAGTTCATAGATTTCTCCCTCCACTTTTTTTTTTTTTAAGAGTCTCGGCTCTGTCACCCAGACTGGAGTGTAGTGGCACGATCTTGGCTTACTGCAACCTTCACCTCCTGGGTTCAAACAATTCTCCTGTCTCAGCCTCCTGAGTAGCTGGGATTACAGGCATATGCCACCATGCCTGGCAAATTTTTGTATTTTTTTAGTAGAGGTGGGGTTTCACCATGTTGGCCAGGCTGGTCTTGAACTCCTAAGAGGTCATCTGCCCGCCTCGGCCTCCCAAAGTGCTAGGATTACGGGTATCAGCCACCACACCCAGCCTCTCCCACCTCTTTTTTATTTTGCAATTTATTTGTTAAAGGAGTTATTTGCCCTGTCATGTTTCAAACATTCTAAATTTTGCAGACTGTATTCTTTTTTATTTTTATTTTTTTAAAACGGAGTTTTGCTTTTGTTGCCCAGGCTGGAGTGCAATGGAGTGACCTCGGCTCACTGCAACCTCCGTCTCCTGGGTTCAAACCATTTTCCTGCCTCAGCCTCCTGAGTAGCAGGAGTTACAGGCATGCACCGCCACGCCTGATCAATTTTTTGTATTTTTAGTAGAGACAGGGTTTCACCATATTGCTCAGGCTAGTCTCAAACTTCTGACCTCAAGTGATTCACCCACCTCAGCCTCCCAAAGTGCTGGGATTACAGGCATGAGCCACCAGGCCTGGTCTGCTGACTATTCTTACAGTGTGACTTAATGTGTTTGTTTCCTATATTTCCTGTAAATGGTAGTTACATTCATAGATTTGATCAGATTCAGCAAATATGCATTTGACAAACATTTGCTAAGCACTGTGCTTGCTACTAAGTGGGATACAAAAATGACTAAGATATCACTCCTAATCTATTATTATTTATTTTATTTTATTTATTATTTATTTATTTATCTTTTTGAGACTGAGTCTCACACTGTTGCCCGGGCTGGAATGCAATGGCACGGTCTTGCCTCACTGCAACCTCCACCTCCCGGGTTCTTGCAATTCTGCTGCCTCAGCCTCCCAAGGAGCTGGGACTACAGGTGCACACCACCACATCCGGCTAATCTTTTGTACTTTTAGTAGAGACAGGTTTCACTATGTTGGCCAGACTGGTCTCGAACTCCAGACCTTGTGATCTGCCCACCTTGGCCTCCCAAAGTGTTAGGATTACAGGCATGAGCAACCGTGTCCAGCTTATTTTATTTTTAATTTTTATTGCATTTATTTATTTTCAGACGGAGTCTCACTCTGTTGCTCAGGCTGGAGTGCAGTGCCACCATCTCGGCTCACTGCAACCTCCGCCTTCAGGGTTCAAGCAATTCTCCTGCCTCAGCCTCCCTAGTAGCTGGGATTACAGGCACGTGCCACCACACCCAGCTAATTTTTGTATTTTTAATAGAGACGGGATTTTGCCATCTTGGCCAGGCTGGTCTTAAACTCCTGACATCAGGTGATCCACCCGCTTTGGCCTCCCAAAGTGCTGGGATTACAGGCATGAGCCACCATGCTCAGCAGAGAAATGTTGATTATTAGCCTGAGCAGTTTGAACTCAACAAAGGCAATGTAAAATGACATTTCAGGGACCTGCTTAGTGCAACACAACACTTAGACATGGCCATAGGACCCTGGCTCTCTCTATTAGACTTAGACCTGAGGGCAAGTACAATAATTCAGCCTGTGTATTCATTGCCAGGCCCACAGTAAGCACTTCAAAAAGAGTATGATAAAAGTGGATTCATGTACACTTAGCAAATGAAAAAATTCGGCGGGAAAGACAGTAGTTAAGAGAACTTGGGTGTTGGAATGAGAAAGTTTTTTTTTTTTTTTTTTTTTTTTGAGATGGAGTCTCGCTCTGTTGCCTGGGATGGAGTGCAGTGGCACGATCTCGGCTGACTGCAACCTCCACCTCCTGGGTTCAAGCACTTCTGTCTCAGCCTACTGAATAGCTGGGATTACAGGCACCTGCCACCATGCCCAGCTAATTTTTGTGTTTTTAGTAGAGATGGGGTTTCACCTTGTTGGTCAGGCTGGTCTCAAACTCCTGACCTCAGGTGATCCACCCGCCTTGGCCTCCCAAAGTGCTGGGATTACAGGCGTGAGCCACCAAGCCCAGCCAGCATGGGAAAGAATTCTAAATTCCTTCCCCCAATACTTAAATCTAACACTATGATTAAAGTTTAAGTAGGGGCTGGGCACTGTGGCTCACGCCTGTAACCCCAGCACTTTAGGAGGGCAAGGCAAGTGGATCGAGTGGTCAGGAGTTCGAGACCAGCCTGGCCAAGATGGTGAAACCCCATCTCTACTAAAAATAGAAAAATTAGCCAGGTGTGGTGGTGGGCGCCTGTAATCCCAGCTTTTAGGAGGCCGAGGCAGCTTAAACCGAGGAGGCGGAGGTTGCAGTGAGCCAAGATCAGGCCATTACACTCCAGCCTGGGTGACAGAGCCAGACTCCATCTCAAAAAAAAAAAAAAAAAAAAAGTTTAAGTATGATCATATGCTGTATGACTACAGACAAACTTATTTGGACCGTTTGCTGATATAGTGGAAAATAATAGTTTTATTTCAGAAAGTTGTTCTGAAGATTAAATGAGATGATGCACACAAAGTCTTTGGCATGGAGTTTGACTCATTGTAAACCCTAGATAAATGGTAGCTATATCTATTATCAAATGGAGACTCCTGAATTTCTTGTGTCAACCTATTTGACTGTTAATGTAAATATTGTTTGGATATTTACTAAAGAGAAAGGAAAAAGGCCCAGCGCCTATAATACCAGCACTTTGGGAGGCTGAGGTGGGAGAATCACTTGAGGCCAGGAGTTCAAGACCAGCCTGGGCAACATAGGGAGACTCCCATCTCTATCAAAGGAAAACAAAATTAGCCAGGTGTAGTGGCTTGTACCTACAGTCCCAGCTACTCAGGAGGCTGAGATGGGAGGATCCCTTGGGCCCAGGAGGTTCAGGCTTCAGTGAGCCATGATGGTGCAATGTACTCCAGCCTTGGTGACAGAGTGAGACCGTGACTCAAAAAAAAAAACAAAACAAAATGAAAGAAAAGAAGAAATTAGTTCGGGCGCAGTGGCTCACGCCTGTAATCCCAGCACTTTGGGAGGCTGAAGTGGGTGGATCATGAGGTCAGGAGTTCGACACCAGCCTGGCCAAGATGGTGAAACCCGGTCTCTACTATTTAAAAAAAAAAAAAAAAAAAAAATTAGCCAGGCGTGGTAGCACACACCTGTAGTCCCAGCCACTTGCGAGGCTGAGGCAGAATAATTGCCTGAACCCAGGAGGTGGAGGCTGCAGTGAGCCAGTATCTCACCACTGGACTCCAGCCTGGGCAACAGAGTGAGACTCCGTCTCAAAAAAAAAAGAAGAAATTAAGATTTTTTTCCTATTATATCCCAGGCATTTTATATATGTTATTTTAGTCCTCACAATAATAATTATTATCTCCATTTTACAGATGAGGAAACCGCGGCTGATAGAGATTTAGTAATTTCCTTCAGATACTCAATATATATTTATTGAGTAAAGCCTTACTTTGTGTAAGACTGTTCAAGACACTGGGAAAATAATACTGAACAAAAAGACTGGGTCCCTAATGAAACTTTCATTCTATCCATGGAGACACACGATATATTAACAATGTAATTACAGACTGTAGTGTTATGAAGAAAATAGACAGGGTTCTAAGACAGAAAATTGTAAGTGGAAGGCTAGGTACGGTGGCTCACGTCTCTAATCCCAGCACTTTGGGAGGCTGAGAAGGGGCGGATTACTTGAGGTCAGGAGTTTGAGACCAGCCTGGCCAACATTCTAAAACCCAGTCTCTACTAAAAATACAAAAAAATTAGCTGGGCGTAGTGGGGTGCCTGTAACCCCACCTATTCAGGAGGCTGAGGCACAAGAATCCCTTGAACCCAGGAGGTGGAGGTTGCAGTGAGCCGAGATCCCATCACTGCCTTTCAGCATGGGGGACAGAGCAAGACTGTCTCAAAAAAAAAGAAAAAGAAAAAGAAAATTATGAGGAATGTGCTTTATTAGCGTGGTCAGGAAAGTTCTTTTTAGAAGAGAAAGTTCCACTGAGAGCTGAAGAATGAGAATGGGTAAGCCATGCAAAGAGCCTAACAGAGTTCAGGGCAAGGGCCTGGCCACAGGAAAAAGCTAGGAGCTCTGAAGCATGGTAATGAGATTTTTGGCAAGTGCCTTTAGTTGATGGTATGGACAAGGGCCAGATCATAAGGACCCTACGGGGCACAGTAAAGAGTTTGGATTTCATTCCAAATACAAATAAGCTAGTGTAAGATTAAAAAGCAGATGAAGAGCATGGTCTTATTTTCTTATTTGTTTCTTAAAAGACATTTCCCTTGCTGAGTAAATGTAGTAGAGGGGTCGGGGGGAGGGAAAAAGAGCAGAAGAGAGTCTTGTTAAGGAGGTGGATGACAGTAGTACAGGTAAGAGATAAGAGCCTTGGACTAGGGTGATCGCAGGGGGAGATAAAATCAACAGCACTCCACTACACGTGGAGGAATCAAAGGTTCTGGTTAGCATCAGTGTCTAAGTGAGAAAGATTAGGGTGGAGGTTAGAAGATAAGAGTTCAGTCTGGCATAGGTCCCATTTTGAAATGCCAGGGAGCCACCTAGAGGAGATATCAATAGACAGCTGCCTACGCAAAATAGAGATGACCAGCGGAAGGAGCTGTAGATGTAGATGTTTCCTTGGAGCGGGGTGCATGTAGGGCATTAGTTAGTGGAGGAACACAAAAAGGACGTAAGAGCTTTCCCACTGCACCGGTTTGTTACTTAACAGATTCCCATGGGTTATGTGGCCAGAAGCGCAGTTGTAAGAACCGACTGCGGCATAGGCTTCTGTTTCAGTATTTCCTGGTAGGGCGTCCCACACCTACAGCAGTCGAGTAACGCCAGGCACTGCCAAGACGCCGAAAAGTTCGCCTACAGCAGGCGTGAGGTGGCAGAGGGCGCGCAGGCCCCAGCGAGCGCTGCATGCTGGGATTCGTAGGCCGGGGCAGCTGACTTTTGCGCAGCCTCCTTGAGACTCGACCGCCCGCTGCGCCGCGCGGAAAGGCGGAGCGTGCCGGCGGCCTGCGTCAGTCGATCAGTGCAGTGGTTCTAAAATCTGGGCGGGCCCTGCTTTCTTGCTTGGAGTCGCTTTATCGATGATGACTTAGAGTCCTCCAAATGGCATTCAGTGTCCATTTCATCACGATTTGGAACCTGTAGTAGCCTTATCTCTTAACACTTCCTAATTACTCTTTTTCTTTTTTGAGAAAGGTTATTGCTCTGTCGCCTAGGCTGGAATAATCTAGTGGCATAATTCCGGCTCACTGCAGCCTTGATCTCCTGTGTTCAGCGTTCCTTCCGCCTCAGCCTCGTGAATAGCTAGGAGAACAGGCACGCACCACGCCAGGCTATTTTTTCCCCTATTTTTTTTTTTTTTTGTTGTTGTTGAGACGCATGTGTGTTGGCGGCAAAGGTGGTGGGGTTCCCCCTATGTCGCCCAGTCTGGTCTCAAACTTCTGGCCTCAAGCATCCTCCTACCTCGGCCTGTTAAAGTGTTGGGATTACAGGCATGAGCCACTGAGCCCAACACTAATAATTCTTCAAGATTATTCTGGGCCGGGCGGGGTGGCTCACGCCTGTAATCCCAGCACTTTGGGAGGCCAGGCGGGAGGTGGGGGGTGGGGGTGGGAGTGGGGGATCATCTAAGGTCAGGAGTTCGAGACCAGCCTGGCCAACATGGTGAAACCACATCTCTACTAAAAATACAACATAGCCGGGCTTGGTGGCATGCACCTGTAATCCCAGCTACCCGAGGGCTGAGGGAGGCGGAGGTTGCAGTAAGCCGAGATCGCGCCACTGCACTCCAGTCTGAGTGACAAGAGCGAGACTCCGTCTCTTTCTTTTAATTTTTTTTTTTTTTTAAGACGGGGTTTCACCATGTTGGTCAGGCTGGTGTTGAACTCCCGACCTCACGTGATCCGCCCGCCTTGGCCTCCAAAGTGCTTCGATTACAGGCGTGAGCCACCACGCCACGCCGACTCCGTCTCAAAAAAAAAAAAAAAAAAAAAAAAAAGTCTATTTTGGTCTCCGCTGGGAAGGCTATTCGCTTTGGACCTCTCTCTTCTGTGCTTCCATTGCCCTCTTACAATTCTCTAATAATTATAATCATGGAGAGCGCTTACCATATATTCCAATCTACTTACTTGCATAAACTCATTTATTCTCCCCATAACCCTCTGAGGTGGTTACTAGTTTTTCCTCTCTGCAGATGAGGGAATTTTGGGCTAGAGACGTCATGTAAGTTGAGCCACGCCACGCTGAAGTTCCACACTCCTCTCCTGCGTCTCGGCTCTGGACTACTGAGTTCCGGAGCGAGCTGACAGACCAGCTCTTTACGTTACTGGAGGTCACGCCCTGAGGGCGGGGCTCCAGTAAGGACACTGCGTCCATGGTGCCTTGCGCGCTCGCGCAGCCATTGGTGTGGCTACTCCGCTCCTTTTTCAAATTGAGGCGCGGAGGCGTTTCTCGGTTTCTGGGACTTTGGGCGGAGACGAGATTGGTGATTTAGTAGCACCGGCTGGTGCGGGACCAACGCCACGGCCAGAGTACCGGGTGGAGAGCGGGGACGGCGAGCTGCGCGCGTCAATCCTCTAGGCCACGCCAGCGCCCAGCAGGGGCCAGGGACACTCAGGCTCCCGTCTGCCGCCAAGCCCCTACGCGCCCCACGGCGCCCAAAGCTGCGGCCAGGCGTTGATTTTTTGGCGGGGACCGTCATGGCGTCGCAGCCAAATTCGTCTGCGAAGAAGAAAGAGGAGAAGGGGAAGAACATCCAGGTGGTGGTGAGATGCAGGTAGGGAGAGGGCTGACAGGATTCCGAGCGCCGGGGCTTTGCTGCTGGGCCCCCTCCTGCGCGGTTCGGGGAGAGGGATTTTGTTTGCATTTCCTGAGAGTCCCAGTTTCTTTGTTGTCCGCGTTCTGTTCAATAAAAATGACACCCGGTTGCTGTGTGTGTCTGATTTTCAGGAGAAAATAGGATGTTTGATTACTGTTCCATACTGAAAAGTGCGTTCTTATTTTAAACTATAGTCAATAAATATTTAGGTATCACTTTTGTATGCTACTTCATGTAGTTTGTCAGTTTGGAAGTAAGACTGAATACCTGCTTTGCAGATGGTTTAGCCCTTGGTATTATCACCTCTAAAAGACAATCAATCACTTATCTTTATTCTAGATGCAATATTTTCTTCATCCCTACTAAACAAGTAAACATCTGTGTAATCATTAAAAATTAAGTTATAAAGTGAGTTTATGTTTTTAAAAGATCAAGGCAGTTTAAGCTAGTGTGAATTTCTGATTGTGCTGCAGTTTTCCTTTTCATCTGTTTATTCATAGACCAAATTAACGGATTTTCCGAGATAAGGGGATGTGGAGGGGTGTTCGGCTCTCCCCTGACTGGTTTCCAAATAACTTCTTAATTGTAAAATAAGCTAGAAACTGTTGCTTAGTTAGAATTGATTTATTCAACTTCTTAGAGGCTCTCCACAGTTTACTGAGTATGTGTGTTTTGTGTGTCTGTTTTTGTGGCTGTTAACAGTTGCTGTTGCAACTTTTCTGTAAACCCCAAAGTATTCTAAAATTAAAAGGTTATTTTTTGGGAAAACCTGTATCAACAAACTTTCTTAGGCTATTTACTCAGACCTGGTAAATTGAATTGTAGATATCAAAGGTGATGACTAGATTTCTAAACTAGGTGCCAGAGAGGAGATTTGGTGGCAATCCTAAGTCTGGCCAGTGACACTTACCAGCTGTACTCTGGGCCTTCTGTTAGTAGTTGCTTGTTTTGAAGATTTTTATTTAAAAATGCAGTGCATGTAACAAGTGCAAATTTTAAAATTATTTTGGTTGTTTAATAAAACCAGGCAATATTACCTTTTCCGTGTGCCTTTATTTGGTTTCTATTTTTAATGTTAGTTACAAAATACTTCAGACTTAGAAAAAGTTATTAAGAATAATGTAATAAACATTTGTGTTCATAACTCAGATTAAGAAACAAAGCAATCATTGCTGGAGCCCCCCTCTTTCCCCTCTCCATCCCTTTTCCTCTGCCCACAGTTAACCATTATCTTGAACTTGATGTTTATGATCTGCATATATTTCAAGCCTTGCCGTAGAAGAGATTTACTTTATCACCAATGAATAGAATGGTACTTTGCTTGTGTCTTGTGTATTATAAAAAAAATTTACAATAATTTTTGTGTAAAGAGATTTTTTTTTATTTTCAGATTAGCTTTTTTTTTTTGTTTTAAGACGAGGTTTCTCCATGTTGATCAGGCTGGTGTTGAACTCCTGACCTCAGGTGATCTGCCCACCTCGTCCTCCCAAAGTGCTGGGATTACAGGTGCAAGCCACCAGGCCCGGGCAGCCTTTTTCTTTAAAATAGCCTTCCTGGTACAAGTCTGTTATTAAGCTTTAGTAAATGGGCATCTTAGGAGTTATGAGGTCCTTGGGTTGACAAGCCTTCTCTGTAAAGGACCTGGATAAATAAATATTTTATTTAAATATTCTAGGCTTTACTCTGTCACTCAGGCTGTAGTGCAGTGGTGCGATCTCAGCTCACTGCAGCCTCTGCCTCCCCGGTTCAAGCAATTTTCTGCCTCAGCCTCCCAAGTGGCTGGGATTACAGGTGCACACCACCATGCCTGGATAATTTTTGTGTTCTTAGTAGAGATGGGGTTTCACCATGTTGGCCAGGCTGGTCTCAAACTCTTGACCTCAGGTGATCCACCCACCTCGGCCTCCCAAAGTGCTGGGATTACAGGTAGTAGCTACCACACCCGGGCACATGTGGTTTCTTTCACATTATTTTCTGATCCTTTTTTTTTTTTTTAAGCAACCCTTTAAAACTGTAAAAATCATTCTTAAATCTTTGGCAGGGCAAGGGCCACGTTCAACCTACAGGTTAAAGTTTGCAGACCCCTACATAATGTGCTACTGGCTATCTTTCTTACACCCTTTCTATTCCCTCTCCTATTTTTTCCCAGTTTAAAAAATTGTTTTCAAATACACATAAAATTTACCATCTTAACCACCTTTAAGTGTACAGTTCAGTGATATTAAATACATAATACTATTCTGCATCATTACTGCCATCCATCTCTGTAACTCTTTTCATCATGAAAAACTGAAACTATACACATTAAACAGTAACTCCCCATTTCCCTCTCCCCTCAGCCCCTGACACCTACTATTCTACTGTCTGTCTGTGATTTTGATTACTCTAAGTACTTCATGTAAGTGGAGTTGTAATACAGTATTTATCCTTTTGTGACTTGCTTGTTCCCACTTTGCATGATGTCCTCAAGGTTCAACCATGATGTCACAAATGTCAGAAGGTTTCCTTCTTTTTAAGACTGAATAGTATTATATGCATATACCACATTTTGCTTATCCCTTCATATGTCAGTGGACACTTGAGTTGCTTCTTCATTTTAGCTATTATGAATAATGTTGCTATGAATATGGGTTTTCAATTTTCAATTCTTTTTGGTAGTTACCAAGAATTGTAATTGCTAGATCATATGATAATTCTATTTTAAATTTTTTAGGAACTGAGAAACAGTGGCTGGACCATTTTACATTCCCACCAACAGTGCATAAGTGTTCTAACTTCTCCACATTCTCACCAACATTATTTTCTGTTTCTTTTTTTTTTTTTTTTTTTAGTAGCCATACCATTGGGTGTGAGGTAGTATCTCATTGTAGTTTTCATTTGTATTTCCCTAATGATTAATGATGTCGAGCAACTTTTCATGTGTTTACTGGGCATTTGTATATCTTTGGAGATGTGTCTATTTAAGTCCTTTGCTCATTTTTAAATTGATTTACTTTTTTGTTGTTGAGTTTTAGGAGTTTTCTATGTATTTTGAATATTTTCAGATATATGAGCTGCAAAAATGTTTTCCTCATTACTGTGGGTTGCCTTTTTACTCGTTGATGCTGTCTTGTCTTTTCCTTTTTTTTTTCCTTTTGGAACCAGCGCATGGCCTCCTGTTTGCTGATTCTGTGTTTGGCCCCAGTGCAGCCTGTTCTGCACTCCATGTCTGCATTGCTGAAACCAGGCCTACCCACCGCCACATAGAAGTCCAGGCTGTAGATATCAATGCATGGGCCACATTTGATACCCAAATCTCTGTGTTACTCGATCTCCATACCAAAGTTTCCAGTATCCAAGAAGTTCTTTCTTTTTTTTTTTTTTTTTTTTTTTTAAGACGGGGTTTCACCATGTTGGTCAGGCTGGTCTTGAACTCCCGACCTCAGGTGATCCGCCCACCTTGGCCTCCCAAAGTGCTTGGATTACAGGCGTGAGCCACCACACCCGGCCCAAGAAGTTCTTTCTTAATTCACACTCCTGCACCTTTAGACCTTCCTCCAGGATTTCTTCTGCTTGGGCCTTCACACTGTGTACTGGGTGGCAATCTATTCATTTCTCCTGATACCAAAGGATCTGATAATGTATCTAGCTTTGGGGAGCACAGGAGTCTGGCCTATGAACTGCTCCAACACCTTGGCTGCCGGGGTGAGTCGTCTTCAGTCTCTTCCACACAAATGTTGAGAGAATCTTGCTCTGTCACTCAGGCTGGAGTGCAATCTTGGCTCACTGCAACCTCTGTCTGCCAGGTTCAAGCAATTCTTATGCTTCAGCCTCCCAAGTAGCTGGAATTACAGGTATGTGCCACCATGCCTGGCTAATTTTTTGTATTTTTAGTAGAGATGGGGTTTCACCATGTTGGTCAGGCTGGCCTTGAACTCCTGACCTCAGGTGATGTGCCTGCCTTGGCTTCCCATAGTGCTAGGATTACAGGTGTAAGTCACCATGCCCGGCCATTTTTTTTTTTTTTTCCCTGCCTTTAAAGATAGTATCTTGCTTTATTGCCCAGGCTGGTTGTGAACTCCTGGGCTCAAATAGTCCTCCTACCTCCCAGGTAGCTGGG
Organism: Ateles fusciceps; assembly: GCA_036589455.1. NCBI lineage: Eukaryota > Metazoa > Chordata > Mammalia > Primates > Atelidae > Ateles > Ateles fusciceps. Next base: position 8,964,798 of record JAZHEH010002393.1, read on the forward strand.
ATTACAGGGATGCTGTCTTTTGATACACAAACTTTTTAAATTTTTACGAAGTCCAATTTGTCTTGTTTTTGTGGCCTGTGCCTTTGATGTTATATCCAAGAAATCATTGCCAAATCTATTGTTGTGAAACTTTTGCTTTATGTTTTCTTTTAAGAGTTTATAGCTTTAGGTCTTACATAAAGTTTTAATCCATTTTGAGTTAATTTTTGTATATTGTGTTAGATAAAGGTCCAACCTCATTCTTTTGTGTATGGATATTTAGTTTCCCAGCACCGTTTGGTGAAAAGATTGTTTTTCTTTTTTCTGTTTTTCTTTCTTTCTTTTTTTCTTCTTTTTTTTTTTTTTTTTTTTGAGGCAGAGTCTCGCTCTGTCGCCCGGGTTGTGGTGCACTGGCACGACCTCGGCTCACTACCACCTCTGCCTCCTGGGTTCAAGCGATTCTCCTGCCTCAGCCTCCCAAATAGCTGGGACTACGGGCGCCCACCACCACACTCAGCTAATTTTTGTATTTTTAGCAGAGACAGGGTTTCACCATATTGGCCAGGCTGGTCCCGAACTCCTGACCTTGTGATCTGCCCACCTCAGCCTCCCAAAGTGCTTGGATTACAGGCGTGAGCCACCATGCCCAGCCTATTTTTTCTTTTTTGAGACGGAGTCTCACACTGTCACCTGGGCTGGAGTGCAATGGCGTGATCTCCTATCACTGCAACCTCTGCCTCCCGGGTTCACGTGATTCTCCTGCCTCAGCCTCTGAGTAGCTGGGATTACAGGTACATATCACCACACCTGGCTAATTTTTTGTATTTTTAGTAGAGACGGGGTTTCACCATGTTGGCCAGGCTGGTCTTGAACTCCTGACCTCGTGATCCTCCCACCTGGGCCTCCCGAAGTATTGGGATTACAGGAGTGACCCACTGCTCCTGGCCTAAGATTGTCTTTTTTCCAATTGAATGGTCTTGGCAACCTTATTAAAAAGCATTTGCGCATATATAAGAGGGCCTTTTTTCTTTTCTTTCTTTCTTTCCTTCCTTCCTTCCTTCCTTCCTTCCTCCCTCCCTCCCTCCCTTTCTTCCTTCCTTCTTCTTTCCCTCCCTCCATCCCTTCCTTCTTCACTCCCTCCCTCCTTTCCTTTTTCCTTTCCCTTTTCCTTTACCCTTTCCTTTCCTCTCCCCTCCCCCTCCCTTCCCTCCCCTCCCCTTCCCTTTCTTCCCCTCCCCTTCCCTTTCCCCTTTCCTCTCCCCTCCCCTCCCTCCTCCTCCCTCCTCCTCTCCCCTCTCCTTTCCTTTCTTTTCCTTTCCCAGGCTGAAGTACATTGGTGTGACCTTGCCTCGCTGTAACCTCCGCCTCCTGGGTTCAGGCAGTTCTCCCGCCTCAGCCTCCTGAGTAGCTGGGATTACAGGTGCACACCACCATGCTTGGTTAATGTTTGTATTTTTAGTAGAAACGGGGTTTCACCATGTTGGCCAGGCTGCTCTCAAACTCCTGACCTCGTGATCCATTCATCTTGGCCTCCCAAAGTGCTGGGATTACAGGGGCAAGCCACTGCACCTGGCAAGAGGGCTTATTTCTAAGTGCTATTCTGTTCCATGGTCTATAAGTCTGTCTTGTCTTTTTTTTTTTTTTTTTTTTTTTTGTGGAGTCTTGCTCCATTGCCAGGCTAAAGTGCAGTGGTGGGATCTCAGTTCACTACAACCTCTGCCTCCTGGGTTCAAGCGATTCTCCTGCCTCAGTCTCCTGAGTAGCTGGGATTACAGGTGCACGCCAGCATGCCCAGCTAATTTTTGTATTTTTAGTAGAGATAGGGTTTCACCATGTTGGTCAGGCTGGTCTCGAACACCTGAACTCGTGATTCACCCGCCTCAGCCTCCCAAAGTACTGGGATTACAGGCGTGAGCCACGGCACCTGGCCTTAAGTCTGTCTTTATGTCATTACCACATGGTTTTGATTATTGCAGCTTTGTCCTAAGTTTTGAAATCAGGAAGTTTGAGTCCTCCAGCTTTGTTCTTTTTCAAGATTGTTTTGGTTATTTGTACTCCCTTGGGATTCCTTACGAATTTGAGGATGGAGTTTTCTATTTCTGCAAAACATGTCATTGGTATTTTAATAGGGATTGCATTGAATCTGTAGATCACATTGGGTAGTATTGGCATCTTCCGTGTGGTTTTTTTTTTTTTTTTTTTTGTATTTTTAGTAGAGATGGGGTTTCACCATGTTGGCCAGGCTGGTCTCAAACTTCTGACCTCTTGACTCGCCTGCCTCAACCTCCCAGAGTGCTGGGATTACAGGCGTGAGCCACTGTGCCTGGCCCCGCCCCCCCCCCCCCCCCGGCCTTTTTTTTTTGAGACAGTGTCTCACTCTTTCACCAGGCACCAGGCTGCAGTTCAGTGGCGCGACCTCAGCTCACTGCAACCTCCGCCTCCCGGGTTCAAGCAATTCTCCTGCCTCAGCCTCCCGAGTAGCTGGGACTACAGGCGCGCGCCACCACGCCCAGCTAATTTTTGTGTTTTTAGTAGAGACGGGGTTTCACCATGGCCAGGATATTCTTGATCTCCTGACCTCATGATCCGCCCCCCTCAGCCTTCCAAAGTGCTGGGATTACAGGCGTGAGCCACCTTGCCCGCCTGGCATCTTAACAATATTGTCTTTCAGTTCATGAACAAGGGATGTGTTCCCATTTATTTATGCCCCTTAATTTCTGTCTGCAGGTTGTTTTTTTTTTTTAGATGGAGTTTTGCTCTTGTTGCCTAGGCTGGAGTGCAGTGGCGCAATCTCTGCTGACTGCAACCTCCGTCTCCCAGGTTCAAGCAATTCTCCTGCCTCAGCCTCCCGAGTAGCTGGGACTACAGGCCTGCGCCACCACGCCCAGATAATTTTTGTATTTTTAGTAGAGATGGGGTTTCACCATGTTGGCCAGGATAGTTTCGATCTCTTCACCTCGTGATCCGCCCGCCTCCGCCTCCCAAAGTGCTGGGATTGCAGGCATGAGCCACCACACCCAGCCAAGAAGTTTTTCTTTTTTTAGAGATGTGATCTGGCTATGTTTCCCATTCTGATCCTGAACTCCTGGCTTCAAATGATCCTCTCCTCTTAGCCTCCCATAGTGCTGTGATTACAGGCGTGAGTCACTGTGCTGGCCCTGTTCTTGTTCTTTGAGGGACATTTTTCACTCTTTGACCATCAATTATGTTTGCTGTGGGTTTTTCTTATGCTGCTTTTATTTTGTTGAAGTAGTTTTGCTCTATTCCTAGTTTGTTGATCTTTTTTATTTTTTTGGAGACGGAGTCTTGCTCTGTCGCCAGGCTGGAGTGCAGTGGCGTGATCTCGGCTCACTGCAACCTCCCACTCCCAGGTTCAAGCAGTTGTCCTGCCTCAGCCTCCCAAGTAGCTGGGACTACAGGCACACGTCACCACACCCAGCTAATTTTTGTATTTTTAGTAGAGATGGGGTTTTACCATGTTTGCCAGGATGGTCTCCATCTCCTGACCTTGTGATTCACCTGTCTTGGCCTCCCAAAGTGCTAGGATTACAAGCGTGAGCCACCGCGCCCAGCCTGTTGAGCATGCTTATGACTAAAGGGTTTTGAATTTTGTCAGCTGCTTTTCCTGCATCAATTGACATGATCCTGTGGTTTCCTTCATTCTGTTAACGTGGCATATTCCACTGATCAAGTTTTACATATTGAACCATCTATATATTCCAGGAATAAATCTCATTTGGTCATGGTGTATAATCCTTGTGCTGCTCAGTTCAATATGTTGGTATTTTGTTGAGGATCTTTGTATCAGTGTTCATAAGGGATAGTGACCTGTAGTCTTCTTTTAGTTGCCTTTGTCTGGCTTTGGTATCAGGGTAATGCTGACCTCACAAAATGAATTAGGAAGTGTTGTCTCCTATACGAGATTTTTTTGGTGAAAAGTTTGAGAATAATTGATACTAGATCTTCTTGAAATGTTTTGTAGAATTCACCTGTGAAACTGTCAGATCTAGGCTTTTCTTTGTCAGGAGATTTTTGGTTAGTGATTCTATTTACTAGTTATAGCTCCATTCAGAATTTCCATTTCTTTCTTTCTTTTTTATTTTTGAGATGGAGTTTCGCTCTTGTTGCCCAGGCTGGAGTGCAATGGCGCGATACCAGCTCACTGCAACCTCCACTTCCCAGCTTCAAGTGATTCTCCTGCCTCAGACTCCCAAGTAGCTGGGATTACAGGCATGTGCCGCTATGCCTGGCTAATTTTATATTTTTAGTAGAGATGGGGTCTCTCCATGTTGGTCAGACTGGTCTTGAACTCCTGACCTCATGTGATTCACCCGTCTCGGCCTCCCAAAGTGCTGGGATTACAGGCATGAGCCACCACGCCTGCCCAGAATTTACATTTCTTTGTGGCTTATTCTTTGTGGGTATTGTGTTTCTAGGAATTTGTTCAGCTGGGTTATCCAATTTGTTGGTATACAATTGTTGATAGTACTCTTATAGTCTTTTTTATTTCTGTAGAGTCAATAGTAATGTTTCTGCTTTCATTTCTGATTTTAGTTATATGAGTCTTATTTTCTTAGTCCATCTAGCTAAAAGCTTGTCAATTTTATCTTTTTGAAGAACCATCTTTTGATTTCATTGGTTTTTCTCTTCTCTTTTTTGTTTGTCTCTGCTCTAATCTTTATTATTTCCTTCCTTCTGCTGGCTTTGTATTTAGTTAGTTCTTGTTTCCAGTTCCTTAAGTTGTAAAGTTAGGGTGTTGATATGAAATCTTTCTTGCTTTTTAATGTGAGCATTTATAGCTACAAATTTCCGCCTTAGCACTGCTTCTGCTGTGTCCCATAAGATTTGTTACGTTGTGTTTTCATTTTCAATCTCTAAGTTTTTTTTTTTTTTTTTTTTGAGACAGAGTCTTGACCTGTCACCCAGGCTGGAGTGCGATGATAAGATCGCCGCTCACTGCAGCCTCCGCTTCTTGGGTTCAAGTGATTCTCCTGCCTCAGCTTCCCAAGCGTGCACAGGTGTGCACCACTACGCTTGGCTAATTTTTTGTATCTTTATTAGAGAGGGGGTTTCACCATGTTGGCCAGGCTGGTCTTAAACTCCTGACCTCAGGTGATTCGCCCGCCTCGGCCTCCCAACGTGCTGGGATTCCAGGCGTGAACCACCGCGCCCAGCTGGATTTTTTTTTTTTGCGATGGAGTCTAGCTCTGTTGCCCAGGCTGGAGTGCAGTGGCACAGTCTCGGCTCACTGCAACCTCTGCCTCCCAGGTTCCAGCAGTTTCTGGCTAATTTTTGTAGTTTTAGCAGGGATGAGGTTTCACCACATTGGCCAGGCTGGTCTCGAAATTCTGACCTGAAGTGCTCCACCCACCTTGGCTTCCCAAAGTACTAGGATTACAGGTGTGGGCCACTGTGCTTGACCTAATTTTTTTTTTTTTTTGAGATAGAGTCTTATTCTGTCACCTAGGCTGGAGTGCAGTGCTGCGATCTTGGCTCACTGCAACCTCTGCCTTAGCCTCTCAAGTAGCTGGAACTGCAGATGCCTGCTACCACACCCAGCTAATTTTTTGTGTATTTTTAGTAGAGGTGGGATTTCACCATATTGGCCAGGCTGGTCTCAAACTCCTGACCTTGTGATCTGCCTGCCTTGGCCTCCCAAAGTGCTGGGATTATAGGAGTGAGCCACCGCACCTGGCTAATTTTTGTATTTTTAAAAGAGCTGGGGTTTCACCGTGTTGGCCAGGCTGGTCTCAAACTCCTGACCTCAAGTGATCTGCCCATCTCAGTCTCCCAGAGTGCTAAGATTATAGGCATGAGCCACTGTGCCCAGCATGCTTTATTTTCATTTCTAATTTATCAGCATCTAATATATTTATTCATTTGATAGTTACCTCTTCCTTCTCTCAACTGAGTTAGCAGCTCCCTGAGCACAGGATTTCGATTTTTTTCTTTCCTTTAACTTTGGTATTGTTCATTGCTATATCTCCAGTGTCTAGAAAAGAACCTATCACATAATAAGTACTTGATGAATATTTTTGGAATTAATTAATTTAGCACTTCTCCACAGGAGAAAGTTTTTTTTTTGTTTGTTTTTTTTTTGAGATGGAGTCTCACTCTGTTGCCAAGGCTGTAGTGCAGTGGTACCATCTCGGCTCACTGCAGTCTCCATCTCCCAGGTTCAAGTGATTCTCCTGTCTCAGTCTTCCAAGTAGCTGGGATTATAGGCGTGCACTACCATGCCTGGCTAATTTTTGTATTTTTAGCAGAGACAGGATTTCACCATGTCGGCTAGGCTGGCTGGTATCAAACTCCTGACCTCGTGATCCACCTGCCTTGGCCTCCCAAAGTGCTGGGATTATAGGTGTGAGCCACTGCACCTGGCCTAGGACTTAGGTTTTTTTAAATCCTCAATCTCCCTTCCCTCGCCGTTTTGATTGTTTGAATTTTTATATAACTGTAGTGAACCAGAAAATTGATGGATTTGCTAGTGTGATCAGCAGAAACTTTGCAATTTCTTTTTTTTTAAGACAATTTTGTTGGATTTATTTATCCTTTTTATTTTATTTTTATTTTTGTTTTTGGCTCACTGCAACCTCCATCTCCCGGGTTCAAGCGATTCTCTTGCCTCAGCCTCCTAAGTAGCTGGGATTACAGGAACGTGCCACCACACCCAGCTAATTTTTGTATTTTTAGTAGAGACGGAGTTTTACCATGTTGTCTGGGACGGTCTGTATTTCCTGACCTTGTGATCTGCCCACCTCAGCCTCCCAAAGTTCAACTTTGCAATTTCTAGCAAGTTAGAGAAGTCTGGGTAGGAAAATAATGGCTTGGCAGTTCTCCTTCTTAGAGTACAGATAGTCCCGAAAGCTTTTCTGGGAGTTTTGATAACTTTTAGGAATGTGTGATCTGTATGAATTTTCTATTACTCGGTCCTGGCAACGTGAATGGTATTCATTTGGTAACTTAATTATGTGTTCAGGCAAGATACTAGTTTAGGTCTGTTTCCAAAAATAATAGACTAATTGGAAAAGCTTTAGCCACATGAGAGCAATTCACTCCACTTGATGCTCTTGGCCTACCTCAGTATAATTTGGTTCTGCCTTAGTTTTGTTGAATTTTTAATCATACTGTACATTCATGTGGATGATATGCATTGTGTAGGTTTTAGTACAGTTGGCAAATGACAGCATTACCAGATACTACCTGGGAGTTAAGTTTCCCAGGATAACAGATTTGGTCTTTTGATCACTCAGAAGTATACTCAGAGTGGGCTATGCCAGGGGAAGTTGAGGTATCCTTCTTAAATAAATAGCAACTTGGTTTATCTAGTGATAAGGGGAAAATAATTTCCTGTTTGGCACTTTCTCCAAAATATATGATACTCAATGGGAAAGATGAACTCAGGTCAAGATTATGTCTCTCCCTTTGGCCCAGACATGTATTGAGTATATAGTTATCTTATTGATGCTACTCTGTGGACTGTGGTTCTTTTTAGCTTTCCCATAATTCCTCTTAGGATGACATTTTTAGGTAATGTAGTTTAATAAATATTTGAGAACCTACTGTGTGCTAAGCATGGTAGTTGGTGCTGAGGAAACAGTAAACTAGACAGGATTTCTTTCCCTAGTGACCTGAGGTCTAGTGAGTAACACATTAAAAAAAAATTATAAGAGAGGTGATGTTTAGAAAGGGCGTATAAAGGGTGCTGTAGGAATATATAGCAAACATTTAATGTCTTGGTTGGAGTGGGTGGGGGGAGGCACGTAAGATGGAAGGGACTTCCTAAAGAAATAATCTTTTCAACTAAATACCTACTCAGGCATTTTTGTAGAATGAGGACTCTTGATCCAGTTGGCTTGGATAGTGTAGCCCTTCTGTGCCTATTCACTCATTTGAAAAATGGGGCCAGTAATACTACCAACCTCACAATGTTGTGTGGACACACTGAGTGAGCACATATAAAGCACTTGTAACAATGAGTACCTGGCACATAGTAAGTAATCAACTTGTTAGTCATTATTTTTATGTATATTTTATTTTGTGCCAAGTATCCACTGGCAGATTAGTATTTTGAACACAAATTTAACATGTTTTTTCTACTACATCATAACCTAACTTGATCAGAGAAGAATAGTAGAAATGAAATTCTGAAAAATAAGTTTGGCATTTTTACAAGTTAAAACCTGTTAGTGGCCGGGCACAGTGTCTCACATCTATAATCCTAACCTTGGGAAGCTGAGGTGGGATGATCACTTGAGCCTAGAAGTTTGAGACCAGCGTGTGCAACACAATGAGACCCCATCTCTACCATCAAAACAAAACAATTCTATTACTATCTACTCTAAGAAGCTGCCAGAATTGTAATGTTTTATGTACCTTTGAACATTTAGATAATTATATTTGTGAAACTTGAGACACTTACAATTTTACTGTCGGCTTTAGCAGTATCATTTAGTCCTGATTTAATCCCCCGTCACCAACAGTATGGTCAGAACTTCACATTTTTTTTGATTAATGTAGTTAGTGAAAATGTCATTGATAGTATGATAACTAAGAGTTCCTGAATGACCTTGTATGTTTCTTTTTATAGACCATTTAATTTGTCAGAGCGGAAAGCTAGCGCCCATTCAATAGTAGAATGTGATCCTGTACGAAAAGAAGTTAGTGTACGAACTGGAGGATTGGCTGACAAGAGCTCGAGGAAAACATATACTTTTGATATGGTAACATATGGTGCACTTTCTTGATTATCCACTAATGTAAAATAATTTTAATACACATATTTCCCCTGGAAAATGGTATATACTTAGAAATTTCATTTATCTCTTTGAATTGTCAGATGGCTTCTAGAAGGCTGAATTATGAATTAGTTAACATACAAAAAACAAAATTATTAATTCATATACATTTTATAATTATTAAAATAGAATAAGTAATATTGAGGTTTTTTTTTTTAATTCTTTTTTTGATAGGTATTTGGAACATCTACTAAACAGATTGACGTTTACCGAAGTGTTGTTTGTCCAATTCTGGATGAAGTTATTATGGGCTATAATTGCACTATCTTTGCGTAAGTAAAACACTGTTTTTTCAGGTTTATGAAAAAGCTTACATGCGTGGCTTTGTTTTGTTTTTGAGATGGAGTTTTGTTCTTGTTGCCCAGGCTGGAGTACAATAGCGCGATCTCAGCTCTCTGCAACCTCTGCCTCCTGGGTTCAAGTGATTCTCCTGTCTCAGCCTCCCAAGTAGCTGGGATTACAGGCACCCACCACTATACCCGGCTAATTTTTTGTATTTTTAGTAGAGACAGGATTTCACCATGTTGGCCAGGCTGGTCTTGAACTCCTGATCCTGACCTCAGGTTATCCAACCTCCTTGGCCTCCCAAAGTGCTGGGATTACAGGCGTGAGCCACCATGCCCAGCCTGTTTTTTGTTTGTGTTTTAGACGGAGTCTCACTCTGTAGCCCAGACTGGAGTGCAGAGGTGTTATCTCTCCTCACTACAACTTCCACCTCCCAGGTTCAGGTGATGCTCGTGCCTTAGCCTCTCCAGTAGCTGGGATTACAGGTGCGCACCACTGGACCTGGCTAATTTTTGTATTTTTTTTTTAAATGGAGTCTCATTCTGTTGCCAGGTTGGAGTGCAGTGGCGTGATCTCTGCTCATTGCAACCTCCGCTTCCTGAGTTTAAGCAATTCTCCTGCCTCAGCCTCCTGAGTAGCTGGGACTACAGGCACATGCCACCTGCCTAGCTAATTTTTGTATTTTTAGTAGAGATGGAGTTTCACCATGTTGCCCTGGATGGTCTTGATTTCCTGACCTTGCGATCCACCAGCCTCGGCCTCTCAAAGTGCTGGGACCACAGGCGTGAGCCAGCACGCCTGGCCTGTTTCTTTTAATCTGTCATTAATAGTCATATGAGTGTATGTTTGTTTTTGATTTAACACTTACTAATCTTGACAGGTATGGCCAAACTGGCACTGGAAAAACCTTTACAATGGAAGGTGAAAGGTCACCTAATGAAGAGTATACCTGGGAAGAGGTATTTATTGTTCATAACATACTTTTATCTCTAATGTGGTTGAAATTTAACTGAATAAAACTTGTTTGGGCCGGGCGCGGTGGCTCATGCCTGTAATCCCAGCACTTTGGGAGGCCGAGGTGGGTGGATCACCTGAGGTCAGGAGTTCAAGACCAGCCTCACCATCGTGGTGAAACCCCATCTTTAAAAAAAAAAAAACAAAAAAAAAAACTTGTTTGAGGGCCTCTGTCTTGAAATAGAGAAGATCAGAGTACTTGTGTCAAAATGAATTTAGGGTAAACCACTACTTCAGTAAAACTAAAGTGTATGGTATGATTCCTGTTTAAGAAACAGCCACACTGGCAGAGGAAGGACCAATATATATGGCACAGTTATGTGATAAAAGAGGGGTCTATTTACAACAGAATGGTTAGAGCAGAATATCGTAGAAAAGTTGGAGTGTGAGTGAGGCTTGAAGGCAGGGAGGGCTTTGTACTGAAGGAATGAGTGTCGAAACATTAGCATGGCCAGAGGAAGTATAGTACTATGTTCATGATGATCTTAAGTGTTCATGAAATTAAGACAAATGTGTTATTTAATATTGAGAAAGCATATACTACATTTTACAAAGATTTCTATGGGTTTAAGTGAGTTTAATAACGAAAGGAGAGAACCAATTCTGGAAGAATGTTGAAAGAAGAACAAAGACAAGTTGAACTATAGCTGAAGTGTTAAAACTTTTTTAAAAAAGTTTAGTTTTAAATTTAGTAATGTGTTTAAATTTAAATGAGTTTAATAACTAGTTAATTGTCTGGGCATGGTGGCTTACACCTGTAATCCTAGAACTTTGGGAGGCCGAGGTGGGCGGATCACCTAAGATCAGCGGTTTGAGACCAGCCTGGCCAACATGGTGAAACTTGGTCTCTACTAAAAATACAGAAATTAGCCTGACATGGTGGCACGTAACTGTAATTTCAGCTACCTAGGGGCTGAGGCAAGAGAATCGCTGAAACCCGGGAGGTGGATGCTGCAGTGAGCTGAGATGGTGCTACTGCACTCCAGCCTGGGCAATAGAACAAGACTCTCAAAAAAAAAATTGGTTAATTTTCCACCCCAACATTTTTTTTTTTTTTACTTTTAAGTGGTGAGGTCTCACTGTGTTGCCCAGGCGGGTCTTGAACTCTTGGGTTTAAGGAGCCTGAGAGTTCAAGACCTCCCACGTCAACCTCCTGAGTAGCTACTACAGGCACATACTACCTTGCCTGGCCAATTTTCCAAATTATTGATATTTGGGTAGATCCTTTCTTCTAGTGGTTACATAATTGAGGCATTAACTTATTTTACATATGGATAATAAAGTTATGAAATTGTAACCATAGGAGATATGGAATAGGCTTAAAGCATAGTTTAGTGGGTCAGAATTATTGAATTTGGCTTTATAAGTAGATGAGTTCCATTGGTTTCCATGTGATGCTCAGGCATGAAGATGGCTAAGAAGTGTGACAGGTTTATGGAGGGTGTGAAGACTACTGTTGAACAGACTGTTGTAAGTGACTTCTTTAACATTAAGTTGTTTCTTTTTTTTGTTTGTTTTAACTTAGTTTACCATACTTATGTTTAAATATATTGTAAAGGAGGTCCATGTATTTTAACTGTCACAGTAAATGGCATTCTTCCTTTATATTAGTCCTTTTATAATTTCAGGATCCCTTGGCTGGTATAATTCCACGTACCCTTCATCAAATTTTTGAGAAACTTACTGATAATGGTACTGAATTTTCAGTCAAAGTGTCTCTGTTGGAGATCTATAATGAAGAACTTTTTGATCTTCTTAATCCATCTTCTGATGTTTCTGAGAGACTGCAGATGTTTGATGATCCCCGTAACAAGGTAATTCAGTCTTTGAGAATGAAATGTCTCTGAATTTTAATGTGTGAGGCATTGAGAAGTCAGGGGACGGGGGGCGGAGAGAGAGAATGGTGTGTGGTGTGTGTGTGTCTGTGTACGTGTGTGTGTGCGTGTGTGCTTTAACCAATCTAATGGATGTTCTTTTGGTATTTTGGTCAGAGAGGAGTGATAATTAAAGGTTTAGAAGAAATTACGGTACACAACAAGGATGAAGTCTATCAAATTTTAGAAAAGGGGGCAGCAAAAAGGACAACTGCAGCTACTTTGATGAATGCATACTCTAGGTAAGAAAGCCATAGTCTCTTTCCTAGACCCATTTTCTTTTAAGAAGAATTAGGAACTTGGAGAAAGTCAAGACTGGGGTGGGTCAAGGTACGTGGGTCACATGCCTAGATTTTGTGTTATAAGGAGGGGTTGTTGGTAATTGGCTTGAGATTTATAGGGAAGGACCCAATATTGGAAGAATGTTAAAAGAACAAAGATAACTTGAACCATAGCTGAAGTATTAAACTTTTTTAAAGTAGAAGAATCGTTTTATTCTAGTAATATCATATATGGAAGCCCAGGATAAAATGTGGCTGCTATAGTTGATTTTGGTATGGAACGCTCAGAGGCTTACCTCCTTAGCCTTATGAAGGGGCCCCTGAGACACTTTTGTGGAGCCCCCTACTGATACTAGAATATAGCGTGAAAACCCTTGCTTTGAATAGGGATTGGAAGAAGTCAGGTCTTTTAAAATGGCTTCATTTTAATGTGGGAGATAGATGGTCACTAACACTATCTTTCATGGGGTGAAAGGGATGATTTTTTTTTCCTCTAAATATCTTTTATTGAAATACAAAATTTCTTTTTAAAAATTGTTTATTTTTGGCCGGGCGTGGTGGCTCACGCCTGTAATCCAAGCACTTTGGAGGCCAAGGCAGGCGGATCACCTGAGGTCGGGAGTTCAAGACCAGCCTGACTAACATGGTGAAACCCTGTCTTAAAAAAAAAAAATTGTTTATTTTCCTCTCACCACTCTATTCAGTGAAATATAAAATTCCTGTCTTAAGAGAGAGATCCAAGATGGCCGATTAGCAGCAGCTCAGGATTGTAGCTCCCATTGAAAGCGCGGAGAGTGAGTGGATGCCACACTTTCAGACGAATTTTTATTGCCCACGGACCAAGAGATTCCCGGTGGAGGAGCCTCATGGGTCACCAGCGCGACTCTTTGGCCGGCGCGGCCGTTTTGCAGGCGCCCCGGCGCGGTGGTTCTCAGTCCAGAGTATACAGGACTGAGTGCCCTTTTAGTTGGCGTTGGAGCTCCGGGAAGGCAGAGTCTCCCATTCAGCTGATTGAAAAGCGGACTGAAGCGGGGAACCAGACCGGGAGATTCCCGGGCAGAAAAGCGCCACAAATCTTAACGCCGCTGTTTCAGCCGGCGTAGTGGGTCGCCGCAGGGGAAGGCTGGTCCCCCTGCCCCACAAAAATAAAAACAGCAATTGGAACTGCTGAGGATTGAGAATTTCACAGCAAGTACAGCTGAACCCGGGAAGGTCCAGCTTTGTTGGGGGAGGGACGTCCGCCGAAGGAAAACTAAGAAACGGAAAAAACTTTACCACCACCAAGCTGGACGTCCACTCAGAGACCTAATCTGAAAGTCAGCAATTACACAGACGACAGGTGGATAAATCCACAAAGATGGGAAGAAACCAGCGCAAAAAGGCTGAAAACACCCGAAATCAGAATGCCCTTCCTCCTACAGAGGAATGTAGTTCCTTATCACCAATTGAACAAAGCCTGATCGAGAATGAATGTGAGGAATCAACAGAATTAGGCTTCAGAAGGTGGATAATGAGAAACTTCTGTGAGCTAAAAGAACATGTTCTAGCCCAATGCAAGGAAACTAAGAACCTTGAAAAAAGGTTTGATGAAATGTTAACAAGAATGGACAACTTAGAGAAGAATATAAGTGAATTAATGGAGCTGAAAAACACAATAGGAGAACTTCATGAAGTATGCACAAGTTTTAACAGTCGAATTGATCAAGCAGAAGAAAAGATTTCAGAGGTCGAAGACAAACTTAATGAAATAAAATGAGAAGACAAGATTAGAGAAAAACGGGTGAAAAGGAATGAGCAAAGTCTCCAAGAAATATGGGACTATGTGAAAAGACCTAATCTATGTTTGATAGGTGTACCTGAATGTGACGAAGAGAATGAATCCAAGCTGGAAAATATTCTTCAAGATATTATCCAGGAAAACTTTCCCAACCTAGCAAGGCAGGACAATACTCAACTCCAGGTAATACAGAGAACACCACAAAGATATTCCTCAAAAAGAGTAACCCCAAGACACATAATCATTAGATTCACCAGGGTTGAAGGAGAAAATATTAAGGGCAGCCAGAGAGAAAGGTCAGGTTACCCACAAGGGGAAGCCTATCAGACTCACAGCAGATCTCTCAGCAGAAACCCTACAAGCCAGAAGAGAGTGGGGGCCAATATTCAACATCCTTAAAGAAAAGAACTTTCAACCCAGAATTTCATATCCAGCCAAACTAAGTTTCATAAGTGAAGGAAAAATAAAATTTTTTACGAACAAGCAAGTACTCAGAGATTTCATTACCACCAGACCTGCTTTACAAGAGCTTCTGAAAGAAGCACTATATACAGAAAGGACCAACCAGTATCAGCCATTCCAAAAAACCCATCAGTAAGCTGCATCCAGACCCATCTCACATGCAAGGATATACAGAGACTCAAAACAAAGGGATGGAGGGAGATTTGCCAACCAAATGGAGAGCAAAAAAAAAAAAAAGCAGGAGTTGTAATTCTCGTCTCTGATAAAATAGACTTTAAAGTAATAGAAACCAAAAGAGATAAGAAGGACATTGTATAATGGTAGAGGGATCAATGTGATGGGAAGAGCTGATGATCCTAAGTCTATGCACACCCAATATAGGAGCACGCAGATACATAGGGCAACTTCTTGGTGACTTACAAAGAGACTTGGACTCCCACACAATAATATTGGGAGACTTTAACACTACATTGTCAATATTGGACAGATCAATGAGACAGAAGGTTAACAAGGATACCCGGAACTTGAACTTAGACCTCGAACAAGTAAACTTAATAAACATTTACAGAACTCTCTACTCCAAATCCACAAAACATACATTTTCTTCAATAACACATCACATCTATTCTAAAAGTGACCACATGGTTGGGAGTAAAACACTCCCCAGCAATTGCATAGCATTTCATAGGTTTAAATGAAATATTGGTTGGCTGTTTGTTATTTTCCTCCCTTATTCCTTCCTGTCTCCATTGTATATTATTATTAGTATAAAAGAGCTTTTCAATACCCATTTTTAGACTGCATTCTAGCCTGGGCAATAGAGCAAGATTCCCGTTCTCTCTCCCTCTTTTTCTTCTTCTTTTTCCTTTTCTTTCATTCTCTTTTTTTCCTTCTCTCTTTCTCTCTTTTCTTTTCTTTCTTTAAAAAGAAAAAAAAGTTTAAAAAAATAAATTAATTAATTAACTTAGAAAAAAAAATTCCTGTCTTAAATTTACATTAAGTTATTGCTTCTCGGACTTTTGGCTAAGATCAAGTGTAGTAAATTTACATAAGTTAGGAACTCCTTTATTCTCATAAAGACCCCTATAGGACAAATTCCAAATTCTACAAATACAGTTTACTAAAACAGGTTTTGTGTGTGTGTGTGTGTGTGTAGGGTCTTCGAAAGAAACATCAGAATGTAATAGAAAAAACAGTGAATTGGGAATTAGATACTGTGTGTAGTCTCAGTTTTGCAGTTAATTCAGTATGTGACTTTGGGTAAATAAGTGAATTTATCTGCATATCAGTTTCTCTGAGCTACAAAACGATTGTTAAGATTAGAAGTCTTATTTCTTTGTTTGCTTGTAGTTGAAAATTTCTACAAAATGCCATAACAATTATAGTTGCAACTCTAAAAAAATTTGCATTTAAAGCAGGAAGAAAAATATACCATAAAAGTTATTAAGATCATGGAATTTTGGATGATTTCAAAATTTTAATTAAATTTTCACTATAATGGCTTTCCAATAAAATGGAAATTTTATTCTGTGGTTGATTTATAACTTAATTTCATGTAGAATTTAGAGAACTGAACTGAAGAGTAGGTAAAATTTCTTTAGGTACATTTCACTAAAATACAAAATTTCTATTTTTCCTTTTTTCTTGTATGTAGACTTGTGTAAAGGTCACTTTTTATGGATGTATGTGACAAAGAGAAGTTTATTCAGTTTTCCCAAATCAGAGCTGACTTCAATGCTTATTTGTATTAATTCCCTAATGTGGATTAGGAATGGATAGATAATGGTAGAAAATCTGAGATGAATATTATGAATCAGATCTATAGTTTACAGTTATGTTCTTCCTTGTACCTTCTTCGTTTTCTGTAATTTTAAATAATTTAAATTTTTATAAAAATGATTATTTTTTTTGAGACACAGTTTCGCTCTTGTTGCCCTGGCTGGAGTGCAATGATGCCATCTCAGCTCACCGCAAACCTCCTGGGTTCAGCAATTCTCCTGCCTCAGCCTCCTGAGTACCTGGGATTACAGGTGCACGCCACCACGCCCGCTAATTTTTGTGTTTTTGTAGTAGAGATAGGGTTTCACCATGTTGGTCAAGCTGGTCTCAAACTCCTGACTTGGTGATCTGCCTGCCTTGGCCTCCCAAAGTGCTGGGATTACAGGCGTGAGCCACCTTGGACGGCCTTAATTTTTTTTTAAGTAACATGAAAGTGCAAAGAAGAAAATTGAAACTTACCCTATTCTCTGTCAACTATCAACAGCATTAACAAACATAACAATGTTCACCAAATGCCCCTGGATATAGAAACAATGTCTTTAGTCATCTATGTAATTTTTTTTCCCCTAAGATAAGAGCAGAGTATTTGTTTTGGTTTTTGGTTTTTGGTTTTTTTTCCAAACCTGTGTAGACTCTGATGTTTTTTATTTTTTTGTTTGGTTAGTTTTTTTTTGAGACAGAGTGTCACTTTGTCACCCAGGCTGGAGTGCAGTGACTCAATCATGGCTTACTGCAGCCTTCACCTCCTGGGCTAAAGTGATCCTCCCACCTGAGCCTCCAGGGTAGCTGGAACTATAGGAGCATGCCACCATACCCAGCTAATTTTTAAATGTTTTGTAGAGATGGAGGTCCCACTATGTTGCCCAGGCTGGTTTTCAAACTCACGGGTTCAAGTGGCCCTCCTGCCTTGACCTCCCAAAGTGTTGGGATTAGAGGCATGAGCTACTGCCCCTGGCCTGAATATCAGTATTTAGCGTAAGGTAGACTTTTGAACATTTTATAATCTAGCAGTGATTATCTTGTTGTGTTTTAGTAATCATGCTGTTTACTATTTCTGCTGTTAGGGGAGAGGAGTCACCTATTTCTAATGACAGTCTCAAAGCAGAGAAATGTACTTGTGCATGTACAATGGGGAGGTGGGAGAGTAAACTAATGGCTTGCTTGGTACCATTTGAATTTATGGTAATGACATTTCAAATGGTTCTTATGAATAGGAAGATTGATTGCAAGCTATCTCTTCTTGACATAACCAGGCAACTGTTTCGACCCCACCCACATCCAGTTTTCAGAGGTACCTCAGGATTCTGTCTTTGGTTTTTTTTGTTTTTTGTTTTTTTTTTTTGAGACGGAGTCTCGCTCTGTTGCCCAGGCTGGAGTGCAATGGCATGATCTCAGCTTACTGCAACCTCCACTTTCCTGGTTCAAGTGATTCTCCTGCCTTGGCCTCGAGAGTAGCTGGGATCACAGGCACCCACCACCACACCCAGCTAATTTTTGTATTTTTACTAGAGATGAGGTTCACAATGTTGGCCAGGCTGGTCTCAAATTCCTGACCTTGGTGATCCACCCACCTTGGCCTCCCAAAGTGCTGAGATTACAGACATGAGCCACTGGGCCCCCGGCCGGATTCTGTGTCTTTTAGGGGTTTTTTTTTTTAGGTAGCTTCTTATTGATGTCTCTTTAGCAGGCAGAAGATATGAGAAAGCAACCTAATCATCGTTCTATCCATCTCCTATCTTCCAAAATCTTGTTGTTATCTCCTGTCTGATGTTATCTTTCTCTACCCTTATGTATTTAGATCTTCCTTTCCTGTTTTCAGTATTTCAGAAGCAGCAAATACTGTTTTACATTATAGTGACTGGCCAACTTGATATTGTTTTCTAGTCGTTCCCACTCAGTTTTCTCTGTTACAATACATATGAAAGAAACTACAATTGATGGAGAAGAGCTTGTTAAAATTGGAAAGTTGAACTTGGTAAGCATCTACCTTAATACTTCTGATTCATTCTTAAAAACCTCATAGAGACGCTTGAAATTTTGTACTTGAGACAAAATTTTTGTGGTCACTGGGTGATTGATTAGCTTTGTAGTGGGAGAAGAAATTTGTTAATTATAGAAACATTATTTTGCTGGCTATTTAATATATTATGTATACTATGAGAATGAAAGTCTGAATCCAAATCCAATAAACTCACTTTTTATTTTTATTTTTAAAATTAAAGGTTGATCTTGCAGGAAGTGAAAACATTGGGCGTTCTGGAGCTGTTGATAAGAGAGCTCGGGAAGCTGGAAATATAAATCAATCCCTGTTGACTTTGGGAAGGGTTATTACTGCTCTTGTAGAAAGAACACCTCATGTTCCTTATCGAGAATCTAAACTAACTAGAATCCTCCAGGATTCTCTTGGAGGGCGTACAAGAACATCTATAATTGCAACAATTTCTCCTGCATCTCTCAATCTTGAGGTAAGCCCTTTGAAAGGAAGCTGTAAGTATGGTAACTGTAATTCTTATTTAGCTATTATGTATTTTAAAAGTTCATTTACTAGGCTGGGCACAGTGGCTCACACCTGTAATCCAGCACTTTGGAAGTCCTAGGTGGGCAGATCACTTGAGCTCAGGAGTTCGAGACCAGCTGGGACAACATGGCGAAACCCTGTCTCTACCAAAATTACAAAAAGTTAGCCAGGTTTGGTGGTGCGCTCCTATGGTCCCAGCTACTAGGGGGCTGAGGTGGGAGGATCACTTGAGCCTGGGAGGCGGAAGTTGCAGTGAGCTGAGATCATGCTACTACACTCCAGCCTGGGTGACAGAGAGACCCCAGCTTAAAAAAAAAAAAAAGTACAAAAAAAAAGTTTCATTATTAGCTTCATTCATTCTAGGCTATAGTGGAAAAGAATCTGGACATTACATATAAACATATATAGGAGGACACTCCTGAAAAGTTATCTTTGTCCTTCCTGGCAGACTTTTCAACCTTACACTTGATCTTAGCCAAAAGGCTGAGAAATGATGTTTTTAACCTTAAAAAGCCAGTATCGCTTTTTCGCAACGGGTTTGCCGCCAGAACATAGGTGTCGTGAAAACTACCCCTAAAAGCCAAAATGGGAAAGGAAAAGACTCACATCAACATTGTCGTCATTGGACACGTAGATTCGGGCAAGTCCACCACTACTGGCCATCTAATCTACAAATGCGGTGGCATCGACAAAAGAACCATTGAAAAATTTGAAAAGGAGGCTGCTGAGATGGGAAAGGGCTCCTTCAAATATGCCTGGGTCTTGGATAAACTGAAAGCTGAGCGTGAACGTGGTATCACCATTGATATCTCCTTGTGGAAATTCGAGACCAGCAAGTACTACGTGACTATCATTGATGCCCCAGGACACAGAGACTTCATCAAAAACATGATTACAGGGACATCTCAGGCGGACTGTGCTGTCCTGATTGTCGCTGCTGGTGTTGGTGAATTTGAAGCTGGTATCTCCAAGAATGGGCAGACCCGAGAGCATGCCCTCCTGGCTTACACACTGGGTGTGAAACAACTAATTGTTGGTGTTAACAAAATGGATTCCACTGAGCCACCATACAGCCAGAAGAGATACGAGGAAATCGTTAAGGAAGTCAGCACTTACATTAAGAAAATTGGCTACAACCCCGACACAGTAGCATTTGTGCCAATTTCTGGTTGGAATGGTGACAACATGCTGGAGCCAAGTGCTAACATGCCTTGGTTCAAGGGTTGGAAAGTCACCCGTAAGGATGGCAATGCCAGTGGGACCACGCTGCTTGAGGCTCTGGACTGCATCCTACCACCAACTCGTCCAACTGACAAGCCCTTGCGCCTGCCTCTCCAGGATGTCTATCAAATTGGTGGTATTGGTACTGTTCCTGTTGGCCGAGTGGAGACTGGTGTTCTCAAACCTGGTATGGTGGTCACCTTTGCTCCAGTCAACGTTACAACTGAGGTGAAATCTGTTGAAATGCACCATGAAGCTTTGAGTGAAGCTCTTCCTGGGGACAATGTGGGCTTCAATGTCAAGAATGTGTCTGTCAAGGATGTTCGTCGTGGCAACGTTGCTGGTGACAGCAAGAACGACCCACCAATGGAAGCAGCTGGCTTCACTGCTCAGGTGATTATCCTGAACCATCCAGGCCAAATCAGTGCTGGCTATGCCCCTGTACTGGATTGCCACACAGCTCACATTGCATGCAAGTTCGCCGAGCTGAAGGAAAAGATTGATCGCCGTTCTGGAAAAAGCTGGAAGATGGCCCTAAATTCTTGAAGTCTGGTGATGCTGCCATTGTTGATATGGTTCCTGGCAAGCCCATGTGTGTTGAGAGCTTCTCAGACTATCCACCTCTCGGTCGCTTTGCTGTTCGTGATATGAGGCAGACAGTTGCCGTGGGCGTCATCAAAGCAGTGGACAAGAAGGCTGCTGGAGCTGGCAAGGTCACCAAGTCTGCCCAGAAAGCTCAGAAAGCTAAATGAATATTATCCCTAATACCCGCCACCTCAGTCTTAATCAGTGGTGGAAGAAGAACGGTCTCAAGAACTGTTTGTTTCAATTGGCCATTTAAGTTTAGTAGTAAAAGACTGGTTAATGATAACAATGCATCGTAAAACCTTCAGAAGGAAAGGAGAATGTTTTGTGGACCACTTTGGTTTTCTTTTTTGCGTGTGGCAGTTTTAAGTTATTAGTTTTTAAAATCAGTACTTTTTAATGGAAACAACTTGACCAAAAATTTGTCACAGAATTTTGAGACCCATTAAAGTTTAATGAGAAAAAAAAAAAAAAAGCCAGTATCATAATGGCTTTTCCACACAGTCTTCAAAGAAAATTGCTGTGGGTCATTATCAGTGGGTGGTGTGTGGAGATTTAATTGAGGACTTAGAAGCAGTTCTACTGAGTGCTCACTAGTGTTATAGAGTCTGCTTAGAGAACACTGAAGATGGAACTGGATGTCTGGGAACAGAGAGGAAAAACCAAGAGAAGCAACAAAGATGGTAAAATGTACTCTTATTTTATTGCTATCATCTGCCTTAAGTGTAGTTTTTTTAAATTTAATTTTTATTTTTAGAGGTAGAGTCTCATTCTGTTGCCCAGGCTGCAGTACAGTAGCATGATCATGGTGCACTGCAACCTTAAATTCTTGGACTCAAACGATTCCCCCACTCCAGCCTTCTGAGTAGCCAGTACTACAGGTATGAACCACCAGGCCTGGCTAAGTTTTGTTTTGTTTTTAAATAGAGACAGAGGTCTCACTATGTTACCCAGGCTGGTCTTGATCTCCTGGGTTCAAGGGGTCCTCCTACCTCAGCTTCCCGAAGTGCTGCGATTATAGGCATGAGCCACCTTGCTTGACCTAAATGAAGTTTAAAAACCTTCTTTAAGGTCTCCAACTTCCCCTTCATTAAAAAAAAAAACAACTTTATTGAGATTTAATTCACGTACCATAAAATTCATCACTTGCGTTCAGGAATTTAAGGTTTCAATGAGCCATGATCATGCTACTGTACTGCAACCTGGGCAACAGTATGAGACTCTACATCTAAATATAAAAAAAGGCCGGGTGTGGTGGCTCACACTTGTAATCCCAGAACTTTGGGAGGCCAAGGCGGGCAGATCATGATCACTTGAGGTCAGGAGTTTGAGACCAGCCTGACCAATGTGGTGAAACCCTGTCTCTACTAAAAATACAAAAAATTAGCCAGGCGTGGTGGTAGGCACCTGTAACCCCAGATACTCCGGAGGCTGAGGCAGGAGAATCACTTGAACCTGGGAGGCGGAGGTTGAAGTGAGCCAAGATCGCACCACTGCACTCCAGCCTGGGTGACAGAGCGAGACTCCATCTCAAAAAAAAAAAAAAAAAAATGTGTGTGTGTATATGTATATAATATTAAATTAATATAATATACTCATATTAATTTAATAATTTTAGTATGTTTACAGAGTTGTCCAACCATGACCAAAATCAAAGTTTTGAACATTTTCATAACCCCAGAAAGAAAGCCTGTACCCACTGAAATTCAGTTTCCATCTGCCCCACTCCCAGATCTAGGTCACTACTAATTTTTGCATCTATAGATTTGCCTATTCTGGATGGTTCATATAAATGGAATTATGTAATATGTAGTTTTTTGTGACTGGCTTCTTTCACTTAGCATAATGTTTTCAAGGTTCATCAGTATTGTAACAGCAATACTTTATCCCTTTTTATGAGTGAATAATCTATTGTATGGATATAGGACATTTTGTTTATTCATCAGTTAGTTGGTAGATTCACTGAAGTTTTATTTTTATTTTTATTTTTATTTTTTTTTTGAGACAAGGTCTCTGTTGCCCAGGCCGGAGTGCAGTGGCATAGTCACTACAACCTCAACCTCCTGGGCTCAAGTGATCCCGCACATCTTAGACTCTCAAGTAGGTGGGACTATAGGCGCACACCACCATGCCCAGCTAATTTTTATTTCTTTATGTATTTTTTGTAGAAACAGGGTCTCCGTATGTTGCCCAGGCTGATCTTGAACTCCTAGGTTCAAGTGACCCTAGGAGGCCTTGGCCTCCAAAGTGCTGGGATTACAAATATGAGCCATCATTGAGTTTAAGAATATTCTAAAGGAAATTATCCTGAAAATTGAAGAGAAGGGAAAAAAGGATTGAACAACTTCCTTTTTAAAGGTTGGCCATAGTGGTCTTAATGGCTAGATTTTAAAGTCAGATATAACTGTAAAATATTACTTGTAAGTTATTGTATAACATAGTTTAGATAACAGAACTGTATTATTCTCACAATGTCTTCAGTAATTGACCTTTCCTTTCCATAACAGGAAACTCTGAGTACACTGGAATATGCTCATAGAGCAAAGAACATATTGAATAAGCCTGAAGTTAATCAGAAACTCACCAAAAAAGCTCTTATTAAGGTAATTGTGAATTATTGTAAAGTACTGTAATCTTATTTGACAAATGTGAAAATAAGAAACTGAAGTGGGAGATAATTATTAAACAAGATTTGAAATTGCCCATGGAACGGTTTTTATGTAGTGATTTGAACTAAATATCTTATATGTTAACATATTTGTGTTAACCCATTGTAGTTGTTATCCTCACTGATGCTCAAATTGGCTCATCTCTGGCCAGGGGTATATTAGTCTGTTTTCATGCTGCTGGTAAGGACATACCCAAGACTGGGCAATTTACAAAATAAAGAGGTTTAATGGACTTAACGGTTCCACATGGCTGGGGAGGCCTCATAATCATGGCAGAAGACAAGGAGGAGCAAGTCACGTCTTAGGTGGATGGCAGCAGGCAAAGAGAGAGCTTGTGTGGAGAAACTCCCCTTTTTAAAACCATCAGATCTCTTGAGACCCATTCACTATCATGAGAACAGCATGGGAAAGATCTGCCCCCATGATTCACTCATCTCCCACTAGGTGCCTCCCACAACCTGTGGGAATTATGGGAGCTACAAGATGAGATTTGGGTAAGGACAGAGCCAAACTATATCAAGGGGGTACCTCTTTAAGTGGCTTGAGTCCTTTTCATTAGTCCAGTAGGCTTTGCTTAGCTTCTTTCCTGTCTTACTTGACAAGATGTTCGGTGTTCATCTTGAATATTTCCTGCCTCAGTCCTGGAATCAGATGCTTTTCTAAGGAATCCTGGTTCATTTTAGTGTGAAATACTGCTACCAACCTGGGTACTGGAGGTTGTGTTTTTTCTTGGGAAGTCTGTATTTTTAGAATGAGTGCATTTAAAGGAGCTTTGAAAGACCTTTATTTTATTTTTATTTTTTTTGAGACAGTTTAGCTCTTGTTGCCCATGCTGGAGTGCAATGGCACAATCATGGCTCAATGCAACCTCCGCCTCCGAGGTTCAAGCGATTCTTCTGCCTCAGCCTCCTGAGTAGCTGGGATTACAGGCACGCGCCCCCATACCCAGCTAATATTGTATTTTCAGAAGAGATGGGGGTTTCTCTATGTTGGTCAGGCTGGTCTCGAACTCCTGACCTCAGGTGATCATCTGCCTCGGCTTCCCAAAGTGCTGGGATCACAGATGTGAGCCACTGTGCCCAGCCAAAAGACTTTATTTCTAAACAAATTAACACTGATTTAAAAATATGGTTATAACTTTTTATCATACTTCTTTATGTTTTAAAAGACACAAAAAGGCTAACTTTGTTTTATTTGATGCATATCCTTCCCAAACTGAATGAAAAAAGTACTGACACCTACAACATTCCTCTTGTGTAGGAGTATACAGAGGAGATAGAGCGTTTAAAACGAGATCTTGCTGCAACCCGCGAGAAAAATGGAGTGTACATTTCTGAAGAAAATTTTAGGTAAGCCCCTGGCTATGGAGTTAATTTCCAAGAATAAGCATTTTCTGATAACAGGCTGTTTGAAGTAAAACTTACTTATGTAGCAGTAAGTAAAATCTTTATACCAAGTGCCGGTAAATACTTCATTCTGTGTGTTTGTGTGTGTGTGTGTGTGTTTCCTTTTGAGACAGGATCTTGCTCTGTCAACCAGATTGGAGTGCAGTGGCATGATCTTTGATCGCTACAGCCTCAATCTCCTCTGCTCAAGTGATCCCCCCTGTCTCAGCCTCCCAAGTAGATGGGACTACAGGCATGTGCCACCACACCCAGCTAATTTTTGCATTTCTTGTAGAGGCAGGGTTTCGCCATACTGCCTAGGCATCCATTTTGTTTTGACATTAACAAGTAGCTATTAAACACTTTTTAGAAAATCTTTTACTTTTTATTTTTAAATCATTATACATTCACATGAAGGTGCAAAAATAGTACAAGAGAGATTTTATGTATTCTTTATCCAGTTTTCCTCAATGGTTACCTCTTATATAATTATAATACAAGGCCGAGTGCTGGCTCATGCCTGTAATCCTAGCACTTTGGGAGGCCAAAGTAGGCGGATCACCTGAGGTCGGGGGTTCAAGACTAGCCTAACCAACATGTTAAGGGAATTTGCATTCACAGAAGAATCTTTGTCATTTAAGCCTAATGTGAAATATAAAATTGTTGGTTGTTATCAAAGAAATATATAAGCAAATATAGGCATTTACTTCTGAAACTAATACTCAAGAAATGAGACCCATTAAAGTGGTTTTGGAAGACATGCGAGCTTTGTGCTTGAAAAAAGCATTACTCTATTTTATTTACGTTTTATGACTTTTTTTTGACTTTGACTTCATCTTGTAATATTTTTGTTGAATTTTATTTTTGCTGTCAAATTTTTAGTTTCTAAAAACTCTTGTTCCCTGTCATCCCTGTCCCTCCTTCTAAAAAATATGGCATCTTCTTCTTGTATAGATATATTCCTTAACTCAAAATCATTATTAATGTCATTAAAGTTTTCTTTTCTGTTTTTCTTTCCTTTGGGATCCTTTTTTTTCCCCCTGTTGTGATGTCTGTCATTTGTATTTATTTTCTTCAAATGTTTAGTGATTTTTGGCTGGCAGTTAAGATAGATTAGAAGCTTTGTACATGTTTGAGGATTATGGACTTGTGAGTTCATTATAGATGAAAAAGTGGTGATCTCAGTGTTAAGTCTGGGCTTCCATCAGATGTCATTCTTTGTTGGAGTTTTTTCTTTCGGGCAAGACATCAGTCTTTCCTGAGAAGACTTGCCCAGTTTGCTTGGAGATTTTTCTGGCTGCTGCTATTTTTGGATTAAAGTGGGTAGAGGGGGCTAAGGATCCCACCATTTAGTATGTAGAATCACACTTAATTAAATGCTCATTTCTTTTTTTTTTGAGATGGAGTTTCGCTCTTGTTTCCCAGGCTGGAGTGCAATGGTGCGATCTTGGCTCACCACAACCTCTGCCTCCTAGGTTCAAGTGATTCTCCTGCCTCAGCCTCCTGAGTAGCTGGGATTATAGGCATGCGCCACCATGCCTGGCTAATTTTGTGTTTTTAGTAGAGATGGGGTTTCTCCATGTTGGTCAGGCTGGTCTCAAACTCCTGACCTCAGGTGATCCGCCTGCCTCGGCCTCCCAAAGTGCTGGGATTACAGGCTTGAGCCACTGTGCCCGGCCTTAAATACTCATTTCTAGTCTCTAAACCTTACTTCTACAATCCATGGTGTCTAGTGAAAGTGAACCTGGAAATTCTGCTGCAGTTCCTATAGACTAGTGGCTCTCAACGGGAATGGTGTTGGCGGAGTGGTGGTGGTGGATAGTTTTGTCTCCCAGAGGACATTTGGCACAGTCCAGAGACATTTATTATTGTCATGACTTGGATGGTACTAAACATCCTAAAATGTACAGGACATCCCCACAACAAGGAATTATCTGATGCAGTAGTGCTGAGGCTGAGAAACTCTGCTCTAGAGAGTAATCCTTTCTTCTCATGAGGGTTACGTGGTGGTGTGAGAGTGGTGTTTGTGCCGGTGTTTATGTGTATTGCAGCAGCAGGGAGTGTAATTACTCTGTATACATACTTAATTAAAGTCTCAGTTTTTAGCCCGTAATCTTACCTCTTCCCTCTGAGATACATGATGCCTTTAAGTCCCAAATCTTTCCAGCATTCTGTGGGGCATGTTTATATCCTGTATCCCTGATAATAGACACTTAGATTATATTCCCTCCTCTCTCTACTTTGAGTTATAGTCCTCTGTTAACTTTCTAGCTTCTCAAATTTGGTACACATGTGCTTTTCTCCTCGTAGGTTAGGGATTCTTAGTTTCAGAATTGAGGGCAAGAGAAAAATATTTCCTTTATAAAACACAGACAAGGAATATAATTTGTTCTTTGCAATTTGTGTTTATTGCTTATTGATAGGTATCAAGTGACACTTAAGTATCAAGCGATGGTGGTAAATGTTGGAAATGAGTTTGTAGCTGCCACAATTGTGTTAGAATAAATTTTGTAAGAGTTAGAAAAAAAATATTAACTGTTAAACTCATGTTAAACTTTATTTTAGAGTCATGAGTGGAAAATTAACTGTTCAAGAAGAGCAGATTGTAGAATTGATTGAAAAAATTGGTGCTGTTGAGGAGGAGCTAAGTAGGGTAAGTGTTTAAAATGGTATTTAATGTTATGTGAAAAGCAAATATTAAAAGAAAATTTTAGAATGTGAAAGACTTAATATTTTTTCCTTCAAGATTTTTTTTTTTTTTTAGACGGAGTCTCGCTCTGTTGCCCAGGCTAGAGTGCAGTGGCACAATCTTGGCTCATTACAACCTCCACCTCCCGGAGTCAAGTGATTCTCCTGCCTTAACTCCTGGGTAGCTGAGACTCAGCCTCCTGAGTAGCTGGAATTACAGGTGTGCGTCACCATGCCCGGCTAATTTTTTTTTGTACTTTTAGTAGAGATGGGGTTTCGCCATGCTGGCCAGGCTGGTCTTGAACTCCTGACCTCGTCATTTGCCAGCCTCAGCCTCCCAGAGTGCTGGGATTACAGGCGTGAGACACCGCACATGGCCCCTTCTTTAAGATTTTGTTTTGCTGACCCTGATACTGAAAGTAAGTTATATAATTATTTTTTACTATCATTAATCACATCAAAAGAGCTGGCAGTTTATATTAATCAAACATAAGAAATTAACTGAATTGTTTGATTTTATTATTAAAACTACAAAATAGTGAATGCTGAGGCATTTTTGTTAACATGTTTATCAGATGAAGGAATACAGATATTGGGAGAGACTGGATATTAAATAAAAGTAATTTAACTAGGATATGCAAGAGACCTGACCTTTCAGGGCCACCCTCATATTAATACCTTTATTTATTTTTAATTATTTTTTAGAGACAGAGTCTTGCTCTGTTGCCTGGGCTACATACAGTACAGTGGCATAATCATAGCTAACTGCAGCCTCAGAATTCTGGTGTCAAGCAACCCTCCTGCTTCAGCCTCCTGAATAGCTGGGACTTCAGGCATGCACCACCATTCCTAGCTAATTATTTTTTTGTAGAGATGGAGTCTTGCTATGTTGCCCAGGCTGGTCTCAAACTCTGGGGCTCAAGCGATCCTCCCACCTTGGCCTCCCAAAGTGCTGGGATTAGAGGTGTGAGCCGCCTTGCTGGACCACATTAACACTGTTATATTAAAATCCATTGACAATGTTGAAGGAACCTGAATTAATAGTACTACACCAAACCTGTTATTTAATCTCAAAAGTGTTGAGTAAGATTATAGGAAGAAACCAGATGCCATATTTGTCCTAACCTATGGGGTAACTTGTTACAGCTGCATGGAAATAATTTGTTTCATTTTTCTTATCTTATATTATGAACTAGTCAGATACCTTGCCAACCAGATCAGTATTTTTTTTTTAATTCTGTGTTATATTTAGGTTACAGAGTTGTTTATGGATAATAAAAATGAACTTGACCAGTGTAAATCTGACCTGCAAAATAAAACACGGGAACTTGAAACCACTCACAAACATTTGCAAGAAACTAAATTACAACTTCTTAAAGAAGAATACATCACATCAGCTTTGGAAAGTACTGAGGAGAAACTTCATGATGCTGCCAGCAAGGTTTGTCCCTTGTATTGATTTGTACTCACATTAAATAAATTAGAGAATGAGTAGAAGTAATTTTCTGTGCTTAAGCATTTATTGTGATAATCTGTTTATTCACTCCAAATGGTATTTCTCTCCACTTAAAAAACACTATTTTCCTATTTCATCCATATTTTTCTCGGTGGAGATGTCGACTTATGAAAAATTACTCCTGCTCCTAGAGTTTTGAAAATAGAACATAACTTTATAATATATTTTGTAGACATTTAGAATAGTGATGCTGTGATACATTTTGTTTGTGGGGATGATTGAACCTAATTAGTCATTAAGAATTTATTACGTTCTAATGATGAAAGATGTGGGAGGTATTTAATATTTTATTACTTGTACTTTTTTTTTGAGACAGAGTCTTGTTTCGTCGCCCAGGCTGGAGTGCAGTGGCATGATCTTGGCTCACTGTAACCTTTGCCTCTCAGGTGCAAGCGATTCTCCTGCCTCAGCCTCCCAAGTAGCTGGGATTACAAATGCCTGCCACCACACCCAGCTAATTTTTGTATTTTTAGTAGAGATGGGGTTTCACCATGTTGGTCAGGCTGGTCTCAAACTCCTGACCTCAGGTGATCCGCCTGCCTAGGCCTCCCAAAGGGTTGGGATTACAGGCGTCAGCCGCCATGCCCGGCCATTAGGTGTACTTTTGAGAAAATAGTAGAACATAGAAGGGAAAAAAGTTCTGAGGAAGCATAATTATTGCAATAACCGACAAAATCACTTTTCCTTGCTTGCATAGATGGCTACAGGAAGGGAAATAAACATTACTGGGCATCTGGATAAATTAGCATGAGTTAAAGCCTTTTTTCTGATGCAATGTCTAAAATTTACTAGTTCTTTTTTTTTTTTTTTTTTTTGAGACAGAGTCTCTCTTGTCCCCCAGGCTGGAGTGCAGTGGTGCAATCTCAGCTCACTGCAACCTCCGCCTCCTAGGTTCAAACAATTCTCCTGCCTCAGCCTCCCGAGTAGCTGGGATTACAAGCATGTACCACCACACCCGGCTAAATTTTGTATTTTTAGTAGAGATGGGTTTCACCATGTTGGCCAGGCTGGAAAATTTACTAGTTCTTATCAAGATGAATCCTTATGTAGATATTTTCATTACATTCCTTTTGCCGTATTGATTTTGTCAACACTTATTTTTAAAAATATAGCTGCTTAACACAGTTGAAGAAACTACAAAAGATGTATCTGGTCTCCATTCCAAACTGGATCGTAAGAAGGCAGTTGACCAACACAATGCAGAAGCTCAGGATATTTTTGGCAAAAACCTGAATAGTCTGTTTAATAATATGGAAGAATTAATTAAGGATGGCAGCTCAAAACAAAAGGCCATGCTAGAATTGCATAAGACCTTATTTGGTAAGTTCAGGCTGTTCTGTCCTAGTCTTTATGTGTCAGTGTGATACTGATTTCAAAACTGATAATTTAATTTTGTGAAACATAGGTGACAGTGTCACCAATAATCTCTACCATGCACAAACTATTTGTTCAGGCTGAAGATTAGTGCTTTTACTGTCTTTGTTTTTGTTGTTGTTTGTTTGTTTGTTTGTTTTTTTGAGATGGAGTCTCACTCTGTCACCCAGGCTGGAGTGCAGTGGCACGATCTTGGCTCACTGCAAACTCTGCCTTGCAGCTTCAGGCAATTCTCCTGTCTCAGCCTCCCAAGTAGCTGGGATTACAGGCACGTGCCACCACGCCTGGCTGATTTTTGTGTTTTTAGTAGAGACGGGGTTTCACCATGTTTGTCAGGCTGGTCTCGAGCTCCTGACCTTATGATTTGCCCGCCTTGGCCTCCCAAAGTGCTGGGATTACAGGCGTGAGCCACCTCGTCTGGCTTCTTGGTTTTTTTTTTGTTTGTTTGTTTTGAGAACTGTCTTTGAATTAAAACAAATCTTAGGATTCCCCCCCCCTTCTGTTTTCTATAAAATGTTATGTTTATTAAATAACATGTTTTTTAATAACATGTTATTTAATATGTTAAATTAACATAAATATGTTTATGTTTATTAAATAATTTATGTAATAAATAAGTTACTTAATAAACATATAAACATTAGAAGTAAAAGTCTTCTTTATCCCTGACTCTGGCTCCTCACCGTGGCTCATTCACCATAATGTTATTATTAAATTTCTTGGGCCTTTTATTAGAAATTTTCTGTGCATAAACATTCTGCAACTTTTTTTTTTTCTTCTGGGCAGGTATATCTTGATGGTTTGCTATATTGTCAGAATATGTTTGTGTCTCATTGTTTTTAACTATTATATTGTTATCTCCCTTTAGAAAAAAGTATATTTATTCAGTGTGAAATACTATCCTCGTTATAGAGAATTTGGACATCTAGGAATATAAAAATTTTAAAAATAATCTAGCCTCTAGTCTCACTAAGCCAAGCACCATACATTTTGGTATTGATTTCTAGTTTTTCTTTTCTTCTATAAACTTACCATAATTCTGTACGTTATTTTTAGTTAGATTAATTTTAGAATATTCTAATTCTTTGTATACTATGAATTATTGTTATGGGTCTGATACAATATGTTAAGGGCTTACAGAGCACTATAGAAAATGTATAATGTATATTTAAGTTCTTTTAAGCTCATTATTGCAGTTTTTACAAGAAGGGTATATTTTTGCCAACTTCCTTGAAATGGTTTGAACTATATTTAATATATTTATGTCAAAGTTTACAACTTTCTTTTTTTGTTGTTGTTGCAGGTAATCTGCTGTCTTCCAGTGTCTCTGCACTAGATACCATTACTACAGTAGCACTTGGATCTCTCACATCTATTCCAGAAAATGTGTCTACTCAAATTTCTCAGATTTTTAATATGATACTAAAAGAACAATCATTAGCAGCAGAAAGTAAAACTGTACTACAGGAATTGATTGTTAGTACATCCTTTTGAAGGGTTACTTTGATAAGTATTTGATAAAATATGTTGAAGGCTTACATTTACATTTGATAAGCCTTCATAAACAATGTTAACTGCTATTCTTTTATCTTAAGCTTTGCTAGACACAGTGATAGACGTCACTCTAGAGAGTATGTTATATTTTATAGAACTAACTTTTGAAACTTTTTTCACTCATGGCTTGTAATAGGAGTAGGAGTTATTAGTGAGACTTCTAATGACTAAAGGGCAAGTTTAGCATCACATAATATCAAGGGACTTGTTAGTTGGCCCAGAAATTGGTAAGTTACTCTTTCCCCAGGGGTCCTGGACCCAACCAGAAGGGGCTATTGGGTAGTTACTTTTATAACTACCGTAATATGTGATGGTAATAGTGGTGCAAGAAAAGTATCTTTTAGAATTCTGGGAACACATAACAGTTCTTAGGGTTAGATCTGTGTGGCTATTCCCTTCTGGGCCCTAACTGTAAATCTTTTTCTCCACAGTTCTATGGAAGTCACTTACCTAATCTTACTTAATACTACTCCTTCATACTTGATTTTTATATACTCTATATTTTATAATTGTATGGTTTTTCTAGGAAGTTCTTAGCCATATAATGCATCTGTTTTCTTTGTGCAGGGTCTTTGCCTCTCTTTTTCAGTTTAACAATATTTCTTAAACATTTTCCAAGTAAATACTACATATGTTAGCTGACCCTCTGCCTCAATTCAGTGCTTATGACATTATTTTATAGGTTTTCTCTGTCACCCAAATTTGACAATGTTAAAAGATATCCTGTCAGTACTAACTTTTCAAATACTGATTCATTCATTAAATGGTGGTCTGTATATACAGGCATACTTCAGAGATATTGCAGGTTTGCTTCCAGACCACTGCAATAAACTGAATATTACAATAAATTGAGTCATGAATTTTTTGGTTTCCCAGTGCATATTAAGGTTATGTTGGCCAGGCGCAGTGGCTCACGCCTGTAATTCTAGCACACACCTGGTGGGACAATCAGAACATAAACAACGTGATACCAGTTAAGTTTGCTGTTTTATAGGGGTACAGTTTATGGTACCCCAAGGCAATTATAATAGTAACATCAAAGATCATTGATCACTGTATATAATGAAAAAGTTGGAAATACTGCAATAGTTACCAAAATATGATGCAGAGACAGAAGGTGAGCACATGATATTTGAAAAAAGTCCCTGATAACTTTCTCAAGTTAGGGCTGCCACAAAACTTCAATTTGTAAAAATTTAGTATCTGTGACACATAATATGAAGCACAATAAAATAAGCTTTGCCTTTCTACTTACCAAGTTAAAATTTTTGCTTGAATCAAAAGAAGAGAGGAATGTTGCTTTCACAAAATTAGTTGAAATTGGTATGATAGCTCTTCTTTCCAAAAGAATACCAGTAGGCCTGTAAGTATTTCTAATGTACATTAGTACATTACAGTGGCTAACGCCTGTAATCCCAGCACTTTGGGAGACCAAGGTAGGCCGGAGTTTGAGGTTAGGAGGTCATTACCTGAGGTCAGGAGTTTGAGACCAACCTGGCCGACATGGTAAAACTCTATCTCTACTAAATACAAAAATCAGCTGGCCATGGTGGCGGGCACCTGTAATCCCAGCTACTTAGGAGGCTGAGGCAGGAGAATTGCTTAAACCCAGGAGTCAGAGATTGTAGTGAGCCAAGATCATGCCATTGCACTCCAGCCTGGGCAACAAGAGTGAAACTCCATCTCAAAAAAAAAAGAAAAGAAAAAAGAAATTGTTCTGTATTTTCACTGGGCTTGAAAAAAGAGAAATTATTGTATTTATTCTAATAGAATAAATTATCGTATTATTGTACTGATTTATCTATGTGGACTGAAGAGTGGAGAATGGGGCTGGGTGCGGTGACTCACACCTGTAATCCCAGCACTTTGGGAGGCCGAGGTGGGCAGATCACCTGAGGTCAGGAGTTTGAGACCAGCCTGGCCAACATGATGAAACCCCATCTCCACTAAAAATACAAAAATTAGCTAGGTGTGGTGGTGCACACCTGTAATCCCAGCTACTCTGGAGGCTGAGGCGGGAGAATCACTTGAACCTAGGAGGCGGAGGTTGCTGTGAGCCGAGATTGTACCACTGTACTCCAGCCTGGGGAGACTCCATCTCAAAAAAGAAAAAGAATGGAGAATGGAAATGTAGAATTTTAATGTGAATGTTTAGCTACCAAAATATTTAAGATATCATTTAGACAGGTTTATGGAAGTGAAAATATTTTAAAGACCTATTTGTTTATTTTTAAAACTAGAATGTACTCAAGACTGATCTTCTGAGTTCACTGGAAACGATTTTATCCCCTACTGTGGTGTCTATATTGAAAATCAATAGTCAACTAAAGCATATTTTCAAGACTTCGTTGACAGTGGCTGATAAGGTAACAAATACTATGTTCTTAATATCTCAAAGTTGATGTGTTGTTTAAGAAGGAAACTCATTTTTTTTTCCCCTTCAAAGATAGAAGATCAAAAAAAGGAACTAGATGGCTTTCTCAGTATACTGTGTAACAATCTACATGAACTACAAGAAAATACCATTTCTTCCTTGGTTGAATCACAAAAGCTATGTGGAAACCTAAGTGAAGACCTGAATACAATAAAGCAAACCCATTCACAGGTATGTTGGTTAGCTGACGTGGGGGAGTACAGAAAGAGAGTTTTATGATGATTTGATATGACTTGATAATCTGTTATACAATATGAATACCGTAAAACGTGAAACCTGAAAATACCATAGGCACTGTTGCTTATAACAGTAATTTTTGTAAAACAATTGAGAATACTTCTCTTAATATTTGAAGTTTTGCTACCCCATATAGAACCACAATATGACAAAACAGCCCTTTTCTCATGGACTGGATGGCATGGATAGTTGTCTTTCATAAACCAAGCCCTACTTTCTCTTATTTCTGTCTCACTGATAGACATTTAAAGCATAGTCAATTGATAAAATTTTTAATTCTTATTGATTATAAATGTAATTCATGATTTATCTTCCCTGTAAACTGTTCCTTATTATATGAGGCCTTAAACCAAAATCAAGCCTTCACACCATAAATACCGGATATATGAAAAACAGCTTCTGGCATTCTTAAGACTTTAATAATGACTGAAGTTTTATTAAATGAGCCTATTATGTTATGACAGAACTCTTATAATAGTTAACATTTATTGAGCAATTCACTGTGTGTTTATTCCTCCCATCAATGTAGATATAAATTCTATTACTAGCCAGTTTTCTAATGAGGAAAACTGAGACCTTGTGAGCATCTAATAGTGTGTAGATCATCTTAGAGAAGGTGGTGGTTATTATATTGCCTGAAAAGCATCCGTGTTTGAGTGGCTCTTCTATGGTTTCTTGGCAATTTAAAATTGCAGCATTTTCTCTTACATCTGCATAGGGTATTTGCCTTAAACCTGTTGAGAACTTTTTAGGTGTATATTCTTTTACTTATTTATTTATTTATTTTTTGAGATAGAGTCTCGCTCTGTCGCCAGGCTGGAGTACAGTGGTAGGATCTTGGCCCACTGCAACCTCCATCTCCCAGGTTCAAGCAGTTCTCCTGCCTCAGCCTCCCGAGTAGCTGGGACTACAGGCACACGCCACCACACCCAGCTAATTTTTGTATTTTTAGTAGAGACAGGGTTTCACCATGTTGGCCAGGATGGTCTCGATCTCTTGACCTCGTGATCCTCCTGCCTCCGCCTCCCAAAGTGCTCTGATTACAGGCGTGAGCCACCGTCCCCGGCCCTTTTTAGGTGTATATTCTAAGGCTGATCCTTTTTTATAAATTTGCTGTTTTGAAATGCTTAAAATTGGTAGGCAGCTGTTTAAAAAAACAAAACAAAACAAAACCAATCTGATCTGAAAAGTATGTTAGCATGGATAGTTTGGTTTCCCCTGGCTTTAGAAAGCAAGTTCACTATGTGAGTTATTTCTTAGGGTTTCCAGAACTTGAAATGAGCACTACTAAAATAAATAATTTGTAAAACTTTGAACACATTTACATATAGATAAATCTGATAACCTGCATTATCATTCAGATTATTAATCTGATAATACCTTTGAGACTAGTAAAAATAGTGACAGACTTTATTCATAATCAGAATGTTAGATATGTATTGTCAGCTGATGTATTGTTCAGAGATACTGGGCAACCAGCAGAATGAACAGTGAATAAGTATGTTGGATGCATTTTCAGCTCTTCCTTGGCCATTAGGATGGCTTCTTCATTTTTTAATGTAGCATGTTAGATGCCTATAAGAGCTTGTTTTCAAAGATGTAAAATGTGATCAAAGATAAGACTATTTACATTTTGTTAATATGATCCAACTAAGTTCTGTAAAATTTTTTAGCTCCAGTAATTGATAATAATTTTGGATTACTTGACCTGTGAGTATATCATATTAATTTTTCCTTCTAGTAGTGTTATCAGTTAAAAAGCAACTATATATATATCTGTCAAAGTTGGTCTTATACATAATGTGATATATGGGACTATTTGATTAGTTTTGAGGTACACTGAAAGTAATTTGTTACAGCTAAAATAGTGAAGTTTACTGATTATTTACTTTTTTAAAAATCCTGGCTGGGTAGGATGTCATCTGTAATCCCAGCACTTTGAGAGGCTGAGGCAGGGTGATCACTTGAAGCTAGGAGTTCAAGACCAGCCTGGGCAACATAGCAAGACCACATCTCTACAAAAAAAAAAAGTTGTTTAAATTGCCGGCTCATGCCTGTAGTCCCAGCTACTTGGAGGCTGAGGTAGGAGGATCCCTTGTGCCAGGATATTGAAGCTGCAGTGAGCCTTGATTATGCCAGTGCACTACAGCTTGGGCAACAGTGAGACCCTGTCTCTAAAACAAAAAAGAAAAAATCTTACATTTTAATATCACTTCCACTGCTTTCCTCTGTGGAAGAGAGGTAGAGTTAAAGATTCAAGAATTTATATAATTCTCACCTATGGACAATACTTCATGTTAGTCATAAAAAATGTTCAGGTGTCATAATTTTAAGTCCTTTCACTTTCCATACCTTTCTTACAGGAACTTTGCCAGCTAATGAATCTTTGGACAGAGAGATTCTGTGCTTTGGAGGAAAAGTGTGAAAATATACAGAAACCACTTAGTAGTGTCCAGGAAAATATACAGCAGTAAGCTATTTTTAAATTTGCTTAAACTTTTCTGTAAGTCTGAAATTATTTCAGAAGAAAAAGCTTTAAATAGTACAAATAATTCCTTTGTGTACTTTCAAATTTCTCATTTGTTAATATTTTATTATGTATGTGTATATATGTGTATATACATACATGCACATGGCTTTTCATTGTGTATTTGTGCTCTCTTTTAAGACAGTGAAAAACCTGGGTCTTATCCACAATGTATTTTCTAATTTCCTCAATCTTAGAAAACACATTAAGTAATTTCACAATTTCTAACCTATATTACTGATGAAAAATATACTAACCTGGAGCAGGGTTTGGCAAGCTATGGCTAGCAGACTGGATGCCTGTTACTATAATTTCATTGGGCACTGTCATATCCTTCTGTTTACATGTTGCCTTTGGTTATCTTTGGCTGCCTTTGCACTGCGATGGCAAAGTTGAGTCATGGTTTCCAAGTCATTGAACAATAGCCTAAAATATTTGCTATCTGGCTTTTCAAGAAAAAGTTTGCTGACTCCTGTATTAGAGTTTTGTTTTGTTTTTTGAGACAGAATCTTGCTTTGTTGCCCCGGCTGGAGTGTAGTGGCGCAAGTACAGTGGCGTGATCTCGGCTCACTGCAACCTCCGCCTCCTGGGTTCAAGCGATTCTCCTGCCTCAGCCTCCTGAGTAGCTGGGAATACAGGCGCATACCACCATGCCTGGCTAATTTTTTTTTTTTTTAAAGGCTAGTCAAGTGAAGCAGTGGGAGTGGAGAAGGAACAAAGAAATCTGTAACTGGTTGTGATCAATTAGTTGTAAACACCACTGCACTCGGACCAGCCTAATATTTTGTATTTTTAGTAGAGAAGGGGTTTTGCCATGTTAGCCAGGCTGGTCTCAAACTCCTGGCCTCAACCGATACACCCGCCTCAGCCTCCCAAAGTGCTGGGTTTGCAGGCGTGAGCCACTGCACTGGCTTGTATTAGAGTTTAATGTTGCTTTGTAGTCTTATTGCTTGCCAGTTCCACACACTTATCATACATTACAGTCAGACCTATGTGTTCTTTTAGGAATTTTATAACTTTATGGTTTAACATTTAAATTCATGATCCTTTAAAAATTTTTATATAACAGGAGATGTGTTAAGGTTCAGTTTTTTGCCTGTTGAGTATTCTCTACTCATGAGGAGAAAGATACTATATTTACCCTGTTTTTGCCCACTTAATTCCTAAATTAAACTCCCAAAGTTTCAAGCTTTCTTTGATGTGAAGAACTTCTTGTAGTCTTTAAGGGTAGGTCTGCTGGCCACAAATTCTGTTTTGTTTTGTCTAAGAATGTCTTGATTTCCCCCCTTCATTCTTGAAAGATATTTTCACTGGCTATGGAATTCAGGGTTGACAATTTATTGAGTTTATTCTATTTGGGTTTTGTTTAGCTTCTTGAATCTGTAGGTTTATGCCTTTCATCAAAACTTGGGAAATTTTCATCTATTAATTCTTTGAATATTTTTCAGCCTCATACTCTTTTTCCTCTGCCCCATGACTTTAATGACACAAATGTTAGATTTTTTATTATGGTCCCTAAGGAGATATGTATAATATATTTCTTACAGATATATATATTCTCTTTGTTGTTAATTGGGGAAATTCTATTGATCTGTCTTCATATTTACTGAGTCTCCTTCTGTCATCTCTAACCTATGGTTTTTTGTTTTTTTTTTTTTGAGATGGAGTTTCACTCTTGTTGCCCAGGCTGGAGTGCAGTGGCGCTATCTCGGCTTACCACAGTCTTCACCTCCTGGGTTCAAGTGATTCTCCTGCGTCAGCCTCCCGAATAGCTGGAATTACAGGCATGTGCCGCCACGCCCAGCTAATTTTTTATTTTTAGTAGAGACAGGGTTTCTCCATGTTGGTCAGGCTGGTCTCGAACTCCCAACCTCAGGTGATCTGCCTGCCTCGGCCTCCCAAAGTGCTGGAATTATAGGCATGAGCCACTGTGCCCAGCCCATAACCAACTGTTAAACCCATTCAGTGAGGTATTTTATTTCTGTTATTGGTTTTTTATTTTTATTTTTGTAATTTTGATTTGCTTTTTTTTTTTAAATGCCCTCTCAACCCAGCTTTTCCTGACTCTGGGAAGAACCAGGAAGAGAAGCCCTGATTTGCTTTTTTTACACCTTGTTTCTTTGCTAGGATTTTTTTTCCAGGCATATTAATTTCTTATTGGAGCATTTTTATGATGGTTGCTTTAAAATCCTTGCCAGACAATTCTAACATCTTTGAGTTTTCTCATTGTTGGCATCCGTCGATTGTCTTTTCTCATTCAACTTGTGATTTTTGTGGTTCTCGATATATGAGAAGTGATTTTCTATTGTATCTTGAACATTTTGGGTATTATGTTAGGAGATTCAGGTTCTTATTTAAGTATTTCTTAGCTAGCATTTACCCTGTTTAGGCTTAGCATATAGGTCCAGGCTCACTTTTGTGGGCTCTGATTCGACTGACAATTTAGTTTTTACAGCCCTTGCGTTGTTATTCTGATATGCTTTGTTTGTGTGCTACCCACATGAGAGACTTTGTATTCTGCTTTTGTTGGATGAAGTGTTCTATATGTGTCAACTTGATCAAGTTGATCGATAGTGCTATTAAGGTCACCCACGGTCTTACTGAGTTTCTGTATACTTGTTCTATCAATGACTAAGAGAGGAGTATTGAAATCTCTAAGTATAATTGTAGATTTATTTCTTTTATTGGTTCTGTCAGTTTTTGCCTCGTGTATCTGAAACTTAGTTGTTGGGTGCGTATACAATCAGGATTATCATATCTCCTTGGAGAATTGACCTCTTTATCATTATGTAACATCCCCTTTTGTTTCTGATTACCCTTTTTGTTCTGAAGTCTTTTTTTGTCTGAAATTAATACAGGTACTCCTGCTTTCCTTTGACTGCCATTTGCATGATGTATCCTTCTCCATCTCTTTATTTTTGGCCTAAGTCTTTCTATTTAAAGTGGGTTTCTTATAGACAGCGTATAGTTGGGTCTTGCTTTTTCATCAGATTTATAATCTATGAGGGTTTAGTTTTATTTATTTATTTATTTGAGACAGCACCTTGCTTTGTGACCCAGGCTGGAGTACGGTGGCGCAATCTTGGCTCACTGCAACCTCCGCCTCCCGGGTTCAAGCAGTTCTCCTGCCTCAACCTCCTTAGTAGCTGGGACTACAGGCACAAACCACCATGCTCAGCTAATTTTTATATTTTTACTAGAGGCAGGGTTTCACCACGTTGGCATGGCTGATTTTGAACTTCTGACCTCAAGTGATTTACCTGCCTTGGCCTCCTGGAGTGCTGGGATTACAGGTGTGAGCCACTGTGCCCAGCCCTTTTTTCAGTTATTGTGACTTTGATTTGTAGGTTTGGTTTTCAACATCTTTGCTTACTCACTTGGTTTATCCACATGGTGTACCATCTAGTGGTAATAGAGAGTCACTTCATTACACAAGGTTTAAATCTGGTCCTGTAAGGTAACTTTGAATGCTATTATAGGGAAACTTGCAGAGAAGGAAATCATCAATGAATTTTAAATGTATATCTAACCAACATTAGTTTTATATCGTTTATGTTATATTGTTCTATATGTATAATTTGTCACACCCCAGTATAATTTTCTTTTAATTATTAGAAAGCTTTATAGCTGATTTAAACATAACATTTGTAATGTTTGTGATTTATTTTATGTACTAGGCAAGTGAAACTGCTTAATAACAGAATAAATGACTGACTGTCTAATTTAGGGACTATACAGGAGGCTGTAGTAGATGCCCTGAAATAACATTGCCTGGTAAGAGGGTTAAAACAAGCAGACAAATTTTGAAAGCATCATAACTGGAGGAGGGCTGTGAAAGGTTTCATGAGAAAAGATGATCCTTTCAGAGGTCATTTAATGGCAATCTGCTGTGAAAAGACATTGGCCACGGCATCCATTCTCAACACAGAAGATGTATTAAGATCATGGACCCTGGAGCCAGACTGCCCACATTTGAATCTGCCAGTTAAGAGCTGAGTGATCTTGGGAAGTTATATATCCTTTCAGTCTTAATTCCCCATTTCAACAGTGTCATACTCTTTTCCTATAGGAAATCTCAGGATATAGTCAACAAAATGACTTTTCACAGTCACAAATTTTGTACTGATTCTGATGGCTTGTCACAGGAACTCAGAAATTTTAACCAAGAAGGTACAAAATTGGTTGAAGAGTCTGTGAAATACTCTGATAAACTCAAAGGCAACCTGGAAAAAATATCTCAGGAGACTGAACAGAGATGTGAGTCTCTGAACACAAGAACATTTTGTTTTTCTGAACAGTGGGTATCTTCCTTAAATGAAAGGGAACAGGAACTTCAGAACTTAATGGAGGTAATAACTTTGAAACTGGAACTTACTTTGGGGAGAATAATGATAATCAGAAAATTAAATATTCTTGGCTATATCGATTTCAAAACAAATGATATTTTAAGTTATAATGACTTAAACTTTTAAGTATAATACTTGGTATGCTTATACATGATCTCGTTTTGTGCTTTGGTATATGACTTCTAGATCTTGGAATTAATTTAACATTAGTCCAGTTTCTTTCCTGAATTTATCCTTGGTTTCTGACTTTAGTAGACTCTTCAAAGA
Organism: Ateles fusciceps; assembly: GCA_036589455.1. Classification (NCBI taxonomy): domain Eukaryota; kingdom Metazoa; phylum Chordata; class Mammalia; order Primates; family Atelidae; genus Ateles; species Ateles fusciceps. The sequence goes on from JAZHEH010002393.1 coordinate 9,006,368, forward strand.
AGGGCACCCTGTCTTTTGATATATAATACCTTCCACTTATAAAATGCTCTTTACTTTTCTCCAAGTACATTCAAACCTATTATTGTTTTAAGTATTTAGGTTATTGCTGTGGTAGCCAAAGGATATTTGATAGGTTTATGGATATGCTTGAACTTAACACTTGCATGAGCCCTTTATGACTTGGTTTTTTCTTTCTTTGCTATAGAAGGATTTTACTAACATTCTCTGGAAGTAGGTACAAAGAATTTACATTTTTAATCTGTAGAATCTATTTTCACTAAAAGGAACTAGAGTTTGTATACAAATAGCTAATTTCACATTTGAGGTGGGGAAGTGTACAATATATGAGCCTAGAGATCTTGGTCATACCAGAAAATAAGCTGTTAAAGATTTCTGTGGTTGTCAGAAGGACTTAGTAGCCAACTTCCTCACGTTCAAAGGTGGTATAATTTGAGCATCAAAAAGAATAATGGCCATAATGGATTAAAACACATCAAATATATTAAAACTTATGAACTCATAAAAATTTCATAGGTCTCCTTTGGATCATGCTAGGGAAGCAACACATTGTCCTAAAAATGGGTAAATAAGAAGAAACAATATAGCATCCATCTGTCTTTCCTAAAGAGACCATATCTTGGTTTAGCAAGGTAATGAAAAAATATGTTTCATTAGACTCTCAGCTAATAAAATGGAGAAGAAATGATAAAATTAATATATCACCAGTATGCAGCTCTTAATAAAATAACCCCTGTGGATGTTAATGATGGCTTAAACCATTTGATCAAAAGGTGAGGCTAACCATACCTAAACCCACTGATAATCTTAACATGAGAGACATAGCAAAGCATTTTGTGTTTGCAGTACTACCTATGAAATATTCTTGCTAAAAAATTAAACCTGAATTAGGTCTAACCAGTTTGTAGAAAATAAAGCATAGAAATGCAATTGATCAAATCCAGAATTTGAGATGTTCACTAGAGCAAAGACCTCATTTCTTCGGCAACACTTTTTGAGGGGAAAAAATATGAGAAAAGATAACCTATAGATCAAAAGAGACGTAAGACTAGAGGTCCTTAAATCTTAGTTTGCCTGAGGCACTCCTTGTTGACATTGTTATATTGGAATGATTATTAACAATGGGCCCTTTCACTCTAAAAGGTGTCCCAATTTGTATGATAAATTATATAGTCACCAACTTAAGACCTATAAACCAAATCTAGTGGTGAATTTTGGTTCAAACTAAAGCAATTGTGACACACTTTGGAGACAACTGGTGAAGTCTGAACATGGACTAGACATTTGATAAGGAATCAGTGTTAACCTCTTTAGGTGTGATAGTGGTCTCAAAGTGCTCTTACTTGTTAGAGATATATGCTGAAGTAAATGGATATAATGATACAGGATTTGTTTCAAAATAATCCTGGATTTGTGGAGGAGTTAAGTGGCCAGTCTTGTTGGTAAATATTTGTACTCCACTTGTTGGTAAACGTTGAAGCTGGATAATGATACAAGGGAGTTAATTACACTGTTCTCTCTACTTTTATATGTGTTTTTAAATCTTTTATTACTGGTTGCCAGGTGTGGTGGCTCACGCCTGTAATTTTTTTTTTTTTTTGGAGACAGAGTCTTGCACTGTTGCCCAGGCTGGAGTGCAGTGGCACAATTTTGGCTCACTGCAACCTCTGCCTCCGAGGTTCAAGCTATTCGCCTGCCTCAGCCTCCTGAGTAGCTGGGATTACAGGCACGCCACCACGCCCAGCTAATTTTTTTGTGTTTGTAGTAGAGACCGGGTTTCATCATGTTGGTCAGGCTGGTCTCGAACTCCAGACCTTGTGATCCGCCTGCCTTGGCCTCCCAAAGTCCTGGGATTATAGGCATGAGCCACTTTGCCCAGCCTCATGCCTGTAATCTTTGAAGGCTGAGATGGGCAGATCGCTTGAGTCCAGGAGTTTGAGACCGGCTTGGGAAACATGAAACCCCATCTCTTCAAAAAATATAAAAATTAGCCAGGCCTGGTGGTACATGCCTGTAATCCCAGCTACATGGGAGGCTGAGGTGGGAGGATGGCTTAAGCCTGGGAAATCAAGGCTATAATGAGCCCTAGTCATGCCACTGCACTCTAGCCTGGGCAAAAGAGTGAGACTTGTCTCAAAAAAAAAATTATTATGGAAAATTTCAAGGTAAGGGAAAATATGATATTGAGTAAAACACTGGCAACTTTAATTTTAGTAATAAAAATGTATTTGCATCATTTACAGGTTGTAAACCAGTGTTGCGAGGCTTCAAGTTCAAACATCATTGAGAAATCACATGGACATAAGGCAGCTAATGAGAAACAACACAACATTTTTCTTGATCAGATGACTATTGATGAAGAAAAATTGATAGCACAAAATCTAGAACTTAATGAAACCATAAAAATTGGTTTGACTAAGCTTAATTGCTTTCTGCAACAGGATCTGAAACTGGATATCCCAACAGGTACTTTAAAAGATAAATAGAATTGTTAAATTTTTTAAAGTTGAATTCAGCTCTCAGTAGTGTCAGATATTCAGAAAAATTAGTCCTGCCATTGCCTGACAGGAATTTACCATCTCACTCTAATCAACTGAAAATGGGAAAACTGGAAACTTAAAATAGTTTTAATCAAGCATCATGATACAGGTGATACAAACTCCTAGAAATGTGATATCACAATTCAGTAAAATTTCACAAACGTTCAGGGAATTTATTTTGTTAATAGGGGATATTTTTAAAACAAATAAATAAAAATATAGCACTGTTTGTAAAAGGACATTTTAATACCACAAATATTGGAGAGATGTAACTGACTAAATCTAGTTTAATGCAAAGTTTGCTACATTGTGCATTTTGTTCTATGTCCCTCTCATTTTGTCATAGACCATTGCCATTTAGGAATCCCTGTTTTAAGAGATCGGGGATCACCGTGGACTGTTAGCATTTAGGAATCAACATTTTTAGAGATCAGATATGGCAAACATCATTGTAGGCTATAATGATTCAAGGAAGTCTTCATGGAAGAGATGAATAATTGGGTTCTTCATTGGATTGTGACAGTTGCGTACCCTGTAAACTCACTAAAAATCACTGAATTGTACACATAAAATGAGTGTTTTATGGTATGTAAATTATATCACAAAACTGTTTTTGTTTTTTTAATTTAAAAACCAAGTGTAAAACGGGATGGTGCAACATAGGATGTTTATTTTTTCCCCAAGAGACTTGTAAGATTTACTGTCTACTTTTCAGTGAAATTAGGAATGTAAATGTTGAGTGAAAAGGCAGGTGCTTTTGTAAATGATGAGAGCATGAGCTCATTACAGAGAAATATAACTGGGAGCCAGATGTGGTGGCTCACGCCTGTAATCCCAGCACTTTGGGAGTCCAAGGCAAGAGGATCTTTTGAGCCCAAGAGTTTAAGACCAGCCTGGGCAACATAGTATATATATAACTGGTTAATATTTAACTACCACACCACATTTGTAGTGAAATAGTTATTCCTATCAAAGTAATCATGTTGGGAAATCTGTACTCTTATTCCAATAAGGCTGCCATTTTTTCAGAACATTCTATAACTTCTTTTAGAGCCTATAATACACCTTTTATATATCCTCAGAGATGGTAAACTTCATGTTTTAGAGAGTATGATGAATCTTGAAAATAGTAAAGTCTGTTGTCAAATTAGAAATATTGTTAGTTGCAAACAATGTCTGCCTGACAGGTAGCAAGATTGATCCTCATATATGGCAATTATATTTTTATATTTTATATGTTTAGAAGACAAGATTCATTTGGAAGTTTTAGTATTTTTAAACAATATTTACATCTCATACTTTAATTTTTACCTCTTATCTAATGTCCATTAAAGGTACTACACCACAGAGGAAAAATTATTTATACCCATCATTACTGGTGAGAACTGAACCACGTGAACATCTCCTTGATCAGTTGAAAAGGAAACAGCCTGATCTGTTAATGATGCTAAACTGTTCAGAAAACAACAAAGAAGAGAAAATTCAGGTAAATTTAAAGGATCATTTTATAATAGAACTGTCTTACAAACTCTTGATGTGGCTGACTTCATGTGAAGAATTTTACTGTTCACCCTTCAGTCTTACCCTGCCTCTCATTAATGATAGTTGCCTAGCTCTTAGCCTTATTTTTTTTTAATCTAACAGTTTTTAAATTATGTTAGCCAATATTTAATATTGTGTTTAGTAACATTTTTATATAGGAACCGCTACTCTCTATAAAAATATATTAGGAATTATTTTCATTATTTGTAGACTTTGTTTTCATATATATATATATATATATACACACACACATACATACATATTCTGCTTATGTAGATTTGTAGCCTTTCTACTAATTTTGTTGAGGTTTAACTTTTATATTATACCATGGGCATATGTTATATTCAAAGAAGAAAACTGCCCTTCCTTTGTGATGACTTTGAGGCTCTTGGACTTAGTCACTCATCCAGCTTCTTCTTCTAGGATGTGGATGTAGAAAAGACAGCTCTGGGGCAGTATACTGAAGAACCTCTAAGTCAGGAGCCATCTGTAGATGCTGGTGTGGATTGTTCATCAATCGGCGGGGTTCCATTTTTCCAGGTACTGATGATATCATATCAGATAACCCTTGCACATCTGATGTAAGTCATTCATTTACTATTCAATATAAAAGCATTATTCTTGGTGAGTAAACAACAGAAACCTTTCAGTTATTCCTTAGGATGGCTTGTTAACTCTTATGAGTTGAATTATTTAAAAAAATCTGATACTGATAAGGAGTTTTCTGTAGAATATATGAAGGCAAAATTTGACTTAATCTACATCCTTAGGTGATCATCTTTAGCTATTGCTTCTATTCCTTTTCCGCTTCCTATATACTCAGAATGGACACTGAGAACCGTCATTCCTCTCTTTCTTCTACCTTTGACATGGAAGTCTTGGAACCTGTCTCTGCCCATAATCAGACTTTGAAGGCAAAGGGCTTGAAAAGATTGAGAGACTGGAGGCCTCTTAGGTTACATTAGTGATTTCTCCTGTCTGAGGCTCTTCTCTTGTGAACTGTTGCCCCATGTTTCCTGAGCTCCTTGCCTGGTCTAATCCTATGTCATTAAATCCTGTGACCTCTCCTATACACTTTTTTTTGAGACGGAGTCTCGTCCTGTCACCCAGGCTGAAGTGCAGTGGCATGATCTCAGCTCACTGCAACTTCTACCTCCTGGGTTCAAGTGATTCTCCTACCTCAGCCTCCTAAGTAGCTAGGACCACAGGCGTGCACCACCACACCCAGCTAATTATTTTGTATTTTTAGTGGAGATGGGGTTTCACTATATTGACCAGGCTGGTCTCAAACTCCTGACCTCAAGTGATCCACCCTCCTCAGCCTCCCAAAGTGCTGGGATTACAGGCGTAAGCCACTGTGCTCAGCCTCCTACCCACTTTTTAACACTGTTGAGAACACTGTTGGTTTATGATTTGTTTCAGCATTGATGACTGAATACACAGTAAATGTCACCAGTCCCTTAATGTTCTCTGTGGGTAAGTGGAAGATTCCAGTGAAATACAACTTCCAAGTGAGGCTCTATTAAATGCTAGTATCTTCTCCTTTAGTTTGAAGGTACAAGCCTAGACAAAGTTTGTGAAGGAAAAATTTCCTTACATAGGACATTGGTATCTATCTACATTTACAGTTGAAGTACTGCTTCTGATATGCATATGCTTGTACCTTTTTTTTTTTAATATATAGAGAGATGGGGTCTTGCTACTTGAATTCCTTGCCTCAAGCAATTCTCCCACCTCAGTCTCCCAAAGTACTAGGATTACAGGTGTGAACCACTGTGCCTGGCCGCTTGTATCTGATTTTAATATATCTACAGGTCTTTCCTTTAAGATCTAAAGATTCTCCATCCCTGCTTTCAACTGTTAAAAATGTTCTAACTCAGATTTTCATCAATTCCTCCCTGTCTCTGGGCAGTTTTATCCCAAAATTCTTGCTACCTTTTTTTTTTTTTTTTTTCTACTAGGAGAGAACTATAAATATGTTTCTTTCAGTTTTCATCCCTTTCTTCTATCTTATAAAGTTAGGAAAAGGGGAAGGATAAGAGAACCTTGGCGACTACTTAATCCCTGGTCAGAAATTCTCTTATTATTATTATTATTATTTGTGGCATTTTGAACTAGGCTTAGTGATTCAGCTATGGGAAGGAAGTCCTCACAGTACCAGAAAGGGTTTGGGATGGGGTTTTAGACCTTTAGCTGAAATCCATAAATGATCTTTTCTCTAGTAGCAGTGTGATGTGGGGATTTTCTCTGGGTTTAAAACTTTATTATTATTTTTTATTTTTTATTTATTTATTTATTTTTAGACGGGGTTTCACCATGTTGGTCAGGCGGGTCTTGAACTCCCGACCTCAGGTGATCCGCCCACCTTGGCCTCCCAAAGTGCTTGGATTACAGGCATGAGCCACCACACCCAGCCGTATTTTTTATTTATTTTTTTGTGATAGAGTCTTGCTGTGTCGCCAGGCTGGAGTGCAGTGGCGCAATCTCGGCTCACTGCAACCTCCGCCTCCTGGGTTCAAATGATTCTTCCGCCTCAGCCTCCTTAGTAGCTGGGACCACAGGTGCATGCCACCATGTCCAGCTAATTTTTGTATTTTTAGTAGAGACAGGTTTCACCATGTTGGCCGGGATGGTCTCAATCTCTTGACCTCGTGATCTGCCCGCCTTGGCCTACCAAAGTGCTGGGATTACAGGCGTGAGCCACCATGCCCGGCAGGTTTAAACTTTAAAAGCTGGTTTATGATTTGTCTCAACATTGATGACTGAGTGTACAATTAATGTCACCAGGCCCCTTAATGTTCTCTATGGGTAAGTAGGATTCCAATGCAATAGAACTTCCAAATGAGGAATATGAAATAGGTTTTACAAATAAGATAAAATGCAATTTTTAAAAACTAAGCAAAAGTGTTTTTAAGGTAGCCCATATACTACTTTCTCTGCTTAAAACAAAATTGACTTTTCTGTATGACAGGAAATCTTTGTTTCCTTAGAGCAGGGTATCTTGACAGCTGTGCTACTGGCATTTTAAACTGGATAATTCTTTGTTGTGGGGGGCTTTCCTGTGGACTGCACTATGTCAGTACACAAGAATGACAGTGTACTATGTGAATAATGAAAGCCAGTAGCACTCCCTGGTTGTAACAACCAAAAAATTCTCCAAACATTGCCAAACATCCCCTCTGGGAGCATAATCACTCCCTGATGAGAACCACTACCCTGGAGTAAAATCTTTATGTCTTAGAAAATAACACAGAAAATTAATATTTCTTTCACTCTACTCCTTCCATTAGTGATAAAATAAAGAAGGCACTTGGCACTACTTGCCAAGCAAATTTTTGGCTCAAACTTGTGCTGAACCTTTTCTGAAGTTTTCTACACTTAAATTTTCTTGCCTATAACCCAGAGAACTTTGAGAATAGAGTATAGTTAATGTGTATCAAATGTTACTTTATATTGACTTAATTTTCTCCCCTTAAATCCACAGCATAAAAAATCACATGGAAAAGACAAAGAAAACAGAGGCATTAACATAATGGAGAGGTCTAAAGTGGAAGAAACTACAGAGCACTTGGTTACAAAGAGCAGATTACCTCTGCGAGCCCAGATCAACCTTTAATTCACTTGGAGGCTGGCACTTTTATTTTTAAAGAAAACTTAAAAATAAAACCTGAAACCCTAGAACTTGAGCCTTGTGTGTAGATGCTAAAAGAATATATATATATCAGCTGGGCGCGGTGGCTCACGCCTGTAATCCCAGCACTTTGGGAGGCTGAGGTGGGTGGATTGCTTGAGCCTAGGAGTTTGAGACTGGCCTGGCCAACATGGCAAAACCTTGCCTCTACTAAAATACAAAAATTAGCCGGGCATGGTGGCACACTCCTGTAATCCCAGCTACTGGGGAGGCTGAGGCACAAGAATCGCTTGAACCCAGGAAGCAGAGGTTGCAGTGAGACAAGATCGTACCACTGCACTCCAGCCTGGGCAACAGAACAAGACTCTGTCTGAAAAACAAAACTTAAAAAAGATATAAGGCAGAACTGTAAATTTAGCTGAATTTTGATATCTACCCATTTTTCTGTCATTCCTATAGTTCACTTTGTATTAAGTTGGATTTCATTTGGGATTTGCAATGTAAATATATATTTCTAGCTTTTCATATAAAGTTCTTTCATAACAAATGAAAAGTATTTTTCTTGTATATTATTAAGTAGTGAATATATAAGAACTGTACTGTTCTTCTAGGCTTGAGTTTACATAGGTGAATATCACCAACACCTGGCCTTAGAAAAGGACTATCTCATTTTTTTTTTTTTTTTTTTTTGCTATGACATGTATTTTCTTGCCTCCTTCCTAGACGTTCCTATTTCGCTTTCTTGTCGGCTCACTTTTTCCCTTTTTTTCACCAAACCATTTGTAGAGCTGCAAAAGTATCCTTTCTTATTTTTGGTAGCCAGAATTTTACCTAGGAATCTTTTAACAGTTTTTTAGTGGTTATTTTTAAAATCACTGTCAACAATAAATCTAACCCTAGAAGTATCCTTCTTCCAATATTTTTTATTTGTTTCCCCCGAGATGTGAAAGGGTTTCATTCCTTTAAGAGGCCTAATAGATTTGCCCTGACAGAGGTCACAAAACCCACTTCTGTAGAATGTTAATTGCTATTATGGGAGACTACCCAGAGATCTGACTAATGGCCCTGTGCCCACACTCTAAGACCTGTGTCTTTTGGAGAAGATCACAATGATTTAAGGACTTTTTGAAACTTCCAATTATGTCTATAAATTATATTCTTTTGTTTACATGATGAAACTTTTTGTTGTTCCTTGTTTGTATCTAATAAAATATGTATGTGTATCTTTTTCTCCATTTAAATCTTAACCCTTAGAAGGGCCCTAGTATTTCTGATCTGGCAATCATATTTCTGGAAGTTGAGATGTTTCAGCTTGAAGAACCAGAGCACTTGGAATATGTACAAAGAATAAATTTTGTGCCCACAACGTGTTTAGTGTGTAAATTTTAGAGACATTTGACTTTGATAGCTAAATTAAACCAAACTCTATTGAAGAATTAGAAAATATGCTACAAGGAACTAAATTGACCTTGTAGAATTAATTATCTTAATAAAAATAATGGCTATAATTTCTCTGCAAAATCAGATGTCAGCATAAGCTATAGATAATATCTAATAAACTGCCCTCAGTAAATCCATGGTTAATAAATGTGGTTTCTACGTTAACCTACTTGCTCCATAATTTCTTATCTGGCAGCCGGTATGTTTAGAAAGTTAGGCAAGCTGCATTCACATTCCCAAAATAAACTATGCAGGTACCATCAAAGAAGAAGGACCCTAGTAAACATGTAGGCTTTTAATTGCACTCTGAGGGGCTATCCTAGGTGCAGGGTTAGTGAGAAACTGGCCCTCACACAGCCTGAAGTCCTGCTTTAAGTCCTCATTCCATGACTGCTTAAAAGTTATCTGAGAATGCTGATGCAACTAATTTCACTGCCTCACAGAAGCAAAAGTAAATCTGCAGATAAATTTAACATCCCAGAGCCATAAATTAGCTCTACCAATTTTCATACGCAATGTTGGGCCCTCAGAATGTAACCAAGAATAGCATCAGCAAAAATGGCCAAGTAGGTAGCTTCAAGGACCTATTCCTCCACAGAAAGACTGAAGAGTCAAGCAAAAACATTCAGAAACAACTGTCAGAACCCAGGAAAATAGTTTACAGCCACCAAGCATTTGCTGAATCAAGAAAAAGGCAACGTATGAGAAGGAAAGCTTGGCAGTGGTTTACTTGCCCTTCCCTTCTCAGCTCTGTAACAGTCTTGAAGACACAGACCACATTCTCAGTGTGGGGTCCGGGTCCTGGGTTTCCAGGGAGAAGAGAGATTTTTTTTGTTGTTATTGTTTTGGGAGACAGAATCTCACTTTGTCACCCAGGCCGTCGTGTAGTGGCACAATCTCAGTTCACTGCAGCCTCCCAGGTTCAAGCAATTAGTGCCTCAGCCTCCCTAGTAGCCGGGACCACAGGCACTTGCCACCAAGCCTGGCTAATTTTTTGTATTTTTAGTAGAGATGAGGTTTCACCATGTTAGCCAGGCTGGTCTCAAACTCCTGACCTCAGGTGATCCACCCTCTTGGCCTCCCAAAGTGCTGGGATTACAGGCCTGAGCCACTGCCCGGTACAAGAGATCTTATTTTTGAAAGATTGTTCTGACCTGTCTGGCAGCCTAAACGACTGACACAAGGCACTTGCATTTGTTTCATCTAACTCAGAACTGAATCAGGGTGGAAGTGGCAGGTTTGTTTCTAAATATTGTAAGGAAAATGAACCATCCGCTGTCACCTGGGGCAAAAAATCACAGTTGAGGTAAACAAAGGAGTGCCCCAAAGCCTGAGAGGAAAGCGGGGGAGAGAATTTCTTAGGGAAATTAGGTTATTCAAAAGCACCTATGTATATTGGGGGGATTTAGAAAGCCATGTACATTCTCAGGTCAGGCTGCACACTCAGAAAAAGACCTGAGAAGACCCCAAGATTTCATGTTGGGCTGATGTGTAGGCTCAGTGCAAGCAGGAAGTAAAGTGCCCAGATAAGCACTGAAAGTGTGTCCCAATACAGCCAATCAAAAACTGAGGGTTTTTTTCTTTGTTAGTTTTTGGGGCAACCAGTTTTCAAAGAAATCTCAATGTAAGGGTTATTGCTTAGTTTAAAGTGAGGAAACTGAGACCAGCCTAGGAAAATTAAATGCCAATTTATTAAGCTCCCGGGTGAGGTTCTGTGGTCCGGGAAAGGGGGGGCCAGAGAAGTCGCGCTTAACTTCGGAGGGGAAGGGGTTTTATAGGGAGTGAAGGTGTTTGATTTGTTGTGGAGAAACAGGACGTGGACGGGGCAAGCTGCTACTGGTAGGTAGGCGGGATTTCTGGTGAGCGCCCCGCCCAGGGGGGAGTGGGACCTGGACGGAGCAGAATGCTATTGGGCAGGTTTTGGCAGGGCTTCTTTTAAATTTTGGCGGGGTTTTCCAACGGCAGGCTAGGTGCCGGGTGCAGAGTTTGGTGTTGAGTGCAGAGGTGGGTGTGGAGTGCAGAGTGGTGACGTAGTTTCCAGGCGCGGGGGAGGGGATGGGCGTGTCCGAGCGCCCGGCGAGGCAACCGGCCTTACACTCAACACACTGGCTGAACACAAGCAAAAGGAAGAGACCTTAGAGACTGTGTAAGTCAAAGAACAGAAACCTTACAAAATAGTTCAGAAAGTTACAGGTGCTGTGACACATCTGTAATCCCAGTACTTTGGGAGGCTGAGGTGGGAGGATCACTTGAGCCCAGCAATTCAAGACTATCCCGGGCAACATAGTGAGAGCTCGTCTCTACAAAAAAAGAAAAATTTTAATCAGCTGGGCGTGGTGGCACGTGCCTGTAGTCCCAACCAGTTGGGAGGCTGAAGTGGAAGGGTCTCTTGAGCCCAGGAGTTTGAGCCTGCAGTCAGCTATGATCCAGCCTCGGCAACAGAGCAAGACCTTGTGTCTAAATATATAAGTCACTAAACCACTACAGCCCATAGCAAGTAACAAAAATAAACCCTGAGGAGTGAAGAATCTGGTTTCCAGAGTTACCATATTATAGTAAAGTAATATTCAGCTTTCAACAAAAAAACTATGAAGCATGCAAAGAAAGTATACCCTATTCACAGAAAAAATTAGAATCTCTCTGAGGAAGCATTGGACTTACAGACAAATTTTGTAAATCAGTTGTCTCAAAAGTGCTCAGAGCTAAGGGAATATAGGAAAACAATGTCTCATAGAGATTACCAATGAAGAAATTATAAAAAGGAACCATAAAAATTAGGAGTTGAAAAGTACAATAAAAAGTGGGGGAAATCACTGAATGGTTCTAATAGCAGATATGATCAGGCAGTAAAAAGAATCAAGGAGGCTGAGGCGGGTGAATTACCTGAGGTCAGGAGTTCAAGACCAGCCTGGCCAACATGGGGAAACCCCGTCTCTACTAAAAATACAAAAATTAGCCGGGCATGGTGGTGGGCGCCTGTAATCCCAGTTGCTTGGGAAGCTGAGGCAGGAGAATTGCTTGAACCCAGGAGGTGGAGGTTGCAGTGAGTGGAGATCGCGCCACTGCACTCAAACCTGGGTGACAAAGTGAGACTCCGTCTAAAATAAAAATAAAAAATCAGTGAAGCTGAAGGTGGATCAATTGAAATTATCCAATCTGAAGAGCAGAAGAACAAAGGAAAGAAACAATTTAAAAGACCTATGGATTACCACCAAGCATACCAACTTTTGCAAAATAGGAGTTTCAGAAGGAGAGGAGACAGAAAGGGGCAGAAAGAATATATGAAGAAATAACCACCCAAACACCTCAAATTTGTGAACATACTTGACTGTACACATCCAAGAAGTTTGTGGAGCTTCAAATAGGATAAGTCAGAAGAGATCCATATTAAGACACACATAAACTGTCCAAAGCTGAAGAGAGAATCTTGGAAGCAGTAAGACAGTGGCCATGAGGGGAAATGCAAATCAAAATCACAGTGAGATACCACTTCACATTTATAAGGATGGCTATAACAAAAAATACAGGGAAAAAAAAAGTGATGGTGGGGCTCCTGGAAAATGGAATCTTTTTTTTTTTTTCTTTCTGAGATGGAATGTTGCTCTGTTGCCCAGGCTGGGCGCAGTGGTGCGATCTTGGCTCACTGCAACCTCCGCCTCCCAGGTCCCAGTGATTCTCCTGCCTCAGCCTCCAGAGTAGCTGGGATTACAGGTGCCCACCATCACAACCAGCCAATTTTTTTTTTTCTGGCTAAATTTTATATTTTTAGTAGAGATAGGGTTTCACCATGTTGCTCAGGCTGGTCTTGAACTCCTGTCTTCAAGTGATCCACCTGTCTTGGCCTCCCAAAGTAGTGGGATTTAGGCGTGAGCCACTGTACCCGGCTTGAAAATGGGAACCATTGTACATTCCTCATGGGAGTGTAAAATGGTTCAACCAGTATAGACAAAGAGTTTGGTGGTTCCTGAAAAAGATAAACATAGAATTACCATATGGCCCAGCAATTCCATTCCTAGCTGTCTGCCCAGTATAAAACATGCCTCCACAAAAATTTATACACAGATGCCTATACCAGCACTATTCACAATGACCAAATGGTATAAACAACTCAAATGTCCATCAATATATGAATGGATAAACAAAATGTAGCATATACATATGACAGATTACTCAGCCATAAAGATGAAGTACAGATACCTGCTACCATATGGATAAACCTTGAAAACATGCTAAGTGAAAGAAGTAAGACACAATAGTTCACATATTCTATGATTCCACTTTTATGAAATATTCAGAATAAGTAAATTCATAGAATCAGCAGACTGGTGGTAGTTAAATCTGGTGTGAGGAGGGGAATGAAGAGAGACTGCTTAATGGGCATGGGATTTTCTTCTGGGGTGTTGGAAATATGCTGGAACTAGCCTGTAATCCCAGCACTTTGGCCAAGGTGGATGGATCACCTGAGGTCAGGCCAAGGTGGGTGGATCACCTGAGGTCAGGAGTTTGAGACCAGCCTGACCAACATGGGGGAATGCATGTAATTTTTGTGTTTTGTATTTTTAGTACAAAATTTTAGTAATTTTGTACTAAAAATACAAAAATTAGCCCCGTGTGCTGTTGGGTGCATGTAATCCCAGCTATTTGGGAGGCTGAGGCAATAGAATCACTTGAAACTTGGGAGGCGGAGGTCCATATACATTCACACTGAGAGGGCTTCAATATGTGGACTGGCAGCAGGGCACAATTAAGTCTACAGCACTGTAGAAACCCTAATCAGGATAAATACAAAGTCACACTTAGGTATACCATAGCAAAACTGCTGAAAACCAAAGGTAAAGAAATACCTTAAAAGTAACCAAAGAGCAGAGGCAGGTATATTTCTTTGAGCCCAGGAGTTCAAGACCAGCCTAGGCAACATGGCAAAACCCTGTCTCTATTAAAAATACAAAAACTAGCTGGGCATGGTGGTACATGCCTGTAGTCTTAGCTACTCAGGAGACTGAGGTGGGAGGATGGCTTGAGCCCAGGAGATGGAGGTTGCAGTGAGCTGAAATCGTGCCATTGCATTCCAGCCTGGGTGACAGAGCCAGACCCTGTCTCAAAGAAAAAAAAAAAGTAACCAAGGAGAAAAAAGATTATTTTCATAGGAACAATTAAGCTGACTGTGATTTTGCAACAGAAAGAATGAAAGCAGACAATGGCATGATACTTCCAAATTACCGAATGAGGTGATGTCAGTAGGAATGGTGGAGTAAGTCCTCTAGAAACCTGTTCCTCCATAAAAGCAGTGAGAGTATTGAGATAACTCGTTCAATAAAAAATTTCAGAATTCTGAAATTAACCAAAGCTTTGCAATAATCCAAGGAACTTTTTTTTAAGGTTGTATCTTAGTAAGAACGGTGAGTTTTGTGTTTTTTGTTTTTTTCTTCAGATGGAGTTTCGCTCTTGTTGCCCAGGCTGGAGTGCAATGGCGCAATCTTGGCTCAATGCAACCTCCACCTCCTAGGTTCAAGCGATTCTCCTGCCTCAGCCTCCCGAATAGCTAATTTTTTGTATTTTTAGTAGAGACGGAATTTCTCCATGTTGGTCAGGCTGGTCTTGAACCCCCGAACTCAGGTGATCCACCCGCTTTGGCCTCCCAAAGTGCTGGGATTACAGGCATGAGCCACTGCACCTGGCTGAGCTTTGTGATGTTTTAACTTGCCCTATTCTCAACACTCTCCTCAACTCCTCATTAGTCTTTAAAACCAACAGTTCTATAATCATAGTGAAGACCAGTAGCCTAGCAGCCCCTTGCTAGGACAGAATGGGTTTGGAGATTCCCAAAACAGCATTATTCGAGCACTGTCATTATTCAGCCTGACAATTCCCTGGAAACCCTCGTTCACAAGACTTGCTTTGGCCAGCCATGGTGGCTTATGCCTGTAATCCCATTACTTTGGGAGCCTGAGGCAGAAGAATTGTGTAAGGCTAGGAATTCAAGACCAGCCTGGCTAACATAGTGAGACACTGTCCCTACAACAAATTAAAAAAAATTAGGCGTGGTGGCACACACCTATAGTCTTAGCTACTCAGGAGGCTGAGGCAGGAGAACTGCTTGAGCCCAGGAATTTGAGGCTTCAGTGAGCTGTAGTCACATCACTGCACTCCAACCTGGGTGACAGAGCAAGACCCTGTCTCTAAACAAAATAAAATAAAATTAAAATAAAAAACCAAATACTTGCCTTTATTTGACTCAACTTAGACCATGCTCAGTGAGAATAACCTTTCACCCTGGACATTTGTTGAAAATAATCAGTAGCCTGGTAAACATGTAGCTGACTAAGGCAGCGATAACAGTTGAGGCAAACAAACTGCCCCCACCCCCTAAAAAAAACAAACAAAAAAAATCAAAAGAAGAGCTGGGGAATGAGATGTCTATAGGAGGCTTTCAAAACTGCTGACGTGGCCGGGTGTGGTGGCACACACCTGTAATCCCAGCACTTTGGGAGGCTGAGGCAGGTGGATTACCTGAGGTCAGGAGTTTGAGACCAGCCTGACCAACACGGTGAAACCCTTCTCTATTAAAAATACAAAAATTAGGGGCCGGGTGCAGTGGCTCATGCCTGTAATGCCAGCACTTTGGGAAGCCGAGGCAGGTGGATCATCTGAGGTCAGGAGTCTGAGACCAGCCTGAGCAACATGGTGAAATCCCATCTCTACAAAGAAATATAAAAATTAGCCAGGCATGGTGGCAGGTGCCTGTAATCCCAGCTACTCAGGAGGCTGAGGCAGAAGAATCACTTGAACCTAGGAGGTGGAGGTTGCAGTGAGCTGAGATCATGCCATTGTATTCCAGCCTGGGCAACAAGAGTGAAACTCTGTCTCAAAATAATAATAATAATAATAATAATAAACTGTTGACATATTCATGGGACTCTAGAAGACCATGTACATGTATGGGCTTATGTGCATGCTCAAATCTGTGCACATGCCCAGGAAAGACCTAAGAAGGTTCTAAGTTCTAACACAACATCTGGTTGACCTTGAGGCACTGAAAAAATATGGCAAAAGCTAAATCAGCATTTTTAAATGCCTGCCTGAGTGTGAAGGTGTGCCCCAACACAAACACACACAGAACCTCTTGGAAGTGGGCTGGGAGACTAAATAGATTCAATAATTTAAGTAAATATCTAATCACTAGCTGACCACTAAGCTAAATGAGCAGAGACTTCAGTGACAAAGAAGACATATTTCACAGATTCATTTGGAAAAGCCACTAAAAAAAAACCATCAACAGCAATAACAAAAAACAACATCAACAAGTCTTTAGAAGGGGAAATAATTTGTTTTCCAGAGCAGTCACATTGTATTATTAGAAATGTCAGTTTTTGACTTGGTATGGTGGCTCATGCCTGTAATCCCAGAATTTTGGGAGGCTGAGGCAGGTGGGTCATTGAGGTCAGGAGGTTGAGACCAGCCTGGCCAACATGGTAAAACCTCATTTCTACTAAAGATACAAAAATTAGCCAGGTGTGGTGGCACATGCCTGTAGTCCCAGCTACTCAGGAGACTGAGGCATGAGAATTGCTTAAACCCAGGAGGTAGAGGATGCAGTGAGCTGAGATCGCACCAGTGCACTCCAGCCTAGGCAACAGAGTGAGACTCTGTCTCAAAAAAGTCATTTTTCTATAAAAAATTATGAGTATTGTTCTTACACAGAAAAATAGCAATCTATAGAAACTATCCTTGAGGAAACTTGGATGTCAGACTTACTAGGCAAAGAAGTTAAACAAACTATTTTAAATGTGTTCAAAGCATTAAAGGAAATCATGTTTTAAAAAATGTTAAAAAGTGCAATAACTGAAATTAAAAATTCACTGGAGGGACTCACAAGCAAATGTGATTAAGCAAAAACAAAGACTCAACAAACTTAAAGTCAATTGTGATTGTCTAGTCTGAGGAACAGAAAGGAAGAATACATAAAAATGAATAGAACATCAGAAACCTGTGGGACATTATCAAGCATACCAACATATACATAATGAGAGTTCTAGTAGAAGAGAATAGAAAAGGACAGAACTAATATTTGAAGAAACAATTGATAAAAATTTCCTAAATTTGCTGAGAAACATTTATCTCCATATCCAAGAATCTCAATAACTCCAACTAGGACAAACTTAAAAAGATCCACACTTATTCACATCATCATAATCAAATTGTCAAAATCCAAAGAAAAGATAAACTTGAAGAAAGAGAAGTGCAATTAATCATTTAGAAGAGCTCCTTCACATGATTAACAGCTGACTTCTTATCAGTAACCGTGAAGGCCAGAAAGCCATGGGATGACATTCAAAGTGCTGAAAAAAAGACTATCAACCAAGAATTTTATATCCAAGAAAAGCAATCTTCAAAGATGAAGCAAAATATAAGTAATTCCCAGATAAATGAAACTGAGACAATTTGTCATTAGCAAATCTGCCACACAAGAAATACTAAAGAGAATCCATTAAGTTGAAATGAAAGAACACTAGACAGTAACTTGAGACTACATGAAGAAATAAAGAGCACTGGTAAAGTAACTAAATAGATAAATATAGAAGACCATATGAATATATTTTTGCTTATAATGTTTTTCTTTTGTCTGATTTTAAAGACTACTGCATAAAGTAATTATAAATCTGTGCTGATGGGCACACAATGTATGAAGATGTAATTATGATAGCATTGCAAAGAAGGGGAAAGAACAGAGCTATGTAGGAGCTAGATTTTGTATACAATAGACATTAAGTTGGTATTAACTTAAACTAGATTGTTAAGTTTTTAATTGTTATCTCCAAAACAACAAAGGAAATGACTCAAAAATATATAGAGTAAAAAAAAAAAATCCCTACTGTCAGCAACCATTATTTTTTAAATGAAAAACAAGAACATAAAAAAAATGACAAGGGAATTAAAATGGTATATTAGAAAATATTTATTTAATACAAAAGAGGACAATAATGGAAAATAGAAAGGAAAAATGACATGACATATAGAAAACATAGCAAAATAGCACACATAATTCCTTCCTTAATAGTAATTACATGAAATTGATTAAACACTCCAGTCAAAAGAAAGAGAATGGCAGAATGGATTTTAAAAATGGTGCAACTATATGTTGTCTACAAGTGATACACTAGATGCAAAGATATGAATATGTTGAAAGTAAAAGGATGGGAAAAGCTACGCCATGCATACAGTAACTCAAAGAGACCTGCAGTGGCTATTATCTCACGAAATGGATTTTAAGGCAAAAATTGTTACCAGTTAAAAAAGGGACATATTTTAATGATAAAGGTATCAATTTATTAGCAAGTGATAACTACAAACATATGTAATTAACAACAGAACCCCAAAATACATGAAGCAAAAAATAAGATAATTGAAGAGGAAAACAGACAATTAAAAAATAACAGTTGGAGACTTAAATATGCCACTTTTACTAATAAAACAAATAGGCAGAAGATCAAGAGGGAAATAAAAGACTTGAACAATACTATAATCCAATTAGACCTAACAGATTTTTATAGAACATTCAACCAAACAACAGTATAAGATACATTTTTCTCAAGTGGGGATGGATCATTCCCAGGATAGACCATATGTTAGGCCATAAAACAAATCTCAATACATTTAAATTGATTGCAGTAATACAAAGTATTTCTCCAACTACAATGGAACAAAATTAGAAATAACAGAAGGACATTTGAGAAGTTCACAAATATGAGGAAATTAGACAACACACTCCTAAATAACCAGTTGGTTAAAGAAAAAGTCACAAGGGATATTATAAAATAGTATGAAAGGAATGAAACAAATATATAATATACCAAAATTTATGGGATGTAACTAAAGCAGTGGTTAGGAAGAAATTTATAGTTGTACAGACCTACATATATTGTAGATTACATAGCACATGTATATTATACATTATATAATATATTGTGTGTGTGTGTGTGTGTGTGTGTATATATATATATATATTTTTTTTTTTTTTTTTTCTTTTTCCCCAGAATCTTGCTCTGTCTCTCAGGCTGGAGTACAGTGGCATGATCATACCTCACCACAGCTTTGAACTCTGGGCTCAAGTGATCCTCCTGCCTTAACCATAGCTGGGACTACAGGTGTGTGTCAACACACTCAGCTAATTTTTTTTTTTTGAGATGGGGTCTCACTCCATCACTCAGGCTGGAATGCAGTGGCATGATCTCAGATCACTGACACCTCTGCCTCCTGGGCTTAAGCAATCCTCCCACCTCAGCCTCCCCAAGTAGCTAGGAATAGAAGCATGCTCCACCATGCCCAGATAATTTTTTCTATTTTTAGTAGAGATGGGGTCTCACCAGGTTGCCCAGGCTGGTGTCAAACTCCTGAACTCAAGTGATCTGCCTGCCTCCCACTCCCAAAGTGCTGGGATGAAAGGCGTGAGCCACAACACCTGGCCAAATTTTTTATTTATTTTTTGTTTTGTAGAAAGTTGGGATTATAGGCACCTGCCACCACATCCAGCTAATTTTTGTATTTTTATTAGAGACAGGGTTTCATCATACTGGCCAGGCTAGTCTCGAACTCCTGACCTCAGGTGATCCAGCCGCCTCGGCCTCCCAAAGTGCTGGGATTACAGGCGTGAGCCACTGGGCCCAGCCAGTTTTTGTTTTTGTTTTTGTTTTGGTAGAGATGGGGTTTCACCATGTTTCCCAGGCTAGTCTTGAACCTCTGGGTAACACTACCTTCTATATACAGGAATATATATATGTATATATATATATATATATATACTGTACAAATATATATATATATATATATACTGTACAAATATATATATATACTGTACTTTTCTTACCTTTGCTTAGCATCAGAACTGTACAAAAAGTTCTGATGCTAAGCAAAGAAAAGGTGAGAAAAGGTAAGAAGATGAGAATATTGTCCATGTAATGTCTGACTCATTGCCACACTAGTGGCTACAGAATCTAGAGTATTAGATTCATTGAATTTCCAGCTCTTGAATCTTCATGTTATATGTTCATTATGATTAAATCCACTACAATAACTACAACAAAATCAGATAGTCTAGGGTTTTTCAGGACATTCATTTACCAATACCATTATAACAAAGCTCCTTGAGGGCAGGAGCATTGTCCTATTAATAGTCCTATTAGTATTTATATTTTTCAGCATATTCCCCAGGTACCATAGACCCTGGGTAAATTTCTAACTGAAAACCTTCCTATAATAACAGATTTCCAAAATCCAGACAGGGCACATTTATTTCAAGCAATATTTGCTAGAGATATGCTCTATTTTACTATAAAAGAATTAGAAGGCCGGGCATGGTGGCTCACGCCTGTAATCCCAGCACTTTGGGAGGCCAAGGCGGGCGGATCACGAGGTCAAGAGATCGAGACCATCCTGGCCAACATGGTGAAAGCCCGTCTCTACTAAAAATACAAAAAAATAGCCTGGCATGGTGGCATGTGCCTGTGGTCCCCGCTACTTGGGAGGCTGAGGCGGAGAATCGCTTGAACCCGGGAGGCAGAGGTTACAGCGAGCCGAGATTGTGCCACTGCACTCCAGCCTGGCAACAGAGCAAGACTCTGTCTCAAAAAAAAAAAAAAAAAAAAAGAATTAGAAGAGCCCCTTGAGCTACTTCTCTCCATTATCATTACTGTAGTTGTCATTGGCATTATCATTATCATCATCAGTATGGCAACTGTCATTTATTAAGAGCTTACTCTATGCTAGTGATTTACATGCAACAACTCACTTTATCATCACAATAATATTATGAGACATATTCCCACCCCTATGCTACTTAAAGGACACTGGGGCTTAAAGAAGTTAAGAAACTAATGGTAGGACTTGAATTCAAAATCATGTTTGCATTTGACCCATTATTGGGTATATACCCAAATAAATACAACTCATTCTACCATAAAGACACATGAGCTTGCAAGTTTATGGCAGCACTATTCACAATAGCAAAGACAAGGAACCAATCCAAATGTCTATCCAAAGTAGACTGGATAAAAAAAATGTGGGCAGGCGCAGTGGCTCACACCTGTAATCCCAGCACTTTGGGAGCCCGAGGTGGGCAGATCACAAGGTCAAGAGATCGAGACTGTCTGGCCAACATGGTAAAACTCCGTCTCTACTAAAATACACAAATTATCTGGCCATTGTGGCACACGCCTGTAGTCCCGGCTACTTGGGAGGCTGAGGCGAGAGAATTGCTTGAACCCGGGAGGAAGAGGTTGCAGTCAGCCGAGATTGCGCCACTACGCTCCAGCCTGGTGCCTGCTGACAGAGCGAGACTCTGTCTCAAAAAAAAAACAAAAAACAACACACCATAGTACATATACAGCATGGAATACTACACAGCCATAAAAAAGAATGAGATTATGTTCTTTGCAGCAACATGGATGGAACTGGAGGCCATTACCCTAAACAAACTAATGCAGGAACAGAAAACAAAACACCACATATTCTCATTTATAAGTAGGAGCTGAACATTGAAACAAAGAAGGGAACAATAGATGCTGGGGCCTAATTGGAGGTGGAGGGTAGGAGGAAGGTGAGGACTGAAAAACTACCTAAAGGGTACTATGCTTATTACTTGGGTGACAAAATATTATGTACACCAAACCCTGGCAACGTGCAGTTTATCTGTAGAAGCAATCTGTACACATACCTTTGAAACGAAAAGTTTTAAACAATCATGTTTATTTGACTCCATTCATTCACCTTGTCAAAAATATCTATTGCACACCTACTTTATGCCAGACACTTTATAGAAACCGGGTTCAAAATTCAAAAAGTACAAAAGTGGCAGCATAAAGCCACTTCCCATCTCATTCTCCCCCTGCCCCTCTCCACCGTTGTGACTACACCACCATCCAGCTTCCCTCTCTTAAGCATCCTATGTTATCAGTTTCTGGTGAGGCCTATAACTTCAGTCAGGGAGTTCCTTTTTGGGTCAAATCTTGGCATGGGCAATTTCTCCTACCACTCTCCCACCTCTCCAAATGACCTCAGACTTCTCTGATAAGCCAATCTTAAATAATTCAGTGTTTCAGGCCCATTTTCACAGCTGGGGGAAACTGTCTTCAGGAAGCCAGATTCTGTTTGAACTGAGATGAAGTCCTTGTGGAACGGGAAGGTGAGTTCCTGTGGGTTAATTCACAATGTCTTTACCATGAAGCCTCTGTTTTTCTAGGAGGCAGCCATCCTCCACTTTCATGGATCTCCACATATAGAAAGTCCACACTGCTTCCTTCCCACCTCTCTCGAACTGAACTCTCTCTGACGCCAGCAGCCCTGCGGAACACAGGTCTTGCGACTTCCTTGTGGGCCTGGCGACTTCTTTGTGGGCCTGGCATTTGTTGCCTTTTCCTTTCTGAAAACAGAATCTTTAGAGTGCTCCTTAAAAGTGAAGGATGGTGGAATTTTGTGGCCATATGATTTGAGAGGACATTGTGAAAATTTAAAAATCGGGAACAGAATTTGGACTGGCTTTAAGGTTTTCCATCAGACGTTGAGTTCTCTGGCAGTAAGTCCCTCTTTCCTCACTTTCTCAGTGGTGATTAGAAGGGTACCTGGTTGGTGAAAAAAATGCAAATTAAGAGGCACAGGATCGAGAGGGGCAGGCTGGTGTGCTGAATAGAGGCGCCCGTGGTCCAGACAGCATGAGTCCTGGTTTATTATTGATATTAGTAGTGCTAGTCAGGTGTGGTGGCTCACACCTGTAATCCCAGCACTTTGGGAGGCTGAGGCGGGCGGATCACATGAGGTCAGGAATTTGAGACCAACCTGACCAATATGGTGAAACCCCATCTTTACTAAAAATACAAAAATTAGCCAGTCTGTGGTGACACATGCCTGTAATCCCAGCTACTCAGGAGGCTGAGGTGGGAGAATCGATTGAACCCAGGAGGCAGAGGTTGTGGTGAGCTGACATTGCGCCACTGCACTCCAGCCTGCTTAATAGAGTGAACTCAGTCTTGTCTCAACAAGAAAAATGTTTTTTTAAGGCTCTTCATAAAGTTGTGTAATCACCACCACAATAACTGTTAGAACATTTTCATCACTCCAGAAAGAAACCCGTACCCATCAGCAGTCACCCTTCATTAATCCCCAACTTCCCCAGCCTTGGCAACCACTATTCCACTTTTCATTTCTATAGATTTACCTATTCTGGGCATTTCATATGCCCTATTCCGGTCATTTCATGTCCAATCTTTTGACTTCCCTGGGACACACTGGAAGAAGAACTGTCTTGGGTCACACTAAAATACACTAACACTAACTAGCTGATGAGCTAAAAAAAAAAAAAAGCACAGAAAATCTCATAATGTTTTAAGAAAGTTTATAAATCTGTGATGGACTGCATTCAAAGCCATCCTGGGCCACATGCAACCCATGGGGCCATGGGTTGGATAAGCTTATAAAAGATTCATACAATATGTGGGCTTTTGCATCTGACTTCTTTTGAAAATAAATGTTTTCAAAGTTCATCCATGAATTAGAATGAAGTTCTGACACGTGCAGAGTGTGTCTCCGAACTGCATTCTGTTTTATTACCAAATAATATTCCACTGTATGGATATACCACTTTTAACATAGCCATTCATCATTTGAGGGACATCTGGGTTGTTTCCACTTTTTGGCTATTATAAATAAGTCTGCTGTGAACATTTGTGAACAGGTTTTTGTGTGGACATATGTTTTCCTTTCGTGGGAATATACCTAAGAGTAGAATCAGTGGGTCACATGATAACTTTATGTTTAAACTTTTCAGCCATTGCCAGACTGCTTTTCAAAGCTGCGGCTTCATTTTACATTGCTACTAGCAAAGCATGAGGGCTCCTAATCTCCACATCGTCACCAACACTTGTGTTTTAAAATCATTATAGCTGGCTGGGCACGGTGGCTCACACCTGTAATCCCAGCACTGTGGGAGGCCGAGGTAGGTGGATCACGAGGTCAAGAGATCAAGACCATCCTGGCCAACATGGTGAAGCCCCGTCTGTACTAAAAATACAAAAATTAGCTGGGCATGGTGGCGCGCGCCTGTAGTCCCAGCTACTCGGGAGGCTGAGGCAAGAGAATTACTTGAACCCGGGAGGCGGAGGTTGCAGTGAGCAGAGATTGCACCACTGCACTCCAGCCTGGCGCTTGGTGACAAGAGTGAGACTCTGTCTTAAAAAACCATTAAAAAAAAAAATCATTATAGCTATCCTAGTGGGTATGAAGTGGTATCTCATTGTGGTTTTGATTTGCATTTCCCTGATGACTAATGACGCTGAACATCTTTTCATGTGCTCATTGGCTATTTTTATATCTTCTTTGGAGAAATGTCTATTCGGACCTTTAGCCCATTTAAAGAATTGGGTGCTCTTTTTTATTATTGAATTCTTCACCTTTTAAATTGAGCAATTACTTAAACCTCTACCTAAAGCTCCATAGTCAGTAAAATTCACCCACATGACAGTGGTATGTGATGCACCTTGTAGTATATAAAATGTGAAAAAGGCCAGGTGCGGTGGCTCACGCCTGTAATCCCAGCACTTTGGGAGGCTGAGGCTGGTGGATCACCTGAGGCCAGGTGTTCAAGACCAGCCTGGCCAACATGGCAAAACCCTGTCTCCACTAAAAATACAAAAATTAGCCGGATGTGGTGGTGGGCACCTGTAATCCTAGCTACTCGGGAGGCAGAGGCTGGAGAATTGCTTGAATCCAGGTGGTGGAGGTTTCAGTGAGCCGAGATTGTGCCACTACACTCCAGCCTGGGCGACAAAGCAAGACTCCATCTCAAAAAAAAAAAAAAAAAAAAAAAAGAACATCACTGAAGCAATGTCATGATGCCTACTGCTTATGTATTTCAGGGTTCTGATTCCATTTATGATGTGGATGAGGCATTTCTATTTGATCAGATTAGCATTTTGTAAGTTAGTAAACCACTACAGCACTAATTAATTAGATTTTGTTAAATATTTAAAAAACATATGATTTGATATGAAATTTAATAAATGACTTAGTCATCCCAACAGTTGAAGATAATAAAACTTAGTATAAGTATAAATAGAACCAAGTTGTTATAAAATCCATTGATACTTTCAAGCTATAGATAACTTGAATTTTACCTCTAAATATATTTATTAATAGTAAGTTGCAAAAAGTTTACCTAAATTCCTTCTAGATAAATTAGAAGTGAGAAACACCTTCTCTTCTTACAAATTTGGTCTTTTGCACAACAGCAATGGCTAAAATAAACGGGGCCAAATTTTTGGAGAAAGTCTTGTTTAATTCAGAATATAATTAAAATCTCATGTAGCTTTATTGGTTTTAGTATCCAGCAGAGAAAAAATATTGAAACTCCAAGAGATTTTGAATTAAATAGCTACAACAGTTTTGTTTTATTAGTTCTGACTGTGTGAAAAAAAAATCATAAGGACAACTTTGGAAAAATCTAGTTCTTTTAGGGCCCCAAATGACTTTTAAAACAATAAAACAAACTATAAAACGTACACAAGTGATATTAAAAATTATGTAGTTCAATAAATGTGACATTCACAAATGTGGTTGTAATTCTTTTTTAACTTTAGCAAAGTGAACATGGATCTGACGATTGGATGTAGAAAGGTAGTGTTATATAGCTTAACAGAATTAAGTGCTTCAGTTTGCCAGTGAGGATTATGTAGCTGAGCTGGAATGTTCTACCAATGCCTTTTAAGATCTCCATCTACTTCCCAGGATCTGTGGCTGAATCAAAGAAAGAGAGGATGCTTCCGTCATTAGTGATTATTTAATAATTTTATGCTAGTGATTCTTTCCCTAGCATTTTAATATTTATTTTTAAAAGATTTGTAGATTTAGGTCTTTTGGTTGGTAGCTGAATCATGCACAGAGTAAACTAGTACCATAAACTCATACTATTTCTGAAGATGGGGAATAATTTAGATATTCCCCATCTTGATTATGGGGATGATTTACTGTGGCTGGCTATGACTTACTGTGAAAGCAGTAAGTGAATTGGAATCATCATCTGTTACTTGTGGAGTGGAAGGGGCAGGAAAAAGGAGAAAAACAAAAACAAGGGGAAAACGTTTTGTGAGAAAAATAATAAGCACAGTTTTCTGCTTAGTTTACTGAGGTCCCAATCTTTGAAGACCCAAACATAACTTGTGAAGGTAGGTTTAAACTTCAGATAATAACAGTTCTTTGTCCCCAGAGCTTGTCTCTGTCCTTGGAACACAGAAGAGCAGATTGAATTCATTAGGCCATGGCATGAGAATGATGACTGGTGGAGGTGGCACAGCATCAGAGCTGACCCACAGAGGGATCAATGATTCCCAAATAACTCTTCACTGATAGTTTCCAGGGGCAAGGCACTACTTGAAATTGTATGCAATCTTCACAAATCATTCAAAACATTTTGCCTTTAACAAATGGATGGTAGGCTGGGTGTGGTGGCTTATGCCTGTAATCCCAGGACTTTGGGAGGCCTAGGTAGGTGAATCATGAGGTCAGGAGATCGAGACCATCCTGGCCAACATGGTGAAACCCCATCTCTACTAAAATACAAAAAATTAGCTGGGTGTGGTGGTGTGCAACTGCAGTCCCAGCTACTCAGGAGGCTGAGGCAGGGGAATCACTTGAATCCAGGAGGCAGAGATTGCAGTGAGCTGAGATCATGCCACTGCACTCCAGCCTGGCAGCAGAGTGAGATTCTGTCCAAAAAAAAAAGATGGTAAAAAGAAATTTGAAGAGATTAAAAAAAAATGGTGCTTTCATTTTTTTCTCATTTTTATATTAAAACTTTCAAATCTACAGGCATTATGGTAATTTAATTACTATGTGTAATAATAAAGAAGCTAAAATTAGAGTACAACAAATACCTGTATACTCTGAAATTATAGCATAATAAACACTTGTATACTCTTTGCCTAAGTTCACCAACTGATAATTTTCCATACAGGCATACCTCATTTTATTGTGTTTACTTTATTGTCCTTTGCAGATATCACAGTTTTTACAAATCGAAGGTTTGTGACACCCTTGCCTCAAGCAAGTCTACTGGCAGCATTTTCCCAAGAACATGTGCTCACTTCATGTCCTTGTGTCACATTTGGGATATTGCAAACTTTTTAGTATTATTATGTCTGTAATAATGATCTGTGATCAGTGAGCTTTGATGTTACTATTGTAATTGTGTTGGGGCACCACAAACTGCACCCATATAAGATGGCTAACCTAATAAACGTCATGTGTTCTGACTGTCCTACTGACAGGCTGTTCCCCAGTCTCTTTCCTTCTCTCTTTGGGCCGCCTTACTCCTTGAGAGACAACAATGTTGAAATTGGGCAAATAAATAACCATATAATAGCTCTTAAGTGTTCAAGGGAAGGCAAGAATCGCATGTCTCTCACTTTCAATCAAAAGCTAGAAATGATCAAGCTCAGCGATGGGGCTATGTAGAAAGTTAAGTTCCACTAAAAGTTAGAGAAGCTGTGAACACAAAGGAAGAGTTCTTGAAGGAAATTTAAAGTGGTACTCCAATGAACAAATGAATGCTAAGAAGTGAAATAGCCTTATTGCTGATGTAGAGAAAGTGCAAGTGGTCTGGATAGATCAAACCAGCCACATTCTCTTACATGAAAGCCTAATCCAGAGCAAAGTCCCAACTCTCTTTAATTCTATGAAGGCTGAGAGAGGTGAGGAAGCTGCAGAAGAAATGGTGGATGCTAGATGAGCTTGGTGAGGTTTAAGGAAGGAAGCCATCACCATAACATGAAAGTGCAAGGTGAAGCAGAAAATGTTGACGGAAAAGGTGCCGCAAGTTACCCAGAAGATGTTGCTAAGCTCATTAATGAATGTAGCTATGCTAAACTGATTCTAAACGTAGACCAAAAAGCCTTCTATTGGAAGAATATGCTATCTAGGACTTTCATAGCTAGTGAGAAGTCAATGCTGGCTTCAGAGTTTCAAAGGACAGTCTCTCTCTTGTTAGGTGCTAATGCAGTTGAATTTAAGTAGAAAGCAATGCTTATTGACTGTTCTGAAAATCCTAGGGCTCTTAAGAATTATGCTACATCTACTCTGCCTGTGCCCTATAAATAAAACAACAAAGCCTGGATGGCAGCACATCTTTTTGCTGTGTGGTTTACTGAATATTTTAAGCCTACTGTTGAGACCTACTGCTCAGGAAAAAAAAATATGCCTTTGCTGCTCACTGACAATGCACCTGGTCACCCAAGAGCTCTGATGGAGATATACAAAGAGATGAATGTTGTTTTCACGCCTGCTAGCACAATATCCATTCTGTAGTCCATGAATCAAAGAGTAATTTTGATTTTCAAATCTTATTAAGAAATACATTTTGTAAGGCTATAGCTGCCATAGATAGTGATTCCTCTGACGGATGTGGGCAAAGCCAAGTGAAACCCTTCTGGAAAGGATTCACCATTCTAGAAGCCATGATACATGGGAGGAGGTAAAAATATCAGTATTAACAGGAGTTTGGAAGAAGTTGATTCCAACCCTCACAGATGACTTTGAGGGATCTAAGATTTCAGTTCAACAAAGTAACTGCCTATGTGGTGGTAATGGCAAGAGAATAGAAGTGGAGCCTAAAGATGTGACTAAATTGCTGCAATCTCATGATACAACTTGAATGGATGAGGAGTTACTTCTTATGGATGAGCAAAGAAAGTGTTTTTTTTTAGATGGAATCTACTTCTGGTGAATATGCTGTGAACCTTATTGAAATGACAACAAATAATTTAGAATATTACATAGCTCGGTGCAGTGGCTTATGCCCGTATTCCCAACATTTAGAGAGGCAGAGGCAGGAGAATAGCTTGAGCCCAGTAGCTCGAGACCTGCCTGGGCAATGTAGTGAGACTCCATTCTCTACAAAAAGGAAAAAAGAAAAAGGACCAAAAAAAAAGAGAGAGAGAGAGACTATTACACAAACATACTTGATAGAGCAGCAGCAGGGTTTGAGAGGATGAACTCCAATTTTGAAAGTCCTAGTATGGATAAAAATGCTATCAAACATCATCACATGCTACAGAGAAATCTTTTATAAACAGAGGAGTCAATAGATGTGGCAAACTTCATCGTTGTCTTTAAGGAATTGCCAAAGCCACCCCAACCTTCTGTGCCTCCCACCCTGATCAGTCAGCAGTCATCCACATCAAGGCAACACCCCTCACAGGCAAAAAGATTATGACTTGCTGAAGGCTCAGATGATTGTTAGCAATTATTTTTTTTGAGATGGAGTCTCACTCTGTTGCCCAGGCTGGAGTGCTGTGGCATGATCTTGGCTCACTGCAACCTCCACCTTCAGGTTCAAGCAATTTCCAACTAATTTTTGTATTTTTAGTAGACACGGGGTTTCACCATATTGGCCAGGCTCGTCTTGAACTCATGATATGAAGTGATCCACCCACCTCGGCCACCCAAAGTGCTAGGATTACAGGCGTGAGCCACCACCCCTGCCGATCATTAGCAATTTTTTAGTAACAAAGTATTTTAAAATTAAGGTGTGTACATTGTTTTTAAAGATATAATTCGATTGCACACTGAATACACTATAGCATAGTGTAAAGATAACCTCCGTTATATGCACTGGGAAACCAAAGAATTCCCATGACTTGCTTTATTGCCATGTTCATTTATTGAAGTGGTCTGGAACTGAATCTGTGATATCTCCCTCTTTATATATACCTATATGTACTTATACATAGATATGTGTGTATAAACATAGATGTAGACGTGTATGCACATAGAGGTGTATATGGAAGTACTTGAAGTAAGCTGTAGATATGACCCATAACCCCTAAACACTTTAGCTTGCAACTCCCAAGATCGCAGACATTTTCCAAAGTAACTTACAATACCAATATCACATCTAAAAGAAGATTACTAATGTCAGCTAACATATACCTCATAATTTGTCCACATTATCCCCCCCCATAAAAGCAATGGCTTTTATAGTTTTTTAAAATCCAGAGTCCAGTTAATTGGGATATCATGAGGGCTTGT
Source organism: Ateles fusciceps (assembly GCA_036589455.1). Lineage (NCBI taxonomy): Eukaryota > Metazoa > Chordata > Mammalia > Primates > Atelidae > Ateles > Ateles fusciceps. Next base: position 9,036,605 of record JAZHEH010002393.1, read on the forward strand.
GAAAATCGTCATCCTCGACATTTCCCTGTTAGTTGATGATGATTCTTTCTTGAATGAATTATTACATTTTGTGATTTTATCAATTTTTCTACATCTGTTAGCTGGCATTCTTCTAGCTTTCGCATCCACTGTATCTTTCTCTGAGTACCACTACAGACTCAAAAATTGTTATATTCAAAGTGGTATAATCCATAATGTATTTTTAAAGTTTAAATCACCCCAAATTTGGCCGATGGAAACCACTCCAAGGCAGTTCCTATTTTCTTTTCATGGTTTCTGGCACAAGATGTCTTTGAGCTTACCTTGTACTTTTCTTGCCCTAGACATAGAATCAGCCACTTCTTCAAGGACTTACTTATGTGATGAATAGGTGATACATCCATATAGTGCAAGCCTCCAAATTTTCAAAGCTATACATGCGCCCTCCAACCCCACCCCCTCTCTTCAGACAGCCAATGTTAGTTTTTTTGTTATCCTTCCAGAGATAGTTTATATCATAGAGCAATACATATTATACAAATTTATAATTTATAAGTACTACATAAATATAATAGATCAATTATATTCTTATCTACCCCCCAACGTGATTTAACTCGAATGATAGTGTAGTACACTCCTGAGTTTGTCTGGGCTTGTAGCTCTTGTCTGTCATAGATTTTCAAAGATATCTATTATCTTAACCTAGAAAGATTAGGAGCCTTTAGGCTAAGTCTCAGATGTTTCAGATGAGAAAAACTAGGGAAGATGACTTGACCAAAGCTGCATTAACTAACAACGCTCACATGCTAGTCCAAGCACCCTGGGCTTGCTGACACCTACTCACTTTTCAAACATCACTACTGGGGAAGCTTTTCCCCTTCCTTAATGTCTCCAAGATAGGTGATGTCCCCCTTGTTACAGGTTTTAGATCATTATGTATGTCTCCTTCCTAGCACATGCATGTATTAAAATTTGTTTCCTGTCTCCGTGAGAAGGACTACATCTGTCCTGTTCACCGCTGGCACACAGTAGTTGCTCAACAAAAATGTGCGGTCAGGCTCATAGTCCACGCCTCTTCCTACTGTGGTCCCGCTGCGTTTGGAGAAACAGTTCCAAGTTATACGCTTGAAAACCTGAGAAGACTCAATAGAAAAAGCTGGGAAGTCTTTCCATTTCCACGATTAATGGAGGACCTTAGCAGAAACGGCTCACCGCGAGGTGTGACGACCGCAGGAGGGCGTCAATCAAGAAAATGCCCCTTTGCCCCGGAGGCGAGTGGAGCCGCACAGCCACACGGGCCAGCGGTAGGGACTGCTTCAATAGAAAACACGTGCAAAACCAGAGAGCCAGACTGCGCGCAGCTGCGACCCTCAAGAGCCGGCAGAAAAGACACGGAACAGCCCCCCCACTGGATTGAAGACTAAACAGCCCCTGCCCGGCGCTGTAGGACCCGGGCCTCCCCTTGATTGCTGCTCGGAGCCGCTTCTGCCAGCATCCTCGCGGAAGTGGCTTGAATCAGGGGCCTCCAAACGAACCGGGTGGGGCGGCCCACAGTCCGTAGCACCTGAACTCCAGCCATCCAAACCCCGCCGGGCCGCAGCTAATGGACGCAGAGCAGCCCTAGGAACGCAGGGCGCTGTCCCGCTCTGAGCGCCGGAGGCGGCCGGGGTGACAGCCAGCGCAACTGTTAATCCAGGGAGCGCACCCACCCGGGAGGCGTCTCAGTCCAGCGGCCTCTGCTCCCGCCGAGTCCCGCTACTCCCCGTCTGGAAATGACTGCTGCCACCCGGGGCCCGGGCCCGGACGGCGCCCCGAATTTCAGCAGAGGTGCCTCCGGGCCGCGGACAAGGCCGCTGGAGTCTGCACTCCAGGCGGCAGCCTTCGTCGCGTCTCCCCCCGACGGACGCGGCCCCGGGCTTCCCTCGAGGGCGTCCTCGGCCGGGGTGCCAGGAGCCCCCAGGGGCGACAACGGCGGCGGGGCACCAGGGCGCCGGGTGCCAGGAGCCTGGGAGCTAGTGCGTCCCGGGGGCGGGGAGCTGGGCTGGCTGGGCGGGCCGGGGTGGGGCGGGCGGCAGCTCCCGGGGCCCCGCGCCATTGGCCGCAGGGCCCGGCGTCAGGAAGGGGCCAGCGAGCGCGGCCCCACCCCGCGGCCGGCGGATCCTATCGCCGGGAGCGCGGAGCGCGGATAAATGTAGCGCCGCGGCGCGGGCCGGCAGCTCTGCGAGGGGCCGGAGCGCGGCGGAGCCATGCAGTACCCGCACCCCGGGCCCGGGGCAGGCGCCGTAGGGGTGCCGCTGTACGCGCCCACGCCGCTGCTGCAGCCCGCGCACCCGACGCCCTTCTACATCGAGGACATCCTGGGCCGCGGGCCCGCCGCGCCCACTCCTGCCCCCCACGCTGCCGTCCCCCAACTCCTCCTTCACCAGCCTCGTGTCCCCCTACCGGACCCCGGTGTACGAGCCCACGCCGATCCACCCCGCCTTCTCGCACCACTCAGCTGCCGCGCTGGCCGCTGCCTACGGACCCGGCGGCTTCGGGGGCCCTCTGTACCCCTTCCCACGGACGGTGAACGACTACACGCACGCCCTGCTCCGCCACGACCCCCTGGGTAAGGCGGCCGGGCGAGGGTGGGGGCGAGGAGGCGCCACCCGGCAGGTGGCAGCGCCCGGGAGGCCAAGGGGGCGAAGGGGGCAGGCGGTAGATGGCTGTGGCAAAAGCAATGGAAAAGTGGCTGTCGGGCACGCGCGGGGACGGGCGGCGCGCGGCCGGGGCTGACCGCACCGTGACTCAGATTGGTTTTCCTGCACCTTGCAGACGTCGGGGCGCGCGGGCCAGCGAGAGACCTCGCGGCGAGGGCAGCCGTGGACCGCGCGTGTCACCCGGGGTGGGGCTCCCTTGGAGGGAGGGACGGGGAAAGGGGCGTCGAGGCGCCCCTGGCCGGCCCCCGTGGGGCAGGGATGGCTGCCCGGCCCGGGCGGCTACGGGGCTGAACCTGGTTCAACAGGCTTGTGCAGTGAAAGAGCCTGACCCTTTCCGTTCATACAGGAAATCTTGAGTTCTCGATAGGAGTAAATCTGGTTTCAGAAGCTGTTAAGTGTTTTCCTGGCTGCATGAAGCAGACCCTTCCCCCGGAGTAGTGCACGCTGCTGATTATTTTATCGACATCCTCAATACAGACAAATTCAGGAAACACTCGACTTCTGATAGCCGGGATCCGTTTTTCTGATATTGTTCATTTCCTCTGTGTGGGATGTGACTTTATGGCAGCTAAAATAACCAGTTGCTTCCTATTTTTTTTCGAGGCTGTTTTGCACCAGTCTGAAGCCTGACGCAAGCAAAATCTCGAAAAAACAATGCTAGCTTTCAAAGCGTTGAGGTGCAGGCCTGCGGACTGATGGACGGACGGACTGACCGACACTACTTTGGTGTAGGAAGCCGCAGCCCCTGGGCGCCAGTTAGGAAGGGAAGCAGGGACACACAGGGCATATATTCTAGAACTTCGGGGCATGTCCCCTCACTGTGCGGCTTAAGAAATAAGCCGCCCGTGGTCCTCGCTGTGGTTGACCCTTGGCGCCTTCGAGGTCTGGAGCCCTAGGGTAAATAAGGAAACGGGGCGCCTCTAGAGTTTTAAATGAACTCTGCTATTGGAAGCTTCACTAGGGACCCTGAAGACAAATAACGTCTTAATTAGCATTTTAATGTCACCATTTTTATGGCGCGGCCTCTAGCTCAGCCCTCCACCTTCCCTTCTCACGGTTACCGGGAAGGGGATTGTATTTTAGTTCATCTTTTTATGTTTTTGAGTTGTTGTCCTTTTTGTCTAATTCCAGCCTCGAGAGTTTGATGATGCGGCCCGAGCCTGGCTCTGGTCGCCTGTTGGGACTGGAGCAGAACCCTGAGCCGGGCCGGGCCTGGGGGCAAACGTTTTCACTGTGCGCCCTGAGTTTCCTTGGGTTACTGCTGGGACCGCGCAGGAGGAAGAAAAGGGTTTTGCGAGCTAGACCAACAGGAAACACATTGACGGAAATGTTGCCATAGCCCATGGGGTGGCTTTAACTGGCCGCCCCCGCGGGCTGGGTGTGAAATCAGAGGAGGCCGCGGCTCCCCCTAGCCAGGATTGGAGGCTCCTCGCGCGGCCTAACGCGGGCGTCCCGGCCCAAGCGCTTCCCGCGCAGCCAGGCCTTGGCGGTGCAGCGGCCCCGCTCCACCCCCAACACGCACACACCCGGTTCACCACGGGAGATCCAAGGGGGCAAAAAGTGTATCAGTCCGAGAGCCACTGGGCAAAGAGGGTCGTGGCATTGTAAGCCCAGTCCGTAGTGCGCATTCTTTTGGGGATTAAAGATGTGTCTGGATCTAGCTCTAGGTGTGACGGTTGTGTGTGCATGAGTGTACCAGGGTGGGCCGTGTGCATCTGCAGTGTCGGTGTGTGACTTCGGGCATGTTTGTGTGTTGGTGGGAGCGTGTTGCGTCCACGTGCCTGTGGGTGTATGTGAACGTGTCTGGTTGGGTGGCCTCTGGCCTACCTTTGTCATCCCAGGGGGTCTGGCCAGGCCGCTCCAGGGCCTGGGTGAGCGCTGCTCTTCTCGCCCGCAGGCAAACCTCTACTTTGGAGCCCCTTCTTGCAGAGGCCTCTGCATAAAAGGAAAGGCGGCCAGGTGAGGTTCTCCAACGACCAGACCATCGAGCTGGAGAAGAAGTTCGAGACGCAGAAATACCTCTCTCCGCCGGAGAGAAAGCGCCTGGCCAAGATGCTGCAGCTCAGCGAGAGACAGGTGAGCGAGAGACAGGCCTGCGGCCGCCTCCGGTGGAGAGGAAAGGCTTCTGGGGTAGGGGTCGCCGGGCCACTGAGAGAGAGGCGACTAGCGACCCTGCCCTCTGGCAAATCCCGACGCGGGCCTGTGGCGAGTTTTCTTTCTCTCTTTCCTGTAGGTCAAAACCTGGTTTCAGAATCGACGCGCTAAATGGAGGAGACTAAAACAGGTATGGACATGGTTCTGTTTCTATGGAAATAAATATTTTTATCACGTTATCTCAGTGCGAGGCTGTTATGGGTTGTATGCAAAAGTCATTTGAGAGACTATTTAACCTCTTCACCTTGATTAAAAAGACAAATAGTCCTGCTGAAATTCAGGATGAGTTGCTCAGGTGGCAGTAATGCTAAAAGCACCTAATGGGGTTCCTATATCAATTATGCTTGGGTTTTCGCACACTGGCTAGTAAAACTCCCAGCTAATTGTTTTATAAATCCCATATGTTGTTTATCTAATTAACGCAGGAAAGATAAAGTAATTGACAGTAAATGACTTAAGCAGTTATCTTTGGGGAGAAAATTGTTTCTTTTATTTACACAGCCATAATAAAACCAGGCAGAACTCAAGGGTAAATATAAAGAAACAAACACCTTTAAGTCTTGTTTGCACTGTTTTTTAGAAGAATTAAATGTCAGGGAGTTTAAAAATTATTTTCCATCTAATGCCAGCTCTTAAAAGGAAATATAAAACTCGTAAGAAAATATTCAAGCCTGTTTGGAAAGTAGCTTAAACTTTCTACCAGTCTTCCAGTGACCTTGTTTCGCAATATGTGATAAAAAGTAAAGGGTGATTTAGTTTTTAAAAGAAGGTCTATTGACTTAAAGCTAAACATTCATTTTTGATGTACTAATCTGGATGTATCCTCCAAAGTTATCTGACAATTGCTGAATTGTTCACTTGTCATTGTATATGCAGTTTATAATAAATAAAACATTTTGAAACAATGGAAAAATTTAAAGCAAAGTGGGTTTTAAAATGTATTGATCGTTACTTTTTCACTCAAAAGAAAATATCCCAAGGAATATTTTGAAACAGAAAATAAAATTCCCATAATTTCATTACTGTAATGTGATTTAAATATTTGCAGATTCACTCTCAATTTCTGACCTTGTGAATCTATTTGTTGAGACTATAGGCTTGCACCTATATAGCAAATAGATGTTGTAATATTTCTAGGTAGTATTTATAAGCATTTTAGACAGGTATAGGATTAAAAATTCACTAGCTTATATATTTAACAGTTCTTGGTCAAACTCTAGTTTACCAGAGACCTTAAAAATAGTGGTTTCTATGTATTATCAAGCTATTTCCCAGAAATTTGCCCCAGATTTTAAGTAAATTGTAGTTAATTGTCTGCAATCTCAGTTGGCAGCATTCTTCCAGATCCACATTTTTTTCTTTGCCATGATTCTGTAACTTGTTGTATATTTATATACAGGTAGATGTTTATAAATTTGCTCCAGAAAATGAATGAAAAAAGATCTAGTCTAATAATTTTGAAACTTTATTCTTAATTCATCATTTAGCATTCTTATTTTTTAAATGTCTGGAAGACTATTAATTGGCAAAGTTTAAATATTTAAAGAATGAAATTAGGATTTATCTGTAGTGATCTGATTTTCTTTCCCCCCTTAAACTTTTGAGAATATTGAAACCATGGGTTTGGGCTGGTGTTAAGTAACCAGAATTTGTGTTCAATTGGTATAATACATATGCATTTATATTCATGACTGGTTCTCATCTTGTAAGCATATAATTTTTGATATGACAGAAACTTTTCTTCCAAAGTGAGAAAAAAGCACAAGTATGTATCTCCTGGATAAGAAGATGATAAACTGAGAACACTCAATAAACTAAAAATTAAAAGATAATACAGGATGAAGAGACGTATGATTTATGCCTCTCACCTATCCATATTTTATGATCCTTCCAATCTCCGTTTTCATTTCCTTTATTCAGGAGAACCCTCAAAGCAATAAAAAGAAGAACTGGAAAGTTTGGACAATTCCTGTGACCAGAGGCAAGATTTGCCCAGTGAACAGAATAAAGGTGCTTCTTTAGATAGCTCTCAGTGTTCGCCCTCCCCTGCCTCCCAGGAAGACCTTGAATCAGAGATTTCAGAGGATTCGGATCAGGAAGTGGACATTGAGGGCGATAAAGGATATTTTAATGCTGGATGATGACCACTGGCATTGGCATGTTCAGAAAACTGGATTTAGGAATAATATTTTGCTACAGAAAATCTTCATAGAAGAACTGGAAGGCTATATAAGAAAAGGAATCAATTTTCTGGTGTCCTGGAAACCTAAAATATTTGATGCACTGCTCAGTTAACAAACCTACACGGAGACCTTAATTTTGACTTAACAAATAGTTTATGTATTGAACTTAGGTTGTTTTGATAAAGTGACATTACAGTGATTAAATTCATCCCCCCTTTTAAGAAAAAGTAAGTTGTTATTTCTATTTATGATAAAGTAATTTTGAACTTTCTGTTAAATTTTTAAGTTATAGCTTTAAAGGTTTTAATAGGACCTTCTTGAATGAATTTTCTGTAATCTGTATATCTCCCACTTAATGGTAAGGCGAAGGGGGTACCCCAAATCCAGAGGGGCCTACATTTTAGGCAGCCTTGGGATATTTTAAAAGGAAAACATTCTTTACTTTTATATGACATTCTTTTACTGCTCTCTTAAATCCAAAGCCATTTCAGAGCTCTTTTCTAAGAGATGTATGTTCGTTTTGTCAGAGATATAGTTGATAAGAATCTTAAATGCTTGTTTTGCACTATCACTTAATACCTGTTTGACCAAGGTGTTAAGGGGATAGTAGCTTCCAATTCAAGCAGAGAAACTGACCTAACTAAAATTAATCGCAGATGAACTAGAAGTCACAGGTTAATTAAATGTAAGTAGATTGTAGATACTGTTTTATATCAAACAATGTTTATAATGTGTATATAGAATTGTTCACTGTAAGAAAAAGTTGCCAAAATGTGTTTTTTTAAGTAAGTAACTTGACTATATAATAAAGCCCAACGTGGGACGACTGACATCGTCCCAAGTTTAATTCATTGATTTAAAAAAATCTGCACACCTTTTCTTAAAGGACCCCCTGAGTGCCTGCTGCGTTGCTGGGCTCTGGGGACGGGAAGTGATTGGGGCTTGATCTTGCTGGGGCTCTCGCTCTGAGTTCCAGGACCGCGGGTGGGTACCTGGAACGTGGGTTGGGGCCTCTCCCGGGGCGTTTTCCTTGGGGCTGGTTGTGTCTGAGTCTAGGGCACTGCTCCTGTCGGCGAATCCCGAGCTGGACAGGTTTGAACCACGGGCACGCCAGGCGATGAGAAGAGCCGTGGCCGAGGCCCGCTGCACAGCGAAGCGCGAGGCCGTCCGGACCCCATCGATTCTCTGGCCCTCGCCGTCCTTGACCGGCTAAGTCAACACCGCGTCATCCCTAGGCGGCCGGGGCTCGGGAGCCCGCTCCTCGCGGCGGGCCTGGGGTGGGGGAGGTCCGCGTGGGGGGATGGGAGGCCCTAGCCGAGGGGGAGCGGGGGGAGGTGGTTTGCGATGAGAGGGGTTCTCGAACTCGGGGAACTTCAGAACCTTCTGGAGGGCTTGTGGAAACCCATGGCTAGCCCCGTTCCTAGGGATCTGATCTGTTGGGACTGGGCTGGGACTGGGAATTTGCATTTCCAACAAGCACTGGGGTGACGCCAAAGCTGCGGGCCCGGACACCACCCCTGGGTGGTGTGATGTAAGCACTCAGGATGTGGAAGAAGCAGGTGGGACCGGCACCCTCTCCCTCCCGCTCACCCTCCCACCTGCTTCCCTGGTAACTCTGGCCAGTCAGAGGCTGGGGCAGAGTGCTGAGAGGAAGGAAAGAGGAGGGGGGAACAGAGGAATGCGGGACTTATCCAGGCTAGTGGCAGTGAGGTTTGATGGCTGAGCAGAGGGCGCAGTGTGGAGGACGGGGCACCATGTGATGGAGGGAGAATGGAGTGCTGAGGTGAGGTGGGTGTGGAGGCCCAGGTTTCTGACTGTTCAGGGTATTGCTAGTCTGTGTCAGCTGCTTGTCTAGCTGAACCATCAGGTCTCTGCCAGTCCAGGAAAGCTATGACAGAGACTTGTTGGGGGAGAGACCCGGAAATCTCTCTCTCTTGCCTTGGCCTCCATGGAGGCCTCTAATTGTAGAGTTGGGTACCTCCTGGCTAAGGACCTGTGAAGGAATGACCCTACCCTTTGCCTGGCTCTCGGGCTGTGGCCCTCCCAGATTTGGACACTCAGATGAAGACAGTGAAAAAGTCATTGTTCTTAGGAACTTGTCACATCCTGCCTCCTTAGATTCTAAGGCCCCTGGAATTGTAGGTGAATTAAGATTTCTGAGAAAAGCAGTACTAGTCCTGAAGCAGAGAGGTGTGGATAGACTTGGAAGTTTGAAGATTTGCGTTGGTGTTTTAGTTCTTGGCCTCAACTCATTTGTAGAACGAAGATGGTCTAGTTGAGCCACATGACCCCTTCCAGCTCCCGAATTCCCAACTCAGTTCATGCCATCATTATCGTTCTCCCTTTCCCCATGTCTCCTCAACCTTGGCACCCAAACTAGCCACCCAGTGGGAGAGTTTCCTTTCCCATCAGCTGTGGGCTCCAAGCTCCAGACCCTGCCTAACAGATTACATCAAGGTTTCAAAGGTCATAATCCATCTCATCTGAAAAGGGGACTGTCCGTATCAGACGGCTTGTGGACATAATATTGAATGAAAGTAATCCTGAGATCCATGTGTGTGTTTCACTTCTAGAGATAAACCCTGGTTAATGTTTATTCTTGAGAGTAACTGTATCATGACTGTTCAGCAAAGAAATACAGACTAATGTATTGATTGACACTAGAAAAGTCGAGGGGGTAAAATCTAGTTTTAAAGTTGACAATTCCCTGAAACCAGGCTGCTTCCCAATTTCAGGCTTGTCCTAACTCTCTTCAAGTTGCTCCCATTCTGAATCTAAACATGTCCTTAAGAATCAAGAGCATGTTAACTGGAGGAGGTGCAGTATTCTCAGGACACAGGTAGGCATTCACTTTTCTGAAGTGCACCATTGCAGATTGCCAGTGAAGATTTAGAAATTCCTCCTACGATCCAGGCATTTTTCATTTGTTTGTCTTTTGGCTATTTCATGTTGAAGCAGCATGTATGACCTTTACAGCACAACTCCTGTCTTGTTTTTAACTCTTTTTATCAGGAGATTCAACTTGAAAACGGTTATCATTTAGCAGAAAGACAAACAGAAAAGCACATTTTTGTAAGCAAAACGTTAATGATTGGAAGAATTGCCCTAATTTCACCATGACAGTGTGTGATTAATCCCCCTGGGTCGTGTACTTATACTTTAAGTTATTCAGTTCATTGGTCTTTGATATTCAGAACCCTTTCTAACTTAATATGATATTGATTTTGTTGGATGATGTACTTTGACTCTTTAAACAACATCGCTTTTAGAGATGACTAGCCTACTGTGTAGTATTTTATTTAGAGAACTATTGCATAACATTACTTTTTCTTACTTTTTATGGTTTTCTCAGGGTGAAAGCTGATAACACATCTTGTGGGAAAGAGGAAACCATCTCTGATAGTGAAAGTACCTATTCTCTTTCAAGTTTTCTGACAAGCTTGTGTGTGTGTGTGTGGTTTTCATTACTGTGAATAATCATCTTAGTTAATAGAGCAGGATAGGGATTTAGAAAACTTATTTGGACTTGGGGAAAATGCATTTTGCTGGCGACAGAAGACACTAAAATTCCCACTCCAGATATATTGCCATGTGGAAGTTGATGAACTCAAAATCTCCTGATTTTGATTTTTTTCAAGATCTAATAATCAATGAGTCTTTAAATCTGTGGTTGGAGTTATTTATGTGACTACCAACAATATGGGACAGAATGTGAAAACCAAACAATCACCCAGGATGCTTCTAAATGATTGGGAGTTCAGGCCAGGCCCGATGGCTCACACCTATAATCCCAGCACTTTGGGAGGCTGAGGCGGGCAGATCACCTGAGGTCAGGAGTTCAGGACCAGTATTCTCAGGACAGTATTCTCTACTAAAACTACAAAATTAGTGGGGTGTGGTGGCACGCACCTGTAATCCCAGCTACTTGGGAGGCTGAGGCAGGAGAATCGCTTGAACCCGGGAGGCGGAGGTTGCAGTGAGCCAAGATTACACCACTGCACTCCAGCCTGAGCAACAGAGTAAGACTGTCTCAAAAAAAAAAAAAAAAAAGACCGAGTTCAGTATTTTGTAGTCAAAATAATCATGTTGTACTGATTTTTATTTTTCAGTCCATAGAGGTTTTTGGAAGTCCCAGTTGGACTCTGTATATGTCTAATTTTTTCCCTTGACATGTATTTTTTTGTATTGTTGATAAACCCAAGTAAGAAGCGCTTTGGAGACTCCTCCCACTCACCCAAAGATCTGAGACCCCAGGTCTACAGAAAGAAGAGCAGCTACCCCTTCACATGTGGCTGTAGGAAAGCCAGAATCACACCGTTGTGGATGCAAGCATGGCTCGCAGCAGGGCAGATGGAACCCCTACCCCTCTGTTGCTGGCTGGGGGCCCGGGGACAAACTCATCCTCAGGCTCCGTCCCTCAGTTCCTAGAGCGGAGCGTGTCTCCCCTGAGAGAAGGCGTCCGTCCCAGGCAAGCAGTGGGCCCGAGTGGCAGTCAGAAAAGCTAGACAGCCCCAGTGATTCCCTTCTTTTGAGACAGCTCTTGGGTTCACAGTTGCAGGCGGGAAACCTGTTCAGTCGGATGTACACAAATCTCTCTGGACAATACAGAGGGCTGCGGCGAGGGGGACCTTGGAGCTGGCAGAGGCATTTCCTGTCTGCGGAGGATCTTGACTTTGGAGCATCCGGCCGTCGCCGCGAGCAGCCGAACGCTTTCCTGCGTCGCTACTTTAAAAAAAAACAAAACAAAAGCAAGTCCCTGCAAATATCCTGCGCCTTTCCAGATGAAAGCCAATGAAGCCGCTTCCCACTTTAAAAACATTTGTTTAAAACGTATTTTCTAACCATTCCTTAGACTCCTTTTAATTTGGAAGGGGAGTTTGGTATCCTTGAAAAACCTTAAGTATTCGAAAATCTCATTCTCTCTGAAGTCAGCTTTTTAGATGAACAAGTACGGGAGAGTTAACGGCAGAGGGTCCCTCCCCTGCTGCTCCCAGACGCTTGCAGTAGGAGATGCTCATAACTTTATGTTTTTCTTTCAGGGTTTATGCCCTTCCATCCTTCTTCTACTCCCCACTTTTCCTTCCTCATCTTATTCATTCCCTTTCTCCTTTCCCCTCCTTGCCTTTCAGGATTCCTCATCTACATTCAGTTTACTTCCCCATTTAGCATGGAAAATGACTAATCTCCATTCTTTAGATGTCACTATTGGAGCCAAGATTTTCCTGAAATTTATAGAAATGTTCAGCTTTTAGCTGAGGTGAGAATCCTGTTTGAAGGGAATGTTGCTGGAGTCCTAATGCGTTGCTCCCATCCAGTCAGGGATAGCTTTAATTTATTTTATTATTAAGCAATAATAATAACATAGGCTGGAACTGGTGGCTCACACCTGTAATCCCAGCACTTTGGGAGGCCGAGGCAGGCAGATCATTTGAGGTCAGAAGTTAGAGACCAGCGTGGCCAACATGGTGAAACCCCACCTCTGCTAAAACAAATACAAAAATTAGCCGGATGTGGTGGCAGGTGCCTGTAATCCTAGCTACCCCGGAGGCTGAGGCAGAAGATCACTTGAACCTGGGAGGCGGAGGTTGCAGTGAGCCACTGCACTTCAGTCTGGGCGACAGAGTGGGACTCCATCTCAAATAATTAATAATAATAATAATGATAATAATAACAAAATAGAAGAGTAATAGTCCCTGTGTCCCTAGGGTCGAGGCACTCAGTAGCACTGGAGTGTAACGGAGCTGACGGATGCTGGAATAAGGGGTGGGCAGCACATGCTGTGGCAGAGCCCACCAGGGACTCCCAACCAGAGAAAAGGAAAAGGAATGCTGTTTCACGGAGAAGGACGGTCCTGTCCACAGGCCTGGAGGTGAGAGAGGGCGGGGAGTATGTATGACTGGATTCCAGAGATTTTGGATTTCAGAATTTCGAATCAGGGATTGCAGACCTAGGTTTGCTTTACCCACCACACAGGTATCTTTGTTTTTGCATTGGCACTTTCCTCTCTCTGGAACTCTCTTCCCCCCCAGATGAAGCCTCATGGGTTGCTCCCTCCTCTCCTTCAGATGTGGCCTTCCCTTTGCCAGCCTTTTACAATGGCAACCTCCTCTTGCTATCCCCAACCACAATTTAATTTTTTCTGTTTCACTTAATGCAATGGGATATAATATTTTTACTGCCATATTTATTATTTGTCTCTTCTCATTGATAAATGAACATCATGAGGGTAGGGATTTTTGTCTGTTTCGTTCACTGCTATGTGTCTTCAGCCTGCCCTATTAGGCACTTGGTAAATATATGTTAAATTAATGAATTACTGAGCACGTACTATGTGCTGCTAAATATTACGTGAATCTTTCACTTGCTTTATATCATTTAATTATCAGCGACCCTATGAAGTAGAGGCTGTTATCAACCCCATTTTCCAGGTAAGGAAACTGTCACCGAGAAGTTACACCCAAAACCTCAATTACTGTACCGGTCAATGTAATGAGAACTTCCTCACTGAATCGGTTGCACTCTTGAGAAGTTATCAAATCAAGTCTAATTCTAGCTGTAAGAAGAGAGTTGAGGTTTTTTTTGCTCATCTTATTTAATCTTTTGCCTTGATTCAATCTAGCATTATATCTGGAAGGAATTGTGATACAGCATAAGGTATAAGCAATTTCTGTGTATGTAACATATTATTCTATTACATTAGGAAACTAATAAGCCGAGTGAAATATCATCTCCCCCCCCCCCCCAGTTTTCTGGGGGAAATGAGCATTGTAAAATATATTTTATATCTTTCAAAGTGTTAAAAAAAAAAAAAAAGTTGGCTGGGTGTGGTGTCTCACGCCTGTAATCCCAGTACTTTGAGAGGCCGAGGTGGTTAGATCATGAGATTGGGGGATCGAGACCATCCTGGCCAATATGGTGAAACTCTGTCTCTACTAAAAATACAAAAATTAGCTGGGTGTGGTGGTGTACTCCTGTAATCCCAGCTACTCCGGGACGCTGAGGCAGGAGAATCGCTGGAACCCAGGAGGTGGAGGTTGCAGTGAGCTGAGATGGCACCGCTGCACTCTAGCCTAGCAACAGAACGAAATTCTGTCTCAAAAACAAACAAAAAATGTTTTCCTCTGGTTCATGTTATTTGGTGTCGCAATTACATAAACTATTTAGTATCGTTATGTTTATTCTTCATCTGGCCCATGGAGGCTTGTTCCACAAGGGACTCTGGCATCAACATGGCAGTGTGATGGCTTACAATTTGTGTCCCCAGCATCCAGCACTATGTTTGACCTGTAGTAAGCTTTTAATAAATATTGTACTACAGAATGAAAGTGAAAGCCATGTGCCCTCCCTCAAAGAGAGGAGAGCCATTTCTCTCCCTCCCCAAGCCCTGCACCCTCATTATACTTCCCATTCCTTGGCTACCAGAAACACAGCTTGCCTGGATGGCTTTGGGAGCACAGCAGAAAGCATAGTGGGTAGGGGCTGTAAGTGCTACAGAGACACTTGACAGGTGCCAGCTTAGGCCACGGGTGAGGGGAGGACATATTTAGATCTATTTAAGCTTAAATAAGCACAAAAGAAGATGTTCTCTGCCATCTTTTTACCAGCATAAATTTGAAGAGGAAGTGCTTCTGTGGTTTTATTGGCCATTTTTCCCTTTCACACTTGGCAATTTCATTCAATTTCCAGTTCACGATTCTCAAATTCCATCAAGAGTTTTATTTAAAATCTACCCAGTTTACTGAAAACAAAAAACAAAAACCAAAAACAAAAAAAGAAACAAAAAAACCCAACACTGTTTGGGGTAGGCTGTGATCACTGCTATTTTTATCAGCATCATCTATTTAGAAAATGGAAGCGGGGGAGGAAACTCAAATATTTTAAAATGATTTCTGATTTTATGAATTGCGAAGAAACAAGTGTAGAAGGAACAGAAAGTGTGTTTGCTTCACATGCTCTTTCAAATTTTTAACTTTCCTTAGCTGTGTATGGAATTTGCATTACTATAGACTTTCCATTAATTGTAGATTAGACCAGACTAATGCAATAAATGTTTAAAAAATGGACCCTGAGTGCAGGTTCAGACGTCTGGAGGAAAGGACTTGATGGTACGGAGGTGGAAGGGAGTGAGAAGTTATGATGATGTATGGTGCTGTTGATTAGTTAATTGAAGGTAAAATTTTTAGCTTCACCAAGCAATTACCTGATCTCATTAAGGTCTTTAGAATCACCTAAGTACCATTTTGCCTGAGGCAGCTGCCCCTTGTTTAGATGTTATTTCAGGCATTAAGAAAAACACAGTGCTTGTTTCTTCATAGACTAAAGATTAAAAAAAAAAGAAAAAGAAAAACACAGTGTTAATAGTGACCAGGGAATTCATGCATGCAATTTCTGGTGTATGTTGTTATTCAGTATTATTATTATTCGGTATTATCCATTATTATATTATTCAGTATTATCCATGCTGTATAAACATGAGGCACTAAAATATACCGGCATTTTGTATGATGTTTTACTTTTCAAATGTATTTTAAAGCATCGTATTTACAAGAGAGTTTTTTTTTACAAATGAAATTTGTAAAGATATATGGATTGTCAGTTTTTTCAAGAAACTACTTCTGAAAGTATAACATATATATTTTAAAAGCTCACAAATCATAGGTGTACAGCTTACAACTTGACTATACTACGTAACTGGAATCCACATCTTGAAATAGAACATTACCAGATCCCAAGGAACTCTATGCCCCCTCTAGCTCACTATCCACAGCCTCACTCCCAGGGACTGCACTAACCCAATTCCAAACGGCATAGATTCATTTGCCAATTTTTGAACTTTACAAAAGTAAAATCCCACAGTATTTTCTTTTTTATCTCTCATTCCTTTAGTTTTTAGGGGTTTTTTTTTTTTTGGAGATGGAGTCTCACTTTGTCACCCAGGCTGGAGTGCAATGGCATAATCTTGGCTCATTGCAACCTCCACCTCCCAGGTTCAAGGGATTCTCCTGCCTGAGACTCCCGAGTAGCTGGAGTTACAGGTGTCTGCCACCATGCCTGCCAAATTTTTGTATTTTTAATAGACACGGGGTTTCACCATGTTGGCCAGGCTGGTCTCGAACTACTGACCTCAAGTGATCTGCCTGTCTGGGCCTCCCAAAATGTTGGGATTACAGGTATGAGCCGCTGTGCCTGGCTGCCCATTGCTTTAGTTTTTTCGCTGGTAAAATTCATCCATGTTATGGGGTGATGTTGTTTGTTCATCCTCAATGCTGCATAGTAGTCCGTTGTACGAATTTTTATGTCAGTTGAAATAATGCATCTAAATATAAAAACTGTACCATAAAATTTGCATTTGAAAGCAATGACACTGCTCACATTTTATTGGACTCCAAGACTCCTAGGTAGAGAGAAGGAAAGATAGCAGAAAGACCAGGAGCATTAGGCTGTCAGGAAACAAATTACTGAAACCTTTCACATATCAGAAGGGCGGGGAATATCAGTAACCAAAATATCACTTATTTTTCTTACTCAGGGGGGTTAAGTGAAAAAAAAATCACCTCGGTTGGGTGTGGTCACTCATGCCTGTGATCCCAGCACTTTGGGAGGCTGAAGCAGTTGGA
The DNA here is from genome assembly GCA_036589455.1 of Ateles fusciceps. Taxonomy (NCBI): domain Eukaryota; kingdom Metazoa; phylum Chordata; class Mammalia; order Primates; family Atelidae; genus Ateles; species Ateles fusciceps. The sequence continues at coordinate 9,053,237 of JAZHEH010002393.1, forward strand.
TCACTTGTGGTCAGGAGTTCGAGACCAACTTGACCAACATGGTGACACCCGTCTCTACTAAAAGTATCAAAAAAAAAAAAAAAAACCCTAAAAAATTAGCTGGGCATGGTGGCAAGTACCTGTAATCCCAGCTACTTGGGGAGGCTGAGGCAGGAGAATTGCTTGAACCTGGGAGGCAGAGGTTGCAGTGAACTGAGATTATGCCAATGCACTCCAGCCTGGGTGACAGAGCAAGACTCCATCTCCAAAAAAAAAAAAAAATTCTGAAGACAACTTTATTTAATTCTGGACATAGGTCTCCCTGTAGTTACAATATTTTATTTCAGTAATTTTAGGAATTTAGTTTGCATTCTACTCCCCTTTCATTTTCCTGTTACTTTGCCATCTATAATTATAAAGCTGCTGTGGGATGGTGTGCTGGATTTTACGCCTAGATTTGCTGTTAAGTGGCGGTGTGTCTTTGGACATATCACTTACCTTTCTGTTTCCTCATCATAAAATGAGCCACTTGGACCAGGTCATCTTTTTTTTTTTTTGAGACACAGTCTCGTTCTGTCGCCAGGCTGGAGTGCAGTGGCTTGATCTTGGCTCTCTGCAACCTCTGCATCCTGGGTTCAAGAGATTCTCCTACCTCATCCTCCCAAGTAGCTGGGACTACAGGCACATGCCATCACACCCAGCTAATTTTTGTATTTTTAATAGAGACGAGTTTCACCATGTTGGCCAGGATGGTCTCAATCTCTTGACCTTGAGATCCACCCGCCTCAGCCTCCCAAAGTGCTGTGAATACAGGCATGAGCCACCTCACCAAGCCTTTTTTTTTTTTTTTAATTCGAGACAGAGTCTCACTCTGTCGCCCAGGCTGGAGGGTAGTGGTGCAATCCCTGCTCACTGAAACCTCTGCCTCTTGGATTCAAGCGATTCTCATGCTTCAGCTTCCGGAGTAGCTGTGATTACAGGCAGGCAACACTCCCGGCTAATTTTTGTATATTTTGGTAGAGATGAGGTTTCACCATGTTGGCCAGGCTGGTCTCGAACTCCTGACCTCAGGTGATCCACCGCCTTGGCCTCCCAAGTGCTGGGATTACAGGCATGAGCCACCACGCCTGGCCTAGGTCATCTTTAATGTTGCATTTAACAGTAAGATGCTATGCTTTTCTGTTCTATATCTTTCTAAACAACACATGCATCTCCTAAACTTCAGTGGCTATGTGTTTCAGGTGTTGAGGGGTGTGAAAAATCTTTTATTTCACTGGCCCTCTGGTGTTCACTTCCTAAGCAGGACTTTGTCTTATACTTAAGTTCAATTCTAAGGTTGAATCAACGTTCAGTCTCCATCAAAGCTTATAAAAGCTCACCCTAGTGAAGAGTTCTTAGGAAAGCATTTCTAATATGCCCAGCTGTTCATATATTTTCAAACAAATAATAGGGTATTTAAGTAAACTTGAATGTTGATTATACGTTTCCTATCAAATTATTCAAGTATTCATTCAGAAAATATTGATTGAGCACCTACTATGTGGCAAGTGGTATGAGAAGCACTGGGAATATAAATTTGCATAAGGCACAGTAGGATGACTATGAAGATCGGAGAAAACATCCTTTGAATTCAAGGATGAACCTATTTTTATCCTAAGCATAATTATTATTTTGCTTGCTATATAATAATTCCATGCTGTTTAAGTTCTTGTATTTGTCTTACAAAAGCTGTTAGCCAAACAACCCATAGCAAAATATTTAATAACATATGGGCATTCCAAAGTCATAAATAAGAAACTAAGTGGACCTCCTTTTGGAGCATCTCCCCCACAAATGCCCTCTTCTCTCCTCATTTCCATCCTGGGGTGAATGCCCACTTCACCCTCCAACATAGTGTGGTTTAAATAACAATAAAATGTCTCCAACAGATGGCATTATCTGGCATCCCACACCCAGGACTATCTCTCCCTCAACATTTGAGGCTGTGTATCTGCCCATCTCTCCTGGTTTCCTCCAGGTAACCCCATCTTGGGCAAGGTCTGTGATCTTCCTTCTCCTGCTTCTCCAACCCTGCCAGGTTACCCCCAAGAGAATCAGTTTTATTTGCCTTTCTCCTCCTTCTCTTTCTTTCTTGGTTTCACTGGGAGCCAAATAATCATTTAAATTTCCAAGTATCAGATTGGGTCAGTAAAATTATAATCTTTGAAGTAAAAATTAGGGAAAGTGCCCAGAAATGCCTTGGAATCTTCAGAGACTGATATGGCTTGACTTTGTGTCCCTACCAAATCTCATCTCGAATTATAATCCCCACGTGTTGAGGGAGGGACCTGTAATCTCCGTGTGGAGGGGAGGGAAGTGATTGGATTATGGGGGTGTTTTCCTTCGTGCTGTTTTCCTGATAGTGAGTGAATTCTCATGAGATCTGATGGTTTTATAAATGATAGTTTTTCCTGCACCCTTCCTCACTTCTCTCTCACTGCCTTGTGAAGAAGGTGTCTGCTTTCCCTTCTGCCATGATTGTAAGTTTCCTGAGACCTCCCTGGCCATGTGGAACTACGAGTCAATTAAACCTCCTTCCTATATAAATTACCCAGTCTTGGGTAGTATCTTGACAGCAGTGTGAAAAAGGACTAATACAGAGACCCTCTACCACCATCTAATAGTAGGGTTTTTTGTTTGTTTGTTTTTTTAGATAGGGTCTTGCTATGTCATCCAAGCTGGAGTACAGTGGTATGATTATAGTTCACTGCAGCCTTGAACTCCTGGGCTCAAGCACTCTTTCCGCCCAGCCTCCCAGAATGCTGGGATTACAGGTGTGAGCCATAGCGCCCAGCCTAAGAGTAGTTTTGATTCAACATTGTTTTCAGTTTTTATTACTTGAAATATTAGTTTGATTTCTATGATTTGCCTTGCAGATAAGGACTATTTCAGTTACATAAAGATTAAGAGGCTTCAGTGGACTGTATCAAGCCTGATCTATCTATCTATCTATCTATCTATCTGTCTCTGTCTGTCTGTCTGTCTGTCTGTCTGTCTATCTATCTATCTATCTGTCTGTCTGTCTGTCTATCTATCTGTCTATCTGTCATCTATCAGCTATCTAAAGTCATGTTAATTTTAGCTGGACTTGGTGGTTCGCATGTGTAGCCCCAGCTACTCGGGAGGCTGAGGTAAGAGGACTCAGGATGTTGAGGCTGCAGTGAACTACGATCATGTCATTGCACTACAGTCTGGGTGACAGAGTGAAATTCTGTCTCTAAAAAAACTAAAAATAAAATCACGTTAATTTTCCTTGGTTATTAAAGCCGTACCTCCTCAATGCAAAATATTTGAAAATAAAGAACAGTATGTAGAAGAAAACAGCAATCCATAATCTCACCATTGAGGCACTGAAGTCTGTGGAAACTTTAGAGGACACTTCCTTTAGTTGTTTTTCCCCTATGTTTGTATGTATAATATTTTTAAATTTTGACTTTTTTCATCTTAAAATTATTTTTGAACAGATACAAATGTAAGTAGTACAAAAGGTAATAAAGCAAAAACTGCATGTCCCTGCCATCCCTCCTGCCCTGCCCCCCGGCCATCTTGTTCTCAGTAAAGTAACCTCTTACTGATGCTTTTGGTGGTCTTCCAGTGATGGTCTAAGCATATACAAGCACATTTGTGAATATCTTATTTTCTTCACTACAGACCATAATGGACTGTACATTCTTTTCTCTAGCTTGCTTTTTCATTTAGCAATAGAGCTTGAAGATTGTTCCGTATCAGCATAGATAGAGATCTTTCTCTTTTCTTGTTTTTTCTTTTCAACTGGCTGGGTTGTGTTTCATTTTATGTCTGATTTCTAACTAATTTGATGTGTATTTAGGTTGTTTGTAGCCTTTTGCTGTTACAAACGAGTCAATAGATGTCTGCATGCATCTCATTTCTGCTCTGGCATATCTGGGACAAATTTCTAAAGTGAAATTGTGTTATGTGCATTTTTTTGTCTAGATAGATATTGCCAATTCACTCTCTATATTTTATCATAATTGAGGCTACGCTAAACTTGAAATGTTTTTCCTCTTTTGAATAAGTTAATATTTTACATAAATGTAAATATTTTCTTTTATTAACATCATTTAAATGGTTGCATAATATATTGTGTTTTATTTTTATTGACACATAATTTTTTATATTTATGGTGTACACTGTGATGTCTCAAAACATGTATACAGTGTGTAATGATCAAATTAGGGTAATTAGCATATCCATCACCTCATTCATCATATATTTGTGGTGGAAACATACATGCATTAATATATAATGCATGTTACATAACATATAATTAGCATGTTATACTAATTACCCTAATATAGATATCGATCTATATATACATGTATAAAAGTATATGTATATGTATATATATTTTTAGAGGCAAGGTCTTACTCTAGAGAGCAGTGGCATAATCATAGCTCACCGCAACCTCCAATTCTTGGGCACAAGGTATCCTTCCACCTCAGGCCTGCAAGTAGCTGGAACTGTGTACATGCTACCATGCTTGGCTAATTTCTAAAAAATTTTTATAGAGATGAAATCTCTATGTTGTCTAGGCTGGTCTCGAACTCCTGGCCTCAAGCAATCCTCCTGCCTTGGCCTCCCAAAGTGCTTGGAATTACAAGCATGAGCTATAATGGGCACATAATGTATTATTAGGTAGAGATGGCATAATTTCTTAATTCTCTTGTTGGGTTGCTGTTGTTTTGTTGTTATAAAATTTTCTAAAATGAGAATGTTTTCCCTCCATTTCACTTTAATTCCTTCTAGAGTATATTAATAGAAAGTGAATTATTGAGCCAAAGGGATGAATATTTGATTAATATTGTGAAATTACTCCCTGGGAAAGTTCTATCAATTTATATCAGTGGAGATCAAGGCTCATTTCTCCATATCTTCACCAATGGGAGTGCTGTTTTTCTAATCTTTCTTAATTATTTAGGATAATAGTATGCTGTGTTTTAGTTTTACATTTTATTTCTTTCGTTATTCCCAAAGTCGAATTTTTTTTTTTTTTTTGGCTAGTCAAGTGCAGTAGTTAGAAAGGGGAAAGAGTAGAACAAGGAGTTCGATCTGTAACTGTGAACAATCAATTGGGATAACTCACTACCTTCAGACCAGCCTCAAAGTTGAATTTTTAAAATATGATAACGCTTTATTTCTCTTTCTTCTTGTCTTAGTCCTTTACTTGTGGATTTATTTGAATTCTTCTTTTTTTTTGAGACAGAGTCTCGGTCTGTTGCCCAGGCTGGAGTGCAGTGGCAAAATCTCAGCTCACTGCAGCCTTTGCCTGCCAGGTTCAACCCGCCTCCTGGGTTCAACTGATTAGCTGGAACTATAGGTGTGTGCCACCACGGCTAGCTAAATTTTTATATTTTTAGTAGAGACAGGGTTGGTCAGGCTGGTCTCGAACTCCTGACCTCAGGTGATCCACCCGTCTCAGCCTCCTGAGTAGCTGGGATTACAGGCGTGCACCACTATACCCAGCTAATTTTTGTATTTTTAGTAGAGATGGGGTTTCACCATGTTGGTCAGGCTGGTCTCTAACACCTGATCTTGTGATCCGCCTGCCTCAGCCTCCCAAAGTGCTGGGATTATAGGCGTGAGCCACCTTGCCTGGCTTGAATTCTTTTATTATTTTTTAGTTTTTGAGACAGAATTCTCACTCCATCGCCCAGGCTGGAGTGCAGTGATGCCATCTCAGCTCACTGCAACCTCCGCCTCCTGGGTTCAACTGATTCTCCTGCCTCAGTCTCCTGAGTAGCTGGAACTATAGGTGTGTGCCACCATGGCTAGCTAAATTTTTATATTTTTAGTAGAGACAGGGTTTCACAATGTTGGTCAGGCTGGTCTCGAACTTCTGACCTCAGGTGATACACCCGTCTCAGCCTCCTAGAGTGTTGGGATTACAGGCGTGAGCCACCTTGTCTGGCCTTCTGTTCATAACTCTTGCACTGCAGATGAAAGTGCTATAAGAACCTACAGAGCACCAAACTCAAGAAACAGAACTTAGGAAGCTTTATGTGTATAATTGATGGAATTCTCTGACATGGAGGAGCAAGTGCCTTGCCCACTAGTCCATTTCGATTTTAAATTATAGTGTACTACTCCAGTGGTGCATTAGAAAAAGTCTTTAGATTTAAAAAATAGCTAACATTTGCTGGAGGCTTATATTTTTTCCAAATCTTTATGAATGTCCTCAGTAAAGTTAAATATTTTGTTTATTAAATACATACTCATTAAAAAATTCAAGTTTATTGAGGTGAAATATAACATAAAATTAGCCATTTTAAAGTGAACAATTCAGTGGCATTTAGTACCTTCAAAATGTACAAACACCACCTTTATTTGTTTGAAAACATTTTCTTTTCTTTTGAGATGAAGTTTCGCTCTTGTTGCCAGTGGCATGATGTTGGCTCACTGTAACCTCTGCCTCCAGGTTCAAGTGATTCTCCTGCCTTAACCTCTTGAGTAGCTGGGATTACAGGCATGCACCACCATGCCTGGCTAGTTTTTTGTGTTTTTAGTAGACATGGGGTTTCACCATGTTGGCCAGGCTGGTCTCAAACTCCTGACCTCAAGTGATCCACCCACCTCGGCTTCCCAAAGTACAGGGATTACAGGGATGAGCCACCGTGCCTGGCCTGTTCCAAAACATTTTCATCTTTCCAAAATAAAACTCTGTATCCATTAAGCAGTTACTCCCCCACTCTTTCTTCTCCCCATTTTCTGGCAACCACCAATCTGCTTTCTGGATGGGCTTACCTATTCTGAATATTTCACACAAATGGAATAAATAATACAATATGTGATCTTTAGTGTCTTATTTATAAAACATTAGCATAATGTATTTGAGGCTCATCCACATTATAGCATGTATCGGTATTTAATTCCTTCTTATAGCTGGACAGTATTTCATCATATAAATATAACACAGTTTGTTTATCCATTTGTTAGTTGATGGACATTTGAGTTGTTTCCACCTTTTGGCAATTGTGAGTAGAGCTGCTATGAACATGTGTGTCCAAGTATTTATTTGAGTATCTATTTTCAATTATTTGGGATATATTCCTAGGAGTGAAATTGCTGGGTCATATGGCAATTGTATATTTAACTTTTTGAGGAAATTCTAAACCATTTTCCATCATCCTTGCACCATTTTACATTCCCACTAGCAACGTTTGAGGATGCCAATTTATTTGCTCTTACCAATACTCGTTTTCCTTTTATAGAAAAATTATAGCCAATCTCATTAGTATGAAGTGTTATATCTTTGTGGTTTTGATTTACATTTCTCTAATGACTAATAATGCTGGGCACCTTTAATATGCCTATTTGCATTTGTATCTCTTCTTTGCTTTTTTTTTTGAGTAGTCAAGTGCAGTAGTGAGAAGGGGGAAGGAGTAGAACAAGAAGTTCAATCTGTAACTGACTCTGAACAATCAGCTGAGTAACTCACTACCTTCAGACCAGCCTGTACACCTTCTTTGGAGAAATGTCTTTTCAAGTTCTTTACCCATTTAAAAATTGTGTTGTCTGTCTTTTTGTTGAGTTGTAGGAGTTTGCTGCTGGATACTAAACCATTATCAGATATTTCATTTGCAGATATTTTTCTCCCATTCTGTAGGTTGTCTTTTCACTTTTTAAAAACTGATACATAACAATCGTAGGTATTTAGAGGGTACATGTGATTTTTGATACATGCATACAATGTGTAGTGACCAAATCAGGGTACCTGGGACATCTATCACCTCAAACATTTATCATTTCTTTTTGTTGAGAACATTCCACATCTTCTAGCTATTTTGAAATATACAATAAATTACTAATAATCATTTTTTCACTTTTTTGATAAGGTCCTTTTTTGCATAGAAATTTTTAATTTTGATGAAGTTCCATTTCTCAACTTCTCTTGTGCTGCTCAAGCTTTTGGTGTCATAGTGAAGAATCCATTGCCTGTGAGAAAAAAGAAAAAAAAAAAAGGAAGAATTGTACAAATGTCCAATGTGAAAAAAAAGAATCCATTGCCAAATCGAAGGTCATAAAGATTTACTCCAATGGTTTCTTCAAAGAGATTTATTATTTTAGCTCTTATATTTGAGTTATTGATTCATTTTGAGCTACTTTTTGGATATGGTATGAGGCAGCTTCATTCTTATTTATTTATTTATTTTTTTGAGGATAGAGTCTCACTCTGTTGTCCAAGTTGGAGTGCAGTGGCATGATCTCGGCCTCCTAGGTTCAAGCAATTCTCCTGCTTCAGCCTCCTGAGTAGCTGGGATTACAGGTGTTTCCACCATACCTGGCAAATTTTTGTATTTTTAGTACAGACGGGGTTTCACCATGTTGGCCAGGCTGGTCTTGGACTCCTGACCTCAAGTGATCCACCCACCTTGGCCTCCCATAGTGCTGGGATTATAGGCATGAGGCACCAGGCCTGGCTGAAACTTCATTCTTTTCCAAGCTGATATCCAGCTGTCCTATTCCACTTAAGGAGATGGTGCTTTTCCCATTGAATGGTTTTAGCACCCTTGTTGAAGATCAATCAGCTATAGACGTATGGGTTTATTTCTGTACTTTAAAAAAAATTTTTTTTTTGAGAGGGAGTCTCACTCTGTTGCCTAGGCTAGACTAAAGTGGTATGATCTCAGCTCAGTGCAACCTCACCTCCTGGCTTAAAGTGATTTTCATGCCTCAGCCTACTGAGTAGCTGGTACCAAAGTACACGCTACCACACCCAGCTAATTTTTCTATTTTTAGTGGAGACAGGGTCTTGCCATGTTGGCCAGACTGGTCTTGAACTCCTGACCTCAAGTGATCTGCCTGCCTCAGCCTCCCAAAGTTCTAGGATTACAGGCGTGGACCACCATACCCAGCCCTGAACTTATTTTCTTAAGAATTACATACTGTCTCTGTCAAAGAGGAGAGACCATTGGAACTTAATGCATTGTTTACTTTAGGTTTACAAAAGGTTAGATAAACAAAAAGACTAAAAATCTGTTTGTACTAGTGAACATTTCTTAATTGGTAACCCACAGTTAGGTTGATAGATATACTGAAGGCCATTTTTCTTGTTCACATGTAGTACTTAATTTTTGTCAAGTTTGTGACTGCTCAGGTTTGCATCCTCCTTTGTCTTCCTCTTTTCATGACCTTATTTCTTCAGATGAATATTTTGAGGTTATTTTCTATTTTGAGAAAACTATACAAATCTGATTTATTATCACAATAGCTCAAAAGTAGTTCCTGTTGAAGCTCTCCACATTGTCAATACAGTGACCTTCTGTCAGTCTCCTACACTAGATGGGAAACTCAGGCTGAGATTTCTCCAAAGTGCTTTCCACGGTGGCTCAACTAATTTCATTTCCCACCAATGGTGTACAAGCCTTCCCTTTGCTCCACAGCCTCACCAGCATCTGATGCTTTTTGACTTTTTAATAATAGCTGTTCAGACTGGTGTGAGATGGTATCTCACTGTGGTTTTGATTTGCGTTTCTCTGATGATTAGTGATGTTGAGCATTTTTTCATATATTTGTTGCCTGCTTGTATGTCTTCTTTTGAGAAATGTCTGTTCATGCCTTTTGTCCACTTTTTAATGTGGCTGTTTGCTTTTTGCTTGTTGGATTGTTTAAGTTTCTTATAATTTTGGATATTAGACCTTTGTCTGATACAGTTTGTGAATATTTTCTCAAACTTTCTAAAGCTTTCAGCAGAGAGGGTAGCTCCTCTCTGTAGCTAGTCTTCCTGTTGTCTCTCCATCCTCTGCCCTCTTCTTGCTGAGCCTGGGGCTTTTATGGACCTCAGATGGGAGGAAGTATTGTGCTGATTGGTCCATGGGTGGCCATGGGCACCCTCGGAGGAGAGCACCACAAGTCCCTACTCTGGTCTGTGGGACTGGCAGCCCAACCCCCAGCCTTCAGTAGCTTGTCTATTTATTTTGTTGATAATTTCTTTGTTGTGCAGAAGCTCTTTCATTTAATTAGGTTCCTTTTGTCAATTTTTGTTTTCGTTGCAATTGCTTTTGAGGTCTTAGTCATAAATTCTTTCCCAAGACCAAGGTTCAGAATGATGTTTCCTAGATTTTCTTCTAGGATTCTTACAATTTGAGGTCTAACATTTAAATCTTTAATCCATCTTGAGTTGATTTTTATATATGGTTAAAGGGAAGGATTCAGTTTAATTCTTCTGCATATGGATAGCCAGCTATCCCAGCACCACTTATTGAATAGGGAGGCCTTTCCCCATTGCTTATTTGTGTTGACTTTGCTGGAGATTAGATGGCTGTAGGTTTGTGTTGTGATGCCTTTTGAATGTGTGTTTTTTTTTCACTTAGCACAATGCATTTGAGGTTTATCTGTGTTCATATGCTTATTAATAGTTCCTTTGTTTTTGAGTAGTATTCCATAGTATGGCTGTACCTCAGTTTGTTTATTTATTTGCTACTTGAAGAACATTTGAATTGTTTCCAGTTGTTGGTGATTACAAATAAAGTGGCTATACACAGTTCACATAAAGGTGCTTGTGTAAACATACGTTTTCATTTCTCTTGGGTAGGCATCTAGGAATGGGATTCCTGAATTATAGGATAAATGCAGGTTTAATTTAATAAGAAACTGTCAAACATTTTCAGTTTTGTGTAATTCCTGTAATGAATTACCATGGTCTTAGTGGCTTAAACAACAGGATTTTATTGCCTCACAGTTCTGTGAGGCTAGAAGTCCAAATTCAATATGTTGGCAGGGCCATACTCCCTCTGAAAGCTCTAGGGGAGAATTCTTTCTTTCTTTCTCTCTTTTTTTTTTTTTGTCTGAGACAGAATCTCACTTTGTCACCCAGACTGGAGTGCAGTGGGGCAATCTCAGCTCACTGCAGCCTCTGCTTCCTGGGTTCCAGCAATACTCATGCCTCAGGCTCCCAAGTAGCTGGGATTACAGGTGCCCACCACCTTGCCCAGCTAATTTTTGTCTTTTTAGTAGAGACAGCATTTCACCACATTGGCCAGGCTGGGCTCAAACTCCTGACCTCAACCTGACCTTAAGTGATCTGCCCACCTTGGCCTCCGAAAGTGCTGGGATCTTTAGGGTATCGATTTCTTCCTGGAAATCTCTGTGGCCAGTGGTGCCGTTGCCTGAGTTCTTGTATCCAGGAAGAATGAGATGTGCAGGCAAGTAAAAGGTGAAGAAGTCAAAGGGGAGCTTTATTTAGTGTTAGCACAGCTCAGAGGAGACCCACAGTGGGTAGCTCCTCTCTGTAGGCAGATTGTCCCATGGAATGTTCAGCTTTCAGCAGAGAAGAGGCCCTGGAGACGGTGGCTCCTCTCCATAGACAGGTTGTTAAGGACATCTCTGCAGGTCTCTGAAACTTTCAGCAGAGAGGGTAGCTCCTCTCTGCAGCTAGTCCTCCCATTGTCTCTCCATCCTCTGCTCTCTTCTTGCTGAGCCTGGGGCTTTTATGGACCTCAGAGGGGAGGAAGTATGTGCTGATTTGTCCATGGGCGGCCGTGGGCAGCCTGGAGGAGGCACCACAAGTCCCCACTCTGGTGTGTGGGACTGGCAGTCCAGCCCCCAACATTCAGGCCCTCTCTGGCCTGAAGGCGTGGCCTTACTGGAACCTGCTCCCTTTCCCCCAGGAATCTGTCTCCCTTCTGCTGCCATTTATGGCCCCAGGGCTCAGGCACAACCCCACTCGGAGATTGGAGCAGGCACTGGGAGAGAAGAGAGGCCAGGCAGTGGGAGCAGACACCCCCAAGCCTGCAGGAATGTGTGGGGAGGGGCCTTCCTGGGCCCCTGAGGGTACAAGCTGCAGAGATGCCTGGGTCCTGTGCCTGGGAGGGTGGTTGCAGCTGAACCCAGGGAGCTCCCACCCCTCCAACTTGGAAGGGCCTTCCTCTGTTTGTCCCTGGCTCCCGCCTGCTCTGTGGAGCAGGAGGCCCAGGTCTGCAGCTGCAGATCCAGAGGCTTCAGTTGCGCCTGGGAGGGCAGATCCTGCCTGCTCCTGGCCACCTCTCAAGAGCACAGGGAGGCTTGAATCCACAGCTGCAGTTTGGGTAGCTATGTCCCCTTCCAGGGGGACAGGGCCCCTGCCTGCTCCGTAGAGCAGGAGGCCTGGGTCTGCAGCCATGGTCAGCTGCCATCTCTGGGATTATAGGCATGAGCCACTAGCCTGACCCTTCCTTCCTCTTCTCACCTTCTGGTGGCTCCTGGCAATCCTTGGAATTCCTTGGTTTGCAACTGTGTCATTCAGTCTCTGCCTTTATCTGCATATGGGCTTCTCTCCTGTGTCTTTCTGTGTTTTCTTTTTTAAAAGCACACTAGTCATTTGGTTTAGGGCCCACCCTTATCAAGTATGACCTTTCTTTAACTAATTATATCTGCGAAGACTCTATCTACAAGTAAGGTCACATTTTTAGGTACAGGGTGGACATGAATTTTGGGGGGAACACTTATTCAACCCACTCTGGTGGCTGGACCATGTTGGATTCCACTAGCAGTGCCTGAGAGTTATACTAGTTCCCAATCCTCACAACTTCAGGTTTAGCAACTTCAGGAGATAGAAGAGTTTCATCAAAAGTCTCAGGACTGTCTCTCACTGGGCTGCCTAGGCATACGTGCACATTCATCCCTGAATTTGTCGCTATAACCCAGACGTGGAACATGAGGGTTGGCCAGGACATGGTCATGTCCCTACTCCTGAAGGTAATGATGCGGGGGGGGTCAGTGCCATGCGAATCGTGTGAATTGATTGTGGATAAGGGGCTTCCTAGAAGAAAACTAGGGAGATGCTAACAGAAGAGAAACTGAGTGATTGTCAGATAAAAACAACTAATTTCCTCTACAAATAGGAAACTGCCTTTTGCAACCACTCCTTATCAGTTTCCAACAACTGCTGGAATCAAAGCAACAGCTACCCTCTATTGATTGTTTTCCATGTGCCAGGCACTGTGCCACGTGTTTTACATGGCTCCAATTTCCCCAGCATTCCTCTGGAAAAGATTCCATTACTCTCACGTTGTTTTTTTTTTTTTTTTTTTTTTGGAGACGGAGTGCAGTGGCATGATCTCGGCTCACTGCAACCTCCAGCTCCCAGGTTCAAGTGATTCTCTTGCCTCGGCCTCCTGAACAGCTGGGATTACAGGTGTCTGCCACCACACCTGGCTAGCTTTTGTATTTTTAGCAGAGATGGGGTTTCACCATGTTGGCCAGGCTGGTCTTGAACTTCAGGTGACCTCCCACCTTGGCCTCCCAAAGTATTGGGATTACAGGCTTGAGCCATCGCACCTGACTCACCCTTTTTACATGTAGGAAACTGAGACTTGGAGACTTTGAATAACACTCTGAAAGTCATGTAGCTATTAGGGGGTGAACCCTGGATCCCGGGCCAGACCTTCTAACGTCAGTACCCACTATGCTGTCCTGTTATTCCCCCCAGTCTCCCAACCAGCCAGCCTTTCCCTGTCTACCTTGACTTGACCCTTTCATTGACATGAATAATTTCATGGAGTGGTGATTTTTTTTTTTTTTTTTTTAACATTTCAGGGCTTTTCCTAGTGATAACCTCTGCTTCCTGCTGAGTTCTGAATCTAGAGCACAGGCAGGTTTCCTGCCCTTTCTCCCATAGCTACTGAACTCTGACTTTGTACTGATGGGGTATCTGGGACCCAAGAGAGTTTTCTGTCCCTCACCCGGCAGCAGCAGACCACTAATTTATAGGAGTGTGTTTCTTCCCCAACCCTCCCTTCCCCAGGGCAGACAGGCACCACCTTGTCCTCAGACAAGGCTCAAAGCATGAATGGGCTTCTCTAGGTGTGCCTGCTCCACTCTAAAATCTTGTCAGGTGCTGCAGGGCTGTAGCACCAAGGGAAGGGTCTCCTAGGCCTACTACGCTGTTTCCAGTCTTTCTCATGCGCATTGAGTAGAGGCCAGTGGGAAAGGATGGCAAGTAGATGGGGATTTCTCTGTGACCAGTGTGCTCAGGGCTTCTAAACTGCCATGCTAGCTTATCCTTAGCTGGTAAGCATTTGTTTTCTTCTTAGCCAGTTTTATGATGATTGTCTGTTCTTCCCATTCTCTGCCAAAAGAGGAAACAGCTGATGCATCTTGTCCCTTTTGGGAAGGACTTATCAGCCTTAGGAATTCAGTTCCCTTGATTGCTTTGTATAATAGCTTGATTCGCTGATGGGCTAAAACAAAATTATGGTTTTGTATGTCTTGTAGGTTATCCATTTCTTCATATATTTATCTGACACATTGCAGAGTTTTTTTGTTTGTTTGTTTTGTTTTTGTGACAGAGGCTCACTCACTCTGTCACCCAGGTTGGCGTGCAGTGGCGTGATCTCGGCTCACTGCAACTAACCTCCACCTCCCGGGTTCAAGCAATTCTGCTTCCTCAGCCTCCCGAGTAGCTGGGATTACAGGCGCCCACCACTACGCCCAGCTAATTTTTGTATTTTTAGTAGAGTTGGGGTTTTGCCGTGTTGACCAGGCTGGTCTCGAACTTCTGACCTCAGGTGATCTGCCTGCCTTGGCCTCCCAAAGTGCTAGAATTACAGGCATGAGCCACCACGCCTGGCTCGTTATCCATTTTTTTCTTGTGTATGCCAGCCTCACAGAGTGTGGGATATGAGAAAGAGAGGATTCTAGGGTCAAATAAACTTGAGAAATTTGGCATGTCTTATCATCTTCTGAATATTTATATGGCACATTCACATCTTAAAGACCTGAAAATTCCTTCAGAATAGAGAAATAATTTTTTTTTTTTGAGTTGGAGTCTCGCTCTTGTTGCCCAGGCTGGAGTGCAATGACACCATCTCGGCTCACTGCAACCTCCTTCCCCTGGGTTCAAGCAATTCTCCTGCCTCAACTTCCCAAGTAGCTGAGATTACAAGTGTATACCACCACATCTGGCTAATTTTGTATTTTTAGTAGAGACGGGGTTTCTCCGGATTGGTCAGGCTGGAGTCTCAAACTCCTGACCTCAGGCCATCTACCAGCCTTGGCCTCCCAAAGTGCTGGGATCACAGGTGTGAGCTACCATGCTCGGCCTAGAGAAATAAATTTAACTTTGTTTAACAAAGTGTTCCTAAAGTTTGTTTGGTCATAGAACTCTTTGCTTGTGTAGCAGTCATTATTTCCCTTAGAATTAATATTCTGTCAACACAGTTTGGGGAAATAGAGGGCTCGATGTTGATGTTTTATTGTGTGGGAACTGGAACCAAAACAGAAAGTCAGGATCCGTAAAGATAGTAACAGAACTGTTGTGGGTATTTCTAGAACCAGAAGGCATCCTGAAGATTGGGTGGACGTTCTGGGTGATACCCAGGCACTCAGCAATGGCCTTGGTCAGTAGTCCATGTTTCATCCTGTATGCTATAACTTCAGAGATGGCCAGGCGCGGTCATTCACTCCTGTAATCTCAGTGCTTTGGGAGGCCGAGGCAGGTGGATCACTTGTGGTCAGGAGTTTGAGACCAGCCTGGCCAACATAGCGAAATTGCGTCTCTACTAAAAATACAAAAATTAGCAGGGCGTGGTGGCAGGCACCTGTAATCCCAGCTACTTGGGAGGCTGAGGCAGAAGAAGCACTTGAACCCGGGAGGTGGAGGTTGCAGTGAGCAGAGATTGTGCCACCACACTCCAGCCTGGGCAACAGAGTGAGATTCTATCTCAAAACACAGAAACAAAAAAAAACAACAAAAGACTTCAGAGAGGATACCTGGGTGAATGAGACACAAAAGTCAAAATGAAATGTCTGGAAGTCTCTAGATCATTCCATTGACTCTCCTTTCTGACACACCCATCTCACTCTTTGAAACCAATAAGAAATCTCTTCTTGGCAGCTGTGTTTATACAGGTTGCTCCAATGGCTGGTGCTCACCAACCCTGCTGTGGTTGGGACAGACCCTGAATGTGGAGCTGCTATTATATGGTAGGGCTGGATGCGAACCTATTTTGTGGAATCTCATCCTAATCGTAAATGATTTCTCAGCCTCAGATTTAAACTCCTTGGCATCTGGGCCCTGGTCTGCCCTGTGGATTTGAGAGTGGGCATTTGGTCTCTGCTCTCTGCCCCTCAGTTCCATCACCATCCCTTGAAGTAGATTATACAAAATAAACCACAGTTCTCATCTTATAACAGGGGAAAGTTTCATCTCATTAGTTTTAGTGGTGGCAAAAAATTAAGTTTCTGTTTGAAAAATTATTTTTACTCTAAGATTCTTCGTCCTTTTTATTCCTCAACTACATCAGCTAAAATGTGGCCACGAGTGGCGGTTATGGAAGCAAACTGCTTTTTCCGAAGGATACTAACCTAATTACTCTGGAAATATCAACACTGAATCAAGAAGTATATTATGACTTAATTGTTCATTACACAAAATTTAGATAGCCCTTATTTCTTCCATGCCTTCCTTCTCTCCATCTAGAAGTGTATTTAACCAAGTAATCAGGGGTAGTAACTATTTACAGCCTAGGCAAGTGTGGGCAAATAACCACTGCAGTAATACATTGGCAGCCTCAGAAATGGCTGGCTATGAACAAGCACATAGCACTTAGTCTGCTCCTTCTTATGTGTTTGCCGATACATTTGCAATTTCATGCACAGATTTAAATGTTAAGCATTAATTTGAAATGGGCACTGAAGCATCAATAAAGTCTACAATTTGGCCCCTTTAATGAAAATGCTAGATATAGATTTAATGCAAAACTAAACATTTGGCTCAATATGTTCTACTCCAGTAAATTAGCTAGTGTTTGTCATCTTTTTTTAAAAATGGGGGCTGAATGCCTCATTTCACATGGTTTTGTTAGGGACAGATAGAAAGCTGATAAACAACCCATTTGTTCTATTACAGTAGCTCCTCCGTCACACTACTGAAGTTAAGCTTCAGTGCTCATTTCCTTTATAAATCCTGTTGTGAGTTTAAGTGGCCTGCTTTTGAATATTTGACTGAAGTGCAGCCTGGACGAGAGTGCTTTCCCAGAGAAACACAAATGAAGCTTTTATGGACTGTGGCCCTAGAGCAGTGTGTGCTGAAATGACTCAGGGAACCTTAAAGGGAACAGAGCATCTGTGAGCCCTACTGTGTGCTGTTTGGGATTGTCAGATATATTTATCCCGCAACAGCCCTAAGAGATTCATGTAACTGTTCTCTACTTTGGTCGGGTAAGGAAACCGAGGGCTAGAGATGAAGCTGTGTAGCTAGGAAGTGATGAAACCTGGATTTGACCCCACTCACTATTCCACACTGCCTGGCAGCTGGGAGCTGCCCTTCCTCTATCTCTACCAGTGGTGCATTATTTGTCATTCAAGGAGCTTACACATGCCACCTCCTCCAGGAAGTCATTGCTGATTGCTCACTATCATCCTTCTTGTGTGTTTTTATTGTACTTTATCTGTTTCCAATGTAGTCCTTAGGACATTCTGCCTTTTGGTACATTAATTGAATACCTGTCTGACTCTTTATAAAGGAAGGGCTATCTCTTACATCGACCTTGTATATACTGTAGAACTTTCACGATCAAAGGCACTCGATAAATGTTCATTGAGGCTGGGCATGGTGGCTCACACCCCTAATCCCAGTACTTTGGGAGGCCAAGGTGGAAGGATCACTTGAAGCCAGGCGTTTGAGACCAGCCTGTAAAACATAGCAAGACCCTGTCTCTACAAAAAAAGTTAAAAAAAAATTCTTTTAAAGGCGTGGTGGTGGGCACCAGTAGTCTGAGCTACTCAGGAGGCTAAGCTGGGAAGATTGTTTAAGCCCAGGAGGTCCAGGCTGTAGTGAGCTGTGATTGCACTACTGCAGTCTAGCCTAGAGTGACAGAGTGAGAGTGAGACCTGTCTCCAAACAAGAGTTAAAAAAAATGTTCATTGAAATCTTTATGAAATAGATGGCTCTCAATATCTCATATCCTATTTCCAGAATTATAAAGAGCAGTACAGTCAAGGGGGCAGGTCTTACAGTAAGCCTGACTGAGTTTCAATCCCAGCTGTCTCACCTTAGGAAGAAGTTTGCAGAGCTTCTCTGAGTCTCAGATTCCTTCCGTTATAAAGCAGGGATAGTAATAGTGTCTACCACAAAAGGTTGCTGCAAAAGTCCAATAAGAGAAAGAGAAGGCATGCATATTGCTTAGAATAGTGCCTGCTACATAGAAAATGCTCAATGAACCTTGGCTATTCTTTTCCAGAAATGTTTGGAGATTTTATAGCATAGGCAAGTAACTTTGTGGCACTGGTTGTCTACCATTTTAAAAGGTAAAAAACGGGAATATTTGATTTGATTAATAGCTGAACCGACAACGTGCAAGAACCATTTAATAATGACCAATCACTAAAGATTATGAAAAAAGAAATGATTTAAGAACACCAAGACCCAGGCCCAGGTATTGGGAAGCCATGAACTCACCACATGCCTGAAGTCGACAGTCCAATCAATTCTAGTACTGAACATGGGCAGGAGATTTTTGTAAGAAAAAAGTTTTTGGGTAATATGCATACTGCTTTCTTTGTTTTTCTTTTCTTTTCTTGTCCCCTGGGCAATATGTGTACTGCTTTCTGAGAATGACTTTCCAAATAATTGTGTACCTACTGACGCAGGTGTCATAATTTCCAAACCCATCCAATCAATATGTACCAGAGAGACATCTGCTCACAGTTCAGAGAGCTAATTTGGTAACTCCAGTGGGCCATTCTGTTCCTTGTTCTGAATAACTAACTAACTAACTAAGCTACCTGCTTATTTAATGCTATTTGACTTGGGTAAGCCCCTCAACATCCCTTTGAGCTTGAATCTTCCTTCAGATAAATATGGATCAAAATATAGATACCTCTCCTTCCTTTCCCTCTTTGGACCTCAGTTTCCCATCTGTAAAATGACCAGGTGGACTCTCAGTACGTCCTTGGGCTCACCTTCCATGGTTCTGCCTCTCCTGGGGTGCTGTAAAGTTAGTTCAGTGATACTAACTAAGCTGTTGTGAACTTCCTGACCCAGTGCCCAGTTGGATACCAACTGACTAGGAGAGTTGATGGCCACACAGGGAAAAACTGCCTCTCCTCAGCTGCCGAATGGGGAAAGGAGGGATGGGGCAGCTGCCGATGGCTATGTCTTCCCCCTGTGTCCTGGTCACCTAGCCTCTGCTTGCATGTAACAACTCTTTTCTTTTGGACAGGAGGTAAGTGGCAGGAAGGCCCAGAGGTCTGAATTTTCTTAAACAGCCAGACATCCTTGGGCTGACCCGGTGCCCTAGCTCTCATCAAAGGACATGATGAGTGTATATAAAGTGAAGCTACATGAGCAGCCCACTGTGAAGGGAGAAGGGCAGGAGGTCTTGCAGCCTAGACTCTTTGGCTCCAGATGGCTGGAAAAGTCAACAGCTCTAGACAGTTTCCCAAGCCAGCTGTGCACCAGCAGCACTTGGGGGAGGTGGTTTAAAGTACAGATTTGTGGGCTGTAGCCTAGAACACTCTGATTCAGTAGGTGAATGGCCTGAGCATCTTATTTTTAGCAAACTCCCCCAGGTAGTTCTTGTGCACAGTGAGGCTTGGGAATCCCTTTGCTTTAGGTCATGGGGAGATAGAAGTTATTGGATAAGGGAAGAATGGTTGATGAAGCACATCAGCTCCACCCATGCTCCAGTGGGGTTGGCCGTATGTGGCATCCCAGCTCATTCCAGCTGTGCCGTGGTTGTGTCTTAAAATCTCAAAGCCTCGATGTTTATTTCTAAAATGGGAATCATACTGACAGCCCCACAGTATCAATGTGAAGGTGAAATGAATGATGCCCATGAAGCCCTTAGCAGGGGCCCCGGCACAGAGTGAGCATTGAATAAATGCTAGTTATTGTCATTATTATTGCTGTTAACATTATCGTGGAGGGCCAGGTGCAGTGGCTCCCACTTGTAGTCTCAGCACTTTGGGAGGTTGAGATGCAAAAATTGCTTGAGGCCAGGAGTTCGAGACCAGCCTGGACAACATAACAAGATCCTGTCTCTACAAAAAAAAAAAAAAAAAAAAAAAAAAAACTGAAAAATTAGCCAGGTGTGGTGGTGCATGATCTTAATCACTCCCAAAGTCCTTACCTCCTAATTCCTTCACACTGGGGGTAAAGATTTCAACATATGAACTCTGTTCAGTCCATGACAGTAGGGTAGCCCTGGACAACATCTAAGAACTTGTTCTCTAGGTGATTTGCTCCAGAGGCCCCAAGGAACTGTACTTCTAATATATTTTACAAAGATGACTCATGAAAGGAGGCTAAAAATGTTAATATGATTCAATCTGGGTGATGAGTATTTAACTGGCTCTTAGGATATTCGTTCAATTTTCTTAATGTTTGAAATATTTCATAACAACAATAAACTAAGCTAACATTTATAAATGCCAGCTGATTGGTTCATGTTAATCCCAGCTCGTGTGACCTTGATCAAAATGGGGGAAGCAGGCAAAATGGCTTTCAGGACCCTCCAGCTGTGTGACTGCACCCCCATCTTCCCTTTAGACCCCTGTCACTTCCTCCCAAGTTCTTCAGCCACCCAAGACCTCCCTTCCTCAAGGACTTGTTCTTCCAGATTTCATCTTGGAACTATTTTGACTGCAGGCACTAACAAGTTGATGGTGGCTTAATTTCGATTTCTGCTTTTTCTCATAAACCAAATGGCCTACATGTTGGACCCCTGCCTGTGAGTGATGAGGACATTTTGATGGAGGGTGAAGGTTGTACACTACCCTTGCAAACCGCCAGGTGTAAAGCTGCTCCCTTGTTGCAGTGGAAAGGTCAACCCCGTTTCAATGTTATGATGTTCAGTTCCTGTTCAGGGCAGTTCAGAGTGGTGCCAAAACAGCTGCTCAATTCGGGCGCGTGTGTGCACATGCACGTGTATGTGTGTTTAACCTGTTAATTTGTTGGTTGAAAAAATATGATAAATTGCCTTTATGTAAACAAAATAACCAAAATAGTCACTGGGATTTTCACTTTTTAACCAGTCATCATTGCAAAGACAAAGAGAACTTTTGCTAAGTTGCTTTTCATAATGTCACACAGTTAAATACAAATTCAAAGTGAGATTTTCCTTTTGTTACTATCCTCCTCTGGTGTGAATACCTAATCTGATATCAAATCTTTCTCTTCTTCCTTCACAGTCCTCTTAATGGACCTTGATTTCCTTAGAGTCTTAGTTTTCTCCTAAGGAGGCACCTCTGTCTCTTAGATACCTGCAGGATTACGCAAACTTCAATATTCCCATATCACTCTCCTGGTTTTTGCCATATCCATGTATCACCCTTTCTATCATTGACACAGCTTTCTTTATATGAAATCACTTAGAAAATAAATTTATTTTTGCTAGGCATGGTGGCTCACACCTGTAATCCCAGCACTTTGGGAGGCCGAGGCGGGTGGATCACCTAAGGTCAGGAGTTTGAGACAAGCCTGACCAACATGGTGAAACCCCCATATTAGCACCAAACTCAGATTTTTCTTCTTTGATTTAAACCAAATGAATAAAAAAGCTAATAGCCTCTTGAAGTAATTGACTGTTATTTAATGCCTACAATGATTCCTTACACTAAAAGTAGTCACATCCCACTCTTTGGAGCTCTGGATTGCTGCAATGGTCTTCTAATCAGATTACCTGGTTCTATTCTGGCCTTAATACCTTGAATGCCCAAGCTTCCCACTCCCTTCTTAGCTTTGGAGTCTTGCATTCTCTCCCAGGGCCTTCTACAAGTCTCTTTGGGCCTGTACCTCGCCTCACCTGCCACGCATTCAGGTCCACAAAGACACTAGTTTTGTGAGCATTTTTTCTAAATCCTGCCTCAAAGACTTCCAAGGAAGGCTGACAGTGTGTCACTTAGCCTCTCAGGGCCTCCATTTTCTCATCTGCAAATCAAGGAAGTCTAATCATTCTGGCTTCACAGACCGTTGCAAGGATTAAATGATCCAATGGAGAGAAAGTGCCTTGCACAATGGCCGTAACACATGCTCAGTAAGCAGCAGCAACTGCTTATTGCTCGCCACGAAGTCATCCAGTCTGACCCCAGTGCCAATTTCTTTCAAACAGTTCTTAAACGACCTCTTAGCCCTTGCCACGCACATCGACTGGCTCTTACAAATGCCAATAGGCTGTTGGTTTACTCAAACTCCTGGTCAGTGATGGTTGATTGTCTGGAATGCCACGTGTGTTTGCTTGGGTGCATCTCAGACCTGGATTAGCTACCGAAGTCAAGGAGTTCTGCGAGAGAGTGTGATTGGAGAGCACGTCCTACTGTTCCCACAGAAAGATTCATGGCTTCATGGACAGGCCTTTGTTTTTGTCCCTTAGTGGACATAAGTAGAGGGGCAGCTTTTACAAGGGACTATGGTATTTTGCTCTCAAGGGGCTTTGGAGTCTCCTCTTGAGTATGAGGCAGTACGTTCCTGTGGTAATATCAGTTTCTTTGTGCAAACCTCTTCAGCCCTTCTTTGCCTTACACACTAGACTCTTGGAACCCGGGCTCATCCTCTTATAAAAGGATGTCAAGCAGAGGGTCATACAGTAAAGGGAGGTAAACATTCTTTTAAACTAATTTATCAATTCAACACAGCATAGTGGTGTTGGGTTACCAGGGTCAACAGCCAGCAGTCACATTCCTCAAGTGTTTGATTGGGGCAATGCACTTACAAACAGCCAGGAAAACTCTTTCTGATTAATTATGTTGGTAAGTATTTTTTTGGTAGTGTGCTACTAGCTCTTTCATTTAATCTATGTGGACAGCAGCCCATTCAGTTGAAATGTCTTGACTTATCTAAAGAAGCACCGATGAGAAGGCTACTGGCCCTGGAATTGTATTGTGCTGTCATGTAATCATGAACACATGTGGCTACTGGTTTCCTGCATTTTGATTTTCTTCTTGAAAGGAAGGACATGTCTGTGGGGTGGGGCTATTAGGAAAGTGAGGATGAGTCCCAGCAGCAAAAAGAGGATGCTACTAACAGCTTAGTCTGAAAACACTGTCTTTATTGCCAGGAGTAAAAGTATTTGAAAGCACTAATAATGACTTCAGTGAATATTCATCTTTTAAAAAAGGGAAAAGGAAGGTGAGGACACACTTCTTTCACAGAGTGGAAATCTGCTAGATTAGGGGTGTCCAATCTTTTGGCTTCCCTGGGCCACAATGGAAGAAGAATTATCTTGGGCCACACATAAAATCCACTCACACTAATGACAGCTGATGAGCTAAAAAAAAAATTGCAAAAAAGCTTCATAATGTTATAAGAAGGTTTACGAATTTGTGTTGGGCTGCATTCAAAGCCATCCTGGGCCACATGTGGCACGTGGGCCTCAAGTTGAACAAGCTTGTTCTAGATCAAAGTTTCTCAGCCTTGGCACTGTTGGCATTTGAGGCTGGATAAGTCTGTGTTGTGGGGAGCCTGTCCTGTGTGCTGTAGGATGTGTAGCCTCTTCCTAGTAGGTGCCAGCAGCACTCCTCGCCCCCACAATTGCGACAGCCAAAATGATCTTTAGACATTGCCAAATGTCCCCTGCAGA
Source organism: Ateles fusciceps (assembly GCA_036589455.1). Lineage (NCBI taxonomy): Eukaryota > Metazoa > Chordata > Mammalia > Primates > Atelidae > Ateles > Ateles fusciceps. The sequence goes on from JAZHEH010002393.1 coordinate 9,076,771, forward strand.
ACAAAATTGCCCCCAGTTGAGAACCACTGTCCTGGATGTACAGATTCAAATCGTTTTTTTTTTTCTTGAGACAGCATCTCCCTCTGTTACCCAGGCTGGAGTACAATGGCACCATCTCGGCTCACTGCAACCTCCGACTCCCAGGTTCAAGTGATTCTCCTGCCTCAGCCTCTAGAGCAGCTGGGATTACAGGTGCGCACCACCATGCCCGGCTAATTTTTGTATTTTTTTTTTTTAGTAGAGACAGGGTTTTACCATGTCGGTCAGGCTGGTCTTGAACTACTGACCCCATAATCCACCTGCCTCAGCATCCCAAAGTGCTGGGATTACAGGTGTGAGCTACTGCGCCCAGTCCAGATTCAAGTCTTAAGTAGCCTATTACGACTCTGCTGATCTGTTTCCATCACCTCATTTAAGATACAATTCAACACATAACTCTTCCAGGGGGCCTATCCTCACTGACTTCTCTGTCATCTGTCCTCCCTGCATAATGTAGAGACCTCACATCTACACTATCTTCTCCTTATTGCTCTTTTACTTCTCATTTTTTCACCCACAGGACTCTGTTCTGAGCAACTGTTCAATATAACTTGTGAATTAACCAGGGAATTATTTCTCCCTTATGTTTGTGTCAGACACATATCTCAGAGGCAACCCAGACAAAATTCCCCAAATTATCAAAAAATAAAATGAATATGCTTTGGTTAAAAACAGATGTCAAGGCTGGGTGCAGTAGCTCATGCCTGTAATCCCAGCACTTGGGAGAGTGAGGGGGGATCACCTGAGGTCAGGAGTTCGAGACCAGCCTGACCCAAACATGGCAAAACCCCATCTGTACTTAAAAAATACAAAAATTAGCCGGGTGTGGTGGCAGGCACCTATAGTCCCGACTACTCAGGAGGCTAAGACAGAATAATTGCTTGAACCCAGGAGGCGGAGTTGCAGAGCTAACTTGGTCTCAAAACAAACAAACAATCAAACCAGAAAAACACACACACACACACACACACACACACACACACACACACACACAGATATCTAGGCCGGGCACAGTGGCTCACACCTGTAATTCTGTAATCTCAACACATGGGGAGGCCAAGGAGGAAGGATCACTTGAAACACGGAGTTCAAGACTAGCCTGGGCAATGTGGTGAGACCCTGTCTCTATTACAAATAAGAGAGAGAGAGGGAGAAAGAAAGAAAAAACTAGACGTCTAAATGGGGCAATTTAAATTTGAGGTGAGAAGCAGCAGGAAGAAGTGGCAGATTACAGAAATTAAAAAGAGCTCACATTCTGCAAGCATTTAATCCATGTATACCACATGCATTATCTCATTTAATTCACATATTATCTCCGTTTTGTAGATGAAGTAATAGAGTTTTAGTGAAGTGAAATAATTTTTGCAAGTCCCCAGAGCTGAACGGGCAGTGTGAGGATTTGAACCTGGGCAGCTTGATTGTGGGGTGGGTCCTCAGCTTCTGTTCACACAGTTACAGTCCTAAAGGGGTGAAAGTCACCAAATGAGGCTGAGGACCAAGGACAGGCTGACTTTTCAGGAGCTGTAAGAACAACTTGTCTGAATTCTAGAGGCCCCAGCTTTCAGTGTCTGGACCTATGCAAATCTGCAAGTGAATGTGGTCCTGTTTCTTTGTTTCCATCTGTCTTAGTGAAACTGCCTCTGCTTAGCGGTGTGGAGTATTGCTTTCCCAGTTTAGAAAGTTCATTTATAAAGACAGCTGAAGTGAAGAATATGGTTCAAGAGGGTGCCTCAGCTAGCAGGTGCTAGGGGAGTGGGGGTGGGGGCGGGGAATGTGGGGCTGGAGAATCAAGAGATAAATTAAATCTTTGACACTTGAAGAACATGGGAGAAAAAACATGTATGGACATAGATCCAAAGCCTTGGCAGTACCTATCCCTTACCTACCCTAAGCCCCATTTTTTGCACATTTTGTATTTCTGATATGAAAACACAAAGTTGTAGTCTCCAATTTCTTGGTGGCAAAGTTGTATGCTAACATTCAAAGAGAATTGAAAAAGATTTCCTTTCCTTTCCTTCCCTCCTTTCCTCCCTCCTTCCTCCCTCCCTCCCTCCTTCCTTCCTTCCTTCCTTCCTTCCTTCCTTCCTTTTTAGTTGGAGTCTCAATCTGTTGCCAGGCTGCAGTGCAGTGGCTTGATCTCAGCTCACTGCTGCAAACTCTGCCTCTGGGTTCAAACGATTCTCCTGCCTCAGCCTCCTGAGTAGCTGGGATTACAGGCATGTGCCATCACACCTGGCTAATTTTTGTATTTTTAGTAGAGACAGGGTTTCACCATGTTGGCCAGGCTGGTCTTGAACTCCTGACCTCAGGTGATCTGCCTACCTAGGCCTCCCAAAGTGCTGGGATTACAGGCATGAGGCACCATGCCCAGCCTCTAGCCTCCTCTTGAGCCACCTTATCTTTATACTGTGCTGCAGCCATACTGGCCTTTCTGACATTCCTGCCTCAGGACCTTTGCACATGATGGCCACTTTACATGGGTGCTGACTCCTTTGCCCAGATAAGCTCCTGAGGCCTTTGTGTCACTTCCCCAGAGGGCACTTCCTGGCTTCCTTCTCTAAACTGATTCATTCTTTCACTATTCTCTTAGCACTTCTTTTTAGGGGGAGTGGGAGACAGAGTCTCACTCTGTTGCCCAGGCTGGAATGCAATGGCATGACCTTGGCTCACTGAAACCATCACCTTCCAGGTTCAAGCAACTCTTTCCCTCAGCCTCCCAAGTAGTGCATGCCACCACACCTGGCTAATTTTTGTATTATTAGCAGAGACAGGATTTTGCCATGTTGGCCAGACTGGTCTTGAACTCCTGTCCTCAAGTGATCCACCTGCCTTAGCCTCCCAAAGTACTGGAATTACACGCGTGAGCCACCATGCCTGGCCTTCTCAGCACTTCTTTCGGAGAATTTTCCATAACTTAATGTTTGTCTCCCAACTAAACTGTAAGCTCCATAAGAACAGGGACTTCAGCATCCCATAGGGCAATGGCACACAATGTCCTGGCACACAGTGTTTTATAAATATTTGTTGAGGAAATACATGAAATCTTGACTGAGTATTTGGTTGGTTTGGAAGCAATTGTGTGTTTCCTGCTTTTTTTTTGAGACAGAGTCTCGCATTGTTTCCCGGGCTGTAGCGCAATGGCACAATCTCGGCTCACTTCAACCTCTGCCTCCTGGGTTCAAGCAATTCTCCTGCCTCAGCCTCCCGAGTAGCTGTGATAACAGGCGCCTGCCACCATGCCCAGCTAATTTGTTTGTTTGTTTTTTTTTTTTTGGTATTTTTAGGAGAGACGGGGTTTCACTATGTTGGCCAGGCTGGTCTCGAAGTTACCACCCACCTCGGCCTCCTAAAGTGCTGGGATTACAGGCATGAGCCACCGTGCCCGGCCTCTGTCTTTTAACTTTAAAAATGTGTGAAAATTTTCCAACGTACATAAAATTAGAATAATACAGTGAACTTCTATATACACATCACCTAGATTCATCAACTGTCAAGATTTGGCCACATTTACATGATTTTTCCCCTTTTAAACTTAAATTTTTCCCTAGCCTTCTAAAGGCACAGAAACATTAGCTACCATTCATTGTGTTTACTATGTGCCAGTATATGTAATATGCTAAATGTTTCTTTTTCTTTTTTTTTGAGACAGAGTTTTGCTCTGTCATCCAGGCTGGAGTGCAGTGGCGTGATGTTGGTTCTCTGCAAACTTTGCCTCCCGGGTTTAAATGATTCTCTTGTCCCAGCTTCCTGAGTAGCTGGAATTACAGGTGCCTGCCATCATGCCTGGCTAATTTTTTGTATTTTTAGTAGAAACAGGGTTTTACCATGTTGGCCAGGCTATTCTCGAACTCCTGACCTCAGGTGATCCACCCACCTCGGCCTCCCAAAGTGCTGGGATTACAGGCGTCACGCCTAAATGTTTCTTACATATGTTGTTATTTAATCTTCTCAACAACTCTGCTGTGGGTATTACAGCCCTGTTTTAGAAAGGTGGACGCTGATATAGTGTAAGTCACTTTAATGATGTGTTCCCACTTTAGTAGGTGGAAATCTGGGACTCCAAAGTTCATGTTCTCATCTACCAAACATTGCTCTTTATTGATTTAATCAAATACATTTCTCTCCACCTGCCCTTCTTCATTCCTACAGACTTTTAAATGTTTAAAGCAGTTTTTTTTTTTTTTTTTTTTTTTAAGACAGAGTTTTGCTCTTTGTTGCCCAGGCTGGAGTGCAGTGGCATAGTCTCGGCTCACTGCAACCTCTGCCTCCCAGGCTCAAACAATTCTCCTGCCTCAGCCTCCCAAGTAGCTGGGATTACAGGCGCATGCCACCACACCCAGCTAGTACTTGTATTTTTAGTAGAGACGATAGTTCGCCATGTTGGTCAGGCTGGTCTCGAACTCCTGACCTCAGGTGATTCGCCTGCCTCAGCCTCCCGAAGTGTTGAGATTATAGGTGTGAGCCACCGTGCTCGGCTTGGTGTCTAACCTGAAAGGCAAGTGCTCTAGTGCCTGTGAAAAAGGAACAGAAATTGGCTTTATTATTCTCCAAATAAAAAATCAATTTGGCAATATGCATTTATTGAACCCTTTTTTATTTATCAAGCACCATGTTTTTCATTTTTTGCTTTTTTTAGAGATGGGGTTTCACCATATTGGGCAGGCTGGTCTCGAACTCCTGACCTCAAGTAATCCACCCGCCTCGGCCTCCCAAAGTGTTGGGATTACAGGCATGATCCATGTGCGCGGCCTCAAGCACCATGTTAAGAGCTGGGGGAGACAACAGTGAGTGAAATAAATATTGTCTCTACTCTTAGAGAGCACAGTGGAGTCAGGTTCTCCAACAGCAATTCAGATAGTTTGTGGTTGGATCCACCCTATATAAATATCCTCTTGGCTTTCCAACTGAGACTGTGGGTTTAGAATGAGCGAAGTACGATGGAGCAGCTGACACTGAGGTTCAAAATAGTCAAGTCCACTATTTGGAGGTTTCTTCTCTGACACTCTTCTCTACTTTTTTCCTTGCCCTCTGTTTCATGACTACCCTGGAGCACTACTGCTTTCATCTCTGATTGGACAAAGGAAGGGACAAGATATGTAATTCAAAATTACTCCGAGAGATACATAGGTCTTCCATGTACTGTTGTGCAATTTGTGCACTGCACAAAGACATCTGGTTGAGAAGCTGGCTGGAGCTGAAATCCTGCTTGTGTCCCACTTGCCAAGGGGTAGCCCCAACCCGGGGCTCTGCCAGCCCTGAGGAAGAGCCTCTGTTTCTACCTACCAAGCTTCCCATGGCAGACACACTGGAGCCACAGGTCCATGGGCTACAGAGGCATCTCATGAACTTGAGGAAGCCCTCTTGGCCAACCTAGAAAAAGAATGGAAAGGGGATCGTTGAAATAGCTGGGTCAAATTGAAATTTTGGATTATGTGTGAAACTCACGATTTGTACTCTCCGTGTCGCCCGTGGACTCAGTGGATGGAATTCAAAGTGGCTTCAGGTTTGATGGCAGCAAGAATGTCAGTTCAACATAGGAAAAAGGCAGGGTAGTTAAAAGCATACACTTTATAGGGTACATAACGTGACTTGAGAGACTTCTTCCCAGCAAGTAATAGAAGAGAATGGGAAGAATTGGTAACAATTTTCAGGTGGTTTATCTCCTAGACTTAATTCCCAGAGTTAAGTGAATCACCTCGTCATAATGATGAAGAAAGTACTAACACCTGCACAGCCCTCTCAGCATAAACCAAGAGGTTTTCCACAGGGAGTACTTTCACTGTTTGTATGATTGTGCATAGTAATATTAATAGCTTTCATTTAGTAAGCACAGATACGTGCAGGGTATTGTACTGAGAATTTCACCTACATTGCTTTATTGAATTATCTTTATATTCCCTTAAAAGAGGTATGATTATGTTTTGTGCTTGGGGGACACTGACATTTGAGTTACCCAAGGTCATATAATAAAGAAGTGGTACAGCAGGGCTTGAATCCTTGCCTTTTGACTTCAAAACCCACACCTGGCTGGGCACAGATCACACCTGTAATCCCAGCATTTTGGGAGGCGGAGGCAGGTGGACCACTGGAAGTCAGGAGTTCAAGACAAGGCTGGCCAACATGGTGAAACCCCCATTACTACTAAAAATACAAAAATTAGCTGGGTGTGGTGGCAGGCCCCTGTAATCCCAGCTACTTGGGAGGCTGAGGCAGGAGAATCGCTTGAACCCAGGAGGGATAGATTGCAGTGAGCCAAGATTGCACCACTGTACTCCAGCCTGGGCATCAGAGACTCAGTCTCAAAAAAAAAAAAAAAAAAAAAAAAATCACAGCTGTAATCACCTTCATGCCTGTTTTTGGAGAAGAGTCTGTTCTGTTAGGTCTCTATCCTGGCCTGCAGGACCCACCACACACATTTCAGACTTCTGTTAAAACATTTCCAACTTCCTCCAAGTTGGAATCTTTGTTAGCTTTCTTTTCTTGAATACCCACTGTCTTCGTTTGTAACTGACGACTAGGAATCCTTCTTGGGCAGTGCAGCTAACTGGCCACTTTACTCCGTGTAATCACAATTCACACTCATGCCACAAACCACACCCCAGCTGAGGCCTTTAACCTCTGCCAACCTCATGACCCACAGAAGCGCTAATATAAGAATGTTAAAAAATCAGGCCAGGCGTGGTGGCTCAATAATCCCAGAACTTTGAGAGCCTGAGGCAGGCGGATCATGAGGTCAGGAGTTCGAGACCAGCCTGACCAAATTGGAGAAACCCCGTCTCTACTAAAAATACAAAATTAGCTGTGCGTGGTGGCATGTGCCTGTAATCACAGCTACTTGGGAGGCTGAGGCAGGAGAATCGCTTGAGCCTAGGAGATGGAGGTTGCAGTGAGCCGAGATCACGCCATTGCATTCTGGCCTGGGCAACAAGAGGGAAATTCCGTCTCAAAGAAAAAAAGAATATTAAAAGATCTTGTAAGGGTTTTTCTGCCAATCTCAATAGCTCAGCAGAAACCAGATATAAGAAAATATTTTTAAAATCTTAAAAGGATTTTTCTGTTTAACAGTCTCCCCCACAGCTGTCTATAAGAGAGGACAGTAATCAAAAAGACAGGGTGTGTCTTTCTGATTAATGGGATTTGGGGGGGATCAAAGACACTTCAGTTTAAGAGGATGAAAAATATCTTTCATGGGAGTTGGGGCAAGAGGTGTTGGCAATGAGAGAAATGAGAGATGGTTTTCATGATCCTAAGATCACAGGTCTGATCAGGTGTTGACTGTAATTATTTTTTGTTTTCGATTCTAGTGAGAGAATTGGTACACAATTCTTGGCTAGCATGGTATTTTCTCTCACCTTTTAAATTGAGGAATTTGTAGTTTTTAATAAGACAAAGTTACCAACCTCATGGTAATAATAACTTGCATTTGTTTTGTACTTATCCTTTACTGCTTTACTTTACAGACATTCTTTTATTTAATCCTCACAACTACTTTATGAAGGAGGCATATTCATTACTGGCATTTTACACATGACAAGACGGAGGCTCACGAAGGGTCTGACATTGTGACTGTGTAAGCTGAACACGTGTAGAGAGCTAACGTACAACATGAAAACTACAGTTAATAATACTGTATTGTATACTGGTACAAAGAGAAGATTTTAGGTACTTTTTTTTTTTTTTGAGACAGGGTCTTGCTCTGTCACTCAGGCTGGAGGGTAGTTGTGAGATCTCAGCTCACCACAGCCAAGACCTCCTGAGCTTAAACAATCCTCCCACCTCAGCCTCCTAAAATGCTGGGTTTACAGACGTGAGCCACTGTGCCTGGCAGATTTTAGGTACTCTTAACACACACGCACACGCACACACACACACACACACACACACACACACAGAAAGGATCTGGGTGCAGTGGCACATGCCTGTAGTCCCAGCTTCCCAGCTACTTGAGGAGGCTGAGGTGAGAGGATTGCTTGAGCCCAGGAGTTCAAGGTTGCAGTGAGAGTAAGGGTTATTGCCGAGTTTAAAATGAGGAAACTGAGGCCAGCCTAGGAAAATTAAATGCCAATTTATTAAGCTCACGGGCAAGGTTCTATGGTCTGGGGAAGGGGTGCCAGAGAAGTCGTGCTGGCTTCCTGGAAGGAGGGGTTTTTATAGCTTTGCGAGAGCAAGGAGTGGCCGGGTGTTCTAATTGGTTGCCGGGGGAGCAGGATGGAGGCGGGGCAGGCTGTTATTGGTGGGTAGGTTGTGGGGTGGGTTTTTCTGGTGCAAGAGCCGGCCAGGGTTGCATCAGCCGGGGCTGTCTGGAGGGCTGTGTGCACAGCTAGGTGCCGAGTGCAGAGGCGGGTGTAGAGTGCAGAGGCGGGTGTCAAGTGCAGAGGTTAGTGTCGAGTGCAGAGGTGGGTGTCGAGTGCAGAGGTTAGTGTTGAGTGCAAATCCTGGTGCGGAGTTTCTAGGCACGGAGAGGGATGGGCGTGTCCGAGCTCCCGGCAAGGCAACCAGCCTTACATTCCGACCCTTTTGATGATATAGGACGCCGCTTCTTTCTGGCTACTTCCTGCTGAGTAGGGGCGGAGTGAGGGGGAAGGGTCAGCTGGGTGGTACCTCGGTTAGGAGTCGGATACATGGGTAAAGCAGCATCTGGTTTACGGCCACCCTGGAAATTTCCCTTATGCGGGCCTGTAAAAACCTCAGGAAAAAGGTAGTTGGCTTTGGATTTTGGGAATTCAAGTTTTATGGCTAATTGGCAGCCTGCGGGCTGGCAATCTGCTTGAGCAATGCATTGGGTTTTAGTGGTGGGGCCTTCCGTCCAGGATTCCTGAAGGTAGAACCGCCAGACATAGTGGGGGGTTGGCTTTAAGAGGGGACACTAGTTGTACAAATGTCCAATGTGAAAAAAGAAAAAAAAAAAAAAGAGGGGACACTAGCAGTATTGTTAGGAGGAGAATTTGAAGGGTTAGGAGTCGATGGGGAGGGGCCGCGGGTGAGACAGAGGCGAGTGGGGCCCAAGGGCTTGGATCTCCATTGATCATTTTGGGGGGCCAGTTTGAGGTGGGACACATGATACCACGGGGTATGACCCAGGAGCTTGGCGGCCGTAGGGGTGGTTAGGATAATGACGTGGGGTCTTGACCACCTAGGCTGCAGAGATCCTGGTTTGAGCTCCCGGAGGAGAACACTGTTGCCTGGCTGGAGGAGTGCCGCCGGATGGGGGTCCTCTGGTCCCAGGACAACAGGGAGAGTACGATCCGCGTGTTCCATAAGTAAGTGGCGGAGGAGAGAGGAGTAGGGGAGGTAGGAGGCTAGAGGAGGTGGTTGTACAGGGAGATTATGAGAGACCAGGAAAGGCCGTCTATACAGCAATTCAAATGGGCTGAGGCCCATTGGCCCCCACGCGGTGGCTTGGACCCGGGGCCAGGGCAAGGGGCAGGAGTGTGGGCCAAGAGAGTTTTACCTCGGTGGTGAGTTTGGCTAAATGGTCTTTGAGGATACCGTGAGCCCGTTCCACTTTACCCGATGACAGAGGGTGGTAGGGGATGTGTAGTTTCCAGGAGATGTTGAGAGACTTGGTGACCAGCTGGACCACCTGAGCTGTAAATGCTGGACTGTTGTCTGATTGGATGTTTGCAGGTAAGCCGAAAGGAGGGATGATTTCCTGAATTAAGAGGGAGGCCACCGTGTCTGCGGTTTCCCTGGAGGTGGGAAAGGCTTCAATCCATCCAGAAAAGGTATCTACAAAGGTTAGGAGGTAGCAGAGTTTTTTGTGAGTGGGCATATGAGTAAAATCAATCTGCCAGTCTTGGGCCGGCAGGTTGCCATGCATTTGGTGGGTAGGAAACTGGCTTTAGGCTTCCCTGAGGCGAGACCTTAGAGCAAGTAACACAAGCTTTGTGTACCTGCTCAATTGTTTACTGTAGACCTGGTGAGAAAAAAAGGGGCTGCACAAAGCGATATAACGCCTTGGGCCCAATATGTAAGGATTGGTGGATTTCAGCAATAATTTTAGGGGCCTGTTCCCAGGGAAGGGCAATTTTGTTGTTTAAGAAGATCCAGCCCTGATTAGACTCGGTTCCCCCCTCTTAATATGAGGGCCTGTTTTTCTGATGGCAAGTAAACTGGAGGTGTGGCTGTGGTGAGGAACAGGATCGGAGTGGGGGCTAGCCTGGTACTGGTCAAGGATTTTGCTGCCGAGTCTGCCCTTGCATTGCCCCAGGAAACGGCATACTGCTGGGCCTGGTGCCCTTGGCAGTGGATGACTGCAACCTCTTTGGGCAGTGACAGAGCTTGCAGGAGATTAGAGATTTGGGTAGCATTGATTATGGCAGACCCTTTTGTAGTAAGGGATCCCTGCTCTCTCCAGAGGGCAGAGTGGCAGTGGGTAATAAGAAAAGCATACTTTGAGTCAGTATAGATATTTGTTTGCTTTCCCTGTGCTAGCGTGATAGCGCGGGTTAAGGCAATGAGCTCTGCCTTTTGTGATGTGGTTCCATTGGGGAGGTGGCGTGCCTCGAGGGTGGCTGAATCTGTAACTACTGCATAGGCTGCTTTTCGCCACCCCTTGGCTGTCACTATCGAACTTCCATCTACATAAAAGGTAAGGTCTGGGTTGGACAGGGGAAGGTCAGACAGCCTCTCCCAAGGTTTAGCAAGTGCCTCTATTAGTTCAGGACAGGAATGGGCTGGGGAGGGGGGAATGGAACGGAAGGGGAAGCAAAATAGCCAAGTTGAGTGGAGAAGTGGGATGAAGGCTGACTGAAGGATTTTCAATAAAGAGTAGATGAAACTCCTGTAGGCGAGAGGGTCCTAGGTGAGCGAGAGATTTGTGAGAGAGAATGTTGGTTAGCCGATGGGGGGGAGAACACTGAGATGGGCTGGCCCAAGGTAAGTTTTAGGGATTCCTTGGTGAGTTCTGTTGCCGCTCCCAGGGCCTGCAGGCAAGGTTGCTACCCCCTGACAGTGGGGTCGAGCTGTTTTGATAAGTAGGCTACCGGATGATACATGGGGCCCAGGTTGCGTTAAGACCCCAACCACAATCCCGTTTTTCATCAGTGAACAAGTGGAAGGGGCAGTTGAGATCTGGTAGTTGGAGTGGGGGGGGGCTGTGGACAAGGCAGTTTGTAGGGTTTTAAAATCCTGCTTCATTACCCCAGGATGGGAGGGGGTTCCGGGGGGTGTGTCTTTAGCAGCTGCATACAGAGGTTTAGCTAGAGAAGCAAAATTAGGTATCCAATGGTGGAGAACCCTACAAACGCCAAAAAGGAGAGAATTTGGTCAGCTGTCTCTGGAGGCTACAGCGAAAGAAATGCCTTTTGGCGATTTGTTGTTAGGCTTTTAGTTGTAGAGGTGAGGTGAATGCCTAAGTAGACTACCGAGGTGACTGACAACTGCGCCTTGGAGGGAGATACCCGGTACCCTTGAAATCCCAGAAAGTTAAGGAGAGTGGTGGTATGCTGTTGAGACAGAGAGAGGGAGGGGCTACAAACTAACAGGTCATCCACATACTGAAGAAGGAGACTGGGTTGAAGGGGGCAGGAGCTAAGGTCAGCTGCTAAGTCTTGTCCGAAAATATGGGGGCTGTCTCTGAACCCCGGGCGCAGGACTGTCCAGGTGAGCTGTTGTGACAGGTTGGTGTCTAGATCGGTCCAGGTGAAGGCAAAGAGAAAGTAAGACTCAGGGTGTAGGGGAATGGTAAAGAAGGCATCCCTGAGGTCAAGAACCATAAAATGGGAGGTAGTGGAGGGGATGCTGGATAATAGGGTGTATGGGTTGGGGACTACAGGGTGGAGGGGTACCACTGCCTCGTTGATAAGGCGTAGGTCCTGAACTAGGCAGTAGTTCCTGGACGACTTCTGGACCAGCAAGATAGGAGTTTTACAAGGGGAACTGGGGGGGGATAAGGAGTCCCTGGGCTAGGAGTCAGGTAATGATAGGCTTTAGGCGCTGGCGGTGGGTTTTTGAGATAGGAAACTGGGGACATGGGGGAAAGTGGGTAGGATTTTTTAGAAGTATCTTAACTGGCGTGTGATGTCTGGCCACTACAGGCTTGGAGGTGTCCCATACCAAGGGATTAACTACCTCAGGAGGAATAGGGGGTTCAGGCAAAGGGTTAAGACAGGGCGTGGTGTCAGTTAAGAGTGGTAAGAGGAGGTGGGCTGGTGATCGGCTTGAGTGTGGGGGGGCTAGTGAGTTGGAGAGTGGCCCCCACAGTTTGGAGAATATCTTGTCCTAAAAGGGGGACTGGGCATGAGGGCATGATTAAAAAGGAGTGGGAAAAAAGGTGTCCTTCGAGGACACAGGCTAAAGGATAAGTTTGATTAGGACAGGAAGGCTTTCCATCAATTCCCATGACTGAAACTTGGGAAGGTATGCTAGGTCCTGAGTAGGAAGGCAATACAGAGTAGGTAGCCCCCATATCCACTAAGAAGGAAATGGACTTACCCGCTACCTGTAGCGTTACCCTGGGCTCACCAAGGGTGATGGGGGTCCTCGAGTCTGGGCTGCATCAGTTGTCCAGAAGGCCGAGGAGTTCAAGCGATGGGACTGCTTCCTGTGGACCGGCTTGCCCCTCACATAGAGGTGTGGTGGGTGAGCCTGTAGTCCAGGACGGGCAGTCAACCTTCCAGTGTCCAGTCTGCTTGCAGCTCGGGCAGGGTCCGGGAGGCGGGGCGAGGACAGGGGCACTGCCGCGCCCAGTGTCCCTCTTGGCCACATTTGAAACAGGGCCTGGGCAGGGCCTTTGAAGAATTTTGGGGGGGGGTTTGATGGACCCCCTCCACTGGATGCTTGGTGGACTGCCAGCCTCAGGGCTGCTACAAGAGCTTGGGTTTGGAGGCTTACCTTTTGCTGTAAATGGGCCTGGCGGGTGGCCTCAGCCTTTTCCTCTCGGCCATTAAAAACTTTAAATGCCATGTTTACCAGGTCCCATATGGGAGTTTGGGGGCCGCCTTCAGCTTTTTAAAGTTTCCTCCTCATATGAGCTGCTGACTGGGAGATGAAGTGGGTAACTAGGACTGTAGCCCCTGCTAAGGAGGCCGGGATCCAGCCGGGTATGGAGGATCATAGCTGTGGCCAGGCCACGGTGGAGAGGAAGAGTAGCCTTTTCTTTTATAGAGAGACCCAGTTTGGGTAGATTTTTGGCTACGCATCCTAGTGGCGACTTGGGGTCTGGGTGAGATTTCTGATTACCCATATTCCTGTTTGTTTGTTTTTTTTTTTTCAAAACTTGTGAATCTACAATAAAGACAGAACCACATATAGTATTGACGGACAAAGGATGGGTCCCCCCCCAGATGGGAGACCAGTCTGATGCCTTCCCGGCCATGTCCCCAAAGGGATGTTTCAGGGCATCTTGGCTAAGGTGTACCCGTATAACCCCCGGGCCTGGTCACCTCAGAACTTTCAGTCAGTCCTGAGGTGAATCACCGTTATGCCTTATGACGTCCCCATGGAACCGCGGGTTGAGGTCCACACAAGCCCCGTAGCCATTAGGCCGTGGGACTGCACATAAACTCACTCACTCACTCACTTGTGCTGGGGGGTAGGAAGAGAAACTGAAAGTAGTTACTTAACGGGAGCTTATATGCCAAAAGGGCTGATTTGAGATAGATGTTTTAGTAGCGTAAGCTGGGGATTTGGTCCGGCTGTTAGGCAGGGCCTGAGTTTGCAAACGGGGCTTCTGATTACCCAAACCTCAGCTGCTGCTGCAGAGATGGTTGGAAGAGCAGCTCAGCGTCCCGGGCCGCGCCACCAAACACCGGAGGATACGAGAGGGTTCAGGAAGGTGGGGATGTCTCCCTCAGAATCCTGACCCTGAGAAACCGCTCATGGGGAGAAGACAAGAGTGTAGGGACATCTCCACTACACTCAGGTCCTCGAGACGAGGCCAGGCCCTGGGCCCACGGCGAGAAACAAGAAGGAGTCCTTGACGCGGCCGTGATTATGAGCAGGGGAGTCCACGAGGCAAGCAGCGGGAGGGGCTGTGGGCAACAGAAGCCTTACCTTGTGTTGGAGCTGTTCCCTGGTCTGGCTTACGGTGGAGGAGTCAGTTTCCCCAGGAGGGGTCTTAAAACTCCTCCTGGGTTTCAGCACCAAATGTAAGGGTTATTGCCGAGTTTAAAATGAGGAAACTGAGGCCAGTCTAGGAAAATTAAATGCCAATTTATTAAGCTCCTGGGCGAGGTTCTGTGGTCTGGGGAAGGGGGGGGGCCAGAGAAGTCGCGCTGGCTTCTTGGAACGAGGGTTTTTATAGCTTTGGGAGAGCAAGGAGTGGCCGGGTGTTCTAACTGGTTGCAGGGGAGTGGGATGGAGGTGGGGCAGGCTGTTATTGGTGGGTAGGTTGTGGGGCAGGTTTTTCTGGTGCAAGAGCTGGCCAGGGTTGCATCAGCTGGGGCTGTCCGGAGGGCTGTGTGCAGAGCTAGGTGCCGAGTGCAGAGGCAGGTGTCGAGTGCAGAGGTGGGTGTCGAGTGTAGAGGTTAGTGTTGAGTGCAAATCCTGGTGTGGAGTTTCTAGGCGTGGAGAGGGATGGGCGTGTCCGAGCTCCCCTGTGAGGCAACTGGCCTTACAGTGAGCTACTACGGCACCAATGTGCACCAGCCTGGGTGACAGAGTGAGACCCTGTCTTTAAAAAAATAATAATAAAATAAAATAAAGAAAAGTAAAAAAGGTAGCTATGAGATGATGGGTATGTTAATTTGCTTGACTGTGGTAATCACCTTGGCATGTATATGCACCTCAACATAAGCTAGCAAAATATGTTACACATCTTAAATATGTACAATTTAAAAACAAGACGGAGGCTCAGGAAGGAGAAGTAACTTGCTCCAGGTCACATAGCTAGTAAGTGGCAGAGCCTGGATTCAAAACTGAGCAGCTGCCTCCAGGTTGGGCTCTTTACCACTATTACACCTACCCTCTAAGTTCCTGTGGGGAATTCAGGACGCTTATTCAGTCCATGCTGCATGTAGAGGTTGCTAGGCGGTGAATGCTTCTTGCCCACTTTTTGTTTCAAAGATGGGGTTTCCCCCAAATACCCCTGGCCTCTGTCTCACCTTGACTCACCCCCTGGGGAGATGAGCGAATTGCTTGAGTGTGAGAAGAAAGGGCATGCATGGCCTATCCTTTTAACTACACATTTGATTCTGCTCCTCCAGGCCTTCCTTGTTGGGTGGAGTGGGGTGGCGGAGGCCTTCGGTGTTCCAGTGCTCCAGAGTATGTGAGCCTACCTATCTTTGGAGTTTGACATGAGGAAACCCTTGGCCTTATAGAAGCCACAGTCTCCAAATCAGCTTGTTAAAGGGGATATCTGGCCCTTACTTGATTATTTCCATGTCTTTTTTCTCTGTTGATCTAGAACTCAGATGGAGAAGAGGCTGTTATGTATCCTCACTGCACCCTCTCCCATGAGCTATTGTGGGAATAAAGAAAGAAATGTGGGCCAGGCGCGGTGTAATCCCAGCACTTGGGGAGGCTGAGGTGGGTGGATCATGAGGTCAGGAGTTCAAGACCAGCCTGGTCAAGAGGAGGAAACCCTGTCTCTACTAAAAATACAAAAATTAGCTGGGTGTGGTAGCAAGTGCCTGTAATGACAGCTACTCGGGAGGCAGAGGCAGAGAATTGTTTGAACCCAGGAGGTGGAGGTTGCAGTGAGCTGAGATCATGCCACTGCATTCCAGCCTAGGTGACAGAGTGAGACTCCATCTCAAAAAAAAAAAAAAAAAAAGAAAGAAAGAAAAAAAGAAAGAAATGTGGCTAAATATTAAGACATCATATGAATTAAATACTCTTGAGCTAACATCCAGTGAATCAGCTGGGCACACTGGCTCATGCCTGTAATCTCAATACTTTGGAAGGCCGAGGTGGGTAGGTAGCTTGTACCCAGGAGTTCAAGACCAGCCTGCACAACATAGTGTGACCCTGTTCTACCAAACAAAACAAAACAAAAAACAATATTATTAGCTGGGCAGGGTGGCATGCACCTGTCTCAGCTACTCAAGAGGCTGAGGAGGCAGGATTGCTTGAGCCTGGGACATTGAGGGTGCAGTGAGCCAAGATCACGCCACTGTACTTCAGCCTGGGCTACAGAGCAAGACCCTGTCTCAAAAAAAAAGATTAAAAAAAAAAACCCATCAGCGAATCCACTCCCTTCCAGGGCAATTGGATCATGAATTGAGTTAAAGAAGGAGAATATAGCAGGTACTTTGCTTATACGATCTCACTTAACTGCTGTAACAATCAGGTGAGATGAGATTTATTATCTGTCTCATCTGTAAGGAAACTGTATCTTATTCAGTCAATAACTATTGGGTATAGCCCACAGCCAGGCTTTGTTCCAGGAAGCTCAGGAAGGTCATGGGAACTGCTCAAGATTGTGTAGCTGGTCAGTGGAAGAACTAGGATTTGAACTCAGGTCTGACCAATGACATCGGTTAGGGTTTCCTTGGAGAGATGGGAGGGTGGGAACAAATAAAATAATGACAGTAAACATATTGAGCCCTGACTTTATACCAGTGTGAAACTTTTTTTTTTTTAAAAGACAGGATTTCACCATGTTGGTCAGGCTAGTCTTGAACTCCTGACCTCAGGTGATCCACCCACCTCAGCCTCTCAAAGTGCTGGGATTACAGGCGTGAACCACTGTGCCCGGCCACCAGTGTGAAACTTTATGGCACTCAGTGCTTGTGATGCATTACCTCATCGAGTCTTTGCATGATCCTTCCAAAGTAGATATTGTTACCCTTGTTACACACATGAGGAACCTGAGGCTTGATGTTAAACAGTAAATGGGCTGGGTGTGGTGGCTCACTCCTGTAATCCCAGCAGTTTGAGAGGCCGAGGGGAGCAGATCACTTGAGCTCAGGAGCTCGAGACCACCCTGGCCAACATGTACCAAATGTACCAAAAAGCCTGAATGTACCAAAAATACAAAAATTAGCCAGATGTGGTGATGCATGCCTATAGTCCCAGCTACTTGGGAGGCTGAGGTGGGAGGATTGCTTGAGCCTGGGAGCTGGAGGTTGCAGTGAGCTGAGATTGCACCACTGTACTCCAGCTTGGATGACAGAGTGAAACCCCATTTTTTTTTTTTTTTTGAGATAGTCTCACTCTGTTGCCCAGGCTGGAGTGTAGTGGCATGATCTCAGCTTACTATAACTTCCACCTCCCAGGTTCAAGTGATTCTTCTGCTTCAGCCTCCTAAGTAGCTGGTATTACACGTAACTGCCACCATACCCAGCTAATTTTCGTATTTTTTTTTTTAGTAGAGACAGGGTTTCACCATGTTGGCAGATTGATCTCAAACCCCTGACCTCAAGTGATCCGGCCACCTTGGCCTCCCAAAGTGCTGGGATCACAAGTGTGAGCCACCATGCCTGGTCAACTCCATCTTTAAAAAAATCAAAACAAAATAGTAAATGGTAGAGCTCCAATTGCAATCCGGGTCTTCGCATTCCAAACCATTAGCCCATGTGTAGTATTGCCTTTGTTTTCCTGCCTTTACAAAGGTAGTTGGGAGACATAGCCTTTGATATGACATCAGAACACCTTGAAACAATTAATAAAAAAAGTGCAGATCAACCTGGCGGATGTGCATGGAGGTGCAAAGAGCGGGGGAAGGCAGGCAGAGGATGAGGTGTGTGGGAGAAAGGGCTGGGGAGCAGAGTAAAGTGATTAACATTGGATAGGTTCAACCAGGTTTCATGGGAGGAATTTTCACCAGGTTTCAGCTGATACATGCTTGATGACAGCAGAGAAAAATAACAGGGCAAGTTTGAGAATCAGGGATAATTTTTGAACGGCATGACTTTGTCCATGGTAAGTCAGTTGTGAAGAATCAAAGCAAGAGCAGCAACAGCAAAACTCCATCCACTCTGAAACGGAGGAACTGCCCTGTTGAAGAGATGGGCTATATCCAGGTCTTGAGGGTTTTGTTTGGGTAAACAGTGCATTCAAGATCCAGAAGACCCTGGATCTTGCCATAGCTTTCCGTTGTTAATTAACTGGGGTGACTATGGGGTCATTTAATTTTTCTGGACCTTAATATCTTTATCTCTAAAATGAATGTGTGTCCTTCAAGGTTCCATCTAGCAATAATATTTCTTCTCCTCCCTTGCAGGGCAGAGGACAGTACCAGCCTCTGGCACACAGATGATGGTTGAGAAATGCTGGTTAGCCAGGCGAGGTGGTGCAAGCCTGTAATCCCAGCACTTTGGGAGGTCAAGGTGGGCAAATTGCTTGAGTCCAGGAGTTCAAGACCAGTTTGGGCAACATGGCAAAATCCCATCTCTACAAAAATAAACAAAAATTTAGCTGGGCATGTGGGTGCGTACCTGCAGTTCCAGCTGCTCAGGAGACTGAGGTGGGAGGATCACTTGAGCCCAGGAGGTTGAGGCTGCAGTGAACTGTGATTGCGACACTGCACTGCACGCAAATCACTTTGCTTCCCTCATTCTAAACTCTTTCTATGAATCCCTCGCATTCTTAATTCTTCCTGCGCCTCCTGACTTTCCTGTTCTTAGGTATGGCTGAACTGGCTGTGTGCTTATTTTTCATTTTTTGTTTGATGAATGGATAGAGTGTCTCACTTCCTTTCTTCCTAGAGACTGAACAAATACCTGCATGAAGGGTACAGAGGAAGCCATGTGATTGAAGGGGCTAGTAATGTCTAGTAATGTCATGCCTTAATTGTAGGTTCAAATTTTAATGATGAATTAACGTCTTGAAAGTTGATCTTTAGGTGTAGTGGCTCATGCCCATAATCCTAGCACTTGGGGAGGTTGAAGCAGGAGGATCTCTTCAGCCCAGGAATCCAAGACCAGCCTGGTGACATGGCACAATTCAGTCTCTACTAAAAATGCAAAAAAAAAAAAAAAAAAAAAAAAAATTGGCTGGGCATAGTGGTGCACGCCTGTAGTCCCAGCTACTCAAGAGGCTGAGGTAGGGAGATTGCTTGAGCCTGGCAGGTTGAGGCTGCAGTGAGCTGTGATCATGCCACTGCACTCTAGTCTGGGTGACAGAGCAAGAACCTGTCTCAAAAAAAAAAAAAAAAAAGAAAGTTGATCTTTAAAATGAAGTGTGTACTGTGAGAAGAATATTTCAAGGAAACATGCGTCCATATATTTGGTTTAAGCAGATTTATTTAGTATTATATAGGTAAATCAATCATGTATTTGATGGACTTTTTCACTTTTCACTTGCATGGCTTAGCACCATACATGTAGAGCCCAATCTTTATTTCTTTTTCTTACCACAAGCATGAATACCTTTTTTTTTTTTTTGAGACAGAGTCTCACTCTGTCGTCCAGGCTGGAGAGCAGTGGCATGATCTTGGCTCACTGCAACCTCTGCCTCCCAGGTTCAAGCAATTCTCCTACCTCAACCTCCCAAGTAGCTGGGATTATAGGCACCCACCACCATGTCCCACTAATTTTTTTTTCAGTAGAAACGGGGTCTCACCATGTTGGTCGGGCTGGTCTCAAACTCCTGACCTCAAGTGACCCACCTGCCTCAGCCTCCCAAAGTGCTGGGATTATAGGCGTGAGCCACAGCACCCAGTCTCTCTCTCTTTCTCTCTCGCTCTGTCTCTCTCTCTCATTTCTTTTTAAAGAGCTTGAGTCTTTCTGCTCAAAATTTCAAGCTCAAAAAAGTTGACTCATCTGGATTACTTTCATCTAGGCTTCTGAGACTGAGTCAGAGCCTTGAAACCCAGCTGATCTACTCATTTGTGGCAGTGGAGCGGCAGATACCTGGTTGACCTCCAGGTCTCCAATCGCTCCTTGTTTCTCACTAACAGGGCTCCAGTTGGGCTTAGGGCAGCAGGTTACCCATGAAAGATCATATACCTCCCCAGAGCCCCTTGAAGCTGAAGTGTCTACAACCCAGGTCTGGCCAAAAGATATCTGTAGAAGTTTCCTCTGTGGGAATTTCAGGAAAGCCATTGTTTTCCTGATAAAAAGGGACAAGTCCAATCAGCACATGTGTTTTGCCTTTGACTCTTCCCCTTCTTTCTCTGTGGAGTGTGAACACCATGCTGGAGGGGCAGCAGCCCAGCTTTCCATTCTGAGGAAGAAAGGCACTAAGAGTAGCGGAGAAAAGTAGAAGGAGCCTGGGACCTTGTCTTCTGTAAGTAGCTGCCTCAGCCCTATCTCAAGACTTCTATAATGGGAAAAGAGAAAAAAACCCTCTTTGGTTAAGTGCTTGCAGCACTTAACAGTGGCAACAGTTACTTGCAGCTACGTAAAATTTTAACTGATGCAGGCCAGGCGTGGTGGCTCATGCCTGTAATCCCAGCACTTTGGGAGGCCAAGGCAGGCGGATGACTTGAGTTCAGGAGTTCGAGACCAGCCTGACCAACATGGTGAAACCCCATCTCTACTAAAAATACAAAAAATTAGCTGGGCATTGTGGTGGGTGCCTGTAATCCCAGTTACTTGGAAGGCTGAGGCAGGAGAGTCGCTTGAACACAGGAGGTCAAGATCACACCACTGTACTCTAGCCTGGGTGACAGAGTGAGATTCCATCTCAAAAAAAAAAAAAAAAAAAAAGAAACCCTGTCTCTACTAAAAATACAAAATTAGCCGGGTGTGGTGGCACGCACCTGTAGTCCCAGCTACTTGGGAGGCTGAGACAGAAGAATCGCTTGAATCTGGGAGGTGGAGGCTGCAGTGAGCCAACATTGCACCACTGCACTCCAGCCTGGGCGAGACAGAGCGAGACTCCATCTCAAAAAAAAAAAAAGTCACTGATGCAACTAGAAAATAGAGAAAAGTGTGAAAGTTGTAGGCCTCAGGCAGGAAAAACGTGACATGTCTTGACAACACTGGCAGCCAAATGTACCTGGTCATTAGTATATTTTGCCCGGTATTGGTCTATCCAGATTTTGTCCGTGATTACTTGGATCCTTTCTTCCCTTCTTTTCTTCCTTTCTTTTCTTCCTTCCCTTTTCAGCAAATTTTGCTGAACAGCTTTTATATCTATGTGCTGAAACAAAATAGCCATATCTGCCTTCAAATAATTACACAAACATAAATTTGTGGAACAATCTAAATACAATAAAAGAAAATATAGAGAGCAATGAGGACATGTCATTGAAAGACCAGATCTGGTCAGGGAGGCTTCTCTGAGGAGCTGAGATCTGTCGAGACTAGAAGGATGAACAGGAGTTTACCAGGCAAAGGCGGTGGCTGGAGTGAGAAGCAGCAGCGTGCATCAGGTCCCCGGGCCATAGAGAGCACGGTGCTTTTGAGGAACTGAAAGTAGTCCCCTGTGACTGAAATACTGAGAGTAAAAAAGAAAGTAGCACAAAATTAAGCTGGAGACATAAACAGGGGGCCAGATGATGCTGGGCCCTGTGGTCAATTTATATTAAGGATTTGGGTCTTCATCCTTGAGTCAATGGGAAGTCACTGAAGATTCTAAACCTGTCAGGTGACCTGGCCAGATATGAGTTTAACAAAACAAATGCTCTTCTAATCACGTGGCCTAGAATGGACTGGAGCTGTGAGGCTGCAGGTGATGTGAGGAGCCGATTTAGGATGCCAGACAGGGGATGGTGGGCAAGGTGAGAGACGATGCAGCTTGGATTAAGCGTGGCAGTGGAGATGGAGAAAAGCTGTGGGATTTGAATACTATTTAAAATGTAAAACTTACAGGACCTGGTGACAGAGTAGACTTAGACACTGATGGGTGGAGGAGTCCGAGGAGGACTCCCCGATTCTGGCTTGCAAAACTGGATGTCCAGTAGGGGGTGGGGGGTGGCATTTACCAAGAAAGGAAACCTGGAGGAGGCCTGAGTTGGGCCGGGGGCATCAGGATGAGTTCCCACTGAACAAATTGAGCATGAGGAGCCTGGCGACACTCACGGTGCTGTGGGAGTAGGTGGTGGGAGTAGGATCTGGTGCTTAGCTGAGAGGTCTGGGCTGGAAGCATCTATATGCTTATAGATGGAGTGGATGAAGTCAGAAATCATGAGATCATTTAAGGAGAGAAGACGGAGTGAACAGAGAGGAGGCTTAGGACCAAGCTGAAACCAAGACAAATAACCTTGTTTCCATCCTCAAGAGGCTTATGGCTGTGTAGAGGTGATGAGCTGTGCACATATGTAATTACGGTATGGTCAGAAAATGACTTAGACTCTACCAATACCATAAATGAGGCATTTGGAGGAGGGAGACACTATACCAGCTGAAGGGATTAGCAACAGTTTCATGGAAACACATTTAAGACCATCTTTTTTGGGGGTAGGGGGGAGGGCAGGGTCTCACTCTGTCACCCAGGCTGCAGTGCAGTGGCATGGTCATGGTTCACTGCAACCTTGAGCTCCTAGGCTCAAGTAATCTCCTGCCTCAGCCTCCCAGGTAGCTAGGACTACAGGTGCGTGCCACCATACCGGGTTAATTCTTAAAAATAATTGTGGCCGGGTACAGTGGCTTACACCTGTAATCCCAGCACTCTGGGTGTCCAAGGAGGGTTGATCATGAGGTCAGGAGATCGAGACCATCCTGGCTAACACGGTGAAACCCCTTCTCTACTAAAAATACAAAAAGTAGCTGG
This sequence comes from Ateles fusciceps, assembly GCA_036589455.1. Classification (NCBI taxonomy): domain Eukaryota; kingdom Metazoa; phylum Chordata; class Mammalia; order Primates; family Atelidae; genus Ateles; species Ateles fusciceps. The sequence goes on from JAZHEH010002393.1 coordinate 9,099,352, forward strand.
GCATGGTGGTGGGTGCCTGTAATCCCCAGCTACTCAGGAGGCTGAGGCAGGAGAATCGCTTGAACCTGGGAGGTGGAGGTTGCAGTGAGCGGAGATAGCACCACTGCACTCCAGGCTGGGTGACAGAGTGAGACTCCGTCTCAAAACAAAAACAAAAACAAAGCAAAACTGTAGAGATAGGGTCTTGAACTCCTGACTCAGGTGATCCTCTTGCCTTGGCCTCCCAAAGTGCTGGGGTGCCACTGCACCCAGCTTTAAGACCATCTTAGTTGTATAGCTAGAATAAAGTGAGGTGGATGAGGGTAGGGATGGGCTTCCAAGTGAAGTGACTTGACAAAGTGTTTGAGGCTGAAAAACCAAGACACATGGTAAACACGGTAAACTTCAAGAAGTTCAGCTTATCTGGAGATAAGAGTATAAGTGGGGGAGTCATTTAAAAGGTGAGTTGGAGCCAGATTGAGGAGGGCTGTAAATGGCCTGGCTGAGGTGATTGACCTCTAGGAGTGGGGGACCTAACTAAGGTTTGTAGGGGAAGTGGGGGGAGGGTGCCTTGGCTAAAGCAGTGATGAAGAAGACTCCTGGGTTCTTATGTGGGGTGCACAGATACTGGAGGTGGGGAGACCTGTTAGGAGGCTGGACTGGAGCACCTCAGAGATTGTTTGAATGTAATGACTGAACCCAGCTGGTTAGCTCAAGTAAAAAGGGGATTGATTGGAAAAATATATATATGTTTAGGAAGTCCTGACGGCCCACAGGAAATGGATGGTTGTTTGTCTCTGTTTCCCTGGAGACATGCATGGTCTCTCGTCTTTGTCTCTCTCAAGCTCTCCTGTACTCTTTGCAGGCCAGCCTTCTCTGTGAAGGCCTTGGCTTCTGCTTTCCCTTCACCTGCTTTGCAGGAGGTTTGGGTTGCCATGGCACCCGTTCTGACCCGGATCCACTGGATCTTATATCAGAGCCCACCACATTTTGCTGCAGTCTCTCTGCTGATCATAGCATAAAGACAGGCTGTACCTTTTGGTGACTCCAAATTGACATTGTAGTCACAATCAATACAATAACAAATCTCCTGATCACATTCCTATTGGTGGGAAAGCCTAGCATTTGCATAGATTTACTGGGCACAGCTTGACCCACATTGTTTCCACATTTGTGTAATAACAGGTTATTATCTGCTGTAAGAATGAGGACAGGAACTGTGTTTGTCTTGTCTCCCACTGTGTCTATTGCTGTATAACAAATTACCCCAAAACTTGATGGCTTAAAACAACAGGCATGTATGATCTCACAGTTTCTGTGAGTTAGGGATTTGGGAGCAGCTTGTCTGGGTGGCTGTGGTTTGGGGTCTCTTAGGAAGTTGCAATCAAGGTGTGGGTTGGGCTGAGTCAACAGAACGCTTGAATGAAACTGGAGGATCCACTTAGGCTTCAGTTCCTGATGACATGGACCTTTCCATAGAGCTGCTTGAGTGTCCTCACGACATGGAAGTTGGTTTCCCCAGAACAATTGATCCAGAGAGAGCAGGGAGGACAACACACACTGCCTTTTATAACCTAGTCTCAGAAGTCATACATCGTCACTATTGCCACATTCTATTTGTTGGAAGTGAGTCATTAAGTCTGTCCCACACTCAAGGGAAAGAGGAATTCGGCTCCATCATCGAAGGGACAATCGTAAAATAATTTGTAGATGTATTTTATATTTTTTATTTTTTTGAGACAAGGCCTCACTATGTTGCCCAGGCTGGAGTGCAGTGGTGCAAACCCAGCTCAGTGCAGCCTCAACCCTCCTAGGCTCAAGGATTCCCCCCACCTCAGCTTCTCCAGTAGCTGGACCTACACGCGTGCGCCGCCATGCCCAGCTACTTTTTTATGTTTTGTAGAGACGGGGTCTTACCTTGTTGCCCAGGCTGGTCTAGAATTCCTAGGCTCAAGTGACCCTCCTGCCTCTGCCTCCCAAAGTTTGGGATTACAGATGTGAGCCACCGTGTCAGGCTGTAGATATATTTTAAACCACCACAGCCACCGTAACTTTAGTGTCTGTTGTGGTGCCTGACATATAGCAGGGGCTTAATAATGGTTTGAAAAAGGAACAGTTTTCCTGTAGGTAAAAGTAAATAAATAGGTTAAAAAAAAAAAGGGTGAAAAAAAAAAAAAGAAAAAGGAACAATTGTTTTGTCTCTTAAACTTGATTCACTAGCACTGAAACAGTGGCAGTCACTATAAGGCAGGCAGTCACATCAAGGAATGGCCATTTCAGGCTTCATTCAGCTTTAATGTCTTCCAACATGTTGTTTTATCAGGAAATGTTGGGGCCATTTTGGGAAGTTGCTTGACCAAGAACACAAATATAGGCTGCTGGGATTCCTTTAGATGTTGGCATAAAACTAGCCAAAGGGAGGGGCAATCTCAGAGGTTTGTAAGGGTTGAGCTCTGCTAGTGAATTAGAATTTTTATTAAATATTTATAATAGGGGCTTCTAACAAAATTATTAATACTATTATTTTGAGGAACAACTCCTTTGTATTTCATATATCTCTGAAGACTTGGGCCAGGTGCAGTGGCTCATGCCTGTAATTCCAGCACTTTGGGAGGCCGAGGTGGGTGAATCTCTTGAGATCAGGAGTTAGAGACCAGCCTGGCCAACACGGTGAAATGCTGTCTCTACTAAAAATACAAAATTAGCTTGGTGTAGTGGTGCACACCTGTAATCCCAGTTACTTGGGAGGCTGAGACAAGAGAGTCACTTGAACCTGGGAGGTGGAGGTTGCAGTGAGCCAAGATTCTGCCATTGCACTCCAACCTAGGTAACAGAGGGAGACATAGTCTCAAAAAATAAAATAAAATAAAATAGATTCGGGTTAGAGCAGGTGCTGTGGAACATAACCATGGTGGAGGGAGAGCAGAATGGGTTTCTTTAATACAGTTCTTTACATCCCATGTATCCCAAGAAAAAAGAAGGTGTGTTTTAGGTGCTGCAGCCATGGATTTGACATTCAGTGGGAGGAGTCCAATTATCTGCGGCATCGTTTTGTTGTTGTTGTTAGAGATGAGGTCCTGCTATGCTGCCGAGGCTAGAATGCAGTGGCTATTCACAGGCATGATCATAGCACACTACGGCCTCAAACTCCTAGCGATCCTCCTGCCTCAGCCTCTCAACTAGCTGGGATTACAGCTGTGTGCCACTGTACCTGGCTATGGCACCTTTAGAATCCACCATAGCTTTCAAGCTGGAGCTGTGCTTTTCCTGGTTAGCCCCTAGCCAATGACAGAGCATGGTGAGTGCGAGCCTAGCTATTTCCATCGAATGTGGGACTTCTCAAATGAGCAATCTTTGCTCCAAGGCTCGCTGTGGAGTTGACTGAGATTCTGCCACATCTGTATTGTGATCTAGGCTCTCTCTGCCCAGCTCTGCTGCTTCCTCCTTTATCTTCCACGGGTGTCTCCCTCTTCCCATTGAGCCTCTTGCTCTCTTGGGTTTATCTCAGCATTCCAGAGGACACGAATGACACAGAAGGAATGTGGTCATGGTAACCATTTGAAGACCTAGTGGGCAGGCCTTTAAGGTCTTCTAGCCCAGGCTTTGAGAACTAGAGCCTGGTCTGCTGGATGGGGACCCTGGCTTTAGAACTTATTTTGGAAAGAATTTCCAAATTGCTCACATGATGTTGTAGCCCAGAGTGGAAGTTTGGGGTGTCATTGTAGATGAGGGTACTGGTGTCAAGGCTCCCTAGGAATGGAGAAGAACAGTGTGACAGGCTCACCAAACAAGCTCCTCCGAGCAGGCAGAGCTGTGTTTCCGCGGGGGCTGGGACACAGGGAGGCGGTCTCACTGTGCATGATTGCTGTTTGCTGGAGGTGACAGTGCTTGCCCAAGGAGGGGGCAGGAGATTGTGGTGGTTAAGTGCTTTGGAGGCAAATAGGCCTGGATGTGAGCCTGGCTGTGCTACCTGCTAGCTTTGTGATGTTGGATGTGTTACCTAAGCTCTTCATCTCTCAGCTTCCTCATTGGGAAGATGGAGATGATAATGTAAGTCTACCTCTTAGATTTGCTGGCAGGATTTTAAAACTCCTTATAAAGTGCACAGTGATTACAAAGTGATTGAATCAGGCAAAATTCTCAGCTGTAAGCAACAGAAACTGACAGGATGATTGAAACAGAAAAATAATGAATCAAAAAGCCAGTGGGCAGCTCCTAGAATCCCCAGAGAGGCTAGAAAGGCACTCAGAGAACAGATGGAAACAAGGGCAGCAGCCAGGACCAAGTCAACATCCTGCCATAAATCCAGCCTGCTTTGGATGCTGCTGCTGCCACCATTGATCGCTTCATGCCTCTGCGTGTGCCTCTGCCACTGCTGTTTCCCGTCACAGACCCCAGACCCTGCCCCTGGCCTTGTTGCCACTGTTGCCTGGAAATGTAGTATGGCTGTCACTACTACCACTGCCAGCCCAGCCACCAGAATGGCTTCTCTGAGGTTCTCAGCATCTTCTCTGCTTCCCCCTCTCCTTCCCTTTCCACTTCTACTTTCCCCTTCCCTCTCTGCCTCCTCACTTTTGCCCCCATCTATTTCTTTCTCTATCCCTTCTTCACACTTTCTCCCTCCACTGGCTATTCTCATCCATTAGCTGTATCAAATTTTTCCCATTAAAGGAAGAAATAGGCCAGGCGTGGTGGCTCACGCCTGTAATCCCAGCACTTTGGGAGGCCGAGGTGGGTGGATCACCTGAGGTCAGGAGTTCAAGACCAGCCTGGCCAACATGGTGAAACCACATCTCTACTAAAAATACAAAATTAGCTGGGCGTGGTGGCACATACCCATAATCCCAGCTACTTGGGAGCTGAGGCGGGAGAATCACTTGAACCCGGGAGGTGGAGGTTGCAGTGAGCTGGGATCGTGCCATTGCACTCCAGCCTGGGTAACAAGAACAAAACTCTATCTCAAAAACAAAACAAAAAAAAAAGAAAAAATACATGACCCAGTGATCCTTCTTCAACTTCCTTCCTGTCTTCTTTCCTGCCTTACATGTCTGGAAAGTTCGTTTTTCTTCCTCACTTCAATCTGTCCTCCACCTCTTTAATCCACTATAACTGTTCCTCCCAAGGTCCCCAGTGACCTCGCCACAGCTTTGCCAAGGCCGACTTTTCTGTGCTCCTCAACCTCTCCAGGAACACTTGATCTTGTTGACTCTGACCTCCCTTTGAGACTCTTTCCTGTTCTTGGCTTGGTGATGCCATGGTTTTCTGGCTTTCCTCCTTTCTTGGACCTGATTATCTTGGTATTCTTTGTGGGCTTTTCCTTGTAACAAAGTACTACAAACTGTGTGTCTTCAGCGACAAAAATGGATTGTTTCATAGTCCTGGAGCCTGAAGTTTGATTTGTGTGTCGGCAGGACTAGTTCCTTGGCTTGTAAAGCATCACCCTGACCCAAGCCTTCATCTTCTCCTGGTGTTCTCCCTGTTACATGCCTCTGTATTCAAATTTTTTAATAACACCAGCTGTATTGTATTAGCTGCCCTCCTTTACCTCACGTTGAAACTTAATCCCCACTGTGGCAGTATTGAAAGATGGGCCCTTAAAGGTGACTGGGATTGGGTGATGAGGGCTCTGTCCTCCTGAAGGGATTAACTCATTCATGGATTAATGGGGTAATGGATTCCTAGTCCTTGCTGCCTCAGGACTCTGCAGAGTCCCCACCAGCAAGAAGGCTCCCATCAGATGTGGCCCCTTGACTTTGCATTTCTCAGCCTCCAGAACTGTAGGAAATACATTCCTTTTCTTTATAAATTACCCAGTTTTCAGCCGGGCATGGAGGCTCACGCCTATAATCCCAACACTTTGGGAGGCCAAGGTGGGTGGATCACCGGAGGTCAGGAGTTCGACACCAGCCTGACCAACATGGCGAAACCCATCTCTACTAAAAATACAAAAATTACCTGGGTGTGTTGATGTGTGCCTGTAATCCCAGCTATTCAGGAGGCTGAAGCAGGAGAATTGCTTGAACCCGGGAAGCAGAGGTTGCAGTGAGCCGAGATTGATTGTGTTACTGCACTTCAACCTGGGTAACGGAGGGAGACTCCTTCTCAAAATAATAAGTAAATACATGACCCAGTTTCAAGTATTCTGTTATAAGCAAGAGAAATGAAGTCCCACCAGTCCCATTCCCGTAATAATTCAGGAATCCATTACTCCATTAATCCATGAATGAATTCTCCCTTCCGGAGGGCTGAGCCCTCATGCCCCAGTCCCAATCATATTTTAAAGGCCCCATCTTTCAATACTGCCACAGTGGGGATTAAGTTTCAATGTGAGTTTTGGAAGGGACAAACATTTAAACCATAGCGCTCATCTTAGCTAATTACAACTACATTGACTCTATTTCTAGAGTAAGCTCACATTCTGAGGTGCTGGGGGTTAGCACTTCAACACCTTGGGGAACGCAATTCAGTCTATAGCACTCTTTAAACAGTGCTTTCCCTTGGCCCTTTTCTTAGCCTCCTCCCCATAGAAACTTTATCCAAACCCATGACTTTAATGGACACACCACCTTACAATGATGATACCCCAGGGTGCTTCTCGAAATCAGTTCTCGCCCTCTGAGTTCTGGAGGGACAGATCCAATTACCTAGTAGTCATATTTGGATATTTACAGGTCCTTTATTTATTAATTTTTTGAGTCAGGATCTCTGTTGCCCAGGCTGGAGTGCGATGGTGAGATAATGGTTCACAGCAGCCTCAAATTCCTGAGCTCAAGCCATCCTCCTGCCTTGGCCTCCTAAGTAGCTAGGACTACAGGCATGTGCCATCATGCCGTTTCTTATATTTTGTAGAGATGGGGGTCTCTTTATGTGGTCCAGGTTAGTCTTGAACTCCTGGGCTCAACAATCCTCCCACCTCAGCCTTCCAAAGTGCTGGGATTATAGGAATGAGGCATTGTGTCTGGCCAAGTCTTTTGTGTAAAGTCTTAGATGGAATTTATCTTTTCCTTAAAGATATTTCTTCTTCTGAATTTCTGGTCTCAGAGACTGGCTCCATTATCCACCTAGCTCCCCCCAGGATGGGAGATCACCCTGGAGGCTTGCTTCAGTTCACCATTTCCACCCCTTCCAGTCACCAAATCCTTCAATAATATCACATATCTCTTTTTCTCTCTTTTTTTTTTTTTTTTTTTTGAGACAGAGTCTCGCTCAGTCACCCAGGCTGGAGTGCAATGGCACAATCTTGGCTCACTACAACCTCTTCCTCCTGGGTTCAAGCGATTCTCCCACCTCAGCCTCCTGAGTAGCTGGGATTACAGGCACCTGCCATCACACCTGGCTAATTTTTGTAGTTTTGTAGAGATGAGGGTTCACCATGTTGGCCAGGCTGCTCTTGAACTCTTGACCTCAGGTCATCTGCCTGCCTCAGCCTCCCAAAGTGCTGGGATGACAGGTGTGAGCCACCATGCCCAGCCTATTTTTATTTTTTGAATTGAACATTCCTTCATACTTTTTTTATGTGTTCAGCATACTACATTGGTAGTAATGATTCATTTTGTTAGTTATGAAACAAACAAACCCAATTCATACATTTTACTCTGTTTCTCAGAAATGAGAGATGTTTTAAGAATGTGTTTTCATGAGATTTGCCAAAATTTTTTCATTGCACAATAGCTTTTCTTTTTTTTTTTTTTCCTCTTCCTTTTGGAGAATTGTTGGGTTGATGAAGTTTTTAAGATAGGAAAGAACAGATGTGTTGACACAGTTTAGGAAAGCAAAAACAATTTAACTACAAGACAAGCCCTTAGGGAAATGACACTCTCCCAAGGATGTTTGAAACCCAGTTATAGGAAGTACTAAGTCTTCTGCGGACGGTGTGATTTGGGTTAAGAGCCAGTAGAGCTTGGGGAAACGCTGACAGTCCTCCAAATACCACAATGCAGTGTTAGAATCAGACTTGCTATGTTGAAATTTAAGAGGATTTACATTTTAATTAGTTGCTCAAAATTTGCCCTCACAATTGGTCCTTTAGGCGAATGTTAATCCTATTTACGTCCAATTTTAATGCTCCAAACCCCACCAATTTAGAGAAGGAATAAGTGTTCTTTCAAGTTATGTAAGTGAGTTATTATATGAGATGATAATTTTTTTTCCTTAAAATGATGTAAATGTTCAATCCAAACATGGAAGCACTACACTAGGAGAAATAGAATTGAGGAATACCAGCTGAAAAAGCTCTTAAACGCCCTCTAGTTCAGTCCAGCCTCAAAAATTAGAAAACAAACCCAGAGAGGCAGAGAGACTTACTTAAGGTCACATGGTTATTCAGAGGTCTAGAATTCACACTTTCTGATGCCTGAACCAAAAGTCTGCTTTAGGAAAAATTATAGTCAACATTTACTGAGCACTTGCTAAGTACTATGATCTGGGTTAAATGCTTTTCATAAATATCAACAATTCACAAAATCCATGAAATAGAAAGTATTTCAAATTTAAAAGAAAAACATTGTCGGTCCAATCTAACCATTTTTCTCTGGATGTTTCATTTGCTTTCTTAAACAGAAGTTGCTGACGCACATGTCTTTCTTCCCTTCCAGATTCAAAGTCTGCAAAGGGCTCCTAGGTATACTCCACTGAGCTGTGTTTTGAAAGCTAAATAAGCATTAACTTATTCACAACAAAAGACTGATATATTTCTATTAAGGCTGCAGAGACGTTTGGAAAGCACAGATTTCTCCCCCTTTTTCCTCCCTTAGTTTGTTTACCAATTACTTCTTCCCTCTCTTCCTTCTTTTCCCCTTCCCTCCCTCTTTTCCTGGCTTCCCCCACTTTCTTTCCTCTCTCTGTCTCCCTCCCGACTTTTCTTTCTTCCATTCTAGAAAGTGAGGTATTTTCTAGCACCTGCAATCTGTACACTTTGGGAGGTTGAGGCAGGAGGATTGCTTGAGGCCAGGAGTTTGAGATCAGTCTGGGCAACATAGCAAGACCCTGCAGCAAAATTTTTGTATATTAAATTTAAAAATTAGCCAGGTTTGGTGGCACAAGCTAATAGTCCCAGCTACTCAGGGGCTGAGGCAGGAGAATGACCCAGACGTTTGAGGCTGTGGTGAACTATTATTGTCCATGGCACTCCAGCCTGGATGACAGATTAAGACCCTATCTCTATAAAAAAATAAAAATATAAATAAAGATAATCCCAGCACTTTGGGAGACTGGGGCGGGCAGATCACCTGAGGTCAGGAGTTCAAGACCAGCCTGGCCAACATGGTGAAACCCTGTCTCTACTAATAGTACAAAAATTAGCTGGTGTGGTGGCATACACCTGTAATCCCAGCTACTCAGGAGGCTGAGGCAGGAGAATTGCTTGAACCCAGGAGGGGGAGGTTGCAGTGAGCTGAGATCACACCATTGCACTCCAGCCTGGGTGACAGAGTGAGACTCTATCTTAAAAGAAAAAAAAAAAATGAAAGTGAGGTATTAAGGACTCTCTGCTGTGATTCCAAACTCCTTTTGATTTGTCTTGAACATGTAGAATGTTGGAAATGCTGGGCCTTAAGCATCATTCAAAGGGGAGTGGAGCCTAGAGAGGTAAAGGATTTTGCCTGAGGTCAACTAAATGAAATCCTACCAAGATCAGACAGCGACTGCAAAGCAAAATCCAATCAACCCCAGGAGGAAAGCTACCAGAATAGCAAAGGCAATGTCTGGTTGGTTCTGGAGGTGTTATCCTTTTTAAATGACTTAATTCAATCTCAAAGCAGCAAGCTCTTCACCTTCACTTCAAGGAATGTAGGATCTTTTATTAGGAGCCTAAGAATGAAAAGCAAACTTCTAATCATATCCAGCACTTCAAAATCCCCAGAGTTGAGGGCCAGGTAATGGGTGGGGCTTACACAGAGTAGAGTTTCAGAGATACAAGGGTTAGGACTTGGAAATACACATGACAGGTGGAGACAGGAATTTTATTCATCTGTACCTTAAAGCCCTTTAGGACATTTGATTGTGGAATGAAACCAACGCATTGAGAAGACTCAAAGTGGGGGAGAACTTGAATTTAGTTTCACATTTTCAAATCCCAAATTACCTGTAGGTTTCCAAGTTCTCTGTCCTCAGTGATTGTCTGGTGAGATTCTGAACTGTTTATTTTCCCATCCCAATAACTTCAGCAAAGGAATCTCTGAAGCCCAGTGTGGAAGCTCAATACATGGATCAGGCAGGTGGATCGCTTGAGGCCAGAAGTTTGAGACTAGCCTGGGCAACATAATGAGACCCCCATCTCTACAAAACTAAATAATAATAATAATAAAGAACCAGAGAGAGAGAGTGAGCCTGGGAAGTAAGTAGCATGCCACAGATCACTTAGCAATCTAGAAACAGATTCTGAATTCTCGATCCCACTCAGAGGAGAAAGGGAGAAAGTGTGGCAGCTCTGACTTTTGTTCTTCAGAGGCAGCCTTGTATGGCGGAGATTGCCTGGAGCCAGGAGATAAGGCCTTGTGCCTTCTGGGCCTCCCTTACTTCCCTTGTAAAATGAGAAAGAATTGGTCCACAGGACTGCAACTTCCTATCTATATGTAAGAACCATGTGACTCTAGAATCATATTTAAATGGTAAAATGACATGTGATCCAATTGACTGACCTTTTTATTGTCCTGATTTTTCTCCCCATCCTGGTTTGTGGTTTGGCTGAACTGACTGAAGTTAGAGGAATATCTTTGATGTCCCAAATTACTTGTAGGAATTTCATCTCACAATTTTTCTCAAAGGCCTTTAGGACTGCTGCATTCTTTTTGAGATCCTTTGCTTGAAAACAATTGAGGAGCAGAACATGATGAGAGGTCAACAGTATTTTTTTTTTTTTTTTTTTGAGATAGAGTCTCACTCTGTCACCTGGGCTGGAGTGCAGTGGCACGATCTCAGCTCACTGCAACCTCTGCCTCCTGGGTTCAAGCAATTCTCCTGCCTCAGCCTACTGAGTAGCAGGGATTACGGGCACCTGCCACTATGCCCAGCTAATTTTTGTATTTTTAGTAGAGACGGGGTTTCACCATGTTGGCCAGGCTGGTCTCAAACTCCTGACCTCATGATTCACCTGGCTCAACCTCCCAAAGTGCTGGGATTACAGGTGTGAGCCAACATAGCTGTTTTTTTTTTTGTTTGTTTGTTTTTGTTTTAAAGACAGAGTGTCACTCTGTTGCCTAGGCTGGAGTGCAATGGCATGATCTCGGCTCACTGCAGCCTCCGCCTCCCAGGTTCAAGCAATTCTCCTGCCTCAGCCTCCCAAGTAGCTGGGACTACAGGCACCCGCCACCACGCCTGGTTAATTTTTGTATTTTTAGTAGAGGTAGGATTTCACTATGTTGGCCAGGTTGGTCTCAAACTCCTGGCCTCAAATGATCCACCTACCTTGGCCTCCCAAAATGCTGCAATTACAGGCGTAAGCCACCACACCCGGCTAATTTTTGTATTTTTAGTAGAGATGGGGTTTACCATGTTAGCCAGGTTGGTCTCGAACTCTGACCTCAGGTGATCCACCTGCCTCGGCCTCCACAGTGCTGGGATTACAGGCGTGAGCCACTGCGCCCAGCCTGTTCAGCAGTATTAGTGCAATGTTTCCCCACTCTGCTCAGTGTAAAGCCACGCTTCCTCACACCTACCAGGCCCTGCACTTTCTGGATCCTCCTTCCTTTCCAGCCTCCTATCATACTCTCTCTCATTTAATTTATTTTGGACACACAGGCTTTCCTTTAGTTCCTCGAAGTCACGGAACTCTTTCCTAACTCAGGACTGGCGAAAAGACTGTTTTCTTTACTGAAGCTGTCTTCCCTCACTCTTGGTTGCTTCAGACCTGAATACCACATCATCAGTTAGGCCTCCACTCGTATTAATATTTGGGCCTCCACTGACCACCTCATCTAAACTGAAATTGGACCACCCTATCCTTTCTCTTCAGAGCACTTAACATTATTTGTGTGTTTAAGATCTGCTTCTCTAACTAGACTGGAAAGTCCATGAGGTCAGGGGCTGTCTCTTTTTGTTCACCACTGCATTTCCTAGCACATAGTAAGCACTCAATAAATATTTACTGGCCAGGTACAGTGGCTCACGCCTGTCATCAAAGCACTTTGGGAGGCCCAGGCAGGCGGATCGCTTGAAGTCAAGAGTTCAAGACCAGCCTGGCCAACATGGTAAAACCCCTTCTCTACTAACAATACAAAAATTAGCCACGGGGTCTGGGGTCACGTGGTGGCGGGCTCCTGTAATGTCAGCTACTTGGGAGGCAGAGGCAGGAGAATAGCTTGAACCCAAGAGGTGAAGGTTGCAGTGAGCTGAGACCGCACCACTGCACTCCAGCCTGGGTGACAGAGTGAGACTCTGTCTCAAAAAAATAAAAAATTTACTGAATGCATGAATGCATTCACAGAAAATTCCCAGTACAATCTGCTCTTATTGGTTGTTTCTATATGACACAAATTACATAAACAGTTAGTGAAATTGCCACATTGACCCTGTTTTGGTATTGTGGAAACAGCTATTGGCCCTCGGGTAAGTTGGCAAGGATTCCAGTGTGTGTTTGTTTAAACTGAATGGGTCTCTTTAGGAGCTCAGCGAGAACCCCAGAAGGCAGTTCATGCAACCTCAGTTCTCTCAATCTGACTTCTTGTTAAATTTCAGAGACATTCTCTTGGCCAAGAAGAGAGCTGAGATTTCAAGTTAGAATTGTAGTATCCTTAAGAGAGAAAATCCAGTGAATCTCAAGGGAACGATTTCGCCTGAGTAAAATCAGAATTAAATCATATGTGAAATTACAACAAAATTACTGGACAGCAATGAGTTTTGTTTAGTTTTTCTGGGACCACATGAAAAAGAGGTTATTTATTAAGAATGGAATAGTTCCCTTAAAATTCTGTAGCAATCATGTTTCTCTCTCTCTGTTTTTTTTTTTTTCCTTCCAGTCCATGGAAAGTGTTATCTCAGGCAGCTTTGTGCAGGAAGTTGGGTTTATCACTTCCTCACAGTTGCAGTTTGTCTAGGACTTAACTAACATGCTATCAGATTACATCAAAATGTAGGCCTTTGTGTGTTTAACTCATCAAAGGAGTGGGCTCTCAGGACCTGATATCACTTCACTGCATATGCAGCCATGTAGCAAAACAAAGGCTATCTAAACAGGACACAACTATTTCTGTTGTGCGGCAGCCCCGCTAGCTCGCACTTTCAGAAATGGTTGGGTTTTGGGTTTCAGGTGTCTGCGCTGTTTCACTTCTTGTTTTTATATTTATATCTTTTTAGAATTGCAGTCATTTGCCTGGTTGTGTGCAAGGAAGGAAAACCCAAAATATTACCTATGAGGGAGGAGGCAAGATTGCCCCAATCCACTGTGTCAGTTGGAGGTAGCACTAGCCCTTACCCCATCTTCTTGATTTTCACTTGAGAACTCACTTGCTGCGGTCTCAGTAGTCCGGGCTCCAGGGCTGGCCACATGGGGGTTTTAAACCTTTACTTCTCTGTGGCCTGGGCTCTGAGCTTCAGTGTTCCCATCTGAAAAATGAAGATAATAATAGCACCTGCCTCATAGCTTCATGGTAGGAATAAATGATACAGATGAAAGAATATATGAAGAGCACTTATAAAAAGTGCTCCTCAGCCGCAGGCGGTCGCTCATGCCTGTAATCCCAGCACTTTGGGAGGCCGAGGCGGGCAGATCACGAGGTCAAGAGATCAAGACTATCTTGGCCAACACGGTGAAACCCCGTCTCTACTAAAAATACAAAAATTAGCTGGGCATGGTGGTGCACGCCTGTAGTACCAGCTACTCAGTAGGCTGATGCAGGAGAATCGCTTGAACCCAGGAGGCAGAGGTTGCAGTGAGCTGAGATTGTGCCACTGCACTACAACCTGGCGACAGAGCGAGACTCCATCTCAAAAAAAAAAAAAAAAAAAAAGAAAAAGAAAAGTGTTCCCCATTGGAGGGATAGCAGTATTTTCAAGTCTCAGGGGTTACCATGCTCCAGGCCCCGCAGAGCAGCAAGACAAGCTGGCAGAGCAGCCAGTCCCAGGCTGGGCGAAGTTTCTCAGGCTGTACTTCCACCTTTGAGGCCTCGTTACTATTTTCTTCTCCGTGGAGTTCCCTCTTCTGTGTGGTGGGCTTTCTGCCAGATGCTGCCTCTATTGGCGGCCACAGGAAGCCAATGCAACTGTGAAGTAATACTTCTGCCTCAGGCCTGGCTCCGCCCTGTTGACCAAGGGTTTTTAGATCTGCTCAGCCAACTCTTTTTAATGCCTTGCCTAAAAAGGACTTCTCACCCAGCCCTGCTGCACTGGAATATGGCTGACTGCCCCGGAGCCTGCGGACAGACAGTTTTCTGGGATAGAAGGGGTAGGGCGGACTTCTTCCTCTCAGCTCAATTCTTCAGGAGTTTGGGGGTGTCATTTTGTAGTAAGTCTCCCATATGACACTCATTTACCAAAAGCAGATGTCAAAGGAAGAGGGAGAGAGCTTGACTCTATACAATCTCTTCGAGCCAGTGGAATAGAATGAGGCACTCTTAAAAAAATTATTTGCATCAAGGAAGTATGCAGACTTTCACAGGCCTATGACCGGAAAGAAATTTAAGTTACGCCTAAAACACTGTATGCTTTGAGAAGGTAAATGGTTTTTCTTTTTCTTTTTTAAAATCTGAAACAATTTTGCATAGAAAATTGAAACCAACCTAAGGGTTTATTGCTGCCTTTTACTTATTCATTTTTTTTGCTTCACTTAGCCAAAGAGACTTTATTGCTTCTTTATACATCAATTATTCACTAATAGCTTTCTATCTTCATGGCTTCCTCCCATCCAGCCCCTGAGGTGGCAGATGTCCTGTGAGCCACACTTTTCCTCAGTTGTTTAGAGAATCACTTTGGAGACACCTGTCACCTCCATTCAGTGCCGCTGGCTTAGGGTTGGTGCCACAGGTTCCCATCCACTGGATTTTGCCCCTTGGGATGGGCTCTTCGGCTGTCTTTTTAGCTTTCGCCCTTAGTATAATAATGCATGATACTGTGGAATAGCCACAGTCACCCAGATCTGTTTCTTAGACTCTTCTTAATGGCTACAGGGTCAGTTTCATCTCACCCTGAAATCCTACGGAGGACACAGATTCCCTGTGTGACTCTGGCATCCTGGGCTTTCCCTTGACTAGGAATAGAGTTGGAACATTTGCCTACAGCCCTCTTAGGATAACTGTGACTGCTAAGTGAAAACCAGCATTTTTTGTTAGATTGATAAGATTAAACATCTTTTTTTTCAATTACAAAAGCAATAAATGTATTTTATTTACACACACACATCCCTATGCACAGAAATGTATAGTTTAAAATTTAAGACCTTCCTATCAACCTCCTAGTGATAATTTGTTTGTCGTATGCTGTTCTAAGATTTATTTCAGTACAATAAAATCATTCTAAAAAGCAAAAAGATAATGGGATGTATAAATACTCTTCTGAAACTTACATGATTTCCTTCATAGTCTATGCAGTATTACTGAACGTCCTTGTGCAAGCATCTTTGTGCTTATGTGTATTTCTGTAGAATTGTTGGGTTAAAGGTATCTACCCTTGAAATGTTAATAAGCATTGCTAAATTGAGTACCAGTGTACCAGTTTGCAATCTACCCAAAAGTCTGAAAGGTCCTGTTTCCCCAAACATGTATCAGCTCTAATATTAGCAAATGTTATAGAGCTGATAGGCAAAGAAAAAAAGAAAAAAGAAAATTGTTTTCATTTGCGTTTCCTTTGTTATTCACAAAATTGAAATTTTTTAAAATTTTCTTTCTTTCTTTGTTTTTTGAGATGGAGTCTCGTTCTGTCGCCAGGCTGGAGTGCAGTGGCACAATCTCAGCTCATTGCAACCTTTGCCTCCTGGGTTCAAGCTATTCTCCTGCATCAGCCTCCTGAGTAGCTGGGACTACAGGCGCATGCCACCACACCCAGCTAATTTTTGTATTTTTAGTAGAGACGGTTTCACCATGTTGTCCAGGATAGTCTCGATCTCTTGACCTTGTGATCCACCCACCTCAGCCTCCCAAAGTGCTGGGATTATAGGCGTGAGCCACTGTGCCCAGCCTGAACATCTTTTAAAGATATGTTTTTGCTACCTGTATCTCCTCCTCTGTGAGTTTTCTGTTTGAATCGTTTGCCCACTGAAAATCTGGACAAATGAACAAAAGTTGGAGAAAGCTGAGTTGTCTTTTTTTTTTTTGAGACAGAGTTTCACTCTTGTTGCCCAGGCTGGAATGCAGTGGTGTGATCTTGGCTCGCTGTAACCTCCACTTCCCAGGTTCAAGCAATTCTCCTGCCTCAGCCTCCCAAGTAGCTGGGATTACAGGTGTGCATCACCACGCCCAGCTAATTTTGTATTTTTTTTAGTAGAGACAGGGCTTACCATGTTGGTCAGGCTGGTCTTGAACTCCTGAACCAAGTGATCCACCCACCTCAGTTTCCCAAAGTGCTGGGATTACAGGCATGAGCCATTGTGCCCAGTCGAGTTGTCTTTTTAATGTCCTGTGCTTCAGTTAGGATGTTTTGGGCTATAAATACAGAATCCTTAGTAAAAGGTGGCTTATATTGATTATTTATTATATTCCACACACAGTGTCTGGAGGTAGGGCATTCCAGAGCTGGGAAGTGGCTTATTGATCTCGCACAGCGGCTCTTTCTGCTGTTTTACTCAACTTGTCTTCCTATGGTTCAAGACTGCAGCCACAGTTCCTGTCATCACATAACAACAATATCCAAAACCCCAAAAGCCACTCCCCAACCCCCAAATCCTCAGGCTTCTGTTTTGGTCATGGAGTAAAACTCTTCCTAGCAGCTTCCTTGCAGACATCAGCACCCTTCCTTCCCTCAGGTCTCATTGGTCAAGATTGGGTCATGTGTCCCTTCCAAGCTAAGATGCCCATGCATCTGCCATTTTTTTTTTTAAGACAAAGTCTCAGTCTCTTGCCCAAGCTAGAGTGCAGTGGCACGATCTTGACTCACTGCAACCTCTACCTTCTGGGTTCAAGTGATCCTCCCACCTCAGCCTCTCAAGTAGCTGAAATCATAGGGGCACACCACCACACTCAGCTAATTTTTCATAGAGATGGAGTCTTGCCATGTTGCCCAAGCCGGTCTTGAACTCCTAGACTCAAGTGATCTACCTGCCTTGGCCTTGCAAAGTGCTGAGATTGCAGGTGTGAGCCACCGTGCCTGGGCCTGCATCTGCTATTTTTAATAAAATTTTCCCCCTTTAGTTACCATGTCTCCTGAATTAGTTGAAGCAGGCCCATGCAATTTGATTGGAATGCAACAATTTGAATTTAGGGGCAAATGCTATATGCTGTATCTAAAATATAAGGCTTGGGCAGGGCTTGGTGTAATCCCAGCACTCTAGGAGGCTGAGGTGGGCGGATCACTTGAGGTCAGGAGTTTGAGACCAGCCTGATCAACATAGTGAAACCTCGTCTCTACTAAGAATACAAAAATTAGCCAGCTGTGATGGCACCTGCCTGTAATCCCAGCTACTCGGGAGGCTGAGGCAAAAGAATCACCTGAACCCAGGAGATGGAGGTTGCAGGGAGCCAAGATCACACCACTGCACTCTAGCCTGGGCGACAGAGAAAGACTCCATCTCAAATAAATAAAATAAAATACATTAAATAAAATATAAGGATTGTACATGGCTTTGAATGATGTATCTTTAAAGGCTAAATGTATAAGTTGAACATGGGCAGCCCAGCTTCATAATATCTAGCCACTCTTGGTAAGTCACAATGTCACCGCTCAGCTCCCAAAAGCAGGATAGCTCCATGGCCTTCTCTTGCAGGCACCCAAAGGTAGAAGGACTGCCTCTGGTCTGTGGCCACTGTTAGGGCAGCCAGGGCCCACTGGTGGAATTTCTAGACTTCTCCAGATGAGATGAGGGAGACTGGTTTCTTAAGGGCTGTAACAATATCTACCTTTTTTGTTAGATGCTGAGCCCTGACTGGAACCATGAGAAGCTATAACAACCCTCTTCATCTCTTTCGGGTCAAGGATCTGTCCTCTTCTCTCACTGGGCAGAGTAAGAATGGGAGGTGGCAGTTACAGTGTATTTTTGCTTTATTTATTTCTTGTGAGTCAGCAAGACTCAGTCAGAGGAAATAGAAATCTGATCTTAGTTACACTTTTGTAACTAGCAAAATGTCTTTTAATCAGACTAAAAGATCTCCTCAGGTTCACATTCTCTGAGTCTCGCTGACATTTTCTGGGTACCAAGCTGCTCGATTTTTATAAACTAAGGCTATGGACATGGAGGCTGCATTCCAGAATCATTTGGGTGATCTTTATCCTTCTCCCCTGAGCTGTTTTTTTTTTTTTAGCTGGACTTTTTCTCTGTCACCCAGGCTGGAGTGCAATGGCACAATCTCGGCTCACTGCAACCTCTGCCTCCTGGGTTCAAGTGATTCTCTTGCCTCAGCCTCCCGAGTAGCTGGGATTACAGGCTCCTGCCACCACACCCAGCTAATTTTTGTATTTTTAGTAGAGACGGGGTTTTTACCATGTTGGCCAGGCTGGTCTTGAGTTCCTGACCTCAAGTGATCCACCCACCTCAGCCTCCCAAAGTGCTGGGATTACAGGCGTGAGCCACCGTGCCCAGCCCCTTGAGCTATTCTTATTTTCTCTAACTCAACAATTCTAAAATGAAAGTTCAAGCAAATGTTACTCCCCCCTCTTCTTCCCTCCTTCCCTTACTCCCTATCCCATGACTAACACAACAGTTACAGTGATACCTAAACTGGATGTTTATTAGGCTGAGGAATGTATTTGCTTTCATTTTTAACAACAGAGAATCCCAGACAGCTATTATTCAGATGTATTCCTAATTATTTTGTTTCTGGTGTTATTGTACATGGACTTAAAAATTTTCCTTTCTATTTTTTTGTTGCTAGCGTCTAGAAGTAGAATTGATTTTTGTGTGTTGACTTTGTATCGTGCTGTTTTAGAATCTTTTTCTGTGTGTTGATTCCTTAGACTTTTCTGCATATATAGTCTTACTCTGAACACAGACAGTTTTACTTTTTCCTTTCCAATTTGGTTGCAAAGACGCCTGCTGCAGGCAGCCAGTTTGATGAGTCGCCGCATGGTTTCCATTTAGAATCTGCTCACTCCCTTGATTGGGCTGCCTCAAGCAGTGAAATCCCTGTGCAAGCGGTGGTCTTTTCTTGCCTTTTGGCTCTGTGCATGCTTTTTGTTCTTTTTATTCCTCCTAGCTGAGTTTTTCCTTCCTAACTTGAGTTTATTTGAAAACAGGTTCACTTAGAGAAGGTTTTTAGCGTCCACTTAACATCTTAGGCATTTTCCTCCTGGCTAAATGACAAATCTGCCATTCCAAGGCATGGACCACCTCACCTTTTCCATTTCCTTCTTTGGTTCTGTATGAAGCTGTTTCAGTGATTCCCTCCAGACTCACCCGCTACCCGCCAGTCTGTCCACTGGCTGTTCCCTGATTTGTGCCAAGAGACCGTTCACAGCAAGTGATCTGGTGTCCTTGCCAAATGAAGGTCTGGGACTTGTTTTGCCCCCCACTGCCCAAAACTTCAAATTTCCTTTATCAAGAAGCTTCTTAAGCTGGGAAAAACCACAGTTGATCTCTACTGCTCCCTCCTTGTTTTAATTCCTTCAAATTGCTTGATGGTACCTTTGCTGCTTTATCTTAACCACCTGTATGCTTGCATCATTTAAATATTTTATCCTCTAAGTATCACTTATTCTTTGTAATTACTTTTCTTTTCTCTCTTTCTTTTTTTTTTTTTTTTTTGAGATGGAGTCTCACTCTGTGGCCCAGGCTGGAGAGCAGTGGTGCCATCTTGGCTCACTGTAACCTCTGCCTCCTGGGTTCAAGTGATTCTCCTGCCTCAGCCTCTCGAGTAGCTGGCATTAGAGGTGCCTGCCACCAAACCCGGCTAATTTTTGTATTTTTTAGTAGACACACGGTTTCACCATGTTGGTCAGGCTGCTCTGGAACTCCTCACCTCAGATGATCTGCCCACCTCGGCCTCTCAAAGTGCTGGGATTGCAGGCATGAGCCACCGCGCCCGCCCTGTAATTATTTTTCTTTATTTTTCGTTTATCTACTTTGGGGATTACTTCTTTTTCTGTTTAGCTCCTTTTATTTTTAAAATGAAAGAATAAAATAATATCCAAACTCTGTAATAATTCTTAGATTTCCTGTATGGAAATATTGGTGTAAGATTACTTAAAGTCTGTGGAACTTTGTTTTTAGCAGATTATGGTGAATGAACAGTTTACCATAGCTATCCAGAAGCTATACCCAAGGGTTAGGATGAAAATGTTCCCAGGGAGGGCCACTTACAAGCACAGGGTAATTCTGGATTTTTGTTGTTCTTTTTTTACTTTTTCTACAGTTTGCTTTTGTATTTCCTTGTCTTCAGCACCAGGTTGTTTTCCTTGAATCATTTTTCTTTTTGGAAAACAGAATGGATAAGTGGAAAAATATAAACTCTGGAATATAAATATACCTGAATTTCTTTCTGTCTTCTTTATTTTTTTAAGATGTAGTCTCGCTGTGTTGCTGAGGCTGGAGTGCAGTGGTGTGATATTGGCTCACTGCAATCTCTGTCTCTCGGGTTCAAGAGATTCTCCTGCCTCAGCCTCCAGAGTAGCTGGGATTACCAGGCAGGCACCACCATGCCTGGCTAATTTTTTTTTTCTTTTTTTTTTTTTTTTTAGTGGAGACAGGGTTTCACCATGTTGGTCAGGCTGGTCTCTAACTCCTGACCTCAGGGGATCCACTCATCTTGGCCTTCCAAACTGTTGGGATTACAGGTGTGAGCCATTGTGCCCGGCCCGAATTTCAACTCTACACTTTTCAGTTATTGATTGTGGGTCCTTTGACAAGTTGCTTACCCTCTTTGAACTTTGATTTTCTCTTCTAAGGATTGCCTTTAAAAATATAAGTAATATTTATTAGGCATCTAGTATAGTGTCCAGAAGACACTCCAGACATGGGAGTTACTCAATCCGTGTTATTTTTGGTTATTATTGCCTTTATGCCTTTGATTTTCTTTCTCTCATTCTCTTTCTCTAGTCACTTGCCATTCATTATTGGACTTGGATGAGGCCATACATTTACGATCTTTGAAAAAGATGGTTTATCTCTTCTTCCCTCTTAAAATTAGGTCATCAGTGTGATATATTTGCCAAAAAAAAAAAAAAAAATTGCTTCTGTGATCTTAGCCTAAATTACAAGGAAATGAATGTGTCTAGAATGATAGTTGAATGTGCCCAGAATCATAGTATCAGAGCCTGAAGGCATTTCAGAGGCCTGCTGCCGATGAACTAACTGATTCAGCAAAGATAAGCAATTTGCCCAAACCCCATGGAAGAATATATGTGGCCTTGGGATTTTCTTACTTCAGGAAAGAATTTTTTAAAATTGAGGTGAAAGTCACATAACATAAAATTAACCATTTAAAAATGTACAATTCAGTGGCATTTAGTGGTTCGCAATGTTGTGGAACCATCAGCTTTATCTAGTCCCCAAACATTTTCATTGCCCCATACTCATTAAGCAGTCATTCCCCTTTCCCGCTCATCCCCAGCTCCTGATAACTGCGAATCTGCTTTTTGTCTCTAGGTTTGTGCCTATTTTGGATATTTTATTTAAATGGAATCATACAGTATGTGACATTTTGTGCCTGGCTTCTTTCTCTTAGCATAATGTTTTTAAGGTCCATGCTCATTATTTTAAAAATTAAAACATTACAGGAAAGTATAATGAAGAAAAGGAAAAATATTCTGTAATCCCATGTACCATTGATGTCAACTGTTAACAGTGTATGAGAGTTGCTATTCTGCTGTCTCCCACATAAAGAGGTTTACACTATTCACATCTTTTTCATCAATTTGGTTTTTTTCCTTAATGCTATATAGGAAACATCTTCCTCTGTCAATACATACTATCTCTTTACTCTCTTTAGTGGATTGTATAATGTTTCATTACATGATTATACTTTAGGTTGTTTAATAAACCTACTTGGCAGGGCATGGTGGCCCACGCCTGTAATCCCAGCACTTTGGAGGGCTGAGGCAGGTGGATCATTTGAAGTCAGGCGTTCAAGACCAGCCTGACCAACATGACGAAACCCCATCTCTACTAAAAATACAAAAATTAGCCAGGTGGTAGTGGCATGCACCTGTAATCCCAGCTACTCGAGAGGCTGACACAGGAGAATAGCTTGAGCCTGGGAGCAGAGGTTGTAGTGAGCGGAGATCACACCACTGTACTCCCGTCTGGGTGACAAAGTGAGACCCTGTCTCAAAAAAACAAAGAAACAAAGAAACAAAAAACAAACCTACTGATGGACATCCTCTTCCTCCCCCCTAATTCTGTGCTAGGTAAAATTGTTTGCATCTTAACCTGCTGAGCGTGAATTACTTTGAAATTCCAATATTGGAGAAAAATGAATAGGAAAGGCTCCCGTTTCTCTGGGATCAGCTTGGATACACTGAGAAATTCATGCACCAGTAGGAGCTAGATAAGACTTGAGATTGTTTCTGATTTCAGATTGTTTGATTCTTGGGATTAATACCCAAATCATGTAGTGCTAGGGACTTAAAGCAAAGTACTGGGACTAGGAATTAGGAGGCCTGGATTTAGCCTTCTTTTACTAAAGACTAGTTCTCAGCCTTGGGAGTAACTTACCTCTTTAGACTTCAGTTTTCTCAGCTGTGAAATGAGGTAAATGGGTTAGCTGGTCACTAATAGGGTGGACTTCAACTGGGGTCACTGCCCAGTTTGCAATGATTCCGCTTTCTGCAGGTACAGCTCTGCTTCACAAGCGTGGGCCCCTAGCAGCCATATCTGACTAATCTCATGGAAGTCATCTGTTACAAGTCCATCAAAACTCTTCTCTAGGATTTTTGAGTTTGAACCATAGAGAATATGATGTGGTGGGAACATGTGAGAAGTGAAACTTGACGGCCACTGGTAACCATATCACCAGTTTAATGAGGCTCTAGAATAAAGAGGAAAGGTATGAGACCCCCTGTGATATGGGTTAGTGGAGGAGTATTCACATAAGAGAAGAGCTACCTCTAATGCAATATAGTATCCTGGATTCTTCCCTGGAACAGAAAAAGAACATTAGTAGAAAAACTGATAATCCAAATGTGATGATTAATTTTATGTGTCAACTTGACTGGTTGGAGGGGTGCTTAGATATTTGATTAAATCTTATTTTGGGTGTATCTGTGAGGAAATTTCTGGAGGAGATTAACATTTGAATTGGTAGACTGAGTGAAGCAGGTTGTTCTTCCTAATATATGTAACCTTAATCTGATATGTTGAAGGCCTAAATGGAACAAAAGGCAGAGTAAGGGAGAGTTTCCTCTCTCTGTCTTGAAGCTGGAACATAGGTCTTCTCCTGACTTCAGACTTGTTCTCAGACTGGAACCAACACCATTAGATCTACTGGATCTCCAGCTTCCCAACTACAAATCTTTCTTTTTTTTTTTTTTTTTGATTCCATTTCTCCTTCTATGCACCCAGCTGCAAATCTTAAGACTTCTTGGGCTGGGCACATGGCTCACACCTGTAGTCCCAACACTTTGGGAGGTGGATGCAGGCGGATCACTTGAGGTCAGGAGTTTCAGACCAGCCTGGCCAACATGGTGAAACCCCGTCTCTACTAAAAATACAAAAATTAGCCAGGCGTGGTGGCAGGTGCCTATAAATCCAGCTACTCAGGAGTGTGAAGCAGGAGAATCACTTGAACCCAGGAGGCGGAGGTTGCAGTGAGCCGAGACTGTGCCACTGCACTCCAGCCTGGGCAACAGAGTGAGATTCCATCTCAAAAAAAAAAAAGACTTCTCAGACTCAGTAAACATGTAAATCTCTTCCTGTTTACATAAAATATATAATTAGATATAAAAACATATAATTATGCATGACATATGATTAAGTATATTATACATATATATACCTGACTAAATTCAGGTATGCCTTTTTAAAAAGAATACCACAGGGGTGATGCTGTGCCCTTCTCAGTGAATTATATATTCTATCAGGAGCATATGATGTTGATATTGCAAAGATGGCTTAGAGAGTTCCAATCAGGCTTCCTGTAAGATTACCATCTTAGATAACCATGAAACCTTGGTTAAAACTAACAAATTAATATTCGTAAAATACTATTAACTAAATTATAGACTTTACTCAGTGTATTGGTCAGGGTTTACCAGAGAAACAGAGTCAATAGGATATATATATATATATATATATATATATATATATATATATACACACATATGACTGAAGAACTCTCTGGGAGAAACTTAGGGACTGGGGGGATACTCAGGAGACATGAAAACTAAAGGCAATACATGATCCTGAGTTGTGGCCTGAACACAAAAAGGATCATGAGTGATATAACTGGAAATGTGTGAATAGGCCTGTAAACTTTTAATAGCATTGCATTAATACTAATTTCTTAGTTTTCATAATTTCTCTGTGATCATAAAAGATGTTAAAATGTCATGTAACAAACCTGTACATAGACTCCCTGTATTTAAAATAAAAGTTGAGGCCAAGTATGGTGGCTCATGCTTGTAATCCCAGCACTTTAGGAGGCTGAGGCACGTGGATCACCTGAGGTCAGGAGTTCGAAACTAGCCTGGCCAACATGGTGAAACCCTGTCTCTACTAAAAATACAAAAATTAGCCAGGCATGGTGCTACATCCCAGCTACTTGGGAGGTTGAGGCAGGAGAATCACTTGAACTTGGGTAATGGAAGTTGCAGTGAGCTGAGATCACAGCACTGCATGCTAGGCTGGGCAACAGAATGAGACTCTGTCTTAAAAAAAAAAAAAGATGAGGAGCTACCCAATCTCACCTTTAATCAAAAAATCAAAGTAAATCAACAATGAGTGGTGGTATAGCCCAGTGGGTTCTTCTTGCCCGCTGCATAGATAAATCCAATTCACTGAGACAACAGTGTTGCAGCAGAGAAAGGACTTAATTATTGCAAGGCAGTCAAACAGATGGACAGAAGACATTTCTCAAATCTGCTTTCCTGAGAGCTCAAATGGCTAGGGTTTTCAGTGATAATTTGGTAGTAGGGGACTAGGGAATGGGCACTCCTGATTGGTTGGGGTTAAAATAAAGGATTATCCGAAACAGTCTTCAGGCACTGAGTCAGTTTCTGGGTGGAGGTCATAGGACCAGCTGAGATAATTCCCTGGTGTGAGTCACAGGTCTGGGTAAAGTCAGTCGGTTGCCAGAATGCAAAGGTCTGAAAATTATCTCAAAGACCAATCTTAGTTTTCACAAGAGTGATGTTGTCTATAGGAGCTATTGGAAAAGTTACAAATCTTGTGACCTCTGGCTACAGGACTCTTGAGCAGTAAGGAATTATAGGAAAGATGGGTTAACTAATGCCCGCATCTTAGCAGAATTCAGGCCCCTCCCTTCATCCTAACCTTGTGTCCTTATATTAGTTTTACAAAGGTGGTTTCCCTCCCAGGGTGGAGTCAGTTTTGGGAGGGACTATTATTGTCTTTGCTTTAAGGATAAACTATAAACTAAATTCCTCCCATAGTTAGCTTTGGCTACACCCAGGAATGAGCAAGAGCAGTTAGGTTAGAAGCAAGATGGTTCGATTTCTTTCACTGTTAGTGAGACAGCCAGGTGGGAAGGTGTCCCTAGAGAAACTCCAATCAGCCCGCCCACTGGGAAGAGTGCACACTGGGGTGGAGCCACAGAAGTTTGCGACATTTACAGCAGGGAGGATCCTGGTCCTTCCTCTTCCTGGCTGGAACCTGGAATTCATCTGGTGAGGATAGGGAGCACATACTAGCAGGACTCTCACTCTGGCTTTGCAGAGGGTCTCTGTTTCCTTTTTTTTTCCTTTTTGCCCAATAAATTCCATTTTTCTTCCCCCTCCAAATCATCTGCAAGCCTAAGTTTTCATGGCTGTGTGACAAGGAACCCATCTTTAGCTGAACTAAGGAGATAGTCCTACAACGTTAGATTAGATTTCTTTCACCGTTACATTTTTTTCTTGCTATTCTTTGAGACAGGGTCTCACTCTGTTGCCCAAGCCAGAGTACAGTGGTGTGATCATGGCTCACTGCAGCCTCCACCTCCCAGGCTCAAGCAATCCTCCCACCTCAACTTCCTGAGTAGTTGAGACCAGCGCTGCATGCCACCATGCCCAGCTATTTATTTTTATTTTTTATAGAGACAGAGTCTCATTATGTTGCTCAGGTTGGTTTTGAACTCCTGGGCTCAAGTGATTCTCCCACTTCAGCCTCCCAAAGTGTTGGAATCATAGGTGTGAGCCACCATGCCCAGCCCAGTGTTACAATTTTTGCAAAGGCAGTTTCAGTAGCATTTCACACATACCAAGCTGGCAAAAGTTATCATATACTTCAATGGGAGGGAAAATTAGTAAAACTTCTATAACGGGAAATATTTCCTTTCCCTTGGACCCCCTATCTACAGGCAGTTTTTAGGAAAAATAGAAGAATGTGTATGGTAGATATGAGTGTTACTCTCTAATGTTTCTGATTCTACTCTCCATCCAGGAGCACAGGAAGACTGTTCTCTAATTCTTGAGTTAGGTGACCATGTGGCTTACTTTAGCAATGAAATGTGAGGATAAGCACTGCGTGTCATTTCTGGCCAAAAGCTTTTAGCTGCTGGTGTGCTGGTGTCTATGCTGTCTTTTTCTTGCTGTTAAAATCTTGGGAATGTGTGTTGACATGGAGCTGCAAAGCTGACAAGAGAGGCCAGCTTCCCTGGAGAGTCACCTATGCCCAAATGGACTTAAAGTGAGGAAAAAAAGAAACATTTTATACCACTGGCATTTTATAGTTGCTTGTACTGCACCTCATTGCCTCACCCGTCACTGCGGCCTTGAGATCCTGGGCTCAAGCAATCCTCCCACCTCAGCCTCCCGAGAAGCTGGGACTACAGGTGTGCATCACCATGCCCAGCTAATTTTTGTATTTTTAGTAGAGACAAGGTTTTACCATATTTGTCAGGCTGGTCTCGAACTCCTGACCTTAGGTGATCCACCCACCTCGGCCTCCCAAAGTGCTGGGATTACAGGCATAAGCCACTGTGCCTGGCCTCTACTTATAATTTTATTGTCTGCCTCTCCCTCCATGAAAGCAAGGACTAGGTTTTATTTCCTGCTTAGCACAGACCCTCACACTTGGGAGACGCTCTGCAAATCTGTGTGGATGAAGGAAAGAGTGAATGAGGAAGTGAGGGGGAGAAGTACAAATCCGGTCTTTGTTTCTGCCTCATGTGGCTCTTCAACGAGCTTGGAAATTCCACACCAATATTTCCCCCAGCTGGCAGGAAGCTCCGAGGGAGGTGGGATGGCACCTGCTAAGGTGGGGTGTCTGTTAGTGCAACCCCTGCCCTCTGACCTCTCCAGAGCTGTGGCAGTGCCCTTCTTTCCTCCTGATTCCTCCCTAATGGACCCTTTAAACAGCACTGGATCCGGGACTGGCCTCTCAAAACTCTCCTCGGTTCCTTGATTTAATGAGAATCTCTGCCTTTCCAGCCAAGAACAATGTCACTGGACTTCTGTTTCCTGACCTTTTAGAAAACCCAAGGATGTGGGACAAAAGCCTCACTACAGTCAGCCAGGTCGGTTCTGCTCTGTTGCTGCTCTGCTCTGGATAATCCATCTTCTTAGCCTGACCAGCGTTTTTCTTAACAAAATTAGTGCTGTGGACTGTGATCTCTCAAGGGGTTTGAAAATTGGTTGTATTAATTTTTTCCCTTGTATTTTCTTGGGCACCAAAATTAAGCTTACTGGTCTTCTTTATTTCTCCTTTATAACATAGTCAACAAATAGCTCTTTTTAAATCTTTTGTATGAATTTAAAAGCATTTTGGAAGGGTAGCTGTTGTATAATATCATGACATTTACTTATGTCGGAGGCAGGAAGATCACTTGAGCCCAGGAGTTTGAGACTAGCGTGGGCCACAAAGGAAGTCACTATCTCTACAAAAAAAATTAAAAATCAGCTGGGTGTGGTGGCATGCACCTGCGGTCCCAGCTAGTCAGGAGCCTAAGGTGGGAGGATCACCTGAGCCTGGGAGATAGCGGTTGCAGGGAGCCGTGATTTTGCACCATGGCTGCATTTGATTACAAGTTGTTTTAGCACCATGATTGCATTTAATGTTATTGAAAAGTTTATAGGCTGGGCGTGGGGGCTCACACTTGTAATCCCAGCACTTTGGGAGGCCGATGCGGTTGGATCACCTGAGGTCAGGAGTTCAAGACCAGCCTGGGCAATGAAGTGAGACTCTGTCTTAACTAAATAAATAAAAGTTTTAAATAGTGTTTATAGTTACAGTTTATTAAGCACCTACTATGTGCAGGTATTGTACCAAGAGTATCATATTGGTTATCTCACGTAGTCCAGTTAACAATCCTATGACATGGGCTATATATAACCAGCACTTACTGTGTGCTGGTTAACCTGTTGCATACATCACATTATTACACATACTATTTTACTTAATTCTCTCAGTAACTCTATGGCAAAGGTAATGCGATTATCCCCCATTTTACAGATGAAGGATCTGAGGCTTAGAGAGGTGTATTCGCTTGCTAGGGCTGCCATAAGAAATGATACAAACTGTGTGGCTTAAGTAACAGCCATTTATTTTTTTCACAGTTCTGGAGGCTGGAGGTCCAAGATTAAGGCACCTCCAGGGTTGGTTTCTGATGAGGCCTCCCTTCCTGGCTTGCAGACTGCTGCCTTCTTTCTGGCTGTGTCCTCAAATGGCTTTTCCTCTGTGCCAGGACAGAGAGAGTTAGTTCTATGCTGTCTCTTCTTTTTATAAGGACTCTGATCCTATTGGATTAGTGCCCCACCCTTTTAGCCTCATTTCCTTTAATCACCTCCCTAAAGGCCCAGTCTCCAAATACAGTCACACTGGAAGTTAAGGCTTCAATCTATGAATTTTGGGAACACAATTCAGTCTATAACAAGAGGATATTCTATCTATTGGGAGACTGAAAAACAACAGTAGTAAGAGGGCATATAAAGTATCAACTGCAGTCCTGTCTTCCTGTTAATTCTCCAAAATAATTCCCAATGTCCCCCAGTCAGCCTTTGAAAAATGCCTTCTGTCAGTGGCCAAGGCTGAGCCTTGCCGTAGCTTACCCCATCTTTTTGACCTATGTCAAAAAGTTGATGAGTAGGAAGAATGAAAACAGATTCTAAAGGTAAGATTGTGACATGACAGTTGTGCTGTAGAGATAAGTATTCAAATTGGTTGCAATGATTCCTTAGAAATCATAAGACTCCAATATTCTTTCACATTGAGAGAAATCCTCCAGTGTTCTGGAAGTAGTGGGGGAGCATGGAGAAATCTGCCTTTATAGGAAACTTTAAAAAAAGTGTTGAAATCAATGAAAACTGACCACCTACCATGAATCCAAGATCAAAGCTGTTCTCTTTCAAATGCAAGAAGAGAACTTAGCTGGTTGTGTTTGTCTTTCTTCGTGTGGGGTGACTTCTTAGAGCTTGCCACTTGGGGAGTGTGAACCTAGACAGTGGTCAAGACAAACCCCTACCCTCCCTTGTGAAATGGGAAGGACAATTGCAGGGTCCATCTCGAAGTTTATTTGTTAGTTCATAGACACCCATTGTCAGGAAGGAAACTGCTCTCGGAGAGCTGGAGACCTTC
This sequence comes from Ateles fusciceps, assembly GCA_036589455.1. Classification (NCBI taxonomy): domain Eukaryota; kingdom Metazoa; phylum Chordata; class Mammalia; order Primates; family Atelidae; genus Ateles; species Ateles fusciceps. The sequence continues at coordinate 9,129,071 of JAZHEH010002393.1, forward strand.
ACACCTGCCAGCTGAATCATTTAAGGCTGTACCGGCTGCTTCTGAGAAGGACTTAGTTGTCACACTTGAGTAACTGAGCATCTGGGTGGCTGGAAACCCAAGAACAGTGCCTAACTCGGCTCTGTCCTGCCTCGAGTCCCCTCCTCCCACACTGCACTGCTGGGGCTGCCCTCTGGAGGTTTATTCGTTTTGGTCTCCCGGTGTTGAAGAATCTGACGCCTTTTCTTTCTCTTCTTTTTGTTTTTTAAAATTATTTTTATTTCTCATTGATTAAGGCCTCCAGCTTTGCAAAAAGAATCTGGCCCTTGCTTTAAAAAAAATAGGTTTTTGTTTTTTTTAGACAGGGTCTCACTTTGGTTACCCAGGCTAAAGTGCAGTGGTGTGATCTCGGCTTACTACAGCCTTGACTTCCTGGGCTCAGGTTATCCTCCCACCTCAGCCTGTTGAGTAGCTGGGACTATAGGCGTGCGCCACCATGCCTGGCTAAGTTTTGCATTTTTAGTGGAGACAGGGTTTCACCATGTCGTTCAGGCTGGTCTCGAACTCCTAACCTCAAGCGATCTGCCCGCCTTGGCCTCCGGAGGTGCTGGGATTACAGGTGTGAACCACCACACCCAGCCTAGCCCCTGCTTTTAACACCATCACTAGCTGTACTCAGCTTGAGTCTACTGCAGGCAGTAGGTGCAAACCTGGGCCCATAATTCTGTGCTTTAATTGCGCAACAGGACTTTGAAACAGGCCTTTTCCAAACTGGTGGTGTGCAGGGGAAATGCCTTGTAGATATTGTTCACAATAGGGAAATCCTCTCCGGTATACTCTGATTGGAGCAGAAAGCCTCAGTAAAGGGTTAGGCTTTGAGATATTTCAAAAAGAGAGATTAACACTTATTGTAGAAGTGCTAATCACTGATTGAATTAATCAAGGGCCAAACTACAAGGTGTTAACAAGAAAGATTAGTGACTTCGGGTGTGAATATTCAAAACCAGGACTGGGAGGCCTGGGGCCTGAGGTTTTTCTGGGCACACAACAAAAAGAAAAAAGACAAATAGAAGACAGGGTAATGAACGTACCTAGGAATTTCTCCCTCGGCAGGGTTCAGGCATCGTTGTTTGAAATATTAAATATCAAGTACATAGCCAGTGTTTAATTTATAATAAGCACTCAATAAGTGTCAGTTGTTGTTATCCCTTTTGTCTAGTAAGATTCCCTGTTAGAAGCATCAACTGAGAACTAGAGAGAAACATTTTTTGTTTGTTTGTTTTAGAGAGAGAGAAAAAACTGGCTCAATTACTTATTAAAAAATTGAAGAATAATTTTCCTGCAGGAAATTGAATAGATCTTAAACAGCATAAGTTCAATTTCTTTTATAATAAAAGATTGGGAAAAGATTTCAGTGCTACAACATACACTAAAACGATTTTTACTTCCTTTCTAGAAAGGGGATCTGTAATTAGAGAACCAAATAACCAAGGATATATAACTTGAAAGTGAAATTAGAGCACGTAAGGAAATGGTTGCTTCAAACAAACAGCTATGTCTAAATCACTGAGGCTGTAGGAAATGGTTTTCTAGGAAGTCTGTGTATGCAGGGGACACAGTGGGAGGGCAGTGGGGGAGGAGGCGGAGTTTCTTAGAGAACAAGGAGCTTTGAGAATGAGGTGTTAAATCTTTGAATTATGGCATGTATTTTTAGACTCATAGTCTATCTCAGTTCAGCCCAGCCACACTTCAAGCGCCCAGTAGCCACATGTAGCAATCATACTGGACAACAGAGACATAGATTGTGTGAAGACAACAGAGACATAGATTGTGTGAAGTACAAAGACACTGGTTCTACCCTTTGAGGAATGACCCCATAAGCCAACAGTATGAAAGATCCACCAGAATGTGAATTAATAAATGGCGAGTGTCTCCCCTTTTGTTTTCCCAGAGAAAAGGGATGTGTGTGTGTTTTTTTAATTTGATGTGTTTTTTGTTGTTGTTGTTTTCAATACAGATAAAGCAAAAGTTACCTTTTACCTGTTTGCCTCTGGTCCTAATTCTCTCTCCAGAAGTGGCCACAGTTAGCAGTGTGCTGTTTCTAGATCTATTTTGTATGATTTCACATATATGTAAAGTATATTTTTGATGAGTGTGTTTACTTCATTTTTGTATTTAATTTTTTTTTTTTTTTTGAGTTGGAGATTTGCTCTTGTTGCCCAGATTGGTGTGCAGTGGTGTGATCTCGGCACATGGCAACCTCTGCCTCCCAGGTTCAAGCGATTCTGCCTCAGCCTCCCGAGTAGATTACAGGCGTGCGCCATCATGCTTGACTAATTTTTGCATTTTTAGTAAAGATGGGGTTTTACCATGTTGGCCAGGTTGGTCTCGAACTCCTGACCTCAGGTAATCTGCCTGTCTCGGCCTCCCAAAGTGCTGGGATTACAGCTGTGAGCCACCACGCCCTGCCGATATGTGTGTTTTTAAAAAAGCTTGGTGAGCTGAGTTTGGTGGCATGTGTCTGTAGTCCCAGCTACTTGAGAGATTGAGTCAGGAAAATCATTTGAGGCCAGGAGCTCAAGGCTGCAGTGAGCTATGACCATACCACTGCACTCTAGCTGGGTGACAAAATAAGACCCTGTTTCAACAAAATATTTTTTTTTATGAAATAGTATATATTTCTTTCAATTTGCTTTTTTCATTTAACAATATGACTTTGAAAACTCTTCATCTTGGTAGATTTATCATCCTCATTCTTTTAAACTGTTGCATAGTAGTCCGTAGTTGATGTAACCATTTCCCTGTTGATGGACATGTAAGCTATTTCTAATTTACTGTTGCTGTTTTTAGAACAACAATGGATGAGACAGCCTCTTTTTGATGGTGAAAATAGCATCATTGTTAGAAAGGAGGGTGGAAAGTCTGTCAGAGATTGAGAAATTAAATACATTATTCAGCCGGGTGGGTGGCTCATGCCTGTAATCCCAGCACTTTGGGAGGCAGAGGCAGGGGGATTAACTTGAGGTCAGAAGTTCAAGACCATCCTGGACAACATGGCGAAACCCTGTCTCTGACTAAAAATACAAAAATTAGCCTGGCATGGTGGCACAAGCCTATAATCCCAGCTACTCAAGAGGCTGAGGCAAGAGAATCACTTAAACCCAGGAGGCGGAGGTTGCGGTGGGTTGAGATTGCACCATTGCACTCCAGCCTGGGTGATAGAGCGAGACTCTGTCTTTAAAAATATATAAATAAATAAATAAATACATACATACATACATACATTGTTCAAATTGTATGGCCTGGGGCCATTGCTGATGCCTCTCTTTGAGCTATATCCTTTCCCCCTGAGATGCTCAAAATAAGACACCTTGGCTTTTCAGGGATAAATAGAAAATAGTTTTTAAAAAAATTCCATGGGAGTGTAAGCCTTTGGCAAGAACAATAATGTGATCCCAGTTTGGAAAATTACCTGGCACTCTTCACCCCCTCACCGTGTCCTTCAGGTTTCTTCCTGGCTGCTCACTGATGTCCCAACCCTGGCCTGCCTCCTTGTCTCTTCTCTGCTAGTGCCCCAGGCTCCAAAATTCCTCTTTTCTTTAATCCTTCCCAGGAGAAACCAATATGATTAAGTTAGTGACAATGATCAATAGTTCTCTAACCATCATAAGGAAGGTCTGTACTTTAAATGTTGTGTTAAATTAATGATTCTCTATATCCATCTATCCATAAATTCAACAAATATTTAATGAACATTTAACATCTCCCCTGGGCTAGGGCCCTAGGAATGCAAAGATGCAGGACAGCCCACGATGTTATGAGTGGTATCCTAGAGGGTATTACAAAGGGAAATAAGGGACGTTGAGGTACGTGCAGGGAGTGACAGTCATCTTTGGGGTTGTATGAGAGGAGTATATTGTAAAAATAAACCATTTAGGATCTACCCAAAGAAGTATTTATTTATTTGAGATAGGGTCTTCCTGTTGCCTAGGCTGGAGTACAGTGGCAAGATGATGGCTCACTGCAGCCTCTACCTCCTGGGCTCAAGCAATCTACTCACTTCAGCCTCCTGAGTAGCTGGTATTACAGGAGCGAGTGACCATGCCCTGCTAATTTAAAATTTTTTTGTAGAGCTAGGTTCTCCCTACATTGTCCAGGATGACCTTAAACTCCTGGGCTCAAGCGATCCTCCTGACTTGGCCTCCCAAAGTGCTGAGATTACAGGCATGAGCCACTGTGCCTGGCTCCAACAGTGTTTAAAGATAGCTTATAGGATGATCATGTGATTTTTGTATCCAATGAAACTAAGCATCGTATATGAAGGAAAGATACAGTCTTTTTCAGACAAATGCTAGAGAATTCACCACTACCAAGCTACCACTAAAAGAACTGCTAAAAGGAGCTCTAAATCTTGAAACAAATCCTGGAAACATATCAAAACATAACCTCTTTAAAGCATAAACCACACAGAACCTATAAAAGAAAAATATGGGCTGGGCACCATGGTTTACCCCTGTAATCCCAGCACTTTGGGAGGCTGAGGTGGGCAGATCACAAGGTCAGGAGTTCGAGAACAGCCTGGCCAACGTGGTGAAACCCCATCTCTACTAAAAATACAAAAAATTAGCCAGGCCTAGTGGCAGGTGCCTATAATCCCAGCTACTCAGGAGGCTGAGGTGGGAGAATTGCTTGAACCCAGGAGGGAGGTCATGGTGAGCCAAGATCACGCCACTGCGTTCCAGCCTGGGTGACAGGGTGAGACTCCATCTCAAAAAAAAAAAAAAAAAAGAAAGAAAAAAGAAAAATACAACTTAAACAGCAAAGATACACAAGCAACAAATAGTACGATGAACAGAATGGTACCTCACATCTCAATACTAACATTGAATGTAAATGACCTAAATGCTGTACTCAAAAGATACAGAACTGCAGAATGGATAAGAACTCACCAACCAACTATCTGCTGCCCTCAGGAGACTCACTTAACATATAAGGAGTCCAAAATAAAAAATAAAAAAAGAAGAAAAAACAAAACATACAAGGAGTCACATAAACTTGAAGGGGGTGGAAAAAAGCCTTTCATGCAAATGGACACCATAAGTGAGCAGGGGTAGCTATTCTTATATCAGACAAAACAAACGTTAAAGCAATTGCAATTAAAAGAGACAAAGAGAGACATTATATAATGGTAAAAGGCCTGTCCAACAGGAATAGTACAATCCTAAACATCTATGCACCTAACCATGGAGCTGCCAAATTTATAAAACAATTACTAATAGAACTAAGAAATGAGATAGACAGCAGCATGATAATAGTGGGGACTTCAATACTCTACTGGCAGCACTAGACAGGTTATCAGGACAGAAAGTCAGCAAAGAAACAATGGATTTAAACTATACGTTGTGGCCAGGCATGGTGGCTCATGCCTGTAATCCCAGCACTTTGGGAGGCTGAGGCAGGTGGATCATGAGTTCAAGAGATGGAGACCATCCTGGCCAACATGGTGAAACCCTGTCTCTACTAAAAATACAAAAATTATCTGGGCTTGGTGGCACGTGCCTGTAGTCTCAGCTACTCAGGAGGCTAAGGCTAGAGAATCACTGGAACCGGGGAGGTGGAGGTTGCAGTGAGCCAAGATTGCGCCACTGCACTCCAACCTGGCAACAGAGTGAGACTCTGTCTAAAAAAACAACAAAAAAGGAACTCAACACCTTTTACAATAGCTCCAAAACAAACAACAAACAAACAAACGAACAAAAAAAACCAACTTAGGAATATACCTAACCAAGGAGGTGAAGGATCTCTACAAAGAAAACTACATACATCTATGATTGCTGAAAGAAATCATAGATGACACAAACAAATGGAAACACACCCCATGCTCATGGATGGGTAGATTCAATATTGTGAAAATGACCATACTGTTGAAAGCAGTCTGCAAATTCAACTCAATCCCCATCAAAATGCCACCATCATTCTTCACAGAATTAGAAAAAAACGATTCTAAAATACATATGGAATCAAAAAAGAGCCCACATAGCCAAAGCAAGACTAAGCAAAAAGAACACATCTGGAGGCATCACAGTACCTGATTTCAAACTATACTATAAGGCCATAGTTACCAAAACAGCATAGTACTGCTATAAATATAGGTACACAGACCAATGGAACAGAATAGATAACCCGAATACTTATAGCCAACTGATCTTCAATAAAGCAAAGAAAAATATAAAGTGAGAAAAGGACAACCTTTTCAACAAATGCTGCTGGGATAATTGGCTAGCCACATATAGGAGAATGACTGGATTCTCATCAATCATCTTATACAAAAATCAACTCAAGATGGATTAAGGACTTTAAGACCTAAAACTAAAAATTTAGAAGATAATATTGGAAAAACCCTTCCAGACATTGGCTTAGGCAAAAATTTCATGACTAAGAACCCAAAAGCAAATGCAATAAAAACAAAGGTAAATAGCTGGGACTTAATTAAACTAAACAGTTTTGCATGACAAAAGGAACAGTCAGCTGAGCAAACAGACAACCTACAGAGTGGGAGAAAATCTTCACAATCTGTACATCTGACAAAGAACTAATATCCAGAATCTACAACAAACTCAAACAAATCAGTAAAAAAAAAAAAAAAAAATCCCATTAAGAAGTGGGCTAAGGACATGAATAGACAACTCTCAAAAGAAGATATACAAATGGCAAACAAACATGAAAAAATGTTCAACATCGCTGATGATAAGGGAAATGCAAATCAAACCACCTTACTTCTGCAAGAATGGCCATAATCAAAAAATAAAAAAACAGTAGATGTTGGTGTGAATGCAGTGATCAGGGAACACTTCTACACTGCCGTTGGGAATGTAAACCAGTACAACTACTATAGAAAACAGTGTGGAGATTCCTTAAAGAACTGAAAGTGGAACTACCGTTTGATCCAACAATCCCAATACTGGGTATCTACCCACAGGAAAATAAGTCATTATATGAAAAAGATACTTGCACATGCATGTTTATAGCAGCACAATGTGCAATTGCAAAATTGTGGAACCAACCCAAATGCCCGAGTGGATAAAGAAACTGTGGTAAGTATATGCGATAGAATACTACTCAGCCATAAAAAGGAATTTGCAGCGACCTGGATGAGATTGAAGACTATTTTTCTAAGTGAAGTAACTCAGGAATGGAAAAACCAAACATCATATGTTCTTGCTGATATGTGGGAGCTAAGCTATGAGGATGCAAAGGCATATGAATGATACAATGGACTTTGGGAACTTGAGGGGAAAGGTGGAAGAAGGGGAGAGGGATAAAAGACTACAAATAGGGTGCAGCGTATACTGCTTGGGTGATGGGTGCAACAAAATCTTACAAATCACCACTAATGAACTTATTCATGTAACCAAATACCTCCTGTACTCCAATAACCAATGAAAAAAAAAGATAACCTATAGGATTGCTGGGGCCAGGGGTTTGAGACCAGCTTAGGCAACATAGAGAGACCCTGGCTCTACGAAAAATAACAAGAAAAAGTTGGTCAGATATGGTGGCGTGCACCTGTAGTTGCAGCTGTTTGGGAGGCTGAGACAGCAGTATTGGTTGAGTCCAGGAGTTTGAGGCTATAGTGGCCTGTGATTCAGCCTCTGCACTCCAGCCTGAGTGACAGAGTGAGAACCTGTCTCAAAAATTAAACTAAACTATATTATTATTATTATTTTTTTAGATGGAATTTCACTCTTGTTGCCCAGGCTGGAGTGCAGTGGCACAATCTCACTGCAACCTCTGCCTCCCAGTTTCAAGCGATTCTCCTGCCTCAGCCTACCAAGTAGCTGGGATTACAGGCATGTGCCATCATGCCCAGCTAATTTTTTTTTTTTGTATTTAGTAGGTATGGGGCTTCACCATGTTGGTCAGGCTTCTCTCGAACTCCTGACCTTAGGTGATCCACCCACCTCGGCATCCCAAAGTGCTGGGATTACAGTCGTGAGCCACTGCACCTGGCCAAATTAAACTAAATTAAAAAGACAACTCTGAGTAAAAACTTAGTGAAAAGGTAAAAGTCCATTTAAAGATGTTCTGAGATGGAACTTCCACTCCTCTGCCACACATCCTGCCCCTGAGGTTTCCCCTCTACCCTGCTCCTTGTTCCCCATGTCCTGTTCTGGCCGTGGAGGATTCCTTTGCCCCTTCTTACCCCACAGTATAGCTTCCTCTCATTTCAGGCAAGGATCAAATGTGGCACATCAGAGGCAGGTGGTCCAGAACCCCTGGTGTAAAACATCATGTAATGAAATCTCAAATCTCATTTGTGAGACAAGTTACCATGTAAAGCAGGATATGAATACAGGATTCTTCTCTACTGCAGCATTTCATAAAATCATGTATGAAATCTCTTTAATAATAAATTATGCAAGGTAGAATTATAGTAACCTAAAAATATTTTGAAATAGATTACTGTTTCCTCCCTTCCCACATTGACCAGACAAACCTGGCATCTATCCAAAAAGGATCTTTAATTAGTGAGTCATTAGGCTGTGTAAAAAGAGCTAACCTTGTGTAAAGGTTCTCCCTTTCATGAAACAAAAAGACTTCCATGACCAAAACTCGTTTAAAGTGCAGATTAAACATTTTAACCTGAAGAGTGCCCTAATTCAGCGTATTTTATTTATTTCCAAATGTAGTGCTACTGACAATGAAGGCAATTCAAAAAGTCATAACCCAAGACAATTACTGTGCAGGGCCTTTGGAGTTCCCTGTAAATTTTCTCTGGTGACCTTAGAGCCCATGCTGGACCACATAGCCAAATATTTGTATTAGGTGTTCCTGGGTTTAACACACTAATTAAAAAGATGGAATTCTTTGATTCTATCTCAAATCATTTTACTTCTAATCTCTTTCTGGAAAAATCTGCTGAATAAATGGAACTAAGAGTATGCTTTCTGAAAAGAGGCTTTACTGTGCTGCAATAAATCCAGGGACTGAGGACATTAATGTACCTGAAGTGCTCTTAATGTGTCAATGGTGGGGAGCATCCTTAGAGTCCTATTTCAGAGGCCTTTACCTTGAAGGTGATAAATTCTTTGAGAAATTACCATAATGGGGAAAAGCTTTACCAAAGGAAACATTGAGTTCAAACATAGCTAAATGCACTGGCCAGAAAGGCAGGGTTAAGGACAGGTGAGGAAGCCATGACACTTTGAGGCATTGACACAACAAACTTGTTTGCAGTGAGGCCACATGACTGGCCCTGAAATCTACACAGAGGACACCAAAACACCATTTTAAATCTCTCCATTGACCCTAAAATAATATATTTCTCTTCTTTCTGTTTACAGTTTAGGAGTGGGAGGGGCCTTAGAGAGCACCTGTCTGAAGGGTAGGCTGAGGACCACCTGCATCGTAATCACCTGGGGGAATTATGAAAAATGAACGTTTCCAGGCCCAAGCTCATTCCAATGGAACCAGAATTCTTGGTGCTGGTGGTGGTGGGGGACGGCAGTTTGGGGAACTTAGAATTTACATTTAAAAAAATGTTAAATGTTTATTTTTTAAAAGCAATAATAAAATCATGTTAATACACATTGCATATCATGTGAAAAAAAATTATATCATCCTAAACAACAAATAATGTATACCTTAGTAACATAAAGTCTTCTAGCAGCCACATTTTAAAAAGTGGCTATTATTTTACATTTTGGCTATCATTTTATCATTTTACGTAGTAGTATCATTTTACGTTTTTGTAAATCTCTTTAATATCTTTGTATTGTTGTTGTTGTTTTGACGGAATCTCACTCTGCCACCCAGGCTGGAGCGCAGTGGTGCAATCTCAGCTCACTGCAACCTCTGCCACCCAGGTTCAAGCAATTCTCCTGCTTCAGCCTCCTGAGTACCTGGGATTATAGGCGCCTGCCACCACGCCTGGCTAAATTTTGTATTTTTAGTAGAGATGAGGTTTCAGCATCTTGGCCAGGCTGGTCTCGAACTCCTGACCTTGTGATGCACCCGCCTCGGCCTCCCAAAGTGCTAATGGGTCAAAAGGTACTGGAACTATAGGATAAACATTACATTTTCTTGAAGGATCCATTTTACTCAAGTTCTAGGAGAAAGAAAAAATTTGTATCTTTGATGATCCTTGAGGAAGAGAGAAATTCTTTTGTTTTTCTTTCCTTTTTTTGGGAAGTAGGGTCTCATTCTGTTGTCCAGGCTGGATGATCATAGCTCAATGCAGCCTTGAACTCCTGGGCTCAAGTGATCCTCCTGCCTCAGCCTCCCAAGTAGCTGGGACTACAGGCATGAGCCACCACACCTGGCTGATTTTTTTTCATTTTTAGTAGAGATGAGGTCTCACTATGTTGCCCAGGCTGGTCTTGAACTCAAAGCAATCCTCCTTCCTTGGCCTCCCAAAATGCTGGGATTATTGGTGTAAGCCACTGGACCCAGCTGAGAAATTATTAATATATGCACTTAAAATGCAGTGTCAACTTTAAAAATTCACCCCAAGTGTCAGAAATTGGTAGACTCAATGTGGTGGCACCTCCACCATACATCAGTGAGAAAAAGAAAAGCCTCCAGATGACATTTGTGTCCAACAAGTAAACTGAAATGTTTCTGCTTTCTCTTTTCCTCCTCTTTAATCGCCCTCTTAAAATTAAATTCCCAGTCAGGCATGGTGGCTCATGCCTGTAATCCCAGCAATTTGGGAGGTTGAGGTGGGTGGATCACGAGGTCAGGAGTTCGAGATCAGACTGACCAACATGGTGAAACTTGTCTCTATTAAAAATACAAAAATTAGCTGGGCATGATGGCGTGCACCTGTAATTCCAGCTACTCAGAAGGCTGAGGCGGGAGAATCACTTGAACCCGGGAGGCAGAGGTTGCAGTGAGTCGAGATCATGCCATTCCACTCCAGCATGGGTGACAGAGGGAGACTCCATCTCAAAAAAAAAAAAAATTAAATTCCCATCCCTTCTTTCAGCCAGCCATTGACAAGTCTTTCTGCTTCCCCTTGATTTGCTAATACTCTATCCTTCCATCACAATCGACCCCTGGGGCCCTAATTTCTCAAGCTTGGCTCAACTCATAGACAAAAGGGGCCTTAAAATATTGAATTTTCCTTTCATTTTTATGTTATGCTCAGGATAGCAAGGGATTGTGTCTTACATGGATATCTCTCAGGAGTCTAGCACAGTGCCTGTAGATGCACTGTAGATGTTCAATGAATGCTGAAAAAAACAAATGGATGAATACATGAATGGATGGGGAGATGCTCACCGTGTCAGGCCGCAGTTGACTTCCTGACTGCCAAATGAAATCGTTTACTCTCAGTTCTCGTCATTGTAAACTTTTCTACAACCTAATCTTTTCACCTTTCTCCCGTATCCCTTCTCCATTTCTTAAATATCCTCTCTCCCTTGGCTTTCAAAATTAAATGCTTTTCTGATATCATCACAACCCCTCCAAATACTTATCTCTGTACCCTTCACTGCTTCTTATTCCTTCTCCTGGCCTTAATGGTGGACATCCCAGGGCTCAGGCACTGGACTCATTTCTTTATTCTGCCTGGTTCTACCCACATGGTTGTCACAGCTTCAAACTTCATCGTTATGCTGATAACCCCCCAAATCCCTATCTCTAGCCCTGACCTCTCACCTGAGTTCCTGCCTTTTATCTCTGTCTGTCTACCACCGCAGATTTCTGCCTGGCTTTCCCACCACCACATATCCTAAACGGACCTCCTTAGATTCCTCTCTATGGGAGAAGGTGTGTGTGTGTGTGTGTGTGTGTGTGTGTGTGTGTGTGTGTGTGTGAATGTATTTTACTTTTGCTACCACTGCAAACAGTTATGATAATAATAGCTACTGTATGTCAGATACCTCATATTATTATTAGCTGATTTAATCCTCAGAACAACCCTGAAAGGTAGGCGTTATCTTCATTTTTGTAGGAAAGGAAACTGAGGCTCAGAGAAGTTAAATGACCTGCCCTACATCACACAGCTAGTATGTGGGATTCACATTCCAGACTTTCTAGCTCCAAAGCTTGTGTTCTTTCCTCCAGATCATACAACTATGAAATTTAAAATTTATAGCTAAATTCCTTGAAAGTTGGGGAGCACCAATGATCTCTATGAGTCTTTGGAATTTGGCATGAGCCACATCCCTCCAGGGACAATGTTTGCCAAATAACAGGTGGTGATTAAACATGGGGGCTTTGGACTTAAGCAGACTGAGTTTAATCCCAGTGCCATTCTTTATATAAAGGGGCAGGATAGTTAGCCTGAGTCTCAGTTTATTCATCTGTAAAATGAGGACACTAACACCTACCTCCCAGGAGAATTGGAAAGAATAAATCAAAGAATGTATATTAAGAATCAACCCCAAATGGCCATCAACTAGTGAGTGGATAAATAGAATGTTATGCTTCCATATGATGGAATACTATTTGGCGATAAAAAGGGGTAAATTCCGCTACACACTATAACATGGATGAAACTTAAAAACGTTATGCTAAATGAAAGAAGCCAGACACAAAGAAAACCATATTGTGTTCTATTTTTATGTGAAATGTCCAGAACAGGCAAATCTGTAGAAACACGAAGTAGATTAGTGGTTAGAGTTAGTGGTCGGGGTGGAAGGGAAACGTGGGCAAGGGAATAGGGAATGACTGCTAATGGGTATGGAGGTTCTTTTGGGGTGATGAGACTATTCTAAATTGATTGTACTGTTGGATATAGTAAAAAGCATTGACTTGTATACTTTTTATTTTATTTTATTTTATTATTTTATTTTATTTTGAGGTAGAGTCTCACTCTGTCACCCAGGCTGGAGTGCAGTGGTGCAATTTCGGCTCACTGCAACCTATGCCTCTTGAATTCAAGTGATTCTCCTGCCTCAGCCTCCCAAGTAGCTGGGATTACAGGTGTGTGCCACTGCGCCTGGCTAATTTTTGTATTTTTAGTAGAGTCGGGGTTTTGCCATGTTGACCAGGCTGGTCTCAAATTCCTGACCACAGGTGATCTACCCGCCTCGGTCTCTCAAAGTACTGGGATTACAGGTGTGAGCCACTGTGCCTGACTGACTTGTATATTTTAACTGAGTGAATTGTTTGGTATATACATTATATCTCAATAAAAATGTGTTAGAAAAAGAATGTATGTTAAATGCTTAGTTCTCACTATTCTCCCTTAGGTCTCGGTGTTCTCACCGTTATTACTTCTCCTCCTTGCCTCGTTTTGTCACTAGCCACTGATTGTGGACATTTGCTCCTACATGCAACTGCCCTGGCTTTTCATGAGCTTAATGAAGTGCAGGGATTTTATTTCTTCTTGTTAAACATTTGGTGGACTTGCTTCGTCTCCTTCTGAGGTGTTTGAGGGTTTGGGGGAAGTCTGCCTGCTGCTCCTTATTGCTTGACCTTGGACTTTGCCTGGGCGGTTCTGAATGTGCCCTCCTTCACTGAATCTGTCCAATAATCTTCCTCATCTACCTTTCAGACATTCCTCAGCTCTTCAACAATCACTTGTTAGGTACCAACCCTAAGTGAAGCCCCCTAGGCATCATGGGTGATACAAGGAGGTTAAACACTCAACCCCTAGTCCAAAGAGTTTTTGATTGTGGTTGGGGAAATAGCACATAGATATAAAAACACACTAAGATGCGGACACAAATCTGTTAAGTGTCAAGTGTGCAATTCTCACCTGGGTGCAATGAGAGTTTAAAGACGTGAGAGATAATTGGTCAGGGAAGTCTTCAAAAACCAGTTTGGGCCCAGCTCCCAACACTTTGGGAGGCCAATGTGGGTGGATCACTTGAGGTCAGGAGTTCGAGACCAGTCTGGCCAACATGGTGAAACGTTATCTCTACTAAAAATACAAAAATTAACCAGGTGTGGTGCCACATGCCTATAGTTTCAGCTACTCGGGAGGCTAAGGCAGGAGAATCGCTTGAAGCCAGGAGGCAGAGGTTGCAGTGAGCCATTGTACTCCAGCCTGGGCAACAAGAGCAAAACTCCATCTTAGGAAAAAAAAAAAAGAAAGCAGATGGAGTGTATGAGCAAAAGCAGAGATGTGGCTCTTCCTCCTTCCTGCTCTATACACTTATTAGCACATACTGTATGCTAGACTCTGGGGATGTTTAGAAAAAAGAGCAAGGCTTTCTGCGCTACCTGCCGAGGGCTCCATACGGTGTTGTTCTGGAATCTTGTTGTAACTTAAAGGGAAACTTTCACAATGTCCGGAGCCCTTGATGTCCTGCAAATGAAGGAGGAGGATGTCCTTAAGTTCCTGGCAACAGGAACCCATTTAGGTGGCACCAACCTTGGCTTCCAGATGGAACAGTATATCTATAAAGGGAAAAGTGATGGCATCTACATCATAAATCTGAAGAGGACCTGGGAGAAGCTTCTCCTGGCAGCTCATGCCATTGTTGCCATTGAAAACCCTGCTGATGTCAGTGTCATATCCTCCAGGAATACTGGCCAGAGGGCCGTGCTGAAGTTTGCTGCTGCCACTGGAGCCACTCCAACTGCTGGCTGCTTTACTCCTGGAACCTTTACCAACCAGATCCAGGCAGCCTTCTGGGAGCCACGGCTGCTTGTGGCTACTGACCCAAGGGCTGACCACCAGCCTCTCACAGAGGCGTCTTATGTTAACCTACCTACCATTGCTCTGTGTAACACAGACTCTCCTCTGCGCTGTGTGGACATTGCCATCCCATGCAACAACAAGGGAGCTCACTCAGTGGGTTTGATGTGGTGGATGCTGGCTCGGGAAGTTTTGCGCATGCGTGGCACCATTTCCCGTGAACACCCGTGGGAGGTCATGCCTGATCTCTACTTCTACAGAGATCCTGAAGAGATTGAAAAAGAAGAGCAGGCTGCTGCTGAAAAGGCTGTGACCAAGGAGGAATTTCAGGGCGAATGGACTGCTCCAGCTCCTGAGTTCACTGCTACTCAGCCTGAGGTTGCCGACTGGTCTGAAGGCGTACAGGTGCCCTCTGTGCCTGTCCAGCAGTTCCCTACTGAAGACTGGAGCGCCCAGCCTGCCACGGAAGACTGGTCTGCAGCTCCCCACTACTCAGGCCACTGAATGGGTAGGAGCAACCACTGAATGGTCTTAAGCTGTTCTTGTGTGGGCTCTTAAATAACATAAGATTCATGGAAAATAAACATCGAGTTTCTAAAAGTTGTGTTCATTTATTTTGTTTTTCTATTCCAGATCAGAATATCTGGGATTTCATACCAAAGTATAACAATAAATACATGTCTTAACATGAATTGTACTTCTAAAAAAAAAAAAAAAAAAGAGCAAGATTGATTCCTGCCCTCTAGGAGCTTACAGATGTAGTGAAGCTAGACACACAAAGAAATGGTAAGAAGTCCATGCATATAGTGAAACGTGTGAGTAGGTTATATGAGGGAGCTTGTAAGACATCACAGAAGAGGTGATCTTTGGACTTTCGAGGGGTGAAGAGCGTTTCACATCAGGAAGCGGGGGAAGTGGGGAATAGTGAAGGCAAAGGCATAGGCATGAAGGTGCATGCTGCGGAGCTGGGGCAGGTGTCAAAAATGAGTGGAGCAGAGCTGGGAGCTGAGGCTGTGGGGGTGTGTTGGAGTTTCATTGTAAAGGTTTTGTTTTGTGTGTATTAAGCAATGTATGTTTTATATTGAGGCAATCAAAGGTGCTGGAGGCACCCTTTCTGCTTCTCTCAGACAGAACTGTCTAACCCCCATTCTTTGTTTCTGCTTTCTCTTAACCCCAGCCCCCTTCCAATGCTTCCTGAAGCAAGGCTTTTTCTTGCCTGGATTAAACTCTGAATACTGTCAGAGTCATCTTCTGAACCTGTGCCATGCAGGTCCCCAAGGAAAACACACTTCCCCTGACCCTTTTCTATTTAGCACACACCTTTACCTTACTGCAGGGTGGGGAGGGAAGCTTGAATGACAACCTCCTTGCAGAAATCACCAAATTCAGAATCAAAATGAGGTTGAGCTCATGGATTTTACCTCTGGT
The DNA here is from genome assembly GCA_036589455.1 of Ateles fusciceps. Lineage (NCBI taxonomy): Eukaryota > Metazoa > Chordata > Mammalia > Primates > Atelidae > Ateles > Ateles fusciceps. The sequence goes on from JAZHEH010002393.1 coordinate 9,145,071, forward strand.
CAAACAGAACATGTCTGCTGCATGCCTTTCCAAATTTTATTTTGGTTCTAACGTTTTAAAATGCAGGCCTAAACTACCCCCGAAATAAGTCCTTATAATGTTCCCAGCATAAATTAATACACTATCTATAGAATTTTTTCTTTCTGCGTACTGAAAGATTTAACACATCTTTCCCCTTAAAAGGTAAATTCCTTTGTAGATCATTGAAGGATTTGCAGAAATGCATATAACACACTCAAATGTACTTAAGCGTTTTTAAATAGAATACATTATAGATTACTTCTACAATCTACAAGCCAAATGAGATTATAGTTTCCAAACAAAATGCAAGGGCAAGTTTGTTGGCTGAATTCATACTCATTTATCACACCCTTCTGTACTGCCTTAATATCTTTAACTGGCCAGTCAATCATAAAAAATTAAATTCTCAGTAAATCTTATCGGTACTACAAAAATAATGGGATTTCTGTTTACAAGGTGTCGATTGTGTTTAGGGTCTTTGATAATGACTGCAGACAGTCAATAAACACTGAGACATTTACATGGCCAGTAGGAGCCTAACTAAACTATCTAATCTTTCAAAAGACAGTCAACACAATGAACTCTAAACCTGATCCCCTCAAATACGGGAGAGAGAGTTTAGTGCTTTAAATACTACTCAACTCCAAACCCCACACTAAAAGGAACCATTAAAGGTTTTTCTTAAACTCACAGAAGCGGAACATTTTTATTTCAGTTCCATTCTCTAGTGACAAATCTTTACCTTATAATCTAAGTTGAACAATTTATAGGACCTGGGATTTGTGAAGGGTAACAGGTATTAGAAGCATTGACTAAAAGTGAAAGAGGAGTTTCGTTGGACACTTACTTAAAAATTCAAAAATGGCCTTTAAAAAAATTTCAAGAAATCAAAGAACATTACTTGCTGGTTTTGTTCATTATAATCAAGTAAACTCAAGTTCAAAACTTCTGGATAGTTGGTGTTATATTTATTGCTGGAAGATTTTTTTTGAGAAGCTGGAAAAAAAAAGACTATTGATTGACCATTTCTGCTCTCTTAGGCCTGTATACACAATGAAGAGAATGGTTTAAAAATTCTAGAATCCGGATGAGAGACTTTTGCATAAGGGAAGCTGAAAAGGCCTGTCATGAATTTAGATACTAAGTAAACTTTGGGCTTTTCGGTAACATAGGGAGAAAGAGAAAGGAGAATTTCAGCATGACTTGAGCAAATGTGTTTTTGAGTCTGATATTTTTGTAATGGTGGTGAATACATGAAGATGCTCGGGATGGCATTTACTAGCTAATGGCCAGAGAAACCGGGCCCTCACCACACACTCAGAAAGAATGTCTTTCCTGGGAGATTTGATTCGGGGCTACTTTGTTCCTTTCTTATACACCTCCAAGGTGTTGGGTTCTTCACTGTTCCTGTTTAAAGAGCTTGGCCAGAGACGTTCTGATTTCTCTCTCTGTTCCACACCCAAGGCAAGAGCTGGAATCAGGAAAGGGAAAGGGCAACCTGGTTCACGTGGAGCAGCTTCAGCTGCATCAGAAACAGTTATGGCCTTGCCCTGAAAGGTGGTTAACACAGTAGACAGGTGGAGATCTGACCTTCAGTTTTCTTCGGGTTATAGAAATGGGAGATTCTTTGGTTGACCTGGCATTCTGCCCGTCATAGAGCCCTCCTTTGTCACTGGACTCTCTCCTTCGCCATTCGCAGAAAATGGCAGGAAGTGTATAAAAAGCTGGAATCCTGAAACGGGATTGAATCCTGCCAGGTTAGGAGGCCATTCTGTCTGTCTCACTCAGGTCAGTGTTGGAGAGGACTGGAAGGAGGCTGGTTGATTTTATTTTTGTGGGTGAGCTCACACTGGCAAGCCCCTATGTTGTAGACATCTTTGGATGTCATTAAGGCTTAGATTTGAGAATTTCAGGACTTGTTGTTGTTAGTAGGCTCACACACACTTTATGAACTCCAATAATCCTTCAGCTCTACTGGAACCTAAAATCCATTGATTCTCCTGTATTTTTCCTGTCAATAACTTTTTCCATGTTACTTCCCTCCTTACCCAGCTCAAATCTGTGGTCAAATGTTTTCATCACACACTTGAATATACCTTCAATTTCCTTGCCCCACTCTCATTTTGTTGAACTATCTTAGCTAAACTACCATCTTTGTTAAATTCAACTTTTCCCTACTCCATCCCACAGTTGAACAAAAGCACACAGCTAAGCTGACCTCATTTTACATTCTTTTTTTTTTTTTTGAGACGAAATCTCACTCTGTTGCCTGGGCTGGAGGGCTGTAGTGTGATCTCAGCTCACTGCAGCCTCTACTTCCTGGGTTCAAGCTATTCTCCCGCCTCAGCCTTTCAAGTGGTTAGGATTACAGGCTCGTTTCACCACACCCAGCTAATTTTTGTATTTTTAGTAGAGATGGAGTTTTACCCTGTTGGCCAGCTGTTCTCAAACTCCTGGCCTCAAGTGATCTGCCTGCCTAAGTCTCCCAAAGTGCTGGGATTACAGGCATGAGCCACCGTGCCCGGCCTCATTTTATATTCTTGATCACTCATCTCTGGTGGACACTTAGCAATCATATTATGTTTCCCTAGCCCATTCATTCATTCATTTACCCTATTGAAAGAGAACTATTTTATACCTTTTGTTCTTTTCTCAAAAATTCAACCACTCTTCTCCGTCTTCATTGTTGTGATAACGATGCTTCCTATACACTGAGAAAATGGAAGGGAGCAGAAGAAGACTTCCATAATGTCCCACAACAACATCTACCCATCTACCAAAATCTGGTAGACTCTGCCTTCTGTTCTGTTTCCTTGGAAGAACTCTCCATGCTCTTTATAAAAGCCAAAACCTCCACTTACACACCAGAACCTGACCCTCTTCCCCTCCCTTGCCTACAAAGTCAAGGACAGTGCTGCAGGCAATCTCCCCTCACTCTCCTGCATCATCACTTCCCACCTTTTCCCCAGCACCATATAAGCATTCTCTCATCATGAAAAACACTCATCTCTTGGGCCCACTTCCCCTTCTAGTTTACTACATCCCCAACCCCCATTTCTCTCTTTTCTCTTTTACAGCAAAATTCTGCAATATAGTTGTATCTGCTTGCTGTTTCCAATTCTCCTCTTATTTCTTCTCCTTTACCCACACCACCCACTGAAGTTACTCTGGAAAAAGTGCCAGTAGACTTGCTTGACACAGGCTTGGTGGCTGGATCTGCAGCAGTGTTTTGTATCCTGAGATGACCTTGACAATGGAAGTCACTTGCTAAAGCTAGAAAGAAGAAAAGTAGAAGCAGTCTTGTAACTTTGTGGAGCTGCAACACCAGGCTTAGACTGCCCTAGTCCTTATCTATCTGGACTCCTTTGCATGAGAAACTTTTATTTTAAATTGCCTTTTTTTTTTAGATGGGGGTCTCGCTATGTTGCCCAGGCTGGAGTGCAGTGGCTATTCACAGGTGCCATCCCACTACTAATCAGCATGGGAGTTTTGACCTGCTCCGTTTATGACCTGGGCCAGTTCACCCCTTCTTAGGCAACCTGGTGGTCCCCCGCTCCGGGGAGGTCACCATATCGATGCCGAACTTAGTGCGGACACCCCAACTGGCATAGCGCACTACAGCCCAGAACTCCTGGGCTCAAGCGATCCTCCTACCTCAGCCTCCCGAGTAGCTGGGACTATAGGCACGCGCCACTGCGCCCAGCGCATGAGAAACTTAATAATAATTTGCGTTAAATATAAGGTATGGCTTACAAAATAATGAGACTGAGTCCATAGGTTGTCACCGAAGATAAGCTCCATTACATGCAAAAGTACCTAATTCATAGTAGTCACTCAATAAATATTTGTTCATTCATCTTGATAATATGTTACATTTTATAAATGGTTTAGAATTTTTGAAATGCTTTCACATACTGTACAAGTTATTGTCAAAATACCGAACACTGATCAACACTTCCTCCAGGGGCTTTTGGATGTATTTTAATTGTTTTAGGATGTGACCAACTTTGTGGAGCCGAGTTAGTTGGCTTCATTATTCCCCCGGCAACATTTCCTTTGCACTCATTGATTTCCATGGCTACATGATGATTACTTCCTGAGAAACAAAGGAACACATGTGTTTGGAAGTCAAAAGGAAGCATACAGATCACCTATTGAACCATAACCCTGTAAAACGTGGTATAAATGGAAACTTTTCTTTTTATCATAGTGTGTTTGAAATGAAGGAATTCACATTAGTCATTCTCTCAGTTTCTACTCTATAATAGCTGTCCTTGTAAGGGGCCAGATTGTGTCAGGCCTTATAAACCAAATTCACTCCAAAAATTTTATAAGATAAACTGTTTACAACATCAACATTTCTGAGTGGTGACCAATCCAGAAAAATGACAGTAGGTAATGGGAAATTTGAAGACAAAGAATGGGTGGAGGAAGAAATAACTCACCACTCTAAAACATACTGGTTCCATTTCACTACATTATGAGTTATTTACTATATTATTCATTACTTACTACATTGATTAATTATTCCAGCAAACATTTATTGAAGACTTTTCTGTAAGAAGTCCTGTACTAAGTGCTCTGACAACTATGAAAGTGGGTAACACCCAAAAGTGGTCTTCAAATAATTCAGTTTCATATTTGAAATAAAGTATATATATCCTGTCCAAACTATGTCCTATGAGAAGTACAATTCAGGACCTAGAGTGGCTTTGAAGAGGGGAGCTGTCTGTGTTGAACCTTGAAGAATGTGTAGAAATCTGTTTACCAGGTAGACAAACGGAAGGGCATTCCAGATGAAAGGAACAGCATCTACAAATGCCCAGAGGTACCCAGGTCAGAGATAATGAAGAAGAGCTAGGTAGAACTTGATTTGGAGAGCAAGAGCAGGTTGGGATATCTATGTTGGGGGATGTTATTAGGAGGTGGGCGTTTGATGCATGGAAATTGACTTATAGTGGGAGGAGAGGGAAGTTAATGAGTTCCATTTTGGACATGTTGATGGGATAGGAGTTTAAAAGGAAGTTTGGAACTCAGGGGAGAAGTGCAGTTGAAGGTCTAGATTTGGCATTCACCAACACACAAGTGGAAGATGAAAACACAGGACTCTAAAGTAAGAGGAAAAGAGAGGAGGACAGAATCATGGGAAATGACTACATTTAGAAGACAAACAGATGGAGAGGACCTTGGGAAGGAGACTGAGAAGGAGAAACCAGGGAATATGAATAAAGACCATAAGAAAACAACAGGTTTCCCCTTTATCCATGGTACAGCCCTTCTTTAGTAATTATTGGGGAATGTTGAAGCAGAATAGGAAACACTAAAGGAGTGTTTAATCCAATCCTTTTTATTTGCAGTACTTTCCTAGGATTCAAGGCTCATTTTTCTTCACCCCATGAATAAACTCCAGGAGCCTGGGCAGACCAAATGGGTGGTTATTCCTGGGTTGCATGCTGGATGGAAAGTTCTAGGAGTCAGCTCAAAAGGGATGCTTCTGGGTTGTGAAGCGCCAATGAATCAGGAAGGCCTATCACATAGTGGTTATGAGCTCTAGAGTTAGGCAGATCTGTGTTCAGATCCTGACTCTGAGGTCCAGAGATGGATTCTCCCAGCAGGTGTGCAAGCCACCCTGGGTGTGGAGTGCGCATTCCTCACTCCAAGACCTCACTTCAAGACCTCACTCCCCCGACAAGTTAAGTTGGAATAAAAAAGACATTTCTCCACTGACTTGTCAGCTTCTCAAGAGCTTGACACATAGAAGATTCTTAAATCTATAGTCTTTGTAAAATCATGAATGAGCAAATAACAAACTTTAAAAACAGTACATTGGAAATAATTTTATAATAAACATGTAAACATTGTGGTCACCTAACATTTTCATGGGCAACTCATCTTTTGGAAACTGATCATTGAACATCAGAGAAACATCCACATGTGTCCATTTGAAAAGATGTAGAGGAACAATCCCATTCACCAGGCCACAAAATAGAAATTAATTAAAATAATTCTCTTCAATAATACATAATCTCTTTCCTCATTGTGCCATGGCATAATACTAACGCTTCTATAGGGTGATGACTTTCCTGGCACTGTTCTGAAGACCTTATTTTCATTACTTAATTTAATCTTCCAACAAACTTATGAGACAGTAGCTCGTCTATTATGTAGAAAAGAAAACTCCAGGTACAGAAAAGTACCCAAGGTCACATCGCTAATAAGTAGCAGAGGTAGGATCTGAACCCAAGCAGTCTGACACCAGAGTCTTTGAATCTAACCACTACACTACATAGAAGCCTCCCTTGATTCTGGGACCTGACTGCATAGCTGGACCCACTTTGTTCATCACCTTGTATGGAAGGAAAGCTACATTGTGATGTGAAATGAGGCTTTCTCATTACAGCTTCTATGGGGGCAGGTGGAGTGGGGGCAGGTTGTGGGTGATGTATTTGTGTTAAATCAGACGAGAAGCATGATAATTATTTGTATAAACAGAAGTCATAATCACATGATGTTTTGATTTGACAATTTACCTCTACCAGTCTCATAGGCAGGTGGCCTCAGCCCCTTGTCATAAGCGCTCATTTGTGAACTAAAAAGAGAGGTTTGGCACCTCTGGACAGGGCCAAAAAGCATGTACACTTTAGGAGTCTCCAGGGAGCACACTAACCCTGTCTGTCCTCAATGCCCCTGCTGTAGTGTTTTCTGAAGGGCCCTTGTATCTTTTAGTTGGTCTCCAGGAGTATACACTGATTGTCCCTTATCTGAGGAGTAACTGAGAGAAACCTCAAAAGGAGCTGCGGAGAAGAGGCTCCAAAGCAGAAAGTGGAAACATTGCCCAGTCTTGAAGGGAATTTGAATCCAAAATGATTACAGGCTTACCTTGGAGACTTTGCAGGTTTGGTTCCAGACCATTGCAACAAAGCTAATATCACAATTAAGTGAGTCACATGCATTTTTTTTGTTTCTCAGTGCATATAAAAGTTATATTTACACTATGCTCTAGTATATTAAGTGTGCAATAGCATTATGTTTAAAAAACCCAATGTACTTATCTTAATTAAAAAACACTTTATTGCAGAGCCAGGCAAAGAGGCTCATGCCTGTAATCCTAGCACTTTGAGAGGCCAAGGCAGATGGGTCGCTTGAGCTCAGGAGTCTGAGACCAGCCTGGGAAACATGGTGAAACCTGCCTCTACAAAAAATACAAAAAAATTAGCCAGGAGTGGTGGTGCATGCCTGTAGTCCCAGCTACTCAGGAGGCAGAGGTGGGAGGATCACCTGAGCTTGCAATGTTGAGGCTTCTTGTCTGGTGTAAATCAGACAAGAAGCATGAAAATTATTTGTATAAACAGAAGTCATAATCACATGGTGACTACTGGATTGCACCATGCACTCCATCCTGGGCTACAGAATGATAAGAACTTGTCTCACAAAAAAATAAACAACTTTATTGCTAAAAAGTATTAATGATCACCTGAGCCTTCAGTGAATCAGAATCTTTTTGCTGGCGGAGGGTCTTGCCTTGATGTGGATGGCTGCTGACTAATCAGCGTGGTGATTGCTAAAGTTGAGGTGGCTGTGGCAATTTCTCAAAATAAGACAACAATGACATTTGCCACATCGGTTGACTCTTCTTTTTCATGAAAGATTTCTCTGTAGCAAGTAATGCTGTTTGATAGCATTTTATCCACATTAGAATGTCTTTCAAAATTGGAATGCATCCTCTCAAACGCTGTTACTGCTTGTCAACTAAGTCTATGCAATATTCTAAATCCTTTGTTTTCATTGCAATTATGTTCACAGCATCTTCATCCGGAGTAGGCTCCATCTCAAGAAATTAATTTCTTTGCTTATTCATAAGAAGTAGCTCCTCATCTGTTCAAGTTTGGTCATGAGATTGCAGCAGTTCACTCACATCTTCAGAGTGTACTTCCAGTTCTCTTGCTATTTCTACACATCTACAATTAGTTCATCTAAACCATGAAGAGAAAACATTGCTCCTACCTTGAAGGGAACTAGAATCAAAAATTCTCAAATTATTGAAGTCTTGAACCCCTCCAAGTCATCCATGAGGGTTGGAATCAACTTCTTTCAAACTCCTGTTAATGTTGATATTTTGACTTTCTCCCACAAATCTTAATGGCATCTGGAATGTTGAATCCTTTCCAGAATTCTTTCAGTTGACTTTGCCCACATTCATTAGAAGAATTGCTCTCTGCGTTAGTTATAGCCTTATAAAATGTATTTCTTAAATAAAATGACTTGAAAGTAGAAATTACGCCTTGATTTATGGGCTACAGAATGGATGTTGTGTCAGCAGGCATGAAAATAACATTCATCTCCTTGTACATCGCCATCAGAACTCTCGGGTGACTGGTTGTATTGTCAATGAATAGTAATATTCTGAAAGGAATCTTTTTTCCTGAGTAGTAGTTCTCAACAGTGGGTTAAAAACATTCAGTAAATCATGCTGTAAACAAACATGTTGTCATCCAGGCTTTGTTGTTCAATTTCTAGAGTACAGGCAAAGGAGATTTAGCATAATTCTTAAGGGCTATGGGGTTTTGGGAATGATCAGTGATTACTGCCTCAACTTAAAGTCATCAACTGCATGAGCCCCTGGATAAGAGAGTCAGCCTGTCTTTTGACACTTTCAAGCCAGGTATTGACTTCACCACTGTTTCAATAAAAGGTGGAGAATTTTTCATCTACGTTGAAAATTTGTTGTTTAGTGTAGGTGCCTTCATCAATTATCTTAGCTAGATCTTCTGGATAAGTTATTTACTGCAGCTTCTCCATCAGCACTTGCTGCTTCACTGTGCACTTCTGTGCTATGAAGTCAACTTCTTTCCTTAACCTCATGAACCAACCTCTACTAGCTTCTAACTTTTCTTCTGCAGCTTCCTCACCTCTCTCAGCCTTCATAGAATTGAAGGGAGTTAGGGCCTTGTTTTGGATTAGGTTTTGGTTTCAAGGGAATGTTGTGGCTGGTTTGATCCTCTATTCAGAGCACTAAAACTTTTTCCATGACAGCCATAGGCTATGTCTTTATCACTCATGGGTTGTCTGGAGTAGCACTTTTAATTTCCTTCAAGAACTTTTCCTTTGCATTCACAACTTGGCTGTTTGGCACAAGAAGTTTAACGTTCAGCCTGTCTCAGTTTTTGACATGCCTTCCTCACTAAGCTTAATTATTTCTAGCATTTGAGTTAAAATGAGAGATGTGTGATGTTTCCTTTCACTTGAACACTTAGAGGCAGACCATTGTAGGGTTACTAATTGACCTAATTTCAATGTCATTGTGTCTCAGGGAATAAGGAGACTCACAGAGAGGAAGAGAGATGGGGAACTCCCTGGTAGTGGGGAGCAGTCAGAACACAAACAACATTTACTGATTAAGTTTGCTGCAGTTCGTGACACCCCAAAACTATCACAATAGTGACATCAAAGATCATGGATTACAGATAACCTCAGAAAATATTATCATAATGAAAAAGTGTGAACTATTACAAGATTTACCAAAATGTTACACAGATGCTAAGTGAGCACATGATGCTGGAAAAATGTGCCAGTAGACTTGCTTGACACAGGGTTGCCATACACCTTCAATTTATTTTAAAAAATGCAATATCTATGAAGGGCAATAAAGCAAGATATGCCTGTGTATTAGGCTGTTCTTGTGTTGCTATAAAGAAATACCTGAGGCCGGGCGCGGTGGCTCACGCCTGTAATCCCAGCACTTTGGGAGGCTGAGGTGGGTGTTTCACAAGGTCAGGAGTTTGAGACCAGCCTGGCCAACATGGTGAAACTCTGTCTCTACTAAAAATACAAAAAATTAGCTGGCATGGTGTCGGGCACCTATAATCCCAGCTACTCGGGAGGCTGAGGCAGGAGAATTGCTTGAACCCAGGAGGGAGAGGTTGCAGTGAGCTGAGATGGCGCCACTGTACTCCAGCCTGGGTGATACTGCAAGACTCCATCTCAAAAAAAAAAAAAAAGAAACACCTGAAAGCTGGGCATGGTGACTCATACCTGCAATTCCAACACTTTGGGAGGCCGAGGCAGGTGGATCACTTGAGGTGAGGAGTTTGAGACCAGCCTGGTCAACATGGCGAAACCCCATCTCTACTCAAAATACAAAAATTAGCCAGGTATGGTGGCGGATGCCTGTAATTCCAGCTACTTGGGAGGCTGAGGCACAAGAATTGCCTGAACCTGACAGGTGGAGGTTGCAGTGAGCTAAGATCATGCCACTGCACTCCAGCCTGGGTGGAAGAGTGAGACTGTCTCGAAAAAAAAAAAAAAAAAAAGCCAAGGCTGAGTAACGTATAAAATGAAGAGGTTCAATTGGCTCATGGTTTCACAGGTGTACAGGAAGCATGGCAGCATGGCAGTGCATCTGCTCAGCTTGTCAGAAGGCCTCAGGAAGCTTACAATCAGAAGATGAAGGGGAAGCAGGCATCTCACATGGTGGGAGCAGGAGCAAGTCCGTGGGAGGTGCCACACTCTTTTAAAAAACCAGATCTCATCAAAACTCACTCACTAAGGTGAAGACAGCACCAGGCCATGAGAGATCTGTCCCTATGACCCAAACACCTCCCACCAGGCCCCACCTTGAACACTGGAATCTGTATTTCGACATGAGATTTGGGTGGGGACAAATATCCAAACTATATCAGCCTGTATTCGCAATCCCCTCCAAAACCTGTGATTTCACATATGTTTAAAAATAAAGTTCAGAACAAAATATTTCCTAGACATTATACTCAGTTAATGAAGACAATTAGATTTGCAATTAGCTAACTCTTACTTAAATACATTCAACACTTACAGAAGAAAAGAACCCCAAACACATAAAAATAAATCAGATTAGGCTTTGTCTTTTGATTAATGTTTTTTTCACTGAGCAGGAAAATACTCATTAACAAAAGTTTCGAGAACAATAAAGCAACTGGAGGTTATTAATATGAAAATATTGTCGATTGTTCCTCCTGTAGAAATCTCCCTGGACAGCCCACTTCCTGAAAAGTGACTCAGCAAAAGCTCCCAGAGAAGAGTTGTTCATACTTCATACCATTGTTCAGGCCGGAGCTTATTTCTTATCTATAAAGCCCCTTGTGATTGATGATTCATGTTTCTTTTCATTTATGGGCTTTGAATGTAAACTATTTCTTAATGTAAACAAATGGCTTCAGTATTTAAAGCAAAATATTTCCGTTTGTTTAGTACTATTTCCTATTTTATGCCTGAAACTGTGTTTTTGAAGGAATTGTTTGGTTTCAAAGGAGGGAAAAGGGAATGATTGTTTAGAAGAATGTGTGCCAAGGGGGCGTGCCTTTGTCTTGGGCAGCCTTTGAGACCTGCCTGGAGTCAGAGGGGGCGTGTGGTAGGTAGCATGACCCAAAGAAGCTGGTGTCATGAATTCTGCCTATAAAGGTTGTGGCATCCTGTGGGAGAAAAGGGTATCTGGTAGCTTGATAACAGGTCCTGAAGTATGTTTTTAAATTCTCTATTCTGTTGAAGAGATGCAAACAAGGAGAATGGAAGAGAAATGATGCATAGAACAGTGGTTAAGATACTAGAGAGAAGAAAACAAGATCTTTAGGGATTTCTAATGACATTTTACAATTGTCAATATAAAAAAATAAAATAAAAACGTACAAAAGCATGAGACAGTTTCAATGACGTATGTGCCAAAAATTGACCACTAGGTAGCGCCATAATCTAGCTCTACGACTCTAGCACTGTGTTGATTCTGTGTTGACCAGGATGCAAACATTTAAGATTTAGGATTGAGAAAAGACTAACAAAGGCAGCTGTAAATTATTCAGTCAGAAGACCCTATAACAAACTGAAGAGGTATAAGGTTCACCAAGTGTTTATTTGATGAAGTTTCTACTATAGCAAGTATTTTTATTCAGGACCCAGAGAAACAGACATTGCACATGGAAGAGATTTTGAGCCTTCTCTTAAAAAACACCTAGATTTGGCTGGGCATGGTGGCTCACGCCTGTAATCCCAGCACTTTGGGAGGTCAAGGTGGGCAGATCAGGAGGTCAGGAAATCTAGACCATCCTGGCCAACATGGTGAAACGCTGTCTCTACTAAAAATACAAAAAGGGCTGAGTGTGGTGGCGCGTGTCTGTAGTCCCAGCTACTCCGGAGGCTGAGGCAGGAGAATCTCTTGAATCTGGGAGCCGAAGTTGCAGTGAGCAGAGATTGCACCACTGCACTCCAACCAGCCAGAGCGAGACTCTGTCTCAAAAAAACAAAACAAAACAAAACAAAAAACCCAACCATCTACATTGCATGAAGATAAAGAAAAATAATTATTATAGTTAATTAAAACAATTAGTACAGAAATTTCTTGTCAAATTAGAAAAACACCAATTTAATGAAGTAATAAACATTACTCATACTTGTTTTGATTCACCAATGTCTTTATCATTCCTACTTAGTCGTCCATTCATTCAGCAATCATTCAGTACATGCCCATTACACACCTAACATCATCTAGGTGACTTGAATCTAAAGAAGCGTGAGGCATATGCCTTGCCTTTGCAAAGCACATGGTCCAGCAAGGTAGATAAATACATAACAAAACAATATTAAGGGATAAGAGCTTCAGTAAAGACATGTTCAAAAGATTTATAGTAGATAGCCGCAAATTACAAAACAAGTTGCATTTGAACAAGGTCTTGAAAGATAATAACTGACACTTATTGATACTCAGCATGTGTAAAACCCTCTCCTAAATACTTTACCTAACAAATACTTAGAAGCCATGTAATCATCGGCCTGGCGCGGTGGCTTATGCCTGTAATCCCAGCACTTTGGGAGGCCAAGACGGGTGGATCACGAGCTCAGGAGTTCAAGACCAGCCTGGCCAAGATGGTGAAACCCTATGTCTACTAAAAATACAAAAATTAGCCAGGCATGGTATCAGGCACCTGTAATCCCAGCTACTGGGGAGGCTGAGGCAGGGAATTGCTTGAACCCGGGAGGTGGAGGTTGCAGTGGGCGGAGATCGAGCCACTGCACTACAGCCTGGGGGACAGAGTGAGACTCCATCTCAAAAAAAAAAAAAGAAGTCATGTAATCATCATAACAACCATTTGAGGAAGGTGACACTATTATTATCCCCATGTTAGAGACAGGAAAACCAATTTGGGAAATGCATTCTAGATGAAGGAAGTAACATGTATAAAGGCTCAGAGATGTGCAAAACCATGGCATGTTCCAATGAGCAGGTGGATTAGACCTGTGATAACATTCTAATATTCATAGAAATACCATGACCTCAGGCCGGGCACAACGGCTCACGCCTGTAATCCCAGCACTTAGGAGACTGAGGTGGGCGGATCATCTGAGGTCGGGAGTTCAAGACAAGCCTGACCAACATGGAGAAACCCCGTCTCTACTAAAAATACAAAATTAGCCGGGCGTGGTGGTGCATGCCTGTAATCCCAGCTACTCAGGAGGCTGAGGCAGGAGAATCACTTGAATCAGGGAGGCAGAGGTTGCGGTGAGCCAAGATTGCACCATTGCACTGTAGCCTGGGCAATAAGAGTGAAACTCTGTCTTAAAGAAAAAAAAAAGAAAGAAAAGAAAAAAAAAATACCATGTCTTATAAACAGAAAAATGGGGTAAGTTATATCAGAGATTTTAAATAGATTTTTTGAAAGTAATTTTTAAATTAAAAAATGTAAATTTTGTTTTTGAAAAGTTTTTTTGTAGAGATGGGGTCTAACTATGTTGCCCAGGCCAGTCTTGAACACCTGGCCTCAAGCAATCCTCCTGCCTGGCCCCACAAAGTGCTGAGATTACAGACATGAGCCACTGCGCCCAGCTAACTATTTTCCTATTACTTAGAAATTTTATTATTTAAAGAACCATAGGGATATAATTTACTGAGTAATGACAGATCCATTGAAAGATCAAACCATTTTTTCATAATGAAATATTCTGAATTTTTAAAAGATGACATAGAAAATATAAAATGGCTCTGTAGAATCACAATTTTTAATGCCATAGATTTTTTCTTAAAATACTAACTTTCTGGCCAGGCGTGATGGCTCACACCTGTAATCCCAGCACTTTGGGAGGCCAAGGAGGGGGGATCACCTGAGATCAGGAATTCAAGACCAGGCTGGCCAACATGGAGAAACCCCATGTCTACTAAAAATACAAAACTTAGCTAGGTGTGGTGGCAGGTGCCTGTAATTCCAGCTACTCCAGAGCCTGAGGCCAGAGAATGGCTTGAACTCGGGAGGAAGAGGTTGCAGTGAGCTATCATGCCTCTGCACTCCAGTCTGGGCGACAGGGACAAAACTCTGAAAAGCAAAAACAAAAACACAAAAACAAAATAACAAACTGTATTACTGTAGGTCTGCTGAAAATAACAATGCTATAGTTTTAGAACTTAACTGAATATCTGGAAAGATTTCCTAATGTTGAAATACTACTACTGATATAATGAAAACAACTTTTAACTGTTTTATTTTAGGTAGTATTTGCAAGACAAACTCTATGACATCAAGATTAAATATTTATTGGTTGCTCATTACTTACAAACCTGTGTTCCTGTGTCCAGATTATTTGTTGAACAAATATTTATTGAGCACCTATGTTGTGCCAGCCATGGTGTTAGCTGCTGTAGCAGCAAAACAATAAGGGCCCAAGTCTCTGCTTACCTCTCTGTCTCTACCCTGTCTCAGGCAAGCAGCCCCTTGCTCACCACCCTGACCAGACTTTCACTTCCCTGGCCATGTCCTCTCTCCACATTAGGGGGTCCCTGCTCCCACAACTTCTTTGCATGTGACTCGGCTATGAGTTTTTTCACCACTTGGAATATCCAAATGGTATCCACTGTTCAATCCACAGTTCTAGTGACCCCTCCTCTATGGATGCTCTTATTCTCTTCTGAGCCCCGTTTTTAAAAAATCATGGTAACTGTTTTTAAGTGTACAGATCAGTAGTGTTAAGGATATTCACATTGTTGTGCAACCAATCTCCAGAACGTATTCATCTGGCAAAACTGAAACTCTACATCCATTAAACAACTCCCCGTCTCCCCCTTACCCTCACCCCTGGCAACCACTATGCCACTTTGTTTCCATGCATTTGACTATTTTAGATATTTCATGTAAGTGGAATGCTACAGTATTTTTTCTTTTTGTGACTACCTTATTTCACTTAGCATAATGTCCTCAGTCCTTCCATTTTGTAGCATGTGACAGGATTTCCTTTCTTTTTAAGGCTGAATCCTATTCCATTGCATGTTTATACCACATTTTGCTGATGCATTCATCCATTGATGAGTGTTTGGGTTGCTTTTCCTGGTATTTTTTTTTAATCCCTTCTTCTCTTCTAGCACTCACCTCTTGCCTTCATGCATTAAAACGATTTTTTTTCTTTTCTTATCTGTATGTTTCTTCATTTTAAAAAATCCATCCACCCATCCATCCAACAAATATTTTTTGTGTCCCCTATTTGCCAGGCACAGTGCTAGGTACTGGAGATATACCAGTGAACAAAACAGAAAAAATTCCTTGTGCTCATTAATCTGCATTCTTATGGAGGAGACAGATAATCAACAAGTGAAGTGTACCGTGTGTCCAAAGATAGAAAGTACTATGGGGCAGAAACAAAGCAGAGAGACTGAGGTGGGGATAGAGAGTCCCAGATCAAGATTAAAATGCTAGATTTCACTTCCAGCAAAGCTATCATTGAGAAGGTGATTTTTGAAGGAGTGAGCCATACATATCAGAGGCAAAAGCATTTCAGAAAGAGGGGAGAGCAGGAGCCTAAGTCCTCAGGTGGAGCATTCCTGGCAAAGCATGAGAAACACGTCAGTGCAACCGAAGTGGAATGAGACACAGGTAAGGAGCAAGAGATGAGGTCAGGGCAGTCCAGGGCAGAGGGAGAGGCAGACTGTGGAGGGCTTGTAGATCATTTTAAAAGCAGGATATGTGTCTGATTCATAAAAATATTATTTGAAAGAATATTATTTAAATGAATGAATAACAGTCTCCTGTGAATGCACCCCATACGAACCATGTCTATAGGACTAATGTGCCTATAGATACATTCCATTGCCCACACAGTATTTTTTTAAAAATTAAACTTGGCTGTGTGTGGTGGCTGGCACCTGTAATCCCTCAGTTTGGGAGGGTGAGGTGGGCAGATCGCTTGAGCTCAGGAGTTCAAGACCAGTCTGGCCAATATGGCGGAACCTCACCTCTACAAAAAATATAAAAATTAGCCAGGTGTGGTGGCACATTCCTGTGGTCTCAGCTACTCAGAAGGCTACGGTGGGGAGGATGGCTTGAGCCCAGGAGGTGGGGGTTGCAGTGAGCAGAGATGGCATCACTGCACTCCAGCCTGGGTGACAGGGTGAGACCCTCTTGCCAAAAAAGAAAAAAAAAAATCCCCACGAGAGTATTATGGAGAGGAAGTGGGAAATACCTGTGTATAGCCTGGGCAGGATTTCTGTCTTTCAAATTACACTATCAGATTTGTACGGGTAAGGCAGCATGTTTTAGGTGGCAGGCAAAGGATATCTGGTGGCAAATAAAAAGCTGCTGCTATTTGTGGCATCACCTCTGACCCTTAAAGCCAGAAGATCCCCCCACAGACCAAATGAGTCCAGAAAAGCAAGTTGCAAGAGCTAAAGGTTATTCTAGGCTTAGGGGTTCCCATGCCTTTGCTGCTCCTGATTTTCGTGGACTTCTGTTCATCTTACAGGCCCCCATTCAACACTGACATTTGGCCCCACTGGGTTTGGTAACTCTCATTCTGCCTTTTTGAAATCTTGGACCTTATCATTCCTTAATGTTTGTGACTCTGTTAGCATTTTTGGCTATGGCCCATTTGCTCCCCAAATCCTAGCCAGGTAGCATATCACATTCCTAGATATTTGGTGTATTTTGCTGCTTTTTTATGTGGTATCGATTTTGTATTTCATTTCCTAATTGTTACTAATATATAGATGAGCATTTTTTGGTCTAGAGTGCTTGTTAGATCCACTCATTAATTCTGTTTGTTGATCTCTGAAGATTTTCTACGTATACAATCATGTATTATGCAAAAGTCAGTTCTTCTTCTTTCTTACTGATGTTTACATCTGTTATTTCCCTATCATCTTGACTTATTACACTGGCTAGATTTCCAGGACAATTTTGAATAGAGTTAGTGATTGTTGTTTTCCTGAGATGAGGTGTCCAATGTTTGGCATTTAGTCACCAAACAAGATATTAGTGGTGTTTTTTTTTTTTTTTTTTTTTTTAGAGTCTTGCTCTGTCACCCAGGCTGGAGTGCAGTGGCACGATCGTGGCTCACTGCAACCTCTGCCTACTGCGCTCCAGCAATTCTCCTGTCTTAGCCTTCCGAGTAGCTGAGATTAAAGGCGTGTATCACCATGCCCAGCTAATCGGTTAATTTTTGTACGTTTAGTAGAGATGGGGTTTCACTATGTTGGCCAGGCTGGTCTCAAACTCCTGACCTCAGCTGATCCACTGGCCTCAGCCTCCTAGAGTGCTAGAATTACAGATGTGAGCCACTGTGCCAGCCTGTTTTGTTTTTTTTTTTTTCAAATAGACTTCTACTTTTAGGTTGCTTAGTTTGTGTGTGTGCGTGTGTGTGTGCGTTTTGTGGACCCGTCAAAATGCACAGGAAGGAGTGGATTAGGGATGGGAGGGAAAACTCTTTAACTCTACCAAGACTCTGAGCAGGATTAAAGACCAGGTGATATTTGCCAGGGGTGGGCCACTTTCATCTGGTATTCTTCTTCTACTGATATAGGAGTTGAGAAGACATTATTTGGGCAGATAGTGAGGGTAAAGAAGTCCTCCGTAAAGTTTTCCTTTTAGTGAAACGCAGCCCCAAACTCATTTTCTTTTGTAACAAAGAGAAGCCTGTAAAATCAAGCTGCAGACATAGAAAGGCAGGCTAGAAGCTTGCCTGGGTGAATGCTGACAGCTGTGCCAATAGGAAAAGGCCATCTGGGACTAGGCATGTTCAAAACGATGGCTCCATCTTCCCTTTACCTTTCCAAACACATGTGTGGTAGGGAGGAGACAACGTGGCGCTGGCCAAGTGGAAAGTCCCTTTGCATAATAAGATTAGAGTGGGGTGGCTAGCTTCTTTATGCACTATGCAAACGTCACAACTGGTCCAGCCAATCTGTGGGCTCTATGCAAATCAGACACCGCCTCCTCAAGCCTGTCTATAAAATCCAGTGCACTCCCTGCAAGCTGGAAGTCCCATTTTGATGCCCCTCTTTCTCTCGCAGGAGAGGGAGCAGTTCTCCTTTCTCTTTCTTTTGCCTATTAAACCTCCACTCTTAATTTCACTCCACATGCGTCCGTGTCCTTGATTTCCTTGCTATGAAGCAACGAACTTTGGGTATTTACTCAGACAGTAATGTCACTTCACTACCTTCTAGGGCACCCCTGTTGTCCCCAGTTTCCCAGATATGTTTTCTTGAGACTGCGAATTGTAGAGGGGCGTCTGTGCCAATGAAACACATGAACATGTCAGAAGCATTTGAACCAGAGTGACTCCATCTTGAATAGCAACTGAGTAAAATGAGGCTGAGACCTACCTACTGGGCTGCATTCCCAGGAGGTTAAGCATTCTAAGTCACAGGATGAGACAGGAAGTTGGCACAAGATACAGGTCACAAAGACCTTCCTGATAAAACAGACTATGGTAAAGAAGCCAGCCAAATCCCACCAAAACCAAGATGGTGATGAGAGTGACTTCTGGTCATCCTCACTGCTTATTATAATGCATTAGCATGCTAAGAGACACGCCCACCAGCGGCATGACAATTTACAAATGCCATGGCAATGTCAGGAAGTTACCCTATGTGGTCTAAAAAAGGGAAGAACCCTAAGTTCTGGGAATTCCCACCCCTTTCCCAGAAAACTCATGAATAATCCACCCCTTGTTTAGCATATAATCAAGAAGTAACAATAAGTTTAAGCAGCTGAGCACCCATGCCACTGCTCTGCTTATTCTTTATTCCTTTCTTTTCTTCTTTTTGAGATGGAGTTTTGCTCTTGTCGCCCAGGCTGGTGTGCAATGGCACTGTCACAGCTCACTGCATCCTCCGCTTCTTGGGTTCAAGCTATTCTCCTGCCTCAGCCTCCTGAGTAGCTGGGATTACAGGTGCCTGTCACCACACCCGGCTAATTTTTTGTATTTTTAGTAGAGATGGCATTTCACCATGTGGGCCAGGCTGGTCTCGAACTCCTGACCTCAGGTGATCCACCCGTCTTGGCCTCCCAAAGTGCTGGGATTACAGGCGTGAGCTACTGCACCCAGCCCTCCTTTATTTTCTTAATAAACTTTCTTTCACTTTACTGATTCACCTCAAATTCTTTCTTGTGTGAGATCCAAGAATCCTCTCTTGGGACCCCTTTCCGTAACAAACATAATGCTTCCCACTAGGGGTTCCAGTACAGACCAAGGAGACCGTGAGTCTAGTCTTGGTGATGGAGGGAGAAAGGTGAACAACTGATGCAGTTTCATTTGAAGAATAAACTTACTTAGAAGAAAGGTTGGTTTCCAGTTCTAGAAGGACAGGGGTTCCTAGCAGACTAGTAAGACGGAGACTTAGTTATAGAGAAAAAGAAAAAGGCCCAGAAAAGGGCCCCAAGGAAAAGGACTATATCAGCTCCACACATGGCCTGATGGTGTGTCTCAAAGATCAGCTTAGGGCAGGATTTCTCGGCCTGGGCACTACTGGCATTTCAGGCTGGATAATGTGTGCACCTGCGCGTGTGTGTGTTGGGGGTCAGGTGGGGGTTTGTGCCGTGCATTGCAGGTTGTTTAGCAGCATCCCTGGCCCATTCCCACTAGATGTCAGTAGCACGCACCTCCCATGGTGACAATTAAATATGTCTCCAGACATTTCCCCGGAGCAGGAGACCCACAAGATCACCCAGTTGAGAACCACTAGCTTAGGGTCACTTAAACTTCGCTTGTCAGTGGTTAGACCTAATCCTAGGAAGTAGTCAAAAAGTTTGAGCTGCAACTGGGAGAGGAGAGGTTAAGGGTCCAAAGACTGGGAACATTCCAGTCACACATGCCATTTTTTTTTTATGGGCATCTTGGAATATGGCTATTTAAAAACTTTCCACTTCCTCCTTTTCTTTTTCTCATTTGATGAATTTGTTGTCAGCACTATGAGATGGGGGAGGTTGTCTTCTCTGTTACTTTTGGGAGGAGAGCCTCTCCTGTTCATTTAATCTGTGCGAACTTCCGGCAGGAAATGGCACTCAAGGAAAGTTTTGAATAAAAGGAAGATGCAGGTTTAGCCAGTGGAAACAGGAAGTTGTTGCTTGTGTCTTAAATGGTGTAGAAGAAAGTAAGAGGCAGAGAGAAACTGCAATAGCAGGACTGGGAGGAGCAGAAGAGAGTGGGGTGGGAGTACAGGGAAGTTGGGGAGAGCTGAGGAGCAGAGGGAGGCAACTGGGCCACGAGGAGAGAAGACCTTGAATCTCCAGGCTGAGCTGGCTGTACCGGAAGAGGATGAGTGTGCTGTGTAGGAGGCGCGAGGTCATGCAGTGACAGTAAGTCAAAGCTACCGTGGTTTGTTAATTAAACTACTTTAGAGTAGAGCATTATTCTATACGATATTCTATTTAAATTAACACATTTTCTCTCCAATATTAAGAGCATATGCCTACATTCTAAAATCCCCTTGAATAAAGAGCGAGGGCAAATGTGGCAAAATGTTAACAATTGGTGAATCAGAGGAAGGGTGTGTTTTTGTTCACATTATATTCTTCTTGTAATTCTGTAAGTTTGACAATTTTCAAATTGTGCTGTGTGGAGAGAAGAATGAATTTTTAAAACCATGTGATATTTCGAATTGGATCAGTCATCACAGATGTATTTGTTCATGGGTATGTAGTATTACTTATGAATTTTTTCTCTTCAATGTAATATAGTGATGCTGATGGCTCTCTTAAGAGTGATTTCTCATCATGTATTTATGTATTTTCAGGTTCTGACAAATACAATCTGGAACTGTCAGTTTTTTGCATAATTTGCACCATTTCCTTACAAGGCAGAGGTAATTCACCTTGTTGCTTTCACTATCATTCATTCATTGGATAAGCATTTTCTTGAGTATCTACTATAACTGTATACAAGGTGTATAATCTTTTTTTTTTTTTGAGATGGAGTTTTGCTCTGGTCGCCCAGGCTGGAGTGCAATGATGCAATCTTGGCATCTTGGCTCACTGCAACCTCTGCCTCCCAGCTTCAAGTGATTCTCCTGCATCAGCTTCTGAGTAGCTGGGATTACAGGCATGTGCCACCATGCCTGGCTAATTTTTGTATTTTTAGTAGAGACAGGGTTTCATCATGTTGGCTAGGCTGATCTCAAACTCCTGATCTCAGGTGATCCACCCCTCTTGGCCTCCCAAAGTGCTGGGATTACAGGTGTGAGCCACCACACCCAGCCTACAAGGTGTATACTCTTAAGTATTATGGGGAATACATACAAATATGAATCAGATTGACATTTTGCATGGACATAGTCTTATAATTTGGCATAAGTTTAAAACCTTGCACATAAATAACTTTTTTTTTTTTGAGACAGAGTTTTACTCTGTCTCCTCGGGCTGGGTGCAGTGGTGTGATCTTGGTCTCACTGTAACCTCTACCTCCCAGGCTCAAGTGATTCTTGTGCCTCAGCTTTCCAAGTAGCTGGGACTACAGGCGTAAACCACCATGCCCAGCTAATTTTTGCCTTATTTTTAGTAGAGATGGGTTTTCGCCATGTTGGCCAGGCTGGTCTCGAACTCCTGGCCTCAAGTGATCCACCGGCCTCAGCTTCCCAAAGTGCTGGGATTACAGGTGTCAGCTGCTGTGCCCAGCCAAGAACTTTAACGTAGATTGAAAATTATTATTTTTTGTCAAGTCTCGAAGGAGTTACTTACCTTATTGGGAAATGGTGTGAGGCATATTCGTGGTACATTTGTTCCATCCTGCCATGGAGCAAAACTAGGGCTGAGGGTTGGCGGCTATTGGGGTTGAAGTGAAGAATGCTGCATTCGTTTACCATTGCTATATAACTCATCAGTCTGTGGCTGAAAACAACAATCATTTAGTATTGCCCTTGTGTCTGTGGTTGAGTTGGGGCTTGGCTGATCTAGCATGGGTTTGGATGGGCAGATCTGTTTCAGGCTGCTGCAGTTAGATGAAAACATATGCTTTCCCCTGATGGTTCGTGGACCAGTGGGGATGACTCTATTTCATGTAGCTCTCAGGGAATGTTTTTCTTAGGTGATGGCAGAGGTGGAAAAGGACAAACAGAAATATGCCTTAGAGCCCTTAGAAAGCCTAGGCTCAGAACTCACACGCTGTTATTTTAGCTTATGTATCACTGGCCAGCAGAAGTCACATGGCTGAGCCCAAAGTCATGGGACAGGGACAAATACTGTGCCCACAGTGAGGTACTGACAAGGGTATGGATGCAGGCAGGGGTGACAAACTGCATGCAATCTATGACAAATGTCATAGATTGTAGTTAGAGCACACTTTGAATACTATATTTTTAAGAAAACTTTACTTTTTGTCAGAGCTTTTTAAAAAATCTGATAAAAACAAAAAAACAACAAAAAAGCTTCATATGGAAGAAGGTCACTACCCATGCCTTTAAATATTGACTCTTGTATTAAGCAAGAAAGCATGAGGTTAAACTGAATTGAAGAAGATCGAGTGCAAGTGGAAATGAGAAATACGTGCCCTTTAGTTCTTTAGGCCTACTTGGGGCTGGTTGTAGGCCACATTTGCCTTTGCTATTTTGGGCCTCTAGTTCATGCACTCTTTCTTCCTCTCAGTGGCAGCTAGCCTTCTTAAAACCCTGACATCTTCATTCTGTTTCTTCCTCTCCATCAAAATCTATTCTGCAGAAAGGATCTAGCAAACTTATTCACAATGAGGCATAAGGAACAGAAAAGGATTAAGATCTAAATGCCTCCAGAAGCATTTGTATTTGAACAAGAGATAAAATAACTAATGGCTCTATCTATAATGGAGGAAATTGACACAGCAGAGTAGGGAAGCAAAGGAGATAGATAGGGCACCAAGGAATCAGCCTAGTGACCTCGAAATCACATCCCATGGCACATTTCATTTTTCCTGGGCAAATTACCACCTTGGGTTTGTGGGAAATGGTTTAGTTGCAGTAATAACTAGGAATGAAGCTTCGGTTATGTATTTAGTATAAATAATATTAAAATACATGCCCTGTCAAATCAAATGCATTTAATAAATTTGTATGGTGTAATGACTCTAATTCCTACATATAGTTATTGTCTTTGAGAAACAAGTGAATAAATATAGCCAGCAATAGGCAGGAACTTTCCGAACTGTGTCAAGGTTAATAATAAGTAAAATGTTATAAGTGGAGACAGGACAGCAACAGCTGTGCAACATTCTTGGAAGCAAAGACTTTGATAGCGTGAAGTCAGACAGTGAGCTTGTTTTTGTAGCTTCTTTGGGTGAACAGAGAATCCTTCTAATAATCATAAGGAAAATGACATTTATTTTTATAAACTACAACAGTTTTTCACTCAATATCTGATGTCTGCAGCTGGAAAATCAGGGGCCTGTGGAGAGATGCTGGAAGAAGAAACAGATCAAACCTATGAGAATGTCCTGGCTGAGATTCAGTCTTTTGAGCTCCCTATTGAAGCTACTTTAAGGTAGGGCACCGTTGCATTTTACTGTGTCTTCTTTAGCGGTGGTAAGGTAGTCCTTTTCTCTGCTTTTTATGCTTCTTTATAAGAGAGTAAAAAATAGTTTTGCAAAACCAGTTACAGTTCTGTATGTACTTAATCTCAAAGTTTTCTTATCCTTAGAGAAATTATAGGACATAATTAATCCATTTTATTTTGCATGTTTCCTAATTCATCACCATAAGATTAAAAACTATGACTTTCAAATGATCAAAAAGGACATCACATCACCTCCAAGTAAATTTATATAAGGTTTCTGTTGTTTTCTGTAACATATCACTTAGTGAAAAACATTCAGAACAATTAGATAAATCAACGAAACCAATTTACATTTGAGTGGATATGAGTCACAGGAAAAAATGTAGACCACTTATTTGTATTGTAGCTGCTTTCTTGAGTGTATGGTGACCTCTCAGATATGTATTATTTTGTTTCCATATAAGGTTTATTTATTTATTTGTTCTTTTTAACATCTTCTTGGATACCAACATATAAGGTTTAAAAATAGCTTGTTTGGTAATCTGGGTATTAATTTACACAGTTCAAGAACAGGATTAAAATGAAAAACTATGTGTCATTGTGTTCAAAGGGCAGCTTTTAAAATTTAATTCTCTATGTCTGCCTGTCTCTGACACCTATCAGTGTGGGAACAAGATATTAATCACTGAATTTGATAGTGACAGTCAATAAATATTTGTTGACTAATATTTGTAGATTAAGTGGAAAGATGTTTGTGTGTGTGTGTGACCTCTTCATTCTCAGAAAGGCCCCAGGGCTAAGTGCTTCTAAATCCACTAAAGTTTAAACGTGAATAAATTTCTCCCAGCTATTTAAATCTTATTTTGCATTAAACATAGTTTGAATATCTTCAAAGGTCTTCGTGTAGTGTTAGGGACATGGTAAACAATTGAGATTTGTTGATTCTTGGATTATCAACATGTAGGTATAGTTAAAAATAATTACAACTTCATTATAACTATTCCATATACCTTCATCCTATCTGAGTATCATAAATAGTCTGTGAAAAGGGCGGGTAATTTTTAGTAGGTAGTAGAAACCAGAGCTTTGTGGCAATGGGGAAACTCAATAATTTTCTCCATATGGAGCATACTTTATATTGTACCAATGCCTTCTAAAACTTGTGCATCTGCCTGGTGGCTAGGTAGGTGGTCAAGTGATAGGTGCTAGGTGCTAGGTAGCTAAGTGCTAGGTGCTAGGTGGCTAAGTCTAAGTGGAAACATGAGAAAGGGAGAAGGGAGCCTATACTTTTAGTTTTAGTTACCATGGCCTCTGCTGCCATTGCTGCTTCAGAGCCCTTGGCCTTTAACCTATAACCCTTTCTACCTCTCCCCTGGTCTCACAACCCTGGCCAACATCTACAGACTTTGTCTGTCCTTAAAACTATCCTGCTGGCTAGTCTGTCCCCTGGTGTTGGATTTGACTTCCTTTCTTGGTGCTTGGATTTTTTTACCATCTGTTCTTAGGACAAATATCCCTGGTAGCAGTCTTGTACCTGGTCTTTCTACAGCAAAATGTCATTGAGGTCTGGCAGCCACAGCACTCTCTCAGCATCGCCCTCAAGGGCAGAGCCTGCATAGATACGTTTCCCAGGTGCTATTCTGTCACGACCACACACTGGGCCTAAAATGCCAATTGTTAGCTTCATGTTTGGGTATAAAAAAGGAGTGAGAACTCTGCTTGCCAAAGGCTACCGTTAAAACACATTGATGTTATTTTGGGGGATAGAGTGAAATTACAAAGCCCCTAACAAGCCTCTATCTGGGACAGTATTCAGTATTCAACAAAAAGTTTTCCTAATTTTCTAAACTGTCCCTTTAATGAGTTGATTAGATGAAAACTTCTTAGATTGGTATTGGATGCCTTTCCACACATACGTATGTGTGTCACTGATTTTCTGCTGTAACTGTGCTCAAGGAACACATCGGCTCATGTGGCCAAATATGGGGGGATGAAAAATAATGACAGGACTCTCAATTCAGTCAAACTAGACTCTTGTATTTGACAGTGTGCCTCCTGGAGCTTATGGTTCCTTTCCCTTATTATTTGCTCTTCCTTCTGCCTGCTAAAATCCAACCTATCTTGCAAGGCATAGCTCTAATGCTCTCTTTAGCACTACTTATCTAGCTGCATGGTGCCAGGCACTGTGGAAACTACTATAAAGGTTGCTAAGATATAAGTAAGACACCGGCCCTGCCCTCAGGAATCTTTAGCCTGGAGATGGTTATAATACAACACACACACACACACACACACACACACACACACACACACAAGCCAGAATAAATCCCCCTGGATTCTTTTTTTTTCTTTCTTTCTTTTTTTCAACTGTCTTTTGGTATTACTTGATCAAGATCCCCTGGATTCTTTGAAGCCTCTCCTGATACCCCCCCATCTAGATGTGAATATTCCATTGTGAAAGCCCCTAAGAATGTAATTCATATGAGCTCACGGGCTAATGGTGAAGAAAATACTTATCTTTCTAATACAAATGAGAAGAGGCAGTCCAGCAAGAATGTCATCATTTTAGCGAAGAGAAGGAGGAGGAATATTTTAAAACTCCAAGCTCTGGCTGCATGCAGTGGCTCACGCCTGTAATCCCAGCACTTCGGGAGGCTAAGGTGGGAGATGTCTTGAGGCCAGGTGAAGACCAGCTGAAGAAGCATAGTGAGACCCTGTCTCTATAAAACACTTTTTGAAATTAGCTGGTGGCTTGTGCCTGCCGTTTTAGTTACTCAGGAGGCCAAAGGAGGAGGCTCACTTGAGCCTAGGCGGTCAAGACTGCAGCAAGCTGTGATCATGCCACTGCACCCCAGCCTGAGTGACAAAAGTGAGACTCTGTCTCCAAAAACAAAACAAAACAAAACAAAACCAAAAGAAAATCATAAGCTCCGTGGGCTGAGAGGGTGGAAAAGGAGTTTGGCTGGAGGCAGCTGAATGCCCTGCCGTAAGGCCGTGGAATGAACAGTGAGAGAAAGGTTGGGATACCAACACTGGAAATGCAAGACAGAAACATTCCCAGGGAAAAGCTTATACCTGGGAATTGAGGTAGAGAAAATAATGAAGCGTTTACCTACTTGAGAAAGACTTTGCTTTGGCAAACATTTTCTGCTGTGAAATCCTGAACTCTATTAAGCTTCCTTTCCCTGCCCACCTTGTTTTGCAGGTAGGGAACCCGAGGTGGCCTATTTGAGGTCAGAGTTCATCTCTGGGCCAGGTGGAGTTTGCTCCTCTAACAAGGTGAACTCAGAGAGCTCAGTGACTCAGGACTCAAGAGATGGTTTCTACCAGTGTAATTTAAGGGTGACTGAACAGCATTTCTTTTGCAGACCATGCAAACCTTCCTGCATACTCATCCCTACACATCATCTGGGAAAACAGGTCTCCTCTGTCTCAGGCATCATGAGTGGGCTGTGGAAAGCAGAAGTCATTGTCAATGGCCTATAATG
This sequence comes from Ateles fusciceps, assembly GCA_036589455.1. Lineage (NCBI taxonomy): Eukaryota > Metazoa > Chordata > Mammalia > Primates > Atelidae > Ateles > Ateles fusciceps. The sequence continues at coordinate 9,172,318 of JAZHEH010002393.1, forward strand.
CCTTTCACCCCCACCGGGCTGCATTCTTCCCACCTCCTGACTTTACACATGGCTACTCCTAGGGCAAGCTTCTCCCAGATGGTCCAGCTCTTTTCCTGCCTGACTCTCCCAGTGAGCCCTTGTGTTGGCTCCTTTGGCCTTCTTTTTGAAACAGTGGACGAGAATCAGATGATTCTGAGGTCTTGCAATTGTTTTCATTTTATGAGTGAAATGGTATTTAAGGCCCATAGCATTAAGTTTGAAGGAAAGATAGTTTCACGGGAGAGCGGAGACTCTATGCTATTCCCATGGTTTATTTGTGTTGCCAATGAAACATCCATTAAAATCATCTCAGACAACTATAGAGTTTGAATTGGGGAAGAAAATACCAGGGTGGAAAAGTGGAATTTGATGTTAGCCATGCAGATGGCGAATGAATTTAAGAAAAAAGGAAGAAATGTAAAGGCAGGCCTACTGTTAGTGCCTGTGTTGTCCCAGCATGTTTTAGCTTTGGGCAATCAAAATCCTCTACCTAGGCTGGGCATGGTGGCTCATGCCTTTAAACCTAGCACTTTGAGAGGCCGAAGCCAGTGGATAACTTGAGGTCAGGAGTTCAAGACCAGCCTGGCCAGCATGGTGAAACCCCATCTCTAATGAAAAATACAAAAATTAGCTGGCTGCAGTGGCGCACGTCTGTAGTCGCAGCTACTTGGGAGGCTGAAGCAGAAGAATCACTTGAACCTGGGAGGTGGAGGTTGCAGTGAGCCGAGATTATACCCCTGCACTCAGGCCTGGGCAACAGAGTGAGACTCTGCAAAAAAAAAAAAAAAAAAGTCCCCTAGCTTTCAGAATATTGGTAGGCTGAAACTTACTAGCAGGTAGAGTCTGGAATTAGTTTTGCTGCCCTAATCCTTTTGCCCTGGGCATCACTGTTTTCATTACGCTGCAACTATAGGTTAATTTCCACTGGATGTTCTCATTCTGTTTAGGTTTCCTGATTTTCACTCTAGCCTCTCTATTTGGTGTAGATGTGCCTGGCTCCTTGCCAGCTCCTTCCGCTAGGGGATGTGCCTGTCCCTGGGAGACTTAATGGCTGTCTGGAGCCATGTTCAAGGAAACAACGTTAGTCCCTGTTTTATTCAGTGTTACCAACTTCCTTGCACCAGGATGGTCAATAGGTTTCAAGGAGCATATCAATTCCACTGGGAATGGTTGCCTGAATCTTCATGTTGAGGATGATCCTGATAAATTAGTGATGGTAGCTATGGTCCTAGGATAGGGTAGTAGCAGTGTTCATAACATTTATTTTCCATATTCACACTAGAACTTCCTACCGTCAGGCGTCACCCATCAGACCTGTTCCCATGGATACTGACTCAGACCTGGATGTAGCCTGGGGCTCATGATACCCACTGGGGTCCTGCAGGTGTGTCATTAGTCCCTTAGAATTGGTCCTGAAGTCACAATGTCTGAAGCGACTTGGGTTCAGAAGTCACAGCATGTTTTGTTGTTGTAGCTGAGCCTGAGATGATAAAATCATGGATATATTGTGGGGTACTGCAAAGTTAGTGGGAGGCAGAAAGGTGGGGGGCTGTGGGAGCGGGGGTGGATGTCTAAAGAAGGCCCTGCGGAGGCTGGGAAAAATAGGAGGAAAAGGGAATTATTGTACAAGATGACGTACCAGAAGAAATTTTTGTAATTGTTTTATGATAACATAATTGTTTTACACTTGTATTCACAGACTCTCTCAGGCACTTTTCCAAAAGCTGACCATGAAGTTTTATCAGTTTAAGAACAAACAGGAAATCGTATTTCTTTGACTTTAGTGTTTTTAGGAATAAAGATTATGTGCTTTTAGGAAAGGAAAGAAAACATTAAAAAAAAAAAAAACAAACCCTAAATTGTATATACTATAAAATCTTAGAATGACATACTAAAAAAAAAAAAAAACTAGTTAAATTTAACTGTGGATGTTCTAGAATGTTCTTGCTATTTATATCTTTACAAATGTAAGATTTCTACTAAATCTTATTTTATCAAGTATATTCATTAAGATCAAAGGTCTAGGTTTTAATCTGGACTGGACACTTAATACTTGTATGATTTTGGCTTTCATTTCTGAAACTAGAAGTGGGATTATAATAAAACCTATCTCAAATGATTAGTGTCGATAAGGTGCTTAGCATAATAGTTGGCTGGCCTGTAGTAGTAATACATATCAGTGATGACTATTATTGTGTAGTTTACATTTGGGATAGATATTCCAGCATGAATAAATATGTAGTTTAGAGTCCTGAAGTAAAAAATCACTCATAACATCTTGAAATTCTGAGCAGGTCTGAAATACTGAGTTATGCAAATTTTAAAAAAACTTTTGTTATTTGACAAATAATAATCGCATATATTTACAGAGTATAGAACTTTGTTTTCTTTTTGAGATGGGATCTGGCTCTGTCACTCAGGCTTGAATACAGTGGCACAGTCTTGGCTCACTGCAGCCTCTGCCTCCTGGGCTCAAGCGATCCACCCATCTCAGCCTCTTGAGTACCTGGGACTACAGGCGTGTGCCACCACGCCTGGCTAATTTTTGTATTTTTTGTAGGGACGAGGTTTTGCCATGTTGCCCAGGCTGGTCTCAAACTCCTGAAGTCTAGCAATCTGCCTGCCTTGGCCTCCCAAAGTGCTGGGTGTGTGCCACCAAGCCCGGCCTATTTATAGGGTATAATGTAATGTTTCACTGTCTGTTTACGTTGTAGAATGATTAAATCAAGCTAGTTAACGTATCTATAACCTTACATCTATTTTTTGTGGTAAGAACATTTAAAATATACTTTTAGCAATTTTGAAATATGCAGCATATGATTATTATTATAGTCACCATTCTGTGCAGTAGATCACCAAAGCTTCTATCTCCTGTCTCACTGAGACTTTGAGGAACGCCTGTGACTAACATCTGTCCTTTTCCCATCTACCTCTCTCTTCAGCCTCTGGTAACCACCATTCAGCTCTTGACTTCTCTGAGTTCAACTTTTTTAGATTCTACATATAAGTGAGATCATGCAGTATTTGCGTTTCTGTGTCTGGCTTACAGTAATGTAAATTTTATTTTGGTTGCATAATATTCAGGGGCGAGAGGTGTCAATTTTAAAAATCACATTCACTAATGGTTATATTTTATACTAATGCAGTATCATGACCTGCTTTAATCTCTAATGAGAATAATATAGTGCGCTACGTAAAAATGGAGTCCAGAGAAACTGTTCAGAAATAAATTTGGGCCTAGCTGTGACTGAGGCTTGCTGCATCTGTGACATCTCAGAATAGCCTGTAATGTCTTATGAGAGTAGGCTGGGCCGGGCGTGGTGGCTCACACCTGTAATCCCAGCACTTTGGGAGGCTGAGGTGGGCGGATCATGAGATCAGGAGTTCAAGACCAGCCTGGCCAATATGGTGAAATCCCGTCTCTACTAAAATATACAAAAATTAGCCAGGTGTGGTGGCATGTGCCTGGTAGTCCCAACTACTCGGGAAGCTGAGACAGGAGAATTTCTTGAAACTGGGAGGTGGAGGTTGCAGTGAGCTGAGATCAGGCCACTGCACTCCAGCCTGGGAGACAGAGAAGACTCCATCTCAAAAAAAAGAGTAGGCTGTATAATTATCCAATTTTTTCTGGACATTTAAATGATATCATTAGCTATTTGATGTTCACTGCAACACTAGAGAAAACTTTAAAAACATTTTTATGTTTAGGAACCAAAATTCCAACCAGGGAGACAGTTTTGCATATTTAGTGGTAAATGAATGGGCTTTGGAACCAGAAGGATATGGGTTCAGATTCTGCCTTTATAATTACTAATAGATTTGACAACAAATCAAAATATATATATTATATATATATATATAAAATTACTAATAGAGCTGTTGAAAGGATTAGTTGAATTAGGCATGAAATGTATTAATGAAATGTAATGTCTCGTTTATAGCAAATGCTCATTCACTCATTCGTTCAGTAAATAAATAATAACGGCACATCTACAATGTGACAGGCAGTGGTCAGGGGTGCTACTAATAGAGCAAGATCAAGATCTGGAAAGTCTGTGCTCGCAGGGAACTTGTATTTTAGTGAAGACAGCCAGAAATACACCAATAAAAAGGTGTTAATAACTGCTATGAAGAATAAAAACAGGGTAAGGAATAGGAAGGTTCTTGGATACTATTTTATAGACAGTAGGCAGGGAGTAAATGTCAGCTAGCATCATCATCATCATTATTTCATTACATTAGCTACATTTCTAATCCTATTTTGCCAAGACGAGAGAGAAAAATAGGACAAGTGAGAGGAAAGGGAGAAAGGGCGAAGGGCAGGAAAGGGAGGCTAAGCAGGGAAAGAGGAAGAAATAGAGAGTGCTTTGAACAAGATGATGAGTAAGAAAACCAATAAGGAGAAGGAAGGTAAGAGGAGAGAGAATGGGCAATTGCTTGTCTTATAAACTGGTGGTGGTGGTGGGGTTGGCGTGTGGGGGGGGGGTGTTATTTGAAGGAAAGAGAGAGAATGGAACCCAGAGAAAATGATATTGTTCTTTAATTGCTCAGTGGACTTTAAAATGTTTAGTTTTGGGGGCTTTCAGGACATATTTCTGAGGGCAGGGCTAGCAACATAATTTGTGGGGCCCAGTGCAAAATGAAAATGTAGATTCCCTTGTTCAAAAATTATTAAGAATTACAAGATGGCAGTGATAGAGTACTGAACCAAAGGCAACTGCATAGGTCACACACCAAGAGCCAGCCCTGTCTGAGAGCTTAACACAGAACATGGTACACAGCAAACATTTAATAAAAATAGTTGTTGAATGAACAAAACCTGGGGCGAGTTGCTTTTGAACTCCTCTGAGAACTGGCATGTATTTTAGAAAAAAACTGATTTTATTTGGCTTCAATTTCAAATTTCCTTCTATTGTTCTCCACCGTGGGGTCCAGATCTTTATGGAACAGCCAATTCCTGCACAGGGTTTTACAGCAGGAATCCTCAAACCAGCTAGGCTTTGTTTATTCTCTTGCATTTACAGAGTGTGGCCACTTGGGGTCACCACACCAAAAAGGCGGAAGCTGGAGGAGTGCCCCGTGACAGTGGACGTCTGAAACGAGTGGCTAAAAGCCACGGGGAGGGAATAGTTTATCAGAGCCAATGTATAAAGACTGCCTGTACTTTACATTTTGATACAGTTCTATAATTCTATAACAAGAGCTCTAAAGCTCTTTAAGAAACATCTGAATGATACTAGCCAAGTTTTGAGAGGATAATGATAGGGTTCCCAGGGGTGAGGAGGGGAATCTTTTTGTAGTTGTGTACCCTACCACGAAAAACATGCATTTACAACAGTAAGCTTAATACGAGAAGAATTTGCATGCGGATCATTCACTTACTGAGCACCTACCATATGCAATGCATATGTGCCTGACGTAGAAGCAGTTTCTGGAAACGGAGACAGATTCAGTGATTTCTTCACCACCATGACACGTGCTTCCAAGGATGAGTGAGCACTGTCCCCCAAGGACAATGAAAGGCGCTTGCCTTAAAAGTGCAGGATCCAGAGGGTTCACTAAAGTGGGTCTGGAACCAAGAATCCAACCCAAAGACATGTTCCTATTTCCCCCTCTACAAAAGCAGGAAACATATTTCAGGCAGTTTACATCCACATGCAGAAAACCCTGATACACAATCAGGTTATTTTTTTAAAACCTGATTTTAGCAAAAAGAACATTTATGTGTCTGGTTTTTACTTTTATTTTATCAAAGAGGAGGCTAAAATGCTGGGCTCTCTGGCTTACTAGCAAATGCCTGATAATTAATCCTAGTCGCCAATGCTAATGTTGATCAAGCTGTAGGCTAAACATTATACATATATTATCTTCTTTAATCCTCACACAATTAGGTGAGCTGGGGATTCTCACTGTCTTTAATTCACACTTGACGAAGCTGAGGCTTACAGAAGTTAAGTAACACCCTGAGGCCTAACATCTAGTAAGAGATGAGTTGGAATTTGAACTCAAGTAGTTAAACACCAGACCAGGGCAGCTGCACTCTACCATCTCATTCTGAGGGAGGAGCTTTCCCAAGACAGGTCATTAGTCTGTAGACAAATGGCATAAAGTTAAGTTCCTAATGACTAAGAGTTCATTTACAAGTCAAATTCTTACTTTGCCAGAATTAATTTTATACTGGACACAAAATGCATCTCCTGTACTGCCGGTCTTCCTGGTATATCTTTCTTCTTCTAGGAGTCCTAAAGAGAGAATTTGGATTGATCTCTGGAAGTCAATATCCACTGCCAAAAAATAATTCCACATGCACGTGCAATCTGCCTGTGTGTGCCCTACTACTCCGCAACCTTCTCAGAGCAGACATTCAATGATTCACTCCTTGGGCCCGGGTGCGGTGGCTCATGCCTGTAATCCCAGCACTTCGGGAGGCTGCGGCGATCACCTGAGGAAAGGAGTGTGAGACCAGCCTGGCCAACATGGCAAAAACCCATCTCTACTAAAAATACAAAAGTTAGCCAGACATAGTGGCTTGCACCTGTAATCCCAGCCACTCAGGAGGTGGAGACAGGAGAATTGCTTGAACCCGGGAGGCAGAGGTTGCAGTGAGCTGAGATTGTGCTACTGCACTCCAGCGTGGGCAACAAGAGAGACCCCATCTGAAAAAAAAAAAGAAAGAAAAAAGAAAAAAAAAGAAAATCATTTCTCCCTTGAATAGGCTTCCCTCACCTCACATTTATATATTCGATATATCTATGTCCATGATTAAAATAAACAGTGATTCAGGACATTTAGCTTTGAATTCTTAGCAAAAACCTCCAGGTACTCACGGAACTGTCAGATGTCTCAGAGGGAACCAGCAAAAGCTGTTTCAGAAGGAGAAGTGGTAAATGGACTTCCTTCCATCTTCTTTTGAATTTTGGGGAAGACACTGCTGCTTATGTTGAAGTAATCTCTATGGGCAGGTGTTGAAACAGGCCTGGCCTGAGGAGTGCCTAAGCAGGGTTGGTTTCCCAGAGCAGGGGCATTTGGAGCCGGCTTTGGAATAAAGGTATCAGGACTGGTGAAGAAAAGGGGGGAAAGTTCTGGGTAAGGAATGATCAGGAAAGTAATGCCCCAGCTGGAGACCTTTGTCAAATAGGAAGCTGGCCTGTGCCCCATGACCTGCTCTCCTCATCTTGCTCACCATGACAGTTTACTGCAGCCTTGAACTCCTGGGCTCAAGCGATCCTCCCGCCTCAGCCTCCCAAAGCTCTGGAATTACAGGTGTGAGCCACCGTCTCGACCTAAGATAAATTCTTGAGAGGGGGAAAAGAACCTTTTGAAAATGGAAACTGAAACATAAAAAATGAAGACAAATTTTGTCCCCTCGCACAAAGAGAATGAAAAGCTAGGTCTCTCTGCAGGAAATGGAAAACTATCTTAGCTCAGTGGGTATGTGTAGCCAGAATCCATTGTTCTGAAGATTCCAGATTAATAAGAGGGAGGGCATCAGCAATGTTTTATGGGGCCCTTCCTAAATTTGGTAGGCAGTGGCTTCCACTGGTGCCCACATGCTAATCCCTGGAACCTGTGAATATGTTATTTTACATGACAAAGGGGATATTGGGTATGTGACTAAGGTTAAGGACCCTGAGATGGAAGATTATCCTGCATTAAGTGGTTGGGTCCACTCTAATCATATGGGTCCTTAAAAACTGAGAATCTTTTCCAGCCTAGGTCAGAGTCAGAGGAAGATGTGACCACAGAAGAATGGTCAAAGAGATGTGACGCTGCTAGCTTTGAAGATGGAGGAGGGGGCCACGAGCCAAGGAATGTGGGGTGGCCTCTAGAAGCTGGAAAACGAAAGGAAATAAATTCTTCCGTGGAGTCTCTAGCAAAAAGGACAAACACGTTGACACTTTGATTTTAGCCCAGTGAGATCTGTGAGAGACTTCTAACGTACAAAACTGTAAGATAATACGTCTGAGTCATTTTAGGTTACTCAATTTGTGGTGATTTGTTATAGCAACAGTGGAGAACTCATACACCATGGGACAGCAATATGAGGTAGAAACTGCTATTGTCATTTTCAGTCATTTAACTGACATATGTAAAGGAACTAGGTTCTTGTCCAAGGTCACACAGCTGCCAAGTGATATTAATCCAAGAATTAATGTCTTCAGACACTGGTCTTCAGAGCTCATGCTCTTAACAATTATACAATGCCACCTCCAAGGATTTTTGTAGGGAGGAGGCTGGAGGTAGGTTTCAAGTAAAAGCTCACTGAGGGCGAGTGAGTTACACAGCTGGATAAAGAGATTGGTTGACTCAAAGGGGAAGCTTTTCAAAGCCCTAGATTAATGGAGACCAGAAAGAAGCTATTCCTCAGGCTAGGTTTGCATTCTGTTCCTGTTTAGTCTTCCTTCGTTCCTGCTTTGATCATGACAAACTGGTTTACTTAGTGTCCCACAAACGTCATTAAGCAGCACTTTTTTCTACACTGATACCTTTGTCCAAGCCTTCCTGCCTCTCTCTCCCACCTCCCTACTGCTAATGCCCTTTCAAGAGCTCTCACCCTTCCTCAACCCAGCTACCCTGACCTGGGGGCACTTGGGTTCAGGGAATTTGGTATGAATTACACATCGTCCTGGGCTTTTTAATATTTTTTAAATATTTTTAATTTTTTTTAACTTTTTAAATCTTTGCCATCAAGTGTGTTAACTTCTCATAATTTAATTTTTCGGACTCTTATAATTTATTTCCAAGTTCACTGGCCTCTGTGGACTTCTGCAGGCGGGCACATGAATCCACCTAGAGAAGTCTTCATGGTCAACTGGGATCCTTATTCGTTCCTAAAATAAATCTTAGTAACACGCAATTTTGCTTTTCGAGAGTGCATGTTTTCCTTTCTCTGACTCCCCCACCACCTGGAGTACATCAGGCCCTTGTAAAACGTCCCCGAGGCTCCTATTACAGATGCAGGGTGATGATCTGATTGTCCATCTCGCTGATTACTATGGTATCCCCCAGGGCGTGGCACAGGGTCTGGCACACACGGAAGACAAGAATATATGTTAAAGCCCAAAGGCCGGGCACTAGACGCCCAGGAGGGGCGAGTCGCCAGGGAGGGCAGGAGCCAGCTGGATTCCCGGCGGCCACCCGCAGCCCCCGCGCACTCCGGGAGGTGCGGGGGGCGAGAGTAGGGTCGCGCGCCTCCTGCCCGGCGTTCCGCGCGCCCCCGCGCCACCGGCCCGCGCGCCCCGCCCCCGCCCCGCCCCCTCCGCGCTCGCGCCACCTGGCCCTCGCCCCCGTCTTTCCCGCGGCGCCGCGCCTCGCCGGCTCCTCAGCTTCCAGCCAAAATGGCGGACAGCAGCGAGGGGTCTGGGCACTGTCCCCGAGCACGAGCGGATCTTGCAGGAGATCGAGAGCACCGACACCGCCTGCGTGGGGCCCACCCTCCGGTAAAGATCTCACGCTCTCCGGGACTTCGACCCCCGCCCCGCGCCGGATGCTCCTCAGGAGCCGGGCGGGGCGTCCGCCGCCGGCCGCGCGCGAAGCTCCCCGACAGGTGGTGCGCGCGGGGGCAGACGGGGGCGCTCGAGGGTGGCGGAACCCGAGCCGGGACGCGGGCGGGACAGAGAAGGCGGCTGCACCTGTCGGCGCGGCCTGCCTCCGCCTCTGAAGCTGTCACCCTGAGCCGGTGGGTGTGGCTGCCGCAGCGTCTCTAACCCCCGGCGCCGCGGTGCGTCCCCGCGTATTCCGCCCGGCTGCGGCCCCCGGACCGAGGACACTCCTGGGGCCTGCCCCCGTCGCGCTCGTGGCGGGGCTGAGGGCTGGTGGGCCGCGGACGTGCCAGGGGCGAGGGTCGACCGCCGGCACCCGGCGTAACCGAGGTGCCAAGTCGCGCGCGGATGGAAAGCTTGGCGCGCCGGGCTGCCGCGGGCGTGGGAGAATTGAAATTGAGCGGGAGACGCCGGCCCCCTTCCCCCTGCTCGCCCGCGCGGCCGGAGTGGGCGAGGAGAGAGCGTGGGCTGGAGGGGAGGAGCTGCTTACTGCTCGGGAACACGCTAGGGTGACCCTGCGCTCGCCATCTAAGCTTCTTTGGAGGCGGAACAGCTTTTACTTATTTACCAACATTTCATTAAAATTGCATTAATTTTTCCGTTTATTTTAAATCGAGTTCCTCCCCATTCCCATTAAGAATAGTTCTAGGTGGTCAGGCGCGGTGGCTGAAGCCTGTAGTCCCAGCAGTTTGGGGCTGGGGCAGGCGGATCACAAGGGCAAGAGATCCAGACCATCCTGGCTAATACGGTGAAACCCCGTCTCTACTAAAAATACAAAAAATTAGCCCGGCGTGGTGGCACGCATCTGTAGTCCCAGCTACTTGGGAGGGTGAGGCAGATCGCTTGAACCCGGGAGGTGGAGGTTGCAGTGAGTGAAGATCGAGCTACTGCACTCCTGTCTGGGTGACAGAGCGAGACTGTCTCAAAAATAAAATAAAATAAAATTAAAGAATAGTATTTGGTAATACATATTCTATGCCAGACTAAATACCTGCTGTCTCAGTAGGATATTATTAACCAGGCACCTATTGAGCCATGGGTTAGGTTAGGCACTGTCTTCAAGAATAAGTTCCTTTTATATATAAGGTTTCATCTTTTGGAGTGATGATAATGGTAAATGAAGTTATGATTCACGTAGGGAACTTGACACTGATTATACTTTATCATTAGTATTTCTTCAGAATACACTTCCTAGAAATAGAGTGCTGTATAGTTTGTGGACTGGTGAATGTACGCCAGTTCAAGTTGTATAAATACATTTTGCCCTTAAGAGTTAGGAGGCCTGGGTTCTTGTTTTGCTTTAGTCCTGCCGCTGATGAAATGTGCAGTCATGGACAAAAATTATTTGACCTCTCTGGATCTTGGTTTCCTTACTTGTAGAATGGGGAGGGGAGAGTATTCAGATGCCCAGGAAGCTTAGAACTTTTGAGACCTTGCTTATTTGTTCACTGCTGTATCCCTAACACCAAGCATGTGGTAGGTATGTTATAAATTTTCGTCACATAAAGTTTCTGCTATGATCTGCTAATGCATAATTAGTGCATTTCCTTACATTTCTAACATAATTATTTCTTTTAATAAACTCTGTATACTTGGTAATGAAAGAAGTCAGATTAAAAGGAAGCTTTGTTTTCATCACTGCATCTTGAAACTGAGAGTGCAGTGTATGATAAACTTACTAGGATAGTTCATTTGTGAATAGTATTGGTTATGAAGGAGGTGCTTCATCTTGGGAAAATGTGTTAGGTAGTGTCCTTGAATAAAGATGAAATTAACTTAGAAGAAAATTTGAAAATATATTGAGAGATTTTTTTGGGACACTCAGCAACAGAATGTATGTATTCATAGTGTTATTCTTTTGCTGGGCAGTTGTGTCAACTGGCTCATTTTGTTGGAACCCACTCTCTTTAGCAAACTCTAGTGACTCATATATATATATTTGTGTCTAATTTATAAGCAGACTCTTTGTGCACACACATAGAGGGTACTGCTAGCAGTCTTTTCTCTTGAACATTGTTTAAGCTACTGCTGTTTTTTCCCTATTGTTTTTCAGGTTTCACTAAGTGAAATGTTAATATTGCATTTTTAAAAACCATTTATTATGGAAAATTTTAAATGTTTAAAAAAGTAAAATAGTGTAGTGAACCACCATGAACTGTCACCTAGCTTCAATTCATTCCCTGGACAGTCTTGTTTGATCTTTTCCCTTATTTAGTCTCCGTCATCTTGGATTATTTTGAAGCAAATCCAAGACATCAATTTATTCATAAATATTTTAGTATTAATTTTGGTTGTTATTTTCTAATTATCTTTCAGCTGTCCTGTAGACTTACCATTTTATTTATATTGTTTTTCTTAGTGGCAGGATTTTTCAGAAAAAGCCTGATCTTTTCCTGAGAAGCATGTGATAAACTTTCCACAGGCCCTGACATATAACATGGTTCTTTGACCACAACAGAAGTATATTAGAAATCAGTAGTTAAAAAAAAAAAAAAACCTATCTGGAAAAATTCCCAAATATGTGGTAATTGAATAACACACAAAAAAGAAATCAAAAGAGAAATTAGAAAGTATTTTATACTCAGTAAAATGAAAACACCACATAACATTTGTGAATGCAGCTAAAGAAATACTTAGAAGTTTATAGCATCAAACACCTCTACTAGAAAAGAATGGCTTCAGCTTCAAACTTAAGAAACTAGGAAAAGAAGAGCAAATAAAATTCAGAAGAATGAAAGAAAGGAGATGGTAAAGATGGGAGTGCAATTCAGTGAGACAGAAAAACAGAAAATCAGTGAAACTCAAAACTGGTTCCTTGAGGAGAGCATATAATTAATAAACCTTTAAGGGTAAAAAGGGAGAAGATACACATTAAAAATAACAGGACCAGGCACAGTGGCTCACACCTATAATCCCAGCACTTTGGGAGGCTGAGGCAGGTGGATTACTTGAGGTCAGGAGTTTGAGACCAGCTTGGCCAAAGTGGTAAAACCCCATCTGTACTGAAAAAGAATCTCTTGAACCTGGGAGGCAGAGGTTGTAGTGAGCTGAGATTGTGCCACTGCACTCCAGCCTGGGTGACAGAGCAAGACTCCATCTCAAAAACAAAAAACAAAACAAAAACAAAAACAACCAAACAGAAAAACAGGAATGAGAGAGGTTACATGACTATAGATACTACAAATGTTAAAAAAGATTAAGACATATTATGAATAGGCTGAGTGCAGTGGCTCATGCCTGTAATCCCAGCACTTTGGGAGGCTGAAGCAGGAGGATTGCTTGAGTCCAGCGTTCAAGGCCAGCCTGGGCAACATAATGAGACCTTGTCTCTACAGATAAGAAAATTAGCCAAGCGTGGTGGTGTGTGCCTGTGGTCCCAGCTACTCAGGAGGCTGAGGTGGGAGAATTGCTCAGAGCTTGGGCCGTTGAGACTAGAGAGCTGAGATTGTGCCACTGCACCAGCCTGGGCAACAGAGTGAGACCCCATCTCAAAAAAAAAAAAAAAAATTATGAGCAACTTCATGCCCATACATCTGACAACTTAGCAGACATGGACAAATTAGTTGAAAGATACAAACTATCAAAGCTTACTTAAGAAGAAATAGTTAGCTGAATAGCCTTGTATTAATTAAAGAAAGGGACTTTTGCTGTTAAAAGCCTTCCCCAAAAGGAAACTTTAGGCCCAGATAGCTTTACTGGTGAATTCTACAACCTTTAAGGAGGAATTAATGCCAATTCTACAAAAACTCTTATGGAAAATTGAAGAGGAGGGAATATTTCCCAACTCATTTGAGGTTAACATTAACCTGATACCAAAACTAAAGAAAGAAAAGCATAACTAGAAAAGGAAACTGTGAATCATTACTCCTCATACACACAGATTTTACAAAATTTTAAAGAATTAAGTCCATATATATGGATTTAGAAGTATAAAATACATCTATATAAGAATATATTCTATATATGTATATGTGTGTGTGTGTGTGTGTGTGTGTGTGTGTGTGTGTGTGTGTGTATAGAATACATCATGATCAAGTGGGGTTTATTTCAAGAAAGTATGCTGGCTTAACATTTGAAAAATCAATCAGTGTAATATTGTTCATATTAAACAAAGAAAAGTTGTACGATTGTAGATGCAGAGAAAGCAGGGACAAAATCAAACATTCACTCCCAATTTAAAAACCTTCAGAAACTAGTAATGGAAATTCCTCAGCTTGAAACAGCTCATCTATGAAAATCTATAGCTAAATTGTACTTAATGGTAAAAGATTGAATGCTTTTCCTCTAAAATCAGGAATGAGGTAAGGATATTCATTCTCACCACTTCTATTCAACACTGTACTAGAGTGTTAAATATAAGGCCTGTATAATAAGGCCATTAAAAAAAAGTATCTAGTTTGGAAAATCATCTTCATTTGTAGACTATATGATCATCTTTATAGAAAATCCTATGGAATGTACCGGAAAGCTACTAGAACTGGTAAGTGAGTTTAGCAAAGTCAGATTGATATACAAAAGCCAATTGTGTTTCTCTATGCTAGCAACAATCAGAAATTGAAATTTAAAAATTGATAGTATCAAAAATGTGAAATACTTAGGGATAAATCTGACTAACGATGTGGAAGACTTGTATGTGAAAACTACAAAACATTGCTGATATAAATTAAATCAATATTGCTGATAGTAAACTAAATAAGTGGACACATGCTTTATTCATGAATTGGAAGACAGTATTGTTAAGATGTCAGTTTTCATCAACTTAGTCTAGATATTCAAGACAACCTGAATCAAAATCCCACCAGGATGAAAATTTATAGAAATTGAAAGGCTGATTCTGAATTTCATATAGAAATGTAAAGGACCTAGAATAGCCAGATGAACTTGGAAAAAGATGAACAGAGTTGGAGGACCTATACTACCTGATTTTAAGGTTTATTACAAAGCTGCAGAAATTAAGACAGTGTGGTACTAGCATCAAGACAGACAGATAAATCTGTGAAACTTAATAGAAACCATATAAATAGATTGTTGACTTTCAAAAAAGATGAAAAGGCAATTCAGTAGAAAGAGATAGTCTTTTAGTAATGGTGGTAGAAAAATTGGATATCCTCACACAAAATAATGAGCTTTGATCCATGCTTTGCACCATATTTAGGAATTAACTCAAAATGAACCCAAGACCTAAATGTAAAATGCAAAACCATAAGACTCCTAGAAAACATAGGAGGAAATCTTAGTGACTTTAGGATAGGCCAAGGTGTCTTAGATACTATTTCCGAAAGTGTAATCCAGAAAAGAAAAAAAGTTCATAAATTGGACTGTATTTATTGGAACAGAATTGAGACTATCTAGTCTTTGAAGAAGCTTTTGATGCTGCAGTGAGCCATGATCATGCCACTGCGCTCCAGTCTGGGCAACAGTGTGAGACCCTGTCTCAAAAAGAAAACAAAAACAAAAACAAAAAAACAAAAAGAAAAGGAAAAAAAGAGGTAAGCCACAGACGGGCAGAAAATATTGGCAAGTTGCATATCCAATAAATAAATTGTGTCTAGAATGTATAAAGGAAGTCTTTGAGACTGAATAATAATAAAACAATTTAAAAATGAGGCCGGGTGTGCTGGCTCATGCCTGTAATCCCAGCACTTTAGGAGGCTGAGGTGGGTGGATCACGAGGTCAAGAGATCAAGATCATTCTGGCCAACATGGTGAAATCCCATCTCTACTAAAAATACAAAAATTAGCTGGGCATAGTGGTGGGCGTCTGTAATCCTAGCTACTCGGGAGACTGAGGCAGGAGAATTTCTTGAACCTGTGAGGCAGAGGTTGCAGTGAGCCGAGATTGCGCCACCGCACTCTAGCCTGGCAACAGAGCGAGACTCTGTCTCAAAAAAAAAAAAAAAAAGAGTAAGTAATTTTAACAGGTAGGCACTTAATAAAAGAAGGTACACCAAGGGCAAATAAACACATGTAAAGATATGGAATGTTGTTATAAGAATGCAAACTAAAATGTTAAACCATTACACTACTGGAATGTCTAAAATTAAGACTGACTATACCGTGAATTGGTAAGGATGTAGAACAACTGACACTCTCATACACTGCTGTGGGAATTCCATAAACGTTGTTTATCAGGTTGAGGAGTTCTCTTAGTTTTTATTATGAAGGGCTGTTGAATTTTATCAGATGCTTTTTCTGTATCTATTGAGGTGATCATGTGTTTTTTGTCCCTTACTCTTTTGATGTAGTATGGTACAGTAATTATCAGATGTAAACCAACTTTGTATTCGTGGGATAAATCTTGGTCATAGTTTATAATGTATAGTTCTTTTTATATGTTGCTGGATTCTGTTTGCTAGTATTTTGTTGAGGATTTTTTCATGTATATTCATAAGAGATTTTGATCTGTTGTGGTTTTCTTTGTGTAATGTCTTTGATATGAGGATGATACCTCATAGAATGAGTTGGTGTTCCTCAACTGAGATAAGTATTTGGGTTTTTCCCCCTTTATATATTACATTGATTGATTTTTCTCTTGTTTAATTGCCCTTGCATACCTAGGATAAATCTTATTTGGCCATAGTGTATAATCCTCTTAATATACTGTTGGATTTGTTTTGCCAGGATTTTATTGAGAATTTCTACCTCCATATTCATGAGAGATTTCTGTAATTTTTTTAGAGACAAAATCTGACTGTGTTGCCCAGACTGATTTTGTACTTCTGGCCTCAAGCAGTCCTCCTACCTTAGCCTCCTGAGTAGTTGGGATTGTAGGCATGAACCACTGTGCCTGGCATGAAAAATTTTTTTAAATTTATGTTTGAGACAGGATCTTGCTGTGTTGCCCAGGCTGGTCTTGAACTCCTTAGCTCATGCAGTTCTCCCACCTCAGCCTCCTGAGTAGCTGAACTACAGGCATGTGTCACCATGCCCAGCTCTGTAATTATCTTTTTTTGGTGATGTCTTTTTCTGGCTTTGGTATCAGGGTAATGCTGGCCTCATAGAATGAGTTAGGAAGTCTTCCCTTTCTTCCATGTTTGGAAGACTTTGTGAATGATTAATGTTAATTCTTTAAATATATGGTAGAATTTTCCAGTAAAGACATGTGTCTTGTTGGGAGGTTTTTGATTACTCATTCTGTTTCATTACTTATTATAGATATACTCAGATTTTCTATTTTTCTTGTGTTAGTTTTGATAGTTTGTGTCTTTCTAGGAATTTGTTCTGTTTCATTTAGATTATTTTAGTTGTTGACATATAATTGTTCATAACTTTTTCTTATTATTTTTATTTCTGTAATGTCCTCTCTTTTATTCTTGAATTTAGTAGTTTGAGTCTTTGTTTTTTTTCCTGATTATTCTCACTAAAGGTTTGTAAATTTTGTTGATCTTTTCAAAGAATCAATTCTCTGTTTTGATTTTTTTCTTTCTTTTCTTTCTTTCTTTCTTTTTTTTTTTTTGAGATGGAGACTTGCTCTGTTGCCCAGGCTGGAGTGCAGTGGCATGATCTCGGCTCACTACAACCTTTACCTCTTAGGTTCAAGCAATTCTCTTGTTTCAGCCTCTTGAGTAGCTGGGATTACAGGCACACACCATCATGCCTGGCTAAGTTTTATATATTTAGTAGAGATGGGGGTTTGCCATGTTGGCCAAGCTGGTCTTGAACTCCTGACTTCAGGTGATCCGCCCACCTTGACCTCCCAAAGTTCTGGGATTGCTGGCGTGAGCCACTGCACCTGGCCTCTGTATTGTTTTTCTGTTACATTTACGTCTGCTCTAATCTTTATTACTTTATTTCTTCTGCTTGTTTTGGGTTAAGTTGCTCTCTTTTTATTATGATGGAACTCAACCTTATGATGGAAGTTTGGATTATTAGTTTGAGATCTTATTTTTTAATATTGGTTTTTATAGCTATAAATTTTTCTCTAAGAACAGCATTAGCTCTCATCTAAAAAATTTTGGTATTGTGTGTTTTCATTTACCTTTCTTTCAAAATATCTTTAATTTTCCTTTTTATTTCCTCTTTGACTCACTGATTATTTAGAAGGGTGCTTAATTTCAACATATTTGTGAATTTCCAAAATGTCCTTCTGTTATTAATTTCTGATTTAATCCCATTGCCATCCCAGATAATAATTTATATGATTTCAGTTTATTTTAAGTTTATTGAGGCTGATTTTATTGCCTAATACAGTTTGTACTGGACACTGTTCCATGTTCCCCTGAGAAGACTGTACATCCTACTGTTTTTGGATGGCGTATTCTATAGAGGTGTGTTAGGTCTGATTAGCTTATAGGATTGTTCAAGTCTCCTGTTTCCTTTTGGTCTTCTGCTTAGTTGTTCTATCCATTATAGAATGATGAGTAGTTTTTATGTCTTTTCAGGCTCTGTGGTTAGATGCATATATGTTTATACTATATATATTCTGTATTGATTGACCATTTGCCATCATAAAATATACTTTATTTCTAGACTTGTTTTAAAGTCTGTTATGTCAGATACTAGTATAGCTACTGCAGCTTTCTAATGGTTGCTTTTTTCGTGATATGCATTTTTCTTTTTTTTTTATTTCGCTTATCTACAAAACCCACATGATATGCATTTTTCTATCTGTTTACTTTTAACCTATCTGTCATTAAATCTAAAGTGTATCTCTTGTAGATAGCACATCATTGAATCTTATTTTTATCAAGTTTGAGAACCCATGCCTTTTGATTGTTTACTTTATTCATATTTAATGTTATTATTTATATAGTTGGATTCACATCTGCTGTTTTGCTTGTGTTCTATGACTCATTTCTTTTTTTTTTTGCTTTTCTGTACCTTTTTTGCTACTTCTTTTGCACTAAGCAAATATTTTCTGGTGTAACGTTTTAATTAGTGATTCTTTTTTTGGAATTTGGAAAAAAGTCATTTCTTAGTGGTTGCTCTCAGAATTTACTTCAGAATTATTCTAACTAATTTCCAGTAAGATATAGAAATGTTACTCTTATATAGCTATATTCCTTCTTTCCCTTTTTTATGCTGTTGCAACAATACATTACTCTGATTGTTACTTTATATAACGTTTTGTCTTTCAAAGAAGCGGAAAGAAGAAAGGAGACCAATATGTATACATAAAGTTTGTTATATTAAATTTCTTATTTACTGTTTCTCATTCTTTTCATTTGTTGCTGGGTTTTCAGTTGTCATTTTGTGTCATTTTCTTACTGCAGAACAGCTTTGCTCCCACATACATCCTTTGTGCTGATTGTCCATTATATTGCATATATTCTATATGTTGCATGCCACCAATACAATTATGTACATACTGTTTTATGCAACTGCTTGTATAAATCAGAGAAGAAACAGGAAGTATGCATTTATACTGTATTTTATAATTACATGGTTACCTTTACTGGTGCTTGTCTGTGTGTGTGTCGGTCTATATCTGTGTGTGATCATATGGTCATCTGGTTTCACTCTTAATTGTGAAAAAATTGTAGTATTTTTTGTAAGGCTGGTCTGCTTGAAACTATTTCCTTTTTTTAAAAATTTTTTCCCCCCAGCAGTTTGAATATGTCTTTCCATTGCCTCTCATCATCATTGTTTCTGATGAGAAGAAGTCAGCTGTTATTCGTATTGGAATTCCCTTGTATGTGATTAGTAGTTTCTTGTTGTTTGAGGAATTTTCCCTTTGTCTCTCAGTATTTTTACTGTGATGTACCTGGGTATGGATCTCTTTATGTTTGTCTTACTTAGAGTTTGTTGATTCAAATTTGGGAAATTTTAAATTATTTCTTTAAATAGTCATTCTGTTTCTTTCTCTACTTTGGTGCTCCTATCTCATATGCTGGTGTGCTTAATGATATCCACATTTATTTGAGGCTCTGTTCATTTTCTTTATTATTTTTTCTCTCTTGTTCTCTGATTGCATATATCAGACTATCTTGTATATTTACTGATTTTTCCTTCTGCCAATTCACATCCGTTGTTGAGACCCTCTAATGAATTTTTCATTTATGTTACTGACTTTTCAACTCCAGAATGTCCAATTATTTTAAAAAAATAATTTCTACTTCTTTATCTCTATTTGATAAGACATTGTCGTCATAGTTTGCTTCTTTAAGCATGGTTGTTTTTAATTCTGTGAACATAGTTATTATGGCTGCTTTGAAGTCTGTTACATCCAACATCTGGGCCATCTCACAAGCAGTTTCTGTTGCTTATTTCTTTTTTTTTTTTTTTTTTTTTTGAGATAGAGTCTTGCTCTGTCACCCAGGCTGGAGTGCAGTGGCACAGTCTCGGTTCACTGCAGCCTCTACCACCCGGGTTCAGGCAATTCTCCTGTCTCAGCCTCCTAAGTAGCTGGGACTACAGGCGCACACCACCACACCCAGCTAATTTTTGTATTTTTAGTAGAGACGGGGTTTCATCATATTGGTCAGGCTGGTCTTGAACTCCTGACCTCAAGTGATCCACCCGCCTTGGCCTCCAAAGTACTGAGATTTCAGGCATGAGCCACCGCGCCCGGCTACTGTTGCCTATTTTTTTTCCTGTTTATTGGTCACAATCTTCCATTTCTTTATATGCCTCATAGTTTTTTTGGTTATTATTGTTGAAAACTGGAAGGTTTAGATAATGTAGCAACTCTTGATGCTGATTCCCACCACCCCATAACACTCATGGGGCATGTTGTTTGTGTGCCTGTTTGTTTAATGGCTTATTTGGACTATTCTAGTCAAGTGTATTTCCCTCATAGTAGGAAGTTGCTGATGTTCCTCCTCAGAGGGCAATCCTGGCATGTACGCTGTCACCCTGGAATGACAGTGATTTTAGCAGTGCTCTTTGACTTTCTGTTTTCCTGATCTCTCTGTTAAACATTCTACCTCTGTTGGCATCACACTCAGCTGTTAGATTCCACTGATTGCTGGCTGATCATTATTTTCAGCAGTGTCCTGGGGCATAAGTTATTCCACAGTCTGATGCAGTTAAATTTGGTCCTCTTGGCAGTGGTGTATTATCCCTTATATGCAAGTGATTTATTGAGGGAATGCTTTCAGATGAAACCATAGGAGTAAGGAAAATAGGATAGGCAGAGATCAGCAAAGCTGTAGATTCAGCTGAAGTCTAGCTTTAACCTAATATCGGGGAATTCTAGAGCTTGAATGACATCACAGAATTGTCTCACCTTGAGGTAGAGGACCTGAGTGTTTACCTCCACCTGCAACAGTCTTTCCTTTGCTGCAGTCCTCACTGCAGGCTGTTTCTCTCTCTCTCTCTCTCTCTCTGTGTGTGTGTGTGTGTGTGTGTGTGTGTGTTGGGGCATATCATCTCCCAGGCATCATTGTTGTGTGTGTGGAGTGCTTCTCATCTGTAGACAAGGTATAGCTGCGAGTCCTTAGCAGTTGGAGATGAGTGCACCACCAGGTAAAGGGAACTACTATATACTCTAGCACCCAGAACATATCCAGCCACATTGCGCTTAAAATGTCAAAGGAATAAATGACAGATTGTTTTTATTTTTCTCTCTAATTTGTATTTATTCCTGGCTTATGACTTTTTTACTGTTAATCCAGTAAGTTGATCTCAGCACTTTGGGAGGCCAAGGCGGGTGGATCACTTGAGGTCAGGAGTTCAAGACCAGCCTGACCAATATGATGAAACCCCTCTCTACTAAAAATACAAAAATTAGCTGGGTGTGGTGGTGTGCACCTGTAGTCCCCACTACTCAGGAGGCTGAGACAGGAGAATTGCTTGAACCCGGGTGGTAGATGCTGCAGTGAACCGAGACTGTGCCACTGCACTCCAGCCTGGGCGACAGATTAAGATTAGGACCCCTAATCTTCCCAGTCTTGGCTTCTTATTTTGTTTTTAAATTGTGGTAAAATTCATATAACATAAGATTTACCATTCTAATAACTTCTTCTTCTTTTTTTTTTTTTTTAAATAAAGACGGGGTTTCACCATGTTGATCAGGCTGGTCTTGAACTCCCGACCTCAGGTGATCTGCCCGCCTTGGCCTCCAAAGTGCTTGCATTACAGGCGTGAGCCACCATGCCCGGCCTCTAATAACTTCTAAGTATACAGTTATTTGGCATTAAGTACATATACATTGTTCTGCCACTATTATCATCTATCTCCAGAACTTTTTTATCTTCCCAGGCTGAAACTCTTTACTCACTAAACAGTAACTCCCATTACCCCCTTTTCACTAGCCCTTGGCAACCACCATTTTACTTTCTACCTCTATGACTAACTACTCTAGATAATATAAGTGGAATTATATGTTTTTCTGTGATGGGTTTATTTCACTAAGCATAATGTCCTCAAGATTTATCCACATTGTAGCATGTATCATCCTTGTCTTCCTTTTTAGGGAAGAGTGATAGCCCATTGTATGTATATGCTACATTTTATTCATCAGTGGACATTTATTTGTGTTTCTTCCTCCTTTTGGCTATTGTGAATAATGCTGCAGTGAACATGGGTGTACAAATACCTGTTCGAGTGCTGTGGTGCTTTTCCCAGGCTAGTCCCTGAAGTTTGTTCTGACTACAGGAAGGCTCTTCTTCACTTTTTCTTTCCCTTGTTCTCTTGGCTAAACTTTCTGACTTATAATTGAGCTTATTGCTCTCAGTGAAGCTACTAATGTCCTTTCAGTTGCTTAATACCAAAATCTTCATTGTTTTCAAGAGCACCTTTATGTTTGTGCTTCTCCACACTCTGTTCTACATAAAGTCAATTTCTTTGGGAAGTGCTGTGGAGCTCTTTGTACTTACTTTCTACCTCACCCCCTGAATATAATCCTTGAGCCACTGCTCTAGATCTGGGGGCATGAACAGTGGCCTCCCCCCTCTTGGAGTGATCTCCTTGCTTTAAGAGCATGGTGCTGGGTGAGATGGTAGTCTCTGGTCTTGGCTTGCCTTTCTAGTGTGGAACCTCTCTGCTATGAGCAGGCCAAAGTGATGGCAGTTGGGTCCCTAGTATCCATGGTCATTGTCACTGTGGTATAGTCTTTTCTATGACATCCTCCAGGAGCTGGGGGGGGATGAAGGAGGGCTGGGTGAAAGAAAGGAGCCCTTATTTTCTCTGCCACACACAGCTTGTTTTTAGCCTCCGCAACACTGTTGAGGCAGGGGTCAGAAATGCTGAATGCCTGCCCTTTCTTTGGCTCTTGACTGAAACCTTGGCAGGAAAGAGAGCCCTGCCTTCTTAGCCACTCCTACCCAGGTAGATCTTCTGTCACCTGAATAGGGGGTTGGGAAAAGGTAGATGTGGGTCATGGGTCAAGGGCCATAAACTCTTACTGTTCTTACCAAGTATGTAGTAGATTTTCTTGGATAAATGTTTCATCATTTTCTGTATGCTCTTAGGACAATCTTCAGAAACTTAAAATGCGTTTTAAAAAATAATTTTCGTTAGTTAGGGTTGTTTCATTAGGGAGTAGGTTTCTGGGTTTCCTCACACTGTTATTCCAGAAGTGTATCCCCCCTCAAAGATTATTCTTGTTTAATTTTTTACTAAATAGAGGTAATATCAATGTAAAAAGACAAGCCACTTTAAAGTATGCATTTTAGTAAAGTGTGCATTCACAGTGCTGTGCAGCCATCATCTCTATCTAGTTTTAAGTCATTTTTCATTACAGAAAGAAACCTTGTCACTCTGTTTTCTCTCCTCATCTAGTCCCTGGCAACCTGTTTTCTGCTTTCGGTACTATGATTTTACCTGTTTTGGATATTTCATGTAATAGAATATAACATGGCTTTTGTGTGTGTCTGGCTCCTTTCACTTTAGCATGCTCATCTACATTGTAGCATGAATCAGTACTTTTTATCATTTGAAGTTTCATATCCCCCCCCCCCAAATTCGTATGTTAAAACCTAAATCACCAATGTGATAGTATTAGGAAGTGGGGATTTTAGGTGGTAGTTAGGTCATGAGGGCACATCACTCATGAATGGGACTAGTAGTAGTCTTAAAAAGAGACCCCAGAGAACTAGCTTACCCCTTCCACCATGTGAGGATGCAGTTACAAGGCACCGTCTATGAACCAGAACTCACTAAACACTGAATCTGTTGTGATTTTGTACTTCCCAGCCTCCAGAGCTCTGAGAAAGCAATTCGTGTTGTTTATAAGCTACCCAGTCTATGGTATTTTGACAGTCTATGGTATTTTATCTTTTGGCAGTCGAGAATATGTTGTTACGAATGTTTTGGTTGAATGCCTGTATTCAATGTCTGGGGAAATTACCTAAGAGTGGAATTATTGTTGAGTCATATGATAATTCAGTATTTAACTTTCAGAGTCTATTTTGTAAAGTGTCAATAGTTTGAAGTGCAGGGGCTTTGAAACTGCCCTTCATTGTTAAAGATAAAAACTGGACTTAGCCTGTAGCAGAACTTTCAGGCCAGCATCAGAGTATAACAAAACTATCTGTACTTGATGGACTTTAATAGCTATGGCTAATTTATTACTGTAACCAATAACATCAGAATGGAAAAGAGTAAAATTTCCTATCAGGTTAATTCCATAACTACTGCTTAAAAATTTTGATCAATGAAAACATAATATGGATAGCAAGGGCATTGGCAAATCTCCAGGGACTTCCCGTAAAGAATACAATTTCAGAAATGTTTGTGTTAGTAATGTTTTTTTATTTATCTATAGACATTTAACCTAGGAAGGCTCGGCATCTCTTTTAATTTGGTAACTCTTCGCATGCAAATTTTACTAGAGTAGCACGTCAAACAAACCCAATAATGTCTTGCATTTTGTTTTTCATAAGCTGAAAGAATAAATAAATGAAGTGTTCCAGGGTTCCTTGGGGAAGTCTTAAAGATAATTTTAGGTGTAAAAGATATCTTGAGGCTGGGTGCAGTGGCTCCTTCCTGTAATCTCAGCGTTTTGGGAGGCCAAGGTGGAGAGGATTGCTTGAGCCCAGGAGGTTGAGACCAGCCTGGGCAATATGGAGAGATCCCATCTCTAAAAAAAATTAAAAAAAAAAAAAGTTAGCTGGGTATGGTGGTGCTGGTTGTCTATTTAGGTAAAGCGAAAATGAAGCATTTAAAAATAAACATAGATAACTTGATTGTAAAGAACTTCAGCTCTTTCATAAGTGAGAGGAAACCTTTTTGTTTGCTTAAGTAATACAAAGTATAATAAAGTCCATATGAAACACAGAAAATTATTTTGGCAAACAGACTCACTGTTATGTAGGCAGATTACACAGAAGATAAAGAGTAACCTTTCATATTGTAGGCAGAGGCATTAACAAATAACCAAGGAAACAAGCCCAACAAGAATAAGCAAATGTTGCTAAGTTTGTAACATATTTCATAACTGGTTTTCAGACTCCGGTATTGTAAACCAAGGTAAATATGCTTCATTTTCCAAGTTTTGTCTTTCATTGAGCTCTTTCATATTCTGAAACAAATAAACGCTTGACTCTAGAGCACTGGTTCTTTCTTTGGGTCTGTGAGGTCAAAATTATTTTAAAATAATTCTGAAAGGTTATGATGATGAAATTGTATGTGTCAACTTAACTAGGTTAAGGGCTGCCCAGATAGCTGGTGAAACATTATTTCTGGGTGTTCCTGTGAGGGTGTTTCTGGAAGATACTAGCATTTGAATCAGTAGACTGAGTAAAGAAGGTCTGCCATCATCAACGTGGGTGGACATCCAATCCACTGAGGCCTCAAATGGAATAAAAAGGCAAAGGAAGGGTGAATTCTCTCTCTCTTCTTTAGCTGAGACATCTGTCTTCTCTGGCCCATGGATGGCAGAACTCCTGGTCTCAGGCCTTCAGACTGTGGGGCTTATACCACCAGCACACCCCTGGTTTGTAGGCCTTTGGATTTGGCCTGAATTACACCACTGGCTTTCCTGGTTCTCTGACTTGCAGAGGGCATGTTGTGGGACAACTTGGCTTTCATAATGGTGTGAGCCAGTTCCTGTAATAAATCTTTTATATATCTTTATATATCCTATTGGTTTTGTTCCTCTGGAGAATCCTAATATGGAAATTATTTCTGTTAACAATCAATGCATTCATTATTGTTATTTTCAAATGAATCAAAAAATGTTTTAAAAAATTCTGTTTAATTTTTAATGTGAAAAATATTGATAATTATGATCCACATAAAATCTTTTTGGAGTTCTCAATAAGTTTTAAGAGAACTACTACTTTAGGATGAAACTACAGTTGACCTTTGAACAACACAGGAAGATTTAGGGGCACTGACTCCTTGTGCAGTAAAACATATGAGTACTGGCCGGGTGCGGTGGCTCACGCCTGTAATCCCAGCACTTTGGGAGGCCGCGGTGGGCAAATCACTTGAGGCCAGGAGTTCAAGACCAGCTTGACCAACATGGTGAAACCCCGTCTCTACTAAAAACGTTTAAAAATTAGCTGGTGTGGTGGTGTGCACCTGTAATCCTAGCTACTCAGGAGGCTGAGGCGGAGGATCACTTAAGCTCGGGAGGTGGAGGTTGCAGTAAGCCGAGATTGCAGCACTGCACGCCAGCCTGGGCAACAGAGGGAGATGCCTCGCGGGCTCAAGCAATCCGCTTGCCTCAGCCTCCAAAGTAGCAGGGATTACAGGTGTGCACCACCACACTCAGCTAATTTTTTTTTTTTTTAGTAGAGACAGAGTTTCACCATGTTGGCCAAGCTGGTCTCGAACTCCTGGCCTCAAGCGATCTACCTGCCTTGGCCTCCCAAAGTGCTGGCGTGGCGAGGTATCACTTTTGACTCCCAAAACTTAACTACTAATAGCCTACTGTTTACTGGAAACCTTACTAATAACCTAACAATCAAAACATATTTTCTATGTTATATATATTATCTACTGTATTGTTACAATAAAGTAAGCTGGAAAAAATAGAATGTTATTAAGAAAATCATAAGGGTAATCCCAGCACTCCTGGTAATCCTGGGAGGCCGAGGCAGGCGGATTACCTAAGAGGTCGTGAGTTCGAGACCGGCCTGACCAACATGGAGAAACCCCATCTCTACTAAAAATACAAAATTAGCTGTGCATGGTGGTGCATGCCTGTAATCCCTGCTACTCGGGGAGGCTGAGGCAGGAGAATCGCTTGAACCCGGGAGGCAGAGGTTGCGGTGAGCCAAGATTGAGCCATTGCACTCCAGCCTGGGCAACAGGAGTGAAACTCTGTCTCGAAAAAAAAAAAGAAAATCATAAGGAAGTGAAACTATATTATTATCCATTAAGTGGAAGTGGATCATCATAAAAATCTTCATCCTCATCATCTTCCTATGAAATAGGCAGAGGAGGAGGTAGGGGGAGGAGTTAATCTTGCTGTCTCAGAGGTGGCAGAGGCAGAAGAAAATTGTGTACAAGTGAATCTGCATAGTTAAAACCTGTGTTGTTCAAGGGTCAAGTGTACTCAATTTTCTTGAAAAATAAAAACATATGCACAGTTGTATTTCTTTCACTATTTTTCCTCATATTATCTTAACTACTGGGAATGATTTTTAACTTTTAATCAAAGTAACTAATTTGTGTTTCACATTGAAACACTGGGATTGAACATTGAGAACTGTCTGTTGTACGCAAGAATGTTATCACACTTGCAAAACTCATGAGCACAGGTAAAACAAATTCCTACAGCCACAAACATTCCTTTTATACTTTCTTAAAGTGGCAAAACTGAACATTTTTACTAACATGTCCCAAAACTATAGCCTCTGTATGGTATACAAAAAAAAGAAACAAACACATAAACTTAATTGTGCTTAGTAATCCATCTTGTTGGGTTCTGTTGTACTAAAAATTAGGTATGCAATGATTATTAAGTAACTTAATATCAAGGTTTTGCTACCTAAAGATGTTGGATATTATTTTCATACATGTTGAAATAAAAGTTTGTGAGAATAATTTATTTGAGCAGAAGTTTACCTTTTCATCATCTTAAATATTATGTAGGGTAATGTTAGCTTATGTGATCAGTAAATCTGTCTGTGTTTAGGAAAAAAAATCTTAGTAGAATAAAATGATTAATCAGATACAAGAAAAAGCCACTTTTATAAACTGAAATTATCAAGGATTGTTTGCCAAAATTGTATCTTATTTAGGTGATCTTGGGTTTTAAAAATGCTTCTGAATTAGTTTCCATAGGAAGAATTTTTCTTAAGTCGAACACATTTAACACATCGAAAGTTCAATTTCCTTGTTTTTTGGGAGTTTTACAAATATTCTATTCATGTAAGTACTTATTTTTATCAATAAGCCAGTCAGAACAGAGTTTCTGTAATTCAAGAGACTTTATAGTTTAAATTATTAATACACTCTGGAAATAAATTGTTTCACATACATAATGAAGAGGTAAAAGCCTTTCTGTATTACAGATGCAGAGCTTTGTAACTTTGTGTCTGTAACTTCACTCACAGTTGGAGAGACATGTCACAGAGATATGAAAACTCACTGGTCCAGATGTCAAAAACCTGTTCTTGGTGGACATGAAATTAACTGATTTGAGCTCAGAGTAAACAAATACGTTAAAAAGACTAACAAACCAAAGTCTGTTTTAGCTTTTACCTAAGTGCTTTCTATTCTCTGTCTGTAAGGTTCACCAAATAAGTGATTAAACCATAAAATCAAATTCTCAATCATTGCTGCCATTTAGGGGTGATAACTTATTGGCCATGCAGTAACTAGAAACCACACCAGAACATAATTTGTAGAGAGGATGGGGGAAAGGGGAACGACCTAGAGAAACAGGGAGGCAGCAAAGTTAAGTGTATGTTGCCACTTGGATTTTACTTCTGGGAGCCAAGAAAAGATTGTGCCTGAGCTTAAGTAGCCCATAAGGTGCAATTTTCTGGTAAAGCAGTTTTCTTTGCTCTGTCAGGTGAATGCACAGGGCATTTTGGTAAAACTTCCAAAACTATTAAAAGATAATTTTCAAAAAGGTAAGATCATGACCCTCATACAAATGTAAAATGAATATGTGCCAGAGATAGTATTTAACTTACTAAGAGGGAATCAGTATGATGTTACAACTGTTTCAAAGGCAATGGCAAAAAACAATATAGCCATTTGGGAATGCTGAAATGGATCTGTAAACATATAACACAACTGGTCAGTATCCACAGGGCAGTAATCAATTGTATTCCACTGACGAAAATCTGCATTTTTATGGACAAGGGTAATTTGCATTAGTATAAGTTTTCTACAATTTACAGAGTTGTAAAATAGCCAAAAGACAGTGAAAGGCACAGATAGACCCAGAGAGTATGCTAGATTGGACTTTCAGTAATCTTTTTTGTCCATTTCAGTTTTTAAAATTGCCGTTAGTCAGAAACATTTTTTTATTTGTCTTTTTACTGTGGTTATCCTATTTTTTTTTTCTGTGCAACAGTTTTTTATTTTTATGAAATAAAATTTATCAGTCTTTCCCTTTTTAGCTTGTGAATTTTTAGTCATAGGAGAGTTTTCCAGACTCTTAAGTTATAGGGAAGCCCACCCATGTTTTCTTTTGGTACTTGTATGGTGTTTTTTACTTTACATTTGATTCTGTTTGCATTTTCCTGGGGTGTGGTATAAGGAATGGCTCTAGTTTTATCGTGGCAACCCAGCTATCCTAATACCTCTTATTAAAATGTAGGTCTTTTTCATATCGATTTGAGATGATGCCATTATCATGTACTGATTTTTTATATGCAGTGGTACTATATCTGGGTTTCTTGGTTCTGTTCATTATCTGTATGTCTGTTCTTGTACTCTGCAGCACTTTTAATTTTGGAAGTTTTGTTGTGTTAATATCTGGTAGGGCTACCTGTACCTCATTGCTTATCTTTTTCAGGGATTTCCTGGGGACTCTTCCTTGTTTATTTCTCTAAATGAACTTAATACACTTCTCTAGTTCTAGAAAACTCAAAGTATTTGATTGGGATTGAGCTATAACTATAAATTTTTCATTAGGGAGAACAGGCATATTGGTGATAGTGAGTCTTCCTATCCAAGAACATGTTATGTCTTTCAAGAGAGTTAAAGTTTTCCATAAATAAATTTTAGAATTCCTTAAGATTATATATAGGTATTTTTTCTTGTTATTTTAATTGGGCCTGCCTTCCCCCTCCCTTTTTTTTTTTTTTTTTGAGACAGGTTCTTGCTGGAGCCCAGGGTGGAGGGCAGTGGCACGATCATAACTCACCTGCAGCCTCAACGTTCTGGGTTCCAGCGATTCTCCCACTTCAGCCTCCTGAGTACCTGGGACTAAAACCTTTAATATTTCCTCATTAGGATAGCTCTGACTTTTGTGCTGAGGGTTTTATATTTTATCATGTTAAGGAAGCATTCATCAGTACCCACTTTCTTTAGTGTTTTTAACAAGAAAGGTTGTTGAATCTTGTCAGATGTTTTTCTGTGTCTGTGAAGATGGTCATATGATTTTTTCTTTTTTGCTCCATTAATATGATTGAAATTAATGCTTGGCTAATTTTAAAAATTTTTTATAGAGATGGGGTTTTACCATGTTGCCCAGGCTGGTCTCAAACTCCTGGGCTCAAGTTATCCTCCCTCTTTGGTCTCCCAAAGTGCTGGCATTACAGGCATGAGCCACCTTGCCAGGCCTTTCCTTTTTTAAAAAACAAAAATTGAGACAGAATCACACTCTATTGCCCAGGCTGGAGTACAGTGGCACGATCACTGCTAGCTGTAACTTCAAATTCCTGGGCTTAAGTATTCCTCCCGTCTCAGCCTCCTGAGTAGCTAGGACTACAGGCACATGCCACCATACGTGGCTAATTTTTATTTTTCCTCGTAGAAGTGGAGTCTCACTGTGTTGCTCAGGCTGGTCTCAAACTCCCGACCTCAAGTGATTCTCCTTACTTGGCCTCCCAAAGTATTGTGATTATAGGCGTGAGTCACCGTGCAGCCAGGGGCCTTACATTGTCTTTTAGTTGGTTTTTGGTTATATATAACTGAATGCTGGTGATCTTTGTATGCTAATTTTTAAAGTATTAAGTTTTCATATTGTTTATAAATTGTCACCATTGATTCTGTTGGTTTTTTTCAGTTATATAATCATATAATCTATATTTAGAAATAATTTTACTTCTTCCTTTTGACTTCTTAAACCTTAGATTGCTTTCGCTAGTCTAACTTAGCAATCCAGTAATTGCAGCAATCTTTTTTTCCTGACTTTAGCAGGGGAAACCTTTAGTATTTCTTCATTAGGATATAGCTCTGGCTTGTGGTTTGTTTTTTCTTTTTTTTTTTTGAGATGGAGTCTCACTCTATCGTCCAGGCTGGAGTGCAGTGGCACAATCTCGGCTCATTGCAACAACCTCTGCCTCCTGGGTTCAAGTGTTCTCCTGCCTCAGCCTCCCGAGTAGCTGGGATTAAAGGTGCCCACAACCATGCCTGGCTAGTTTTTGTATTTTTTTTTGGTAGACACGGGGTTTCACCATGTTGGCCAGGCTGGTCTTGAACTCCTGACCTCACTTGATCCACCCACCTCAGCTTTCCAAAGTGCTGGGATTACAGGCGTGAGCCACTGTGTGCAGCCCAGCTCTGGCTTTTGAATCGAGGTATTTATATTTTATTATGTTAAGGAAGTATTCACTGATACTGCTTTTATTTAGTGTTTTTAGCAAGAAAGTCTGTTGAATTTTGTCAAGTGATCTTTTACAGATGTTTTTTCTGCATCTATGGAGATGGTCATATGATTTTTTTAATTTGCTCCTTCAGTATGATTGAATTTATTAATGGATTTCCTATTATTGAAATAGTCCTGTCTTCTTAGAATAAACCCCATTTGGTCATGATGATTTGCTCTTTTAATGTGTTGTTGAATTCTGTTGGCTAGTATGCTTGTAAAGATTTTTTGCATTGATATGTTTAAGTGAGACTGCTCTGCAATTTGCAAGTTAGTGCATTTTGCACATTGGTGCAGCCTTTTTCAGATCTTGGGATCAATGTTACATTCATTTCATTAAACAAAATTGGAAGTTTTTTTGTGGCATAATTAATGTTGATGTTATCTGATCTTTAAAAGTTTCTCAGAATTACCCCTGTGAAAATCAGTGGATATGGTGCTTTTGGTAGAGGAGTCTTGTAACTCTTTTTTCTGTTTCTTCTGTGATAATTGGGCTGTTGTAGACTTTTCTTTTGAGGGTCAATAAGTTGTATTCTTTTGAAAAATTATTTCTTCAAATTTATCAAATTTATTTGAGTAGACTTGTGCAATCTTATTAAAAATAAGATTTTGGTCTAGCACAGTGGCTCATGCCTATAATCCCAGCACTTTGGTAGGCTGAGGTGGGAGGATCACTTGAGCCCAGGAGTTTGAGACCAGCCTGGGCAACATAGGTAGACCCATTATGTACAGAAAACAAACAAACAAACAAACAAAAACTACATTAGCTTAACACCTGTGGTCCCAGCTACTTGAGAGGCTGAGGTCAGGGCTGCATTGAGCTATGATTATGTCACTCACTCTGGTCTGGGTGACAGAGCAAGACACTGTCCTCAAAAAAAAAAAAAAAAAATTATAGTCTGGGCGTGGTAGCTCACGCCTATAATCCCAATACTTTGGGAGGCCAAGGCTAGAGGTCACTTGAGGCCAGGAGATCGAGACCAGCCTGGCCAATGTGATGAAACCCTGTCTCTACTAAAAATACAAAAATTAGTGGGCATGGTAGTGAGCATCTGTAGTCGTAGCTACTCTGGAGGCTGAGGCAGGAGAATCACTTGAACTGGGGAGGCAGAGATTGCAGTGGGCCGAGATTGTGCCCTGTACTCCAGCCTGGCCGACAGTGTGAGACTCCATTTCAATAATAATAATAATAGTAATAATTTCTTCTGTTTCAATGGTTGTATTCCACTTGTCAGTCCTAATTTTAGTATTTTTTGTATTTAAATTTAAATTTTGTGTATGTACAATTTTAGTCATTGTTTTCTCCTTTTGTTTGGTTAACTAGTGATTTGTCTGTTTTGATTTTTTTTTTGAAACCTGTTTTTGGATTTAGTAATTCCACAAATTTTCTGTTTTCTAACTCATTCCTTTCTGCTTTTATTTTTAATGATTCTTTCTATTTCTTTTGTTATTTTCCTAGCTTTTTGCATTTTGTACATAATTCATTTTTTGATGTTATTTATTAATGCTATTGTTTTTCACTGATTATTGCTCTAGGTATATTCCACATATTCTGATGTTAGGTGTATTCCACATGTTCTGGTGTATCTCCCTTATTGCTCTTTTAAAGAATTTCTGCTGTATCTTTTTCCCCCTTTGATCCAATATAGTGTGTGTTTTTTAAAACTTTCCAAGTATGGAGAGTCTTTTTTATTTGTTAAATTTTGCTTCAAATTCCTAGTTTTATTACATTATAGTTAGATCAATCTGTTTGTATTCTAGTCTTTCAAATTAATTGAGGTTTTATTAGTGGCTTAATATACGGTTAGTGTTCATGAGTATTCTATGTTCTCTTGAAAAAAAGTGTATTCTTTTTTATTAGGGCTCATAGTTTTATACACATACGTACCTTATTAATTAAGTTCGTTATATCTTCTAAAGCCTCATGTTATTTTTCACCTGATATTTCTTGGATTGTGAGAAGTATGTTAAAGTCCCCTTTTATTTAATTTTTATTTTTTGAGACTAAGTCTCCTCCATTGCCCAGGCTGGTGTGCAGTGGTGTAATCTCGACTCACTGCAGCTTCCGCCTCCTGGGTTCAGGCGATTCTCATGCCTCAGCCTCCTGAGTAGCTGGGACTACAGGCACTTGGCACCACCAGACCCAGCTAATTTTTCTATTTTTAGTAGAGATGGGGCTTCACCATGTTGGCCAGGCTGGTCTCAAACTCCTGACCCAGGTGATCCACCTGCGTCGGCCTCCCAAAGTGCTGGGATTACAGGTGTGAGCCACCATGCCCGGCCAGAGTCCTCTTTCATTAATTTGTTCCTTATTCTTTCTTCTTGCATCTCATGTAGTTTCTGTTTGATGAGTTTGTTTTTGAATTTTTGGTTGTATAAATATTAATGTTACATCTTTATTTTGAAAAATATTTGTAGACTATAGTCTTTAGCATTGTAAATCATAAGTACATTATAAATGCACAAATCATAAGTGTAAAGCTCAATTAGTTTTTTGTTTTGTTTTCAATGATTGAGCAGTATTCTTTTTGTTCTGCTGTGAAATTAGCCCTTCAGTGAATTTCTTCTAAATTGTAGGTTAAGATTTCTGTAAAACACTTCGGTTGAGCCTATAGTTTGTCTCTTAAGCTATTAGGCAAAGTGCACATTAGATCTGCTTTAGTCAGTCTGATATTTTTGTTTTAAGTTTCTAAAGTTTTCTAGGGAAGCAGTTTATGTTTGCATTCATTAATCTACTTAATTGCTTAAAGTTTTTGAATTAAAATTTGTTTTCACAATTCAATTTCTCCTAGAGGACAAATACAATTAAATATAGTGAGTGTTTTGAGTTCTCAGTTTTTGCATTTTACCAAATGCCCAAAAGTCAACGGGAAGAGATACCTCTTTGGTCAGGAATGTAAAAACAGGAAGGAGGAAGTCTATTGCAAATCTGTGTTGGCTGATTATGAATTCAGGTTTTACCATGGAGGATGTTCATTAATGATCATCAGTGTGCTATGCTGTTATCCAGAATTACAGTGAGTATTAATGTCAGTAATACAGAGTGTCAACACTAGTTATGGGAAGCAATGTTAACTAACACACTGCACCAGACTTTTTTCCTGTGCATGGAAACAGGATACTATTTGTGAGATATCCTGTTTCAAGTCAAGTAAAATTCAGCATCAGAAATATAGGGAAAATTGTCCTTCATTTTTTGCCTTTGCTTGCTCTTGATACTTTGAAAGTCATATCATCCTTTAAGATATGAATGTATCTTTTAAAAAACATATTAAGGTATATCAACTCTGTTACTAAAAATTATTTGACAGAATGTCTTCAAATAATTTAAAGGAAGCATCTGGGCATTATTTTATGAGGATATGTAGCAAACTAGATGAAATATTTCACGGAAAAATATATATGTTTACAATATGTAAACAAAAACTGTTTCCCAGTATTCTGTGGTGAAAGAAATTGGATTCTGGGCCCGGTGCAGTGGCTCATGCTTGTAATCCCACACTTTGGGAGCCGGAGGTGGGCGGATCACTTGAATTCAGGAGTTCGAGACCAGCCTGGCCAACATGGTGAAATCCTCTCTACTAAAAATTACAAAAAGTAGCTGGTTGTGTTGGTGCATGCCTGTAATCCCAGCTACTCAGGAGGCTGAGGCAGGAGAATCGCTTGAACCAGGGAGGTGGAGGTTGCAGTGAGCTGGGATCGTACCACTGCACTTCAGCCTGGGTGACAGAGCGAGACCCTGTCACAAAAAAAAAAAAAAAGAAAAAAGAAATTGAATTCTATGCATTTTTTCCCCTTCTTCAGTTTGCTGGAAACTCTCAGTTACTCTGCAGCTACAGAATATAGTGTTGGTTTGAATACCAAGCAGCAGTTATTTTAGGATACTTACTTTATCTTCAGTTTTTTACTTAGCAGTACAATATTGTCAATGTTTTGAAAAAACTAAAAGTGTGTAAAATTTATGTGGCTTATCATCATTGTCATCCTCAGCCTGGTGACCTCTTTGACATACTCTTTTCCTCAGGAGTCTATTAACGTAAATCTTGCCTTGACCCTTATTTCTAGATTATTATGTGGTAGGGCTTCCCAGCATTCTTTGTCATGACACAAACAGAAAATTAGATTGAGAGCTGAGCTGAGATGGTCAGTATTGTGGTATCCCGTACTGTATGCATTTGGGAAGATATGATCTGAGGTACTAGTCAGATGAAGGTGTCTGTAAACCTTTTTTTTTTTTTTTTTGAGATGGAGTCTTGTTCTGTCACCCAGGCTGGAGTACAGTGGTGTGATCTTGGCTCACTACAACCTCCACCTCCTGGGTTCAAGCCATTATTCTGCTTGAGCCTCCCAAGTAGCTGGGACTACAGGCATGCACCACCACGCCTGGCTCATTTTTGTTTTGTTTTGTATTTTTAGTAGAGACGGGATTTCACCATGTTGGCCTGGCTGGTTTTCAACTCCTGACCTCATGATCTGCCAGCCTCAGCCTCCCAAAGTGCTGGGATTACAGGCGTGAGCCACCATGCCCAGCCTGTAAATTTTTTTTAATTGTAAGAAGTGTGTGTGTGTGTGTGCACACGTGCACGTGTGCATGCACTCCCATGTGAGCAACTTTGTCCAGGATTAAAAAAAAAATTATAGTTGTAGGTAATCAAACCAACTTGAGTTAAGAAAAAATGAAAAAATAAATGGTGAAGGTTATTGAGGTATTTTATAAAAATCTTAGGGCAGCCAAACTTTTTGAAAGACTGGAACAAAGAGGTAGAAAACCATGTTTCTTTCTATTTTTCCTTGATGACTTTTCTTTGTTTTTATTCTTCTGTGAAGTCTGACTTTCTCTGCTTCTCTCTGTGCTTGGTGGAGGATGATCACCTATAGCGTACATGTTAGGCACATACCTATCTGAATGCAAATTGATTTAAAATTCCTGAGAGTGTATCAGATTGTACACGCCTGTTGCAGTGTACTGTGATTGGAAGAGGCTGTGCTGCTTGTCCAGCCTTGTCAATGAGTAGCAGTTCTCAGAGAGAAGGTATGTATTATAGCTGTGTTTGTGCACTTTCCTAGGGAGAACTGTAACTTTGATCATAATTAGAGAGGAGAGTCATGCTACCCCCCAGGTACAACCTAAATGAAAATTCAGAATCACTGTATGGGAGTTACAGTGAAATTCCCAGTAACAACAGATATCCTTCGTATCAGTTAAACTGTTTGAATTGTACACAATGCCATGTTCCTTCCTGTCTTTACCCGTGATTGAATACCCTCCTCCTTATTTCTCTACCAATTCAAGTATTACCTATTATTGAATTCTATTTCTTTCATGAAAGTTTTGCATCTTAAATTGCTGCATTCTGCATGGATACACACACATATATATTTTCTACGTCTGGATTCTTATAGCAGGAACTTTTAAAATGCTACACAGTGTTATTTTGTTGTTTGTAAATGTATGTATTTATGTGTGAATAAGTATGTTTTGAATATAGGCCTAATTAGATTGTCCCTGAGACCTGCGATTTCATACATATCTGATGAGTTCCTACTATGTTATATAGCAGAATGCCATGAATACAACAGACTTAGTAAATCCTTTTGGACTGAATTAATGAAAAACAAAAACTTTCTTTATGGGAAAACTTTAAAAATATAGAATAGAGAGCAGGAAAAAAATCACTTTTATTCCCACTAAAGGATAATCATTGTTGTCATTGAGTTTTTTTCCTGTGTATAGTGGGCGTGTAGTAAATATTGAATATTTTTTCTTTCTTTTATTTCTTTTTTAATTTTTTTAACTTGAGAAAGTGCCTGCAGATATGTTAAATATTTATTGAGTGAAGTTATGTTATTCAACATATTAAATGATGATTACTGTTAAATAGTTTTTGAGTGCAGCAGTGACTCCATTGTATATAATTTTTATCCCATTTTTTCCACCAAAATAAAAATACAATTTTTTTGATTATAAAAATAGTATTCATTTTTTGAAAAAAAATTCAGAACAAATATGTTTGTATAAAAATCACTTAAAACCATTATAACCAAAAGTACTCCATATTTGGTGTGTGTATTTCTGAGTTTGTCCTGTGAGTGTATCTGTATTTGTGTCTTCATCCTTTTCAATTTAATATTGACAATGCCTATTTTAATGTTGCAAGCTCTCTGTAAGTTAATTCTTTATGGTTGACTAATATTTTAAAGTACATATATCTTAGCTTATTTAATTATTTCCTTATGTTGCACATTTAGGTGTTTTTTTTTTTTTTTTTTTTTTAGATGAAGTGTCACTCTGTTGCCCAGGCTGGAGTACAGTGGCATGATTTCAGCTCACTGCAACCTCCACCTCCTAGGTTCAAGTGATTCTCCTTCCTCAGCCTCCTGAATAGCTGGGACTACAGGCAACACCACCATGCCCGGCTAATTTTTGTATTTTTAGTAGAGACTGGGTTTCACTGTATTGTCCAGGCTAGTCCTGAACTCCTGACCCTGTGGTCTGCCTGCCTCAGCCTCCCAAAGTGCTGGGATCCCAGGCGTGAACCAGTACACTCAGCGGTGGTTCTTGTGTGAAATTTTATGAAAAATAATGTTAAATCTAAAATAATTTCTTAGTCAAGATCTTCATTCCTGGAGGTAAAAGTAATCATGTAAGTAATTGTAATAGCTAACATCTATTGAACTAACTTACTATGTGCCAGTGTTTTAAACACTTAAATGCATTATTTAATCTTCACAAGAAGCAAATCAAGTACCATTGTTATACCCATTTGCAGCTGAGGAAATTGAGGTAGGGACAGATAGATGAGGTCATTTGGTCCCTGCACTCAGTAGTTGGTAGAGCTTGACGTGGATGCAAGCCATTTGACTTCAGAACCTACACTCTTAATCACTGTGCTTTGCCTTCTAATCTGGAGCATCAGATAGTGAAAGCTGCAATGTCAAAACATGATTAAATTTTAACCTAAAAAAAAAGAAAGGGTTTAAAGGGTTTAAAGAAAGGCTTTAAAGTGTAGTTGTGTGACCAGAACTACACTTAGGAAGGAGAGTCCTGTATTTCCAACCTGTGCTAGGGCAGAGGAGGCTCAGAACTTGAAATGAACTCACAGTAAAGTGATGTAGGTTCCTTCTTCCTCCGCAGTTCCCAGACAGGCCTCCAGTAGCTTTAGTAAGACCAATCTCCAGTTCATTTTCCTTAGGAGATAGGGGCTGCTTAGTGTAAGAAACATCACTGACACTTTTACCCTATGCATACCTCTTTTCATTTCTCAATGATGGGAAAAAACCCCAAACAATACAATCCTTTCCTACCTTCCCTTTTCATTCATATCCTCATTCATTCATTCCAGAGGTAAAGAAGAACTTAAACCAAGTTTGCTTTTAGGGCTCTCTTACTAGAAGGGATGGTTCCTTTTACTTTGATAGAGCAAGCCTAATAGAATCTGCATAATGATTTTTTGTTTTTGTCATGCCTGAATGGGAAGGCAGGCAACTACCCTTTGTGGCTTGTAAGGAAGTGTAAGTATTGATGATGTTTTGGTATTACCTACTTCATTGTGCAGGAGCTTAATTTCAAGAGAATTCGTTACTACAGGCATTGCTATAGTAATCAGAAAGACACTGTGGAAATCAGCAATGAATGTATTACTGACATTGAAAAGAAATAATTTCAGACACTGAATAATGATTTTTGCAGTGAGCTCCTTTTACCTGTTTTTTTTCCTGTAATAGCCTTCAGCATTCCTTATGAGTTTAAGACTTGGATTGTATACCTGGCTCTGGCCTTTTAGAAGCTACATGGTGTTGAACAAATCTCTTAACTTCTTTGAGCCTCGTTTTCTTCATCTGTGAGGTAGATATAAAACCAGTTGGCCAGATGCAGTGGCTCATACCTCTAATCCCAGCACTTTGGGAGGCCTTGGCGGGCAGATCACCTGAGGTTGGGAGTTCAAGACCAGCTTGATCAGCATGGAGAAACCCCGTCTCTAGTAAAAATACAAACAGCCGGATGTGGTGGTGCATGCCTGTAGTCCCAGCTACTCTGGAGGCTGAGGCAGGAGAATTGCTTGAACCCAAGAGGTGGAGGTTGCAGCGAGCCGAGATCGCACCACTGCACTTCAGTCTGGGCAACAAGAGAGAACTTCGTCACACACACACACACACACACACACAAACACACACACACACTTTATTGCTTTGTGGATTGCAAAGCACTAGTATAGATGGCAAAAGATTATTTTTTGTTTTGTTATTGATATTCTGCTTTTGAGTGGGAATTGCTCTTTTCAACTTCTTGTTTTCTTTCCAATTCTTCTGCAGAACTGAGAAATGACCAACAGAAGTGGACTGTGTGGTCAGGGTCAGTGATGGGAGTTGGATCAGCCTTATATCACTAACCATGTTTTTGTTTTCCTCCATGCTACTTCTGGATATACTTATGGCAAAATTCTTTGTCTTTTGAAAAACATTAAAAAATATGTATATATATGTATATTTTACATATTTAGTTTTAAAAAATATATTTTTGTCGTTATGAAAAGGAGATGTCTTTAGGTAAAAGCAATACAAACCTCATGCTGCATAGACGATGCAGATAGTTCTAGTTATCTGGTCAGTGGGCAAAAAGCAAGCACTTAAGGTCTTTAGCTCCAATCTTTTGTTCCGTTTCCTAGTGCTGGAATTTCTTATTCATTTCTTCTTGTTGGATAGGATGATGGTAGAGATAGTAAACCGGCGTTTATTCATCCTTGCCCTGCTCAGCCCTGGGAGTGGATGAATTCTAGGTGGTGGGTTGACTGCTTTTATCTGTTTGCCATGTTATGGTTTTGGTTTTTCTGAGTGTCTGCATCAGTAATTCAAGTTGCTGTAGTACTGATGTTGAGATGACTGCTGATCTTGAGTCTCATCTGCTTGATTTTCCTTGCTCTCTTCATTGCAGTTCTTTCTAGGTTGACTTTGGCGAGAAAGGTCCCTGTGGACATCTCTTTTTGGTAATGATGCTGAGCAGGCACATGAAGGTCCAAGAGAGAAAGAGAACAAAAGAAGACAGCAGAAAAAGGGGCCTTAACCTCGATCCCAGGACTTTATAGGCTCGCCTTGTTCCCATGATTCTTCCCTTAGGGTGGACTTTCCACAAGCTCAGTGCCCTCCTTACCCTTTGGAATTGAGCACATGCAGTGTGTTTACAGAGTGATACACATGCCCATCCGAGGTTTACTTTCCTTTTTTGGTGGAGTGTGCCCCTGGAAGATCATACTTCACCATTTTTGTCTCTTATCACACATGCCCAGGAAGTTGCTTTTCCCTGGGGCTGCTGAATTGTCATTTTTAGAGAGACAATGTGATAATTGCCAAACCATCACCTGACATTTCTGGTAGGTGGCAGGGAGAGCCCTCTCCTTCCCCCGCCCATGCCTGTCTACCTGTAACAAGGACAAATGTGTTGTGTTGTGTTTTTTTTTTAATGAGATGGAGTTTTGCACTTTGTCCAGGCTGTAGTGCAGTGGTGTGATCTCGGCTCACAAATTTTTAAAATCTGGCTGTCAGTTTTAAAATTTTCTGCAATTTAGTAAAGTTTGTGTTTCCGCCTCAGGATATACTTTATATGATGTTGTCTTTTCCAGGACTGTCAAAAATTATCTTTTTAAGTATTAACTTTGCTTAATTTTTTTCCCCATAAAATACTAATGTTATTACATAGTTTAGAAGTAGGTTAAAAGGCTCATAGAGGCTAGTTGTGGTGGTTCATGCCTGTAATCCCAGCACTTTGGAAGGCTGAGACTGGAGGATCTCTCGAGATTAGCCTGGGCAACATAGGGAGACCCCGCCTCTACAGAATTTTAAGAAAATAAGCTGGGCATGGTGGTGCACAGCTGTGGTTATAGCTACTGGAGAGGCTGAAGTGAGAGGATCACTTGAGCCTGAGGTCGAACCTGCAGTGAGCTGTTATCACACCACTGCACTCAAGCCTGGGCAACAGAGTGAGACTCTGTGTCTAAAGAAAAAAAAAAGCTTATAGATCTTTTAGAAATTTTAGGTTATTTTTCACTCAGTAATTTTGGTATTATCCTTATATATGATATCTAACATGAATAAATCATAAATCTTTTGTAGATTTTCTAATGCTGATGGAGAAAACAAGTGAAATATGTTTTGTTTGTATTTGATTGATATTCAATTCCTTATAGATCTTATCCATCAGTACTGATTTCCCATCAGTTTTCAATATATGTAACTTTTATATATTTATTGCAAGTTCAAACACTGATTTTAAGATGTTCTTTAGTAAAATTATTATATGTGTGCTTTCAAAATTTGAATGCCTGTTGTATGTCAGGCACTGTGTAACATACAAAACTGTATCCTGTGCTGTGTTGTTCATACTTACCCATAGGCGCCTGGAATTGCCAGAGAATTTTTGTGCTGTTTATGATTCTTTTCTGCTATGTTTTTTTAAACAGTTATATCAAAGTGGTAGGTAAAAGGGGAACACCACTTCAAAAAATGGGGAAATCTTATTTTTATTTCATAGTACTTAGTTGTTGATTAGTTCAGGTATGAGAGCCACATCATTTATGATGCAGTACTAAAGGAAAATACAGTCATCTCAGTTTCTGTGGGGGGATTACTTCTGGGAACCCGTGTGGATACCAAAATCCATGGATGCTGAAATCTCCTATATAAAATGCTGTAGTATTTGCATATAACCTATGCATATCCTCCCATGTACTTTGTCATCTCTAGATTATGTATAATACCTAATAACAATGTAAGTGCTATGTAAATAGTGGTTTACCGTATTGGATGGGGAATAATGGCAAGAACAAAAGTCTGTACATGTATAGACGCAACCACCAATTTTTTTTTTCTCAAATATTTTCATCTGCAGCTGGTTGAATCCAGGGATATGGAACCCACATCTACAGACGACTGACTGGACTTGGGTTTCTAGTGGTTACTTCTTGGTAAAGGATGCCCTCTAGTGAGCCTGTTCTTTTTATTAAGATTTGTAGTTTATATCCTCACGGTACTTGTGAATTGAATATAGAAATAGAAGACATCTTCAGTTCTTAAGGAACTTAGAAGATAAAATATACAGCAAGTAGCGGGAGAGTAAACCTGATGTACATATTAATAAAATATAGTGTAATATAGACCTTATGTTAAAAAAACTGGGAAAATTCCTGGTAATGGGAAAGTTATCCAGTATAGCTATTCATGAAGTTCACATTAAGGAACTGTCTTGAGCTGAAATTTGAAGGAAGTTTAAGATTAGTATTGAAGCATATGGAGGGGAGAGAGCATCCAGGGGGTAGAAAAGACGTTTAGGACAGCACGAAAAAGGATTAGTGCCAAAAGGGAAAAAATGGAGGAAAAAAGGAATTATCCTGGGAAAGCTTTTAAATTTAATACTGTTTTAAATATCTTATGCAAGTGTCCAGGTAATTTGTATTCTACTTGAAAATGTTTATGTTTTTAAGGCAATCAGGAAGGACTTGGCTGGGCAGTTGTAGGTTGGGGTGTCTTATGTGGTTGTAGTCAAATGGATATTGGTTGCTATCAGCTACCTCCTGGGGCTAAAATAGACAGCCAAGATGGCTTGCTCACATTGCTGGCAGTTGCTGTGGCTCTCATTTAGGAGTGCCTACATGTGGCCTCTCCAGCTTGTCATTTTTAGGGTAGTCAGATTTCTTACATAGTGGATGGCTTTCTGCAGAGTAAATGTCTAAAGGAGGCAGGTAAATATTACATGGCCTTTTCTAGTCTTTGAAATCACTTAGTGTCACTTCTGTCATATTCCATTGGTGAAAGTAGTCACAAGCCTGCCCAGATTAGAGGATAGACTCTTCCTCTTACTGTAAGACGTGCAGAGAATTTTTGGATCTATGTCGTAACACTACTTCATTTACTTTCTTGCCTCCCTGAAGAATAGGTTCAGTGTAGATAAATGTTGACCATTTAAGGAATAATTATGCTCTGTATTAAAGTTGCCTGTGTATGCGCCTGTTTTCTGCACTTCATTTTCAGTTTCTGTTGCTTATGCTGTTATATAATACTTAATATTGTTAGAAGAAATTTTTCTTTTTTCTTGACCTACCTATTATTTCCTTGGAGCTGTTGTATTTCTTATTTGCTTTAATTGTAGTTCCCATAATCCCCACTTGTCATGAGACGGACCAGGTGGAGATAATTGAATCATGGGGGTGGTTTCTCCCATCCTGTTCTCCTGATAGTAAGTTCTCACAAGATCTGATGGTTTTATAAGGGGCTTCCCCCTTTGCTTGGCTCTCATTCTTCTTCTCCCTGCCGCCGTGTGAAGAACATGTTGGCTGCTCTCTGCCATGATTGTAAGTTTCCTGAGGCCTCCCCAGCAATGTGGAACTGTGAGTATATTAAACCTCTCTTTCTTTATAAATTACCCAGTCTCAGTATGTCCTTATTCGCAGCATGAGGACAGACTAACAATAAGGGAACGTTATGGGAAGGTTGTTATTCATGTTTACTGTATTTGATAAAATGGATGGAAAATTGTTAGAAGTACTGGATATGATACATTTACATTGATTTTTCTTGGTATTTCATATTGCTAACTATAGTAGAAATATTTTTATTCCAAGATTGAGTGGATACTTTGAGCAAACCTTTTTGTGCATTTAAGATAGGGAGGTGGTGGCCAGGCACGGTGGCACATGCCTGTAATCCCAGCACTTTGAGAGGCTGAGGCGGGTGGATCACCTGAGGTTAGGAGTTCGAGACCAGCCTGGCCAACATGGTGAGACCCTGTCTCTACTAAAAATACAAAAGTTAGCCAGGCATGATGACAGGCACCTGTAATCCCAGTAGTTAAGAGGCTGAAGCAGGAGACTCGCTTGAACCTGGGAGGTGGAGATTGTAGTGAGCCGAGATCATACCACTGCACTCCAGCCTGGGTGACAAGAGTGACAC
Organism: Ateles fusciceps; assembly: GCA_036589455.1. Taxonomy (NCBI): domain Eukaryota; kingdom Metazoa; phylum Chordata; class Mammalia; order Primates; family Atelidae; genus Ateles; species Ateles fusciceps. The sequence continues at coordinate 9,216,421 of JAZHEH010002393.1, forward strand.
TCCATCTCAAAAAAAAAAAAAAAAAAGAAAAAAGAAAGGGAGGTGGTGTCTTTGCTATTTGTTGTTTAAAAGAAAACAATTCCAAATCATGTGCCTTTATGCAAAAAGGAGCCAGGTGTGGTGGCTCACACCTGTAATCCCAGAAGTTTGGGAGGCTGAGGTGGGCAGATCACAAGGTCGAGTGATCAAGACCATTCTGTCCAACACGGTGAAACCCTATTTCTACTAAAAATACAAAAAATAGCTGGGCATGGTGGTGCGCCTGTAGTCAGAGGTTGCAGTGACCTGAGATTGCACTGCTGCACTCCAGCCTGGTGACAGAGCAAGACTCTGTCTAAAAACAAACAAAAAAAGGCCAGGAGTGGTGGCTCATGTCTGTAATCCCAGCACTTTGGGAGGTCAAGGCGGACAGATCACAAGGTCAGGAGTTCAAAACTAGGCTGACCAACACGGTGAAACCCCATCCGTACTAAAAATTCAAAAAAGTAGCGGAGCGTGGTGGTGGGTGCCTGTAATCCCAGCTACTCAAGAGGCTGAGGCAGGAGAATTGCTTGAACTTGGGAGGCGGAGGTTGCAGTGAGCTGAGATAGCACCACTGCACTCCAGCTTGGACTACAGAGCGAGACAGAGTGGGACTCCATCTAAAAAAACAAAAAAGAAAAGAAAAGAAAAAAGGGTCTATCTTTCAAATGATAATTTATTTACTATCTTTAAATAATATCTTAGCCCATTGTTTCTCACATGGTTGTTACTGAAATTTTAGGTTTCTTAAATATATCTGAAGGCTATTGAAGAGAGTTGCAGTGTTTCAAGTCTCACTTCTGACTATAACTTAAGGGTTTCAAGTAGATTACAAATTATGAAAAATATAAAATTAAGATTGATATGCCAGAAATTAAGCTTGATAGGTCATTTGAAGAATTGGTGAAATAATAGTAAAAATGCCTATACTGGAAGAATAAAGAATGCTTAGAAGAATGTGAAAGCGATTTTTTATTGATAGAAATACAAACTTAAGGCTAATGTATCATTTGAAGAACTGGTAGAAAATGTGGTTAGTGTTTGAAAAGGTATAAAACGACATTAAAAAGCATCCAGAGGAAGTCAGAAGTAACTGATAGTATTTTGTCAGGGATAAAAGAGTAAAGTTTTGTTTTCATTTTGTCTTTTTCTTTTCTTTTCTTTTTTTCCCTGAGATGGAGTCTTGCTCTGTCGCCCAGGCTGGAGTGCAGTGGTGTGATCTTGGCTCACTGTAGCCTCTGCCTCCTGGATTTAAGCAATTCTCCTGCCTCAGCCTCCCGGGTTGCTGTGACTACAGGCACATGCCACCAGACCAGCTAATTTTTTCTGTATTTTTTGGGAGAAATGGGGTTTCACCATATTGGCCAGGCTGGTCATGAGACTCTTGACCTCAATTGATCCTTCCACCTTGGCCTCCCAAAGTGCTGGGATTACAGGCTGGAGCTACTGTCCCTGGCCTAACATTTTGTTTTCTGATAAAGATTTGTAGAAAGCTTTGACACCCAAAGATACAAGCAGTGTCAATGCCCAGGGATTCCTGAACAATAGTTCTGCTTCTAGTTTTCCAGTATTTGTAAGTCCATTTTCTTGCCAGTCTTTGTTTTTTCTTAAAAGCAGTTGATTGACATTTAGTAAAATACATGAGAAAGTCAGCCAGTGGCTAGCATTTTAATGGCAATCACTCTAGGTACTTTCTCACATTACACACTATACAGATGTAGCCCCTGACCATGCTCTTTTATGATTATGCAACCAGTATATCTATTATGTTAGTGAACAAAGCATTCTGGGACAGAGAAAAGCCATTTTTATTTTGTCTCGAAAAGAAACTATACTACTGTAGCCAATATAAGTAACTGCAGAACATTAGGAAAAAAAATTACGAAAAATAATGTAAGGATATTATGTGCTTTTTAAAAAAAAAAAAAATCTAATATGTTGCCAGTGATGAGTTTTTTTTCCACAATAATACATTGTGAATGTTTTTCATCAGAAAGGGAACTTTTCCTTAAAAAATAATACTGTGGAATATGATTACTAAGTCATTTATTTACAGAATATAGCATCTTTCAAAAAAAAAAAAAATTAAAGTGGCCTTAGTTTCTCAGTTAAGACATTTGATTTGATGATAAAAGCATTAATTTCCAGTGAACCAACTTTTTTTTTGAGATAGAGTCTTGCTCTGTCTCCCAGGCTGGAGTACAGTGGCGGGATCTTGGCTCACTGCAACCTCCACCTCCCGGGTTCAAGCGATTCTCTTGCCTCAGCCTCCCGAGTAGCTGCCACCATGCCTGGCTAATTTTTTTATTTTTAGTAGAGACGGGATTTTCCCATATTGGCCAAGCTGGTCTGAAACTCCTGACCTTGTGATCTGCCCGCCTCGGTCTCCCAGAGTGCTGGGATTACAGGCATGAGCCACTGTGCCCAGCTTTCCAGTGAACCAATTTTAACATTTTAATGTCTTAACTTGCTTTCTTTATTTATTTTACTACCACTAGGTGGAGCCCTAAACACACAATTCAAGAAGGTATCTTTGCAAGATACTTGTTTAAATTCCTTAAAGCCAATTTATGATCAGTTACAGCGAATTAACTCATATTTAAACTTTGAAAACTTTGGTTTGCAAGAGTTGATATAGTGAAGATAGAAAATGTGTTTGGTACTTACAAGTTTTTAGCTATGCTTTTGAGACACATACAATATTTTTATGTGTTCCCAGTTGCTAAAGTTAAATTATGTAAGTAAAATCTTTAGTGTGGCATAAGCCATCTTTGTTCTCGTTCACTTGAAGGTTAAAGTCATCTTTTATTTTAAAAATGATTTTGCATCTGTACTTTTATCTGAGTTGCATTAAATTTTGCCAGAAGTAGACATTTTATTGTGTTAAACTTTTGGGAGGGATGACTGAACTAACCCTCCCCCTCTTTCTCTCTCTTTTTACTTTTTAAATTTATTTATTTATTTATTTTACCTTTGCCCTGAACTCTCTTACATTGATGTGTCATTATCTACATTTAGAGCACTAACGTATACTCTTAGTGGATGTGGGATAATGGAAAATTTAAATGTTCACTCTTGCTAGTTCTAGCATATAAATATGTGTGTGTATCTGTTATGGGAACTTGATTAGACTTACCAATAGAAATTATAAAATTTTGGGAGACAGTTTGATGAAAAATTCTTTTCATTAAAATTGTTTATTGCTTCAAAATGTAGAATGGCAACAAATCTAACACATTCATAGGTGAATTAGGTAGATGTAGCTATAAACCAACCTAGGTTCAAAGAGTGAATACTGCTAAACAGCATTTTCTTTCTGTTCCTACAAATCAGAATTTCAAAGAATAATGATTATCATTTAAAGAAAAAAAAGAAAAATAGCTTTTTAAGAGTCTCTTCAGCTGAGGTCAAGTACAGGGCCCTTAGTTTTCTCTACTTCTTTTTGCTCCTCCTTATTTTGTTGCATTTGTAATTTAATACTGCTTAACTATTAGCTATGCCTCAGTTATCATCCCCCTTTTCTGTCCATTGGTTCATTTCACCTGATGGGTGCAACAGTGCACATCAGGGATTCCCTATTGAGTCATTCTCAATTGTTGATCTTCAAAGGTGATCTGGCTGGTTGCTATGCTGGTAACTTCCCCCTCTGCATTCCATGCTGCTTATCACCATTTCTGACTGGAGAGTCTGTGTAACATAATAGTTGAGAGCACCGGCTTTGGAGTCAGGTAGACCTGGGTTAACCCCGGACTCAATGTCTTAATCTTCCCAAACTACATTTGTAAATTGTGATGCTAACAGAATCCATGTTGTAGAGCTGTAATGATTACCATCATTAAGCCAGAAGTATGTCTGGAATAGCAAATGATTATCTAGGGTCAGGAGAGAGTTGGGACAGCCTGAGACTTAGTAATGGATAGATCAAGACCTACTCTTCTCATTCACAGTACTGATTCATTAATATAATTTTTATCTTTTTAAATTGGAACTTATGGTTCTGTTTTTAACAGCAAATATTTAATGAGATAATGCATGTAAAGCACTTAATGCATAATAAGTACTTGGTTGGTTATTATTTTTATCATTACCATCATTAAGCCAGAAGCAGCAGACACGACTCCCTTCTGGCCAGTTAAGTCACTGTGGGGAATTGTCGACCTGAAGAGCACATCTTTTCTTCATTTTCTTCTCTCTTCGCCATCTTTCCAAATTATCAGGCTGTCCCAACTCTCTCCTGACCCTTAATAACCATCTAGGGTTAACCCTAAATGGTTATCAAGAGAAAAGGTCCATAATTTCTGCTATGCATACTGTGTCAAGAGATTCTTGGGATAAGAGTAGCTTTTGCTTTTTTCCTCATTCCAGTGTTCTGATACATATCCACCTTTTCTCCTTTCCAGCCTCTCTCCATTCAGTCAGCTATTTATTTTTGGCCTTATTAGCAAATTTCTGGACTAATTATTTTTAATAGTACTTTTTATCAACTTAAGTAGACGATTAAATCAACTACATGTAGTAATTAATTCCTTTTTTATTTTTGAGATGAACTTTTGTCTTGTCCCCCCAGACTGGAGTGTGGTGGTGTGATCTTGGCTCACTGCAACCTCCGCCTCCCGGGTTGAAGCGATTCTCCCCTGTCTTATCCTCCCGAGTAGCTTGGATTACAGGCGCTGGCCACCACACCCAGCTAATTTTTGTATTTTTGGTAGAAATGGAGTTTCATTGGCCAGGCTGGTCTGGAACCCCTGACTTCAGGTGATATACCTGCCTTGGCTTTCCAAAGTGCTGGGATTACAGGCATGAACTACCATGCCCGGCTCATTAATTCTGTTTTGAGTGTTTGCTTGCTGGCTTTTAGATTGTGCTGCATTCATTAAAATGACATAGATCTAGGAACTTTCTAGGCTTTTTTAGGGCCAGCATTCTATCATTTGATGAATTTTAGATTCTGGCACCTGCCTGATCCTTCAGTACAGTCTTTAAATGCAACTTATTCTTCTGGTTTGGAGCTTTTATTCACCTTGATGACTTTATTTCTGTGTACTGTGCTCATTGATATGGATTGTGGGGTGACGATTGGTGGTATGAGCTGGCAGTATAGCTTGTCTACGTGTCTGGAATAGCAAATGGTTATCTAGGGTCAGGAGAGAGTTGGGACACCTTGAGACTTTGTAATAGATCAGGACCTACGCTTCTCATTCACAGTACCAATTCCTTAATATTATTTTTATTTCTTTCATTGGAACTTCTGGTTCTATTTTTAATAGCAGAAGGCATGGCATGTAAATAGTTTACGCCTCTCAGGCTTTGGTTTAGGAGGGTGGGTATTGCATATATTCTAATATTGTTTTTCTCCATTATAACATCAACAGAAAAGAGTTCACGTGTGATGCTATAATAGATGCATTGGCAGTATCCTGAATTACTCTATAAAGCAGGGGGAGTTTTGTTTTTAAAACTCTGAAGAATACCTTGGAAAAACATACCAAAGGATTTACTTTGAGAACTTTCTAAACTGAAATAGACTTCTGGGAAAGAACTGTTGTTCTCATCTTGCTGTTTATGTATATACACATACATATATATATTTTTAAAAGGGATAGCAATATCTCCTTTATACTCACAAGGTAGTCAAATCCTCCCTTGAAGGAACTCTGTATTTGGATAGTCCTGAAATATCTCTTGATACGTTTTTGCTCCAATGTGATAGTTGTAATAGAAACAATTCTTCTGGTATATTATGTTTACTATTTGTATGTATATTACTTAAATATAGTACTTTTTCATAATTATGAAATAAGAATTTGTTTGTAGCACACCAAGATCAGTTAGATAAATTTCTTGCACAAGAATTTTCCTTAGAAATAAAGTTATTTAGTTAATAGTTCTTGTTATATATGTTAATTGTGGGAAAAGTACGAAGTAGGAATTTTAGTACTGCCTCAGTTATTCATCAGCTAGGCCACGTTGAACAAGTCATTTATCATTTCTGTATTCATTTGTGAAAAAGAGGCAGTGATATTTTATCTGATTGTATAAGAAATAAATGAAACATTGAATTAAAAAGTGGAAAAGGACATGTAAAAATGTTAGGTGTTAATGGTAGTTAGATCCTTTGCTGTGATAATTGAGTGTTGGCCATATTTATTTGATATTTGTATCTAGTACTCGGTTGTTGAGCTACTGGTTCACGTGTTTAACAAGGACTTGGTCTCTTATGTCCATACTATACTAGTTGTTAGTATATCTTGAGCATTTACCTTGTGTCAGTTATCGTTTAAGAATTTTTCATGTTTACTAATTTAATCGTCTTAGCATTCTAATGTAGATACTATTATTTTAAAGATATTTTTCTTGAGAGCAATTTTAGGTTTCCAGCAAGATTAGGAGGAAGTACAGAGATTTCCCATATATTCCCTATGCTGCTCATGGAAAGCCTCCGCAGTATCAGTGTCCCTCACCACAGTAGTACATTTTTAAAAATTGATGAACCTACATTGACACGTCATTATCATTCAAGGTCTAGTCCAGATTCATTACTTTGCATGTGGATCTCCAGTTGTTTTAGCACCATTTATTGAAGAGTATCTCTTCTCTGTTGTATTATCTGTGCTTCTTTGTCAAAATTCAGTTGACTATGTTTATGTGGGTCTATTTCTGGGTTGTCTATTCTGTTCCATTGATCTGTTTGTCTGTTGTTTTGCCAATACCATGCAATCTTGATGACTGTAACTTTCTAGTAAATCTTGGGTCGTGTTGTCAGTATTCCAATTCTGTTCTTTTTCTTTCTCAGAGTTGGGGTTGCGCTCTGTCACCAGGTTGGAGTGCAGTGGCATGATCATGGCTCATTGCAGTCTCAAACTCCTGGGCTCAAGCAATTTTCCTGCCTCAGCCTCCTGAGTAGCTGGGACTACAGGCGTGTGTCACGATGGCTGGCTGAATTTTGTTCTTTTTCAGTATTGTGTTAGCTATTTTGGGTCTTTTGCCTTTCTATATAAACTCAAGGATCAGTTTATCAGTGTCTGCAAAATAATTTGCTGGGATTTTGATTGGGATTGCCTTGAATCTACAAATCAAGTTGGGGAAGAACTAACAGCTTAATGATACTGACTTTCTCTTCATAAACATGGAATAGTTCTTCATTTATTTAGTTCCCTGATTTTTTTAAATAGAGTTTTGTAGTTTTCCTTGTATAGATCTTGTGCTTTTTTTTTTTTTTTTTTTTTTTTTTTTTTGAGATGGAGTCTTACTCTGTCACCCAGGCTGGAGTGCAGTGGCATGATCTCAGTTCACTGCAGCCTCTGCCTCCTGGGTTCAAGATATTCTCCTGCCTCCTCCTCCTTAGTAGCTGGGATTACAGGCGCCTGCCACCTCACCTGGCTAATTTTTGTGTTTTAGTAGAGATGGGGTTTCACCAGGTTGGCCAGGCTGGTCTTGAACTCCTAACCTCAAGCAATCCACCTGCCTCAGCATCCCAAAGTGCTGGGATTACAGGTGTGAGCCACCATGCCTGGCCTGATCTTGTGCATTTTTTAGATTTATATCTAAGTATTGCATTTTGGAGGATGCTAATGTAAATGGTGCTGTGTGTTTAACTTCAAATTCCTCTTGTTCATTGCTGTATGTGCTATTTTATACCTATTTTATGGTTGTGAAAACTGATACTTACAGAAGTCAGGTGGTTTACCTGAGGTTGAACTACTAGTAAGTGCCTTTTCTAATTCCATCCATTCATCTATTAATTCATCCATTTATTAATGAATTATTTATTGAGCTCTGCTATATGATAGACGCTATTCTAGGGCTGGGGATGCAAAGGGAACAAAACAGACACAAATTCTGTGACCTTATGCAACTAAATAGGAGAAGACAGAAAATACTTAAAAGTGTGAAACAGAAAGTATATTCTACAGTAGAAAGAATGATATAGTGATAAACTCCTTTATTTTAGAAGATTAAAAAATAAAGCAGGGGAAGCCGGGCGTGGTGGCTTATGCCTGTAATCACAGCACAAGGTCAGGAGTTCAACACCAGCCTGGCCAAGATGGTGAAACCCCTGTCTCTACTAAAAATACAAAAATTTGCTGGGTGTGGTGGTGGATGCCTGTAATCTCAGCTACTCAGGAGGCTGAGGCAGTGAATCACTTGAACCTGGGAGGAGGAGATTGCAGTGATCCGAGATTGTACCACTGCACTCCAGCCTGGGCGACAGAGCGAGACTCTGTCTCAAATAAAATAAAAATAAAAATAAAGTAAAGCAGGGAAGGGGATAGTGTGTGTGTGCGTGTGTATATCTGTCTGTCTGCCTATCTATCTAATCTGTCCAGATGGTGTAGACAGGAATATGCCTGTGTGTTAACGAAGCCATGAGAAGGCCAGTGTTGCTGGCATGGAATGAGTAAGTGGAGGGTAAGTAATAGGAAGTGAGGTCAGTAAGGTAAAAAGAGGCAAAATTATGTAGGGTCTTATGGGCTGTTGTAAAAGAAATTGGATTTCAAGCAGAAGAGAGACATGAGATCTGCCTTAGGTTTTAATGGGATCAATACCATTAGCCTGGCCACTGTGTTGAGAACAGGCTGAAAGGGAACAAGAATGGAATCAGGGAGACCAGTTAGGAAGCAATTGACAGTAATCTAGGCAGGACATGCTGTTGGTGTAGTCCAGGGTGATACCAGTGGGGAGGTGGTGAGCTGTAGTTAGGTTTGCTGGAGAAGGAGAATAGCCAGGGATGAGTCCAAGGTTTTTTGCCTGAGCAACTAGAAAAGTGGAGTTTACTGAGATGAGGAAGACTATGGGAAGGGAAGGTTTTGTGGAAGGAGATCAAGAATTCATTTTTGGACATAGTTGAGATGCTTATCAGACATCTAATTGGAGAGTTATGAGTTTGAGGAGAGGTCAGGGCAGAGAAAAATTTGGCAGGTGTCAGTGTGTTTATGGAATTTAAAGCTACAGGTCAAGATGACATGGAGAGAGAGAGAAAAGAGAATATGTCCAAGATCAGAGCCTAGTGCTAACTCAGCTCTTACAGAACCTAAATTCTTTTTTAAAAAGTAAAAAAAAAAAAAATGTAGAACTTATATATGACCTACATTAGAATGTAGGCATAGATGCCAAGAGCCTAAATTCTTTTTTCCTTTTTTTAGATGAAGTCTCACTCTGTTGTCCAGGCTGGAGTGCAGTGGCATGATCTCTGCTCATTGCAACCTCTGCCTCCTGATTCAAGTGATTCTCCTGCCTCAGCCTCTCAAGTAGCTGGGATTACAGATGCATACCACCAGGCCTGGCTAATTTTTGTATTTTTAGTAGAGACAGGGTTTCACCATGTTGGCCAGGCTGGTCTCAAACTCCTGACCTCAAGTGATCCACCCGCATCAGCTCCCAAAATGCTGGGATTACAGGCGTGAGCCACCGCACCTGGCTGCCAAGAGCATAAATTCTTAATAATTGGAATCCTATATTGTTATCTCTTGTATTAGTGAGGGTACTTATTAAAAACATGAGGCAGAGGCTGCCCTCCAGAAGTTTATGGTCTATTTGGGGAAACAAAATATATTTTAAACACAAAACATGTAAATTATAATACAAAGTAATATATGATTACATGTCAGAATAATAGTAAGGGATTGTAAGTTTACCTGTCCTGCAGATGAAAAGATTACTTGGCATGGGAATGATTGGCAAAGGCCTGTTGGAAGAAATGAGACTTGAAATGAACCTCAAACAACGGGCAACAGATGAGGGGGTGAGGTTTGTAAAGTTCCAAGACCACTCTCAAAATTGAAAAATTTGCTACAAGGACACAAAATTCAGCAAAGCTTTTATCCTCATAGTTGCTGTTCATTACAGCAAAACAATAACAACAAAAACATTAAAAAAAACTACGCAGATTAAAATCAACAACAGAAAAGGCACATAGGACGGGGGAGTAGGAGAGTTCTGTGAGTGAGCATTCAGTTGTCTTCTCAGTGGAATTGTGGGGACAGCACTTACTTTCCCAGCAGTGATGTGTGGTAACACTCCTGGAGTATTGTCAGTCAGGGGAAGCTCATCCTTGGTATCCAGGATTTTATTGGGGTTTGGTCACATAGCCGTAATTGACTACCCACGGAGACTTGGCTGACTGCCCACATTCCTGACCTCCTATCACTCCACAGCTAAAACTATGTGGCCTCAGGCCTCACCATCAGTCACACTGTTAGCATCTGCTATTTGGCAATCAAAGGCTCTTAAGTAAATGAAGAAGACACTTATCAGGCAGGGCATGCCAAAGGCTTTCCTCCCAGGAATCAGGGGCAAGCCTAGTCCTTTACTGCATGTTAAAATAGAGGGGGTGCCTTCCCTGTGGAGACAGCATGAGTTGAGAGACAGTTGGAATGAATATGGCATGTTGAGAGAACATTGTGGTGACTGCCTTACGGGCTCCTACCTGAGAATATGAACTCTGGAGCCAGACTGTCAGGATGTCATACCCCAACTATCGCTTGCTGGTTGTGGAATTTATGGCAGTTCAGTAATCTGTAACTCTTCTGTAAAGCAAGGGTAATAACAATACCTACTTTATAGACTTGTTGGGAGGATTAAAGAGTTAATATGTAAAGCATTTAGAACATGAGCATTTACTTTACACATAGTAAATGCTATAAAAATCATGAGTTTGTTCATTCATTAATCATTCATTCACTCAGTGATTCTTTTTTTTGAATGTCAGTATGTTAAAGACTCGTATTAGGCCCATATCTCCTGAGCCTCATACCTTTATTTCCAGATACCTAGTGCTATGTCTAGAAGGCTTGTGTGGCTCTTTTAATATCATCATGTTCAAAAAGAAATTAAAAACTTTCATGCAAATTAGTTCTACTAAAGGTAGTATTATTACCAGCTTATTTGTTCAGGGATTTAATTTTGATATCAGCTCTTGCGAAGATCAGGCTTACTAAAGAATACATTTTGGTTAATTTTAGCTTTCTTATATACATTCAGGTCTGTGTATGATGACCAACCAAATGCGCACAAGAAGTTTATGGAAAAGTTAGATGCTTGTATCCGTAATCATGACAAGGAAATTGAGAAGATGTGTAACTTTCATCATCAGGGTTTTGTAGATGCTATTACAGAACTCCTTAAAGTAAGGACTGATGCAGAAAAACTGAAGGTAAGAAATACGTTAAAATTGTTTACCTTTGTTCTCATTACTCAAGTATTCATTTATAGTTCTTATGTACAAGTCATTCTTTTTTTTTCTTTTTGTATGTACAAGTCATTATTAAGTGTGTTACTTTCAAGAAGTGAATTAGTATATGTATTTGGGAATGCTCTTTATGCTCTATTAACACAGTTGTCATGCTAATGACAGGAGTGATCTCTTTTTCTGAAGCAAATAATGCACTGACTTAACAGGATTTCTTTCCATGCAGGGAAATGAACTCAAAACATGCATACAATGAAAGGCCCTGTTTTCAGTTTTAGAATTTCTAAAATGACAGTTAGTACAATATTGATAAAAAGTTATCCTCTAAAAATCCTCTAAAAACTTGCTGTAAGTATTTTGTTCTCAGCATTATTTAATAATGTTAAAACTTTTTGAAAAGTTAAATGGCAGTGTGTATTTTTCTTAAAGAAAGTTGGTCTATACTTTCTGCCATACAGCTAAAATATTATTTATTAAAAGAGACCTGGATTTGTTCAGTCAGGATAAAAAGTACTTAATTGTAAGAATTGTCCTATTTATCTTTCTTTACATTTAGAGCACTTAGCAGACAAAATGACCTTGGTTCACCAAAGGTTATGATTAGAAAACCATTGTATAAAGGATATTCAGATAACAAGAGACTAACTACAGCATCAATGAGGTCACTGAGCATCTTTGTTCAGAAATTAATGAGATTTTTAATAAACCAGAATGTGCTTCCTTACTATGATGACCTAATGAGTCACTTAGTATGTGGGAAAATTTGAGGTTGAGCTGTGCCTGCACCTGCAGCATTAAAATGTTGCTGTGGATTGAAATTTCTGTGTTTGATGTTAATCAACCACCCAGTGTTTGCATTCAGCAAAGTATGAATGTTTAATTACCATAAAATGCAATCACCATTTTCTACAGACAATGAATGGCACATAGACCTCATTGAAGTTATCAAAAGGGGACCAGTGGTCAATTGGGTCAGTGATTTGAATTGTTTGACAGACTTAGAGAAGCAAGTAAAGTTCAAAAATCCTGAGTAAATTTGAGAAGTTTGCCACAGAATCTGTTAAAAAGAACTGTCATAAGTAATTGAAGTTAACAAAAGCCCTTTTCAATCAAAAGTTCAAGTTCAAGCTGTAGAGTTAATTTGAATTTGCATTTCTTTGTTCTAAGTTTCTCATGAAGCATGATCTGATTACAAGGGTGAGCAGTTACATCAGGGCAGTTTTATGCATATTTGTCTAACTAAGGTGAAATTAAATTTTTAAGGTGCAAGTTACTGATACCAACCGAAGGTTTCAAGATGCTGGAAAAGAGGTGAGAAAATGATACTTTTCTATGTATTCAGTATGTGGTTGTTCTTTCGCTGTTTGTTTAAAAATATGAACATTCCTTCTTTTCTAAGGTGATAGTCCACACGGAAGATATTATTCGATGTAGAATTCAGCAGAGAAATATTACAACTGTAGTAGAAAAATTGCAGTTATGCCTTCCAGGTGAGTTAAACTTGTCTATAATATAATTTTTGGCTTGGTAAAATTGTAATTTAATAATAGCAAATAGTGATTCTTTAGTGTGGGAATTACAGATTATTTGGTGATTGCATCCCAACAAAGACATATTTATCTTTCAGGTTCAGTTTATTCTCTGAATTTTCATGGTTTTGTCATGTTAGAAAGCTCCTGTTTGATTATATGTCACATCAGTTTCCTAGAACAGCAACTTCTACATTTCCATTTCCTCTCTGCCTCTTTTGCCCTTTGTCCCCCACACCCCTTTTTTGTATTTCCTCGGAATACTTTCCCATGGGGGAGAGTCTTTGGGTTGAATTTTCTCACCTTTGCCTAATTTGCCTGATTTTTTTTTACCTCTAGTTTTCCATTGTTTTTTGTTTGTCACTTAACAGGTTCTTTTTGCTTTGTTCACAATCTCATTGTGCTGGTAAGGTAAGAAAAACATCAAAAGTGCCAGATTTTCACCATTCTTGCCTTTCTACCTTTACTTTAGAAATGCTGTTTCTGGTCTCTTTGTTCGGGCTAAATATTACTTGGGCTTCAGATAAGTTCTGAGGAAACTAACCAGTATTTTCTTCACCTGGCTTTAATATACTTTAAGTTGGATGCATTCTATTCAAACAAAAGGAAGCAGGTATATGACTTTTTTTTTCTTTTTATTTAATTTTTTTAGAGATAGGGTCTCACTCTGTTGCCCAAGCTAAAGTGCAGTGGCATGATCATAGCTCACTGCAGCCTTGAACTCCTGGGCTCAAGCAATCCTCTTGCCTCAGCCTCCCAAGGTGCTGGGATTATAGGCATGAGCCACCACACCTGGCCACTTTTTTAAAATATAGTAAGCTAAATCCATCCTTTGTCTCATTTTTTAACTTATTATTATTGTTTTTTTTAGGAAGGAGCCTAAACCTCTGTATCCAGCGGAATAGAAGGAGATGTTTTTTATGATATTTGTGTAATGTTAATTTAGCTTAGACTACAAATTATATTGTTAAAACTGTCAGCAGATTTTGTTGGCTAAAAAAATTTTTATTATTATTATTATGATGATTATTTTTTTTCGAGACAGAGTCTTGCTCTGTTGGCCAGTCTGGAGTGCAGTGGCTCAATCTTGGTTCACTGCAACCTCAGCCTCCCAAGTAGCTGGGATTACAAGCATGCGCCACCATGCCGGGCTGATTGCTGTGTTTTTAGTAGAGGTGGGGTTTCACCTTGTTGGCTAGGCTGGTCTTGAGCTCCTGGCCTCAAGTGATCCGCCCACCCTAGCCTCCCAAAGTGCTGGGATTACAGGTATGAGCCACAGTGCCTGGCCTGTTTTTGACTTGCGGGAATAGCTTTTCTTTTTTCTTTTTTTTAGAATCAATGAAATTCTACTCAGTTTAATCTCTGATGGACCAGGTATATTTACGTAATAACTTTGAGTAAATAAAATGTTAGCTTATTATGGTAAGTTTCAGGGTTGAGAAACCTACTTCCTTTTAGTCATGTTTAATAATACCTCTTTGCCACCATCAGGTACATTGTAATAGCCATGAAGATATCCTCTAAGTTTGAATCTTTTGTCCCTGTCTGATAATAAACCTTAAAAATTGGGTACTGATGGAATGAGCAAGAGTGAAATTCCACTTATTCCCCTACTGGGCTATTTAAAATAGAGAAATAAAGGGAAGTAGAGGTGAGGTGTTTGTTACTGCTACTGTCTTTGTTTTTAAGGCTGGACAGCAATTCTTAGTTGATGTAAATATTGTGTTCCTAATGGCCACATCCAGAACCGCCTTCCTTCCTCTATTCATCTTTCTGTTCTAGTATCCACTTATAATTGTGTGTGTGTGTGTATCAGGCATCATAGTAGCTATTGGAACTATAAATTTGGAAAAGACACAATCTCAGCTTTTGAAGGATCCTACAATCTGTGAAAGGAAAATAAATCTTGGAACCCCAGAATCACTAAGCCAAGAAAAAGTCAAGCTGGGAACTGTGTCAGGCAAACCTGCCTCCCATTTTCCTGTTGAGTAAGATAGTTACAAAGATAAGAAGCTACATACTCCCTCACAATTTGCCCACTGGAAATTCCCTGTGGACAAAGGACAGACAGAACTCAAAGTCATCCATCTGAGGCTCACCTGAGACAAATGTATATCTGATTGCTTCCTTTGCCCTTTTATTTGTGTAAAAATGCAGATTCACTGGGCCAGACTAAATTGTATATTCAGTGGAAGGCTGATCAAGGACTCAAAAGAATGTAGCCTTTTGTCTCTTACCTGCTTCTAACTTGGAAGCTCCCACCTCTGAGTTCCCCCTCCTTACCAGACTGAACCAATGTACAATCAGTCAATGTACATGTATTGATCGATATCTCATGTCTCCCTAAAATGTATAAAAGCAAACTGTACCCCTGACCTCCTTGGGCGCATGTTTTCAGGACTTACTGAGGCTGTGTCATGGGCATGTCCTTAACCTTTGCCAACTTTCTAAATTGACTGAGACCTGTCTCAGATATTTGGAGTTGAAGATCTTATGGGAATAAAGTCATCAATTACAGTACAATTGCCTAACTACTCCTTGGATTAGGAGGAGTATGAGAGGATATGAGAAGTCATAGCTTGGGCATGGTGACTCATGCCTGTAATCCCAGCACTTTAGGAGGCTGAGGTGGGAGGATCGTTTGAGGCCAGGAGCTTGAGAACAGCCTGGGCAACATAGAGAGTCCATGTCTCTAAAGAAAATTAAATAAAAATAAAATTAGCCAGTTATGGTGGCACACCTGTGGTTCTAGCTACTTGGGAAGCTGAGGTGAGAAGATTGCTTGAGCCCAGGAGGTTGAGGCTGCAGTGAGCCATGACTGTGCCACTGTCCTCCAACCTGGGTGAGATATGTATATATAAATGTATTATACCGAACCTGGAACACTTGTATATGCTATATATACATATATATATATATATATTTAATATATATTATTATGTATATAATGTTAGTATATAAGGAAATTAAAATGTTTTCGATACTTGAAGTATTTAACCTTTTATTTGAAAACATTAGCCTAACTTGAGATATAGAAGTTTAATGAATTTGTAATACACGCTTTCCTGCTTTAATTATTTTCTTCTCTCAAAATATTTCATTTTGAAAGCTAAAATGTTATATATTTTTTAACACAGTGCTGGAAATGTACAGTAAGCTGAAAGAACAGATGAGTGCCAAAAGGTGAGTTGGTATCTTTCTTATTGTTTTGAATAAGAATTTTTTTCTATTATTGAAAGAACAGATACATTTAGTATAAATCATAGCGAATCATGAGTTTTGCTTTCTTCCTTACCCTAACTTTTGTACTTACAATTTGCCTATCAGGATAATACACGAAATCAAATCTTAGCCTTTTATTAATGAATCATTGCCCTTTATAAATGATATTAAGGATTGGTAATGTTGATCAAGGACAAATAACTGAGCAGGAATGAAAATATTTTTTAACTTACCAACATACTAATATTGCATGTAATTACGGGCTAAGTGCATATTGTGGAAGGAAAAGAATGTAGGCAGTTATATTTTGACAATCTGGGTGAATGCAGTAGTTCACATTCTGTTTATAACTCAAATGCATATATGACAGATGAAAAAGTAATTTAGTTTATTGATTGCCATAGAAGCATTACATATAGTGGTGTTTAAAATATTTTAAAGATGAACAATTTTGGCCAGGTGTGGTGGCTCATGCTTGTAATCCCAGCACTTTGGGAGGCTGAGGCAGGAGGATCACTTGAACTCAGGAGTTCGAGACCAGCCTGGGCAATACAGGGAGACATTTTGCCCCCACCCCCACCCCCCAAAAAAAAGAAAAGGAAAAAAACCCAAAATGATTCAAAAGTAACATGGAAGAACCAGAGTAAATGAGACAATTTGGACTATGGAAAAAATGATTTCTTCTTGGTTAGTTAGTAACTACGTAATTACCAGAACACATCATATACAAACCTGTAGTAAAAGATGTGTGTATGTCCTGCTTCATGGTGCTACACGTTGACTTTCATTAGGCTTTACCAGTTAGTTCAATTTAGTAGAATGATTTTTTTTTTCCTATAATAAACAAGCCGTAAACTATTCTGAAAGACACTCTTCTTTCATGTATATATTAGTATATTCTCTTTTGTAATCAATGTTATACATCCTCACATTTTAAAGATTCAAATAATTGTTCTATGTGTTTGCTGCAAAAACACCAGAAATCACCTTTCCTATTTCCCATTCACCATTCCTTCTTTGTAGGGGCAGAAACTTTTACCTCTTTTAATGAATTATTTTGGTATTTACATTTATGTCTTTAAATAACTAACTTTTAATTATTACCATATTATTTTCCAGTTTGGGGCATTATAATTTTTTCAGTAATATAATCTGATATTTATACTCACATTTTCTCAACTATCCCCAAAATGTTTTATGTCTTTTTCCCTCCCTGAAAACATTGATTGGTATGTGTTCTTTTGGCCCTTTTAATCTAGAACAGTCTGCTTTTCTTTGTTTTTTTCCTGGAAGATTCCAGGTCATTCTCTTGTAGAACAGAGGCATTTTGGATTTATCTAGTTGTTTCTTCATGTTTAAATTCAGGTTAGATGGTTTTGGCAAGAGTATGACATAAGTGATACCTCACATTGCATGACATCGGAAGGTTTGTAAAGTCATGTTGTCCTTAGGTTATGCTAAATTTGATCATTTGGTTAAGGGGGAGACTACCAGATATCTTTTGAAAAGGTATATTTTTCTCTTTGCAATTAATAAGTAATCTGTGGGTCCTGTTTCCTAACAACTTTTCACCCAGTAGGTTTAGGATTCTTGCTTTAATTGATTATTATATTGGATTTACAAGATGATGATTTAAAAAATTCTGTATTTCTTTAACATGTATTAACTGGATTTTTTTTAATATATAAAGAAGAACTTTTTTATTCCCCCTCTACCACCTTTTTTCTTTCTTTCCTGATTATTGCTGTGAACTTACGCATTTTTAAAATAAATATAATTTATTATTGTCATTATTCATTTTGATACACATATTGTTTCAAATTTAACAAGAAAAACCCCCTCAAGCCAGTTCCTCTGTCTTTGTCTTTGAGTATTTTTGCATTTATTGTACAGTAAGATGTTCTAAGCTCTGACTGTGCTTTTTTTTTGCTTCAGATTGGAAGCAGCCATTCTCCAGGGTACTGTAGCTCCTTTTAGTATTAGTGGTATTTAGAAACTAAGATGTTTGAGTTGGGCACAGTGGCTCACGCCTGTAATCCCAGCACTTTGGGAGGCCGAGGCAGACAGTTGGTTTAATCTCAAGAGTTTGAGACCAGCCTCGCCAACATGGTGAAACCCCATCTCTACTGAAAAAAAAAAAATTACCTGGGTGTGGTGGTGCATGCCTGTGGTCCCAGCGACTGGGGGTCTAGTGGGGGGTGGGAGCTGAGGCGGGAGGATCTCTTGAGACAGAGAGGCAGTTGCAGTGAGCTGGGATCAAGCCACTGCACTCCAGCCTAGGTGACAGAGCAAAACCCTGTCTCAAAAACAGAACAAGGAACTAAGATGTATGTGCTAGGTGGGCTTATTACACACACAGACACACACACCGACACACAAAGACACACACTAGGTGGGCTTATTACACACACACACGCGCACTCACACTCACACTCACACACAGTTTGAAATCGTTAGTTTGTGACCTATCTTTCTTTCTTTTAGAACCTTCTCTTTGTCCTCTGTGGTCTGTAATTTCCTGACGATGTGCTTTAATATGGGTCTATTTATCTTCTTTGTGTTGGGTACTTGGTGAGCCTTCTTTTAATCTGAAAACTATCCTTTAATCTCATAATGTCCTTAAACATTAGGAGGTCTTCTTGAATTATTTTTTTCCTTCTGTTTTTCTTGATTATTTCTCTAGGATATTAATAGTTCAGTCTTCTAGATTGATTCTCTATTTTTTTTTTTTTTTTAAGATGGAGTCTTGCTCTGTTGCCCAGGCTGGAGTGCAGTGGAGTGATCTCGGCTCACTGCAACCTCTGCCTCCTGGGTTCAAGTGATTCTTCTGCCTCAGCCTCCTGAGTAGCTGGGACTATAGGCATGTGCCACCACACCTGGCTAATTTTTGTATATTTAGTAGAGATAGGGTTTCACCATATTGGCCAAGCTGGTCTCAAACTCCTGACCTTGTGATCCACTCACCTCAGCCTCCCAAAGCGCTGGGATTACAGGCATGAGTCACTGTGCCTGGCCGGTTCTCTAATTTTCAGTCTCTTCTTTGATATTTTTAAATTGCTTTGTCTGCTTGCTCTTTCTTCTATGAGATTATTTCATTTTTACCTTCCAAAGGTGGTAGTGATTTTTAAAAATTTCTGCTAATTTTTAATTTTTAGGAGCTCTTTTTTAATCTCCAATTTTTTTTTCAGGTAGCCTCTTGTGTTTTTTCTTTTCTTTTCTCTTTTCTTTTCTTTCTTTCTTTCTTTTTTTTTTTTTTTTTTTTTTGAGATGGAGTCTCTGTCTGTTACCCAGGCTGGAGTGTAGTGGCATGATTTTGGCTCAGTGCAACCTCCGCCTCCCAGGTTCAAGTGATTCTCCTGCTTCAGCCTCCCGAGTAGCTGGGACTACAGGCGTGTGCCACCACACCCGGCTAATTTTTTGTAT
Organism: Ateles fusciceps; assembly: GCA_036589455.1. NCBI lineage: Eukaryota > Metazoa > Chordata > Mammalia > Primates > Atelidae > Ateles > Ateles fusciceps. The sequence continues at coordinate 9,235,804 of JAZHEH010002393.1, forward strand.
TTTTGGTAGAGACGGGGTTTCACCGTGTTAGCAAGGATGGTCTTGATCTCCTGACCTCATGATCTACCTGTCTTGGCCTCCCAAAGTGCTGGTATTACAGGTGTGAGCTTCCACGCCCTGCTTGTGTTTGCTTTTTAGAGATTCATGGAGTTGTAGACTTATAACTTGTGCATTTTTGTTTATGTTATACTAAAATAAACATACCTGTGCAGCCGCCAAGTTTAAGATGTTGAATGTTATTGCCACCCCAAAAGCTTTCTTATACTTCCTCACAGTCACTGCCACCAAAATAAGACACGAATACTTCCATTACCCCCACAGTTTGCTCATGCCTCTTTCCAATTTCTCCTCTCTTCTCTAGAAATAACCACTTTCTGATTTTTAGCACCGTAGATTAGTTTTGTTTGTTTTTATAATTGATATAAATGGAATCTTCTTCATTCCTGATAATGGTTTAAAAATTCATCTGTGGTTGCATGATTTCCTTTTATTGCTAGAATTTGTTTATCCATTGGTTACTGAGTATTTGGTTTGTTTCAGGATTGTGGGTATTATGAGTAAGACTGTCATGAAATTAAAGTACAAGTCTTTTTTGTAGGCATATATTTCCATTTAGTAAATATATAGGAGTAGAATTACTCAGTGATAGTACAGATGAATGCTACGCTTTTTAAGAAACCATTGAATAATTTTCCATTTAAAATACAATGTGAAAAATAATCTTTAAAAATATAATTTAAAAAATAATTATTTTAGTTGTACCGTTTACATTCCCATTAGCAGTGTATTAATAGAAGAATTTCATTTGCTCCACATCCTTGCAGACACATGGTATTTAATTAGTTTGTTCTAGTTGAGCCATTTTGGTAAGTATAAAATAGTATCTCATTGTTTCAATTTGCATTTTCCTGATGACTGACTGTTTACAGATTGGAGTAAACAGATTTTTTTTTTTTAACTACCAGTGAAATCAGAGCTAGAAAAATCATGCATTTATACTGTAGAAAGAAAGGATATAGGTTAGACACAATGCAGGGCATCTAGCTGATAAAGATTTGGGAACGTTTAATTTCAGTGGCAAGGAAACCTTTGGAATTGACTTCTCTAGAAATCTTTAAGTATCATAAGCGCCTTTTTATTTGCCATTAGGCTGTTTGTATCTTTTCTTTGTGAAGTGTTTGTTCACATCTTTTGCTTATATTTTTTATTTAATAGATTTTATTTTTTTAGAGCAGTTTTAGGTTTATAGAAATATTAAACACAAAGTACAGAGTTCCCATATACTTTCATCTTCCTCCCAAGCAGTTTTTCTGTTACTAATGTCTTGAATTAATATGGTACATTTGTTTTAACTTATGAACCAATATTGACACATAAGCATTTACCAAAGTCCATGGTTTTACAGTAGAGTTCACTCTGTGTTACAGTTCTATGGATTTTGGCAAACATATATCATGTATCTATTACAGTATCATACAGAATAGTTTCACTGCCTGAAAAATCCTGTGCTCCCCATCTTTCCCAGTCCTTCCCCCCTGTGAGCCCCTGCCAATTACTGAACTTTGTACTGTTTCTATAGTTTTATCTTTTCCAGAATGTCAGATAGTTGAAGTAATACAGTGCGTGTGTGTGCGTGTGTGTGTGTGTATCAGATACACACACACACACGCACACACACACATACATATATTCATATAAAACATGTTCAGACTGGCTTATTTCACCTAGCAATATGCATTTAAGATTCCTCTATGTCCTTTTGTGACTTGATAACTTAATCACGTTTTTATCATTGAATAATATTACATTGTATGGATGAACCATAGTTTATCCATTCACCTACTGAAGGATATCTTGGTTGCTTCCAAGTTTTGGCAATTGTAAATAAAGCTGCTGTAAACATTCATGTGCAGGTTTTATAGACATAAGTTTTCAGTTAATTTGGCTAAATACCTGGGTATGTGATTGCTGGATCATGTGATAAGACTATGTTTAGTTTTGTAAGAATCTGCCAAATTGTCTTCAGAGTGGCTGTACTGTTTTGCACTCAGAATGAATAAGAATTTCCGTTGCTCCACATCCTCTGCAGTATTTAGTGTTGTCATTGTTTCGGATTTTTCCTGTTCTAACAGGTGTGTAATGATATCTCATTGTTATTTTAATTGTGATTCACCAGTGACATATGGTGTTGAGCATCTTCTCACATGTATGTCTTCTTTGGCAAGGTGTCTTAAGTCTTTTGCTTACTTTTTAATTTGGTGGCTTATTTTTATATTGTTGAGTTTTAAGTGTTCTTTATATATTTTGGATACAAGTCCTTGATTTGATTTGTATTTTGAACATATTTTCTCCCAGTCTGTGGCTTGTTTTTTCATTTTCTTAACAGTGTCTTTAAAGAGTAGAAAGTTTTAATTTTAATGAAATTAAATTGGAAAAGTCCAGTTTACCTTTCTTCTTTCCATTGTGCTTTGGTGTTTCTAAAAGTTCATTGCCAAACCCAAGGTCATCTAAATTTTCCCCTGTGTTATCTTCTAGAGTTAGAGTTTTATGTTTTATATTTAGGTCTATGATCCATTTTGAATTAATTTTAATAAAAACTGAGGGTCAGTGTTTACATTTATTTATTCATTCACTTTTTTTACATGTGAATGTCCAGTTGTTCCAGCAGTGTTTGTTAAAAGAACTACTCTTTTTCCATTGAATTTCCTCAGTTAACTGTATTTATGTATTTCTGTGCTTTCTGTTTCATTTTATTTGACCAACTCGTCAATCCTTTCACCTTTACTATGCAGTCTTTAATGTTGTAACTTTATATTAAGCCTTGAAGTTGGGTAGTGTCAATTTATCCTTTAACTTTTTCATTATCATGTGGCTATTCTGGGTCTTTTTCCTGTCTATATAAACTTCAGAATCAGATCACTGATATTCACAAAGTAAGTTGCTGGGGTTTTGATTGGGATTGTGTTGAATCTGTAGATCAAGTTGGGAAGAACTGATATCTTGGTAATATTGATGATACTGAGTCTTGCTATTCATTAATATGGAATATCTTTCCATTTATTTAGATTTTCTTTAATCACTTTCATCAGAGTTGGTATTAGTTCCAGAATTTTTTTTGTTGAAGGTTTTTATATAGATACATTTCATGTTACCTGCAAAGACTTTTGTTTCTTTTTTCCCAGTCTTTTTTTTTTTTTTTTTTTTTTGAGACAGAATCTTACTCTGTCACCAGGCGCCAGGCTGGAGTGCAGTGGTGCGACCTCGGCTCACTGCAACCTCCGCCTCCCGGGTTCAAGCAATTCTCCTGCCTAAGCCTCCCGAGTAGCTGGGACTACAGGCGTGCACCACCACACCCAGCTAATTTTTTTTGTATATTTAATAGAGATGGGGTTTCACCATGTTGGCCAGGATGGTCTCGATCTCTTGACCTCGTGATCTGCCCGCCTCATCCTCCCAAAGTGCTGGGATTACAGGCGTGAGCCACCACGCCTGGCCTTTTCCCAGTCTTAATACCTTTTTCTTGTCTTACTGCATTAGCTACTACTTCCGTGTAGTATGATGTTGACAAGGAATGGTGAGAGGGAACATTTTTGCGTTGTTCTTAATCTCATGGGAGAAAGCATCTTGTTTCTCACCATTAACTTTAATATTAGCTTTGTATAATTTCTGTTCCTTTAAATTTGTTAAGTCATGTTTTTGTGGCTCAGAATGATCTATCTTGATGTTCCATGTGAGCTTGAGAAGAATGCGTATTTTGTAGTTGTTGGATGAAGTACTCTATCAGTGTCAATTAGATCCAGTTGATTGACGGTACTTTTCAGTTCAACTATGTCCTTATTGAATTTCTGCCTGCTGGATCTGTCAATTATTGTTAGAGGTGTGCTGAGGTCTGCACTTGTAATCGTGTATTTATCTATTTCCCTTTATAGTTCTATTAATTTTTGCTTCATATATTTTGATGCTCTGTTGTTAGTTACATACACATTAAGGATTGCTGTCTTCTTGGAGAATTGACCCTTTTATCATTATGTAATGTTCTTTATCCCTAATAATTTTTTTTGCTCTGAAATCTGTATCATCTGAAATTAATATAGGTGATCTACTTTTCTTTTAATTAGTGTCAGTATGGTATATCTTTCTCTATACCTTTATTTTTTTATCTCTTTGTGTCTGTACGTTTGAAGTGATTCAATTTTTTCCACTTAGAATTTAATAAAAATGTCCTACTTTCTCATGTAGCTTGTGAGTTTTTTTGTACACAGCACATTGTATTTAAAAAGAATAGAAGAGACTGAAGTAACCAATTCTATGGTAGGACAAACTCTGGTGAAATGGAAATGCCCAAGGGAAGGCAAATGAAGTGAGAACAGTGGCATGATTTGTACTTTGTAGACCAGAGAATCATTAGAGTACCCACATATTCTCCATTTAGTGACGACACATATATATTTTGAAGTGTCTCATGTTTATAAAAATAGACACCTTGTCAGAGGTTTAACATATAGGGAAATTCGCTCTACTGTTACTTATTTTTACAGAATTAAAGACTTAACATTCCAACCAAAAGGACATCATTACATTGTAATAAAAGACTTTACAGATAGGGTAATAATTTGTTTCAAAATAATTTAAAAGGCAAATTCCGTTATATATTGTTGAATAGGGTATGAGCTTACAGAACTGGAAGTGTAGATACATTACTGGATGGAAATGTGGCCAAATGCTGATGAATTAATTACAATATGATATAGCATCAGATCATAGGTGCTTTTTATATTCCCTTTATAGGTTTTGTATTTTTCCAGTGGTTATGGATTACTGTTATAATTTTGTAAAAACAGCATTATATGTGTCTAAAGGAGAAATGGTAATCTATTGTGATGCTGTTTTTGCTTGCATTTCGAAACAGATAAAATGTAAGAGATTTGTGGCTAAATTTTAGAAAGGATCCAGGGTCTGGTCTCTGACTTCTGCTTTCTGCCTAATGATAAACTTTCCATATATCTTAGCCTAAATTTCCCAGAAAGCAGAATCTGAGGTAAAAATAATATATTTTACTACTTTTGGTTTTTTGGGTTTTTTGAGACAGAGTCTTGCTCTGTCGTGAGGCATCAGGCTGGAGTGCAGTGGCACGATCTCGGCTCACTTCAACCTCTACCTCCCGGGTTCAAGCAATTCTCCTGCCTCAGCCTCCTGAGTAGTTGGGACTACAGGTGCCTGCCACCACACCCAGCTAATTTTTGTATTTTACTACAGACGGGGTTTTACCATGTTGGCCAGGATGGTCTCGAATTCCTTTCCTCTTGACCTCGTGATCCACCCGCCTCAGTCTCCCAAAGTGCTGGGATTATAGGTGTGAGCCACCGTGCTCGGCCTTATTTTACTACTGTTTTAGGGAGTATAATCCTAGGAAAGTTCCCTGAATCCTAGTTTTAGGGAAACTACACAAATACAGTTAACTGAGGAAATTCAATGGAAAAGAGTAGTTCTTTCAGCAAATGCTGCTGGAACAACTGGACATTCATATGTAAAAAAGTGAATGAATAAATAAATGTAAACATTGACCCTCAGTTTTTATAAAAATTAATTCAGAAGGAAAGTCAGAGCAAATATGAGGGAGAGTTATTGAGTTAGCCACTGCTTGATTATTGATCAATTTAAATACTTTTTGGGAGGTTGTGTATGTTACTGTAAATCATAACCTTCCCTCCAGGAAGAGGAAAAGAGAACTTATCTCTGTCTTGCTTTCCTTATTGGTTAAGAGTTCAACCCACTGACATTAACTCTCCACATTTCTGGGTTGTGCGTTATGGGTGCTAGGTAAGTCTTATGACCTCTCATGCCTCTCATGATGTCTCACGGGAGCACCAGGATGGGAGGTGGAGAGATGAGCAGCATGGAGTTGTGCTATGAAGTAAGTTGACTGTCTATGGCATGTTGCAAAAGCTACTAGTAATACTTTTCATTTATTCTACATCACTTAGGATTTCAAATATATTATAGACATTAGCATGAATTTTCAGAAGACATACCTGTTGTAGAGAGAATACTTTTGAAATATACCTAGTTCGTTTCAAATCAGGAAATTAGTCCAGGATCAGATAGTGTGGTTTGACTATTGATTGATCTGTTGCATCTAAAATGTTATGGGTTACACTGAAAATATATAATTCATTATTTCACTTCATTTAAGCTTTTAATATCTCAGGCATTATCAAAATTATTGTAATGACATCTCTCCCACCCATACCATCACCTAAATATTTTAGTTTCTGACCAAATGTACTTTTTATTTACATTATAAGCATTCTGATATTTAAATAACCAAGATAAAATTTAGATGGTCTAATTTTTGAATTAGTGGTAACATTTTGTGACAATTTGCAGAATATACTCTGTCTTTGAGAGTATATGCCAGAAAACTAATTGGTATCTTTAAACAGCTTTTGAATATAATGTCTTTTTTTTTTTTTTTTTTTTTTTTGAGACAGTGTCTTACTCTGTCACTCAGGCTGGAGTGCAGTAGCACAATCTCACTGCAACTGCTCCCTCCCAGATTTAAATGATTCCTGTGCCTCAGCCTCCTGAGTAGCTGGATTACAGGTGTGTGCCACCATGCCTGGCTAATTTTTGTATTTTTAGTAGAGACAGCGTTTCACCATGTTGGCCAGGCTGGTCTCAAATTCCTTACCTCAGGTGACCTGCCTGCTTTAGCCTCCCAAAGTCTGGGATTACAGGTGTGAGCCACTACACCCAGTGGGGCTTTTCAACTGACTTTTGTTTTCACTTATGTCTCATGTTTCTATCAACTTACTTTTTTTTTTGGTACATTAGTTAATGCCTTTTCCTGCTTTTAATGTCATCCAATTCAATAGGAAGATATAGAATATTATGTAATTAATTTTAAAAATTCCTCTACCTAACTCTCAAATACATTTTTGGTGAATATTATTGTAGGAAACTGACAGTTTTGTATGGTCTCAGTCCTGCTCCCAATTAATATGGTATCTTGGCCAAATTATATACTCTTTTTCTGTGTTTCAGTTTTCTCATCTATGGAATGCTACTGGTAATATCTGCCATAGAAGTGTACCTCATAGAAGTCTAAAGAGAACTAAGTTATGTATATGAAAATATATGTCAATTTATCTAGGTCAAAGGCTATACTTTACTAATTGCTGCATACCCTGCATGTCACACTGTGAAATTCTAGCCCCCAAAGCCCAAAACAGGAAATGTTACATTCAGTAAATATTTGTTGAATTGAAAAAGCACTCTGCCTATGTGGATTTTTACTTGTTTTTTTTTTTCTGTGATACTTAACAGCATTTCTAATTGCCTTAAATGGTAAAGTAGTATGACATTTTTAAAAAAGTTAAATAAATTTTATTTTAATTAGAATTATATTCATGTTATGTACTTCTTTTGTGTGGTGATACTGTGTGGGATGGATATTATGATGGGAGATAGAATATAAAATCATATAACAAATCACTAAATGTTATAATTCAGAGATTTGAAACAATTATACACACTCATTTAAGGTATTGAGGTGACTATGATAATACTTTTGAAGATGAAGTGAAATAGGGAAGTTTTACATTAATGTATGCCATGAAATTTGAGCCTGTGGCTTGTTTATGTGATTTATAATATGTGCTTGACAAATAGATATAAATATTAATTGTACTTATTTTAACTATGACTAGATCCTTTTTGATGAATAATTAGTGTAAGACTGATTATTTAGACTTACTTGTAAAATTATTGTGATCAGAACTTTTTATAGAGTTTTCATTTTAACTTCTCGCAGGTACTATTCTGCCCTAAAAACTATGGAACAATTAGAGAACGTGTACTTTCCCTGGGTTAGTCAATACCGGTTTTGTCAGCTTATGATAGAAAATCTTCCCAAACTCCGTGAGGATATTAAAGAAATCTCCATGTCTGATCTCAAAGACTTTTTGGAAAGCATTCGAAAACATTCTGACAAAATAGGTGAAACAGCAATGAAACAGGTGAGATAAAAATAATTTTGATTTAATATTATTTAGTAATACAGGATCTGGTAAATAGCCAAGGGTTACTTCTTTCACTTACATAAAATGCTTATTTTTGTTTTACCTTTTTCTTGTCTTTTCTAGTTCTTGTTTAGAAAGGATTCTATTAGTGTTTTCTTTGGCTTCACAGTTATTCCTTATTTAAGTAAAATTACTCTAATTTAAATTCTTTAGTTACCGCCTGAATTCTCAGCATCCTTCTCCATATATGTTATGCTTTACAACCAGCCAAATCTGGTATAGAATTAGCTAAACAGTGGCAGCCGCAGAGGCAAGTGGGAGTCTCTTTTTGCAAAACGTCTTTAAAACCCAGCATTTCTAAACTCTTCTCTATTTAAAACAAATTAAAAGTATTAACTGTGAATTAAAAAATACTACAGTTCAGTAATAAATAGACAAACAATGGGAAAAGCCTTAGCAGTTATAAAGTTAATATATCTACTTTTTGAGTCAGCAGTTCCACTCCTAGGTGTTTATCAGTGAGAAACAAAAACCATGGCCTCATGATGTTCTTAGCATCTTTGTTCACAGCCTCAAACTGGAAACAACCCAAATGGCTATCATTAGGAGAATGGATACACATATTGTGGTATATTCATACAATGGAATGCTACCTAGCAATAGAAAGGAATGAATTACTGATAATGCAGCAAAATATATGAATCTCACAGATATGTTGAGCCACAGAAATTGAATGCAAAAAGGCACAAACTGTGTGATTCCCTTTTTATGCCATTCAAAAGCAGGTAAAACTGAGATGAAAAAAATCTGAACAGTGGTTACCTCTGGGTGGAGAAATTGCCTAGAAAGGGACACAGGAGACTTTCTGGGGGAGATGGAAATGTTTTATATACCATGATAAAAATGTATTTGTCAAAGTTGTACAGTTAAGATCTGTATATTTCAGCATATATACGTCTTACTTAAAAAAACTTTAAAAATAATTATAAGTATAAAACTATAAAAAATAATTTGGTATATATGGAGCAAGTAGATAAAGAAAGGTATAGATTAATCAAGAATGTAAAAATATTAGTTGAAGGTAAGTAATGGGAGTTCATGATATTAATCTGTTTATTTTGAAATTTTTAATAATAAGCTTAAAAAATAATTAAATTTTCTAAGAGCTGTTAAAACTCAAAATAATCATAATGTCATAGAAATAAAATGATGCTCAACACCATTTCTTCTTTTTGTCTTTGCATTGCACACTCTTATGATTTCTAATGCTTGATTTTTTCCCCCTAAGTATTACAGACTACTTTAGAAACTCCCAGGTCTTTCTGACTGATTGCCTCTGGTCAGTGAGGGTCTTTCCCATTGGAGAGCTCTTCCACCATTGTATTCTTACCTTCAGTATTACAGTGTTTTCAATACTTTTTCTCCTACCTCTGGCCAAGGAAATCTGTGCCTGCCATGGGGGTTGGAAACACAACCGCTTGGTAAATTTTTTCAGTATGATAAGGCAAACAGTAGTTTAAAGTTCATATTCCATTATATATTTAATTAAGAGTGTCAATGTTAAACTTATCTTCGACCTATCTTTCATAGACCAGTTTTGGACTCTTTCCACTTAGGCAGTCCTTCAAATCATGGGCCCTAGGATTTAAGATTTATGAGGATTTATTTCTGGGAGAGAATAGACTCTCTAGGTCCACTATAATTTTTTCCTCATAAAAGTCATTAAGCTCTCTATCATTGTAATTTAAACAGACATTTCATACAGAAATCTTTTCTTAGCATCTCTCTGTGGGGATGTTTTTCATTTTTTCTTTTTCTTTCTTTTTTTTTTTTTTTTTTGAGATGGCATCCCACTCTGTCGCCCAGGCTGGAGTGCAGTGGGCGTGATCTCGGCTTACGGCAACCTCTGCCTCCTGGGTTCAAGCAATTCTTCTGCATCAGCTTCCTGGGTAGCTGGGACTACAGGCACATGCCACCACACCCGGCTAATTTTTGTATTTTTTAGTAGAGATGAGGTTTCACCATATTGGCTAGGCTGGTCTCGAGTTCCTGACCTTGAGATCCACCTGCCTCAGCCTCCCAAAGTGCTGGGATTACAGGCGTGTGAGCCACCGCGCCCGGCCTGTGGGGATGTTTTTCTTCACAATTTCTTCTTTTGGAAATATCTTCCACAGAGTTGAGAAGTTAGACAGTTTTCCTTATAGTGAGGGTTAGACTTCTCAAGATTTGATAAGAAAGTTGTATTTTGTTCTGTCTTGGTATCCCTTCAGGCTACCTTTCAATTTCTTGTGGGTTTTGTTTTGTTTTTGAGTATAAGAAGCTTCCTGAAGTCTCTTGTCAGCTGTACTCAGTTTGGCGGAGTCACAGTTTGGTTCTGGAATCTTCTAGGTGGCATGAGTGTAAAGCTCATACTTTGCAAAGCATTCTCTTTTTCCTAAATCTATTTTTCTTGTATTTGCTATCTCAGATAGTAGTGTCTCCTATTTCCACAAACCAGAAACTGGGGGAGTACTCTAAACTTTTCAGGAGTATTGATGCTGTTAATGTTATTTGTTACTAAGTCTTACTTAGTTACTATCAATTCTACTTCAAAATATCTGTAGATTCCATTTTCCCCTGTACATGGCTGGACTGTTATATGGAATCATTTGTTTTCCTTATCTGTATTCTCTTCTTCTGACGGTTTTTGTCCTAAAATGCAAATAAGACCACACCACTTCATCTTAAGGGATTCCCTGTAACCTTTTACTTAAGTCCAAGTTCCTCAGTCACATCTTGGTACTTGTCTCCCTTCTATGCTCTAGCAGTATCTGCCGACTTTCACATTTTTGAATATACTAGCTGTTCACTGAGAATGTCTTCCATTCTTTCACATTTCTCTGTTCTACTTTTTCCTCCCAAAAGCTGGCTTGAGCATTACGTTGTCTGTGAAATCTTCTGCCATCACCCATTACACTACTGCCAGCAAGAGATGGTCACTTCATCCTCAGTGTGTACACTATTATACTTTTCACACTATAATTGCTTTTTTTTAATGTTCTTAACTAGACTGTGAATTTTTTAAGTGACCGATTTTGCCCTGTTTATTTTTGCCTTCCTGGGGTCTAGCTATTATGCCTAACACGAATGGCACAAAAAAGTTATTTTAAAAAATTAGTGGCCGGGTGCAGTGGCTCAAGCCTGTAATCCCAGCACTTTGGGAGGCCGAGGCGGGCGGATCACAAGGTCAAGAGATCGAGACCATCCTGGCCAACATGGTGAAACCCTGTCTCTACTAAAAATACAAAAATTAGCTGGGGTTGGTGGCGTGCGCCTGTAGTCCCAGCTACTCGGGAGGCTGAGGCAGGAGAATTGCTTGAACCCGGGAGGCAGAGGTGGCAGTGAGCCGAGATTGTGCCACTGCACTCCAGCCTGGCGCCTGGTGACAGAGTGAGACTCTGTCTCAAAAAAGAAAAAAAATTAGTTTAGAGCTGAGTTTTAGATTGTCTAGGGAGAATTTTTAAAATTCTAATATGAGAGATGAATCCATCTGAGTAGTCTCATGTTTAATTAGCAATAAATATCTAAAATTTATATTGTAAGTTAACATTTTTCATATGATGTTCTCTGGCACACTTTAATATTGCTCTCTAGGGCAGGGTTCCCAGCCCCCAGGCCTCAGACTGGTACCTGTCCTGTCTGTGGCCTGTTAGGAACCAGGCCACACAGCAGGAGGTGAGTGGCTGGCTAAAGAGGGTTACTGCCTGAGCTCTGCCTCCTGTCAGATCAGCGGCACTGGATTCTCCTAGGAGCTTGAACCCTACTGTGGACTGTGCATACGAGGGATCTAGGTTGTGTGCTTCTTATGAGAATCTAATACCTGATCATTTGAGGTGGAACAGTTTCATCTGAAACCGTCACCTGCAAAAAAAGGCTGGGGGCCACTGCTCTAGGGGGAACAAAGGGACTAAATAGTCAAATAAGTTTTGGAAACCTGGGTTAAATCAAGTTAAACAGATTTCTCTACTTATGAATTGTAAATCCCTAGAAGGAGGATACCATATGTAATATTTATATAATTCATTTGCGCTTAGAACCCTTTTTTCAAGGAACATCTGTTTTTACTGTGTGAACTGTTGGTTTTGTGCATAACATAATTTGGAAACAATACTCTAAATAAATGATTTTATACTCTGAGGACAGAAAATCATTGACAAAATTAGTTTGGGCACAGAGGGAAAGGGAATCCACAGGAGTGATAATAATTTTCTGCAGTACAAGCCTCTGGGGGGCAGCCAGGATCAAAGTCTAGGAAAGAGAAGAGCCAGGTTACTGCAACTTGAGTGGTCTGATAACCTAAGAGCAGAGAAGGGCTGATTGCCAGTTACATATGCCTCAGAGAGAACTCACCTAAAAGAGCCAGTGCATGACCTTTCTATTTGCAAACAGACCAGAATAGCGACAATCTGACCTGTCAAAACAGAGAGAATGTCTCGCTGATAGGAGTGTGTAAGGAAATTAAATCCCAGAATTAAGTTTGTATCTTTTCTACTTCTGGTAATGAAGTTCTGATAGGGAAGTATTACTAAAATGCCTAAAAGAAGGTATGAAGGTTCTCAACTTTTTATTCTGTGTAAATGTTGTTTTTTGTCAATGATCAATTATGGGATAACAGCTTCCGCATTCTTAGGCTTTACAAACTGTGAGCATTTTCAGTGGGAAGTAAAATAAGCTTGCAACCTGATGCTATAGTTCCTTCTGTGAGGTTAATGGCTAATTCAGGGAGTTGTGAGTATGGCCAAAGAGTGAACCAGCCCCCTTGCCAATACACAGTATGCCAACTGAGGAAATATATGGTTCTGCATAATTTTAAGACTGTTTAAAAAGGAAAAGAAGCTGGGTGCGGTGGGTCATGCGTGTACTCCTAGCACTTTGGGAGGCTGAGGCAGGAGGATTGCTTGAGCCAGGAGTTTGAGGCCAGCTTGAGCAACATGGCAAAACCCCATTTTACCAAAAAAATTTTAAAAAATTAGCTGGGTGTAGTGGTACATGCCTGTAGTCCCAGCTGCTCTGGAGGCTGAGGTGGGAGGATCACTGGAGCCTGGGGAGGTTGAGGCTGCAGTGAGCTGTGATGGTGCCACTGTACTCAAGCCTGGATGACAGAGTGAGACCCTGTTAAAAAAAAAAAAAAAAAAAAAAGAAGTGAGAAGGCAAAAATCATGAATAAGAAAGGGGGCATCACTATAGATTCTACATCTACAGATATTAAAAAGATAAGAAAATATTGCGAACAATTTTTTTGAACCAATTTGGACCATAATCAGTTTTGAAATAATCTGAATTTTTCCTTCTTCAAAATAGGCACAGCATCAGAAAACCTTTAATGTTTCTCTGCAGAAAAAAAATAAAATGAAATTTGGGAAGAATATGTATATAAATCATGATAGAATTCCAGAGGAAAGGAGTGAAACTTTATTGAAGCATTCACTTGAAGAAGAGGATGAGAATGAAGAGGAGGTGATGGGTTTCTTTCTTTTTCTACTATTAGATAATTTTTTTCTTTTGGATGTTAATGTACATGTATGATTCAGTCTTCCCATATGCAAAATGAATTTATGTTGTAAAAGTTGTCAGAGTAAAAATGGAGTCACATGTGTCAAACTTTGACAAAATGGAGCCTGCGAAGGCCATGAAGGGAGGGCTGTCATGCATGAGTTGCCTGGTAACAGGAACTATCACAATAAATTTTTTGAAACCATAGCTTACTGCATCAGCCCTACAAGGACAGCTAGCCACTTAATATGTGAACAGTTGTCTGTTTCAAAACAGGCCAGGCACAGTGGCTTACATCGGTAATCTCAGCATTTTGGGAGGTTAAGTTGGGCAGATCACTTGGGGCAGGAGTTCAAGACCAGCCTGGCCAACATGGTGAAACCTTGTCTCTACCAAAAATATAAAAATTTGTTGGGTGTGGTGGGGGACACCTGTAGTCCCAGCTACTTGGGAGGCTGAGGTGCGAGAATTGCTTTAACTTGGGAGGTGGAGGTTGCAGTGAGCCAACATTGTACCACTGCACTCACTCCAGCCTGGGAGACAGAGTGAGACCTTGTCTCAAAAACAAAAAAATAAAAAATAAAAAAACAACTGTCTCACAAGGTCAATCCAAAACTGTAAGGGCCTAATTATAACTCTGAGATTACAAATGCTTTTTATTAGCTACTGACACTCATCGGTGAAATGTCTTTCAAAACAATTTGCGTAACAGTCTGTCACCACGATAAAACCCTAACCTTTGTTCTCCAGGCATGCCAGAGACCACCCTATCTATGCAGGTCCTGGATTGTAATCCTATTTCTTTGTTTATTCTCAAATTTTTTTTGCTTGGAAATTTGTCTCTATATATTTTTATTTCAAGTTGACAAAGTCAGTCAGACTGTAATGAGCTATTAGGGCAATGGAGTCATCTGAAATGTTAGTCTAGATAATTGACAGATAAACAGGATATATTGTAGATTATATTTATAAATCTCTGGTAGTGGAATCTGCAGTAAAAGTATAAATCTAAAGATTTTTATAGTGATTACTTATATTTGAATTATCTGTTGCAAAATTTTTATTTTGTAATGTCTTCTCATTTGGCCTAATTCTGGATAGTTCACCTTTTTAAAAAACTGGTGCCAAAATACTACAAAAAATAACTCTAATATAATTAAAGTTAAGTCTTTCAATGAAAAAAAGTCCTCGTAAGTCTAGAAATTTTGAAATTATCCTAAAGTATTTACTTTCTTTCATCTTCTCTTTTTTTTTCCTTTGAAGCACTGTGGTTTGTATCTTTCATCTTCTATATCCAAATTCATTCTCTCATTCCATTTTTTGTTTTCATTTTTTTATATGTAGATAGGGCTCACTCTGTTGCCCATGAGTGCAGTGTTGCGGTCATAGCTCACTGCAGCCTCCAACTCCTGGGTCCAAGTGATCCTCCCACTTCAGTCTCCCGAGTAGCTAGGACTACAGGCATGCCATCACCAGGCCTGGCTAATTAAAAAAAAAAAAAAAAATTATAGAGACAGAGGTCTCACTGTGTTACCAAGGCTGGACTTGAACTCAGTGTATCTTGGCCTCAAATTATCCTCTCACTCCGCCTTCCAAAGTGCTGAGATTACAAGTGTGAGCCACCATGCCCAGCCTCCTATTGCTTTTGAAAGTTTTTTCTACAAGGCCTGATGCCGTGGCTCATGCCTGTAATCTTAGCACTTTAGGAGGCCGAGGTGGGCAAATTGTTTGAGGCAGGAGTTCAAGACCTGCCTGGGCAACATGACAAAATCCCTTTCCTACAAAAATACAAAAAAATTGCCAGGCGTAGCACTTGTATTCCAGTTACTCGGGAGGCTGAAGTGGGAGAATCACCTGAGCCAGGGGAGGCTGAGGATGCATTGAGCCGTGATCATGCCACTGCACACCAGCCTGGGTGACAAAGTGAGACCCCCATTTCAAAAAAAATAAATAAAATTCTCTCCACAGAATCTTCTATTGAGCTTACCTTTTATTGTCTTTTTCCATTTTTTACAAAATTTAGCTATTATCATTGGAAACTAGTTATTCCCAATTATTTATAAGTTTTGCCTTGTCAATGAGATTTTAAATTCTTTTTCTAAGGACTTAATTGGGATACAGTAAGAACTTTTAGTTGAACCATGTAACTGTGCTCATGACTGCATTTGTGAATGAGCGAGCAGATGAGTGTTCACTGTGTACATTTCTTTTTTTAATTTTTTTTTTTTTTTTTGATACAGAGTCTTACTGTACCACCCAGGCTGGAGTGCAGTGACACAGCCATAACTTACCGTAACCTCAAACTCCAGGGTTCAAGCGATCCTCCTGCTTCGGCCTCCCAAGTATTTGGGACTACAGGCATATGCCACTATATCGAGCTAATTTTTTTGTATTTTTAGTGGAGATGGGGAACTGCTATGTTGCCCAGGATGGTCTTGAACTCCTGGCTTCAAGTGGTCCTTTTGCTTTGGCCTCCTAAAGTACTGGAATTATAGGCGTCAGCCACCATACCCAGCCACTATGTACATTTCTGCTGTATATCTGAGAATGAGGTGATACGTATATACATATTCACACAAATATATACATAATATATATTTGTATTTATATGTGTGTGAATATGTAATATATTTGTGTGAATATGCATGTATGTGTATGTGTGTATGTGTGTGTGTGTGTATATGTGTGTGTGTGTGTATATATATATATGTGTATGTAGTAAATGTCTGCTGTTGTACTGAATACAGACAAACGAACAGCCTTAAACAGTTAAATGCCTTCCTAATGTGGAATTAGTTAGTATATCCTGATTAGTCCCTTGAAATTATTGTTAGGTTTTTGGTCCCTTGAAATTAAACAAATATTTTTGACATCTACTTTTTTGTTCTTTCTTAATATTCAGAGGTCCTCTGTATTATCTTCTCTTTTGAAGTGTAGAATGGTGAAAATAGACCATCTAGTCTTACTTCAGTTTTCCCCTTTGTGTTCTGTATATCTTTCCTGCTGGGAGCATCACCATCATGCCTTGCCCCCAGATCTATACTTTTAGAGCAGCTTGGTGGTTTCCCTATTCTCTCAGATCTATTTTACTACTATACTGTACTACATTTTGTTTTTATCATTTTCCCTTATAAGCAATATTATATTAAAATAGTTTAAGTTTACTCTGGAGATTCACGAGAGTACAAATGTGTTCCTTTTAAAAGGGTTTATGTATTTCTCAAGTTAAAGAAACTTTGTAGTACTACATTTCAGCAATTATAAGATTTTTTTTCACATAACATTTCAGAATTTAGGATACATCTTAAAGTTGATGGTGGCATAGTTTTAAGTGGTGGTGTTTTTTTCTTTCTTAGTGGTCCATAAAATAATAGTGATAATGTCTTTAATTCAGTGCAATAGTGACTAGTCATATGACCTGGCTGCCTAAGAAGAAGAACTTTGTCTATAGCTAAACCATGAAAATCTATGTATCAGTTTTACCCGAAACAATATTGAGGTATCTAGTTTTCCATAGCAGTTTTCTGTTAATCTCTCACACATATAAAAAATATACAATTTCTCTCCTCTGTTACTTTAAATTAAAAACAGTCAACAGTGATAATAAACATACTTCAAAGAATAAACTACCAAACAAATGGCAAAACAAAATAAAGAAGGTTTTGCGTTTATATTATATGCTTTCTATGGGGGAATTGAATAAATGTTGTAATGCAAAGTTCATGAATCTTCTTGTCTGTCTTTAACTTTACATTATCTAATGGTGGTCTGGTAGTTTGACCTATAATTTTTAAAAAATGGTTTGATTTTCAGGTCTTAACTGTTCAGGATCTTGTTGATTTTTCCCCTGTTTATCGATGTTTGCACATTTATTCTGTTTTGGTAAGTATGTTTTATATTTATATATATATAGCTTTATATTATTAAAAAGGCATGTATGTGTTTTAGGCCTTAAAATTGATAGAATCCTGTAAATCTTTACATAATAATTATTTATGAAATATCCACTGTGTGTAAGGCACTTATATTTTTTGTTTACTTATCATAGTGTAATTTCAAGTGATGTACCACTTCATGTGTATTTTAAGAACCTTAGAATAATATGCTTCCATTTCTCCCTATTGCCTTTGTGCTGTTGTTGCATCATAGTTCTTATAAGTTACTTCTACATGTGTATTCCATACTACATTGCTTTTATTTTTGATTTAATGTTCCTTTTTAAAGATAACTGGTTTATTGAGATCTAATTCACATACCAAAAAACCTCACCCTTTTAGAGTGTACAATTCAGTGGTTTTAGCATATTCACAAAGATGTGCAACCATTACCAAATGCTCATTACCCATCCCCCCAACCACCCCTCCAAAACACCAAAAAATGTGTATCTGGCTGTTGTTAGGTATGTGTTCTTTAGATATCTGTTAGGTGTAGTTGATTTATAGTGTTGTTCACGTTTTTTACTTCCATATTAGTCTTCTGCTTATTCTGTTATTGAAAATAGAATTATTGGAGTCTTCAGTTATAACTGTGGAATTTTCCATTTCTTCTTTCAGTTTTGTCATAGTTTATGTATTTTTAGGGCCTTGTTGGCAGGTGAATATATGTTTATGATTGTTATATCTTTCTGATGGATTGACCTATTTTTTTAAAAATGGTAAAATATTTTTCTTATATGTCTTATATCTTTTTGTTCCTCTGTTCCTCCATTACAACCTTCTTCTGCATTAGTTTTTTTTTTTTTTTTTTTTTAAGGCAGAGTCTCGCTGTGTCACCAGGCACCAGGCTGGAGTGTAGTGAGCCGTGATCATGCCACTGCAACCTCCGCCTCCTGGGTTCAAGCAATTCTCCTGCCTCAGCCTCCTGAGTAGCTGGGACTACAGGCGTGTGCCACCATGCCCAGCTAATTTTTTTGTGTATTTTAGTAGAGACGGGGTTTTACCATGTTGGCCAGGATGGTCTCAATCTCTTGACCTTGTGATCTGCCTGCCTCAGCCTCCCAAAGTACTGGGATTACAGGCGTGAGCCACCATGCCTGGCCTAAATAGATATTTTCTTATGTGCCATTTCATTTCCTTTGTCATTTCATTTTTTTTCCCCCTTGTGTTGGAGCTTCCCTCTTGTTGCCCAGGCTGGAGTGCAGTGGCACACTCTCGGTTCACTGTAACCTCTTGCCTCCTGGGTTCAAGTGATTCTCCTGTCTCAGCCCCTCAAGTAGCTGGGATTACAAGCACCTGCCACCACGCCCAGCTAATTTGTTTGTTTGTTTGTTTTGAGATGGAGTTTTGCTCTAGTTGCCCAGGCTGGAGTGCAATGGCATAATCTCAGCTCATTGCAACCTCTGCCTCCCGGGTTCAAGCGATTCTCCTATCTCAGCCTCCTGAGTTGCTGGGATTACAGGTGCCCGCCACTATGCCCAGCTAATTTTTGGTATTTTTAGTAGAGACGGGGTTTCACCATGTTGGCCAGGCTGATGCTGAACTCCTGACCTCAAGTGATTCACCTGCCTCAGCCTCCCAAAGTGCTGGCATTACAGGTGTGAGCCATGGCACACAGCCGGCATTTACTTTTAAGGCATTTTGAGATGTGGATTATTGATATAATTGAAAAAGAATGGTAATCACGTTAACTAAAGTGAATAAAATTATCTTTATTAATGAACTTATTTTTTAGCCTACTATTAAAAAGCAGGGCTAACTCTGCCATTATTAGCTGACACAAAATGATGTATAAGCATGATACAAATGTAAACTCATTTTTATAAATAGAGATGTTTCAAGTGTATTTTTTTTTCTTTTTTTGTGGAGTCCTCAGAGTGATAAGTGTATTGAGTTTTATTGAATGTAAAAGGAATTTGTCTTATTAAAGCTATAATCATACTGTAGTGTAAAAACAATAATACTGTCTATTTTATGATTAAATAATTCTTCAAATATGTGAGTTAAAATATGTCAATTTCTCAGATTCTTTTCAAATTTGGTATTTTATCTTTTATAATGTTGGTTGGTATATGCATTTAGGTAAGCAGAGACTAGATTCCATCAAAGATTACACTACTGTCTATAGTAATTTTGGAAATTAAGCTTCCTTTAGTCTAGTCTCATGTTTTCTGTTTTTTCTTTTAACTAGATCATATTGGCTTCTAATCAACGTGAAGTTATTTGTTATCTCTGTAGTTAAAGAGGCCTATGTTGTAGTTTGATTCCTCTGTAACTCCTTTCAAATTGTACGCTCTCCTATGGGTTTTGGGTTTAGTAGAGAAAAATGATTTTTAGCTTTGGCAGCGCTGAATTTTTCTGTTTTTATATGGGCACAGTAAGCTGTAGTGAAATGCCAACAGCCACTTTTGTTACTTTGTATTATCTCTGTGCCACATGTGTATCATTCACAAGGATGGAGGCCATGAGAGTGTCGTTTGTGCCTGCCATTGCTTCTGATGCTTCATAAATATTTGTTGAATAGTTGTTGACTGACTTTAATACCACACTCAGTTTTAAAAATAATTTTCTATATGCCCTTGGGGAAAGACTTTATCCTAATACCTTGTTCAACAAATATTAAACAGATATTACATGAGGTTTCAGTATGATGTTCCCTTGGAGTGATGCAGTAGGTATTAAGTTGCTTTTCATTCTTAATGATTAAAATTAAAGAAGTACATGCTGGCTAACACAGTAAAACCCTGTCTCTACTAAAAATACAAAAAATTAGCCGGGCGTGGTGGCACTCGCCTATAATCCCAGCTACTCCAGAGGCTGAGGCAGGACAGTCACTTGAACCTGGCAGGTGGAGGTTGCAGTGAGCCAAGATCGAGCCACTGCACTCCAGCCTAGGCAATAGAGCAAGGCTCTGTCTTAAAAAAAAAAAAAAATTAAAAAGTAAAAGCGTAATTATCAAGGTAATCAAAAGTCAATGGAAGAGAACCAGCAGAATGATAGAAAACTTTAGTCTCCATTGAATCAGCTTTGTGATGATTCATAGTTTAAGATTTATTTTTCTCAGATATTCAAAATAAATGGTACAGATAGTGATCACTCAGAATTTATGTTTTTGTAATTAACTGTTTTAATTTTCATAATTTTAGTTCTTTATATGTTTTCATGTCTTTATATTATACAGAATTTATACATTCAAGAAACTTGCATTTTAAAAGATGTTGACTAATTCAGGCAGGACTCTTCCTTTTTAATAGTATGGTCTTAGTGTTTTATGCTGTAAATTTAATAAACTTTCATTAGCATGATAGCTTCTGTTTGGTGTATGTGACAAAAATTATTCGGTAAAGCTAATTTCCTTTTTCTTTTTCTTTTTTTGAGAGAGAGTCTCGCTCTGTTGCCCAGGCTGGAGTGCAGTGGCATGATTTTGGCTTACTACAACCTCTGCCTCCTGGGTTCAAGCAATTCTCCTGCCTTAGCCTCCCACATAGCTGAGATTACAGGCGCCTCCCACCACGCCTGACTAATTTTTGTATTTTTAGTAGAGATGGGGTTTCTCCATGTTGGCTAGTCTGGTCTTGAACTCCTGACCTCAGGTGGTCTACCCACCTCAGCCTCCCAAAGTGCTGGGATTACAGGCATGAGCCACTGTGGCTGGCCACTAATTTCTTCTTCTTATAACTCTTCCTCCTTCTACTCATTATTCCAGTTCTGCCATTTCCCAGCATTATAGCATTGGAAAAATTACTTCCCTTAGTTGAGTTTCCTATTTGCAAAATATGGTTAACAATTTCTAAGGCTTTGTTGGGTATTAGAGTCAATATAAATAAAAGTGCTTGGTATAGGACCCAGTGTAAAATAGCACTCAGTAAGTGTTTAAAGGGTTATTATAAAAGGGTTACATTGATATGTATGATTTCAAGGACTAGATCTGTTGATAATAAGTCCATTTTAGCCAAAAAAGCTCTGTGTCCAAAATTCTAAGGTATCTTACTCTGTTTGATCAAATACGAGTATTCCATGAAAGGAAAATAGGCATAATGTCAAAAAAAGGGATTCTTTTTGAAAAATGTTGCCACAATATTTACAATGTAGCCTATCATAGCTTATCATTTTTTAGACTTTGAGAAGTCATAAGAGCTTATCTGACTTTTCTTAGCTGGCCATGTCCTAAATTTTGAGTATAGGGATCATTTTTCTTAGAATACTGAATATTGAATGAGTTAATTTGCTAATTATTTGATGAATACCGAATGTAGGGTGAGAATTGCTGCCCTTGGAGTTTTTAAGGGTATATGAAGGCTTTCTAAGGATCCTGAGGTGGAACCTTTAGGGAAATACTTTTTAGATCCATAGCTTTCTTTCTAAAAATGGTTTGTTTGGGAACCCCAACCTGTCTTCAAAATAGTTCTCTTACTGTTGGTGCTCTGCTCATTATTCTCTTGGGTTCCTTTTCAGCTAGAAGCTATCCCATATCAGATTACCAGGGTTGAGATTAATCAATTATGGTATGTGGATATGGTGTTTGAGAGCCTAGATTCCTTGCCTGGATTAGGACAACAATGAGGTCTAACTTCTGCTCTGAAGTTGCAATGTGGAATCAGGCACAGAATTTTTTGCCTGGAATGGTACCAAGGATACCAAATTCCTCTTGTTCCTTCTTTTACTTTCTTCACTTCTCTAACAGTTTCCTTCTTGAACATTTCTTTAGTTTATCATTGATCTCAGATTCTGTTCCTAGGACAGCTACCTAAGATACTGACCATATTAATTACTAATTATCAATTGCTATATAACACACTGGCTTAAGACAACAAACTATTATTTCACAGGGTTAGCAGTGAGGGTGTGGCTTAGCTGGGTGGTTCTGGCTACAGGTCTCTTATGAGATTCTAGTCAAGATGTCAGTGAGGTATGCTGTCATCTGAAGGCTTAACAGGAGCTGGAGGATTTGCCTCTATGATGACTATTGGCAGAAGGCCTCCATTCCTTGCCACATAGGCTCTCCACCAGACTGCCTCAAAGTCCTCAAGACGTGGCATCTGGCTTCCCCCAGAGTGAGTCATCCAGGAGGGAAACCAAGATGCAAGCCATAATATCTTCTATAACCTAATCTCAGAAGTGACATACCATTACTTCTGTTTATCCTATTGGTCACATAGATTAACTCAGATATATTGTTGTGGGGACCACACAGGGTATAAATACCATGAGGTGGGGATCTTTGGAGGCCGTTTTGAAGGCTACCACGTTTATTTTAGAAAGGAAAATCATATCCTTCATGATATTCAGTACTACCATGGTGCATTGTCTTGAGGTGTAAATACGTCCAGGGTGACAAATAAAGGAGAAGTCTCCTCAAGGAACTGTATTAGGAGTTTCTTCCTTTCTAATTTTGCACAAATTTCTGTTAAGGGTAAATCATGTTAGAAACAGTATATTTTTGTCCTGTGGTAGGATATTCTGAATTTAGATATGTAGTAGGGAGTAATGACATAGATAGGAATAATGGTAGTTTCCTTTTAATGACCTGATCTTTTCCCCCCCGAGCTATTGACAGGAAATATATTGCTTTTAAGAGAGAGTTCTGTGAGATTACAGCAAAGAGAACACAGACAATTTTGAATGCTAAAACTATGTCTTATGTGTTTAAATATAAACAATGATTTTGGCTAATCTTAATACTCTTCCTTAGGAAATATCATTTGCTGTAAAGAAAAACACCTTTAAACAGCCACATGATGTGTTAGTAAAGCTGTATCTTTTAAACATCAATTTCTGGGGCTGCCAAAAATTTTAAGTTACACTGACTAATCTTAATTTGTTTTTAATATTCATATGTATTATGATTTGATAAAGTAGGTAAAGCTGTTTAGCTGTCATAAGTCTAAGTCCAGTTGCTTAATATTTTCTACTTTATATTTAAAGTAAACTCTGGCTATTCATGTTTAGCACTATACACCATTCTCTTTTGTTAAACACCCAGAAAAAGCATGATCATCCTATCTAATAGAATCAATGGAGTTATGCATGATTTTATTGTTTGATTTATTGATTGGCAAGAGTGCATTTTATTTATATATTTTTATTTATTTTAGTAGCCTTAGGGGGGTACAGGTGGTTTTTGGTTATGTGGATGAATTGTATAGTAATGAAGTCTAGGCTTTTAGTATATTTGTTACCCAAATAGTGTACATTGTACCCAATAGGTGATTTTTTCATCTTTCACCCCCCCTCCTGAGTCTCCAGTGTTCATTATACCACTCCACATCGCCCTACTGTATACCCATAGCTTAGTTCCCACTGATAAGTGAGAACATACAGTACTTGGTTTTCTGTTCCTGAGTTCCTTCACTTAGAATAATGGTCTCTAGTTCCATCCAAGTTGCTCCAAAAAACATTATTATTTTCTTTTTTATATCTCTGATTTTTATACTTGGTTGTATTTAATTATTTCCAAAAGCTGAACAACAGAGTTTTATGTATGTCCACATGTTAATGGATGGCATATAGTACTGTTTATGTTCCTTACTTCACAAAAACTTAGAATTTTAGGTATGTAGTACATTGTATTATTGTAAATTAAGTAATGAGAAATAGAATAAGTAATGAGAAACTGATTTATTATCTTGATTTTAAGGTACGTGAATGCACAAAATAATCACACTGGGTTTAAATAATCTTGATTGCTTTTTGTAATCCCGTAATTTTTTTTGAGGGTCTATTGCCCAGGCTGGAGGGCAGTGGTATGATCTTGGCTCACTACAACCTCTGCCTCTCAGGTTCAAGCAATTATCATGCCTCAGTCTTCCAAGTAACTGGGATTACAAGTGTGTGCTACCATGCCTGGCTAATTTTTGTATTTTTGGTAAAAACAGTGTTTCACCCTGTTGGCCAGGTTGGTCTCAAACCTTCAAACTCACTTCAGATCACTCAAGTGATCTGCCTGCCTCGGACTCCCTAATTGCTGGGATTACAGGTGTAAGCCAGCATGCCTGGTGGTGTGAACCCATAATTTCTCAGTGGTTTTCATGATGTAATTTTGTTTGTTTTGTTTAAGAGATGGGGTCTCACTATTGTCCAGCCTGGAGTGCAGTGGTGCAATCATAGCTCACTGCAGCTTTGAATTCCTGGGTTCAAGTGATCTTCCTGCCTCAGCCTCCGAAGTAGCTGGGACTACAGGGGCATGCCACTATGCCTGGCTAATTTAAAAATACATATATATTTAAAAGAGGTGTCTTGACATGTTGCCCAGGCTGATCGTGAACCCCTGGCCTCGAGCAGTCCTCCGATTTGAGCCTCATCTTAACTTTTGTTTGAAGTGAAACTTTGTCAGACTTTTCCTGAGAGACAGCAAGTACAATTTGACTTACTAGTTTGATCGCGAGGACTGGCTTTGCTAATGAGATTTTAGGTTTTAGGGTGGACTTAAAAAAAAAACCGACCTAAATCTGCAGGTCAGAATTTTAATCAGAATGTGTATTATTAATAGGGCGGGGGGAAGCCTTACTCATTCTATTAAGATATTTATTTCCAATAAAAATTTACTTTTGGGTTTACACATTATCAAAATGTATGATATGTTATTTATATCAGTTAAGTACTGATTATAATAATTTAACCCAGAAGAAAAAAACCCACCATAACACGTAAAGCCTTATAATCTCAGATATAAAAGTAAAACATGATCATATTAGACAATGCTTTTAAAAATTAAGTTAGAAAAAATTCTGTAAGGGTAATGGACTGGAAATATGAGTTCAAAAAGAAAAATGTAGACTTTCTAAATGTTAAAGAATAATGTATTCATAGATATCTCTCTATATGTATGTTTACATACTTTATGTTTTTTTAGATATGGCTTTCATGGTAAAAAAGAATTAAGGAGAAAAGAAAATGAAAAAAAAAAAGTAAGAGATAAGGTCTCACTCTACTGCCCCAGCTGGATTGCAGTGGTATAATCATACCCCACTGTAGCCTTAAACTCCTGGGCTCAAACAATCCCCTTGCCTTAGCCTTTTGAGTAGTTGGGATTACAGGCATGTACCAGCATGCCTTGCTGATTTTTAAATTTTTTTGTAAAGATGGAGTTTCAACACGTTGCCCAGGCTGTTCTTGAACTCCTGGCCTCAAGTGATCCTTCTGCCTCCGCCTCCCAAGTTGCTGGGATTAAAGTGTGAGCCACTGCAGTGGCCCTGTATTTTTTTAAATGAGTGATGCCTGGATATGTTTAAATGAGGATGTAACAGTTTTATTTTTAAATTTCATTTTATCCTTAAGTGTATTAAATCCTCTACATTTATTTAAACTTATGGTGAAAAAAATTACTTACCATATTAAAATTATGTGAGGGACATTATAGCTTTTTGAAATTATTTTAATTGTTTGAGTATAAAATACTTGGAAAAAGTTTGCTATGGGATACCTAGGTAAAAATATTTTCTGCATTATGCATTTACTTTAGACAGCACTAAGAAAAGTTATGTTTTTTGTAGCGACTTAAGTATAAAGAAAATAAAATCATACTTTTTTTCAGTGAAAATATGGGTTTTGACGTTTTTTTTTTTTCCTGTAGTTAGGTTTTTTCTTTTGACTGTGGAGCCTTAGAAGAGTAGGAGAATGGTTCTCAGCCTTTCCTTCTGATATTGGATGGGTTCTCTTTAAGCAGAGAGGAAGACAGGGGATTGATATATAGTAATTTATTTATTTTTTCAATTATTCACTTAGCTAATATTTATTGAGTGCCTTCTGCATGCCAAGCATTCTTCTAAGTGATAAGGATACAGTGATGAACTAGATGGAATGTGGACCATGTTCTAATAGAGTCAAGTGGTAAAGGTAGATCTCTGTTATGGATAAGGTAGCCACTAGCTATATGTAGCTACTAAAATAATTAAAACTTAAATTGAAAAGTCAATGTCTCATTCAGATTGGCCACATTTCAAATGCTCTATAGCCACATGTGACTAGTGGGCTACCATTTTACACAGTGCAGTCTTAGAAAACGTCCATCTTCACAGGGAGTTTCATTGGACAGCACTGAGATAGACTAACCAAGAAATTATAGCATGGTATAAGTTCTTTGATAGGGAAGTACAGGTTGCTATGGGATGGCAGGAAATAACAAGCCTTCAGAAGTTAGGGAAAGCCTTCTAAAGGAGGTAATATCTCTGGCGAGTCCTGAAGGATGAGTAGAAAATCATATGGGAAAAGGAAACTGGGAAACATATTTCAGAAATAGCCTGCAGAAAAGGCTGGAACTGAAAGAGAATGTTGTATGGTAAGAGAGTACCAAGAGACGAGGCAGGGGCTGGAGGAAGATTGCCAGATCATGTTGGGCCTTGTATAACATGCTCAGAAGTTTAGGCTTTGAAGCTAATCTTTCATTGGGCTTCCCTCACTGATAGCCATAGTTTGTTTTTTTCAATAGAAAATCTATAAAGCCTAAGTATTAAGTTTGGTAGATGTCCAGTTGTTTAAACATAACTTTATTCTTCTTAATAGTCATGATACAAAAAAATTACTGTCTTTAAACTATAATGGCAAAACTTATTCTTAACATTCTATATGAAATGCTATTAAACATATACATTCTAGTTGGAAAATTAAAAATGACTCTTGAGGGTAAAGAAGTATCTGTTTTAGCTGTGGGGTGTGTGTGTGTGTGTGTGTGTGTGTGTGTGTGTGTGTGTGTGTTGTGTGTGTGTGTGTATTTTTCATTACTCTGCTGATTTTATTTTAGGGTGATGAGGAAACATTTGAAAACTATTATCGAAAACAAAGAAAGAAACAAGCAAGACTGGTATTGCAACCCCAGTCAAATATGGTAAGTATGGGGGTATTTTGAATTGGTTATGTTGTCACTTTTTATCCCCTTATCCTCTTTTAATTTCTTCAGAGCATGTATCACTATTCATTCAACTACAAATATTTATTGAACACCTACCATTTCCAAACATTGGTTTAGGTGCTAAGGGTACAGCAATGAACCAAACATACAAGTCCCTTTTCTCATGAGCTTACATTCTATTAGGTAAAGGCCAAGAAGTAAATACATAAAATATCAAGGAATGATAATTAGTTTCTGACAGTATAGTGGATTATGACAATATAGTGGATTATGTACCTTCCCCAATAGAATAGCTTACATTCTGTTAGGAAAGATAGCGAATTTTAAAAAAAGGCCAACAAGTAAGTATATAAAATATCAGGGAATGATAATTAGTTTCTGACAATATAGAGGATTATGACAATATAGTGGATTATGTACCTTTCCCAATAGAATAGCTTACATTCTGTTAGGAAAGATAGCGAATTTTAAAAAAAGGCCAACAAGTAAGTATATAAAATATCAGGGAATGATAATTAGTTTCTGACAATATAGAGGATTATGACAATATAGTGGATTATGTACCTGGATTAATTGTCCCACTGAAAATACAGCTGAAGATGCTAGATAGACATTTAAAACAAGTAAACAAAAAAGACCAGAAATGAAGTGAATAAGGTACTGTTTTATATATTGGTTGTGGTGATAGTTACATTAGAAGACATGTTTGTAAAACTCATAGAAACTGAATATGAAAGAGTTTTATTGTGTGTGACTTATACTTCAATACATCTGAATATAAAACAAACAAAACAGGAAAACCTAAATGAAGGCAGAAACGCAGATAGGTTTAATGAAACACTGAATATAGCTTTTACCCTAGGAGCATCTGCTGAGTAGGAAAGCATGAGTTTTGAGGACTTTGGGTACAGAGGGCAAAGCCCAGAGCCCACCCAAAGTAGGTGTCTAGTAAGAGATTGTCTCCCTTGTAAAGCTGAGACTCCAAAGGATTTAAAGCCCCATTATTAGGATGAGCTAGAGTTAAAACTATCTAAAAACCTTTCTGTACCCTCTGGCAAATACTGTAAGGAAAATTACGCATCTCAAATCTTAGTGCTGAGTGAATGAGAAAAAATCCCTCTGAGAATTCATAACAAGCAGTTTGTTACCACTTGTATTTGCAACCCAAATTCATTATACTTGGATAGTCAAAGACATCTCAAGCTTGATATTTGAAGTGTTTCCATCCTGATACTGTCTCCAGGGGCCTGGCAGAAGCAAATACAGATCTCTACACCTTCATTCCAGAGTTAAAATGAGCAGTTCACAGTCTGAAATAATTACCAAACAAGTGAGAATCATAAGAAATATTAACAACAGAAATAGATTCTAAAAGACTTGATATTTGAATTATTAGCCATAGATGATATAATAGTGCTACTTAATGTATTTAAAGAAATAAAAGGCAAGCTTGCTAATGTAAATAGGGGAACAGAAACTATAATCACCAAATAGATGTGAAGAAATATCAAGTAGAATATCTGTAAATTAAATACATATTAACTGAAGTTGAAAATATTATGAATGGGTTTAACAGTTGATGAATGCTCTCTTAGTTAATATGAAGAAACTAAGCTTCATAAAGAGACAAGGAAGAATTACAGGAGACAGACATAAGGGATTCAGAGAAGTCTAATGTATATCTAATTGGAGTTTCAAAAAGAGGATAGAACAAATGAGATTGAAGAATATTTGATGTCATATGGCTGAGAATTTTCTGGGACAGATGAGAAATAGCAATCCACAGAGTCAAGTCCAAGGAATCCCAAGTAGCTTCAATAAAAAGAAATACACTCTTAGAAACCTTACAATTAAATTGCAGAACACCAAAGATAAAGAGGAATAGAAGACCTGAAAACTATTATCATCTATCTTGATCTGATTGACATTTATTGAATACTCCACCCCAGATGGCAGAATACACATGCTTTTCAAGTGCACCTGGAAGATTCACCAAGATCATATTCTGGGCCATAAAACAAGCATCAACAAATATAAAAAGCTGGGCCAGGCGTGGTGGCTCATGCCTGTAATCCCAGTACTTTGGGAGGCTGCGGCGGGCGGATCACCTGAGGTCAGGAGTTTGAGATCAGCCCAGTTAACATGGTGAAACCCATCTCTACAAAAAATACAAAAATTAGCCAGGTGTAGCAGTGCGTGCTTGTAATCCTAGCTACTCAGGAGGGTGAGGCAGGAGAATTGCTTGAACCTGGGAGGTAGAGGTTGCAGTGAGCTGAGATCGCGCCATTGCACTTCAGCCTGGGTGACAGAGTGAGACTGTGTCTCAAAAACAAAACAAAACAAATATAAAAAGCTTGAAATAATACAAAGTCTGTCCTCTGACTGCAAGAGAATTAAATGATGCATATGCAAAAAATGAATGTTGACTCATTTAACAATTCAAGAATGGATCATAGACCTAAATGTAAGAGTTAAAGTTGTAAACTTTTAGAAAAAAACAAAGGATAAAATCTTTATTACCTGGGGTTCTACAGTATTCTACAATGTATTGTCTACAGTATTTTCCCATGTGAGATACATAAAGCGTGAGCCATAAAAGAAAAAAAATGGATGATTTGAACATCAGAATTTAAAACTTCTGCTTTTCAAAAGGTGTTAATAAAATGAAAAGGCAAGACATGGACTTGGAGAAAATATTTGCAGAACTCATGTCTAAAAATGGCTTTATCCAGAATATGTAAAGAACTTATATAATTCAGTAATTGAAGCCAGATGAACCAGTTTTTACAAATGGATAGAAGATTTGAATAGACATTTTACCAAAGATATACTGATGAGAAATAAGCACATGAGAAAATGTTCAATATAATTTTTCATCAGGGTGATGCAAATTAAAACCACAATAAGATACCGCTACATACTTTACTAGAATGACTAAAATTGAAAGAATTGATAATAGCAAGTGCTGGTGAGGATGTAAATCAAGTGGAATTCTCATACACTTCTGATAGATATAAAATTATACTGCCACTTTGGAAAATGGTTTGGCAGTTTGTTACAATGTTAAGCATAGTCTCATATGACTTACCAGTCCTGCTCCTAGGTATTTATCCATGAGAAACAAAAATGTATCTTTATACAGTGGCTCATATGTGAATGTTTGTAGTAGCTTTATTATAAATGCCAAAAGCTAGAGACATCTGAATGTCTATGAACTAGTGAGCAAATTATGATACATCCATGTGAATAAACAAATTATTGTATGTTTTATATAATGGCACTAAAACTATATATGTTTTAGTGCCAATCCCGTTGGCACTAAAAGGGAATTGATACATGCAGTGATATGGATGAATCTCAAAAGTATTATTCTAAGGGAAAAAATTCATTTACAATAAAGTTATATACAGTATGAGTTATATGACAGTTTTGAAAAGGCAAAACTCTAGGACAGAATGGGATCAGTGGTGGCCAAAGGCTAAGGGTTTGGCAGGGTAATTCTCTATAAAAAGGGCAGGAGAGAACTTTCTGAGATGGAAACGTGTATTTTGATTTTTCTGGTGGTTACACAACTGTCTACATTTGTCAAAACTCAGTGAACTCTACATGTAAAAGGGATTAATTTTATTGTATGTAAATTATACCTCAATAAACCTGACTTTAAAAACAAGCATAAATAGAAAATCTTAAAAATACCCAAAGAGAAAGGAGTTTATTTTCAAGTAAACAAAACAATAAAATATTTTCAATTCTGAAAAAAGTAACTATCAACTTAGGATTCTATATCCAGTGAAACAAGGGCAAAGATAGACATTTTCAGACAAAGAAGAGCAGAGTTGTCCACTTAAGACACCTTACTAAGGAGATTCTAAGGATATGCTTCAAACAAAATGAATGTGAAGCCAAATGGAAGATGTGAGATGCAAGAAGGAATGAATAGCAAAAACAGTATAAATATTTAGGTAAATCTAAAATGGCTGTAGGAAATAATACAGTAAAATATTTTGGATATTAAAACAACATAGAATTTTAATTTGTGCAGCAGCAATAAGAAAAGAAGATAGAATTAAAATACGTAACAATAACATAAACATCAGAATGAGTTGGAGGTTGATGAAATTAAACTATCCTACAGTCTGAAGTGTCCAGCAGAAGAGTAAAAACACTGACTACCTTTAGAGTTTGGTTGCTTAAGGATGTGTAATGTGATTTCTAGAGTAACTACTGAAAGACTAGAAACAGGGTATATATACTTTTATATAATACAGGGAAAGCTAGAATTATAAGAATAAATTCGTGTTATTTGTGTGCTTTTGAGTTGATATAAAAATGGTAATTCTAAACCTGTAAGTACTTGATAACATTGACTCAGTATTTAAAGGAAAATTGCCCCAACTACAAGGAGAAACAGAAAAATCCACAAATATGGTGAGTTTTAAAATATGTGTCAGTATCTTCTGAACCAAGTAGACATAATATCAGTAAGAATACAAAACATGCTTAATAGGCTTCATCTAATGGATATATAGAATCCTATTTCAACAACAACTATAGGAACATACTCTTTTCAAGCAAACAGGGACTGTTACTAAAAATTTGACTACATACTGTGCTATAAAGCAAGTATCAGGAAATATCAAGCATTTAGGGTCATGTAGACTATATTTTCCAATCATAGTATTTCTAAGCTAAAATATATTAGCAGTCCTTCCCCCAAAACACCTGAAAAAAACCCTAGATGTTTGAAAATTTTATCACATTTATGAAATTTGCAAAACATTTCAACTTAATTGAAATGTGAAATATTTCACATAATAAACTTTTTTGAATGAAAGTAAAATGATCAAATATTTTTCTATATACCTTTTGTTAAAATTATAAACAATAGGCAATCGTAAACCATTGTAAACAATAAGCAATTGTAAAACCATAAAAGGTTTTGGTAAAAGATATAATCTGATTATTACTTGAACAGTATCATTCTGGCGGCTGTATAGAGAAGAGACTGTAGGGGACAAGGCTGGAAGTTGGGGAGACTCTGTAGGAGGATGGCATAATAGAGTAGAGATGATGATGGCTTCAACTAGTCTACTGAGAAGGAGGTTCTGAAATCATACTTCTTTTTTAAATTGTTTTTGTTTATCTCCTTTCGAATGTATGTTCCATGAGGGTAAGGACTTGTTATTTACAAATATATCCCTGGTACCTAAAAATGTATGCAGCATATAGTAGGCTCTCAATAAATATTTGTTAATGATGTTTTAGCGATTTGGAACTTACCTTTATGTTACCGGTATTTATTGGTTTAAATTGATTTTTATTTTTCATTTTAAGCATGAAACAGTTGATGGCTATAGAAGATATTTCACTCAAATTGTAGGGTATGTATCTAATATGGAAATAACTATTATTAATTTTATATTATGTTAAATGCTAGAAATAATTATTTTCTATTTGGGTTTTTTTTTAATACATTCTTTGGTAATTACTGTTTTTAGGTTCTTTGTGGTAGAGATCACATTTTACATGTGACCCAAGGATTAGTAACCAGGGCATACACTGATGAACTTTGGAACATGGCCCTCTCAAAGATAATTGCTGTCCTTAGAGCTCATTCAGTAAGTCAGATAATTTACATTACTAAAAATTTAATTCCGTTACTTCAAGAACTTCTGAGCTGCATAATAATCAGAGGAAAACTGTACCTCCATCATTCTACTTTTTTGGTAATTGCTCAGATTTGGAAGTAGTAATGTCAAGCGTTTGTTTGGTAATGTCAGGCTATGATTTTGCAACTGACTGGGGCTTCCCAAAACACTTTTATTCTAGCATTATAGAAAATGAAGAATTAAGCAGGTCTCATTAGTCTCAACTGACCTCTTCATTAGATCACTGAAAAGCACCATGAAGAAAGGGTTTTTAATTATAATTTCAATTCTTTGTTTCTAAAATAAACTCTACCATTAAAACTCAATAGAACTTGTTCTTTGATGTTCACAATTTACAGTGATACACGGTAATTGTGAATTTCTTTAAAATTTGCAATTTTCAAAATTTGAATGCATTTGAAATAATGAACCTTTGTGTAATGAGAGGTTTTTATAGATGAAAATTAAATGATCAAATATCTTCCTAATACCTTTTGTGGGAGTAACAAATATGTTAGTGTTATAAAGACAATACTTAGTCAGTATAGGCCTTTTTAAAAGACAGTTGTAGTAGTTTACCTTTATTAACATATTTCCATATTTAAAATTTTGTCTGTAATAATTTTATAATTGATAATTGAGATTTTAAAAATATTGAAGAATTGTTACCTTATGTGATATTAAGATTATAAATATGGACATTTTTATTTATCGGGAATGTAGATTCTTAATACACTATCCAATGAACCACAACTTTTCCTAATGTATTAATAAAGAACAATACATTTTATCATGGTTGATATTCAGATCAGCTCTGAATATATAAAATTAAAGTATGTTTCCTGTTAATTCCATGATACCAAGTATGAAGTCATATTAAATACAACATATCACTTTCAAAGTCTTATTAAATGGTATGAAAGGGACAGAGTAAATCTCACTGTCCCCTTGAAATTAATAGTTTTCTTTTGGTTAATTACTAAGAAAATACTGAAATTGTCATTCTTATATTGGAAAAGGTAATATGTAGTGTCACTTTTATAAGATGGAAAATAAATAAATAGGTAAAAAGTGAACATACATAGTCTATATATAAACTTTTTTCAATTTAAGTAACTAGTTTCTTAAAATCTAAAAACTTTTAGAAACATAGGTATTGTAAGTATCATATGATGATCTCCCTCTAAAAATTTATACTGAATAGAGAAGGTCAGTTTTGGATCTAACCAACCAAGATTTTAAACTTATAAATCTGGCAGATTAAAAGAAACGTTATCAGGATCTTATTTCTTAGTTTTTAATCCTCTGACTCTGGTTTGTTGTTGTCGGTGTTTTGTTTTGTTTGTTTGTTTCTACCCTTAGTCCTATTGCACGGATCCTGATCTTGTTCTGGAGCTGAAGAATCTCATTGTAATATTTGCAGATACTTTGCAGGTGGGTGATAACCTAACAATTAATGGTTATTCTGAGCACTAAAAAATATATAAAATATAGGCTATACTCATTTATGTTGTTGTAGATTAATGGCAGTAAATTAGTAGTAATAAATGTTTACCTTTGTATTGGTATTCTGCTATTACCCTGGATTATTCATACACTTCCTTTTCAATTATGAAGCTTAGACAGAGATCAGGGATGCTATCATCTTTTAAAATATTGATCATTCAGTTAGAATAAAGTATTTTTACAGTGAAAAAAAATACAGAGTATAATGGAAAGAACCCTGAACTAGAAATTAGAAGATATAAATTCTGCCTTAGGGCAGTGAGCAGTAGGTTCTGGAATCACATAGACCCAAAGTTTCTTTTCTGCCTGTGCTGTTGACTAACTGTATGCCTGCAAGTTCTTTAAGCCTTATATCCTCATTTATGAAAATGGGTTGATTACTAATTTTCAGAATTGTTTTTAGTTTTAAATATGATACTTTGTATGAAAACACATAATTTTGAAAAGTGTGCATTCATTTTTTCTTGGTTTCCTAGTTTCCATGTGTTCTGTGAGCGAATCACTTTACTTTTTTGAGTTGTGGTTTTTTTCTTTTTGAAAATAAGGAGGATTGCTTGAACCCGGGAGGTGGAGGTTGCAGTGAGCTGAGATCACACCACTACACTCCAGCCTGGCAACAGAGCATGACTCCTTCTAAACAAACAAATACCCTGAAACAAACAAAAAATAAGATTAAAATTAAATTATTTCAAAACAATATTTTTGTGATTTTCAGTATCAGAGTTTTGAGATTTCTAGCTTGTCCTTCCTACTTGATCACAGGTAATAAAGTATTGATTGCATTTTGTTTTCCTGTGTAAATTTATGGGATTTTATGGTGAGAAGTAACTTTTCGTCAAGTACAGACTAGCATTTTCCAAACTGTGATAAGAGATGTTACTTAAAAAAAGTGTTTTATGGTCCAAAAGTAAAATGTATTTCTCCACTGAAAACCCTTCTGAGAGCAAATTTATACCCATAAGTTTCCAAAAGGAAGATGACTATGTAGCATTTTCCCAATATATTTGACCCTTGAATCTTTTTCCCCTTAGAACATCGTTTAGATCTAGAACTTTACATAATATGCTTTGGGAAATCCTGATTTAAACTGTTTGCTTTATTGGAAGAGTCTTTGCATCTTAGAATTATAGTTTTGTATGGCTTATATTGTAACAGCAGAATAATGTGGGTTTTTTGGTTGTTTTCATAAATTTTGTGACGAGTGTATGTATCTATAATATTGATCTCACTGCAAGAACACTTTTGGTAAGTTTTATTTGGGGCTGTCCAAATTTTGGGGACCCATTTCTAAGTAGCTTGAGATATTAGGTTGGTGAAAAAGTAATTGCTTTTTTTGCCATAGAGAGCAAAAGTAATAGTAATTTTGCTATCCTTAATGACTTAAAGCACTGCTACTCAAAGTGTGGTCTGGGGACCACTGGTTTGCAAACTGTTTGTTACTAGTCTGCAAATTGTCTGTTAAATCCATAACAAAAAGGAGCCGTCCTCAGAATGTAAATTAACTGTATCACCAAGTACAAAGTTCAGTGCAGTTGGCATCTTGCTACAAGCAAGACTTTTTTTCAATATAGGTAGCAGCATCAATTTGTATTGTGGTGCAAGCTCCTGATATCTTTGTAGACTGTGTGATAAACAGTTCTTGGACTGGACTCTGAGTACAGCTGAATCTAGAGTATTTTATATGGTACCAAGGAATTATCCAGAGAATCAAAGAAAAGTCAAAGATAATATTTAGGTAATATTGGCATTGTAAAAGCAACAGTGATAGTTCCATAACCCTTGCAAGGATACCTTTCTCATATTATTACTTGAAATATGACTGGAGAAGACAAATCAGTTCTTCGTACTTATTCAGAGTTTCTGCGATATTTTCATTTCACTGAAAGCTGACAGGCTCAGTATTAGATTGATCTTATACTGAATTAATGATTGTGGGCTTTTATATTTCTAACTATTAATTGAAGAACTTGTGACTGTCTTTTCATGAAAAATAATTAAGAATGTTACATAATATTTAGTTTTTTAAATCACTCTTGCCACCCTAAGGAAATTTTACTTTTCAAAATGCCAGTATTTTATCATCTAAAACAAAGCTAACTAAAGAATAAAGTAAGAAAGTAATACCAGCATATTTATATTGCTTGCTGCCTACTAGGCAAATAACAAGTAGACATTTATTGATTCCTTTATTAACATTTTTTGAGTACTGAATACATGTCTAGTTGATGTATAAAATGGTAGAGACATAAAAGTCAGTAAGACAGTAGTAGGGACATAAAAATCCTTGGCTTCAGGAAATTCACAGTTAAGTTGCAAACAAATAAGATGTTTAATAAGGCATGTTAATGCAGCAATATGTTAGAGAGCTTTGGGCTTGCAGAAGATGGAATGACTAACTTAGATTCTAAGAGTTGAATAAGGCTATATGGAAAGTTGAAACTTGAGCTGAGCTTTGAAGAATGAGTTCAGCAAATAGAGAAGAAGGAAAGGGCGTTAATGGAAGAGAAAATACCATGTGTAAATGACAGATAAAGGCACGTTGTGGCGAAAGTGAAACTGAGCAGTTTGATGGTGTTAGAAACTGTAGCATATAGGTGTGAACAAGGAAGGGCAAATAGTGGTGATAAAACTGATGAGGCGGTTTGACCAAGATTATGGGATGTCTTGTGGGAGTTTAGTAAGCATTTTGTAGTTTGTAGCCAGCGAAATGGCACAATCAGATTTACACTTTTGAATGGTAATTTTGAGAATCTGGGAAATAGATTGAGAGAGACAGATGGTTGAAATTTTAGTTTAGGAAGCTTTTACAATGGTCTAGGTAAGAGATATTAAGGACCTGAGATAAAGCAATGGCACTAAGAATATTTCTGAAAGAAAGAAAGATGGGTAGA
Source organism: Ateles fusciceps (assembly GCA_036589455.1). Lineage (NCBI taxonomy): Eukaryota > Metazoa > Chordata > Mammalia > Primates > Atelidae > Ateles > Ateles fusciceps. The sequence continues at coordinate 9,273,184 of JAZHEH010002393.1, forward strand.
TGATGGAGAATGATAAGTTTGATTTGTAAAAGAGGTAAAATCAGAATTTGGTGACTGATGTGTGTGTGGTGGGGATTGTTTTAGATGTTTTTCTAGATTATCGATAAACTGTGTTGACGATAGTGTTATTATTATGGATAGGAAATAAGAGGAACATTTGATTTCATTGGAAAGAGAGGAAATAAGTTTAATGTACTTGCTGGGTGACTGAATGGGGATGAAGCAGGTATTGGAATTAAATATTTGGAATTTAGAGAGACCTAGCTAGAGATTCAGATTTGGAATAATCATCATAGGTTGAAGTCATTAGACTTGAGATTGCCCTCAGGAGCTAGAAGAAAAGATTAAAGGATAGAGATAGAAGTTACACAAGGCAACTGAAAGGATTGTACATGGATGTAAAAGGAGAACAAGAAGAGTGATTGGTGTTACAGAAGTCAAAGCAGAAGAATTTCAAGAAAGATTTGTCAGGCAGGGTGAGATCTTTGAATTTGATGTTTAGGAGATAGTCTGTGACATTGCTGAGTACTTTAAACAAAGGAATAGAAGTGGGAGTCAGATTGTAGTACATTTGGCTATGAAGGGAGTGACACAGGCAGCTGACAGGCTACAGAAAATTGAGGGAGAGCTTTTTTGGTCTCTTGTTTTTCTTGGATTAAAGATGGGAAACAATTTAACATGTTTATTTAGCTAAGAGAAAGGTGTCTGTGGAAGCTAATGACATAATAGAGTAAAAAGATAACCCATGGAATGGTTTCTGTGGAAGGAGATAGGCTCAAGAACCAAGATGGAGAGAGAAACCTTGGAGATGCAAGTGGAGAATTCTGTGAGGTAAGAGAGCATGTTTGGTCCTGACATGCGTAAGATTTCAGTGAGTTTGGAGTCGGTAAAGAAAAAAGTTTGGGAGTGTGAATGTTTGATGGAAAGATGTAAATTTTCCCAATATGTGACAAACTCAGTCTTAAATTGAAGGTGCAAAAGGAAGCCAGCCTGTCTCAGACAGAATCCATTCCCTTTTTTTCTTGTATCCTATTTAGGCACCACTTCCCAAGTGATGCCATAACATACTATTAGGTATATACTTATTTTGAATTTTTTCCTCCAGGCTTGACTTCTAATACTTTTTAAGGCCAACAGTGTAATTGTTACTGAAAAGAGAGAGAAGAAAGGAAAAATCATTCTATTCTCATAAAACTCTTTCTGGACCTCTTTTTTACCTAATGCAATGTAGTAGAAAGTCAAAAGGTTATCTTTTTTTTTCTTACTGTGGGAATGGCATACAGTGGGATCTAGTGATTGCTTCCAAATGATTTTCTAGTATTCCAAACATTTTTAATGAATATTTTTGTACACTTGTTTATCTGCCTTTTGTTGTTGTTGTTGTTGTTTTTTAGGGTTATGGCTTTCCAGTGAACCGACTTTTTGACCTATTATTTGAAATAAGAGATCAATACAATGAAACGCTGCTTAAGAAATGGGCTGGAGTTTTCAGGTTAGTCTAAGTCATGGTGCCTTAATATAACGAATGTGTTTGTCAAATGCTCAAGTAGTTAATTTGCATATATTAATACAAATGCTTATATTCATTTTTTATTGTAGTAAAGTACACATAGAATTTACCATCTTAGCTAGTTTCTTTCTATATATATATTTTATTGCATTTTAGGTTCTGGGGTACATGTAAAGAACATGCAGGATTGTTGCATAGGTACATACATGGCAATGTGGTTTGCTGCCTCCATCCGCATCACCTATATCTGGCATTTCTCCCCATGTTATCCTTCCCCAACTCCCTACCCCTCACTGCCCCTCCCCTAGTCCCCCGCCACAGACCCCAGTGTGTGATGCTCCCCTCCCTGTGTCCATGTGTTCTCATTGTTCAACACCCACCTATGAGTGAGAACATGCGGTGTTGATTCCGTTCTTGTGTCAGTTTGCTGAGAATGATGGTTTCCAGGTTCATCCATGTCCCTACAAAGGACATGAACTCATTGTTTTTTACGGCTGCATAGTATTCCATGGTGTATATGTGCCACATTTTCCTTGTCCAGTCTATCATCGATGGGCATTTGGGTTGGTTCCAAGTGTTTGCTGTTGTAAACAGTGCTGCAATGAACATACGTGTGCATGTGTCCTTATAATAGAATGATTTATAATCCTTTGGATATATATCCAGTAATGGGATTGCAGGGTCAAGTGGCATTTCTATTTCTAGGTCCTTGAGGAATTACCACACTGTCTTCCACAATGGTTGAACTAATTTACACTCCCACCAACAGTGTAAAAGTGTTCCTATTTCTCCACATCCTCTCCAGCATCTGTTGTCTCCAGATTTTTTAATGATCACCATTCTAACTGGTGTGAGATGGTATCTCAATGTAGTTTGATTTACATTTCTCTAATGACCAGTGATGATGAGCATTTTTTCATATGTCTGTTGGCCTCATATATGTCTTCTTTTGAAAAGTGTCTGTTCGTATCCTTCAACCACTTTTGAATGGGTTTGTTTTTTTCTTGTAAATCTGTTTTAGTTCTTTGTAGATTTTGGATGTAAGTCTTTTGTCAGATGGGTAGACTGCAAAAATTTTTTCCCATTCTGTTGGTTGCCAGTTCACTCTAATGATTGTTTCTTTTGCTGTGCAGAAGCTCTGGAGTTTAATTAGATCCCTTTTGTCTATTTTGGCTTTTGTTGCCAATGTTTTTGGTGTTTTAGTCATGAAGTCCTTGCCTATGCCTATGTCCTGAATGGTTTTGCCTAGGTTTTCTTCTAGAGTTTTTATGGTGTTAGGTCTTATATTTAAGTCTTTAATCCATCTGGAGTTAATTTTAGTGTAAGGTGTCAGGAAGGGGTTCGGTTTTTGCTTTCTGCACATGGCTAGCCAGTTTTCCCAACACCATTTATTAAACAGGGAATCCTTTCCCCATTGCTTGTTTTTGTGAGGTTTGTCAAAGATCAGATGGTTGTAGATGTGTGGTGTTGCCTCCGTGGCCTCTGTTCTGTTCCATTGGTCTATATCTCTGTTTTGGTACCAGTGCCATGCTGTTTTGATTACTGTAGTCTTGTAGTATAGTTTGAAGTCAGGTGGTGTGATGCCTCCAGCTTTGTTCTTTTTGCTTAGAATTGACATGGCTATGTGGGCTCTCTTTTGGTTCCATATGAAATTTAAGGTGTTTTTTTCCAGTTCTGTGAAGAAGGTCATTGGTAGCTTGATGGGGATAGTGTTGAATCTATAAATTACTTTGGGCAGTGTGGCCATTTTCACGATAATGATTCTTCCTAACCATGAGCATGGAATGTTTCTCCATCTGTTTGTGTCCTCTTTTATTTTGCTGAGCAGTGGTTTGTAGTTCTTGAAGAGGTCCTTTACATCCTTTGTGAGTTGTATTCCTAGGTATTTTATTCTCTTTGTAGCATTTGTGAATGGCAGTTCGTTCTTGATTTGGCTGTCTTTAAGTCTGTTATTGGTGTATAGGAATGCTTATGATTTTTGCACATTGATTTTGTATCCTGAGACTTTGCTGAAGTTGCTTATCAGTTTCAGGAGATTTTGGGCTGAGACAATAGGGTCTTCTAAATATACAATCATGTCGTCTGCAAATAAGAGACAATTTGACTTCCTCCTTTCCTATTTGAATACCCTTTATTTCTTTTTCTTGCCTGATTGCTCTGGCTAGAACTTCCAATACTATATTGAATAGGAGTGATGAGAGAGGACATCCTTGTCTAGTGCCAGATTTGAAAGGGAATGCTTCCAGTTTTTGCCCATTCAGTATGATATTGGCTGTGGGTTTGTCATAAACAACTTTTATTATTTTGAGATGCGTTCCATCGATACCTAGTTTATTGAGGGTTTTTAGCATAAAGGGCTGTTGAATTTTGTCGAAGGCCTTCTCTTCATCTGTTGAGATAATCAAGTGGTTTTTGTCTTTGGTTCTGTTTGTGTGGTGAATTACGTTTATAGACTTGCTTGTGCTGAACCAGCCTTGCATCCCCGGGATGAAGCCTACTTGATCATGGTGGATAAGCTTTTTGATGTGCTGTTGCAGTCGGTTTGCCAGTATTTTACTGAAGATTTTTGCATCTATGTTCATCACGGATATTGGCCTGAAGTTTTCTTTTCTTGTTGAGTCTCTGCCAGGTTTTGGTATCAGGATGATGTTGGTCTCATAAAATGATTTAGGAAGGATTCCCCTCTTTTGGATTGTGTAGAATAGTTTCAGAAGGAGTGGTACCAGCTCCTCTCTGTATGTCTGGTAGAATTTGGCTGTGAACCCATCTGGACTTGGGCTTTTTTTGGTTGGTAAGCTATTAATTGCTGCCTCAACTTCAGCCCTTGTTATTGGTCGGGTTTCGACTCTTCCTGGTTTAGGCTTGGGAGGGTTATAAGTGTCCAGAAATTTATCCATTTCTTCCAGGTTTACTGGTTTATGTGCATAGAGTTGTTTGTAGTAATCTCTGATGATGGTTTGTATTTCTGTGGAATCTGTGGTGATATCCTTTTTATCGTTTTTTATTGCATCTATTTGATTCTTCTCTGTTTTCTTTTTTATTAATCTGGCTAGTGGTCTATTTTGTTGATCTTTTCAAAAAAACAGCTCCTGGATTTATTGATTTTTTTGAAGGGTTTTTTGTGTCTCTCCTTCAGTTCTGCTCTAATCTTAGTTATTTCTTGTCTTCTGCTAGCTTCTGAGTTTTTTGATCTTGCTCCTCTAGCTCTTTCAATTTTGATGATATGGTGTCGATTTTACATCTCTCCTTGCTTCTCATGTGGGCATTTATTGCTATAAATTTTCCTCTAGACACTGCTTTAAGTGTGTCCCAGAGATTCTGGTATGTTGTGTCTTCGTTCTCATTGGTACTTCAGTGGTGTACATTTGCATATTTGCAACTATGACCACCATCCATTTCCAGAACTTCTTCCCAAATAGAATCTCTGTACTCACTTAACAAGAACTCCCCATTTCCTCCGCCCCCAGCCTCTGGCAACCACCACTCTGCTTTGTCTCTAAAATTTTACTGTTCTAGGTACCTCGTGTAAGTGGAATCATATATGTTTGTTCTTCTGTGTCTGGATCATTTCACTTAACACAGTGTCTTCAAGGTTCATCCATGTTGTAGCATGTCAGAATTTCAGTCCTTTTTAAGGCTGGCTAATATTCCATTGTCTTTACCACATCTTGTTTATCAGTTCATCTGTTGATGGACATTTAGGTTCTTTCCACCTTTTGACTATTGTGAGGAATGCTGCTGTGAATGTGAGTACAGTATATGTATATCTATTTGAGTCCCTGCTTTCAAATCTTTTGGGTTTATATTCAGAAGTGAAATGCTGGAGCATATGGTAAATATAGCTTTAATTTTTTGAGGAACTATCATACTGTTTTCCATAGTGGCTGTAACATTTATAATCAGTTTTTAATTATACTTACTTGTAGTTCTAATATCTATATTTTTTCCTAATAAATGATCAAATACTTATAAGGCTATAAGTATTCAGAGATATTTTGTATTAGAGACAGAAATTTGCGGTTTTTAAATTTTGTTTTGAGAAAGTGCTGTTTTTACAAACAACATTACTAGGTTAAGAATGTTAAGGAATCTAAAAGAGAAAATTACTTTTGCTTTAACCACTTCTCTGCAGGCCATTGACAAAAGTATTTTAATATCTATGTAACTTTTTAGTGACATGAGAAGAGAAATATGCCCCCCCTTTAATTACTAAAATTTTTCCTTCCTTTCTCCTTTTTCTTTCTCTTTTTATCTCTTTCTCTCCATTCTTCTTCCCTTTGGGGAAAGAAAAAGTCAATCTTGAGGTTTTATATCTTGTTTACCCAAAATATGATAGAAGTAATATGTCAATATTTGCTGATACTGAAATAAAAGTGTATGTTAGATGATTTATTACCAGCTTAGCACTTATCCCTTCAGCTTTCAAAACTATGGAGGTTGATCTTCTGAATACTGTAATAGAAATCTTCCAACAGGGTGAGGTGGCACATGCCTGTAATCCCAGCACTTTGGGAGGCCAAGATGGGAGGATTGCTTGAGGCCAGGAGTTTGAGACCAGCCTGGACAACATAGTTAGACTCTCTCTCTACAAATAAAAAATAAAAAAATTAGCTGGGCGTGGTGGTGCACACCTATAATCCCAGCTACTTGGGAGGTTGAGGCAGGAGGATTACTTGAGCCCAGGTGTTTGAGGCTGAAGAGCTATAATCACACCACTGCACTCCAGTCTGCACAATAGGGCAAGACCCTGTCTCTTAAAATTTTTTTTTTATAATGCCTAAGTGGCTCATAAGGTAAGATACATCTATTAAAATCAACTAAACAAATCCTTATTTGAGTTTTTTGTATTTACATTCTTCAGGAGTAATACTGTCAGGATGCTAACCCAGATGGATAATTGACAGTCTTGATGAGTCATATGTAACTATCAACAATTATGTATATTAACTATTTTAAACATAAAGGCAGTGTTTACTGATAAAGATGGTAATCTAGAACATATATGCTATAATGTATAATGTGATGTAATATGATATTTTTATAGATATAAGATCTTACAGAGTTGATGTTATTTAATTGGCCTCTTCAGAAGGGTATTTATGTTTTCTTAACTGTTGATAGCTTGTATTGGGCCAGCTATTCTCTCTACCTATCTTAAGGCTTCTGGTAGTAAGATTGTTCCTCAAGACTGGGGAAACCATGAGGTATTGTTTTCTCTCTGGGAGGCTAATAGCTTCATTAACATAAAATCAGTCCTATTTGAATAGGACTTCATTCACATAAAATCAGTCCTATTTGAATATTTTATCCTCCAAAATAATAGTGGAGGAGAACAAATGATAGCATGTCAATTGTAATACATAATTTCCAAATATATTTTGACTTCTACTTTTAACACTCTTCCAGATCATGCTTTTTGCCTAAACTTTTAGGAAGTAGCAGAACTTAAGCTTTGGTTATCTCTGACCTGTATCCTCAAATATTTTATAAGTAAGTAAATTGACAACCTAACAATTAAATGGGGGAAAAAGAAATATTACCATCAATATTGAGTGATATTCAAAACTTGGCTACTTTCACGACAGAAGTTATAACCTGACTACTGTTACAGTTTGTTTATCTGTATGCAGCTCTCTCTCACTATATTATGAGCCCTAATGTTTTATTTTTCTATTGTTTTGGTATATATGTGCTTTTAATTATTTTATTTTTAATTGACAATAATTGTATAGATTTATGAGATACAGTTTGATGTTTTGATATATTGTATACATTACGGAATGATTAAATCAAGCAAGTTAACATATCTACCACCTCACATACTTATTTTTTAGTGTTGCAAACATTTAAAATCTACTGTTAGCAATTTGAAATATATGTTACATTATTATTAATTGTAGTCCCCTTGCTGTGGAATAGATCTCAAAAACCTGTTTCTCCTAACGGCAACTGTACTCTTTGACGAACATCTTGCCGTCTCCCTACCCTGCCTACCCCCACTTTCTGATTGCCCTTCCCTCTGGTAACCTGTAAACCAGAAATCATGCTCCTCTCTACTTCTATGAGTGTGACTTTTTTAGATTCCCCATATAAGTGAGATTATGCAGTATTTGACTTTCTGTGCCTAACTAGTGTCACTTAGCATAATGTCCTCAAGGTTCATCCTTGTTGCAAATGACAGAATTTCTTTCTTTTATAGGGCTGAATGGTATTCCATTGCGTATATACACATTTTCTTTGTCCATTCAAAGGTTGATTCCCTATTTGGCTATTGTGAATAATGCTGCAGTAAACATGGGAGTGCAGATATCTCTTTGAGATACTGATTTTTTAAAAACTTTTATTATTTTTTTTGAGATGGAGTTTTTGCTCTGTCACCCAGGCTGGAATGCAGAAGTGTGATCCTGGCTCAGGGCAACCCCTGCCTTCCAGGTTCAAATGATTCTCCTGTCTCAGCCTCCCGAGTAGCTGGAATTACAGGTGTGCACTACCATGCTCAGCTAATTTTTGTATTTTTAATAGAGGTGGGATTTCACCATCTTGGCCAGGTTGGTCTCAAAATCTGACCTCAAGTGACCTGCCTCAGCCTCCCAAAGTGCTAGGATTACAGATGTGAGCCACTGCCCCCGGCTTGATACTGATTTCAGTTCTTTTGGTTATGCACCCAGAATTGAGATTGCTGGGATCATGTAGTAGTTCCATTTTTAGTTTTTTGAGGAACCTCCATCCTGTTTTCCGTAATGGCTATACTAATTTACATTGCCAACAGCGTGCAAGGGTTCCCTTTCTCCACAGCCTCACTAACACTTATCTGTGTCTTTTAGATAATAGCCGTTCTAACAGCTGTGAGATGATACCTCACTGGATTTTTAATCTACATTTCCCTGATGATTAGTGATGTTAAGCTTTGCTTATTCCTGATCTGTATACCTGTTGGACATTTGTGTGTCTTCTTTTGAGAAATATCTATTCAGGTCCTTTGCCTACTTTTTAATTGAGTTACTTGTTTTTTTTGCTATTGAGTTCCTTATGTGTTTTGGATACTAACTTCTTATCATATTTATCAGATATATATCAGCAAATATTTTCTCCCAATCTATAACTTGCCTCTTCATTCTGTTAGTTGTTCCCTTGCTGTGCTGTGCAGAAGCTTTTTATTTTCACACAGTTCTGTTTGTCTACTATGGCTTTTGTTGCCTCTGTTTTTGGGGTTATGTTTTAAAAATCATGATCTAGACCAATGCCATGGAGCTATTTATATTCTTGATTGCCTAGCTCTAATATAGTGCCTCACAGAGTAGGAACTTGTACATGTTTATAGAATTTGGTTCTGTAAACAGATCATTTTAAGACTACATTAACATTTTTAGAATATAAATATGCCATTCATTAAATTATCTCTTCTTGCATAGTAACTGGTTCCCTGGCATTTGTATAAAGTGAGTAGTTTATTGTCTTTTAGTAGTTACTTTCTCTGTAACTTGCCTTTAGCCTTTCATCATTTTTATTTTTATTTTTAAAACAGGGGTCAGGGTTTCATTATATTGCCCAGCCTGGCCTCAAGTGTTCTGCCCCCATTGTCTCCCAAAGTGCTGCCCACCTCAGCTTTCCAAAGATTACAGGCGTGAGCCACCGCACTCAGACCTGCCATTTAACCCTTTATTTTATGTTTAAACTCTATGTAGAATGAAATAGAAGTGGAAGTAAAATGCAAAAAAATAATTTTTGTATTTTTTGGTAGAGCTGGGCATGGTTAGTGGCACACACCCTGTAGTCCCAGCTACTCGGGAGGCTAAGGTGGAAGAACAGCTTGAACCCAGAAGGCAGAGGCTGTAGTGAGCCGACATTTTTGCCACTGTACTCCAACCTGGGTGATGGAGTGAGACCCTGTCTCAAAAAAAAAACAAATTAAAAAATAATGCTCTCATTTATGCTACCTCCTTCCTTTCTACCCCTGCTGTCGCTGTTTTAATTCAGATCCTCATCGTCTTTTATTTGGATTATTCTTCAGTCTTTCTAAGTGGCTTTGCTGTGTTCATTATGAGGCTTTTTCCAGTTTATCCTCCACACAGTGAATATCTGCCTATGACATTCCCTTTCCTAAAACCTTTTAATGCCTACAGAGTAAAATCTGGGTGTCTCAGTTTGCCCACCTATCCAACCTCATTTTTCACCATGTCCCTCAGACTTTACACTTCAGTAATACTGCACTACCTGTGGTTTTACACCCCGCCCCGCAGACTAATGCTTTTTCACTCCTTACACCTTCGCATGTATGTTCCAGTGGTCTAGAATACTTTTCTCCCATAATCTCTTCAAAAATTTTTTTCATCTTTAAAGACCCTATAGGACTCATAACTTCTCTGTATAACTTTCTGTGAGATGTTCCCCACGTCCTCTGATAGTCATTTCCTCCTTTGTCCTTTTTCTGTACGTGGTACTTCTTGTATGTATAACAGAGCATTAGAAATATATATAATTTATTCGCATATCTGTCTCTCCTATTAGATTTGAGAACAACTATCTTTTGTTTATCTTCATGAGGTAGGGAATTTTCATCACAGCCCAGAGCCCAGCACATACAGGTGCTCAATAAATATTAAACTGAATTATTTGATTAAAAGGAAATTAATGATTGGATGACAGTTACATTAGTACAGCCTAGGTTATGCTACAGCAATGAAAATTCCCCAAATCTCAGTGAATGAACACATTTTATTTCTCGCATAGAAGTCCACAATAGGTTTAGTACTCAGATACCCAAGCTATTTGCATTTGTGATTCTAACTTTTCAACATGTTGTCTTCCATGTCACCGTGGGAAGGAAGTTTGCAGAATTGGCTCATAAGGACTTTAGACTCAAAGCAACACATGTCACTTCCATTGACAGCCCAGTGCCCAAAACTGGTCATATGGCTCTGCCTAACTGCAAGCGAGTGTACAGGATGGCACATGGATATTTGATGAGTAGTAACTGTTTCTGCCTCACCAACTATAAAAGATCCATTTCTAATCATGACATATAAGAGACTAAACAAATATAACACATTGTTTTGATCTTCAAGAGTTTATAATCTCATTGGGAAAGAGAAGACACAAGATATACAACTTGAGAATTATTCCTATCAAGAATTACAACAGGAAGCTGGATGTGGTGGCTCACGCCTGTAATCCCAGCATTTTGGGAGGCTGAGGTGGGCGGATCGTGAGGTTAGGAGATCGAGATCATCCTGGCTAATGGCGAAACCCCATCTCAACTAAAAATACAAAACTTAGCAGGGCATGGTGATACATGCCTGTAATCCCAGCTACTCGGGAGGCTGAGGCAGGAGAATCATTTGAACTTGGGAGGCGGAGGCTGCAGTGAGTCGAGATCGTGCCACTGCACTCCAGCCTGGGCGACAGAGGGAGACTTTGCCTCAGAAAAAAAATCATGACAGGAATACTCTCCATTACATGGATCCTTTTTTAGTTACAGGTAATGAGCTTGTTCAGACTATATCATCTTGAGAATTGTTCTAGACTAGAAAACTAAAGTGCTGAGATTTTGTAAAACAGACTACTGGAAAAAGGACATTATACCTGGATTTTGAGGGACAAGACTTATTTGATGTTGAATTTTAGAATTCTGCATGGTTAGGCAGTATCTTCCTATTTGAACCTTTAATTGGCAATAAAAATGCTTTTGTAATAGTTGGGGTTCTTTAAGATATTGTCTTATAGTACTCTAATAATACGTTTTGTAATGGTAAGTTTTCAGTTTTCTTTTCCTAACAGGGACATTTTTGAAGAAGATAATTACAGCCCCATCCCCATTGTCAATGAAGAAGAATATAAAATTGTCATCAGCAGATTTCCCTTTCAAGATCCAGACCTTGAAAAGGTACAGCTAGTTTTTAATTCAAGGATTTTCTTAAAAATAAATTCATTGTATTTATTACTACATAACATTAAATATTAAGCTGAAACTGTAAATAAGAGTGGTTTCTTTGGGGGGCAATTTTTGTTGCGTTATTTGAGAAAATTAATTATATTTTGTTATGTTTTGAAGAGTATGTTATTACTACTACTACTACTACTGCTGTGATTCTGATGAAGTTAAGAAGGGACTTTCCTGGGGATACTAGAAGCAGTTGCTTCAAACGTTAGGTGGATTCCCCAGGAGAGGTGTTACTAACGTTGACTGGATTCCAGTGAAGAAGTAGATTTATAGTAATAAGAGTATATCCTAGGGAAAGAGAGGAGAATTTCTTTGAAATGTTTGTCACTGTGGAAGATTTTAAAAGAAGTATACTTTTACAAAAAGTTTATCTTGGTTAAATAAGTGATTTGTGAAGGCAATAGCTACCTATAGATTTCTTCCTGAAGTAGGAATATATACGTTTTTGGAGTCAAGATATCTGAACAAAAGACAGGGTAGAGAAAGGAAGTAGACCAGCCATGTAGGAGATTCTCACAATGCACATGAATGCATGTGTGTGTGCATATACGTACAGACATACACACTTGTACCTATCCAGTATCTTTGGGTAGAATTAGATCTCATTAGAAAAGGATGTCATATTTCCTGTAACTGTCACTTTTGTATACTCTTTATTGTTGCTTTTTCTCATTACTCTTATTATTTTCCCAACTTTTATAATTTAGCACTTTTCTACATTTTTATCACTTCAGCATGAGCAAGACCAAATTCTGAGTGAATTGTGACTGTAAATTTTTGTTATATTTTCATACATAAACTAAGCATGTTATTTGTACTACTCACTAAATACAGAACCACGTAATTAAATGGATAACTTCTAGATTGTAGCTAACACTGCCATTGCATATACCTGTTAGCCATGTTTTAATATAACAGGTGAGAATAATTGTTCTAATTCTATATTTTTTGAAAGCCCAGTGAAAGTTGATCTGTCAAGAAATATCACCAGAATATTCTACATCTCATGGCTTAGTTTTGTTTTAGTTACTGGTAATGCATTTGCTCAGGCTAGTGTCTATATAAAGAGCACTAGACTAGGTCTAGATTCATGTGCTAGCTCTGTTTGTGGGTGATGATGATGATGATGATTATTATTTTGAGGCACAGTTTTACTCTTGTTGCCCAGGCTGTAGTGCAATGGCACAATCTTAGCTCACTGCAACTGGATTCAAGGGATTCTCCTGCCTCAGCCTCCTGAGTAGCTGGGATTACAGGCATGCACCACCATGTCTGGCTAATTTTGTATTTTTTTTTTTTTTTTACTAGAGACAGGATTTCACCATGTTAGTCAGGCTGGTCTCAAACTCCTGACCTAAGGTGATCCACCCGCCTAGGCCTCACAGAAGTGCTGGGATTACAGGCATGAACCATTGTACCCGATCACTTGTGGCTTATTATAGGCAAACGACTGAGCCTCCGTGTGCATTTGTGCCTATCTGTCAAATGAGGAGGTTGAACTCAATAATCTCTAATATCCCTTCCAATCATATTAAACTATTCTAAATAGGTTTATAATTAAAAGGAAGTTTAACTTTGCTTGTAGAGAGTTTCTAATATATGCAGTACCTCTTAAGATTACGTTCTTAGGATTTGTATTCATTGGTCTATGTATTACTCATTATTAAAAAGAAGAACTGTTAATAGTTATAGTCACATGGAAAATTGAAATATGACAACTGAAAAATAAATCTCATAAATTATTTAATAAAGTCTTTTGGTTGTGTGTGTATATTTTTTCCCAGTTTAAGTATAATTTTCAATTAAATCTGTTAGAAAATATATGCAGCTATCTCTCAACTTGAGTTATTTTCAACATAAATTATGAATGAAGGAGTAGTAGTAAACATATTTGCAAAAATATTTTTGTAGATAGCTATGTTAATTTTATTAGAATCATTTGGCCAAAATAAGAACATATTTATATTCTGCCTTTAATGTCATTAAAATAATTTCAAATATTTTTCGTCTACCTACTGTATACCTGACACAGTGCTATGTGCTACATTTTCAGTCTTTTCTGTCAAGGTGCAAAGACCTTTATGCAGCCTTCTGTGAATTACAATTTCTTATTTATTTTGTCTACCCTCAGACCAGTGTCTGTATAAAGAGCACTAGACTAGGACTAGATTCACGTGCTAGCTCTGCTTGTGGCTTACTTATTTATTTATTTGAGACGGAGTTTCAAAAAAACTCTGTAGATAGGTAGATAAATAAGTAAGAAATTATTTATTTTAGATAAAATAATTAAGAGGGTACATAAAAAATAGGAAATTGTAATTCACAGAAGTTTGCACTGCTTAAGATAGGGGATACAGCATGCGGAAAGTCTGCGTAAAGATCAAGGTGGATGAAGTACAAGAGATGAAACTCAAGAGATGTAAACTGGAGAAGTAGAAAGGGCCGGACCATAATGGCCCTACTAAACAGTGTTAGAGAGTTTATCCTTTTTCCCGAGGGTTATAGGAAGCCATGAAAGAATTTTAAGTGGTAAAAACATAAGATTTGTGGTTTAGGAAGATCTCTCTGGCTAATATGTGGAGAATGGTTTGGGAAAGAGTAAGACTGGTGGCAGGGAGACCACCTAGAAGACTTTTGCATTTATCTTCATGAGAGAAGAGGGTTATGTAACTTGAATGGGGGTTATGGTCATTGAAGCTGATTTGAGTTGTTTAGGAGGTAGGAGCAACGAGAGTTGGTGATTATGTACATATGAGGGATAATGGAGATAAAGGGGTCAAATAAGATAACCAAGTTTCTACCTTAGATGGTGGCAGCATTCACTGTGATAAGAAACACAAGAGGAGCAGATTTAGAAGAAAAAGATGATAACTTCACTTTTGGACCTATTGAGTGTGTCTCAGATGATACAGCCAAATGGAACTGTCTAATAGGCAGATACATGAATTTGGACTTCCAAGAGAAAGATTTGGTCTGGAGTCGTAGAGTTGGAGATATTGGTACTTGCATGATGATTGAAGTCATAAGACTATATGAGATCATCCAAAGAAAGTATACGTAGTAGCAAGAGAGGGTTTAGGACAGAACCCTAAAGTATAGTTAAGCAACAATTAAGTAGTGGCTAAAGCAATAATTAAAGTACTGGCTAGAGGAAGAGAAATAAAGCAATAATTAAGTAATGGCTAGAGGAAGAGAAATAGAGTAGGTAGAGAAAAGGAGGAAAACCGGTATGGGCAGGAGTCCAAGGAAGGAGAGATCATTAATTAAATAGGAGTGGGTCAACTGTGTCAGATTCTTGAAAAAAGTCAGGTAACATGAGAGCTGAAGAAATCACTGGATTGAACAACTGTGAGATAATTGGTGATCTTGGTGATGGTACTTTCACCGATATAACAAGGTTGCAATGAAGGTGAAGATAGAGAGTGTATTAGACTTAATGAAATAGAAAAGAGGGGTGTTTTTTGGTAACAATCTTGGAAGGAGTTTACCTTTTAGAGACTGAGAATTTCAAATGGTTAATAACTTACAGAGTAGTTTAGCCAGGAAGCACCATGTAAGCCATTGGCTGCATACCAGTGTTTAATGGCATAGAAGTCAGAAACATGCCATAAGGTATTCTAGGAGTTATGGAATAAACTCGATAACTTCTTGAATTGGCATCAAGCCTTCACTGAAGGTAAATGAAGTGAGTCTTAGAATTATTTAATGAGTCTGAGCCAAAAAGCTGGCCTGTAATTTTCATGGCCACTCTGACTCTTGTATGATACATACACAAAGAAGCAGACAGCTAGGCATCTCCTATAGATAGAATGCTTATCATCAGAATACACCAAAGGTATTGTTATATATTTTCTCTGCTTGTTGGAAGTCTGATAATATGATTTAAGAAACAAGGGGTAAATTGCCAAATTATTTTCTTCAGAAATATTTTGATAAAATATCAAAAATGTAGAAATGCAACAGTAGAGTTTTTGATGCAGGTATTCACTATTCAGGTGTGAAATCAATTTAATTTTACATATTTGGTGATTAGCATGTCTTTTTCTAAAATTGCAAAAACAATATTACCTTTGTCTTTCTACAGCAATCTTTCCCCAAGAAATTCCCCATGTCTCAGTCAGTGCCTCATATTTACATTCAAGTTAAAGAATTTATTTATGCCAGCCTTAAATTTTCAGAGTCACTACACCGGAGGTAAGTTTACTAACAACAAATGCATTTTTGTCATAACTGTTTATGAAACATTAATACTTTATTTTTATGCCATGACTTTTTTTTTTTCCTTCAACTTTTGTTTTAGATTCATGGGGTACATGTTTGTTACATGGGCATATTGTATAAGCTGAGGTTTGGGGTATCATCGAACCTGTCACCCAGGTAGTGAGCATAGTACCCAACAGGTAGTTTTTCAGCCCCTGCCTCTCTTCTTGTAGTCCCCAGTATCTGTTGTTTCCATCAGTATATCCATGTGTACCTAGTGTTTAGCTCCCACTTGTAAGTGAAAACATGCAGTATTTGGTTTTCTGTTTCTGCATTAGTTTGCTTAGGGTAATAGCCTCCATCTGCATTCATGTTGCTGCAAAGGACATGATTTTGTTCTTTTTTATGGCTGTGTAGCATTCCATGATGTTTATGTACCACATTTTCTTATCCAGTCCAACATTGATAGACACCTAGGTTGATTCTCTGTCTTTGCCATTGTTAATAGTGCTATAATGAACATATGGGTACATGTGTCTTTTGGTAGAATTATTTATTTTTCTTTGGGTATATCCCCAGTGGGATTGCTGGGTTGAATGGTAGTTCTTTTTATTTGTTTTTGTTTTGTTTTGAGACAGGATCTCACTCTGTTGCCCAGTCTGGAATACAGTGGCACAATTATGACTCACTGCACCCTCGAACTCCTGGGCTCAAGTGGTCCTCCCACTTCAGCCTCCCAAGTAGCTGGAACCACAGGTGCATGCTATTACGCCCGGCAAATATTTGTATTTTTTAGTGGAGACAAGGTTTTGCTATGTTGGTCAAGCTGGTTTTGAACTCCTGACCTCAAGCAATCTACCCACCTCGGCCTCCCAAAGTGCTGGGATTGTAGGCACAAGCCACTGTGCCTGGCCCACAAATTTTTAAAAGTAGTATTTTAATAAAAAGTAAAGGGATGCAAAAATGTTAGCCTATATCGAAGGCAATAGTTCTCACCTGGGGATAATTTTGGTTTTCCTGCTACCACCTCCTCCCCACAAATTTGGCAATGACTAGAAACATCTTCTGATTGTTACAGTTCCCAGGAGGGGGTGCTACTTGGAATAGTGGGTAGAGGCCAGGGGTGCTGCCAAACATCCAAATGTGCAGGACAGTTTCCACAACAAAGAAGTATTCATCCTGAGATGCCAGTAGTGCTGAGATGGATGATCCGTGGTCTAAGGAAAGTTTAATGGTTGTGATAATGAGGCTGTATCCAAGAAACCATTATTTCCTTAAATTGAAGGCTTAATGGTTAGGAGAAAAGAATCTGTTTTTTAGTGCTAGCTTAGCAATGCTTAGGATGTTAAGAACATCATAGATTTTTTTTGCATCAAATTAAAGTAAGTTTAAGGTAATTTATTTCTTTGAAGACAAAAAATCTTAATGAAAATGGACAACTTGGTTATATTAACAGTTAAATTGGGTAATTATATCTAGAAAGAGCTCATATCAGTTTGTATTTTTTAGCTGTAGTTGTATATGAAGTTTCTTTCAAAGTGACTGTCTTTTGGGGCTAGGCGCGGTGGCTCACGTTGGTAATCCCAGCACTTTGGGAGGCCAAGATGGGAGAATCACTTGGGTCCAGGAGTTTGAGATCAGCCTGGGCAATATAGTGCAACTCTGTCTCTATAAAATATTTGAAAACTAGCTGGGCATGGTGGCATGCACTGGTAGTCCCAGCTACTCAGAAGACTGAGGTGTCACAATTGTCCGAGCCCAGGACTTTGAGGCTACAGTGAGCTATAATTACACCACTGCACTCCAGCCTGGGTGACAGAGTCAGATCCTGGCTCAGAAACAATAATAAAAAATAAATAAAATAAAACAACAAAGTGACTATCCCATGATGGAGTCAGAATTTAGTAATAGTTTTATTTCCTTATACCAAGTGCTCCATGATTTTTCTGTAGTTGTTAATTGGATACATTTAAATTATGCCATAAATGAATATTCTACTTTATGGAAAATGTCTCTTTTGCAAAGTTAAATTGAAGTTTGTGATTTAATAAATATGGGTCATTGTAGTTTATTTAAAGATATAAACTAATGACTTGGGACAAATTGTTTTAGTAAATTGTGTTAAATTATTTAGGATGTTAACTAACTGCGTGCTTGTAGAAAGTTTAATAATATCAATCTTTGTTTTCAGCTCAACAGAAATAGATGATATGCTTAGAAAATCAACAAATCTGTTGCTGACCAGAACTTTGAGTAGCTGTTTACTGAACCTGATTAGAAAACCTCATATTGGTTTGACAGAGGTAAGTTAAAAAGACACAGATGGTGAAATGTTTCATTGTATGAAACACTTACTTTAAATTATTGCTGAACACCATTCTGTAAAACTAGCTTCCTGTTTTAAATGTCTTAATATAAGAAGATTTGTTTTCAAAATAAAAACACCAGTATAAATTCCGGAAATTTGAGGAGGCCAGGCACAGTGGCTCACACCTATAATCCGAGAACCTTGGGAGGCCAAGGCAAGAGGATTGCTTGAGGTCAGGAGTTTGAGACCAGCCTGGGCAATATAGTGAGACCCTGTCTCTACAGAAAATGAAGAATATTGGCCAGGCGTGGTCCTGTGCACCTGTAGTCCTAGCTACTCTGGACTTGAGCCCAGGAGGTTGAGGCTGCAGTGAATTATAGTTATACCACAGCACTACAGCCTAGGTGACAGCAAGACCCTGTCTCTGGAAAACAGACGTGAGGGAAAAGGGTTCACATGGGGAATAATAGATAGTTGAAGATGTTAGAACATCTATTTAGATTTCTGATTGCCAGACTACGTGAAAAGTCAAAATCCTAATTTTTTACTTGCTAAATGTTTAAAATTTGAAACATATTATGAAAAGTTAGTTTAAAATAACTGGCAGTTAGACTTTTGATGTGTGTGTGTGTGTATATAATCATTCATAAGCAGTATTTGCAGCAGGATTTTAAAACAGATAGTTGTATCCTATAATGCTGTAATTATGTAGAAATGGTACAGTTGCTGGAAGTAATAATCCTGTTTTTAAAATGAGGTGATTTTACATACATGTATCCTGTATTTTACTGGATATATTTTGTGTTTTCTAGTTGGTGCAAATCATCATAAACACAACACACCTGGAACAAGCTTGTAAATATCTTGAGGACTTTATAACTAACATTACAAATATTTCTCAAGAAACTGTTCATACTACAAGACTTTATGGACTTTCTACTTTTAAGGTATGTAAACATTTGACCAAAAGTTTTAATTTCCATCCCTGTAAGCAAATGTTAAGAAATTAAAGACTGTTTTTATTATATGCAAGATCTATTATATTCCTAAAAATTAAGAATTAGAGGTAATCATTGTCAATAATCAGCAGATAAATGCCATTTTCTTTTTGGTATTGTAAACATCTTATTAAAATGGAGAAAAGTATACTTATTTTCTACAGTGTATATTTGGTTTGTTCATGTTTTGATGATTTATGGTAGTGCTGAATAGGTCTATCTGAATTAATATTTCACAGTTTAAAAATTAAATTTATATGAATATGTCTAGAAATTTAAAATGTAAGACAAATACAGATAGATTTGTTTTTCCTTCTTGACTGGTTCTGATATAAAGAAAAATAAATATTATTACATGTCATTGAAGTCCTACTTCTTTTGCAGATAGAAAGATTTCTGTTTGAATAATGTATGGGATATACTGAGGATTAATTGTGGTTGTTTTAGGCAGAATGTAAGATTAAATAATTTCATAAGCGATTTTATTATTTTATTGATTTGGAGTCATAGATGAGACATTGGCTTAGTCTAGTGTATATAAATCCCCTTACATTGAATATTTTGTTAAAGTAATGATAAACCACATACTGATCACTTATCTGTAAAATGAGCTTTCTGATTTAAACTTATAGCTCTTTCTAAGTTTCCTATTAAAAATAATTCTCTTTAACTACTTTTGTTATATTATCAATCACCCCCTAAGATTATATTGTAATAACTTGCATTTTAAAAAATGAATGTACTTGTGTTTAAAAATAACTAATTTAATGTTAACATTTAACCATACTTTGAATGTGTGAAGTCCAGAAACAACCCTGGGATCCTAGAATTATCTGCTTGGCCCTCAAATGTTGTGCTCCTCTGGTGACTCTTGAGCTCATGTAGTCATTTCAATACATAAGACACAAATACAGAATGATATCTGAATCAGCAGACTTGTAAAATTAGTTATTAAAACTTAGAAGCCTAAAAAAGCAGGCATTCATTTATTCAGATAATATAGTACAGTGATTAAATGCAGATACTCTGAAGTTAGATTGCTCTGGGACCTTGGGCAAGTTCTTTAATAGAAATGATCCCAGGTTTCTTTATCTATAAAATAAGAGTAACAATACAGTACCTCATATGATTATTATTATTTTCTTATATATATATTTTATTGCATTTTAGGTTTTGGGGTACATGTGAAGAACATGCAAGATTGTTGCATAGGTACACACATGGCAGTGTGATTTGCTGCCTTCCTCCCCATCACCTATACCTGGCATTTCTCCCCATGCTATCTCTCCCCAACTCCGCACCCCCCGCTGTCCCTCCCCTGCTGACACAAGAACAGAAAATCAAACACCACATGTTCTCACTCATAGGCGGGTGTTGAACAATGGGAACACATGGACACAGGGAGGGGAGCATCACCTCATATGATTATTATGAGGATTAAAGAAGATACTTAGTACAGAGCCATTCATTGTACATAAATCATGCTCTGACCACTCTATTTAGACCCTGAGAATACAAAAATGTATCCCTGCCCTCAAGAAGCTCAGAGGAGGAAAAAAACAATAAAAGACACTTAACAATATGGTGTGATAAGTATGATAATATAGGAGGAGACGCTACAAGTTTTTAGTCATTTATCCAAGGACAAATTTATTCTTAGCTTTTATGTTAGATTTTACATAATGCCTCTACTTTCTCTTTATTGTTCTCTCTGTCCTTATATCCATGTGTCATTCATAACGCTGTCAAGAAGGGATTTCTCTGGCTTAGAGTTGCAGGCATATTTAATGGTTATCATTAAATTTAATATGCTTACTCAGTACTCTCTGATTAAAACATGAATTGCCTAAGCATCTTGTGTTTCTAGGGATCTTCAAGAAATTTTTCTTATCTGTCCTAAGCCAAAGAACCAAAGATACTGGAACTTAATGCTCTTAGATTAGGGGATCTTGGAACTGTATTTCTCAAAATCTGCCTGCTGGGAAAGAATGTTTAGAAATGTTAGCTCTGGTTCGTCATTCCAGAGTGGAAACCACAACTACCATTGCACACTCCTTGGTGGATTTCCTTGGAAATCCGGAAATCAAGTTCTACTCTGTAAATAGCAGAGCATCTTTGTTTTTTGTTGTTTGTTTGTTTTGTTTTGACATAGAACTCAGTAAATGCTTTTCTGTTTCGTAATATGTGAACAAGAGCTGTTTTCATCTTAATATTTGAAGGTCAAGTATTTTTCAGTTCTTTTGGTCTATTTCAAGAGGAATTTGTCTCGAACTGTGATAAGGGGAAGCACTTCAACAGGGAGGATTGTTCAATCAATATTAAAGTGAATTACTGAGGGACACTGGGGAATTTCCATTCATAGTGAATAGCCTGTTGCCTCTTTCACAGAGACGTTTGAAGAACAGTCTTGACTATAGAATTCAATTGGATCGTTTAGCCTTTTAGCTTGATTTTTTTTCAGTTTAGTGACCCTAGAAAACATGTTTCTGTTTGATTGCTTAATGATTCTGGAAACAAGCACTTAATGATACCTATACCTCCATTTGCTTCTTTTCCAAAAACTACATATGCACACACAAACTGCCTGATCTTGTGTCATATATAATTACTTTAGGAAATAGTGTATATACCACCTTGTTACCTTGTTTGCTAAATCTGTAAGTGATATAAAAGAGGTTCAATAAGTATTTCCTGCCCTCAGGAACTACTTAAAGAAACCCTGATATATCTGGCCATTTTAGTACTAAAAAGTACTTCAGTTTTTTGAAATTAACTCAGACTCAAGTAGAGAGCTACTTAAAGCTAATATAAGACTTCTCGTAACTGGAAACATTTGCATCAGTATAGAGGGAAAAACGGAAATACCATTCCCTTTCTAACCTGTTTAGTAGTTCAGTTCTTTCTCTTTGGCATCAGGGATCTTTAACTTGACTCCATGGAGCTTTTTGAACCTGCTACTCTGAAGAGTTTTCTTTTGAGTCCTGGCAGTAATTGCAACTGTAAATGCCTAGAAGAAATGTATTTCTGATTCTTTTTCTAACTTGCCTTTTTTTTTCTTTTTGTCTGCTAATGACTCTGTAGCAAAGCTTTTTAGGATTGTGTCTATAGTGACAGTAGTGAATTGTCTTTAAGGGCCTGAAATTCTCTTCCTGTGGACCAAGGACATGGTACACATCAGGTTTTCCCAACTTGATCTACAGATTTAATGTATTCCCCATTAATATCCCAGCAAGTTTTTCTGTGGGTGTTGACAAACTGATCCTTAACTTTATATGGAGAGACAGAAGACCCAGAAGAACCAACAGAGTATTGAAGAAGAACAAAGTTGGAGGACTGATACTACCCATCTTCAAGACTTACTATAAAGCTGTAGTAATGAATAAGATGTGGTACTGGACAAACAACAGACAAATAGATTAATGGAACAGATTATAGACCCCAGAAATAGAACCACATAAATGTAGTCAACTAAATTTTGACAAAGGAGCAAAGGATATAAAATGTAGCAAAGATGGTTTTTTCAACAAATAATGCTGGAACAACTGGACATCCACATGCAAAAAAGTGAATCTAGACCAGACCTTACACCCTTCACAAAAACTGACTCAAAATGCATCACAGATCTGTATGTAAAATGCAAAACGATAAAACCCCTAGAAGATAACATGGAAAATCAAGATGACCTTGGGTGGGGTAATGACTTTTTAGTCTTGATTGTTCCCCAAAGGAACAATCAGAAATCACTGATAAACTGAACTTCATTAAAACTTTAGACTTCTGTTCCGTGAAAGACCCTGTCAGCAGAATGAGAAGACAAGCCACAGACTGGGAGAAAATATTTGCATAAGACTTATCTGATAAAGGACTCTTGTCCAAAATATGCAAAAAACTCGTAAACACAACAAGAAGATGAACAGTTGATTTTAAAATGGGCCAAAGACCTTAACATATACCTCAGCAAAGAAGACACAGGGATGCCAGATAAGCATATGAAAAGATGTTCCATATATATGTCATAAGGGAAATGCAAATTAAAACAACAATGAGATACCACTACACACCTATTAGAGTGGCCAAAATCCAGAACAGTGACAACACCAAACGCTGACAAGGATGCGGAGCAACAGAAGCTCTTACTCATTGCTGGTGGGAATGCAAAAATGCTACAGCCTCCTTAGAAGACCATTTGGCAGCTTCTTATAAAATGAAACACAGTCCTACCATGCGATGCAGGAATTGTGCTTCTTGGTATTTATCTCAAGGAGTTGAAAACTTAGGTTCACCCAAAAACTTGCACATGGATGTTTATAGCAACTTTATTATAATTGCCCAAACTTGGAAGCAACCAAGATGTCCTTCAGTAGGTGAATGGATAAATAAACCCTGAGATATCTGGTCAGTAGAATATTATTAAGTACTAAAAAGAAATGAGCTATCTAGCCATTGATATGGAGGAAACTTAAACACATATTATTAAGTGAAAGAAGGCAATCTGAAAAGGCTACATATTGTATGATTCCAACTATGTACATTCTGGAAAAGACAAAGCTGTGGAGACAATAAAAAAGTTAATGGTTGCCAGGACTGAGGGAGTAGTGGAGGGATAAATAGGTGAAGCACAGAGGATGTTTAGGGCAGTGAAACTACTGCCCTAAAAGTATGTAATTGTGAATACATGCATCAAAACCCATAGAATGGAAAATACCAGGAGTGAATTCAGTGTACACTGTGGACTTTGGAATTTGTAGGGTATGTAGTAAATCCCTGTACTTTCTGCTCAGTTTTTCTGTTGACCTAAAGCTACTCTAAAAAATAGTCTATTTAAATTGCAAAAAAAAAAAAAAAAGGATGAGCACACTTGTAACTATGAGGTCAAGAGATAAAGCATTACTAGCACTCTAGAAGCCTTCCTCTTTCCTCTCCTTTGTCACTATCTTTTTTCCTCTCAGTACTGACTTTTAATGGCACAGAGTAGTTTTGCCCGTTTTTGGGTTCTATTTAAATGGAATCATACAGAGTGCATCTTTTTGTGTGTCTGACTTCTTTCACTCAGCATGACTTGGGGTATTTCATTTGTGTTGTTGCATGTAGCTGTAGTTTGTTTATTTTGATTTCAATATGGTATTCCATGATAGAATTTACGACACCTTATTTATTAGTGTGTGAACTGTATCACTTTTGGCTACTTAGAGACTTTTTTTTTTTGCTTTCTTCCTTGTTATTGACTGGATACGTGACCTCTGAGATGTTACCATATGGGTAAAATATAATTTATATTTATTTAATTTTTAGTAGTAAAGATATAAATTCAGAAACTGGCATAAACATTTAGAACTAATAAGTTTAAAGTTTTTTCATTTTAATTATAATCATGTTGTTTTACATATGTAAAGTTGATTTATTGCTTTGTGAGGGCACTTGCAAAATTACTTCTTAACTGATTAATTGCATGTCAGCTTCTGATTACTTATATGCTTTTTTATTGATGGAGTGTTCCTTTGTAAGATTTCTTGTATTGTGTCTGCAATTTGATTGCCATTTTAAAAAGGCAGTGTACATGACATTTATTTCTTTTGTCATCCTTTACCACCAACTTCTCCTTTTCTGGTCTTCCCCATTAGAGAGGGCTGTATAAAGCAGTTTCATGCTTACAGCTGATTTAATGCATTTGAATGACATAAAATCCTAAAAGGTAAGTTAGAAAACAACCAAAGGCAAAAGCAGATTGGGTAACAAATATATATGGAATAGAATAAGTAATTAGGTCCCTTGGTAAATAGAACAGAAAAGTAAATAAGGGAAATTCTACTTTGCCAAAAACCCAAAGGTAACAGAAAAAATAAAAACTTTTTTTAGTTCTGTAAACAAAAGAGGAGGGTCACAAAATGTAGAGACCTCAAGACAAGAGTGCTCAGCTTTCTGTTTTTTTTTTTTAATATCATCAGTAATCAGTTAATTATAGCAAATGCTACTTATAAAGAAAGCAGAAATAGAGTAGGGAGAGAAATGGTTGAGGACTACTTTAAAAAGCTATTTATATCAGATGATTTGCAAACCTGATGACAAAAACAACCACTTCAGGAGTGGCAGATGCTACCTCAAAGCCACTAGTCATTATTTGTGAACACTTTTGAGGGACAAAGCCCTTGAAAACTAGAAAGGTAAAAATATAGCACCTGCTTTTTAAAAAGGAAAGGGAGATAACTTAGGTAGTTGGAGAATTAGAGATTATTTAGTTTACAGTGACCTGTGACAATCTCAGATAATCCAAAAACTGGATTTTGAATTATTCCAGTCACTGATTATAGCTCAAAACCTATATTTCCCTCTACAAGTGAGGTAGTTAGCAGGTGGCTCTGTGAGAGATTTAGGTTATTCTAGGACAGGCCACTTTGTTAAGGAACAAGAAATGAAATCTTTTGTCTAAAGTAAGGCTTTCGATTGTGTCCCAAAAGATACTCCTGTAAACAAAGCAGTAATTCCTTAGATGGTTCTGTCTAAACTGAGTGTCATTTTTCACCTGGGGGCATATGTTAAATGATGTTTTTTGAGCAAAAATGTGTATGTGTGTGTATATATATGTATAGATGTATACACACATATATGTATATACATATATATACGCATACACATATGTGTGTGTATGTATATACCCATACATATATATATGGTGTGTGTATATATATATATATAACTGACTAGAATGAATGACACACACACACATACATACACACACATATATATATTTTGTTTTTTTGAGACAGGGTTTCATGCTGTCATCCAGGCTGGAGTGCAGTGACTTGATCATGGCTTACTGCAGCCTTGACTTCCTGGGCTTGTGATCCTCCCACCTCAGCCTTCCAAATAGCTAGGACTACAGGCCCATTCTACCACCCTGGCTGATTAAAAAAAATTGTTTTGTAAAGACAGGGTCTTACTGTATTACCCAGGTGGTCTCGAACTCCTGGACTCAAGCAATCCTCTTGCTTCAGCCTCCCAAAGTGCTAGGATTACAAGTGCAAGCCACTGTCCAGCCCTACAATGTATTTCTGTGGTACTGTGCTAGTTGCTGAGGGCAAGGCATGGAATGATTCTTAACCACTAGGATTCTTTTAATCTAGAAGAGTAGATACCTACAGACAAATAACAACAGTATGTAATAGTAGATGAATTTGGTCCTGTAGACATGTTTGATTTGGTTTTGCAGTTTTTCTAAATGTTTTGAATTTGCATACTTTTAGATGAGATGCAAACTTTATAATCATCCTGCCTACCATAAATACCCTGCCTGCCATACTCATTCTTGTTACCTGCCTGGACCCTGAAGGCATTTAAGTATTTATATCAATTTGGAGCATAGGTAGGATTTTAATCAGTAGAGATGAGGAGAAGGAAGAATTGGTATAAACCCATGCACAGAAGGCAGAAAGCTGAAGTTATATTCAGACATTCAGACAATGACCCAGAAGATGGAGTATAAAATCATATTTATTCAATTATGTTAATAAGGATGCTTATTTTTGTTTAAAAATAATGTTTGGTTTACATGTGTTTTGAATGTATATTCCAGGTAAAAATATAATTTCTTCTAGAAGCAGTTAGTGTCAGTTTCCTTTACTTAAATTTTGATCTTCAGCTCTACCTGGGCCATAGCTTTTTAACTGATACTTCACCTTGCATTATCTAATTCTCTAAGAAGTACTTTGGATTTCCCCTCTGAATTTTGTTTTTGGGTGCACCCTTCGATACGCACCTGGTAGAGCAGAGGACTGTAGATGGGGTAATTATCTGTGAAAATTGTTTTTGGTATAATAAACATAACTCTTACAGTAACCTACATTTGTGATAGAACATTTAGTATACTATTTGTGACCTACCTACTTTAGAACTATATTATTAATCCCTGATTTATAGTGCATGGTGACTGTATTTCTTTTTACAAAAAACAATTTTTAAAAAAATCATAGCTCACTGCAGCCTTGATCTCCTAGGCTCAAGTGATCCTCCCAGTTCAGCCTCCCTAGTAGCTGGGATTACAGGTGCACACCATCTTACCTGGCCAATTTTTTAAAATTTATTTTTTGTAGAAATAGGGTCTCACCATGTTGCCCATATTGGTCTCAAACTCCTGGGCTCAAGTGATCGTCCTGCCTCAGACTCCCAAAGTGTTGGGATTACAGGTGAGAGCCACTGTACCCAGCGGGGATAATCTTTCAGAGCAATTTCTAGAATTTTGTGATATTCAGGTCTTCTAATTCATACACACTTTTCATGGCTTTTAACTTTTGATTTCTTAGTTCATTGTGGAGCAGATCTTGAGCTTTGTTTTACCCAGAGTATTGATCATATGATAATCTATGATTTGCATGTGTATAAGGCATAATACATATCCTAAAGCCTAATACTTTTTTTTTTTAATCACAGTAATGTCATATAATGAAAAAACCTGATGAAAAGTAGCCAGGTGAATTAGTGCTTTTTGCTAATTTAATGAGAAGCATAGCAAGCAAATCCCTCTTTTATTTTTTGGTTGATTTTAAGTACTAAATGTAAAGAATATGAAGAATAAAACAACTTCTTTTGATTGACACATTGACATTTAAGATATTGAATGGAAATTATATATTTTTTTAAAAATTATAATTTCTTAATTGGCTTCTCTGTCCATTTTATTAGCACACCTTTTTCTCCATCATAATGAAATACTATTAATAGATTACATTGGTTAGTGTTATTGCTTTTTCCCTTCTGCATTAGTAGTGACATTGGATAATGAGTTGGATGCTATATGCAGTGTAACTAATATTAGAAATGTTTATGTCAAGATCATGCATTATTGGAATTTTGTTTATTGAATTAGAGCAGGAAGAAGTTAACTAGGGAGGACACCTTTATTGTGATAGCTCTAACTTCATCTCTTGCCTAGATATTTAAGGCCCATAAAAATATAGATGTATTCCCCTTGCTCTAAATTAGCAAAATTAAATGTAACTTTTTTCTTAAATATTCAATAAATGTTTCAATTAAGATACTCCTATTAATCAGGGTTATTAACAAAAAATTGACAAGAACTGATGGAAAAACCAACTCAAACTTTCTTAAACAAGAAAGGAAAAATTATTGGCCAGTGACACGGAGATGTCCAAAGATAGGGGACTGCTACTCAGTAGATGTCACTGTGGACCCAGAATCTCTCCATCTTTTAACTCTATGCAATTTTTTCTTCATCATCAGACTACTTATAGTGGCCCAGTAATTCCCAGCAGCTCTAGGATCTCTCAGTCTGATAGCAAAATGACTGCCTGGTCACAGTCCCAAACCTCACATCATCATTGTCCTGTCATCTAAAGGAAGATAAACTGTCTCCCTCCACTAGCTGCTATAGAGTTTTTTTGTAAGAGAATGGAAATTGCTAATTGACTTAAACTTGGCAAGACCCATCCTTGGAGCTAGATATAGGTTCAGTCCTACCCAAATGAGATATCTGTGAATGGGGGCAGGGTGATTTTCCAAAACATACTTGGCATTTATTCCAAGAGGAGGAATGAATGATAGACAGTAAATTGTAGATGTTTACTAAAATCTTTAGCTATTGCTACTTAGCTTTTATTTAAAACAAACATGCTTATGCTCCACGAGGTGTAGGTGGAATTTGTGCATGTATATGCTTTAAAAAAATACTTAGGTGGGTTCTGTTGCACACCTATGGTTGGGAACCACTGATAGTATATTTAATTTTTACTCATTGAAATATTTTTTTAGAAGTTCTCAAATTATGCTAGATACATTTCTGCCTCCAGAGGGCACTATTTCTTCAACAAATAAAGAAAGAATTAATTACTTTGTTTGTAAACTGAATCTTTGCCTTTTATTTGAGAGCTGATATGCTAACTGACTAGAATGTCAAGAGTTGATAATGCTTTTGACCTTCTGGTAAGGTCATAAGGATTGAGACTATTCTGGGTTCAACTCTAGAACTTCCCAAGAAGTCCTAACTAATTTCCTTAGCAATCACTAAATCACTAGTAATAATTAGTAATCATCTCTTAGGAATGTCTTACCAAATAATTCGGTGTATTCCTATGTATAGCTGCAGGAAAAATTACATTGAAAGCCTTTTCTGTCTTTTCTTTCTATCCTTGCTACCATTCCTTTAAAAAGAAAATGTAGTGAGTCAGTTCATGCAGCTATAAAGATCAGACACATAATTTTTTCTAATGATTATACTTGTCTGGATTATAAAATAAGCAGAATCTTAGTCCTTAGAAAAGTCCTGTCAAGTGTTGACTTTAATCATATTACTGCTTGGGAGTGCTGTCTGAAAATTTTCTTTGACATAGTACAGCCAGTGATCCCCTAACGTAGATTTATTTGCTTCCCATTATAGCCCATGGAAAGCATTAATAAACTTAAAAGAAAGAAATTAGGTACCCCTTCCCAAAAGTTCTTTTAACATCTTGAGAAAAGTTTATTTTAACTTAGATATTTTATGGGAAGAGTGGAACCTGCACGTGGTGTCACCTCAGAAATAGAGACTAATCAACAAAGTTCTAGTGAAAACAACAAAAAGCAATAAATATATTTCTATGTTTTCCCTTTTCTTTTTGCTTAGTTCCTTTAGAAAGTGGTATTTTCTGAACGGCTTTTTCACTAAACATGATCTAGAAAGCATGTAATTATAATTACTTCATGTGATGGTGTGAATGGTTTTATCATTTTAATGATTTTCTTCCTTCACATAAAGATGGTGTTTTTTTCCCCTCATGTCTTAAAAATTTCTAAATATTTGGTCTGTACCACCCCCCTCAACTGTTGGTTAATATTTCAGTTGTCCCATATTGGCTTTTTAAATCTAGGAGATTGTGAACTAACATCTTTATTTTGATAAAGTTCTATAAAGTAAAAAAGGGAAATAAAGCTGGATTCAAATTTGGCTTTTAAAAGGATAGCCAGTTTTATATCAATCTAAAGTTTAACCAAGTACTTTAGCTCTGTAAGTTTGGAGGAGGGGACCTTCTTGAAACTGGCTTTTAAAATCTTGTTATGCATCTCTTTCTCTTTCTGCCTATATCAGAGGCATCCCAGAAAAGCAAAAGAAATCATAAATAGTGGTCTGAGTGCAGATAGAAAATGCAGCAAAAGATTGGAGCAATCAGACTCTCAATTTTCTTTGCCCAGTGATAGAAGGGAAGCAGGTTGAGTATGAGATGATTGTACATAGTTCTGAGGTTTAGGGTTCACTCTCTTATCTAGCTGCCTTCTGGAATTGCTGCCTGTCTTCAGTTGTGTAGTGACCTATATTTACCTGGTTAGATTCAATAAATGTAGTGAGACAGGAACAAGGGAACTGATTACAAACACTGGGGCAAAATGCAAAATGGTAAATAAATATTTTTATATTGCTTTGAGAAAATTGACTTACAAGTGATATCATTAAGGTGTGTTATATTATAGTTTTATATGTCATAAGCATTTGCCTCTAATGTTAAGGAAGTTAAAAAGAAGTATGTGTTACTGCCATGAATTATACATACTAAATATGAAACCCCTTTCCACTGGTTAGTGTTTTACCTTTTTTTTTTTTAAAATAGAGACAAGGTCTTGCTCTGTCACCCAGGCTGGAGTGCAGTGGTGCAATCATAGCTCACTGCAGCCTCAAACTCCCGGGCTCAAGTTATCCTCCCACCTAAGCCTCCTAAGTAGCTAGGACTATAGGCACAAGCTACCATGCCCAGCTAAATTTTTTATTTTTTAGTAGAGACAGGGTCTCATTATGTTGCCTGGGCTGT
This sequence comes from Ateles fusciceps, assembly GCA_036589455.1. Classification (NCBI taxonomy): domain Eukaryota; kingdom Metazoa; phylum Chordata; class Mammalia; order Primates; family Atelidae; genus Ateles; species Ateles fusciceps. The sequence continues at coordinate 9,303,929 of JAZHEH010002393.1, forward strand.
TCTTTAACTCCTGACCTCAAGGGATCCTCCTGCCTCAGCCTCCCAAACTGCTGGGATTATAGGCATGAACCACCGTACCCACCCATGTTTTACATTTAAAAAATATATATTCTGTGAATATTTAATACCCATTTTTTTTCTCCCTTGCATACAAAAACTACAGTAAGTTAAGCCAACTTGGGCAATTTGGAAGGCTTGGAATTCTGATATACTAATAGTCTCCATACAGTTCTTTTAGTAAGACATTTATTGAGCATTACTAGGCATACAACACAAGTAAGTGTAAGAAAACTGATATTTTTAGCCCCTTCTGGGTGCCAAGTACTGTTAGGTACTTTGTATTAATTATAGAAGCTTGTATAATGCTCAGACAGCCTTGTGAGATGGGGATGATTCTCATTTTGTAGGTAAGAAATTAGGTTAATTTGCTTAAGATGTAAAGATAGGTAAAATAGTGGGAATCAAACACCTTTCCGTTTCCCCAAACCCCTTCTGTTTTTTTTTCTATTAAGTAAATGGAAGTACCAGCCCATATTCTTTATGAGCCGTTTCTTCATTATTCATTATTAACAGGAATCGTGATTTTTAAAATGGCCACAAATTCCTGGACACTTTTCTCATTGAGAAGTGAGGATCTATATCCCTTCTCTTGCTCTGGGCAGACTTGCGATAGCTTTGACCCAGAGATTACAGTCAAAGTCATTTGAGACTTTAGACTTCTGAGGCTAGGACATAAAGGCAATGTATTACTGCCTTTATTCCAAGCATGGAGCAATGTATTGCTGCCTTTATTTTATGCTTGGATCCCTGTGCTGCTATGTAAGAAGCTCAGTTACTCTTTAGCCACTTTAGTGCTTTGAGGAAACACTAAAGTGCTTGGCTTTGAGGTAGCCAAGCAGCATGGAGAGGCTGCTCATCCCCAGTGCCAGACATACGAGTGAGGAAGCCTCCAGATGATTCTAACCTCCAGCTATTGAGTCTTATTGCCAGCCTTCAAGTCATTCCCAGCTGAGGTCACAGATATTGTAGTACAAAGCAATCTCCACTGTTTCCTGATCCATAGAACCTGTGAGTATAATGAAATGTTTGTTATTTTAAGCCACTAACTGAAAAATAGCAACTGGAACAGCAACCACATAAACACTTCTAGATTTCCTATTTTTCCATATCACCAGGTAGCTTTTCCTCCATGAACCCTTCTTCTAACCAACATGATCTCTTCTTATTTGGTATACTTTTACTATACATGTTGTTAGTACTAATTTGTGCATGTTCATTCATTCATTATTGTATTTTCTTTATTTTATTTTATTTTTTGAGACGGAGTCTCACTCTGTCTCCCAGGCCGGAGTGCAGTGGTGTGATCTTGGCTCACTGCAACCTCTGCCTCCTGGGTTCAAGTGATTCTCATGCCTCAGCCTCCTGAGTAGCTGGGATTATAGGCATGTGCCACCATGCCCAGCTAATTTTTGTATTTTTAGTAGAGACGGGGTTTTACCATATTGGCCAGGCTTGTCTCGAACTCCTGACCTCAGGTGATCCACTTGCTGCAGCCTCCCAAAGTGCTGGGATTACAAGCGTGAGCCACCGTGCCTGGTCGATTATTGTATTTTCTATTCTTATCTAGATTTTCTATCCTCAACTAGATTATAAACTTTTTTCAAGACAGTGGTGATTTCCTTTATTCATTTAACATGTGCTCATCTACTGCTTACTATGTGCCAAGCACTGTTCTAGGTGCTAGGGATACATCAGTGAAAGTAAACAGACATGAACTTCGTGCCTTCATTCCATATCCATGGGTTCCCCATCTTGGATTCAACCTATCGTGGATTAAAAATAATTGGAAAAAAAGATAGATAGTACATCTGTACTGAACATGTACAGACTTCTTTTTCTTGTTATTATTCCCTAAACAATACAGTGTGGCAACTATTTACATAGCATTTACATTGTACTAGGTGATTGCTAAGTAATCAAGAGATTATTTAAAGTATACAGGCGGATGTGTGTAGATTATATGCAAATACCACACCATTTTATATAAACGACTTCAGCATCTCTAGATTTTGGTATCTGAGGGAGATCCTGGAACCAATCTCCCCTGAAAGGATGACTGTATATATAAGTAGCTATTTTGAATCAGAGCTCATCTTGCTACTACCATATTTAATAGTGCTTCATTAAAGTTTCAATTAATATCATTAACTTAAATATCTGTTTTATCTAAAATAATGTTTATTTTTACTTTTTTCTGTAGTTGAGGGGGAGCCACTGTTGAACTCAGTGCCTCTCCTCACTATGTCAGCTTTGTGTTAGACCACGGAATGGGGAGAGAAGAAATATCTTGGAATTCTTTGAAGCCAGGCATGCAAATAGATGTCTATCAATAGTTGGTTTTCCTCAGCCCACCATGGCAGTGAGGAGTAAGTGGTTGGTGTGAAAATTGGAGAGGGAGCCAAAGAAGCGTTAAAATGTGGAAATGGTATATTTTGATTATTCAACTAAGAATAATGTGTGGTCTGCTCTTGTTGAGTGGTCTGCTCTTGCTGAGTGGAGTGTTGAATAGATGTCTGTTAGGTCCAGTTGATTTATATTGTGGATCAAGTCTTCTGCTTCTTCTGCCTGCTCAAATCTACTGTTGAACTCCTTTAGTGATTTTTTTTTACTTCACTTATTGTAATTTTTTTTTTCTTTTTTGAGTTGGAGTCTCACTCTGTTGTCAGGCTGGAGTGCAGTGGTGCCATCTTGGCTCACTGCAACCTCTGCCTCCTGGATTCAAGTGATTCTCCTGCCTCCGCCTCTTGAGAAGCTCAATTACAGGCATGCACCATCTTTTCTGGCTAATGTTTTAATTTTCAGTAGAGATGTGGTTTCACCTTGTTGGCCAGGCTGGTCTCAAACTCCTGATGTCAGGTAATCCACCTGCCTTGCCCTCCCAAAGTGCTGGGATTACAGGCATCATTTATTGTATTTTTAATAGTTTCTATATATATTTTCTATTTGTTGATGTATTCTTATACTTTTCCTTTAGTTCTTTAGATTTGGTTTCCTTTTGTTCTTAAGTTTTTGCCCTGTAAGTTCAACATCTGAGCTTCCTCACAGACAGTTTTTATTGGTTGCTTTTTTTCCTGTGTATGGGTCATACTTTGTTTCTTTGCATAACTTATAATTTTTTTATTGATAACTGGACATTTAAAGTAATATAAGGTGGCAACTTTGGAAGTTCTCTCCTCTCCCCAGGGGTTTGTTTCTCTCGTTTGTTGTTTGTTTTGTGACCTTTCTGAACTAAATCTGTAAGCCTGTGTTCTTTGTCGTATGTGGCCACTGAAGTCTTTGCTTTGTTAGCTTAGTAGTCAGCTAGTGATTGGATGCAGATTTCCTTAAAAGCCTGGAAACTGTAAGTCCCCTAGTCTTTGCCAAAGGGCTCTGTGTACACATTGGGGTATGCTTTAAACACTGAGATAGGAAGGTAGTAAGTTTGCTTTGGCTTTTAATTTCTACTTGCACATGATACTGGTGGGCTGGGAGGAGGTCCCCAAATGCTGCTGGGACCTCAATCCCAGCCAGTGTCTAGACTCTTGACACTGTGGTGAGAAGGAATTCAAGGATGAGTCAGAAAATCGTGAAAGTGTGGAGACTTAATTGCAAAACAAAAAGTACACATTCGAGAAAGGGGAATGCAGGCACACTCGAGAGAGAGTCACGCACAAGGGGTTTTGGGGCTACCACCTTTATGAGTTTTTTTAACCAAGGGATGACATATCATGAAGATTCCTGGAAAAAGGTGGAAAATTTTTGGAACTGTGGTGCCACCCATTTTTACACCAAATATGAGTGTTCCTAAAACTGTCATGGCACTGGTAGGTGTGTGATTTAGTATGTTATGAGTGTACCTTGAGACCTGGGTGAAACTTAGGTCAAATCTAGTGCCATGTTAAGTCTAGTCAGTCTCAGCCAGCATGGTCTACACCCTGTTTTTCAGGGTCTTATCAGCCCTTAGCTTCTGCAGCTATTTTAACAGTTTCCTTTGGCTAGTCATATAAAACTGCTGCCTGGAATTTTCTTTTCTACTGTGACTACCCTGTATTATTTCTGTCTCACACAGAGCTTCAAGGTCAGCCATGAATGAGAGCTTAGAGCCTTCTTAGGTCCTTCCTGAGTATGTACACAGCCCTATGTATTTAGGTGGCCTTTCAGATTCCCAGAAATCTGTTAGAGCTTTTCAAAGCCATCTGTGGACATTTCATTCCCCCAATTTTTCCTTTTAAGCCCTTTGGTTAACCTGTTGTTCCAGTTGTTACCTACCATCTCAGCCATCCTCCATGTTAAACTTACTACCTCTGTTTTTGACAACTGCCCCTGGGGGAAAAGGCTTTTTGTACTAGACAAGTCCTGATTCAGGTCAAATAAAGACATCCCTGTAAATAGGCATGGAGTCTTCCAGGAAACCACCAGATAGGTCAAGTAATGATAATTTTCTGAGAATGTGGCTTTGAAGGAGCTGCTGCTCTATTGTGTCCTCTTTGATGCCTGGCAGGTTGTAGGTTTCCACCAGAGTTTTAGAATGTTGTCTTTCAAGAGTACTGTGCACATTAAAATTCTACAAAGCTCATTTTCTTACCAAGATTCAGCTATTTTTCTTGAATAAATGATGCCTGTATTTCTGCAAGTTTTGAGCTAATTTTCAGAGTTCTGAAAAAGTTGATTTTGACAGTTTTTGATAGTTTTCTTTATGGATGAGAACATGTTTGGAGATCCTCCCTCCGCTAGTTTTGTTGACATCACTCCTATTGTTTCCTTCTCCTCAGAGAAATGAACTATCTCAATCTCTTTCTCTTCTGCCTCCACTCCTTCTTAAACTCAAAGCACCGACAGATACTCCATTTTTCCTGTGATAGTCCAACTTAATTGTGGTTGGTGAATCAGGGGGTTAGCGGTGGTCTGTGTTCTTGGCAACTTCTGTTTTTTTACTTCTGTTTCTTCTAGGGTCCTCTTAGAGTGGTGAGAACAGGTCAGGAATTCATACCTCATAAAGTACTCTATCACATAAAGACAAAAAAAGGTGAGATAGGTTGGAAGGGAACTAAGAAAAGATGTGATATCCAGTCAAATAAATAGAGTACTGCCAGAAAAAAAAAAAAAAACCTCAACAGTTTTCCTGGACTTTGAATAAATGACTAAAATATTAAACCTAAGGAAAATGTAAAATAAAATCTAGAATGTTAAGAACACTTGTTTTATTATCTGTTTCTTATGTTTTGTTGTTATTTTGTCCCATGTCAGGATGCTCGACATGCAGCAGAAGGAGAAATATACACCAAACTGAATCAAAAAATTGATGAATTTGTTCAGCTTGCTGATTATGACTGGACAATGTCTGAACCAGATGGAAGAGCTAGTGGTTATTTAATGGACCTTATTAATTTTTTGAGAAGCATCTTTCAAGTGTTTACCCATTTGCCTGTAAGTATAAAAATTTTCAGAGAATTGTTTTATGTTTGCTTACTAAAGTATATTTTAGAATTTAGTTTGATGTTTACTTGTTTAAACCACCTTCCTAGAGTGCATGTTTCCTTTTCCATTATTATAAATCCATTTGTAAGGAAATATAACTTAGCCAAAATTCTTTGAAATTTTGATTTATTTTATTTTTAACCAAAATAACTATAACTCTCCACTAAAACCAAGGCAAAACCCTGAAACTGACAATATAGACTTAAATATAAATAATCTCTATTAGAAATAATTTTCATAGAAGTCAACATCATTAATGGCTTTTCCAGTTAGAAAGGACCAAGAAATGACTGGCTATTTTTGAGGCAAGAGAGTAAAAGTAAAACAGGAGCATTGTTCTATCCTGGCATGTGATCATAGTGCATCTCATTTTGGACAGTTGGTTGATGAAACATTTTTTAAAAAAATACAGCAAGGACATTTGGGTATAAAGAAGCTGATATACTGGATTCTTCAGATGAGGACTGCAAAGACTAAAAGTGGGATGAACATACTCTTATTAGGTATATCCAGAAATTAAAAAAAAAAACTGTTAAAACGTGAATGCAGTTATTTTATACAAAAAATATCAGAAGACATTTTATTAACCTTTTATCTTAAGATATAGTTGAACACAAGAATAGTTTAACCCATTTATGCTGGAGGTTGCAAATTTTTTGTGTGAAAAAATCAGACCTTGGAGGTACCCTTCAGCAGTAGGATATAATAATTCACACAACCTTAGCGTTCCAATAATGGAATGCTAGGCATAAATGGGTTAATCTGGAACCTACACAGCTGCCTCTAGCCACCCTCTTCCTGTTTGGAATGGGGAAAAAAGGCACTTTTCTTCATCCTTTACTCCTTCCCCCATCAAAGAACCGATTAGAAAAGTTGAGGGAAGGTATTGCTTAAAAAAATAATAATAATGGAAGACTATCCGAAAGAGATTGTTATCATGGATCTGGGCCAGAGAACTTTAGCAGCTTACCCAGGGATGATACTGTATTCCCAGCTTCTGTCTTTGAACTGAAAAAGGAAATCTGTAAATATATTTAATTTTTCTATCAACTAATTTCTATAGAAGTTCTTTTTTATATAGTTTATACTAAATAATTGTTAAAATAATTTGGATTCACCTTATCAGTATAAATCTCCATGCTTCTAGCCAAAAAGCAGTCTTCAAGAACAAACCCATGCACATGCTTTCAGCCATACCCACATGTTTTATGTTTTAATATCTGTGTCATGTATTTGCTTTGACTTGATGGGTAGGAATTTTATACACAAATGGAATAGGATTAAGAGAGATTATATGTTAGAAATGTTTGCGGTAAATGTCTCACCTTCCAAGATCACCTTCTAGGCTGACATCCTAGAGGAAATCCTGCTTTTTTGTAAGACGTACTCTGGTGACTTTGAGAGAAATAGACTCCTGGTCTAACTAGATCAATCATCTATCTATTATGACATTTTATTTATTTATTTATTTTGAGACAAAGTCTTGCTCTTGTTACCCAGGCTGGAGTGCAATGGCGTGATCTAGGCTCACTGCATCCTCCACCTCCCAGCTTCAGGTGTTTCTCCTGCCTCAGCCTCTTGAGTAGCTGGGATTACAGGTGTGTGCCACCATACCCAACTAATTTTTGTATTTTAGTAGAGATGGGGTTTCACCATGTTGGCCAGGCTGGTCTTGAACTCCTGACCTCTGGTGATCCACCCGCCACAGCCTCCCAAAGTACTGGGATTACAGGCATGAGCCACTGTGCCCGGCCTTTTATGACATTTTGTATGGCTTTAGCTGAGTCTTCATATGCCATTTTGGATTTTTATGTCATCTAACATTGATTTTTTTCTATAAAGAAAATAAATTTTTATACAATGTAGACCAGTAAATTCAATAAATACAAGGCATAACCATATAAAAAGAAAATAATAGTTTACACCTAAGAAAAAAGAAAAGTGGGCTGGATGTGTTGGCTCACACCTGTAATCCCAGTACCTCAGGAGACCACGGTGGGAGGACCACTTGAGCTGAGGAGTTCGGGACTAGCCTGGGCAACATGGTGAAACCCAGTCTCTACAAAAATTAGCTGGACATGGTGGCATGTACCTTTCATCTTGGCTACGTGGGAGACTGAGGTAGGAGGATGGCTTGAGCCTGGGTAGTGGAGGCTCCACTGAGCTGTAATCATGCTACTGTGCTCCAGCATGGGTGACAGAGTGAGACCTTATCTCAAAAAAAAAAAAAGAAGAAAAATGGTCCTAACAACAGTATATTGTTATTCAAGGATGAACTAAAAGCATAATTTTCAAGCAAAAGTAGTAAATCATTGACTCTGGTAAATTTTGGAGTCAATAGAGTGGTTATGTTATGGCTTTGTGTATTGGTTTTCTAAAATCCTGAAATTGTATACAGTATTCAACTAGATTTTTTTTAAGCAACAAGAAGAGGCAGAGGCATTAAATTTATTATTTTTCTAGATGAAGTATGGCATTACGTTAAGCTACCATTTTTATTTAAATGTTTTCAGTTGAAAATGATTTCTTGGTTTCAGGTTATTCTTGGACCCAAATAGAGTAAAGGGCCAATTCTGGACTTCTTCAACCCTCAAAGAAGCTTCAGAAGAAGCTTATCACATTTAACCCTAAATCAGTCTGCTTAAGTAGAACATGCCATCCTACTTACAGACATGAGTTAAGTAGTGGTTCTGGTTTGGGCCCCATGCCCTGTCTTTGGTTTTGGTAGTGTTCAGGAACAATGGAGTCCGTTAGTGTCAGTGGAAGCTGAGAAACTAAGGGCCTCTCTTTCAAGTAGCGCAAATATTGGCCAATAATGCAAAAATTTGGAGCTTTTCTGGGATAGAGGTGACTCTCATCCCCAACCCTGAAAGTTACCTAAGATTAAACACTTTTAGCTTAAAAGTTCCATCATTAGCTTCACTGAGTATTTTGTTTCTGTCAGTCCCCTGCCGTTGTTACAAAAATAATCTTTTCTTTCTTTTCTCTCTCACTGTGTCTTTCTTTTCTTTTGGAGAAGTCTTGCTCTGTCACCCAGGCTAGAGTGCAGTGGCACGACCTTGGCTCACTGCAACCTCCGCCTTGAGATTCAATCAATTCTCCTGCTTCAGCCTCTCGAGTAGCTGGGACTACAGGTGCAAGCCATCATGCCTGGCTAATCAGAATGTTTTCTTAGTCAACGATTGTCATGATATGCAATTGCTGACCACCATTGCCCAGTGAAAAGTTCCATTTGTTCCAGAAAAGTTATGATCTATCCAATGAAATTTTGTTCTGTGCTCACAGGATATGAGAACTGTACAAATTAATAGATCACAATGGTTTTGATGGAGCCTAGGGAAAGAATTTCACAGATTGTGATAGCCGTGGGCACCTATAGGATTTGAAAAACCACAATAACCCGAATAACGTTCGCTTTAAATACCTCTTATGTCCAAGGTTAGATGAGTGAGAGAATTGATTACTCCCCTTGCTGGCCATGGTGGCTCACACCTGTAATCCCAACACTTTGGGAGGCTGAGGCAGGAGGATCACTTGAGCCCACCAGTTGGAGAACAGCCTGGACAGTATAGTGAACCTTGTCTCTACGAAAAATTTTAAAAATAGCCTATTGGGAGGTTAAGGCAGGAGGATTGCTTGAGTCCAAGAGGCAGAGGCTCTAATGAGTCAAGATCATGCCACTGCACTCCAGCCTGGACAACAAAGGGAGACCCTGTCTCAAAGAAAAAAAAAATTCCCCTCACCTGTGTCTCTTAAGTGTTTGCCAGTGGAAGCCTATGCAGAGGATGGAAAAGTTAAGAGCTTCCTTGCCTCCAGATTAAAATACCTATTCATCTGCATTTTTCTGTGCTCTAGCTGAGAAGGCAGGCTCTCTTCTGGCTATAGGAATTAACAGCAAGCTAAATAATATTGATAGAAATAATGAATATTTTTCTGTTACTCAAAATGTTAAGTTTCTCTGCTAAATATATTATTTTCCTCAAAGGAATTTGCCTTTTTATTCTAATTGAACAATAAATTTTATTATTCTATTTGAATAATAAAAAAGGCAAATTCCTTGAGAAATGTTTGTCTTTTATTGTTCCTAGAGGCCTGAGTGCTTAAGTGAGGATGTGCATAGGATAGGATGGGCTGTAGAGTTAGAAATACTTTATATTTGAACTTTAGATTTGTAATTTACTAGCTATGGGATCCTGGCAAGTTGCTTAATCTCTTAGCTTCATCCCTTCTGCAAAATGAGTGTGCATTTTTTTTTCGTAGGACTATCATAAGATGAATGAAAATAGTATGTAGAAAAGTTGTCTGGCAGGGTACTTGGCAAAAAGTGGGTACTGTTCATAAGTGTTAGTTTGGTCTTTTATTCTCCCTTCTTCCCTTGTTACAGTTTTAAAACCCTTTATAGTATTAGTTTCATTGTATAATGAAACTTTTTTCACTTTTTTCCTTGTTATATTTATGCCTGTGTTTTAAACTTGATATTAATTTTTGATCTTATGCCTTTGTGTTATATAGCCATTTGAAAATGTTCTTTATTAATTGTGAAAGGCATTCATTGTAAGGCATATTTGTTTAAATCATTATTATAGCTTGAGTTGCAGTGCTTACATTTGCTAACAGTCAGATACTAGCTAATGCCAGTGAGGTCTGATTAATATATAAGTATAATTTTATCTCTAAATTAGTACCCTTGGAAATCAGCAATTTTCAATATTTAAAATGTGTAAGTTACCCTTCTTTCTAATAATTTTTTTTCCTGACAATTAGGAAATATAGCCAAGTATAAAGAAGAAGAGAAAAATTACCTTTATCTTGTTAAAAGATCATCACATGTACTCCCATCTACTTGGGAGGCTGAGGCAGGAGAATTGCTTTAAGCTTGGGAGGCAGAGGTTGCAGTGAACCGAAATTGTGCCATTTCGTTCCAGCCTGGGCGACAGAGCAAGACCTTGTCTCAAAAAAAAAAAAAAAAAAAAAAAAATCATCACTGTTAACATTTTGGCAAAGTATTCTTCAGGTTCTCTTTTTCTGTGCATTTATGACACTGCTCTAAGGTGAATTTATAAACAAGCTTTGTTTTTTAAACAAGATTTTATACTAGCCAGAAAATTTAAGCCAGAAGAATTTTAAAAAACATTAAACATTCATTCACCACTGGCATGAATATAAGTAGAATAAGTTGTTGAGCAGCTTGAACATATCTTGTTATTCTTCATGACTGCCAAATGGAACTCAGTAACGTTTTACTGTGAACTTACTGCCTAACCACCAGCACTGGTCTGTTTCTGGAAATAACATCTAACATTTTCTTCCTTTATTAATGTTAATCATGTATTCATTTTCATGAAGATCGTTTATTGATTTATAGTCAATAGAGGAGACATGTAAATGATAGAGTTTTAAAAAGTTCCTCACATGTGTTTTTCACTAAACGTACCCAATTTATCCAAATATTTATACTAACAATAGTTATCTTTTATGATAGAAGTAAATAGAAGATCTGGAATGATCAATTTGTTCATATTTCTTCCTTTCTAGAAACTCTCCATTGTTTTGTCTTTAACTATAATGTAATCTTCTTTGCTTAATTTTGCTACTACTCTAGGATTATTAAATTAGTAAGTAAATTCTGGTTCTAATTTGAATTTTAAATATCAAAACATTTATTCCCAGAAAGATATCTTTTCCTTTGCTTTCAAATATGCTTAACTTTTGATTTTCTGCATTAATGGAAGTGGTATGATGGACAGTTTAAAAAATAGGCATGATCTTTTGTAATAATATGAATTTACCATTGGCTTATGGTTCTCTGATTACTTGGTAATTTGGGTATTTTTTTCAAGAAAATCACTATCTTATTACAGGCATATCTCACATCAGGGATGAGATGCCTAAAAAGCTATCCATTAAAAGAACATCTATTAACAGGCGTATTCCTCTGAATATCTTTACTCTAAGATTAGAAATGCCTTCCTACCAATAGTAAATGGTCTCAAGATCATGATGGGAAATATATATTTCAAGAGCCAATTGCACAGGCTTCTTTCCAACTGTGCATTCAGTGACCTCACATTGGTAGCCAAGTAGGAGTGGTTAGACCATTTTAAAAAAAAAAAAGGTACAAATTAAGGCTTTTTCCCCCAGAGAATCATTGTTACACATTTACTAGCACACCACTAAATAAAGCATGACTTTTAAAATCATGCTGTCAAGAAAAATTGTTTATTTTTTATTAACTCAAGAAATCAAGAACAGTATATGCTCAATAATAAGATTAAAAATGTTATAGTAGAATCTACTTTCAAGATGGGGAAATGTACAAGTGTTACTCGATTTAAAACTTCAGTATCTGCTTCTCCATCTGTCCTTTTTAAGGTAATTCTCTTTTCAGGTATTTGCTTTGAAGAATTTTTTCCCCTTGGTTTAAGTGTTTGCTTTGGGCTGTAGTGTTTTACTAATGTGCCAATTTAGTATCCTTTGTAAATTCTTTTTGCTTAGAGCCACAGTCTCTTTCCCACTGAATGTATCTGATGCCACTACATTTTAATTTGCATTTGTAGTTTCCATTAATGATTTTAGAACATAATACTCTTCCTTTAATTGAGAAACAAATATATGTTCAAGAAGAAATAAAGATACATTATTTGGATATAAAATCATTCTCTCCTTAATAATTTTTTTCTGAGAATTCAGCATGATTTTAAAATTTTGAGATTTGGGTTTTAGGCCTGATTCTTCCAGTTAACCACCATTTTGAAAGCAGACACATTAACCTCTGGATTAATTTGCCAATGTCTACTTTATTTCATACAGTTAAAAATAAAGGTTGTTCTATTTTAACTTGCTTTCATTCCGGTTAATACACGTAAATAGTGTGATAAGTAGTCCAGAAGAGTTTGGAATGGAAAATAGCCCCTCTCCTCTTCCTTTCCCCACCTCCATTCCCAGTCTTCCAGACTGCCATTTTTCACCATTTGGATTTATTTCTTCTGGTGATTATCTTAATAAAAAAACAGAGAATATCTAGTGATCCTATGAAATATAAAAGTACACATAGCAACCTCTCTTTCCCCTTTTTTAAACTATTGATTTTATATTTTTAAATTTCTTCTATTTCTTTCTTCTTTTTTTTTGAGACAGCATTTACTCTGTTGCCCAGGCTGTATGTAGTGCATTGGCGTGAGGGATCTTGGCTCACTGCAACCTCCTCCCTCCGGGTTCAAATTACTCTTGTGTCCCAGCTTCCAGAGTAGCTGGAATTACAGGTGTGCACCACCACGCCCTGCTAATTTTTTTATTTTTAGTAGAGACGGGGTTTCGCTGTGTTGTCCAGGCTGGTCTTGAACTCCTGGCCTCAAGTGATCCACCTGCATTGGCCTCTCAAACTGAGAGGATTACAGGCACAAGCCACTGTACCCAGCCTATTTATTTATATAAAATAATTATAATGGACTTCTACTTCTGGTTCTTTCTACTTTAATCAGTATCTTAATTCCCTTCTATTTAAAATAAAGGAGTTAGCCTCCCTCTCCTTTGCTCCATCAGTTCTTCCATCTATTCTCTTCTGATAACAATACTATTATTTTTATCTTTATTCGGGGTTGTTAGTATTTACATTCTGTTTGACAACCACAGTCAAAGCTATCCTTTCCCTTAGGCTGGCTTTCCAAGCTAAACACCAGTAAACAGTTCTGGTGTTTGTTATGATTATGTCAGTATTGTTCCCTTTACACAAAACATAGTATGCTTGGATTTTTTGTTTTCCTTTCATTTTTGGTTCCAGTATCCAAGTTCTGGGCATTTGAAGGAGAGTAATTCTAGCATCATGGTCAAATAGATTTTTTTAAAATTAGATTCCATTATTTAATGAAATTATACACATTTGCATTGGCTTAATATTTAAAACATAATTTTTTTCCTTTTTGGTAAGTGAATATTGTACCTTCGTCATATTAAGTGTTCTAATTTCCTTTATCTCAGTTGTGTGAAAATGTCTTCTTTCCAGGAGGCATCTCTTTAAGAGGTCTTTGTCCCTAACCTGTACCAGTTGCTGTCTAGAATTGGGGCATAGCTATTGTCCTGGGACTTTCCTTCTTTACTCTCCTGTATTAGGAACGGTTTCTTAGATCCCATGCTTCTTGTTTTTTTTTTTTTGTTTTGTTGTTGTTGTTGTTGTTTTTTAAATACTTTACCAGTTGGTTTTTCGGAATTCCCACAAAACTTCTTCAGAACTTCAGTAACTTTCCCACAAAAGGGAAGTATACTATTTAAGTCCTTGCATGTTAGAAAATGTCTTCTTCTGTCTTCATGCTTGATTGATAGTTTGGCTGGTTATATAATTATAGGTTGATGAGCTTTTTCTCTGATGACTTTCATTGCATCTCTCCATTGTCTTCTGGCATCCAGGTTTTAGTGTCTGTTTCAAAATTTGAATTCTGCAGCCTGAGCAACATGGTGAAACCCTGTCTCTACAAAAAATACAAAAAGTCAGCTGGGTGTGGTGGTGCACACCTGTAGTCCCAGCTGCTTGGGAGATGAAGGTGGGAGGATTGTTTGAGGCCAGGAATTCTAGGCTGCAGTGAGCCATGATTGTGTCACTACACTCCAGCTTGGGCAACAGAGCCAAACCCTGTCTCAAAAAAAAAAAAAAAAAATTGAATTCTAAGAAACATCATAAGAACATGTTACCACCTTCTCCCTCTTCTTCCTTTTGCCCCATCCCCCCTCTGCTCTCCTGTCCTCCCCTTTACTACTTCTTACACCAGGGGCCTCAGCTCTCCCCAAAATATTCTTTCATTAGGGAAATTGCCTGTGCTCTCTGGCTCTCTGCCCCTCTGGGTGGGGGATCATTGGTATAATTGTTTCAGAAATCTTCAGTTATTTTCCCTGTTTTCCATCCTATTTTTCATTATCGTCTTTCATACCTGCAACTCTGTACTTCTAATGCACAGCTGGCTCCCAGCTCTAATGTACTACTTCTCTGTTAGCCTATATGGGCAGTGGTTTTCTTTTCTCTGTTTCATCTGCTTTCTGTCTTGCAGAAAGCACTCCTTGATGAATTCCCACATACACCTTCATTTTTTTGCTGTTAAAAACATTTTATTCTTTTTTGCAATTCCATACTTTTTATTTTACTTGTATCTCAGGATGGATGGGAAGCAGACACATTAACTTCTGAACGACTTGCTTTCTTCTCCTAGAAGTAAAATGATTGGATTAGATCATCTCTAAAGTCCTTGTATATAGTATTGTATGTTTCTAAGCATGATTCTTTCAGACAGATGTAAAGTTTCAGTCCAAACGTGGATTTATTTATTCTGACACCTCATGTCCTCTTTTAGCTCTGCACTTTTCTGCCTTTTATTTTCTGCCTTTTATTTTATGCACACTTTTTTCTAAGTATATGGGTTCAGATGGCCTTTTACGTGATTGAAAACTACAAAGGAAAAAGCTAATAGTCAACGGTACAAGAGTGGCTTTAATAACCCTTTATTTTATGTGACAGTAGAAAGAATTGAAAAAGAAGCTTTTAAATTATGGCATATGCAGCTTTGAATACATTTATGTGTTTTCCCTATCAAATGAAAACATAACCATATATTGTGTGTATATATATATATATATATATATCTTCAAAATTGTTTTCTTATATGAATGTTAATTTTTAAAAATTTAGAATGGCATTGAATAATGTTGATCTGATTTGTTGAATCTAATTTATATAAAAATGATACATTGTGAACTGTGATACTTTCATTATCACATCCTGTGACATACATGGTAGTTATATGTTGAATGTCGTTAACTGACTTTGACTAGGTTACTAAATATTATCTGAATTTCATCTTGACTTTGTGGCCTTTATATCTCCCTAAGACATCTTTATATACACTTGGAAAGATTATGGAAAATATAGTTGAATAAAATATGATGGTGGGATAATTTTACTAATGCAAACAAAATTGAAGTTAATCTAGAAAAAAGTTAGTGTTTATCTAGGGTCTAGTCCAGTCTTCCATAAGGGTTCTTTGGCTAACACAACTGCTGTCCCACTACCTTCTCGGGTTAATTAGGTTGACCAGCCTGGCTAGTTAGTATCTTCTTCCTCCATTTCTGCTTGTGGTTTCCTCTTTACTCATTGTGTATTTGGTGAAGAGGGCAGAGGGGGACCCTCAGTCTAGGCGATACTGAAGTTCAACTTCCACTAATACATAAATTCCGAGTTTCGTTGACCTAATATAATAAAGTTAAATCCATGTGTCTGGGTAATATCTTCTTCTAAAAAAAAGTGCTTTAATACCATATATTTTATTATTGAAATTTGAAAAGTAAACTAGGTAATTTAAAAAATTAAATAATACTTTAAGGATATTTTAATTAATTATTATTTTACAAAATTAATGTTTAGTTAATCCTTAATATTTTTGAAGAACAAACCAGTACTTTATAATTAGTACAGAACTATGGCAGGGACATATATGTATTTAAATTGAGACGAGTGACTTAGTTTTTACTTTGGCCTGCTACTCACTCCTTAAGGGAGACAAAACATTTAAATAATTAGCTGTAAAATAATTTAGTATGCCATCTTTCCTTGAGTAATTTATTTAAGCTATTTTAGCAGTTAATGTGAAGATGTAGACTTATCCTAAACATCTTCAGAATCATATATTCTCTATAATTTTGTCATTTGTGAAGAAACTGGCATTTCTTTCTGTATTAAAATCGTCTGTGGGAAGAGCTTCTTGTTAAATATTTAGATTCTAGTGCTTGGCCCTAGACCTAACTGAAGTAAAATTTCTGAAGCTTAACAAGCTGAATTTTTTGCTTAATGTTTGAGAATTACTGCTTTATAGCACAGAACCTTGTCAAAGAACTGATGTGTTCTAAATTTGCTTATTCAGTAGAGATAACTGCTAAAGCTCTTGGTATTTTAATTCTGACTAGACAACTTGATGAGAGAGACAAAAGTTTGGAGGAGGATTTGTCTGATTAATGTGGATGTAAAAACTCATGCATAAATCTTCAAAATAAAAAATGATGGTCACATTTATGTGATAAATGAATGCCTCTAAATTAGCAGCACACACACAATGAACTTGCTTGTTTTAGAGTATATTCCTTTTGCTACTTTAAACACTGATTCTGCTGTTATTAGAATACATTTTCCTTTTTTATTTGATTGCCTTGCTGACTTCTCAGACTAACAACAATGATCACGCAGCCATGTCGGTAAGTAGATATAAACTAAAGCTAGCATGTAAATTAGAAAATAATGAACTTCCTGCAGGCTTATTTTTCTCTGCTTAGGTATTTAAATTAAAGGCCAATTACTTTGGCAGCATTCTGATGTATTTTTAGTTCCATGGAAACCTAAATTTGAAGGTAATATAAGTTGTTTGTGAAGCAATCAAGATTCTCTGGGATTAGATTGTGAAAGCACTGGACTCACCTCAAATGCATCTTAATATTAAGATGCATTTGGAAACTTCTCTGTGGTCTTTCCTCATCTGTAAAATGAGGTCTATGGCAACATATTTTTGTGAGGTTAAGTGAAATAGTATACCTAAAATGTTTAGAAAAGTGCTTGGCATATAATAAATACTCGAAAAATATTAGTTGTTATTGTTACTTGTATCAAAGTTGTTATTGTTACTTGTGCTTTTCCTGAATGCTTTTTCTCTACAACCTGATCCCAAACTGTGCTTGTAGAAATCTAACCCAGTGTATGACCCAGTGTGATTCATGACCCAGTGCAGATATTCCTTTCTCACCCCAGCCCAGTATTGCTCTTCTGAATTGCCTTAGTGCTTAACCTTTTTGATGGCTTTATCATATTTTTTTCCATATTTGTTTTTCTTTTTCACCTTTACTTGTGAGCTCTTGACAGAATAAGAACTAGCAAGTATTCTTTGAATGTAAAAATATTGAAAATTCTTCTTAGAGAAAAACAAAATCTTATCTAGCATTTGAAATGTAAATGTTCCTAACCTATATCCCCTCCTTTCTGTTCTTATTCCTGTTACTGAAATTCCTTTTACTCTTTTAAAATGCCATCCCAGGTAGTCTATCAGCTAGAAATAATATTTACTGCAACTCCATTCCTACAATCTAAGGCTCGGCCTAGTGAACATTACTTGTTCAGTAAACCCTTATCATTCAGGATAAGTATTCATCAAAACTTTGAAAAATCCCCAGATTTGAGAATATTGCTATGCCATGTAATTACTTTCGGAAAATGCTATAAAATTCAATTGACTCTGGAGACCATTTATGTTAACTAACAGAAGAAAGCAAAGACACGTTGAGTTAGGAAGATTGAGTCTTTGTTTTTGTGTGTTTTCCTTTAATTTTAAGTTCCAGGGTATACATGTGCAGGATGTGCAGGTTTGTTACATAGATAAACATGTGCCATGGTGGTTTGTTGCCCCTATCAACCCATCACCTAGGTATTAATCCCAGCATGCATTAGCTCTTTATCCCAATGCTCTCCCTCCCCCAACCCCAGGGAGATTGAGACTTTGACTGCACTCAGTCTCTGAGTTATTTTCCCATGACTTAAACCCATTTCACAGAATATGTTTTTCTTTTTTCTTTTTCTTTTGTAATTTACATATATATATATATATAATTGCATTTTAGGTTCTGGGGTACATGTAAAGAACATGTAGGATTGTTACATAGGTACATACATGGCAATGTGGTTTGCTGCCTCCATCCCCATCACCTATATCTGGCATTTCTCCCCATGTTATCTCTCCCCAACTGCCTATCCCCCAGTGTCCCTCCCCTAGTCCCACCCCCTACAGACCTCAGTGTGTGCTGCTCCCCCTCCCTGTGTCCATGTGTTCTCATTGTTCAACACCTGCCTATGAGTGAGAACATGCGGTGTTTGATTTTCTGTTCTTGTGTCAGTTTGCTGAGAATGATGGTTTCCAGGTTCATCCATGTCCCTACAAAGGACACGAACTCATCGTTTTTTATGGCTGCATAGTATTCCATGGTGTATTTGTGCCACATTTTCCCTGTCCACTCTATCATCGATGGCATTTGGCTTGGTTCCAAGTCTCTGCTGTTGTAACAGTGCTGCAATGAATATACGTGTGCATGTGTCCTTATAATAGAATGATTTATAATCCTTTGGATATATATCCAGTAATGGGATTGCTGGGTCAAATGGAATTTCTATTTCTAGGTCCTTGAGGAATCGCCACACTGTCTTCCACAATGGTTGAACTAATTTACACTCCCACCAACAGGGTAAAAGTAGAACATATTTTTCAAATGCGTGCCTCAGTAAATGAAGTTCTACTTGTACTAGACTCTGAGAGTCATTATCAAAAATTGAAACCTAAATTCATCAGTGATAAAGGCCTACTTTGTGCTGTCTGTGTATGGCTGTTAATAATAATCTGCCACCTACATGTATTAAGAGGGGAGCCAGTTGGCTTGAATGACATTTGTCCAGTTTACTGATTAATGATTATATGTAAACTACCTCTGTTTTCTAACCTGTCAGTGATTCTGGCAATTTCTTTCTTTTTCTTGAGACAGAGTTTTGCTCTTGTTGCCCAATCTTGGCTCACTGCAACCTCCCTCCTGGGTTCAAGTGGTTCTCCTGCCTCAGTTTCCCAAGTATCTGGGATTACAGATGCCTGTCCCCACGCCCGGCTAATTTTTGTATTTTTAGTAGAGATGGGGTTTTACCATGTTGGTCAGGCTGGTCTCAAACTCCTGACCTCAGGTGATCCACCCACCTTGGCCTCCCAAAGTGCTGGGATTACAGGCGTGAGCCACTGTGCCCGGCCTGATTTTGGCAACTTTTTTTTTTTTTTTTTTTTTTTTTTGAGACGGTGTCTCCCTCTGTCCCTCTGTTGCCAGGCTGGAGTGCAGTGGTGTGATCTTTGCTCACTAAAAGCTCCGACTCCCTGGTTCAAGCGATTTTCCTGCCTCTCAGCCTCTGGAGTAGCTGAGACTACAGGTATGCACCACCGTGCGCAGCTAATTTTTGTATTTTTAGTAGAGACGAGGTTTCACCATGTTGGGCAGGATAGTCTTGATCTCTTGACCTTGTGATCCTCCCGTCTCAGCCTCCCAAAGTGCTGGGATTACAGATGTGAGCCACTGTGCCCAGCCTGCTTCAGTTTTTTATTCTTAATTCTGTGGCTTGTCTGTACCACTTGGAGTCACTATGGGAAAAATTCAAGCTCATCTTTAACTTCTCTTGCTTTTCTTAGTGAGAAGAGTTATAGGGCTTTAATGTTTTATCACTTCACTATTTAAATATATGCCTAGCTACCCAATTTGCTTTTTTTTTTGTATGTGATAGTGGCAGTCTGCTTTTATCAAGTACATTTAGCTTCCACACAACACAAAGTAACTTCTTCTTGCTGCTGCTCTGGGCAAAAGTACATGCAACATCTACTATTTACTCCTGTTAAATTTCTAATATATCCAGTAACCTGGAAGCAGAAGCATTTCTTCAAAACCTTGACCTCTCTGGACTTTTATTGCTCTGCTGGTCCTTGCATTCTCTTTCTGCCTATTAAAGTTAGGGTGAGTTTGGCAATATCATGGGATTGCCGTGGCAGAAGCAGTGATACTTGCAGAAAGCTAAAAATGTGGATAACTACATGCCTTCTAAGGCCATGCTCAAAAGATTGTTTAAAAAACAAAAAAGACTGCCAAAGTTTGATGAGCCCTATGATTGGGATGGGGGAAGTTTTGAGGGAAATAAAAATATTCAATATATTATGCAGTCCTGACATTTTCCCAGTTCAGGAAAACATTTTTCAACTTTAAGTGATCATGCGTGTGCCCTCTTTGTCTCTCTCTCTCTCTCTCTCTCTCTCTCTCTGTCTTCCTCTCTCTCTCTCTGTCTTCCTCTCTCTCTCTCTCTCTCTGTGTGTGTGTGTGTGTGTGTGTGTGTGTGTGTGTGTGTGTGTGTCTTAAGAGCAGGCATTTCTGTTACTATCTCATACCCTTATGATTGGTCATTGTTGGAAGAACAGCCTGAGAGGGGGAGAATGGGAATTTATAGTTGACTGTGGGATTGTGGTTAACTGATGTCTCCCAATTCATTCTTTCAGGGCTGGAAGTAGTTAGAGATGGACAGAAAGAGAGTATAAGAGGAATGTAGAGTGATAAGAGGTATTTGGGGGAATGTTGAGGGTGTTAAAATGAATATATTTTGATAGATCTATGAATTTTAGAGCATAATTTCAAAAATTTGTCTTCAAGGTAGTATTAATGTTATTTAAACTTAGTAAGGGAATTCATCTTGATATTTAAACCTTTATAACTTATCTATACTATATTATTGGGAATCAGACATTTCAGAGTTATATACAGTGTTCAGCCAGAAAATGAATTAAAACTGATCTTACTAGGTAGAGAAATTCTTGTGCATTTGTGAAATCATCTTGGGGAAATTTTCATATTCTATACTAATGTTTTAGGTATCTTTCTACTGATTTCATAACAGTATTTACATTTGAGCAAAATGTTTCATATAGTAAAACTCTAGATTAGTGGTTCTTATATAAAATAGAAGTAATAAAAACAGATTTCTTGATTTAAAATACCTGGTTTTCAACTATACCTCTTTTTAAATATTTTAATTAACTTTTTAATTTCTAATTTTAGTGTTTCCATCTGATGAAATATCAGTATGTGTATTTTTAAATACTATAAATTGTAGCTCTTTAGGAGACTGACCAATTCATTAAAATACTTCCCTTCTTTTGCCTCTGAAAAAGACTATTTCATAGTCTCATAACTGAAATTTATGTAGCAAATTATGATAGTTTGTATAAAATGACAAAAATTTTACTGCTTTAATGTAGATAACTTTAAAAAGCCATGCAGAATCAGAATTAATAAAGTCACTCATCAGTGTTAGGTTTAATATTCCAATTGACCATGATTTTATTTCAGTTTACCTTTTTTCTTTGTCTGACAAGAGTTAGCCTTTTTAAACAAAACCTTTTATCAATGTAAAGAATAATATGATGCACAATATATTTGAATCTGTATATTTCTTTTTACTTAAGTAAAAAAGTAGTTTATTGTACAAAGTTAACCTTTTGTGGGAATATAAGTAAAGAAAAGTGGGCTCTCCTGGGATCATTAAGGAAGAGTAGAGCAGTATGGAAAGAATGTGATTTCAGGAGCACATTTTAACATTAAATATACTTGAGAGAATAAAAGCAGCATCGGAAAGTGCTTTCAAATAATTACTGTTGAAATCAAACCTTTTTAAAATAGATCTTTGAAATAAGAAAATGGTGAGACACAAATGAAAACTTCAAATGAAAATTTAAATGGGCCAAATTAGTTTTTAAGTGTTGTATATTTCTCTTACAATTATATTAGAGTACCTCTATGAAAACACTACTTTGAAAACAAACTGGTTTCGAGCCATTAGTCTAATAAACTATGTTGTGTTTTTACCTTATTATTTTATGATACTTCACAGGAAACAATATCTTTAGCCTGATCTATGATAGTAAATTATTTTGGAAATTTGTCTTGACATACAAACAGATGTGTTTTCTTAATTCCTTTTAAACTGAGGGTTGGTGGTTTGTGGTTTATTGTTAACTGTGATTGGCATTAAAAGCCTTATTTCACAGCTTGCAGTGAGGGACTATTGGATAAAGAGTGGCTGTGTTCCACAAACTAAATTCAAAAAGTGTCAATCAAGGTCTCACATAGGTTACTTAGAGAATGAGTTTTCTTACTGATTTCACCAAATGTTGCCTCATGCTGTCTTTGATTGGCACAGCCTGGCAGGGAGGATGGATGAATCTGTCACCGGCTGGTTAATTGTGTTGCTGGTCTCAGTCTGACATCAGGTCTTTGACTCTTAAGTGGCTCAATACAAAACAAATTAGCAGATTGTAGTCATATTTCTCATTCTATATGCTTTGACTTTGTTGAATGCAGTCCATAAATCATATTGACTGACACACAAGTAAATGATGAAAGCTGTTTTTGAGACATGAATCTAGAAAGCAGCACTGTGAAGGTGCCATGGAAGGATGCATATGGTTGACCCTTTGGGAATTTCCTAGGAGCCAAATGTCTCTTTACCACAATTGTTCTTGGAAGAAAAAGCTTTTCAGTAATGCAAAAAGGATCTAATATGTCAGCAGATTCTCTTTACAAGTTCCTTTGAAATATAAGAAGTTTGTCTAAGGGTTTTCTCTCTTTCCAAGTTGTTTTTCAGCAAAATGTTAGAGCAGGGTAAAAAAAGTAGTTACCTTTAAAAGCTTAGCAGGTGTTTTTACTTATCGAACTTTGTTAAGAGAAGGAAAATGTTGGTAATAGTTGCAGTTAATTTTTCAGATGAGGGCAGGTTAAGTGTTGAGATGCTTGAAATTTATTAAATGTGCCATGTTTTCTTGGTCACTTCACTTATTTTGGCTTTTTTTGTTATAATGTTAAAAACGAGAGCATCTCTAATGAAAAGGGCTAGTTTTTAAAAGATAATTGTAAAAGTACTCAGACTATTATTCTTGAAAATGATATATTATTAAAGGCATCAATAATAATAATAATAGTGTTCAGAAGATTGTACCAGTGGCCAATGGCTATAGACATTAGAAATAAATTATCAAATATATTTTGGGGTATGTAAATTTTTGGAATATTAAAATTTTCTTTCTAAAAATATGTAGTAGATGAAGTTTTAAGAATAGGTGTATACATTTTGTGGTTACAAAGTAGACATTATAAAAATGTATAATCTTACGGAATATAACTTTAAAAAATTTTGAAGAGTGCGAACCTTTGATTTTATGAACTCAAATTTTGAGCTATTTATTTCATCTGAAGATTTAGAAAATATTATATAAATATTTTAATCTTCTATCTTTGAGAACAATAAGCCTGTATTTAATATGCCTAATCAAACAAAATTCAATGTTAGGATTTTAGTATTATATATGGTATTTAAATAAAGAGCTAAATTCATGTGTGTGTGTGTGTGTGTGTGTGTGTGTGTGTGTGTGTGTTTTCATGACTTATTTCCACCAGGTTTGTGGAATAGTCTGTCTACTCTTACCGTTTTCAGCTCCAGTGCTATTGCTATCTAATCATTTGTGGCATCTGAACCCATGTTAAATTTTAAAGGTTTCCATAAGGCAATACCACTTATATTGTACAGTGTGTTTGCTTATGAAATGAATTTAATAGTAATTTTCTGGCAATTTATTAATCAGCTTTTGCAGTTAGTACATGATAGTGGCAGCATGCATAGGACATGGAGCTGATTTGATGGAGAAGCACGTTAAACTAAAATGCACTAGTTGTTCCATTAGGTCAAAATGACATTTCCATTAAGTATTCTGAAGCCTATTACATTGTAATTAAATGACATGCTATTGATTTCTCCTGTCTCTGCTTCCCCACTTCTCATTCTTATTGATATTATTCTGCTTGGGGAATGGAGCTGCATGTCTCCCAGACTAATTCCTCTTAGTTTGGGGGATCTTGAAGCATGCTGGGTTTTGCATTGTTTGTTACATTCCTTTTTGGCAGTTCATCAGTATCTGTCAAATATATTGTTTACATCGGCTTTTATCTCTAAAGTTTTTGATTGAGAAATTGACATTCCATTTCAGATATGCAGTTTTTTACTGTGCATAGTGTCTAAATGCTAAAAACTCATTCAAAACATTGTTTCTAGTCTGACTTTTAATGTGTGATTTGAAGAACAAATGTTGCAATAAACATCTTGAACATGTACTTACATTCTTTATTACCTTTCTAGCATATCAACCCTATGTAAGATGTTTTTGTACTAATATATTGTAACATTTCTGTTTGGGAGATTTTTGTCATGATTTTATAGCTTTCTGGCCTTTGAGATAAGTAGGAAACAAATATAATTATCAAATATCACTGGGTAAATATTTGTTAATGCAAATGAGGCAAAACATGGCATGTCTTCCAAAAGCAATTATTTCTAACTATATTCATAGATCTTTGAATCCTATCATTGTAGTCAATCCGTCACCAATTCACGTAGTTGTCAGTTGGAGGTAGCCATCCTAGGAGCAGTATTACGTGGGAGAACTTTACCTAGAAGAGTTTTTATAATATTTTAAACTTCTAGTTGAAATGCAAAGCCTGTTTAAAAAAATAATTTATACTAAAAGTGATGTAGTTGGTGAGTCAGCTGTGTAATGTAGAGGCTAAACATTCAAAAAGGTCATTTTTTAAAGAAAACAGTTCAATTTAGGCTATCAGTGAAAGTTCACATAGAGTTTTAGGAGATTATTTTAGTAGGAAATATTTTTAATGTTGTATATTATACTGAAAGAAAATGACAGGCATTTAACTACATACTTCCAACTTACCAGGTGATCTAAAAACTGAATTTCTAAAGCTAAATGCACGTCTGTAGACAATCTTGAAGTCATATTGGTAGGCAAACCTTTTTTTTTTCTGCCAGTGATTGAAGCAATGCTATAGACTAATGTTCTGATTAGAAGTAAGGTCTTATGATTCAAAGTATATTTTGAATTTTAGCTGTAATTTAAATAGTAATAGTAGCAAATTATACTAACTTCCTTTATTCTGACTTGGTTAATTATGTGAAGGAGAGCTTAAGGAGCATTGTATGGATAAAATGTTCTGTCAGTATGACTTAATGTCATAAATGTCATATTTTAATATGCATTTTTAAAGGGCTTACAGTATTTCAAGAGATCTGAAATAATAGTTTTTAACTGATATTTTAATTTTCCTTTGTGCAATTAGAGCTTTAATGATATTTATATCCTGAGAAAGCCAAGTAAACTAAGAATCTTAATGTTAATTCCTATGATATAAAGGCATAACCACTCAGAATACAGAAACAGGAAGGCCAGTAATCACTATTGTACCAAGCAAAAGCAACAAAAAGAATGCCAGGTGTATGGTTTTTCTGATCCTTTATGATGTATTTCTATGTTTGTTTATTTGTTTGATTTTTGGTTTGATTGTTTTAAACAGGGGAAAGTTGCCCAGACAGCTTGCATGTCAGCCTGCCAGCATCTGTCAACATCCTTAATGCAGATGCTACTGGACAGTGAGTTAAAACAAATAAGCATGGGAGCTGTTCAGCAATTTAACTTGGATGTCATACAGTGTGAATGTAAGTATATATTGGTTTATTCTCATGCATTACTAGGAATCTATACTTATGAAAAAAGTTGTATTCAGCAGGATAGTTCAGAAAGAAGGAAGAAGGCCTGGTTCAGCTAAACTTTTAGCAATCTTAGGAGTACGGCTAACTTCCTTTCAGGAAGATCAAAATATTTCTGCTTCACATTTAGGGCCTCTAGAGAGAGGCACTGAAGTGGCATTCTAGATTGGGATATTTAAAAAGATGATTCATTTTCCCCATTATTCCTTTGTTGGTCATTCTTGCCTTTTTCCAGAACTCTCCTAATGTTTGTCATAAATGAATGAAATGATTCTGTCATTCTTACCTGTCCTGTAAGTAACTTTTTAGATACTTGCTAGAAGAATAACCTTAGGACCTCGCATTCCAAATGAAACTTCTGAATTTTTGTTTCTCTTTTCCATAGATTTGTCAAGCTTTAGTGTTTTCATTATTTTTCACTTCATTTTGTTTAGGTAACAAGGTTAGCAGACTCTGTAATCTAATGTTGACATTAGTCAATCAGCTTCAAATGGATATGCTATTTGGTTATTAGCTTTGTTATATGTGCTTTTGGATATGTGTTTTATCAACCCTCAAATTATAATTCTTTAAGTACAAGACGTGAGTATATGTGAGCAATTTTCAAGCAGTGCTTTCAAATAAGTGGTACACTGATTAAACAATGAAAATCCCTGGTTGACAGTTCTATCAGGCACCACAGTTGATGAATTGAAAATCAGTGGGGCATAGGAAGGATTATAAAATATTTGTGGACAAATTTGCAATAATGTATTCTTTGTGAAAGACATTAAAAAATTAAATGTCAGCAGTTTGTAACAGATGTAGAAATGACTCATTTTTTTCAACAGATATCAAATATTTGCGTGCGCACTGTGTATAAGGCATTGTATTAGGAAAAACATCATTAATATTATAGAAAATAATTAGGTAGCCCCTTTGGACAAGATCAGTTATCTGTTGTGCGCCCGCACACACACACACACGTGCACACACACACACTCCAAAGTTTCTAAAAACCTACCCATTTATTTAAAAAAAGAAACGTTTATTTAGAAAGCAAAAGAAAAATGGTTTTTCCCTAGGGAAGAGAAAGATTTTCTTTTCCTAGAAAGTATTTTTTATTTTCTCCGGTTAGAAAAACTTTATTACATTTCTTTCTCAAAGTAAAGCTATCATTTGAAAAATATGTATGTATGTATGTTTTATGTTTTTGAGACAGAGTCTCACTCTGTTACCCAGGCTGGAGTGCAGGCACAGTCTCAGCTCACTGCAATGTCTGCCTTCCAGGTTCAAGCAATTCTTGTGCCTCAGCCTCCCAAGTAGCTGGGACTACAGGTGCATGCCACCACGCCCAGCTAATTTTTGTATTTTTAGGAGAGACGGGCTTTTCCCGTGTTGGCCAGGCTGGTCTCAAACTGCTGGCCACAGGTGATCTGCCCATCTCAATACTTTGAAACTGATTTCTTAAGTTTCTTTAAAAGTTGTTCTTATGAGATCATTCCGGTATGACATTGTCTGTATAAATATCTCACGTAAGTATTGCTCAAGACATTTTGTGTTATAGTATTCTC
This sequence comes from Ateles fusciceps, assembly GCA_036589455.1. Taxonomy (NCBI): domain Eukaryota; kingdom Metazoa; phylum Chordata; class Mammalia; order Primates; family Atelidae; genus Ateles; species Ateles fusciceps. The sequence continues at coordinate 9,331,190 of JAZHEH010002393.1, forward strand.
TCTTATCCACAGTTTTGTTTTCTGCAGTTTTTGTTACCTGCTGTATAGTACAATAAGACATTTGGTGTGAGAAAGGTATTCATATAACTTTCATTACAGTATGTTGTCATATGTGTTCTATTTTATTATTTTTGTTGTTAATTTCTTATTGTGCCTAATTTTTTTTTTTTTTTTTTTGAGACAGAGTCTCGCTTTGTCTCCCAGTCTGAAGTGCAGTGGCACGATCTTGGCTCACTGCAACTTCCACCTCCTGTGTTCCAGCAATTCTCCTGCCTCAGCCTCCTAAGTAGCTGAGATTGCAGGTACTTGCCACCACGCCTGTCTAATTTTTTGTATTTTTGGTAGAGATGGGGTTTCACCATGTTGGCCGGGCCCTGTGCCGAATTTTTAAATTAAGCTTTATCATAGGTATTTATGTATGTATATATGTGAAAAAAACATAATTAATATTGGTTTTATTACTCTCTGCAGTTTCAGGCATTGATTGGGAGTCTTGGAATATACTGCCATGGGTAGGAGGGGGATTACTGTATTACATCTTTAGTATGGCTTCAAAATAACTAGATGATTGAAATACCTTTGTTGGCATTTGATGTGTTTTCTAAATTAAATTTATTGCTCAAAGATGGAAATTACTGCTTGATTAGACAAGTTCAGTTATCTAAATCTTCTCTCTATTCTCTTACCTCTCTGTGAAGGGCTGGCCTATTGATACTGAGAGAAAGGCCCAAACACCCTGGAATCTTTGCCTCACTATCCTGACATATGACAGTTTTTACTTTCAGGTACTCCTTTGGGCAGAGTTACTAGAGGCTCCTTTTAAAACTCTGATGTTTTTTTAAAGAGTTAATCTCTTGGAAAAGACCAAGAAAGGTATGAGCTATACCTCAGTTAAGGAAGCCTGGGGTCATTTGCAAGAGGGGTAAACCCTAGCCTGATGGGGTCTAAAGTTCTGGCACTGTGGATATGGAAAGAGAGAGACCAGGACTCCAAAGACAAACCATAGAAGACAACTCAGATTCCTTTAAGATTTTGCCTATCGTTGGCTCTACTTCTTAATACTTCTGTATTACCTTAATCATTACTTCTTAACCCAGTATCATGCATTTAGTACTCATGGGACAAAAAAAAAAAATTGATTAAAATTTTTCATGTTTATTTCACTATCTCTGGTGTTCTCTTTTCCAAAAGACATCTTTTTACTTAAGTAGTGTAGCATGGATAAAGAAGTCTTCCATACTCTCTCTGGTGTAAAAGAACCATCCACCCCTCAACTTCTGACTTTCAGTGATTGATACATAAATCATTTAAAAAATGAAACTTAGCTTTCTCTAATAAATATGTTAGAAGAATTTTAAAAATAAGTTTCATCTCAAGTATTTTTGTTTGTTTAAATCTGGAAGAAAGTAGTTTTTAAAAAATACAAAGCTGGCCGGGTGCTGTGGCTCACACCTGTAATCCCAGCACTTAGGGAGGCTGAGGTGGTCGGATCATGAGGTCAAGAGATTGAGACCATCCTGGCCAACATGGTGAAACCCCGTTTCTACTAAAAATATAAAAATTATCTGGGCGTGGTGGTGCGCACCGGTAGTCCCAGCTACTTGGGAGGCTGAGACAGAAGAATCGCTTCAACCAGGGAGGCAGAGGTGGCAGTGAGCCGAGATTGTGCCACTGCACTCCAGCCTGGTGACAGAGCAAGACTCTGTCTCAAAAAAAAATTACAAAGCTTATTATCAGTATTAATGTAGTATGTATGGTTTCTGGTTATTGGGGCAGGGAAAGGAGAAAAAAGGGAGACAAGAAGAATCTGGGTAGGTAGTAGGAAGGCTAGAACGCCCCTAAGTTTGTGAAGAGAAGAGTTCTGGATACCATGGGAATGAGCGGGAATATGAAGAAGAACATAGGCAGGTAGTTCAGGTGAGGAATACTAGAAGCTAAAAGATCATTGAGTTTCTTCACACACCTGGTAATAACATAGACATGCTCACACACTCCTCCACCTTGAAATCCTTTCTATAAAAAACCTGTCAAGTAATTGTCCAGCCATTCCTTGAACATCCAATTTGGAAGATTAACTACTCTTCAGAAAATACATTTCCATACAATACATCACTCTATCAGTCTCTTACACTGAACTGAAATCACTTTCTAAATTTCCTCGAATAGACCTAGTTCTACCTTAGAGTTAGTGTCACCACCAGTCTATACTGTGTTTTTGTGCAAATTAGAAAAGATGTTCTCAGTAAAAGGAAAAAGCCCTCTAGAGTTGCCCCTTTATCAGAATTAGAGAAAGTTTACTATTTTCCCATCTGGACTTGGCCCCTACTAAGGCACATAGCTTATCAAATAAAACGTAAGCTGGATTTAGCTTTCCCCTTCCCATTGTTCTCCTTAGTTGGGCACCTGTGGATAGTAAGCAGCCTGACAACTATATCTGAAGCTTGACTTGGGGTCACACAGGAAAAAAACAAATCCTTATCCACAAGCCAATTACATGAAAACTGCTCTTACATTTCTCTGAATCTTCTGAAAGCCAGACATCAATAGTTCCTTATTGTGATTCTTCTTATGTGATGTGGTTGTAGATCCAGAAATCTTCTTTGAACTGGTTTAGCTGTCTTCTCTTTCATATCTGATATTCCAGATTAAATACAGAGATACCTAGGGGTACAGAACAAGTATAATTATGTAGCTTTGTTATCAAATACATTGTTTCATATTCTATAATTCATTAATAAAGCCCAAACTGTTAAATCTTTTTCAGTAGCTAGTACATACTTCCAAATCACTGAAGCTACAGGTTTCTATAATCTCTGTGTATTCCCACCTCCCCTGCTTTTTTGTGTGTGTGTGATTGCTAAGCTCTGTTTTTCTTATCCTATATGTGTATGGTTGGTTTTGTTTTAGGATTTTAAGATTATCCTTAATAAATTTTGAGATGTGTTCTATAACTAGCCTATTGAGATCTTTTTATATCAAAAGTTAATATCTGCGGATTTGTAATCATTCTTTTTACATATTTGCCAAAGTCATTAGCAAAATATTGAACAAAACCTGTTATTCACATCCTTAGATACAGAACATCAATATCCTGAGATACAGTACATCATCAAAAGTACAGTACGTGGTCCCCAAATGAGCAGCAATAGCATCACCTGGGAAATTGTTAGAAATGCAAATTCTTGGGTTCCACCTGCTAAACTGGGAACTCTGGGGATGGGGCCCAGCAATTTGCTTGAATAGGCTCTCCAGTTGATTCTGTTGCATGATAAAGTTGGAGAATCACGGTATTAGATGGACCTCTCCTTCATATCTATTTAGGTCAATTATTCAGAATTTTACAGGCATCTTAAGATTTCTCAGCCAGTTGCTAATCCCCCATTGAATCTAACTCATAGTTTGGCATTTTGCTCCATGTTGTGAGCAATTTTTGTCAGAAGCCTTGCTAGCATAAAGAGTTAATAATGACCATTGAATTTTCCTTAGAGCAGTCTAATGACCCTTTCAAAGAAGAAAATGACATTATTCTGATTAGTCATAAATCCATATTGACTCATAGTGATCACTTTCTCTTCGAAACTCTCAGAAATCTTTACTTAATAGCCTGTGATTGGTTCTAGGATTAACATAAAATCCCGCTAGTCTGTGATATGCTTGCAAGAGATCCATAGCCCATGGAAGTCTAGTAGCAGGGATCGGAAACTCAGACTGGAAATCATGAGCCACCAAAGATGCTGGGCAACTCAGAAAAGGTGCTTAAATCATAACATTTAAGCAATAGGAAGTGAGTTTCAGTTACAAGATTGAAATGTGAGTATCAACAACGACCTTTTTCTGTGCTAGATTTTCCTTTTATTTGATTTAATCAGAATGCAAAAATGTTTATTTTCCCATTCTTGTTACTCTGTAAAAAACATCATACGTGTATTTCCTGGCCCTCAAAATGTCAATCTGCAGGTAGAAACAAATAGCACATCTAGATCTGGTGGGGGAGGTGGAAAGCTGGAAGTAATTCAGTTGCTGACAAACTATTCTATACCATCATTCAGCCATATGCTTTTTGTTTTTGTTTGTTTTATTTTTCTGATGATGAAGAAGAATTACCACTGACCCATCTATGTGCTCACTTGTTTGAAACAATGTGTTGGTGCTCTTTTTTTTGGTATTCCATGTGACGAGTGACACACATACCTGTGAGGTAAATAAGCTTGAGCTAAAATTTCAGTCTGTAATTATGAAACAGAACTTTTTCCCATGTTAAGTCAACTTCTCTATAAGAAGTTTCATTTGTGCAAATGTTTAATGATAACCTATTATATGTTTAGTGAGAACCTATTACATGCTTGTTATATACTAGGAAATCAAAGATAAATCAAACTTTGGCCGGGTGTGGTGGCTCACGCCTGTAATCCTAGTACTTTGGGAGGCCGAGGTGAGTGGATCACCTGAGGTCAGGAGTTCAAGACCAGCCTGGCCATCATGGTGAAACCCCATCTTAAATAAACAAATATATATATATATATATATATATATATATATATATATATGTAAAGATAAATCAAACTTCAAAGATTTCATAGTCTGGCCGGGTAGGAGACAGGTACATAACTGTAATAGAGCATAATTATTTATAGAATATGTATTATGTGTAGAGAGGGAGCAATTAATTCTGTATGCCATGGGATTGAGACAATTGACTATAACAGAAGTAAAATTTGAGCTTGGTCTTAAGGGATGGATAAGATTTCACCAACAGCAGGGAGGGGGTATTCTGAATAGAGGGCATGAGATAGGCAAAAGCACTGTGATGAGAGAATGTTTAGGGAATCTTCAAACAATCATTTGTGGATAGACTACAAAATGGAGCTTTTTAATTAGGACCATGACACAATGACATCTGTGTCATAAAATGTTAACTCTAGTGTCATATGGAAACTTGTACTGGAATGAGGGGAGAGACTGAAATCAGGAAGACCTATTAAAAGACTGTTGAACTTTTTCATGTGAACTATAAAAAGAGCTTAACCTTGGCCAGCGGGAATGAAGAGAAGGTATGGATTTCAGACATTTTGGAGGAGAGAATACATAAAGAGAGTGAATTAGTAAAGGTACAATTTGATATGATTTAACCATCCAGGATAGATAGTTTAATTAATCGGTATAGAAGATTTGAAATTGCAGGTACCTTACAGAGTACTATGCTCATAATAAAAGGTCTACAGATATTTATTTATTGAATATACATGAACAAAGTAACAAATCAGGAACTCTCTGTAATCAACACTGGTTTCTTTTAGAGTTCTACCTTTGTTGTCAGAAAATTAAGACCAGCTGACATTGCTGTATTTCAACTCAAGACCATTTAACTCCTTGATCTAAACAAAACTGATCATTATTTCTTTCACAAAAATTCTTCACGTATTTCATGACTGAAGAATGACCTTTTATCTGTTCCAAGCCAAGCAGTTATTTTTTAAAATGTTTCCTTGTAGGATATTTTCACTCCCCTTTTTGTAAATTTTCTTTGGATCTTTTTCTATTTCTCTACATTTTGAACCTCTACTTGGTCAAAGTGGATACAATGTCTAAGTTCAGGAATATAGAATTATATGAACTTTTATAAAACTTTTTTTTTTTTAGTGCTTTCACAGTAGTCTTAAGATGGTCTGAGCACATGACAGGAAGTTGAGACCTTGGTTCCAGTCCTGGCACTGCCTCTAACTTGAGCAAGTTGACTTGGACATACCATTCAACCATCAAGAGGCCTAAGTTTTTCCTATAATATATGGAATTTAGAATTGATAATTTTTTTCAAGATAATGTCCTGGTTCTAAGATTCAAAGGCAGTAAAATGTTAAGACATTGAAGAGTGTGGGGCTTTGAAGTCATATATTAATTATTTCCTCTTATCTCTTATGTGCATGGCATTGAGGGGACACAGTGGCAAGCAACACAGAAAAGGTCTATACCCTCTTGGAGTTTAAGTCCAGTGGGGAAACAGTCATTAAATAACTTCACTAATAAATATGACTATAAATTGTTAAACTTTGTAAAAGTATATGGTATGAGAATACTAGGTAGGATCTATGTATGAATGTAGAGTTAACTTTTGGTTAATTTGACCATAACCGTAATACTAGTATAACTGCATGTTTGGAGACAGGAAGATACCCAGGAATACATACTTGGGAATTGCAAAAATAGCTCTCTCTGAAGGCTACATTGAACCTTTGATCTTAGTATAAATTTTGTATAAGTTCAAGATAAATGTCTTCTTATTTGGAGGAGTATTTGCCAAGGTATGAGAATGATGTTCTAAATCAGTATATGTACTTTGTTTTATATTTATTAAATACTTATCATATATTGGGTTCCGATATAGGTACCTTATAGATACAACCAAAGAGAAGAAAAGATTAATATGTCCTCTAAACAAGTTCTTGTAAAGATGTCTCAGAAATTCTTCATATCTCTAACCATATCAGAAAGGTCCTGTTCTATATTTGAAGTATCCAGAGTAGGTCTAGAATATACTTTTTTATTCATTCTACCCAAATATCTAAATTAGGTAATCAGCTCTTAAGAGTTTAACATCTGAAACCTGAAGGTATTGGAAAAGGCATTAGAATAACCCCAGATTAGAGAGTGCTGACACCTATTTCAATGGTGAGTTATTGAGGAGTAGGTAAGTTTCTAAATGTGAAAGCCTTGGTGTTTCTTCATTTTTGGATAAAAACTTAACCTGCTGGGCACAGTGTCTCATACCTGTAATCCCAGCACTTTTGGAGGCCAAGAGTGGAGAATCACTTGAGCCCAGGAGTTTGCGAACCAGCCTGGACAAAATAAGGAGACTTCATCTCTGCAAAAAATAAAAAATTAGCCAGATGTCGTGGTGCACACATGTAATTCCAGCTATTCAGGAGACTGAGGTGGGAAGATTGCTTGGGCCTGGAAGTGGAAGGTCAAGAATGCAGTGAGCCATGATCATGCCACTGTACTCCAGCCTGGGCAACAGAGGGAGACCCTGTCTCAAAAACGAAACAAAAGCAAAACAAGAAATCTTAACCAAAAAAAAAAAAAAAAAGAAAGAAGAAGGCGGCTGTTTAGAATTTTTTTGCATCCATGACCTCTAATTCTAGCCTTGATAAAGGCCTGTGCCTCGTAATAAAAGTATTAAGGCAAAATCATTTAGATTGTAAGAGAAGAATATTTCAGTGCTTTTTAAAAAAGTAGGCTAGATGCTGTTACATTGTTTGGATACCTGAGTTGTTTCTGGTTTGGATACCTGAATTTGATACCTAAGATGTCTGATTGAGGATACTTTGCCCAGGTTTAATTCCAAGAAATGGAGAAAACTAGATACTACTTTATATAAAAATGAGGCGATGAAGGTAGAGCAACAGTTGGTCCTAGAGGTTTGCATCCCACTGTTGCTAACCACATACAACAAATAAGAAATCTAAAAGCCAAGAATCCTAACTCTCCTGATTCCCAGGCATTAAGTTCTTCACCATCAGAAAAACCACTAGATGGTGCTCTTAGTCATTCCTTCTAATGACACGTCTGGTCCACATGGGATACTTTGCCTAGTAACAAAGTTTGTTAAACAAAACTTGAGTCTTACTAGCTACTTTAATCTTCAGATCTAGATAGAAATAGAGTTACAAGAAGTGTCTTCAGATAGAATGAATATTGGCATTCATATTCAGCCATTTATTTAGTTACAGAATTACTCCATTTTATATGCACCTGTGTGGTCTTCTGCAAGCAAGGTCTTGAAATTTTAGCCTAGTCTCCTCACCCTGCCTTTCAATCTTTGGTCAAGCTTTTGGTGTATTCACTCTTAGGACTCCATGGGCGCCTTTTCTTCCCCCTCCCTTACCTCCTGACAGTTCTACCTACGCTGTATGGATGTCTTCTATATCTACATTGTAAACAATCCACATTCTCTACCTTATGGTAAAGGTAACTGTCTGCCTAGAATAAGATTTTTCAAGGACTTCTGAGTTTAATTCCCTCTGAGTTTAATTTCAGAGTAGGTTTTATATTTTCCAGTTGGGATAAATACTTAGGCCTGACATCTTGGCAATCTTCCTTCTCCCCTTGTACCAAACCCTTTACATTTTGTCTAGATCCTGAGGGAAGAGCCTGTTTTCCTACTTAAAAATTTTTTTTGTTATGTATACAAATAACTCATGCTTTTCCTGCAGATACTCTTTGTTCTCTTAAAACTTCATAGATTGCCAATTTGGAAGATATTTTTGTTATAATCACAGCTTACACTGCATTCATTATTTTTTGTTTCCACTTTCATGTAAAGTGATTCAAACTAGTCTTCCAAGTTAGGCTGATATAGCAGAGTTTTACTCTATTGTTATAATATACATTTGCAATAACATCAGACATCTCCTTCTCTAATCTTTACTTAGAGTATTTGAAAACTTGGAATCAGGCTGGGTACAGTGGCCCACACCTGTAATCCCAGCACTTTGGGAGACCGAGGTGGGCAAATCAACTGAGGTCAGGAGTTTGAGACCAGTCTGGTCAACATGGTGAAACCCTGTCTCTACTAAAACTACAAAATTAGCGGGGCCTGGTGGCACATGCCTGTAATCCCAGTTATTCGGGAGACTGAGGCAGGAGAATCGCTTGAATCTGGGAGGTGGAGGTTGCAGTTAGCTGAGATCATGCCATTGTACTCCAGCCTGGGCAACAGAGCAAGACTCATCTCAAAAGAAAAAAAGAAAACAGGAAACTTGAAATGTTTTATTATTATTGCACAAAATAAGAGAATGCTGGGAGAGTAAGAGAATGAATATGCTGAAGTTATTTTGTTTACTAAAAAGGAAATAGTCAAATTGGACGCATTAAGAGAAAAAAACAAAGATTTGGAATCTCTTAAAGAAGAAAACTTTATAAATCTGGAAATGATTTTTATGTATCTTACTGGGAAACCAGGATCAATGTGTGTTTTTAAAAATACCCTTAAAGGCATGGCTAAATAACAAAAACAAAGACACCATAATAGGGAGGAAGTGGGCATTATTGTTTTTAAACTTCTAAAGATAGTACAAGGGGGCTGGGCGCAGTGGCTCACTCCTGTAATCCCAGCACTTTAGGAGGCTGAGGCAGGCGGATCCCAAGGTCAAGAGATCGAGACCATCCTGGCCAACATGATGAAGCCCTGTCTCTACTAAAAGTACAAAAAACTAGCTGGATATGGTGGCACGTGCCAGTAGTCCCAGCTACTCAGGAGGCTGAGGCAGGAGGATCACTTGAACCTGGGAAGCGGAGGTTGCAGTGAGCCAAGATCGCACCACTGCACTCCAGTCTGGCAAAAGAACAAGACTCTGTCTCAAAATAAAAAAAAAAAAAAAAAAAAAAAGATGGTCCAAGGGAGGAGAATTAGCAGTCCCCAAAATATGACAAATTATATACAAAATGAGAATCTGGATGAGCCAAAAAGTAATTTGATGACAGTACTTCAAGAGATTTCAGAAATTAGTCATCAATTCTTTAAAAATTTAAAAGATTGAAATTGACCCCATGAATTATTGGGACCATAGACAATATTAGTAGAAATGATTCGTATTATTATGTATTCATTCAATACACATTTATTGATTATTGCCTATGTGGTAGGCATGGTGTATGTAACTACTTCCCAGGAGATTCTTGTTTAGTGGAAGAGCTCATGATTTGTTTTTGTTGAAGAAAGTATTAGGAGTATTCTCACCCTTAATTACTTTTATATAAATACACTTAGTTTGATATAAATGCACTAAGTGTGCATAGTTCTCTTCTTGATTTGCACTGTCCAATAAATACATATGGATAGTAAATTTAAATTAAGTAAGCTGGAGGTAGTGCCTCACACCTGTAATCTCAGCACTTCAGCATTTTGAGAGACCAAGGTCGGGGGAGGATCACTTGAGGCCAGGAGTTTGAGACCGGCTTAGGCAACATAGTCCCCCTGTCTCTACAAAAAATAAAAAAATTCGGCAGGCATGGTGGCACCTGTAGTCCCAGCTACTCAGGAGGCTGAAATGGGAGGATCGCTTGAGCCCAGGAGATTGAGGGAAGGTGCAGTGAGCTGTGATGGCACCATAGCACTCCTGTCTGGGTGACAGAATGAGACCCTGTCTCAAAATTAACTAAAATAAGGAAAACCCAAAATTCTGTTTAGTATAGATATTACATTTCATTATTGCAGAATGTTCTATTGGACAGCATCATTCTAAATCTAATCAATAAGCTAGATAATACATCAATATCCAATACTGGATGGCATCCCCCTTAGAATTTACTTATTTATGGTTTGTTCAGTTTTTCTTCACTCATTTAAGAAATTTTCATTGAATAGTCATTATGAGTCAGGCATTGTGCTAGGTGTTAAGAATGTAGAAGTGAAAGTACTGTCCCTACTTTCAGGGAGTTCATGGTTTGGTGAGAAGACCCAGGCAGATAAACAGTTACAAGGCAGCAGAGTGAGTGCCGAAGTTAGGCTGTGCAGAGGAAGTCACAGTGAGAACACAGAAGAGGGACATAACCCAACTTGCAGGGATAACAGAAGTCTTCCCAAGGAAGATGATGATTGAAGGATAAGAGTTTACCCAGTTGGAAAATAAGAAGAGGAAGGATGCTCTAGGCATAGGGATCAAAGCATCATGGAAAGAGAGTGGTATATGCACGGAAGTACAGGTAGTTTGTTGTGGCACAGAAATTACGGTACCCCTACGGAAATGATGAGATGAGGCTGGCAGATGGACAAAGGCTAGATTGCAAAGGACCTCAGCTTTGTTTTATTTTGAGATGATGGGGAACTATTGAAAGATGTTAAGCTGTGAAGTGGCACAAATCTCATCTACATAAATCCTACTGGAAGAAGTGGATGGAGAGGTTGTACCAGAAGCAGTGAGATCAGATAGGGGTGTGTTTAAGTAACCCAAGCAAGAAATGATGATAGTGTGTACTAAGGTAGAAACAAATTCACACTCGAGATATTTTGGTAATTATTTTGGATTGACTGCGTTTGAGTTTTAAAGAAATAAAGGGACAAATACGAAGCTATGAATCAAATTGAATAGCATATCATTACAAATGTCCTCTGTGCCAGATGATTATCAGGTCACAAAATTGCCTTCCACCCCTAAACAAATTTGAGAAAAAGCCCTGACTGTTATAATCTAGTGAATTTCACTTCCATATTGGTTAGATTCTTATGAGAGATGTGATAAAAGATGAGAGACTGAATACTTAATCAGATTCTGGATTAATGGAGTAAATGCCATGAAACCTGAATTTGTTATCTAATCCTGAAGTCACTTCCCTTTTAATTTTTCTACCCTATAAATGAAGGACTGAGCCAGGCAAGGTGGCTCACACCTGTAATCCCAGCATTTTTGGAGGCCAAGGCAGGTGGATCACTTGAAGACAGAAGTTCGAGACCAGCCTGGCCAACGTGGTGAAACCCTGTCTCTACTAAAAATACAAAAATTAGCCAAGCGTGGTGGTGCACATCTGTAAGCCCAGCTACTTGGGAGGCTGAGGCATGAGAATCGCTTGAACCTGGGAGGAGGAGGTTGCAGTGAACCAAGATCGCGCCACTGCACTCCAGCCTGGGCAACAGAGCAAGACTCCATCTTAAAAAAAAAACCACACACACACACACACACAATGAAGGACTTGGCAACTTTTAAACTGAGTCCTTAGGGGACTGTTGGGCATGTTTCAAAAGGGTTGTCTCTTTCAGTTGCAAGATTTTATGATCCATCATCTGCATGTCCTATTTACTAAAATAAGTTATTGTAATGCTCAGAGCTGATGGTGTATGAGAAAGTACTTAGTAAACTTTAATATATACATTTATGGTACCACTAATTTTGACACTGAGCTCTCTGGTTTACTGCCAAGCCATTGGGGCTTAAACTACAGTATCTTAAACAGGAACCTAGGGAGAAGAAAAATTATTTTAAGATTATTTTTAATGTAGGAAAATCTGAGTGATTAAGTAGATAATAACTATATGTCTAATTGAAATTGAGCTTGTTTTTGTGCCTGATAAAATGAGTCTTCCTGCATCATAGGAGGTCTTTATTTATGAGTGTATGTGTATCTATCCACGGTGATGGTAGAAGCTGAGGTAGCATTTACAGCCTTGGTTAAGAACCACTAGGGATTTATAATAAGCTGTTACAGACAGTAGCCTAAGACTGTGGCCAAAAAAAGGCCAGTAAAATGCTGGATGGTCTTAAGTTGTTTTTTTTTTTTAATACAAGACCTCGCTTTGTTACCCAGGCTGCTGTGCAGTGGTGCGATCATGGCTCACTGCAGCCTCAATCTCCTGGGCTCAAGTGATCCTCCTGCGTCAGCCTCCCTAGTAGGAGGAACTACTGCAGGTGCATGCCACCATGCCTGGCTAATTTTAAATTCTTTTTATAGAGATGGGGTCTTGGCATGTTGCCCTGGCTGGTCTTAAACTCCTGGCTTCAAGCAATCCTCCAGCTTTGGCCTCCCAAAATGCTAGGATTATAGTCATGAGCCACCATGCCCAGCCAAGAAAAATATTTTTTTAAGTTAGAAAACACCTTTACTTTTAACACCTTTTATGATTATAATATAAAAGGCTAACATGAAATAATAATGTATTTTATAATGTAATATAAAAGATATTATAATTTTGCTTATCATTTTTCAATTAAAATGTAATGGTACTAGAGAAAGACAACTCAGTTACCTAGGGCATAGTAGAGGGTAATGGCGATACCACTGTATGAAAGCATACCACTTTTCATTGTATAAAAAAAAGTGGTTTGAATAAATTGTACTAAATGTTGAAAAGCATGGCTAGATTTGGTCACTACATCTTGGTTTTCTAGAAAGAAGGGGTCTGAGAATGGTGAATTTAGTCACTTATCTGATGACCATAACTACTTAGTACCTAGCAGAGAATCAAGAACAAAGGGGGAAAAAGTGGTACATCTTTGAGTAACCAAAAGGTTACTCATTCTCAAAAGGTACATATGCTGAAATGTATGTGTATAAAACCTATTAACCTTACTAGTAGGAGAGGCCCTTGCTTAGGTTGTATTTACTCTTACTTTAGACACAATTCTAGTAATTGATTAGCTGGCTTACCTGCTCAAGAAGAGTAAAGATAACATTAATAAGAGAGATGAGGGAGAAAGCAGGGAATAAGAATTCATGTTAAAACTACCAGGGAGAAGGCAGGAAAATTAGAAAAGCTAGACACAAGAACTCAAATAGCACAGCTTTTTAATAGAACAAAAAAAAACAGCCCCTGGGAATTTTACTTTATAGAAAAAAAAATGTATTCTTAATGGTGACCTAGAGAATTATGTACATTTTAGAATTTTGTAAAAAATGCTTAAGATTAAAAAAATTTCTGATACTTAAAGCAAAAATTATGCAACAGCAACAGAAACTTATTTTGAGTTTCCCATTCCCCAGAGATGCCAGATAAATTAAGCTGTGCAAGTTTTCTATATTTATTGTTTTTAATTGTTAATTTTGAGCCTTTCTAAATTATATTTCACGCAGAATACACTAGACTTAAAAGAATTACTTTTGTTATTCCAAGAACTATATAGGCTGAAATTTTAAATAGCTTCCAAAATTCTGGCTCAGATAAATTCACAAATGAAACATCTATAATGTTCTCTAAGAAAATTAAAATATCCAGCCCTTTGGGAGGCCAAGACAGGGATATTGCTTGAGGCCAGGAGTTGGAGCCCAGCCTGTGCCATGTAACAGCATCCTCCCTATCTCTACCACCAAAAAAAAAAAAAAAAAAAAAAAATTAGCCAAGTGGGGAGGTGCATGCCTATAGTCCCAGCTACTTGGGAGGCTGATTGCTTGAGCCCAGGCGTTTGAGGTTGCAGTGAGTTATAATCATGCCACTACAGCCTGGGTGACAGATTGAGACCCGTCTCTTAAAAAAAAAAAAAAGAAAGAAAATTAGAATATTATTTGGGTGGGAAAGTGATTATAAGCATTCTTATCAGAGAAGCTTGCATGTAAAATGACAGGGTCTTTTTTATGAGCCAAGTCTTTTAAGTCTTTAAAATAACTAATATTGCAATTGTTTTTAGTTTAATTAAATAAGCTATGTTGGTAGTATTAAGAATGTTACACCACAAACGATTATTGAAGGAATCTTTGGAAATTTTTAAAATTCTTGTTGATTTTTTAGTTGAGGCGTGAATCCTTTATAAAAAAAATTATTAAAAGACATGAACAGACATTCCTTCATCATCCTGATTTTTCCGCTTAGAACATTTTACCTATTGTCTGCATGTAAAGTTGACTTCTTACTTTGGTGTCTGCCTTTTATTGCTATAGCTAGAGGTGGTATTTTTTACTAGCACATATTCTGTAACAAAGCAAATGTTTCAAAATATGTTGACAGCCATGGAATTGGTATCATTTTAAATGCTTCTACAATCATTCACATAAGGCTAAAAAGAGTCAGAAAACTTAACTTGATTGAAGTATGCTACTACTCTTAAATTTTATGTAAGATAACCCTTCTAAATTTATGGTGATTAAGGATTACAGTGATTAAATGGCAGATTAGAAATTTAAAATTATTAAAATACTTGAGGTAATGGATGTGGAGAACTTTCTCAGTAGTGGAAATTGAAGGTTATAAATAATCCTCATTTGAAATGGTTATGTGTAAATATTATAATGCATTTATAATGAGTAGAAATTAATTTAACAGTTAAACTCATATATTTTGCAATCTCATTTTTCCTTTTTTCTTCTTTTAATAGTGTTTGCCAGCTCTGAGCCTGTGCCAGGATTCCAGGGGGATACCCTGCAGCTAGCATTCATTGACCTCAGACAAGTAAGATGTAATAATGTACTTCTCATTTGTTGCCTTCTACCTCTTGCCCTCCCCCCACTTTTTTGTTAATGCTACAGGAATGCCTGTTTGCCTTGAAACAACCTGTCTTAAGAAAAACGCTTCCTTGATAACTATGTATTTGACACTTGTCTTTGAACCCATAATGCATTCAGTACCTCAACTTCATGGAGCATTCTTATAAGTGAATATTTAATTTATTTAATAGTCATTACCTGCTAAACACATTACTAAACCATAACTTTGTAGTTTGGTTTAATGACACTTGATATTCAGTTATTTCTTAATAATCTCATGGTTATATATGAAAATTGGTGGTATTAACATTAATATCAGGACCCAAGTTAAATGTAAATTATTACAACCTGGAAAGTAACCCTTTGCATAAAATTTTTTCATTGGTAAAGAATGCTATTTTTAAAATTTTCTGTTGGTCCAAGAAAGGATAAAATAAGTTTTAAAAATGTGATGAGACATTTACATAATTCTTTTCTGGTCATAATACGCTTAAGTCTAGTAACAAAATATGATCATTTAAAATATCTATTAATTTTACTACTCTGACATCTCTATTGTCATTTTATTTATTTTCCTCTTTTTTTCTACCTCTCCATTTTTTTATTCTTTTCCTCCTCTTTCTCTTTCCTCCTTTTTTTTTTTTAAGTCCTAGGATTAAGTAGTTTAATAAAGCTGGGTGAAAGGAGTCGTAGTAGGAAAGAAGGATCCAAATTAGAGGGCTCAGAAGTGCTAGAATAGACAGTAGGAGTGACTGTGGCCTTTGCAAGAAGAACCATATGGAGATTGAATTAAAACAAAGCCACTGTGGTATCAGTCTATTAATGGTTCCCATTCCCTTCGGGGGATAGAGATGAGGCTTCGTCATTGGTATGAATACTGTCTACCACAGTGATGTTCAGTGCAGGACCAGTTTGAGCAGTTAACGAAACTCTGATTTCAATAAATGTTTGAGAATATAGATGATTCCAACCTAGTGTTCCATAAATACTTATTGTCTATTATATATTCATTATTTGCAGAGGAAAGATGTGGTTGAAATAAATATAAAAGTAATATGAGAAATAGTTTTATCCTGATGGAGCTTAAAAATGCTTTAGAGAAGTAAAACATATACTGGTTAGGAATCTTTATAAGACAATAAGTCATGTGGAAATAATTGGTATATCTTCAAGTCAGGTTTAGAAGGAGACTGAAAAAGCCATTCTTGTCTCCAAATTATGTCTGTAAAGTATGGTACATATAAAATATATTCATATTTACTTTTGTTTGCAATCAATGCTCAGATATTATGCCAAACAAGGAACACTGTTATAGATGACCTAGATCTCGATGATAACCTTGCTGAGTTGGGAAAGATAGTAGAAAATGAAGACGGTGGTCTCTATTAGTCATTTATTTAGAAAACTGTCTTCTCTTTATCAAATAATTTTAAAAATTTGCTTTTTGAAATATTTAAATTATCGCTTGCTAAGTAAATGATTACTATTTTACAGTCACCTGTGATTCTATGTTTATTTATTTGTTTATTTATTAATGAGACAGAGTCTCACTCTGTTGCCCAGGCTGGAGTGCAGTGGCACAGTCTCGGCTCACTGCAACTTCCACCTCTGGGGTTCAAGTGATTCTGCTGTGTTAGCCTCCCGAGTAACTGGGACTATAGGCGCACATCACCATGCCCAGTCAGTTTTTTAATTTTTTTGTTTTTAGTAGAGATGAGGTTTTCCCATGTTGGCCAGGCTGGTCTTGAACTCCTAGCCTCAAGTGATCTGTCTGCCTGGGCTTCCCAAAGTGTTGGGATTACAGGGATAAGCCATAACAACCAACCACCTGTGATCCTATTTTAATCAAGTGTTTCAAACTTTGATATTTGACATACTTCCCCAAATTTCAAATTCTAAAATTGTCTTTTTGAACTCAGACTTTTGGCTATTCCAGAAAGGGTCCCTGGAAGTTCAAGAGAGATATATTAGGCTTATTCGATATATGAAAATTATATGAGAAACCTTATGAAATAAGAAATGATATTTAACTTTCTTTGAATTATATTTATACAAATATCTTATTCATGTGTTCCAAAATTATACTGGACTCCTGAAATTCTGATGTCTTGATATTTGTTATTAGTCATAATTATGTTAAATTATTACATGCCAGAAAAATAACAAAATTCCCTTGTCAGTTGGTGTATTTCACCATGGCTATTCTGTCTTTGGTCATCTACAGAATATTAATTGTTTTTCTTTGATTCTCCTCCAAAAACAGTTTACAATTGGCTGCAGTCCAAAATGTGTTTCTTTTTTAAGAAAATTTATGGAAAACACCCTGACAATAGGCAGAGGCATACAGAGTTATATAATGGACTCTAGAGACTCAAAAGGAGAGGGTGGGAGAAGGGGGAGAGAGCTTAAAAAAACTACATATTGGGTACAATGTATACTGCTTGGATGATGAATATGCTAAAATTTCAGACTTCACCACCATACGATTCATCCATGTAACCGAAAACCACTTTTACCTCAAAATCTATTGAAATAAAAATAAATAAATAAATAAATAAATAAATTTTTAAAAGAAATATATTCTTTATGCAGACCATCACTCACCATCTTTGACATAAATCATACTCCCCTATATGTAAAGATTAAATAAGGTCTCATAACCAAACAGCAGTGTACAGACCATGTTTACATCTTAATTTGAACAAACCAGTTGTAAAAAAAAAAATGGGAGGGGGGCAGATTTGAGATAATCAGGGAAATATGGATATTAGATATTTGGTATTAAATTATTTTAAAAGGTATAATAATGACATGATGAATATGTTTTTTAAATGCCTTACTAGAGGCATAATAAAACATTACAGGTAAAATGAAATGAGTACATATATATGTAAGTTATACATGTTTTCAAAATACATTCGAATATACAAAAAAGTAGAAAAAAGTTACTCAGTCTTACTACCCAAACACATCATTATTAGCATGCTGTTTTATTCCCTAGTGGTCTTTTTCCATTCATTGTTTTCCTCATGCATGCTCCTACCCTCACCTATGATTCCTGGCATACTCTCCTCACAATTCCTTCTTTGTATTTCAGATAGTGTTTGCCTCTTAAATCTTAAAAAGGAACTTTTTTTTTTTACCAGATATTTAAGAGCCATAAAACCCAAATATAATGTGTGTAACTTGTTTTGATCCCAATTCAGACAAATCAATGGGAGAAAGCAGGGAAATGTATTCTGTGGTTTGTTTTAAAATACTTTAACAAAGAAAAATTATTGATAGTAGCTGAATCTGGGAGGTGAGGATGATGGGTTTATTGTGCTTTTACTTTCATGTATGTTTGAAGTTTTTCACAATAAAAATAAAAATATTAAAGTAAAAAGAAAAAAAGACCCAGAAAAATGCTCTTAAGTACAGGTGACTGGTAACTTTGGAAATCATACTATTTAGCTAGGTAAAAAAAATTCCAGGACTCTAATTAAAAGGCTGATACATTCATAAAGATTGCTAACCCAACATCCAGCAAAACAACAATTGCATGGAACTGAACTGATGATGGACTAAAGTGATTTTTTTTATTATTTTATTTTTAAATGTTAATCTATTTACTTGTTTGTTTATTTTGAGACCAGGTTATATGACTGGCTAATTTTTGTATTTGTGGTAAAGATGGGGGTTTCACTATGTTCTCTAGGCTGGTCTTGAACTCCTGGGCTCAAATGATCCACCCACCTCAGCCTCCCAAAGTGCTGGGATTACAGGTGTGAGCCACGGTACTTGACCTAAAATGATTTTTTGATGACTTTTTATTTAAAACATTGCAGATTCTTTCTATGTTTTGTTTTCCAGAGCCAAGAAAATTTTTTCTTCTAAACTATTCATAACTTACAACAATTAGTTAAAATATACTTATGAACAAAATCAAAACATTTACCTTGCTCTCTACATGATTTTTCTCCAGAATTTAGAAACTATCAGTAAATATTCTTGTTTTATAATAATCTAATTATTTACATAAGTTCAATAAGAATCTTTTCTTTTGTAAAAGGACACATTGAAAACACTGGTTATTTTACCAAGGATTTGACTAAAATGTCGTGTTTTCCTATACAACCAGAGTGCTTTGAGGGACTGAGGTTGACTTTATAAAGCCAATAAAGTTTTTTGTTTTTTTTTTTTAATTGACTGGCCCTGTACCTTATACACACAGTTCCCTTATAAGATTCCTGACTTTGGGGTAAGTAAAAAATGTTACTTTCTATCAGGCCTAAGAACCTCAAGATATTTTGAGGACCTTGAAAGAGAAAAATTCACCCAGTTCATCCTGATACTACAGGCACAGTCTGATGGCAGATGCTCAGCTTGATTTCCTACCCTTGAGGCTTTTAAAAGTTTAATCCAAAGTTCTTTATTGAAAGTTCCAGCAAAGTCCATTTTTAAAACATCTATTTGGTAAATCAGTATTCTTGCTGCACTATACAAATAATCTGGCCAAATACGGTAAGACTAAAATTTATTTTACAAATATTTGATTTTTTAAAAAGGGGGATTTGAAAATATATATATTAAAAAAACTATAGTATACTTGTTTTTAGATTCTAGTCTTGTTCATTATTTTGGTTTTTTATTATTTGTCTGCAATTTAGACTAAATCCTAAATTCTTTTTTAGCTACAAGTCTCCAAACTAATGTTTTCACATTTTTCTCACATAAAATCACTAAAAATTAAAACTCTGCTTTTCTTAAAGCCCTAAAGCTAGAACTTAATATAAATGTCAGCAGAAATCACCAGAACAACTTACATATTAACAGCCTTTGTGCCTACAGATATATGGACTGTTCAAAAAGTTTGCTTGAATACCAGATCCAAACTATAATAATTAAAAAAAAAAATCTGTCAGATTGCCACTGCAACCTGTAGATACTTTAGAGATTCTAAAAATTAGTTTATAGACTACTCCAGATATTGACCATTGTTTTCTTCTATTTCCATAGCGATGCTTTAAAAAAGTTTGCCTACTTTACATAGAGAGGCCTAGCTTTGAGGCCCCATCTGCAATGCTGTCTTCTAAAACAAGACACAGTGGTTTAATTGGACTGGCCTATTCTCAAAAATACGAGACTGATTTGATAAAGATCTTTGCCATTGAGCTACTAACTTGATTTGTCTTTCCACAGCCACTAACTCAGTTTTTAATATGTGAAACTTCTAGGGAAGTTTTAGACAAGGAAATGTTGGGGCCCAGAAACCAGTACTCTAAAATATGGGTGCTTTGACATGCTGAACTGAAGAAGCAGCATCGAGGTCTCTCTGACTTCCTGCGCACCCCCGCCTGCCCGCTGCCCCACCATCTCTCAATACTTTGTCTCTCCCAAAGTACAGGATAAAGTTGTTCTCTGAAATTCCCTCGTCTGCTTGGTTTGGACCTGTCAAGGAAACATACAGTTACCTCTGGTTCCTTCTCTTGTATTAACTAAACTCATACAAGAAGAAGACTGAAGTCTGTCAACACACCTGGACAAACTTTAGTGACATATCAAACCATTATCTGTAGGCTAAACAGACTGTCTCAGATCATTGTATGTTCTTTATTCCCATTAAGTTTCTCTAAAAATCATTTACTATCCTCCTAAAATCATCCACACTTTCCCCATCTTCCTTTCCCCTAAGAAAAAAGATATGGCGTCAGGCATGGTGAGTCACACCTGTAATCCCAGCACTTGGGAGGCTGAGGTAGGAGGGTCACTTGAGTCCAGAAGTTCAAGACCAGCCTGGGCAACATAACAAGACCCTACCTCTAAAACAAAACAAAGCAAATAAACAAAAACATGTAAGCATCTAACAAGCACTCTGCAACTCTCCCTCATGCATGCTAATAAGTTTATGTGCTGTTTCTCCTGTTAATTTGCCTTTTGTCAATTGATGTTTTAATTCAACTTCCAAGAGTGAAGGAGAAGTTTTTCCTTTAGCTCTGCAACTCTCAACTTCCATTCCAGTTTACCGGAAGAGATTCTTTCTGTTGATAGTAGATCCATTTCCTTTAGAAGTTCTCTCTATTGCAGTACTGTTTCCCTGAACGAGGTGATCTAATATTGAAAACTGTATTTTTTAGCAAGTTGAAAACAGGATTGAATGTATGTGCATTTCCCAGTTAGTTTAAGGTCACTTGGTGAGGTAAGTTTCCTACTGGTGTAAGTTGCAAGGACATAAGTATGTTCTCCAAACCAAAGGACAGCTTTAAGAGGAGGTGATTTGAGAATAATTCTCATTATGTATTAATAATCTATTTACAGAAAATTCAAAATTTATGTGATATTTTCTCAGTTGTATATGAATTTTTATGGTGGTAACTAGTTTATGTGATGTTAACTAGTCTTATTGTAGGATTGTGAATAGGACCACATAGTTTATGAAACTATTTGTAAGGATTCTTTTCCTTGATTTTTCCAGATAGATAGATGGTTAGTTTAATGCAGATTAAAACACTGATCCCAGGTACTTTCTTCCTTCAAAGACAATCATCATTTGACAGCATAGAAGGCCTCTTCACAAGTATATAGCTCACTAGGGAATCATTACTAAGACATACTTATAAATATTAATGAACATCTCAAGTCATTTTTGTTGAATTTACTTTTCAAGTATGTGCACTTAGAAGGCATTAAGTCCTGGTTGACTTTCCTCATCAATGTAATCTACTTCGAACTTAATTTTAAAAATCTATTATGAAACATGTAGAATTATGAAACCTGTGATGACATGTGTAGAAGTGTTAGAATACAAAATTTATTTAGAAATAACTAAATATGAAACAATTTTTGAGAATGGTAGTAAATACACAGTGGAAGAGACCAGTGGATAGAAAATTTTTGATGAGTTATTTTATTACATTTTAATTTTTCTAGTTTTAAAAGGGGCTTAAAATATTTTTTCTGATTATTATTGTCAAAATTTAATCATACTCCATTCTTGGACTTCTGTATTCCAAAAGAAGAATATTTAATTCCTTAGCTGCTAGATCACTGTGGCATGGCTTGAATTTTATTATTTTAGCAGCCTAGACTTAATAAATTGAACGATAGTTATTTTTCACCTATATTTGGTTTTTTGCATATATTTGTTTTTAAAATTAGTTTACAAATAGTTAAGTGGTGAAATGCCAAGTATGGGAATTGGCAAAAAGTAAAAATAAAACTGGTCTTGAAAAGTAAAGTCTCACATCAGATAATATAAGCTTTTTTTTTTAATCAGATGTTAGTGATTATTTAAATAAGGATGCTTTAAAGTTTCAATAGGGCTTTTATGTTCCTTACTTCATAAAGATATTTTATAACATATTGCTTTAACACTTTTATATGAAGTAGTATACCATCAAACATAAAGGGTTGCTAACACCTTTATTTACATTTTAGTTGGGGTTCTGCACTTTTCCTTCTTTTTTTTCAGTCTGTGATCCATTTCTGTCTTAATAGGGTGGTTGACAGTTCTTTTCAAGTATACTTAAAAAGGCAAAAGAGCCCTTTTCATAGTACTTATAAGGGGTCATGCTTCTGTTTTTTAGTTTGAATTTGATACTGCTTCATGAATTGCTATGAAAGATTAGGAAGTAGGTCCAGTGGTCAAATTTTACCTGCCCACCCGGACTTTGCCCTTAGGTCAAACTCCTGATATTTGCTGTTCTGAATAGAGGAGTTGATGACAAGTATGAGCTGATACAAGAGGAAAGTTAGAACTATATCAAAGCTGAAGGCAGGAGAATTGGGACTCTGTGAGAGGCTAGCTAAAAGATGGATCATCAGGATTGCCCTCTTCTAAGGAAAAGGAAATAGCTGGCCTGTGAGTGAAAAGACTTTATCATCCTGCCAATCACATACTTGCTAATGGAAGCCAGTTATCTCAACAATGTCTTAAGTCCTACTGCCCTAGTAGACAATGTGGAGGATTAGCGGTACTGGTGCCACATTATGTGAATATGCTGCCTCAATCAATTTAAATGTACTTTGTGAATATGATTTGTTCCTGTAAATTTTTTACAAGTAAAGCCTACCATCCTGTTACCCCCCCATTCTGAAATTAAGTCACTAAATGATGAAGGACTTGATAAACTTATTTGTGACTGTTTTCTTTTACAAAGACTATATATTTTGTTAAATGCAGTCTTTCAAGTGGATTTCAGATGAATATGTGAAATTCTTTTGGCAATATATGAAAACTTAAAAAATTTTAAACTATGTTATAAGATTCTTTGTATAATATGCAGTATTCAGTGATAATTTTTTATAATGCATTCTTTTTTTAATAACTTTTTAAATAACTCATTCTTAATACATAAAAATATTTTACTAAATATCACTGGAAAATGAGGTGTCACATATAACAGAATTTTTCAGATGACCGAAGATTATTTTTTAATTGCCAAAGCTTTTTAAATACAGCCATTTTGATGGAAAACTTTAAAGAAGGCATCTCTCACTTTCATAGCTTCTTAATGGCATATAATTTTCACAGTAGATTGAGTATCCATTGCTTTAATACTATACTAAATCCTCTTTAACTGATCCTGTTTCATTTTGTGAGAAGTTACTTATACTGGCAAGATATCATTATTTCATTTGATGGCATCTTGATAATCTTTTAGAAAATATGGCGAAGTTTAGGTAGGTCGAATGATAAAGCAGTAAGGTGAGTTTGAAGCTAATGAAACAATCTTTTGCCCAAAGAATGCTGGCTGATGTATCATTACCCTAGAGCTTCGTTTCCCAAAGGGTCTTTCCAGGAACACTGATTTCTCAAGATGAGAAAAGGTTTCCAAGTCAGATAAGTTTGGGAAGCACTTTATATTTTAACCCCTCTTAGAGACCATATTTATTAGAATTTTATTTTATTTTAGTTTTTTTGGAGACACATTTTCACTCTGTCGCCCAGGCTGGAGTACAGTGGCATAATCTTGGCTCACTGCAACGTCTGCCTCCTGGGTTCAAGCAATTCTCCTACCTCAGCCTCCCGAGTAGCTGGGATTACAGGTGTGCACCACCAGGCTTGACTAATTTTTTTTTTTGTATTATAGAGATGGGGTTTCGCCATGTTGGCCAGGCTGGTCTCAAACTCCTGACCTCAGGTGATCCACCTACCTTGGCCTCCCAAAGTGCTGAGATTACAGGCATGAGCCACTGTGCCTGGCCTTTTATTAGAATTTAATTTTCTTTTTCTTTTTTGAGACGGAGTCTCGCTCTGTTGCCCAGGCTGGAGTGCAGTGGCGCAATCTTGGTTCACTGCAACCTCCACTGCCCAGGTTCAAGCAATTCTCCTGCCTCAGCCTCCCAAGTAACTGGGGTTACAGGTGCGCATCACCACGCCTGGCTAATTTTTGTGTTTTTAGTAGAGACGGGGTTTCACGATGTTGGTCAGGTTGGTCTCAAACTCCTGACCTTGTGATCTGCCAACTTTGCCCTCCCAAAGTGCTGGGATTACAGGCGTGAGCCACCGTGCCCAGCTAGAATTTTAAAGATAGAAATTCTGCAGTAACCCAGCATTCCTAGACTCATTACAGGGCACCTCCCTCACTCATTTTGGGGTTTATTACATGAAATATCCTTTGGCAGATGCTTTAAGGAAGCTGCTGGCAGTGCCCTCTAGTGTCTTTCTTTAACAGTTTGGCATCAACAGTTTTCTTTCCTTTTTTTTTTTCCTGGAAAGCCCAACCAGCAGGGATCAACATATTTTTAAAATAATAATTTGAGTTAAGACATAGAAAAAATATGAATTGCATGTGTAGATTATATAAAGCTAGGAGAGTTACCCAAGATGACAGGAGACAGAATCAAAGTATTCTCAGTAGGCTTGAGTGATGAGCCAAAGCCAGCAAAGTTAAGTTTAGTCAGAAAAATATTAAGTCTATGTTTAACTTGTTAAAAATTAAGTTTTTAAAATTTCAGGATGTAGGAAATCTGACTTATAATGCAAAAAAGATCTGGTAGTTTTAGTTAACCTCCATGAACAAATAGTGTGATAGTAATTCCTAGACTGCCCTCATGAAAGTGTGGTATTTGGGTCAGACATCTGTGCTTGGGGGCTGTTAAGACTATGCCTGAGTATTGCATGATGACATAGACACTCACAAACTGGAGAGCACCTAAAGAGAGAGTTACAGGGCTAGTGAGGGATGAGATACCTTGTCATATGAGAGGCCGTTTTTACTGGACATTTAATTTAAAGCTAAGAAGTGTAGCTTTGTAGAGAAATATAAAATAGGTTTTTATTAGCCTAGATATGAGTCAAGTGTACTATTTTCTTCTTCCAAGTATTATCCTATGCCATCATAATCATTTTACTTACCCCTTAGGATTAGATCTTGTTTTCAAGTATTTAATTTCAATTATTTAATTTATTTCAAGTATTTTAATTTTGAGCAAACTAGAGAAAAGAGAAGTGGTCCTTCCTTTCAATGATATGTAGAGAATTTGAAAGGGAATTTTAAATGTGCAAAATATATGTGGATCTCTAGCACTTTTCAAATAAATGTTTTATTCAAGTTTAGTATGCATTTGGGCAAATCATATGTATAATGCTGCTGATTTTTCACCAGGTGACTGCATCTGTGAAACACTTAGATCAAGAAATAGAACTTGACCAATACCTCAAAAGAGACCCCCATCCCACATTGTGCCTCTTTCTAGTTATTATTCTCATCCCTCTCAAAGGATAACCACTATCATGACTTTTAACACCAAAGATGAAAGTAGCCTTAGTTTGAACTTTGTATACACCAAGTCATGCAGGATAACTTTTGGTTGTGCCTTCTTTTGCTCAATGTCTTTGAAATTTATCCATGTTGTTACATATAGCAGTGGTTCATTCATTGCCTTTGTTGTATAGTCTGCCCTTATGCAGATATACCATAATAGTTTATGTATATGTTCTGCTATTGGTGGACATATGAACTGATTCCACTTTTGCTATTACAATGGTATCGGTCATTCTTTTGCATGTCTTTTGGTGAACATATGCACACATTTCTGTTGAAGTGTTTACCTAGGAGTGGAATTGCTAAGTCAGGGTGTATACATATGATTGGTTTTAATAGATACTGTGAAGCAGTTGTGCTAGTTTATACATCAGCCATCAGCATAGAGAAGTTCTAGTTATTCTGCATTCCTTTTATCACTTGGCATTGTCTGTCTCTTCCTTTTTAGCCATTTCAGTGGCCGTGTGGTAGTTTTACACTGTGGTTTTAATAAACAGGCATACCTTGCTTTATTGCGCTTCACTTTGTTGTGGTTCACAGATAATGTGATTTTTACAAATCTAAGGTTTGTGATACTGCTGCATCCAGCAAGTCTTTCAGTGCTGTTTTTCTAACAACATATGCTCACTTAGTATCCTTGGTCACATTTTGTAATTCTCACAATATTTCAAACTTTTTCATTATTACTATATCTATTTTTGTCTGTGATCAGTGGTCTTTGATGTTGCCATTTTAATTGTTTTGGGATATCATGAACCATGCCCATATAAGATGATGAACTTAATAAACGTGTGTGTTCTGACTGCTCAACCAACAGCTGTTCCCCTCTCTCTCTCCTGGTGCCTCCCTATTCCCTAAAGAGGTAACAATATTGAAATTAGGCTAATTGACTGGGTGTGGTGGCTCATGCCTGTAATCCCAGAACTTTGGGAGACCAAGGCAGGCGGATCACTGGAGGTCTGGAGTTCCACACTGGCCTGACCAACATGGTGAAACCCTCTCTCTACTAAAAATACAAAAATTAGCCAGGTGTGGTGGCACACGCCTGTAATCCCAACTACTTGGGAGGCTGAGGCAGGAGACTTGCTTGAACCTGGGAGGCGGAGTTTGCAGTGAGCTGAGATTGTGACACTGCTCTCCAGCCTGCACAACAAAGCAAAACTACAACTCAAAAAAGATAAAAGAAATTAGGCTAATTAATAATCCTACAATGGCCTCCAAGTGGTTCAAGTGAATGGAAGAGTCACACGTCTCTCACAAAAGCTAGAAATCATTAACTTAATGAGGAAGGCATGTTGAAAGCTGACAGACCAAAAGCAAGACCTCTTGCACCAAAGATGTGAATACAAATAAATAATTTTTGAAGGAAATTAAAAGTGCTACTCCAGTGAACACAAGGTTGATAAGAGAGCAAAATAGCCTCATTGCTGATATGGAGAAAGTCTGAGTGGTCTGGATAAAAGACCAAACCAGCCACAGCATTCTCTTGAGCCAAGGTATAATCCAGAGCAAGGAGGGCCTAACTGTTCCATTTTATGAAGACTGAGAGAGGTGAGGAAGCTGCAGATGAAAAGTTTAAAGGTAGCCGAGGTTGGTGCATGAGGTTTAAGGAAAGAAGCCATCTCCATAACATACACGTGCAAGATGAAGCAACAAATGCTAATGGAGAAGCTACAGCATGTAATTATCCGGAAGATCTAGCTAAGATAATTGATGAAGTGGCTACACTAAGCAAGACATTTTCAGTGTAGATCAAACAACCTTCTATTGGAAAAAGGTATCAACTATGACTTTCATAACTAAAGAAGAGAAGGCAATACTTGGCTTCAGAGTTTCAAAGGACATTCAGACAGTCTTGTTAGGGACTAATGCAGCTGGTGACTTTAAGTTGAAGCCAGTACTCATTGACCATTCCAAAAACCCTAGGTCCCTTAAGAAGTATGGTACATCTGTCTGTGCTCTATAAATGGAGCAGCAAAGCCTGGATGACAGCACATCTATTTATAGCATGGTTTGTTGAATATTTTAAGCCCACTGTCGAGACCTCCTGCTTAGAAAAAAAGAATCCTTTCAAAATATTACTGCTTACTGACAATGGACTTCATCACTCAAGAACTCTTATGGATGTGTACAAGGAAATAAATGTTTTCATGCCTGGTAACACAGCATTTATTCTGCAGCCTATAGATCAAGGAATGATTTCACCTCTCTTTAAAAATACATTTTGAAAGGCTACAGCTACCATAGAATAGTTCCTCTGATGGATCTGGGCAAAGTCAACTGAAAACCTTCTGGAAAGGATTCATCATTCTAAATGCCATTAAAGACATTCGTAATTGGTGGTGGCTCACCACTGTAATGCCAACATTTGGGAGGCCGAGGCAGGAGGACTGCTTGAGGCCGGGAGTTTGAGACCAGCCTGAACGATATAAGGAGACATTGTCATATGTTATTTTTTAAAAAATTAGCCAGATATGGTGGTGCTTGCCTGTAATCCCAGCTACTCTGGAGGCTGAGATGGGAAGATCGCTTGAGCCCAGGAGGTTGAGACTTCAGTGAGCCATAATTGTACCACTCCACTCCAGCCTGGGCAGCAGAGCAAGACCCTGTCTCAAAAAAAAAAGAAAAAGAGTTTCCAGTTCTCATGGATGATTTTGAGGGGTTCAAGACTTTAGTGGAGGAACTAACTGCAGATGTAGTGAAAATAGCAGGAGAACTAGAAGTGGAGCCTGAAAATGTGACTGAATTGCTACAATCTCATGATAAAATTTGAATGGATGAGGTGTTACTTCTAACGGATAAGCAGAGAAAGTGGTTTTTTGAGATGGAATCTACCCCCTGGTAAAGATGCTGAGAACATTGTTGACATGACAACAAAGAATTTAGAATATTACATAAACTTAGTTGATAAAGAAGTGGCAGAGTTTGAAAGGATTGACTCCAATTTTGAAAGATCTTCTACTTTGGGTAAAATTCTGCTAAACAGTATCCTGGGCTTCAGAGATATATTTTATGAGAGGAATAGCCAATTGATGCAGCAAATTTCACTGTTGTCTTTTTAAAAAATATTGGCACAGCAGTCTCAGCCTTCAGCAGTCACCACCCGAATGAGTCAACAGCCATCCACACTGAGGGGAAGAGTTTCCACCAGCAAAAAGATTACAACTCACTGAAGGCTCAAATGATCATTAGCAGTTTTTCATAGTAAAGTACATTTAATTAGGGTGTGTAGATTGTTTTTTTCGACACAATGCTATTGTACACTTAATAGACTATACTGTAAACATAACTTTCATTTGCACTGGGTAACCAAAAAATTTGTGTCACTCACTTTATTATGATAATCACTTTATTGAGGTTGTCTGGAACATATGTACAGTATCTTTGAAGTATGCCTGTTTATTTCTTGATGACTTATAAAATTGAAATTTTTTTCATCCATGTATTTGCTGATTGAATGTTCTCTTTTGTGAGTAACCTGCCCATATCTGTGGCCATTTTTCCCTTTTGGGTTGTCTGTGTCTTACTGATTTATAGAATTTATTTGTATATTCTGAATAGGAATTCTTTGTCAAGTCTATGTATTGCAAATATCTTCTACTCTGTTGCTTGTCTATTCACTCTTAATAGTGCCTTTTGATGAGCGGAAGTTGATAATTGTAATGAAATCCAATTTATTATTTTTTATGATTCTTTTAATGTCCTGTTTAAGAAATCTTTGCCCACCCCTGAAATCATAAAGATATTTGCCTTTGCTTTCTTCTGTAATTTTGTTGTTTTACCACTCATATTTAAATTTATAATCCATCCAAAGTTAATTTTTATGCATAGTTTGGGATGTAAAGTTGAAGGTTTATTTTGTTCCATATGGTTATTCAACTGACCTAGCATGATTTATTGCAAAGAAATGGATCTCATAGTGTTTTAATATAAAATAACACGAGACTATGAGATATAAATGATATTTGTTTCTAATGTACAAGTAAAATGTTTTATTTTGTCTTTCAGTTAACTATATGCCTGTATTTCATGGTTCATAGAATTCCTCATGAGCAAATTAATGGATTGCAGGTTTGGGGTTTTATAATATCAGCCTACCTATAATCTTAGCACATCAAAGGTAATTTTAAAAATAAAACAGTTCTAGAGCAAATATTTATAACAATATAGGCAATATAAAAGAAAGAAAAAGCTAAATTATAAACCTTATAAGAAGCAGGCCTTTTTTGTTCACTGCTGTATATCCGTGGCTTAGGATTATCGTGGCACATAGTAAGCAATCAATAAATGTTGAATAAGTAAATGCAGATCTTTTAGCTATACTTAAAAACATTTTTTTTTTTTGCTGTACAGCAATACCTTATGTTCCATATAAACAAACATCCTTTAAAGAAACTAAAATTTTTTTCTTTTTAAATTATTTTTGGTGAGAGTATTTCTAAAAATATATTACCCATTTCTCTGCCTTCTCTATAAGTGTAACATATATAAACCTTTTTTGATTTCTCTTCATTGACATTAGAGATAATAAAAAATAAGTAATGTCAATTATTTTTAAGAAATATTATCATCTCTTCAGGACCAACTGCTTATTATTTATAGATAAAGAAATATTTTGGACAAGGGAATTAGAATTTAGACAAAGGCAGTATACATCTTAATTAAGTGATCAGCAATGACTGATATAAAGCAGAGCTTAAGTAAAGCAGCATTTTCTAAACTTGTTTGGGACAGTCATGGAGAAAGTGAACTATGATCAAATAAGCATAGGAATCTTTACATATTGTGTGTCTTGTAAATTCACAATTTCATTAGCATATTAAAGGCTTTGAGAAGTCCCAGAGTAAAGGTATAACTCATTTTTGTCCCCAGGACTGTTTGAGTATTGAATCCTTTTAAAAATGAAAATCTCTTTACCATCCTGCAAAGCAGTGCTCTGTGGCACACATTAAACAGACATACCTGGATCACCATTACATTAGTCTGTTGGTTTCTGCAACTATATGGTTAAAACAGAAGATTATAATAGTAAATGAATAAGCTTTTCAGCAGATGAAATTTAAGTATAAAAATGAAAATAATATAAAAATGATGAAAAAATGGTAAATTTTCTTTTTTTTTTTTTCTGGGAGACAGAGTCTTGCTCTGTTGCCCAGGCTAGAGTGCAGTGAGGCAATCTCAGCTCACTGCAACCTTTGTCTCCTGGGTTCAAGCAATACTTGTACCTCAGCCTCCTGAGTAGCTAGGACTACAGGTGGGTGCCACCAGGCTCGGCTAATTTTTTGTATTTTTAGTATGGAGACAGGGTTTTGCCATGTTGCCCAGGCTGGTCTCAAACTCCTGAGCTCAGGCAGTCTGCCCACCTGAGCTCAGGCAGTCTGCCTGCCTTGGCCTCCAAAAGTGCTAGGATTATAGGCATGAGCCACTGCGCCCAGCCAAAAAATGG
Organism: Ateles fusciceps; assembly: GCA_036589455.1. Lineage (NCBI taxonomy): Eukaryota > Metazoa > Chordata > Mammalia > Primates > Atelidae > Ateles > Ateles fusciceps. Next base: position 9,362,288 of record JAZHEH010002393.1, read on the forward strand.
TAAGTTTTCAAAAAATAATTTGAACTTTTAAAAAAAAGCATTCAGATAATTTTATGAAGGATGATAATTACTAGAGAATTAATGCTGCTTAGATGCAGTAAACCAGTCAGTCATACAGAATAACTTGTTTTTAAGAAGCATGAACAGTAACACAGGATTCCTTGTGAAGAATGAAAAGATTTAAGTGGGAAATTAAAATACCAGCTCATGTAGTGTTCAAATCCTAACAGTTGTCAGATTCCTTAGTGAATCATCAGGGCTCTTGTTACTGAGCCACAGTCAGCAAGTATGCAGAGAAAGTATGCAGTCTCCAAGTATGGAAAGAAATGAATATGTTTTTACTTTTTTCTTTTATACTTCTTATACTTCATAAATTATAAATGAGATAAGAACAATTTGAAGGGTAAATGTTTTAGTAAAATGAACAAGATAGGTTCTTTGTTTTTCTGTTTGTTATAGAGTGTCTCATATTATTAATAACAAAAAGGAAATACAGTTAAAGTGACATTTTTCAAGATACACCTTCCCTTAAGCAAAAAATCTAATTCTTGCCAAAATAAGAACCTTAAAGTCAAAACTTCCAGGAAGAAAATAGTATTACTATTTAGTGGTACTAAAAATATGATGAAAAAAATGTTCTAAGTCCTTTAGAACTTACAGACATTTTTGGCTCAGATGGTTTACTTTTCACGTTAATTTAGCTGTGAGCACCTACAGATACAGAAAGAGAAGGGGGCAGAGGAACAAAAGCCACTTTGTTCAGTTGATGTCTTTACCTGACACCAAGCCCTCCCTGCCAAGGTAAGAGAGGAAATTTACACCTAGATGTGTTATTTTTCCTGTCATCACTTCTTTGATGCAACATCATTTTTTAAAGAATAATTTTTAAAAAAAATCATTTTGTCACCCTGCATATGAATTTTTTTTTTTTAATTGCATTTTAGATTTGGGGGTACATGTGAAGAACATGGAAGATTGTTGCATAGGTACACACATGGCAGTGTGATTTGCTGCCTTCCTCCCCATCACCTATATCTGGCATCTCTCCCCATGCCATCCCTCCCCAACTCCCCACCCCCCCACTATCCCTCCCCCTTTTTCCCCTTGACAGACCCCAGTGTGTGATACTCCCCTCCCTGTGTCCATGTGTTCCCATTGTTCAACACCCGCCTATGAGTGAGAAGCATATGAATCTTTTTATTAATGGAAACCAGGGAAGATTCTCTGCCTCCAGGAGTTCATGAATTATTTCTGAATGTAAAGCCCATTCTTTTTCATTTTTTAGTTGGTTTTTAACCTATCAATTCTTGCAACTTGACTTGTTCTTATCCATGTCCTGATCCAATATGATCTCATTTAATTGGACAAGAGTGTAGTCCATTGCCATTTTTAAAAGAGGCACCTCCTAAAACTATCCCTCACTTCACAGATGTGTTTTCTAATAAGAAACAAATGCATAGATCATGAAGATACATGCCATTTCTTTCATGATAAATTCTCAATATAATACACTACAAGAGGACTAAGCAGCCACTAGCCATGAGCATTACTCATTTGACAACTCTTAATGTTCTATCACTTTATAGAGAAATCTGTTATGAATAATTTGTAACGTTTTATTGATTTTTTCCCCTTTAGCCCTCATCCCCCACAGACAGGAATTGGTTGTAACACAGATTGCGGGCCAGGTATGGTGGCGCATGCCTGTAATCCCAGCAGTTTGAGAGGCTGGGGCAAAAACTCAGATGGGTGTTGTGGTGCACACCTGTAGTCCCAGCTACTCAGGAGACTGAGGCAGGAGGACTGCTTGAGCCTGGGAGGTCAAGGCTGCAGTGAGCTATGATTGCACTGCTGCACTCCATCCTGGGCGACAGAGGAAGACTCTGTCACAAAAACAACGTAGATTGCATTGCCCAAAGGCCATTACATGCCTTTAAGTAAGGGGTTCTAACTTGAGAATCGTGGGTTGGTTTTGGGAGGTTCATGCAGAATTTTGTATGCACATTTTTCTGAGAAGAAAGGCTAATGTTTTCATCTCAAAGGCAGCATATGTGACCTAAAAATAGATAGCTACACACCACTACTCCAGCAAATTGAAAGCTGTCCAGATTAAGCCAGATCACCAAGAGCTGCCCAATTTTCAGATGTTTCTTCATTTACTTTGACAAATGTTTGAGCATCTGCCTTGGGCACTGTTTTAAATATGGGGGACACAGTGGTGAACAAGATAGGCAGGATCCCTCCTCTCACAATCTCCCTTTGTTGGAGGGAGATTCACAACTAAGAGTGCTAATTTAAATAGTTTTAGATGGAATTTTAAGTAGATTTTAGACGGCATGAGAAAAATAAAACAGGTTAATGTGATGGTGACTGGAGGTGAGGTGGGCCACTTCAGATTTGGTGATCAGGAAAACCCTCTTTAAGACGGTGGCATTTGAGCACATAATTGAGTGAAATTGGGAGATAATTGGGAAATGGCATTCCTGGCAGAGGGAAGAGCAAGAGCAAAGTCCTAAGGTGCTGTTAGGAAAGAGAAAGGATATGGCTATAATGCACTGAGCAAGAGAAAGAGGGGCAAATGGAATTAGGAGGGTTATCACAGCCAAATCATGTAAGGTCTTGAGGGCTTTGTTAAGGAGTTTGGATCATAAGTATTATGGGAAATCATTCAAGAGTTTCAAGCAGATTAGTGTCATGCTCTGATTTATATTTTGAGAGTTTATTCTAGCAGTTTTAAGGAGAATAGATGTAAAAGGGACAAAATTCAGAATCAGGAAGAACAATTAGATGATCGTTTTGGTAGTCCAGACTACAGATGATAGAACTGCTGTAGTAACTACTGATGATAGGGTTCACTGTATTTCATAGTAGTTCATAGTAGCTTCCAGTAGACTCAGAGATTTCTGCTTTCAGTATTACAGATAATTGAATTTACCCCGAGCAACTGGTTTGTTTTTATTTCAGGAGAACTGTGAGTCATATAATTAATAGTATTTTCTTTTGTATTTTGGAGACAGAAAAACTCAGGAATATAGCATAGCATTACATGTATTTTGTATACTAATCTCATCTTACTCTCATTTTTCTCATGGCCCTGGCTTTTCTGAGTTAACTAAGTTAAATTTATCTTGCGTGTGTTTTTCTAAATTGCCTTAAAACTGTTTTGGAACAATGCAATGTGTAAATAAATTAAGCATTTGCTAGTGGACTGCAGTGGAAAGCATGAGGTGTGGGTGGATTTTGATTTATTTGCGTGCTCATTTACTCATTCATTTATTGAACAAAAAATGTTTATTGAGTGCCAGGCACTGGGGAAAAAGAAGCGAGTAGTAGACAAGAAAATAAGAGCCAGACTATTTGAGAGATAAGTTAGTTGGCATAAATGAGATAAAGTTGAAGACAAAGACTATTGGATTCGGAAAGACAGCTAAAGGATAAAAAGGAGTGTAAAAAGCGACTAACGTATCTGAATGACTTGATGACAAGAACACTATTGTGTAGGAAACTGGAGACAGGATGGAGTCCTGCTTTTCTTAATAATACTGCTGGACTTTGGAAACTGTTTCCTGAACTATTTCAACTATATATATTACAGTGGTTTACTGAAATGTGTGAGGGAAAGTGTTGTAGAGTTTACTTCTGGGAGAGCACTTTCAGCTAGCATCCCTAATCTTGATTGCTAAAGTTAGGAATTCTGTGAAGCTTGCATTAAAGAGGTTATCAGTTGATTGAGTGAGCAGCTACCATCTATTGGTTTTTATTGCAGTTCATCAGGGCAATGGCTAGGCTGTGCTAGGTTCATATCATGGTGAACTATTAAAAGCTGACATGTTCTTCCACCAATCTTGCTTGAAAAGGGAAGTACCCTGGGCACCCACTTCCTTGTTCTTAGCCCCTCACCCATTTTCTTTTATCCTTTTATACATGGCCTGATAATCTCTCTCTACCATACCCCCAAATAAGTTGGTTTAGGAAAGAAGTTCCCATGTACATCACCATAGAAAGATAGGAAAACCCTGATAAACATACACTTGTATTTGACTCAAAATGAACAACTTTGAGTTCTGTCTAAAGGGACATGAACAAGCCTTGAAACTTATGAAGGAATTGTTTGGCCAGAATTCTTGCCATGGAGACTGGACGTCTGCCAGGACTTTACTTTGAAATTTCTGTCTTCTGTTTCTAATCTTAAGGCATCACAACATACAATTCTTTTGCCACTAGTCCAGTTTATTCTTTTATGATGAGGAAGAAGGCACTTTTAAATAACAATTATTTCCACTATAATTAAACAAATCTTCTTTTGTTTGCATTATTTTGTTACTATGTTGTATACACACCCTGCTTGCTTAAACTTGCCCCTGCGACTACTTCACAGGAACTTTCTTTAGAAGTTTAAAATCTTTGACTTCTTAAAGTATTAATGGGATTTGCCAAAGTTGTAGTATCTGAATGCTTGACTAGATATAGTAGCAGGACAACAAGCTTGTTCACACAGCTCCTCCAGCAAGCATTTTTTCTTCAGACAATCCTAAATTCATTTGAAGTGCCAAAGAATTAAAGGAAGATACATTGGGGTTTATTTCTGAATATAACAAGACCAGACATCTCACAAAGTTTACCTTAAGGTCCAGATATTAGAAAAGTATGCTGCCCTTTTGGGAAAGCTTAGATTACAAAGGATTAGTCTGAACCTAAGTGGCTTTTACCTTTTTCTTCTTTTTGCTCCAGTATCATAATTCCCGAAGTTTACAGTTTATGTACTTAAATATGTAGGTGATTTGTGCTTATACCTTCAGCTATTGATATGAATTTTCAACTCAGATTTTTATGATTATTTTAAAAGTAAAGGTTAGAGCTATTTTGTAGTTTGGAAAATTACCCTGTAAAATGATTTTTCAAAAAACACTGTAATAATTACAAAAATTGTATATGCTCACTGTTTTAAAAAATTTCTTAAAAGTACTATAATTACTCACAAAAAGTTACAAATCTAGAGAGTTCCCTTGTGCACTTCCCCCCAGTGCTAACATTTTACAGAGCTATAGTAGTTGTCAAAACTAGGAAATTGAGGCCTGGCATGGTAGCTCACAGCTGTAATCTCAGCACTTTGGGAGGTTGAGGTGGGCAGATCACTTGAGCCTTGGAGCTCTATACCAGCCTGGCCAACATGGCGAAACCCTGTTCCTACTAAAAATAGGACGGGTGCATTGGCACACGCTTGTAATCCCAGCTAGTTAGGAGGCTGAGACATGAGAATCACTTGAACCTGGGTCACGGAGGTTGCAGTGAGCCGAGATCTCACCACTGCATTCCAGCCTGGGTGACAGAGCAAGACCTCATCTCCAGAAAAACAAAAACACAGGAAATTGATATTGTATGTTCACTGTTAAACTAAAATTAGCCAGGCATGGTGGCTCATGCCTGTAATCCCAGCACTTTGAGAGGCCAAGGCAGGTGGATTACCTGAGGCCAGGAGTTCCAGACCAGCCTGGTCAACATGGCAAAACCCCATCTCTACTAAAAATACAAAAAATTAACTGGGTGTGGTGGCAGGTGCCTGTAATCCCAGCTATTTGGGAGGCTGAGGCAGGGAGAATCGCTTGAACCCAGGAGGTAGAGGTTGCAGTGAGCTGAGATTGTGCCATTGCACTCCAGCCTGGGTAGCAGAGTAAGACTCCATCTCAAAAAAAAGAAGAAAGAGAAAAAAAAAAACAAAAAACTAAAATCAAACCTAAAGAGAAAGCTCTCGTTTTTCCCTGCTCTTAAATCTCTCACAGTTATTGGTTTATTTCCCTCCAGACCTTTATAGTGTACATTCAAACATGTACACATGCAGATACTTATATGCACACATATAGTTATTTCCTTTTTGGGGAGGGAAATGGGAGTATTTATGTTATAATTCACATTTTTCATGCAGCGTGCTTTCATGTTGGTAAATATGAATGTTTCATTCTTTTTCATTTCTTTGTACTGCCTATAGTGTAAATATGCCATAATTTATTAAATAAGTCCTCATTTGCTGGACATTATGGATTCTTTAGTTTTTTTCTATCTGTAAATGATGCTGCCATTAATATCTTTATACATATATATCAAGCACTTGTGTAAGTATTTCTGTAGGCCTTTAGAAATGGAATTACTGGGAACTGCTGAAAACACTCTCCAAAAAAGTATACAAACTGGAATTATTTTTAAGAGAGATATGTAACTTGGCAATATGACAATAAACAAAGTTAACAGATTTGTGGAAAAAATTATGTCATTTAAGTGTGCAGTTGGGCAAATATGAAATATTTCTTATTTACAATATAAGAATTATTGTAATGTGATTAATTTTAAGGTAAATTTTCAGTGAGTTACATAAGAATTAAGTCTTTGTTTCCATAGACTGTGCATAATGTAAAAAGAGTCTCAGATTTACCTGTTTTCAGTCATCAATATTCTTGCTGTTTTTTTCACGGAAAAAAATAGGTTAAAACTTTTGGAATAGTCTGTCAACTATAGAGGGTAGTGATACTCTGGCCTCTGATAAATATTATATATGTAGTAAACTAATGATTAAATATTAACATTGGCATTACTCAACAAAAAACTATGTGCTTTTTCTAAAAATTAATTCACATTTTTGCCAAACTTCCTATTCTTCTTTTCCTTTTTTTTTTGAGACAGGGTCCCTCTCTGTTGCCCAGGCTGGAGTGCAGTTGTGTGATCATGGCTCGTTGCAGCCCCAATCTCCCCGAGTAGCTTGGACTACAGGTGTGTGCCACCACACCCAGCTAATTTTTGTAGAGGCGGAGTCTCGCCATGTTGCCCAGATTGGTCTCAAACTCCTGGCCTCAGGTGATCCTCCCACCTTAGCCACCCTATGTGCTGGGATTATTATGGCCACTACATCTGGCCCTATTCTTTTTTTTTTTTCTTGTGAGATGGGGTTTCTCTCTTGTTGCCCAGGCTGAAGTGCAGTGGTGCAATCTCGGCTCATTGCAACCTCTACCCCTCAGGTTAAAGCAATTCTCCTTCCTCAGCCTCCCAGGTAGATGCGATTAAAGGCGTGTACCACCATACCCAGCTAACTTTTGTATGTTTAGTAGAGATGGGGTTTTGCCATGTTGGCCAGGCTGGTCTCAAACTCCTGACCTCAGGTGATCTGCCCACCTTAATAGCCTGGCTGTTACTCATTTTTAAGAAATATTTTTCTTGGCCGGCATGGTGGCTAATGCCTGTAATCGCAGCACTTTAGGAGGCTGAGGTGGGCAGATCATGAGGTCAGGAGATTGAGACCATCCTGGCAAACATGGTGAAACCCCATCTCTACTAAAATACAAAAACCAGGCTTGGTGGTGTGCACCTATATTCCTGGCTACTTGAGAAGCTGAGGCAGGGGAGTCGCTTGAACCTGGGAGGTGGAGGTTGCAGTGAGCTGAGATCAGGCTACTGCATTCCAGCCTGGCAACAGAGTGAGACTCTATCTCATAAAAAAAAGAAAGAAAAAAGAAATATTTTTCCCTAATAAATTTTTTTTGTTGACTGGAAATACTTTTTTTTCTTGTTACAGTTTTCTTCGAGTTTGGAGGATAGTTGTGAGCAGTTTAAATATTTAAATGCTTTGTTAGAAAAACAATAAGTACACTTTGTTTTACATACTAGTGAATATTATAACCAGAATTCCTATTTTCAGTTGTGATCTTTTTGCTACATAAAATGGTATTCCCTAGACAACCTATACTGTATTTGCCATATCCACTGTGAATCTGACAAAAGAGTTCTAAGAAATCCGACTAAGTATTCTTTTTGAAAGCCGATTGGCTACATATACAAATAAAAGGAAATGTTTGTGTAAATTGAGCCATCCTAGTCTAATTGTTTAAGCAGTTAATTTATAAATTGAGGAAATTATCTTCTAATCCTATTTTACATATAAGTTTGAACATAACACATAATTTCCCTGAAACTCAACTTTTACTTTTATAAAATAGAGAACAGCCTGCACTCCACTTGAATGAGATGTATATATACATGACAGAGTTATAGACTCAAACAATAGTGATTCAGAACTTTTCCAGTGGTTTAAATTAGAAACTTTTTCATGTATAATCTTTCTGCTCTTCCTTTGTGGCTGTTTTGTCCCAGAAGAGACACAGTTCTTAAACGTTTGCTTCTTAAAGTGTTCTATGAAATATAATTTAGCTCAGTTCAACAAGCTTTAATTGAATACCCTAAAGGGAGAAGAGCTATTACCTCTACCCTTGAAGAACTCAAAATTTGATTAGAAAGGGAAAACAAACATACAAAAGAAAAGTAGGCATATGTGCGTGCTCCGCACTTTAGGAAGCTGTCAATGGCCCATAGCCACCTATCTTCTAATCTAGATTGCACAGAGAACTCAGTGCTGCTCACACTCTGCTAGCACTTCAAAGGGATGTATTCTTCCATATATATATATATATATATATATATATATACACCATCTATTAAAGGAAATTTAAGGCTGGACATGGTGGCTCATGCCTGTAATCCCAGCGCTTTGGGAAGCCAAAAGGTCAATAGTGACCTCTTCAGAGCCAAGTGGGTAATTGTTGTCATGAAAATTTTTACTAGTATACACCAAAAGGCTGATACTGCTGCAGGTAATTTTTTGATTTGAGACTACCATTTACAGCATTATTGTCTAGATGTCCTTCTTAGAGACACATTACAATGCTTAGTCCTCATTGTTAAGTCACAGTTTAGTCCCTAGAGGATTTTGCAATGTACAGTTCTCTTCTTTTCTTTGAACCCATTCATGTTTTTGTAAATGTCAGAACATCTACCAATTACCTTCAGTCTGTGATTCAGTGATCTTCATGGTCATAAAATCCTAAGACTTGAGAATTGGAAGGGACTTCTAAAAATCTAACCCCTGGCTCCAAACCTCTTAGAAGCACTCTCCAGCGAGTTCCCTTGCTGCTGCTCCAGATATCTGGAGGTTCACCCCATCCAAATAGAGGCTTCTCTTCCCTTTTGAAAATCTCAGGGCAGCCTTCACCATTTCTCTCTGAGACTTGGTGGGACACTGCTGTTTCTGTTACTTCCCTGTCACACATATTTCATCTTAGAAGATTAGAATATCTGATTATTCATTGAAATTAAGTACTTCCTTCCTTTACACCTTCTTACCTTCCAACATTTTTCCTGTTTCATTCACTTCTTGTTTTGTCTATCATCTTTTCAATTCTTCTGGCCCTCTTATACTGTGCCACCTGAAAACCCTCCTTCCAATGTAAATGGCCCTACTGCTTCAACTGTATGGCAGAATGCTTTCTTCACCTCCTTTTCATAGAATTCAGAGAATACTGCTAGCCCTGCAGCTCTCTGTAGTGGCAGGATGCATTGTTTCACTGGCTGCAAGGTGTGAATGAGATTGGTGTTTCCCTGGCTCCTCATTTCTATTTGTAGACCATTGTTCCTTTACTCCTGAGTGAAAGCTCCAGCCTCTTTGAGCCTCTTGTCTTCCACCTCTATCACCGTCAGTCTATCACTGTTGCTTTTGTAGTCAGCTTATCTGTATCCACACACATCCTTCCTGTCCTTCATTCTCTGCTGTTAGGAAGCCATTTTAATGAGGCTCTCATCTTCCTATTCCCTTGACCCCATCTTTTCTATAGGATTTTGTTTCATCATTCATCTGCTTTTCCTCTGCTTTATCCTTTTCTTAGCCTAAAAACATTCTAGCTATTTGCAACTTGTCTTCCCTCATTTGCATCCTTAAAAGAATGGTTTATAATTGATTCTTATTTCTTCATCTCATTCATTCCTCAATCCATTCCTATCTGCTTTGCCACACTGCTGAAATAGTGTTCACTTAGGTCACCAGGGAAGGCCAGTAGACATTTTTAGCCCATATCCTACTGGTTCTTTCTGCTGCATTTGATAATGTGGATCATGTCCTCTTTAAAATTCTCTCACCTTCAAAGTCTATACTCCCTTAACATTCTTCCTCTTTCTTTTTTGTGGTTTCCTTTCTCCCCCTAAATATTGGTGTTCCCAAGATTTCTCTTCTTAGAACACTGCTCCCTATACTCCTGACCTAGGTGAGCTGACCCACTCATCAAATCTCTGGCATAAACTGTTGTATGCCTTAGATACATATCCAGGTGCTTGGTAAACCATTTGACTTAGGTGTGTGTTCCACATGCTGTGTGACCAAAGCTGTTGACATGTCGTCTTCCCTCATTCTCAAATCACATCTCTTTTTCACGTTCTCTGTTTTGATTGGTAGAACCACTCCCCCATGTCCTACATCCAGACAGTCACCATGTCCTACGGATTTTTTTCTCCTAAGTGTTTCTCAAACCCATCCTCTACTTGCCTACCACGTATTCATCATTTTCTCTCTATCCCAACTGTGTACCTGTCTGTCCCAATGTATTTTAAGATTGTTACAACAGTCTCCTAATTTTTTTTTCTGCCGTAAGTGCATTTATTACAGAACCTAAGTGGTGAATCTGACCATGTCAGCTCCCTTGTTTGTTTATTTTTTTGAGATGCAGTCTTGCTCTGTCACCCAGGCTGGAGTGCAGTGGCACAGTCTTGGCTCACTGAAACCACCCCCTCCCAGGTTCCAGCAGTTCTCCCTCAGCCTCCCAAGTAGCTGGGATTACAGGTGCCCACCACTATGCCTAGCTAATTTTTTTGTATTTTTACAAAAAATACAAAAGGGTCTCACCATCTTGGCCAGGCTGGTTTCAAACTCCTGACCTCAAGTGATCTCCCCCGCCTTGGCTTCCCAAATTGCTAGGATTAAGGGCATGAGCCACCGTGCCTTGTCTTATTTATTTATTTATTTATTTATTTATTTGGAGATGGAGTCTTGCTTTGTTGCCCAGGATGGAGTACAGTGGTGCCTCGGCTCACTGCAACTTCCACCTCCGAGGTTCAAGCGCTTCTCTTGCCTCAGTGGCCCGAGTAGCTGGGATTACAGGCGCACACCACCACACCCAGCTAATTTCTGTAGTTTTAGTAGAGATGGGGTTTCACCATGTTGGTCAGGCTGATCTCAAACACCTGACCTTGAGAGCCACCCGCCTTGGCCTCCCAAAGTGCTGGGATTACAGGCGTGAGCCACCGTGCCCTGCCTTACTTATTTTTGAGACAGAGTCTTGCTCTGTCTTCAGGCTGGAGTGCAGTGTTGTGATCTCTGCTCACATAACCTCTGCTTCCTGGGTTCCAGTGATTTTCCTGCTTTAGCATCCTGAGTAGCTGGTATTACAGGCACATGCTACCAAGCCTGGCTAATTTTGGTGTTTTTGTAGAGACAGGGTTTTGCCATGTTAGCCAGGTTGGTCTTGAACTCCTGACCTCAAGTGATCCATCTGCTTCAGCCTCCCAAAGTGCTGGGATTATAGGCCTGAGCCACTGCACTCGGCCAGCTCCCTTGTTTAGAACCTTTCAATGGCTACCCAAAATTCCTTCACAAGGCATATATATATCATTTTATGAGTCAGCCCCTGACCCCTTCTCCAGCCTGTCTTGTACTACCCGCTACCTACTTACTCATATTTCAGGTTAGTAGCACAAAAGTGCATGGCATTTCCCCATAAGCACAACTGTTTCTTGTCCTTGTATCTTTCCTGACATGTTCCATCTGCTTGAAATACCATGACTCCTCCTTTGATTAACCCCTTCTTACGACTCAGTTTGGGTATCATCTAAGATAGCTCCTTGGGTCTACTTCCCACCCCCTAAGCAATAATTAATGCTCTAATGATAACCTACGCATATGTCCATCTGTGTAATCAGCATGTTAGTTTGTAATTATGTTTGTGTGAATATCTTTCCCTTTATACTTATGAACTTCTTAAATCCAAAGACTGGGCCATCACCATCTTTTCATCACTAGTGTCAAATATAGTGCTTCTCATATGTGAACACAGTCTCTTTTACAGAAGAGGAAGTTGGGACTCAGAGTTTGTAACTCCCTTAAATGATTCATTCAAAATGAAAGTAGTGGCCAGCCGTGGTGGCTCACGCCTGTAATCCCAGCACTTTGGGAGGCTGAGGTGGACGAATCATGAGGTCAGGAGATCGAGACCATCCTGGCTAACACAGTGAAACCCTGTCTCTACTAAAAATACAAAGTATTAGCCAGGCATGGTGGCACGTGCCTGTAGTCCCAGCTACTTGGGAGACTGAGACAGGAGAATCACTTGAACCTGGGAGGCAGAGGTTGCATTGAGCCAAGATTGCGCCATTGCGCTCCAGCCTGAGCAACAGAGCGAGACTCCATCTCAAAGTGAAAGTAGCTTGATTTTTAAAAACCTGGTTGGGAGGAAATTTAGTAGGGCATAAATGTAAATACTACTGGTGCCTGCTATATAGTATGCTTCCAGAACTTTGAAAAATACATTTCTATTGTTTATAAGCCACTCAAGCTATGGTATTTTGTTATGGTAACCCAAGCAGACAAAGACAGTGTCATAAGAAGTATTAGCTCTTAAATATTTTCTTATTTAAGTGAAGTATAATTGGATAGGCAAATAATATCCATGGAGTATTGATTAAGTGATACAAAGGAAGAGCTTGATTTTTTCCAGCCAGATGTTGCTGATTTCTAACATTCTGAAGCACCATAATCAAATATCAGATATTTTACAATTATTCTTTTAAAATGCTGACTCATGTTAAGTAGCATTATCTATTGAGCTTTCCTTAAAATCATTGCATACGCTCTTAATTACCCCAGATTGTTACTTTGAATTAAGTTGTATTTTTAATATTTTATGAATTTACTTTCAACCAACTGTAAATACTTAAAGAATACTTCCAGTTTTCTTACCTGTTTATTATTTCTCTTTCTCTTCTTTGTTCTTCTCTTAATTATCATCAACAAACTTTACGTTCTCAACTGTGTTGAGGGCAGTGGGCCAGGCACTGTTTTTATGTATTACAAAGAAGAGACCATGGCTTGAGTTTTTTCTGATGGCCTAGTATAAGATGTTTATGCAAAGTGTCAATGGAAACAATTATCTTAACAGGATAACAGAGCCTATTTTGCTTAGAAATGTCCTAATTTCCTGTTTTTAGGTTATCCAGAGGTCAGGTGGGGATTTCTTTTCATACTCTCATAGTGCAGATTCACATCGTGCAAGCATCGCAGGACTTAGATCACAATCCACTTAATTCCAGTGACTGCATTTACCTTCCCAAGAAAATAAGTCCTTCGCCTGCTGTTTTTATTTAGTTTCTCTTTTTTTATTTTATCCAATAACCTGTATTGAAGGTGTGACTTCAATAGCTGTTAACCAGTAGCTGCTTCTTAACTAAGCTACATCTTAAAGTTCATCTGTTCCCCATTTTGAAGTTCATGTGGCTATCTGCACTGGTCAGAATGTTACAGTGTTGTCACTGTTTTCCTGTCTCAGAAATCTGTTACTAACTAAGCATTCAAGCAAGCATCAGGCCCCAAAGTAAGCCCTGACTACATGCTGTGAACTCCTGCCTTAGTGAATCAGCTTCAGTGTAGTTTGATAACTGCCTTTTTTCTTCATGTTTAATTGTGCCTTGAGGCTATGGAAAGACTACATTTATCTGTTGAAACCGACTAAGCAGCAAGTGTTCTGACATGTTTGTCGCGCAAATTATTGTACGTGACAAAAGGTAATTACATATACAATCAGGCCTGGAAGTAAATGGATAATTAGGGGTTAATACATTATCTAGCATAAGAGAAGTACCTTTGAGATTCAAGAAAAGTAAACTAAATACATATCTTTTTAATTGAGTAAAGATTACAAAATATAATATTTGAAAGAAATGAGTGAGGTTGTAAACCCTCTTAAATAAATACTCACCAAGATAATGTAATATTGTCTTTAACAGAGACCATAAAGATCCTTATTTTCCTTATTTCCATCAGGCTAAGTATGGTAATCCAACTTTGCATTCCTTCAGAAACCCAAGGCAAAATGGTAATGGGTCTGTATTTATACTCTGGGGCATAAAACCAAGTCCTTATGTCTATAAAGCATAAGAAATGAGATTTGAGTCTGAAATTCAGGTCACTTCACCAAAGATTTATTGCTAAAATTGGAGTCTATTTTTCCCACTAATCTATTGCCATAGAAATGATCTCCCTTTTCCTCTTGAGGCAACTGGGATTTAATGATCTTGGTTTGTTTCAGTTATCCTGAATGGCTTGAGTCCCATTTTAAATAAGAGAATGATAAGGTGCCTCTGGGGACTTCAGTATTTAGTTTTTTGGGTTTTTTTTTTTTGTTTTTACTTTTGTTTTTTTGAGACAGTGTCTCATTCTATTGTCCAGACTGGAGTGCAGTGGCACAATCTCAGCTCACTGCAACCTACACCTCCTGGGTTCAAGCGATTGTCCTGCCTCAGCCTCTCAGGTTGATGGGACTACAGGTACCCACTACCACGCCCAGCTAATTGTTGTATTTTTAGTAGAGATGGGATTTTGCCATGCTGGTCAGGCTAATTTCAAACTCCTGGCCTCGAGTGATCTGCCTGCCTCAGCTTCCTAAAGTGCTGGGATTACAAGCATGAGCCACTGTGCGCAGCCAAGTATTTAGTTTTAATTTTAGTTCAGCCTTAAAAATAAAACAAGGCAGAGTCATTGTTTATAACTAATAGCAAATTATAAGTATTACTTGAATTCCTAAAATTTTAGAGTAAAACATATGTGACTACTTATATTGAAGACTAAATTAATCTAGCTATTGGATTCTCCAGGTGTTCATTTGCCTTATTTTAAGGTATAACCATTGAGTTGGGGAGAATAACCACTTAGATTTTTTCTAATTTGGAAAAACTAGTTATTCTCTTTCCTCACGTTTTTTCTTAACAATTGTACTGCAGAAACCTAGCCTGGTCTGGCTTCCTTCATTCAAGCAACTGCCATATCTTAGAGTATAGACATGTTGGCATACCATTTTTTTAATTGGCTAATTCATATTGTCTTCCTTTGTTGCTCAAATTCTTCCAAAGTCAATTCATACAAGCAGATCTTATTTCTTCATAGCTTCAATGGAGCAAAGTGACTCATCAGAGAGAACTGAAAGTCTATTGAACACCTCTCATCATGAGTTTCAAGGTTTGATTTCCTTAGTATTAGAGGTCTTTGCGCTTCATTGGTGAAGTCATTACATAACTACGTGTTATGTAAGTGTAGCAGATGATGTAATGAATCTGTACAGAAAATTAAATGTATGAGCTGGGAATGTTTATTTAACATGTTTGATGGTGGCCTCACCGGTTTACAAAAGGAGCAGAACTTTGGTTATGAAATATTTTAGTATATCCTATGGCACAAATTAAATCAATCACTAGCCTAGTCTGGCTTTCAGAATAATTATAAAACATTACTAAAATTCAGAGATGTCTTACTTATTAATAGTTTACAGGTAAATGATAACACAGCTCTGTTGTTCGTGTATATGATATGGGTTCAGTGTAGACTTCAGAATTATATATCAAAATATAACATATGCAGTTAATCTCAACAAATACTTAGTTGATGTCTAGTATATGCCAATTACTGGGCTTAATGTGAAGATATAGATACTAAGCAAAATAAGTCACCAGCTTTGAGGCACTTACGAAGTACATTATTAGAAGGAGGGAAAAGGCACCTAAACTATTAAGATATTGGAAGGAGGCAAGGGCTGGGATAGCTATGAATCACCCAGACTAAAAAAGGAATTATTGATATTTGATTCTTTTGTGGGTAACCAAACTAATCCAAAATATCAATATACTGTGAAAAACACCGTGATACAGATAGGTATAGGATAGTATCAGGACACAAAAGAGTGGCAGCTAACCCAACCAAGGTGGTCTGGAGAGGCTTC
This sequence comes from Ateles fusciceps, assembly GCA_036589455.1. Classification (NCBI taxonomy): domain Eukaryota; kingdom Metazoa; phylum Chordata; class Mammalia; order Primates; family Atelidae; genus Ateles; species Ateles fusciceps. The sequence continues at coordinate 9,378,136 of JAZHEH010002393.1, forward strand.
CTGGGAGACTGATTTAGACTTAAGTGTTATGAACTAAGTAAGAGCTACCTGGGTGTAGAAGGAGGGAAAGGAGACTCCATACAGAAGAGCTGAGGAATGAGGAATGTCGTGGGGGTAGTTTCTGTTTTTTTATTTTTTATTTTTGAGACCTAGTTTTGCTCTTGTCGCCCAGGCTAGAGTGCAATGGCGAAGTCTCGGCTCACTGCAACCTCTGCCTCCCAGGTTAAAGCAATTCTCCTGCCTTAGCCTCCCGAGTAGCTGGGATTACAGGCGCTTGCCACCACACCCAGCTAATTTTGTATTTTCAAGTTGAGATGGGGTCCCACCATGTTGACCAGGCTGGTCTCAAAATCCTGACCTCAGGTAATCCACCTGCCTTGGCCTCCAAAAGTGGTGGGGATTACAGGCATGACCCACCGTACCTGGCCCAGTCATAGTTTCTAAGAGAACTAAGAGTAGTTCCTTATTTAGGAGCCTGGGTTACATGAAGGGAGAGGAAGCCAAAAGGTTGAGCTGGATAAGGTGCAAGAGAGCTTTGCATGTCATGTTAAGAAACTCGAACTTTATCTTGTAGGAAATGGGGGAGCCATCGAAGGTTTTAAACAAGGGAATGGTGTGATCAAATTTGTGTTTTAGCTGGATCTCTCTGGCAGCATTGTGAAGGTTGGCGGAGCTGGGTTATTAGAAGAGAGAGGCAGAGGGAATAGGTAAGACCAAAGACCCCAGGGAGAGTTTATGATATCTGAACTAGGACGGTAGTAGTAATAGTAGGGATGGAAAGTTGGGAGAGGGCTGGGCACAGTGGCTCACGCCTGTAATCTCATCATTCTGGGAGGCTGAGGCAGGCAGATCATTTGAGCCCTAGAGTTTGAGACCAGCCTGGCTAACATGTGAAACCCTGTCTCTACTACAAATACAAAAATTAGCCAGGCACGGCGGCCTGTGCCTGTAATCCTAGCTGTTGGGGAGGCTGAGGCACAAGAATTGCTTGAACCTAGGAGGCAGTGTTTATAGTGATGCGAGGTTGCACCACTGCACTCCAGCCTGGGTGTCAGAGCGAGACTATGTCTCAAAAAAAAAAATAAAAACAAAAACAAAAAAAAGAAGAAAGTGGAAGAAAGTAAATGCAGAAAATATTTAGAAAGGTAAATTGGTACTATTTGTCAGTAAGTTAGATGCAAGAATTGTGAGAGAGAAGACACAAAGCAGACTGAATCCAGATTTTTTGTTTCAGTAATTTAGGTGAAGTACTACTGCTTCATTTATCACCTACCTTACAATGTCAGGAAGCTGAACTCTTCTGTTCAGTACGCTTAAGAGAAACAAGCCATGCCTGTGTGTGTGTTTCTGTGTGTGCATGTGGTGTGTATTATAAAAATCTAAGTCACAGTCAACTATTTGAAGTGAATCTACTTGAGGAAATTACATGACAGGTTCTTTCTTCTATTGAATAATTGTAGGTTATTATTATTTTTCAAAAACAGAAATAAAAAATTCTTGGTAAGAATTTGTTAACATTGGCAGGGCACGGTGGCTCACGCCTGTAATCCTAGCACTTAGGGAGGCTGAGGCAGGCAGATCACCTAAGGTCAGGACTTTGAGACCAGCTTAGACAACATGGTGAAATCCTGTCTCTACTAAAAATACAACAGTTAGCTGGGGTGGTGGCACGTGCCTGCAATCCCAGCTACTTGGGAGGCTGAGACAGGGTAATCACTTGAGCCCAGGAGGTGGAGGTTGCAGTGAGCCGAGATCGTGCCACTGCATCCAGCCTGGGTGACAGAGCAAGATGCCTTCTCAAACACACACACACACGTACATACATACATCTTTCTGCATTCATAAAGAACTTTCAGGAGACTTTAGTGAAATATCTATTTGTCATTTGGGTTTAAATACATGATATAAATATTTTACCCCAATTGACAAAAGAATTATTTTAAAACTCTACATAAGGCGTATAATGTTATATTACTAAATGGAAAGTCAGAAGATCCTATTCAAAGTTTATACAGGGCCAGGTGTGGTGGCTCACGCCTCTAATCCCAATACTTTGGAAGGCCGAGGCGGGTGGATCACCTGAGGTCAGAAGTTCGAGACCAGCCTGGCCAACATGGAGAAACCCTGTCTCTATTAAAAATACAAAAAAATTAGCCAGATGTTGTGGCGGTTGCCTGTAATCCCAACTACTGGGGAGGCTGAGGCAAGAGAATCGTTTGAACCCGGGAATTGAAATCAGAGGTTGCAGTGAGCCAAGATCGTGCCAGTGTATTCCAGCCTGAGTGACAAAGTAGGACTCCATCTCAAAAAAAAAAAAAAAAAAAAATTTATATAACAAAATTCTACTCCTAGATGTGTACCCAAGAGAAACGAAAACAGTTTTCTATAAAAACCTTGTACATACATGTTAATAGCAGCATTATTTTTAATAGCCAAAAAGATAAACTCAAATCTCCATCAACTGATGATTGGACAAACAAGGTGTGGTATATCTATAGAATACATTATTATTTGTCAGTAAAAAGGAATGAGTAATAATGCATGCTATGACATGATGAACCTTGAAAACATGTTGAAGCAAAAGAAGCCAGTTACAAAACACCACGTGGTAGGTTTTGTTTTGTTTTGTTTTAAATAGAGGCAGGGTCTTGCTCTGCTACCCATCTGGTAGTACAGTTCATAGCTCACTGCAGCCTCCAATTCCTGGACTCAAGCTAGCCTCCCACCTAAGCCTCCCAAGTAGCTGGGACTACAGGTGGGCACCACCACAGCAGCTAATTTTTTTTTTTTTTTGAGATGGTGTCTTGCTCTGTTGCCAGGCTAGAGCACAGTGGCGCAGTCTCGGCTCACTGCAACCTCCGCCTCCTGGGTTCAAGCAATTCTTCCGCCTCAGCCTCCCGAGTAGCTGGGACTACAGGCGCGTGCCAACGCCCGGCTAATTTTTGTATTTTTAGTAGAGACGGGGTTTCACCATGTTGGCCAGGATGGTCTCGATCTCTTGACCTTGCGATCCACCCACCTTGGCCTCCCAAAGTGCTGGGATTACAGGCGTGAGCCACCACACCCGGCCCAGCAGCTAATTTTTTAATTGTATGTAGAGACAGGGTCTTGCCATGTTGCCCAGGCTGGTCTCAAACTCCTAGTCTCTAGCCTTGGCCTCCCAAAGTGCTAGGATTACAGGTGTGAGCCACCATGCCAGGCCAGAAGACCGCATGTTATGTGATTCCCATTTGGAGAGTGATTGCTAATGGCTATAGGGATTCTTTCAGGGGCTCTCAACTTGATTGAGTTGATTGCACAGTTCTGTGAATAGAGTCAAAACCGTTGATTTGTACCCTTTAAATGAGTGGACTGTATGCTACATCTCAAAGCTGTTTTAAATAACAAAACTTTAAAAGTGATGCAACATGAAATAGAGGTTTAATTGTATTAAAGTTATAAAAACAAAAATAGACAAAAATGGTAAGATCCAATTAGAGAGCTGGTATAAAGTAGGGGAAGCTCTCATATGTGATAGCTATAAAAATAATAAATTCAAAATTAGAAAAATAAGCCTATTAGGGATAGTGAGATAATCACAAGAACTAAAAAAGGAGTTAAAGTAGGGGTATGTTGGCTCACACCTGCAATCCCAGCATTTTGGGAGGCCAAGGCGGGTGAATCACTTGAGGCCAGGAGTTCAAGACCAGCCTGGGCAACATGGCAAAACTCCATCTCTACAAAAAACACAAAAATTAGCTGGGCATGGTGGTCTGCACCTATAGTCCCAGATGCTTTGGAGACTGAGGCACAAGAATTGCTTGAACCTGGGACACGGAGGTTGCAGTGAGCCGAGATTGCACCACTGCACTCCAGCCTGGGTGACAGGGTGAGACTCTGTCTCAAAACAACAACAACAACAAAAACCACAATAAGTAAGTAAGTAAGGAGTTAAACATCGTTACTTCTGAGTAGGACAGTGTATTGTTGGTTTCATGATATGCTCCATTTGATTATTAACTATGTATTTGATAAAATTAGTTTTAATAAGTTAACCACATAAATTCACACCTATATATCTATATGCTATTTTACCCATGGTAGTGACCAAAAAAAAAAATCAATATAAAGCAAATATGGACGTATATAAATCCAATTATGTAAAGTTTACTATGTGCCTCTTTTTTTCTTCCCCCCCCCCTTCAAATTCCAAACCCACCTAGAGGTTATCTAGGACTTCTACATTAGTTTGGCATAAAAACAACTTTAAGAACATTCTAACTTTGTATGTACAGTTCACCTGAGTGAAGTGACTTAAAGAGATCAATTTTTTTAAGCAGCTTTTTGCGCATGAAGTGCTCAGAGCTCACTCCTAGTCCTCACAGAGGTGGGAGTGGAAGGACTGGCCAAGAACAAGTCTGGCAGATGGAACATTGGAAGAGGGCGGCCTTGGGTGAGGGTGCATCAGATCCAGAAGGTAGCTTGAAGGCAGTTAACATCTGAAGGCAAAAAAGTGAGGTGGCTGGAGGCACAATACTGTTTTGCTTCTTTATATTATAGTTTTTGCCTGTGCTCCTTCTGGCTGCTACTTAAAATTCTCTTCTGTGGTACATATGGAGTTTTCCAAATGTGGTGTTTTCAGATAGCTAGAAAGGAAGACAAATCCAGTGCTTTAAAAATCATATGGAGCTCATCATTTGACCTCACTGTATCTTTAGAAAAAGGACTTGTGGTTTTTTCCAATGCAGCTAATTTAGTAAGACCCATTTTTCTTGAATTCCCAGTGGCAAATTACTCAGGATCTGTTTGAAGGACAAGTATTTCTTTCTTTAAGCAGTATTAGGGTTTAGGACTTTTTTTTTCCCCCCCCCCCCAGGACTTTTGTTGTTTAAATCTCTGGAGCACTCTAGGAACCCAGGCCTCAGCTTTGTTTTTTGGAAGCAAAGGAAAAATGATCTCCTGGTTTACTTTTGGAATCCGCAAAGCAACTCTGAGGTCCCAGGTGGATTTAGTGTTTGGAAAAGGGAACTTGGGGGACTGAGGTTGACCCTGAGCCCCCAGGTCACTGTTCACGTTTACAAAAGCAAACCTGGTATCCCCAGTTGCTTTTCTCTTGAGGTTGGCTTAACTTTATTTATCTTCTGTCCTGGGTCACTGCCCCTGAGGTGCTTCAAAAGCAAAACCCAAAAGACCCAAAACAAAGAAAGCTAAACCAGATTCAAGGAAAAAATGACCTGGCACTGTGGGTTCACTTTTACAAAAGGCAAAAAGTCACTTCAAGCGTTTCATAGAATAGTTTTAAGTCTGCCTAGATTCATTGTGTCATTTGTATAAAGTGATCTCAACGGGTCTGAGACCCCAAGTTCCTTGGGCATAGATCGAGAGTGAGTCTGTAGGATGGGAAACTGTCAGTAAGCTAAATGAGTTGACACAAATGAATTCCTCGGTAATTCTGAAGTGATTCAACTATTTTGAGCATATAAATGGGACCACCCATGTAACACTTCTTTCCTTAAGCTGATCTTTTTGTTTGCTGGACACACACAGGGAATGCTGAGGAAGTGAAACGTACAACTCACTTACAAATATTGGCATACGTCCACTTTATGTTATCAGATTAGTTATGAAGGGTACTTTTGAATCCTTGGTGAAAAAAAACTTGAGATACTAATTTCAGATAATCTTATAAATCATGATGAGGTAGAATTGAGGCACATGATTTTGGTTTTTCATTTTTATATCATCCATACTTTGCTTACTTCCCAAAAGGATTTAAGGTAGAATTACTTTACTTGACTATTGGAAGAAACCCATTTAAAGAACTTAATACCAATTTTCATTATCATATGCCTGACTTTATCCTTTAATAAGTAATTGTAAAATTGCTTTTGGGTAATCTGGGGAGATTTTTGTTTTTGTTCATGTTTGATCTACATCTTTGAACTTCAGGTATATGTGTTAACTAATAAATTCACCTGTTGAGACCATGTCCTACTGTTTATTTACAAGACTGAAAGAGATTTTGTGTGATTAATAACAAACGTATTATTTGGGCATTGCCATCTGAAGGAAGCAAAACTTGAAGTAGACAAGTGAGATTTTTCATACTGTAGATCTTAGCATTAAGAACATAGTGCATCCTGTGAAGCCTAACCAGTTGTGAGAGGCAGTCCATGAGGCAATGACTGTTGGGGTGGAGCGAAGGCGAATATCAGTGTTTGTACCTGGCTACACCACAGTTTCCTCTTTCCTTCCCATCACACTCTGACTCCAGAGCAATCATGTTCTTTTTAAGTCATCCCAATTAAAGACGAGGGTCCTCTTGGTCAGAACAGGCATGGATAGCCGCCTGTGGCAATGGGCTCGGTCCATAAAATCTGGCCTGGCATAATGTTAGGTGGGACCCAGGAATAAAGTCCTGGTTTTCTGTTTATCCTTCACTTCACTAGAACGGTATTTTAAAAAGTAAAAAATGACCTTGTAATTCTTTTGGATGAAGGAGACTGATAGACCATTCAGGAATATTAATGCTGCTTTCTCCGGGAAGATTATTTAACTCACTTAACATTAGACCCAATGCTGTATCATGATGGATCTCTCCTCTTTATCAGTACCCCAGTGAAAAGCTGGGAGAGATGGAGGGATGTCACTTCACTATATTCACTTGGCATAGTTTGCCTACAAGCCAACACTGGCCTTTTTCAGAGAGCTATCAGAGTAAGCTAAAGTAGTCTGTACTTACGAAGCCTAAGAAAAAAGCTCCCAAGGAAACTTGGAGTAACGGTCTGGCATCATCAATAAATCAGTTATTTCTCGAATAGCTACTGAATGGTCACACTGTGCTAGACACACTTTATGAGCTTGCCTGCCCAGCTTTGAAGTTTGTTTCTATTTACTTGTTCCAGCAGTACTATGCATTTGAAAAATTCTTAGACACGTGAAAATGAGAAATAAGAATATGAGATCAGCATGCTTGCTGGCTCCATCTTTGCTCTCTGCCCATGTTCACGTGTAGTCTTTGGGACACAGACAAGGAAATGTCTTAGCCATTAGATCTTCAGCCATTGGATTGGTAGACAGAGCAGAATGAGCAAGCATTCACCAGCTTCTACATAAGTTAATGGTTTCTGTCTTATTCTGTATTAAACTTATAGTAGCTTCCTCATGTGTTACTGTAGTTTAAATTACTAGGATTCTGTGTGAATCGCTTTTCTTTATAATTTCTTCCATGTTAACTCAAAAGATTACTTTTTATTCCCAACTTACAATGTAAGCTCCTTGAGGAAAGAGATTTTGTCTTGTTCCATTACTGTATCTCTGGTACCTAACCTAGCACAGTATCTAGCACGTGATAGGTGAGCAGTCAATATTTGTGGAATAAATAAATGAATCTTATCTAGATGGTTGGCCTTTTTATCTGCATTGGCAATGAATTCCTTAACCATTAATTTGCAAACTCAAGGCTGGGTATGGTGGCTCATGCCTGTAATTACCACACTTTGGGAGGCCGAGGAAGGCCTGAGGTCCAGAGTTGAAGATCAGCCTGACCAATATGGAGAAACTCTGTCTCTACTAAAAACACAGAATTAGCCAGGTATGGTGGCGCATGCCTGTAATCCCAGCTACTGGGGAGGCTGAGGCAGGAGAATCACTTGAACCCAGGAGCCGCAGGTTGCGGTGAGCCGAGATTGCGCCATTGCACTCCAGCTTGGGCAACAAGAGTGAAACTCCGTCTCAAAAAACAGAGCAAATTTCTACAGATATCTGTAAATTAACTGTGCACAATATGTATTTCTATAAATATATATATGTATATGTGTGTATATATATGTGTATATGTATGTATGTATATATATGTCTGTGTGTGTGTGTGTGTGTGTGTGTGTGTTATATATATATATATATATATATATATATATGGGAGAGAGAGAGAGAGAGAGAGATGGAGTGATGGAATCTTGCTCTTGTTGCCCAGGCTGGAGTGCAATGGCATGATCTCGGCTCATTGTAACCTCCGCCTCCCAGGTTCAAGCGATTCTCCTGCCTCAGCCTCCTGAGTGGCTGGGATTACAGGCATGCGCCACCATGCCTGGCCAATTTTTGTATTTTTAGTGGAGATGAGGTTTCTCCGTGTTGATCAGGTTGGTCTCAAACTCTTGACCTCAGCCTCCAAAGTGCTGGGGTTACAGGTGTGAGCCACCATGCCCAGCCTATAAATATTTTTATAAAGATTAATGTAAATATGAAAGCATATAGATTAGATTTGTCTACATATGGGCAAGTAGGTTTAATTTTGTGGTTCTTGTAATTTCTAGTGATTTGCATATAAGAGATTTGCATATGAGTATCTGACCGTATGTGAACATTGTAAGCATATTGTTTCTTTATCTAAGACAGTCTGGTTTTGTGCTGTAAAAGAATCAATTCTGTATTCCCAGTTGGAGTTGGTGCAGGTTTTTCATTCATTAAGTAGGATCCTCCTTTCCCACTTGGGGGGTAAATCAGCCTAGAGAAAAAGAGCCTTAAGAGGTTGCTTTCTGCTGACTCCGTGCATTGCACATGCACAGTTGTGCAAATACAAACATACACCTGAAAGAAGAATCCTTGAAAATGAGGCTTCTATTGACAACTCTGTGAGGGGTGTTCATTATTGAAATTTATTTTACTATATAAATTTATAAACCTTATTTATAACTATAGTATAAACATGTATCCATTGTAGAGTATTACAAAAATAAAGAAAATAACAGTTAACCTTAATCCCATCACAGAAATAACAATCATTCTTTTTTAAAAATTATTATTTTACAGGTGAAGTCTCATTATGTTGCCCAGGCTGGACTCTCAACTCCTGAGCTCAAGTGATTATCCCACCTCAGTCTCTGGAGTAGCTGGGACTACAGGAACACACCACCATGCCCAGCTTATAACAAGCATTCTTAACATTTTCTCAGATTTTCTTCCAGTCCTTTTGGATGGGTTTTTATGTAACTTAAGTAGCAACATTTATCATAAACATTATCCCAAGTTATTTAAAATTCAATGTAAACATTAATTTTAATAACCACATGATAGTCATCATACAGATATGCCTCACTACTTAACCAGTCTCTTAATATTGAGATTTAGCCTTTTTTCAGTTTTTTGATAACCCAAATAACGTTTTTTAGATTAATATCTTTGTGCATAAATTTTTGTCTGTTTCCTGAAGTTGCATTCTGAGAAGTAGGGTTACTTAATCAAAAGGAATGGCCATTTTTATAAGGTTCTTAAACATATTGCAGAATCACATTCCAGAGAAGTTATACTAATTTATATTCTTACCATCTGAGTGTATGAAAGTAACTTTTCCTCTTTGTGAAGGGAGGGGAACATATGGCCAATCAACAGTTAAAAATTACACAGAACTTTAAGTAAGTTCCCTTTTCTTTTTCAGACAGTGTGTTCTTTAACATTGTCTCAGTATAGTTTCTGTCCCAGTGTTTCAACTTTTGGAATGGGCCACAATGGTATCTTGTCTGAAAGAAAATAGAGTGGCTTTTCATCGGTTAATATTTTCATTATACAGTGTTCTGCCTGTTGCAAGAAAATCTCTATTAATACCTTTAAATTGGATGAGGAAAGAGCCAAACAAGTTCTTTACTTTCACCGAGGAAAGCTAGTTTCTGGTAACCTTTCTTTATAAGGTTTTAATCACCCCAGAGTTTTATCCTTCTCAGAGTCAGTGGTCGGCTCTTGTACCCCATGAGTAAATGCAAATGTTTCCTCCATTTGAAAGCAAAACCAGTAAGACCCTTTACTTAAAAAGTGAGTTAAAACAAAAAGAATATAAAAACTAAAGGAAGGTAGTAAGTAAAGCATTTAGCTTTCTGAAACAGTTCAAATGGGGATAGGAAGTTGGTTTTAAATGGCTTAAAAGGGGATTAGGGTTTTAAAGTTGGATAAAGAGTTTGGTGCTTTGGTTTAGGCATGGCATTGCTTTTAAAAGATTACTTCCATATTTGACAACGATTCTAACTGGAGATTATAAAGTAAACAGTCAATTTTAAGACACCACGGGGAAACAAGAGGATTTCTTTTTTGTTGTTGTTTGTTTACACAAAATGGTAGCCTAGAGTTGGGCTGAATCCTGAAGCCCTCATTTCATAATACTACCGAGGATCTATCACCAGAGAGAATCCAGCAGAGGTTGTTTAATGCACTTAATTGAGATTATCTGAGCTTTTGGTTTAAATTGCTTTAGAAAAAGGCTAGGTGCAAACAGCGACTTTGAAAGGTAAACATACCTACCTCTGAGAAAAAAAAGATTCAATTTAAGTTCTTTAAAATTCTTCGTATAAGTTGTAGTACAGCAACCTTTATTAATTAACTTTGCATACTGACTGAGTAATGCATAAAGATAAAATTTCTATACATCAGTACAAGGGTTAATGTATATTATTATTAACAGTGTTTTCATTCTGCAATTATTTGAAAACACAAAGTATTTTACTAGAAAATACCCCCTGGCACTTTTAGTAATTTCAAAGTAAAAAGATCTATTTTGGTTATAAAGTACAGTTAATGAAGTTTTAAAAATGAATCTCCTCATTCTGTTTCGTCTAAGAAGCACGCCATATTAAAATGGACCAAGGATAGCATATACTTAATTTATGTATTAACTGTGGGTAAATAATTTCACATTTTATGTTCCCCCCATCTTTCTCAGCTCCTTGACCTGTTTATGGTTTGGGATTGGTCTACTTATCTAGCTGATTATGGACAGCCAGCTTCTAAGTACCTTCGGGTGAATCCAAACACAGCCCTTACTCTTTTGGAGAAGTGAGTATATTCTGAAAACTATTTTGTGTAACATTTCAGCATTTTTTGATTCAGTGATAAAATGAAGAACTAGAGATTTCTATCAAAAAAGAAAAGTCTAGATGGAGCTTAAAAGCTCGCTCTAGTTGAATGACCAAAAGTTAAGCCTTTCTTTCTTGCCCTTCAGAGTTGGTGTAGTTTATAAGCCACTGCTATTTATATTGATGTGAACAAAACGTCTTTCCTTTTGTATCCTGAATTGCAAGCTTAATTGACCTTAGAAATATGTTTACTGGGGATGTGACAATTGGAGCTTTCTTTTTTAAAAAATCTATAACTCAGGAAAGAAGTTACTTTGTCAGATGTGACCAGGAATTGGAATGTTTGCCACCAGTGTTATCTAAATCTTAGTATTATGGACTTGGATTTTTTGCAGGTAGAGAAATATGTGATTTGAAAAAACAATATAATAAAAACCAAGGTAATAGGATTTACTGATGCATCTTGTCCAACTAAACATAAATTTAGGTGTTAACTTTTCCTTCTCATTATGTGGCAGACGTTTTCTTTACTCAATCGTATTTCATTTAAAGTATCACTATTGGGAGTCTCTCTGAATCTGCTGTGATTCTGGGGGCTGCTGGATAAGAAAATAAAAATAAAATTAAAAAAGTATCACTATTAAAATTTTCAATTTCTAAATTAAAATTGTGCATTATTTTCCTAAATTTCAAAATATCTGTGGTGTATTTGATTTGAATGGACAAGAGGAAGTGTTTAAAATAAATGTGAATTTATTTTACAATGCCATGAAATGCAACTGAGGCAAAACCGTTACTGTTTTACATTTTCTAATGCTATTTTCCTTTCACCTTATCTTGCTATGAATGTGCTTAGCAGAGTCTATAGAGGGTATGTATTTTAGCATACTTTGTGGAATAATATTAGAAAATAGTGTGATAGTACCAGGCCTAGCATATTTTAGGTGTACATACTAATGCAAAAATACCACTTAATATAGCATGTAAAATAAAGCTTCTAATTTTCTGCATGGTTGCTATATCTGTATATTTATTTAGTACCTACTTTCTTTGAAGTATATTTTTCAAGCATAGGATTAGTGTGAGATAATTCAGAGCATGCCAAGATATTTAACTTGTGACAGCTTAGCTTTTAATTTCCTTTTAGTAAGCTTCTTCATTCACATATGTTTCTAGGATGAAGGATACTAGCAAAAAGAACAATATATTTGCTCAGTTCAGGAAGAATGATCGAGACAAACAGAAGCTGATAGAGACAGTCGTGAAACAGCTGAGAAGTTTGGTGAATGGTATGTCCCAGCACACATAGACTTCACGTCGCTTGCACTCAGTGACACCAAATCCGTGATTCAACATTGATCTCGAGCAAGTATGGGTCATGATATAGTAATTTGTTTACAGAATCCAAAAATACAATAGAGAAGATACAGGAGGCTTAAACAAGAAATAGTAATAAATATCATTTGTATGGATTTTTAAATAATCAAATACTATTTTATATATGGAAAAAATGACCATTTTTTCACTTTTGGGGGAAAAATGCAGAAGTGTAATACATAAATTCTCAAAAATTGTACATGAAACTGATTACAAATACATTTGAAAAACTTAGGCCTCTACTCATAACTTTTTTCTTCTATTTAGACTTGAATGATAATCTGTTTTTTGATCAGTGTGTGGCTTTGGAATGCAATCATGTCTGATATGGTAGTATTTCACTACCATTTTCTGACTTTTAGCTTTCATTTTCACCTCAATGTGATTTAAGCAGACAAAAATTTCTAATTCTGCTAATTCTGAGGGGGGAAATAGACAAATCTTTAAAGCTTCCTGAAATCAAACTTGATTTAACTCAGTAAGAATGTGAATTATTTGTTCTACTTGGGTGGTTTAATTTAATCATTCTGAATATGAACAAAAGGTTTTGGATTTTCTAAAGATGCAGTGTTGTTTCTGTTCATCAGGGTTAATATTTCTAACTATATTGCTTGTAGCTGACCCCATTCTGGATTTGTTTGGTTTGGTTCCAGTTAAAAGAGAGGACAGGAACAAAATGGGGTTAACCACTTCAGGTGCAGCTCCTGTGAGGGTAGATGGTTCTTACACACAGAAGTTACCACAGGGGTCAGGTTACTTTCTTCAAATAGCAGGTTTCAGTACTGTATTGTCATTGTGGAAACAAGCCAAACCAGATGAACTCTGGAAAACCTAAAACAAATGTACATTTTCTTTTGTGTATGTTTCCGTGGTCCAAATGGCAATATAAATCCAGTCTTTATTCTCCTTTTGTTGTATTTATGCTGAGTCCTCCCTTTGCCTTTTCAGGATTTATGCCTGTAAGAAACCATGCCTGACTCTGTAAAATAAGTGTAAAGAATTATAGGTACATCTCTGGATTTTGTGATGAAATATTAAAAATATTGAGCAAGTTGTTGAAAATGCATTGCTGGTTTGTCTATTAAGAGCTTGCTGATTTAAAACAAGTGCTTCCTGGAGAAAAGGCATATTATTTCCTAGTTAGTGGAATGGGAGTGGCACCAAAACAAACAAACTATATATATAATATTATATAACAAACAATGTATGTATTATATATATGCACTTGTTCTCTTGATCATCTCTTAATCCACAGTATTTCATGTTTTTAAAGATACTGCATGAAAAGCGTGGTAATTCTTCAGGCACAGTACAATCTGGAAGAGAGGAGCGGTGAACAGCTAGCTCTTTCTGAAGACTGGAATGTGGCTATCCCTTGTGCTTTACCCAGCCCTCCAGCCTACCTGGGTGTCTCCCCCTGCTTTGATAAGTCCCGGGATTCAGAGAGATGCTGCCTTTGCACTGCCTGGAGCAGACCACTGTGGGTCCTCTTTACTCTTCCCAATAATACAAGCACCCTGTACCGTTCCACACACACCCCAGGTTGTGCTGTAGGGACAAGGACGAGTGAGTCCTGAGGCATTTGGAACGCTTGGATGGGACGCACAGAGCCCAAAATGCAACAGTGTAGATGAACAAGAGTCGGCAGGCAGATTCCGGGGAGGGAGGGAAGGATGAATTCGGTCCTTGATACCGGAAAGGTGCTTGGGAGTATCCACTTCTGGAGGCTTAGGGCGTCTTTATGAAGCCTAGGGCAGCAGTGGAACTGGCATCTGTGGAAGGATACCTGACGTGATGCATCAGAGAGCCGGGAGAGGTGGGGAGCTGTCGGAGGATCTCGGATAATCTCGTCCCCCGCTGTCCCTAGTGGGCTCTTGGCGAAGCCAGCGCAGGCGTCGGCTACCAAAGTTTCCCTGAAAATAGGAGCAAAGGAGAGAAAAGCCTAGTCCTTTCACCTTGGAGTGGCGAGAGGGGGACACCTAGAAGCTTGAGGGGGGGGGGGATCACAGAAAGAGCCAGCGGCCGGGGTGGGCCAGGAGCGCTGCGGGGTGCAAGCCCGGGTCCTTTCTGCCGGTTGGGTTCGCAGACTCTGAGCGCCTGCGAAGAGCCGGGAAGCTCTGGCGCGAACCCGCAGGTCCGGCCCGAGGACGTGCGCCAGGCGAGCCCCGAGCCCAGCCCAAGCACCCCAGCGGCTGCCACTCCCTATTCAGAGCACTCTCCTTGAGTGTGCCGCTGCCCACCACCACCAATCACCACTGTGCGTGGAGCGCTTTAAATATGCAAAACACGTCACGTTGTATGAACCGGGATCGGTCCTTAGGGAGGGAGCCAATATCTATATAAACGTGTCCAGGATGGGCCGAGAAGGGTTAAACGACTGGAGGAGGGAGAGGTGGGGCGGGGTGTGCAGACCAGGTTGGCAACATTGGTGAGTTGCTCCTCTCTTCGCCCTCCCTCGCTGCTTCTATCCAAAGACTGCTGAGCCCTGGAGGAGGTGGGAGGTGCCGCGGGGTGTGAGCATTCCCGAGGCAGCGGGCATCTTCAAGAGGGACTGGCATTTGGGCCCAGGAACTGGGAAAACGTCCTGAGCGCGCTGGCCTCGAGGAAGGCACATTTCCTAAGGGCGCACAGTCAGTGCCGTCTTCCACTGCCCGTCTGTTTTTAGAACGGAGTTCTCGGCCGAGCTTATAAATCTCGGGCTTGGTCCCCAAGCTCCAGACTCTTTCCGGACGGAACAGGTGAGCACTTCGCACTGCTCGAGCGGTTCTTGTGTCCCCTGCGCTCCCTGCGCTCTGAGCGGCCTGGGCCCCGCAGGCTCATCATGTTCCCTTGGGGGCTGAGCTGCCTGTCAGTGCTGGGGGCGGCTGGCACTGCTCTCCTGTGCACCGGCCTGCTGCTCAGCCTAGCCCAGCACCTCTGGACCCTCCGCTGGATGCTGAGCCGGGACCGGGCCTCCCCCCTGCCCCTGCCAAAGGGCTCCATGGGCTGGCCCTTCTTCGGCGAAACGCTACACTGGTTAGTTCAGGTGAGCAGTCGTTCGACCCCGCGTGCTTATATGATCCCTTCTTTTCCCGGTTCCCACTGGACCCACCTCAGTCTCAATGCCCACGGGATTCGTAGCCAGTCCCTGTTCATCACCCACGACCCCAGGAAGCGCGCACAACTCTTCGCCTTTGCCCACCTACTCCGTTCCCTCGAAGGGACCTCAAGTCACTGGAATTCTCCCCAGAGCAATTCCCCCGACACAATGCAGGCGGTAAACGGAAGGGGTTTTAGGAAGGGGTCTGAGGAGCGTGTGTTGCAAGCGTAGAAAAGGAGCCTGGGGCTTGTCTCAGCTGTGAGGCCTTGGGCGCTCACGTCTTCATTCCGAGCCTCAGTTTCCTCATCTCAGCAGTGGGAACAGGAGCATGTACATTACCATAGAGTAGTTGTCAGGCCCATTGGGGATCTTGTTTTGTAAACGCGCCAGCCAGGGGCAGCCAGGGGCAGCCAGGGGCAGGGAGTTGTGACCAAAAAGGCAGTTGGGAGGTCTGGGTCAGATCCCCGGCCCGGGCCCAGAGGTTCCATCTCTCCTCGCTCTGCCTCGCTGTCAGGGCTCGCGCTTCCACAGTTCTCGCCGGGAGCGCTATGGGACAGTGTTCAAGACGCACTTGCTGGGCAGGCCAGTGATCCGCGTCAGCGGCGCGGAGAACGTGCGCACCATCCTGCTGGGCGAGCACCGCCTGGTGCGCAGCCAATGGCCGCAGAGCGCGCACATCCTGCTGGGCGAGCACACACTGCTAGGTGCCGTCGGCGATCCGCATCGGCGGCGGCGCAAGGTAAGTTGAAACGGGAATGGGCCGTGGAAGTGTCGGATCCGCGGTCCCCGGCATCTGCAATGGGTCAGGCCGGGTCCCCGGTGTTGGGTTCACTGTGAATCCGACCTAGGTGCCTGATAAGGAGCCGGTGGCCTTGGGTGGGTCCGTTACCTTCAGCTTCGATTTATAAAGTTAGGACTGCGCTAAAGGGCTCTTTCATCTCCCATCTTCTGTGGCTGTGATACCAGAAGCGCTGGACACTCAGACCTAGAGAGGGACCAGGGAAGACTTCTTGGAGGAGATGGCAGCTGGAGCCTAGATGGGAGGGATGATGTGCATCAGAGCAGAACTGGGGGGAAATGGTGAAAGCAAAAGCCAACAAGTGTAGGTCTGGGCCGCTTAGAAGATGGGGAAAGGGCCGGAACTTGCCTACTGGCTATTCCGGAATCGCCAAGCAGAGGAGGCCCGACCGCCGCCAGCACTGATCACGCGCGCTCCCGCAGGTCCTGGCACGCGTGTTCAGCCGCGCCGCGCTGGAGCGCTACGTGCCGCGCCTGCAGGGGGCGCTGCGGCGTGAGGTGCGCTCCTGGTGCGCGGCGCGCGGGCCGGTCTTGGTCTACGACGCTGCCAAAGCGCTCACCTTCCGCATGGCCGCGCGCATCCTGCTGGGGCTGCGGCTGGACGAGGCTCAGTGCGTCACGCTGGCCCGGACCTTCGAGCAGCTCGTGGAGAACCTCTTCTCACTGCCTCTGGACGTGCCCTTCAGTGGTCTGCGTAAGGTACGGCCGCCCCAGCTCCAGCCCTTCTCCCGAGGTTCCGCGGCGCGGGCTGGCCTCCCAGACCCAGAAGGGGCACCCTTGGCGCACTCCGCGCGTCCGTCACCTCTGCTGGGTAACGGCGGCGCGGCCTCGGGGTGGGCGGCGTCGTGGCGGTGGCGCGGCTGTGGGCTCTGGACCTGGCCTTTGTGCTGGTTCGCTTGTGTGACCCGAGGCGGGCCACACGCCCTCCGTGGGACGCGCCTGCCCGTACACCCTCCAGCCTGAGCAAGCTCTGGCCGCCAGAGTTTGGAGTCTCGGTGGCAGACCTCTGGCCAGTCAGTCCGACCCCTTCCCACAGCGGCGTCTCTGTGTCCGGCCTTCATCACCTTTTCTGAAGCCCCAATAGCTGCGGAACCGTGGAGAGCGCGAGGGCTGCAGATGCGCCCGGAACCAGCCCGGCGCCAGCCCCGGACCTAGGGGGATGGGCGTCGGCTCCACCGGCCCTGGGCCCCCTAGGTTTCCGGATCAGAGAACTGCTGCCTCTCCAGACTTCAGAGAAATGGGCAGGACCCGCAGAGTAGCTATGATGCCCCATCCCGCCTTTTGGTCCCCCCTGTTCTGGGACTTCCCATTGTTTGATTCCCTGATTTTCAGTCACCTGCATAAAAGTAATATGTCTAAAAGATCATGCTATAGGCTGATCACTGTAGATACATTTTCTGAGCTAATCATTGCAGGCTGCAAAGTGTTGTTATTTTCATTTTATTGACCAAATTTATTTTATTGACTTACCAAGATCACACTGTTAGTAGGGGCAGAAACAGGACTTGAACCCCATCTCCTCTGACTACAGAACTCAAGTGCTGAATTACCGTGCTTTCCCTGGGGGAATGCTTTTGCTGTGGCTGTTCCCTGAACTCTGGAGAGGCATCCCCCTCTTGCCCGTGCCCTTACAGAGGCTAATGCTTACAACATCCAATAGTGTCCTCTAAGTCAGAGCTTTGCTGGGGGCATCAAGGTGCCCCAGCCTGAGCCTAGCGCAGGGAAAGGGCAATGGGTTGATCCTAGCCACACTGGGCTTGGTGCCAGGCATGGTCACGGACAGCTGTGTGACTCTGGGCAATTGCTTGACCTCTCTGAACCTCAGCATCTTCTCCTCAGGATGACAGTAACTCTGCCGTGGCTCAGAGGGGGCTTGTGATAATCAAGACAGAATGATGTTTGTGGACAGTGGACATATCCCCCAACCATTTACTGCTCCCAGCCAAATGTCAGGCCAGGAGCAAAGCTGGGAGGCTGTTATCACCAGGATGTTGGCAGAACCAGTGCTGAGAAGGTTTTCTGGGTAAGTGGCCAGGCCTGGCCCCCTTAGTCTTCCTGCCCATCTTTCTTCTCTCCCTGCACATCAGGGCATCCGGGCAAGGGACCAGCTGCATCGACACCTGGAGGGGGCCATTTCTGAGAAGCTTCATGAGGACAAGGCTGCAGAGCCAGGTGATGCCCTCGACCTGATCATTCACAGTGCAAGGGAGCTGGGCCACGAGCCCTCCGTGCAGGAGCTGAAGGTAGGGGCTGGGAGGTTTCTCCTTTCCCCATCTTTTGCATCCCCAGCAGGTCCCTACACCAGCGCTGCATCCCCAGAGCCACATCCTGTGTGACCCCACTTTGAGGCAGAGGCACTCCTCAAGATGAGGGGAAGAGGAGACCTGGGCTCCAGTCATTTCTCAGCCACACTCACTAGCTGTGCAGCCTACAGCAACCTGCCACCCTTGTCAGTAGGAGACCTGAAGGCAAGAATCCTAGGCCCATCTTTGCATGTTTCTGGCCACAAACAGCTCTCTCCCCTTTCTTTCCCCACCCACTCTGCCATTCTATGCCTTTGCCTCTGCTGTCCCCCTGCCTACAAAGCCCTCATCATTCATTTTTGTACAAACTCTAAGGGGCTCAGGATCAAACTCCACATCCTCAAAGCTCCCCTCTTCCTTCCAAAATCACCTCTCTCTTTCTGTGAGCTACCGTGGCACCTGGCACCTCTATCTGTCTGGCTGGCTGCTGTGGACCTCCTGGAGAATTAGGACCCCTCCCCATGTACACACATCACACACACAGTGGAGGGGGAGGGGGGAAGCTTTGGAATGGCCCCCAGGACCCACTTCAGCACCCAAAAAGGAGTGAAGTTTAGGGGAGGGGAAGTTAGAAATCCGGAGACCTCAATCTTCCATAAGCAACTACCACCCATCCTTTTTCTGGGCCTCAGTTTCCCACTTTTTACCAGACATCCCTGAAGGGTGGGGCTCAGCTTTAGCTTCTTTCTGAGAATGGAACTAATAGGAGCAAGAGCAGGCCGGGCGCGGTGACTCACGCCTGTAATCCCAGCACTTTGGGTGGATCACGAGGTCAGGAGTTCGAGACCAGCCTGGCCAACATGGTGAAACCCTGTTTCTACTAAAAAAATACAAAAATTAGCTGGACGTGGTGGTGGGTGCCTATAATCCCAAGTGCTTTGGGAGGCTGAGGCAGAGAATTGTTTGAAACCGGGAGGTGGAGGTTGTAGTGATCCGAGATCACACTACTGCACTCCAGCCTGGGCAACAGCAAGACTCCGTCTCAAAAACAAACAAACAAAAGGAACATGAGCAATGGACTCATGAGTCCTGGGGGAGCCAGGTGGACAGGGACTTTTCTGGGCTAAGGGGAGCAGAGTAAAAAGGAGTGGACAGGGCTGGATAGGGGTGATAGCACCCTCTAGGTTCTCAGGAAGGGACTCACTGGCCAGGAATCTTCAGTTCTGGCCTGGACATCAGGGGCTGGGCAGGGAGGATGCTGGGGGCTCTGGAGTCTCCATCCCAGTTACCCTCTTGTCTGGTGCAGGGCAAGGTTAGTGGGCAACCAGGTCTTTCATTCCACAAATATTATTATGCACCTATTCAGTGCTGGGCTCCACGCTGGGACTGGGAATACAGTGGTGAGTGAAACGGCCCGTGTGCTCGAGGTTCAGGAGGGGGAAGGAACATGTACATCCTGTGATAGCGTGAATCAGTGTATGAAACAAACTGTGGGTGCTGCCAGCAAGGAAGACACTGGGACTTGAGAGGGCAGAGGCAGGCAGTCAGCACTGGAGCCTGGAGGATGAAGCCACCAGGCCCATCCTCTGCCGTTCTTGGGCAGAGCAGACCAGGAAGACCTTTCGTAACTCCTGGGACTACTGTGGTAAGGAGAGGATGAAGTGGTGAGGCTGGCCTTGGTAGGAAGCTGGCGCTGCTGCTGCTGCAGGTGGCTTTATTGCATTGCAGCCATTGTCAGGCTGCTCCGCTGGGGTTGGAGGCGGCACCACAGGTGGTTAAGAGCGCTGAGCCCGGCTGCGAGTGCTAGCTGTAGGACCTTGAGCACTTCTCCGGAGCCTCCGTTTTCAACTCCATAAAACAAGAGCAGCAATTCTGCCTCACAGAGGGGAGGGGAAGTGAGAACCGAATGAGTGAATATTCTTAAAGCACCGAGGAGAGTGCACAGAATAAGTTCCCGCATTCTCTCTGGGAACCATCGCAAGGCGGGTGGATAGATCCTAATTTTGTCAGTTGCTATAGGTGACTTTCCCAAGTGGCGGACTTGGGATTTAGTCCACTTCAAAACCGTGCACATAGTCGCGGCAGGAAGAGCACTTCTCTGCCTCTGGCTTTCCGCAGTAGTAAATCTGGGTGCCTTTCATCTCCGCGGGGCCGTCGGGTCAGCGCCCCGGTGCCGGAGACTCAGTGCCGCCCGGGGCTGTCTTGCAGGAGTCGGCTGTGGAGCTCCTCTTCGCCGCCTTCTTCACCACGGCCAGTGCTAGCACCTCGCTCGTCCTGCTGCTACTGCAGCACCCGGCGGCCATCGCCAAGATCCGAGAGGAGCTGATGGCGCAGGGGCTGGGGCGCGCGTGCGGCTGCGCACCTGGGGCAGCGGGAGGCGGCTCGAGGCTCCTGCCCGATTGCGGGCTGCGAGCCGGACCTCAGCCTCGCAGCGCTGGGCCGTCTGCGCTACGTCGACTGCGTGGTCAAGGAGGTGCTGCGCCTCCTGCCGCCAGTGTCCGGGGGCTATCGCACCGCTCTGTGCACCTTCGAGCTCGACGTAAGTGCGCCGCCCCTGTCCACGGCCCCCCCTCCTGCCGCCTGCCGCGGCGCCCAGGTGGGAGGAGAGCGGAGGGACTCAGACAGCGCGGTCTCCTCTTTGCTCTCCGAGCCTCGGCCTTCAGTCCTGTAAAATGGGCTGAGCCTTGTTCCACTTCCCCGGATCCCGGACTGAGGAACCAAGCTTAGGGATCTCGTACACTTCAGCTCTTGGCAGCGGTCCACACCGGTCAACTCAATGAGAGCGGAGTTTTAGAATAAAAAACACACTTTTATCCATGCAGCACCCGCTCCCAGCCAGTGAGTGTGGATGGAGAACAAAGAGAACCCCTCAGTATGTCCTGTACTCTACCCCTTTGGCTCCCTCACAAGACCAAGGAACCCCTCATTGCAACCCGTCCAGGGCTCCTGCTGGGGCCAGATTCCAGGGGAAGGGAGAATTACAATACCGATCAGGCTGGTTTGGGCTGAGCAAGGTTAAAGTCTAGAACTGACTCCATCTCCATACGACCTTGTGCAGTTCCCTCTTCACTCTGGGCCTCAGTTTACTCTCTGCAAGGAAGCTGTCTTGGCCTTTTCCAGCTCTGACACTCCATCCAGGTGGGGCCGGGCTGTGGGGGTACCGTGGTGGCCTCAGGCACTGGGGCTCTGGCTGTGTCAAACAACGGGTGTTTGCCTGAAAGGCTGTCACTGCAGTCCCCTGCTTGGTGGCTGGGTGGCTCCAGGCAAAGATGGGCACCTCCTTCCACAGTGAACATTTGTGGCACATTGTGTGCCAGGGTTAGGAAGGCATCAAAGGGACTGGGATTCTGCCCTGGAGGAACTCCACTTGGAGAGGGGAGGGGACCAGGACGGACAGCCTCATCCCATTTGTGGTGTGAAGAGAGTGATCTCTAGTGCTGGATGACACCAACACATTTGGAGAACTGGCATTTGAACTGGAGCAGTGAAAGGCTAGGATGGGAGAGGTCACTACAGAGAGAGCAGACTCAGACAAAGGTGGTGATGAGAAGTGTCTTGGATGGGGGACTCAGTCTTGGAATGCAAGCTTCATTCTGCAGGCACCAAAGTGCCCTCCATGACCTTAGGGGAAGCAGGAGGGGGAGCACAGAACCAGGAGGTGAGCAGAGGACAGGAAAGGGTCTTAGCCACCCTCCAGTTCCCAGAGCACTGACGTCTAGAGATGAGAGAGAGCTCCTGGGATGATTCCAAGATATTCTGTTCCCCAGTTAGAAAGTTTTGAGTATTCACCCTGGAACTTGACATGAGGATAGCAGTGTAGTGAGGGGCTTCAAAAAGCCAAATGGTTGAAAAAGCTAGGGATGGGCAGAGGGAACATGAAAGCTGCCTTCCAGCATTCTCAGGACTGGCCAGTTTGATTCTCATGTGTGCCTTCTTAAAGTGTGGGTACCAAATCTGAACATTATTGTCCAGCTGATGTATGGGAAGGATGGGAAGTTTTCAGCTCAGTGCAAAGAAGAGCACTATAATGGAACTGACCTCGAGGAATTGTCATGTGCATTTCTCCCACCCTAGCAGCTGGTAGGTGCAGCACTAGAATTTAGGTTTCCTGATCCAAAGTCAGAAGAAAAAAGACAGACAAAATACCAAACGGGGACCTAATAGGTCCCGTTTACTGAACACTCATATATGCCAACTCTTTAATTTGAATCCTCACCAGCAAAGTGGGCATTTTCCTCTTCATTTTTTCAATGAGGAAACTGAAGCTCAGAGAGACTGCATATCTAGCCCAAGGTCATACATTTCACCAGTGAAGGAGCTGAGATTGGAACACAGAGCTTTCTCCTGGTTTCCGGGTTAATCGCGGTTGCCTCCTGGTTTTCAGAAGCCTGATGGGGTGGAGGGTCGGTTTTTGCAAGCCTCCACTGGGGTGGAGGGTCGGTTCAGGGCCCCCAGTTATCAGGTGCCCAGTGGTCAGGCTGGTCTCCTCGCCTCTCCGCAGGGCTACCAGATCCCCCAAGGGCTGGAGCGTGATGTATAGCATCCGGGACACGCACGAGACGGCTGCGGTTTACCGCAGCCCTCCCGAAGGCTTTGACCCGGAGCGCTTCGGCGCAGTGCGCGAAGATTCGCGGGGCAGCTCCAGCCGCTTCCATTACATTCCGTTCGGCGGCGGTGCGCGCAGCTGCCTCGGCCAGGAGCTGGCGCAGGCTGTGCTCCAGCTGCTAGCTGTGGAGCTGGTGCGCACCGCGCGCTGGGAGCTGGCCACACCCGCCTTCCCCGCAATGCAGACCGTGCCCATTGTGCACCCAGTGGACGGGCTGCAGCTCTTTTCCACCCCCCTCGCGCCTTCGGCTGCGGGGGACGGGCTATGCCTCTGATCTGCTTGCACTGTAGGACACGGCTTGGCCAGTGGCTGTAGCAGGCAGCGCCACCCACCTGCGGCTCCCCGTTGTACCGACGCGCACCCTTTCGTTCACTTGTGCAACAATAGTTCAACAAACGTTCACCAAACGCGAATGTGTGCCGGACTCGAGGGAAGAGGAGCTTGAGCCACTGCTGCTGCGCCAGAGAAGCATCTAAGCCCATGGGAAGGTGCCTTCTGCGCGCCGCGCAGAAGGAAAGGTCGTGGGCCAAGCTTACACGCTCTCGAAGCAGGAATGGAGGGAATAGATAGATCCTCACTAGGTGCTGCCTGACTTCCCCTTCCCGAGCCAATCCAGGGAGGGTGCATGGATGGGGAAGGCGGGGTAGGGGTGGCAAGGGAGTAGGGATATTGCAACTCGAGGACCTTGCAAAGAGACCCGAGCACGCGGTGGGACCTACAACCCATGTAAAGAAGCGGGGGACGCAGCTGTGGGCGCAACCCTGGCCTGGCGTTGGGGCATAGAAAAACACACAGTGGACGCCCGACGGAAGGCCCCCTGGCAGCTGGCCTCCAGCTTCGTGTGCCTTGGCCACTCTGCTGGTCTCGGTGGGAGCTCGGAACTGTGGGCACTTCCAGGGCTCTAAAGGGCTCAAGGTCACTGGATTCTGCTGGTGACTTCTTAAAAAGAAAAATTCCTACTTCAAGAATGCATTTAATCTTCTCATGTATATAGAGACTAGGCACACCAACACGTCTCCAACGCTGGATTATGTTCATGTGAAGTTGAGACATAATCAGAAAGGTTTGAGATATTTGTATCAAAAATAGGAAGAAAGCCAAGAAATAAAGTGTCTTAGGAGTGGTTAAGTGAGGAGGCTAGGGCTTAGCTGGGCAACTGCTCCCTGGGGGAAAGGCACCGGGGTGAGGGTTGGGAAGGCTGGGGAAGGACCCACCACAGAGTACACCCAGAGAGGAGCTGGGAGCTGGGCAGCCTGGGGCCTGGGCTTCCCTGTCTTCTCTCTGGGTATAACCCTTGATTCTGGGCTGTGAATTGTCTCCAGGTTTCAGGAACTTTTTTTTTTTTCTTTTTTTTTGAGACAGGATCTCCCTCTGTGGCCCAGGCTGGAGTGTAGTGGCATGACCAGCTCACTGCCACCTCTGCCTCCTGGGATCAAGCCATCCTCCCATCTCATCCTCCCGAGTAGCTGGGAGTAGCTGGGGCTACAGGCATGTGCCACAATGCCCGGCTAATTTTTTTCTATTTTTAGTAGAGACAGGGTTTCACCATGTCACCCAGGCTGGTCTCAAACCCCTGGGCTTAAGTGATCTGTCTGCCTTGGCCTCCTAAAGTGCTGGGATTACAGGTGTGAGCCACTGCGCCCTGGAGTCACTGCTTTCCTGTGACTCCAGTCCCTGTGCGCTTACCCCTCCCTGCCATTTCAGGGACTTCTGGTTTTACTGCTTCACCATCCTCTCTATCACAGAGGAGAAATTGAGGAGCAATCGAGGTGAATGACTCACCTGAGAAGCCCAGTAATAGGCTCCTGGACTCCCCAGCCAGTGCTCTTCCCACCCCATCCCTTCACTCTTCAGCCCCAAACTCTGTTCCGGTGGCCATCAGGTAGGGCTGAACCCTTTGGCCTCCTTTTCATGATAAGCCCTAGCTTGACTTGAGGACTCTCTCAACCGTTCCAGTACAGAGATTCCAAACAGTATGTAAATCAAAGCCAAAAGCCTCTATGTCATCATTCCCAACAGCCCACTTTAATCTGCCACCTAGCTTCTGACAGGCGGGGGCAGCTGGACCTAACCGGTGAGCCAGGGAAGTAGCCGCCAAGGCCGGAGCTGACCCCTTAGTGAACCAGAAGGAAGCCAGTGCCCTCCTGACCTTATGCTTAAGGTGGATCCTGGGGCCAGAAGGAAGGGGGACACAGCAGGCGCTTACAGGGATGGTAGCTCCAGAGCGCAGCGGGCCCTTCCGACCTGGGCTGACGCCGCCATAACCTCCATACAGGGCAATTCATCACCCATTGCCAGTCAAGAGCCTGGCGCCAGGCCCTGAGCTCGGCAGACGCCAGGGGCAGCAAAGGTGGCAGGCTATGGGCCTGCCCTAAGAGGACTCTTGAGGATGCAGAGGACAGCCTGGCCTGAGAAGCAAGGGTTTGGATGAGGAGAAGGATGCAGGCTTTCGGTTTGATGTGATTTAGAGAGAGGAGAGAAGAATGGGGTGGGGACCCTCAGAAGCAAGGCCAGTTGAACTGGTTCCAAGAAGACCTGGTAGACCTGCTCTGGGGTCTGGACTAACTCTAAGCCTCTGTGGGGGGTGGCTCCAATTTTAATTTTCCATGGGTACGTCATGCTCAGTAATTTCAAGGGATAGCTGAGCTCCTGTCTTAGTAGCTGCAGATTCTCTAGGGAAGGAGCAGAGGAGGTTCCTGCCCCTCTGCACTTGACATGCTCAGAGGGAGACAGACAAGAAATAAACTAGCAAACAAAAGAGTAAGAATATGTCCAGTGGTGATAAGTGCAGTAATGGAAATAAAACAGGCCTGTGATACAGAGTGTCTTCAGCTAAATTAGGCTGGATGGGTGGGGGGAACCTTGGAGGAGGTGACATTTGACTTGGGAAGGAACCAGCCAGCAGTGGCCTGGGGGAGGGATGCCTCATGCAGAGGGAACAGCAGGTATAAAACCTTGAGTGCAGAAATGGGAAGGGGGAGCTGAAAGGAGAAAAGTGGAGGTGGCCTGCTTTGCTGTGACTCCAGCGCCCTCACCCCTCCCCCACCAGCAAAACAACCCGACTCCCCCACCCCTGCCCCTTAGCAATAGGGAGGCTGTTTTGTAAACATCTTGGAAACAAGTTGTTTTTCAGTGAACCAACCCCCTTCCCCACCCACCACCACTAACGAAAGCTTGGCAAGGTTCCTAGATCAAAGTTCCTATTGGGCTGGTAATTTATTGACCCCCCCCCCCCGCCCTGCCCCCCTTCAAGATGTTCTTTAATGATCGTTCACTCTCACATTTAATCCTTTCCTGTCTGACGCCCCCGCCGACCTCGATGGACAGATAGATTAAAACGTTTTTTTCCCTGCGGCAATTTCCAGCTCATCTTGTGACCCGGCGTACGCTGAACTTGGCGAGGTGGCCCCGCAGAGATCATTCGGATGTCACGGTTCGGCCTGCAGGGGTCACAGGCGGGTCATGCCCGAGGATTGGGAATGGGCCCCAGGTCACGTCCCCGCTCGGCGGCTTTGCACACCGGCCGGAGGCGCTGTCCAGAAAGGGGCGGACCTGGGATTTCTGAGAATTACCTCCAGCGCGATTGGCCCGGGTTCCTGCGGTGGCCAGAGGTTGGCTCGCCGTATTTGCAGCCACCAAATCGTTTGCCGGAGACTGAAACCCTGCCCAGAGCCTCTGAAACACTGGGCAGGTTATGGGGGAAACGCTGATCCCCCGAAACATGCCCTGTGGCGGCGACTCCGGCTTGGAGTGTCGCTAGGATTGTGCGGGTCCCTATGACCTCGGCAGATACTTCCTGATACCTCCGGGTTTGGGGACCACCGCGAGAAGGGCAACGCATTTAAGCTCTCAGGAGCAGTTTTCCATCTCCAAGGGACGCTCTCCAAGGCGTGCGGCGTGCTTCTCCCAGAGTCAGTGTTAGTTCTAAACAAACGCACGTCATTCTGTTTCGTTTTCGGCGCCGCTCGTGCGTTCAGCGCCCAAACCCAGGGACCGTGTGGCCCTGACTGGTCCCAAGCAGGGGAGGCTCCGCCAGGTGGAGAGCCGGGGAGCACAGGTGCGCGTCCCGCAGCGTCCGAGCTCCCGTCATTGACTACAGTAGGTGATTGTAGATGGGCAAAGTACTGAAGACTTCCCAGTACGGATTCCTTCACGCCTCCTATTAGGGGTCGGCAAAGGCCTGAGATTCGGGCCGAGCACACTCTCACCTGGGTGAGGACAGTGACTTTACTCTGGGTGGGACTTGGGAGAGAGGAGGAGGACTCCAGCGCCCGGTGTCCCGGCCAGGTTACACAACCTACCGTTCCTGGAGCTGGGAAGAATAGTTGCAACTGGAGCCCCCTTTTGGGAACTCACTGCCCCGAGGCTTAGACAAGTCGGGAATGATCGCCTCCCTGTTAAGGAGGAGAAAACAGGCAGTGATGTGTGGTGACTTGCCCCAGGTCACGAGCAATAGAGATGGAGCCGGGCCTCGGAGCCAGGACTCCTTTTCGTCTTTCTCCGTCTCTCCTGGCCAAGGCTGAGGACCCCTTCCCCGCTGCCCAGCTGAGGCCCCAAGCTGCAGAGCTCTCAGAATCGGGGCGGGGGTGGGGAGTGGTGGTGCTGTGCTCGATCTCAGAGCAGGGCGCCGACTGCCGAGACCTAGACGAAGTGCCCCAGAGTCGCGGATGAGGCTTGTGCAGAGTAGCACCTGGGGACCTGAGGGACCTGATGCCCTCTTGTATCCTGAAGTAGGACCTTCCAAGACTTCGCGAGTGCTGGCCCCCTTGGGAAGCTGGGGATCCCAGATCTGCCTATTGCGCCCGATGCCCCGCGGCTCTCTTGGACTCTGTCCCTGAGCTCTTCTGTGCGATCCTTCGGAAAAGTCGGGAGGCCTGCTTTATGCATCTCTTTTGGACCTCAGTTTCCCCACCCGCAGGAGAAGGTAGCTGGACGATTCCTGAACGGACTTTTCCTTGCTTCCTCAGCAGGTGGAAGGGAGCCCACGCGGCGCCTGGAAATGGAAAGCCAGTGAAGGCTGCTTTGGGCCGGGGCAGCAGGTGGGGACCGGGTGGGAGGGATTCCAAAGAGACCGCTGGGAAGGCTAGGGCTTGGAATTCCGGCTCCTCTGAGCCTCGGCCCTCCCCCACCGCCGCCTCGGAGCTCAGCACACCTTGGAGGGGGGAGGCGGGCAGCTCCTAGCCCCGCACCCCAGGAGGCGCGCTCGGAGGGAAGCCGCCACCGCGCCGCCTCTGCCTCCGCGCGGAACAAACGGTTAAAGATTTTGGGCAGCGCCTTGCGGGGGGAGGAGCCAGGGGCCCAATCCGCAATTAAAGATGAACTTTTGGTGAACTAATTTGACCAAGGTAACGTGGGCAGCAACCTGGGCCGCCTATAAAGCCGCCGCGCCGCGGGGTTTGGAGCGCTGGCGGTGGCGGCAGGTGGCGCGGGGAGGTCGCCGCGCGCCATGGGGCTCCCGGCGCTACTGGCCAGTACGCTCTGCACCTTCGTGCTGCCGCTGCTGCTCTTCCTGGCTGCGATCAAGCTCTGGGACCTGTATTGCGTGAGCGGCCGCGACCGCAGTTGTGCCCTCCCCTTGCCCCCCGGAACTATGGGCTTCCCCTTCTTGGGGGAAACCTTGCAGATGGTGCTGCAGGTAAGGGAGCGTGGGGCGGGACAGACCGCTTGCCCGAAGGCCGGCATGGCTCTGGGCTTCTGCTGAAGTCGGTGTAGGCGCCCCCGGGAGGCAGGCGACTGCGGCTAGGAGCAGGGCTGGCGGGAGGCGCGGCGCTCCCCCGGCGCCCCCTCATGCCCGCCTCTCTCCTCGACCTTCCTCCCACAGCGGAGGAAGTTCCTGCAGATGAAGCGCAGGAAATACGGTTTCATCTACAAGACGCATCTGTTCGGGCGGCCCACGGTGCGGGTGATGGGCGCGGACAATGTGCGGCGCATCTTGCTCGGAGAGCACCGGTTGGTGTCGGTCCACTGGCCCGCGTCAGTGCGCACCATTCTGGGATCTGGCTGCCTCTCCAACCTGCACGACTCCTCGCACAAGCAGCGCAAGAAGGTGGGGGCGGGGGCGACGCCTGGACAGGGAGGGGGACCCCATTTGTGAGAGGGATTCCGAACTGCTGGGCGCGGGCTAGCCGCGTGAGGTGGGCTAGGACCCTCTGCCAGCTCCAGGTTAGCTTTTCCAGCCCGGAGAGTGCCATGTGTCTGGCGGGACTAGGGGTGTCTGGAAGGGGACGGCGGGAGACGAGAGGGGCGGATGGAGGGTCTTAACGCTCTCCTCTCCTTGGGGCTCAGGTGATTATGCGGGCCTTCAACCGCGAGGCACTCGAGTGCTACGTGCCGGTGATCACCGAGGAAGTGGGCAGCAGCCTGGAGCAGTGGCTGAGCTGCGGCGAGCGCGGCCTCCTGGTCTACCCCGAGGTGAAGCGCCTCATGTTCCGCATTGCCATGCGCATCCTACTAGGCTGCGAACCCCAACTGGCGGGCGACAGGGACGCCGAGCAGCAGCTGGTGGAGGCCTTCGAGGAAATGACCCGAAATCTCTTCTCGCTGCCCATCGACGTGCCCTTCAGCGGGCTGTACCGGGTAAGCGCGGCAAACGGGCTGCGGATGAGGGGCGCGGGACCCGGGCGTCTGCTTACCGCCGCGCGCTCTCTGCGCTCAGGGCGTGAAGGCGCGGAACCTCATTCACGCGCGCATCGAGCAGAACATTCGCGCCAAGATCTGCGGACTGCGGGCATCCGAGGCTAGCCAGGGCTGCAAAGACGCGCTGCAGCTGTTGATCGAGCACTCCTGGGAGAGGGGGAGAGCGGCTGGACATGCAGGTGAGTGACAGCTTCAGACCAGGCACTGCGGAGTTTGGTCCCCTGGCTTTCCAAGCGCGGTTCCTGGGGCCCCCAAAGCACCCGCCTGGGGCCCAGCTTTCTGGAGTGAGCGGCCCACCCATACTACAGCGATGGCATCTGGAAGGCTGAGCCACCGGGTCGAGAGAGCTGCGGAAGGGGCTGCAGCAGAATGGGCTGCAGCGGAACTGAGAGCGTCCCCTAGCCTTTCCAGGTTTCAAAGGGACAGTTGGAATTTGCAAAGATCTTAATAAAGAACCTTGCAATTTTAATAAAACTAAGACTTTAACTCAGGAGTTTGCGATAGAGTGGGGTGGTACTTACCTTACTGCTCTAGCTGAACTAAAGGGACTTTGCATTTTGTTTAAAGATATTGCTTTCCTTGACCTTCTGTCAGTAAAACGTTTAGCCCTTCTAGTCTTCCCTCTGTCAAACTGCTTGCAGGCTTGTGAAACGTAGGTCTCACTCCATTCTTAGGCACTAAAGCAATCTTCAACAGAACTCCTCTTCGGAGGACACGAAACCACAGCCAGTGCAGCCACATCTCTGATCACTTACCTGGGACTCTACCCACATGTTCTCCAGAAAGTGCGAGAAGAGCTGAAAAGTAAGGTAGGGAGACTGGGGCTGGGGGTGTCCTTATTAGCTTAGAAAATTCAGCTGCTTCCTAGCCAACTTGTGAAGAAGTCAGTGTGTTGCTTTCAGGGAGTATTTTGAAAGTGCAGGGCCAAGGGGTGGGTGGGCCAGAGGGGGAGAATTAGCTTTGTGAATAAACAGGATGGAGTCTTGAGCTGTGATCCCACTTGGGCAGGGTTTGACCTTGTATTCCTACCCCTCCTCCACCTATTGCCAAACAGTGGCGATTTTCAGACAGGTTCCACCTTCTTGAATTTGTGTGTCTAAGGGTATGCATAGTGTGATCAGTGTGAATGGCTTAGTGTGGATGGTGGGGGGTGGGCGCAGGGAGAAGCTTGGCCCTTCTAACTGGTGAGCAGCATTCTCCTGGAATTGTAAATAGATAGTGGATTTGGGCAGGCAAATGGTCACTAGCTGCCGTTTCCCCTTCCCAGTCTCCTATCATGGGGCCCTTTGGGTTTAGTCTCTACTTAAGCCCTGTTTAAGCCCAGTCTGCTGGGCTGATTTTATTGGAGCACAAAATAACTGTTCACCTCTGTATGACTGTTTTCATAGGGTTTACTTTGCA
The DNA here is from genome assembly GCA_036589455.1 of Ateles fusciceps. Lineage (NCBI taxonomy): Eukaryota > Metazoa > Chordata > Mammalia > Primates > Atelidae > Ateles > Ateles fusciceps. Next base: position 9,409,096 of record JAZHEH010002393.1, read on the forward strand.
AGAGCAATCAAGACAACAAGTTGGACATGGAAATTTTGGAACAACTTAAATACATCGGGTGTGTTATTAAGGAGACCCTACGACTGAATCCCCCAGTTCCAGGAGGGTTCCGGGTTGCTCTGAAGACTTTTGAATTAAATGTAAGTGAAAATTCTCTTCTCCCTCCCTTTTGTTGTGGTTTAAAAAGTCCTCTTGCTTCCCTGTGCTGTGGCTGCAAGTCTTATGCTTTTGATCATTGTTCTGCCCTATATGGAAGCGTGTTTCAGCAACCTGGACCCACCTCTCTCTCTACCTCTCCCTCGCTTTTAACTCCTAATTTCCTGCAAAGGTATCCCATTTGTGAAAGAGACAGCTTTTTGTTGTTGAAAGTTAAATTCCAGTTTGTCAGCCCTTGGGGTTTCATCATCTTTTGCAGGGATACCAGATTCCCAAGGGCTGGAATGTTATCTACAGTATCTGTGATACTCATGACGTGGCAGAGATCTTCACCAACAAGGAAGAATTTAATCCTGACCGATTCATGCTGCCTCATCCAGAGGATGCATCCAGGTTCAGCTTTATTCCATTTGGAGGAGGCCTTAGGAGCTGTGTAGGCAAAGAATTCGCAAAAATTCTTCTCAAAATATTTACAGTGGAGCTGGCCAGGCACTGTGACTGGCAGCTTCTAAATGGACCTCCTACAATGAAAACCAGTCCCACTGTGTATCCCGTGGACAATCTCCCTGCAAGATTCACCCATTTCCATGGGGAAATCTGATGAGCTTGAATGCTCAAACCTCAGACTTATCGGAAGTGTACATATGAGTTTTTATGGAGTGTCGTGTTGACTTTATATTTAATTTCTAAATTTATATTATAATATTTATGTGTTTTGACTCTACTACCCCAATCTTTAAATATTAAAATAACGAATTTGTATCATTTCCAAATAAAGTAAAATTTGACCCATTTAATATTTTTGTGCTTTGTGTATTTAACCAGATTTTACAATGCCTACCTGGGCTGATTTATCATCCGTGCATATCTGCTTTCTGTGAGAAGAATCCTTAGCTGTTTTTTCTGTTAACAGTTATTAGAAAATATATGTCTGTGTGTGTTATTCCAGATGTAGCTCTGTAAATTCTTCTATAGTCATTTAGATTCCCTATTTGGAAAATTGGTCCAAGTTAATTTTAAATTTTGGAGGGGTTTGCTTTACTTTAGGAAAAGATGAATGTGAAGAGGTAACACTGAGAACTGTCATTCTAATATAACCCCTTCAGCTCATCTAACATGCAATAAACAGAATAAATCTGTGTTGTCGAATTGTGCCAGAACTGTTCTCTGAAGTTAAGGTCTTAGATAAGACAAAGCCAGTCAGTCCAGTTATGGACAGTTCTTGACTAAAATGAGACCAGAAATCATTGGCGCGTCACCTTTACTTAGAAGTTGCATATGGAAACAGTATTAGGAAAAGCAAGTCTCTGGTTTAGATAAGCTGAGCCTAGATTTTCTTTATTCAAAATGAGGCAGGAGGAGCAGATTTAGCAAACTGACAGATAAGTTTTTATCTATCCCAGGCAATAGGGTGTGAGCCTGACATGACTGATAAAATGGCCCAGTCATGACCCTGTGAACCTTGGCTAACCTCTGTGAAAGCGCAGTTTTGTCACATTTCTGACCCTGGCATAGCCATGGTCTGAACTGAAGGCCAGACTCTCAATGCAGAAAGGTTAGCCCTGGTGACTTGCTTACGCCAGCACATTTTCAGTTCTGGAATGGCACAATCTGCTCACTGAACCTCTGATGACTTGTAGGTTTTAAACGTTACATTTTTCATTACGATTTTAGAATTTGGCAATGCTGCAGAAACCAGGTGGTCTAAATAGGTGTTTGAAAAGGGATCTGTGTACACTTACAGTTACGTGTTCTACCTGACTGTAGTTTTTAAGGTAGAACTTGTGTTGTTCTTATTGTTGGACTCCTTGGAATTTTAAAGGGTATTTATGTAATAACTCAGAATGCCTTATAATGCCATTAAAAAATGAGACATTACGAGCTTCGTTATTTCAGCCCAAGCTTTAGTGTACTGCAGTGTGCAGAGATGACTCTTCCACTTCACACGTTTGTCCTGGACATTTCCAGGTAGGAGCACGCTAGCCTGAGGGCATAACTATTTCAGATAATTTAGACAAAGCCGTTTTTATTTTATTTATTTGTTTATTGAAACAGAGTCTCGCTCTGTCACCCAGGTTGGAGTGCAGCGGCACCATCTTGGCTCACTGCAACCTCTGCCTTCTGGGTTCAAGCAATTCACCTGCCTCAGCCTACTGAGTAGCTATGATTATAGGTGCGCACCACGACGCCTGGCTAATTTTTGTATTTTTAGTAGAGACAGGGGATCCACCATGTTGGCCAGGCTGGTCTTGAACTCCTCACCTCAGGTGATCCACCCAACTTGGCCTTCCAGAGTGCTGGGATTACAGGCGTGAGCCACTGCTCCCAGCACAAATTCATTTTAAAAGAGTGTTGTTGTTTTTTTTTTGAGACAGTCACCCTGTCACCCAGGCTGGAGTACAGTGCTGCAATCTCAGCTCACTGCAACTTCCATCTCCTGGGTTCAAGTGATTATTGTGCCTCAGACACCTAGTTGCTGGGACTACAGGTGTGTGCCACCATGCCTGACTAATTTTTGTATTTTTAGTAGAGGTGGGGGTTTCTCCACATTGGCCAGGCTGGTCTCGAACTCCTGACCTCAAGTGATCCATCTGCCTTGGGCTCCCAAAGTGCTTGGATTACAGGCATGAACCACTGTGCCCGGTCTAAAAGAGTTTTAATACTTCTCATTCTTCTGGAGGACAGCTGGCCTTTAAAACACTGTCTTCACTGACTTAGTGGCTGTTTCTCTGTGAGTGTAGTGCAGTCAGAAATCTGAGCCATCTTAACATATCATTCATTTTTTAATCTGGGGAGCTTCGAGGAAAGTGCTTCTGGTTTGTGTTTCCCAGGGTGAGATTTAGCCCAATTATCCTGATCAGTTACAGAGTAGCAAAGAATTTATCTTGAAAATATGTTAAGAACACAATCTTTGATCATGTGCTTCATGCAGAGTAAAGGCAGTCTGGAAGTGTGGGAGCGAGGCTGCTGTCTTGGACAATGGGCCTGGGTCACATCCCTCTGGGTCAAGCATGTTTTATGGCACAGTCACCTCTGGGTTGCTGTCCACGTGATGGAGAAATGATGTAGATTTGGCCAAAATTGCGGAAGGAGGGGGACATGACCCCTCTTGGACTCACTCTGGAAAATGACTCTTTGGGTTCCTAGCAGCATGGTGCAGTGATGGGCTGCTGTGCTGTCCAGGGCCAAGGGTGGGGACTGGGCTGGCCAAGCTGGTGCCCTTGGCTTCCCTTTGTGCAATGCTCTTTGCCCTTGCTGCCTCCCATGTCCTCTTCTCTTCAATCAGGACTGTGGTGCCACCAACAACAGATCACTGTTGGGAACGAGACGTGAAAGCCCAAGGCTGCAGCATTCAGAGGGATTGGAGCCTTTCCCTAGCAAGGTCCTTGGAGGCCCAGAGAGAGCCTGTGGTTTTCCTGGGGCCACACAGGGAGTGGCAGCACCAGGAAAGACCTCCAGATGCCATTTTCTTCTTTTTTTTCTAACCCACTGTTGCCAGACATGATCCAGGGGTCTCAGCTTCCTAGCTTCCTTTTATGTCCCCTGCTACCATTCCCCTACCCCGTGACAGCACAGATCAGTTCTCTTGCAGGTCCTCAGAGGCGGTTGGTGAAATGGGAGCAGGGAAAGGAGGTGGCTGTCTCCCAGACTCCCAGTCTCCTGTTGCGGTTTCAGTGCATTTTGCACCGTGTTACTCTCCAGAGAGCCACAAGGGGGCAGGCTTCTCCCTTCTATGCCAGGTTCAGAGGCCAGTGGTTTTCCCCACCGGTGTCCACGAATTCCAGTGTCCAAGACTCTGGCCCAGGGCTTGCTTTTACCCCATACAGGTGAGAAGCTACAAGTCACTACAGGCCTGGTCAAGGCTGCCTGGCCCCTCTGGAAGGGGTCACTCCAGGATGGGCTGACCTGCGCGTCTTCCAGTTCCTGAAGCAGCTGCCAGCCCTTGGTGATCTGTGGGGTCAGCGGCTCAGGTGTCCAGCAGTGGCCCCCACACTGCCCATGTGTGACTTCTGTTGCTGTACCTTGAAAATCGCTCTCAATTTTGAGGGAGCAGGGAGCACAGTTTCCAAAGAACGCCGGCAAACTAGTCAGCGTTCAGATGATGGCAGCCAAGTGCAGGGACCACCGCACAAAAGCACCCAGGGAGGAAGGGGGCTTTTAGGGAGGTTGTGGTCGCTGCTCTAGACAGTTAAAGGGCTGCTGGAGTAAACACAGGTTCAGACCCGTTCTGAGGGACAGAGCCTGCGCTTAGGAGGGTCAAGTAGAAGGAGAGAGAGGCTAGCGCCATATAAGGAAGACTTCTGAGACAATTCCAGCCCTTTGGTGATGAAACAGGCTACCTTGTGAGAGGGAGAGAGTGAGCTCCCTGTCCACAGAGGCAACCAAATATGAAGCTGGATACCTAAGCTGCCACGGAGATCAAGACATGGAGGGTGAGGTTGGGTTAGATGATCCCCCAACCCCCTTCCAAAATCAAACAGTTGTGAATGTCCAAAATGTGATTCTGTATTAATTCAGTTCCTCAGATACCCACTTTGAAACGCCCCAGGCTGGGGGAGGTGGGACAGCCCCATGTCCTATTCCAGCAGTATTCAGCAGTCTGGTGATCATTCTTCCAAACCTCAGAGGCAGATGTGGAGGTGGGAGCCCAGACATGCAACCTCAGAAAGGCACCAAGTGCCCTGTGTTGACTGCCCAGGGACCTGTCCCCTGCCCTGTGCCTTGGTGTTTCCTGCTCCAGGTCCTGCGTCTGCTCCAACCACCCCTGGTTCCCCCAACCTGCCCATGCTGACCATTTGCTTGACCTGTCCTCTGGGGTCACATCCGGCTCCCTTCCCCAGTCCTCTCCCGGCCCCACAATGCCATGCACTGACGTTGTCCTCTGCCCATCCCAGCTGTCCTTTAGCTCCACCTCCTGAAAGGTGCTGGAAGGCAGGAACTTTGTCTCATTGTTCTAGTCTTATATATTTAGTCCATTTCCACATACCTCTCCTCTCTCTCCTGGAACAGACACATAGTAGGTGCTCTCTGGAAGAAAAGCTTCCTGGGGCCAATTGACACCATTTACCTTATGTTTCTCCAACTTACATGGTGCCATGTTTTTCTTTTGAAAAGTGAAACTTTCATCCTTGAAAAATTTTAGCGGCCGCAAGCTTACATGGCTGTGGTTTAACAGCACGTCACATTCCTGAAACCTACGCTCCACAGGTATTTGGCCAAACAGGCTTTCTTTCCTTTGAAGTAGAGTCAACTGGAGTCAGAAGCCTGGGACAGAGATGAAGACCTAGCTGGGACTGCACGGCGGGTTTTCTGGGTGAGACTCACCATATTGCAATACTCATGACCACGCACCCTCAGTACAGAAGCTGCCCCACACTGTAAGATTTCTCACCACTGCCAAACCGTCCTTAGTACCTTGAGGAGTTAGAAACCTGGTCACGCCTTTAGGACAGAGATGCTTCAAGATTTTTGTCTGAAGTCACTAATGGGTTCACTTAAATGCATTGTGAAAAGAGGACCAGGTGCTTTGGTTATAAAAGATATTTGACAAAACAGATTTGTTAAATTCAGCAGAATCAATTCGTTGACTGGTTCATTAAGTACAGCCATATTGTCCAACATAACAGTGACTTATTTAATGATAGATGGGGGCATTCAGTATTCCGAAATAGAAAGTTAATTTAATATCAGGTAGTCACAGACTTTTAATTTTTTTTTTTTTTCTTTTTTTTTGAAATGGAGTTCGCTCTTGTTACCTGGGCTGGAGTGCAATGGTGTGATCTCGGCTCACCACAACCTCTGCCTACCGGGTTCAAACAATTCTCCTGCCTCAGCCTCCTGAGTAGCTGAGATTACAGGCATGCGCCACCATGCCGGGCTAATGTCACAGACTTTTAGAGCCATAAGGGAGCTTGAGGACAGAGCATCTGGCCCCTCAGTTTACAGCTGAGAAACCTGAGGTTGAAAGAAACCTCAGGTTGCAACAGAGGATGTGCCCAGCACATTGTAGGGCTTCACCCTGCCCTCAGTTTTTTTTTTTTAAATCAACTGTATTGTTTACCTATTTTTTAAATTTTTTTGAGACAGTTTTGCTCTTGTTGCCCAGGCTGGAGTGCAATGGCACAATCTCGGCTCACTGCATACTCCGCCTCCCAGGTTCAAGCAATTCTCCTGCCTCAGCCTCCCGAGTAGCTGGGATTACAGGCATATGCCACCACATCCAGCTAATTTTGTATTTTTAGTAGAGATGGGATTTCCCCATGTTGGTCAGGCTGGTCCTGACCTCAGGTGATCCACTCACCTTGGCCTCACAAAGTGCTGGGATTATAGGCATGAGCCACGGCACCTGGCCTGCACTGTTTACTTATATACGTGTGAGGGGAAAAAAAATGCAGGTAAGCAGACTATTTGAGACCAAATCGTTCTTATTTGTCATGATACTGCTGAGTGTGTGGACTCCGGGAGGCACTGTGAGAACCTGGAGCTTTGTGGCCTCAGAAGATTTGATACAAAGCCTGGCAGAAGGTACAGATTGCTGGCATTTATGGTGGGGGATGGGGGCTGAGGTCTTCACATTGGTAGAGCTGGACTTTCAGATCTTTTGAGCTCCTTCTACTAAACAGCAGATAATGGGTTTTAAAGGTAAGAGAGCTTACTTGTGAGAAACAGGGGTTCTCAGACTTTCTGAGGCATCAGAATCATCCGGGGGGCTGGCTGAAACAAAGATGATTGCCCACTCCAGAGTTTCTGGGTTGACCCAAGAATTTGCACTTCTAGCAAGTTCCCAGGTGATGCTAATGCTGTTGATCTGGGGACCACGCTTTGAGTACCATTGGTGAAAAAGCTTCTCATCTGTGAGTCAAGGATCACGGACTTTGGAGGGCTGGCAGGTAATGCTAACGAGTAATGTGGAGCAGGTGGAGCGACGGTAGGACATGGTGGGCATGCCCCTGATGTGGGGAACACAGGTTCCCTCGAAAGTGGGCAGTTGCTGCTCAGGGCTGACCTATTCTTGACCTGTGGGAATGAAAACCTCAGTTTGAAACTCTTTCAGTGTTTCAGGAAGTGCTAGAAATCCCAAGTTTACATAAGGAGTACGTAATGGGAATATCCTGATTTTTAGATGTTGGTGGCTAATTACCTTTTTAAAAACTGTGCAGCAGTCAAAATAAAACTTGACCGTGGCCCTGCTGGTGGCCAGTTTGTGACTTCTTGGGTCTTCGATGTTTGGGGACTTTTTAGAGGGCTTGATTTAAAGCGGCTTAGCTGAGTGGGTCTGTTTCAGAGTCTCTTATAAAGTTGCAGTTGAGATGTGGGCTAGGTTGCAGTCATCTGAAGTCTTAACTGGGGCTGGAGGGTCTGTTTCCAAGATGGCTCATTCGTTGGCTGTTAGCTGGAGGCCACAGTACCCTGCTACATGATTCTCTCCAGAGGGCTGCTGGGCTATCCTCATGGCATGGCACTTGGCTTTCCCAGAGCAAGTGATCAAATAAACAAGCAAAACAGCAAGATCAAGGCCTCAATGCCTTTTATGACTTAATCTTGGAAGTCATACTTCATGTCTACAGTATTCTATCGATGACACAGTTTAGCTGTATCCAGTGCAGGAGAGAAGCACAGGAGGGCCTGAATGCCAGGGGATGAGAATCTCTGTGAGTTATCTTGGAGGCCGGCTGTCACAGTGAGTTTTGTTTTTTGTTTTGAGACAGGGTCTTGCTCCGTCGCTTAGGCTGGAGTACAGTGGCATGATTAAGGCTCACTGCAGCCTCAATCTCCTGGTCCAAACCAATCCTCTCAACTTGGCCTCCTGAGGGGCTTAGGGCCACAGGTATGTTCCACCATGCCTGGCTAATTAAAAAAAAAGTAGAGACAGAATGTCCCTATGTTGCCTAGGCTGGTCTTAAAGCCTGGGCTTTAAGCAATCCTCCCGCCTTTGCCTTGCAAAGTGTTGGGATTATAGACATGAGCAAACGTGCCCTGGCCCATAGTGAGGTTTTTTTTTTTTTTGACAGAGTCTCACTCTGTCGCCCATGCTGGAGTGCGGTGGCGTGATCTTGGCTCACTGCAACCTCTGCCTTCCAGGTTCAAGAAATTCTCCCTGTCTCAGCCTCCCGAGTAGATGAGATTACAGGCGTGTGCCACTGTGCCTGGCTAATTTTTGTATTTTTTAGTGGAGACGGGATTTCACCCTGTTGGCCAGGCTGGTCTTGAACTCCTGACCTCAGGTGATCCGCCCACCTTGGCCTCCCAAAGTGTTGGGATTACAGGAGTGAACCACCACGCTTGGCCTATAGTCAGTTTTTGACTGGTTGTATAGGTTCTTTCCCTGACTTCACTTGAAGTCATTTTCATTTTGTTTCTGAGTAGTCCTTGATTTCTACTATTTTCATTGTGACCTATCATCCATAGACACAGTTACCATCAGAAAAAACACGTTACAGAATTTCTCAGCTGGATGTAGTCTGTGGGGTCATCTAGGACAAATCTGCGAGTTGGAGACTCTAAGGTAGAGCCTGAGTGAGCGGGCGTTGAAGTTCTTCTGCTTGCCAAAGTTTTCAGCCAGCCAACTTCATTCATTTATATTTTCAGGCCTCTGAGTCACCTGACCTTGAGCTAATACAACCCCTAGGGTGACCAGCTGTTCTGGTTTAACTGGGACTCAAGGGTTTCTTGGGACTCAGAACTTTCCGTGCTAAAACTTAGATAGTGCTGGGATTCAGTTCAGATAGTAGATGTGAACTGATCTGATCCTTACAACTCCAAGTGTGGTCCGTGGGTCAGCAGCATCTGTATCACCTGTTTGCTTATTGAAGCTGCAACATCTCAGGCTCCACCCCAGACCTAATGAGTCAATCTGCAGGTTAACAAGTCTCAGGCGAATCATATGCACACTAAGGTTTGCGGCTCTCCAGATGGAAACAAGACCTGAACTTGGGCTCTCTGAGGATTCCGATTTGCTGTCTCTGTGGGTAAAATGGACCTAACGATGACCCACTTGTGTTGTGGTAATCTGACCTTGACATACACGTTGGATTTTTAGTTCCTGTCTCCCCATAACCCCCCAGAGGAAAGACAGTTAAAACGTAATTGCTGGAAGGAAACTAAAAGTCCCCAACTTTCACCTGGGTTTGAGTTACACTTTTCAGAAAATACTTTTTACAGTTGAAATTTTCCCCCCTCCTGAAACAAAATGCCATAAACAACACAGATAAGGGGGAGATCTCTGGGCATTTAGGTTGTTTCCAGCTCCTGACACTCTGGGCAATGTGTAGTAAGTATCCTGCTTGTACAGCCTCATGTATACACTAGTGCTTTATTTCTGTGGGTTGGGTCCCTGAAAGCGAGTTTGCTGGTCACTGAGGATGTGCATTTAAAATGGTAATGGGGCAGGGTACAGTGGCTCACACCTGTAATCCCAGCACTTTGGGAGGCTGAGGTGGGTGGATCACGAGGTCAGGAGATTGAGACCATCTTGGCTAACACGGTGAAACCCCAGTCTCTACAAAAAAATACAAAAAATTAGCTGGATATGGTGGCATGTGTCTGTAGTCCCAGCTATTCAGGAGGCTGAGGCAGAAGAATCACTTGAACCTGGGAGGTGGAGGTTGCAATGAGCCGAGACTGCGCCACTGCACTCCAGCCTAGGTCATAGAGCGAGACGCCATCTCAAATAATAATAATAATAATAATAAATAAAATGGTAATGGATATCTAAAAAGGTGCCCATCCAAAGAGGAGTGCTTGAAAAACCAGTGGTGCATTTACATTATGGAAAATTATGGCAGCATAGTGGAGTGCATACGGTAGACATCCATGACTTTGAGGGTGGCTGTGACACACGGCCACATAAGCTGCAGAGGGACTTGGCTAATTGGGGGAGAACTGAGGAGGATACGTCACTAGGTGATCATTCACACTTTCTGAATACATTTATGAATGTTTCTGCTGGTTGCAAAGAATGTGTTGATTTTGTAATTCAGAATTTTAGGACAGAAAAAAAGGGAGGCATGGTGGTGGGAGTAAACAAGACTTGAGATTAGCTGTCAGTCTTCCCTTTCAGCCCACCCTTCCCATCTCCACCCACCACCTCCACCCTTCCATCTCTCTACTTTCAGAAGCTCAGTCTCCTGCCAGTTGCAAAAGACAACTTTCACAACTTTTGACTGGCTGAGACCAGGCCACGTGCCCCTGACTGGGCTGCCAGTTGCAGGAGAGGGAATGTCTGATTTCTTTTCTTTTAAGGGGCCTTGCTGCCCACCTATGAGGGCTTGTAGCCCCAACCCCTGCCCCAAATAGGAGGTGTATTGTAATGCTGTTTGGGCCCTAATCAACAACTAAGGTAGAAATATCTTATAGCTTTACCCCTTTAAAAACCCCCAGGTGTTTGGGGAAGCAGTTCTGAGTTAATCAGCCTTATTTCTGTAGCATGCAAGGAAAACTAAGAACCAAAATTCATTGAGCATTTATTATAAGTATCAAGTGTTTCACACCATCTCATTTCATACACATGTCAATATCCATGATGCAGACACAGTGTTTAATGTCCCCTGTGCTAATGGAGCGGGTGGTGTTGGGTAACTTGCCCAGAGTCGAACAGCTTGTAAGGGGTAAAGCCAGGGTTTGAACTCAGGCCATCTGAGTAGAAGGTTCTATTGATTACACTGTACTGTACGTACTAGGTTTATAGGATTTGGAACTGGCACAGATAATGATGCCCCTCCCCCTCCCCTCCCCCCACTTCCCCTTCCCGACAGAGTCTCTGGAGTACAGTGGTGCAATCTCGTCTCACTACAACCTTCACCTCCTGGGTTCAATCAATTCTCCCACCTCAGCCTCCCTAGTAGCTGGACTACAGGCACGTACCACCATCCCTGTCTAATTTTTGTGTCTGTAGTAGAGACACGGTTTCACCATGTTGGCCAGGCTGGTCTCAAACTCCTAACCTCAAGTGATCTACCCACCTTGGCCTCCCAAAGTACTGGGATTACAGGTGTGAATCACTGTGCCAGCCTATGATTCCTGTTTTTTGTTTTTTTTAATTTTTATTTATTTATTTATTTTCCATTTTTTTAATTGCATTTTAGGTTTGGGGTACACGTGAAGAACATGCAAGATTGTTGTATAGGTACACACATGGCAGTGTGATTTGCTGCCTTCCTCCCCATGATTCCTGTTTTTAGTGAACAATTAGTATGTACCAGGGACTGTCCTTACCACTTTGTATGGATTAATTCATTTAATCTTCGCAACAACTCCAGATGAGAAAACTAAAACTCAGAGATGTCAGCTGTGCACTCAGGGTCCCTCTGCTGGTAAGGGACACAGTCAAGGTTCAGATTAGACAGTCTACTCACAGAGCCTACGCACCAGACTCCCCAGAGCCATTTGTTCCTTTTACTTATGAGCACACCAGTATGCTTTTTTCTTCTGCATTGATCTGAAAGCAGTTCTCTTAGGGGATACAGAAATTTAGACAATTATCAAGATAATTCAACTATAGTTATGGGTTTTATTTCGGTTTTCCGTTCCATTTTGACACCAAGGATCTGGCCCGAAGTTGATGTCAGCTAAAATAATTTAAACTAAATCCGATCTCCATCATCTGTGGGGTTTTGTTGGGAAGAAATCTGAAAAGACAAAGGAGGTATGTATGTGATTATGGATTGGGCAGTGCTGAGTTTCCATCAGTATGGAAAATCATGATGATGATGGTAAAGAGTAAGAGAGGAAAAAGATTAACAGAATTTTCTTGTTAAATGTTGCACATATGAAGTATAAAGATATGGCTCTTCTGCAGAGATGTATTCAAAAGAGTTTCTTTGCTAGAGGGAATGTGTTTTTCTAAGTGAAAATAGTTTATCCTCAATTTGAATTGCAAATCCTTCCAAAAGCAGAGAGAGAAGGAAGGGTAATGCCTGACAGGAATGAGTTCTTTCTACTTTGTTTTATAAAAACTTCCTGAGACAAGCTTTTAAAAAAATCATAATTATTTAAAAAAATTCAGGAGTCCTCTTAGTCTAAATATTTTAGATAAACCAAAACAACCAGATAATTTTATACAATATCAACTTGGTTTAATATGGAAAAAAAAAAAGACACTCATTACCTCTGCAGCTGGATTATTGAAAGCAGAAAATTTCAGGATGTATTTGGCAAATGGTGACTCCAGAAATCAGATTGGTCTATAGAGGATAAAACACATGATGGAGAACAGGGCTGCAGCAACGGGGAAGGAGAGCTGAACGAGCATTTGTTTGGCAAAGGCTGAGCGCTGTGCTAGGTGATTCATATTTATATGTGTTACCTCGGTTCGTAGTAACTCTAGATCAAGAAGCAGGAGCCCACGTTTGAGAGCTGTGGTAACTGGGCCCAGGCAAGGTCCCCAGGAGAGATGGGGACCAGGAGCAGATGCTGGTGTGGGGAAGGGATGCTGAGTCCTGTCTGGGCCTGTGGAGTGGAAAACCACAGGGCACCGGGTGGAAGTGTCAGGGGCACGTCTGCATCTGCAGAGAGCTCCACCTATGGAGATAGGTTTGGAGGGAGCGGATGACGTCAGGAGGGAGAAGGGGGAATGAGCCAGAGATGGATGAGCCAGAGAGGAAGGAGAAAGGCTGAGGAGCAGGGATCACAGCAACCAAGAGGGGAGAGAGACTTTTGTTGTTTTGTTCTTTTAAAGATTCTTGCCAGGTGTTGGACACCCTGGCTCATGCCTGTAATTCCAGCACTTTGAGAGGCTGAGGAGGTGGGCAGATCACAAGGTCAAGAGTTCGAGACCAGCCTGGCCAACATGGTGCAACCCCGTCTCTACTAAGAATACAAAAATTAGCTGAGCATGGTGGCGCGCGCCTGTTGTCCCAGCTACTCGGGAGGCTGAGGCAGGAGAATCGCTTGAGCCCGGGAGGCAGAGTTTGCAGTGAGCCGAGGTCACACCACTGCACTGTATCCTGGGCAACAGAGCAATACGCCGTCTCAGGGTAGGATTGGGGGAGATTCTTCAGGAGGTAGCTGCAAAGGGCACAGAGCTTGATGTGGGCCTATGAAAGAGAGAAATATAAAGGGAAACTGGAATGTTAAAACAAAAGGCAAAATTGGATTTTGAGGAGCCATGTTTTCCTGATTAAAAGAGGCGGGGGAAAACTAAGACCTACTTAGTTCTCTCTGTCTTCCATCTTAATGAACAGGGTGGTCTTCTTGCATGAATGAAAACACTATGTAATGAAATGGCATTTTATGAGCTTTAGGAAGCCAAGGAATGGGTCAACTCAGGTGAAGGAAGAAAAAGAGGGGGAGCCCCTGTGGAAGTTGGGCATGATTGCAGCCTGGTTTGGGGCTGGGCCTGGGACCATCCAATTCCCAGCATTCCACAGGGTCCCATCTGACACTGACCCACACTGCGGCTGGAAAGCTGGAGGAGTGGCTCAGGTGGGGCCGCGCTTCGGGACCAACAGCCCAGTTCTGTGCCTCACGCATCCAAGGCTGCCCATTTGTCGAGTGTGGTTCCTCTGTCCACTGATAAAGAAGCAGGGATTTAAGGATTTACTAGAGGAGACTGCAGTTCTGTCCAGTGCGTCTGCCATGAGTTTTGTCAGCTCCTGGATCGTGGTAGTGGGGTGGCCAAGGGCTGGGGACAAGACAGATTTTGGGGCTTCCAGAGGAACCTTCCTGCTCACACCCCTTGAGAACTTGGTGGCTGCCGTCTTTGGGAGCAGTCTGTGTGCTTTCAGGAGGTGTCGCTGGACAAATAACACTATATAAGAGCTCTGTCTGCTCAGTTTTTTTTTTAGACGGATTCTCACTCTGTCGCCCAGGCTGGAGTGCAGTGGTGCAGTCTCCATTGACTGCAACCACTGCCTCCCAGGTTTAAGCAATTCTCCTGCCTCAGTCTCCCGAGTAGCTGGGACTACATGTGTGCGCCACTACACCTGGCGAATTTTTGTATTTTTAGTAAAGACAGGGTTTCACCACATTGGCCAGGCTGGTCTCAAGCTCCTGACCTCGTGATCCACCCACCTTGGCCTCCCAGAGTGCTGGGATTACAGGTGTGAGTCACCATGCCCAGCCTAATTTTTCTATATTTCGTAGAGACAGGGTTTTGCCATATTGGCCAGGCGGGTTTCAAATTCCTGACCTCAAGTGATCTGCCTACCTTTTTCTCCCAAAGTGCTGGGATTATGGGAGTGAGCCACCATGCCAGACTCCTTCTTTCTTGAGATGTGGTCTTGCTATGTTGCGCAGGCTGGAGTGCAGTGGATATGTGCAGGTGTGTTAGTCTGTTCTAACCCTGCTAATAAAGACATACCAGAGACTGGGTAATTTATTAAAAAAAGAGATTTAATGCATTCACAGTTCCACATGGCTGGGGAGGCCTCACAATCATGGTGGAAGGTGAAGGAGGAGCAAAGTCATGTCTTACATGGCAGCAGACAAGAGGGTGTGTGCTGGGGAATTCCCCTTTATAAAACCATCAGATCTAGTGAGACTTATTCATATCACAAGAACATCATGGGGAAAATCCACCCCCATGATTCAATTACTTCCCACCAAGTCCCTCCCATGACATGTGGGAATTATGGGAGCTACAGTTCAAGATGAGATTTGGGTGGGGACACAGCCAAAGTGTCTCAGCAGGCACAATCATGATTTAATACTGCCTCAAACTCCTGGGCCCAAGAGATCCTCCTGCATCAGCCTCTGGAGTAGCTAGGATTACACCATGGCCAGTGCCCTGGTTAACTTTTTAAATAATGGGATTCCCTTTGGGTTCGAGACCCACTCTGAATTTTCCCTCCTCAGGACCCTTGCATGCTGTTCCTTCTGCCTGGAATAGTCTTTTCTAACTGCTCTTCGTATGGCTGGATCTTTGCTGAGGTTTACCTAAACCATCATCTCCTTAGGAGACCTTCCCAGTTATTTTATATTTTTATTTATTTATTTTTTTGAGATGAAGTGTTACTCTGTCACCCAGGCTAGAGTGCAATAGTGTGATCCTGGCTCACTGCATCCTCCGTCTCCCAGGTTCAAGCAATTCTCATGCCTCAGTCTCCTAAGTAGCTGGGATTATAGGTACCTGCTACCACACCTGGCTGATTTTTGTATTTTTAGTAGAGATGCGGTTTCACCATGTTGGTCAGGCTGGTCTCGAACTCCTAACCTCAGGTGATCCACCCACCTCAGCCTCCCAAAGTGCTGAAATTACAGGCATGAGCCACGGCACCTGGCCTATTTTTATATTAATATTGTTTCCTTCACAGCACTTACTACGAACTATAATTATTCTATTTTTCGTATGATTGCTTGACCCTTGCAGTTGTAGGTTCTTGCTCGCCTTGTTTACTGCTCTTGTTCAAACTGCCTGCTACCTATGCTCATGTAGTTAGGCTCAGTAAGTATTTGGTGAGTGGAGAAAACCGCAGCAAGTCCTTGGGGAGAGGGCAGATGCCGTCTGCCTGAAGGTCGGGCCTGCCAAAGTGGGCTTGCCTGCCTTGGTGACCAGCTGGATTCCTGCCCCCACTGGTCTTCCTTCTACCTGGCTGGTCTGTTCCCACAGTCCTAGCTTCCTGAGACCCTGGAAACCATGTCCCCGCGGCTGCCCTCATCTCCCTCCTGCCTTATGCTTTTTACAGACCCTGGGTTGGCCTAACACCCAGACAGTCAATTAACTCACTCAAGAAATGATTATTAAGGACTAATATTTTATGATCCGAGGCTCCTTGGGACTGACCGATGTCCCTGGCCGGGTGAGGCAGCCCCACCCTATGTCTCCCCATGCTTTGTTCTCATGCAGCTGCAGGAATGGTCCCCTAAAGCTGTGAGCAGGGTCATGGCACTCCTCTCCTTCGAAGTCTGCCAGGGCTTCTGATTTCACTCAGAGCAAAAGCGGAAGGGGTGACCATGTGATCTGGAGCCCCTGCCCACCTTACTTTTCTGTTCCCCTTGTTCCATCTGCATCTGGCCCCCTTGCTGTTCTGCAAATATGCAAGCCATGCCACTGCCACAGGGCTTTTGCACTTGAAATTCCTCAAATTCCAGCCGACCTCCTCTTTCACAGCCTTGGCTCAACTCACCTTTCCAAAAGGCCTTCCTTACCTGCACTACTTAAAATTGCAGGCCAGGCACAGTGGCTCACACCTGTAACCCTAGCACTTTGGGAGGCTGAGGTGGGCGGATCACTTGAGGTTAGGAGTTCGAGATCAGCCTGGCCAACGTGGTGAAACCCCATCTCTACTAAAAATACAAAAAATTAGATGGGTGTGGTGGCATGCGCCTGTAGTTTCAGCTACTTGGGAGGCTGAGGCAGGAGAATCATTTGAACCCAGGAGGTAGAGATTGCAGTGAGCTGAGATCATACCACTGCACTCCAGCCTGGGTGACAAGAGTGAAACTCCATCAAATAAATAGATAGACAGATAGATAGACAGATAGATAGATGATAGATAGATGGAGGGATAGATAGATCGATAGATGGATAGATAGATGATAGATAGTTGATAGATGGATAGATGATAGATGACAGATCGATAAATAGATAGATAGATAGATAGATAGATAGATAGATAGATAGATAAATGCCTCCTTCTTCCCTGGGCCTCTGCCCTTCCCTGCTTTGCTATTTTCTAAACCACTTTTTCACTATCTACTATGCTGTATAATTTACTTATTTCTCTAGTTTCCTATCTGTCTTTTTGACTAAAACTAAGGACCTTGAGGACAGAGATGTTTTATTTTTGACACTGCTGTACCTGAGCGCCTAGAACAAAGTACCTCGCTCACTGTAGGTTTTCAACAAACATTGTTGAATGAATTAGTGTACATTTCAGCCAAAAGGTATCTCAGAAAGGGTGGCCCCTGCTGAAGGAAGAGATTTGAGGCTGAGAGTGTGAGAGTCCATAAGGAGAGGGTCACATGGCAAGGACTTGGGGGTAGCTTTTAGGAGCTGACAGCAGTCCCTGGTTGACAGCTAGTTGGAAAATGGAGACCTCAGTCATGCTACAGCAAGTAAGTGAATTCTGTCAATGACTGGAAGGGTCCTGGAAGAGGATCCCAAGCTCTAGTTGGGCACACAGTTCAGCTGACACCTGGATTTCAGCCTTGTAAGATGCTGAACAGGGACCCTGGTGATGCTGTACCTGGATTTCTGACCCCCAGAACTGTGAGATAATAAGTAGGTATCATTTAAAAAAAATTTTTTTTTGAGATGGAGTCTTGCTTTGTTGCCAGGCTGGAGTGCAATGGCACAATCTCAGCTCACTGCAACCTCCACCTCCCGGGTTCAAGTGATTCTCGTGCCTCAGCCTCCCGAGTAGCTGGGACTACAGGCACACACCACCACATCCAGCTAATTTTTGTATTTTTAGTGGAGATGGGATTTCACCATGTTGGCCAGGATTGTCTCAATCTCCTGATCCACCCTCCTTGGCTTCCCAAAGTGTTGGGATTACAGGTGTGAGCCACTGCGCGCGGCAAATGGGTACCATTTTAAGTCACTAAGTTTTTTTGTAATTACGCAGCAATAGACAAAGACAGTCACAAACCTTGACCGCCTACTGTGGCATTGGGCTAGGTTCTGGGGACAGAGTGAGGAACACCTCAAACACGGCCTTGAGCTATTTTTCTGATTAGAGGAGAGTGTGTGCGACCCAGTGTTTAGAAGTGGGGTCTTAAAGTGAGTCAGAGTGTCTTGGGCTTCAATTCTGGCTCTGCCATTCGCCGCCAGTCCAGTGCTGGGTGAGTCGGGTAAGCTTTTATGCCTGAGTTTTCTCATCTGTCAAACAAGGACAAAAGTAGCACCAGGAAGACTTTGTAGGCTGAAACGGGATAACGTATGCGAGTGTAATGCTTAGTTTGTGTCTTGTGTAGGCGGGAGTGCAATAAACAGCAGTTGGTGTTAGTTAGTGTTCTATGCTGGGACATTGGGACATAGGAGATTGCAGCTGGTGGGAACTCCGGGCCATGATCCCACCCCCCGGCATTCACCTCTAGAGGAGAGAAACGAGACTTGCTGTGTCATGCTCACACTCGTTAGAAGTCCCAGGGCTGAGATGAGCACTCCTGAGTCCTAACTCCCAAGTCTCTATCCTCTCCCTGCTCCAAGCTGCCTCCACTGGACTTAGCAGCCAAGGCACTCAGGGACATTCCACACACTGTTCTCCCCCTTGGTCACTGGCAGTGACTGTTCAGTGACAGTGATGGAGACAAAGGCATTTCTGAGAACTTCAGAGTTATTGACCTGACTCAATGAAGTGGAAGTTGCTCTCATTCTCTAGGCCCCAGACTCCTTTCTGCTCAATGTCTGGCCTGGGCTCTTCTGCCGTAGGAGGATGGAATTCCCAATGGAAACTGTTGAGCTACCCCAAACCCCTAATTAATCTAAACTGTATTATTCATGTGGCAGAATTTGAGCTGCCTCTAATCACTTGGATGAAGAATGCTTTGTATTCTAGTGTGGATGAGGATGTAGGGGGTATGATTTGGTTCATTATTTTTGGAGGACCATCTTGGCAATGTTTATCAAAAGCCTTAAAATTATACATATGCTTTGGACCAGGGATTCCAATTTTAGCTTTTGAGCAAATATTGAACTATGAGGCTCTTTATCAGTGAACGTATTGTAGAAAACATTGAAAACAACCTCTGTTCATTGATAAGGAACGGGAAATAATGGTAACTCTGAACAGTAGAGTGCTACGTAGCCATTAAAAGTGATGCTGAAGGCTCAGGACTTAGATATTTATAGAATATTTAGTCAGTTTCAAAGTCGTCAGAGTGAGAGTAGCGGCTCTGGAATCAGATCTCCTGAGTCAGAATCTCAGCCCCACCACTTAATTGCTGGATGACATTGGACAAGGTACTCGACTTCTTTAAGCCTCAATCTCTCCATCTGTATAATGGGGATGATAATGACACCATCGCTCAGACTTATTGTGAAAATTTAATGAGATAATCCAGGTGAAAGGTGTAGCTTAGTTTAGTGCATAGTAAGCACTTGCTCAATAAATATTACTATTATTATGATTCCATGTTTTATTTTATTTTATTGAGATGGAGTCTTGCTCTGTTGCCCAGGCTGGAGTGCAGTCGTGTGTTCTTGGCTCACTGCAACCTCTGCCTCCCAGGTTTAAGCAATTCTCCTGCCTCACCCTCTTGAGTAGCTGGAACTATGGGCGCATACCACGACACCTGGGTAATTTTTGTATTTTTAGTACAGATGGGGTTTCACCATATTGGTCAGACTGGTCTCAAACTCCTGACCTCATGTGATCCACCTTTTCTCCTCCCAAAGTGCTGAGATTACACACATGAGCCACCACATCCAGCCCCATGTTTGCTTTTAAAATACATATGTAGCAAAGGTAAGGAGGAAGGAAGTCAAATTTAAGCGGTCATCTCTGGGTGATGGGATTGCATGAACTACTTTTATAAAAAAGGAAAAAAAGTCACCACAATGAAAGGAGAGAGGAGAAGGTGGGCTTGCATCGTTGAGACCCTTAGAAAATGGCCACACCAACTTGCTCAGCTGTTTCTGCTTAGAAGCACCTGGGGGTGGGCCTTGTGAGCAGAACCAGCAGGAGACAGGCCCTGCTAGCCCTTCAGCCCACCTGCTGCCCACACCTGTTGCCCATCACGCTTGCTTGCCTGCCTTGCCCCAGCCTAGTGGGGGCCCCTGGAAGCTGCAGGCCTGGGAGCTGAGCTGAACTCAGAGATGAACTGGAGCTGAACCGACCTAAGTCCAGGGACGCAGGTAAGCCCCCAGTCACTTATTTGCATCTTATCAGCACAACAGCCAGGAAGAATTCATTAGCAGCCACCTCCACCCCTTCTGTCCTTGGGCCAGCCGTCTGTTCATTAGCATGTGTGACAAACTTCTCTGTGCAAACAGAAGCTTTAAGTGAGAACCAAACTGTTTCAATCTCCTTAGAGGGGTGGCAGGGAACTTCCCAAAAGTGACAGACAGAGGGGCTGCTTGGAGCTCTGAGGGCCTCAAGGAGGACCCGGGAGGGGCTGCCTTCAGCTGGGAAGGTGAGAGAAGAGCCTGAAGCAGAGGGGGGTCCCCACTACAGACTTTCCAGCTGTTGCTTGGGGACAACTGATATGCTATGCTGGGAAGGCAGCTGGAGCACAGGGCTGAGAAGCAAAGAGCGGGCGGTGCAAAGGTAAGGTTGGGGGTTTATTATTCCTTTCCAGTGAATCTGCTGGAGGCAGGGAGCTGGAAGGCCCTGGAGCCTGTATTGGGCCTCAGAGAGACCTGGGGGTGAGGCCTGGAGCTTGGTTTCTTGCTGATCATAGTTACTGCAGCCCATATCTCCTGCCCCATACAGCAGGGAGGGGACATGAGAAAAATAGCTGCTACAAGAAATTCTGGGGCTGGGCTCCGTGGCTCATGTCTGTAATCCCAGCACTTTGGGAGGATGAGGCGGGTGGATCACTTGCGGTCAGGAGTTCGAGACCAGCCTGACCAATGTGGTGAAACCCTGTCTCTGCTAAAAGTACAAAAATTAGCCAGGCATGGTGGCAGGCACCTGTGGTCCCAGCTACTTGGGAGGCTGAGGCAGAAGAATCACTTGACCCCGGGAGGCAGAGGTTGCAGTGAGCTGAGATTATGCCACTGCACTCCAGCCTGGGGGACAGAGTGAGACACTATCTCAAAAAAACCCCCAAAACAAATAAACAAACCTGAAGGAAAATGCTGACACTGGACATATATTAAAAATGTATTATGTTTGTATTTAATATTTTAACTGCTTTAGTGTAATTATTGTGAGATGCATCCATGCTATCGTGTGTATACCTTATTTCTTTTTATTGTGGAGTGATACTCCATTGTATAGATAGATCTCAGTGTGTTGACCTATTCAGACATCATGGGCATTTAGGGTTCAGTGTTTGCCTGTTGTAGATAGAGTTGCTAAGGATACTTCTGTACAATGCCCATGTGTATGGGCATATGCTTCCATTTTTCTTGAGTAAATTCCTAGGAGTGGAATGGCTAGGTCATATAGTGGGCATATGTCTAACCTATTAAAAAAAATTTCCAAACTGTTTTCCAAAGTGGTGTTACATTTGATTGATTGATTGGAGACAGGATCTTGTTCTGTTGCCCAGGCTGGAGTGCAGTGGCATGATCATGGTTCACAGTGTCCTTGACCTCCTGGGCTCAAGTGATCCTCCCAGCTCAGCCTCCTGAGTAGCTGGGACTACAAGTGTGTGCTACCATGTGTGGCTAATTTTTTCTATTTTTTGTAGAGACAGGATCTCACTTTGTTGCCCAGGCTGATCTTGAACTCTTGGGCTCAAGTGATCCTCCTGCCTCGGCCTCCCAAGTTGCTGGGATTGCAGGTATGAGCCACCACATCCAGCTGGTGTTCCACTTGACATTCCCACTAGCAGGGCATGAGAATTCTACTTGCTCCACATCTTCACCTATGACAAATGATGTTGAATATCTTTTCACGTGAGTACTGCATTTGCCATCTGTATATCTTCTTTGGGGAAATGCCTGTTGAAATCTTTTGGCCATTTTGGGACGAGGGTGGAATTGTTTTCTTTTTTGTTGAGTTTTGAAAGTTCTTTATATATCCTTTGTATTTCTGACTTTTAGAATGAGCTTTTTAATTTCTTAGAAAGCTTTCTGAGATTTTGATTGTGAGTATATTGAATCTATACATCAATATGAAGAGAACTGACATCATAACAATATTGAGTCTTTCTACCTAAGAATATGGGACGTTGCTTCATTTCAATGTCTCTCAGGAATGTTTTGCAATGTTTAACATAAGGGCTTGCATATCTTTTATCAGATTTATCCCTGCATATTTCATGTTGTTTATGCCATTTTAAATGGTATTACTTTCATTTCCAACTTCTGATTATTCATTGCAAGCATATAGAAATAATTTTTTTTGTATGTTGATTTTGTATCTTACAACATAAATGATCATATCACCTGTAGATAAAGACAGTTTTACTTCCTCCCTTCCAATTGGAATGCTTTTTATTTCTTTTTCTTGGCTTAATAAACCTCCAGTGCAATGTGGAATAGAAATGAGGAATTGAACAGGGTGCCTTTTTCTTTGTCTTAGGGGGAAAGCATTGAGTCTTCCACCATCGAGTGTTATGTTGCCTGAAGGTTTTTCATAAATGCCCTTTATCAAGTTGAGGAAGTTCTTTGTATTCCTAGTTTGCTGACAGTATTCTTTTCAACAATAAAGGATGTATGTTAGATTTTATCAAATGTCTTCACTGCATCTATTAAGATGTTCATATGATTTATCTTTTTCACCCTGTTAACATGGTGAATTACACTGATTAATTTTAAACTAACCTTGCACTTCTGGGATAAAGCTTATTTGGTCTTGGCCTTTTTATGTATTTTTAAGATTTTATTTGTTAACATTTTTAAAACTATTTATTTATTTATTTAGAGATGGGATCTCTGTCACCCAGGCTGAAATGCAGTGGCATAATCCTAGCTCACTGCTCTCTTGGATTCCTGGGCTCAGGAGATCCTCCTGCCTCAGCCTTCTGAGTAGCTGGGAATATAGGTACATATCACCATGCCCAGCTAATTTTTGAGTTTTTTTGTAGGGATGGAATCTCACTGTCTTGCCCAGGCTGGTCTTCAACTCTTGGGCTCAAAGGATCCTCCTGCCTTGGCCTCCTAAATTGTTGGGATTACAGGTATGAGCCACCAAGCCCAGACTTTTTATTTTACTTTATTGTTATTATTATGTTTTGAGATGGAGTCTTGCTCTGTCACCCAGGCTGGAGTGCAGTGGCGTAGTCTTGGCTTACTGCAGCTTCTACCTCCCAGGTTCAAGTGATTCTTGTGCCTCAGCCTCCTGAGTAGCTGGGATTACAGGCATATGCCACTAGGCCTGGCTAATTTTCATATTTTTATTAGAGATGGGATTTCGTCATGTTGCCCAAGCTGGTCTTGAACTCTTGACCTCAGGTGATCTACCTGCCTCAGCTGCCCAAAGTGCTGGGATTACAGGCATGAGCCACTGAGTCCAGCCTTTTGTTTTTGTTTTTGGAATGGGGGTCTTATTCTATTGCCCAGGCTGGAATGCAATAGTGAGATCACGGTTCACTACAACCTTGACCTCCTGGGCTCAAGTGATCCTCCCACCTTACCGTCCTGAGTAGCTGTGACTATAGGCACCCACCATCATGCCAAGCTAATTAAAACTTTTTTTTTTTGGTAGAGATGGGATCTCCCTATATTGCCCAGGGTGGTCTCAAACTCCTGGGCTCGGGTGATCCTCCCATCTTGGCCTCCCAAAATGCTGGAATTACACAGGTATGAGACACTGGGACAGGCCCTGATAAAATTTTGTTGAGAATTTTTGTATCTATATTCTTGAAGAATGCCGAGTTGTAGTTATTTTTCTCTGTAATGTTTCCATATTGTCTTGGTACCAAGGTAGTCCTGACATCATAGGATCAATGAAGCAGCATTCCTTCCTCTCCACTTTACTGGAAGAGTTTATGCAGAAGTTTTATTATTTTGTCCTTTAATGTTTAGTGGAATTCACCTATGAAGGCATCTGGGCCTGAACATTTATGGGAAGGTTTTGCTCACAAATTCAATTTAATAGACATAGGCCTATTTAGGTTATATTACTTCTTGAGTGAGCTTTAGTAATTTTTGTCTTTCAAGGAGTTTGTCCATTTACCCCAAGTTTTCAAGTTTATTGGCATAAAGTTTTTCATGACAATGTCTTATTCTTTTAATGTCTGTAGAGTTTGTAGCAATGTCACCACTCGCATTTATGTTAGTGGCAATTTGTGTATTTTCTTCCTTTTTCCTGCTCAATCTGGCTAGAGGTTTATTAATTTTATTGATTTTTTTCTCAAAGAATTAGATTTTCCTTTTATTTCTTTCATGTTATCTGGTTTTTTGGTTTTGTTTTGTTTTTGAGTTGGAGTCTTGCTCTGTCACCTGGGCTGGAGTGCAATGGTGTGATCTCAGCTTACTGCAACCTCCATCTCCCGGGTTCAAGCAATTCTCCTACCTCAGCCTTCTGAGTAGCTGGGATTACAGGCAAGTGCCACTATGCCTGACTAACTTTTGTATTTTTAGTAGAGATGGGGTTTCTCCAGGTTGGCCAGGCTGGTCTCAAACTCCTGACCTCAGATCTCAGATGATCTGCTTACCTCAGCCTCCCAAAGTGTTGGGATTACAGGCGTGAGCCACTGCTCCCAACACCCCCTCTTTTTTTTAAAAATTGATTTTTGATCTACTCTTTATTCTTTTATCCTTTTTACTTTGGATTTCACTTGCTCTTCTTTTTCTAGTTTCTTAAGGAGGAAGATGAGGTCATTAATTTGAGACATTTGCACTTTTCTAAGTAGGTGTTTTAGTGTTATAAATTTCTAATGTTTCTTTAGCATGGAATTTGTGCTTCTTGAGCACAAAATTTGATATGGCGTGTTTTCATTTTCATTCACTTTAAAACTTTCTAATTTCCCTTTTGATTTCTTCTTTGACTCATGGGTTATTTCAAATATATTATTTTGTTTCAAATACATGGAGAATTTTTCAGATATCTCCCTGTTACTGATTTATAATTTATTTCTATTGTGATCAGAGAACACACTTTGACTTGAATCCTTCCAAATATAATAAGACTTGTTTTATGGATCAGCATATATTCTGTCATAGTAAATATTCCATGTGCTCTTAAAAAGTGCATTTTGCTGTCGTTGGGTGGAATGAATGATCTATAAATATGAATTACGTCAAGTCAGTTGACAGTGTTATTCAATTCATCTATATCCTTACTGATTTTCTGCCTTGTTCTGGTGATTGTTTTAAAAAAGTGTGTTATATAAGACCCCACACTTTGTAATAGAAATATCTAATATATGTACTAGAAAAATAACCTAACATTTCCCAGGCACTGTGCTAGATGCTTTACAATTATGATTTCTAATTCATTTTTTTTTTTTTGGGACAGAGTTTCACTCTTGCTGCCCAGGCTGGAGTGCAATGGCACAATCTCAGCTCACTGTAGCCTCCACCTCCCAGGTTCAAGAAATTCTCCTGCCTCAACCTCCTAAGTAGCTGGGATTACAGGCATGTGCCACCATTCCCAGCTAATTTTTTGTATTTTTAGTAGAGACAGGATTTTACCATGTTGGCCAGGCTGATCTTGAACTCCTGACCTCAGGTGGTCCACCCGCCTTGGCCTCCCAAAGTGCTGGGATTACAGGCGTGAGCCACGGCACTTGGCCTGATTTCTAATTCTAAAAACCATTCGTAGGTAAATGATTAAAGCTTTTTAAAATCAGTTTTGTGGTTTTTTAAACAGATGAAAATGAAACTTATTAAAGTTGAATGAGTCATCCAAGGCCATATAGCTGGTTGGCAGCAGAACTGGGGCTTGAACCCAAGTTTTTCTTCCACACCATGCAGCATTTACTATATAGAAAAATAGCTGAATGAATTTATCTTGTCATTTTAGCCAAATTTCATTTGTAAAATCCCAGAAGTGGCCTACTATTCTGGTATGGCAATATCTATCTTTCATGATGTGATAAACAGCAGAGAAAATCCATTGTATTCTTATGAGTTTGGAAAACAAAGTGTTACCACAGATAACAATAAGCTATTCTTGTCTTCAGTTCCCATAATTTTGAACCTGTTATTCAGAACAAGAAACCCAATGATTCAAATACAAACCAGAACATTCTATTTAGTGCAAACACAAAGATCCGAAACTCCATTTTAAAGCCATTTCTGTACAGTAAGAATCCAGCCTGCATTTGTCAGTGGTAGAGAGACTAGTAAAGGGAGAAGTCCCTGAAGAAGTCACAGTGTTGACAAAGTTCAGCACGGTGGTGCAGTCCACACAAACACAGGGAACAAAGCTTGGCCCTTCCACACAGCTGT
This sequence comes from Ateles fusciceps, assembly GCA_036589455.1. Classification (NCBI taxonomy): domain Eukaryota; kingdom Metazoa; phylum Chordata; class Mammalia; order Primates; family Atelidae; genus Ateles; species Ateles fusciceps. Next base: position 9,435,143 of record JAZHEH010002393.1, read on the forward strand.
AAGGCCTCGACTTCGTTTTAAGTCAACTTCATTTCATGCCCCACATATTCCTCAATGTCTGCATGATGAAATACCACAATCACCGTGAGGTCCGCTTTTCTGCAGTCTTGTGTACATTTTCCCATCACCCCGAAGCCCAAGGAATGTCTGCCATGGAGCACACCGCCACTCCCTGGTGCTGAGGAGTATTTTTGGTGATTCAACCCAGACCAGACTTCAACAGATGGTTCCCATACAGCAAGGACTGATCTGCTCCAGGAAGAAGCTCTAGCCTTTTCCATACTTTACACTTGGCATAGGGTCCAAGGTAATCTAGAGCTGTGATGCGCAACTGAAACTTGTGGGTCTCAGTGCATTTTCTGAGCAGGTTCCCAGCCAGACCAGTTTGTCCCTGGAGATACTGGTAGCCAACTTCAGAATCTTCTCACTTACATAGAGTAGCTGCTGTTGGGTCAGTCCACCAGCAGCAGATTCTCCCTGATGTATTTCATGATCTTCTCAAACATAACATGAGTCTCCTCTTCAGCCAAGGGCTGCATTTCCCGCTGGAGTAGAACACTGGATCCTCGTGAATTTTTAAAAAAAACCTTTCATGGCTGGGTGTGGTGGCTCACGCCTGTAATCCCAGCACTTTGGGAAATCAAGGCAGGTGGATCACGAAGTCAGGAGTTCAAGATCAGCCTGGCCAATATGGTGAAACCCTGTCTCTACTAAAAATACAAAAATTAGCCAGGTGTGGTGGCCGGTGCCTGTAATCCTACCTACTTGGGAGACTGAGGCAGAGAATTGCTTGAACCTGGGAGGTGGAGTTGCAATGAACCACGATTGCACCATTGCACTCCAGCCTGGGCAACAAGAGTGAGACTCCATCACACACACACACACACCCCACACACACACCCCTTTCATGTAATTTTTTCAGCTTTTGTATGCCTAATAAAAATTAATTCTTTTTGCTTTTGTTTTTGAAAGATATTTTTAACAAGCAGAGAATTTTAGATGCACAGCTTTGTGATTTCAGTATTTTAAAGGCACTGTGCCATTGTCTTACTTTTGTGCATTGTTTCTAACAGGACATTTATTGCCGTTCTTCTGTTTCTCTGTACTTAACATGTCTTTTTTCCTCTGAATGCTTTTTAAGATTTTCTCTTTAACACTGGTCGGGAACATTTTGGTTATAATGTACTTTGAAGCAGTTTTCTCCAAATTCCTTGTGCCTGGAGCTTGTTGAGCTTCTTGGATTTGTGGGTTTATACTTTTCATAAATTTTGTAAAATTTTAGCCATTATTTCTTCAATTATTTTTTCCTTTTTCTTTTTCCTCTTCTTTGGGGACTGCTTGAAGTAATCTCATGGCTCACTGATGCTGTTTGCATTTTTAAAATTCTCTTTTATTTATTTCATTTTGGGTAGCTTTTATTGCTGTTTATTCAAATTTATTATTTTCTTCTGCAGTGTCTCATCTGCTGTTAATCCCATCCACAGTGCTTTTTTTCTTTATTGTTTTCTTGAGACAGAGTCTCGCTCTGTCACTCAGGGTGGAGTGCATTGGCACGATCTCGGCTCACTGCAACTTCTGTCTTCCAGGTTCAAGTGATCCTTCCACCTCAGCCTCCTGAGTAGCTACAACTACAGGCATGTGCCACCATGCCTGGCTAATTTTTTAGTAAAGATGGGGTTTTACCATGTTAGCCAGGCTGGTCTCAAACTCCTGACCTCAAATGATCTGTCTGCCTTTGCCTCCCAAAGTGCTAGCATTTCAGGCATGAGTCACCGGGGTCCGGCCCACAGTATTTTTCATCTTATATATTGTAGAAGTTCAGCATGTGTAGAATCTCAGCATCTGTAGTTCAGTTTGGGTGCCTTCCCATAGCCTTCTGGTATTATCTTCCTTGTCTCTGCTTAACTTTTTGAACACATGAAATATAGTTATAATAACTGTTTTAATGTCCATCTTTGCTAATTCTGACATCTGCATTAATTCTGGGTTGGTTTGAAATGGTAATTTTTCTCCTCCTTTTAGATCATATCTTTTAGCTTCTTTATTATACCTGGTAATTTTTAATTGGATGGCAGACATTCTGAATTACATCTTGTTTTTTGTATGAATAAGATATTTTATATTCCTATAGTTATTGTCTTCCTATTACTGTCTTAGTCTTTCTAGACTTTTAGCTGTGTCTCCTCGATTGAGGGGCCTGGTGAATTCTGCTTGAATTACTCCTCCATGTGCTGTGGCCTGGAAACTCTTTCAAGTCCCTAAGCTGGAGTGGTCATAGGCTTCCCATCATTTGTTCTTTATCACGCAGGGATCACTGTCCTTTGTTGCCTGCTATCAAGTGTCCTGGAAACTGCTGTTTCATATTTTGTCCATTCTTTTTGGTTGTTTCAGGCATGGGGGTAAATCTGCTTTCCGTTACTCTCTCTTGGTTGGAAGTAAAAAGAAATCTCCTTTTATTGAGGTGAAATTAAAATAACATAAGAGTAACCATTGAAAAATGACGATTCAGACGCATTTAGTACATTCACAATGTTCTGTAGCTGCCACCTCTGCCTAGCTCCCATTTTCATCATCCCAGAAGGAAACCCATTAAGCAGTTGTCCCTCGTTACCACCCCCTCAGTCCTTGGCAATGACCCCTGTGCCTTCTCTTATGTGAAATATCCAGAATATTTAAATACTCTGGATATTTCACATAAATAGGATCCTACGATATGTGATTTTTTTGTGTCTGGCTTCTTTCACTTAGCGTAATGTTTTCAGTGCTCACCTATGTTATACTATGTATTAGTATATATATTCTATACTATGTATTAGAATATTTAGTATATTCTATACTATGTATTAGAATATTTAAATACTCTGGATATTTCATATAAATAGGATCCTATGCTATGTGATTTTTTTTGTGTCTGGCTTCTTTCACTTAGCGTAATGTTTTCAGTGCTCACCTATGTTATACTATGTATTAATACGTCATTCCTTTTTTATTGCCAAATGATATTTCATTCTGTGTTGTAGGGGCCAAGGGAAAACGCCTCCTTTGCCCTGTGAAGTTTTGCCAAAAAATCAACTGACAAAAGGCAAATCAGTGAGAGAAAAGGCACACCGATTTATTAATGTGTACATGGGGAAAACCACAGAGTAATGACCCCAACCCCTCAATAAGGTTTAGAAACTTATACAACATCTTGAGGGTGCAGAACGATTAAGGGCTTGTACTAGGCAAAACAGGTTAAGTGCGGGGGAGAAGGGGAGGCATGGCTGGCATAGGTGGTCTTGTAATGTAAATGAAACTTCACAGGTAGAAGCCCTCAGAGAGAATGGATGGCGAATGTTTCTTCCAAACTTGAAGGTGTCAGACTCTCAGTTAATCTTTCCTAGATTAGACAAGGGAAAGCCTCAGAGAAAGCCTGGCTGCATCTGTGCAGATTTTCTCTACAGATGCAAGTCTCTTCCACAAAAGGCAGCTTTGCAGGCCTACTTCTGTTTGCAAGCCCTCTGAACAGCTATCTCAAAATATGTCAAAGGGGTTTATTTTTGGGTAAACTACTTTGATTTCCTTTAATGTTTATGCCACAATTTGTTGATTCATGTATCTGCTGATGGACATTTGGGTTGTTTCCACCTTTTGGATATTGTGAATGCTGTGGCTATGAACATGTGTGCACATGTATTTGTTTCAGTACCTGTTTTCAATTCTTTGAATATACCTGGGAGTGAGATTATATATACCTGGGAGTGAGGTTGCTGGGTCATATAATTCTATTCTTGACGTTTTGAAGAACTGCCAAATTGCTTTCCACAGGGGCTGAACCATTTCACATTTTCATCCTGTTTTTTTAATAATCAATTTTTTGGGGAGTATGAATTTACATGCCTTAAATCACACACATTTTAAGTATACAGCTCAATGAATTTTGTCAGATGAACACATTTGTGTAACCACCATCGCAATCAAGAAAGAAAACATTTCCATCAGAAAGCTTCTTCATGTCTGGAGTCAGTTCCTATTTCAGTCAACCACTGTTTTCTGTAACTATAGATAAGCTTTGCTTGTTCTAGAACTTTATATCAATGGAATCGTGTGGCATATACTCTTCTGGATCCGAAGCCTTCATAATGAACATTTATGTCTTGTAGATAGCATATATCTGAGTCTTACTTTTTATCTAGTTAAACTATAGGCACGTACCACACCTGGCTAATTTTTTGTGTATTTTTTGGAGAAGGAGTCTCACCATGTTGGCCAGGCTGGTCTCAAACTCCTGGGCTCAAGTGATCCTCCCATGTTGGCCTCTAAAAGTGCTGGGATTACAGGTGTGAGCCACCATGCTCAGCCTCAATCTCTGCCTTTCAATTTGAGGCTTTTACATTGAAAGTAATTCTTGATATGGCTGTGTTTAAATCTATTAAATTGGTACAAAAGTAAGTGCAGTAAAAACCGTAGTTACTTTTGCATCAATCTAATATTATTTTGCTACTCGTTTTCCATTTGTTTATTCCGTTTTTTGCTTCTTTGTTGCTCCTTGTCTGCCTTCTTTTGGGGTTAATCATTTTTTTTTTTGAAGTAGAGTCTTGCTCTGTCACCCAGATTGGAGTGCAGTGTCATGATCTCGGCTCACTGCAACCTCCGCCTCCTGGGTTCAGGCAATTCTCCTGGCTCAGCCTCCCAAGTAGCACATGCCACTATGCCTGGCTAATTTTCTTTTTTAGTAGAGACGGCGTTTCACCATGTTGTCCAGGCTGGTCTCGAATGTCTGACCTCAAGTGATCCAGCTGGCTCAGCCTCCCAAAGTGCTGGGATTACAGGCTCTGAGCCACCACGCCTGAGCCCCAAATATTTTTTGGTATTTCATTTTGTTTTCTCTGTTTGTTTCTTTTTTCTTTTCTTTTCTTTTTTTTTTTTTGGAGATGGAGTCTCGCTCTGTGTGCATTTGGCGCGATTTTGGCTCATTGCAACCTCCACCTCCCAGGATTAAACATTTCTCATGTCTCAGCCTCCTGAGTAGCTGGAGCTACAGGCATGTGCCACCATGGCTGGCTAAATTTTTTGTGTATCTATTTTGTAGAGATGGGGTTTCACCATGTTGGCCAAGCTAGTCTTGAACTCCTGACCGCAAATGATCCACCCTCCTCTGCCTCCCAAAGTGCTGGGATTATAGGTGTAAGGCACCACACTCAGCCTATTTCCTCTATTTTTTTTTTCTTCTTCTTTTTTTTTTTTTTTTTTTTTTTTGAGGTGGAGTCTCACTTTGTTGCCCAGGCTGGAGTGAAATACACGATCTTAGCTCACTGCAACTTCTGCCTACCAGGTTCAAGCAATTCTCCTGTCTCAGCCTCCCACGTAGCTGGGATTATAGGTGCCCACCACCATGCCTGGCTAATTTTTATATTTTTATTAGAGTCGAGAGTTTCACCATGTTGGTCCGGCTGGTCTTGAACTTCTGACCTCAGGTGATCCCCACCTTGGCTTCCCAAAGTGCTGGGATTGCAGCCATGAGCCACAGCACCCCGCCTCCTCTATTTGTTTTTTAGCTGTACATTAAAAAATATTTAAAGTGGTTTCTAGGGGTAATAGTATGCATCCTAATCTTATAAAAAACCATTTCGAATGGATTTTGCTACCTCACATTTCATAATCACACTTCATCCCTGACATTTCAGACTTCTGACTTCCTAATTCACAGATGAAGTCACCTTACAGCACCATAATTCTATTTGCACCACCCTTATCATAAAGGTCTTATTTCATAGGAAAAAAACATGATTAAGACATGTTCCCTTCCCTTGATGAGCCCAGAGTAGCGGGGAAGACAGATGTATAAAGGAAAGAATTGTACTGTGGGAAGATAAAGGCAAAGCTGTGGGTGGGGGGTACCCCCCATAAGTGCCCAGGCAGGAGTGAGAAGACTCAGCCTATTTTCATATAAATAATGAAGAAGAAAAAAACTAGAGATATAACCATAGTAGTTATTCATATGTGAGCTTAGTTATTCACAGGTGATCTTAGTTCTTTTACTAATGCCTTTCAGGTGGTGAAGTGTGAACCTGGGGTGACATTGTGAAAGGAATGACCCTAAGGCAAGATGCTTTAAGCCCTTTGTCAGGCAGATGTAAGGGCTGCTGGAGGGCGCCTGGGCTGTGCGGCTGCACCAGCACTGGGAAAGTGCCCGCTGCTTAGCCAGCTAGGGAAGGAGACGTCCAAAACAGCTGAGATATCTCCTTCCTCGGGGGAGTTAGGAGAAAACTCCGCTTCTCCGAGCTCTCGCGGTAGGTCTGATGCTGTCAGGTGGGCCCGCAGACATCCGGGGGCTTACCTGTCTCTATGTGATGCTGTGCTTCAGCGGTCACCTTCCACGTCCACTCTCATGTTCCGCTTCTGCACCTGGTTCCTTTTTTCTTAGAAGAGATAATCAGTAACAGTAATATAAATCTTAATGTCTTTGTTCTTTCTCAACAAGTATGGAAAAGTGCTGACGTGTTATGCTCCTTACCTCATCTCGGCTACCTGAAAATCTTGGGCCCCCACCTACATGACACAAGATGTACTTGACCATATCACTGACCACCAATGCCACAGCCTACCTACCCTGCCCCCAGCTTTGTTGTACCACTCACTACCTACCCTGCCCCCAGCTTTGTACTCAATAAAAGAGTGTTCAGGCACTTGGGGCCACTGCCGGACTCCGCACTTTGGTTAGCAGTGGACCCCCGGGCCCAAACTCTCTTTCTCTGTCTCTGCGTCTCGTGTCTTTCATTTCTACAGTTTCTCATCTCCACGCCAGCAGAGAGGGGCTCAAAGGACCCTGTAGGGCTGGACCCTACGTAAAGCCCAAAAGGGGGCAGAAGTAGACTCAAGTGGGGAATTATCAAATGTCATCAAAGAGGTAGGGAATCCAGGGGGCTTCACAGAGGAGGTGCTGGAGATGGAGTTGTAAAAATAAGTATGGCTTACTGGGGCTAAGACAGAAATGGTACCATAGACAGAAGGAATTAGAAAACATAGATAGGTGTGTCTAGAGCAGGTAATAGGCAGTGTGAGAAGAGTAAATAGATGAGGCTGAAGTTCGTTCGAGGATCCTGGAAACCATGAGTCAAGTTCTAACTTCAGTGCATGGGTCATAGTGAGTTGGTAAATAGGGAACTTAAAACATTCAGATTTGTTTTAGGCAATGATGGCTGGATTGAAGGGGCCAAGACAAGAGGGCAGAAAAAGGAATTTGAAGGAGAATTTGGTGGTCCCTGTGAGAAACAAGGGTTGTTCTAATGTGCCTGGACAGTGGGCTGCAGAGGCAGGCATGATTAAGGAGCAGAATCTTCGGAACTTAGAATCAACTGATATGAGGAATGAGCATGAAGGAGGTGCCTGGGATGACCGGAGTTGGAAGTAACCTTCACTAGGATGGAGGGGGCAGACGATGGTCAGCGTCAGGAGAGGGAGGAAGATGAAGAGTTCAGGATGGGACGTATTGACTGTGTGGGTGTCTGTGGAATCTGTTGGGAATGCTCAAAAGAGAGCTGCAAATACGATCTCGTGTTCAGGGTAGAGAAGAATGGAACTGCAGTCATCAGTGGATAGTGTGGGGGAGGTATATGGCAATTATGGTTATGGATGAAACTGACCAGGCAAAACTTACAGAGTTCGAATATCAGGCTTCCAAGAGAAAGGCTTGGAAAGGGACTGAGGGGGAAACATCCAAGAAGACGGTGGCTTGCCAAGATTCCATGCTCTGAGCTAGCATTACTGGTTTTATCCACTTGTTGAATATTCCGTCAGTCTTTCTGCTTTACCTAAGAGGACATTTCATGTTAGTTGAGTATGTGGGTTTCTTATCCATCATTAATGTACCAGTATCTGCTTCTCAAAGCCCAAAGGAGCGGGGTCACATGACCAACCCAATGGGCCACCAATGGATCATAATCCCTGCCACCATGCAAGGCAAAGAAGGATGAGGCACCCATTTCTGGCTTTCTATCCCCACTGAATCTTGTCTTCATGCAGAACCTCAATGAAGGTGAAAGAAGCCACCATTTATTGAGGACCTACTATGTGCTAGGCACTGTACAGACCATTTATTATTTGCCCTTCCAACCCCACAGAGCAGTGTGAGAATGCTACTAGCTAATGGGGGAAAAAAAACACTCAAAAGATCAGAATTATGAAATTGTACTTATGGCCTGAAATTTTTGCCATATTAACCTATTTTTCCTTTCTAGTATTTCCCTCCTTCCGTTTCTCCCATTCAAACAGAGTTGCCCTGTGCTCCTGAGCTCAAGGCAGATGTGAGACAGACTCCCTGGCTTTTTGTTCCAAAAGTTAAAAACATTAATGATAGTATTTGAGGAAGGTGAGGAGGAAAGGATTTTATTCACACTTTAAAAAAAGCTTCTGGGGCTAGTGAGAAGTGAGGAGAGCAGAGAGCTGTCTTTGTCATCAGAGCTGCAAGGGAAGTGCTTCCCAGTGTGTATGCAGGGAGGGAACGAGGACAGCCTGGCAGAGAGTCCGTGCTCAAAGGTGGCACAGAAAGGGGATGAGAGAAGCATTGTGCAGATGCTTTGCAGACAAGAACAAGCGTCATCTTGGGGCTGATCTGTGGGAAGCCCTGTCTGAAAACTGATGGACCCTTTTCCGTGACCAAATTTACCCTCCACCTCTTCTCACCTCCCAGTCTTGGAAGAGAAGGGGACCTGTGTTGCATTAGTGATCTGGGCCTCCAAACACAAAAACTGAACATCACTGACTGGCAGTGCTTGCCGACTTACTCCCACCATGGCTGGTTTCAGGATATCAATGTGAGCTCTCTGCAGAACTGGGAAAGGAGCGCGCAGTCTCCCGTGAACCATAGAGCTAGCTCTGCCACACCACTGAAATAATTCTCCTGAACTCCCCCGCAGAAAAGACTGGAATTATTCTTTCTTTTTTTGTGTGAGTTGTAGTTTCCCTCTGTCACCCAGGGCTGGAGTGCAATGGCATGATCTCGGCTCACTGCAACTTCCCCTCGCCGGGTTCAAGTGATTCTCCTGCCTCAGCCTTCCAGATAGCTGGGATTACAGGCATCTGCCACCATACCTGGCTGATTCTTGTATTTTTAGTAGAGATAGGGTCTCACCACATTGGCCAGGCTGGTCTCGGAACTTCTGACCTCAGATGATTTGCCTGCCTCAGCCTCCCAAAGTGCTGGGATTACAGACGTGAGCCACCGCACCTGGCCCTAGAATTATTATTTCTTATCAGCAAAATAGAAATGAAGTTGAAATTTTAAAAAACATGCAAATCTATCTTTCTTGCTTACCTAATTTGTGGACAGAGATTGTATGTTACTTAATTATAAACACAAAGAAAGTGGCTGACCTGGCTAAACCCATGACTGCCTGAATCCAAAGCCTTGCCAGCTTTCCAACTGACTCTTCTCTGGGCTGAATCCCTGGGGAGTGCTTGGCTCGTGCTACTGACTGAGAGTCTGTTCTTATTCCTCACTCTTGCCCTTCCAGGGTCCTAGGAGGAGAATATCTTTGGCTGTGACAGGGCGGTGGCCAGGGGTATGCATCTTTTTAAACCATCCTTCTCCTTGCTCTAGTCCACATTTCCTGGAAATCACTGGGAAAGGGTTTATGTTTTACTTTCGAGTTCTGGACATGACCTAATTGTGGACATTAGGTAAGTGAGAGCTGGACGGTGAGGTAAAGCGGAGGGAATCAGTTGATGATCGTCTTGGCTCTGTGGCTCAACTGTCCATCCCTTAGAAGTCAGGAAGCAACGATCACCTATTCCACTCCCTGTGGTGGGTAATTTAATCACCAGAGAAAGGGCTGATATGTGGTATTCATGCCACCACTTCTCTTTTCTGGGCTTATGACTGACATCACCAAGTTATCACAAGATGACAAAGCTTCATAAGCCTCAATGCTGCACTCTAGGAAGCTACAACCAAACCCAAAGAAGGGGGCTGGGCCAGGTGGTCAGCCCAAGCATGTTTCTCAGCTTCAAACTCACCCTTCCATACCCGCTTTGTGATGCTGGGGCTGCGACTCTGCCCACCAGGGGGAGCTAAGAGGAAAGCAACTAGGCAGGAGGGAAGCGGGGGGAAGGGGGAGAAGGGGGAGGGGAGAAAGGGGGGGAAAGGGGGAGGGGGAGAAGGGGAGGGGGAGAAAGGGAGGGGAGAAGGGTTAGGGTTGGGGTAAAGAGGGAGGGGGAGACAGTGAAAAGAGGGGGGGGAGGGGAAAGGGGAGGGAGGAGGGGGAGGGGAAGGGGAGGGAGGAGAGGGGGGGAAGGGGAGGGAGGAGAGGGAGGGGAAGGGGAAGGAGGAGGGGGAGGGGAAGGGGAAGGAGGAGGGGGAGGGGAGGGGGAGCAGCATCCCTCTTCCTATGTACTTGTGGGTTCTGTCCATATCAACCAGGCAATGCTTGTCCAGCCAGACGGTAGAAGTTTCTTCTTGTGGCAAAAGCTAAACCGGTTTGTAGTTTTTCGAAAATTTTTGACACCATCTTCCTGGTGCCCCTCAAAGACAGAGGCACCAGCCAGTGAGCCCCTTCTCTAGAGGTCTGATTTTGCCTTTTCTAACCTTCCATGTTGCAGTACTTCCCTTTGGGCTCTGGCTGTGTGGGTGGAGCTGCTTCCCATAGTTGCCGTCTCCATCATACCCTCGAGTTCCGTTTTCGCCCTTTGGATACCTAGCTAACAATTCCTCATATTCGATACTGTTAAAATCACCGGTGTGAGTTCTGTCCCCTGACTGGACCTGACTACTATTGTGCAAATGAGAGAAAATCCATTTGCCATCGCTGGACCAGGCCATTATGGTGGTGTCTGCGGCAGAAGCTTCTGCTACACAAAACCCAAGACTCCTGTAGGGTCTGAAGACAGCACAAATCTAGCTCTACAAGCACAGGGAGGCAAGATAATGCACAAAGGTCCCTGAACAACATAGCCCTCTTGGTGCCAGTCCTCTAGGAAAACTGTTTTATATCACTCAGGATGGTGTCCAGATGGCAGCCTGCCCGAGTGCACCAATTACATCTCAAGCTTTAGGGCTGGGACGGAGGAAACCTTAGAAATCGGCCTCCTCACCTTCGAAGATAAATCCGAGGCCCAGAAAGGGGAGGGGCTTGACTCAGGTAACACACCAAGTGAGCATCAGGGTGGGGTCAGACCCCAGGTCTCCGGAACCACTGGGCCTTCCTGGGTCATGGACTGTTTCTCAACTCTTTCCACTTATGAAAGATGCTGGAGATGGCTGTTGTGCCGCGTGGTTTTTCTACATCTGATAAAATAAAGAGAAAGACATTTCTTTTCCAAATATGCATAAAAATAGTTAAAACAGTTCTTTTGTTGTTGTTTGTTTTGTTTTTTGAGATGGGGGATCTTGCTATGTTGCCCAGGCTTATCTCAAACTCCTGGGCTCAAGCCATCCTCCCACCTTGGCCTCCTAAGATGTTGAGATTACAACCATGTGCCATCATACCCTGCAACACAGTTGTTCTTTATGTTTAAAAATACCTAATCACTAAGTGTAAACCACTTCCAATTCTAAATTTAAAATATGAAATAAATGTACCAATGTCATATAAAAGAGCATGCATATACCTACATGTAACTAGCTGTGAGATTGTGGATCAGTTTCTTAACCTCTGTTTCCTGCAAATGGCAGTTATAGTATTTCCCTCTCCAGGTAAATATGGGGTAAAGTGTTCTCTTAATAGATGGTAGCTGTTGTTGATAAATGACTAATGCTCGTTTTAACACAGTATATAGGCTTCTTTTTCTCATTGATCTTTTTGACTCTGAAACAAAATCTTTTTTTCCCCCCAATAGCACTATCCTGGCGTAAAGCCCAAGCTCACGGAATGCTAGAGATTATTAAGTGGTCAGTATCAGCATGTCACGTTTTCCTTTCATTCCCACTCACAGAGTGACTTGAGGCTATTTCTTTGTGGGAATTGAGGACTCTTCTCCCATCCCCTCTTTCTTAACCCTGGAAGAGGTCTCTTCTGTAACTGAGCAAGGCCTGATGACCCATTGATGGGGTCACTAAGTGTGGGGCCTTCTGGGCTTGGCCTTCAGGAGAAAGGACCCCCTAAGGCCGTCACCCAGCCCCACTGATTCACACCCAGTGATTTACCGAGCACTGGGGCCGCTGACACCTTTTATGCCTCTTCTTCTAGGCCAAAGAGACAAAGCTAGGGAAGACATGGCCGGGAACCCATCCCTGGGTCACCTCTGCAGAACTCTCCCATCATTGATGGTGTCCCTTTGCCCTGGAAAACAAAACCCAGGCCCCTTGACTTTGGATTACCAGCACTTTGGCACCACCTTTGAAGCAATGATCTGAATTTATGACACAGGCATGAAAGCCTGTTTAAGGCTCTGCCCTCTTCCCCGGCCGCTGAACTTCACGTGGTCCAGAGTAAATCACTGTAATAGCCATTGGGCCGGCATTGTTGCGGCATGTTTTATACCCACGCTGTCAGTTATTTGGGGTGGTTAAGCTGAATCGCTGAGTCTCAAGTTACAGTTGTTGCTTTCTCTTGCCTTGTGCATAATCATGGAGAGACATGACAGCCAAAGGTAGGTTCAACACAGGACCTTTCAAGCAACTAGATTCATAAAGAGAGGGGAAGAAAAGCAACCTGCTTTCTAACACACAAAGGAATTTCTTTTCTCCCTTTCTCCTGGGACAAAGAAGCCACTTTCTCCTGGGAGAAGGGGTTGTTCCTAGACTCGCTTCCCTGATGAATGGACTGCACATCCTGGAACCGTCAGGTAGCCACGAGCTGAGCCTTCCCAGCTCTGGGTCCTTGGCGGGCAGAGGTGGGCCAGTTGATGCTGCAGTCAGAGCAAAAGGCTTTACCCTCTTCTCCACCCACATCTGTAGCCAGCATGCGTTTTCATCATGGGTGCCTTGCATGGCAGGTGGATCGCTGTTTGCACTTCTGCATCCGTGGAAGGCCTGTAAAGGCATATACCTCACTGAGCCCTCCACTGAGGCAGCCCGGGAGCCCAAGTGCTGGAATAGTAAGTCCCCAGGACACATTATTTATGGGTGTGTAAGCTTTTTCTCCTGCCCTGACTGTAACTCTTGGGTCAGGTAGATACAGTTGATGGTGTACTTTTTCTTTTTTTGGCTGGGGGTGGGGAGGTCTCTGCTTGTTCACCTCCTGATGGGGTGGAGAAGGGCGGGGCAGAGGAGGAGGCAGGTGTGCAAATGCAGCCTCTTCCCAGCCTGGGTGGCCCTGCCCCCGTCCCCGTTGCATGCTCCCTGACGTCCTGACCTGGAGCCTCTTCCTTCTTAAGGGTTTCTGCCCTTCTTGTATCTCTGGCTTTTAGTAACTACATCGTTATGACAGTGCAGTAAGCACTAATGCATTCTCCTGGTTAAAAGAAGACAACAGACGTTGAGTGCAGTCTCCTCTCCCGCCTCAGACCCCATGTTCCTGTTCCTCACCTTCCAGAAGAAGCCATCATTATTGATTTCTGGTTTTGGATGGCCATCTGTGAATTTACTTTTTGTTTTCGAGATGGGGTCTCGCTCTGTCGCCCAGGCTGGAGTGCAGTGGTGTAATGTCAGCTCATTGCAGCCTCTGCCTGCTGGGTTCAAGCGATTCTTCTGCTTTAGCCTCCCATGTAGCTGGGATTACAGGTGTGAGCCACCACTCCTAGCATATTTTTGTATTTTTAGTAGAGATGAGGTTTCACCGTGTCGGCCAAGCTGGTCTCAAACTTCTGATCTCAAAAGATCTACTCACCTCGGCCTCCCAAGTGCTGGGATTACAGGCATGAGGCACGCGCCAGGCCTGCATTTACTTTTATTTGTATGAAAATATTGGGGGATGAGAAAGGGGCGGAAGCAGAATTGTAATTTGCCCTCTTGCCCCTGGCTGTGGAAGGACAAGGCCAAGGCTGGACAAATCAGTCAGTTCTGTGTCTAAGAGAGGAAGGCTGCTGGTGTGACAGCCTTGAGAAGGAGGGCAGGTCCTTCTGAAGAGGGGGCAATGTAACCCTGATAACAGTGCATGATTCTTCCAGAAGCCTCGAGGGGTCTGTGGTGTCAGTGGAAAGATCAGGTCTACTCTCAAGTCTGCTAGGAGACACGTGCAGAGAATTCAAATTCCCGGTGACTTCCAGGTGCAATCATGATGGGTGTGGAGGAAGCAGAGGGAGCGGGGGAGAGTAACTTAGTTGTGATGGGTGGTGAGGAAGGGCTTCCTGAAAGTGGTCGTGTCTGAGCTGGGTTTTGGAGGATCTGTAGGGGTGGACTGGGCAGACAGGAGGTCTGTGAGGGAAGAGGGAAGCCATGTGTGCAAAGGTTTGGCAATGGGGAATTGTAGTCAGGTCAGCCTCAAGCCTAAAGCATGTGTGTGTGTTGTGGGGCAGGGTTGTGTGTGTGTGTAGGCATTGTATCTGTGTAGGGGTGAGGTTGGAGATGGAGCTTGAGAGTCAGGCAAGGTCTGGACGGTGAAGGGAGCTGCTCTGATTGATGGTTGGGGACACAGTGTGCTTCCTTCGCTCATTACTCATTCCACAATGATGTACGGAGCAGCAGCGAGTGTCAGGCACAACACTGGATGCCTGGGAGACGATGGAGAGCAAGGCAGCAGGGTCCTCCTGGACTGATGTTCAAAGGGTGTGTGTTAAGGGGGAGGCAAGGGACAGGCAGAAACTGCAGAACTCCACACAGACCAATGGTCAGTGTTCCAAGGAAGAGCATGGTAGAGGAGCCCAGGGAAGCTTGCTTCGAGGAGGTGATGTTTGAGCAGAGACCTGAGGATGAGAAGGATCTAGGTCCCAAAGAGCAGGGAAGACACATCCAGGTGGAGGCAGCAGTGGGCGGGTCAGCTGTTTGAATGAGAAGGGAGGTAGGGAGCCACTGTGTTCCCAGGTGAGCGCAGAGGTGCCCCAGCCAAGATGAGCAATCCTGTTGAGATCAGAGGGGACCAATTTAGCATCGTATTCGGGGAAGCAGAATCTGGCTGCCAGGCAAGGGTCATGTGGCAGCAGGCGAGGCTACAGATAGAAAGACAGGCTTGGTGGCATCACAGGATCCAGGTGCCAGAGCTCAGAGCCTGGGACAGGGTCAGGGCTCCACTGCCCATGAGCTAGCCCGTCACTGAGTCTGCCTCACAGCTCCTCCTAATAGCTCACGAACACATCTGTTCCCACTGGCATCCTGGACCAGGCCACCATCCTGCGCAGATCCAATGCCTCCTGACTGGTCTCCACGGCTCCATTCTTAACCCCACGTGATGTAGTCTGCAGGCAGCAGCCAGAGTGATGTTCTGAAATGGAAATAGGATCATATCACTCCCTATTCAACATCCTTCAGGTGTTCCCGTTGGAACAGGGAGACCTGGGAGATCGTGTGAAGGCCTCAGCCTCCTTAACATGATCTGGCTTGCTGGGTGCAACGTCATCACCCCTCAGAACTCCCGCCCCGTCCACCTGCCCTGACTCCTTTTCCAGTCAGAACCATCTCTTTTGAATTCCCTGAACTGGTCTTGCTGGCTCTCCTGCCTCCAGGCCCCTCTGTGTGCCCTTCCCTCTTCCTGGAATTCTCTTCTTCTCACCTGCCAGGTTTCTCTGTTCAGGAAGGCCTCTCTGGCCACACGGTAGGGGGACAGGTGCCCCCATGGCAGGCCACGCCTACCCACGCCCTAGCTTGTAGCATCCTGCATTGAAACTGTCTGATTTCTAGTCTGTTTCCTGTACTGGACTCCAAGAAGAAAGGGCAAAGTGTGTGTTTCACACTTAGCAAAGTCTCTGGCGTACGGCCGGTGCCAACAGGTCTTTATTGTTGAATGACCACAATCTGAGATGGGAGATGGAAGAGCAGGAGCGAGAGCAGGGCTGAGGATGGAGGGGTTGACGGTGATGTCATGAGGAAGGATGATGGTCAGAGGACAGCAGTGATGACCAGGATGAATGTTCATCGGTCCTTCCTCTGTGTGAGAACCAATGTAAGTGTTTTACATGTATTCGTCCGTGAATCATCCTGAAAACAATATGAGGTAGACACTGTTAGTATGCCTGTTTTGCAGATGAGGAAACTGAGGCACAGCAAACTTAATGAATTTACCCAGAGTCATATAAGCAGTGAGAGAGGTTGGGAGTCAAGCCCGGGTGGTTTAGTGCCTATACTGTATGTACACCATAAAAATATACTCACCCCTCCCAAAAATATATTTAATTTGGGCAGTTCAAACTTAAAGTGACATTGATCCATTCTCTCAATAGCTTGCACTAGCCTCACAGGGTGTCAACAGTTCAGCTGGTTCTGATTGCACAGGTCAAAATATTCCATTAGAATTGGAATCCCAGAGGTGTTACTTTGGCCAACATGTGAGTTCTAAGCTGGCCCCAAACTCCAACCCAGTGATGGGCTCCAGTGAACGGCTATGAAGCTGTTGCCTCGTGCTGGGGGGCTCCTTGCAACGACTCTCTAAATAGGAAAGGTTGTGAATAACAGTGGATTTTGTTGACAAAATGACTATGCCGGCTATGAAACTTACAGCCTGCTTGGCAATATAATAACTGGCCATATCTTCAGTTACTATTAAACATCTACATCTGATTATGGGCCCCATACTCTTGTAAACTTGGGGGGCACATGTGATATAGGTAGGGACATTTTTGTCCCTATATCATTTTTGAGGGACAAAGACAAATCATTTGATTATTCAACACATATTGATTGAGCATCTGCTCTATACTGGGCAGAGGGCCAGGTGCTGGGCTTACAATGATGAATAAGACAATGTGGTCCCTCATGGAACATACATTATAGTGAGGAACACAGATGAGAAATAAATGAATAAAGAGCAACTACTTTTGTGATTAATGTTTGCAGGTAACACATGAGCGGCTGGATTAGCTAATAATGGGGTGGTGACCGTGGTTTTCAGGCTGTTGTTCCATGCTAACCACTTTTAGTGCCAGGACCTTTGGAGTTTCACTAAAAAGAGGGTGGGGGGCTGGGTGCGGTGGCTGAAGCCCGCAATCCCAGCACTTTGGGAGGCTGAGGTGGGAGGATCGCCTGAGTCTAGAAGTTTGAGACCAGCCTGGGCAATATAGTGAGATTCTGTCTCTACAAAAAATAAAAAATTAGCTGAGTAATGTGGCACATGCCTGCATGTCCCAGCTACTCGGGGGGCTGAGGTGGCAGGATCACTTGGCCCAAGAGTTCAAGGTTACAGTAAGCTATGATTACACCAGTGCCCTCCAGCCTGGGTGACAGAGCAAGACCCTGTCTTCAAAAACATAAAACAGTGGAGAAAGTTAGGGTAGTGTCAGATCATAGGAGTCGTTTGAAGTATGATACCTCTTTAATACATCTGAGGTTCTCTTAAAAATAAACGACAGGAAGCAATATGAATCCCTCTCGAGTGCTCTGGTGAGCAGCCCTTCACAACCTCCACTCAGAAGCTGAGGGGCTGTGTTTCCAGGACAAGAGACTAGAGGTGAGCTTTTTAGGTCCTTCAGACTTTGCTTATGGGATTGTAAAGTGGTGCAATCTTTCTGCAAAAGTTTTGCAGTAGTTATAAAGAGTATTAAGTGAGGGAATCCATTCTAACCCTGGTAATCCCCCCTCTAGAAATTAATACTGAAGAAATAAATACTCAGATGTGAAGACAAGAGAGTTCTGATAAAAGTGCTTATTCCAAGGTTGTTTAAACTGGACATGATAGAATGTATAAATACTTATGGTTCATTTACATGATGAATTATAGTGCAATCATTTTTGATGACTATTGAATGCTGGGAAATGCTCATATATAAGTTAAGTGACAAAGCAAAGCATGAAAGTATAACAAAAACAAAACAATGGTAGGAGTCTATTTTTTTTTTTTTTTTTTTTTTGAGATACAGTCACCAGGCTGGAGTACAGTGGCATGATCTCAGCTCACTGCAACCTCCACTTCCCGGGTTCAAGTGATTCTCCTGCCTCAGCCTCCCAAATAGCTGGGACTACAGGCGCCTGCCAACACCCCCTTCTAATTTTGTATTTTTAGTAGAGACAGGGTTTCACCATGTTGGTCAGGCTGGTCTCGGACTGCTGACCTCAAGTAATCCACCCACCTTGGCTTCCCAAAGTGCTGGGATTACAGGCATGAGCCACCACGCCTGACCAGGAGTCTATTTTTAACAAATATGGGAGATACACGTATGCAAAAAAGATGGCGAAATGTTATCAGTGGTTGTCTCTGAAAGGAGGAAGTCAGGTGTTTTTTTAAATCTTTGAACCTTCTGTGGTTTTCCAAAATCTCTTCAATAATCATGTCCTATTTATAAACAAAGGAAGAAATTAAAAGTGTACCTTTACTTTAGGTAGCAAATAAAATTGTGTTCCAAGGTGAAACTGCTTCTGCTAGTTCCTGAAACTAAGGGGTTGTCAAGTCTTGGAAAATAGGAAAGAAGAGAAGTGAATCCCTTTAGGAAAAATCCTATAGGTCCTTACCTCACAAGGGCTGTTCATGCCTTCTCTGCTGCTACCTTAACACATCTTCTGGCAACAGTAAAAATGAGTCTGGCACATGAAGAGACAAGGAAGGAGTCTTCCCCCGGGTTTGTTGGCAAGTTCATGATAGCATAGGTGTAAGACACAAGGAACTAAAAAAGCAAGGGCTGACATTTATTGAGTGCTAACTCTGCCAGCCATGAGGCTAAGTACCACAAGTACCACCGCCCTCCCCACCAAATACACACCCCTGTTCTTTCTTAATGTATTTACCCTCACAGTGACCTTGTGAAGTTGGTACTGTCACTATTTCCATTTTAAAGATGGAAACACTGAAGCCTTGTATTAGGCCATTCTTGCATTGCTATAAAGAAATACCTGAGACTGTGTAACTCATAAAGAAAAGAGGTTTAATTGGCTCACGGTTCTGCAGGCTTAACAGGAAGCATGGTGCTGAGATCTGCTCGGCTTCTGGTGGAGCCTCAGAGAACTTTCAGTCATGGCTGAAGGTGAAGGGGAATGGACATGTCATACGGCAAGAGCAGGAATGAGAGAGAGAGTGTGGGGAGGTGCCATACACTTTTAAAGACCAGATCTCATGTGAACTCAGAGTGAAAACTCACTATCACCAAGGGGATGGCCCAAGCCATTCATGAGGGATCCGCCCCCACGATCCAAACAGCTCCCCACCAGGCCCCACTTCCAACATTGGGGATTACAATACGACATGAGTTTTGGCGGGGACACACATTCAAACTATATCAGGCCTGGAAGGGTGGGATGCCCTCATCACATATGCCTACTAGGTGGTATTGCCAGAACTTGAATCCAGGACGAAGCTACTCTGGGGAGTGGAAAAGTCAATGAATAGGGAGGAGAGAAGGAAAAATGATGGGAGAAACCAACATGGTTCTGAGCGGTAGCCCAGTAAGCCCTGGGTCCTCTGCAGTCTGGAGAACACAGCAGAGTGGGATGCCAAGAAGCAATCTGGACCGGGGGGAAAGATGGCTGCCTTCATAGAAGAGGGCCCCAACAGTTCCAGCACAGTCTCTTAGGAGGGCCACCCCTATGACCTAGAAAAAGGTTTTTTCCCTCTCAGGGCAGCAATAAAAAGATTAACAAAGAAAGTGTTTGTAACTGATTATGAATGCTGGTATTTGAGAAAGTTTTTCTTAAAGGTTAAGAAGGAGGCACAGAGTTTTGAAGAGAACTTCTGGGCACCTTCCAGGACTCCCCAGGTTGATAGCAATGCTTTTCATTCTGACTTCACTTTGAACATACGGTTTTTTTGTTCTGTGACACAGACAGGCGAGCCCCTGGAGCTACTCTTATGTTCATCAGCTTCCGTTGAGGTTGTTTTTGGCACCTAAATGGAGAGTGAAATTGGAGGCAGGTAAGAGGAAGAGTTTTCAGAGGTTTGTGAACAAAAGAAAAGAAAGAAAATAGAGGTTTTATATGAAAGACAAAGCCTGTTGCTGGTAATGGAAGGGGAGTGGTGGCAGGAAAAAGCGAGAGCACAGCCTGGGTGGGAAGAAGTGAAGGGACAACCAGTTCTTCATATCTGTCACTAGTGGGCAGTGCTGGCATAATACAGCTTGGTCGTGCCTTGTATTCTAGTCCCAGCAATTGGTAGGTTGCTTAGGGATGCAGAATTCCCAAATAACTAACACATTATAAAATTAGTACAACTTTGAATACCTCTGTTTCTTCCCACTTGACATCAACATTTATCCAAGCTAACAACACATCAAAAAAATCATGCAAGAATACAGGATTTCATGAATCATTCTGAGGGTGATGTTGGAAAAGTCCTGTGGTTTCTGAAAAAGCTGTTGAAAATGTGAATATCACTAAATCAGTCTACTGCCAATTGAAGAAAAGAAAGGTGGCATGATGCTTTAAAAGAGAATGACTTGACTAGGAAAGGCTTTAGGAAATAGATGAAGTCTTGTAATATTTTTGTGACAATGACTATTTTTATGATCATACTGCAGAATCAAACCTGAAGTGAAGGTATTGCTATTGTACTGTCATGTAACACTGGCAAAAAATTGCACCAAAACCCCTGAAACTAATTCGTTTATTGTTTGTTCTGAGAATTAGAGCACATTTATTATTATTTTCCAAATTTGGTTAAATATAAGCTGAAATAAACTTATTTTTATTTAGCTCCATTTTAAAAATCATTTTGATTAGTTTTTGTCATTATGTTACTGTTTACTACAATTTTTAAGTTTTGTTTAAAGAGGTTTCACTTTGAGTATGAGGGTTAAAAAAATCAATAGGGAGGAGAGGAGGACAGTATTACAGGTAAAACAGGATTTTACAACTTTAGTTATTATTTTTATTAAAGTGTAATTTTGTTTTTTTGAGACAAGGTCTGGCTCTGTCACCCAGGCTGGAGTGCGATGCTATCTCAGCTCACTGCAACCTCCACCTGCTGAGTGCAAGCGATTTTCATGCTTCACCCTCCCAAGCAGCTGGGACTACAAGCGCACACCATGCCTGGCTAATTTTTGTAGGTTTTGTAGAGATGGGGTTTCACCATGTTGCTCAGGCTGGTCTTCAACTCCTGAGCTCACATAATTCACCTGCCTGGGCCTCCCAAAGTGCTGGGATTACAGGTGCGAGCCACCATGCCTGGCCTAAAGTGTAATTTTTCTGGCACCAATTTTACTTAGATAAGAGGGCAGTATGTTGAACGTTTGATCTTAACCGTAACAGTTACCCTTTATTACATACAACTTACCAGACAGACTTCGCATTTATGACTTCATTTGATTCTCACAACCTCTCTAAGAGAGAAATAGTGGTATTTTTAGTACCATTGCAGTGAAGGAAACTGAAGATAAGTGGTAACCTTGAGCCTTATAGCTAGTAAATGGAAGAGCCAAGATGTGAATCCAAGTTTGACTCCAAAGAAAGGGTCTTCCTTCTTTTCCTTTCTCTCCTTTCCTTCCCTGCCTTTAGTCCTTCTAAATTTTTATTGTAGAAAATTGCAAACATACACAAAAATAGCAAAGCAGTACAATGAATTTCCGTGGAGACTCTCCCCAACTTCAACAACAATCACCTTTAGGCCAATCTTTCAACTCTACCTCCCATCTCTCCTTTCACCCCCAGGTTAATTGCACAAAATTTGCAAGATCATATCATTTCAGCCATCAGCCCTGAATATTTCAGTGTGCATTGCTAAAAGATGAGGACTCTTTCATTCTAAACACTACCACGATACCGCTATTACCCTTAAAACAACAATGACAATATTATCCAACATCCATATAGTCTTTGAAACTTCCCTGATTATCTCTAAGTTTAACGATTGGTTTGACACAGATCCCACATCGCATATGGTTCATCTATTCCTCAGATCTCTCTTAATCTGCAGATTTATTCTCTAATTTTTTTTCCTTTGAAATTTGTTGAAGAGGCATGTTGGTCCTGAGCGTTTTCTGCAATCTGGATTTTGATGACTTCATCCCCAGACGCTACTTAGCATGCTCCTCTGGTTGCCTGTTTCTTACTTTTTTAAACACATTTTTGTTGTGCTCTCACTGTGTTTAAGGTGGTGGGTTCTCATCCACTACTTCCCTCCCACGTGAGGCTTAGAGTCTAAGAAGGGACACAGACACCATGCAAGTAAACAGATATAAAATTTTATTTGTATTCTATTTATATAGTATATAAATATATACTGCTTATGATATAAATATAATTCTATTTGTCTTCATAATACCATGTAGTAAAAGCTTTTTTAAGAAAAAATTCACTGGGCGCAGTGGCTCACACCTGTAACCCCAGCACTTTGGGAGGCCAAGGCGAGTGGATCACCTGAGATCAGGAGTTGGAGACCAGCTTGGCCAACATGGTGAAGCCCCGTCTCTATTAAAAATAAAAAAAATTAGCCGGGCATGGTAGTGGGCACCTGTAATCCCAGCTACTCTGGAGACTGAGGCAGGAGAATCGCTTGAACCTGGGAGGCAAAGGTTGCAGTGAGCTGAGATCACGCCATTGCACTCCAGCCTGGGCAATAGGAGTAAAACTCTGTCTCAAAAAAATAAATGAATAAAAAATGAAAAAAATTATACTTAACAAGACATTGTGATGTCAAAGAGAACCAGACAGGTTTCAGGTTTTCCCTCTCAAGTCAACTACGTATGACCTTGAGGGAGGGGGGTGTCCCTTACTACCTCTGGGCTTTGGGGTCCTCTTCTTAAAATGCTAGGTGTTGACTAAATGACTGCTTTTCCAATCTTCTTAAAGCAATGGAAATCTTTACCTCCCCTGCATGAACTCTCGCCCTGAATCCTAATGGGTGAAGTAGGGGACAGCCATTAGGTCCTGCCTACTCTCACTCTCTGACCCTAACTTTCAGGACCACCTCTAACCCCCTAGGGCAGCCGCTGAGACACTTCCCTAGAACCTAGGTCTCCATGGACCAGTCAAAACCACTGGATTAGATAATGTTTGATGTTCTTCTAAGCATCACCAGTGTCAGGCCTCCATGTGCAAGCCCAGACCCAGAAAGTCTAAAGTCCAGCCTGCATCAGCTAATCACCCCCCACCCCAGCGGAGCTTCCCCTTGGACATCAACCCACCCTGCCATCTTAACCGTTATTACGGTAATGTGAATACTCCTCACCCCACCCTGCCATATTAACTACTCTTACGCCTTACCCCACCCACCATTGTAAATGAACTTATGGTAATGTATATTCCTTGCCCCTACCCCCACCACTGTAACTGATCTTACTCCGTTAACACCCCTGCCCCCTCCACAAAAAATTTGCTCCAACCTATAAAACCAACTCCTATCCCACTGCCCTTCGCTAATTCCCTTTTCGGCCTTAGGCCACCTGCACCCAGGTGAATAAACAGCCATGTTGCTCACACAAAGCCTGTTTGGAAAATCTCTTTATTAAGTGTGTTTAATATTCGGTACTGTTGGACGTTTTAACAACCAAATCATGAAAGAACTGGGTGGAGAATGCCTCGGTTTCCCCAGTGGGGTTGGAGCTCTATGTGTTACTCTGTGTGTGTTAATTTATCTATCAATGGAGGTATGACATGCCAGGACTGTTCTGGCATTGTCATACCTCCAATCTATTCCAATCTCCCTTTTCAGTCAGCTCTCCTTCAGTTGCAAGTGCAGAACCCAATTCAAACTTGCTTGTACATAACAGGGAAGTTATTGGGACATTTGACTAGGAAGTTCCTCCATATACCTGGCTTATGGCGAGTTCAAGCGGTACCATCCTCCTGGTCCTTTCCTTTCCTCCATTCCTCCACTGTCTGCATGGCTTTCTTCTCTGGCGGACGTTCCTCGTGTCATGGCCAACGACGCCCCAGGCTTACATCCCACAGTCCAGCAACCTCACTGGAAAGAGAGGGCCTCTTCCGTGGTAGTTCCTATAAAAGTCCTGCATGCCCACCCTTACTGGCCAGGTGCAGACCATGTACTCATCTCTGAAACAGTCACCATGGCTGGGGGGGATTTGGAACCTTAATTGGCCATCTTCAGCCGCCTAAGCCATATGGGGCAGGAGGATTCCTCAAGAAACATTGAGGTGCTAATATCAAAAGAATGTGAAATATTCTCAAAAGATGAACACTCGGCCGGGTGCGGTGGCTCACGCCTGTAATCCTAGCACTTTGGATCACGAGGTCACTAGTTTGAGACCAGCCTGGCCAACATGGTGAAACCCTGTCTCTACTAAAGATACAAAAAACTAGCTGGGCATGGTGGCGTGTGCCTGTAATCCCAGCTACTCAGGAGACTGAGGCAGGAGAATTGCTTGAACCTGGGAGGCAGAGGTTGCAGTGAGCTGAGATTGCACCATTGCACTCCAGCCTGGGCGACAGGGCGAGACTCTGTCTCAAAAAAAAAAAAAAAAAAAAAAAAGAACACTCTAACAAAGTGACAACATATCATCCAGACTAGAATAGTTTAGAGGGTAAAAGGGGCACCATTAACCATCACAGCGGGACAAACACATGTAAACTAGTCAACTGTTCTGGGCAACCTGGAGCATGTCGTCACCTTAACTATTTCCCTCAGAGAAGCTACATGACTTTGCCAAGGTTCCCAAGCTAATGAGTGAGAGAAATGGGTATAGAACCCCTTCTAGTACTTTCCATCCAAAGGTCATTGTCAGCCACGAGAAACTTGTTTCTGTAGTAGACTTCTCATGGAATAGGGTATGAGAGTAGATTTTGTGGAAAAATCAGGGATCTGATGAAATTAGGCTAAGTGAGGGATCCTTTGTAGGGTCATGTCAGTGGCCATCTGCAACAGTGTTGTGTCATTGACATGTCTGGATTCCCTGTGTT
This sequence comes from Ateles fusciceps, assembly GCA_036589455.1. Taxonomy (NCBI): domain Eukaryota; kingdom Metazoa; phylum Chordata; class Mammalia; order Primates; family Atelidae; genus Ateles; species Ateles fusciceps. The sequence continues at coordinate 9,459,924 of JAZHEH010002393.1, forward strand.
AAAGTATTTTGGGCACACAGACATATTTTCCCCCAAATGGTATGATATCATCAGTGGTTAGAGTGTGGGTTTGAACCCAGCTCTACCCCCCTAGGGGCTGTGTGACTTTGGGCAAATTACTTAACCTTTCTGAATCTGTTTCCTTCTCAGTGTCAGGTTCTGCCCTGTCTGCAGCCTCACCCCTGCCCAGGTATTTCCCTGTGTCCTGCCCTTCTGTGGTCTGATCAGCTCGTTGCACTCCTGGCCCTACCTCTCATCAATCGGCAAGTGGTCAGCTTGGGTGTGTGGCCTCAACGCTATATTGAAAAGTGTTATAAGTAAACCACAGGGATTTTATAGCATCTCTAGGGAATGTTAAAGTGTAGGGAGGAAAAACTGTGAAAAGCTCAGTCCAAAATGTAATTAAAAAAAAAAGAAATCAAGTCCCACCATCACCAAGTCTCAGTAGTTCACAGTGCTAAAATTCCAAGTCAAAAAGAAAAAAAGAACAAGTCACATATTTTAGTGGATGTCTTTAGCCTCAGACACCTGGTTTGGAAACACGCCGCCACCTGTGCTGCATTAAACCTGCGAAAAACCCAGGAAGGAAATACAGTGTATGAGGCCAGAAAAGGGTGGGCTCCTGGATCCCTTAGGTCAAACAGCAGGCTGTAAATGACTCTTTTCAAAACAGACACATTACTTCCCAAGATTGCGGCCTGCCACAAAAGAAGGTACACACAGCGGTTGTTCCCAGCAAGGGTTATACTATATGGCTATTAGGGGGAATAGAAGCAGCTTGATTCTTGCCAATGACAGGAAATAAGGTCAAGTAAAGATAACAGGTCTTTGAATTAAAGAGGCTTTAAACACACATCCTGGCCTCATGGCTTTAGTAGCGAGTAAGAATTATGGAATGAAGCCTCAGGTTTTCTTAACTCCCTTGAAGCTGGGCTCCTGAAACATACCCTCTCCCAGATTAATGTGAAGGAGTCCTGTATGTGGGGGAAGGCACCAGCTTCCTCATGCCTTTGCCTTGTTTATGTTCTTTCTAAGTAGATCTTGCTGCTGCATTGCTAGTGAAAGCTGGGCTGGGATTGTTTCACCAGTTGCAAGTGTCACATGTAACACATTTGATGGTCTTGGTGGTAAATAGATTTAGAGGTCAAGATTGCATGACTTTTATCTAGGTAATAGGGAAGGCAGCTCGCAGACCTCAGCGATCGAGTATCAGTATATATCTATTTTGCCTTATTGTTCAAGGACAAGGTATCCGAACAGGCTTGACTTAATTCAATGAGACGGAATATCAGTTTCAGTTCAGGGAAAACATGAAAAAACCCAAACATCAAAAGGTTGCTTGTCATGTGGAGAAGCACCTGGTTGTGAGCGTGGAATCTCCGCCCTGCCGTACAGACTTCATTTATTAGATGCCCACCTAATTCTCCCGCTCTCGTGTGGGGAGGAGGGTGCAGGATGGGAGTAGGGAATGGAAGGGGGTGGAGACTTAAGTCAAGCAACCCATTATGACATTAAAAAAACCAATCTGGTTTATTCGGCTAGCCAACTGGCTCTTCTACAAATAATCCATTGGTTGAACAAATCCAGCTTTTCTTGGGATTCTTGTTGGCTTTGGTTCTAGTGCATGTGACTGTAGACCTGGGTTAACTCTCTTCCCCCATAACAACTAAAGAAAGTGCACACATTCTTCATGCTTTTAAGCTGTTCTTGTCTGATAATTAAACAGAAAAAAGACCTTGATTTTGACAGCTAAGTCTGGTTACAACCCTACTTCATGGGGGTTGTCAGAAGATTGGCCTCAAGCATAGCACAGAGTGAGAAAGAGTTCTGGAGATAATAGCTTTTCTTTTTTTTTTCTAATTTCTACTTTTTTTGAGAGGGAGTCTCATTCTGTCACCTAGGCTGGAGTGTAGTGGCGCAATCTTGGTTCACTGCAACCTCTGCCTCCTGGGTTCAAGCAATTCTCCTGCCTCAGCTTCCTGAGTAGATGAGATTATAGGTGCCCGCCACCACGCCCAGCTAATTTTTGCATTTTATTAGAGACCATGTTGGTCAGGCTGGTTTTGAATTTCTGACCTCAAATGATCCGCCAGCCTCGGCGTCCCAAAGTGCTGGGATTATAGGCATGAGCCGCCTGTCCAGTCAGGAGATAATAGCTTTTCATTGCATGATCTCTGATCTCTCGTTGCTTACATATGCCCTCACTGGCTTCTTGGAGAGTCTACAAATTTATAAGTCAAAAATATTATTAATATCTCTATTATGTAGGGAATGGTTCGAAGCCCTGCTGAGTTGCCTTGCTGTGGTTTGATTTTACATAGATCTTTGGTTCCTTGGTTTTTATCTGAATTAAAAGCACAACTCCAGGTTCTTAGAGTTCTGGAGTATTTACAGATTGTTAGTGTGTAGAGAATCTTTCCACAAAGCAACCCGTGTTCATTGTTTTAAAAAAAGTAGATGAATACTTGCAAAAAGTAGAATATAATCAGTAATTTTACCTCTCAGAGATTATCACTGTCCACATTTTGGTGAATTATTATTGCACATGTTTTGTAACTTTTCACCTAATTATATATCAAATGTCTTTTCACATCATTAGCTGGCCTTCAATGTCATGTTTAATGGCAACAGAGAATTCTATCCACAGGCACCTCATTTATTTAAGTAATCCTCTATTATGGACATTCAGACTGTTTCCAATTTTTCCACTATCAAATAACATCATTGTTAAATAAACTCCAAATAACCGAGTTCCAAGATGTGGTTTCCAGCTTCCGGGCCTTCATGTCATGTCTGCTCAAACCTGTAGGTTTTCCTGAAAGTTAGAAACTCCCCCGCATCTCAAACTAGCACCAAGGATACCCCTTCAAAAGGTTGAGATGTGAAATTCCTCTCTTGTTCCCAGCAAGAGGAGGCAACACTGGGGTCATTTTCATGGAAGCCATTGCCGTGTACGAGGTGCCTCCAGTAAGGGACACCCCTTTCACATTTTCCCTTATCACGGGCTATTTCTTCACTGCAGCAGCAACCTCACCTTTCATGGGGAAGTCCAAATGTGTCATCCCAATAGACGGTTCCCAAGACAAGGAAAAATTCACACACATGTGCTCTGTGCAGCGCTCCTACGCCTTCAGACAACGCCTCACCTTTTGTTCTGGGGGAGAATCGACCGGGTGAGGTCTTTTCCTGTTTACCTAGACTTGGACTCATTTGAAAGATGTAGACAGAACTTCACGGGCAGTTGAAGACGGGTTATTTATCCAGAAGTGGGGGTTTCAAAGGGATTGAGGGGTAGGAGATGAACGGCCCAATAAGGAGAATTGGCTCAGGAGAACACAGGAGGGGTTCATGGGAAACCTGGCCAGCTGCCTCGGCCTAGTGAGGACCTGCTAATCCTGGGCAAAACTGCCGGGTGAGTAAGGGTTATCTTCAGGGCTTTCCTTGCCTTTGTGCTGCCTCAAGCAAGCACTTAGGAGGATCATGGACTTCGTGGAGTCCTAAGGCTCCCACTGAGCCAGTTCTTCCGACTTTTAGCGTAGCCCCTCACTATTGGTTAGAAATAGGCCCGCCCCCTGTCCTAGAGGAGGAGAATGCTTGTCTTTCTTTTGGCAGACGGAGGTCTGGAGGACACAAAGTTCACCGTGGTGGTTAGACACCTTCTTGTGGGTGAAGCTGGTATTTGAAGATGCTTTGGGAAAGGAGTATCTAAAAGAATCACCAGGAGAGTTGCAGGTAAAATACAGTGCACCCAGTTAATTTTTTTTTTAAGACAGGGTCTTGCTCTGTCACCCAGGCTGGAATGCCATGGCATGATCATAGCTTACTACGACCACCACCTTGTGGACTCAAGTGATTCTCACATCTCAGCCTCCCAAGTAGCTGGGACTACAGGCAAGTGCCACTGCACCCAGCTAACTTTTTAATATTTTTGGTAGATGGGGGTTTGCTATGGTGCCTAGGCTCGCCTTGAAGTCCTGGGCTCAAGTGATCTACCTGTCTCAGCCTCCCAAAATGCTGAGGTTACAGGCATGAGCCACCTGTGCCTGGCCCACCCAGTTACATTTAAACGTCAGATAAACAACACATTTTTTTTAGTATAAGTATCCCATGCAAACAAAAAACCCTGTGTATACAGTGTCCTATATGTATTATTTCTCCCAATCTTCGTTGAATGATCTCTCTGATCTCTCATAGCTCATATATGCCCTTTTGCAATTGTTTTTCTCACACCAGAAACAAGCCCACCTTACTTTTAAAGAGCACAGCGCTCACTTACAAGGACAGGATGCATGAGTCTACCGGGGGAGAGGCCAGCTAGGTGGGGGTGTTCCTCTTGCTGTGATCATTAGATGGCATGACTTGCAGGACGAATGATCAGTGGTCAACCAGTGAGTTTGCTAAGCAGAGCCTGTCAAAAGAGTGACTGCTGTGCCAAGTTCACAGTGCCAGGCACTGGTAGGAGCCAGTAAGCATTAGTATGATGATGGTGATTATTAACTAATTTGTTGTTTGATGCTTAATTTGTTTACAGTTAATTTTATGAATAACCCTGTGACAAATACCTTAATAGTTGGTGATTTCCTTAGAATATTTTCCTGAAATTTTAAAGAAGTTTAAAAATGTTAAAGTTTTTGTAGAGATGGGATCTCGCTACATTGCCCACGCTGGTCTTGAACTCTTGTTCTCAAGTGATCCTCCTGCTTTGGCCTCCCAAACTGCTGAGATGATGAGTGCGAGTCACTGTGCCTGGACTGAAACTCTTTCTTTTAAATGAAATTCTCCTTGAGCTTTTTTTTTGATTCATATGAGTACTGCAGTTTGTGGCCCCAAATCTCTCTGTGTGGCCAAATTTGTGGTTATAAAATCTCAGGGAAATTTTATTGTTGTTTTTGCTATTTTTACCTCTACAATTTTGTTTGCTGTCTGAAATTGATAGGTGGGTTTTCTTCTAGTTCACCTTTTTCTCAGGGCATACTCTACTAGAGTCTTGGCTTTATACAGGGTGGTCTGGCTCTTCACTCCATATGAGATACCTGAAGATTCATAGATGCGCCCGGCTGTGCAGTGGTGGCAATAGTTAATTTAATTCTGCTCTTCTGCTTCAGTCTTGGCCTCAAGGGGTGAACTACTCTTATTTTCTCAGAAGCTTGTCTGCTTATTTAAAGAAGGTTTTTGTCTGACATTCTAAACTTTCCTTGTAGTCATGGGACATGGGCTAGGATTGGCTGAGCTCAGAGCCTTTCCTCTTGGGACCATTTCCTAGGGAGAGAAACAAATCAGTGAGAATTTGCTGCTAGAAGGGATCTGAATCCTAATATTGCCTCATCCTAGCTATTAGACTTGCTCTGAACCTGCTTCATCTTCTGTAGAGGGGGAGTTGCTACTACAGAGTGCTAAGCACTCAAGAGACAGTGTCCTTACCTTTCAGAATGCATGTGAAAAAGAATCAGAAAAGGGGTTTCCACAGTGTCCTACGTAGTAAAACAATCATTCTTAATCCACAATGCCAATAAGTCCATGTGGATCCATTTTGCTCGGATGGATTTTTGTTGTTGTTGTTGTTTGTTTGCTTGTTTTTCTGAGACTGAGTCTCACTCTGTCACCCAGGCTGGAGTGCAGTGGTATAACTTCGGCTTGCTGCAACCTCCGCCTCCCAGGTTCAAGTGATTCTTGTGCCTCAGCCTCCCGGGTAGCTGGGATTACAGGTACCCGCCACCACGTCTGGCTAATTTTTGTGTTTTTAATAGAGACGGGGTTTCACCATGTTGACCAGGCTAGTCTTGAACTCCTGACCTCAAGTGATCCATCCACCTTGTTCTCCCAAAGTGCTGGGATTACAGGCGTGAGCCAGCATGCCAGGTGGATGGATGTTTTTATAGCTTGACTTAAATTGGAAAACATGGACCAATCATTTCTGTGAGCCCACCACTCTTCTTCCTTGGACAAGGAAGCTTGCCAAGTTTTCTCTTTAGCTCTCATTCCTCGAATGAAGGCTGCCGTCACATGGATTATCCAACTACGAGGAGGCCAGAGTCATTCACATAAGGCTTCACTTAGCTCTAAAATCATAGCAATCTTAAAATATCTTAAAGTTGGGGAACTTGCTTTTTCAAAACTCAATCCTGTTTGAGTATATAAGCCATAAGAAATAAACAAACAAAACAAACATCTTCACTCCCTGGGAAAAAGCCACAGCTCATTGTCTGATGAACAAATGGATCCAACTCTGCTCTCCAAGACAACTCACACTCATTTAAAAACTGTCAAGAGTCATCTTTCCTGACTTCAGAGTGGTTCAAGATGTCTTTCCAACTCCAACCATAGAAGCGGGATTCCTAGACAGGTCAGTTTGAAGTAGCTTGTGCTTGCAGTGGCTGGCCGGGAGGGGCGTGGGGGTGCAGTTTGGATACTAGTGGGTAATACGGGAATACAGGAAATACAAGTGAGCTGGGGTGACTGGTGTTCTTGCAAAGAACCTGTTGTGCTCCACATATGGAAGGTAGCATTCAAGAAGGACTCCTGCTGGGCTGGAGCCTATGAAATGGCTCTACCTCACCCTACCCTACTCTGAGGGTAAGAAAGTTTGTTTACTGATGAGAGTGAATCGGACACGGATGCTGCAGGCTGTGACCTTGCCCTGGCTTGCCCGTCTTCCTGGCAAGACAAGCAGTTATTAGAGGCTGGTGATGACTCCCTGTGTCTGGGGACAAGCTGTCTGCATTTCTAGGAGATGGCTCCTTTCTAAGGGGAAAGAAAAGGTGCCAGGCTGTGGAAGGATCCAATTATTGGCAGCTCTATTGTACAGAATGATTGTCTTTGAGTGAAGTATGTGTTATAAAATCAAACTTGGCACTTTTAATTAACATAAAAGAATCTCAGTCCTTACATGCTATATACATGTATAAAGAAGGGAAATCCTTTGTACTTTCAGGAAATGCTTTCAGAGCTGCTTCGCCGCAATGAAAATCTTCTTGGACAGTGTCCCAAGGGCAATTGCAAACATATTTCATAAATGGGTTTGTCTAATTCTTTTGTCTGTTGACTAATACCTTTATTCAACTGTCTTAAGATTTTGTGTGTGTGTGTGTGTGTGTGTGTGTGTGTGTGTGTGTGTGTGTGTGTGTGTATGTATGAGACAGGGTCTCACTCTGCTCCCCAGGCTGGAGTGCAGTGGCACTCTCATAGCTCACTGCAGCCTGAAACTCCTGAGCTCAAGTGATTCTCCTGTCTCAATCTCTCAAGTAGCTGGGACTACAGGTACATGCCACCATACCCGGGTAATTTTTTGTGTTTTTAGTAGAGATGAGGTCTCACTATGTTGCCCAGACTGGTCTTGAACTCCTAAGCTCAAGCAATCCTCTGGCCTCAGCCTCCCAAACTGTTGGGGTTATAGGCATGAGCCACCACATCCAGCCTATTTTAAGATTAAAAAAAAATCGAAATACAGCAATTTCTGTTAATGTCCTTTTAATCAGATCTGAGGGGTTGAATGGGCTGTGGACATCTTTCTAGGGCCAAATACCTATGACAGAAGAATTTTCCAAGAGCTTCTGGGATTTGTAAGCTCAGCATCACAAGCTGGAAAGCTGGCAACCGTATTCCAGGGTCTCAGTGGGTCTGTGCTCAGTGGCTAATGATTCAGAGGCCCATCCTGACCTTGACCTTTGAGCTAATGGCACTGAACTAGCACTACAACTGCAACTGGATCTCAGAATCCCATTGATTGCTAATCTTAGTTCTGCTATGTAGAAATTATGAAATCTAATCAACGTCTGAGTCTTATAAAATGAGGAAATAACCCCTTCTTTACAGGTTGTGGGAAGGCAGTAGAAGGCGATAATGTGCACGGAGTGCCAGATTCAGAATTTGCCAAGTGGACAGTCAAGGATGATAGTGTTCCAGCCACTTCCACCTCTGGAAGTCTACTCCTTTGAAAAAAAGTCACAGTTAGAAAGGCTTCAAGTTCTGTCTTTTTTTTTTTTTTGCTTCAGACACAGAGAACAACTTGATCCTCTTGAAACAGATGATTCCCAAATGCACATTCTAAACATGAGACATCTTCCAGGCTTCAGGCTTATGTGGAATATTTACAAATGGTGGTTCTATCATGTTAAAGTGTCGAGACATAAAACTCACCTCTGTCTTCATCACCCCACCCCAACAAACACACACAAATCCCAACCAACCAACAAACCTGCTCTTCCTTCCAGAGTTCCCTGTTCTGCTGGTGACAACACCATTGTTCAAGATCCCCACACTCTCTGACTTCCATCCTTACCCAGTCAGCCTCCAAATCCAGCTAAAGTCTTTTCCCTTCTTCTTCCCTCCCCATCCCTGCTCTGGCCCCCTTGTCTTCCAACCTTTCTTCCATTCATGCCGTTCCCAGTACCAGCAGTTCAGATGCAGTGAGAAATGTCTGTGAACTGTTCAGGTCTTCTCATTCCATTCCAGATTATAAACTCAGAGCCTCCTCTGACTCTGGAATTGGCATGGCCTCTCCCATCCATTCTGCCATTTTTCTCCTCACCACCTCCATTTAATTGCATTCACAGATTCCTTTATACCATTTTTGGGCTCAGGCTCTATATGGACTATGAGAAAGATTCCTTAGTTCAGTCTGCCCCAACTCTCCATTTTTTTTTTTTTTTTTGAGATGGAGTTTTGTTCTTTTGCCTAGGCTGGAATGCAGTAGCGCAATCTTGGTTCACTGCAACCTCTGCTTCTGAGGTTCAAGCAATTCTTCTGTCTCAGCCTCTTGAGTAGCTGGGATTATAGGCAACTGCCACCATGCCCAGCTAGCTTTTGTATTTTTAGTAGAGATGGGGTTTTGCCATGTTGGCCAGGCTGGTCTCGAACTCCTGACCTCAGGTGATATGCCTGCCTCGGCCTCCCAAAGTGCTGGGATTACAGGCATGAGCCACCACACCCGGTCCCAACTCTCCATTCTGACCCAATCGCTCACTCTCTGCTCCAGCCATGTACACCATTGACTCCAATTGTCATTCCCTTCCCAGCCACATTCTTTCATCTACTCCTCTACTTACCCCATTCAGTGGTTCCCGTGTTGCCTGAGAGGCCTTCTAAACTCTTTCCTTATCAATTGATTGGAAACACAGTCCTTTTTGATATTCAAATACTTCCATCAATCTGCATTTTCTTATTTTATTCTTGGGGCCACCATATTAGAATTGAATGAGACATGATTTCTGAGATGTCCCCAATAACCACTATGCCACCCTAGGAGGTAACACAGATTAGAAGTTAAGAATTTGCTTCTCTAGTGTCAGATGAATCTGGATCCAAATCGCAGCTCTATCATTCACTAGTTGCATGACCTTGGCAATTTCTTTAGCCTCTCTCCCCCTCTGTTCTCTCATCTATAAAACTGAATAATAATGCCTACTTGACATGGTTGTTATGCACTAAGGGGATCATGCATGGTGAAGGTCTTAACATAGTGGCTGGCACCCAGTAAGTGTTCAATAAATGATTGTGCCTGCCTTTCAATTCTTGCTTTGCTTAACTTTCTGTGGCTAATCAGTAATGAAGATTGACTGTGATACTTAATTTCTTGTTCTGGGGCCGGGAAACCTTTAAGATGTGAGTGTCAGTGGTCAAAAGACTGTAAATGGAAGTCTGGAAAAGGGAAGTGATAGTTGACTGGGTTGTAAGCTTTTCAGGGGCAGGGATAATGTTACTTTCATCTTTACATCTCCAGTCCTAGACTGGGAATGTAGTAAGCACTCAAAAATAAATGTTTAAATCAACTAAATGCTGAGTTGCAAAAACTTCATTGCAATGACCTCTGGTCAGTTTTCATTTCTGTCTCCATATTTCTTATAGTTGTCAAAAAAAACTTCCAGAATGCTGGGATTCACTCATTCCCTGTCATTAAAAAAAGAATGTATGTGTGGATGTAGTATGTATGTGTGTATTATGTAGGAACACACACACACACACACACACACACACACACACACATTTAAATTAGCACTGTTCTAGTCTAGCTTCACTGGATTTTGTGTGTTCGTCTCTCTGTCTTCCCACTGTAGACCTTTTGGGTTTGGATCTGTCCTTAGACTTGTCCCTGGATTATAACCACACCAGAAGAGGCTTTCTGGAAGGAGAGCTACCTTTATCTGATATACCTGAGTTTGTCCATGGGGTTAAATCCTCAGGAATCCAGCTTTCACAGTGAGTTGGAAGAGATCATGAAAGAGAGACCCATTAGGTCTTCAGATTTTGGATGAGCCATTGCCCTTTTCTTGAAAATCGACTGCCTTCATTACTGGACCATTACACTGGATCTGTCACAAGGTAGTTCACGTACTATGTAAGTTCCTAGTTTAGCTGTACAGACAGACATTCAAGGTGCTTGTTTGTTGGCATTTCTTAGGTTCTGAGCTTCAAAGATAGAAATTTAATGTATAAATTTTAATTCAACACATTATCGAGTGTTTATTACATGTCAGGCACCATGTGGGGCACCATTTCCAGGAGGATTGAGACACTTACATGGTTACTAGGGTGACGAATGAATGGTAAGGTGGGTTTTCTTCCCCCTTATTTCCTTCTTGCCTTTTCCTTCCCATGCTTTGTAGTGTAGGAAAAGACTTTCTGAGAAGAACCATGCATCTGAGTTATGGCCACTCTGAGCTATATAAGCATTTGTATGTATTGTAGATGTTTACTGTGGAGAGCAGGAAAGATCTGGTGCCCCCTAGGGCTCTGGAGGACCTCAAGGATGCCCTGCCCCTCCAAAAGGAACCAAGACCCTGAGGGGAGGACCAAGGTGGTAGAAAGACCCAGGTGTTCATGAGGTGGAGGGAGAAAAGAGACGGGAGAGGAAACAGGAGAATCCAGGGAGGGACCTTTGAGACTCTCTTCAGTCATCATTGTCAGAGGGCTGGTCTCCTTGAGGGTTTGGGAATGGGGTGGGTGGAGGAGCATTTGTAGACTTTGTGGCTGGTGCACTGTGGTCACAGTAGGATAAGATATAGTTCTACTTTTTGACTTCAGATGATACTTCACTGAGGTCTGATTGTGTCATTCCTTCCTGAGCCTCTGGTTTCCCAAACAAATCATTTCACTCCAGCCGTGGGTCAATATCACTCTGGCTCCGGGGCTTTGGTCAAGCTGACACGGGTGGAGCTTGTAGAGCTCTTTGTACTTCCACGTCTGGATTTGGGTCTGCAAATTGGCTGCTGACCTGGGTTGGTAGTTTCTGAAATGTAGCCCCTCTCTGCTCCAGCTCTGCTGTTAGCCTCCTTCCCAGACAGGGGGTGAGGGGGACTGCTATGGACCTATAGCCTCTCCTGGCTCAATCTAGGGAGAGAAGGACCACCTTTCTTGGGACATTTCTGGTGGGAAGACATCTTCTTCTTTGTTGGTGAGCTTTGCAGTTAGACTGCTCTGGGCTCTTATTTGGGCTCTGCTAGCTATTCATTTTTATGGTTTGAAATTTCCGACATAGGGAAGTTGCTGGTTGTGCAACTTGGATCATGTGATTTTACCTCTCTAAGCCCCAATTTTCCCATTGAAAAGTAAATAAAATAATAGCTCCAACATATTATTGTTATTGGAAGAATGGATGAGAGACTAAACTGCTAGGCATGGGAAATGCCTAATGAATGGGAGATACTGTAATATTCAGAACTCTGAAGTTTTAATATGATCATGTACTTGTCAGTGAACATTAGCTGATTTAGCCTTTATGAATTAGTAAATCCTGATGGTACTGGACCATCTTGTCCTGGTTCTAGAGTAAAAGCTGCATTTCATGTATGTATGTAGATGAGGAAGGTAGGTATACACAACGGTATGGGGTAAGGCAGGGTTTGCTTTGTAGGAGATCCTATCAGTGACATCAGCACAGATCTAGGCCTCTGGAGAGACCTCAGAATTTTAGGAACTGTGTCTGTTTCCACATGGAATATGGTGCTTGGAACTGATATAGAGAAAACCATCTCCCGAGGAATGCTGTATGTGCTGGGCACAAGGGGCTCTTATGATAGAATGCTATGGAAACGTCTATTCTTTCATGGACCGTATTTAGGAACACTGAACACTAGGGGCTCAACTCCATCTTATTTACCTGGGACCCGAGACGAGACTTGAGCTTGGCTCACAACTTAGGTTTAGTCATGTTAGATCCTGTCTGAGAGCCTGGAAAAGGATGTCCAAAGGGCGCTAGTCTGGAGGGAAGACCATGGCGACTCTGGAGGGAATGTCACCTGCAGTAAAGAAGCTTGGTAGAGACAGTGGAGAACATCAGGAGGCAGCCAGATGCCTAGGCAGATAGGGGTGGGTCCCTGGTGAAACCATGTCTCCAAGCCAAAGACAGTTTAAAAAGCCTGAAAACCAAACTACAAGTTAAATCCTTGGACCGGATTGAGAACTTGTCTTCCTGTTTGGCACACTTTCCTCTGATTGTTCCTCACCCTTCACCTGTTTCACATATATGTACCCTTTCCTAATTGGTTTTCTATACTCTTGTGCCCACCTTTGAGTGGTGTCTTTGCTTTAACCTTTTTTACATACTCACAAACCAATCAGCAAGCATTCCCCATTCTGAGTCCATAAGAGGCCCTGGACCCAGCCATATGGGGGGAACTTTCCTGTCTTCAGGTAGGGGGGCCACCCCCATGTCCCCTCTCTGCTAAAAGCTGTTTCATTGCTCAATAAAATTCTTCTCCCCACTCCTCACTCTTCAATGCATAGTGCATCCTCCTTTGTCTTGGGTGCAGTATAAGAGCTTGGGAACCACTGAACATGGGTACAAGCTATAACACAGGCGGGCTGGGGCACCTTAGCATGGCCAAGCAAGGCCCGGGTAGGGCATCATTGGCCCCAGGGTCCCTGGCATGCAAAGTGACTGAGAAGAAAAATCCTGCATCACAGTCAGATGAAACAGCAGGGCTGAAAGGAATCCCAGGTTTCCAGGTGTGCGTGGGCTCAATTTCCATGCCGGTTCCCTCACTAGCCCTCCAGCTAAGGGTGCTCTGGAAAAGGGCTGGGGTAGTAAGGTAAGAACTGTCACTTGGAGTCTGACATCTTTGCTGTGGAGAGCGCAGGACACAGGAGAAGATCCCTGGAAGTGGGTGGTCAGGAGAGGGTGGTAGCAGTTCAGGCAACACCCGGTGGAGGACAAACAGCGGCCTGGCAATCACAGGACAATGAGTTGGTGTGGCCCTGAGTGAGGGGCTGTCAAGCTACATTTTACATGGTCAGGCTCATGTAACACAAGTTCTTACCTCTGTGGAAAGGGCATAATAATAGTACCTATGGTGGGCTAGGCATGGTGGCTCACACCTGTAATTTCAACATTTTGGGAGGCCGAGGCAGGTGGATCACCTGAGGTCAGGAGTTTGAGACCAGCCTGATCAGCATGATGAAACCCCACCTCTACTAAAAATATAAAAATTAGCCAGGCATGGTTGTGGGTGCCTGTAATCCTAGCTTCTTGGGAGGCTGAGATAGGAGACTTGCTTGAACCTAGGAGGCAGAGGTTGTAGTGAGCCAAGATCACACTACTGTACTTCAGCCTGGGTGACAAGAGCGAGACTCCGTCTCAAAATAAATAAGTACAATTTTAAAAAGTACCCGTCTCCTGGATTGCTGTTAGCCAAGAACAGTGCCCAGTACAAAGTAGGTGCTCAGTAAATGTTAGCCATTACTGTGTGAGAGCTGTCCAGGAGACAGACCTCCTGAAGAGGAGAGTTGGAAGTGAAATGTTGGGAAGAGCCTGGGGTATGGCTATCAATGGGACCATGGTACTCACTAGTGGGTAAAAACGTGGAACATCCAAGTAACACGCACTCAGGATCTGCTTCCCCCACCAGCTCTCTCACCAGCTCTTTGTCCCCGTGGCCTCTGATCCTGGGACTAGACCCAGAGAAGACACAGGTTTGTAATAAAATTCATGGTTGCTTTGTCTGTATCAAACGGATGGCTCTGATTGTGGCTTGTTGAAACAGCCTATTCTGGGGTGATTGAGGTAGAACAGTGTTTCTGAAGAGCCCTGAATATTCCCAGTGTTTTGCATTTGGTGCAGGGTTGTACGGTAGGACAAAGCCTACTTGCTTCCATTTGCAATAATCTTTCAGCTGGGAGATTACTCTCTTTACTTCTCCGCTACAGCAGTTAACTTCCTCTACCTGCTGATGTCTCCTTCCCACTGAGATCCTACTTAATTTCTAAGACCCAGCACATGTTGGGTTAAGTCATTCCTTGGTCCTACAACTCTTTGTTTATATATTATCCTTGGTCATTATCCCATTCATATTCTGCAATGGTTCATGAATCTCTGTCTCCTTTATTTTGTTGTCAGTTCTTTGAGAAGGTGCCTAAATGCATGTAGGTATCTCATTCATTATTTTATTCCCCATGGGGTTCTGTGATGTTTACTAAAACTACAATGAAATCCCATGAAGTAAAAAACACATCATCCCCATTTCATAGATGAGGAAACTGAGGCATAGAAAAGGCCACCCAACTGGTGGGTAAAGAAGTCAAGATCCAAGGAATCCAGGGTCCCAGCCTCCCAACTACATTCTACTGATTTTCATGGTAGGAACTTCAATATTTCGTGAATTGAGTATGGTGAGTTTCACAGGCTTTGTTCTGAATATTGTCTATAATATATATTCCTGCCATTTGGGGATGATAGGCCACTTTCTCTTCTGAGAATACCGTGTCTAAAAGACTGCCAAAAGCAGCATCTTCTCGAATTGCCTGTCATTAACCTAAAAAAAATTTCCAGAAGACCAGGCATGGTGGCTCACACCTGTAATCCCAGCACTTTGGGAGGCCGAGGCGGGTGGATCATGAGGCCAGGAGTTCACGACCAGCCTGGCCAAGATGGTGAAACCCTGTCTCTACTAAAAATACAAAAAAATTAGTCAGGCATGGTGGCGGGCGCCTGTCATCCCAGCTACTTGGGAGGCTGAGGCAGAGAATTGCTTGAACCCAGGAGGTGGAGGTTGCAGTGAGCTGAGATCACGTCACTACATTCCAGCCTGGGCAACAGAGCGAGACTATGTCTCAAAAAAAAAAAAAAAAAAAAAAAAAAAAATGTCCAGAAGATAAAAAAGCAGCATATAGTGACAATGTGGCTTTATCCTTGGCATAGACAGGCTTCTTTGGGGCTGCTAGGTACACGAGTAATATTTCAAGTTATATGCCTTTCAGTTTGAAAGACTTTGAATAAGGCTTACGATCAGCATTTGGAAGGCCTTTCTTCCACTTTTCCCCAGCTAACATTGCAGTCCCTCTGGCTGAGTAATTTATCCTGTAACATTAATATATAGGGTCTGTTCATGTCTTAGGAAATGTTCTAGTAACTCATTTTTCCTTCTCTGTGAAAGTCATTGAATTGAATCATGCTCTCAATCAAACTCTCTTAAAATACATTAATGAAAATGTTAGTACCTTAACAGAGTACCATGATATCCATCTAGATTTAAATATTTATTGGGCAAATAGGAGAAATGATTAAACCCCTTTAGGAAAATCAATCAAAACTGCCCCAAAGCCTTGTCTTGTAAATAGTGTCACATACCAGCCACACTCACCCTCTCATCTGCTTTTTTGGCACTAAATTCAGTCAGCTGAGACCAAGCTACCATGTAAGGAACAGATTAAACTAACATCCATCAAGGTGAAAGATAATTATTACTTGTGTCAGGCAACACCTGTTTTTGCAGCATTCCTCAACTTCGTTAAACTGGAGACAGGCTAAACTTTCCACTGAATTTTCCATTTGACAGTTGCTCCAGGCGGTGTGTCTGCAGAACACCCTTGCTATGTTTACGTTTTTGAGGAAGATTAAAAATGTCATCTGTGAAATATAACCTGAAAATCTCAAACTGCAATATATTCACCTATATAAATATAGGGGCTGAATGGGAGTCAAACGGAAGGAAAGGCAAGCCCTTAGCTTCTTCTGGAGCAGAAATCTTTCATCGGACATCTTTTATGACGTTAAACGTGCAGGTTGTCCACAGACACTCTTCATACTTCAGATTGTGGTGGTGTCGATCACTCTTCACTTTACAGTTGTAGGACTATTCATCATTTCTCAACAGCTTGTGGTATTTTCTTACAAATGGGGAGCCAGAAGTCAGGTGCCATTTGGAGTATGTGAGCGTGGGTCTCCTTTTCACAGTCTTGACTCCATGCCTATGATGACATTTTTACCTGAGAAAGGAATCTCTGACCTGGGGCAAAAATCTGACACGAAATTGTTTTGTTTTTTTTTAAATTGACACTGGTGTGGCTACTGCAGAAGAGCTAATGTCATTGCCAAGTTCGCTCCCAGGCTTGTCCCTTGTTGGAGAGGCACTGGTGCACTTCCAGATGTTTCAGCTGGGGCACGATTTGGTACATGTCCAAGAGACAAAAGAAGAAAAAGAGAGAACACATCGGCTCCCCTCTGGGGGGAAGGTTATGGGCCCTGCAGCTTTTCTGGGTGTTAATCTTACTTTTAACATCTGTGTTGACTTCAATCACTCTTTCTTTTGACATTATCTAAATACAGGCTCCAGCCCAGCTGAAATGGAGGGGGAAGGAGACTTGAGGCTTCCCTTTATTATAGGGGTAGACATTAAAAAGCATTTAAGATACTTTATTCTTGGGATTACAGTAATGAGTATATTTTTAAAAATCTGTTACTCATTTCAACTTCTCATGCTCCGTATTCACTCAGGTTCTAAGCTCTTTCATGGGACCTGAACCTCGTCTCCTCTTTCCTCCCTGCCTCCAAGCCATCCCTTGGTTCAGCCCACCTCACCTTGACTGTTACTGTAGCTTTCTGTCCTTTCCACAGTGGGTAGGGGAAGCTGCTGGCAAACGGTGGTGGGTGCTGTTGGTTGCCTGTCCAGCATCAGTGCTCCCTACTCCCTTCTTAACCAAATCCCAAGTTTCCTCAGGTCCCTCTTCTTACCCCACAAGGCCACATGCCTCAGGGGAAGCATCTCAATCCAGTCTGTTGCAATCCCTGTTTATCTTCTGTGCATTGACAGTCATTTGTCCCAAACACAAATCAGGTCACTCCCCTGCTAAAAATGTCTAACCCTGATAATAGGTGCCTGCATTTCTCATCCCTCACTGTGGCTTTCAAGGTCTTTTGTAATCTGGCCTCGGCCTTTTAAATCAACAGTATCAGTCAGGATGCTTTGGGCTGCAAGTAACAGAAACTGTGATTCAGATAATAGGAAAATGTATGATCTCACAATACAGGAAGTCCACTAAAAGGGAAGGCTTCAGGTTGCTTGTTTTAAGGACTCAGTGACATCCATGAAGAGCCAGATTCTTTCCACCTGTCTGTTCTGCTCTCCTCTGGGTGCTGATTTCTTCCTCCACTTGGGTATAAGATGGCTGGAGGGATTCCATAACACACAGCCAGACCAATGATGTCCAGATGAAGAGGAGAGAAGAAAGCCCTCCTCAGAGCCCCTGTCTCTGCTGACTTCCCTTCTTCTCTCACTGGCCAGAACTGGGCTCATTTCCCACTGGCTGGTGTCATTCTCAGGCCAATGGGTCACCTCCCATCTCAGAGTGGGGGAGTGGAACCAGCTTCCCCTGAGGCATCTAGCTTTGTGGGGTGAGAAGAGGGACCCGAGAAAATGTGGGATTTGGTGAAGAAGGCAGTAGGGGCACTGATGCTAGATAGGCAACCAACAGCACCCACCACCATTTGCCAGCAGCTTCCCCCACTCACTGTGCTCTGACACACCTGTCATGGCCTTTCCATTTCTTCTCAAGAATGTCTTGCGGCCGGGTATGGTGGCTCACACCTGTAATTCCAGCACTTTGGGAGGCCGAGGGGGGCATATCACCTGAGGTCAGCAGTTCGAGACCAGCCTGGCCAACATGGTGACACCCTGTCTCTACTAAAAATACAAAAGTTAGCCAGGCATGGTGGCAGGTGCCTGTGGTGCCAGCTATTTGGGAGGCTGAGGCAGGAGAATTGCTTGAACCTGGGAGGCAAAGGTTGCATTGAGCCAAGATAGCACCACTGCACTCCAGCCTGTGCAACACAGTGGGACTCTGTCATACACATACACACACACACACACACACACACACATACACGTACGTCTTGCTTCTCCATGTTCCTTCTGTAAGACCCTTCTTCATCTTTAATGGCTGTATTAGTTTCCTACTGCTGCCATAACAAATTGCCACACACTTCGTGGTTTAAATGACATAAATTTGTTACCTTACAGCTGTGGAGGGCAGAAGTCAAAAATGGATATCTTGGGGATTAAACTCAAGGTGTCTGTAGAGCCACGTTCCTTCTGGAGGCTCTAAGGAGAATCTGTTCCTTGGCCTTTCCAGCTTCCAGAGGCCTCCTGCATTCCTTGGCTCACAGCCACATCATTCTGACCGCTGCTTCTGTTGTCACATCTTCTGTCTCCGATCCTCCCACCTCTCAAATGAACCTTTGTGATTACATTGGGCCCTCCCCGATAATTGCCCCATTTTAACACCCTCAACTTAATCACATCTGCAAAGTCCCTTTTGCCATATAAGGTAACATATTCACAGGTTCTAGGGATTAGGATACAGACGTATTTGGGTGGCCAGTATTTTACCTACCACAATGACCTAGCACAACACCACCTTCTCTGTGATACCTTCCCTGGTTCCATTCCAGAAATATCATTCTAGG
The DNA here is from genome assembly GCA_036589455.1 of Ateles fusciceps. Taxonomy (NCBI): domain Eukaryota; kingdom Metazoa; phylum Chordata; class Mammalia; order Primates; family Atelidae; genus Ateles; species Ateles fusciceps. The sequence goes on from JAZHEH010002393.1 coordinate 9,478,597, forward strand.
AGAAATAGAAGAGGTGGGAGGGGGCAGGACATTTGCCACCCTCGGGGCACTGGTCTCAGTGCCACCTCCCTTGGCTGTCCAGGGAAGGCTGGATGGCGACCATCTGTGGCCTCCACCTCTCTCTGACCTGCTCTCTGGGCATGTTCTCTCACCTCCCTTTCCCTGTTTTTTGACCTGACATTGAACTTCCTTCAGGTCTGAGTCAAAGAGACTTTATACCCAACCCATTGTGGTTTGTGGAGGCGTTCACTAAAGGAAATGAAGAGGAAATTCTACCCACAGGACAAAGTGTTGTCTTTTTCTGCCCCCAGGTTACAATGATTTTTCTAGGGTTAGCCCTTTTTTCTGACCGTATGTTGTCCTGGCCAGGGCTGAGTTCTTGTCCGGGGGACAAAATTGGCTCAGGTCATGATTGAATGTCCCCCTACCTCTATCTGTCTCTCTCTCCAAATATTTACCACACACCTGTGCAAGGGATGGTGGTAGATACCATTGCTGCAAAGCACAGTTTCCCAGGCACAAACCCTGAGATGTGGAGGATTCTTGCCAAGTGATTTGTTTGTAAGTATTCCCAGGAAAAACCAGAGGGCAGCGAGGAGTGAGGCAGGCAGGGGAGAAAGCTAACCAGGATGCACTATCAAGCACAGTCCCACAAAAGGCCACTTTGGTTCCATCGTCCAGGGTAGCACTGAGGCATGTAGGTCACATCTCAGATGGTCCTGATAGGGGGGTGATTGTCATCGGTTAGGGCTGCCCCCAAAGAGACAAATTCCTAGGGAGAAGGAATTTCTGACAGCCAGAGGGGAGCCCTCCATTAACAGAGATACAGGTGCTGTTGTGAAGAAAAGGCCACTGGGAGCCAGTATGCTCCAAGATGGTGCAGCAATCCGAGCCGGTCTGGGCAGAGCCCTGATATCCTCCATGCGCTGGAGAAGGCCCTGTACTCAGGCATTTCCTCTTCTCACATGGCCTCGTCATCCCTGCCCCAACCCCACTCCCAGCCAAGGCTCCAGAGCGAGACCCCTGGCCTCTGCAGAAGGCTGATCTTCTGGCTGATCTTCCCAAGCTCAGACACTGTGTGTAGACTCAGGTCATGCTGTGCTTCTTCTTGGGCTTTGAACTCCTTTTTGAACCTGAAAATTGCTTGCTGACTTCTACTCACCTCCTTCCACTAAAAACTGCTTGATTGCCTGAGGATGATGGATGCATCTGTCTCCGAGGCAGGCCAGGGCTCCTGCCCTCTGTCTATTGCTGTGAGCCAGCTGTTGGGCCACCCTCCTGAGCACCCAGACAGGGAGGAGGCCATTTTGTCCCTGGCTGGTCATCTTGTCTCCCTGGAGGGTCATCTCTCTCGCCCCGCTCCTTGCAGCTTGACCCCACTCTTGATTCTGCTCACTTGGTCTGTACTTCCCTACCATTAAGCAGAAGTTGGTTCTGCATTTGAGGCAGACAATTTCACTCAGAGCTTCTAGCTCCCTTTTCCTGAGGCTCTGACAGTCATCAGGTGCTGCAATTACTTCCTTGCGTGTTAACACATGACGCTCCTCCTCAAGTAACTCAAATGGAGGACTTTCCAAAAACACATCACTGTTTTAAAAATGTAATCACTATTTTATTCTACTTAAACTGATACATAAGTTATACTAATGATAATAAGCATAACAACAGCTCTTATTTGAGTACTGTGCCATGTACTTTACATGCAATATTTTTTATTTCATTCTTCACCCACAAATAGTCGTACAAAGTTGGAACTCTTATTATCACCATTTACTTGATAGGAAATGAGGCTTAGAGAGGTCAAGGCAGAGCTTGCAGAGCTAAGACTTGAACCCAGGTCTGGTTGAGTCCATAAAACCTACCCTCTGCCTTATCACTCTATATTACCTCCCACCTCACAATGACAGAAGGGGTCTCCTACTCAGAGTTGAGGGTATTGAATAGGGATGAATAGGTCTGGCAGATGAGAGTGTTTTTCCAGAGCTTTAAATTCCAATGGTGTTTGGTCACCTCATTTATTAGATTCTTTACCCAAGAATTAAGTTAAAAAATGGGCTCTTTCTCCAAAATCCCTTTCAGATGTGTTGGCCAGCACAGCAGCCTTCATCACCCCAAAGTGAGTCACCATGCAAACCAGTTGTGCTTTTCTGAGAGAGGGGCTTAGACCCTCCACATCAGTTCCTTTTGAAAGAGTTTTTCCTGGAAGCTTCACAGAGTAACTGTTGCTTTTGTCTTTTTGGCCAGAACTGTGTCAAATGACTACTCACCCTTAGCTGCAAGGGGGGCTAAGAAGTAAAGTTTGAGTTTTTTTGTTTTTTTTTTTAAGTTTGGCCTTGCCTATCCTTTCCCTCCTCTGTTCAGCAATATATGAAAAGCGTAATATATTGTGATCACTAAGATTTATACCAGGGTTACAAGGATGGTTCAATATAGGAAATTCCTCAATGTAATTCGCTATGTTAACAAGTTAAAGGAAAATAATCACAGGATCATAGACTGAGAAAAAGTATTTAATAAAATTAACAATTTTTTTCTATAGTTAGAAACAAACAAATAAGAATAAAATACCTAGTAATGAATTTAGCCAAAAAGGTGCAAGAATTATATACTATAAGCTATAACACATTACCAAAATAAATTAGAAAGACCTAAATAATTGAAAAGATATCCTGTGTTCATGGATTAGAAGGCTTGATATGATCGAATTGGCAATACCACCCAAGGAGATCTACAGATTCAATGCAATCGTAATCAAAATACCAATGTCCTTTTTTGCAGAAATGGGAAAGCTGGTCCTAAAATTCACAAGAAATTGTAAAGGACTCCAAATAGTCAAAATAATTTTGAAAAAGATGAACCAAGTTGGAGGGCTCACACTTTCCAATTTCAAAACTTACTATAAAGTTACAGTGATCAAAACAGTGTGGTCCTGGCATAGGATAGCAATACAGATCAGCAGAATAGAATTGAGAGTTGTCTTAGTCAGGTGGGGTTGTCATAATACAATACCACAGACTAGGTGGTTTGAACAGCAAAAATTTATTTCTCATAGTTTTGGAGGCTGGAGGCCTAAGATAAAGATGCTGGCTGATTCAGTTCCTGGTGAAGACTCTCTTCTTGGCTTGCAGATGGCTGTCTTTTTGCTGTGTCTTCACATGGCCTTGTCTTGGACCCTTTGGAGAGGAGGGCTGAGAGAACTCTCTTCCTTCTAATAAGTCTACTAATCTCATCATGGGGGCCTTTGTGGTTTTGACTTAATCTAAACCTAGTTACCTCCTGCTATGATTTGAATGTGTCTTCCAAAAACCATGTATTGAAAACTTAACCCCTAGGGCAACAGTGTTGGGAGGTGGACCTGAATGGGAGGTGTTCAGGTTATGCGGACTCCACTTTCATGATGGATTAATGCAGATTAGAAAAGGGCTTGAAGCTGCAAGTTTCAAATATTGCTCTCTCTTGTTCATTGCCTTCTGCCATGGAATGATACAGCAAGAAGGCCCTCACAAGATGTTGGCTCCCTGATCTTGGAGTTTCCAGCCTCCAGAACCATGAGCCAATAAATTTCTGTTTATTATAAATTACCTAGTCTCGAGTATTCTGTTATAGTAGCGCAATATGGACTAAGACACGTCTGAAAGGCCCATGTCCAAATACCATTGCATCGGGGGTTAGGGCTTCAACATATGAATTTTGGGGTTATACAAACATTCAGTTAATAACAAAAGTCCAGAAATAAACCCAACATCTATGGTCAATTTATTATTACAAAGATATCAAGACCATCCAATGGGGAAAGAGACTACTCTTAGACAAATAGTGCTGAGACAACTGGATGTCCACATGCAAAAGAATAAAGTTTGGCCAGGTGCAGTGGCTCATGCCTGTAATCCTAGCACTTTGGGAAGCTGAGGCAGTAGGATTGCTTGAGGCCAGGAGTTCAGGATCAGCCTGGACCACATAGCAAGACCCTATAAAAAATACATAAGTTGGACCTTTATTTTATACCATATACAAAATTAACTTGAAATGGACAAAAGGCCTAAATATGAGAATGAGAGCCAGAAATATCTTACAAAAAGATAAAGGGGTAAATCTTTATGACCTTGATTTGGCAATGGTTTCTTACATATGACACCAAAAGCACAAACCAGGTAAGAAAAAAATAGATAAATTAGACTTCATTAAAATTAAAAACTTTTGTTCTTCAAAGAACACTATCAACAAAGTGAAAATAATACCCACAGAATAGGAGAAAATATGTGCAAATCACATATTTGACAAAGGACTAGTATCTAGAATATACAAATAACTCTTGCAACTGAACAAAAAACAGGCAAACAAAAAAATAGGCAAATAAATTGAATAGACATTTCTACAAAGATGACATACAAGTGGCTAACAAGTATATGGAATGATGATCAACGTCAGTAGTCATTAAGAAAATTCAAGCCAAAACCACAGGTATTACTTTATATCCACTAGGATAGTTATCATTAAAAAAGAAAAAAGAAAACAAGCATGGGCAAGTATGTGGAGAAACTGGACCTCTTTCACATTGCTAGTGAGAATGTAAAATGGTGCAGAGGCTGTGGAAATCACTTTGACATTTCTTCCATAAGTTTAAACATAGGATTGGCATATGACCCAACCATTCCATTCCCGGGTATATTACCGAAAGAACTGAAAACAGGTGTTCAAACAAAAACGTATTCATGAATCTTTATGGCAGCACTATTCACAATAGTCAAAAGATAAGACACAATTTACATGTTCATTAACAGACAAATGGATAAACAAAATGTGGCATATCCAGATAACAGAATATTATTCAGCCATAAAAAAGGAGTGAAGTATTGATATATGCTACAGTATGGGCAAACCTGACAACATTATGCTACGTGAAAGAAGCCAGACACCAAAACCATGTATTGTATGATTACATTTTCAGAATATAAAATGTATAGACATAAAGCAGATTAATGGTTGCCAGAGGCTGGGATTGGGGGAGAATGGGGAGGATTGCTTCATGGATGCAGGATTTCCTTTTGGGTTGATGAAAATTTTCTGGAACTGGATAGTGGTGATGATTGTAAAAGATTATAAATATACTAAATGTTACCAGTGATAGATTTTATGTTATATATACTTTATCACACACATACATGGCCCAAAAACAAGCAAACAAATATTACATTTTTAACAAAATGGGAATAAAAGATAACTTCCTCAACTTGATAAAGAGTATTGGCTAGAAACCTATACTAGCAAGTGTAAGTGAGAAAGCATTAGAACTCTCACCATAGTTAGGAATAAGCAAAGACATTGATATCTGTATTACCAGCATTGCACTATAAATCCTAGACAATGCAATATGACAGGAAACAGGAAAAGCTCCTTGGGTCTTTAAAATGCTGGAAGTTTTCAGTGTCCTCTGCAAAGGTGTTAGTTGAAGCCTTAAGCATAGGTGACTGGAAGAAGCATAGGTAAATCAAGCCTTAACTTTGAAAACTCTTACGTATATGTGGCGTTCGGAGTGGAGAATGGAGAATAAGGAAGGTTTAACAAGAACCACATAATTTATTATTATAGAAGTATGGGAAGAGTTTTAGGAAAGAGGGAGTGGTCAAGATGTAAATTCTAGGGAGAGGATGAAAAGAACAAAAGCTGAAAAACCTGTTTTCTTTGTCCACTAAGGTTATTGGTGAGCTTTAAGAAAATGGTCTCAGTGGAGGGGAGTAGAAACTGGTTTGAAGGGGAGATGTGAGAAGGAGAGGCAGTGGTGCAGAACATTCCTTTGAAAAGGTGGGTGGTGACTGATAGCAGTGGTGGTGCCTCAGATGGCTTGTGTGGCAGGGGTGGACATAGTTTTTACTTCCCTGGCAGCTCTATTAATCCTCACAAAGCTACTCTAGATAGATAACTGAAGTAAAAATAGTACTATTTGAAAAAGCCCCCATGTCTAACTAGAATATTGTCATGAAATCATTCATATGTTGAAACCCTTGCTGTTTAGTCTGAGTGCTGTGGGTCATGCCTGTAATCCCAGCACTTTGGGAGGCTGAGGCAGGTGGATCACCTGAGGTCAGGAGTTTGAGACCAGCCTGGCCAATATGGTGAAACCCCTTCTCTACTAAAAATACAAAAATTAGCCATGCATGGTAGTGCATACCTGTAATCCCAGATACTCAGGGGGCTGAGGCAGGAGAATCACTTGAACCCCGGAAGCAGAGGTTGCAGTGAGCCAAGATCATGCCACTGGGTGACAGAGTGAGACTCCATCTCCAAAACAAACAAAACAAAACAAAAAAACTCTTTTCTTTCTAAGTTACGCAGTCTCAGATACTTTTTTATAATAGTGCAAAATGGACTAAGACAAACTCCAACCTCATTTCTCTTCAAGAAATACGAAGGAATACACCGATGCTAACAGTGTTGATTTTATGTGATAATATTCATGTGAAATGTTCTCCCCCACCAGTTCCCCTCCTTACCCCATTCATCAACGGATTCATACTCAGCCAGATTTTGCTCAGGTCATCCACCTCCATGATGGCTTCCCTGACTTTCCCAGACTGGGTTGATCTTCTTCTCTTCGTAAATTTTAGTTTACTTTTCTGATAGATGAGCGATATGGTTTGGATGTGTGTCCCCTCCAAATCTCATGTTGAAATGTAATCCCCAATGTTAGAGGTGGGGCCTAGCGGGAGGTGTTTGGATCATGGGGCTGGCTCCCTCATGAATGTCTTGGTGCCCTCCTCGCAGTAATGAGTGAGTTCTCACTCTGAGTGTAAGTGAGATTGTTTAAAAGAATGTGGCACACCCCCCACCTTGCTCTCTTGCCATGTGACATGCTGGCTCCCATTGCCTGATGTGGCTATAAGCTGAGGCCTCACCAGAAGCAGATGCCAGGACTATGCTATGTGTACAGCCTTCAGAATTGTAAGTCACACAAACCTCTTTTCTTTATGAATTACTCAGCCTCAGCCTCCTTTTTTTTTTTTTTTTTGAGACAGAGTTTCACTCTTGTTGCCCAGGCTGGAGTGCAGTGGTGTCATCTCGGCTCACTGCAGCATCTGCCTCCCAGGTTCAAGCGATTCTCCTGCCTCAGCCTCCAGAGTAGCTGGGACTGCAGGTGCATGGCACCATGCCCAGCTAATTTTTGTATTTTTAGTAGACACAGGGTTTCACCATGTTGGCCAGGCTCGTCTCAAACTCCCAACCTCAGGTGATCCACTCGCCTCGGCCTCTCAAAGTGTTGGAATTACAGTTATGAGCCACCACGTCTAGCCAGGTATTTCTGTATAACAATGCAAATGGACAATAACAATGTGTTTTGATGATGGCATTGGTGTTATTGCTTCCTGATATGGTTTGGCTGTGTCCCCCACCCAAATCTCATCTTGACTTGTAGCTCCCCTAATTCCCACATGTTGTGGGAGGGACCCAGTGGGAGAGAACTGAATCATGGGGCAGTTCCCCCATACTGTTCTCATGGGAGTGAATAAGTCTCACGACATCTGACGGTTTTATCAGGGATTTTCCCTTTCACTTGGCTCTCATTCTCTCTTGTCTGCCACCATGTAAGACATGCCCTTTGCCTTCTACCATGATTGTGGGGCCTCCCTTGCCACGTGGAACTGTGAGTCCATTAAACCTTTTTTTCTTTATAAATTACCCAGTCTTGGGTATGTATTTATCAGCAGCATGAAAACAAACAATACACTTTCATTGTTGGGAGAGCTCTTCAAGAATAGGAATTCTGGCTGGGTGTAGGGGCTCATGCCTCTGTAATCCCAGCACTTTGGGAAGCCAAGGTAGGTGGATCACAAGGTCAAGAGATTGAGACCATCCTGGTTGAGATGGTGAAACTCCATCTCTACTAAAAATACAAAAATTAGCTGGGCGTGGTGATGGGCGCCCGTAATTCCAGCTACTCAGGAGGCTGAGGCAGGAGAATTGCTTGAACCCGGGAGGTGGAGGTTGCAGTGAGTGGAGATCGTGCCACTGCACTCCAGTCTGGTGACAGAGCAAGACTCTGTCTCAAAAAAAAAAAAAAAAAAAAGAAAAAAGAAAGAAAGAAAGGAATTCTGGCTCACTCATCTTCATGGCCCCAAAGCCTAGCTCTTCTCCCAGCCCTTGGTGCTCATGAAGTGTTTGTTGAATTGAAAGACAATGAACCACTGATATGGAATATGAGCAAAAAGCCTTGGGAGTACTCAGGAAAGATTGATGGGGCCTTGAGTTCTCCAGGCATAGGGAAAGGGTTTTCCTCATAGAGAAAACAGCAAGTACAACTGCCTGAAGATTCAAAAGACCAGAAATTCAATGTGACGGTAACATAGAGGTGGGGCTGAAGAAGATGGTTTGATCATAATGATCTGTACTCTGAGAAATCTGGACTTAAGTTACAGAGGCCCAGTCGAGGTTTTTAAGGACGAATATGACATAAGACTTGTTTTTTCAAAAGGTAACTCTAGAACCTTAATGTAAATGATGGACTTCCAATGCTAATAATGTTTCAATGTAGGTTCATCCACTGTAAAAGTGGACCTCTCCAGTGAGGGACGCTGATAATGAGGTGCACTATGCATGTGGGGGAAGCGGGTATATAAAAACATCTCTGTACTTCCTCCCAGTTTTGCTGTGAAACTAAAACTGCTCTACAGAATGAAGTCAATTAAAAAAAAATAAGGGTAACTTTTGCAGAAGTGGGCTTCTAATGGGTGGCCTTTGTAAAATCATTTTTTTTGTGTGCTCTAGAGATGGAAGGGGCTAAATTTTTCATTGGGTATTTTAACTGTCAATTGTCACAGTCCCATAAATCACACTGGATCTAGGCATGTTCTTCTGACTAAAAATCAGAAGTGAAAAGGAAGACATTTTCTGCAGGGTATCAGAAGTTTGAGCCTAGAAAAATAGATCTCATGTTTTCTAGCAGGAAGTATTAAACTGGACAAGTAGAGGGCCAGCAGGACAAGGTTATGTCTGGAAGCCAACTGGGCAAGAGACAACAGAGAACTGGTTAAGATGAGAGCTAGGCAAGAGAATCTGTGAAGTTGGGAGGTTCCACAGTGGCCAGAAGGAGTTTCTTTTAGGATTACAGAATGTGGTTGTTTAACAAAAGTCTTTGTTGCTTCTAAGGGAATCCTTGAGAAAGTACTGTGATGTAGGTTTTAGAATAAATAATCTTTTACTTTATCCTTTTCTTTGCCATGACTTAACTGTGTTCTTGGGGTGACTTTCTTAATTTCCCAAGTCCTCAATCTCCTTGTCTATATAACATGAGGATAATGACACCTCACATGCGAGATTATCGTAAGAATTAGAAATGATATATGTACAAACCATTTAGGAAAATACGTGGAAATTACATAGGAGTTACCATGCTTCTTAGCCTATATTTTAAAAATTTGACTTTTCCGAGGGAGAAAAACGTATTGAAGTCTCTTGTCTTTGCATGATTGGCATGTTGTTCCCTTAGGAAAGGCTGTTCCTTTGGCAATTGGAGCTTCCTCAAGTGGGTGGGTTACAGTTCTTAGGCTACATCTTACACAGAGAGGCTCCAGCTGGTGGCTCTGCTCCCCACGTGGGCTGCCCTGTCTGTGTGAGGAGGCCCCCACACACAGTGTGAATGTGGGAGGCCTGGCCTTTGCTATTGTGTGTGCCCAGTGTCTGTTGAGGCGCTCCTGTTTGTGGCTTGGCCTCTCTGCTTCCCACTCCGCCTAGGAGGAGCCACGCTGTCTGTTCTATGAGCCAAGCCTGTCTGCTACTGCTGGTTCCTGGGAATCAGCCACTTCCCTCTCCTGGGGAAGCACATCGTCATAGCATGGATGACGGCCACTGGGAAATTCAGCCATGGCTGAAATAAGGCAATTGCTTTCAAGGCAGGAATGGGAGAAAGCGAATTATGAGCTGAGTGTACTCTGGTGAGTCTGGGAGTGTTTCCTCCCAGCTAAGCTATGGTAGACACCCAAAGGTGGGCAAAGAGAGTAAAAGAACCTCAAATCACCATGGAGTCCTCCAAAGAGGCATCTTTTGGCCAGAACTCTTGCCATGAGGAAATTTCTGCCCATAAAATTAAGTTTAGGCTGGGTGTGGCAGCTCACGTCTACAATCCCAGTGCTTTGGGAGGCTGAGGTGGGGAGGATTGCTTAAGACCAGGAGTTTGAGGCTAGCCTGAGCAACATGGCAAGACCCTGTCTCTACAAAATAAATATAAAAATTAGCTGGGCGTGGTGGTGTCGCCTGTAGTCCCAGATAGTGGGGGAGGCTGAGATGGGAGGATCGCCTGAGCCCAGGAGTTTGAGGCTGCAGTGAGTCACGATTGTGCACTCCAGTCTGGGTGACAGAGTGAGACCCTGTTCCTGCCTTCTCCACAAAAAACATTAAGTTTAGTTGAAAGTTGGGGATAGCTTTCTTTTTAACCACAGGGAACAAAAATTCCCCTCAGGGGAGAAAACCATTTTGTTCAAGAAAATAACTCAATATGCCTCTTGAGGCAGAAGATGAGATAATGAGAGCATGGCTTAGCAAAGTTCAAGGAAACAAATATGACAACGAAATTGATTATCATCATAAAGGAAAAGAAAGAAAAGAGGTTGGAGAAGAGAGGAGGTGGCAATTGCAGTGCAATTAGGAGAAAAATAGGGAAGGGTAGTAGACCTTTTAAGAACAGAAATGTCCAATATTCAATTTAAAATTTGGGTCATAGCATTTGGCCTGTCTTGGTGAATGTTCTATGTGTACTTGAAAGTAATTTGTATTCTGCAGTTGTTCAGTGTTCTATAAATGTCAGTTGGACCAACTTGTTTCATAATGTTGTTTCGATCTATACCGTTACTGACATTATGTCTTCTTGTTCTGACAATTACTGAGAAAGGAAGTGTTACAGTTTCCAAACATAATTGTGGATTTATCTATTTCTCCCTTTAATTCTGTCCATTTTGCATTGTGTATTTTGAGGCCACATTACTAGGTGTATATGCAGTTAAAATTGATATATCTTCTTCACTAAGTATTGTAAAATGTTCCTCTTTATTTCAAGGGATTATCTTTGGTAATCCACTTCAAAGGTCTTGAAGTATTGTCTGTCTGATATTAACATGCTTAGCGTTTGTACAATAACGATTTCTTTCAATTTGTGTTTAATGTGTATTTCTTATAAATAGCACATAGTTGGATCTGATAATATCTAACTTTTAATTGGAGTGTTTACTTATAGTTAATATAATTGTTGATATGATTGGGCTCCAGTCTGTAATCTTGCTGTTTGTTTCTATTTGTCACCTCTGTTCTTTGTTTCTCTGTTCCTAGTTTTCTGCCTTTTGGGAGCTAACTTAAAAAAACCATGTTTCCTTCTGTTTCTTATATTGAATTTTTAGCTTTTTTTTTTTTGGTTTTATTGTCTTAATGATTGTTCTAGGGACTATAATATGCGTCTTCATCTTAATCACAAATTGTTTTTTTCTTGATTTTATTCAGTCTGAGGTTCCCTTGGTGTCTTAGGTGTGTGGGTTGATGCTTTTAATCAAAGAACAAAAAAATTTGGGGCCAATATTACTTCAAGTTTATATATTTTTCTACCCAGTCTTTCTCTTCCCTTACTTTTTGGGATTCCAATTATCTGTATGTTAGGCTAATTTTGTTTAGTTTCCCTCCCCCTCTTTTTTTTTTTTTTTTTTTTTTTTTAAGACAGGGTCTGGCTCTGTCACCCAGGCTGGAGTACAGTGGCATGATCCCGGCTCAATGCAAACTTCACATCCTGGGCTCAAGTCATCCTCCCACCTCAGCCTCCCAAGTAGCTGGAACTACAGGCGCACACCACCAGGTCTAGCTAATATTTGTATTTTTTTTTTTGGTAGAGATGGGGTTTTACCATGTTGCCCAGGCTGCCTCAAATTCCTGGACTCAAGCAATGTGCCCATCTTGGCCTCCTAAAGTGCTGGCATTACAGGCGTGAGATTACAGGGATTACCACATCCAGCCTTGTTTAATTTCTGTTAACCTATCAAGTTCACAAATCATTTTACTGTATTGCCAAATTTGCTGTGAATCTTAAATAAATTTTTTTGTGTCAAATATTTTATTTTTCAAATTTGGGGAGTTTCCTTTGATTCTTTTTAGAGTTTCCATGTCTTTCCATTTCTTCACCCATTATATTCCCCTTTTCCTATAAAATTCTGTAACATATTTATCAGAATCACTTTATGGTTTTTGTCTACTAATTATAACCTATGGTCACCTTTGAATCTGTTTCCATTGATAGCTTTTATTTCTTTTCATGTCTGAATTACATTTTTCTGCATTTTCATGCATCTAGTAATTTTTCCTTGACAGTGGTATTTCATAGATATTCTGGGTTCTGTTTTGTCTTTTTTTTTCTCACTCTGTTGCCCAGGCTTGAGGGCAGTGGCATGATCTTGGCTCACTGCAACCTCCGCCTCCTGGGTTCAAGTGATTCTCCTGCCTCAGTCTCCTGAGTATCTGGGACTACAGGCATGCGCCACCATGCCCGGCTGATTTTTGCATTTTTTAGTAGAAATGGGGTTTCACCATATTGAACAGGCTGGTTTCGAATTCTTGACCTCATGATCTGCCTGCCTTGGCCTCCCAAAGTGCTGGGAGCGTGAGCCACTGTACCTGTTTTTTTAACTTTGAAGTTCAGGGATACATGTGCCGGTTTGTTACACAGGTAAACTTGTGTCATGGCGGTTGGTTGTATGTATTATTTCATCAACCAGGTATTAAGCCTTGTACCCATTAGCTGTTTTTCCTGATCCTCTCCTTCCTCCCACCCTCCACCCTCTGAGAGGCCTCAGTGTGTGTTGTTCCCCCTCTATGTGTCCATGTGTTCTCATCACTTAGCTCCCACCTATAAGTGAGAATATGTAGTATTTGGTTTCCTGTTCCTATGTTAGCTAGAGGCCTTTAGCTAAAGGCCTCTAGCTCTATCCATGTCCCTGCAAAGGACATGATCTCATTCCTTTTTATGGCTGCTTAGTATTCCATAGTATATATGTACCACATTTTCTTTATCTAGTCTATCATTGATGGGCATTTAGGCTGATTTCATGTCTTTGCTATTGTGAACACAGCTGCAATAAACATATGCATGCATGTACTTTTTTGGTAGAGCAATTTATATTTTGGGGGGTATATACCCAGTAATGGGATTGCTGGGTTGAATGATATTTCTGCCTTTAGGTCTTTGAGGAATCACCACACTGTCTTCCACAATGGTGGAACTAATTTACACTCCCATCAGCAGTGTATAAGCCTTTGTTTTTCTCCATAACCTCACCAGCATCTGTTATTTTTTGGCTTTTTAATAATCAGCCATTCTGACTGGTGTGAGATGGTTGTCTCCTTGTGGTTTTGATTTGCGTTTCTCTAATGATCAGTGATGAGAGTTTTTTCATATGCTTGTTGGTCACATGTGTGTCTTCTTTTGAAAACTGTGCATGTCCTTTGCCCATTTTTTAATGGGGTTGTTTGCTTTTTCTTGTAAATTTGTGTAGGTTTCTTATAGAGGTTGGATATTAGACTTTTGTCAGATGTATAATTTGCAAAAATTTTGTCCCATTCTGAAGGTTGTCTGTTCATTTGGATGATAGTTTCTTTTGCTGTACAGAAGCTGTTCAGTTTCATGAGATACTATTTGCCTATTTTTGCTTTTGTTGCAATTGCTTTTGGTGTCTATGTTATGAAATGTTTGCCCATACCTATGTCCTAAATGGTATTGCCTAGCTTATCTTCCAGGGTTTTTACAGTTTTGGGTTTTACATTTAAGTCTTTAATTCACCTCAGGTTAATTTTTGTATATGGTGTAAGGAAGGGGTCCAGTTTTAATCTTCTGCATATGGCTGCTGGGTTCTGTTTTCTTTCTTTAAGGAGTATAGATTGAATGTAGTTCCAGCAGGCAAATTACCCTGTGAAGGCATGGCATATGGTTTGTTAGAATTAGTTTATTTGGACTTTGCCCATAGATCTAGAATATAGCCTTTATACTGTGCTGTGATCCTTACTCCTAACGACTGAAGTTCCTCCTATGTATGGCCTTTCTGGGTTTCACTGGAAGGCTTGAAGAGTTTACCAACTGTCTGTGACTCGCTGGGACTTGAACTTCAAACTCCAGATTCCCAGCACTGGTTTTTTTTCAGTCTCTGAGTTGTTGCTTTCCACTGGGCTTCTTGTAGTCTTTCCCATGCATGCACAGCTCAGGGGTTAGTCAAGGATTTAAAGAGAATTTATATGGAAACTCTGATGCTCCCCTTCTGTGACTCACTGTTTTGGGAATTTCTCCCTTCAGTTTTCAGCTGCTATGACATCCCTGAATTCCAAACTCTGACTCTTCAGCCTGATAAAACTGATATTTTCTGCTTGAGCCCCATCTGTTCTGCACCGCTCAGACTGAGGAATACCCTTGGGTGAAACTTTATATAAAAGTAGATTTCATCCATTTCAGTTCCATTCTTTCTGTCTCCTCCAGTTTCTGCTGGGTTTTATTGCTCCCCTAGTGACTTCGAACTGTTATTTTATTTTGTCCAATGTCTATAATTATTAATAGGAAGAGACAGAACTAGAGACAGAATTAGATAGAGACAGACAGAACTTCCAAGTGATTATTTAAAAACACAATTATTTCTTTAATGGCTCCTATCTTTCTGCTTGGAATTCCCACAGAACCAGGTTCCAATATAAGGATTTTTAAGGCAAATAGTTTATCTGGGTGGTGATCCCAGGAAACACCTGCAAGGGAGTGGAGACGTGGAAGCCTGGAAGCCAAAATAAGATGTGTTAAGTTACAAGTTACATCTGGAGCTCAGTCCTGCCAAAGAACTCTGAGAGAGAGCAAGGCCATGCCTCCGAGTTATCCCAACCAAGGTACAGGATAGGGCATTTATCCACCAACTCCCTGTATTAATCCAGAAGTGCTGGTGGTATTTATCCACCAAAGCCTTACCAGAGAGCAGCTTCCAGGTGCACTGATGCCAGAACTTCTGGCTTGCTTTGCATGCAGTCCTCAGGCAGACAGGCACAGGTGTTTGCAGTAAGCACACTTTGGTGTTTAGATGTCAATGCCGAGAGATCCAGGTGGGGGCATCTACATATCATACTACTATGAAAAATTACTACTACTAAGAAAAAATCAAAACCCCTTATCCTATCTTGAAAAGCATTGCTGGGCTGGGCGCGGTGGCTCACGCCTGTAATCCCAGCACTTTGGGAGGCCGAGGCGGGCGGATCACAAGGTCAAGAGGTCGAGACCATCCTGGCCAACATGGTGAAACCCCGTCTCTACTAAAAATACAAAAATTGGCCGGGTGTTTGGCACGCGCCTGTAGTCCCAGCTTCTTGGGAGGCTGAGGCGGAAGAATCGCTTGAACCCAGGAGGCGGAGGTTGCAGTGAGCCGAGACTGGGCCACTGTGCTCCAGCCTGGCAACACAGCAAGACTCCATCTCAAAAAAAAAAAAAAAAAGCATTGCCTACCATTCCTACCTGATCCCCCTCTCCCTCTCCCTCACCAGGACCCAGGCACACCTTAGCCTCCGGAGTGGTTAGAACTGCAAGGCATGTGCCACCATGTCCAGCTTATTTTTTTTATTTTGAATTTTTTTAGAGACAGAGTCTCACTGTGTTGCCCAGGCTGGTCTGAAACTCCTGGCCTCAAGCAGTCCTCCCACTTCAGCTTTCTGAGTAGTGTGGACTCCAGGCATGAGCCACCTGGCTTGGTGTTGGCTCCTTTCTTACATTCAAATTTTTGCTCACAAGGTATCGTTTCAGAGCTGTCTTCCCTGAGCACCCTGTCGAAAGTAGCCTCCAACTTGTTAACTGTAACGTCATTCTATTTTAATTCTATGCATATCACTTATCATACTGCATGATTTTTGATAATTTATGCACTTGCTTGTCTATCATCTGCTTCTCCCACCAGTATAAAATCTGTGTGAGAGTAAAAACCTTGTTTATCTTGTCATAGCTATAAACCCCTGAGCTTATAATAGGAAAGAATACATATTTGTTGAATGACTGAATAAATGAATAGTTGAATGAACATACTATAATTTGCAAATAAAATAAGTTGCAAATAAAAAAGTTAAGGTGGAAGCAACCCAAATGTCCATCAACTGATGCATGGATAAACAAGAGATGAAATATACAACAATAAAATATGGTTCAGCCTTAAAAAGGAAGGGAAGGCCAGGCACGGTGGCTCACGCCTGTAATCCCAAGAACTTTGGGAGATTGAGGTGGGTGGATCACCTGAGGTCAAGAGTTCAAGACCAGCCAGGACAACATGGTGAAACCTCATGTCTACTAAAAATACAAAAATTAGCTGGGCGTGGTGGCAGGAGCCTGTAATCCCAGCTACTCAGGAGGCTGAGGCAGAAGAATCACTTGAACCCAGGAGGCGGAGGCTGTAGTAAGCCGAGATCGAGCCACTGCACTCCAGCCTAGGTGACACAGTGAGACTCCGTCTAAAAATAAAAAGGAAGAAAATTCTGACACATGCTACAACATAGATGAACCTTGAAGACATTATGCTAGGTTAAAGAAGCCAGTCACAAAAGGACAAATATATGATTTCATATATAATTTGCAAATAACATACTATAATTTGCAAATAAAATACTATAATTTGCAAATAAAATAAGTTGCAAATAAAACAGTTAAGTTGGAAGCAACCCAAGTGTCCATTAACTGATGCACGGGTAAACAAGAGATGAAATATACAATAATAAAATGTGAGGTAATTAGAGAAGTCAAATTCATAGAGACAGAAAGATGAATGGTAGTTACCATGGGCTGGAGGGGAGGTGAGAATAGGGAATTAGTGTTTCATTGGTACAGAGTTTCAGTTGGGGAAGAGGGAAAACTTCTAGAGAGGGATGGTGATGATAATTGTATAACAGTGTGAATGTACTTAATACCACAGAACTATATGTTTCTAAATGGTAAAAAATGATAACTTTTATGTATTGTGTTAGTCTGTTTCACACTGCTGTAAAGAACTACCTAAGACTGGGTAATTTATGAAGAAAATAGGTTTAATTGACTTACAGTTCCACATGGCTGGGGAAGCCTCGGGAAACTTACAGTCATAGTGAAAGGCAAAGGGGGAAGCAAGGCGTGTCTTCTCATGGTGACAGGAGAGAGAAAGACAGAGTGAAGGGGGAAGGGTCACACACTTTTAAACCATCAGATCTCATGAGAACTCACCCACTATTACAAGAATAGCAAGACAGCAGACAGCAAATCTGTACTCATGATTCAGTCACCTCCGGGATTACAATTTGACATGAGATTTGGGTGGAACACAGAGCCAAACCATATCGTGTATGTTTAACCAAAATTTAAAACTTAAAAAATTAACCCCCAATTGCCAAAGGAAGATAAAGCCTGGGTTTTAAAATTTGACTTAGCCCTTGCTTGCATAATCCTAAGAAAGTTATTTTATGAAACTTTTTTTTTTTTTGAGATGAAGTCTCACTCTGGTGCCCAGGCTCGAGTGCAGTGGCACAATCTTGGCTCACTACAGCCTCCACCTCCCAGGTTCAAGTGATTCTCATGCCTCAGCCTCCCAAGCAGCTGGTTTTATAGGTGTGCACCACCATGCCCAGCTAAATTTTTTTTTTTTGAGATGGAGTTTCACTCCTGTTGCACAGGCTGGAGTGCAGTGGTGCAATCTCAGCTCATTGCAACCTCCACCTCCTGGATTCAAGTTATTCTCCTTCCTCAGCTTCCTGAGTAGCTGGGATTACAGGCATGTGCTACCATGTGCAGCTAATTTTTGCATCTTTAGTAGAAATGGGGTTTCACCATTTTGGCAGGGCTAGTATTGAACTCCTGAACTCAGGTAATTGCCCTGGCCTCCCAAAGTGCTTGGATTACAGATATGAGCCACCATGCCCAGCCAATTTTTGAATTTTTAATAGAGAGAAGGTTTCACCATGTTGGCCAGGCTGGTCTCAAACTCCTGACCTCAGAGGATCCACCTACCTCAGCCTCCCAAAGTGCTGGGATTACAGGCATGAGCTACCACACCTGGCCAGAAATTATATTATGAAACTTCTATAAAGCAGTCTCCTCATCTGTAAAGTGAGAATAATAATAGTACCCACTCTGTAGTTTTATTCTAATAATGTAGATGTTCCTGAATTTATAAATTTTATGACTCATTAACATGTCAAAGAAATTTTGGGAAATGCTATTAGATTGACATTATTTTTGGTCAAATAAGATCAAAAACAAAACACAAAACGTTAATTCACTCTGATCATCGCTTTATAAAATAAAAAGGATTTTAATGTAAAAACAATCTAGAAAAAGAACAATCTCAATGTAAAGAACATTAAAAATATGTTTTTTGAAATAAAAAATTTTTTGAAAACTTTCACTGTTAATAATTATAGCATAATTTGGACAAACCCTACTGGTGAGAATAAGTAGAAAAGCTAAACAAAATATATTTTAAAAAAAATCTGTTTGTAGACGTTAGAAAGGCATAGAGATCATGAAGAAATACTGGTACAAGATCCAGAAAAAAGGAAATCTAGAAAGGTAATTCTGACACTTAGGGTGTTTGTGGAATCTGGAAGAGGTGACCTCTTGATTGAGAATTGACTTCTTCTTTTAACAGTCTTTTGGGGGTAAGGGAACAAAAGTTGAAAGGTAAGACCTGAAAAAGTGATTGGCTAATCCCTCCCACTACTATCTCTTTGGGTGAAGATTTTAAGGGGCTACACCTTAGGTGTAAAGGTGAACTTTAGGCTTTCTCTGCCCAGCTTAGAATGGTATCAGTTCAAGAAATTGGATTAGAGTAAGCCTAGATTGCTAGTGCCCCTAAGCACCTGGAATAAGCAAATATAAACCCTCTCTAGAGGAAGGTAATACCCTATACATTAAAATAATTTTACAGTATTTTACAAACACAGCATGTGACACACAATAAAAAATAACCAGACATGCCGGGCGTGGTGGCTCACACCTGTAATCCCAGCACTTTGGGAGGCCGAGACGGACGGATCACCTGAGGTCAGGAGTTCAAGACCAGCCTGACCAACATAGAGAAACCCTGTCTCTACTAAAAATACAAAATTAGCCGTGTGTGGTGGTGCATGCCTGTAATCCCAGCTACTAGGGAGGCTGAGGCAGGAGAATCGCTTGAACTTGGGAGGTGGAGGTGGCGGTGAGCTGAGATCATGCCATTGTACTCCAGCTTGGGCAACAAGAACAAAACTCTGTCTCAAAAAAACAAACAAACAAACAAACAAAAAACACACAAAAAAACCCAGATACAAATGGAGACAACACAAAATAAATCAGAAGAAACAACAGATAATAGAACAGTCCAATGTAGACTCTAGATATTGAAATTATTGAACACAGACTTTAAATTAACTATGCTTTGAACATTAGAAAGGCATAGAGATCATAGAGAACTACTGGTACAAGATCCAAGAAAAGAAGGAAATCCAGAAAGATAATTCTGGCACTTAGGGTTGGTCCATAACATTAAGCATAGGCTTAGTGTTCAAAGCAAAAAGGACAAGATTGAGAATTTTGGCAGAGATCTGAAAACCGTAATAAAGGACTTAGTAGATTTGAAAAATAATCAAATAGAAAACTTAGAACTGAAAAATACAGTAACTCAAATTATTAATACTATTGATAGGTTTTATAAAAGAAGAGATTCTGTTGAAGGGAAAATTAGTAAAGTAAAAGATATGTCACTGAAAACGATCTGGAATGAAACATAAAAAATTCAGAAAGGATAGAAAATACAGAAGAGAGGGTAAGAGACACAAAAGGACGAGAAGATCTAACATACATGTATGTGGAATCCCAGAAGTAGAGTAAGGGGAGATGAGGCAGAAGTAGTTATTTGGAGTTGAAGGCTGAGAATTTTCCTAAACTGATAAAATCATCAAGTCACAGATTTAAGCCCAAACAGGTAAATATAAAGAAACTCACCTGGATTCTTCACAGTAAAACTGCTAAAAACCAAAGACAAGATATCCTAGTCAGTATTGTGCTGCTGTAACATACCTGAAAGTGGGTAATTTATGAAGAAAGAGATTTATTTCTTACAGTTTTGGAGGCTGGGAAGTCCAGAGACTGAATAGCCCACAGGACTTTTGTGCTATGTCATCCTATGGTGGAAAGCAGAAAGACGAGAGAGTGCAAGAGAGCAAGAGAGCACTTTGCTTTCACTTTTATAACAAACCACTCTCATGATAATGACATCCATGCATTCATTGTCTTCATGACCTAATCATCTCTTAAAGGTCCCACCTCTCAACATTATTGCATGAGGTATTGAATTTCCAACACATAAACTTTGGGGGACACATTCAAACCATAGCACAAAACAAAATCTTGAAAACAGCCAGAGAGGCTGGGTCAGTGGCTCATGCCTGTAATCCTAGCAATTTGAAAGGCTGAGGCCAGAGGTTCACTTGAGCCCAGGAGTTCAAGACCAGCCTGGGCAACATGGTAAAACCCCATCTCTACAAAAAATACAAAAATCAGCCAGGCGTGGTGGCAGGCCCCTAAAGTCCCAGCTACTCAGGAGGCTGAGGTGGGAGGACCACCTGAGCCTGGGAGGTTGAGGCTACGGTAAACCGTGATCATGCCACTGCACTCCAGCCTGGGTGACAGAGTGAGACCCTGTCTCAAAGAAAACAAAACACAAAACGAAAAACAAAAACAGAAAACAAAAAACAGAGAGAAAGCAACAGTTAAACTAACACTAAACTTCTCAAAAGATATAATGAATGCCTTCACAACAGAAACAATGGCAGGCAGAAAACAATGGGATTATATATTTAATGCAGTGAAGAAAGATAACTGCCAACCTACTATTCTAAAGCCAGGAACATATCATTTAAGAATGATAACCAAAGTTAAGAAAATGTATCATCAGCAGATTACATGGAAGGAAGTATTAAAGAGTGTTCTTCAGACAGAAGAAAAGTAATCCACATGGAAGGTCAGAGATTCAAGAAGTTAGAAAAAAGGCAAATATGTGGTAAATCTAAATGTGCATTATTCATATAAAACAATTGTAATATCTAGGGAGGCTCTAAATGTAGAGTTAAAATACAAAATCATGGTATAACATTATGGAGGAGAGATTAATAGGAAATGGGTGAAAGTATCAAATAACACTAGAACCTGACAAATCAAGGATGAGTGTTATGATCTCTAGGTGTTATGGTCTAAATGTTTGTGTCCCCCCCAAAATTCATGTTGACACCTAATCACCAGTGCGACGGCATTAGGAGGTGAGGCCTTTGGAAGGTGATCAGATCATGAAGATGGAGCCATCATGAATGGGAGTAGCGGCCTTATGAAGGTGACCTGAGAGTGACCCCTTACCCCTTCCACCACGTGAAGACATGTGAGGAGATACCATCCGTGAGCCAAAAGGCAGGCCCTCACCAGTCATCGAATCCACTAGCACTTGGTCTAGTCTCCAGAACTGTAAGAAGTAGATTTGCGTATAAGCTACCCAGTTTATGATATTTTGTTATAGCAGCCTGAACAGACTAATGCACTAGGAGGGCCCCTAAAAATTAATATAGTGTACATATCTCCAAACTAATGGTGGCATGGGTGGAATAACAAAACAATATTTTATTAATCTGAAAGAAGACAAAAGGAATGTAAATCAGGTAGAACAATTCAGAATGCAAATTATAAGATGGTAGTTTTAAACCCACATAAACTAGTAATTAAGCTAAATGTAAACAGAGAAAGTGTCCAATTAAAAGAAAATCATCAAATTAAAAAAATCCTGGCCAGGTGCAGTGGCTCATGCCTGTAATCTCAGTACTTTGGGAGGTGGAGGTGGGTGGATCATGAGGTCAAGAGATCAAGACCATCCTGGCCAACATGGTGAAACCCCGTCCCTACTAAAAATACAAAAATTAGCCGGGCATGGTGGTACATGCCTGTAATCCCAGCTCCTCAGGAGGCTGAGGCAGGTGGAGGTTGCAGTGAGCCGAGATCATGCCACTGCACTCCAGTCTAGCAGCAGAGCAAGACTCTGTCTCAAAAAAACAAAACAAAACAAAAAAACCCCCAACAAACCAATATCTACATATTGCTATATATTAGGCATATATAAAATATAAGGGAGAAGTCCTGTTGGACATTGGTAATGGCCAGAGTATAAAGTGGGAGGACCTTATTGTCTTATTTTCTAAGTAGGAATAACCAAAATGTAGTACGAGGTAATTTTGTTAAGGGTTTACTAAATAACTAGACTAAGCATTTTATCTGTTTTTTCTCAATTATTAATGTCCAGCAGGTTTTCTTCATTGGCTTTCTCAAGAGCAGTCACACCAAAGGCAGTGTGACCAGGGATAGCAGGGGTTAGCACCACACTCTAGGAGAGCTTTCAGGCACAGTTGCTCCCAAATCCAAGAGGTGTGAAATTTTTGTTTTTTAGAATAAAAACTTTGAAGCAATAACTCTGATATTTAGTCCAGACAAACCCTCCTCCCCACCCTCAGCCTGCCAACCTTCACTCTCAAACTCAATCAAAATTTTTAATGTGGAGGTCAAGACCCAAAGGACATCATGTTGACTTTGTAGTCAAGAGATGGAAAGAGGATAAGCTTTAGAGTCTGGGATTTTATCCTAAGTTTGCTCCTGCCAGCTGTGTGACCTTGGGCAAGTCAACTAACCCACCTAAACTCAATTTCTTCCATAAAGTTAAGGTTACACTACCTCAGCTTACTTCATAGGTAGTGCTGGGATTACTGTGAATGAAAGCTCTTCTATGCCGGGAGAAGTGGCTTACACTTGTAATCCCAGCACTTTGGAGGGCCAAGGCGGGTGCATTACCTGAGATCAGGAGTTCAAGACCAGCCCGGCCATCTCTATTTTTAATAGAGAAACCCCGTCTCTATTAAAAATACAAAAATTAGCGGGGCATGGTGGCACATGTCTGTAATTCCAGCTACTCCAGAGGCTGAGGTGGGAGAATCGCTTGAACCTGGGAGATGGAGGTTGTGATAAGCCAAGATCGCACCATTGCACTCCAGCTTGGGCAACAAGAGCAAAATGCCATCCCCAAAAATAAAAAATTCTTCTATTTTCCACATGGAACATTCCCTCTCTGACTGCCACATTCATGTAAGTCAGCACTTAAAACCTCAACTCTGAGATCACTTAGTCCAACATCTGTTTTGCAGATGAGGAAATGGAGGCACAGATATCAGCTGTGTGATCTTGGGCAAACTGCTTAATGTCTCTGGTTTCAGTTTTCTCATCTATAAAATGGAGCTGGTAATCCTAGCCTGTCATCGTTTTTGTGAAGATTGAATGAAGAAGCATGTGTCTGGTACTGGTACTTGGTAGTCATTCAATGCATCGTGGTAGCTACTTATTTTTTAAGTGAATATTCTTATTTTGTGTGGCATTTGAGAGGTCATTCTGCACTGAGGTATTGAGAGCTGGCAGCCTGCAGCCATTTGGTCACAAACCTTAGAGTTGGTGGGTTGTCCTGGGGGAGACCTTCCTCAAGGGGTCAGGGAGAGTTCAGTGAACTCGCAAAGAAGCGTAATTTTAGACGCTCCAAGGTACATCCACTCATCTCCTCTCCACTCCCTCTGCCTGTTATTAAACTGGTAGTTTTTACAACATCAATAAAGAACTTTCCTACCCAATTACCCCAGACAATAGGCTGAAAAGCAGTTTCAACTATGAAAACTTCGAGTTGGGTTCATTTAGATTGTTTTGCTGTGTCAAATCCTCACTTGAGTTCAAAAGTTCAGCTGAACCATGAACTTTGTAATTTCACAGCGGGCCGTTCTACAAATATAGTGGAAAGTGAATAAACATACAATATTTAAGGTGGGCTTGTCAGGTTGTATATAATATAGTTAGGAACGGTTGTAGGTAAAACAGCCCTTAATTTCCAGAGCACAGTGAAGTATCAAAAGAAAGAGGGAAACAAAATTAAACCAAACTGTTCCTTGAGTTACCTGACCTCTGAGGCTTCCAAGGGAATGCACATTCAGTGACTAATCATTAGTGGACAAACTAAAGCCAACTAATCTTCTTAATAAATTGTGAAGTCTTGTATACCTCTTGGTTTTAGTGGTGGCTTTTCTGCCTGTCTGGACCAGGCAGCATATCAAAA
Organism: Ateles fusciceps; assembly: GCA_036589455.1. Lineage (NCBI taxonomy): Eukaryota > Metazoa > Chordata > Mammalia > Primates > Atelidae > Ateles > Ateles fusciceps. The sequence continues at coordinate 9,502,752 of JAZHEH010002393.1, forward strand.
CAAAAGGGTCATGACTTTGTGTATTTGTTAAAGTTAGAATCCACGTTCTCATATAACTCAGGCTTGATTTGACCTGGTTACACAAGTGTAGGTGGAGTGAAAGTTTCACAGGAATGAGAATAATGCTGCTTTTTCACTTGTCTGTTAATAAATACATACGCACTCAAATTCAGTTCAAGAGCCCCTCATGTTGTAAGCCTTGTGTTTGCAGCTTTAGGTTTGGGGCTAAAGCAAACAACATAACAAGCCTCCTTGGGTTAGGATGCCTTTCAGCTCGAACCCAGTGAAATCCTCAATACCGTGGAATGAGATTTCACATTGCGTCAACTTATTATTCTTTGATTCTGACAAAGAAATGTGTTTCTCATCGGATTTTAGGTTGCAGTGTGTAAAAGCAAAGGGACAACTCTGAGGCAGACAATCTGGGACAAGTGGAGTCAGTCCAAGCAAGGTGTTTTTATATGGCAGCTGTTTATCCCCCCTTTGTTTACCAAGGGGTTGGTCTGTATGGTCACGAGAAGAAAGCTATGCTTGGTCATTTGTGGAAGCAGAGAGGAAGGGATGGGGTGAGAAGGTCAAGTCCTGTGACAGATGGTTCTTCATGAGTTAAATGAGACTGGCTTTTCAAAAACAGTTCATCCTGCCCTGACTTTTATCTCAAAGTTGCCCAAATTTTAGCTCTAGACAGCTTAGGACGCTTTTTAGCAAAATCCCCCAGCAGAGATGGTCCAAGGCTATCCCATTGTCCTGAATGGTGTGTTTTTCCATACAGAAAGGTCTTCTTCAGTTCAGTCATGAATTGATGAGATTTTTCACTTTTTTCCAGACGTAAATCATCACAATAAATTTGATGCCTCCAAGCAAGAACCAAGAACCATGATGATAAAGGGGAAAAGTGTGGGGTGAAGACTGTGAAATTTGGTTGACCTAGTTAAAGGTGGTCTGTCTTCCCGGTGGGGTTGTGAGGCTGGAAGGAAAAACAAGGTTCACTGCTTTTGTGGCTGGCTGAACTGGGCTGCCCAGATTTTACGGCTCTGTTTCTGGTTGACCTGCCCTGTATAGTGGCGCTGCGTGTCTCTTGATGAGGCCAGGACAGGAGGGGGAGTTGGTGGCATTCTTTTAAAGAGCTTGTAAGATAGTGAATAATGACAGGAGTTTTTGTTCACTCATAAAGCATTTATGGAGAACCCACTTCAGGGGAATGATGGCTGGGTATCTGTCAGGAGGGGGTCGGGCGGGAAGTGAGAGAGACTTCTGTGGGGGACACATCAAGAGAGGAAAGCTGGGAATGGAAATGGAAGCTGCAGTCTGCTCTGCACCCTTTGGTCATAGCTGTAGGACAGTGAGAAGGGGACATGGATTTTCAAGGGACAAAGTGCACATGGCAGTGACTCTAGAATAACAGGCAGATGTATGGGAAAATAACAGAAACAAGACTTCTAAGGGGGTCAGGCTAAGAAGGTCCCATTCAGATTAGGCAGGGCTGACTGTAGAGTCGTGTGTGTGTGTGTGTGTGTGTGTGTTGAGGATAGTGGAGACTGGCAGAGAAGACAGCCTTTCAGTGCAAAAATGTCCAACATCCCACTCACCATGGATTTGTGCTGTGTCCCAGTGACTCTCCTGTCTCCCAGGACAGCCTGGGGCTTCTCTCTCTCTCTTTTTTTTTTTTTTTGCATGCACTTAGGGCTTATGGGCTTCTCAAATTCATCCCAGAGGATGGAAGCACAGACCCAGGCAGTCTTCCTGGTGGCCTGAGGCTACCCACAAAGGTAGCCAGTGGGATTTCACTCTGCATTAGTTTTTAGGACTCCCAGAAGCTGTCTAGAGGGAACCCTAACTAGCAGTTACCTATCAATTTCTTTGTATCAATATTCTTATGTATATATGTATTAGCTCTAATCCTTAAACAGTCTTTCGAGGTATGGGCTAGATCTATAGTTCGTGATTGAGGAAACTTAGGCCCAGAGGTTAAATGACTTAACTGGGTACACCTGTCTAGAAGGTAGCAGGGATGGTCTGGGAGCCAATTCCTCTGATGTCAGGCCTTCCTTTACCTTAAGGGGAGAAGGATTCACCTGTGTCTTTGGATGGTGGGGACAGGAATGGCTACCTTGATGGGTACCCTCAGGCCACCAGGAAGACTGCTTGAGTCTGTACTTCCGTGCTTGGGGATGGACTTGAGAAGCCCCAGGTGTCCTAGGTGACATCCTTGGCCAGGTGGTCTCAGTATCCCTCCTGCAGTCACCATAGGGCAAGGTTTTTAACCTGGGTTCCTGTCCAACAGGGCTTTGTAAAAAGGAAAAAGGCTTTATTTTATTTTATTTTATTTTTGAGACAAAGTTTCGCACTTGTTGCTCAGGCTAGAGTGCACCATCTCAGCTCACTACAACTTCCACCTCCTAGGTTCAAGCAATTCTCCTGCCTCAGCCTCCCAAGTAGCTGGGATTACAGATGCCCACCACCATGCCTGGCAAATTTTGTATTTTTAGTAGAGATGGAGTTTCTCCATGTTGGTCAGGCTATTCTCAAACTCCCGACCTCAGGTTATCCACCCACCTTGGGCTCCTAAACTGTTGGGATTACAGGCATGAGCCACCACGCCCAGCCAAAGCTCTTTTTAAATTGACTAAGTCCAGGATAGTTTGAGACCTGTCAGTGATAAGAAAAGCAAGAGGAAAAATCAGGCTCAATTTGCTATGTGCTTTTCAACTTCTGTTTCATTCTCGGGAGCATTAGCCTGCCCATGGTGGTGCTGAGGGCAGTGGTGCGAGGTAACTATGTTTGGATTGTGGGGATCTGTCCTCCAAATTAGAACTGATTGGATGCAAGGGTTGTCAATTTATAGCTTTGAAACTGGCTGAAAAAATAAATGGCACCATTTGGGAGGCTTTGGCTTTGGGAAATTGAGCAAGTGAGTGCACTGGGAAAATTGAAGCTTGAAAAGGTAAGATTTGGAAGAGCTGAGGGAAAGGAGAAGACATTTTAGGTAATAGAAACAGCATGATCATATTTACAAAGGTGACAGGGACTCTCCATGTTTGGGGGACAGTCGAGTTGACCACTTTGCCTGAAGCAGAAGATTGGTGCAGGGGTGTGGCAGAAGCCAGGGAGGAGGACTCAGTTCACAGTGAGGGGCTGCGAGAGACTTTCAGATGCCAGGCTAAATAGTTTGGGTTATAGATTATGGGGAGTTACTGAAAGTTAAGTATTGGGGAGAAGGCAGGAAATATATATTGAGAATATTAACCTCGTAGCATTGTGCAGAACGGATGGAAGGACATGAATCTAGTAAGGAATTAATGTCAGACAGTAATCAAACGTTATAATCACAGTTTGGGCCAGCTTCTAAGCTAACGCAAAGATGATCATTATTTGAGTGACTTGTGTCTCTGCTGCCTCCTCTATTCTCAAACTGATTGCTGGTTTCTATTCACTCACCACATGTTATTTAGCACTTCTCTTCTGGCACCATGCTTCTCCCTGTTTAGCACTAACAACCTTCTGCTTCATATACAGCTATTTATATGTCTGTCTCCACCGCGATAGCACCTCCCCCAAGGAATCCAAATGTTCAGCTTGAGTCTGTTTCTTAGAGTGTGCCTGCACTAAGATCGCTGGGGCCAAGGAGATCTCTATCAAAGAAATAGCAACCCTGCCTCCTAGTTCCTGAACTTGGCTTCCAGGGTAGAATCTATTATTAAATAAATAAGGTATTAACCAAATTAAACAACTTTTAATGACCCAGTATTAACCAAATTAAACAACTTTTAATGACCCAGAAAAAATAATTCACGGAAAAAAAGCAAAGAGAAGAGCAGATGTCTCAGCAACCCAGCTCTCAATGAAGAAGTATGAGCATGCTGGTAGCAATGTGATTTCAGTTCATCTTGCAAGACTCCTGTGCTGTTTCCTGGAGAAGATAGGCTCCTGTCCTGCAGACTTTGTTGACATGTGCTCATGGAGAAGAAGAACAGCTGGAGGTTATCATTCCTTCCTCCTTTCAGTAGGTATTGAGCACTGTGCTAGGCTCTGAGGGTGCAAAGACAAGGAGGACCACTCTAGCCCTTGGGAAGGGGGAGGCAGATGTGTCAACGAATCCAGTGTGAATGGGGGCCCCACAGTAGCTGGTTCAGAGGAGTATTTAGGAAAGACTATTAGCTCTGCTGCTGGGGGTGTAGATGAATTGATTTTCCCTCAGAAGCCTTCCTAGGGGAGATCAGTTTAGAACTAGGCCTTTGAGGAAGAACAAGTTCAGTGGAGTGGAATGAAGGCAAGAACACTCTAGGTAGGAGACACAGCAGGAACAAAGACCACAGGCATGAACTCTATTTCACAGGGGCCCAGGGTTCTTCAACAGGGCTGCTATTGGCATTTGGTCCAGGACAGTGATAGACTGCCCACACCCCAATCACACTGCATACAGTTTACATCCCTTCCCCATCAAGCACTCCTGCAGTGACAAGCATGAGCTTCCAGTCATTTCCAAAAGCCTCTGGGTGTGGACACGGTGAGGGGAGAGGGCCAGCTCCTCCCTGCGTGAAAACCCGGGGGAGGTGGGACTTGAGTGGGAGGCTAGCTAGAGCCGTAGTGTATAGTGTATAGTGTATAAGACCTTTTCGTTAGAGTGTGAAGAACCAGGGCAAATTCTAGACAAAGGAAAGACCTGGACAGAGAGATCTGGGTTTATAACAGTCACTCTGGCACCAGAGTGAGTTAAATTAGAAGAGGCAGAGGCTGAGAAGTATGAAGTGTATTCTCTCTCTTTTAATCTGGATCAATTTTTTACCACCACACAATGAGCTAATCCTTCTCTGCTTTCTCCTTGGCCATTCACAAAGAAATCTGGAAGAATGGGGCCTCTTTCCCATGAACTGCTATGATTTCTGGAATCATTTGTTTCTGAAATGGTTGTAAATGATCTCAGCTGCCACACCAGGGCCCTGTGCTTTGGGTGATCCTTGCATTATGAGGGACGAATTATTGCACCTGTTATATGGATGAAGAAATTGAGGCTCAGAGGTCTGAATGTAAATCCTGGGCTTTTGGGCCAGGCATGGTGGCTCACGCTTGTAATCCCAGCACTTTGGGAGGCCAAGGCAGGCAGATCACTTGAGGTCAGGAGTTTGAGACCAGCCTGGCCAACATGGTAAAACCCTGTCTCTACTAAAAATATATTAGCTGGGCATGGGGCTGGGTGCCAGTAGCCCAGCTATTAAGGAGGCTGAGGCAGGAGAATTGCTTGAAGCTGGGAGTTGGAGGTTGCAGTGAGCCGAGATTGAGCCACTGCACTCCAGCCTGGGTAACAGAGCAAGACTGTCTCAAAAAAATCAATTAATCAACCCTGGGCTTTTAACCACCTTATAATAGCTACTGGGGGAGTTTTTGTTGGCATTTTACTATTAATTTTCTAAAAATCATCAGTGTGGTACCCAAGGAAACATCCCTGAAAGATGGAAACTGGTTCTTTCCTCTGCTTTTCTCTTTTCGACCAGCTTTTCTTCTCCTGTGAGTCTCAGTTCCCGGCCACCATGCTGTAGTTAGCACCTTTGTCTAATGTGAGAGGTCCCAGGCCTTTGGTTTCCCTTCGAGCAGATTTTTTTTTTTTACTGAAAATCACTCACTGCCCCCAACATCTTTAGCCAAGATGTTCTCATTTTCTTGGAGCCAGAATAAGCTGGCAGGGTGCTAGAGTGAACGCCGGCTGCGACCCACGTGTGCTTCCGCTGGCCGGGGAGCGATAGGCCAGGCAGCAGCATCCTTCAACTCAGACTTCTCCCGGCCTGATTTATTGCTCCGGTCTCCTGCTCTGGCTTTTCGCTAGCATTTCCTTCCAAAATCTTTGCTGCTGATCCAGGATTGTCCATGTGCGTTTTCGCTTTGCCGCAGTTGACGGAGAGCTTTGGGTAAAAGCCCTGATACCACCCACTCCTGCCCTGACTGCCGGAGTCATCTTTAATCTGTCAAAACCCAGGCCTGTTCACATGCTGTGAGGGTGGCGCGGATCCAAAGCCACTTCCGCTCCTTCCCTTGCTCTGGCCACACGGCGGCTGAGCAACCGGCTTCGGAGGCTTCGGGACTGGGCCCAGCCTCTTTGAACCCCGAATCAGGCCTCCTAGTACTCTCCCTAGTCAATTGCATCAGGGATCTCTTTGTGAAAAAAATAAAATAAAAATAAAAATCATAATAATGTTTGCTCAAGAGAACAGGAGTAGCCATTTATTTTGGCTCCACCATATCAATTCAAGGAAATCTCTTCCCTTGCCTTTAAATTGTCCCTGGAGTCAGCAGGGTGTTTGTGCTCAACCATTTGCCCAGGGCAAAACCCGTTAGAGCCAACCCCTCCAGATCACATTTGCCAAAGTGGGATAGCACTCAAGCAAAATACTTTCCCCCGAATTAGTGAAAGACTCCTTTTGAGGCTAGTTAATAAAAATCAGGCATTTCTTTTGGTGTAGTTTTCATTCCAGGAGCCAAAGTATAGACTGGCTTTTAAGATATGCAAACAGCCCCAGGCCTCCCCCGGTGGATGAAGGCGCCTGGTGCGTTCTAGATGGCTGGAGCTCTGGGAGTTCCCCCGCATTGAGAAGAGCCTGCTTGCGAGCATGTGGAACTGCCCTCCCTCTCATAGTTCACATTTCCCATCATTGCAGTGTCATTCCAGTGGCATTGTGCAAAACGAGTACTTTTATTTTTGATCTTTGAAATTTTTTTTCTCCTAGCGCCTAGAGATAGATAATAAAGCTGGGTTATGAGTCTTCACAGGAAAAGAAAAATTCCCTTCTGTTTCCCCAAATTGCAGGGTATCTAAGTCTGGTCTTAGGATTTTCTTGTATCAGCACACTCAGTCCCTTCTCTTTGGGGAGGAGGGGAGGACAGGTATGTGTGGTTTGAATTCTCAAGATGATTCCGATAAACATCATGTGCACCCATCGAAATTCCAGGGTCTAAACAGAGACACAACTATTTGGTCTCTTTAAGTCACAGGATTCTGGGTCAAGATTTCTAGTCTGAAACCTCAACCAAACCATTTAATAGTTCTGATTTGGTCAAAATGCTTAAATTGATTATGTCTGGATGTCTAAATATAGGCATATTTCAAGTTTAGTTTTTCTGAGAAGCCTCTTAAACTTTTGCACAATTCCTTTTGCGCAGTTTCTGCTCCATTGGGCTTAAATTCATTGTGAAAACTTTGACAAGTCGTTAACCATCTGTAATGTCAGATTCTCTATCTGAAAAGCAGGAAGGATATGTATCTTGCAGTGTTACAAGAATTAGAAACGGGGTGTATATGTTGCCAGGTGCAGTGCCAGCATGCAGTAGGGCACTCGATAAATAACTGCCACAATCAAGATAATGGTGATGATATTTACAACTGTAAGTAAAATGGCTTTTCTTCTCCCCAACACACCCTAATATCCATGGGCAAGGTAAACTGAGATGCCCCAAATGGAAAATAAGTATGACAATCCACTATATATTGTATTGAGCTTCTACTGTATACATGAAGTAGGGTTAGGTGCCTTCGTGTGCCCTTTCATAGTTCTCCTCTCAGTACTCGGAGGTAGCACCATTAATCCCATTTTATAGACGACCACACTAAGTCTGAAGAGGCCATTAATGTGTCAGTCAGAGCTCTTGGTTACAAGCAACAGATTGATTTAAGCAGGAAATAAGTTTATCAAAAGGATATCTGGGAGTTCACAGAATCACTGGGAAGGTTAGGGGACAAGCTTGGAAAACAGGACAGGAACAGCCTTAGAATAAATGCTCTGAGGACTATAGCCCAATCCACATGGCAGAACTGTTCACCAGTACCACTAGCCCTCCACCCTGAGGGTGGCTGCTGCTGCCGCCACCACTTCAGCCATTTGGAAACTGGCTGTTGCTATTACTGCTGTGGCTGCAGAAAGAATTCCCTTTATCTTGTTTCATGAGTTGCCAGCTCCCAATTCTATGTCTGAGGTGAGCTCTCTGCTTTTGCCTGTTTGGACCCCATGCCCCTGCCCGAGTGCAAAGGATGCTGGGAAATGCAATATTTGGCTTTTGGGGAGAAGGGAAAACACTGTTCCAAGATTCACAGAGTGGGAAATTCCCCAAATGTCAAAAGGGAAATTAGACACTACGGCATCCTAAAAGCTACCAAATGTTTACCTTATTAAGAAATTTGGATTTGTTGCCTAACCTGGACACACCCGAAACTCCTTTACTGTGACTTTTCATGAGATGTGTGAAGTCCCATCTGCCTACTCCAAGCTGGGTGTTTTATTGTTGCCAGACTAAACACCAAATCTTTTTCCTCAGTGAATATTTATTTGGTTCAGTTTAAATATGGGAGCTTATAACAAATAAAATACCTGTTAATAGTGCCCCCCCCAAAAAACAACCCTCCTTGGATACCTAAATGAATGTGAGGGCTGGAGATTGAGGATTCCTGAGAGCAGTCTTTGATTCATGGATGGAGTCATAGGTTTCTGAATGGAAAGCACGCCCGAGATGGTCTAACCTACCTCTTCACCTGCCCCTGTAAGTGCACGGAGGACTCCATCACCCGTTACAGACAGGTTGCCCTAGAATTTGCCCTAGAATTTTAACTCATAAAACACTGTGAGGGAAGAAGGCAAACTTCCTTCAAAAATAAAGTTGGAGGCCAAGTGGGAGGATCACTTGAGGCCAGGAGTTCAAGACCAGCCTGGCCAACATGGTGAAACCATATCTCTACTAAAAATACAAAAATTAGCCAGGTGTGGTGATGCACAACTGTAATTCCAGCTACTCGGGAGGCTGAGGCACAAGAATCTCTTGAACCTGGGAGGTGGAGGTTGCAGTGAACAGAGATCGTGCCACTACATTCCAGCCTGGGTGACTGAGTAAGATTGTCTGAAAAAAAAAAAAAAACCAAAAGGCCAGGAGCAGCGGCTCACGCCTATAATCCCAGCACTTTGGGAGACCAATTGGGTGGATCACTTGAGGTCAGGAGTTCAAGACCAGCCTAGCTAACATGGTGAAACTTCATCTCTACTAAAAATACAAAAAATTAGCTGGGCATGGTGGCAGGTGCCTGTAATCCCAGCTACTCGGGAGGTTGAGGCAGGAGAATTGCTTAAACCTGGGAGGCAGAAGTTACAGTGAGCCGAGATAATGCCATTGCACTCCAGCCTGGGCGACAGAATGAAACTGTCTCAAATAAATAAATAAATAAATAATAAAAAAAATAAAAAATAAAACCAGCAGATGAAGCAAAAATTGGCACGATCTTCTGGAGGACAATTTGACAATATGTATCAAGAGCCTCAAAAATGTTGATTCATTTATTCCTCTTTTAGAAATAAAACATGGGCAAATACAGACAGAGATGTAGAGAAAGTTTGTTCTAGGATATTCACTTATAACAGGGTAATTTATGCTGGAAAATTTTTGGTCCTGATTTTTATTTAAAGTTTTATTTTAGGTTTAGGGTACACATGTAGGTTTGTTATACAAGTAAACTTGTGTCATGGGGGCTTGTTGTACAGTTTATTTCATCACGTGGGTATTAAGTCTAGTACCCACTAGTTATTTTTTTCTTATCCTCCCCTTCCTCCTGCTAACCCCAACCCTCTGAGAGGCCCCAGTGTGTCTGTCCCCTCTGTGTCCATGTGTTCTCATCATTCAGTTCCCACCTATAAGGGAGAACATGTGGTATTTGGTTTTCTGTTCCTGCCTTGGTTTGCTAAGGATAATGGCCTCCAGTTCCATCCACGTCCCTGCAAAGGACATTATTACATTCTGTTTTATGGCTGCATAGTATTCCATGGTGTATATGTACCACATTTTCTTTATCCAGCCTATCACTGATGGGCATTTAGGTTGATATGATGTCTTTGCTGTTGTGAATAGAGCTGGAATAAACATATGCATACACGTGTCTTCTTGGTAGAACAATTTATATTCCTTTGGGTATATACCCAGTAATGTGATTGCTGGGTCAAATGGTATATCTGTCTTTAGGTCTTTGAGGAATTGCCACACTGTCTTCCACAATGGCGGAACTAATTTATACTCCCACCAACATTGTATAAGCATTCATTTTTCTCCATAACTTCACCAGCATCTGTTATTTTTTGACTGTTTAATAGTAGCCATTCTGACTGGTATGAGATGGTATCTCCTTGTGGTTTTGATTTGCATTTCTCTAATGATCAGTGATGTTAAGCTTTTTTTATATGCTTTTTGGCTGCATGTATGTCTTGTTTTGAAAAGTGTCTGTGTCATTTGCCTGCTTTTGAATGATTGTTTTTTTTTCTTGTAAATTTGTTTAAGTTCCTTATAGATGCTGGATATTAGACCTTTGTCAGATGCAGTTTACAAAACTTTTCTGTCATTCTATAGGTTGCCTGTTCACTCTGTTGATAGTTTCTTTTGCTGTGCAGAAGCTCTTTAATTAGATATTGTTTGTCAATTTTTGCTTTTGTTGCAATTGTTTTTGGCATCTTTGTCATAAAATATTTACTTGTTCCTATGTCCAGAATGGTATTACTTAGGTTGTCTTTCAGGGTTTTTATAGTTTTGGGTTTTACATTTAAGTCTTTAATCCATCTTGAGTTAATCTTTGTATATGTTCTAAGGAAGGGGTCCAATTTTAATCTTCTGCCTATGGTCAGTCAGTTATCTCAGCATCATTTAGTGAATAGGGAGTCCTTTGCTTGTTTTTGTCAGGTTTGTCAAAGAACAGATAGTTGTAGGTTTGTGACCTTACTTCTAGGTTCTCTATTCTGTTCCATTGGTCTATGTGTCTGTTTTTGTACTAGTACCATACTGTTTTAGTAACTGTAGCCCTGTAGTATAGTTTGAAGTCAGGTAGCATGATGCTTCCAGCTTTGTTCTTTTTGCTTAAGATTGTCTTGGCTATTCAGGCTCTTTTTGGTTCCACATAAATTTTAGAGTAGTTTTTTCTAATTCTGTGAAGAATGTCACTGGTAATGTAATAGGAGTAGCATTGAATCTATAAATTGCTTTGAGCAATATGGCCATTTTAACAATACTGATGCTTCCTATCCATGGGCATGGAATGTTTTTTCATTTCTTTGTGTCATCTCTGATGATTTACTTGAGCAGTGTTTTGTATTTCTCCTTGCAGTGCTCTTTTGCCTCACTGATTAGCTGTATTCCTAGGTATTTTATCCTTTTTTTTTTTTTTTTTTTTTTTTTTTTTTTGAGAAAGAGTCTCCCTCTGTTGCCCAGGCTGGAGTGCAGTGGCACCATCTCGTTTCACTGCAACCTCCACCTCCTGGGTTCAAGTGATTCTCCTCATTCAACCTCCTGAGTAGCTGGGATTACAGGTGCATGCCACCATGCCCAGCTAATTTTTTTGTAGAGAAGGGGTTTCACCATGTTGGCCAGGCTGGTCTTCAACTCCTGACCTCATGATCAGCCCGCCTCAGCCTCCCAAAGTGCTGGGATTACAGGTGTGAGCCACCTCGCCCAGCCAATATTTTATTCTTTTTGTGGTGATTATGAATGGGATTGTGTTCTTGATTTGGCTCTTGGCTTGACTATTGTTGGTGAATAGGAATGCTAGTGAGTTTTGCACATCTATTTTGTATCCTGAGACTTTGCTGAAGTTGTTTATCAGCTTAAGGAGCTTTTGGGCTGAGACTATGGGGTTTTCTATAACAGGGTAATGTATGCTAGAAAATTTTAGGTAATTTCTTATATTTTAGGTAATTTTCCCTGTAGTTTACCTAATATTTTAGGTGATTTCATAAATTTTAGGTAATTTCTTATAACAGGGTAATTTTTGCTAGAAAAATGTTGGTCCTGATTTTTAAAATACACATCCACACCCAGGTATATTCATATAAAAAATAGGAATATAGCAAAATATCAACTGTCAAATTATCTCTGAATGGAAAGATAGGAGTTGATTTTTAAAATGTTATTTTAAATATTAGGATTTCCAGAACTTCCTACAATAAATATGTTACCTCTTTTACAATTAGAAAAATAATATGTATCCTTAAAATAAATTCCATCATATAATACCATCTTCAAAGAGACCAAAGTGAAAAGCAGTTAAACCAGTTTTTAGGGGGAAGGGCTATTTCCACCTTCCCGAGGGGCCATGTGGGTAGAAGGCAAATTAAAACCTGAAAGTTTAAAGTCAATCAGTTTGTCTTAATGGGCCCTAGATGGGGAAAACTTCAGTCATTTCCCTTGCCTGGCACTCTTGTGGTCAGGGGATGAAATCCAATCATAGGGTCAGTTGGGTTTGTACATTCCATGGCAAACCAATTTGGCCATTTCTCTGCATTTCCCAAAAGTTCTCTGACTTCCTAGACAGGAATTGTGAGCACAGGGAAACCTTTATGCTGGTTGCTGCAGCACATCTGGTTTACAGCCTGTGCCAGATGGGCTCCCTTTCATCTGGGAAGAAGGGCAGGAGGGGGACACCCGAGCCTCTGTAGGTCCAAGGAACTTCCTTAGTGGAGGCTCTAATTTTTGGTGAAGTGTTTCAAGTTAAGATGTAACTATATCATGTTGGAGTCACAGTGTCCCTTAAATTTAGGGAAATATGCTTTTCATTAGACTCTGCCCACCTCACCTTTAGGTTCATTGCTCAGGCCAAAGATGTTTTGAATAAGCTATCAGTTGGTTTCTGAAACCATCCTGCACTATGTAAATATTTATTGAGCATCTATTATGTGCCCTGCACTGGAGAACAACAATGAACAAGATAGATGTGGTCCCTACACTCAGGGAGCTCTTGCATTTGGGGGACAGACTTCTGACTTTCTGCCTTCACTAACCCCAGGTTTTTTTTGGTTTATACCAGGCCTCTGATTGTACCAACCACTCCATCACCTTAGACGTGCTGGGTTAGAAACAAAATGCTGGAAAACACTCAAATCTATAAGTCTAATAAAAGGAGGCTGGGCACAGTGGCTCTACCCATAATCCCAGCACTTTGGGAGGTTAAGGTAGGAGGATGCCCTGAGCCCAGGAGTTCAAGACCAGCCTGGGCAACACAGGGAGACCCCATCTCTACAAAAATTTTTTAAAAATTAGCGAGGTATGATGATGTGCATCTGTAGTCCCAGCTGCTGGAGAGGCTGAGGAGGGAGGATTGTTTGAGCCTAGGAGTTTATAGTTTCAGTGAGCTCTGATCATGCCACTATACTCTAGCCTGAGTAACAGAGTGTGATCCTGTCTAAAAAAAAGGATAAAGAAAAGTATTGTTAGAAGAGGGAGACTGGGTTCATCGGGTGGCTGGGATAGATGGTACTGATGCCAGTATCACCAAGGGAAAAGAAATAAAAGAAGAGAGAGGGACTGAGAGGCAAGCATCACTGCAGCTATGAGAGGCTCTGGCGAATCCTCTGCATAGACCTCTTTCCAGGAACTTCTTCCAGCCATGTGTTTGCCCATGCACTCTTCTTGAAGTTGTTCTTTTATTTTCCCTTTCTTGCTGAAACTCTGGGGGAAAGGAAGCCACATTCATTTTCCCCTTTCCTTAGTTACCACCAAATTTCTCCTTTAAGAAATTCTCTCACCCCAAAGGCCTATGTAATCCCACTCCTGCACTTTCCTAGACAACCAGCCCAATGGGCCTAACCAACCCTCACGTCACATCACAAGATATTTCTCTTCACCCCGAAACCAAACAATGAGAAGCCCAGCCACTGAAACGCTCACTCTTCTCTTCCAAACACTATTTACAGCCCCAACACTTCTCAAGACCTTAAAATGCCTTTTAATTTATTATAGATAGAAGAAATGGTGTTTTGAAACGTTCTTGGCTTATGAGTTTGGTGCCATTCTTCATTGAAAAAATGTTCATTCAGGCTGGGCGTGGTGGCTCACTCCTGTAATCTCAGCACTTTGGGAGGCCAAGCTGGGTGGATCACCTGAGATTGGGACTTTGAGACCAGCCTGGCCAACACAGAGAATCCCGTCTCTACTAAAAATACAAAATTAGCTGGGTGTGGTGGTGCACGCCTGTAATCCCAGCTACTTGAGAGGCTGAGGCAAGAGAATCGCTTGAACCGGGGAGGTGGAGGTTGAGGTGAGCCGAGATCATGCCATTGCACTCCAGCCTGGGCAACAAGAGGGAAACTCCATCTCAAAAAAAAAAAAATGTTAATTCATGTATGCTTTAAATATGGAACTTCTCAGGGTCCAACCAGGAAACAGAATAAATCTCAGGTGGTTCAAATCAGGAGACTTTTGTGAAATGACCAATTATAGAGAAGTGATCAGTAGAGGGGGATTCCCAAGGGAAACTGAGGCATCTACAGACTAGCAGTAGTGGGGATCCATGACCACACCTGGGCCTGAAGTGACAAGGAAAGGAAGCATTGTTGCTGGAGAGGGCTGGATAGCCGTGGAGGAAGGAGCTGGTGGCGTCCATTGTCTTGGATGGATGCAGCCTCTATGAGAACCAGGGTGCTGAAGTGGAATAGGAGCAGAGAAGAAGAATTTTGACCTCCTTCTCCTCCAGCCTGCTAATCTCCACTGACCAAACCCAACTGGAAGCCAGAGGTCAAGGTCAGCCACTCAGGATACAGAACAGGGCAGAAAAAAGTAGAGAATGCATTGGGTGAGGCAGGCGTGGGTGGAATTCAGAGAATAATCCACACCAGGTACTAACTCTCTCTCTCATACCCAGAATATGTACTCACTCAGCATTGTTTTTCATTACTATTGCTAAATGCCATTTTTATTGGTCAAACATCTTAAGAATTGCGGGTTGGGACACCCTCAGCCCCACCCCAGTGCTTTCTGAAAGTCTTGGCTGTTATCCCTATAAATGATCATTTTCATTTATTCAAAAATATTCATCGAGTCCCTGTTATGTACCAGACACCATAAGAAGAAGGTCCCATTTACCCCCCACCCATCATTCTCATTCACAGGGATAATTTCCTACCGTTTTTCAATGAAATTCCAATTAATCCTCTCCATTTGGACCAGTATTTATATAACCACATCTGCTTTACTTTTTTGGTAAATCCCAATTTTGTTTGACCTGATAGTCTGTCTGGACAACTGAATCCCAAAGCCTCTCAGAATCTAACAGAACGTTTATAGTTTTTTCTGGACAAGAACTCAAGTTTTGGTGCCCCCTAATTTTTTTTTTTTTCAGAGCAGAGGCAATACTTTTGATTCTGTGAAGAACTTAAAAATAAAACTTGTTCTTGCTGAATGTACATAATATTTTAGCAAAACAGTCCTTTCTAAGAACTACAAGCAAAACAGTCTATATCAGTGGCTTTCAAAATTTTTCACTGCAGCACACAATAAAAATACATTTTTATATGTCAACCCAGTTTCATGAAACAAAACTTATCATTACTTTGTTTTGATGCATGCTGTTATTTTCTATTCTATGCCATTTCTTTAAAAAATGCTGGCTGGAACTGGTGGCTCACTCCTGTAATCCCAGCACTTTGAGAGGCTGCTGCAGGAGGATCATTTGAGGCTGGGAGTTCGATACCAGCCTGGGCAACATAGTGAGACCTTTTCTCTATAAAATTAATTATTTTTTAAAAATGCTGATAGCAACCTATTAAATTGATTTTCTACTATATTAATGGGTTGCCTTCTGCAGTTTGGAAAATATTGGCCTACATAGTATATTGAAACCATTTTTAAAATAGACCCAGCAATGGAATCTATATTTAAAGAGTGGTTAAGATGCTCTAAATGTTTATTTTTTAGCCATCATCAAATGTGCCAATCTCACCATTTTTCTTTCATTTAAAGAAAGCCAAACTGGTTTGACCAGTGGCATTCCCCTATTCTCCCCCAGCTCCCCATTCTGGCCGAGGGTCCTGCATTTACTGCCAGTTTGGCTTGTGGCTGGACCCAGTTGGCAGCAGGGCTGGGCAGCTGTGGCTTACCAAACCCTATTGGTAAATACAACCAGTGTTTTTTGTTTGTTTTAACCTGAAGAAATCTGCCTGTGTTTGACTTGCAGTTATGGGGGGAAAGGTTTCACTGTGCAGGTGGGCCTGGGTGGCACCTGACTCAGAGACAAGGCTATCTCTCCCCCACCAACACCACATGGTCTCAGGATCAGGAGGGTGGAAATCGTAGCTGCTATTCCTCAGGCACTTACAGTGCATTAAAAATGTTCTATACGTGATCTCATTTAATTCTAACAAGCCAGTGGGTGGGCATCATTATCTTTACGTTAGGGCAGAGAGAAGTATTATCATTGCCATTTAGACAGGAAGAAACTGAAGTTCACAGAGATCTCATAACTTCCTGAAGCTCCCACCAGTATTGTGTAGGAGAGCTAGAAATCACGTTCATCTCTTATTCACAATACTCTAATGCTTCCTCATTTGGCTCTGAACTGGTGTGGGGAAAGAAGGGCAGATAGAAATATTTCTTTTTGCTACAGAGGCATTAGATGCAGCATTTGAGGAAGGGAAGTTCTCTTCTAATTTCTGGGGTTTTTGCACTGGGAAAGATGTAATTCCTGTGTCTGGATTTCTCAGTTGGAATTTGGAATTCCAGGAGTAACTCAAAGAAATAATGGGAAACTAGAGGACAACTAATATTATCTCAGCTTGATAATAAAAACAAACATACTTCTGTGAGCCATGTAGACTGTATATATCATTTATAACACAGTCTCTGTGGTGAGAAGAAAAAGCATGCTAAGTCCCAACAACGTACTTTTGAAATAGGTTTAACTTGTGTATTAGTGGATGCCTACATTTAATGTATGTAAACTGTATCTGGTTGCCTTTTTTCTCCCTAAATGATAACGCATTGTGTATTTACATATGTAGAGAAGGAGAATTGGAAAGCACAGAAGTAAAATGATGTTATAGGCGTCTGCTACAAAGGATAGAGAAGATACCAAAAAAAAAAGAGTAAGAGAGGGTTGGCCAGGTGCAGTGGCTCATGCCTGCAATCCCCGTGCTTTGGGAGGCCGAGGCGGGCGGATCATTGAAGTCAGGAATTTGAGAGAAGCCTGGCCAGTGTGGTGAAACCCTGTCTCTACAAAAAATCCAAAAAAAAAAAAAAAAAAAAAAAAATAGCCGGGTGTGGTGGCACGTACCTGTAGTCCCAGCTACTCAGGAGACTGAGGCAGAAAAATTGCTTGAACCTGGGAGGCAGATATTGCAGTGAGCCGAGATTGCACCACTGCACTCCAGCCTGGGTGATAGAGTGAGACTCCTTCTCAAAAAAAAAAAAAAAAAAAAAAGAGGGTTGCTTCTGGAATTTCAGGAAAAAGTGATGCTGAAGCTGTTTCAGAAAAAGGAAGTTTTTCCTTTTTCTGAAAAACTTGATAAAGACAAGCGCTGAGACTTGTCTCTATAAAAGTTAAAAAATAATTAATTTTTAAAATTAATTCTCAGGGCATCAAGTAGAGACTTGATGTACATAAACCGTATCTGGCTGCCTTTTTCTCCCTAAATGATAATGATATCAAGTAGAGACTTGATGCCCTGAGAACCTAGAAAGAATTAGCATGTATGTCAAAGCATTGTGATTTTCAGCCATCTAATAGGCAGCTCAATAGTGTTAACGTGCTTTTAAAGACCTTCTCTTTTGAAATTCTGTTTAAAAGAGTTAAAGCAATAGGTTCACAGTCAAGGTCAGAGACCACGTATATCTTCTTGGTACTTTAACTTTTTTATTTTCTTTATGTGATGTCATTACAGTTATACGTTTGATAAGTGAATTAACTAGAGATTTAAAAGCCTAACAGATATTTTTCTGTATTATATGAACATTTGCAAAGTATCTCTTTGAGTTTTAGCTTTCCAGGACTTAAATTGTCCATGAAAATACTGTTTTGCTCATTACATTAGCCAAAAATAAAAGCAAGACAGATCAGTTGATGGTTAGAACTTGAGGTGTGGGGTGGGGTAGGGCTGCTTTTGAGATACATTCCCTAACATTAAACATGGATAATAAAATCACACAAAAAAATAGAAAGAAACCATGAAGAAAACCCACATGCAATTATAAAATAATTACATTACATAAGTTATACAAGTTCCAACATTGGGGGACCCACAGAATCAAATGCTTGTAGGGCCTGGGAAGTAATATGTATCCTCAAAAATTCAGTGGCTCTGGAAATCTCTTTTATGTTGCTTTTTAGAGAAATGCCAAAAAGATTTACAATCAAAACAGTTAAAACCATGGTTCTATGCAGACACCGCTTCTGAAAAATCACAAGTGACTTTCTAATGACATTCTGCTTGGTTTTTGGCCTTATAAACAAAGATGTTTCTATTAGATTTGACCCATTGAGGAGAAAGAGAGAGGGCCAAGATGCTATGAAGGCTCCTTCCAGCATCCAGCCCAGATATGCTGTCTTGGGGAGTGGACAATTTTGACGCCCTGTCTGTAAGCTGCTTCTTGAAGCCAGATACCAAGTAACCAACTAATTTATGTTCTCACTGAAGTTAATATTACAGATTAGATACCAATTCCCTGGGCGAGCCACAGTTTCTGAAAGATGGGCTCTGGATTCTCAAAGCAAGTTCCATTTTCTTCCCCTTCTTCTCTATCAGTCTTGGTGCATTTGTAAAGAAAAGGACAGAAAACCAGGTTTGGAGCCAACATGAAGAAATGCTATGTAGATACATTTGTTGTGGTGATTAAAAGGGCCGATACTTATTCAGTGGAATTTGTTCTCTTCCAACTGGACATGCACAGAAGTTGGATTTTTTTTTAAGTATTAACTTTTTTTTTTCCCCTTCAAGCTTAGCCAGAGACCTCATGGAGGTCTAAACCCAAGCCAAGCTTGATCTGTTTTAATTCAACCACTGTTGATTTATGGCTTAGCAAAAAATGTCTGAGAATTTTTTTAAGGTAAAAAAATTTTTTTACCCCAACTTGACTCTCTCACATCTCAAATCAAGCTGAAGGGATATTTCTCAGACTTTCAAAAGACAAAGTCATCATTGGAGTGAAAGGGAGCACTGAAAGTTTCAAATCCCAGAGAGAAATCCCATGAAAGTGTATATACAAGTGAAAACAAATATATTGGAACACTATATGAAACATTAAATAGGTTTATTTGATTCCCTTTGAATAGAAGCTAGAATAGAATCAACCCAAGGCTGGAGAGGAGGAGGTGTGGGTTGGGTTGGGGGTGTATTTTTTGAGGGTTAGCAACAGAAGAGACACAAAATTTCTCTCTCTGCTTTCTTTTATAAGCCCTCTTCCTCTTCTTACCAGCCAGACCAAAAATGATCCACGGTGAGTTTTATTCTCTACCTCGCTCTGGAATGTGCATTGTTATACAATACAAGCGGGAATTAGACTAATAAGCTATTACCAACTGCAAGAAGAAAACCAATACCAAGCACTGGTGCCTTCCAGCTTTGATATTTAATGGGTTTAACCTAGTTCACAATGCATGATCCTTTCTCTGCCTCCTATAACATTCAGGCCGGGCTGTTAGATTTAACCATTCGTTACCTGTGAGTTTATAATTTGTATCTTCTGTCTTTTCCTGTGTGAGCATCCATCTTTCCCATAAGACTGTAAGCTCAGTGAGAGGAGGAACTGACCACATATTCCATCTAATTTCCCACAGCTGTGACCTCCAACCTTCCTCTCGGTTTCTCACACGTTAGCCCCGTGACTGTCCAAGTCCTCCGCCTCAAAAGAACACACAGAACAAACAAGGTAAGATGTGTCTTTCTTCCTAATGCTGAGGAAGAACCAAGTATGTAATTCCTGATAATTGCATTGTACTCTTCTTCCCGAGGGATCTTTGAGAAGCAGGGAGGGGCACTCTCTGCTACCATATATTTGTGCACCAAGTGCTTCTCCACTAAGGCGTATCTTCACGAAAAAATTACTGGTTATACAGCAACTCCGCTCATGAACGTTAATACACATCTGATACTTAGACTGCCTTGGCTCAGACATAGAATTACTGATTTTACTTCTAATGCTTTAAATTCCTTCCATGGTTTTAGTTTTTCAATGTCAAGAACAGGCTTTCACTCATCTCTCCTGCAACTACAGTGAATTCCTCAGAGACCAAGGCCACATCTGTGCTGTACATTAGCTTTCTCACCCCAGACATCGTCTTGCTTACATATCAGATAAACAGATTAATGGGCAAGGAATAGACCTGACCCAGAAAACAAATGAAATAACGGGACAGAATTGTGTTTAAGTACAAAAAAAGTCTGATTCTTGTTATACACACTTTTTGCCAACACATATCCCACCAGTGTTTATAAGTGAATTTATATGAACAACATCCTGAAATTTATTGAGCATTTACATTATTCTATACACTCTCCAAAGTACTTCATAGATATTATCTCATTTAACTTTCACAACAATTGTATGAGTAGTTACTATTTACAATTAGGTTCTATTGCTATTGAATTTGTACCACCAATATTCAGTATGACTCATTTGGTCCTTACATGAGGTTATGATGTCTTTTATGTGATTATCTTGTACTGTATGAAGACTTCGCAGTGTTTACTATATGTCTCATTTGTGGTGGTTGTTAGTTGCTATGAGAAGGAGATCTCCAAGACCAGTTTCTTAAAGAACAGAAACGTGTATTTCTCTCTCATGTAAAAATCCAGGAAGCGGGTTTCAGATTGGCTGGTGCCTGTTGTCCACAGAGTCCTTCAAGGACCTTGGTTCTTTCCATATTTTTTATTTACCATCTCCTAGGTATAGCCCAATGCTAAGGAATCAGAGCAGAGGTGGCATCTATCACTTCTGCTTACCTTGGAGAAAACTTAGTCACATGGCCATAGCTAACTCTACAGGAAACTAGGAAATGTGTCCGCTGAGTAGCCATGTATCTAGCTACAGTTTTATTACTATGATAAAAAAGTGGGACTGGAATTTAGTGAGTAGCTCACGATGTTCATCATAATCTTCAATAAATAGGTTGTAAACAGTTGGAGAGCCAGGCCTGTGTCTTGTTCATATTTGCCCCTATCACAGGGCTAAGCACCTGCCACAGAAATTCTGGGCTCATGTTCCAGCACTCCCTAACTCGGGTGTAGGGATGCATAAGGTTTGTGATGGCAGATATGGCAAGTCAACCATGGCACTACTCTTTCCTGAACTTGGATATGCCCTCAGAATATTTTGCAATACAGTATACCTGGAAGCCACTTGCAACAGGTGGGGATTGGCACATGATCTGAATCCTATTAGCCCTCCCTGATTGTAGGTATTCCAATATTAAATAAAGAGCTATAGTAGTTTTTCCTCTATTTCCATGGAAACAGTTATGTTGGTTACTGTGGTGATTTTAACGTATGTCTTCAAATTCTTTGACACACCTTCCTTCAGAAGGTAGAGTTTAATTCCTTTCCTCTTGAATGTGGGCCATTGGTGAGTCACTTATAACATAGAATATTGGCCAGATGCAGTGGCTCATGCCTGTAATCCCAACACCATGGGAGGCTGAGATGGGTGGGTCACCTGAGGATGGGAGTTCGAGACCAGCCTGGCCAACATGGTGACACCCCGTCTCTACTAAAAATACAAAATTAGTCAGGCATGGTGGTGGGCACCTGTAGTCCCAGCTACTCAGGAGGCTGAGGCAGGAGAATCGCTTGAACCCAGGAGGTGGAGGTTGCAGTGAGCTGAGATCGTGCCATTACACTGCAGCCAGAGTGACAAGAGTGAGACGCCATCTCAAAACAAACAAACAAACAAACAAAAACCCCATGTTATAAAATGTGGCAGAAGTAATGCTATGCGGCTTCCAAGCCGTCATTAAAAAGATACAGCTTCCCCCTTGCTCTTTCTCACGTTTGGAATGCACACTCTGGGGAAGGCCAGCTACCATGGCATAAAGACACTGAAGCAGTCCTGTGGAGAAGTCCATGAGGAGAGGAACTGAGCCCTCCTGCCTAGAACCAGCATCAACTTGCAAATCACATGAGTGGGCTACCTTGGAAATGGATTCTCCAAACTCCATACAGCCTTTGGATGAGGCAGCCCCAGCCAACATTTGACTGCAGCCTCATGAGAGACCCCAAACCAGAACTGCCCAGCTGAGCCACTTCCAAATTTCTGGCCTATAGAAGCCATAGAGATAAGAATTAGTTATTGTTGTTTTAAGCCACCAAGTCTTGGGATGATTTGCTATGCAACAGATAATATAGACGAATCAATAAATAAATAAAATAGTTGTCTTCTCAGAATGGGAACTTGGAGAGTGTCAGGAGAACTATGGGAGGAGCGCGGGATAAAAATTTTATAATTATTTTTTGAGTTGTTATTTCAGTGGTAGCAGCTCCTGACTTGGACTGGACCAGGAATGAGCTCATTTTATTAGGTTGCACAAAGCTGGCTTGATTTTAAGGAAGAATCAATAGATTTGGCTGGGCGCAGTGGCTCATGCCTGGGATCCCTGCACTTGGGGAGGCTGAGGCGGGCGGATCACGAGGTCAAGAGATCTAGACCATCCTGGCCAACATGGTGAAACCCTGAATCTACTAAAAATAAAAAATTAGCTTGACGTGGTGGCAAGCACCTGTAGTCCCAGCTACCTGGGAGGTGGAAGTTGCAGTGAGCCGAGATCATGCCATTGCTGCATTCTAGCCTGGTGACAGAGTGAGACTCCGTATCAAAAAAAAAAAAAAAAAAAAAAAAAAAGAGAATCAAATAGATTCATAAGAAATCGAAACTTACAGTTATTCTGTGATTTTCCCAACCAGCTAGATCACAAGAGCTGCAACAGTTCAAACTTTCTCCTTTTGTATCCAAGACACCTCGCAAACCATACTCATATCCCACATTTCCACATGGCCTCACCCCAGTTATCCGTAACTGCTCCTGGGATTTCTAGTCTTACCAAGCGCTGAATCTCATCCATCCACATGACGCTGCTGCAAAATGTTTACTCTCCATGTCTCATGGTCCTGTTTTCCAATCTAATTATCCCTTACACTACAACTGAGTGAATGGGAATATACCCAATTTCCTATCAACTCTGTTCCTGCTCTTGTGCCTAAGGCAGGGGTTCGTAAGCTGGGACTGTTATGTCTGATTATATAGTCATTAGAGCTTGTCTGGCGGCAAGTAACAGAAACACACTTTAATTTTTATTATTATTATTATTTTTGAAATGGAGTCTTTCTCTGGCACCCAGGCTGGAGTCTGGTGGCATGAATCTCGGCTCACTGCAACCTCCACCTCCGGGTTCAAGCGGTTGTCCCAACTCAGCCTCCCGAGTAGCTGGGACTACAGGCATGCACCATCATGCCTGGCTAATTTTTTTGTATTTTTAGTAGAGATGGGGTTTCACTGTGTGAGCCAGGATGGGACACTTGAACTTTTAAAGCAAAGGTAGACAATTTATTATTGAGATTCAGGGACATCCTACTAAATTAAACAGTAGGAACGAGCCAAGCTTCATGAGGGGCTGGAATTGGAAAGTGGGAAGTCTGCACAAATCTTCTTGCTTCGTGGGTCTCTGCTTCTCTCTGGACCTCTATGTCATTCTCACTGCATACCAGATCTCTCTGATATTGTCTATGGGGCAAATGCAGAGAGTTACCCACAGTGCCCAAAGGCACATATGACAGTTCCAGACAGCTTGAAATTCTAACTCTTTCTCCATTCCAGTTCCAGATTCCTAGGATAAAGACTTTGATGGCTTCTGGGAACTCATCATAATGGGTAGATGAGAGGGAGTTAAAGGAGTCAGTGTAAGATGAGGTACTTCAAAATATGTCCACTCTAGTGCGTGCACACATTTTGGGGGGGATAGTGCATGTTATTCTGAGCAAACTACTTAAGTCTCTGGGCTTCCAGTTGCTCATATGCAAGAAGAAAACAATATGTTTAAGAACAAATAATCTACATTTGCACTTAGAATATACCTGCCATATAATGAGTACTCAGTAAACATTAGGTGTTATCAAACTTTGCACAATTAGCTACTACTAAGAAATTAGGCAGTACCTAAATCCTCATTCTCTGTAGTTGAGATTTAATAGATATTATTTAAGACTGAGAAAATTATGAAAGTACTATAAGCTGTTATTTATAAAAATGGAGTAAAATAGAAGAAATAGCTGAAAAGATAGTAGTTACCTCTGGGAACAAGAATTGAAAGTGGGGAGAGAGTTATTTTAAAGATTATAAACCTATTAGCACTATTTGACTTTTAAATCCATTTAGTCAGTGTGATCCCAATTTTCTGTTACTAAACACACGCACACACACACCCCTTATACATATTATATGAATGACAATACATATTATATATGTGTATAATATATAAATATCACATTGTATACCTGTATCTATGCACATTAAAAAAAGTAGAAAACATAAAAAAGTCAACTATGGCTGTCTCTTGGGAGGGGGGAGGTTAGGGTTGTAGGTAAGTTTTAGTTTTAATTTGACTTGTTTTTCCCTATTTCCCAAACTTACTGGGAAGAAGACACATTGTAATCTCATCATTGTAAATTTTTTAAGAGGGCGAGCAAGAGACAGGAAGGAACCAGGAGATATGGGTTCAACCCCAGCTGTGCCACTAATTCAACTAATTCACTGTGATCTTGAGCAAACTGCTACTTCCCTGGGCCCCTGTTGATCCAGCCATAAACACAGGATTGAGCTGAGCTCTAAATAATAATGCAAAGAGCTACCATTTAAGACTTACGATGTTGCCGACTCTGTGCTAGACACTTTAGTTACACCTGTGGTTATCAAATGCTTTAGAATGACCTGGAGAGCTTTTTGGATCACAGATTTCAGGGCCCACCTCCTCAGCTTCTGATTCAGTGAGCCTGGGGTGAGGCCTGATAATTAGCATCTCTAACGAGTTCCCAGGTGATACTGATGCTGCTGACCTGAGGACCACTGGCTTAAATTAACTCAATTAAGACTTGCAAAAACCCTGTGTTGTATTCTTCGTCCTTTGGATGGGGAAACTAAGGCTCAGAGAAGTCACAGTGTCAGAGCTATGATCTGAATTTGAGACTATTTAAACCAAAGGTCTTGCTGTGATCATGCTGCTTTCCTCTGAGGTTTTTCTCTCAGTTTCAACTTCCTATGTTTCTAGTTTACAAACAACAAAACCCACACATCTGACACCAAATCAAAGCTCTTCAGATAAAATCTCAAGAAAATCCCGACATGTGCAACTTCTGCCTGCGGGGTATGAGTCTGGGGCTGAACCCCAACAGGGAGGGTGAGAGACCACGGAGCCAACTGGCTTGCACAGGGCTAGCAAAGGGATTGCAGCTTCATGAAGGCACCCCTGCAACTGACTTGAACTTTTCTTTCCCTTCTCCTACAGTTTATTTGGCATTCTCTGGGTCTCTTAATCCACAGTCATTTGGGTGGCAAAAAAAAAAAAAAAAAAAAAAGTGGAAATGAGTTTTCTTCAATGTTGACTTTCATGGTGTCCCCGGGACTGGTTATTTTCTTCCTTTTCTCCCTAGTGTGAATTCTCAAATGATTTCAAATGCATGCCGATTGCAGTGGCCAGCTGCCAGGAGAGAAGTGAAAATAAACTGGTGACAGGAAGTGTCTCAGTTCATGGAAAGGGCAGCGAGGATATAGCGGAGCAAGCCCATGACACTCCTGGGTCCACATGCTGAAAGACTTACCCGGACAGGCTGTGTAGCCACAAATCTCCTAGTAATTCATTAAGTAAGGGGAAACGCTCCCAGAAGCATTTCTCTCCTCTCCTAACACCCTTTGTCTTTTAATTTCCAAACTCCGGGTTCATTCCTATGTCAAGCAAGCCTGGGTGAGTCTCTCTAAACAACTCCTTCATTCGTGATGGAACACACTGCCACAGACTAATGCTTTGACGCTAAGTGTTTTAACAGGCTGAGGTTTCCAAGCTTTAGGATCACAAGACGGATATATGATCGGTGTGAACTAGAAAATAGCATCAAAAACAGCATGGAGGGTGGTGGAAAGAAAAGCGCGTTACATGGAACTTTGCCCAGTGAAGGGCTTAGAGGCTGGAAGGAAAGTTTCAAGGATAAAAAAGTATATACAAAGTTAGTAATAAGATAAAATAAGATGATAGAGCAAGGTTAAATGTATTAATATCAATAAATGTAAATAGGCTTAATTTACTTATTAAAAGATCTCCACATTGGCGAATATGGCAAAATTTAACACTGCTCCACACAAGAGACACACCTAAAATGAGAGGTCCTGAAAGATTTAAAAAAAAAAGAAAAAGAAAAAGATATTAAAGCAAATTCAAATTAAAACTTAAAGGAGTTGCAATTTTGATATCTGACAAGACGGAATTTAAACCAAAAGGCACTAAAGGAGGCAAGAAGGAGACTTTAAAATACTAAAGGTAACAATTCACATTGAAGGTATATAAGTTATTCACATTGAGGCGCCTAACAACTGAAGGTGCAGGGGGAAATGGAAACAGAAATAACTGGTGATTTTAATCCATTTCTGTCAATCCAAGAGAGATCAAGTGGACAATAAAGAAGCAGGAGACGCAAACATAATGGATAAGATAGATCTTATAAATGCATGTAGAAACCTGGGCCGATAGTGGCAAAAACACCTTCTCAAGTGACTACACTTTGGGCCATAAAGAAAACCTCATTAAATTTCAAAGAACAAAGAGAATACTCTCTGATCACAATACAATAAAATTGAGCATTATAAACAAAATTTAAAAACCAAAATTATTAATGCTCAACCAAATAGAGCATTGATAATTTTCTGTACAGTAGACTAAAACATGTTTACTATGCTTATGTTTGTGAGTTTATAAGACAGATGCCAACTGTAATACAGAACCAAAGTGAAACAATAAAAACCAAAGCATAAACAAAGTTAAAAAACCAAAAGACCAAAAAAAAATTTTTTTAAGACAAAAAAAAAAAAATGGGGAGGAAGGCAGCAAATCACACTGCCATGTGTGTACCTATGCAACAATCTTGCATGTTCTTCAATGTACCCCCAAACCTAAAATGCAATAAAAATAAATAAATAAATAAATAAATATGAATGAATGGATATGTAAAAAAAAAAGAAAAAGAAAAGACTACTCTATCTGAAAATTAGGAAAAAACCATGTTAATAAGCAGCTGTTAGAGACAGAAGAACAACTTGAAATTACAGAATTTCTGAAAAAGAATGATAATGGAAACACAAATAATCAAGTCTATGCTATTTAACTAATGTAGTTAATAGAGGAAAAAGTTTAGCATTAAATATCTGTGTCAGTAAAAATGAAAATAAATCAATTAAGTGCCCCATTTAAAAAGCAAGAAAAAAACCACAAAGTGAGCCAAAACAATCTAGAAGGAAGGAATTAATAAAGATGAAAGCAAAAATTAGTAAGTTAGAAAGTAGAACTAAAAAATAAACCCAAGGCTGAAACAATTAACAAAATATACAAAGCACCCACTAAACTGGTCAAGAAAATAAATGAGAGGAAGCATGGACACACAAGATTAGAAATACTGGGTGTAGGTAGATGGGTAGGAGCATCAAAGCAGAGGAAATCGAAACTAAAAACATAAGAGACTGTCTTCCTCAACTCTATGCAAAATATTTGAAAACTTATCTGAAATGGATAATTTTCTAGAATAATGCAACTTACCTAAATTGGTCTCAGTAGAGACACAAAGTCTTAACAGACAAATTATCATAGAAGAAATAAAGAGCTCACCCACAAAAAGCACCAGGCCCTAACAGTTTCGCAGGAAAATTCTAGCAAACCATTAAAGATCAAATAATCCCAATACTACTTAAGAACAAAGGAAAAAGAAGAAAAACTTCAGATAATTTGAATTTTAATAATTTAGCCTACAATAGACTAAAACTTGTAAACCATGTTTAATGTTTGTGAGTTAATATAAATACCAAGTAATAATGACACAGAAACAAAACAACAACAACAACAGAATTCACTGGTCACTTTGGATGATCCCAAGGATCTTTATTTTGAAAGATGGCCATAAGGAATCAAGCATCGCTGGGCTCAGTGGCTCAGAGGATCACTTAAGCCCAGGAGTTTGAGACCAGGCTGAGCAACATAGTGAGAGCCTGTCTCTACAAAAACATAAAAATTAGGTGGGCATGGCGGCATGCACCTGTGGTCCCAGCTACCTAGGAGGCTAAGGTGGGAGGACTGCTTGAGCCTCGGAGGCTGAGGCTGCAGTGAGCCACGACGGTACCACTGCACTCTAGTCTGGGAAACAGAGTGAGACGTTGTCTCAAAGAAATAAAAAAATAAACACTCATTGTGCTTTTCATAGATGAACTGTATCTCCCAATGAAATTAAGTTTTTCTTTATAGAAACATTCTAGCTAATACATGGAAAGTACTGATAGGTTTAAAATACCCACTCTTTTGTAACCCCTGATGAAATTTGTGGATCTGGGCTATGATCATCAAAGGCTGTTCACTTCTCAAAGTGGGAGATTAAGAGACAGGCATTACATGTCTCCCACTGGAAGTCTATCTATAATGTATTCTTGACATAGAAATTTTAATTTACAAGAAACACACAGTCCAGGAAACATGTGAACTAATACTAGAGGGATGCAATCAGCAAAATCCAGGCTATGGAAACTCTATAGGACAAATGATTCACTTTCCTAAACAAATGAATTACAAAGAGGAAAAGAAGAGATGGAGGAGGAATCTATAGATTAAAAGAAATTTGAGAAACCTGAACCAATCCAACATGTGGATGCAATTTGGGTCCCCATTCAAACAAACTAACATTTGTGAGACAATTGGGGGAAATTTAGACCTGGTAATATGATAATATTATTATTAGTGTTAAAAGGTATAATATTAGAATTATAATTTAAGAAAAGAGAATCTGTATATTTCAGAGATGCATACTAAAATATCTAGAAACGAGATTATCTGGGATTTGCCCCAAAAGACTGAAGGTAGAAATGGGAGAGAAGTAGATGGGCTATAAATGGAATAAGATTAGCCTAAAGCTAGTATTTAAAGAAGCTGACTGATGGGAACATGAAGCTTCCCTATACTATCCTTTTTTTCCTTTTTATATGTTCGAAATTTCCCAAAGTAAAGAGCTTTTTCTGGTTGTTTTTAATCAGTTGCCATTATAGGTGATTGTTATTGTTCCCTTTATACTTATCCCTCTTTTTCAAACTTTTCACAATGATAGTGATTTACTTTAAATCATGGGAAAAATACTTTTTGGCAGTAAAAGAAACAAAAGATTTAGTCACTGCCTAATTTTTTAGCAGCTCACTGTGCAAAATCTGTTAACACCTAATGTTTATCTATTCTTATTATATTCTAAGTGCCTATGTGGATTAATTTATTTGTTATTAAATATCTTCTTTTCTTCTTGGAGATGAGGAAACAAAAATCCAGAGACTTTAAGCAGCTTGCTCAGAATAACACGGCTGGGGTAAGGGATAGAACCAGAAATTTGAACTCAGGCTGTCTGGCTCCAAATTTTATTCTCTAAACTGTGATGTTGTCTTTGACCCTGACTTGAGTAATTGTTCAGTGAAACTGGCATCCTCTCTCTCCTTCCTCAAATAGGAGATGCCTGTGCATGTGCTGTGAAGGTGGCAATGAGCCTGGCTCTTCTTTGAGACACTATTAGCTTGGTGACTTTGGGCACAAGTCACGTCATTCTCTGAGCTTCAGTTTTATTGCCTATTAAAATTAGACGGGTGGAGGGGGTTGGACTATTTGATGAGGGAGTGGACTATTTGTTGCTGCTTACCCGCTCTGCAGCCTCGCATAACCTCTCTGAGCTTGGTTTCCCATCTCTGAAAAGGGGATTGTTATTCCTACCTCATAGGGTGGTTGAGAAGAGGAAAGGCCATGTGTGAAAAATGTGGGGTACAATAATAATGCTAGAAATGATCGTTGTCATTATTCTTCTCCTAGAAGAGTCTCTGAGTCTGGAAGGGTGGGAAAAAGGACCCACTTACCCAGGGAGGCTCTCCTGGGCCTTCCACGTCATGCTGGTAACTCTCTATGGAGAGGACTTTGCAGCAGCACAGACACAGGATGAAGAGGGGCCTCGAGTCTTGAACCAGACGGGGAGCCTAATAATTGTGGGAGGCACCATGTATTGAACCCCTGCTATTCTAGATGCTTTACAAATATTTCCACATTCAGCCTTGGCTCAACCTATGCAGATATTAACAGCATGCCCATGGCTAGTTAAGTGAGTAGAAGTGCCAGGATTTAAACTGTGCCTCTTTCTCCTTTCTCACTTTGCTCTGGTTATAATGAACCAGTTTTTTAAGCCTGTGTGCAATATGGTCTTATGATTGCATTTAACCCGAAAATACCCAGGTCATTAGTCAAATAGATTATTTTCAAGTATAAAGCTAATACATGCTTACTATAGCAAATAAAAGAAAAATTCAGAAAAATAGACAATTCACTCACAATTCACTACCTAGCATTCAGAGACAACCGTGATTAACATTTTCTTCAATTTTTTTCTTATATCATTGAGATCAGACCATAGTAAATACATTTTGAAAATCTGAAATCATTGAAATAATAAAATGAAATGACCTTGGATTGTAAGGACCTCAGAGTAACATCAGTGTATTGAGGTTGGTCTATTTGAACAGGTCTCAACTGTGTGAGATTTTGCCCCCAGGGGGGATGTCTGGAAATGTCTGGAGACACTTTTGGTTGTGGGGTGGTTGCTACTGGCGTCTGGTGGGTAGGGGCCAGGCATGCTGCTGAACATCCGACAATGCACAGGACAGCCGCCCACAAGGAGAATTATCTGGCTCAAATGTCAATAGTGCCAAGATTAAGAAACCCTGGCCAGGCATGGTGGCTCACACCTGTAATCCCAGCACTTTGGGAGGCTGAGGCGGGTGGATCACAAGGTCAAGAGTTCAAGACCAGCCTGGCCAAGATGGTGAAACTCTGTCTCTACTAAAAATACAAAATTAGCTTGGCGCAGTGGCAGGTGCTTGTAATCCCAGCTACCTGGGAGGCTGAGGGAGGAGAGTTGCTTGAACCTGGGACGGAGGTTGCAGTAAGCCGAGATCATGGCACTGCACTCCAGCCTGGGTGACAGAGTGAGACTCCATCTCAAAAAAAAAAACCCCTTGTCTGTCTGATGAATAATAATCAAATAATCAACACCAACACTTGGTGTTGGATACAGGCTGCTGCATCCTGCTTCCCTCCATGGCAACAAATCAAAATGCAGAGGAAGTGGCATGATTAAGTGGCAGGGAAGGCCTGTAGCTCTGACTGTATCCCGGAGGGGTTGGGATCACATGTTCTGCCGCTGGGTAGGACTTTGGCCTATCCTTCTCAATGATGCTTTCTCAGCCAGGCGACATCCCCACTGTTTGGTCAGGGGTCAGTTGTGAGCACGAGGCCTGAGAGGGAAGCCGGGAGTATCACTCCCACTGACCATGTTCGTCAGAGGTCAGAGACACCGTGGAACTCAAGAAGAGGACACAAACATTTCTACCAGAAGAGGGGCCCTGAGTCTATCCACACAGCCACCAGGTTACCATGAGAACTGACCACATCTCAACAAAGAGAGGGCCAGGGACTGGGGAGGCTCCGGAGCTCAGTTCCAATATCTCCACCTCCTCCCACCGTGAGGGAGCCGGGGTCAGGAACCACTGCTGGTGAATATGGAGGAGAAGAGGCAGCAGAAACTTCTCTCCAATGGATGAGT
This sequence comes from Ateles fusciceps, assembly GCA_036589455.1. Taxonomy (NCBI): domain Eukaryota; kingdom Metazoa; phylum Chordata; class Mammalia; order Primates; family Atelidae; genus Ateles; species Ateles fusciceps. The sequence continues at coordinate 9,534,377 of JAZHEH010002393.1, forward strand.
GTGCCAGGGCTGCAGTGACAAAGTACAACACACGAAGTGACTTACACAAGAGAAATTGATTCTCTCACATTCAGGGGGCTGGAAGTCTGAGAACAAGGTGTTGGCGGGGCTGTGCTGCCTCTGAGGCACTGAAAAAAAATCTGTTCCAAGCCACACTCCTGGCTTCTGGTAATTCCTGGCGTGTGGCAGCCCTGTTCCCATCTTCATGTGGTGCTCTCTCCCTGTGTGCGCGTCTGTCTCCAAATTCCCCCTTTCATAGGGACACCAGTCACACTGGATTAGGGGCCACTCTACTCCAGTATAAGCTCATCTTAATCATATCTGCAACAACCGTGTTTCCAAAGAAGGTCATATTCTAAGGTACTGGAGTTATACCTACAAATCTGGGGAGGACACAATGAAACCCACAACAGACTCCACATTTGGAAAGTAGTTTCAGTATCCCTAGCCAAGCAGGAAGATCTGATTATGCCGGCTACTCGTGGACGCTCCTTGGTGATAGTCTTTCCTTGTAGATGTCTGTTTCCTGGAGGGTCCCCAGACCCTTTTAGTACCTCAGGGTACACGAACATGGAGGGTCTCGGGTAATAGTGCTTATTCACTGTTACCAAGGGCTTGAAACCCATGAGCATCAAACATGGATCATCAAACAATTTTAGCTCTTCTGTTTCCTCTTTCTCCTGTATAATCTGATGACTCCCATAGATCTGAGGACTGTTGGTATTGCTAGGCAGAAGCAAACTGCCTGTATTTGTATTAAATGTCCAGGTCTTGGTTTTCACTGGTTCATTTCTTTCCCGGTAGAGCTTTATTGGAGGAGGCCTGAGAGCCTTCTGGACCAGATTATAAATGCCCACAGAGGTCACTATATCTCTGTTGAGCTTCAGCATTTTGGTTTTTTTTTGAGACTTGCTCTGTTGCCAGGCTGGAGTGCAGTGGCGCGATCTTGGCTCACTGCAACCTCTGCCTCCTGGATTCAAGTGATTCTCCTGCCTCAGTCTCCCAAGTATCTGGGACTACAGGCACGCACCAACATGCCCAGCTAATTTTTGTATTTTTAGTAGAAGAAGGGTTTCACTATGTTGGCCAGGATGGTCTCGAATTCCTGATCTTGTGATCCTCCTGCCTTGGCCTACCAAAGTGCTGGGATTACAGGTGTGAGCCATTAATCCAATAAGACTGGTGTCCTTGAGAAGAGAAGAAACACAAAGACAGGGCACACAGGAGGAAGGTGGCCATGTGAAGACGGGGCAGGATTGGAGTGATGCTGCCACATGCTGAGGAGTGCCAGGGACTTGCAGCAACTCCCAAGAGCCAGGAGAGGTGAGGGAGGACCTCCCCTCCCCACTTTCACCTTCAGAGAAAATGTGGCCTTGCTGATGCCTTGCCTTCTGCCCTGTAGCCTCCAGAACTGTCAGAGAATAAATCTCTTGTTTTAAGCCAATCTGTGTATGGAACATTGTTATAGCAGCTCTCAGACTCTAATACATGCCCAAAGGTGCTAAGTCCCCCACAGCTGCCCAGGTACTCAAGAAAGTACTCAGGCAGAGAAGCAGAGATGCAGGCACTTGAGGTAGGATGCTTCAGTGAGCTCAGATGTGGACCAAGAGGGCACAGCGTGAGATATCAGCAGCGTCTCCCACCATAAACATTCCCATTAGAGGCAGTACATTGTGGCTAAGCTCATGCGCTTGGAAGTCAGGCTCGAATCTGTTCCATTACTTGCAAGTTTCAAGACCTTGAGCAAGTTTCATGACCTCTCTAAGACTCACTTTTCCTTATTTGTAAAATGGGTATGAAATCATACTTCACGGAAATGTGAGTATAAATTAGTTCACATCTATAAATTACCTGGCATGGTGCCAGGCACATGGCATCATTCAATAAACATAACCTATTATTATTAGATATTAATAACTAATCATATTATTATTAAATCTTAAGTGCAGCCTTTGGAGTCAAATAGATTTAAATTTGAATTTCAGCTTTTGTAGATGAAAAACCTTGAGCAAGTTACTTGAGTTTTGATTTGTCCATGAAGATTGTAATAATATGTGAGAAGCCAGCCAGGTGCAGTAGCTCATGTCTGTAACCCAACACTTTGGGAGGTCGAGGCAGGTGGATTGCTTGAGCCCAGAGTTCAAGACCAGCCTGGGCAACACGGCAAAATCACATCTCTATTAAAAGGAAAAAACAGGGCCAGGCGCCATGGCTCATGCCTGTAATCCCAGCATTTTGGGAGGCCAAGGTGGGTGGATCACAAGGTCAGGAGTTAGAGACAAGCCTGACCAATATGGTGAAACCCCATCTCTACTAAAAATACAAAAAATTAGCCGGGTGTGGTGGCCTGCACTTATAGTACCAGCTGCTCAGGAGGCTAAGGCAGGAGAATCGCTTGAACTCAGGAAGGAGGCAGAGGTTGCAGTGAGCCGAGGTTGAGCCATTGCACTCCAGCCTGGGTGACAGAGCAAGACCGTGTCTCAAAAAAATAAATAAATAGATAGATAGAGAGACAGATAGAGAGAAAAAATAAAAGTGTAAAGCCCTTGCTGATTGTAACCTTTCTCCACAATTCTAGAAGGCGTAAAAGGATTTTCCTGGCAGTGTCTTTTGATGCTTCCCCCTCAAGCAGTGCTGTGAGATTCCAGGTGACGTTTCTGAAATCCATGAACTTTCCCTGTACCCATGGTAGAGCAGATATGCCCTTCTCTTGACCTTGTTTGCTGGTGCTAATGCTTCACCCACCGTCCCCTGGAACTTTGTCCCTACCGCCTCACCACTATCACTGCCCTCATCACACTGCACCTGAATTGTGCTAATAAAGCCCAAATCCCCAAAGTGACACGTAGGGGCTGGGCTGCAGCCCTGGCTGGCTGCCTGGTGGGCATTCCTTTGAGTAAGAAATGGAAGCTCAGACGCTTGCCGCCTCCCCCATGCCTTTGCGTCTGAGATGGAAATGTGGGCTCCGCCTGTGGAAACGTTGGCAGCAGCTCCATGGAAAGGGGCTGGAGACTGTGCCTCTGGACCGGATAGGTCTGCCCCTCTTTGGCTTCTCCTTGGCACGCAGACAACGAAGTGGTGGAGCGGGTGTTGGCCTGGCTTGACAGTGGTTGTGACACCTTGCTATTCTCATCTCACTCTCAACTAGCAGTCAGTTGGGGGTGTGAGCAGGGTGGGGGAGGGTCACACTTACGGGACCCCTCCCCACTGCTCCATACAATAATTCCCACTATCCAATGCCACGTGCTGCAGCGAAGTCCCTGAAACTGACTAGTGTGAGAGAAGATCACAATTGTATGTTGATTCAAGTTTAATTTAAAAACCAATATTAGCTAGAAGGAATGGGTTCTGGCGTCCTGCAGCACTGTGGGGTGAATGTGGTTAACTGTCATTTATAATATGTTTTCACAAAGCTAGAAGAGAGGATTTTGAATGTTCAACACAAAAGATAAATATTTGAGGTGATGCATATGCTAATTACACTGATCTGACCATTGTACACTATATATGCATAATGAAATATCACGCTGTACCCGTAAATGTGTAAAATTATTACTTGTCAGCTAAAAAGAGCGGAAAACCTAATGCTTGATGTGGTTATTGGAAAAAAATTTTAAATGTATTTGGAACAACTTAGGTATGTGGGTCATACCTTTTAAACTGCAAATTTTATGAAATCTAAAAACAGATCAAGTATTTCCAGTGAAAATTTAGCATCTTAATTGAGATGTGCTGTAAGTATAAAATACATACCAAATTTTGAAGATGCAGAAGGGAAAAAAATGTAAAATATCTCATTATAATTTTTTTTTTGAGATGGAGTTTTGCTCTTGTTGCCCAGGCTGGAGTGCAATGGCGTGATCTCGGCTCACTGCAACCTCTGCCTCCTGGGTTCAAGCCTGCCTCAGCCTCCTCAGTAGCTGGGATTACAGACGCCTGCCATCACACCCGGCTAATTTTTGTATTTTTAGTAGAGATGAGATTTCACCATGTTGGTCAGGCTGGTCTCGAACTCCTGACCTCGTGATCTGCCTGCCTCAGCTTCCCGAAGTGCTGGGATTACAGGCATGAGCCACTGCGCCCGGCCTCACTATGCTTTTTAAAACACTGCTTAGTGGGATTACAGGTGACTGCCACGACGCCTGGCTAATTTTTTTGTATTTTTAGTAGAGATGGGGTTTCTCCATGTTTGTCAGACTGGTCTCGATCTTCTGACCTCAGGGGATCTGCCCGTCTCGGCCTCCCAAAGTGCTGGAATTACAGGCGTGAGCCACTGCGCCTGGTCTGACAAAGGAATCTTTCTTGTGTGTTTGGCTGTACCCCCAGGAGTGTGGTTATGTGTCTGAGTGTGAGCTGAGTATGGAGTGGTAATGGCTGTGGGTCATGAAGGTGGAGAGGCGCCTTCCCACGGCCTGGGTGAAGGGGGAGTGGACAGGAGTGGAGGGGTGTTATTAAATGAGTCCTGTAGACCAATGGAGAATTGGGGGAGTGAGACTGTAGCGCGGATGTGGATGTGTGCAGTTGTGGATGTGGCTATGGGCAGTTGTGCCTGTGGTTATGTGCGCTTGTAGAGTATGGTGTTGTGTGGCCATTTTACATCAGAACACAGTGTTCCTATTGACACCAAAACACTGCAAGAAATTGCAGTAAGATCACTATCACCTGGTCAACTCCCTTCCATTTCCTTCCCTGCTTCCTTCCTCACTTCCCCCTCCTTCCGTCCTTCTCCTGTCCCATTTTTTCCTCTCTGTATTCCATTTCAAGCTTACAGAACTCTGCCATGGGCCAGGCACTATACTAAGATTATTTGTCTCTTGTCTTTTCTCCCCCATCAACACACCCCTCAAAGTGCCAATGTGACTGACCTCCATTTTAGGGCTGTCATTATGTTGGGATCGGGTCTCACTCAGTAATTGGTGGAGGCTGGTACTTTGCTCCCTCAATGAGTCCTGGTTGATGTAAACTTGCCTGCAGCCCCTCCTCTCCAAGAAGAAGGGGAGTGTGGGAATGACCTGGGGGAATCTGTGACTAAGTCGCTTGTTTTGGTGGGGGACAGGGGTACCTGATGAGGCAGGTGATTCGAGTCTGATGGCCTGTGTCCCTCCTGTGTCCTTTCCTGGAAGGTCCATCATAGACTCGAGTATGCAACATCTTAGTAGTGGTCAGCACAGTGTGGGGCCTGGGCTGGCTCTGAGATGCGGGGGCTTGCCTTGGTGACACCACAGCCTTTCCCCCTGGCAGAGTCCTGAACTGCCTGGCCACCAGGGGTATCACAGAACTTGTCAGACGTGCCTGGTCCTCCATGAGGGCCAGCGGCCCTGGGATCGTTTCTCTCTCTCAGGCTGCCGGTGGCTGAGTGGCCCATTGTCACCCTGGTCCTGGCTCTGTGGGAAAGGGTTCCGGGTGCACATGTGTCTCTGAACCTAGTGACTGCCACATGGCACGCTGAGCCCTGGTTTGTCTATCTTTCCAGGCCTGTGCTCAGCCAGGCTCATTGTCCAAACCCAGGACCTCACTGGCACAGCTGCTGTGGGCTATCTTCAAGAAAGACCCTTTGGGAACCGAGAGCCTGACTCCTGTTTGCTTCGCCTTTTTGCTCAATCCCACTTTCATACAGCAAATTGGGGAGAGATAAGGGAATGTCGCGGACTTGAAATATCCAGAGAATAGGTACCTTGGAGGGCCTTGGAGAGCTGCACTGCCACTCAGCCCCATCACTAACTCTTTTTGTGCAGTTTCTGAACTTCTCCAGGCCTCAGGTTTTCAAATCTGTCAAAGGAGAACATCTAATCAATCAGTGGGTAGGGGTGTTATTTAGGTAAAATGAACTAGCCAATCAATGAGAATATAATTTGCAAAAGAACAAAAGGAAGGAAAAAAGCAAATGGTTATTTGGCACTTATGGTATACTTCATAGACTACATCTCAGTTTAGACTTTGGCTCTGGAGACTAACTCCCTGACCCCACCAACCTTCTTTTTTTTTTTTTTTTTTGTATTTTTTTAGTAGAGGTGGGATTTCACCATGTTGGACAGGCTGGTCTCCAACTCCTGATCTCAAGTGATCTGCCTGCCTTGGCCTCCAAAGTGCTGGGATTACAGGCGTCAGCCACTCCTCCTGGCCACCACCAACCTCTTTTACTCAAACTCTGTGTCTTTTCTCAGGGCTTGACCTCAGTGATTCCCAAGTGATGTCCTAATCATGCAATAAACATGGAGCCAAACAGTCAGTAGTGTGTAGATGACAACTAGGAATCAGAGTCCTGGGCTCCAGTTAGAGCCATGCCACTCCTGTGTGATCTGGACAAGGCATCCGAACCCTCAGGGATTGCTGACCACAAGCATGTCCCTGACTCTGCAAGCCCTCAGACATCAAACCAGGTGCCTTAACGTGACATTCATCATTTCTATATTCTGGCTTCATTTGCCCTTTTTCATCCTTAAATTCCCTCTTCCACCTGCCCTGGACCCTCTTGGTGCTCCTACAGCCCTGCACTTCCCCTGCACATACGTAGGCTCTCGCTGCCCTCCCTCCATGAATGCAGGACACCCAGGGTGCCTGTGGCAGTGCCTTCCGCACAGTAGGCACTCTGTGAATGGTAGCATTTGTCATTTCTGCACAGACTGCCCACTGTTGGTTTTCAATGCCTACCTCATCCACTCAACATTAGCATGAAGTACTCTGGATTCTTTTTTTTTTTTTTTTTTTTGAGATGGAGTCTCACTCCTATTGTGCAGGCTGGAGTACAGTGGCACAATCTCGGTTCACTGCAACCTCCACCTCCTGAGTTCAAGCAATTCTCCTTCCTCAGCCTCCTGAGTAGTTGCAATTACAGGCGTGCACTACCACACCTGGCTAATTTTTTGTATTTTTAGTAAAGATGGGGTTTCACTGTGTTAGCCAGGCTGGTCTTGAACTCCTGTCCTCAGGTGATCCACCTGTCTTGGCCTCCCAAAGTGCTAGGATTACAGGCGTGAGCCACCTCGCCCAGTCTAAACCACTTCTCAAACTCCTAACCTCAAGTGATCCACCCACCTTTGGCCTCCCAAAGTGTTGGATTACAGATCAACAATCAGATTAATCTAGACTGTGGAACATTGTATGACAAAATTGGTCCAGGTCCTTCAAAGACATCAACGGCAGGGCAGACCATAAAGGAAAATGTGGGGAAGACTGTTCTAGATTTATGAGGAAGCTCTAGACTGTCGTAGACTGGATTGACAGTAAAATGCAACATGTGATCCTTGAGTGGTTCTAAGATTTTTAAAAATAGATACAAAGAATATTACCAGGACAATTAGAAAAATTTGACTATGGTCTGCGTGGTCCCTGGTCTACTAGGACTGCCATAACAAAATCCCTGAGACAGGGTAGCTTAAACAGCAGAAAGGTGTTTTCTTATAGTACTGGAGGCTAGAAGTCCAAGATCAAAGTGTCAGCAGTTTAGTTTCTTCTGAGGCCTCTCTTTCTCACCTTCTCACTGTGTCTTCACATGATCTTCCCTCGATGCCTGCACATATCTGTATCTTAATTTCCTCTTTTTTTTTTTTTTTTTTTTTTGAGATGGTGTTTCACTCTATTGCCCAGGCTGGAGTGCAGTGGTGTGATCTTCGATCTTGGCTCACTGCAACCTCCGCCTCCCGGGTTCAAGTGATTCTCCTGCCTCAGCCTCCTGAGTAGCTGGGATTACAGGCATGTGCCACCATGCCCAGCTAATTTTTGTATTTTTAGTAGAGATGAGGCTTCACCACATTGGCCAGGCTGGTCTCAAACTCCTAACCTCAAGTGATCCACCCACCTTGACCTCCCAAAAGGTTGGGTTACAGGTGTGAGCCAATGCCCTGGCCCAACTGCCTCTTCTTAAAAGGACTAGTCATTTTGGATTAGGGCCCACCCATGTGACCTCATTGAACCTTAATTACATCTTTGAAGAGCCCTATCTTCAAGTGCAGTCACAATCTGAGATACTGGGGTTGGAACTTCAACATATAAATGTTAGTTGAGCCTATAACAGTCTGTACATCAGTGCAATTAGCATGCTTATCTGAAATTTACTGAACAAGACATTGTGGTTCTATAGAAGGTCCCTGTTCTTAGCATATGTATGCTGAAATATTTACGGGCAAAGAGTCATCACGTCTGCAATTTTCTCTCAAATGCAGAAAAAACATTGAGAGAGAACCAATGTGGCAAAATATTAACAAATGGTAAATCTAGATAATGGGTATAAGATATTCATTGTAATATTCTTGCAACTTTTCTATAGATTTGAAATTTTCAAAATAAAAAAGTTGGAAGGAAGGAATTTGATCTCATCCTCAGAGCCCCTGACTGCCAAAAATATGCCATGTCCCCCTATTATGTGCTCAGAGTGGCTGTTCTTTTCTGCTTAGCACTCATCTGCGTTTATTATATGTCGGAATTTTGTTTGACCACTGTCTGTCTGTCTAAGCTACACAAAGAGATATTGGCCTGCTTGGCTCATGTCTGCACCCCAGCAGCTGGCACAAGGCCTGGCACTCAGTGATATTGAATTGAATGAATGAATGAACATTGTCATGGTTTGAATATTTGTCTCCTCCAAAACTCAGGTTGAAATTTAATCTCCTGCACACCTTCAGCCATCTGATCTTTGTCAAAATAGACAAAAATAATCAATGGGAAAAGAGCCCCCTATTCAATAAATGATGCTGGGATAACTGGCTAACTATATACAGAAGAATGAACTGAACTCTACCTTTCACCATATACAAAAATTAACTCAAGATGGATTAAATATTTACATGTAAGACCTCAAACTATTTAGAATCCTAGAAGAAAACCTAGGAAACATCATTCTGGACATTGGCCTTAAGAAAGAATTTATGAAAACAAAAAACAAACAAACAAAAAAAAAGAATTTATGACTAAGTCCTCAAAAGCAACTGCAACAAAACAAAAGTTGACACGTGGGACCTAATTAAACTAAAGAGCTTCTGCACAGTGAAAGAAACTATCAACAGAGTGAACAGACAACCTAGAGGATGGGAGACAATTTTGCAAACTACACATTTGACAAAGATCTAAGATCCAGAATCCATAAGGAACTTAAACAATTCAACAAGCAAAACACAAATCACTTTGTTAAAAGGTAGGCAAGGCTGAGCACAGCGGCTCATGCCTGTAATTCCAACACTTTGGAGGGCTGAGCTGGGAGACTGCTTGAGGTCAGGAGTTTAAGACCAGCCTTGGCCATATAGCAAGACTGTTTCTTTAAAAACATAAAGAATTAACTGTGTATGGTGGTGCACACCTGTAATCCCAGCTACTCAGGAGGCTGAAGCAGGAGGATCCCTTGAACCCAAGAGTTTCAGGCTACAATGAGCTATACTTGCACCACTGAACTCCAGTGACACAGCAAGATCCCATCTATAGAGAAAAAAAGTGGGCAAAAGGCATGAACAAACACTTCTCAAAAGAAGATATACAAGTAACCAAATAAACATGAAAAAATGCTCAACATCACTAGTTATCAGAAAATGCGAATCAAAACCATCTGACTGGTTACTATATGACAGATACCATCTCATACCAGTCAAGACGGCTATCACTGAAACACACACACACACACACACACACACACACACACACATACACACATGCTGGCCAGGCTGCATAGAAAAGAGAATGTTTATGTACTGTTGGTGGGAATGTAAATTCATTCAGCCACTGTGGAAAACAGTTTGGAGATTTCTCAAAGAACTTAGAACTACCATTTGATCCAGCAATCTCATTATGGGATATCTATCCAAAAACAAATAAATTATTCTATCAAAAGGACATGCATTCGTACATTCATTGCAGCACTATTCGCTATAGCAGAGACATGGAATCCACTTAAGTGTCCATCAAGAGTGGATTGGATAAAGAAAATTTGGTACATATACACCATAGAATATGATGCAGCCGTAGTAAAGAAGAAAATCGTGTCCTTTGCAGCAACAAGGATGCCGCTGGAGGCCATTATCCTACGTGAAATAATGCAGGAACAGAAAACCAAGTGCTGTGCGTTCTCACTTATAAGTGGGAGCCAAACACTGGGCACTCAGGGACACGAAGATGAGAAAACTAGACACTGAGTGACGGGATCAATCATAGCCCAAACCTCAGTATCATGAGATATACCCATGTAACAACCTGCACGTGTACCCCTGACTCTAAAATAGAAGTTGAACTTAAAATATACACACACAGCCGGGTGCAGTCGCTCACGCCTGTAATCCCAGCACTTTGAGAGGCAGAGTTGGGCAGATCACGAGGTCAAGAGATCGAGACCATCCTGGCCAACATGGTGAAACCCCGTCTCTACTAAAAATACAAAAATTAGCCGGGTGTGGTGGCGCCACCCGTAGTCCCAGCTACTCTGGAGGCTGAGGCAGGAGAATTGCTTGAACCCGGGAGGCGGAGGTTGCAGTGAGCAGAGATCATGCCACTGCAGTCCAGCCTGGGCAACAGAGTGAGACACCGTCTCAAAACCCCAAAAAACAAAAAACATGCGTGTGTGCGCACGCACGCACACACACACACGAGAGAGAGAGAGAGAAAGAGAAACACAGAGACAGAGAGAGACATTTAATCTCCAACGTGGCAATATTGAGAGGTGAGTCCTGTAAGAGGTGATTGGGTCATGAGGGCCCCTGTCACAACCCCTTAGTGGGTTAATGGCTTCATAGGTTACCATGAAAGCGGGACTGATACAGCTTTACCCGAAGCGCAGGAGAGCCCTGAGCCGGGACTAGCCTGCCCAGCCGCCTGGCCACGCGGTGCCCGTGCAGTCTCAGGACTCGGCAGGGTCCCCCACCAGCAGGAAGGCCCTCGCCCATGCAGCCCCTCCACCCTGGACTTAGTCTCTATAACTATTAGGAATAAATTTCTTTTCTTTACATATCACCTAGTTTCACTTATTCCGTTATAAGCAACAGAAAAGTGACTAAGACAAACATAGGTGGGGCCAATCAAGGACAGACCAGAAACCACCAGCGTTCGCGGGGAGGAGTCTAGATCGCAGGCGGTCTCTTGGAAGTTTATGAATGTCAGGCTGGGTGGCTCTCTGGCCTTTGCCTCTTTGCCCCTTTATTTCTCCTCCTCTTCCTCCTCAGTCCCTTCCTCTCTCTACCGCCCCCGCTCCCTCCTTTCTTCCACCCCCCCTCCCCACCCCCCGGCCCGTTGCTATTGAATTCCTGGGTTCTGAGCCATCAACGAGGTCTTGGACTCCGGGGCCAGGCTGGGGCTCCCCGGATTCCAGATCCTTGGAGGGAACCGAAGGCGGCGGCGCGGGGGATGCGCAACTCTTTGAGGGGTGCGGCAGTGGACGCGGAGCAAGGGCAGGCGCCACCTGGGGACACCTCACAGCCTGTCCTATGCTTTCATTTTCTGGGATGAGGTCTCTTCTTCCAAGGGCTTCTAATTCCTCTCACGCAAAACAGAAAGCTTCTCCTCCCGATGTACCTGAGCACCCCCTCCAAGTGCAGCCCGCCTTCCTCTCGCCCGCCCAGATGGCCAGTCAAGGACTGGCCATTGAATTCCTGGATCGAATCCCATTGTTTCATTCCACGAATGGGGAAACTAAGGCCCCGGGATCACTGGGGGCCCCCACCCGGGGAGGCGAACAACCCGGGGCTCGGAGCTGCCCCAACCCTCCACAGCCATGGCCTCAGGCAAGCAGGGGCCGCTCTCCCAGGCCTTAGTTTCCCCGTTCGTGGAATGAAGCATTGGGATTCCATCTGGTGCTCAGGTTGGGAGTGGCGGTGATGGAGAGACATGCTACCTTCTGAAAGGAAGCTAAATTTGTGCATGTGGTGGGGGAGAGTACTTTTGATCAGAGATCACCCATAGCTATCAAGGATTTTTAAAGGGGTCTCTGACCACACTCCCTCCCTCTTCCCCGTCCCTAGCACTGTCATGAGTCTGGGAAGTCTCTGTTGTTCCAGCTTTGAAGGTAGGCCCTTTGCCACCTAGAGGACAGAACTCCCACCTACCCTCTGGCCGGCTGTGCCCTGCACAAAGGCACCCAGCCCAGGGCAAGCTCATCCTCACCAGCCAAACCAGGAGCCCTGGCATAGACCTGTATTTGCCTGGAGAAAAGGATGTCCTTTCAAAAAGTGCACAAAGGCTCTGCCTGGGCTGGCACTTTCCTTAGGAGTCACCATTAAATTGCTGCTTATGGCTGGATGGCCTGATCCTTCCAAGATGGCTAGACTTGTCTTGAGCCAGATTGAAGGTGGTTATGCTATCACCTCAGGGGGAAGAACTGCAGAAATACTCTAGAACTCCTGTTTATAGCTCACATCTATTCACTCCTCTCCAGCCACCTTCATTCTGGCTTGGACTGTAGCCTCTTAGATATCTTAGATATCTACCTACTTCACCCCTTTCGACCTCCCCACAGCAGCCAGGGAGTCTTTTTAACATGCAAATCAGCCCACATCACCTCCCCCCACCCCCCCACCCCCCTGCCTAAAGCCCTTCTGTGCTCCTTTGAACCCTCTCCTCCCTTGGCACTTTGGATAAACCCTGTATTGCCTTTCATCATCATGCAAATCTCAGCTCAAAAGTTACCTCCTCAGAGAGGCTTTCCCTGACCAGCCCATCTAATAAGCTCCCCACCAAACTGCTTGCCATCAGTTTTATCTCCAAGATTTGTAGTCATTTATGTACCTGCTCCCTGGTTTCTTGTCCGCCCCCCCACTAAGCGAAATACCACATGAGAACAGAGCTTTATGGGTTCTGGTTCAAGGCTTAACTCCTGTGACCAGCAAGGATGTGGGAGGTACCAGATCAACTTTCATGACTAGATGAAACAACCAGTAGATAATTGTCTTGTGCCCTTTTCCTGTCCTATCATTTTTGGAGCCGGGTAAAGTGTGAGCTGTGTGGAATGAACTGCTTGAGGTCAACCTGGCAGTGGTGGAGCCAGGACTGGAGGCTGCCCACTGACTCTCAGTCCCCAGCTGCCCTGCCAGTGAAATTACCAGCTCACAAGGATGTCTGATGCTCTCGAGGTACATTGAGCTATAGGTGACTTTCAGATGTTCCCATTCCTCCAAGAAAACACAATCTGATGCCACATCTCAAGCCTCTGACTTTCCTCAACTTGAATCTTTTAGAGAAAACAGCTAGGGGAACATACATAACCACTGGGCATCAAGATCTAACTTCTTGCCAGTGCCACACTGAACTCAGGCCCAATCTACTTACTCTAACAGAAGATCCTAAAGAAACTAAAAACTTCTTAAAGGAACTTTCAATCAAAATAATATTTGAGGCTGGGCACAGTGGCTCATGCCTATAATCCCAGTGCTTTGAGAGACCAAGGTGGGTAGATCATCTGAGGTGAGGAGTTCAAGACCAGCCTGACCAATGTGGTGAAACCCCATCTCTACTAAAAGTACAAAAATTAGCTGGGCATGGTGGCAGACACCTGTAATCCCAGCTACTCAGGAGGCAGAGGTTGCAGTGAGCGGAGATGGCACTACTGCACTCCAACCTGGGCAACAAGAGGAAGACTCTGTCTCAAAAAAAAAAAAAAAAAAAAAAAATTGAACACAATTTAAAAAGTCAAATATTGCTAATAAGCTTACAGTTAAAAAAAAAAAGGCAACACACAGTTAATTTTGTTTAATGCTGAGCCAAATAGTGTACTATCATGACATTTATTTTCTTGTATAACTTTTTTAGTTTCCTTTGGCTAAGTATTGCTCTTTTTTTTCTTTGCTAAGATTTCTTTGAACTTTTGGCTAAATCTTCCCATATCCTCTGATAGACCAAAAGTGTTTCTCAGCACACTTTATCCCATTAGTAAATCTGTTTGCCCGTCCTCAGTGCCATATTTTCCCAGAGATGGTGCTTCTGGGAACCTTGCTTCCTCTCACTCTTCTCAGACCTATGGTTCTCTGGGCTTCCTGGTCATGGTTAAGGAAACCAGGAAAGCTCAGAAGCTAGTGTCAGCCACAGCTCCACTCTACCTTGAGTCTCTGGCTCCACAGCTGTGTTCAGTCGCCTTCCCTTATGTGTCTCCTGAAGAATGATGCCAACATTTCACTGTCTGTGAAAAAACAAGTATACAGTAGAGAGAGGAGCTGTGATATGATCATACTTTGCCTGGGCCCTACCATGCTTCAGTTTGACACTGTAATTGAATGGAATAGCTTATACAGAATATTGTGAGATTTTAACCAGGTTATTGTTGAATTAAATTTTAGGGTGCCCTGAATTCATTTAGGCCTTCAAGTTTTATGGTAACTCAAAAAGAATAAATTAATTAGGAGAAAACAGAATGCTCCAAGCATCACCCAAATCTTGTTATTCCATTCAGAGTCAGCCTTATAAGTGGTCAGGGTCATGATCTGAAGTGAGTTTTGAAGAGCTGCTGCCCCCTGAATGTCACCTGCACAGGTATTTGGAAAAGACCACCCAGATTTCCATCATTACTGCTCCAACATCAATTGCCTTTAGATCTGTTGTTGAAACTTACATTTCTCTTGGAGGGATCACATTTTAAACTACATCTAGGTTTTTACTTTAGGGGGAATGTGTATTAACCACTTTCTAGAGAGCAGATGGGGTGGAGGACTCTTCCAGTGGATGGAGCTCTCCCATGAAAGTACAGCCCACCATGGCATGCAGAATGGATGGTGGGCCCTCCATTAGTGGGCTGGTCAGTGGGAGAGCAGTACCAAGGTGGGGAGGAATTGGCACACCTGTATAATCAGCAGGCCCTCAGCACCTCTTTATCCTCATCCCTCACCTGGATTTTAACTCCCAAGTCAGATGTGGTGCTTTCTGTCTTCCTTTGTGCCATGACAGCATAAAACAGACATCAGAAAGGATGACCTCAGCTCTCCTTCTTCCTTGCCTGTGGTGTGACCCATTAAAGCGAAGATCCTAGTTTTAAGCTGACCTGCACCCCAGGAGAATCAGGAGAAAGTCTTATCTTGTTGACACAAAGACACCAGCACTACCCTATGTTACCTTGATCACACAGAATCTGTCCTGACGCCCACAGTGGCTGCTGAGGTCTGTCTGGCTAGGAATAGAGGCTTGGCCAACTTCAGGAATTATGGAGCATTAGAGTTTGCTGGGGATCTCCCAGCTGTCTAACTAGACCAGACAGGAGAGCAAATCCTCCAATTCAAACTCACCTATTCTGTAAAGAGGAGAATTCAGGGAAGGGTTACCCAAGACTGATGCAGTTTGCGCTTTGCAGGACACGACATGGCCCCCATTCTATGTAGATGCCAAGTTTTCCATCTGGTTATCTGTCTCTCTCCTGTAGCTTTCTCTCTCTTTCTCTTTCTCTCTTTCTCTCAATTCCTTCCTCATCTCCCTTTGTTTCTCTCTCTGGTGTTCTCCATACACAGCTTTCTTTTCATAAATCAAGGAAGCATTAAAACAATGAGACAAACCTAGGTCCTTAACATTCTGAAGTTTACTTGACATTAGGTCTGGAGATATGTGTGTACTCATTTTCTGAGAGTTTTGGTGCAGGATTTTTCTTAACTCCTTTGATGGACTCACAACAGGGGCGCTCTGTTACTCAGCCCGCTGAGCTCAACCCTTTGCAGGAGGGAGTACCTGAGTGAGCAAGTGTGGGATCCAGCCAGCTGCTCTGGGCGCCGGCTGCTCCAGGCACCAGCACAAGCAACCTTCATGCAGGGCCCACAGCCAGACCAGTTGCGAGTGAACAAGTACAGGATCCAGCTGGCCATTCCAGACACTGGCAGCAGCAAGCTTCATGTGGGGCTTATGGTGATGCCCAGGTGGGGGTGCCTGTGACCCTGAAGCCCCAGAGGGAGTGTTCCTGTGCTCTCTTAGCTCCATCGTCCCCGTCCACGGTTGGCTGTGTGTTAGCAGTTCAGTTGGCTTCTTGCCTGGTCACATGGGGCAACTGCCCTCTGCTGGTGAGGGCAAAGGGCTGATGTAACAGATTTTCTGGGTACCCACACTTGGTGGGTCCTGATCTCTTGTCTGGTGTTCAAGAAGAATGAGGTCATATGGATGAATTGAAGGATGGTGAAGGTGGCAAATGTTATTGAGCAGAGAGGGGAGCTGGAAAGGGGACAGGAAGGACAGGTAGCCTTCTCTGAAGTCAGATTGTCTCTTCCCTGAAGTCAAGCCATCTCTCCTTGCTGCCAATTGAGTCTGGGGTCTTTATAGGTACAGGATGGTGGGGAGCGGGGGAGGGTCATAGTTAGTTTTGGAAAAGGCAATATTCGATTGGTAAAAAGACATTACTCAGAAAGAACCAATCAGGAGAGAGCAGGCAAACAGGAATAGAAGTTTGGACGGTAGGTTTCAGGCTCTTTGGCTTGAAAGTGGGGTTTCACCAGGACCTGCTTTTGTCTGCCTAGAATTTCTCTGCCTCTTGCCTCTATCCTGCCTCTTAGTTTCATGTCATATGGAAGAGGAAGGGTCCTGGTCTGTTTTTCCAGCAAGATGTGAGTTCTGCTCCCCATCAGTAATGAAAAGCATGTGTTTGCCCTGAATTAGCAACATAGATTTTTACCCTCTAGGTTCTATCAGTGGCTATGACTTTGATCTTTTTCTCAATATTTATAAAAAGCTTAGTGGAACATAACTGTAGGTCAATCTGATAATATAACCACACAGAGGAAAACAAATGAACTTTTGAACAAAGTACTCTAACTGCACAAACTTGGTGGGATGTAGTCCAAAGATTACAAAACTGCAAAAATCTTTACCTTAGGCAGTTTGTGGTCAGTGGTGATTGTGGTGAAGTAATTCTTTTATTTTTATTTTTATTTATTTTTTATTTTTTTGAGACAGAGTCTCGCTCTTTGCCAGGCGCCAGGCTGGAGGGCAGTGGCACAATCTCGGCTCACTGCAACCTCCACCTCCCGGCTTCAAGCACTTCTCCTGCCTTAGCCTCCTGAGTAGCTGGGACTACAGGCACATGCCATCACACCCAGCTAATTTTTGCATTTTAGTAGAGACGGGGTTTCACTATGTTGGCCTGGATGGTCTTGATCTCTTGACCTTGTGATCTGCCCGCCTCAGCCTTCCAAAGTGTTGGGATTACAGGCGTGAGCCACCAAGCCCGGCCGTGGTGAAGTAATTATTAAACTATTTTTAATATATCGTAGTAAACGAATAAACAGATTTATATTTGGGGAAAAAATATTTTACTCTGGGGGAAGGGAGACATAAATATGGAATGAAGAAAAGAAAAAAAAAACTTTGGTGTTGGATTGGAATCAAAAGTATCAGTACAAATGCATACTTTAAAAAATATATATTTATAATATATGTTCTATATATTATAAATAAATATAAATTTGTACATATTACATTATGTGTGTGTGTGTGTGTGTATATATATATATATATATATATATATTTCCCAGTTCTGTTTACTCCAAAGGCCTAGAAGCAGTGACAGTCCAGTTGTAGTGAGCTCTAAATGGAGCCAGAGCTCCTTAGGGGAAATGGCTAATTCCAGGGCTGGGTAGGGAAAAATAAAAAGTGAATCTGGAACGCCTCCTTATGCCAGAAAGCACAGGAAGTGTCCAAAAACGGTGTCAAAAAGACGTAGAAGCCATTGTGAAGGAGCTCACATTGGTTAAATTTGGGTCAACTGGAACATCAAAAAGAATAGTGAAAGTAATAAATAATAACATATCAAAACAAATCAATGAGTCCATTGAAATACTAAAAATAGGCCAGATGCAGTGGCTCACGCCTGTAATCCCAGCACTTTGGGAGGCGGAGGCAGTTGGATCATGAGGTCAGGAGTTCAAGACCAGCCTGGTCAACCTGGTGAAACCCCATCTTTACTAAAAACTACAAAAGTTAGCTGGGCATGGTGGTGGGCACCTGTAATCCCAGCTACTTGGGAGGCTGAGGGAGGAGAATCGCTTGAACCTGGGTGGCAGAGGTTGCAGTGAACCAAGAATGTGCCACTGCACTCCAGCCTGGGTGACAGAGTGAGACTTCATCTCAAAAAAAAAAAAAAAAGAAAGAAAAAAGAAATACTAAAAATAATAAGTGTGGAGATGGGAAATATCTTTTTTGTAGAATAATGCCACCACATAAATGTAAAAAGTATGACAATATTTTAAAAATCATCATTTCCGCCCAGTGCGGTGGCTCACGCCTGTAATCCCAGCACTTTGGGAGGCTGAGGCAGGTGGATCACTTGAGGTCAGGAGTTCGAGACTAGCCTGGCCAACATAGTGGAACCTGTTTCTACTAAAAATACAAAAAAATTAGCCGGATATGGTAAGGCACACCTGTAATCCCAGCTACTCGGGAGGCTGAGGCAGGAGAATTGCTTGAGCCTGGGAGGGGCAGAAGTTGCAGTGAGCCGAGATTGTGCCATTGCACTCCAGATTAGGCAACAAAAGCAAAACCCTGTCTCAAAAAGAAAAAAAAAATCAACCTTTCTAACCATCCATTTCAATAACAAAGGTTCATCAAGGGATGCTCAGCTACCAAGTAGCACCAAGCAAATAGGATATTCACAGTCTCAATATGTCACTTTATTCACGTCCACTTATTAGAAGGGAAAAAATACTTGGATGCCAAATGATCAAACCTAACATCACCTAAAATGAGATAAACTGGCCACATGTGCCTCCTGAGGTCGTGTACTGAGAAAGATACATCTAAGATACATATTGGAGAAAGATCTAATATTCCAGCCCAAATGTTTAACTTGAACCTACTTATGAGAAAACAATCAGACAAACTGAAAGTTGAAGAACATCCTGCAAAATGACTTGAGTGAATGCTTAAAAATATCACTATAGTCAAAGAAAGAAAAGAGCTGTTATGACAACTAGATGCAAAGTGTGTTTCTAGATTGGGTCATTAATATGCTTTTTAAAAAAGCTATAAAGGGCATTTTGGTGACGATATAGGAAATTTGAATATGAACCCTATATTAGATAATGGTAGTATATTGAGATTAAATTTCCTGAATGTGCTAGTTATTTTGTCTTTAGGTAGCAAAATATTCCTGTTCTTGGGAAACAAATGCAGAAGTACTTAGAAGTGTTGTAATGCAGACATCACGTTTAACTGAGACATGCAACTTACTCTCAAATGACTGGGGGAGAGGAGTAAAAAAACATTTATATGAAGAGAATGGAGTAAGAGAGGAAACAACCCCACTCAAATATAATAAAATGTCAACCAAATTTTCTAGATAAAGAATATATCAATACAGGCCAGGCGTAGTGGCTCACACCTGTAATCCCAGCACTTTGGGAGGCTGAGGTGGGTGGTTACCTGAGGTCAGGAGTTTGAGGCCAGCCTGGCCAACATGGTGAAACCCTGTCTCTACTAAAAATACAGAAAATTAGCTGAGTGTGGTGGTGCACACCTGTTGTCCCAGCTACTTGGGGGGCTGAGGCAGGAGGATAGCTTGAGCCTGGGAGGTCGAGGCTGCAGTAAGCCCTGATTGTGCCACTGCACTCCAGCCTGGGCTACAGAGTGAGGCCCTGTCTCAAAAAAAGAATATATAGAGATGGGCTGCACTATTTTTTTCTACTTTTCTGTAAGCTTGAGAATTTTTTAAACAAAAAGTTTTGGAAAAAGTAAGCTTATAGCTAGGGAAAAAAATGTATGGATATTATATTATTAGGTTTCCCTAGAGGGACAGAATTAATAGGATATATATACACATAAAGGGGAGTTTATTGAGTATTAACTTACATGATCACAAGGTCCCATAACAGGCTGTCTGCAAGTTTGAGGAGGAGGGAGAGCCAGCCCGAGTCTCAGAACTGAAGAATTTGGAGTCTGATGTTCACAGGCAGGAAGCATCCAGCACGGGGGAAAGATGTAGGCTGGGAGGCTAGGCCAGTCTGTCCTTTTCACATTTTTCTGCCTGCTTTATATTTGCTGGAAGCTGATTAGATGGTGCCCACCAGATTAAGGTGGGTCTGTTTTCCCTGGCCCACCGACTTAAATGTTAATCTCCTTTGGCAACACTCAAACAGACACACCCAGGATTAATACTTTGCATCATTCAATCCAATCAAGTTGACACTCAGTATTGACCATCACAGAGATGGTTCAGCACAATCCATTTGAGCCCAGGTTCACAGCTCAGTGTCGGTAGACTTTGATAGGCACACTTCCTGGCAACAGATAAAAGATCCAAGCTTCCAAGAGCTCAGAGTCCATGTACCAATTACCTCTGATGGACTCCTCTCATCCTCTTGGGACCTGGTGGGGTGAGGAAACTGACCTTGAGTGACCAAGCCCCATGACCTGCCCAGGAATGTGAATTTCTCATGCTAACCCAAGTGCCTCCTCTAAAGTGAATTTCTAGAAATCAGTTCTTCATTACGCAGAGTAACGCTTCACACAGAAATATTTACATAATTCTAAAACTAGGTCCATGGCAGTGTCTTCTAATCCCAGCTGCTCACCAGAATCACTTGCAGGACTGGTTAAACCACAGATTGCTGGGCCTAACACCCCCCAGTTTCTAAACTATTCAATCTGAAGTGGGCCCTGGAATCCATATTTTTAGAGAAATGCCCAGGTACCTCTAATTTGGAAATGACTATTGAAATCACAGAATAGGTGACCTTTAAGGAATTTTCTTACTCTAGGTGTATATCCACTTAAAAATAGAGAATTAAGGCCAGGCGCGGTGGCTCGTGCCTGTAATCCCAGCACTTTGGAAGACTGAGGTGGGCGGATCATGAGGTCAGGAGGTCGAGACCAGCCTGGCCAACATAACGAAAGCCCATCTCTACTAAAAATACAAAAATTAGCCAGGTGTGGAGCACACACCTGTAATCCCAGCTTCTTGGGAGGCTGAGGCAGAAAAATCACTTGAGCCCGGGAGGTGGAGGTTACAGTGAGCCAAGATCATGCCATTGCATTCCAGCCTGGGTGACAGAGTGAGACTCCATCTCAAAAAATAAAAAAAGAGAATTAAAATACAGACACACTTAAGAAACAAGAGGAAACTTTTCCTTGCTCAATAATCTAGTCCCATAATGGTAAACCTCTTCTGTCTAAGATTCAAAGGCTGCAAGGTAAGTAATACTTAACTGCTTCTGAGTGCATTAAATAATCGAGCCACAGCTTGAGTCTTGAGGTTGGAAAGGTACTTTCAAATGTCACAGACGCTGGGTATTTGGATCAGGAATGTGGTCTGGATGCCTTCCAGGCAGAGTCTGCCTGTGCCAGGCTGGCAGGGCCTCAGCACGGCCCAAACCCTGTCTCCCCTGGCTTCTGAGAGCTTTGTCTCTGCCATGTGGGAAGGAAACCGTCTGGGTCTAGAAATACACCAAAGCACCAAATATATCTGTGGATGCTAGAAGTCTGGAATCAGAGACGATTAGTGCTCAAAAGAAACTAGCCATTGTCTAGTTTTCTTCTCTTACCGTTTTAGAGGTGGAGAGCTGTGAGCTCCAGAAAGCTTTGACACATGTCTGGGAAACGTCAGAGATGGATCTCAGCTGAATCTAGTCTCTCCAGCTTATCTCTGTTTGGTTCAAACATTACTTGTTTTTAGGTATCTGTGAAGATAATAAAAATCAAGCATTGAGTGAAATAAGAAGGCTAACTCAAGAAATTTAGGCCAAGCTCTTTGTGGCAAAAATATATCTAGTAAGTTTTGGAATTGTTTCCCCTTTATTTCTTCCTTGGGTCTTTTCCCCAAAATGAATGCTTTCAGTGTCTGCTCATCTTTAAAAGTCAACAATAGGCCGGGTGTGGTGGCTCACGCCTGTAATCCAAGCACTTTGGAGGCCAAGGTGGGCAGATCACCTGAGGTCGGGAGTTCAAGACCAGCCTGACCAACATGGTAAAACCCCATCTTTATTAAAAAAAAAAAAAAAAAGTCAACAATAGTTAGGACTTCATGATAATGGGAATGATTTCTTTGCTCAGATTTTGCCTGATTGAGGTGAACTACAGATTAAACAAACAAACCAATCTCATATAGAAAAATACTATAAAATTGTTAGCTTGTAACTCCACTTAAAAATGGGTATTTAAGGGCTGGGCGTGGTGGCTCACACCTGTAATCCCAGCACTTCGGGAGGCCAAGGCGAGTGGATCACAAGGTCAAGAGATTGAGACCATCATGGCTAACACAGTGAAATGCTGTGTCTACTAGAAGTACCACTTTGGGAGGCTGAGGTGGGCGGATCGCCAGATCAGGAGATTGAGACCAGCCTGACCAACATGGAGAAACCCCATCTCTACTAAAAATACAAAATTAGCCAGGTATGGTGGCACATGCCTGTAATCACAGCTACTCAGGAGGCTGAGGCAGGAGAATCGCTTGAACCCAGGAGGTGGAGGTTGTGGTGAGCTGAGATCACACCATTGCACTCCAGCCTGGCAATATAGCAAGACTCCGTCTAAAAAAAAGAAAAAAAAGAAAAGACTTTGGAATTATAAGACACTGGCTAAAACTATTGAATTCATTTGCATGTCTGCTGTCCCTTTATAAAAAGCAAAACAAAATAAGTTAGCCTGTCCAAGAATTAGATTTCCTAGAAATTTTACATCTCTTAATGAGGCTTCCAGGATTTCAAAGGATTAGCAGTGTTTGCCTTGGGTCAAACTCTCCTGAGGCAGCAAACACTTGTCCTCACAGTCTGGGGGATTCTGGTCAGAATCCTTTTGGTTACAAAGAAAAGAGACCCAGTTGAGTGTGCTCAAGAAAAGGGGCCTTAATCATGAGAACCCAGTGGAAAAACACAACACAATCTGTGGACCAGAGCCCAAGGCAGCCAGCTCTGAAAGGACTAAGATGGGAAACCCCAGACAGGAACAGGATCTCTCTCTTTCTCTCTCTAATGGCTTCTCAGCTTTTCTCAGTGCGTCTACTGCCCCTCTTTCCTCCCTCTGGCTTTCTCTGTGTGAATTGCTCCTCTCCCCAAATCTCATCTTGCTTGTGGGCCATAATGGCTACCCCAGCCTCATTTCTGCCTTGCTTTTCAATGGTAGTGCCATCACTATCACCACTTGGGAATTTCCCTTTGGAGGCTCTTCTGGAGAGAGAAGCCTGACTAGTGTGCCTTATTTTCTGGAGCCGGCCATATAAGGTGTAGGTTGCTGGCTGGTTTGTAGTTGGTTCTTCTCACTGAGTCAGATGTCACTCGTGATTCTACTGGTTGTGGCCAGAGTCAGATGGTAGTAAAATGACCTTTGAGGTCATTTTTATGCAGCAATACCTGTAAATGAGACAGATTCCTCCAGAAGGCAGTGTTTGGAGTCAAGTATCCTGAGACTGTTTTAGTATTGTGGTGGTATTTTACAAAATCAGATCAGAACCATGGGGTTGATCCTGAACCCCAAGTGTGTTTAACTATGTTCCTATTGTGTCCTGGGATAATTCAGGAGATAGAACACCCCCAAAAGAAGCCAGAAGTAGACCCAGGACCCCAGCCTCTTTTTTTTTTTTTTGAAACAAAGTTTTACTCTTGTTGCTCAGGCTGGAGTGCAATGGCGCGATCTAAGCTCACTGCAACCTCCACCTCCCGGGTTCAAGTGATTCTTCCACCTCAGCCTCCTGAGTAGCTAGGACTACAGGTGTGCACCACCACACCTGGCTATTTTTTTTGGTATTTTTAGTAGAGATAGGATTTCACCTATGTTGGCCAGGCTGGTCTCGAACTCCTGACCTCAGGTGATCCACCCATCTCAGCCTCCCAAAGTGCTGGAATTATAGGCATGAGACACCACACCCAGCCCCAGTCTTTTTTTAAACTCCTAGTATCTGTAAACAAAAGCAAAAATGGGACAGAGTGGGAGAGGATTGCCTGGTCTGTATTCCCTGTTGTTCTGTTGTGGGTTTTTTTTGTTTTTTTTTTTTTTGAGATGAAGTCTTGCTATGTCACTCAGGCTAGAGTACGGTGGCTCAATCTCAATCGGCTCACTGTTATCTCCACCTCCTGGGCTCAAGTGATTCTCCTGCCTCAGCCTCCCAGGTAGGTGGGATTACAAGTGTCCGCCACCATGTCCGGCTAATTTTTATATTTTTAGTAGAGATGGGGTTTCACCATGTTGGTCAGGCTGGTCTCGAACTCCTGACCTCAAGTGATCCACCCACTTTAGCCTCTCAAAGTGCTGGGATTACAGGTGTGAGCCACTGCATACGGCCTCCCTGTAATCTTTGACTGCTTTTGAATTCACATCAAATCCCAATATCTGAGCTCAGGGTAAGCTTAGGACAGGGTAGGCCCTTGGTGGAAGTTAAAGGAAAGGCCTCCATCTGGGCAATTTTCAGGCTGAGATTATGGTAGATTGTTGGCAGATTTCTGTCTGGAATGGGATCAAGGGGGTGAGCTAAGTATAGATAGTGAGATTTTGGTTTAATCAATCCAGAGAGGATAGTGGATCCTGGAAAAGTATAAATGGCTGAACTTTAAGCTCAAAATAGTCTTCTTGTCAGAGAGAAGTTAGCTAAGAATTTCATTTTAGAAGCCCAAGTAGGCTGATGAGATGGAATACTTAGTACTCCAGGAAAAATGGGAGGGCCACGTAGAAGGCTGCTGTCCTTTGATCAAGTGAGGTGACATGCAGGAAGACTTGTAGAGCTGGTGAGCAGCAAGACCCGTGCTGACAGTGAAGATGAGTGAGCAAAGATTTGAGAGTGCAGACTTTGGGGTCAGAAAAGTTCCAGAGCTGCACAATTGGGTGAGCCTCACTTTCCTCATCTGTAACAGAGAAGTCATGTCTATTTCTTAGGGTTGTGAGGAGGGTAAATATAATGTTGTCTGTGAAGTTTAAATGTTAGCTGTAATTAAACCAATTATGGCTATCAGCATCAGAATATTTGTCCATGACCATTGACAAAACACAATACCATGCAGTATTTCAGTTGGCTTTTACCATTCAGAACTACATTTTCTGACCACAACAATCAGCAGAAATTAGGAGAAAAGGAAAACACTTTGATACTTCCTTTGAGGTAATCTCTTCTTTCTAGAATTCTCTTTCCATCTGGGCTCAAAGCTTCTATTCTTTTTTTTTTTTTTTTTGAGACGGAGTTTCGCTCTTGTTACCCAGGCTGGAGTGCAGTGGCGCTATCTCGGCTCAATGCAACATCCGCCTCCTGGGTTCAAGCAATTCTGCCTCAGCCTCCCGAGTAACTGGGACCACAGGTGTGTGCCACCACGCCCAGCTAATTTTTGTATTTTCAGTAGAGACAGGGTTTCACCATGTTGACCAGGATGGTCTCGATCTCTTGACCTCGTGATCCACCCGCCTCGGCCTCCCAAAGTGCTAGGATTATAGGCGTGAGCCACCGCGCCCGGCTCAAAGCTTCTATTCTAAGGTTGAGGGCTAAAAAACCCTGGGAAGGACAGGACTTGAATCAAAATTTACACTAAAGTTCTAAATTATTGATAAAATTTTTTAATGAGAAATATTTTTGGTGGTAAGGGCAGGGCTGGGGAGGAGAAAGACATATTGGATGCTTGCAGGGAGCAAAAGTGAATGAAAATAGGTCAAGGGAACCAAAGACCAGGTATTCATGTTTTCTTATGACCAGCTTGGCCTGTGTTTCACCACAAGATGCTCTGTTAAACTGGATGACCTCTCTCAAAAATTCATAATGTGAGCTACTGTGGTAAAGGGTCTGAGAAGTTCTACAGCCAAGGAGATGCCTTCACTTCGTTCAGTTCAGCCTTCCTAGGTTAACTGTTCATAGAACCTCTTTTTCAGCATAGGTCCTATCAGCCTCCTGAGGAACCAGGAATAAACTTTGCAATTCTGCTCCACATCTAATAAGAAGGGGGTCCACCCAATTCCAATTTCTCCTGTATTTTCTCACTTTGACTTATCTAAGTGCATTGAAGAAGACAAGATTAGGCAAATGTAATCATTGTTTTCAAATACCTGAGGGTTGGCATAGACGGTGGGATTTACATTTGCTCTGTGTAGCTCCAAAGAATAGAGTGAAGTTCGGTTCTTTGGTTCCCAGGAAAGCAGACCTCACTTCTGAATAAGAGAGAATTTTTTAAAATTGCCTTATTTTTTGAAAAGACACTATAAGCATATGGTATACGATTTAAAAGGTGTTAATACCAAGTGAGGATGTGGATCAAGAAATCGTTACAAACTGCTGGTGGTGTAGTCACTTGGAAAAGTGACCGTTCCTGTATTCTGTAAGCCAGCCATCCATCTTGTGGTATACACAGCAGAGAAACTCCTGTGCACATGCACCAGCTGTGTACAGGAATGTTCCACAAAAGTCTGTATGTGCCAAACTGGAAAGGAGCAAATGTCCACCAATAGGAAAATGGATAAACTATAGTATTTTCATGTGATGGACTCATGCACAGTCACTAAAATGAAATACTACAGATATATGCAGCAACATGGACAAATCTCTGAAACTTAATGTTGAATGGAGAAGTAAGTTCTAGAAGACTGCTTATAGCATGATACAGTTTTTATTAACTCAAAATCAAGTCAGATGAAATAATACATTGTTTAAGAATATATCCATATAGGCCAGGCACGGTGGCTCATGCCTGTAATCCCAGCACTTTGGGAGGCCAAGGCGGGTGGATCATGAGATCAGGAGATCAAGACCATCCTGGCCAACATGGTGAAAACTCGTCTCTTAAAAAAAAAAAAATTAAGTAATAATAAGAAGAATATATCTATATAATTATTTTTAAAAGATAGCAAGAGACAGCATTATTTGTTATATCCAAAAGACTTTTAAAAAACCAACTGTCAGCCTGTTGCAGTGACTCACACCTGTAATCCCAGCACTTTGGGAGGCTGAGGTGAGTGGACCACCTGAGGTCATGAGTTCGAGACCAGCCTGACCAACATGGTGAAACCCCATCTCTACTAAAAATATAAAAATTAGCTGGATATGGTGGCACGCACCTATAATCTCAGCCACTCAAGAGGCTGAGGCACAAAAATCACTTGAGCCTGGGAGGCAGAGTTTGCAGTGAGCTGACATTATACCACAGCACTCCAGCCTGGGCAACAGAGCCAGACTTATCTCAAAAAAAAAAAAAAAAAAAAAGCAACAACTGTCCTTCAAGTGATGAATAAATAAAATGAGGTTTAGCCATACAATGGAATGTTATTTGGCAATAAAGAGAAACAACACGCTGAGACATGCTGCAACATGGAGGAGCCCTGAAAGTATTTCACTAAGTGAAAGAAGCCAGTCACAAAGGACTGCATGCTATATGATTCCACTTACAGTACATGACATTTCGGAGTGAGTAAATCCATAGAGACAGAAAGTAGGTTGCTGGTTGCCTGGGTGGATAAGGAGCAGACTTGGAGGACAGAGTTTTTTGGAGGGGGAATAAAAATATTCAAAAATTATGATGGTTGTACAACTACAAATATTCTAAAAACCATGAAAGTGTACATTTTAAATGGCTACCTTATATAATATATGAATTATATCTCAATAAAGTTGTTATAAAAAGTAGCAACAGAATAATAGACGTAAAATTCAAGAAGGGGTTATTTAAGGAGGAAGAAGTGCAGTGGGCAGAGGGGACACGCAGGATGGGTTAGAGAATGTGCCCAGAAGTAACCTCTCCAGAGCTGAAAATGGTCTCATAGTAGCTGTGAGGTTCTGTCGGTGTGTGTTGGGGCTAGAGGTGCATTGGCACTCTAGACTTTTTAAAATCAGACTACATAATTTGCATATATGTTGCAAATATTCTTTTGTTTGTATCAGATAATTCATAATAAAATTTTAATACAAAATGTATGAAAAGACTGGCAGGCAAGGTGGCTCACTCCTGTAATCCCAGCACTTTGGGAGGCCGAGGCAGGCGGATCATTTGAGGTCAGGGGTTCAAGACCAGCCTGGCCAACATGGCAAAACCCTGTCTCTACAAAATGTATAAAAATTAGCCAGGTGTGGTGGCACACTCCTGTAATCCAACTACTCAGGAGGCTGAGGCAGGAGAATAGCTTGAACCTGGGAGGCAGAGGTTGCAGTGAGCCAAGATTGTGTACCACTGCACACCAGCCTGGGCCACAGAGCAAGATTCTGTCTCAAAAAAAAAAAAAGAAGAAGAAGAAGAAAAAGTACAAAAAGACATACAGTAAAACTTGGCCTCACTCCCGTTACCCAGCTCCCAGTTTCCCACCTTGAAGACAACCACTGCGTGCTGGTTCTTGTGTGTCCTTCCAGAGAGTCTAGGTGTTTATAAGCAGGATGTGTGTGGACATGCGGAAGCGACTGTGCTCTCTGCACACTGTTCTACACATCGTTTCACAAATCTAATATGCTTTGGATAACTTTCCAAACCTGTATGCGGAGTACCCTTGATTGTGTTACTGGCCAAGAAGCTTTGTGTCTTATTTGGGAAGAATGTATGTTCTGGAGTCAGGCTGCCTTTGGTTGGCTGACAGCTTGCTCCTTTGCTTTATTCAGACCTGAAACAAAAAGTCCACCTCATCACAAATGGCTCCCTTCCATCACCCTCTACCCGCTTCCCTTCTATTTCTTCTTAGCATCACCTGGCATGATACCTGTGCTTGTTTAGTTCTGTGTTTTCTTTCTTGTTCTTTTTTTGTTTGTTTGTTTTTAGACAGGTCTCACTCTGTTACCTAGGCTGGAGTACAGTGGTGCAATCATGGCTCACTGCAGCCTCCACGTTCTGAGCCCAAGCAATCCTCCTGCCTCAGCCTCCTGAGTAGTGGGGACCACAGGCACATGCCTCCATGCCCAGCTTAGTTGTTTGTTTTCATGTCCCCCACTAGAAAGCAGGCTCTATGACAGCAAAGACTCTATTCCTTTGCCCTGTAGGGTATATTGCAGTAGGTATACAGTAAGTATTTATGGAACGACTGAATAAATAAATGAAATCCCAGCTCCATCATGTACTAGCTATAAAATTTTGAGCAAGCTACTAAATCTCTCCTTCCCCTCAGTTTCCTCATGGCACAATGGTATACTAATGGCCATGAAGATTAAATAAGTGTATACTTCTAAAACACTTCGAACAGGGCCTGGCACATAGTAGCATTCATTCTATGTGGGCTCTTCCTATTAGAGTATCCCAGTGCAGGGATGTACCGTAATTTCTTTCACTGGCCTTCTATTTCGGTTGTTTCCAAGTGGGGCTGCAATGCAGAACTTTCTACTTAATGCCATTTTGCTCATGAGCAAGTCTATCTGTTGGATGAATTTCTAGAAGTGGAATTGCTGGGTTCAAGGGTACATGTATTTTTAACTTTGAGAGATAATGCCAACTTGAAGAGATACTGATGAGCGGAACTGGACCACACTGGAAGATGCTGTTCCCGACATTAGACATGATTTAGTCACAAGGCTCTGTGCCCAGGTCTCAAGTATGGGGCGACAATCATTCTTCCTGCAGGTGGGAGGCTGGGCTGTGTGATTTGCAAGGTTCCTTCAGATCCAGAATGCAATAATATGTTCCATACTATTATTGGTTAAGTGCCAGGCATACTTGCAATATAAAAATGCAAACCTAAAATATTTCATTTTCTATTCCATTGGTGGTAATGGGGAGAGATACTCTTTTTACCTTATTTTTAAACTAAAGAGCCAGTTTTTTGTTCTCACTGTAGTGTTTTTTATGTTTATTTTTATTTTGCTTTATTTTTAGACCATTTTGAAGGTATTTGGTATAAAAATTTTTAAACATCCAGCAAAACTTTCAAAAAAAAGTGTGACCAATTATTTGAACTCTCCTTATACAAATTAAACGTTTCTATAATGATTGGGTTAGGAGGTGGGTCAAGAAATATTGTATTTCTTTTTTTTTTTTTTAAACTTTATTGGGTCTTTTTTTCCTGTTGAGTCTAGTCAATAATCCACATTCTACAGCCACTCAAATGTCAGAATGTTTCAAAAATATATAAAAAAAAATAAAGAAATGAATAGAAGCGTCCTTGTTCTTTAAATTATTTCTGTGTTACCCTGAACTGTAAGTGAACCCTCCTTGCTTATAAAAGAAGCAGCTGTTCATGCAATTGAAACCATGGTTCATTACAAGCTGACCTCGGATTCAGGAGTAAAACTTCCTCTATTTTACTACGACTATTCAGACAGGGACTGGAGATAAACAGTAATCAAAATCAGGATGGAACTTGACTGGGAAACCCTGTATGTTCTTTGGCAGAATTATAGCAGCTCTCGAATTGCCAGGAGTGAGGCAATGTGAAATGACCCTCAAACATTCCCTTCGAAACGCAGTGGACCCAGGCTGCCAACTCTGAACCAACAAAGACCAATTGTGACGACTTCTTAAGCATATACTTATAGAAACATTAATTATCACCAACCCTATTTTAAACATTTATAGAGAGTTGAGATGAAAGGGCCCTTTTAGATCCATTTTTATATTCCCTCTTGTGAGAAACTATGATTACAGAGTGCTTTTTTTTTTTTTTTCTTTCTCTCTCTCCTTGGAAATTCTTATTTCTAGGTCTCATTCCTAAAATACTAAGTTTGGTTTGAGGCTTACATGCTAATCAGGTTAGATATGAGAAGATAGCAGGGAGATTCAATGGGTAAAGTGGAGGTGATGACAGAAGCGTGGTGGGGGACCCATTGCAATGTGGGAGGTTTGGGCATCTTCATCAGGGAATGACACATTTTGGAAATGTGGACATTACATTCAGTTTGCCCAGGTGCCAGCATAGAAGGTGATTCTACAGTGAATCTGCTAAGGTCTAAGACAGTGGATTCTCAAGCATTAAAGTTCATCAGAGTCTTGGGGTGGAGCTGCTTTAAAATGGACACTATGGGCTGGGTGCGGTGGCTCACGCCTGTAATCCCCGCACTTTGGGAGGCCAAGGTGGGCAGATCACGAGGTCAGGAGTTCGAGACCAGCTTGTCCAGCATGATGAAACCCCATCTCTACTAAAAATACAAAAATTAGGCAGGCATGGTGGCATGTGCCTGTAATCCCAGCTACTCGGGAGGCTGAGGCAGGAGAATCACTTGAACCCGTGAGGAGGAGGTTGCAGTGAGCCAAGATCATGCCATTATACTCTAGAATGGGTGACAGAGGGAGACTCTATCTCAAAGAAAAAAAAAAAAAGGACAATATGAGGTCTCCCATGGAGAATTCGATCAGTGTGTCTGGGGCAGAGGTGGGGGTTTGGGGAGCAGCATTTTAACCAACACTCCTGGTAATTTGCATGAAGGGAGCTTGAGGCCACACTTGGAGAGGAATGTGGCTTGAAGATTGATTATTCCTAGGCTGTCACTAAAAGGACCTTTAGGCATGTGTCTACTCAACCTACATTTATATGCTCCCTTTTTAGAACCCAACCCTACCACTTCCTCCCAGACCTCCTCCATGGTGCATGCACCCTGTGTGAAGGTTGACTCCCATAATGGTCTATGGCAGGCCGTGTGCAAGGGGGTTCTTGACTGAAGAGTGCTTTAACTTCTTGAAGGCAATCATAATTCTTTATAGAGTCATGAAAAAAGAGGAGGGAGAAAGAGAGGTCTCAGGCCAAACTAGCTGCCCTTAGGGAGTAAGTATCCTTAGCACGTAGGATGCTAAACTGGGCATAGTGGAGTGAACATGACGCGGAGACCTGGACCTGCTTTGGTGGGGCTGACAGTTCAATGGGCATAGTGCAATATGGCAAGCTATATTAAAAGCTAGGCAGTTTTAGGAAATCACAAAGGTAAACAACTTCAGTGAGTCTTTGTTTGAGACTTGGCTCTGCTCTTATTTCCCAGTGCCCACTCTTCGTCTCCACCCTCCTTTTCCTGTCCTCCCTTCTCCAGGCCAAGAGAACATCTGTCTGCTAGTAGTTCACCTTCTCCTTCTCTGCTCTGTACATGTGAACATGAATCACTAGACATACAAAATAGGGTGTCAGGAGGACAGGAATGTGCTCCCATCAGGCCCAGTGTCTCTTCCCGCCAGTTCTCGGTATCTGAAAAGCACCTCTGGACCAAGGCCAGCACAGACAGTTGCTCTCTTCCTTCTGCCTCTAGCTTTCTGCATGATACCCAGGTTCAATCAGATTGGAATGGATAGGAATATGTGCCATTCACCCTGAAGCAAGCTCTTTCCCAGGACTGCCAATGCCAACAGGTTCCAATTTAGCATTGAGAGAGGGAGCTGTTGTTTATTAAGTACTGACCATGTGCCAAACACTTCGCATCCTTGTCACGTCTAATCCT
Source organism: Ateles fusciceps (assembly GCA_036589455.1). Classification (NCBI taxonomy): domain Eukaryota; kingdom Metazoa; phylum Chordata; class Mammalia; order Primates; family Atelidae; genus Ateles; species Ateles fusciceps. Next base: position 9,566,526 of record JAZHEH010002393.1, read on the forward strand.
AACAATAACCCTGTAAGGTAGGCAGCTCTGTTATGAGTGGAGAAGCTGAGGCTGAGAGATGCTGTGACTTGTCCAAGATTGTACACGTAGGACTAGAATGTCTGGAGTGGAGGGGAGGGCTTTATGCTTTCCGTTTCTGGTTGCTTTTATGACTTGCTCAACTTTGAAGCATTTACTGTAGCTGCATTTTATGCCCATTTAGGAGGCAGTATAGTGGCGAGGTGAAGAATTGGGACAGAGCACCCCGGGGCTCTGGCTCTCACTAGCTGTGCAGCTTCCCACATGTTGTCTTCCCTGTCCCACGTTTCTCTTGGGATAACAACAGTCATGATAATAATAATTCTTGGCTCATCAGGAACAAGTGACTATGAAGGCTGGCAGGATGCCTCATGCCTGTAAGCCCAGCACCTTGGGAGGCCCAGGCCGAAGAATCATTTGAGCCCAGAAGTTCAAGTCCAGCCTGGGCACTATAGGGCAAGATCTTGTCTCTACAAAAAACTTTAAAAATTCACCCAGCGTGGTGGTGTGTGCCCAAAGTCCTAGCCACGTGGGAGACTGAGGTGGGAGGATTGCTTGAGCCCAGGAGGTGGAGGCTGGCGGTGAGCCGTGGTGGGCCACTGCACTGCAGCCTGGGTGACAGAGTGAGACCCTGTCTCAAAAGAGAGACAGAGAGAGAATAAGGTGCTTAGCACAGTGTAAGTGCCTCAACTAATATTGGTTAATTATATCATCATCATCATCATCGTCGTCATCATCTTTGCAAGCTCTCTTAAAATGGGATATAAATACATGATGAAAACAATGGCCAAATGGTGGCAGAGTGAAGGCACAAAGAATGTATGCATGAACCAAAGAGAGTGATGGCTGAGTGTGGGAGGCAGTGATGGGTCACAGAATGACTAAGGTGCAGCTGGGGCAGTCACCAAGGAAATAAGCCGATCCTGTTGGGGCAGCCTCCTGAGATACCTCCCCCTCTCCCATGCGCTGCCTGGGCAGGCAGATCCAGGTTAGCAGAGGCCAGATGGGCTAGTACCCTTGCAGGGGTCGCTCCCCCGGGACCTCAGTAGTCTAGCCCCAATTATGGTGACTGCTAATTACCTTCCCAGCTGCAGCTGTGGGACCCCGCTGGGTGGGTGGAACTGAGGTTGTGGAGGTGGGGGTGATTCTCAGAGATTAAAGAAGGAGGAGGTTCCTGACCCGCCCATCTGGGAGCTCCTGATGTGCTGGATGCATCCCAGCCCTGAGCCGGCCTGGCACCCTGGGGAGGAAACCCGGGACCAAGCAGAGGAGATCCTGAGGGGTCGATTAGACCAGGTGGGGGAAGGCAGAGGTTCTACTGGGAAGAGGGGGTGGGACAGGAGCAGCTAAAGGCATGCGTGTTTGATTCTTAGTTTCCAGATGGCAAATCAAGGATTAGAAAATTAATCCAGGTTCGAACTCGGAGAGACTGAGTCCTGAGCAGGGCTGTTAGAACAGTAGGCTGTGGCCTGAGAGAGAGGGGAATCATAGTATGTGCTTAACTCACCCGGCAGGGTGCTTGTGGAGTCCAATAGCCATAATCTGGGACCTGTAATTTGTCAACTATATTTCCCTGTCTTCATCCATGTATCCAGTATTTACGATGTGCCCGTGAGCTTGGTAATTATTAGTACACCTGAGCCTTTGTAGGGCATACAAATTTTCCATCCATTGCCTGAAGGTATTTATTGTCCCAGAGTAATAACCATAATAATAAAAGTACCGAATCCCACTGATTTAATATCTACTATGTGCTGTTCATGATCTCACTGTATGTGACAACAATTGTAATTAGGTAGCTTTTATCAGCCTACTTTATAGACGAAGAAACTGAAGCTCAGGGAGATTAAGGAGCTTGCTCTCCATTCAGGACACACGGCTTCTGGTCAGTGCCGGAGCCAAGATTCATATCCAGATTCTATACTATAAAGCCCTCGTTCTTGGTATAACTGCAAAGCCCTTACTCTTGGTTGCTGGTCCAAGGAGGGGTCTATCCACTGTGAGAGATCACCCACTAATTGAAGGAGGATTTTGAGCCCTGGCTTCAACCAGAATGGTCCAAAAGCCTTCTTGCAATGTCGGGACGCAGCAAAGTGTTCTGCAGCCTGAGGAAAGAAGGTGAGAGGGTTCAGTGGGGAGGCGCAAGGACAAGAGACAGTGAGGACGGTCACAGCTACTGCTGCCTCCCCCTGAGCTTCCCAGCAGCCCCATGAGGGAGGAGGGACGGGGATAACACCTCTGTTTTGAAACGATGGGAGCTCAAAGAGGTTATGTGGCTTGCCCCAGATACCCCACTACTAAAGGATAAAAGTGTGTCCCTGGATTCCTTCCATTTTACAAGCAACATGTAACCATGGAAGTTCTGTGGCTAGAATATGGGAGATGGGAAGATGGACCGTCTTGTATCGTTAAATGTATAATTTTCATTGTTAGTATAAGAGCATCACTCTTAACCTTTTTATTTTTTTCATGCCGCAGACCCCTTTGGCAGTCTGCCAAGTCTGGGATCCCTTTGCCAAAAAATAGTTTTGTTTTTAAAATTGTGGTAAATGGCCAGGCGTGGTGGCTCATGCCTGTAATCCCAGCACTTTGGGAGGCTGAGGCGGGCAGATCACGAGGTCAGGAGTTCGAGACCAGCTAGACCAGCATGGTGAAACCCTGTCTCTACTAAAAATACAAACATTAGCTGGGTGTGGTGGCGCACACCTGTAATCCCAGCTACTCAGGAGGCTGAGGCAGGAGAATCGCTTGAGCCCAGGAGGTGGAGGTTGTGGTGAGCCAAGATTGCGCCACTGCACTCTAGCCTGGGTGACAGAGCAAGATTCCGTCTCAAAAAAAAAAAAAAAAAAGTTTTGTTTTTAAAATTATGGTAAATACACGTAACATAAAATTGACCATCTTCACTATTTTAAGTGTACAGTTCAGTGGCATTAAGTACATGCATACTGTTTCACTACCTTCGCCACCATCCATCCACAGAATTATTTTTATCTTGCAAAACTGAAACACTGTACACATTAAACAGTAACTCCCCTTCTCCCTGCCTTCTGGCTCCTGGCAACCACCATTCCACTCTCTGTCTCTATGAATCTGACTACTCTGGACACGTAATTTCAATGGAATTATGCAGTCTTTTTCCTTTTGTGACTGGCTTACTTCACTTGGCATCTTGTCCTCAAGGTGCATGCACGTTGTAGCGTGTGTTGGAATTTTCTTCCTTTTCAAGGATGAGTAATACTCCATTGCATGCATATACCACATTTTGTTTCGGGATACTTGTGTTGCTTCCACCTTTTGGCTATTGCAAGTAATAGGCCAAATAATGTTTTAAAGTACATAAAATTACAATTTGTGTATATAGTATAAAGTAAATAAATGTATATTTACAGAAACTATATGCAACATAATTACAAAGGAAAATATTTATATGATATATAGTTATCATCTATCTATCTATCTGTCATCTATTTTTTTTTGACAAGGTCTCACTCTGTCACCCAGCAAGAATGCAATGGTACAGTCATGGCTTACAGCAGCCTTGAAATCCTGAGCTCAAGTGATCCTCTCATCTCAGCTTCCCAAGTTGCTGGGACTACATCATGCCTGGCTAATTTTTAAATTTTTTGTGGAGATGGGATCTCACTTTGTCGCCCAGGTTGGTCTCAAACTCCTGGCTTAAAGCAATCCTCCAGCCTCAGCCTCCCAAAGTGTTGGGATTACAGGCATGAGCCACTATCTCTGGCTTTCAATATATATTTTAAAAATTGGCCAGGCACAGTGGCTCACACCTGTAATCCCAGCACTTTGGGAGGCCAAGTGGGTGGATCCCTTGAGGTCAGGAGTTCAAGACCAGCCTGGCCAATGTGGTGAAATCCTGTCTCTACTAAAAATATAAAAATTAGCTAGGCGTGGCAGTAGGTGCCTGTAATCCAAGCTACTCAGGAGGCTGGGGCAGGAGAATTGCTTAAAACCCAGGAGGTAGAAGTTGCAGTGAGCCGTGATTGTACCACTGCACTCTAGCCTGGGTAACAGCAAGACTTCATCTCAAAAAAAAAAAAAAAAAAAAAAAAATTTGATCGTGATATAGAAATATGTCAGCTCCTTTACTAATGCAGTTAATAAAATCCATCAGCAGGCTTAATAACTCCCCTAACTTGGAAAAAGCGATGAATGTAAGTGATATTTTGAGATATGTTCAGTTACTAGCATATAATATGGAAATATCAGTGATTTCCATTGGTAACAAAGTCCCAGGTATGGCTAATATTCCTGTGGTTTGTTGCCTACATTCATAATGGAAGGGAATGCTAAATTTCAGTTGGAGATTTGTGAAAATGCAGATGATTATTTCTCATATAAGTCCAGGATCCCCTGGAATTCTCTTCCCAGGCCCTGGGAAATTCCAGCCATGATGAGAGCACAGCTTTGGAGCTTAAGGAAAGGCTTTCTTATAACCCTCCAGGCCTGAAGTGAGGGCTCTAAATTCAAACTTTTTGGTTTGGAGTGATCTTTTCCTGGCTTGGCCCAGCTGTGTGATCTTGCCTCTCTGAGCCTCTGTTTCCTCATCTATGGTTGGATGACCAATATCTGCCCCTTAGAAGTTACAGCTACCTGTGACTAATGAACCTCCTTTAAAAAGATGAATAGACCGGGCGTGGTGGCTCATGCCTCTAATTCAGCACTTTGGGAGGCCAAGGCAGGCAGATCACCTGAGGTCAGGAGCTTCAGACCAGGCAGACCCACAAGGTGAAACCCCTGTCTCCACTAAAAATACAAAAATTAGCTGGGCGTGGTGGCAGGTGCCTGTAATCCCAGCTACTGGGAGGCTGAGGCAGGAGAATTGCTCGAATCCAGGAGGAGGCGATTGCAGTAAGCTGAGATCATGCCACTGCACTCCAGTCTGGGTGCCAGAGCAAGACTCCATCTCAAAAAAAAAAAAAAAAAAAAAGGATAAAACCAGGCGAGTGTTTTGACCCAGGTTTATCTAAATCTCAAAATCCCCTTCTCCATCCTCGATGGGTGGCAAGATGGAAAGCTTTTTACATTCATGCTTTCCAGAACCTCATTTTCTTCCTTCCCTTCAGGGTAAACAATACAACTAAGCCAGACCCTGACTATTCCTTCTAACCCAGTCTTTTGGGAGCCAAAATGGGCATTTTGTTTTCACAGACCTTAAGTTGTCTAAAACTTTTACATACCAGGGGGTGGTCTGGGATCCTATTCAGGCCCCATAAAGACCATAGGCGGCAAAGATAGGGGATCAGCAGGGATATTCTTAAACAATTCACTAGAGAAAGGAAGCCACAAAGGGAGGTTTACATGCAGGTGTCCAGGCATTCTAGCTATGTGCCTTGAGATAACCAAATTCCTGGCTGAGGATGGCAGATGGGAATGCATTAAATTTACTGCTTGTTGAACAGGTTTAGTCTCTTCTGTTTTAATACTGAATATATCATATGGAAATCTTTTTTAAAACAATCTATGAGATAGGATATACTAACTAGTTCATAAGATTGTGGATTCCCAGCAGTTTGGGAGGCTGAGGCAGGTGGATCACTTGAGGTCGGGAGTCCAAGACAAGCCTGGCGAACACAGTGAAACCCCATCTGTACTAAAGATACAAAAAATTAGCCGGGCACGGTGGCAGGTGGCTGTAATCCCAACTACTTGGGAGGCTGAGATAGGAGAATTGCTTGAACCCACAAGGTTGCCATGAGCTGAGATCGCGCTGTCGCACTCCAGCCTGGGTGCAGACTCCGTCTCAAAAAAAAAACAAAAAAAAAAAACATTGTGGATTGATTGAGGTAATGCTTATGGAAGCTCTTGTCCAACCTGAGCTGAAGCTGCAACACCGCTGGGAGGGAATTTGGGGTGCCCCCCAATCCCTTACCCCAAGGCCCGTTTGCACGAACTGATGTGCGTATCAGTTTGGTTCTTTTTTTTTTGAGACAGAGTTTCTCTTTTGTTGGTTGCCCAGGCTGGAGTACAATGGCGCCCTCTTGGCTGATGGCAAACTCCACCTCCCAGGTTTAAGCAATTCTCCTACCTCAGCCTCCTGAGTAGCTGGGATTACAGGCATGTGCCACCACGCCGGCTAATTTTATATTTTTAGTAGAGACTGGGTTTCTCTATGTTAGTCAGGCTGGTCTCGAATTCCCGACCTGAGATGATCTGCCTGCCTCAGCCTCCCAAAGTGCTGGGATTACAGGCATGAGCCACCGGCCCAGTTTGGTTCTTAATTGGGGAAAGGGAGGAGTACCCCCCACCAACCTGTGCCTCAGGAGTGCCTGGGAGGGGAGGGGGAGAACAGAGGGCATGAACCACTGTTTTTGTCTCCATGTCAGGACATTAGTACTGGAGTGGGAGAAGGAGCTGTGTTTATATGATATCTTTTGAGCCTGTGTCCAAGCACTGTTGGCTCAGAGTGCAAGGGACAAAATGTGACACTGAGCAGGGAGAGGGCAGGTCTTTTCGTATCCCTTCTGTTCTGCCCAAAGGGGCCACTGGCAGAGGCCCTGTGGAGAGCAGTGGCATGGTGGGGACAGGGCGTAGTGCCTCGCAGAGACAGAAGATCATGAGAAACTCAGTGCTGTGTATATGGAGACCAGATTCCCTGGAAATTCTGGAAAATAAGTGTTGAGGGAGAGAGAAGATGTCAAGCAAGGCCTAATTTGATGAGCAGATGGGGGCTGGGAGCTGGCAAGAATCGACTATTAATGTCGACATTACCTCATTTGCACTGCTTCTCTTTTGAGCCTGGGACATAACGAGTAAAACAGCATCTTCCCAGAAACCCAAGAAATTCCTCTTCTATTTCTGAGTCTGAGATGTAGTAAGGAATCACACATACTTGCTTACTAGCTGTGTTGTTGTTAAGGTATTACTCAGCTATCCAGTGTAGGAGAAAGGTTAACAGGGTCAAAAGGCTGCTTGTGAGTGACCTGGGATTCAGTCAGTTTTCTCTGATACGAAAGCTCATACTTTTTCATCACAGGATAACTTTTCCCCTAAATTTATCTTGGACAAAAAGAAAATATGTTCAGTAAGTTAAACATAGAAATACCATATGCCCCAGCAATTCTACTCCTAGGAATGTATCCAAAAAGAATCCAGGACAGATAATCAAACAAAAACTTATACAGGAATGTTCACTGTTCACAATAGCCAAAATATATAAACAACCCAAATATCTCTAAACTGATGAGTGTATCAACAAAATGTGGTATGCCATACAACAAAATGGTATTGGGTCACAAAGAACGAAGTACTAATACATGCCACAATATGGATGCAGCTTGGAAACATCGTGCTAAGTGAAAGAAGCCAGTCATAAAAGACCACTTGTTGTATGATTCCAAATATATGTTCTGTTGAGAATAGGCAAATTCATGGAGACAAAAAGTAGATCAGTGTTTGCTGGGGTTCGGGGTAAGGGGAATGAGAAGTGACTGCTAATGGGTACAGGGTTTCTTTTTTCCTTTTTTTTTTTTTTTTGAGGTGGAGTCTTGCTCTGCTGCCCAGGCTGGAGTACAGTGGCATGATCTCGGCTCATTGCAACCTCCACCTCCCTGGTTAAAGCGATTCTCCTGCTTCAGCCTCCCTAGTAGCTGGGATTACAGGCACCCACAACCCAGCTAGTTTTTTGTATTTTTAGTAGAGATGGGGTTTCATCATGTTGGTCAGGCTGGTCTCGAACTCCTGACCTTGTGATCCACCTGCCTTGGCCTCCCAAAGTGCTGGGATTATAGGTGTGAGCCACTGCATCCGGCCCAGGGTTTCTTTTGCAGGCAATAAAAATGTTATAAAATTAGACAGCAGCAACATAAAAGCTGTACAACATCATAAATGTACTGAAAGCCATTGAATTGTATACTTTCAAAATTGTTAAAATGGTACATTTTTTTTTTTTACCACAATAAAAAGAAAACATCAAGGAGTATTTAAATAGGAACGTTAAGCACATTCCAGGTGCTCTGTTTCCCAGCCATCTATTTTCTAGAGTTTTGGAATGATAAGATCTTCCTTATTTGGAACTACTTAAGGAACTTCATCTACGCAGAACACAGCTGAGAATCAGGAAGAAAACACAGCTCTCAGAGTCTCCCTCAGTGCCTGTGAGAAGAAGGCCTGAAGGGTGAGCTAAGCCCGTCCATGTGTTATAACTTGGTATCTTCCTGGATTATAACAATTCTCTCAGTTATCAAGACAAGATTAACTCTATTCTGAGTCTCTAGAAAACAGTTTTCATCCTTTCAATTTGCTTTCTGCTTTGCTACATAGCAAATTATGTGGTCCTTGATTCATTTCTGAGAACCTGGAAGACTTTAATGGAGTTTTAGGAGTAGACTCAATTTTGTAATAAACTCATGTTTTTCCATGTGCTTGATTAGGACATTACTCGGAACCTAGGAACAAGTGTTGAAAGACAAGTGTTCCACTGAGTAGCCACGACTCCAATATGACACTGGCCCTCAGGTTTTTCAACCATGGGACAGGGTGGTCTTCAACACAGGGCTATTATGAGAGTTAAATATGATACTGACAAGCTATTAATTACTGGGTTGGCAGGAAGAATTCCCTGTGCTAATGCAGTATGGATAGCTAACATGTATGATGCATTTGTGCATTGTACATCACTAGGCTAAGCACTTTACACAGCATCCATGTACATATATGAGCTAAGTTCTACTTCAGTCCCAGTTAGTACATAAAGAAACGAAAGGAGAGAGACAGTAAATAACTTACCCAAGGTGCCAGAGCCAGTAAATGTTTGAGCCAACTGTGACTCCAGCAGCCGGAGCACTGCCTCTTGTGCATAACATATTACATTTTTCATATAATGTCAAGGAAAAAGTCAAGCAGAACTGAGGGATGTAATCAATACTTTCAAAATTATCTTGAGTATCTTTGTATGAAATAACATCCAAAATTACTGGAGCCAACTCAAAGCTGGTTGTTCGCATTTCCTTCAAAAATCTACATTCAGTGACATTCATTTCAGTAGCTTGAGATCAGCAATGGTAGGAGTATTCACATTATGGAAGTTAGCAAATGCTCCTAATTAGGGCTTTTTTTTTTTTTATCTCCCAGAGAGCCTGTTAAACATTTGCCTGCATACTGCTAGCTAAAATAATTTCTGGGCCAGGTGCAGTGGCTTACGCCTGTAATCCTAACAGTTTGGGAGGCCGAGCTGGATAAATCAACTTGAGGACAGGAGTTTAAGACCAGCCTGGCCAACATGGCAAAACTCTGTCTTTACTAAAAATACAAATATTAGCTGTGTGTGGTGGCACATGCCTGTATTCTCAGCCGCTCTGAAGGCTGAGGCAGGAGAATTACTTGAGCCCAGGAGGCAGAGACTGCAGTGAACCGAGATGGTACCATTGCACTCCAGCCTGGGCAACACAGCGAGACCCTGTCTCAAAAATAAATAAATAAAATAAAATAATTTCTACTAGCTGAAAGAATATCTGATTATAATAATAAAAGCATTTTTCTTCATTTGCAAAGCTGCAAATATAAACCCACAAAAGCAAGAGGACTTCTCTTGATGAGTCTCAACTTTGAAAGAATAAGAGGAAAATCATAACAGAAAGAAACCTGCGGGCCGGGTGTGGTGGCTCACACCTGTAATCCCAGCACTTTGGGAGGTTGAGGCAGGCACATCACCTCAGGTCAGGAGTTTGAGACCAGCCTGGCCAACATGGTGAAACCCTATCTCCACTAAAAATACAAAAATTAGCTGGGTATGGTGATGTGTGCCTGTAGTCCCAGATACTCGGGTGGCTGAGGCACGAGAATTGCTTGGATTTGGGAGGCAGAGGTTACAGTGAGCTGAGATCGTACCACTGTACTTCAGGGTGGGTGACAGGGTGAGACTCCATCTCAGAAAAACAAAAAAGAGCCAGGCACGGTGGCTCATGCCTATAGTCCCAGCTGAGGTGGGAGGATCGCTGAGAACCCAGGAGTTCTGGGCTGTAATGCACTATGCAGATCGGGTGTCTGCACTAAGTTCAGCATCAATATGGTGACCTCCTGGGAGCGAGGGACCACCAGGTTGCCTAAAGAGGGGTGAACTGGCCCAGGTCGGAAACGGAGCAGGTCAAAACTCCCGTGCTGACCAGTAGTGGGATCGCGTCTGTGAATAGCCACTGCACTCCAGCCTGGGCAGCATAGCAAGACCCCATCTCTTAGAAAAGAAAAGAAAAGAAGAACAAAAAAGAAACCTGAGATCTGAAGCAGCCTCTGCATTTGTGCTTTTCCCAGCCCACAGCTTTCATTCTTTGAAACAGACACTGAACATCTAAATTGTGTTGTCCTACTTAGTCCTTCCACCAAGACAGGCAATAGATATTATTACTATCTGTGTGTGTTTTTTTGTTTTTTGAGATGACGTCTCGCTTTTGTCCCCCAGGCTGGAGTGCAATGCAGGGCGGCTCACTGCAACCTCCGCCTCCCAGGTTCAAGCGATTCTTCTGCCTCAGCCTCCCGGGTAGCTGGGATTACAGGTGCCTGCCACCATGGTTGGCTATTTTTTTTTTTTTTGTATTTTTTTAGTGGAGACAGGGTTTCACCACATTGGCCAGGCTGGTCTTGAACTCCTGACTCAGGTGATCCGCCCTCCTCAGCCTCCCAAAGTGCTGGGATTACAGGTGTGAGCCACCGCGCCCAGCCACTATCTGCATTTTAAGAATGAGAGAACTGAGCCTTAGAAAAGTTAAGTAACTTGTTTGAGCTAGAAAGCGGCAAAGCCAAGATTGGAATCTAGGTAGTGTGAATTCAGAACTCATCTTTCTCCACTGCTGGACTTCAACGTAGCTTCAGTATCTTTGCATCCACCATTTCCCTTAGGTTCCATTGCTCAGGATCTTCTTAGATATCCTGGTAAAAACTAAAGTGGAGGCAGTTGGACAAAGCACCCAAGGCCAAACCATATTGGTGATTTGCACATATGATCTCAGGTTTGACCTTAAGGTTTCAGGGACCCTACACCCAAGAGGTGCTGAGAAGGAAGGAATTGGTCTGGAGCAGGAAAAAAAATAAAACATCAAATAAAACAAAAAATCAGGAGTAAGAACTCTTGAATAATTAGCCTAACACATATGTTTTGAGCACCTACTATTTGTCAGGCCTAGATAATTCAGGGTGCCAGGGATAAAACAAAGCAGTCAAGTCTCTGCACTAGAGTTTATACTCAACCCCAACAACAAAAATGAACATTTATGGAGTGCTTGCTGTGTGCCAGCACCCTGCTAAGTGCTTATGCTCATTGTCTGATACCTAATTATCCTTATACCTAATCCTTGGAACAGATGTTGAGATAAGGACATGACCAGCTGGCATCCTTGGCAAGTTGCTTGAGTGTTCTGTGGTCATTTCCCAGGTATGTAAAATGGAGATACTATTTAACTACTTCACTGGGTTGTTGTGAAAATGAAGTGAAGTGATAATTTGTTTGTAAAGAGCTGACCACAGTGTTGGTCCGTACTATGCCATCTGTGCTAGCTTTTTGTTAGCACAAAGACTACTTTTCTAATAAGAAGGGTGCTGTGATCAGTGTCACTTCACAGATGTGAAAACTGAGGCTCAAGTCTCACAATCAATGCTGACTGCCTGTCCACTGTACCACATGGCCCTTGGAAAGTGGGAAGCGGGAAGGCACCAGGTGGAATAGGCTGAATGCCTATAGAGTCTGAAGAGGAAAAAGTGGAAAGAGGAAAGTCGTGGGCAGAGATAGGAGTCTTCTAGGATGCAGGGTGAGGTAGTTTAGACAGTGGCCACCTATGAGTGACCTCAGAAAGCCGAGGCTCTCTAATTAGCCCAAACTCTGGGTTATCGTTAGGGAAACTTTCCTTTCCGCCCCATTCCCACCTGTTCCCTGCCAGCCTGGATTAGGTGTCCACCTGTCCCCCACAAACAGTTCTACAACCCGATAAGGTTATTTCCTTCTCAGCATACACCACAGTGCACTTGCGTTGCCTGTTTAGGTCTCTGTGTCCCTTTCAAGACCAGGGACCTGGAAACCTCTCCAGGCTCAGCACCCAGTACTCCTGGTTAGAGCTCAGTAAATGTCTGGACATTCGACTGCCTTTATGACCAAGAAGCACTAGATCTTTCACCTCAAGGAGAAGCTTATAGTCATAAGTGCTTACTTAGAAAAGGGAGTTGAGGCCGGCACAGTGGCTCACCCCTGTAATCCCAGCACTTTGGGAGGCCAAGGCAGGCAGATCACCTGAGGTCAGGAGTTCGAAACCAGCCTGACCAACATGGAGAAACCCCCATCTCTACTAAAAATACAAAATTAGCCAGGCAAGGTGGCACATGCCTGTAATCCCAGCTACTTGGGAGGCTGAGGCAGGAGAATCGCTTGAACCTGGGAGGTGGAGGTTGCGATGAGCCGAGATCGTATTATGGCACTCCAGCCTGGGCAACAAGAGCGAAACTCCATCTCAAAAAAAAAAAAAAAAAAAAAAAAAAAAAAAGAAAAGAAAGAAAAGAGAGTTGAACATTAGGGCCTTTACCTACTAATACAGTAGTTCCCCCTTATCCATGGTTTTAGTTGCTGGTGGTCAACTACCAGTTCAAAAATATGAAGCTATGTAGAGAGAGAGAGGGGAGAAAGGCAGGCCACATTCACAGAACTTTCATTACAGCATAGTTTTGTAATTGTTCTATTCCATTATTATTTATTGTTGTTAATCTCTCACTGTGTCTAATTTATAAATTAAACTTTATCATAGGTATGTATGTATAGGAAAAACGTAGTATATACAGGGCTCAGTACTCTCTCAGGTTCAGGTCTCCACCATGGGTCTTGGAGCATCTCCCCTGTGGACGAGAGGGGCTTATTGTACCTGAAAAGGATGTTCATGTCTCTGCCTTATACAAAGGAAGTTGTTACAGTTGTCAGTATCCTTAAAGGGGTTTGAATAAGGTATGTTCAAGTTTCCCCGTGTCCTGGATACAACCTCAGAACAGGTGAGCTATCACAGGTCACAGAGTTGAGACAGGCACGTACTGTCTGGCTGTGCGGTGATTTGTCTAACCATCACAGAGCTGGCAGGTTGGCTGCATTTGACTCCTCCCAGCAATGCTGAGAAGGCGTTCTGAACCTATAGCCTTGTACTGTTGTGTAAATACATTCCTAGAGGGAAATTGCTGGGTCAAAAGCATTCTCATGAAGATTTCATTTAAAAAACTCAAATATTAGAAAGTGCCTGTGTGAAACCCTGGCTAATGACAGTTAGCTCAAAGGCAAATACTTCAAGTACCTTTTCCATGGACATGTTCTTTATCTATTCTGACTCTAAGATTTCAGAGCTCTCGCAGCCCTGTGTTCTCTGAGACTGACATTGCAGTAAGCAGCAGGAATGCCCAGGAGAACATGTCAAGAGGAAGAGAAGACAAAGTCAAGGACAGCGAGAAAAACAACATAGAAGAAACTGAAATAGAAAAGATGGCTTAGGGCTGAAAGAAAGGCATTTCAAAGTCAAAAGAAGAGGAAAAGGAAGGCTAAATTCTGCTTGAAAAAGGATTTTTTAAAGTTTTCCGGCTGGGTGTGGTGGCTCACACCTGTAATCCCAGCACTTTTGGAGGCTGAGGTGGGCGGGTCACCTGAGGTCAGGAGTTCGAGACCAGCCTGGCCAATATGGTGAAACCCTATCTCTACTAATAATACAAAAATTAGCTGGGCATCGTAGCATGCACCTGAAGTCCCAGCTACTCAGGAGACTGAGGCAGAAGAATCGCCTGAACCTGGGAGGCAGAGGTTGCAGTGGGCTGAGATTGTACCACTCCAGTCTGGGCGACAGAGCAAGACTCTGTCTCAAAAAAAAAAAAAAAAAAAGAAAAAGAAGTTTTCCTTTGAAAAACCCATAATGCCAGTAAATAGCAAGGTTCTGATAAGAAAAGCAATGGCTTGAAATAGGAAGAGACCCCTTGTTCTGTGGACGGAGAGATGAGTCTCAGGGGCCAACTTGACTTGCTCGAGGACACGTGGCTACTTGGGGACGAACTGTTGCTCCTCAGTCTTGCTGCATCATGGCCTTTATTTTCCTGCCATTTTCCTCCACTTATCCCTTTATAATTACTTTACTTAAGCAATATAGATTATTCATTCAAAGCTGGAACATCATTTTCCCGTTTCAGTGAGTTTAAATAGCAATGACAGGGCTTATTCTTAGTGTTTAACAATTAAAACCAGTTACGACTCTTTCTTTCCTTCACGTAAAAAACACATTGTCCTTTTCAGAATGTAGTGTTTTTATTCTATGACATCAACAGGCTAATGAGAACAATAATATGGCAATAAAGCCTCCAGAGAAGATGTGTACTAAATATAATCAAGTAAGCCCAGCTATTCAGGATTGTGGAAATAGTGCCATGGATACAAAATAAAGAATAAAAATAGCTCAAAGGATACTGAACTCATGAGCATGAGTCAGGGCACACTCATGTGTGTTCATCCCAGATATGACCAGCTACAACAAGCTCAATTTCCTTCCACCCTTTGGAGGGTGCGGGGCAAGCCCCTAGATACTTTGTTGATACTGAATCCAAATTCCCCAAATTGCCCAAGCTATGTTTGGCAAACCCAGAAAATGTTCCCACTTTGTCCCTAAAGCAGAGGAAAACTGAGTCAAGAGCCACCCTAAGCACTCATTCAATTAATTACCCATCCATTCATCCATCCATTTATCCATCTCTCCCTTCATCTATCCCTCCCTCCTCCATCCATCCAACGATCAAACGTTTGTTGAGCTCCTACCGGGTAGGAGTTCAGTTAGTGACTATGGAACTGGCTCACTGATTGGAAATAACAGCGCAGTCTTGACTTTTGGCTTTTTACTACCCTTGGGTTTGTGTTCCTTGTTGATAGAGAGGGATAGCCAATCCTGAGGTTTTGGTCTAGCTATGGAATTTATATGGATGTGGTTGCTCTCTCTCCGTCATTCTGTGTATAGCTAGAGAGATGAAGCAAGAAAAAAAAAAAAGAATATTAAAGGCAATCTGTTTTTCTTGGACTCTAAATTGTAAAGCTCATTTTTTTGAAAATCCAAGGAAGAGTATTTGCCAATGAGCCCTTCAAGGAGGCAAAAAAGAATTCCAGTGGATCCCAGGAAGACAGTCTGTGTTTAGGAAGGAAATATCCTGGGAGGTCCCTTTCTCATGCAGAGAGGACCCTGGCCTAGTCCAGCACTGGAAGCACTTGACACCAATGCCATCGGGAACTTACATCTCAGGTGTCTAAAGGGCTCTGGTCATGACCCTGCCCTTTTTCTTTATTGGCAAAATTGCTCATGTTTCAGTTTTGGGGGACTGAAGAATCTAGAGTATTCCCCTAAGATCCCAGGATAGGTTCATAAAATGTGACTATCTGAAATTGAAGGAAGGAGAGTGATAAAAGTAGATGAGATAATCTATCCCCCCCACAACCCTGTCAAGAGTGTAAGCTCAATAAGGACAGGAACTCTGTTCATCTGTTCATTGTTTTATCCCTAGTGTCTAGCAATATGATATTCAATGCTCAGCAAATCTTCACTTAATTAATAATAGTACTGTTGCAGTCTTCTCAGGAAATATTTGTAGCACCCAAACTGCTAAGCAGTAGAAAGTACATCAGACTGTGACTAAGAAAGCTTCAATCTGATTCCTTTTTTTTTTTTCTTGAGACAGAGTCTCTGTCACTCAAGCTGTAGTGCAGTGGTGTGATCTTGGCTCACTGCAACTTCTACCTCCCAGGTTCAAGAGCAATTTTCCTCTCTCAGCTTCCTGAGTAGCTGGGATTACAGGTGCATGCCACCATGCCCAGCTAATTTTTGTATTTTTAGTAGAGATGGGATTTCACCATGTTGGTCAGGCTGGTCTGAAACTCCTGGCCTCAAGTGATCCTCCCCCCTCGGCCTCCCAAAGTGCTGGGATTACAGGTATGAGCCACTACACCCAGCCCCTGAATCTGATTTGTTTAATAGCTGTGGGTATAAATTTTCACACCTTTAAAGTGGGATCAACAGCATCTACCTTACAAAGTTATCGGGAAGATTAAATAGAATCACATATTTAAAAGGTCATAGTGATATGCCTGATACAGTGATATGTTCTTAAGAAATGTGTCCTTTGTAGGGACATGGATGAACCTGGAAACCATCATTCTCAGCAAACTGACACAAGAACAGAAAATCAAACACCGCATGTTCTCACTCATAGGCGGGTGTTGAACAATGGGAACACATGGACACAGGGAGGGGAGTATCACACACTGGGGTCTGTCGGGGGGAAAAAGGGGAGGGATAGTGGGGGGGTGGGGAGTTGGGGAGGGATAGCATGGGGAGAAACGCGAGATATAGGTGATGGGGAGGAAGGCAGCAAATCACACTGCCATGTGTGTACCTATGCAACAATCTTCCATGTTCTTCACATGTACCCCCAAACCTAAAATGCAATTAAAAAAAAAAAAAAACAAAAACAAAAAAAAGAAATGCTAGGGGACTGCGCAAATCTTAGCAAGAGGCCTAAATGAGCCTAAAAGGAAGCATCGCTGGGTGCGGTGGCACATGCCGGTAGTCCCAGCTACTTGGGAGGCTGAGGTGGGAAGATCTCTTTACCCAGGAGTTTAAGTCCAGCTTGGGCAGCATAGCAAGGCACTGCCTCTAAAAACAAACAAATAAATAAAAATTATAAAAGGAAGCACCAATGAAAACGTAACCACTGAAAGAAAAGCTAAATTCATGAAAATTCCATCCTATTATGATGGCAAAAATATCTTATGACTGATATGAAGAATATTTTTTAGAGGAAAATCAGTGGAGAAAGTTATGCTAGTGTTTCCATGACAATTTTCAGTGCTGAGCTTATTTTCATGTGAACAAGACAAACTTTCAGCTTTCCTGAGTTATCAAGCCATGGCTTAATAAAATTTGCTTTCAAAGTACTTATGAAGAAAAATCATCCAAAAATTGGAAATAAAACAAAGACGTTGTTGTGTGTCTTTGTTTCAATGACATCCTAGAGAATTGGCTAACAAGGTCACTTAAGGATCATCCTGTGCTCTTGGAATTATTATTTTGCTTTACTTACTCTTTACTATTTGTATAAACTGAATGTTTGTGTTCCTCCTCAAATTTGTGTGTTGAAGCTGTAACCCCCAGTGTGGCTGTATTTAGAGATGGGGTATCTAAGAAAGCAATTAACATTACCTGATCTGATAAGATTAACGTCCTTATAAGATGAGACACCAGCTCACACACACTGAAGAAAGGCCAGGTGAGCACGTTGTGAGAAGGTGGCCATCTGTAAGCCAGGAAGAGGTATCTCACCAGAAGCCAAACCAGCCAGAACCTGAAGCTTGGAGGTGAGCCTCTACAACTGTGAAAAAATTAATTTATATTGTTTAAGCCACCTAATCTTAGTACATTTTTGGGACAGCCTGAGCTAAGACTCTATTGCTTAGGGTTCAGACTCTGTAATTCTGAGCATTAACTTGTAGAAGATTGATAAGTTACTTATGCATGTTTCCAGTAGAGATGTAAATTATTTCTATTTGTAGAAATGAGTGCAAGGATCAGTTTTACTGACCTGTAGGACAGTAACCATTTTATATCTAATGCTGTAATCTGTGTTTCAGTTTTCCTGCTTTGTAAAATGCCAATAACAATTCCTCCTTCACAGGGTTGTTGTACGATTAACTATAACTCGTGTAGCACATATAGGGCACTGCTGGACGCATAGTAAGCTTTCAATTAAATTACACGCACTACAATTATTTAGATCAGAGGTCCACAGATGAGTTTGGTTGGGTTTGCACAGTGTTTAGAAATATGAGTGGCCAACAGGTAAAAGTCAGGACATTTCATGTATTTCAGATTTTAACATCTCTTGAAAAATCAAAATATTAGGCAGTACAAGGCTTAAATTATTATTATTATTATTATTTTGAGATGGAGTTTCACTCTTGTTGCCCAAGCTGGCTTGCAGTGGTGCGATCTCAGCTCACTGCAACCTCCATCTCCCAGGTTCAAGCAATTCTCCTACCTCAGCCTCCCAAGTAGCTGGGATTACAGGCACGCACCACCATACCCGGCTAATTTTTTGTATTTTTAGTAGAAACAGGGTTTCTCCATGTTGGCCAGGCTGGTCTTGAACTCCTGACCTCAGCTGATCCACCCACCTCGGCCTCCCAAAGTGCTGAGATTACAGGCGTGAGCCACCACGCCTGGCCACAAAGCTTAAATTATTATGTGGAAACCAACAACTCTAAGTGGGTGGCATCTGCCCTTTGGAATGGGCGGATATTATTTCACTTGCCATAGGCCACACCTAGGCCCTTTGCTCCTTTATGTTACCTGCCAGGTCTTTGAGGCATCAATCCCTGGTTTAGAGCATCATCTCCTTGTTCCCCAATTGAAATAATCTTCAGCCCAGTTTCCAGAGGCCCCAGAACGAGGAGCTGCCCAATAGGACCCCAGTGGTACTTTAGGGGAGCCCTTCAAGAGCTCATGGTTCAATTCAATAGTATGGGATGTAGTCACAGAAATTTGTCCCCTTCTCATCTCTTCCCCAGCCCTGCAGGAAGGGCATGATATATTCAAAGTACATGGAGAAGTCATCCTCTTGAGGCTCTCTGAGACCGTAACATGCTACCTAGATATTCCTGGTGACTTTGCAGCTTGCAGCACTGTGCCAAAGCACTAGACTAGCTGATAATAATAGTAAACTTTAACATGAGTCCTGCTCCCTGCCATGCAGGCCACTTGATGTATAATCTTCCAGACAACTTGAAGTAGGCCTCACAGGTCCACCATCTGAAATTCTAAAGCTCTAAAAACCCGAATTCTTCTTGTAGCGAAATCTAACTTGAACCAACATGAAACTATATATAGTTTTTATTTTTCCCACCTAATATAAATACTCTGACATTTTGCTGCAGAAATGCTGATGTGTTTGATTACTGGGTACTGCCCTAAACCCTGCTAGAGGTATGGTATTCAGACTGTTCTTTCAAGGGGTTGAAAACCTGGCTCCAGGTGTTTCAGATAAGGTATTATTCCCATTTTACAGATGTGGAAACGGAATCCCTGAGAAATTAAAACAAGAAAATCCACATTGTCTCCTGACATCAGCCAGTCCTTCCTGGATGGTTTTGGGCACCTTATATTGCCTGTATGGATTTTAGTTCGTCTGTCTATAAGATGACAGGTGGCACTACTAGCTGTGTGTCATACGCTTAATGAATTTTAGGTGTTTTCATTCTCCCTAAAGCATCCCCCACAACATGAGTGTTATCGTTATTATCCTCACTTTGCTAATGAAGAAACTGAAGCTCAAAGAACTGAAACAATTTGCCCAAGGTCATCCCTGCCAGTCCGTGAAGCACTAACATGTGAACCAGGTCTGTCTGTATTTGGCAACAGACACTCTTTCACGGGTTTCAGGAACTTCCTGCAGCTCTAGGAAGAGTCTCTTTCTCTTAAATCCCAATCAGATTTCTTCACTGAAAACAATGCCTGGCCCATTTTATCTTTCACTCTTCACATTCCAGCAGCCACCACCCTGACAGAGAGGCCAGGAAAGCTTTGAAAATGATGTTTACTGTCCCCTATCTCCTGCCTTCCAGGGAAGGGTTTAAATATGTCCACTTTTAGGCTATTGCAGGCATTTCTAGGACCTTGCCTCAGTGGTCTGTCTCTCTGGCTTCCTGCTGTAAAGATTTCTGCAAGTAGGTGCAACATTTCTCTAGGGCCTTTTGGCCCCAGTAGGTCTGAGGCCAACAGGTCCCTGCTTCTGCTAATGAGGTCTGTTCCTCCTCCCACCATCTCTACTGGATGATTCTCCTCCTCTCACATGGAGGACACAACAGAAATCATAGCAGCTTCTGGCTGCCCATGCTTGAGAACCCTGGCCTTACTGAAAGAGCGTTGAGGGTCTGGCTGGAGGAGCTGTGATCTTCCAGGCAGTTCAATTGAACAAGGAAGGATGGCTCATTCTTATAATGTCATGTTTTCCAACCCGACTGCTGAGAGAAACTATCTGTTAGTGAGAAATACTACAGGGGTTTGGGAAGTCAGCTGCCTGTAATCACGGGCACAAGTGGATTCTAACCACCCATCAAGAGAGGCTACGTGGAAGCAGAGGTGCAGGCACAGGGAGCTGGTATCTACCTCCCCATTCTTTATCCCTCTCACTTTGGGCAGGATACTTGACCCATTATAATTATTTCCTTGTCTGGAAAATGGGGGATAAAAACCTCCAGTTCTGTCTATCTCATAGGACTGCAGGGAGAATTGCAGTAGTAATGAATGTGACAACCTTTGCAAACATCACATACAACCATGTAAGCCTGAGGGCGATTGGTGAATTATGGTTACATTACCTGTGGAGGGTGTCCAGGTTCTTGGCATCTTGAACAAAGAATTGGACAAAACACACAAACAAAGCAAGGAAAGAATAAAACAACAAAAGCAGAGATTTATTAAAAATGAAATACACTCGACAGTATGGGAGCTGGTCTGAGTATAGAGGCTTAAGAGCCCAGTTACAGATTTTTCTGGGGATTAAATACCCTCTAGAGGTTTCCATTGGTTACTTGGTGTAAGCCCTATGTAAGTGAAGAGGATGAAGTAAAGTCACAAAGTCATCTACTCGGTGTATGCCCTATGAAAATGGAGAGGATATATGTTTCTATTTGATTTAGTTTTAGGATGTCAGCATGAATTGGCCTTATGTTCCCTCCCTCCAGACCCTATTCTCCTGCCTCAGTTAAGGATGAGGAACAGAGGTCACAGGAAGTCAGCTCTACAAAGAGATGAGATCAAAAGTTAAGTAGACTGAACTCCAATAGATCCTGATAATAATCCTTACATATATATTTTCAAAACATATCTCTTTTTCTTGTTTCAAGATGACTGCAAACTACTGGGTCTTAGAAGTGATTGGAGAATTTTGTTTCTGTGTATCATTTAAAAGCATTTTTATGCCTTAAGATTGTGGCCAACACAAGGAATGTAACAGGAGTAAAAATCAAGAGAAATAACAGATAGCAGAAACAAACCCACACCTACTTCTGGAAGTGAAATTATCAGGGACATATTGTAAATAAGCTTTTTATTATGTAAATTATAAACTTAAACATATTTGAAGGAAATAATAGCCTCTAAAAAAATCTAGCAGATATGAAAAAGAACCAAATAGAACTTTCAGAAATAGAACACATAGGAAGAGAAATTAAACACACTGGAGTTTCATAGACAAGTTTAAGGGACTGACCTAGCTTGGAGAAGATGAGAGGCAAGGCCTTCAATGGAAACGAACATTAGGCTTGGTATAATTGGAATTGTGGGTGATGGGTGGGGGAAAAGGAAGCATTAAAAAGCAGTAGACTTTAGACCTGTAAGAACTTTAGGAATCTCAAAGATGTCAACTATTTTGATAGCCATAGCAGCAACGGCACTGGGGCCATTTCCTCTTGCAGCAGACGCCAGAACTTTTTTGAGAAAAGTGATGGAAGAGGGAGGCACCACCAGCTCTTACTGTCATTTAGAAGTAGCACCCTGTCTATAAACTCCAACTGCAACCCAGAACAAGAAAGAATAATTGGCAAACTCAGGAATTATTCTTGAAAATCAGCTCCAATTAAATAAAGACTACTTGCGTTTTCTAATTTCATAGTTTGAAAATTGAAGCCAGGAATTCAGGTTTATGAAATTTTTTCAGGAAGTGAGGCTTCTTATCAAAGTGAAAGGTTACAAGGAATAAATAGAAATAGACATCTGTGGGCCAGGCACGGTGGCTCCTGCCTGTAATCCCAGCACTTTGGGAGGCCAAGGTGGGGGAATTAGAAGGTCAGGAGTTCGAGACCAGCCTGACCAACAAGGTGAAATTCCGTCTTTACTGAAAATATAAAAATTAGCTAGGCGTGGTGGCAGGTGCCTGTAATCCCAGCTACTCAGGAGGCTGAGGCAGGAGAATCGCTTGAATCCAGGAGGCGGAGGTTGCGGTGAGCTTGAGATCGATCGCGCCACTGCACTCCAGCCCGGGCGACAGAGCGAGACTCTGTCTCAAAATAAGTAAATAAATAATTTAAAAATATATATTTTTGAAAAAGAAATAGACGTGTGTGAACCCCAAATATCTGAGACAGGTCTCAGTCAATTTAGAAAGTTTATTTTGGCCGGGCGTGGTGGCTTATGCCTATAATCCTAGCACTTGGAGAGGCCAAGGCAGGTGGATTGCCTGAGCTCAGGAGTTTGAGACCAGCCCGGGCAACACGGTGAAACCCCAACTCTACTAAAATACAAAAAATTAGCCAGGTGTGGTGACATGTGCCTGTAGTCCCAGCTACTAGGGAGGTTGAGGCAGGAGAATTGCTAGAACCCATGAGGTAGAAGTTGCAGTGAGCCAAGATTGTGCCACTACACTCCAGCCTGGGCAACAGAGTGAGACTCCATCTCTAAAAAAAAGGAAGTTTATTTTGCCAAGGTTAAGGACCTGCCCATGACACAGCCTCAAGAAATACTGAGACATGTGCCCAAGGTGATCGGGGTACAGTTTGCTTTATACATTTTAGGGAGACCTGAGACATCATTCAATATGCATAATATATATATTGGTTCGACAGGGTAAAGTGGGACAACTTGAAGTGAGAGCTTCCAGGTTAGAAGTAGAGAAGAGACAAAAGGTTACATTTTTTTAAGTCCTTGATCAGCCTTCCACTGAATGGACAATTTAGTTTGCCTTAGTGAATCTGCATTTTTATGTAAGCAATAGAGGAGGGGGAAGCCATCGGATATGCATTTGTCTCAGATGAGCCTCTGAGGGATGACTTTAAATAGAATGGGAGGCAAGTTTGCCCTAAGCAGTTCTCAGCTTGACTTTCCCCTTTTGCTTAGTGATTTGGGAGTCCCAAGATTTACTTTCCTTTCACACATCAAGGCCCAGAATCATAAAACTTGGCACTTGGGAGGGAAAAAAAATCACAGAGTTACTGTAGTGCAATCCCTTCACTTACAGAAGAAGAAACAAAGACTTAGAGAAAATGTGGCAGCCCCAGGTCACACAAGGAACCTCCTAACTTCTAATTTGATACTAAAGCAATACCACCAACCAAAGCAGTCTCCCTTGGTTCAGTTTTACAAGAACAAATAAATAAGTAAATGTTGTGGATGAGATCATGAACGTCAGGCAGTTCATCTGGCGAATGGTTGAGGAAATCAAAATATAAAGAAATGAAGGCTGGTTTCAGTAGAGGGAGGTGAGCCTGCCTGGAAAGGCTTGGAGGAGATGAGCTTTGAAGCACGCCCTGAACACAGTGTCCACAGACACAATGTGAGAATGAAAAGCGTGCTAGAGGCAGGGAAATGTCATAAGCCAAGGCCAGGAGGTGGGGGCATATGCAGAGTGGCTTGTGGCTTGGTGGATGCATTTATTCAACAAGCATTTACTGAAGGCTGGTCATGTGTTGGGGACAGCACAGGCACACTGGATACGGTCCCTGCTCTCATGGAGCTTACAGTCCAGTGGGCTGGGGAGGTGAAGAGAGAGACAGGACAGTCAGTAGGAGTTCAAATATCAAGCTGTTGAATTTTTGATGTATTCTGGAAGATCTCAGCAAAAGGGTTGGGAGAATAGTAAGGGCGGTGACCTGTCCTGCAAGCAGGGTTGTCAGGAAGTGGGAACCATCAGTGCTGTAGCATCAGGGATGGATGAACCCCAGAGGCTCTGCACCTGCCTCCCAGTCCATGCTTCCTTATAAGGTTGCAGTTAGGACTGCAGGTCAGGGATGCACCAGCGCCAAGCTCCTGGTAAGCGCTCACTTAATAGTGGCTGTCATTACCATGACTGTGGGAACTTCCTGCCTCTCAGGGGCTGTTTATACCAAGTTATTCTTCCAGGAAACAGACCAAATGGGAAAAAACAGATACTTCAAGGGGCTAGAATTATGGGTGCTTTGGGTTTTTTTCTTTTACTTCTGTATCCTTTCCAACTTTTTCTACTTTAAATATGCACTACTTTTAGAATCAGAAAAAAAAACAATTAAAATAGCTTTTTTTTTTGGAGACAGAGTCTTGCTCTGTTGCCCAGTCTGGAGTGCAATGGCACGATCTTGGCTCACTACAACCTCCACCTCCCGGGTTCAAGCAATTCTGCCTGGGATTACAGGTGTGCCACCATACCTGGCTAATTTTTTTGTATTTTTAGTAGAGACAGGATTTCACCATATTAACCAGCCTGGTGTCAAACTCCTGACCTGGGGTGATCCACCTCCCTCAGCCTCCCAAAGTGCTGGGATTACAGGTGTGAGCCACTGTGCTTGGCCTAAAACAGCTTTTTTATAAGGTATCTGCTTAAACTACTGATATTAACCATGGATATCAAATGCACTGATATAAAAAGATATTCACAATATATGTTATTGAGTGGGGGAAAAAGAGCAAAGGAGCTATGGGGCAAAGCATGTACTGCAGTCGCATTATTATAAACAACAATGTGTGTGTATTTGCATATATAAAACAGTGTATGTGTATTTGCATATATAAAAAGTTCTGGGCCAGGTGTGGTAGCTCACAACTGTAATCCCAGCATGTTGGGAGGCCGAGGCGAGCCGATCACCTGAGGTGAGGAGTTTGAGACCAGCCTGGCCAACATGGTAAAACCCCAGCTCTACTAAAAACAAACAAACAAAACATAAATTAGCCGGGCATGGTTGTGCATGCCTGTAGTCCCAGCTACATGGGAGGCTGAGTCTGAGGAATCACTTGAACCTGGGAGGTGAAGGTTGCAGTGTGCTGAGATCGCGTGACTGCACTCCAGCCTGGGCGACAGAACCAGACCCAGTCTCAAAAAAAAAAAAAGTTCTGGAAGAACCTACACTAAACTCAGGGGGCGGGGTGGAGTTTTACTTCTCATACTCTTCCGTAATGTTTGAATATTTGCAACAAACGTGTGTTACTCTTGGAATTTTTCAGCCAAAAACACAGATATTGGGTATCGTTTATGGGTTTATTGTGTGCTGGGTACTTACTATGCACGTTCCTTCTCATTCCTAGTGGCTTCTAGTGTTTTCCTACTCTGGCCCCCTGGGATCTCCTTTCAGAGTCTGTACCTCCTCCAGGAGGGATCAGGATTTGAAGCAGGAGATGCCAGGAGGCTATTTTTCTGCCTCCTCTGTTTCCCCTGTCCAGCTTTCTTGGCTGGAGATATGTTTGAGATGGAGATAGTGACAGGGAAGGAGCCTCAGAGGCCATGGCTGTAGAGAGAGAGCAGAAACTGGAATGGGAGAGGATTACGGAGGCACCCTCCCTTCTACCCTGGGCACTCACCTCTGGCCAGCAGTCCCACCAGGCTTGCTTCCTCTCACCCTGCCCAGCCCAGGAAGGAGGAGGTAGAAATAATTAACACCTACAAGGAAACTCTTTCACGGGGGTTGTGAACTCCTCCAGAAATTTGCATTTTAAACCCTTGGTGGCTAATTGTGGAATGCAAGGCTTTGTCTGCCCTGAAAAGAAGGGTAGGCAATGGAAATCAGGTGAAGAGAAGAGGGGGTCCTGTTTGTTCAGGGGTGTGTGTGTGTGTGTGTGTGTGTTGGGGATGCAAACATTCTACCTCCAAATCTGGTGCAGACAAAAAAGCCAAGCTGAGGAGGGTGGTGGTGTCACCCAGAACAGATAATTTCCTCCCCCACTCTCCACAAGGTTTCTGGACATGAACTCCACTTCCGGGTTGTCAGCCTGCCTGTAACCTGGGCCTGATGCCCCGGTCCAGATAGCTGGCCTATGTGTGCAGAAACAGGTCTGAGCCTGCTTTGAGGAGCAGGGGACTCCAGAGAGGAATGACCCAACTTGAGCTGGAGAACTCTTCAATTACTAATTTTTTTTTTTTTTTTTGAGACAGAGTCTCACTCAGTCACCCAGGCTGGAGCACAATGGCACGATCTCAGCTTACTGCAACCTCTGCCTCCCGGGTTTAAGTGATTCTCCTGCCTCAGCCTCCCGAGTAGCTGGGATTACAGGCATGGGCCACCACACCCAGTTAATTTTTGTATTTTAGTAGAGACAGGGTTTCACCATGTTGGCCAGGCTGGTCTCGAACTACTCACCTCAAGTGATCTGCCCTCCTTGGCCTCCCAAAGTGCTGGGATTACAGATGTGAGCCACCTCATCCAGCCTAATTACTTTTTAAACAACTAAAATATGCATGAAAAATTCCAAAGTTTCAGAAGTGAAAACCAAGTTTCCCTTAACCCTAGTTCCCATGTTCTTCTCTCTCCTTTTCTCTATATGTATAAATACATATATGTATAAATATGTATGTATGTATATGTGTGTATTTATATTTGGGCAGTCTATACAACACACTCTTTTCTTTTGAGATGTAGTCTCACTCTGTCGCCCAGGCTAGAGTGCAATGGCGCAATTTTGGCTCATTGCAACTTCCACCCCCCGGGTTCAAGTGATTCTCCTGCCTCAGCCTCCCAAGTAGCTGGGATCATAGGTGTGCACCACCATGCCCAGGTAATTTTTGTATTTTTAGTAGAGACGGGGTTTTGCCTTGTTGGCCAGGCTGGTCTCGAACTCCTGACCTCAAGTGATCTGCCCGTCTCAGCCCCCAAAATGCTGGGATTACAGGCGTAAACCGCCATGCCTGGCCACAACACATTCTTTTTTTTTGAGACAGAATGTCGCTCTGTCACCCAGGCTGGAGTCAGTGGCATGACCTTCTCGGCTTACTGCAGCTTCCAACTCCTGGGTTAAAGTGGTTCTCCTGCCTCAGCCCAGCAAATTTTTTTTGTATTTTCAGTAGAGACAGGGTTTCACCATATTGGCCAGGCTGATCTCGAGCTCCTGACCTCATGATCCCCCCACCTCGGCCTCTCAAAGTGCTGGGATTACAGGTGTGAGCATCCGTGCCTGGCCACACTCTTAATTATCTTGCTTTTTTCCACAAAGCAATGCTTTTCAGGCCCACTACTTGTAAGATATTGTTAATGTGATTAATTTTCCTGTGCTCAATCTCCTCATCTGTAAAATGGGAGATAATAAAAATACTTCCCTCATAGGGCTGCTGTGAGAATTAAATGAGTTAACTTATGTAAAATCATTAGATCAGAGGCCCTTGAAACAGAGTGACTCCATCTTGAACAGGGACTGAGTAGAATAAGGATGAGACGTGCTGGGCTGCATTCCCAGGAGGTCAGTCATTCTTAGTCACAGGATGAGATAGGAGGTCAACAAGGCTGGTATCACAAGCGGTGGTGCATAAAGACCCTGCTGATAAGACAGGATGCAAAGCACACCAAAACCAAGATGGGGACCTCTGGTCGTCCTCACTGCTCATGATACGTGAATTATAACACATTAGCATGCTAAAAGATACTGCCACCAGTGCCATGACAGTTTATAGATGCATGGCAATTTGTAATGAAAGTCACCCATATGGTCTAAAAGGGGGAGAAACTCTCAGTTTATGGTAAAGTTCGTGCCCTTTTCTCAGAAAACTCATGGATAATCCACCCCTTGTTTAGTATATAGTCAAGAAATAGACATAGAACTGGCCAGCAGCCCTCAGTAGTGCTCGTCTATGATGTAGCCATTCTGTTGTTTCTTTACTTTCTGAATAAACTTGCTTTTACTTTACTCTATGGACTTGCCCTGAATTCTTCCCTGGGCAAGATCCAAGAACCCTCCCTTGGGGTCTGGATTGAGACCTTTTTCTGGTAACAATGAGACCAGTGCCTGGCATACAAGAACTCTAGGAAAGTGTTAGCTGGGCTGGGCGTGGTGTCTCACGCCTGTAATCCCAGCACTTTGGGAGGCCGAGGTGGGCAGATCACGAAGTCAGGAGTTCAAGACCAGCCTGGCCAACATGATAAAACCCTGTCTCTACTAAAAATAGAAAAATTAGCTGGGTGTGGTGGCGTACGTCTGTAATCCCAGCTGCTTGAGAGGCTGAGGCAGGAGAATTGCTTGAACCCGGGAGACGGAGGTTGCAGTGAGCTGATCTCGCCACTGCACTCCAGCCTGGTGACAGAGCAAGACTCTATCTCAAAAAAAATGATGACTGATTCTTAGATTCTAATCTGGAATCTGGAAATTGGAATATTAACATGATGAAAATACAACAATAGCAACAAGGACAACAGCAAAGTTTTATTTATTGCCTGTCTACCATGCGCCAGGTGCTGTTCAGGCCTTTGACGTAGCTTGGTTAATGTCTGCAACAAAACTTTTACTCATAAGTCTTTTTATTCCCAGTGTATAAATGAAGAAGCAGAAAGTCTCGTAAATTTGCAACAGGAAACAGTAAAAGAAATACAGATTTAGTCCTTTCTGTTTCCTGTTGATGCCAATCACACAGGGCAACACCAATCACGAGCTTATGTGCAGATCAGTGCTGTGTGTTTGATCGGATTCCACGCTGTTCTGGTTGTTCCTGTGGCATGGTCTGTGCTTAAAGAAAAAAAACACGTAGGGGATTTACCGCTCTCAAACGTCATCACTACCTCATTTATTGATATTCCTCAGTATGCGATTTTTAAGGTAGTCATTGAAGCTGATTCTTTCTAGGATAAAATATAATTTTGTATTTTCCTTTCTTCCCTTTTTTTTTTTTTTTTTTTCTTGAGACAGAGTTTTGCTCTTGTTGACCAGGCTGGAGTACAATGGTGCGATCTCAGCTCACCGCAACCTCCGCCTCCCAGGTTCAAGTGATTCTCCTGCCTCAGCCTCACTAGTAGCTGGGATTACTGGCACATGCCCCCACACTGGGCTAAATTTTATATTTTTAGTAGAGATGGGGTTTCTCCATTTTGGTCAGGCTGGTCTCAAACTCCTGACCTCAGGTGATCTGCCTGTCTCAGCCTCCCAAAGTGCTGGGATTACAGGTGTGAGCCACCATGCCCCTCCCTCCCTCCCTTTCTCCCCCACTTCCCCACATCCCCCCTCTCCCCTTCCCCGTTCTCCCCTTCCCCCCTCCCACCCTTCCCCTCTCCCCTTCCCCTTTCCCCTTCCTCTCTCGCTCTCTCTCTCTCTTTCTGGAAGTCTGGAAGTCTGGCAGCCTGGAAGTCTTGCTCTGTTGCCCATGCTGGAGTGCAGTGCCATGATAGCTCACTACAACCTCTGCCTCCCAGGTTCAAGCAATCCTCCTGCCTCAGCCCTGCTGGTAGCTGGGATTACTGGCAGTGCCACCACGCTAGGCTAATTTTTGTATTTTTTGTTTTCTTTTTTTGAGACAGAGTCTTGCTCTGTTGCCCAGCCTGGAGTGCAGTGGTGCGATCTCGGCTCACTGCAAACTCCACCTGCCGGGTTCAAGCGATTCTCCTGCCTCAGCCTCCTGAGTAGCTGGGATTACAGGTGCCTGCCACCACACCTGGCTAATTTTGGATTTTCAGTAGAGACGGGGTTTCACCATGTCGGTCAGGCTAGTCACAAACTCCTGACCTCATGATCCACCAGCCTCAGCCTCCCAAAATGCTGGGATTACATGTGTGAGCCACTGCGCCTCACTTCAATTTTTGTATTTTTAGTAGAGATGGGGTTTTGCCAGGTTGGCCAGGCTGATCTCAAACTCCTGACCTCAGTTGATCTATCTGCCTCGGCCTCCCAAAGTGGTGGGATTACAGGTGTGAGCCACTGTGCCTGGCCCATTTTATTTTTTAAATGGGTGACATGCTGCCTTTTCTTAAACACAGCAGGAGAACTTCGATTGGCCCTTCTTTCAGTTTGTCCCTGAGGCATCACCTCAGTACTGCTCTTGGCTCATGGGCCTTTCTAGTATCAGTCAGTTAGCATGGCAGACCCCTGTCTGCAGTTTTCATGTGCTTCCCGCTGAGAAATCCACAGAGCATATCTCAATGGAAATGTACATAAACCCAGAACTGAACAGTGTCTAAGGAGAGTCAGTCCTATGGGGTGAAGAGTGACATCTGTTTCAGAGGCTTTTTTTTTTTTTTTTTGCCTGCACTCCGGGTTCTCTGCATTATAGGGAGTTGAAGGCTGGGCACAGTGGCTCACAACTGTAATCACAGCACTCTGGGAGACCAGGGTGGGGAGATGGCTTGAGTCTAGGAGTTCAAGACCAGCCTGGGCAACATAGTGAGGCCCCATCTCTACAAAAAATACAAAAATTAGCCAGGCATGGTGGTGGGTGCCTGTGGTCCCAGCTACTCAGAGGCTGAGGTGGGAGGATCACTTGAACCCAGGAGGTTGAGGCTGCAGTTAGCCAAGGTTGTACCACTGTACTCTAGCTTGAACAACAGAGCAAGACCCTACTTTAACATATATATGTATACACACACACACACACACACACACACACACACACACACACATATATAATAGGTAGTTGGAGTTGCAGAAAGCCCAATTCCATGGTGAGTAAGCATTAACAGTTGGTTGTTCCACATTTATGAAAGCCAAGAGGGATAAGGTATTACAAGGAGGTGGCACAAATGAGTGTTTGGTGACATTAAGATGGTGTGGGTTTAGTTGCCTTACTCAAACACTGGAGGGCAGCTCCATACCTGCCCAGTGGCTTGCTCCTCCACCCCAGCATGGAATTTAAAAGGCTTGGTGACCTGCCCGTCTGGAGATACCAAGGAGGGTTGGCAGTGAGTTCCTTGGCTGGCAAGCAGTGTGAAGTGGCCCTTGCGTTTTCCTGGCTTTGCTAGCTATGCCTGGGACTCTTCCCATTGAAGAGCTGGCTCAGGGAGAACAAAAATAGCAATGACGCTTCTAAGCAAATATACAACTAAAAATTCCACTGATGGATGTTCTGATGAAAATAAGTCATAAAAAAGATTGCTTAATGAGCTGAACTGCGACCATTGTAAGTTCTGCCTGTTACCTTGGTTCTTTTGTTCTGTGAACTGCCTGTTC
This sequence comes from Ateles fusciceps, assembly GCA_036589455.1. Taxonomy (NCBI): domain Eukaryota; kingdom Metazoa; phylum Chordata; class Mammalia; order Primates; family Atelidae; genus Ateles; species Ateles fusciceps. Next base: position 9,597,410 of record JAZHEH010002393.1, read on the forward strand.
ATATCCTTTGCTTATTTTTCTATTGAGCTGTACACATACTCTTGCTGATGGGTCTGAGCTCTTTGTGAAACAGGAAACTAAACTTTTATCAGCCAAAGATTACAAACTGTTTTCCCCAGTGTTATCTTATTCTGTTCATAGAATTTCTTTTTGCTGTATAGAAATTGTACATTTTTATCTAGTCAGATTTATCAATCTTTTTTTGGCTTCAAGTTTCTACAGTCTACTTAGAAAGTTCTTTTCCACTCTTACATGATAAATTTCACGTTTGCTTCAAGACATTTTGTGGCTTGATTTTTTAAAGTTTAAATCTTTGATCTAACCAAAATTAATTTTGGTGTTAAGGGTTGAAACAAGGGTCTAACTAACTTCATTATTTTTCCAACTGATTATCAGTGGTCCCCAAATGATTTATTGAGTGATCTCTCTTTTCCTCACTAAATGCCACTTTCCCCATAAACTAAATTTCTGCATGTATTTCACCCTATTTCTGGTCCTCTCCAATTTTGTATATTTTCTCCATCATAAACTTTAAAATTATTGTTGTTTCATTTTTGTTGTTGTTGTTGTTTTTGGGAAACAGAGTCTTGCTATGTTGCAGAGGCTGGACTCAAATTCCTGGGTTCAAGCACTCCTCCTGCCTCAGCCTCCTGAGGCCTTGAAAGGATTGCAAAGTGCTGGGATTATGGGCATGAGCCACTACACGTGGCTCTCATAATGTATTTATTTATTTATTTTTTACTTTTTTTTTTTTTGGTGATGGAGTCTCGCTCTTTCACCCAGGCTGGAGTGCAGTGGTGTGATCTCAGCTCACTGCAACCTCTGCTTCCTGGGTTCAAACAATCCTCCTTCCTCAGCCTCCTGAGTAGCTGGAACTACAGGCACACACCGCCATATGCCTGGCTAATTTTTTTTCTTTTTTTTTTTTTTTGTATTTTAGTAGAGACAAGTTTTCACCGTGTTGCCCGGGCTGGTCTTAAACTCCTGAGCTCAGGCAATCTGCCTGCCTCAGCCTCCCGAAGTCCTGGGATTACAGGCGTGAGCCACCACACCCGGCCATGTATTTTAATATCTAGTTGGAGTAGTCCTTCCTGATTATCCTTCTTTTTTTTTTTTTGAGATGAAGTTTTGCTCTGTCACCCAGGCCGAAGTGATCCTGGCTCACTGTAACCTCTGCCTCCTGGGTGCAAGCGATTCTCCTGCCTTGGCCTCCTGAGTAGCTGGGACTACAGGCGCCTGCCACCATGCCCAGCTAATTTTTGTATTTTAGTAGAATCGGGCATGGGGCCGATTATCCTTCTTTGGACCTTTTCTAGTCATTTTCACATTTATTTTTTCTGATACATTTAAATATCAGGCTGGGAACGATGGATCACATCTGTAATCCCAGCACTTTGGGAGGCCCGAGGCAGGTAGATAACCTGAGGTAAGGCGTTCAAGACCAGCCTGGCCAACATGGTGAAACCCCATCTCTACAAAGATACAAAAATTAGCCGGGCATGATGGCGGGTGCCTGTAATTTCAGCTACTCAGGAGACTGGGGCAGAAGAATTGCTTGAACCTGGGAAGCGGAGGTTGCAGTGAGCAGAGATCACGCCTTTGCACTCCAGCCTGGGCAACAGATCTAGACTCCATCTCAAAAAAAAAATTTTTTTAATGTTTTTTTATCAAGCCCCTTCACCCCGTTTTCTTGACATTTTAATTGGAAACGAATTGAGCTGTAGATTAAATTAGGGAGAACGAATGCAAAAGAAAGGGATGTTTTCCCATTTACTTCTGTTTCTCTTTATGAACCCCATTAGAAACTGAGAGTTTTGTCGGGCATGGTGGCTCATGCTTGTAAGCCCAGCACTTTGCAATCCTTTTGAGGCCAAGGTGGGAGGATCACCTAGGAGTTTGAGACCAGCCTGGTCAACATGGCGAACGCTACCTCTACAAAAATAACCGAGTGTGGTGGCTTGCGCTTGTCTTTCCAGCTTCTCTGGAAGCTTAGGTGGGAGGATCACCTGAGCCCAGGGAGGTCGAGGCTGCAGTGAGCTGTGATCATGCCACTGCACTCCAGCATTGGGCAACAGATTAAGATCCTGTCTCCAAAAAAAGTAGTTTTCTTCTTGTTACATTTTTCCCTAGGAATTTTACCTTTTCACCTCTACAGCAAATAAAATAGGTGCTTCTCATATTTTCCAACTGGCTGTGTGTCTTAGACAAATCATGTACCTTCTCCAGACCTCAACTTCTTGTCATTAACGGAAGGCAGGTATCTCTAAGATCCCTTCGTCTAAAGTTAGTTGGGGGCGTTTCTGATGTGGTTCTTAACAATGCAAAATGTTGGTATTTTCAGGGGCAGCTTTGCCCTCATTGAATTTTCATGAGAAAGACCTGGGTCAGCTCAGTTTCTCTGGTCCCAGCTGTGCAAACAAATACCTGGGTCAACCCTAATTGGAGCCCTCTGTGAGCCCCCAGCCCCCTACTAATTCCCCAAGACTCCACAGTGCCCTGAGATTCCTCCTGCAGGCTGGATACCCCCACAGGATGGGCAGCAGCTTTATTCCACACCCAGCTATGGGGCATCTACCTCCCCCTGTTCCAGGTGCCCGGCTAGCTTCTGGCTGTGGCCATTGGCTGTTTATCTGATCAGGGTGGACAACCACTTTGGATGATTTAGGCCTCCAAGTGCAATGCATTTCAGGGCTAATTCTGAGAGCGTTTTGCCCTCCATGGATTCTGAGCCAATGAACTAGTCAATAGCCTTTCTCCAGTGCGCAGTGAAGACCCAACCCGGCACATGAGCAGGTGCTACGTTGTTTGGTAGCGCTGCGGGGGAGAGGACGCGCAGAGAGAGTATTTCTTCTTAAGAGAGACTAAGACTGTCAGGGCTGGCTGGGCCCAGCGGTGGCCAATCCAACCCCCTCCCAGGGCGGAATCTGCTGGGCTTTCCAGCTGCCTGAGCACCCCACTGTGTTGATGGCTGGGTGGCAGACTCTCGCCCCTGGCTAATTCCAGGAGAGACTCATTTAAGCATTTACTGTTTCGCCTAATTGTTTCTTTAATTGAAAGTCTGCAGATAAGCCCAGGTTTCTTTCCTATGCAAAAGAGGCTTGAACTAGAAGAAACAAGCCGGTGGTATCAGAAAATAAGTGCTTGTTTTAGCCTGGCTTTGGGGCAGGCGGGCTTTGTGCCTCTGGGTCCTTGCATCATAATATATTCGAGTTAATTTGACGGGTGGGGTTCTTAGTTACCCAAACACTTTAATAGGATTGAAATGGTCTACTTTCAGGCCCTGCGTGGATAAGAATGGACTGGCTGAGGCCTCTTTTCTTTAAGAAAACAGCTCCCCACACTTGTGCAGGCCAAAATAATTAAGTAATTAGCAAAGGCATTTGTCAAAATGCCCAGTGGGGCTGACGAAGATGACAGCTTTGAGAAGGTTGAAGAGTTTGCAAATAGCATTTTCTCCTGGCTCCGGTTGGGGTCAGGCCTGGGGCCTGTGAGGAACACGCCTGCCTGGAACTCCAGGGTCCCAGCGCAACCTTTGGGGTTCAAGTTCACTTCCCTGTGGCAAAAGCCAAGCTCCTATTTCGAAGGAGGCAGCCTTGAAAGGCCTTTGGAACATCAAAGAGCTCTCCAAATGCAGTAAGTAAAAAATAAGGGAATCATTTTCCTTTTCAAAGAATTGAAACCGTTAAGCAGCCAAGTCTACGGCAGAAAAAGCTTTTGTGGTTTGGGGAAATGAAAAAGACCGAGGGCGTAGCTACAGGTTTTGAGGCAGTCCTTACGCTGGACAGTGAACTTATTCTGTACCTACTGTGTGCACATCAAATACCTGGATTTCTTAGAGCCGTTAAGAGTCTGCCCTTATGAGGCTTACACAGTGATTGCTGTTGTCGGTGGATTACGGGTGTTAAAACGTGCGCTCTGAGAGAAGAGATACCCCCAAACAGGCTTTGTGTGAGCAACATGGCTGTTTATTCACCCAGGTTCGGGCAGGCTGGGTCTGAAAGAGAGTCAGCGAAGGGCGGTGGGATAGGAGTTGGTTTTATCGGTTTGGGGAAGGCAGTGGAAAGTTACAGAAGTTACAGTTCAGGGTGATTTTCTGCAAGCTGGGAGGGGGTCGTAGGGTGTAGAGTCACAAGGTTTGTCAAGGTTGGTTGCAAAATCCAATGGCCTTGTCAATTGAGGACTGAATAAGAAACAATAGAAGAATGTCTCAGGTTAGTTAGGCGCCTCAGGGGTTGATTGTTCTTCTGTTTTTCATGATATTCCAGCTACTTCCGGTTATTCCAGAAGGCCCTCTAGAGGTGTATGTGTGGGTCACGGGGGTCTCCATGCCATCTATGGTACGGTCGGGTTAACTGAGATATTCTCTCAGCACAAGAGAGAAGGAGACGCTAGTAATAACCATTTAGGGGCCCCTTCAATATGCCAGGCATGTGGGATCTCATTCAGTGCCCACAACAACCCCATGATGTTAGCATTTGTTTTCCTCCTTTAATGGATAGGGCAACTGAGGCCAAACAAAGATATTTAGAGCTGAGAGTCAGTGTTACGGAGAAGTGTGGCCAACATGGGTTAAGATGTTTCACATGATGAAACCCCGTCTCTACTAAAACTATACAAATTAGCCAGGCCTGGTGGTGGGTGCCTGTAATCCCAGCTACTCAGGAGGCTGAGGCAGGAGAATCGCTTGAATCCAGGAGTGGGAGGTTGCAGTGAGCTGAGATCATGCCACTGCACTTCAGCCTGGGTGACAGAGCAAAACTGTCTCAAAAAACCAAAACAAAAAACAAAAAGGAAGAAAGAAACAAGGTGAGTCCATAAAGTGAAAGCAAGTTTATCAAGAAAGCGAGGAATAGCAGAATGGCTACTCCGTAGACAGAGCCGCCCCGAGGGCTGCTGGCTGCCTATTTGTATGGTGATTTCTTGATGATGTACTAAACAAGAGGTGGATTATTCATGCCTCCCCTATTTAGACCGTGTAGGGTAGCTGCCTGAGGTTGCCATGGCATTTGTAAACTGTCATGGCCCTGGTGGGAGCCTAGCAGTGAGGACGACCGGAGGTCACTCTCATCACCATTTTGGTTTTGGTGGGTTTAGCCAGCTTCTTACTGCAACCTGTTTTATTAGCAAGGTCGTCATGACCTGTGTCTTGTGCCGACCTCCTAGCTCATCCTGTGACTTAGAGTGCCTTAACCATCTGGAAATGCAGCCCAGTAGGTCTCAGTTTCATTTTACCCAGCTCCTGTTCACGATGGAATTGCTCTGGTTCACACGCCTCTGACAACATGGCAGATCAGCCATTGTGAGAATCAGGCGTGAAGAGTGAGTCTTCATAAGCAGTCATGGCGGGAGAAGGAAGACGGGAAACATACTCTGCATCCCCCCTGGAGACTCCTCCCAAGCTGGTGGGAGACCCGAGTAGGTTTGTAGGCTGAAGGCAGTGGCCAGAAGAGAGTGAGAGTTTGAAGGTGCCAGAAGCAGAGGGGATATTTGAGTAAGACAGGTCCTTCCTGGAGGAGGTGTCCCTGACTTGAAGCTTAGAGAAGAGCAGGTTTAGGGGGCAGGGAGTGGCAACTGTTTCTGAGAAGAGGAAGGAAAAGAAGATGGAAAGGTTATGTAAAGTGATTGTGGCATTTGAAGTTAAGAAAGGAGGAGTCAATTCACAGGTGCTTTGAGGGGCAGGGGAGGAGAGCTGAGAGAACTCAGGTGGAGGGAAATGGCTGCCATAGCTCTTTCTCCATGGGGGAAGTCAAGTAGGCTAAGAACCAGTGGGGCTGGGTAAGGAGGTGATGGAGTGGGGACTTAAGGTCTTGATGCAGCCTCTGTAGGGGCTGAAGGTTGTGGGGGAGTCAGGAGCTTGGAGCTCATAACCCTGAAGGCACAGTATTTCCATAGGGTTTGCAGGGGGAGGGAAAAATGGCTTCCCTCTATCCTTCGAGGTTCTTTGGCCAGGCTACAAATGAAATTGACATAAGACAAATTCACAGGAGAAAAAGCATTTCAATTACATGCCTATACAGGGAGTCCCGCCAATAGGAGACTCGAGGAAGGGCCAAAAGATGGAAGTTTATATACAGCATCCTGAGCTAAAGACAGGAATAGGAGCCCAGGGCTTCTGGAGGGTGGTGAAGACAGGTTATGGGAGGGTGAGGAGAGGAGCTGTGTGGTGAATGAAGGTTGTCTTGTTAGGCAGATAAAAGGCAATAAACATTGTCCAGGGCCAGGTGCGGTGGCTCACGCCTGCAATCTGAGTACTTTGGGAAGCTGAGGCAGGTGGATCACCTGAGGTTGGGAGTTCGAGACCAGCATGACCAACATGGAGAAACCCTGTCACTACTAAAAATACAAAGTTAGCTGGGCATGGTTGTGCATGCCTGTAATCCCAGCTACTCAGGAGGCTGAAGCAGGAGAATTGCTTGAACCCGGGAGGTGAAGGTGTGGTGAGCTGAGATTGCCATTGTGCCATTGCACTACAGCCTGGACAACAAGAGTGAAACTCTGTCTCAAAAAAAAAAAAAAAAAAAAAAAAAACCTTGTCCGAGCGGCCCCCTTCCTGATATATTTTTACTAATGTCCATTTTCTTTATGGATGTAAATTTCTTTCATAAAGTGACAGCTTTTCAGAGCTACTGCTATGCCTGCAGTTTCTTAGAATAAGCAGCTCGAAATATGCCACAGAAGTATATTTTGGGGTGGCGTATTCTAGTCTCCTACAGTCATATTTTGGGGTGGTGTGTCCTAAGGCCCAACAGGTGTGAGTGGCATCTGGGCTGGGGGTGGTGGAAGTGCCTCCGGTGGGGTAAGACTGGAAGTGACAGCATCTTAGAATGCCAAAGGTCAAGGCAACGGGAGCCTTCTCATAAGTGATGACAGGCAAGAGCGTGTCAGGTACCAAAGTCTTCCAGGAGCAACGGCAAAGAGGGCAGAGGGGATGGTGATGAGGATGAGGGAGAACTTCGTAAGTGACTGTGAAGACTTCCAGTTTGAAGAGGCGGAGCCGTGGTGACGGTTTAGCGATTTGGAGGAGAAAGAGGAAGCCTCTACCTTTTGTTTTTAGAGGCAGTGAGAAACAGTGAGGCTTTGAGTATCAGTTTTATAGACTGAATGTTTGTGCCCTCTCTAAATTCTTTTTTTTTTTTTTTTTTTGAGAGGGAGTTTTGCTCTTGTTGCCCAGGCTGGAGTGCAATGGCACAATCTTGGTTCACTGCAGCCTCCACCTCCTGGGTTCAAGCGATTCTGCTGCCTCAGGCTCCCCAGTAGCTAGGATTGCAGGTGTCCACCACCATGCCCAGCTAGTTTTTTGTATTTTTAGTAGAGATGGGGTTTCACCATGTTGGCCAGGCTGGTCTCCAACTCCTGACCTCAGATGATCAGCCTGCCTTGGCCTCCTAAAGTGCTGGAATTACAGGCATAAGTCACCTCGCCCAGCCTGTCCCCCTCCTCTCCGCCAGTTCATATGTTGAAATCCTAACCCCCAATGTGATCGTATTGGGAAGTGGAGCCTTTGGGATGTGATTAGGCATGAGGGTGCAGCCTCATGATGAGAGGAGTGCCCGTATCCAAGGGACCACAGAGAGCCCTACAGCAGCTTTAAGAAGTGTCTAGGCTGGAAGAGCTTTCAGGTCATCCAGTCTAACAGAGGGGAAAAAGGAGGCCCCCAGAAGACCACAGATGAGGGAAGATGATGGAGTTCCAGTGGGTTCATGCCGTTTAGGGCTCTGGTGGAAGCCATATGAGGAGGGAGTGCAGTGGGGGAAATGGTCAAAAATTATGTCCAAAGTAGACGGCTGGAGTAGAATCCTGGTTCTCTTATTAACATGGGGCCTAAAACTCAATAGATGGGAGTTACTGTTATAGTTATTACTTCAACAGAGGACTAGAAATAGGTTAAGGATGGCTCTGGAAATAACTGGGAGAGCTTCCAGAATCTGCAAGGTCCACAGCCAGGCCTGGCATTGGGTAGACAGGGCTGGATGTGTGTGTGGGTGTGTGTTTGTGTGCGCACATGTGTTGGAGGGATGGGCCTTGTCTCTTTCCAGGTGCACACAGGGATGTAAAGCTTGCCTTCTAAGTGTGGGTGACATTCTAATCAGCCAAATGAGCATGCTGTCTGCAAGTGAGTGTTCCCCGTTCATTCGCTCTTGATCTGAGTCCCAGGCACTGGCCTCCCCTCTATAGTGAAACGGATACACAGATCCTGTTTCATCTCCAGTGTCCAAGCTTGGCAGAAGCCCTCTGCCTGGAAATCACCTTACTCTGCAGTTGACAGTGCTCACTTACCTCTGCATGCTCAGGGCCTGAGAGAGACTGGGTGCTCTCAGGCTGGGCATTGTGGCGTATGCCTGTAATCCCAGCACTTTGGAAGGCTGAGGCAGGTGGATCACGTGAAGTCAGGAGTTTGAGACCCGCCTGGCCAACATGGCCAAACGCTGTCTCTATCAAAAATATAAAAATTAGCTAAGCCTGGTGGCAGCCACCTGTAATTCCAGCTACTCAGGAGGCTGAGGCAGGAGGATCACTTGAACCCGGGAGGTGGAGGTTGCAGTGAGCCGAGATTGTGCCTTGGCACCAGCCTGGGTGACAGAGCGAGACTCTGTCTCAAAGAGAGAGAGAGAGAGGAGTGGGTGCTCTCTACTTGTTCAATCAGTGAATGAATACATCTTCATGGCTTTCAGGCTTTTGGTGGGGGACATGGCTCTCTCCCGACCTCTACAGTGGGTTGGCTGTATGGGGTCACATAAGGAAGAATTTGACAAATGGGGGTTTAAAATCCTTCCTTTATCATTTATTACCTGTGACTTTCTCCAAATCATTCAACTTCACAGAGCCTGGCATTTCTCATGTATAAAACGGCAATAATAATAGTTTCACCTTAGGGTTCGGCGATACGTGGCTCTAACGTTCTCAGCATCATGTCTGCCTGGCACTCTTGGTAATGATAGGTATTTTTTATTGTCATAACAGAGCTGGGATGACAGCAGGCACAGATATGCCTTCTCTTTATTTATTTAAAGGTGAGTGCCTCGCTTGTCCCACCTTCTAGAAAGTGCTAGGGATGGAAGACATCCTCCCTGCTTCCCGTTTAGTGTCCACTTGGTTCCTTGCTTCAGTGAAAGAAAAGCCAGGCAAACCCTTCCTTGATTCCAATCCTGAGGTGCCTTCAGCCTCAGTGTGTTTATTCCCGCAGAGCCGCCAGGTAACTGCAAACAGCCTTGGTGTTTTGGGGTGCTCACTGCCAGCGGGAGAAACCCTCTGCGTGGAAATTACTTTAATCTGCAGTTGACAAAAAGGTAAATTGCTGGCATTTTTTGCTTGGAGCCTGGAATGTAACCTTGCATGGCTGCCCCAGACATTCCAGGAGGCAGCTTCCATTAGCCAGCCCAGATTTCTAGCTTAAAGGAGGGACAGAAAAAGAACTTAAGTAATTTTACAGGGGCAAAACCCTCAATCATTATTTAATTCTACCAATTTCTATCACTTCAACTTCCCTGCCATTCATGTTCGTATAGCCAGCAGGGACAGTGTGGACATCCTGTCATGTGGTCTGTTTTTCTCTGCCTAACCTTCAATCCTGTATTATGACAGTCTGCAGGCTTGTAATTTTTAGTTGCATGGGTCTCTCCTTGCTGTGATCGACCACTGTTTGATTTGTGACAGGCTGTGGGTCATGAAAGCAGGCCCCTCTGTTTTATTCCTTTGCAGGGTAACTGTGGGCGCGGTAGGCTTTTAGTACATAATGGTTGAAGGAATGAAGGGGCGAATGAATGAATGGGTGGGTTCCAGAATGAATGGCCTTTCCCAAGGCCAAAGCGTTTTTGTCTGTCTAGTCATTGACTTCCATAGCATTCCAGAAGGAAGGGCATTGTTTAGATGCGGTGCTGGTTGCCTTCCACTTAAAATATGTCCCAGAGATGCCTGTCTCGGGTGGGGTTGCATGGAATGCAGACTGAATGGAATGCCTTTTAGGCCCAGTGAGAACCTGAGGCCACTGCTCCCATCTTGTGGACAGTGTTTGAAACACAGGAGAAGGGATGGCCATTTCTCCCAAAGAAACCTTGGCGGATTCTTGTGACATGATGAAGTATTCTCCCTGGCAGTGCATTAGGCCATGTTACCAGAGCCATCCTTAACCTATTTCTATTCCTCTGCTGAAGTAATAATATTAGAAGAATAAGAATAACTCCCATTTATTGAGTTTTTAGGCCCTGTGCTAGTGAGAGAACCAGGATTTGACTCCTCCCATCCACTCTGGACCCAACTCTTGGCCATTTCCCCCACACTCTTTCATTTTTTGAGTTCTTTCTCTCTTTCCCTTCCAGCTCTCCGCTGTGATGGTGTATCGGTCCCTGCACTCACATCATGTCTCAGTGATTTGCTTATGTGTTTGTTTTTCTAACAAGACAGTGAATGCCTTGAGGACTGGTCAGAGCTGTTGAGTACAGGGATTTTATTGGCCTCTGCACACCAACTATGCGCCAGGCCCTGTGCTAGATTAGGAGCGCGTGAACACACGTCAGACTGGGCTATAGGCCTTCCCGGTGTACGTGTGCAGGGTGTGTGCAAAGCCACAGGAGAGACGTGGAGTGTGTTTCTGGAATATATTGCAATTGAAGATGGACAAAGGCAGTGGTGGAGAGATTGGTAATTTAACTAGTTACTTACAATGTTATTTTTATATAAACTGGCCTCCCCCAGCACTGCTCAGGGGGAACCTTAACCATTATTATTATTTTTTTTTCTGAGACAGAATTTTGCTCTTGTTGCCCAGGCTGGAGTGCAGTGGCACTATCTCCACCCACTACAACCTCCGCCTCCTGAGTTCAAGTAATTCTCCTGCCTCAGCCTCCTAGGAGCACACACCACCAGTGAAGCTAATTTTTTGTATTTTTAGTAGAAACAGGGTTTCACCATGTTGACCAGACTGGTTGGTCTCAAGCTCCTTACCTCAGGTGATCCACCCACCTCGGCCTCCCAAAGTGCTGGGATTACAGGCGTGAGCCACCGCGACCTGCCAGCCATTATTGAATTTATATGTACAACTGTTTCTTTGCTACTCACTCTAGAGCACTTGATGTAGAGTTGCCCCTGTGTGAACCAATTCACTTCCAGCTGGGGATGTAGAGGGTGGACGAGAAATAGCCTCTCTCTGTTTGAGATTCTCTGGGATGGAAGGGGACACAAAGTGAATATCACATATGCCATATAGCCTCTATTTTAAGTTGGACTGTCCCCAACATGTCCTCTGTGTTGATGAAAGAAAACACTGACGGTTTTCATTTGAGGTGGTACTAGACAGAGTCAAAAGCTGATTAAAGTAAAAAGATTGTGAAATGGAATGCAAGAATTAGAATAAATGTATCAATTAAAGCAAGCCTTGCAGAAAGCTTTAAACCTACAGGCAAAACCTAAAGGTTTGAAGCCCATTTCCCTTTGTATTAGGCTCTTTGGGATAAAAGTCCATCAAGGGCTCGTATGTCATGCCAGTATGTAAAGGCAATGTCACACAGAGTGACTGAACTCAGGGCGGCCATCCTTTCTCCTGTATTCAAGACCTGTGTATGGCACACTCATCATTGGTCAGGGACAAGGCCAGATGCTTCAGGGACAGGGAAAGAAGAGGACAGATTCTCTGCTCCTGTTGGGAGCTGGCAGATTTCCTAGCTCTAGGTACCAGCATCTCCGGTGCCACCTGTACTGTACCAGTAACAACACCTGTAGGACTAAAGATGGAGAGACAGAAGCTACAGTGAGGAAAGCTGCAGAGGGAGGAGAGGGTGGGAGACGAGAGGCGAGTGCGGAGATGGGCCCTACAGGAGGTGGCAGAGATAACTTGGAGGCCTTAGAGGAGGCCTGGACTCAGGTCAAACAAGAAGTGTCCTCTTTGGGCCGTTCTTTCTTTTTGAGATGGAGTCTTGCCCTGTCACCCAGGCTAGAGTGCAGTGGCTCAATCTTGGCTCACTGCAACCTCCGCCTACTGGGTTCAAGCAATTCTCCTGCCTCAGCCTCCTGAGTAGCTGGGATTACAGGCATGTACCACCACGCCCGGCTAATTTTTTGTATCTTTAGTAGAGACTGGGTTTCACCACGTTGGTCAGGCTGGTTTTGAACTCCTGACCTCATGATCCACCCACCTTGGCCTCCCAAAGTGCTGAGCTTACAAGTGTGAGCCACCATGCCCAGCCTCTCTTTGGGCCCTTCTAAAATGCCTGGCAGTAACCAGTGCCCCACGACTCTCTCCAGCAGGCCGCAAAGTCACTGCCCTTTGTTACTGCAAGGAGGTTTGATGGCTGGGCTTGCATGGTGTGTGTCCCCAACACTGGCATGTTTGTCCTGAGGTCAAGAGTGTTGCAGATAAAGCAGTCTCACTAGTATTCATATTTTTACATCCTCATGCTATCTGAATGTGCCAGCCTTCCGGACAGAGGAGCTTGGCTTGTGACCAGGTCGGGAGTGAGAAAAGGGCATGAATGATGGCCCCCTAAAGTGAGGGGAGAGCTTCTGAAATAAGCATGCCTGCCAGAGCCTGAGCAAGCATGTGCCTGTGGCACTGGCATGGACCCACTTCTGCACAGAGGTGGTGTGGCTACCACCCAGTTGTGACCTCTGGATGCTGTCCCCACCTGCATGCAGGGCTCACAGAGATGTCCCCTGGCAGCAGCAAGGGGCCTGGAGGCCCATCCTCCCCGAGAACAGAGCTTTGATCTTTTTACCATTGGGCTTATTAGCAAACATCTCAGGGAAAGGAAAAATATTTGGGAAAGAATGTAAAAGCTGGACTCTTCGTAACATAGGTATGAATGCCAGCCATCTCGGCATAGTTCTTCAAAGGATTGTGTTTTGTAGTATGCTCTTTTATTAAAAGTTGTTATGGGAAGCATTTCTGCCCTCTCCAAATATACAAATAAGAACAGGTAAGGCCAGGCGCGGTGGCTCATGCCTGTAATCCCAGCACTTTGGGAGGCCAAGGCAGGCGGATCACCTGAGGTCAGGAGTTCAAGACCAGCCTGCTCAACATGGCGAAACCCCCTCTACTTAAAACACAAAAATTAGCTAGGCATGGTGGCAGGTGCCCGTAATCCCAGCTACTCGGGAGGCCAAGGCACAAAAATGGCTTGAACCTGGGAGGTGGAGGTTGCAGTGAGCAGAGATGGCACCACTGCACTCCAGCCTGAGCGACAGAGCGAGACTCCATCTCAAAAAAAAAAAAAGAATGACAGCTAATACTATTGGGAACTTCACAAATGGAGAAACTGCACTAAGATCCTGATGAGCCATTTCTATCACCTTTTGGTATAATAATGTTTTGTTTTTGCTGTTGTTGTTGTTGTTTGAGATGGAGTCTCCCTCTGTCGCCCAGGCTGGAGTGCAGTGGCACCATCTTGGCTCACTGCAACCTCCACCTCCTGGGTTCGAGCAATTCTCCTGCCTCAGCCTCCTGAGTAGCTGGGACTCCTATAGGCAGATGCCACCATGCCTGGCTAATTTTTGTATTTTTAGTACAGATGGGGTTTCACCATGTTGACCAGGCTGGTCTCAGACTCCTAAAGTGATCCGCTGGCCTCGGCCTCCCAAAGTGCTGGGATTACAGGCGTGAGCCATCGCACCCATCCAATAATGTTTTTTTTCTGAGGGCCTGTATGTTTTTACTATGAATCCTAAAATCTGAGACAGGTCTCAATTAATTTAGGAAGTTTATTTTGCCAAAGTTAAGGATATATGCCCTTAACTTTGGGCACAGTCTCAGGAGGTCCTGACTATGTGTGCCCAAGGTGGTCGGGGCACAGCCTGGTTTTATCCATTTTCTGGAGATATGAGACATCAGTCAATATATGTAAGATGTACACTGTTTCCATTCAGAAAGGCAGGACAGCTCAAAGTGGGAAGGCCCAGATCATAGGTAGGTAAGAGACTGGCAAAATAAACTTTCTACGTTCACTGAGACCTGTCTCAGATATTTGGAGTTCACAAGACAAAGGTTGCATTCTTTTACTTTGAGTTTCTAATTAGCCTTTCCAAAAGAGGCAATCAGATATGCGTTTATCCTAGTGAGCAGAGGGATGACTTTGAGTTCTGTCTGTCCTTTCTCTACAATAAATTTCAAATTTCCTTGTGATGTGTGATGGAGGTATGTAGTTTGTTTGTTTTTTTAAGATGGAGTTTCACTTCTGTTGCCTAGGCTGGAGTGCAATGGTGAGATCTTGGCTCACCACAACCTTGCCTCCTGGGTTCAAGCGATTCTCCTGCTTCAGCCTCCTGAGTAGCTGGGATTACAAGCATGCGCCATCATGCCCAGCTAATTTTGTATTTTTAGTAGAGACGGAGTTTCTTCATGTCGGTCAGGCTGGTCTCTAACTCCCGACCTCTCGGGTGATCCGCCCACCTCGGCCTCCCAAAGTGCTGAGATTACAGGCGTGAGCCACCGCACACAGTGGTATGTAGGTTTTTAAAAATCTTAGTAGGTACTTTTTTTTTCTTTTTTTTTGTTTTTGGACGGAATCTCACTCTGTTGGCGAGGCTGGAGTGGAGTGGCATGATCTCGGCTCACTGTAACTCTACCTCCCAGGTTCAACCAATTTTCCAGCCTCAGCCTCCTGAGTAGCAAGGATTACAGGTGCCCACCACCATGCACAGATAACTTTTTGTATTTTTAGTAGAGATGGGATTTTGCCATGTTGGCCAGGCTGGTCTCAAACTCCTGGCCTTAAGTGATCCACCCACTTTGGCTTACCAAAGTGCTGGGATTAAAGGCCTGAGCCACCGCACCTGGCCTTTAGTAGGTATCTTTTTAAAGAATAGAATGGGTGGCTTGTACAAATGTCCAATGAAAAGAAAAAATAAATAAATAAATAAATAAAAAAGAATAGAATGGGTGGCAAGTTTGCCCTAAGCAGTTCCCCAGCTTGACTTTTCCCTTTGGCTTAGTGATTTTGGGGTCCCAAGATTTATTTTCTTTTCATAATATCAACCAGTTAAGAACAGCCAGAGGATAAATGTTCCCCCTCACGGTCATTCCAAGTCACTTTTTAAACCCAAATCAGAGCAGGACCTCAACTCTTAGAACATTTGCTTTTCTTCTTAGACCTTTATTTTTATTTTTTATTTTTTTGTTTGAGATGGAGGCTCACTCTGTCACCCAGGCTGGAGTGCAATGGTGCGATCTCAGCTCACTGCAACCTCCACCTCCTGGGTTCAAGCAATTCTCTGCCTCAGCCTCCCAAGCAGCTGTGATTACAGGCACCTGCCACCACACTCAGATAATTTTTTTTGTATTTTTAGTGGAGACAGGGCTTCACTATCTTGGCCAGGCTGGTCTTGAACCCCTGACCTCATGATCCACCTGCCTCAGCCTCCAAAAGTGCTGGGATTACAGGTGTGAGCCACTGTGCCAGGCCGGCTCTTTTTTTAAAAAAAATATGAAGAAGTTCAATTTGAAAATTGATGAGGCTTCAAGATAGACTTGTAGATCTTAGCATACTGGGTGGGGTCTTGCTCAGTGTACGTTAAGCCTATTGAGGGTTCTTTAGTAGAATTCACATTTTACAAGTGCAAAGAGTCCAAGTACATGCTCATTCTGAAGGGCGTTGGAGGACTTCTCCGACTCTCCAGACATAGAGGGGGAGACTACTGTCCCCACACGAGGACCTCAAAACAGACTATGGCAGGCCCCTTCTTCTCCATTGCTCTTGGGGGCCAGCAATCAATGTTGAGAAAGGCACCTCATGGAGATGGAAAGAGTTGCTAAGGAATGGCCATGAATTCTGGAACCTTCTCAAGACTCTACTTGGGGCAGGGTATAAATTGGTACTACATTTCCGGAAGCAGTTGGCAATGTGTCTCAAGGGTGTTAAATATGCTCATGCCCTTTGACTAAAAATTCCCCTTTGACTCAAGAGTGAATAAGAAATTCATTATGAGAGTTTTTATTCTGCGATTTTTTTTTCTCATCAGATATCGTTAGCATTAATGTGTTTCATGTATCTCATGCACAAGGTTGAATGAATAAGACCAACATTGTCCCCGTCCTTGTACTGTTAGCAGTTTTATAGATCTAGAGGCCCCAAAATACAGGCAAAGATCTTTGTCCATGGATGTTTAAAGCAACATTGTAAATAGCAAAGAGCTGGAAACAACATATTATATGTATCCTCAGTGATAGGTGATTAGTTTAATTATAGTAGAGCCATGTGATGAAATTTTAAATGACCATTATAAAGTAGGTTTTAAAATTCATAATGTGGAAAATGTTTATGAAAGACAATTTTAAAAGGGGAAGAAAAGCAAGACATAAAACTGGAGAGTTGGCTGGGCATGGTGGCTCATGCTGGTAATCCCAGCATTTGGGGAGACTGAGGCGGTTGGATTGCTTGAGCCCAAGAGTTCGAGACCAGTCTGGGCAACAAGACAAAACTCCTTTTCTATAAAAAAAACAAAACCAAAAATTAGCCAGACATGATGGTGCGTGCTTGTAGTCTCAGCTACTTGGGTGGCTGAGGTGGGAGGATCACCTGAACCCAGGGAGGTCAAGGTTGCAGTGAGCCATGATTGTGTCACTTCACTCCACCCTGGACAACAGAGCAAACTCCTGTCTCACACACACACACACACACACACACACAATCAAAAGCACACAAACAAAAAAACCTTGGAGAGTCATGAAAGCAAGGCCAGGGAAGTTCTGGAGGTGGGATCCCAATTTTATATTTTTAAAAAGAGCAAGAGTGGAAGGGAACACCACAAAATGTTAACAGTAGTTATCTCACGATAGTAAGATTAGGGACTTTTTAATGTTCTTTATTATGCTTTTTCCTAATAAAGCATCTGGGGGTGAATATAAATGAATTTTAAAATTTTAAAAGAAAAAATATTTCTAGGAGGTATGTTCAGGCCTTCCATGCTGTGGATATAAAGGGAGAATTGTCCCTTAGATTCCCCAGCTGCCACATTCCTTCTAGGCCAAGCTTGTCTAACCTGGGGCCCACAGGTCACATGCGGCCCAGGACGGCTTTGAACGCGGCCCAACACAAATTCGTAAACTTTCTTAAAACATTATGAGAGGTGTTTTTTTGGTGTGTGCATTTTTTTTTCTCTCATCAGCTATTGTTAGTGTTAATGTATTTTACTTGTGGCTCAAGACGATTCTTCTTCTTCCAGTATGGCCCAGGGAAGCCAAAAGATTAGGTACCTCTGGTTCAGGGTTTATTCATGTTGTAATGTGTAGCTACAATGCACTCATGTTCACCACTTTATAGTATTTTATTAAATGACTACACCTCAATTTTTAATCCAATCTGTTAAAGCAAAACATGAGCGTTTCAACAATGTTCTGCAATTTCAAACATTTAAAAATTTGTCTTCAGGTGCATTATGTTAATGCCTCCCTAGGGTACAAATCTGAGAGTAGGTAGGGTTTCCAGGTTACAGAACAGGGGACTGTTACCTTTAGTAGATAATGACAAATTGGTCTTGACTGTGGTTTTACCTGTTGGAACACCTCCTAGCTATGTATACATCTTGTTGCTCCACCTTCTTGAGTCCTTGATGTCAGACTTTTAAATTTTTTGCCAATCTGGAGGATGTGAAATGATATTTCGTTGTGGTTTTATTTTGTATTTGCTTCCTTTTTAATTAAATTGAGCATTGCCATATTGGCCATTTGAATTTTTTTTTTTTTTGAGACAGAGTCTCACTCTGTCACCTAGGCTGGAGTGCAATGGCACGATCTCGGCTCACTGCAACCTCCGCCTCCCAGGTTCAAGCGATTCTCTTGCCTCAGCCTCCTGAGTAGCTGGGATTACAGGCGCGTGCTACCGCGCCCAGCTAATTTTTGTATTTTTAGTAGAGACGGGGTTTCAACATCTTGGCCAGGCTGGTCTTGAACTCCTGACTTCGTGATCCACCCGCCTCGGCCTCCCAAAGTGCTGGGATTACAGGCGTGAGCCACCGTGCCCGGCCAGCCATTTGAATTTTCATTGCTGAGAGGAGCCTGTTCAAGAGATGCTGTTTGTTTTGTCCCTGGAATCCTGGGGTCATGGCTGACTTGGAGCAGCTGGTGAGAGTGAGGAGGGCCCAGGAAGGAGGGAGGTGTGGCCCTGAAGGCCAGTGTGGAGCCATGGGGAGCAGGGGCCTGGCTACAGTGGCAGAGCCAGGTAAAGGGTGTTGCCCAGCTGGGGAGCTTCTGGCTGATTCTCTATCTTGGTTAGAGGCCCCTACTCTGGTTACTTTGATAACAAAATACACCCATGTCCACCCTAAGGAGCATCCTGAGGAGCTAGGCATAAAAAATCCATGGAGCAAGGCAGGGGACTTGGGGTGACTGACAGGCACGTGACTCTGGCCAATTTCTGCACAGTGAAATGCTGGCAGACTTTTCAATGTGTTGGGAAAGCTCAAAATATAATCTTTAACGTGACTTTTTTCAATGGTGAAACATTGACAGCTAATTAAATAATTTTTGTATTTTTAGTAGTGACGGGGTTTCACCATGTTGGCCAGGCTGGTCTCGAACTCCTGACCTCAGGTGACCTGCCCGCCTTGGCCTCCCAAAGTGCTGGGATTACAGGTGTCAGCCACCACGCCTGGCTGTCTCTATAAGCTTGACTACGCTAGGAACTTCACATAAATGGAACCATGTAACATTTGTCCTTTTGCATCTGGCTTAGTTCACCTAACATAATGCATTCAAGATTCATCCATGCCGTATCATGGGACAGAATTTTTCCTTTCTTTTTAAAGCCAAATAATATTCCATTGTATGTAGATACCACAATTTGTTTATCCATTCATCCATTAATGAACATCTTAATCCATTTGGGCTGCTCTTAGAGAATATCATAGACTAGGAGCTTATAAACAACAGACACTTATTTCTAACAGTTCCGGAGGTTGGGAAGTCTAAGTTCAAGGCTCTAGCAGATTCAGTGCTGGTGAGAACTGGCTTTCCTGGTTCACAGATGATGTTCGTCTTGCTATGTCTTTACATGGTGGGAGGGACAAGGGACCTTATGTGAGTCTCTTTGGTAAGGACACTAATCCCAACCGTGGGGACTCTACCCTCATGACCTAATTGCCTCTCAAAGGCCTCACCTTGTAATGGTTCCATTATGAACCATTGCCTTGAGGCTCAGATTTCAACACAGGAATTTGGGTTAGGGGCACCAATATTCAGTCTATAGCAGATTGCTTCTACCTTTTGGCTATCGTGAGTAATGCAGCTGTGAACATGGGTATTCAAAAATCTCTTCAAAATCCCTGCTTTCAATTTCTCTTTTGGACATATACCTAGAATTACTAGATCATATGGTAATTCTATATTTAATTTTTTTTTTTTTTTTAGACGGAGTCTTGCTCTGTCACCCAGGCTTGAGTGCAATGGCACGATCTTGGCTCACTGCAACCTCTGCCTCCCAGGTTCAAGCAATTCTCCTGCCTCAGCCTCCCGAGTAGCTGGGACTACAGACGCGTGCCACCATGCCCAGCTGATATTTATATTTTTAGTAGAGATGGGGTTTCACTGAGTTAGCCAGGATGGTCTCTATCTCCTTACTCCATGATCTGCCTGCCTCAGCCTCCCAAGGTGCTGGGATTACAGGCGTGAGCCACCGCACCCAGCCCTCTCTATATTTAATTTTTTGAAGAATTGCCTTATTCTCCTAGCACTTTTTGTTTGTTTGTTTTAGAGATGAGGTCTCACTCTGTCACCCAGGCTGGAGTGCAATGGTGTGATTATAGCTCACTGCAGCCTCTGTCTCTCAGACTCAAGCCATCCTCCCACCTCAGCCTCCTGAGTAGCTGGGACTACAGGCACACACAATCATGCCTGGCTTTTTTTTTTTTTTTTTTTTCAATTTTTTGTAGAGACAAAATCTCCCTATGTTGCCTAGGCTGGACTTGAACTCCCAAGCTCAAGCGATCTTCCCACTCAGCCTCCCAAAGTGCTGGGATTATAGGTGTGAGCCACCATACCTGGCCTTTCTTAATATTTTTTACCTGCTTTCTTTAATTCTGATGGCACAGTTAGAACTTGGGGGGAAAGTCTGCCTCATTTTGGACAGTGTTGATTTCTTTCTTCTCTAAGGGCACACTGGAAAAGCAGAACGGCTGTTACCTTCCAGCCTCTATCCGCTTGGCTGCTCTTTTCCCATAACGATGATGACGGTTAGAATGATGATTAGGACGATAAAATATATTGAGGTCTTACTTTGTCCCAAGCACAGTTTGAAAGACTTTAACATGTTGTAAATCATTTTATCTTTACAATCATTCTATGGAGGTTGTTGCCCTAATTTTACAGATGAAGAAACTGAGTCACCGAGAAGCAGACCCATAAAACGATGCTGGGGTGGACAAGATCATTTCATTCAATGCTTGCTTTCACCAGTGAGGGGAAAGGAGCCCCCGAGGGGGAGATGCCTCACATCGTGACCAAGCTGGGGTGAACTTGCAGGCTTCCAGACGTCTGGGATCCCCTGGCCCCATGCTCTTGCTGCCTCTAAGACAGGATTCCATTCATTTATTTTGTTTATCCCAGTGACCCAGGCAAAACCTCATCTGAGAGGCTTCCGTGCCTCGTCTGAATCCAGCTGGATCTTCCTGGTCCTCCTCCTGATCATTACTGGGGCAGGACTAAGCTGAAATATGATGGGGGAGGATTACAGGTTTGGCTCGAGAATTTTGTGAAAACACATGCAAGTAGCATGTTATTAGTCAAGGACTGAAAGAGCCTTTTGAAGAACTTGAGATAAATTTTAGCAAAATCAGGTTGCCCTGAGAAGCATTCAATGTACTGTGAGACAGTCGCTTAAAAAGTTTTTTCCCTTGTTCAATTTATTTAAATAGTAAAAACCTGGAGTCTGCATCTCTTGCAAACTTGCACCCCTGAAATTATGAGTCAGATCCTACGTATGGTGGGCCTGTGTTTTTCATTATGTTCCCTTACTCGTTAGGGTTTGCAGTTAGTCCATGTTACACGTTTTGCTCGTGTTTTTCTTGAACTTCGTGAACTCTGGCATTTCATTTCACGATGTATATTCAAGGGAAAAGTAGCCTTCCTTTGATCTTCCTCAGGACCCCATTATGTTTAACCTAAGAAAGATTAGGGAGTTTTCATTCAACACTGAACAAACACAAAATTCAGCCGCAAAGATGGCGGGTGCTTAATCTATTGACAACATCCACTCCATTATGAACTAATTCCACAGCAAGCCGACTTTGAAAAGCATTCTTCTGAATGGAATTCCCATCTGCCTTTGGAGGCTGGATGCATATGGTCCCAGGAACTAAATGTATTAGCCACACAAAGGAATCTATTTAGTACAAAAATATGTACACCGTGGAGGATTTGTAGACTTTGAGATTACCGTGGACTGTTGGTTGCCTAGAGGATAGTTGCGTTGCTCTTTCTGCCCTCTCTGCCTCCCTGGACAGAATGGGCAGTTTCTGGAAAGTTCTGTCACCTTCTAGTTGTGTTTGTTACAACATCTGCTTTACGGTGGTGAAACAAATCAGCTCCAGTCCTTGAACAAAAAATTCTGTGAGCTGGAGTGAGCTCAGAGGGGCAAAGAGCTGCCGCTTGGCCAGCACTTGGACGCCAGATAGCTCAGCTCCCCCTCTGCCGGTTTGGGGCTCTCCCAGATGGGTTTTTGAATCTGTCCACCTTTCAAATAGCCCTTTAACGCAACATGCAGGTCTAATTGTGACATATTTTTTTCCCTAGCCTTAAAACGAGAAAGGAAGAACAAAAAGGAATCGAGTGTTGGCCTGTCAGGATTTTCATTTCCCCTGTCATCTCATGGCAGTGATGGAGATTTATTTTCCTAATGAAGGCTCCAGTGTTAATGGTGGCACTTGCTAGAATCAGTTAGGACTAAGTGTTATTTAATTCACAGTGAAGCGACAATCTGACTGGACTGTGATTAGTTCCAGCTTTTAGCTATCATTTATAGGTCACCAGGCGGCTAACAACCTCAATTGAGAGACCATTATCTTTTGACAAGATGAAGCTTTTTTCTAGGGGCTGGGAGGGGAGAGAGAGGAGTTCTACCCAGAAAACTCAGCTCATTGCTTTCCATGGGAAGAATTTCATTCCTACTAAGGCTTTGCTGCTGTTTACTCAAAGGTTCTACACTACATTCCTGCACCGTTTAAGACCAGGATATGTTATATGAAATGTGTTATTAGGTGATTTTGTTATTGTGTGAACATCATAGAAGATATTTACACAAACCTAGATGATACAGCCAGCACACGCCTAGGCTCTGTGGTACAGCCTATTTCTTGCAGGCTACAAACCTGTCCAGCATGTTACTCTACTAAATGCTGCAGGTAATGTAACACAATGGTATTTGTATGTCTAAACATCTTAACATAGAAAAGGTACTCTAAAAACATGGTATTATACACCTACAGTCTGGGCATCAGGGTGAGACCTTCTCTCCAAAAGAAAATACAATATTTTAATCTCATGGGATCACTATCATACCATCCAGTCTGCCATTGACCAAAACGTTGTTATGTGGCACATGACTGCAGTAGATTCTGGTTAGATATCCTGACGTCAAAGAAGGAAAAGACGTTCCTCATAGCCATTCATTTATCCACTCAGCAACTGTTCCTTGAGGGAAGCATTGTAGGAGAGTGTATTGGTAGGGTTCCCTGGTACGAAGGCTAATTGATGTTCAGCCTCCACATGCTGGTGTGACTGTTGCAGTTTTTGTTGTGGTTGTTGTTTATAGCGTGTATCCACCATGATGGGTTGGCGCGTCTATTCTGATTGGTTGGTGCCAGTGTCATACTGATTGTTAAAAGTTGCAAATAACACCCTTG
The DNA here is from genome assembly GCA_036589455.1 of Ateles fusciceps. Lineage (NCBI taxonomy): Eukaryota > Metazoa > Chordata > Mammalia > Primates > Atelidae > Ateles > Ateles fusciceps. The sequence goes on from JAZHEH010002393.1 coordinate 9,620,228, forward strand.
CCTGGAACAACGCTCTTTTGCAAAGCCTACTTTTTCTGCAAGAAAATGCCATTTTTAGGTAAACTCCCTTTCATCATTAGAGTGTCCCCTTTATTAGATGGAAGCTGTAGATTCTTAGTTAAGGTCTAAGCAAGATGACATGACATTAGAAAGCAGTAGTTTGGATGTAGGTGTAATATGATTTGAAAAGATTGGGAGGGTATATGTGCTTGGGGACCTGGACCCAGAAGAGCAGACTACTTTTCTTGAGGGCCATGGTGGTACTGAGTCAGCCTCCTAAGACAGAGGTCTAGGAGGGGGGAGCCTGAACAGCAAACAAGACTTATACCCTCTGTTCCACTGGAACTCTGCCATTGTTCCTGCCACCACCCCACACAGCAGCCTGCATAGTGCTGCCCGGAGTGGTAAGAGCTGACCTCTTTCCTACCCCCTGAAATTGGGATCCTCCTCCTTTCTCTCTTGGGAAGGTGGGTGACGGCCTTACATCTTATCTTGCTTTTGCTTCCCTCTATACATAAGTCTGTTTTCTGTATAAAGGTCCCAGGATTAAAAGGAAAATAAGCTTTTCTTTTCTTTTTTTCTCTTTGGGACAGAGTTTCACTCTTGTCCCCCTGGCTGGAGTACAATGGCACAATCTTGGCTCACTGAAACCTCTGCCTCCTGAGTTCAAGCGATTCTCCTGCCTCAGCCTCCTGAGTAGCGGGATTACAGGTGCTCACCACCAGGCCTGGCTAATTTTTGTATTTTTAGTAGAAATGTGGTTTCACCATGTTGGCCAGGCTGGTCTCAAACTCCTGACCTCAGGTGATCCACCTGCCTCGACTTCCCAAAGTGCTGGGATTACAGGTGTGAGCCACTGCGCCTGGCTGAAAAGAACCTTTTCTTAGTTCTACTTTTGGAACCAGAACATCTGACTAACCAGTCAAATGCAACACCTAAAGCTACCTGCTGGGCGTTGGGCATTGAGAAGGCACCTTACATACGTGCTGCCATTGAACCCTCACCTCAATCCAGTGAGATAGGCATTACTTCTTCCAAGTTCTGGATGAGGCTGAGGCAAGACCTGGGATGCAAACCCAGGCCTGCTGCTTCATGGCACAGCTCTTACAGGTGCTACCTCTGCCCTAAAGGGGCTTACAGTCAGCTGGAAAAAATTGTGATGAACCTCTAATGTTGACTTATATTCATAAATTATTTAAATATGCACAAATACAAACTTTGCATACATTTCTTATACTGCTAATAATTTGCTGCATTTCCTTATGTATGTATCCAAGTATTTGGGTCTTTAAATAAAGTAGTTATGCTTTTCAAAAATTTCCCATATGCTAACATTTTCCTATGCCAGTCACAAAATTTAGAGAATTGTTGTTCTAGGCTGGGCGCGGTGGCTCACGTCTGTAATCCCAGCACTTTGGGAGACCAAGACAGGCAGATCACCTGAGGTCAGGAGTTCGAGACCAGCCTGGCCAACATGATGAAACCCTGTTTCTACTAAACATACAAAAAATTAGCTGGGTGGGGTGGTACGTGCCTGTAATCCCAATCGCTTGAACCCAGGAAGTGGAGGTTACAGTAAGTTGAGATCATGCCACTGCACTCCAGCTTGGGCAACAAGAGCGAAACTCTGTCTCAAAAAAAAAAAAAAGAAAAGAAAAGAAAAAGAAAAAACAAAATTGTTGTTCTTGTCTACAGCCATACCACCCTGAATATGTCTGCTCTTGTCTGATCTTGAAGCGAAGCAGGGTCAGTCCTGGTTAGTACTTGGATGGGAGAAAATTGTTCTTTTTCATTCTTGCACCAATATATGGGATTTCACTATATATTCAATGATTCCCCCTCTAAGTGGGCATTTAGGTTGTTTTTTATTTGCGCCATGATAAAGCACACTGTAAAATACGTTTTTACACATGAACCTTTGGCTGCCTTTCTGATTATTTCCTTGGAGTTAATACTCAGGAGTGAAATTACTGAGTCAAAGAGCATAAACAGTTTTAAAGCTTTTAATATATATATTTCTCCAGAAAGGTTGTACTAATTTGTCCATCTCTAAGATTGAAGAATCACTTTGGGGTATAAGAGGTGTCAAAGAGAAAGTGGTATTTGATGGCTGAGCGCGGTGGCTCACCCCTGTAGTCCCAGCACTTTGGGAGACCAAGCTGGGTGGATCACCTGAGGTCAGGAGTTCAAGACCAGCCTGGCCAACATGGTGAAATTCCGTCTCTGTTAAAACTACAACAATTAGCCGGGCATGGTGGCAGGCACCTGTAATCCCAACTACTCAGGAGGCTGAGGCAGGAGAATCGTTTGAACCTGGGAGGCAGAGGTTGCAGTGAGCTGAGATAGTGCTTCTGCACTCCAGCCTGGGCAACAGAGTGAGACTCTGTCTAAAAAAAACGTGGCATTTGAACCAGAACGTCGAGGGTAGGCAGGAGTTCCACCAATGAAGGTGGGGGTGCCATTGAGAAAGGAGACGGGGGAGGTATATGTGAGATGACAAGCATTGAAATTCAGCAGCATCAGAGAATATCCTGTGCATTGCCTCTCAATGGTTTTGTGTACTGAATGCTAGGATTTGGGGCAGGCCATGAAGGGAGTTAAAATATTCAAAACATGAAACAATTTAGCAATAACACCGACATAATCACCATTGCTGTTTAACTTTGTCTAAGCATCTAAAAGCATTGTCACGATTGCACCGTTTCTTACTCCCCCTCAGCTCTATGTTGCCGTCGGAATAGAGCTGTTCACTGATCTTACCGTGGTCTCTGATAGGACGGTGTTCTCACACATTCTAGAACATGCTGTCTTTGGTGTTGACATGGAGTCACACTATATTGCTGTCACTCATTACTTGACAGTCTCAGCACTGTGTTCCTCTTGACAGACCTTCCACTGGTGGTATAGATTTATGGTTAAGAGAAGCTGGCCGGGCACAGTGGCTCACCCCTGTAATCCCAGCACTTTGGGAGGCCGAGGCAGGTGGATCACCTGAGGTCAGGAGTTCGAGACCAGCCTGGCCAACATGGTGACACCTTGCCTTTACTAAAAATACAAAAAATTAGCCAGGTGTGGTGGAGGCTATCTATAATCCTAGCTATTTGGGAGACTGAGACAGGAGAATCGCTTGAGTCTGGGAGGCAGAGGTTGCACTGAGCTGAGATCACGCCATTGCACTCCACAAGAATGAAACTCCGTTCAAAAAAAAAAAAAAAAAAAAAAGAGAAGACTGCCTGAGTTCAAGCTCCAGCTCTACCGTTTATTGGTTATGTGGCCTTGGGCAAATTCCTAAACCTCTTTGTGCCTTAATTTCTTCAACTGTAAATATGGTTTGGCTGTGAACCCACCCAAATCTCATCTTAAATTGTGATCTGAATTGTAATCCCCAAGTTTTGAGGGAGGGACCCGGTGGGGAGGTGATTGGATCATGGGAGTTTTCCCCATGCTGTTATCATGACAGTGAGAGAGTTCTCACGAGATCTGGTTGTTTGCTAAGTGTCTGGCATCTCCCCCTGTTCACTTGCTCTCTCTCCTGCCACCTTGTGAAGAAGGTGCTTGCTTCCCCCTTCGCCTCCCACCATGATTGTAAGTTTCCTGAGGTCTCCCCAGCCATGCAGAACTGAATCAATGAAACCTCCTTTCTTTATAAAGTGCCTTGTCTCAGGTAGTGTCTTGACAGTAGTGTGAAAACGGACTTACACACGGGTTAATAACGTTACCTACTTTTGAAAAAAGCACTTGCTGCGAGGTAGAGAAGATGGCCGATTAGGAGCAGCTGAGGATTGCAGCTCCCAGTGAAAGCGCGGAGGGTGAGTGGACGCCGCATTGCCAGACAGATTTTTATTGCCCACAGACCAGGAGATTCCCAGGGGGGAGAAGCCCCACGGGTCGCCAGCGCGGCTGGTTTGGCCGGCGCAGCAGTTTTTGCCGGCGCGACTGTTTTCACCGGCGCTGCTGTTTGGGCGGCGTCCCGGCGCAGCGGTTCCCCATACAAAATACGTGGGTCCGGGTGCCGTTTTAGCTGGCAATTGGAGCTCCGGGAAGGCAGAGCCGCCCATTCATCTGATTAAAAAAGGGGACTGAAACAGGCAGCCAGGCCAGGAGATTTCCCGGGCAAAAAACGCCACGAATCTCCGCGCCCGCGGTTTCAGCCGGCGCAGTGGGTCGCCGCACGGGAAATCACACAGATCCCGGCGCCTTGTCAACAGGCGGCTGGAACACCTGGGAGACTCTGAGGCAGGGAGCCAGGTGATCAGGCTCGGCTGGTCCCACCCCCACAAAAAAACAGCCATCGGAAACGCTCTGGATCGAGAGTTTCACAGCAAGCACAGCTGAGCCCGGGACGGCCCAGCTCTGTGGGGGAGGGGCGTCCGCCATTACTGAGGCAGTCTGCCGCTACAGAGGTAGTTTGCCATTGCCCAGGCAGTTCTCACTACACCGGTATAAACAGGACTGCAGGGAAGTTCATACGGCAGCTGGGCGGAGCCCACAGCAGCTCAGCAAAGCCTCTGTAGGCAAACAGTGACTAGGCTGCCTCATCGCTGGGCAAGGCAGCCCTGAGAAAAAGGCAGCAGCACCAGGGAAACTCATAAATAAAGCCCTAACTCCCCGGGACAGAGCACCTGGGGAAAAAAGGGGTTTATGAGTTCTGCTGCAGCAGACTTAAACGTACCTGCCCAGCAACTCTGAATGAACAACGGAGCTCACAGCTCAGCACTTGAGCTCCTATAAAGGAAACTCTGTCTCCTCAAGCAGCTCCCTGATCCCCCACATATCCAACGAGTCACCTCACAAAGGAGTGCTCAGACGGACATCTGGCGGGTATTCTTCTGGGACAAAGATAGCAGAAGAAGAGACTGGCAGCAACCATTACTGTTCTGCAGCTGCTGCAGGTGATCCCCCCAGGCAAGCAGGGCCGGGAGAGGACCTCAGCAGTCCTACAGCAGAGGGGCCAGACTGTTAGAAGGAAAACTAAGAAACAGAAATAAATAACTTCATCATCAACAAACGGGACGTCCACTGAGAGACCCCATCTGAAAATCACCAACCACAAAGACCACACATAGATAAATCCACAAAGATGGGAAGAAACCAGCGCAAAAAGGAGGTAAACACCCGAAACCAGAACGCCTCTCCTCCTACAAGGGATCACAACTCCTCACCAGCAAGGGAACAAGGCTGGATGGACAATGAGTGTGATGAAATGACTGAATCAAGCTTCAGAAGGTGGGTAGTAAGAAACTTCTGTGAGCTAAAAGAACATGTTCTAACCCAATGCAAACAAACTAACAACCTTGAAAAAAGATTTGACGAAATGCTAATGAGAATAACCAACTTAGAGAGGAATGTAAGTGAATTGATGGAGCTGAAAAATACAACACAAGAACTTTGCGAAGCGTGCACAAGTTTCAACAGCCGAATTGACCAAGCAGAAGAAAGGATATCAGAGGTCGAAGATCAACTCAATGAAATAAAACGAGAAGGAAAGAGTAGAGAAAAAAGGGTAAAAAGGAATGAACAAAGTCTCCAAGAAATATGGGACTATGTGAAAAGACCTAATCTACGTTTGATAGGTGTACCTGAATGTGAAGGAGAGGATGAAACCAAGCTGGAAAATACTCTTCAGGATATTATCCAGGAGAACTTCCCCAACATAGGAAAGCAGGCCAATATTCAAGTCCAGGAAATACAGAGAACACCACAAAGATATTCCTCAAGAAGAGCAACCCCAAGGCACATAATCGTCAGATTCACCAGGGTTGAAATGAAGGAGAAAATGCTAAGGGCAGCCAGAGAGAAAGGTCGGGTTACCCACAAAGGGAAGCCCATCAGACTCACAGCAGATCTCTCAGCAGAAACCCTACAAGCCAGAAGAGAGTGGGGGCCAATATTCAACATCCTTAAAGAAAAGAACTTTCAACCCAGAATTTCATATCCAGCCAAACTGAGCTTCATAAGTGAAGGAAAAATAAAATCCTTTGCGAACAAGCAAGTACTCAGAGATTTCATCACCACCAGGCCTGCTTTACAAGAGCTCCTGAAAGAGGCACTAAACGTAGAAAGGAACAACCAGTACCAGCCACTCCAAAAACATACCAAACAGTAAAGACCATCAACACAATGAAGAAACTGCATCAACTAACAGACAAAACAGCCACCTAGCATCAAAATGGCAGGATCAAATTCACACATAACAATATTAACCCTAAATGTAAATGGACTAAATGCCCCAATTAAAAGACATAGACTGGCAAACTGGATAAAAAGCCAAAACCCATCGCTGTGCTGTATCCAGGAAACCCATCTCACATGCAGAGATACACAAAGGCTCAAAATAAAGGGATGGAGGAAGATTTACCAAGCAAATGGAGAGCAAAAAAAAGCAGGAGTTGCAATTCTCATCTCTGATAAAATAGACTTTAAACCAACAAAGATCAAAAGAGACAAAGAAGGACATTACATAATGGTAAAAGGATCAATGCAACAAGAAGAGCTAACGATCCTAAATATATATGCACCCAATACAGGAGCACCCAGATACATAAGGCAAGTTCTCAATGACTTACAAAGAGACTTAGATTCCCACACAATAATAGTGGGAGACTTGAACACCCCCGTTGTCAATGTTAGACAGATCAACAAGACAGAAAATTAACAAGGATATCCAGGACTTGAACTCACACCTGGATCAAGCAAACCTAATAGACATTTACAGAACTCTCCACCCCAAATCCACAGAATATACATTCTTCTCAGCACCACATCACACCTACTCTAAAATTGACCACATAATTGGAAGTAAATCACTCCTCAGCAAATGCAAAAGAACAGAAATCATAACAAACAGTCTCTCAGACCACAGTGCAATCAAGTTAGAACTCAGAATTCAGAAACTGACTCAGAACCACACAGCTTCATGGAAACTGAACAACTGGCTCTTGAATATTGACTGGATAAACAATGAAATGAAGGCAGAAATGAAGATGTTCTTTGAAACCAACGAGAATGAAGACACAACATACCAGAATCTCTGGGACACATTTAAAGCAGTCTCTAGAGGAAAGTATATAGCAATAAATGCCCACATGAGAAGCAAGGAGAGATCTAAAATTGACACCCTATCATCAAAATTGAAAGAGCTAGAGGAGCAAGATCAAAAAAACTCAAAACCTAGCAGAAGACAAGAAATAACTAAGATCAGAGCAGAACTGAAGGAGATAGAGACACGAAAAACTCTTCAAAAAATCAACAAATCCAGGAGCTGGTTTTTTGAAAAGGTCAACAAAATAGACAGACCACTAGCCAGATTAATAAAAAAGAAAAGAGAAAATAATCAAATAAATGCAATAAAAAACGATAAAGGGGATATCACCACAGATTCCACAGAAATTCAAACCATCATCAGAGATTATTACAAACAACTCTATGCACATAAACTAGTAAACCTGGAAGAAATGGATAAATTCCTGGACACATGCATCCTCCCAAGCCTAAACCAGGAAGAAGTTGAAACCCTGAATAGACCAATAACAAGGTCTGAAGTTGAGGCAGCAATTAAGAGCCTACCACCCAAAAAAAGCCCAGGTCCAGATGGGTTCACAGCCGAATTCTACCAGACATACAAAGAGGAGCTGGTACCATTCCTTTTGAAACTATTCCAAACAATTCAAAGAGAGGGAATCCTTCCTAAATCATTTTATGAGACCAACATCATCCTGATACCAAAACCTGGCAGAGACTCAGCAAGAAAAGAAAACTTCAGGCCAATATCCATGATGAACATAGATGCAAAAATCTTCAATAAAATACTGGCAAACCGATTGCAACAGCACATCAAAAAGCTTATCCACCATGATCAAGTAGGCTTCATCCCGGGGATGCAAGGCTGGTTCAACATACGCAAATCTATAAACATAATCCACCACATAAACAGAACCAAAGACAAAAACCACATGATTATCTCAATTGATGCAGAGAAGGCCTTTGACAAAATTCAACAGCCCTTTATGCTAAAAACTCTCAATAAACTAGGTATTGATGGAACATATCTCAAAATGATACAAGCTATTTACGACAAACCAACAGCCAATATCATACTGAATGGGCAAAAACTAGAAGCATTCCCTTTGAAATCTGGCACTAGACAAGGATGTCCTCTCTCACCACTCCTATTCAATATAGTACTGGAAGTTCTAGCCAGAGCAATCAGGCAAGAAAAAGAAATAAAGGGTATTCAAATAGGAAAGGAGGAAGTCAAATTGTCTTTATTTGCAGACGATATGATTGTATATCTAGAAGACCCCATCGTCTCAGCCCAAAATCTCCTGAAACTGATAAGCAACTTCAGCAAAGTCTCAGGATATAAAATCAATGTGCAAAAATCACAAGCATTCCTATACACCAATAACAGACTTAAAGAGAGCCAAATCAAGAACCAACTGCCATTCACAATCGCTACAAAGAGAATAAAATACCTAGGAATACAACTAACAAGGAACGTAAAGGACCTCTTCAAGGAGAACTACAAACCACTGCTCAATGAAATAAGAGAGGACACAAACAGATGGAGAAATATTCCATGTTCATGGCTAGGAAGAATCAATATTGTCAAAATGGCCATACTGCCCAAAGTAATTTACAGATTCAACGCTATCCCTATCAAGCTACCAATGACCTTCTTTGAAGAACTGGAAAAAACCACCTTAAACTTCATATGGAACCAAAAGAGAGCCCGCATAGCCAAGTCAATTCTAAGCAAAAAGAACAAAGCTGGAGGCATCACACTCCCGGACTTCAAATTATACTACAAAGCTACAGTAATCAAAACAGCATGGTACTGGTACCAAAACAGAGATATAGACCAATGGAACAGGACAGAGACCTCCGATGCAACACAACACATCTACAACCACCTGATCTTTGACAAACCTGACAAAAACAAACAATGTGGAAGCGAGTCCCTGTTTAATAAATGGTGTTGGGAAAACTGGCTAGTCATGTGCAGAAAGCAGAAGCTGGACCCCTTCCTGACACCTTACACTAAAATTAACTCCAGATGGATTAAAGACTTAAACATAAGACCTAACACCATAAAAACCCTAGAAGAAAATCTAGGCAAAACCATTCAGGACATAGGTGTAGGCAAGGACTTCATGACCAAAACACCAAAAGCAGTGGCAACAAAAGCCAAAATAGACAAATGGGACCTAATCAAACTCCATAGCTTCTGCACAGCAAAAGAAACAGTCATTAGAGTGAATCGGCAACCAACAGAATGGGAAAAAATTTTTGCAGTCTACCCATCTGACAAAGGGCTGATAACCAGAATCTACAAAGAACTGAAACACATTTACAAGAAAAAAACAAACAAGCCCATTCAAAAGTGGGCGAAGGATATGAACAGACACTTTACAAAAGAAGACATACATGAAGCCAACAAACATATGAAAAAATGCTCATCATCACTGGTCATTAGAGAAATGCAAATCAAAACTACATTGAGATACCATCTCACGCCAGTTAGAATGGCGATCATTAAAAAATCTGGAGACAACAGATGCTGGAGAGGTTGTGGAGAAATAGGAACGCTTTTACACTGTTGGTGGGAGTGTAAATTAGTTCAACCATTGTGGAAGACGGTGTGGCGATTCCTCAAGGACCTAGAAATAGAAATTCCATTTGATCCAGCAATCCCATTACTGGGTATATATCCAAAAGACTATAAATCGTTCTACTATAGGGACACATGCACACGAATGTTCATTGCAGCACAGTTTACAATAGCAAAGACCTGGAACCAACCCAAATGCCCATCGATCATAGACTGGACAGGGAAAATGTGGCACATATACACCATGGAATATTATGCAGCCATCAAAAACGATGAGTTCGTGTCCTTTGTAGGGACATGGATGAACCTGGAAACCATCATTCTCAGCAAACTGACACAGGAACAGAAAATCAAACACCGCATGTTCTCACTCATAGGCGGGTGTTGAACAATGGGAACACATGGACACAGGGAGGGGGAGTATCACACACTGGGGTCTGTCGGGGGGAAAAAGGGGAGGGATAGTGGGGGGGTGGGGGAGTTGGGGGAGGGATAGCATGGGGAGAAATGCCAGATATAGGTGATGGGGGAGGAAGGCAGCAAATCACACTGCCATGTGTGTACCTATGCAACAATCTTCCATGTTCTTCACATGTACCCCCAAACCTAAAATGCAATAAAAAATAAAAAAATAAAAAAAAAAAAAAAAAAAATAACGTTACCTACTTTTATAGGGCTTTGTTGTCCTAAAGTGAGTTAATACACATAAAGCACTTAAAACAGTGCTGTGCACAGAGTAAGTACCTTTAGTAAGTGTTAGCTTTTGTTATTTATGATATTATATTCAGTTTGACCTACTGGCTAGAATTGGCAGCATATTTATAAAGGATTTATGGCCAAGAGGTATGCCACAACATTCTGTTCACTGAGACAAGAAAACCAGAAAAATGCCTCCTTCCCAACTTGACCCATAGCTACAACGAACAGCCAGGTGTAAAGGTGAAACAGTTTTATTTAGTTTCATCACAGAGGTTAAATAGACTTTTATGACAGTCATCCATACAAAATATAACAATGGTTGTGGGCATAAATAAGAATTGTCCTAACTATTCTGATTTTATAATGCACAGTTCTTTCAGTCGATTACAAATATGAAGTATATCACCTCAAGATGCAGAGATTTTCAAATTAGCAATTTCCAAAAATTGAATTCTAGAACAAAAGACATATAAAAAAGATGTTTTTTAAATGGAACCAGCCACCTTAAAAAATACTTTGAAAAAAAATACTTTGAAAAGCATGACTTAAACTTTAGAAAATAAAACTTTTAATACTTTCAGAGATAACATGATGCAAATGTTCCTTGTTGGCCTGACTTTCCAGGACTAAGACCCTCTGGGAAGCAATGGGGCTCAGTACTGTAGCAGAACCTGCCACGGAGGTGTGTTGGTCCACAGAGGCAGGATTCTCTCATTACTGGGTGACTCTTGAAATGAAGCCTTTGCTTTCATTATGCATTTGGCTTTACAATCTTCATTGACAAATAGTTCTGAAAAGGAAACAAACAGTGGTTAAAAAAACATGTATGTATATATGTATTTCAGTTAGGGTTTCTCAATCTTGGCACTACTGACCAGATGATTTGGTCAGTAATTTTGAACCAGATGATTCTTTCTTGTTGGGGAGTGTCCTGTGCACTGTAGCATGCTCAGCAGCTTTCACCGGCCTCTACCCACTGAGCGCCAGTAGCGCCCCCAGTTGTTGCAACCAAAACATCTCCAGACACTGCCAAATGTCCTCTTGGGGTTAGGGAGCAAAATCTCCCCTGGTTGAGACCCACTGCTTTCAACCAATAGAATCTAAATTAGGGGGGGGAAAAATAATAACTAGGCTAAGCACAGTGGCTCACGCCTGTAATCCCAGCACTTTGAGAGGCCAAGGTGGGCAGATCACCTGAGGTCAGGAGTTCAAGAACAGCCTGGCCAACATGGTGAAACCCCGTCTCGACTGAAAATACAAAAATTAACTGGATGTGGTGGCAGGTGCCTGTAATCCCAGCTACTCAGGAGGCTGAGACATGAGAAATGTTTGAATCTGGGAAGTGGAGGTTGCAGTGAGTGGAGATTGTGCCCCTGTACCCTGGCCTGGGTAATAGAGTGAGACTCTGTCTCAAAGCAGTTGGACATCTATGACTGTAAAATAGTGCATATATACTCATAGTTAACAAAGTGGAAGTCTTATACTGGGGGAAAAACGAAAACACAAACCCCCTGCTACTTGTATGGCTACGATACTAAACACAACGTTATTGATATTATTAATGTGAATTTTGGAGTAAGAGTTTTTGAATGCCTCCTGTGACATTCAGTGCCACTTGCCCAACTTCTGAGCATGACTTCCTCTGCCTGGACTATCCCTTCTCCACTTGGCAAACTTGAATGTCCCCTCCTTGGAGGAACTGTCTTAGCAGGGGGTTGTTGCCCATGGTTGTTTCTGTCTTCATAACAGCTCACCTCCCTTAGAAATGTATCCTTGTTCCCAGACCATGAACTGCTCCTGGGCACAAATCATGCCTATACTTTAGTCATCTCTATAACTTAATTCCTAGTCTATTGTAGATGTGCAATAAATTCTCTGGAAGGAGGAATGAAGATACTACTTTTTTTTTTTTTTTTTTTTAAACACGGGGTTTCACCATGTTGGTCAGGCTGGTCTTGAACTCCTGACCTCAGGTGATCCATCCACCTTGGCCTCCAAAGTGTTTGGATTACAGGCGTGAGCCACTACGCCCAGCCTTTTTTTTTTTTTTTTAAAGACAGAGTGTCGCTCTGTTGCCTAGGCTGGAGTGCAATGGCATGATCTCAACTCACTGCAACCTCCACCTCCCGAGTTTAAGTGATTCTCCTGCCTCAGCCTTCTGAGTAGCTAGGATTACAGGCATGCACCACCATGCCTGGCTAATTTTTGTATTTTTAGTAGAGACAACATTTCACCATGTTGGCCAGGCTGGTCTTGAACTCCTGAACTCAGGTGATCGCCCACCTCGGCCTCCCAGATTGCTGGGATTGCAGACATGAGCCACCGTGCCCAGCCTAAAGGTACTACTTCTAGGCACACTGCCAAATCTCCCACTTAGACTCCCATTTATGACTGTGGTGATTAGGGGAAAATTTAAGGGGGAGGTTATATGTGACATCAGCCTTAGAGAATAAGTGAGGTTTTGATAGATAATTGTGGACAGAGAAACAAAATTGGCAAAGTCATGCAGATAGGTAAGCGCAATAATATTTGGGGGAGGTTGGGATCAACGATCTAGTTTGGGTAGAACACAGGGTGTGTGTAGACCCACAATGAACCCAGATTTGGGGATTCTTGAAGCTAGGACAAGAAATTAGGATGCAGGATGGTTTGGAACAAGAAAGTCTGAAGGCAGAAGATCAGTTGGAAACACTGGCTATAGTCCAGACACACACTGATCAAGACTTACGTGATTTCTCCTAGAATTCCTGAAACCAAAGTTATTTTCAGACCATAAAGCAAAGTTCTGCCCATAATTTGTGAAACCCTCAGAATTTTTTTTTCTTTTTTTTTTTTTTTTTTGAGAGTCTCACTCTGTCACCCAGGCTGGAGTGCAATGGCGTGGTCTTAGCTCACTGCAATCTGTGCCTCTCGGGTTTAAGCGATTCTCCTGCCTCAGCCTCCCAAGTAGCTGGGACTACAGGCACATGCCACCATACCCGGCTAATTTTTGTATTTTTTAGTAGAGACGGGGTTTCACCATGTTGGCCAGGCTGGTCTCAAACTCCTGACCTCATGATCCGCCCACCTCAGCCTCCCAAAGTGCTGGGATTACAGGCATGAGCCACCGCGCCCAGCCTGAGAGTGTAATTCTAATCACAAGACACATTACTTTAAATTTCCCCAAAGCAGAAGGGTTGTAACACCATGCTGCTGAGTGGATCATTCTTCTGCACAGTGGTCAGGGCAAATGGCAAGGGAGAGGACCAACCGCAACTCACAAGATGCCCAAGACAAGGGGCCAAGGAGGGCTCCTACCGGCAAGGAGTAGAGGAGCACGGCCACAAACAGTAGCAGGATGAGCAGGAACAGCAGGCCGATGATGACCCACTTAAAGCGGCGCCACACGATGAACTTCATGGTCTTGCATGGGTTGGTGAACCAGAGGAAGGAGGTTTCTGGTCGGCTGCATTGCAAAGAAATGGTATCACCTACCCAACTCAGGAGGGATGCATATTTTATTCCAGAGCATAACACAGTTTCAGGAACAAAGAATCACAATAATAAAGCAAGAAAGGATATTATTCCCCTTCTTTGACTGAGAAAGCATTTTTTTTTTTTTTTTTTTTTGAGATGGAGTCCCACTCTGTCACCCAGGCTGGAGTTTACTGGTGCAATCTCAGCTCACTGTAACCTCCGCCTCCCATGTTCAAGGGATTCTCCTGCCTCAGCCTCCCAAGTAGCTGGGACTACAGGTACGTGCCACCGCACTTGGCTAATTTTTGTATTTTTAGTAGAGACAGGGTTTCACCATATTGGCCAGGCTGGTCTCGAACTCCTGCCCTTGTGATCGCTTGTCTTGGCCTCCCAAAGTTCTGGGATTACGGGCCTGAGCTACCTCACCCGACCAGGGCTCTTTAACGCATTACAGCTTCCTAAGATGCTGAGCTTTAGTTTCCTGGGAAAAGAGATTTTTTTTTTTTTTTTTTTGAGACAGAATCTCACTCTGTCACCCAGACCCAGGCTGGAATGCAGTGGCACAATCTTGGCTCACTGCAACCTCCGCCTCCCGGGTTCAAGCAATTCTCCTGCCTCAGCCTCCTGAGTAGCTGGGATTACAGGCGCACGCCACCATGCCTGGCTAATTTTTATATTTTTAGTAGAGATGGGGTTTCATCATGTTGGTCAGGCTGGTCTCAAACTCTTGACCCTGTGATCTACCCATCTCAGCGTTCCAAAGTGCTGGGATTACAGGCATGAGCCACCGCGTCCGGCTGGGAAAGGAGAATTCTCAAAATGAAGCCAGATCACCAACTTCTCCACCCACACCCTCCACTATTAAATACCAAATTAGAAGGACAAGAAAAGCTAATCCATCCAATGAATGGATTGAATGGAGCCCCCCGTGGGAAGGGGGGCTCTCAGACTGCAGGTGTTTGGGGAGCATGAGAACAAAGAGGGCCTCTCACTTTGGGAAGTCCAGCTTGGGGTTCATGTTGGGTTCATCTCGCCCCTTCCCCCGCTGGCCTCTCGTCAGCCTCCTTCTCATTGAGGATTTCCAATGTCATCTCCACTTTCCCCTTCAGCAAAGCAGAGCAGGTTAAACACATGACATCACGTTTCACAAATATTTTTACTTCAACCCAAGGAGTATTCCCCGAGCAATGATTTTTATTCTTGTAAAACAATCCTTAGATTGCCTTCAATTTTTCTCAAGAGATTTCATCCCATTTCCTCTTCCATGTGTTTCTGAACTGACTCTGTGTGGGAAACTTTGAGGACAAATTGCTTCCCCCACTGTCTACTTTTCATTTTCTGTATCCCCGTCATGCTAACGTTCTCACATCTGTCGCCTTGTCTTCTCACACACCTTCCTATGTAACTTCACTTGGACCCAGACAACCCTGAATACCACCAATAACAACATCTAACATTTACTGAGCATTGATTGTAGGCTCCAATTAAAAGAGTAGGGCCATGTCTCTTCATGCTTATCACTGTCACCTACTGAGCACAGTTGCTGGCATTCAGTAGGTATTCCATGTATCCTAGCTCAACAAATGAATGAGTGAGTTGAGTGAGTGAATGTTGTCTCCATGCTCACAGGTTCCTGAGTGATGGTCCCAGCACTGTTTAAATATTCTACATGGGTTATCTCATGTAATGCTCATGAGTACTGTTATTGTCCAAGTACTACAAAGGTACTGTTATTGTCCAAGTTTAAATGAAACAGTGAGGCCAGAGTGAAAGAGGTCTAGACACTTGCTCACTTTTGGCCGGGCACGGTGGCTCATGTCTGTAATTCCAGCAGTTTGGGAGGTTTGAGGGGTAGAATCACCTGAGGTCAGGAGTTCAAGACCAGCTTGGCCAACATGGTGAAATCTCATCTCTACTAAAAATACAAAAAAATTAGCCAGCATGGTGATGCATGCCTGTAATCCCAGCTATTCAGGAGGCTGAGGCAGGAGAATGGCTTGAATCTGGGAGGCAGAAGATGTAGTGAGCCAAGATCGTGCCATTGCACTCCAGCCTGGGTGACAGCGTGAGACTTCATCTCAAAAAAAAAAAAGAAACTTGCCTACTTTTATAGCGAGCCATACCTAAGAATGTAATAGACTTTCTAAGAGCCAGGAAAGCCCACAAGGTCATTAACAATTTGAGAAGCCCTGGCCCTAAGTAGAGCTCTGATGACTCCTACACTTACAAATCAGACAAAGCTGGGTTTCTTTGGAAAGTTGCTCCATCTCTCCAAGCCTGTTTTTGGAATCTCTAAAATGGGGACAATGTCTACTTCGTGGCGTTATCAGCAGAACTAAGTGAGGTTATGTGCGAACTGCTGTGTTGTAATGGAAAGCAGGTCAGTGGTTTTCTGGGACCAGTGAGGGAGGGAGCAATGGACTGCAGAGAGAGAGAGCGCACAGGGAAATTTGGGGGTGATGGGAAGGTTTTGGATCTTGATTATGGTGTGGTTCTATGAGTGTATACATCTGTCAAACTCATCAAATTGTGTACTTTAAGTGAATACAGTTTATTTTATGTAAATTATACACCGAGGTTGTTTTTAAAAGGATTATGAATGTAAGGCACTTGGCATGTTGCCTGGTTCAAAATTAATGATAAAAAATGTTAGCTATTTTTAATAATGCATAATGAACTAGGTAGTCTTTCATGATATGGCATGGTAACCCACACTGTTGCTTCTAGATCAAAATACATCTTGAGTTCCTCAACTTGCTTGTAATCTATGGCCTTTTTATTCAACTAACGCCAGCACACCTTGCTTCCTCCACCTCATTTTTTTTTTGAGATGGAGTCTCACTCTGTCACCCAGGCTGGAGTGCAGTGGCACAATCTTGGCTCACTGCAACCTACACCTCCTGGGTCCAAGTGATTCTCATGCCTCAGCCTCCTGAGTAGCTGAGACTACGGTGCATGCTACCACTCCTGGCTAATTTTTTTTTTTTTTTTTTTAATAGAGATGGGGTTTTGCCATGTTGGCCAGGCTGGTCTTGAACTCCTAACCTCAGGTTACCCACCTGCCTTGGATTACAGGTGTGAGCCACCATGCCCAGTCCCACCTTTTTTTTTTTTAATGAGAAAAGTTCAAATTTGAAGTTCCTTTTTCCATACTAAATTGTACTAGAAGCCCAGCATTAATTAACTTTCCTGATGAAGAAGAGTCCCAAGGAAAATGTAGGGAAAACACCTCAGCTTCTAGTTTTTTGACCATTCCAACGTCTTCACCTTCCTCCAACTCCAAACATACACTCATGGCATCTCCCACCTTATATCGTAAGACAAAGGCAAACATATCTCAAAAACAAACTATCCCCATAATTTAAACTCCTACCACTTTAAAACTTCCTTATTTTATCTGGAGTAAGTCTATGAATAAAGGGCAAAACCTAAATGATAAAAGGCATAAATGATCCTCAACCAGAATCAGGAAATGTACATACAGCCATCACGCGGGAGCCATCTTTCTCTGCGTAGCACGGCCACCATCCTTTCATGGACTTCTGCTCAAACAGGGAGGCCGTTTTGGCTTTAAGGGGGTCCATGGCTTTGAGGTCAGGAATCATGTCCAAACTGCATTTCTGTGGTGATTTTGCTGGAATGATCGTGTGATGCAAATCAAGTTCTAGGAAACCTAGCCAAGGAAACAACAGTAAGTCCAAATGAGCTTCAAGGGGATCAGCTGTCATTCACAAGTGAACAGAACGTTCTTGTCAGGAGAGAGGCACACACTGATTTTGGACAGGTGAAGAGTGAGTTAGAGAAAGGGAGCCTGGTCAATGTTTGAAGTCTTTCCATTTAGGATGGAAAATGGCTGAAGAAATAGCTGTCCAACACACAGCATCTCACAGAGAACTGCCTGTTTTCTTTTTCAAAGACATGACATAACCAGAGTTCTTCTTTAAACTCAAAGTAATGAAGTATCTACAGACACAATTTCCACTCAACTCAAGGTCCTTGGATCTGAAATGTGTTTCTTTTAGTTCTGAGCTGCCCTGAACAGAGAGGTCATTTGGCTTTGGGTAAAGACAACGGGTGCTTAGAATGCAGGATGCTGGCCGGGTGTGGTGGCTCACACCTGTAATCCCAGCACTTGGGGAGGCCGAGGCGGGCAGATCATTTGAGGTCAGGAGTTCAAGACCAGCCTGGCCAACAGAGTGAAACTCTGTCTCTATTAAAAATATAAAAATTAGCCGGGCATGATGGCACGTGACAGTAACCCCAGCTAATCAGGAGGCTGAGGCACAAGAATCGCTTGCGCCTGGGAGGCAGTGGTTGCAGTGAGTGGAGATTGCACCACTGCTCTCCAGCCTGGGCAACAGAGCGAGACTCCATCTTCAAAAAAAAAAAAAAAAACCAATACAGGATGCTGCATGTAATGTGGATGTCCAAGGCTCTCCTAGTAAAGCCTCAGAAACAGAAGCTTGAGAAGGAACATAACTCAACAGAAAGTCCTCACCAGGAACTGAGACTCCTAGCCTCAATCAGAGTGTCTGGAGAAGCACACTGTTCCTTCTATGATGTGAGGCATTAACTTTTTGTTTGCTTCTTTGTTTTGAGACCGAGTTTCACTCTGTCACCCAGGCTGGAGTATAGTGGTGTGATCTCAGCTCACTGCAACCTCCACCTCTTGGGTTTAAGCGATTCTCGTGCCTTAGCCTCCCAAGTAGCTGGGACTACAGGTGCACACCACCATGCCCAGCTATTTTTTTGTATTTTTAGTAGAGACGGGGTTTCACCATGTTGGCCAGGCTGGTCTTGAACTCCTGACCTCAGGTGATCTGCTTGCTTTGACTTCCCGAAGTTCTGGGATTACAGGTGTGAGCCACCGTGCCTGGCCATATTAACTCTTTAGTATCACTTCTACAGTAAGAGAAAAGAGTGTTTTGGGCTTGGGAACTCCTGTGAGCCCTTTTCTTAAGAAAATGGTATCTGTGATGTGGGGTCAAGTCTATGGACGACTGGGGCAAGAGTGTGGCCTTCAACGGTGGCAGCAAAGAGCAACAGGGAGGCTATAGCATTTTCTCTTGAAACTATCAGGCTGAGGGACTGCTCTTCAGCATGTAATGGGCCCATGAGACACACGTGACCTCAGTCCTTCTTGACCTCTGCTTTTGTCTCCCCCTCTCCTTTTGCTTATGTGCTCATTCAGCATTTTGAGACAGTCATTCTTTTGTTATCTGACAATTTTGCTTAAATTCCAAGGGAAGGCCAGGCACGGTGGCTCATGCCAGTAATCCCAGCACTATTGGGAGGCTGAGGTGGGCAGATTACTTGAGCTCAGAAGTTTGAGAGCAGCTTGGGCAACATGGCAAAACCCTATCTCTACAAAACATACACAATATTAGCCAGGCTTAGTGGCGCGTGTCTGTAGTCCCAGCTACTTGGGAAGCAGAGGTTGGGAGGATCGCCTGAGCCCAGGAGGTCAAGGTTGCAGTGCTCCTAGTTCGTGCCACTACACTCCAGCCTGGGCGAGAGAGTGAGACTCTGTCTCAACAAACAAACAAAAAAGCCAAGAGCAAACTATGATCCTAGAATTTACTCTCCATATGCTTTATGTAAGCCTACTTGCATGCTCATTTGCTTATCGACCTCTTCCTAAGCACTAAGTCAAAACCATTACGTGAGGTGCTGTGCAGGGAAAAGGGATAAAGATGACACAACCTCTGGGGGTGTTTCCTCTGCCAGGAGGGACATGTCCTACCAGAGATCGCACCAATGCTAGGAGAAAACAAGGTTGAACTGGCAAGTGGCAGAGATCACAGGACTAAGAAAACAAGTGTGCATGATAAAACGATGAACTGCTAGGACGGAGTGGCTGGCGGGGCGGGGTGTGGCGGGAGAGAGGAGGAAAACCGCAGAGGACTCTGAGTGCTTTTGCCTTGATGGCTGGGGAAGTAGAGGGGTCATGAGCTGCTAAATAAGTTCCTGAGGAGAGTGGCTTGGGGATCAGGGAAGACATGCTGAGTGAGACTTCAGCCACAGTACACGCGAGCTGCCAGCCAAAGATAAAAGTGGGAGGTTCTGGCCAGAAATCGGGAATGACCCTCACAACGATTTCCTCTGTACAGCAGGCACTGTGACCACGCAGGCTACACGGCTTGGGTGAGGAGCTCTCCCCTTGCTGAAAGATGAGAGTTGAAGGATGCCCTTCCACTGGGGTGAGTGGGTAAATCACTGGAGGGGTGGTTGGCAGGATTGGAGGAGAGCAGAATAACCTCAGGGAAGGCCTGTATTTAGAGTGGGAGGCTGGGTGCTGTGGCTCATGCTTGTAATCCTGGCACTGTGGGAGGCTGAGGTATGAGGATTGCTTGAGCTCAGGGGTTCAAGACCAGTCTGGGCAACATAGTGAGACCTCATCTCTACTAAAAAGTAAAAAATAAATTAGGTGTGTTGGTACATGCCTGTAGTCCCAGCTACTCAGGAGGCTGAGGTGGAAGGATTTCTTGAGCCCAGGAGGTTGAGGCTGCAGTGAGCTATGATCGTGCCACTGCATTCCAGCCTGGGAGACAGAGACCTGTCTCCAAAAATAAAAAAATAAAAAGAGTGGGATGCAGAAACAGAGCTGGCTAATGTGACAAGGCCAGAGCTTGGGAGAGTGAAAATATGGAGAGCACAGTGCCATGGGGGGCGAGGGAGGAGTGTGCCAGGAGAGGTGGGAGCCCGGGCTGAGGGTGCATTCAACTAGTGCCCTTATCACAGAGGAGGATGGGCCTAGGGACAGAAGCAATGGCTGGGGGGGGCATTGGGGGACCTTGGTATCTTGGGAGCAGCTGGAGGAGGGTGGGAGCTGATTTTCAGGTGATGAGGAGAGAGTGGCTGTGAAATAGGAGTGTGGCATCCCCCCTGCAGAAACACTATTTGAGCCTTCACAGACAAGAGCTGGTGCAAGACCTTCACCAGGGCCCTTGAAAAGGGGTGACATGCACTGTCAGGCCGCACTGCCAAGAGCTCATGCAGGCAGTGGATGTGTCCCCCTGTTCCCCCACTAGGCCCCCATTACCAAAAAGTATGGAAGATTTAAAGAATTCCTTCCAAGTTTTCATTAACTTCACTAATTCCAAGTACAGTTTCTTAGAAACAATGATCCAAATGTAAGCCCTACCCAAGTAGTCATCCAGGGAAAACTTGTCATTGTCCCATATCTGAATGATCAGTCTGGGTGGGACTCGAAACTCCGTTTGGTCAATACTCCAGAAATGCTCCTGGAATGAAAAGAAACATGAACACACCAGGCAATTCTGATGACTGGACTCCAACACACTCGCCTTTGGCTCCTTAAGACAGCATCAAAGCCTGGGGCCTTTCTCTCCTTTCACCCCCACCCTGACACTCCCTTGGGCCTAATCCTTCCACTCTATCTGTATGGAGAACAGTCAGGCTCCCCAGGAAACCACAAGCTGGGCAACTAAAAGAATGTCCCAGGCAGTTCCCAAACAGAAGCTTTCTTGCCATGTCCCTATCAGTGTGACTTCCTACTTCCACCTGGGGGTTGGGGAGTGATTCATCTCCCCTCTGAAGACCACTGTGTCCTACTTAGAGATTATCCTCCTAATGCCAGGTATTCTAGGCCAGCCTGCAGTATCAGCCTCTGGGGTGTCACTTCTGCTCATTAACTTTCCAACCACGCCCCACCCACACAGATGTCTGCATGTGCTCTCATTTTACATGGGGGTAAGGAGAAGGGGCCTCAGACTACTTATCAGTGCAGATTGAGAATGTCCTAGGATTTTTGGCCTTTGAAAAATACCACTGGGCCAGGTATGGTGGCTTGTAATCGCAGCATTTTGGAAGGCGGGTAGATTACTTGAGGCCAGGAGTTTGAGACCAGTCTGGCCAACATGGTGAAACCCCGACTCTACTAAAAATACAAAACTTAGCTGGGCATGATGGTGCATGCCTGTAATCCCAGCTACTCAGGAGGCTGAGGCACAAGAATCACTTGAACCTGGGAGGTAGAGTTTGCAGTGAGCTGAGATGGCACCACTGCACCCCAGCCTGGGCAACAGCGAGAGTCTATCTCAAAAAAAAAAAGAAAAGAAAAAGACTAAAAGAAAAATACCACTGGCTTTTGTTTGCTTGTGGTCACTTAAGACCCTCAGATCCTCATACTAGAGGTAGGTAGAAGGAGGACTAGGTAAGTGTCCTGCAAGTTCTTGCCTCCGTTGCCTCAGATAATGTTAGCCACATCTAAAGACTAAACATCTCCACAGCCCAGGTACACCTAAGTTCCTCTGGCCCCAGCAGAAAGGGAATTTCTCCAGCGCTTCATGAATTTAAAGGCAGATGGCTAGGTTGTTTCTTGTTTGTCATATTCCAGGAATGTTTTCCCTTGCAGGGCTCAGAGAGCCTGGCTCTGGGCAGCCCACTCTGCTGTTGCTGCCTGACTGTCCTGGATGGGATCATGCTCCAAGCACCACAGGGTATGGGGAGGTCCAGCACTAGATGTGAGTCAATGGGAAAGGGAACCATACCTAAAGGTCTATCTGACCCAATCCCTCCCCTGACCCCCACCCAATTCTGCCACACCATCTGAAAGTGCATTTTTGATATCACGTTGAGCCTCTGTGCCTCCTGAAAGCCCTCTCTGGCACTTTGGGAGGCCAAGGTGGGAGAATGGCTTGATCCCAGGAGTTTGAGACCAGCCTGGGCAACAAAGTGAAACCCTGTCTCTACAAAAAATACAAAAATTAGCCAGGTATGGTGATGCATGCCTGTAGTTCCAGCTACTAGGGAGGTGGGAGGATTGCTGGAGGTCAAGGCTGCAGTGAGCCATGAGTGAGCCTGGGTGACAGAGTGAGACACTCTTTCAAACAGCAAAAGAAAAAAATTCAAGTCCCCTTTGCAGGCATTCATCCCACTGGTATAAAAACAGTGCTTACTACAGCATTAGCACTGAGCAGGGCCAGCAGAGGGTAGGCCTGATTCGACACAGGGCTGGTACATTTTCATCAGGTGTGGGGGAGGGGGAGGTGACCAGGCAGAGCTAGGGCTAGCTGGTAGAATGTGGAGGCAGGAATGGAACAGGGCATCGCTGGAAAACATCTGTTGTTATTGTCTATGCAGGTTCTAGACCCCCTCTTTCTGGATGCAAGCACCCAGATTTTCCTTGGGGGGACTCCCCTTTCTCCCAAATTTTAGAGGAGCTGCCTCTGTGTCTAACTCTAGAGCCTGGCCAATCAGAGCATCCCTGGGCAGCAATGGTTGATTCAGGGATAGGCACATGACCCCCAAAAGCAGAGACACTGAGGCCCAATTCCAGAACTCTGGTTGGCCCCAGGAGGGCTTCGCTCTTCTCTTTTTCCTCAGGTTTGTGGGGGAGGACAGGATGTGAGCTGGGACTGCCACTGTGCCCCCGGGAAGAGCCCATGGAGGAGGGCAGAGCAAAGGGGTGGAGAAGGTGAGATCAATTTCTAAAGTCATCATAACTTCACCGTGGGATCCATACGGGCCTAAAGCCAGCAGACCCCTGGACTTTTTGGTAATGTGAACAATATATCCTTTTCCTGGTATCAGACAGTTTAAGTTGAGTTCGATAACTGAAAGTCTAACTAGTTAATACCAGGAGGGCCCTGAGCCCTCATGGAGGTGCCTCTGAAGGAGGTAAAGCAGATATGGAGGGTTTTTTTTGTTTTTGTTTTTTTTTTGAGACAGAATCTCCCTCTGTTGCCCAGGCTGGAGTGCAGCAGTGTGGTCTTGGGCTCACTAAACTCCGCCTCCCGGGCTCAAGCAATTCTCCTGCCTCAGCCTCCCGAGTAGCTGGAATTACAGGCACCCGCCACCACATCCAGCTCATTTTTGTATTTTTAGTAGAGATGGGGTTTCACCATGTTGGCCAGGCTGGTCTCAAACTCCTGACCTCAGGTGATCTGCCCGCCTCGGTCTCCCAAAGTGCTAGGATTACAGGTGTGAGCCACTGAGCCCGGCCAAGATGTTAAGGAAGGAAAAGGGACATTTCATCCACTTTAATAATGAGCCTCTGCTTGACTCTGCCTCTCATGGGAAGACATCAGTCTCCCCATCACATAAAGAACACACTTATGATTTGTATTTATATAAACAACAGCCTAACTTCTACCCTTTATCCTTCACCCTGCCACCAATATGTGAGGGGAAAGAAAGTTGTGCTCCTTATGCTTCCTAATGAAACAAATACCTGTCCTAGGGGTGTGACCTTGGACAAGTATCAAGGTGGCAGATTCCCCGTCTCTACTGAGAAGGAGCCAGACTCAGCGACCTCTGAGGTCCTGAGCATCTTAAGACCCTCAGATCCTCATACTAGAGGTAGGTAGGTAGAGCTCCAGTTTCTGAGTTCAGGAAGATCCATGATACCCACTTCCCATTGACATTATTTCAGAACTCACTTTTTTTGCAACGATGCAGAGTTGTTCGGCTGGAAGGTAGTCAAACGGGAAAACAAATCTCCAGTTAAAATTCCCTTCGCCATCCAAGGACCTGTAATGGACATCTGTTTTCTGTTTGTTTTCTTCATTGCCAGGAATCCAGCTGAAAGGCAGAGGCAAACAGACTTAGCTTCACGTGATTGACAAGTAATCTAACTACAAAATTGTGCAGTAATTAGGGGAGCAAAGAGCAGGAGAATTAATGCAATTTTCTTGGGCAGATTCCAGTTAGCTACGGAGCTGGGGGTGATTTATGGAGGGGAGGTGCTCTATTGCATCCAACACAGGTTGTGGCCAAATAAAATATCATTCCTCTAAAACCAAAGCAGGAAACCCTTTAGACTTCAGTTAACAGGGTTAAGGTGAAATTTTCTGGAAAATATCAACAATGTAACTTCTATTTTGGATACACTGAAGCCTGCTGGCTATGATTTTAGTCGTCACAACTATAACTCATCGGTGTCTGTCAGCACTGCTGATAGGTTAAATGAATATGAGTTAGCTCAAAATTTTAGCATTTCCTTTCCCATATTTCACTTAAGCAAACAAAAGAAGCACAAATCAGGTAATCTTACAGCTTCCTTTTAAAAAATTATTCTTAAATTCACTATGATAATATTAATGATACTGGCAAGGAAGATGTCAGCTCTTATTTCCATAAGCATATCTATGAGCATTCATTTCAGTAACATCTTAACTTTTAACATTTGAAAATTTTCTTCTGCTTGTGCCTGGCACAGAGTAGACACTAGATAAATACCAACTGAAGGAATGAATGAATGAGTGTGCCCAGAAAGAAGCTGTTGCTACTGGGAAGACTTCCAGTTTGAAACCGGGGGTAACATTTGATTTTACACCGGCAAAGCAATAGAGCGCATGGTTCTCGAAACTGCGCATTAGAATCGCAGTAGAATCAACTGGGGACCTTTTAAAAATATTGACGCCTGGACCCCACAGCTAGAGACTCTTGGTAGGAGGCAGGCCTGGCTGGGAAACTCTCTGAGCCTCATCTCCCATCTGTAAAATGAGATTAGTGACATGTGCTCCCTTCACATGGTCAACATAAGACTACAGTTCAGCAGGGACGGAGTGGGAATGGGGACACCGTTAACTAATGGTTATCCTCTTCTATGAACAGATACTTAACATGCATTATTATTATTACTGTTATTTTTTGAGACACAGTCTTGCTCTGTCACCAAGGCTGGAGTGTGGTGGCATGATCTCAGCTCTCTGCAACCTCTACCTTGAGGGTGCAAGCGCTTCTCCTGCCTCAGCCTCTCGAGTAGCTGGGACTACAGGCACCCACCACCACACCCAGCTAATTTTTTATACTTTTAGTAGAGACAGCGTTTTACCATGTTAGCCAGGATGGTCTCAATCTCCTGACCTTACGATCTGCCCACCTCAGTGGGCCTGAGTGCTGGGATTACAGTCGTGAGCCACCACGCCTGGCCCAATGCATTATTTTATTCTTCTCAACAACCGTGTAACTATCTATCTCCATTTTTTGGAAGAGGATACTGAGGTTCAAAGAGGATATAATAACTTGCACAAGGTCACATAGCCCAGAACTAAGTATGATTCCCAGCTCAGTCTGATTCCAAAGTCCACATCTGTTACTCTGTCTCAAAGAACCATGGAGACTACAAAGTCACTCGAAAATATTAAGTCCTACTATTAGTAGTGGTATTCACATCAATCAGCTACGGTAGTTTTCCTTTTTGCTAGTCAATTAACTGACTAGATAAATGAGTTGAGAGATTCCTTTTGACTAGCAACTTTTTTTTTTTTTTAAGAGCCAGGGTCTCACTATTGCTGTCCAGGCTGGACTCAAACTATGGGTCTCAAGTGATCCTCCTGCCTCAGACTCCTGAGTTGCTGAGACTGGAGGCGTGAACCACCATGCCCAGTTTTGACTATTAACTTTTAAAGTAACTCAGTGAGGAGAGTTCACATTCTCTTGGCCACAACCTTGATGGCCTCACCTCTTGACCCACCCCTAAGGGTCACCATCATCCTTCCCTAGACAGCTCACCCTCTGCAGCTCTTCCTCTCTTTTTTGGTGAATTTTCACATTTAATTTTAAACATCAATCTTTTCATACTTCTTTAATTTTAAGACAAGTCAAACGAATCCTCTAGGTGTATGTATTTGTATACATGTAGGTATAGCTTGGTATGTAATACAATACCCAGCTGTGTCTAGTGCTAGGCATGGTATTTATGCACGATCCATCTTTTCACATACAGTGTTTAGATTTTTATTCCAAATTTTACAAGGTACTTTAAGTTGAGCTTTATTCTCTGATTAGAGGAGTTTTCTCTCAGTTCAGAATTACTTGAGTTTGTTTCCCTGATTTGAAAAAAAAATAATGCTTATGATAGTCAAATAAATTTGCATATCTATAATTAGCCGAGATTACTTTTCCCCAGGAAATGGTAATGAGATCCAGAAATGAGAAAGAATAATGAACTTGATGAAACATTCCGTTTACAGTGATAAATGATACTAATTATATCTTTAACAAAGTTTTGATTGAAGGCCACATGGGATTATAACTGAAACTTTGTTCTTACTTTATGAATATATTAAATGTCACAAGTCTTATCTCTTATGTACCGAGGAACCAAACTCAGTCTCTATGTGGAATAGCAGCAATACCAGCTAACACTCACAGAGTGTGTTCTATCTGCCAGGCACTGTCCTAAACGTTTCGAATAACTGGATCACCTGAATATCCCTGGGAAGGAGGAGTAATCATTATCTCCATTTTACAGATGAGGAACAGTGAGCTAACTACCTTGCCCAGCCAGCAGGGAAAGTACCAGAATTTCGTCGCTATGCTGTACTGCACTCAACATCTACGATTGAGGCACAGCCGTCCACACAGATGACTGAAATTGAATTAGGCAAGTAAGAGAATAACGAACAACAATGACATTTGATATATTGGATGCTGGCACTCAGTGCAGGTTGGTAGAATAAATGACTTCTTTTGAAATCTGCAAACATTTCCTCTTTTCCACAGACATGAGCTGCTGGTAATAAAATATGTAGAAAAAGAAATTTTGGAAGCTTTACTTGTGTTTCGAAGGCTAGTTATTCAGGGTATCAAAGAGGAATAAAAAGAAAATACATGGCTAGAAAGTCCCAGAAATAATAAGTCTGCTTAAGAAACTGAAGAAAATACTTCTTTCTTTTTTAACAAAGTGGATTTATCAGTTCTTATAATCCTTACATAGCTTTGCTCATAAACAAGGTCCATATAGGTCTCGCTGTCTCTTTCTCTATTCTCTTCCCTTTGCTTTCCAGGAGCTACCTAAGCAGATCACATTAATGAGAGAAAATAGCTTCAAAAAACCAAGAATCCTATCTTGGGTATATTCAGTAATGAAAGCTCATGACGGAGAGAGTCTGAGTTTGCCTGAGCTTGGCAAAGTCTCTCGTGTGCTAACCTTACCCTTTGACGTAGATGTCGCTCATTTCTTCTCCTGTGATGCTCTTCTCATCCAAGATAACGTCCTTGGTGTTCCAGATGATTACACGCAGGTAGTATCTGCAAGAAACACAGTTGGAAGGTACTTTTTTTGTGTGGTCCTGGACCAAGTCCCCGGCCCAGTGTATGTAGTAGGGTCTCAAGATGACTTACTTCTTGGCTTTCCGGGGTGTGATGTTGAAAGGAGGGCCTGGTGGCCCCAAACTCTTGGGGGAAAACATCTACCCACATCTGAAGTTTCCCCTAAACCATTCGAAAATGAAAAGAGAACTGAAGTTATATGATGGGTAGCAGAAGCCACAATTTTCTTTCCTATTTCTTAGGGGAAACTATTTCTTTGGTCCTTCTAATTTATTAGTCCATATGGAAGGTAAGAAGTGCAGTAGAGCAAATCAAGATTAGTCTTATATGTACGATGTCATGTAGGCCACCCACTTTCCATTCTCACCCGGCGGTCTCTGACGGCTGCACGTGCCCACCTGTATCATAGTCTGGGTCTCACCCCGTTAATAAAACTGGGGACTTCCCGTCACTAACCCAACCCCAACACACACACACCCTCCACATGCAGGCATGCACACACTCACACCCTCTTACAATGACTTAAAATTGGGTCCTTCACCTTTAGCAGTCATGCTGTTATTCTATCCATCATCACATTTGCTCACCTGACACCAATCCCGGTTTTGCCATACCCAAGGATTTCTCTACTTACCTCAAAGTACAAAATCAAAGTAATGAATGCCATTAGTGAAAATGGTAATTTTGTAAAAGAAAAACTTACAGCATAGCATTTTCAAAGGAGGAATTCCATGACATGAACATTACAGCTCCCAAAAGGTAAGGCTTTCTTGCCATTGGTTCATTAGTGCCCACCACCAGGTAAGTGGCTAGCAGGAAGGAGAGGTAAAAGCCTGAACTGACATTTGTGCTGCCATCTTGAAAGCCTAGACTGACGTTTGTGCTGCCATCTTGGTGAGGTCCTGCTCAGCTCTTTGACTGCCCCAGACTGGGCCCATCCATCTGACTCGAATGTTCTTCCAGACAGGTCAGGAATGCCATGAAAAAACTATACCAACCGTACAAACCAATTTATATTCTTCAAATTGTTTTAGAATGTTCTGTAGACTCTTAGAATGTTCTGTAGACTCTGTCTTCAGACAAAAACAAACTGATCTTCAAGAAAGTTGCCAAGGAAACCACTAGATTGGCTTTCTAATGCATTGTGATAAACATGCATTAAGTGGAGCTCTTGAAAACGGATATATTTTACTACGACTCTCCTCCAACTAATCTCTAGGGCTCAGGCTCTACAATTCATCAAGCACTCTACAGAACATTAGGCGTCCAGTGTCTCTCCAAACCCAGCCACAGTCTGTGGCTAATGCTGTAGGCAGAAGTGATGGAGTTTGTGGATTCCCAGGGAGAAATCTTCCTCACTCTGTCATTTCTTGAAACTCCTTAGACAGCCAAGAGGGGGAGAGGAGAGAATGAAGGAGGAATAGGTTCTTTGGTGAAAGGAAGAATAAGAAAAGGAAGAAATGGAAATGTAGAACACAATAAAAGCAACAAGGATGTGACAAAACAATCCAGAAAGCCCAGGGCACCCCTTTAGCAATCAGCGTGTCCACAGTTTCACTGTTAGGGTCAACAATATTTGCATCCATTAGATTAATATTTCTTAAAGTGTGATCAGAACCTCTTCAGGTACTTGTTAAAATTCTAATTCCTGGACCCTCCCTAGACCTACTGGATCCAGATCTCTGCAGGTATGGCCTGGACATCTTCATTATCGCAAGCGTCCACATAGATCATGTTGTCAGTGGTCATGTCTTGCTTTGCTTCTGTGGAAACTGCTCACCATCTTCTGGGAGTGGAATGTCCCCCATTTCTATCCACACGGTCCCTGCTTCCCTGACACTTTAGCCTCAGATGGCACCTCCTAAGCTGGGCTGAGCTCACTCACTCTCCCAGACCCTGCCCACCTCGCTGCAGCTGCGTGGTCCCATGGTGGACATCGTGGTTCAATTTGGGCAACAAATCCCTATGCATTTGGAAGTAGATGGGGCTGCATTACAACAAACACTTAATGACTCTCTAATATTTGAACTCGTAGGAAGGGCATCACAGCAAGAGGGCAGATTAAATAGACTCAGAGAAACAGAGACAAGACACAGAGAGACCCTAGTTCAGGTTTGTTCTGAGTCATAGCTAATCTCCTGCCTGAATTTAGAGAGTTACCTGGAAATTCTTACAATAAATTCTCCTTTGGTATGAAGCTAATTTGAGTCTCATTTCTACTGTGCATCTAAAAGTACTCAAACAAGATAAAGGGCAAACATGTCAGCTATTGCCATTGCATTTGGGGCAAGGATAATGGGTCTTCAAGGGCAGGGAGCCCCTTTACCTGGGAGATGTTGGGCTGGAAGGTGCTGTGCAAAGTCCTTGTTTCCACGTGCTCAGGGACCAGCCCCTGAGTCCTGAGGATGTGAAGAGCAAGCCGCTCTTCAGGGGCCCCGAGGTGCTGGTGCAGGATTTTGTTGGCTTCTGCAATGGAAAGTGGCATTGAAGCAGGAATGAGTATTTGGGAATAGTTCAGCCAGACTGCCTAGAGCTGCTTCCAGCACTTCATCCCAGACCTTGCCAAAAGGGACAGGCAGTGCCAATGTGCAAACTTGAACTTGTGAAGGAATAGTTGACAGAAAGAACTTCTGACCAGGAGCCCTGCCCCACCCAGGCTCAGACCTAATTTGTGGACTGCCAATAGTAATGGGACCAGGACACCAGAACGGGTAAGTGGGAGCATCTGTATTTACTTCTGTAGCACAAGCTGATGGCCTGCCTGTTTCTCAGCCTCCCTTGCAGTTAGAGGGGGCCATGGGTAACATGGGTGGCAGTGACATGTGTATCACCTCCTGACCTGGCCCATAAATCCCTCCTGGGGGCTGGGCATGGTGGCTCACACCTGTAATCCCAGCACTTTGGGAGGCCAAGGCAGGAGGATCACAGGGTCAGGAGTTCAAGACCAGCCTGGCCAATATGGTGAAACCCCATCTCTACTACAAATACAAAAATTAGCCGAGCGTGGTGCTATGCGCCTGTAGTTCCAGCTATGCAGGAGGCTGAGGCAGGAGAATCACTTGAACTCAGGAGGCAGAGGTTGCAGCGAGCTGAGATTGCACCACTGCATTCCAGCCTGGGTGACAGAGTGAGACTCTGTCTCAAAAAAAAAAAAAAAAAAAATCCCTCCTGGGTAGTAGGAGTCTCTATGTGCCTTTTGTGCCTTTCTCTTCTGGTTGCAAAAGAAACAGCAGCCTTAGACTCCTGTGCTGAAGAACTGCAGAGCCAGAAGATGGCAGGGCCATGAGTCCATGGAGCACTGCTTGGAAGACAGCCATCCACCTGGAGGAATACCTACTTAGAATCAACGAGAAATGAACTTCTTTTGTGTTAGAACACTGAAATTTGGAGGTTCAATTTTTACAACAGCTAGCATCACTGTGGGTTTGTTTTTTGTTTTGAGACATCTCTCTCTGTAACCCAGGCTGGAGTGCAGTGGCGCGATCTTGGCTCACTGCAACATCCCCCGGGTTCAAGTGATTCTTGTGCCTCAGCCTCCTGAGTAGCTGGTATTACAGGTGTGCGCCACCACATGCGGCTAAGTTTTGTATTTTTAGTAGAAAGGGGGTTTTGCTATGTTGGCCAGGCTGGTCTTGAACTCCTGGGCTCAAATGATCTGCCCACCTTGGCCTCCCAAAGTGTTGGGAATACAGGCGTAAGCCACCGCACCCGGCCATCACTGGTATTCTAAAAACATAGGCCCCAGCTTCTCTTGACACTTCTCCATGAAGAGGTGGGTCTGTATCATTTTCCTTTGAATCTGGAGACACAGTCAGACACCAAAGTATGGAGAAAAGATGCTGAATGACTCTGAGGTTTAGACATGAAAGGCCACACAGCTCCTGCCTGGTTCTCTTGGGACCTTCACTCTGGGGGACACCATCCACATGTAAGGAGCCTGAGTCCCCAGAGTCTGCCATGCTGGAAAGGCCTGTGTGGGTGCTCTGGTCATCAGCCCCAGCCAAGAGCCAGCATCAACTGTCAGCTGCATGTGTGGGACCCCGACCGCCCTCCGCAGTAGGGCCTTCAGATGACTGCAGCCTCAGCTGACATCTGGCTGCAATCACAGGGGATGAGCCACCCAGGCCCAAACCTAACTTGCAGACTGCCAACAGCAAAGGGACCAGAACTCCAGATCGGGTAAGTGGGAGCATTCTGTATTTACTTCTTGCGGCGCAAGCTCATGGCAAGCCTCTGCCAGAACTGCTCATCTGAGTCCGTCCTGAATTCCTGAGCAAAATTGTGAGCAAAGCAAAATGGCCGTTCTCAGTTACTAAGTTTTGGGGTGATTTGCTATGTATCAATAGTAACTAGAACAATCCTCGTGACTGATACAGTTTTGGGGGGGAGTTTGTTTGGGGGTACCCTTAACCATTAGACTATGATCCTTCCCAATTTATTTCCAATCCTGTTTGCAAGTTCACATGTTAGGAGCAGCATCAACATTTCTTAAACATCTAATCATCCCTGATACCAAGTCCTCTTTAAAATGGAAAGACAAAACACAGTTTTTTTTGGTTTGTTTTTTGAGACAGGATCTCACTCTGTCACCCAGGAGTGCAGTGGCGTGATCTCGGCTCACTGCAACCTCAGCTTCCTGGCTTCAAGCCATTCTTGTGCCTCAGCCTCCCAAGTAGCTGGGATTACAGCTGTGTGCCACCAGGCCTGGCTCATTTTTTTCATACTTTTAGTAGAGATGGGCTTTCACCATGTTGGCCAGGCTGGTCTTGAA
Source organism: Ateles fusciceps (assembly GCA_036589455.1). NCBI lineage: Eukaryota > Metazoa > Chordata > Mammalia > Primates > Atelidae > Ateles > Ateles fusciceps. The sequence goes on from JAZHEH010002393.1 coordinate 9,652,786, forward strand.
CTCCTGAGCTCAAATGATCTGCCTGCCTCAGCCTCCCAAAGTGCTGGTATTACAGGTGTGAGCCACCGCACCCAGCCTCAAAACAGTTTTTTACAATGTCACGAATCAAGTTGAGGGGCAGAAACCACTTTTCTTCCTGTGCACCTTTGTTCAGCTCCCCCTGGATAGCCCATGCACCCATCATGTCTGCTCTGGGTGCACTCTCCGCCAGACTCCTTACATGTGGATAGTGTCCTCCAGAGTGAGGGTCTCAAAAGAACCAGGCAGAAGCTATGTGGACTTTTGCGTCTAAGTCTCATGCAAAACACGGAAGCACAGCTCGCATGCTCTATGATGCTAACTACAGTCTTTGTCATAGTGTGGCTAGCTGTTGATGCATCAGGACCGTTCATATTATAAATTGCTGCTTGGGAAAGAGCAAGACTCAAGCTTGGACACAAGCCACATAGGAACTTAGCAGGCTCTTCAAGCCAACCACAACATCCCTGAAGCTTCTGCAAGAAGGGCTGGACCAAATGATGGAATAAACCTGGAAGGGAAATTCCTGCACTACCATCTGGGCATTTGTGAGCTGATTATGCATTGTATGGAAATTAGTTCATTGCTAGTACTTTGTGTCCAGCTCAAATGGCTATAATCTAAAAAGGCAAGTAAAACATAGGACAGTCAAGAAAATGTGTCCACTCTGACACTTGACAAGACAGCAGAACTCTACTGTGGCTGTTGTTAGACAGTGTCATGTGCGCAGAGTCTCATGTGGTATAATTAGGGCACTGGCTCTGTCTATTCACACCCCCAAACCCAGCAACATATTTGGGTTACTATTTTGGACTGGCTTACAATCCACAGCTGGGCACTCACCAAATTCATCCAAACTGTAGTCCCGTCCTCCATATCTGATTCTACTCCCATCTTCGGAAAGGATGGGTGGTGGGAAGCCTTTGAATCTGGCGACATTTTGAAGCAGCTGTGTTGGTCTCAGTTGATCTCGCCAGGTATTGACTCCAGAACTGCGAACAGCATCACGTGGCTTGGAGTTAGGGCAGAGCCTGTAGGTTCTTCTCAGAGTCACACACACATGCTCATATACTCACAGGTGATCCCATACAGTGGGAGCAAGGAATCCATGCTACACCCCGACTTTGGCATAGAAATCTATTTCAGAGTACTAAAAATCCACATGCTATTTTGGCCTCAGCAAAACAAATGTATTTATTTATTTAATATTTATTTTTCTATTTAGCTCTCAGTTTCCTCCTCTGTAAAAGTGAGGAGTCTGACTGAGATCACTGTAGTCACAACAGGCAAACTCGTAAACTAGAAATTGCAAGCTATGTCTCATCAGATACTGTGGAAAGACACTGCATAGCAGGCAGGGGAAGAGAGGCTTCCTGAAATTGATTAAGTAGAGGGCAGGGAATCCCTGCCATCAAACATGGCCAGCCCTCAGTCCTTGACACGCGGGAGGGACTCAATGAGGGAAAACAAGGAAACTGGTGTTCCGGGCTGCTACCTGTGCCATTTCCCAGCGCTCGGCACTGCACCAGCTGCCATGTTTTACACACATTGTAATGTGAATGGGCGCCATGCAGTGGCCCTGAGATTGCCTAAAATAATCCTGTGCTTGAAATTCGTACCTCACTGAGTGACAGGAGCAGCGTCTCAGTGAAGGAGGGCACTAAGGTAGAGGGCCCAGGCCTCCCCAGGTGCCAATGTCAGAGGAAGCAAAGTGCATCTTGTATGGTCAAAGCAACTTACATGCAGTACTGCTCCGGTATGCCGCAGTGGGACCCAAAGCGGGAAAGGAACCGGTTTTCCAGATCAATAATTGTTTCTCCTACTTTTCATCCCGGGTAAAGGTGTCATAATCATAGACAGAAATTTTCAGGTCTTTTTCTTGAGGTAAGTAGCAGCTCAGTTCATACATCCTAAATAAACAAATACAATGTCAGAATCTCCACGATCCATCCGGGTCCCTCACAAAAACCCAGGTTCTGTGCACAGATCCCTGGGCCGTGCGTGTTATGGCTGCTGGAGGACATCCGATTAGGATAACCACCAGAGTGAGTGGTGGTGAGTGGGGATGCTTGATCAACAGTACATACTAGAAATAAGAACAAGAAGAGAGCACATGCTTGCTCAGGGAAAACCGTGGGCATTAAATGCCTAGGTTCAAATCCTACCTCTGCTGCTTACCAGCTGTGGGACTCTAGACCAGTTTTCTAGAGTGCTAAGTTTTCTCATCTGTAAAGTGGTGATAATAACGCTTCCCAATCCAGTGTCGCTAGAAGGATCAAGTGAAGAAAATTTTTTTTTGAGACCGAGTTTCACTATTGTTGCCCAGGCTGGAGGGAAATGGCACAATCTCGACTTACTGCAACCTCTGCCTTCCGGGTTCAAGTGATTCTCCTGCTTCAGCCTCTGGAGTAGCTGGGATTACAGGCATGCATCAGCACATCTGGCTAATTTTGTATTCTTAGTAGAGATGGGGTTTCACCATGTTGGCCAGGCTGGTATTGAACTCCTGACCTCAGGTGATCTGCCTGCCTCGGCCTCCAAAAGTGCTGGGATTACAGGTGTGAGCCACCGCACCGGGCCAAGTGAAGAAATATTTAGAGAGCATTTGGCATGAGTGCATTGCTCCAACACCAGTATAATAATGACGATGTATTATGATATTATTAACTTTATCATCACATGCCCATTAGCTGTTCACCTGAGCACCTCCAGTCAGCTTGGAGATGAGTAGGGCACAAGTACCCTGACTCACAGCCCCCTGCTTGTGCCCCTTCTAGGTTCCCTCCTCTGCCTCAACACCACTGCCCCATGGAACATCTTTGACTCGCCACACAAGCACAGGGGAGGGGAGTGAGTGCAATTCACCACAGGTGTAATGTGCAGGGTGCCCTGAAGCCTCTCCCCCTCCTCCCTCCTCCCAGACCCTCTGGGTCTGCCCTTGGCTCCAGTTTTTTAAGGCTTTTTCTGAAGAACCCACATTAAAATGCAAACACTTCTGATATGAAGATAAAGAATCAGACAGTGCTTTCTGTGGTGGGTGGCCATGTACACTAGAGGGTGGGCTTTGGGCCCTGTATCTGCAGTGTCTGCAGAGGGACCGGTTCCGGAGAAGGTGCTCAATACATTGTGTTGAAGGAGAAGCTATGAGAAGCCTCTTCTCTCTGCCTCCTCCCCTTCTCCTTGCACTCTGGTGCATGGACTGGTTCCTGCCCAAAGAGCCAGGAATGTTGATCCATTTGAGCAGAAAATGGATATGAGAAAAGATGCTTCAGTCGTGGTAACACATGAAGCACCTTACCCACACGTGCCCCGAAACATCCCGTTTCCAGTCCCAGATTCCAAGAAACAAATCACATGTGGTCTCTGGGAGAGAGAATTCTTTGGTTAATAAGGTTGAGAACCACTTCTTTTCCAGTTCTTCTGGACAAACTAAAGGTTCTGAGAAGTCCTGTAATTATATATGTATTTTTTGAGACGAAGTCTCGCTCTGTCACCAGGCTGGAATGCAGTGGCGCAATCTCGGCTCACTGCAACCTCCGCCTCCCGGTTCAAGTGATTTCTCCTGCTTCAGCCTCCCAAGTAGCTGGGATTACAGGCATGCACCACCACACCTAGCTCTTTTGTGTGTTTTTAGTAGAGACAGGGTTTCATCGTGTTGGCCAGGGTGGTCTGGATTTCCTGATCTTGTGATCTGCCTGCCTTGGCCTTCCAAAGTGTTGGGATTACAGGCATGCACCACTGCACCCATCCCTATAATCTTTTCAAACTTAAGTGTCTCGGTTTCACTAAGGAATGTTTTGTTTTGTTTTTCTTGGACTATCAATTAATATCCTGTGGAAAACACCGATATTCTTTTGAATGCAATCTGCCATGATGGATAGGACTCTGAGTAATGGCCATGCACATAGGAAAGGTTGCTCCTTTCAGAATTCCTGTCCCAGAGTCCCCAAGAGTCTCTGCTGAGAAGAAAAGCTACCCCCCTAAGACTGAGGCCATGGACCGGAGCCATCTGAGGGGTTGCAGAACCGGCGTCTCCTTGGCTCCACCCTGCTGGATGAAGGGAAGTGTGCCACCTGCCAGACAGCGATTGGCTGAGCAGAGCCTGACAGCACAGCTTCCTTCCAGGGTGCCTCCGAGCAAGACTTCTCCTGCCACCTAATTAAGCTTGTGCCTGGCTCCTCTGAGACGAGCAATTCAGACAGGGTTGCCTTTCTCCCTTCAAAGCTGGCTTTCCCTGCTTCTCTGTCTCCCTCACAGAAGCCCTCCTTCCTGCCCTGCATGCCTTTTCCTGTCTAGACCTCGGGGCTGGATCAGTGGAAGAAAGGAAAACGATCATATTGCGGTGCCAGAGGATTACTTCCATTCGCTGGCCTGGGCGCGCGGCCTTGGGTGTGCAAACACTGTGTGTGTGCACGTGTGCACAGGCATGCGTGTGTCACACAGGAGAAAGAAAGACTAGGTAAGGCTACAAACCAATAAACTCGAGAAGAAAAGAATTGTATGGACAAGATAATAAAGCCAGAAATAAAAATATATGCCACGCAGCAAACGAGAACACAGTATTCTCTCACTCAGCAAGGTTCTGAGAACAAAACGTCATTTTCACAAACGTTTCAGACAGAGAACATATTGCTACAGGTGATGGCTTTGCCACAAATGTGAAATACCACCAAGGCAGTTGGCAAAGCATAGGGCTTGGAGACAGCAGAATTTCTAGCTAAATCTCAGCTCATCACTTACCCCACCTCTATTGACAGAGCTCTGGGAGCCGTTTCCTTCACCTATATGGTCGGGTTGGTAATCCCTGCCCTGAGCAACTAATAAGTTTGACATGCAGATGGAAATCAGACCGTGGCGTGCCACACAGACTCTGGGGTCAGATGCTCTGAGTTCAAATCCTCACTCTTAACAGTCTCTCTGTGCCTCAGTTTCCTCTGTTGTAAAATAGGAATGATCGGCTGGGTGCAGTGGCTCACACCCGTAACCCAGCACTTTGGGAGGCTGAGGCGGGAAGATCACTTGAAGTTAGGAGTTCGAGACCAGCCTGGCCAACATGGCAAAACCCTGTCTCTACTAAAAATACAAAAATTAACTGAGTATGGTGGTCCATGCCTGTAATCCCAGCTACTTGGGAGGATGAGGCAAGAGAATCGCTTGATCCCAGGAGGTGGAGATTCCAGTGAGCTGAGATCGCACCACTACACTCCAGCCTGGGCAACAGAGCAAGACTCCATCTCAAAAATAAATAAATAAATAAAATAGAAATGATAATAATAGCACTCAGAGTTGTAAGATTTTTGAGATGCTTTATATAAACAGCTCCGACAGCCAGGTAGGAGAGGTCCCTGGATAAACTCCAATTGGCCTGTGCTCCTGTAACACTAGTACTTGTTGCCAGTCTACCCCACAAGCTATCAGAACCAAGCTCCTTCGTTTCCCAATTCTTTTATTTTGGATTTATCTATTTATTACCTGCTCCCCCTGTCTAGAATGTTTAGTTCACAGTCACAGTTTCAGGGCCTAGAACAGGGTTGGACACACATTCATGTCTTCATTCATGTTCGTGGAGAAATGAAGACCAGAAAAACACTTAGGAATGTACATTACCTGCCAAAGACTGGGTTGAGAGTGTTGGGAATGTAGTGATCTCGGTCTTCAATGACTTTTCTGCCCAGCGTTATTTTTATGTAAGGGTCACACTGTGGGGACAAAATAGATGGGATGTTACATCAACATAGGGCGCAAGGTGAAGTCAAGTTCAGGGACAGACTCGGCTCGCCTCCACACCCATTCCCAGCTGATGACAAGGTGGCCGCCATGGCACCCGTGCTGGAGATGAGGGAGCAATGCTCCCCTTTGGGTGGCATGCAGCCAGCTGTGTGGGTGCAGGGGTGGTGGCGGGGTGGTGGTTGGGGGAAGTCCTGGCTCACATCTGTAAAATGAGAAGGATGAACCAGGGGACCTTAAGCCCCTGCAAGCTCTTAGATAAATCCCTATGGGGACAATCCTCCTGAATACATTGTTTTGAAGGAATATCTTTCCCCTAGTGAGATAACAGACGCCCAGAAAGAAGAACACGACAATTACTGTGGCTGATGACTATAATTATCTTGCTACAGGAGAAGGCCCCACACCCAAACTCTTACCAGGCCATTGTTGTCCTGGGGCTGGAGCTCTAAGCCTCGAACAATGTAAATCCTAACCGTGCATTCCTGTGGGACGCTGTCAGGTAATTCCCGAAACTGTCTGGGAGGGGCTGGCACACTGGGGTCATCCGGCAGAGGGTAGATCCGAAAGGAACCCTAAGAGAGAGACACAGATGGACTCACAGGACCCTGGGTGGCCTGGGCAGAGGGCTCCTGGGCAGTCCCCCTCCTCCCCCCAGGGGTATGGGATTGGAGGATGGAAGGCTGCCTTTTGTGAAAGAAACAATGTATATTGCATATTTCCAGTAGGGAAAGTGAAATAATTCTCAAGTAATTATTTGAGAGCTCACAGGGGAGATGAGAGGACAGAGGAGAACGGCGGCGGGCGGGGGGCAGTGTGATGCTAAGGTGGTGGTGAGAAAGAGTGAAATGCGACACATTCTTTGAAGATAGGAATAACAATAATTACTTTTTAAACCCAGTGAAATACCAACAGTGATTCCCCTTTTCCTGCAGCACCTCTGTACTCCACCTCCCACTCCCAGGCAAACTCCTGTTTATCTTTCAGATCTCAGCTGAAAGGTGTCACTTCCTCCAGAAAACCTCCCTGACTGCTCCTGGGCTGGGTATGTCCTCTGGGTGCTCTCATCCAACCCCCTGCTCACCCCCTGTCACAGCGCTGGCCTGTGCATTGAGATAATCTGTTTATTGTCTCTATCCTTCCATAGACTGCGAGCTTCTGGAGATGGGTGAGTGGGGGCATTAGATCTTGTTCATCACCCTATCTCCAGGGACTAACACAGAACTGGGCGTATAGTGGGGCACAAGAAATGTATTTTGAAGGAGTGAGCCAGCAAAACCTATGGAGAAGCCAAGTATTTTGCCTTGAAACCAGGAGAAAGTACTGAAGCTGGATTCAGAACGTATAGGTCTTAGTTCCAGCTGTCTTCATTCAGTCAAGCAGCATGAAATAAGCACCTACTATGTGCCAGGTATTGGGGACCCACACAAGAACTCAATGACTCCCATCTGGCATAGGGATGTTCAGTAGGGTTGGCTCTTGCACCATTTGTGATTGCGTGGTGGGAGGCTGTCCTGAGAAGGATTTGAGACCGTGCGTTGGGGATCATTCTCTGGTCCCTTAGGAACGTCTGCTGCAGGCAAAGGATTAAGAAGCAGCCGCACATTTGCATGGCTTTGCTGAGCGTGGCTGCAGGGGAGGGGTGATTATAACAGCAGATACTTTCCATGTGAAAGATGCTTTCATGGAGGCATGAACCCAGACCTGTGGGAGCCCAGAGCAGGAATGAGTCACGCTGCCCGAGGCAATCAGGGTACACTTGACAAAGAGAGTGACATTTGAGCTGGCGCTTAAAAGAATGAGAAGGACTTTGTCAGACCACAGAGGCGGTAGAAAGGGCATCCAGGGGAAGGAAGAAGAGCCTGTCCCAAGGCTCCCACTTGCAAGAGGACAAGGTGTGTCCGGGGCTTGGGTGAGACTCTCCCAGGCAGGAGGGTGGAGTGTGTGAGGGGGAAGGGAGGCAGGGGACCACGTAGCTTGGGAAAGCCTGGCTCTGCCTTTGGAAGGAGTTGCAACTTGACTGTGGAAACCCAAGCCAAGCCTTTAAGTAGTCCAGAGATAAGATCAGATTTGGTTGCAGGGAGGCTGGAAAGGAGCGTGATCAGAAAGGTGACGAGGACTGTCACGTGGGAAGTTGTCATGATCCTGCTGAAAGCCTGGTAGGGGCGGTGGGATGGGGAGAGGAACCAGATCTTGGAGAAACTGCATCTTAGGATTCAAGGCTGCTTGGCCTGAGCAGGGCGGCAGGAAGAGATACGAAGATGGTTCAGAGTGCCCCAGCTCCCCCCTCCCCCTTTTCCTTTCTGGCACCTTCCAGCATCCCTCAGAGGCTGCAGGACGTGGCCCTCCCCAAACCCTGGTTGTCCTTTATCCTAGATCTGTATCGAAAATGAAAGTGGATTTTAAGCAGCACCAACACACACATCTTACTCACCTTAAACTCTCCGACCACAGAAGGATCTTCATTCTCATCCGATTTGCCTCGGTACAACTTGAACGTATCTGAGAAGTCTGTCAGGCCCTCAAATTCTGCTACGTTTTCTAGTTCGCAATCATATATCTGAAAACCAACAACAGAGTCTTAACTTCTCATTAACATGCAGGTAAGGTCTAAAATTAAAAAGACTGACAGTATCAAGTGGGCATGAGGTTGAGGTGGGGCAACTGGAACTCCCAAATCACCGGCGGGAATACAGACGGATACAACCATTTTGGGAAATGTCTGGCAGTTTCTTATGGAGTTAAGTAGTCACCTCTTCCATGATCCAGAGACTCCATTCCTAGGCACTTACTGAAGAGAAGTGAAAACCCAAACACATGGTACAAGAATGTTCACGGCAGCTTCATTATCAGGAGAATGAAAAAACAACTTGTGGCATGTCCACACAATGAAATGCTACCCATCAATGACAAGGGACAAACTATGAATACACACAACCACATGAGGAGTCTCAAAACTACAACATGGGGCTGAAGAGGCCAGACACGCAAAACATAAATCATACACGTCCCTTTAGAGCAAGTGTACAATCAGGCAAAAACAGTTTGTGGTGAGAGAAATCCGATCAGTTGCTCCCGGGAGGGATGAAGATAGTGGAAAATTGACGGAAAGGGACACAGGGAAGCTTTCTGTGGTTATGGAAAAGTTCTCTGTCTTGTTTTGGGTGGTGGTTCACACAGGGTATATACAATAATCACAATTTGTTGAATGGATCACTTTACTGTATGCAAATTATGTCTCAATTTAAAAAGCAAGAAGAGTAGAGGAGGAAGAAGGGAAGAAAGGCAGGAGAGAAGGAAGGATGGAGGGAAGGAAGGGAGGGAAGGAGAAGGGAGGGGAAAGCCGGAGGAAAAGAAGGAAGGAGGAAAGACAGGAAAGAAAGGAAGGAAAGGAAGGAAGGAGATGAAGGAAAGAAGAAAAGAAGGAGAGAGGAAAGGGAGGGAGAGAGGGAAAGAAGAAAGGAAAGGAAGAAAAGAAAGGCAGGCAGGAAGAAAAGAAGGAAGGAAGAATGGAGGGAAGGAAGGGAGGCAGGAAGAAGGGAGGGAAGGCAGGAAGAAAAGGAAGGAAGGAGGAAGGAAAATAAAGAAAGAAAAAGGAAGCAAGGAAGGAGGGAGGAAGAGAGGGAAGGAAGAAAGGAAGGAAAGAAGGAAAGGTAGGAGGGAAGGCAGGCAGGAGGAAAAGGCAGACAGGAAGGAAGAAGGAGTGAGGGAGGATGGACTGTGAAACTGATCCCTCAGCCCCAGTGGATCATTTTTCTGAAGTAATGATCCTTTACATACTAGTATTTCTTAAGCTACACTGAGAGATTATGCCAATACCATGAAAATTATTCAATGACTAGATATTTCTCATTCTGAAATTTTTTTTTTTCTCATACACATTGTTCTGAAAACTTTAGCACTGCTTCTTCTTGAGTACACTACAGGCTGAAAATTGAATGAAGAATTGAAAAATTCAAAATGTGAACAGAAAGCTCAGAGGTTGTCAGCCGTGCCTAGCTCAGTCGCTTGTCTTCCTCCTGGCCACATGTTCCCATGGCTGTGATTTTATGCTGCATATGTGTGACAGACTCAACTTTTCAGTGTGTGAAACCAAGCCCTGTTCAAAGTACACAACGAAGCACGTTGACATCTTGTGTCATTCTGCAAAGAGCTCTCCGATTTCTGGGTTTCCCTGAGTCAAACTGGATCATCGTGGTCTAATTAGTGTGGTACCAGCCCATTCCCGACCGTCTGCCAGATGCCTCCAAGCCCCAACGTGGCAGTCACGTAACCATAACTCAACAGCTATCCTCAAGTTCTGGAATCTTGGCAAAGCCACCAAAACCCATGCAAGAGGTCTCTCTGGGAAGACAGAGGTTTTCCTGGCCTCTGCTCATTATCACCCAACCAAGGGACCTTTCAGTCATCCTCTTTGCTCTGCCTGTGGCCAGTTTTAAAGGATGTCAATGCCCCGCCCACAGCAGCATAGATCCACGTACCTTGAGCTTGGAATAGCCTTTCTGAATATACTGTCCGCATTTTTCATGTTCCCCCGAGGAAGCATAGAATTTACTCCACCAGTCCATGATTTCTTCCTCCTAAAGACATGTCAAAATGGAAAAATCTTTAGTGATGACCTGGATTTCCAATCTATGCAGGAAAATGCATATGTAATTGCTAAGAAGAAATAGGTTCTTCTGACCCTGTTAGAGGTGAGCTTATATGACTTTTGTCTACATGCACAACAGAAAAGCATTCATGATTCTTCTGCTCAGAAGCTAGAGGTGAAATGACCATTCTTGGCCAGTGAAATGTGTCTGGCTTTAATGCCCACAGTCATACTAGATAATGTTCTAATGTCCTTTAGACACAATCTATTAATTTGTTGGTTTTTACATTTTTATTCTGTTGACTTGATATTTACATATACATATAAATTTAAAGAAAACCTCTAATTCTTTTCTACTATCTCATTTTCTTAGCCCTTTTACCCAGTAATGCCTTGTATGCAACGCTCACTAGCTAAGAATTGGAAAAACTGGTTTTAATTCAAGTTCCTTCCTTTATGTTATAAGCCATACCCTTATGTTACCAGCTGTACCGGCTTGGGCAGGTTGTTTAACATCTCTGTGCATCGATTTTCTTCATCCACTGAAGGGAATAATGACACAATGGACAAAGCGTTCCCATGCTGCCTCCATCTACCTCCAAAAGTGGTTCTGGAAATCATATGGCGTCTTTAGGAGAAAGAGCTTCGAAAATTGTAAAACGTGAAACGAAAGGAGGGAGGCATCATGGTTCAGTTAGACCAGGGCTCCCGACCTGTCCTAGGAGATTCTGATGCAATCAGTCTGGGTGAGACCAGGGCATCCAACACACTTTCAGAAGTTCCCCCAGGAGAATCCAATGTGCACAGTGTTGGGAACCTCTGGTTTTGATGGGTGGTTCTTGGATGGGCAGAAGGGAGAGCATGTCAGAGTCACTTGTGGAACATTGTCAAACTTATAGAGGCCTCCCAATCAGATTTATAAGAATAGATCCTCATCAGACCCACCCATTGCTTATTTTAACCGGCCTTGGAAAAAGTAACATTGCCAAAAAATAAAAAATAAACAAAAAACCCCAGAAGGTCACCTGCAATAGAGCCTCCTATTCAGTCTTGGGGGAAAGGAAGAGAGAGAAGAAAGGCTTTTTTTTTTTATTTTTGAGACGGAGTCTCAGTCTGTCTCCTAGGCTGGAGTACAGTTGCTCGATCTTGGCTCACTGCAACCTCTGCCTTCTGGGTTCAAGCAGTTCTCCTGCCTCAGCCTCCTGAGTAGCTGAGACTACAGGTGCATGCCACCATGCCCGGGTACTTTTTGTATTTTTAGTAGAGACGGGGTTCACCATATTGGCCAGGCTGGTCTCAAACTCCTGACCTCGTGATCTGCCCGCCTCAGCCACCCAAAGTGCTGGGATTATAGGCGTGAGTGGCCTTGAAAGGCTACTTCTCATTCATGTTATATTATATGTTACATTTTATGCTTATTTTTGTGTATGTATGAGAGAGAATGTGGGCGTGTTACACAGAATTACTTCCCCTTTATGGGTCCAGCAACCTACCCCCTGGATTTAGTTCTTTTTTTTTTAATTTTGAGACAGAGTCTCACTCACTGCTGGACTGCAGTGGCACAATCTCAGCTCATTGCACTGCAACCTCCACCTCCCAGGTTCAAGTGATTCTTATGCCTCAGCCTCCTGAAAAGTTGGGATTACAAGCACCCACCACCACACCTGGAGAATTTTTGTATTTTCAGTAGAGACAGGGTTTCACAGGTTGGCCAGGCTAATGTTGAACTCCTGGCCTCAAGTGATCTGACCGCTTCAGCCTCCCAAAGTGCTGGGATTATAGGAAACAGCCACTGTGCCTGGCCCCCCTAGATTTAGAAAAAAATTATTCTCACCTGTCATCCTAGTACTTTGGAAGGCCAAGGCAGGGGGATTGCCTGAGCTCAGGAGTTTGAGACCAGCCTGGGGAAATGGTGAAATCCTGTCTCTACTAAAATACAAAAAATTAGCCAGGCATGGCGGCGTGCACCTGTAATCCCAGCTATTTGGGAAGCTGAGACAGGAACATTGCTTGAACCCAGGAGGCAGAGGTTGTAGAGAGCTGAGATCACACCACGGCACTCCAGCCTGGGCAACAGAGTGAGACTCCATCTCAAAAATTAAAAAGTAAAATAATAATAATAATAATAAATTCTGGGCAGAAAATACACAAATCTTAAATGTAGCAAAATGTATACCATAGTTACCTTCTCTGTCAGCTGCTCGTGCACATGTCAGTCAGGAAGAGGGCAAACCATGTAACAGGTCACACAGATATGGAGACCCCAGGAACATGAGGTTTAAAGAGAAAGGAAGAAGGAAAAATTATTTTTCATGCATGCCTTATATTATCAACATTTTGATGGGTTATTTAAATTATTCTAAGTCAAGATGAGCCCACAACTGAACACATCTTACTGGTTTCTTTTCTAAAATATGCAAAAGGTTACACACAGTATGGCAATGAAAGCCTAGAAAGTAGCACCTTCCCCTGCTCCCCACCCCCGACCCCCGTCACCATCTCAAGTTTTCGATGGAGTTAGACATTTCCCAGTCAGCTAGCACAGAGCTCACACAGGCGGGGGTTGTAGAGCTGCTCACCCTCCTGCCCCACACCTTTCATCTCATTTAGTTCCTAAAATATATTCCCAAACTTGGTCTAATTCTCCTCCCTGTCACAAAAAACTGTCCTGTCACAAGATATGTTTGACTGAAATGTTATCATGTAGGTATCCCCACCGCCATGCCTGTGTTACAGCACCAAATAAATATCCATCCACACTGCTCTAATATGAGGCTGTCAAGTTTCCCCGTTGGCCAAATCCTTTCATGCAATTTGTTTTCATGAAGAACCCACCCCGGATCTCAGAGCCCATGCAGGAGATGAGAGAATGAAGAACTGGGAAGGGAAGCTTAAGTGTGGTCCTGGTACCTGCTGGGGCATTAGCCAAGCTCATTCTCAGGAGCAGCTTGAAGACATGCTACCTAGACCCCTTTCTGAGAGCCTAACTTCATGTTCATTCCTAAAGGGCTCTTCCTCTGGCTGCCATGTGAGAGGGCCTTCTGTAGGTGCCCCTTGGTATTTTCCAGATTGATTTTTGTTCAGCACAAGGGAATTGCCAAGAGAGGCAGAGGGACATACAGATGTATCAATTCTTTCTATTAGATTCATACCAAAGCAAGATTAAAGGTTAAATCATCATAGCTGAATTGAGATTTTTGAAGCGAGTGATTTTATTCCCAAGGTACTCTTACATTCTCAGTGGTTCCTGAAATCAGATTTTTAGAATCTGTTTGTTCACAATTCAAACCATTTCAAGGAAAAGAACCATTCATGATTTAAAAGGCATTATTTAAGACAAGTTGCTGATTTTAAGATTTAGCATTAGTATGGGAGAATTTATTCGTGCCTACACGATCATTAGTTCATGTGGAAAGGTAATGGAAACAACTGATGTGACTTGCTTTATTATATCTAATAATAAACTTGCAATGGGAATCAAATCATTAAATGACACAGAAGATTCTTCTTCTAGGCTTAAAACAATCACATTTGTTTAAACATCAGTTTTCACTCCAAAATCTAATAGAAAGAGTTGTAAGGAGGATTCGAGTCTTTAGGCCGAGGTCCCACAGTCCCAGGCAGCCTCATGCACTTGGTTATCATACATACATGCACTGTCGCTGAAGAAGCCATTTTGCTGAGTGCTGTTGACAAACTGCTTAAGCACTGGAATTGGAAGGTAATGGTTGAGATGGCCATGTACGCATGTCCACATTATCTGGCTAGCACTTGACCAATTTGCCCCGAAGACTTATTTCTTACTTTTCTTGTGATAGTGCTCAGCCCATTTGTTGAGAATTCCCATGGACATCACAGAGTAATGCCATGAGCTTCCAGAGTGTGACACTGTCACTCAAAGACACAGCCTCCAGCCCCCAGCAATAGCACAGTTATTTTTGAGCCATTCCCTCCGTTTACCCAGACACAAAGCCTGAATTGAGGAAGTGGTAATACATGTGCATTACATGTACATTACATACACATGTAATACAGGACATCAGCAAGCTTGTCATTAGCTCTTTCAAAGCGCAACTTTGTTCATGTGACTTTGTACAGATGTGCAATGTCTACTTTGAAGAACTGGTGGACTCAAATCTTTGGAGATTTCAACCAGCCTTCCTTTTCCTTTCTTTCCTTTCTTTCTTTCTTTTTTTTTTTTTGAGATGGAGTCTTACTCTGTTGCCCAGGCTGGAGTACAGGGGTGTGATCTCAGCTCACTGTAACCTCCACCTCCTGGGTTCAAGTGATTCTCCTTGAATGACCCTGTTGTCAGTGTATGAGACACCCAGGTTTTTATATTCACTGTGGTTTTGCAGTGAAGAAATTGGTTGAAGATACTCAAGGCCCTATTTTAAAACTAAGTATTCCAGCCACTTCTACACGAAGGAAAGGGGGAAAAGTCTCAGCCCAGAAAAAGAAACCACCAAATATCTCCCTGTTTCTCTTGGCACTCGGGAGGCTCACTGTAACCTCCACCTCCTGGGTTCAAATGATTCTCCTTGAACCCAGGAGGTGGAGGTTGCAGTGAGCCTCCTGAGTAGCTGGGACTATAGGCACATGCTACCACACCTGGCTTTTTTTTTTTTTTAATATATTTTTTATTGCATTTTAGGTTTTGGGGTACATATGAAGAACATGCAAGATTGTTGCATAGGTACACACATGGCAGTGTGATTTGCTGCCTTCCTCCCCCATCACCTATATCTGGCATTTCTCCCCATGCTATCTCTCCCCCAACTCCCCATAATTTTTTATATTTTTAGTAGAGACGGGGTTTCACTGTGTTAGCCAGGATGGTCTTGATCTCCTGACCTCATGATCTGCTCTCCTCAGCCTTCCACTTCTGTTCCTCAGTTGTACTTTGGGCTACTAAGTGCACCGAAGGCATGTAATAAGAATTGACTGACGATGAGAGATGGCAAAGCTGGGAGGCAGATTATACAGTAAAACCTTCAACTGTCTTTTTCTAGAGTAGTTATAAAAATCTACAGAAAAGATCTTAAGTATATTAACTTCTGCCAAGCGTACTACTACCTTACCAGGGATATTTGGGGTGGTTTACAAAGTGATCAGAGAAGTTCTGGCATATGAGATGGGAAATTTGACATTGTCGTTTGTGACTGTGTAGGACTCCCAGAGAGTCCAATCAAGCACGCTGCTGCACTGTGCTGGCTGTGGAGAATGGATATTATACAGTTCGGTTGTTAGTGAGTTTAATGCAGTGAGAAGGAAGTAGATTTTTTTAAGGCACTGTTTATGGAAATAACATATTAGAGTACAATCGTGCATTTTTGGGCTAGTTTGCACATTAAAACACGCTGTGAATATTCATCATAAATGCCAAGAGAAACAGGGAGCTATTTGGTGTTTCCTTTTTTTCTGGGCTGAGACTTGCCCCCCTTTCCTTTATGTAGAATTGGCTGGAATACATAGTTTTAAAATAGGGCCTTGAGTATTTCAATCAATTTCTTCACTTCAAAACCACAGTAAATATAAAAACCTGGGTGTCCCATACACTGACAAACAGGGTCATTAGAAATTTATGACACTTCTGCTTTATGTAGGGGAAGAATCTGGCGTGTTGTATGTATCTCTGATCTGAAGATTGCAATGCTATAAATTTGCTTCTGAGACTTCACTTTCTAGCAAAAGATCTTTCTCAGAGTGTCCACACCCATGGTTCTCAGACCTGCCCACACATTAAAATCATTCGAGGAGATTTAAGAACATACCGATGTCTAGGTCCCTCTCCCTCTTGGGAGGTGAGACCTGGGCCTGGGTATTATTTTAAGTATCCTGGGTGGCTTATTAGCGAGGGTTGAAGACTATTAGTCTACAAAATGTCATAACTGTTGATGAGCGCAAGATTTAGGCTCTTGTCTGTACTCAGTCCTCAATAAATGGATTGACTGATGATGATTATAATTGCAACAAATGGTTGTTTGACTGAATTCACCAAATGCTTAGACATCTGGAAGATAAAACTGATAGCAGCCAATGCTCAGCTCTAATGCCTACCTTAGAAGCCAGTAATGGTTTGGTGTCTTCCATTTCAATAACGACGTCCCGACATGGTGGGGCAGACAGAAGGGAGGCTGCAAGACAAATAATTTCTTTTTTTTTTTCATGAATTTTTTTTTTTAATTAACCAAGACAAATAATTTCTTAATCTAAGATACCTAGAGAAATACAGTGTGAATATTCTACTCCAAGTTCAAGTTTAACAGCCATAGGGTGGATGGTAGAGTTTATTCCTGGAGGAGGCTTAGGAAATAGAGAGGACAACTCCTGAATGTAGAAAATAACCCAACAATCCATCACTTTCCCCCCAAATATAATATGGTTTTAGACATTTTCTAGGGGATTATAGGGTCCATCACTGTTTTGTTTTGGACAATTAGTCTAGTGCCTATGTAGAAAGTGCTCAAAAAAGAATTGTGTTGGCTGGGCACAGGGGGCTCACACCTGTAATTCCAGCACTTTGGGAGGCCGAGGCGGGTGGATGATGAGGTCAAGAGATCGTGACCATACTGGCCAATGAGGTGAAACCCGATCTCTACTAAAAATACAAAAATTAACCAGGCGTGGTGGTGGGTGCCTGTAATCCCAGCTACTCAGGAGGCTGAGGCAGGAGAATCAGTTGAACCTGGGAGGCGGAAGTTGCAGTGAGCTAAGATCACGTTGGGGACAAAGTGAGACTCTGAGAAGGAAGGAAGGAGGGGAAGGAAGGAAGGAAGGAGGGAAGGGAGAGAAGGAGGGAGGGAAAGACGGAGGGAGGGGAGGGAAGAAAGGAAGAAAGGAAGGAAGGAGGGAGGGGAGGGAGGGAAGGGAAAAAGAGAAGAGAGGGGGAGGGAGAGAGGGGGAGGGAGAGGGAGGGAGGGGAGGGAAAGAATTGTGTAAACACATGTCTTTGGAGGGTGCAGGAGTAGTGATGGGGAACTGATTTTTTTTTGCTTCAATAGCTTTTGGGGTACAAGAGGTTTTTGGTTACATGGATGAATTATATAGTGGTGAATTTTGAGATTTTAGTGCACCTGTCACCTGAGTAGTGTACATTGTGCCTGATATGTAGTCTTTTATCCCTCCCCCACTTCTAACTTCGGAGTCTCCAATGTCCATTACACCACTCTGTATGCCTTTGTGTTCCCATAGCTTAGCTCCTACTTATAAGTGAGAACATACAGACAGCCTACATCTAAAGGAGGCTTCTTTTCTTGAAATTTGTTCTTAAGACATAGAAAATAAGGAAGAGAAAAAATGAGACAAAGAAGGGAAAGGAGAGGTAGGGGCTAGGGGAGGGATAGCATTAGGAAAAATACCTAACGTAGATGATGGGTTGATGGGTGCAGCAAACCACCATGGCACGTGTATACCTATGTAACAAACCTGCACATTCTGCATGTGTATCTCAGAACTTAAAGTATAACTTTAAAAAAAAAGAAGGGAAAGGAAAGGAAAACAAAAGCAGGGTGGATTATTGCATATTTCAGGTCTGAGGTTGCAGTGGCTTATTCAGCCCTTGTTCTCAACAGTGTATGCAAAGGGAGAAGACATGTGCCCTGACTTTATGTACAATTCCCAAAATATCTGTGACTCAGGATTCGGGGGTTAGAGCATGCAGTAAGGAGTAGTCCCTGGGCTTACTACATTTGATTCAGCTAAAGGGGGTACCCAAAGCCTCACCCTGGGGCAGGGGTGGGAGGATGAGAGGTACATCTCCCATTTATTGAAGAGGCATCAGACAGGAAGACATTTAACAGGAGGCCAGAACCCAGATACAACAAACCCTGCCAAACCAATAGAACTTTCTGTTTAACTCACCCTGGCAATTGATTTATAAGACATAAAGAAGGAGAGGCTAGAAACCTTCTTTTTTTTGAGGTGGAGTCTCACTCTGGAGTGCAGTGGTGCCATCTCGGCTCACTACAACCTCCGCCTCCTGGGTTCAAGTGATTCCCCCGCCTCAGCCTCCTAAGTAGCTGGGACTACAGGCGTGTGCCACCACATCCAGCTAAGTTTTGTATTTTTAGCAGAGACAGAGTTTCACCATATGGGCCAGGCTGGTCTCGAACTCCTGACCTCGTGATCCGCCCATGTCGCCCTCCCAAAGTGCTGGGATTACAGGCATGAGCCACTGCCCCTGGCCTAGAAACCTTTTCTGGTACATATCATGTGCTGGGCATTGAGCTAAACACTTTACTTACATGATCTCATTTAATATCTCAATAATCCTGTAAAATGTGTGCCATTATCCCCCATTTTAAAGATTTTAAAACAAACTGAAGCTAAGAGCAAGCAAGTCACTTGCTTCAGGTGAAAGAATGAGTGGTAATGGGGAGTAAATAACCTAGGTTTGGCTGACTCCAAAGCTTGTGTTTTAACCCCACACAGAGCCTGGAGGAACCAGCGGGGGGATACTGAGGAGGAGGCGAGACTGACATTTCCTGAGCATCTGTGATACATCAGTCACTATGTGAGGTAGTTCTAGATCCATGTGGCACCTCTAGACATTGGAAGCAGCCTCTATACTTCCAAGATAAGCTCCCCGCAGATCCTGACAACAGCAACAGTACAGAACAAGACAGCCAGATGGGCAGGGACACATGAACACGACTGAATGCAAGTTCTTTCCTCTAGGATCAGTTCTCCCGCTTTACCCGCCTCATGGAGACAATGCCCGAGGGACAAGAGAAGGTTATTCCGTGCGCTTCCAACATGAGGCCATCCAAGTGCCCTCCTCAACTCTTAACCCATCATTTGTTTTATGAAAGAACCAGATTTTCCTTATCTGGGGCTCCCGGAGCCTCGACCACAGTCTACGTTGATTATATCGATCACTAGCCAGGCTGCATCTGCTTTGGGCCCAGCCCACCCCTGAGCAATAGACACAAACAGGTCCACGGTAAGGGATTCTGGGGCCAGAGAAAGCGTGTAGCATTTGGACCCTCTGAATGCTTTCATGTATTTGGATCAACAAACTTTCTCTCATGAAAGCAGTAAGAAAAAAATGCCAGGAAAGTGGTTTCTCTCCATTTAGTAACCTCAAATGAAACAGTTCCTACAATTTCAACAATCCTTGTTGTTATCAAAAAGGCTGCTCTTTTAGGCACCATCAATTCAGTATAAAATGTTTTACATGGGACATTTCTTGATAAGCATGTGTAGAGTTTTGCTTAAATGTGACTGTGGATGTTTTTTCCTGTTCTCTGAATCAGGGATCCAGGATGCTCACTCAGACCTACATAGCAGATGAGTTTCAGAGGCTCTGTAAAGTCAATACCAACCCTTATGAAAGCTTCAATAGAACTTGTCAGTGACACAGCTGCTTAAATAGAAGACATCTGCTTTAGTCTTGAAGCCACCAAGGATCAGCTGAATGAGGGTGTTCCAGCCCTCCCCCGGTGTCTTAATTTATGAGGGCAGGGGCCTGGGATCTCTTGCACTGATGTGAGGTAGCCCCCAGCCCATAACACAGTCCCTAGCACACGGTAAGCTAAAAGCAGGTAACTATTGAACAGGTAATTGCAAAATGCTGTGTCACTAGCTATTATTTATTCTGCAAACCTAAAGTAAGCATTATGCCCCGCTCTATCATTTACATATTAATTATATGTGCTAATGCAGAAGGAAAGCAATCTGAAATAAAATCTCCTCCTCTCTCAATGTTCATGGGGTCAGGGAGCTTGCTGTTTCCCCATCAAGATATTTATCACACTGGACTGCAACTGCACATTTTCCTGTTTGCCTTCCCTGCTGGACTCTTGCCTTGTGCGGTGGGCACATGGCTATCTTGGTCCCCCACTGTCCCCACAGATATCTAGAACAGCGCATGGCAGTCAACAAGCGCTTCCTAACCACTCAGAGAAAGGTGGAAGAAATGACGTCATCCCCCATCACTGATGTGGGAACAGCTCTCCCTGCTTTGCTACCTGCATGATAAAAGGTAAATAGGGAACATTCATGAGGCACTTAACATTTCCTCAAAGAAGTCTTACGTTCACCCAGGAGCAGGACGCTTCAGAGAGGAATCCCTCAAGCATTCCACCCACCCCTAAAACGAGGCCAAGATTCCAGCCCAGCCCTGCCACTTACTAACAATACAACCCTGGGAAAGTGACGTCACCCCCTGCAACTCACACTGTTTGCTCATCTGTAAAATGTGCGTAGACAACGAATCCAGGACCTACCTTGAGAGGGTTTGTAAAGATTAAATCAGAGCCATGCATGAGAAGCCCCCAGACTTACGCACAGACTTGCATGTTACCTTTGAGCTGTGGGACAATATCCTCTTTCCCTGCATAAGGGTCACAGCGAAAGCGGTCCAGGCGGTCGATGGTGCACTGCCCGACGACAGGCTTCCGCCCAAACTGCCTGTGGTCGATGACCTTGATCACCAGCGGGGGCATGTACAATTCCTCCTTGGGCAAGAACTGGGGATCACAAAGGTAGGTGTCATTTCTCTTTACAAGACCAGACAAAGGCAGCTTTGCGAAAAATTTCCCCAGTGAACCAATCCAGATTCTCTTTGCCACACAGCCCAGAGGTCTCACAATAAGTAGTTCAGTTACTTATGTGCTGGGCAAGGAGCTCAATGCTTAAGAGCACAGGCTGTCAGCCAGACTGCCTGAGGTCAAATCCTGATGCTGCCACCATCAATTGCTTGGCTAACCCTGCCATGCCCCCATTATTTCATGAGTAATAGTAAAATTGTTGAATTACTGTATGTGAAGAGTATTTAGAATAGTACCTGGCCCATGCTGTGTCCTGTAAGTGTGGAATCACCAACCCATACTGTTTCTTTGTCACTGCCCTGTACTCTTTGCTCTGCTCCACTTCCCTGGGAGGGGACATGCGCAAGGCTAACGAGCTCAGAGCTTTGGTCATCTACTAGCCAAGTTCTGAGCAGACTTTAGAAATGGTCAAGACAAAACTGAACCTCTAAGAGAAATAACTGTGGCTAAGAGTCTTTCTGCCCTGGAAATTCAGTGCAAAAATGGATTGCTGCTTTTTCCTTGACTCCCCCGGCTCCCTCTCATGGAATTTGGTGGCTTCGGTGACAATGCCTGATTGGGGAATCATGGGCTGACCTAGGGCCCACTTGGTATGTGGTTCAGGTGAATTTCTATCTCTGGCCTGACACAGGAATAGAATCTAGGCTAGATTCTAGACTAGAACTTGGAAGGGGAGAGAGGTGTGGGGGAGTGGACCACGACAGGTGGAGTGGCCCGGGGGGCAACCATTTTGGGACCTGGCTGGGAGCATCCCAGTAGCTCGCCATCTGTTGCATGACAGGGAGGACAGCACGGGCTTTGGGGCTGGAGGGACCTCTGTGCAAATGCTGGCCACTTGCTAGCGACATCCCCTTGTGTACATTAGCTACCTCTTGGTTTTCCCCAAAGCGGGTATAAGAGGGGTGAAGATGTTTACCCCACAGGATTAAAGACTAGGTGTACCAAGTAAGAATGCATCTAGCACTGCAGGACAGCTGTCACTGTTTGTTAGGACACAGTCACTGCGGTGTAGAAGGCGTGGCCTAACACTATGACACTGGATAAACCATTTCCCCTCTTTAGGCCTAAGTTTTCTCCTCTGTAAAATAAGAGATTGAAGCACGTGACCCTGGAGTTCAAGAGCACTGTATTGGAGACATCAAGGTCAGGAAAATGACTGGGGTGGGGGAAAGGAATGGGAAGCTTCTAGGTCTTCCAACACTTCAAGGTAAGGAACTGTTTTTATTTCATCTATTTATGTAATAGAGTAAAAACGAAAGGTTTTTTGTGTTTTTTTGTTTGTTTGTTTTTTTGTTTTTTTGGTAAAAGTTAAGAAATTAACTGCTTTAGGTTGGGCACGGTGGCTCATGCTTGCAATCCCAGCACTTTGGGAGGCTGAGGCAGGTGGATCACCTGAGGTCAGGAGTTCGAGACCAGCCTGGCCAACATGGAGAAACCTGGTCTCTACTAAAAACACAAAATTAGCCGGGATATTTTTTTGTATTGGCGCAAAAAAATACCCCGGCTAATTCTTGTATTTTAGTAAAGACGGGTGTGGTGCCGCATCCCTGTAATCCCAGCTACTCAGGAGGCTGAGGCAGGAGAATCACTTGAACCTGGGAGGCGGAGGTTGCAGTGAGCCTAGATCTTGCCACTGCACTATAGCCTGGGCAACAAGAGTGAAACTCTGTCTCAAAAAATAAAAATTAAAAATTAAAAAAAAAAAAAAAGAAATGAACTGCTTTAAAAACGGAAAGACTGGGTGACCTCTCTTGCCCCAGGTATTACGGGGTCTGTGATCGAGGGCTGGGAACTGGATCGAAGGCACTCACATCTTTACCAATCAGGGTGGCCCCGATGGAGCAAAGAAGGTGCTATCCCAGGGGCACTGGGAGGTGGGGCACAGTTAGGGGCTACCAGGGTCATGGCCCCATCGCCCCATATACCTTCCCCACAGCCGCCCCCTCCCCAGACAGCCCATCCTCATCCGGAAGATTCTGGTCCATGCACATCTGTAGGGGGTATATCTGGTCCACGCATGACTGGGGGTTAATATTGTGCCCTCATGGCATTGACCAAGAGCCTGTAATAGATACCTGAACAGACGGAAAGTTTACTGGAGAAATAAGTAAGTATTGCTCCCAGATATTTCTGTGCCACTGGAGTTGTTTTGATGCTTTAAGAAATCATCACTACAGTGTGAGAATTTCACGGGAAAAAGTCGTTGGCAAACTGAATATAAGGCAGGGTTTTTCTATTTGTCAGATTTTGGAAATAAACTCTGCGTGCGTGTGTGTGTGAGTGGCATATACGTTCATATTTCAACGCACATGGGTGATTACAGAGAATCAATACTGTACCACTTTCATGAAGAGAACAGAACTTGGAAAGTTGGGCGTCTTCTTAAGGTTTTTGATCACCACCGATTCCACCCCTTTCTCCTCCACACTCCACGACAAGACTGGGGGGATGTGATAGAAGCCATCTGGAAGTTTTTCATATTTCTTAAGCCCCAGGCTAGAATCTAAGAAAACAATTTAAAGAGAGGGGAAGGTAACCCAGCATTTTAAATATGCAAAATTACTGGCAAAGTCTTTAAGATTAATTTGAACATTATCCTAGTAAGCTTGTAGGTCATGCAAAAAAAGCGGTTTTGCCCCTTTCTCCTGCCTGAGCCCCTCAAGAAGCAATGCAGTTAAGAGTGAAGGAATGAAATCCTGGCTGTGCCGTCTAACAGCTGTGTCAGCGCTGACAAGGTAACTAACCTCTCTGTGTCTCATCTACAAATAAGCCTATCACAGGCTTATTCTGATATTCACCTGTAAACTTGTTTTGTTTTTTTGAGACAGGGTCTCGCTCTGTTGCCCAGGCTGGAGTGCAGGGGCAGCATAAACTAGCTCACTGCAACCTCCACCCCAAGTTCAAGCAATTCTCGTGTCTCAGCCTCCCAAGTAGCTGGGATTACAGGCACGTGCCACCACGCCTGGCTAATTTTTGTATTTTTAGTAGAGATGGGGTTTCACCATGTTGGCCAGGCCAGTCTCAAACCCCTGACTTCAAGAGATCTGCCTGCCTTGGCCTCCCAAAGTGCTGGAATTACAGGCATGAGCCACCACACCCAGCCCACCAGTAAACTTAACACGGTGTCTGACATGGAGGCATTTCAAAGTGAGAGCCTCAGCCTTTGAGAACTCTTAGCAAGGCAGCCAGAGAAGGGAAATCTTGGTGTTAACAGTTGCTTGACTGGACAGAGGGAAGTCTTGGGAGTAGGCCAAACACTGTCTATCAAGCCACCTGGTTGAGGCCATCAGCCTGTAGCTAACACGTCAACATTGCCCAGGGCTCCCATCCAACTTCCATCTCTGCCTCCCTGCCATGTCCCTATCTCTGGGCATATAAAGAGTCATTCCCTTCTGGTCCGTCTTCCCTCTCCCAGTTTTCCAGTTGACCTGAAAAACCCAGAACCTGCTGGCTCCTAGTAAATGAGTTTAGATGCTCTCAGGAATGCTAGAATTGACCTCTCCTTGTTGCTTCAACAAGCCTTCTACTCCCATGAATATCTCCAGGTTTTGGACAAGTTGTAAAGGAAGTTGGAGACAGCAAGAAATCTTTGTATTTTCTACACAAAGATTCCTGTTCTGCAGTCACAGCTGTTTGATTTGATGAGTAACACGTGGGTGGCAGCATACCTCAATGGCAGTGAGCTGGACCACAGGCCTGATCCCCTGGGGGACCATGTATAGATTTGGTGCCCTTTGAGGGGGGAAGAATGGGAAGGTTGGAGCCATCCTGTGAAACAAACATGGATATGTCAATACCTCCCTTCAGTTCAAGCAAACAGTGCCTAGAATTAACACATATTGTAAGCAGCTGACAGAATATATGAGGAAGAACACAGCAATGTACCTTGTCCCTCAGAATCAGCTCTGCGGTGACAAGAACATCTCCACAGGCTTTGTCTCCATTCATTACGGGGTGCCAGAGAAGTTTGGGTGTGATGTCCATTTCTGAGTTCAGTTTCACCAGAGGAGAGAAAATGCTTCGTCCTAAAAATTCATCTTTGCCCTAGAGAAACAAAGGAATCCTTAAATTCCCCAACAATGATCCCTTCATATCTCCATCATCCCCAAGTTATCTTAGAAATTCTAAATGACCTACCACTTGGTCACTGTCAAAAAGTTCCATGATCACTTTGGGTGGATTCTGTAGAATTGTTTGAGGTTCCCCATAGATTTCAACTTCATCGAATATAATTGTTTGGTCCCACGTGGGATTCAGGGTTGAATGGATGATCTCAGTGGTTTTGCTCCGGTGGAGGAGAAGAGACATGAGCATACGGATCTAAAACAGAAAGACAGAATAACAATGGGGCCATGGCTAGAATCTAACACCCTAGGACCACTCACGGCAACCACATTCTTTCCCTCTGGATATAATGACGGTGGGCTCTCACCATCCTCCTGGAGAGAGGGTTTCTAGGGAGCAGGGAGTTCCCTGTGGAAGGTTCCGGTACTGCAGCAGAGACACCTGAAGCGAGACCCTCATGTGTACTGAGAGGTATCTCTTTGGAGTATGTCCTAACCAAGGGTAATTGGGCCCACAGTTTTCTCTGCAACAGCACTGCAGTCGTGGTTGAGGGGAAGGCTCTGCAGTCAGATACAGCCTGGGTTCAGCATCCACCCTTCACCCCTGCTGCATAACTTTGAGGGAAAAATAATATTCCTAAACCTTGGTTCCCTCCTCCATGCAATGAAAGTACTATCTGCCTCACAGTGTTGAGAGGATAAAATGATATAAGGAATGTTAGCTACTTAGGATACAGCCTGTCCTATAGGGAGTATCTGATAAATGCTAGTTTTTATTATAGTTGTTTCTAATGTTGATGGTAATCCATTCATTCAGCAAATATTTACTGAGTGCCAGGTCTCAAGAGTACAAGAGGAACAGGAAAAGCTCAGATGCTCATAGAGTTTACAATCTGTCACAGCAGAAAACGTTGACGTTTTCTGAATGGAGAGAAAGCCGCTGGGCGAGGTGGCTCACGCCTGCAATCCCGGCACTCTGGGAGGCCAAGGTGATGGATTATCTGAGGTCAGGAATTCGAGACCAGCTAGACCAACATGGTGAAACCCCATCTCTACTAAAAACACAAAATTAGCAGGGTGTGGTGGCACATGCCTGTAATCCCAGCTACTTGGGAGGCTGAGGCAGGAGAATTGCTTGAACTTGGGAGGCGGAGGTTGCGGTGAGCCGAGATCACACCATTGCACTGCCTGGGCAACAAAAGCAAAACTCCATCTCAAAAATAAATAAATAAAATAAAATAAAGAATGGAGAGAAAGCAATGTTGTGTATGGAGAGATAATCTATGTTCTCCTCCATGCTAAATAATTTCATCAAACCTTTTTGTAGTTGCCTGGGGGCTGACCTATCTGAAAAATAACAATATATAGCCTGAAACTCTTGTATAAGCTAAAAGTGCTTGGTTTCTAGAAGTGGAACCATCATATAAACCCTTTGCTTTTGCCCTGATGATAATTCTTCTATCTCAAACTGCAAGGAATGTGCTTAAAGTTTTATGAAGCTTTAGTCATGAATTTTGGAAATATTTTTTTGACTCTCAGTGATAGAGTGCCCCCTGGTGGAAAACATTTGAAAATGTCTTCAAAGACCACGTTGGAGATGTATATTGCAGGGATAATCTTTAATCTGGTCAAATTTGCATGAAAAGGAAACCATTCACAAATATTGGTAAATATTAATGCTTGGAACATGCTTCAAAATTGATGTGCGCACATGAGAGTGTCAGGCAAATGCTTTAACACGTTTCCCGTTTGAAAAAAAAGTGCAGTTCAGGGCAGGGAAATGGGGTTAAGAGTTGTTTCCATAGAAAGCCCAGGGAAGCTCTGCTGGGCTTTCAGTCCTGAAGTGGAATCCTCCCCAGATAGCCTGAACTATCCATGGTTCAGAAGCAAGGACTCAAATCCCCAGGCAGGCATGTTTTCCCCCTCCTCCCTGCTCCCTTGCCAATAGCCTTCCTCTCAGAACCAGTCCAAAGCAACAAAAGCAGCTGGGGTGTCAGTGCAAGAGACGACAGAGCCTCATAGTATCGAGTATCTGGGGAGCAGGCAGAGGAGGAGGTCAAAATGAACTCTAAACTGCTCAAAGCCTGGTGCTGTAGGCAGACGGGCAAGCTTGTCATCTTTTTGATACCTTAAGAGAGCCTACAGAAAAACTTAAAGGATCTTAACTTCCCAATCAACTCAAGGGTCCGGGGATGAAAACACAGCCATGTATATAAACAGAGATGAGAACTCATTTTCTCGGTGCTTCTTATTACTTAATCAATTAATATCTATTAGTACCAAAGTATCTTCTATGTATCACTAGCACCCAGCAATGGTGCCTAAAGGATTCAGTGACGATTTATCTAATGATTGAGCCAGTTTGCTTCCAGCATGCAACAATAATCTCCCCATGAAAAGGGTTTTTGTTAGAAAGGACAGAAGGCATTCACTTGACACACAGAAGTGAATAGCATGCTATATAATCATGTGTAGCATGAAGATTTTTTTCCTTTACCTGAAAAGCTATCCTTGTCTAAAGCCAGGAGGTTTCTGGCTTGATAGACATAGCAGCGCAGATGGTAGATATAGACTCCTAAAAAACAAAATGACGATTACTTACAAGAAATGTAACACTGTAAACTGCTATTTTACTGGAATATTTGGGAAAAAAATACATGTTTCTGATAAATGGGCCACCTGAATCTATTATAGTTCCGCACAGTAAAGAGCACATAGAATAGTGATGGTGTATCTTCCCAAAGTAGTTCAATGAGCTGAGATCACGCCACTGCACTCCAGCCCGGGCGACAGAGTGAGACTTGGTCTTAAAATCTCACATGTATTCTTTTTAAAAAATACTATAGTAAGCTCAGTGAAAAGTGTGTCAATCAGGAAAACATTACCTCTGTTATAAACTAACTGAATGTAGGGTACTGCTTGTCATCACAGACCTTTAAAATGAAACTGGGTCTCCAGCAGTTATAGGAATAGGGCTTTCTATACTACTTCAGCACCAGATCTGGGAAACAGTTATCTTCTAAAAGTTTCTGCGACATTTCAAAATCTTCATACTCCTTTTATTATTATATTGTCTTTGTCTCTCTCTCTGACACTCTCTGTCTCTCTCTGACACTCTGTCTGTCTCTCTCTCTCTCTGACACTCTCTCTGTCTCTCTCTCTCTGATATGCTGTCTCGCTCTCTCTCTGTCTCTCTGTCTCTCTCTCTCTCTCTCTCTGTGTGTGTGAGATAGCAGAGCTTTGTGATTCCATGTGCAGATTCTGGGAGCTCTACTATCTGAGTTCGAATCTTGTCTCTAGTGCTTACAAGCCATAAGACTTTGGGCAAGTTATTTAATCTTCCTGTACCTTGGTTCCCTCTTCTGTAAAATGGGGACAATAGTAGCACCTACATTATAGGGTTGTTATGAGGATTAACCAAGTTATAATATGTACAGTTCCTAGCCCATGCTAAGAGCTAAGACCTATATAAGTGTTTGCTAATATTATTGTAGAGAAGGTCTGTCTCAGCCCCCAAATCTTGAAGGTTATTATTGGAACCAACCTTTATTTAATTTTTTGTGCCTTTTTTCCTAGTTAAAATTTGAATTTTGGAGGCTTACTAGATAAAGCAAGCACATCTTAGATAGACTGTTAAAATCAGTGATTTGACCACGCTTCACCTTAAAGATGATATGGTTTTCAACTGTATTTTTAAAAACCCCTTTCATCAAGGATGAAAATGAAAGTTATGTTTGCAAGAAGGATTTTTAAAATCATATTTGGTGATTTGAAGAGTTTCCTTGAGATAAAAGTTACAGAAGCGGAATTCACAAAGTCATGTTTAAAATTTACTGTTGGCCAGGTGTAGTAGCTCACACCTGTAATCCCAGCACTTTGGGAGGCTGAGGTGGGTGGATCACC
Source organism: Ateles fusciceps (assembly GCA_036589455.1). Classification (NCBI taxonomy): domain Eukaryota; kingdom Metazoa; phylum Chordata; class Mammalia; order Primates; family Atelidae; genus Ateles; species Ateles fusciceps. The sequence continues at coordinate 9,681,642 of JAZHEH010002393.1, forward strand.
AGAGGTCAGGAGGTCAAGACCAGCCTGGCTAATACGGCAAAACCCCGTCTCTACTATTAAATACAAAAAATTAGCCAGGGGCATGGTGACCCGCACCTATAGTCCCAGCTACTCAGGAGGCTGAGACAGGAGAATTGCTTGAACCTAGGAGGTGGCAGTGAGCCGAGATCACACCGCTGTATTCCAGCCTGAGTGACAGAGCGAGACTCCATCCCAAATAAAAATGAATAAAAATAAATAAATAAAACTCACTGTCAAAATTGCAGGACACAATGGGGGTGTTTGCCCCGAACACAGTGGTGGCGCTGTGCTTCAGCGTCTCCGCAGTTTTCTCATCCCCATCTTCCGTAGTGTCTGCCCCCTAAAGTCAATTAACAGAGTCAATTAGCAGAGGAATCAGGAAACACTGCCTAAAAGCAAACCAACCAACCCAGAGGCAAGAATCCCAAACAAATGGAATTCTAGCTTTGTAAAGATGCTATCATCCAAACGCCCAATTTTTTTTTTTTAAGATAAGTCCCAGGATAGCGAGTGACTTCCCTGAAGTTGCTTAGCTGGAAAGCAGCCGAGCAGGAAGTGGGAGCCAGCCCTCCTACCTCCAGTCCAGGTTTGCCAAACCCTGCTGCTGAAAGAAAGGGAAAAAAAGAAAAAATGTAGAGGATCAACAGGGAGAGAAAGGATGGGATAAGGAAGAGAAAGAGCAGCAGCAGCAGGAGAAAGCGGTGGGGTCAGAGTGCAGAAATACAAAAATAGGCTGTTGGGGCATGGCTCCTGACCACTGTATTGTTTTATTTTGTATTTTATTTTATTTTATTTTTGAGATGGAGTCTCACTCTGTCACCCCAGGATGGAGTGCAGTGGCGTGATCTCGGCCCACTGCAACTTCCAACTCCTGGGTTCAAGCAATTCTCTGTCTCAGCCTCTTGAGTAGCTGGGATTATAGGCACCTGCTACCATGCCCGGCTAATTTTTGTATTTTTATTAGAGATGGAGTTTCACCATCGTGGCCAGGCTGGTCTTGAACTCCTAACCTCGTGATCCACCTGCCTTGGCCTCCCAAAGTGCTGGGATTACAGGCATGAGCCACTGTGCCCGGCCCCCTATTGTTTTAGATCACCCACTGCCATTCTCCTATCCCTTCCTTCCACCTGCCTGCTTTTCCCCCCTGACTTCTTTACTGTGCTTCTGTATGAATTGCTCTCTAATTTTGTGAGCTAGCCTTCTGCTTTCCTCCCCCCTCACATCTGTATATTTAACTTTTTTGGTTTGTTGAACAGTTGTGGTTTCTAAGATACGATTTAAGGAACTTGTGCCTGGGATGTGAACAGATGTTACCTGAAACGAGGGTCTTGGAACAGACACATGTGGAAACTGCTAGGTGAAGCCGGTGTGTCAGCAGGAGTATTTCTTAGAACACTGCTGTGTTCATGGTCTATTCATTCTACAGGAGGTACTGAGTACCCAGGATGTGTGGCTTTCCCCCTCAACCTGTTAATATTTGCCATCTTATGGTACTGGGATTACAGGCACTTCTGTGGAGTTGGCAGTGCTGTATCTAACACTCACATATTTTCTCTACACCAATACGATCTGCGCTCTGGCAACTTAGTACTTACAAGGGCACCTTCAAGTTTAAAGATGGCAGCTGCACCATGTGTTTCTGAAGGAGCCATTTTTCTCCTCCAGCGTCTGCGGCGAAAGGTATCTGAACTTCGTTGTTTCCAGTGAAATTTCCAGCCAATTAAAGAAGCATATTCCCAACCTTCTTGGTCTTCCAATTCCTCCATGGCCTAAACAGAAGTAAAAATGGTAATGATGATGATGATATTCCTTACATTGATAAAACAGGTCATTTGATCAATCAGCAGATACATAGTATTCAAAATCAACTCTTTGCCAAGTACTGAGCTAAAGCCAGGAATACAGAAAAGAAAAAAACAGACAGGATCTGTGCCCTTGCAGAGCCAATGGACTATGGGAGTGCAGACAGATAAGCAGGCAATTACAGCTCCGTAGTGGACCTACCCTCAGGAGGCGCACCTCCATCAGACTTGGGGTGGGTGAAGCAAGTGGACTCTTTTTCAAATTGCTTTCTGTTTTCTCACTTCATTAGTATATAAAAATGCTGCTAGTGTGATATAGTTTGTAAAACATTGGTATCTCCACTTTACATAGGTAGGAAAAAAAATTAAATGCCCCCCCCAAGGTTTAAATGTTTTGCCTGAGCTAATAGCTGCCATAACTAATAATTAAGTGATAGGTCAGAATATATTATTTCTGTAACAAATTTGTGTGCTACTTTTCAGCTTAAAAACTATTGATATACAAGCGGTATCAGTTTTCAATGTTATATTCTATTCATTCAACAAATCTGAGTGCCTACTATGTGACAGGGCTCATGTTAGGGGTGAGGACACAGTGAAGAAAAGATAGGGTCTTTGCCTTCATGCAGCTGACATTTTCATGGCAGAAATTTTATTTAACTATCTTAAAAGTATGACTGGATTTAATAAATGTAATATAATATGGAATAATATTTACCATGTGAGAAAGAGCTCCATGTGGGTAATTACTGTCATTGGGTCTATTTTTTTCACTTTGAATAAATGTAAAATGCAGGTTAGGCATAATCTTGTACCTGACCCTCTAGTAATAATAATAGTAGCAGTGAAAGATTTCACATAGGCAAGAGTAAGGCAGGTTAGGAAACATGATCAAAGTCTCAGCAATACTCATTCGCAGAGCTGGGCCATAGCCGGAGCCTTCCAACTGATGGCTCAGTGTTCTTTCCACTTCAGCTTGGTGCTCTCATGTGGAAGGAGAGGGTTCCAGCACCTCTAGAAATTTCTCACCCCATTGGAATGGGATAATTAAACAATAAAGATGCATTCATTAAACTAAAGAGCTTCTGCACAGCAAAAGAAACTATCATCAGGGTGAACAGGCAACCTACAGAATGGGAGAAAAGTTTTGCAATCTCTCCATCTGACAAAGGTCTAATAACCAGAATCTACAAGGAACTTAAGAAAATTTACAAGAAAGAAAAACGAACAACCTCAGTAAAAAGTGGGTAAATGACATGAACAGATACTTCTGAAAAGACATTTATTCAGCCAACAAACATGAAAAAAAAGCTCAACATCACTGATTATTAGAGAAATGCAAATAAAAACCACAATGAGATACTATCACACACCAATCAAAATAGAGATTATTAAAAAGTCAAGAAACAACAGATGCCGGAGAGGATGTGGAGAAATAGGAACACTTTTACACTGTCGGTGGAGTGTAAATTAGCTCAACACTGTGGAAGACAGTGTGGTGGTTCCTCAAAGACCTAGAACCAGAAATCCCATTTGACCCAGCAATCTCATTACTGGGTATATACCCAGAGGAATATAAATCATTCTATTATAAAGAAGCACGCATGCATATTTTCATTGCAGCACTATTCGCAATAGCAAAGACATGGAATCAACCCAAATGCCCATCAATAATAGACTGGATAAAGAAAATGTGCTACATACACACCACGGAATACTATGCACTCATAAAAAGGAATGAGATCATGTCCTTTGCAGGGACATGGATGGAGCTGGAAGCCATCATCCTCAGCAAACTAACACGGAAACATAAAACCAAATACCACATGTTCTCACTTATAGGTGGGAGTTGAACAATGAGAACACACGGACACAGGAAGGGAAACAACACACACTGGCGCCAGGGGGTGGAGAGAGGGAGAGCATCAGGATAAACAGCTAATGCATGCTGGGTTTAATACCTAAGTGATGGGTTGATAGGTGCAGCAAACCACCATGGGACATGTTTACCTATGGAACAAACCTGCACATCCTGGACACGTATCTTGGAATTTAAAATTAAATTGTAAAAAAAGACTCATTCATTAGCTCATTTATTTGACTAGATTATTTACTGGGAGCACATTTCTGAGTTAGCAAGGAGGATATAAAGATGACTATGGCTCCATTTTTCCTTCCAGAAGCTCACCATCTAATAAAATTAATGTCATAGCACCTACTAGAGTTATGCATCCTGTGGAACAGAGAGAGTTCCTTGTGTTCCTATTCCAACACCAGCTTTGTCACTTACTAGATACTTGGCCTAGAGCAAGTCTATTTAAACTCTGTGAGCATTATCTGTAAAACGGGCATAAAATCCAAACCTTAGAGACCATAGGTGATGCCTATTCAGTACCTAGCCTTATACAAAGCCAGTACTATGCATGCCACTTACTATGAGTGTTATTGTTCTATCAACTTTATTATTATTCCATTTAAGCTTACAATAACCTAATTAGAAGGTATAGATATTATTCCCATTTTGCAGATGAGAAAGAAAGGGAAGTCAGGGTTTGCACCTTCACACATCTTGTTCCAAGTTCTAAGCTACTGCTGCTACTATATTATGCTGCCAAAATAATTTCCGTTTCTTTTAACACCTCTGTAGCAGTTCTCAACATTTAGCCTGCCTCAGAATCACCAGGATGGTTTGCTGAACTACAGATGGCTGGGCCTGGCCCCAGGATTTCTAAATCAGTAGGGTTGGGATGGGACAGTTCTAACAAATTCCCAGGTGATGGTGACATTGCCGGCTGTGGTGGGCTCACTTTGAGAACCCTCGAGTGCAGCCTAATGGATTTGCAAATAGTTTTCGCAGAAATGCCAAGTTAGCCGGGACTTTGTGGTCAGGAGGGCAGAGCTCCCAGTCCAGCTCTCTTCCCTGACTCCTCTTACCCTTGCAGTGCTTGAAGCCGTCTGTGTTAAATCTTTCTTGCGTTTCGGACCAGCCTTCGCCGTCTATGAGTATGGTACATTTTCTCTGCTGCAACCCAGGATTTGGGCTTATGATCAGGAGGAATGGTGATTCCATATTCCCAACCTGGAACAGAGTTTGTGAATGGTTACCCAAAAGAGATGCACTTGCCAGATCACCAAATAAACCTCCAGGAAACATTCAGTCACTCTCCCCCGCCCCCAGACGCTCTCTACTATCATGACCGAATGCGTGGCTCTTTTCATTTTGCTGGGATGTTCAGCCAAACTGAATACAGCCTCATTCCCATTGAGCTCCTCAAAAGACTTCCTTGGTGGCCATGGGGTTCTCCTCCACTTTTATGCTTCTGATCATTCATGGTAATTGAATGTACTTAAGAATAAAGCACAGTTCAAGAGGCAGGAGAAACCACAGGTGAGGGTGTGGGCTGTGCAGGTGCACAGCCTGGGTTCAAATCTTAGCATCACCACATGTTGGCTGTTAACTAAAGAAGTTTCCTGCAAGTTGGCAAACCTGCCTATGGCCCAATTTCCCCCACTGTAAAGATAAAACACACCTTTTTATAGGGTTACAGTATTTTAACACTATCAAAATAACATAGGCAAAGCATGAGGGCCATACTTAGCACATAGTTATTGCCCAATCAATGCTCACGGTTATTCTAAGATTTGGTGTGTGCATCGAGATCAGCAAGGAATCCATTTGAAATCTTTTGGGTCAATGTCAGTTCTATGCCCCATGCATAGAGAAAGAAATGAATCAGGTTTTCTATTTTGATAATTCCAAATGCTATTGTTCACCTAATTTTAATTAAGTGAGAAAAAGACAAACACCAGAAGTTATATCAATAATCTGCATTAGTGGTGCATATGATGACTTTAAGGGCAGTTTACAGCTTTCTTTTCTGAGCCAGGGGTCACCTGAATGTGATGTTCCCAGGGAGATTATGGGGTATGGTTAGAATAGAGAAAACCTTGACTGCAGCTCCCTCCCAAATTCTCATCACGGATCCCCAAGCATCTCAAAACCCAACCAGTTGGTCCCCATCACCTGCTGTTTTTCACTCTTTTTTTTTTGAGACAAAGTCTCATTCTGTTGCCCAGGCTGGAGTGCAGTGGCATGATCTTGGCTCACTGCAACCTCTGCTGCCCTGGTTCAAGCGCTTCTCCTGCCTCAGCCTCCTATTTGGGATTACAGGCTCCTGCCACTGTGCCTGGCTAATTTTTGAATATTTAGTAGAGACAGGGTTTCACCATCTTGGCCAGGCTGGTCTTGAACTCCTGACCTCATGATCCACCCGCCTCAGCCTCCTAAAGTGCCTGGCCTGTTTTTCACTCTCAACACCATCCTGCCTACTTAGCACTTGTCCATACACTTGCCTGTCCTTTGGATTCTACATTTGAGTAGTCTACATTTGACTGCCACATGACCCAGCTGCCACAGACCAACAGCCCCCAATCTTTTTGGCACCAAGGACAGGTTCCATGGAAGACAATTTTTCTATGGACAGGGTTGTGGGATTGGGGGGAGGATGGCTAGATTCCCATAAGGAGCACGCAACCTAGACCCTTCTCACATACAGTTCACAATAGGGTTCGCACTCTCACGAGAATCTAATGCTGCCACTGATCTGACAGGAGATGGAGTTCAGGTGGTGATGCTCACTTGCCCACGGCTCACTTTTGCTGTGTGGCCCAGTTCCTAGCAGGTTACAAACCGGTACTGGTCTGGCCAGGGGACTGGGGACCTCTGCCATAGACCAACAGAAGTGAGGCCCTTCCCTCCCAAGGAAACTTCACCCTGATTAACCCAGGCCCTGCTGCAGAGCCCCAATCAGGTCACAGATATACAATATTACCTTTCTCATCCACCGCTCGATTTATGTCATATGACCATGCATCATCCTCCCATTCCCAACCTGGAGGACAAGTCAACTCGCTGGGTGATGCTGCTTTATCACCGTTCTTACAAAACAAAAATAAACACAAAGAAGGGAGGTAAGCCATCGTGTCAGTCAGATGCAAAGGGCGAGATATAGCTCCTCCCACTGAACTATGGCATTCACACCTTAACTTAGGCACCATCTTAGAGATCCATTTCATTCAGAAAACTCTCTAATCTTTATTTATGCACAACTACTAGATAAAAATTAGTTTAAACTACCTTATGTTTTTACTGTTGGGGGAATAGTATTAGGTTCAATCATGTGAAATAGCTGTTTTTTTTAGGTCAAAGTGGTTGAATCTCAGCAATTTCTTGTGGTTCAACTTAATATTATGAAATGGTGCAACTGTCTTTATGAGGTGTTACGTGGGAAAGAACCCATCAGAGAATGGGTAAAACATTAAAGATACATGGTTTGGAGTTTTTTTGTTTTGTTTTGTTTTGTTTTGTTTTGTTTGAGACGGAGTTTTGCTTTGTCGCCCAGGCTGGAGTCCAATGGTGCGATCTCGATTCACTGCAACTTCCCCTCCCGTGCTCAAGGGATTCTCTTGCCTCAGCCTCTACAGTCGCCTGCCACCACATCTGGCTAATTTTTGTATTTTTAGTAGAGACGGGGTTTCACCATGTTGGCCAAGCTGATCTTGAACTCCTGACCTTCAGTGATGTACCCACGTTGGTCTCCCAAAGTGCTGGGATTACAGGTGTGAGCCACCATCCCTGGCAGACACGTTTTTGAGTACAGGGAAATGCTGCTGGAGGTTCATGATGTTAATCATACACAACTGAGCAAAATTTACATAAAATATTGACTTAAGTCGATAAACTGCATAAAACTGAAGAGAGTTATGAAAAGAAAGTTCCTAAGAAAATAAAGATGGCCCATAAACATGGAAAAACACTTATCTTCACTTTAAATTAAGAGAGTGAAAATTGAAATAACAGCAGGATACCACTTATTCATGTGGCAAAGATTGTAAAGTGGGATGGTGAATGTTTAAGGCAAACAGGTCCTTCATACTTTTGTTGAAAATATGAATTTATAAAACCTTTTTGAAGGTTATAAAATTTTATCAAAATTTTAAATGCATTTAAACCTAGACCAACCAAATCCAAGGATCTTTCCTACGGATATTTTCAGAAGAGAATAATAATGTATGTTTAATGATGTTCACTGTTACACTGCTTATAAAAACCAATGACTCAAACCAAAAGCACCTAAATGCCCAGAAAGAGGGGGATTAAATGAATCATAGCAGGTGCATATAATCAAACATTCTACAGCCATTTTTAAAAGTTCATAGATCTATATGCATTGACATAAAAAATGTCCAAGATACATTATTATGTGAAAAATACAAGCTATGGAACTGTGTGTACAACACAATTCTATTTATGCAGAAAAAAGGAAGTTATATACTTGTATATGAACAGAAAACAGACATCAGTGTTTATCTTTGGGGAGTGGAATATGGATTGGGGAGAAGAATTACTTTCAATTTCCTTTAACACTGCTTGGATTTTTTTTAAAGACAGAAACAGTTGATGTGTTATGATATTAAAAATTAGGCCGAGCTGGCCGACGCAATGGCTCACACCTGTAATCCCAGCACTTTGGGAGGCCAAGGTGGGCGGATCACCTGAGGTCAGGAGTTAGAGACCAACCTGACCAATATGATGAAACCTCATCTCTACTAAAAGTACAAAAATTACCCTGTCTCTACTAAAAATACAAAATGCACCTGTAATCGCAGCTACTTAGGAGGCTGAGACAGGAGAATTGCTTGAACCCAGGAGGTGGAGGTTGCAGTGAGCTGAGATCGTGCCATTGCACTCCAGCCTGGACAGCAAGAGCAAAACACTGTCTCAAAACAACAACAACAAACAAAAACTAAAAACAAAAAATTAGGCTGAGCTTGGTGTCTCACGCCTGTAATCCCAGCACTTTGGGAAGCTGAGGCTGGAGGACTGCTTGAGGCCAGGAGTTCAAGATAAGCATGGGTGACATCATAAGACCCAATCTCTACAAAAAAATAAAAAATTAGTCTGGCATGGTGGCATGTGCCTGTAGTCCCAGCTACTGGGGAGGCTGAGGCTGGAGGATTGCTTGAGCCCAGGAATCTGAGGTTAGAGTGAGCTATGATGGCACTACTGCACTCAGCCTGGGAAACAGAGAAAGACCCTATCTCAAAAAACCCTCAAACAACAACAACAAACCCTAGTTAGCTCATAACAAAAATTTACCTAAAAAATTTGCACAATCCAAACTATACCATGTTCCAACATCTAGTTAAATAGGCCTCATTTCTATTCTAAAGAAAATACTTATTGTGGCACTGGTGTGGCTTAAGTTATAAGAGGAAGACACTTCAGAACATAAGATGGAGCAGAGGAGAGGGTAAAGCCAAGCCAGGTGGCTGCTGGGTTCCCCACAGATCACAATGAGAGGTGACAGGTGAGGCTCTCTCCAGAGCAGGCTGCTCACCGCATCCGTGTAGGTGTCCTCGGCCGGCTTCCAGTCGCCCCCGGGGTAGCGGGTCTCATTCTGATAGACTTCATCGGTGAACTCCGTGTGACCTGCATCCGCCTCAGTCAGCAAGCTGCGGGGTGGGGAGGGCTCGAGTTACCCAAGGAGATCGGGTAACCCGAGGCCCTGGTGACTCCCAACACTCAGGAAGCATCTACACCCTGGGAGTGGCACCACTTCCCTCCTTGCTTTACCCCTGTTGGTTCTGACTCCAAATTCCTCTTTGTACTAATTGCTTTGGACATTCCTTTGAAGACAGGGTCTGCTGGAACAATGTGACCTAAATCACAGAGAACTCCTCAGATGAGCAAGGTTGCTCCTTCTCAGTAATGAGGATGGGGTGCTGGGAAAGAGTATTGTGGGCAGCTCTTACAAGGACCACAGACATCTTCCATGCGTGTTTCAGTTTGGGGCTGCTCAGCGTTTTCTCAATGAAACTCTTGGCTAACAGTTCAAAAGAAAGAGAGCCGTCTCCGCTATTTTTTAAAATCTAGTGGAGATGGTCTTATGAAACCAAATATGGAAATGTTTACTGCTGGCTTGCTTGGTCTACGTAACACAAACTCAAGGGAGGAGTTTAAGTTTTCTGGAGAGTTCCTAGGTAGACAGCCAAACCAGGTCATTTAAGACTCCAAACTCCATTTGGCCGTTTGGGAAATCCATACTCTCTCCCATGCCAATTTCCCTCTTGGATTTGGAACTGTCTGGACAACCTGCAGAGGAAAGTTACAGAGGCTCCAACTTTGTCTCAAGTCTTCTGCCAGGTACCTACTCAAATGAGGGTTTTTTCCCTTCATTGTTTCTGCATCTTGTCTCTGCTGTATTCTCCCCTAGAATCCAGCATGTGAAAGGAATCAAAAAACAAATAGTCCCAACCATTTACATAAATTGGCCATCACTTCTCTGGCCCTCAGAAAAGGGGAATAAAAGGTGTGGCTGCTACCTCTAGGATTCCATCCAGCCCTGACATGCTTTGACCTTTTGCTTTTTCTATCACAATTTCCCCTACCCTTACCCTGTCCTCACTAACCTTCCTTCCAGCCAATTCAAACCCCATTTTCCCTCCCCTCACCAATCTCCCCCCAACTCCACCCAAAGCAAGCTGCCTGAGTTGAAAGCAGTCATGCGCAAGCTTGTGTGGGTCTTAGAGAGCAGCATACTCACTTGCCTCCCTCCCTCCCTAATGCCTATGCAATCACAGGAAATGAACCACAGCGAGACCAAACTCTAGTTGGAAGCCTTAAAATTCAACTTCACAAGCTTCTTTCCTCCCACCTCAAGGATGCTGTCAACAGAGGGCAAGAAAAGGGAATGCCGGTTCTAGTGTTGTTAGCGACATATAGAAAACAAGCTCCAGTGTCCTCCAGCTCCAGGGGAAGCATGCTTACCACCTTCTACTGTTTCTTTCTTTCTTTTTTTTAAATAACGGCTTTTGAGATGTAGTTCACATATATGGAATTCATTCACTTACATGTAGTGTCCTCCAGCTCCAGGGGAAGCATGCTTACCACCTTCTACTGTTTCTTTCTTTCTTTTTTTAAATAACGGCTTTTGAGATGTAGTTCACATATATGGAATTCATTCACTTACATGTACCTTCTACTGTTTCTTGCAGACTTTCTAGCATGACAGTTGACTACTGGTTTGGGTGCCCATGCTAGACTTAGATTCTAGCCCCAGCTATACCATTGACAAGTGATGCGCCTTTGGACAAGTTATTTAATCTCTCTAGATCTCAGTTTCCTCATTTGCAAAGTGGAGATAATACTACTACTTGTTGGCAGATAATTCTCTGTGAGTCGCTCGTGTTTCTGCACATCTTGCGAGCCGAGGCACTGACTGCCTTTGTCATGGGCTGTCTTGCTCAAAGATGTTTCCATGGGGAACACTAAGATAGGTCTCCCTGCACAGCAAAGGGCCAACCTGCTTACTGCCCATTATAAAAAATTCCAGTTTCCTAAGGTCAGAGTCCCTCTGTTATAATTCAATCTACCGCATGTACAAGTGTCATCTGGCCCTCTTCATGTTACTCTGTGGGAACAGGGGCATGAAGAAGTCAAGCAAATGTTGACACCCTGGCATTGCTACTGCTGTGGGCAAGACAGTTCTTTTATTCTAAGCCGGGAGTCACGTGCTGGCATCTGTGAAACTATGGCAGGCAACCTTGTTCTTTTGCAAGTAGGGTCAAATCTCAGATCCTTCTTGCCACTACTTCCCTTGTAGGGCTGTAATAAAGATTAAATAAGATGACGCCAGTGCCCAGCATACTGGCTGACAGTCACACATAATAAGTTCTCAAAAATGTTAGTTACCAGGTGCTTTTTTGACACGGAGTTTCGCTCTTGTTGCCCAGGCTGGAGTACAATGGTGTAATCTCGGTTCACCATAACCTCCGCCTCCCAGGTTCAAGCGATTCTCCTGCCTTAGCCTCCCTAGTAGCTGGGATTACAGGCATGTGCCACCACGCCCAGCTAATTTTTGGTATTTTTAGTAGAGACGGGGTTTCTCCATGTTGGTCAGGCTGGTCTCGAACTCCCAACCTCAGGTGATCCGCTCGCCTCGGCCTCCCAAATGTGCTGGGATTACAGGCATGAGCCACGGTACCCAGCCACCAGGTGCTTTTATATTTGCCTGTCTTCTGGTGGAACACCTTTCAACTTTTTATAAATTTCAATGGACTTAGACCCGCTCAGTGGGTGTCACATACATATTATCAAGAATGATGATGGAGATATAATACATTTAGCAATTTCTAGAGAAAGATTTCATTGCTATCCTTTTTACTCAGAAAATGGACAACTTACCTTCTTTCAGGATCAACTATCCAGTCTCCTTCCCATTCCCAGCCTTTTGGAGGCAGAAAAAATTCCCTCTTAAGCTTTATTTTTCCTGTGACATCAGAAAATTTATGACGTCCTACTAATCCAGAAGTGCCCCATTTTCCAAACATGAAAGCTTGATTTTCATACTATTAAAAAAAGATAAAATTGGAGAAACACCATCAGAGAGCAAAAAATAAAGCTAGCACGTACATTTTCAAGTTCACCTGCGACTTACGCTAGACAACCACAGAAAGCAGAGAAAAGCTTTGTGCTCAGAAGGCATGGGTCTAACTTGAGCTGTTACTGACTGTGCAATGTTGGATAAATCATTCAACTAAGACTCAGTGTTCTCATCTGAAAACTGAGGATAATGCTACCTCTCCTATAGAGTTGTTCTGGAGTTTAAATGTGCAAATGACTGTGAACATGCTTTGTAAATAGTGATACAGCATCTTAGTTATTTCTATAATTTTGAATGGCTTAAGATAGTTCTGTGAACCTTATTTTTTAAATACCTATGAAAGTCCTGAGCTTATGAATGAGCAGATTTTATAAAATTTATTTGTAAGTCTACTGCTAAGAAATTGGGGCAGATTTCCCTGCAGAAACAATATACAATTAATGTTGCCATTTCCCAGGCAGTCCATACACACACACACACAAAAACCATCTAAAACATGAAGATCCTTGAGTACCTAGCCTTTATTGTACCTAAAAGTTATGAGCCTTAATTCCATCTGGAATGTGGCAAGTAGACCAAGGCCTTTCTGGGAAGCAGGCTGAGTAGCAATGGCAGACTCTGGCTTACAAGGCATTCCTTTCCAAGTTAGAATCTATAAATCTACGACGGTCTGCTTTTCATCATCTCAACCACGGAAAGGGTGGAGACTTGCCAGTGTGGTGGGTGTCCCTGTTTGGATCTAAACTAGAATTTCCATTTGTCTGCTGATGAACCCACTGAGAAGATGATTTGCATAAGCCGCAGGAAAGTTTTTGGCTGAAGGAGGAGGGAGGAGATTGGAGTGGGGGCCTGATTAGGAAACTGGAATCAAGAGGACACAATAGTGCTTGTCTCAGATACTGGCTCGCAGCCTGGAGGGGCGATGCGCTTCAGGCAGAGCTAAAGTATCTGTTATCCTAAAGAACCATGAGACTTGGGAGCACATGACTCGGACACAGAATGGAGAGCAGGGCTTTCTTGCTGGTCTGCTGGGAAGCCAGCATAGCTTTAGTAAAATCCAGGCAAAGACCTTGGCAGGTACAAGAGGGTATCAGCAGCAGTGCAGATGTGGCTTTCAGGACTGTGGCTTGAGTCAGCAGTAGTGGGGCAGGACAGTAAGAAAAATGTATTCATGAGCAAACATGTGTGAAGCACCTCAAAGACCCAGAAATCTCGGGGGGGGGGAAATTCTATAGAAAACAAAGTGCTGGTATTAGCACATGAAGGCAAGAAGCAGCAGAATTTCCATTACTATGATTAATGTGCTCCTGCTGGTACTCACAGGTGAGTCAGACAGAACAAGAGAAATGGGTGGATCATCTCTCTCCATGAGGTGAAGCTCAAGCTTCCCTTTATGCAGGGAAGGATCTGAAAATGGGAAAGAGTGAAGGAAGCCCTGGGCTGGTCAATCATTGCTCAGGGCTGGTTTTTCCAGGTTTAGACCCAGCCACAGAACTGGAGGGCAAGTGGATGCCAAGAAATCCTACAGGAAGGCAGGAATGAGCCTTTCCTTACATATGCCATGAAGCCCCTACGCCACACAGTGGGGCTGGCTAGACATCAACATTCTCCACTCAAGGCCTCCCTATTGGCCTCCAGCTCACCCTCTATTTATCTTCACTAGCACTTCCCAGCCTGCAAGGGCTTGTTTGTGTGTTTCCCACACATTCCACTTTTTTTTTTTTTTTTTTTTTTTTTTTGAAACGGAGTCTCACTCTGTTGCCCAGGCTGGAGGGCAGTGGCACAATCTCGGCTCACCACAACCTCTGCCTCCAGGTTCAAGCGATTCTCCTGCCTCAGCCTCCCAAGTAGCTGGGACTACAGGCACATGCCACCATGTCCGGCTAATTTTTGTACTTTTAGTAGAGACGGGGTTTCACTATGCTGGTCAGGCTGGTCTCGAACTCCTGACCTCGTGATCCGCCTGCCTTGGCCTCCCAAAGTGCTGGGAATACAGGTGTGAGCCACTGCACCAGGCTCCACTGTTTCTTAAAGTGGTCCCCACTGTCACCCCATGTTGAAATAACCTCTGGTGCTAATCCCTAACCTAACCGACAGAATCAGAATCTCCAGGGTACCCCTGGGAGTCTGCATGCTTAACAGGAGACCAGTTTTGCAACCATTGCAATAGATTGTGAGATCCTTGAGGACAAGCCTTGGCTTCTTAACCACCTTCAGCACCTGGCTGAGTGCGTGGCATGAAGCCACCACTCCCTAAAAGCCTCGATGGACAGATGGATGGATGGAGGGATGGAGGGATGGATAGTTGGGTGGACAGTAGGACAGATAAATTGTCATCATTTATTTATTCATTCAATAAATACGTATTGGGACCTATTATGTGCCAGGCACTGTTGAATGAATAAAAAGTAAAACTTAAAGATGGCTATGGTTTTCTTGCCCAGCAAGCATATCAGAGCCACAATCCTGACCCAGTTGTCAGATATAGCAGTGGGAACTGCTGAATCAGTTGTCAGATGGGCAGCAGGAACAGATTTCTAGATAAGCTAAAATGATGACAGTCTCCTCATTTATTTGAGCATGAAGCCCTATCTGTAGAGCGGTGTTCATCTGAAAATCATCAGAAGAGACCCACCAAATACATCTAATAATTTAAGTCAACTTGAGTTAAAAATAGTATAAAAAAATCAAAATAAGTCTATTTTTAGCTGTAAATGTTTGTGAACATTGTTTTCATTGGTTTAACTGTAATGAGACTTTTCATTAACTGGATGGATTTTAAACTCAATGAAGGTTTTACAAATTATCTCTATTGTTTTTGAAGTTTTGGGGCACCTTTTTTTTTTGCCCCTGGACAAACCTATCTGAGCTTCCCCTAAGCATGAAATGGGTCTTCAGGGGTTTTAAGACCCTCTACCCAAAGTAAGCTGTATTAAGATCTGAACCCCTCTCCTGGGTTGGTGTGTGTGCACGTGTGTGTGCATGTGTGTGCATGCATGTGTGTGCACATGTGTATGTGTGCATGTGCGTGTGTGCATGCATGTGTGTGTGCATGTGTGTGTGCATGTGTGCACACGTGCGTGTATGTACGTGCATATGTGTGCGCATGTGTGTGTGTGTGTGTGTGTGTGTGTATGTACTCTACTTAGTGTCCCAGCATCAGGCACCAATAAGACTGACCTTTCTATCTCTCACAACTAGAGCTGTCTAATAGTTAGGCACCAATAAGACTGACTATTAGAGAGTTCTAGTTGTGAGAGCTAGAAAGGCAGCCATTTTCAGTATGGCTGTTAAGATTGCAGTGGAAGTCATCTAAGTCATCTCTTAGAATTATCACAAAAGTGTTAATCACCATGGTGTGTTCCATTGTTGACAATAAAATCTCAAAAGCTCTTGTCTTATCCCCTTAGGTTAAGATCCCTTGGATGGGATTTAGGGGATGGTAAGGAGGGCCGTGGTTGTTTTTGGTATGTGAATGTTTTCCATGAAGGTGAGAGTAAAAGTGCCCCTCCTTCCACTGAAGAAGAAAAGATAGAGAAATCATTAAAGGTACCATTTCAGCAAAGACGGTGAAAGTTCCTTCTGCGAAGCTGTTAAACTTCTTCTCCACAGCACTTAAGCCTAGCCAGATGTTCACTCGCAACTCCACAGGCACCTTTAGCCCATTGTTTTTCTCCTGCGGATACTGTGAGATGAACAATAACATGTGATGTTACATTCGGCACAGCACGGACTGTGACATGAAGTTAAAGCCAAAAGCAGAGCGAACATCTAATCATGGCTCTCACCAGTCTAATTTTATGTTTGCTTCCGTTAAAACATTTCCAGATCACCCTACAGCCAAGATTAAAATCACAATTAAAGCAGCAGATGTCAGTGTGATCCACAGATCCTGCCTGTCCCTGAGATCTTTCAGGAGGTCCATAAGGTCCAAACAATTTTTCTATACACACTAACATGGTATTTATCTTCTTCACTGTATTGACACTTGCACTGGTGGTGCGCAAGCAATGGTGGAAAAACCTCCTGCACTGCAGCAGGAATCAAGGCAGGGATACCAGACTGGACCTAGTGGTAACAGTAAAAGTAATTATAATCATAACTGCAATCTCAGTAAAGAATCAAAATGCCAGTTTCACTAAAGAATTATCTTTTCTGTCTTTTCCCATGTGCAAAAATAAAAATAAAAGGATTATGTTGATCAAGCAGGAAAGATTACTAATGTGTTTTTTGAGACAGAGTCTCACTCTGTTGCTGGAGTGCAGTGGCTCGATCTCAGCTCACTGCACCCTTGACCTCCCGGGCTCAAGCGATTCTCCCACCCCAGCTGCCAGAGTAGCTGGGATTACAGATGTGTGCCCCCACATCTGGCTAATTTTTCCAATTTTTGTAGAGACAGGGGTCTTGCCATGTTGCCCAGGTGGGTCTTAAACTCCTGAACTCAACGATCCACCCACCTCAGCCTCCCAAAGTGCTGGGATGACAGGCGTGTGCCACTGTGACCAGACCAGATTACTCATCTTAATAAACCTCGACCCTTGAATACATGTTAATATTTTGTGTGATGAGATGGGAGGCACTCTGCTGCATATTGGCAGATGATGGTTGGCTCAAGGAAAAGCTCTTGTGCAGTTTTTGGAGTTGTAAGCTGAACTAGATTTTTGAAAAATGAAATATCACTTTTACTTAAAATTGCAATTGACAGATAAACATGGTTATTCCAATTTGACTATGGGGCAGGCATTTTTTTTAACGTAAACAAAGTTAGCCTCTCACTCCAAGGAAAAGAACGCTTTATTTGTTGGCAATGACAAAATTCAAGCTTTCAAGTAAAAAAAAATAGTGTTGGAAAACTTGAATCTGTGACAGTAAGTTTGATAGCTTCCAACACATAAAGACTTTCTGATAACTGATATTAACAAATGTGATTTAAAAGTGATTTTTTCAATATTGTATGACAAAATGTGTCATAACTCAGTGATCTACATACCTCAGTGAATTTTCCAAATGATTGTACATTATGTTACAAAATCACACATGAATAAAAGAGTCATTCAAAGTCCAAGAAAGACCAAGGATTTTAATGTAGCTGAGCATGAAAAATTCATTGATATGGTTTCAGATTTCACACTGCAATTAACCTTTTAAAAGCTACCACTTGAGTTTAGTGTTATATCAAAGATGAATATTCATAATTATCTGAAAAGGTTATTACCATACTCCTCCCTTTTCGAACTACATATCTATGTGAAGCCAGATCTTCGTCATATACTTCAACCAAATAACTAATTCCATCAGCTTAAATGCACAAGCAAATAAGAGAATCCAGCTCTGTTTCTGTTCAGCAAGACATTAAACAAGTTTGCAAAAATGTAAAATAGTCTCACTCTGCTCCGAGTTTTTACACAAAATGAATTTCCGGTTAACAATTATGTTAACATTTTATATGAAGTATGTAATTAAATATAAATATGTAATATATTTTACATTAAATATGTAATTTCCGTTAACAATTATGTTAACACTTTAGATTAAATATGTAATTGATATAATTTATGTTAATAATGGGTTGTTATGGTTAAACCAATAAATATTTTTAAATTTATCAGTTTCAATTTCTATTACAGTAAATATTGATAGGTATAACCCACATAAATCTAAGCTCTCTGGCATCTTCAATCATTTTTTTAAAGTATAAAGGTGTCTCAAGACCAAAAACACTCACTGAGTTCAATGGCTCCCTAAACTGTGTAATGAGTATTGACAAAATCAATAAATATATAAAACATTCTCTTAAAAGCATTTTGCTGTTTATCCACTAACTTCTAAAACCTAACCCAGAGAAGATGCCTTTGTCTCCTCTCCCCACCCCCTGCGAAGTTTTATTTATTAATCAGTTTGCTTCCACCCACTGCTGAGGTCAATTATAATTGTGGTTCTATCTTAAGTAAAATTTATTCTACCAAGAGACACTTGAGAGAAGATAATCACTGATTCTATTTACACCCTCCTGATTAAAGAGCAATGAGTAAATTTATTAAAAGTTAGCAGATCTCTCCTTGTTTGAAGAAATACTCCCCGACTCTGCTTTTTCTCTTCTTAATTGTTATTTCTTTGCCCCAAATCCAAAGAAATCCAGTTGGGGTTGGCCAGACAGATGTCGAAGCATATAGATGGGAACTATTCTGATTTCTTTGTTTCTGGCCCCAGGCTCACCTTTGGTTCCCCATACGCACACACAGAGTTCTTAATATGGGGTCCTGGAATGGGCTTATGGGTTGTATGAAGCTCCTAAATTCTATGCAAAATATTAGATGCACAGGCAGTGTGCATTTCCCTGGAGGAGAGAGCCCATGGCTTTCATCAAGCACTTAAGAGAGTCGATGACTCTAAATATATTCAGAATCTCTTCCCTAAAGTTACGATTATCAAAATGTTCAATTTGATTGGTTCAAAAAATTGAAATTGATTCGAATCTATTGCTCATTTGGTTAGAGCAATAGATTCCATGGACCATCTCTACCGCTTTCTCTTTCTTTCCCCAACATTCACTAGAATGAAGCGAAGAGAGGCATTGCCTTGCATGAGACATTAGAAGTGAAATATTCATGCCAGAAAGCAAAGCATTCACAATGCCATGTTTACATTAATGTCACAAAGACATCTAAGGAGGTGTCCTTGATCGAAAGCCAGCCAACCTCAGATCTACTCTCTGAGAATTATCACCCAGAGGGAGGGGGTCCGAATGGGCTGGAATTGATCCCAATTACCCTTGTCATTCAACGATTAGCAAATGGTACAAAGCAGCCCCTTCTCAGGAATACAGCTTTTGCATTTAGTGTGTTTCAGATGACACGTGAAGACATGTACCTTGAGAAAGATGGTTTGGGTTTTTCCACAGTATTTTCCAGAGGCATTCTCACCACTGGTGGAGTATAAGACCCGATGCGCGGGGAATTCGTGCATAGGCCAGTCTCTTCTCTCCCCGGATCATCCAGATGATGATGTCAGGCATGCTGTTCTGTGGCTGGTCACGAGCATTGGATAAGAAGAGGAAGCACAGCCATGGTTAGTCAAGATGGAGAGGGAGCCAGGCACAGTGGCTCACACTTGTAATCCCAGCACTTTGGGAGGCTGAGGCAGGTGGATCACGAGGTCAGGAGTTTGAGAGCAGCCTGACCAACATGGAGAAACCTCGTTTCTACTAAAAACACAAAAATTAGCCAGCTGTGGTGGCATGCACCTGTAGTCCGAGCCACTCAGGAGGCTGAGGCAGAAGAATCACTTGAACCCGGGAGGCAGAGGTTGCAGTGAGCCAAGATCATGCCATTGCACTCTAGCCTGGGTGACAGAGCGAGATTCCAACTCAAAAAAAAAAAAAAAAAAAAAAAAAAAAAACGGGAGAGGGACTGAAGATGCTGCATATTGGACCCGCAGAGATCCATTTTGCAAAGAAATCCTTGGTTAGGGCTCTGTCTCAATTCCTGAGCTCCCATCTTCTAGAACCGTACTGTGAGTTTGCATGGCCAGGAGGCAGGCTAAGGCCAGCCTAAGGAAAAGGTGAGAAGCAGAAGGGCAGCCTCGCCTGGCAAAGCCCCTCCTTCTATGCTCTGGGAGGTATCCTAGGAAATATTCCATCTTATCTCAAGCATCATTTGAAGAAAGCCACCAGCAGCAGTCAAAGGGTTACAGATTGCATGGATTTTACAGGACATAGAGTCTCTGGCTCACCACCCAATATTTGCCAAATCTGAAATATTAATTTCATTTTCAAAAACCTTTTTTTTTCTGATTATAAAGGAGATAATCCAGCTTTCAGGGCTGGATATTCAAATGTCCCTATTGGCACACGCTGGTATAAAAAGCTTCTTCTCCTAAGTCCACTATAGAACACTGCGAGAGTACCAAAGCATACAAAGTAGAAAATTAAATTACCTATAATCCTGTGCGCTTTTTCAGGTGTCTTTCTACCCACAAATATGTGACTACCTACCCCAACCCTCTGATTTCTGAGAGACAGGAGGAGTCTCCTTACTTCCGCATTCTTCTAGTCCACTGAGGTTAGTGGTAGCCAGCGTTTATCCAGCGCTTACTGTGTGCCCTCAACTGTGGTAAGCCCTTACACCCATCATCTTTAAATCTTTACACAACAAGGCTAAGTAGTAAGCGCTATGTTTATCTCAATTTTACAGATGGGGGAAACTGAAGCTCAGAGAGGTTGAATAACCCGCCCAGTGTTATACACGGTAGAACCAGGATTCAAATTCAGGTCTTCCCAACCCCAGCCAAAGCTGACATTTTAATCCTCTGTGCTACAAAAATCATTCAAAATATTCCCGACAGTACCGTGAAAATGATAATGATTTGTCCACTTTTGAAAACATTTCCAAGATCACCAACTCAAAATTCTTCCCTGGCCCTGATTTCAATAACATTCATCCATTAGCATTCTCAGCCCAGTTACTCCTTGATTTTTATAATCTGTTAGATCTGCTCAATATCCCAGATAACATAGTAGATTCTCCTTCTACCACCCCTATTCTTGGTGCCATTTTGCAGAGCCCTTCTTCCATATCAGGTGATGGTTACGTAGTTTAAAGTCCTACCTCTTCAGTCAGCTGCATTAATTTATCAAGCCAGTCCTCAATCTCTGCCAGTGTGGACTTCACATCTGTGGCTTCCGACCTCATCCTCACAGCTGCCTCATGTATTTGGGAGAGAGCTCTGGACCGCAGCTTTCGGATCTGAGTATCGAGAACTGTGACATTGGCTTTTCCTTCTGTGAGGGGCAATGTGTATCTAGAAAAAGGAAGAAATAAAGAAAAAGAAACAGAATTTGAAGAACAACCTAATTTTAGGCTTCAGAACTGTCAAATACATTTATGTTTGACTTCCATCTTGCAAACCTCTTAACTCAATCTACAAGCGTGGCCTGGTTGGCGCTGGAGTTGAATGTATCTGGCATTGCCAGAGCAGACCTGCCAGTCTCTTAATTTTCACAAGGAATACAGGGAAATTAAAATCCCAAAGCTATTTTAGGGCTTATGGTTTAACTACAGCCCAAGGAGTCACTGGAAAGAACATGGAAACGGTGGCAGCTGAGAGGAACTGGCTTTCCTGTCTTTCGCTTCCTAAATCATTTTACAGACCCATAAAATGATGGAAGAGGCGGGAGGTTACAGACCATTTAGCTGAAGCATTCTCAACTTAGGGAATCCCGGAACTGTAAGTAGTCTACGGGTAGGTCTTAGAAGGTCTGCGAAACTCTGAACTTATAAAGAAAACTGTGTATATCTGTGTCCACGTGTAGTGTGGTGTAATGAAGAAGATAGGCTTTGGAGCCAGCGACCTGGGTACTAACTGTGGCTCCATTCTTTACTAGTTCTATTGTCTTGACCAGCCACTTACTTTCTTGTCCTCCTATTTTCAAATGTGGGACATACGTCTTACGGCTGTTGTGAGAAGGAAATGAGTTGATGTATGAAGAGCACGTGGAATAGTTGCATTGCAAAGTCTAAATAATGTTGCCATCCTCATCATCATCATCTCATAGTCATCTCATCATCATCATCTCATCATCATCATCATCACCCCTCATCATCATCATCTCAATCATCTCATCAGATTCTCAAAGGGGCCCGAGAACTCCAGAAAGATTATGAACCACCT
Organism: Ateles fusciceps; assembly: GCA_036589455.1. Lineage (NCBI taxonomy): Eukaryota > Metazoa > Chordata > Mammalia > Primates > Atelidae > Ateles > Ateles fusciceps. The sequence continues at coordinate 9,703,579 of JAZHEH010002393.1, forward strand.
GTGTAGGCTGATTCCCCATTCAATATAAGAGCCTGGATGTGTTGTGATGAGACCCCCAAGGGCTACTGAGAACGGCTGAGCTAGGGCCAGAATTAGCCTTCTGTTGCCAGGCCTTCCCTCCCACCATGGCATCTGGTGGGACACAGGGTGAGGTTTTCACCAGTTTCAGGAAGCTCCGTTCACAGTGTCCCTACCTAGAATTTCCACTCACTTGAATTTCACCCAATTCTTCAATGAAGAAAATCCTAGCACGACTTCCCTTAAACACTGAATTTCCTGTTATATAAAGTTTAAAAAGATTCCAATTTGATTCCTCAAAACTAGCTCATATCAGAAGTATAAATAGATGACTGTGACTTGCTCCGCAAATCTTTTTCTTTTTTTTTTTGAGACGGTGTTTTGCTCTTGTTGCCCAGGTGGAACTACAACGGTGCAATCTCACCTCACCGCAACCCGGGTTTAAGTGATTCTCCTTGCCTCAGCCTCCTGAGTAGCTAGGATTACAGGTTTGCGCCACCATGCCCGGTTAATTTTTGTATTTTTAGTAGAGACAGGGTTTCTCCATGTTGGTCAGCTGGTCTTGAATGCCTGATCTCAGGTGATCCGCCCGCCTTGGCCTCCCAAAGTGCTGGGATTGCAGGCATGAGCCACCACACCCAGCCTGGTTTAGTAAATAACTATGGCATTGGATTTGAAGGGTTAAGTCCCCAGAGAGATTCTTTGAGGCAAAAAGCTATCTGGAAGTTGTTAGTTCAAAAGTCACACTTGGGGTCCTAGACAAACAGATGTTGACTGTGGAATATGGTGCAGGAAGACAGGCTGAGTTGGCAAACCCAGCTCTGGGCATCACATGTGTCATTTCACCTCTTTGGGCCTCTGTTTTCTCATTTACAAGATAAGGAGACTGAAGGACATGATCCCTGAGGACCCAGCTCTAACATTTGGAATTTAAACAAGCGCCCCAGCAGTTCTTTGATTTTGGCTACGTTTCAGTTACCTGGCTATACCACTAGGTGGCAAAAGAAGACAGGGTGACTTAGGGCCTTAGCCCAGCCTGGGGAATAAAAGCCTTTTTGCTTGTGGAAAGTATTCCATATGCTTTTCTTTTGGAACTTCCCTGTCCACTGCTTTATTAGCCAATATTTAAAATGAGTTTGGAATGAATCACTTTCCCCTTTGATTTCCATCTGCTAAAACTTCTGAGCTGTTTCTCCAAGTCACAGTTATGAAAGGTCCTCTGGTTCCCGTCAAATCTACCTGGTTTCGCCTAACAGAGGCTTGGCCACAGTGTTCATTAGGCATTCAGTAAAAGAGCAAGTAAAAAGGCTGCTTCTAAAAATATGTTTATGAATTAGAGATATTGTTCCGAATGGTGAAATCGATGCTTCACCCCCAGATCCCATTCTCCATGGTAACCAGAAGTCACCCTTCTCCAGGGGAGGGGGTGATCCATGGGTTGATGGGAAGCAGAGGCTCGGGCTTGCCTCTCCTCCCCCTCCCCATCTCTTGCCTGAGGCTGTCTGGGACGTGCTTCCTGGAGTGGGGCCTCAGCCTCCCTAGGCTACTTTAGAACTGGCACCAAATCAGAAAGTGGAACTATTCCTGGTGGTGATTCAGGCACTCCTCCCAGTGAGGGCTTTTACGAAGCTTGAATAACTCAAAATCACTTTTTAGACAAACACTAGAAACAATTTTACAGGCTTTACAGTGTTAGAATTTCAGGGAGGAGAGCATGGATGAACATTTTGAGGTAAGGTCACTGTACCTCGTGTCTTCTATCACTTCATCTATCAGCTTCAACCACAATTCAGCCAACTGGTTTGCAGGAATTTTACTTTGTATCCCTGATTTCAGAGCCTCTATATTTGATTGCTGAAGAATTTGAAAAGAGAGGAAATAATTGATATTTGTTCATTATGCCATTATACCTTTGGAACCACGTAAATATTTTTTATATATTCATAAAACAAACAAAATGAAACCAGCAAAGATAGGAGATGGAACCCTAAAGTGGAATATAACCAGAAATAAAACAGACCCAATTATATTTCAGATGAATAACATAATTACACTAAACTAACCCAAGTAACTTTGGAACACAGTATTTTGACCATATACCCTTTGTTAAAAAGCAAAAAAACAAAAAAAAAAAACAAAAAATCCATAAACATATTGAACTCTAATTAGCAGGCTTATTTTTCACAGTGGGTTATCTACAGATTTTAGGATTGAACAAAGGAGCAAATATATTGAGGATAACGAAGGCCAGATTTCTCACTGTTGGAGAAGAAAGTTACAGATACAGAAACAGGGAGGACTAGAATAAACCTTGTGGTATTGGACTGGAATTGGAAGTATCTTTATGAAGTCATGGCTTTTAATATATTGATAGATATGGAAATAAATATACATTTATGTTGTGTGCAAATTCATTTGTTGAGAAGGCCTAGAAGCAATGATATTTCAGTAGTAGTGAGTACTCTAGCATTCAGATCTTGTTTCTAAAATGCTAGTCCCCAGTAAAAGGAAACAGAACTGCTTGAAGAAATGGCAATTTATGGGCTGGGGCAGAGAAGGAACAAGATAAGTCGAGAACATACGGTTCTATCCCACTGAGCACCTGCCAACAGAGAAGTTGAGGGGAGAGCCTACCATGTGTGTCAAAAGTCCTAACCAGGGAAAGCCACTATCCTGTCCAGATTAGGCAGCTTAGTCAGTGGAGAGAGCTGATAAGAAGAACCAGGATGGGCCAGGCGCGCTGGCTCATGCCTGTAATCCCAGCACTTTGGGAGGCTGAAGTGGGAGGATTACCTGAGGTCAGGAGTTCAAAACCAGCCTGGCCAACATGGGTGAAACCCCGTCTCTACTAAAAATATAAAAATTAGCCAGGTGCAGTGGTGGGCACCTGTAATCCTAGCTACTTGGGAGCTGAGGCAGGACATTCACTTGAATCCGGGAGGCAGAGGTTGCAGTGAGCCAAGATCACGCCATTGCACTCCACCCTGGGTGACAGAGCGAGACTCCATCTCATTAGATGGAAAAAAAGAAGAACCAGGATGAAAACTGTTGAAGAACATCTCAAACATAATTATAATACAGGTGTAATTAATTCTCCACCAATGCCTTTGAGATGTACATTGCATTTCAATCACAACTTTCTTTTAGGGACAGTTATGATGAAGTCAATTTAAACCTATAATTATCCTCCCAGATTGCCTTTATAACATAAAAGAATATTTCAGATTTTGCCATAGAGTTTTAGATCAAGTATACTCCTGAAACCCTGTATATTTTGGTCCAGTCCTGGTAGAGATTAGATCTTTAAAATATTAATATAATTTGGAAATCAAAACATCAATGCCAGATGGATTTTACCACTACCTGACAGGAGTAACTTAGTATATAGTTTTTTTAGACGGAGTCTCACGCTGCCCAGGCTGGAGTGCAATGGTGCCATCTTGACTCACTGCAACCTTTGTCTCCCGGATTTAAGCGATTCTCCTGCCTCAGGCTTCTAGTTGCTGGGATGACAGGCTCACACCACTATGCCCAGCTAATGTCTTTCGTGTTTTTAGTAGAGACAGGGTTTCACCATGCTTTGCCAGGCTGGTCTCTAACTCCTGACCTCAAATGATCTGTCCACCTTGGCCTCCCAAAATGCTGTGTTTACAGGCCTGAGCCACTGCACCTGGCCCAAGTAACTTAGTATTTTTCACCTAATTAGAAATATCCCAAATATGTCCCCCTTCTCCTCGCCAATCTAGTTAACCAATGTCAACTAGACGGATAATCACAGATACCATGTATATGCAGTTTTCACCAAAGGAAATCCCCAATCTCCAACAGAAGAAGTTCTTCTAGTCTGCAGCAAGAGTGGAATGTGTCACACACTGGCTCCTCTAAGCTGCCTCTTCCTGCAGTGGAGATTTCCAACGCAAAGTTCTAAGAGTTTCGTATTGCTGTTGGAATGAACCATACTCCACACAAAAATTATGGCAGAAACTATGAGTTCCTGCTCTACCCCACTACTGCCTTTCTCATCCTCCCCCTCTTCCACAGTAAGAAAACTTTTATCTGGGCATATGCCTGCCCAGGCATAAGACTATACATTTTTCCAACTTCCCTGGAGTCACATGTGGCTGTATGACTGGATTCTGACCAGTGGAAAGTGAGTAGAAATTAAGAGTATGACTTCCGGATCTTTCCCTTCAAGGGAAAGGGCTGTGTCATCTTCTTCCCCACTGTTTACCCCTCCCCTCAGGCTGGAGGGCAGATGTAGCAGTGAGCTGCCTCTAATCATGCAGACATTGATAACTCCTCAGAGATGGCAGAGCAAATAGTGGGTAAGAGCCTGGGTCCCCAATACCACTGAACCCCCGTACTAACTTTGGACCATCTACCGCCACTGTTCCTAGAGACATTGCTCTTATTTTATTGAGCACTGTATTGAGCACTGTCTTGTGTTACAGTGGCCTGGCCTGATCCTAATACCTAACTCACCCTGCTTGGAGAAAGGAAATGCAGAAAAAGAGGAACTTACCAGCCGTTCTGCCATAACTAGGAGAGTGTTCACCGCATCCAAGCGATGACTAATATCCTCCCAGTAAGAAGTCAGGGTAACAACTGGCTTGGTGCGGGCCCAAGGCAAGTAGTAATAGAAGTTCCCCTGGTATAAAACACTGGGGGTCAGTGAACACTAAACACTTAAAATAACATGTTTATTAAAGAGATGTGCAGACTCAGCTGCTGATTAATACACAGGCTTAGGGAATAGCTTGAGGTGGTCTGGTTCTTTAGTTTGACTCAATTAAGCAGCTGAAGATTAGGAAGCTCTTTTTCATTCGGTCTGTTCTGAAATTTTCTCTGAGATACCCTAGTAAATGGAGCACAGCAACCTCAGGATCTTTCAGTGATTTAGGGCCATGCATTTGAACATCAAAGATGGTTTCCTAACATGGTAGCAGAAAATACAGGTGGCATAGGAAGCTAGACTGAACATGTTAGTCCCTAAAAACTGTTATTCTAAATAAATGTTTTTGTTGGAAGTGGGGCAAAGAAAATAATTTTCTGTTCTTTGAAGGCTTTACTGTGATTAAGAATTAGCTGATGTTTTCTAGGACGCCTTAGATTTTAAAACTGTTTCAAAAATTAAGTTAAAACCCTGGCAATACTGTTGGGAAATTTGATCAGTATTCCTCTCTCCCTTCTCTGTAACTCTCAAACCATTTGTTGACAGTTTTATTGGAAGTTCTCATACTTTGCTATCTATTATGATTTATTTTATACACAAGAACGTAAGCTCCTTAAAAGCAGGGACCATTTCTCACCCATCTTTGTTCAAATATAGCTATTTAATCCTCACATCAACTCCAGAGAAGACGAAGAAACTGAGGGTTAGAATTAAGTGACGTGGTTAAGGTCACAGGCTGGTGAGTAACAGAGTAAAGATCAGAAGCGTGATTTTCCAGTACCTGAGCCACAGTCCCATTCACTTCAACTACTCAATCTAAGAAGGATTTGCGGCTTGGTAGGGTTACCAAGTACTCTTGCTTTGCGGAGCTCAAAACTTAGCACAGCGGCCCTCTTGGAGTTTTATGTGGCAAAACCAGCCTTAAAGCAGGGTGGGGGTGAGGGTGGCATTGGGGCTTAGCCTCTGGCAATGGGACCTGCAGCTTCTTGGGTTTGACCAGCCTTGAAGGTGCCTGAACCCCAAACACACTCTCTTCCTCATTCAACCTTTTCCTTTTCACTAACCACAGGCTGGGAGAGAGAGGTGCCAGAGGGAGGACACAGTGCGTCTCTCCAGTCCCGTTGTGCGCCCACTGTAAACGTGCAGAGGAGAGAACGGTTAGTGCCAATTTTACCATCAAATACAGCACGGCTGTATTGAGTTGTGGACGCCAAAGGCTTACAGGTAGTGTCAAACTTGTTGCCATAGTTCCCAATGCTGACTTCAAACTGAATGGCCTCACCCACATCTTGCAACATGGTGGCTGAATGAAACACGGCAGACAGGCTGTACTTCCGCCGTCGCTGGTATTTCTATAAAGCACGAGCAGACGTAAGGTTCAGTGAAAGATCTTTTGTCCTTATTTACATGTAGATTTCTAGCAGATGCAATTCTAAACCTGAATTAAATGGCAGGGAGAATGTTCTTGGACCCAGCAGTTCCTCTTGTACTCATACAAGTGAGCAAAGATAGAAGCACTAGGATGTTCCTTGCTGCATTTATTAAAATGAAAGTGAAATAATGAAAACAATACATGTCTTTCAGCAGGCCACTTGTTAAACAAATTATGTTACATCCATAAAATCGAATGAAAGTTCATAAAAAGACTTAAATAGATCCATATGTGCAACCATGAAAAAAAGAGTATATTTTGGGGCTGGGCGCAGTGGCTCACGCCTATAATCCCAGCACTTTGGGAGGCCGAGGTGGGTGGATCACTTGAGGTCAGGAGTTCAAGACTACCTGGCCAACATGGTGCAACCCCGTTTCTACTAAAAATACAAAAATTATCCGGGCATGGTGGCATGCACCTGTAGTGCACCTCCAGCTACTCCGGAGGCTAAGGCACAGAGTCACGTGAACCCAGGAAGTGGAGGTTGCAGTGAGCCAAGATCATGTCACTGCACTCCGACCTGGGTGACAGAGCGAGACTCCCGTCTCAAAAAAAAAAAAAAAAAAAAAAAGTATATTTTAATTAAATCTGTTAAATAGATATTTTAATATTGGCGTATTCATGAAGAAGGTTTGGAGGAATATAACTCAAATTGTTAGCAGTAGTTGTGTTGGAGAAGGTTGAAAGAGTATGGCCAACTTTACTTTCTAACTTATACATTTTTAATTATTTTGAATGAAGTATTAATTTTCCTTTTTTTTTTTTTTTTCTAGACAGAGTCTTGTGCTGTCGCCTAGGTTAGAGGGCAATGGCATGATCACGGCTCACCGCAGCTTCAGCCTCTTGGGCTCAGGTGATCCTCTAGCCTCAGCCTCCTGAGTAGCTGCGACTACAGGTGTGTCCCACCACACCCAGCTAAAGTATTAATTTTCTAATCGGAAATAACAATAAAGATTTCAATGTCAGATATAAATAAGTGAAATTAGGTAAATTTATTTTAAATCAAAATGGAAATCAAACCTTCCTTTCCTTCTTTTCTTTTGAAATTACTGGTTTGCTGAAAGAGCTGAAGACAGGGCCAACAATAACCACACTGAGTACCTGTCAGCCTGGCAGAAACGACCATGAACCCTTCCGGCCTTCCTTCACAGGCACAGAAAATCTCTTGAATCCATATCCTGCCCCAAAGCCTTGCTCAGCTGGCATATCTGCTTCATCATGACTCACATCCCCCACAGAGCTTCAGACACTTTGCCTTCTTTTGTCAAAGAACTACGCAATGGTTTAGAGTGCCGTATTTCATTATGTCCTATGCATTCTGCATTGCAATACTGTCCACATCCTGTGTCTCTTCTAGGACCCTGTTGGTACCCAGTCTCTGCGTTTAATTCTTTTAGGTCTCTACCCAGAAGTGGAATTTTAATTTTTTTTTTTTTTTTTGAAATGGAGTCTCGCTCTGTCATCCAGGCTGGAGCGTAGTGGCACGCACGATCTTGGCTCAATGCCACCTCCACCTCCAGGGTTCAAGAGATTCTCCTGCCTCAGCCTCTGGAGTACCTAAGATCACAGGCGTGAGCCACCATGCTTGGCTCATTTTTGTATTTTTAGTAGACATGGGGTTTCACTGTGTTGGCCAGGCTTGTCTCTAACTCCTGACCTCAAGTGATCCTCGGGCCTCGGCCTCCCAAAGTGCTGGGATTACAGGCATGAGCCACTGTGCCCGGGCGGGACTTTTTAAATTTTTGAGAACTGTTTTAAGAACTTCTGACAGTGACTGAAGCTCATGGTCTTGAACTCCTGGACATCCTTCTGTTACAGAGTCCCCATTTTGGTTAAGGGAATTTTTGACATGGTGTAATAGAACCTTCCAGTAGGGTTTTGTCAAATCCCCTCTAGGCCTCAATCTTTCTGAAAAGTCTTTCTAAAACATTGGTTTGCAACCTGAGCTGCACATTGAACTACCTGAGGAAGCTTTCACCTGGGCATTGCGAGTCTAAAAGCCTCCCCAGCTTAGTCCACCGTCACCTTGGTAGAGGGGGTTTGAGGGTGGATGCTACTTGCCAAGAGCTCTGCTTAACTACCCACAACTAAGCCCCCCGGACTACCCATAGTCCAGAATGATGTGGAAATTCTGGCTTTGAGTTTGAATTGTGTCAAAATGAAAAAAGCAGGAAGTTATTTGGATTAGTCAGAACTATATACAGTACAACTTCTTCTTTGTAAACCACCTAGGATGATAGGAGAAAAGGGAAGGAGCTAAAAATAGGAAACATAATTTGTGGCCTGAGTCAGAGCCCAGGAGAAAAGGACCAGTATTTAAGCCGGAGGCATCTGTTAAGCCAGGGACTGCATAGGATGGAGAAGGTTCACGGGGGAGGCTCAGAGCTGGGGCGGGAACTACAGGATGCTCTGGCTGGGCCGGCTCGCCCCGCAGGCCTCCACATAGCCAGGATTCCATTAGAACTCCATGGGTGCTCTCATGCAGGGCTTGCAAAATGACCCACAGAATCCCTGATAGGACCCTCGCCATGGAGAGTCTGAGCCCTAAAAGCAATAGTTTGGGCTTCTGGTCATCAGCACATTTCCCAGCTCACAATGTGAGCAAGCCGCTGAAGATGGAGCAGCTCCCTGGATCACTGCGCAAGTTCAGACTCCAGGAGGAGCTCCCTACCATCTGCTCACCTGCCCCAGAGCCAGGCTACCCTGGATTCAGGCAGCTGAGAATTCCGCTGCTCCCACAGACCTTTCCCACCTCCTCTCTGCCCTCAGGGCACACAGAGGTAGAGAGAGGAAGGAATAATAAACACCAGAGAAGTACAGAGCCTGGGATAAGACTGCCTAGGACATGAGAAAATTAAAGCACATAAACTGTAGTATATTGGACTCAGGTGGGGGTAGGGCCTTGGGGTTCTCTTTCTGATCATCAGTGACTAGCACACCCTGTAGATGAGGTGGTGTAAGGTAGAGCTTCAGCAGTCGATGTGGAAAGGAGGTGATTCCTGTCAGGTAAGATACCGATAAGGGCTAAGAGTTTTTGAAAGTGGCTGTGGGCCGGATGCAGTGGCGCATGCCTGTCATCCCAACACTTTGGGAGGCCAAGGTGGCGTTTCTGCCTAACCCTGAATTCCAACCAACATTTCTTTTTTTTTATTTTTTTATTTTTTAATTTTTTTGTGGGGGTTGTTGCTTTGAGGGAAGTTACGCTTATTTTTTTTTTTTTGTCTTTTTGTTTTTTCCTTTTTGTGGAGACGGGGTCTCGCTATATTGCCCAGGCAGGTCTCGAACTCCTGGGCTCAAGCTATCCTCCCGCCTCTGCCTCCCTAAGAGCTGGGGTTACAGGCATGAGCCACAGCGCCCGGCCCCAACCAACATTTCAAGAGCCAACTCCAATCTGTAACTACTCAAGTCAAAAACCACCATGTGTCTCGCAGAAGCCTCCATGTGATTTTTGGCTATTCTCTTGCATGATACTGGCTGTAAATAGCATGCAAACTACCCTCTTCCCACTCTCCCTCCCTCTTTGTTCCTTTTCTTAACTTGTCCTCATGACCTATTGCAATTCCTAGATTACAGAGTGGATAATATTGTGGAATAGATAGAAAGATGATGACCAGGACCTTCTTGACTTTTGGTTCTGTGTCTCTCTAGTAAGGAAACAAAACAAATGATCATCTTTGCTGTAATAATTTGTGCGGGAGAACTATTTCTTTTCCACGTATGAAGTGACATGGATGCCCTGTGGCTTGCTGCTATGGTGATGCTAGGTTCCTTCCTGAGGCTGTGGGGTGGAGAGAGGGAAGTCTCAGAGAGAGGGGTGGAGACTTTTCTCTCAAAGAAGGAGACAGGAATGAAATCAGTGGGGCTCAAGCACCGGACCACGGATGTTCCAAACACGTGAAGCCTGAGGATTCCAGAACGAACAGCTTTGGATGCTAACCTCCTGAGATAGCTGTCGTCTGGGAGTCAATGAGCAAGGCCACGTTGCTCTGGGAAAGAAAGGAGAGTTTCTGTTAAAGGGCGTGGCTAGTCTCCCCAACGATCATCCTGCAAAGGGGGCAGATGTAATGGGCAGACATTACATCTGGAGGGAGAAGGCCCTGGCTTGCTGGAGAACTCATGGCAATTGGGCCTGCACTCAGATGAAGATGTGTTCTGGGCACTTCGGGAGTGTGGGGAGAGCACAGAGAACCCAGCCTGCCACGAGGAGTCAGGCTGTGAGTAGACAGGAAGGCTGACTGTCAGGGACCCAGAACACCAGTCTGACCCCATGAGCACTGAGAATTGCTACATTTCACAACCACTCTGTCACCCGTTTTACTGTATTTTCCTATTCTTATCCCCAAAACGGAAAGTGAAAGCTAAAAGTTGCTGTTTGGTTTCTGCTGTAGAGTGGGGAAAGCAGGGCGGGGCCTGTCTTGTGTGCTTAGAATAGAGGGCGGCGGCAGCCTGGGGCAGCTGGGACCCTGGAGGTGATTTGCAACCCAGCCTGGAGGGCCATGGGCAGAGGGGGCATCAGTGAGCTGGCTGCCCTGGCAAACAATTCAGATTTGTGGAACACATGGGCCTCGACCTGGGCTTCTCAGAAATGGTTGGGGAAGTCAACCGGGGAAGAGTTCCTGTCTTCAAGGAGGAAGTGGGGTTCACAGCCATTGCAATGTGGGCCCTCAGCACACCTGCCCTCCCGAGCTGGGAAGCCTACTCATATGGAAATGAGTAATGGTGACACCTGTAGCTCTTGGTGCCACCAAGAAGTGGCTGTTATGGCCACTTCCCCATGACCCCCAACACCAGTTAGCGAACGGCTCATTCAGTTTTTGTGCTCTTGCCAGTTTTCAGTAAGGTATTAACATCTCAAGGGATGAAGCAATCCTTATAGGGCTGTTGTAGAAACATCCAGATGAGGGCGTTCGTTATGAGCTGGGTTGCCCTCCGACTCCCCCAGCTGCCCCTTCAGTCCCCGGAGGTCCCCTTTTCCATACCATGCATTATTCACTCGCTAACATTTACCTCAACAACCAGCAGGTCATCATTTGAAATGGGCTCAAGCTTTTTATCTGGTGGTGTCTTCTCAAGAAAAGTGGTTAATTCAACCAAGATCCTGCCTCTGTAGGCAACTCCTTCCCCCTGAAAGGCAATAACCCGGGATTATTCCTCCAGGCAGCAAGAGCAAAAAGCATTCTGTGTCTCTAGTCAGGCTAACACAACACAAAAAGTTTCTCCTTCGCATGGCCCTAACTTTCAAAATCAATCAGTTGGCCACCCTCCCAGCTGGATTCAGGTCTCTGGTGTTTGAAAGAAGAGCCACTGGCTTTAGGACAGATCTCAGAGGGTACCTTGGGATGCCAGGGCTGAAAAAGACCTTAGCTATGACCAAGGTCAGAGGCCTTCACACCATGCTCTAGCTCCAGAAGGAGTTTACAGAGGCTGGGAGGTGGGTGGTTGAAGCTTGAAGTCTCCCTCACCATACTTCAGCACGGAGGCACTGCATTTATCTGTGTTAACCTGGCTGCTTTTCTCCTCTTCTCAGAATAGGGAAGCTGCCATGTGGGCAACCAGGGCAAGTCTCAGAACAGCCAGGAAGTAAAGGAGGAAGATGTAGGAGGAGGATGTTCGGGTACAGCTGAGCATGCGGATGAAGAGTGGATACTCCTCCCACCATACCCAGCAGTGCTGGCAATAGAACCTTCTGGGGAGGAAGGGAGGGCCCCCACCTCCACAGCCAGTCTTTCACCTTTCCCCCTCTCAGGGCTTTTTCTCTCTAGCTTGGTCCCTTTCTTGAGTATTGGGAGATACCTAAAAGACATTTGGCTTCTGTTGTGGTAAAAAGAACACTTCCCATCTCTGGGTTTGCATGTCTTCATCTATGAAATGAAAGTATTGATCAGATCAAGGGTAGCAAGGGGTTTCAGGGGGGCATGTCACCGCCTAGTGCTAGGTAAATTCCTAAAATATGATGTTGAAAAGAATTCCAAGGCAGCCCAGGGGCTTATTAGGAAAGAGAGCCAGCCTTGATTATTGATGTCTACCAGAAGCATAGAAGTTGGGGGAAATGGCCATTGGCCATCCTCCAGTGAGATGATCTCCACAATCTCTTCCTATGTTTGCATTCTAAGTCTTAGGGAGTATGAAACTTCTATCCTGCAATACGTGATCAGACATTACAGGAAGAAATAATCACATTAACCAATGCTCATTAATAACAACCTTAATGGAGAAACCAACCTTTCCAGTATTCAGCTCATCATAGGGGTCCGGGGAATCCTGTGTACTCTCTGGGGCTTCCATAAAGATTCAGATAACAAGGTCCAAATGTTGGAACAAAGCCTACCTCTGTTTCTCCTGTGTTTACTGAGAAAGAAAGAAACATCATCATTAGATGTTAGGCTTTTAACATTCAATCTATTGAAATAAATATTAGTTATTAGTTATTAGTGAGACTGTTTTCCTCCATTTTGTGAGTTAGTTGTATTAATGCAAGTTGTAAACACCATGAGGCTTGCCACATTTCTCTTTTCTTACTGCTACATAAAATAGTCAATAAAAACATTTGGGGGTAGTGCAGGTAAACTTATTTTTATAAAAAGATAATGCTATTTAAATAAAAGAGCAATTAGACTTTGAAGTTGATCTTCACATTTTTTCCAAGTTTATAGTGGGCATTGTATTAAACCCGCCATTGCCAATTGGGGTAAAAGATTATATTGTTTTGAAAAGTCATTTAAGTGACATATTATATGCACTTTATTCCTCTAAAGTGTCATTTGATCTTCAGTAGTAAGTATAACTCTGGCAGATGCTGTTAAAAATACATTTTAAAATTTTACATGTAATAATGAACGGCCTGCCTGTGGTTGAGACCATGTGATATTCTAAGTGACATGAAGAATCCCATTCATTGCTTTCTATCCCTGGTGGTCATCTGATATGCTCCTTATTTCTGCTACCTGGTCTTAGCAAGACAATTCCTCAATAAAGGGCACTGAGGGCAATGTAATTAAATAGCTGAAAATGGGGGAAACTGTGACTGAGAGTGGGGGAAATATAAGAGCTGCCTTCAATAGTCTCAATGGCCCCCATATGGGAGAGGGATGCTCTTGTCTCCAAAAGCAGAGTGAGGACTGCTGCTATGAGCTACGAGGAGATCAAGCTTTGGTTCACTCGGTATAAGGCAGAACTTTCTGTGGATTAGAAATGCCAAACAATGTAAGAATGGATGTTAAAGCCATGGCACCGTAGTGACATCACATTATGGATGGGCAGGCCAAAGCCCACAGAAGGGAAGTGACTTGTCAAAAGTCCCACAAGTTGGCACATTTAGCCCCAGATCTTGAGTTTCAAAGCTCAGACAAGGACACCCTCCACTACCCCATCCATTCCTTTGGTCTAACCCCACCTCTCCTCCACCTGGTTCCCATGAGTGACTGTGTTGTCTGTCATGCGTATTTGCTTTTCGTTAAAGATCCCCAGGATTGAAACACAAATCGTCAATAATGATCCACCGTGCATCAGCTTAATGCCAGGGGCCGAATTATTTCTGTCCAACAAATCTCTTTTCTGGTATGTTAGCCTTTTGTCTTGTTTTGGATTAACAGAAGGAACCTTCCTTCCATGTGCTCACATCTAAATATAGGCTCCTGGGAAAACCCATTCTCTAGGCCAGGCGAGGTGGCTCATGCCTGTAATCCCAGCACTTTGGGAGGCCAAGGCAGGTGGATCACCTGAGGCCAGGAGACTAGCCTGGCCAACATGCCAAAACCCCCTCTACTAAAAATACAAAAAAAAAAAAAAAAAAAAATTAGCCAGTCATGGGCAGGTGCCTGTAATGCCAGCTACTAGGGAAGCTGAGGCAGGAGAATCACTGGAACCCAGGAGGCGGAGGATGCAGTGAGCCAAGATCATGCCATTGCACTACAGCCCGGGCGATAAGAGAAACTCCATCTCCAAAAAAAAGAAAAAGAAAACCCATTCCCTCATAAGCTAAGTCTCTTCCTGCCTCCAAAGTTTCCTAATCCATTTAATGCACAGTGGTCATATCAAACTTCCCTTGCTAAAAAGCTTTCACAAAATAAAATAAAAATCCTTCAGCCTGGCCATCAAGGATTTCCTCTGATCTAGCTACAACCCACTCTCCAACAATATTTTCCATGCCTCATTTACCTTTTGGAATCCCCTTCGTGTTTTGGGGATAAAATATACAGTAATTACAAATAACCGCTGTATTTAGTTTCTAGACCCCTACATAGCTGCACATCTCTGTGACTAGAGTATCACTTTTCCGGGGATGTGGCACGATTTAAGTATGTTTTACTTTGATTTCCTACTACTGGTTCTATCATGTGACACTACTACATGCATATTCATTGATTGGTTAAACAAATGAATAAAGGAATAAAGTGCTTGTGCATCTGCCAAGTTCACTGCAAATCTAAGGACTGCTTAATATTCATATAAATCTGATTCTCACAAAATAGATTTTTTTCCTTTTTTTTTTTGAGACAGTGTCTCACTCTGTTCCCCAGGCTGGAGTGCAGTGGCGCCATCTCGAGTCCTGCAACCTCTGCCTCCTGGGTTCGAATGATTCTCCTGCCTCAGCCTCCTGAGTAGCTGGGACTACAGGAGTGTGCCACCACGTCCAGCTAATTTTTGTATTTTTTAGTAGAAATGGGGTTTCACCATGTTGGACAGGCTGGTCTCAAACTCCTGACCTCGTGATCCACCTGCCTTGGTCTCCCAAAGTGCTAGGATTACAAGTGTGAACCACCGTACCCAGCCTCTTTTTCCCTTTTTTTTTTTTTTGAGACGGAGTCTCGCTCTGTTGCCCAGGCTGGAGTGCAGTGGCACCATCTCGACTCACTGCAACCTCCGCCTCCCAGGTTCAAGTGATTCTCCTGCCTCAGCTTCCCAAGTAGCTGGGACTACAGGCGCGCGCCCCAGGGCCAGCTAATTCTTTGTATTTTTAGTAGAGACAGGGTTTCACCAATTAGCCAGAATGGTCTTGTTCTCCTAACCTCGTGATCCACCCGCTCAGTCTCCCAAAGTGCTGGGATTATAGGGGTGAGCCACTGTGCCTGGGCCACAAAACATATTTTTTAAAGCAAATAAGAATTGGGTATTGTGTCAATTACATAATTATGTGACATCACTTTATATTTGCACACAGTTTCAAAGTTTGCAAAGCTTTCCCACATGCAATATCTCTTCCCCTATGTAATAGCTCTTTCCCCTATGTAATAGCTCTTTCTCCTCTAACCACAACCCTGGGAGATTATTGTGGCAGGGAGAATCATGCTTATCTGACAGATAACCTCTCTAAACCTCAGAGTCTTCACCTATTAGGTGAACAGCAACATCTGCCCTAGGAGAGTTGTGATGGTCAAGTGTGTGACAGTATTGAGCAAACTTGCAAAAAATGACGAGTTCTGTGCAAAGCAAAGGATGTGTTATGATCCCTCATTTTCGGAGGAGGAAGAGATCTTCAGGGTGCAAAGTAAAAACCATTCAGTGTTTTCCAACCTAGAGATTCATGCTGACATTGGGGGAAAGCTACTTGACACATTTCAGAACAATTGATTTAGTGCTCCTATCTCTACCTACAGAACATAGACAATAACAAAAAATGTTACATCTCACAATCAATTATTTGCAATAAAGCCAAATACCATGGTGTACATTTAGCTGAAATCATGGGACAGAGCAAAGCCTGGTTAGCATATTTCTTTTAAGCTTACCCATGCAGGACAACCATACAACACTTATACAAAAACTATTACTCTAGCAAAACTATGTTAAGACAGCAAAACATCAAAAAAAGTTCTAAAGACAATTGTTATATTCTTAATAAGATAATATTAGCTAGCAAGATCTAACAGAAAGCAAAATTACAAAGCATAAACCTGTATACGATGCAGCCCCAGTTCCCGAAGATGAGAAATCTATATAGTAAAAATACGACTGGTTAAACAAGAAGAACACGGGCATTATAAAACAGACATTGAAAACGTTAATCAAATCCAGTGTCAGGCAAGTGATTTAGCAACACCAGAAAAATCCCAAATTCAGACCTAAATCACATATGACCCTTTCGTAATGCATACAATTCTCATTGGTTAAATTGTGACAACCGGCAGAACCACCACACATGAATAACTCAATTTCACCCAGCCCCAAGGCAGCTAGGAAGCAGAAGAGCTAGCTTCCCAGGGACAAACGGAGCCTGGTGAAGTTACCAGCATTTCACGTTTTTAATAAAACATTTACTCGTCTTAGGGTTTAGTTGGGACCAACATCAGAAAATCCAAGTAAATATAGCCTGAGGCTGTATAAGCAAAGGACTGGAGTTTACTGCACATTATTTGATTGAAAGCATGGTTTGTTTCTTTGTACGGGGGAGGGCGATGTTGACAGCTCATTGTTATTTTAAGGCCCTCTAACCCCATGGTCTGCAGGGCCTGCAATGAGGGGTCTCAGAGACAGAAGCTAAAACTGCTTGTAGCAATTTCTGGTTTCAGTTCTTCTGGATGTTACCACGTCACTAAGCAAAATGCTTATGCCAGTATTTCTGAATAACCATCTTTAGATATCATTTAATGACTTCTCATGAATAATGGATGGATTTCAGTCATTTTTACCCTCCCCCCCATATAGTTACAGCATGATTTTTATTTCCTTTGATGGTCACCTTTGTGATTCCATCTACAATCATATTTAGATTCCTGACTTAAAAAGAAGAGGCCATTAGCATTCCTGCCCTACCTCCGCTCCCCTTCCTCCTTCCACTTCTCATCTCTATCTTCCATACTTTCACACTGTAATGGGTGATGGCATTTATACTTTGTTCACAGCTTTGGCCGTCGGTTAAATTTTAAAAATCAAAATACAATAAATAGTGCTTACATTCTAGCAACCACATAAATATTACTCTCTGCAGAGAAAACGAAAGGGCCGTTCCTTCATTGCAGTTCCAGTGTCATGATCGCCATGCTACTCAGCAGAGAACGTTCAGATGGAATCTCTTTCTTACCCTCTACCATTGGCTTAAAATAATGCCATGTGCAACCTTTTACTTATTTATTTTTTCAAGATGGAGTCTTGCTCTGTCACCCAGGCTGGAGTGCAATGGTGTAATCTCAGCTCACTACAACCTCTGTCTCCCAGGTTCAAGCAATCCTCCTGCCTCACCCTCCCAAGTAACTGGGGTTACAGGCCACCGCCACCACGCCTGGCTAATTTTTGTATTTATTTTTAGTAGAGATGGAGTTTCACCATGTTGGTCAGGCTGGTCTTGAACTCCTGGCCTCAAGTGATCTACCCTCCTTGGCTTCCCAAAGTGCTGGGATTATAGGCATGAGCCACTGCACCCAGCCATATAACTATATTTGTACTATATCTCCTTTGTTCACCACCTTGTCTTCTGATTGCTTTTCTCTTTTTTCCTTCTTGAGGAAGGAAATCTGTATGTTCTTCACCATATTTCTAATATCTTTTTCACCTTCTCTCTAGTATCTAATACAACATATATATATATATGTAATACAGCCAGGTTCTTATTTATGTTTTCCATTGCTTGGATTAGCAATGTTTTTTCAAAACCTATAAAAGACCTTAAACAAGATAAGGATGAGAAGAACCTTGAGTTCCCCAAGACAAAATTTTGTCTCAAAGTCTCTCACTTTGTTTCGTGTCTTTCATCTCTCAATATGTTTAATCTATTGGCAATTATAAGAACTTTTGTTTCGGTCACAAAAAATAAGCTGCTGGTATTACTGTGTTAACATTAATTTTTTCTTTTATCATCTTAACTTCTTTCCTTCATTCCCTGTTACAATTTCCGGCAGATGCACAAAACCATAATGCCAGGTACAGGCAAGCGCTTCTCAAGAAAAGTGTTTGGAAAACAACAGAAAGAACAGTGTGTTGGCTACCAGTGCTTGGGAGAATGAAAACCAAATCCGTATCATCTTAGGGAGTGAGGATTACATGATTCACTGGCATCCGACCTTATCATTCCTGCCGAGGGAATCGGTTGAAAGGGAGTATTATTTTATATTTGGGTGGACTTGGGTATCACTCAAAAAAATAAGGTGCTAGCTCTCTGTATTGACACAAACATTTCATAAAACCGCTATTGGGAAAAAAAGTTTTGGATGGGAGCAAGAGAGCTGAAAATCTTCAAACTGTTAGTGGCTTCTATTCTTGTTTTGCAGGCCATCACCAAAACACCACTGAAACGATTCACAAGGTTCATCACACTCGGCTTCTAAGAAACCAAACCTACTGCAAGGTGGCTACCCCCAGTTTATTTTTTTCTCTAGAAGTTCTGTATCCAGTCTTATTCCAGATCTGTTGAGTGACTTACCTTCTACTTCCCCACCAGAGGCAGCAATTTTAGACAGGTGTAGATACGTTGTTCCAACTACATCATTTTTAGTAAGACGGTCCCTGTGTAAAAAGAAAAATAGGTTAAGGGCTCTATCTATAAAGACATGTCTTCATTTCAACAATTAAAAAAAAATTAGAGCTGGAAAATACCCCAGACTTCAGAAATAATAATCATGTCCAGTGAGCCTCAAACTTTATTGTACTTAATCAACTGGAAACTTCTCGCCCTCATCTCCTGCCCACATTTTTAATTCAATAAGCCTAGAGTGGGGTGAACGGTTTGTATTTATGAGTATATCCCAATGGATTCTGATACAGATGGTCCTCCGACCACCCTTTAGAAACACTGATCTCGTGAAGTAATTTATTCTGAAGTTATGAAACTGCAGTTTTACAGAGAGGTCAGGGGGATGTGCCTATGGCCACACTCAATACCATTGTCATAAAATTTATTAATTACAGGCACATTACATAATTCTGATAGTGCTGATGATTATGATGATGGTAATGATATTTGCCATGTTTCCACTCTCAGGGAGCTAAGGGTGCCAGCTGAATGCTCCATCCAACTAGGACATTCCAAGAATGGTCTCATTATGGCCAATCAGTGCTAGGAGGCTGGTCTAGTAAAAATTCCATCAGAACATTTCAAGGACTTTTCTTTGCCTTCATTGAGGTAGTTTTACCATTTTCTTTTTTAGCAGTAACAATGAATTGCTCTTAGAATGTTTTGGTGATTCTTCCCAAGAAATGGTTAACTGTATTTCCAAAGTCTATTCTGGACAGCCTAATGTTTAAATCCCTGATTTCTTATCTTGGGGCATTTTCAGATCACATTCCCCTTCTTTTGTTTACGAGCAGTTGAACCAAAATATTCAAAGCTTGTTGTGCAATAACACTATTATTAAATTTTGTTTAAGAAGACACCCAGTTCCAGGTGCAATTTATCCTTTCCTCTGGAAGGAAAGCAAAATGCCAGAAAATAAGAGTTAGACTATCCAGAGTAATGTTTCACAGTAACCCAAATGTTTAATTCTTTAATGTTGAATTAGATGGATGTCTATTTTCAACTCACCAGTCATATATTGTTAGTTTTATTTTTTCACACACTGAAGGAAACTGTAAAAAAAAAAAAAACAGAAAAAAATAGTGATTTCTCAATGATTTAGTAATTATTAAAGTATTCTTACTTTTTCAAAAAGAAAAGAAAGTCAAACCTTGATCTGAAGATTGACGACCTGATTCCACTCAGGGTTTGCATTTTTCTCAATTATGTTTGTACAAACCTGCAAAATCACCAAAGCAAAGCTGTAGGTTTTCAAGTTTCTAATTTCTAAAAGTTTACAATATATGCTTACTAGATTATAACTTTAGCAGTTTACTTATATACTTAGAAACCTGGTTAAACTTTATTTTTCTTGATTTGTAAATTATGACATGGGTTGAACATTAATCATTGCTGTTTCAATGCACTAGAAGCTTGTTTTTAACCCTTTGTCATTAGTTTTCAGTTGTCAGATTTCTAACATTAGATTAACGTAGCAAAGCAAGAGATAAGGTTTATAGACCAATTGTTACATACCGTTTGGGAAGCATCTACCACTAACACATCCAAATAGATCTTTTGATCCTGCCCGCCAGTCTCCCTGCCCCCTACCCCCAAACTGGCTCCTGTTCCAGTCTTTCCATCACTCTTCATTCAGGCGGTCAGGCTCAAACGAGAATCAGCCACACCCAAATCAGCCACACGCTGACACTTCCATCTTCAAGCAGATCCTGAAATCTTTCTCCCCCAGAATGCCTGCGTGGTCTCCTACCTGGAACTCCAAAGCCTCTCTTGTCTCCTGACTTTCATGTCACTTTTCTGTGTAACACTTTCAGGAGGCTCTCAAAGTACACTTTGAATAAAGCCCAGATCCCTCCCTGGGTTGATGAAGCTCTACTGTCCCAACCCTATTTCTCTCTGACCTCCTAGGTTTCCCCCATCACTGACTCCACTGCAGCCACATGGGCAGCCTTCCCTGCTAACATTTTCCACCTTGGGACCTTCTATCGCCCTTCTCCCTGCCTGGATGCCTCCCTCCCTAGGTCTCTGCATATCCAGGCCTCTGTATATCAATTGTCACTTTCTCAAGGTGGTCTCACCTGTAAACCTGGATAACACCTCTCCCCTGCACCAATCACTTCTTGTCCCTGTTTTGTTTTCTTTGTAATACTGGGCACCATTTGAAATTATTTCACTTCTTGTTTGCTTGTTTATTGTCTGTCTCTTCCATTCCTGTGTGTTCATTTCTATATCCTAGCACATGGGACAGAATGTGGTACTTAATGACGTTTTGAATGAGTCAACCCTCTCAACAATCCTGTGATGATTATTATCTCCATTTACAGTTCAGGAAATGGAAACTCAGAAGGGTAAGTGATTTGCCTGCCTATGAAGTGGGGTAAAACCTGAATTTAATGCAGGCCTCATTTTGCCCCCAGAGCTAAAGGCTTTTCCACCACATCCACTGAATCTTTTAGAAAAAAGCACCAGTCATATGTGTACATGTATGTGGTTTGCTGAATATTCCTTTCATAACTGTATGGTCCAAATACATAAAAGACGCTAGTTCTTTCTGTCTATAACTGTCCATGCTGTGCTGTTATTCTACTGTAGAATCTCACTCAACTCTCAACTCTCCGACCTTTGACCATTTCTGTAGGTAAAAGTGATGGTTATAGCTGTCCCTATGCCAAGAGTCTCCCAGATTTTTTAGGGGCCCACTCCCATTCTCTGCTTTCAGCAGTTCACTGGAGCATGGAAGGTGAGAAACATGATAGGAGGGGGCAGCAGGGCACTGGGGGGGGTCTATACCCTACAACATTTACCAGGGATGGGTGTGGCTGGCCAGGGAGCTTGCCCAAGATGAAGATGATGTTTGGACCTGAAAAGTAATTCCAGAAATTCAGTGGTAGCTTTCCCTATTCTAATCTCTCAAAAGACTGAATTTTGTAATTTGCATTCTGTATACTTTCCACTCCAAAATAAACCTGTGGAGAAGTCTGGCGTGTTCAGGCTCAGATAATCTGTGTTCCTGCAGAGTGCCCGGCTCATCAGGGGGCTATCTCAACAAAGAGTAAGCAGGAATTCACTCCAAGAAAAGCACAGCGGTTTTAAATATTTATTCCTAGCAGCATCTGCATTTAGATCATGTACAAACCTTTTTTCCAGCAAAGGAAACTTCCACAAAAGGATCCACGAGATTTTTCTTATCTGCATTGCCTCCAAATATTTCCTTTACTGTCTGCGAGAAGGCATCATCCACTGGAAGGTAATAGTCATACAGCAGAAATTAAATTCGATTCTCTTAAAACGGCAGAAATTGTTTGGCAAGATTTTAAAAGTTCTCTTATACATCAAAATAGTGGCAACAGGCTCAGCACAGTGGCTTACACCTGTAATCCCAGCAATTTAGGAGGCTGAGGCAGGTGGATCACTTGAGCCCAGGAGTTTGAGACCAACCTGGCCAACATGGTGAAACCCCGTCTCTACTAAATATACAAAAATTAGGCTGGGTGCAGTGGCACACACCTGTAATCCTAGCACTTTGGGAGGCCGAGGTGGGTGGATCACTGAGGTCATGAGTTCAAGACCAGCCTGGCCAACATGGTGAAACCCCATCTCTACTAAAAATACAAAAATCAGCTGCGCATGGCGGTACACTAATTAGCTGTAATCCCGGCTACTTAGGAGCCTGAGACAGGAGAATCGCTTGAATCCAGGAGGTAGAGGTTGCAGTGAGCCAAGATCATGGCCGCTGCACTCCAGCATGGGCGACAGAGCCAGACTCCATCTCAAATTAAAAAAAAAATTAGGTTGGGTGCAGTGGCGGGCTCCTGTAATCCCAGCTACTTGGGAGGCTGAGGCAGGAGAATTGTTTGAACCCGGGAGATGGAGGTTGCAGTGAGCTGTGAGCCAAGATCATGCCACTGCACTCCAGCCTAGGCAACAGAGTGAGACTCCATTTCAAAAACAAAACAAATAGTTGCAACAAGAATTGTTCTTATGGGTGGCAAGCACTAGTAGGAGAAATCCTTTTGGTCTTAGTTGAGAGAGAAAGAATATTTTTTCCACAAAGGTTTAAAGTCAACAGGAGCACCTTGAAAAATAAATGTATAAATTATTATGTCAAGACTTGATCTTTGCCTGGGCGCAGTGGTTCACGCCTGTAATCTCAGCACTTTGGGAGGATGAAGCGGGCGGATCACAAGGTCAGAAGATCGAGACCATCCTGGCCAACATGGTGAAACCCAACTCTACTAAAAATACAAAAATTAGCTAGGTGTGGTGGCATGCACCTGTAATCCCAGCTACTCTGGAGGCTGAGGCAGGAGAATCACTTGAACCTGGGACAGAGATTGCAGTGAGCCAAAACTGCACCACTGCACTCTAGCCTAGCAGCTGAGCGAGACTCCATCTCAAAAACTAAACAAAATAAAATAAAATAAAAATGAGCCAGGTGTGGCAGCACTTGCCTGCAATCCCGGCTACTTGGGAGGCTGAGGCACGAGAATCACTTGAATCTTGCAGTTAGCCAAGATCATCTCCAGCCTCCAGCCTAGGCGACAGAGTAAGACTCTGTCTCAAAACAAACAAACAAAAAAAGATGATCTTTTCATTGGGAGAAAGGTGCTTTAAAGGTTAAAATGTTATAGGCCTAGTCTGACTTTTCAGAGAAATTCAAGAAAATTTGGCATAATCACAAATAACACACTTTCATTAGTCTTTTTTTTTGAGACAGTTTCGCTCCTGTTGCCCAGGCTGGAGTGCAATGACGTGATCTCGGCTCACCGCAACCTCCGCCTCCCAGGTTCAAACCATTCTCCTGCCTCAGCCTCCCAAGTAGCTGGGATTACAGGCATGTGCCACCATGCCCAGCTGATTTTTTGTATTTTTAGTAGAGATGGGGTTTCTCCATGTTGGTCAGGCTGGTCTTGAACTCCTGACCTCAGGTGATTCGCCCACCTTGGCCTCCCAAAGTGCTGGAATTACAGGCGTGAGCTACTGCACCCGGCACAAATAAAACACTTAATCAACTACAATCTATAGTTGATTAAACTAAAAAGTAAATGGAGATCAGGATTTTAGTTTATACTTTATTTGACGTATTTCTTTCTTTAAAAAAAAAAAAAAAAAAAATTAGACAGAGGTCTTGCTATGTTATCCAGGCTGGTTTTGAACTCCTGGCCTCAAGCGATCCTCCCACCTTAGCCTTCCAAACTGCTGGGATTATAGGCATGAGCCACTGTACCTGGCCTATTTGACATTTTTGAGAGAAAGATAGGTATGCAGAGGCCTTACAATACCATCTTTTAAGACCATAGAGTCTTAAAAGAAAAGGAAAAGGATTCCCAAGAAAAGTAGCAAATCCTGAAGAGATCCATGGCCTGTATAGTGGGTGCAGCCTCCTGGGGACTTGGAGAAGGGTCCTATGTCCCAGAGCCCAGCAAGAAGCATACAGGCCCAGCAAGGCAGATAGGAAGCTGGGCCATCAGCAGTGACAGAGGGATAACCAGACTAGTTCCTATAAATGGAATCACTAGAAGCGATTCCCTTACATGCATCAAGTCTTTTGCTGAATATATTTCATAATACAATAGTGGCAGACTTCTAGTCATTGGGATGTTACTACCCTTTGTTCAGCTTTTTTTTTTTTTCAGATGGAGTCTCACTCTGTTGCCCAGGCTGGAGTGCAGTGGTATGATTTCAGCTCACTGCAACCTCCACTTTTTGGGTTCAAGTGATTCTCATGCCTCAGCCTCCTGATTAGATGGGATTACAGGCACCTGCCACCACACCCAGCTAATTTCAGCTATTTTTAATAGTTGGATAGCAAACACATTGATTTGTTCACATTTTCATTTGGGATGAAAGGGATTGGAAGTGCTGACTGCTCATGTCTCTTTAGCATCCTCTAGAGTAAAGAGAAGACATAAAACATTGATAGAAGAAGAGAGGGCGAGCCAAATGGGCCAAAGGCAGGTACTCAGCAAGGAACAGGATCAGGAACCCTGAGCCTGCTCAGGTAGCTTTCAATGGGGCCAGAATGAATGAAAATAAGTCCATGAAGCCCTTTCAGAAGAAAAACGTACTATAGGGACACCGATCACTATTCAGAGTTTGATTTTAACACATCTCATCATGCAGATAACCGACAATTCTGGGACAAGATTAAATGGATACATACTCTGGGGGATGTCCTCAGCCCGGTAGATTTTAGCAAGAGGTCACCCACCGGAGGGCGATGCCAGCAGGGAGTAACAAATTACTCTCCACATCATCACTGTCATTATCACGATCTCGTCTCTCAGGCTATTAGGGGCACATGATTTAAATTATACATATAGAAAAGCAGCACATGGAAAAAGCCAAGTTAATGCTTATAAAATGAAACCAATCAGAAACATTTCCATTAGAATTTCCTGTGTTTGAGACTTAAGAGTTCCGCCTGCCATCAGCCACCAGTTTTCCTTCAACCTCAAGACTGCTCCACAAAAATCAATCTCATATATTTCTGTGTTATTCTGTCATTTTATGAGCATCAAATAGTAAGAAAGAGTGTGAGAGAGAGAGTATATGTGTGTGTATGTGTGTGTGTGTGTGTGTGTTCCTGATGTCCCTTCAATTTCTCTCTGGCCACTTACTATTCTGCAGTTTGCCACCCAGTTTCCTAGAAACACTAACCATTTAGGTAGCAATGCCTAATTCTGCAAGTAAGGCATGCTCTCTAGTTAAAAGCAGCCTTTCTAATGATGCAAGGACATTGTAAAAACACATGCATCACCGGGCACGGTGGCTCATACCTATAATCCCAGCGCTTTGGGAAGCTGAGGCAAGCGGATCATTTGAGGTCAGGAGTTCAAGACCAGCCTGGCCAACATGGTGAAATCCCATCTCTATTAAAAATACAAAAATTAACCAAGCATGCTGGCACATGCCTGTAATCACAGCTAATTGGGAGGCTGAGGCAGAAGAACTGCTTGAACCTGGGAAGCAGAGGGTGTGCAGTGAGCCGAGACTGCACCATGCACTCCAGCCGGGGTGAGAAGACTCCTTCTCAAAAAACAAACAAACAAAAAAACACATGCATCTTTTCTCAATTAAATGCTCACTCATAGACACCAGATAGGAGTGTAAGTGAGCTGGAATGCTAATTCCATGATGAAGAAAAGAACAGCTTCTGAATAATAGGGAATCAGAGGGTACTGATGAGAAGCTGTAATTTCACAATTACCCATACCCACATGCTTCACTCTTGGTCTTCCTTTTTAGTGAGAAGTGTAAAAAGCAGAGAATATAGGGACTCACGGGAGGCTCATCTCCGGTCCCAGGACAAACATGCTGACTTTCATATAACCTTTAGAACCTGAACTGGCATCTTCCGGGTCATTGAGAAGAAGCCACTTTCTCATGACAGCATGGCCTAAAATAGAGAAGGAGTAAAAGGAAAGGGCTCTGTTAAAGAGACACTGATAGGTTTGTGATCCCTCTGCCATAAGATTAGCAGCATTGTCTGGGCAGCCTCTTTATGACCCACCAAATTCCCCAGATGAGTCTCCACTTCCATGTCTTCTGTTCTACCCGCTCCCCCACACCCCACCCCCACCATCCCGTCCTCGTGTAACTCAAACAAGACTCTCTAAGCTGTACCAACTAGTTTTATAATTTCACGTTAAGATCAAAACATCCTCACAAAACATAGAAATCATCTATTTTGAATGTTAAGATAAAAATTTAGACACTTGTACTAAGCTACTGTTATTTATTTCCACTAAGCATCCTCTCCTCTCCCTCATTAAGAAAATGCTTTTTTTAAAAATTTCCTTTGACTTTAATTCCTGATCCCCTCAAATTGTCTTGATTCCTAGAATTGTCTTCAGAATTAGAAGGAATGAATTTAAGACTTCAAATGGATGGGGAGAACATTACTTACCAGGTTCATCATAAACAAATCCAACATCAATCTGGGAAAACAATAATCGAAAGCAGTCTAAGTAGATTTTAAAATCAGTCTAGTCACTTTAAAGACACCATCATTATTATATTTTAATGTAATATGTTGATTACACTTAAATTTCCTTGAGACTCAACATTTCCGTCTTATCCTGTCTGTATCCCCAGTGCCGTGTCCGACATGTGGCACATAAAAGACCCTCAGTAAGTCACTACTGAATGAATGAGCTCGTGTTAGGGCTGGAAGGGACCACGGAAGCAGAGTGACCAATATGTCCCAGTTTGCTTGGGTCATTCTCAGTTTTACCATTAAAGTCCCAGGCAAAGTGGGACCATTGGTCATCCTACAGAAATTCACCTGGCCCAACTTCCTGTCCAATTCTCCTCCTCCTTCTCCAGCTAATGATACTATTAATATAATCATTGATTAGGTACTTCAACGTGCCAGGTGCTGTGCTAGGTACTTTACACATACTATCTCATTTAATTTTCTCAGTGACCCCATTTTACAGATGAAGAAACTAAAAATCAGAGAGACTGAGTTCCCCTGGGACATGTAGCTACTCAGTGGCAGACAGGGTACGAACACAGGTCTGCTTGACCCAGATCAGCCTCTAGGACTTCTAGTGACCAGAGCTCCTTCTTGGAGAGGCAGCCTATTCCATGTAGAACTGCTGGGAAGAAGCCAATCAAGCATTTGTCCTTTCATTCCAGTGAGAGTTAGTTAGAGAAGCACCCTGACCATCTTGCCTTGCTTGGCTTTCCTTTCACACTCTGGATTTATCGTAATTGGCTTTGCAGATGGAGCTCTGGGACCCTCAGTAAGTGTAGTCAGATGGTGGGCTTCTTGCCATGGCCAACCACCCTTCCCTTGGTGGCAGTGGATTTGCTTCCATCCACAGATGGAACCCTAGGAAGGGCCCTGATGGGGCAGATTCAGGGCATCTTGCTTTGGAGCTCTGTTCAGTGTTATACTTTGGAAACAGACAAACCCCAAGCAGCCTTCAGCAAGCATCATCATGCTGAAGCCTTACACATTCCCAAGATGCCACCAAGATGGGTACACAGGAATCAGATTTCTATTATGAAAGTTCTCATTTTCTGTAAGTTGATTAAAGCAGACTGTTGTTACCCACCTTAAATTCCCCCCATCAGACAATCTGCTCTCAGAGAGTGAGAATTATAAACCTGGAAGAAGAAGAGCAGTGAAGAAATGATTGGCTTTGCCTGGCAGTGAGCGAGCAGTACCTCCCCCACCTGCTGATCGTTACCCGGATGCTGATGGTCTCATCCATCAATTCAGAAGGGGTCGTGTTGACGTTGTAGAAAAGCAACTGCCAAAACAATAGAGAAGATGCGTAAATGTCAACAGGGGATTCGGGTTTAGTGAGATCTGATGCTATAATTTGGTGAGTCCCCCTAAAAAAAATACAAAATACAAATTCAAAATTAGGTTTGACCATGTGAACACATGGCAAGGCTTTGGAAAAGGCCCTGGAGTTTCAGCTTCATGGTAAACCCACTTCTGCATGTTTGAAAAAGGAGAAAAGGGTAAGTAACAAACACAGCATTTACTTAACTAAATAAAATTGTTCACTTGGAACTAGATATCTATAAGCTAAATGATGTAAAGATCCGAGGCTAAGCAGGTACAGGGGTACACCCCCTGTAATCCCAACACTCAGGAGGCTTAGATGGGAGGAGTGCTTGAATCCGGGAGTTCCAGACCAGCCAGGGCAATATGGTAAGAGTCTGTCTCAAAAAAAAAAAAAGGGAACCAAGGTGATTTCATGTAGCGATGCTTACTAAAATGAGTGCTTAGAGCTGGCATGACTTGGAGTGTGTGTTTTAAACTTCTCTAGTATTTTTAGTTCTATTATTTGTGTCTAGTGACTCTAATAGTACTCCAAGAAAGCACCTTTAAAGGCAACTTTGCCCATTAGATTAAGTTAGTGCCTCAGCAAAGTCAGTACTGACCACATTGTAAAAGCTAATTTTAAGAAGGTTGATTACTGGGAGATGAATATTAGGTGTATAGGAGGTTTAACCATGTTAGGCTAATAAATGTTAATCCTACAAGAAAAAGATTGAGTACTTATTCCAACTGAGACTTTTTCCTCCAATGTTTTACTTAGAAATATTTCTCATCTCCAGGAAAGCTGAAAGAATGATAAAATAAATACCACATTTCACCTTTGTTCACCAGTTGTTACCATTTTTGGACATTTGCTTTATATTTCTCTTTTTTAAACTGAACTATTTGTAAGAAAGCTTTAGATATCACTTCACCCTTTCAGAATACATTTACATGCATCTCCTAAGAGCAAGGACATCTTCCTATATAATTACAATACCATTATCATAACCAAGAAATCTCACATCTAACATATGGTCAATTTTCAAATTTTTCCAATTGTCCTTGCAAAAAAAACTCTTAGCTTTTCAAAGAGATGTAGGATCTACGCAATAATCATACATTGCATTGGATTTTTGTCTCTCTTCTGCTTCCTTTTATATAGAACAGTGCTATTTCCTTTTTTTGTTTTTTGTTCTTCTTTAAATAGAGATGAAGTCTCACTATGTTGCCCTGGCTGGTCTTGAACTACTGGCCTCAAGCGATCCTCCTGCCTTGGCCCCCCAAAGTACTGGGATTCCAGGCGTGAGCCACTGTGCCCACTGTTTTGTAAAATATCCCACCGTCTAGATTTGTATTAATGTTTCCTCAGTGTTGGATGCAAATTGGGCTGACACAGGTGATGCTGATTACTTCTCTTATCACATGAGGACACCACGTCATTTTGTTCCCACTATTGGTGATAACAAGATTGATATTACTTGGTTAAAATTTATTTATTTTTGAGACAGAGTCTCACTCTGTAGCCCAGGCTGGAGTGCAGTGGCACAATCTTGGCTTACTATAACCTCTGCCTCCCAGGTTCAAGAAATTCTCTTGCCTCAACCTCCCAAGTAGCTGGGATTATAGCCACCCACCACCATGCCCAGCTAATTTTTTGTTTTCAGACAGAGTCTTGCTCTGTCACCCAGGCTGGAGTACAGTAGCCTGATCTTGGCTCACTGCAACCTCTGCCTCCCAGGTTTAAGTGATTCTCCTGCCTCAGCCTCCTGAGTAGCTAGGACTACAGGTGTGCACCACCACACCCGGCTAATTTTTTGGATTTTTAGTAGAAATGGGGTTTCACTATGTTGCCTAGGCTGGACTTGAACTCCTGATCTCAGATGATCCACCCACCTTGGCCTCCCAAAGTGCTGGGATTACAGGCGTGAGCCACCATGCCTGGCCAGGCTAGAAATTTTTTCAGTAAACCTCTTTTATATACATATTTGTTTTTATCAACTTACTTTTGTTTCCCTATCCCATACAATTTTTTTGTTGATTTATGTACTGGTCTTCCTTTTTGCCAAGAGATCTAATCCCCCTCAAACTCATTAAAATGGGGAAATTCCAAGGAAGGTGGAGGGGTTTGCTGGGCTCCTAAGAATGTAGCTGAGTCAACAGGAAGCCTGCATTATCAGTGCATTGGCAGGCCTTATGTGTTAGGCCCAAGTCATCCAGCAAGAATCATGCCTCCTCCCCTCCCCGTCCAGTCCTGCCTTCCAATGTGAATCGCTCTCAGCCTTCCCTGAAGTCAATTTCCAGTGCCCATCTCAGTGCAGCCCCTACCTCTAGTGAGAATGTGTATACTACTATACTTGCTTGCATGCTGTTGTCTGTGATTCCTCTGAAGGGGAGAGTGAGAAGAAAATGGGGCTTTCAGAGCTGGGAGCCAGCTTGAACAAAGGGGAAGAAATAGAAATGCTGCATGGAGCCAGGCACGGTGGCTCACGCCTGTAATCCAGCACTTTGGGAAGTCGAGGTGGGCAGAGCATGAGGTCAGGAGTTTGAGACCAGCGTGGCCTACATGGTGAAACCCTGTCTCTACTAAAAATACAAAAATTAGCCAGGCATGGTGGCAGGCACCTATAATGCCAGCTACTTGGGAGGCTGAGGCAGAAGAATTGCTTGAACCTGGGAGGCGGAGGTTTCAGTGAGCTGAGATCACACCATTGCACTTCAGCCTGGGGGACAAGAACTAGACTCCGGCTCAAAAAAAAAAAAAAAAAATGCTGCATGGAAGAAACCATTTCTTTTCTGAATAAAGAGGTAGGAAAAAAAAAAGGTCAAAAGCCGGGGCTGAAATGAGAAGCTGTAGGAAACGAAGAGGAAGTGTGATAAGAAAGGCCTGGGCTAGAGAACAGAGCAAGAGACACAGGCTGAGGAATCCCAGAAATGTGTCTCCTCAGCACAGCTGGGCAGGACTCTACAAAGGTCCCCGAATATATCATTTCTCCGCACAGCCCAGTCATGGAGTTTTGCAGCATTTGAGATGACAGCCAAGGTATCACGTGTTTTTGAGAAGTGTTATAAAGAGGTCAATAGAACAGGCTAAATTCTCAGTATGGGAGATAGGACACAGTGGCTCACGTCTGTAATCCCAGCACTTTGGGAGGCCGAGGTGGGTGGAGAACCTGAGGCCAGGAGTTTGAGGCCAGCACAGGCAACATGGTGAAACCCTATCTCTACTAAAAATACAAGTATTAGCTAAGTGTGGTGGCGCATGGCTGTAGTCCCAGCTACTTGGGAGGCTGAGGTGGGAAGACTGCTTCAGCCTGGGAGGCAGAAGTTGCAGTGAGCCGAGATCGCACCACCACGCTTCAGCCTGAGCAACAGAGACTCTGTCTTAAAAAAAACAAAAAACAAACAAACAAAAAACTTAGTATGGGGGGGGGCAAAACAAACAAAGCCCCTGTGTGCTAATAATTGCTTTCCTTTAACCTATATTATTTTTGCAGCCAAGTATGTTTTGACACCTCTAAAAAACTACTTAGTTACAGAGAGTTGGCCCTCAGAGACACAATGCTAATTAGAAAAAGCAAAGGTAGATATGAGACATCACATGCTCTATCATAAGGGTCGAAGGGATTCATCGGAAGGGATCATCAAAAAGTTGTCACAAAAACACCAGAAAGGCAACAGCATCTCTGAGAACCACCAACAGAGGGGACCAGGTGTTTTGTTTTTTTCTTTTTTCAAAGGCATCTCACTAATATTGACCAGGCTGGTCTTGAACTCCTGGGCTCTCCTCCCATCTCAGCCTCCTGAGTGTTGGGATTACAGGTGTGTATCCCCTATCTGCTTAGCCTTGGATCTTCACATCGTTGAGCTTTTAGGTATCTAAAAGCTAGATATCTTTTAAGTTGTCCCAGGTGAACAATTTTATTTAGTTAAATAAATGCTGGTTGGGCACAGTGGCTCACGCCTGTAATCCTAGCACTTTCGTGGTGGGTGAATCACTTGAGGTCAGGAGTTTGAGACCAGATTGACCAACATAGTAAAACCTTGTCTCTAGTGAAAATACAAAATGAGCCAGGTATGGTGGTGCATGGCTGTAGTCCCAGCTATTTGGGAGGTTGAGGCAGGAGAATCACTTGAACCCAGGAGGTGGAGGTTGCAGTGAGCCGAGATTGCACCACTACACTCCAGCCTGGGCAACAAGAGCAAAACTCTGTCTCAAAAAAAAAAAAAAAAAAAAAGCTATATTGATTACTTACCCATTTCTCCTTCTCCAGCATGCAGAAGTGGGTTTACCATGAAGCTTACACTCCAGGGCTGTTTCCAAGACTGCCCGGTGTTCAGATGGTCACGCCTAATTTTGTTCCTCTGATGTCTTCACCAATGAAGCTGCTCCCGTGTTTCCCTCTCCTGTGGGACTCACGAGCAGAAACATGCCCTCTCAACCCCTTTACCTCATCAAAAAATGGGTTGTTTCCTCTCTTGATTCTTGTTCGGTGTGTCTGGCCGCAGACATGAACTTTGACCACAGGTCTTATGTTGTTGCCGCTTAACTGTCGGCCCTCAATCACTCGGACGCGGATCTGCAGCACAGAAGCGGGGGAGGTTACGAATCCTTTCCCAGCACGTGGTATAAAAGCATCCTCAGGTGCTTCTTCATTCCGTTCACCTATCAGGATTGCTAACACAGGGCAGCGCTGTGGTGTACCAGGTGCTACCAATTGGGTGGGGCTACCTAGGATCATTCCCAAGACAGGAACTGGGGTTGGGTTATAGAGACCAAGAGCAGCTGCAGAGATGAACTCACTCAAAGCTGGCCTGGGAAAGAGCAGGGCGGGGTGAAGGTCACTGCTCAGACTCTAGCCATGCACCTGGTCTTGATGAGCCTGGTGATGAACCAACTCACTCCATGGCTGCCTCCGAAGTCTGAGACAGTGCCCAGAGGTACAAAAAACACAGTGTTTGTGCTGCTACTAGTTGATTAGCTCTTTCCTTCCACCAAAGGGAAGGAGAATTATGGTTTTATTTCTCTGAAGACCATCATCTGGCCAGACTAAACCCATTTGTGCCTGCAGAAGAAAGATGGAGAGCTTTTTACTGGGTTTACGCACTGACATCTCTCTTTACTAGCTGAACCATTGTCCGTTGAAATATCACTGAAACATCACCACAATTGTCAGCAAATGGGCAATGTGAAGATTAAACAAAGATGCAGAGCCCCAGGCCATTCCTACCTGGAAGTCCTGTGGCTTATTGGACAGCATCCGCCTGCTGTTCTTTACTTTGGTGAGCCTCCGAGCAAGCTGAGCTTCTGACACCGTCCCAACTGGCCCCTTGGGCCCAGGGCCCCTGACTGCATTGTCCAACTTGTCTTCATCACCTTCATCTTCTTCCCCATCTCCTAAAATATCGGAAAGAAATCCAGTGAGGGACAGCCCTTATCCTGTAAATGTCTGAATGCTCAGGTTTCCAGGACAGTTTTGTCCACCATTATGTTTTAAGTGTTCATAAAGTGGCAGGTGAAGGAGATGCTCTTGGTGACACTGACTTGGGACTTCCTGTTATTTGGAAAAATTCTTTAGGAAAATGTTCACGATGCATCAGGGCTCTTGCTCAAAGAGACCAAGAGAATGGCAGAGATCACAGGGACAATGAGAGGAGACGGCACCGTCAAACCCAGCCAGGAATCACTGAGTTCTCATCTTAGGATCCAATCTGAGGTCAGGGGGACTCTCTGCAGTTAGGATGGAGAAAGGAAGAAATGCCACAGAACATGGGAGGCTTGCAAGGACAGACTTCAACGCTGGCCTCCCACTGCAGGTCTTCTCTCTAGAGATCTGCTCCTGAACTGTTCACACTGTCTGTTTCCTGCTTGAGCCTCCTAATTCACTACTGCTCTTTCCAGCCCCATGACAGATGAGAAACTCTCCTCATTTTCTTGCCAAGCAGACCAAAGTGACCATCTTGCTCTCCCTTACTCCTCCTGGTTTGTCATTTTAACACGTGTCCCCTCCTTTATCCCTCGACCTTCCCTCTGCACTCAGGAAAAGGTTCACCTTGCTCAGCAGAGTGAAAATCCCAACTCTCTGCCATGCATTAGATCCTCCTACCTCCTGATGATTTGCAGGCCCCTCAAATGTCTTCTCTCTCTCTTGCGTACCTCCCAGGGGTTCCTTCTCTACTGCGACCTTTCCT
The DNA here is from genome assembly GCA_036589455.1 of Ateles fusciceps. Taxonomy (NCBI): domain Eukaryota; kingdom Metazoa; phylum Chordata; class Mammalia; order Primates; family Atelidae; genus Ateles; species Ateles fusciceps. The sequence goes on from JAZHEH010002393.1 coordinate 9,737,621, forward strand.
CTGCCTTCAAGTAGACACAGATCTTTCTCCCCTTACAAAGCCAAAAACCAAAAATCAACTCTGCCTACTACCTCTCCTCTTTCTTTTACTCACCAACTCTTTGAAACTCACTGACAAACTTGAGCTTTTCTTTTCTTAACAGACAAACAGTTAGAACTCCCGGTAATCTGTACAATATAATCTAAGAGAGACTAGAACATGAGCTCCCCCTGTCTAGAACACAGCAGCATTTGCATCCCCCTGCTTTTGGATTCTGAAACTCCTTCTCCACAATGCAAAGTCATGAAATAGATTTAATTTCCACAGGCAGTCACCTGTCAGTCATTCACATCCTGGTATGAATTAGTTTTATCAGATTACTATGTACCATGGCTCTTGAAAGCTTGGGCTCCAAAGTCATGCAGGCTGGGCTCAAATCCACCCCCACCCTCCATTTTTGAGCTATGTGAGTCTGAGTAAGTTTCTTAATTTCTCTAAGCTTCAATTTCTTCATTTGCAAAAAGGGGGAAACAATATTTACCACAGGGTTACTGTAAAGATGTAATTACCTATAGGTAAAGCCTTTAGCACAGTGTCTGGCATACAGCAGCACCCAATAAATTAACTTTTTATTTTTTGGTTTTGCTGTGCAATCAGCTTTGGTTGGTGTCTTCATCTGTTTGAGCTGCTATAACAAAATGCCACAAACTGGGTGGCTACTGGACAACAGAAATGTATTTCTCACAGTTCTGGAGGCTGGGAAGTCCAAGATCAAGGCACCGTCAGATTTGGTGTCTGGGGAGGGCCCTCTTCGTGGTTTGCAGTTGGAGCCTTCTCTGCCTCCCATGGTGGAGGAGCAAAGGAGCTCCCCCCCTTTTTTTTTTTTTTTTTTTTTTTTGAGACGGAGTCTTGCTCTGTCACCAGGCTGGAGTGCAGTGGCACAAACTCAGCTCACTGCAACCTCAGCCTCCCGGGTTCAAGCGATTCTCCTGCCTCAGCCTCCCGGGTAGCTGGGACTACAGGCGCATGCCACCACGCCCCGCTAATGTTTTTTGTATTTTGGCTGAAACGGGGTTTTACCATGGTGGCCAGGATGGTCTCCATCTCCTGACCTCGTGATCCGCCTGTCTCGGCCTCCCAAAGTGCTAGAGTTACAGGAGTGAGCCACCACACCCAGCTAGGCCCATTTTTATCAGGGCACTAATCCCATGCATGAGGGCTCTGCCCCTGTGACCTAATCACCTCCCTAAAGGCCTTGCTGTCTAATACCATCACCTTCGGGGTTAGGATTTTAATGAATGAATTGTGGAGGGACATAAACATTCAGACCATTGCAATTGGAAGGAGCTTCTTCTGATGCACAGGACACTTCCTGGAAGCAGCTATGGAAGGCATGGGGGATGGGGCAGTGTAGCAGTCAGTGGGCCCAGAGTGTGGAAGAGGCAGCCACAAGGAAGAGGGGCCTCCACATGCACTGCCTTGCACTTTAGCACAGGGTGGGCCTTGCTCCTCACCATCCATTCATTCATGCTTTGCCTATCCTAGCCTGGCTTCTGTTCTTCAAAGGTCAATCATGACCTCTCCTTGCCAAGCTCAGTGACCTTTTCTGTATCTCCGTATTGGATCTTCCACAGCCTTGGACGCTGGTGCTCATATATATATTTTTAGATCATTGCAGCTCTCCTCCCCCGATATACTTTTTTGGGTTCTTCTGTGGGCCCTGTTTTTGTCTCCTACTCACTGAGTGTGACTTACTACTCTGTCCTCTGACCCTTTCACTCAACACTCTCTAGATCCTCACTTCACACTTTAAGTAGCAATGGACCCACAGAATGCTGGTCTAGAAGGGACCTTAGCGATCCTTGATGGAACCTATCCGTCACCCCATTGTACAGAGAGAAAAACTGAGATCCAGAAAGCCAAGGCAATTTGCCTGTAGTTATTAGAAGTTGAGCTAAAACCAGAACCAAGTTTTCACCCTGCCTCACTGGTTTAAAACTGGATTTAAAGGGCAAGATGCAGTGGCTCACACCTGTAATCCCAGCACTTTGGGAGGCCGAGGTGGGCAGAGCATGAGATCAGGAGATTGAGACCATCCTGGCTAACATGGTGAAAAATACAAAAAATTAGCTGGATGTGGTGGCTCGTACCTGTAGTCCCAGCTACTTGGGAGGCTGAGGCTGGAGAATTGCTTGAACCCAGGAGGCGGAGATTGCAGTGAGCCAAGATCGCACCATTGAACTCCAGCCTGGGCGACAGACTGAAACTCCATCTCAAAAAGAAAAACAAAAAACAAAAAACAAACCAAAAAAACAAACAGAAAAATAAAAACTGGATTTAAAACCAGGCTGCAGGTGAAGGACACATTTTCCTCCCTCAACATCTTTTTCAGGCTACTGGGAAAACCTCATGAGAGCCAAAGATAAGGAAACTTTGTCCTCTGCAAGATGATCTGGGCCTCCTCTTGCCTACTCTTGAAGAGACTTCAAAAGAAGGGCTTACCTGCTGCCTCTCTTAGGGCACCTGGATCCAAGCTCTTGGAATCTTCTTCATCCTACTCTCTACCAGGTAAGTTCCTCTCCTCCTCAAGTTTCAGATGAAACATGCTGTCTTCCAATACGCCCTCTCCGCCTCTTCCAGATGGAGTTAGTCCCACTCTCCCCTACCCAGCACGCATGGTTCTTTCTAGTCCTTGCCACACAGTCTGGCACCTGCTTGTCAACCCGTAGGCTTCCCCTACTCCCAGGCATTTCAGAAGCAGGGAGCTTGCCTTTGCTTCTTTGTGTCTGCCCCATGCCTTACAGAACACCTTGCATAAAGTATACAGAGAGGGCTTGATAAATGTGGAATGAGTAAATAAATGGGGAGAGGGGCCAGGTGCGGTGGCTCACGCCTATAACCCTAGCAGTTTGGGAGGCTGACGCGGGCAGATCACCTGAGGTCGGGAGTTCGAGATCAGCCTGAGCAACATGGAGAGATCCCGTCTCTACTAAAAATACAAAATTAGCCAGGCATGGTGGCGCATGCCTATAATCCCAGCTACTCGGGAGGCAGAGGCAGGAAAATCGCTTGAACCTGGGAGGCGGAGGTGGCGGTGAGCCGAGATCATGACACTGCACTCCCACTTGGGCAACAGGGGAAAAATTCCATCTCAAAAAAATAAATAAATAAAATAAAATAAATGGGGAGAGGAACAAAATCCCAGGCACAAATGTGACTTCACATTTGGAAAAACTACTGCACAGCTCTCGGGAAAGAACATGCAGACTGCTGAAGAGGTGCTCCTCCCAACTTTGGCACCAGCCTCAGGGAAGCACTGGGAGCCAGGCGCCTTTCCTCTGCAAACCTGTCCTGGACCGAGCGATGGCTGGCGCTGTTAGCTGTCAGGTTCCTCCAAACAACGAAGACAAACTTCCTTCTGTCATGCTGGGCCTAAGTGGGACGTCCTCCTTGCTGTAAATTATACCATTTGGGGCTGGTGATTGTTTATGGCAGCAAGCAGGAAAAAAAGTTGGGGTCAATCATACGCCTTTACAATGCTGGACTCTGGACAAGTACTCATTACATTCTCAATGGATGCTCTAGGAGAGCCCATTTCTTCTGGGAAGGTGTTCTGCTGTTCAGACTTTAGGCTAAAGGGCTGGGTCAGAGGAAACCAGCCTAAGCCATGGTGACAGCCAGCCTCTCTGCCTTACAGAAGAAGAATATTTGAGCAGGAAATCTCCCCTTTATGTGGCAGGAAGCTGCAGAGGATTAAACAATGCTATACTAAGGGTTCCACAAAGAATGAGGGGGTCCCCTAAGGCACTGCTAAACACACCCTTATGTGCAAGCTGTGTCATGACCGAAATGCTAGCAGCTGTGCTGGCAGGCCCTGCTCATGAGGCCCAGGCACAAATGTAATCCACAGCCAAGGGGATCTACAAAGAGCAACTCTTTCACAACCACAGAGGGCCGCACCAAGTCAGGAATTACCAACTGAACGGAGGTTGCTGGTAGTATAAGCTTCCGAAGGCTGTCGTAAGGAAGTCCCACGAACTGGGTAGCTTAAAACAATAGAAATTTATTCGCTGGTTTATTCTCTGGTTAGGCGCACCTGTAATCCCAGCACTTTGGGAGGTCGAAGCAGGAGGATCGCTTGAGCCCAGGAGTTCGAGAACGGCCTGGGCAACATAGGGAGATGCTCCCCCAATCTCTACAAAAATTTTTAAAAACCAGCTGGGCATGGTGGTGCATGCCTGTAGTCCCACCTACTTGGGAGGCTAAGATGGGAGGATTATTTGAGCCAAGGAGGTTGAGGCTGCAGTGAGCCATTATCAAGCGATTGCACTCCATCCTGGGTGACAGAGCAAGGCCTTGTTAAAAGAAAGAAAAGAAGCGGGGGAGGGAGGAAAGGAAGGAAGGAAGCAAAGAGGGGGAAGGAGGAAAGGAAGGAAGGTAGGAGGGGAGGGAGGGAAGGAACAAAGGAAGGGAGGGAGGGAGGGAAGGAAGGAAGGAAAGAAAGGAGAGAAGAAAAGAAGGAAGATAGGGAGGGAGAAAGGGAGGGAAAGAAGGAACAGTAAAGAAAGAGAAGACAAGAAACAAAAGAAAGGAAAGAAAGAAAAGAAAAGGCATTCCCTCACAGTTCCAGACCTTACAAGTATGTAATCAAGATTTTGGCAGAGACATTCTCTCTCTGAAGCCTCAAGGGAAAAATCCTTGCTGCCTTTTCCTAGCTGTTGGCTCCCAGCAATCCTGAGCACGCCTTGCCTGTGGCTGCATTACTCCTCTGTGGTCATGGGCCTTCCTCCCTCCACTGACTTCACCTCTTCACCCAGCCAGCTGGACCTGGCTGGGAAGCACACACATCTTACTGGACTGGTCTCACTTTAATTTCCTGATCACAAACTGTGAGTGTCCTCACAGGACTGCCTGGCCATCCTACCACATTTCCAAGACATGTATCCCAAAGCTTTCCAGGATCCTGGTCTGAGATGGCCACTAATTAACCAGCACAGTCAAATCACTTCACCTTTCTGAACTGCCACCTATTTAGCATCTTGAAAGCTTCCAACACTCTATCTTTCTCATTGTCCGCTAATGACTCGACTTCTTATTTCATTGAGAAAACAGGCAGTTAGAAGAGAATTTCCACATCCTTCCAACTCCAGATCAATCCACCTGTATCTGTTGCCTTCTCTCCTGCTGCAATTACTCAGTCACTGAACTAACTGTGCTCCCCGACTTGAAGCCAGCTCTTCCACATTTGCAGGGATCCTATCTCCTGTTGCTATTCAAGGAGTTTTGCCTCTGCAATTTCTGCCTGTTTATACATTCATCAGTTTCCACCTTCCTACTGGATGATTCCCATCAAAATAGAAACATGCTGAAGTATCACCCAGAATGTTAAAAAACAAAACTTTCATTGACTCCACAGCGCCCCCTACAGTTACTGCTCCATTTTTCCTGCCCCTTTTGGGAGCAAACTCCTCAGAAGAATCATTTTTACTCACATTCTTCACTCCCTCTCTGATTCTTATTCTTCTTCCAGCCAGGCCTCTGCCCACCCCAGTCCACCAAAACCGCTTTTGTCAAGGTCACTAAAGACCTCCATGTTGCAAAATCCAACGGTCCAGCCTCGAGTCTCTTCTTACTCAAACTCTCCGCAGCATTTGTTCGTTTAATCCCTGGAAGACTTTCTGCTCTTGGATTCAGCCTATTTGAAGCAAAGTGTAGCTGCTCGTCTTGGCATTCACAGTTAGAAGTACTCACCAAAGAAAATTCTCTCATCCTATCTTCTTATAATGCATGAACCCTGGCTTTGATCAGGAGTGTTTTTTTGTTTTTTGTTTTGTTTTGTTTCTTTTTGAGACAGTCTCGTTCTGTCATCCAGGCTAGAGTGTAGTGGCACGATCTTGGCTCACTGCATCCTCCACCTCCCAGGTTCAAGGGATGCTCCACCCTCAACCTCCTGAGTACCTGGGACCATAGGCGCATACCACCACACCTGGCTAATTTTTGTACTTTTAGTAGAGACAGGGTTTTGTCATGTTGGCCAGACGGGTCTCGAATTCCTGACTTCAAGTGATCAGCCCACATCAGCCTCTCAAAGTGCTGGGATTACAGGTGTGAGCCAATGTGCCCAGCCATGACCAGGCCATTTTAATAGAATCATAGAACTTCGGAGCTAGAAGAGACCCTACATATTATTAAATCCAACCTCCTGATGTTGTAAGAAAGGAACTTGAGGCTCAGAGAGGTTAAGTGACATTGCCACTGTCACATAGCTTGACAGTGGAGCCATGCTCAAACCCAGATCTGTTGATTCACAGTGGTTTAAGGTTCCTCACTGTCCCTGTCTGGCTGTGACAAGCTCTTCACAACTCCCTTGTAGGAATGCCATCCTGCCTGTCCAACAATTATAATGTCACTTGGTCAAATCCTACCAAGCTTGTGACTGCAGCTAACACTGACCTGTCTCCTTTCTGATTATCAGTAACCCATGTATGATCCACTCTTCCTTACCCATGATGTCTCAATTAACATTTAGACATGGTTCTCCATCACAGCTCCAGCAATTTAATCATTCCTGAGATGTACTGTGGTCCTGTTTCCAGAAGCTCAGCAGCAATATTCCTGCCAACTGCCCTTGCGTGCTATCACTTGTGATCATGAGACTTGCCTACATGGCTTCTGTCCACCCACTCAGTGCTGAAGAGTTCGCAGCCTGGGGGACCTCGTGATACAGTCAGGTTTGCCTTTGGCATCCCAACTGTGCCTTTCCCCAGTGCACATCAATGTCCCTTCTTCCTCCAGCTCCCATACTCCTCTCCAGCACTTCTTCTCCCTACTGAGCGGAAGAGAGTGGGCTATCAGTTACTGAGATGTCAGATGTCACCAGATCTGCAAGTGATTGTCCCCCACCTCCATCACCCTGCTTTGTCTGCACCTGGCCAGGGAAGGAGATCCTTCTTAGAGCTCCCCAGTGAAGGCAACTCCTAGGAATGGCTGAGGACGAGGAGCACTTGCTGGTCGCCCTGGCTGGACTGGGATCCTCCTGGCTGGAACACAGACCCCACTTCAGCCGCTGGCAGGCCCCTTTATCCAAACTCTCTCCCTCTCCTTTCATCTCCTCCCGGGCTTAGATGATCCTCCCACCTCAGCCCCCAGAATTGCTGGGATTACAGACATGCACCACCACGTCCAGCTAACTATTTTTATCTTTTGTAGAGATGGAGTCTCCCTATGTTGCCCAGGCTGGTCTCAAGCGATCCCAGGCTCAAGTGATTCTCCTGCCTCAGCCTCCCAAAGTGCTGAAATTTCAGGCATGAGCCACAGTGCCTGGCCTCTGCCTGTGTTCCTAACTCTGCTTTTCAAGATGAAGTCTTGTTAAGTGGTGGTACTGGTTAAGCCAGAATTTTATCACTTTGAGCCAAAGGTCATTGCCCAAGCACACAAAGAACTGATACCATGATATCTTCAGTGTAAGCTAAAAGGACAGTGCAGAACAGGAAAGAGTAAGTTTTGAAGCAGGAAAACATGTAATATCTTGGAGATAACAGCTTCTTGGCTGGAATGTTTAATAATATTTTTTCTGAGTTTCTAAAATGTTAAAAGTTTTATAAATAAATCTTTGTGCCCTACTGTAAGCAATTTGTTACCCCACCCCAATTCCTGGGTAAATAACACTAAATGTGCCCTAAGAATCTTCTAGCATGTTCCAATACTAGATCAGAGCAAAGGTACCATGGAGGAACGTAACAAGCAGGGATGCAAACGCAGTCCTGTGGGCAATGGATGAATCAGGCAGTGAACCAGTCTAGATAAAGCCCAGAGATCTCACTACACCTCCCTCTGAGAAACACCGCGTTAATCAGGTGAAATGCATTTTCTCAACTGCAGCGTTTTTCAAAGTGAACTCCGAAATCTGCCTTCATCAGGCTCTCCCTACAGACTGGGGGCTCCCCTCCAGATGAGCTCTATTAAACCCCCTGGAGATGGACGCCAGATGACTGCACGTTTAGAGATCTCCCTGGATGATTTCACTGTGTCTAAATATTGAGAACCACTTGTTTATCATGAGCACTTTGATTTTCCTAAATATCCTAGAAAAAAATTAGACTAATATAATCAGTTTACTAGACAAAACCACTTGATTAGAAACCCAATCCTGACGGCCGGGCATGGTGGCTCACGCCTGTAGTCCCAGCACTTTGGGAGGCCGAGGAGGGTGGATGACCTAAGGTCGGGCGTTTGAGACCAGCCTGACCAACGTGGAGAAACACTGTCCCTACTAAAAATACAAAAAATTAGCTGGGCGTGGTGGCCCATGCCTGTAATCCCAGCTACTCAGGAGGCTGAGACAGGAGAATTGCTTGTCCCAGGAGGCGGAGGTTGCAGTGAGCTGAGATCGTGCCATTACACTCCAGCCTGGGCAACAAGAGCGAAACTCTGTCTCAAAAAAAAAAAAGAAGAAGAAGAAAAGAAACCCAATCCTGGGAATAGTGCCTGCAATTCTGGCAAATGGATCATTTTCTAGTTCCACTCTGACCAAGTCAGTCCTTTGTCATGGAGCACCTTTCATGGAGGCCCATGGTCTTCCCATCAAGGACAAATGTCTCAGCCTAGCACCTACAGCCCTCAGGATCATGTTTCCCTTTCAACACACTTCTGCATGGGCCAGGAGCTTTGGCATATTCACTAGTGTTCCCCAAAACACCCTTCCTTTTTTCTTTCTTTCTTTTTTTTTTTTTTTTGAGACAGAGTCTCGTTCTGTCTCCCAGGCTGGAGTGCAGTGATGCATCCTCAGCTCACTGCAACCTCCGCCTCCCGGATTCAAGCAATTCTCCTGTCTCAGTCTACAGAGTAGCTGGGATTATAGGCATGTGCCACCACGCCCGGCTAATTTTTGTATTTTTAGTAGAGACGGTCAGGCTGGTCTCGAACTCCTGACCTCAGATGAGCCACTCACCTCGGTTTCCCAAAGTGCTGGAATTATAGACATGAGCCACCATGCCCGGCCCCAAAATGCCCTTCTTAAAAAAAAATTTAAACCATATTCAATGCCCATCTATCATTCACTCACTTATTCATTCACTGAACTAACCAAGCATTTATTGAACAATTATGACTTCTCAAGGGCTATGCTAGGCACTGTAAATACAGAGTTGCAATACATAGCTGAAAAAGTGCTTTCTTAAAGCAATTGTTCCCCATATAACAATTTGCTTAATCCTCTCTGGAGGAATGTATTACATTCAGCTCTGGGCTATAGTTGTTCATGTTTATCTCTTACCTTCCTACTGAACTGCAAGCTCCTTCGTGGCAAAACAATGGCTTTCTCACCTCTGTATGTCCCACAGTCAGGTGTCAGTAAATGTTTTCTAAACTGGATCAAATTTAATTTAAGGCTGGGCACAGTGGCTCAGGCCTGTAACCTCAGAACTTTAGGAGGCCGAGGCTGGAAGATCACCTGAGGTCAGGAGTTCAAGACCAGCCTGGTCAACATGGTGAAACTTCATCTCTACTAAAAATACAAAAATTAGCGAGACGTCGTGGCACATGACTGTAGTCCCAGCTACTAGGTAGCCTGAGGCAGGAGAATCACTTGAACCCAGGAGGTGGAGGTTGCAATGAGTCGAGATCACACCACCACTGCACTCAGCCTGGGCAACACAGCCAAAACTCCATCAAAAAAAAAAATATATATATATAACTTTAAGCAAATGACTTTGGGGTTCATGGAATGAAAGACATTTGAAGTGGTGAAGTCTGGCTATGAATGAGTTGTTGCATGTCTATGGTTGGACAGAATGCAAATTTAGCAGATGGTGCTTCAAAAACAGACGTGAGATTTTAAAAATAGTTTCTTCCAGCTACAGGAATGTAGGCTCCAGTTAAGCAGACTGACATCTGGTGAATTCAGTTGCCATGGTAACAGGTTTTCAGGTCAAGCCTGGAGACTAGGTCAGCCCTCCCCTCTGTCACGGGAACAGTCTTCGAGGGGTCAGTGAAAAGGACATCTTTGACAACGCACACTTCCAGTCAAGCCACTGGTGCCACAGGGTCTCTACCTTTTGTCATCTTCATATAAAAGCTCTAAGAAAGCATTCCTTAAACAAGAGCCCCTCAGGTGTTCACTTCCTGTGATATGTGATCATAACTAGCTTCTTCAAATTGCAGGGGCAAATTTCCTGAAAATCTTCACTTTTGTGTTCCAGCATAAATATTTCTAATATCTCCTCTGCAGGAGCCACTATGTGGATGAGAAACTTTAAAATCAATAGCAGGCCAGGTGCAGTGGCTCATGCTTGTAATCCCAGCACTTTGGGAGGCCAAGGTGGGAGAATCACAAGGTCAAGAGTTTGAGACCAGCCTGGCCAACATGGTGAAACCCCGTCTCTACTAAAAATACAAAAAATTAGCTGGGCGTGATGGCACGTGCCTGTAATCCCAGCTACTCAGGAGGCTGAGGCAGGAGAATCGCTTGAACCCGGGAGGCAGAGGTTGCAGTGAGTCGAGATTGCACCACTGCACTCCAGCCTGGGCAACAAGAGCAAAACTCCATCTCAAAAAAAAAAAAAAAAAAAATCAATAGCAGAAGTTGCTGGCACTGGTTATCTCAGGAGGATGGGACTGTGAGAGATTTTCACTTTCAGTGACATGTATCTGTTATGTTTACATTTTAATAGCAAATATTTCTTTTTTGCTCAAGGAAAGAAAAACAAACTCAAATTTTAAGAATTTGAAAATACATAAATCAGAGGAAGCAGATATTACTTGTACATAGAGTGGCAAAGTTTTGGGATTTCTTTAAGAGTCAGTTGAAGGGAGGCCAGGTGCAGTGGCTCATCACTGTAACCCCAGCACTTTGGGAGGCCAAGGCAGGTGGATCAGTTGAGGTCAGGAGTTCAAGACCAGCCTGGCCAACATGGCAAAACTCCATCTCTGCTAAAAATGCAAAAATTAGCCAGCATAGTGGCACATGCCTGTAAACCAGCTACCTTGGAGGCTGAGCACAAGAATCGCTTGAAACCGGGAGGTGGAGGTTGCAGTGAGCTGAGATTATACCACTGCACTCCAGCCTTGGTGACAGATTGAGACTCCATCTCAAAAAGGAAAAAAAAAGTCAATTGAAGGGAAAAAAAGCAAATTCTGGGCCAGGTGTCCTGCTTATGCCATTAAGGTATGCAATGCCAAGGGGTATGGCTGTCTTGCTGTTCTCTGTCTCATATTTGTTGGTCTTATATTCCCCCAAGATTATAAGTTGTTTTTTTTCCTGGTATCTTCCCTAGCAGGGGGTCGCAGTAGGTGCTCAAAGATACCTTTGCTCAGTTGAACTGAATTACCATGTGATATAGTTTGGATATCTGTTCCCTCCAAATCTCATGTTGAAATCTGATCCCCAGTGTTGGAGGTGGGGCCTACTGGAAGGTGTCTGGGTCAAGGGGGTGGATCCCTCATGAATGGCTTGGAGCCTTCTCTGCAGTAATGAGTGAGTTCACGTGAGAGTTGGTTGTTTAAAAGAGAGCGGCACCCCCGCCTTCTCTCTCATGTTCCTCCTCTCTGATCATTTGATACCTGCTTTCCTTCCCCTTCCTCCATGAGTGGAAGCTCCCTGAAGCCCTCATCAGAAGCAGATGCTGGCACCATGCTTCTTGTACAGTCTGAAGAATCGTGAACCAAATAAACTTTTCTTTTTTTTTTTTTTTTTTTGGAGATGGATTCTTGCTCTGTAGCCAAGGCTGGAGTGCAATGGCGCAGTCTAGGCTCACTGCAACCTCTGCCTCCCAGGTTCAAGCAATTCTCCTGCTTCAGCCTCCTGAGTAGCTGGGATTATAGGTGCACGCCACCACACCCAGCTAATTTTGTACTTTTAGTAGAGAGGGAGTTTTACCACGTTGGCCAGGCTGGTCTCAAACCCCTGACCTTATGATCCACCTGCTTCCGCCTCCCAAAGTGCTGGATTACAGACATGAGCCACCCTGCCCGGCCAACTTCTTTTCTTTATAACTTACTCAGCCTCAGGTATTCCTTTATAGAGATGCAAACAGACTAAGACACTATGTTAGGGAAAATAAATGTTTTTCCTTGAAACATATAGATAGTCGAGGCTATTAGAAGGGTTTTTTTAAAATGCTGAAGGAAAGTTTCTGTTAGCCAGATTAAGAAGTTGACACACAGAATGCCCCCCATGACCCAGCCCTGGCAAACTTTCATTTTATAGAACAAAGACAGCACTTCCAGATCAAAGAGCCCTGTTTATTTTTTTGTAATAAAGAAATTTCACTTTGTCATCTTGTACTTAAAAATAAAGTTGCCCTGCAAACACAATTCATTTGCAGATCAACACTTGGTGACCTTCTTTGTTTGAAATCCAAATACAAGGAACCCAAGTTCTGGTTCATTTCCTGTCTTAGTGGAGCAACGTCAGGGATTCTAAAGAACTTCCATGGGAGACCTGGGCTGCGCTTGTGTAGTTCCTTGGTGCTGAGCCCACTGGGAGTTGGACTCCTAAGGGGATGGTGGACTCCTTAAGTCCACTGTCCTGCTGGGAGCACTGGTGCTACAAAGGCTTAAACCAAGAGGAGAGGAGAAGGAGGCTTGGATGGCAAGGATTTTCTCCCCAGCAAGTTTAAAAGTTCAAGAGTTGGGGCCCAGTGCAGTGGCTCACACCTGTGATCCCAGCACTTTGGGAGACTGAGGTGGGTGGATCACCTAAAGTCAGGAGTTCAAGACTGGCCTGGCCAATATGGTGAAACTTCATCTCTACTAAACATACAGAATTAGCTGAGCATGGTGGCACATACCTATAATCCCAGCTACTCAGCAGGCTGAGGCAGGAGAATCGCTTGAACCTGGGAGGTGGAGGTTGCAGTGAGCTGAGATCATGCCACTGCACTCCAGCCTGGGTGACAGAACAAGACTCTTTCTAAAAAAAAATAAATAAAAATAAAAATAAAATAATTAAAAATTTTAAAAAAAGTTCAAGAGTTGGTCCTTTTTTTTTTTTTTTTTTCATTTCTAAGGAAGCAGAAATTTGCTCCAGAAAAATCACATGGTTTTAGCACTTGGGTTTCTGGGTTTGGGCTCATCTGGGTCCATCTCAGGAGGCAGGATCTCCTTCACATTCTGAACAGCTTGATAAAGTGCTTGTTCTCAAAAACTGTCTGGTCCACTGGGATAATTTTTCTAATGATATTTATAAAGAAAGCATTTGATCATCTCAACCTTACTTTGAGCCAAACCAGAACATTCTTTTCTAAAAATTCTGCTTTTCAAAGAAAACGATTTGAAAATCACCAAGTGCTGTTACCCAGCTGAACTATGATTCCAGTTATCTGGAATTGTTTTTATAATAATAATACTGACTACCATTAATTCAGCTATTACTGTGTGCCAAGCACTGGGCTAAATACTTTATGATAAAGGTGCTACAATTATTCCTGCTTTCCAGTAAAGAAAGCTGAGATTCAGAGAAGTTAAGTGACTTATCCATGGTCCTATGGCCAGTTAACAATAGACACAGAATCCAGTGTAGGCCACGCTGACTCCAAAGCCCTTGCTTTTATCCGTAATGTTATATCTTTGGGATTAAAAAGAATCTTGTCACCAAACCTGAACCAAAAGTTTCTGGAGGGCAGGAACTGTGTCTTAAAACACTGATCATCCCCAGTGCTACAGCATCTAGTAATGGCACTCAAGAAACCCAGCAAGCCAGGTGTACTGGCTCACGCCTGTAATCCCAGCACTTTGGGAGGCTGAGGCAGGAGGATCACTTGAGGTCAGGAGTTCGAGGCCAGCCTGGTCAACATGGTGAAACCTCATCTCTACTAAAAATACAAAAATTAGCCAGGCATGGTGGCGGGCGCCTGTAATCCCAGCTACTCAGGAGGCTAAGGCATGAGAATTGCTTGAACCCGGGAGGCGGAGGTTGCAGTGAACCGAGATCGCGCCACTGCACTCCAGTCTGGGAGACAGAGTGAGACTAGTCTCAAAAACAAACAAACAAAAACAGACGCATAGAGAGGAGAACACCAGGCAAAAACAGACACATAGGAGGATCCTCGAGCCACTCAGGATCTATATCCTGGCGGGGAAAAAGGCAACAAAGACACCAAGACGCACAGGTAGATCACCATTTGACAGCAGAGTCAGAGACTGGAGTGATGCATCTACAAGCCACAGATGCCAAGGAAGGCTGGCAACCAACAGAAGCTGGGAGAAGGCTGAGCGGCTCCAGAAGGAACCAAGCCTGCTGACACGCTGACTTCAGACTTCTGATGTTCAGAACTGTGAGAGAATACGTTTCTGCTGCTTAAGCCACCCAGTTTGCAGTAGTTTAGTACAACAGCCCTAGGAAACTAACAAACAGGGTCCAGCCTAGGAGAAACAATAGTGTGAAGAAAGATGCCCTGATCTTTTCAATTCAGAGGCTACTCTAGATAGTCCATCAATCAGGGCTGCCTGTGCAGGCCAGAAAGCACCTAGTACTCTTCCCACACAGATACAAACGCTGATGACAACAGTGATAAGCAGAGGAGGTCCCAGGGAAATGGGCGGGACCACTCAGTTCAGCACCTGATGGTGTTATCGGTGCTGGCCTGTGTCCTCTACGTTTTGTGGGTTTCTTTTGTCATCACTGCTGTGGAAGCAAAGGGAGTCACGGATGTTCTTGAGCCACAGCAGCACTCCTGCAGGGCTCAGTGTCCAAGGCCAAGTAGCATGCTCAGGGTGCCACTAGGAAGAGGGTCACGGGCAGAGCACACTGCTGATGTGCTGGGGCCATATCTGTCTTGTCACCAAGAGGAAGCCAGCTAGCCATCCCTGGAAACCCACAACTACTTGGTCAAAAAATGGGCCAAAATATTCATCATGGGTGCATAAGCAGGGGGCAGGGGTTGGGGTCAGTCTGAGCAAGATGAGAAGTCAGGCGGGAATGGGCCGGGCAGGCAGGGAGGTGCTGCTGCGGTGCAGAGTGGACCCTCGGGCGGTCGGAGAGCCGAGTTCTGAACCGAGAGAAGCAAGGAGAAGACAGGCCCCAAGGAGCCACCTCAGGAACAAGTGCCGGACTTCCTCTCAGGAGGGAGCATTTCAAGGAAGCAGGTGAGTGTGGTGAGAGGAGGGGCCCCTCCCTTCCTGGGTCACATCCCAAGACAGGTAACCGATGGGGCCGATGGTCATGTATCTTAGGTCTGAGGAAGGGACAGAGACACTTTTAGCATCACGTCATCCTGGGGAAACACTGAAAGGGGGTCAGACTCAGCTGCATGAGAGTCTGATTGTCTTGTAGGCACTCCCTCCCTGAGCCCCCAGCCCCAACCCCACCTAGAGTAGCACCTGATGGCCCTGAATGACTGGCAGCCCATGTCAGAGAGCAAGGACGATACGGGTTATGCTGAAGAGAAGCAATTGCTTAGAGGACTGGGGGCTGTTTGGGGACCAGACGTTTGAGAACCAGACGGGGCCGGGGTTATGGGAGAGAGAGGAGGAGAGCTCCAATCAAAGGCCACGCCCATGAGACTGATGCTGAGAGCACAGCCCAGTGGTCGCACCTTTGGGAGGTGAGGAGACATATGGAGAAGAGCAGAGGGGCCATTCCTTGAGCCAAACAGCCTGGGGACACTGTATGGGGTGAAAGCCACAAACCTGAAGCAAAGCCGTGGGACATTCTGTTGGAGCCCGCGTGTGCTTTTTGTGTTCACCGTGAGGTTGTTCAGTAAAAGACTGGTTCATTCTTCCCCCTCTACCTTCAAGGGGATTGCGTAAACAAATGCAATGCCCCAATTCAGGCAGCCCCACCTGCCTCACGGGGCCCCTGTCTGGGTGGGCGGGGAGCTACGGGCTGGTGATTCACCGCCGGCTCTCTCCAGACACTCTCCTGTGTGTCTTTAGCAGCCTCCGCTGGGGGTGGCTGGGCTTTCAGAAGGGTCAGCTTACCTCCCATGCCTGGCACGCTGGGCCCACTGGGGTCATTTGGATGTGGAGTAGAAGGCGGATCATAGCCGATGACCAAGTCAATGGTGGCCTGGGTAGAAATAATTCGTTGCAAATATTATCAGTGCAGGGCACCAGCATGTTATAGACTCAGTGCAAACGACTTCAGCAGGAACCAAAGTCTTGGAAGGGTAAGAGAGAGGGAATAGAAAAGCGAGACTAGAAAGGGGGAGGGGTCCCACGCTCTACTGTTCCTATCCTCCCACTGAGATCCAAGGCCGGGTGGGGAAGGAGCTCCCTGTCACAGGTTGCCAAGTGTATCTTTGCTAACGGGCCGCCTCATCAATAAAGTTGTGACAAGCAGATGTGAACTTGCCACACACCTCCGTCCTAGACTGGAGATGGCCTCCCATCACAGAATCACAATTACAGAGGCTCACTGTAAATGATTAATTTATTTGGTTGCTCATTGCTTATTTCATTATTAATTGCTGAGATTTACTTTCATGCTTCTCTTTAAAGAAGAACTTTAGGGCCGGACACGGTGGCTCATGCCTGTAATCCCAGCACTTTGGGAGGCTGAAGTGGGTAGATCACCTGAGGTCAGGAGTTTGAGACCAGTCTGGCCAACATGGCAAAACCCCATCTCTACTTAAAATACAAAAATTAGCTGGGGGTGGTGGCGGGCACCTGTAATCCCAGCTACTCAGAGGCTGAGGCAGGAGAACTGCTTGAATCCAAGGGGTGTGGGGGGCAGAGGTTGCAGTGAGCTGAGATGGTGCCAGGAACGGTGGCTCACGCTTATAATCCCAGCACCTTGGGAGGCCAAGGTGGGTGGATCACGAGGTCAGGAGTTCGAGACCAGCCTGGCCAACACAGTGAAACCCCATCTCTACAAAAAATACAAAAATTGGCTAGATAGGGTGGCAGGTGCCTATAATCCCAGCTACTCAAGAGGCTAAGGCAGGAGAATCGCTTGAACCCGGGAGGTGGAGGTTGCAGTGAGCAGAGATCGCACCACTGCGCTCCAGCCTGGGCGACAGAGCTAGAAAAAAAAAGTGACTAACAAAACATGTATATAAAATTGTGATTCATAAAATAGGATAAAAAAGCAGAACTGAGTCTGGCTAAGAGGAAACAAATATGCAAACCATGAAGTTAAATATAATTGCCATTCCTCTTGCATAATCTGTGACCTCCAAAATGCCTAGAGCCAAACAAAAAGGGAAACTGAAAACGTGATGTAGCTTTCACCACCAAGGAGGAAACATACTAGTTCCTTACTTCCTTACAAGAGATAAAGTTATTCCTACTTATAAGAGTGGAGATAAATATCCCATGTGGAACATTATTTTAGGGCGGAGTTTGATGTACAGTACTTTTTAATTTCTTGAACCCACAAAATTTCAAAAAATTTACTATTTTTTGAAATAAGGATGGCACACACATACACACACGTGCACACACATGCAAGGTGACCAGATAAAATACAGGACATCATAAAGGACATACCTACACTGAGAAATTATTTGTTGCTTATGTGAATTTTATTTTGTTTTATTTCGAGACAGGGTCTCGCTTTGTCATCCAGGCTGGAGCGCAGTGGCGCGATCTTGGCTCACTGCAGCCTCCACCTCCTGGATTCCAGCGATTCTCCTGCTTCAGCCTCCTGGGTATCTGGGATTACAGGCATGCATCACCATGCCTGGCTAACTTTTGTATTTTTTTTTTTTTTTTTAGTAGAGATGGGGTTTCACCATGTTGGCCAGGCTGGTCTCAAACTCCTGACCTCAGGTGATCCGCCTGCCTCAGCCTCCCAAAGTGCTGGGATTACAAGCATGAGCCACCACGCCCAGCCTGTTTATATGAATTTATTTATTTATTTATATTTTTGAGGCAGAGTCTTGAACTGTCACCCGGACTGGAGTGCAGTGGCTCGATCTTGGCTCACTACAAACTCCACCTCCCGGGTTCAAGCAATTCTCCTGCTTCAGCCTTCCAAGTAGCTGGGATTACAGGTGCCCGCCACCATGCCCAGTTAATTTTTTTTGTATTTTTAGTAGAGACGAGGTTTTACTATGTTGGCCAGGCTGGTCTCAAACTCCTGACCTCATGATCCGTCCGCCTCAGCCTCCCAAAGTGCTGGGATTACAGGCATGAGCCACCACGCCCAGCCTGTTTATGTGAATTGAAATGCACATACTATAATTTCATTTGCCACTTTTCCTACATCTGGTAAACACACACACACACACACACACACACACACACACACACACACACACAGAGTACACTACCCTGTGTTTTTCCATTTGTCTGTTCATCAGTGAAGACTCCCTCATAGACTGGTACACCTGTGACTTGGAATTACCGCTCTGGAAGACACTAAACAGGGTAAGGAATATGCCCCAGCCAGTTTCACAGCACACAAAGAATCATTAAGAGCAGCATCTCACAGCTGAATGCAGGGAGGGCTGAAGGGCTTAGTTGCTAGACTTAACCTAAGAATCAAACTTTTCAAATCTGGAAGAACACACACATGGCCATCCCCTGGATCTACAGATTTCATGCTGTGTTCTAGTAACCTGGGGATTCCCAGAGGTGCTCCGGAGACCCCCAAAAGGGTAAATCATAGGGGGCAGGGCTTGAGGTCCTTTACTTTCCTTACTCCATGGTATGGTTTTGATGTTTGTTGCCTCCAAATCTCAATCTTATGTTGAAATGTGACCGCCAGTAGTGGATGTGGGCCCTAGTGGGAGGTGTTTGGGTCATAGGGGTGGATCCCTCATGAAGGGCTTGGTGCCATCCTTGCAGTAATGAATGAGTTCTCACCCTATTAGTTACCACAAGGTCTGGTTATTAAAAGGGGTCTGGCTGCTTCCCCCTCTTCTCTCTTGCTCCCTTTCTCACCATATGTCATGCCTCCTTCCTTTCCACCTTCCCCCATGAGTAAAAACTTTCTGAGGCCTCACCAGAAGCCAAGCAGATGTTAGTGCCATGCTTGTACAGCCTGCAGAACTGACAGCCAAATAAACCTCTTTTCTTTGTAAATTACCCAGCCTCAGGTATTCCTTTATAGCAGTGCCAAATGGACTAACACGCTCCATTGAATCACAACAGTTCTGCCATTCCAGGAGTCTACATATGCTTTCTTCTGTGCTTAAAAAAAAGAAGGCAGAAAAATCACTGACTAAGACCACCTTTCCTGAGCATCATTTCTCTCAGCTAGGTTTTGGGTAAACAGATGATAGTCAATATTCTGAATGTGTGTTTTGATTAGAATGCTGATTTGTAGCAAACTTCTAAGTTTTAGAGACCAGACCAGCAAAATTGCCATTCTCTCACATGGCTGTTGAGAAGCCAAGTTTGCCTAGAGGATTCCATCTTTTAGTATAAATTTTTCTCCCTTTGCCCAGGGTCCCAAGAAATGTAAGTTGATTGGAAAATGAAGGGGTTGGAAGTTACGGGGCCAAGCATGGTACCTTTATGAGTGCTTCTTAATTAATTATATGAAATCTGGGACTTGTGACACTTGAGTCATTCTTTTTAAAAGCAAATGTACTTGAGAAAGAGAATTCTGGTCCTGCAGCAGACAATATCAAGATGTACTTACTGAGAGAGGCTGTGACCAGAAAACATCCAGCACCCAATGTAATAATAAAGATTAGGAGGCCGGGCGTGGTGGCACATACCTGTAACCCAGCACTTTGGGAGGTTGAGGTGGGTGGATCACCTGAGGTCAGGAGTTCGAGACCAGCCTAACCAACATGGTGAAACTCCGTCTCTGCTAAAAATATAAAAATTAACTGAGCATGGTGGCATGTGCCTATAATCCCAGCTGCTCTGGATGCTGAGGCAGGAGAATCATTTGAACCCAGGAGGCAGAGGTTGCAGTGAGCCGAGATCACACCACCACACTCTGGCCTAGGTGATGGAATGAGACACCATCTCAAAAAAAAAAAAAATATGATATTGCCATCTTGATATTCCAAGGTTATATCATTCTTCCTTCTACAGAATGTTTCAAAGAGTATCTGATATACGGAATTATATATAACCACACAAATGTTAACACTCACATGGCTAAGCACAGAGCTACACCCAGAGGGGGGTCACCCTTACTCTACAGAATTCTGTCATAGATAATCAGATCTACGTAATTTCCTAGTTCTGTGATTGAGAGCATAAAATAAGGTCCATGTCATTTACAAACAGACCCAGATTCTTATTTAAAGCACACACACTTGAGAAAGATCACCAGAAAAACCTCAAAACCAGATTTTTTGTGTGTGTAGTTAGCTAATTAGCACTTTATATCTTTTTTTCTTTACTTTTTTTCCCCTGATGTCACCAATTGGTTCTGACGATTTAGACCTTTTTCTTTCTTTTCTTTTTTTTTTTTTTTTTTTTTGAGATGCAATTTTGCTCTTGTAGCCCAGGCTGGAGGGCAACAGTGCGATCTCGGCTCACCACAACCTCTGTCTCCCAGGTTCAAGTGATTCTCCTGCCTCAGCCTCCCGAGTAGCTGGGATTACAGGCGCCCACAACCACACCCAACTAATTTTTGTATTTTTAGTAGGGAAGGGATTTCACCATGTTAGCCAGGCTGGCCTCAAACTCCTGACCTCAGCTGATCCACAGGAGAATCCAAGGCGTCTTGGCCTCCCTAAGTGCTGGGATTACAGGCATGAGCCAGAACACCTGGCCTTAGAATTTTTTCTTAATGAACTTTTGCTCAATCATCTCACTTCAAAGCCATTCAATGAGAGAGAAAACACTCACCCCAGTATCCTGCCCCCTTTCATTTAGCAGGGAGATCAACTTGTACGGCAGGGATCTGCTCTGGTCACCAATCAGGTCCTTCAGGGCTACAGTGGCCGTGCCAATTAATCTGCAGAGAAAACAGGAAAGCACATAGCAGCCTAAGTAGGAGATAGGCTTCCATTTCCTCAGGACTTCCCAACCCCTATGTCTTCATCTGTTATCATTATAGTCACCCATAATAAGATGTGAGCCTTTTTGCTTTTAGCCTCTCGGGGCATTTTGGCAGTAAACATACCTCCCATCACTTCTCCATAACAAGAGTCAAACTCTGGTGCCTATGAAATTTCTTTTTCTTTTTTTTTTTTTTTTGAGACAGAGTCTTATTGTGTCACCAAGGCTGGTGTGCAGTGGGACCATGTCCACTCACTGCAGCCTCCACCTCCTGGGTACAAATGATTCTCCTGCTTCAGGCTCCCGATTAGCTGGGATCACAGGTGCCCACCACCATGCCCAGCTAATTTTTGTGTTTTTAGTAGAGATGGGGTTTCGCCAGAAATTTCAACAGTCATGAATGAGACAGAGGGGCGAGAGGTAAAGACTGAATCGAGCGGCCGGGCGCAGTGGCTCGCGCCTATAATCCCAGCACTTTGGGAGGCTGAGGTGGAAGGATTAATTGAGTCCAGAAGTTTGAGACCAGCCTGGGAAAGATGATGAGACCCCCATCTCTACAAAGTATTAAAAAATTAATCAGGTGTGATGGTGCACGCCTGTAATCCCAGCTACATGGAAGAAGGTGGGAAGCTCACTTGAACCCTTCCGTTTTTCTTTTTCTTTGTTTTTTTGAGACGGAGTCTCGTTCTGTCGCCCAGGCTTGAATGCTGTGGTGTGATCTCGGCTCACTGCAACCTCTGCCTCCCAGGTTTAAGCAATTCTCCTGTCTCAGCCTCCAGAGTAGCTGGGATTAGAGGGCACATGCCACCACCCTTGGCTAATTTTTGTATTTTTAGTAGAGACAGGGTTTCACCATGTTGGCCAAGCTGGTCTCAAACTCCTGACCTCGTGATGTGCCTGCTTTGGTTTCCCAAAGTGCTGGGATTACAGGTGTGAGCCACCGTGCCTGGCCCCAAATTTATTGTTTTAAGAAAAAAATAGTAACAATAGATTGTGATTTTTGTAACATGTAGAAGTTAAATGTATGATAGCAACAGGAAAAACAAACAAAACAGGAGAAAATTCCCACCAATTCTCAGAATTGACTGGGAGAACTAATTTCTGTATTGACCAAAAAGGGCTGAAAAGTTCACTCTAATCCCTCTGGAGGCAAAAATTTTCTTTGCCATTGCCAACTGCAGATTCTTTTTTTTGAGATAGAGTCTTGCTCTGTCACCGTGGCTAGAGTGCAGAGGCCCAGTCTTAACTTACCGCAACCTCTGCCTCACAGGTTCAAGTGATTCTCCTGCCTCAGCCTCCCAAGTAGCTGGGATTACAGGCATGTGCCACCACACCTGGCTAATTTTTTGTATTATTAGTAGAGACAGAGTTTCGCCATGTTGGCCAGGCTGGTCTCAAACTCCTAACCTCAAGTGATCCGCCCACCTCGGCCTCCCAAAGTGCTATGATTACAGGCATGAGCCACTGCGCCTGTCCCCCAACTACAAATTCTGCTTGTGATATCAGAAGGGATGAGAGTCCATCACAGTTGTTGAGCATCTTGTGTGGTGTTTTGTACAAAAAGTGCACTCTTTCGAGACACCATGTACAAAGGGCTCCTATCATTGGGTAAATTGGTTGAAACAGTACTATAGCAATTTCCTGGTCTTGTGCAATACATCTATTCATAGAAAGTGAAGACACTTACTAATATTGCCAAGTCACTGAATGTATGTGGTTGGGTTACAGAGCCCGGCTTTAAAATCTAGTCCTATTTCTTTTTTGTTTTTTGTTTTTTTGAGACGGAGTCTTGCTCTGTCTCCCAGGCTGGAATGCAGTGGCGCAATCTCCGCTTACTGCAACCTCTGCCTCCTGAGTTTGAGCAATTCTCTGCCTCAGCCTCCCAAGTAGCTGGGATTATAGGTTGGCCACCACGCCTGGCCAGTTTTTATATTTTTAGTAGAGATGGGGTTTCACTATCTTGACCAGGCTGGTCTTGAACTCCTGACCTCATGATCCACCCTCCTTGGCCTCCCAAAGTGCTGGGATTACAGGCGTGAACCACCTCGCCCAGCCATTCTAGTCCTATTTCTGAAGACTGAACTGGGGAGAATAATACAGATACTGCTAACAACTGTCCCTTCAAAAATGATGCACCCACGTTGTCATGTGGGGTCCCCGGAGCACCTCTGAGAAACAACTTTTACCAGTTGGATGTCTAAATGAGATGAAAGATGTGGAAACAAACTGGACTTCATTCCTTGCAATTCCATAATTCATAGACTAACCCTAGGGCTAAGATAGCAACACTGCACACTTGAACATGTACTGATTTGCTTCTGCTAAAGTCAAAATGACCTGAGTCTCTGTCATCAATAAATAAATCTTAGAACAAACAGTGCAGCATGCTGGGACAATGCCGAAGTATAAAGAGGGCCAGCCTGGGGTTGGACAAGCATTTCTCAACGTCAGCACGACTGACATTTTAAACCCGTTAATTTTTTTTATGGGAGGCTCTACTGTTCAGCTAGATGCCATTTGTGATCATCAAAAACCAATTATTCCCTGGAGGGCAAAACTGCCCCAAGTTGAAAACAACCCTTGTTCTATTCCTGTGTCCCAACTTTCTTGAACTTGGCTAAGTCATCCAACTCTTCATTATTTGCAAACAAGTGGAAGGAAAAAATTTGAAAAAAAGTTGAAGGAAAAAATTTCTCAAATGCTTTCCAGCTCTAACTGTCTGCTACTAAGCTTGTATAAATGATGCTTTCTACATATGTCTACAGGAAACTATCTAATGTTAAATATTTCTTTTCTGGCCAGGTACAGTAGCTCACACTTGTCATTTCAGCACTTTGGGAAGCTGAGGTAGGAGGATTACTTGAGCCCAAGGAGTTCCAGACCAGCCTGGGCACACACAAAAAATTAAAAGTTAGCTGGGTGTGGTAGCTCACACTAGTAGCCCCAGCCACTTGGGAGGCTGAGTGAGTCGTGAATATGCCACTGCACTTCAGCCTTCGAGAAAGAGCAGGACCCTGTCTCAAAAAAAAAAAAAAAATTATTTTCTCTTTTTTTATAAAGTCCTGCTCTCTAATTTAGGGGAAAGAAAAAATCTCCTAGAAAATGTCCATGTTAGACTATCCAGAATGCTAGGCAGGGTTTCTACCTCCAAGGAGATTGTCTTATAATGTCATGAATCAAACTAGAATTCACAAAGTGTCAGGAGAGAAGGTTAGGCCAATAATAGAAATGTAGGATGCAATGCAAGCTAGAGCTACGTAATAACAGGGAATCCCCGGGACTTACGGTTAACCAGAAAGAACAGGCTTGCCTAAAACACAAAGCCTGTCTGCCGACCTTTTATGGCCTTGAATGGTTTTACCACCTCCATTCTGACCCAACCAATATCTGCTAGTTTCCCTTCCCCCACAGAGGGTAATAACAGATCACTGACCAGGAATGGAATAAAATAACAGAAATGAATGATAAAGCCTAACTTCAATTTTTTCTTTTAGAAACCTTTAGTTCCATATCCTATTTGGAAAGAAAAATGGACTTTCTCCTAAAAGTCTGATGCTTTTGTAGGGGGGACACATAAAGGAAAACTGGAATTTCTTTCTTTTTTTTTTTCTGAAGTAAGGATAGTGTTTAGACAAAGGCCTGGGAAGACTTTAATCCCAAAGATATTTTTTGTTTTGTTTTGTTTTTGAGACACAGTCTCACTCTGTCGCCCAGGCTGGAGTGCAGTGGTGCAACTCGGCTCACTGCAACCTCCGCCTCTCGGGATTCAAGCAATTCTCCTGCCTCAGCCTCCCGAGTAGCTGGAATTACAGGCACCTGCCACTGCGCCCGGCTAATTTTTTTGTCTTTTTAGTAGATACGGGGTTTCACCATCTTGGCCAGGCTGGTCTTGAACCCCTGACCTTGTGATCCACCCGCCTTAGCCTCCCAAAGTGCTAGGATTACAGGTGTGAGCCACTGTACTGGGCCAAATCCCAAAGATATTTTTACAACTAGGTTGAGTTCAGGAAAAATTCAAACAGAACTTCTAGGAGTTTTCATTGTGAATTGAAGAAAATATGCCCCATGAGTAAGTCTGAGCTCTGCAGTGACTCCCAGAGCACTCCTGGCCTGGCCTATTTTCTGTGACGTTGCCTGGATACAAAATACTGGAAAAACTGGCAAAAACTGGGAAATGATGACTTGGCCTCTTACACAGGGGATAAGAACAGTGTGGTCTGACCATAAGCCAATTTCCTTTAAAGGAGGTGACACTGAACCAAGAGCCTTTTTTCCTTTATGTTACTAATGCTATAAAAATCCTAGAATATTATAGTGTGACAGTGATGGGGAAGCTTTGCTCTATATTTTCATGGAAAAGTAAGTCTCCCCATGAACTCCACCCAACACTAAAACAGAAGAACTACCATCTCAAAAAGAAATTTTATAGTCAAAGAATCTCAGCGTCCTCTGGCCCTCCGGCTTTCCTTGTGGAATTAATAAACTGCAGATGTCTTCAAAGTGAAGAAAAAGCCAGTCATGCTCCTTTGTCTTTCAGCCCACGAATGTCATAGAGTTTGGAATCGAGCCTCTATGTGACATCAAATATTAAGCAATGGGAGTAACTACTTGAAAATGAGATGTTATGATTGGGGGAATAAAGGAGTTGAATTGTAAACCAGTCAGCTTAGTCTTGCAAGTGTTGGTTAAGAGCTGCTTAAACTGTTTTTTTTCCTTCTTAAAATAGACAGAGTACAGTTTGTTTACAAAAGCAAAATGGAAAATGTTCTCCCCTTTAGCATGGGCGCAGATGTGAAGGGCCACATGCTTCTGGAGTGAGTAAGGGCTTTGCCAGCTGACTTTTAATCAGGGGAGCTCACGTATACCAAGTTGTTCCTCTCTGCGGCAGGGACACAGCCCACATGATTTCTGGAGGAGAAATAACTTGGAAATTCCTTCATGAAGGAAGGAAAAAATGTGTTGGAGGCTGAGAAATAAATCACATGTTGTACTGTTTCTGCCTCTAGAGATAGCAGCACCGTCTCAACTTCGCGACTTCTGAGCTGGGACAGCAATCCTCAACTGGACTGGGGACAAACACGATTCCAAGCTGCTCCCAGGTCCCCTGTAGGAAACCTAAAAAGCCTGTGACCTCCCCCACCCTTGAAGCAGTGGGCTTTCAGCTGGTCATACCTTGGCATTTTGGCAGGCCTATGGCCCTGGGGTTCCAAGGCCAGGCCCGGTCTCCCCTCCCCTACACTTCTCCCTCTCCTGGGCTAGTATCCATCAAGCTCTTACCCTGGTCCCAAGCCAAAAGGCAGAAGAACCAAGCATGCCTCTTGTGAACCAGACTGGTAGGAGAGGCCGTGTCAGCTGACAAAGAGTCTCTGCTTGGCCAAACTTGAGTGGAGCCTTCTCCTAGGCCTTTATATGCTTCCTCATGAAATCCATTGATAGCAAAGAATCCTGCTCAGTTTAGCAAACAACCCCCATCCTTGAGATCTGATCACCCTCCCTATCTGATGGGGTTTCTGATTCTCTGCCATCCCCCAGGGGATGTCCTCAGCAAGAATCCTGCTAGGTGGGGTTAGCCAGAATCCCCCTGACCATGTCATTGCCTCTTAGGAATTTCCATCCACTGACCTTGGCTCTCAATTCCTACTTGCCCGTGCTGTATCTGAGTTGCACCCCATCTCTCTTCCCCTCCCAAGAGTCTCCGTTGACCTAACTCAGGGGGTCCCTTGACCTAATTCAGTCCTGAATGAAGCCTTCCTGCCCATGCTGTACCAGGCATCACTGAGTAATTCTTTCTGAACACAGCCGTGGCAGCAGCTCATATCATAGGAAGCCCTTGCTAACGTAAAATCCCCCCCCCAAAGGGCTGCGTCTCTGTTCACCCAGCACTTCCCTTGCCCGCCCACCCTCACTCGGCCTCCGCATCGTCTCCCAAAACATTTCTCAGAATATACTTCCCCAGACGTCTCTCACAAGGGTGTTTGCAGATTCCCAGGACCCTGAGTCCGACTTTTCCCTTTAAGTAATTGTTACACCCAGGAAGTCCCAGAAACAATGGTCTAGACGAGTGACTCCCAATGGCTGTTGGAAGAAAGTGGAGGAGGTGGAGGGCTGGTGGGGGGGGAGGGGAAGGCAGCAGGCAACGCGGGATCTGGGGAGAGGGGGGACATGAGTGGTTTTAAAAACATTCAGCATGGGAATCCAGGCTATATTTGAAAAACAGGCATCGAAATCCAATTATTTAGTCGAACAAACTGTAGCAGGCAAAACTTCACGAAAACCTCCTGTAGGCCTAGTGACCTGCGCTCTCCCCGGGAACTTCTCCGCTCCTGACTCCAGGCCAGGATTTCCAGAGAACCTTGCGGCTCTTTTCCTGTTCATTGAAAGGGGGTGTGGCTTTTTAAAAGGTAGAAACACGGGTCCTCCACCGCGATTCCCAAACCTGCTGACCCAAGTGTCGCCTCTACTTTTTGCTCATTCCATGCCCTGGTTTTGGAATCAATATCGCCTGAAGGCTGTGGCCGGATCTGCACGATTCATGGCCAGCTTCTACTGCGCTCTTTTTCCCAGCCCCTCCCACCTCTGCCACTCTGGCCACAACGGTATCACTGTAACACCCGCAAAGGGCTGAGTGGAAGCCCAGGTCTCCTCACCAAAGCCCTCCTGGTCAGTGAGGCATTGAGGCCAGAGTCTGTGGCTGCGAGGAGCAGGCTAACTCCTCTGGCATGGAGGAGATGCTGAATATTATTCCTTGAATAAATGATGGTCACCTGCTATTTTGTTACTATCACCTGACCAGTTCTGTGCCTGCCTGCTCTCATGGTTCTGTGGAGTTACGATGCTTTGTCTCCAGCTAATTCCTTCAACCATTAGAATCAAAGTAGTAGTTTTTTCACCCATCCATCCATCCATCCATTTACTCACTCATTCATGCACTTGAACCTTATAAGATAAGGAGGAACAGCTTTGTCTAATGACTAGGAATGCGGAGGCAGGCAGACCTGACTAATTCAGAGTCAGGCTGTGTACAGGTTAACTTCCCCGAGCTTCATTTTCCTCATCTGTAAAATGGGGATAATGACAGTTCCTACTTAATGGTATTGTTGCAGGGATTAAAAGGATATGGCAAGTGCTTTACAGTCACCTTGCATTATTATTTCAGACACTATGCTAGAAAAAGGGATGTATAAAAAAGCATACAAAGACAGGGCTTCTGGCTAGTACTTGGCAGTAAAAGCTGGTCTGAATCAGCAGGGGGCTGGGCAGGTGGACATGAATGAATAGATAAGAACCTTTTGTAACTACCCACATCCATTTCTATGTAATCACTGTTCTTGAAAGGCCGGGCGTGGTGGCTCATGCCTGTAATCTCAGCACTTTGGGAGGCCGACGTGGGTGGATCACGAAGTAAGGAGATCGAGACCATCCTGGCTAACATGGTGAAACTCGTCTCTACTAAAATACAAAAAATTAGCCAGACGTGGTGGTGCGCGTCTGTAGTCCCAGCTACTTAGGAGGCTGAGGCAGGGGAATCGCTTGAAACCGGGAGGCAGAGGTTGCAGTGAGCCGAGATCATGCCATTGCACTCCAGCCTGGGCAACAAGAGCGAAACTCTGTCTCAAAAAAAAAAAAAGTTATTGAAACCAGTTCTTTATCTTACCTACATCAAATAGCCTTTCCCCACCCTCAATACTACATATACCACAAATTCTTTTGGGAAACAATTTTTCTTTTCAGAGTTAGACCAGAGGTAAGTGTCAGCTGCAGCTGAACTCTCATAAAATCCAATTTGGTGGAATCTGAATGAAGTTTGTAAACTTCATAACCCATTATAAAAGATTCGCCTAAACAAACCCTTACACAACGACCCTATCTAAACCAGCACCCACTCAGCCCTCACCCTGCTGTTTTCTCTCCTTTACCCTGCTTTATTTTCTTTGTATCACTTATCACCATCTGTTATGTCATATGTGTATTTATTGATTATCTGTTTCCTCTACTCAAATGGTAGCTTCATGAAAGGTATGGAGTACCCCCAGTGTCTAGAGCTGTGTCTGAAGCATAGTTGGCATTAGTAAATATTTGCGGCATGAATAAATTAGCTGATACATCATTGAAGATAGTCCAATGACCTTGCAAATTATTTACAGGTTGTAAATCTGCCTCTCCTAAGAGATCACCCACCAAAGAGCCACCAGAAGATAATTACAGCTCTTGCTTTTATGAGATGCCTTTCCCTTTCGGCCTCTCTGGATATCTTTCTCCAGGGCTATGACCCATTCTTCTTTAATCATTCTTATTCTTATTTAAAGATCTTAACAGATAACAGCAGGATTGCAGCAGCTACTTAATCTGCCTTCCCAAAAAGTGCAGGTCAGCCTCTCCCCGGATAGAGACAGCCAGCCCAAACCAGCTCAATTCTTTTCACAGTGTCGCTGCTCTAATACAGAACTAGAAGAAATCAGAACTGAGAGTTCTGCTCCACAGTAACATCTGCTTCTGGAGTAGATTTTCCAACAGCCTGAGAAGCTACTCCAGCAAGAAAGTCCTGCTTCAGTCCATGGGCTATCTAATCCTTCCTTAGCAACAAACTCCAGAAGAAGAAAGACCACCTTCTCCCTCTGTCTTATTTACATGGGGCAAGGTCGTAAGTGCGTCTTATAACTAGGAGAAAGGAAAGGATTAAAAGCTTAAAGACAAGGTATTGCATATAGTAGGAAATGAAAAACTTCTTATAAGCGATACCACACTTTGCCGTACCAAGTTAATTTCATTCCAAACCACAGTCTTTCTGTTTTCTCTAATTTAAAACAAGCTTTGGTCTGCTGGGTGCAGTGGCTCACAACTGTAATCCCAGCACTTTGGGAGGCCAAGGTGGGTGGATCATTTGAGGTCAGGAGTTCGAGACCAGCCTGGCCAACATGATGAAACCCCGCCTTGCCAACATGATGAAACCCCACCTCTACTAAAAATACAAAAGTTAACCGGGCATGGTGGTGGGCGCCTGTAGTCGCAGCTACTTGGGAGGCTGAGTCAGGAGCATTGCTTGAACCCAGGAGACAGAGGTTGCAGTGAGCGCCACTGCACTCCAGCCTGGGCGACAGAGCAAGACTCTGTCTCAAACACACACACACAAGCTTTGCCCTGGGAGTTAGTACATTTCTTTCTTTCTTTCTTTCTTTTGCTTTTTTTTTTTTTTTTTTTTTTTTTGACACAGAGTCTCCCTCTGTCACCCAGGCTGGAGTGTAATGGCTCAATTTTGGCTCACTGCAAACTTCTCCTCTCGGGTACAAGTGATTCTCCTGCCTCAGCCACCAGAGTAGCCGGGATTACAGGCGCCTGCCATGACGCCCGACTAATTTTTGTATTTTTAGTAGAGATGGGGTTTCACTTTGTTGTCCAGGCTGGTCTCGAACTCCTGACCTCAAGAGATCCATCTGACTCGGCCTCCCAAAGTGCTGGGATTACAGGCATTAGCCACCGTGCCTGGTGGGGAGTTAGTACAATTCACAATGTAAGCTAGTTCTTCTCCTTTTCTAATTCTATAGCCCCCAGAACCACCTCTCGCTTTCAAGTTTTAGCACCCTGGCCCTCAGCCTGAACCCATACACACACACACACACACACACACACACACACACACACACACACAGACACACACATACACACACATACACACACCTTGGAAGGTCTGGGCTGTGTAAGAGGATTTTAACATACCTAGATAAAATCCATGTGCTTCCACTTAAAAAGCTGAGTGACCCTACACAATTTAATGAACCTCTTTCAGCCACACTTTTCTCATCTGTGAGTTGAAGATAAGACTGTCTGACTCATAGCTGTTATAAAGATGAAACGCAATTGTGTGTGAAATAGTTTTAGCATACTCCCTGACACACAGTAAGAAAAAAAATTAGCTATTTTGTTGTTCATCAGGAAATTGAAGTAATTTTTTCTTAATTATATCATATTCGCCCTATATCTACTATTTATTGAGGAAGTATCACGGTCCCCATTATAAAGACTAAGAAAACTTGCCAAGAGTCACCCAACCAACAAGAAGCAAAACCAAAATTCTAACTAATCTCATGATCGCACAGCTGGCCACATGCCCACACGTCTTTCGCAAGAACTGGAATACATTTCCTTCTAGGTATATTGTTAGGCTTTTTGTTATCTTCTTACAACACAGCAAAACAGACCCAATGCTGGGGATTTATATACAGAAACTGTTTCTAATTTTGTTCTGCATGTGTGTGGGAGTATATGTAATGGTGGTTTTGCATGCACAAGTACATATATTGGGAGGGCAGAAAGAATACTAGAAATGCAAATTCTTAGGCAGATAATTATGGTCACTTTATTTCAGACATTGTAATTTTCATCTCTAGCCATTCAAGTTAAATTTTTTTTTTTTTTTTTTTTTTAAGAAAGACGGAGTTTCACCATGTTGGTCAGGTTGGTCTTGAACCCCCGACCTCAGGTGATCCACCCGCCTTGGCCTCCAAAGTGCTTGGATTACAGGCGTGAGCCACCACACCCAGCCTCAAGTTAAATTTTTAAATTATCTTTCATGTCTCTACTAACATGCTCAAGAAATCCTCCACCTTCTTGAATCTATAGAATAGAATTCTAATACTCAGCAGGGCATGGTGACTCATGCCCATAATCCCAACACTTTGGGAAGCTGAGGCAGGCAGATCACATGAGGCCAGGAGTTCAAGACCAGCCTGGCCAACATGGTGAAACCTTGTCTCTACTAAAAATACGTAAATTAGCTGGGCATGGTGGCACATGCCTGTAATTTCAGCTAGTCCAGAGGCTGAGGTAGGAGAATCACTTGAACCTAGAGGTGGAGGTTGTAGTGAACTGAGATCGTGCCACTGCACTCTAGCCTGGGCAACAGAGCGAGATCCTGTCTCACAAAAAAACACACAAGTAATTTTTTAAAAAAGAATTATAATACTTGTTTTACTGTCCGTGTCTACTAATGATTGCATGCCATTTCTGGGTCAGTTTCTACTGATTGTTTTCTCTCTTTATTACGGAGGCCAAATACTTCCCTATGAATTACAAGGTGTCTTCCCTTGTTGGTAGGAACATAAGCTCTTCTCAGCCCTGCCTCAGGTAGTTTCCTCACTCAGTACTCAGCTGAAGATTCAAGGGAACTTTCTACAAGTCTCTGAAGTGCTCTCTCTATCTCTCCTCTCTCTTCTCTAGTCTTTGTTCTCTCTCCCTCTC
The DNA here is from genome assembly GCA_036589455.1 of Ateles fusciceps. NCBI lineage: Eukaryota > Metazoa > Chordata > Mammalia > Primates > Atelidae > Ateles > Ateles fusciceps. The sequence continues at coordinate 9,769,685 of JAZHEH010002393.1, forward strand.
TCTCTCTCTTCTCTCTCCTGTGTGTGTGTGTGTGTGTGTGTGTGTGTGTGTGTGTGTGTGTGTGTGTGTTTCTCTCCTCTTGGTCCACTAGTAACCTTGGCATCTCTAGACTCCCACCTGCATCTCTCCAACTCTGGGATACAACAAGGATCTGCCTGGGTTCCCTTTCCTTGCATTGCAGCCTGGAAACAAGTCCCTTAGGCATTAAGCTGGGCACTCACAGGGCTCACCTCATTGATCTCCCATCTCTTAAAAATCACTGTTCTGTGCCAGCAAAGTCCAACATCTGAAAATGACTGTTGCATGTATTTTGTTTTAGTTGTGTCAGGCGGAGGGTAAATCTGGTCCCCTAGCATAACAGAACTTCCAAACTACAGTCAATTTAAGGATGAGAATTTTGAGGCCTGGAGAGGGTAAGTAACTTGCCCAGGCCACACACTAGTAGAGCTAGGTCTCTAATCAGCTTCTGCCTGGCTCCAGAATTCCAGCTTTCAACTACCATGCTCTGCTGCCTTCCTGTGAGCTCAGTCTTGAGTTCCACATCTCTCTACAAAGGGACATGAGCTTTGTGAGAGGGGTTTGTTTCTCTTGTGTTCTGACCCCTTTGTATCCTGACCCCTTTGCAGCTTAAACCCAAGTTGGAACTAGAGAGCTGTTCCAGAGAGCCAAGTTGGACAGATTCCATATCGATGGCCCATTACCAGTGAGCTGACATGACAGCTGCAAGGTGCTTTGCAAATGGTCAATGTCATCCACGTGGGAGCACCATAAACTCACTTGTTCACTCATTCATCCAACAAACATTTATTTAGAGCCTACTGTATGCCAGGCACTGTGCTAAGTGCTGGTGTCACAGCGTTGAACAAGAGTGACATGAAGCTTACTATCCAGTAGAGAGAGAACAAATGAATAAGTAAATAGATAAGAACGTTTCAGATGGTGGTGAATGCTGAGCTACATATAGCAGGTGTGTGGACCAGTACATACCCTAAGTACCTGTCTAAAACACAATTCTAACATCTATATGCTCACGTAGACTCCTTTCCCATTCTTATGCTCATATGAGCTCCCTAATAAGAAGGGCTTTGAAGGAAATAAAACAGGGTCATAGGATGGAGAGTCACAGGGAAGGGCTGCTCTAGGTTGGATGATCAGAGATGGTGAGGCGCAGTGACAAGATTTTACATCTATTGCAGTTTGAGGGAAGGAACATTCCACGCAAAGGGAAAAGCGATTGCAAAAGTTCTACACGGCACCTCTTTGTTCTCCTCGGCATGTGTGCACGCACACACACACACACACACACACAATCTGAAAACTTGTCAATATCTTTCATTTTTACATGTGCAGGTTCTTGAGGATGGCACTTTTAGAAACTCAAAGGGAGAGCCAGGATGACAACAGATCAGTGTCCCAGCCTCAACCCCTCTGAGGCTCAAGTCCACTTTCTACTTCTCGAGGTCACTGCGAAGAGTAAATGAGATGCAATATAGTCTCTTCATATATCTTGTCCATTGCAGAATATTGTCATAAGTGACTTACTATTCAATACTATAAAAATGCTTAAAATTTTTACCTACGGTGGAGCTTAGGAAAGGTAGCAATACACTGATACTGAGAATTTAATTTTTTTTTCATAATTAGGAAGAAAAACCACTTCTGTTTCAGCAGAGATAATTGATCATTCTACCAACATTTTGTTTCCCATAGGTAGTCAGAGACTTTTGGTATAACATAAAAGTCAAGTATACAGGCCTGGATATAAATGAGCTGACTCTGACACACACCTGCTGTGTGACCTTGAGCAGGTTACTCAACCTCTCTGAGGAAAAGTAGGACCCATCATATGGGGTATGTGTGAGGATCAAGTGGGGTAATGAACGCAAAGAGCTGGGTGCCCTTGGCACATGCTAAGTCCTCATGAAATGACAGTCATTGGCTGTCTGCAAAAGGAACTTCATTCTTCAGCCTCTGGGAAAATCTTACCCCTCTGACATTTCCTCTAAAAATAGCATTTCATGTTCCTCCTGTGACCAAGAGGCTCCTCCTTTCTCACCCTCATTCCTTCTGAATGGCTGGTTGGATGACTGTAAAGTGAGGAAGAAGAGAGTTCACACTGAAAAGGCCCACCCACTCCCAGTGCTTGAGGGTCGCGGGGGGATGTTACCGCCCTCAGCCTGGGACTTCGTGGGTCTAGCCCGTGCGGGTGTGGGCACGGTGCACAGCTGACCCAGGCAGCTGGGAACTGTTTGCTAACAGGCCGGGGGGAGCAGCAGATGCAAAGTGAGGGCTCGTGTTTGTTCAGGCCATCTCCATGGCAACAGGAAAGTCAATAGGCAGGACATTCCTTAAGCCTTAGGAAACCCTTCTGGCCCCACCCTGCGCTTCAGGTGAGGGAAGCGGTCCCACACTGAGCAGTAAGCAGATCCTCAAAGGCCAGAACTTTAGTAGAAAAAGCCAAAAAGAGCCCTGGGCGGTGGCGCGTGCCTGTAGTCCCAGCTACTAGGGAGACTGCGGCTGGAGGATCTCTTGAGCCCAGGAGTTCTGGGCTATAGTGCGCTATGCCGATCGGATGTTCGCACTAAGTTCCGCATCAATATGGTGACCTCCCCGGAGCGGGGGACCACAAGGTTGCCTAAGGAGGGGGTGAACCGGCCCAGGTCGGAAACGGAGCAGGTCAAAATTCCCGTGCTGATCAGTAGTGGGATGGCGCCTGTGAATAGCTACTGCACTCCAGCCTGGGCAATATAGCGAGACCCTGTCTCTTAAAAAAAAAAAAAAAGAAAGAAAAAGCCAGAAGAAAACTTGGGCCCAAAATATACAAATATTTTGAACAAACATACAACTTATTCCCAGACTGTTAAAAAAAAGTTTGTTTCTGAAATGTACAGGTAATTTGACCAAGGTGTGTGTATTGGTTAGTTGGTGGAAACTCAGCCAATGATTCCCAGCTGAGGATGGGGGAGGCACACTGCTTAGCAGAAAAGCAGAGGCGATGGAGGGGGCAGGAAATCATGCCTCGTTCATTACATAGCTGATGCAGGGTCGGCCTTCCACTGCAAGACAGTAAACTAGGCAGTGGAATCTGCAGGACAGAGAGATAATGTTCTAATTATTAATAAAAAACAAAACAAAACAAAACAAAAAAACACCTCCTCCAATGGCCTGGCCATAGGGCATAAAATTCCCATCTTGTTCACTCCTTCAAGTAAGTCACTGATGGCCTTCAGTTCAAAAGTCAATGCTACCGAGAAATTAACTATTAGCAGCTGCTATACCAACACTCGATTAATTTCTCAGAAAGCACCTTGAAGCAGGGCTTTGAAGGACTGAGCCCAGGACAGGTAAGTTTTGTACAGGAAAAAAATTGGCAGAGCATGCAGGGTGTGGCTCAGAGGGCAGGCCTCAGCAGGTACCACAGTGGGAGCCAGGAATCTCAAAGACATCGTGTGCCCAGCAAAAGTCAGGGGGATGGAAGATGGGAGGAGGGAAAGATTGAAAAAGTAATCAAGACCAGCTTCATAACTGGCCTAGAATTTACCTCTGTTATGCCTAAAAATTCTGGTCATCATAATGTCAGAGTAACCCTGCGCTCATTTGGTCTTTTTTTTTTTTTCCTCACTCTTTGACCAGGGCTGGAGCGCAGTGGTGTGATCTCAGTTCACTGCAATCTCTGCCTCTCAGGTTCCAGCGATTCTTGTGCCTTGACCTCCCAAGTAGCTGGATTACAGGTGTGCACCACCACACCCAGCTAATTTTTGTATTTTAGTAGAGACAGGGTTTTGCCATGATGACCCAGCTGGTCTTGAACTCAAGTGATTCGCCTGCCTCGGCCTCCCAAAGTGCTGGCATTACGGGCATAAACCAGCACACCTGGCCTCATTTGGTCTTTATACTCAGCGGGCATCATAACACCAAGTGTAACATAGCTCAGCACGACACGTGGAAGCCCTGAACCTTAGAAGGACCCTCCTGGAACAGGATCCATCGTATTTTCTTTTTTCAGAATTATTCCTGTCATAGGTTCAGAAAAATATGAAAATGTCCAGGATCAGAGGGACTGTACATGAACTCTATCTCTAGAAATGCACACAAATGCCTGAAATGAGTGCCAGGGTGAGCCTTAGGGTGGGGACTTGTCCTTTCCCGTCACTGCTGTCCTCTGAGGGCTGCACTGTGTTTTCAATCTGTTTACAATAAATATATAATGATCTCCCAGTATTGTTTTCCTGCTTCCTAACTGGTTCCTACCTCCAGTCTACACAAAAAACCTGAGTGATCCTTTTAAAATATGTCAGATCATAAGCAAAACCTTTTAACAGATTCCTATTTCACTTAGGATGAAATCCAAAGCGCATGCCTTAGCCCACAAAGCTGCACACATTGTGGTCTCTCTGACCTCACCAGCTTCCTGCAGTCCCACCACTCCCTGTGCCCCAACCTGACTGGCCTCCTCACATTCTCTACCATCCCAAGTGCACTCCTGCCTCAGGACCTTTGCATGTGCTCTTCTCTGCCTGGGATATTCTTCCTCGCTACTCCCCAACCCCCCGAGAGAACTGCATGGCTCGGCTCTTCATTATATTAGGTTGGTGCAAAACCACAACTAGTTTTGCAATTATATTTACATCTCTGCTGACTTGTCACCTTATCACCACCTCACATAAAACTGGATCTCCCTTCCTTGATACCCTTGACCACTTTCCCTTTTCCTCTGATTTTCTTTTCTTTTTCTTTTTTTTTTGAGACAGAGTCTTGCCCTGTTTCCCAGGCTGGAGTGCAGTGGTGGGTTCTCAGCTCACCACAACCTCCGCCTCCTGGGTTCAAGCGATTCTCCTGCCTCAGCCTCCTGAGTAGCTGGGACTACAGGCACGCACCACCATGCCCAGTTTATTTTTGTATTTTTAGTAGAAACAGGGTTTCATTATGTTGGCCAGGCTGGTCTCAAACTCCTGACCTCGTGATCCACCTGCCTCAGTATCCCAGAGTGCTGGGATTACAGGCGTGAGTCACCGTGCCCCGCCCTGATTTACTATTCTTCATGGGATACAACAGTTTCTTCTTTAGCTCACATCACTTCATGGTACCTGACACATTATATACATATTTTTTAGTGTATTTGTTTATTTTATGATTTTCTCTAAGTATTGAAACTTCAAGAAAGCAAGGACTTTAAACCATAGATGAGAGTTTTGAGGCCAGCCCATTGCCACGCTAAAATAAATAAGGCACAAAATGAGGAAGGCCTCAACCAGGCTGGTGGCTGTGGGCCTGGGGAAGAAGACACATACACAAGCACAGACTATGGAAAGGAAGAAAACAAAAGATCTGGCGACAGACTGGATAAGATATAAGAAGGAGGGGGCCAGGCATGGTGGCTCACACCTGTAATCCCAGCAGTTTGGGAGGCTGAGGTCAGGAGTTCGAGACCAGCCTGGCCAACCAACGTGGTGAAACCCTGTCTCTCCTAAAAATACAAAAATTAGCTGGGTGTGGTGGCACGTGCCTGTAATCCCAGCTACTCAGGAGGCTGAGGCAGGAGAATCACTAGAACCCGGGAGGCCGAGGTTGTGGTGAGCCAAGATCATGCCATTGCACTCTAGAAGAGCGAAACTCAGTCTCAGAAAAAAAGAAAGAAAGAAAAATAGGCATCAGTCACAGGGGCATTGGTCAGCAATGGAGAATGGTAAAAAGGATCTCATCAAAGGCAAATATGGGAGTGCCTATCAAAGCACTGTCCAGGGAGTAGATGTCTGTGTAGATTCTCTTAGTCTGATGCCGTTAAGCAGAAGACCCCAATAACTGGAGTGACCATCTAATTTACTGTGCCCCTGTAATCCCAGCTCTTTAGGAGGCTGAGGTGGATGGATCAGTTGAGGCCAAGAGTTCAAGACCAGCCTGGCCAACATGGTGAAACCCCGTTTCTACTAAAAAACACAAAAATTAGCTGGGTGTGGTGGTGCATGCCAGTAATTCCAGACACTCAGGAGGCCGAGGCACAAGAATCACTTGAACCCAGGAGGCAGAGGTTGCAGTGAGCCAAGATTGCGCCACTGCACTCCAGCCTGGGTGACAGAGTGAGGCTCTGTCTCAAATAATAATAATAATTTACCGTCCAAACCAAGCCATGTTGACAGCAAAAGAGGCATTATTAATCACTGTGCTAGGACAGTAAACCAGGACTGTCCCAAGAAATCAGGGATGTGACTACCCTACCTCAACTAATTCATACCAATTTTTTACTCTCATTGCAGCCTTCGGATGATACCAGATGCACCTAAGACATACATTTTAAAATGTACTAACATTACTGAAAACTGAAATGCTTCTTACAATTGATGTAGGCATTAAATATCAGGCTTCTTTTTGGGGGGCTGGGGAACCAAACCTGTTATTAACTTAATAGTACATCTTACAAACAATAACATCTTGTAATCAAGGGTACAAAGTAATTTGGTTTCCCATGTGGTATGACTTAAAGGAAAATTCATGGATTGGAGGGTAGAAATGCCTTCTCACTAGGCAACTGATTTCCACCAGAAGGAAAATAAGTAGGTATTTTGGTTTTAAACATTAGTCTCGGCCAGGCACGGTAGCTCATGCCTGTAATCCCAGCACTTTGGGAGGCCGAAGCGGGTGGATCGCCCAAGGTCAGGAGTTTGAGACCAGCCTGGTCAACATGGTGAAACCCCGTCTCTACTAAAAATACAAAAGTTAGCTGAGCGTGGTGGCGCATGCCTATAATCCCAGCTAGGCAGCTGAGGCAGGAGAATTGCTTGAACCTGGGAGGTGGAGGTTGCAGTGAGCCAAGATTGTGCCACTGCACTCTAGCCTGGGCAACAGAGCGAGATGCCATCTCAAAAAAAAAAAAAAAAAAAACAGCATTAGTCTCTTGTGAACTTGGTTAGTTTGAATTGGTAACATAAGACTCGGTATAAGTCTACGAGGCCAAAGTCCAGATCCTGGCCTAGGGTGAATTTATTATTACTAAGGTCATTCTGTCCCACAGGGACCTGTTTGGGAAGTCCCCCATCTTTACCCGGAGGACAATCCTCGGTGTCACCACAGGCACCACCGTGACCCTTCCCCTTGTGAAAAGAAAGAGGCAGTAGGGCCAGGAGTCTGGTTTAGGTCTGTTGGGGTTAAAAGGCGAAGGAGACATTGAGATGGAAATGGGGCTGGAAGTAAAACTTGAATGAGTTGTGCACGGGCCACAAATAATCAGAAGAAGAAGCGATTTGGGTTGCATCTAGTATCACTACAGTTCAGATAAACTACTAGAGGTAGGAAGTGCCATTAAAGAACTTGCGGGCGTGTGAACAGGCTTCACTCTAACGCCGAGTTTGATAGACTAGGGGTGGCTCGGTGTTTGCAGCCTTTTGGGAAAAAGTGCTAGATGGATGAGCCACATCTGCCATTGGCTCAGAAGGGAGGGGAGCATGGAATTAAAGCACATTTATATTGGAAGTATTATATGTAATACATTATTAAAGATGTGTTTCTTCAACAAAATAAACAACAGCGAGAGGGTAATACATAAAATGAGAAAAACAGTTGAAAACGACTTACTTATTTTGTCCAATTGTCTCAAAATCTTTCACAATAACCCCAAGGGAAGATGAAAAGTCCAATGGAATACCCCTCAAGTCAAACTCCAAAATCTGTTCACAGAAAGGTTTTGAAAAGAAAAAAAAAAGGCTGTTAAAGGAGCAGAGATTACTCAGATGCACCAATGCTACATGGTGGGTCATTATTTTCACCAGGGACAATCTTTTGAAGTTAGGCAGAAATGACTAAATTCTAAACCTGAAGGCGGCCAAGGGGGCGGGGAAAGAAACCAGACGTCAACTAAGAGGACCTGTGGACAACTCCTGGCTTCCTGTTTCCTAGGCGCTGTAGCTTCAGCCAGGTCACCACACCCCTGCCTCATGCTCAGAGAACTGCACTCAACGCCTACCACAACTGCTGCAAGAATAAAATGTAGGGTGCATGTGAAAACATCTTCTCCAATGGCTAGTTTTAAATTATCTGCTCTTCTTAATCATGCTACTATCGGACAAAGAAGATGAATGAGCTAAGCAAACATTTTCTAAAATGCCTCTCCTTTTAAGTTCCACCACGGCTCGGTCAATGCTGTAATATACCGACCTGTCTGGGTCTCTCATTTTAATGCAGTAAGTTGCTTTCTAATGACAAATGTAAAAAATAAATAAGTAAAGCATCACTGATGCCTTTGATTAATCAGGTAATAAATAAATTAAATATATTAAATGATGACTTGATCCTTCTTGTAGTGGGCTTGGAATGGAAGGACAACTTGTTTCAGAACTTCTAAAATAAAGTTTTTCAGAACTTAAAAAAGTTATCAGTCACCTCAGTAGCTGGGATTACAGGTACACACCACCATGCCCAGCTAATTTTTGTACTTTTAGTAGAAATGGGGTTTCGCCATGTTGGCCAGGCTGGTCTCGAACTCCCAACCTCAAGTAATCCATCCGTGTTGGCCTCCCAAAGTGCTGGGATTACAAGTGTGAGCCACAGCCCCTGGCCTCGAATCTCCTATTAGAACACACCCAGGCTGGGAATGGTGGCTCACACCTGTAACTCCAGCACTTTGGGAGGCTGAGGCAGGAGGACTGCTTGAGGCTGGCAGTTTAAGACCGGCCTGGGCAACTCAGTGAGATTCTGTCTCTAAGAAAAATTTAAAAATCAGCAGAGCGCAGTGGTGTGTGCCTATAGTCTCAGCTGCTTAGGAGGCTGAGGCAGGAGGATCACTTGAGCTCAAGAGGTCACGGCTGCAGTTAGTTATGACTGTGCCATTACACTTTAGCCTGGGTGACAGAGCAAGACCCTGTCTCGAAAAAGAAAAAAAGAGCTGGGCACAGTGGCTTATGCCTGTAATCCCCAAGGCAGGTGGATCACCTGAGGTCAGGAGTTTGAGACCAGCTTGACCAACATGGTGAAACCCCATCTCTACTAAAAATACAAAATGAGACAGACATGGTGGCGCATGCCTGTAATCCCAGCTACTTGGGAGGCTGAGGCAGGAGAATCACTTGAACCTGGGAGACAGAGGTTGCAGTGAGCCGAGATCGCACCATTGCATTCTAGCTTGGGCAATAAGAATGAACCTCTGACTTTAAAAAAAAAAAAAACACAGCATGAGCAATCCCAATGCATTTGAGGTTGATGTTTCACTTGGGTTTGGTTTCAATTATAAAACAGTTTACTTGATAAAACATTTGCAATATGAAAGTAAAGAAAAAAGTGTTGGAAACAAAATGGAATAAGATGGCTGATTCCCTGCAGAGGATATGCCAGCTCACGTGAGAACACATCTCTCTGCCATCGGTCACGTGGCTTGATCTCAAATATAAAGAGAGGAGTTGGGATGATTCAAAATCTGAAGTAGGAAGCACCCTCACATGAATGTATTTCTTATTTGCTTTATTCTTGGAGCTCTGTGTCAGGTGCTAGGAATCCACAGTGACCAACCCAAGGGGCCTCTTGTTCTCATGGAGCCTGCAGTCCAGCTGGCTGTGTTCTGGGTTCTGGGGGAAATTACAGATAAGTGGAATTCCCTCTCAACCTGCCTGAGACCTCCGGGCATTTCAGAAAGGCATTAAAAAGGCTGGACACAGTGGCTCACACCTGTAATCTCAGCACTTTGGGAGGCCAAGACAGGAAAATGGCTTAAGCCCAGGAACTCAACACGAGCCTGGGCGGGATGTAATCTCTACAAACATTTTAAAAAATTAGCTGGGCATGGTGGTGTACACCTGTAGTCCCAGCTATTCAGGAGGCTAAAACAAGGGGGATTGCTTGGGCCCGGGAGATTGAGCCTGCAGTAAGATATGATTGAACCACTGCACTCCAGCCTGGATGACAGAGCAAGACCCTGTCTTAAAAAACCAAAAAAACAAACCAAGGCATTAAAAAGTTTTTTGTTTCACTTCATTCAAGGATAAGGTCTAGCCAGACACAATGGCTCACACCCATAATCCCAGCACTTTGGGAGGCTGAAGCAGGTGGATCACTTAAGCTCAGGAGTTCAAGACCAGCCTGGGCAACATGGTGAAACCCCATCTCTACAAAAAATAAAAGAATTAGTCAGGTGTGATGTGTGCTTGTGGTCCCAGCTACTCAGGAGGCTGAGGTGGGAGGATCACCTGAGCCCAGGAATTCAAGGCAGTATTGAGCCTTAATCACACCACTGTACTCCTACCTGAGGGAGACCCTGTCTCAAAAAAAAAAAAAAAAAAAAAAAAGATAAGGGTCTATTCTTTATCTCACAGAGATATTAAAACTAGTTGGGAGAGAAAGCAATTTGCAGTGGGTGGAGGGAAGCCTTCATGGCCTGGTGACTTGGCAAAAATAACAAAGACATTCATTATTGTTCTTGTCCTGGGAGGTTTGACCCAGCTTTGAAAAACACAAGGGAGCTGGCCATAAACTGTTAAAAAGTTAGAGTTTCATGAATAATTGGGTGGTTTAAAAGACGAGAGAGAGTAGGAAAATCCTACTCAGTGGGGAAGAATTAAATTTTTTCACATATTTGTGAAAATATTAAACACTAAACTACTTCTAAACTAGATATAAGGTCAACAGTAGGGGGAGGTAAAGAAGTTATATGTCTTCAGTAGAATATTATACAGTCATTAAAATACTTTTGAATTGAATAATATGGGCATATGTTCAGGATATAATAGTAAGAAAACGTGGGAGAGGGAAATCATTTGCTATATGATGCTAGTTTGTATTTCAGATGTCATATTTCATTAAATATACTCCTTCAATAAACACTGATACATCACAGATGTTAATAGTAGTTTCCTCTAAGGAGTGGGACCCAAGTTAATTTCTTAATGCTTATCTGAAGTTTTCAAAAATGTCCACATGAAGCATATTGGATATCACTTTTATCAACATAAAAACAATACATGTCATTACCCAGCTAGACACACAGAGAATCATGTGATACAGTCTTGATTTGTCACATGCAGATATGTTTTTAATTATGAGGCCTTCCTGCTGAGGCTCTGGAGATGATCTAATCCCACCCTTGCTCTACACATGTGCCCCAGATACACAACATAAGTGGACCAAGCTCACACAGCAAGCTCATGGCAGTGCCAGGTAACAACTCAACTCTCCTCCTGCCAGTCCAGGCTCCCCTCGCCGCACCACGGCTGTACAGGAGATGGTTGCTGGTGAACTACTGTCCTTGAACTGCTCTGCTCTCTTGGTGAACACAAAGGGAAATGGAGTGGGTGGGGGTGAAATATAGAGATTCTCCTTCCAAAAGGAAGAGGTAGTAACCTCACACCCAAAGATAGGACAATCAAATACAGCTTATCTGTTAAAACAAAGTTGAAAAAACAATGAAGAAGTCACCTCATTCCAGACAGGGTTCAAATTCATTATCAACTTTCTTTGTTTTCTTTTTCTCATCTGCAAAAGAGATAAAGGAAGAGATAATCAATCATTTACAAAAAATTAAAGAGCATGTGCCATTCATTGATTCTAAGAACATTACCTGAGAGTTTACTTGCACCCACATTTCCCCATTAATCTGCTTAGGATGGGCATGAGCCACTGCACCTGGCCTTCATCTAATCTTAACCCTAGGAGGATCCAGGCTGAGGTAATGCACAGCTGTAATCCCAGCACTTAGGGAGGCCAAGGTGGGGAGGATTGCTTGAGCCCAGGAGTTCAAGACCAGCGTAGGCAACATAATGAAACCCCATCTCTACAAAAATACAAAAATTAGCTGGGTGTGGTGACACATGTCTGTAATTCCAGCTGAAGTGGGAGGATCCCTTGAGCCCAGGAGGTCAAGGCTGCAGTGAGCCAAGATCACACCACTAACACTCCAGCCTGTGAAACAAAGTGAGACCCTTTCCCAAAAAACAACAATAACAACAACAAACACCGCTAGGAGCTTTGTATTACTATTTTCATCCCCCCTTTCACAGCTAAGGAAACTGAGAAGCTGAGTAACATATTCAAAGTCACCCAGTTGGCCAGGTGCAGTGGCTCACACCTGTAATCCCAGCACTTTGGGAGCCCAAGGCAGGCAGACAACTTGAGATCAGGAGTTCGAGACCAGCCTGGCCAACATGGTGAAATCTCATTTCTACTAAAAATACAAAAATTAGCCAGGCGTGGTGGTGGGCACCTGTAGTCCCAGCTACTCGGGAGGCTGAGGCAGGAGATTCACTTGAACCCAGGAGGCAGAGGTTGCAGTGAGCCGAGATTGCACCAGCACACTCCAGCCTAGGGGATAGAGTGAGATTCAGTCCCCCTAAAAAAACAAAAAACAAAAAACAAAATCACCCAGTCAATAAATGGTACTGCCAGGATTTGAGACCCAGGCAATCTCATATTGGTGGCCACACTTTGAGTCACTCCTCAGCCATCGCTTCTCCTCTCCTGCCGTGGAATGTAGGAGGCAGTGGGTTTTGTTTCGCTAATGTCACATTGCGTTGGCTCCCAGCACACAGCTGCCTGTGGGACTAACCACCTCATTCTTCCAAGACCTCAGCATAGCAAGGCCGTGAGTCATGGCCCTCACTCTGCTAAGCATTAAATTTTCCACTTGAGAGGGCAACACACAGCCCAATGGCTCCCTTCCCGTTTCAGCATGCCCTACTCATCGGCTCGTGCCCAGACCTATACTGGCTGGTTCTGCCTGTGCTCTTTATAGTGGCCTACAGAGGCCCTCACTGTATCTGACTCTGAGGCCCCCTAGAAGCTGTCCTGAAACTTCCCCCTCCCCACACTTCCATTTTCACCCCACCCATCCCTCTCCTCATCTGACATAAACTCCCAGCCCTCCTCTCTGGTTCCAGTATAAGGAAGTGCTCTTGAGAGAAAGAGGAGACATGCAAAGGAGTTTTTTTTTTGAGAGTCTCGCTCTGTCGCCAGGCTGAAGTGCAGTGGTACAATCTCGGCTCACTGCAACCTCCGCCTCCTGGGTTCAAGTGATTCTCTGCCTCAGCCTCCCAAGTAGCTGGGATTACAGGCACCCACCACCATGCCTGGCTGATTTTTGTATTTTTAGTAGAGACGGGGTTTCACCATCTTGGCCAGGCTGGTCTCGAACTCCTGACCTTGTGATCCACCCACCTCGGCCTCCCAAAGTGCTAGGGTTACAGGTGTGAGCCACTGCGCCTGGCCGAGGATTTTTAACTTAAATAGAACTAGACAAAATGGTTTCTGTGTGTCATTGTAACCGCTCCCTCTACAGAACATCTCTAGGTGCCAGGCTGTGCAATCTACCCCAGTATCTCCAACCACTGAGACAATTCTTCAAGGTAAATGTGGTCATTTCCATTTCTCAGCCAAGAAGACGGAGAGTAATTAATCTACCTACGATCACACAACTAACATGGAAACAGCGCCAGATTTTGAACTACAAGTCTCTGGCTCCAAAATCTGTGTTTGTGTGTGTTTGCCACCACGACGCAGTGCCTTACTGCAAGCCGTCAGAAATGCTGGGTAATGTGGATGCAGAAATACAACGTGCGATGGGCTTGGCATCTTGGAAAATGTCCATAGGGAAGTTCATGGTCACATTCTAGGTTATCCTGAAACTCTCTAAGATTACTTGCTCTAATACACAAAATATTGCCTCTGTGAGTTTTCCTGCAGGAAAGACCTCATGCTTCTCATCAGATTCTCAAATGAGTTAGTGACCTTGAAAAGGTTAGGAATCCCTGCATTCAACAAGCATGAAATAGTACCACCCATCTCCCCTCCACCTCACCACTGCCCCTGCTCCCGTAACCAGGGCTTGGTGGGTGGAGAATTGAGTCATGAAGGTGTGGATCTGGACCCTGAAACCATCGCAGGCCTTCAAGAGAGAAGATAGGTAATTCCAAGAAGTCCCAGGAAGAAGGGAAAGCAAGAAGGCACCAAATAATGCATAAAACTGGGCACCTGGGCTTGGGGTAGGATTTGCATCACTGCAAGATGGCACTGAAGCAAAGTTCCAGTCTCCAAGTCCCCAAGACTCCAACCAGGAAGCCAAGGCAGGGACAAGGGGCTCCAGGGAGGCTGCAGAAAAAGCCAGCAATTGTCAACATGAAACAAGTCCCAAGCCTGGTTACTGACCTAGGAAACGGTACAAGGAAGACACGCTGCAAGCTACCTTGATGCCGAGCCTGGGACCACAGATCCTCTCTGCCCCTCAGGAGGGACAGGAATGTTCAAGGGTCAGCAGCTGGGGAGTGTGAAATGATTCATTCGTTCATTCATTCATAAACATTTGTTAAGCATCCACTGTGTGCCAGTAACAGGAAACAGAAGAGTGTAAGATAGTTCTTAGTCTTAAAACGTTCCGCAGGCCAGGGGCGGTAGCTCATGCCTGTAATCCCAGCATTTTGGGAGGCCAGGCAGGAGGATCACCTGAGATCAGGAGTTCGAGATCAGCCTGGCCAACATGCTGAAACCCCATCTTTACTGAAAATACAAAAATTAGCCAGGCATAGTGGCGGGCACCTATAATCCCAGCTATTCGGGAGGCTGAGGCAGAAGAATCGCTTGAATGTGGGAGACGGAGATTGCCATGAGCCAATATCACGCCACTGCACTCCAGCCTAGCAACAAAAGTGAAACTCTGTCTCAAAAAAAAAAAAAAAAAAAAAGAAAGAAAAAAGAAAAGAAATAGCAAAAAGCTCCACCATGCTCTCGCCTGTCTCTTTTCTTCTTTTTTAATTTTTTTATTTTGGGGACAGAGTTTTGCTATTGTTGCCCAGGCTGGAATGCAATCGCACAATCTTGCTCACTGCAACCTCTGCCTCCCAGGTTCAAGCGATTCTCCTGCCTCAGCTTCCTGAGTGGTTGAGATTACAGGCATGTGCCACCATGCCTGGTTAATTTTTTGTATTTTCAGTAGAGATGGGGTCTCTCCATGTTGGTCAGGTTGGTCTCGAACTCCCTACTTCAGGTGATCCGCCCATCTTGGCCTCCCAGAGTGCTGGGATTACAGGCGTGAGCCACCACACCTGGCTTTGCCTGTCTCATTCTCATCCTGAAGTTCCTTCTTGCTTATCAGAAGGGGAATACATGGAAATAATGACTGGCCAGCTCGGGCCAAGAGACCTCACAGCTCAGCCCACAGAAATGGTTCACTGAGTGAGTTCTTCCACAAACGTTAATCAGCTCCTTCCTTCTTCCATCCAACAAATATTTGTGGAATAGCAATTGCCAGGCATTGAGCTGGCAACTGTAGGAGACACAAAAATACCCAACACATGGTTCTTGCCTTGAGGGGGGTCTAGTGGGGGAGGGAAGATGTAGCTCTATGGGACTGATATAGAAAGAACTTCTGGCCGGGCGCAGTGGCTCACACCTGTAATCCCAGCACTTTGGGAGGTCGAGGCAAGTTGATCATAAGGTCAGGAGTTCAAGATCAGCCTTAACAACATGGTGAAACCCTGTCTCTAAAAAAAAAAAAAAAAGAAAAGAGAGAAGAAAGAACTTCCGACCTGGTACAGTGGCTTATGCCTGTAATCCCAGCACTTTGGGAGGCTGAGGTGGGCAGATCACGAGGTCAGGAGTTCGAGACCAGGCTGGCCAGCATGGTGAAACCCAGTCTCTACTAAAAATACAAATTAGCCAGGTGTAGTGGCAGGCACCTGTAATCCCAACTACTCAGGAGGCTGAGGCAGGGGAATCGCTTGAACCCAGGAGGCGGAGGTTGCAGTGAGCTGAGATTGCACCACTGCGCTCCAGCCTGGTGACAGAGCAAGACTCCATCTCGAAAAAAAGAAGAAAGAAAAAGAAAGGACTTCAGTTGCTATCAGAGGCGTATCAATGCACAGACAAATTCAGAGGAAAGAAAGGTGAGTTGAGGCTGTGTGCACAGAGGAAGCAGAGGCTGAGCAAGGTGAGGACTGAAGGACAAGGAGGGATTGAAAACCTGGAGCCAGAAGACAAGCTCACTCCGGGTAGATGCAATAGGGTGGGTGGGGCAGGCATGGAAGAGGGAGAACCAGTTAAGTCACCGCGAACAACCCAGGACCCAACCAGCTGGAACCAAAGAGTGTGGAAGTGGGTAGGGGCAACTGGGCTTTGTGGGAAGGTTATGGTCACGCTGTGAAGCTAGCCTGGTACTAGGCTAAGCTTCATTTGGCTGATATAAGTACTTAAAGGAGGAGGGTATTAGAAACTGGATTTTATAACTTAAAAAAATTTGTAACTCATGAGAAAACCAAGTGGCCCAGCAATTCTCCTAGCCCATGTTCCTGAACACATGATTCAATCGTGTGTTGAAAATAAAGGGGAGCGGCTGAGTCCAAGCAGATGCCAGTTAACTACAGACCAGGGGAGCTAATCAAGCAGAACTTCCTGCAGCTCCTGGCACTCCCTGTGTGAGGCTGATGCTAATGGCGCTACCTCTAGGAGCCACTCCCTGCGGGCAGGGCATTGCTAAGCCCCCGCCACCTTTTTTTTTTTTTTTTTTTTGAGACAGTCTCGCTCTGTCACCCAGGCTGGAGTGCAATGGAACAATCTTGGCTCACTGCAACCTCTCTCCTGCCTCAGCCTCCTGAGTAACTAGGAGTACAGGTGCGAGCCACCACATCCAGCTAATTTTTGTATTTTTAGTAAGACAGGGTTTCGCCATGTGGGCCAGGCTGGTCTCAGACTCCTAACATCAAGTGATCTGCCTCGGTCTCCCAAAGTGCTAAGATCACAGGTGTGAGCCACCTCACCCAGCCTGCTAAACCCTCTACATGCGTTGTTTCACTGAATCCTCCTGGTAAGCCTATGAGGTAGGCACTGTTATTTTCCTCAGTTTGCAGACAAGCAAAGAGAGCTCAGAATGGTTAGGTAACTTAGCCTAGATCACAGGGCTAGGAAGAAGCATAACCAGGTCTAGCGTGACTCCCCGAGCCTATGCATTTAACCACTGCACCTCCCATCTCCCTGCCTAATAAGGAAAAACTAAGTGGCTGGCATTAGCTCCTACCCTCCTGGAGAAACTCTGCTCCTTCTCTTCCAGGAAGGAGGCTCTTGTGTTTATCAAAATGTGTACATGTTACATTTTATGAAAACCGATTCTTGGCTGGCGCGGTGGCTCACACCTGTAATCCCAGCACTTTGGGAGGCCAAGGCAGGCGGTTTGAAAGGTCAGAAGTTCAAAACAAGCCTGGTCAACATGGTGAAACCCCGTCTATACTAAAAATACAAAAATTAGCCAGGCGTGGTGGCAGGCACCTATAATCCCACCTACTTGGGAGGCTGAGGCAGGAGAATCACTTGAACCTGGGAGGCGGAGGTTGCAGTGAGCTGAGATCATGCCACTGCACTCCAGCCTGGGCGACAGAGCGAGACTACATCTCAAAAAAAGAAAACCCACTCTCACACATAAACACATCAGGCAAAAAAAAGTATATTATTTTTCTTATTAGCAGCCAGAGTCAAATATTTTTATTAGTCAGTTATTTGATTCTACCTCTTTAAAAAAAAAAAAGGTTAAACCTGCAGGCATTAAACATCAAATTGAATTACAGGAAACTCACTCTCCCTTCTCTACATCACCTACCCCCCAACCTGGCTCCTATGTCTAATTTTATTAAGATGACTGTTTCTTCCTATGGAAAGAAATGAAATACTTTCAGCCCAGAACATAACAACTGACTCAAATGCAGAGCACACTCTGGACCAGGGCTCAAGGCATTCTTCGGGACATTTCCTGTTTTCCTGCTTCTCACTCAGTTCTGTGGAGGTCACCACTGCAGTAATTAACCCAATGCCAGCCTCCAAACAAGGTTTCCGGGAGAACTGAACAGCTCTCTTAGCCAAACCACCGCCCTCTTGCACAGAACTATTTCCTTTGCTGTCCACCTACCAGCCAGTGTGTCAGACCCTTATTGAAAAGGCCTGGCCCAGTGAGGTGCTCATGCCTGTAATCCCAACACTTTGGAAGGCCAAGGACAAAGGATCATTTGAGTCCAGGAGTTCAAGACCAGCCTGGGTAACATAGTGCGACTTCATCTCTACAAAATACTTAAAAATTAACCAGGAATACTGGCATGCACCAACAGTCCCAGCTACTCAGGAGGCTGAGGTGAGAGGATTGGTTGAGCTTGGGAGGTGGAGGCTGCAGTGGCCACACTCCTGCACTTCATCCCCTGTGACAGAGCAAGACCCTGTCTCAAAAAAAAAAAAAAAAAAAAGGCTTGAAAGACACCAGAACACCTGAAACTGGCTTGCTACATCTGTGCCAGTGGTCAGCTGTGATGGTTCATTTCATGTGTCAAGTTGGCTGGGCTACGGTGCCTTGTTGCATGGTCAAACATTGGTCCAGATGTTGGTGTCGCAGTATTTTGTAGATGTGATAAACATTTATATTCAGTTGACTTTCAGTAAAGCAAAATTACCCTCTATAATTTAGATGGCCCTCATCCAAACAGTTGAAGGTCTTAAGAGCAAAAACTGGTTTCCTGGAGAAGAAATTCTGCCTCAAGACTGTAACATAGAAACCCCGCCTGAGTTTCTAAGCTGTGGAATTTAGACTCGAGACCTGCAACATCAACTCTGATGTGAATTTCCAGCTTGCTGGGCCACCCTGCAAATTTCAGACTTGCCAGACCCCACAACTGATGAGCCAATTCCTTAAATTCTCTCTCTTTCTGTCTCTGTACAGACACATGCACACACATCCCATTGCTCTGCTTCTCTGGGAGAATCCTGACTAACCAATCATGCCAGGTGCCCATGGAAGTAACACGATAGTAACACATTTGAAATGCTTCCAAATACACACCATCTCACCATTCCTAAAAATCCTGCAGGGAAAAGCACAGGGGTCGGCCTAGCTCCTCTGACTGGACTTTCACATCTGTGAATTCTCTTCCTTTGAGCTGTTATCTTGGGAAAATATAAAGCTGAACCTCCAAGCTCAGAGTCCCTCATAGATAAACTGACGCACTCAGATGAGATAATCTCTAAGTTTTCCCCCAGACTCCATGGTGCATAAGCTTTATGAAGTGCCCCCAGGTCCTGAACGGTTAGACTGCTGTGTCTTACTGAAATGGCCTCAGGAAAAGGGAAGATGCTATCTACAAAAGCTCCCTAAGTAACTCAGCTCTTTGGTTTGGAACAACAAGATCTCTAGGTTCAGCCAGGAGTCTACATTCGATCTCCCATTCAGAAGTCCTTCTTCACCTTTCCTTGGTCTCTGGGTCATGCCTCCTTTCTTTTGAGATATATAAGGTCCCACATGAATTGATCTGCCATTTCACCTAACATTTCACACACCCCTGAAGCCCATCCATACATGGCTAACACTTATTATTTTTTATTTTATTTTATTTATTTTTTTTGAGATGGAGTTTTGCTATTGTTGCCCAGGCTGGAGTGCAATGACTCGATCTAGGCTCATCACAACCTCTGCCATCCAGGTTCAAGCAGTTCTCCTGCCTCAGCCTCCTGAGTTGCTGGGATTAGAGGCAGGTGCCACCATGCCCGACTAATTTTGTATTTTTAGTAGTATTTTTCTCCATGTTGGTCAGGCTGGTCTCGAACTCCCAACCTCAGGTGATCCGCCACCTGAGCCTCTCAAAGTGCTGGGATTACAGGTGTGAGCCACCACGCCTGGCTTCTAGCAGTTATCATTAAGTGCTCTGAAAGGAGTCACTGTTTCCAGGGCTTCTCATGAATTCTCTCACTCAACCTTCACAACTCTAACAGGTAAGTTCTATCATGATCATTCCCAGTTACAGAGGAAGAAACCAAGACACGGAGAGGTTAAGCAACTTATTAGAGGTCACACAGCTAGTAAGTGACAGAGCTGGGATTCAAACCCTGGCTAAAGAGACAAAGGCAGTTAGTTTTCAGAGTCGGAGGATTAAGACCAGAGGATGATGCCTTGAAGGCTGGAACTATGTATTATTAATATTATTATTCCCCCGAAATGCTTACTACATGGTAATTTCTCCATGACTTGAGTAAACTGGACTTCATAAGTTTATGTAAGTATGATTACTAGGGCTGCTTTAATGATTAAATGAAAGAATGAATACAAAGTGCGCAGCCCAGGTCCTGGCACACAGTAAGCACTAAACAAATGAGAGCTATCAGATGATTTCTTTTTTTCTTTTTCTGCGTTTTTTTTTTTTTTTTTTTGAGACAGCTAGAGTGCAGTGGCGCAATCTGGGCTCACTGCAACCTCCACCTCCTGGATTCAAGCCATTCTCCTGCCTCAGCCTCTCAAGTAGCTGGGAATACAGGCATGTGCCACCATGCTCGGCTAATTTTTGTATTTTTAGTAGAGATGGGGTTTTGCCATGTTGGCCAGGCTGGTGTCGAACTCCTGACCTCAAGTGATCTGTCCTTCCTCGGCCTCCCAAAGTGCTGGAATTAAAGCACCATGCTCAGCTAGATGATTTCGGATTACAGCACCAGGGCAGCCTCCTTGCATACCCCAGGGGGTTCCCAGGCTATGGAGCCCCAGAGGGCAGGGCCCCTGTAACTGGAGGAAGTGCCCGGTGGGGCTGGGACGGCCCTGGTGGAATATTTCTTCCACGTGGCTCCATTCCAGGCCTCTGAGTTTCCCTGGGGCAGCTGGCATGTGAGCAGTGACTGCTCCTCCCTGGCAGGCAGGCTGGGAGCCTCCAGGAGCCAGCTAATTTCACTTTCACCAGAGGGCAGAGAAGGCTCTGAGAAGGGCCAGCAGGACTTGAGGGGCACCTGGGGGAGCACAGGGACACATGGCCCTCAGGTGGACCTCTCAGGCAGTGTCTCTGACTTTTGGCTTTCCAACCCTGGCTGCCCTATCGTTCCAGGCAGATGCTGTCAAACAGGTTCTAGGAGAAAGGTATTTTGGGCAAGTGACAATGGTGATACAAATCGAGGCTGTTTGGGACATTTCTGAAACAGTCACTGATATCACTGATAAACAGAAATGCCCCAGCCAAAATGCAGGCAGGATGACTGCTCCCCCTCCCCCACACCCAGTGCCCCACTGGCCTCTGGAGATGCCCTTTCTGATGTACAAGCTCTTGAATCAAACCCACATCCTCCAAGGGAGCTGCAGTGAAATCCAGTCCATTTGAATGACTCAGCCAGAATCTGCTTCCTAAAAGCCGATGCCGGGGCGTGGTCATGTCCCAGCTCTGCTCACTGCCAGGGCTGCTGGGAAGGGCATCCAGGAGGGCCAGGCACCCAGCTTGGCTGTCTTGGTGTTTGTGTTGTGTGCTGGGCATATTAAACACATTCACATTCGTTCCCTGCAAGGGAGGCTGGGCGCAGTGCTCATACCTGTAATCCCAGCACTTTGAGAGGCCAGAGGGGGGGACATGGCTTGAGCCCAGGAGTTTGAGGCCTGCCTGGGTAACATAGTGAGACTCCATCTCCACAGAAAATTTAAAAATTAGCCTGGCATGGTGGCTTGCAACTGTGGTCCCAATTACTCACTATGGAGCCTGAGATAGGAGGATCACTTGAGCCCCAGAGTTCAAGGCTGCAGTGGGTCATGATGAGGCCACTGTGCTCCAGCCTGGGTGACAGAGCAAGACCCTGTCTCAAACAAACAAGCAAGAAACAAACAAACAAAAACAACAACAAAAACAGGAGATATAAAGATGCCCATTTTACAGATAAGGAAACTGAGGATCAGGGTTGTTAACTGACTTGCCCAAGATCATAGAGCCAGTAAGTGGCAGAGCTGAGCTTCAGCCCCAAGTCAGCCTTGCTTCCAAACCTGTGCTCTTAACTGCCACTGCAGCCAGAGGGTGCCTGGTGACCTGTCACTTTCTCAGACAGACCTTCCAGTGGTGCAAACTTGGTCTACTTACTCCAACTCTTCATATCTAGATTTCTTCATTAATAAAGATTGGTATCTAACGCCCAAGAATAATAGCTACCATCTGTAGGGCTCACCATCTGCCAGGCACTCTTCTAAAGGCTTTGTAAATGTTATCTATTATTATGATCCTTATTTAAGGCACAATAAAGTTAAGTAGCTTTCCAGGATTACCTGCTAATGAGAAACAAAGCCAGAATTTGAATATAGTCTTCTGGCTCTGGAGCCACTTAACCTCTCTGGCTTCTGACTGGTATATTTCTGAGACATAATTTGCTGGAGAATGAATTGAGTCTCAGATACTCAGCAAATACACTTCAAACTCACTGAGGAGGTAGGGCCTATGGGGCCTCTCAAGGCCCGAGTGTCCTCTAAAAAGGGGATACAAGGCCGGGCACAGTGGCTCACGCCTGTAATCCCAGCATTTTGGGAGGCCGAGGTGGGTGGATCACAAGGTCAAGAAATCGAGACCATCCTGGCTAACATGGTGAAACCCCATCTC
Source organism: Ateles fusciceps (assembly GCA_036589455.1). Lineage (NCBI taxonomy): Eukaryota > Metazoa > Chordata > Mammalia > Primates > Atelidae > Ateles > Ateles fusciceps. Next base: position 9,792,001 of record JAZHEH010002393.1, read on the forward strand.
TATTAAAAATACAAAAAATTAGCTGGATGTGGTGGTGCACGCCTGTAATCCTAGCTACTCGGAGGTGAAGCAGGAAAATCACTTGAACCCAGGAGGCGGAGGTTGCAGTGAGCTGAGATCACGCTACTGCACTCCAGCCTGGCGACAGAGTGAGACTCTGTCTCAAAAAATAAAGGGGAGGGGATAGAAAAGCCCACCTGGTTGAACTGCAGCAAGGATCAAGTGAGAAAGCATAAGTGCCCAGGACACAGGGGACATTACCATGTGCTGGAACCAGAATTAGCAACTGCTTCCTTCAGGCAAGCTTTGGGAGGATCCAGTCCTCTGTCTGTCCCCTCTCCAAGAGATGGTATCAAGAGAAAATAAAATAGTCACATAAAACCACTTTGAAAACAAATGCAGGCCGGGCGTGGTGGCTCACGCCTGTAATCCAAGCACTTTGGAGGCCAAGGCGGGCGGATCACCTGAAGTCGGGAGTTCAAGACCAGCCTGACCAACATGGTGAAACCCCGCCTTAAAAAAAAAAAAAAGGAAAAAGAAAACAAATGCAAAGCTTCGGAGTCAAAAATCTTGATAATTAGATCCTATCCCTCCCAGGAAAAGAATTTCCAGTTGAATTTCCCCTCAGCTTCAGACCTGGTGTCTCATCATTAATCCCCCTTTCAGTGGAATTTTTGGCCCTCCCAGCAGTTTAATCCATTTTCTTTTCTTTTTCTCTCTCTCTTTTTTTTTTTTGAAATGGAGTTTCTGTCTTGTTGCCCAGGCTGGAGTGCAATGGCACAATCTCAGCTCACTGCAGCCTCTGCCTCCTATGTTCAAGTGATTCTCCTGCCTCAGCCTCCCAAGTGGCTGGGATTACAGGCGCGCACCACGACGCCCAGCTTTTTGTAATTTTAGTAGAGAGAGAGTTTCTCCTTGTTGGTCAGGCTGGTCTCAAACTGCCAACCTCAGGGATTACAGGCATGAACCACCATGCCCAGCCTCATTTAATCCATTTTCTTCCACCCTCCTTCCTAGGCTGTGCATGGCTTTCACCTCTGCACAAGTTACCAAGCTGGGCTGGATGTCTGCTGTGGATTTGAGGGGAGAGCTGGGAGTCAGGAGTATTTGTGGGCTGTTGTTTGTCAGTGGGGCCTGGGACAGGGACAGAGGGTGGAATTAAAATGAGAAGACGCCAAGCATGAAGAAAACCAGCCATATGTGAAGCAGTGGGAAAAGGCATAGGACTGAGCATCCCAAGACCCAGTTTCTAGTCCTTCCCTGCCTCTTTCTGGCTACACTGCTTTGGCCTCCCTTGATATCTGTGTCTCAGTATCTTCATCTGCACAATGGGTATGAATATCTGCCTTCAGTACCTCCTTGTGTTGTTGTGGAGAACAAATAAGATTATACCCAGGCCTGACGCGGCGGCTCACACCTGTAATCCCAGCACTTTGGGAGGCCGAGGCGGGCAGATCATGAGGTCAGGAGTTCGAGACCAGCCTGGCAAACATGGTGAAACCCCTTCTCTACTAAAGATAGAAAAAATTAGCTGGGCGTGGTGGCGGGTGCCTGTAATCCCAGCTACTCAGGAGGCTGAGGCAGGAGAATAGCTTGAACCCACGAGGCGGAGGTTGCAGTGAGCCGAGATCGCAGCATTGCCACTCCAGCCTGGGCGACAGGGTAAGACTCTGTCTCAAAAAAAAGAGATGACACCCATGAAAGGGCTTTCTACACTGTAAGTGCCCTGGAAGGCACTGTCACACATGGAAGCCATCATAATGTGTCCAACACCAGAGGGCAAACAAGAGGGAATTTGGGGCCCCAGACCAAGGCCTCTGAGACCAGAGATGTCCAGCTTAAAGGTACCAATGCCCCAGGCCCCACCATGTTGTGACCAGATGCCCTCAAGGCTGGCTTTGTCCAGGGAAGTTACTGCTAACAGTCAGCAACAGAGCCCAGATTGCGAGCCATGTGGGCTGAATGCATGTGCCTGACCACAGGATGGGTCAAATTTGGATGTGACCAAAACCAAGCACTCAGGGTCACATACGGGACAGCACAGGTGGTACAGACTCGGCAGTGGGCGTCTGTGTTCAGCTCTGCCTGGCCCCTGCTGTGAGACCTTGAGCGAGGCATGTCACCCATCCTACAGGAGATTCAGTTTGTTCAGCTCTCAAATGAGGACTTCTTCCTTATTTTTATTTTTATTTTTTGATGAGAAAATAAAGGAGTAAATTAAAATGAAATAAGTACATGTGAAGCATGTAGCACGGTGTTTAACAGTCAATAAACCGTCACCATCAATATAACTGCAAATAATGATAATGTCTCCTTTCCAAAGGTTTAAACACACTGCACTCTTTTTTTTTCTTTTTTCTTTCTTTGAGACAGTGTCACTCTGGAGTGCAGCGGTACAATCTTGGCTCACTGCAACCTCCACCTCCCAGGTTCAAACGATTCTCCTGCCTCAGCCTCCCAAGTAGCTGGGACTACAGGCACCTGCCACCACGCCCAGCTAATTTTTGTATTTTTAGGAGAGATAGGGTTTCATCATGTTGGCCAGGTTGCTCTCGAACTCCTGACCTCAAGTGATCCGCCCGTCTCAGCCTCCCAAAGTGCTGGGATTACAGGTGTGAGCCACCCTGCGCTCTTAATTCATGCAACCCTGGCCCTATTTTCAGCTTAGACTATAAGCTGCATGTGGGCAGGACCAAACTTGCTTTATTCCCCACCCTATACACAGAGCTAAGCATGCAGCCTGGCAGAGTACCCTCTTGATCAATACTTGCATCAATGCTTGTTGAATCGATTTATGCTTGGAATGAGGAAGGAGGACAGGAAGGACAGAGACAGGGAGTGTCACGGCAATAAATTCAGACTGTTAGGAGGGGGTAAGCAAAAACATAACGTTTTATTTTATTTATTGAAAGAAAGAGAAGGGCAAGGATTTTTTTTTTTTCCAACTTACAAGCTGCACTATTGAGATGAAAAAGATGATGAAGGTCATAAACCAACAAACAGAGGTGAAATGAAGCGGCCCTCACCCTGCCAGTCAAATATTAGTCCATTATAGGAAGTTACGGTTCTTGTCTCCGCTAATGAAATGACTCAAACTCGACCATGGGTGGAACTGATTCACTGCTAAGCTATGTCACCTCTGAGCTTCTGAGTCACAGCATGTCATAAGGGCTTTCATTGTCCTATTGCAAACTCACCCCAGAAGGGATGGGTTTTGTTTTCCTTTTTCGTATTTTTTTTAAGTTCTTTTGTTCTTGGTACACTTTCTTCGTCTTTCAGACTGGACCCGAATGACCCCAACCACTAAACAACTCAATCTGCTCAGAGGGAGAGGAGCTGCTTATCTGAGTGTAGTCAGAGGCTGTGAGTTGTTTCTTCATCCATGCTGAGCTCGGTGAAGACGCATGGACCATCTGGAATCCAGTTAAATCCTGACCTGTCTCTGCCTCAGCTGCCTCACAGGGAAAATGAAGATGGCAATAATCCTACTTCGTAAAAATGAAATGAGGCCTGGGCATGGGGGCTCACACCTGTAATCCCAGCACTTTGGGAGGCTGAGGTGGGCGGATCACCTGAGCTCAGGAGTTTAAGACCAGCCTGGCCAACATGGCAAAACTTTGTCTCTACTAAAAATACAAAAATGAGTTGGACGTGGTGGCCTGCTCCTGTAATCCTAACTACTCGGGAGGCTGAGGCAGGGGAATCGTTTGAAACTGGGAGGTGGAGGTTGCAGTGAGCCAAGATTGCACCATTGCACTCCAGCCTGGGCGACAAGATCAAAACACCACCAAAAAAAAAAAAAAAAAAAGGAAAGGAAAGAAAAGGAACGAAGGAAGGAAGGATGGAAGGAAGGAAGGAAGGAAAAGAAAAGAAAAGAAAAAAGAAATGAGGATTAAATAAGACAGGGCAGGCCAGGCGTAGTGGCTCACGCCTGTAATCCCAGCACTTTGGGAGGCCCAGGCGAGGGGATCATGAGGTCAGGAGGTCGAGACCATCCTGGCCAACATGGTGAAACCCCATCTCTACTAAAAATACAAAAATTAGCTGGGCATGGTGATGTGCACCTGTAATTCCAGCTACTCGGGAGGCTGAAGCAGGAGAATGGCTTAAACCAGGGGTCAGAGGTTGCAGTGAACAGAGATTGCGCCACTGCACTCTAGCCTGGCGACAGAGAGAGACTCCAGCTTAAAACAACAACAACAACAAAAAATAAGACAAGACTCACAGATGTGAGGCACAGTGGGAGAATTTAGTAATTGTTGGTGGTGATGGTAGAGTAAGCAGTTGCTATTACTCAGGCTGTCCACCCTTGCCCAAATCTCCAGAAGACCTAAGTAGCAACGAATGCTGAAAACACTTTCTGTGTCCTAGCACCTTGGGAGGCTGAGGTGGGCAGATCACTTGAAGCCAGGAGTTTGAAATCAGCCTGGGCAACATGGATGGTGAAAGCCTATCTCTTTAAAAATACAAAAATTAGCCCCCAAAAGGTAGTCCCAGCTACTCGGGAGGCTGACGTGAGAATCACTTAAAATGGGAGGCAGAGGTTGCAGTGAGATGAGATTGTGCCACTGCACTGCATCCTGGGCAACAGAGTGAGACCCTTCTCAAAACAAACACTTTCTGTGTGGTTTTCTTTTACTCAGCTACCCTCACAACAACACTCCGAGGTAGGGACTACTATCCTTTCTATTTTACAGATGAGGCAATTCAGGTACAGTCATGCACTGCGACATGACATTTCGGTCAATGACAGATCACATGCACCACAGTGGTCCTCTAAGATTATAATATCATACTTTTACTGTACCTTTTCTGTGTTTAGATCTGTTTAGAAACACAGATACTTCCATTGTGCCGCAATTGTCTATAGTATTCAGTGCAGTAACATGCGGTACAGATTTGTAGCCTAGGAGTGACAGGCCATAGCATAAAGCCTAGCTAGATAGCAGACTGTACCATCCTAGGGTTGCGTCAGTATGTTCTGTGATCTTTACACAATGACAAAATCACTTAGCAATGCATTTCCCACGATATGTCCCCATTTTTGTTTTGTTTTTTTTTTTGATATGGAGTCTCACACACTCAGACAACCAGGCTGGAGTGCAGTGGCCGGATCTCAGCTCACTGTAACCTCTGTCTCCCTTGTTCAAGTGATTCTCTTGCTTCAGCCTCCCTAGTAGATGGGATTACAGGCATGAGCCACCATGCCTGGCTAGTTTTTGTATTTTTAGTAGAGATGGGATTACTCATGTTAGCTAGGCTGGTCTTGAACCCCTGACCTCAGGTGATCTGCCCACCTTGGCCTCCCAAAGTGCTAGGATTACAGGTGTGAGCCACCATGCCCAGCCACGTCCCCCATTCTTAAGTGACGCATGAACGTATAGAAACAGTGGGCAGCAGTAGGTGAGGGGGAGTCTGGACTCAGTGGCTGCTGGTGCTCTGTGGCTCCTGTGCTGTCCCACATGGTCGTCAGTAACCACACGTGGGTATGCACATTTAAGTTAATTCAAGTTAATATTAAAATTTCAGTTCCTCGGACACAGTGGCCACATTTCTGTGATCAGCATCCACGTGTGGTTGGTGGCTACCATATCAGACAGAGAAGATCTTGAATATTTCCACCTTCATCAAAAGTTCTATTGAACAGTATTGCTGTAAATCAGCTAGCACGCAGTATGCATACAAATGAAAACAATTAGCAAAATAGTCTGCTTTCATTTCCATCAAACTGACGAGTTGTTTTGACAAAATGTGAACCCAACCTAGACTTTTTTCAGATCTCCTTTTTTTTGTTTTGAGACAGAGTCTCACTCTGTCTTGCTCTGTCACCTCACCCAGGCTGGAGTGCAGAGGCACAATGTCAGCTTGCTGAAACCTCCACCTCCTGGGTTCAAGTGATTCTCTCACCTGAGCCTCCCAAATAGCTGGGATTACAGGCACATGCCACCACATCCGGCTAATTTTTGTATTTTTAGTAGAGATGGGGTTTCACCATATTGGCCAAGCTGGTCTCAAACTCCTGACCTCGTGATCCGCCTGCCTTGGCATCCCAAAGTGCTGGGATTACAGGAGTGAGCCACCATGTCCAGCGCAGAACTCCTTTCTAAAAGGGGAGTTTAAAGGTCCTGTGTCAGCCATCCTCACTTGATTCGCTAACTTTGTATTTCTTTAATCCCTGACCCAGCCCACTAATTTTTCACTTTGCAATGTGCAGAGCCAGACTTCAAAAGATGAGGACAAACATCTATTGTAAGTCGAAGCACCTTCAGTACATCATCTTATTTGATTTTTACAGCCTTCAGAAGTAGTTTATATCCCTACAGCTGGGGAAACTGAGATTCAGAGAGGTTCCAGGTCAGAGGTAAGCTGGGGCTCCCCTGACCTCCATCTTCCTTTGAGGTGCAGCTTCATGGATCCCAACCAGCCTGTGGAAACACTGAAGGCTTAAATACACAAGATCAGTTTTGTATTTTTTGGCATAGAGATCTCGTTCCGTTTGCTCCCACTGGCCTCTCTGGACTATGAGACCCTGACCTGAATGAATAAAAGGAGGAGTCAGAGTCATTCATTTTCTTTCTTCCTTCCTTCTTTCCTTTCCTTTCCTTTTCTTCTGTTCCCTTCTCCTTCCTTTCTTTTTCCTTCTTTCCTTCCTTCCTTCCTTCCTCTTTCTCTCTTCTCTTCTCTTCTCTTCTTTTGTACCCCACTCTGTTGCCCAGGCTGGAGTCCAGTGGCATGATCTCAGCTCACTGCAGCCTCCACCCCCAGGCTCAAACGATCCTCCCATCTCAGTCTCTTGAGGAGCTGGGACCACAGGTGTGTGCCACATTTTTTGTATTTCGGGTAGAGACAAGGTTTCACCATATTGTCCAGACTTGTCTCAAACTCTCGAGCCAGAGTGATCTTCCCACCTTGGCTTCCCAAAGTGCTGGGATTACAGGCATGAGTCACTGCACCCGCCCGGCTCAGAATCATTCATTAAGAACAACTTATTGCTCATCTAGTGTCTACCAGGCACTGAGCTAGGTGCTGGGGAAAGAAGCATTGTCCCTGCCCTCATGAAGTTTACTGTCTAACAGAGAAGGCAGACAGAAATCAATTAAGGCAGCAAATATACACTCCAATAGGTGCCATGAAGAAGTATAGAATGTCAAGAGAGAGAAATATATGAGACAAATTTTTCTGTCTTCCCAAAGATCAAATAGGGGAGCATGTCCTCAACCAAGCTCAGCTGTGGTTCATTCACAAAAGGTCCTTGATTTCAGGGACTCTGATCTCCCAGGATGAGCTTCTGGGAAGAGCAGGGTAACCTGGTTCTAGCCCTGTCTTGGGGAGCCCAGGCCAACTGGAAGACCTGGTCCTGCAGGGGGCCAAGGCTCTTTCCCACATGCCTTTGGCTCTGCTATGGCTCCCAGTACACCTCTGGCCACACTGATGTCAGAGCTGGGCTCCACTGGCCAAGAGGTCACAGACTCTTTCAGGCTGCTGCTCAGCCCCTGCCAGCTGCGCTTTCCATCCCAGGAGAGCTGCCTTCCTGCTGACCACCAAGGCCTGCACTGCTGCGATTCTCACTCTGAGCTAATGTGGCAAGTGTGAGCTGAAAATCCAAGTCAGAGAGTTGCTAGGAACCTACTATGCTCACACCCATTAAGATGCCTATTATGAGAAAAAGAAGAAGTGTTGTCAAGGTTGTGGAGAAACTGGAACACTTGTGCTCTGCTGTGGGAATGTCAAATGGTGCAGCCTCTATGGAGGACACTAGGGCATTTCCTCAGGAAATTTGAAATAAAATCCCAGCACTTTGGGAGGCCGAGGTGGGCAGATCACTTGAGGTCAGGAGTTCAAGACCAGCTTGGCCAACATGGTGAAATCCCCGTCTCTACTAAAAATGCAAAAATTAGCTGGGCATGGTGGTACATGCCTGTAATCCCAGCTACTCGGGAGGCTGAGGCAGGAGAATTGCTTGAACCCGGGAGGAAGAGGTTGCAGTGAGCCGCGATTGCACCATTGCACTCCAGCTTGGGTGACAGAGAGTGACTCCATCTCAAAAAAAACCCAAAAAACCGTACACTTAAAATAGTTAAGATGGTAAATCTTATGTGTGTTTTACAGCAATTAAAAACAAAGAAACAACCTGGGCAATGCCTTCAAGCTGCTTGTGCAGCCACAGCTGACCAGCATCCTGTTTATTCTGAACAGCTAAGTCTGGGCCCCCTTGGAAATGTCCCCCAGGACTCTGTATGTCCCTGCAGCAATGGGGAAGAAGTGGGGCATCAAAGCTGGAAGATATGAACACTCATCATACAACAATTCCGTGTCAGCCCTATGACAAGTTCTTCAGATATTATGTCATATTTGCTCCCGACAACCTGCCTGTGAGGTACAGATTATTTTTCACACTCTGTAGATGGGGAAATGAAGGCTTAGAAATATACTTGCCCAAAGACACCTAGCTCCTAGGGATAAAACCAGGAGTGAAAATTAATTTTTCTAATTCAAAGGTCATCTCTTTCCAGGTATTGAATTAATTACAGAAAGAAGAGTGTTCTTTAAGTGAGAGGTTATGTCAACCAACAGATTAAAGATGGAAAAGAACAGGTCTAATCCCCAAGCTGGAAGGAGACAGGCTGGAGAGCGCATATTCTAGGACCCCAGAAGGTTGCCTTGTGCGCAGGCACATTGGGTATACCACTTTGTCTTGGCCTTCCATGCCCCTTGGCCACAGTTGATTGGAACAGGGCTGAACATCTGGCCAAAACCAAGTCAACTGTTGTCTTTCTGTGAGATATCTCATGTACGGGACGCTGGCACTGTCGTTAGATGTAGTCAGGGCCCAGTCACCTTGTGGCAACCCGAAGCCCATGCAAGAGGCCTCACTAAGGAGAGCAATTTGCAGAGAGCCAACAATTATAGCCAGTATGCAGAAAAGTAATGGCTGCCATGTGCAGGGAGAAACAGAGGCAGGAGGCTGCACAGGCCCTGGGAGGTGGGCAGTGGGGGAGCTGACATGATTCTGGCTTCTGTGAGATCTATGATCTGGACTCCAGATTTCTCTCTCGCTTTAGAAAAACCAAGATTTGGCTGGGCGCGGTGGCTCATGACTGTAATCCCAGCACTTTGGGAGGCCGAGGTGGGCAGATCATGAGGTCAGGAGTTCGAGACCAGCCTGGCCAATATAATGAAACCCTGTCTCTACTAAAAATACAAAAATTAGCTGGGCATGGTGGCACATGACTGTAGTCCCAGCTACTTGGGAGGCCGAGGCAGGAGAATCACTTGAACCCAGGAGGCAGAGGTCGAGGTGAGCCAAGACTGTCCCACTACACTCCAGCCTGGGCAACAGAGTGAGACTCCATCTCAAAAAAAAAGAAAAAAAGAAAAGAAAAACCAAGATTTCCTTGAGCACGATGAAGTGAGTATCTGCTCCTTGCAATGAAGCAATTCTGAACCACGACTCCTTATGCTTTCAGGTAGGAAAACAGGCTAGGAAGAGACAGCCCTTATGCGAATGAACCACAGCTCAGCTTGGTTGAGGAAATGCTCCCTCATTTGATCTTTGAGAAGACAGCAAAATTTGTCTTCAAAGATCACTTCGGGCAGGGTGCAGTGGCTCATACCTGTAATCCCAGCACTTGGGGAGGCTGAGGCAGGCAGATCACAAGGTCAGGAGTTCGAGACCAGCCTGGCCAACATGGTGAAACCCTGTCTCTACTAAAAATACGAAAAATTAGCCAGGCATGGTGGTGTGCACCTGTAATCCCAGCTACTCAGGGGGCTGAGGCAGGAAAGTGCTTGAACCCAGGAGGCAGAGGTTGTGGTGAGCGGAGATCATGCTATTGCACTCCAGCCTGGGCGACAGAGCAAGACTCTGTCTTAAAAAAAAAAAAAGATCACTTTGTATTTCTGTTTTTCTTTGATCTCCTAGCGGTCTCCCTGCCTGCTGCCTCAGGTGGCTACTGCCCTCATGCTACCCTATCCAGCCTTGCGCTCGCCCACAGGGTGCACACTCCAGCTGGAAGAAAGGCAGTCTGATGTTTCATTTCACAGTGGAGAGGGAGGAAGGATGTCCAGTGTGGCTTCCTTATTAATTTAATTCAATCAGGCTGCTTCCTCAGCATCTTTGCTTATTAGTGCCTTCCTTCTGATTCCAGCCCTGGAATGAGCTCCCTCTGTCCTGAGAAGCGTTTGACTCAACTAGTAAGCCTTCTTACTAGTCTCCCTGACTGGTACACATCTGCTGTTCACATTGCTGGCTAGCAGCTCCCCACTGGTTTAGGAGTAAAGTTCAATCCCTATTCATGCCACATTACTCCTCCATCAACCTCATCACACAGGCCAGGGCTCCCTGGTCCTTCTGTGCTGTTCCAAAGCCCGGAATGTCTTTCATTTCATTATTTCTGTTGAGTTTCCACTCATCCTTTAAAACCAAGTCAAATGACACTTTCTCCACAAAGCTCTTCACTCTTTCATCTACTCAGATTGTAACTTTTCATGTCCATTCTGGTTTGCATCTCATTCTTGTGTGCTAACTAGTTGGTCTCCTAGGCCTGAAAGACCAAGCCATGTTATGCATATTCTTCTAGCCTTAGTTCCTGAAATACTCTCTGGTGCACTTAGCGCTCCATGAAATTAACTGTTATCAAACAGGTAAGGAGATTCATGCATTGCCATGTGCAATGTCACATGTACGTTAATTTAATCCTCAAACAGCCCTGAAAGGCAGGAGGTATTATTAAGAACTGTGAAGCTGAAGGTGTTTTTTTTTTGAGTTGAAGTTTCACTCTTGTTGCCCAGGCTGGAGTGTAATGGCACAATCTCAGCTCACTGCAACCTCCACCTACCAGGTTCGAGCAATTCTCCTGCCTCAGTCTCCCAAGCACCTGGGACTGCAGGTGCCTGCCACCATGCCTGGCTAATTTTTAAATTTTTTGTATTTTTAGTAGAGACAGGGTTTCACCATGTTGGCAAGGCTTATGTCAAACTCCTGACCTCAAGTGATCCACCCACCTCAGCCTCCCAAAGTGCTGGGGTTACAGGTGTGAGCCACTGTGCACGGCCTTGAAGCTGAAGATTTTATTTGCTCATGAGCAATTAATTAGGGAGTAAAGGATGGCAACTAGGGTTCTCATGCACTTTAATGCCCAATAAGAAGTTAACTGATAAGGTTTAAGGTATCAAATATCCCATAACTTTTCCTGAGTGAGAACTGTGCTCAGACCTGCTCAAAGCATACCCCCATTCAACAGAACACCTAGCTGTTCAACAGAAATTACACAGTGAGTTAGGTGACCGCTGCCGTATCATGGCATCCTATGCACTACATTTCATGTATGAACATTCAGCATAAAAACTGGCAGCTTTAGGCCAGGCTCGGTGGCTCACGCCTGTAATCCCAGCACTTTGGGAGGCCAAGGTGGGTGGATCACGAGGTCAGGAGTTGGAGACCAGCCTGGCCAAGATGGTGAAACCTCATCTCTACTAAAAATACAAAAAAAATTAGCCGGGCATGGTGGCGGGCGCCTGTAATCCCAGCTACTCGGGAAGCTAAGGCCAAGAATTGCTTGAATTCAGGAGGCAGAGGTTGCAGTGAGTTGAAATCACTCCATGGCACTCCAGCCTGGGCGACAGAGCAAGACTCAGTCTCAGAAAAGAAAACAACAACAACAAAAAAAACACTGGCAGTTTCACATTTTCCTTGCCAGGGACAAGAATGCAAAAAGTCTAAAACACCAAATTTGCCCCAAGAGAACAAGTGCTAGGAACTGGTGGTACTCAAGGTTCCTGAATATTTGACATGGTTCTTTGCTAAGCCTCATTCACAAACACCTGAAAGAACATTCAATGTAATTCAGCCTGAAAGAAGGGCGATTGGCTCACTTCCCACAGTCTCTTTTAGGACTAAGACTCAAGGACTTTATCACACCAAGGTGTCTCAAATCTCCTGCCAGCTCTTCGCTTACATGCTCAATATTTAAAATGTGTGTTCAGCATCAGGGATGTGCCGGGTGCTGCAGAGGATATAACAATCCCATGCCTTCTTGGCAGGGGCACATCCCAGGGGAAAGGAGAAACACACAACACACCAGTGACTAGGAAAGAAAACCCAGACCAGACAAACCAGCACCCCTAAGCTGAGGGCAAGCAGGTGATATGTGTTGTGAAGGAGGAAAGAAAAACAAGGCACGTTAATTAATTTCTTAAGGACAATTGTAGCTTTATAAATGACTTGAGAGCCTACAGAATGTGCCTTTGAAACATGTACCTTGAGAGTTCCCATGCTTCCATAGGGTGGGGCCGCTTTCCTTAGGCAGAGTCTCCAAGCCCTGTTCTCCAGGAAGGGATGGGAATGACTCAGTAGATTAAACACTTTTGCCTTCCTGATTGTTTTGTCAATACAATACGGTGGTTTTATGGGAATACCCACATAGGGTGATTGTTAGTTTGAGCTGATAGGAATCTTGATGAGTCCTATGGTGCCCACTGGGTGAACCAAGGCTCTGTGTGGGCAGCGCACCAAGTGCCTGGACAGGCCACAGTGAATAACATCCATGAGGGCTTTTTCACGTCATACTTCCCCATTCTTAAGTGGAATCTTGTAGCTTTAGGTATCCTCAGCTGTACTATAAGTATCCTTAGTTCAGTCAGAACTTAATGTTACTTAATTTTACGCAGTGCACAAAACTGGGGGACACACCTGTAAAGGGTTTGCCATCACCAGGGTTTTAAACCACTGGCATAGACTGAAAGCAAGAAGAGTGCCCTGTTCATTACTATATCCCCTCCGGCACCTAAAGCAATGTACTTCACATCTTGCTGAGAGCAGACAACTCAATACGTGGAACTAGAAAATCATAGAATCTAAAAGCAGAAAGGCAGCTAAAGAAGACCAGTTCCCATCACGCCACAGCTGAGAAATTGGAGACCCAAGTGGTTAAATCTTGGTTGGCCAATATCATCAGATACTGAGTCAATGTCAGCTAGAGTGCAGCTGTTCCTACCCTGAGTTGAGTGTCCTTTCCTCTGTCCGGTTGCTTGTTAGCTAAATGAATGAATGACTTTACCACTCAATTTGTATGAACAAAGAAGGCCAGAAAAGAGACTAAAGTTAAAAACGTAATTGTTTGGATATACTATATTTGCCAATTTAACTGAAGTTTTCCACTTTCAATGGATTGTTTGCATTCATAGACTTAGATATGAATTGTTTCATCAATGCATACAAACTCCAGACAAATAACAAGTTGAGTTTCAATACAGCATTAACTCCAATTCCTCTATAATCTATAAGATTCAAGTAATTTATTGATCAGACTGATCCTAATATATTTTAATGTCTTTATATGTCAATGATGAATGATGTAAAATCTTCATGTTATGTCCCTATTATGTAACCGCTTCAAGAAAAAAATTAATAAAACCTAACACAGGTAAATAAACTGACATAACATGAGTACATGATATTCACTAGCCAGATTTTCAAACCTCATTGTCCTTTAAGAGCCCAAATTTAAGCTGGGCGTGGTAGTTCATGCCTGTAATCCCAACACTTTGGGAAGTTGAGGTAAGAAGATCATTTGAGCAGGGGAATTATAACCAGCCTGGGCAACATAGCAAGACCCAGTCTTATTCTAAAATAATTTAAAAAAAAAATTTTTTAAACCAATTTTTGCTCTTCAGATTGTTTTTTAAATCAACCAACAATTTGCCAGCTTTTTTTTTTTTTTTTTTTTTTTTTGCGATGGAATCTCACTCTGTGGCCCAGGTTGGAGTGCAGTGGTGCAATGTCAGCTCACTGCAACCTCTTCCTCCTGGGTTCAAGCAATCCTCCTGCCTCAGCCTCCCAAGTAGCTGGGATTACAGGCATGTGGCACCACGCCCAGCTAATTTTTGTATTTTTAGTAGAGATGGGGTTTTGCCATGTTGGCCAGGCTGGTCTCAAACTCCTGGCCTCAGGTGATTCACCCACCTCAGCCTCCCAAAATTCTGGCATTACAGGCATGAGTCACTGCACCCACCCAGCCAGCTTTGAGTTTCATTTGTTTCATTTTCTTGCTCATCCTCAGAGGGAGAGGTTTAAGACGAGAAATAAAGGGGAAAATGAGAAAAAGAAAGGTGAAAGATATAGATGACTCAGGAACCGACAGGGAGAAGCAGTCAGGCTCCTGGAAGAAATGAGAAATATAGCAAGGCGTGGTCAGGAAACACATGTCTATCCATGCTCCCGCTCTCTTCGTTCACTCTCTCTCCCATCCCTCTTACCAAGAAGTGAGCTGGCAATCTCACCAATGACAAACAAAATAAATCCTCCACACTGAGATTTAGAGACCTCACTTTAGCCAAAACTAAGTCACTTACATTGGATTGTGTTGTGACACCAAGCATTCTTGTCCCCTCCCCTGCAATGGCAATCAAGTGTCATAGAAAAATAGCCTTTTGAAATTCCCATGAGCCTTTTATTTTTATTTATTTTTACACCCAGGCTGGAGTGCAGTGGCGTGATCACAGCTCACTGCAGCCTCAAACTCCTGGGCTTAAGCAATCCTCCCACCTTGGCCTCCCAAAGTTATCTTACGGTTGGTGAGCCACCATGCTCAGTCAACCATGAGGCTTTTAGAGATGATCTTGTTAAACCCTTCCTGCCTGTTTTGCAGAAAAGAAAACTGAGATCCCAGAGAAATGAAGTCACTTGCCCAAGGTCATTCAGCAAGACAGAACTAGATCCCCAAACTGCAAACTAGCTGTTCAGAGTTCTTTCCTCAATGAGCAATTTAAAAGCTACAGAACATACAGAAAAACACCCCAACTGCCTAGACATAAGAACAATTACAAAGGCACAACAGGGCAGGAAAACTCAGTAGAACTATTAACTTCACCCCCACCTCCTTCTGGGTGGGGTGAAGTGACAATCAAAGAGACAATCAAAGCAGTGCCCAGTGACAATCAAAGCGGTGCCCAGTGACAATCAAAGCAGAGTCAGGCTGATTCAAGGAGGAATGATGCCTGTAACAATTTAATTGCTCTTCTTCCTCCGTTACCCATTTCCCACAAGCAGAGAAAATTAAAATGCATCTAAGACTACCGAAACTTTGAACCAATACAGACCTTTTAGGTGATACCTGAAATTTAGGGATTAGCAAATACGTTTTCCGCCAAGAGCTTACAGAAATCACACTCTTGGAGCTAAAACATCAGGTCATTCCATGAGTCTCAAGCCCTGGAGAAATAAATGCCTTCCCCAGAAACAGGTCCTCTCCCATGACCTGCGCAGGTAACAAACGCCGCTGGAGAGACTTGGCTTCAACAGCCGTCTAAATGCAGTCTTTTCAAGAAGGTGACCCAAGAAGCTAACATTCCAAAAACAGAGCTTCAGAAAAAGAAGAAAACTTTTTTCTTACCCTTAAAAATAACAGAAACAATAGGATCCGGCTTTCCAAATTTCGTTTTAGGGATATTACTGGCAGATTCCACGATCACCCGCAGCATGGCTCTCAGCTGGCAGAAAGCAAGTTTCACAAACGAAGGGGAGACTCAGGTGCTGGAGCTCCGGGCCGCACCGCCCCCGGAGAGAAGTTCTCTCCCCAGTGAAGGGAGGATTTCTCCCAGGGACCGAAGCAAGGAAGGGGAAGGCAAAAGGGGTGGACCTCTGGCGGATTATTGACTGAAAGCTACGTGTAAACTGATACCGATCTACCCGTCTACGCAGTGCCTCAGGCACCGACCTAACGAAGTTGGGAAATGTGGAAGTGAAAAGGACAAACCCTAAACTAAAAATAATTCTGTGCAACAAATGAAACTAAAATGAATTCGGAATTAAGAAATAGGGTAGGTCAGGAAACCACTAAAATGTTTCTGCCTTTTAGCAATGGTTCGTGAAACTGAATTAATTGATTTTTTCCATCACTGCTTTCATTCTTTTCTGAGTTTCATGGAGTTTTAAAACTTCAGTCATTTTTTTCTTTTGACTTTCGCCGTTGTTTCTCACGCTGTTGGAAAAAACCTACTCAGTAACCCTATGTTCAGCTGGTAAAAAGCAGTTAAAGGGTGCCGCCTACTGGACGGCAAAGGAATGATCGAGTTTATTTTAAGTAAACGCGATCAGGAATATTGCTTTTCAGAATTGATATACTGTGAGTTGATCCTTTGGTTTATATATAAAAAGGACTTACCATAGAATTTCTTCAAAATCCCTTCAGAGGTGAGAGCTGGGCGCCCAAGTTTTCCTCGCTCATCAAATGCTGCCAATTGCCTTCAATGAAAATGGAGAAGTCACTCCCCAGTTTCTGGACCTGCAGCTGCCCATAGTGTTTCCCCGTCCCAGAGAGTGCATCAAGGTGGTGCAGCCCGGTGGTTGAGATCACAAGAGGCAACCTGGGACTAGACAGCCAGACCTGAGTGTGAGACTCTGCCTCACCACTCTGAGCTGTGTCACCTTAGCAACTTTCTGAACCCCTCTCTTCCTCAGTTTCCTCATCTGTGAACTGGGGATAAAGGCTGCTTATAATTTAAAGGTCATAGCATAGGGGCTGGCACAAAGCACACAATTTACACATGTAAGAAGTTCATAGGCCGGGCACTGTGGCTCACACCTGTAATCCCAGCACTCTGGGGGGCTGAGGCAGGCAGATCACCTGAGGTGGAGAGCTCGAGACCAGCCCAATCAACATGGAGAAACCCCATCTCTACTAAAAATACAAAATTAACTGGGTGTGGTAGCGCATGCCTGTAATCCCAGCTACTCGGGAGGCTGAGGCAGGAGAATCCCTTGAACTCGGGAGGCGGAGGTTGCAGTGAGCTGAGGTTGCGCCATTGCACTTCATCCTGGGTAACAGAGCAAGACTCCATCTCAAAACAAAGCAAAGCAAAACTAAACAAAAACTTCATGCTTATTTGTGATCTCATAGCGTTAACTGTTAATGCAGGTTGACTTTAAATCGGGATCTCATTATATTTCAGAAGAAAAGGCTAAAACTTGGAATGAAGAAACATTGGATGACTTTTTGTTTTAGAACACACAATCAAGACCCACTTTGAACGTATTTGAAGTAAACACTTCAAATACATTGAAAAAGCTTGACTTAATCTGCAAGAATTCTTCTGTCTCCATGAGTTTCTCAGAGGTTTAAAGTAAAGAACCAATTACCCAACGCTGTGTTCATAATTGTATTTAGTGGACACATAGAAGTTTTAGTAGAATATAGACAATATTACTTTTATTTTATCTGGCTGCTTTCTATTTGTTGTTTTTACTGTGAAACATATTTACAGAAAAATGCATACAATATAAATGTGACAGTTTAACAAGTATCCAGGTCAAGACAGAATGTTCCTAGCCCTCCAGAAGCCCCTGGAATACCCTGTGTATCATATCCACCTCCTTCTCCCAGAGATAACCACTCTCCTGATCCTTCCTTCTTTCTTCCTTCCTTCCTTCCTCCCTCCCTTCCTTCCTTCCCCCCCCTCTCTCTCTCTTTCAGAGTTTCACTCTCGTTGCCCAGGCTGGAGTGCAGTGGTGCAATTTTGACACACTGCAACTTTCGCCTCCCGGGTTCAAGCAATTCTCCTGCCTCAGCCTCCCGAGTAGCTAGGATTACAGCCCTGCTCCACCACGCCTGGCTAATTTTGTATTTTTAGTAGAGATGGGGTTTCAACATGTAGGCCAGGCTGGTCTCGAACTCCTGACTTGGGGTCATCCATCGGGCTCCGCCTCTCAAAGTGCTGGGATTACAAGCGTGAGCCACTACACCTGGCCCTCTCTCCTGATTTTTATGGTAATGCTCTCCTTGCTTTTCTTTGTAGTTTTTACCAAACAAACAAAAGAAAAACAGTTTAGGTTTGCTTGGTCATACCAGACCTTTGTTTGGTGATATAAATTCTTTTATATGTTACAAACTTGACATACATACACATACACTCATATATATGAGCACACACATACATATGTTCATACTGTATGAATTCTCTGCTGTATTATAACCTTTATAGAAATGGAATCATATAGAATGGATTCTTTCATGTTTGGTTTCTTTTTTTTTTAGCATTATATTGTGAAATTCATTCATGTAGCTCTACTTCCTTCACTCTTGTTGCTATATGGCATTTCATTGTATGAATGTTCCACATTTTATTAATTCATTCTACTATTACCAGACATTTGGATAGTTCAGGGGTTGGGGCGATTACAAACAGTGCTGTTCTGAACAGTCCAAGACTGTTCTGGTACAAATGTGCAGGTCTAGTTAGAATCTAATCTATGGGTGGAATTGCTTGCTGGGTCAGAGAGTGTATGCGTTTCTTCACCTTTACAAGGTAATTCCAGATTATCTTCCACAGCGGTACTCTTGCCAGCAGTGTATGAGACTTCCTGCTGCTCTGAATTCTTGTCATACTTATCAATGTTAGATTGTTTACATTTGCCCATCTGGTGAGCATAGAATAGCATCTCACTGGAGTTTTAATTTGCCATTTACCTATTCATGTGGGAGGAAAAGACAAGTGACCTCCAACCTTACATAATACCTAATCAATTACAGGTGGATTGTAAATCTAAACAAGCAAGATAAAACATGTTTCAGCCCAGACACAGTGGTTCATGCCTGTAATCTCAACACTTTGGGGAGGCCGGGGCGAGTCTGAGACCAGCCTGGGCAACATAGTGAGACCCTGTCTCTACAAAAAAATTGTTAAAATTAATCGAGTGTGGTGGCATGCACCTGTGATTCCAGCTACTTGGAAGGCTGAGGTGGGACCACCACTTGAGCTTGGGAAGTCCTAGTGGCAGTGAGCCATGATTGTGCCACTGCACTCCAGCCTGGGTAACACAGTGAGACCCTGTCTCTAAAAAAAAAAAAAAAAAAAAAAATGTTTCTAGCCAGGTGGTGGCAGTTCACACCTATAGTCCCAGCTACTTGGGAAGCTGACTTGAGGCCAGAGATACAAATCCAGCCTAGACAACACGGCAAGACCTCCTCTCTAAAACAAACAAGTAAAGAAAAGACCAAACAACGACAAAAGCCGTAGAAGAATATCTACATGACCCCAGGATAGGGAAGGATTTCTTAATCTGAAAAAAAATGTACAAATCATAAAGCAAATATTGATAAATTCAATTATATTAAAATCACAACCTACAAAGGACTAGTATTCAGAGTACCTAAACAGCTCAAGCAAATTAGTAAGACAAACACATAGAACTCAATGGAAAAATAGGTAAAAGATTTGAATAGGCACTTCATAAATTAGGAAATGTAAATACGAAAAGGTACTCAACCTCATTGGTAATTAGAAAAGTGAAAAGTAAAACTCCAATGAGTTATTATTATATACCCACCAGATGGGCAAGTACGTAAAAGCGAAACGCCAAGCTTGACAAGAATGCAGAACAGCAGGAAGTGAATCGCCAAGCTTGACAAGAATGCAGAACAGCAGGAGTCTCAGGCCCAGCTGCGAAAGTGTAATCAGCGGTAAATTCTCATGGATTTTCTACCATTACAATTATAGAATCTGCAAATAACGCCTGGGGTGTTTCTTCCTTTTCAATCTTTGTGCTTACTTTATTCTCCCTTTTATTTCGATGTTGATTAGACCTTTCATTATAATATTGACTGGGGGTGGTAATAACAGTCATCCTTATCTTTTTCTGTATTTCAAAGGGAAAGATTTCCATACTTCACCATAAAGTATGATGTTTGCTGTAGGTTTCTCGTAATTAGCCCTTTTAAGATTAAAGGCATTCTCTTTATTCCTAGGTTGCTAAAACTTTGAGGTTTTTTTTTTTTTTTTTTTTTTTTTTTTGAGATGGAGTTTGCTATGTCCTTCTGGCTGGAATGCAGTGATTATTCACAGGCACAATCATAGTGAGCTACAGCCTTGAACCCCTAGCCTCAAGCATTCCTCTTGTCTCTGCCTCCCAAGTAGCTGAGACTACAGGCAAGTGCCCAACTACTTTCAAATGCCCAGTTTTAAGGCTTTTTATAGGACATAAAGTTGCATTTTATCAGATGGTTTCACTTTATTGAAATGATCATATAAATTTTATGTTTAATGTGATGAATTACCTTTATTTTATTTTATTTTGAGACAGAGTCTCACTCTGTTGCCCAGGCTGGAGTGCAATGGTATGATCTCAGCTCATTGCAACCTCCCTTTCCTGGGTTCAAGTGATTATCCTACCTCAGCCTCCCAAGTAACTGGGATTACAGGCACACACCACCACGCCCAGCTAATTTTGTATTTTTAGTAGAGATGGGGTTTCAACATGCTGGCCAGGCTGCTCTGGAACTCCTGACCTCAAGTGATCCACCTGCCTCGGCCTTCCAAAGTGCTGGGATTACAGGCATGAGCCACCACGCCCAACCAATTACATTTATTTTCTAATATTAAACTAACTTTGCATTCCTGAGATAAACTCAACTTGGTTGTCATATATTATACTTTCATATTGCTAAATTTAGATTGCTAATATGTTTATACACTGTTTATGACGTTACATCTATGTCTATGAATCAGACTGACTTGCAATTTCCCTTTCTCATTTTGTCCTGGTCAGCTTTGATGTGGAGGTCATGCTAGCACCATAAAATGCTTCGGGGTGTGCTGTTGGCTTTTTTTATTCTTTGGAAAAGCTTGTGAACTTGGAATTATTATTCCTTGTGATATGTTGTTCTTTTACAAAAGCCACACCTGTACGTATGTATGTACGTATGTATTTTTATGTATGTATTCATTTATTTTTTGTTAGAGTCTCACCCTGTTGCCCAGGATGAAGTGCAATGGCGTGATCCCGGCTCACTGCAACCTCCACCTCGCAGGTTCAAACGATTCTCCTGCCTCAGCCTCCTGAGTAGCTGGGATTACAGGTGTGTGCCACCACACCCAGCTAATTTTTGTATTTTTAGTATAGACGGGGTTTCACCATATTGGCCAGGCTGATCTCGAACTCCTGACCTCGTGATCTGCCTGCCCCAGCCTCCCAAAGTGCTGGGATTACAGGCGTAAGCCACCGCGCCTGGCCATACCTGTGTTTATTTTTAAAGAATCAAGAAATCCTACCAGAGGCTGGTGCAGTGGCTAAAACTGTAATCCCAGAATTTTGGGAGGCTGAGTGGGAGGGTTGCTTGAGCCTAGGAGTTTGAGACCAGCCTGGGCAACATGGCAAGACCTCTTTTTCTACTAAAAATCAAAAATTAGCTGGGCGTGGTGGTGCATGCCTGTAGTCCCAGCTACTTGGGAGGCTGAGGTGGGAGGTTCACCTGAGCCAGGGCAATTGAGGCTGCAGTGAGCTATAATTTTGCCACTGCACTCCAGTTTGAGCGAGAGAGTGGGATCCTGTCTCAAAATAAATAAGTAAACCCTACCAGGCGTGTTATAAAGTTAGCAGTTCACCTATAGCATTTCCTGGCAGCATTTCCATTTCCAGAGGCCCCAACTTTCAACTCTTTCATCTGATTATTTTTGGTGTTTATCTCCATATCTCCAAGTAACAGGCTTTCTTCTATTTTTCACTTTCCAGCATCAGGCATCATCTGTTCTAACAAGGAAAATGAGGACCTAACTGTCTTTCACCCATCCTCAAATCCAAAAACATATGCACATCCTTTCTGTATCCCATCCCCCCCAGGATAGCTGTACCATAAATTTACATAGACACATTATTGTGATTGTATAAACACTGTTCACCATGGATTTTACTGTAATGTACTTCATACATTTTGATCTTTCTTTTGGAGTTAATACCTTGTTGGTAGTGGGTTTTAGTTTTTGTTTGTGTTTTGAGACAGAGTCTCTGTCACCCAGGCTAGAGTGTAGTGGTGCGATCTCAGCTTACTGCAGCCTCGACCTCCCTGGCCCAGGTGATCCTCCCAATTCAGCCTCCCAGATAGCTGGGACTACAGGCACATGCCACCATGGCTGGCTACCTTTTGTATTTTTTGTAGAGTTGGGGTTTTGCCATGTTGCCCAGGCTGGCCTCAAACTCCCGGGCTCAAGCAATCTGCCCATCTCAGCCTCCCAAAGTTCTAGGATTATGGGTGTAAACCATTGTGCCTAGCCCCTTGTGTTTTTTTGTACTTTAAACTCTTCCAAAATTGTGTAAATTTCCCAACATGTTCAAACATATTGGAATTGTATCAATTTCATCTTGAACCCTCCCCTGGAGTCTTTCGAATGGCTCTGATCTGGAGGGTTTTGCTTGGGATCTACACACGACTGCCATCCCTGAGCCTCCCTTCCCCACCTCTCTTTGCATCTCTCTTACTTTGAATTCCGTGTCTTCCTCTTTCTTGGTTTACTTTCTTGTATTGCTGAAGCATAGACTTTCCTATTTGAACAGCTTTATTCTACTGTCCTATTTCATTGGTGATATGGCTGGCACAGGATTCCAAGTTCAAAAGCATTTCCTCCCAATATTTGAAAGCCTTGTTCCATTGTCTCTGGTTTCCCATGTAGCTCACTCCCGCCGTCTCTGGGAGAGCATCACATGCCTGCACCTGTGCTGTGTGACTTGCAGTGCTTTTCTATGCAAAGCATGTTCTCTACCCCATTCGTGGCAGACATGGCCCTGGGATTGGCTTTAATGGAATGTGGGAATGTGGCAGTCGCTGCAGTACACCAGCCAGAGTTCCCTCCAGGAATGAGGGATAAAATACCCCCAGCTGCTGGGAGAGCTGCCAGAAAACCTCCCTCAGCTCTCAGCTCTCTTCAGGGATTGCCTGCACTGAAGAAAATTGCCTTATCATGTTTCCTTCCAGGAGCAGCCTACCTCCCAGTGATGGATCAGCACAGGGATGTAAAGGCCTGGCCCCCTTGCCCCAGGTGGTGACAATCTACAGGGCCATTCCAGCCTCTGGGTTCCCCATGGGGTCAGCAGGAGCCGATGTTGAACCCAGTTTCCTTCTCCCTGCTTCTGTGGTGTTGATCTCATGAATACTTCTTAAGAAATACCCTGTATACTGATAGCATTTCAGAAATTTTCTCTGGGGGATGCAACCTGTCATAGTTGGGTGCCGGGAGTGGTTCAATAAAGCAGATCCTAAGATGGGATTTTGAGCTGGATCCTCCACTATCCAGACGGGAATGAAGACCCCTGATAATCTTATCAATGATTATCCTGATAATCTCATCAATAATTTTACCATACGATTGTAAAATGTGTCACCAGTGAACTGGGCTGCTATACCAATGGAAGACAATGCATTAGCTGTGTGAAAAGTCAAGCTGTTGAAATATGTAGGGAAAACAGTAATTGAAGATTTGGATTCAGGGGGCCATTGCCAAACTCAGTTGACACTCTGGAAAAGTAACAAAAGGCTGAGAATGATAAGCGAAGGAAAGCCAGGAGGCCTTCTCTCCTGCAGCAGGAGACCTGGGAAAGCTCAGGACCAGCACCAGTATCTTGGAGCAAAGACGACAAGCTCCAAGGAAGATTGAACCCCAACTGAGACAAGTCGACTCTGGTAAGGTCAAGGCTCTGCTTGGGGGAGGACTGGGACCCTGATACATAGGATGGGTTGAATATCTGCTTGATGTCCTCGATAATCTTTTTTTTTTTTTTTGAGATGGAGTTTCAATCTTATTGCCCAGGTTGGAGTGCAATGGCGTGATCTCAGCTCACCACAACCTCCATCTCCCAGGTTCAAGTGATTTTCCTGCCTCAGCCTCCCGAGTAGCTGGGATTATAGGCATGGACTACCACACCAGGCTAATTTCATCATTTTAGTAGAGATGGCGTTTCTCCATGTTGGTCAGGCTGGTCTCAAACTCCCGACCTCAAGTGTTCTGCCTGCCTCGGCCTCCCAAAGTGCTGGGATTACAGGCATGAGTCACCCCACCTGGTGATGTCCTTGATAATCTTAAATTCCCAAATTCCTCTGAACCCTCTGAGCCTGGGGGAGCTCAGATTAAAGACAAATGCGCCCCTTCTGATTAAAGACAAGCGCCCCTCCACCTTGCTTGGAGATGATGTGAAGGCCTCTCCCCTGCAAGACAACTTGTTCTTTTCTCAGGATCTGCCTTCTCCTCCCCTGCTGGCCGTTACACTACTTATGGTTAAGTCCTAACATATGGCTGCCTGGGATGTGCTAGGCCTGCCTGCTGAAGACAGAAAGGGACTACTCCCCGAACAAACTGCAGGACACAACCAACTGGACTGGCAGAAGCTGGAAGTGTTCACAGGGAACTGGATTCTAAGTGTGCTATGTCGTGGGGCAGTGCAGAACACAAATTTGGATAAAGAGGTTGACCAGTTATGGGTATGCTCTCCCAGGATACTGATTTCATATACTGCAAGGCCCCCATAATGTGCAAACACACTACTAAGATGGCTCCTAGGAGCATGAAAAAAGCAAAAGGCACCAGGCGGGGTGATTCGCACCTGTAATCCCAGCACTTTGGGAGGCCAAGGCAGGCCAATCACTTGAGGTCAGGAGTTCAAGACCAGCCTGGCCAACACGGTGAAACTCCGTCTCTACTAAAAATACAAAAGTTAGCTGGGCATGGTGGCGGGCACCTGTAATCCCAGCCACTTGGGAGGCTGAGGCAGGAGAATCACTTGAACCCAGGAGGCGGAGGTTGCCGTGAGCTGAGATCGTGCCACTGCACTCCAGCCTGGGTGACAGAGTGAGACTCTGTCTCAAAAAAAAAAGAAAAAAGAACAAGAAAAAAGCAATGGCCCACTTTAAGTTAGGAGGAAATACCTGTACTGCCCTGACAGACAGTGGAAAGTAAGGATTGAAATGCCTCCCAAAATGGTCATGATCAAGTGGATATACAATGTAAGACCAGAAAATCCAGTAGATGACGGTGTGCTACAGGGGCCCAGAGGGTGCATCGTTTACCAAGGCAGGAAAGAACACAGTGGTGGAGGGCATCAGTTTCACTAAAGAGTTCAGTCCTCTGTAGGCCAGGACTGAGGTCAGAGTTCTGGTACAGGACTGGGCTGATGGCAGCAGGGGAAGAGAAGACCCAGAACAATAGAGGCCAGGGAGCGTCACGTTACTGTCAGAAGCCAGGTGTGAGAGTCACCATAATGAACATCCAGGTTGGAGTAGCAGCCAACCTAAGGCTCATAGTATTATGGAGATCATCAACAGAACACAGCATCCTGGGGCAAAATAGATGGGCAGCAAACAAGTTCCCTGCTCCATCAATACAATCCAAATAAATAAGAATGCTGAGGGCCATTACCGCTATACAAAGTCACCTTCTGTGCAGTTTCCAGGCCTGGACCAATCCCAGGACGCGAAGCCTACTGACTAAAGGAAAGGTCAGCTCCTCAAGTGGAGGGACCCTCATCCCCAAGGCAAATGTGCATGATAACGATTTCCCCGGCCCATCCCCCAAAGGGACTTACAGCCATTTACTCAGGTAACTGTTGAGTGGAGAAGGGGAATAGCCAAGTGTTTTGAGGACTTTTGGATACAAGACTCAAGTTGATGTTGATACCTGGAGACCCAACCCGAAACATCACAAGAACTCGCCTTGTTAAGATGGGAGCACATGTGGCCGGGTGCAGTGGCTCACACCTGGAATCCCAACACTTTGGGAGGCCAAGGTGGGAGAATCACCTGAGGTCAGGAGTTCGAGACCAGCCTGGCCAACATAGTGAAACTTACAAAAATTAGCCAGGTATGATGGCAGGCACCTGTAATCCCAGCAACTTGGGAGGCTGAGGCAGGAGAATCGCTTGAACTTGGGAGGTGGAGGTTGCAGTGAGCGGAGACAATGCCATTGCACTCTAGACTGGGTGACAAGAGCAAAATTCTGTCTAAAAAAATAATAATAATAAGATGGGAGCACATGAGGTTGAAGGAAATCAAAATCACCCCCAAAATAGACTTCTTCGACATATATTTTTATTTTTTTGAGACGGAGTCTCACTCTGTCACCCAGGCTGGAGTACAGTGGCACGATCTCGGCTCACTGCAACCTCCGCCTCCCAGGTTCAAGTGATTCTCCTGTGCTCAGCCCCCAGGGTTGCTGGAATTACAGCCTTGTGCCACCACACCTGGCTACTTTTTTGTATTTTTAGTAAGGATGGGGTTTTACCATGTTAGCCAGGCTGGTCTTAAACTCCTGACCTAAGGTGATCCCCCCACTCGGCCTCCCAAAGTGCTGGGATTACAGACATGAGCCACCTTTCCTGGCTTCTTTGACATATTTTAAGATGGCTGTTCAGAGGGCCTGCAAACAGAGGTAGCCCTGCAAAGCTGTCTTTTACGGGGGAAATTTGTATTCATAGAGAAAATCTGCATGGATGCAGCCAGGCTTTCCTTCCCTTGTCTGGACCTAGGAAAGATTAACTGAGAATCTGACACCTTTAAAGGCCTGAAAGGAATAGCTACCATCTAGTCTCTCTGAGGACTGCGCCTGGGAGGTTTCATCTGCATAATAAGACCATCTTTGCTAGCCAGGACTCCTCTTCTTCCCCTCCCATAACCTGTTTTGCCGTGATTGAAGCCCCCCATTCTTCGGTAACCTCAAGATGGTACATAAGCTTCTGAATGCCTTTGGGGGGTTGGGGTGATCACTCTGTGGTTCTCCTGTGTGTGCACATTACTAAATTTGTACGCCTTTCTCCCGTCAATCTCTTTTTGTGAGTTGATTTTTCAGTGAACCTTCAGTGGGTAACGTTTTCTCTCCACCCCTAGAGTTTTGGTGCCATGAGCAGGATACTAAGCCACGGTGCTCTTCTAGAACCTGCAGTGAAAGGAACCGGGATCTGCACAGCCTGCAGAAGGGTAAGAGTTTCTCACCAGCCAGGCTCCCGGCCTCTCTTTCTATGGAATCTGGTTGAGTGAACGGTAAAAATCACTCTTCCTTTATCCTCTGCAAAATCTTGAACAATGGGAGAAAAGGATTTGTGTGACTAGTCTTGGGCGTAGCAATGAGAAAGACCCCTAAATAAAAACAAAAATTTAGAGATCTCCTTATTCTAAACAATTGCCTTATTTGTATTAACTGAGATTCTGACACCTTTAAAGGTCTGAAAGAAATATTCACCATCTATTCTCTCTGAGGGCTGCTACCCATGAGATTTCGTCCGCGTTTCAAGACCACCTTTGCTAGCCAGCCCTCCTGTTCATACCAAAAAGTACCCCCGAGTTGCTATTCCCCCTCCCATAAGTTATTTGGCCATGATCGAAGCCCCTGTTCTTTCTGTAACTGCGAGATGGCATATAAGCTTCTGAACCTCATTGAGGGTTGGGGTAATCACTCTGTGGTTCTGCCCATATGCACAGTGACAGGAACTAGGACGGGTGGTATTTATTCATTTATTTATTTATTTTGAGGTGGAGTCTTGCTCTGTCACCCAGGCTGGAGTGCAGTGGCGCCATCTAGGTTCACTGCAACCTCCGCCTCCTGGGTTTAAGCACAATTCTCCGGCCTCAGCCTCCCAAGTGGCTGGGATTACAGGCATGTGCCACCACGCCCAGTTAATTTTTATATTTTTAGTAGAGATGGGATTTTGCCATGTTGGCCAGGCTGGTCTCGAACTCCTGACCTCCGGTGATCCACCTGCCTCAGCCTCCCAAAGTGCTAGGATTACAGGCATGAGACACTGTGCCCAGCCTGGGCGGGTGGTATTTAGAGACGGGAGAAGAGGCTCAGAGACTACTGGTCAGTAGGCTCCAGTCTGACTTCACAATAGCGTGTGTGTGTGTGTGTGTGTGCGTGTGTGTGTTGGGTATTAGGTGGGGACGATTCACTGGTAGGATATGAATGTGAATGTGCACTTTAGAGACAGCACAGCTTTACACGAAGACAGTGCCTGTGTTCTGATACCCATCACAACTGGCTTCCTCACCACCAGCCCTGCCACTTCTCCTTCCGCCCTCTGGCCCAGTGGCAGCCTCCCAGGGTCCTGTTCAGCAGGCCGCTCCCACCTTAAGTGCCGCATTTGCAACAACTCCTTTAGTCCTACAAACGATCCTATGAGCTAGGTAATAATCTCTTCTATATGTGAGGAAACTGAGGCACAGAAAGATTAAGTAGCCTGCTTAAGGTTATAGCTAATACATAACAGAACTGAGATTTAAACATAAGCAGATGGTTGGGAACTTTCCTGCAGCACCCACACACTCTGGAAACCACGGGGCCCAATTTTGATGTTGCTAAGATGCATGTACTGGGTTGAATAATGTCTCTCAAAATTCATTCACATCTGGAGCCTATGGATGTGACCTCATGGGAAATAGGTTCTTAGCAAATACAGTCAAGTTAAGATGGAATCATAAGGGACTAGGCGAACTCTAAATCCAGGATGACCAGTGTCCCTACAAGACAAAAGGCATTTGGACATAGATCCAAATACACACAGGGAAAATGCTATGTGGCCACAGAGGCAGAGATTGGAATAATGTAGGCAAGTCAACGAATGGTAAGGATTGCTGGCACCCACTAAAAGCTAGGAAGACGCAAGGAAGGGTCCTCCTCTACCACCTTCAGAGAGATCATGCCTTAACACATTGATTTCAGACTTCCAGGCTCCAGAACTTTAAGAGAATAAACTGCTGTTTTTCAAAGCCATCCAGTTTGTGGTAATTTGTTACAGCAGCCAGAGGAAACCAACACAGTGTGGCACAGCCATCCCTGGATAGCATCTGCTCGCAAGGTCTTTGTCCTCTGAGCCCACCAGCTTCCTAGGGCCAGGAAGGTAAGAGTGACTGTCTCTGGTGAGCACTGACATTTTCCTCGTATCTTACGAGACTGGGGGAGGTGCCAGTCACTCAGTTCTTCCATCCTGGTGTCCTCTCTACGGACTTGCCCTGTTTTTTTCAGGTCTAGACATACACTCACTGGTGTTATAAATGGAGACAGAAGGGGAGAAGAAGGGATGGGAGATTTCTCTTCAGCTTTGTTCAAATCCAAAAAGCTAACAGGGCCTTTTGTTCTTATATGATCAACTTTTAGAACTCTACAAGATTCCAGTAAACACCATGAGGAAAACACTTAGGGAAAAAAAAAAAATTTCTTTTGGAAAAAATCATGGAAGAGTAAATTTACACAGAGTGACCATCAATCATTTATTCGTCGATAGGAGTTAGGTGCTGGGGCCTCAGCGGAGAATAAGCCGGGCAGAGTTCCGACCTGAGGGAGCTCCCCAGTTAGTGGGGGACCACATGTGTCTAATCCTTGAATGTTGTCAACTACTCTGTGCGATAGGACTCCTGTGGTCACCTTTACAGCTGACAAAATGGAGGCACAGAAGTGACAAAAAGCTTGAGCCAGGATTCAAATCTAGTGTCTTCTGAGTCAAACTCCCTTCCCAGCTTCACCTCAGCTGAGATCTCATATTTCTGTTTCATTGTTTCCTTTTTTTTTCTTTTTGAGACAGAGTTTTGCTCTTGTTGCCCAGGCTGGAGTGCAGTGGCGCGATCTAGGCTCACTGCAATCTCCGCCTCCCAGGTTCAAGCGATTCTCCCGCCTCAGCCTGCCAAGTAGCTGGGATTACAGGCGTGAGCCACAATGGCTGGCTAATTTTGTATTTCTAGTAGAGACAGGGTTTCTCCATGTTGGTCAGGCTGGTCTCGAACTCCCGACCTCAGGTGATCGGCCCACCTTAGCCTCTGAAAGTGCTGGGATTACAGGTGTGAGCCACCGCGTCCAACCTGTTTCATTGTTTCTCAACTAAACTCAAGCATTAATCTAGGTGAGTGGCCTTACACTTGTCCTGGAACATTGGGACAAAAGAGATGGAGAAAGAGAAATGTGTAGCGGAAGAGAAGGGACACAGTGAAAAAATCTAACTGTGAAGAACAAAGTACTGTACCCCAGTACAAAGAGGACTTAGTGGAAGAGAAATGAAGATAGATTCATAGCATCTTATTCCAATTCCAGTTTTACAGAATCTTAGGTATTACCTAACAGCATTTTTCAAATTGGCATGCACAGAAGGGTCCATTGTTTCTGTTGATAACCAAAATGCTTTTTAGAGCTAAAATACTATTTTTGGTGGCTTAATTATAGTGTTTCTCACAGTGGAAGACATTCTCTTTAAAGAACTTCATATATAGTATATTTGAATTTCATTCCTTTAAAAAAGTGCTTGGAAGCAACTGAGTCCATGTGGGGGGCAAGAGGAGATAAATTGTTTTATAACATTTGGCACCATCCTACTGCCATTATTCAAGGCAACTAGGGGAGCTAAAGATAAGGTAGGAATTAATCTGACTTCTCCAAGGAAGTATTAATGTATTTTCTAACATCAACCTAGAAAAAATAGAACAGGCAAAAGTGAAATAATTTTAAGCCTTGCGCTCACTTTTACAGAAACAATAATTTTTCATCAAAATGTGTTTTTTTATTTTGTTTTTTGAGACAGAGTTTCCCTCCGTCACCAGGCTGGTGGCGTGATCTCGGCTCACTGCAACCTCTGCCTTCCGGGTTCAAGTGATTCTCCTGCCTCATCCTCCCAAGTAACTGGGACTGCAGGCACGCGCCACCACACCCAGCTAATTTTTGTATTTTTAGTAGAGATGGGGTTTCACCATGTTAGCCTGGATGGTCTCCATCTCTTGACCTCGTGATCTGCTGCCTTGGCCTCCCAAAGTGCTGGGATTATAGGCGTGAGCCACCGTGCCCGGCGCATCAAAATGTTTGATAGACAAATGCCTCCCAGCTGTTCTTCTGTAAGAGTCCTCATTCATTCATGCACACATGCACTTCTTCAGCTAACACTTATTGAATACTACTTGGTGCCAGGCACATTGCTAACTACAAAAATGAATAGGACACATTTCTCCTCTGCAAGAAGCTCACAGATAATTATAGCATCATATGGTGAGGGCAATGATAGGAAGAGATAAACAGAAGACATAGGTATCTGATAGGGCAAGGGAGGACAAGCATGGTAGGCTCCCTGGAGGAGGTGACAGCTGAAAACTGGACTGAATCTTAATGGTTGGATTGATATGTGTGTATGTGTGTGTGCCTGACAGTATGATTTGAAGATAGAGTTAAATACACACGGTGAGCATTTGGAACCTCAAGACATTCCATGTTGGTGGAACATCATGTATGACATGAAGCAGTCAAGCAGTGAACCTAGGCAGGCAGGCAGTTCCTCAGAGAGCCTTATTTGCTCAGTAACATCTACTGAGTACTCACTGTGTGCCCAACACTCCCCTAAGCATTTTATCTCATTGAATCCTTCCACTACCCTACCCTGTGAAGTCAGTACTATGGTAAGATCCCCCTTTTACAGATGTTAAAGCTGAGGACTGCCTTGGCTAAGCACCTTGCCTAGGTTCTCATGGTAAGTAAAGCCAGGATCTGAATGTGGGCAGTCTTCTTCCACAGCCCATGCTCTTCATTTCTACATGTACCTCATGGTGGCAGGGACCTGTTGGAGATGTCATTTTCAGTAAGAAGTGGAGCAATTGGATTGCCTATTAATACCCTGGTTACAAATGAAATGTTTTAACAACCATGCAGACTTAAATTTTAATAGGAGCTAAAATAGGCCTGGTACAGTGGCTCATCTCAGTACTTTGGGAGGCCAAAGTGGGAAGATTACTTGAGTCCAGGAGGATTGCTTGAAGGAGTTTGAGACAAGCCTGGGCAATATAGTGAGACCCTATCTCTACCAAAAGAAAAGGGGGGGGAGGGAGTTAAAGTGGTCAAAGCAGTTTCCAGGGGGCTGCCCTCTTGAAATAGAATGCACCCCAAATCAAGAACCAAGTCAGGAAGTATCACTGACTGCCTAAGAAGAATTCTCCCATATGAGATTAGCCACCAGAGAAAATCTCTCCGAGAAACACTTGCCCCAGAAATGATTTTCAGATTTGTTGCTTGCTGACAGAGCTGCAGTGATCACAGCTAAGTGCTGAGGGTGTCTCCCTATTTGCCGATTTAAAATGCAGCCCTTCCTGGCTGAAGATAAACTTTAGGAAAGAGCAGGGAGTCTACCTTGAAAAGGTGCTAAGCTCTAAAAGAATGCTTTTGGTGCATTCTTTTAGGTAAGGTGCATCCTTTTAGGTAATTTAGGAATATTGATAACAGAAAGAAAAAACAATAAAGCATTTGTCTGTTTCTCAGTAATAGCTTAGGTCAGATGAGACAATTTTTTTTGAGACGGAGTCTTGCCCTGTCACCCAGGCTGGAGTGCAGTGGCATGATCTCGGTTCACTGCAACGTCCACCTCCCAGGTTCAAGCGATTCTCCTGCCTCAGCCTCCTGAGTAGCTAGGATTACAGGTGCCTGCCACTGCACCTGGCTAATTTTTGTATTTTTAGTAGACATGGGGTTTCACCATCTTGGTCAGGCTGGTCTCGAACTGCTGACCTCATGATCCACCCGCCTCGGCCTCCCAAACTGCTGGGATTACAGAAGTGAGCCACCATCTGTGGAGACTTTGATCAATTCATACTTGATCTAATTCACTCAATCACTGTGATTCTTCTAGGTGCCCAGGATATGGTGGTTGGCAAAATCAGACGTGGCCCCTACCTTCAAGGAGTTTGCAGCCTCGTGAGGGAAAAAGATAGCAATCAAAGAATCACTGACAAATAAAATGTGCAATTATAACTGTGGTGAATGCTTGGAGAAGTATGAACTAAAGCGAGGAAATTCCTAAGGCAGTGAGAACTAAGATCTCCCAGAGAAGTGAGAAAGGAAACAGTGGAGCTTTCCAGCCAAGGCCTGTGAAAGAGCCCAGAGGCAGGAAGGAGCCTGCCTGGTCACGAATGAGAGGTGTCAAGCGAGGCTGGTTTGGGATTTTGGTTTCTACTAGGCCCCAGAGGACAGACGGGGGATTTTTTTTTTTTTTTTTTGCCTTATTTTAAGAACAATGGCAAGTCAATCAAATGTTTTGTGTTTGCATTAGGAAATAGGTGACAAGATTACATCTGCATTATTTAAAACAAAAAATATCTGCCAAGGAGAAATAGATTGAAAGGAGGCAAGAGTTTACTCAATTCTTCTTGTTCTGCATTTAAAGAACATTTATTGTGTGCCTACCAGTGCTGTGCAATCGAAATATAATGAGCCACATTTATCATTTTGAATTTTCTAGTCACATCAAAAAAAGTAAAACACATTAGGTGAGATCAATTTTAATGTTTTATTTTACTCAATATGTCCGAAATATTATCATTTTAACAGGTAATAATATAAACAAGTATTAGTGCAATATTTTGCATTCTTTTTTCATACTAAGCTGTTGAAATCTGCTGTGTATATCCACAGTCAATTTGGACATGAAATCTTCCTCAGAAATACTTGATCTATATTTAGATTTCATAAAATTTACAATAAACAGGTTTTTGTACCCAGGTTGTTCCAAATACTTAAAATTTTTCAGTAAACATAATAATAAAAAGAAAACAAGAAAAACAAAAGTTTTTCAATAAATTATTAGTTTTTAAATTAAGATTAAATAAAATTAGAAATTCAGTTTCTCAATAACAGTGGCCACATTTCAAGCACTCAGTAGCCATCTATGGCTAGTGCTACCATATTGGATAGATCAGGGGGCACATTTCCATTACTGCAGAAAGTTGTATCTGACAGTGCAGGTCTATGTGCTGGTGAGGCCCTGTGTGTTCCTTAGCATTGCCTTGGAAGATGTAACCTTCAAAGTGATAGGTGCTGTAATCTACAATTGCCTGCCTATTTCCATTTAATAACTTTAAACCCATTCAGCAGACTTTTGATCATGTTTTGGTTTCCCAAAAGCAAGTTCCTACTGGGAAGAAAATGAGCTCACCTGCTGAGATAAATATCTAGTCTGCTTGGCTGTTACATTTCTCTTTACATGAATAAAGATGAGTTTCCCAGTCTTCATCCTAGACTATCCCTGAGTGAACTAGCAACATCAAAGTACTTGTGAGACCTTGTGGAAACTACCAGCTCCTCACAACTTCATGACTGGCATCCCCTATCTGTAAAAAGCAAACAATCGGGCCTGGTGAAGTGGCACACATCTGTAATCCCAGCACTCTGGGAGGCCGAGGCAGGTGGATCACCTGAGGTCAGGAGTTCAAGGCCAGCCTGGCCAACATGGTGAAACCCCGTCTCTACTAAAAATACAAAAACATTAGCCAGGCATGGTGGTAGGCGCCTGTAGTCCCGGCTACTTGGGAGGCTGAGGCAGGAAAATCGCTTGAATCCCAGGGGGCAGAGGTTGCAGTGAGCTGAGATTCGCATGCCACTTCACTCCAGCCTGGGTGACAGAGCGAGCCTCCATCTCAAAAAAAAAAAAAAAAAAAAAAAAAAAGCAAGAGCAAACATTCATTTTCAGGGCTAGCAATGGCAATTAGGGAATTTGACAAGCCCCCCCCCATCCCCCCCGAGGCCAATGACTCTCTTATCTGCTCCTCTTCCTCAAGGCCCCCACTCATAGGGCGAGCTTTAGGCAAGAAGGCTCTGGAGGGCAGGTGTAGAATTGGAGTGTCTGGCCCAGCAGGCTTGGGTGCTGGCTCCCCAGGTGCCAGTCTGCCATGTACTACCTCTCTCCAGGGTTCCTTCTCCCTCTCCCCCATTTTCTACTCCCCACTTGGCTCAAAGGTGAACAGGAAAATGTTTATATCTCTTTAAGAATCTTTGTAAATTTCTGTGGAAATTAATTTTGCCCCTCATGTCAACTCTGGGCAATGAATAATGTTCACACGCTGATTTATCTTTTGCCCAGATTTTTCTCACCCTAATCCTAGCTGATACGTTAATTCACCTTCCCGTCAGAAATGGGAGCTCCTTGGAAGCAGGTACCAAACATCATCTTCTTGCATTCTGTTTTGCTTTTGTTTTTCTGATTCTTTAAAATTCCCCACATGGTTTTCTCATCCATTCTATTCAGTCACATTTGAGAATGTTTCCTTTTGTTTAACAATGGCTAACATCAATTGAGCATTTACTAAATGTTAAGCACTTTACGTGAATTTCTTTCATTTAAAAAATTTTTTAAGGTTTTAAAATTAGAGACAGGGGTTGGGTGGGGTGAGGGCGAGCCCCTGTGTTGCCCAACCTGGTCTCCAACTCCTGACCTCAAGGAATCCTCCTTCTCCTGTCCTCAGGAAGTGATGGGATTACAGGAATTAGCCATCCCTGCTGGCCAGATTCCCTCATTTAATCCTTATAAGCAAGTTATGAGATAAATATTATTACTTGGATCATTTTACACATCAGGAAACCGAGGCTCAAATAGGTTAAATAAACTTATCCAAGGAAACACATCTAGTCAGGGGCATTAAGGAATTAAATCTGGAAAGTCCTAATCTAGAGTTTATAACCTTTGTACAACATTGCGTTCCTAGGATGTTTTGCTACCGTGTATCTACTGTTTTAAATCTCCAGCGAGTTTATGCTTGCTCTAGGAGAGAAAGGGAGGCCCTGCCAAACACTTCCTGTGCTGCTTCTCTCAGCAGTAACCTTCTCAAAGCGGCTAATCAAGAGCTAGAATCGATCCACAGATAGGTATCAGGCTGGAGGGCTGCAATCTGGTCCGAAAGCTGGTCCCTCTAGCGTTCAAAATCTCAGCGTTCAACCTGAGCGTGCCTCTCAGCTTTCCCGTTACACTCCCTTCAGTGCTGGTGCTTTTTGGCAGTAATCCAAGCACTTTGGGAGGCCGAGGCGAAAGGATCATTTGAAGTCAGGAGTTCGTGACTAGCCTGGGAAACAAAGTGAGACCCTCCCTCTGTCTCTATAAGGTTTTTTTTTTTTTTAATTAGCCGGGGGTGACGGTGTGCGCCTGTAGTGTCAGCTACTCTACAGGCTGAGGCAGGAGTATCGCTTGAAGCCGGGAGACCGAGGTTGCAGTGAGCTGTGATCACACCACTGCACCCCAGCCTGGGCGACAGAGTGAGACCCGAGGGGGATGACAAGGGGGCTGTGCTCCATTGTGAAATCCCGTTGTCCCAGGGGCAGGAGGGGCCCCACTTCACACAGGGATAAACTATGCTCAAGGGGCGCAGAACTAGTTCGTCCCGTTCCAGCGTCACTAGTTTTATCCCATTAAGAATACTAATTTGCTTCCTCCTCAAAGCGTATAAACACAAAACGAGCCCCTGACTGCGAGACACCCAGCTTGTTGAGGTCTGAGCCCGCAGAGAACCCCAGAGCCCAGAATTAGCTGGCGGGCTGGGGAGTAGGCGTTCCCGCCCTCGGTCCCCCACGGCGGCCCCCCACCCCTCCTCTGCCTGCCCAGAGGCTTTTTCTCCGCCCCTCAAAGGCGGTAGCCAATCGGGGAGCCGCATTTTCGTCGCGCGCGCGCCGCTCCTCCTTCCTGCGGTCCGCGCCCGGCCGGCAGTGACGTGCCCCGCCCCGCAGCCGCGGGATTCAAACTCCCGGAAGCGACATCCGCGCCTGATGGTGTGACTGGGGAGAACTGAGCGCCGTGCTTCGCTTCAGCTGCTGGCTGGCCCCTGGGAGGCGACCGCGGAGGCTGGCGAGGGGCGACCAGGACACGCAGCCCCGGGGCCGGCCCGGCCGGACAGCTAGGGAGGGCAGGTCAGTGGGCAGATGACGTCCGCGGGATTCAATCTCTGCCCGCCCTGATATCAGTCTTTTCCCTGGCGCTCACTTCGTGCCTGGCACCCGGCTGGGCGCCTCAAGACCGCAGTCTCTTCGATCGCTCCTCTGGACTAGGCGGTGGGTATCATCTCCTTACAGACGGGGGCAGAGAGGCCAAGTGACTTGCCCAGGGTCTTTCGTTAGGAAGGCTTTTTTTTTTTTTCCAATTGGCAAGCGCTTTCGTTTTCTGTTCCTCAAACATCTTTATTTTAGAGGTGAGAAAATTGGTGCCTCTTTTTGCAGTTTCTCTTTTCCTGTCTGCCTCCCCAAGCGAGATTTTATGTGGAAAATGTTAAAGATGGGCGTCCCCTTGTAGAAGATGGGGTTGTAATAGATGCCTCGTACCGTTTACTGGATGGAAGCGCTTGTTTGGTCACCTCCTGTCCAGCATGGACATTGGTTCAGCCAATCAACCAGTCATTTCTGAGCGCTTGCTGTTAGGCTCTGTGGGTGACCCCCCCCCCCCCCCAAAAAAAAGTGCAGTCCTTGAAACCATAGTTGAACTGAAAAAAAAAAAAAAGATTAGCGGGGGAGTGGAATTGGGTACCAGGTTGTGTGTAAGGGTTGGGGGGGCAGCTGTATAATTTATTAGAGTTCACAGAGGCATGTCGAGGAAGATGTGACCTTGTCAGTCAAGGTTTGAACTGTGGGAACCCTGTGGATGACTGGAATAGAAAATACAGGAGGATGGGCGCGGTGGCTCACACCTGTAATCCCAGCACTTTGGAAAGCTGAGGCGGGCAGATCACTTGAGGTCAGGAGTTCGAGACCAGCCTGACCAACATAGTGAAACCCCGTCTCTACTAAAAATACAAAAAATTAGCTGGGCGTGGTGGTGAGCGCCTGTAATCCCAGCTACTCGAAAGGCTGAGGCCGGAGAATCGCGTGAACCCGGGAGGCGGAAGTTGCAGTGAGCGGAGATCGCGCCATTGCACTCCAGCCCCGGTGACAGTGCGAGACTAAAAAGAAAATACAGGGAAAGGAGGTTGGTGGAACTAGGTGGTGGAGGAGATCCAAACCGTCTGGGCCAGAGGCTAGAAACCGGTAGTCATTCACTGCCAGAGTTTCTGTCCAAAGGTTAGGAAGCAGAAGTTCGGGGTTCTTTCAGGTTCTGCAGCTCTGTATTTCCATCATTCTGTGTCTCAATGACTTGATAGCAAAGTAGTTTTCTGTCCTACGACCCACGATATCAAGTCAACAGTGTGTTATCAACAGAAGCACATAGGAAAGAACTTCCTGTGGCAGTAGGTGACTGAGAGACGCCAAAACCTTACATTTCTTCAACTGATGGACGAGCTACCTTAATCTTTCACCTTATAATGGCAAAAATCCAGGACAAACCTTTTGATAGATGATTTGTTCTACTCAGTCTCTACAGTTCTAGTATATTTAGACATTCTGATTTCAACCAGGACGATCTTAAAAGTCACTTCACTACCATTCTAAGGCGATCTCTCCTATTTTTACTGATATCATTTATCACTGTACTTCTGTGTAATATTTATTACGGTTTGAGAATTCATGAATCCTTGTTTGTTTCCTGGTTATAGCCTGTCTTTGAGGCCCATGACATCAGGGAACATGTCTTTTTTTTTTTTTTTTTTTTAAAAAAAAGCCAGTTTACACCCAGCATGTATTAGGGTACCTGGTAAATTGTAGGCGCTATAGTAATTTTTGAATGCATTAGTGGTCTCATACTCCTTTATATTCTTTAATCACACTGCCATTATTTTATCTTGGGATGCATGAAGTGGAAAAATGTTTTTTAACCTCCCTAATTAAAAGTTACTTTTATATACTATTTGTATGCATCGATGCTTCACTATATTTTTGCCTGCTAAAGTTTATATTATATACTTGTTTCTAAACTGTCATCTGGTACTGTTAGCATATGCTAAGTTTCTCCTTACTTAATTTGGCCCCTTATTCTTAATTCCTTTCATGCCTGAATCCCCTGAATATTATGCCTCTTTTCCTGTAAATGTCTCATTTTAGGTTCTCCTCACATATTCCCAGTGTGCTTTCTCAAATGACTATTAAGATAGATCTGAGCTAGGCCATCTTCTGAAACAGACGACATATGTCAAGTAATGACATTTCAATGCCTATATACTCAGAATTACATTATTTACCACCCGCTTTTTATTTTGGGCCAAGATATGTCCTTGATTGTGACCTACTTCAGGCTTCATTTAATGGTTGGGGACTCCTTCATTGTTTTTTAAACAAAACTTTTCCACTGAAGAATAACACATACAGAACACTGCACAAAACATAAATGTACAAGTTGACAAATTTTAGAAGGTGAATACTCCCATTTATCAACCACTGAGATTAAAAAAAAAGCTACAACACCCGAGAAGCCTCCAACCTTTTCCATATTCCACTGGTTTGCATATATCGTTTCTATTTAGAGCAGATAGCTTATTAGACCTGTTTCAAACTTGAGATTTAAATTTTTAAACTCAGAATTATAAAATACAGTTGATTTTTATTTTTACAGACCATTTCAGAGATGTCTTCCAGAAGTACCAAATATTTAATTAAAAGTAAGTGGGGGATCGAAGCCTAGTAATTCCAAATCTGAAACTGCATTAGAAAAATTTAAGGGAGAAATTGCAGACTTAAAGACGTCGGTGGATGAAATCACAAGTGGGAAAGGAAAGCTGACTGAGAAAGAAAGACACAGACTTTTGGAGGTAAATGGTCTTCTGATCCTTGAAATTGTAAGCTCTCCAAGAAAGCGATGCATTAAGATTTCCTGATGCTGCCTTCTTCCTCTTGCCGTGTTCTCTGTCTTGTCCAGTTCATTAGTTTTGGGAAGCTGACCTTGGGTTTAGAATCTTAAATTCCTACTTTGACTTTGCCAAGTCTTAGATGTACTTTAGTCATTAACTAACTTCTCACCTTTTAAATGTAATTGAGTGTGTGTTTTGAGGTTACCAGGTACTAAGTTTGTTTTGGAAATGAAGACATTGCGATTAATAGTTTTGCACCTTTTTAACACAATAGTATGATCTGTTTTTCAGTTATTTAAAACAAAGTAATAGCTTAATTCATCATTCTTCCTATAGCTTCTTGGTAATTTAGCTTAACTACATGAATATTCTTGATAACTTTTGTTATGTTGTATTTAAGATTGTAAAACATTCTAGCTTACTATTTTTACTATTTTAAAATTGATGGCATAACTTAGAAGCATTTGATTTTCCATAATTTTTTTTTGTTTGAGATTGGGTTTTATTCTGTTGCCTAGGCTGGAGTGCAGTGGCTTGATCATAGCTCACTGCAGCCTCAAACTCTGGGCCTCAAGTGATCCTCCTGCCTGGGTATCCCAAAGTGCTGGGATTACAGGTGTAAACCACTACACGTGGCCATTCCATGCTTTTTTAGAGTACTATATTACTCGTTGATGTACTTTAAGGATACTATGCTAGGCTTATATCTCTTTTTTTTCTGTGGAGAGGAGAAAACATTTACCTAAGAATTATATAATCTGGTTTTCCTGTTAGTTTACTAAATGTAAAAAATAAAATCTGTCCATTTCAGAGATTTCCTTGTTTAAAACATATTTTATCATGCATATTGGCTGCTTTCCAAGTAATTCTGGTTTTCAGGCTTTTGGAGGAAAAATTATTAAATGTAT
The DNA here is from genome assembly GCA_036589455.1 of Ateles fusciceps. Taxonomy (NCBI): domain Eukaryota; kingdom Metazoa; phylum Chordata; class Mammalia; order Primates; family Atelidae; genus Ateles; species Ateles fusciceps. The sequence goes on from JAZHEH010002393.1 coordinate 9,832,145, forward strand.
TGGCATTTATACTCTGTTCAACTATCTTTCAGATTCCTTAAACTACAATTTGTTATGGCATAGACAGTAAATAAGTTAGAAACTTATTAGAACTAGAGGGATTTAAAAATGTAACCATAAATATAATCACAAATTTGAATTTAATTATTTTGCAGAAGTTTATATTTAGAAAATAAATGGTTAAGGCCAGACACAGGGGCTCACACCTGTGATCCCAGCACTTTGGGAGGCTGAGGCGGGTGGATCACCTGAGGTCAGGACTTCAAGACCAGCCTGGCCAACATGGCAAAACCCTGCCTCTACTAAAAATACAAAAATTAGCTGAGTGTGGTGGTGTGCACCTGTAATCCCAACTACTCAGGAGGCTGAGGCAGGAGAATCGCTTTAACCCAGTAGGTGGAGGTTGCAGTGAGCTGAGATTGTGCCACTGCACGCCAGCCTGGGTGACAAATTGAGACTCTGTCTCAAAAAAAATAAAATAAAATAAATGGTTAAACAGTGTATCATTTGATTGCTTTAAATTCTCTAAACAGGTACATAATAAAACTGATTTATTTTTTGTAACAACATACATGGAGGTAAATGCTTTTCAAGCATTGAGAGAAGAGTCATCACCAATCCATAGACATGAAGGTTGTTTTGCAATCTCCTAAAGGAATCTTATCTCTTCCCTGAGAGATAGCTTTCCATTTCATTCCCACGTTTTGAGAAGCACTGGGTACTTTGTTCCTTTATAATCAATTGAAATTAAATTTCCTATAACTTCTACCCATTTGTTCTAATTGTGCCTATTAAGGTTACACAAAACAAGTCTTATTTTTCCTTTGCAAACTGACGATTTATTAGCTACGTAAGGAAATCTTGCTTCCTCTTAACTTTTCTGCAGACCAAGCTCATATTATTCAGCTTTTCTGGCGTCTTATCATCTTGAAGTTTTTAGTTTATCCATATTTCTCCTGAATTATGCACTTAGAATTGAACACAATGTCCTAAATATGTTCTGGCAAACACAGATTGAAATGATAGTGCTACATGTACTTAGCTGGATACTGTACTCCATGAAAGCCTGTCTATATCATATCACTGAATTGAGTTAAGCTTGTGGCCAACTCAAATCCCCTTATCATTTTCAAATGAATAACCATCCACATAAACTTAAATTTCTCCCATTTTATATTTAAACAAGTACCGCTTTTTCTTCCTAAATGCAAGTTTTAACTTCATGCTGTTTTGACTCCGTTAGCCTGTAAAGTAATTTTAATAATTATTTCTATCATTTTTCTATTTGACCTTTTTCTTTATGTCAGCAGTTTAAAAAGCATTACTTATATATATCTTGCAAATCTTTGAGATGTTGAGCACTCCTTTAAAGATCACCTTCTAGATTCAGTATCGAATAATTTATCAACACTAAGCAGGTTAATGAATGCATCCCTCTCCTGCTGAAATATTCTGTAACTTTTAAGTTCCACTGATTCAAGGTCATCAATGAGCATGTATATCTTGTGTGACCCACTTTCAGCTTTTAGTTTTTACAAGATCCAGTATTACGGAAGAATGATTACCAAATACTTATGGGAGAGCTAGCTCTTCTTCAGCTTTCTCTCACCACCCTTGATAGAGGTGGTTTCTCCTTTCTTCATGTCTGTGCCCATTTTTCAATCTGTCTTAACTGCAGCACTTACAACATTGCATTAAGATATTGGCTTAGTTCTTGGTGAGCTATCCAAACATAAAACCTTGGCTCCCTCATCTTTTTTTGGCCCTGGTATTTAGCATAATGCTGACTTGATATATAATAACTGCTTATTGAAGTATATATTGTTTAGCTAGATGTTTGACCTGGCTTTGTTCTAAGATTCTTCTTAGTTTATATCTAGAAAATTCGAGTCCTTGAAGCTGAGAAGGAGAAGAATGCTTATCAACTCACAGAGAAGGACAAAGAAATACAGCTACTCAGAGACCAGCTGAAGGCCAGATACAGTACCACCGCATTGCTTGAACAGCTGGAAGAGAAAACGAAGGAAGGTGAAAGGAGGGAGCAGCTGTTGAAAGCCTTATCTGAAGAGAAAGATGTATTGAAACAACAGTTGTCTGCTGCAGTCTCACGAATTGCTGAACTTGAAAGCAAAACCAGTACATTTCATTTATCACAGGTGCTGATCATTTCTTTAAACCAAGATTTTTTTTTCTTTCGGATACAGTTTGTAATTCTTAGGAAGAATGAGTTTGTTAAGACATGCTTGCCAAATGATGAGACAAATGACGAATATAGTATACTAACAGGTCACTTAACATTTTTTAATAGCCCAGTCCCTTCTCTGTAAGCAAAAATAGTTAATATGGTATCCTCCACTCCCTGTACCATTGATTTGCCTGGAGGAATATTCAGAAGACAAAATCTGTACTTATGATTACCAAGATTTTGTTGAGCTCTTATTTCTATAGTTTATATCATGAAAACAGTAGGCTTCATTGTTTTGGTTATTTTTCATATTTGAAATATATAATTATAATATCAAATATACTGCACTTGCAGTTTCTCCCTCTGTTGTTTGAGAGGCACTGGTGTCATAGAAAGAACAAGGATATGGAAGTAGAAGATATGAGTTCAGATCTTGGTTTTGTACATGCTAGCTTTGTGACTCTGAATAAATTTGTTAACCTTTACAGCCTTAGAGACAATACTAGACTTCTCCAGACACCTGTCCTAAACCTTGGTTTCTTTTTTCTAAACATATAAGTCGGGAGGCTGAGGCAGGAGAACTGCTTGAACCGGGAGGCGGAGGTTGCAGTGAGCCAAGATCGTGCGCTGCACTCCAGCTTGGCACCTGGCAACAGAGTGAGACTCTGTCTCAAAAAAAAAAAAAAAAAAATATATATATATATATATACACTAAACCTTAGTTTCTACATCAGTAAAATCAGGATAGGAATACTGATAATTAAATGTGATAATGTTTGTAAATTGCCTCCCATAGTGCCTGGCATGTAGTAGGTACTCAGTAAATGGTTACTTATTGATCAGATCTTTGATTCTTTTGGAGATTTGAACATTTGAATACTACTAACATTAATATCATCTATAGGCTGGGCATGGTGACTCATGCCTATAATCCTAGCACTTTGGGAGGTGGGCAGATCACCTGAGGTCAGGAGTTTGAGACTAGCCTGGCCAACATAGTGAAACCCCATCTCTACTAAAAATACAAAAATTAGCTGGGTGTGGCGACATGTACCTGTAATCCCAGCTACTCGGGTGACTGAGGCACTAGAATTGTTTGAAACTTAGAGGTAGAGGTTGCAGTGAGCCGAGATTATGCCACTGCACTCCAGCCTGGGTGACAGAGTAAGCCTCTGTCTCAAAAAAAAAATCATCTATACAAGAAAATCTATAGCTTTCAAATATATCTCAATGCTGTTAAGGATCTTTCTGTGTACTTTATTTCCCCTTTAGGGGAGATAGTGATCAGACCCATACATTTTTGTGTACTTTCATAGCTAGGCATTTGAGTGTTTCTACAGATAAGTTCAAAAAAGTGAAGTTTTTCTAGAGAATTTCCACAGAGCCGAAACTCATAAAACATTACAGTCAGATTCAAAGTAGTTGACTAAAATTTTTCTTTGAAGTTCAAGAGTTAGTTTCTCTACTTTTGGAATATGAAATACAAAGTTGGTAGAAATTATAATTTTTAAAATTTTTATTTTTATTAATTTTTTTTGAGATGGTGTCTCATTTTGCCTCCCAGGCTGGAGTGCAGTGGCGTGATCTCAGCTCACGGCAACCTCTGCTTCCTGGGTTCAAGCAATTCTCCTGCCTCAGTCTCCCAAGTATCTGGGATTACAGGCACCTGCCATCACGCCCAGCTGATTTTTGTATTGTTAGTAGAGATAGGCTTTCACCATGTTGGTGAGGCTGGTCTTGAACTCCTGACCTCAGGTGATCCACCTGCCTAGGCCTCCCAAAGTGCTGGGATTACAGGCTTGAACAGCCATACCTCGCCTGAAATTATAATTTTTAAAGATGTATTCTTATAATAATTTTGTGGGCTACACACATTGATTTCTGTATTAATCAGGATGTCCGACTTCTATAAAAACCTCCCAGTGTCAGTGTCTTATGCAACAAATGTTTATTTTTCTCTCACGTCAGTCTAGTCCAGATTGGAGTGGAGGAAGCTTTGCTCCACAGAGTCATTCACTCCGGGTTCCTTCCTTCTAGTGGCTCCACCTTCCTTTAGGGTGGGTCCTCCACCAGGTCCTCTGTATATAGCTGTGAGATGGAGCCTGTGGAACTGCCTAGGAGGGTTCTGGAGCCAGGCCTGGTATCGACATATCTCCCCACTGCGCCCGTTCTACTGCAACATGGCTCCAGTAACCACAGGGAAGGCTGGAATCATAGTCTACAGTGTACCCAGGGAAGAAGGAAAGGGGTTTAGTGAACTGTCTCTGTCATAGTTTCCACCTGGAGGACTGAATTGAGAGAAAGGGCTACATATTAAGGTGAATGAATAGAGCATCTTTGGAGAAAAATAATTTTTTTGAGCTTCTTTGCCAGTATTCACACAAGTCTCTTCTAGCTGTTAAAAGACTGAAATACAGCTTTTTCTACATTTGTTGACCAGCCTGGGTATCTAGCCACCTACTTTTTCTTTTATTCCTCTGAAAAAATGAAAGAGGAGAGAAATAATTTTTGAGTTCTATATAATCTATATGAACTAATACTAAGTAATACTTTTTTTTTTTCCCGAGATGGACTCTCGCTCTTGCCCAGGCTGGAGTGCAGTGGCCCAATCTTGGCTCACTGCAACCTCCGCCTCCCAGGTTCAAGTGTTTCCTCTGCCTCAGCCTCCTGAGTAGCTGGGACTACAGGCACGCGCCACCATGCCTGGCTAATTTTTGTACTTTTGGTAGAGATGGGGTTTCACTATATTAGTCAGGCTGGTCTTGAACTCCTGACTTTATAATCCGCCTGCCTCGGCCTCCCAAAGTGCTGGGATTACAGGTGTGAGCCACTGCGCCTGGCCTAATTAGTACTATTAGTAATACAATATATGATTCTAGAAAAAAAATTTTACCTTTTGTTTGACAATTTAATGTCTTCTAGATGTCATTTAAATAGCCCAGTTGTTTTGTGTTTGTCTTTTTGGTAAAAATCACTGGGCTGTTCTTATGCACTGAGGGCTGTTCTGGTAATCCTAGGGTCCAGAGGACCACAGAGTCAGATTAGATAGAAAATCTCAGGGTTTAGGGGATCTTAATTTTGACAATGGTTATCTCTAGTAACTCTCACCTGGCTTGATGGTTTACCACCATCTCTTAGATCTGGATTTTTTGTGTTTTTTTGAGACAGAGTCTCACTCTATTGCCCACGCTGAAGGGCAGTGGTATGATCTCAGCTCACTGCAAACCTCTGCCTCCCAGGTTCAAGCGATTCTCCTGCCTCAGCCTCCCGAGTAGCTGGGATTACAGGCACAGGCCACCACACTCGGTTAATTTTTCTTTTTGTATTTTTAGTAGAGACGGGGTTTCGCCATGTTGGCCAGGCTGGTCTTGAACTCCTGACCTCAAGTGATCCGCCCACCTCAGCCTCCCAAAGTGCTGGGATTATAGATGTGAACCACAGTGCCTGGCCTGGATCTGGATTTTGGGATGTCCCTGCGAGGTATACTGTATTATTATGGAACTGAATATAATGAGGCAACTTCTATTGTGGAATGTCTGATGTTAACTAATGTTGGATTATTTACAGACTGTGCCTGCAAACGGCTTCAACTCATCAATAAGTAATATTCATGAAATGGAAATACAGCTGAAAGATGTAAGTTCATTTCCTTTTAAGTTATGGGTAAAAAGGGCTAATTCATTTATTCTTAAGTTTTATAGAAATTGGCAACATTAGTGCTGTGACAGAAAAACTGAATGGTTTGTGAGCTTCATTTAAGTCTATTTTCAGACGTTCAAGAATAATTTCCTAAGCATGGTCTCTTTTTTTTTTTTTGCACTCTGAGATGGAGTCTCACTCTGTCGGCCCAGGCTGGAGTGCAGTGGCACAGTATCGACTCACTGCAACCTCCGCCTCCGGGGTTCAAGCAGTTCTGCTGCCTCAGCCTCCTGAGTAGCTGGGATTACGGGCACAAGCCACCACAGCTGCTAAGTTTTTGTATTTTTAGTAGAGATGGGGTGTCACCATGTTGGCCAGGCTGGTCTTAAACTCCTGACCTCACGTGATCCATCCACCTCGGTCTCCCGTGAGCCACCATGCCCAGCAGCCATGGTCTCTTTAGGGTAGACAGCCCTTAGAAATCATCACTGCCACCAAATACCTCAGTAGCATCCCTTCTCAGGTCATCTAAGTCTAATTTGCCTAATTTGCCCAACCATTTTATTGTTTTTTGTTTTCTCATTTTTTTTTTCTTTTTTTGAGACAGAGTCTTGCTCTGTTGCCCAAGCTGTAATGGACTGGTGTGATCTCCGCTCACTGCAACCTTCACCTCCCAGGTTCAAGTGATTCTCTTACCTCAGCCTCTCAGGTAGCTGGGATTACAGGCGCCTGCCACCACACCCAGCTAATTTTTATTTTTAGTAGAGATGGGCTTTTGCTATGTTGGCCAGGCTGGTTTTGAACTCCTGACCTCTCAGGTGATCTGCCTGCCTCAGCCTCCCAAAGTGTTGGGATTACAGGTGTGAGCCACTGTGCCTGGCCTTCATTTTATTATTTTAATGTAAGTTAATTTATAGTATCTTCTCTTTTGGCTTATCCATGCAAGATGCTCTCTTTAGCATGAATCTTTCTCTTGAAACTAGAGTTTGTTTTCATAGGTTGAAAAGGAAACTACACTTAGTACTTCTTTTCTCTAGAATTTGATATGAGGTTATTTTAGTTATACAGTAAAGCTGTATTATTTCAAACTTACATCATAAATAGATTGGTGGGTTTTGTTGGGAATGGAATAAATTGAGGACACAGGACTGCTATTTACAGTGTTTTTTTTTTTTACCCAAGTTGTAGAGATATGAAGTATAAAGTTTCTGACTTAAGTATTAGGTCAGTAGGTTGGTATTTTGGTTCCAGAAATATTACTGGCATGTCTCTCCTGATCTAAGCATGTTCTTAAGATTTCTTTTTTACTTCATCTATCAAGTATACTTTGAAGTCTTTTTGATCTTCAGAAAAGAATTAAACTCTCCTGGGTGTCTAGCCAAGTGCTAAATACTCTTATCAGAGTAATTTACCTAGAGGTAACTGAAATGAAGAGGAAATATTTTGTGTCTTATTACACTGAAGTATACAGGTCCTCTGTATATATCCATACCTATGCATTAGATACGTGTATCTAGAAATAACTTACCTTACACACTCCTGCATTCCTCTTTATTTACTCTACCTTCACCACAATGCCTTTCCAGCTACTCCTTGAATAAACCACCTTTTCTCTTTCTGTTCCCTCTGCCTGGGACACTCTTCCCCAGATATCTTCATGCTTTCCTCCCTACCTCATGCAGGTTTTTATTTAAATGCCACTTTCTTGGGGGTGCGGTGGGGCAGAATGGGGACTCCTTGACCACTTTGTCTAAAATTAGTTTCTGTTCCTTTCTCCTGTTTTTCCCCCTCCTCATCACATATATGTGAAAGTGGCATTTAAATGAAAACCTGCATCGCCATCATGTGGCCTTTTAGAATATTACCCCTTGAATCTTCAACTAACATGTATTTTAGTTTCTCTATACTTAAGTGATGTTTGGTTCCTTTAAAAGAAAAATAAAATAAAATAAAATTGGTCCTGTGCGGTGGCTCATGCCTGTAATCCCAGCACTTTGGGAGGCTGAGAAGAGTGGATAACCTGAGGTCAGGAGTTTGAGACCATCTGGGCTAACATGGTGAAACCTCGTCTCTACTAAAAATACAAAAAAAAAAAATTAGCTGGGCATGGTGGTGTATGCCTGTAATCCCAGCTACTCGGGAGGCTAAGGCAGGAGAATTGCTGGAACCTGGGAGGTGGAGGTTGCAGTGAGCCGAGATCGCGCCATTGCACTCCAGACTAGGTGACAGAGTGGGACTCCATCTCAAAAAAAAAAAAAAGAAAAAAAAAACTTGGCCAGATGCGGTGGCTCACGCCTATAATCCCAGCACTTTGGGAGGCCGATGTGGGCAGATCACCTGAGGTCAGGAGTTCGAGACCAGCCTGACCAACAGTGTGAAACCCCGTCTCTACTAAAAATACAAAATTAGCTGGATGTGGTGGTGCATGCCTGTAATCCCAGCTACTCGGGACGCCGAGGCAGGAAAATCGCTTGAACCTGGGAGGTGGAGGTTGCAGTGAGCTGAGATTGCACCATTCCACTCCAGCCTGGGCAACAAGAGTGAAACTCTGTCTCAAAAAAAAGAAAAAAAAAAATTTCATGACCATTCACTGTTGGCTGATGTCTGAGTAAGGGCCTCACTGGGGATGGCAGTGGAGCTGGATAAGAGGGTAAGTATTGCAGCCTGTTTTAGGATAGGCCATGAATCCTAGCAATCTTCTCAACTGTACTAAGTTCACTGATTATTTTTCCCAACTTTTATGATGAAAAATGTCAAACATACAGAAAAGTTGAAAGCAAGTACATTGAACAATCATATATCTACCACTAGGGTTCAACAATAAGACGGACTCTTTAAATAAAAAGTCAGATTACTACAGTGAAAATAGCCATCCACAGAGCTTTACATTATTGAAGATATAATACAGAATGGATATACAATATCTCCCCACTTGACAAATGGACTGTTAAGCCATACAAAGAGGACTACTGTTCCCTAATGGATGAGGAGATAAAAGTGTCTAGTGAAGTGGCTGAAGGCTCTTGGTCTAAGTCTTTGATTCAGAGACGGCTTCTGTCTTCCTAATTCATTTGCTAATTCTACAGCAGACACTGAAAATCCTTTAAGCACCATACCTGGAAGCTTTGCTCAAGAGTTTGTAGGGTACTAGTAGAAAGAGCCTAACAAAGCTTAGAGAAACTCTCTAGACTTTAGTAAGAGTTTCCACATATCTTTCTGGGTATGGGATTCAATGTCTTTAAGGATGGAAATTTTTTTTTTTTTTTTTTTTTTTTGAGATGGAGTCTTGCTCTGTTGCCCAGGCTGCAGTGCAGAGTGCAATGGTGTGATTTCCACTCACTGCAACCTCCGCCTTCCCGGTTCAGGCAATTCTTTTGCCTCAGCCTCCCAAGTAGCTGGGATTACAGGAGCATGCCACCAAGCCCAGCTAATTTTTGTATTTTTAGTAGAGATGGGGTTTCACCATGTTGGCCAGGCTGGTCTTGAACTCCTGACCTAGTGATCCGCCCACCTCAGCCTCCCAAAGTGCTGGGATTACAGGCATGAGCCAGCGCGCCTGCCAAAGGATGGAAACTCTTACCAGAAAGCAGATGCCCTGATAGACACCCAAAACTTCAAATTCTTTATGTACTCTTCATTGTGGAACTAGAGGTCTGGAAAGAATGGCTGCTATAAAAGGAAACACTATGTTATATTTTCAGATTGAAATTAAATAGAATTTTATCTATGCATTTAAGAGCTACTGTGTTGTTCTCCAAATAGTAATCAGAAATCTGTATTCCATTCTTGAAAAAATGAGCTTCTTTGCTGATACTGTTATAGGTTCTTCAAAGTTCAGATTACTATGAGCTCTGCATTTATAGCAGGTCCTCTGGTGTAAAAAGGTTACAGTCCCTGCCACACAAAACCTCTGTCTTCACATGACTTCATTCTCTATGTATATCTGTGTGTCTGTTCCTTCTGATAAGGATACTAGTCATTAGATTTAGGGCTCACCCTACTCCAGTGTGGCCTCATTTTAACTAATTGCATCTGTAAAGACCCCATTTTAATGAGACAGGGTCTCACTCTATTGCCTATGCTGGAATGCAGTGGCACAATCTTGGCTCACTGCAACCTCTGCCTCCTGGGTTCAAGTGATCCTCCTACCTCAGCCTTCCAAGTAGCTGGTACTACAGGTGCATGCCACCACACCTGGCTAATTTTTGTATTTTTAGTAGAGACAGGGTTTCACCATGTTAGCCAGGCAGATCCTGGCCTCAAGTGATCTGCCCACCTCGGCCTCCCAAAGTGCTGGGATTACACTTTGGGAGTGCTCAGCCCAAAGACCCCATATCTGAATGAGGTAATATTCTGGGGTTAAGTGGATGTGAATTTTGGGGGACATTATTCAACTCACTCTAAGTATGAAACCCTTATACAAACAGATGAATGACCCCAGTTTTGAGTTTTTAATTGGGTTATAAAAGATCATATAAGGGATGAAAGTTGGTGGTAAAGAGAGAAGGTAGCTGTTTTAAGTTTGATCCCCTAAAGAAGACACTGAGATGATGTTAGGAGTGCAAATGATTTACTGAGGAGCAATATCTGTGCAAGGAAGAAGGAAGTAAGTATGCCAGGGAGACCATCAGACCATGATGAAAACCTGACAGGGTCTGTCACCCCATGGGGGGCTCCAGAGCAGAGCGCGCTCCAAAGCAGAATCTTTGTTGGGCAGCAATAGTTAGGCCCTTGTTCAGCTGTCGGCTAGGTCCAGCCCAGCTCAGCTCAAAAGCTGAGAGGGACTTGAAGGAGTTAACAGATGGAGGCTGTCAGCTAACCGTTCACTATGCAGGTGGGCAGAGCTTTTTTTTTTTTGAGATGCAGTTTCACTCTATCACCCAGGCTGGAGTGCAGTGGCATGATCTCGGCTCACTGCAACCTCCCCCTCCTGGGTTCAAGCGATTCTCCTGCCTCAGCCTCCCGAGTAGCCGGGATTACAGGCGTGCCACCATCCCCAGCTAATTTTTGTATTTTTAGTAGAGATGGGGTTTCACCACGTTAGCCAAGCTGGTCTTGAATTCCTGACCTCAGGTGATCTACCTGCCTCAGCCTCTCAGAGTGCTGAGATTACAGGTGTGAGCCACTGTGCCCAGCCAACTGGGCAGAGCTCTTGAAGGGGGGGTTCTGAGCAGTTCATCTCCATGTCTGTTACAAAAGATGTTTTAGTTTATAGAGAATGACATGTACATGCACACAAAGCAAGTTGTGTCCTGGAAAAAGCAAACAAATGAGCTTAATCCCACAGAAACTATGACTGTGTCATGTTATATATTCTGAAGGCATGTAACATAGAATGGTTGCCCAGAATTATTCTATGAGCCATAGAGTTTTTGTTGGAAAAGAATACATCACTTGGACTCCCTTGCCCATTTTAAGATTTTGGTTTTTTATTTTACCGTTCATTTTCTTTCATCTTTCCCATTAAGGCTCTGGAGAAAAATCAGCAGTGGCTTGTGTATGATCAGCAGCGAGAAGTCTATGTAAGAGGACTTTTAGCAAAGATCTTAGAGTTGGAAAAGAAAGCGGAAACAGCTGCTCATTCACTCCCACAGCAGACAAAAAAGCCTGAATCAGAAGGTACTGACTGGTATAAAAATGTTCTTTTGGGATAGGCCTGACATTTTCCGAAAAGAGTGATTCATCAAATTTAGATTTTTATAGATATGTGTTAGAAAGTAAAATAAGAGCAAGTCCTATAGCCCTGAAGTAAGAAATACCATGTTTGCAAGTTTTATTTCCTAATGTTTTCAGATTGAAAGAAAGTACAGACACAGGCTAACGGGCGATGTTTAGTGGTTCTGAAGTCATGTTCAGTTTTCCTTACCCATGAATGCCCTTCCCCTTCTTCAAAGTCCTTCTCCAGCTTCTGCTTCCCCGAGAGTTGGCCTTGTCACCAATTCTCTTTTCACTTTGCTTCCCTTCAGCACGTATTCATATCAACCCCAGGAGAAAGAATGCCTTTTATAGATGATCCTTAAATCATTTGAACCTCAGTGTAGCATTGAGATGAACTTTCTTATTCACGACGCTTTTTTTGCCAAGTCCTCAGAAGTTTCCCTTACATAGATCTCAGTGGAGTTTCACAGCAGCCCTAAGAGGCGGGCAGGAAGGTCAATATTCTCATCTTACAGATGAAGAAATAGGTTTAGCAATTCTAGATGACATGCTAAGGAAAAAAATAAAGAGAGAAACTCCATGCAAAGCTCTCCTTTAAAAGCCTTGAATTTTGTAGAGAAGTCTAAAGAAAAGGAAACAAGACTCATGAGACTGGAGAATCATATTTGAATATTTAAAACAAAGCTAATGCTAAAAAGAAACTATAAATGCCTCTGGAGGCACTTCAAAGCTGTCAGCCCTAATGGCACAAAGTTATTTCTATAAAATCTGTATGTGTTTACATAAAAGCAGAATTTTAATTACGGGCTAAGTCTAATTTCTTTTCTTGGGTGATACAGTTCTCTCTCTCTCTTTGTGGGCCTATGTTTTACTAAAGTAATATAAGCACTTGTTAGAATAATAGTTAAGAAGGGTCTTGCCCTACTTTCCCATCCCAATCCCCATTTTTTCGTCTCATCAGGGCAACTGCTCTTAACATTTCTATTTTTAATTTTGATAATTATCTCCATATATAAATAATGAGCTTGTATTCCTATTTGTTGATTGAACTTCTTTAGCCTTTCACTCCATACAGAATAGATGTTACTGTTTTTAGTTCTTCTGTGAGTTTTATAACTTCAAATAATATACCTGCTGCACTTGTTTTTTTATTTCATCAAGTATCAACCATAGTCCCTATCTCTCGACTCTTCATGTTGTAAAATGAGGAAGTAGTGTGGTTCCTTTAGATGTCTGATGTTTCACTTTTCAGGAATATTATTTATTTTATAAAATGAGTTGTGCCATAATGTTGTTTGTCGTAGGTTATCTTCAAGAAGAGAAGCAAAAACGTTACAACGATCTCTTGGCGAGTGCAAAAAAGATCTTGAGGTGGAACGACAAACCGTAACTCAGCTGAATTTTGAACTGAGTGAATTCCAAAGAAAATACGAAGAAACCCAAAAAGAAGTTCAAGATTTAAATCAGCTGTTATATTCACAAAGAAAGGCAGATGCACAACACCTGGAAGATGATAGGCATAAAACAGAGAAGATACAAAGACTCAGGGAAGAGAATGACACTGCTAGGCGAAAACTTGAAGAAGAACAGAAGAGATCCGAAGAGCTCTATCCCAGGTAGGCTTAACCAGATCCATAATTCAGAGTGTTCACTGAACACTGACTAGGTTTTGGGGACTATCTCATCACTAAAGAACTAGTGAGGGACAAAACAAGTTCCTGCCCCTTCATGGGAGTTTACACTCCAGAATAGAAACAGACCATAAACAATAAGCAAGCAAGGAAACTAAAGAAAATGCAACAGCATGACATGACAGGGAAATTGGGTGCCACTGGAGGCCTCTCTGTGGAGATGGCATTTGGACAAAGACCTGATGATGAGAAGGATCCAGTGAGGTGGGTGACTTTTCCTCTCAGTGGAGGAAATTGTACATACAAAGGTTCTGAGTAAGGAGGAGGTGAGTACATGTGAGAAGCCAAAAGAAGACGTGAAGTAATGAGAGGAATCAAGGCTGAGGCATCAGCGCCACTGCACTCCAGCCTGGGCGACAGAGAGACTCTGTCTCAAAAAAAAAAAAGGTGCAATTGCTAAGTTAGAATTATTGGAATTGAATAGTACTTTCATGGAACTCTTATTTTTTATTTTGGGACGGAGTCTCCTCTGTTGTGCAGTGGCACGATCTCAGCTCACTGCAACCTCTGCCTCCTGGGTTCAAGTGATTCTCCCGTCTCAGCCTCCCAAGTAGCTGGGACTACAGGCGCCTGCCACCACACCCAGTTAATCTTTGTATTTTTAGTAGCAATGGGGTTTCACTGTGTTGGCCAGGCTGGTCTTGAACTCCTGACCTTAAGTGATCCACCTGCCTCAGCCTGGGATTACAGGTACAATCCAGCATGCCCAGCCTGCCATCTTAGTCTTTACCACTCACTTCTGTCTACATGACAGTGATACTGGGAAGAGATTTGCACACTGATTAAATTTTGCTCCAACTCTGTGGCTGAGGGCACAGCACTGCCTCCTGTGTTATCCTACTCAGAAGTGTCAGAACCTCCAGGAAAGGGGGCGTGGCCGCTGCAAAGTTCAATGCTGTTTATCAGTGTTCAGTCTCTATGCCTTGGGGAACTCTCAGCAAGGGTGGTATACTGCTTAGCTGCCGGCATAGATAACCATCAGATGGCCAGCTGGAATGATTCACCCCCGACTAGCAGGTGTTGTCCTGGTTGGAGATGTGAGACTTGCAATGTGAGCTTTTCATGCATCCCAGGTCAAGCTGGAAAAGGCTGGATGTCCCGACACTGGTTCTCTTTACATCCTACAGGTCCAGTTTCTTTACACGTCTCTGCTAAAGCAGCAAGAAGAACAAACAAGGGTAGCTCTGTTGGAACAACAGGTACTCATTGGGGTTGCTTCTAAATTCAATTCTGCCTGTTAGAAAATGCAGTTTTTTCTCATGTTTATGCTGATCTATGGAGAACTGTTTGAAAGTTGTGAAAAGTATCTTTAAAAGACTTCAGTAGAAGTCTTTTTCTTCAATAAAAAAAGATGTTCAAGAGACCCTGCTAGCCACTTATTCCTGTTACTGTCCTTAGGCTAAACAGAGGCTTGAGGTGTGATGGCAGTTTTCTTGACAGGTAGATGTTGGCCTTGGCAAATTTTGCTCTTCCTCAGTGGCTGTAGTTCCTAGCCTAACAGTATATCCTAATTGGGGCTACCTTATAACTTCGGGCAGAACTCAGAGAGACACCATTTAGTCTCAGAATGTATTATAAATGGTATAAAGCAGAGATTATTACCATATTCCAAACCAGGTAACAGCTATCTCTTTCCCTTCTCCTTCTGCCCCGCTAAAAAAGAGGGATAGGGAGGAGTAATTCTAATCAGCAACTGCTTAAGGTGCTCTTCACTCACCTATACCTCAGCATTGACTTTGCTCCTTGGCTAAAGCAAATCCTCAGCCATAAGCTGCTTCATTTATCAACATTTCATGGTACTCAGATGAATTCTTGCTATTTGGTACAATGAATCTTTTCTTCTTTTGCTAATAAAAAAATGTGATCATCCAGTCAAAAGAACTAGACAGTATATATCAGCTATAATTGTCTTGTCCTGGGCCTTTTCCAGATGCAGGCATGTACTTTAGACTTTGAAAATGAAAAACTTGACCGTCAACATATGCAGCATCAATTGCATGTCATTCTTAAGGAGCTCCGAAAAGCAAGAAATCAAATAACACAGTTGGAATCCTTGGTGAGTCTGGACTGATGAAACTAAAATTTGTCTTCCTCTTTTGCCATCTTCCCATTTACGTACCAAATCAATTCCCAGCTGAGGAGGATACAGCTTAAAGAACAGGTAGCTGTATCTCAAATCAGTAGGCAGAGCCCCTGCCTCATTTGAAGCAGCTGCCCTTTGAGCATCAATTCAGAGGACCAGAGAGAGGGACATGATCACATCTGGATCATTCCCCCAACCTACCCCAGCTGCTGTGTAGAGGCACTAAATAGTGCCTGAGCTGGGGCGAATGGGTAGAATAGAGGGTAGTTACAGAATCCTGAACTAAAATTGTGTTTATCTATTAAAAAGGAAAGAAAGAAAGAAAAATGCTGTTTTTAGGGATAATGGACTATTACTGTTAATATGCTTTTTAGATGTATTATGAGGTTTGTGTGACTCATTCTGAAAACATAATCTTTTAAAACATAAACTTTTCAAATAATGTTATTTCTCTGAGGAAATGGTTTTTCACTTGCTTATTCTCACCTTACTAAGAAGCTTTTGGACCATACTTGTTGGGGGTCTGCATTTGTATACATGTCTGTCCCACTAGTACGTATTTTAAATTTCATTCTAGTACTGTAAAATATGGTGAAGTGTTAAATATATGATTTCTCAGTTTTCAAAGGAGGAAAAAAAATGGTAAAAATAAAAATCATTTGTAACATTTATGAATAAAATAAAGAAAATATATTTTTGACTCTGTTCTTAAGTATTTTACCCATTTCTAATATTTGAAATTAAAATTTATAATTCACTTTTGTTATTGACCATTCAAAGCATAGGGACCAGAGGATATGCAAAAGAATTTTTATTTTCCTGTACTTTGTTCTTGCTGTCCACCCTCTTCACTGTGCTGTAAAATACTGTTTTAACTACCCCAAGTTCTTAGAAAAAAAAACATGAAAAAGGAAAATCTCAAAGGTGTGATACAATGTCTTAGTCATTTCTGTGTATAAGCTGTTTGAGCTGCTAAAGTTCTTTTCTGCCTTTAATTTCCATGTAGTACTTTATTGCTGAGGTTCCCTGTTTCACAAAACTAGCAAATTTAATCAGCTTTGCATATAGGCTTACCTAATATTTGGCTCTGTGTCCTAATAAAACATATTCATCTACACACCCAACTCCAATACTTCTGGGTAATTCCAGTAATTACAGTAGTTATCTCGACCACCTCATAATGCCCCCATAATACTGATGAGCAGAAATTCCAAAGAAAATCTGTCTACAGCTAGAATACCCATGGAACAGTTAACATTACTAAACAAGCTGGGTGCAGTGGCTTATGCCTTTAATCCCAGCACTGAGGGGGCTGAGGTGGGCAGATCACTTGAGCTTAGGAGTTTGAGACCAACCTGGGCAACATAGAATTGTTTTTTGTAGAATTTTCTATTTCTACAAAAAAAAAATAGAAAAAATTAGCTGGGCGTAGTGACATGTGCCTATAGTCCCAGCTGCTTAGGAGGCTGAGGTGGGAGAATTGCTTGAGCCCGGGAGGCTGAGGCTGCAGTGAGCTGTGTTTGTGCCACTGCACTCCAGCCTGGGTGACAGAGCAAGACTGTCTCAAAAAAAAAAAAAAAAAAAAGCTGAACAATGGGCCTTATTCACAAATTCTATTATTTGAAACTTATTTTTCAGAAACAGCTGCATGAATTTGCCATCACAGAGCCATTAGTCACTTTCCAAGGAGAGACTGAAAACAGAGAGAAAGTTGCCTCGCCAAAAAGTCCCACTGCTGCCCTCAATGAAAGCCTGGTGGAATGTCCCAAGTGCAGTATACAGTATCCAGCCACCGAACATCGTGATCTGCTTGTCCATGTCGAATACTGTTCAAAGTAGCAGAATAAGTATTTGTTTTTGTATCAGAAGATTCAATACTGTATTTTCCGTGAGTTTGTGGGCATTTTGAATTACATATTTCACATTTTGCATATAACTGCCTACCTACCTTTGACACTGGCATGCGAGTGAATCATGGTATCTTTTAGGCTGCTGTGCATTTTTTTTGGCAGTGATAACTCCCTGACATGATTCATCATCAGGCTGCAATGACAGAATGTGGGGAACAGCATCTACTGAGACTACTAACATTTTGCACTGTTCAAATACTTGGTGAGGAAAAGATAGTTCAGGTTATTGCTAATGGGTTAATGCACCAGCAAGCAAATATTCTATGTTTTGGGGGTTTAAAAAAATCAAAGATAATTAACCAAGGATCTTGTTTAACTGTGTTAGCATTTTTTTATCCAAGCACTTAGAAAACCTGCAATCCCAATTTTGATGTCCATCATTAAAGGGTGGTGATAGATACTGTTTCCTTTTTTTTTTCTTATTGTAGAGCGGTTATTGGAAAAGTTGGGAATTTTCTTGATCTTTATTGCTGCTTATCATTGAAACTAAAACCAACCATGTTCCCCAACTGTGTTCTCCGTACGAAACAGGATCTGTTTGAGGCATACTCTTAAGTAGCCACACACAGTGTTTTCTCTTACATTATCTGGCTCTAACTGTAACTTGAATTACATTAGCACATGCTGGTTAGCTAAAATTGTTAAAATAAATTTTAATAAACCCATCTAGCCTTCTCATTTGATTTATAGTATTTTATTTATTTTTGGCATTCTTAAAGCTTGGCAATATAATTATCAGATCTTTATCTGAATAGATATTTTATACATGCTTTGTGTAAACCAAAAAATTTTTAATTTCTTCTGGTTTCCTAACATGCTTAGCACTGGGCTACTGTAAATGAGAAAAAGAATAAAATTATTTAATGTTTTAATATGTCTAGTGTATTTATGTATACACAGATATGCTTACCCTAAAGGATTATCAGGGGTTACAGAGTAACACACAGTGTAAGATGACAAGGCAGTTAAGGATACGTTAGAACCAAAAACTATGTGAAGGAGTTAGAAGGAGTAGATGCTTTCAGGCATCTTTCTTAGAATAGATAACAACTCTTTATCAATAAATATGAATTTGAGTTTTTACAGAGGCAAAACAATAAGCATGCCAAGTTATATAGGTTTTTTTAACCATAGAAATTATGCGGATCTGTTTATGGAAATAAAAGTTTGCCATTACTGTTAATCCTGGCTCACAAGATCTTCAACTACAGTTGAACAAAAGATAAATATTCGGCCACATAATTCTTATTCTGATCCACAATGTTATGGCAAAGACCATAATATGAAGTCATAAATATATGCCATAAGAAAGTTGCTCCCCTTACAACTTTGAAGCAAGCCTGTTTTACCTTTAGTTGATAGATGTGGAGAATGTCTTGGTCATCAGTGAGGAGTAGAGTCAAGCAGAACCCAGGCTTTGGTCCATGCCTATATGGAACAAGAGACACAGTCTCATGGGATAACTGGCTAGGACATAAACCATAATAGAAACATCAGCCTGACGACCGCTGAAGTTTGGTTCCCAGAGACACAGGGTGATCTGGAGTTTGTTTCAAGACCCCGTTTTACTTTCTGTGTTCACTGGAGGGCTGTAGTTAACTTTCCCTGCCCACTTCAGCCACCATCTGGGCACCAATATCAAAAATATACTTTGGAAGCACTGGGCAGGCCTCTTGTGGAGCTCTCCTACTGTAGAGGGGAATTTATATATTTCCAGTTAGCAGATGATTGAGAGCAGGAAGGATTCTACTTTCCTGGATCATGTTACTGAAGCAAAGATCAATAAAGGCATCTCTAAGACCTGAAGATCTTCAAGGTTCTCACAATTCAGACTTTTTTTTTCCCCTTCACTGTCCACCTTTTTTCTTGGCAGATAACCACCTACTCTTAGGGCATGTTTTGTTGTGGGGACTATACACTGTACCAGAAACCATGCTAGATAATCTACTTCAACTCATTAACTCTTCCTTGCAACTCTGTACATCAGCACCATTTTTCAGATGAGAAAACGAAGGCTTGCCGAGATTAAATAATTTGCCCAAGGTCACCACTAATAAGTAGTAAAGAAAGGATATAAGCTCAGTTTGTCCCAGAGTTCATCTTCCTCCATTGTGCAGTTACATTCCCAACCAACACATGCTGGGGCTGCCGTGCCAGGATTATTCCACTCTGTTGCTTTTTATTAAAAAATTATTTTACATACAGTAAAATGTTCAGATCAATGAGTTTTGACAAATATATATATATATCCTTGTAATCATGAGCCAAATAAAGTTATAGACTATTTCTACCACCATTTCTGAAAGTTCCTTTAATTACTTCTAGTCCAGAATCCCCTCCTCCCAGAGGCAGTCTAATTTATTTTTATTTTTATTTATGTATTTATTTATTTTTAGAGACAGGTTCCCCTCGGTCACCCCAGGCTGCAGTATAATAGCTCACTGCAGTCTTAAACTACTGGGCTCAAGTGATCCTGGTGCCTCAGCCCTCCAAGTACCTGGGACTGCAAGCACATGCCACTTCACCCTGCTAATATTTTTAATTTTCTGTAGAGACATAGTCTCATTGTGTTGAGACTCAAACTCCTGGGCAAATTCAATTCTCTTGCCTTGGCTTCCCAAATTGTTGGGATTACAGGTGTGAGTCACGGCACCTGGCCCTATTTATCTTAACACATACTAAAGTAATAACTACACTAATTAAATTACTAAATTCCACAATAAATTAACAAAATTAAGAGCCACGCCCTTCCAGCGTCTGCCTGCCTTTGCTTGCTCTCCATTGCCATCAACAGTTGTTTTTTATATTTTGTCCAGAGTGTATAGTTGTTATTGAATAGTAGGTTAGTCTGATAAAAGCTACCCTGTCATGACCAGAACCGAACTGTCTACTGGTTTTGTTTTTTGTTTTTCTTTTCTTTTTTTCTTAAGAAATCTGTTGTAATTGAGCCAGAATTTATGCTAGGAGCCACATTTTGTGTGTGCGTGTCCAGCGTCCAACAAACCCACAAACTGGTGATTCCTTGGTGACTTTAATATCAGCAAATGTAACTCTCATCCTTAGACAGAAGGCAGATGGAGGTAGATGGAGAAGGGAGGGGAAAGGTAGATGGTTACAGGATGCATTACTTTTACCAAGAGCTTAATGTTTTCAAGGCAAGGGCCAGATGATAGAAAAACACATTTAAAGAACAGAACATGGGGAAACTAAAACCTATGAGGTCCCCACTATGTGCTGAATTTGTGGTTATGTGTTACTTCATCAAGGGCTACAGCTAGCCACTGACAGGTGAGAAAACTCAAGTAAAACCTCCACTATTATTAAAACAACAATAGCAGCAAAAAGACATTCCTGGGCTTCCAACCCACGTCAGTGCCAGAGCTCATCTTTCCACCATGCCAGAAAAGCCCTTACATATTTTCCAAACTCTATAACCTTAAGTGAATGTGTAAAAGTGAAATAACCTTAAATGAGTCTTAATGAAACCTTAACTAGAGTAATAGAACTGTTCTTGTATAGACAGAAAAACAGAAAACAGCCTTTTGAGGAAGGCGCGGTGGAAGTTGTTGGGGATCGTGCACCCGCACGCTCCGGGTCTTGACTCACCACTGTTTGCTCTCGCCGAGGAACCAGTCGGTCAAGAAGCCGCGCAGCCGCCATGGCTTTTAAGGATACCGGAAAAACACCCGTGGATCCGGAGGTGGCAATTCACCTGATTCGAATCACTCTAACGAGCCGCAATGTAAAATCCCTGGAGAAGGTGTGTGCTGACTTGATCAGAGGAGCAAAGGAAAAGAATCTCGAAGTGAAAGGATGAGTTCGAATGCCTACCAAGACTTTGAGAATCACTACAAGAAAAACTCCTTATGGTGAAGGTTCTAAGACATGGGATCGTTTCCAGATGAGAATCCACAAGCCACTCATTGACTTGCACAGCCCTTCTGAGATTGTTAACCAGATTACTTCCATCGGTATAGAGCCAGGAGTTGAGGTGGAAGTCACCATTGCAGATGCTTGTCAACTATTTTAATAAATTGATTACCAGTGGTTAAAAAAAAAGAAAAGAAAACACCAACTGGTCTCTTGCACTCTCTGATCTGAGAAGAAGGCCTGCCTTGCCCAGTCCCTCTGCCTGTTCCCTGGATTCCCACTATGCTAGTTCTCAAACATCTTTACTTTCATTCTTCAAACATTTATTAAATGCAAAGCTCTGGGCTCAGTATTAGCGATATGTGATAATAAAATGCAGCTCCATCTTCACAGTCTAGTAGAAGAGACCAACATCTAAACAGGTAAGTGTAATACATGGTAGAAAGTGCTATAATCAAGGTACATGTAGGGTAGAGGAGTTTATTAAACTCTGGTTTATTCTAACAAAGATCAAAGATCTGATTCTTGAAAGATACAAATCTTAGATTAACATAGAATAAAAAATAAGTAGGAAAAAGGCATGGCTAAGAAAGGAAAATGGAGCCACTCATGAGGGTGGCTCCCCCAGGTGGGCCACGGAGCATTTCTGAGACATGAGCCGTAAGTTTGGTGATGAGCTTTGCAGATGGTGGCACAAAGAAACCAACCTGTACCACATTTACAGGACTTAAAAACAACTGATCCTCAGAAGAAACGTAACTATAGCATTCTTGGTACTGAGACTAAAGAAATCCACCCCTCCACAGAGAAGAAACTATGTAGTGTAGTGGCTGATGTTCTCAACAGCAGTCCCATCAGAAACACAGCAGTGAGTCCCACTCCACTGATCCTTCTCTCCCTCCCTCCCTTCCTTCCTTCCCTCCCTCCTTCCTCCCTTCCCTCCCTCCTTCCTCCCTTCCTTCCTTCCTCTCTCTTTCTCTCTGTCTCTTAGAGGGAGTTTTACTCTTGTCCAGGCTGGAGTGTAATCGTGCAATCTCGGCTTACTGCAACCTCCACCTCCCGGATTCAAGTGAATTCTCCTCCCTCAGCCTCCCAAGTAGCTGAAATTACAGGCGCCCACCACCACACCTGGCTAATTTTTTGTATTTTTAGTAGAGATGGGGTTTCGCTATGTTGGCCAGGATGGTCTCGAACTCCTGACCTCGTGATCCACCCACCTTGGCCTCCCAAAGTGCTGGGATTACAGGCGTGAGCCACCACACCCGGCCCCACTGATTTCTAATACCTTTCCACATAGGCGAGAAACCTCAGTACCAGAGGCTACTCCACAATCCTCAGGGGCAGGCAATGTTCAGTTACATCCAGCAGTTCTCTGCTGCTCTGGCTGATCCCAGAATAAATTTCAGGGTGAGGGACCCCCCCTCTAACACCCCCCTCTGACAGGGGCCTGGCAGGTAAGGACCATGAGCCAGGCAGGCCACTGAGGATGGCAGAGGCTGGAAATGCATGTTTTCGCCCAAAGGGGGCGCAGCTGCTTAGCACCAGGCGATGTCCCAGGACGTTATGAGTCCAGCGTGGCTGATCTTTTTTAGATTTCCAAGAGAAATCTGGAATTTTATTTGTGTGTTTGTTGGAATTTTAAAATATGAAATCGAATAAAATTTTAACACTATGGGACAAACACATTTTTCGGTTTGTACCGTTTGTTTGGAACATCTGAATGGGGCAAAAGAGGAGTGATTCGCTCAGGCTGGGATGGAAGGAAAACCAAGGAAGGTTCTTGGTTCCCTCCTGGTCTTATGACAGTTCAATTAAACAGGTGCTGATGTGACTGACACCGCGAACACCGCCTCCCTGACCCTTCCCTTCCACCTGCCATCTGGCTTCTTTCCTGGGTACACTTCTTGGACAGCGAGCTGGCTGGCTGCCAGCATTTCCTGGCCACACTCTGCTCCCCTAACCAGACAACCAAGGGAGTTTCAGTGCTGGAAAGGAACTGTGAGATCATCTACTCCAGTATCTTTGCTGCAGGAAATCTCCTCACTCGTGGAGCTTGTTGAAAACGGTGGTTCCCTGCCTCCCCAGATCTCCTAAATCAGAACATTTGGAAGAGATGCATTTTTAAGCGTTCTGATGCATTACAAAGATTGGAAACCTCTGATCTCATTTAACCCTGGTGAAATGGAGTCCTAGAGAGGAGAGTGACTTTTCCAAGGTCACAGAGCCGATTTGCAGGAGAGGGAAGGAGGCCCAGGCTCCCGAAGGCAATGGTGGTTAGGGCCCCCACCATCTTGACTTGTGGGCCACGTTCCAGCAACTTTGCTCTTTCCAAGGCCCCCAGTGCTTCATCTTCCTAAGGCAAATCTAGTGGTTTATTGGCTTGGTTCCCTTCTTCTTCTTTGTCCTCTGTGTTGTGCTCTCTGCTTTTGAATCTAATTGTTTTTGGCTTTGATGGTTGAGTAGGAAATATTAGCAAGACATCCAAGGGGCATCCTGTCTGCCATCCTGCCTGCCAGTCTAGTGGTAACACCCAAACAAAGGTGAAAGATCAAGACCAAGCTAGGGGTTTTTCACAGAGTTGATGGATGGAATCCAGAGAGATGCCAAAGGCATAGAGAGTACTGAGCCCTGGGGGAGTGTCCCATCGTCCAGAAGTAGATAGGAGCATTCAGGGGAGAATCACACCCATATTATGTCACTCAAACCCAGCAACCGGAGAAAGAAGGAATGGCACACACCAAGGAGAATGAGTTCGCATCTGATCAGGGCCTTCACCTTCTTGCCTGCCAGGTTCACTAGATTGATTTCACCCCCGGAGCAGCACATCTCCCGCTAAAACGTTTTAACAGGTATTACAGGTAAATTTCCCGAAGAAATCTCATCCCTGTCAGAGGATGTACCAACCACTGATCTCATCACTTGTTTCAGCAAATATTTGACCCATCTGCAACAGACAAGGTGCTGTGCGAGGCACTAGAGATGGAGAGAAGAGTAAAGCAGAGACCGTCTTCAGCAGAGCCAATGGCCAGGAGACCATCAACGCAGATCAATGGCAGCACAATGACGTAAATGCCCCATTAGAAGTCACCCCAAGGATAAGAGAGGACAGGCTTTCCAAACAAGGCGATAACTGAGCTAGGTTTAAGAAAACAAATGCTATTTCAGTATTCATAGTATTTGTTCCTGGACTTGGGTTGCAAGTGAGTCATTAGGTAAAGCTTAAAGTAAAACATGCCCTGTATTATATTGGCCACTTTCTGATGACAAAGGATGAGTCTATAGAGGAAGGGCAGTAGGTCAATCCAGTTTCTGATACAGTGAAGGGCGTTCTTTCATATTCTATTAACTTGGTGTTGAGAGTCACTTAGCTTCAAAATTAGAGTAAGTAAACTATTTTGAATGCTGAACTATCAGAGGAGATAATAAACAAAGGTTTTTTGTTTTGTTTTGTTTTTTTGAAACATAGTCTCACTCTGCTGCCCAAACTGGAGTGCAGTGGTGCAATCCTAGCTCACAGCAACCTCAAACTCCTGGACACAAGTGATCCTTCCACTTAGCCCCCTGAGTAGCTGGGACTACAAGCACGTGCCACTGTGTGCCCAGTTAATTTTTTATTATTTGTAGAGATAAGGTCTGGTTTTGCTGTCCAAGCTGGTCTCAAACTCCTGGGTTGAAGCAATCACCACCCCCAGCCTCAACCTCCCAAACTGCTGGGATTACAGGCGTGGCCTCTAAACTAGAGGTTTTAATGAAGGAGAAGAAAACCCTTAAGAAAAAAAGGCTATTTGTTCTGTTCGATTCACAAATGATGCATAATGGCACATATGCCACCTTGAGTGGATTCTGAAGGTATACATTTTCACTTGACTTTTATAAGGTAGAGGTAAGGGGCAGGGAAGCTCGATAGTAGAACATTAAGAAGAAAACTTGTATATTATTATCAGCATAAACTTAATCTACGTTAATTAAATTTTGACCTGTTGAATGAATTTAACAATATGTTGCTTATATGCTACAGTAGTAATTTCTTCCCTTGAAGGAGTGAACTTTGTGGAAGTGATTCTGTTTGTTAGCACTCAAAAGAGAAGCACCTCAAATTAAAAATATATATATATATTTTGTAGAGATAAGGTCTCTTTATGATGCTCAGGCTGGTCTTGGACTCCTGGGCTCCAGCAATCCTCCTGCCGCCTCAGCCTCCAAAGTGTTAGGATTACAGGCGGGAGCCACCAAGTCCAGCCCAATCAATTTCAAAATTTTCTTTTGTTTTACTTCTTTGTTTTACTACTTGTTTACATCCTGTTACTGCGAAAAGAGCTTTGAAAAGGGAACTACCAGACCTGGGTTCGAATTCTGGTTCTGACTTTCAGCCAGTCTCTTAAATTCTGTAAGTTTCAGTTTCCTCAACTCCAAAATAGGCACATTAATGCCTATCCCATAACATCCTAGGATGATTTCCATTACATCCTTGGATGTTATCCAGGCTGGGCACGGTGATTCAGGCCTGTAATCTCAGCACTTCAGGAGGCCGAGGCGGGCAGATTACCTGAGATCAGGAGTTCAAGGCCAGCCTGGCCAACATGGTGAAACCTCTTCTCTACAAAAATACAAAAATTAGCCCGATGTGGTGGCAGGTGCCTGTAATCCCAGCTACTCAGGAGGCTAAGGCAGGAGAATCATTTGAACCAGGGAGGTAGAGTTTGCAGTGAGTAGAGATCGAGCCACTGTGCTCTAGCCTGGGCAACAGAGCGAGACTCCATATCAAAAAAAAAAAAAGAAAACAAAGGCAAAATCCAGTGTATTGCAGGGCTCCTGTGTATTAAATGTTTTATTTATTTTTTCTTTATTTTGCTGTTTGCATTAAGTGTTTTTAGTGTTGTCCCAAGTGATATGTTAAACAATTCATATATGTCTTGTCATTTTATTCTCACTGTAACACTGTATGTGAGTTTCTATAATGGTTCCATTATACAGACCAGAAAGCTATGTTTAGAGAGCTTGTCCAAGGTCAGACAGCAAAAAGCATGGCAAGTCAGAATGTGAACCCAAGTGGACTGGGCGCAGTGGCTCACGCCTGTAATCCTAGCACTTTGGGAGGCCGAGGCGGGTGGATCTCCTGAGGTCAAGAGTTCGAGGTCAGCTTGGCTAACACAGTGAAACCTCATCTCTACTAAAAATACAAAAATTAGCCATGTGTGATGGCGAGCACCTGTAATCCCAGCTACTTGGGAGGCTGAGGCAGGAGAATCACTTGAACCCAGGAGGCAGAGGTTGCAGTGAGCCAAGATTGTGCCATTGCACTCCAGCCTGGGCTTCAGAGACAGACTGTTTCTCAAAATAAAATAAAATATTTAAAAAAAAGAACGTGAACCCAAGTGTGTCTGCCTCTAGAGGCTGAGCTATCAACCCCTACATGACATGGCCACTCTTCTATCCCCCTAAAGCCAGAAAATGTATGTGAAAGCACATTATGGATAGCAAATACCGTTCCAGATTATTTTCATTTTTCAGCAATGACTCTAGTGTGGTCGGAGTTGGAGAGAACGTGAGAGAAGAAAGTGACATGACCGGGCCTCAGAACCTCTGTTCATTTTACTTGCCCATTTTCACCTCATCTCTCATCCTCATTTGCAATTAGCATCAATGCAGATGCATTCAAATGCAAATAACAGAAAAGACTTACACCATCAGGACATTTACTGTCTTTTTAAAAACAAGTATGGAATCAGAGGCTGGCAGTTTAGGTCAGCAGTTTCACAACGTTAGGGCATTGGACTCATCTCTATCACTCTGCTCAAGTTCACATCTGGACTGCTACAGTTCCAAGCTTCACACTCTAATGAGACTTTTCTTCAAAACCAAGAAGACAGCTTAGCCAGGATCATGAATGAGCACTCCTTATATGCTTCTTTTGTTTTATTGGAAAGTCGATTCTTTGGAAACGGAAATATCTAGAAGAAACTCCACAGCACATGTCCCTTACACGTCATTGACTAGAAACGGATGTATAGTGTATTAGGATGGGCCAGGCAAGCCTTCGGTAAGAAGTAAGCCCTGAAATCTCAGTGACTGAACACAAACACAACAGAGGTTTATTTCTTGCTCGCCTGACAATCTTTGTGTGCTCGTGGCCCTCTTACACCTTGTGTTGTACCATCTGGAACATGTAACGTCCACCATCACCACAGCAGGGAAAACACAGCTGGAAGTGGTGCACCGCTCTTTAACTGCCCCAGATGGGAAGTGCCACATCTCTGCTCACATTCCTATTGGTCAGAACTTGGCCTCACCTACTGCAGAGGTGGCTGGAAAGGGTAACCAACCCAGGAAAGGAAACGGTGAGATGAACCCATTGTATTGCGTGCTGCGCACACGGCCACCCCAACACGTCAGGGAAGGAGGGGCTTGGGAATGGCTGCTGGGTGGGGCACTTGCCACTCCACCTCACTTCCACTTACTCCCCAACCAGGCCAGCATGTCTGGTCAAGATATGGCAGGGAAGGCTTTCCTTCTGTGGGTTTCCATGACCTTGAAGGAAATAAAAATATTTCTCCCATAAATATGGAGGATTGTTAAATTAAAGACCCTGGAAACACAGGGCAACACGCTACCTCAGCCTCTACTTGCCTGATGGCAGGACATAAATCCTTCCATACTGGATGTGTGGGTGAATGAGCAGATAGGTGGATGAGTGGATGGATGGATGGGTGGGTGGGTGGATAACTGGGTGGATGAATGGGTGGGTGAATGGGTGGGTAGGTGGATAGATGGGTGGAGGGTTGGATAGGTGGATGAATGGATGGGTGGGTGGGTGAATGAATGGGTTGGTGGGTGGGTAGATTGGTGGATGGACAGATGGATGGATGGGCAGGTGGATGGATTGGTGAATGGATGGGTGGGTGGGTGAATAAATGAAAGGGTTGGTGGGTGGGTGGATGGATGGATGGATGGATGGGCAGGTGGATGGTTGGTGGATGGATGGGTGGGTGGGTGAATGAATGGGTTGGTGGGTGGGTAGATTGGTGGGTGGATGGATGGATGGATGGATGGGCAGGTGGATGGGTGGGTGGGTGGGTGAATG
Source organism: Ateles fusciceps (assembly GCA_036589455.1). Lineage (NCBI taxonomy): Eukaryota > Metazoa > Chordata > Mammalia > Primates > Atelidae > Ateles > Ateles fusciceps. Next base: position 9,860,262 of record JAZHEH010002393.1, read on the forward strand.
AATGGGTTTCTGAGTGGATGAGTGAACGGATCTTCCATACTCCTTATGCAGCCAGAGAAGGCACCAGCATGTACCAGAGGAATCTGGAAGCAGATTTTACTATCTTTCCACATTTTCCTACCTTTTAAAAAGAGAACTGCTCTCTCCCTCATCTTGTCACTATGCAGAATTTATGGCTCTTTGTTAAAATGCTATTTAAGCAAGGCCACTGCCTTGAGAGAGAAATAGATTTTTTTGAGACAGGGTCTCACTCTGTTGCCCAGGCTGGAGTGCAGTGGCACAATCAAGGCTCACTGCAGCCTCAATCTCCTGGACTCAAGTGATCCTCCCACATCAACCTCTCAAGTAGCTGTGACTACAGGTGTGCACCACCACGCCTGGCTAATTTTTGTATTTTTTGTAGAGATGGGGTTTCGCCATATTGCCCATGCTGGTTTCAAACTCCTGGGCTCAAGGAATGCTACCACCTCGGCCTCTTGAAGTGCTGGAATTACAGGCATGAGCCGCTGTGCCTGGTGGAGAGAAATACTTTTAAGACTGAGGCCTCTTTCACGTAATGGGTACCGCATGCATTAATAAACTTCTGCTTGTTTTTCTTTTGCTAATCCGACTTTTGTTTTCAGACAAGTTACTCAACTAAGAACCTAAATAGAGAAATTCCCCCTGCAGCCTCTTGTGCCTCCCTCTTCCCCAGTCCTTCTCTCTCAGTATTAGTCTTTCACTGGCCTGCCACCCTCTCCCCAACCCTGACCCCTAACAGACTGTAGACTTCTTCTTTTTTTTTTTTTTTTTTGAAACAGAGTTTCGCTCTTGTTGCCCAGGCTGGAGTGCAATGGTGCAATCTCCGCTCACCACAACTTACGTCTCCTGGGTTCAAGTGATTCTCCTGCCTCAGCCTCCCGACGAACTGGGATTATAGGCATGTACCACCACACCCAGCTACTTTTGCATTTTTAAGAGAGATGAGGTTTCACCATGTTGGTCCCAACCTCGAGTGATCCACCTGCCTAGGGCTCCCAAACTGTTGGGATTACCGGCGTAAGTCACCGCACCTGGCCCAGACCGTAGACTTCTTAAGGTCGCAGGTGGTCTTCCCTTCCCATCTCTCATGCCTACGCTAGGATCTGGCCCATTGTAGGTGCTCAGTAGATATTTGGAGCAAGTGAATGAGGGTCTTTTTGAAACAACAGTTTCAGCCATTTGTGTTTGAGAGCTGCCTGGCTTTTACCTTTTGAATTTCTGGTAGAATTATCAAGGAATGAGAAGTATGATTCACCCCTTAAACAAACATGGACACACAAGAGGCCATGATGCAGCCCTCAAAAATGTGGCCATAAATAAAGTAAATATTTGGTCAATGACATCAACCTATGTAAAACATTTCTTTAAGGAAACTGACTTAGAATCTCACTTAAAATACCTTAAAAGACGTGGCTTTACTCAAAATGACATCTCCAAAATTGAAAGTGTTGGGTGCCTTGCATGCCCAGAGAAGGTACCACGGGGGATGGTGGCTGAGGTAATGGGTAAAAAATACAGGGTAGTTAGAGATATACTCTTTAAATTCAATTAAGGAAGCTGAATAAGTGAGATGCTTTATCAACAGGGATTATCATCACTATTATAGTTGTTTGTTTATTTGCTTGTTTGTTTGTTTGAGATGGAGTCTCACTCTGTCATCCAGGCTGGAGTGCAGTGGTGCAGTCTCAGCTCACTGCAACCTCTGCCTCCTGGGTTCAAGCAATTCTCCTGCCTCAGCCTCCTGAGTAGCTGGGATTACAGGCATGTGCCACCACACCTGGCTAATTTTTGTATTTTTAGTAGAGACAGGGTTTCACCATGTTGGCCAGGCTGATCTTGAACTCCTGACCTCAAGTGATCCACCCGCCTTGGCCTCCCAAAGTGCTGGGATTACCGCTGTGATCCACTGCGCCCTCAAACGTGTTAAAACTAACTGCACCAGGCATTGTGCTCAAGACCTTATATAAATTGTCTAATTTCATCCTCTCAACAGTGCCATGATGCAGGTACTATTCTCATGCCCATTTTACTGATTGGCATGGAGGTTCAGAGAACTTACTGATTGGCATAAGGCTCAGAGAATTTAATAATTTACCCAAGATCATATAGCTGCTAAAGGGGTGGCAAAAATTGAGAATGAGGCTGTTTAGTTCCACAGGCAACATTTTTTAACCATTAAGCTTTAAACTTGTTTCCAGATTCAGAGTACTGGAAACAATGTATAAAGTGGTGCAAAAGTAACTGCAGTTTTTGCCATTGCGTCAACAAAACCGCAATTACATTGTGCACCAACCTCTAGCAGGTGTCTTGCTTATCCATCACTGTGCAACAACACACCCCAAGGCCTAGTGGCTTTAAAGCAAAAGTGTATGACTACCTCTCATGGTTCTGTGGATTGACGGGGCTCAGCTGGATGGCTCCCTCCCAGAGTCTCTAATGCAATTTCATCAGATAGTCATTAGGGCTAGTTTCAGAAGTCACACAGCACCAGTTTCACTGCATTAAAAATAAATTTATCTATTTATTTTTGAGACAGAGTCTCACTCTGTTGCCCAGGCGCCATCTCTGCTTACTGCAACCTCCGCCTCCCCAGGTTCAAGCGATTCTCCCGCCTCAGCCTCCTGAGTAGCTGGGATTACAGGCGCCCACCACCATGCCCAGCTAATTTTTTGTATTTTTAGTAGAGATGGGGTTTCACCTTGTTGGCCAAGCTGGTCTTGAACTCCTGACCTCAGGTGATCCACCCGTCTTTGCCTTTCGAAATGTTGGGATTACAGGCATGAGCCACATGCCTGGCCTCTGCATTCTATTATTTAAAAACGGGGCACAGGACCAGCCTAGCTTCAAGTGGAGAGAAACACACACGGGGATGAATACCAGGAAGCATCCTTCACTGGGAGTCATGGTGGAGACTGTCTACCACAGTGGACCAAGCTGAATGAGCAAACCCAAGGCATCTCTCACCTGTGCTGAGGACCATGCCTCTTGAAAGGGCTTTCACATTCCTTTTCATTTGATCACAGATTTGTGCATTAGGCAAGCCAGCATCAGGACTAGATTTCTTTTCTTTTCCTTTTTTTTTCAATCCTCAGAACATTCTGGATATAGATCTCTATTTTATCCTAGGGACACTGTAGCTTAGCAAAATTGAGTGAATTACCAAAAGTCACACAGCTTCTAAATGTGGGTGTGGAATGTGAACTTTGGTCTTCTGACTCTTAGCTCTGCAAACTATAGAATTTTCCAAGCTGCCGAGGCTCAGAACTTTTTGACACTTTGAACGAAGCAGGAAGGAGGCAAGAGTCTCCACCTACAAAAAGTAACCAAAGGGAAGCAATCACAGATCTAAATTTGAAAAGAAAAAGGATATCACAATTGTAAGAGTTTTACAACATGATCACACCTGCTATAGTTGGTGATGAGGAATGGACGTGCAACCACTGCTCATGAGAGTGTGATTTGGCGCAAACTTTCCAGATGTGCAATACACACCAAAGCCTTAGAGTTTTGCAAAATCTGTAAACTGGGAGAAAGTGAGCCCGGCCTTAGAGCCTCCTTCCTGCATGGGTTGTAGAGAGAAAGGACATGGGGCCTGCGCTCAGAAGCTGCTCAGCTAGGGCTGGTTATTTGTCTAGGGAGTCAGAAGTCTGATGAAGCCAGGCCAGAGGTCTCTGAGGCTGAACAAAACATTGTCACAGGAGGAGCAAAAGTTAAACACACACACACACACACACACACACACACACACACACACCTGTACACACACACACACATGCATGCACATGAGCCCAATCCCAAAATTTCATATTTAGAAAATTTTCTAGATTGTGTAGATTTTTGCTAACAGGGAAAAATTAGACATAGTTAAATATCTAACAAAAAGTATAAACTATTCTGCCACTAAATTGAAGTTTTAGGAAACAATTTAGTGCTACATAAAAGATTGCAATATTATTGATGGGGAAAGGGCAGATTTTGAAAGAGCTGTAATACTATTGTATTTTTCTTTCCAAAAACATACATGTGGGCATACACACAGAAGAAGAGATAAGAAAGAAAGAATACCTGCCAGGCATAGTGGCTCACACCTGTAATCCGAGCACTTTGGGAGGCCGAGGCGGGTGGATCACCTGAGGTCAGGAGTTCGAGACCAGCCTGGCCAACATGGTGAAACCTTATCGCTACTAAAAATACAAAAATTAGCCAGGCATGGTGGCGGATGCCTGTAATCCCAGCTACTCGGGAGGCTGAGGTAGGAGAATCGCTTAATCGCTTGAACCTGGGAGGCAGAGGTTGCACTCCAGCCTGGGTGACAAGCAAAACTCTGTCTCAAAAAAAAAAAAAGCTAATAGTTATTGAAGTATGGTAAGACTATGGGTGATTTTTCTTTTCTTTTATTTCACTTTTTTTCTTTTTCTTCTCTATATTTTCAAATTGCTTATAGGATGTGTTGTTTTTGTAATGAGTTTTTGAAAAAGAAAATAAGAACGGGGATTAGGAAAATATAGAGGATTTTAAGCTGATTTCAACCAACAAATGGAAACTATACACCAATGAATAATATAGTACTGTGCATCTGACTTTTCAAAGTGCTTTCTAATTCAAGGTCTAATTTGATTTCTATGACAACTCAGTGACGGAGCCTGGACAGGTACTGCTATTTTGATTTTGCAAATGGAACAAGTGAGCCTCTAACCCATCAATTAGTGACAAAACCAGGATGAGAGCCAGATCTCCTGGGCCGTTCACGGACCTCCGATGGAGTCACACCTGGCTTTGAATTTGGACAGTTAACTTTCTATTCCACTTAATCTGTTGGCGATCCCCTGTTTTAGTCCACCCAGAATTCCTTGCCCTGTATTTTGGTCTCAGCACTCTGACTTTTCTTATGAACCTACCCTTCCTCAGTCGGTCCAGATTCCTGATGGGCATGAGACTCCTGCCCTGCCTATAAGAGCCATCCCTGGGAAGTCTGTGGATAGTGCTGGAAGAGTCTGCTGAGCTGGTAGGAAGTGGGCAAGAGCTGCTGCGTCCTCTTTGCCACCACTAGGGGATGGCTGGGCTTCCTGAAACAAAGCCAATTCAGAGAAAAGAGTCAGAGGTGAGGACAGGTGCCCAAACACGTTGTTTGCACCCCTGGATCCAGGTATGCCTAAAGCTAGTCATTGCCTGAACTTTGCTTCTCCAGGCCAGTGAATTTCTTTTCCTCTCTTTCTTTTTCTTTTCCTCCTCCTCCTCCCCTTATCCTCCTTCTCCCCATTCTTCTCCTCCTTCTCTTCTGTTTGTTTTATATGAGTTGGATTCCTGTTAGTGGTAACCCAAAGTCTCCCCGATCACTATATTCTTCTGCCTCAGTCTTCTCACCTGTCAAATGGGGATGATAATAATATCAATGTTCATCTTCTGCACAGGATTGTTGTGAGACCTAGCCGAGTCACTACAAGTAAGGTGCTTGTTACATAGTGAGTGGTCAATAAATGCTACCTATTAAGGAGTTAGAAAAAGTTTAATTCAGAAAATTTTATCTCCCAGCTGGGGGCGGTGGCTTATGCCTGTAATCCCTGCACTTTGGGAGGCCAAGGCAGGTGGATCACCTGAGATCAGGAGTTCGAGACCAACCTGGTCAACATGGTGAAACCCCATTTCTACTAAAAATACAAAAATTAGCTGGGCGTGGTGGCACGTGCCTACAATCCCAGCTACTTGGGAGTCTGAGGCAGGAGAATCGCTTGAACCTGAGAGGTGGAGGTTGCAGTGAGTTGAGATTGTGCCATTGCACCCAGCCTGGGCCACAGAGTGAGACTCTGTATCAAAAAAAATTTTATCTCCCCTTCCCACAAAAAGAAAGAAAGAGATCTCTCCATGCATCAAAATGTGAGGAACAGATTCCTATAATGCAAATTATGAGAAAAAGACAGCACTGTGTCAGTGAGTTCACCAGGGAGTCATTCCAGAATTTAAGGCCTAGGAGTGACCTCACCTCACACTTCTGTCTCTCTCTTGCTTTCGTGTGTGTGTGTGTCTGTGTGTGTCTCACAGGAATTGCAAGAGAGGAGGAGTAAGGGGAGATGAAGAGGTTGGCTGGACAGAAATGGCTGATTTTGCAATGCAGTTTGGGGGAGAGGAAAAGTGAACTGGGAGAAAGTTAGCCTGGCCTTAGAGCCTCCTTCCTGCATGGGTTGTAGAGAGAGAGGACATGGGGCCTGCGCTCAGAAGCTGCTCAGCTAGGGCTGGTTATTTGTCTAGGGAGTCAGGAGTCTGATGAAGCCAGGCCAGATGCCTCTAAGGCTGAACAAAACATTAGCCCGAGAGAAGCAAAAGTTAAACACACACACACACACACACACACACACACACACACACGCACCCGTTCTGGCTGGATCGAACAGGAAAAGGCATAATGTAATTCACAGGCTCTCTGATGGGAGGGCCAGAGAATTGACCTTGAAGGCTTCCCAGCCTGGAACGTCACATGATGGAGGCTGCTCCAGTGGAACACTCAGTGTCACCACACTACAGCGCAAACACCATGCCTGGCTTGTGCCACTGGTGCAAGGATCCCAGCAGCCCCTCCACTGTGCCCTAAATGCTTGTCCATAGATTCTGTGGAACCCCAGCTTGTCTTCTCCTGCGAAGCCAAGTCTCTTACAGTATGTCTGTTGGGTTAAGCTTAGGGTACATGCCTTGGTGTGAGGGAGGCTGGGAAAGCCAGTGTTGGCCTCTCCCTTGGGGAGGCGGGACTCATACTGTGGGAAATTTCCTGATGGAGTTCAAAAGGACAGCCATCAAGTCTGATATATATCCCCACAATAGCATTGCTATATTGGGTGTGTGTGTATGTGTGTGTATATGAAATAGACAAATGATTTATGTCCCAAGGTCCACTTTCCAGGGTGCTTTCATCCTTAAAAATCCAAAGAACCATCATTCAAGATGCCACCAGGAGCAGGGAGCCCAGTTCTCTCATTTGGGTGTCACTCAGCACCTGAGAGCTCCAGACAACAGCTCCAGGCTTCAGGTACGATTTGGTCACCCCTTCTCCTGTGGCTCTGCTTGTTCAGGTCACCATTGCCCCTAGATGTGGGCCCAGGTCTCTTCTCCCCTTACCCCCTGAAATGAAAAGCTGACACACTCTTCAGAGATGTTCCAGGCTCATGGATGGATGGATGCATGGATGGATGCGCGCATGCATGCATGGATGGATGGATGGATGGATGGGCGGGCGGATGGGTGGATGAGTGGGTGGGTGGATGGACACCGAGCTTTGAGGGACAATGGTCACTGTAACCAAATGACACCAGGGGGCAGTGCGGAGCAGCTTCCTCCCTACACTCTTCCATCAGACCTGTCTGGCAGGGCTTCTAGAGCTCATTTTGTTCAACATTTTCATTTGTGAGGAAGGAGTTGAGGTCCAAGACATGGCTGTGTCAGTAGCGCACAGCTCCTGAACTGGTTCTTGGTGAGGCTTCAGCACCCTCTGCATTACAGTATTTGCATAAGCCCACGTTCCCGGAGGCCTCCGGCCGCTCTCAGTACCTCTGGAGCCCCTCCTAGGAGGCTCTGCGGCTGCGGCTGCTGAACTCAATCAGCGCAGAGTGAAGAGACAGAGTTCAGGGCGTGGACCAGGCTAAGTCATTGTCTTCAGCCCCTCCAAAGGGCTGGGTGTTAGGGCCCTCGTCGGATGCCCCTTCCCCAGCCACGTCTTTTCTCTCCTTTGGTACCCAGATCACCTGGAGGTCATATTTCCGAGGAAAGGAAGGACCACACGCTGAGAATACATCTTCCAATAAATGATCCCTCTCCTCTCAAAATTTACTTCTGTGTTACATTCCCTCTAGCCCTGCTTTTTAATTTCCACTGTCTGTTTCTTTGGGGCAGTGGGGGTGGGGGAAGTACTAGCATGGTGACGGACCCTGCCACCCCCACCCCTACCCTAATCCATCTTTACAGCAGGCTCCTGAGGACCACAATTTAGCAGAGACATCGGGAGGCTCACTGAACTTCAAGTTCATTTTCATTCATTCATCTGTGTAATTATTCAACTATTGAAAAGATTTTAAGCCCCTACTATGTGTCAGATGCTAAAAAATCACAATCTTACACTTATTAAGACCTTACTACACTTAAAGCTGTGACATTTATTATATTATCTTTACATGGCCTATGAAAGGAGTATTGTTTTTTGTTTTTGTTTGTTTTTTGAGACAGAGTCTTGCTCTGTCACCCAGGCACGATCTCGGCTCACTGGAACCTCCGCCTCCTGAGTTCAAGTGATTCTCCTGCCTCAGCCTCCCAAGTAGCTGGGACTACAGGCACCTGCCACCACGTCTGGCTAATTTTTTTTTTTTATTTTTAGTGGAGACAGGGTTTCACCATGTTAGCCAGGAGGATCTCAATCTCCTGATCTCATGATCCGCCCACTTTAGCCTCCCAAAGTGCTGGAATTACAGGTGTGAGCCACCGCACCCAGCCAGTAGTCAAGTTTTTAACATAGGATTTTTGTTTTTGTTTGTTTCGTTTTAAACGACTGCCACACATAATCTGTCCTAAAACAAAGGGAAGTTTAACAACAACAACAAAATATGCAGGACATAATCATGCAAGAAAAGTGGATGTGGGAAACCTACACAGTCGACACTTTTCCCATTTCACTTTAACCAGCAGAAACTAAAGCAGTGCCTGGCATCTGGGAGCCATTGCTGGAGGGTTGGTATGGTGCACAGCTGTGTCCTTTTACCTTGCAGCAAAGCCGGGGGCTAAGTATGGCACGGGACAGTTATGTGCATTGAGGAAACTGAGGGATAGAATGGAAAAATAATGTGCCTGGAAAAAAGGTGTTTTTTTTTTTTTTTTTTGGAGACAGAGTCTCCCTCTGTTGCCCAGGCTGGAGTGCAGTGATGCAATCTCGGCTCACTGCAGTCTTCACCTCCCAGGTTCAAGCAATTAACCTGTCTCAGCCTCCTGAGTAGCTGGGACTACAGGCATGCACCACCACACCCAGCTAATTTTTTGTGTTTATAGTAGAGACAGCGTTTTGCCATGGTGGCCAGACTGACCTTGAACTCCTGACATCAGTTGATCCACTCACCTCGGCCTCCCAAAGTCCTGGAATTACAGACGTGAGCCACTCTGCCAGGTCCTAAAAAAAATTTTAGATGCACATTACAAAATAGTGTGTGCAACATAACCCCCATTTTATAAAGTATCTGTAGGCATACAGACAGCCCCGGATGTACAGAAAGTACACTGGAAAGTTATACAGTGCAATCTCACGGGGTTATCGCTGTGTGGAAGAATGCTGGACAAATTTATATATTTTCTGCATTTTGTAATTGTAACATGGAACTAAGAAAGAAGCCCAAAAAAAAAAAAAAAAGTGATGTAAGAGGCATTGTGCAACGCTGCAAGATCTTGGCCAATGGTCTTCTTGGGATGTGCGGAGTCTCGGTGGAGCCACGTCTTATACTGCGGAAAGCCCTTCTGGGCTTGTGCTCACGTCACTCACCTGGGGCCTGGGCATTTCTAGGACTGGGCCTGGTGCTTGTCGTGTAGTATGGACTCAATCGGTGTGTCCTGAGTGGACTACCTTCCTTCCTTCACTGGCCACTGTGGCTCCTTGCCAAGGGAGGGCCACAGAGAAACACTACCGCTTAAGTAGAAATACACCATACCGAAACTGCTTTTCTTTCTGAGTTGAAAAGTTTGTATTTAGGGGCTTTAATTACATCTTTCCTTGGAAGAATGGAGAAAAGGTGATCACCGAGATCCCGCTTATCCAGTCTGAGCTCCGGTATTGGGCAATCCGGCTTCAGAGGAAGCAGCAGGTGTTGGGTCTTCCATTGATTAGGCTCCTGGTGACAAGCAACAGGAGTTAATAAATTCTGGCCAATTTAAGCCAGAAAGAAATGCACTGAGAAGATCCTGGTAGCTACCAGTCTGGACAGGAAGGCTGCAGAGCCCGAGTGATGAAATGGCAAGGACTGAGAGTTTCAGGGACCAGTGCTTAGTCCCTGAGCTTTAGCTCCCAAACAGAACTCAGTTTTCTTACTGTTATTTATTTATTTATTTGAGACAGAGTCTCGCTCTATCACCCAGGCTGGAGTGCAGTGGCATGATCTTGGCTCCCTGCAACCTCTGCCTCCCAGGTTCAAGCAATTCTCCTGCCTTGGCCTCCTGAGTAGCTGGGACTACAGGTGTGCACCATGTTTGGCTAATCTTTGTATTTATAGTAGAGACAAAATTTCACCATATTGACCAGACCAGTCTCAGACTCTTGGTCTCAAGTGATCCGCACGCCCTGGCCTCCCAAAGTACTGAAATTACAGCCTTGAGCCACTGCACCTGGCCTCTGACTCCACCTTTTGAAGGAAGAATTATCAAAAAATTCGCAGCCATATTTTACAACCTGCAACTCAGTGCTCTCAGTCCTGCTGGTTTCATCACTCGGGCTCTGCAGCCTTCCTGTCCAAATTGGTAGCTTCCAGGATCTTTCCCAGTGCATTTCTTTCTGGCTTAAATTGGCCAGAATTTATTAACTCCTGTTGCTTGTCACCAAGGAGCCTAATCAATAGAAGACCCAACACCTGTCGTCCCAGCTACTCAGGAGGCTGAGGCGGGACAATTGCTTGAACACGGGAGATGGAGGTTACAGTGGGCCAAGATGGCATAATTGCACTCCAGCCTGGCAACAGAGCGAGACTCCATCTCAAAAAAAGAGAAACAGTAGTAGTAGTAATAATAATAGTATTAATAGCACACCACCATTCCCAGCTAATTTTTGTATTTTTAGTAGAAAACAGGATTTCACCATGTTGGCCAGGATGGTCTCTATCTCTTGACCGCATGATCTGCCCGCCTCAGCCTCCCAAAGTGCTGGGATTACAGGCGTGAGTCACCTCGCCCGGCCACTGCTACTGTTATTGTTCCTTTACTCTCTTTGCCAGTCCCCCTACTCCTCACTGTTCTTCCCCAAAGTTACCTCAGCAGTTGGGGCTGATCCTTTCTTGACTTACTGACTCCTAAGCCTCCTCAGGGAACCAGGGCTTCTTGAGGCATGGGGCTTCTTTTCATCCCTTTGGTCTGCCTGGGAGGAATGGAATTTAGTCACCCCAGGACCGCCGAGACAGTGGTCAGGCCTGGCCGATCAGTGTGAGGACATCCCCCGCCTCACAGTTGCTAAAGGGCTGGCCCCTGCTCTCCTTTCTTCATCTCCTTGGGCAAGACTGCCGCAGCAATTATCTAGAGGAAACTCCCAGGCAGATGAAGTCAGCTCAGAGGGACTCACACATGGGTCCTGCCCCGTCGACGCCCCTGCTGTGATAGGGGATGTAACTGCCCCGTGGGTTCACCTTGCCCACTGCCTAGACAGAGCCGATTTATCAAGACTGGGGAATTGCACTGGAGAAAGAGTCGTTCACACAGAGCCAGCTGTGCAGGAGACTGCAGTTTTATTATCACTCAAATCAGTCTCCCCAAGCATTCGGAGATTAGAGTTTTTAAAGATAATTTGGCCGGTAGGGGCTTGGGAAGAGGGGGAGGGCTGATTTGTCAACTTGGAGATGGAATCAGAAAGAGTCAAAGTGAGTTTTTCCTGCTGTCTTCTATTCCTGGCTGGGATCGCAGAACTGGTTGAGCCAGATTACTGGTCGGGGTGGTGGTGGCTGGTCCATCGAGTGCAGGGACTGCAAAATATCTCAAACACTGATCTCAGGTTTTGCAGTAGTGATGTTACTCCCAGGAGCAATTCGGGGAGGTTCAGATTCTTGGAGCCAGAGGCTGCCTGATGCCTAAACTGTGATTTCTAATCTTGTAGCTAATTTGATAGTCCTGCAAAGGCAGACTAGTCTCTAGGCAAGAAGGGGATCTTTTCGGGAAAAGGGCTGTTATCAATTTGGTTTCAGAATCAAACCATGAACTGAATTCCTTCCCAAAGTTAGTTTGGCCTATGCTCAGGAATGAAAAGGACAGCTTAAAGTTTACAAGCAAGATGGAGTCAGTTAGGTCTGATTCCTTTCGCTGTCATAATTTCCTTGGTTATAATTTTGCAAAGGCGGTTTCAGGTATGGGTGGGCTTTGAGGGCTTGAGCAGAAACCACAATCAAGTGGGCAGGAAGAGACAATGAGAAGAGCCATTGCTGCCTACAAGCCCATAAACCATGAGGCACAGCCACCTCCAACCACAGCGCAGGTCGTGCCCTGCCAAGGACTCCCACCTGAGGGGCGCACACAAGGGCCATCCCCAGAGCCTTGGCCACATCGACCCTGGGGAGGAGCGCCTTCCAACTCATCTGTTCAGGGAAGTCCCTTTTTTCTAACTTAACATAAAGCTTTGAGTATGCTAGCTGGGGCCCGGCCACTATATCTTGTTTAAAGTAGACACGGTGTGATCTCTGCCCGGGGCCCCTAGTGTGTGAACAGCTCACACACAGGCAGCTGATCACTTGAGTCTTGCTCTTATTTTCCAGCTTTTACTTGGGTTCCTTTCCTTTGGCAAATAGGTGTGGACGGTGGGGAGATCACAGGGCTGGCCATGCCAGAACACTTGCCCCTTCCCAGGCGTGCGGTGCTCTCTCGGGCCTTCCCACCTTTGCATTCCTGTTCCCTTCATCTGAATGCCTGTGCCCTGTCTACCTGGGAGCTCTTGGGCCCCCCTTGAAGAAGGAGACTTGCAAGGTGGCCTTCCCCTTCACCCCACTCTGGCCTGGCTGAGGTGGTTACCCAGCTATGAAGGCTCAGGGCAGTTGGGTCTGGGGATCTGAAGGAGTCGGGGGAGTCTCACCTTGACAAGATGGGAGGAACAGAGGCAGGAGACAGACTTGAAATCTTCGGCATGGGGGTGAGCAACCTTTGCATTCTGCTCTATAATATATCCTAATTTTGCAAGGAGATACTCCAAACATATGTTTATATGTCTCAGAACTGATAGGTTTAGATAGACAGATAGATACATAGATACACAGGCAGATGGACAGACTCTCACAGAGACATTTGGAGGAGGAGTGATGAGCCAGTAAGCATTTTTATACCAACTTTACAAGATTTTTCCAGAGGAAAGATAAGAAAACCAGCCAGGTGTGGTGGCGCACACCTGTAATCCCAGCAATTTGGGAAGCTAAGGCAAGTGGATCACTTGAGGTCAGGAGCTAGAGACCAGCCTGGACAACATGGTAAAACTCTGTCTCTACTAAAAAGATGGATCTTGAACACAGCTATGCAGGAGGCTGAGGCAGGAGAATCACTTGAACCCAGGAGGTGGAGGTTGCAGCGAGCCAAGGTTACACCACCACACTCCTTTCTGGACAACAGAGAGAGACTCTGTCTCAAAAAAAAAAAGAAAAGAAAGAAAGAAAGAGAGAAAGAGAGGAAGGAAGGAGGGGAGGGAAGGGAGGGAGGGGAAGAAAGAAAAGGAAGGAAGGAAGGGAAAGAAAAAAAAGAAAGGAAGGAAGGAAAAGAAAAAGGAAGGAAGAAAGGAAGGAAGGAAAAGAAAAAGGAAGGAAGAAAGGAAGGAAGGAAGGGAAATGAAAGAAAGGAAGGAAGGAAGGAAAAGAGGAGAAAACCATATACAGAGAAAGTCCCCTGTGCACATCTCCCCCTCCTGTTTGGTTGGAAATATAAAGAGGCACAGAAGCCATCTGCAATGTTGGCTTTCTCTTTAGCTTAGAAACAAGACTGTCCGTATTTACGCTTGGTGGATCCTTGTCTCGTTTCTATGGTTTTATCTGAGAGTGGAAGAGGTAAAAGAACTAATGAGCATGAGCAATAAATATGACCTTCACAGTGATGGATCAGCCTACAGTTCTCTGCTGTCCAGTCTCCAAGGAACATGTGAAGTCTGTCTACCCTGAGCATGCCGCACTGAGCCCTGTGCATGAAAGCCATGGTGGCTCATGCCTGTAATCACAGCACTTTGGGAGGCCAAGGTGGGAGGATTGCTTGAGACCAACAGTTCAAGACCTATCTGGGCAACATAGTGAGACCTCACTTCACAAATAATAAAAAAAAGTTATCTGGGCATGGTGGTATACCCCTGCAGTCCCAGCTGCTCATGAGGCTGAGGCAGGAGGATCACTTGGGCCCAGGAGTTCAAGGCTGCAGTGAGCTATGTGCATGCCACTGTACCCCAACTTAGGTGACAGAGTGAGACCTTGTCTCCAATGATAATAATAATTATCATTATTATTTAATAAACTGAGTCTGTCAGCAAACAGGGTTGTGTCCATAATCCATATCCAGTGTTGACCACAGAACCTGACCCACAGTGTCCATTCAATAACTGTGCTAAGTGCTTTACATAAAGGAACTTCAGTTCATCTTCCCAAAACCCTACGAGGTGAGTAGTATCATCGTTTGGACCCAGCTACTTAATAAATGAAACTGTTAGGTTTTTCTTTTAGCCTAGGGGTGCCATGAAGGTGCTATGAATGAGGAAAGTTTATGAGCCTCTGCATTTTGCCACTGGCATAACCCAGGGGGGTTAATGTTGGAGAAGGCCTTTTAGTGCAGAGAGTCCATCCTGGTTGTACATTCTGGGAAACCTCTTTGTGCCTATATCATCACATTAGCCTGTGATGAATCAATCTCTCTCTCTCTCTCTCTTTGTCTCTCTCTGTGTTTCTCCCTCTTACTTTGTCTCTCTCTCTCTGTCACACACACACACACACACACACACACACACACACACACAGAGTTTCCTTTCCCTCACATAAAAACTAATATCCCCTGACCGTAACCAGAGAGTTGCCAAAACCCCATTTGTCTGAGTTCCCTTTATTTCAATTTTTTGCCCTTTTTCAACTGTTTCAGGAAGCAAACTAGTTCTGTTTTTCAACTTGAACCTAGTCAATGTTCAAACTGAGTGTCTACTTCTCAGGTTAGAAGTCACATCATCAGCTGAGACCTGTTTGATACCGTGAAAAGCAGACACACAAATGGACCCCCTCCCCAGACAGTATTTCAGACTGGTTGCACCAGGTTTCTTTCTTTCTTCTTCTTCTTTTTTTTTTTTTTTTTTTTTTTTGAGATGGAGTCTCGCTCTGTTGCCCAGGCTGGAATGCAGTGGTGTGATCTTGGCTCACTGCAAACTTCGCTTCCCAGGTGCAAGCAATTCTCCTCCTCAGCCTCCCAAGTAGCTGGAATTACAGGTGCCTACCACCACGCCCAGCTAATTTTTGTATTTTTAGTAGAGATGACGTTTCACCATGTTGGCCAGGCTGGTCTGGAATTCCTGACCTCAGGTGATCCACCTACCTCCGCCACCCAAAGTGCTGAGATTACAGGCATGAACCACCACCCCTGGCCAATACTTAGTTTCTTAAGATCTAATCTTAAGAAAAACAATTAGAAGACAGAATGGGCAACTGGGAGAGGCCTGATAATATGGCAGAGGGGAGAAGGGGTGAAGGTGGTAGGAGCGGGGCTGGCTGGGGAAGTGGCCACTGGATCTTAGGCCACAGACATACTTTTTCATCTCCAGCTTCCTCATTTACAGAAAAACCAGACTGCGATGGTGTGATGGAAATGTGTGGGACAGGGGCAAGTGACTGGCTTTCATTACTAACAAGAGGACAGCTTAGACATGTCACTCTGGCTGGGCCTCAGTTTCCTTATCTCTAACAGGACTGGACTGCCCACTGCTCCTCGACGGTGGCACCTGGGGCACATTCAGAGCTTGTGTGTGTATCTGCCAGCCTTGAAATATCTGTCTTCCTGGGATGGCAAGTTTATTAAAAAATTTGGAAGGACTCACCCTTTTTACAAGAAAGCATTATATATCATTGTTCAGAATGCAAAATTTATATGCATTTTAGTTACAATAACTAACACTTGATAACATGTAATGAGTAACATTACTGTGTGCCAAGTGTGCAAACTCTACATGAGCCTCACAATAACCTAATGGGGTATTAGTATTCCCATTTTATAGATGAAAAAGCTGGGGTAGGGGGGAGTAAATAAGCCACCTGAAGACCTGTTATTAAGTAGTGATAAAAGATCTCCACTCCCTCTTCCCCACAGAAAATACGGACTCATTACAAGTTGCTTTAGGATCTACCTCCAGACCCTTGGAGTTTCGTTAGTGTAGTCTGAACGACACAGGCCAAAATAATCTCCAAAGGCCAGCTCTGACACTTTTAAAACTATGTTCGCTAAATCCGTTCACGAAAGGCTTCGTACATCCAGTGCCCCTGAAGGATGAAGGAGGTAGGGGAGGCCCTGCGGGGGCTCGAGGAATTCGCTAGGTGGGTTTTCACGCTTCTGCGTGTGCTTTCAAATGGCCAGAGGGCGTGAGGCTTCCGCCTCGGCCGCCACCTCCCCGCCCAGCTGTGGTGTTTGCTGCCGGCCTTGCCCGGCACTTCCTCGTTCCCGCGCGCCCCGGGCGCAGCTCCCTGTACCCTGCGCCGGCGCTCCTCAGACCGGAGGGGGCCGGAGGCGAGATGTCGCAACCGCCTCCCTCCCTCTTCCCCGCCTTGGCACTCAGTCGCCTCCCAGATGAGCACTCTCTCAGACCGCTGCTGGCCGCCGGGAGCCGGGAATGTATCCTGAATGCGCCCGGGCGACGGGCGACGCGCCCCTGCGCAGCCTGGAGCGAGCCAACCGCACCCGCTTCCCCTTCTTTTCCGACGTCAAGGGAGACCACCGGCTGGTGCTGACCGCGGTGGAGACAACCGTTCTGGCGCTCATCTTTGCAGTGTCGCTGCTGGGCAACGTGTGTGCCCTGGTGCTGGTGGCGCGCCGACGACGCCGCGGCGCGACCGCCTGCCTGATGCTCAACCTTTTCTGCGCGGACCTGCTCTTCATCAGCGCCATCCCTCTGGTGCTGGCGGTGCGCTGGACCGAGGCCTGGCTGCTGGGTCCCGTCGCCTGCCACCTGCTCTTCTACGTGATGACCTTGAGCGGCAGCGTCACCATCCTCACGCTGGCCGCGGTCAGCCTGGAGCGCATGGTGTGCATCGTGCGCCTGCAGCGCGGCGTGCGGGGTCCTGGGCGGCGGGCGCGGGCAGTGCTGCTGGCGCTCATTTGGGGCTACTCGGCGCTCGCCGCTCTGCCCCTCTGCGTCTTCTTCCGAGTCGTCCGGCAACGGCTTCCCGGCGCCGACCAGGTGAGCGCCCCGCTGTGCGCGCCGGGCAGGTGTCCTGCGCGGGCTGGGAACTGGGGCCCCGACGGAAGCCGGGATGAGGATGATCAACAACGACAATAGGCCATTTTTGTACTTAATCGTTGTGCCAAACCTTGTGCCCAGTGCTGTGAAGTTTAATCTCTTAAATCTCACTACAGCGCTGTGCACACGCCCTCTTAAATGCTCTAAGTGGACTCCCCCAAATGCTTGCAAAATGCAATGACTATTGCGAGGTTAACGAGTAGTTTAGGAGCCAGATGGAACTTTGGGGATTCAGGGTGGCTGATCACATTGTATTGAATCATGATTTCTCGCCGTTATTATCACATCCATTTCACAGAGAAGCAGAGGCAGACAGAGGCATATACTTGCCCAGAGTATTTTACCCATAATTCGGGGAGGAGTTGAGCTCCTGTCCACAAGTTTCCGTGCGGGTTGGGTTATGGTCCTGCTTTGCAAGCGCGCGGGCAGGCGCGTGAGACCCAGAGACCCCAGATGCAATGCTGCCTCTAGGGGACTTGTGACGCAATTTCCTTCCGGGGTCTTCAGTTTTTTCAGCTGCAAAACGGAAGGATTACACTAGACCTCCCAGGTGTCCTGGGCGCCTGAAATGTGCAGATTACAGAGGCTGGGCCGACAAGCTCTATTTTGCGTAGCGGGTTCACCGTTGTCATTATTAGGTCGTAGGGGTGGGAGTGACCATGATCTGAATAAGGTTCTGCAGTTAGTGTACGACATTGGTTCCCCTCGAGTCCCACGGTCCGGAATCCCGAACTCGGGTCTTTTTCTCTTTCCGCTTTGCCCCGTGGTTGCAGGGTTCGCGCGCCGAGAGCCACCTGGGAGAGCAGACCTAGACGCAGAGTCACGGTGGAGGACAGTGGCCGCCGTCTGGCCGTCTTCCCAGTGTGTTTGGTTCATCGTGCCTCGCGGAGAGGGGTAGGGACAGGATTTAGATCTGTGTGCTCCGAACTCAGTCTCCAGGAGCGTCTGCCCATGGCTGGGTTCTTGGCCTCCCCTTCCCTACCGGGGTCACTGGTTTTCTGCCCCTTTACCCCCTACCCTTCAGCTCCCTCCCCACCTAGGAGTGAGTATGGGGCGCCCTGAGTAATCCTGGCACAAACAGAAATCACAGTCCCAAACAGAGACCTTCTTAGTGGTCAGAGAGGGGAGTAGAGAGGGAGAAATAATATGTCACCAGGGGAAGGCTTGGTTATGGAGATGCACACAGCCCACCGGGGACACCCCCCTCGGTGTGTGACCCTCCAGAACCTGGGACAGAGAGGTGGAGCTTCTCTGGGAATTTCCCCAGACCAGTCTCTCAAATAGCCCTTTTATTAGGGGGGTAGGATGGATGGAGTCTGCATCCCGTATCCTGTGTGAGTTTTTTTTTTTAAACTTAAACACTTGTTTCTAATGCTTGTGTGAAATACATTGTGGGATGTTTGTTTGTTTATGACCTTGAGTGGCTAATAGACAGGAACCTGTCAATTAGTCATTCTAATTAGTAATTAGTAGCAATTAGTCATTACTAATAGGCCTGTGGCACTTGATCAAATAACACGTGAGCTTGTGGCCATGTCCACTCAAGTGGGACCCAGAGAAGCCAGGATTAGCTGAGCTGATGTGTACCATTTATAGTAGACCAAGGATCTGGCCTAGTGGGCAGGCTTGTTCTCAGCTCCCACACACCTGAGAATCAAGGTGGGCCACACAGATGCTTCTAAAAGCATGGATCAGCTAGGGGCTGAGGTTCTGCCATCAGTTTCTTTGATTTTTTAAAAGTTATTCTCTTGCTGAATTACAGTATTTCTGTATTTCTCACAGAACTTGAGGGATTTCGCCTAATTTTCTTTCTTACAGGAGAAAATGATGTTCTGGGAATTAAAGACCCGGTTGAATGTATCTTGAAGGTGTCTTAAGTTTTCAGATGTGTATTTTGTGCCTCTCCCTTTGTTCAGTGGTTTCCGGTATAATCCTAATTAATTGGCAAATGAGATTAAAAAATAAGACTCTTGTCACTTCCCAGCCAAAGCCCCGACTAAAACTGTGTGCTGACAGGGACACAGGTGATTGGGTGAGAAGGCCTTGGCATAGGTGAGACCTTCCACGTCTTGGCCGCTTTGTACTGCGTGCCTGTTAGGGAATCTGGGTGTGGGGAGAGCCCTCTGCGGTGCTTCCAGACGGCCACAATTGTGTTGGCTGGGTACACAGACCCCCCTTGTTTTAATGATGAAACACTTCCTTGGTTTTAAGAGCCTTTGGAGAGGGATTTGGGCAAAACCACTGGGAGAGAATGAGCCTGCCGAGTGCACTGGGGGCCAGGTAAGTTAGTTACCCGCAGGAGGCCTACTCACTGAAATTAGTAGAGGTGAGGTGGGGAAGCTTGAAATTAAAAAAAAAAAAAAAAAAAAAAGCCTGGGCATGGTGGCTCACACCTGTAATCCCAGGACTTTGGGAGGACAAGGCTGGTGGATCACTTGACGTCAGGAGTTTGAGACCATCCTGGCCAACATGGTGAAACCCTGTCTCTACTATAAATACAAAAATTAGCTGGGTGTGGTGGCATGCACCTGTAGTCTCAGCTACTTGGGAGGCTGAGGCAGGAGAATCGTTTGAACCTGGGAGGTGGAGGATGCGGTGAGCCAGGTGGCACCGCTGCGCTCCAGCCTGGCCAGCAGAGCAAGACTCCATCTGTAAATAAATAAATAAATAAATGGGACAGTCCTTTCTGGCTCTCCATCTTCTTTGTCTTCTTTTTATCTGTCTGCCACCTCCATCATGTCACACACACACACGTGTGTGCACACGAGCTCGCACACACACGCAGACTTTCACACCTACCCGTCCAGGAACCCAACAAACAGAAAAACCCCAATTTCTTAAGGGTTGTTGCCTGAGCATTTAGGAAACATCCCATTTTATAGGTTCAGCAGTTGAAGAAAGAAGTTGAAAAGAAGAAGAGACAGAAAAAAAAATGGGGGGAGTGTAGTCATTAAAAGAAAAAAGCAACAGGAAGATCTGGTCTAGACTGACTGAGTCTCACATTTAAAATTAGCAAAGGCTTGTTTTCTCAACCCCCATATTCCCAGCTTTCTGCTTGTAGATTCTGCCTGGTCCATTCCACTTGGAGACTAAATATGGAGGTTTTGGAGGGGGATATTTTCCTAACCCAAACCACAGGCTGAGAGAATCTACCAAGCCTAAGCACACACTGGCTCCCTCCCGCCAAGGAGCGCTGGCCAGGGAAAGTGCCCCTTAGAGCTTCTGCCGACCAAAGAGCCCTCCTGAAACAGAAACTCGATCTCTTGTCCATGTGGGCAGTGGGTGCCCAGCAGTCCATGGTAATCAGACTCTAAAACTGAAGGGAAGATGAAGTGATAAACATCCTAGAAATGGGAGACAACTTGGTATTTGGAGTGAGCTTTGGCGTCAAATGTTCTGTTTAGATCCCATCTCTGCCATTCAGGAGCTTCATGACAGAATGCAAGCTGTCTCACCTCTCAATACCTCCCTTTCCTCTTCTGCAAAATGGGCATGATTACAGTATCAACCAACCTGACAGGATTGCCACTGGGACTCATGTTCAGTAAATGGACCAACACCTGGCACGTACACAGTTAAGTGCATAAGAATTGCTGGCTATTATTAGTTTCCTTATCTTTGAGAATAAACATTTTAAACATTATTCAAACAGTATAATTCTTCTGATTGCTGCAAAATAACAGACTGCCGTTTTCAGAGGGTGGGCACATCCTGGCAACGTTGACATCTCAGCCAGGTCAGCTCACCTTGCTTCAGCAGGATTCCAGCCTGAGTGTGCTGTGGCCCTGACCGGGTGGTGACCCACATCAGCAGGTGGAGAAGACTCTACCTTGGTCAGAATGTGCCGCCCATTCATTCTGCAAGCATTTACTAAGCACCCTTCCCCTCTCACCCCTGCCACAAATCACCCAAATCCACCTCTTTCTCTTCAAGGAAGAGCACACAGATGGTCCTAGATTCTGGCCTAATTGGACCCACACAGTCACCCCACAGCTAGATATTCTTTGGTTTATTTTCTAAAGGAGGAAGTGCCTAAAGTCACAGAATGGGGAAAGGTGGAACCAGAATTCCGCCCCACTCTGTTGGGTCCCTCTGGCTGCCATCACCCTTGGTGTAAACTTCCTTGGGGCACTTGATCCCACTGCCCCACCCCCACCCTAATTTAATACCAGGCTAGTAATGTGAACGTTCTCATGTCTCTGCTGGGTGTGGATTGTGTGAGGAAACACAGGGTGCTTGCCTTTGTTTCAATTAGAGAATACTTTTAAAATATAAGAAAGGAAGCATCCCTTGTGTTGATTTGTTTTTTCTTTTTTGCTGGGAAACTGATAGAAAGGAAATATCCAACTAGGACTCCTAGTTTTGTTTTGTTTTGTTTTTTTGAGAAGGAGTCTTGCTCTGTCGCCCAGGCTGGAGTGCAGTGGCACTATCTCAGCTCACTGCAACCTCCACCTCCCGGGTTCAAGCAATTCTCTTGCCTCAGCCTGCTGACTAGCTGAGATTACAGGCATGTGCCACCACACCTGGCTAGTTTTGTATTTTTAGTAGAGATGGGGGTTTCACCATGTTGGCCAGGTTGGTCTCGAACTCCTGACCTCATGATCTACCCACCTTGGCCTCCCAAAGTGTTGGGATTACAGACATGAGCCACCGTGTCCAGCCAGACTCCTAGTTTTTAAAAATGATCTTGAAGTCTTCCATGTTGATGGCAGAAGTGAGGTAAGAGCAAGGATTTACCAAGGGTCTCCAGAGGTACTGCAGGAAAAATCATCAGAGAGACTGATAGGAAAACAGCTGGAATAAGGCAGTGTTTGCAAATAAGTCAGCCAGTGTGGGGGAGGGTCAGCATTTCAGCAGTGCCTGTAGACACATGTCCCCATCCTCAAGGGGAGTCTTCTTAGAAAATCTGGTTTGACAATTTTTTCCTGAACACCTAAGGTGTATCAGACAGAATTCTAGGAGCTTGGATGCTGGCTGGAAAAGGCAGACTTGGTCCCTGCCCTTAGTAACACACTT
Organism: Ateles fusciceps; assembly: GCA_036589455.1. Lineage (NCBI taxonomy): Eukaryota > Metazoa > Chordata > Mammalia > Primates > Atelidae > Ateles > Ateles fusciceps. Next base: position 9,882,457 of record JAZHEH010002393.1, read on the forward strand.
CAGTGGGGGATCCAGACAGGGAAGGGGACAATTGCACAAGCTGTGGAGAGCTGTGGAAGAGTCTCTGCTGGGTGTGGGGAGTTCGGGAAGCTACTGGAAGCTGGTGGTGTCCCCCACCGAGTGTGGAGATGAGAGGAAGGAAGCCAGGCAAGGGGAAGGAGGCCAGGAGGGCATCGTAGGCAGAGGAAAGGGCCCACGTGGAGGCTAAAGGAGCAGTGACTGCTGTCTGAACCTTGCAAGGGGTTCTTCACCACGCTGTGTAGAGCATGAGGGGGCAGCGGGGGGCAAAAGATGGTGCTGGAAGGGTTGGCAGGGAGAGTGCGAGAAGGGCCAGAGTCGTCTGGTAGGAAGTTTGGTCTTGGTGGTGATGGCCTGGTCTTGGTGATGGTTGGGGGGCAGGCCAGTGAAAATGCGGTAGGGCCAGGGGCGGTGGCTCACACATGTAATCCCAGCACTTTGGGAGGCCTAGGCAGGCGGATCACCTGAGGTCGGGAGTTTGAGAACAGCCTGACCAACATGGAGAAACTCCATCTCTACTAAAAATACAAAAACCTAGCTGGGTGTGGTGGTGCATGCTTGTAATCCCAGCTACTTGGGAGGCTGAGACAGGAGAATCGCTTGAACCTGGGAGGTGGAGGCTGCGTAAGCCGAGACTGTGCCATTGCACTCCAGCCTGGGTGACAAGAGCAAGACTCCGTCTCAAAAAACAAAATGCGATAGGTGGGTGAGTCGGTGGCTATTAAGGAGGAACTTAGAGACTCCTTCTGAGTGGGGGAGGAGGAGGTAGGCAGAAGGCCAGTGCTCGGGTTTCTGTCAACTTCTAGAATGGCAGCCCTGTGCCCCGATGCGGGGCAGTGCAGGAATCAGGTGGAACCATTTGGGGGGTGGGTTCTTCAAAGCTTCATGTGCCTGTGAGGTCTCCTGCTGAGATGTCCTCATGGCTGTTGGGTGAGTCTGGCGTTCAGGAAAGCATGGAGCTGAAAAGGGTCAATTGGAGCTTTACTTGCAAAAGGAGCAGTGGAAATGAGTGAGATGGCTAGGGAGAAGTGGAGATCAGGATGAGGCAGAACACATTTGGGGCATCCAAGTCACACTTAGTGGCCTCCCACCTTCATCCCTTCTGGCCTGACACCTGAGCTCCGGCCTCCCTGTGCCCTCGGACGCGGTCCTTCCAGGCATAGCAGAAACAACCCCCTCCTGGGTGGATCTTCCCTCCCTGGTCCTCTGAAGCTCTCTGGGCACTTCCAGCTGCCTGTCCTGTCCTGAAGTGTCCTAGTGCCTCTCTCCCCTCCCCTCACTCGTGGAGGACAGGGCCAGCGCCTTGCCCATCCTCACTGTGGCTTCGCTGTGGTCAGCCACCACGTCTGGAGTCGGGTGGTTGAGCAAATGAATTAAAGACTACTGTTGACTCTGCCAGTTCCGCCTCTGTAAGTCAGTAACAAGGCAGGCCTGCCACTTTTGTTTTTCAAGTTCCCTTTTTAAAATCAGGAGACACTTCACATGTGCAGAAAAGGTACAGAGAATATGATAGGATTCATGTCCCCCACCTTCCAGACTTGACATGCTGCCCAACTCCTCTGCAAGTCACAGCCTGCGGGAGAATATCTAGAATCAAATGGACTTAAGCCAAATGGATTTTCCCACAGAAACCAAGTTATGATACCAACTTGGATGTTTGTAATGGCGCCTGTATTTTATTTTTTAATGAGACCAGACAGTGCGTTTAATCGACAGTACCTTATAAAACCTTCTAAAGAGCATCTCAATCCATCATTTAGGCCCCTAGGCCAGCTGCACTGCCTCTCTCGGTTCATGTGTGGGGGTGCTGGGCGTAGGTCTTATCTTACTTCCTTATCACACTTCCTGCCCTGAGCAAGAGCCACAAATCAAAAGGTGAAAAAACATCTTTATGAAAGTCATGAAATTTGGGAGCTTCCTGGGACAGGTTCATTGTCTCTGTTGAAAAATAGCTGGTAAAGTTGGCAGAACTGTCTTGGTGGTCTGTGTTTCATGTTTGATCATCACTTCACTTATAAATGAACTTTTTTTCTCTTATAAAAGTAATATAGGCACATCAAGGAAAATCAGGAAATTCAGATAAGTCACAAGAATAAAAAAACTTGAGAGTCCTACCTAGAAACAGACACTTCACTTTCTGGATTGTATCCTTCCAGTTTTTGTGTGTGTGTGTGTGTGTGTGTGTGCATGTGAGCATGTGTGTGTAAAAGAGATTGTATGTGTGTATGTGTGTGTGCACATGTGTGTTGGATGGCCATATACTCATTGACACATACACATTCTCTTCAACACGCTAGGATCATAGAAGCACATGGTTTAGGGACCTGCTTTTTTTCTTTCACTCCTGCTGTAGAGAGAACACCATGCTCTATCATTATACCTTCTACAAAAGTCTTGCTAAACCTGGAGAGATTTTGGTAGACACTCTGGAAAAGGCTTTGGAAAGAGTTGGGAGTCTTAAGAAATGGTCTGGGCATCTTCTGTTTTTCTGTTGTCCCTTAAAATTTTTCCACCACAAGAATAGGAATTAGAGACCAAGTCACATTCAGGGCTGGAATCCGTTTCTTCCGATTGGTGCTTCAGCATATCTGCTCATATGTATTGCCACTGCTCTCTTGGAATGAGGGGTCCATGGTGGGCAGGGGTCTGAGTACAAAAGAGGGCAGTGTGGATTATCTAGAGAGCAGTGGTAGGCTCACTGCCAGTAATCAGAAGATCTTTGAAAGAAATAGGTTTCTGGCCACCATGGTAGCTCATGCCTGTAATCCCACCACTTTGGGAGGCTGAGGTGGGTGGATCATGAGGTCAGGAGATTGAGACAATCTTGGCCAACATGGTGAAACCCCGTCTCTACTAAAAATACAAAAATTAGCTGAGCATGGTGGTGCATGCCTGTAGTCCTAGCTACTCAGGATGCTGAGGCAGGAGAATCGCTAGAACCTGGGAGGCGGAGGCTGCAGTGAGCTGAGATCGCTCCACTGCACTCCAGCCTGGTGACAGAGCAAGACTCCATCTAAAAAAAAAGAAAAAGAAACAGGTTTCTTTCCAATCACCAAAATGTGGAAAGATTTAATAAACCTCCCCCCACCATGTGTTCACACCAGCCCAGTCTTGATTCACTGTTAAAAATTCTCTGCTTTTGCCTAGTAGAGCTTTCAATGAATGTTGGTCAAGTGAATGAATGAATGGTACTTCGGATGATAATACTGCTCCTAGACATTGGTTAAGATGCTTTGGCCCTTCAAAATCAATAATGTAGTTTTTTTACAGAGCATATGCTCTTAAAAATCTGTTCTATATGTATGAGTTAGGGCCAGTTGTTTTCTAAACAGTTTTGTTTCTGTAGTCAAGTGGGCATAGGAAATTTATATGTGGGAAGTTATTATATACACACACACAGAGTGTTTTCATTGACCTATTCATTCGCTGGACGAAATTGTTGCAGAAACTATTAGTAACTATTCAGTAAGGTCCCCATATCTTCTTGCAGTTAGTATTAAACATTTGAATCAATACAAAGTAGTGAGAGCAGCAAGATCACAAACGTTCACACACTTCTGCCATGTTCCATTGGTTTTACATCTTGAACTGCCTGAGAGTGAAGGCTGATCTTTGCCTTGAGGCTCTAGATGGCCAGGTTGATGCAGCCCGACACACTTTAGACACCTGAGCACCCCCAACATGAACGCTTACTGACTTAGCACAAACCCTGTAACCTTCAACTTAGACAGCGTGACCACGGAAGCCTTGTTCCAGTTTCGGTACGTTCGTTATGCAGCATGTCCTTTCTGATCTATGTAACCTTTCAGGGGTCAGTTTTCTCCTTTGCAAAATGGCAGGCTTGGAAGAGAAGGCTCAACGCCCTTTGCATGTCAGCCCAGGGAAGTGGAAAGACCACAGCTGGGAACTGGCTCTAGCTCTTACCACAAATCTCAGAATTTGTGGTCGGAGAACACCTAGGAATTCCTGCCAGACACTGCACTCCAGCCTGGGCAACAAAGTGAGACTCTGTCTCAAAAAAAAAAAAAAAAAAGCAAAGACCGTGAAGACAGACACAGACTTTTACTAATCTGGATTTGTCTTGAATCTGCCACTTACTTACTGCGGCTCAGTTGCTGTCCTTGGAGAATGGGAATCATAATCACAGTTATTCTGAAGGTCAGGGGCAAGTGCTTTGTAAGTGGGATTGTGGTGGGGGGTGGGAGGGATTTTGGGATTCACTGTCATGCTAGTTGTGTAACCAGGAAATGCAACTGTATGTGTCAGGAAACCCTCAATAAGACTGAGCCAGAGGCCAATAAGAAGGCAGTATTTACATGATGTTCTTTTCATTTTTGTAACTAGGAAATTCTGATTTGCACACTGATGTGGCCCACCGTTCCTGGAGAGATCTCGTGGGATGTGTCTTTTGTTACTTTGAACTTCTTGGTGCCAGGACTGGTCATTGTGATCAGTTACTCCAAAATTTTACAGGTATGTTTGCTTCAAGTGCTGCAACTGAACTTCACTCAGGCTTGGGATTGTTTCTGCTAGAATCTTAGAATTTGCAGTCAGAGAACACCTAAGACTTGATGCCAGCCCAATCTTGATTCACTGCCCAGGTCTACAACACTGAGGAAGGAGAGTTTTTTTTTTTTTTTTTTAAGTTCTATCTTTGTGATTACTGTTTTGGTCATCACTAAAGTAATACAAGGTCATTACAAAAAATAAATTAAAATGAAAGCAGACACAGAAACGGATAACACAGAAACTGAAAGCTTAATCTACCTTCTTAACAACTCAAGACGTACTTTTTCAGGTCATTTTTCTTATAAGCTTATGCATATATCATGTATACTGTGTGTGTATTTGATGAACTACATGAAATTGCAGGTTAAAATGGTCAAATGGTTATCTGACGCCATTCAATGTTCTTTTCAGATATGAGAGCATGCTCTGCTCTGTAATTCCTTTTTTCACTTAACTTCGTATCTTAACATCTTTCTGAATCATTCCTAGGTCTCTAGCTCATTATTTTTAGTGGCTACAGATGTGACTTCATTTATTTTATGGTCTTTTGGGCTGTGTCCATTGTTTCCCCATCTCAAACACTGCAGTGATGAAGAATGTACACTTTTAAAAATGTTTTATTGTAGTATCATATACATATATAAAAAGCACACTGACCCTAGGTGTAGGCTCACAAATGGAGCGCATTCATGAGAGCAGCTCCCAGATCGAGAAACGGAGTATTGCCAGAAGTCCCTGCTATTATCTTCCAGTGGCTACTCCACCCACCCCCCAGGGAATGTCCATTTCAAATGTGCACTGAAATAGGAAATGATCTCTACCTTCAAAACAAATATGTACAGGGACATAAAAAAGACGGATCAGCCTGCTTCTACCTCTTAAGGTAGCCAATTTGTGTGTAAGTTGCCCGCCCAGGCAAACAGCACGGGCACATCCATGTTTATCCCCATTGTAGAAGATTTAATGCAAAGCTCTTGAATACTCGTGGAGGTTCACAGTTGTTAAGTCTTGGTTTTACAGCTTATCATGTGTGGGTCAGCTGGCAAGCAGGCATATTGAAGTGGTGCCCTGTAGGGCCTGCTCCCTGTCTGGCCACTTTTAAGGCCCTTTCTTTCCAGCTGAGGATCTGTAATCTTCTTAGATGCTCAGAACCCGTAGCCAGGCCAACTTCCATCCAGGTCTGTTAATCCCTTGGTCCTGTGGGAGGAGATGGCCCCTCCATGTCACTCGTTAGACTCTTGCCCACCCGATGACTTGTGACCACTAAAGTGACACCCAGCCTGAAGCTTGTTCAAGTGCAGGAGGCAGATTCAGGCCTGGAGTTAAGGTTTGAACAGTGCTTGCAACATGACCAGGCATTTGATAGCGCTATGTAAGTGTTAGCTATTATCATTAAGTTAAAAGGAAAGAAGTAAAGAAAAAAAGGAAGAGAAATGTAGAACTTATTTAACAAATATTTACACAGTGTTGACCATGTGCCAGGAACTAACTCTTTAATTCTGATAAGAATGACAGATGAGGAAACCCAGGCACAGGGAGGTTAAGTAACTTACCCAGGTAGCACAGCTTATAAGTGGCAATATCAGGATTTAAATTCAGGCAGTCTGACCCTAGAGTGCCAGTGCATTAATTCCTCAGACGTTTGTTAAGGGCCTGCTCTGTGCAAAGCGCTAGAAGGAAAAGAGGTGGGCTGAAAGCGAGTAGGACACATTCTCTATCCAGAAGGAGCTTTGACATAAAAGGGGAAGAGGGAGGAGAGAGACAAGGGTGCTGATATTGAAAGCAGAGAAACTGAACACAAGGTGGAATGATACTGAGACTCGGCAAACACTTTGCAAACTGTTAAATGCTACACAAACCTAAGGGACGAATAAGGGGTATAAGAAGAAGAGCAGGCCAGGCGCAGTGACTCATGCCTGTAATCCCAGCACTTTGGGAGGCTGAGGTGGGTGGGTCACCTGGGGTCAGGCATTCAAGACCAGCCCCACCAACATGGTGAAAGCCCATCTCTACTAATAATACAAAAATCAGCTGGGCGTGGTGGCGGGCACCTGTAATCCCAGCTACCTGGGAGACTAAAGCAGGAGAATTGCTTGAACCTGGGAGGCGGAGAGTTGCAGTGAGCCAAGATTGTATCACTGCACTCCAGCTTGGGCAACAAAATGAGATTCCATCTCAAAAAACAAACAAACAAACAAAAAAACAGAGCAAAAGGCCATGAAGACAGACACAGAGACTTGACAGTGTTATTTTAATAATCTGGGTTTGAGTCTTGAATCTGCCACTTACTTGCTGTGTGGCCTTGACCAGGTTAGTTACCATCTCTGGACCTCGGTTTCCTCATCTGCAAAATGGCAGTCATAATCCCAGCAGTGTAGAGTTGTTGTGAGGCATGGAGGAGATGCTATTGATGGGACAGAGAGAGTCATGCCTGCCCGTAGCAGGTGGTGAATAAATTCTGACGGTCGTTATTTGTTAGGCAACTCTGCTCTTCCAACCCTTGTCTCAGAGCATGCTGGGAAAAGGTGCCACTAAGATCTGCAAGAGAATAAACAACAGCCCAGATTTGGAGCACATCAGGAACAAGGAATTGACGCTACATCGGGGCTGGCTGGAAGGGGCGGCAGCATTTGATATCCTTCCTGGAGGTCTCACACCTGAGTCCCTTAGGGGCCAAGAGAGCTCTGGTCTGCCCCTTTCACTCTTACCTCAAGCTTCTCAGCTGTCTGCTGAGGGAGGAATGATTGAACAGCCCACCACATCTTTTTCTCAAGGCCAGGTTCCACTTGGAAAAATTCTGAGACCTGAACAGTTGGGGCAGGCGTCCTCCTAGCCACCCACCTCTAAACAGTAGTTTACTCTCAAAACACCTGTGTCTAAACCCACAGCCAGCCTTCACTTCTCCCTATCACAGACCTCGGAACAACTCCTGGATGCAAGGTCAAAGATGTGATACATCCTATCACCACCCTCACCTTAAGGCCCTTTGTGATCTGGCCCGACTGACTTTCTCACCTTCAGGTTTCACTCTCCCTTGTGTCCACACTGGCCTTGAGGTTGTTCTCCCCACAGGCCCCCACACTGCTGCCCCAGGACCTTTGCACCGGCCACTTCTTCTCCTGGATCTCTCTTCTTCAGATTTCTGCATGGGCCACTTCCTGCTTCATTTAGGTCTTTACTCAAAAAGCTCTTCACCAAAAAGTCTCCCCATCAATCTCCAATTCCTTATCCTGATTTATTTCTCTTCAAACATTTACTGCATCTGTCATATTCAATTTATAACAGTCATCTGTCTTGCCCACTGCAATGCAAGCTTCATGAGAGCAGAGATTTTGTTTTGTTCCCTCTGTATTCCTATGCCTAGATCAGAGCCTGGCTCATTCATTGTAGGTGCTCAATAAATATTTGTTGAATGAATGAGGCGTGAGCCTTGGATCACATTGAAAGGATCTACAGGGCCGTCTCTTCTTGGACAGTGGGAAAATCACTGGATGAAGAGTCCTAAGACAGGAGTTCTAATCCAGGCTTTGTCACTGTGTGACCTTGGGCAAGTCTCTTAAGTAATGTAAACCTCAGTTTCTGCAGGAGCCAAATATGTCTCAGTGGATTAACACAACAAAATGAAAGAGCAGATATGATGTTTTTAAAATCACAATTTTAATGTAAATGTCACTTAAAAAATTACTTTCCACCTTATTAGCAAAATTCACTGCTGCCCATTTCCCAGGAGGACTTTGACATTTGTCCTGACTTGCTACTGTGAGTTTGCCAGGGTGACAACTTGGAAGCAGGCAAGCTACACCAGGTGGATGCAGTATCTGGGCGGGGCCTCAGTTTGCCTCTCCTCCCCCTGTGAAGATATACATAACTCAGAGATAGTCAGCTTTTCTGTCCCAGCTCTTTCTGTGAAGCTTGATTTTACACAACTCTGTAAAATCAATTGAACATCAGTGTTAATTAGCCATAATAGCAGGCAATCCACAAATTGTTTGAAGCCATGGGACACATAACTACAGCCCTGTCAGTCCCGCTTCTCACCTGTCACTAGTACCTGTAATCCAGGTCTCATCTCCAGGCTTGAGAAGTGGCTCTTTTTCATATCACCCTGATCTTCTATTGCTCTAAAGCAGTGTGTCTCCTAGAATGTTCTGTAGAGTGTCATGGGAATATTAGGTGTTAGAAAAGGTTTAGGAAATGCTGGATAGGCTAGATGGATTCTTTGCTGCAGGACTTCTCAGAACCTTTATTATGCCAATATACTTTGAGGACATCCCACACAGTAATAGAATAGGTAGCACTGCTCAGCGTGACTACAGAACCCCCTTTTCTCCACAGAGCCTCTCTCTGCACTGCTGCTCCACGGAATGCCCTTTGGGAAACCCTGCTCTAAAGTCTCCACCCTTCTTCCTGGTTCTGACCTGGGCAAGGATTCGCAGCAGGCTTTGCCCTGGCTCTTTCCCTGCCACCCACCCTTCAGGGGTGCTTCATGTGCTTGGAGCAGTGGCCTTAGTCACCCTTCCGCCCTCCCTGCTTCCTCTTTCCTTGTGACTCAGACATGCCATACATCTTCAGTGATTTTTTTCAATCAACAGTTTTCCCAAGGGAATAACCTCCCAGCGACTCCTAAGTGCCTTCAGATGAGGTTGTCACCGCTGTTTGGGGCTTGGGTGACGTCATTGCCCAGCAACTGTTGCCAGGGCAACCGAGATGCCTCTACCCTTTTTGTAACAGTGGATGTTTATTGATCCCCCTCCCATTGCCCACATATGCACCAGAATGGAAAAGCAGCGTGGGCAAGCTGCCTTGCTTATTGCTGTGTGTCCAGCACCTATAAGAGTGCTTAGCACATAGCAGGGGCTTATAAATATTTGTCGAATGAGTGAGTCGATGGCTTGCAGATGGAAAACCCTCAGCCTGTCTCAGAGCTTAGCTGAGAAACAAGATCTGTTTCCACTGAACATGAAGTGTTAGGCAGTGAACACAAATCCCTTTCTCCACACCTGGCCTGCATCCCTCAGCTTTGGGGGCCTGTGTGCTGGTTGTGGAAAAGAAGGTGGAATCTCTGGAAAGATGGAATCTTTTGTCCAGTGATTCTAGATGAGAGGCTGTTGACTGACCAAGCAGCCCCCAAAGGAGAATCAACCTTAGGGGGCCCAACTTTGTCAGTGGGAGCATCCAGCAGCCGTCTGGTGGCATGGGGTGGCAGAGGAGTGTGAGATGGGGTGGAGGCTCCCACACCGTCTTCAGAAGCTCATGTGGGTGTGGGGGCAGTGAGTCTCAAAAAGGTTCTCTTCAAAGGACTGTGGGGGAGTGCCAGACCGAGCCTGTTGTCCTAGATGAGCAGCTGTCACACTTCAGTGGACAAGAATCAGCTGGAGAGTTTAGGAAACTTGCAGATTTCTGGGCCCCATCCAGCCCCACATAATCCGAATGTCTGAAGGGGCCCCCAGCATTTGCATTTCATGTACCCCATAGCTGTGGACCACATTCCCCAGGCGCTGTCCACCTCTGCTGAGCTGCTGGGCCTCAGTGGAGAAGAGCGTTGGCTGGCACCTGGTGTGGGTGCGCTCCCCGACTTGACCGTGCGGCCTCGAGCAAGTCACTTCTCCTCTCGGGGTCTCTTAATTCCAAAACTGGGGCAACCACAGAACCTATCCCAGAGGTTGTTCTGAGGATTAGGATTAATCCTCAAAAGTGAATTGAGCATTTAGTTTAATCTAAATGCATATCAAGCATTCTGCCCAGTGCAGGAGACATTTGAAATCCTGGATCCATGTTGACTATGCTTGACATCTAGCAGGGAAGAGGAGGAAGAAAGGAGCCACATTGGGTTATAAAGCCCCATTTTCCTCCTCACTCCCTACCAATGGTGGGAACTGTGGAGAGAAGGAGACAGTAGCATCTGTCAGTGCTAAAAAAGATCTATCCACTTATGCACGTGGCCCATGAGTCAGCCCACTTTGTTTGTCTGTCACCCACAGCCATTGTCAGGCACCTGCTAGGGGCTCTGGGCCAGAGGACACAGGCATGCCTTGCTTCAGGTCCCATCCCCCAAGGAACCTGTAGTCTGCTGGGGGTCTGTATTAGTCTGTTCTCACACTGCTTTAAAGAACTGCCTAACACTGGATAATTTATAAAGAAAAGAGCTTTAATTGACTTAGTTCCGCAATCATGGCAGAAAGGGAAGCAAGAACCTTCTTCGCATGGTGGAAGAGAAGAAGAGCAGGAGCAGGGAAAACTGTCTTATAAAACCATCAGATCTCATGAGAACTCATTCACTATCACAAGAACAGCGTGGGGAAAACTGCCCCCATGATCCACCTGGTCTCTCCCCTCCACACGTGGGGGATTACAGGAATTACAGTTGGGATGAGATTTGGGTGGGGACACAGAGCCACACCATATCTGGTCAGAGGTAAGGGCGCCTGGACATGTACCACACAGTGTATGTCGCAAGTGCCACATGAGTGCCTGAAACAAAATGGTGCAGGATGCCAAGCGGAGCTCAAGTTCCTGGCATCAGAGTTTGGGTTAAAGGCTGGGCAGAAGGATTACCATGGGCAGAGATAGTAGAGAGTGGGAAAGAACTGAGTTTATGATAAAGGAAATGGGCTGGAATCAGGCTGCCAAGTTGGCAGTCCACTTCTGCAACTTCTCAGCTGAGTACTGGTGGGCAAGTTCCACAAGCTCTTTGAGCCTCAGCTTCCTCATCTGTAAAATGGGGATCATCACAGTATATACATCACAGAATTGTTGGGAGACTTTAAATAGGTAAACTAAGTGATAGGAAAGGATCTGGCACATAGTAGGTGCTCCATACATGTGAGCCTTCATTAACATCACTCATCAGAATATATTTTTGCGACACTACACCAGGGACCCCGGATACATCATTGACCTTCTTCGGATGGTGTGGGCAGCAAGGGGGATGAAGCTGCTGTCAGAATCAGCCCTTGTGGGCCCCCCAGCCTGTGCTTAGGCCTAGCGTGACACCCCTACTCAGAGGCGACGCCAATTCCTCCACAGCCTGCTCACCTGACACCCTGCCCAGCTGATATTCTCCTAGATCTCACAGCCAAGGCAGGTTCCTTAGATTAACCAGGTTTCACCTGAACACAAGTTCTAATTTTGATTCTACACAGTGACTTCCAGACTTGGATGTGCCAATAAGGCCTCTGGCATTCGAGCCCGAGGCGGTGCCCTGTGTCTCCTGAGCAATCTTCACCCTGCAGAGCCATCGAGGGGAGGGGGAGGGCTGAATAGTGTGGCCACCCCTTTTGAGTCTTTTGTGATTTGGTTCATCTTTAATCCCACTGAGCTGGATTTTCAGAGATGGGGCCTCTGACCCTGTGTTATAAGTGAAGTGACTTTCAACAAATTACTTAAATTTTTTGAAATTCAATTTCCTCATCTAGGAAGTGGGAATAATGATAGTGCAAATCTAAAGAGTAGGTGTGAAGATTAAACATGACGACTGACAAGTAAATGTGCGGCACAGTGCCAGCCACATGGAAGCCTCGGTAAAGCTAGCGTCCGGATGACCGTGAGGCTGCTCACTCAGCATGTGTTGTCCTGGTCTCCACCATCAACAGGTGGACCTAAACTCCCACACAGAGCAAGCAGCCACATTGAATCATAAAACAAATAACTACCCTTTAGTTAGCTAGTTACGAGCATTCTTTTTTGTTGTTGTTTTACGTTGTTTTATGTTGAGGCAAGGCCTTACTCTGTCACCCAGGCTGGAGTATAGTGGCACAATCTTGGCTCACTGCAACCTCCACTTTCTGGGTTCAAGCGATTCTCATGCCTCAGTCTCCCAAGTAGCTGGGATTACAGGCACCCACCACCACATCCAGCTCATTTTTTTTTTTTTGTATTTTTAGCAGAGAAAGGGTTTCACCATGTTGGCCAGGCTGGTCTTGAACTCCTGATCTCAGGCGATCCGCCTGCCTCCACCTCCCAAAGTGCTGGGATTACAAGCATGAGCCACCACACCCAGCCTAGTTACAAGGATTCCAAAGAGAATATTTTCAGCCATTCTGATCTTGCAGTTAAACTCGCCTAATTGTGAATGATGTTAATTACCTTCTAATTATTCCCCTCTGAGATTCAGGAATCTCGGGGGACTCCTGTATAATCTCCTGAAAGAGGAGTGCAGAATCCCCTTCTAAGCCCACATAACCAGGGCTGCCTTCATTGCCTGCCATGTCTCTGCTTCACTGCCAGCTCTGCTCATTAATACAAAATATTAGTGGTCCCAGCAGTTCCACTGGTAGGAATTTATTCTACCGATATGCTCACCTAGGTGTGCAAGGATATGCATGAGGAGGTTCATTCCCCAGTTGCCACCTCTCAACAGGGACATAAATATAAAACGGTCATTTTCAACAAATGTCACCAGCAGTGCTCTGACCAGTTCCTCTTTCTTGCTGGGGCAGGGGCACTTTTAATGACACCTATGTCTGATTTATAGAAATTTCCAGTCACTTTTTGGTTATGCCTGCCTATTTTTTTCTTTTTTTGTATTTTTAGTAGAGACCAGGTTTCACAGTGTTAGCCAGGCTGGTCTCGATCTCCTGACCTTGTGATCCGCCCACCTCGGCCCAACAAAGTGCTAGGATTACAGGAGTGAGCCATGGCACCTGGACATGCCTGCCTATTTTTACAACATCAATCTCATAGTCAGTTCAAAGCTTCTCCTGCCCAAGGCATAGGATGGGTTTGTGGTGCTGGAGCTGGGAGGGGGACAGAGAAGGAGGATGGGACTGCTCTGCCAGTGGCCTGGTCTCCCACAAGGACAAGGAACTTGCATGATTGCCCATATGAAGTGGTTACCCCCTTCTGTTAGTCATTGCCTGTAATTTCCCTGTGGCTGGTGGTTGTGCCAACAGGCCCTATCGATGAGGGGATCATACTCAAGCAGCATCCACTCCCACCAGACATAGGTGGGCCCTTCCCACACTCAGCTTCATTTTCAGGTTGGCTCCCGACAGCAGCTGCCCCAGCAAATGAGCAGCCTCCGATCCATCATCCTTCCTTAACCCGACTCAGGGACCTGCAGGCAAGACTAGGATCCATTTTCTCCTGCCCCTGCAAAGGGAAAGGAACCTAGGGTGGGGTCCAGTGCTCCTGTCTGCCTGGCCTGCCACACCAGTATGCCATCTCCCATTCAACAACCTGTAGGGGAGTGATGTGGTTTGGCTGTGTCCCCACCCAAATCTCATCTTGAATTGAAGTTCCCATAATCCCCACGAGTCATGGGAGGAACCCAGTGGGAGGTAATTGAATCATGGGGATGGTCTCCCCCAGGCTATTCTTGTGCTAGTAAGTTCTCATGAAATCTGATGGTTTTATAAGGGTCTTCCCCCTTAGCTTGGTTCTCATCTTCTCCTTCCTGCCGCCATGTGAAGGACACATTTGCTTCCCCTTCTGCCATGATTGTAAGTTTCCTGAGGCCTCCCCAGCCCCGCAGAACTGTGAGACAATTAAACCTCTTTCCTTTATAAATTATGCAGTCTTGGGTATGTCCTTATAGCAACATGAGAACAGACTAATATAGGGAGAGAGGGGAAGAGTATGCACACTGCTACTTCAGCCACTACCTCCCTAAACAAGGCCAAAGAAATAAAACACTCCTCAATAGGGGCTGGATAAATTGCAACCACCATTTATAGATGATAACAAGAGTCAGGTGCCCTCTTTGTGCAAGTATGGCTCGAGCACCATGACATAATGCTAGGTGAAAAAGGAACAAGGTCCAGAGTGTGGTGCACGGTGTAGGCCCATCTGCGTACCCAGCAAAAGAGCAGATGCATGCAATCCCACAGCCAGGAATATTGCGTGTGGCGGTGGTGCATTTCCAGAAGGCCATATGGGAAAGTACTCACTTTGGTCACCTCTGGGAGTGGAAACAGAGAGAACAGAAGGCTGGAGACCTGATGCTCTTTATTTGCTCACCATCAGTACAGCATTGTTTGAGTTTGTACCCTGAGCACATTGTGCTTGCAAACAATGAAAGACTCACCTCTTTTAAAAAAATAACAGGGAAGATGTCCCTCTTCTAGACCACCTGATTCAGGCTTTTCACTTCTCCTTATAACTCTGTTTACAGGGTACGTGATTTTCTGCTTTATTTCTCAGGAGTCCAGCCAGGGGCCCTGTTCTCCAGTGCATCCTAAGCTCGGGCATGCAAAGTCCCAGAGGCATGCAGCCTCGGTGCCTTGGGGATGGCAGATTCCAACTCCTGGGCCCCTAAATCAAAGCCCCCAACATCCCGCAGTCACCTGTGGCTTTTGGTTTTCCACAGATCACAAAGGCATCAAGGAAGAGGCTCACGGTGAGCCTGGCCTACTCGGAGAACCACCAGATCCGCGTGTCCCAGCAGGACTTCCGGCTGTTCCGCACCCTCTTCCTGCTCATGGTCTCCTTCTTCATCATGTGGAGCCCCATCATCATCACCATCCTCCTCATCCTGATCCAGAACTTCAAGCAGGACCTGGTCATCTGGCCGTCCCTCTTTTTCTGGGTGGTGGCCTTCACGTTTGCTAACTCGGCCCTAAACCCCATCCTCTACAACATGACAGTGTGCAGGAATGAGTGGAAGAAAATTTTCTGCTGCTTCTGGTTCCCAGAAAAGGGAGCCATTTTAACAGACACATCTGTCAAAAGAAATGACTTGTCAATTATTTCCAGCTAATTAGTTTTTCTTTATAGGCCGAGTTTCTCACACCTGGCGAGCTGTGGCATGCTTTTAAACGGAGTTCATTTCCAGGACCCTCCACCAGTGTACCCTGCTTTAAGAAAATGAACCTGTGCAAATAAACACCTACAGCATCGGCAAATTAAGGGATGGTCATCCAGTTTCACAATAAAATTCCTTTAGAAAAGGATTTGTTAACTGGCCGTGGTGGCTCACGCCTGTAATCCCAGCACTTTGGGAGGCTGAGGCGGGTGGATCACCTGAGACCCACCTGACCAACATGGTGAAACCTCATCTCTACCAAAAATACAAAAAATTAGCTGGGCGTGGTGGTGGGCACCTGTAATCCCAGCTACTTGGGAGGCTGAGGCAGGAGAATCGCTTGAACCTGGGAGGCAGAGGTTGCAGTGAGCTTTGCACTCCAACCAGGGCAACAAGAGCGAGACTCCATCTAAAAAAAAAAAAAGGATTCGTTATGGGTTCCTTTTAAACGTGAACTTTTTAAGTGTGTTTGTAATATGATCGAATTTAATAAATATTTATGACTGTTCAGCAATCACATCTCCTACATATAAAGCTACACCATAGTGGTTTCTGAAGTGAGTCTTAGAACTGATTCAGGATGTAGATTTCTCCTCTGAAGGGTCACAGCCACCCTATCCCCTACCTTGGACTCGCAAGCCTTTAGGATCATTCATTAACATCAAGAGCAATTGAAGAATTTTCAAGGAACAATTAAAGGTGACTTACTTTTTTTTCATTTATAAAAAATGCCATGGACCCTTTTAAGAGAATCAGCGTCATAAAATCAAGAGAGAAAGTAGAATGACTCTGAAATGTGTGAGAGTGAGTTCAGGAGTGGTTCACTCCTCATCCATCCAGCAGCGATGCCTCTTAAGTGCCAACGGTGGCAGACAGTGTTCTTTCTGCTGGGAATACAGTGGTGAACCAGACAGCCATGGCCTCTCTTGGAGCTTACCTTCAAGTCAGGGGCAGAAAAACTAAATAAAAGTCAATGAATTATATCTATATACAGATATATAGATATATTTGAGACGAGAGTCTTGCTCCAGTGCCCAGGCTGGAGTGCAATGGCACGATCACGACTCACTGCAGCCTCAAATGCCTTGGCTCAAGCAGTCCGCCCTCGTCAGCCTCCTGAGTAGCTGGGATGACAGGCATGAGCCGCCATGCCTGGCTACACAGCAATACACGGTATAGCATCACAGAGTCACTAAGTACCGTGAAGGAAAGGGGACAGGGGGCTGTGGAAGGTGATGAGAATTTAGATCAGGTGGAGAGGGGCCTAAGAAAGACCTTTCGGAGGAGTGACATTTGGATCAAAAGGCAAGCGACAAGAAAGGGCAACCGTGTGAATCGGGAACAGGCTTTGCAGATAGAAGAGATGTTAGTGCAAGGAGGCTGACATGCTTGAAGCGAGGATGGTGTAAGCTGACCCTTGATGGAGCTTCCTCTGCACCTGGCGCTGCCTTTAATGCTGAGACGAGGGGGTACCCAGCTAGGGCCTCTCAGCTGAGGCCAAAGAAACTGCAGGGCTAGATCACACAGGGCCTAGGAGTTTATTCTGTGCTCCAAGCCCCTGGGGGTTTGCAACTGGAGACTTGAAGTGACCTGATGAATGTGTGCAAATATCACCCTGGCTGCTGTGCAGGGAATAGACTCTGAGGCACATGAGTGAAAATGGAGACCAGTTAGGCAGCTGCTGAAGTGGAACAAGGGGATGGGACCTTGGAGGTGAGTGGCATTAGGGAGGGACTGTGAGAAATGACTTGTAAATATGCTTTGGAAAGGTAAAACAAGGATGATTTATTCATGGAAAGGATGGAGTTGATAGACTGTGAGGGAAGAGAAAGGGTTCAAGGGTAATACCCTGATATTTTAGCCTGTCATCGGTTGGATGGTGAAGCAGGCAACAAAAATGGGGAGCCTGGGAATAGATTAGGGGTGGGGAAGCCAAGAGTTTCATTTGGAGCTCATCAGTTTGAAATCCCAGTGAGCTGTCCAAATTGAATAGGGAGTTGCAGAGAGATGTGGAGCTTAGGCCTGGAGACACACATTATTTGGAGATATAAATGGTGTTTACAGGCCTATGGTTTTATAAAATACCCCTTGGAGAGATAGAGAGAAACCAGAGCCAAAGATTGAACCCAGGGACACTCCACCACCTGGAGACTGGGCCAATGGCTGGAATGCACAGCAGCACAGGGCCTGGTGTATAGTAGGTATTCAACCGATCTTTGTTGCTGAGGAAATCGGCATCAGCAGTTGTGACTGCTTGTGCTGTTTCTGGAGCAGCTTGCTTCTGAAGTCAGATTCATGGCAATCACAAGCCCAAGGACAAATGAACAGAGATGTTTGCTCACTTTATTTAATAGATTTGATCAATTAAACCTGTTTCTGGACGTGATGTGTGGCTGTCTTATTGAAGTGGCATCACCATCTGGGGTGAATACCTGGGGTTCGTCATCTTGCGCCAAAAGAATTAAGGACACGGACATATGTGGGTGGGTTAAGGAGCAGAAAGTTTAATAGGCAGAAGAAAGGAGAGAGGAGAGCAGCTCTTTGTCATGAAACAGAAGCGTATGAAAAGGGAAAAGCAGTAGACCACAGCACATTTTATAGGCTGGCTTGAGGAGGTGAAGTCTGATTTACATAGGGCTCACAGATTGCTTTGACCAGGTGTGACGTTTACATAGCACCCTGGGAAGGCTGGTCGCCCCACCCAAATCCTATTATGCAAATGGGATTTCCACTTGGCCATCTTGTCTGCTCCTTACTGTACACGTGGCTGGCAAAAAGAGAAGATGAAGCCACCATTTTGAACATGCCTAGTCCCAGGTAGTACATTCCTATGGGTAAAACTGCTGGCCTTCACCCATGCAAGCTTCCAACTTGCTTGTCTATGTCTGCAGCTCGATTTTACAGGCTGCTCTTTGTTAGAAAAGAAAATGATTTGGGAGGTGCTTTTCATTAAAAGGAAAACCTTACCAAGGACTTCCATACCCTCACTATCTGCCTAATAAGTATTTTCTTTTTGACTCCTATATCATTATGGTTCTCTGAGGCTGTCAAACTGAAGCTGTGGAGCAAGTCTCTGACAGCCTGTGGTTCCGTGAGAGTGGAAGGCAAAGCTCTCCCATGCACATCACCTGTCTCCTCTGTCTTTGGTGGAGAACACTAGCATGGGGCCCCCAGGAGCCTCCCATGGTCTCTGGATATCCCAACACCCAGGTGGAGATCTGTGACCCTTTCCTCATTCCCAGTGCATTTCATAGACATCAGCCTGGCATCACCAGCTTCAGGGCTCCCCAGAGAGCCAACAGACATTGCCTAATTGAATCCTCACTGCAGCCCATCAGGCAAGGACTATTTTCCCATAACTCCCAAGAAAGAGGGCGGCTCAGAGAAGCCTTGTAACCAGCCCCAAATCCACAGCTAATATATATATATATATATTTGAACCAGATTTGTGCTAAACTAAGACCCTCTGGTACCAAAGCCTTGCTGCTTTTTTCAAGGTGAGAAATGGTGGCCCCTGGGAACCCCTGGAAAACTGAGGCAAGTGGCCTTGCATGCGGTCATACACTAATGTATGATCACGTGCTGCTAGTGGTACAGGACACTGGTGATCTGTCCCAGGCCCTCTACTTAACCCCCACCAAGACCCTCCCTGCATCCCAGGTAGGGGGTGCTCTGATTTTTCCTATAGAACGGTATTTTCCCAGAGTTCACCTTGTCCTCTGCGGGTCAGCCTCTCAAACCCAGCATGGGTGAGCTGCCAGCCCACCCACCTCATAGGCCTAGGGCTGACTGAGGCCTTGGGGCTCGCTGGCCTGGCCTCTCTACTCACTTCCTCTTTTGGCACCAGTACTTTGGCCAGGCTGGTAGGTAAGGCTTTCCTGGGTTAAGAGGGAACCCCCTTTTCAGGAAGTTGGGAGAAGCCGGTATTTAATAACGCAGATTATGCACTAGAAGAGGTCAAAGCTCAGAAAGAGCCGTGTGCTCCTGGTATAAAGAAACGCACCCCACCCATCCATCTGCAGCAGAAACATAAACACAAATGAAAACTCAAACTATAGGACACAGGTAACTGTATTTTAATGAATCAGAGTCTGGAATCCTAAGCCTCAGAAACTTTCAGGAAAGACAGACATTTGCTTGCAAGTAGATTCACTGACCCCCACATGTATCTTTATGTGTAATGAAGGTTTTATGGGAACTGAGGGGAAACAGGGAGAGAAGGGCAAATTAAACTCCTAAGATAAATAGAGTTGAAGACTGAGAGCTAATCAGAAGTTCAGATGAAATTAGATTCTTGAAGGTGCTACAAAAGGTTTCTTTCTGATTTGCCATCACAGTAACCTGGAATATACAAAACAAAGCCATTAACGACAGAAAGTAGACCCAGTTTTTATGTAGACAATGAACATCACGATGGCCTTGGAGCTGGCTTCATTCAAATGCTGCTTTTTTTTTTGAGATGGAGACTTGCTTTGTTGCCTAGGTCAGAGTGCAATGGTGTGATCTCAGCTCACTGTAACCTCTGCCTCCCGGGTTCAAGTGATTCTCCTGCTTCAGCCTCCCGAGTAGCTGGGATTACAGGCGCCCACCACCATACTCGGCAAATTTTTGCATTTTTAGTAGAGATGGGTTTCACCATGTTGGCCAGGCTGGTCTCGAACTCCTGACCTCATGATCCACTTGCCTTGGCCTCCCAAAGTGCTGGGATTACAGGCGTAAGCCACTGCGCCCGGTCTCAAATGCTTCTTAATTCAAATGTATCAGCAGATCGCAACCGTTAAGGTTAGAGGTGGTTGTAATTCATAAACATCTTTAAGGCCGTTTCTGAAACCCACTGAATTTCTCTGGACGTAATGGGGGTGGAGAGAATAAGACCTGCTGGATGAACAGGACTTCCTTTGATTTCTTATAAGTCAGCCTTAGTGCATTTCAAAGTGTTGGGGGCCCATCCTCTGATTTCAGGAAGTGGGATCCAAGGCAGCCTGACCTGGGACACACTGGTGATGGGTTTATAAAGTGTTTCCATGTCTTATGTCATGTGTCACCAGATGGTGTGGCACAAGGGACTTCAGAGTCACAGAACTCTAGGTTTGCATCCAACTCAGCCACGTATGAAAGATTTAGGGCAACTTTCTTCATCGCTGTCAGGCTGTTTTCTCATCTGTACAACGCACGTAATCTACTTCCTAAGGTACTCTGCTGTGGTGGAATCCTTGCCGGTCCTACATTTAATCCACCCCCAGGGGGGAGCCTGAATCTGATTTTGGTCTGAGTTCTCATCTGTTTGGTGTAGTGGGTCAGTTCGTGACCAACAGAAATGCTCCATTTTGTTTAATTTTTTTTTAGGCGGAATCTCACTCTGTCGCCCAGGCTGGAGTGCAGTGGCGCGATGTCAACTCACTGCAGCCTCCGCCTCCCGGGTTCAAGTCATTCTCCTGCCTCAGCCTCCTGAGTAGATGGGATTATAGGCGCCCGGCACCACGCCCAGTTAATTTTTGTATTTTTAGTAGAGATGGGGTTTTGCCATGTTGGCCAGGCTAGTCTCAAACTCCTGACCTCAAGTGATCCGCCTGCCTCGGCCTCCCAAAGTGCTGGGATTACAGGTGTGAGCCGCCACGCCTGGCCCATTTTGCTAAATTTTTTTCTACATTTTAGCATTACTCTATTTGGATTTTGAAACACAGTATCCCATAGAAGTGAGTGAGTGTCCATTCAAACAAAATGGGGCTCTTCCTCCACAATGTTTCTGGTTTTTAAATCAAGATTAGACAAGGGTAATATCTCCTAAAAGATCCTATGGTTGTTCCAGAGAATCTCAGAAACTCAAGCGAGAAAACCCAGCTAGTCAATGCAATGGCTATTTGGTTTCACATACAAAAAAGAATGTGTATTGAAATCGTTCTTTTCGGAGCTTACTACGTTGATGCCCGTGGAGTTTTTACATCCATGGCCACATGAGCTGCCCACTTCTTTACTGGGCTACTCAATCCCAAACAACCTTAATTCAGTCAAAATGTTTTTTGGGGGCAGCATCGCGGGGGTGATCACAGAAATGACCCGAGGAAGCAGAATAAAAGGAAAAGAGTGCCCACTGCAGTGTTAGTGCCGGGGAACTGGACAAAGGCCTTGCCCACACCTGCACAAGCTCTGTGAAGAGGGCAGTGAAAAATCTGGCCAAGAAGGATCAGGAGTTGGCCTCAGAAAGGGGCTCCCAAGACCCCCTGTTTTCTCCGGGATACAAATGAAATGAATTTCACTAACACGTAGGCTGAAACTCCAAACCAACTACCCTGCAGGGAGAGCCAGGAGGCACCCTGCTCCCCCACTCACCGTTGTGGACGATCAGCCTGTACTGCCTGGCCAGGCACAGCTCCTCCTGCCGCTGCCTTATGATCCTCTGTGCTTCCGGGGGCAGGCCGTTGGGGTCACGGGAAACACCGAAGGAGTAGCTATCTGCACAGGTGCCGTCGAGGTTCAGGAGGCGGCAGGAGTACTGCACGGCGTAGGTATCGTAGTCCGTGTCGATGATCCAGTGGTCATCATCTGCAAGCCAAAAGCCACCGTGAGGCACTGGCCTCTCCCTCAGGGGCTCAGATGTCGGAGAAACTCATGACCAGGCCTAAGGACATGTGACTTCCAGAAGCTGGTTTTATTTCCTTAGAAAGCAGGACACTTCAGAGAATTCTGACAGCTTTTACACAATTTGGCAAAACGGAAAGGATCTTGTTCTCCTTTATTGAAGAAAATCTGGGAGTCAGGGAAGCCTCATTCACTTCAATAATCATCTCTCCCTGTGACTATGTCACTGTAAATGTGACAGCATTTTTCCAAAGAACCACCAAGAATGCAGGCTCATCAAAACCACAGAACAAACCTTTCCACTGTTGCTTCGCCATCTACTCTCCAATAATATCTGTGTCTTTCATGGCTCGTATTTCATGGCCACCAACTTATGTTACTGCCAGTATTGGCTTACATCTTTCTCGATCTCTACCAGCTGGCTCCTAATCAACCCACTAACTGCTCTGCCCCCTGCCCTCTCAGTCCGCTGGAGGACGCCACTCCCATGTCATGGCTTCTCTGGCTCCATCCTAATTCTGCTTACTAAGGCTACTCACTTCTTTGTGCTGTCAAAGAGTGGGTTTTGCCTTGAGGACTCAAGATGCTCACCACGTGGCATCAGCCATTTCTTCTTAGACCTTGTCCTTGTCTCTTCACAACTCACAGAGGCAGAGCTGAGCCACTGAATTTAGATTACATGCTTTCCTCAAGGCTGATATGTAAGCCATAAAGAGCAAGAGTAAATGAAGGAAATAAAAATGTCAATGAAGGCAGGAGAGGAAAGACCATTAATTAGAGTGTATGTGTGGCCGGGTGCTTTGTGGTTCATGCTTGTAATCCCAGCACTTTGGGAGGCTGAGGTGGGAGAGTAACTTGAGGCCAGGAGTTTCAGACCAGCCTGGGCAACATAGCAAGACCTGGTCTCTATAAAAAATGAAAAAAATTAGCCAGGTGGGGTGGCGTGCATCTGTGGTCCCTGCTACTTGGGGGGGGTTGAGGGGGGAGGATTGCTTTGAGTCCAAGAGGTTAAGGCCATAGAGAGCTAGGTTTGCCCCACTGTACTCCAGCCTGAGTGAGAGTGAGACTCTGTCTTAAAAAAAAAAAGAAAGAAAAAAAAGAATGTGAGTGACTTGCCACACCGAAAGAACAGTGTTACCCTATATTCAGATGAAAGTGCCACATCTCTACTTAATTTCACCTTCATGTTGGCATAATACCATGACTGGGACTTTCTGAGCACTTAATTACATGCCAGTCACCGTATGGACACTTCTTATTACCTCTCACATTGACCCAAAAGTGCACACTATCATCCCCTACTTTACAGGTGAGGAAACTGAGGCACAGACTTAATGATTCACCTAGGGTCACAAAGAGCAGGGCAGGACTGGGATTCAAGCAAGGGAGTGTGATTCCAGAACCCACATGCTTCACCTCGACACCACGCTGTCTCCAGACGGTAAGTAAACTGGCGGGAAACAGGCAAGAAACAAAAGGCTTTGTGTCTCCATTTGATGCTTAGGGTTGTAGCCAGGGGTGACACTCCCGCACAGAGGGAACCGGATCCCCCAGCGTCAGAGGGTGTAAGGCCATCTGGAATGCTCGCCCTAAGTCGCCTCTGGGTGTACCTCTCTGAGAACCCCTGGAGTGCCAGCCTAGGATGGGGTTCAGCCCAAACCCAGGCTCTGCAGGGGGGCTGTCCCAGGAGTGGGTATGGAGCCCCTCTCTTCAACTCAGCCTAGGTCTGCCAGGAGGAGAATGAGCCAGTCCTGTGCCTTGAGGCTGTTCCAGGGTGACAGTGTCAGAGGCGGGCGGGGCTGAGGAGATGTCCCAGAACCATGACTGCTCAGCAGGGACCATACAGTTATTCAGCAGAAAGACCAGGAACAGAAGCCACAGGGCTGCCTGCTGGGCCTCACCCTAACCACTGACTCCCCCGACAGGCTCCAAAGTCTCTGGGTGGTCTTCCTCATCCCTGGACAAAGTCATTCCTTCCCCTGGTTACGAGGATCACCGTGTCTGTCACAGGCACCCTCAGACACAAAAACACTTGCCTTTGAAATGTTACTTCGATTCATCATCCAGGCAGCTATTAGCTTGGCAGGTCTGCAGCTTGACTTTTTTTTTTTCCCCAAAATGGTCGCCGGCATGTAAATTTTGACAGACGAATTAAGTAACTTTCAGTGCTTGGATTTAGTAAAATTGGCTACTGTTCTTGACTTTAAAAGAAGGCCTAAGTTGGTTTGGTTAATCTCCAGGCTCTTTTGGCTGAATAATTCAAAGATGAAGAATTTAAATCAGAGCAACCTTGAGCAGGGTCTCCCTTTTAAGAGTATTTGCAAGAGGTGAACTGCCAGAGCACTGTGAGAATGAGGCTGGTTCTCCAGCCTCCTCACACCAGGCAGCTGGACGGGTTTCCTCTGGAGAACCAGACACCCCAGCCATTTCCAGACTGCAGCCAACCACATGCAGTGGAGCTGGGGACAGAGAGCACTGGAAGCAGTGGCTGTTTGGCTGGGAGCCCCTGCCAACCCTCTACCATCCTAGGAAGTAGGGTCACGCTGTAGCTGCGTCTGCACTCTACCTACAGAGACTGTTTGGAAGGCCAGTGCCAAACCAAAGAAAATGCTTGGTAGAGGGTGCTGTCTCGGGCAACCTGGTTCCATTGGTCTGTGTGCCTGGAACGGGTCTTTTCAGCTCCCTAGACCTGCTTGCTCCAATCATCTAAAGCAGCAAGACCAGGTAAGAAGCTCCCTGTGGTACTCGGGCCTAACGGTCCAGTAGAGCCAGCCAGGAAACAGATTTAATGCTACTTCTGATGAATCGTCAAACTATCCCAACAGGCCCCAGCAAAGTGAGTGGAGTCTAAGGCCCTGATACCCAAGTAAGCCAAGATAACTTTTCCGATTGAATCATCTAGACTAGTGGTTCTCAAAGTTCATTGTGCAGAAAGAGCACACCCAAAGAGCATACTTAAAATGCAGACTCCAGGGCCCTGCCCTTAGAGTGTCTGACACAATAATTCTGGGTTTGAGTCCAGAAATGTGCATTTTTAAACAAGCACACTACTTTATTTAGATATAGATGGTCCAGGAACCCTGACTTTGAGAAACACTAATGTAAACCTTCAGGCCTGCATTGTTATTCAGCCTGACAAGAGCCCCTTTGCCAGCAGAGTGACAGGCTTTATCTGACAGGACGAAAGGAGAGTCTTTGTCCATATCTTTCTGTGAGAGCACAAAACAATGAATGATCATAGCTAATATTTATTGAGCACTTACTATGCACCAGACTAAGCATTTTCACACATTACCTTAATTAGTCCTTCCAATGATTCTATGAAATAGGAACTATTCCGTCTCTCCATTTCATAGCGAAGGAAGTCAAATCTCAGGAAGGCAAGCCTGTATTCAGCCAAGACCTCCTGATGGTAGTATCCTCAACCCCTGAGACCCTGAGATATCCTGCTTGCTGCTGGTGGAGCCAGAAGGGAAGACCAGTACTGAGCATACCCAAGGCTGGAGCAGCAGGCCACATCAGTTTGCTAACACTGGCATTTCATGTTCAACTGTAGAGATCGAGCACATTTAATTTTAAAATAATTTGAAAACAAATTTCATGATCATTTTGCCCTGAGTTATTTTCTCTTCATAAGTGCACCTCATCTTAAACACATCCATTTGATGAGATGCAGTGTGTGGAGAAGGGAAGAGACTGAGGATGCAGGCCGCTCTCAGAGTGACCTTCACATCCTTCTGTCCAAGTCAGTGTTTAAAGCAAGACCAAGGTCAGGAAAGAAACTGGCATGCAGAGTTTGTAAAGAGGACCCCAAAACGAGCATGTTAAACAGAGCAAGGGAGATGCATCAAGCTACGCCATTTGCAAGATACTCAGCAAACAAGGAATCCTTTGTGCCTTTTTACAAGCCCTGGGTTAAGAGATGTCGCTAAGTGCCAAAGATTCACCGTGTGCCCCTAGGCCTGTCACTTCTCTATGGGCCCCAGTTTCTTCACTTCTAAAACAAGAGACTTGAACCCAGTGGTCTCCATGGGTCCTCCCATTCTAGACCCAGAATCTAAAGCTATGATTTCACGACCAGGGAGGTAACTAAGCAGCCATCATATCAAACACTTACAAAGAACTCATGTCTGAGTGCTTTCTGCCTGTTAACTCACTGCATCTTGTAACACAACTCCGTGAGGTAGGTTCTAGGATCATTTCACTTCGCAGATGAGGAATAGGCACAGAGAAGTTAGGAAAGATATCCAAGTTTCCACATGTAGTGGCGGAGTTGGGGATGTGAACTCGGGAGGTATAGTTTTAATCGGGCAGGCTTAACTACAACACTCCACAGCTTCTTTTTTGAAATGTAACCTAAGAAGGAATTTATCCTTAAGCCTTCCATATTCTAGGCATCTCACTTAATATCTGTAGCAATCACTTTCAAGAGTACAATACTTTTTCCCCCTCCCAATGAAATCCTAGATAAAATACCAACATACAAGAGGCAAAATCAAACTAATCTGGTTTGATAGGGGGAGGAGGCAAGAAACAAAATGGTCCCTTCTCATTGGGTCCTCTCTGACCTGTCCCTAAAGGCACTGCCAACAGCAACCTAGTCCATTAAGGAGCACATCTCAAAATGCTGTAGAGCATATGTCTTTTTCTTTCTAAAAACTAGTAATCTTGTACCTCGTATTGATTTTTGTAATCCATTATCAGAAAAAGTATATTTTACTCTAAGTAACTCCCTTTGGGAAGTTTTGCTATACTATTTGAAATAACTTTGTTAATTCCAAGGATAATAAAATGAAAATAAAGCTTCTAAGCTTTTTCTCTACCAGGTATGGTGGCTCACACTTGTAATCCCAGCACATTGGGAGGCCGAGATGGGAGGTTGGCTTGAGCCCAGGAGATCAAGACCAGCTTGGGCAACCTGGGAGACCTTGACTCTACAAAAAATACAAAAATTAGCCGAGCATGGTAGCCCACGCCTGTAGTTCCAGCTGAGGTGGGAGGATTGCTTGAGCCCAGGAGGTTGAGGCTGCAGTGAGCCATGATGGCACTACTTCACTCCAGCCTGGCGACAGAGCGAGACTCCGTCTCAAAAAAAAAAAAAAAAAAATTAAAAATTAAATTTCATCCAACACACAACTTTAGGGGAAGTCTAAGAGTGTGTGCCCATGGTTGGAGAGCAATGGGTTACAATAAAGGACACTTCTGCCCTGGATCACTGAGCAAAGAGAGTCTCCTTCAACAACCCTTGGTCCTATCTCACAGAGAGCTCAAACAATACTTCGCAAAGCTGGTCTGATTAGCCCTTGTAGTTAAGGGCCACCCAATCCTGGCCTGAGATTTGGAAGCCTGGCTTCTGATATTGACTCTAACAAACTCATTGCATGTCCTTGGGCAAAGTTCTCTTGGCCTCAGTTTATTCATCTGTATGTTGAACCCCCTCCAAAAGGTTAACTATCCCTCTCTAAGATTCCATGATCGGTCTCCCCTGGCCTGCATTATTCTCTAGCTGCCAAGTAGATTCCAGTTTTGAAACTTAGGATAAAGGGGGAAAAAATGGTCAAAAGAGCATGTAGACACTGTTTTCTCACAATTAGGCCAAATGTAGGATCTTCTTCTACAAGCCCTCAACATTGCCCTCCTCCACATCTGAATGTCACAGCTTAGGGGAAAGGGAGGAGGCCACTGCCACAGAACACTGTGCCTGGCTCAGAATCTCAGCATCAGCAGGACAGGCACCTGGGAGGCATCCATCCCTCTATGCACAGTGCCCCCTGCATCCTTGGATGGGGCTCTCTCGGCCTCTGTGGGAGCCCAGGTAGTCAGGCTGTCTCAGGTATGCAGCCCAGAGAGACGGAGGAGACGCACAGCTAGGTGGTGTGGTGACAGGGAAGGCAGGAGGAGAAAGCATGGAGGAGGCACACACCTTGGCACAGTGGCTGCTGGAGAACAACCTGACAAACCGAAAGGTCCTTCTGAACTTACCCCAGCTTTCTAGAGCTGAGGGTTGGGAAGGGGGCAGGTAGCTACTCCCAATCTTGTTCCCCTAACCTCAGGCGGTGCTGCGGGTTCCTGCCACTTCCAGACCTTTCCACAGGCCATTCTTCCTAAGGTAGGTACCGCTGGAGAAGAAGCCAAGCAATTTGGCTCTGTAGGGCCCCCATTCCCAAGACAGTCCCACAGAGCTGACTACTCACTTCCTTTCTGGAGAAGGAGGCTACGCCCCAGTACTTCATCTTGAACTTGGCAGGGTCCTCGGTGTCTGTGAAGGTGCCCACCATATCTGCGCACACGTCCCAGTTACTGCAAAAGCCAAGGGGATCCTCAGCCAAGCCGGGCAAACGGCTCCTCCCTCCCTCCACCCACCCGGTGCTCCCTTCCCTTCACAGTCCCCACGTGGCGATCAGAAGGCAGGGCCCTTGGGAGACCCTGGAGCGCAAAGAGCGCAGCTACCCCGGCGGCCACTGACTTCAAAAGACGGACTCGGCCCTTGGCCGTGGCGCTCATCTGGCCGGTCTCGTCCACGGAGAACTCGGCGACGATGTTGTCCTGCAGAAAGAGGCCCTCGGGGTCCTTCTTGGCCATGGCGTACCAGGTCCCGGAGAACTGCGAGAAGGATGACAGCAGGGGTTTGGTGTCTGGGGGCTCATGGCGGGCCGAGGGGAGGGCGGGGATGGGGGTGGGGACCCGGGCCGCCCGGGCCCCCCCGGCCGATCCAGGCTGATACCTACGCGAGCCTTGTCGAAGTTCTCCTTGACTCGGAAGCTGCTCACCCGGCAGTCGCGCTCTGCCCGGCTGCTGCCCAGCACCGCCAGCAGCAAAAGCGCCCACACCCACTTCATCTTGCCCAGGAGTCCGCCCTGCGGGAGACGCGCCTCCGTCAGCGTCCAGCAGCCGACCCCCGGGCAGTGCATCCCACCCCACCCCGCCCGACCCATCCCACCGCCGCCCGCCGCTCACCACCAGGAGGAGAGCCGTGCACAAGCCTGGCCGCCGCGTCCGGGCGCGCGTGGAGCTAGGGAGG
Source organism: Ateles fusciceps (assembly GCA_036589455.1). Lineage (NCBI taxonomy): Eukaryota > Metazoa > Chordata > Mammalia > Primates > Atelidae > Ateles > Ateles fusciceps. The sequence goes on from JAZHEH010002393.1 coordinate 9,911,325, forward strand.
CGAGCGCGCTGCGGCCGCCCAGCTGCTTTATAGCGCCGGGGGGAGGGGGGTCGCGCTTTCGTAACCACGCGGGGTGAAAGAGCCGAGGGGGAGGTGCCGGGGACACTTGCATAACGCGCCCTGACTCACCGGCGCCCGGGCGCGGGCAGGGTCCCCGTGGGCCGGCCTCATCTCCGGGGCAGCCCCGGGCGCGGTGGAGTGGCCGCGCGGGGTGGCCTCGGCCTGGCCAAATGCGCCAGCGGCCCTGGCTCAGTTACCCTGCATTCGTGCCAGCGGCCGCCAGCTGCGGTCTGGGGTGGCCTCCGGGGCCAGTGGCTCTGGCAGCAGGCTCGAGTCAACCTGGCGGGAAGACCGTGGCCTCACAGGGCGAGAGGGGACCCGCGAGGCTGCCTGGTGCGTGAGTGCCCAGGCCCTGGCCGTGCCAAACTGGCCTCTCCGTCCGCCCTCTGAGGTCCACTGGTGCAGGAATTTTGGAATAATTCCTCCAAGTAGTTTTTCATTTTATAAAGGATGCATTTTACTCTCTTTCAGGAGAGTTGTGGTGCCCTCTGGTCAATATTTGTTCTTTAGTTTCAACATCTTTAGAAGCATTAAAACCCTCGCTGTTAAATACTCTCCAGAAATGCAACCCTGGTCAGAACAGGAAATATTTTAGCAGCCTCGGTGGTTGCCCACCTTACTCCGTGGTACTTCCCTGAAACCACTTTGAAAAACACCTACCGATTGTTTATGCTAATACCGATTTATTAGCAATTTGATTTCAAAGCCATATTGGAATTTTCGTTTGTTTTCAAAACAGCTAAGGTTGGCTGTTTTGTTGGCTAGGAGTGGACAAAGGAGAGAAGAGTAAGCAGCATTCTATACAATGTCAATGGCCAATTGAATCTAAACACTGCGGTGAGTTTAGGTATTTTGCCTGTGTGGTGGCACAATTTATTAACCCTGTTTTTCTCTTTCTGTTCAAAGTTAAGAGTTCCACTCATTTGATCAAAGCAATCAGTCAAAGGATGAGAATGACTGAATGAGAATTCACGATGTGGCAAAGAAGTAGCTCTTCTTAAGACTCCTTCCATACAGTATCAGATATGTCTTCATGGCCTAAATTGGAAAGATTCGAGATCAATTTGGCCATTTTGCTGCAGCCAGACCTGAAATAAGAGGAGATCGGGGAAGAGGAAGGTGGCTGCCAAACAGAAATAAGGATAGAGCACTGGGGCTACTTCTGAGCATCCTGAGAAGAAGACACCAGTGGCTTCCTTCCCACCTCGTTCTCCATCTACTTCCCATCTTCCCTTTTACCCCTGCACCCATTTGGGTCCCAGCAGTGTCTGAGTTCCAACAATGATGCATTGAACTCCTAACCGCCCCAGAGCTAGGAAAGCCTGTTTCTGAACAACAAGCTAACTAGGAGATCTTCTGATTGGGCCAGTTTTATGGAAGGCTGTGTAATCCCAAACAGACAATTAAGGTCTGCTTCAGACCCACTCCTGCAGGACCATCTGGGGCATGAATCTATGCACACTTTGTGGGAAAGGATGTTAGGGCCCCTCTCTATCTCCTACCCAGTGCTTAAATCCCCTCTTCAGCATTCCAGAGGAGAGGTCTTCCAGTTTTTGCTCCAAGTCCTTTAGTGATGGAGAGCTCCTAGCTTAGCCTAATTGCCTTTGGACAGTTATCCCTGCCAAAAACGTTCTTCTAATACCCCCTGGCCTTGCAGTCACTTCTCCTAGAACACATTCTTGTGCACACTCTATGTTGAATACACGTAAGGGATTTCAGTGCATTTTCATGATGGTTTTGATGCAGCAAAGTATTTTCATTTATTTGTTGGGTGTTTAAAGGTTGTTTCAGAGTAAAAATTTGAGGTGAAAAAAAAAAAAAAAGTTGGTGTAAACATTCCTCTGCCCCTCCTCTTTTAATGATAAATCCTGGACCTTAGAGTTCCAGATACCAGCAGAGAAAAACAGTTTATTTTGGCGTTCTTTCTAGGATTTCTTCATGATTACAAATAAGCAAATTCAGGTCAACTGATGTTCTTAAGGTCAGTACTTTGAAAAAGATCCTCATACATTAACTTTTCAAATATGTGTATGTGTAATGTCAAAAGGAAAAATGTTCACAGTGAAAACCTCTGTGTGATAGGATTAGGGACATTGAAAGTTTTTTCTTTGTGTCTTTCTGTATTTTTAGAGTTTTCTACTGTGAAAATGTTTAATCAGAAAATAAGACAAATATTTCCTTTACAAATATTTTTCTTTCTCCTTTTTCTATAGGTAAAATTATGTTTTAAATTACATCTTATAGATCTTATATAATGTACACAAAATTTCATTCATTTCCTTGCCATGCTTCATGGAGAGACAGACCACGTTTCTTCATATTTGTATCTGTCCCGCCCTCCCCACTTTTCCATGGGGTATATCAAGAAGACTTGTTCGTAGGTGCTTAATCAATAGATATAATTTATTTTACTGAAATTAGTCACTCTATGCAAGCTCCCTAAGACATTTATTTATTTATTTATATTATTTATTTATTTATTTTTTTTGAGACAGAGTCTTGCTCTGTCACCCAGGCTGGAGGGCAGTGGTGCGATCTCAGCTCACTGCAACCTCCACCTCCCGGGTTGAAGTGATCCTCCTGCCTCAGCCTCCTGAGTAGCTGGGATTACAGGCACACTTTGGGAGGCTGAGATAGTGGATCACGAGGTCAGGAATTCAAAACCAGCCTGGCCAAGATGCTGAAAACGTTTATTTTTAAAGATGTGGTCAGAGTTCACGCTTTCTAACGTTCTCAGGATTTAGTACTTGTAGTAGAGGTGGCTACTTGGCCTTTCACTGAAAGATTTGCAGTCCCCTTCCATGCTGTAAAGTTGGGGACTACATCTGCCAATCCCTGCCTTCCCTGTCCCCACTTCCTGAAGCCCTATAAGTACACTAGCCTTCTGGCCAGTGGAAGAGGCTGTGTCATTCCCAGGCAGGGCTCAGAAAAGCTGCCTGTTCAATTGTTCATGTCCTCTCTTTTCTTCTCTTATCTGCCAGGGTCCCCACTGGTGACTGACTTTATGTCAACGAGAGATGAATTTCCACTGGATGAAGCTACTGAGATTTGAGGGATTACCTGTAACAGAAGTTGATGTTACCTTAACCTTAACAGCAGCACACAAGTCCCTAACTCCTAAAAAAGATTGAAAAAGATTTTATCATAACTGACTGAAGAACTAATGCAAGACACTTATGTCTTTAACCAGTGAAAATTAAGCACTTCCAACCAGCTCCATTTTATACAAAGTAACGTTTATACCCACATCCCGACATAGGCCAAGAAAAATGAAAAACAAGGAAATGGAGCAACATTTATCTTCTGACTGCATTTAAAAGATGTCAAAATAATTGATTGAAAAATGGAAATGTTAGTCAGTCCATGTTTTCAAGTACAAAGAGATAAACTAATTTTTTAACACCGTATTGAGTGTTCTCAGTGGTTACAAAGTCATCAGTCCATCTCATCAATTTAGATAAAAATAATACGGGTTTCACCAGCCGAATTGTCTCTGAGACACCTGGTTATACCCATCAATTAAGTGCAGGCACAAGGCTCTCATGAGAGCAAATGTGCAGATAAAGTGTCCTGTGCAGCTGGCTGCCAGATGTGCCTGAATGGCTTTCCATGATGGGTAATTATAGGAACAGAGAATCTGGCTAAGGCGGAACTAAAGAGTGGGTTCAGTATAATGATGTGAAATACACTGAATTAACCCAGGATATTGTTGATTTTTTTGTTGGTGCTTCTACCTCGTAGGCATATGTTTTGGCTGTTGTATAAGCATAACTTCCTGTAGAAATCATTAACTGCAGTGAAAAATTTTAACAATGATGGAATTTAAAATTACATGTGCTCATTTATAGAGAGTACTACTGAAAACTTGTTTGAACAGAAAGTTTAAGGACGTTAAATCATTCTTTGGTAGATTTTTAAACAGATTGGGATTTTTATTTCACTCTTGTATTAGTATTTAACATTTTATGATATTTGTCTAGATTTTGAAATCTTCAAAGAGTCTTTGTATATTTCCCTGTAGCATCGAGTATGATGTCTAGTTCCACTCATAGGCATACTTTTTAATTTAGCCATATTTAAACTGGTCGTTTTAGAGTAGGTTACTCTCACTTGCTGGCTGTGATCTTGAGCAAGTTAACTTAATTTCTTGGTGCTTCAATTTCTCACCTGCAAAATAATAATAGTGCCTACCTCCTAAGATTATTGTAAAAATTAAATGAGATAATATATGTAAGGATCTTAGGAGGGTACCTGTCAGAGTATATTTTTTGTATGTTATCTATTCTTATTATCCTTTTATTATTACTAGGTGATTTATGGTTCTGAAAAAATTCTCTGTAAATGGAATGAAGTTTTCACATTGACTTAGTTATCATTTCAGAGTTTATCTAAATAAATTTATTGTCATTAAAAAAATCTTAGCATCTAAGACCTTGACTTTTTCTCTCATTTTCTCCATCAGTTAATATTCTATCTAAAAAACTCAACAAGAAATATATGCTTTGAATGAACCAGAAGCACTGATATAAAAATTAAACAGTGAAGTCAACAACCATTTTGTCATGTTAAAAAATTTATTCTAAGTGATCTGTTTGCTAATTTTAAATTTTAAGATACGTCATTTTCCATCCTGTTTGACAAACGGTGCTGGGGGAAATTGGCTAACTATATGCAGAAGAATGAAACTTGACCCCTACCTCTCACAATCTATAAACACTGACTCAAGATGGATTAAAGACTTGAATGTAAGACATCAAACCATAAAAATCCTAGAAGAAAGCCTAGGAAATAGTCTTCTGAACATCAGCCTAGGCAAAGAATTTATGAGTAAGTCCTCAGAAGAAAACACAACAAAAACAAAAATTGACAAGTGGGACCTAATTAAACCAAAGAGTTTCTGCCCAGCAAAAGACACTACCAACAGAGTAAACAGACACTCTACAAAATGGGAGAAAATATTAGCAAACCCTGCATCTGACAAAAGATTAATATCCAGAATCTATAAGGAGCTTAAACAAATCAACAAGAAGAAAACAAATGACCCCATTAAAAAGTGGGCAAAGGACAGGAACAGAGATTTCTCAAAAGAAGACATACAAGCAGCCAACAAACATGAAAAACTGCTCAACATCACTAATCATTAGATAAATGCAAATCAAAACCACCCTCTCACACCAGACAGTATGATTATTATTAAAAAGTCAAAAAATAACGTGTTGGCAAGGTTGTGGAGAAAAAGGAACACTCATACGCTATTGGGGGATTGTAAATTGGTTCAGCCCCTGTGGAAAGCAGTGTCGAGATTTCTCAAAGAACTAAAAATAGAATTCCCATTCGACACAGCAATCCCATTACTGAATAGATACCCAAAAGAAAATAAATCATGCTACCTAAAAGACACCTGCACTCACATGTTTATCACAACACTATTCACAATAGCAGACATGGAATCAACCCAGGTGCCCATCAGAGGTGAGCTGGGTAAAGAAAATGTGGTATATATGCACCATGGAATACTATGCAGCCATACACAGAACAAAATCATGTCCTACACAGCAACATGGATGCAGCTGGAGGCCATTATCCTAAGTGAATTAATGCAGGAACAGAAAACCAAATACTGCATGTTCTTACTTATAAGTGAGAGCTAAACATTCAGTATACATGGACACAGTGATGGGAACAATAGACACTGGGACATCCAAAAGACAAGGGAAAGGGTTGAAAAACTACCTCTTGAATACTGTGCTCCTTATCTGGGTGATGGGTTCAACTGAAGCCCAAACCTCAGCATCACGCAATAGATCCGTATAACAAACCTACCCATGTACCCCCCTGAATCGGAAATTTTTAAAAAAATAAAATATGTCATTTTCTGAAATTGATTCTGTTTTTTCAGTGCCTAGTAGCAGGCAATCAATAAGAGACACAAAGATCTTGCTAACATTGGCCTAGAAGCTCTGCAAAGAACTATCCCGAGAGGGGAGAGCCATGGAAATCATAGGACTTTGTCAAGGACAGGAAAGAAAGAAAAGCCTATTTGTGTGTGTGCTAAAAGGAGGGTTCTAATATTGCCCATTTAAAAATCTTTGATGAAATGTCATTTGTCTTAGTTCAGGTGGCTATAACAAAGTGTCACAGACGGAGTAGCTGATAGACAATAGAAATTCATTTCTCAAAGTTCTGGAGGCTGAAGGTCTGAGATCAGGGTGCCAGCATGATCAGGTTCAGTGATGGCCATTTTCCTCCTCCAGGTCACAGACAGCCATCTTCTCATGGTATCCTTACATGGAAGAAAGGGCTAGAGAGCTCTCTGGGATCCCTTTAATAAGGGCACTAATACCACTTGTGGGGGTTCCATCTTCATGACCTAGTCACATCCTGAAGGCCATACTGCCTGATACCATCAGATTGGAGGTTATTTCAACAGATGAGTTTTAGGGGACACAAACATTCAGGCCATAACTTCCTCCAACACTTAAAGTAGTTAACAGTGACCCCTTGCCTTGCTTGCTTTTTCTAACTAATCAGTTGCCTAGCCCTGTCAATTGTTGTGACACATTTGCTGGATTGTGTCTCACATTTGTCGCTTTTTTTTCTTTCTTTGTTTCTTTTTCTTTTTTTTGACAGAGTTTCCTTCTTGTTGCCCAGGCTAGAGTGCAATGGCATGATCTTGGCTCACCGCAACCTCCCCTTCCTGGGTTCAAGTGATTCTCCTGCCTCAGTCTCCTGAGTAGCTGGGACTACAGGCATGCATCACCACGTCCGGCTAATTTTGTATTTTTTAGTAGAGATGAGGTTTCTCCATGTTGGTCAGGCTGGTCTCGAACTCCCAAGCTCAGATGATCCACCCGTCTCAGCCTTCCAAAGTGCTGGGATTACAGGCGTGAGCCACCATGTCCTGCCTTGAAATAATTTCAGTTAATATTTTGATGTATATACCTCTGTCTCTGTGTATTAAGAGAATTATGCTGCAACACTGTTTGTAATTAGTTGCATATCATAAATATTTGTTCATGCCAATAGACTTTATTATATTGGTGCAAAAGTAATTGCGGTTTTTGCCATTAAAAGTAATGGGAGAAATCGCAATTACTTTTGCACCAACCTAATAGCTGTGTAGCTTTCTATTTTAGAAGTCTAATACCATTTATTTACTCAACCTCCTACTACTGAGTGTCCAGGCTATTTCTAATATTTTACTTTTATACCCATGCTCATGATAAACACACTTGAAACTACATTAATCACATACGTTCTTAATTATTTCTCTAAGATGAATTCATACAAGCAGAATTATAGGGTCAAAGCCTATATACATTTTTAGGTTGTTTGATAATGAGCCAAATGCAATAAAGTATCTTAATCTGTATCCCAATGTCCAGTATTCTTTTCCTGGAAGTTATCATTTTCATTAAGTTTGTAAAGAAGAACACTAATAATGTTGCCTCCCACTTCAAACATTTTTCAGGATTCAAAATCCTCAGTCTAGCCTTTGAGGCCCCTGTAATCTGGGCCCAACCCCCCTTCCCAGGGTCACCTCTCACTGTACCCCTTGTTACCCTACAGCCCATGCTATTGCTTCTGCTGTTCCCACCACCTGGAACATGCTCATTTCGACCCTGATTCCAACCACACTAGATACGATCCCCTACCTTTTTTTTTTTTTTTTTTGAGATGGAGTCTCGTTTTGTCATCAGGCTGGAGTGTAGTGGCGTGAACTCGGCTCACTGCAACCTCCTCCTCCCAGGTTCAAGCAATTCTCCTGTCTCAGCCTCCCCAGTAGCTGGGACTATAGGCGCACTCCACCACGCCCAGCTAATTTTTGTATTTTTAGTAGAGACGGGGTTTCACCACGTTGGCCAGGATGGTCTTAATATCTTGACCTTGTGATCCACCTGCCTTGGCCTCCCAAAGTGCTGGGATTACAGGCGTGCACCACCGTGCCTGGTCGATATGATCCCTTTCACGAACTCCCATAGCCATGTGCATGTACCTCACTTCCAGCATTAATCGTATTCTGTTCTATGTCTCATGACTTTTTACGCGCTAGTCTTATCTCCCTTCCCACACCACAAGTGCTTGTAAGGCTGGGACCACCCCCAGAGTCCCCTGCAGTAGAAGCATAACTGTCAGAATTGTCTTGGTAATGCTGCAGTGACAACAACCCTCATGTCTCCGAGGATGAAAACAAGACAGGTTTATTTCTCATCATGCTACAGGTCCATCTCGGGTCAGCAGGGGCCTCTGTTACGTGACATTCTCACTCTGGGATTCAGGAGCCCCTTCATCTGAAACTGATGTGGCAGCAGAGAGAACGGAGAGCTGGAGAGCTTCATATTGGCAATTGATTGCTCCTGTCTGAAAGTGATATTTCTGCCCACAACCCATTGACTAAAATCAATCTTGTGGCTCTACCAAAGGGAGGAGGAGTAATCTCATATAACTGGGAGAAGGAAAGAATCATACAATATAAGGGGAATTTGAAGTCTCTATCACAATAGCTAGAATGGTACCTTGCTTATAACAGAAAATCAACAGACAAATGTTGAATGAACAAATGAGGCCAGGCGCGATGGCTCACACCTGTAATCCCAGCACTTTGGGAGGCCGAAGCGGGCAGGTCACCTAAGGAGTTTGAGACCAGCCTGGCCAACATGGCGAAACCCCATCTCTACTAAACATTAAAAAAAAATTAGCTAGGCATGGTGGCACGCACCTGTAATCCCAGCTACTCAGGAGGCTGAGGCAAGAGGCTTGCTTGAACCTGGGAGATGGAGGTTGTAGTGAGCTGAGATCGTGCCCGGGCAACAGAGCAAGACTCTGTCTCAAAAAAAAAAAGAAAGAAAGAATGAACAAATGAATGAATCTCTAACTAGTTAAAAAACAAAAGAATGCTGATTATAATAGAATGCTTCTTTTCAAATTAATATTCACTTTTATAAGATTATAAAAGATTAATGTATACAGGCATTTTGTTTCTTCTATTAAGTATAAGTCTGTACATGGAATGCAAATATGTGCTTTTCCCTCTCTCTTTCAAGAAGAAAGGATGAAACCAGGAAATCGTGAGCATACCACATACTTTTGGGAGAAGTAGGAACTGTACCATTAGTCACACAAGATAACTTGGTAGAAAAGAGTTATCCTCATCTCAAAACTGTGAGATGAGGAGGATGGACCCATAGGAGGGGGTGACTCGATTAACTCAACTCTCTCCTGGGAAATACACCTCTGCATTATCCTAATTATATTAATAGGATGTTATGAAGTAAATAGTCATCCAACAAGAAACCTCCTGAGACTAGAGTCGAGTGTGACATACGACAGTCCAAGAAAATGTGTGCACCTGACAAAGTGCTTTGAGGCAGCAGGTGAAGCTCAGCCAGAAGTGGCATAACTCAACAAATGACTGCGTTCTGTTCCCCTGGGGAAACCATGTTGCCCACCAAGACTCTCTCAATTCATGACATGGAACATGCAACCTCAACAGATATCTTTTTCTTTTGTGACTAATAAGATTACTGTCTCTAAAGAGGTAAAGCTTTAAGTTTAGAGAACGAAATGAAACTCACAGGCTTGCTATTTTTGAGGCAAACTTAAATGTGGGTGTAACAATAATTTTTAGAGTCACTGTAACATTTGTGTGTGTTTTCCACTTAAGAGAATTTGTCATATTAGGTTTGTAGCTTTATTGACGTGTTTAAAACACCTTGACTAAGCTTCAAACCAACATTTAAATATCAAAGGCAATTGGTTCGTGAAATAATAGTGTGAATTATTAGTTGCATAATAGTGTTTAAATATTTGGGGAAATGTGTTTAATAGATGTAAAAGCTTAGTAAAGTGAACATTAAACAAAACCAAGTAGTGGTAAGTGTTCTTTCTATGGCAGTAGCCCCTGAGACGTTAAGGATCCTAGCAACGGACAAGATATCTATCATCTAGTAGGTTTAGCAGACTGTATGTTGGAGCAAAATCGCATGACATCTGGCTATTACTATTGAAAACAAAATCCTAACTAATATACTTAGCAGAAAAACCCAGCTAGTAACTATGTAGGTTACCTTTTGTAATTACGGTCTGTTGACAAGGGCTATTTTTCAGGTCGTGGCTTGATTAGGCTTGGATCATTGGCAAATGTTTTGCTATGTTCACCTCTCTAGTAATAAGGTTGAGGTATACTCCTTTAAAGCACTTCTGAGGTCAAGCTTTCTAAAGTGAGGGGGGATTGAGAGGTGAGGGATTTAGAGAAGAGGAGGCCAAGCAACCTTGGTCATCAAAAGACTTTTAAGAAAAGCAAAGATTAATATTCGCCTTTATGTTGTGGTGATGCTAAACTGTCCCATATCCCCCAAATGTTCATTAAAATTACTATAAAAAACAAAAAATCCAAGCACTTCCAAGGTCTAAATAGTTTTACTTCCTGTGACTACCGTGGAAGAACAATTCAAAGTGCTAACGGTTGCCGACGTCACGTCATTCATGGATATGTCAGTGAATGTCCCATCTTCCTTGCTGTGGATAGCAGCCAACATTCAGTTATTTTTCTGGAATGGACACTGAAGCTTGCTAGTTGCTGGCTGATCTAAGGTGCTCTGAGGATTCGCTGGGGACTTATGAGCTACTAATGCTCAGGGATTTAGTGTCCTGAAGAACTCTTTAATCCTCTGCTTCCTGAACCCACCCTAAGCCAGGGCCTTCTGTCACATCCCAAGAGTTACAGGCAGTTTGAAAGCTCTGCTTTCTGCTTGACCTTTGAAAGTTCTATGAGGGACCATTGACAGTTTCCTCAGTAATTTCCACCAGAATGTATTTCCTTCTCATCACTCCGCCTCAGGTAGTGCTCTGAAAGTTGTCCTTTCTGAATAACAGCAGTAGAGCCAGCCGCACCATGGGTGATATCAACCAAGATGCCGTGGAGAAATACCTGGAGGAGAACCCTCAGTTTGCCAAGGAGTACTTTGACAAGAAGCTGCGGGTGGAGGTGCTGGGAGAAATCTTCAAGAACAGCCAGGTGCCAGTCCAGTCCAGCATGTCCTTTTCGGAGCTGACCCAGGTGGAGGAGTCGGCCCTGTGCTTGGAGCTGCTGTGGACCGTGCAGGAGGAGGGGGCACTCCGGAGCAGGGGGTTCACAGGGCCCTGCAGAGGCTGGCCCACCTGCTCCAGGCTGATCGCTGCAGCATGTTCCTGTGCCGGGCCCGGACGGCACACCCGAGGTGGCTTCCAGGCTGCTGGATGTCACTCCCACCTCCAAGTTTGAGGACAACCTGGTGGGCCCTGACAAAGAAGTTGTGTTTCCACTGGACATTGGGATAGTGGGTTGGGCTGCTCACACGAAGAAAACGCATAATGTCCCAGATGTGAAAAAGGTAGGTGGCCTAATGAGAGTGGGGCAGAGGTCTTGGTGGGGTCAGGAAGGGACCAATGGGAAAGAGAGATGGTGCTGTCCTTGTGGCATTAGTTTGGCAATAACCAGGGGGAATGTGGGTGGCAGGGAAGAGGATCACCCCAGCCTAGTGTTACCAAATTTAGCAAATGAAATTTCAAGTTGCCTAGTTGAACTTGAATTTTAGATAAACAATGAATTATTGTTTTCTGAAGTGTAAGTATGTCCCATGTAATGTTTGGCATTTTGTCAGGCCATCCCACCTGGACCTGGTGCATTCCACACCCCTCCCTTACGCCTCCTCCAGTGCTCTGGGGGAACTTGCCTTCTCAGCAACACCAGCAAAACAAACCGCCCCATCAGGGAAAAGGGCCAACGTGCCCAGATGGCAAGACTTGCGAACTGCGCCCCGTGCCCTTCATTCACAGTCCTTTGAAAACATTCAGGTTTGGATTTGCTCGTAAACCAATTCTTTCATCTAAGGACCAATTGTACAAAAAGAAAAAATGATGCCATTTGAAAGTTCAGAGGTTCGCATTTGGAATTCATTACATACGTGAATTTAGGTGAGAGTTAAGTGCAATTGACCACTCCCACTGCTCCATAACCCAGACCTTTCAAGAATGAATTCCAATCATGTAAGTGGGACATCTGGACTCTCTTGAGGATCAACAGCATATTGCACAAACACAAGGCATTGAGATGCCCCTTACAGATACAGAAAAACTTTCTTCTTACCATTACAGTACATGTTCGTTTTTTAAAAATTATAAGATACAAATAAACAAAGGAGGAAATGCTAATCACCCATCATCCCTCCCCTTAGCAATAATCAAGGCTACCAACTTAGAGATTCTCCTGGCAGCTCCTTTTCTACACATGTGTTCCATTATTACAGTTTACCATTAACAAAAAGGGAGAAGTGGATTATGATGGAACCGAGTTGAATGGGACAGCCTGTGAAATGCTTTCTGTGCAGGGGTGAATAGGGCAGCTGGAGAGGCAGGAGGATAATCCCCTAAATGCCTCCTGAAGCTGATTATAGGGAGAGGGTCACACAGACCCAAGAGGTATGGAAGTCGTCAAACATAGGCGACTCCCTGCAAACAGTCACAGGACACCGCTCAGGTGCAAGGATTACCATGGGGCCAGGTAGGGCCTTCAGTCCTGAATAATTCCTCCCTTCAGTGAGTTTGAGCTGGGTTGAGTTTGCTTTTGAAGCTCACTGTGGCTGTTTCAGGTGACTAAACAGATGCTCATCCTTAGGGCAAAGTTCTCTAGACAACCAGCTGGAAGGCAATGTCCACACATCCTGAGGTTATCTCATGGGAATATGCTCCTTGAAGGTCCCCAGCTGAGCCCATTTCCACTAGGACATCAAACTTTAAAAAGTGGCATTCAGGAATCTTTTTGAAAGGCTTTTAAAGAAGAGATGGGTAAAGTGATTTCTGCTGTTACGCTCTAATGAGTCCAGTTCTCCGTGGTGAGGAAGGACATGATAGCACGGAGCTGCTTGGAGGTGGTTTTGGTCTGTGGCTGTCCATGGTGGGCATCAGAGTATGGACGGAGTGCTTCATCTGGGAGTGGGGAGTCTCTCCTCTCTTCTCTGGAGGCCTCCTGGCTGTTCTGGGTGGGACTCAGAAATGTGTGTTGGAGACAGATACAGTTCTGTGCTCACGGGAAAGACAGAGGCCTCATTGACTCTTCATTTCAACTGCTTCTTTACATTTTTTCCCCTCTAGAGTGGGGATTTTCAACTCTGGCTGCACATTAAAACCATGTGAAGCTGGGTGCAGTGGCTCACGCCTGCAATCCCAGCACTTTGGGAGGCCAAAGCAGGTAGATGGCTTAAGCCCAGGAGTTAGAGGCCAGCCTGGCCAACATAGGGAACCCCTGTCTCTACCAAAAATACAAAAATTGGCCGGTCATGGTGGTGTGTGCCTGGAGTCCCAGCTGCTTGGAAGGCTGAGGTGGGAGGATGGCTTGAGCCTGGGAGTCTGAGGCTGCAGTGAGCAAAGTTCACATACTGCACTCCAGCCTGGATGACAGAATGAAACTCTTTTTCAAAAACAAAAAAAAACAAACACAATCCATGAAACCATATTTGTGGCTTTATCGTTACAGTGGACTCTTAAAGATTACAATTCAGGTATTAGTATTTTTATTTTTATTTTATTATTTATTTAGTTAGTTAGTTTTGAGACAGAGTCTCACTCCATCGCCCAGGCTGGAGTGCAATGGTGCAATCTTGGCTCACTGCAACCTCCGCCTCCCAGGTTCAAGCAATTCTCCTGCCTCAGCCTCCTGAGGAGCTGGGACTACAGGTGTGTGCCACCATGCCTGGCTAATTTTTATAGTTTTAGTAGAAACAAGGTTCCACCATGTTGGCTAAGCTGGTACCAAACTTCTGATCTCAGGTGATCCACCTATCTCGGCCTCCCAAAGTGCTGGGATTACAGGCATGAGCCATCGTGCCTGGCCCTGGCATTAGTATTTTTAAAAAGCTCCCCCAGGTACTTCTCATATGCAGCCAATGTTGAAAACCACTGGTCTATTGGGTGAGCTGATACAGGAGGAGGAAGTGAATTTCAAATCAATTGTGGAATATTAGAGATGGAAGGAGCTTATCAAGTCTTTAGCCTGACTCTGTCCTATGGCGGACAGGAAGTTGAGGCCACAGGCATTGTATCTCCCCCTGGGTCACGGTACGTGCCTGTGGATGAGAAGGGTTGGAATGGAGGTAGCTGAGTATGTGTCCAGCGCTCTGTTTGGCTACCTTACACTCCTGCAGTTTCACCATGCTTTAGCCACTGCAGTAAGATTTGCAACGGGAAAGGAAGTAGAAACCAATGTTTTAAATGAAATATCTGATTAATTCTTCCTCTTTTCATTGCAATTTAAAAAACTTGGCAATTTAAAAAACATTCTCTGGTAAGGATTGCATTTTTAATTTCCAGCCTATATCATAGGAGTGGTTCAAAGTCAGGTGGGCAGGATGTGGCAGGGCTGGGGCAATAACTCAGGTTAATTCAGGAATTTGTTTGAAAGGCTTTTAAAGAAGGGATGGGTAAACCTTGGGTAAACAGTCCATTGAACTTAAGAACATTTCCTTGTGTTTAGAATCTGGAATAAAATGGCATTAAGTTTGAAGCTGCAGAGTGAAATGTGTTTGCAAAGAAGCACTGCTGGCCAAGTGCGGTGGCTCACGCCTGTAATCTCAGCACTTTGGGAGGCTGAGGTGGGCGGACCCCTTGGAGGCCTCCCTCTTTCTACCACACCCCCTGACCACATACAACTTTTCTCTGCTTAGCAGCGTGGGGAGCAGGTGAGGGAAAGGCTTCTCACACCTGGACAAAGGTACATACTCCCAACCTTGGAGGGCCCATGAAGGTAACAGGGAAGCCACTTGGTATAGGGGAGAGGCCTTTGGCATTAGACAGACCTGGGTGCAGATCCATGTCTGTGACTTAGTAAGTGTATGATGGAGTTTCTACCCCTAAGAAATGGAGATAAGCAAATGTACAGATTAAATGTATATAAAGGACCTGGCTCATAGTAGATGCTCAATAAACGATAGCTGTGTTGTCATTGTACCAGTCGGGGTTTAGGAGCTGGGTGTGATTGGCCAAAAAGGGTCAATGATTATTGCCTGTTTTAAAATAAGTTGAAGGCAGGAAGACTTTTAACAACAGGAAACTGAGAGATATCCTCAAAGCTGTTTCTTTCTCTTTTGAGAAAGCTGCCCATGAACTATGGGTGATCCTGATTCTGACTATGATTTAAAAGTCCTCCTTCCAGGTGAATGTTGCGGTGAGCTGAGATCATGCCATTGCACTCCAGCCTGGGCAACAGGGATGAGACTCCATCTCAAAAAAAAAAAAGTCCTCCTTCTGGCTGGGCACAGTGGCTCATGCCTGTAATCCCAGTACTTTGGGAGGCTGAGGCGGGCGGATCACCTGAGGTCAGGAGTTTGAGACCAGACTGACCAACATGGTAAAACCCCGTCTCTACTAAAAAATACAAAATTAGCCAGGCATGGTGGTGCATGCCTGTAATCCCAGCTACTAGGGAGGCTGAGGCGGGAGAATCACTTGAACTCAGGAGGCAGAGATTGTGCCATTGCACTCCAGCCTGGGCAACAAGAGGGAAACTCCGTCTCAAAAAAAAAAAAGTTCCCCTTCATCTCTCTTCCCTCCTCTACTTCTGCCTTGGATCTCAAGGGTTAAGAGTGTTTAATCAGGATTTAGCAATACTGACATCTGATGAGGGATCAGGCCTCCTGTTGCTCTAAACAATGTTCTCCAGCTGCCTCCAAGGGCTTCTCTGAAGAACCATCAAGGGACACACACAGGATTTACATAAAGAAACTTCACTAAGGATTTTTTGAGCTAGTGAAACTAAAACACAAAAGCCCCTCCCCTGTCCTGTCCTGTAACTTGATGGCTAGCTTATCTAGGGCTTTCAGATGTAATAATAAGCAAATACTAAATTTTGAAACATACAAGCCATTTTCTCAAAAGAGTCCATTGAACTTAAGAACATTTTCTTGTATTTAGAATCTGGAATAAAATGGCGTTAGGTTTGAAGCTGCAGAGTGAAATGTGTTTGCAAAGAAGCGCTGCTGGCCGGGTGCGGTGGCTCACACCTGTAATCCCAGCAGTTTGGGAAGCTGAGGCAGGCGGATCACCTGAGGTCAGGAGTTTGAGACCAGCCTGGCCAACATGGCGAAACCCCGTCTCTACTAAAAATAAAAAAATTAGCCAGGTGTGGTGGCAGGCGCCTGTAATTCCAGCTACTCGTGAGGCTGAGGCAGGAGAATCCCTTGAACCCAGAAGGCAGAGGCTGCAGTAAGCCGAGATCGCGCCATTGCACTCCAGCCTGGACAACAAGAGCGAAACTCCGTCTCAAACAAACAAAAAAAGTGCTGCTTAACTTCATCCCATGGTGCATGTTTCTGGTATTTCGATTATTCCTTTAGTGCACAGGCTGTGTAAATAAAGATGACGTGATCTGCATGGATAACAGGGTAGAAGGGAAACAATGGGAGCTGGTCTAGGTAAGCAGTGGATTAAGAGAAAATCTAACACAGTCTGCAGACACTTTGGTCTGTGGGTGAAGATGCGACAGGGAAACGAGAGAGACGTAACAGATAAAGTGGATAGGAAAGAAATGTAATTGTTGGTGGCGTGAGGCAGCGTGCTGGCCCTCGGAAGGAAGGCTGCTCCCTGGTATGGCAGGCCTACATCCAGCTATGGGCGTCTGATTTCTTCAGTGATTTGAATTGTCTAGAAAAATTAAAACGAGAAGCAAAATGGTAATTGCAGAAGAACTACTTTTCATTCAGGAAAGCCTAGAAAGTACTAACTTTCTCTTCCCAGTACTTACTGAATATCTACTATGTGCCAGACACTTTTCTAAGTGCTCTGCCTGTATTACGTTATTCTATCTCCACATCAGGGATTCTAGGCAGTAGATGGAAGCATTATCCCTATTTTCAGATTAGAAAACAAGGACACAGAGCGTAAGTAACATGCCTGGGACCATACAGCTAGTACATTGTGGCCCAGTTTCAGCCAAGAAAGTCTGACTCCAAAACATTCCTTGCCTTTATGCAACGCTGATGCCTAAATAGTTGGTTTGCATGTTTCCACTTTGGGAAAGGTATAGAAGAGGTCTGGGTGAGGGGCTGCATTCAACCCCTTTACATCCCACACTTCCTCTGAGAGCGGTACCATTTCTGGTGATCCTCCGCAGGAGTGATTCCCCATTGGGTTGAGCCTGAGAATGACCTGTGCCACTTAAAAGTACAGGTTCCACTGGAGGCGATTAGGATTCAGTGCATCTGCTCCATTAATCTGCTGGTGATTCTGAGGCATGTCTCAGGACTGCTAATCTCATTTGAGCTCTGTGAGTTCTGTTGGTCAACCAGCCCTTGTTCCCTGGTGGAAACTGGGCTGGAAATGACACACAGAAAATTCTCACATTTTTTACTTTGGGAACCCAGACAGAATCCAGTCTCCAAGGTTTGTGCTGCTTTTAGAAGCACTGCCAACACAGGGAAGTGAAAAGAATACAACTGTGGAAGGAACACCACACTAATTTTTGGCCAACGAGTCTCAGAGTTAAGGCTGAAGGTTCAGTTCTAATTGAAGAAGTCCTAGGTTCAAAGGGAATAATGTCATGACCCAAGGAAGGCTGGGTCTAAACCCACCTTGAGCGGCTATTCTCTGAAATGATAGCTGATAAGATCATTGCCTTCCTCGACCTTTTTCTCAAGCCCTTCCATTTGTGCGCTTCTCTAGACTCATCGCTCAGCCTCTGCCGTGGCCAGTGGATTAAAATCATCTCTCGAATCTATTCTGTGAGGCCTGAATCTGGGAAGATCCACTTCCTCTCTCCCAAAGAAAGAAAGAAAGAATAGGAATGAAAGACATAAGCTTGTAGAACATTAAAAATCTGATAAGCATCTGATGCTGGCACCAGGGTAGTCCTCAGTCCTCTCACACAGGGTCAGTGGAAATAAGAATGTGAAACTTTCTTTTTCTTTCTTTCTTTTTTTTTTTTTTTTGAGATGGAGTTTTGTTCTTGTTGCCCAGGCTGGAGTATAATGGCATGATCTCAGCTCACGGCAACCTCCACCTCTCGGGTTCAAGCGACTCTCCTGCCTCAGCCTCCCGAGTAGCTGAGACTACAGGCATGTGCCACCATGCTTGGCTAATTTTCATATTTTTAGTAGAGACAGGGTTTTATCAAGTTGGCCAGGATGGTCTCAAACTCCTGACCTCAGGTGATCCGCCTGCCTCAGCCTCCCAAAGTTCTGGGATTACGGGCGTGAAGCATGGCGCCCAGCCTCAGATGTGAACCTTCCATCAAAGTAATCTACGCAATCAAAAAGTGCATGTTCCTGTTGATTCAGCAAAAGGGATTTCCTTTTTGGGGAATCTGTCGCACAAAAATAAAAGCAAGAAGGATCAGTGCAGTGTTGTTGGTAGTGGGGAAAACTATAAACAGGCAGAATCAGTAGAGGACCATTGAGTGGATCGTAGAGCACGCAGGGTGGAATAGTGTGCACAAATCTAAGAGGTGAGTTCACATCTATATGCATTGGTCTTCCGGGAAGTCCATAAGATATTGTTAAGTGATGAAACTATTATAAGCGATTAGAAAAGCAAATCTTAGGAAAAATAGGAAAAGTCTTTGTTCAAGCACAGAGAAAGGCATAGAAGAAGACACACCAGCAGTTAGCACAGATTTCCTCAAGTAGGCTAGATTGAAGGAACTGGGGGGGAATGAGAATTTTGGCTTTATGTTATGACATATGGGTTGATGGTTTCAAGTGCATGTTTTTCCTTTATGGTGAGAAAGAAGCGCTCTAGGAACTGTGTGTGTATTCCCAGCTGTGCTCTCCTTCCTTGCACACACTTGCTGTCTATCCTAACCCTGCGCCTTCCCCTTCTTCCTCTTACCACCTCCCTTTCCACTTGGCTGTCTCATCACCTCTTTTCTTCTGGCCCAACCTCAGCCTGACCTAGCTAGGCCATAGCTCAGGTGGGAAGCACTTATTCTGAAATGAGAAATTCCATTCTATGCAGTCATAGAATGGCAGGTGGAGTGGGATTGTTGGTTGGGGACCACTGTACTGGAGCCCTGGTTATCTGCTGGTAGCATTGAAATGAGAGAGAATGATCTGTCATCATCCCTAGATCTACCAGTCTATGATTCTGTGCCACTTTGGCAAATGTGTGACTATCTCTTTCAGAACAGCCATTTTTCTGACTTCATGGACAAGCAAACCGGGTATGTCACTAAGAACCTGCTGGCAATCCCGATCGTGATGGGCAAGGAGGTTCTTGCTGTGATCATGGCACTTAACAAAGTAAATGCATCTGAATTTTCCAAACAGGATGAAGAGGTAATGCTAACCCTGGGCATCCGGTTGGAGACTCAGGACATTTATTTGTTGTTGTATAACCGAAGAAAAGATGCCACAATCATAACTTGTTCTTCTCTGCTGCCTGTAGGTCTTTTCCAAATACCTCAACTTTGTGTCTGTCATCCTAAAGCTTCATCATACCACCTACATGTACAATATTGAGTCCCGAAGAAGCCAGGTAAAAGGAAGGCAACATTAACCATTCCATGCTGACCTATTCTGACAAAGGCACCCAGACACAACAAATTCAGACCCCTCCTATCCCTCCTGGGGGTTTAAGCCATGTGGAGCAGATCCCCAAACTTCAGTCCCAGGTGTCCTCTCATGATCTTCCTGCCGCTCTCCCCACCCACACTCCTCTGCACCCCAAGCTCTCCATCTGTGTGCACAACTGGCTTGGCTTTCTTCAGTCTAGATCCCGAGTGGCCTTGGCATTTCTGCCTATGAGACAGTGATGACAATTACAGTACCTACTTCAGATGGTTGTTGTGACTATTTGTCATTAGCTCTCACATAAAGCTTGTAGCAACTCCTGGGTCATAGTAAACCTATTAATTTGAGGAGCATGTTATTCCTGCTTCCATGAGACAGAGGAATAAACAGCAATATTGGTAGCCAAGATACCTGAGTCTGGCCCACTCTCTGGACCTCAGTTTCCCCACCAGTACAATGCAGGGGTAGAGGTTGAGAGGGAGGTCCCTTCTCATTTGAACTCTCCAGGTAAGATTACCTCCAACTAGCTCTGGATGCATGGAAGGAGGCATGTGGCTCTCTCCACATTAGGGCCAGCAGGAGCCAGTGGGCCACCAATACCGGATTCTCTGCCCAAGGACCATCTCTGATCCAATTTCAGGGCACTTCCCCCTTTGGAGCCAAAACATTTAGACACAGGGACAAATCATGGCTTCCCTTTCTCCATAGACCCACAGCCTTGCAAAGGTCTACTCATCATCTTACCTAGAGGATCTGAGTAGTTTGTCGGCCGTACACATGTTCAAAATCAGAATTGCATTTTCCAGTGATATGTATTCATTTTATTTGATGCACCTTGTGTTTTCTTGTGGCAAATGCTGCATCTCTCCATAGCATACTTTATTCTAACTGTTTTGTTTTTGACACCTACTTTCAGATCCTTATGTGGTCAGCCAATAAAGTATTTGAAGAACTCACAGATGTTGAGCGACAGTTTCACAAAGCGCTCTACACGGTTAGAACATACCTGAACTGTGAAAGATACTCCATTGGACTGCTGGACATGACCAAGGAGAAGGTTCTTATCATTCTATACATTTTGTCTCATCTAATATCACCTATAAAACACACACCACAGGAAATGTGATCCTTAAAAAAATAGATACACTATGTAAATGATTAGTCATGATCGATCACAAGAACAGAGATAAAAGTGTGTATCTTGGAGCAAAAAAGATGGCTTGAATCTTGGTTTTTCCGCTTCCTA
Organism: Ateles fusciceps; assembly: GCA_036589455.1. Classification (NCBI taxonomy): domain Eukaryota; kingdom Metazoa; phylum Chordata; class Mammalia; order Primates; family Atelidae; genus Ateles; species Ateles fusciceps. The sequence continues at coordinate 9,932,166 of JAZHEH010002393.1, forward strand.
GTAATATGAGTCTTCAGCAAGTCTGGTTTTCTTTTTACATTAATTAACAGAGTTTATTTTTAGCGTAGTATTAGGTTTACAGAAAAATTGATTAGAAAGTACAGTTTCCTCTTTCTCCCAGTTTCCCTGTTATTAACATCTTGGATTAGTGTGGTGAGATGAATCATTATCGATATATTATTATTAACTAAAGTCCATAGTTTACATTAGGGTTCATTCTTTGTGCAGTTCTCTGGGTTTTGAGAAATGTGTAATGTCATATATCTGCTATTACAGTATCAGACAGACTAGTTCCAGTACCTAGAAGTCCTCTGCTTCACATATTCAACCTCTCCCTCACCCTTTCCAAACTCCTGGTAGCCACTAAGTGGTTTTTTTTTTTTTTTTTTACTGTTTCTATAGTTTTTGCCTTTTCCAGAATGCCATATAGTTGGAATCATACAGTATGTAGCTTTTTCAGCCTGGCTTTTCACTTCGAAATATGTATTTAAGTTTCTTCCATGTCTTTTCATGACTCAATAGCTAATTTCTTTTTATCACTGAATAATATTCCATTGTATGGCAGTTTGTTTATACATTCACCTATTGAAGGGTATCTTGGTTGCTTCTAATATTTAGTGATTGTGAATAAAGCTGCCGTAAACATTGTATGCAGGTATATGTGTGTCTATACATTTTCAACTCAATTGGGTAAATACCAAAGAGGGCAATTGCTGGATTATATTGTAAGACTTAACTGATCTGTGTAAGAAACTAGCAGACTGTCTTCCAAAGTGACTTTACTGTCTTGCATGTCTACCAGCTGCACGTTCTCAACAGCAGTTGTTAATGTCAGTATTTAGGGTATTAGCAGTCGCTAATGTCAGTATTTAGGGTATTAGTTGTGGTATCTCACTGTTGTTTTAATTTGCAGTTCCCCAGTGACATATGATGTTGAGCATCTTCTTATAGGTTTACTTGTCATCTGTATATCTCCTTAGAGAGATATCTGCTCAGGTCTTTTGCCCACTTTTTAATATGTTGTTTTCTTATCATTCAATTATAAGAATTATTTGTATATTACGAATCCAAGTCCTTTACCAAATATGTGATTTGCAAATACTTTCTCCCAGTCTGTAGCTTATTTTTTCATTCTCTTAACAGTGTCTCCTGCAGAACAGAAGTTTTTAATTTTAATGAAGTGCAATTTTTCAATATTTTTTCTTTCATGGATTGTGCTTTTGGTGTTGTATCTATGAAGTCTCATCAAACCCAAGTTCACCTAGATTTTCTGTGTCATCTCCTAGAATTTTTATACTTTTGTGTTTTACATTTAGGTGTAGAATCCATTTCGAGTTATTTTTTGTGAAAGGTACAAGTTCTGTTTCTAGATTCACTTTCTTTTACATGTAGATATTCAGTTATTCCAACACTAATTGTTGAAAAGACTATTCTTTGTTTACTGCCTTTGCTCCTTTGTCAAAGTTGACTATATTTGTGAGGGTCTATTTCTGGGTTCTCTAGTTTGTTCCATTGATTCATTTGTCCATTCTTTCATTAACACCACATTGTCTTGATCCTTGCAGCTTTCTGGCAAATCTTAGTCAGGTAGTGTCAGCTCTTTGACTTTGTTCTTCTTGTCAGCAAGTCTGTTAACCTACCTGATACTTGGTTTCTTCATCTGTAAAATGAGGACATCTCTCTTATTGATTGTGAGAATTAGAGATTAAATATATCTGTATCTATCTATCTATCTATATAGTGTTTATATATACATCTTACATATATTTTTTGACTGTGAACAAATCACTTAACCTTTTAAATCTGTAAAATAGGGATAACAGTGGAATTTGTACTAAAGAATTGTTATGGGGATTAAATAAATAATACATATCAAAATGTTTATGGCAGCTTTATTCACAATTACTAAATATTAGAAGCAACCACAGTAAGATATATATATATATATATAAACACTATATATGTGTCTAGAATTTACATAGCAGGTGTATAATCAATGTTATCTTTACCAACTTGAAGTTTTGTAGTCTAAAAAAATTTAATTATTTTAAAGTAGAAATGTTAAAACATTTAATATTAGTCACAATAATGCCCTTGTCTCATCTTCTTTAATTCTGTTGGTACCCTTCTAGTTCAAAATAACTAATGATATCAATTATTTATATATTTTTTCATTTCTTTTTTTGGGGGGGCGGGGACAGAGTCTCACTCTGTCACCAGGCTGGAGTGCCGTGGTGTGATCTTGGCTCGCTGCAACCTCAGCCTCCCAGGTTCAAGCGATTCTCGTGCCTCAGTAGCTGGGATTACAGGCCTGTACCAGACGCCCACTCATTTTTTGTATTTTTAGTAGAGACAGGGTTTCATCATGTAGGCCAGGCTGGTCTCGAACTCCTGTCTTCAAGTGATCTGCCCGCCTTGGCCTCTCAAGGTGCTGGGATTACAGGCATGAGCCACTGCACCTGGCCTTATTTATGTTTTTTAATATCCATGTGATTGGAAGTTATTTTTTCAGAGTAATTGTTCTAAGTGGATAAACATAGGATGAAGCACTAGGATTGCTGGGTTCTGATCTTGGTTCTGGGACTTTCTAACTGAGTATGTTGGTTAGGATCCTTTTGGCTATAAGAAACATCAGACACAGCTAAAAGCATCTCTAACAATATGATGTTTAGTTTCCCCCTTAACAAGGTAGGGCAGCGCTAATACTGGTTGATTCAGAGATCAGTGCAGTCATCAAAGTCTAGGTGCCTTCTCTTTCTTCCTGGCAAGGTCTTGCTACCTCTATGGTGGAAAGGTCTTGCTACCTGCAGCATGTTGGTGAGGCCTCCTCTATGGTGGGAAAGATGGCTGTCGCAGCTCAGATCATGGCACACAGTCATGACACAACTGGGAAGGGTTTCTCCAAATGTCACTCTCATCAGCTTTCATCTGAGGAATACCTTTCCCCAGGAGTCCCTCAGCAGACTTCTCCCCCTTCTTCACTGTCCAGAGCTGGGCCGCATACCTGCCCTCAAACTGATCTAGGCACCTCATGTAGACAACTCATGGGCTGTGGTCTGATGGAAAATTACCACCTGATACCCACATCATATCAGGTTATGCCAGCAAGGAAAAAAGGAGAATGGAGGCTGTGTAAAGCAACCAACACTTGGCCACTCTGTGTGACCTTGGCCAACCCTCTGAATCAAACCAGATTTAGTTGAATTGTCTATGAAAGAACTGCCGTACATTGAGTACTTTGAACTATGTGCCAGGGTAGATGTTTGCTATGTATTATTTATTTAATCCTCACAACAATTCTTTAGTACAAATTCTACCGTTATCCCTATTTTACAGATTTAAAAGGTTAAGTGGTTTGTTCACACTCAAAAATTCCTAAGCAGTATTGTTGGGAGTTATAGATCTTTCAGCACTAAAATTCCAGAACTATGTAGATTAACATAAAATATACAAACACATAAAATTCCTATAAGATATGGTAGGTCATGGAACATTGTGTTTAATGACATTTAAATCTCATTGCCTCCAGGAATTCTACGATGAATGGCCAATCAAGCTTGGAGAAGTAGAGCCTTATAAAGGTCCAAAGACACCTGATGGCAGGGTATGTGCAAATGTCTTCCTTGACGCTGTCTGTGTGTGGTATCAGGTGCTAAAACTAAGAGGCCACAGTGCATAGAGGAAGGAGCACTGGCCTGAGAAGGCCTGTGGTAGTAGAAACAGCACTAGACAAGGAGTTTGAGGTTCTAGTCCCAGCTCTGCCCCAAGCCAGAGCTGACTGGCCCTTGCCTTAAATCATTGTTAAACCTCTCCATTTCCTTTTCTATGAAGCCAGGGCTTGGTAGACTAGTGGTTCTCAACAGAGAGGAATGCATCAGAGCCACCTGCACAATATTTTAAAGAAGTACTTGGGCCCTTCTTCAGATATGTGGGATTAGAATCTCCAAGGAAGGGTTGGTTGGGTTAGGTTTACTTTCCCCCTTGACTGCAAACTTCATGAGGGCAGAAACCCCTGTGTCCAGACCACAGAGGAAAGAGAGGTCAAGGGGATGGAATGTGTCTAGGCCTCAAGTTCATCATCCTCCCCATGAAACAGAGAGACTAATTCTCTAGTCCCTTTCACCTTTGGCAATGTAACTTCCTGTTTCTGAGGCACCTGTTCAGATAAGTCACTGATGAAAGGAGATTATGGGCTCACTATATATGATGTACAACTGACTGCAGTTGAGAAATCATGTGATTTGTCCTAGTGAAGTTATTAACGTCAGGTATTTCTCAACAACAAAAGGTATCACTTCAAAGTAAAAACAGACTATCTGATGATTTGGTGGCTACAGATTCCCCCCATCCCAAAAGCTGTGTGAGGCAATTAAACTGTTTAAAAACAAAATTTACTTTAGCCTTGTGCCTGTAGATAAAACAGCCAATAATAGTTCTGGTTTTACTATAAGTTTGCAGTCAGGATGTAAGTAGTTTGATCATTTATGTTATAATAGAATGTGGTTGGGAAATAAGGCTCTATTTGCAAGAGTTTTAAAGTACAAGTTCCCCAATGAAAAATGATTCTTTTGGGAAATAACATTATTCCCATAATATCCTCTTTTTCTTAGGAAGTCAACTTTTATAAAATAATTGATTACATTTTACATGGAAAAGAAGAGATCAAAGTGATTCCGTGAGTACTGACGGGAAGTTGCTGCTGCAGTTGCCATTTTATTTTTGCACACACTGCATTTCTCTATATTGCAATGATTTCCTTTCCTCTCTTCCCCCAAGGACGCCTCCTGCAGACCACTGGACACTCGTTAGTGGGTTGCCAACATATGTTGCTGAAAATGGATTTGTAAGTTACTGAACAAATTCAAAATTTAAATAATGTTGCATGAAACTCTTATTAGCTAAGATACAGATACAATTGTGAAGGCAAGAATGCATCCAATAAAAGTGAGATGACCACTTCCTTTGGCATAGGAGAAAGAAGAGAAGAATCTTGGCAGTCAAATGTCGGTTAACTGGAAACTTCTGAACTCTACACAAAAATATTTAGTCAACACGAGAAAGATTCCTCCATCCCCTCAATTTCTTATTCTGGAGCCACACACATTTCAGACATTTTTTGGAAGCCAATGACTATGATTTAATGACTAGGTTTAATTCTATCTCAAGTAGCTCATTCAATTTTTTAAAGCATAAATGAGGGGGATAGGTGGGGATGGTGTGGGATGTGGAACTTTTGAATACTGGGTTAAACGCTTGGGCCTCTAAAGTCTTGATCCACCTGTTAATGTTCTTACAACATTTAGAACATAATGTTCTTCAGAGAAAGGACTAAAACAGACATTGCTGATGGAAAGGTCAAAAAGACAAATAAGCTGCTTTTTGCCTCTTCAAAAGCACAGATGAAGGATGCTCAGCCCATCAAATGATGTAATTTATTCAAGTTAGATATGAATTAATGCAGGCAGAAAAGATTCATTAAATTCTTAGGCTATATATGCTTATAAAAACTTTGAGAGATTGTCATGTTTTCTTTGTAAGAGTAGTACACAAAGAGTAGACGTTGTTCATTCAGCTATTCTTTGAAAGCACTTACCTTGGGGCCAAGAGGTAGAAGGAGTTTGGTGAGGTGGGGATTTAACGAGGGAGCCCACTTAGATCTCCTTAGATTGTTAGTTTTTTAGGACTTTTGTGAGCAAGTTGTTAAACTTGTTGGCAGCTTGAAATCTCCTATGGTGGGAGAATTGGGACCATGGAAATTGGCAACGGATACAAGCCAGGGCTTTCACCAATTCCCGGCCAAGTGAGCTGATTTCCCCCGGCACCCTCTCTGGAGATCACAGTTCTAGTTCCAGCCCATGAATTTAAACAAATCACTTAACTTCTTTAGGCTTCCATTTCTTCATTTTTAAAAGAAAAAGTGTGAATTTAATCGCCAAGATCCCTTCTGGCTTTAAAATGCTATGATTTCTGAGTGTGGTGGCTCATGCCTGTAATCCCAGCACTTTGGGAAGTTGAAGCAGGTGGATCACCGGCAGTCAAGAGTTTGAGGAGGATCCAAGATGGCCGAATGGAGGATCCAAGATGGCTGAATAGACACAACTCCAGCGCACGACACCCAGCGAGAGAGATGCAGAAATCCAGAGATCTCCTAGCTCCAACGGAGGTACCAGGTGCATTTCAATGGATCTGGTCCGACAGTGAGCAAAGCCCACTCAGGGCAGACCGAGGCAGGGAGGAGTGCTGCTTCACCCAGAAGTGCACCTGACCGGCGAGTTGGAGGCTCCCCCCTCTGGCACTCTGGTCCAGATACAGCACTTCCCCCAAAGCCTCAGCAATACACAGAACAGGGGATCTTTGCCAGTCAAGCACCAGGAATTACAAGTGCGGAGTTGAATAATAATCCAGGACGGTGTCCCGGATTGGCACACAGACCTAAACAGACACATAAGCCCAAAAGGCAGCCGGGAGAGCCTGCAGACTGAGCTATCGCCCCCTCCCCCCACCCAGAAGAGAGGTAGCTGTAAGCAGGAGCAGCTGGGCGGCCCCTACCCCATGACCGGAGAGAGAGGAAGCTGAAAGGGGGAGACAGCCGGGTGCAGCTGGGTGGGTCCCTACCCTCCCCCACAAGCTCCAGAGGGCTGAAGCTCTGACTCTAGTGGGTTGAGCAGCCAGTGCCACAGTCTGAGACGAACCCTGAATGATCCAGCCCAGTGGAGGAAGGGCACAACCCACCACTAGAGGGGGTGGGACTGGGCTACACGTTTTAACAAAAAACACAGGAAACCTACATAGCAACGGGACAGCGTTCTTGACAACCCAGCAGCCCCTACAAGTCAGCCAAAGAGGTGAAAGGCGGGCCTAATCTCCCAGTATAAACAAAAAGGACACAGGAAGCTTCCCTAGTAAACTGAAGGAGTCCCTAGAAACCCAGTAGCACCTCCACAGGCAGACAAGCGACCTCATCAAGCAGCTCCCTGACACCACAGCCATGTAAATCCACAAAGACAGGAAAAAACCAGCGCAAAAAAGATGAAACCATCAAAGACCAGAACACCTCTTCTCCTTCAAGGGATCACAACTCCTCAACAACACAGGATCACAACTTGACTGAGAAGGAGTGCAACAAATTGACAGAAACAGGATTCAGAAGGTGGATAATAACAAACTTTTCAGAGCTAAAGGAACATGTTCTAACTCAATGCAAAGAAACAAAAAACCTTGAAAAAGGTTAGACGAAATGCTAACTAGAAAAACCAGCTTAGAGAAGAACATAAATGACTTGATGGAGTTGAAAAACACAGCACGAGAACTACGTGAAGCAAACACAAGTTTTAATAGCTGAATCAACCAAGCAGAAGAACGGATATCAGAGATTGAAGATCAACTCAATGAAATAAAAAGAGAAGGCAATACCAGAGAAAAAGAGTGAAAAGAAATGAACAAAGCCTCCAAGAAATATGAGTTTATGTGAAAAGACCTAATCTATGCTTGATCAGTGTACCTTAATATGATGGGGGGAATGAATCCAAGCTGGAAAACACGTTCCAGGATATTATCCAGGAGAACTTCCCAAGCCTAGCAAGGCAGTCCAAATTTCAAATTCAAGAAATACAGAGAACTCCAGAAAGATATTCCTCAAGAAGAGCAACCCCAAGGCACATAATCGTCAGATTCACTTGAAATGAAGGAAAAAATGCTAAGGACAGCCAGAGAGAAAGGTTGGGTCACCCACAGAGGGAAGCCAATCAGACTCACAGAGGATCTCTTGGCAGATACCCTACAAGCCAGAAGAGAGTGGGGGCCAATATTCAACATCCTTAAAGAAAAGAACTTTCAGCCCAGAATCTCATATCCAGCCAAACTAAGCTTTGTAAGTGAAGGAGAAATAAAATCCTTTATGGACAAGCAATTACTGAGAGATTTTGTCACCACCAGACCTGCCCTACAGGAGCTCCTGAAAGAAACACTAAGTATGGAAAGGAACAAGTACCAGTCACTGCAAAAGCAAACCAGTTGGCAAAGACCAAAAATGCAATGAAGAAAATGAGTCAACTAATGGGAAAGAAAACCAGCCAGTAACAAAATGGCAGGATCAAATTCACACATAACAATATTAACATTGAATATAAATGGCCTAAACACCCCAATCAAAAGACACAGACTGGCAAACTGGATAAAAAGTCAAAACCCATTGGTGTACTGTATTCAGGAAACCCATCTCACATACAAAGACACACATAGACTCAAAATAAAGGGATGGAAGAAGATTTACCAAGCAAATGGAGAACAAAAAAAGCAGGGTTTGCAATCCTAGTCTCTGATAAAATGGACTTCAAACCAACAAAGATCAAAAGAGACAAAGAAGGACACTACATAATGGTAAAAGGGTCAACCCAACAGGAAGAGCTAACTATCCTAAATAAATACGCCCCCAACACAGGAGCACCCCAGATACATAAAGCAAGTTCTTAATGACCTAAAATGAGATTTAGACTCCCACACAATAATAGTGGGAGACTTCAACACTCCACTGTCAGTATTAGACAGATCAATGAGACAGAAAGTTAACAAGGATATCCAGGACTTGAATGCAGAGCTGGACCAAGCGGACCTAATAGACATACACAGAACACTCCACCCCAAATCCACAGAATATACATTTTTCTCAGCACCACATTACACTTACTCTAAAATTGACCACATCATTGGAAGAAAATCACTCCTCAGCAAATGCAAAAGAACAGAAATCATAACAGTCTATCAAACCACAGCACAATCAGACTAGAACTCAGGATCAAGAAACACACTCAAACCCGCACAACCACTTGGAAACTGAACAACTTGCTTCTGAGTGTCAACTGGATAAACAATGAAATGAAGGCAGAAATAAAGAAGTTCTTTGAAACCAACCAGAATAAATACACAACTTACCAGAATCTTTGGGACACCTTTAAAGCAGTGTCGAGAGGGAAATTTATAGCAATAAATGCCCACCAGAGAAGAGAGGAAAGATCTAAAATCGACACCCTATCATCAAAATTGAAAGAAATCTAGAGGAGCAAAATCAAAAAAACTCAAAAGCTAGCAGAATACAAGAAATAACTAAGATCAGAGCAGAACTGAAGGAGACAGAGACACAAAAAAAAAACCCTCCAAAAAATCAATAAATCCAGGAACTGGTTTTTTGAAAAGATCAACAAAATAGACTGCTAGACAGATTAATAAAAAAGAAAAGGGAGAAGAATCAAATAGATGCAATAAAAAATGATAAAGGGGTTATCACCACTGATCCCACAGAAATACAAACCACCATCAGCTTACTACCATCAGATTACTACAAACAGCTCTACACACATAAACCAGTAAACCAGGAAGAAATGGATAAATTCTAGACACTTGTACTCTACCAAGACTAAACCAGGAGGAAGCTGAAACCCTGAATAGACCAATAATAAGGGCTGAAGTAGAGGCAGCAATCAATAGCCTACCAATCAAAAAAAGTCCAGGTCCAGACGGGTTCACAGCCGAATTTACAAAGTGGAGCTGGTTCCATTCCTTCTGAAACTGTATCAAACAATACAAACAGAGGGAATCCTCCCCAACTCATTTTATGAGACCAACATCATCCTGATACCAAAACCAGGCAGAGACTCAACTAAAAAGAAAACCTCAGGTCAATATCCAGGATGAACATTGACGTAAAAATCTTCAATAAAATACTGGCAAACAGATTGTGCAGCAGTACATCAAGAAGCTTATCCATCACAACCAAGTAGGCTTCATCCCAGGGATGCAAGACTGGTTCAACATACACAAATCTGTAAATGTAATCCATCACATAAATGGAACCAAAGACAAAAACCCCATGATTATCTCAATAGATGCAGAAGAAGGCCTTCGATAAAATTCAACAGCCCTTCATGCTAAAAACTCTCAATAAACTAGGTATTGACAGAACGTATCATAAAATGATAAAAGCTATATATGACAAACCTACAGCCAATATCATACTGAATGGGCAAAAGCTGGAAGAATTCCCTTTGAAATCAGGCACTAGACAAGGATGCCCTCTCTCACCACTCCTATTCAACATAGTATTGGAAGTTCTAGCCAGAGCAATCAGGCAAGTAAAAGAAATAAAGGGTATTCAATTAGGAGAGGAGGAAGTCAAACTGTCTCTATTTGCAGATGACATGATTGTATATCTAGAAGACCCCATCGTCTCAGCCCAAAATCTTCTCAAACTGATAAGCAACTTCAGCAAAGTCTCAGGATACAAAATCAATGTGCAGAAATCAGAAGCATTCCTATATACCAATAACAGACAAACAGACAGCCAAATCAAGAGTGAACTCCCATTCACAATTGCTACAAAGAGAATAAAATACCTAGGAATACAACTAACAAAGGATGTAAAGGACCCCTTCAAGGAGAACTATAAACCACTGCTCAATGAAATAAGAGAGGACAAAAACAGATTGAAAAATATTCCATGCTCCTGGTTAGGAAGAATTACTATCATGAAAATGGCCATACTGCCCAAAGTAATCTACAGATTCAGTGCTATCCCCATCAAGCTACCAATGATCTTCTTCACAGAACTGGAAAAAACTACTTTAAACTTCATATGGAATCACAAAAGGGCCCGCATAGCCAAGACTATCCTAAGCACAAAGAACAAAGCCAGAGGCAACACGCTGCCGGACTTCAAACTATACTAAAAGTCTACAGTAATCAAAACAGCATGGTGCTGGTACCAAAACAGAGACATAGACCAATGGAACAGAACAGAGACCCCAGAGAAACACCACACATCTACAACCATCTGATCTTTGACAAACCCAGCAAAAACAAGCAATGGGGAAGGACTCCATGTTTAATAAATGGTGTTGGGAAAACTGGCTAGCAATGTGCAGAAAGCAGAAACTGGACCCCTACCTGTCACCTTACACTAAAATTAACTCCAGGTGGATTAAAGATTTAAACATAAAACCTAACACCATAAAAACACTAGAAGAAACCGTAGGCAAAACCATCTAGGACATAGGCATAGGCAAGGACTTCATGACTAAAACATCAAAAGCAATGGCAATAAAAGCCAAGATAGACAAATGGGTCTAATTAAAATTCAGAGCTTCTGTACAGCAAAAGAAACCATCATTAGAGCAAATTGGCAACCAACAGAATGGGAAAAAATTTTCACAATCTACCCATCTGATAAAGGGCTAATATCCAGAATCTACAAAGAACTAAAACAGATATACAAGAAAAAAACAAACAACCCCATTCAAAAGTGGGTGAAGGATATGAACAGACACTTTTCAAAAGAAGACATATATGAGGCCAACAAACATGAAAAAATGCTCATCATCACTGGTCATTAGAGAAATGCAAATCAAAACCACACTGAGATATCATCTCACGCCAGTTAGAATGGCGATCATTAAAAAATCTGGAGACAACAGATGCTGGAGAGGATGTGGAGAAACAGGAACACTCTTACACAGTTGGTGGGAGCGTAAATTAGTTCAACCATTGTGGAAGACAGTGTGGCGATTTCTCAAGGATCTAGAAATAGAAATTTGACCCAGCAATCCCATTACTGGGTATGTACCCAAAGAACTATAAATCGTTCTACTATAAAGATACATGCACAGTATATTCACTGCAGCCCTGTGTACAATAGCAAAGACCTGGAACCAACCCAAATGCCCATCAATGATAGACTGGACAAGAAAACGTGGTACATATACATCATGGAATACTATGCAGCCATAAAAAAAGATGAGTTCGTGTCATTTGCAGGGACTTGGATGAATCTGGAAACCATCATTCTCAGCAAACTGACACAAGAACAGAAAGCCAAACACCATATGTTCTCACTCATAGGTGGGGTGTTGAACAACGAGAACACGTGGACTCAGGGGAGAGGAGCATCACACACTGGGGGCAGTTGCGGAGGTAGGGGAGAGACAGCGGGGGGTGGGGAGGGAGGGGAGGGTGGGGGAGGGATAACATGGGCAGAAATGCCAGATATAGTATGCACCTAAAGTAAATAAATAAATAAAAAGAAGAATACTGTGGCAGCAGAGGACGCTGCTTCTCACCAAAAATAAATGAGTAAATAAAAAAAAAAACAGAGTTTGAGACCAGCCTGGCCAACATGGTGAAACCCCGTCTCTACTAAAAATACAAAAATTAGCTGGGTGTAGTGGTGGGCGCCTATAATCCCAGCTACTTGGGAGGCTGAAGCAGGAGAATCGATTGAACCCAGGAGGCAGAAGTTGCAGTGAGCTGATTGCACCATTGCACTCCAGCCTGGGGAATAGAGAAAATACTCCATCTCAAAAAAATAAAAATAAAATAAAATGCTCTGATTTTAAGTATCTCATAGAAATACATGGTATTTTATTAGGATCCATTCGTGACTATGATCTAAGGTACAGAAAACTTAAAATGACTCAAATGGAATGATTTATTGTTCTTATAGATGTCAGCAATAAGTCTGTGAATTTCAGTAATTAAAGTGATATCTCTCACTGAATCCTTACTTTGGTGTAACTAAAAACCTATCTGGCTTTTTCCTCCTGCCCCTTATCCATCATCTCCTAACCCAAATCTTACTTCAGGAAGAAGAAGAAGAAAAGCAGTCCTGGCTCTGCTGCTCATATCTGCTCTAGCAGAGTTAGAATTTCTCAGTTTTCTCCCCTCCTTGGCCTGAGCAGCCTGCTGCTTTACATTTGAAGGGGATTTCCTAGAGTCTGGGGGAGTGGGAAGGAGCAGAGATGGTACCACATGTCCTCCAGTGTTAGCAGCAGAGAAACCGTCTTGAATGAGCTATTAGCGGCTGTGGCCTAGCTGAGGTCCATTTGCCTGCAAGCAGTCAAGAGCAGAGTAGGAAATCCTTACTCCCAATGCACTCTTTCTTATTCTGCTTTGTGGTTGAGAGGGCTCCACCACACAGTGTTTCAGAACTTTTGTCTTCTCTTGCCTTCCAGATCTGTAACATGATGAATGCCCCTGCAGATGAATACTTCACATTTCAGGTAACTGCACTCTGGGTCAGGGCTCGCCTCTCAGGGTTAGGGTCGGGGGTGGATGCTCTTGCCTCCCTCTACCCCCACAGTCTGCCTGATGCTCAGGCTGGCCACAGGCACACATAGGCCCATCTCCCACTCACCCTGGCTGGGCCAGCAAGTAGCAGATTCTTCAGTGAAGGAAGAAGATGCTAGTAAGGAAAAGAAAGATCAGATAGAAGGCCAGGGAGGGGACCTGCCACTCCCCTGTTTGATCACACTCCTGGTCATTTAGGGCAGTGGTCCCCCCCTTTTTGGCACCAGGGACCAGTTTCGTGGAAGACAATTTTTCTGCAGAATGGGGGTGGTGTGAGAGATGGTTTTGGGCTGAAACTGTTCCACCTCAGATCATCAGGCATTTGATTCTCATAAGGAGTGCACCACCCAGATCCCTCACATGCACAGTTCACAGTAGGGTTCGCGCTCCTATGAGAATCTAATGCTGCTGCTGATCTGACAGGAGGCGGAGCTCAGACGGTAATGTGAGCAATGGGGAGTGACTGTAAAATACAGTTTCACCCCGAGTGCCCCCTGCTCACCTCCTGCTGCACAGGCTGGTTCCTAACAGGCTATGGGCCAGTACTGGTTTGCAGCCCAGAGTTTGGGGACTCCGATCTGAGAGCAGCAACAGTGCCTCACCCAGTATTCATGCTCAATAAACATTCTCTGCATGCATGATTGGCTGGCTACATCCTATAGCCTGAATCCAGCTCTCCTGATGGTTTCCTCAGCAGCCCTTCTCTGCGGCTTATTGCAACTGTTTTCAGGAAAATCAACAATTCTGATTGAGTCCTTAGAGCTTCTCCACTGTGCAGAAACCCCCTGCCTGGGGAATCTGCCTCCACTCCCCACCAGATACTCCTGGGAATCAGCCTCTGTATGTACTCCTCTAGCGGACACACTTCTCCCCCATTAGGGCTTCCTGCTGGAACCTGGCTACAGACCTGGAGTTGATCCCTCCCCTCCCCGAGTTCATCCAGCGCACCAGAAGGGCCAGCCTGTGGTCTTTACCACCCCCCCCACCTGTCACCCCCCCACCTGTCATCTGTGCCACTCCCCTGTCGACCTGTCCATGCCTCCTCACCTGTCATCTCTGCCACCCACTCCCTAGCTGTCACCTCCTCCCAACCTGACTGTTGGAGATAAACTGGCATTTGGCTCTGCAGCCTGTTCTTTTCTGCCTCTGGGCACTTGTTGTTCTGTGCCCTGCAATTAAAAAACATCCCCCTTAGAGCCCTGATCTTAGTCTGGAATAGAGACTGCCTTCCCTGGTGGGTACCGTCGGGGCCCTTCTGTCTCTCGCACACAGCCCCATCTCTGCCTCTCTGGAAAAGCCAGCCTTCCCCAGGCTGTGGCATGCCTCCTTAGCTGCAGAACCACACCATGCCTCGGGGAAATTTGTACACACTTGCTTCGTGCCATGCATCTGCCTGCTTCTCCCCTTGCTTACTGACATGGAAAACATGTAAACACCGTATGGTTGCTCTAGCTCCTTCCTCTTTGCAATTGAAGCTTATTTGTGACCATGCTGTGCCCAGCCCTGATCCCTATATTTATGGCAGGTGGATGTCAGGATAGGATGCCTGCCAGCAAAAGGGGGACGATGATTTTCTAGAGTCTGAGCCGTAAGCAGTCATCGTCTGAACAGGGAGTGGAATGGGGCTGGCCCAGGAGAACGCTGGCAGCTCTGTGAGATGTAAGGCCCTTTGCTTTCTCTCCGGCTCCACTGCAGCTACTGCAGGAGCAGCTGTAAAAACGCTCTGATGACCTGGGCAGAAGGGGACCTGGGACCTCCCTGGGGTCTTGGGGAGTCCCCAGTGTGGGATAAATCTCCAGGCCACAGGGATTTCCCAGTTCTCTGGGAAACATCGGTGTGGTGCCCATGAAAATGTGCTTCTCAGATCGACACCTGTGGGAGTGTAACTGCAGTGGCTGCTGGACTGAAATCCATGGTCACATCTGTGCTGGGGCTACGCTCTCCGTGGGCCACTCCCAACTAGTAAGTGAGTGTGGCAGGGATAGTAATGCAGGCCGGTTTCTGGAAGACAGCCAGATCCCTTGCCAGGCAGTGTTGTCCCTTGGAATGCCCAACAGCTGTGCAAAACAGTTTCGGAGCAGCATGGTGGTCTTAGGGGCTCCCCCAACCTTCCATCCTTCTGTTTCTCCTTCGCACAGCACAAGGTTGGGACTGTATCTCTATCTGATGCCCCTCTCAGGCCCATCAGCCTCGCTCCCCCACTTTGCCTCACTGGCATCACCTGGCGTCATTCTGCAGTGCAGACTAAGGCAGGGTGGCCGCCCTCCCCCAAACCACCACCCTCCTTTAATGCTCCGCCTTCCCGTTCTCTCTCTCCCTGGTCAGGTCCCACCCTGATTCTTAGATTCCTTTTTGCACCTGAGAAGTTTGATGGAAAAGCCAATGATATAAAAAGAACCGCCGTCAGAGCAAACCTGCCAAGGCAGTGGTTCTCAGACTATGTTCCTTGTGGGCACAATTGATTCGTTTCCTATTCCTGCTGCCATGAATTGCCACTGAGTGGTTTAAAATCACACGAATGTAATATCTCACAGTTCTGGAGGTCAGAATTCCAAAATGGGTCAAACAGGCTAAAATCACGGAGCTGGCGGGACTCCGTTGCTTTCTGGAGGCTCTGGGGAGAATTCATCTTCTTACCTTTTCCAGCTTCTCAGGGCTGCCGCCTTCCTTGCCTGGCGACCCGCCCCCGGCAAAGTCAGCAGTGGCATCACTCTGACCTTGCTTTTGTCATCATAGCTCCTTCTCCCATTCTGATTCCAACCTCTTTTCCACTTTTAAGGATCCTTGTAATGTAATGACATTGGGTCCACCTGGAACAGCCAGGCTAATTTCCCCATCTTAAGGCCAGCTAATTAGCAAGCGCCATTCTACCTGTAACCTTAATTCCCCTCTGTTGGGTAAGATAACATATTCACAGGTTCCAGAGATTAGGGTATAGACATCTTTGGGGGCCATTGTTCTGCCTGCCATAGTGTTCTTGAAGTGGACTAAGGGGTCTTCCTTTAACATCAATTAAAATGATCCTAATTCACGGGGGAAAAAGTGCATAGAATTTCCTGTTTTTTGTCCTACTAACTTTTCTTAAACCTTGGGTTCCTCTGCCACTTGTCTGTCTACAAGCTCTAGCTAATGGCAAAATACATGAGTATGAACGGGTAGCAAATGCGTATTTCCTGAAATACTGAGAAGCAGTCAGCAAAGCTTATTTTGGAAGCTTTAACAAATACACGTGAAGTTCTTTTGCACACATGTGATATATTTCCTATTACTGATTTTGCCTTTGGTCCGTATGATGGCATAAGTACATAAATATTTCTCAGTGTTTTCCGAAGATGCAGGCTTTGCAAACACTATGCACTGCACCTTTTTGTCTAAAGCTTTGGCCATCAGGACACAGACATTGAGGTTTGGTTCATCTGCTTTTCATTCCACATATAAAGACTAGTCATAAGTAGTAAACAGATTACTTAGATTGAGCACCTATTACATCCTCAGTCTAAATGCTAAATTGTGGTTCAGGCTATAAGTGCAGTTGGAATCCCAAAAAGGAAAAGTTCTGTATCAGTTAGAAAAGTTAGAAAAGGCTTCAAGGAAGAGTCAAGATTTACCAGGGGCCTGTAAGGATGACTAAATAAGCCAAGGGAAGTCTTAAAGAACAAATAATGTGGTGTGTTGAGTTCTTGTCTATCTTTGCCTTAGCTACATACTATGCAAATGCTACATCATGGTTCTCACACTTCAGAGCGCATCAGAATTACTTGGGAAGCTTATTGAAGATGTATGCCCCGAACAGGCATGCTGACTCATGCCTGTAATCCCAGCACTTTGGGAGGCTGAGGTGGGTGGATCACTTGAGGTCAGGAGTTCAAGATCAGCCTGGCCAACATGGTAAAACCTTGTCTTTATTAAAAATACAAAAATTAGCCAGGCGAGGTGGCACAGGCCTGTAATCCCAGCTACTCAAGAGGCTGAGGCAGGAGAATCACTTGAATCTGGGAGGCAGAGGTTGCAGTGAGCCGAGATCGCACTCCAGCCTGGGTGACAGAGTAAGTCGCTGTCTCAAAAAAAAAAAAAAAAAAAAAAAAGATGCATGCCCAAAGATAATGAAATAAGCTAAAACAAATCCATTGCACATGGTCCTTGGACCACACTTTGAGAAACACTCCTAAACTTTTGTGCCTGCGTCCCTCCCACTAGACCCTAAGCATCTTGAGGGCAAGACCTGTGATTTGTTCTCTTTTGTACCTTCAGCAACTGACCCCGTTCCTGGCATACCATAGAGGCTTGACAAATGTTTACTCAACACACCACAGAATGAAAGACTATCTTGATGGATGAGTCAGAAAAACAAAAAACACACTCGTATTTCAACAGGAGAATTTTATATAAGGAATTAGCTAAACAGGTGTCGGAAGACAGAAAAGTGTAATGGAACAGTGAGGAAACATAGTGGTAAGAGCACTTCCCATCCCTCAGGCTTGGGAAAGAAAGGGAAAAGTTAGAATTGTCAGAAAACAGACACTTGTTTCTAGTTCACACCATTGGACGTGCTAGAGTACGTATAATGGCTGTATGGTCCTAGCATGTTCTGACACAAAGTAGAAATCGCACATCTAACACCCAAAGATTATTCTTTCTTTCTTTTTTTTTTTTTTTTTTTTGAGACAGAGTTTCACTCTGCTGCCCAGGCTGGAGTGCAGTGGCACAATCTCAGCTCACTGCAGCTTCTGCCTCCTAGGTTCAAGCGATTCTCCTGCCTCAGCCTCCCAAGTAGCTGGGATTATAGGCATGTGTTACCACACCTGGCTAATTTTTGTATTTTTAGTAGAGACAGGGTTTCACCATGTTGACCAGGCTGGTCTTGAACTCCTAACCTCAGGTGATTCTCCAGCCTTGGCCTCCCAGAGTGCTGGGATTATAGGTGTGAGCCACTGTGCCCGGCTTCTTTCTTTAAATAAAAAATAAACTAAGTGACGGCTGGGTGGTAGCTATCAGGGAGGAAGTACAGGGGAATCTTGTAGTGATGGAATAGTGTTGTATCCTGATTCTAAAGGTGGTTGAAAATCTACACAAGGGATAAATTTGCATAAACGATATGTACACACACACACACACACACACACACACACACACACACCTGCACAAGTAAGTGCATACAAATCTGATAAAATCCAAATCGGCTCTGGATCGTACAATGTCTATTTTCTGGTTTTGATATTGTACTATAGTTACACAAGACAGTGGAATATGTGCTATAGTTGTGTAACCACAGTTACCACTGGGTGAAACTGGGTGAAGGGTACCTGGAAACTCTCTGTACATTTCTTTTGCAATATCCTGTGAATCTATGATTATTTCAAAATGAAAAGGCAAAAAAAAAAAAATAACTTAAGGTCCCTTCTCGTTTGTAGAAAGGACCTGTAGATGAAACTGGTTGGGTCATTAAGAATGTTTTGTCCCTGCCTATTGTCAACAAGAAAGAAGACATTGTGGGAGTGGCTACATTTTACAACAGGAAGGATGGAAAACCTTTCGATGAGCATGATGAATACATTACTGAGGTAAGTGCAGTAATAAGAAAATGGGAGTGAATGCAATGCACAAAATAAGAGAGGGCGCATAATTATTTGTTATTCTGGAATATTTTGAAGGGCCATTAAGACATGAGTCACACATAACTGTAACCAATATGTTGTTATTTTGTCGTTTCTATTTCCTGACTTCTATAAACTGCAACATTTTCTACCAAAGTATAAAATTGTAGCTTAACCAAAATTCATGATAATACCAGGAAAATGGGAAAGAGGATTTTCCTCTCCTTTTTTCACTGCTTCTTCCTGTTACCTCTCATTCTTATTCTTACTCCCAGCCCTTTGCCTAATTTTTAGGTCCTGGTTGATTATCCTGGTGTTGGCAACCCATCTCTCTTCTAACAAAGTATTCATGGTGCATGGTACACTTTAAAAAGCAAGAACTCAGCCAATGTTATTGTCTGAAGCTGATGATTAGTATGCTTTTCTCAAATTAAAAGAAGGAATGGGGTTGTTGTTGATGGAAGGGAGGTTGATAGAAAAGCATGCAGATTGTTGCCTCCAAACCAATTTTCCTTTAACTGAAGACAATTAGGATCACCTTTTATCCATTTCAGACTCTCACACAATTTCTTGGATGGTCTCTTTTAAATACTGACACCTATGAAAAGATGAATAAGCTGGAAAACAGAAAGGACATAGCTCAGGAAATGCTCATGAACCACACCAAAGCCACTCCTGAAGAAATTAAGTCCATCTTGGTAAGTGGGGAATTCAGTCATGTGGACATAAGATGCTATCTAACCACATATTCTAGAAGTCACCCAAATACCCAGGAGTCTGACAAATGCGAATGGTTTACTCCTGGGCTGAGAGAGAGAAGGAGGGAAGGAGAGGTTGGAAGAAGACATGGATGGCCCAGTGTGCAGAGACCCTTACTGGAGGTACAGCTGCTTGGCTGGAATAGCGCTTTGTTAAAAACAGCCCCTGGGGTTGTGGGAGCTGGAATAATAACATCTAGCAAGAAAAAAAATATATTTCAGGAAGGGAAATGTATCAGTCAGCTATTGTCATATAATGCTGCATAACAACAACCCTAACACCTCAGTGGCATGCAGTAATGAACCTCTGTCTCTCACTCGCATTTGTGGGTTGACCAGGCTTTGATTGACAGTGGCTAGGCTTGGCTCCAAGCTATGAATTTGGTTTGCTCTACGTGTCTCTCATCCTTCTCAGACCGGGAGCTACCTGATAGACATCCTTCTCACAGAGATGACAGAAGTGCAAGAGAGCAAGCCCATTTGTGCAGGCATACTTCAAGTTTTGCTCACATCACATTCACAAAAATACTCACTGGGCAAAGAAACCCACATCACGAAGACCAACATTATGGATGATGAGGAAGCAAGTGGAAATTTGCTAACCGTGTTCTGATCACCATGAAATGAAGGGAAAAGATCATGCACCCACCATCTCTATTCCTGTTATTTCCCAGGCTCTGTGTGTGTGTGTGTGTGTGTGTGTGAGTGTAGGTATAGTTTTGCTAGAGTGGGTTGTTTTTGGTGAGGGTGTTGGTTTTTGGTTTTGCTGAATGGTCTGAGTGTAACTCAGTTTGAGAGTTTGAGATGTTAAAGATAAGAAGATCTGGGGAGAATAAAGGAAATTGCAATAAGCTAATAGAAAAACAAATGTAAGCCACTCATTTTTTTTCCTACATGCAAACAACCCACAATTCTTTTTTTCTTCTTTTTTTAAACCAGCTACTATAACCATTTTGAGGGAATTTTAAAAATCAAATATATTAGATTATTTCTTGAAAAAAATTCTTCATAATCAGGAGCTACAGGTCTTTGTATCCATGACGAAGAATGCATCTTTGCCGTGGAACTTATTACAGTATATTTTATTTATTTACTTATTTTTAGAGATGGGGTCTCACTCTCGCCCAGGCTGGAGTGCAGTGGTGTCATCACAGCTCACTGAATCCTCCAACTCCTGGGCTCTGGGGATCCTTCCGCCTCTGCCTCCCACATATTTTAAATATATCTTACCTAAGATTTTAATAGTGGAGGAATCAGATGGAAATCTTCTCCTTTAGGAATTTCACACCTCAATTGCTTTTACATTTTAGAAATTTCAAGAGAAGTTAAATGTTGATGTAATTGACGAATGTGAAGAAAAACAACTTGTTGCAATTTTGGTAAGTGTTTTCCTTCTAACCTTAATGCCTGTTAAATAGGTAATATATAAATCAATACTATATTAGGACATGCTTTCTTGTTTTTCAAGTAAATGTTGAGTTTTCTCTTTCCTAATACTTCTCAAGGCTAAAAAGAAAGATTTCTTCTAAAAATAGATCTTCTGATATCCTGCTTTTCTTCATCTTTGTCACCTCTGGTCCAATTCACACAGATAATTTACAATTGCAACTAGTCTAGACTACTGCTGAGGGGGACTTGAGGCACAGAATCTGGAGATATCAAGGCACAGTTTATTTTAATAGCTGTGGATGACACCATGGCCACCCCAGGGGACATGACAGAGTTCGAGTGGAGCATGGATCATTCCAGGCACCAGCCCCGCCCCCCACCTGCCATTTCTAGCGTCTCTTCTGGAGTCTGAAGCCTTCTGTGCTTTCTTGTTGCCAGTAGGCCATCCCTATTATTTCTGGTTGAAATTAACTTTTTCACTCTACTAATTCTGTCTTTTGTTGTGTCCAATCAACTGTTAAACTCTCAATAAGTTCTTAATTTCAGAGAGTTTTTTCAGTTCTAGAATGTACATTTAATTCTTTTGTTAAGGTTCTCTGTGTTAAAACTTCTTATCATTTGATCTATTTTGACTATCTTTCCCTGTATTTGAAAATATATATATTGATGTTTATTATTTTAAGGTACCCATCTTAATACCAGAATCACCTATAGATCTTAATGCCGGAATCACCCATGTTTTCATGTCATCAGAAGTTCCCTTTTCTCCCATTTTGCTTGGCTCCCCCTTTGAGCACCATCCTCTCAGCCTGGCCCAGAAGACCACCCTTTCTTCTCCCCACCTGCCCTCAACAGTAGGCATCCACTTAGAAAACAAAACTTTTGTTGACATCCATGACACTAGAAATTCTCTAGTTTCTCATTTAAAGGAAGAAGGATCTCATGTTGTAGAAGCAATAAAGTGGACACATAACCAGTAGACTTCCTAAAAAACCAGCCTATTTTGAATGTAAAATCTAACATGGGCAAATCCCATATCATTGCTGCATAAAACTGAGGAATATAACACATATTTCAGAGGAGTTCTCCAAAATTATCCTGGTGTAATTTCTCCACTACATAATTATTTGTCCATCCTCATGTACCTGAGTCTTCCTCCAGGTCTGCACTTTCATGTTACCTTCAGGGAAGGCTCAGCCAATTTTCTGGGTGTAATAGCAACAGTTCTGTGAAAGGGTGTTAGGGGACAGCCCAGGCTCGGGGGCTGGGGGACCGGAAATCGTAATTTTGCTTTAAATAGCCATATGCCATTTGGTGTTGAAATCTGCATAAATAGAGCATGGGCTGTCCCCTGAAAAACAGTCAACTTACTAAGAGGAGTGACCTGCTTTTCCCTATATGTTTGTGTTCTTCTCAGTGTACTATTAAGGACACACTACACATTCAATAAATACCCACTGAACTGAATTGCTACTGCAGGTCTCTCTGGTACACCCACATAGGTGCTGCTAACTTCTGCCTCTTGGCACTTTCTCTCCCACGTGGAATCATCTCCCTGCTTTGTTCTGCCAGCTCAGCTGCACGCATACTCCTCCAGCATCTCTCCTCATTTAATTTCCCAACTGTCCAAGGTCTTTCAGTTTCTCCCTCTGCATGGAGCACTGGCCATACTCTCTGATTATTCTAAGTGCTTTTCATTCATCTACATTTTATAACCACTTTAATAAGCTAAGTTCTTTAAGGGCAAGATCCATATTTTTATTTCTTAAGTCGCGCCAATGCCATGTGCCTACTTCAGTGTTTTTTCACATAATCTGGAATCCTAACTAGCTGTAAATTCAATGAAATGTCTGCAAGTATAACTGTGTACTGCAGGCAATTCACTGGTTTATCCATCCATCCATTCATTCATTCAACAAACATTTCCTGAGTGCCTTCATGGGACAGGTACTGCAGATGTGGGATATGGCAGCAAATAAGCAGATGATCCCCGCCCTCGGGGAGCTCACATTCTAGTGGGGAAACTATCACTAAGCATATAAAGAAAAGTAGGAGAATTGAATTAAGCAGTCGTTTACTGTTCACTGAAATTTCTTGAACAGAAAATAAGTTGAGTATTGAAAATGAGTAAGGCTTTTGTAACTAAACATTTTATTTTGCATCATAGAAATAAAATAGCCACTGGAGTTGGATTTGGAAAGGTATCCTATCACTTAGAAAGTTTTTAATCTAGCCAAGTCTCAGTTTCACCACCTGTGAAATGGGGGTAATCATGTAGGCCTGTTGTGAGGATAATCTGTGCAAACTACAACACTCGTTCGCTGGCACATGGTGCCTCAGTGAATCACACATTGTGCTCTTTTATTGTAATTTTGTTTTACACCCAATGTTGACTATGGGAGTGGAAAGGGAAAACAGATGAATGTGATCTGAAACAATTCTTCCTTATTTCAACAGAAAGAGGACTTGCCAGACCCACGCTCAGTAGAACTGTATGAATTCCGCTTCAGTGACTTCCCCATTACAGAGCACGGATTGATTAAATGTGGAATACGACTGTTTTTTGAAATAAATGTGGTGGAGAAATTCAAAGTACCCGTAGAGGTCAGATGGTATTTAATTTAAAATACTGTGTGATTTGGTAGCTCTATGTCACTGATGTTTTCTGTGGTTCAAAAGATGGACTCACGCAGTTTGAATTTTAAATTAACTTTCTAAATACATCGGCTTAACCTGTCAACCAGACCAACACATCTTTTTAGATAAGCTTGCCAGAGACCCTCTAACCTTTAGAATTCGATTCCAAAGTCTGAATGGTGTTGTCTTCTTTTAGGTTCTTACCAGATGGATGTACACTGTGAGGAAAGGATACCGCGCTGTCACTTACCACAATTGGCGGCATGGGTTCAATGTGGGACAGACCATGTTTACTTTGCTGATGGTAGGTGCAGAGGACCGTAAATACTGGTAAACCTGCAGACTTCCCATTTGAATATGATGAGAAATAGATATGGTCTATCATTTTAGATCAGTAATTTAAAAATTCAGGGCACAAACCCCTCTCTGTTGTAGAGGAACCCAGGGAACGTGGGTATCGTTGAGCACTGGTGACATGATCACTCAGATGTTCACATTACTTCCCTTCTCAAAGGAAGGTTCAGTCATTACCCACAATGCTGTAATACTCACAGCAAATAAAGTAAACTTGCTCCAAAAACCTAGTGGGCCTTTTCTCTATTGCAGGCAGGACTTGCTGTACTTGGTACAGAGGTATATTGATTCAAATCAATTATAGACATATGTATGTATGTTATTATTTTAGACAGGAAGATTAAAGAAATACTACACGGATCTCGAAGCCTTTGCCATGCTTGCTGCTGCTTTCTGCCATGATATTGACCACAGAGGCACCAATAATTTGTACCAGATGAAGTAAGTAAACACATGTGCAATCTTGACACTTATTGGTGGACATTGGAAGGTACCTAGGGTGAGAGGAACACTTCTCCCTGTTCCTTGGCCCAGTCAATCCCTCTTTGCCATGTGTGGAAATCCCAGGGCTGGGTTCTGTTCCCTCCCAAGCTTCTGCCTTCTCCATAATGTTGCTCTTTCTCCCTAGGGGCTTGCATCCCCCCTTTTCTTTGTTTTCATTTCCAGATGCCTCTGTCTTCTTCCTGTAGGACTTCAGGCTTTCTTTTCTCAACCTTGTTTAATCAGAGTATTGAATTCCTATACTAAAGTGCATGAATCTGGCTGGGCACGGTGGCTCACAACTGTAATCCCAGCACTTTGGGAGAGTGAGGCTCGTGGATCACCTGAGGTCAGGAGTTCAAGACCAGCCTGGCCAACATGGCGAAATCCTGTCTCTACTAAAAATACAAAAATTGGCCGGGTGTGGTGGCAGGCGCCTCTAATCCCAGCTACTAGGAAGGCTAAGGCAGGAGAATCGCTTGAACCCAGGAGGCAGAGGTTGTACCGAGCCAAGATTGTGCCACTGCACTCCAGCTGGGGCAACAAAGTGATACTCTGTCTCAATAAACAAACAAACAAACAAGGTGCATGAATGTTAGGCTTACACTTGTGCACTCCTATGGAGCATTCCCCAGCTCAGGCTAGAGAACACTACTTCTGGGCTCACTATCCTTCACTTCCCTGGTCTTTTTGCTTCTACAAAACTCTCCTTCAGCCGGTCTTCTATCTTAACATCGATCTTTCTCTCTTGCCACAAGAAAGGAAGTACAGTAAGGGTGCAGGCTCTGGGCTGGGGCAGATTTGGATTCACTGTTATGTGCACAAGTTATTTAAGCTTTCTAAGCCTCAATTTCCTCATCTGGAAAGTAAGAATTATAATAATGGTATCCAGCACGTAAGGTTGTTGTAAAGATTAAATGGAATCATGCATATAAAGCCCTCAACTCATGGTAGGATCTTGGCAGTTAATAAATATTAGGTATAATTGCCGGGCGCAGTGGCTCACACCTGTAATCCTAGCACTTTGGGAGGCTGTGGCAGGTGGATCATGAGGTCAGGAGTTTGAGACCAGCCTGGCCAATATAGTGAAACCCCGTCTTTACTAAAAATACGAAAATTAGCTGGATGTGGTGATGTGTGCCTGTAATCTCAGCTACTGGAGAGGCTGAGGGAGGAGAATTGTTTGAACCCAGGAGGCAGAGGTTGCAGTGAGCCGAGATCACACTGCTGCACTCCAGCCTGGGAGACAGAGCACGACTCCATCTTGGGAAAAATAAATAAATATTAGGTATTATTATGATTACTATTATTGTTATGATGTCACTGGCACTCTTCATTCACCAGCATTGCTCGTGGCCCAGCCCAGCTCCCTGAAATGGGTTTTAAGATGGTCTATCTGCCTTAGCCACACTCCATTCTCATTTCCGACACATGGCTTACCCCTCTCCAGAAGTGATGATGTGTTATACACAGAACAGGCTTTGGAGTCTTGGGTTTGTGGGGACCAACTACTTCCTGGTTGGGGGATCTTGGACAAGTCACTTAATCTATTTGAGATTCAGTTTCTTAGCCATGAAATGAATAAAGTATTGACCCCTCAAAGGTTGTCGTGAGAATCAAATGAAATTACGTAAGTGAAACCTATGAGAAAGTGCCTACTAGGCAGGTTTCACATATATAATTTCATTGAATGAAAAGCATTTTGTAAGCAGTGACTCCTCATCTTCAGCAATTCTACCTATTATAAGGCTTTGTCTTGAAAAGACGATCTCCATCCAGACTTCAGGCAAGAGACATACTCATCTCAAAAGGTTCCAGCCTATACCGGCCACTCGCTCCTCCTGAATGCAAGTCCCCTGATAGTCACTGAAGTTCTCTTCCTCCTTCTTGATCAGTAGTATACTAGCCAATTCAGTTCCAGAGGAACAAACTGAGCATCTCCCAAGTAGCTGGTACTACAGGTATATGCTACCATGCCTGGCTAAATTTTCAATTGGTTTTGTAGAGACAGGGCCTCCCTATGTTGCCCAGGCTGTTGTTGAACTTCTAGGCTCAATTTTCCCTCTAGAGACAAATTGGGCTATAGACAAAGTGGGCCAGAGACCGAGCTAAGGATTTGATACCTACTACCTCATTTAACCTTCACAACACAGTGAAGGGAGGTACCATATAGGAGGTACTGTTGTCCCCCTCTTTTACTGATGAGCTCAAAAGATGAAGGCAAACTCGCCCTAGGTCATAGGAAGTAGCAGGACTGAAGTTGGCATCTTGCCTCCAGGTTTGCAGGAAGGATTAAATGCAGCCACACCCTGCCCTCTGCATTGGCCTGGTTTTCTTTCATCATTCCTCCTTTGTCAACTCAACTGCAGGAGCATGTGGTGATGAAAGGGCTTCCTGACTGCAGACTGGCATTGTGTGTGTGAATGTCTGTGTGTGTAAATTCATCTCTCATTTTCTTGAGACATGGTCTTTCCCTGTCACCCAGGGACTGCAGTGGCAGGATCATGGCTCACTGCAGCCTTGAACTCCTGGGCCCAAGCAATCCTCCCACCTCAGCCTCCCAAGTAGTTGGAACTACAGGTGTATGCTACCATGCCTGGCTAACTTTTTGTAGAGATAGGGCCTCCCTATGTTGCCCAGGTTGGTGTTCAACTCCTGGGCTCAAGTAATACTCCCGCCTCTGTCTCCCAAAGTGCTGGGATTACAGGCATGAGCTATTGCACGTGGCCAATTAATTCTTTTTTTTCTTCCATTAAACCATTTGTGAGTGGGTTGCAGATACTGTATTTCATTTCTAAATATTTCAGCATGCATTTATTAAGAATTAGGAGGACATTCACTTACATAAACACAATACAATGATCACCCTCAGGAGATTTAACATTGGTATAATACTATTATCTAATATAGAGTGTTTATTCAAAATTTTCCAGTTACCACAATAATGACCTTTATAGCTATTTTTCCTTCTAATTCAGGATCTAATCAAGGATCACACTTTACGTTTAGTTGTCAAATATCTTTAATCTCCTTTAATATGGAGTAGTTGCTCCACCTTTTTGTGTATTTCAGGATGTTGACATTTTTGAAGAGTCTAAGCTAGCTATTTTGCAGGGTATCTTTCAATTTTGATTTAACCACTTGTTTCCTGATTCCTAAATTCAGACTAAACATTTTTTAGCAGGAATTCTACATAGATGACGTTGTGTCTTCTCAACGCATTGTGTCAAGAAGCCCGTGATATCAATTTTATTTATAAATTATGTCCAGTAGATCTCTTTATGTAAAGGAACATTTTCTCCTTTGCAATCAATACGTAATATGCAAAGCATTATTTTGAGACCAGATGAATATCTAGCTTCCTAATAACATTTTTAACTAATGTTTTTAAAACTAAAGGAATTAAAGATACCACTCCTTTCTAACTAGAATTGAGGTTTATTCAGTTTTTAAAATATATATTTTAAATTGCTACATAATAGATGTTCATATTTTTGGGGTACATGATATTTTGATACATTCATATGATGTGTGATAGTCAAAACAGGGTAATTGAGCTATCTATCACCTTGAACATTTATGATTTCTTTATGCTGAGAACATTCAAATTATTCTTCACTAGCTATTTTGAAATATACAATAGGTTTTTGTTTGCTATAGTTACTCTTAATTTATTGAAGACTAGGTCTTATTCTTCTATCTACCTGTATATTTGTACCCATTAATCAACCTGTCTTCATCATTCTCACCTCCCTTCCATTCTTGGCCTCTCATAACCACCAAATTGCTCTCTATCTCAAATAAAGGAAATATGGTGTATGTATGTGTGTGTGTGTGTGTGTGTGTGTGTGTGTGTGTATATATATATATGTATATGTATGTGTGTGTGTGTGTGTGTGTGTGTGTGTGTGTGTGTGTATATATATATATATATATATAATTCACCCACCAAAAAAATAAAATCTTGTCACTTGCAACAATAGGGATGGAACTGGAGATTATTTTGTTAAGTGAAATAAGCCAGGCACGGAGAGTCAAGTATCACATGTTCTCACTCATATATGGAGGCTTCAGAAGTGGATCTCATAAGACAGAGAGCAGTTTGGTGGTTATAGAGGCTGGAATTTACTCATTTAAAAAAAGTATCCAATGCCAACACAGAGGAGTTGTTTAAATATGTGTTAAAATTATGATCAATTGTAATATTGATTGGACATGGCCTAATTATTCTCCAGCTAAAGTATTTGCTTTCCCTGACCTGCCAGTAACCTGGCTATGACCTCTCCCAGCCTAAAGTTTTGTTCTCCATGAAATAAGTAAAACTTCTCCACTAAGGCTACCAGCCAAGTTTTTTATTTCTTTCTTTAAAATAATTTATTCTATTTTCATGACAGTCTTCACGTCATCTATAGACCTTTGACTTCATCCTCTTTAACCCTGAAGGCACTGAAGAAAAACAGGGTACAAAAGACTGGAGCCCTCACTTATGTAAAGCTGTGATCTAACTGTTAATAAATGGGGAACGCTAAGCTTACATTTATGTCACTGTCTTGGGGGGAGGAGAGAAATGTTTCTTTATAGTGCTTTTCATCTTGGTTCTATGCAGATAACCTATGGGCTTCCACAGGTTTGCTATACATTTTATAAGTCATAGTCCACCGCCATAAGCCCCAGGGAACTTAAAAAATTTAGATACAAGGAGCTGTTCTCCTTAAACAATTCAATCATTTATGCATTCAACAAATTCAGGGTTTTTTTTTCCCAAAAGAGCATATTCTCATCTTCTAAATCTAGGAAATCTTTTCCAATATGTTATTTTTGACCATTTCACAGGTATTGAGTGGGGGAGAGAGAGGAGAGACATTAAGAAAAATCCTGAAACAATAAAGATACCGTATCGTATGAACCTATGTGTAATTTTTAACCAGTTAAAATCATGGCATATTGTTTTCCTTCTAGATCCACATCTCCACTAGCAAGACTTCATGGTTCTTCTATTTTGGAGAGGCACCACCTGGAATACAGTAAGACTCTGTTGCAGGATGAGGTACGTGAACCTCTGTTTACAGCTAAACACAAGTTCTGGATCAAAGCACTAACCCACAGAAAATGCTCGGAAAAAGGGTAACCTTGAGTTACAGCAGTTGATAGTGTATACCCTTATTAAAGTCAATTGATAGAAATTGCTCTATTGCAATAGTTTTTAAACAACTAAGTTGGAAGTAGCTGAGACAGGTGAAGAGAGCCATGGAAAGTCACAGAATCTCTGTGGGTCTGTGGGGAAAGAAGAAAAAGCTTATGGTGGATGCAAAAGGGCTCTGTGCATCCCAAGCATATATAAATGTAAAGGGGAAAGGAGGCTACATGGTACTGATTTTCTTATTCATTCGTGGGGCATACGCTATAGGGAATGGTCTATGCCTTTAAGAAAGTCAGGCTTTCATAGTGGAGTGTATTCATACATTCTTGCCTTGCTATAAAGAAATACCTGAGACTGCGCAATTATAAAGAAAAGAGGTTTAATTGGCTCACAGTTCTGCAGGCTGTATGGGAAGCATGGCAGCATCAACCTCTGGGCAGGCCTCAGGGAGCTTACAGTCATGATGGAAGCTGAAGGGGGAGTGAGCACTTCACATGGCCAGAGCAGAAGGAAGAGAGGTGAGGGGGGGGGTACCACACAACACTTTTAAACAACCAGATCTCATAGACTCACTCAGTATTGTGACCAAGGAAGATGGGGCTAAACCATTCATGAGAAACACTGTCCCCAAGACCCAATCACCTCCAACACTGGGGATTACAACTGAACATGGGGTTTGGGTGGGGACACAGATCCAAACTATATCATGGAAGTAGGCATGACTTAGCCAGCCACCTTCAGAGAGGCACTGAGCCATGCTCGGAGAGTGTCAAGGGAGAAACCACATTTGTGTGAGGACTGTGGCGGTGGGAAAGGGGCGAAGAGGTGGGATCAGGCATGGCTTTCCGCAGGAGCGGCTCCGAGCCCCTTGAATTCATTGTGAATTGCACATATTGTACTACTAATGTTCCAGAGGGTGTAGTCATTCTTCTTCCCTTGATCAATTTTCTTGAAGGGGTATATAGGCATGTGGAAAGTTGTAGATGTCCTCTAATTACACTTTCTTAAGAACATTCCAAACCAAAAGTGATTAAGGTAAGTCATTATTAGATTGAGGGGAGCACTGTTTTGTCACAGGCAGTGAACTTGTTTAGAATCACTTGCTCATGGATGGGCGCAGTGGCTCATGCCTGTAATCCTAGCACTTTGGGAGGCTGAGGTGGGTGGATCACAAGGTCAGGAGATCGAAACCATCCTGGGCAACATGGTAAAACCCTGTCTCTACTAAAAATACAAAAATTAGCCAGGCATGGTGGCACACACCTGTAGTCCCAGCTACTCAGAAGGCTGAGGCAGGAGAATTGCTTGAGTGCAGGAGGTAGAGGCTGCGGTGAGCCAAGATCACGCCACTGCACTCCAGCCTGGGCAACAAAGCAAGACTCTGTTTCAAAAAAAAAAAAAAAAAATTGCTGGGTGTGATGGCTCACACCTGTAATCCCAGCACTTTGGGCATTGCCAAGGTGGGCAGATCACCTGAAGTTGGGAGTTGGAGACCAGCCTGACCAACATGGAGAAACCCCGTCTCTACTAAAAAATACAAAATTAGCTGGGCGTGGTGACACATGCCTGTAATCCCAGTTACTAGGGAGGCTGAGGCAGGAGAATCACTTGAACCTGGGAAAGGCAGAGGTTGTGGTCTGCCGAGATCAAGCCATTGCACTTCAGCCTGGGCAACAAGAATGAAATTCCGTCTCAAAAAAAATAATTATATAAAAAAGAAGAGAGAAAGAATCACATGCTCATTAAGAAACATGAGCCCTCTGGAGAGTGGGCTTTTCTCAGTTTCAAGAATAATCTTTTATTAAATGCTCAGGGAGAATATATAGAAATATATCCAAGTTTAGAGAGAATACTAAATTCTTCTAGGTAATGAAAATCCAAGATGGTCCATGTAAGCCAAGCAGGAAAATCTCATAAGGCAGAGCAACTGGGCAGAAAAATGGAAAAAGAAGAAAACTGCTTGCGTTGTTTTAACAATCTGTGATTGATACAGCACCCAACACCACTGCCATCCCAAACCTGCTGTGCCATTTCTAATTCTGCAATGCTCTTGGCGAAGCACTAACCTCATGTGAGTCCAGGTGGTGGTTCTCAGACATGGGTACCTGGACCAACTCTTTTGGACTCATGAATTTAACAGGGCAGGAGCAGGCAGGCTCTTGAAGCACAGATCCCGGGCCCCATTCTCCCCATTACTAACCAGACTATCTGGAGTTTGGGCCTGGGAATCTGTATTTTGAACTAGACCCCTTTTAATTCTGATATGCAGACAGAATCTCTCCTTGCAGTAGAATTCATAGCATAGGTAACATCTGTTTTATGAGAATTAAAAGAAGGAGCAGAAGTGAAAGTAATTCAGGAAGGTAAGAGTAAATTGTTATTACCTAATTTGTTTTAAGTCTTTGTTTTGCTGGCTGGGACAATCATCAGTTTCTGAGTAAGAATTTCCTATACATCCCACTGTTTATATGATACCATAGTGAGGTAATGTCAAATGTAATGTATCATATAATCATACAGTTACCTACTAAGACAAAATACAGTTTACAAAAAGCATTTACAAATATCTAAATGCTTCACATTGGAAGGCTCCTAGTATCTTAAACATTTTTCCTTCTGGGATTTGGCAGTTTATAGCAGAGTTACACTTTTCCATCTGAATTTTTTTATGTTATTTACTTTGCAGTCTGAACTGGATTTGATGGCTATATAAAGACTTATTATTCTTTCTAAAAAGGAATATTGCATCTCAGTAATCTGTACCATCTTTTCAAGGACCTCTCTGTAATACCATTCAACCTGCTAATTGCAGACTTTTAAAGCCTTGTCAATAGAGTTGCTAGGCAATGCAGTCACACAGAGCCTGTTTATGAGCAGTCAAATGGGACACACACACAAAGACTGTTATCTATCAGATATTCTTTTTACATTTTGGGGAGACAATGTAGTTCTTGTATTTTTTCATTATCTGAAGAAAATATACACCTTAAAATTTTTATTTTTTTTAAATAAGGGAAATATTTGGGATTTATCCAGTAATTTCAGCATCCGTGGGCATTACTCAGACATTTTGTCTGGCATATTAGAAGGCTTTGAATTGCAGTGTCCTTCTGTCTTAGCAAAGGTGAATTTACTGCTTTGAGGAATAGAACTGCCTGTGCTCTAAACCAGACAGAAATCAACGCTTTAACCCGAATGAATGGGTGGAAACCTTGTTAGCAAAATTTGCACAAGTAGAAATTTAAATACTAGAATATACTGTAGAAATGACAAAATATTGCTCAGCATAACAAAATCCTGTTATTATTCAAACATCTATTTCCAAAGTGTATAATTTGATTTTTGCTTTTCATACCAACCCCATCAGCCTGTCCCCATTTTACACATAGAAATAGTGCAAGAGAAATCAAATACCTTGTGTACTGCCACTAGCAAGGCAAGAACATGTTGGCAATATTCTCTTGTGGGTGTCACAGGCACCACACTGAGGATTAGAACGGCCTGTACTTTCCCTGGCCTCAGCTAGCTCGAGAGCCCAAATCAGAATGAATTAAAGCCATTTCTACCTGTTTGGGGAGTGTTATGCAGAATTCATATTTCTATTGCCATTTTAATGGGAAAATAAAATAGACTCTTTCCGTGAGCAAATGAAAGCAGCTGAGCAAGTCAGGGCCCATGGCTAGGGCTGGGAAGTAGGTCTCCTCTCTCATCTGGTGCACCTGTCTCAACATAATGTCTTCAACACAATGCCCCCATAAAATGGAATATTACATACTTATATGTCTTCAATATTCATTAACAGTTATAAACATTACATATGCTCACTATAAAAGTCCAAACAATAGGAAAAACGTCAAAGGCAAATATTTTTTTAATTGCTTCAAATCCTACCATCCAGAAATCAATTATTTCATTAATGTCTAGTGACCCTCATTGCAGTCACCCTGTGGATATGTACAGGTAGCATGGAGAGAAGGAACTTTTGAAAAATGTGATCCCACTATTCAAGCTATTTTTTTAAGTCAGAACTGGTTTTTAATTAACTTCATTGAAGTATATGTACAATAAACTGCATCTCTTTTTTTTTCTTTTTTTTTTGAGATGGAGTCTCACTCTGTTGCGTGATCTCGACTCACTGCAAACTCCACCTCCTGAGTTCAAGTGATTCTTGTGCCTCAGCCTCCCAAGTAGCTTGAATTACAGGCATGCACTACCACGCCTGGCTAATTTTTTTTTTTTTTTTTTTTTTTTGAGGCAGAGTCTCATTCTGTCACCCAGGCTGGAGTGCAGTGGCATCATCTCAGCTCACTGTAACCTCTACCTCCTGGGTTCAAGTGATTCTCCTGCCTCAGTCTCCTGAGTAGCTGGGATTACAGGTGCGCACCACCACGCCTGGCTAATTTTTGTATTTTTAGTAGAGACGGGGTTTCACCATGTTGGTCAGGCTGGTCTCGAACTCCAGACCTCATGATCCACTTGCCTTGGCCTCCCAAAGTGCTAGGATTACAGCCGTCAACCACAGCGCCCAGCCTAAACTGCATCCTCTTTAGAGTGCCCAATTCCATGAGTTTTGACTATTTTATAGTTGTTCTGCATCTTTACTGTGGAAACCAGCACCACAATCAAGATGCAGAACATTTCTATCACCCAAGCAATTGCTCGTATCATGCCCCTTCACAGCACATCTCACTCTCCACTCCCAGCCCTAGGCGGCAACCATTGAAATGTTTTCAGTTGCTATGGATTAGTCTGCAGTTTCTAGATATTATATAAGTGCAATAATACAATTAACACAATAATAGAATACTCATGCAATCAATCACACTCTTTTGTGCTGGCTTCTTTCATGTGGAACAATAATTTTTAGATTACTCCATGTTGTGTATATACATGATTCATTTTTTTTAGATAGGGTCTTGCTCTGTTGTCTAGACCAGAGTGCAGTGGCACAAACATAGCTCTCTGCAGCCTCAACCTCCTGGGCTCAAGCAATCCTCCTACCTTTGCCTCCCCAAGTAGAGGCATAAGCCTCTATACCTGGCTAATTTTTTGTATTTTTTGTAGAAATGCATTCTTGCTATGTTGCCTAGTCTAGTCTTGGTATGTTGCCTAGGCTGTGGTATTGAACTCCTGAATGGAAGCAATCTTCTCTCCTTGGCCTTCCAAAGCACTGGAATTACAAGTGTGAGCCACTGTGCCAAGCTAATTCATTCTTTTTCATTGCTAAGTAAATTCCCTTTATCTTAAATAAAAGATATTGCATTTAACTTTATTTGAATTTAACAGAAGAAACATTCTTGAAATGGAAGGAATTGCAGAACGTCACATAATGGTGTCTTTATCATAAGAAATGTTAGCTCTTAAAGAGCCCTCTAAAATGAATAACAAATGCCTATGAAAAATTATGAAAAGCTGTAGCTGAGCATTTTAGATGTTTGGCATTTTTAAGCTATGCATGTTAACTTTACAGTATCTACTATCTCCCTTCTGTGAAATATAAAGCAGTTGGTATACTTTTTCCCACATCTCTGTTTCATATGGAATTATCATTAGTATATTTTTTACCCCATCAATATTTATAAAATTATATTTTGCTCTATAATTTCCACTATTGTTTATTTTAATTCAACATTTAAATGCATCCAATACTTTTTGATTTGCATTTTAATATAAATTTTGTAATTGATTTGTCCATTTACAAATCAATTTTGTAAATGGACAAATCAATTACAAAATTTATATTATATACACACAAACTTGTTGGTATTTTGGTTGGAATTGGACTGGCTCTATGGATTATTTTGTGTTCTTGTGATCATTTTACGCATAGGTTTTGCAATTGTTCCCCTTTGAGAATTACTCATCCCTGAATGGAGCCAGCTATCTGCTGAGTACTGTGGAGAAAGGGCAGGAATGAGCTGTGGAAATCCTCAGCTTCCAATCTGTTGTCTCAAACATTCTCTCACCAATTCTAAGGAACACACCTGTATTAGTCCATTTTCACACTGCTATAAAGATACTGCCCAAGACTGAGTAATTTGTAAAGAAAAGAGGTTTAACTGACTCACAGTTCTGTATGGCGGGGGAGGCGTCAGGAAACTTACAATTATGGCCAAAGGGGAAGGGAAAGCAAGGCACATTTTACATGGTGGCAGGCAAGAGTGTGTGAGAAAGAGTGAGGAAGTGGCACACTTAAAACCATCAGCTCTTGTGAGAACTCCCTATCACAAGAACAGCATGGGAGAACTGCCTCCATGATCCAATCACCTCTTACCAAGTTCCTCCCTTGACACCTGGGGATTCAATTCGAGATGAGATTTGGGTGGGGACACAAGGCCAGACCATATTAACACCTCTTTGATTTTGTTTTCCAGAAGTTGGTAAAGTCCATATTGAGCAAAGCCTATGAAGCTCCAGGCTCTCTATTTGGGATCTGGTCATTGCTGTCTGCCTTCCCTCCTTTACTTCTTGTTACCTATGGCAATCTCTTTGGTCTAGGAGATTTAATATCAGAAGTCAATACAAATATACGTCAGCATAACTTCTCCATCAACTCCTCTTCTGCTGTTTTGTGGTGTCAAAGTAGGTCTTGAAAGGACTTCATTGTTCTTCTGTGTGCTGGGCACATCTTGAGACCTCTTGCTCTAATTAAAGGATCACTGAGTCTGTGCTGACCTACTAAACAAATAAAAAACCCAACTTGTGTGTGTGTGTGTGTGTGTGTGTGTGTGTGTGTGTGTGTGTGTGTGTGCATGTATGTATGTGTGTATGTCCCACTTTGTTACAAAGCGGAGTTGATGGAGCTTCCAAGAATACACACAACACTAAAGAAAAAGAAAATGAGGGCTAATGGAAAAATAAGAAAAATGAGATGAAGCATAGTAAAGGCCATACATACCCAAAATATATACAATTATGTACCTTATTGTACATAAATGTACCTTAAATAATATCACCCTGTGATATTCATAATATTCTTTAAGTAATGTTAAGTACCATAATACTTAAGGTACACTTATGTACCTTATTGTATTTAACAGACATGGGCCACAAATTTGGCCAAAACATTTATCAGACACAGGCCACAAATTTGGCCAAGTGCTTTCTAGCAACTAATACAAAAACAAGAATAGGATCTTTTATATAAATCTGTATCCATAACTTAATAAGTCAATTAGAAGCTCTTCTTTCAAGAACCTCAGGTGTGAAAGGGAGAACACAGAAAGTATAAAATAATGTAGAGTTAAAAGAGTTCTTCAATTAGGAGGCTTGTGCATGTTTTTAGATAAAAATGAAAATGGGTGAGAAGAAAAAGGTATGAATGAAATGCAGGTATGCAGTGCTATATACAAAGGAAGCGGTACTGAAATGGTGACTATAAACCCTTTTTCTTCATTATATTAATTTTAAAAAATCCAGTATTGACTCATTTTGAAAAGTAAGAGAACTTTCGATACAAATCTGTCAACTTTAATACAGCTGTTTTATTATTTTGGACTGGAGAAAGGTATGACAGAGTACAACAGTATTTGTCACGTTTCTATATATTTCTTTATAGCTTTTTTCATACACGTTTATCAAATAGCAACAAGTGTCCAGTTTCTCAAATTAAGTAATGTGTACTAACACAACTGGTGCATAATAAATTTGATTTATTTGATTGGTTGTAGATTATATACTTTGTACAATCTGAAACTTGGTAGAGACAAGGAAGTCTCTGTCCCAAGGAATTATTTCTTTGAATTCAGCAGTC
This sequence comes from Ateles fusciceps, assembly GCA_036589455.1. Classification (NCBI taxonomy): domain Eukaryota; kingdom Metazoa; phylum Chordata; class Mammalia; order Primates; family Atelidae; genus Ateles; species Ateles fusciceps. The sequence continues at coordinate 9,969,384 of JAZHEH010002393.1, forward strand.
TGTTTTGCTTTTTAAAATGATTTCATGTGCTATAAATATTAACTCATCTAAAAGATTAAGGCATTTTCACACATTTCTCCCCTCTCCCTACTTTTTTTTCCTAGTATAGCCATCAAGGTTGCCTTTAAATATTATTAATTTGCAATGTATCTGAGTCACATAATAAACATTACTTTGGGAACATAGCTATGTTCATCAGTGAACAAATAAAGGCAGTGATTCCCTGATGTCAGTACGCCACTGGATCACCCCAAGTCCAAAAGGAAGGCCACCACTGTTCCAAAATCAGGGGGCAGGTTAAGCGGGATAGCAATGGCCCCACTTACTTTTCCCCTACCTGGTAATCCAGACCAGGTTGAAAATAACCTGTATCCAGAAGATTTGATTCAGAGATTCTGAACTGATATGCCCAATGGGTTTCTGTGAAATGTCCAAAGTAAGACATTGATTTTGGGTTTGGGTGCGATAGCTCACGCCTGTAATCCCAGCACTTTGGGATGCTGAGGTAGGTGGATCCCTTGAGGCCAGGAGTTCGAGACCAGCTTGGCTAACATGGTGAAACCCCATCTCTACTAAAAAATACAAAAATTAGCTCGGCATGCTGGCGGGTATCTGTAATCCCAGCTAATGGGGAAGCTAAGGCAGGAGAATTGCTTGAATCCAGGAGGCAGATTGTAGTGAACTGAGATTGTGTCAGTGTACTCCAGCCTGGGTGACAGAGTGAGACTCCATCTCAAAACAAACAAACAAAAAATTGGTTTTGATCCAGATAATCTCTCTTTTTGTTTAATGTAATTTAGATAAACAGTCATTGCTTCAATCTAGCTATTTTACAAGTTTAACTATTGTTGCTATGATGAACTCATTATGTTAACAAAACAAATCACAATTTTCCTTTGTATTACTTATCTATGCTTTGTAAAACACCACTTTTCTTGTCCTAGAAAAAAGTTATAAAAAGATGACTTAAGTGAATATTTATATAAGGCATAGTACAGTGTCTAAAACTTGAGTTCTTGTCCAATTATGGCTTTCTAATATTTCAATCTTCTGAAATGACTGATAGCCATATTTGGTCTTAGGTTTGCAATTCTATTTTTACCTGGAGTTAGCCTCAAAACTTTATATAACAATAATAAAGATACAACAATAAATTTTAACAGCAATTTGCAGTTTTGAAATGCATTCCCAGTTGTCATTTCATTTGATTCAGCATTCCACAGATATTAATTGAGCATAGACTAAATGCTAGGCAGTTAGGCAGGGCAGCTGTTATTATACCCATTTGAGAAAACAAATGATCACAGATGTTAAGTGAAGTCTCTAGGATTATATGACTTTATATGACTGCCAAAATGGGGAAGCCAGGAAATGAACCTGGGTTCCCTGTTGAGAAGTCACGTGGTGTGCAGAGATTAGGAGCACAGACTCTGGAACCATGCTGCATTGGTCTAGATACCACTTCTGCCACATTCTAGCTGTTAAACCTTTGGCAGTTACTCGCCTCTCTGTGCTGGGATCTGCAGTGAAGAGATTGGGAATATTCACAAAGCACTTAGAACCTGGTAGTAAGAACTAAGTCAGTGTTTACTGTTATTACTTGGTGTTCAGGCCAGTATTGTTTTTGGCATTATGCTACTTCTGTCTTTATATAGATTGATAGACTATGTCCAAAGGAATTTTTCTGCATTTGGTAACTGTCAAATTCATTTGGCAAAATCACTATATATCTGTCATTTGGCCTGTGTGACTAAAATGGTCTATTTGGAATAACTGAGCTTTAAGAAACCACCCCCCAGCTTTATATTCTCATTTTCTTCCTTTTTTTGTTTCCTTTTTTTGAGACAGGGTCTTGCTCTATCACCCAGGCTGGAGTGCAGTGGCACAGTCTCAGCTCACTGCAAACTCCACTCCCCAGGGTCAAGCAGTCCTTCCACCTTGGCCTCTTGAGTAGGTAGGACCTCAGGTACACACCACCACGCCCAGCTATTTTTGTATTTTTAGTAGAGATGGGAGTCTCACCATGTTGCCCAGGCTGGTCTCGAACTCCTGGCTTAATCCATCTCTCCACCTCAACCTCCCGAAGTGCTGGGATTACAAGCATGAGCCACCATGCTCAGCCTATATTCTCATTTTCTAGAACACTAAGAAATGAAAGCTTATCCGTATGTGAAGACAAGTAATGACAAACTTTTAGAAGAAAGGTCTGGTTAAGTCTTAGTAAAATAGAATTACATGAAAACATTTTAAGGATAACATGGAGGATTTCACTATTTTTTCCTATATATACATGATAGATTTTTTTAATAAAATATATTATTTTTCCTACATATACATGATATTATTTCCTGCAATACAAATTACAGTGTGATCTGCAATTTCTGAAAGACCAGTGGTTTCTATGATCACTCTAAAATTATGTGGTAGGTAAGGTAACATGTCTGACAATTGGACCTCTCCCAGAAATTCTTTATTAATGCTCTTCAATTAATACAAGCATGTTTTAAATCTATTGTTATTTATTTTAACAGTCCTGGAAGAAAACACCTATTTACTCCAAAAATGTAAACAGTGATTTCATGAATATTGGCTAACAGTATGTATTTTTATAGTTTAAATTAAATTATCTTACTCAAAGTGCAGAAGAGGGGTTTTGAGCCAAAAAAAAAAGAAGGAAAACAAAAAAACCAACCAGATAAAAAAGTACTGAAAAACCTAGATTTTGTTATTGTTAAGCATAGTTTCATTTGTTTGTGTGTTCAATCAGAGGCAAATTAATGATTGCATTTTATTGTGAATTTTCATCTTACAGAGTTTAAACATCTTCCAGAACCTAAATAAGCGGCAGTTTGAAACAGTTATTCATTTGTTTGAGGTCGCAATAATAGCAACTGACCTGGCTTTATATTTCAAGTAAGTACATAAAACATAACTGCACAGTGGAATGCCCTATACTCTGTGTGGTTTTACCTTCCATAAATTATCTGTTGCACTGATGTTAAAAGGCATCACACAGAACACACACACACACACACACACACACACACACACACACACACACACACACACACCATGTGGTTTGGATTACCAAGTAGAGTATCTTCAAGACAGATGCATGCCAGTAAATTTACTAGACATCTGCGAACATATTTTAAAAACATAAGCTCCTAATATTAAGCAGTTTGTTATCTGAAAAAGTTTGAATTGAAGAATATGCAGTCATATTTGTGCCTTGCCAAAAGAGTAAAGCCAAGAGACCTCACAAGGTGGCTTTTTGTCCTGGTGAATTTACTATGGTCCAGAATCTGGTATTTTAATGTGTCAGGCACAGAAATTTGATTCTGTCAAAGTCTAGGAGCTGAACAATTTTGTTGGCACTGACACACATTATTCAAACTTACAAAATTGAGTCATACATAGCAGAGAGCCAGCCTATTTACAATAGTAATATTGCCAAGGAAATCAGATACTCCTAGTATCTGCACATTTTCTCAGAAGTGAATTATAAAGTTGCTTGGTGAAAATGGATTAGAACAACATGACCTAGTTACATGATTCTAATATTCAGTGACTTGGGCATTGTCAAATTATGCCTTTCTAATCCTTCTTAATATTTAATTAATTAATTTGTTTGTTTGAGACGGAATCTCACTCTGTCACCCAGGCTGGAGTGCAGTGGTGCAATCTCAGCTCACTGAACCTCTGCTCCCAGGTTCAAGCGATTCTCCTGCCTCAGCTTCCCGAGTAACTGGGACTACAGGCACCTGCCACCACGCCCAGCTAATTTTTGTATTTTTAGTAGAGACAGGATTTCACCATATTTGCCAGGCTGGTCTCGAACTCCTGACTTTGTGATCCATCCGCTTTGGCCTTCTAAAGTGCTGGGATTACAGGCAGGAACCACCGTGCTCAGTCTAATTTATTTATTTATTTATTTATCGAGATGGAGTCTTACTCTGCCACCTGGACTGGAGTGCAGTGGCACGACCGCAGCTCACTGCAACCTCTGCCTCCTGGGTTCAAGCAATTCTCCTGTCTCAGCCTCCTAAGTAGCTGAAACCACAGGCTCCTGCCACCATATCTGGCCAATTTTTATATTTTTAGTAGACGGGGTTTCACCATGTTGGCCAGGATGGTTTCGAACTCCTGACCTCATGTGATCTGCCCACCTCAGCCTCCCAAAGTGCTGGGATTACAGGCGTGAGCCATTGCACTGGGTCTAAATATTTAATTATTAAATAGTTCAATGTGAAGACAAGTACTAAGAATAATAAAATGGATATCCAAATATCCATAGCCCTGATTTAACAAACACTAAAGTTTGCCACATTTGCCTCAGATTTTGCTTTATAAGGAGAAAAAAATTAGTGACACAATTGAAGATTTCCACCCCTACTCCACTATGAAAAATCCTTTCCCTTCTCCCACAAAGATATCACCATCTGACGTTGATATGTATTTATCATTTCCATCCATGTTTTTATGTGGTATTGTTGTGTGTTTTAAATTGTCCATAAATGGTATCATACTGTCTGTACATACCTGTCTGAAACTTACTTTATGCATGCAACATTGCATTTTAAAGATTTATCATTGATAATAAATGGAGCTCCAATGCATCCATTTTAACTGAACAGAGTATTCAACTGTTGAATATTCATAATTAAGTTACCCACTCCTCTATTCATGGACATTTAAACTGTATCTAATTTTTCATCATTGTCTACAATGCTACCTAATATGTCCCTGTACATATATGAGTTTCTCTAAGAAATGTAAAAGTGAGAATGCTGTAGGATTTGCATGTCTTCAATTTCATGCTACATTACAAAACTGCACTGCTGACAAGTTGTGCCAGTTTGCACTCCCACCCACAGTGTACAAGAGTTCCAGCCAAGTGAGGTGGCTCACGCCTGTGATCTCAGCACTTTGGAAGGCCAAGGTGGGAGGATCACTTGAGGCCAGGAGTTTGAGACCAGCCTGGGCAACACAGCAAGACTATGTCTCTACAAAAAAATTTAAAAATTAGCCAGGCATGGTGGAACATGCCTGTAGTCCCAGCTACTGCTGAGGCTGAAGTAGGAGGATCACTTCAGCCCAGTAAGGCTCCAGTGAGCTAGGATCAGGCCACTCCACTCCAGCCTGAGAGGTAGAGCAAGACTGTCTTAAAAAAAAAGAGAGAGAGAGAAAGAGAGAGAGAAAAGTATCCCATATCTGAAGTACTCTTGAACTCAGCACATTCAACATTTATTTTGCTAATATAATGAATGTGAGATAGTATCGTTCAAGTCTGTAGTTTCTTGATTAGCAGTGAGACCAGCTGAGCATCTATGTATTTTGGGTTCCAATTTTTTGTTGATTATATGTGTTGTGATATCTTATCACAGTTTGCGGCCTTTGTGTTTCGGTATGGTCTCTTTTCTCATATGTAATTTTTTTATTTACTTTCATTTTTAAAGAGACAGGACCTTGTTTTGTTGCCCAGGTTGGTTTAAAACTCCTGGCTTCAAGCAATCCTCCCACCTTGGTCTCCCAAAGTGTTGGGATTACAGATGTGAGCCACTGCACCCAGCCTTATATGTAACTTTTTCATTTTAATGTATTTCAAGTTACCTGTTTGTTTTTTTTTCTTTATGGTTTGTGCTTTTTTTCTGCCTTAAGCTCTTTCTGAGCCAAAGTTATACCACCATTCTCTGCTCTCTTATCTTCTGGCCCTGTAGACTTTGCTATATTGATATCACAATGCAAAGTGGGAACATGAAATCTGAAAAGCATGTATTTAAGATACTTTCTCTCTCTGCTTTTATATGCTAAATTTGTTGCTCACAGCTGTATCTTTTCTAGGAAGAGAACCATGTTTCAAAAAATTGTTGATGCCTGTGAACAAATGCAAACCGAAGAAGAAGCCATCAAATATGTAACTGTTGATCCAACCAAAAAGAGATTATCATGTAGGTAGTCAAAATTTTATTTCTCTCTTGTTTTTTGCAAAAATAACTTATTTTGTACTTATTTCTATTTAAAACTTTTTGTTTTCTTCCTAAGGGCAATGATGATGACTGCATGTGACTTGTCTGCTATCACCAAACCCTGGGAGGTACAAAGTCAGGTGAGTCCAGTTAAGTTTCCTTTTCTGTCACACTGTCAGCTACTGTCTAGGTCCCATGTAAATGTCCATCTAAAGATCTCTGGCAACCTCAGAATTGTGAAAAATTACAAACATTAGTGAGACAGTACGCAATTTGATTAGGCCCTAGAATAAGGCAAATAGAAGGAACTTTGGAAGGAAAATGCTTTCTTGAAAGACTTCGTTAACATTGAAACACTGTAAACCATTTACATAAAATTATTCAAGAAATGTCTGAGTTTTTAAATAGAGGAGTGTATTAGCCTGTGCTCATACTGCTGCTAATAAAGACATACCCAAGACTGGGTAATTTATAAAGGAAAGAGGTTTAATGGACTCAGAGTTGCATATGGCTGGGGAGGCCCCACAATCATGGCGGAAGATGAAGGAAGAACAAAGGGATATCTTATACGGTGGCTGCAAGAGAGCTTGGGCAGGAGAACTCCCATTTATAAAACCATCAGATCTTGCGAGACTTATTTAGTATCACTAGAACAGCACAGGAAAGACTTGCCTCCATGATTCAATTACCTCCCACTGGGTCCTTTCCATAAATTGGGAATTATGGGAACTACAATTCAAGATGATATTTGTGTGGGGACACAGCCAAACTACATCAATAAGAGAAGTCAGAACAAGATTAGGATGAATCACTAGTGTTTCCCGATATCAAGGGTGTTTTTGCTTCTACAGTCTCTTCTTCAATGAGCCGTGAGTTATAAGAAGGCACTGACTGTGAGCTGATGTCTAAGGTTGCCTTCCACAGAAGTTCTTCCCTCACCTTGGGGAGGCACTGGTCTACCACTTGCTTTCTTACTAATTGGATGAAAGAAGCTTCTCTTTTCCTCCAATAATTTCTAGAGAAACCCCTAAGCAGAAGAGAGGCCACAATTAAATGGGTTTAACTGTAAAAGTGGATTGTATCTTTTTATGAAGATAGAATAACTGGAACTCATTGTAGGGGAGGAAAAATATCTATTTCTCACTCATCCTAGGTTCATGACTGAGGCCCCTGTAGCAAAAGACAGATTAACAAGAGAAAAGCATACACATCTATTTGTTTTACATGTGATTCAGGAGCCTTCATAAGGAAACAAAAACCCTAAGAAACAGTTAAACTTGTATATTTTTACGCTAAATATAATTGAGAAATAGAATTAGACAAAGAGGGTATGATATAACTGTGGGGGCAGCTTAGCAAGGCCAGTTTGTTCAGATTCTTCTTGGCATCTTTGTGTCTTTGGCTCCTTACCTCCAGGAATAAGGAGGGTACCACTTATATGAAGGTCTTACGATCTGCTTCAAGGAAAGGTCAGAAATCTTTACCTGGTTTTATGACCTACTTCAGGGGAGAAGGAGGGGGGATGGTGAGACTGATCTTCCTGCTGCTTTAGTTTTCTCATATTCCATCACCTTAAAATATTTTGGGGCAGGGTTTCCTGAACTCTGTCACCATCAAGTCCAAAACCAAACACTTCCTCTCCTTCCACCTTGATAAGCCTGCTCTGCCTCCTCTGTTCTTTATCAATGTGGTCACCCAAGCTAGAAACCTGGGGTCTTTCGTGAGCTTATCTCCCTCTTTCAAAATCATTTCTATCAGCCTTGCTGGCAGCCTCCTAATAGATCCTCACATCAACTCCACAACTCATCCTCTGATTTTCTGCCAGGATGTTTATACACAGCGCTCAACTCAGCCATTCTGCTCTTTAAAAGCCTCATACTCCCCATTGCCAGAGGTTTCCAACTTTTTGCTCCCCAAAGAAGTAAAGTCTATTTTCCCTCAACAAAACTTGCCCAAAGACCACTTCATAAAGAAAAAAGCAAAGCTGCTTTAGCTTTCATCTCTCTTGGCCTCCACATTCTTGGGTCCCTAGAGCACTTCAGAGGAACTCTAGGCTCCAAGAGTGAAAAGCACTGGCCCAGAGAATCAAATTCAAGCTTCCCGGCAAAATTTACATGGCCAGTCACTACCTGTCCTTAACTCACCCTCCCAGCATCATTTCCCATCACCTTCTCCCATGTCATTGCTTCACATTCTAAGCTTGTATTCACGTAAGCTTTGTATGTTCCATTTTATCTTTGTAAATATTTTTCCCCCTCCTCTTTTCCTGGAAAACTCTTATTCTTGACAATACAACATAAATGCTACCTCCTTCCTTCATGAAACTTACCTTTACTCCTTTCTCCCTGATCCATAGCAAGTACACTATTACTGTTATAGCACTTACCACATTGTTTACATGACTGTCTTCACTAGACTGTGAACATTTTAAAGAAAAAGATCACACCTTATTCCTCTTGGCAAGCCTGGCTCATGCCAACGTAAAGGCAGCTAGCAGGTGTTCAATGAACTTGATAAATATTGTTTTTTAAAGTGATTATAAATTAATGCTGGAATATCCTCACACTGTAATTAGGTAAAACTACATATTAATCTATGTATGTCACATGTGCACTCACAGATGTATGCTAGATGCTAACAGGACAAAGGAAAACCTGGGAAGTGTTTGAACTTGAAGCATAATATTTAATCCTCCTTTTTCTCCTTTTCATTAGTGAGAAGTGGTGGCAATAGTAAATAGCAGATAGATGTCCCAGAATAAGCCTAGAACACTGAAGCAGGAAGAAAATGCTCCCCTTTCCCATTTCAATATAATCTGTAAATTTTTAAAACTTTAGAGCATATGGTCTGATAGCACCTCAAGCACTGACTGTAAACTCAATCCCTAAATGTCACATGTACTAATAAAATGCAAGTTCTCTATTAATAAGCGGATTTAGTGAACCAAGCCTTTCTCATTTGCAGGTAGCACTTATGGTTGCAAATGAATTTTGGGAACAAGGAGATCTGGAGAGAACAGTGTTGCAGCAACAACCTATTGTAAGACCTTGACATAAAAAGGCATTACTTATTAAAAGTTATCAGGACAAATCTGTATGTTTTGTTCACTACATCTTAGAAACCTATCTTAAAGAATTTATTTCTCTTTTTAGCCTATGATGGACAGAAACAAAAAAGATGAACTACCTAAACTTCAAGTTGGATTTATTGATTTTGTTTGTACTTTTGTATATAAGGTAAGAAGCAAACTATCTGAATTAAATATACAAACATTTGGATGAAAAATTTTCTTTCAAACTGTCACCAAAATTTAAAAGTCATCCATATGGAAAGCCATCACGGGTGTCACTGTTTCTCCAAAGCAGTTTGAGGTTTTATCCTAATCTCATTCAGGGCTGGAATAAAGGGAGGAAACTCACATGTGAGAGAATTGAACACTTCTTTAGGCAGGCGGGAAAGACAGCACCTGTCTCTTTCTCAAATTTCACAGGCCCTAAGTTAGCTTATCCTAGCAGCTCTGAGTGGTGCAACAATTCCTTACGGCTCATTCTCTGCATATTAAAGAGCCTGAAAATTAACTGTATGATTTATGTAGTCTCTGACCTAAAATTCTCTTCAGGAGTTCTCACGGTTTCACAAAGAAATCACACCTATGCTGAGCGGTCTTCAGAATAACAGAGTAGAATGGAAATCCCTTGCTGATGAGTATGATGCAAAGATAAAGGTCCTTGAAGAGGAGGCAAAAAAGCAAGAAGAAGGAGCCGAAAAAGGTTAGACTGGCGTTGTTTTTGCTCCCTGTAATGTAGCCAGAAGCTAGGCTGAGCTTAATGGCATATGACAAAGGCATGAAGAGTTACTAAAACAGGAAACCTGCTTTACTGGAGCAGACTGATAATTTTAAGATGTCGATTAGTGGTTTTCAGGTACCCCCGACCACTACCCAGCCAGCTCCGCCACAGACAACATCTTATGCATAACTCTGGATAGAAGTGACTGGTCCAGCTGAAGTAGAGATTGGAGCTTGGCTGCTTCATCCTTCTAGAAGGTGGCTCCTCTGAAGAACACTGGGTGGTTAGGAATAATATGAAAACCACAGAATCTGTGGGATTAGGGTTAGATGAGAAAAAAGTTTTTATCCCAACATTATGCTTTAGCTGTGAGACTTTGGGCAGCTTGCTTAACCTCGCTGAGCTTAATATTCTTCTCTATGTAATTAGATGGTTTTACAGATCTTCAACTTAAGGAAGTCCTACACGAAGAGTAAGGCTGAAATTGCCTGTCTCCACATTGGGAGACGTTTTTCTGGCATGAGATTTCTGTGCCATTTTTTTTTCTGGCATGAAATTTCTGTCCCTAAAGTCACTTTGTCAGGTTTAATGTTTTCAGATTCTCAAAATGCTTAGAATTAACTATTAGTTCATCAGATGGCCCAAACATCATCTTGAAAGTGGAATGCTAATTTTTGTCTTGAAAGTTTATCACTCTAAAGGTTTTGTAAGCAATTGTTATTGCTTAACAAAGAAATCATCTCTATGTGGAAAGGTCCTGAAAGAAAACATGTTCCTTTTAGGTGGTTCTATTGCATTTAGTAAAATTTTAAATAATTTGTAGAAGGAGAAAATATTTGTCTTAATAAAGATAAGGGTGTCCTTCAGCAGAATAAAAACAGGAGTTTCTGACTCCTTGACTAAATATAGACACAATAGTCTGAATACTAAAAGAAAATGTCAGGAGTTACTTAAAGGACCTGATCATCTCTTCATAATAAAGTTGAGATAAAGGTTAAATCTAATAGCACTAAGAAATAGTACTAAGAAATACCCTCATTTTTCAATTGCACACCCTCACTTTTACCTTATCCTCTAGACATTTTCTTTTAGTATTCAGACTAAGTATTGTGTCTGTATTTAGTATTCAGACTAAGTATTGTGGACTAAGATCATTTACGTATTTATCAATGTCTACTCTGTAGAAGGCCCTGTGTTAGGCAGGCCCTGTGTTAGGCAGGCCCTAGGGAAAGATGGGATCCTTTATCTTGAACAATATAGCATTTGGTGGGGGAACTAAATAAACATTGTGAATCAATGCACAATTAATGATCTCAAAGAAAGCACTAGTGTGTACATGGGGCATGGAGAAGGCTTTCCTGAAGAATGCTATGCTAACCACAGAAAGGAGGAGTCAGGGAGGAAAAGTAAGAAAACACGTACAAAGGCTTGCAGTAGGAATAAGCTTGGTGCAACTGAAAAATAAAAGCTGATGTAGCTGGAGTCTAGAGATCAAAGAGTACAAAGTACAGATGAAGCTGGTAGTGCAGGCAGCTGTCAAGATACTGTATTGCCTCGAAGGCCAAGGTAAAAATTTTTGTTTGTCATTCGAGAGATTTAAGGTATGATTTGCACTTCAAAAAGATAAGTGATTTTTACTGAGCAAGTGAAAAATAAGGATATTTCTTAGTACTATCAGATTTAACCAACTCTAAATATGAATTCAAGTGGACCAACTCTAAATATGAATTCAAGTTTTTACATGGTCAAACCCACAGTACTTGCTAGGTTAAAATTACTAATCAGTCTATAAAGTTGACACTACTATCATGGGAGTGTTAGAATAAAAACACTATATATCCACTAACTCCTAATAATATTGCTTTCCTTGATTTTACTAGCTGCTGAAGATGCAGGAAGTGGTGAAGACAAGAAGTCCAAAACATGTTTAATGTTGTAATATAATCTAACCGGTCTAAACTTCAAATATTGTACCTTTGAAGAAAACCAGAAAATATTCAAAAGAACTTCAGCAAATCATCAAGTAACAGAGTAAAAGGATCTTCAGAAAAACTACCCTTTGACTATGAAGAAAATATATATTGCTAGCCCGAAAACCCCAAGGGCAAAATAAAGTTCAACAAAAGTGCAAAATATGACAAAAATGGGTACATTTTTGGTGCCAATTTATTTTAAATTAAAAAATATGCAGTCCTGAAACTAGTCACAAATTATTTTTTCAAACATTAATTGTATTTATTTGCTAAGGCTGCCATAACAAAGTACCACAGACTGGGTGCTTAACCACTAGAAATGTATTTCTCACAGTCTTGGGGGCTGGAAGCTCAGATCAAGGAGATGGCAAGATTGGTGTCTTGTGAGGCCTCTCAACTTGGTTTGCAGATGGCCATCTTCTCCCTGTGTCTTTACATGGTCATCCCTCTGTGTGACTGAGTCCTAATCTCCTTTTCTTATTAGGACTCCAGTAGGATTGGATTAGGGCCCACTCTCGTGACCTCATTTTAGTCTTAAATTACCTCATTAATGGCCTTATCTCCAAATACAGTCACATTCTGAAGTACTGGAAATTACAACTTAAACATATGAAATAGGTGGGGGGGTGGGGGAGACACAATTCACCCATAACATTTATAATTGTGATTCATACCTCAAGCCACTACCTGAACTAAAATCTTTCAATATGTCTTAATGAAAGAGTAAATGCAATATAGAATGTATAGTGTTGTAAATATGGTATAGAAAACAAAGTAATGATGTCATTTTTATTCAATGTTATTTCATCTGAAATGCTTATCTCTTTCCTCTACTTTTACTCTTGATAATAGAATGATGAAGACCAAACCATTTTTTGGCAGTTTATTAAAACTATGCCTTTGTCCTATACTCCTCCTTCAAAGTTTGAAATCAGTTATTTTATGTGTAACTAAGAATATTTTTTATGGTTCAGAACTATTCATTAAAAGGCTTATCAAAGCACAAGATACTAACTGGATAATCCCAATGCAAGTTAAGGCAGCTAATGAATATTATGCATTAAGAAGCATGTGATTGGATTATGCAAGAACTTCCTTATCAAAAACAGTGTGGAAAAACTTCAGCTAAGATTACTTTCTAAAAATGATTAATAGAACTACCTACCAGGTATTCTAAATATTAAACTGTTAAGAGAAACTAAGGGCAATCAACTACTTCCACTGCATGGTGTATGTCTGTCTGGATATCACAGAAATTTAAGATTTCTTCCTTTACTTAGCTATAATCATAGATAAAATTAGGAAATAGAAATAATATAGTTATGCCATATATTTTGTCATAGTTTTTTTTTTGTTAAAAGCTATCTACATTCTAATGAATCAAAGATCAATGAACCTATATCTTTTGTAATGAACCTATATCAATTCTGAGCAGCCAAGAAATGAATCACCATTTGTTTGATTTTTACAAGTTAGGTACTTAGAATTGTAAGACTGCTTCTCTCACATTAGAATGTAAAGTTTATGAGGAAAGATTTTTGTCTATTTTGTCTGTTTTGTTCACAGCTCTATCTTGGCACCTAGAGCGGTGCCTGGCACAAGCTAGGCACTCAGTAATATGAATGAATACTATTGTGAGTAAATGTTACAACAGATATAAATAAGGTATGACAGTAAGTTATATGTACACTCAAATGAGTGTTTATTAATCAACTTAGCTAAGTGATGCATGCTCCCTTATTTCCATTGCTTAAAATAATTTTGAAACTCCACTTCCAGAATCACTATTATTTTAAAAGCCAAGTAAGAAACTTTATATTCCTTTAGCCCTATGTAATTTTGGACCCCAAAATATCAGTCAGCTCAAACAACTTCCCCCTCCTTAGTCACCAGAAATTGTTTTGAGGGTAGAGATGTCCACCACTGAAGGTCTGCCAAATACATGAACTCTGCATAAGAGCAAGTATAAGAAAGCGTAACTTGAACACCCCAGACCAATGGTCTGCTGACCACCACTGACTGCACCATAGCAAAGTTTGAGATAGATATGTAGGAGGATTACTTTTTAAATTCATCATGTTAGAGGGCTTTTCAAGACTCCCGAAAAACATGACCTCCATTATCTGTCATTGTGGATGAATGGATTAAATGTTGTGATTTTATATAAATTTATAAATGAGCCTGATGTCATAAACCATACTTGAAATACCAAATATACTGATCTATTTTTAAAGGGTCTTTATATATTCTTCCTAGTTAAATTCCTAATTTAATTTTGCAGGAATTTTATTTCCCGACGACCACTAAACAAAGGACATATTTGACCATAAGAATGTTTAACTGCATATATTCTACCACTGATATCAATCTTGCTGCTGGACATTTCAAGCACTTTTTCCTCAGAAATGTAGATTCGTTTTTATACACTATAAGTAGTGAGGTGAAAAAAAAATCAGTTTATTCAAATGAGGGGACTATCAAACAATGTTAAATACTGATAAACCCAACACTGATTTAGTTTTCTGAAAGAGGTTCAGAAATGATTGCATAATTACTTCCTAGCTCCTTTACAGACATGCCCCGCTCAGTGCCTAACACATAATAGAAGCCTGATAAATATTTGTGGAATAAATAACAACTGTTTAATAAAATGAAAATACCTGATAATAATCATTTTAAAATAAGATACCAAATTACTTATTTTGGAGTTTAATGCCAATCATTCCATGTTTAAATCTTCAATAAAATACTTGCTTATGTTATGATCATTTTCTATATGTCTTTTCTCTTATTCATCAAGTCAAGCATCTTCTCCTATATCTATCCATCTATTTGCTCTTTATAAAAGCAGGTATTTACCTGTTTTCAGAAATCAATAAATCCTTTTGAAAATTTGATTTTTGAAAATTTGACATTTATGGACTTCCTCCAAAAAACATATCATAGACACAGAAGTTTACACATAGATTCTAAAAAGGCATGGATCTCCTGAAGCATCTCCATAGACCCTTATGAGTCAGACCTTATGTTAAAAAGTTACATTTTATAATATATTTCTGCATAGAAGAGGTATTAGTCCATTTTCATGCTGCTGATAAAGACATACCCAAGACTGAGAAGAAAAAAAATTATAATTGGACTTACAGTTCCACATGGCCAGGGAAGCTTCAGAATCATGGTGGGAGGCAAAAGGCACTTCTTACATGGCAGCAGCAAAAGAAAATGAGAAGGATGCAAAAGCAGAAGCCCCTGATAAAACCGTCAGATCTCATGAGACTTACTCACTACCATGAGAACAGTATGGAGAAACCGTCCCCCTTGATTCAAATTATCTCCCATTGGGTCCCTCCCATAACACGTGGGAATTTTGAGAGTACACATTCAAGATGAGATTTGGGTGGGGACACAGAGCCAAACCATATCGGAAGTATATTCATAATTGTATGAGTGTATCCAAGGTAAGCTAAATGCACACAGTATTATTCAGTTAAATTATCTCATTGCATAATCTCTGTTGGAGAGTCAATTTTGTGAACACATGCACCGTTTTAGACTACTAGGACCTCACTGGCTCCCTGTGGTAATCATTTACTTAACAGTAAATTATCCACAGGCTAGAGAGTCAAATTTGATTATAACAAACTCTCTTAAGTGGTAGAAGTAAGAAGGAAGCAAGAAACAGACAAGCAGAAAACCCCAAAAAGCAGCTGGAAATAGGTGGGAAAGCAGGTGCTTAATAGAAGGGTGCCAGTTTATCAATGGGAAAGAAAGAGGTTAAAGACATACATAATCTCCTTTAATCCTAGTAATTTAAAATAATTGGCAGTGCACAGTGGCTCACACCTGTGATCCCAGCACTTTGGGAGGCCAGGGTGAGAAGAATGCATAAAGCCAGGAGTTTGAATACCACCCTGGGCAACACAGGAGGACTCTGTTTCTACAAAAGAAAAAAAATCAAAAACAAACAAACAAATCCAATATGGTGGCTTAAAAAAAAAGAAAAAATAATAAAAAAAAAATAATGAAGGCAAGAGCAGATAAATATAAATCAGTGAAAAAAAAAATATAGGAACAATGGAATCTGTACAGAGTATGAGCTCTATCCCCTAGGAGCGACAGATAAAACAGAATTGTAGTAAGCAATTGAAAAGATATTTAAAGGATAGGGAAGTCTTTAATTGAACTAATGGATTTCCAAAGTAACTGACATTCTGAGAGAACCTGGATTTTTATTTCCAAAGACAAACCACATAAGCTGTAATTTGCAGATAAAAACTTACATAAAATTTCAAACTGTATGAAGTTTAAAACTTCATAAAGTTTCACATTAAGGAGCGGAGGCTCTCTCTCTCATCTCACAGAAACAAGTCCTGAAAATACTCATCGAATTCTTCTTCCCTATTTTAAAAAAAAGCATACATATTAAGATCAATAATTAGAGTAAATAATTACTACATGACACATTATATAAGATTAATAAAATACTTTCAAGTCAACATATTGGCTGATTCTGCTGTATATCAATATATTCTCACGATTCAGTCATCAAATAATTCTTAGTTTATAGAATAATCGTAACTATACCCAGATTAAAATAAAAATATTTCATATGTTGGCACCTCTCCCTAAATGTATTACCCAAAATTTTGTTTTGAAATACCTGTGAAATGTCATTGCTTCTCTTTACTTTTTGGTCTTACTTTATCACTTCTCGGTTCATTCTCATTTTAAACTATAGTCTCCTCAATACATAAATTAAAAAAGGCTATTTTTAAAGAAAAATGTAAGTCTAGGTTACATTGGGGAATAACTAAGGGGAGTTGGGTAAATCTGCTTACGCTGTAGTTCTTTTACTACTCTGAGCATAGTAAATATATTATGTATTTGTAGCAGTAGATATTATTGTTTTATTTTTTTAAAACAAAAACTAGTGTGATAGCAGTTTAGAAGTGTACTTCCCATGCAAGGGGCTCCCTTGCATAGGTTTATAATAATCATAGTTTCATGGAATAGGCTTCTCCGATACAGCCATCTCTGAAGAAATCCAAGCAAGGACCAGAGGGTCATCTTTTAAAGTGAACTGATCAAAGATTTATTTACCAGGAGGAAGCTGAACCTGTTGGCTGCTTATGACAATGGCTGGGAATAAGCTCTAATCTTACCAGGCTAGGCAGTCCAGTCCTTGGCATTAAACAGATCATCATGATGTTGTATTTTTTCATTAATAAAGCCGTGGTTATAGCTTCTAAACTGATTTAAAAGGTACATATTATCCAAAAGAAATTAGGCGGGTGTGGCGGTATGCACCTGCAGTCCCAGCTACTCAGGAGGCTGAGGCAGGAGAACTGCTTGAACCCGGGAGGTGGACGTTGCAGTGAGCTGAGATTGCGCCACTGCACTCCACCGTGGGTGACAGAGGGAGACTCTGTCTCTCCCCAACCCCCCCCCCCCCCCCAAAAAGTATGTATTATCTATTAATATCAGCACTTACTGTGATTTTTCATCTGTCTCTGGTAGTGGACCCTTCCAAAGTTCAGATTCTGAAGCATTTTCTTCCTTATCAGAGTTTCCTGTTAATTTAAAAGAGATGATTTTTAAAAATGTATTATACTTAAAACACATTTTGAACTATTTACCAATACAATTAGCTTTTTATTTAACTGAGCTTCAACTTTTATGTCTCTCCAGAAGTTTAATTCACTCTCACAGGTAAGATAAATTCTTTTAAAACATATATAAAGAAGCCAAGAAATACCAGAGTCTCAGCAAAAAGGCCAAGGATTTTTAAGTCTTATGGAAACTTCTCTAAGTTACACTGAGTTAAAGTACCAATTCCAATATTAACTTTTGTAAGTGAATTATCTCTTGCAATATAGTTGTCTCTGATCTAGTTTCTTCCTTTTCTTGGTTCTACAGAAGACACGCAAGTTAAGATTTACACTTGTAGAGAACATGTTTACATAAGAATTAACACCTTAAGAACTGAGCTAGTATGTAAGACCAGCTAGTTAAATTATTACTTTTTTAATTGTCAGACATTTTAAAAAAACCAATGCTGATTACATAACTGGAAGAAGCCTGTTTCAGTGAAGAAACTGGCATTTTCACACATTGCTGGGAGTAAAGATTCTGTAAACCTTCTTGAGGAAAATCTGGCAATATAGATCAGTTTAAAACACATACCCTTTGACCAGCAATGCTGCTTTTGGGAATTTGATTATTTACATAGATAAACAAGCTCCTCTGATACATATGCACAAAGATGCACATGGTATAACAACAACAAAAAAATCCAACCTAAATTACCATGAATTAGGGATTAAGGACTGGTTAAATACTATACAGCTGTTTAAAAATATCAGCATATCTGTATGTACTGCCATAGAAGAATGTCGATTCTATATTAAATTTTTAAAAAGTTACAAAAAGTATGAATAGTATAATACATCTGTTAAAAGTACATACATGTTATATACATACATGTAATTTTATACATGTATTATAAGTTTGCAAAAACCAACCAAACTTAACAGTGATTATATTACCTGTGGGTTTGGAATACTTTTACTTTCTATTTTAAGCATTTCTAAATTATTTATATTTTAAACAAAGAGCATGTATTACCTTCAAAATCAGTAAAAGCAATATTTTATTTATAAAAACATAACAAAATAGAGATATTTCAAATAAATCACCTTTATTAGTCAACTAAAAATTTAAAAATATTGCAAAATTATCAGGCAATAACACTATATTCCACAAAGTAGTTAAATCAGCAAACAATTCCTCTCCAATAACGATTATTAGTCTAAAAAAGAAATGGCACAAATGTGGCCTGTCAATATAGAATGTCCTTTAGTTAAACACAACATAAAAATAAAACAGCACTGATTAGTTACGGTGGTTCTAGCCTTTTACCTGTTGGACTCTGAACCTTGAATCAACATGTGTGTCTGAACTTTGCTCCTAACAATCTATTCTGGCACCAATTCTAGCAAAAATAGCAAAAGGGACGAGGGCATTTTGTATCCGCGTGGTCTACATACAAATGATAAAATTTCAATCTTGAAAACAAGATTCCTGGCTCAATGACAGCCATCACTGGAATGGCCAGTGTCCCAAATTTACAATATGAGAGAAAAAAGAATTAGAACCTTCTCTTATTTTTATGAAAACTCACTAATATGAGATAAAGCATAGAAAAACTAACTAGGCCAGTAAGGTTATTACTATGGTGCTACTCTGTTAATGACGCCAGAGAACAAAACCTACAAGGCCTTTAGAAGTGGACAGCTAATTTCAAAAGGATTGACTCTCTTTTCTTATTCCCTTCCAAGAGTACTCCCCACATGCCAGCTTTATTACACCAGTTTTCTGATATCAATCAATTTTACTAAAAAATCAAGTCAGTTTAGAGTAACACTATAAAATAACTGTCTTGAAAAATACCCGCTAAAAATGTGGCCAGATATCCCTAGAGAATAAAGTCTACAAGACTGGACTAAATGACCTTTACGGTCCCTTATAACCCTATGAATCTACAGTATCCGGGTTCCCTGAAGGTTGACAGTCACTACAAATCATTGCTATCATAACTGTTACAACCTGCCAGAGGCGGGATGGGTATTACTAAGGAAAGAACAATTGGAAGAACAGGCAACACAAAAGAATGCATCACTGGCAAATCTATTCAGTACTTATTGGCAAGTAGTGATCAGAATTTAAGTCACTGACTCTGAGTTGAAAGGGGAAACCTGGAGGTCATTTAATCCAACACTTAGCCAATGAATGAACCTCTCACTGCAACACCTCCAATAACAAGTGGCAATCCAATCCATGCTTGAACACTCACTACTCCAGAGGTAGCCCATTTCTCCACTCCTTTTGTCAGACAGTTCTAAAGGACAAGTTTTTCCTTAAATTAACGCAAAAATCTGTCTTTGAGCAGTTCTGCCAACTCAGAGTGGTAAAAATACGTCTCCTACGTAGTAGCAGCCTTGCAAATATCCAAACAGTAATTTCCATGTCTATTTCCTCACCTCTTCCTTCCCATCCCTTCACTCGTCTCCCAGGTAAACATCTGCAGTTCCTCCAACATTCTCCCTAAACACAATTTCAAGTTCTTTCAATACCTCAGTTTTTTCTTCTTGACCTGCTTCAAGTTTTCAAATGTTCCTTTAGAATGTGGCGCCTAAGACCGCACACAATTTTCCCTGTATATTTTGAATAATGAAAGCAGGCCTATCATCTTGGCTTCTGTGGCTATTACATGATAACTAACAACCTGCCCTAATGAAGAAATGGCAAATGTCTCTAATAATCATGATAACAAATGGAGAGGTCAGATTTTTATAGACTTAACTTTTCATTTCATCAATTCTAGAGAACAAATGCAGGATTTATATGTCTGTATTTTTCTTTTCTCTGGTAATAACAGCTACGGGTTATCAAGGACTTACTTTGTGTCAGGCACATACTTTACATGTACGTTTTCTCATTCAATTCTGATAATAATCCAACAAAGTAGGTCTCTTTATACCCATTTTATAGACAGAAGTGAAACATAGATCAAATCATTTAATGTGGATCTGTATAAAGCATACGCCAAAACTGGGGTATAAAGAATAGACAGACAGTTGATTTCACTGATGAACAACTGATTGACGATACAGGTAAAGGGCATAGACTCTGGAATTATAAACTTATGTTTAATTCCAGCTCTGTCATCAACTACTTGATCTTGGACACTTTACTTCAATTCTCCGGTTTTTGGGAGATCTCATGTGCATGATGACTACAGACAACAACACTTGAAATTTGTTAAGAGGGCAGCAAATCATCAGTATACTTTAAATATACACATTTTTTAAAATTGCGTTTCTTCATTCATTGAAAAACATTCTCTAGGTCTTGATTTTTCTCATCTACAAAATGAGAATATTATATGCCCACTATTAAGATTAAATGAGGTAACACATCTAAAGCACTTATTACTGAGCTGACAGAAATTGAGTTTTTCTCCATGGATTTGGTTTTAATAATCCGTATGTTAAATGGGTTAAGAAGGTAACTGAGTATTATCCAAATGGAAATAAAACAAATAGCAAAATGTGAGGTCTGAAATTACCAAGACCATGTAATACAGATGGCTGACTGCTTGAGAGGATATTTGGGGTTGGCATACCATAACAATGTCAATGTTTCCTGCTTGCTATGGTAAATAGCTTTCTGGCTGCCAAACAGCAGGTCAGCTTGAAATGGGTAATTTGTTTTTTCAAGGCCAAATTAAGCTGGAGGTTTTTCAGATTGGATATGGTCTTCACAGTACTCACCCTGCTTCTACTAGTAAAAATTTCACTTAGTTGAGGAGAGGTAAAAGAGAGTTAAGGGTTATTTCTAAGAGGCAGGGAAGGATTCAGAGGGCAGGGGTGAAAGACAGTGGGAGGGAGAAGGCAGGCAGAAGAAATGAAAGAATAACATAAATCAGTGATTCAAGAATTTCTCCCAAAATATTTTTTAATAATAAAAAATTAGAACTGAAAAAGGGGGAATTTTTTCTACATTACATAAGCATTCACACCTCTCACTGTTGGAAATGGATGAAAACTAAAATACACTTTCCCACTTTAGCCTGTATACACTTTTGTTGAAGTACGTATCTATGATTTCATCCTGAGCTAACACTGGTCCACTGGCCTTATACCTGGCTGTATTTTCAAAATTGTCACTACATTTCACCTAATTTAGGAAACGACCTCCTGATAAATTACAATTTACATGGGGGAGAAAGTGTCAGTACTTTAAGACACTTCAAATATGTTGAAAACAAAGTTGGTACAAGCAAAATAATTATAAGGAATATACTATATTCCTAAGTTAGAGGAATACCTCCATCAACATCTCCCTCTCCACTAAATTTTTAAACAACTATCTTAAAATTTCTATTTTTCTCAGTGTAAAATTTCTGATCATTGAATATTTAAAATTTCTTGTTAAGAATTACACTAAATGCATATAATGTTTATATTTGAGTTGTGGAATTTGGAATAATTATCAAACTTTCTTCCCTGAGTTTGCCACAATAAATACTCATTATTTTAAAGTCAGAAAAAAAATTTTTTTTAATTCTTAGGTTTATAAATAAGCAAGTAAGCCTAGAAATCTCAAGTTTCTAAATTTCTATGAAATAAGTCCATAGAGTATAAAATGAATTAGACATGCTATTGAACTACACCTTATTATTAGGCCTTGAGAATACTACAAGTCTTTAAAAAATTCAACATTGTATTACTGCTTAGATTCAAAGCTACTGTTTGTTATGACACAAATGGGTGTCCCCTTTTACAAACCCATAGAAGACTCTTCTCTCAAAACTGCCAGGAAAAAGCTGAACACTCTAGGAGTTCTCATTATTACCTTATGCGTACAATTAACATAGTGGGTTTCACCCTTAGGTTTAGTTGTTAGGCAGAACACGGACAAATCTGTGATCTATCTTTGCAATTATGCAGGACTTTTTGGTATACATTTGTGTGTATCAATTTCACCTGTAGCCTTACACTGCTATTCTACCTTATTTTTCCATTGTTCTGACTTTTTTAACCTTAAAAAACTTATTGTGTATGTTTTTGTAAGTCATTGTGAATACTTTTTGCAATGCTGCAGGGAAAAATAAAATTTGCAGCAAATACTCAATGAAAACCAATCTGTTTTGATCCAAACTAGTGAAAACCATAGGACTAATTTAAATCCATTACAACCTCATCCCTTTATTTTTCTTCCTTCACATTTTATTACATGAAATTGACAGATATATCCATTGCATTTACTGGAAAATTTTTTAAGGCTCTCTCTACTTAAGAAACTTAATATCCTTAACTGGGGAATAAATCCTATACACTTTTGGGCTTTTTTCTACAGTTTTTCTCATGGACAAAAATAATTCACAAAAACAAAAAATAATTCACGTCAGAGCAAGACACAATTCATGGGAAGTCCAAATTGCAAATACCTCAAATGCATATTTTTATTAAATAAATACTTGTTACTTACTATTTAGAGAATCTTCTGATTTCTTTGAAGATGAATGCCCTTTTGAAAAGGAAACATCATTCACTTATTAAGTACCATCTTGTAGTAGTACAATCATTGTAGTTGTAACCAGAATTCTTAGCAATATTCTAGTTTGCTTATAGTCTTACAGATAAGCACTTCACTGTGTTCTAATCTTTCATGTTCTGTAGTCTTATCTCCCTAATTAAAATGTTCTTTTAGGCAGGGATCATATCTTATGTTCTCACATGGTCTGTAATAGCCAGCACAAAAATTAAAAAATAATGAGTACCTGCAAAAAAAACCAAAATCTCATATTGCGAAAAAGAAAGCCTCACAGATTAGCTGCAATATAAGCAATAATTTATTATCTACAGAGATGTTCAACATTTGAAAGAAGTTTACAAATAAACACTTGCTTTTTCCAATATCTTTTCTAAGGTCAGATATAGATGAGCATTAGTTCTCAGTAACTGATAAGAACACACACAATTATGTCATAAAACAAAAATTCTCAGCTCTACAATGGTTATCCAGTGAGAGAAACAAAATGAGAAAGGCACTGAAGATCAGTGGAATTTTTTAAAAAAATCACCACTATACAGAGCTTCCTGCAATAAGACCTCAGGGAAAATATTTCCGAAGGATGATAAAGTAAAAAAGGTCAGGTAACAGATGGACAGTAACAATTCCTCTTATGTTCCTGGATAGGAGGCCTCATAACCCAAAGTTTTTGGCCCCTTTAGACCAGATGAAGAGTATAAGAACTACAGGGTAAGGAAATAAGAAATGTATTCTTTCCTGTCATCCTCTAATGAGAAACATGATACTGCTTCCCAATATCCAACGGTCAATAGGTAAAAAAGACATTAGGCCTGATTTGGAGGCCCAAGGACATAATTAGAACCAAAGGGAGGAAGCTGTAGATTTGGGCTGAATGTTAAGAGAAACATGCTAGCAATTACAACCACCTGAAAATGTAAAGTATTATTTCTGATAGTAGTGGGTTCCTTTTCCCCCGGAAATGTTGAACCAATGCAGAACAACCACATGATATACAGCAGTGCCTCTCTCAAACTTGAGTGCATATGAATCGCCCTGGGAACTTGTTACCAGATCTGGAAGGGTCTGAGATTGTGAGTTGCTAACAAGTTCCCAAATGCTGGCCAGAGGACCATACTTCAAAAAGCAAAACTGAAGAATACCCTTTCAATTCTGATTCCAGGACTGATCTCTAAGGTTCCTTTCAACTTTGAAATAATGTGGTTGAATTCACTGATTCACTCACCTACATTTACTGAATGCCTACTACGGGACCAAACACTATCAGGAATTAGAGATAAAGAAGTAAACATGTCACATAGTCCCTTCCCTCACAGAAAATAAACAAATTATTCCAAGGATACTATGTATTTCTAAGGAAGTGACAAGTATTATTGGAACGTGTAATAGGAACCTAATCTTATTTGGAGAAGTGAGGTGAAGGTTGTCAGGAAGGGCCTTTCCAAGGAAATGAGCTAAGCTGAAACTTGAAGGATGAAGTAGCTTTGGGGAAAGCGGTGATGGTGAGAGGGATAAGATTCTGAACATTTTGCCAAGACAGTCTACCTAAGTATCTTGTTCTCCCCATACCTGTCAAAGTAGGCTGGTCCTTAAAGTCAGCTATTTATCTTTCTTACTTTTTCTCTCTATCCTTTCATTCAGCTATCTAGTCATCCATCTATTACTTATTTAACGTTTTCTAAGATGGTAACCTAAAGCTATGAGAGTTGATGGCATCACAATGGGAGTACAGAGAGAACCTAGAGAAGTCTAAGTAAGAGCCCTAAGGAACTCTAATAGCTAAGCGTCATAAGACTGAGGAGGAACTTCAGTTAAAAGCAGCTAAAGGTGTGGTGGCTCACGCCTGGTAATCCCAGCACTTTGAGAGGCCAAGGTGAGAGGACTGCTTGAGGCCAGGACTTTGAGACCAGTCTGGGAAACAGCAAGACCCAGTCTCTGCAAAAAAATAAAAATAAAAATAAAAAAATTAGCTGAGTGTGGTAGTGTGGGCCTATAGTCCAAGTTACTTGGGAGGGCGAAGAAGGAGGACACTTGGGCCCCAGAGGTTAAGCCTGCAGTGAGCCAAGATTATGCCACTGTATTCCAGTACTCCAGCCTGGGGCTTGGGTGTCAGAACAAAACCCTGTCCTTAAAAAAAAAAAAAAAGCATCAGTTAAGGAGAGGCCTGAAAGATAGAAATAAAATTAAAGGAAGCTAATAAAGCTAATTCTGGATGATCCCAGATAAAATATTAAAGAGTCCCACGTAGTTTTCCTAAAAGTTTGCTAAAATTTTGTTATTTTCTGTTATATGCCATAGAAGTTGGGGGTAAAAAAGCTGTATTTCTAGAGACTTTAATCTCAAAGGCACTCTCAATAGAGAATAAGAAACAGATGTCTCAATTCCATCCTGCTTTGGTTTTCTATCCCTGAAGAATCTTCAAAGTCTTTTACTCTCTCATTATTATTTATGCTGAACACGAATGAGCTAGTGGGGTACTAGGGACACAGCAATGAACAAAGCAGGCAGAATCTCTGCCTCTCTTTGCCTTTTACATTGTCATATATAGAATAATGGAAAGTGTCAGGAGCCAAGACAGCATTACAAATGAGAGCCCTAATTTAGATTCAAGGTGGGGGATGAAATCAGGAAAGGATCCTTGGAAATGACATTTAAGAGCTTAGACCTGAAGGATGAGCTGGGATAGAACTGAGTTTTAGGAAGAGAAGACACACCATCCATATAACCCCTAAAACTGAAAGAAGCTTGGCATTTCCAGAAATTGAAAGGCTATGTCGGGGGAGTGTGAAAGTGAGGTACGGAGTGGTGAGAAACAAGACTTGTATGGTACGCAAGTTCTGGATGACACAGAACCTTTCAGCTTTGTCCAGGATTTTGGTTACCAGCCTAAAAACAACAGGAAACCATTGATTTATGGAGACTGGATTAAGAGGAGGGAACGTAGGATGGCAAGACAGTGGTGGAACCTGTAAGAAGAATGTAACAGTAGCCCATAAGAGAAAGTACAGTGGTTTGTAGTAGGGTGGACAGAACCTGGGAAATATATACTCTGTGGGTAAAATTCACAGACCTTGATGACAAATTAAACATAAGTAATAAGGAAAAAGAAAGTATCAAGGATAATCCCCCGATTTCTGATATCAGTTTTTAGGTCAACATAAGTGTCATCTACTGATGAAAAACTACAGGAAAAACGTCTATAAGGAAGATCCCATGCATATTTATGCTTAATATGAAGGGTCCAATCCCAGCCCCGAACCTGAGTATTCATCTACCCAATCTATTCTGATTGTACTGAGTAACATTTTATAAAGTAGAGATGAATTCTTTCATTTGGAATACACAGTGATTAACATGGTATCACAGTTGTGATAAGAATGAACATATAATACAATGAGGGCAACAAATTTCTTAAGTGACATTAATAATTTACTAGCATATAAGGATAAGTTTTTAAAACTCAAAAGATATTTTTAACATTTATTGGTTAAAATTTACCTTATAGTAGGAAATAATTAAGACAGAGACAAAAAGGCATTCTGCAACAAATGCTATCTCTTAATAAGCAATTAAAATAACAGTATCGTCCTCTCACCATCTATCAATTTTACGAAGTCTAAAGCTTGGTGACACCATGTACTTGAAGCTATGGGAGTAGATGGGATCACAAGGACTTGTAGATTTAAATTCTGTCTACATAATGAATAAATCATGATGTGCAAGAAGTAAATGCTTCTAGGAATGCAACCTATCTAATGACCTTCATAGCTGGAGCAAGAGAGCCCTCTCCTGTCCAAATATTATATTAACATTGCCTTGAATCTAATTTGATTATCTATCTACTTTATTATGGGCTAAAAAAGCAACTAGAAGTATTTTCATAATAGCTAATATGTGCCAGGTATTATGCAAACTGCTTAACGAATTATCTCATTTCAACTTCTGAACAATTCTAAAAGGAATCATGACCATTTTACACATGAAGGAATTGAGTCTTAGAGGGCTTAAGGACTGCTGAGGAAAAAGCAAGCAGTTGATTAATGAACTTGAATTTAATAATTATTTACTAAGTATATGTGTACAGCACCATGCTAGGTTCTGAGAGCACAGCCATATGTCAATCTTTCTCATTTCTAGAAACTCATAAACTAGTGAGAAAAATCTGTAGACCATTATAAATAAAATCAGTGTTACAATTTTATATTGATTTATAGATGATAGACTGTTTAAAGGCACTGTTCAAAATGCCTTTCACATTCTTATTTGAGTTTCTCCAATAAACTTGCCCAGTATGAAGGCCTGGTGTTCACCTCACCCCTATACACATAAGAAAAATAAAGCAGTTCAATAACTTATCCAAAGTAACAAGTCTGTAGGTGACAAAGCCAGGAATTAGAAAACTACTGGCAATATTATACTATCTGCCAAAAATGAACTAAAATTAACCCTTAATTAACTTACAGGAGTTTTAAGAACTCCTGTAAGTCACTTTAAATTCATATCTAAATTCTCAGCCAGTTTCCTTTCAACTACCAAAAAACGAAATTCTAAATGCATTCACCAATTATATGAATGAAATACGGCAGATTACATTTCATGCTCATAAATATGAGTAGATCCCTTATCTTAATTTCCTTTTACCTTTATCTTTTTTCTTGGAAGCCTCTTCTGAAGAAGATAATTTGGATTTTTTATGTGATGACTCTTCACTATCTTTTTTGGTTTTATCTTTTCTTTTCTTTGACTTGATTTCTTTTCTCCTTCATGTTAAACAATAAAAAATTAAAGTTAACTTTTCCAACTGACCTTTTGAAAAATAAAAACCAATGAACAAAACCAAAAATCAGTTAAAATGCTTATTTTTTTTATTTTATTTTATTTTATTTTTTTATTGCATTTTAGGTTTGGGGGGTACATGTGAAGAACATGGAAGATTGTTGCATAGGTACACACATGGCAGTGTGATTTGCTGCCTTCCTCCCCATCACCTATATCTGGCATTTCTCCCCATGCTATCCCTCCCCAACTCCCCACCCCCCACTATCCCTCCCCTTTTTCCCCGACAGACCCCGTTATGTGGCACATATACACCATGGAATATTATGCAGCCATCAAAAACGATGAGTTCGTGTCCTTTGTAGGGACATGGATGAACCTGGAAACCATCATTCTCAGCAAACTGACACAAGAACATAAAATGCTTATTTTTTAAATGTAATTCATATAATAAGGGAACTTAAGTGAGTCTGTGAATATTTTAGGCTAGTGTATTAATTAAAACCATTCTGTAAGATAATGAAGTCTAAACACTGAGACAAATAATTATTTTCACTAAGTCCTGTATAAACTATAGTAAATACAAATTATAATTGTACTTGTTTCCTTCTTTCTATATTCTATCATTTAGCAATTTAAAACAAAATTATAAAAACAAATCTCATTTCTCTTCACATAATCCATATCCATCTACATGTTAAAAAAGCACAAACAAGATGGAACTGCTATAATAGCTCTAAACTACCAGTAAATAGAAATTTCTTCTTTTAAGAATAAAGGAATACAGTAAAAGCATATGGAATGAAAATGGAAAGGGCTTATTGTTAATGCATATATCAACATCAGGCCACTTATAATTTATACTCTTACTGTTGCAGCTTTATCTCTTCTAGGCCAGGTTTACAAGGTTAGCAAGCAATTAATTTTAAGAGGTTAAGAAAAGAAATGCTAAACAGGAAAAGCTGATAATGCTGAAATTGGGACTGGCAAGGAGCATAGAGACAAAGAGGAAGATTACTTTAAAAAAACTTGCTTAACAGATTTTCCAAGTTAAAGTGCATATACCAAATGCTATAATACTATTTAATGCAGTTACTACTATTGCCTCTTTTGTAAGAATCATTTCCATTTTGAAATGAAGCTCAAAAGTCAAGGTCAAAATAAACCTCTGGTTTCTTTAAGTATCATCGATGGGAAGGGAAAATAAAGGTTTAGGCTATTCAAGTAATCTAAAAAAAATCCTGGCTGGGTGTGGAGGCTTATGCCTAACATCCCAGCACTTTGGGAGGCTGAGGCAGGAGGACTGCTTGAGTCCAGGAGTTCAAGATCGGCCTGAGCAACAAAGGGAAACACCATCTCTACAAAAACTTTTAAAAAAATTAGCCAGGTGTGGTGACATATGCCTGTAGTCTTATATACTCTGGAAGCTGAGGTGGGAGGATCACTTGAACACAGGAGGCTGAGGCTGTAATGAGCCATGATCACCACTGTGCTCCAGCCTGGGCAATAGAGTGAGATACTGTCTCAAAAAAAATAAAGAATAATGAAAATAATAAAAATAATCCTGCTAATTTTAAGAATTAAAAATATTATTTAACATTTAACAGCTAAAATACTGTATAGGCACATTTATAACAAAGCTGTTATTTTTTGACAAATCTATGTGATTGTTTGAAAACAAAGAAAGCCATTTTAAAATTAATATGCTTATGTATATGTTTTATAAAGTTGCAAGAGTCGAACTTTTAACTGTTATTTAGGGCATAAAACCTGACCATCACAAAGGCAAGTCGCAAAAATTTAGTCTGAACATCTTCAATGCCAGGCACTATGGTAAGAACTTTACATGAATTTTCTTTTATTCCCCACAATAGCCTTAGTAGCCTCATTTTTACAGGTGAAAAATTAAGTCTTACAGAGGTTAAGCTGTTTGCCCAAGAAGAAGCCTAGTAAGTGGAGAAGTTGAAATTAAAAACCCAGGTCTGATTTCAAAGCCCATGATCTTATATATACTGCAGGACACTGGTATTCCTACACATTCATGTGGCAGATACATTAGAGCTCATTCAATAGGAGCTTGATTTTAACTTTTTGTTTGTTTGTTTGAGACAGAATTTCTCTCTGTTGCTAGGCTGGAATGCAGCTCACTGCAACCTCCGCCTCCCAGGTTCAAGCAATTCTCCTGTCTCAGCCACCCCAGTAGCTGGGATTACAGGCACCCACCACCACATCTGGTTAATTTCTGTATTTTCAGTACAGACGGGGTTTCACCATGTTGGCCAGGCTGGTCTTGAACTTCTGACCTCAACTGATCCACCCACCTTGGCCTCCCCAAGTGCTGGGATTACAGGCATGAGCCACTGCGCCTGGCCTTGATTTTAACATTTAAAATAAGTATAGAGATGTCTAATCCTTTGTAAGAAAGGCAAACTCCAGTTAAAACACTGTCTAAATGAGACACAAGAACTACTTTATGAAGTCTGCCTTACAACACAATCTCTAATATTAAAGTGTCTGAACATTGGCTCCAAACCAAAAATTTTAACATCCATCTACCACCCCACATAGGCCTTCACATTTAAAACTGCTTGGCAAGAATAGGGCATGATGGACTTCTAAACCCCTGGTTTATGTAGCCATATAACAATACCAGATTTTCTATACAATCAATCAATTCAACCATCAACTACCCGAGTCTACTTTTAGACACTTAGTGCAGGTAAATGACTATATCCTGGATTACTAAACATTAAGAATGGCATTTTAGAGGACATTACCTGTGATGAAAATTTAATTTAATGGAACATTCTTGGCATAACCCTAAAAAGAAAAGACACCACTGAATGGCTAATTTTGAATATTTATACTGCCAATCTACTTTTAATATCATAAATTCTCACTTTCTTTATATTCCATTACTATAAAAGGGGAAACAATCTAAAGAAAACAATCTAACCTTCATCTCCTCAAAAATGCAAATATATACACACGTACAT